>JAPDNY010000003.1:53476772-58805451 GCA_029375565.1 Gekko gecko | reverse complement strand
ATGTCATCTGGTAGGGTTGGGGAGACCATACGTTTCCCTTGTTTCCATAGCAAGATATTTTGTGTGTGCATAGATTCCTCTTAGTGTGCACCTTAAAAGTTCCCTTACCTGATTCTAAAGATGTTGATACTCCTGGACATGTTTGGGGAAGATTGCCCTGGCATAGTAGCTATAAATCATCCTCCCCCTGTAGAAATCATTCTCAGGCCCTTGCACAGATGGTATGGTTGAAGATGAGGAATATGTTTGGGGTCAGAGTGTACTGAATAGCATTGTTGGTCAGATTCTATTAAACCACACTGCTCCGTGCATTCTATTCTATTAAACCGCTGCTCCGTGCCCGCTCTTCCCTTTGCCCTGATCGTACATGTCAATTTCACACTATGTGCTGCATGGCCGCATTTTGCCCCACAGCATCGCCCGATTTCCCCTGCATCTACTCAATCCTCAAAAAACAGGACTGAGTAGACGCAGGGGAAATCGGGCAAAGCTGTGGGGCAAAGTGCAGCAGCGCAGCACATAGTGTGAAATTGACACATATGATCGGGGCAAAGGTAAGAGTGAGCGCAGAGCAGCAGCTTGCGGGAAATCAGTATTATTCCATGTGGCTCTAACATTACAAGCTTGGCCACCCCTGGCATAGAAAGAGACTCTGTACTTCTCTGGTGGTCTCCCATCCAAGTACAAACCAGGGCCAATCCTGCTTAGCTTCTGAGATCTGACAAGGTCAAGCTACCCTGGGCTGTCCATGTCAGAGTGGCAACCCTGGTTAGCAACTTAATTTAGGAGAACACAAAAAGTGGGGGGAGGGGAAGGTTTGATGGACTTTGCAATCCAACCAGCATCACTGACATGCTCTCTGGATCAGTCAGAAGGGACCGTCTCTCGAGGGGTCTCCTTTCACCTGGCAGCAAAAAGTCCAGGCGATGTAATGGAGACGGTTTCTCATATTCTCCCAAAGCCCGAGGCCAAGACATTGAGGCTCTTTGCTTCTTGAAATTGTCTTCATTTTTTGTCCTGTCAGTGATAATGCTCATTCCACTGTTGTTGTTTCTGTCCGCCCTTCACAGTGTTTATCAAATATGCGGAAATTTTGGAGCTCACTCTCTAGTGAGTTAGTTAAAATTAGTAGGGTTCTATCATAACACCTTAAGAGTGTGATTACAAGTCTGAAAAGGGGACTTTTTACAACACTTATCTCAGAGGGACAACATATCGTAGACCTTACATTAGTAACTGCACTTCAGAAGAAGAAGAAGAGATTGGATTTATGCCCCGCCCTTCACTTGGAGTCTCAGAGCGGCTTACAAACTCCTTTCCCTTCCCCTCCCCACAACAGACACCCTGTGAGGTAGGTGGGGCTGAGAGAACTCTAACACAAACTGTTCTTTCAGGAACAGCTGTGCCAGAGCTTGTGACTGACCCAAGGTCACATCAGCAGGTGCAAGTGGAGGAGTGGGGAATCAAACCCAGTTCTCCCAGATTAGAGTCCGCACACTTAACCACTACACCAAACTGGCTCTCTACACCAAACTGGCGTAGAAGACACTTTTGGGTGCTGGTTCATGAGCTAGGGAGTTAGAGAAGCATCTTAAAGTGCCTGGATTGATTCCCCCCCACCCTTTTGTCCTTGAACTCCAAAGACATGTGGAAACAAATGGGTTACAAGAGTGGGAGGACTTAGAGATGGCCTGTTCCGTCTTTGTTCTTGGGCTTCAGAAATTTGGTGGCATTTTTTGGATCAAATCCCTAAGAGAGGGCTTAGGGACAATACTTCTAGAATTTGCTGAGCCTAAAATATATTTGAACTCTTTGATTAAATGGGAGGGAGCTGCAGCGATAAGCAAGGATGTAAGTCTGAAAACAAAACATAGCATCCATGCAACAAACTGAAGGAATGTGGGAGTTCACCAGTCATACAGTACTTGATCTAGGGGAGGATGCAACTGGCAATCAAGAATGCATCTGCAGATTGAGAGCTGTATTTATGAGTTTTATTAAAAGCATTTCAGTCTTCTCATTCTTTAATCTGTCTCCTTCCCTTGCTACATTTGGTTTCACGTTTCCTAATCGCACACCACAGCTGTGTCACTAACTTGCACCATGCTTCTTCTATCAGTTGGTATCCCAGCCCTGCTTTCAATGTGCAGTAAGCATTTCTCTCCCCCCCCCCATGCCTTTCAACGTTAGTGGAGAAACATCTGACTTTTCAGTTTAGAGCAAGGTGGTAATAAAAGAAAAATGAGAAATGCCTGTTCGATACTATTCACTTATCCTAGAACATATTTCCCCTTCCTTTTCCTTGTAGTTGGGTTGTCTTCCCTCTTGCTTTGTACGTAAATATTCTAAAGAATTCAGGCAGCTTTCCTTTCCCTTCTTTGTACACGGTGTCTTTACTTCTTCATTTTCTTATGACATTTTATGCCCCTGTCATTCTTTCCTTGGCTGTTCTTTTTCTTCTCCCTTTCTACTGCTAAAATGGCAGTGGAGGAAAGCAATTAGATTTATTCCTCACCCTGCTGGTCACACTGACAAACTGACAACACTTCTCACTGAAGTTCTTAACTATGGATTGGCATTAGCAAAAGTCAGCGGCACCCAGGTGGAAATTTCTGTGGAGTGTGACATAGGTCGTTCAATTGGAAGTGCAGTGCATTCAGTAGAGAATTTGTATCGGGACTTATTAGTATTTGATTTGGCGTTGTGATGCGGAGAAAAAAGTCAATGGCAATATTTCCAAGAGCTGAGTACATTAATAGTGAAATATATCAAATCAATCTTACTGTTATATATTCTATTATTGTTGTTGTGAAATGTTTAAATGCAACAGTTCCATTAGCTAATTAGATGTCTGGGGGAATATTTTTCTTGTTAGCCTATTTATCCAGAAAGATTTAAAACTGCTGTTAGCAAACTGGCAAATGACAACTTAGATTTCTCCCCCTCCCTCTCCTAAATTTACTCCGATCTACTGGCATCTTTGTAATAGACAAGCAGTTACTCAAGGTTTATTGGCATTGTTTCCTGAGATTTAAATGAGACATAAAATTTTATAGCAGGCATAGTATTTTAATGACTGTTTCATTATTTTACACGGTGAACATGAAAGGATACAAGGAGTAATATTGATGGACAGTGTGTCATTAAAAGATGCAAAACTGTTGTACAAGTCATTTATGTGCAAATGAGGATCCTCCGTGTTTCAGGGCTTGGTTCCAAAATTATTTATATAATCCAATCTCTCCTAGTGCAACAGGGCAAAAGAAAATCCGTGTCCCATATGCATCCTAAAGAAACTCCACATTGAGATGTTGCCTACAAAAATTGACTCAGTCTGTTCTGTTCTTTCACATCACCTACAGCTGGATCCTTTTAACTGGAGATGCTGAGGATTAAACCTCAAGTTGTTGGCATGCAAAGTAGATTCTCTACCACTATTCTACCTCCAGTGGCCATAGGAGCCAGTTTGGTGTAGTGGTTAAGAGTGGCAGACTCTAATCTGGAGTTTGATTCCCCAGTCCTCCACATGCAGCCAGCTGGGTGCCTTGGGTCAGTCACAGTTCTCTCAGAGCTGTTCTCTCAAGAACAGTGCTTTCAGAGCTCTCAGCCCCATCTATCTCACAGGTAGTGAAGGCTGAGGTATGAATCCAATCTCTCCTCCTCCTCCTTCTGTTTGTATTATTATATTTTGATTGATTTAAGCTGCCCTGAGTCCTGCTCACAGGAAAGGGCGGCCTAACAAGTCTAACTTAATAAATAAATTAAATAAACCAGCTTTTAATCCATAAGAGAATTTGCCCTCTTATTCCATGAAATCTTTGGTGAGGTACCTTGTCAAAAGCCTTTTGTAAATCCTGGTGTATAATGACTACTGGGTCACCATTGTCTACATGCTTGTCCACTTTCTTAATGAACTCCAAAAATTAGATGAATCAGGACTTCTCTTTGCAGAAGCCATGCTGATTTTCCCTCAGAAGGCTTTGTCCCTCTATGTGCCTAACAATTCTATTTTAGATTACAGTTTCTACTGATTTGCCTGGGACAGACATTAGACTGACTGGTCTGTAATTTCCTTGTTCTCTCATGGATTCCTTTTTAAAAATGGGTGGCACGTTTGCTACTCTCCAGTCTTCTGGTATAGTGGCTGAATTAAGTGATAGGTTGCACATACGAGTTAGTAGTTCAATTATCTCACCTCTGAATTGCTTAAGAACTCTTGGGTGTATGCCATCAGGACCTGGAGACTTTTCTGTTTTTAATTTTCCCAGTAGGTCTAGAATTTCATCTCTGGTGTCCACAATTTGTCTCAGTTCTTCAGACTCCCTTCATGAAAACAGGGGCTATGGCATGGATATGTGCTCCACACTTTCCACAGTGAGGAAAGAAGCAAAAAGTCATCAAGCTTTTCTGCCATCTTTCTATCTTCCTTTAGCAATCCCTTTATATTCCTTTGCAATACAAAGGCTCCACTGCTTCTGTGGCTGGTTTCCTGCTCCAGATATAATTTTTAAAATGTTTATTGTCTGTCTTGGTGCTTTTAGCAACCTGCTCCTCAAAATCTCTTTTTGCATGCCTTATTATTGACTTACATTTATTTTGCCAGAGCCTATGGTCCCTCACATTCAATTCATTGGGTCAGACCCTCCACTTTTTAAAAGAAGCCTCTTTACTTTTCATAGCTTCCTTGACTTGTGTTGCTAATCACACAGCCTTCTTTTAGAGTTGGAAGTGCCTTTTCTAACACATGGAACACATTCTATTTGGGCTTCAATTAGCGTGGTTTTAAATAGCTTCCAAGTATCCTCTAAGGATTTGACTCTTGTGTTTCTTGTTCAGCTTCCTTTTTTATGATCCTCTTCATTTTTGTAAGGTTCCCTCTTGTGAAATCAAATGTTACAGTTTTGGAATTTAGGGGTACCTTGCCATTGACCTGAATGCTGAACTTAATAGCACTGTGGTCACTGCTCTCAATTGGTTTAACAACCTCTGCATCTCTCACCAGGTCTCAAAACATGCTCAGAACAAAGTTCAAGATCGCTACCCCTCTGGTTGGCTCTGTGACCTTCATTCATATGCACACTCATTTGTGTAGGTATCTATGGGAAATGGCCCTCATCTGGGCAGTTGGTAGTGCATTGCAGCATGCAATCATATGACTGCCCCAGTTTTACAACCTCCATTATATTAAAATGATGAGGTAGATCAAATTGGGTTTGATACTTGATTCCCAGATGAAGAGGAAAACATTCCCGTTTGGCGTCTTTTTGGAGGGAATCCCAATCATGTTTAAGCACTTTTTCTCTAAGTATTGTTTGTCTTCTTTTGGTTAGACGTCTTACTTTCTATGAGCTCAGTCGGTTCATTCTCATCATTATTCTGTTCCATTCTTACCAGGGGTGCTCATGGGCTGATACGGTAAATGCTGGGAGGTCCTAAAAATTTAGCAGTCTACATTAAAACTAGCTATGGCTTTCCAAATTATTGTTGAAATGTTTGGAAGGCCCAATTCAAGTTGTACAGCTTAAGAAGCTATGCATGGTGGTGAACATATAGTATGCGTGGCATCACAAGTGTCTCATATGCCCTCAGAAGTAATGGCACATACTGGGCTCCATGAATAAAGAAAAAAATTCTTAAAGCAAGCAAAGTTAAATCAGTTTTTTGTTTAAGATATTGAATATGCTTGAGCCAAGATAAGCTGAACTGGAGCGTGATTCCCAAGTATCGAAATTTGTTAACCACTTGTAGTTTATGCACACCATTTCCCATGTTTTATTTGATCTTTTATGGATTTTGGGAATACCATGATCTTTGATTTATCCTCGTTTATCTCCAGAAGCTCACTATTGCAATAGGCAATAAATGCTTTTATTGTGCACTTTAATCTGATCTGAGTTCTGGAGAGCAAAACGAGGATGTTGGCGTATAACAAAGCAAGTACTGAATGATTTTCCAGATACGACATATGGGTGGAGATGTCCTGTAAGCTTGGGACAAAGTCATTCAGATACAAATTGAACAAGTGTGGCGCAGGAATGCAGTACTGGCAAATACCTCTTTGAACTGGTATTTGGTTGGATATAGCTCTTGAGTTGTTTAATTTAACACACAGTGAATTTTCAGAATAAAGATCCATTATTAATTTCAGCAGTCTTCTAGGTAGACGTTCAGCATATAGTCTGTTCCAAAGCTGTGCATGAGATACAGAGTCAAAAGCAGCTCTTAAGTCGATAAATGCTGCATATAGAGAGCTAGGTGTATCTAGCACATATTTGCTTACCAATGAGGCCAGTGTAAAATGGTGGTCCTCACAAGAGTGGTCCTTCCTAAAGCCTGCTTGTTCATCACCCATTATTTTATCTTTATATATCCAGTGCAGCAGGTTTTTGTTTGTTTGTTTGTTTTGTTTTGCAGAAGGGATGTGTATAGCTTGCCAATCACAGTGAGAAGACTGATTGGTCGGTAGTTGCTTGGATCAGTTTTGTTGCCTTTATCTCTCTCTCTCTTTCTCTCTCTCTCTCTCTCTCTGTGATCAATGACATTTTCCAAATTTCTGGTATGATTCCAGCCTGTTTTATCAATGTAAATAAAGGCACAAGCACTTGTGCCCACCAGTCAGGAGCTCTCTTTAAAAGTTCAGCAGGAAGGGCGTCAAGGTCAGTACTTTGATTTCAGTACTTTGATCAATTTGGCTATCTCATGGCAAATAACTGGCTTCCATTTTGGGGTTTGCTCAAGATTAATTTCCAATCTAGATCTAGTTCAAAATTATGCCTCTCATAAAGATTCCTAAAATATTGTTACCAGATGATTGATGATATAGGGATTTCAGTTTTGTTTCTTGGATTTAGTATAGGAGTGATTAGATGCCAGAGAGACATATATGGTTTCCATTTGGCTGCTACTATTATCTTATCCCATAAGACTGGCATTTCTTCATCCTCAACATAGTTTTGTACTCCCTTCTTGCTCTTAATAATGAATATCTTGTGATGTTTGTATTTCTGAAACACCTATAGTGTGTTTCTCTCTTGAGTAACCCTCACCTCCTTTGGCCCCTTAGTTGCCACATATGGCCCTCAGTCACCATCATGCCTTCACTCCCAAGTTCGATTACGCTCCTATCACATGGTCATTGCAGCATTAGGGATCAGTTTAGAGTTGACTTGAAATGTTATCTTAAAGAGTATTTTCAGATGAATTTAGGGGAAGTTATTCAGACCAAACATCAGAGGTGTATCAGTAGGAATAAAACAAGTTAGAGTGAAAGTAATAATTTCCCACCTCAGGAAAGTCTAGTTGCCATTGAATTTTGTCTAGGTAAACTTGTTCTTAGCACTCAAAGTAACAAAGGGTCAGTCACTGTCCCAGAAAACCATTTTATATCATGCGGCAATGGGTAGGAATGTGGTGAGGTAAGGCCGGACTGGTGTTTGTCTAATAAACCTCTCCTTTCCTCTTTTACAATTCCAGTATATGCTCACTTTTAAACAAAAAGTTTTCCGCAATGTATTTGGCAATCAGCCCAGACTTATAATTACAGCAATTATGCAGTATTCTCAAATTTGTCTTTATGATCTGTGCTGAAGTAGGTGACGTTCTGTGCTTACTATGTACACTATAACCTATTTCTTACCATGTTTTGCTTGGATTAGCTTTAAGATCCACTTAATTCCATTTTTTTTCCCAATAGCATCAGATTCTGCTTGGGTGGCTTTGGATGTAATTTTCTGCCTTGTGGATGAAAGAGGGTTTTTAAATTATTATTAAAGTTGGGGGGGGGAAGCAAAATAATTTCAAGAAATGACAAGTTTTCAATCATAACTCTTTTGTTTCCTGAAGAACAAAACATATATTTCCCCAAAAGCTAACTCAGCTTCTTCCACAAATACCTATCAACAGTCCTTGTGGCGAGACCCATATGGATAATGACATGAATTAAATGTGTGTAACTCATTCCACTGTGGCTGAAAAAAGAAGGAGGGAAATAAGTCTTCTGTGTGTACCCAGTTGTCTACGGTAGACCATAAAACCTGACAGGAACTGACGATCTGTAGATTTCCTATGAATAGAAATGGTGAAACAGGATTGATTTTTGCTGTTGGGCTAGTCTAAAGTATTGAAATCTTGTAGTCTTAGCCTTTCTTTGCAAACCCCACCTTGACCCAGAGCGACAGTAGCAAACACAACATAGGCAGGATGTCAGATGCTTTGTGAGGACTGCAAAACCAGAATGGCTTATAGAGGCAAGCACATAATTGGTGCATAGTTTAAGATCTTCCTCCATACCCCCGCCCCCACAACCACCTGTCAGCTTGATGTGATCAGCCAGAGTCCTACTGCTGAAAAGGACCATTCTGAAAGAATGATTAAGCACAGGTGGTAGGTGCAGTGAGAGAATCCTGGCAAACACATTGTAGAAATAGATTTATATTCATCCATGATGAGATGCTTTGCTGTAGGAGAGGGATTTTCAAATTTGTTTAATCATTCATTGGGTTAGAATAATAATACAGTGATCAGGAGAGTTAAGCTTTGTCTGGTTGGCAGAGGCAAGTCCTGGAAAGAGGGGATTAAAAAGTAAATATTTGAAAACATATATTGTAGCAGGATTGCCTGCTTGCTTCTCTCTATTACTCCCTATAATATGCTTGAAAAGTTTTATTTGTACCTCGGGGACTATGAGGCTGTCCTCATTTAGGGATATAAATGCAGAAATTACTGCAGCACAATTGACAGCTTTAAGCACTTCTGCTGGCAGCCTGTCTCTCTTCTTTGCTGGCTGCCATAGACACGTTGCTTTGCAAAAGCAGTAGAGAGCTTTACCCTCCACGTTATAATTATATGCCAGGCTGTCTCATGATAGACGCGAGCCTTGTTGCCAACGAAGAGATGAATTCTCCTTCTACAGCTCCAGTCCCAAGTTTCATTGCTTCTCTTACCATGTGTTTAAATGACTGGCTACTGCTGAGGGTCTCTCTTGGGTTTCTTTAAAGACAATGAAAGCGTTGCAAAAATATCCTGGGGGTGGGGGGAAGCATTCCAAGTGAGAATACCACTCGTAGCAGGATGGGTAGCACTTTACAGAGTTCAAACATGGGAATCCTTCAAGACGTTGCTACCTGTAATCGGTCCATTTCTCTGCCTGTTTTAGAAGTTTGAATCTATGCCCGTGTGTCCAGAGAACTACAATTCGGTTCCTACAACCAGGGGAGCCTCAATGACGATTTCGAGCAGGGGCTGTTTTGCCTCCCTCAGAAGGAGAAAGAGGCAGTGACGAGCAATATGCAGTGCCACAGCATTTCGGTGGGGGTTGGAGCTGGCAGCAATATAAGGATGGCTCCTCCACCCTTCCTCTTTCACTGCATGCTCAGATAGGGTTGCCAGGTCTGGGTTGAAAATACCTGGAGACTTTGGGGGTGGATCCAGGGGAGGGTGGGGTTTGGGGAGGGGAGGGGCCTCAGCATGGTACAATGCCATAGAATCCACCCTTAAAAAGCAGCCATTTTCTCCAGGGGAGCTGAT
Source organism: Gekko gecko (assembly GCA_029375565.1). NCBI lineage: Eukaryota > Metazoa > Chordata > Lepidosauria > Squamata > Gekkonidae > Gekko > Gekko gecko. The sequence goes on along the minus strand of JAPDNY010000003.1, from coordinate 58,795,926 downwards.
CTCTATCAGCTGGAGTTCTGTTGTAAAAGCAGGAGATCCCTAGGCCCCACCTAGAGGCTGGCAACCCTATACTCAGAACAGGGGTTGAAAGAGTTTCAGGGCAGTTGGTTGGTGGAGGCCATGGCCTGCCCATGGAATTCACACCTTAGTGTTGGGTCCAAAGGTGGCCTTCCCCTCATGGTGGGGGGGGGTCCTTTGATTCACTGAAGACTCTTTCCATGTACAAGAAGGGCACATTTTGACCCAGCAAAAGGGCTTGGATGCTTCTGGGTGGGACCTGTACCATGAGTAGTTCAAAACATTGGAATCAGGATGGTAATTTAAATCAAGATCTACCAATATATACACATGTACCAGGAGCAGCCTGGGGAGTACCAGTCAATTTACATCATTATTTTCAAAGTCAAACCCCAACAGGAGTTTCCAGAATTATACGCCTGCTTCTCCTTGCTTGAAGTCTTCCAAAAGGGGAAAGCTTTCTTTTATAGTTACATTGATGTTTGTTGCTGGTCCTACAAAAGGCTGTTTAAAGACATAATTCATGAATCTAAAAATTATATAATATTTCTAATATAGCTTGGCTACACAAATTTTTCTTACCACACTAAGCACCTGAAGTTCATAGATGAAGCGCTCCTGTCTTTCTTAAGACAGCATAGTATTGACCTTGTTCTCTGGTCATTTAATCTTTCAGCACCTGTTAACAGTTCGTATGTGCATTCTCTAATTAAAGTGACAGTAGTAAAAATCCACATTCCACTTCATAATGTAGTTCAGTTTGATAACAGTCTAAACTTTACTTTGATATTTAAAGGGGATATTCTCCCCCCCTCCCTTTTAAGTCCAAGTAAGGTGGTAATCCAGTTCACAGGTGGCATGAGAGGTCCATTGTTGGGTTCATTCCCTCTGGGGTTAATATATGGAGCTTGTGAATCCAGATGTTTTCTTTACAGAAAATAATCTTCTTAGTATCTTGATGGTTGAGGCTTTGGTTCTCATATTTGTAGATCACAAAGAATTTGAAGTCCTCAAAACGATGCTGGACTGACATACAATGCTCCACCATAGGTGCATCCAAAATTTTGCTTTTCAATCTCGATTTATGTTTCATGATACGTGTTTTTAATGACCATGTGGAACTACCCACATAATATTTTGGACACCCACAGAAGGCTACATATACAATATTTTTACTGGCACAGGTGGAAAAATGTGGAATCTCTACCAAGATTACTTATCTAAAAATGATTTCTTGCCTATTTTTGCTTGTCCACAAAGAACTCATGGCTCTAGCTTTAGATAGCTACTATTTGTTTCCTGTGCTTGTCTGTTTAGCTAAAATATTTGATAGATCTTGCCTTAGCCCTCTGGTGTTCGAGGAGAGATGGGGTCCTCCTTCTCATGTTCTAAGTATCCACTGTGGTGGAAACAGTTTCGGCTTTGGAAAAGTGAAGGCCCTGGTGATACAGGCAAAGGCTGACCTGGGGTTTATCAGGAGCAGGAAGCCTGTCGTTCAGATTGTGGGGTCTGCGAGAGGAGCCAAAGTCCTCTGCCTCATGTGATTCAGGCAAAGGCTGACCTGGGGCTCATCAGGAGCAGGTGGCCTAGTATGTAGATTGTGTGGTCTGCAAGGGGAGCCGGAGTCTTCTACCTCATGTGATTCATTAAAAGGCTGACCTGGAGCTCATTGGGAGTGGGTGGCCAGGTGCACAGTTTGTGTGGTCTGCAATATTGCCATGTTGTGTGTGGTGTGGCATAGGGGATCCCAGATGCTTGGACAGGGCCCACGAGAGGGCAAGCGGGGAATCAAAGAATGTGACAGTGGGTGGATTAGGTCATCCTCCCCTCTCCTGAAGATACACACTGAGCTGATCAGCCTGTACCAGGGTAATAGGGTAGGCTTATCTAAAAAGGGCAATGATACATTCTGGAGGATATGTGGCAAGGGCTGCAGGGGGCTTTAAGCTGTCCAGTGGGGCACACAGGCCTAAGCAGAGGTTTGGCCTTGGCAGTGGCAGTGGCAGGTTAGTGTGGCAGTAGGAAATGCAGATCCAGTGAGCACCTTATGGCACCTTCCTGGTTGGGGGATAAGGGATCCATCAGCCTTAGCCTTCGGGTTCTGTGGCCCAGGATGAGTTCTTGTCTTGGGTCTGTCCTGGTTAGGCTCCCCTTCCAAGTTTTGCAGCTTGTTGGGGGCTCCAGGGCAGCACCTCATTCGCTCTGCTGGTCAGTTGTTCCTTTCTCAGAAGGAGGAAGAGGCAGCAATGTGCAATGCGCAGTGTCACTGAGTTTTGGTGGGGGTCGGAGCTTGCAGTGGTATAAGGACAGCTCTGCCCCTGCCCTTCCTCATTTTGCCACATCCATTTTTCTGCCTGTTTTAGAAGTTTGCATCTGTGTCCATGTGTCCAGAGAACTACAAAAGGCAAGATCTGACAAGGCTAATATGTATTACCTGTAAATGTGCTGCTCTTCCAAGTTAGCTTAGACTTTTCTGTGGCACTGAATCAAAATTGTAGAATTAATTGAGTATTGAATTACAGTTGGCTGGGACATCAGTGTGCTTAGGGTGGGTGCCAGGAAATACATAGTAAACACCATACCATGGGATCGCTGCTTTAAGGCTACTGCAGCATTCGTGTTAAAAGTCGTTGTTAACTTTAAACTGTTCCCCCCACCCCCAATTTTGTGCCCATTTTAGGGGAGGATGTATCAGGTGACTTTTGTTCAGAGATTCCTTCTCCTTCTGGAACAACAACTTGTGAGGTGCCATGTGGAATGGACTGTGTTGTAACGGAGTGGTCACAGTGGTCGTCCTGTTCTCACTCATGCTCCAGTAAAAATGCAGAAGGGAAGCAAAGCCGCACAAGATCTATATTGGCATTACCGGGGGAAGGTGAGTAGTAGATCTCTTAAGGCTATTGTTTGCTACCTTAGAGGTTTCCTGAGGTGTAACAAACCTAGGAATGGTCCTTATTAGGAGTATGAGAGTATTTCTGACTCTTTCTTATTAACAGGTTAAGATAATGGCTCAGGCTTTCTGTCTCAAGAGAGTTTGAGCTTTGTTAGCAGTGGTTCTAAAACTGTTTGAGTGCTGAGACCACAAATTTGAAAAGAAGGCTTACCACATCCAGGTAATATTTCCCTCAGATATGGCAGAGAATGCTATAGAAACTAAGATGAGAAGTGAGGGAACGGTACTGTTTTTTGGGGAAACCTTCTACATTTCATTATGTGTATGACCTGTATGTGATGAAAGAAAGGTATAATTGCACTGAACAATTTATAGTATGGTCCCTCCCTGACATCTAAGGCTAATAATCCTTGCATCACATCAGATGAGTATCCCATTAGCAACTCAACAGTGGCCTCTTGTGCCACAACCAATTAAAAAAACACACACAAAACGGAAGTTGGGAAAGAGTACAAACATGAATGTACATGCTGAGAACTGTCAGATCATATTTTAAATAGAATCTCTTGTATAAACACTGTGATGTAAGACAAGTACGAACAGAGAACATAACGGTATGCAGTATGTCTGGCCTTCAGCTCTTCAAAGCTGTGGGCTGTTTCACATTTCCCTGGAAAGAGATTCCGATTACCCTGCCCCTTATTCTATTGTAATCCTACTACTTAATAATCATCATTCCTTGAAAAAATTGCATGTGCAAATATTCATTAATCCACTGTATTGCCACCTTGGAATCTGATAGCAGTGAAGTTATGGTTTAATGATGCTATTAAAGACATCAAAATATTGAAATTTTAGAAGCTAGATTTGCATAGAGAAATTAGATGACATTCATCTCCAATAATATTGTAAATTACTGTAGATCTGTGAAGTACCCTGAAGTTATAACCTTATGCAGACTTATGAAGAAGACACACAGGGCATGAGGAAAATTCTGAATCAACATGTCTAGGATCAGGCTGTGGAAAAACACAGTGGAAAAAACTGGTGACATGTTTTCATGTTAAAATTGAGCGCATGCTTTTAAAAAAATGCATATGCTTTAACATAGTTATATATCAAACACTGTATGTCCCATGGCATAATTCTGTCAAAACAGAACGATGAAATAACTGGCTATGTGTAATTTTGAAATATTCCTCAGTGGTGTTCTGTCTGCGTACTGCAGCTCATCTGGCTTGGGATTCTCAACCAAAACAGGTGAAGGTGCTGTTTGAGGCAAGGCAGGGTTCAACATCTGTCTGTATAATAGAATAGTAGCTTTTGAGCTTTAGAAGGAGTAATGAAAAGAAGGGACTGTACTATTTTACCTGTGAAATTGTTTCAACAGAATAGTGTGGTGTTTAATGTATAGTTTTAAAAGACACTTTTACAGATGTCGAAATCCATTTTTATTTTTGGGAAAATGCATAGTATGAAGGTTTACTTATTCATCTTAAACCATCATATCCATGCAGGTGTTCAGGATATATGGGCAGTGGGAACCCCCCACACATAAATGGATATACAAGTTGATTGATTTTCCCCCAAAGAAAGAAAGGAGATAGTAATCTAAAGTCTTTCTGAGCATTGATTGTATTGGGAGAGCTGGTATGATAGTCCAGATCCCTTGCTAGATTTGCAGTGTGCTCTAAAGGCGCAGAATGCAGCAGAGCTCCTTTGTTCAGCGTATGCTTGTAAGGCTACAGAGTTACACAGAGCCACTTGTCATCTGAAAGAAAATAAGAAATCTTTATTTAGGAAATACATTCTAGATCATGGGTGTCACTCATGTGGCCCACGGGCCGTAGCTGGCCTCTGCAAGGCTGGTATATAACCTGCAAGGAAATACTTGCATTTCCCAGCCTTTACTGTTGCTTCCTCCTTAGGGAAACGAGGGGGAAGGAAAAAGAGTGTGCATGTGTGCACGGCAGGAAAAAAATCTCCCTCCTGCTTCCTCCTCTGGGGGGCTGCTGCGATGCCTAGCCTCTCTTCCTCCTTTAGGGAAGCAAGGGGGAAGGAAAAAGAGAGTGCAAGTGCATGCAGCAGAGGGAAGCTCCCTCCTGCTTCCTCCTCTGGAAATGCTGCTGCATTGCCTAGCCTCTCTTCCCTCGTTTGGAGAGGGAGCCCCATGGTACCTTCAAGACCAACAAAGTTTTATTCCAGGTATACGCTTTCCTGTGTATGCATACTGGGGAGGGAGATTCTTCTGACAAGCCTGCTCTGCCGTTTACTGTGAGAGCTGATCTCTCTCTCTCTCTCTCTCTCTCTCTCTCTCTCTCTCTCTCTCTCTCACACACACACACACACACACACACACACACACACACACACACGTTAGAAAGGGAAGGGGGCCCGAAAAGAGAATCTTGACTAATGGGAATTAAGGGGAAATTATTTTGGCTTATTCTGATATTTTTTAAAAAAATGTTTCTCTTTTCCTATCTGGGATTTTCTTTTTAAAAAGACCCCGGTTAGGAATTACAACACTTATATCGGATTCCATGGAAGTAGATGGCCAAGTGTGTGTGTGTGTATATATATACACACACAGAGAGAGAGAGAGAGAGAGAGAGAGAGAGAGAGAGAGAGAGAGAGAGAGAGAGAGAGAGAGAGAGAGAGTTCCATATATTTCAGTTCATCATGTGATCTTCCTCTCTCCCCTCCCACCTCACTGGTTGTCTTTCTTCACATTAACACCCCCCCACTTTTTAAACTTTTTATTATCATCACTAGCAGTGAGTGAATGTTGCCCAGTCTGAAAGCAACACATTATGTCACTTGAAGTGATCCCCTTTCCAGTTCTAACAGGTGAAAAAATAATAATAAAGGAAACCTAACATCACAGCTTGCAATCTTTGTTTGTGGAAGGGAGCAAGAGTCCAGTAGCACCTTAATGACTATCAAAATTTGTGGCAGGGTATATGAGCTTTCGTGAGTCACAGATCACTTCTTCAGATACAGCTAGAATGTGAGTCCGTCTGTCCTTATATCTTGGAGAGTGAAGTGATTTCTGATGCCAAATAACAATAGCAGCCATTGGTAATGAGAGAAGAAACCTAGGTGTGTCTGTTCAGTCCAAGAGGATGCATTGAGCTTCATTATCAGTTGCAGTTCCTCAGTCTCTCTTTCTAATCTTCCTTTGAAATTCCTTTGTAAGAGAACTACTTCTTTTAGATCAGCAACTGAATGCCCTGGAAGGTTAAAATGTCCTGTCCCCCCCCCCGCAGCGGGCGGGGGGGAACTTAATTAAAAATCTGAACAAGAATTGCAAGCAGTGTGTCCGAAACAAAGTGTCTTTCTTTCTTAAGCCACTGACATAAATCATTATCTGTATGTCCTACAGGTGGAAAGGCATGTCCTCCTAGTCTTGCATTACAAGACTATCGCTTGTGCAATGACCACTCTTGCAATCAGGTCTACTGGGAAACATCTGCATGGAGTCCCTGCTCAGAAAATACCTTGATAACTGCTCTGAATGCTACAGTTTACTGGAATGGTGAAACTACTTGTGGAGTGGGCATACAGACCAGGAAGGTCTTCTGTGTGAAGAATCATTCTGGCCAGGTCCCAGCCAAAAGGTATCATTCATCAGTATATGCCGTTGAAGAAAACTTGTTTATGTTCTTTGGTTCACGCTGGATGTACAATGTAAGGCAGATAAACAAGCTCATGAGTTCTGCTCCCTGGAGACCTGAAATAATCAGAATAAAATAGTCTGTGTACCTGGAAGGTGTGCAAGCCACCACTACTAGTCCCTCTTACTGTGACAGCTTGTGTCATGCCCTGGAATTGGTTGAACAAGATAGTAGTTTATTAGGCTTCAGGAGGAGGAGGAACAGGTAGTTATCCTTTGGGTCCATTTTCAAGAGACATCGATCACTTTGGGTTGATGGAAAAATGAGCTTGAGTTATATAATGAAACGGTGTCTTCATGTGCAGCTAACATTCCTGCTCCTCAGTCCAGTATTGGTTCACCCTCTGGTGAGGAATCTGAGATATATCTGAGTCTGTCTTTCTTTTGGAGTCTTAGAGGAGGCAAGGACATCTGTATCAGAGGCATATTGTCGAACTCTATTTCCTCCCCATTTCCAGAGAGGACAGTGGGAAAATGAAGCTTATCCTTGGTCCGAGTAGCTACACCCAGCTTTGTTTAAAACTGTATAAAATAATTTTATTTGACAACACCAGCTCTTCCCAAGTAGGCACAAGTAGGCACAAGATGGGGGTACAGTTTTAATAGAAGTGAGTGGATACTCCTCAGTATCAGGCATCTCCACATCTCAGGGGGTGCAAGGCAAAGCATGCCTTATGTACAAGTAGAAATGCTATCACAGTCCATTGTCCATGTGCTCAGAATATGAGTTCTGTGAAGTGATTCTTTACACCCAGCTTTGGGGACTGTGGAAAAAGTTCAGTTGGTTTAGAATGCTTCTGTGAGACTATGAACAGGTAATTGGGAATATATTTTGCCAATACTGGGGGGGGAGGGGGCGGAATCTGTCAGCTTCCAGTTCATTTCTTGGTCCAGTGGAAAGTGATGGTTTTTAATCTGATCGGAGCTAGTTAAGGATTTTAAAGGTATCTTAAGGACCCATGCAAACATCCTTGACTGTTAGATTTTTGACAGATGTCCTACTCTGTGTGCCCTTATAAAGCTTTCCCACTTCTCCTTTACTTTTTTCTTTAGCTGGACAGCACCTTTTCTTCTTTGTTTCACTGTCTGTCCCACCCAGTTGTTTAAACATATATAGGTATATGCTTACCTAGCCTTGGCAACTGAGGAACTAACAAAAAACCTTTGTTTGTGTGTGTTAGATTATGTCATAAGAGAGGCTGATGGTTATTCAAAAGAAAGAAACTACTTTATTTCACTTCTATGGGGATGGTCCAGTGGGCATCAGGTTTAAAGTTGGCGAGTGAGCAGGCAATAGGAATGAGGTAACTTTGTATAACTATATGCAACAAATAGTGTGTCACAAAAATGTAGAAATTTTGTTTTACAGATAGGTCTTCAAAACTGTGGAGAGAGATCTCTTGGCAGTCTCTGCTTAAATAAACAGGCATATGCTTCTTTGTCTCAAAATTACTTAGGTCTGTGGAGGTAGGAACATTTACACAAGTTCCCATTTTCCTTCTTAAATACTTGACAGGGATCACCCTCCTAACTAGGAGCTATTTCCCTCAGGGAATGACTGTTTATATTTATTTATTTATTTTATTTATTTATTGGATTTCTACCCTGCCCTTCCCACTGTAACAGGCTCAGGGCGGCTTACACAAACACTACACAGCTAAAACAGAACTAAGTAAAATCATGACAATATAAATATAAAACACAAGTGGAGACCCGCAAGAAACTTGCGGGATGGTCATCCCATTCCTCACACCTTTGCTTCCTCCCCTCTACCCTTACCTATCTCACACTCCTTCTCCCTTCTGGGGGTGGAGCCATGGACTCAACCCTCCAAAGCACCCATTTTATCCAGGGGAACTGATCTCTGTCACCTGGACAACAGTTGTAATGCTGGGTGATCTCCAGCCCTCACCCAGAGGCTGGTAATGGTAGTTCTCATGGAGGAAATGGCTGGTTTGGAGGGTGGAGTCTGTGGCATTATACTGGTCTGAAGTTCCTCCCCTTCTCAAACCCCACCATCCCCAGGATCCACCCCTTAAATGTCCAGGAGTTTCCCAATCCAGAGTTGGCAACCCTATTTCCTTCCCACCCAACAGCCAACTTAACCTTTATCTGCCTTTTGTCTGTCTTCAGCTTTTTGTCTCCACCCCCTCCCCCACAGCTTCTACCAAGGAAAATTACAGTCTTTCTCCACAGTGGGGACCAAAGCAGCTTACATTATTCTCACCTCCTTTTTATCTGCACAACAACCCTGTGAGGTTGGTTAGGCTGAAAGTATGTGACTGGTCCAAAATCACCCAGTCAGCTTCCACCGCAATATGGGGATCTGAACCTGGGTCTTGCAGACCCTACTCTGAGGCTCTAACTGCTGCATCACTGCTGGCTTTCATAGGGTGGCTGCTGAACAGCAGCAAGCAGCCAGGCCAAGTTGAGTCATGCAAATTAGGTGGCATCAAGTCACCCAGAGGGTGCTGCCTAGGGATGCCAGCCTCCAGGTGGGATTTGGGGATCCCCTGGAATTACTGCTCAGCTCCAGACTACTGAGATAACTTCCCCTGGAGAAAATGGATGCTTTGGAGGGTGGACTCTAGGGTATTGTACCCCACTGAGGTCCCTGTCCTCCCCAGGCTCCATCCCCAAATCTCCCAGGAGTTTCCAGACCTGGAGCTGGCAGCCCCACTACCCCATCCCCTGCCAGTGCCTGTGGGGGGACCTGGCAACCCTGCCAGGCCTAGGGTTGGCAACCTCCAAGTGGGGCCTGCTGGAGAGTGAACTCCAGAGATCTGTGAACAACAGAGATCTGTCTCCCTGGAGAAAATGGCTGCTTTGGAGGGTGGATTCTGTGGCATGATACCCAGCTGAGGCCTCTCCCTTCCCCAAATCCTGCCCTCCTTACAATCCACCCCAAAACCTCTAGGAATCCCCCAGCCTGGCCCCAAGGCGCCCTCCCCCCTCCCCCCTCCCTCCCTCCAAGGTCGAAAGAGGCCGGGAAAGAAAGGGCCCTCCCCCACCCTTTGACTGACAGAGCCAGTCAGAAGCCTCCTCTCCCCCTCCCCCTCCCCCCTCCAACGTTCTAATCTCTCACCGTTGCTGCCTGGAGTCAGGTCCCTGCAGAGGCCATTTCAAAAGGCTTTTGGGGGGGAATTCAACCGTCCCTGAAGGGATTTCCTTACTTTTCTTTTCGGATTTTTCTACAAACCCAGGAAGTCTACTGACTATGTAGGAAAAGCTGTTGGGGGACAGTGAGGCCCCTGTTGGAGGGAATAGGTATCCGCACAGAAAAAAAAAAGTCTGGGATTAGAATATAAGATTACAAAGTGCTAGTGCTAAAAACAGTTCATATTCAGCAGTAGGCATGAATAGCATCCAGAAAGCAGGCAGTCAGTTCCCATTGTGGTCTGGGTTATATTGCCTGTTGATTTTGATATAGATTTTAATATTAGGGCCAGGGCCTTGTTTGTATAATGCAGCTCCCTAATCAAAGGCCTGGTGGAAGAGCTTTGTGTTGCAGGCCCTGCGGAACTGTAAAAGGTTCTGCAGGGCCCTGATGTCTTCCGGGAGCTCATTCCCCCAGTGCAGAGCCGCCACTGAAAAAGCCCTGGCCCTCATCACAGCCAGCCTGTTTGTCCCACTTCCCTATTCAGGATCCTCCCAAGTCCTTTCATTCTGCTTAACCGAACTAGGGCTGTGCATTCGGCAAAGCCAAATAGAATAAATACCTGGAAAATACCTTATTGGTATTTTTGGGTTATGTATGCAGCCAAATCAAATTCTCTAATCTGATTCAGCCACCTGATAAGGTGCTCCAGAATAAAGAACGATCTCATTCAGCTTTTATTCAGTCCCTTCCCCGAATCAGGAAGGGAAGAGGAAACAGATCAGGGAGGCATCTTTAAGTACCTAAATTATGGAGGCTCAGGTCATGAATATTACCAGGTTGGCATTTCTCCATCTACACCAAACTTGGCAACTAGCCCCTTTCCTGTTGCGTCCCACCCTAGCCACTGTAATCCATGCAGTGGTCACTCCAGGCTCGACTACTGTAACTTGCTCTATATTGGCCTGCCCTTGAGACTGACCCAGAAACTCCAGCTGGTCCAGAATGCGGTGGCGTGAGTCCTGATGGGAACGCCACAGACAGCACATATACAACTGGTGCTGTGCCAGCTACACTGGCTCCCAGTGGAATATTGAGTCAGGTTCGAGGTTCTGGTGTTGACTTTCAAGGCCTTGAGTGGTCTGAGACCTGTGTATCTTTGGGATCACCTCCTCTGGTATCTCCCTAGAAGAGTGTTGCACTCCACTGAGAACTATCTACTGGTGGTCCTTGGCCCTAAAGACATCTGGCTGTCCTTGACCAGAGTGAGGGCCTTTTTGGCCCTGACTCGGACCTGCTGGAACTCTCTGCCAAATACCACCAGGGCCCTGTAAGGCAGAGATGTTCCACCAGGTCTTTGGTTGAGGACAGTGATGGCTCTTTTCCTTTTTCTTTATTCCTCCATCCTCATTTTGGCCCTTTCCTCACCTGCCTGAAAATCAGGGACACAGTCCAGAGCAGGGTAGCAAAGAAATGGTTTGACACCATCTGAAATAATGTAGTCATCCTTTTTTGGTTTTAACTTGTTTTTAATGGTTGTACATTGCTTAGAGCCTTACACCATAGGGAATAGGCAATTTATAAATCGAATTAACAATCATCATCATCATCATCATCATCATCATCATCATCATCTTGTGAGCGATCATTTTCTATTGATCTTAATTCTTCAGGTGTGGCAAGGAGATAATACAGGAACACAGCATATTGAAAGATTACAGGGTTGCCAGGTCCTCTTTGCTCCTCAGTGAGGGGGAGGAGCTCTCCAGAAGTTTGGGGAGCAGGATGACATCACGGTGTGTGATGTCCCCAGGGTGATGACATCACACAGAAGTGATGTCATCACGCTGGGGGTAACACTTTAGTATTTTGGGCAAAACTCTGTGGTTATCATAGAGTTTTGCTGAAAACACTAGAGCATTGCTGGGTGATGTCCCCAGCATGATGACATCACTTCCGTGTGATGTCATCATGCTGGAGACATTGTGGTGGGGCAGGGCTTACCCCCACCAGTTAGCTGACCTTCAACAGATTGGAGCCCACCAAATCAAGGAATCCCTGGCTCCCACCTGGGGGCTGGCAACTCTAAAGAATTGTAGGGAATGTTCCCTCTAAGCTCCAGTGTTGTGAGCAAAAATTCTACCTTTTGAGCAAAAAAAGCTAGTAGCATTAAAGTTGTGAGTGAGTCTATATTTGACTATTGCATAAATGAGTTTTTAGAAGATTATTTCCATAACCTTGTAAAAATCTCAAAATGAATTCTTTTAAACCATATTCAAACTCTATTATAGCCTATAGGGACCATTATAGTCAATGGGCCTCATAGGTGATGATGGAGAATCGATTTGGGGGTATCTGGGGCTCTGGAGGGGCTGTTTTTTGAGGCAGAGGCACCAGATTTGCAGCATAGCTGCTGGTGCCTCACCTCAAAAAAAAAAAGTTTCAAAAAGATTGGACCAGAGGGTCCAATTCTATGGGCCCCAGAAGGAGCTGCCCCCACCCTCCATTGTTTCCAATGTGGGCAATGCCTTCTCAGTTTACTTGTGAGCGGAAGCTAAAAGCCCTGAGCTGCTACCTAACATTTTGTGTGCCAGTGCCCCCTGGCACAGCTTAGAGAGACCTCTGATTGTAGGTTATGTTCCTTGAGATGGACAGAGGAAATTTATTTATTTATTTATTGTTTCAATTTATACCTCGCCCTCCCCGCGAACAGGCTCAGCATAGCTAAGAATTATTCAACTTCAATTTGTACTCAGTTGAAAGAGGGTATCAGGTCATTATCCTCTTTTCAGGAAAATTTAAAGAAACTAAGTGATCTCTTTACACTATTTTGCCCATGATGCACTAAGTCCTTTGGCACAAGAAATGTTATTTACCACATGTGGGTTTATGATGATTGCCATGCATTGAGATGTGCCATGCAGTATGTCCTTTGGCAATTTAGAAAGTATAATACCCCAGGGGAATTTGCAAAATTATCTTTCTTTCAAATGTAACTATAAAATTATAGTTATGAAGTACTGGGGGGAGGGGCACAGTTTAATGGTGGCTGGCCCAGGCTTATTGAATCGATTGACACGAACAGTGTAACTGCCTTTTGATCCATAATATCCAGTGGACTAAAGAAACACTGACCTTTAGTTTTTCATATATCTAGGACTGTGTGGGAGAAATTTTTTGCAGATCTGTACAAAGCCATTATGGAGGAATCTGGTAGGCCTGAGACTAATTTGTCATCTCTACCTAATTGGCCACCAGTATCCAATAATGAAATACATGTATTGATTCAGTCTTTTCCTTCTGGCAAAGCTACTGGACTTGATTTTGCCCCCCCTGAGCTATTTAAATCCCACCCTGACCGGCGGGTGGATATTTTGTCCCTTATTTTTATCCAGGTTAATATAAAAGGCTACATCCCTTCATCTTGGAAAGATTCTATAATACTTCCTATATATAAGAAAAGTGATCATTGTGATAATACAAACTATAGACTGATCAGTCTCTTGCCAGTTATAGGCAAGATTTATGCTAAACACCTACTGATCAAATTGATTTCATGGATGGGTGAGCAAGAAAATATGGGCTGTGAACAGGCAGGTTTTTGTGCTGGTGCCTCAACAATGGATCATTGCCACGTTCTTTGTTTCCTGTCAGGGAAAAAAAAATATTCCCATTTTTCAGAGGGCTACCTGGCAGTCACATTTATAGATTTAAAATCTGATTTTGATACCATTTCTTTGGAACATCTCTAGAGAAAATTAGAGTGCATCTCCATTGATCAGCAGGTAATAGCCTTGATTCTCAATCTTTATTCAGACTTGCATATCTATATTTGGTGTGGAGAAAAAGGAGAGCTGTCAAATAAAATTCCACTGCAACCTGGAGTTGAGCAGTGCTGTGTCCTTGCTCCTCCGTTATTCAATCTGTATTTAAATGATCTGAAGAAACTTCTCTTGGATCCAAGTTTTCATTCTCCACCACTGAACAATCAAAGTATACCAGTTCTGTAGTATGCAGATGATACCTTGAGATTGATCCGGAAACTACAACTGGTCCAGAATGTGTCAGCGCAGGTCCTGACAGGAATGTTATGGACAGCACATATTCAACTTTTGCTGTGCCAGCTGTACTGGCTCCCAGTGGAATACCTAGTCAGGTTCAGCATTTCAGTGTTGATCTTTAAGGCACTGAGCAGTCTGAGACCCACGTATCTGGTATGTCCCTCAAAGAGCTTTACACTCTGCTGAGAATAACTTACTGGTGATGCCTAGCCTTAAAGATGTCCATCTGTCATCGACCAGAGCCAGGGCTTTTTCAACCCTGGGTTCTACCTGGTGGGACATTGTGCAGTTTCACAGGGCATGCAAGGTGGAGATATCCCACCAGTCTTTTGGTCGAGGACAGCAACGGGTACCATTGGCACCACCTTCCCCTCCCCTAGCCTGCTTTCTCTCACTTATTGTGAGACAGTGATGCAAACTGTAAACTTGTTTTGGCACCATCTGATGTTATTTTTAGCTATTTTAATTCTTTGGGTTTTAAATTGTACAATATTATCTTGATAACTGCCCTGAGCTCTGTAAACTCAGAGAAGGGTGGTATATAAATTATCAATCAATCAATAAAAGTGTCCATCACTTATATCATTGGAAAATAGTTGGAAGACCAATCAAACAGGTCTCCCAGTATCATTATCTGGGGATCCTATTTCATTCTCATATTTCATGGCACCTCCGTATCTCACATTCCACCAGACTGGCAATTCAGTCATCCGCAGCCATATCAAATGTATTTTTTACAGATGGAGGACAGTATATTCCAGCAACCATTGTGGCAAGGACCGAAGCACATTTGCTGTATGGTGTGTACATTTAGATTGAAGGGATTGAGGCTGTATCTGATAAATCTGATAAACCACCATTACACTTCTTACATACGGTTTTAGATGCCCCTAAATGTGCCTCTGGACTTTCCTTATGGCTAGAGTTAGGTAAACTTTCTTTGGCGGCAATGGCACAGATCAGAGCCTTAAAATATTGTGTTAAGATTCTGAAATCGGAACTGGGGCACAGTTTATCACCTCTCATTCATAATGACTCATTTGTATAATTGTGGGATGAATTAATGGACTTAAATTCACTACTTTAAACTTGCCAAAAGACACAATAATGTCTCTACCTACCAGTGATTCCTATAAATTAATAAAGGACTGTATTACGGAATTGGACCACAGTAGTACATATTTATGTGCTCAGTGAGTCTGTTCTACCGTTGCACTTGGACTGTACCTCCATCAGGAAATCCCACCGTATTTTTATAAATTGAAGGTTCCAAAGCTGTGTCAAACCTTTATGTTGGCACACGTTGTCTCCTTACCTTCTGCAGTATTAAATGGGAGATATTCACAGACACCTTATTCAGATAGAATCCGCCAGTGTTCCGCACGTAGGTTTGAGACTATAGCTCACATTGTCTTTGATTGCCCCCTGAGAGCAGAAGCTAAGAATAAATTCCTCTTGCCCCTTTTTCATCTTATTTTGGTTTGGTTGCTCTGCTTCAGCCCAGGTGGCTTTTTAACAGAAGGAAAGGAAAGAAAGAAAAGAACAGAAAAATCTGTTCGGGAAAAATGTGGCCCTGATCCACAGATGTAGATATCCGCAGATGGGGGCTACACTTGAGAAATAGATATATAGATAGAATTACTGAACAGCAGGTTGTATTCCATGGCAATTTCATGGCCATACAAAGACAGGCACAAATTGGCCATCACAATTCGCAGAGACTTCTCCCTCAGTTCATTCTCCTGGTTTCATGTCCCACCTGCAAGAAAGTTGTGTCTCACTTTTGGGTCCTGAGCCACAGCTTGAAAGTATTTTTTTTTTTTGGGGGGGTCTTGTTTTGCAGCTGCTCATTTGAATTCTATTTTTGCACACATTTCTAAAACTGTTGTAAATGAATGCTTATTATTTTATGGTATTTTTACTGACTTTCTTGTATGCTGCTATGATGATCTCACCCTCTTCCCTCCTTCACACTCAGGATTTTCCTTTCTGTCTTCTTTCTTACTGAACAGCTCCTTCTCTCTATTTTCTTCTTATTTGTTTGTCTATGGCTGTCCCACCCACCCAGTCACATGCACACACACAGAGTTTAATATAAACAAAATGTTTTATTAAACTTGGAGGACAAAAGGTCAGGCGAAAACAGGTGTGGGGTGTATTAGGTGAACAGATAATAAAACTGAGGTAACTTGGTTATCACACAAACATCAGATAATTTGTTGCCAACAAGTACACATTTCTGCTGTTCAAAAACATTTTTAAAACTTTGAGGAGAGAGGCTTTCTTTTTAGTTTCTGCTTAAATATTCAAGCACAGGTTTCTGAGTTTCACTAATACGTAAAGTTTAGAAGGAAGGAACATACAACCAAGTTCCCAGAATCCTTCTTTATACACAGACCAGGAATCACTTCTGTTTACTAGAAGCAATTTCTTTTCTTTTTTTTCTTGAATGAGGATCCTCCTGGATCTACTCACTCTTTAGCCTCCTTCCCAGTCCACAGTCAGTGCTTAACTAACTCTTCTTCAACGGTCAGTCCCCAACTGTCATTCCTTAATTGACTCTCTCAACAGAATAATGTTCAAACCGCCTGCCACTCAAAGGTTTTCAGACTTTGTTAGGCTTCAGGAAACTGTGTTTGTAGATGGAATATAAGTGAATTAGTAATACATGAAACAGCCTTCTGAAATTGCCAAGAAACCCATGAATTGTTGATTGAATGTATATGTGTTATAAAAGAAGACTGAGTTCTTGTGATATTGCTGAAAATAAAAGACTGCCAGTATGCCAGATAGCCAGTAGGATGGTGGCTAGAGTGTCAGACTCATACTGAAGACATCTGGACTCAATACTCATCTCAGCCATGCATCTCACTGGGTGCATTTGGCCAGTTTTATCTCTCATTGTGCGCTAGCTCAGAGGGTTGTTGATGATAAAACTGAAAATGTAGAACCTTTAAAATTGATTGATTAACTGATTAAAAACAACAACAACCCTATTATTCCGGAGTTTCCTTTTCAGCAGCATGGCTTTTTGTTTGTTTGTTTGTTTGGTTGGTTGGTGGGTTCTTGGCCGGCCTCTAGTTCTAAGGTACCTGCTCTCATATCACCCTTGTTGAGGTTTAAGATGGATGAGTGGGGATTTCTTGGGGAAACTTGAATTTAAGATTGGCAGAAACTCTCAGGAGGACTTTTTCAGCCTCTGCCTCCAGGCTGTGGAACTCTGTACATCAACAAACAATGCTAACACCACCTCTATAAGTCTTTCGAATAAATTTGAACATATATTATGTTTAGAATTGTGAATTTTGAGTATTTTATTGGCAGCATGCAAATTGTCTAAAATCCTATTCATGTCAAGTTTGGGCGTAAGGAAAGATGATGTTACCTGCAATCCTGCCATTACACACAGTTGCTGTTTTGTATAGATAGGGCAAAATACGTATTTTCAAACTTGGATTAATTCTGTTTGAAATCCAGATTTATTAAAAGTACATGTTTGCATGTATCAAAGTCAGAAAATATTCATGTTGCTCTATTCATACAAAGTGGCAGCCACGTGTATCAGGAACATAGCCAGTCACGTGAGCTCTACCTTTGCAAGACATGAGTGCTTTAACTGTAATAACTAAAATGAGTTTAAATAAAGAACAAAAAATAAACTCATAGGAAAATATCCTTGCAGTTATATAAATGCCTCTAGACCACAGTCAGGATTCAAACAGAAACATCCTAGTGTATATTTTGGAGAAGTATAGAGATTAATTTAGCATTTGTTGACTTCTTCACAAAAGAAAAGGCACATCCAGCCATATGCACCAGGCTGTCGATTGTATCAAGGTTACCCTGTGATTTTTTTAAAAAAAAACATATTTAGCACTGTGCATGACCTAACCTTCTGCTTTGCTTTAGTAGCTCAGAAAAGTGAAAAGCACAGATGCTTCCCCAAATACATTGTGGTTTTTTTTTAAGCAAGATATTGCTAATTACTTTTTGCACTGTTAATGAGTCTCAGGAATTACAAACTACTTTTAATTCTTATTGTATCCCTCAGAACAATTCCGCTAAAAATAAGCAGACTGTGTTGACTTCAGTAAAATTAATTAAAATTCTTTAGGTTAACGAGTTTAATTAAGTGAGAAAATGGACTGTCTAGTGTCCATTGACAAGCAGGAGGCTTCTCAGCATTGCTTTATTTCATTTAAGTGTCATACATGCATATTTTAAAACCTATTTTCTTTTTCCCTGATGAAGAAGATTCAGGAGAGGAATACTGAGCTTAAGTGGAAAATAGAATTGTTCGGATTGAATATCAGAATGGTTTGATAAATCAGCGAGAGTCTCAAAACTGGAATATGATAACAAAGCACCTCAAACATATTTGGAAATTCTGAAAAAAAAATGTTATTTTACCTATTGCAGCCTTTTATCAGAATACACTATATTTACTCTGCAGTGTACCTGGGCAGATGGAGATGGGTTCGTTTTGGAAATAAGAGTCATACTAAGAGCAGGTGTGGATCGGGGGAGGCTCTGTAGGATGGAGCTGGGAGTCATTTTCAGAGGTAGTGCTCCCTTTTCTTTGCTCTGGCATCCCATGAGAATCATCGGTAAACTAGATTGCAATGGGGGTTGATTACTCCAGTATTAATCAAATAACTGAACCTATCACAAAACACTGTAAATGGATAACTGTCACCACTGCTTGGATTACAGAACACCCAGACTCTTAAATTAAAAATTGGGGTTAAGGGCTCTACAAATGAAATCTGGTAGACTCATTTTATCTGCAGATCTCTTAAGTACTCACATCTCAAAGGTTTAAGATATTTTTCCTTAGTGTAAGAGCCAAATGAATAAGGTCAAACCTCTTAAAATCCATTGAGAAGACAGTGAACAAATTCACTTCTCTAGGAAAGTTGCTTCACAACACAGAGTTGCAGACCACTTAAAACTGAAATACAAAATTACTAACTTGGAACAACACTACACAAAGGGTAGTGGAACCAACCAGCTGTTCGACTCTGTCTCATTTAACTGTCCTCCTTATGACAATACCTGTCTCATATATGCCCATGCAAGTTTCATTATCCCCAGCTTAACCTTTTTCAGTGCTCAAAAGGGACCATTCCTTTCATTTTCATCAGTGGAAAACCTGATTGGGTCCACCCCAGCAGTTTTGTAGTGTACATCATTGATGAAGAAGCATAACCAGGCACGTTACGAAGTTAGAAATCTAATACTTCAGCAAAGATGAAGCATTATGATCATGTAACGCCCACTAACTGAAGACATTTGGCTCTGGTTGTATAGAAGAACTTTTCTGGCAGCTAGAGCTGGGATTCAGAGTATTTAATTATTTAGCTCACTTTTTTCCTGCCATTACTCTGAGGAGACCAGAATGGCGTACCTCTGTCTCCCCTTCTCCATTTTATGCTCACAGCTGTTGCCTAAACAGGCTCTTGGACTACTCAAGTCAAATTAAAACACACCACAGCCAAGGATGCAAGTAGCAAGGGAAAGACCTTTATTCCGGAATGAAAAGGGAACAGGTTAGCAATGTTATTCTGGGCGATGCTGGGTCTTATACCTTTCCCGGTGTCACTCATAGCTGTGCCACTGTAATACGATTTTCTTTGTTCAACTTTTGTACATGCACAGATATTAGGTCACACATTGCTGACCATGCTACTTTTTTCTGCATTCTACAGTTACACATCCTTTTTAGATAACATATATTCAGCCGGACAAAGCAAGAGTATTCATTAGTCAACTTCGGGCCGGTCTCCAATTTGCCCTATTTGGGCAAAATAATAGAGATCCAGCTCTAGAGCTTTTTGGATGATGTTTCCATCTTAGACCCCTTCCAGTCCGGTTTTCACCCTGGGCATGGGACAGAGACGGCACTGGTCGCCCTCATGGACAACCTCTGGAGGCATCTGGATCGGGGCAGATAGGCAGTACTGTTGTTGTTGGACCAGTTGGTGGTGTTCGACATGGTCGACCATCAGTTACTGAACCACCACCTCGCTGAAATAGGAATTCAGGGGCTTGCCTTGCAATGGCTCACTTCCTTTCTCCAAGGTTGGGGACAAAGGGTTGCACTAGGGGAGTAGCAGTCCAGAAGGCACCCACTGGATTGTGGAGTGCCTCAAGGGGCGGTGCTCTCCCCGATGCTATTTAACACCTGTATGCACCCCCTTGTGCAGATTGCCTGGAGACATGGGCTGGTATGTCACCAGTATGCTGACGACACCCAGTTCTATCTGATGTTGGGCAGCCGGTCTGACTCCAGACCAGAAGATCTGGACTGAGTGCTACAAGCCGCTGCTGGTTGGCTTAGACTGAGCTGACTGAAACTAGATCTGACAAAGACGGAGGTCCTGTGCCTGAAATGAGGTGATGCGGGGGCAGAGATCCCACTTCCAACCTTCAAAGGGGCGTCTCTGGTGCCAGCACCAGAGTTTAGGCACTTGGGGGTGGTCTTGGATGCCTCCTTAACAATGGAGGTCCAGTTAGCAGCCACTGCCAAGCCAGACTTCTACCATCTTTGGCTGATTAGGTGATTGGTTCCCTTCCTCAACCTCAACGACTTGACAACAGTGATCCATGTGATGGTCACCTCGAGACTAGACTGCTGTAACACTCTCTACATGGGGCTGCCCTTGTTGCAAATTTGGAAGCTGCAGCTAGTGCACAATACAGCAGCCAGGCTCCTGATGGGCCTCCCCATGTGGGAGCACATCCAACCTGCGCTGAAGACGTTGCACTGGCTGCCAATAGCATACTGGATTTGCTTCAGTGTGCTGGTTCTCACCTTTAAAGCCCTATATGACCAGAGTCTGACATACCTGAGGGACCGCCTTTCCCCATATATACTCCAGAGAGCACTACAGTTGGGGTCTCAAAATTGACTGGCCCTCCTGGGCCCCAAGAACACCAGGCTGGCTACTACCAGGGCCAGGGCCTTGTCAGTGGCGGCTCCATACTGGTGGAATGAGCTCCCAGAAGAGATCAGGGCCCTGTGGGATCTTTTACAGTTCCACAGGGCCTGTAAGATGGAGCTCTTCCACCAGGCTTTCCATTAAGGAACTGCCACCACTATTACCACCAACAATCCCAATTATAAAGCCCTGGCCCTTGGCTTTGACATCTACAGCCTGCGCCGCCACTCATATCAGGAGGATCATGGAGCAGAACATTCAATTATACCTCACATGCACTCATATAGTACACCATCGTTAAGCAATAATTAATTATCACCAGTACTTCACAACACCGAATTGTTCAACTGAACCATTTTTAGATGATTTGATGTGGATTTTAACTGTTATTTATGTATCCAGTTGTGTAAGCCGCCCTGAGCCTGCTTTGCGGGGAGGGTGGGGTATAAATTTAATTAATTAATTAATAAAATATAAATAAATCATGAATACATGTCTCCTGTGTTATCAGTATGGCTACAACTAGTTACGACTCTAGTCTACAAATCAAGGCAGTGGGCCCCAAGGGGAAACAATGGGAGACAGGTCTTATGGAACCGACGGAAAGTATTGTTCTATTCAGCCTGGGCCACACAGCCACCATGCAAGGTGTGTTGGTCCCTGTGAGCATCATGGCACAGTGGGGAGAGTGGCACAGAGAGTGGCCCCTGTGAGCATCATGGCACAGTGGGGATCTGAATCTGTATCTTTCACATCTGGAATCAGAGTCTTCCAGATTTCCAGTATTTTAGTTACTATACTAGGCAGATAAGTGAGACAGTAATGGAATGGAATCAAAATGTTCTCAGTGGGAAGCTGCCTCTGTGGGGAATCAAAAGAAACCATTCATCCTAAAGCTAATAAAACCTCAAGGAAACTTTGGGACTAAACTATATATGCAAGTAGAATCACATCCAGACTTGTTCTAGCAGACACATGTGGTGGAAAGTGCTGTCAAGTTGCAGCTGACTTATGCTGACCCTGTAGGGTTTTCAAGGGAAGAGACGTTCAGAGGTGGTTTCCCATTGTCTGTCTCTGCTTAACCACCGGGACTTCCTTGGTGGTCTCCCATTCAAGCAGAAGAAACATTTATATGTACGTATAGATACTAGGAAGGAAAGCTAACTGGTTTTTCCTTTGAGGTTTTGTTGTCAGAAAGCAGGAGTCAGGAGTAGAAGGGAGCTGCTTGCCATCTGGTCTCCTGTGAATGGAGTTGCATTTTTCATAATCCAGAGTAACTGTTACAGTATGTGAGCCGCTGATTTATAGCCATCATTCTGTAACTGTAATAAATCAGATTTATCAAGAGGGCTTTCCTTAAAATGCTATATGAATGGTGTATAATACTAGCAGGCATTGGGAGTGCCATTCTGCAGACCGTGCATGCCTTACAACAGCTGTAATGAGAGCTGACGGGGCGAATCTGCATTGGCTTTTCCCTCCGTTGTTTTACCAAAGGTGCAGCTCAAAATCACATTCAAATACCCCAGGGCAATGTCATACCGAATGAGAAGTCACCCCTGAATGGCCATAAATCTATGCAGAAGGTACCATAAAACCCAGTGATCAAAGAAAGTGAAAGTGGCATGCAATACAGAGGGGAATTTCTGTTCTAGTGTGGGTTTGGTAAAACAATGGAGGGAAAAGCCAGTGTATAATGTGTAGTACTTAGAATGACAGTCAAGGATATGGGAGATTCCCTACTCACCAATGAAGCTTGCTTGGTAACCTGATGCCAATTACTCTCTCTCAGTCTAATCTACCTCACAAGGTTGTTGTAATGGAAAAATGGAGGAGAAAAGAACAATGTAAGATGTTTTGGGTCCCCTTTGGGTAGAAAAGCAAAATATCTAAATGCATACATGCATACATAATGTGGCATGTGTATATCACAAAGGGAACAAAGAAGCAGAGGTTTCAAAACCTGCACATGGGTGAACCTTTTTTGGCTCCCTCAGGCTCCACCCATAAGTGAAGGCCATGCTAACCACCATCCCAAATACATATTTATTTTTCCCAAAAGAGTCTACCAGGCATCCCCCCCCCGCTGCAAATTCTGTCTTTGCCTCCTAGCTATGATAATACCTGCTTCAGCTGAACTTGCATCTTTGGTCTGCCAGGTCAGGTCTCATCTTCATCTTAGTCCCAAATGAACAAAACTTTATTCAGGGACTTCTGGCTCTTCCCTGTGGTTCAGTAAACCCTGGTCCTCACTGCTTGCCATTGAGGTTTCCCCAGTGCAGCTTAATATTTCAGAAGGCTTGGTTATCCCAATCGAACTCTCCAACTGGGGTGGTTGGGGTGCAGTCGCCAAAATCTGTACTTAGTTTGGTGTACTATTGTGAAGAACTGTGGGAAACCCATGGAATTGTAAGCATAGCAGGGAGTTTGAGGACAAGGGGAACCGTGATGAGAATGTTCCACTGCAGTATTTGGAACAAGTATATATGCAAACAAATGCCATACTTTAATAGGGATCATACAGCCGAAACTGCAGATGTTACTGATTCAGAAAGCACTGATTCTTGAACGTGCTTGTTGCTGACTTTGCATGCTGAAGATGGACTTTGCAGGATAATGTTCTTAGTCCTTCAGCTTTCTGTAAGCTCTCAGTTCTTGATCCTTCTTAACCCATGCAGAACTTATGCTGCTTGAGGCCTATGGTATGCGAATAGGGATTGCTAGAAATTAATTACAATAATGAGCAGAATAATGGTTTGTGACTGGACCAGCTTATTATATCACATTTGACTAGTTATGAAAATTTAAACATCCAGTCCTTCCTTAAAAGCTGCCATGGCAATGCTTAACCGCAGGGTAACTTCAAAAATAAGATTTACGTATCTGCATAAATATTCAATTTGTGTTACTGTGCTGAATTTATGAAATGAGGATTTTCCTTCCTATTACTTTGAAGGAGGCGAGAGCTAAATTCGTTTTCTATTTTACAGACTTCCAAGTGGGTAGAAAAATGAATAGACCCTAGAAATAAATTTCTATAGGTTTACATTCCAAAGAGATAATGGAAACCAAAAAATGCATTATACAATGAGAATTCTTCCAAGTACAATATATGAACTTATTAAAAGGCTACATTCCTGTTTCATTTGGATTGATTTTAAAAACTTTTTTGTTTGATGATATTATATATTACACATGAATATCTACTGAAGAAGCCTGTGTGGTATTTCACTGATACTGGGGCCCTACTGTATTTTAAAGGCTCAGTGATTAAGGTGCTGATTGGTGGGATGTTTTCTTTTAGTAGTGGGTGTTTCTTCTGCAATCTATCTACATGGAAATTAAGACTTTGAAAAGCTAATTCTTTCTTACTGTCCCATCATAGAACAGCCGATGTCATTCATCACAGACAGCTTGCCCCTTTTCCCTCCTTCACATAATTCAAATTAGGAACTGGTGACATTTGAATATTATTTGCATAGCTATATTGTAAATTGAGAGACTGGAAATAAAGGTTTAAACCTAGTCGTCAGAGATTATTAGGCTGAAGGGATCTAGTAAAAGGTGAGCTCACAACGGGTGGGAGGGGTACAGCAAACGAAGGCACAAAAGGCACAAATGAAAATATTCTTGCAGCAGAATATATAGGGACTTTTAAATAAAAGTGGACTGGATCCCCGCCTTGCATCATGAGTTACTAGTTCCCAACTGCACAGGAATTACTGGTCCTTCTCAGTTCTCAAACATACAGTGCCTGATTAGGATCAGGACTACAACACAAATACAGAAGGGGCTTCAACCTTCCCCCTTGTGCCATTTCATCCCGAAACAGTCCTGGAGGGCACTGTTTAAGGAAACCCATATATTCCATGGGATACACGTGGATTTCTCCAACATGCCAAATAACAACCCCTGGGAATTTTTCAGGCTGGGGAAATAGTGCAGTGGTGGGGATGCCAGGCCACTGCCTGGCTCTGTTGGGAGCTTTGGAGTTGGGTCAAGGGACAAAAAACTTGGATGCAGCATTAGCACATCAGCCAACACTGTAGGGTTGCCAGTTTCTAAGGCATTATTTGACCTCTGATGTCGCACCTGGAGTTTTGCCTGAATGTGACATTGACATTTAGTGGGACATCATTTCCATCTCCCTCTGTTTCTCTCGCTGGCCCCAGAGGCCCCCCATCAGTGGAAGAATATCCATACAAAGTGGCTGCTGGCATCACTGTGTGGAGGAAGGCTGAAACCCCTTCTTTACACTAGGGTTGCTGCTTTACCCAATGGTAACAGGCATTCTCCCACTTTTGATGCCACCTTCCTGCGGCTTTTCTCTGGGCAGTGAAAACAAAACAGAGGACAGAACAGCACTGTATGTATCATGGTATCTCTTCTGGTGATGCCACAACCACCCTGCAATGTTCTAAAAATTCCTCAAATCTCTATAGCCTTTACTATTGAAATTTGGGGAATTTCTTGACTGTCCTGGGGTGGCTGTGACATCACTTCCAGGTTTTCTCTGTGTGATGTCACATCACCTACAATGCTGCTTTTTCTAGGGTTCTGCCCCCAAAAGCTCCCACTGTTTTGAGGGCACCCCGCTGGCAACTTTGCTTTACATGCTTGGTGCTCCTGATCCTACTTGGGTCCTGCATGTTCAGGAACTGAGAACTCACAACTCATATGTTACATCTAACACAGGGTGGGGCCCAGACCCAACCTATGTACTCTGTAATGCATTACAAGAAGGCCCAAGGACATGTTCTTTAAGCAAAACATACAGTTCTTGAAAGCTGTGTTGGTGCAGCCACTGAAGGGTATAACTCTGTTTAGGATTGCACTGTAAAACTCCTTTAATAAATGATTATTTCTGTTTAGTGTGTTCTATCATTCCATACTAAAGGATATGCCAATTTTCTGGTTGATCTGTCTTGGAGTGCCTGGGGGACAGACAGTAGAAACAAAATAGGAATACTACTACTTAATGAATAATAATGAAAAACAGATTTTATTTATTTTTAGAAATGTGATGTGTTTTGACTATGTCTCGACAATACATCATAAGCCATGTCATTAGTGGATGGTAAATGTATCTTGCTTACTTTACATTTACAAGAAAATAAATGACACTAACAATTCTGTGACCAATCCAGACATATATAGTCCAGTGGCACCAGCTTTCATGCAGTCTGTTTCAAATGCTGTTTTAATGTTTTAACTGCTTATTGTATTGTGCAGCCAAATGGCTCAACTGTTGTCTGTAAGCTGCCCTGAGCCCATTCGCGGGGAGGGCGGAATAGATATTTGAATAAATAAATAAATATGTATAGTGACATGCATTAGAAAAATAACAAAATAATTTAATCAACCTTGCTAGTAAACAAAAGAACGTCATCAGCTTTGCAATATCCACAAAGTTAGTAGCTTGCTGCATTTTTACTTGCTCTCCTGCTCTCACTTGCCAGCGTAGTTGACATGAGCACAGGCAAGTACAATTTATGAGCCCCGGTTTAATGGTATTTGATGCACTCAAGACTTGTCCATATAATGGTTCCTTTTTTAAAAAATGTACATAAGTTAAACAGTAAATGTAGAGCTCTTTCATAGGGATCTTCGTGTTGTTATTTAGTTGAACATTTTTTCCTAAATAATTTTTGTTCCTTTTAGGGACTCTCATGTGTTACATTTCCAATTGTGTTGATAGGTGCCCGGAATCCATCAGACCGGAAACAGTCCGCCCGTGTCTGCTCCTGTGCAAAAAAGACTGTGTGGTGACCCCTTTCAGTGAATGGACAAGCTGTCCTACTGTTTGCCAATACGGTAAGCTTCTGTAAAAGGGAGTAGATAATACCTGAAAATACCCTGTTCCTTTCCCACCTTCAATCGTAAATCTGCTCAGCCAGCTTTTATATCAGCACCAATCATAAATGGTTGTACTTTTAATATGAAGTATCAAGTACATCAGACTTTATGGATTTTCCTGTAAATTTTGATCCTGTGGATCAACTTCCATTACACTGATGTTGACTTGTACTGCTACTACCAAAGTAGTGCATGCTGAGAAGAACTACATGGGTCTGCACTCACTGCTTGCCATAACCTTCGGATCACCTTCTAATCTGTTAATATTACAAGATCATTAATTTGTAAGGATGTAGCTTTTAAGTGCTTTACAAAATGAGTTAAGAACATAAGGCTCGACTTGCATGTGCACAATCTAAGAATGGACACGGTGCCAAAAGGAAATGGAGTGGCAAGCTCACAAGTTGCGGAGACTGCAATTCCAGGATTCTCTTTGCTTAAGTTCTAACCTGTGCATTTCCTATTGGATAAAACCTTAAATACAAATGATTGACAAAACTGTTAAAGGTAAAGGTTTCCCTTGCTCAAAAGCCAGTCAAATCTGACTCCAGGGGGTGGTGCTCATCTCCGTTTCCAAGCTGTTCAAAAACGTTTCCATGGTCATGTGGCCAGCATGACTAAATGCCGAGGTGCACAGAACGCTGTTACCTTCCTACCAAAGCGGTACCTATTTATCTACTTGCAATTCCTTGCTTTCAAACTGCTAGGTTGGCAGGAGCTGGTGCCAGAAAAGGGAGCTCACTCCGTCATGCAGCAATCAGGTCTTGAACTGCCAAGCTACAGATCTTCCAGTCTGCAGCTCAGTGTCTTAACCTCTGAGCCACTGCGGCCCCTCAACAAAACTGGAGGTCTACTCAAAATCTTATCAGGGATATTCAATAGGGCTTATTCCCAAGAAAGTGTCCTTAGGATTGCACTGTTAACATGCAACCTGTTGCCATAGTTTAAAAGTTTCCCGTGGCTCCATGGATTCTTGTATTATAGAACAATGATCTCAAAAAAGCTTTCAAATTTTATTTGAAGCTCTGATTCCAAAGCATTTTCATGTTCACATCATAACACCATCTGTTACTACTGCTGCTGCTGCACCTACTGTTGATCTCATTTTTGCTTACTTCTTTTAAACCGGGGATTCATAATGCAGTTTCAATACCTGGATGGCAAATTTGACTTTGCTTTGACTAACTGGTTCAAACTAGCCAGAGGTCCCAGCATGAGCTCCTCAAGGGCATGAACAGCTTCTGCTGGGCTCCTAATAATCCAGCATTGACTCAGAAATGCAGGTGAACCAGTGTCTCCATCTGTTAACTACTTACATGTGTGTTGCAGTCTCCCTTATGCCATGGCCTGTTGCAATAACACAACCCATAGCATTCGTGTAGACAGCATGGACACAGCTTCTCCGTGTTCACTATCCAGCAGGAAGCCTGGAAATTCTCATGAGATCCTCCAGACAGCACACGCTAATGCCTGGTCTCACATTAAAGGTCTGGATTTAGATAGCTCAGTTGCATGTTACCATAGGTCAAGTTTAAAAGCTGGTTTTTAAGCTGGCTGTATTTTGAGTCAGTCTAACATTACCTAAGCTGAGCTGTTTGGTCAAATAATATTTTGAGAAAGGTATGGTTGATAGATCCAAACAGATCCAAATAATATCATTTAAATTGGTTGTGGTGTGAAGTTGTTTTCACTACTTCATTTCTGAAAATGAAAACTATTCATTTCCCAGTCTTTCACAGTACTCAGTGATTCTGTAGGAAAGGCATAGAGTATGATGGTAATGTTTTTTGTGCTGAATATCAAATAAAATGCTGGAGACCCAAGATCATTCTCTTAGACTTATCCTTTCCTAGAAAAAGTAGTTTTGCATAAAGTAATGAAATGAAAGCTGATTTTAGGAATTGGGGGGGGGAATGGGTATATTGTTTTCATCAGTGTTTTGGGAAAATCATTGAGCCCTCAAGAGAATTATATTTTCCTTCAAAAATAAAAGACAACAGCTATACCATTGTAATTAAAATGCAGTTTCTTACTAGATAAGCTTTCCCCCAGTATAGTTCTTACATGTGCTTTATGCAGAGTGCTCTGCTGATATTTACAGTGGCGAATTCGATATCCAATTAACTCTCTGTTCAAAAGTTATATTTGTTCATATCTTTGCTCTCATATTTTTCTATCCCTTCAAAAATTCCTGTTGGTGAACTGCAGTACAGTCAGTTCCTGGTAGATTTCCTAGGATCTTTTTAAAACAATGAATAGTATTTTAATTAGATGTTTATTTTGTATACTTTCAATGAACAATGTCTGAATAAGTGGAATAAATTAACTAGTAAATTGCTTTGTTTATTGGATAATCCTGTACATTAAAAAAAACACTCTGAATTAATTATTTAACTTCCTTGGCAGCATTATTATTTTAATATGACTCTAAATTAAAAGTGAGTTATGGGGATTTTGGTGCTCACTGTATCTGTTATTGATATGGCTTGAGTGCAGGTTCTTTAATTTGTGCTGTACAATTAAAAATGCAGTACACTTGGAAGTTTAGACAACACCGTGATATACACGCACAAAGAGTTTATATAATAACAACGGTAAGTAGAGGGCTGCTTAAGCTTCAGATAAAGAAGAACAAGTATTACATGCCTGATTTAAAATTAAATCTGTACCAGCATAATAGGATTTAAGCAAATAGCCAGTGGGGGAAAAAGTTAATTAGACATTGGCATGGAAACAAATATATTTTGTCAGATAAAATACTTGGAAATGAGCTGGAAAATCTACATCCAGCTTTCCCACCTATTGCTTGCCCTTCAGTTAAATGTCATCAGTCAAGCTTCCTGGCAAAGTGTTATCATACACCTTCAGTATGTGCAGATGACACTGAACTTGAAGAAATAACATGTTTATGGAAAACATACATTTAAAACAAGAACCTAAAGGAAAACGTAGTGAATGCTCCATATTTTGGATCCCCTTCCGTCTTACTTATTAAAGGCATTATTTGTTCTTGAGGTTACAAAGACTGAATACTTAGTTTGCTTTTGAAATACAGACAGTGCAATCCTAAAAAAGAGTCAATGGGTTTAGGACTAGTGCTGCATTGTTAGTCTCTGAAATTTGCATGTTACACAGTACTGAAAAATCTGAAAACTAGGGCAAGTGTAGAAATATAAATAGCAGAGAATGAGATAGAATTCACTAACATTTTTAACTGAACAACAGGAATCGATTTGTGCAATGGATCTGAATCAATTATAATTCAAAATTCAGCAGACATTTGAGCGTGGAAGCAGTGGGTTGTGCCCAACGAGCTGCTAGTGGAAGTTGCTACAAATGTGGATTTTCCACAGAGTCTCCTTCCACCAGCGGTCTCATTTGATTCTTGGAAAGATTAAGTCATGGGAATGTATTGATAAGAAGCCTTGCAGATCAGGAGGCTACAGTGAGGAAAGAATCATGCAAAATTATCTTCCCTCTCACTTCCACAAGTGGAATTCTGCCATACACAAACAAGACCTCTGAAGTAAACATGATTGATCCCCCCCCCCAATAAGTTCATGAATGTCAGTTGTCTAAATTTGGGTTGAAAAGCAGATGCTGTCATTTGATGATCAGAAAAATATAAGCTGATTAATTGTTAGTTCTTTCAAATGAAGATGATGTCTTACAGTAAAGGAAAACTTAGGAATATCTATTAACTGTTTTGTTTGGAGTTGTGTGTTTATTTGTATTCGGTTATTGTGAGCTGCTTTGGGGAGAAAAGCAACACAGAGATATTAAAACAAATACAATTTAATGTTCAGTTTTTGTTTCTGCTAGTGGAGAAATAATACAATATTGGAATCTATTGCTGATGACATGATAAGGGTCTTAAGAGGTGGACACATTAAAAGCCGATAACTATAAAAGCCGATAACTATCTGGATGCCATGCACCTGGAAGGTTAAGGAACTCAGAAGTGAAGTTGATCTTCTAACCGGTTTATGTAACTTGTCTCTAAAACTGTCCTCCAAACTGGTGCACTGCAAAGTAGCAAATATTATCTCCATTTTTAAATTAGGGTCTGGAGGGGATCCAGGAAATTACATGCCACTTTGCCTAGCTTCTTTTCCAAATAAATTAGTAGAAACTGTTACTAAAGATCACAGAATTATTAAGCACATGGATTGCTCAGGGGGAAACAGCATGGCTTCTGCAAAAAGAGTTCCTGCCTCACCAGTCTTTTGGGTTGCTTCTGTGCTGCACCATCCACCTACCAATATGCACAAAGGATGTAATCCTGTCATTTCCCCCTGAATTGGACATGGATTTTCTTTTTTTACTGAATATCCACATCGATTTTTTTTTAAATCATACCCATGTGTTAACCATGAGGATTCCAGATGCACTGTATGTTTTGCACTGTATGTTTTACTAGGTCCTGACTTTGGTTATATCAAGTTAGTGGCTTCTTCAGTAAAAGGCAAGATGCCTAATGCATGGAATTAACTGTCCCTTGTAGAAATACATTCTACTACATCTTTTAAAAATCAGGTAATTCCACTACAACGAAACAGTCTCGCTACAGGATTATCATTCAAGATGCCGTCAGTGGAGGACAGGAATGCCCAGACACTTTGTTTGAAGAAAGAGAATGTGAAGACATCCCTGTTTGTCCTGTGTACAGGTAATTTAAATAATCAAAAGAACAAGATCTCTTAAGTGTCAGGTTTGCAATACTCTAGTCTGTATACGGCCACACAGTTAGAAAGCCTAAGTATCCTTAAGATGGGGGGGGGCAACTTTTGCTAATTTCCTGTTCCCATTGCAGCCCATTGAGCCCTTTGAAAGGTTGTTCCTGTGGACCACTGTGGTTCATAAGATTGGCTATAAGGTGATGTTATCAACACAATGAGATTTCTCGGTCTTCCACCCAGGGAGATATGGGATGGTGGTGATGTTGTGCCGTGTACTGCAGCAGTGAAAAAGGCAAACTCTATGATTAGGAACAGGATTGAGAATAAAACGGCCGATACTGTAATGACCCTGTATAGATCTATTGTGCAGCTTCTTTTGGAATACTGTGTACAGTTGTGGTTACCGAATCTCCAAAAGGACATTGCAGAGCTGGGAAAGTACAACGGAGGGCAACTAAGATGAGTAGAGGGTTGGAGCACCTTCCTTATGAGGAAAGGCTGAGGAGTCTGGGATTTTTCAGTTTAGAAAGTAGATGACTAAGGAGGGACATGTTAGAGGTTTATAAAATTATGCATGGGGTAGAAAGAGTTGACAAAGAGAATCCCCCTCCCCCCGGTTTCAAAATTGTAGAACTCAAGGGGCATCCAATGAAGCTGACAGGTAGTCGGTTCAGGATGGACAAAAGGAAATACTACTTTACCCAGAGAGTGATTATAATGTGGAATTTGCTGCCTGGGGATGTAGTGACAGCCACAGGAATAAACAGTTTTAAAAGAGGATTAGAGAGATCCATGGAGGATAAGTCTATCAGGGGCTACTAGCCATGGTGACTAAGGGGAACCTCCACATTCAGAGACACTAAGCCTCTGAATCCCAGAGCCAGAAGGCAACATCAGGGGAAGGTCTCATCCTCTGTACCCTGGGTTGTTGGCCCTCCAGAGGAACTGGTTGGCCACTGTGTGAGACAGAATGCTGGACTGGATGGACCATTGGTCTGATCCGGCAGGGCTCTACTTATGTTCCACCAGCACTATGACCCAACAGCTATTAAAATGCTGGTGCTACCCAATATCTCTTAGTGGTTGGGGCTCTTAGGTGTGTTGCAGAGCCCCACCTGCTTGGTTGCAAGCCCCTGAACAGCCACTCATTTCTTTCCATTTTTTGTTGCTTTTTGGAAAACCCTGCTGTTAGCACACATGGCTAAATAACCAAGATATCTCACATCCTTCCTTTCTTTGTTAACATGGAGCAGCAGGACAGAAAGTATTCAGCAACAGAAAGGATTCCAACATAGCTCTTATCCTAGGTTTGTTCCTCATCATGGTATACTTCCTGGTATTTGGCTTGTTTTTCCTATCCCTAGATCTCTTAGTCTGCTGCTCACATTCCTGACCTGGACCCTGGAGAGAGCTTAACTTTGGCTTCCCTTCTTCATGTCATATAATTCCAATGCCACATTCCACACTTGTAGTTTTATAGGAGTTTAAAGAAGACCCTGAGTCTCGAAAGGTTTAAGATCGTTGCCTTAGTGCTGCTGTGCTAGAGCTGGTTCTCTTCTCTGCACAACAGAGGTGTGCTGTGGAGTTTATAAGACAAAGAGTAAGGGTAGGGCAAGGCTTTATCCTAGCATTCATATGTTGTACGAGTCCCAGAGCTGGAAAACACAGGAGTGTTTCTGTGTTTCTCAGTCTGGAGAGGAGGGGCGGCATTACTCTCTTTTAGTATTTGAAAGGTTGTCACTTAGAGAAGGGCAGGGAGCTGTTCCTGTTGGCAACAGAGGATAGGATTTACAATAATGGGATTAAATTGTGGATGGAAAGGAACCAGCTGGATATTAGGGATTTAAAAACAACAACAACAGTAAGAGTAGTTCAGCAGTGGAACTGTCCACCTAGGGAAGTGGTGAGCTCCCCGTCCCTGGCAGTCTTCAAGCAGTGGCTGGACAAACACTTGTCAGGGATGCTTTAGGCTGATCCTGCATTGAGCCAGGGGGTTGGACTAGATGGCCTGTATGGCCCCTTCCAGCTCTGTGATTCTATGATTCTGTGTTACAAGGACGTAAGACAAAGCACTAAATCACTGATTCTTGACAAGCATAAATGTTTGGTGTGGCTGTTGTCATATGTGCACTGTACCAGTACAAGAATTGTACGATCAGGCTGTCAGTTGATTGCAAATGTTAAATACATTTTTCTACTGTTAGGAACATCTCTCTGTTAGTAAATGTAATGCAATACAAGCAAATGATATATATCATATGTAATTAAGGAAAATAAGATTCCAGAATTTAAATTAATAACTTAGTGTGTACCCATTGAGCCAGCTAAACTATGCATCCTGCATGTTTAGAAAGAGCATTCCAAACATGTTACTTTCAATACATGATTCTCAGATCCTTCTTTGAAGTTTAACTGGTCATGTCCTCCTCTATCCTCAAACAGAGCACAATGCTTTAAAAACTGAAGCTGTAGTATTGTACACATTCGAGTCTATAGCTTTATTGTAACAAATGCTATAGCAGAGTGCAGATAAATGGTGTTGCACTAGCATCAGTAGTCTGTGAATTTTTGCCGAAATAAATAAAATGAAAGAATAAAATTACTAAGCTGCTTCTATATTGATGGGAAGGTATTTAATAAAAGTTCTGTGTTCATAGCTGCATTGCTAGATAAACTAAAATATTGATCAAATTACAACCGGTTAAGCACAATATGTTAATTTCAATCAATTTGTATCAATTTACTATTACATGCCATTTCCCTTGTACATTTTCCACATTCCCTTACATTTCTTGTCAATATTTTGATATAGCATGGCTACAGTATGTAGAGAGCCAGTGTACTGTAGTGGATGGAATGCTGACATTTGATTGGACAAATTGTGTCTGAAAAATAGTGATGATTAAGATGAATACTCTGTTTCATTTTAAAAGATTATTTTTAAAGATCATATCATAGCATTGTAACTTTTCTTATGTCACTATTCCAGCTGGAAGATCCATAAATGGAGTCAGTGTGTACTGGTGCCAGATTCCATAAGACAGGGTATACTAGGAGTCAACGAGCCATGTGGTCGTGGTTTGCAGTCAAGAGGTAAGAATGCACATGTGACTTTATATTATAGAACACTGGTTTCCTGAATTTTGTCATTATCCAGTTTCATTTTGTACCCTCTGTCTAGTCCAGGGGTGGCCAAACTGCGGCTCGGGAGCCACAGGTGGCTCTTTCACACATATTGTGTGGCTCCCGGCAGGGTGGCTAGGGAAGCAAAAGGGAGGCATGCCTCCCCAATCGGTCTTTCCTTCCCCAGCCAGTGTTCCCCTCCCTGGGTAGGCTTGAGGTGTGGGAGGGGGAGCAGAGAAAGAAAGCAACTTTAACTTTAAATGCATTCTCAAAGCCACCCTCCCCCACCAGCCAGCTTGGAGAAGACATTTGTCTCTAAGTCCCTTCTCCAAGCAAAGCTGGCTGGCACGGGGGCGCTTGGAGAACACATTTAAAGTTGCTTTCTTTCCACCTCCTTCTCTCTTTCTCTCTCTCTTAGACAAATAAGTATAATTAGCAAACAAATAAATATCATTGGACAAATAAATATCATTATCAGTATCTGTTTTTACCTTTTGTTTTTATTTTTGGCAGTCTCTATGTTAATAAAAAGCACATTTCCATATTTTTCAATTAAAATGTACGTGTAATATTTTTCTTTGTGGCTCTCAAACATCTGACGTTTATTCTGTGTGGCTCTTAAGTCAAGCAAGTTTGGCCACACCTGGTCTAGTCTTTGGATTCTTGTCAGTGGTTCATATGGGGCATCTGATAAGCCAAGTATTTTTATATCTCACTCTCAGTGACTGGGTGGGGAAAAAAATTATTTTGCATCTTTGCCAAGCTGAACAGAACAAGTTGTTCTTAATATATTATCACAACTGCTGAGATGCAAAAGAAATACTTAAGTTGATTTCCCCTTGAACCATGGTATTTTGAATGATTTCTTTTGTACCACAGTACTGGAGACAGCACAAACATGTTTGACTGCTTTGTCAGTTGGAGTTACAGTATATATCTATAGTAATTCTAACATATTTCTGTAGCATTGTTGTTCTGATTAGGGTTTTTTTATCTTATTTTCCTATTTTTTGTTACGGATTTGCGTATATATGATCTTACGTTATTTCACCAATTTCTTCTTTGTTTTGTGACATAGAGTGTCATTATGGACCTCTGTGTAATAAGTATATTCACAGAAGGGCACTTACCAAGTGTCACATTGTGAACTGTGATAGCATTGGTGTTGGCTGACTATACCTTTCTTAGGTTAATGGTTCATTGGCAATGGGCACTAATTTCTAGAGCTAATCCTCTCCTGATGATTCTGTTAAGTTTGATGAACTTAGAAAATGTGGTCCCTCCCAGCTGAAGAGAGGAGGAACAGGCATGTTTCTGTGCGTAAAGAAAGACTGAAACAAAGTTGTCCTTGTTAAATCCAGATTAATGTCACATATTGTTCGAATGAAAATGTCTGGTGGGTTGATTTCTAAAAAAAGAAAAAAAATAGAAGAATGGTATGCAACATGCATTCTGGGTGAGGAGGAAGGCTCAGTTTCCAATAGTATCTATTGGTGGAATACAGTAAAGGAGGAATCCTTTCAAGACCCTTTGATTCACAAAGGAGAAATGAACATTCCTTCTTCCACAGTGCTGTAGGGGAGGAAATGAAAAAACAAAACAAAAAACCACTTTTCCCCAAAAACTAAACAACAACAACAACAAAAAACAGCATAGTGCTAGCTCATTCATCCTTTTGGGATGTATCTAGGTATGCATTTCCCAAGATTGGTCCCCATCTGCAGACAGATAAACCTGTGGATTGGGACCATAATTACCCCAAACAGGTTTTTCTACAAACTTGGGGGGGGGCAGAAAAATATGAAAAGTTTTAAAAAATCATTGGAGGGTTTAAATTCCCCCAAATTAAATAAAGTGTTGTCTGCACATGCACAGACAACACACTTACCATTGAGCAGCTGGAGAGGGGCTCAGTGCGTGTTGTTACAGTGGCAATGGCTGTGATAGCAACAGAGCCTGGAAGCCACCGATGGGCCCAGTCAGAGTGGTGTAGCCCCGGAGCTGCTGGCAGACCCAGCATGGTGCCAGTGGAGCCTGGGAGCTGCCAGCAGACATAGCCATGGCCGTGGTGGAGCCCTGAAATCACTCCCAGCCCCGCTGCTGTGGTGGAGCCTGGGAGTTGCTTGTAGCCTGGCCATGGAGGTGGCGGAGGGAGGGAGCTGCCAATAGGCTTGGCCATGGCCGTAGTGGAATCCAGGTGTCACTCTGAGCCCGGCTGTGGCAGCAGAGCCCAGGAGCCACTCTGAGCCCGACTGCGGCAGAGCCTGGGAGCCACTGGGAGCCCAGCCATGGCAGTGGCAGAGCTCAGAAGCCCTCCACTTGTGTATGTGTGTGCATGCGTGTGCATGTGATAATTCACATGGAGTAACTTTCCAAGCACTGATATGATCAGGCTTGTGTTATTGAGAGGTTAAACAGGTATTGGCATTAATTTTAATATAGCAAGGAGCTTATCCGGTTGTTAGGCATTCCTGCTAGAACTCTGCCCTATATATATATATATATCTGAATGGAAGGCTGTCCCAGTAGATGATTATCATATTTTCAGCACCATATGGTTTAAAGCTTAGAGAATCTGTTATTTGTGGAAGACTGCAACAGTTTCATAATCTGAGAGTGATAAAAAAAAGAAGAGGCGTGTATGTCTGTGTGGGAAAGGAGGTATGTAAATGTTTTAGAATGAGGCTGAAAATAGAGAATAACATTACCTGGGAGGTTTGGGCACAAGACTTTGCTTTCCAGATGTGTGAAGGCAGCTCCATGTGTTGCAATTGCTTTCCCAGTTGTATTTCTTTTTCTCTTTGCATTACGATTTCTTCTTGCTGGTGTTGTGCAGTGGGTATGCAATCTGTTTAGTTTCATTATCAAAAACTTTATTTCCCCAAGAAGTAGTCAAAAGCATATGGAGTTGCTGTGATTAAAAGCTAAAAACCAAACCACGTTTGCTTTTCAGTAGAAGTTTCTCAGAATTTCTTCCAGCAAAGGGACACAGTTCACCCAATCTCAAGTATTTATATGTCCCATTGATTTTAAAGAGAGTGATATACTTCCCCATGATTTCCTCTGACATGAGTGTAGAGACCTGACATGCGTGATCGAAACCAGTTATAAAACTGTTGCTCCCATAACTACCTAATTCATTTATCTATCACTGGTGGCCACACAGAGAGCAGAACTGCAACGAATGGACATCGTCTTGTGTTATTTTAAACCACTGTAAGGAAGGGGAAAGTAAGACATACTCCCAGCTTAGAAAGAGGATTGAACCTGGTAATATTAGCCTAGTAAAAGAAGAGACTTCACAAAGTTCTAATAGATGTGAACATATAGGGTTGAAAGAGGAGGTGAGATGAAGAAGAATCGGGAAAGAAAGTTATAGAAGCAGAAATCTAATATAATTCCTCATGGTACACTGCTATGTTCAGAATGGCTGAAAAATAAGTTTCCCGCATCTTACCAATAATGAATATGATTCATTAGGGTCCTTCAGAAAGTCCTTCTTCCCCTTTCTCCCCCCCACCCACATCCCTTGGTCACCTGGCAATAGGCCCATAGCCAGCGATATCGAATATGCAGTGCCCCACCCAGGGCAGGAGCCTCTGCCACCTCAGCCTGCCTCCCATTCCCACCAAGCACAGCAGCGCCGCCGCCTGCCCCCCTCTCGGCCAAAGGTGGCAGTAGCAGACCAAGCCTGCTGGCTGCTTCTCCTTGTCTTCACCCTGGAAATAGCCAGCAGCCAGCAGGAAGAGGAGGAGGAGTGAGTGGTTGCCAGTTGCTGTTGGTTGATAATAAAGCCAATTCTTTCTTAAGGCCCTTCAGTTTAGAATATTCTCTTTGTATCCCACACTGCATACTCTGCCAAGAGGGAAGATGCCTGACTCAGTCTACTGCCTTTTGTAGCAGACCTTCTGCAGCCATGCCCTACCTGCCTATTACATTTCACTACAACAAGTTATAGAAGCAAAACCCAACATACATTTTCCTGTTTTCATTTACTTAACTACTGTTTTGTGCTTGTTACTGAGAAAATGCATGCTAACCTTTCAATTAAGTTAGGCAGTTAGATTTTTGAAGGTGACAAAGTGTATTGTTAACTATAAAATGAAGTTCTTTTGTACTGTCTGGAAAGGAAATAGCTCTTTCAAAGTGAAGTGAACTCAAGTCTGTTTCTTTGGCAAAATGTCAGAATCCAGCAGATTTGTAAAGCTGCATTTTATGTAGTCTGTATGGCTGCATAGGGTGACCTCTGTTACTTCATCAAATGGACTCCACTCTATCTCATACTGCTTCTTAACTTATTAGTTTTAAGCAGATTACTAAAATATAGAAAAAGCTAGACCCCATTTGAACAGCTGCAAGGATCTATCACAGATACATAAAATTTCTCAGGTAAAAGAGTGATAAGTCTGCTATTATCTTCTAATAAAAGAGTGTCTCCATATGATCTATATTTTGGAGCAAAGGAAGAACTGAAATATTTCTAGGGTCAGAAAAAATGACTGCATTCAAAGGCCACGTGATACAGGATGTCTACACTACGTGCACCGCGGTCGCATATTCTATCAGAGTATGGTATCTTAAGACTCTAGATGGTAGGGCATTAAGGCACACCAACATAAAGATGCTCCTATAGTGAGGAACTGTCAAATATGAGCAATAATCGAGGAGCTTTCCAGGTGGAAGAATACCAACAAATTGAGTAGAACAAACACTTTGTGCTCTACAGATTGTGCTGTTATTGTACTTAAATAGACATTTCTTAATCATTCTTATGGCTTCCTGTCTGGTAACTGAATAAAGGGAATCCAAAGAAAGACTGTGGTCAGACACACTGAATAGTTGTTTCAGTCCACTTTCAGTGTACTTTCCAAGATTTTACTGTGAACTGCAAATCCAGTTGGAAAGTGCATTGAAGATTAAAGGGTTATTTAGTGTGTGCAGTAGCTGGCAACGTAGTTGTTGTCAAGTTATCCCATAGGAAAGAGTGGTCCACTAAGCGGTACTTCTTGGATGCTGGAGTGTATAATTTTAACTTTATGAGAGGCCTGAGCTTCAAGAGATGGTTGTCCCAATTCACCTTGGAGGGCAACCCCCACTACACCATTTGGAATTCCACAGATGGAATGTAGGAATTTAAGAGCAACTGAATCAAAGGTCTCCACTATTTTGTCAATCCAGATGTCAGCCCCATATAAGCTTTGTGTGGCCACTTTGGCATTAGGCATTTTGATGATGGCTG
The DNA here is from genome assembly GCA_029375565.1 of Gekko gecko. NCBI lineage: Eukaryota > Metazoa > Chordata > Lepidosauria > Squamata > Gekkonidae > Gekko > Gekko gecko. Next base: position 58,756,343 of record JAPDNY010000003.1, on the reverse strand, counting down.
GGATGTACTGAGCCCCAGATGAGTAAAAGAAACAGCAGATGATATTTGATATCGCTGCAACCAGTCTTTGAACATGATCAGCTTGCACTGACCAAGTTAATCTCTGGTCAAACCAAACCCCTAAGTATTTAAAAATGGAGACCTCCTCAATATCATTACTATGAATTTTTCACTTGTGGTGTACATAAGGTTTCCCGAAAAAAACCCAACGATCTTGGATTTTTGATAGTTCATTATCAGGCATTCTTCCAAAAAGTAATAGATAAAAGCCTCTATCATAGAGGAAGTCTTGATGTTCTTGATAGGAGAACTGCATCATTAGGAAAAATAGGATAGAAACTTTAACATTAGCAATGGATGGAGAATAACAGTCCTGGGCAGAGACAGCAAAATCATATTGTTGATATATAAATTAAACAATAAAGGGGCCAGCACACACCCCTAATACACTCCTTGCTGTAAAGAAATTTTGTTGGAAAGTTGTCCATCTGACCCATAGTGGACTTGTGCAGTGGGATTAGAATTCAGAATCTCAATCCAAACCAATAGTCCCTTGTCAATAGATAGCTTGTTCCACCATTGGGCATGGGGCATGGTATCAAAAGATGCCTTTAGACCCATGAAGGCAGCAGCAATGATTCCCTGACTCTTGGTTGTATATTTATTGATTAAGCAGTGCAATGTCAGAAGATGATAATCTTTACCAGCCCCTCAACTAAAACCAGCCCGTTCCCTTCCCAGGATTTTATTAACCTCCAGCCAGTCTACAAGTCGGTAATAAAGGGATAGAGCGTAAAGCTTCGTGGCTACTGATAAAAGGCTGATTGCCCTGTAATTGGTTGGGTCCACTTTGTCTCCCTTCTTATAAACTGGTATTATGATAGCATGCCTCCAGTCAAGTGGCATAACTCCTGTCACATTTATCTGGGTGAATACTGTTGCCAATATATCCTTCCACCATGTGATATTGGCTTTGAAGAGTTCTGGGGGAATTAAATCTACACCAGGGGCCTTCCCATTCTTCATTTGAGAAATTAGAAAACCAATTTCAGCTGGTTGAACAGGGAGCCACTCTGGTGGTTCAGCTAGGTTCCAATTACTCTGATAATCATAGTTACTACAAGAACTAGCAAAGATATTAGCAAAATATTCCTCCCAGGTATGTGAGGAAATATGAGATGAAAGTGAGCTCCTATTATGTAGAACAGAGTTAACCAGCTTCCAAAATCCACTCAGGTTTCTATTATTTCTGGCAGCACTGACTAACTATGGACAATTAGTGAGGCAAGCTTCTTCTTTGCTCTTGTGTATAACTTGTCTATAAGCTTTTATCCAAAAAAAAAGAAAAGCTTGTAGTGTAATTGAAGAGCTAGCACACCTGTATTCCATAATTGTCTGGTAGCAAACCTTTTAAAGAACCGATGGCTCCAATCGGGGTATCTTCAAGTCAAACACCATGGATCAACACATCAAGCCGATGATTTAGACAGTGGCACTGACCTTTTAAGAGCTGTGGGTCTAGAGCCAGCACAGGAATCCCAAACTTCACAGCAGAAAAAGCGAAAGTGAGACTTTCAGGGGAACCAGCAATGCTGGAGCAAAATACCTGTTAGATATACCATGATACCATAAAATTACCTGGGACAATATAAACACTTGCTTAATATCTTGGAAGCTGTGTAGATAAGTTATAACTAACTTTAGTAAGTTCTCAAGGTTAAATAGTTCTGAAGAATCGTTGGGAGGGGTGGGGGTGGGGGAGGCTCTCTCACAACACCCCACATTGGTACAAGACATATGTTCATATGGTTTGTATACTTTTCTGTGTTTTTGGTCCAAAAGGAAGGGCTGGTAGGGCTCTGTGTGGCTGTCAGACATACTCTAGGGGACCTTATCATCTGGAAGGGGGAGGGGGGAGGGGAAAGGAACTCAACAAGAATACAACCAGTCATTACTGGTCCCCACTCCATCATAAGGCTGTGTTCCAATGGAGGGGGGATGGGAGGAGGGAGGAGAGAGAGAGGTGAGGGAGGGGGAAGGGAAGGGAGATACAAAGGTGAAGCTACAGTATAAAATGATAGGCAGATCCTTAGAGTTCTATATAGATAGACTAAAGACAGTAACGGTTCCTTTTAAAGTGAAAAACAGAGAATATTTATAAAACCTGAAAAACATGGGAGGTAATCAGTCCTCTACTGCTAGGTGTGCTAAGTTGACTAAATTATATTTTTAATTTATAATGTTTAAAACTTTACTATAACATTACTGGATTAGCTCCAGAGAGAGGCTTTTTAAAGACACTTACACTCAAGATTAAACCAGCTAACTTGTGTAGGTTTCAGGGTCTTGATAGATCAGTTTAGAGTACATGGGCAACAAGTGGGAGTAAATTTGCTCTAGCTTACAGCAGCTATCATGCACACAAGATCCTAGAGTAATTTCTCTCTTAAGAGCACAACATCTATCTGCGAACATCAAGGTTCTACACAATGTATAATTTTCAGAATTCCATTTTAATGCTCTCAGTTTGTTATGATCTTGACAAATGGGTGTCAGATTACTATTTTGGACACCAAAATTATTAAGCAAACTTATTAATAGAAGTTAAGGGTATATGATCTCTAGCAATAGCTTTCCTCATTTCAAGACAGTGAAGTCTATAACATAGTCTATAACAGCTGCCCCCAAAATTGTTCATACAGGTAACCCTCCCCCCATGGTCTACTCTCTACTTAAGATGATTTCAAATAATCAATTTTCTGCTGTCTTAAATGTGGCCATTAGTTTGCCAGATAAAGTGATCTGGTTATCCTTAGAGCATCTGTAAGGGTGGTTAAAACAACTTGTTTCCTCTATTAAAATTCCTGGAGACACAAAATGAAAAACTTCTGTGGCAGTGCCAGTGTGTGCATTAAAATCAGCCACAAAAATAAAAGACACCCTAGGATATCTGCAAGTCAAATAGTGTATGTAGTTATCAAACTGATCCCAAAGAGTAACAGTTGACTTCTTCACTCACTGTGGAGGTGGACAAACATTTATTAAAACCAATTATTAAGGACTCTATCTCAACAAGAACAGTTAATGCCCAAGGAGGAAAAATTGGGAAGTGGAAGCTTTTAAAATGTAATGACAGTGATATCAAAATTAGGAGACCCCCTGAGGGTCTTTCCTTACCACTGGATTGAATAGTATCAAGTGAATAAGCCTGAAATCCAGAGAACAAGATTTTGTCTAGGACCCAGGTCTCCTGAAAAAATACAAAGTCATTCTGTGCCAATAGTTCTTTAATTTCTGGGGAGGCGCTTTTAAGTTTCCATCCAACAATGTTCCAGGAGAGCAGTTTCAAATGCTGACCCTTTGCTGCATTTGACACATCTTCTAGTCATTGGCTGGCATGGAGTTGTTGGAAAGAATCATTACAAGATCTAGTTTGTCCAGTCACTGGACTAGGTTGTTAAACAATTATCTTAGGTTTGAGTGGGAAAGAATTCTGTTTAGCACCAAAAAAAAGACCACATGATCCTGTTGAGCCTCCATCCCAGAACTCCCATATCCAGAAAGAACATTTGTAGTAGCCTGACAATTCTGCATTTCAGCAAGAGGAACTAGAAACCCCTGCTTTGTCAGTGGCTCGTTAGGGGCTTCCAGCACTACCGTTGACTGACTGCTAGGACATCGGGCTAATTCAGATGAGTTAACTTCTACTCTAGAAAAAGAGATTATTTCTAAGTTTCTCTGGAGTGTTTTCAATCTATTAATTAGGTGATTTGCTTACCAAAAAGGAAAAGCACCAAATGACAATCAGGTTTGTTTCTATTGGTTCAAAATGAAACCCCGTAGCTGCCTTAGTTATCTGATCCTTTGGGGCCTTTATCTGATGATTAATAGAAAATGAGGAAGGATCAGCTGCTTGCTGAGAAGGTGAGGAAAGATCAACAAGCATAAATCCTTTACTAGACTTCCTTCCTTCTAGACTTTGCCCACATAGAGGAAAGCTACTAGGAGGCAGAGGGACTAGCCTCTGTGTATCATCAGCTCTAACAGGGTGTATATTGTATCGTTTGAGATGTGATACTTTAAAGCTTATTAAAGATGGCAATCTTGAATAATAAAAGGGCCCCATGAATCAAACCTGGGATTCGTCAATTAAACTTAAATCCTGGTTCAAAATAGAAGCTAAATGCCACTTTGTTTCCCATTTGTTGTTCCAGGAGATATGTGTACCATGATAAGGGAATATATTCAAAGCTATTTTATTTTTGTTCAAAGAGAGAGGCCATAAATTCACAGAATTAGCACAATGCCTTTTTTGTCTTAGATTTTGTGGCATCAAAAGTTCAGTTTTGCTTGGTATTATGTTAAACCTTTTTATTTCTCATTTACCTTCTTAGCATCTGAAAGTTTACCATCTTGTTTTGGAGTATCACTCTCCCTTAAAAGCTTAGAATAAAAACAAGTAAGGTTTTTGTTTTGTTTTTAAGTTGATTTGTCAGTTTGGTATGGATTTTTTCAAGTCTTTCATCTATTAAAAAGGTTTGGGTAGTAAGCATATTATAATCAAAAACTCCTTGATCTTCACAAGGAATAGAATTACTAGACAAATTAAAATCAATTCTCCTCCTTGGTCACTGTGGAGAAGGAGCTAGTTTTTCCACAATAGTATCACCAGAAGGGGCTGGCACATCATTATTAAGACACAGAGAGTACTCCATCTTTCTGTGTAATATCTTTGAGGATACCAGTCACAGCTGCTGGCAAAACGTTAGGTACTACAATGCCAAGACCACGGCCATACAGCCCAGAAAATCTACAACTACTAATAAACAACTATATCCAGGGCTATTTTGGGGCAGGAACGCACAGGAATGGATTCTGGCTGGCTCTTGAGTTGGCCATGCCCAGCAGGAACTCATTAGCATAATAGACCACACCCAACAGCAGAAACTTATTAGGATTGGCTACATTAGGGGGTGTGTGGCCTAACATGCAAAGGAGTTCCTGCTACAAAAACAGCCCTGGGTTTTGACAACAAACAAAGTAAACAGAATAAGAAGCAAAAGGTGGCTGAGGCTGGATGACCACACTTCTGGTAAAATGGGAATGTGGCCTAATATGTTAAAGAATTGTGCTGTTGGGGTGTGGCCTAATATGCTAATGTGTTTCTGCCGATGGGTGTGGCCTATTATACTAATACGTTCCTGCTGGGCTTTTTCTACCAAAAAAAAGCCCTGACTATATCTGTTTGTTACAGAGAAAGAGAAAGCTCATGTGGTCACAGAAAAAAAAAATTGTCTATTTTACTTTGTTTGGGAAGGGGTGGTGTTAAGTCAATAAAAGGTAACACTCTCTTAGTCTCCATAGTCCCACTTCCAAATACTTAACTGTAAAGTGTATCCTCAAAATTACAATATCAGTAGTAATGGCAACAAAAGTATAGCATCCCATCCTGAGAATCCCAAATTAAAATAATAAAAAGATAAAATAAATAAAATGTGAAATGGAAGAAATTGTCATTGGGAAAACTACAGCTACAGAAGTGGAGGAGGGTGCTCAGTCTCTGTCTGTATGCTAGTTGTTCCCCTCTCACACCCAAAACTAATTAGACTACACCCAATGTATTATCAGAATGGACATAGAGACCAGTTTCCCTCAAGCTGCTGCTCCGCCCTCGCTCTTCCCTTTCCCCCGATCATATGTATCAATTTCCCACTATTTGCTGTGCGGCTGCATTTTGCCCCGCAGCTTCACCCAATTTCCCCCGCATCTACTTGATCCTGTTTTTTGAGGATCGACTAGACACAGGGGAAATCAGGCAAAGCTGCAGGGGCAAAATGCACTGCAGTCATTGCTTTTTACATATGCGCACAAACATACCAAACACTTAACAAATAAAATTCAACAAATAGACACATAATAATAGTATTTCAGCATGGACATTAATTAATTAGTACATAAGGTCTAATATAATCACAAAATTCATCATTCCATTATAATGTAATCATAGCCCATTTCTGAATAAATGTATTCAGCATAATTCATCCTGTCTAGATTTGTATATAAAATGAAATCCTTTTGACATTGTGTCTGTGTCACATAGACCCATTCACAAACAGAATGTGAAAAAGATTTTTTTTTCTAAAAATGGGCAATTGTCAGCATAGCAGTTTAAAAAATATTCATTCAATATATATATCAGAATGAACTAGAACAGCATATGTATAGAAAATAATAAAATTGCCTTTTTAAAATTCATAAAAGCTTATAACTAAGATTCTAGGCAACCACTGTTGGCATATTTTAAATGTATTTCCCCATAGATTTGGGATCATTAAGTTATTGAACCTGTTGTTCCAAATCCAGTGTCAAATGTCTGGTGGTCCATGGTATAGAAAATGTTGAAATTTACTATATCCCCTAAGTGGACCATATTTGCATATTAAAAAGGTCAAATGCTGAATCTGAAAATATCAGAACATACTGAGTTTGTCAAGTATCATCTTTTCTTTAGACTGCTGATGCATTAACATATTTTCCTCCAGTATCTCTTATATGAGCCAATTTGTGTTTCTGCCAATCTCCCATGTTACCTAAAATTTCCCAGTGATGATATGATGTGTTCATTACAGTAGCCAAAGGTGCATGGATTTATTTTTGATTTATATTTATGCTAGGTAGTAAAAACAGATTTATTTCATGGATTAACCTTTTATTCCTTAGGATGTCTCTCACTGTGAAACCGCAGTAAGAAATTATTTCTCTTTATAGCCTGTGGCATGCCTGCTATTTAGATCATCTATACTGCAAAACAACACAAACAATCTTTTTTTATTATTATCCAGTGTGTGTGTGGGATCTTTGGTTGTAGGTCAATGCAAAACCTCTTTGAAAAAATTCACTAGTCCTTAGTACTTGACTTGACTTCTATTATACCACTGGAAATTTTCCTTCTGTACAAAATCCTTCAAATAAGCCTCAAATTTTGCTTTAGGTGGAAGCTGACAGCAGCCTTGCCTCCACGTAAGTGAGTTTAGACTCTCATCCCAAATTGACAAGGGTTAATTTCACCTACTGAGAATTGAAGAAGCTCTAACAGCCCCCCGATAATACAGCTGACATGAAAATTGTCCTTAAGGGGAGCTGGAACAGTTGGGCCCCTTGTGACCTATAGATTTTCAATACTTGTATTATTGATATTATTCATTTATGTTGACTTTCAGCATACAAGCATGGCCATGCAAGAAATCTAAAACAGTCAATGAGGCATCCCCTTTATGTAAACAGATATGGTCAGATTCACCAACAAATTAAAGCATAACGATGACAATATGGTTTGTCATTGCTTTCACTCTAATTATTTTTGATTGCTCAGTTATGAGCCGTTTCATCATCATGTGCGAACATTATCATTCTTTTACTCTTCAGTACAGATTGTTTATTATTTGATTGCTTAAGAGCTGCATGTGGGTTTCTCCAAAATTGCTGACCAGGGGATGTATCTGTATGATTTATGTATGACTGGTGAGAAACCTTAATTGAAAATTTCAGTATAGCAGAAAATCCTACGGGCGCACACAGACTCATGCTTCAATTCTGCACTGGTGAGTTAGGTTCAGAGTTCAATAATGCAGGTGTGTATGTGAATCTTGTGTAGGAATTAAGGTTTCTCAGTATTCCTCAGGAATCATACCATAACTGAATCCCTAAACTCGGCAATCCAGGAGTTGCAAGCATAGTTAGAAGAGATGATAGTTACATCTTACTGGTATCTGGATGTTTAGCATTTTTATTTCTTAAGTGGATGGCTAGAGCAAAGACAGGAAAGGGAAATCCACAAAGGCTGGCAAGATATAATTAGAGGTATCTATTTTGCATATAAAAGGCAAGGTTCTCAATTCATTCTCTGTGCCCCTTACTCTGAAGTATTTCCATTGAAATCGATAGGGGCAGTAGCAAATTGTATCAGCATGTGAGTGAATCTTTGAGATAAATCTGACGATATAAACTCCCAGTGTCCCCAAATTCTCTTATGTCGGTGTGTGTGTGTGTGTGTGGGGGGGGTACAGGCTATCTTTAAACCTAACAGCCAAGGGCTAACCCAAGTATAGATTTAAAAGAAAAGAAACAAAATCCAGCATGACTGGTTCATCTATCTACAGTGTGCTGTTTTGTAAAGCTGGGGAACCTCCCAAATGTACACAAAAATCTGACTTGATAAAGGGTTGTTAACCCCCCCACCCATGAGTAGTAACATCTGTTCTTGCACATCTATCCCTGTCACCCCCCCCCCGAGTTTGAACAGCCTTCTGGTTTTCCATAATAATGCAAAATGGCACATGAAAGAGGAGGCAAGGGAGAAAGGGAAGTGGAACCTAGGGAGAAGGAACCATTGGGAGGGAGTGAAAACAAAGTAGAAAATGTTCCACTGTAGCCCTGATTGGAATCTGTGTGAGCAGTTCATACTTGCATATAAACTAGCATGTGTGGTACCCAATTCTTTTAATCCAGGGGTCTCCAACGTGGTGTTTTTGGGCTCTGTGATACCTGCTGACACTTTTTCTGGTGCCTGCCAAGTGTTTTTAGGAAGTGGACAGTGCCAGGTAGGGCTTCTGTCCAGCAAGGCTTTTGACTGACCATTGGAAATTTTGTGGCAGCCATTTTTTGCTCTGCCCAGCTAAGGTATGTCAGAATTCCAGACGTGCCCACAGGCTCAAAAAGCTTGGGGACCCCTGTTGTAACCTGTATATTTTGACTTTGCTGTATACAGGTTTTGTGGGTTGAATATATATTTAGAAAATTTCTCTCCTGCCTGTCCAGTATCCTTCCAAATAAAGGATTTTAAATGCCAGTCTAGGATGTAGATCTTTCATCACTGGTGTCCTAACGTGCTTCAGAACTTTCTGATATCCTCTTCTTCCTCCTTCTGTATTTAGAATATTTGATTGCAGTCTCTCCTAGAAAAACTGCTTCAAGGTGGCTCATGACATAAGAACAAACAAAACAACTTGAAACATGTTTTTAAAAAGTAACCCACTAAAACTTTTCAAAGCAGCTGAAACCAAACAGAGTTCTGCCGGGAAGAGGCTGCTAAGGAGCAGGGAAGGAGGGAAAACTGAACCTAAAGGCAGATAAAGGAGGTTGACTTGTGGGTGGGAGAGAAAGAAGCACAAAAACTTGAGAGGCTACAGGGGCTTTGGGGGAGGGAGAAAGAGGAAATAGTGGTGAAGGGGAAATGACATGTCGCCCCATGAGTCCTTGTGGGTCTCCCATTTGTAATGTGCAAAGCAGTCATTACATTCTTTTTTATTATTACCTGGGATTTCTGTAAATACTCTGATATTTCATTTGTGGTTCTCCCTTAAGTAATTAGAATAATTACAAGAACCAGAAAGAGAGAAAAGCAGTGTCATGATCCAGCCAGCTGCCACTTCCTCAGAGGAATCAGATGAATCGGGTCCCACATTGACAGAATCCCCACCTGAACAGCCAGATCTAGCAGCAAACCCAAGAGGGGAAGCATCAGGAAGCAAGAACTCTTACCAGTCACTGCTGGGCTACTTATATTCTTCCAGGAGAAAAAAGAGAGGCCACAGAGGTTGGCAGCCCTGCCAGCCTCTCCTCAGCCAGCAGATTGCAGAAGGAGGAGAGAGCGCTTGACAGTTCAGAAGATAGGACAAAGTGTCTGTCTGGCTGCTCAGCAATGATCAGTGTTAATTCCTGGAACAGACTCCTTGCAGGACCAGGACTGGCAGGCTGATATGGAAGCAGTAAAAGACCTGCACCTGTAGGAAGGTGAACGCAACTGTAAGGAGTGACACCTGGGCCTCAGGAGGTGACCTGGCAAAAGAGGCAGATAAAAGGAAAACGCTGAGCAAGGCTCAGCATGAAAACAACCTTGCTTGCCATGCCTTTGCATGCTGACCTGTTTAGCAAACAGAGCCATAGCCAACCCTGCCTTGTATTTTGTCTAATCTGTACTTGCTCCTGAAGCCTGGGGCCCAGACCCCTGTATTCTATACCTGTTTTCAAGCCTTGGAACTGGATCTCTGGACCCTCAACCCTCCTATCCTGACCCATGGACTGAACCATCAGATACCTGACTGTGTACCGGTTTGTAGATCTTGCTTCTCTGTTGTTGTTACCCTTGTATTTGTGTATCCCAGAAACCCTGGGTAGAACAGTAGCTCCAGGCTTAACCCTGAGTGTGACATGTTCCTTCCATGCCATGAGGGTAGAGGCTGCAGGAGCAGATTAACCAATTGGCCAATGCATTGGCCCTGCTTCAGGAGCAGCTCCAGCCACCTCTCTCCCATGTACCAATGACTCCACATCCAAAATGCACAATAAGCCCACTAGAGAAATTCTCAGGGAATGTTGAGGAGTTTCCCATGTTCCTGGCTCAGTGCCAGCTTATATTGTGCTATGGCCAAGGGATTTCCCTGATGACTGGACAAAGGCGGAGTTCATCCTGAGCATGCTCAAGGGGCAGGTGGCCAAATGGCCCACCCCACTCTTCCTCATACAAGATTTATGATAGTTTCCTGGAGTAGCTGAGGATGGCATTCACCAACCTGGTGCTATCGGAGAATGCCAATAGGAAACTCCACTATTTGTGTGTGGTACCATGGAAGCTTATGCTGCTGAGTTCCAGCTCCTGGCACAGGACCTGACCTGGAATGAGTTGACTCCGATGGACCAGTTCATGGAGGGCCTCGCAGATGAGGTCCTGGATAAGCTGGCCCATACTGAATTGTCTTCTGCTCTCTGGGTGCCAGTGGTCTTCTGCTCTCTGGGTGCCCTTGACTCTCCTGTTGTGTCCTTGGGAGCCCAACTGGTCTCTGGAGGCAACAATTCTCTTTAGGATCACATTCAGAGAGCCCAGCAAAGTGACTCCATGGCCCAATGCATCTACCTGACCCTGCAGGGCCCCGCTCAGAAGGTGTGATGTTCCCTGCAGCAGGGACTGCTTACTCATGAAGTGACCTTGCAGGGCTATGTGTTGATATTGATACACGACACTCATCCAGAAGCCCATTTTGGATGCCACAAGACCTTGCACCTCCTGTCTCGGGAATTCTGGTGGCCCCAGATGCTGGGAGAGGTAACCCAGTATATCCAATCATGTACAGATGGGTGAAAGATCTGCCTGGGAAACCAGCTGGCCTATTACAACTTTTCCCTACACCAACTGGTCAAAAGAATTGGGCCTCACACTGACAGAATCCCCACTTGAGCATGTGGATCCTCCAGCAGACCCAATGGAAGAAGCATCAGGAAGCGAGAGCATTTGTGAGTCATGGCTGGACTGCTCATTCTTCTAAGAGAAGAATGAGAGGTCACAAAGGTTGGTGGCCCCGCCAGCCTCTCCTGGGCCAGCTGATTGTAGGAGAAGGAAAGAGGCCTTGACAGCTCAGGAGATATGGTGAAGGGTCTGCCTGGCTGCTCAGTAACTGTCAGTGAATTTCAGAACTGAGAGGCTGATATGGAAACACTGAAAAATCTGCACCTGTAGGAGGGTGAACGCAACTGTAAGGAGCAACACCTGGACCTCAGGGGATGACTCAGAAACATAAGCAGATAAAAGCAACATGCTGAGCAAGGCTTGACATGGAAACAACCTTGCTCACCGCAAGGTTAGCAAACAGAACTATACCCTGACCTTGCTGCCTTGTACCTTGATGAATCTGTCCCTTGCTCCTGAAGCCTGGGACCCAGACCTGTGTATCTTGCACCTGTTTCCAAGCCTTGGAACTGGACTCCTGGACCTCTTACCCTAACACTTGGACTAAATGGTCAGATACCTGACTGTGTACTGGTTTGTTGACCGTGCTTCTGTGACTTTCTGTATTTGTTGTCTTAGTATTGATATTTGTTGTATTCTGTATTTGTTTCTGTATTCTGTATTCTGTATTTGTATTCTGTATTTGTTGTCTTTGTATTTGTTGTTTTTGTATTCCAGAAGCCCTGGGTTGAACAACAGCACCAGGCTTAGCCCTGAATGCAACAAGCAGTTTATCTATCCATCTTCTCTGTCATTACTTTCAGTTCTCATTACATGTAGATCAATTGAGTATTAACTAAATGTCATTAATCTGCACCCTAATCCAATGAAACTCAGTTTTCTCCTAGAGACATTTTGTGTTTTTTTCATCTTCTAAATAATGAAACGTACACATTGAGTTAAACTGGGTGATCTCCTTTGTTTTATTTCCTGCAGAATGCAAAGTATCACTGTATATAAAAAAATCTTAACCGTGTTTCAGTCATTGGCTCATCCTGTGTCCTCTCGAAGGGCAAAGTGGAACTTTTGCATTTCATTGACTGTCTGTAAAACATTTACAGACTGATCGTGAACATTTCTACTTGGAAACAGGCCTTACTGAATTTGGTAAATTTGGTACTATAGTGCATGTATTTTTTACCATGTGTTTCAATCCAAACAAAGACTCAAGAAAGTGATTTCAAAAGAAACAGGTGTATTGTTACTACCATAATGCATCTGAGATACATGACAAGGCAGTTGATGATGGAATGCTACAACAAGAAGAAATTATACTGGCGAAGAGGATGCAGTCCTTCACATGTAATAATCATCTTCCAAATTGTCAAGACTTTCTATCTATCATAAGCTATAGCATTTTAATGGCATCCTAAGGTTGGGTCTGAATACCTGCTTCCCCAGCCCCTTCAGATGTTCCTGAAACCTGCTCTGTCACTACCTGTTTTCACCTGTCTGTCAATACAAGGGAAGCCTCTCTGTGAGCCCTCCCCTCCTTTTCTAGCACTTTGAACATTGCAATAACAGCTCTAGAGCCACTGGAGAGTGACAGTGGCTCAGTGGCAGAACATCTGATTTGCATGTGGAAAGTTCCGGGTTCAGTTGTTAGCATCTCCAGTTTAAACAAACAAACATCAAATAGTAACTGAAAGACCTATGTCCAAGACCCTGGAGAACTACTGCCAGTCAGAGCAGAGTATAATGCCCTTGACAGAGCAATCATTATAAGGCAACTTCATGTGTGCTGGTATATAAACTTCAGTGGCTTATAATGTTTGCAATATAAGAAGTGCCATGCTGAAGGCATGAATCAAAGAATCGACCTCCCTTACTTGATGCCTTATCTTGCAACAGCAGTACCCCTGACTGATGAAATCTAAATTCCCCAGGGCAACTGAGTCCTTGATACGCAACCATACTTTCCAGATGGCACCACCCATTTCAGGTTAATGCAAACCCTGACAGCAGCACTCATTTTACCATGCATGGATTCTCAGAGCAGCAAAAGACTCATAAAAATCAAGCATCCAAAATATCTATCTGACTAAATAAATAAGAGGGACACTCAGCAATTGAAGACCCTGGTTCCTATTTTTTTTTTAACTTGTCTTCAAAGAGACAAGTGAGAGAGAAGAGTGAGCCTACTGGGGGTGTTCATTCTACAGCTCCAAGTCGTCACCTCCTTCTGGTTAGTAACAAAAAGGGAACAGGGCTTCACTGGATGGCTTTAAATTGTTGTTGAGGGGCACTGGGAAGAATAGGTTCTGAAATATTCTGGGCCCAGATAGTTCACGGCTTCAAAGGTCAAAACTTCCCCCACACCCACACACACTCTCCCTTTCCTTTGTCTGTTTTGTCTTTTCAGATTGAAAGCCTGAGGGCAAGACTTTTGGGTAAAACAAGCCACTTTGGGAAACTGTTGTCAGAAAAGCAGGCTATAAATGTAACATAAACAAATAAAAAATAAAACCAGCACTCTGAATCGTGGCAGAAATAAACTAGAAACCAATAAGAATATTTTGAAATATGAGTCCACACTCAAGCACCTGATTTTGAAATCACCTCTTAGCCTCATCTATCTGTACCCTCCCCCTGCCATTTCTGTCAAGCAAAGGGGTCAAGCAAAGAAGCGGTAGGTTTCCAAGCAGCTTGTCATCCTCTTTCAAACACAGTGGGTCAGATCCATCAGAAACCTGCAGAAGGAGTCGATGGGGGAGGTCTTTCCCTGTTTTCTCCTTCCCCAAGCAGTCTGTCCCCCAAATCCACTCTGAGTACTGAGAGAACCTCACAAGCGAAATGTGCCACAGGTCAGGGTGTCACAGCAATGATTCAGGTAGCATTGACCCCTTCTCCCTCCTCTGCCCACACAATTTGCTAGTGGGAGAGGGAAAAGAAAGTGATTTTACCAGATTCCTTTTCATTGCTGCGGTGCCCCATCCTGTGATACGTTTTGCCTGCAAAGCTCTCCTGACCCTCAGAGGGGAATCTCATGACAGTGTAGAGAAGGGAGAAGATGTGGAAAGATCTACTCCACAAACTCCCATGCTTTCCCACCAGATCCAGCTGAAAGTCATTCATCAAACAAGACAGAGTTCTAGGAACATTATTGAGATTGCACTGATAATATACATTGTTGCCTCCAAAAATCCCTTGTAAAATTTAAAATTATTGTATGGCATTGTGTATAGAATAGCCAGGAGATCCTTCGATTGTCTGGCAGTTGCAGATTCTGGCTCTTAGTGTGGTGCAGTGGTGAGCTAAACTTCTTTTTACGGGCTGAGAGAGCTCTGAAAGAGCTGTGACTGGTCCAAGGTCACCCAGCTGGTTTCATGTGGAGGAGGGGGGAATTGAACCCAGTTCTTCAGATTAGAGCACGCCACTCTTAACCACTACACCAAACTGGCTCACATGCCATGTAAATCTGTCATTACAAATTTTTTGAGGAAACATCATAAGGGGCAGATTTCAGAGATGCCTTTACTCCTGAGGCATGATAGTGGCAGAGAAGTATGAATGGTTCTCTGCCATCACGACTGCAAACTAAGCACAATACTGTGCTCTTGACTTCAGGCAAGTGTTTCTTTACCACTTGAACTCTTAAAGTTGCCTTAGACTTGCCAAGGTAGTGACAGGTTAGGCAAGAGCAAAATACAAACTGCTAAGGAGTGATTCCTCACTGCCCAGGGTAATGAGCTACCTCCAGCTCCTCTGACTAACTCTCCAGCTAGGAGACCAAGGGACAGAGTCCCTAGTCCTGCTGGGTATTAATCAGGATGTCAATTCTGCAAGGTAAGGCACTTGCAAATGAGTCCCCAAAATAATTACTTTGGTCACTGTAGCCACTGTAGGCCAAGGTACCAGATCTAGATTGTAGCACCAAATCCAATTAACACCACAGAAGCATAATTAAGAAGGTTTATTGAAAAAAATGTGCAGAGTATAAAAATATAACAGCAGTGTGAAACAAAGAAGAAAACAGTAAAATCTTAAGTAGCTAACCTAAAATACTAATACAGACTTTGATCCTGTAACCCAGATGTTAATTGACAAGAATGCAGGCAGAGTCCAGGGAAAGTTTCAAATTCCAGAATCCACTAACAGGTATTCCAGCAATGCAAGGTCCAACCTAGTCAAAAGGATGACCCAAAAGCATGACCCGAAAGCATGACACAAAGGGTGCAAACTGGAATGAAGAGTCTCACTTTATGCCAGGCTGCCAGCAGCTGACCTGAATCTGTCTGACCAGTCAGGTGTGTTGCTAAAGCACCTGACCATGTACTTCTGCAGCTAGTCCGTGCTCGCAATCAAGTGAGCACTCACTTTCACCCTGGGTTTTTTGTGCATATGAGATGGAATGTGAATGTGGAACTCCCGGGACTTTCTGCACGCTGATCAGCCACTGAGCCATAGTCCCTCCACGAGAGCTATCACTTCCAATATGGAAAGTCAGTGTTGTGTGTTGGAACTGAAGCAGTTTCCTTCTCTACTCTGCTACAAAGATTTCAGATTGATCTGTGACTAATCCTATCTCAGCCTCTGTGTGTGTGTTTGTGTGTGTGTATTAAGAAAATGAGATCAGCCTTTTGTGTATCAGCAGAGCTCCATGGAAGAAGGGTGGGATACATGAAGAATGAATTAATGCAGTGCTTGCATCAGTCATCTACAGCTAAATATTTGTTCCAAAAACAGACCTTCCCCCCCCTTTCCTAGTAGTGACATATGATCTGAATGGCTTAGGTCGATATATGTAGACTAGTGGGTAGGTTGCTCTGCTTGACTAGATAGTTGTGGGTTTTTGTTTTTGTTTTTGAGATTTCAGCTTTGTGACTCCATAGTGGGTTGAGGGAAAAAATATTTCTGTGGAATCTTAAAGGCTATAGTGACATAATACTCCAAAACAGTGTTTCTTTATGTCATCGGATTGGAAATGTGGAGGGCTGTATTAGGAAAGACTTTCCAGGCATAGGATATCATTATGAATACATTAGTTGCCATCCTCTCTGAGCCATCATTGTTGGGTACATCTAGAGAACCAGACTATTAGCTGGTGACCACTTGAAGGAAAGCCTCCAAATGACTTCACACTTGTTATCTTTCTATCAGCACCCAGAAAATTGAGAAGAGTCTTTATGGCAATCTGTCTTGACAGTAATATGTGCAGTGTTACATTTTGTCCAAAGGCAATTTTGTAATCTGCAGAGTTTCAGTAAAATAAAGATGATAAAGTATGTGTCAGACAAAATTATACACATGCAAAACCTGCTACTGCTTTCCTCTTGCTGTGTACTTCTTGTTCAAGAAAAAGTAAAACAGTAGGAGGCTGAGTTATCGATAGACAAGCGTTTGGATGTCTTGTGGAGCATTATATTTCTGTCCAGGTGCCCCCCAACATACTATGATATGAAACCAGAAAGAATAAACACTGATGAAATGTATTAGACAATTAATACCTATGCAAGGAACATTAGAAGATCAAAAATAATGAGAGCAGAAGAATGAAAAAACATCAAAGATTCTCACAGTATGCCTTCCTTGATTAATAGGAAGGGGTAGGAGATGTGCATCAGATCAATGGGAGATGTATCCATTAAAGGCAAGTCCACTGTACACAATTTGCAAGAGCTATTAGCAGACCTCACTCATCAAACACTAGTTGTGCCGAGAATGTATTTAATAGGGGCTGAAACATAAGAGTCGCCTGCTTGATGGAGAAAGGGGGATGAGCTGCATTTTATCTTTCATCCTCTTATTAAGTTTAGACCTTATTTGGCCCTCCTTAGATTGCTTTTATGTAATGTGCAATGCCTGAAATTCAAGTATCCGTTGTAGGTGATATCCTTTTGGGGGATATTTTTTCCTTAAATCACTGATCAGCATTTAGGCAAGCGTATGGTAGATGAACAGTCTCTTTGGAGATGCCAACTGTCCATGGACTTGCTCAAAAGACATAATGAGAGAGAAATGGGGAGCAATCTTTCTAATACACTGAATAAAAGTTGTTATTCACTTCACACTACTTCAGAGTGAAACTGCCTTTCCTCTGTTGAAGGGTCAGATGTGTGATTCAGACTTTCACAACAGTTATTAAACAGTTTTTGTTGAAGCAGATAAGAAAACTTAATCCCAGTTTACACAGAACTCTTGTAGAGTCTGATGGGGCTTGAGGAGGTGTAGCGTTTTTAGAATTCGGTTACATAGTTATGATGGACTGGTTAGGTCCCACCTCTCCCTAAGAGTGACCAGTTAGAGCTGACAGAAGAGAGAGAGACAATTGGAAAATGGCAGTTGGGGAGTTGGCAGCTAGGGAGCTGGAGGGTAAAGATTACGTATGACTGAGTGAAGCTAAGGTGAAGAGCAGCTTAAAGCTAAATGTAAAGAAAAGTCAATTTTTAACAAAAGATCTCAAATGCAGGAATAGGGAAACAGTTTAAAAGTTCAATGGAAAGAAACCTTTACCTTAGTTTCTTCAGTGTAATGTTCAAATCACAAATAAAAGTTAACTCCTTGAATGAAACACACACACACACACCATTGAAGATCTCAGTCTATGGCTGCGATCACACACACTAAATAATCCACTTTCAATGCACTTTCCAACTGGATTTTACTGTGTGAATTGGCAAAATCCAGTTGGAAAGTGAATTGAAAGCAGATTATTTAGTGTGTGTGATCGCAGCCTATATATGTTTTGGGATATGAATAAATGGTGGCAGAGTGTGGATGGAACAGTGTTTGAGCCCTGAACCCCAATAACTCTGCGAGGTGTATGAATGAAGGGTGATACTTTTAAAAGGAGCTGATGTCTCTGAGAGTGAGAGAGAGGACCCGAGAGATGAAATGGTCATGGCTCTCTATAGATTTTATTTTTGGGGGAGGGAAATTATTAGTTTATATACAGAAAGGAGGAGAAGGGGAAAGGAGGAAGAAAAGAAAAATACAGAAATATTTTAAAATTCCAATTTAGCATTCTGCATGCATATCTTCTCATTGCAATTTCACAGCTACTTCATCTGTCATTCTTATTATTCTTCACTTGATCTTATTTTATTAATACTTAAGTTTTACTTATCATAAAATGCCCTCCAGGGTCCCATAAATTCTTCTTTCATTTTTCCTTTTAATGTATTAGTCAACTTTTCCATTTCAGCACATTCCATAATCTTCAATATTAACGCATGCAGCATTGGAATCTTCAATGTCCTCCATTCTCTCTATAGATTTTAGAAGAGGCAAGAAGGGTAGTGACATGGGATCGCCTGACCTACTTGTGACCCTGCACCTGAGAGAGGGATTGTGTAGGGTGGTGGGCACTATGTGTGAGTGAAGCAGGGATATCACCTAAAGTAGACATAGAAATCTATGGTGTGGTACTCAGATAGTGCCCTATCTTATCTCTAACTCCGTGCTCATGGAGGGTGTGTGGCTTTGTTTCAAATTAGTCCAGATGTGGTTTACTTTATTAGGAATTCATACTTTGAAAGCATTGCAGTGGAACAGAAGCTAGCCCATTCTCATCTAGCCTGATGTAAAAATCTTCCTCCAGCCCAAGTTCAAGAAGACCTGTTTCCAGATTGTCTTGCTCAAATCAGTATGACCCTGCACCATTTTCTTGGTGACTCTGCAGCACTGCTTGGTAACCATGCTGGAACCCAGAATGGTTTTCATCCATAGACAAAGACATGCATGGTTTTACATCAGCCTGAAAAGAAGTGGGAGGTCATATCACCCGATTTGGAGCACTACCCTAAGTCATGGCATTCACACAATCATCCATACATGTTCCAAAAAGAACACATATGTGCCCATGATTTCACCCAAATCCTCATTCTTATACTAACAGATACTGTAATATCCCCCCATCTTTGTCTTCTAAGGATATTTCACCTTTTTAATTTTATTTTTGCACGTGCAAGTCTAACTTATTAGATAAAATACCTCTAGGTTAGTTTCTCTCTAAGAGAGAACCAGCTGTGGTATAGTGCTTAAGAACAGTGGACTCTAATCTGGAGAACTGGGTTTGATTTCCCACTCCTTCACATGCTGCCAGCTGGGTGACCTTGGGTCAGTCACGGTTCTCTCAGAGATCTCTCAGCCCCACCTACCTCACAGGGTGTCTGTTGTGGGGGGAGGGAGGGAAGGTGATTGTAAGCCACTCTGAGACTCCTTCAGGTAGCAAAGAGTGGAATATAAAATCAAAACTTCCTCTGTCTGTAAAATCAGCTGCATGTACCAAAGTTTGACTTCAGCCTCCTTTCTAACAATTTCTCCCACCTCTTACTATTGTACATTATGAGGCGGGACAGAAGTTCTTCTTTCATGCTGTGCTTCCATTTGCCATTTCAGTCTACCTTCTCCCAGCCTTCTATGGACATCCTTCTATGCCAGAATGACATGGAATATATCATTTGTTGATTCTTTCACACACACACACATCATTTAAGCATAAAACTTTACTTTTAGTTTAATGAGAATTTTGAAGTATTCTGAATGCTTTTGATTCATCATAATAGATTTGTGTGGTGGATGATTAGACCAATTACATTGGGTTTATGGGACAATGAACTTTTAAAAAGTGATTTTTAATTAAGTACTACCCACATGAAAACGTATGCAAGCTTAGTTAAAATGTTATTATCCATCTTTAGAGCTTTGTTTATTTCTTCTACTTATGAAATATAATGGATGAACATTAATAATAAAAAAGTGACTGGGAATGGAGAAAGGAAATCCTACTTGATATAGGATCAACATTTTTGAAAGGAAAATACAATTAATATGAAATACATTATCTATTGTAAATGGACTTCTAAGCCTGCAAGTGTCAAGGATTTGATATGCAAGTGGTAGTTGTCAAGTATCTTTCGAACAGTTAAATGGATTTTGGTTTATTTCCCTGGCCTTAATGTGAACGTATTCTAGTATGTTTTCAAGAAATCTAAGCCATGAGACTTGTGATTAGAAGAGAAGGTGTTTCTTTTCATATAGTATGTCAGGCACAGTTAAGATTGTCATCCCTTGGAGGAGTTCAATGACCTCTTGTCCTTGTTTATTCAGTAGTTGTCTTTGTTCAACATAGGAATAGGACTATATTGCATTTAAAATATAGGTACAACCCCATAGTCTCCTCCCTATCCCATTATTCATTTACCATCTATAGTTTTATTTAGGTGATTGATATGCCATTTCAACCATGACAGGTAATAATCCTGTCTCCCTGTAGAATTGAATATGAAAAAGAGTTTTTATGGGTGTGTAAGTATGCCGGTAAGGAACTAATTGGTAGATAAGTATAAAGTATCATTGATTAGGTTGTCACTGCAAACACTGCTAGAAAAAGAGGTGCTAAATATTTCTCTCCACATGAAACCATATGCAAAACTCCAAGAACAGATAAGCTGAAAATTACATCTTAGTTCAGGGTTGCTGGCTATTAACCAAGTGAAGTAGCTTAACACTGGGTGAGATGTAGACACTTCAGGCATGATTTAAGTCACTTAAGAATGAATTGGAACCTTTGATGCAATTATGCACCATGATCATTTAGATTTCCAGTTTTTTAAAATAGTTTTTATGTCTGTCATTAAAGATCTATATCTACTTCTTTAAGATTGAATTTACATGCTGACCCCCCAAAAATCTTTTCCCACCCCCTCTTGTGTAAGACGGTAGGTGTCTTTGTGGTAGAAGACAGTGCTTTATGAGATAAACAAATGAGTAATTCATGGTTTATCATCCCTGTGTTCCATATACAGACCTAGTCATAATTTTTAAATCGTCTGTTAACAAACACTAAATCAGAGTTTCTGTTTTGGAAACAACAGTTGTATTTCATAAGGTATATTTGACAGTTCATTATCTTATCTATGAGAACTTCCGACAACTTCTTACAGTTCTTCCCCGAAACAATATCCCTGCAGTTGAACTTGCAGTAAAAGTCAAGGTCGTTGCAGCTTAAGAATAAAGTTTTATACGGGAATTACCTGCCTGCTGTTGAGAATACAAGTAAATCAAATGTACTGATACAATATCTAAGTCTACAACATCTCGGCCAGTGTTTTATTTGAATCAAGTTAAAAGAATTTTCACCTGCTTTTTTTTATAACTCTATCCTCCTTGGCAAGTCTTTCTCAAGAAAGTTTTCCACTAGAACTAGAGAAAATCAACTGTGGAGCTAAAAGAAATAGAAAAAATCTTGGAATTTTGATTGCTAACCCATGGCCTAGTGTGGAGTGAGCATGCGGAAGAAGAGACCGAACTCCTAGATTGTGGAAAGGAATATCGCCACAGCTTTATTGTGTACAGACAAAGGAACATTGGAGCAACATGGAAACAGATAAAGCATCTGTTTGCTGATCTAAGACCATAATAAATTGAATTGATACAGAATCTGCTGCCTGATGAAACCTGTCTCCTCCCAGCCTACATGCTGGGGGTAACCATGGAGTAGCACACCAGTGGGGACCACCTGGGCACCAGTGGTGAGAGCCAGCTGACTGCCCCTGAACTGAGCATGTCACTTAATGGCTCCACCCCAAGACCCCTTAAGGGAGTCACCAAACAGGGGAGGTAGGCATGCAGACCCATCCTCCCTTCCAAGGATTCATCCCAATTCCCAAACCGCCATAGCTGTGACAAAGTTTTTTCTATATTAGACAATAACCCGTAAGAATGAAATGAGGGAGGGAGGTTGGTGATCCAAAAATCAAGAGGTTGGGACACTCAACAGCGATGCTTTAAATAGAAGGGATCCCTGATGAAAATGTGCATCATAGCCCACCCCAAGGCTCCATGCCCATGGCTGACCCCACAATGACATGGACTGCTGAAACAGAGAAGTGCTGCTGGGAACGGCCTTCCTCTTCTTGCCTACCTGCAGCAGCCAACATGTTCTTCCTAGCCCACTACAGGGCCAGGATGCAGATGTGGCCCTTGGTAAGTCAGCACCAATGTTTGCTGATCCATGGCCTAGTGTGGAGTGAGCATCCAGAAGAAGAGACCCAATACCCAGATTGTGGAAAGGAAAATGGCCACATCTTTATTGCGTACAGACGAAGGAGCACTGGCACAGAATGGGGACAGATCCAGCATCAAAAAACCTGCCTGCTGCCCAATGAAACCTGCCCCCCCAGCCCACCTGCTGGGGAGGTAACTGTGAAGTGGGAAGCCAGTGAGGACCAACTGGGTGTTGGCTGCTGCATGGTCCCTTGCCACCTGGGGGTTAGAACCAGCCAACAGCCCCCGAGCTGAGCATGATGCTCTGAACGGGGGAGGTGTGCATGTAGACCCGTCCTCCCCTCAAGGATCCATCACAATGCCTAACTGCCACAAGAACAGGGGATCCCCTTGCTCCCACCAAATGCTCCTAAGCCTGTAGCCAACAAACCAAGCCATTGTGGATACTATGGAGCTATGTATATATCCCCCATTTACAAAGGTGGATCCTCTCATCCTTAAATGGGACTTTTTGCTGGGGGGGAAAGTCCAAGTGCTTGATAGTAAGTCTACCAAGAGATTCTACAAGTTTTCCCAGCCATTCTGCAGACCTTCTGTCAGGCCAAGTCCACTTTTTCAGGGGTGATGGCATCATACTACTTGTGACAATCTGGAAGCTCTGACCAAGGTAGCTTCATGTTTGGGAGACGTGAAGCAAGGATTCATAGATCAGATGTCATGGCATTCAGTAAGACAACACCTTTTTGAGCAGGAAGGTCATTCTCCCCTAGCTGGATGATTATCACGTCAGGTGGGCCAAGGCAAAAAAACTTGGCTGGAGATGGTGTCCATGAAGGAGGACAAGCACATACCCCTATGACCCAGCCAAGTGAGATGTAGGTGATCACTGAGCCCCAAGGACTCCTGCCATACTGACACAGATGCATATTTCCTGGCCCCAAAGATAATTTTGTGCCCAATGATCCATGCAGTTTTACTTCAACTTATAGGGGTTAAGATTGAAACAACTTAGATACCTATTTGAACTGAGGGTGGATGTAGGACTGGTAGGCTGCTCAGCACCAACATCCAATAGCCCTGATATTGTCAGACAGGATCCCAATTTCAGAAGGTGGCCATGCCTATGCGAAAAGTGTATGGCATGGGCAGTGCAAGGGGGGGGCAGGACCACAATGCACTTGCACATGACCCTGGTAAACTGGAATTTGGATTAGGAACCATCAGCATGGACCACTGCAGCAAAATCCAGAGCTTTGTTGCCCTGAAATAAGATGCTGTTAAATGAGAGGGGCCACCCAGATTAAATGTGGCATGAGGGCTCAAAAAGCTCACTGCTGCAAAAGGCTCCAAAAAAGGCCATTGTTAAAGAGGACCTGAACAGGATAACTTCAAAACCGGACCAGCAAATGTGTGAAATGTGTAGCATGATGCCAGTTAGCACCTGCATTGTAATAGGCTTCCAAGATTCCAGAGATGCAAGGCTAGCCGACCTCCAACTTTCAATTGTGTGGTGTGCCATGAAGGAATTACAAGAATCTTTGAATCCTAGAGCTTTGCTATAAAAGGATATAGCGACCACATGCAACCCCATGGTTCTGGGTGCAAGACCCCACTCCTTGAGGCATGCCAAGTAGTGTATGGTTAGTGCTTCACTGACTTGCAGTGAATTGTTGGGGGGCAAAGCAGACTGCCATATCATAACCTCATTTAAATTACTTAGGAAGCTAAGCCAAATGTGCAGGTCCTCCCTAATGCCCCATGTGATTCTAATATGATGATGAGGTGCAGAAATGTTGGCAGTGGTTCGTGCTCTGTGAGCACTAAAGGCATGTCCAGGAACAACTACCCTTCAAGGGAAGTTGAGGTGATCCAAAAGGGGCTGCATTTCCTGAAGTGCAAATTTTTTTGCTATTGATGACCTGAGACAGTAAGGGTCTAAGGGCTGACAGCTTATCATCTGCAAGAGGTACTGTATTCTGATTCTGAATCAAGCAATATACCCAGATAAGTAAGCTGGGTAACTGGCCCCTCAGTATTCTCATGAGCCAAAGGAACCCCCAGCTCTGCTGCTAGGGTTTGAAATGTGGAAAAGTGGATAGTGCAGTCACTAGACATGACCGAAACAATGAATTAAAAATTGTCTATGTAATGTGTGATATGGGGACTCCCAGACCAGCTGTTGACCACCCACTCCAATAAGATGCTAAAAGTCTTAAAAGAAGCACAAGCCATAGAGCAAACCATGGGCATGGCCTTAACACACCAAAGGCCATTGAGTTTAAAGCCCAGCAGGCAGACATCCCCAGGATGAATAGGCAGAAAGTGAAAAGGAATCTGTATGTTGCACTTGGCCATAAGGGCACCTGGGCCACAAGACCAGATGAGACGGACCTCCTGGTTGAAGGAGGCATGCCTCATAGAGCGAAACTCAGGAGGATTTGCGCCATTCACTGAGGAATTTTGGGGGTACAACAAATGCTGTATGAGTCTAAACTTGCCCAGAGTTTTCTTGGGGACAACACCTAATGGAGAGACCCTAAGGTTCAGAATGGGGAAGGGAGTGAAAGGACCAGCAACCTGCCCCTCAGTGCATTCTTTGTCCACCTTACGCTGGACAACACTGGGCAATTCTGTAGCAGATTTAAGGTTTAAACAATCAGTGGACACACAGGGACTGGTGAAGAGGATCTAAAAACCTAAAGTAAATCCCTCCTGCAAGAATTTGGTGGCAGCCCTATTAGGATATGAGGAGAGGAGAAGGGAGGGGGGTTTGAAGGGGAATGGGGGTACATGCAAGACCTAAGTTCCCAGGAACAGCATAGCTATTATGCAGCTCCAGAGGTGGAAGAAGTACCCAATCCTCCATCTTTTTTTTTTTTTTTTGCTGTCACAGTTGGCGGAGGATCAGGACCCTCAAAAAGGCTGTGTGGTGCCACATGGGCAGGATGGCCTGGAGTAGGGGCCAAAGCATACATCACAATTATGCTTAAACTTACACTTAATGCAATTGCACTTCCCATGATTGTACTCCCAGCAAACCTGGTGGGAAGTGTCATCCCTGAAGACCAACTCGGCCCTGTATGGGTTTGGCCTGGATCTTCTATGAGGCCCTACTTTTACAAGCCAGTTTTGTTATTAATGAGGTTCCACCTAGAAACTTCACAATGAGGTGTCCTCTTAGGAAAAGCCTCATTGTAATTTTGGCAACGGATTCACCAGCCATGGCCCACAACCTTAAAATGTTTGACATGTGGTTAACCAAATGCCAGCCCCACTCAGGATAGGCAGGTATCACTATTCACATTAAGACCAGACAGCCAATTTAGGAAGGTGTGTTCAGCTACCACTTTGGAGCTCCCTTTTTGTTGGGGCAAGGCCCCCACTTACCTTTCTCCCCCTCCAGTCTCAATAGGGAAAACACAACTATGTAGTACCTGTCAAGGATCCATTCCCAGACCTTGCAGGGAAGGTGGATGCCTGGGGGGGTCTTTGAAGTCGATATAGGCCACAGAAGCCCAAGTAGCATCTGGTTGCTCAGGACCCCAGACTGCATCCACCCCCCATGCCTGAAAGCCCAGGCTGGTAAGCTAGGAATGTGGGTGCCTTTAACCCAATAGTTCCTAGGCATGTTCACAGAATCCTCATCAGAGGGTGACTCACTGGTCACCGATTCACTTCTAGAAGTGTCGTGATATCTTGCAGTCTTTCGGGACTTATGACTCCTGGAGCACTTCTTCTTATGTGGAGGTTGGCTGAGCAGTGTGTTTTCCCTGGAGTCACTAGATGACACAGATTCAGCAGCGGAACAAGGACAGGAGAGAACCATGTGTTTCCAGCCACTCCTCCAATGTGAGCGTTGTCGCCAGAAGGCTTTGTAATCCAATATGAGCGAGCCGCAAGAGGTGAGCCGAGCTGCGAGCTGACCTGAAGAGCCATCCAAAAATCAAGAGGCTGGGGCACCTGGCAGTTGAACTTTAAATAGAAGAAGGGAGCCCTGATGTGAATGTGTATCATAGCCCACCCCAAGGCCATGCCCACAGCCCCCGCCCCCCGATAACATGGACTACCGAAATGGGGACACATGGTCGGCAGCAGCCAGCATGTTCTTCCTAACCCACTCCAGGCCCAGGATGCAAACGTGGTGCTTGGTGAGTCAGTGTCTATGCATTCTTATAATTGAAATGGCAAAATATTTCTGTAGCTAATAACGTCTGGTAAAATTAGCTTGTGTTTCTGTTTGTGGCTGTTTTGGAGTTGAATTAATCAGTTGTCATCCCCTTCTCCCAGTCTCAGACATACACATGCATGAACATCCTTTCTTTCTTTTTTCTTTCTTTTTTTCTTTTTCCGCTTTAGAACAAATAATCATGAATATTGAAAAGGCAAGATTGATTGCATTTTCTTTCATCCAAATAAAGTAGGCTTGCAGAGAGAGGCTCCTGTTTATAGAAATTATACCTAATACTTGCAAGAGTCTTTCTGCAAATCAATCCATTGTGATTAATGAAATGTTTGATATGACTAGATAACTTTTCAGTATATTAAGACAGAAATCTTTAATTCATAAGTTTCATAATTGCTTTCTAAAAAGTTGCCAGTAGGCAAAGCTTGTGTGTTCTGCTAATCTTCACTTCAAGCAATAATTTACCAATGAGATTTTTTTTAAATGTTGTTGACATCTGTCATGCAAAAAAGGGCTTCTACTTTCACTTTAGTTATGGAACATGTATTGATAGATTGATAAGAATCATCTTGCTCTTATAGCATGTTGAAATGATTTAAAACATAAGGTGGCATAAAATGCTTTAAGTGTTAGTGTTATGGCTGCAATTCATCAGGGCTGAAAGTGTGCTTAACCCTATTGAGCTTCTTTGCACTTAACTTTTTGGGCCGTGGTCTGAGGCTACAGTCCATATCCCCAATAGCAGTATTCCCACTGAGCAGAAGCAGTGGCTGCAGACTGAAATCGGTAACTGTAACGTGGAGACCAGTGTTCCCTCTAAGCTGAGTTAAAGTGAGCTAGCTCACAGTTTTTTAGCCTCTGGCTCACACCTTTTTGTCTTAGCTCAGGAAGGATGGCTCCAGAGCAAACTAATGTATGCAGTAGCCAAATCACTTGGTCACAACTTTAATGCCAGTAGCTCACAAAGTAGAATGTTTGCTCACAAGACTCCACAGCTTAGAGGGAACATTGGTGGAGACCAGAGTTCCCTCTAAGCTGAGTTAGTGTGAGCTGGCTCACAGTTTTTTAGCCTCCAGCTCACAGATTTTTGTCTTAGCTCAGGAAAGATGGCTCCAGAGCAAACTAATTGATGCAGTAGCCAAATAGTTCGCTCACAACTTTAATGCCAGCAGCTCACAAAGTAGAATGTTTGCTCACAAGACTCCACAGCTTAGAGGGAACATTGGTGGAGACCCTTAAAGGCAGACCCTTCGAGTGTGCTACAGGGCAATCGGAGTGATCATTATGGTTTCAATTATTATTTCTCCTGCCTAGCTGCCAAATAGATGTTGTTATTTCATTGCATGGCCTATGCCCTTAAAGCTGTAAGATTCACATAGGTATCTGAGCTGTCATTATATTTTCTTGATTGGTTTGGCAGGCATTTGGTGGGAGGTATCCCCAGACCTTAATAAGGAACTTGTTGAACAGAATCTTCAGAATACACTTCAGATGCCACTGGCCTGGGATGTTCATGTGGGACTGTGCAGTCTGGAACAGTAATAGTTTGGATGCTTTCTTTGTTTCAGTGTAGTAGCCCTACTTGTTTTAAAAGTCTGGAATGGATGACCTTTATTCTGTCTTTCAGTTGTAAAAGAAAACATATATTTGTTCAAGGGAAAGAAAAACTCCATGCAGAAGAGCTTTAAATAGTTTTTAGTACTTGTGGCAGAATAATCATAATCTGGAGTGTATTAGGAATGCTGAAAGAATACATCCAGTGAATCTTTATTGTTGTCTTTGGTTTATTGATTTTAAATTTAAGGGATTAAATCTGTGGACACCAGTTCTCAATGGCACCAAATGAAGCAAACTCTCAAGCTGGATTTCAGAGGAAGGAACGTTGACCGGCAGGGCTGTTTAAAAGAAGGTCAATATCATAATGGATGTTGCTTGATAGAATATTATTACTGAATCTGAGACAGTAAATATCCCTCCTTTGAAGCCTGCCTCTTAGTTTTAGGTAGCATGCTTCACAAATTTCAGGGAGAAAAAAATTAACAAGCCACCCTCAGGTTCCCTAAATAATTAATTTACATGTATATCTCCAGGGACTGTGTTTTCAATAACCCGAAGAAGAGAGGAAGGAGCAGAATATATTGCTCTTTTGAGGTTACATTTTACATGCTGATAAAACATATCATAATCCTTTCTTCACCTCTTCATCCCAGTATATTCACATATACCTATCTAATCTTTTCCCCCAAAAAATATGTTCCACTATATCAGTGTGGCTTCTGTTGAGCTAATAAAGCATCAGGCTGATATGGTTCAGTTCTGGTACAGTCAGTCACAGCAGATGACTGCAGACATCAAGCCTTTACATTTAGGATACTCTAGTGTCTGGTGTAAATACTAGGTTGTATCTTTCTGTTTGTTAAGTAGAAATGCTTGAGTATGCAGGGCTTTGGAATAAACTGCTTGGTAGATCCTTTCTGAGCCCTCTAGCAGTGAAATGACTCAAAATGTTGGAAGTTAGAAAGGTTCAACATCTCTTTTTTTGTTCCATTTCCACCATCCCCATGTAAAAGGATATTAGTCAAAAGGAGTAGGAAAGAACTTTTTATATATATATATATACCTTGAAAACACCTGCCAAGTTATAGTAGGGCTAGATATAGCAGTGATCTGAGTCTGCATAAGGTAGTTCTATATTCTCAGTATCCATGTGGAAGGCACTGCTTCCTTGCACGCCCTCCATTGACCTCCCACTTACAGTAACCAACTCTTGGGAAGCAAAATATGTCCTGAATAGAGCTCACCTACCCAGGGACCAAAGGTCTAAGGCAGAGACTATATGCCTAGTGGGTCATGGGTAGAGAACATATGCCCAATGGCAGAGCTGAGGAGTAAAAGGGCAATAATAACAAAACACACTATTAATCCAAAGTGTGTAACAGTTCTGTGTGCTAGTCTCCCCTAGCAGTGTATGAAAATAGTCAACTCTTTTTTTTTATCACTACTCATTGGTACTGACTACCACAATTTTTAGGGTGGGGGGGAGTCTCCCTCATCCTGAGGGCAGCATTGCTTGAAATCAGTACAGCTTTGTAATGTCACCCCACCCAAACAAACAAAAAAAGCACTGATAATATGCCAATACAAAAAACCCTACCACAATCCAGATCTTTATTCTGCTGCAAGCACAAAGAAAACATAACTCAAGCCGGTGAAAGCACTGTATTTTACATGTCTACTCACATATATGAAGCATATTCCTTAAGACTTAAATAGTCAGAATGCCATCTGGAACGAGTAAGTTCCTCGAGTTGAAAAGATAACAGAGTAGAGTTTAAAACCCA
Organism: Gekko gecko; assembly: GCA_029375565.1. Lineage (NCBI taxonomy): Eukaryota > Metazoa > Chordata > Lepidosauria > Squamata > Gekkonidae > Gekko > Gekko gecko. The sequence goes on along the minus strand of JAPDNY010000003.1, from coordinate 58,726,588 downwards.
TTAAGAGCAGATTTCCTAAGCATTCCATGCTGCAGGAGAGTTACTGAATCCATAGCATAGTGTACAAAACACACACAAAACAGCTGACCAATCCAGAAAGCGAACCAAACTACAGAGCATGTGACTCCATAGTACACAGAACTTAAATCCATGCAGGTATTCATGTGTGTGTGTGTGTGTGTGTGTGTATATATATATATATATATATATACACACATGTGTTCTCTTTCTCATGAGACAATTGCAAAGCGTGCCTTCAGTTACTGCAGTTTAGGAAGGCATGCACGACAGTTTTACTCCAGAGAGCATTTGGTGGAGGAAAAACTGTTTTGGAAGATTTGGCTGAGTTTTTAATTGCACTCTTTTTTTTCTTGTTGATGGGTGTTATGACATTTTTGTATCCTTGCGGCTCTTGTTCTTTTGTTAACCACCTTGAGTATGAGGCAATAAGGTGGGACCTAAATAAATAAGCTAAATAAATAAGTCCAATCCCACCCCACTCTTACCTGTACCAATAAAACAGCTAGACTAATCAAACCTTATACTAATGGTATTAATGAAAGGAGAAAAATGACACTTGGTATCTTCTGTGCAAATGAGTTTCAGTCTTCTCTCATTTAATGAGCATATGAAATGATTTTTATTTTTAAGCTGTGATTAGTTTTCTGACTTTCTGTCCATTTTGCCCTTTCATTTTTTTTTTAAATTAACCACATACACAATGTTTGCAGCAAGCTCAAATACGGCATTGTGGGTATAAATTTGGGGGAAATATGAAGAAATCAGAACTAATCTACAGCTTCTTTATATGTGGGGCTTTATTTGTACCATGGAATGTACATGCTGTATGGATTTGTTATATACACTCAGATCCCACCTAGATTTCCATGGGTGCGCAGGGGGGCAGTTTTTACCATTCCCCATCCCACAGGAGATCTTCAATTCTACCCACACAAACCCCAGGAGCAGCATTTCAGGGTGTCTAACATTCCAGATAGCGAGGAGAAGGAGGAGATTGGATTGATACCCCACCCTGCACTCGGGGTCTCAGAGCAGCTTACAAACTCCTTTCCCTTCCCCTCCCCACAACACACACCCTGTGAGGTAGGCAGGGCTGAGAGAGCTCTGACAGAAACTGCTCTTTTTCAAGAACAGCTCTGACAGAACTATGGCTTGCCCAAGGTCATCCAGCAGCTTCAAGTGGAGAAGTGGGGTATCAAAGTAGAGTCTGCGCACTGAACCACTACACCAAACAAAAGCCGGGACAAAGTTTTATATCTGTGCTGTGCTTTCCTTTCTGGCTGAGAAGGTTTGGAGTGAAAAGGAAACAGAAGAGGCAATTAAGGACAGATCCTGTTTTAAAAAGGCTGCTTTTGAGGCATGGAAAAGCCTCTACTGCAGATGCAATTAAACATTGCCTGCAAACTTAATGCTGCAAAGACACGGTGCAGCAAATTATAGGAAGAATACCTTACTGGGCAGCTGGCCTGAAGGAGAAAGTCATGCCTCTGGAAAGTATTCCCAGTTGGCACACCTCTACCTCCACTTCCTCATACAATTATGTCTAGCTGTGCTGTGAATTTTCAAAGAATAAAACGAAAATGACTTGCTACGACTTCTTCGGCTTCCAGTATGATAAATGAATGAAGGGTTTTGGGTCATTTACTTACTGGGCATGAAAGACTGCAGGCCCTCTGAAGACAGTAAAAGTAGTGACAGAAGCAGCAGAATTCCCCCTCCTTGCTCTTGATTATGGTGGCTACCTCATCACTTTTCTTAAGGAAGGACCAAAGTCATGAACTTCCAGTAGTCAAGGCCACAAGTGTTCAGTTACACTCTCCCATGGAATTTTGTGCATGGTGTTATTATTTGGATAACATGTTTCCACCATAATTATCTACCCAATTTTAACGTGCCCTCAATAATCATCTAGTAAGCATGGTTCATAAATTTCCTTAGAGAGTTCTTTAGAGAACATTTTACCTGCAGAATGCATTATCTTTTATTGAGTCCATAAACAGGCAATTCCTCAGTACTGTTTTCATGCCACAGTATAATTTTTTTTTCTGTTCTCCCCCACCCCTTCCCATCAGTATGCCATTAGCTTATTGTATTAAACTTAGCTGTTACTACTTCTGTCTGAAAAAAGGAAGATGCATTAAAAAAAAACAACCCTCACTTGACCTTTGGTACCTCATCATCATGTGTTTCAAATGCTTGGTTTCTCAGCAAATGTTCAGAGAAATGTCTGTCTTGTTGTTTCCCTGAGCACCGCTGCCAGATCATCCTTCTCTTAACTCTAGCTTTGCCTTTTCTCTGTGTGGTTGCTAAGCTGCACCTTACATCTGATCACACATCTTTGACATTGTATTTGATTCTACTGACTCCACATGCTCCAAGACCACAGGTCATTCAGGGGCCTCGAGAAGCATAAACAAGAAGCAAACAAAATGGATTCTAATCAGAAATAGAAGTAGAAAAAAAATGGCCCTCATACCAGTCAAGCTGAGCTACCCATTCTGCGTTATAAGCCAGCACTGCAGGGCCACTCTGGGCAGTAATGGGAATTAGGTCACCCACTGGATGACCCCCCAAGCTGGAAGCAGTGTAGGAGGAGACAGTTGTCGAGCTGACACAAGCTGCCATAGCTGATGAGGGTCTGGGCCTAGCAACCCCTGAGGCTTAGGCAGTCCTCAAACACTGACCAAACAGCACCTCTGTCTAGTGTGGATTTAATGTCAATGTGTTGGCCCTTATCTATCGCATTATCTTCTCCAGCATCTGTTCATGAGTTCCATAGTCCTACCAGACTCAGCTTTTAAGAAATAGAGCTGGGCAATACTCCCTCTAAGCTGAGGAGTCTCGTGAGCAAAAATTCTATTTTGTGAGCTACTGGCATTAAAACTGTGAGCTAGCAATTTGGCTACTGCATAAATTAGTTGGCTCTGGAGCCGTCCTTCCTGAGGTAAGACAGAAATGTGTGAGCTGGAGGCTAAAAAACTGTGAGCTAGATCACACTAACTCAGCTTAGAGGGAACACTGGAGCTGGGTGCCACTTTTCCTTTTGGAATAGCATAGTGGAGGGAGATTGCTTCTATGCATGCTGCAGTGTTTACACAAAATTGGGTTGGAGTCTAGATAGGGTGAGTAATGAAGCAGAAAGAATGTGAGACATGTCTGAATTAGGGGTGTGCATTCAGGTCTAACCAAACTGAAAATATACCCGACAGACACATTGGTGCCAGTGCCAGAGGTTAGGAGTCTGGGAGTGCTCCTAGAGTGCAGCCACGGCCAAGTTGGCCTTTTACCATCTTCGGCTGATTAAGCAGTTGGTTCCCATCCTCAAACACAATGACCCGGCGACAGTGATCCACGCGATGGTCACCTCAAGACTGGATTACTGTAATGCCCTCTACATGGAGCTGCCCTTGTCTCAAATCTGGAAGCTGCAGCTGCTGCAAAATGCTGCGGCCAGGCTTTTGAAGGGACTCCCTATTCAGGAGCACATCCAACCTGTGCTAAAGACTTTGCACTGGCTGCCTATAGCATACCGGATTCGTTTCAAGGTGCTGGTTATTACCTTTAACTCCCTTTATGCCCAGGGACCTACATACTTGAGGTATGTACCCCAGAGAGCACTGCGATCAGGGACCCAGAACTGGCTGGTTCTCCCGAGCATTAAGGAGGCCAGGTTAGTAACAACTAGGGCCAGGGCATTTTTGGTGGTGGCTCCACTCTGGTGGAATGAGCTCCCAGAAGAGACAAGGTTCTGCAGGGCTTGTAAAATGGAGCTCTTCCACCAGGCCTTTGGAGCCACCACCACCACTACTAACACAGCCTATGGTAGGAGAGCCCTGATCCCCTAGATCCTCTAATTACTGCCTAAGCTAATCGCCCAGGACAACTGAAGAAGATCAAGGAGCTGACTGCAAGATGAGGAAACCAAGTTACTAGCACTTTATTATGTCTATGGTTGTAGCTTTGTTATTTGTATTAAGTGGTGCTTCATAATTTTATATTATATTATTGGAAATTTCGTTCTGTTCTTGTGTAAGTCGCTCTAAGCCGCTTCAGCCAGGAAGGTGAGGTAAAAATTGAATAAATCAAATCAAATCAAATCATTATCAGTATTTTTGGGTATATTAGGCTTCCCAAATGTATCTGGAATTTTTCAGGAGAACCTTAAAAATCCCCAACACATTTGGGAATTACCAGCAAAATCAAGCTGCCCAGCAGAGCTCCAGCAGATCCTGCAGGGAGAACTCTCCCTAGAGGATCGGCTCCTGGGCAGACTTTGTTGGGCAGTCCTGTCTAAACCAGGCTGCCCAGCTGAGCCTGCAGGGAGAACTCTCCCTAGAGGATCGGCTCCTGGGCAGGATCGGCTCCTGTGCTTTTCAATCCAGTCTAAACTGGACTGTGCAGCAAAGCCCCAGCTGACTCTGTGGGGAGAGTTCTACAGGATCAGCTCCTAGTCAGGCTCTGTTGGGGATTCCAGTTTAAACCCCTCAGGATCACAGCAGGATCGTCTGCTTGGCGAGCTCTTTTGGGCAGACTGGTTCAAAGGGACTGCCCAAAAAGAGCCCCAGCTTAGCTGCCTCTCATCTGGTCTTAATGGCTTTGCTGCTGCTCCCCCATCCCCCTCAGTGTTTCCCGGTTCAGGTCTGTTGAACCCAAAAAACTTTGGGATTGCCAAAAAACCTTGGATTTCAAAAAAACAAACAAACCAGTATTGGGATCCAGATTTGGGGGGGGATCCCCAATTTTTTTCGAGTCCAGTTTAGACCCCAACTGAAAAATACTGAGAGGGGGAAAAACCTGCACATCCCTAGTTTGAATGTAGAGCATTAAAAGGCAGGGATGTGCGGGTGGATCTTCTGTGCAGCACCAAACATCAGGGTCATTAGTCACCCCAATTATGTTTTAAGACACGGGGGGAGGAATACCCTAATCTGATGGAGGGCTGCCATAGTTCTAGTAGTGAATTGCTTCTACCCATCAGTTACTTTATTCTGACAGCTCACTCGTATGTAAATCTCTGAACCATGAATGAATTGCATAAGGCAAATAGGCAAGTATTTATATCTTTATTGGGTTAATAGTAAAGCTCAGCAGACATTACATATGGAGTCATTTTAGTCTGTTTTTTTTATGCTTCTAGTGAAACATCTGCTATTTACTGTATCTCTGACACTTAGAATTTCAAACTTCAGTGCTTTCTTAGAAAAGGAGTATGCATGAGGAATTCTAATGGCTGTTCAAAGCACTGAATTGTTTTCTCATTAAATTTTAGTTCCCAAATAACCCATCTCCAAATGAAAGAGTTAATTATGAATTTTTATATTTACTTGATTTTCAGAAGAAGGGGGAGTATCTGAATAATTAGATAGTAAAATTTATTGTGTAACCATTAGCCATTACAATTTATCTGAATAATTGGTCCTGTTTCTTTTTTTTTTCTGTTTGTTCTGCAGGTGCATATATCTTTTTGATCTTTGTGCAATAGAAATTGCTGGTGGATATAAGAACTAGTGGCTTGAATCACTTAAGATGCAAGTTAGGAGAGTAGAAAAATAGGCTGTTAACAGCAGATGCTTTATTGCAGTGGTTTCTTCTCTTCTGACTGAATACCAGTTTTGATTCTGGGTACTTCTGACCACCACCTGATCTCCACTACTTGCGGGGCAAAAATGTTGTTGTCTTTATAATATCATTAGGCTGCAGAATGTCTTAATGACAGGAAAGTCTGCATAATCCTGCATTGTTCAGAACTCTAGCTTGTAAGCCCCAAGTGGAAAGGAAAAGATTTGGCTCAGTTCTCATGCTCCACCTTCTCAGGTCTGTTGGACCCAAACTTTTTAACTTTGTGTTTATTTTTAAATAATAAAGATAAAACTAATATGCCCTGGGGACAAATTTAACTTTAAAAAGAATTCTAGAATGAAAAATATTCAGCTAATGCTAGAAGGCTTCTACATAAGGAATCATTTGCAAGTTGAAAAGATCAGGGGTGACTGGCAGAAAAAGGTCTCCACTACGTCCCCTTGCTAGAGCCAAGCAAGGGATGTTCCTTGCTCTGTACGAGGTGGGCAGGAGCTGCCACTACCTGCCAGCTGCCCGAGCCCCAGATGGGGCAGGCATGAATGACAACAGGAGGCTGCTTTTCTTCTTTGCCCCCTCTTTTGGGAGGGGACATGGGTGGTTGGAGCCTCTGCCAGCAAGCTACCTGGGCAGCTGCTTGGCCTGTGGCCATTTAGGGACTTAATGATTAACACCAGCACTTTGTATCAGGCCTGGATCACAATAACACCTTTTTATAATTATCAAGTGGAGTAGTTACATGCTCACTGCAAACAGATCCCTGGCTATTATATTCTGAACCAGTTCTAAACCATCTTCAAAGGGAGCCCCAACTCTGCTATCACTCCATTGTTAGCTATGGTTTCCCCTTCACAGTCAGTGTGCATTAAAGCTCCCCCCTCGGGATTCTCTCTCACTCTGTTTTATTTGAGGCGATCCCCCTTCCTTCCACTACTACCACCTATCTGAAAAACAAGCTGAGGTGTAGGAGAGTTATATTTTTATAAAACCCTCCATGAGCTTGCCTAATGCTGCACAGGAATAACACAATACCTTTTAAAAATTGTTAAATGTTTTTAAACCTGTATTGACGGAGGCATGTCTGGCATACCTGTGTCAATTTAAAAGGCAGATGATTCTCTTCTGTTATGCTAATTATTGCCAGGGTGTGTGAACAAATTTAAAGAAAATGCTTGTACTCATAATGTCCTGCCCAGGAAACACTGTTTTTAACAGGTTTGAAATAAACCAGATTTGTGTGTGTGAAAGGAATGGACTGTTAATGCTCTGTGCACAAATAGAGGGAGGCATCATATGGATGCATGAGAAAAAACCTTACTAGTTGGGTGCCTGAAACAGGGGAAGTCCTCGATGTGGAAGCAGGCCATCACTTGAGGAAAAGGAGAGACAGAGCTCAATGTCATCTGCATACTAGTGGCAACTCTACCCAAATTATCTCTCACAGTGCATTTGTTTTTTTATTTTACTAAATTTATATCCTGTCTTTCTGCCCTCATAAGGGCCACCAAAGCGACTAACAAGTTAAAACATAATAAAATTGCATGTTATGACCAAAAGAAAAGAAACACATGCACATCATTAAAACAATTAAACAGAGTGCTAAAATATATGCAAAGGCATAAAAAATGGAGGACATAGTAATATTTCTATCTTGAACCCCCCCTTTGAACCCCCCCCTTTGTGAATCTGTACATGGGGGGAAGAGATAACAATCCAGGTGGCCATTGACCCCACCTTGAAATACTGGATGGCTTGGCACCCTGGGGGAGTCATTGCCTCCAGTAGGGGCATGCACCTCGTTTCCCCCCTAGGTTTACACCCCTGTCATCGCTCTGTTCCTAGTGAGCATAAACATTACTGTTTGGGTAAGTGCTCTGTGGTAAACAAAAAAACAAACCCTGGAAACGGTCATGAGAAATGGTTGCAGCACTGTAAATATAATCTATAGACTTTGTTATATATATAAAAAAAAGATTAGGGATATGTACAATGACATAAGGCTGCAATCCCAAGCCATACTTACCATGGTAGTTCTAAATTCAGTAAAGTTTATCTCCCTGTGTTTTAGGGTCTGGACTGTGAATCTTTAAAAAGCTGTCAAAAAGAAGAGGGTGAATGTCTGTGGGTTAAGGCCTTTTTCTTCCGTTTGGTATTCCCTCGCCATGTCTTAGCATCCCTCCTCCCTGTATTTATGTGTGTTTATTTTGTTTTATTTTATGGTTATATGTGTGGGGGTGTATGTGTGTATATGTGTGTTTGAAATGCTTCCTAATATTTGGAATGTTTTATGTTCACTGCCTTGGGGACTCTGGATTGGGTGGAAAGATAGCATAGACATGTTTTAAATAAACGTATGTATTTTACTAAGGGCAAGCTAAGAAGCAACAATTTTTAAAGGTTTATTTTTAAAAGCTTTCTAAATATAAGGGCTGGGATCTAAAGACCTACTTTACGTGGCTTCAAAATCTTGTAGGGCATCTTTGACCTGACATGACCCCCATATCATTTCTGAAACTACTTTCGAAATGTCCCTCTGTTGAAAAGGTGTGTGCCTTGTTTTTAAGTTCAGCAGGCTGGAATAAAAATAATTCTAGATCTTCCCTTCAACATGCAGTTCTTTGGAGTCTAGCCAATATATATATATATATATATATATATATATATATATATATATATATATATATATATAAAATTTTCACAAAGGGTACAAAAGTGCTCAGTCTCAAAGAACAGAAGTAAGGGAATATTTCTTGAGATTGTAGGGAATACTTTGCTGAGGGACCCAGGACTGGGCTAAAGTATCTTTCCAGCCCTTCCAGTTCTGCTTGTGAACTCATGGCATTTATGCACTATCCTCCCTTGCTTGAGCTTGGTTTCAGCATCACCTGAACTTTTTTCCTTTCTTTTTTTTAAAGTCTGTGGTTATTCTTTGTAATGTGCTGTACGTTATCTATATGCTGTTAAACTTAATAGGAGAAAAGTGAGAAGCCCAAGAGCTGCTAAGCTTTAATAATACAGTAGGAACACTACCTGAGAGGCTGCTATTATAATTAAGATGTCGTCTTTTTTCCCATGATTGTTTTCCCTCTTTTTTGGTAATATAAAGGAAAAATGGCTAGCATAAAAAGCAAGTGACACACTGTGGATGGCAGCTTCCTTCACATTTATTCCTTCCCCATTTTATTTTAAAGTTGGGGGGGGGGAGAAACATGCAATACTAGCAAAAATGCTAACAAGTGCAGAAAAGAATGTGCTGCTAGTGATAATGACCCCAGCAACAGATATTACCGTGAGATCAGTAAATGTAATTGCAGGCTCATGTCTCCTTAGGAGGCAACACTTTTGAGGCTCCTCAATTGCCAATAAAGTGGTGATGCTTACAGGCTGGAGAAGCAAAACGCTTCTCTGTATTGTGGCAGATATCAAAGTTTTAGAAGAGAACATAAGAAATTCATCTTTTAGCATCTTCTCCTGCTAGCTCGTTCATTACAGTAATTACTTTTTTTTCTGTTTAAAAGGGCAGGTTTGCCCTGAGGAAGTTCCTGTAATTTTTTTTATTATTATTATTATTATTATTATTATTATTATTATTATTATTATTATTATTATTATTATTATTATTATTATTATTATTATTATTTCTCCTCAACAGTGAAGAACGTTTCAGATGATGTGTAAATCATGGTGCATGCGTATCCCAATACTTAAAAAAAAAAACAACCTTAACACATCACAGACTTTTTTCCTTGACAGAATCAAAGCTTTGTGCTTCTGTGTTTTCCATTAGGCAAGCTTACAAAAAGGTGCAACACATTTGATTTCCCCAGTTCTCCCCGATACTTTTTTTTGGGGGGAGGGGGTGTTCCTTTCCCAGTCTTTTAAAATCCATTTGAAAGTAATCTCCTGCTTGCCGCTAACAGCATCTCTGTTTTCATTTAATATAAAATCGGCAGTGTTCCGTAATGGTTGAGAAGATACTTGGTTTTAAATGTAATAATTTATATTTAAACACTGCTTGGAGTAAATGTGGTTGTTTACCAGTTTGAGACTTGTGTGCTGAAGTAGTCAGCGCTCAGACTAGCATAGCATTAAACACACTCGTTCATTGTTATTCAAAACATGTCTGTTAAAAATGCCACGATTTCCAGCGCTGATCTGCATTAGAAATAGCCTCACCAATTTGAAGAACAGCGTTATGTGTCTCAGACAAATGCAGCGCTGGAATGAGGGCTGATTCTAAAGTGATGGTGACAGAGGGGGAGGCCATGGGTCATTATCTTTCTACTTTCTGGCCCTCGTATTTAAAGCGCCTCGGTGGCAGTGCAGAAATTCTCCTGGCCATGAAGACAGTCTCCACGCCAGAAAAGGCAGTAATGGGAAAGTGCAGTGGTATGTCCACTTTCCAAATAGTTAAGGTGATTCACATAGGCTTTCAAAAGCAACTGATGACATTACATAAAAGCATTTCCAGTAACTTTGTTCAGGGAGTGCAATACTTGAACACAACTATTCCTCAAGAGAGACTCCGTAACAGCCCGCAGGGGAGGCCCATGTCCTTTCCTGACACTAAAACAAGCCTTACATAACCTCATGCTAAGCTGTCTGCTCTCTGGCAGCTGAAGAACTCCTGGGATTTAGTGGTGAGTCACAAGCCATCCTTTTGGGATCATTGGTATTTGAAATAGAATTATCTGAGAAAATCGCTGGAGTTTTATAAGTGTGTGGAGTGTGGCAGCAAAGCCAGAGACTGTTATCCTTGCTTTACTTACATGTTATATACTGAATAAGTTCTTGCACTCTTCCACCGACACATTTAAAGTTCTTTTCCCTCGAGCAAAAGCCTTTTTCAAAGAGCAGCAGGGAGTAGAGAGCAAAGCATTTCCTTTGGGTTATGTGCTAGGAATAAGGGAGAAGGGTTATGGCAGTTTTAATGTTGCTATGTATCCTTCAAAAATATGCAGTCCAGCATCCAGTGGTTTGTTTACAATGAGGTCATTCCAATTAAGACTTCATGATGCACCCCTGTGTCAAGCAATACTTGGCATGACACACAGTATCGTGGCCTGTTATTTGGCTGCCGTGAGCCAACCTGGCTTATTGTGGCAGAATGCCCAAACAAAAGCCAGCATTACCAAACACAGTATAGCAGTATAATTCAGACCATTTGCATTGCATGTAATTGGTATATTGGGGGTGACAACATCAGAGGTGTGTCATTTACAGAATATCATAAAAGCACATTGACCTTTTCCCATGTAAGGATGAGCAGAAACCGGGAGAACCTGTTCCACCAAGTTAAACTAGTTTGGGAAGTTTGGGACATGGGAGTCGCGCCCCTGGGGTCCTAGGGGCTCCAAAATCTTTGGGCATATCCAGCTTACTCTACTGTACCTGCCCACCAAGGTTGGTGAAGATTGAACTTAGGGGGTCTGAGTTATGGACTCCCCAAAAAAGGTGCTCCCAGGAAAGTGCTTTTGGGGTGATGGTGCATAGTGTATTGAGGGCATAGAATGGACCCTGTGTGAGCTAGAGGCATCAAACTCACAGCAGACCTCCTGGGATGCCCCCCTACAAGCCTGCCCAAATTATGTGTGGATTGGACTTGGGGTCTCTGAGTTAAGATCCCTCAAACAAAATGCTTCCTGGGAAAATGTCAGGCACTGGTTCAGGACTGGAGAGCATATAGAACAGGCCCTGAGTGACCTAGAGGCCTCAGACTCACAGAGGACTTCCTGGGATGCCCTGATTTGGGTCTGAGTTACAGCCTCCCAAAGAAGGTGCCTCCAGAAAAGTGCTTTCTGGGGAAACATTGTCAAGCATGGGTTCTGGACCACAGACTGGACAGGACAGACCATGTGCGACCAAGCAGAGATATCAGACTTACAGTGGACCTCCCCAGGATGGAAACCCCCTCATCTCCTGGAAGCAGGCAAGAGAGAACTGTTCCTGGCACTGTTGTGAATGGGTGTGTCCTTGGCTGGGCCTGTCCTTTCTCTACCAACCAGATGACCACCAGGCCAACATCCTGTCCAGGCCAACCTTCCCTCTGTGGTCAAGGTGATCACTGGGCAGGGCCAACCCTCCTGCCCTACCCTGCCTGGGGCCTGGGAGCCACCTACAGTCCCTTGGACCCACCCTCCCTCCATGGAAAAAGTGAGTGCAGGGCAGGTCCAACCTGCTTACCCTGCCTGGGCCCAAGAGAGAGCTGCAGAGTGGGTGATTGTGTCTCTCCAGGCCCACTCTCCCACTGCGGACAATGGAACTGTATGTCAGGGCCAACCCTCCTGCCCTGCCCGAGGCCCGGAATCCACTGCACAGTTGCAGGTGGCTGCATCTCTCTGGGCCCACTCTCCTTCTATGGACAGACAACATGATTATGGAGCAGGGACAACCTGCCCATCCTGCCTGGGGCATGGGAGCCACCCACGTGGTTGTGGGTGGCTGCATCTCCCCAGGCTCACCCTCTCTCCACTGGCAACTAATGTTCCCTCTAAGCTGTGGAGTCTTGTGAGCAAAAATTTTACTTGGTGAGCTACTGGCATTAAAGTTGTGAGTGAGGGATTTGGCTACTGCATAAATTAGTCTGCTCTGGAGCCATCCTTCCTGAGCTGAGACAAAAATGGGTGAGCCGGAGGCTAAAAAACTGTGAGCTAGCTCACACTAACTCAGCAGAGGGAACACTGCTGGCAAGATTTGCACAGAGGTGTGTGCTTCCTCCCTGCCTCATGTCTATTTACAGGTTGCCATGACCATCTTTGACAGAATAGGTCACAACAATAAGAGATGCCTCCAGCTCAAATCCACTGCCAACAGTACCCTGTTCCCAGGAAGGGCTGGCCATGTGTGCACCACTATCCTTCTTCAGGTACCTTGGATTGGGGAGCCCATGCCCAGTAAACACCTTTCCAGTGGGATGAGTGAGAAGGAACAGCTTTGGACTGGAATGAAGGGCCACGCCATTCTACAAGGAATCTTGGATGCAGTCAGGGACCTGGACTTAGGTGGACTCTGATGAGCCACCCTGTCTCCCTGCTCATGCCGAGCAGAGGACCATACTCAGCCGAGTGATATGCCCCAACACAGCCCAAGCAAAACAAAGCCAGGGATGGCTCTGGAATGTGTCCCAAGCCCCAACACCCCAGGACAATTTGGCCATGCCCCGTAATCAGATTGCCAGCAGGCAGACAGAAAGGCTATGATGGCTCCAGACAGGTCTGAAACATGTGACTACCCTGTACAACAGCATGGATCAATAGTGTTGTACCTAGCCTCGGGTGGGATCTGATTTTAAAACATCCCAGGAGGATTTGGCCATGCCTCATAATCACATTGCCAGCAGGCAGACTGAAGGGCCATGGTGGCTCCAGACCCATCAGGTCTGGAACATGTGACTACCCTGTACTACAGCATGGATCCACAGTGTTGTATCCGGCCTTGGTTGGGCTCTGTTTTTGAAACACCCTGTAATCATGTTGCCAGCAGGCAGAATGAAAGGCCATAGTGGCTCTATATGGAGGGCTCATCTGATCTGGAACATATGACTACCTGGTACAACAGCATGGATCCACAGTCGGGGACTGGGACTTGGGGGGGGGGGCTGAGATGATTCTCAAACATCTCAGGAGGATTTGGCCCTGCCCTGTAATCACCTTGCCAGCAGGCAGAATGAAATGCCATGGTTGCTCCATACAGAAGACTCCTCTGTTCTGGAACGTATGGCTAGACTGTCCAACAGCCTGGATTTATCACAGTTGAGGACCTGGCCTAGGTGGGCTTTGTTTATAAAACACCCCAGAAAGATCACCCTGTGCCAGTGGCCAGAGGTCACCTTGCCAACAGAAAGAGTGAGAGGCGATGGCTCTGAGTCTGCAGTGGAGCCCATGACCAGCACGAATACAGGATGTGTAAGTTGGTGAGCCCCAGTGAGTAAGCACATTGAAGGGATTGGCACGCGTTCCTCGCAGTCACCAGCAAGGTGAGTGAGAGGGATACTCTAACAAAAGGAAGGACCCCTGGACATCTGGAGCCCTGGGACAAGGTGTCCCCACCACAGTTGAGACAGTAGCTGAACTAGGGCCCCCATGCACATCTTTTAGTCAGATCATGGATCATTTTGGTCAGCTCAACCTAGAAAAAATTGACAGAATTCTCTCAACTGTATTGCCAATCACTTGCAGCCTTGATCCGTGCCCATCATGGCTCATCAAAGCTGGCCATGATGGGTTGTGAGATCCCCTAAGGGAAATTATCAACAAGTCCTTCTCTGAAGGAACCTTCCCTGGGGCATTTATGGAAGCAGTGGTTCACGCTCCTGAAGAAATCATTGTTGGACCTAGCCAAATTGACAGACTATCAGCCAGTCTCTATCTTGCCCTGTCTGTGCAAGATTATTGAGAGATAATGAGAGATGTAATAGACCCATTCCAGTCCAGCTTTCACCCAGGCCACAGGACAGAGATGGCACTAGTCGCCCTCATGGATGACTGCAGGAGGCATCTGGATTGAGACGGATCAGCAGTACTGTTGTTGTTGTTAGATCTGTTGACGGCATTCGACATGGTTGACCACCAGTCACTGATCCACCACCTCGCCAATGCTGGGATTCAGGGGTCTGCCCTACAGTGGCTGTCCTTTTTCCTACAAGGTCGGGAACAGAGGGTGGCACTCAAGGAGCAGCTATCCCAAAGACACCCACTGGAGTGCAGAATGCCAGAAGGGACTGTTCTCTCCCTGATGTTATTCAGCATCTATATGTGCCCCCTTGCCCAGGTTGCCCAGAGGCATGGTCTAGGATGTCATCAGTATGTGGATGACACCCAGCTCTATCTGTTGTTGGGCGGCTGGTCTGACTCAAAACTATAAGATCTGGACCTGGCGTTACAAGCTGTAGCTAGGTGGCTTAGGCTGAGCCAGCTGAAATTGAATCTGATGAAAATGGAGGTCCTGTATCTGAGTTGCAGTGGCCCAGGGTTAGGGATCCCACTTCTGACCTTTGATGGGTGCCACTGGTGCCAGTGTTGGAGGTTAGGAGTCTGGAAGTGATCTTGGATGCCTCTTTAACGATGGAGTCCCAGGTAGCAGCCACTGCCAAGTCAACCTTTTACCATCTTCAGCTGATTAGGCAGTGGGTTCTCTTCCTTGAACACGACAACCTGGCAACAGTGATCCACGCAATGGTCACCTCGACTACTGCAATGCTCTCTACATAGGGCTGCCCTTGTCCCAAATCCGGAAGCTACAGCTAGTGCAGAATGTGGCAGCCAGACTGCTATTAGGCCTCCCTCTTAGCCTATTAACCATTTAGCCAATAGAAAGCTGTTACCAGGATAAATCTCTAAACTGCAAGCTGTCAACCACTTTAGATGACAGTTCTCAGCTACTGCAAGTTAATCAGCAACAGTTCTGATAACTAGCTAGCAGTTGGGGGTGATGACTTCTATAGTCAAGAAAGCTAGCACTTAGGCAGAAAAACTCTTAAAGGAGATCAGTTTCTTGACACAGAGTTAGAAGGGATCCTAGAGGTCACCTACTCCAACTCCCTTGCTCAGTGCAAAAATTAGTAAAATACAGCACCCCACTCTGCTTAAAGGAGTGCACACCTTTAAAAAATGTTTTTAAATGACAAAAAAAGCACTTACAGGAGAAATTCTTGTGGGGCTGTGCCTTTAAGAAAGGGGGTAGAGCCCCCACCCCACTGTAGCTACGAGCCTGTTTCTAACCACACCAAACCAGGGATCTTTGCACTCTTCAGAGATAACTCTGGGTAGGTACTTTTCTGCTGTCTCTAGATTAACTGTTCCCTTTCTTTGGCCCAAATGGGAGTCTTCCCAAACTTCCTTGTCAACTTTCCTCCAGTTCTCCTGTATTTGTTAAACTGCTCTCTGTCAGTGCTGAATTCTGAAACTGCCAGTACTTGACCCTTCTCAGCTAGGACTTGAATTCAGACTGAATTCTCCTCAACATCCAGTTAAATAGTCTTTTTTTGTTCAGCTGATGCTAACCAATCAGATCTCTTGGAGCAGCCTGTCTCTCAAGGCTCTCTGTTTCTGTGAAGAATTAACCCTTTGCAGTACTTCAGCTGTTTGTACAACACTTCCAAGCTTTTAAAAAATGTGGTCTGTCACAGCTACACTGCCCCTTCCTCCAAGGAACTCAGAACAGTATACATCATTCTCCCCTCTTGCATTTTGTCCTCACAACAGCCCTGTGAAATAGGTTTCGATGACACAGAGAGTTTACTGGGATAAGGTCACCTAGAGAGCTTGAAGGCAAAGTGGGCATTGAAACCTAGGTCTGCCAGACCCTCTGAATATATACCACATTGCTTGCCACTGAGCTTTTCTCATTTAAACTTTAATACTGCTAAAAGGATACATCTCAGAGCTGGTACCTGCACTGAAAGAAAAGACAGCAAAGGGACAGCCGAGTCATGATCCCATAGCACAAATGGCTACTGTGCAGCCATAAAGCTGTTTGGCATGGTATTCAAGCTGGACTTTTTACAGCAACATGAACACCATCTGATCAAGACGTCGACTCACATGTAACTGAAGACTCTGATCAGTGCAAGTTCACCTGGCATCAACATTTCTCATTGAACTTCTCAGCATCCATGCTTGGAAGGAAGGACTACTGAAGCTAACAGAACATAAATGTGGGCTATCAGTGAATTGGGATTAGGAAGAGCAATGAGTTTAAATAATAGGCACCCTAAGGTACTTTGGAACCACATGTTTGTTTTTCCTACTTCCTTCTGTACACCCTCTTTCACAGCAAAAGATTTATCTCCCTCCTTGCTCCACGGAGTCCACAAAAAAGTCGTGTTTTGCAAGATCGGTGGATAACGATATTCATCAGCCTGGCCCAGAGATATTGTGCTATTGCAAGCTGGAAAAAGCCTGTGCTACAAATGAAGAATTAATATTTCCTTGCTCCATGATTAAAGGAAACTACAGAAATTGGGTTTCTTCCTTCCTTCCATCTCTCATCACTTCTTCTAGAAGAACAATGTTTTCAGTTAAAGCTGTGTATTTGTGCCAGAAGTCTACAGACAGGTCTCTGCTAGTCCTGTTTTAGACAAGACAATGAACCTCTCCCCTCCTTTGCTACCAATCAATAACCACAATTATAAGAACAGTTTATTTACTCTGTTTGTTTTTCTTATAATGTACCTGAAGGAGTCTGGGTTGAGGGCCAATTCTGTATTACACAAAGGCGAGCACAGGTTTGCTACCACGTATGCACTCAGCAGTGGCATATTGGGGGGGAAGCAGTTTGCCCCAGGCACAGCTTAAGGAAGGCTTTTGAAGGCAGCTCTCGGAGCCAGGATCATCATGCTGCGTCTTCCCTTTTATTTTTAAAATGCAGTTCTAGCTGCAGCCACTAGGGGTGCAGGAAAGTCTGAGCATAGCACAAAGCTCTAGGATGGCTAAGCTTCCCCTTTTTTAGGACACAAGCAAACTTCCTTAACAGATTATGCTGATAGCTGCTACAGAAATCACCAGCCTGCAAGTCATTTTCTGCAATAGCCTAGCCTCTCTCTCTCTCTCCCTTTCCTTGCAGCCAGCTCAGCCAGATTTGCATAGCAGTAGTTAGGTTGTTGCAGCAAGGTAAAACAACCTTTCCCTCTCCTAGTTTCTCTCCCTCTTTTCCAAACATTTCTCATTCATTTCTGTCTCCCTTCACCCTTTTTTTTTCTATGTCCCTCACCCTTTTTATTTTCACTTCTTGGTCTCAAGATCTTCTCATCCCTATCCTGCTTGGTGACAGAATGTATTTAAGAGCAGTACAGCAGCAAACCTTTGTTAATATTATGCTGGGTACTCTGTACGTTGCACTGGTTCTGCTGGGGTGCAAAGATGCCCCCCCCCTTCAGTTTCTACTGCAGAGATTCTTTGGATTGACTTTAGTCTTTTGGAAACAATGGAGGATGGGGGCACCTCCATTGGGAGGGGGTGGTGTGTTTCTTAACATTCAGTCTGGAGAAGTTTGTGATCACTATTTTATGATGGTTTGGCTAGTGTTAGTTAGTAAAAGTTAGTACAAAGACTCCTAGCTCTCAAAAATGCCTTCTAGATGTTTGGGATGGTCAGCTCTTGGGCTTCAAAGTGGAGAACAGGAGCCCTCCCAAGTGCCTGCTCAGAACACAAGTGGTGTGACGGATTTTTTTTTTTTTGTCATCAAGTCACAGCTGACTTATGGTGACCCTGTAGGGTTTTCAAGGCAAGAGATATTTGGAGATGGTTTGCCCTGCTTAGCTTCTGAGATATGGTGAGATCAGACTGTCCTGGGGTTATCCAGGTCAGCGCTAGGCTGAGAGTAATGTGACTGGCGCAAGATCACCCAGCAAGCTTCCATTTCATGAGTGGGGATTTGAACCTGGATTTCCCATATCCTTGTCCAACATTTTAACCACTATACCATTCTGGCTCTTGTGATGGAATGGTGTGTTGGATTTTTTTTCCCCTTGGCATGATTATATTCATTTTATTTCATGATTATTAATGGAACTAATCTATGATATAGAGGAGGTGCCCTGAACTGGCTAGCCACAGCCTAGCCTGATCTCAGAAGTTAATCAGGGCCAACATGGAGGCAGGCAATGGCAAACAACCTCTGTACATGAACATGAAACCCTACAGGGTTGTCATATGACAGTGTGACTTGATGGCAAAAAATAGAGGGGAGGTGTTAAAACACTATCTGCCTTGTGCTCCAAATAGGCTAGGTATGCCACTGGCACTTGATAAGGAGCTTCAGCCACTTATATCTTCCTGATGAGTGTGTCTGATATATATTAGGGATGGGCACGAACTGGGAAAATGGATGTTCATGAAGGTTTATGGGGTCTCACAAACCACAAACCTCCACAAACCTTCCTGTTTAATAAACCAGTTCACAGTTTGTGATGTGATGCACCTTTTGGATCACCACTTCCAGGTGACCTCGCTGCTTGGATGTCATTCTCATGCTGCGTGGCTTGCAAAAGCTATTTAAAGGGTCCCCTTTAAATGGTTTTGCAAGCTGGTGCGGCACAACTCACAAGTGAACTCAAAAGGCATTTAAGTCCCTTTTGAGTTCACTTGTGAATTCCACCACAGTAGTGGTAGGGCCTAGAGAAGGCATTCATGAAGACTGTGGTCTCTTTAAATGCCTTCTCCAAGCCCCACCACTGGTGCCAGCATGCCTGCTGACACGAACTGCACAAACCTCCCAAAGCTACCTGGGAGGATCATGGGGCATTGCTGGCAGTGGGATGGCACAAACTTTGGTTTGTGAACCATGACTGGGCCCAGTCCATCATGAATCTAGGTTCTTGAGCCGGTCCATGCCCATCCCTAATACATATCACTGTAAATGTTTGCCACATTCATACCTTACTTTCTTTTAGATACAGACTTTGAATTTTTTCAGTGTACACCTAAATATATAAGGTATATTTTGAGGTCCCTTTAAGGGTCACTTAGTGCTGTATTGGGAATAGGGTTTCACAGGCTTCTAGTTACTTATTTTAAGTTGTGCAGGGCTCAAGCAGGCCAATAGCTCTCCGTGCTGTTTTCCCTCATCCTCCACCCCCTTAACAATTCAATTATTCCGTACTTCCTGGAGTCCAATTAGTATACTCACTCCTCATCAGACTTTATTCCCCTAGGGGAAAGTGCATCTTTCTGCTTCTTTTTTCTAATTTGCAAAAGTAATTTTCTACATACCTAGGGAGTTGTGCAAATATGCAGAGTCCCCTGCCTTGTTTGTGGATGGTCCCATTTTGCTTTGCTACTGTGATATACCCTCAATTTTCAAGTTTTCTATCAGGACAAAATGAATATTTTTTATTGATGTAAATAAATTATGGGATGTATAACCAAGGTGTGCTAAGCATTTTTTTTTTTAATCTAAATAGCAAAATATACAACAGTTGAGCGGGACAAATTATCTTTTACTGGCAAAACCACATGAGGAAGAATGGTTGAACTCTTTCCCGTCCTATAGTCCTGTTCCAGCTCTGATTCCCTGCCCCGTGACTGCTGTTTACTTTTTAAAAATGCTGGGCTTTTTTTTGCCTTAGTTTAGGCATATTAATAGGTTACTTTAATATTCATGGCTCTGCAAAGAACCCCTGTCCCTGACCTGTTAAATTTCTGTAGCAAGGCTGTGTACCAAAATATAACCTTCCACCTGCATTCTGAAATGGTAAATTGAATGGTATATTGTGTTATTTTCTGAACATATAGAAAATATCTTAGACTTATTAGGAAGTATAAAGGGAATAAGCTATTAAGGGACAGCTGAATGTTTGAACTCTGGGAATGAAAAGGAGAAAAATAAAGAACGCATTGTTTAAGATCTGACAACATTGGACCTACAAAATTAGGAATTCCAGGAGCTATTGATTTATTTTATTTAATATAAAAGGCTACCACTGCATTCTAAAATAAGGTTGGGGAGCAGATATTACAGTCCTTCACACAAATGCTTTTTTCTCAAGGGGCAAATCTGCCCTCATTAGGGATGGGCATGAACTGAGTCACAAACTAAAGTTTGTGATGAATTTTGGCCAGCTCATGGTTTGTAAACTAAAGTTTGTGGCAGGTCAACTGGCATGAACTTTCCATGAACCTTCAAGCCATTTGTGTTGGTTTGTGAATGGAGGTTTGTGAGACGCCTGAGATCCATTATAAACATAGCAGCATAATTTTGAGCCTGAATGTTTAAGATCAGCGTCCTATTTTAATATAATATTCTTTAAGACTTGCTGTCTAGTATTCATGAAACAGCCTTTGCACCTATATGTAAGCAAGATTGCACTAAGTATAATATCTCCTTGAAGAAGATGTATTATTGAAACATTGTTATGTAATCCAGAGGTGGCGTTGGATTATGTACCTTTGTTCAAGGATTTTCTTTTGCATATGATATGGATTATGTACCTTTGTTCAAGGATTTTCTTTTGCATATGATGTTGTAGTGCTTCAGATTAGTATACACAGTATTTTCTTTGCAAGTCTTTTTGACTGTTTGAATTGCGGGTCAGACTCTCACGACTGTTGGCTTTATACTTGTTTTGGTTTATGAATGGATACATTTCTGGGCTGTGTTCACTCAATTGTTTACCAAACTTCAAAGTAACATGGAGGGCATGCAGTTCTGGTGAAGGTCCCCTGTGACTTTGATGTCTCTAGCTTGCACAAGGTCCATTGTATACACTCCTGAACCCAATCTGTGCATTTCATTTCCCCAGAAGGCACTTTCCAGGGGCACCTTCTGGGGGGGGGCATAACTCAGACCCCGTAAATCCAATCGTCATCAAACTTGGGGAGTGGGTAGAGGAGAGTCAGCTGGAGATCTCCTGCAAGTTTGGCTTCTCTAGCACACTGGGGGGGGGTGTTCTACCAGTTCATTTTCCAGCTAAAAGTTCATAATGGTTTGTGGTTTGTGAACTGGACACTCCACGAAAGGCAAACCGAACTGAACCATATTATCCCAGTTCGTGTCCATCCCTAGTCTTCATTATGAGAGTTGCAGGAAAAATCTTTGACCATCTGAAAATGCCCAATGATTTTACATTACACAAGTTTTAAAAGGATGTGTTTAGCCTATTGTTCTCCATGAATGAATATATACATATGAGGTTCCCCCCCAAAAAACCCCCTAAAAGTTGTTTTTTAGTACCATTCAGTTCCTCAGTGGTATTAAAGGCCATTAATGCAATGTAATAAACACTTTTTTAAAAATTCACAGGATATTTTATTCTGCTCAGTTTGTGGCACCAAGCTAAGTCTGAAAAATAGCTAGAAGATGCAACAAAGCTTGTTTAAAGATTTGCTTAGCACATTAGAATAGCAAAGGCATAAAATTCTTTGATTCCACCATAAACCTTTTTATAGCAGAATTTCTGAAATCTACATTTGATGAGACAGAGTTGTAATTAAATGTTAGAGTGTACAGATGCCATGTTCTAAATCTGATAATTCAACTGAGAAAGAGAGGGTAAAACCGAGAAGCACAAACACTGAAATTACTAGTATTTTGCCTTAATCTAAAATCTGTGCAATCCAACACATATGATTGTAAGCAACAGTTCCTGTTCCCACCTTCTGGAACTGGGTTGTCAGATAGAACCAAAACAACTGGAGTGCACTAGAACCAAAACAACTGGAGTGCACTACCCTGATTTTCATCCTGACTCCTCAGTCCACAGGGATACCATGGCTGCTTATATCAGCCAAGTCATCTAAAAGGATCATACTCCTTTTTCTCTCCAAGCAAAGGGACAAAGGCAAAAAAGACATTCTCTTTTCCAAAAATGTGCAGATAGTTCCTTTCTAAATCAAACAACATAAATTAAATTGACATGGAAATGAATTCAGATATTGAATACTGGTGATTTCAGATATATGATTTCGGATACTGGAGGAAGTGTTTCTCAGTAAGACTTATGAATAAGCAACAAGAACCCAGAGAAAAGAGAAAGAGTGCAACACAGTTTAGCTACACAGTTACACAAAACAATGGTCACAGTATCCTTTCAACACCCACCAAAGTTCAGATGGCCAGTGTTTCATTTTTGAAGTGAGACTTTAAGCCTCTTCTGGTCAGTTTAAGGCATGGTTTCTTGTGTTGTCACTTGCCCTCTCACTTGACCAACTCCTCAAAAGAACTTTTAAATAATCTACATTTCATTCAGTCTCTTCTCTCAGCCTTTCCTTCATTTTGTCTTCATGGCCTGTGTCAGCTGTAATTTAGTATTGTTCATTTTCTTAAAATATGTGGCATATAGAATATATTTGACAAGAAAACATGATTGAAGGAGTGGGTTAGTGTAGGCCCAAAGTTCATTTCCCACATCTGAAGTATTTTAGAGTGAGTTTACAAAGAATAGAGAAGTTCTGTTTAGCTCTACACTAGTTCTGACCATGTGTGGACCACATGTATGGGATGAGGAATATCAGGAGGGATGGCTTGAGGATATTTAAGTGGATTTGCAAGGTGCAAATGACTATTCATGTTGCAGGAACTGAAACATTACTCAAAATGCCATCATACACGTTCATTAAGTAGTCACCGCAGGTTCTATTGGATGGAGTTAAAAATGTCATGTTCAGACAAATATAATATATATTTTTGAACACAACCTTGCAAATAAAAAAATCAGCATTAAATCTTTACACTATTGGAGTGCTAACTGCCATTTAAGACATCTAAAGGTCAATCAAATGTTGTTGGTGACTGAAACCTTCTACTTGGTTTATCTGCAACATGTTTCTAGTTTTGTTTTTTTAATCTGTAGATACAGAAGGCAGTATGATATGAAAACAGACACAAATCTATTGTGTTCTTGATACTTCCATTCACTCTTAAAATTAAGGATGTAATTAAGTATTAATGTATTTTGGAATGGTAGATTAAATTTATTTATCTGGTCTGGGGACAAGGAAAATAACTCTACACAGCCAGTCTCCCCACTTCAAAGAAAAAAAGATGCTGTAAGGTCACCTCCATGCTTGAGAGGAGACGTGTGGAACCTAATGACAGACTCTCACCATTCCACAACTGAGAATACATCAATCTCCAATTCTGACATATGTATTTCCTTGCTATGTTTTCTGCCATAACTTGAACCCAAACATATGATAGCCATATAAACTAAGCTTGTTATTCTTTTAACTTATTAAAAACATCTTCGTTATTTTGTAGGCTAATTTACTGCCCATCCTCTATATGTATGACTGTTATTTCTATCTCCATTTCACTGTATCTGTGCACAAAAAAGCTCATGCCTTGAATAAACCTTCATTGGTCTTGAAGGTGCCACTGGACTCAAAATTTGTTCGACTTACTCAAGTGTGAAACATCAGTGATTTTATTTATTTATTTAAAACATTTTTATGCCACCTCTTTACCCAAATAGGGTCCCCAAGGTGGCAAACATCAAAACATTTAAAATATTAAAGCAGCATTTAAAATTAGTTATATTGAATATATCTGACTATTCAGTGAAACCATATAGACCTACAAACAGGCAAAACCACACAACCATGGAGGATGGCCAAGAAGAGTTATTGGGGAGATGCTGAACAAAAGAAAAAAAAAGTCTTCACCTGCTGGCAGAAGATAACAATAGAGTGAGACAGGCAAATCACCCTGTGAAGAGAATTTTGGCACAACATCTGAGAGGTCCCTTTCTCACCCATCTAGCCTCAGATGGTAGGGTCACCCAAAACAGGTCCTGTGAAGATGACTGGAGTGGATTGGTAGATTTATTTGGGAGGAGGAAATATTTCAGATATGTTGGCCCCAAGCCATATAGGGCTTTAAAGGTCAATACTAGCACCCTGAATTGATCCCAAAAGCAAATTGGCAGCCAATGTAGATTGAGCAAGACTTTAGCATTTTGTACCAGCTGTAGCTTCTAGACACCCTTCAAGAGCAGGCCCACATAGAGCACAGTGCAGTAATCTTATCTAGATGTTTCCAGGGCATGCACTACAGTGGCAAGATGTTTCCCGATCAGGAAGGATTGCAGCTGACTCACCAGCCAAAGCTGGTGAAAGGCACTGCTGCTACCTGTTTATCTAACAGGAGGCCTGGGTCCAGCAGCATTCCTAAACTGTGGACCTGCTTTTTTAGAAGGAGTGCAACCCTATCCAGAACAGGAGATACCCCAATTCCTGGACGGAACATTCCTGCACCAGTAGCATCTCTGTTTTAATGGGATTAAGTTTCTGCTTGTTAGCCCTCATCCTTCCCAAAACCATTGTCTGACACTCGTTCACAGTTTCCATTTTCCCTGGGAGCTGTTGGAAGCATGAGATCAAGCTAAGTGTTATCTAGTTATTAGTAGGAACTCAGCCTAAATCTTCAGTTAACTTCACAGTGGCTTTGCATAGATGTTGAAAAGCATATGGGACAAGATAGTCCATAGGCTCTGTAGGCCAGAGTTGAAGGGGTGGAGTACCAATCCCCCAGCATCACACTCTGAAACCTGCCTTTGAGATAGGACCCCGACCTTTAGTAGTCACTTTTGTGGGACTCAGGGAGTCTGCTGGGGAAGAGGTAGGTGGTAAAATCAGTTCCTGCAAACTTACTGTGTTAATGGAAGCTTGGATCCAACCTAATATATTTTATTAACCATATTAATACTAGTTTTTGTAATGTTGGCTGCATTAATTTTCAAGTCATGAAGTAATTCATAGTGCACTGTAATTTCTCTTTTGGTAGTGTACCAGATGTAAATATATCAGCTGTATACAATGTTTTGAAGTTATGTCCATAACTGCACCAGAATGCTTCCATGATACACCGTTTCAGTAATCAAGAGCAAGATAGTGACCAGATGATGAACTGGTACAAGTTTGATACAAATTGTGTGCCCTATTTTTAGAATCCCATCAAAAATAGATTTTGGAGCTCAGATACGGAACTATTTAAAAAAACAGTTTAATTCCTGTACAAAAATATAGTAATCATTGTACAGCCAAATTCTTTATGTACTGAAGATTCTTTTCCCCTTGACAGACATCAAGAAATTAATTGGGGGGGGGGTCTATGCTTGCTACATGCAAATGGCTTGCTCATTTTCATAAGGAGATCTATAATTGGGTTCCTGCAACCATGCTGATTCACATATGGTACTTATGAGTCAATTAAAGTGCCCTAACAAGCAATTACTAGTTTATTGTTTAATTTATTTTAGCAAACCCTGTTGTTTTCTTCAAAAGTTTGCATATGTGTAAGTCAGCAAGCAGACCATTACATATGCTTGAAATGCTGAAAAAACATATTTAAGAGATCAAGCATAACTGGGCCAGGATTTTTAATGTTGGACAAATACTTCCACCATTAGATATTTGTGTATGAATTAGAAGTGCTGTGAGTACTGATAGTTTGCAGACTATGGCATAAATACTCTGTGTGTAAAACAGGGGACAGTTATGAAATTTGCTGGTGATTAAGAGAGCGTTTTTCAAGGAACCTCAAGACTATACTATACACTTTACATGGGATTACCCTTGAAGACCACTTTGAAATGTCAGCTTTTGCAAAACACCCAAGCGCAATTATTTTCTGCAGCAAGGTGAAGTGATCATACTACACCAATTTTGTAGTCAGATCATTGACTTCCAGTTATTACTCATAAAGCCTTGTATGTCCTTGGATATGTTTCTTCCATAATGTTTCACATCGTTAGGTCTGGTCATCTTTGAAAATCCCCTCCTGCAGACAAGTGCAATCTGTTGCAGCCCATGCTTGGACACTCTTGACTGTAGGTCCTACCTGGTGGAACAATTTACACAAGGAGATTAGGAAAACCTCCACACTCCTGCTATGTAAAACAGAACTTTTTAGGGGAGACTTTTTGTAATTTGGTATGCTGTTTCTAATATCGTTGTATGCATGTTTTGTATGTGAAATATTTTGTGATTTGTTAGTTCTAAATGTTTGCTGGATATTTACTGTTGTTTGCTGGTTTTAAATATTTATGTGAGTTTTCTTGGAAAAGGTGAACAGTAAATATAAGATAAGAAAGTATATACACTGGGGTGGGGGTAGAAAATCTGGCAGTGAAATGTACAAGTTCATGTTCAACAGTGGTGATATAGTAGAAAATGGATTCATTACCTGTACTTGATTTTATAGTACAATTTATATATGCTTTCCAGTGTGCATCATAATGCAATGCTAAACCAACTTGAGATAATAAAATACATCCGTGATCCCCAATAGGGAGTATATTGATTCATTCAGCGCTTCTTAATGATGTACTTGATAAAACCTTACATGAATATCAAATCAAAATATATATCCATGTCCTCCCAAGGTGTTTAGATTACTCAGAAGTGTCAGATGAAAAACCAGGGCTCTTTTTGTAACAGGAACTCCTTTGCATATTAGGTGACACACCCCTAATGTAGCCAGTCCTTCAAGAGCTTACAGAGCTCTTCTTACAGGGGCTACTGTAAGTTCTTGGAGGATTGGCTACATTAGGGGTGTGTTGCCTAATATGCAAATGATTTCTTGCTACAAAAAGAGCTCTGAAAAACACTATGTAGTTTTAAGGAAACAACATCCACCCATTCAGTCCCAAGAACTTGTCACAACCTTCTCCTCCAATAGTTCTATAGCAGGTTGGATTGGAGGGGGATGGAATCAGGGTTGGGGACTGCATTCCTCACTTTGAGTTCCCCCAAACGCAACACAGGGAAGGAGAGGCAAAATAACCCTCCCCTTGCATGGTGTCGTTATGTAGAGGGTGTGGTGATACTCACCTCCTCCCAGACTCCAACAATAGTGCTTTAGTATTAGACTACTTTTGTTCAAAGTTACACATTTACTGAATGTTTCCTCAATGAATTCCAGCTTGTATTACATATTGGGAAATATTAGTTTGCAAATGGGTATTTTCATGTCAATAATAAATTTTTGCATTCAGGAATGGATGATCAGAACTATTTTTGTGCAGTTAATATGTGATTTAGATTGCCCTGCTGTTCTGAAATGTCCATCCTTACCATGCCCTCTTGCTTTTGCATACCAACACAATTCATTGATTGGTTCATCTTATACTTCTCGTTATTTGAATCTTGGTTGTTCTATGTACCCTGGTTCCAATGCAAGGCAGAATTACAAATACTGCCTCAGTGGTCTTAAGTAAATTTTCTCTTTTGGATTGTGATCCTTGTCAATAGCATTCTCTCCCTATTTGTAACAATTTCTCTGTGGGTGGCTAACACAAAGATATTTTAAGTCGGAGAAATCAAAACTCAGTTGTCAGCTGTTTGGTGGAAATTATGGCTATACTGATTTAAAAGGTTGCTTAAATCTAAAGAAACTGCAAAGTCTGGGTAGGCTTATTTAAAGTACAGTTCAGTCTTGGGGGGGGGAAGCCCTCTGTTTTAAAATTTGTTATTTTCCTTCCCTGGCATGCTGTTAACTCAAAGCTTAATCTACTGTGCCTCAAAAACATACATTAAACTTTATCCTACTTTTCCTCATTTTGAAATCCAATCTATTTCAGTTGGCAGAGGCAATGAAAACAGCATGGGTAATCAGTAAAGTGGGGATTAATCTGTGATGTTCATAATGACATGGCCTATTTATTGCAAGATGTAATAACATCGTCTCTGTTCAGGTTTTGCATCATGCCTCAGCTTTATTGGACAAAACCTCAATCTTTCACAGAATCATAGAGCTTAACTAGATAACTGAAGCTGAACTGTAATATGTGAGAAAAAACGTCCAGCCATTAATTAGGGATGAGATTCTCTAGGGCTTTGGCAAAAGAACATGTCTAAGATCTACGCGAGACTCTGAAATTATTATTTTAATCAAAACATTTAACTTCAGCTTGTCATATCTTTGACTCTTGTTCACTTAAGAAGACTGATGTTTAATTAATAATAAATTAACCAAAATAACATAATCTGAGTAGCTCTTAAAGGGCCCTTACACAGACTTGCTTGGAAATCATTTCAAATTTCTGGGTTCTCTTATCTTTTTTCTCTCTCTCCCGGACGTGATCAGGCTCAAGGAAATGATATCACAGCTTCCTCTGTGATAATGCAGTATGGCTCTTTAAGAGATTATCAGTACTAATGACTCCTGTTGGGGGAGAAGCCTTGTTATGACACCTTGGGTATTTCTAGCCTGCTTAGCCAAATAATTGATTAAGAATTATCCTGTCGTGCAGCAAACCATTGTTAGGCACAGAGCTGCTCTGTCATATTTGTTGCAGATTAAATTGCTGTGATGAAGCGTTGAGAGTAGAGCCATGTGGGATCAATTTTCATCTTTCTTGTGGTAGTTGAGCAGTACTGATGTTACTTGGATTGCCCAGGTATGAATAAAGATTGCTGAGGCATTGCTTATATTGACATAATATTTGGACATTTCCGTATGCTGCTATGCTGCCAGAAAAAACCCAGCTGATATAGACAGCACTCTGTTCTCAGTTAAAACCATTTTCACTGTTTAATAGCCTCTCCCAAATAAACACTTTTGAAGGATTTATTACCATATGTGAGCAAAGCTTATGGTGTGTTCTGGTACCTCTCAGTTTTTAGTATGAATTTGTAGGGCCTGAGTTTTTCTTCCCCTGTGCCTTCATTTGCACCCTCTAAACTAATGCAGGGTTCACTATGAGCCTTATAACCAGAAGGATACCAAGTTATTTATATGTTGAGAATTTTCCCACTGTGCATATTAACTGGAATATGCAAACTGTTGTATGCAGTTTGCTTTGAAATTTTTGTAACCCATGAAACTGCTAGATTAAGGTGAATGACTCTGTTGGTGTCTCAGGAAGAACTTGGAAAAGAATAATTTCATTGTTGTTGTTGTTTTTATAAAACATATGCATTTTATATTCTTTGCTACCAGATCTTGTTTCAGGTTTGGGGAAGGGGAACCAAGGTGTTTTTGAGCTATATGGTACCCAGTGCCCCCCCCCTCAATATATTTAATTTAAAAAATCATTTATAACACAAAATAATATATATATTCCTTCATAATAAGTAATCCAGTGATTCTGCGTGCACTAGTAAGTGTGTCTATGTATTAATTTCTGTTTTATCTAGTTGTTACATGTATTTTGGAAAGCAACCATTCAGTAGATGTTGGAGAATGCCTAAAGTGGGCAGAACCTATGCCTCCCATTGTTCAAGAGTGCCATATTCCTTGCAAAGATGACTGCACATTCACCCCTTGGTCTAAATTTACTACATGTTCTTCAGACTGTGGATCAACAAGGACCAGAAGACGAACTCTCACAGGTAATATCAATATTTCACACTTCATTTTCAGTCCTTGTTTCAGACGTGAAAGAGAGTTCAAAATTTGTCGGATACTGTTAAAGCATTGTCCATAGAAGGATCTAGCTTCTGTAGCACAGTAATAGGCCCAAACCAATTATGTTTGTCCCAGCTTAAATGTGATGCTTCCTGTCAGTGCAATGTCTTCCCAAAAATTGCTAGGATGCCAGCATTGTATATGTACCGGTTTACAACTAGTTGCATGCAATGACACTTGGGTACCTTCTGCTGTCCCACCAGAGTAATTTTCAATCAGGTCACTTTTAAATCGGGCCTAATCTGTATATAAAAATACCCAACACAGAATGCTTATCATTAGCTATTCTGACACAGAACTTTCTGCCATTAAGCATTTGGCACCTGTTATCTTGAGAGAGATCATATTGGGAAATGTGATAAGCATCTTCCTTTCCTTTTGTACCCTTAGAAGCTCATTGATTCACAGGTCTTGAGCAGCAGAAGATACTTGCTTCTTCTTTTTTCCATGCAAGGGCTAAAAGGACTGAGACTGTGATAACCACCTTGAAGAATATGTTCAGTATGATTACAATGACTGTAATGGTTTGGGGGCAGATTTGCATTCAACAATCAGGTGATGGAGAGATATGACTTGCAAAATCAGTCAATCATAAGACATTTGCAGTAAAGTAGTAGTAATGTTAAATAATACTTCTCACATGATTTTAGTAATATGGCATCATTTATGAATTTTAATTAAATATATAACTTATTTTTTTAATTAAAAATTGTAATGACCTATTCCTGAGGCTGATGCAAATGACACTCATATGTTCTTTTTAATGCATAAAATATATTTGGATAAGTGAACAGCAAAAAAAAGTATCATCTTTATTGCTAGCTGCTGAGTGTTGGGGAAATGAGGGGTCTAGAAACCTTTTCATGCACTCCCATCTCCACTGTGTTCATTTTAGGAGGGAGAGAAGCTGGCTTTCCAGTTGCATCGAGGGAGACACAGTTGTTCTAAACCAAAACTCAATTTATTCTATTACCCACTCTTAAGTCAGAAAATACTTTTGTAGCATTTCAATAATGAACATAGAATATTTCAATACAACTCCAATACGTAAACAGTGCATTTGTATTTCTTTAAAGGATATCCTTGGTTGCTCTGTCAAGACCTATAACGGAAGGGTGGTTGGCCAGAACAACATGGAACAAAACTAAATTTAGACATTAAGCACCCTTTTCTACCCATAAAAACTAATGTAGCTGTCAGTCAAGTCTGTGATGAGCATTTGACTTACATCTGATGTATACAACAAAGTCAGCCCTTTCTTTCGATCTTCAGGGTCAGGAAAGTCAAGGAAAGCTGGGTTAAGTTAGACTCAGAGAGTCAAAGCTGACCAGAGAATCCCAGGATGCTAGGTTCTGGTTATCTATTTAGAATTTGATAGTATATAAACATTCCAAAAGGCAGAAGTCTTGTAAGGCAAAAGACTTGTACAGTGACCAGAAGGTCACATCACCCGAAATATCTTAAAGCCTCCTTGGAAACAGAACCAAAGTTTCAACTTTAGAAGCTCATTACTATAGGAATTGAAATAGCATAGGTTTAGCAGAAGACTGAGGCTCAAACCAGCCCTAATTCTGTGACACTGAGTCTCTGGGCAAACAAACAAAAGTGTTAACTCTATACAATGATCAGGCCTTCAGCTTCTGTAACATATTTTGAAGGATTTCTCAGCACGTGGGCCGCTCAGCAAATGCCTGTGTAGCAGTTTTATAGGTGCACATAAAGTAGCACCAAAAGGTGGACAGCCTTTATATGCTTATTATGTGGTGCATTTGTTTATTTAATTCAAATGTATATACTCTGCCTCTCAATAAAAATGTCCTTGAGGCTGTAACAACTATAACACAACATACTATATAAAATATTGAACAAGCAGCATAAAACAGAGATTTTCATTCTGAAAATCTGCTCTTTAAGAAGGAAGTGTAGGGTCACTACACAAAGCCTGGCAATGACAAATCACCTCAGTTCGTCTCTTGCCTTGAAAACTCTATGTGGTTGCCATAATCTTGCTGCAACTTGATGGCATTTTACACACACACACCAAGTCACCACCATAGCTTATTCCTTTCCAAACCCATACAGTCGGCCAAAGGGGGGGGGTACTAAATTTTCATTCAGACTAGAGGAATTATCCTTGATATAAGAGGTTTTTATCTGCCAAGATAATTACAAATTTGGCAGACTGCTAAGGCATATCTATCTCAGATTTTTAAAAGCCTAGAGGGCCGTATAACTGGCTTATTGGTGGCTCTGGTGTACTCTTTGTTTTTATACATTTTATTTTTACTTTTTTAAGGGAATACCAAATAAAGAAAAAGGATAGGGGGAAAGGAATGAAAAATAAAATTATGGAAACACAATACAAAGGGCAATTTTTGTGGATATAAGAACAAGCCTTGATTAAAGTGTGTGTGTATTAAAAAAAGATGACATGATAACTTAAAAAACCTACTCAACTTATTCTACCATTTTCTCATATTTTGATTTTTGTCCTAACTTATCAGTCTTATCAATTGTATACTAAAACATGAATAACCTCTCAAGAATTGTATATAATATTAACATAACAGTTTGTTGTAATAAAAGTCATACAAAAGATAGTATTCTTAATATTGCATATAAAAACTGTCATATAATATAGACCGTTCAAATATATAACTACAACAATTGATTATGGTAAGCACAGAAAACTCTTTGTGATGAAAATTGGTATTGGGTAGAGTTGTCGTAGTCGAGATGCAAGAGTAGTACAGTGGGTAAGAGATTTGGTACCCCACCCCCCTTCGGATTATAAATAGGGGTGTGTGCTCAGTACATACTGAGCCAAATAAATACCCGAAAAACACCTTATCAGTATTATCCAGGTATTTAGTCAGTAATCTAGCTGAGCCAGAATAAAAACTGATGATATTTGGATTTCATTTGGGCTCTGCTTCACTCACAGAGTACAAGTCAAAAGCACACTTTTCTGTTGTTGCTTTCCTTCCAATGTATCCAGGCACCAAAAACAGATTTCAGAGTAAGGCCTGGTTCAGAGACTTATCTAGGACTGAGACCCTGGTTCCATGTGGGAGGAACAGGCTCATATGTGTCTTTCTAGCACACTCCTGATATAAAATGTGACAAGGCCATTTTGCACTTCATCCTGAAAAGGTGGTTTCTTCTCCTTCAAAAAATCAAAGAGAAGACTGTGCAGTTTACTCTTCCATGCGTATGATTGTCTTCATGTAGCACCTGCATCAAAGGTTAGTCTATGAACACACAGCCAAGCTTGTCTGCACCTTGCACCAGACTGACTAGTTTTAAAGGTTCTTTTTTCTTTGGATAGGATTTTTATTTTTCCACAGTGAACTCACTGAGGTTATAACCAAAGATTTGCCTGGGGAGAGAAGTGCTCACTATCTGTTTCCCGATGTTTTATATTTCTATTTACCCTTCCCCCCCAGATCCTTTTACCCTCATAAAAACTTAAGTAGTGCATTATTTGATAAATACATCCTTTGGTAAATACAGTTAACTCTGTATTCATCATTAACAGATACGACAGACTTTTGCTTTCATGCAATAAGTGCAACAGGGCCAGGAAACTCCAAAAACTACTCCATTTACCCTAAGCTTCTCTTTCTGTCTCAGAGTTTTAAAATTGACTTAAAATAATGTTGGTTTCTCTATGTGTGAAAGTGTTTGAATATGGAAAGGCCACCTCCAGCATAACACTGTTCAAACTCACATGAGAATTACTTTGGAGTATAATGCCTATTTTTTTTAAAAAAAATCCACAAATGCTACTTTACACAAAAATGCCCATTCAATTAATGCTTTATGATAAGAATATAACTATAGGTTATGGCAAACAATGGCTTGAGAGAGAAAGAGTGAGAATTCCTGTTGGTTTTTAAGCACAGGCATCATTGTAAATGTCATTATATTATAAATTCTTTCCCCAAAAGAATCCACAATAGTAATTTTTAAGCAAGAATAACTCCTTTTCTTTAATGAGCCGTGCTCATGAATAAAGCAGTTTGATTCTCTTGTGTTCATACAATGAAGCAGTGTTATTCAAAAGCCAGGTCATACCTACAATTGCAGAATAACCTTTAATTGGTTGCATGTTATGCTTCTTTTTTTTTAAAAGGCAACGTGATAGCTGCTGTGCATTCTCTCATTCTTGAAACCGTTTTATACAAGATATATTTTCTAAAGCTGTCATGTTTAATTCTTTTATCCTTTGTTGTTCAAACCTTTGATGTATCACCTTGGCTAATGAAACACAAGTAACTAAAACTTTCCACTTTTAAGTAGAAATAGAAAACATTAAATGTTTATACAAGCGACAAGAAAACACTTCTAATTAATTTTATTTGCTTGAACTTAGTCTAACATATGTTATGATAGATACAGTATGGGCTGAACTAGATGTTGTACATGGATGTGTGTCAGTTTTTGGCAGTCTTTTTTCTTCTTCTTGAAAAGCATATTCTTGATGGCAGCATCCTAAGGGATAACTGAAGGGGAGAGTGACTTTAACCTTTTCCCCTGTTTGTATTTCTGCTCAAAATTAGCATGTTTGCTCTGGGAGGATATGCTGGTATCTAAATTCCCTCCCCATTTATCATTTAGAAAATTTGTTTACTGGCTCTCCTCAAAGCAATAAAATAGAGCTACAGAAAAAAACAATACACAAAAATAATAACAATAAAAGCATATCAACAAAACAATCTAAAGTTAATAAAACTGTGCCAATAAAAACAGCCAATTACAGTAACCCAAGGTGTAACAGCACATAAAATAGTGGTCTAAAATGATATTGCTTAAACAGGCTAGGAGCAGACTATAAAGCCTCTTTAAAAAATGGAACATTTTTAGTTAAAAGGCTGGGTTAAAAAAGGATTCTCTCCCAGCAGTTTCATGTAAAAAACAAGGGAACAAGATTATAGTTGTGAGACCCTGCAGCATAACTGCTCGGAGACTGGGCAGCAGTCCCCCAGCACCCCCCTTTGGAATCTGTCAGCCAGGTAAGAACAGAACCCCTGAAGCATGGTGCCCCACCCACTAACTTCTAGAGACGGATACCATGGTCAATGGTATCAAAAGATGCTGACAGGTGCAGAAGAATCAATAGAAACACATTCCCCCTGCCATTGTTTATCCAGTGAAGATCATATATCTTAGCAACCAGGACTCTTTTTGTTCTAAACCCAGGCCTGAATCTGAATTGAGATCTGTATAGATAATCTGACACCTCCAAGCTGCATAGCTGAAGCTGCTTGCTCAAGAAAGAAATGTTAGCTCCAGGCTGTAGTTGCTTAGGTCATTAAGACCTCCAGGGATGTCTTCTTTAGGTGGGGTCTCATGACTGCCTCTTTCAAGCCTGTCAGAACTACAGCCTTCTATGGGGAGTCATTTATTACCTCCTGGACCCACTTGAGTCTCCCCCCTCTTGGAAAGGGGCTTTGGCTTGGTGGAAGAGCCTCTGCTTTGCATGCAGAATATCCAGGTTCAATCCCCAGCATCTCCAATTAAAAAGGAGTGGGCGGTAGGTGATGTGAAAGAACTCTGCCTGAGACCCTGGAGAATCCACAGCAAACAGTACAGCACACAGCAACAAATGGCAAGGGACAACAAAAAACAACAACTGTGAGCTGAATTACCCGCAAAAGTAAATACAAAAGGAGACTTCAACAAAGTGAAATGCACATGTAATCAGAAATGAATCTATACATATAATCCATCATTGGAAAATACAGAAGTTCACAGGATCCATAAAAGGAAAAAAACAAAGACCCTGGAGAGCCACTGCCAACTTGAGCAGACAATACTCAATGTGATGGACCAATGGTCTGTTTCAGGATAAGGCAGCTTCATCTGTGTTCATGCGAGCAAACCATCCCACCTTGACAACAACAACTATGAAGAGCAAGGCTCAAGTCTAGATGTGGCAGAGTGCACACTTCTAAGCAGGTTGTACACTTCTCGAGGCTGCACCAACTGAAATTCTTCCATGCAGCTAGGACCACCGGACTGTGCTCCAATAGCATCTTAAGATTTAGCTGGATCAATTATGGCATCCAAGTCAAAGCGGATATAAGTAATGTTGTCCACAAAATGCACTGCAAAAGAATCACAATGGGTTAGCATGTTTTCTGGGTAAACCACCTTAGCTGTTCGTCCGTGATAAGAGTGCCCCACAACCTGGTCAGTCTCCACTGGATGGCATTGCACAGAAATAGTGGTGGCAGAGAAATGATCGGGGGTAGTGAGCAGGAAAGTGGCCTGTGAAAAGGGTGTTTCTTAACACCTGCATCCCCTCCAGGCTCATTTTTCATTTCTGTTGGGAGTAATGACTCTTTCTGGGAGCAATAACCCTTTCTGCTTGCCGCATTATCATCTAGTTTCATATAATGGGTAGGTTTGTCTGTAAACTGTAAGGCTATCTAATAGCCTTAAGCAAATGTCTTAGTTACTCTAATCTACCTCACTGTAGGTTGCCATCAAGTTTAAACATGAAAAGAAACAGAGCACCAATTGTTTAAAAGAAATAACTCAGTTTATTAAGGAAGAAATAAACTCTGATAGGACAGAGGAGAGGGAGAGAGGCTTAACTAACTGACTAACTGCTGTGAGAGACAGGAATGAAAGGAGGTGGGTTCAGTTGGAGCTGGAAATCTCCAATGAGCCAATCAGGAGACAGGAAGGACATAATTTGAAATTGTGGGAAGTCCCTAATCTAGCTATGCTAGCTAGCAGTCCTTCAGCTGTTCCCTATAGGCTGTTCTTCTGATCTTCTTCAAGTAGGTGCACTATAGACCTTGTCTATTCCAACGCTTGCTGTATGGCATAAGAAATGTTTGGCCTGGCTTGGAGAAATAGAAGAAGCCGGAATCAGGCAAGGGGGTCTAACTACAGAAATTTGCCAACCAGTCACAGTAGGCCAAATGAATGTGCATAAGTTCTACAGCAAATTCTGTCTATTCAATATAACAGAGCCTAGAGTAGAACAGAAAAAAAGGAAACCTAAATAATGTGTTTGGCACTTCCAATTTCAATATGTAGAAAGTTCAATATGTAGAAAGAAGTAACACGAATACTGTTAGCCTCCAGTGTGCTGTGGCCTTTAAATACCAAATCCTGTGTGATCCCCTTTCCTTCACAATTCCTCTTTATTGGAGTAGCATAGGTTCTCAGCACTGGAAAGTGGCAATTATGATTCCCTTAGTAATGTAATAATTGGACACTGCTCCTCTGTTATGATAAACTGGACATCAATGAAAGGAAACATGGGTGACCACACTGTGCACCCTGTGTACTACAAGTCAATGTGGAATGGTTATGAGCACTGGACTCTAACCTGGAGAACCAGGTTTGATTTTCCACTCCTCCACATGAATCCTGCTGGGTGATCTTGGGCCAGTCACAGTTCTCTCAGAACTCTCTCAGCCCTATCTACCTCACAAGGTGCCTTTTGTGGGGAGTGTTAAGTAGGAGACTCAACACGATTTGCATTTCAGCAAAAAGTGATTCAGCTTTATTTGTAACAGCAAACTTCAACTCAGGAACACACAACAACAAGTAGAGCACAGCTCCCTTTTTAAACTATCCCAGGCTGTCAAAGCCACACCCATAATAAGTTAACATCCAATCAAATACTGTGGATAAAGACCAATCAGGTCTGTTCCCTCTTTGATACATATTTACATGGTGATTGGTTATTTACAATGGTTTCGCAGAAACCAGCCAATAGAATGTGACAGTTTACAATCCACATTCAGCCTGAAGTTTAACATGGGAAAGAATAGGCAGGATTCAAGCTTCAGTACATTACAGGGAGAGGGAGGAAAAGTTATTTTAAGTCACCAAAGATATGTACAAGCAGCAGTGGAGACAAGTCCAAGTCCTCACTAACAGCTTCTGGAAGTGATGGAAACAAGACTATCTTCTGACTTTACAAAGCCGTCATAAGTGGGAGACCCCCCCCAAACCCAACCTGCAAGAAGGAGACATCATCCTGCTGAAAGACAGAAACATACCCAGAAACTTGTGGCCTACGGGATTTGTAGTTTGGACCTTGCCCTGCACAGGAGGCCTAGTCCGTAAGATCTAAGTCTGTGTTGTCAGATGCGATGGCCCAAAAACTGTCACCTGGCCAACAAAAACTTTCACCAGGCTGACATGGTACTACTTTGTGCGTAAGAATGAGCTCAAAGGCCAAAGATCAAGTTTTGCATGCCTTAGTTTGGCCTAGATATTCAGTTAGCAGTGTAGCATACCAGATATGCTTAGTTATAGCAATAGTGCTTCATTAGCAAATGCTTGTGGGTATTGGAATCTGTAGAATTCCAGGTGTGGGGAGTGTAAGTAGCCTATATTAATGTAGAAAGAAGTGCTGTACCTTTAAAGGCAAGCATTATGGTAACTATAGTTCAATCAGCTCTTGGGTTAAACGCTCACAGATAGCCTTCCCCATTGGTTTAGGTAAGCTCATTTCCTGTAGCTAGCAAAGGGTGTGAATGTTTTATTGCTCTTTCCCCCTCTTTGTCATAATCTCAATGGCAAGGAAATTGGGAGAATTCATCTCCTTTCACCACCTGAATTACTCAATGGATTAAGATTACTAAAATGTACCCTGTCAGCATTCAACAACCAGGTTGTGAGTAAACTGATCCTTTGGATGTTTGGGACTGAATAAAAGATTATTTCTGAATCTGAATGATTGTATGTTGATAACTTAGCCGCAATGAGGTCCAGCTTCCAGCTGCTGCTTCTGGCCAGCACACTAGGCTAGAGAAAAGTGGGGTATAAAAACCAACTCTTCTTCTTTTTCTTCTTCTAAAACAGGAATAGGAAGCAGGAAAGTACCATTCCACAGAATCCATGAATGGTTTGATACACCCATGGTGGCCCAGAGGTTAAGATGCTGAGCTGCAGACCAGAAGGTCTGTAGTTTGGCAGTTCAAGACCCTAGTGCCACGTGACAGAGTGAACTTCCATCTGTGGCCCCAGGTCCTGCCAACCTAGCAGTTCAAAAGCAAGAAATTGCAAGTAGATAAATAGGTAACACTTCAGTGGGAAGGTAACAGCATTCCGTGTGCCTCAGCATTTAGTCATGCCGGCCACATGACCATGGAAATGCTGGCTCTTCGACTTGGAAATGGAGATGAGCATGGCCCCCTGGAGTCAGATTTGACTAGCTTTCAAGCAAGGGAAACCTTTACCTTTTACCTTTACTAGTTTTTTGGTGATTTGCTTAATGATAAACCTGGCCCTTGTTCGATGCTGTTAGCCATTGTGATGGACTACATTTTTAAAAGCTTTGAAGTGCTATACAAACAGAGTAAAGGACTGTGAAGGATTAATTCTTTACAGAAACAGAGATCCTTGAGTGACAGGCTGCTCCAAGCAATCTGATTGCTTAGCATCAGCTGAGCAGAGAACGACTTGAGAGCTGCATGCTGAGGAGACTGCCTTCACTGAATTCAGTCTGATTTCAGCCTTAGCTGAGAGCAGTTTAACATAGACAGGAGAACTGGGAGAAAGCTGGCGAGGAATTTGGGGTGTAGGCAAAGACTCCCATTTGGGCCAAGGAAAGGGGATAAATCTTCTAAAGAGAGAAGAATTTCCCTACCCAGTCAAACAGGGAGTTAGCTCTGAAGAGTACAGCGATCCATGAGTCTGCTGTGGTTAGAAACTGACTTTAGAGACCTTATGAGTCAGTTAAAAACTCAAGATGAGCACTGATGTTTCAAGAGAAGGGGGTTTGGGCACTAGAAAGAGTGCACCAGCCTTCTGGAAACAAACAACCAAAAAAGTTAGAGAATACTCAAAAGAAAGTGTACTGGAGTGTTTGGGGAAACCATTGAAACAAAAGCCTGTCAACATAAAGATTTTAAGTAACTCTGAATAGCTTAAGAAACTCTCGTTAGCCTGAAACATAAGAACTAAAGTCTGTGCATGTATTGGTTTTACCTCAGAAGTTTCAGCCCCTGATTTTATCTGAACTTTCTCCTCTATGTTAAATAAAACATTTTGTTATTTTTTAATTTCAAAACACCTTGACTGCCATTTAAGTCATTTAAGTTAAAGAGGACTCCTGATACTTCCTTCAAGTTCCTGGGCTGAGCCAACAGCCAAAATATTGTACTATGACAGGGTGGGATGGCCAGAATTCTTCAGGAAAGAAAACAGATAACTATGGTGGCTCAGTCACAAAGGGGAAAGGAAAGCAGAGGGAAAATCTTGCCGGGGGGGTGGGGGAGTGGATAGGTCAGTCATAGCCATCAACATAATTTTATTTTTGAAGAAGATTCTCATCTATATTGAGATAACACACTATTTAATTATTTTGATTCTGTGAAAATAATTCCATGTTTGTTTATTTTTTAAGCATGATTGAATGCCAGCCTGGTAGCATGCATGTCTTGGGCCTCCATTGATAAGGAGGCATCCAGGGTTATACCTAAACTCTTGATGGATGGTGCTAGTGTCAGTGGTGCCCCATCAAGAGTTGGAAGCCTGGAATCCAGTCTTGAAGACCCCTCCCCAGCCACAGAACCTCCATCTTCGTCATATTCAGTCTCAGCTGCTCTTTTTTAGCCATCCCACCATGGCCTCCAATTCCTTAGCCAGATTATGTGGGGTGGTAGCCAGCTGGCCATCCAGTAACAGATACAGCTGGGTATCATCAGCATATTGATGGCATCCAAGCCTGAAATTCCTTGTCAGCTGGGTGAGGGGGTGCATATAGATGTTAAATAACATCGAGGAGAGGAGTGCCTCCTGAGGAAACCCACATAATAAGAGTTTCCTAGAGGACACATCCTCACCCAGTGCCAGTGTTCCCTCTAAGCTGAGTTAGTGTGAGCTCATTCACAGTTTTTTAGCCTCCAGCTCACACATTTTTGTCTTAGCTCCAGAAGGATGGCTCCAGAGCAAACTAATTTACACAGTAGCCAAATCGCTCGCTCACAGCTTTAATGCCAGTAGCTCACAAAGTAGAATTTTTGTTCACAAGACTCCACAGCTTAGAGAGAGCATTGCCTAGTGCCACCCTCTGTCCCTGACCATGGAGAAATAAGGAAAGCCATTGAAGGGCCACCCCACTCTGTCCCACTCTCTGTGTTAACAGCTTCATTCATTTTAAGTCCACAGGTACAGTACACTTTTAATATTGTTCATAAGAAGCATCCCAAAGCAAATGCCTGTTAAAATTTAGTATGTCAACCTTGTTTTCAATCTGTTTTCAGTTTCAGTTATGAAACTCCCTCTCCCCCCCTTAAGCCTCATGGTCAAGAAAAGCATATTAATCTTCTTTAATTATGAACTCAGTCAAATATGCATTGCACTGGTCTTGAAATTGAATGTTTTGTGTGCAGAGCAAATAGATTTCTACCCAACCAGGGTCTCCCCCCAATTCAACACTTCTGTTAATGCAGAAAAACCACTTCTATTGAAAAGGAAACAGGAAAAGTCTTTCATTAAGGCTGCTGTGTCTTGAGAAAAGTAATTTTGATAATAGTTTGTTAAAACTGACTCTAAGAATGTTAATGTGCTAATTGAAAAACTGATGGCTGGAAAGTAAAGTGGAGTGAAATATACTTTTTTGATGCAACTCAGCTGGATTGTGTTAATATCACTAATATCTGGAGAAAATGTGTAGTTGGCTTAAGCACTTTGCCGTTTCAAAAGAAAACTTAACAGGTGCTGAATGTGTAAACCTATTTCATTAGCCATTAGTACAAAGTGAAATTCACCCATGGATGCTGGGACAAAATGCATAAAAAATGTACATGTTTGTCCTTTCAGAAGAAACCCATTCTTGACATAGATTCATGGGCTTGCTGAAGGCAATAGAATGAGGGGAAGGAATTACAGTTGCCTTTCTAAGAGTATATTTGCTCCATTAGGCTATTTCCAGCAGGTTCCCCCAAAATGGAACAAATGGGAAGCTGGTGGTGAAGCACGAGTGTAGGATGGGGCAACAAGGGGAGAGGGAAGTAACTTGAGGGGGGGGGGGAACCTAACAGAGGTTGGAATACACTGTTGGGATTGATGTGACCCAATTGTGTGTGTGTTTGAGGAGAGGAGAAGATTTCCCAGGAACTAGAGATTAGAAATGCTGAGCTGAAATTTGGTTATAGACATTTGGTAGGTTCTAGTGTAGGAAAATGTACTCATTTTTATTTCAGAATTATGCCTGTATTCCAGTGTAACAGTTATTCTACCAAAAAAGAAAGAAAGATAAGAAATAGGTGATACATTCTGAACCCCTATAAATAACTTGCTCTTCATTATACCCGAAAGAATTCATAAAACTCATTGTTAGGTGTTTTGGAGCCATTGGGAAAATAACATGCTGTGTACCATTCATGTCCCAGTAAAGCCACCCTTCATGTATTTCCCCCCTTCTTGACTAGCATCCCTT
The DNA here is from genome assembly GCA_029375565.1 of Gekko gecko. Lineage (NCBI taxonomy): Eukaryota > Metazoa > Chordata > Lepidosauria > Squamata > Gekkonidae > Gekko > Gekko gecko. The sequence goes on along the minus strand of JAPDNY010000003.1, from coordinate 58,684,728 downwards.
CCCTATATATTTAGTGGTACCTGTGTGATGTTGACAGCCAGTGTGGTGTAGTAGTTACAGTCAGTGTTCCCTCTGAGTTATTGTGAGCTAGCTCACAGTTTTGTAGCCTCCGGCTCACACATTTTTGTCTGAGCTCAAGAAGGATGGCTCCAAGAGCAGACTAATTGATGCAGCAGCCAAATCGCTCGCTCACAACTTTAATGCCAGTGGCTCACAAAGTAGCATTTTTGCTCACAAGACTCCACAGCTTAGAGGGAATATTGGTTACAGTGCTGAAGTAGGATCTGGGAGACCCAGGTCCATATCCCTACACTGTTATGAAATCTGCTGGGTAACCTTGGGCCAGTTGTACTGTCTTATACTAACCTACCTCACAGGGAAGGAAGAATCATGGACACTCCTCTGAGCTCCTTGAAGGGGGGCTGAAATAGCCAGCCTTCTGGTTCTAGAAGATCCTTTTTGTCTGCTGGTAGGGTTAACCCTGATAACATGAGGCCCTCAATGTGACATTATGTTCTCACCACTGAATAATTTATTTTAGAATTTTTTTTGAGCCGCTCTTCCAGGAACCTGCCTTAGGCAGCTTACAAAACATAAAGATAATAAAATAAAACATTAAAAGCTATTAATTAAAACCCAGCATTAAAAAAACGGCCCAGCACACAAACGTATACCATAAATAATGACCACAAGCAGTTTAAATCTTGAGTTTCCAGACTAAAATAATATTCAAAAATCAACCCCTTAATTAAAAGCCTGGCTGAACAGAAACATTTTGGCCTGGTACTTAAAAGAAAGTGACATAGGCATTCCAGAGATAAGGTGGTGAAAGTGAATATTACGGTAGTACCATGGATGCATTTTCCAATAGGCAATCCAAATTTGGCAAGTCTGCCAATGAGGTGATTATGAAGAAGCTCACCGTGTGTCTGACCCATTCAGATAAGGCAATAAAGAATCCTGTCACATGGCTGTGAGAGCAAGTGTCTTTTGAGAAGGCTCTGTCTGCTAATCTCTACTCAAAGAAAGGACTGAAGAGCAAAATGCAATATTTGCAGAGGATGAACTCAGAATCTTTGAGGAGAGACCATATTCAATTAGAAAAATAGCCTCAGAGCAGCAAAGAGATGCCACTTACTCAATCTACATTGTAGGTTTCTCTAAGCAACCATTAATTGCAAGGCAAACTGAAAAAAAAAATTATTTCATCAGATAATTATGGAGGAAATGAAAATACATTGCCATTTTTTTTCTGGGATAATGGTAGGGAGGCAGTTGCTGTCTTTCCATCCTTCTGAGCTTTTTCCAGAACAAAAAATATTTCCCAGTTCCTTTAGGTTCCCTGGTTGCCCTGGAGACAACTGCATTGTCTTGGCACTCCAGAGTATTGGCAACAGCTAATAGATGTCTTTGAACCAGCTCCTCTGTATTTACATTTCTGATTGTGTTAGTTCAACTGTATTAAATTCCTTCAAGTATAAATAATATGGCATATTGTTATCCAAAGCAGCAGATGTTGCACTAACAAGCATATTTTTCCAATCTGAACAGGGAGAAGCAGAAAGCGAGACAAGTGCCAGAATACAGAACTGTATCCTCAAGTTGAAACAGAACAGTGTCCTTGCTCAATATTTACCACCTGGCCCCATGGAAATTGGTCAGAATGCATTATTTCTTCCAGAAAAACAGAGCTACAATCAGAAATGAAGTTTCATGGACATGTCAAAGAGTGTGGAGAAGGTGTGCGATTCCGAGCTCTCACCTGCTATGATAAGACTGGCAGACTTGTGGAACCTTCTCACTGCAACCATTCAGGTAAGATGGCATGCCATGCCATGTGTGCAAACAAGTGAGGTGTAGAATCGGCCATTTGGAGAACAGAAGGAAAGGAGACTGAGCTGGGAAATGCCTGAAAGCAATCCTTGTCAAACTCTCTCCATCCTCAAAAGTCTCCTAACATGTTTCCCCATTTCAGTCAGATCATGGGAGGAACGAACAGTAGAACACATCTTGGCTCAATGATGTAGGCTGTCCCCAGCTTTTCCTCAAATGATCAGCCAGTTTGAGTGGGAGAGTTTTCCTGTCCAGTATTTTCTGGAAATTAGGAAAAGAGGGTTGAGCTGGTTTCCCACTGAAATTAGTGATAGCAGCCCTTAAAGGTAAAGGTAAAGGTTCCCTTGCTCGAAAGCCAGTCGAATCCGACTCTAGGGTTGCGGTGCTCATCTCCGTTTCAAAGCCGAAGAGCCAGCGCTGTCCGAAGACGTTTCCGTGGTCATGTGGCCGGCATGACTAAACACCAAGGTGCACAGAACACTGTTACCTTCCCACCGAAGTGGTACCTATTTATCTACTTGCAATTTCTTGCTTTCGAACTGCTAGGTTGGCAGGAGCTGGAACTAGAGACGGGAGCTCACCCCGTCATGCGGCACCCGGGTCTTGAACTGCTGAACTACCGACCTTCCACAGCCTGCAGTTCAGCATACAGTGTACTGATTCCCTGACATCAAGTCTTTCCTCTGTAGGTGATAACCTGTCACTGAATCATGTCCACGTCTCCTAGGGGTTTTCCCCCCTCTTTAAATACTTGTGAGAAAAAGAGAGGAAGTGCTCTGTAGAATCTGATAATACCACTACCAACAAAAAACCTGGGTGTGAGTATTCCTAAACACCAGTCAGGCAGGAGTTGTTCAGTTCAGCCACACCACACTAGACCTCGTTTTACAAGTTTTGCAAAGAGTATTGTAACAAAGGGACATCTGCATTTTGTGTTATTTTTAACAATAGCTGTGCAGTGCTATCTCTCAGACTTAAATAGGGAAGCAAAACATAATATAAAAAAAGATTCACAGCAGAATTGTTTTGCTATTATGTAAATATGGACTCCTCCTGGCTTTTCTGTCTGCTTGACGGGAGTCATGCCTGACAACAAATGTACTGATGGTTCATCTTGTCCACCCCCAGCTTCAGTCAATCATCCTACCTCTTAAAAAAATTATGAAAAGGAAATTTAAAGATGGAGTGTGTTTGTGGGTGGGTGGGTGTGAGGGAGGTGAGTACTGTTGGAAGAGTGTTCAAATACTAAAGGCCTTGTTGTGGTGGGGTGGGGGTAGAGAGGGGGACTCTGAGGCAACTGCCCACTGGACTGAAGAACGTTTGATCCCCCATTCTGGCCTCTCCTGTGGATTCTTTAAACCCCAACCACCCACAATCAGGTAAAAAAGGGAGACACAAGTTTTGAATAAAGGATTGGTAGTATGTAAGCTATATGCTTTCTAAAGGTACTTTATTTGGGAACCTGCTAGACCAAGAATGGAACACTGGATACTCACCATGAAGGGTCCATCTCCTCTGAGGAAAGGAGGACATCCTGACAGGGTGATTCTTGCCGTCCAATCAAGGGAGGCTGGAACTAATTTTCAGCTTCCTTTCTCCAGCTCATGGGAGTCACCCCCTTCAGTTTGGTGACTCTGAAAGCAGTTAAGCTACAGTACTATGAAAAGAGGAAAAATAGGACAACAAGACAGTGACACAGGCAAAAAAACACAAGTTAGATGAATTAGGCTGAGACAAGAAGAGAACCTGTCTACTGGTTTCTTGATTATGTCTTTGGAGAGACAAAATGTCCCGCTTTCCTCAGAGGAGAAGTACCCTTCACTGTGAGTATCCAATCATCCGTTCTCCCTCTAAGATGGAGGATATCTCGATAGGGGCCTCCCAGACCAGTACCCTTGATTATTGGGTAGGTCAGAGTCATCATAACTGAGAATGTTCTGTAGCACTCTCCTGCTGAAGGCAGCATCAGCAGAACTGTATGTGTCAATTTTGTAATGTCTGACAAAATAGGATAAGGAGGACCAGGTTGCTGCTTTACAGATTTCCTCTACCATTGTATACCTGATGAATGCAACGTTGGTGGCAGCACTCTTGACTGAGTGAGCTGTGATGCCTGGTAGAATGGGAATTCTATGAGGTCTGTAAGCTTCAGTGATGCAAGTCCTATGGTGTAGCTGATCACCGATTTGGATATTATTTGTCCCGTGTTTGGGTGGAAAATGCAGATAAACATGGCATAGGTCGTCCTAATGTGGTTAGTTCAATGAATATAACTCTTCGGTGCTCTTCTGACATCTATGCCAGGATCTTTCCTTTTGATATATGGGCTTTGGGCAGAATTATGGCAGGTGTATCTTCTGAGACCTATGAAATGTGGAATTAACCTTGGGAATAAAGGTGAGTTTGGATCTGAGTACCATGTTATCTTTGTGGAAAATGCAGAGATTGGAGTTCATAGTGAGCAAATCCAGTTCCAGGACCCTCCTAGCCAATATGATGACAGTTAGGAACAGCGTCTTCATCCTTAGCCATTGGAGTGAGACTTCCCATAGTGATTCAAAGGGTGGTTTTGTAAAAGCAAAGAGGACTCTGTGGAGTTTCCAAGTAGCAAACCTGTGGATTTGTGGAGAGTTACACCTTGGAGATAATGGACGATGTGGGGGTGATATGAGTTGCTTTCTCCCTTGAAGGAGGGTAGAACAGTAGCTAAGGCTGTGATCTGATGGTTGAGAGTAGATGCTTTAAGTCTTCTTCTGACACCTTCTTGTAAAAAGGCCAAGACAGAAAGGGAGGAGCTTTCAGTGGATTAATCTTCTTTCTACTGCACCATAGTATGAAGGCTTGTAGGATGTATTGTATACTCTACTTGTGGACTGTCTTCTGGAGGCCAGTAGAATCTCCGTGATCTTGGCACCATATCCTAGATGCCTGAAATGTCTTCTCTCAATCTCCAAGTGGTCAAGCACAGCTAGTCTGGGTGTGGTTGCCAAATTGGGTGCAGTTGCAGCATATTTGGGGACATCAGTGGGGGCTCCACTGACATCTCCTGAACCCATGGCCTGTGTGGCCAAAATGGAGCCACTAGGATGGCATCTGCTTGTTGTTCCTTGATCTTCCTGAGGACCTTGGGTAGAAGTGGAGGGAATGGGCACCACTGAGAGGTGAGTGTGTCCATCACCTCCACTCCTTGGTGGAAGAACCTCATGAAGAATCTGTTGAGCTGATGATTTTTTGAGGAGGCGAAGAGGTCTACTTATGGGTGTCTGAATCACTTGGGGATACTCAGGGAGAGTTCTTTTTTGAGAGACCACTCTCCTTCCTCTAGTTTGTCTGCTGAGCCAGTCTGCTTTATCACTGAGGGATCCCTCTATGTGCTCTGCTCAGATTGGTAGTAGGTTCTTTTTGGTTCAGTTTAGAATTTTGAGGGCTTCCTTGTACAAGGTGGATGACCTCAACCTTCTATTGTTGTTGATATCAGTCTTTGCTGAAATGTCTATTCTTGTGAGGACATGCTTGTGTATGATCTGCTGGTGAAATTGTTTCAGCACCAGATCTATGGACCTCAATTCCAGGTTGATGTTCATTCTGGCTTCCACTTTGGACCAGGTTCCTTGAATTGGCATTTTGTCTAGCATCATTCCCCACCCTGAGAGGCTTGTCTACTACAAGAGGCCAGTCTTCATCTGGGCAGGTATCTGAAGAGTCAGTTCCACTGTCTGCATTATATGAAGTTGATATGGTCTCAAAAACCGTTGTAGCATTCTCTCATGTAGTCAGACCTATTCAATTGTGTCTATATGATATCATGAGCCTCAGGAGTTTGGCCAGGGTCATGAGAGGGCTATATCTGGCCTTGATTACAGACCTTGACAGTTCCATTATTTCCTGTGCTTTTTGTTGAGGTAGAAATAGTTGGCTTACTGAAGTGTCTATGACAGCCCTCAGATGCTCCAGACATTGTGTGGGGGATAGAGAGCTCTTCTGTAGATTGACTACAAAGCCATAATCCCAAAGACACTGAATTGTTGTCTGTGTGTCTGAAAGAGTCTTGCTCTGGGAATTGGATCTAATCAGAAGATCATCTATGTAAGGATGGATACGAACTTCTAGTTTCCTCAGTCTGGCAATCAAGTTGATTAGGATCTTGGAGAAAACCCTGGAGAATGTAGAAAGGCCAAAGGGAAGTGCTCTGAATTGGAAATGATCTTCCCTGACACAAAAGCATAAAAATGGTTGAATCAGGATGTGGAGGTATGCCTCTGTGAGGTCGATGGAGGTGAGAAACTCTCCTAGTTGCAGTGACTCCATGATGGAAGAGAGAGTTCCCATTCTGAAGTGCCTTATCTTGACAAATCTGTTTATTAAAGTCCAGAATGGCTCTTCAGTCTCCATTTTTCTTTGGCACAGTGGAAACAATGGAATAGATTCCAGAACCCCTGTCTGTCAATGGAACTGGTTCAATGGCCTTTATGGACAAGAGATGTTGAATTGCATGTATGGTCCTGAGATATTTTTCTGACTTTTTGGAGTCCGGTGACTGTATGAAGTGTTCCAGTGGGGGCTGTGTACCTTTGGTAATCAGTTCTATGGATCATAGATCTGCTTGAGCTTGAATCCAGGTATCTCTGAACTGCATTAGCTGCCTACCAGAATGATGTCAGTGTCATACTTTGGGGGGCTTTCCACCCAATCCAGTTTGTCTGATTGAGGACCAGGCTGCCTGGTTCTAGACTTCTGGCTGGAGTCAGGAGGATCTTTTCCCTCTCCTTGCGGAGGCTCCTGAAGCTCCAAGGCAATGAGAGCTTTGGACAGTAGGTATTGATAGTCCTGAGCTCTAAAAAAAATCTGTGAGGTTGCTCAGGAATCTCAGATCATCCTCATTTTGTTTGTCGGATAGAAACTTCCCAGTCTTCAGTCCCTATATCAGAGGAGGTATCTGATCTGCACTCAAGCATTGTTCTCTCCTTTTCTTCTCCCTGTCCCATTTTGGGCAGCCTTAGTTGGCCAGGTGTGGGGATGAAGTGCTCTGTGATCTTTGGACACAGGCCCAGCAGACCCTTCTCTGTACCTGGGGGGAGATGGGGATGATGAAAAAGATTGTGGCCTTTTAGAGTTCTTGTATTTATTACATTCTCTACAGAGGTGGTTGTCATGACAGTTTCCCAAACTCTTCCCACATGGTTTGCTTTATAAGCTACATAAACTCTGAAGGCATTTGAAATGCCCCTTGGGGACTTACATGACTGGTGCTGGATTCACTGCCATCACTGGAGTATGACTGGGTTCCATAAGTGCCTTCAAACTGACCAGTTTGTCAGGAGACAGAGGCGCCTTTCCCCTCATGAGTTTCTGACTGGAGAACTGGGGGGTGGGGTTGACAGCCACCAGGTTCCACAGTCACAGTCATGATGCTCTTTGGGCTGTAGATCACCTGAGGAGAAGGATCAATTGTGTTGCATTGAACAATGTGGCCGCCATCGTAAGCCATCAGGCCTGACCCGGCAATAGGCCTTGTAGCTCTTCAAAGATGCCTTTTTTTGCCATACATTTTCAGTCCAGGTTTCAAGGGGTCGGCTGCAGCTGTGAATGCATGCAGCTTGTGGACCATGCTGATCTCCCCAGCAGTCTCCTTTGTGCCATCTGCTTCAATTAAGGATTGGTTGACTTCTTGGGCTGACAGGAATCCATCCTCCTTTTCCAAGTGTGTCATTATTGAGGCAATCACTATTAATTGCTGCGAAAATATCTTTGGCTAGCAAATGGAAATCTGACTCCATTCCAACAATACAACAATGGTTCCATAAAGTATGGGATTTTTTCCTTCAAGAAAAAAATCTCTTTGTGGTTCTCAAATGATGATATTGAATAACTCCTTTTCAACCCTTTAGATAAATGGTACCCGCTATTAGAAAAGTTAGATTTAAATTTATTAGATTGGAACTCAGTTGTTAAACCTAAGTTCGAAATGTCAAAGGGTCAAGGGCTTCAAAACTCACTTTAGAGCTTGTATCCACAATGTTATTGTATAGTACTTCTTAGAAAAGATTGTAGCACTGGTTATATTTACTATTGTTTTTGTTTTCCTCATAATTCCATCCTCTTGGTTATTGTACTATGTAAGTGTTGATGTATACTTATTCTTTTACTTTTTATTTTTTATTTTTGTTCAAAATAAAAATAAATAAATTATAAAAAAAAAATATTGAGGCAATCACAGACAGTTTCCCACTCTCCACACTTCCTTGAAATTGTGAAATGGGAGCTAAGACTCACTTCCAGTGCCGTTGCACCCATGATCAGAGAGGGGAGGGAATGGAGGAGGGAAAGGTATGAAATCAAGGCAGATAAGAGAGAGGAGAGGGAGGAAGAATTTTAACAAAAAAGACTAAGAAAAATCTCATTAGGTAAAGGCAAGCCCATTTCCTAAGTGCTTTCCCTTCTGAGGCAGGATAAAAACTGAAGAGGGTGACTCCCACGGACTGGAGACAGGAAGTCAAAAGACAGTGGGAATCACTCTATCAAGATGTCCTCTCTGTCAGAGGGAGAATGTAATTATTTATGAGGTAAGCAGAAATTGCTTTATCATAGATATATGACCAGATGGACAAGATACCGATGGAGATGAAAACAAATGTTTATTTAACAGAAAATAAACTATTTAACAGGGTAAGGGTCGTGTGTGAAAATGTTTCAGTATATAAAGGAAACTGTTTCTCAACTTCACCCCCATAAGGTTACAAGCTTTCCCCAATGAGAGCAACCACTTTGTAGCTGAACTTCAGTTGATGTAAATAAACCCAGAGGGGAGATTTGATTCCGCTTTCTCCAGACAGGTTACCTCAGCTTACACGGTTTCACTGGAACCTATTTCCATAACAGACAGGATCCTCTCAAGCTTCAAGACTGCTCTTTTATCACACAGAGCTCCTGTCCACAGAGCCTGTTCATGTAAGTTAGGAATATCGGCCTCTTAACAGGATGCTTATTTTTCTCACTAAAACAAGCTTTCTATCCTAAGCTGACCCCAAACCTTAACTAAGAGTCCAATAAAACCCAGCTAACTGACACTCTTATCCAGACCCACAAAAATCTTCTGTCTGGGGGTGGGAGGGGGAGATCCTCCTCTTTCTTCAACTGAGGCTGGCTCACCCCTCCCATCCAGTAGAGCTCTGTGGCCTCCCTTTGCATGAGACCAAAAACACAGTGATTGGCTCAGAGCCCTGAAAGAGAGGTGGGATGTTTGAGGATGATCACCACAGCCTAGTTGTCCTCTGCCTGAAACCATAATAAGGAATTATATAGGCCTATGAGGAAGGATTGCCATGAGAGCTGCACTTGAGCCCTTCACTGCCATCAGCACTGCTGAGTTTTAAAACTGCCAGAGCGGAGGTGCAGCAGGTAGGGCAGCTTCCTCTTCCCAAGCCTGGAACCTGATAATTCAGGCCCAGATGGGAACAGGAAGAAAGGACCTCAAGGAAAGGAGGCTGCCAAGGGAAGGCCAAGAGAAGACTTACTGACTGGCCACTTGCTCGAGGAAGGAGCAGAGAGTGCTCTCAAGGAAGGAAAAACTCAAGAACTGGAGACTGAGAGGACCAGACAGCCAAGAGCAGCACCAGACTGAGCTGCTCCCTAGATTAGGTGGGTCCAGCAGCCAGGCTCCAAACCTAGGGAAGAGCCTGCAAAGAGAGAGCACTCTTTCTCTCTATATAAAAGAGAGCAAAGCAAAGGGCTCATGACAGCTGATGATGTGATGCATACCCCTGTCCCCTGAAGCACCATTAAACACAAGCCTGACAACTTCACTGTTACTGTACCATGCTGAAATATTGGTCTCTTTGTTAGCCAACACGTTTTTCCTTAGCTCTTCACTTTACTGCTGTTGTTTTAAGTAAATCCCTTCCCTTTTGTGTGTACTCATGTAAGTTTCCTGCTCTTTTCTTATTTGGGTTTTTGTCATGCGCTGCCTCTCTCCATCAGCACTCTATCCTCAGTGGGGAAAGATAGCTTGTTAGCTTTACTGTTGTGCAGTTCAGGTTTATTGCAATTAGAATCCGAGTAGAAAAACCGAGCACAAGGAAACAAAATATAAAGATACTCTGTACTCGAGAAGTTCATTGGAGTATAACAATTTCATTCTTGCGCTGACAGAAACGTCACAGAAGGCAACCTTTTGAGAGTCATTGTACTCTTCTTCAGATTTTTGCCTTTCCAGACTGTAAGGGGAAAAACATATACCCACAGTTTATTTATTGAAGAGGGCCTCCCTATGTCTTTGTTGCTTGTTAACAATGTTAAGTAAAAAATAATAATGAGAAGCTTGTCATGATGTTCTTCCAGCTGCTGTCTCTCTGTGGAAAGTCAAATGAAGCACACATTTTTAAAAAAACTGTCCCAGCATGGACTGGCCAGGACTTGGTCCAACCCCCTCCCACAACCCCCTGCAGCACCCCTGTCAGCTGCCGCCTCCACACACCGACAACCCCCCTTACCTGAAGGGATCCAGCATGGCCCCAGCAGCCCCAACAAGAGAAGACAACATTGGAGGCAAGGGTGGGAGGCCCCCTGGAGAAAGTGGTGGTAGTTTGTGCAGCTGTGCCAGGCCTCAAATCCGTGGAGGATGTGGAGGTGGCAGTGTGGGGCTGAGGTCAGGCCAGGGGTCTATCAGGAGGGTGGAGAGGGGAGCAGAGGAAGCCATGGGAAGTTGCAGAGCCATGCTCAGTGAGGATGGTGGCAGAGCTCGCTGTCTGAGCCACCCGGCCCAGGAGACACCCGCAGCGGCAGGCCCCAGGACTGTGGCCCCACCAAGGAACCCAGCCAAGCATCTGGGTTTAAGTACAGGGGCGGGGCCAGTTGGGGGAAGGAGAGGGATGTGTGAAGAGGTGGACTCAAGGCCAGGGAGTGATATGAAAGAGGGCTAAGTAACAGGGTCAGGGAGGAGACAGCTGGTAGCCAAGGACAAGCTCAGAGAGAGAGAGAAAGAGTCAGCAAGGCACCAGCAGACCAGTGGAGCTGTGCTGATGCAACCCCACCCCCCTGTCATATTTGAGACCGTGGGTTCTCTCCACAGAAGGTGGAAGGTGCTGTGCCCTGGGACAACGTTGGCCAGGGACAGCCTCAGGGTCCAAACAGGGGTTCACGGGGAGCTGCTGGAGACTTTAAGGTGACAGCTAAAGGTGAGGGTCACCTGGACGAGGAGGCAGGGAGTGACATTTATTTGCCAAAACACTATCCAGTCTTATAAATTTAAAACTCACTTTATATGATTATTATTTTCTTATAATCTTTGAGTGCATGAAGTGCTTAAGTTGTGATAGTATAGTTGTGATTATACTTTTTCAGCTTACCACCATTAGTGTTTTGTCCGTGGATTCCTCATTTGGATTAGTTGTGGGAGTCATACTAAATATGTCTGACATACCATTGAGAACACTGCTTTTGAATGTACAGACTTGTAGTTTGGACTTGTGGGTATTGCTTATATGTTATTCCTAAAAAGTTTCTGAAGTGTCACCAGTTATTGCAGGATAACAAAATAGCGTAGGGGCTCTTAGGGTTACTCTTAAAGTGAGGAAACAGCTGTTATAATTAATAGGATGCAGCTGTCTGGTTACTGAGTTGCCTCATTCTGTTGCAAAGCAGCTGTTTGCAGATTTCACAAATCACAATGTTATAACTATTCAGGTGCAGAGAAGGATTTATGAATCCCTTTTGTTGCTGAACTCACTTCAAGACACAATTGACCTTTCATCAGAGGAACTTTAAACTTCCGTTAGACTCTGTCTGGAAAAGTCCAAGAAAACTCCTGACTTGACTCATTTGAGTGCCTGCTCTGTACCCTTCAACAGATGGTTTTTCCTTTGGTCTAGTTTGGGAAGGGTTTTTTGTTGTTGTTGTTTTTGCAGGACTAAAATGTCACAGATTGGCCTGTGTTGAGCCACTCACCAACACTGTTGATGTATGTATAAACACAGCTGCATGTTACAGGGCTGGTGCTCGGAGACGCGTTAGCTGACTAATGCTAGCTAGAACAATTGTCCTGTATGGAAGACTGCAGCAGTGAAAATACAGGGCTTTTTCAAAGTTTTGTCTTCTGCATATACCCATGAAGTTTTGCAATATGTGGCCCCTAATGCATACAAGATATAGTTATATTTTGATGCCCCCATTGAGATGCTTGCACTGTCCATACTGTAAGCAGCTTGGTTAAATTATCTGGACATTTTTAAATTAGGTTCACTAGTTATTGAAAGTGGCCTCAATATGTAGCATATGTAGCTGTGCCATATTTCCAGGTAATTTTTGGAATTCCTATTCCTATTCTTTCTTCCTCTTCCTCTTACTTCTCTCTGTTTAAAAAAAAACACAAACCCTTCATTCTGCCTCTCGGTTCTGTCCACATTCTTGCCCTTGTGGCTCTTTCTTTCTCCCCCCCTCCACTTGGAGGATAGCCTTAATGGCAACTACTGGCCTCTGGAAATAGCCATGGAGAGAAGAGGACCTCTTGTCATGGAAGCTCGCAAAGACAGCTTCCTCAAAGATGACAAGGATGGCAGTGCCCAGTTTGGGGCCATTGAGGAAAATCCAACCAGAGCCGACATGTCTTCTTGGCTTTTCTCAGTTGCCAGTAACAATGTCCTTTGGGATGAGGTGCAAAAGCATGGGAGAAAGCACCATAGTTCCTCCCCTGCTGAGCCTTTGCCCCATCCCTGCCTCTCAGCTGGGAACAGCAGCCATTTTGGAGATCAATTTTCGGCAGGAGCTAGCCCTCAGTGGCAAAGAGTCTCCCAAGCATTGTCTTGGTCCCCAGATGCCAATCTCCCGGGGGGGATGTCGGAATAGGGCAGACCCCAGTGGGCCAGACCCTCTCTACCACCTCAGGACCTTACCTTCGAACCGTTAAAGTCAGGACTCTGTTTGTAGCAGGAACTCCTTTGCATATGAGGCCACACACCCCTAATATAGCCAGTCCTCTAAGAGCTTACAGTAGCCCCTGTAAGAAGAGCTCTGTAAGCTCTTGGAGGATTGGCTACATTAGGGGTATGTGGCCTAAAATGCAAAGGAGTTCCTGCTACAAAAAGAGCCCTGGTTAAAGTACCCAGTCTCAGGAGCACTGCCTTATCTCTAGAGCTCATGGAATTCTTAAAGCAGATAGTCAGGTCAGAAATGTTTAATGTCTGTCAGCTTGGGGCTGTGAGTTCTGCCATCCCCAGACCCAGATTACCTTCTCCTCTAGTGCCCTGACCCCAATCCCAGGGGGAAGAGATGCCCAACTAAGGCAGCCCAGAAGCAGGCACCAGGGGACACCCAGCACAGCCAGGAGATCACAGGACAAGATTTTGCTCCTGATAGTGAGGCAGAGAATGAGGTGGAGGGTGAGTTCATTTCAGATGAAGTGGTGGAGAACATTTGTGTCCCAGAATAGTCTGTTCATTTTTTCAAATCTATCAATATTTACTGAATAGATCATTGGCAGCTCTAGAGTTCCAAGACACCCCCAATGGGGAGGACACTACCAACCCTGGCACGAGCCCTAGAAATAAGTCACAGGGTAGCAAAGAGTTTTTGCCCAGCTATGATACCTCAGAGAGAGTGTTCCCCTTCCCAGTGTTCTTTGAATACCAGCTTAACACAGAATGGGCCAAACCCAATTCTAACAGATAGTTCCCCAACTTTATTAAAAGAAACTATACAGCTTACCAACATTCACTAATGAGATTTCCCCGGTATTGTCAATGGCTGCATTCCAGTCCTTTGGCCTCCTTTCAGAAGATGGGCAAGGTTCAGTTCATGACAACTGGGACAGGAAGATTGAAATAGCCCTCAAGAGAAACTACAAATCCACAGCAATGGCTCTCAAAACCATGGCCACTACGTCCATAGTCTCAAGGGTGGCCGTAGTTTGGGCCACAAGAATCCTTCAGCTACTCCCAAACTTCAAAAAGCTCCTAGAAGGCACCAATAGGATGTCTAAAGTGGCTGAGTTTACTACTGATGCTTCCCTGGATGGTAATAGACACCAGACCATAACTCTTTCTTCCAACCAAAAAGATACAGAAGACCAGACAACTAGCTAGGTTCATTATCAAGAATCCCTCAATCTCCCTGCTGACCTTGGCAAAACTGATGGGACTCCTGATTTCTAACCTCGATGTGGTTCAGTGGGGGCAGCTTCACAACAGACTCCTTCAATTACTGTTGTGCCCTCACTAGCTCCAAATCATGAAAAAACTAAATGTCTCTGTCAAGGTTCCTCTTGCAGTCAGGGAAAGCTTGATGTGGTAGACCAAAGAATACTGTCAAGTCCTGGATGCAATCATTCTCACAAACACTCTTGTATCAGCAAGATTTGTTTATTAATAAGTAGAGAGGTTCCAAGCATAGGCAGCTTCTGCGTTGGAACTGGGGTCCAGGCACCAGTTCCGCCAATATTCTGAAAGCAAGAAATTCCATAGATGCCAACCAACTAATCACTTCTCCCGTTCAGCCCACCACACGTCTGCCCCTGCTCTTGCTACCCCCCCCCCGCATGCTAATGGTTACATTATCTAGAAGCTCCCCAGACTCCAAGGTCACACAAAATGATGAGATCATATACTTCCCAAGGTGTTCACAACACACTCAGGAAGCCCCTGTATGTGAACTGTTATGAGCTGACTCTAACCAAGAAAAGCAGACAGCCAAACACATCCACTCCCCCTCCCCTTCAGTTGATCAACAGCAATGGGAAAGAGCAAGGTTGCGTGCAACACAGGAACTGTATAAGACTACATATGAATCCATAATACAACCAAGGAATAATGACACGGAACATGAGTGTAGGACATAGGAGATATTTGGCAAGCGAAGCCTGAGCTTGACAGCAACTTGCATTGGGGGAAGCCTTATTACACAATAAAGGAGCTCCAACTATTCACAGATGCCAGACTTGTGGGCTGGGGAGCCACCTTGAACAACACACCAATACAAGGGCTATGGTCTCAGATCGAATCCCACCTACCAATCAATGTCCTAGAACTGAAAGCCATTTGTCTGGCCCTGCTTCACTACAGCAACCAGATATTGGGCTAGCATATATTGATATGCACAGACGACATCTTGGCGAAGGTGTATCTGAACAACCAAGGGGGGTCCAGGTTATCAGTGCAACACAGAGAAGCTATGAAACTCTTTGACTGGGCAGAGCATCATCTGGCTTCCATCAGAGCTGAATGTATCAAGGGTGACCTCAATGTTCAAGCGGACTGGCTCAGTCAAGAGAGTATTCAGCCGGGGGAGTAGTCTCTAAAGATGGAGATATTCCAACTAGTGGTGTAGCACTTCAGGCTTCCTCTGGTAGATCTATTTGTGACTCACCACAATCGTCAACTTCTGAGGTTCTACACAAGGCTCTTTCACCATCAGGCAGAGGTGATGGACGCTCTGACTACCACATGGCCTCCAGCCTGGTCATTCCAAGGCTCCTCAGATGGATCAGCCAACAGAAGGCAAAAGTTCTTGTAGTAGCACCTTGGTAGCCCTGGTGTCCTTGATTATTCACCCTTCAGAGGACATCAACTGCATGACCCTTTCATCTCCCATTGTCTCCAGACATGCTGGTTCAGGGACCACTGTGGCACCCCCATCCAGAATGGCTGCAGCTGACCATGTGGAGGTTGAACAGAGCATGTTCATGAAACTAGGCTACTCTCCAGAAGTGAAAGATTTTATAATAGCCTCCAAGAAGGAGTCAACTACCAGGATATACAATGCCTTCTGGAAAGCCTTTCACAGGTAGTGCAGAAGAAAGGCAATAGACCCATTACAACCCCAACTACAGGATGGCCTAAAATCTGGACTGAAACCTGCTACTCTTTGAAGGCAAGTTGCTGCTCTAGCTTCAGTTCTTCCACAGGTAGATGGATCCAGTTTATCCAACCATCGTCATATTCACAGATTCTTGAGATGAGCAACCCTTCATTCGCCATCCCCGGTACATAGGTTCCTGACCTGGTGACTTCAAACTGTCTGCCCAACTCTGATGAAGGCCCCCTTCGAGCTTCTCAGGAACATTCCACTGAGATGGTTGAGATCAAAAATTCTCTTCCTGGTTGCAGTGATGACAGCCAGACATGTTTCAGAACTGAGCACTTTGTCCACCCCCACCCCCTGGAAATCAATGGGGCTTAAAAATGCTTATGTATAGCAAACTTTATCTCAAGTTTTACTTTTATTAATTATTTTTTTCTGGCTTTAGAGATCATTGTCAGAATTGATCCATCTGTTAATTTCAACATAGTTACTCATATAATTTCTGACTCTAACCAAATATCAGCTTCCAACACTTTGGCTGATGTGTTGTATTCAGTTCAACCCATTTACGGCTGTAAAAATAATGAATTCATACTCAGTGAGAATACTAAGAGTGGATTCCCATCTCTACAACCCAGGCTTATGTGAGCCTTTGTGAAAATAACTGCAGTGCCCTACAAAACTATCTCTAAATTCATGAGTGATGTGAATGGTTATATGTATGAGTGCTTGTCTTTCAAGCCCATCATTAGAAAGATGGGAAGGGACAATTTGGATTGAAGTTGTGTATTCTGAGCAATGGGCTGGAGAACTGGGATCAAATGCTGCACTTCACCTGAGCCCAAGCCTTCCTCCAAATGTCCATTTACCCAGGGTCTATTCTTCTACCAATTTATTTGTACTGTAGATTTTACTTATAAATGCTGATAAATGAGTCACTGTTTGGACTTCATCAGTTCACTTCCCTGCCACTTATACAGGTTCAAGCTTTACTTCTGTGTTAAAAGGAGCAAAGGGTACGGTAGGAATAAATCAACCCTCATGTGCTCCCTGGTAACACTGTGGAGAAAACCATAAGCTGAGGTCACTTGCTGCTTTAATGAGAGTTTCAGGGGGTAGCCATGTTGGTCTGCAGTAGAACAGCGAGATTCGAGTCCAGTTAGCGCCTCAGAGGCCAACAAGATTTTCCCTTTGTCAGACCTTGCTGCTTTAAAATTAATGTGCTGAGGCACAGAGGGAATTTTGTATGATTCTGCTACTCCTGCCTAGCTGTCAGTCTTGTTGAACTGAGGCCTCAGTTCTCAGTCGCTTATTTGCATAAGCAAAACAGATCAGGCTGTTTGTTTAGTCTTCATTGTCTTATACCATTCACTCCCCCCCCCTCAAGAAGGGACTGTTTTTATCCTTCTTCTTCCAGGGAAATCACTGTTGTCATTGTTACTGATACTTGGAGTGATATATGGAATGCCGTCAAAGGACCTTGGTTTCTGTGAGGCACCTTTAGGCTTTCCTTCCAAGTGTTCAGCTGTTAAAAGTTTGTTAATTATAATGATGAAATATGCTAGTGGTGGATGCAGATGAGATTAGTGCCAATTAAATTAGACGTGCATCTGCTTCTCAAGCAGCTTGAGAAGAGGGGGGCTTGCTCCAAACCACATCCCAGTTTCATCCCAAGTATTTGAGCATTTTTCTAAGTCACTGTGCAGAAAATTTCAAATAAGAGAAATAGCCCAGGGAACATCACTGGTTTCTATTAAATGCTAACCACATACATTTCTTCCATTATATCCTTAGATCATTGTTTCTTATCTGCAGAATATCTTTGATTGTGTTTGTGCTTGGAGTTTCACAATCCAGTGAGAAGAATGGTGTGTGCAGGGTTTTTAAAAATTTTATTTTAGATATTTATATCCTGCTTTTCTTCTCAATAGGGAATCATCAACAGTTTGTATAATAAATACTAGCCATTTTTGCTGAAAGAGAAAAAATCTAGGAAGGTTCTGACAGCGGCCAACCCTTCTTTCTAGACCTATCTGCTTATGTTACCCACACAGGTTTGTTGCTGTTGTTTTTCCTCTTTCCATCACACCTGCCCACCACAGATACAGGGAGAGCAAAGCTAGATGTAGAAAAGGCCATGCATCTCTGTCTGCCTATAAAATACAAATTGCAGCCTTCTATGTTTCTAATTTGTATCAAGGCTGACAGGGAAGAGTTTGGTTTATTCCTTCAGTAGCTGCTTGGTTTCACTGATTGAACTCCCTGCTTTGCTAGTACACTTCTAAAGAAAAAAAACCCACGTTTTGAAAATATAGATTTTTTTTCTATTAAAATGCTCATAGTGCAATGGAATTGGTGTTGACTGGCAAAACTGAATGGACTTCTTGGTGAAGTCTTGTTTTACCTCAACTGGACTCCTAACAACGTTTGAGTCCAGTGGCACCTTTAATACCAACAAAGTTTTTTCAAGGTATAAGCTCTTGTGTGCACGCACAGTTCCTCAGATACAGTGAAATGGAACTTACCAGTCCATACATACCGGAAGAGGCTGAGCAGTAAATTAGCATACAATTTATCAGAATCAGGAATAACAAGCTTGGTTTATGTAGTTACCATTTAACATAATGAAGATGTTTTAACGGATGCACAAACCAAACAGAGACAACGAGTTAAGTCCACATGGTCATCATTTGTGTGGATTCAGTTCTGTGGGAAAACACAGAGAAGCAAATACATATGTCAAACTTGGAGACTGATGTGTAAATGTATCCTTCTTAAATGTGGAATGCTAAGAACATATAGCTGAGACCCTGTTGTTATGCTACATTCATCTCCTCTCAAGCACGGAGGTAACAAACAGGAGGTGGAGTGAATGGTTGTGCAGTGTTATATCTTCTCTGTCACAGAAATACATTCCAATTTTCATTTCATTTAATTACAATTACTATTCCAATATAGTATTCTAAAAATAAGAAATATACTGATAAAGAGGATGTATAGCCTCTTATCTTATTCTCATATTTTATCTCATATGTAGTGAGATAAGAAACCAATATCCATTTTAAGTCCTGGGGAGGAGTTGTTCCAAGAGTTGTAATAACTTGTAATTCAGTAATTTCCCTTTCCGGTCTGTTCTTGAAGTTCCTTTGCAATAAAACAGTGACTTTGAGGTCTCCTACTGAATGTCCTGGAAGGCTGAAATGTTCTCCTACAGACTTCTCAGTCTTGTGTTTCTTGATGTTGGATTTGTGTCCATTTACCCTCTGGGTTTATTGTATCTAATTTGAACATGGACAGTGGACCAAGATGCCAACTTTGCTGCCACAACACGATCCCTGGATCTAACAACATCAGGTACACCATCACAGGCTTATTTACATGCTCGTCTTCTAACATTGTGTATGTCATTAAATGCCAACAAAGCCCTTCGGTTCAATACATAGGGTAAAAAGGTCAAACCCCACACTAAAGGATAAATGGACATAAATCTTCATTATGTTGAATGGTAACCATATAAACCAAGCTTATTATTCCTGAATCTGATAAATATCTTCACTATGTTGTGTGCTAATTTACTGCTCAACCTTTTTCTGTATGTATGGACTGGTAAGTTCCATTTCACTGTATCTGAGGAAGTGTGAGTGGACATGAAAGCTTGAATAAAACTTTGTTGGTCTTAAAGGTGCCACTGGACTCAAAGCTTTGTTCTACTGCTTCAGACTGACACAGCTGCCACCCGGACTCCCGGCAGTTGCCTTGATTCTAGATGAACCCTATTATTTGTTAACCATTACTGAAGAATCCTCAGATCTGTGCACAGGGCTGGTTGTCTTGCTATCTTCTGTTGTAGAGCAGCTGTAATAATAATGAAAAGAACTCCTATACTGTATTGTGTGTGAATCTGAACTACAAATTGGGTAGTCAGCTTCGCCTTCCATTCTCGCACCATCTGCAGTATCAGAATAACAGTGCTGACCCATCTTACCAGTGTTGTTGTAAGGACTGCAACAAAGACAGTGTATATATGAAGACATGTCCGTAGCAGCCCCCATCACTGGATGGGCTGCAGCTTTCCACGTGTAACCCTCCCCAGCCAGTTTGCGCAGAGGGAGCACAATGGTGACCATAGGGCTGGAACAATCTGCCTCCAAGCTGAAGAAGATACTCTCGCTTCATCCCCTCCTTTAAGCACCTCGCCATGTTCACAGTCATAATAGCTA
Source organism: Gekko gecko (assembly GCA_029375565.1). Taxonomy (NCBI): domain Eukaryota; kingdom Metazoa; phylum Chordata; class Lepidosauria; order Squamata; family Gekkonidae; genus Gekko; species Gekko gecko. The sequence continues at coordinate 58,664,887 of JAPDNY010000003.1, read as the reverse complement.
CATTTCTTTTTCTGTTCAAAAAAAAAAAATGCCATTTCACAGCTTAAAAGCCTATTTAAAAAAAAAAAAGAAAGAATTCTTAGGTGGAATGAAATTGTGATCCAGGTCCTGAACACTGCACTCACCTGACTTACTCTGCCTACATCCCTTTTTGAAGTGTTCTATCGTTTAAAATTACTGTACAAAAGCTTGAATAACAACAGTAAGTCCTTGTAATCAGCTGTTGTTTTTAATCACTAATAATTTCTTCCTTAAGTAGGTTACCTTTTAAAAATGTACTAGCCTCTGGAAGCGTAGCAAAGGAAAAACAGGCTAATGAATAGTACAGTTTTATTTCACAGACAGGAACCTGTTAATTGCAATGTAGTGACTTGTTCCTTGACTAAAAAGACATTCTTAAAACATAGACCCAGGTAGTCAGCTGTGTTGGTCTGAAGCAGTAGAACAAATGTAGAGTCCAGTGGAACCTTTAAGACCAACAAAGGTTTATTCAAGGTATGAGCTTTCGTGTGCAAAGCACACTTTTTCAAATACAGTGGAAATGGGAGGAAGGGTTCAAACTTACGTTGGTCTTAAAGGTGTCACTGGACTCTAAATATCTTCTTAAAACATGTGCATTAAAAAAATAACTGAATGATTCCTTTGACTGAGAAATATTTGTTTTGTTTTGTGTATTTCATTTTACCTAACCTTCCTCCAAGGAGCTTGAATATGGCAAAGTCCCTAAAACTCTTGGGCTACTCTTCTGACATTGTTGTCCTCTGAGTTCTCATTAGTTTACTCAAAGTAGGAATAGTCGAGCATGTATGCATCTTGCTGAAGCTTAGTGTAAACAAACAGTAGAGGAGGTAAAATCACAATGTCTTCTTACGTACATCTCTTTCATTTGGACTTGTAGGAGAGATTCCTTGTAGCTTTTCTCTTGTCGCTGACCAGGTTATCTGCCTTTCACTGAAAGTTACATTGAACAAATTAACCCTTCATTTCTAGATAGCATTTTCTTAGGAGAAGTTTGCATAAACAATACAATTGTGACTGTATGTGGGGGGGATTCCAGTGACTGTATTTTTTAATTTGTTTTCTTTCTATCATTTTAATATCATTACATTTCTATGTATTATCAGCTGTGCAGGTCCTCTGCAGATCCCAAGTTAGTAAATTGTGCCTTGAGCTTGGCAGATTTTGCCTCCATTAATCAGCCAATAACCCCTCTGTCTCATCTAATTTTTGAACAAGACACTTGGTTTTCTATAGAAACTGTGTTATCCAAGCTGTCATGCCATCTGAAATGGAGCTATATTTCATCTGTGCTTGTAAGAAGACCTTGGTGATATAGCCAAATAACTGACTGTCCAAACTCTCCTGCTAGGAATACCTTTATTTTGTTGAAGTTCATGCATTATGAGTTGTCAGTGGAATAGTCATTTTGTTCAGTGAAAGGTTAAGATAGTGACATCAGAAAGGACCATTGGGGGGCCTTTGTTATTTATAATACACACATACAAAGTGCATACAAAATCTGACACCATTTCCACAAAAAAGCTTACCCCACCTTCAACCTCCACAGTTATTCTCAGCTAGGGATTATTTCCCCACAGATTGATGTGCGGCAGGGTTCTGACCCACATCTTCCTTCCTGTCCCCCTGCATCTTTTGAATCCTGTGTTTGCCAGAAGTTTTTGTTGCCGCACTCCTGAACTCGCGGTTTCAAGTGGGGAATTCTTTACATTGTGCCTAAACTCCACATTAGCATAATTGGCATCACAAATGCTCCCTTTTTTTCTATGCCCACCACTCCCACCCAGCCACAAACATAATCCCTTGCTGAGGAAATTCCTCCTACTGTGGAATCAGTGATTCAGATCTGACATTCTTCAACGCGCCAGGAATGAGAAGCAAGTACTAGATGTGGAAACAGTCTGAGGGGTCAAAGTTTACTTGTGGTGGATGTGAGGGAGCTGCTAATGCATAATAAAAAGCCAAGCTGGTGCCTAATCTACATGTATTTGGAAAAGTGGCTAAGATAAAGCATTAGTTTGCAATAGGGATGGGCATGAACAGAAAAAAACCCCAGTTTGGGTTCAGCGCTCATCCCTTCTGGTCCAAGTAGTGCCCCCCCCCCAGCAGCAGCTCCCAGGAAAGTGCTATCTGGGGAAATCACAGGTGACCATTCTGCTCTGGCTCAGGAGGTGGCCACCTGCCCACTCCCCCTGCTAACTGGGGTTTGGGGGGTAGCCCACCACACTCCTCTTTACAACACCTGGCTGTAAAGATGGATTCTGGGGGTAGCCAACCCTTACCCTTGGTCCCAGGAAGAAGTCACCCACCTGCCTCCCCCTGGTGACTGAGGTTTGGGGAGTGGCCAGCTGCACTTCCCATCATGCCCAGAAGGTCGTTACCTGGTTGTGAAGAAGGAAACCCTTCTCTTTGTGCCCAGGAGATGGTCACCCACCCACCTCCCCTTGGTGGCATGGATTCTGGGGGTGGCCAACCCTTTCCTTTAGGCCTGGGAGGTCATCACCTGCCCATTGTTGCTGTAAATTGGGAAACCTTGGGTGAAGCCAAACCAGCTCACTTGTATGGGTAGATGTTTAACAAGTTAGAGGTATGCATAGGTGGATGTCGATCTGTTAAATACTGGGTTCTGGACGCATTGCAGTGATCAGCTCTAGTTTATTCAGTGATTTCAGCACACTACAAGGACACTCAGCAAAGCATGTGCCCTGCTTATAAAGCATCCAAACACCACACCCAACACACACACACTCCCAATGATAGGATATTTACATTACACCTCTTGTCTATTGGTTTGACCCAGGATCCAGGTGAGCTGTTGTTATAGAAGAGCAAGCTCACCCCATTCCTGGTACAGCTTGATGAATGGCTTAGGCTCAATACATAACATGGTCCATGAAGCAGATGTTGTGCTTTGGGGTAGATCTTGGTTCATGAGGTGGGTATTGCACTGTGAGATAGGTTTTGATTCTTGAGATGGGTGTTGCACTATGAAGTAGATCTTGGTTCTTGGTGGGACACAACGTGAGGAGGGAGATGTGGGTGGAGGGAAGCAGGAAGTGACAATTTTGGGGGGACACAACTCATGAGGAGGAGGTGGTAAAATATCCTAATGAGGAGGGTGCAGCTCCTTAGGTGAGGAACCCAGCACCTGCTGAGACCTTATGCTTCACCATAACAGGATGACGGGTGGTTGGTCAGGGAGAGGTGTTCACACATCCCAACACTCAGGCATACGGAGAGTTAAATATCCCAGTGAAGGGTGTGTGGTTCCTCAGCGTAGGAACCTGGCACCTACTAGCCTGAGACCCTATGCATCGCTGTAGCACCCCCTGAGCCCACCAGACACCCATGGAGAGAGACCCAAACCAGCAAAAGATGTGTAGAGGGGGAGACTGGAGTGCCAATCCTTGGGGCAAACACAGCTCATGGGGGGGGGTTGTTAAAATATCCCAATGGGGGGGTGCAATTCCTCAGCCAAGAAACCTGGCACCTGCTAGCCTGAGACCCTATGTATCACTGCAGCAGAGGGACAGGTGGTGGTTCACAGCACCCTGAACCAACCAGACACCCATGAAGAGAGACCCAAAGCCACAAAAGGGGAGGCTGGATTGCCGATTCTTGGGTGGGGGAACAGCTCACGAGAGGAGTGTTAAAATATCCCAATGGGGGGGTGCAATTACTCAGCCAATGAACCTGGCACCTGCTGAGCCCCCATGCTTTGCTGTAGCACAGGGTCAGGCAGTGGCTCAGGAGGAGGTGTTTGCAAATCCCAGTGAAGGGGAGTGTGGCACGGCAGCCCTCGAGTCTGAGAGAGAAAGGCCTTTTAATATGGAAACAGCCCTGAATGAGAGCTGCCATTATCCCCAATGGGGTGGGTAAGGGGTGGGTAAGGGAAAGGCCATTTAAGGTGAGAGCTGTCACAGCCAGAACCCATCTCCCCAGTGGCCTTCTAAGCTGACAGGGCTAGGCCTTCTAAGCTGACAGCGGCAGGACACAACCATAATCCATCTCCCAAATGGGGTGGGCCCATGAGTGGCAGAGCGACCCTCAATCGTGATGTAAGAGTGCACAACCTGGAAACATAGCCTTGAGTGAGAGCGGCAATACCCAGAATCTATCTCCCCATTGGGGAGGGGTGCTGGAAGCACTAATTCTAGGTGGGACACAAGTTGTGAGGAGATGAACATGGACAGGGGAGGCTTGGAGCAACAATTCCTGGGGGAACAGAAATTGTGAGGAGTGGGTGCTAAAATATCCCAACAATGGAGATTGTGGTTACTCCACCAAGGAACTGGGCATTTAGCTTGAGACCCCATGCTTGGCTGTAGCAGGGGGACAGGTGGTGGTGGTGGCTCTGGAGAAGGTGGTTAAAATATCCCAATGGTGTGTGTGTGGGGGGGGGGGTTTCCTCTGATGAGGAAACCGGTACCTATGCTGAAGCAGAGGAACAGGTGGTGGCTCGGGAGGTGTTCACAAATCCCAGTGAGGGGGAGTATGGTGCAGTGGCCCTTCAGCATGACAGAAACAGTCCTTTTAACATGTCAACAGAGCCCTGGGTGAGAGTGGCTGGACACAACCAGAATCCATCTCCCCAATGGGGTGGGTGATTCTTGGGGAGACAGGCCTGGTGAGGGGGCACACATGGGTGGGAAGGTAGAAGCACTAATGCTTGGGGGGCAGTAATGTTAGGGGGATAGAAATGTTCTTTTGAGGACAGACAAGACATTGCCCAAGCTGGCAGGGGGGATCTGATGATGTGAGAGAAGTGGGCAGCAAGGTGCCAGCAGGTGTCCAACAAGGAGCAGGTCTCCATTGTGGCCTCATCCTAGGTGGGCTTGATGCTGCTCCCCAGTCTGAGAGCATCCCTCACCACCAGATGCAGTGCATGCACCATGCAGATGGTGCCCTTGAGGCCCACAGCCCTCACCCCCACCAGCATGTTGGCACTGGTGTCACCCATGGGCACCCACTCCTGTAGGCTAGCGCGGATCACAACAGCAGTGTTCTTCCCCATATGGTCTGCATCCATTGCCTGTGCATGGAGCAGAACCACTTTGTAGGCCAGTGGCAGGACTGGTCTTGTCCTGGCTGTCCAGAGGCCATCCAGTTGCCACCAGTGGGTAGTAAGGGATAGGTAGCCATTCTGCTGTCTGCTCTACAGGTCTGCTGTGAAGTGCATGGTCTGCCCTTATGCTCTGGACAATTGGGCTTTGGCCATCTCCACCACAGAGTGGTGCAAGGAGGACATGACTTGCTGGCCAAGGGTCTTCCTCAAGGGGATGGAATACCACATGGCAACATGGTGCAGCAGCCAGCTAAAGCCCACATCCCCCATGACAAAGGTTGTCCATCCAGGGCAGCCATCCCACTGATGAGGTGACTGATAGCCTCCTGGGCCTTCCACTTAGCCCTTTTGTTCAGTGGCACCAGCGTCCCCGTGGGAATGACCTCCAGGAGGATGGCCTGCCTGGAGGTTCCTCTCCCACCCACAGCACCCTCTGTATGATTCTTTTTACTCAGAGTGGACTCCCGCTCCCCCCCTTTCTTCCTGCTGAGCAGGCCTCGTCTTCCCCTCTGCTGGTTGGTACTCATTTCTCCGGAGGAAACAGAGTTGGGTGATGCCTTTGTAGGTGCCTGCAGAGGGTGGAGGATGACAAATGTTTGTGGTCTGAGCCCCTCCGCACCTGGAGTTTGCAGATAGCACTCTACCACACAGGAGTTGTTGGGCAGGGTTTAGAAGTGGTCTGGAAATGTTGACCAAAAGGAACAAGTTTCAATAAAGAGCTATTATGGAAGAATTACTGGAGTCTGTTGTCTGGCTGCAGTACAAAAGGTTAACAAAAATGTGGATACACAGCAGAAAGGAAAGTGAAGGACACTACAACTCTTAAGTATGCATTGTCTGTTTACAAAATAAATTTCACTGCTGTGTACCTAATTCCATCTGTTTTGAATAGCTCTGGGTGTTTCCACCCACCAGTCTTGAGCCGAAAGTAAAATGTGTGAGCCGGAGACTAAAAACTGTGAGCTAGCTAACACTAACTCTGCTTAGAGGAACACTGCCCCCTGCCTAAGGTCACTGTGTGCAAGGAAACGTTTTATGGGTTTGCACTTTTTCATAAGAAAATTTAGCGCCATGGCCAGCAAAGCACATTGCCAACTTGAGTTTCTCTGATGTTTTTACAAACATTAGGACAATTCACTTTTCAGTTGGATTTTAAGATTTCAACTACCCTGTCAATGTTGAGGCAGTTCTAATTAATCAGAATCTTTTAAAAATTAATTAAAGAGGTAGCACATTTTTTATAAAAAAAATCTTTTAAAGGCAAATACTTACAAACTGGTGGCAGCAGAGGCATCCCTGCTTTCCCCACACACAGAAGGGAATGTCTCTTCTGAGATGATTCCTGCTGTGATGCATACATGCTCAGCTAAACACAAAAAGAGGCTGCAAGCGGATGGTGACTCTTCCCCACCATTCCTTTTCCACAGTAGCCCTTTTAGATCTCTGAACAGATATTTCTGGGTATCTGGACAAAATGCATGAAAATGCTGCAATAAGAGGAAGAGGAGCAGGAAAGCCATTGCCTTCCATTCCCTCTGCTTTACTGCCACACCAATATTGGTGGTTGTTCTTGGTGGTCCTTTGACTTCTGGCAGTGTCTTGGGGCAGGGCATAGATGGAATGAGAAATGGGAGAAGATCAGTCTGGCGTGAATTCATAGGCTCCAACCTGATATGTTTCTTTCACAGCTCCTGCCATCCTGTACACATGCACATTAATTTAGGTTTTGATAGAGTAATGGATTAAAACATGGGATTAATCAGTAAAGATTATATTTGTCTCAGTAAACGGTTAAGAAAAACCACTTTTGTACGTAGAACCATTGAGTTGGCTAAGAATAAAATATTCCTAAAACAATGGTTCTCAAACTCTGTGTTGACACATAACTAGGAGGAAGGAAGTGGAACAGGGTGAACTGGGAGAGGATGCTCAGGGAACCTTGGTGGCAGCTTTGGGTTTCCCCCTGCATGGTACACGGAGTGCTTTTTGACATCTATATGAAACTGCTGGGTTAGGTAAACCAGAGATTTGGGCCGGATTGTCTCAGATATCTGGATGATACTCAGCTCTGTCTCTGACTTCCATCTGATCCCAGTGAAGTTGTGGAAACCCTGATCCGGTGCCTTGAGGCAGTTTTTAGGATGGATGAGTGCTAATTCCAACAAAATTGAGGTACTTCTGGTGGGTGAAAGAAGTGTCCCAGGTACTGAAGGTTCTCTAGTTCTGGGTGGGGTTGCACCCCTCTTAAAGGAGCATGCCTGCAGCTTAGAGGTTCTGCTGGTCCTGGGCCTGTTGTTGGGTATGCAGTGGCCAGGATCACCTTTCACCAGTTTCAAGTGATGAGCCAGTTGTGGCCTTTTCTGGAAGAAAGGGAGTTTACCACTGTAGTGCATGCCTTGGTAACATCTTTATTAGATTACTGTAATGTCTTTGGCTGCTCTTTTGAAGTGTCTAGAAGCTGTGGCAACAGTGCTGATTAGAGTGAGTCACAGGCACCATATCATTCCAGTCTTGTTCGATTCGCACTGGTTACCATTTTGCTGGGAGCCACTCCATGGCATAAGGACTACTTTACCCCCATATGAGCCAATGTGACTACTACAGTCCTCTTCATGGGTCCTGCTTTGTAGGACTGCCAGGCTCTAGGTGGGGGCATGAGATCTCCCAGTGTTACAACTGGTCTCCAGATGGCAGAGATCAGTTCCCCTGGGGAAAATGGCTGCTTTGGAGGGTGGACTCTATGGCACTGTCCTGCTGAGGTCCCTCCCCTCCCCAAACCCCGCCCTCCCCAGGCTCCACCCCCAAATCTCCAGGAATTTCCCAGCCCCCAGAGCTGGTAACCCCACTGCTTTGGATGCCCTTGTCATGAGGCTAGATGGGCCTTCTTGCTCACGGCACCACAACAGTGGGATTTCCTCCTCAGGGAGATTTGCTCATCCCCCTCGATCATTTTCTTCCACCAGGGGGTGAAAACCTTTTTGCTTCATTTGGCATTCTCTAACTGACCTTCCTTCTTGGTTACATTTTTAATTGTAGTTTTATATACAAAGATTTTTTAAAAAAAGTTTCATTTTTTTAAAAAATAAAAAATTGTTTGCTACCTTGAGGGCTCTAATTTGTGTGGAAAGGCTGGATTAAAAAGTTTTAAATAAAAATAAATACTTCAAAATAAAATGGCCATAAAATACAAACTTCTGTTCAATATTTTATGCATGTTTAAATAACAGAAAATAAAAATGAATTATAAATGTGTTCGTTGGTAGCTGGTGCGAGATTCTTGTGCTTTATGTTGGGGAGTGTGGAAGCATGGAGTTGTTTTGTAAGTAGATCCTGAAAAGTATAGTAAGTTTGGAAGTGAGTCCCGCTTCTGAAGATAGTTGCAGAGGATAGCTGTGTTAGGCCCATTCTGCATCTAGCATTTGCTCCAATGCTTTACCAAATCCACGTTGGAACAGAAATAATAGAATCATAGAACAGAATCATAGAGTTGGAAACGGTCATACAGACCATCTAGTCCAACCCCCTGCCCATTGCAGGACCAGCCTGAAGCATCTCTGACAAATATTTGTCCAGCCTCTTCTTGAAAGCTGTCAGTGAAGGGGAGCTAACCACCTCCCTAGGCATCTGATTCCCCCTTTGAACCACTCTGACCGTGAAAAAGTTTTCCCCAATATTCAGCCGATACCTTTCTGCATGTAATTTAAACCCGTTGCTTCTGGTCCTATCTTCTGCTGCCAACTGGAACAGCTCCTTGCCCTCCTCCGAATGACAGCCTTTCAAATATTTAAAGAGAGCAATCATGTCCCCCCTCAATCTCCTCTTCTCCAAACTAAACATTCCCAAGGCCCTTAGCCTTTCCTCATAGGGCTCAGGGTCCAGACCCCTGATCATCCTCATCACTCTCTTCTGGACCCTCCTGATTTTGTCCACAGCTGTCCCCCTCTACATTGCATGCCACTTTCACTTTCTTTGATTGTTGGATTTTATGGTAGCCTCCACACTGCATGCCGGTTTCACTTCCTTTGATCTCTTGGTTTTATGGTACTGGCTGCATAGATTTAGGGCTGTTTTATGGCTGTTCAGGCGTGACTCTGTAGTCAGTATGGTACTGGACCAGGGTATTTGAATGTGGTTTTGAACCACCTCTTTTTCTGTTCCATTGTGGGTTTGGTAAAACAATGGAGTGAATGCTAGCTGCAGAATGGGCCTTAGTCAGCTGTAGAACAGCTAAATCTGAAGCCAGTGGCACCTTATAGACCAACAAGATTTTAAAGGTATAAACTTCCAAGAGACAAAGCTCTCTTAGTCAGATGGCAGTGTTTTGACTCTCAAAAACTTAAATCTTGAGAATCTGTATATTAAGTCTTTAATTATATTAATTACATTAAGCCTTTAATTAACAAACCGTCCCCTTAAGCTCCAGAAACCCTGGCTCTTTTGCTTAGCAATAGAGTCCTTTTAACCCTTGCATCCAAAAATAAGGAAGAAGTCTTTTCCACTGCTCAAGATTTATGAAGCAATAAGCTTCTGAGGGGATAAAAGGAAAGGAAATCTTGTTGGTCTCTGGGGTGCTATTGTACCTGCTTCAGACGTTTTCTTCACCTATGTCCACAAGGCCTCAAATACCCCATCCTCCCTTCAAGATAAACCTCTCAACAAACAGATGGTTCTCAGACTTTTGCTTAGCCTCGAATAATTAGGAAAGGATTTTAATAAACAAATATAAGTAAACTGGACAGCTATCTGTGCATTAACGTGATGCAATGTAATTAAGCCAGTGTGGAGTAGTGTTTAAGGCTGTTGGACTAGTATCTGGGGAAACCCAGGTTCGAATTCGTACTTGTACCATGGAAGCTTGCTGGCTGATCTTGGGCCAGTCAGACTCTCTGAGGCTAACCTACCTCACCGGGTTATCATGAGGATAAAATGGGGGAGAGGAGAATGATGTAAGCTGCTTTGGATCCCCATTGGTGGGGAGAAAGGTGGTATGTAAATGAATTAAGTAAATAAATAAATATTCTTTCTGTGTTTTGATATTAGGTTATATCAAAGAGCCTTGTATGATACCTTGTCCATTTGATTGCAAATTAAGCGACTGGTCTGCATGGGCCCCCTGCAGTACTACTTGTGGAACAGGAGTGAGAATTCGATCCAGATGGCTGAAGGAAAAACCTTACAAAGGAGGGCGTCCTTGTCCAAAACTGGATCCTAAGAATCAGGTGAGGTGTATGAAGGAAAAAAAAAACCAGTTATCCCACAGTGTTGGCTGATTTTAGGGGATTCTACAGAAATAGGGAGAGAAAAGGATTTCTTCCTTCTAGTAAATCTACAGTGCTATTCTAAGCATAGTTGTAACCCCATTGACTTTAATGGATTCAGAAGGGTGTAACTCTGCTTAGACTCGTACTACTGTCCTTGCACCAGACCAGGCTCTTTGCCTGAATTATCAAAGTATATATAGTTATGACTTAATTTTATGCTGAAAGAAAGCAGTCTCTGAAATATTCTGATGGCTGAAGGCACTGTGAGTTAATGTTTATATCATGTTTGGCAAGAGCACACATAACTAATTTGAGTCAGTGAAATTAGCAAGACTATTCTGGAGTAAGTGGTTTGTGAATAATGATATCTAAAACAGTCCATGAAGATCGAGTTTTTAAACTGCCCTACATGATTTTTCTCCCCTAATTCAATTTCACTCTGTTTTAATAAGTTTCTATCTGACAATTACAAGGTAATTTTCAAGTATGTTTCTATTAGGAAAGGACACAGATATAAACGGGAATATTTCAGATAGGAAATTAGAAGTAAAATATTTTTCACTTAATGTTCTAATTTAATATAATGAAAGTATTTCTGCAGTTAATATAGACAAGAGAATATGTGGGTTCAAAACAGGTTTAAATGTTCTAATGCTTTTAAAAGTCTATTGAAACAAAGTAAGAAATAATCTCCTTCATGTCAATGAATTCTAACAGGAAAAAGTTAATCTTTGCTTTGTTTCGTGATCAACTTATAACATTAATATGTCGCTACTGGGAAGGTCCTTACCAATTTTTTAACTTGCAAGCCATCTTGACTTCTGAAAATTAAAATCCCTATCCATTAATATGAAAAGGCAGATCAAGTGTTCGGTTTCTGCGATTGACCCAGGGCCATTTTGATACAAGATGTAGTAAGTTAACTGTCATTCAGCTAATACTTTTATTTCTCACTGGGCCCCGGGATGTTGGTTGTATAAATGATTCAGTGCAGGAGGAAGAATCCACCTTGTTTGCCTTTCTGCCCATCTGTAGAGCCTTTGGCCACACATTCTGTCTGTCCACTATGAAAGAGGGGTGCAGAGGCAAACACATTTACAGGTTTAGATGAGAATATCTATGTATTTTAGGAAGGCCAAGCAAACTCCTACACACAATTTAGGTAGCAGTTAGGTATGACTAGAAACTTTTTAGCAATAACTATTCAGCCAGGCCAGAAAGAATGACTAGATGTAATTCTTTAATCTACATTCTGGATCCACAAGTGTATCAGATCCAGCTTGCCAGACCTGTATCGAAACTATCTGCATTTTGGTTGTTATATCTGAGGTAACTTTACCCTGTTTCATTTAAGACCTGCTTTTAGAAACTGGATTCAAATCAGCCTTATTCAAAATCTTTCCTTTTCAGTATCTGTTACCTTATGTTTTTGAATTTTTTTATTTCTTTCTGCACATTAAAATACATAAGCAGTAGTGTAATAAAAATAGAGCCCAAGGAATTGTGATAGAGGAATTCTCAATAAGATAAATGATGCCCATAACTCAAATGCTTTCCTTCATGACTCTGGAATACCTCCAGACAGAGAAAATGAAATCTCACTTTAAGTAATACACAACTGAAAAGTGCTTAAAAAGAAGGTGAGGCGTATCATCTACAAACGGAGTGTAATATTTATGTGAAAATTCTAACACATTGCTTTTGTCTATTTTCTAACTTCAAAATCTGTTTAAGATCTCTTTTGAGGAAATGTTTAAATATTATATTGGTTAATTTTTCCTGGGAACTGTAAAGCTTAGAAACAGCATGTCTTCACTGAGGGAAGTATAAGACTCTCGGAATTATCCTAGTGTTTTGGAGTCAGACTACTAGATAGAATATTCTAGCATTTTTTTTCAGGTGTTCTGTTGGCTAATTATACACCGTGGTCTTGTTTGTTGGGAGTATAATCACAGCAGGTGCCATCGGGACACAACTGTGATGCCTGCTTTGGCGCACACCCTTGGCCAACTTGCCCCCATGGGGGGGACATCACAGCAGCCATTTGGGGGTGCTTGATCCTCCAGCTCTGGCATTAAAAAGGAGGGGGGATCAGGGACCAGTGATACCACCGGCACAGCCAAGTAATTCTAATGAGCCACCAGTTTTTTATTACCTCTTGTCAAGAACCCCAATTCGCTTGTAGGCCCTGTTACTCCTTCTTGCACCCTAACAAGGCTGCTCCAAAGTACATGAGGAAGGGTTTGGGGGGAGGTTCCAGATTCCCAGGGCCCCCACAGACTGCACTAACCTCAAGTCTACCAGGGACCTGCTGCAAGTCATTGCTGGAAACGCCATTAAGTAGTGTGCAGCACAGCTGGTGGCAGGCCCATTTGACTCTCCATCAATCCCAAACTTCAGGGTGTGCCTCTTGGGCAATGGTGCCGAAGAAAGCTCTGAGTGAGTTTCAGCTAATCCACCACCTCTCTTATCCCAAGGGGTTGTCCATCAGTGACTTTATCACCTTGGAGTTTTGCTCTGTTTCATTCAACCAAGTTGTGCCGATTGTTGGTCCTGTGGCCCAAGTGCCCCAATGACAAAATGTGACACTCAATGAGCATTTCTCTTGTTGCCAGTCAACATTCCCTCTAAGCTGAGTTAGTATGAGCTAGCTCACAGTTTTTTAGCTTCCAGCTCACACATTTTTATTTTAGCTCAGGAAGGATGGCTCCAGAGCAAACTAATTTATGCAGTAGCCAAATTACTCACTCACAACTTTAATGCCAGTAGCTCACAAAGTAGGATTTTTGCTCACAAGACTCCATAGTTTAGAGGGAACATTGTTGCCAGTCTACCCAGAGGATTTCTGTTTGCTCTGGTTTATATTTAACAGTAGCTGGCACTTCAATAAGGCCACACCCATCGGCCACTCATTGGCTTGTGCCACCTTTGACACATTCAGCACATTTCTCGTGAGGAAGAGGACGAATCTGGTACCACAGTACAAAGATGGTGCCAGCGTGGGTGAGTGTACGTATACCGGGACCTAGCCTCTTATAATGATGGCTCTTTAGAATTAATCATGTCTCCCAAAATATTTCTGCTGCAATCATATCTTTCTATTTAAATTTGTAGCTGTATGAAAGAGGTTTAAAAAATCTGCAGGACCCTGTGGAAGTATTTTCCTATATGGCTATTCAGTATCAATTGACTAACAATGCAAAATCTTTAACTATATGAATAACATATTATACTGCCCAAAACCTTTAAACATATCAAATCACACAGGACCCTAATTAAAGTTGTCCAGAAGTTAAAATCACCTGACATATTCAGTATTCTCAGTATTAAAAGTCTATATCATAAGTGTGTGCATTCTAGTTATGGTTACTAGACAGTACATCTGAAAAAAATCCATATTTCTTATATTTTTCCCTGTGTGAATGCAATAGCATGGAAAGCTTTTCTTAAGAAGTTAACATGTAGCTTTTCACAATGGAAGATTAAATATATGCTATAGGACTATATTGTAGGGGTGTACTAAAAAAAATCAGTATTTTTCAGGTTTGGGTATATTGAACCCAAGAAAATATTGGTATTTCCCGATATTCCCGAATCCCAATATTGGTATGGTATTGTGCTTTGGAAAATATTTGGGATTTGAAAAATAATTGGGATTGCTGAATTTTACTGCTCCCTGGACACCTTCTTCAGGAGATGAGTTCATTCACTGCTTGGAGAAGGTGTTTAAAGGGACCTATCCCTTTGGAAGCCTTCTCCAATTGGTGAGTGAACTCTTCACTTGGGGAGGGTGTTTAAAGAGACCAATCCCTTTGGGCACCATCTTCAAGCATCGTGTGAACTGGTTTAAACTGGACTGAACTCACTGCTTGGAGAAGGTGCTTGAAGAGACCAGAGTCAAGTCACCACTTGGAGAGGGTGCCTGAAGGGACCACAGTCCTTTTGGGCACCTTTTCCAGGTGACGAGTTCACTTGCTGCTTGGAGAAGGTGTTTAGAAGGACTGCAATCCTTCTGGACGCTTTCTGGTGGCAAGTGAACTTGCTGCTTGGGGAGGGTGTTTAAGGGGACTTTTGAACACCTTCTCCAAGCAGTGAGTGTTCTCCTTTTGAACACCTTCTCCAAGCATTGAGTGTTCTCCTACAGGCTTCTCAGTCTTGTGATTCTTGATGTCAGATTTGTGTCCATTTATCCTTTGGCGTAGGGTTTGACCAGTTTGCCTTATATAGAGAACTGAAGGGCATTGTTGGCATTTAATGGCATATACAATGTTAAAAGATGAGCAGTTGAATAAGCCTGAGATAGTGTAGCTGATGTTGATTGGTCCAGCGATTGTGTTGTCTGGATGTATGTGGTGTATGTTGGCATCTTGGTTTATTGCAAGGTCTGGTACCAGTGTCCATGTTCAAATTAGATGTTCCATTATTGTGGGTAAGGAGTTGTTTGATCTGCTCTGATTCCCCCTGATGAAGCCTGCATGGTGAAACGTGTAGGGACTTTATACAATAATAAATCAGTCAACTATCACCTGGTATATTTTCCTTCTTGTTCTGTTGGGTGCAGCCCATTTATTTTTTCATCCTTGCGTGTACGTTTCCTCCAAGTGTAGATACGAAGCTCAGGAGGTGGCAATTATGTGAAGGCTGCCTGAGGCATCTGTGTGGCTACTATTGGGAAAGGATCCTGGGCTATTTTAGTTTTTTATTAGAATATTTATATACCAATTTTCCCTTGTCTTTTTTTCAAAATTGCTCACAAAGTGGAAACTAAGTGGACCCTTGGTCTGATCCAGCTGAGCTCTTTTTATGATGCTTCCTATACCTGATATTTTTTTCAGCATATAACCATTATGATTTAAATACCAATAATGCTTTATTGTGATTCACTGCAGATGTTTTGGCAGGGTTTTTTTTTTTTTTGCTGCTACCTTTGGCCTTTATCAGAATTTTAGGATTCATCACTGGGCCTGAAAATGAAGAAGAAACTTCAGTTCATGTGTTTACCTACAAGCTCTGTAGGTGACAGCATCTTGGAGCCATGGCTTTCTTTTATGGTCTTCATTTTAAATGCAACCTCATCCTAGGCAGCCAAGAATGACTTTCTAGCATTATATTTACTGTTGCCACCTCTTATCTATTTGATCAGCACAGTCATCATGTTATGAAGAAAAGGAGAGTTTTCATCTAATATGTATCATTAGGTCTGCAAGGTGGCAATTCCAGAGTTACAGTGTCATGACAATAAAGGCCCCATCTCTTGTGATCATACTCTTCACATCAAGAGATTGTCAGACAGGCTTATACGAGACCAAATGTCAGTAGCAAAGTGTATAGGGTTGTGGGAGGGGGGAGGTACTACAATAGAGGTGTTGAACTCATTTCTTACAAGGGCCAAATCTGACATAATGTCAGTTTGTCAGGCTGGGCCATCTGTGCCATAAAATGTAACACAAGGTACCAGAGATATAAACTTTATAAAAATGATTTCAGATGCCGAATGGCAATAGCAGGCATGATTGGATTAGGTGTGATATGCAAAGGGGTGGCGATATCAGCATTGGTAATGAGACAGGAAACCTAGGTCTCAGTTTGGTATAGGAGGATTCAGTCCAGGAGGACGCAAAGAATAAATGGAAGTAAGTCTGAAGAGGTGAGCAGTAACACACAAAAGGACATACCCTGCCACAATTTTGTTAGTCTTTAAAGGTGCTACTGGACTCTTTTTCTTTCTATTGCTATTAGAACCCACAACATTCAAAAACCAGTGGGGAATATTTTAAGCTTCCAGGGCATTCAGTTGCTGACCTAAGAGTAGCAGTTCTCTTAAAAAGGAATTTCAAAGGGAAACTAGAAAGAGAGACTGCTGAATTGCAACTGATCATGAAGTTCAAGGCCACAGTCAGATGGGTCTTTAGATCTGACCCATGCACGAATGCCTGGTGGATTTAAAGGGAATGATCAGACAGCGACATCTGGGAAAGGTGCCACTTCCATGATCAGCCCGTTTAGCCCCGCCAGGGAGCCGTACTTAAAAGATACTGGTAAAGTCCAGTGCTAATGCTTCCTGATGGGCCAATGATGGACTTTCCTCTGTCTGATTGTTCCAGCACGCAATCAGGCCATCGGGATGGTCTGCTCCAGACCATCCTGGACAGCCACCATTTTTTAAAAAATCTCCAAGCGATATGTGCATAAACATGCGATAATCAATGGCCCATTAAATTAATGAACCTCATTAATTGAAATTGGACCTCAAGGGAGGACAATGTAGGTCTTTCCCCAAGAAAAGTAGTCCCTTCACTGACCCAAATCTCCAGGGCAGGGGGGATGGCTGGGACTCATTTCATCCAGCCCTGGCCATCTGCATCAGAACAGAAACTGAAAGAAAAAGTTGGGTATGCTTGGATGTCTTGTTGGTCACTCCATGGGGAGAGATGGGGAGGTGTAGGAATTTCAGCTACATGTCCCTCAGGTGGCACTTTAACCATGTGATTCCGTGCATGCGTGGAAAACCAAGCACACAGTAAAGCACATACGCGCATGTGCAATGGAATTTAAAACAAAAACTGACCATGCTACTCCTTCAGGGGGATGCCATCTAGGCTACCCACAGTGGAGTCAGTGTGCAGTAAGGCAATTCACATGGGGAGCTGTCTGGTCGTGCAATACCGGATAAAAAATATTGGGATCAAATTTGAGCCAGGCAAATGGTAGGATTAGCTGCCCATCTGAATGCACCCCAAGACAATGCAAACTCTTGGACTGAATTGAGACCTAGGTTTCTTCTCTCATTATCAATGCCTGCTATTGTTATTTGGCATCTGAAATCACTTCAGTCTCCAAGATACAAGGACAGATGAACTTACAATCCAGCTGTATCTGAAGAAGTGAGCAGAGACTCATGAAAGCTTATGCCCTGCCACACATTTTGTTAATCATTAAGGTGCTGCCAGACTCTTGCTCCCTTTCACTAATAAAGAATGCAAACTGTACTTTTAGGTTCCCCCTATTTGTTAGAAATGGAAAGGGGGATCTCTCCAAGTGCCATGAGTCTGTCTGTCTGTCTCTGGTTCTCCCGCTCCCCCGGAAGAAGAAGTGTGCTTGCACACAAAAGCTTATACCTGAAATATAATGTTGTTGGTTTTAAACATAGGAGGAGTCTCTCTCTCTCTCTCTCTCTCTCTCTCTCTCTCTCTCTCTCTCTCTCTCTCTCTCTCTGTGTGTGTGTGAAGAAAAAGTTTGCTTACACACAAATACTTATACCTGGAATAAAATGTTGCTGGTCTTCTTAAAAGTGCCACAAGATGCCATTTTTCGCCTCTCTCAGGCGCTTTCCCTCCCTCTTCCCCAGAGAAGGGAAGGAGGAGCTGTCAGCCAATCAAAGAAAGGCTTTCTTTCTCTATTCTGAAGCAGGAAATAGGAGAATCTGGCCAAAAGGAGCTGTGATGTAAGAAACACGAAGCAGTAATCAGCACAGAGTCAGTTGCTCTCACTCCGGATAAGAGCCCTGCAGGGGCAAAATTTAGCTTGTGAGCCATATGTTTGACATAGCGACACAGTGCCACTTACCAGTGGTTCTCTCACATCACACTTGGTGATAGTTAAAAACAAGGCAAATGAACACATTAAAGTCATTTGTTTTCTAACACAATGAGATAAGAAATACAAGAATAACTTGTTTAGCAGTGAAGTGGCTAAATTTGCAGATGACATGAAGTTGTTCAGGATGGTGAGAACCAGGGAGGATTGTGAGGCACTCCAAGGGATCTGTCGAGGATGAGCGAGTGGCAAATGGGGTTCAATGTGGCCAAGTGCAAAATGATGCACATGGGAGCCAAAAATCCTAAATATAAATACACATTGATGGAGTCCGAACCGGCAGAGACAGACCAAGAGAGAGATCTTGGAGTCATAGTAGATAACTCAATGAAAATGTCTAGACAGTGTGCAACTGCAATAAGAAAGGCCAACGTTATGCTGGGGATTATTAGGAAGGGAATTGAAAGCAAATCAGCCAGTATCATCATGCCCCTGTATAAATCGATGGTGCGACCGCATTTGGAGTACTATGTACAGTTCTGGTCACCACACCTCAAAAAGGATATTATAGCATTGGGAAAAGTGCAGAAAAGGGCAACTAGAATGATAAAAGGGTTGGAACACATTCCTTATAAAGAAAGGTTAAAATGCTTGGGGCTCTTTAGCTGGGAGAAATGACGGCTGAGGGGTGACATGATTGAGGTTTATAAGATTATGCATGGGATAGAGCAGGTCAAGAAAGAAGTCCTTTTCTCCCTTTCTCACAATACAAGAACTCGTGGACAACTCAATGAAGTTGCTGAACAGTGGGGTTAGGAAGTACTTCTTCATCCAAAGAGTGATTAACACATGGAATTCACTGCCACAGGCGGTGGCGGCAGCTACAAGCATGGACAGCTTCAAGAGGGAATAAAATAAGCATATGGAGCAGAAGGCCATCAGTAGCTATTAGCTACAAGGTATAGATAGGAACTCTCAGGCTGGAGCAACTGATGTTCTGTATTCTTGGTGCTTGGGAGGGGGGTCAACAGTGGGAGGGCTTCTCATGTCCTGACCCCACTGCTGGACCTCCTGATGGCACCTGATATTTTTGGCCACTGTGCGACAGAGTGTTGGACTAGATGGGCCATTGGCCCAATCCAACATTGGCTTCTCTTATGTTCTTATGTAGATAACGATGACCTGGTAGACATTATATACGTGGATTTACAAAAGGCTTTTGACAAGGTACCTCACCAAAGACTCCTGAGTAAAGTTAGCAGTCATGGGATAAGAGAATGAGTTCTCTTATGGATTAAAAACTGATTAAATAAAAGGTAGCAAAGAGTAAGAAATCATGACCAGTTCTCACAATGGAGGAAAGTAAGCAGTGGGGTCCCACAAGGATTGTTATTGGGGCCGGTAGTATTTAATTTATTCATTCAGAAATTATCTGAGTACAGTTCTGGTCATTGTATATCAAAAGGACATTGCAGAGCTGGAAAAAGTACAGACCAAGACTGAGATGGGAAAAGATCTTGGGTTTGAAGTAGAAAGCTCAATGAAAATGTCAACCCAGTGTGCTGCAGCAGTGAAAAAGGCAAATTCAATTAGGAAAGGAATTGAAAATACAATTATAATGCCCCTGTATAGATCAGTGACGTGGCCTCATTTGAAATACTGTGTACAGTTCTGGTCACCATGTTTCAAAAAGAACATAACAGAGCTGGAAAAGCACAGAGGAGGGCAAGCAAGATGATTAATGTACATAAATTGAGGGTTGGGAGGAGAAAAGCTTTAGGTCAGAGAGAATGTCAACACACACCTGAATTCATGCCCACTTCATTTAGGTTTGTTCTTAGACTCCAAGGGAGCTGATGCTGTAAGGACTGCTCAGTGACAAACATCAGAGGTTTTATGAGGAGTCATATTTCCCACATTATATGCACAACTTACAACACCCCTCACCTTTACAGGTAGTCAGTCACAGGTCCATGAAATGGTTTGCTGCATGTCTATTTTTCATTCTATGAAGTGGGCCTGCAGTCAGGTAGAATGCCTATTCGTTAGGGTAGTGAAGTGTTCTGAAAGGAGGTTTGCCTGTGGAAACTACTCAGTTTCACACAAACAAAACAGTAGAATAAATAATGTGAATTCTAGAAACATTCAGAAAGGGGATAGAGATCAACAGTAGTCTGAGAAATGTAAATTAGTGGCAGATTCCCCACAGCACCATGGAGCCAGCTGTGGAAGCACCCCAAATGTTGTTCCATGGAATTCTTAATGCAAAGCAGTACTGACTTTTGAAAATGGGTGTCGCCATTCTCTCTGACCTAAAGCTTTTCTCCTCCCAGTCCTCAATTTATATGCATGTGGTGGGAGAGGGTCTGATTCATTAGTGTCTTTACCATTTATTCCCAAGTGGGGGCTCTAGCAATAGTTGCAACAGGCACAGCAAAAATGCTGGATATTCCATTGAAATGCTGGCACCAGCAATAGATTATAAGGCAGTTTTAGTCCTCCATGCTACAGTTCAGTTCAGGCTAACTGACCTTCAGGCGGAATGTCTAATGGTAGGAGGCTTTTGCTCAAGAAATCTAAACTCTTTATTTAAAAAAAAAAAAAGTATGCCGCTTCTCCAGAAACCTGCTTGGAGCAGTTTACAACTAAAAAAAACACAAAGCAAGTCATTAAAAACAAGCTCCTTGGTAGAAGGACAGGCTAAAAATAAAAAGGAATAATAATGTGTGAAATGCATTGTGTGTGTGTGTGTGCTTGCATGTGTGTGCATATGCTGGCACACCCCAAATATGTATATATGTATGTATAATATTGCAGCATTCCAGGAAAACTGCCAGGACCCCCAGAATGGCTGCACTTTTCTTCCTGCATTTAAGAAAATTTGGCCAAATTGGAAAAGCGGTTTGGAAGGTCAGACTGCCTGAAGGAAAAAAGTTATTATCATTTCATTTCAGTCACTGAAGTTCAATTAGTTTAGAGCAATATTTTCAAGGAAGAAGTTTGGTTCCTGCCAAATCTCCAGTGGACAGTCTGCCATGTTGCAAGACTCACACCGCTGGGGTGTCATAAATCAGCCTGACAACAGCTAACACTAAGGTTGAACTTATTCTAACATCTTTGTCTGGGGAACAAAGGAGGACAGCAGGATTGATGCCTTACTTGCCCTTTGGAAGCAAGTTTAGACCTTTCCCTTTTCCCTCTTTACTTTTCAGAAAAGCACTAGGAAACTTTTAAAATCAGACACAACTCCACTGTGAATATTCATGTTGTTGTGCTCGATGCAACATTTTGGGGTCTACGATCAGCACACTTGAGCGAATTGGAACCGTTGTACCAATTTGTAGGCTTGCCCCATCAGTGAGGTTTAATATGCATTATTTTTTGTTCAGAAGTACAAACATAAAATATAGAAGAGGCTCTCAGAAGGGGGGACTGAGTGGATATTCCTTGATCAATAATTTCTTATAGAATAGTTGGTTCACTTGGAGCTCTTTGTTCTGCAGGCACCCTTGTGCTCACAGTGGAGAATGGCAGTGAGATTTACAAACTGAGCTGTGTCATGCCTCTCGCTTCTTAAATAGCCATCAGGCAGACTTCAGAGAGTCTGTAATCATTTTGGTCTGCTCGGGCCAAGTTCCCATTTCCCATGACACTATGCAGGACAAAGGGGATGGTGTGGACGCTTATGGCTGCCATAAAACATCTTCCACATAGCTGCATGGCCCTTCATTGTCTGCAGCCACCAGCATGAGTCACAAATATATCACCATATAAAGCCCAGAACACCCACTTCACAGAATTATCTGGGTTTTTTGCAACACTATGTGTCAAACGTTGCATGTGCACAGCTGGGGAAGGAGGCTACTAGACGGGCCTACCTTGTGGCATGGGGCGGCTTAAATGGTATTTTAATTGATAAGTATGACACTTAAAGGCAGCGTTCCCACAAGTGATTCAGCTTTAATGGTAGTGATTCAACAGCTCAGAACAAATCAGAACAGACAACACAACATAGAGCAACAGGCTCTTATGTAAACAGTGCGGGCTAGCATAGCCACGCCCACATCAGTGGTAACAACCAATAGCATTGCTTGGATAAGGTCCAATCAGTTTGCTTCCTTCCAGCACAATCCTTGTATCCTGATTGGCCTGCTACGCAGAGTAGCCAAACAGGTATTCCCATTCTGGATACCAGCCTGTCAATGGGGATGAAATCAAGCTCAGGACATAACATTAATTGTTTTAACTTCTGTGTACTTTTCCATGTAACAGTGGAATATTGCCTCTGAGTGCTTAGGCTGACATCTGCCATGAATACAGAGCAGGAGCAATGACAGCATGTTGCACCACAAGGCTGCTGAGTGGGAGGGGTACTATAAGAACACAATTCTGAGAACCCTGGTCACCACAGAAGCCCATGATTTGCTTTCATATGATGTCTGAGTTAGGTCTGAATGAAATGAGAGGGGCTATGAGAAATCGGGGTGGGTTGCCTCTTGGTGGCTCTCAGCAGTTATGTAAGTGCCTGTAGAGCATGGAGATGTTTCATAAGACATAACCAGAAAGCTTAATCAAACCATCAGTCTTCACTTGGTGTTTGGAATCTGAATGCATAGTATTCAACGTGAATTAACTAACTTTGGCAGATTATGTGATGTTGGAAAACAATGAATGTAAGTCTAGTGACTTGCTGCTACTAAAGTTTTCTGTTACGTCCACAAAGGCAGGATTTTATTTCACATTCTTTTACTGTAGTTGCTGTGCTGTGTGTGTGGTAGTGGTAGTGGTGGTGGGGAGATACTGGAGAATAATTTCATGACCTGTAATAGTCATATCAAAGCTGTGTTGCTGTTGAGGATTCTTCCCTGGTGCCTGTGTTAAAAGTTAGCACTGAATACTGCCTCCATCTGATTGTGCTTTTTTTATTAGTTTGTTTCCTCCGCATGTGGAAAGTGCCGTCTATAAGTATACCCTCATGTCCCATAATGATGTGAAAACTGCATTCAGATATTATCTTTGTGTAAATAAAAACATGCTGATTTGCTATGGAGCCTGGTACTTAACAAGCAGGCATTCCTGGCATAAAAGACACAAACTTAGAGCCCGTTGAGACTGAAATGCTGATGCAGAGGAAGCAGCGAAAGCCAGACCAGTTTTACAAGTGAGAAAGTGACAGGATTCTCATCCATTCTTGGAGCAGGTTATCTACACATTTTGGAGAGTGGGCACAATGTTAAACTAGTTTCATTTACTCTTTGAAAGAAACACCAGCCTCTTTGAACACATACCGAGGATGGTACGGAGTTGTTTTCTGTTGCCCCAAAAAGTCGGACCAGAACCAACAGGTTGAAATGACATCAAAAGAGTTTTTGGCTAAACATTAGGAAGAACTTCCTGACAGAGCGGTTCCTCAGTGGAACAGGCTTCATTGGGAGGTGGTGGGCTCTCCTTCTTTGGAGGTTTTCAAGCAGAGGCTAGATGGCCATCTGACAGCAATGCTGATTCGGTGAACTTAGGCAGATCATGAGAGGGAGGGCAGGAAGGGTTGCATCAGTGCTTAATTCTTGTGGCCCTTTCTTACATGCCCAGGGAAATGCTGATTGCCACGTTGGGGTCAGGAAGCTTTTTTTCCAGGCCAGTTTAGCCGGGGATCCTGGAGGGTTTTTTTTGTCATCTTCTGGGTGTAGAACAGCAGTCACGGGGTGTGTGGGGGAAGGTATTTGTGAATTTCCCACATTGTGCAGGGGGTTGGACTAGATGACCCCGGAGGTCCCTTCCGACTCTATAACTCTATGATAAATAGCACTCTTTCATATTGATCCAGATTTCTTTTGTTCGTTATATGAGGTGAGCAGTAGAGGCTATAGCTGTCATTTCACTATTGCCTCAGCAGCTTAGAGGTTACCGGGGTTTTTTGTGTAATAATTCTGTATGGAATGTCCTTCTGTTTAATGTACTGTTCTTTAACCATATTGATACTTTGATGGTGGATTAATAACATTCAAATTAAAAAGTTTGAGTGCTCTTTATTATTCCTGGTCTTTGGATATCACTCTGTGGAGAGTGAGCGATAACAGCCATAGTTCAGCAACTAGCTGACTATATAAATGTGACATATTTCTAAGTTGTCAGCATTAGACTGAGAGTCTCATTAAAAGTTTAGAACCCTGACTCCAATTACAGTGTGGAGTAGTTGTCAAATGTCATAGCCATGTCTGAGGTGTCCAAGAAATAATCTCTCTATAGAGAGAGGCAATTTGGTGGCATAATGACCAGAAATTCATTGCACATAATAATACTGAGACCTTTCTCTGGCTTTGCTTGTTTTGCATTTCTGGACTTATGGAATGTCACGATGGGTTTTCAGTACACTGAACTTTCTTGAGGAAAAAAATTATCAGTTTTTTTTTTCTCCCAGCACTCTTCTAACTAAAACGAAGGGTACAGGATTCATTTACAGGATTTACAGGGTACAGGGTTCGAGGATAAGCCATCCTTTAGACACAGTCCTTGTTGTCAATTGCATTAAGACCTGACAATTTGGGGACTTCGCGTACAAGAGGGAGAGGCCAAGCATATGTTGTGGTGAACAGAGGGCATTAAAAAGAAGCCCATCTGCAGGGGAGACTCTGAGTCTCTCTTAGTGCAAGGGAACAGTTCTGTGGCCACTTATACTGTAATTCTCTAAGTATGATATTATCAGCAGTACAAATACATTATTGGAGGTGGGTTCTAGCTTAATTATAATGCTTAGAATTTTATATTATGTATTTTAAATCTTGTATGAACTACCAAGTAAGTTAATATTATATGTCAGATTTGGAGGCAGAAACTGAGAGAACAGTAGCCTGCCTGATGCTACCTAGTGAGATGTGCTGAGGTGAGATGTGAACTGAGATCTCAGAACCCCTACATTATAATTCTCAGTTTCTGCAGAGACTCAAAATGTAACATGTATAAAGCAATAAACTGTGAAAGAATGATTTTCAAAATGGTAGATCAACCAATAAAGTGAATATTCAGTAACTTGAGGAACTCTTTACCAAAGTTATACGTGGCATCTTTCCAACCAAACGAGAGCTGTTGAAGGTACTGAAGAACTGTATTTATTGTAGATAAGCTGAGATAGAAACCACAGTTTTGAAGTATGCATTTAAATTAATTTTCCCCTAATATTTATGCATTTGAAAAACAAGTTGAAAGTCTTTTTATAGATGAATTTTGCATCCTAAAGTTTTGCATCATCACAGAGGAAAAATGAAAAATTCAAGTTCATGAAAAGTGAGAGGATAAAGCACATGTTGTGCCTTATCTATTATTCCTTCATTCTGAGAGTATGGATAGGGTCTTTGGAGATTTCGAGGTCTACCCTCTGCTTGTATGACACTTGACCTTCCTGGCTGATTAAATGGGGGGGGGGCTGGTTGACTGGGTCCAAGAGGTAGTTAATGCCTCCTTGAGGGAAGGGTGGTTGCCCCAGCCTTGAAACAGGCTGTGGTGTGCCTGCTTCTAAAGAAGCCTATCCTGAACCCAGGAGATCTCAATAACTGTCAACCAGTCTCAAATACTCAGTTCTTGTTTGAGGTGACTGAGTGGATGGTGGCTGAACAATTTCAAGCTTTCCTGGATAAGGCAAATTGTTTAGATCATTTCCAGCTTTGTTTAGGCCTGGTTATGGGACTGAAACAGCCTTGGTCACCCTGGTGAATGACCTGCGCCAGGAGATGGACAGAGGGAATATGATTATGTTGATTTTTCTGGACCTGTGTCTGAAGCCCTGGCCAGA
Organism: Gekko gecko; assembly: GCA_029375565.1. NCBI lineage: Eukaryota > Metazoa > Chordata > Lepidosauria > Squamata > Gekkonidae > Gekko > Gekko gecko. The sequence goes on along the minus strand of JAPDNY010000003.1, from coordinate 58,639,221 downwards.
AGCTATGAGGTTTGCAGTAATGCAAAAAAAAGGCAAGATCCAGGTTTGCTTGCACTGAGATTTTAATAAATGATCAAACTTACAGAAATGCAGGCTAAGCTTTCCATCCACAATTCAATGTGCTTGTGCTTACATTTAAAGCCATATGTGGTTTTTTGACCAACATAAGTGAAGGGCCACCTCCTCTCTTATGAACCTATCTGAACACTGTGGTCAGCTTCAGAGGGCCTACTTTGTCTAGCCTCACCTTCTGAGGTTAGGTAGGTAGCAAGCCAGGAGAGGGCCTTCTCAGTAGTGGCACCAAAACTCTGGAAGTTTCTGCTCAGGGAGAATCGCCTGTCCCCTTCTGTTACCATCTTCTGCCAGCAGGTGAAGACTTTTTGTTTTGTTTAGCATTTCCTCAGTGAACCCTCTTTCATCCCCAACATTTTAACTGTTGTTTTTTATCTTCTGGACTTATTTTAAGCTCTGATTTTAACTTGTTTGAATAATATACATTTGTTGGTATTAATGATTTTAAGGATCAGAATCTGTATGTTTTAATTTGTTAGATGTCATGTTGGCCCTATGAGGGCAGAAAGGTGGGGTAAAAATCTTGTTGTTGCTATATTATTGTTGTTGTTGTTGTTGTTGTTATTATTATTATTATTATTATTATTATTATTATTATTATTATTATTATTATTATAATATTTACAGTTTGCTTGCTCAGATGGTTTTATGTCAAGTAGCAACTTAAGAGCCTTTTAATCCTTTGCATATTCTGTGGTCCAGCCATTTTGTAGCACATAAACATAAATCACTATAATTTAGAAATACCTTATGTCAAACCTGTTTCCTAACAAATGTTAGCTAACACATCTTAGATGGTGAGAACTCTTATATACAGTTAGGAATAATTGTGGAATCTGATTCAGTCAGATTTTGTAATCAAATCAGGGTTCACTTTCTCAGACTGGTCTTCTTAATCTTTTCTTATGTTTCTTGTTTATATGTTTTCCTACCTAGCCCTGTAGATAGGAAATAATGGAAATACACATGGAAATATATTACACTGAAGATTGATTATTTTACCATATTTTGATTTTGCTATGATACTCTTTTGCTAAGATACTCTTTCGCAGGGGTCTTTTCGTAGAAAAAGAGCTGCAGGAGCTCAATTGCATATGGTATGTTAATGAGCTATTAGGCTATTAGCATATGCCACACCCCCTGACATCACCGGAAGTGATGTCAGAAGGGGAAGCAAAAGAGGGGAGGCATCTTCAAAAGCTGGCCTGGGTGGGGGAGCTAAGAGAGAAGGGGTTTAAAGTTTAAACTCCTTCTCACTAGAGTTGGGCCACAGAAGGAGGAAAGAGGGAAGGAAAGAGAGAGAGTAGAGAGAAGGAAAGAAGGAAGGAAAGAGGAAAAGAAAGAGAGGGAAGAAGGAGGGAAACAGGGAAAGGAAGAAAAAAGAGAATAGAAGAAGGTGGGAAAGAAAGAAAGAGAGAAGAGAAGAAGGAGGGAAAGAGGAAAAGGAGAGAAGGAAAGGAGGGAATGAAAGAAATTCGGCGGCAATTTGGCCCCATTATATCCTATGGGCCATTGAAGTCACCCTGGGGAGGGGCTCCATCAGCTACACTGTGAGCTTAGAGCCTCTACCTCAAACCCCCTTCCCTCCAGCCCCCAGAATATACCCTATGTTTTCACCATTGACTTCAATGACCCATAGGATATAATGGAGCTGAAATTGACATTTGGCTGCCTGAAAGACTCCCGGGACGCCGGCTGGGGGTGGGGCTTGGCTCCTGATCTGCCGGAGCTGTGTCCCCCCCAAAAAAAGACCCCTGCTCTTTCGTATTTTATATTCTTTTATTATGCAAAGTCCTTAAAATGTATTTACCAAATTATGTTTTATGCTTCTTGCCTTTCCATTTGTCCTTTTTCATTTTGTATCCCTTTAAATGGCAAAATAATTTTAAAAAATAGATAGGTTATAATAAACCAACGTTCATGCAGTATACAGGATTTTTTAAAAAAATCTCCTTTGAAACAAATTTTCTGGGATTGATTGGGTCCTAGGACATGATTGTCAGACCCCTGCGTTGGGCTGGCATCCGGGGCTGTCTCCTTCTCCAGAGTTCTTTTAGTAGGGCTTGCTCTGGGGGAAGAGCCTCAGAAGAGACCAACAGGGGGTTATGCCACCCTCTTCCCTCTCCTGCTTCTACCAGTAAACTCTCCCTGGTTGCCTTTGGTGAAGTCTGGCCCTTCCTCTCTGGATGCACCTTTTAAAGGGGTGGGACAATTACAGCCTCACCCACTCCTTCTATTCTGAGGGATGGTGTTTAGGACTGGTGAGTCCTGGGTCTAATGGGCAGCTGCCTGCCTGGGATCCCATTTCTCCAGCCCCTCCCCTCGGGAAGCCTTATATGGCTTCTTCTCTGGCCCCTGCTGGCCTAAGGAGGCCACTCTAGCCTGTTGCCTGCCCTGCCCTTCCAGAGATGTCTCACTGACTCCCACCACAGATGAGGAATAGCCCATTGACTGTGGTGGGTTCTGCTGCCCCTCTGCCATCTTTGTTGCCCCATGCCTTTGATGCTGGCCCTTGGGGTTAGCTTCTGGCCAACCTCCAGCCTGCCCAGAGTCTCTGGGTGTCTTGGTAATCTGAGCAGCTGCTCCTGCAGCATCAGGTCAGGGTTCTACAGTCCTCCTTGGATGGCTCCCTTGGCATAGTCTGGAGGCCTCCAATTCCATAGGTAAGTGTTGGGGTGGAAGGTATGATCCTGGGCAATGATCCAACCAAAATTTTGTGACATTTCCAGCCAACTAAGTCCCTACAACCCCAGTACTTATTCCCTACAACCCCAGTACTTACAGCTGATTCAGCAGTTGGTTCCCTTCCTCGACTGCGATGACCTGGCTACAGTGACCCATGCGATGGTCACCTCGAGACTAGACTACTGCAACGCACTCTACATGGGGCTGCCCTTGTCATGAACTCAGAAGCTGCAGCTAGTGCAGAATGCTGTGGCCAGGCTTCTGATGGATCTCCCTAGATGGGAGCACATCCGGCCTGTGCTGAAAGCGCTGCACTGGCTGCCAATAGCATACTGAATTCACTTCAGTGTGCTGATACTTACCTTTAAAGCCCTATATGGCCAGGGTCCAACATACCTGAGGGACCACCTTTCTCCGTACATACCCCAGAGAGCACTACGGTCGGGGTCACAACATCAGTTAGTGATACCAGGCCCCAGGGAGGCCAGGCTCACTGCAACTAGGGCCAGAGCCTTTTCAGTGGTGGCTCTTACCTGGTGGAATGAGCTCCCAGAGGAGATCAGGGCCCTGCAGGACCTCTTACAGTTCCACAGGACCTGCAAGACAGAGCTCTTCTGCCAGGCTTTTAATTAGGAGCCACCCACCACTACCACCAACTATTATCACTAGTAACATCGGGGTAGTAGGCTGGCCCTATACAAAGATCGAGCCACAGCATTGTGATAGATCAGTTACCGCTGAAGTGGGACTCTGTATTACATCGATAGCATACCATCTTTAAATATGACTGAAGGACCAACACCACTGAGCACTTAAATTGTCAGATATGGTTGTTTTATCTTGTTTTTATATGTTTTATTTATCTCGGTACATGGTGCCCTTAATGTGAGCCGCCCTGAGCCCGTTCACAGGGAGGGCAGGATAGAAGCTTAAGAAATGAATAAATAAATAAACTGTTTGCATATGACTGGAGACAAGGACATCTTTAACTTTCTCCCATTGAAATAGGTCTTAAAATGGCTTAACCATTTATGTGATGTCCTTAGCTTCTCTGAATTTTATAAATTTTGGCTGGGTCACACTTTTAAAGCGAAACAGACGCCTGTGCATTCAACTGATCATTTGGATTCAAAAGTGAACTTGAATGTTACATTAGATAACCGTTCATGCACTTAAAAACTCATGGGAGTGATCTCCTTGGGCAAGCAGCCTAACATAAAGAGAAGGCACTAATGCAGGGTAGTGGATTAACATGCAATGGACAACTCCTTTTCTTGAGGTAGATATATGGGATTACGTGAATGTCTTTCTCCGACATCACATCCATGTAGTCCAGTCATTCTAGCAGTTAAATACATGTCATCAGCTAATATAGACGGATCTGCCAAGAGTACCTCCTTTGACTCCTTAAGATGGGACTTACCACTGTTAAGGCAGATTCAGTCATCTCCTGTCTTACCCAGATACTGTGGAAGCACTGAGGGCCTCGGGGGCCTTAGATGGATGGAGATGACACACATACAATATAATGCAAGACACTGACAGCAATCCCAATGGGCTGAATTCTTGCTACCAGCGACCACAAAGCAGCTGCTTGATAACTTGCCATATAGCACGGGAAATGGTGAAGAGAGGCAGGCAGTCATCTGCAGTCTTTAGTCATGCCATTACCACATAGCACCTCTGAGGAAATGAGGAAGGGCCATAATAAGTAAGATCTGTCATCATTGGCCACTTTATCATTTACATGATCCTAGCTACGCAGTGAATTGCCGTATTTCTGAGAGATGTATCCTGTACTGTATCTTAGCCAGAAGACTGACTGCCTAAAACCAGAAGGGGGGGGGGAGAGAGAGAGAGAGAGAGAGAGAGAGAGAGAGAGAGAGAGAGAGAGAGAGAGAGAGAGAGAGAGAGAGAGAGAGAGAGAGAGAGTGTTGACATGATATTTCCCTAAAAAGGAAGGGAAGAAAACTGAGCAGTAGGTCACAGCTCTGTTTCCATTTATCATTCAGCTCTCCTCTCCAGTACATATTAATTTTCATTAAGGTAACTGTACACTTAAAGCAGCCGTTAGAGAAATCTAGCCCCAAGGTTTTAGCATCATAGTGCTGCTCAATGATTGCAAACGTTGTTCAGAAAAGTACATAACAGCTATAGGCCTTGTTTCTCAGCCTAATGAAGACCAGTAAGCACATTACCTGATAGTTATTTTTCGTGGTCATGTATTGCTTTGAGATGCAGTTCAAAAGCAAATTTGTGTGTATTAAGGTTTTCCCCACTCCCCCTTCAGCTAATAACATCCAGTAAATCTAGAAAGCAAACAAAGAGGATTTATATGATTTGGAAGTTGCACCTAGAGAAGGCAAACATCAGGTAGTAGTCACTGTAGCAACCAAAAGAAAAATAGATATCCATTAGAAAATCTAACTGAAGAATTAGCTATAATTCAAGATTTTCTCATTGAGTGGGAGAGAGAGACTATAAACAATGTGTACAAAAACAGATATTAGTGTACCAGTCAGCAAACAAGCTGAAGAAAATTGGTTTAATGGACTATTGAACGTCAATATAAAGAAGACAAATTCACTGCAACATGCCCAGTAGGGTTATGCATTGGGATATTAAAACAGTTAAATAAATGGGGAAAAAAGTTGTTTTTGTTATTATACCAAATCTGAACATGGGAAATAAAATTAGTCTGTTATTTCTGGTGCCTAGCTGTCTTGACTTACATCTTTAAGAGGAAGAAGAAGAGAGGGCAGAAAGTGAATCGTCAGATAATAGAACAGATTGGATCTATTTGGGATTCAGTCTTCCTGCTCCTGTGGATTTGCTCTGATGAGCTCCTGTTGAATTTTTTGTGGAGCAGAATCCAAGGAGTGTGATCCCCTATGTGTTATCTATGGAAAAAAAGTCACTGATGTCTTGAGTGCCATAGGAATTCAATTGCAGGATCCTAAAATGCAGAGACTGTTGTAAAAGTATACCCAGGTTGTTACTAAGGTTCCCTGTCATCAAGAAATAAATATTGACCTTGGATACATATTTCTGTGATCCATGAATTGTAGTAAAATGCTCTTCATTAAGGTTCTCTGAGTCATGTTTTAGTATCCAAAAGCACATCCAAATATTCAGTAAAATTCTCTAATACTAGATGAACCCTGACCTGGAGATCCCAGGCTAGCCCATATCATCAGACCTCAGAAGCTAAGCAGGTTTGGTTCTGTCCTGTATTTGGATGGGAGACCCCCAAGGAATAGCAGGGTTGTGACATGGAGGCAGGCAGTGGCAGATCACCTCTGAACATCTCCTGCCTTGAAAACCCTATGGAGTCACCATAAGTCAGCTGTGACTTGGCGGCACTTTACACACACAATATTAGATGGAGGTTTTCTAATGTACTCACATTAGAACTTCAAAACATTTTGACTGATTTCCCACAGGCTGCTGCTCCACGCTCGCTCTTCCCTTTGCCCTGATCATACGTGTCAATACGTGTCAGTTTCACACCATGTGCTGCGCGGCTGCATTTTGCCCGACAGCTTCGTCTGATTTCCCCCGCATCTACTCAATCCTGTTTTTTGAGGATTGAGTAGATGTGGGAAAATCGGGTGAAGCTGTGGGGCAAAATGCAACCATGCAGCACATGGTGTGAAATTGACACGTACGATCGGGGCAAAGGGAAGAGTGAGCGCGGAGCAGCAGCTTGTGGGAAAACGGCCTTTGTGTTTCTTTTCATTTTCCTGAATGTTTCTTACTGTTTTGGGATTCCATCTCAAGTATACTTTTTGGATTCTGGAATTTATGCTATTCCTTTTCCCCAAGGAAGGAGGCACAAGAAGAGATGGAAGGAGAGAGACGAAGAGGAAGTGGCCCCAGAAAACAACTGTTTGCAGCACATATACCCTTTACATTTTATGGGGCCATTGTTTTCCATGGGGAAGACGTGGCTTCCATATTCCAAAGGCCAGGTCTGCTCCTATAGAAAACAGTGGCCCTTTCAGATTGTTTGGCAGGGCACTTCTTATCTCCCCCTCCCCACTCTTGCATCTCCAAAAACCCAGAACACTCCTGAAATTCCAGGAGATAAATTATCATTTTTTTGTTGTTCAGTCGCACAGTTAAGTCCAGCTCTTCACAACCCCATGGACCACATCACGCCAGGCCCTCCTGTCTCCCTTCATCCTCCGGAATTTGCACAATTTCATGTCTGTTGCAGCGATAACACTGTCTAGCTATCTCATCCTTTGCCATTGCCGCCTTCTTTTACCTTCAATCATTCCCAGCATCAGGGTCTTCTCCAGTGAGTGCTCCCTTCTCATTTAGTAGCCAAAGTATTTGAGCTTCAGCTTCAGTATCTGGCCTTCCAGGGAACAATCAGGGTTGATTTCCTTTAGGACTGACTGATTTGATCTTGCAGTCCAAGGGACTCTCAAGAGTCTTCTCCAGCACCATAATTCAAAAGCATCTGTTCTTCGGTGCTCGGCCTTCCTGACAGTCCATCTCTCACAGCCATACATTACTAATGGGAATACCATCGCTTTGACTATACGGACTTTTGTTGGCAGGGTAAAGTCTCTACTTTTCATTATGCTGTCTAGGTTTGCCATTGCTTTCCTCCCAAGGAGCAGGCGTCTTTTAATTTCATAGCTGCAGTCACCATCTGCAGTGATCTTGAATTCCAGGAATGTGAATTCTGTCACTGCTTCCATGATTTCCTCTTCTGTTTGCCAAGGAGTGATGGGGTCGGATGCTATGATCTTAGTTTTTCTGATAATGAGTTCAAGCCAACTTTTGCACTCTCCTCTTCCACTTTCAACAAGAGGCTCTGTAGGTCCTCCTCACTTTTTGCCATTAGAGAGATATCGTTTGCATAACTGAGGTTGTTGATGTTTTTCCCAGCAATCTTAATTCTGATTCGTGATTCATTCAGGCCAGCATTTTGCATGATGTACTTTGCATCAGTGTTCCCTCTAGGCTGAATTAGTGTGAGCTAGCTCACAGTTCTTTAGCCTCTGGCTCACACATTTTTGTCTTAGCTCAGGAAGGATGGCTCCAGAGCAAACTAATTCATGCCAGTAGCTCACAAAGTAGAATTTTTGCTCACAAGACTCCACAGCTTAGAGGGAACATTACTCAGCATATACATTATATAAGCAGGGTGACAATACACATCCTTGGCGTGCTCCTTTTCCTATTCTAAACCAATCAGTTGTTCCATATCCCGTTCTAATTGTTGCTTCTTGACCCTTATACAGGTTTCTCAGGAGACATGTGAGGTGGTCTGGTACTCCCATCTCTTTAAAGACTTGCCACAGTTTGTTGTGATCCACACAATCAAAGGCTTTAGCATAATCAATGAAGCAAAAGTAGATTTTTTTTTCTGGTACTCCCTTGCTTTCTCCATAATCCAGCAAATGTTGGCAATTTGATCTCTAGGTCTTCTACCTCTTCGAAACCCAGCTTGTACTTCTGGCAGTTCTCTGTTCACGTACTGCTGAAGATTACTCCCATAATTTCGGGAGTGTTTGGATCATTGTGGATATGAATGCATGCCTATTAAGGAATCCACATACAATTATTCATCTCAGGTGACTGTTATTTATTCACTTTAAAGATGTATTAAAATATATCGGTTACAGAGATCTCCTATATTATGTTGGAAAGTCCTAATGGATATCTGAATGTGCTTTTCCATTGATCACTAAATCGTAGAAATGCATCCTCAAGGACTTCAGAAATGCATCCTCAAGGACTTCAGCTAGCGTTCATGTTTGGCAAGCACTCAGGAACCTTATTCAATGCCTCAGTGTTCTTTTCCATTAATCCTTGAATTGAGGAAAAAACAATACAATGTCTAAAGTCTATTGGGGGGCTGCAAATGTGATAGTACGGCTCAATGGAAATCCCATAGATCCAGTTTTGATATGATGAGCAATCCAGCAGGAGGACCCACTTTTGATATGAAAATCCAGCCTCGTAGAGTTTCTCAGTGATTCCGAACAGATAATGTAACTGTGATATTTTACAGTTATACAGATCCTGTTGCAAGAGGATTGTGCTGATCACATTACAGGCTCACTGGCACAGGGAAGGCTTTAATTCTGTATCAGTAGTGGTGTCGGTCTATCTGAGCTTTTCTGTGATCTACTGTTGCTTCACAGATGCAGAGGCAAATGTTTAGCTGTACTCCCTGGATCTCAGACTATGCTGCAGACAGGGGCAGGAGGGGACTGGATAGAAAGAAATGCTGTACTGGCCCTGCAGGATATTTGGCACTGTTGTCTCACTCATGTGTGTATCTTGCTATCAGCAGACACTTTCCAAATTTCCCTAAAGGCAGCTTAGGGTAGCAATTTTTGGCAGTGTAAAAATAATAACAATAATGTGCTTCTCTATCTCCCACAACTGTGATCTCCTCCTTGACATTAGAGTGACCTTGTAGCATTCCAGAGCATTATAGGTTTGCCATGACTTTAGCACCATTATGAGGATGATGGTGTTTCATCTTGTTACACTAGCAAAATTGTGTTGCATCACAATGTGAGAAGAGGTTCTTTTATTCTGTAATGGATCTCAAGGAACACATAAAGTTAATGTCAGCATCTTTACATTCTGTCTTCACAAATCTATTGATTTACTTATTATCATTATTATTATTTATTCACAAATGTAGACCACTGTTTGGCAATGTTGTAGGACAATGCACTATGTTGAGTTCCAGTTCAGGGAACTAGGTAATGCAGTTCTGAACTCATTCCAAATATAATCACTCCCTTTCCTCCTGGTTCTGTCATCTGACACATGACCTTAACATTCATGCAATCTCTAGAAATAATCTGCAATGCAGCTATGACGGACCACATCCACTTCCCTCCTTCAGAGGCTAGATTTTCCCTCCATTTCTCTGTCCCTTCACTGACTGAGCAGCACTGGTAATGTAATTTCTTGTCCCCTAAAGAAATTTTGGCTGTCCCACCCTGTGTTAGTAATATATACTGCTATTTGCTCAGCCCTGGAACCTGAGGGAAGGGATAGGATCACCCCTCAACTTAAACCCTTGAATATGGCACTTTGGATGCTTTTAAAATTCAAAACCAACAAAAAGTTTTATTTAACATTGAGGGGCATGATCAGATGAAATCAGGGGTTGAAAAGGTAAAATTAGTACAAGCACAGACTTTTGTTCTTCTGTCTCAGGCTAATGAGAGGTTCTTAAATTATTCACAGTTGCTTAGATCTTTAAATTGAAAGGCTTTTGTTCCAGCATTTTCCCAAGCACTCTAATACACTTTATTTGTATAATCACTGACTCTTTTGGTGCACAGAAGGCTGGTACTCCCTTCCCAGTACCCAAACCCCTTCTCTTGGAATACCAGTACACTTCTTGAGTTGTTAACAAACTTTTAAATCTCTAAAGGCAGTTTCTAATCACATCAGACCAGGGATCTCTGTACTCCTCAGAGATAACTCTCCTTTCCTTTAGCCTAAATGGAAGACTTATTCTAGTATCCAAACCAGTTTGCTAAACTTTTCCCCAGTTCTCTCTGTGTGTTCAAACTGCTTTCAGCTAATCCTGAATTCAGACTGTATTAAGACACAGGTGAAGTCTGACTTCAGCACTAAACCCTTTTCTGTCAGGGCTGTTCCCTGATGGTCTCAGGAAGGCTGAGTTCAGACTGACAGTTTGCCCCGCTATAGCCACGATTCAGCCATGTTTCACAAGCGGATTAAAGGAGGTGTTCACACAGGCACATCTGCCTGGTGTTCCCCACCCGTAGTCAACCCATGCTCCACTTCGCTCCCACATTTAAAAGATACCTGGTGAAAGTGGTAGCAAATCCCTGAGAGCCCATTTATCCCGCATCATTCCACTTCTGGGAAGTGTGAACGCCAACCCGAAAAGCCGGGAGCAACCCACGTTGCACATAAGGCAGCAACGATATGATTGGCTGTGCTCCGCTCTACCACCCAATACGGTGCCAGCACAATGGGATCCTCCCCAAATCGGCTGCATGCACACATGCGCACATAGCCGAATTACCAGGGAAAAGCTGTTTACAGCCACGCCTCTGGGCCAGCAGTCTGAATGCTTCCGCGCGCCTCCTCCTGGTATGCTCCTGCATCAATCAGTGCAGTGTGACCAGGAAAACCTGGAACAGTTTGTTCTGGGTCTTTTTTGCCATGACTTGCTCCCGCTTCAAACTGCCAGTCTGAACTCAGCCATCATGTCTCTTCTCAGTTGAGGTCGAAGTCTCACTGACTCCCCTCAGCATACAGCTTTCACAAGATTTTTTTTCCTGCTCAGCTGATGCTGACCAATCAGATTGCTTAGAGAAGCCTGTCAGTCAAGGCTCTCTGGATTTGTGAAGAATTAACCCTTCATAGTCCTGTAGTTCTATGTACAGCACTTTTAAGCCTCCTAAAAAGTGCAGTCCATCACAGCAGCCCAAGGGAGGGGGGAAGTCTCCTAGGAAAAAAGCCGCACTGCCTACATTCAAGTTGTATTCCAAAATACCTTTCTACATTGATAATGTATTAAATAACAATATCTAATTGCTTTGGTTGTTGAGACTGTCAGTGTCATTCAGACTTGCACATTTTCTGGCACACCGAGGCAAATGTTGCTTTCAGCCCTTCAATATGGCCTGCTAGACACTTGAAAATTCATTGTTCTTGTAGTTCTAAGCAGGCTAGGGATGTCAGCCTCCCAGTGGGACTTGGGGATCCTTGTGACTTGCAGCTCATATCCAGACTTCAGAGATCAGTTCCACTGGAGGAAGTTGATACTTTGGAGGATGGACTTTATGGCATTGTACCTCACTGAGGTCCCTGTCCTTCCCAGGCTCCATCCCCAAACCTCCAGGAGTTTCCCAACCTAGACCTGGCAACACTAAAGCAGGCAGACAAAGCAGGAAATCCAAAAGGCACAGCTATGTACTCCCAGTATGCCCCCCACAGAGCGTTACACTCTGCAGATCAACATCTGCTGGTGGTCCCCTATTCAAAGACATCTGCTTAGCCTCAACCAGAGCCAGAGTCTTTTCGGCTCTGGCTCAGGCCTGGTGGAACAAACCTCCCAAGTGAAATCAGGGCCCTGTTGGACTTGTTACAATTCCACAGGGCCTGTAAAACAGAGTTGTTCTGCCAGGCTTATGGTTGAGGTGGCACGTGTCCAACCACATTGGCCTCCCGTGCTCCACCTGGCATCATTTATTATGTGCTGCTAATTGTGGTCTGCCTATGTGCCCAGGATCTAGCTTATCGAGCATTCATACAGGTAGTTTTCTTCTGGAATCTCTATTAATTATGCTGACTGCCATCTGGTTTGTTATAGGTTCTATATTTGTAATTATGTTTTCAACTGTTTGAATTGTTGGAACTTACTGTTGTTAATTACTGTTGTGACATATAAATCCAAACAAATAGAAATCCAAACAAAGAAATAAATTACCCCATTCATTTGCATTTTTTTCCAGATTGTCTTAAATCATCTTGTAGTATTTCATCTAGATCACAGCAGTACTTTACACCTGGCTATCTTTTGTTTAAAGCATATTTGGGGAGGGGAGGGATCAGGAACAACCCATTATATCCTTCTTCTTGAAAACAGCACTTCCAGCAATCTTTCATTTAATCTGCATCTAAAGCAAAATTTCACCAAAAATAAAGGTTGTATCTCACTTAATTGTGGGTTTGGGAGAAAATGAATAGCTGAGATCTTCAAGGATACAGCAGAAGCAGTGTGGTGTACTGAACTTTTGGGTATATGTAAGTGCTAAACCCCAAATGGGTTTGAGGGCTTTACTCTCTGCTTAGTAAATGCTGGAGAATGTTCCTTTGCAATTCTAAGTGAAGAAATTCCAACCTAGGAAGAGGAAGTAGTCTGTAATGGGTAAGGGAGAACACAGTCTTCTTGCCAGTTACCTTGTTCCTATCTACCATAGGTTGGGAGAGGATACCCAGCTTTCACTCACAGTTGTCAATATCAGGCAAGAATCCTAAACATAAGGGCTCCTCCAAATCCTACACTGGATTAGAGAATGTTCCTTCTTGGTCAAACAGAGAGTGCCTCCACTGATTGCCATATACTAAAGACTTCATCCTCACCTTCCAAACCTGTGTGCCTATGGGGAGGCGTACCTTAGAGCTTCGAACAGGAAGAAACACATGGAAAGGGAAAGACATAGGATTAAGTGTCTCTCTAGTTATTTTACATTCCTTAATTTCATTTTATTCAAAAATTCTATACAGTGGCTTTTAGGCAGCATAAAAAAGATTAAGGTAAAATTACAAGGACATGAGACCCAGCATTTTTCTTTTTAAAAAGGAAGGAGAGATATACAAATTTTTAAAGTAGCATAGATTAAAATTTATCATTTATTAATTTGTTAAAATATTTATACCATGCCTTTCCTCATGATTCAAGGCAGCTTTCAATACTCCATAAACAAAATCCATAAAGACTCCAAGCCAGTCATCAGGCTTACTTACTGGCTATTCCAAGGCTGAGGAAATGGCATTAGCTCCGTTTTTAGAGCTATGAAGATATATTTAGCAATAGCAGGAGTGGTACTGTTTTCAATTCCAGAAAGGTGATTGAGTGTTATGGTAATTGTTCAAATAGTTGGGAAATGTTGTCAGAAAGGGAGTTATCAAAGAAGCTCTTAAACTACTATAGAATTGGCATGAAAAGAGGATGGGTGCCAGGGTTTCGGGCACCTGAGACCTACAGAGACAGTTCTGTTGTCTGGGTGGAATATTGAAAAATCTACCATATAAATCTGCAATCGATAGTGCATTAAAATGGCAGCAGTATGAGGGGTCTGTGTGGAAATATAAATATTTATAAACAAGAAGAGTTGATGAGTGCATAAAGCCTTCTGAGGGAGCCGTACAATGCACAGGGGGAATGTTTGAATGACTTCCATAGTGGAGCCAAAGGCTTGGATCCATATGCAAACCTCGTATAAGAGTTGGGCTATATTTTTTTTGCCTGAAATACCTGTAAAGCTGATGGAATGCATTGCCTACCACTGCAGATAAAGAATCTCTGGATTGCTGCCACATTGGTTCTAGTGCTTGCTGGCAAGGGTGGAATATGGCAAGATTCCATGACAGAAAGTTGTGGAATAATAAACATAGATAAATTAACAGACTTGCTCAAATTAATGTTTATCAAGAAGCCAGGTTGTTGCTGAAGACAGTGAGATAAAGCAACACCACACATCCTCAGGGTTTCCAACCTTTCTAGGAGAAAGTGTTCTTTTATTCTAGGTATGCATTTGTAAGGCCAAGCAGTTTCACTTTAGCAGCAGAGGCTCTCCCGGCCCTGGAGTCTCAGGACTTGGGCCGACCCCCCCAACTAAGGAATCTCCCACAGCAAACCCAGCCCTCCCACGCACCTGGAAAGCCCCTGGACCGGGGGGAGGCAAAGGTTGTCCGGGCAGCCAAGGCAGGGCACAGCAACAGGGCTGAAGCAGAGGCAGCCTGTACTGGCCCCCAAGAAGGAGACGGCGCCAGTTGGGTCTGGTGGCGAGACTGGGCCCCCCAGGAAACCACCGGGAACAGCAGCAGGCCTTGGAAAGGCCCTCCCGGGCCAGTGTGGCCATGTGGTGGTGGCGGCAGCTCTGGCAGCCCTGAGGCCGCCAGAGCCGCCACCAGTGCAACTTCTGCCCCACCCGATGCTGACTCGGCATCCCTGCTAAAGAAGGAAGGTGGGGCCAAGGGGGCGGGGAGACACAGTGGGGCTGACGGGGGTGCTGGGAGCAGAGCAGGAAGATAAAAGGCGGGGAAGAAGAGGTGCCAGGGAGGAATAGCATGTGGCTGGGAGCCATCGGAGGAGAGAGACTGACAAGCTGAGAGAGAGAAAGGGCAAGGGCGATTCCTACACATGCTGGCAGAAAGACTTGCGGGGTGACTCTAACTGTGTCCCCTGCCGGTCTGAGGCTGCTCATTCCCCCCCCTTTTGAGTACCCCCCGCCGCCAGGACTGGCTCTCTTGCTGGGTCTCTGGGTGCCACGGCCACCGGGGGACCGGGGACCGGCTTGCAGGCTGAGCGTGACAGAGGCACCCTGAGTTCTTTTGCTGTGTGTAGTTAGAACACTGGTTGCATGGAGCAGGGCCTTTGTGCTAATGGCTGACAGACAGACAGACAGACAACTTTTATTGGTATATCAGAGATAAAAGTACATTTTATCTTTGATATGCCAATGTCTGTCTGTCTGCTAATGGCTGCAAATATATGGAATTAGTTTATGGAGGAGGACTGGGTGTGTAAAACCAACTTGTTTCAGAAGGCATTTGGACTAACTGTGTGTTTTTGTTTGTATGGGGTTTTGGGTTGTTGATTTGGGGGGGGGGTTGGTAACTGTTTCTGCTTTATTGGTGCTGCTGTTTTTATATATTTTTAAGAAATTGGTAGTCCTTCATTGAGTTGTGAAATTTTTCACAGATAAAGATGAACCTTGTGAACCTAATGTAAACAACAAAAGACCCATGTCTGGCAGAAGGTAACTCTGCCTATGTGGTTCTAGCGTAAACAAATTCATTTTCAAAGGAAAGTAATCCTCTAATGCTTACTTTTAACCTTGAAAATATGCTGGACATACAAAGAAATATACCCGGACAGTACACACAAAAGCTATTCTAGAAACACAACAAATGATATTCCTGGTACAAGATTAGCGTTCTCTATTATAATATAGCTTGTAGTTTGAAGGAAACAGATGTATTAGACATTTTGGAAAGCCATTTGCAACATACAAAGTGCTGGTTTTTAAAGCTTCAGCAGCAGTCATTTATGGAGGGCTGTGCACCTTCCACAGAGTTTATCCATTTATGCCTACTTGCACTAGTATCCATAATCAGAAGGACCATAAGAATTAACTTTTTTAAAAAAGGGAACAGACTTCCTTCCATTTATGTATGACCATCATAGTTTTGAATCTCAATTTCCTTTATTGTGCTCTGTAAGTGCAAAACTGTTGAGAATTAGCATTTGCAAAGTGCTTCCTTTCACATTTTGTAATTAGGAACAAAAATACCCTACTGAAAGACATGTTACTTGTAAAAAAAATAAAGCAGTTCTGGTTTATGATATTCCCTAAGAGAAATGGCAAACCATTTCATTTCTTAACAGTCCAAAATCTTGGCACTATTATTTAGCAAATCAGTTGGTAGCATAAAAATATCATCACCAAATCCAGCAAAGGAGATCCATGATCAGAAACAGACTTCCAATTGCATGGATGCAGGTTTTGGACACATTTCTACATCAGGACTGCATTACATATTCAGGATTCATTTACCTCCTGATGTGTCTGAAGATAGAGATTCACATCCCTATGTAACACTACTAATCACTTCCAGTCCGGATCTGGATTTTCTCCCTTTGTTCTGGATTTGCTTTTTACCAGGATGGTACTGTCCTCCTTTTATCAATTTTCAATAACATTCTTCTTGGATTACTTAGAAGATTGTCTTTATGTAGGTACTGGAGAATGAGAGAAAATATGCCCAGAAAATATTCTGTTGGACCATTGCCTTTTATGATACATTAGGGCCAATACACTGAAGCTCAATCCAGGGAAAACTAAAGCACTCTCAGTTGATAGATCAAAATGGGTAGCTGTGTTAGTCTGTCTGTAGCAGTAGAAAAGAACAAGAGTCCAGGAGCACCTTACAGACTAACAACATTTGTGGCAGGGTATGAGCTTTCATGAGTCAGTGCTCACTTCTTTCAGGTATCTGATAGTAAGACAAGTTGGGATTTGCTGAATAGGATTCCAGCAGGGGCTACTAGAGCCAGTTTGGTGTAGTGGTTAAGTGTGGGGACTCTAATCTGGGAGAACCTCGCATGCCCTGCAGAATCTAGGGAGGCCCTGCAAGGCATGCACCTCTTCAGGCAGCTGGTTCCACAAGACGGGGGCCATTGCAGAGAATGCCCTCACCCTTGTTGGCACCAGGCGGGCAGTTCATGGACCAGGGAACTTCAGTAAATTCCATGATGAAGATCAGAGAAGACAGGGAGGATCATGCCGGAAGAGGTGGTCCTGAAGGTATGAGGTCCCAGACTATTTAGGGCTTTAAAGGTAAGTACATAAATTGGCACCAGAAACTAATTGGGAGGCAGTACAGCTGTTGGATGATAGGTATTATATGCGCTGACCCGGACACTCTTATCAGCAATCTGGCAGCTGCATTCTGGACTACTTTTCAAAGGTAGCCCTGCATACAGCATATTACAATAGTCTAGTCTCAAGACGACTGTAGAGTGAATTACTGTGGCAAGGTCCTTCCGAGACAGATAGTGAGCCAGTTGGTGGGCCCAGCATAGATAGTGAAACAGTCTTTGTTACCATGTTTGTCCATGGAGAGCAAAGAATGGAGCCATACTCCCAAATTTCTGACCAAGTCGACTGTAAAAAGACAGACCCCATTAAGTGTCACTAGAAGTAGCTAACCAAGTGATCCAAGCTTCCCATGTCCATGGAGAGCAAAGAATGGAGCCAGACTACCAAATTCCTGACCAAGTCGACTGAAGAAAGGCAAGACCCCGTTAAGGGATGATAGAAGTGGCCACCCAAGTGGTCTGGGCTTTCCCAGCCACATAATTTCCGTGATGGCAGTCCACTCTAGGAATTGCTGCTAACTCTATAGTTTTATTATTGAACTGACAGTATGACATCACTTCCAGGGAATACGCAGAAGTGATGTCACATCTCTCTGGAAATCACCAAAAACTCTATGGCTGATGGCTACCTCCCATGTTCCCCTTCATCCCAAACTCCGGATTTGATTCCCCCTTCATCTACATGCAGCCAGCTGGGTGACCTTGGGTCACTCATAGTTGTCTCAGAGCTGTTCTCTCACTAGCAGTTCTCTCAGAGCTCTCTCATAGAGTGTCTGTTGTGTGGAAAGGAAGGGAAGGAGATTGTAAGCTGCTCTGAGACTCTGAGTGAAGGGCAGGTTATAAATCCAACTTCTCCTCCTCCTCCTCCTCCTCCTCCTCCTCCCATTGGTTGCCAGACCAAGCACTCTAGGCATAGGGGAGGTGCTGCAGCATGGCATATTGCCACACCACTCTGATAACCATGCTGAGGAAGTTACTTCTCACCTATAGGATCTGAGGCAGGTTATAAATCCAACTCCTCCTCCTCCTCCTTCTCCTTCTCCTCCTCCTCCTCCCATTGGTTGCCAGACCAAGCACCCTAGGCATAGGGGAGGTGCTGCAGCATGGCATATTGCCACACCACTCTGATAACCATGCTGAGGAAGTTACTTCTCACCTATAGGATCTGAGGCAAAACTAGCATGGTAAGTAACTACTTCATCAACATGGTTGCAGGATTTCTATTTTATTGTGTGGTTGCAGGAAGAATCCATACTTCATTGGTTCCTATGTGATTGCGATTGCAGTTTTGGACGATAAAGTGGGCATTTATTTTTTATCAGCCAGGTGCACTAAGCTGCCTTTGGAAAAATGAGTGTCAGATTATATGCATGTATTAAATCTTTTGCACTAAGGCCTAGTTCACATAAATAGTAGATAATGTTGTAAAGCTGTTCCTTGGATGTATCTCTTCAGCCTGCAAGAGGAGCTCCATGATAAAATGTTGCCCACAAGGAAAGATTCTGTCACATAGGAAACTACTATGTCAAGGAAAAGGTTGAATTCCAACACTTCTATGCGATATCTGCGGCCCTGCATGTGAAGGGAATTTTCATTTGCTTGGAAGAGAATTCACTTAAGGTCAATCCTCACTTGCGGAATTAATACGTCATTCACTGTTTCTGATGCAGTATTTTTAATTGCTTATATTTACTAGCAAACTGGCTATCTCCTGTATGGATGAGGAAAGCCATACTATGGGGCCCCCTACAGACGAAATAGAGATTCTCTGCATATTCAAGGGACTGCCAGGTGTACCAAAAAATGACACTGTGAATTAAGGAAGAAAAAGTAAAATGTCTTGATGAGGACTACATTTGCTCTGGGAAGGATGCAAGACTGAGATCAGCTGAGGTGCAGATGTAAGTGCCAAGGGGGAGAAAAGAGCCTGCTCCAGCTCTTGAGAGTCTGTAGGATCCGGTAAAGTGAGCTTTGGGAGGGAGGCAGGCGTTATTTCCCCCTTTGTAGTTTCTCAGGTAGCATATTAATAGCTTAAAATGTAGCATGTATTTTAAGGGCATATGTCATAACAACATATGTCCTAGTAATGTAACACAGCCCACTCTAGTAAGCACTGAAGAAGCTGTAAACAGGTACAAAAAATGTCCACAGTTCTTTGCAACATTGGAACCAGAAGCGCAGAACAGACAAATATGGCAGTATTATTTGAGGGGAAATCTCTGTATGAAAAACATAATTGCATTAGGATATTTCCATACAAAACATTTTCCTAGAAAGTGTTCAACTTTTCTACAGTATTCATATGGCTGTTTTCCTGCTTCTTTATTCCTATCAGTGTTTTGGGATTTTTTTTTTCCCTTTTCACTGAAGGTTTTTTGGGCAAAAGAGTCTTTTGACACTTTGACAGTTTATAGATTCACAGTGGAACATTATCAACTTTTTCCCCTGACATGATCACTGAGTGTGTTGCAGCATATGATGAACTGGCCAAAATCTTTGAGGCACCAACTGGTAGATACTGCTTTACTATTTATTCCACATGTCCTAATGAAATATGTGTAACTAATATCTGCTAGGCCCAAGTTTACCAACTCTAATAATTGCCTCTCCGGCACCTGCAAAAGATATTCTTCCCATTATGAAATGGGGAAAGCAAGAAAATAATTACATCTATAATTTTTCAAACCAGGGATATTGTACTTTGCCACTTAGGAATTGCCAAATATTAATTTATTTTATAATAAAGTTTATTTATTGCTCAGATACAGTGTTACTTTAAAGATACTTTGCTGGTTTAATAGGTTTTAATTTTTAACCATTCTCCATTGTATGATTACAAACATTTGATTTCATTTTGAAAACTTCAAGGCTTGTAAGCTAAGAACTGATTCAATTGTGTAACAAGGCACATGGTATACTTCTTTCACGGGACTATAGCACCTCAGATATGTACATGGACAAATCACATGCTCATCCACTTTAAAACTTCACTGCATGTGAAAAACTGGTACGTGAACGAGAAGGGCTTCCAGTTTTACTGTATGTTTGAATCCCCTTAGTGATTATTGAAATCAATTGAACTCAGTTCCCAGCAATTGTATTTAGGACTTGTGGGAGAGGCTGGAATTCTACAGGCACTTGCATATACAACATTCTACTGATTACAACAGAGGCTATGACATACAGCTGTGAACTAGAGTGAAACCCTAAGGGTACACTCAAGCACAGAGTGAAGCATATTTAAATGTCTACTGAAATTGATGTGAGGGACTGAACACATGTCTTGATTGTGCATTGGAGAGCACCCTAAGGGCGTCTTCAATCACATATAGCTGCCACACAACTCCCATTCATTTCACAAGCCCCCAGTGTTTGGTGGATTATGGGTTAAACATTTTTAAATAGCTTATTTGTTGCAAAACACAAAAGTGGGAGTACAGCTTCAACAGTATAGAGGATCACAAACCGGGATGTGTAATTATTTCCACATAATGGTACCATTATAAATGTAATAGAAGCTATTTTTTATGGGACAATTTAATGTACTTGGACGTTAAATACACACAGGTGCCCTAAATGTATTTCATTTGTCCATTAAACTATCAAAGGCAGTTGCATGTGAGTTTTATTATGAGACATGAAACTGAGCAGTAATGCTGAACTGATACATGGAAGGAACTGTTCACAGAATCTTACAGCAGCCACTCTTCCTGAGCTGTGCCATTTCTATTGAAAGAAGTACAACATTTATAGTGCAAACAGGAGATATTATTTCAGCTTTTGTCACTCCCAGTAGCTTGTTCACATGCAAATGATGCTTAGTTTAGATCACTGGTGTTTCTGAAGGTAACTGAGATTAGGTTTCAGTAATGGAAGATAAAGGGTAGGGTAGACACCATGTCATTTTGTTTCTTGTTCATTAGCATCTTGGGGCTTTGCTACTATTGTTTGTATGTTCGTGCACCAAGAGCAGATGATGAGGGCTGGAAATTAAGGGTTTGCCTGAACTGTGCAAGAACTTGTGGTGTCTTTCATACAACTAGAAAAGACACCTTTAGACATTTATCTGCTATTTTGACATATTTATTGCTTTACAGCTGTTGTCCTTATAACCTTAGCTTATTACTTTTGACTCTGCATATCTTAAACATCATCATGTTACACGTTAATTTGTTGTTCAATCCCTGTCTATAAGTTTGAAAATTACATACCATTCCAATGTACTTGAAAATTCTGCATGCACATGAAAGCTCATACCTTGAATAAACCTTTGTTGGTCTTAAAGGTGCCACTGGACTCTAAATTTGTCTTTCAGTGTTAGTGCTGCCGATCTCCAGGTGAAGCATGGAGAACTCCCCTACTCTGACTTCCCCACCTGCCACTCCTCCCCCACATGCCATCCTTCTCCCACCCCCTCTCCCACCTGCCACCCCTCCCCCACTCCCACTGCTCTACAGGCCACCCTTCCCCCATCTGCCACCCTTCCCCCACTCCCCTTCCCCCACTCCCCTTCCTCCCAGAGGTAGGTATGTGACCCCTCTATGAACTCATTTTGGCAGTCCGCAGCCACTTGCTGTTCAGATGTGCCAATGGGCAAGGGGCCTGCTCTTTAAATGGCGGAGGGGACTCTGCACAGGCATGCAGCATGCTTTCTGTTGCTGCTGGGCCTTTTGCAACATGGAGAACACACCATAAACCTTCCCAAAATGGAGGGACCCAAAGAGGCACTCTTTAAGCCTCACAAACAGGAGATGGGAGAAGAACCTGTGTACAAAGAAGTGGGGCCTGAGCCTCAACCTTTGGAAGAGCCAGTAATGTGCTGTGTTCAACACTTCGTTTCTGAGGTAAGCTTCCCTGTCTGACATATTTAGCCTCCTTTTTTGCTGTCTGCCCCATTCTTTAAATACACAAAACTTTAACTCCTCACATTTAGTGATTTAAATTTGCAAGGTGTCTCCCTGTGTCCTGCTTAACTCTGTGATCATTAGCAGCAAAGCCTGGCAAATGGCAAAGGCTAGAGATAAATTCACACACATTCTCACATCATCTCCTGAGAGCTGTAGCTCTCCTCCCTTCTTCCTCCCAAATCTGCCAAACTCTAGTTGTTAAAGGTTTCTTGGGACTGGATGTTGTTGTTTTTTTACTTTATGCTTGGCCCATCATGCCTGCCAAGAACATTATGCGCCTGGTGTTTGTTAATAGAAAAGGCAGGCACACTAACTCAGGGAATAGCCATTTGCTACCATGCAACTCTTATTCTGTATTATGAAGAAGAGCTATTCCAATTACTGCTTGTAGCATGACCCTGTAGCATATGAATCAATATACGCAGGAAAGCCTGTAAAAGCAGCTACTGCACAGGTACAAAGTTGCTCAAAATTCGGGGGGGGGAATATGAAGGTGATCCAATGAGGGGCTCAATTTGTAATGAAAAGTGCAGTCTTAGTGAGTCCGAATATTTATCATGTCCATTTCAAGATTCCCAGCATCTATGATTTGACCAGTTGTCACTTGCAGAAAGCTCCAATTACCAATCATATTTCATAGAGAATTGGTTTAACTTTTTAAATTATATTTCCGGTTCTATTATGGAAGACAATAAGTTACCTAGGAAATATATTAACTTTTCTCTTAATGACTATGCTGTATGACATTCTTCACAGATTAATCTTGTGTTGTTTGGTTGGTTTTGATGTATATAATTGGATCGTATATTGTTATATGTTAATGTTTTGTGTATTATCAATAAAAATGTTAATATATATAGAAAAAGAATGGGGCAAACAGCAGATAGGTAGGCTAATATGTCAGACAGGGAAGCTTACCCTCAGGATCTAAGTGTTGATCACAACACATTACTGACTCTTCCAGAGATTGAGGCTCAGGCCCCACTTCTTAGTAAAAACTGAGAAAAGGGTAGGGGGGAGAACTCAACCCAAGATATGGCTGTGATATATGAGGGTCAAACTAACAAAATAAGTTATCATACAAATAAAAATATTTATTATGCTGTACACATTAGTAAAAGATAAAAGAGGTTAAAAGAAATGATCCAAATATAAGACTCTTAAAATTTTTTACACACAGAGTTAAAAGTTTTATATATACAATTGATGGGTATATCTTATGACCAGTAGACCATATGTGTTTCGGCCCCTTCAGGCCTTCCTCAGTGGTCAATATTACTATTGACACATCCAGAAATAAATATAAGAACAAAGATTTTCTTTAGTGTTGCTTTCTGGAATTGTCAAAAGGGAGAGAGAAAAGCCGAATTATTACATATCAGTTGCACATAATAAAGGCATATAATAGAAAATTTTAAAATATCAGAAAATTTTTGCTGTTGTTACCTCATGTGATGTGCAGTTGCTAAAAGCTTACATAGTAGGCCATGGATAATCTCTCATGGTAACTGCACATGCTCTTCAAATTGTTCTACATTAAAGTGGAAATTATATAATTGTTAGAATTTATAAATAGTATAATTATTTTTAGCCATAGAGTATTTTTAGCCATAGAGTATTTAAATTCTCCAACCAACCTGGTAACAAATATCCAATATTACAATAGGACCACTGAGGAAGGCCCTAAGGGATCGAAACATGGGTGGTCTACTGGGCATAAGATATACCCATCAATTGTATATGTAAAAGTTTCAGCTCTCTGTGTAAAAAATGTTAAGAGTATGATATTTGGACCATTTCTTTAAGCCTATTGTATCTTTTACTAAGGTGTACACCATAATAAATATTTGTATTTTTATAATAACTTATTTTGTTAGCTTGAGCCTCATATATCACACCCATTTCTTTGTACACAGGTTCTTCTCCCATCTCGTTTGTGGGGCTTAAAGAGTGCCTCTTTGGCTCCCTCCATTTTGAGAGAGTTTATGGAGTGTTCTCCATGCCGCAAAAGGCGCAACAGCAACAGAAAGCATGCTGCATTCCTGTGCAGACTCCCCACTGCCATTTAAAGAGCAGGCCTCATGCCCATTGGCACATCTGAATAGCAATTGGCTGTAAAATGTCAGGACGAGTTCAAAGAGGGGTCATATACCTACTGGGAGGGGGATGGGAGTGGGGGAGGGGTGGCAAATGGTAGATGGGGAGTGGGAGAAGAAGTGTAGGGGATGGGGAAATTTCACTTTAGTGGAATGTGCCTCCCTTATCCTACTCCCTACATTTCCCCTATCTACTCTCAGACAGTGTCAGATCCTCAGCTGTGACTCCACAATTTAATAAAATACCACAGTGTAGCTACTGCTGTATTATAACTTATTTTCATACTTCAATTAATGTTGCCCAAAGATATGTATCCCAGGAAGTCTCTTCAACATGGTTTCATGTCTACAAGGAAGGTTTTCAGAAAACTTAGAAATTATTTTAAATAAATGGTGTCGTTTATAGTTACAAAAATGAAGAAAAGAAATATCCCCCTTGTAGAGCTGAACATTGGTTTCAAAGGTCAGTATAGTGCAAGCTGCTCTAACGTAACCAATTTTGCCACCCTAATATAAGCAAAATTCTTAAAACTGCTCCTGACAGTATGGCCTTCATTCTAATCACTACTTACAGGAGTAACTGCTTGCATGTTTCCCTCTTGGGCTATTTCACCTTAGGCTGTTCACTGCTTGTTAATGAGACCAATGTGGATAGTTGATGATAATTGTGGATAATGTTAAAGACGGCAAAGCTCTTGCTTCACCTTAGAAGCTGAGTTGCAATCTGTTCAAACGTATTGCTGTGATTCTTTCACCAATTATATTTGTTTTCAGAAACAGTAGACAAGGAGTTAGACCAGTTTCTTGAATACCTTCTGGCATTTCACAGGTGAAAATAGGGTTGTGCTTGTAACACCCATTGTCTCTTACCAAGTATCACTACCTGAGGTCTTCTGTTGTACATTGCTGTTGCTTCTATATCTGTTACATTGATATACTAGGCAATAGTCTGTCCTGCACTGTTTTAAAAGCCAGGTGTTTATCCACTATGGGAAAGATCTTCTTTACACAGAGAGTGATTAAAATGTGGAATTCACTGCCAGAGGGTGTAGTGATGGCCACAGGAACAGACAGCTTTAAAAGAGGATTAGATAGATTTCATGGAGGATAGATCTGTTAATGGCTACTGACATGGTGACTGAGCAGAACTTCCACATTCAGAGGTACTAAACCTCTGAATCCCAGTGCCAAGAGGCAACATCAGGGGAAGGCCTTGCCTTCTGTGCCCTGTTGTTGGCCCTCCAGAGGAACTGGTTGGTGACTATGTGAGACAAAATGCTGGACTACATGAACCACTGGGCTAATCCAGCAAGGCTCTTCTTATGTTCTTAAGATACATTAGAAAATATAATTGTACTAAAATAGACTACTGACAATGGAAATATACCTCAGCATCTGCATTTGGGAAATGGTAGGGTATGTATTTAATGTTAATATGTGTCAAGACCTTGACAGCATGTGTGCTTGCATGCATAGGCAGTAGATACTAATGATCCATCTCTCCTTAAATTTAGAGATTTAAGTTCTCAAGACCCCAGGGGGGGAGTTGCACCTTCAATAATGACAACTGTAGCTCTTCACAGTAGCAAAATACCAATAACTATTCCCAACAGGCAGAAATTAAGACGCAATAGGAACAATGAATTACCAGGGGTAAGTGTCAGAAAACAGGGACTGCCCCTGATAAATATGAATAATGAATGCAAACTGCTCTAAACCATACCCTAGATATAAAGAAACAGATGTCAAGAAGAAGGATTCTAGCCTAGCTAAACACACAGTTTTCGATGTTGAAGGTAGTATTTTGTTTTCTGGAGCATTCATGTGAGCCCATGCTTGAAGTGATTCAGCCCAGACATGGGTTTACCAGCTCATCTGCTTTTTGTGGGAATTATTATCATTTACCACATAGAAGTGTCCAGGTAAGGCAGAACCTGTGCAGAAGCCTGAAATGTTGCCAGGATGATGAGGCTTTTGTACACACACAGCATTGCACCATGGAACATAAGTTCTGCCCTTCTCTTTGCTGTACTGTTCAACAGTGGCAGGTGGAGAATATACACCTGGTTTTTGGCTTGTAAAACCCATTTTGAGCAGGTCTCTAGAGAAGCAGCACTTACATTTTCTGTTTTAAAAAACAACCTACTGCAGATTCTTGATCTCTCCCCCCCCCCAGTGTTCTTTACCATCATGTGCTGTTGGTGTCTTTTGGTGGCCTCCCATCCAAAGCCTCCAGTGCACTTCCACTTAACTTAGCAATGAGTGCTGATAGTACATCACATTAACATTCTGCCAGAGAGCTGAAACATCTATAGACACATGAGCTGTTAATGGTTCCTATGTCCCTGAACTTCCTCCCTGAGAATTCAGCATTCACCTACATCCATTGCATCACTGTATAGTTGTTTGTTTCTCATACGTGTTGCTTTTTCCTCAGAATTCTCAAAGCAGCCTATGCAGAGCATGGTCACTGTAAAGTACTGGGTTCACCACACGGAGGACTTGTACTACGACATGCATTCAGACGTGTTTATTGTACTTCACACACTAGACAAGGGAAACAGTCCTGCAAGGCCAACTATATACACTCCAACCACTTCCCCCATGCCCCCATTGGAAGGTTTGAATTTCCCGCCAAGGTTCTTTTGGTGGACTCAAGGTGGACTAGGATCCTAGGTCCCCTTTGTGTTAGGGGACTAAGCTCTTGCATAGTCACGGACCCCTGATGGCAGTCCACATACATAACAGTCACAGTCTCAAGTCCAATCACTAGCTTAGCTGAAGGTGACATTAACAATGTGATCATATCCTGTTGTTGTTGTTGTTGTTGTTCAGTCGCACAGTCGAGTCCGACTCTTCATGACCCCATGGACCAGATCACGCCAGGCCCTCCTGTCTTCCGCCGTCCTCTGAAGTTTGCTCAATTACATGTTCGTTGCATCAATGACACTGGCTAACCATCTCATCCTTTGCCGTCCCCTTCTTCTTTAACCTTCAATCTTTCCCAGCATTAGGGTCTTCTCCAATGAGTGCTCCCTTCTCATTTGGTGGCCAAAGTATTTGAGCTTCAACTTCAGGATCTAGCCTTCCAGGGAGCAGTCAGGGTTGATTTCTTTTAGGATTGAATGATTTGATCTCCTTGCAGTCCAAGGGACTCTCAAGAGTCTTCTCCAGCACCATAGTTCAAAAGAATCTATTCTTCGGCACTCAGCCTTCCTTATAGTCCAACTCTCGCAGCCATACATGATTACTGGGAATACCATTGCTTTGACCATGTGGACTTTTGTTGGCAGGGTGATGTCTCTGCTTTTTATCATACTGTTTCGGTTTGCCATTGCTTTCCTCCCAAGGAGCAGGCGTCTTTTAATTTCATGGCTGCAGTCACCATCTGCTCACATTATTTTCTGGGCCCAGTCACGGCTGCTTTACCTCTCATTAATGATCTGGGTTTTTTGTTTTTGAGAGAGCTGCAGTGTTTGTCCTCATCTAAATCACAATCAGTGCCTTGCCCTCTCAAAATTTGTGTTTCCTAAGACTTGTATGCAATCCTGCTACCCCACAATACTAAGCATTGGTGATAGAATTGTAGGGTTGTTCAGGGCCAAACTACATGTTACTGTTTTTGAAGAGTTGGGTCTCAACTGATGTTCCCTTTAGCAGTACAGCAGCTGCATGGAATGGCGTCTTTAAAAATGGAGAGTCCAAATGGGCCTAGAGTGATGCCATATGGGGAGTAGGGTTGCCAGTCCCCAGTTCCTGGTGGGGGTTCCCCTGATTTTTGGGGCTTCAGCCCTGGTGGGACATACCCAGTGTGATGATGTCACCCAGAAGAGACATCATCACATTGGGTATGTTGTCTGGGATACCCAGGTTTGAGGGCAAAACTCTGTGGTAAATTTGACCTAAAACCATAGAGTTTTGCCCTCAAACCACAGCATCCTGTGAAATATCACCAACACAATGATGTCACTTTTGGGTGACATCATTGCATTGGGGAACGTCCCAGAATGCCTCCCAAATCCCTCTGCTGGCACGGCGCGGGAACCTGGCAACTCTGGTGGGGAGGAAGGCTGCTGCAAAAACTGCTGCATATGGAGCATATGTGCACTTATTGGTACTAGTGTCCATAGCACCATGCTGTAAGCCAGTGCCTCAGCCAAAACACAAGTAGCCATCTGCTAGCCTCTTGCATGGACTTTTGGTCTTATGGGTCTTTATCTTTAGGAACACTATTATCCTTTTATTTTATTTTTTAACTAATGCTCAGTTTGCTAAGGAAGTTAAACTCCTGACAATAGCTGTTCTGATACTGGCAGATATTGGAGGAGGAGGAGGAGGAGATTGGATTTATACTCCCCCCTTCACTCAGAGTCTCGGCTTACAAACTCCTTTCCCTTCCCCTCCCCACAACAGACACCCTGTGAGGTATGTGGGTCTGAGAGAGCTCTTTTGAGAACTGTTCCTGAGAGAACAGCTCTGAAAGAACTTGTGACTGACTCTAGGTCACACTAGCAGCTGCATGTAGAGGAGTGGGGAATCAAACCCGGTTCTCCCAAATTAGAATCCACTCTCTTAACCACTACACCAAACTGATGTAGTAAGAGTAAGATAAAACTTTACAGGTTCAAACACTACCACTTTCAGGTTCAAATATTAGCACTTTCACATGAACTCCACCAAAAAGCAAAAGCAGTAAATTCTGCATTTATTTCTCAGAACGTTCTAGTGTTTCAGTTCATTGTGTTATTGGTGGAGATGCATCTTGTAAAAAGCTTTAAGAAGTTCTTGCATTTACATGATGTGCTACCATCTGAAACAGCTGCTTGTAGATACGTGCACCACAATTTAATCTAATTCTATCTATGAAGAGAAGGAATGCCTCAGTAGATCATACAAATTCACTGTCCTGTTATCAATGGTGACAAGATAGATGCTTATGGCAAGCCTACAAACTAGACAAGGAGGTAACATCCCTTCTCCCATTGTTTGATACCTGATTGGAATTCAGAGCCATGCTCAGAGGGGAGGAACAGTGTAAGAGTGACAGCAGAAAGAAGCCCTATTCAGACAACATATTGCTTTCACTGAATGCATGGAAGGGAAAGAGGGTTGGGTTCATATACAGTGACCCTGTTCCTGACATCCATTTAGCAGTTGAACCAATGACAAATTTGATCCAGGATAATCCAACCTAATTTCTACCCCCCATGTAGGCTATTGTATAAGACTCCCACAGTGGCCTGCTGTGCTTCATTTCATCACAGCTATTTCTCAGTACACGTACATGTGACTCACGTGTGCTTTAAAACTGCTGCCAATCAGGGTAGCTATAATCCTGCCTACTTGCAGTGGTTCAAAATAATTCAGAAATAATGTATTGTCTAGGATGTTAGCTTATGAAGGTGCATGATTAAATTATTGTGGTACAGTTCTTTCTTATTGCAATACATTGTCACATATCCTGGCTTGTTTTAATTTAGCCTGGGAATTCGTTTGGGTAACTATATTGTGTATGCGTATGATGAACCAAAGGCCCTTTGGGCACTAGTATAATATAAATTAGAAATAAGAACTACTTCACAATTTATTAAAAGTAGTCACTCTAGGGGCTTTCAGTGCTAAGAAGGAAACTGCTTCACTGTCAGTTGAAGAACCCACTTTTGATTTGCAATTAAGTAGACGGAGATAACTCACAATTTTGAAAATGATTTCTAAAGATGCCTGTTTATAATCCCCATTACTTTAGGTAGAAAGGATACATACAGTAGAATTAAAGATTTATAGGCTGACTTTATGCATATATATTCACAAGTCCATTCCACTGTGTTCAGTTGGACTTTCTTCCAAGGAATCATGTACAAGAACACAACCTCAGGTGCTGCATTGTGCTCTTTAATCAGCAGTGCATTGCTGATAATTTTTATGTGGGAAAAACACCACTCTTTCCAGCATTCATAAAATCATTTAGAATTTATTTGGCATAAGGAGATTTATTCTTGGCCAAAATACCGATCAACAGGTAGTTAACAGGTGAATACTAAAATGAATGTATTTTTTAAAAAAAGAAATAGATGCGACAAGTGCAGTGTACTGTATCCAAAATAAAGAGGCACTGCCATAATAAGATGAAATTAAATCTTTCTGACTATGATGAAGGATAGGATGTTACAATGAGCTGGCAAAAGTTGGACATTGGAGGAAAAATAAGGGTATAGAAACTATACTTTTGTCATGGATGGGTGCAGTTTTATAATAGAAAAAAGGCCAACATTTTTAATAGGCCTGCATGAAAGCAATAGCATGGTGTGCATTGCATGTCTCCCTTGCTGTTTAAATTATAACTTTTATCTGTTTTCCATGTGATTTCTTTCTTTGTGTTTTTCATTGTTTTCACAATGACATAAAATTACAACTTAAGAGAAAGATGACTTGAAACCAGCTACACCTTCCTACTTATTATATTGTTTCCATGAAGGAATGATCTAACAATGTGTGTGTGTGTGTGTGTATAATTTCTTACTTCTCCCCTCCCACACAAACTTTTTCTTTCTCTTCTCTATCCCATCCCCTGCTATTACCTATCCTGGCTTTCCATTTCTTAAAAGTCAGACACCATTTTATAAAAAATAAGTATAGAAAAGTTGATCTTGACCGGCACAAAAGTATCATAGATAGGGTTGCCAACCTCCAGGTTGGGGTTTGGCGATCTCCTGGAATTCCAACTGATCTCCAGACTACAGCGCTCAGTTCTCCTGGAGAAAATGGCCGCTTCAGAGGGCGGGTTCTATGGCATCACATCCCTGCTGAGCTCCCTCCCCAAGCCCCGCCCTCCCCAGGCTCCACCTCCAAAATCTCCAGGAATTTTCCAAGCCAGAATTGGCAACCCTAAATATGTCTAAATTTAAGGGCCAATACAAAGTCCACATGGTAGACACGTGGCTATCTAAAGGACTCAAAAGTGTGCATGGTACTCAGTGCTGAGAATTCAGATAAAGACTGTGGCATGTGAGGAGAATGGCCTAAGCCCTATCCTCTCCGCCATTTTCCTAACCTGAAGCAATCCCAGGGAGCTAGTCCTTGCCATATAAGGAAAGCATACATGCAGTAATCAGTACATGTAAGTTCCCCCAGTGGGGCAGCTCTGGGATGTAGGAAAATGGTGATCAGGTCATATAAGAGGACTTTGCTACATTTTTAGAAGATACTCTCCCTTCCACAACCCTGTCACCATCTTGTAATACCAGCATAGCCTTGTAAATAAGGCTATTAGCTAACAGTATTTTTAATTCCCTGCCTGGCCACACATACCTTTGCTCTTTATTACTCAGCACCAGGTTTCAGCCTGAAATAAAGAGAAAAACCATCTCTCTTCCAGTTTACAAATGTTTCTATGCCTGGAAGCACTCCTGACCAGAGCCAATGTGAAATGCTCTTTACCAAGCCTGGTCCAGCATGACAAGAAACTAGTTCTTGGGGCACTTTTGTGTTGCAAGCATCTTGCTTGATACCAAGGATACAAAAATGATCTTTGTCTTGAAATTTCTTATTTTGTTTTGGTAAAACATATTATTAGAGCCTATTCTTGACTTCCTTGGCAATATGGTAGCATCTAAAGAATATACGTTTTATGTGCAAGGGTACAGCCTTTGCTCTTGGTAATTGCAAAGCAATGGCTTGTGAGTGCATAGCACCCTCTGGGAGTAGCTAGGAGATCTTTCTCAGCATCACAATAAACAGTAAATTGGCTTGGAGCCTTGGTTTTCTCAGCCTGATGATATTTATGCATAATGGCTCAAAGTAACTGGCTTACAAAAATTGGTTTTGACTGATTCAACAGCCATGCATGTTTTTCCAATCAAGATGTTTGATGAGTGCAAAGAGTTTCTATGGCAACAAGTTACAAAAGAAGGGGATCCAGTTTGGGGGATTTGTCAACATATGATGGAAATACAACACAAATAGCAATAGCCAGGCTGTGTTGTCCTGCTTTAGTTGGTGTGGTTTTCTAGAAGGTATTTGTCATTGTTGCAACTGATTGCTTTGGGAGGATCAAAAATTAATGCTGGGAAGAGAGGGATTTCCTTATTATCAAGATCCAACTGTTGGGTCAGTGACAAACATCCCATTTGGAACCAGAATAAAGTGATCCATGCACAAGGAGCAGTGTGGAATAGATGTGAACTGTAATACTGTATTACAAGAATTTGTGCTAGTTTCTGGTCTCATTTATGGCATCTGTCTTCTTAAAAATTACGATATATTGAATCTGAAAAAAACAATGAAGAAAGGAAGTTTAATTTTCAAAAATAGAGTAGCTGAAAAAAACTTAAAGATTTGCAGTTGTACTGCTTACACAAAATTCCATGTGTAGCCTTATTATATAGTAAGTCAAGATCACCTGAAAAGATTTGCCTTCCTTTATGTATGTAATAATTGAATACCACTTTCTTGTAAAGTGTTTGGTATAGCAGAGCCTTTAGGTCAGGGGTCCCCAACTTTTTTGAGCCTCTGGGCACCTTTGGAATTTGGGCACAACATAGTGGGCACAGCAACAAAATGGCTGCCATACGATGGCTGCCAGCCACGGGAGGCAGAGCCATACACAAAATGGCCGCCACAGCTTACTGTCAGTCACCCAGTGAAGATCCTTGTGTTGTGGTGACAGCTGCTGCCAAAGTCATGTTTTCTTTTTAAAAAAATCAAATTTCCAGTGGCCAATCAGAAGCCTTCCTGGGTTAAAGTGCCATCTGGCCCTGCCCTCTTTCTTAAAACACCAGGAAAGATGTCAGCGTGCACCATGGTAATCCTGGGCACCACACTGGGAATCCTTGCTCTGAGGGAAATCCCCAGGTATGTACAAAGAATTCAACAGATCTGCAGATTTCAAGTGTCAATTTGCGGTTGAGCAGTAGTGACATGATACTGTGAGATAAGCCTTGTATGTAAGAACTGCACCAAAAAATTAGTGAGGGGGCTTTGTATGGGATGTGTAGTAGAGGCTAAGTATAGGGCTGCCAGCTCTGGGTTGAGAAATTCCTGGTGATTTGGAGGCGGAGCCTGGGGAGGGACCTCAGCAGGGTATAATGCCATCAAGTCCACCCCCTGAAGCAGCCATTTTCTCCAGGGGAACTGAGCTCTGTAGTCTGGAGATCAGCTGTCATTCCAGGAGAGTTTCAGGCCTCACCTTGAGTTTGGCAAACCTCTCTAAGCAGGCAATACACTAAAAAAAGATCGAACTTCATAATTAGTGCTTTAAATTTAAAGGAAATAAGCTGAAGAAGTCTTCATGTTGTATTCATGTCAGGGTGTATTGGTTGTCATATATCAGGTTCCTAGGAGGCTTATCAACCACCTGTAATAGCACAATATTGCATGATCAGAATTGGCAAGGAACCAGGACAGTTATTGTAGCACCATATGATTTGTGATGAAATGTCTACACTGATTAATTTATATATAGTTACCATTTACACCATGAAATTTGCTCTCCTCCAAATGGCAGGTAGCATCTGTGTTAATAAATTCTTCAAAAACAATGCAGCACATTTGTTATACTTCAATAAATATGGCACTTGTAAGTGCTAGACAGAATGGTCCAACTGGCTCAACAATCGTTATTGAT
This sequence comes from Gekko gecko, assembly GCA_029375565.1. NCBI lineage: Eukaryota > Metazoa > Chordata > Lepidosauria > Squamata > Gekkonidae > Gekko > Gekko gecko. The sequence goes on along the minus strand of JAPDNY010000003.1, from coordinate 58,605,705 downwards.
TAGTATTCATTTTAAAATGGCACTTCCCCCCTGGTATTTGTTCCCCTGAATGCTTCTTGTTGCTGAATCATTGGAGAAGATATAGTGTTTGCATACTGTCAACAAGAAGAAATTGATAGATAAGCATCTGGCATGCTGATTTGATTTGGATGACAATGTTGCCATAAAATCTAGGCCTGAGAAGTCCTGTTGCAGTTGCTTAGATCAGTTTTTGTTGACTGAGAATGCTGATAATGTGCTTGGAATAAGTTGTTCTGGTTTAAAGCTTCCAAATGTCATCCTCTTAGAACAGCCTCTGGGTATGTTTTCTGCTGTCTTAAAACAAGAGCTTGTGAGGGTTTTGAATGGCTGGTATGCAGGGACAAGGACATTGTTAACGTAGTCAGAAATTCTATCTCTTTCCTCCGGAAAGCCTGTCAGTTGTCTGTCTTCTGATGGTGCTCTGTTGCTTGACAGCTTCCATGTCAAGTTCTTCCCCGAAAATCACTTTCTGGGTGTCACTGGACCCAACTTTAGCACTGGTCCAGAAGCAAGCATGAGTGTTGATGTCTCTATAACAGCTCAGGTATGTGATACAATTGATATGTGATTGTGACAGGGACACGGCCAGGAGGTGCTCCTCGTGAGGGAAGCCCTGAGGCATGGCTAGAAAGAAAAAAGTACACCAGTAGCTCTGAGAAGCTTGCTCAGAAAAGACAAGACAAACCCAGATGGGGCTGGTGAGGGCTAACAACCCTAGAGACAGGCCAAGCCAACAGACATTAGCAGCAGGTGGAAATCAGTGGGGCAGCAACTCAGCCAAGATGAAGGGATGGCAGATGGAGCAGCAAGGGGAATTTCTGAGCCACGAGGCAGGAAGAATGCTGTCAGCTACTTCCTCGCACTATATGCCTGAAGGACTAAATAAAAGTCTGGCTGAACTGACTGTAGAGTTCTGTGTGTGCCTGGTGATTGGGACCAATGGATTTGACAGCCTTACCCAGCTGGCTATCGGCAGCAGTACTACAGGTCACCCAAGAGATGCCCACTGTGATACGTGAGAGCCAGTGTGATGTAGTGAGGTTAAGAGTGTTGGACTGGGATCTGGAACACCAGGTTTGAATCCCCACTCGTGCCATGGAAGCTTGCTGGGTGACCTTGGGCCAGTCACACATGTTTAGCCTAACCTACCTCACAAAGTTGTTGTGAGGGTAAAATGTAGAAGCGATGAAATATGTAAGTTGCTTTGGGTACCCTTTGGGGAGAAAAGTGGGGTATAAATGAGGTAAATAAATACGGGCCAGAAAACACGGGGGAGAGGCGTGGCAGTTCGCCCCGGAGCTAAATGAGGCATGGTAGCCCAATCACATGGGTCACCGGGTTGCCACGCTCCAGCTCTGCGCCCCGATCATGCCACGCTGCTGCAGCGCGGCAAAAAAACAGCGCAGCAGACCACACAAGTGGGAAGTGTTGCGAAGTGTGCATGCGCCATTGGGGGGGGCGGGCCGCTGTTGGTGTCTTGTGTGTGCGCATGCACTGTTCAGCATTGGTGCGCATCCCATGGAAACTTACAACATCCGGAAACCCCGGGGATATGGGCAGGCATCGGAAGCTGCAGGATACCGGCGCTCCCGCGATCAGACACCAGCCTTTGCCCCGGGGTTTCCGGAAACTAGTACTTCGGACCTAGTAGTTTTTTACTCTGCATTTTCCACGGGAAGCCGCGGGTTGGCCACGGGAGCACTATGCCTCCCAGATGTGCTCGTATGATCACGCATGGAAAGTCCGCAGGGCTCTCGTGCCTTCAGTGGGGCAAATGCTCAGTGTGAACGGGGCCATGGCTCAAGGAAAAGGGGCCCTGTGTGGTATCTTAAGAGCTGCCAGAGCAGCTGGGTTTCTGTCTCAGCACAAACTTCAGTGGCATGTGTGACAGAATTGTATGGCTTTGTTGCACTTCCCATGTAGAGAATACCAGTTTAGTTATACAACATACCATGTGTCGTGTTCCCCCCTCCCCGCTGCCTTTTCGTTGCAGCTAAGATTGGGTGTTATATCAGCAGAAAAGGAGAAGCTTAGAAAATGATTCCATTGTCTTAGCAACAAATACCAAGGTCCTTTCACTTTGTCTTTCTTAATCAGAGTTCAGAAACAAAAAAGAACAGCCTCAGACTCTTTCCTTCTTCTATTACTCTTCTTGTTATATTATGAAACTTAAAGGCCTCTAATCCTGTCAGGGCAGTTGCCCCCAATGCTCCCTCTAAGCTGTGGAGTCTTGTGAGCAAAAATCCTACTTTGTGAACTACTGGCATTAAAGTTGCGAGCGAGCGATTTAGCTGCTGCATAAATTAGTTTGCTCTGGAGCCATCCTTCCTGAGCGAAGACAAAAATGTGTGAGCTGGAGGCTAAAAAACTGTGAGCTAACTCACACTAACTCAGCTTAGAGGGAAAACTGGTTTTTGTAAAGTAAGCAGTGCAGCATTTTTTGCTCATCACCTTTTTGTTAGTTTCAATTTTCATCATAAATGTCAATGCCAAAAGATTCTCTCTGCCCCACAGAGTCCAGACTTACTCCTTTGAAATGTGTAAATATAGGGGAAGTTGTTTGTTTGCTTCTTGAACCAGAAAAAAATTACCACTGTTTATTTTTATTAAAAGAGGGATGTTTGATTACATTCTAACATAATTCCAAATACTTTTATTTATTTATTTTGCAACTGTTTAAAAACCCATAAGAATGATCCAATTGACTGCATATTCTGGTTACAACTGTATTTAATGTTTCCAATATCACAATCCTTTAGAGATAATCCATTCCCATTAGCCAAAGCAAATTCCTTTGGGGTTGTCTTTCTTTGGCTTTTTCTCTAGATAGTTCTAGATTATGAGCTTTGTTTGCAAGTTTACCAGTGCCAGGCAAGGGCCAAAAAGCAGGGAGTTAATTTTGCATGTTGCCTTGACTCAGGGACTTGGGAGCCACAAGGAGCTCTTTGGCGCATGCCACCTGTGGCTCCGTAGAGCACAGCTGCCCCGCGTTCCAGGACAGTGGGCAATCACTTTCGAAAATTAGAATAATTTAATTGTTACGGTGAGTCTCACGATAAAGCTGTTTTGTTATTACAACTTGCCCTTGACAGTTATATTGAGGTTGTGCAGATCTAGGGGGTTTGTGTTTGAGGCTGGGTCAACTCTTTTTCTTGAAGAATAATTGGGAGAGTAGTTTTTTACTTCTGAGTAAAATATATACAGTGTAACAGTCCTTGAACTGTTTTGCTTTGGGGGGTTTTTGCTACAAGTTCTCCAGGCAAGCTGATCTCCATTGCCGGGAGATCCGCTGTAATCTAGGAGATCTCCAGCCACCACCTGGAGTTTGGCAACCACCCTACTCTGGAGGCCACTTGACAGCATGCCAGCTGCTCTCAGTCTTAAATACCACTGAGCATGCACTGCAGGGAATGTCCCACCTGAGAACACCTCTCCAGTGTGTTCCTTACGAAAGCAGTAGACAAACTGTGTTTAGACATGTGTGAAGAATTCTGACAAGAGGTTTGTTCTGCTCCTTCAGGGGTCTCTCTTGCAAAATGTAAGCTTAAATGACCAGTTAGATTAGTTGATGTACTGTGTTCCTGTTCTTCTCATTTCTACTGGCATAAATGAATAAAAGATGAAACTGTGTTGCATATTTTCTTTTCTATTTCAGTCTGTATTGACACAGATTGTTCATTTGCCATGAATCATACTCACTTTGTCAATCTTAAAGCAGCAGGTGAAAATATGCCTGTCTCTGGAATTTGCTTTGCATGGTAATGTACAGCTGCAGGCTAAGATGCTTTGATGTAAACCTGGTGAAGTTTGTCTCCATCTTTTTACCATTTAGTAAAAACACATTTACTCAGAGTAAGAGCCAAGGTAATGTAAATGCTTTTTTAAAAGACTGCTTGTTGACTTTAATGAATGAAAAAGGAAAGGATAAATCAACATCTGGATGTTCACCTAGTTGATAATGCATCTAGTGTCAACCATCATTCTTAGAAACAGTTGTTTTCAAGCAACACTTCAATGATTTCTTTGTGCCTAGGAAATAGAAAGATTGGGAGATACAGTGGTCACATGACTATACAAAAGAAGCACAGATCAAGGAGATGGAAATTTGACTTATCGATGCAACATTTTCTGCTCAGTGTAAGATAGTATTTTGAATTTGAAACATCTGAGTATTGTGTGAAAGGGGGCACATAAAGGAGTTAAGACATTCCCTCCCTCTTTTTTGACATTTGAAAAGGAACAGAACTCTTTTGGTAACTAGTTATTTCTAAGACAGGCCTTCCAAACTTGTTACTCAATAGGTAAATACTAAGTAAACATTAGTCAGGTTCTTCCACAAACATCCTATTTTTGCAGTCCTAGGCAAACCACAAGTTGAATAAAGCTTTAACTTTAATTCATAACTGTGAGGCTCTGATACTAGAAGTAACTCTTGCAAGGAGAAAAAAACCAGGAAAAATTTGAGGGAAGATTTCAAGTGATTTCAAGTTTCCTTCCATCTATTGCTATAGTGCTTTAAATTGGATTTTGGTATAGCTCATTTATGCACTATCACATGTGCTTTGACTTGCTAGGAGGATTATTTGGAGACACTCTCAAAACCACTTACAGCAATATAAACAAGGGAATGTGTACCAATGGATATAACATGTATTCTATTGGTAAGCAATAGGTAAGGCTTGGGAGTGGACTTCCCTGACTTGGATGGTCAAATCTAGCCCAGTCTCATCAGCTCTTAGAAGCTATGCAGGGTCAGCCCTGGTTAGTGTTTGGATGGGAGACCATCAAGGAAATCCAGGGTCGCTTTGCAGAGGCTGCCAATGGCAAACCACCTCTGAATGTTTCTTACCTTGAAAACCCTACAGGGTTGCCATAAATCAGGGGTGAGTTGATGGCACTTCTTGCAAACATCACCTTGGTGGTGGACTTAAGGAATCAGGAGGTCCCCTCCAACTCCTTAATTGTGTAGTCCAAACTAGACATTCATTACTAGATGTGGGGTTGGAAACCTAAGTGTGTCAATGAACACTGGAGAAGTAGTGGAGGGAAAGCACAATTTGATGAGAACTAACTGGTGACAGGTGGTTTAAATCAAACAATTCTCACAGGCAAGCTTTAGTGGCACACTTGTACAAATCACAGAAGTTACAGACATTTTTGGTTTTGATATTGTTTTAGCCTCCCAGTAGGGCCTGGATATCTCCTGGAATTACAGATGACCTCTAAACTACAGACATGAGTTTACAATGAAGAAAATAGGTGCTTTGAAGGGCAGACTGTATGGTATTTACCCCACTAAAGTCACTTCTATCTCCAAACCCCACTTTCCCCTGGTTCTACCCCCAAATCTTCAGGAATTGGCAACCCTAAACCTTTGAGTGATTTTATATTTGCCAAAGATGATAAACACTCAGAAGAGGTTAAGACAGGAAACATGGGAAGCTTCTATACAGTACAATCAATGAAATGAAGCTCTTTTGTGCTCCCTTCTCATTCAGGTACCGTTGAGTTCTGTAACAAAAGAACTGTCCAAGATAGCCCATCTGTAGTTTAGAGGTCATCAGATCACAGTAACCTCAGAACACAGATTAACTTTGTTTTACCATTAAACCTCTTAAAATACCGTTCATTTGCTGAGTTCATAATGAACATGGCTTCGTATACCAAAGCATCTATTTTGAAGCACTACTGAGATTACAGAGTGGAGTCTGCCACTGTTAGCTATGCCTGTATAGAACGTTCATTGCAGAAGATACTGCTTGAGATTGCAGTTTCCTCTGGCCTGCAGTTAGAGGGCCCATCTCTGGTACAGGGGCTTTCTCTCCTCGTGGCAGTGAAGCCGTGAGGACATCCTGTATTTGTGTAACTGTAAAACACAGTGGTCATTGACTCTCTGAAAAGAATAAAATGTCTAAACTATATAGTCCTCTTTTAAAAATTCCACATTATCTCTGTAATCCTTATAACAACCTCAGCTAATTAGGTCGATATTATTATTTATTTATAATATTTAGAAAATGTTTATGCCACCTCTCCAGGAACTTGTCGGAGGCAGCTTACAAAATAAAAACAATTTTAAAAAGCTTTAAAAGATATTAGTTGAAATCCAACATAAAATACCCAGCTTAGCATAAAAACATAGACCAGAAAAACAGACCACTGACACCTGAAAATAGCAGTTTCCAGACAAAAATAGTGTAAAAAACAACCTCTTAATTATCCTCATATTAAAATACGAAGCTGAAAGTGAGGGTAGATTATCCAAGAAGCAAAAGAGGGCTAGCATTACAAAGGTGTTTTATGGATATATGGACTCATTGCTTGTTCTGGATTTCCTTGGGCCTGTGTGGCTGTTTACTACTTTGTTTTACTTTATGGATTAGCCAAAGCTCTCCTATTGCCTGAGGTCAGATTTCAACAAGAGAATTGATGGTTCCCAGGTCAGTTTTTACAGTACAATCTTAAGCAGAGTTACTTGTCTAAGTCAATGGGTTTACAAGGGTGTAATAAGTCTTCTTAGGACTGTAGTGTTAACCACTAAGCCCAGGTCAAAATAGTTTGCATAAGGCAAGAATAAGCTTCCCCCACCCCAAGTCTCAGCTGACTTATAGCAACCCTGTAGGGTTTTCAGTGCAAGATGGTTTGCCCCTGCCTACCTCTGCATAATGACCCTGCTATTCTTTGGTGGCCTCCCATCCAAACACTAACTAAGGCCTTCCCTGCTTAGCTTCTAAGCGATCATGAGATTGGGCTATCCTGGCCTATCCAGCTCAGGGAAAGAGGAAGCTACTGAATGTAAATTACCTATCTCCTAGTAAGGGGGCGATTGGACTACTGTTTCTTTTCTTCTGCACTAATTTGTTCTTGTCTAGCAATATAACAGACCCATCCACTGTGGGGAAAGTTCATAAGCACTCTCACATGTACTCTTGTACTCTTGTATCAGGGATCAGGTACTCTCCCCCCCAAAAAAAAGATCTGTTTCTACAAACATCTTGTGTTCTACTATCACCTTGTATATAATGTGATCAGACTAGAACTTATGTGTTGAACTTCCATCTCATGGACAACAAAGTTGGGATGTATATTGGATCCCCATCACCCCCTTTCAAAGCACTTAAAAATGAGCTGTTTGTGTTAATTCTTGGTGAATATTTCTGCAATTTCTATGCAGCCTTTGTTGATGATCAAGAAAAGGTACCATCCAGCGCATGGATTTCAATAGGAATTGTCTGCATCTTTCTTGAGAAAATTTACATATGGATGAAGAATTAATTAAGCTAGTTTTTCACAAGTCACTTTGACATGATTTTATGCAAATATCCTATAAAATGGTTCGTTGTCTATGTCTGAATTTCTGAATCAAATATTTTCTTATAAGGAAGCCAAGTCATTAAGCTTGATCAGCTTTCTCTCTCTGTAATGACTCTTGAATTATGTGGTGACCCATACTAATTACCTAAAGCAATTAGCCCTTCTCCTGAGTTAACACCTTTGACCTTAGTGAATTGTAGTAATTGACCATCTGATTATAGTAATTACCCCCCCAAAAAAACACCCTCTGCTCCAGATTTGCACATTTGCTCCATGTGAACTCAGGAAATAAACAAAGTACTTCCACTTTCCAAATCTGAAAGCTGCTAAGGCTCGACAACAGCTGGTCAAGGGGTAATATACCCAAGGGACAAATGAAAGCTGTGCATTAAACAACCAGAGATAGCAATTTTTAGTACATAGATGGCAAGAGCATGTGCGGCTTCTTTTCAACAAATGCTGCACTTTTAAGTAGTCATTTTAGGAATTGAACACATTACTGAATTAAGTTCAGAAGGTATTTATTTATTTAGATTTATAGCCCACCCTTCCCTACACAGCAGGGCTCAGGGCGGGTCACAACATTTAAAATCAGCATAACAATGAAATATAACTTAGATTAAAATCAGCAATCACAGCCGTCACAACAGTCACTGTGTTAATTCCTCACTGGATGGCATAGTAAAAGGCAGTTCAGGACATGGTCCAAGGTGGGAAGCCGTTAATCATCCTTGACCGTGTGCCTGGTGGAACAGCTCTGTCTTACAGGCCCCGCGAAATTGTTTCATGTCCCACAGGGCCTGGGTCTCATTAGACAGAGTGTTCCATCAGGTTGGAGCCAGGGCTGAAAAGGCCTTAGCCCTGGTCACAGATAGCTGGACAGCCTTCAGGCCAGAGATCATGAGCAAGTTATTATCAGCTGAGTGAAGCACCCTTTGGGGGACATACCGGGAGAGGCAGTCTCTCAGATACGTTGGTCCCAGACTGTTTAGGGCAGGGGTGTCGAACTCATTTGTTATGAGGGCCAGATTTGACATGAATGAGACCTTGTCGGTCCAGGCCATGAGTGTCATAAAATGTAATGCCAGGTATCGGAGATATAAACTTTATAAACTTTACAAACACAATTAAAGATTTTTTAAATTTAAAATCAAAGCATGCTTAAAATATTAGCACTCTTGCAATATTTGGTTTATTTAACAGTGTCTGATAACTGATACCTCTTGCGCTGAATTATTGCATCAAAATGTCTGTGCTGTTGCAATCTTGAGTATGTTGATATCTGTAAGCTGCAAACTTACTTTTGATTTATTGACATTCACTACAGAAATCTCATGCTCAGAGTTCTGAGCCTAGGACCTGTGGAAAACATGAAATGACTGGGCATTGCAAGCTTTGGTACATAAATTGCTTTGTGTGCTGATCAAGAACATGAGAAGGCACCATGATACAGACTGAAGGCTATGTGTATGTTTACAAAACTAGCTTTCCTCAGTGGTCGCTATCAGCCTACTATCTGGGAAGTCTAAATTCAAAACCCCCAAAGGAAATGTGCTGGTTGAATTTCGTCTGGACATAGTCTCATCCTGATTCACCTCATTGGCTTGCTGTTATGCCTCATCTAAATAGTTCACATGGTTTTCCTACTGAGAAAGACTGGATCATGAGGGTGTGAATACAGTGACAAACAGGAGGGAACCCAGTTGCACCAAGGAGAGCCACAGCATAACAAGCCCAACAAAATACACACACTGTAGCAAGGCACACAAAAGCTCATACCTTGGATAAAACTTTGTTGGTCTTAAAGGTTGTTTGTATTTCTCCCATGCAATTGAGGCAGCCAAGCAAAGCAAGCTCTCCTTCCTTCCCTCCCTCCCTCCCTTTGGGGAGGAGCTTCAGCCAATGGAGGGGAAGAAAGGCTTGCCTTCGTCTCCTGTGCAATTGAGGCAGCCAGGCCAGGAAGCAAGTTCTGGCTCATTTCCTCTCTCCCTGAGGGAGGGGGAGGAACCTCAGCTAGTGCAGGGAACAGAAGCTTGCCTATCCCTGCCGAGTGATTGAGAAAGTCTAGTAAAGCAAGCTACCTTGCAGCAGCAGCAGCAGAACTGGAAGAAGCAGGAGACAGCCAGTTCCACTGCAGGCCTGATAGAAGCCCTCTGGGGGCTTGATCCAGACCACAGGCCACATGTTTGATACCCCTGGTTTAGGGTTTTGAAGGTCAATACCATAATCTTGAACTTGATCCAGAATTCAACTGGGAGCCAGTGCAATTGGCAGAGCACAGGTTGAATGTGTGCTGTCATCAGTGTCTCCATAAGGACCCGTATCACTGCATTCTGACCCAGTTGGAATTTCCAGGTCAGCCTCAAGGGTAGCCCTGAGTAGAGTGAGTTACAGTAGGCTAGTCTGGAGGTGACTGCTCTGGAAGCTGCAGCTGGTGCAGAATGTGACAGCCAGGCTGTTGATGGACCTCCCCAGGTGGCAGCACATCCAACCTGTGCTGAAGTCGCTGCAGTGGCATCCAATAGCGTTCTGGATTCACTTCAGGGTGCTCGTTTTGACCTTTAAAGCCCTTAATGGCCAGGGGCCTGCCTACCTGAGGGACCGCCTTTCCCCGTATGTCCCCCCAAGAGCACTGCGGTCTGCAACACAACACCGCCTGCCCCCCCCCGGGCCTAGGGACGCCAGGTTGGCAGTAACTAGGACCAGTAATTCTCCCTGGCAGTGCCAATGCTGTGGAACGAGCTCCCCAATGAGATTAGAGCTCTACAGGACCTCCAGCAGTTCCATAGAGCCATAAAAATGGAGCTGTTTCACCAAGTGTTTCAATGAGAACTGATTGCTCCGGCTGGGCTGCACTAGCACTTTATTGCAGGATGCCACTGTATCATGTTGTGTTACTGTGTTTACTGGAATTGTATAGAATGTGTTTTATATTTTTTATTTGCTGGCTTTAAATTGTGTATTGATTTTAAACTGTCTGTAAGCCGTCCTGAGCCACCTCAGCGGGAGGGCGGGGTAGAAATTTAATTAATAATAATAATAACTGCTGCATGGATCACTGTGGCTAGGTCTTAGTGGGACAAGTAGGGAGCCAATTGTCTAGCCTGGTGTAGATGGAGAAACACCAGTCTAGTTACACAGGCAACCTGTGCCTCCATTGACAGAGAGAAATCCAGGATCACCCCTAAACTCTTGATGGTTGGTGCTGGTGTTAGAGGCACAAGAGGGAGAAGTTGGCATCTCACCCCAGCGTCACCTCGACACAGCCACAGGACCTCCATCTTTGATGGATTTAGTTTCAGTCGGCATCTGCTTCAGCCATCCAACCACTGCCTCCAATCCCTCAGCCAGGGTAGCTGGATATAGCTGGATGTAAACAGCATATTGGTGACAGCCTAGCCCAAAACTCTGTACCAGCTGGGCAAGAGGGTGCATTGGGGAGAGGATAGCCCCCTGAGGAACACCACATACCAGTGGGTGCCTTGAGGAGGTCATCTCCCTTAGCGCCACCCTTTGTCCCTGCCCTTGGAGAAATGAGATCAGCCACTTCAAGGCTGTCCCATGAATCCCCACTTTGGCGAGGTGGTGTATTCACTTAAAGCAACATAGTAGCTTGGGCTGCTAAAAGAAAGAAAGAAAGAAAGAGAAGAATGAGGGAAAGAGAAGAGAAGAATGAGGGAAAGAGGAAAAAGAAAGAAGGAAAGGAGGGAATGAAAGAAATTCAGTGGCAATTCAGCCCCATTATACCCTATGGGCCATTGAAATCAATGGTGAAAACATAGGGTATATTCTGGGGGCTGGAGGGGAGGGGGTTTGAGGGAGAGGCTCCAAGATCACAGGATAGCTGATGGAGCCTCTCCCCAAGATACCCACCAAGTTTCAAGAACATTGGACCAGAGGGTCCAATTCTATGGGCCTCCAAACAGGTTGCCCCATTTCCTCCATTGTTCTCTATGGTGGGAAAAAAACATATTTTTTTCCCACCATAGAGAACAATGGAGGGAATAGGGGCAACCTGTTTAGGGGCCCATAGAATTGGACCCCCTGGTCCAATGTTCCTGAAACTTGGTGGGTATCTTGGGGAGAGGCTCCATCAGCTATCCTGTGAGTTTCGAGCCTCTCCCTCAAACCTCCTCCCCTCCAGCCCCTAGAATATACCCTATGTTTTCACCATTGACTTCAATGGCCCATAGGATATAATGGAGCTGAAATTGACATTCGGCTGCCTGAAAGACTCTCCGGGATGCCGGCTGGGGGCGGGGCTTGGCTCCTGAGCTCCCGGAGCTGCGCTCCGGTGCGCTCCCCCCCGAAAAGACCCCTGGCTGTACCTATATCTTGTTATTCACCACCCTTGCTTCTAGTACCACTTCCTTCCATTTAAATCTCAAAGCTCTTGGGCTCACATCTCAGTATTTATCCCATTGGCTTTGCCTCATTGATAATCTTACTCTCAAAATTCTTGTTTTCTTCCTGGTATGTAGTCTCCTACAGCTTTTCTCCTATGTTTATCTTTCATCCCACTTTTCAGCTCCACTTATACAATTACTTTTGTTTTTAATGAACTTGACATTTCCCCCTCTTGCTTCTGTCCTTCTTTCTCCATGGCATTTGGGCACACCATTATTTCCCTTGTCCTCCAGGCATGCAGCACTGTGACCCTCTTCCGCTCCTGACTTTCATTCTGCCTCCTTATCTATGCTGTTGCTAAGTTCTGGCTTCTAACAGGTTGCATGCAGACTGAAATATCCGTATTAGACTTGAAAGAGATCGATGTGCTGTGTGGTGCAGCCATGTGTTGTTCTCGGGATGGCTCTTAAGAAAGCTGGCCTGACATTAAGAAACATCCAGGGCCCTGCAGCAACACTGAGCTTTGGGAGAACTCCTTGACATGTTTTCCTCTATGAGGACCATTAAAATAATTGGAATAGGAAGTTGGTGCTTTCCGTATTATTTTTAATAGGAGGCAAATTATGTGCTATTCACATTTCCCCCAAAATCGTTTCTTGGGGCTACAGAACTTGCAGGAAGACTTGAAAATGCAAGATTTTTTTAAAAGAATATCTGAAAGACGATCTCTGCCTTCCTATAAACTGTACTACTTTCTAATATTGGTGTAGTTATACTCCTGTGATCCTTTAAAACTAATTATTCTTTAATCCATCATTGTATAAATAACCAATTAGCAGTTCAACAAAATCCAGTACCATCGGATGTAAGTTCCTGACTGGGTCTGTGCTTGTCTATGTGTGTCTGTCTTTGTCATTGACAGGGACACCCAAGTAAGATTTATGTTCCTCTGAGGCATCAGTGCCTGCTATAATTGATATTCTGCAGTTGTGAATCCCCCGTTAAAGCATTATGCATCTTCCTGTCCATAAACCATCTCTGATCTTGAGTGTCCATTATGCTGTACTGATGAGTTAAAACAGGATGCATTTATTTAGTCAGTTTCTCATTCATACCAGTTTACATGTACCTAAATGGGAAAGAGAGAGAGAGAGAAATAAATAAATAAATTCCGGAATCAGATGCAATCTGGCATTATAGATTTATAGTTTTAAGTAGGGCTTGTACTCTTTCTTTTCAGTATTCTCCTGCAGCAGCGAAACTAATGAATATATAATTTTCTCTCCTTTTTGCTTGTCATGCCTTGCTAACACGGACATCTCCAAAGGCTCAGGTTGGTGTTGTAATCTGTCTTGATCTTTATTGTTCTCATTTAGTTGAGGAGGGTCTCCTCATTCTGTTGTTCTTCACCATTAAGGCCCCACTCCCACTTTGAAACCCCAAATCTTTACACCATAATTTAGAGATGCCCAGAAAGACTCTACTTTAATTTGCTTGCTGCTGAGCACGTCCGGATGGTTCAGCAAAAACGCACTGCTTCAAAAATCACACAATATCTATCCTTATTTATATCTGTTTAAATTTGCTATGCTTGCCTTATTTTATGATGGGGAGGAGAGAAAGCAGAAGCTACAATATCTAGAGATTCTCGAATCAGCAGAAAACTCACCAATGCTCAATAGTCTTTCCACTAATAAGTCTGCTCCTTAGGTTAGGCTTTATATGTGGCAGCACAGTAAAATTTATTTAGAGTTTGAAAACGGTGAGAACAGTATTCCCCGTTGTACGTTTCAGAGGCCCAGACCGCTTTGGATGAAATATTTCCCCGATAATAAAAGTCAGGTGCCTAGGTTTGGGTATTTTTGTTTTTAATCGTAACAGGATGGCCATTTTTCATTTTAAAAGCATGTATGCAGTACAACACTTTCCTGTCTAAAGTTCTTTTAATATAATCTTATCAACTGTTTTATATAGGGCAATCCTCCTGTACTCTCAGTTACCCAGGATCTCATCCTGAAAGGTGCCCATAAGCATGGAAAGTTCAGGAGAGCTTGTGCCCTATGCTTAGCATCAAATAATATACAGCCCTTGGGTACAGTAGATTTCTAATGCTATTTTTTCTGTTGGAAATACCCTCAGTCACATAATAGATACAAGAAATTATTAGCATTTTAAGCTCTGTCAGGATTCTAGAATAAGCCGCTCCTGTTCGACCTCTGGTGTCAACATTACAAGTACAGCTGAGAACTGAAGCGTTAGCTCCGAGGGGATTCTTCAAGAAACTTCTGCTGTGCTGAGATGGGGGTGATAGCAAAGGCCATGTGCCCGTGTTCAGAACTGCAGAAGAGGTGCCTGAAGCTGTAACTCTGCCACTCATAGGCGGAGGTTCTTGGGAAGTGAGTCATTTCAGTTCTGCTGTTTCAGTGGGACTCATCCCCACTTCCCTGCCCCTAACAAGGCTTCAACACTTCGGAAACATTTAGCACTGCACCAGCTTGGGGAATCAATATGGTTTACAAGCCGAGAGTCTGTTGTTCACACAGAGCTTTAGGGTTTCATAACTCCTGCTGCTACTAATTAGAGACCTGGAGTTTATTGAAATGAACAATCACTCAGAGAATATTTTATCCCATATATTTCACATTTAATTACACCAAGCTCATTTTTAAAACTCCATGGAAGGATGCCAGTGACTTAACACATTGGAATCAGATGATTTTTTTAAAAAAACACACACCATGAGGTTTACAGAAAACTATTTAGCACTATTAATCTGAATAAATAAATTGCAGTCACTGGGGTTCCAGCTTGGAGTAGAATGGTAAGGACCTGGGAGAGCTCACATCAATCAGTTGGCTCTGTTTTTTTCTCAGAGAAATCATTTTCCAGTCATTGTTCACCTACTAATTTGAGCAGAGAAACCCATCTTTGAATATTTGACAATGTATTAGAACATTATCAAGTTACTTAATAGACTGGGATTTCAAAATCAGCCAGATGAGCTGGAAGAGAGAAGAAGAAAAACTGAAGAGCATTAGTCATTCGCTAATAATAATAGTAACAACAATAATAAGCAGTTTTTATTAATCTTCAAAACAATCAAGTTTTACCTTGTTCCAGTTTTACAGAGGTGAATGGAAGGTGACAGTGTGACTTGCCCAAAAATAGACTGGTGGTTTTGTGAACTTATTGAGATTTTTTAACCCATTTGCCTTTAACGGTCTGTCTGTTTGCCCACTTCTTGTCTTCATTGCCTTATTTTATCTTTTCCTGATGGCTTTTAGAAACCAAATCAGTCTTAATATTCTTAAATATTTGTTACTAGCAAAAAACTTACTTCTGAGTAGACCTGCTTAGGATTGCTCGCTTACTCTCTCAGCTCAGTTTTCCTTATAAGCCAGGAACAATACTGGGCTACTGTGGAAAAAAAACCCAAAACAATAATGTAAGATTGATATGGAATATTTCTCTGCTTTGTGTATTCCACCAATTTCATCCCAGCCTTTTAAAATAAGACTTGTTCAAAGTGATTTCCCCCCATTATAATATTTAAGCAACACATAGCAGTAGTTCTAGCCAGGATGAAAAAACAAGTAATGGAGGGGGTCAGTCCTTTGGCTTCTATCGCCAGCAGCTGTATGAAACTTAGGGGAAGGCACCATAGTTCTGTGATACACCACATATGGAAAGTCTTTGATTCAATCCCAACTTCTCCGGTTAAAAGCTGTTCAACAGTAAAACAAGGAAAGACCTCTGCTTAAGAGCTTGTATTCCTTTTCCATTCAGATTAGGTTAGGCATGTGAGTAGCAGCTCTACTCAGAAGAAAGTCCCATTTTATTTAATGGCGCTTACTCCAGGAAAATGTTCTTAGGATTGCAACCTAAATCAACAAGTGATAGGCCACCTCATATGTTCATAGACCACTGTTCCCTGCTTACGTATGTGACTTATTTTGTATGTCTGCTTTTGAACATGCAAACTAGATAAGCTTATCTTAGATGAAACGTTTTGAATTCCTACAGGGTAAATTGTAGGATTTCATGGATTTTGTCCCCTAAACGTCTCATGATTTAAATAACCTTATTAACTTCTTTTAAGTGCCTTTTCATGTTTCATACTTATTAGCCAAGAGATTTTTTTTAAAAAATGAATCATGTCTAGGTATACTGGTAAACCATCAGAATTTGTATAGTCATAGCTGCCAGTTGGTCTTCTGTAAGTACAATTGTAATTAAAACAAAAAAACAACAACCCCGCCCCCCCCCCCACTGTATGTATTTTTTTTTTAGTCTTTTGCTGTTAATCATTTTATGTTACCCTGTGTGGGAACATAAATACAGGATTTGTGCCTAAAGTGCTGCCATGTCACAGCTGACGTGGCGATCCCATAGGGTTTTCAAGGCAAAAGGCAAACAGAGGTGGTTTCCTGTTTCCTGCCTCTGTGTAGCGACCCTGGACTTCCTTGGAGATCTCCCATCCAAGTGCTAACCCAGGCTTAGCTGCCAATATCTGAAGAGATCTGGGTAGCCTGGACCATCCAGGTCAGGATGAATACATTATACCCCTCCCTTTTTTGAACCTAAACTGGAACATGGCTAAATTCAGCATCTGTGCAACACATAATATAATTTAGGGTTCACCAGGACTGGTCTATATAAGGACTGGTCTATTTACTGAATGATTAGACTTGATTTGCATCACACTCCATCCTGAAAGTACTAGGTAGATCAATTGTAAAAATCAGGTAATGTTTAAATCCCCATTTTGCCATGAAAGCTTGCTGGGTGACCCTGAGCCAGTCATACTCTGTCAGCATAACCTACCTGACAGGGTTGTTGTGGAGGTTAAATGGAGGATGGAAGACCAATGTATGCTGTCCCAAGCTCCTTGGACAAAGAGCGAGATAAAAATGTGGTAAAATAAATGCAATATCTAATGAAGTCTGCTTAGGATGGCACTGTAAATTCTGGTTTAATTTTTAATTGTTGGATTGACCAGTTGATAAACTCTCATTAAGACCTCCAAGATTTTCTTCTCTGATGTGGAAAAACCAAAAAGGTAAGTCAATAAAGTAGTGTAATAATCAGCATGGTATGGATCCCCATAAGTAACTATTAAAGGTCCAATTAAAAACCAGGTTGAAACCTGTAGCATTTCTCACAAGTGATGCTGTAGTTCTTTGAGAGTCAAGGAAATACATGCATGAATCTGTTATTCTAGAGAAACTTTCCTGTGTGAGGACTTACTCTGGAACAGATGCTTTGATTAATTAAGTCAAGAAACTGATTAGTGAAGGCTAAATGGAAAATAAATATCAACTGCAATATAAAGTGGGTGTTAGTTGGCAGTAAAAGTTACTACTATGTATTTCATGTCTAGTTTTTTAAAAAAGGTCAGACAGGCAAAATACTGTCCTCAAGGGCTGGATAACTATTAACAGTGCGAGGTTACTGCCTGAGTAGGTATAAAGCAATGATCTTGTGTTGGTGATTTGGGATTTCTTTCTTCAGCTCTCTGCCCCCTCTTTGCTAAAGGGGAACCAGCACCTACTGAAATCAAAGAATATCAAAACAGATGTCTCTATTAATTTTCTGTAACCCTGGCTGTGTGAGGGTGAATGTGAGAGCTACGTTGGCCAAAGTTCAATTCTTTAAAAAAAATCACCAGGGCTCTTCGTGGACTGCCAGTGTAACAAAAAGCGTAAACCATTATAGAACCGGTTCACACTAATGGCTGTCTGATCGTGAACTCAGATTTTCAAAAAACCACCAGGGCTCTTCATGGACTGCTGGTGTAACAAAAAGAGTAAGCCTTAACAGAACCGATTCATGCTAACGGCTGTCTGATCGTGAACTCTGGACACTTTGGGAAAAGAGTAAAGCGGATAGAACAAATCATACCAAGTGAAAACCGCAGCTGGAGTATCTCTGTAGCAGTGTTTAATATCTAAGTTCATACCTTTTTGCCCCCCATGCCTCAGTAAATCAAAGCATGTCAGCTAGTTCTTCTAAAGAACTTGATTATTTTGCACAAGTTGTATTTTACAGTCTCTTTCCTCTTTGTACTTTAATTCACACAGCCACATTCATCTTTGAAGGAATGGCCAAGGATTAATTTATCCCCATTTTGATAGAACTGATATAAAAGCTTTCTTCAGAGTTCCCATGCTAACCATTTGATTCTGTCATCAGTTACCTCTAACAGAAGAACATATTGACTTTTCTTGTGAGGAGTATCAAGATTCACTGGCTTGAAAACTGAGATATTGGTTTAAGGAAAATTGGAGTTAATATTTCCCTCAAACGACAAGGCATCTTGATAGTCACCAATATACTGAGTCATTGTTCTATTTTCAGAAGTTCTGAGTGCCAGTGGTTCCAGCTGATGAGAGCAGAAGTGTCAGACAGTTAAGTTCCCAGAGTAGAATTTTTGAGTAAAACAGCTAAGAATAAATGGAAAAACAAGGCTGATGTTCTCCTTTAGCCACAAATTATTAATAGCTTGGCAAAGACTTTTCTAGCGATCTCACTATTATGAATGCATCCATGTATACAGAAATACCCCCCCCCCCGGGACAAGGTGGCAGGAGTTCATCTGAGTGCCACCACGCATGGCAGAAATTTTTGTGCATATGCTCGCATGAACATTAATAGTCTGGGAATGGGGAACTTGATTGTCTTACAACTAGGTATATAAGCACATCTCTTTCAGTTTCCATTTTGAATCCTGGATGCCACCTTGGAGTACAGAAGTGATGACTTCTGAAAGCTGTTGCTATGACTCATCTTCCCCAATTTATCTTAATTATGTAGAGGCACCCTCTGTTCTGAACATGATTTTTCCCAGGGGGAAGCCATCAAAAGAGCCAGTTTGGTGTAGTGGTTAAGTGCGCGGACTCTAATCTGGGAGAGCCGGGTTTGATTCCCCACTCCTCCACTTGCACCTGCTGATGAGACCTTGGGTCAGTCACAAGCTCTGGCACAGCTGGTCCTGAAAGAACAGTTGGTGTTAGAGTTCTCTCAGCCCCACCTACCTCACAGGGTGTCTGTTGTGGGGAGGGGAAGGGAAAGGAGTTTGTAAGCTGCTCTGAGACTCCAAGTGAAGGGCGGGGTATAAATCCAATCTCCTCCTCCTCCTCCTCCTCCTCCTCCTCTTCTTCTTCTTCTTCTTCTTCTTCTTCTTCTTCTTCTTCTTCTTCTTCTTCTTCTTCTTCTTCTTCTTCTTCTTCTTCTTCTTCTTCTTCTTCTTCTTCTTCTTCTTCTTCTTCTTCTTCTTCTTCTTCTTCTTCTTCTTCTTCTTCTTCTTCTTCTAACTGTTTTAGCTTTTGAAGCTAAGTAGTTGTTTCTGTAAAGACTGCTTATCTGTCCTTTTGAGGTTCAAGATCTTCTCAGCCATGTAATTAACATGCTCTCTGTATCAGTCAGCACATGGTAACCCTTGATCAGATCAAGTGTGTCCTCTGTAAATTACTATGTCAAGACTCCATTGTCAAAATTTGTGGGGATTGGAGCTCCTATCTGTAATCTATACCTCAAGGGCTGAATATCCTGCTTTCCTCAGTCAAGGTACTCTTATCTTATCCAGATTGCAGATAATAAACTGATATTGAAATCACTGCGAGAGTTCCCTGCCTCCTCTATCTGGGATTCTGATCCCTCCCACTGCACCCTTCCTCATTCATGTAGAGTATGCTCTGAATTGTGTGATGATAGGATTGCAAGGATGACAGCTGGTTGCATTGTGTATAAACTAGTTTGCCAAGCCATCAGTGATGTGCTACAGGTCATTATTATAGCTCTCAACGTTAACATTAAGTATCTTTGTGTGTTGACTTTCCGTGTGTTACAAATTTCCTACTACTGAGGTTTGAAGTTTTAGTCACTTCTGAAAGTGGTTTTGATCTTGTCTTGTAGCAGGCTTTAATAATAATAATAATAATAATAATAATAATAATAATAATAATAATAATAATAATAATAATAATAATAATGTGCCACTGCTGTAGCACCAACTGGTAATTATTATTGAGAAACATATAAGAAAATGAATAGAGCAGATTAATATACGTGGGAAGGGATAGGCCCATTTGTTGCCTCTGTGTTGATTGCAGCTCTTAAAATGCTGTATATAAGCATCAACTAATCTTACATTCGTCCTATTAAACTTATTTGGAGAATACATTATGACAGACCTAGGTAAGTATCCTTTCCTTTCTTAGGCCACAAACATGTGAATATTTGGTTACAGGCAGATCTAGCTGCTGTGTTACACCCCAAGATATTTTGCAAGACCACAGGAGAGGGGTTTCCCCAAATAAGCAGACCTAATTTTAGCTGAGCCTGCCTAGATCTATGCTAATTGTTGGTTGATTTAAAAGTACTCCATCTTTGCAGCCTGAGTTATTAAAACACATTGAACATTAGAGTACTACTAATGCAAGAGGACATGAAAACCTGCCAGGGTGGCTGGATTCTTATTAGAGGACAAGTTAAAAAGAGTGGGGTGAGGACTCAGGCTGGTGCAAAAAAAGTAGTGAATGATTATTACAAGTAAATTTCTCACTGTGTTTCAAGAACAGTCTCTCTCAAGTAGGCCTGCTTACACCTTGATAGTGGACTGTGTCCAGATTCTGGACATGCCATTCAGTGTTAGTTGAACCGACTCAGATTCCAAACCTCTAGGTCTCAGAGGTCCCAGCAGTATTGCACGTATCAATTGAACTGCAAACAAGTCTGCTACTGATGCTGCTTCCCTGGCCCCCTTAAAGACCTTGAAACTGAATCCAGCAAGACAGGTGATGATTGGGAAAGGTATTCTCCTGGGCCCAGTCTTGCTTGTGGAAGAGAACATTGGTGGGGCTGTTTATGGATGCTTTGACAGGCCCTTTCTTGGCACCAAGGGGACCCACAGAACCCCTTATGGTTTTGAGGAACCTGGTTTACTTTGAAACAGGTTGATCTTGCAACAGTGGCCCTCAGTTACAAGACATTCATAGGATAGCAAGTGTAAAGGCCCTGAGGTTATATTTTTTGAGTGGAGGTCACTGAGGCAGGAGTTTTATGCAAATAACAAGAAAGATTAATTTATTTACAGGTTGTCTTTAAGGAAGAGATCATTTGCAAAGGTTTCTAAGTAGACAAAGGAGATATCTGGCTGAAGATTAATTTATTTACAGGTTGTCTTTAAGGAAGAGATCATTTGCAAAGGTCTCTAAGTAGACAAAGGAGACATCTGGCTGAAGCACATACATTTAAGACAATTATGGCTTCAGAGAATGGTTTGAATTCTCTTTAATGCTTTCAGGTACAAACAGGCTTTTATTGACTAGCCACTGAGTTGGATCCTTTCATACACACAGGGTTCCACCCATAACAGCCTGCACTATCCCAAGAGTCAGACTAAATGGTACAAGATCTGCATATCACCAAAGACAGGCCTGGGTACTCTGTCCTCTCCCAGAGGTACAGTTAAAACCACTCTGCTATGCTACCAGGTAAAACTCCTGCTGTGGTTCCCTTCAATATTCCACCCCGTTCCCCCAATGGCAATTGGAAGCTGCAGCAGCATTCCCATAGCTGAGTAGCTATTTTTCCTTACAGGGGCAGGACGGCCTCCTATCCATCACAGATGCCTTTAATCATTTCTACTTGTTCTGTAGGCTTTTCTACGTTACTAAAATGGCCTCATAAGAACAGAACCAATTTGGGAAGTTCATGATATGGCAGAATACCCCCACAGAGGATCTCCAATGGACTCTTCTCTACCTGGACAGTTCTTTGCCATTAGTGGAACACATCGTATAGGTGTTAGTTATTAGGGCTGGAACATTCCAGGATTGGGTACCAGAGACTGGCTGAGCTTGGAGCTCTAGAACAAAAGCCCACCAGGACTCTGGAGATGACCAGTGAGAAACTAATGTTATGTAAATAGCCTATCATTGGGAGTTGGATGTGTTTGGGTGTGGGTTTTGCATGCTATTTAAACAGGGTTGTTGCCCTGAGGTTTCAGTCTTGTTCCTGAAATCACTTAATAAAGTAGAGCTGTTCACTGCAATGCATCTTGAACCCAGTATTAGTATTTAACAATAGGTAAGAGATAATCTGTTGTGATTGTGAATTCTACAAATGTGATGGGAAAAGGTAGTCAAAAGGGGGTGTGCTTCTACAGGAAGATGTTTGAAGAGCTGGATGTTTGCTGAGATGGATGTCATTCCATGAGGTAGGTGTTGTGCTATGAGGTGGATACAGTTGATTCATGAGGTAGGTGTTTGCTTGTGAGGTAGATGTTGTTTCGGTTGGCTGTGAGGCAAGACCAACCCTTCCCGGCAGAGGCAGCCATCCTCCTTCCCAAACGCCAAAGGTGCAACCTGCAGGTCGGATCACCCAGAACTGGGAGAGGGAAACACACGGGGGGGGACAACGGGGGCCTAGATCTTAGTTCTCCAGTTCCAGAGCAGTGTGGTCCAGCAGGGGGAGGTTGACCTTTAGGAAGGACAACTCATCCACCCTGGTTGGGTACAGGTGGGAGCAGTGGGTGCTGAAGATGTCTCCCAGGTGGGAGATCATCCACTCGCTCTGGACCTGGTGGCAGGGCATGACAACGCAGGAGAGGTTGAACCAAATGATGGCCTTTCTTGACCAGTACTCCACAGGGTCGGAGCTGGTGAGTTCATGGGACTTGTAAAGGTACTCCCTGACCATAACCTTGGTGGAATCCTCTGCCATAGCATGCCTGGCCCCCTGGTGCTGCTGCTGACCTCTCACTTCACCACTGACAGCCAGTAGTGGAGCTTCTCCTTTGCCTGACTCTTAGCGGGGTGTGCACCTTGCTCCTCCTCCTCCTCCTCCTCCCAGCTTCCACCCAACATTCCCTCTGGCCATGTTTGCTGTCCTGAATCCTCTGCACCTCTCTGCAGAGCTCACACTTCCACTCCATGAGGTCTGTATTACGTCAAGCAATGCTGTCCTTGATCAGGGGGTCGTACATGTAGGCCAGCTTGTACTCCCTTTCAGTGCAGAGAGGATGCAACCTGATGGTGATGCTCACCTGCAATCTGTCTGCCAAGGCCCTGATGCATGGGAGAACAGCCATCCCCTCAGGCCCTGGCTGCAGTGTGGAGGCCAGCACTCAGTCCAGTCTTTAGATCAGGGGGTGACTTGCCCCAGGCTGGCTGTATGGGTGCAGAGCACATCAGTGGTGTCCTGGAAGAGCTTCAGGAAATGGTCCATTTGGGAGAAGGTCAGTCAGCTGCTGGAGCTGATACTGCGCTCCTCTTCTCTGTGCAGGATGCTCACAGAGAAGATGACATCCTGCACCACCAAATGCACTATCATGGTGTAGGTGGAGTTCCAGTGGGTGGGCACATCCTGAATGAGGCGGTGTTTGGGCTGCTCCCCCTCCCCTGTCTCTCACGCAGCAGATGCACAGACTTGATGTTGCGTGAGAAGTGTACAGCCAGGCACAGGCAGTGAACTAAGCTCTAGGGTGGCAGTGTCCCAGGTGGGCTTGACAGTGCTCTCAAGCCCTAAAGCTTCCCTCACCACCAAGTGGCATGTATGTGCCAGGCAGATGATGCCTTTAAGGTGCGCAGCTCTCACCTGAATGTTTGCACCAGTGTCCATGACCATGTAGCCATGGATGATGTTGCTGCCACCCAACCACTCCCTCAGGCTTCTCTGAATCATGATGCCGATGTTTGTCAACATGTGGTGTGCATCCATCCCTTGCACATGGAGCAGAGACATCTCATAGCCAAGTGGCAAGACTGTCCCCTCCTGGGGCTTGGGCCATGCCCCGAAAGTCCATACAGAGGGGTCCTCTGGCTGCCACCAGTGGACAGTGAGAGAAAGGTAGCCATGCCTCCAGCTACTCCAGAGGTCCACCCTGAATTGAACAGTTTGGCCTTGTGCTTTAGAGAGCTCAGCCTTGACCAGTGCCACTACGGAGCAATGCACGGTGGGCAAGATTCACCAGCTCATGTTCCTCCTTGAGGGGACGGTGTACCAGGGAGCCAGGTGGTGCAGCAGCCGGAGAAAGGCTATGTTGGCCATGAAGGAGAAGGGTTGGCCATTAATGGCAATCATCTTGCCAATGAGGTAAGTGACTGCTTCCGCAGCCCTCCCCTTTGCCCTTTTGCCTGGCAGTGTTGGTGTCCTTGGGGGCATGATCTCTCAAAGGAGGGCCTGCCTTGGGGTTCCAACCACAGTGCCCAGAGCCTTTCTTTATGGGGTCTCCTGTCCCCTCCTGCTTCTCCCTGCTTCTCCCTCCACCTCCCAGTGGCCATCACTTCTTTCTCCGGTGTGATACACTGGAGTGCACCGTCTGAAGATGCCTCTGGAGAATGCTGGAGGACAGATGTTGGGTGTCCCTGCTCCTCCAAACATGGGCACAGCACCCCTGGCACTCCACCACACAGGGGTCACTGGGAATGGTCCAGAAGTGTTTCCACGTGGAAATGTGACCCCACAGCCATGGTTGGAGCAGGTGAGAGGCACAGCTGCTTTCTGTTGCTAGGCTGGGAATCATTGGGGGGGCTACCACTGATGGTGGCAGGAGCAGCAGGGAGTTAGGATGTGGAAGGGGCAGATGCTTCACTACCACCATCACCCTGGGAATCACTGCTGTTGGAGTCTGCCCCAGTGTTATTAACTGCTGCTGTTGAGCAGTGCCAAAAGCCCTTCTTTAATATTCTGTGAGAGCCTCATAGACTGTCATAGCCCAGCTGGTCTCACAGGCTCCAGGTCCAAGTCCAGGTCACGCAGGCAGGAGCAGGTCAAAGGAATGTCCACAGCATAGTCCAAACAGTCCAAGGTCAGTTGTTACAGTCAGAAAGAGTCCAAAAGCAGAGTCAAGCCAGTCCAAGAATCACAGGATTAGAACAGAGTCAGGAGTTGTGGTCTCAGGATTCACTGTGAGGTGATGTGTTGCTTCCACAAGTTGGCAACAGCTCACACCCAGCTTTGTGTAGCTTTTCCCTAATCAGTCTTATCTGCAGCTGGCAAGTTAGCAGAGCTCCTGTAATGACTCATCTTGTCACTGTCAATGGGCCATTAATCTTTTACTCTGCATTCTTGTAACTGCCTTCTGATCTTAGCCCTTCTTCTTTCTATGAGCGGGAGGGGGGGAATCTGGAGGAGTCGTGAGTGCCTCCAGAAGTACTTGCTCCCTGACTTCAGCTGGCTCAGTATTATCTGACTGGAATTCCTGAGCGTCCTGTACTCTGAAGTAATCTTTCACCATGCTGGACTCAGGCTCGACTTCTGAAGAGTTCTTACTCACACTGAGCTCCAGTTTCCAATCAGAGTGGTCAGGTTGTAAGTCAGACTGGTCCTTACCCAGGCTGGGCTCGGGCGGTAAGTCAAATTCTGGCTGTACCTCAGGCTGAGGCTGGTCCACGACATAAACCA
Source organism: Gekko gecko (assembly GCA_029375565.1). Classification (NCBI taxonomy): domain Eukaryota; kingdom Metazoa; phylum Chordata; class Lepidosauria; order Squamata; family Gekkonidae; genus Gekko; species Gekko gecko. Next base: position 58,580,616 of record JAPDNY010000003.1, on the reverse strand, counting down.
AGAAGAGGAACGGGACTCTGAGACCTCTGCTGCTTATGTGCTGAGGATGGGGATGTCCTCCAGGGAGGCTTTGTTTGATGCCCAGGGGCAGGGCCATCTGGTACATGGGAGGATGAGGGTTTCTTTCCCTCATGACAACGTCCTCTTCTGACCCCTCTCACTCTCATGGCACTGAATAAACAAACACCCAAAGTCCCCAGCAGACAGCCAAAAGTTCAAAAAGAGAGGTGGGGTGCAAGGGCCAAAGTTCCCTCTAAGCTGCTCTAGGGGGCACTGGTACACAACAGCTGCCCTCAGCCTGCCTTGGTGGGGAGGGCAGGGTAGAAGTTAAGTAAATAAATAAATAAATAAAACTAAAAAAAAAAATTGGCAGCACAGGGAACTTAGCTAGCAATGCACCCTACAAGTGAACTGAGAAGCATTTTCCCTTCCATTGGAAACAATGGAGGATGGGGGCACCTCCTTCTGGGGCTCATATAATTGGACTCCCTGATCCAATCATTTTGAAATGTGGGTTTTGTTGTTGTTGTTGTTGTTGCTGCTGTTGCTGTTTAGGAGAGGTGCCAGCAGCTCTGTTGCAAATTGGTGCCTCTACCTCAAAAAGCCCCCCCCGAGCCCCAGATACCCCCAGATCAATTCTCCATTATATAATGGCCCTCATAAGCTATAATGGAGCCGGGGGAATGGGAATCAATTTTTTTTTTTGCACACCCATTATGCATTTCAGTATGATTTGTAAGCAGCCCTGAGTCACAGGGGAAAGTGGGATATAAATACTTGAATAAATAAGTAGTCTGGGCAGATTGATAATATTTAAGCAACTTCCTGTTGGTTAGGTTTGGCAGAGTTCTGACATTGATTGTTCCATCTCTGTTATACTTAACCTGTAATGCTGGTTGTCATATTCCACTAAAAAAACAAAGCAAGAGATTCCCCCCCCTCAAGTGCTGGTATGCTTTCTAATGCTCAGTGCAGGGTGATGGTCCAAGGCCAGGTCTACCAATATAGTGGACTGGGGCGGGTAGACCTGTTATCCAGAAGCCAGGTTCACCAATATAGTGGAAAGGGGTAGGTAGACCTATTCTCTGGAAGGTCTACCAATATAGTGGAAAGGGGAGGGTATGCCTGTTCTCCGGAGGCCAGGTTTACCAATACAGTGGACTGGGGCAGGTAGGCCTGTTCTCCAGAGGCCAGGTTTACCAATATACTATAATGTAGTGGGGTGGGTAGACCTGTTCTCTGGAAGACAGATCTACCAATATAGTGGAAAGGGGTGGGTGAATTTTGACTTGATTCTGTTTTCTCTTACAATATTTAGATTATTCTTAAAATATAGTTTAAATATAATTTAAAAGAATTTACTCTGAGATTTTTACAAAGTTATGGAAATAATCTAAAAAAACTAATTTATGCAATAGTCAAATGTTGACTCGCTCACAACTTATGGGATAGGCGAGATACAGATTCGAAAATAAAATAAAAAATAAATTTCTGCTCACAACACTGTGGAGCTTAGATGGAACATTGGCAGGTGGTGTATAAATGTGAGCCCTCGACCAAGGTGTCCACCAGTTATGCCCTACCACCCAGCTTGAACAGAGAGGCTGTGGAATCAAAGCCCTGACCCACAAACACCCAAAGCGCCCAGTGGAGAGCCAGAAGATCAAAAAAGGAGGGGTGAGGTGTGGGAGGATATATAAATGTGAGCCCTCAGCCAAAGCACCCACCAGCTATGCCCCACCATCTGGTGTGAGCAGAGAGGCTGTGGAATCAGAGCCCTGATGAGCGATGTGCATTTGGTTCATCTGGCCCATTCTTGGTCCTTCTTCACTAAAACACATGCATCCCCTACGGTCGTACTGACTCTGTGGAACAGTCTGCCTGAGGATGTCCATAGGTTTGGATTCCAAAGTCCTCTTTGGATTCTGGAACCTATGCAACCTTGTTCTTTTTCAGAGGACGTTCTCATATGAAGGTTTTTCTTTGTATTTCACTGTTCTGAAAATTCATGTCTTTAAGGGCAGCCCCATTCTGAAAATTAACACCGCTGATGGCTGTATTTATTGTTAGGATCCCTTTATTATTTATTTTATAACATTTTATGCCATCTTTCCCCCCATTCTGGGTCCCCAAGGTGGCACACATAAAAATATTACCATATTTGAACAATTGAAAGCATTAAAAACGTGAAAGAATTCAATAAAAATACATAAGCAAACAACACCAGAACCAGGGAGGAGGGCCAATAACCATTATTGTATGTGCAGTTACTTAAATGAAACTACTCATTCAACCCAATGGCCTAATAAAGTTAAAAACAGTCTTAATAACCCAACTCCAGACTCTGATTTATTTATGCATATTATTATATCTTGCCATAACTTGGGGAAAAACTGAAACAGCCAAAGTGGCCTTGTGTTCAGTATCTGCTAGGAACATTCTTAGTTTCTCTCCAATAGATATATTTGCCCTCCTTGAAGAAGCAGCTAAATCTATAATTCTCTTATATTTGAGTGAAACACACATTCCAAAAGACAATGTATCAATTTGCCCCAATTAACACATAGTCTATTCAAGTAAGGAAGCTTCTTATAGCGACCGTCCATTACTTGAGAAAGTATCATGTTTAATCCAGCTAACATTTTCTGTATCATGTAACAGTTAAATATTTAAAGTGTTCAGGGAAGCCCTTTGGATATGACAAACCTAAATAAAGGCGGGAGCAGACTCTATGTGCTCTGTCATAAGAGTGCAAGGAATCTAGTTCATACAAACAGCTCAAAATCAACATTCAAGCAGCTTCCATCCCAGATGACCTCAGGTCCTCAAAATGAATTCCCAAAAAGGAGAGCTTAGAGTTAATCAATTGTATCCAAGGACATTCACAAGAGTCATCCCTCAACAAGGGAAGATAATCTATTTTATCAAAAAAGACTACCTTCAACCACATGTGAAACTCGGCAGCCCAGGTGCATTCTTCCAAAGAATGAACTCCCAGTTCGAAATGCCAGCATAGTTAGTGCTACACAACCTGGAATCCCAGCAATCTTATGTAGAAATTGTACTAAGAAATAATGTAGGGATTCCTGGCAGGCCTCTATCCATACTAAAGCTCCGTAGGCATCTGTGTTACTACTTTTAGAGTTGGATACTTTAAGTCCTGTGGGAAGATATTGCCCAGTTACTAAAAAAAATCTTCACCTGCTAGCAGAAGTCACTGATAGAGGGAGACAAACAGAATTCCTTGGGTAGGGGGTTCCCCAAGGTGCAATGACTAAGAAATCATTTTCTTGAGTCACTACCTGTCTAACCTCAGATGGTGGGGACAGCTGAAACAGGGCCTCCAAAGATGACCGAGGTGAACTGGTAGGTACATAAGGGAGAAAGTGCTCTTTAAGGTATGTTGGTCCTAGGCCATTACAGCAGGAGGAGAAGGAGAGGAGGAGGAAGAGATTGGATGTATACCTTGCCCTTCACTCAGAGCAGCTTACAAACTCCTCCCCCTCCCCACAATAAGGTTGGTGGGGCTGAGAGAGCAGTTTCAAGAACTGCTCTTTCAAGGACAGCTCTTGTCAGAACTATGGCTTGCCCAAGGTCATCCAGCAGCTGCAAGTGGAGGAATGGGGAATCAAACCCGGTTCTCCCAACTTAGAGTCCACACACTTAACCACTTCACCAAACTGTCTCTATATCAAACAGGACTTTAAAGGTCCATATCAGTACCTTGAATTGAGCCCCAAAGCAAATTGGAAGCCAATGTAGATGAAACAAGCTTGGAGTGGTATAGCCCCTATGATCCACTCCCATCAACACTCTGGTCACAGCATTCCATACCAACTTCAGCTCTGGACAGTCTTCAAGGACAGCCCCATGTAGAGTGCATTGCAGTAATCTAATCTAGATCTTGCCAGGGCATCTGCCACAGTGGCCAGATTTTTTCTGCCCCAGAAGGGCTGTAGCTGGCTCACCAGCCAAAGTTGTTGAAAGGCACCCCAGCCACCCCTGCCACCTGTTTCTCCAACAGAAGGCCCAAGTCCAGAAGCACCCCCAAGTATGAACCTGCTCCTTTAGGGTGAGTGCAACCCCATTCAGAACAGTGAATAACCCATTTCATGAGTCAGGCCTCCCCCCACCCACCAATAGTGCCTCCATTTTGTTGGATTAAGTTTCAGTTTAAAATCAACATTGCATCAGTCTCTCTAATCCATTCAAAATCTACCTCCTGGCACCTGTTCACAATTCTCCCATCCTCAGTGGGCTCTGCTGGTTGTACAACATGGAGCTCAGTGTCATCTGCATAGCTGCAGCAACTCAGCCCAAATCTCCAAGATGACCTCTCCCAATGGAGAAGCTTGGGGAACCCCAGAGACCAAGAGGCAGAGTCCCCTAGCATCACACTCTGAAACCTATCCTCAAGGATCTTGTGATGTTTGATGTTTCTTGTTATAGTTTTATCAATTGTTTCAAGTTACTTAGACCACTGTGATAGAGCAGAATGTACATTATAAATAAATAATTTGTTCTTGACAAAGGAGGAAACTCACTGCCATGATTGTGACATCTCTGTCGGATAAGCTTTTCTGCTGTCTCAAAAGAAAGCACAAGCAAATGACTTGCAATGAGTAAAAGACATTTCCTCTGACTTTTTCCCGATGATAGCTGCCCTGAGAAGGCACAAGGAAACTGTTGCAGTGCGACAATTTGATGTGCTCACTTTGCATAATTAGCAACAAAATGCATACTATTCAGATTTCGCTACCTGGATATGAGCAACTGTTTCCTCAGGGACAAAGGGTCTGGCAAGCCCGTTGAAACAGCTTGATCCAAGAAGAGACAGCAAAAGGGAGAACAGCTAGCACAGTTGTGGAGGAGTTCAGTGATAAGGCCCAGTTGTTTGAACTAAAAGAGTGGGTGTGCTAAGAGACAGAAAGTAAGGACTTTCCCCTCTTATTCATGGTTTACGGAGCTTCATGCTACATATAATGTAATAGATCCAAGACCAGGGTTGGGGGCAAATCCTGGCCTCATGGAGCCAGATGCAAAGAACCTGGAGCCTTCAGAGAGTGGCAAAAACACCCCCTCATGGTCCCCTCAAGCAGCTGGAGCCACTCCCAATGCCCAGAACTCACCCCCTGGCAGCAAAGGTCAGGAAGGGCCTACTCTCAAGGGTTCCAGCCAACATGGAGCTGGAGATACCAGCCAAGAGGCCAGAGTTGTGGCAGCAGGGCTGGGGGTGCTGGGCAGAGGCAGCCTCCAGGATAACAGCAATGCTGCCACCTGGAAAGCCCCCTGAGCCCAGGTTGCCTGAAGAGATCCCTGCAGAGAGAGGCATCAGATGCTTGGAGGGGGTGGTGTTGACCTTCCCACCTATACAGGAGATAACAGGTTACCCATGGCGGAGGTAGAGGGGCATGGGCAACGTGGAGGAGGGGTGGTTGGTGGTGAGGGGCGGAGTTTAAGGAGCCAATGGACACATTGCCCCAGAGAAAGGCACAGGATGGCCATCAGAGACCAGGGAAAGTGGCTGCTGGGGATAAGGAAGGGAAGACAGGAAGGAATAAAAGGAAGTTTCAGGAAACAGGCCGAGGAGGAAACTATGGCTGACAACTCCAGGCTGTGAGGGAGTTGAGTCAGGCCAGGAGGAGAAGGAACCAGGTGACACAACCCCCTTCCTTTCCATTCTGAGGCCTGAGGAAATTCCCTCGTAAGGGGGAGCAAGATGGCGGAGCATAGACTCCCCCAGGCCCCACAAGCCATGATGGCAGTCTTTGGTGGGTACTTTTGTTAAAGGCTGGATCTAAAAGACATATTTGGAATGAAGCTGTAGTACTAAGGAAAGCACCCTTACTTTGGGGGGAAATTTTACTTTAGAAAAATGGTGAAACTTTCCCAATCTGATTCCCTGAATCAGGATTGCATCCCTGCATGACTGCTTTTAATTTAAAACTAGTCTTTGGAAATACTCATTGTGGATCTCTTATATCGTGCATATTTTCGCCCTCAGCTGGAGAGAAACCCCATAAAGGCGGGTTAGCGCAGAACTTCCCTGGTCTGGGTGAGAGTTCAGTAGGGCATGCAGAGCTGCATTAGAAGAGTGTGAGAAAGGAAGGTGAGGATTTTGGAATCCAACAGGAGTTGAATTCTAAGTAACATTGCCAACAGGCCTTGACCATGGCATAGGAAGCTGAATAAAAATGAGGAGGGCCCCAAGGTTGTCTGGTTGAAAAAGCAAAGTGCTAAAGCATTATTTCCAACAGGAGTAAAAGAGGAAATGAAGAGTGGCAGGAAACCATGAAGCTCATTCAAACAAAATCAAAAGTGAGCAACAGAGATGGAATGCAAGACTGATGGAGGAAGACAGAAGTGAGGAATGAGTGGCTGCAGGAAAATGATATTGAGTTAAGGGGGGGAAGGGGGAGATGTGTTTATGGAAACAGGCAGACAAGGAAACCATCCCAACTCCTACCATTAAGTGTTGCAGTTTGTAGTAAGATCCAGCTGTCATTCTTTGAAGTCTCCCACTTGTTCTATTGAAAGCTCCAGTGTTTATACAACATGTCAGTGTGAAATAGTCACAAGTCCCTTGCACTTAGCATTGTTTAGAACAGAAGCTGAGCAGTATGTTGAATTTCTTTTGACATATTCTGATAGATTAGATTTGCTGTGCATATAATAAAGATAAATGTGGCTGCTCTTGAGTGTTCAGAAGTGGATGCTTTTCCTTGACAAAAGAGACCACAGTAGAATATTTCCCAGGGCTTCAAAGACTAGAGCAGAACACAAATATCCTTCATAGCCGTTGAAATTATATGAGCCACTTCCTAAAGTTGTGTTACTTCCAGGAGGGCCAAGAAACAGAACCTGGGGAGCTCTTTTCTCGCAGCCCCTAGGGGCAGAGTGCAGGTTTGCTCCCCTTGTCTCCTATAGAAGTGCATCACTGCGATTCACTAGTAAGGGGATAGATAAAGTGGTGTGCTAGAGACGTGGTTGAGTATAAAGGCAAACGTTTGGGATTGGGGCAGTGGATCTCTGTGCACAGAATGTACTGAGATGTGTTTCACTTGCCAGGAGTCCCGCGGTGCGCAAGGCTCACTTCATAATAATGAGCATTTTTCTCGCGGTCCATAAAATCGACTTGAGAAGGCATACATAAAGTTGCACCTCAATTAATAGTGATAGCAACAGAAGCTGAGCTGTTAGAACAAATGATGCATAGAAGCCAAGGTGTCAGCAACGTAGGGTGGATATTTGCTGACTCAGATGCCGGGCGAGCAGTCGTCATTAACAACAATAAATGGATGTGATGAATCTAAGTGAATAAGTGAGGGGAAGCTGGACAGTGATGAGAATAAAGTTCGGTCACAGAAGCTGCTTTACTTTGGAGGTACTTAGGGAGTAAAAGTGGGGGTTATTGTGGGCATTATCTTACGAAACATGTTTAGTCCTTTCACTCTAGGTGGAGAGGCCTTTAGGGGAGGGCAAGAGGAAGCCGTTCTTCCCTCTGGTGCTTGTGCAGGCAGTGCCAACTGGTCCAAATTCTCTTGGCTCTCCTCTTCTCACCTTGATGACGGAGGAAGTAATAAAAAGGAACAGAGTTGCGGTTGTGTAAAAATATGTTTCCAGGCAGCCAGAAAGACACCACACTGTACTAATGTAAATGCACTTCCAGCCCAAGGGACGACTGTCTATTTTGTCTTGGTATTAATGATGTACTGTAAAAAAAAAAAAAAACCCAACCATACTGTCTGGGTTTGTAAATGAATTGTTGTTTTTTTACGAGTCTAGGAGTTTAGAGATGCCTCTGCATGATCGGGTTGGAACAGGCTATCTAATGGACATCCTGCCCATGCAGTCCACTGGTGCCTGCTTTTCCCATTCCCCACTTGTTTGATTTAGTGCTAAAGCACTGAACTGTGAGCACAGGAAACCGCAATGCAGATATGCCCCAGGAGGGTAAGACTGAGTGGGAACTCTGGAATCTGGCCCAGCTTACAAACCTATCCCTTATTGAATTTCCATATGGTTGCTTCCATATGTCTGATAACTTGCTTCTAGTGAATATCTCAGAGTTTCTTATGTAATAATTATTAGTGCTGCTGCAGCGGATAACGCTACCATTAGAGCTGTAATGACTTGTCGTATTAGAGAAATGGCAGTATACTTTTTCGTTATGATTCTGTAGGCAGAAATAATGGGCAGCATCCCTGAAACTCTTACTTCATATTTGCTGACATCCTCTAAGCTGCAGTGAGAGGGACTCAGTGCAGTGGCAGAGCACTTGCTTTAAATGCAGAAGGTCCCAAGTTCAATCCCTTGTCCCTCCAGTTTAAATGATCTCAGATGTCACAGGCTAGGAGAGACCTTTTCCTGAAGCCACTTGACAGAATAGATTAACACTAGGCTGAATGGACCAATTCAATTCAGAACCTTTATTGGCATAGAACAGAAGCACAAACAGTCACCATTCAATTCATGGGATCAACTCACATCTTTCTCATTATGAGGCAGTCACAAAACTTAGCAACCGCTTCAATAACCTCTATATTTTGTGAAGCCAGTAGACAGTACATCATTCTGTCATCGGATTGTATAGCATCTTTCTTAAGAATGGCTTCCAGATAGGCAGCCCGAATGTCATCATACAAACTGCAGTAGAGGAATACGTGTTCTATTGTTTCTACCTCATCTGAGTCACAGTTACAAAGCCTAGCAGAATAAGGGGTTTTCTTAAATCTCCCTGCTAAAACAGCGGAGGGGAGCACGTTAAAGCGGGCCAGCATAAATGCTCTGCGCAGCTGTGGGGAAGTCAGACCCGATAAATATTGTGCTGGGGCTTTGATCGGGAAACGTACCCATCTTAAGGGGGAACATCTACCAGAAGCCAAGGCTCTAAGCTCTTGAAACTCAATGTCAATTAATCTCTGTTTGAGCAAAGCAAAAATATGTATTTCAGACGAGGACATCATATCATTCAGGCACAAGCCTATTGAGGCGATTTTCTTTTCTATAGCCGCAAACCACTCAGAACAATGGGATTCTTTCAGCAGATATATAATAAGGCTATTGGGACAGCTCCTAAAATGCAAACGTAGCCAAAATCTGAAAGAGATTATCCAAGCCCTTGTTTCTAAACGTATCAAGTTGGATTCCAAACAAATGGCGGCATAGGATACACACATAGGCAACCCTAATATTTTCCTCACAAAATTGGATTGTAGTTGTTCTACCATTTTGTTAAAAGCAGTAATCCAAATGGGAACCCCGTAAAGAAGCTTCGCTCTGATTTTGTGCTCGAACACTTTTAAGGCCGCTGGGACGTACTGGTTACCCTTAGTAAAAAAGAAACGAGTTATTGCCAGCACGCAACTATTCACAGATTTAATTACTTCTGCTCTGTGGGCTACCCATCTTGCACTATGGTGAAAGTGAATTCCCAAATATTTAAAACACTTCACCTGTTCAATGGTTTTACCCTTGACACGCCAGCTGATAGGTTTCCAGGAGTCACCAAACACCATTATTTTAGTTTTATCAAAATTCACAGATAACCCAGGCTGAATGGACCAATGATTTGAATCAATAATATACAGCTCCATGCAGTATCATCAATATATGTCAGTAAAAGGCAGGGAGGGCAGACTGGGCTCCTTCCAGGACTGTTTTGGCCTTTGAGGGGAGGATTCATTGGGGCCACACCTGGCAGCAACCATTAGGCAACTTGATACCATGTAACCTTCATGACTCACCCAGGAGGACTGGTTGCTTGCCACTGTTCAGCAGCCACCATCCCTTGAAAGCCAACATGGTGTAGCTGTTAGGGTTTCAGACTATGCACACATATATGTCAGGATCTTGGCTCTTACCCATCTGCATGATTTGATTTGTCTGTTTTGGAGGAACGATGCTCATCTGAAGAAGCTGTGGTCCATAAAGACATCTTAGTTGGGCACATAGCAAATGTAGCAAATAGCATACTGGACTTGGGACAAGGACACCTGCATGTCCACAAGATCCAGTGATTATTTTACAGGAAGGATCTAACCACTGCCATATTCACAGCAGATGGTAAATATCCTGCTCTAAGAGATTTATTGATCACTAAATGTGCAGATTAACCAAAGCTCTGTAGCTGATTACAACCAGACAAGAAGTACAAGGATGGAGAGGCACTTAGAGGTACAAATATCACCAAGCACTTTGTTGGCATCCTCAAGTACAACCAACTGAAACTCATCTAAGCAACTAGGGTCTGTACAAATCAGAGCAGGTGAAATCATTTTATCTATCTGTTAAATAATTTGCTATTAGCTGATGACGGTTCACTATGATTTGCAGCAAGGGAGGGGGGCTGTATAATAGCTGGGGTTTTTTTTTTTACAAATCTTATGAGTCTCCTTGAGGATTCTAGTTCAAAAGCATGATACAAATGTAATAAATAATTTTTGTTAGACAGCACATAGCAACTGCGATGTTAAGTGGAGAAGTAAGATTTCTTCACTACCAACATTAGTACAGAATAGTCCTTCAGCTGGATCTAAGCCTTTTCAATCAATCTTATTCTGATTTTTTTACCACCTGTGATCAAGTTATCATCCCTCTCCCTTCATTTTCAGCAGTTCCTTGGAATACAAAGGAGCTACATCATTTCTTTGCTGGGGGAAAGGCTGTGTCAACCGCTAAGGTCACTTTCCTATTTTAGGTATGATGTAGGGCATCAACTGAAAAGCCACTGAGTTTGTCTAAGAATTCTTTAGCACATTCTGGGAATCCAGTAGGCTTTGAGGGCAGACAGTTTTAAAAGATTTCCCACTCCTATGGAAGTTGAGAGTAACAGAAAATCCAGACTTCACTAGGTAATTACCATTACTGCTCTGTGGCTATTGTACCCACCCACAGATCTCCTTCCTAAACAGAATACCAAATAAAGCTTAGGCACAGGGCACATCTGTTGGAAGAGCTCCAGAGTTATCATGGAAGCCATGAAATTCTAAGTTGTACCCAATGGGGAGGCTTTAGCATGAAATTTACCAGAACTAGTTTAGGAGTCTTCAAACCTACCTGTAGGATCACCTTGGTGAGCTCAGCTAAGAATTCTCTGTAAGGCATCTGGATGAATAGTACACTAACAGAATTCCTTTAGGATCCAACACTAGGTTCATACCCTTGTCTGAGATGTTGCGTTGTGGGTAGAATGAAGTATCAGTGGATTACAACGACTCTGCTGATTTTAAGCTTGGGGAAGTGTTCTAGCACATGGACTGCAACCTCATCCAACCAGATTTATATTTATTTATTTAGACACCAAGTGGCTTACAACATTGTTCTCCACAACAACCACCCTGTGAGAATGGCTCGCCCAAGATCACCCAGCAAGCTTCCATGGGAGAGTGGGAATTTGAACCTCAGACTCCCAGATCCTAGTCTGACACTCTAACCACTATGTCATGCTGGCTGGCTGAGTTATAAACTACACACCTACTATTTTCATACAGGTTGAAATCCCAGATGATTATTTTTATGGGCAAACAACTTAGCATTAAAAAGAATTGTTTGCCAGGAGAATGACAAATGAATGAGGCTCCAAAGATTCCTTGAGTCAGAGGGAAGACAAGAAGGAGTAAAAGACCCTAGTTGTCTTACTCTTCTTCCCTGTATGTGGTGTGTCATATCATTGGCACCATCTGTTTCCTCTTTTGCTTACATAGCCCTGCAGCCTCCTCTGCCTGCAGTTCATTCCTTTACTCTGCCAGGCACAGGGCAGCAAATGTGTGCTCAAAATACTTCCATACTACAAGTGTTACATCTTCTGTCCCCTGAGTCAGGCTTTCCCATTTGCCATCAATAACAGATCTATATTTTGCAGCTATTAAACATTGACATGACCATGAGAGCGCTGTATACACTTTTGCCTTGAACTGATATTGTGCTTCATCCGCTCATAGTGTTTGAAGTGAATTTATATGGTGTCTGCTTTAATAGGCACATCATCTCTTTGTCAGCTGTTGTTTCATTGTTTGGCATGTTGTCAGGAGAAAAGGAGCAGTTTAGAAGGTGAAGACCTCATGGGTCTTACTTGGCTGATAATGGACACTTTAGTTTTACTTTGATATTGAGGGACAAAATACAGGCTAGGCTACCTCACTGAAGAAGTGTGCGTGTATTCTAATGCTTAGAATTCTATCACTATCTCAGTCATTCTTACAACAATTTAATAGGGTAGGTCAGCATTATTATCTCCTCATTGCAGGTTAAGTGCTGAGCCTGAGAAAGTAAAGGTTGGCCTAAGACTACCTAGAAAGTCCATGGCTGATTTAAACTAGGAACTGCCTAGATTACAGTTCACATGCTTAATGAGTTTGTAACACTAACTCCTAGAATGTGTTCAGTTGCACTCCCACTGCGTAGGTGTTTCTCTAGAGCAGAGAGAAAACATTTGGCAGTGGTGGTTTCCACACAGGGAGTGGCATGTGGTGTGATTTCCCCATTGCTGGTGCGGATGCAGATGAAGGAACAGCAGCGATGGGGCTTCCAAATGGCAAGTTTCCCTGCAGTTTTCGTGGCCCAGTCCCCCCTAGCAGTAGTCACCCTCCCTCCCCTGGGTCCTTTGCACTAGAATAGTGTTATATTGGCTGAGTTCAGACTGGCAATTTGCTGCGGAAGCCAGTCGCGTCAAAAAAGCCCTGGAACAAACTGTTCCGGGGTTTCCCGTTCACACAGCCCAGACTGCTGCGGGAGCATTCTGGGAGGAGGCACGCTGGAGCGTTCAGACTGCTGCCCCGGAGGTGCTCTGTATGTGACATTTCCCTGGTAATTCGCCTATAGGCCTGCAGTGCATGCAATAGACTTGGGTTGCTCCCGGCTTTTCGGCTGCACATTCAGACTTCCAGGAAGCGGACAAATGCGGGACACAAGCGCTCTTCAGGGATTGGCTACCACTTTTATGAGGTATCTTTTTAAAGTGGGAAGAAAGCGAAACAGCCCGGGTTGCCTTCAGGTGGCAAATGCCAGGCAGATGTGCCTGTGTGAACGCCCCCTTTAATGTGGTTTTCAAACATCGCTGAAACGGGGCTCTACCAGGGCAAATTGCCAGTCTGAACTCAGCCATTGATATATCATTGTAACAATACATGCAACAGGTTCTGTGAATTCCTAGGTTTTACTTTTTTAATAAGTAAGTCACTTGTCCCTTCCATTGTACCTGTATGCACTTCTCCTTTTCTGTCCACAAAGAAAGGAATAGAGACTTGCTTTTAAAAAAGCTGAGCACTCAGACAAACTGTTACACCTATTGTTACCCCAGTGTATTGATATAGCAATATGCTAGTACAGAATTGTTTAAAAAAAAAAATTAAAAGCCCCCCCGAGTAGAAGGGGGAAGAAATACCCACAGGGACAGCATCAGGGAAAATGGCTGCCATTTGCATGAGAAAATCTCAGTCTTCCCACCCATGCAATATCCATCCAAGCTTTCCTGTGATTTTTCCCAAACCTTTGGAACAAATCAGGTTTGAGAAAGATGATAGCAAAGTCAGGTGGATCCCAGGAGGTACACAAATGTATAAAGATGCTGTGGGGAAGCAGGGAATAAATCTGCTTCCCAGCAGCATTGAATCTGGGGCAGATAACAGAAATGGCTAGTGTTAAAGAACGTAGAATAAAAAACCAAAAGGAGCTGCTTCTAACTTTGTAATGAAAATTAGGGTAGAATTACACAGTGTTGTTGTTGTTGTTGTTGTTGATAATAATAATAATAATAATAATAATAATAATAATAATAATAATAATAATAATAATAATAATAATAATAATAATAATAATAATGCATTTATATCCTGCCCTCCCCGCGAACGGGCTCAGGGCGGCTCACATTTATCGGCACCATGTGCCGAATCAGCATAAAACATTTAAAAGCAACTTAAAACAGTCAGATGGTAAACAGTTAACAATTCACGCAATGATGGTCGTTCCTTCAGTAAATTAAAGGTGGCATGCTATAGAATGTAATTCTAAAATCCCAATTCAGTGGTATTCCGGCATCTCACAATGCTGTGACTCGATCTCCATGCAGGGCCAACCCTCTACCATAGATGTTACTAGTAATAATAGTTGATGGTAGTGGTGGTGGTGGTGGTGGGCAGCTCCTAGTTGAAAGCCTGGTGGAAAAGATCCATCTTGCAGGCCATGTGGAACTGTACAAGGTCCCACAGGGCCTTGATCTCTTCTGGGAGCTCATTCCACCAGGAAGGAACCGCCACTGAAAAGACCCTGGCCCTAGTAACAACGAGCCTGGCATCCTTAGAGCCTGGAATAATTAATTGATGTTGTGACCTCAACCATAGTGCTCTCTGGGGTATGTATGGGGAAAGGCGGACCCTCAGGCATGTCGGACCCTGGCCATATTGAAGCGAATTCAGTATGCTATTGGCAGCCAGTGCAGTGCCTTAAGCACCGGCCAGATGTGCCCCCATCTAGGGAGGCCCATCAAGAGCCTGGCCACAGCATTCTGCACTAGCTGCAGCTTCCTGATTTGCGACAAGGGCAGCCCCATGTAGAGAGTATTACAGTAGTCTAATCTTGAGGTGACCGTCTCTTGGATCACTGTAGCCAAGTCGTCATGGTCAAAGAAGGGAACCAACTGCCGAATCAACCGAAGATGGTAAAAAACCGACTTAGCAGTGGCTGCCACTTGGGCCTCCATTGTTAAGGAGGGATCCAGGAGCACTCCCAGACTCCTAACCTCCGGTGCTGGCACCAATGTTGCCCCATTGAAGGTCGGGAGCGGGAACCCCATCCCCAACCCACCCCGACTCAGGCACAGAACCTCCGTCTTCACCAGATTTAGCTTCAGCCAGCTCAGTCTAAGCCAACCAGCCGCAGCTTGCAGTGCCTGGTCCAGATCTTCCGGAATGGAGTCTGACTGGCCACCCAACATCAGATAGAGCTGGGTGTCATCGGCATACTGGTGACACCCCTGCCCATACCTCCAGGCAATCTGGGCAAGGGGGCGCATGTAGATGTTAAACAACATCGGGGAAAGCATGGCCCCCTGAGGCACACCACACTCAAGCGGGTGTCTCCTGGACTGCTGTTCCCCTAGCACCACCCTTTGTGCCTGACCCTGGAGAAAAGAAGCAAGCCATTGCAAGGCAAGTCCCTGTATCCCCACGTCGGTGAGGCGGTGGGTCAGCAACTGATGGTCGACTGTGTCAAACGCAGCCGACAGATCTAAGAACAACAGCGCTGCCACACTGCCCCAATCCAGATGTCTCCGGAGGTTGTCAGTAAGGGCAACCAGTGCTGTCTCCGTCCTCTGTCCTGGGCGGAAGCCAGGCTAGAAGGGATCTAGGATGGAAGTGAATGCGTGTTCCCAGCTCCATGTTGGCCAAGATAACTCACGGTGAAAGGGCACTTAAAGCTGTTTTTGCCCAGTTTATAAACTAAACCTTTTTGATTGACAGAATTGAGGCACATAACCCTCATTAAAGGGTTGAACTTGTAAAGCATGGAATCACTCACAGTTCGTCCTCTCTTTGGCTGAGTTCAGACTGGCAATTTGCTCCGGGAGCCAGTTGTGGCAAAAAAAGCCCCGGAACAAAGTTTATGAGTTTCCCATTCACTCAGCCCGGGCTGCTGCCAGAGCATAGCAGGAGGAGGCGTGCTGGAGCATTCAGACTGCTGCCCTGGAGGTGTGCTGTATGCGGCGTTTCCCCATTAATTCAGCTGTGGGTGTATGGGTGTATGTGTGCATGAGTGCTCATGCACATAAGCACATTTTGCTGATTGGGGGAGGACCCCACAGCACCAGCACCGCATTGGGCAGTAGAGTGGAGCACAGCCAATCATACCGCTGCTGCCTTCTGCCCAATGCAGGTTGCTCCTGGCTTATTGGCGGAGCGTTCATACTTCCAGGAAGCAGACAAATACAGGACACAGGCGCTCTTTGGGGATTTGCTACCACTTTTATGAGGTACCTTTTTAAAGCAGGAAGAAAGTGGAACAGCCCGGGTTGCCTATGGGTGGGGAATGCCAGGCAGATATGCCTATGTGAACACCCCCTTTAATGCGGTTTTAAAGCGTCGCTGAAACGGGGCTCTGCCAGGGCAAATTACCAGTCTGAACTCAGCCTTTAGAGATGCACAATTAGATGCATTCCTTAAACAAGCAATATAGACTGTATTGCCTCCTTTTTTTGTGACTACCCAGTCAGCAGCATTAATTTAAAAAGTGATTGGATGAACTGATCACAAGATGAACTGGTTTCATGGGTACATATCAGAGGCACACAGAGCCACCTAAGTAGTAAGTCTCAAGTCAAAAATCTCAGGGTTTTTTTTCTGTTTAACTCTTACTGTGTACCTTATAAACATTGAAGGAGAAAGCAGCAGCAGATGGGTAGAAGGACAGTGTCTGTGGCAAAACTGTGATCATGCAAAACAGATGTATCCAGAGAGTTCCGATGCATCTGAATTGTTTGCCAAATGATCAGCCCCCTGCTTTAACTAAGTAGCAGGATGTGACTTGAAGCAGCAGGCACTCAAGCATACTTAATAATAATTTCATTTCTCTATATGCTGTAAAAATACTTAGTTTGAAATCAGTTGTTTTAAAAATTAGATCCCACATCTTGAAATCTGAAATGGAAAAACCAGTACTATAACATTGCTCCTAACAAACATATGGGTATTACATATAGTAATGTGTTTATTTCCCACCAAGGGCTTTCTTTATCATGAAAACAAGTTGTCTTCAGGTTATGGGTCCCTATTTTGCCCTTAGAGCCTCTAAGGAGAGGTTTAAACTACCTCTTCCTGCCCACACACAGCTGCTTTTCATGTTAGAAGAAAAGCTCCCTTTGGAAAATATTATGGAATTACATACAAATTGTAGTTCCTCCCTGATACATACATGATAGACAGCTCCCCCTCCTTTGGTTTATACTCTCCAGAGAATGATACATGCCAGAAAATAATTTCTCCAGCTGGACTACAGTTACCTACGGTAGAACCTGGCAGGCAGGTATGCATTTCTTCCTACCTCTGCTTTGTCGAACTGTGTAGTAAAAGTTGGCAGAGTCTATCTGAATTTGCAGGACCTTAAAATCATCTCAGTTTCCTTGTTCTTGCTATAGAGCAAAAACACAGCAAGACAAACTGGAACAAATATAAACACTGTTTCTGTATACCTCTCTTTGCAGTTCCCACATTAAGCCACCAGAGAATCAGGAGGGTAGTTTGTGGGAAGCCAGCTGAACAGGTGGTATATCACTGCTGTATTTAAAACATACTCATAATTTAGAATAAACTGGTTGGAAAAGTAGAACATGCAGTTTCTTTTCAAATGAGATGTGTTAACAAAACGACAATCAAGGGGATGAGAACAAATAGATATTCCTTCATTGGTACCCATATGCCACTGTCCCGGGTCACAGGTCCCAGGACGTGCCCCACCCCCCCGTGCAAGACAGGACCAAGGAATGGTGCAGCAAGACGATGAGGGACCAAGAAGGCCCAGGAGCAGCGAGGATGAAGCGCCAAGGAGAGAGAGCACAGATGGGCATCCCTGGTCGCGGCCCTGCGGCTTGAGGGGAGGGGCAGCCACAGAGGGGCAAGTCGCCTGGCGAGCCCAGGCAATGACAGGGAACACCACATCTGGCAAGCGGGCAGCAGCGGGCGCAGCGCCCAGCCTGGCCTCGCCATTGGAGCAGCCTGTGCAGCCCACACCGGAACATAGTCCTGCCCAGGGATGTAAGAAGAGTGTCTGGGCTTATCCGGGGGGGGGGCAGAGTCACTCTGGGAACAGGGTGGGGGATAAGAGGGAGGAAAGGCTGAGAGGTCAGGGAGGAAGCAGCCGAGCTGAGGCCCGTGGGAGAAAGAGAGTGGCCTAGAGAGAAAGAGGGGAGTTCAAACCCAATACTGCAAGAAGCAGAGAGTGTGGACTCCACGCTGGCAGAGGGACCTCCAAGGTGCTGTTGAACCTCGTCCCCTGCTATTCTGAGACCTCTCCAGCCCCACCTCCCTCTTTGACAGCCCGGCCCCCAGGACCATTGGGGCGGCAAGCACGACTATGGGGGCTGATCTTTCCAAGGAGCAGACAGGGCTCCACAGCCACTATAGCAAATTCCTGGATATTTGAGGAGTGGAGCCTGGAGACAGTGGGGTTTGAAGAGGGGTGGGACCTCAGACAGGTACAATGCCATAGACCACCCTCTAAAACAACCATTTCCTCTTGGGGAACCATTGTTGCCAATCTCCAGAGGAGGGCTGGAGCTCACTCAGAATTACAACTGTTCTTCAGATGGCGGAGATCAGTTCCCCTGGAGAAAATGGTAAGCTCTGTGTCATTATACCCTGCTGAGGTCACCACAGCAAATTGACACTGAGTGCCCAAGGCCAGGGCACCTGCCCAGAGCTTCTTTCTAGAGCTTGTTGCATTTATTTCCACAACGGGCCTTATTCCTAGTAAAATATAAATGCCATCATAAAGTTGCCAATTCTGGCTTGGGAAATTCCTGGAGACTGGGGGTAGAGCCTGGGGAAGGTAGGATTTGGGAAGGGGAGGGACATCAGCCAGTTATAAGAGTCCTCCCTCCAAAGCACCTGGAGGCTGACAACCCTCACCATAAAAATGGGGGTTAGTAAAAGAGTTACAAAAGAAGCAACCAAAATGGGACAATAGCAAAGAGTATAGATGGGATGAAAATGCTCACAATAAACTAAGAGTGAAAACTAAGGTCCTGATCAGACGGGTCTTTAGATCTGACCCAGGCACTATCAGACAGTGACATCTGGGAAAGGTGCTGCTTCTGTGATCAGTGCGTTCAGCCCCGCCAGGGAGCCATACTTTAAAGATACCGGTGAAAGTCCGGGGCCAATGCTTGCTGATGGGCCAAAGGCAGACCTCCCCCCCCCGTCTGATCATTCCAGCGCACAGTCCTCCCGTCGGGATGGTCTGACTCCAGATCATCCTGAATGGCCGCCATTTAAAAAAATTCTTAGTGATATGCGCATAAACACGTAAACGCACAACAGCCGCAGAACTCCACTCAAATGTTCTGGACAATGTCATGTTTCTGAATGGCCTGTGAAATTTATGAACTGCATTAAATGAAACGGTACCTAGCGCGAGGTACCACTGGCAGTGCTTTAACCATTCAATTCCACCCATGTGCAGAAAAACAAGTACACATTGAGGCACAGATGCACGTGCACAAACAGTATTTTTTCAAAACAACAACAACCGTGCAGCTCCTTCAGGTGGACGCCATCTAGACAATCCACCACAGAGTCCACATCCGATAAGGGGATTAAAAACACTGTGCAACACTGGATTAAAAAGATCGGGATCAAATCAGAGCCGGGCCAATGGCGGGATTAGCTGTCAGTCTGAATGCAGCCTAAAACTAATGAAAAATGACACTGTTGTGCTTTCCTATACAAAACTCGCTTTCCTATACAAAACGTGCAGCTCATAGTATATAATGTGAAAAGACCAAGAGCCACAATTTTCTCAGTCAAAGAATGAGGCAAACTATGCAGTGATGGGAAGGTAACCCCCCCCCAACCCCCACCATGTTAAATGCTTTCCAGACAATTGCCTAAGAATGAAACCTTTCAGCATTCTGAACTGTGCTAACATTGTTGTTTTATTTTCTCCCCGATTTCAATACATTATGCTTTACTTTGACTAGCAATGAAGATTCTGTCTGCACTTTGCCTATATCTAGGCAGACTATCTGAATGTAGTGTCTACATTCAGAGAACTGGAAGCAAAATAAATGCATTGTGTACACCATATTTTTAAATCCTCTCTGGAAAACATTATTCAGTCACAATTTTTAAACATACCATTGCATTTTTAAAATAAGATTTGGAGGCAAGCTGGTGATGATTTGTCTATTCCTCTTGGTTGCTTTTTACTATGTATAGAAAGCAGAGTTCATGTGTCACTGCTGTTGTTTGCCCTTAGAGACTTTTTATAAATAAGTGGTCCTTGGGCCTTGGGTAAGAAAGACAGAAAAACCAATTACGACTCTCTGTGAGCCTTGAGCATAGAAACAAATTGGTGTGTAATGTTTCATTTTCTTATTGTAAGTTAAGTATTAAGGTAACATGAAATCTATAAAATAAAGGAATTTTTTTTTGGTCAGTTAGTGCCATAGTTAACTTTTAAAAAATGCAACCTGTTGTGTGATTGTAGGAGAAGGTATCTGATAAATTTTGCGAGAGCCATCAGAACAATGACGTTGCAATGGAATTCTTGTTCAGGCGTCTATAAAGAATGGTGGTTGTTTTTTCTCTTTTCTAAGAAGTTGCATACATATTATCTTTGGGGGGGGTGTTTTCGTTTTTGGGTTGTTGTTTTTTTGCATACATACTTGCACATTTTTACTAGACCTGAATGAACTGATGCGTTTCGGTAAGAACATAAGAACATAAGAGAAGCCAATGTTGAATCAGGCCAATGGCCCATCTAGTCCCACACCCTGTCACACAGTGGCCAAAATATACCAGGTGCCATTAGGAGGTCCAGCAGTGGGGCCAGGACACTAGAAGCCCTCCCACTGCTGCCCCCCCAACACCAAGAATAGAGTGCATCACCTGCCCCAGACTGAGAGTTCCCATCTATACCCTGTGGCTAATAGCCACTGATGGACTTCTGCTCCATATGTTTATCTAATTCCCTCTTGAAACTGTCCATG
The DNA here is from genome assembly GCA_029375565.1 of Gekko gecko. Taxonomy (NCBI): domain Eukaryota; kingdom Metazoa; phylum Chordata; class Lepidosauria; order Squamata; family Gekkonidae; genus Gekko; species Gekko gecko. Next base: position 58,559,918 of record JAPDNY010000003.1, on the reverse strand, counting down.
CTTGTAGCTGCCACCACCTCCTGTGGCAGTGAATTCCATGTGTTAATCACTCTTTGGGTGAAGAAGTACTTCCTTTCATCTGTTCTAACCTGACTGCTCAGCAATTTCATGGAGTGCCCACGAGTTCTTGTATTGTGAGAAAGGGAGAAAAATACTTCTTTCTCAACCTGCTCAATCCCATTCATAATCATATAAACCTCGATCATGTCACCCCTCAGTGCTACAGTATATTTGCTTATAAGGAACGTAAGCCAAAATGTTTCTCAGTAGTGTGTATATGAGAAAGAGTGAGAATTTTTTTTTTTTACTGTGGCCTTGATAATCATTACTTTGGAGATACTTCCTTTGGTGGTTGATATGTATAATTTTGCATGTTTTTTTCCCCCACCCTTGAAGGTGTATGAGGCAATCCCATGTTACAGTGACTGCAATCAGTATTCCTGGGAAACCGAACCCTGGTCTTCGTGTGAAATTAACAGCGAGCAAAACTCCCTCCATTGTGGAGAAGGTATACAGACTAGGAAAACCAGGTGCGTGGAAATAAAACTAGAATTTATTTGACATATACTCCGCCCTCCCTGCCGAAGCAGGCTCAGGGGAGCTGAAGGTTTTGAAATAGGGGTTTTAAGAAACTAGGCCAGTTTACCCCAAAAACATACCTTGTGTCATTTCTGTACTGCCAATCTTGTAATACTACTACAAGTATTAGATTGTGTAGGTGGCCTGATCTGGATGGCCTCTTCCTCTGAAGTCACTTCGCTTCCTTCTTTCAAAATTCAATTTTAAATACACTCTCTTATATTACTTTCCACCCCCACCTTTCCCCCACTTTATGTTACTTGTAGGTTTTTAGGCCTCCTTCCAGGGCAAAAATAACAAAAAGCTTGACGATAAAATACTCTAATTTAAACATTTAGCAATTAGAACAGAAAAAACAAGCAAACAGCACACGGCAAACAAGTGAACAAAACAAGAGAAGCTGTCATGGTTATACTGCTTTCCGCTTCCAGGAAGGAAAGGGATATTTATCTTGGCTTTTTGCTGCTTTCAGCAACTCTGGTCTCACAGAATTCTTCACTGTACATCCTGAAATTCAGTTTGACCTGGATTTCTGCTTTGACAAGGCTATACCACTCGGCCAGTGTCTTTCCTTGCTCCAGAGCTGTGTCATTAAGCTGAAGACTTCCCACAGTAGGCATTGGATACAGGGACAGGCAGTGCAGAAGAGACCATCTCCAACAGATAGCTGTCACCACTGTCTGGAATGTGCCTGAACAACTTTACCCATCTCTGGTCTATCTTCTCTCCCTGTGAGAAAATCTCTTTGTGGCATTTTGACACAATGCAGAAGCTTGTCAGTGTCTATTATATCAGGGCCAAAATTAAGAGCTTTGTGCAGAAATCATTGAACAGCTTGTCAGTGTCTATTATATCAGGGCCAGAATTAAGAGCTTTGACAAGACTAACGGATCCCCACATCACAGGACTGTCAAGCGAGATCAGTGCCATGTCTTTGTAAATTGACGTATCAAAATTATACCATTTCTCAAAGTAGTCGATGCACCTTGAGAATGTCTGGTCTGCTTCTGTTTGGAATTTTGCCCTTTGAGATGCAGAGATGTTGACCAGAATGGCTGTAACAGATCTTCCAGAGAACTGTCGAATTCTGTGGAGCCAACACTGGCACTTTCTAGGTTTTTTTTTCACTATGGGATAGAACAAGGCCATCAAATTGTGTAAGAAGATGGCTCTTCTTCTGGACTGAATCCTTCCCACACAATTTTTTTTGTCACATTCTTCTTCCTCATGTGACAGGAAGTATGCCTTCAGTGCATGCTAGCACTGAAGAATCCATTCAACAGCAGGCATAAGTGACAACCACTGTGTTGGGCCATGCCAAATCAGATCCCTATACTTTATATCTACAAACTCAAAGAAGGACCTCAGGGAGTCTGTACTTTTGGCTGAGCATGAGAACTTGCTATATATTTGTGTGACAAAGACTTCTGCATTAAAACTCACTGCTGTCTTCCCTGTTTTAAGGCAATTGTGAAGTACATGACATTCGCAGCCCACATCTATCAGTCGCTTGTTAAGCTGCTTAAGTTTTTGGAACACTGACCTGTGTTTCCCAAAATTCACTGCAGCATTGTCAGCAACATAAGGTGGTGCTCTTGTCCAAACTGAGACCATTGTCATGTAGTACACTGCAGAACAAACAGTCACAGGGAAGAATTTCCTGTTTCCATTGTTGGAGGCATCACATTCTGTTGAGAAAAAGTGTGTGGCATCCCAACAGTTCTATGGATTTTGGTGCCAAAATGTTCTCCACAAAGCTGGTGGCTTTGGTCCATCCACAAGACACCTTTTTTGCTGTGCCAGAATCAGGCAACATTCTTGGCAGCAGTTTATTTATTGCAGGCTTGACTTGCATAACTATGACAGTGCGTAACACTGGCAACGTCCTCACTGTCATTTTTGTCACTCATTTTCCCTATTGCTTTGGGTCCCCCCCTTTTCCACATGTGTTTTGCTCCCTCTGGGACTACTAGAGAGAGCAGAACACATGGGGGAGGGGAGCCCCCGAAGCAATAGGGACAAAGGCATGACAAAAATGACATTGTGGAAGTAGACACTGTGGTACACTTCTACCACTTCAGCTGGTAACCTGATTAGCTTGTGAGGAATCTGGTTTTTCAAAGAAGGTGGTCACTAGCGGTGTCTGTCTATACTGTTTCTCCACCTCTTTGTGCTTCATACCTTTCACATGATTTATTAGAGCACCTTTCCCCTCATAACGCACAGATATCCTCTAGTGGCACCAAATACATTCTGCTGTTTCAAAGTCTTTTTAGGAAGCCAGCTTTTGAATTGGCTTTTGCTCAGCCATTCATCTTTGAAAACTGCAAGGTATTTTTTTCTTTTTTGTTCTGCCACTGCCTGAAGGACTTCTCCACTGTCTGATGGGCCTCCTCCACTTGCCATGACTTCTGCAATGTTTGATGGGAACCAACCCAACCCTGAGTACCACAACAGGACCCCCAAGTATATTTTACATATTTCTCTCCAATGGGGATCCAAAGGGGCTTACATAATTTTCTTCTCCTCCATTCCATCCTCACAATAACCATCCTGAGAGATGGCTTAGGCTGAGAGTGTTTGACTGACCCAAGGGTGCCTAGCAGCTTGCCACGGCATAGTAGGGATTTGAAAATGGGTCTCCCAGATGTTACTCTGGCACTCTAACATCTTAATATTTTTCACATCCTAATATTTTCAAGTATCTGCCAATAGATCACAAATGAACCATATTTTCCTCTACCCTACCTTTGACCATACTCACAGGCTGCTTTAGCATGGAAGTTTGCTAGATAATATCACTTAATTCACAACAAATCTGGGCTTCCCCCTTAAACATTGGAAGCCATTCCTAACCTGGTAAGACTCAGTTACTGCTCTTTTCTCAGGTCACACACACTTGCAAGGCTAAGTAGCTCTATCAGAACTCAAGTAGCTCTGTGGCCAAGTATGTGTCAGTCACATTCCCTTTGCCACAGAAAAGAATTTGCAACTTTTTATGCTTTAGGGACTTGGCAATTTGAAAGTTTAAGATAAATTCACACTCAAGGAAATTCTTATTGGCCCTTGGAGATGTCCTGTGCGCACTAGAGCATATTACATTCTCCTCTTTTCTATGCACTTCACTGTTATTCTGTTGGCATCAGGTATTTATTTTATAGACCTGATCTCCCTCTCATTTCTAATCAGAAAATATGTGTCTTAAATCCTCTGCTCTGTTAGCCTAGTCATATCGGCTTCTAATGAAGTCATTTAAGGGCTGCTCTATGCCTGCTTCGGCAAGTAGCCATGTTGGTCTGCAGGAGAAGAGCTAGATTCAAGTCCAGTAGCACTTTAGAGACCAAGGAAGGGAGCTTCAACTTTCAAAAACTCATACTACAAAAATCTTGCTGGTGTCTGTGCCTGCTGGGATTCATTAGTGCTTCTCTATGTCTGCCAATCAGGAGGGAAAGAATCCATGATTAATGGTTAGCATATGTCACCCCTACCCCAAACCCTCCTGACCAGCGGTGGTTGGGGGGTAGGGTTGCCAGCCCCAGTTAGGGAAATTCCTGGGGACTTGGGCAGTGTTCCCTCTAAGCTGAGTTAGTGTGAGCTAGCTCACAGTTTTTTAGCCTCTGGCTAAGATTTTTGTCTTAGCTCAGGAAGGATGGCTCCAGAGCAAACTAATTTGTGCAGTAGCCAAATCATTTGCTCACAACTTTAATGCCAGTAGCTCACAAAGCAGAATTTTTGCTCACAAGACTCCACAGCTTAGAGGGAACATTGGACTTGGGATACAGCCTGGGGAGGACAGGGGCTTCAGTGGGGTACAACACCATAGTGTTCACCCTCCATAGCATCCATTGTGTCCAGGGGAACTGACCTCTGTAGTCTGGAGATGAGCTTCCTAAGCATCAGACCAGCAACTACCTTCCTAAAATCATTCCTTATGAATGCACTTACTTGGAAGCCTTAGGCAACTCAAATTTTCAGGTTCAGCTCCCTTCTGTGTAGGTTTTTATATATATATTTAGTGATTTCACTGATGTCAAAGCTATGAAAATAAATAAAAAACTGTTCAGTACATAAGAACTTAAGAGAAGCCAATGTTGGATCAGGCCAATGGCCCACCCAGTCCAACACTCTGGGTGATTTCCCACTAAAGCTTGCCGCGGGGTCGTGCTGCCGTTTGCCCGGAGATTTTTAGTCAATTTCACACTCGAAGCCGCGGGGCTGCATTTTGACCCGCGGCTCGCCCGATTTCCCCGCAGTTTCGTAATCCTGTTTTTTGAGGATTACGAAACTGCGGGGGAATCGGGCGAAGCCGCGGGTCAAAATGCAGCCCCGCGGCTTCGGGTGTGAAATTGACTAAAAATCTCCGGGCAAACGGCGGCACGACCCCGCGGCAAGCTTTAGTGGGAAATCACCCTCTGTGTCACACAGTGGCCAAAAATACCAGGTGCCATCAGGAGGTCCAACAGTGGGGCCAGGACACTAGAAGCCCTCCCACTGTTGACCCTCCCAAGCACCAAGAATACAGAGCATCAGTTGCCCCAGAGTCCCTATCTATACCTTGTGGCTAATAACCACCGATGGACCTCTGCTCCATTTGCTTATCTAATTCCCTCTTGAAGCCGTCCGTGCTTGTAGCCACCACCACCTCCTGTGGCAGTGAATTCCATGTGTTAATCACTCTTTGAGTGAAGAAATACTTCCTTTTATCTGTTCTAACCCGGCCACTCAGCAACTTCATTGAGTGCCCACGAGTTCTTATATTGTGAGGAAGGGAGAAAAGTACCTCTCTTTACCTGCTCTATTCCATGCATAATCTTATAAACCTCAATCATGTCACCCCTCAGCCAACGTTTCTCCAAGCTAAAGAGCCCCAAGTGCCTCAACCTTTCTTCATAGGGAAAGTTCTCCAATGCTTTGATCATTCTAGTTGCCCTTCTCTGCACTTTTTCCAAAGCTATAATATCCTTTTTAAGGTGTGGTGACCAGAACTGTACACAGTATTCCAAATGAGGTCGCACCATTGATTTATATAGGGGCATTATGATATTGGCTGATCTGTTTTCAATACCCTTACTAATAATCCCCAGCATAGCATTGGCCTTTTTTATGGCAGTCACACACTGTCTTGACATTTTCAGTGAGTTATCTACTACGACTCCAAGATCTCTCTCTTGGTCAGTCTCTGCCACTTCGGACCCCATCAACGTGTATTTATATTTAGGATTTTTGGCTCCAATGTGCATCACCTTGTACTTGGCCACATTAAACCCCATTTGCCACATTGATGCCCACTCGCCCATCCTCGACAGATCCCTTTGGAGTGCCTCACAATCCTCCCTGGTTTTCACCACCCTGAACAACTTTGTGTCATCTGCAAATTTAGCCACTTCACTGCTTACTCCCAACTCCAAATCATTAATGAACAAGTTAAAAAGCATTGGACCAAGTACTGATCCCTTCGGTACCCCACTGCTTACCACCTCCATTGAGAAAGTTTCCCATTTATACTCACTCTCTGTTTCCTATTTATAAGCCAGTTTTTGATCCACAAGAGGACTTGTCCTTTTATCCCATGACTATTGAGCTTACTTAGAAGCCTTTGATGAGGAACTTTATCAAAAGCTTTCTGGAAGTCAAGGTAAACAACATCTATTGGGTCCCTGTTGTCCACATGTTTATTCACTCCCTCAAAAAACACTAACAGGTTAGTGAGACAAGATCTTCCCTTACAGAACCCATGCTGAGTCTGCCTCAATAGTTTTTGTTCATCAATATGCCTACTAATTCTTTCCTTAATAACAGTTTCCACCAACTTACCTGGTATCGACGTCAGACTGACTGGCCTGTAATTTCCCGGATCTCCCCCGGAGCCCTTTTTAAAAATGGGAGTGACTTAGCTACCTTCCAGTCCTCAGGAATGGAGGCAGATTTTAAAGAAAGATTACATATTTTTGTCAGGAGATCCACAAGTTCACATTTGAGTTCTTTCAGAACTCTCGGATGAATGCCATCCGGCCCTGGTGATTTATTAGTTTTTAAATTGTCCATCAGTCGGAGGACTTCCTCTCTTGTCACCACAATCTGATTCAGGTCTTTCAAACCCCTCCCGAAATCAGTGCTTCTGGAGTGGGCAAGCACTTCTTCTCTTCCACAGTGAAGACAGAGGCAAAAAATGTGTTCAGCTTCTCAGCCATTTCCCTATCATCCTTCACTACTCCTTTTACCCCTTGGTCATCCAAGGGCCCCACTGCCTCCCTGGCTGGCTTCCTACTTCTAATGTATTTGAAGAAAGTTTTATTGTTGGCCTTTATGTTTTTTGCGATATGCTCCTCATATTCCCTTTTTGCTTGCCTGATCACAGACTTGCATTTTATTTACCATAGTCTGTGTTCCCTTTTATCAACCTCACTAAGACTAGCTTTCCACCACTTAAAGGAATCCTTCTTAACTTTTACAGCTTCCATTACTTTATTTGTTAACCATGCAGGCTTTTTTCTATACCTATTTGTACCTTTCCTAACCTGCAGTATATATTTTTTCTGAGCTTCTAGGACTGTATTTTTAAATAGTCTCCAAGCTTCCCCAATGATTTTGACCTTCTCTACTCTTCCTTTCAATTTCTTCCTCACATGTCCCCTCATACCAGAGAAGTTGCCCCTTTTAAAGTTAAAAGTGGTTGCGTCAGTCTTTTTGGGCAACTCCCTATTTATACAAATGTTAAACTCAATAACATTATGGTCACTGTTCCCAAGCGGTGCAATCACGTTTACATCTCTCACCAGGTCTTGGGCATTACTTAGGACCAAATGCAGGATCGCCTCTCCCCTGGTAGGATCTGTGACTATCTGTTCCACAGCACAGTCATTGAGAGTGTCTAAAAACTCAATCTCTTTTTCTCGATTAGAACTCATATTGACCCAATCAATGCGTGGGTAGTTAAATCCGCGTATTACGACACAGTTATTTTGTCTAGCCGTTATCTTTAATTCATTCATCATTTTATAATCCTCCTCTACCTTTTGATCTGGTGGGCGATAACAAACTCCCACTGTTAAGCCTCCTTTTGGACCCACTATTTCAACCCATAGCATTTCCAGAAGTAAATCCAATTCTCTTACCTTCTCAGTCTTACTGGACTGTATACCCTCCCTGACATACAGAGCCACCCCACCTCCAACCCTTCCCCCCTATCCTTCCGATATAATATATAACCAGGAATCACCGTATCCCACTGATTTTCCTCATCCCACCAAGTTTCTGAAACACCCACAATGTCTATTTCCCCCCCCAACACCAAGCATTCCAATTCCCCGATTTTACCTCAGAGACTTCTAGCATTTGTGTATAAACACCTATAGTTTCCCACACTTGTTAAGCCCACAACGTTCCTCTTGCTGCCTTGAGACCTTGCCAGGCAGTCCCTATCGTTAGCCACAGTCTCAGAACAGTTCTATCAACACAACTTCAAGCAATCTTCAGCAAGAAGAATGATGCTTGGATCAAAGTTAGTATTTTATTTCTACCCTAGAAACCCATGCTTTCTTCCCTGCTGTATATAGAAAACTGACCAGGGCTTGGCCAAACAGCTCCATCCCCACATAGATCAGGACTGTAACTTATAATTGGCAATACAGGAAGCGGTGACTGTGCAAGCATGTTAAGTGGCTTTTTTACTTGTGTCTTTTTTTAAAGAAAAAAATTAAGATCCTCCTTCAGAGCAGAAGAGAAAGCTACTGAGTGAAGGCTGGTAGATAATTCTTTATTACAGTCACTGGAAAGCAGAGCTCTTAATCCCCCAGTGAGCATTTGCCATTTTAAATGCTCTTCCTGTTTTGTTAAAAAGCAGGACTTAGCATACAGAGATCATTGTAACGTTATCCTCTTTACAGGGACTTGCAGGTGCCCATGCAGAGGAGAAAAGTGGGCAGGCACAGAGCATTGTGTCACTTTCACTGCTGGCAGTAGACTACCAGTGCATGCTTTATCAATGTAAAAATTACTTTGACTTACACTCACAGAAGTATGCCAAGGGAAGTGAGAGGAGAACTTATTTCTAAAAAGAGAGGTCTTGGGACTGTGTGGAAGCTTTGCCAGCTGTGCTGGAAGGCAACCCTGGCCCTTAGTGCCAGCTGTGGGAGTGGGTGGCATTGTCAGGGAATGAGCAGTGGGGGTGGATGACATGGTCAGGGAGAATCATTCAGTGTGTACTCCAAGGTGCTTGTCTTGGGTATAAAATATGACTAGGGCTGTCACCCCCTTAAATGTGATCATCAATCATATCCCATATGGCAATGGCCACCTCAGATGAGAGATCCTCTCTTCTTGCATGCATCCAAGTAGGAATACCCCATTCTGATGTGATGCTGTTAACACATACATAATACACCCATGCTAAAAGAGGTATGTGTTCCCCCCCCCCCGCATAATCCCTTCATTATAAATGTTGTATAAATAATAATTAAGGTTCCAGCCCTGTTGGTAGGCATATACATTCTTTGAATGGACATATGCATGTGTTAGAGAACAGGAAGTCCCCCCCCCGCCGCCCACATCAGAACTGTGCTCTGGTAAATTCATTCCACAATAGAAGTCTTCAGGTTCAGGGAGCCTTCTGCCATCATACATTGCTTAATATCTCCCCAGAGACAACCAAGTGAGAGTACACAAATATTATCTTGTTGCAGTCTTTAGTGACAACCTTATCAGGTAGGTATGTAGTATTGCTCTCATATTGCAGAGGGATGAAGGGGTGGGGTGGATCTGCTGAGAGAGAATGGCTTGGTTGTGGCTACTAAGTTCATGGCAGAAGCACGAGTTGAACCAGGGACTTCCAGATTCACAGAGTACTCCTAAACAGGTCTATTCAGAAGTCAGTCCCAATTCAGTTAATGGGGCTTACTCCCTGGAAAGTGTTCTTAAGGCTGTAACCTTAGTGATTTTTGTGAGAGTTTGGGTATTTGAAGGAAGCATCTTGAAACGGTGTAACACTCTGAAGCAATTCAGTTGCTTTCTAGGTGCTGCTTCGTAGTGAGTTGAGGACTGGAATCAAACTTGGTTTAGAATAAAGTTTCAGGCCAGTGGCACTTTTAAGAAGTGTGCCTGCATACAAAAGCTTATGCCAAGAATTAAACTGAAAGGCTTTGGCGGGGGAGAGGGGGCAGAATTGGAAGTTTTGTGATGAATAGCTGGGGCCAGGCAGCAACTTGCCCGAGAAGTCATGCGTGCGCACACACACACACAAGGAACGAGTGGAAGGTAGAGCAAGAACCCACAGCTGTCAGGCAAGGGTACGGATTAATTGAAGGACTGCCAGGAAGCTCAGTTAAAGAAGGGGATGGCTCGAGTCAAGAGGCAGCTGTTCTCAAGCTGCACTTCCGAGGGAGTAGCCAGGCCCTAAGTGAAGTTGTAAGTTGCTGCCTCCCTCCCCTGCCCCCCACCAGACCCAGCCACACATACATGATTTGAAAAGAAAAAGTGAATGTCAACCAGTCAGCCTGAATGGAATGGGATGGGCAGGCTGATGTGCTGGCAAGTTTTGGCCCCTACGAGGAGAGTTCTAACCTACCTCATCTTGCTAACAAGCAACTCAATGCACTGCACACAGGCTGCGCAGTCCAGCTCTTAAATGTAGGGGACGCTCTATCCTTAAGCTTTTCTCCCTTCCATAGAGACTAGGAGGGGGAAATGACAGAGTATCTTAAGGTTGCCAGCCTCCAGCTGGGGCATGGAGATCTCTCACTTTTACAACTGATCCCCAGCTGATGGAGATCAGCTCCCCTGGAGAAAATGGCTGCTTTGAAGGGTGGACTCTTATGGCATTGTACCATGCTGAGGCCACTCCCCAAACCCCACCCTCTCCCAGATCCACCCTCAAAGTCTCCAGGTATTTACCAACCCAGACCTGGCAACCTTAGAGCATCCCTTTTCAGTGGCCACCTCCCCCACCACTTCCTGATAGCCCTAAAGCCAGGGAGGGCTCCAACCTGGTGGATCCCCCACCCCACCTGGGGACTGGCAACTCTACCATGAGCTGGTGAGACTTAAAGGCACTTTCTACCAGCTGGCCTGTTTCTTGTATTGTTCCCAGGACCTTCTCTAGAGTGTGGTTGTTTTCTTAAAAAGCACACAATGTTTATGCGGTTTCTGGAAGTGGCCCATCCAGTTTATGCTGTAGGAAACAGTTTTAAAATAATGCTAGTCTGTAGAGGGCCGGGGGGGGGGAATCTTCTTTAGATCTAAACACTTCTGTTTAGAACAAATTAACTGAAGTGACTGATATCACTTCCCCTTCTCTTTTCAGCTTTTTGCACCTCTTGGAAAAGCTGCAACCAAAGCTAAGGGGACTCCCCATTTGCCATGCAGTCTGCAGCTGCAGAAAGTAGGGAGAATAGGCAGAGTTGGTAGTTCTCCTACACTCTTCTAGGAATAGACTAAGCACCTCAAATTGGAGCTCTACCTAAGTGAAAGTAAGGGGAGGCAATTTCTGCCAAGACCACCATCCTGGTGAACCCCTACCATGCCAAATGGCATACTAACTGGAGGTTTTCCAGACTGTTATCGGCAGCTGTTCAGAGTTACAAGAAGCTATAGTGGAAAGAAGAAGGAGATTAAAACTCACTTCTGCAAACTTGCTTCATTCACGAAAGCACTGGACCCAGCGCACTCATAATCATAGTCAGGGCTTTTTTTGTAGAAAAAGCCCAGCAGGAACTCATTAGCATAATAAGTCAAACCCAACAGCACAAACTCATTCGCATATTAGGCCACACCCCCATGTTACCAATAGCGTGGCCATCCAGCCACACCTACCTTTTGCTTCTTATTCTGTTTACGTTGTTTGTTGTCAAAACCCAGGGCGTTTTTTGGAGCAGGAACTCCTTTGCATGTTAGGCCACACAACCCAAATGTAGCCAATCCTAATGAGTTTCTGCTGTTGGGTGTGGCCTATTATGCTAATGAGTTCCTGCTGGGCATGGCCAACTCAGGAGCCAGGTGGAACTCCGTTCCTGTGCGTTCCTACCCCAAAATAGCCCTGGTCATAGTCTCTGCCTTGCATTAGTGTTTGGTTTAATGCCTTCATTCATTGCATGTTTCTGTTCTACAATGGGGATCATTCAATTAATCAGAATCTTGTGAGATACAAGATGAGACAAATATTTGGAGGAAGGTGAAGAAACAAATTGGTGCTGAGGAAAATAGAATCTTTAATAATTTAATAATAGTAATCTTTAATAATTATTTTAAAGGTTATTTCCCTCTGCACCAATTTGTTTCTTCATCTTTGTTTTGCCTTGGTGCAGGCCCCTTTTTCCTCACAAATATTTGGAGACCATCAGCGATGAAGAAAATTTTAATTTGGATCCTTGCCCTTGGATCTTTGTCCTTTGCAAAGGTGGTCTTCCACTATGCAGCACTTTCCTCTAGTGATAGGTGCATTTGGGCTCATTGGAAAACTCTGGTCTAGCATAAACATAAGTTCCTAGTACTCTAGGAACATATTCTACGGGGGAAGACCACCTCGCAATGGAAGAGGGCACAGTGCAAGCTGAAGTAAGACTTAGGGTCCGAATCTTTAACAATGATATCCAATTCAAAATCAGTATATATAATGGCTACAGAATTATTAAATCATGCTGAATTACTAATAAATCAAAAGATAGTCACAGGTTGTACTCACAATTTGTTGTTTGTGATTTGTTCAGCATGGAATGTTCAACCAATTACACATTTCTTCTCCTGTAGATGTGTAAACACCACTGAAGATGGCGAAGGAGAGACTGTGGCCAATAAGTTTTGTAACCAGTCTGAAATTCCTCTTGACACTCAAAAGTGTACCCTCTATTGCCCCAGTGAATGTGTAGTTTCAGAGTGGGGTCGCTGGAGCCAGTGCTCACAGGTAAACTAGTTCTGTGATGTTTCATAACTCTTGCTGTTTTAAAATATTTTATCAGCAGTCTTTATTTTAAAGACTTGATCAGCAAAGAATCCAGCAAAATTGTCAGAGCACATATCCAGATCAAAACCGAGTATTTTAGACCCAGATGACATCCAATGAAACTGATGGACAGTAACTTCAGGACAGACAAAAGGAAATACTGCTTTACCCAGAGAGTGATTAAAATGTGGCATTCACAGCCAGAGGATGTAGTGATGGCCACAGGAATAAACAGCTTTAAAAAGGGATTAGATCAGAGGTGTCAGAGTCATTTGTTACAAGGGCCAGATCTGACATAAATGTCACTTTGTCAGGCCAGGCCAGGTACCGAAGATATTTTACCACCGAGCATGACCCATACTTCTTCTCAGCAGAGCTCGGGGTGAAACCACCTTCTTGCCCCTTATGGTTGCCTACTCTGGGTTGGGCAATCCCTGGAGATCTGGGGAAGACCCTGGGGAGGGGCTGTGTTTGGGGAAGGGAGGGACTTCAGCAGGGGGTATAATACAGACCATTCCAATCCACATTTGGACTGGTCCCCCTCCCAGTTGCTCATGGACTGGATAAGAACCCTGGATCGGCAGGTTACACCTGGGCCATATATTTGACAGTCTGGATTAGATAGATCCATGGAGGATAAGTCTATCAACGGCTACTAGCCATGGTGACTGAGGGGAATCTCCATATTCAGAGGCACTAATCCTCTGAATCCCAGAGCCAGGAGGCAACATCAGGGGAAGGCCTCAGTCTCTCTGTCCTGTTGTTGGCCGTCCAGTATGAGACAAGATGCTAGACTAGCTGGACCATTGGTCTGACCCAGGAGGACTCTTCTTATGCTTTTAAGGTGTGAACTACCATAAATTATTTTGCTGGGCAAGATTCTGCTAATGGATGTTGATGCATGTGTGATTCAAGCTCCAGTTATTCAAAGGCAAATGGACTTTGGGTAAATTTATTTTTAATTCTTTTGTGTTCGTTATTTTCCAAATGGTGACAGTCAGTTATCTAGATATCTCAAATATCCAAGACAAAGTTAAATATTTTGAATTCCCATAGATTTCATTGGGAGATTTGAGCTCATGGTTGAAACAAATAGCATTTTGAGTGCAATCCTAATCAGAGTTGTACCATTCTAAGCATTTACTTTATGGGTTTAGAAGCACTGTTCTCAGGCTCACTTGGGGCACCGTTTGCAGCTGTGAGGGCCTGGAGCGGAGCAAAGGGTATGTCTTTTTCCCCACAGCCAATGTGGCAGTTTGCTGAAACCCAGTCTGTCTTTTGTGATGTTGGCTCCTGGTTGGCTGATCATATTTCCCTCTGGCTGGTTGGGGTGGGGTGATGATCCCGGGGTAGACCTGGGAGGATGAAGTCTTCATTCTGGTCCACTCAGCCCCTTTATAGCTGCACAGCAATGGAGTCTGGGTCAGTTGGTCCTGGCTTCTCCACTCTCCCTCCCTCAGTTAATTGTGGCATATTGTCATGGGGAGTTTGTTATTATTGTTTCTTAAGTTTGTGTATCCTCATCACAACTTTTGGGGGCCAGCTTGGACATTGGGCTGAATCCATTTTGGGGGGGGGGGAGACAGTGCCTGCATACTCATATCCCCCACTTTTGGGGAATACCCTTAATTGATCTTAGGTTATAGCCATTCCAGGACATGCCTAGCTTGGGAGGCTGCTGTCCATTTCATTCCCATATGGTAGAAGAACCACACAGTGGCTTGTGCCCATGTGGAATCCCAATATTTGCCATCCCACATGTTCTCCATCAGGCAGGCTAGGTAGGTAGGATCACCCCGTCCCTGGATCCATGCCATATGCTGTGGCCATGTTTAACTCCATCACTGCTGTTGTGTGGCATGTGTTATCCCTTTGTCTTCCCCTTCCCCCCCTTTGCCTATAGGACCACAAGAATGTGACTCTGATTATAATTGCTCTGTGAAGTACCTAATTTTGATTGGCTTGTGTGCATGTGTATAGAGGATAATTCTATGGATCTCCAATTTAGTATACCTTTGAATAAATTTTAATACCTGGGGATTTGGTCATGAGTGTTCCATCTTTGTGTGCTAAAAAACCATTCCCACTGAAGTGTGCTCTCTTCTGCAGTATTATTTCTTATATGATTTATGATCCAGTCGAATACTCAATTTTCTTTTTGTACTAAAGGACCATTCCGGGAATTCTTGTATCAAGTGTGAATGTATTCCTTGTCTATTTTAATAAACGTTGGCAAATTAAATTGAACCACATTTTTCTTTAGAGATTTCATATTAATTCCAGTTACAACTGGAATTACAGTTACAGACTTCATATTAATTCCAGTGTGTTCACACATCATCACTTGATTGCTTCTTGTGCATAGGCAACAGAAAGGCTATAATCTCCTGTTACTTCAACATTGAATATTTAACATGGCAGTACCTGTACTGTGTTGAGTCTGTGTTCATCTGACTTGGAAATGTAATTAATTGACTTCAGTTGAATTCATCAATGCATTCTTAAACTGAGTTAATATGCAAGTTGTGTAACAAGTCCCTGGAATAATTATCTGAGATTTATTGTATCAGCTGTAGGTTTTCTTGCTTACAACAGTTGATAACCCCAGAACTAGATCTGAGTGGCCTCCTTGTTTTCATCAGCCGTTAGCATTTACAGTAGTTAATTCAAGAGGGTTTGAAAACAGTTTGTTTAATTATGTAAATTCATAGAGTGATGAACAGAATGAAAGAGGAAATGCTACTGCCTGCTTGTGGATCAACAGCATCTTTATAGGCTTATATGAATATCAATTAACTTTATGTTCTCATAAAAAGATGTGGACTACTGAAGTGTTGATGGATGATGGAAGCAAGAGACAGGATTAGCTACAAGAAGTTTTTGCTGTGTTGCCTGAATCTTTTAACCTTAGAATTAATTTGGAATTTTATCAGCTCAGCGGTGGACTACATACTGTGGCCATTGAGGGTTATAGGTTCAATCCCTGGCATCTCCAGTTAAAGAATCTCAAGCAGAAGATACTGGGAATGACCTTTCTATGCCTGAGATCATGGAGAGCCACTACCAGTCAAAGGGAGACAATACTGAGCTAGATAGACCAATGGTCTGACTCAGTATGAGGCAGCTTCACATATTTATCTATATTTTTTATGAGAGGAAGCCATGGGTTAGCAACAGAGTACGTACCTTGCACAGAGAAAGCCCCAGGTTCAGCCCCTGAGATCTCCAAGTAAAGGATCTCAAGTGCTGGAGGGGGGAACCCTCTCTGGCTAAGCCCCCATGATATTGCTAGTGGGGTAGACAGCGTGGAGCTACATGGATCTGTGGTCTAGTGTGATACAGGGCAGCTTCATATTTTTTCCTAACAACAGAATAAAAATTAGTAATCTCATTTATCATCTCATACACTGATTATATGGGTCAGTTTAAACTGCAGTGGGAGAAAACCATGTGACAGAAAAAAATGAAGTATGATCCTTTGCAGAAAGCACTTTTCAGTAATCCTCAGTCATTCTGTATGTTATATTTCTATATTTTGTTCTCTCCCTAACCTTTTCCCTAACCTTTTCCTAGCACTGGGGCAGGGAGATCGGCACAAAAACCAAACGGGAGTCAGAACCCAGCTTTGATGTGAGGGTACATTGTTCTTATGTGTAGCCAGGATCCTTAGACTCGACCATATTAGTCATCATTCAGAGATGGTCATGAGATTAGCACATTAATATTTATTTGTTTAGAAAAAGTATATGCCACCTCTATAGAGCCCTGCTACCCTCACAGAGTTTAAAAACAAACAAAACAACATCAGACATAAAAACTATCAATATTAAAACAAGCTGCAGAATCTCATGGCATAAAATGGCCCTCAGGCTAGAATGAGACCAGAAAAATAGCATTAGAAAGCTGAATCATCCAGTTAATTGCTGTGATAAAGAGAAATGTTTCGGCTTGGCACCTAGAGGACAGTAAAATAGGTGCCAGGTAAATCTCAAGGGCGAGGTCACTCTAAAGGTGAGCTGCCACCATTGCCACAACTTTGTCTCTGGTCACCAGAAATCTCAGCTCTGCAGATGGGGGCACATAGAGCCAGGCCTGAGAAGATTTTAACTGGTGGACTGAATAGTACAGATGCAGACAGTCTTTTGGGTTTCCTGGCCCCAAACTGCTTAGGGCCTTAATGGTAAGAACAAAATGGGCAGCTAGGACAGATCTTTCAGCACAGGAGTGATAAGCAATCCAACCCCTCGCCCTGACCTCAAGCCCGATCTTGTCAGATCTCAGAAGCTAAGCAGGGTCAACTCTGGCAAGTACTTGGATGGGAGACCTCCTTGGAATACCAGTAGTCGGGAGGCAGGGACAGGCTTTATTTAGCCCCTTCTGAATATCCTCCAAGCCACCAGAGATCACCATGAGTTCCAGGTGCACACACAGTCACCAGAGGTCACTATGACTTCCAGGTGTGTGCACGCACACACACATGCACATATGAAAAACACAAAAAGATACCAAACAAAAACAATACAATCCCCGAATGCTGCATTTTGGACCAATTGAATATTCTGGATAGCTTTTAAAGACAGCCCCATGTAAATTGTATTATGTGGATCACCACGGCCGGATCACAATTTCAGAGGAACATCTGCGGCTGGTGAATCTGCCAAAGATGATAAAAGGTGCTTCGGGCATGTAGGAGACCAGAGCCTCCAACACGGGGCCAGGAGTCAGCCTCCAACATGAGGATTCATCCTCCAGGATTCAGCAGCACCCCAAAGCTACAAACCTGATCCTTCAGGTGTAGTGTAACCCCTGCCAAGGCAAGCTGACTCATCAGTCCTCAAGCAGTTTTATCACTGACCAACAGTCAATTACATACGTTATCAAAATCAACAGAATAACTGCACAAGCCATCACATCCACTACTTCTCTAAGCACTAAGTGCAGTCAGTATCTATCACAGTCCCTACGTGAAGCATTCATCAACACTGAACAGAACAGGACAAGATCTTTTCATGCAGATATTTGTGTGCACTTTAGAACAATGTTCAGAGAGAGTCACATTTACAGTTCCCACGAGCTACATGACAGTTGTGCACCACCCCAACAAACATACTCATACAATAATAGAGGATAAAACTATTAATATTCAATGCATAACTATAACCTTTTCAATTACTGAAGGACCTCTGAGCATGCAGAACTCTCTCCCCACCACTGCTGAAACTTAGGCAGCCCTTGTGTGTCCAGTGTGAGGGGAAGCGCCTGCAAGTCACACTTAGGACACATAACACTGTGCAAGCGTCAGAACTTTTATTAGTCTGGAGCTTCCCTATGTTAAAAGTCATCCAGTTGTTGAGATAAGAGTGCAAAGGCTGCCGAGAAAGATGGATAATTTTTTTTTTTAAGATTGGACCTTTTACTTCTATCCCTGGCATGAAGGAGGCTCACAGTTTATGGATTTGGCCAGTTTACTCATCCCCCACTCATTTCAGTGGTGGCTCTATCAAATGGGAACCACTTGCCAACCATAAGCCCTATTGGGCAATGGCCTTGCCCATTTTTGTTAGACATAAGGCTGGTCCACCTTGGAGAACAGGGCTCAGAAGAGCCACAGGCGGCATTCTCGAAGAGCCGCACGTGGCTCCTGAGTCATTGATTAATACTGCTTTAGAGACTCAGCATGAACACCACAGTTAATGGACTTGGACAATTATGTTGAAGCCTGTCCCATTCGTTTCAGTGAAATTTTCTTCCATGTAAGTAACTTGCAGTGTATCCCTACGCATAATTACTCTAAGCTCACAGTGCATAGAATGGCACAGTTAGGATCACCACTGAAGTGTAAATGTGTTAATTGTAATTGCTGAAGTAAATCTTTTGCATACCTATTCTTGCACTAGACACAATATAATTGTACATTTTTAAGGAGCCTCATCATTAGAAGCCTTTGATACCAGTGTTTCAGAGTAGATTTAATCAGGTGTTCCCTACCTGTGAGGCAAGCAATGATCAGCATTACCCAAAAATGTTCAAAACTCCATTATGGATAAATTGTGTGAAGCTACCTTTTATTTTATGTTTTTTTAATCACTACTTGTGTTGTAAATAGCTTATTGAAGTGTTACAGAGCCTTCACAATCTGCATTCTGATTGTTACAAGTGGTTTATTATACAGTTCAAACTGGTCAGATTCTTCCTCTGTAGAATGCTTCATTGCATTGCAAGCCTTGATTTGCACGTTTCATTTTGAATAGCTTGTTAAAATCATGTTCTCCCACCATATGCAAGCATTTCAATAAATTTCAAGGCCAGTTAACATGTTACAACCTTAGTAGCCTGCATTTATGAGGGCCAAGTGAGAAACTAGACAACCCTCAGAGAGAGAATGCATAGAAATTATTGTGTATTTCAGTACAAAACATGTCAATATCTCAAGAATTCTTTCAAGTAGAGCACTTACCTTTCAGCCCAACAAGTGTACCTGTTAACCGTTTCTTATATCTGTTTAGCTCCCTAACATAAGTGCAATTGTGGTTTATGTTAAAGCTTGTAATATGTACAATAAAAATGTGCTTAATTAGGGATGGTGTCAATACAGTCGGATCAAATAACTAAACAAAAAATGAAACCACTATAGACCACTTGAGCTTTTCCTACCCTCATTTGAGACTCTTTTTTCCTTCAGGCCACTCCCCTCTCCAAAGATCGGCCTCCATTGTGTCTGCAAGCTCACAGCAGGCACAATTATTTAGGGTATTAGGTCTCCACTATTTCTGCAAAAACTCAAAATATTAGCAATTCAACAATTAGCTGTGAGGCTTTTGTGAGCTTTTTTGCAGATAAGATTTTGTCACTCTGCGAAGGCCTGCTGGCAAATCTAGATACAGTATGTGAACTGGAGGCCCCTTGGCCATCTTTAGGCCTGACATTGGACCAATTCAGCTGAGTCTCCCATGATGATGTTGACAGGGCCCTAGGTGCTGTGAAACCTAGCACTTGCCCCTGGGATCCATGTCCATCACACCTAGTAAAAGTCAGTGGGGATGGTATTAGGGTCCGCTTGGCAGACATTATAAATCTGTGCCTGAGCACAAGGGTCTTCCCAGGGAGTTTAAAGGAGGCAGTGGTACAGCTGCTCTTTAAGAAAACATCTTTAAGAAAACTTCAACAACCGAGTGTTGAACCTCCCATTCCTGGGCAAGGTGGTGGAAAGAGCAGCAACAGAACAGCTCCAGATTTTCCTGGATGACACATCAGCCCTGGATCCATTTCAATCCAGCTTCCTCCCTCTCCATGGGACAGAGACCACTTTGGTCACCCTCACAGATGATCTTCTCAGATACTTGGAATGGGGAAGGTCAACACTGCTGTTATTATCATCTATTGTTTTAAAAGAATATTAAGGATAAAAAAGCAAAGGGGAAGGTGGGAAATAGAGAAAAAAATATACAGAATATTTATACTTGTCTAGGATATTGATAATACACATATTATATCAAAAGAAACATAGACAGTAAGGACTATGATAGATTTAAATTAGCAGTTTACCAAATGTCAAATAATTTTAATCTGATGGTGATTTTAAAATATTAATTCCTTAATTTAATTCTAATACAAGCCAGAAACTTCTCTATATGTAGCCCTGTTGACTCCTTTGTAACATTAAAAATACCTTGAGAAATCTTAGAAATGATCAATAAAATAAAAAGCATAAAGTCATGCAACATGTGTTATTCTTATAAGAAAGATGTGGTTTATTACATATATCCTCATTTTTCATACTTCTACTCTTATACAACGTCATCAAATAAAACATTTCAGAATATTAGTATATACATAACACCTTCCATGAATAATATATTTTCTCCCCAATTATGACATAAAATATGAATAATTTTTAATCAGTCTTCTATTTACATAGCTTGTTAACTTTGCCATTGCTGCATATTCAGCTAGTTTATCTTTCCAGTTCTCTAGGTTTGGGCATTCTCCTGTTTTCCATTTTGTTGCTAATGTAACTCTGACCACTGTTATCAAATAGCTGAATAGATCCCGCAAGGTTTTTTCAATATTCTCAGGAAAATCTACAACAACTAATGAATTCCGGCTGTGAAAGCCTTCAGCAACATGTAGAAATAATATTTCCTTAAGGTGAGAGAAATGGAAAACTGAGTCATTGCTTGCAATAAATTTGATTATTGGGTACCACATTTCAATATAACAGGAAGCATACTGGTTCAAATCAAGCTGGGTTTGCTAATCTAATATTTTTTTTCCATGACATATATATCCCATATTTTTATACCAATCTGACAGTGAAGGAGATTTATTATTTTCCCATGCTGCTGCAATAACTAGATGAGCTGCAGCACATTATATTTCTATCAGATTGTGCCATATTAAAGGTATCTCCGTATTGTTCCTAAGACTCAATAACATTAATTCAGGCCTTAGAGGCAGTGTAGTTTGTGATATTAGAAATCTGAAACTGAATCTGGCACCAAAAATATTGCATATATCTACAAGACCACCAAGTGTGGAAATAAGAACCCTGCAGTAACTGCAGATTGAGATTCATATGGTGTACCTTCAATGGAGTTAAATGCCATCTTTTGAGTATTCTGAATGCCTGGGTTTTCATATTTATATATCTGGATGTGATAGTATTAGATTGTCAGGTTTTTTTGCCAATCGTTAGAAGAGAGCGTATAACCAAGGTCTCTGTGCCAGGAATTTACATATGACAGTGGCTTGTTATTAGAGACAGTTAATAGAATTTTATATATTTGTGAAATGATTCCTTTGCCAGTATTCGGAGGTATTTTAAATAAATGTTCAAAATCTGTCAATGGTCTAATCAAGTGTTCTTTGATCACAGATTGTCTAATCAAACTCCTAATCTGCAAATATTAAAACCAAGGTATCTGTATTTTTAATTTAGCTTCTTGAATCTAATTCTTGGTTTTTTGCCATTCCAAATAAACATATTTCTTTTTTGCCAGTCCTTCAATGTCTTTTCCTCTACATTAATTGGTATCATCTGAAATAAAAAAATAATTTTGGCAATACTTTCATTTTTACTGCAAAAATACTTCCCAACCAAGATATTTTCAATTTAGACCATCTTTTCAAATGTTTTTGTATCTTCATCCAAACTTTGAACAATTATCTGTAAACAATGTATCGTTCTGAACGGTCAGATTTATTTCAAGATATTTAACTGGATTTGATGTTATTTCACATCCTGTAATTTTTTAAAGTTTTCCTCTTCCTGCTTCATCAGATATTTTGAAATTATTTTCATTTTTTCCTGTTAATTTTGTATCTCGAGAAGGACCCATATTGTTCAGTTTGTTTAATTATATGATGTGATGATAAGCAGGGATTCAAATTGTCAAAATCACATCATCTGCATAGCTTTTTATTTTAAATTCATTACCACCAACTTTCAAACCTTCTATTTTTGGGTCTTGTCTGATCCTGACAAAAAAGTGTCCAACACAAGAATGAATAGAAGTGGTGACAGAGGACAACCTTGGTGTGTTCCTTTCTCTATTTGAAATTCTTCTGTTAATACTCCATTCATTAAAATCTTTGCATGTTTTTTGTATAAATACCTTGTATCCAATTCATAAATCTAAAACCACAGGTCAGATACTGTAACATTTCTGTTTTCTGTCTTTTTGATGTGTTCCTGTTGCCATTGTAGTTCTCTTTTTTCTTCTTCTTTGCTTAAATATTTCATACACGCTTCCATTGGCTATTCCATTAGCCTAATAAACCTTCTATATTTCTTCTATAATATCTAAAACCTTCTATAATATCTAAAATTGCAAGTTAAACATCAATTTAATATACACAAATCATTCAGTAGTTCATCCAAAATGTATAATTTAATAATTCCAAAATTTTTCAGAAGGAATATTCCAAATATTTCAATAAATTCGACTAATAGCAACTAGTTCCTTAATTTCTTATTTCATATAATCTTCTATCTATAATATATGAGATAATAAATAAGTTGACAGAAAAACATTGAAAAGAATTGTATTAAAAGGAAGAAACGGAAAAACAAGGTTATATAAAAACAAAAAAGAGAAAGACTGCTTCAAGGAGGTTAGAGGTAAACAGAGAGGTATAATAATAAAATGTTAACATTAATATTAGTATATTAATATAATTAGTCACTTTAGTTGCAAAAATAAAACAAGTTAATATTGTTTTAATGATTTAATAATTTACATAGAGAAGAGGATTTGTTCATATGAAGTAGTTCTGATTTAGGGCCACCAAATGGTGCCCAAAGCATTGCAAATAGATGCATATTACGTCAAAGATCTGGTTTCCAAATAAAGCTTAAAACTTCAGGGAGACGCCATTAAAAAGCATCTAATATTGTGAAAAGAAAAAGGAAGAAATCACCAGCTTTAAGCCGATACTCAATTCAACTTTTTAACCATGGAGCAGTCTCATAAATAAACAGATAACACCCATAAAAATAAAAGATGGAGAGAGAGAAGAAAAAAATAATAAACTACACAGTCCTCTTTTACACAGAAGCGATGAAATTATGCAGATTTAGTAAGTTATGGGTTCAACTCTGATATCTATTGGACTCTGTCTTTATCTTTTATAAATCCTAAATCAGTTTTGAATGCTTATATCTCGTACCAAATGCAAGCAGTCCACAAAGAGAATTTCCTTGTAATTTAAAAAAAATGTTTTATAATCACAGACTTACAGGGTCAAAATGGCAGATGACGCAGTCGAGAGTGAAATACTCTTTTTCTTTAGAGAGGATTTATGGCTTCCACTTAACAATGTTGAGAGATTTATGACCTCACCCTCCCAATTGCTTACTTGCTTAATTGCTAGCATTTGTAATAAATCATGGGGTTTTTTAGGAGGCTTTTGGTTTTACAAATAGTTCTTTAACTAAGCAGATTTCACCATTTAAGAAATAAAAGGTATAATTTGTTCACAGTCCTGTATTTTCAAAGTCCTCATGAAAGCAGAAGGATAGAAAAAAGATATGGCTAAAGAATAAGAAAAGGGGGGGGGAGCAAGAAGGGGAGGGAGGTCAATCCTTGATGGCTTCAAAAGCCTGCCATTGCTTCACAGTCTTGATGTTGTCACAATCTGCCTGGAACTGAGTCGAATCATGTATGGAGATGTTAGCTTTTCAAATGAGCCTCTTTGCAGTGGGGTGACAAAGAGACTGATATCCCTTCTCCCACTGGTGCTTGATTTCAAATGCCCGCAGTGAGGCATGGTATCAGAGCACTTATCTAGTGCTCTGTTCAGAACGTCATTTTCTCTAGACTTTGAGCACTGCTGTTATTACTTGATCTGACAGCAGTGTTTCAGACATTTGATCATGATCTATTGACCCATTGTCTTGCTGACATGGGGATTCAAGTGATAACCCTGAAATGGTTCATCTCTTTTCTCCAAGGTCAGGGACAAAAGGTGGCATTAGGGGAGGGTGTGTCATCATGACACCCTCTGTTGTGTGGAGTTCCCCAAAGGGCCATTCTCTTCCCCAGTGTTATTCAACATCTACATGTGCCCCTGCACCCAGTTGGTGTGAAGATTCAGGATGGGTGGCCACCAGTACACTGATGACACCCAGGTATGTCTGTTGATGGACAGCTGGCCAGGTTCCGCCCCTGAAAATCTGTCAGAAGGGTTGGGGGCTGTGGTTGGGTAGCTGAAGCAGAGCCAGCTGAAACTGAATCCAGCAAAGAAAGAGGTCCTGTGGCTGAGCCAGGAGGACTCAGGATTGGGGTGTCAACTCCCGACTTGACAAAGTGCCTTGAACACTAGCACCAACAGTGAAGAGTCTGGTGCGATTCTAGATGCCTCCCTTTCAATGGAGGCCCAGATCACAAATGTTGCCAAACTGGCGTTCTTACATCTGCGCCAAGTCAGGCAACTCTCCCCTTTCCTATCTCACCCTGATTTATCCACAGTGATCCGTGCAACAGTCGCCTCCAGACTAGACTACTGTAACTCGTTCTATGCAAGGCTAACCTTGAGACTGACCTGGAAGCTTCAGCTGGTCCAGAATGCGGTGGCAAGAGTTCTCACTGGAACTCCAATAAAAGGCCACATCCAATTGGAGCTCTACCAGCTGCACTGAATACCAGGTTCAAGGTGTTGGTTTTAATTTTAAGCCTACACCGTCTGGGACCAGCATACCTTTGGGACCACGTCTCCTGGAATACCTCCCCCTCAAGAGCAGTACACCCACAGGATAAAGATTTTCTGACAGTTCCTGGGCCAAGAAACATTTGATTAGCCTCAACCAGAGCCAGAGCCTTCTCTGCTCTGGCCCTGGCCTGGTAGAACGCTCTTCCAGAGGAGATTTGGGCCCTGGGGGACCTTTCACAGTTCTGCAGAGCCTGTAAAACAGAGGTGTTCCACCAGGCCTATGGTTGAGGCTCTTGAGGGAGAGGAATAAAAGCTATCTCTGACAGGCCTTCCTTTTCCTTCCTTTTTCTTTTGGCCTTCCCTGAACGCTGACATGAGTAATTTTTTTCCTTATGAAATTGTATTGTTACATCCCATCTATTTATTATGACTGGTATTTTAAAACTGTTTTGAATTAATTTATGATTGTGTTATAATATGTTGTCACTCACCCTGAGGCCTGTGTTAGCAGGGGAGGGCAAATCTAAAACTGTTTAGACCTTACTTTAATCACAGGAGTGCTGATTGAACCACCCCCACCCCCTACAGCAGCCGTATATAATTTATTAGAAATCCATTGCATAGTAAGTTTCCACATTTCCAAACCATGTCAGTGGGCAGGGTTGATATAATGAGTATATCTAAAAGATACAGGTGGGAATTAGGGAGTTTGCCACAGGAAACATCATTTTTATGTCATCTGGAGTGGTTTTTTGTTACCCATTTTTGAGCAACAATCATCAGCCATCACTGTAAAACAGAAAATGCACCCAGGACTCTGAAACCATTTGCTAAACCATTATACAATGTATTGGTCAATGCAGATATCTCATGAGGCACCAGCAGTTCCCAGGTATGATTCAGAATGAGTTCCTTCAAATGAGTTTCATTGGTTCAGTTTGGATCAGGATTAGCTTTCATTCACAGTCAGGCCTGATATAAATCTGGCCCATCACCTCAGCTGCCATCATTTAGCACAGGGTTCCCCAACCTTTCTGTACCTGCAGTTCCTTTTGGAATTCTGACAAAAGGTGATTGGCACAATCACAAAATGGTTGCCAAAGGAGGGGGAGGCAATCACAAAATGGCAGCTGCAGGAGGTGGGGCCAACCACAAAATATCAGGTATTGAGGTTATATGCAATTCTAATAGTAACTCTCCACCATTTCAGACAGGAGTTCTGTTTAACAGGATACTTTTTAATCTGCGTAGCCAACCAGAAGCTGTGCTGGGAAAAAACCCACCTAGCCCCACCCACTTTCTAAAAGCACTTGGCAGGGTCTAGGAAAGGTATTGGTAGCAGGGCCGGCTCACCTGCTAGGTAAACTAGGCGCTCGCCTAGGGCACCCCATCCTCCCACAAAAGCCCCCCCCACCACCCTAACCAGGTGCCTGCCGCTGCTGGGCAGCCGCTGCCACTGTTGCTGCTGTAGGAAGGGGCCGGGGAGAGGAGCAGGGTCGGGTCACCACCAAAAGCCCTGCAGGAGAAGCAGGAGGACGCCAGCCGGGGTGCAGGAGGCGGTGCCGCAGCTCGCACTCCCTCCCCCCTGGCCTCCTTTGCGGGACCATCGTTCAGACCCAACTCCAGTGACCCCTGAGCGCCCCCCCTCCTCCTGGCACCTGCCCAGGCCAGACCACCCCAGAGGCCGGGGGCGCTGGCAGCAGCTGGGGGCTTATCGCCGGGGAGGGCTGCGGAGCCAGAGCGACTCTGGCCGGTGGCTGTGCCAAGGAGAGATGGAGGCAGGTAAGAACTTGGCTGCGGCTCAGGACTGTGGAAAGACAACTCGCGACAGGCGGTTGGAGGGAGAGGCAAGGCCAGGAGAGCTCTGGGCACTTGGCCACCTGCTCGCCGTCTGGCCCTGCTGGAGGCTCCTACCTGCCTGCCTGCCCACCTGCCCCCCATCCCTTCAGCCTGGCCCAGCCCAGCAGCCCCGCAGGTGGTCAGGTACTGTCTCCTTTCCCTGTCCCCCCATCAGGGCTGCTCCACTCCAGAGGCCCAGGCCAGGTCCTGCAGCGACTGCAGCAGAGCAGCCCCCCTTCCTTGGCCCAGTCACCAGTTCCCCCCACTCCTCGGGAGGAGTTTCCCCTTCCCCGCCCCTCAGCCACCCGGGGAGCAGGCCAGCCATGCTGCTGCTGCTGCTGCTGCCTGTAAGCTGGGATGCAGGACAGGAGGCGGAGGGTGCAGGAGGCAGTGCCGCAGCTCGCCCGCCCTTGCCCCTTGGGGGGGAGGAGGCGGAGGCGGCATGGTGGTGGCCAGTGGGGATTTGCTGCTGCCACCAGTAGAAGGATGCCCAGCCAGGGTGCAGGAGGCAGTTTGCCCGCCCCCTCCCCTCAGGGGAGGGGGTGGTGGCAAAAGGGTCTCCGGACTCCACCGGGAGGCTGGCATCTGCTCCTCGCCTAGGGCACAGAAACACCTTGAGCCGTCCCTGGTTGGTGGGCACCATGGCACCCATAAGCATCACATGGAGGACCCCTGATTTAGTACAATCCACCTTGGGATGGAGTGTGACCCATTTGTATGGTACAGACCTGCTTAACTTGTGCCCCATCTAGCCAATCCTGTATCATGAGTGGTCAGAGGCTCAATGAATCTCTTGCTGCTTGTCTGGTACTGCAAAAACAGTCCCTGGTAGAACGCCACATAGTTGCTTGGTGTAATGAGCCAGGTAGGTAACAAATCATGCAGACCACACAAGGGTACGCTGAGGTCAAAATGATGAGTTTGCAATTAAACCCACAATTACAACACAGCTGCAAAGCCACTAAAAGTCAACTTGGTAGTGGCATGCCACAGGTGGGTTAACAGTAGAGCTGTTTTGGTTTTGCATTTGTTCATTGTTAACTTTGTAAAACTTCCTGAGTAGAACATTTTCCCTGTACTCTGTAAATTTGTGAAAGTGCACGTGGCTTCTTTGTACTTCACACTTCCTATTCTAGGTCCTGACAGTGACAGTAGGCCACAGTAGGGAAAATGTAATTGAGTAGAAGAAATGCAGCAGTTGTATTTATTTTCCTTAGCATGGCTCTTTGGAATTAAACCAAAGGCTGGAGTTTCTGAAGCAACTGCTCTTTAGGGACAAACTCTGGACTACTTATATCTTTTCCCCCAGAGTTTTTGAAGGGTTTTAGTAGTTTGTGTAATCTGTCTGATTAATCTCTTACACTACTTCAGTATCCAGTTCCTATATGTCATGTAAACAGAGAAAAAGAAGCTGAATAAAGGACCTGAACAGTTTTTTTAGTGTGGAAAAATGATTGCAGTGTATTTTACTGTCTCTGTGTTATGATATTAACTTCAGATAGTCAGTTATGATGGACCCCTGTATCTCCCCAACTGTCTGGCAGACTTTTCCCACCAAAACTTCAGTTCTCCTCAGTGACTGAGTTGCCCTACAGTAGTGTGTATATCTTCTCTACTGATATAACCTTGAAACTGTCCCACCCTTTGTTTAGATATCAATTTAGGCTTTAGACCCAGTACAGGAACTTAAGGGAAAGACAGGAGCTGTCCTGTTTTATAAGCCCTTATGAAATGGCACTTGAGACAGATTAACTTTCAAAAACAGAATAAAGATTTTATTAAACAGGCAGGGGATATATGTATAACAGGGATTGTCAAGGTTTTGAGATTGCTGAGGTAAAAACTTTCTAATATATACAGAGTTGATTTCTTTGAACATTCAAGAGAGTGTATTCGTAATTTTATTTCAAGGTTTTCTAGTTCTTTCTTAGAGAGGTACTTTGTTTAGTATATTTCAGCACTAACACAGTTCTTACTAATGGTTCTTCTAGAGGGCAGTGTTTGCTTAAAGTTTCTAGATTTCTTCCTTCAAAGTTCTATATTTTCCTGTAGATATTCCAGCTTTTCACTAACTCCTGAAGTGTCTAAGCTTCTTCCCTTTATCACAGACCAGGGCTCTCTTCCCAACCCCTTTCACTGGCAGGAAGTTATTCTCCTTGTCCCTAAGAAGCAATAGCTCCTTTTACTATTTGGCTTGTATGGGACTTCTCTCTAAGTACCCAGACCTTCTTTGGTATCTTTTGTCTATATAAGGCTGTTCTGTAGCTTTCCTGACTGAGAATCTAAATTCTCCTTCAGAGCAGTTTTAATATATTTAATGGGGTTTCTCTTCTTTGTTGTTGTTGTTCAGTCGTGCAGTTGAGTTCGACTCTTAGCAACCCCATGGACCACATAATTTTTCTGACTATTGCCTGTCAGAAAACACTGACTCCCAAATGCCTGTTCCCTCAGAAGCCAAACCCTCTGACTCCTGATCCAGAGGTTAGATTTCAGACCAAGACCAAAACTGTCTCAAAAGGTGAAAGAGCTCTTTTTTCTCCAGATCAGCTGTTTTATTTCCTCTCTGAGCTGATGCTGGCCAGTCAGTCAGAGAGCAAGTGGAGCAGCCAATCACATAAGCTCTTCTCTCCAGGGAAGATTATCTCATGAACTCCCTGACACAAGCAGCATTTTTAAAAAGCCTGCTTTTCTTTGGAATCTGTCATACCAGTATTACTGTAAGGGCTTATAAGTATTGATAAGTATTATGTGATGACAGGAAGGCATGCTTGGACTATAAGATACGATTCTTACCATTATATCCCATTGTTTGAGTGAATAGATTCTCTAAATTATGGTCCTTTTGCTCTGTTGCTTCCATTAACAGAAGGGGGTGGCCTAGTGACTAGGTAACAAGGGGAGAGTGTGCTACGAAGGGAGGAAACCTACCAATATGGTGAGTTAGAGTGGGAAGAGGAACTCCAGTAATTAAGAAGCGTTGTGGAAGGGAAATCAGGCCAATTTGATGATTAGGCAAGGAGGGAAACAAGGGCCAGAGGGGAAGGAAGGGATTTCCCTTCCCCTCTCCTGTGAGATTTCTTGTGTCCCCCACATTCTGCTCTTCTGAATGATTTACCACAGAGCCACCTGCCCTTCCCTAGTATTGCCTTGTCCCTATATGTACTAGGGTTGACCCGCACTAAACCCACTGAAGAAAAGGTAGAAGGTTGTATGCTGTACACAAAATCCCTTGACCTTTACTGACCTTTTCTTTCAGCCTGGGCAAAGCATCCTTACACCTTGAATAGGCTGGGACAGGGATCGGGGACAGTACCCTGCCAGAACCCTGCCCAGGGTAAAACATATTCTTGGTTTGTTCAGGGAGGTGTTCAGGTTGCTTACTGTCTCCAGCTCTCTGAGCAGTGTATACACAAGCATCAGAATTTGCCCCACAATCTGTTGTATGGAGGATTGTGGGATCTATAGTTGTGTCACTATCACAATGAAGATGGTCATGGCCCAGGTAGCATACTGCAGACATCAGCAGATGTAAGAGGAGGAACTGCTCCTGGCTTCCTGTTACCCAGTAATTTTTGGACCAGTTTTGAAGCACGATTCTATAACCAATCACCGTAAGCCAATAAAGAACAGAAAAGCTATTCTGTTGAAATACAGCCCTCACCTGCAAAGGATTCAAGCAGCACGTTTCATGCCGAAGAAAACAGAAGTGGTCATTTAGAAGCTAGCCCTCTCTGATTTTTCTGGCGCCGTGATTGATTTTAACAAAGCAAAATAAATGCAGTAGAGCATTAATTGGGAGCATCTAGCGAGATACTTCTCTTTGATTTTAATGGCAAATCATTTACACTATTATTCTTGCCTGCAAGGACAAACAATCAAAGTAATTGCATGAAAGGTAATAATGATTCGTAAACACTTTGCATCAGGATTAGTTTTCAGGTAATTAAGAATAATGGCTGATCTGAGATGTGCCTGGGTGACTGTTCCCCTGGCTAGCAGCAGAGGTTTCAATAAGGTTGCCATATGACATTATACAACAAGGTGATAGATAAAAGAATAACAGCATTTACTTAATTCCGACTCGTTGCAACAGCAGAAAGCCAAGTCCTTCCTGGTAGATGTCCAAGAAGAAAACACTTGGGGTCAAATTCTGTACTCTTTCTCATATTGCTAGAGGGATTTGAAATAACTGCACTGCAGTCCATCTGGAGCGAAGCCAGTGATGTATGAGGTGAAGCCGCAGCAGAATGGAGCTTCTGAGCTGCAATGGCTCAAGTCTCCTTTTGAATATTCAAGAGGGAAGGATGAGTTCTCTGTCCCCCGTCCGACATTTGCTCAAGTTCTGCTTTCCAGGGCAGCTGCGAGGAAACAGAAGCATGTGTTTTTGAACTGTGGTCTGTATAGGTAATCGTCTTTTAAATGGGGAAAGATAGAGCCCTCAGTGTAATTTATGGAAGGATGTTACTGGGAAAATCCCCAATATTTATGAAAACAGATTTTTTTTTTCCTTAGAATTTCTTCACCAGCCCTTGGCATTTTCTTAGTTTCTTGATTCCTCCCTCTGCAGGTATAAATTGGTTCTCATCATTAATTAAATATATTCAGAGATATTTAACTGAAATTTTAATGTGGGTTTAATTTTAGTATTTAGAAGCCAGGGACTTTTTCCTGCTTTATTTCTTGTCTCATTACTCTTTCCTTGGAATCAATGAGAGGGCTGCTTTTGGCATCAAATGGCCAAAGGATTTGCCATTTTTTCATGGCATAATTCTGCCACTCTTAAATCACTTTAAGTAACCCCATTAGCCCCAGCGTCACCACTGTCCATGATGAAGTGTAGCAGGTTAGGACACTTACAAGTACGTGCTGACATAATTGGCCTTTAAGCGTGTCTAAAGCAATTAAATTACTGAACATGCTGCCTGTTCATTTGGCTGCCCTCAAAGGCGTCCTTGTCACTGCAGGAGGGCAGACAGGGACATGCTCAATACCTCGGATTTCCCCACCGCCAGTAGGATCACATCTTACATGGCCAGTCAGGTTTGTGGTATCTTGTGCTAGAAATAACTCACCATAGACCAAGATGAGACATTTTAATGTTTACCAGAAAAACACCATTACTTGTATATTGGCAAAGTTGGAGAATTACACCAGTCTAAACATAGCATTGCACGTAACGGAGAGGAATGCCACTGAATGGGATAGGCTAGTTCAGCACCCCACGCCTCATGTGTTAAGACAGAAAGGAGCAACATGAGCTACCATATGAGATCAGGGCCCTGCGGGATCTGTTACAGTTTCACAGGGCCTTTAGTTGAGGCAGTGGATTTTGATTATGCCTCACCCCACTGACTGCAGATCCTGGAAACCAGACTGGGACCACATTAACTGCCATTGAGGTACATTGTTGTTTTAATGCTGATGTTTCAATGATGTAAGGATGATGATTTTATGGATTTTAAATTGATTAGTGTAATATGTTTTCTAATATTGTAAATCCGCATTAATTGCATTAATTACAGGTACAGATATGTTGTTACCCGGCCTGAGCCTACAATGTAGGGAGGGCGGGCTATAAATAAATAAACAGAATTTAAACTGAAACACCTCTACAGTTAAATGTAATCCTATGCAGAGTTAATGTAGTCTAAATTCATTGGTTTCAGTGGACTTAGCTGTGAGTAACTCTGCACAGAATTACACTATTAGTGTAGGATATGCAAAAGGTTGGCAGTTAAATCAAATTAAACTAACCTGATAAATTTCGTTTCCCTTCTTTCAGGTAGGATGAGATCCAGTTCTAGCCTTTGCTCCCTTTCCATGTGGGAGGCTGTATTCTCTCTTAGATACTTTCTTTCCCATAACTTAGAAAATGTTTATGCCACTTCTGACCATTTGCTAGAGCCCTGAGTCATGAAAGTCTAAGAAGGCATCACCAGATGAGTTATTAATTTATGTAGAAAAAAAATTCTGCCTCTCCAAGAACCTGCTTCAGGTGGCTTAAAAAATAAAAACAAAACATAGATGATAGCAATTAAAATCGAGCCCAGCATATAAACATAATCTACAAAAACAGACCACTGGTAGCTTAAAACAACAGTTTCCAAACTCAAATAGTGTTAAAGAGCAATCCCAATGAAAAGCTTGAGCGAACGGAAACATTTTGGCCTGGTGCCTGAAAAAAAGCCATGTAAGTGCCACGCAAGGATCAAGGGGACAGGAATTCTGTAAGCAAGGTGCCACTGCTGAAAAAGCCTGGTCTCTGGTTGCCACCTGCCTCTGCAGTTGGGGGTACAAAGAGCAGGGCTTGTGAGGCAGATCATTGAACCCAGTCACTGATGTTCATACAAACAGACACTGGTGGCGGTCAGAATGGAAGTTTGGTGTGATATGGTCATGCCACTAATCTCTCAGTTTCATTCAGGAATGAAGAATCTTGGTCAGACACCACACCCTGAGATGCCTTTACAGTGCACAGGACTTGCAGTTGACCATTCACAGTGTTACGGCGAGTCATTCATGCAGCTTGTGTCAGACAGGCTTCCCCACCATGAACAGGGCTTTGATTCCATCTTGGAGAGTTGGTGGCACAGGAAGGTCCCTGCGGCTTTGGAAGCCTGTAGAAGACTGGGGCAAACAAGTGGTGCTAGATGCCAGTAGGGGCGAGTATGCTCTTATGTGCATGTCGCCAGTAGGGGGAAAAGCCCACCTGGAATGGATTGGAGGGTTCAGACTTCCCACCCATTTTGTGTGCACTCCCATGCATTCAGACATCTGGAAACATGGGATGAGTGTGCGGACATCCATAAGCACCGGACTTTCTCCGGTAGCTGTTTACTCCACATCCAACTTGTCATACGATGGGGTATGACTGGGGAACAGGTGCCAGATGTGGCTGTGTGAATGAGCCCATTTAATCCATAAGGGAACTGTAACTATATCAGCCCAAACTGCCCATCTGACCACAGCCACCGCCTGACATTGTCAGATTTCCTCTCCTCCCAGGCCTGGTTACATGATAGTTTCATTTCTCAGTTTCTCAGGCCCTTATCTAATCCACATTTTTAAAAGCCCTGATTTGGAAAGGTTTACCAGGTCATGATTTTTGCCTTATTTACTTAGCAGAAAACATGTAGTCTTTTAGTG
The DNA here is from genome assembly GCA_029375565.1 of Gekko gecko. Classification (NCBI taxonomy): domain Eukaryota; kingdom Metazoa; phylum Chordata; class Lepidosauria; order Squamata; family Gekkonidae; genus Gekko; species Gekko gecko. Next base: position 58,526,272 of record JAPDNY010000003.1, on the reverse strand, counting down.
ACAGTGATTGCTGCACAAGGATAAATTCTGCCTTTTTTAATCAGGACAATGATCAATGATGTCTGAACTGAGTTTATTAAATTACTAAAAATACAGCTGGAGGCTAGGTAAAGAGTTTTCAGAATTACCGTGAAGAGTTTCGTAAGCATTAATCATGAGATAATGTCGGAGACATTCCTACAGCCCGTATGGAAGTTTGGCAGAAAAGAAATAAAATGCATCTTGGAATATCCCCCCCGCCCCTAATTTGATTTGGCAGCCTTATATCATGCAAAAGTCTGCTAGCCAGCATAACACAGTTCTTTCCCTGTACTTGAAAGCAAGAATGGTATGGTAGGCCGCCTACATTAGTGGATCTACATTAGTGCATATGCATGTAAGTGTAGCTGTCATTTTCTCATTACCCTGTACCATCTTCAGAAACCAATGAGTCAAGCAGTTGTTTAAACCCAAAAGCAGTCAGAGTTTCTTGGCTGTTGAACCCACTGTGACAAATCCCAACTACTTGTGTGGTTTCCTCCTGCAAAATTACACAGCTTTTTTGAATTATGGCCATCAGGAAGGACATGACACGACCTGATCAAGAGGTTATTCAAGGTCTGCTAACTACACTGTATCATCCCTCTGTTAACGTTTGTCCTATCCTGTTTTTCCAGCCTTGTGACCCCAATATAATGCAAACACGAACACGACAAGTGTTGAGATCTCCTTTAAATCCCAAGACCTGCCCTGAGGATTCTCAAATGCGGCCTTGTCTTCTAAATCAAAATTGTTTTCAGTATCGTTACAATGTAACAGGTAAGTGCCCTTCACTGGGATTTGGAACAGATTTAGGCTCCTTTATGCTTGTGTCCAAAGGAGAGTCCTGAATGGTAAAAGAGGGAGGAAGATACTGGAAAGACTGATTCTAAGCCAACTGTGAAGCATGCTAGAACCAAGAACAATTTCTTGTTTCTCAGCCTAAGGTAGCTCACTTATGTAGGTGTTAATTGTTATGAGACTGACTGAGAACAGCAAAATACTTTGTACACTGGAAAATGCTATGTAATTGAGAAATAATAATATAAATATATGCTCAAGCAGAAACTTTATAAGCTGCCCTGTATTTAAGAATGCCTGCCTGAAATTATGTTCTGTTCACTCTCCAGGTGTTCTTGTGTTTTCAATTAATATCTACTTACTACAGCCAACCTTATGCCAGTCCCACTGAGTTCAGTGAGACTCACTTCCGACCGAGTAAGTGTGCCTAAGATTGCAGCCTTACTCTGCTAAAACGAGACCTGCTATTTTGCACTTATATAATTAAGTGTAAGCAATAGCATAGGAGTGCTTCAATTGACATGAGTGAGGCTATTCAGATGCTTGAGCGTACAAAGACTTCTTACGTCTCCACGGCAGACAAAAAATGTAATTACACAAGACTGGTTTTCAGTTTGGGGACCGTACAAGTATAAGTGGGTTACAAATGTTTAACCACTGGAAAACTTAGCACATAGAACTTCAGTTACTGAACATTACATGTGATGATGGAAAATGCTCTCAAGTCACAGCTGACTTATGGCGAGCCTGTAGGGTTTTCGAGGCAAGAGATGTTCGGAAGTGATTTTTCACTGCCTGCCTCCACATCATGGCCCTGGTATCCCTTGGTGGTCCCGCATCCAAATACGATCCAGGGCCAACCCTGTGTAGCCTCTGAGATCTGACAAGACAGGGCTAGCCTGGGCTATCCATGTAAGGGCAATCATTAAATAAGAAACTAAGAAAAACTCACATACTTAATTTAATGGTCCCTGCAATCTTTTGTTTAGACGCAACCTTCTGACTACACAGAAGTGGAATGAATCCATTGTTCTTCATAGAAAGAAGAGGCAAAACTGTGTTGCTCCAGTCCAGGAATCTGTTCAAGGCACAGACACCTGCAATGCATATTTGGAATTCCCTATTTACAGTCCATGCAAAGGGATATGTGAATGGTGATATCCCTCCCATTAAGTCTAAGCGATCTGGATGCAAACTTGATGCAGCTGAATAGTTCTGAAGGTCTTTTTAGTCCTTTTGAAATGACACAATCCAGAACAGTTGTCAGTTTTGACAACAATTTTTGTGCTGAATTTTGATAACATGAGTGAGAAATTAGTAGGGTTTTTTATTCTGTGGTTGCTGTCTGACCATTACTTTGCTATGGTGATGACGCAGAATGGTCAGCTGATGTTCTCGATGGCTGTTCAGTTCTGGGAGACAGTCCCCTGATAACTTTATTAAGTATCCATGGGAGCTTAGGGAAATTGGGGTGGTTGTTTGTGAGCAAAGAAACAGGCAGAGACAGAAAAAGAGGCAGAGGGGGAGTTCTGTGAGTTAATTACAAAAACAGTTGTGAATTCGCCCCTTGCTGAGGAGGTGCCGTCTTCTGTCCATTGTGACAAAGATGAACAAACCAGAAATGTAGAGGTAGCCCTTTAATTGCTTGGCTCCTTTACAACACCAGTTCTAGAGGTTAACCATCACGCCATAGTCCAGACAGTTCACTTCTCACCACCTCCACCTGCTCCCACTGGGGTGCTGGGCTGCTTTCCCTGCCTGAGTCCTCCTCCAAGTTCATTAAGCTCTTGGCCTGGCCACTGCAGCCTTCCTGCAGAGTAAGCCAGAGAGTAGCTAGACTGCCTTGGTCAGGTAGGGAAGGTTCCTTCAAGCTTTCCTCTTGCCCAGGAATGTCACCTTCTGTACCTTCAAGAGGTTAGTACTCACTAGCCTGCAAAGATTATGCATGGGATTGAACAGGTAGAGAAAGAGGTACTTTTCTCCCTTTCTCACAATACAAGAACTCGTGGGCACTCAATGAAATTGCTGAGTGGTCAGGTCAGAATGGATAAAAGGAAGTACTTCTTCACCCAAAAAGTGATTAACACATGGAATTCACTGTCACAGGAGGTGGTGGTGGCTACAAGCATGGACGGCTTCAAGAGGGAATTAGATAAATATATGGAGCAGAGGTCCATTAGTGGCTATTAGTCACAAGATATAGATAGGGACTCTGGGGCAAGTGATGCTCAGTATTCTTGTTGCTTGGTAGGGGGTCAACAGTGGGAGGGCTGCTAGTGTCCTGGCCCCACTGGTGGACCTCCTGATGGCACCTGGTATTTTTGGCTACTGTGTGACAGAGTGTTGGACTGGATGGGCCGTTGGCCTGATCCAACATTGGATTCTCTTGTGTTCTTATGTTCTTAACCCTGCCTACCTGCTGTTTTTTCCCAGCTTCCTCCTTTACCACCTCCAGCTGGCCCTTTTATCCCTCTACTACTGGCCCCTCTTGGGTCCTGCTTCCCTGTGCTTACTCCTGAACAGGCCCTTTCTCTCAAATGGATCTTTATCGCAGAGGAAGCCTTGAGTCCATAAAGATCTAGTATGGGTTGGCCTTCCCTCCAGTCTGCTCCTTCATTGCTCTTGCAGGCCCAAATGTCTCTTCCCTCACTTCTACAACTGAGTGCTGCCTTCCTTAGGGCAGGGCTCTGCCCCTTCTCCCACAAGGGCAGGATGTCCAAGGCTGTGACTGGATGATTTTCTGCTTCAAAGGAAATCAGATAATGTTCCTTATTTGCCCTCCAAAGAAAGCCATGCCTTTAGACACTCAAAGGCTGAGGTCAGACTGGCAGTTTGAAGCATGAGGAAGTCGTGGCAAAAAGACCCAGTCTTTTTCCCTCATGGGCTCCCGGTCACACTGCACCGACTGATGCGGGAGCATACCAGGGAGAAGGCGCAAGGGAGTGCTCGCACTATTGGCCTCTCCTGGCAGAGGCACAATTGTAAGTGGCTTTTTGTAATGTAACCTGACAATATGCACTGATGCACTTACGCGCATAAGCACTCATGCGCATAAGAGTGGGAAGTGGGATGAACGTGCTCTCCAGGATTTGCTACCACTTTCACCTGGTATTTTTTAAACTCAGGAGGGAAGCGTTACAAGACAGGTTTACTACGGCTGGGGAATGCCTGACAGATGTGCCTGTGCGAACCAGCCCTTTAATCCGTTTGTGAAACGTTATTGAAATGTGCCTATATTGGGTCACACTGCCAGTCTGAACTCAGCTAAAGAGTGTCTGAACAAAGTGTATAAATAAAGTAACAGCTGAGAGCCAGTGTGGTGTAATGGGCAGAGTGTTGGCCTAGGATCTGGGAGACCCAGGTTTAAATCCTTACACTGCCATGAAGCTTACTGGGTGGTCTAGATCAAGTCACTCTCTTTCACTAACTCACATGGTTGTTGTCAAGATAAAATGGTGGAGGGAGAATGAGGTATACTTCCTTGAGCTCCTTTGAGTAAAGGCAGGACAAAAGTATGCTAAATAACTAAAAACCCAATTGCTCAGAGGTCTGAGCAATAAAAGTAATCAGATAATAGCAAAGCAGTTAAGGAGGCGAATAGCACATCATTTGTCATTGAACAGGGGATCAAATAAAGCTTACTATGTTTTACATTAAAAAGTAGCTGGTCTCTCCATCACATCACAGTTGTAAAAGCAGACATCACTATAGGTGTTAAAATGTCATCAAAGAAGCATCAAAACAGCTACAAAAGTAACCCCCAAATCAAGAAAAACAAATTAAAAGAAAATAGGCAGGAAGGATGTGACCTTTCCAGACAGAAAAGAAACCCAAAATAACTGAAAATTCATTCATCTCTAGAACAGGGCTGTTGACCTCATTTGTTATGAGGGCTGGATCTGATACAAATGTTACTTTGTCAGGCCGGGCTATGTATGCCATAAGATGCAATGCCAAGTACCGGAGACATAAACTTTATAAAGGACACAAGCAAATCCCATCAACGATATTATTTTTACTCAAAATACAAACAAAAGCAATTGATTTACAAAAGCCCCGATAAATGTGTTTAATTGTATGCAAGATGAGTTTTTTCCCCAAGGGATCCCATGGGGAGGTAATCTTACACTTCCATACAAATTAGCTACTATCTATATCTATATCTATATATCTATATAGATATATATATAGCACTTTTAGGAGATGAATAATCATCCTTGCAAGTAAATAAGGTAGTTTTTTAGCACTTCCTCATACACCTAGCCTTAGCAGCTGAGCACAGGTACAAACCATCTCTCACTCTTTGTTTCCTCTCTTCCCACATCCTGCCTCTGAGGATCTCGAGGAGGCACACCTGACTCCCCCCTCCACCACCCCATCCCCAACAACAACAACACAGTGAGGTGGGCCAGGCTAAGCCACTGGCTCCAGGTGACCCAGATGACTGTGTCCTGGCTCAGGAGGAGGGGGGGTCTGAACCAGGCTGTTCCAAATCCCCCACCCCAAGTTCTCGTCCCTCTTGTGTTTCCCACAGAAGCAGTGGGGCTGAGGAAAGGCCTGATGGAGAGGCTGTTTCCAAAACCTCCAGGGGGCACTTTTAGTGCTCCTGTGACCCCTTTTCCCTCATGGGCTGAGAACGGGTGGGGGAGAGTAGGGAAGTCACTGTCCCCCATCCACCCCAACACTCACTCTGCTTCCAGGCTCTGTGACTGTTCAGACGTGCAGTGGTGACATCAGCGCCCCTATTTCTCTTTGCTCTTCCATTCGCTTCCGAAGCCAGAAGGTCTTTTCCTCTCAGAGCAGCATGCACAAGACAGCCCAGTTGCCTCCCAGTCCATATGCTGGCTCTACTCCTCCTCTCTTCCCTGCTGGCCCAGTCCCTTTGTCATCTAACTGTTGCTCTGTGTGCCCACTCTTGCCAACCCACCTCATGGTCGCCATTTGAAAAAAAAACATGAAGCCAGTTGATGCAGCGGTGGCATCGTCAGCCATTTGGCTCCACCCCCCATGTAGTGTCTTCTCCAGTCCTTGATGAGCTGTGGTCAGAGGAGGCAGAAGGGTGAGAAAAACACCATGGCTCCTCTTTCTCTGGCTTCACTGCCATCCCCCCCTTTTTAACTTAGCCTCTTAGCCCCACCCTCCAGCTATTTCCTTTCTATTTCTTGACACCTTCAACCACACACACACCTCACCCCATGAGCCTGCTTGCATCCTGCCTTCTCTCCCTCACAGTTACTCACAGGCTGAATAATAGCCCTGGACATGCTAGACCAGACCACCGGGCCTTATGTTTGACACCCCTGATCTAGAAGATTCCTCAGAAGTAAGAGGGAAAGAACTTTTATCTTTGCCTCAGTGTTCTTGGTAATCAGCATACACAAAGATATGTGTCCATACACACTGAATATTTTAAAGGTCACAGAGAGGCAAAAAGGTAATGTCTTGAAGAATAATCTTTTCACTGACTCTTAGAAGAAGTTAAAATACTTTCAGTTGCCTGTAATAAGTAGTCTTTTGCAACAGTGTTGTAGAATGGTAAAATGGAAATCAAGAGCCTTTTAAATGAGCCATCCTAAGAAGAGGTGCGCCTTTCCAAGTCCACTGAAACCAACGAATTTAAAAGAGAGTAACTCAGTTTAGGATGGCACTGTAAAATAGTTTATAGTGAGTGGACCAGGACATTTTATAAGCATTTTATGGTGATTTTTTTTTTAAAAAAAAATGAAACATGGTTGCTTTTGTCATATAAAATTCAGACAAAGATTGGGACGAGCTTTGCTTTAAGAAGTGGCTCTTCGAAAAAACAAAAGTTTATAATATTGTTCTCCAGTGGAATGGCATGACACTTGATAAGCCATAGTCTGCTTTTACATTATATATTATATGGGCACTTGCAGTATGTTTCGGGATCAATTCTAAACAGGTCTTCCTGGAAGTAAGTCCCATGTTACTTAATCAGGCTTACTCCTAACAAAGTGGCTTTAGGATTACAGCTTAACTGTATGCTGAAATACTTAAAGAGATAAAGAGAGAAAACTTAATTCTTCCCAGAGGTCCATTTCAAAGATCATTCTAAAAACAATGAAACTAACATGCATCCAGAATACCAGATAGGACTAAACACAATTATTAAATATCTTTAGATTGGAGCACTTGTCAGCTAAGTGAAAATGCAATCTGTGGTGAAGGGATTAAGAATCGCCTTCTGAGCTGTGTACGCAGTGACGGGAAAACGGTGAACATGAACTACTGTGAGCAGGTGAGGTTTCATCTGGCACATCTATGCTAGTGAAATCTTTGGTAAGTTGTGCCACATAGTACAAAATTTGACTTTTTGTCACAGGGTCTTTTGGTTTGTTAATGTTTCAGATATTCTTTCGCTGAGTCATTGGGGGGGTTAAGTATTTTTCTTTGTTTTGATGTCACATTGCCGTGGACTTACTGCAACGCCATAGGGTTTTCAAGGCAAGAGATATTCAGAGATGGTTTGCCAAGTGTTTTCAGGAATGAGTTAATACATTTGCTTGGTTTCTGCTGCCTGGGTACAGAGTTTCATATTTTCATGCATCATGGAATTCCACACTATCTAGATACAGCTTCATGTGGTGAACAGATTCCTGAAATCTTCATTTCCACTTCATGTGAATAAAAATACGAGGATCCAAAATATGCAGAAGATACACATAGATACACGTAGATACACGTAGAACGAAACTCTGGCACCAGTTTATAGCCGCCACCCCCCCCCCACCCCGGCACATTCTTAAGTGCATGGATGACTACCAAGTGTATCCACTTGTCTTTCAAAAATACTACTTTCATCGCTAGATTTGTTACACAAAAGGAATATGTTTGGTGCTCAATGGAGCACTGAATTAGTACAGTCCATACAAAGAAAGCTTACTGTTGTAGGCCTGGCCCCATACATGCACAGAATGAGGCAGTAGAATCCTGAGGTGGTAGAATGGGCTATAGTCTGCAAGTGAGAAGAGTTTTTAATACTGGAAATTTAAAGGGAAGTTCTAGTTTTCCATTTACAGGTAATTATTAATGTGGAGGAACCTTGAAAAAAAATATTCCTTTATCTGTTGTCTGAAGTGGTATCAGTCTTACCACCTCAGTACTGAACCAGTTTGGTGTAGTGGTTAAGTGCGCGGACTCTTATCTGGGAGAACCGGGTTTGATTCCCCACTCCTCCACTTGCACCTGCTGATGTGACCTTGGGTCAGTCACAAGCTCTGGCACAGCTGTTCTCTCAAGGACAGTTTCTGTCAGAAGTTCTCTCAGCCCCACCTACCTCACAGGGTGTCTGTTGTGGGGAGGGGAAGGGAAAGGAGTTTGTAAGCCACTCTGAGATGCCTTTGGGCAATGAAGGGTGGGGTATAAATCCAAACTCTTCTTCTTCATAACATTCTGCAGTATGTGTAGACCAGACCAGAAACCAGTGAGTGTTTCTTTGGTGAAACCATCATGTTCTAGATCTAGACAGTACAGATTGTGACAAATGGGACTGTATAAACACTTCATATTTGACCAAATCTCCATTCACTCAAATAAGCTTTGATTGGTTTGCTATTTCTAAGCCAGCTAAAGGTGTGTCTGTCCCAGTTTTGTGTTACCGAGACCCAAACCAGCATGAAAGGGCTCCTCAACACATTTTTTAAAATACTTTTCCTGCCCATCAGTGACAAGCAAGTGACTTGTTCTGTTTTTTGTTTATAGCTAAATTTGGAGAAGCCTGCAAAAATGATTACTCACTGCCTTGTGGAATGTGTAATAAATTGCCAGCTGTCAGAGTGGTCTGCCTGGTCAGAATGTTCACATTCATGTGGCCTTACAGGTAACTTGTTGATCAGTGTTCTGCCTGCATTCTTTGAACAGTAGTATGCTAAAGTGTGTCAGTAATGTGTCTCCATGAAGACAAAAGTTTCACTTAAAACATAATGTAATATTGTTGGACTGTACAAGGTCTATAGAACACCTACTTGAAGAAGATCAGAAGAGCAGTCTACAGGGGACAGGTGAAGGACTGCTAGTTAGCCTAACTAGATTAGGCACTTCCCACGGTGCCTCTTGGTTGGTTCTTTGGAGGCTTCCTGCTCCAACTGAGCCCTCCCCCCCTTCATTCTTGTCTCTCGCAGGAGTTAGTTAAGCTCCCTCTCCTCTGTTCTATCAGAATTTATCTCTTCTTTAATAAATGGAGCTATTTTCTTTAAACAGTTGATGCTCCATTCCTCTGCATGCTTAAACTCTGCCAACAAATATAAGTAGAACAGGGTCCCCAGCATGGTGCACCTTTCCTGGTGTCCACCAAGTGTTCTTAGGAAGAAGGAGAGAGCAGGTGGGGCTCTTGTCCAGCAGGCCTTCTGGCTGGCCATTGTAAATCCGATTGGCTGTGCCAATTAAAACAACATTCTTTCAGCAGCAGCCACCACAGTGTTAGTTTTATTCTCTGCCACTTCTCTATCTCAGAGAAATCATCCTCTTCTTCCCTGTACATGGGCCTCCTCTTTGCGGTTGGCTCCACCTTCTGCAGCGACCATTTTTTGGCTGGCTCTGCTTCCTGCGGCAGCTGTTTTATGGTTGCACCCATCATTCTGTGTCAGAAGTAGAAGGCTGTTGTAGGTGATGTTGTGAGTACATAAATGGTATGTTTTAGTCACAGGTTTTCTTTGATGTAATTTTAATTTACTCATGGAACAAGCAGTTGAAATATGTTCTTCTGCCATACAACTTAAGGCACAGTAGATCAAAACAGTGCTTGCCATACTAATAAGGTATATTCTATTTTTATAAAGGGAGTATTTAAAAAGAAATGTTGTCCACGTCATGCTTGTTATGATATTCTTCTCAGAAACACAACTCAAATAAGAGGGAGTAAATATTTTTAGAGGGTGCAAATTTACCACACCTAGTTTCTGCTGTCACTCAATCCTAACAATGTCTGTCCTGTCCATGAGGAACTACAATATAAATTTAATATGATGGTGATTTTTTTTAATGGATCATGGAACCAACCCTGTTGTTTTGCACTGAGGTTTTATGTAGTGGAACTAAAAGCAAAGTGCAGTTTGCTGCTCCTGCTGCAGTAAAGGTTGCACTCACTTCTCCTGAGACTAGGGCCTTTTCTGCACGGCTGTTTTCTCTCACTTTCACCTTGCATGTCCTTTGGGTTTTCTTTTTTGTTCTACATTGATTCCCGCCCCCAGAGCTCAGTTCACTTTCTGGTCGCTGTTTCCCCATTTTTTTAAGAGCAATTTTGTGATGATTTCCCTGCTTGCTTCGCTTCTAAAGCCAAAGATAATTCAAAAGCATACAGATTCCCCTGGATTTCCCTCCTCCCTTTCCCCACCCCTCAGAGGCCACTCCCACTCTGGAGCTTCTGCTATCCTCCCCCCATCCTCCCCCCATTTTAATGTAGTGGTTAAGAGCTGGGTTTGATTCCCCACTCCTCCACATGAAGCTGGTTGGGTGTCCTTGGGTCAGTCACAGTTCTCTTAGAGCTCTCTCAGCTATTGTGGGGAGACGAAGGGAAGGCAATTGTAAGTCGCTCTGAGACTCCTTCAGGTAGTGAAAAGAAGGGTATAAAAGCCAACTCTTCTTCTTCTCATCAGTGTGCAAGCTCAACTACTTTTCCTAAGTTTAATTTTTTTATATATAACTAGTCTTGGTTGTATCGATTGTGGTAAAGGTGGTGATGGTGGTAGGTCTCTCCATGTCTTCCAAGCAGCAGCTATAGCTATAAGGGTGTGTGTATACTGGACTTTTTAGAGAGTACTGGAGAAGGATGTGGCATGCTCTGTCTGTGCCTACAACAGCACAGGGCTGCTACCTCAAAGGCACCAAGACATGGGAGTCTCCTCTCAAGACCTTGAGTCAGTTGCTTCTGCCCACCAGGCTGGCCCTGTTTGGTTTGGATGCTTCTCCTTCACACCAACCAAGCCAAAGTGTCACCAGGTCTGGGCTTTTGTGGCCAGTGCAGTGGGGGATTCCCTTCCTTGCCGCCACCTTATCTTTCAAGGAAAAAACCCTGCCCAGCCCAGGGTCTCTCTGCTCATATGCTGCCTCAGCCCTGTCCTTTTTCACCTCACTTGGGACCCTTCCATTCACACAGTCAGCATGGGGCTATCAAATGAGGAAACACCTCAGTCTCCCCCTCCCTTAGGGAGATGCCAGGAAAGTGGTGCTGGAGAGGGCTCTTCACCAGCTGGACTCCTTGGTCTGGAGCCGGAATGCTGGCAGTGGCTGCCCTGAGCCTCGCAGGTACCATTGCCTGTGGTGGCTCTGCTTGCCAGACATTGTGGAGCTGCTCATCCCCCACCTTCCCCAAGCCCTCTCAATTCTTTCTCTTGAAGAAAGTGAAGGGGGGGGGTGCCTAACCTTCCATTATTACTCCAATGGACTCTGCAGGCAGTAGCTGCTCTTTCTGTCACCCATTTTGTGAAAAAAGCAAGAGGTTGTAGCATGGAATGAAATTGACATGAGATGTAAAGAGAGACAGACAATGTGGTGGGAAGCCTAAGGCTTTTAAAATATTGTTCCTTTTAATGCTTCAGTGAATATAGTATGGGGGGGTACCATTTTGGCAGTCTCCAAAACAAGCCTAATATTAAAATCTTACATCTTACATCTTTTTTTTTTTTACAAGCAGCTGGAGTCTACCAAAATGAGATTATTGTTAGACTCAGTACACTGGGGAGGGGGAGACAGGGAAGTGAGGCAGGCATGGTGGTAGCACATTCTTTCTCTTCCCTAGGGCTGCTGCCCCGCTTCTCCCTGGAGCAGAACTTGTGTGTATGTTAGGCACTGCTGCAAGCCAGTGACCTGGGCCAGCTGGGCTGCTTCCTGATCTTGCTGCCTGCCGATGAGGCACACCACTTGGAGGCACAGCCAGGTGTGGTGGGCAAGAACCTGTCCAAGGCACAGGCATTGCTGGCCTTCCAGCAAGGGGATCTTGCCGAGCTGTGCTACCTGTGTTCCTCTGTGCATGTGCCTGTGCTGGAGAATTGAAAAAGGGAAAGGAGGACAGTGAAGGGGGCATCTCGCTGCCCTTGTACTGAATAACCTTCCCAGTCAATTTAGGTTGCAGTGAAGCCTAAAAGAGGTGGTGGGCAGGGAGGCATGGCAAGGTGATTGAGGCAAACTGCTCCCTTTGAAGCTGCCCGACAAATAGAATCACATTCCTCTGTGTTCCTTTTCATTCAAGGAACTGAATCACAAGGATTTAAATGGAAGGCACTTGGTTGAAGCTACTGCACAGCTGCGATAGGGCAATTTTGTAAATAATTTTTTAAAAAAACCTTTGGATGCCACTCTCCATACGTCACAAGTCATTTCCCCACCCTTGTAGCTGCAGAATGAATACATGGTTCAGCCAGATGGGGATTGGTAGTTGGCCCAGGGTCCACTTCTCAGGAAAAACAAACTCTGTGAGTCAAGTAAGGCTTTTGTGTTTTGTGAATCATCTAGGAAGTTATGCTTCAGTACCCAGACTAGGGATGGAAATTACTTTCCTCGGAAACTAGACAGGATGCCTTGTGTAATAGATGTTTACAGCTAATTGTCTATCCAAAGCAATCTATATCTGCACACTGTAAGTCTGGATGTATATCTTCCACATGTATATTTATAATAAAGGATCTATTTGAGTTAAAGTTATGTGTGTTAAAGCTTTCAAAAAAGCAATAGTTGGTTTCTTGTCATTTTAGGGCCTACCCAAAGATACTCAAATGTACTTCAGAGTTGCTAAGCTTGTCAGCAAAGTGTGTCTTCCTCAGGGTGACATGCTATAATTTAGAACCAATTTGATTCTAATAGCATTGTTGGCATGGCAGCTGCTGTGTGCACTAACTTCTAGGCACCAGTTCTGGGTGCAGACCAGTGGCACGCAGAGAACACCAGCTTTTTGAACATCGTAGAAAGCACTTTAGAAGCCATGCTCAGAATAGCATTTTTTAAAAAATCAATGAAAGCAGAGTTCATCACAAGCCGTTGGCCTGCAAGGACCACCATTCCACATATGGTACTAATGGTTACTAGTCAGAGAGCTTGGTGTCTATCCCTCCAGATAACAGGTGCCTTGATTTGCTCATGAGCTTTAGTATGGTTAATAATAAAGCAATCTGCAGGGTAACAAAGAGATTCTGCATCTGTGCCTTGCACATTGGTACTTATAATATCAGGATCTGTTAGAAGTTAAGCCTAATATGAGCACGGATCCTACTGCTGTCCCAAGGACTTAGACAAACCTGTGAGGTCTCTTTCTACAGTACAAATTTGTAATACTTTTGAATTGTACTGTCATATGGGTGCAATTAAGGTGCAGCGAGCACAAGCAGAAAGATGATTGTGCCCAAATGAAAATAGATTCAGGTGGGTAGCCATCTTGGTCTGAAGGAGCAGAACAAAGTCTGAGTCCAGGGGCACCTTTAAGACCAACAAAATTTTATTCAAGGTATAAGCTTTCACGTGCATGCCCACTTCTTCAGATACAGTCATCTGAATCTTGAATAAAATTTTGTTGGTCTTAAAGGTGCCACTGGACTCAAACTTTGTTTGGTCCCCAAATGAATCAGTGAAACAAAGAGGTGAGGAAATAGGTATTACTACACACAGAGACATGGGCACATTCTTGTGTGTGTATGTTCTAACAAATATAATCCATCCATTTCTAGAAACTTTCAAGTACAAGGTAATAGCTAAAGAAGTGAAATTCAAAATATATGGACACTGGCTTAAAATATAAAGTTTACTGGAAGAAAATCCACAGAAATTCAATATGGAACAGGCAGCCAGTCATTTAATGCATTTCAGCAAATGGACCACATCATGCCATCCCCTCACGATACGGAGTTGCATCGATTTCCTTGCATTTCAGCAAATGTTCAGCAAAATGGTCAACGATTGCTATGCTTACCTTGCTGACTTTAATAGATTTTGGTATTATAGATATTGGTATTATTGGTATTGATGTGCAAGACTTATATGCAGACCCTATGTAAATACAAATTGCTTTATTTTTAGCCATAAACATGAAAAAGTGGATAACTTCTGAAGAACCACAGGTTCCTCTCTCTTTTCCTCTCTTTGGTTTTGCCATTCTCTTGGGACAGGAAAAGTGCCAAGGAACCTGCCTTACACCCTACTGAGTAATGGAGAGACTGATTGGGCAGGGAGCCCCACTTTTTCTCTGCCAGGCTCTCCTTCATTCAGCCCTGTGACAGAGATTCCAGAGCACTTCTCCTTGGGGCAGGAGAAGTGCTAAGGCAGGACTGGGGAGCCTCTTTCCCACCACCCTCCTCTAGCTGAAGGGAAGCAACCTGTAAGTTAAACAGCTGCCATGCAGAGAGTCTGAGCTTTCAAGCTGCCAGTTTTCTGTGGTGTTGCACCAGCATAGTCTTGTCCCCCCCCTACACACACACACACACACATAGGACTTTGGACTTTCCACCTCTTTTATGGGTTTAATTTGAAATCCTGTTGTTTTCACTGTAGCTGTGGTTCCCACTTCAACATCACCATGGTCCACACGGTTCCTGAAGGACCCCACCCCTCAGAAGTGACTTTACAGAGATCATGGGGCTGCTGAGAGAAGGGGAAAGCAGCAAAATTTACACACACACACACACACAACCTGTAATCCGCACAAGATTATATGGAGCTAACTTTTGATAATGCCTAGCTCTAAATCTTGATTGTAGAAAGTGCCCTGTAGATCATTCAAACCAAGTTAGTATATGAATATATCTCTTGATTGTAATCAAGCAGGAAGTATATCTTGATGTCATATTCAACCAGTTAGAAACCAAGTTAGCTGTCAGCACACACACACACACAGACTCAAACATACACAGGCCTCTTGCAGCCCTGTTCATCTTTATTAGCATTACCTCACCCCACTACATCTGCTGTAAACACAGCAGTTAGAAGGTCTTGGTTTAGGTTTCCAGTGCAGCCATGTCCTTGGTGTATATGGAGAATTTTATTTCAAATAGGGGCTAGGTTAACAGGTTTCAGCTTTGAGAATTCCTGTAAATAAAATGATTTTCTCAGTATTGCTGCCACTGGATTTTGCTAGAATACAGAAAAATAGTAAAAAAAAATAAACTTGAATTTATAGATTCCATTTAAGCACATAATCCCAGAGGAGGCTACCCAGAGGAGTTTCAGGAAACACTTTTTAAAACTGAGTCACTACTGTCATCTGGTAATGATTTATTTATAGTAAAGTACAGGAAGATGATGGCATAGAGGACACAGACGCTGAGAGGTAGAATGTGAACCTGTGGCTTATTTTTGATCAAAATAGCTCTTTGGAAACATTTCAAGCAGCGTTCAAAAAAGCGCTTGACAAATGGGATAATCCTATGGTGCTGCAGTGCCAGCAGTTAACCGCACCAGGACTAATGCTGTCTCAGTTGTGATCTTGTGTTCAACCAGCTGAGGGAGTGAAAAAATCAAAAACAGGAGTCTTGGAAACAAATAGCTAGCATTGCAACATTGGCACCCTCTCTACTGTGTCTTAGGCAACTTGCAGACAGTCTCCAGTTATGATGATGATCACTAAAATAATTCCAATTTCATACATGCAAGGCACCAGTCAGATAGGCTGATGGCCAAATGATGTGGCCGGACCATTACAGATGGACCCCTCAGTGCAGAACCAAGCAGCTAGAAAAGGAACACACCTTTCCCCACCTGTTTGCCAGTTGAGCACTGCTCGGAGATTCATGCCTTCAACTACCTTGAATTAGTCAGTATATCTAATTGTGTCCTGACCTTGATAGCCCAGGTTAGTCCAATTCTGTCAGATCTCAGAAACTAAGCAGGGCTGGCCCTGGTTACTTTTTGGAAGGGAGACCACCAGATTGGGTTGCCAACTCTGGCTTGGGAAAAGGCTGGGGATCTGGAGGTGGAGTTTGGAGAGGGGCATGGGCCTCAGTGATGTATAATGCAACCCTCTAAAGCAGAGGGTTTCTCCAGGGTCTGTCATCTGGATATTAGTTGTAATCTTGGGAGATCTCTAGACCCACCTGGAGGTTGGCAAACCTACCGCCAAGGAATTCCAGGGTCGCTATGCAGAGGGAGGCAATGGCAAACCATTTTTGTTAGCCTCTTGCCTTGAAAACCCTACGGGGTTACTTTTTATCCCAGTAACTGGGATTCAACTGTGTTTGAGAATTCCAGTTACTGAGACCGAAATTAACTTTATTTAGATTAAGTCTCTCAGATTTGGACATAATGACTAACTGGAGATAGTTCAAGATGTCCGAATCCAATCTTGGTGTTTTCACATGAGGGAAAGGAGGAAGGGAGTGCACTAACAGGGCCCTTAACCAGGTTCAGATCCATCACAAATATAGTTTATAACCCCTAAATAGACCTTGATTATTAGCCATGATACCAAACAATGTACCTTCAGTATTCTGAAGTAATATACTTCCGAGTCTGAGAGGCAGGAGGCTAATGACACGGAATCCTTCTTGGGTACCCAGCTGGTGATTACTGGAGAATGGTTGCTAGTGTGGGTGGGTTTGATCTCAACACACCCATTCTTTGCATATCAGCAGTACCATAAAAAGGATTAGAAATTGTACTTTTGTTACAGAAATAAACAATTTATAATTACTATTTATAATTATGTTTTCCAGTTTGAGGTTTGCCAAAAGATATGCAGACTGAAACTTGAAAAAAAAGTGAATTACTTAATACATTTCAGCCTGCTTTCCAGTTGCTTTTCCCCCAGGATTTTGCCCCAGTAGATTTAACTTGAAAGGCCATTCAGTAGATGTAATGTGAAAGGGGAAACTGCCCCCCTCTGGCTCAGCTGTTCTTTGGGCTTTCTTCTGCAGTCCCTTTAAATGTGCCTCTTGTAAAGGGACTGTAGAAAAAAAGCCCAAAAAACAGCTGAGCAGTGGGGGCAACCTGCTCCCACCTTTTAGCTGTTTTTTGTGGCTTTGCCACTGCTGTTTGTGTGGGGTTTTCCCTGTTCCACCCCCTTCTTGGGTCTGTTGGACCTGAAAAAATTTGGGATTTCTGAAAAAATCCCAGATCCAAATACTTTACCAGTATTGGGATCTGGGATTTTTTTGGGAATCCTGAATTTTTTTTGGTCCAATAGACCCAAACTGAAACATATCGGGCGGGGGGTGGGGGGATCTGCACACACCCTAGCTGCAGTCCTCTGTGTGAGATAGCTGAATAAATTCCACTGAAGTCAGTGGATTTGAGCAGCTTGTTGATGTAAAATTGTGGCCATAACCTCCCCCCCCGAAAAAACAACAGCAGCAGTCTTGTTCTCTGATGGATCATATCATTCAAAGTCCACATACAGTTTCTGCCATCGTCCAGTTGAAAGAGCTTAAACAAGATTTTTCAGGAAAACAGTGATTTGTATAAGAGGTATAGGAATTAGGGATGCACACAAACCAAAAAAATGGAGGTTTGTTTTGGTTCATGGGCCCACATGAACCACGAACCTTTATGAATTTTCTCATTTACCGAACCAGTTCATTTTGTGGGGTTCATGATGTGGTAGAATGCACCCCCCCCTGCAGGCTAGAGATGCCAAACTCACCGCAAGTCTCCAGCTGACTCTCCTTTACCTGCCCTCCAAGTTGGGTGAGAATTGGATTCTGTGCTGAGTTACAGCCCCCCAAAGCAGGTGCCCCTAAGAAAGTGCTCTCTGGGGAAATCACAGCCACAGGTTCAGGAGTCTGGTTAAATGGACCACTGGGGAGAGGTGTTCACAAATCCCAATGGGGCAGTATAGGTCCTCAGACAAGGAACCCAGTAGCTAAGCCCTTCTGTTCAGCATGAGCAGAGAGATGGGTGACTCAGAGCCCTGATTCCACTGGACACCATCCCAGCTGGAGAGAGGTGTTCACAAATCCCAGGGAGGGAGGGTGTAGGTCCTCAGCCAAGGAGTAGCTAAGCTAAGCACCACTTGGGAACAGTGACCATAATGTCATTGAGTTTAACATTTGTACAGATAGGGAGTTGCCCCAAAAGACTGACGCGACCACTTTTAACTTTAAAAGGGGTAACTTCTCTGGTATGAGGGGACATGTGAGGAAGAAATTGAAAGGAAGAGTGGAGAAGGTCAAAACCATTGGGGAAGCTTGGAGACTATTTAAAAAGATAATCCTAGAAGCTCAGAAAAAATATATACCGCAGGTTAGGAAAGGTACAAATAGGTATAGAAAAAAGCCTGCATGGTTAACAAATAAAGTAATGGAAGCTGTAAAAGGTAAGAAGGATTCCTTTAAGCGGTGGAAAGCTAGTCTTAGTGAGGTTGATAAAGGGAACACAGACTATGGCAAATAAAATGCAAGTCTGTGATCAGGCAAGCAAAAAGGGAATATGAGGAGCATATCGCAAAAAACATAAAGACCAACAATAAAACTTTCTTCAAATACATTAGAAGTAGGAAGCCAGCCAGGGAGGCAGTGGGGCCCTTGGATGACCAAGGGGTAAAAGGAGTAGTGAAGGATGATAGGGAAATGGCTGAGAAGCTGAATGCATTTTTTGCCTCTGTCTTCACTGTGGAAGAGGAGAAGTGTTTGCCCACTCCAGAAGCACCGATTTCGGGAGGGGGTTTGAAAGACCTGAATCAGATTGCGGTAACAAGAGAGGAAGTCCTCCGACTGATGGACAATTTAAAAACTAATAAATCACCAGGCCCGGATGGCATTCATCCGAGAGTTCTGAAAGAACTCAAATGTGAACTTGTGGATCTCCTGACAAAAATATGTAATCTTTCTTTAAAATCTGCCTCCATTCCTGAGTACTGGAAGGTAGCTAATGTCACTCCCATCTTTAAAAAGGGCTCCAGGGGAGATCCAGGAAATTACAGGCCAGTCAGTCTGACATCGATACCGGGTAAGTTGGTGGAAACTGTTATTAAGGAAAGAATTAGTAGGCACATTGATGAACAAAAACTATTGAGGCAGACTCAGCATGGGTTCTGTAAGGGAAGATCTTGTCTCACTAACTTGTTAGTGTTTTTTGAGGGAGTGAACAAACATGTGGACAAGGGAGACCCAATAGATATTATTTACCTTGACTTCCGGAAAGCTTTTGATACAGTTCCTCATCAAAGGCTCCTAAGTAAGCTCAATAGTCATGGGATAAAAGGACAAGTCCTCTTGTGGATCAAAAACTGGCTTATAAATAGGAAACAGAGAGTGAGTATAAATGGGAAACTTTCTCAGTGGAGGGTGGTAAGCAGTGGGGTACCACAGGGATCAGTACTCGGTCCGATGCTTTTTAACTTGTTTATTAACGATTTGGAATTGGGAGTAAGCAGTGAAGTGGCTAAATTTGCAGATGACACGAAATTGTTCAGGGTGGTAAAAACCAGGGAGGATTGTGAGGCACTCCAAAGGGATCTGTTGAGGATGGGTGAGTGGGCGTCAACGTGGCAAATGGGGTTCAATGTGGCCAAGTGCAAAGTGATGCACATTGGAGCCAAAAATCCTAAATATAAATACACGTTGATGGGGTCTGATCTGGCAGAGATGGACCAAGAGAGAGATCTTGGAGTGGTAGTGGATAGCTCGCTGAAAATGTCTACACAATGTGTAGCTGCAATAAAGAAGGCCAACGCTATGCTGGGGATTATTAGGAAGGGAATTGATAACAAATCAGCCAGTATCATCATGCCCCTGTATAAATCATTGGTGCGACCTCATTTGGAGTACTGTGTACAGTTCTGGTCACCACATCTCAAAAAGGATATTATAGCATTGGAAAAAGTGCAGAGAAGGGCAACTAGAATGATAAAAGGGTTGGAACACCTTCCCTATGAAGAAAGGTTAAAATGCTTGGGGCTCTTTAGCTTGGAGAAACGACGGCTGAGAGGTGACATGATCGAGGTTTATAAGATTATGAATGGGATTGAGCAGGTTGAGAAAGAAGTACTTTTCTCCCTTTCTCACAATACAAGAACTCGTGGGCACTCTATGAAATTGCTGAGCAGTCGGGTTAGAACAGATAAAAGGAAATACTTCTTCACCCAAAGAGTGATTAACACATGGAATTCACTGCCACAGGAGGTCGTGGCAGCTGCAAGCATGGACAGTTTCAAGAGGAAATTAGATAAACATATGGAGCAGAAGTCCATCAGTGGCTATTAGCCACAGGGTATAGATGGGAACTCTCAGTCTGGGGCAGGTGATGCACTCTGTTCTTGGTGCTGGAGGGGGCAGCAGTGGGAGGGCTTCTGGTGCCCTGGCCCCATTGCTGGACCTCCTGATGGCCCCTGGTATATTTTGGCCGCTGTGTGACACAGAGTGTTGGACTAGATGGGCCATTGGCCTGATTCAACATTGGCTTCTCTTATGTTCTTATGTTCTCTTAAGCTTAGAACAGATAAAAGGAAGTACTTCTTCACCCAAAGAGTGATTAATACATGGAATTCACTGCCACAGGAGGTGATGGCAGCTACAAGCGTGGACAGCTTCAAAAGGGAATTAGATAAACATATGGAACAGGAGTCCATCAGTGGCTATTAGCCACAAGGTATAGATAGGAACTCTCAGTCTGGAGCAAGTGATGCACTGTATTCTTGGTGCTTGGGGGGGCAACAGTGGGAGGGCTTCTAGTGTCCTGGCCCCACTGCTGGACCTCCTGATGGCATCTGGTATTTTTGGCCACTGTGTGACAGAGTGTTGGACTGGGTGGACCATTGGCCTGATTCAGCATTGGCTTCTCTTATGTTCTTATGTAAGTGCCTCTGCTCGGTGTGAGCAGGACAGGTAGTTCAGACCCCTGAGTCCACTCCACCTCACACAAACCCAGACAAACAGAGCTAGTAGCCACAAAGTCAAATGGGGAGGGGTCTTCTGCTGAGGAACCAATGAAGCTAAGCCTCTCTGCTCAGGACAGATGCCTCAGAGCCCTGAGTAAACACCAAACACAACCCCAGTCAGGGAGAGGTGTTCAGAAAAAAGTATGAAGGGAAGAGGGTGTTCTGGGAAAGCAATCAGCAGCTAAGCCCCTATGCCCTGTGTGAGCAGAGAGAGAGGTGGCTCAGAGCCCTGTGTCCATTCCACCTCACACAATCCCAGCTGGACAGTAGTCACAAAGCCCAATAGGGTGGTCCTCAGCCAAAGAACCAATGAAGCTAAATCCCTCTGCTCAGCATGAGCAGAAGGACAGATGCCTCAGAGGCAGAGCCCAGC
Organism: Gekko gecko; assembly: GCA_029375565.1. Taxonomy (NCBI): domain Eukaryota; kingdom Metazoa; phylum Chordata; class Lepidosauria; order Squamata; family Gekkonidae; genus Gekko; species Gekko gecko. The sequence goes on along the minus strand of JAPDNY010000003.1, from coordinate 58,505,270 downwards.
ACCAAACACAGCCCAGCCAGGGAGAAGTATTCAGAAATAGGTATCGGGGTGGGGGGGATGTTCTGGCAAGGCAACCAGCAGCTAAGCCCCCTCTGTCCAGCATGAGCAGAGAAACACGTGGCTCAGAGCTTCGAGTCCACTCCACCTCCCACAATCCCAGCCAGCCAGAGCTAGTAGTCACAAAGCTGAGCAACCCTTGAAGCTAAGCCCCTCTGCTCAGTGTGAGCAGAAAGACAGTTGCCTCAGAGCCCTGAGTAAGCACCAAACACCCCCAACCCCACTGTTTACAGGAGGAATGACTTCCAGTTCCCTTATCTCTCTGTTCTGCCTCTAACTAAGGCTCAGTGTGCCTGCTGCCGATGGAAAACAGCAGCTGCATGTGAGCTGGGGGTATATATTATTCTGCTCCCATAGAGCAGCACAGAAGCTCTATTATTGGCAGCCAATGCTGCCTGTCAAGCTTTGAAGGCCACTACTGGTGTTTTCAGGGCTGCAGAAGTCCATCCCACCCTCCGCACATTGGTTTGACAACTGTAATTGATCGGCACCAGCACCATGGACACTGCCGACACACCCTGCTACGTGGAGGGTCATGGGAGGTTCATTGAGGTGCGATTGCATGGACTTCGGCTTACATACCACGACCCAGGTGATTTTAGTCACAAACATGGGCAGGGTCATGGGCAGGAATGAAAAAACAGAAAGGGTACAAAAGAGGCCAAAGACATTGAAAGAATGTACAGTATTCTGATATTGTAAGTCCTGTCGGCACTAGGAGTTATCACCTAAGTGCAGATGGATCTAGGTTTTCAGCGCCTGTAGGTATACATCTGATTCACAGAAACTTGTCAGCTACTCTTTGTTAATTAGTAGCAGCTGATAGAAATGCTTCACTGTTTCCTTAATTAAACTCATTTTTAAGTTCCATCTCTCTAGGCAGAGGCTTAATGGAATTGATGACAAACTAGCATCTAGTGCTGCTTTTATGTTCTTCCACAGTATGTTAATCAATAAAGATAATGTAGATCATAATGAATGATTACACACAGAGAGAAATCCTCATTATGGAGCTTGTTTCCTCTCCTGCAATCAACATTTCTAGAAATCATGGGTTTACAACTGTTAAAGCATAACATGTTGTCCATGAACTTGTTTCATAAAGCTCGAGTGATGGCCAGAATCAATCAAGGGAGTTATTTTAAAACATACCATACTCTGGTGAATATTTCTTGCAATATGATATCCTTCATTAAATAAGTTGTCAAGAATTGTGTCATATTGCAGCAAATCAATAATTATGACAGCACTGCATTTCGCACTACCAATGGCTATATGTTTTGACTGCATTTTTTTTTCTGCCAAAGAAAGTTTGAGTTCTATGACCAAATTACATTTATTGTTACTGAAAAATTGCAAGCACTGTAATGGCCATTACTGTCCTTAACCACTTTTACAATTTCCATTAAAAGCCTATTTATTTTCAGTGAAATATCCCTAACTCGGAGAATAGAACAAGAAATTAGGTTACCATTCCTGGAATAATAGTGCTGAATGCCATTCATTAAAGTATCAGCAATCTTGTTTTTTTTTTTTTAAATAATCCTCTGCTGCCCATACATGGAGGAAGGACGGAAGAAGAAATGTTTTCTCTTACAATGTTCCAATTAGAAGGAAGCTTGCTATTGAAAAGGAAAGAGCCTCATGAATGGTAGCCATGCAGTACTGATGACTGCATGGACAGGCTTTCCGTCTTTATCAGGTTGAGTATCCAACAAAGAGTCTCATTAAGTGAGGGAGCGGGGAAATCTGCCCAGGCCATAGACAGGATGCATCTAATTACAGCTTGCAGACATTTTGTGTTAATAGTCTCTCATTACTATATCAGTGTTGTTGTTGTTATAGCTTCGGCGCTCCCTTATCAATGGAAGGGACAGGTCTGTAGGCAGAACTGAAATGCACTGGGAGCCAGTAAAGTGGATGGCAAAGCCTTCTCAAGTCAGAGGATCCAAGTATACGCTAGGGCAGAAAGTCTTCCTGTTGTCTTCTATGAGAGGAGGATGTGCTGTGTGCAAAGAGAGTTCCCTGGTGCTTGTTCCAAGCTTCTCCATTCTTACCAATGGAAACTGGAAACGCCACCGTGTTGGCTGCCCATTGGCTATTCAAGCTACTCCTTCATTCTTTCTCATAGCAAATCATATGCAAACCTTCCTAGCACTCCAACTGAAAAAGCTGTTGCTCATAAGCTTGGTGGCTGACAGGTCGTGCGTTGGACTGCAACCTCTGAGAATGAGCCTGAAAACATTTCTGAAACAAAATTTAATCATAATCTCTCTCTGCTTGTTTTAGGTCAGATGCTTCGTACCCGATCTGTAATTATGCAAGCCCAAGGAGAAGGAAGGCTGTGCCCAGCTGAGCTCGCTCAGTACAGAAACTGTGCCGCAAAGCCCTGCTACAGCTGGGTTCTTGGAGAGTGGTCCCCATGCAGAGTAGAGGTACTACAGGGTGCTTCTTTAAAAGCCACCTGTTGGCATCATAGGTGGAAAATTCATTTTTTCCAGTTCCGGAACATGAAACTACAGTATATCTTTGAAAAGCTATAGGGTATCGATGATTAATATGTTTTAAAACTCAAGGAGGTTATTAACAGATCAAGGTGTATTCTATCACAAAAGCAAACAGCTGATTAAACATTGATCATAATCACAAAGATAACAGGAGTGTACATGTCTAATAGCACCCGTAATGATCTTTTTCACAACAGCGAATTGACATTATAGCATGATTTAATTTTTCAGAATATTGTCACTGACAAAGCTGACTTTTGTGCCAAGAATATGGTGTATTGAAAGACCTTGAAACAATTTTGTTTAAAGCTGTGTATGAAGTGCTGAGTGTGACTGTTCTCTTTAGGGCAATTACTTTTATTTAACAGTCTGAAAATGTAACTGCTGGCCTGAATTGTGGAGCGTCAAATACATACACCTTTGCTTTGTCAGCATCACCAACCTGTACCTTTCTCTGTCTCTATGCAAACCGCAGCTTCCTATATGCATTTTCTCCCTTCCCTTTTTATCTCATGGATTGTGCTTCATCTAAACATTTGATCCGTCATCTCGTGTTCACATAAAATGGATCTGGATCTTCCACACTCAACTTGCTCATGCCTGGTATGGGGAGGATGAGTTCTGCTTAGCTTTTGTCATGTCAGACTAATTAGATCACAACTCAGGGAAAATATGGCAGAGAGGAAGATATGAAATATTAGTAGGAGACATTTATAAAACAGTTACTGTTCCATGTTTCTGAGAGAAATACCCTTCCTCATGCATAACAGCTTATTACTGCAGTCAAATAATATATACAGCTAACCTTCAGGTCCAACTGGGCCCCTTATATCTTCTGAGCAAGGGCCTTGGCCTCTCTACCACTAGAAACACACCTCCTCACACAGAAGACCATTGAACTGGACACATGTTCTTTGGTGGAGAGAGCAAAGGAACTCTCATCCATGCGATACTACACAAAAGTATTTATTTGTTTTATTTATTTTTTAGTACATTTGTGTGCTGCCTTTCCACCCAACTTGGGGGTCCCCAGCATTTAAATCAGCATTTAAATATTTAAAACAATTAAGAAGAAGATGAAGATATTGGATTTATACCCCGCCCTTCACTGCCCAAAGGTGTCTCAGAGCGGCTTACAAACTCCTTTCCCTTCCCCTCCCCACAACAGACACCCTGTGAGGTAGGTGGGGCTGAGAGAACTTCTGACAGAAACTGTCCTTGAGAGAACAGCTGTGCCAGAGCTTGTGACTGACCCAAGGTCACATCAGCAGGTGCAGGTGGAGGAGTGGGGAATCAAACCCGGTTCTCCCAGATAAGAGTCCACACACTTAACCACTACACCAAACTGGCATTTTGCCATCTGTCCTTCTTCACAGACGTCTCCAGGAAAGTTAGCTATCACCTCAACCTCCACTATTCTCCTGCTCCTCTTTTTAATTTCCATAGACCTTGAATGTGTGTGTGTTCTGCGTGTGCTCTGTGTGTGTTTACTTCCCTAAATACCCTTCAATAAAACATCCTTTATTTTACCTTTGGACTGGTTATTGAGAGCTCTCTTAAAGAAAATAAAGCAGGGAAAAACAAGCAGGGAAGACCTCCTCATTCTTTTTCTTATTCTTGAGCACCAAATGGTGAACTGGACACAGGATGCTTCTGGTTTAAAAGAACTGTCTGGGATGCATCCAAGAGGACAGATCTATACAAGCGTACTTAGCATTTATTATTAATGTACTCAGTGCTATTTTAGTACACTAAAGCTCTGTTGTTTCTCTTAGGGTGGACAATGCGGGGATGGAATCCAAGTACGGAAACTCACATGCGTGGTCCATGATGGATCTTTATCAGCAGTATCTAAACAGGTGGAAAGCACATTATGTGGAGATCTTCCATCTAAAGACACTGTGTTGCAGCTTCCATGTTCTGTGCCTTGCCCAGGTAAATTCTTGTGATAGCATAACATAGAACTTCCTATAGTCATATTCTTTTTTTTTTTTTACCCCCCCAAAGGGGATTTTTTTTATTGCTTTTCTAAATACTATAAAAGAAGTACAGAAAACTACAAGAAACAAGAAGGGGAAGGAGAAACACCTCTAATCTACAGGTAAAAAAGTGATAGTCCCAAAACTACATTAGAAACCCCAAGTATGAGTGATTATTCTTAAGCTTAACATATAGTTATACAATTTAACATATTTAGATCTAGCATCTTCTGTGGCTGGTGGTTCTGTTCATCTAATGCTGCAAAAGAAAATAAACAAGTTAATTATTGCTCTCTTAAAGACACACCAGGTATTCAAATGCTATAATAGTAGGCACTTCATTCAAAGTCCTTCAGCCTCTATTTTGCTTTATCTTTCTCTTTCCTAACTCTCAGATCATAAGTAGTTGGTACTGCTACTCCTAGCTCCAACCCCAAATCTCCCTCTGTGGACCCTGAGTCCTCTTCGCCACTTGATTTGTCTGTCTGGTCCTGCTTTCCGCCTTCCTTTGGATCACCGTGTTTTTCCAGGAATTCTTGCACCTTAAAAATGGAATCAATCTTTTCTCTTTTGTCCTTAAATTTAAACAGCACTCCTTCTGGGATTACCCATCTATAGGGTACAGAATTTAATTGTAAGAAATTAGTCAGTTCCTTGTAGCTCTTCCTTCTCTGTCTAACTTCAAATGGAATGTCCTTTAAGACCTTGATTGTAGAGTTCCCAATTTTCAGGGGTGTCCTTGATGTTACTTTCAATACCTGATCTCTGGCACTTCGTTTGGTGAATTTCACCACTACCTCCCCAGGTAAATTGTTTTTTTTCCGTGTATGTAGAGTGGACCCTATATGCCAGGTCCATATCGCTTATAATTGTTTCCATTTTACAATCCACCATGGGGGCTAATGCCTGCGCCAGTATAAGCCTGAGATCTTCTCTATCAGTCTCCGGTACATCCTGAAAACGAAGAACCATCTGAAGTTGAATCAGTTTATCCTCTTGCAGTTCTTGTCGTTTCTCAATTGTTTGGACTTTTTTCTTAATTTGCTTATTAACAGTGTCTGTTTCTAAACACTTTGCAGCCACTTGTTCCATTTTTTTTAATGTTTCTGTCAGCTGTGTCTGTTGCACAGCCAATGCCTGGTTAATATTCCCAAGGTGTTGATTTATAACAGTCACCTGCTCCAGCAGAGGGCGCATCTGCTCTGTGAGCAGCTTAGCAACGTCAGAGACTTCCTCAGAGTGGGGACTGGGAGGAACTACTTGCTTCTTCCCCGCTTTTTCCCACTTCCTGCTTGGTCCCAACATGTTGGAAAGATTGTTTACATTAACAGAGTTCGTGCCGAAGGGTCTGAATTTCGACCTAGCACTTTTTCAAGCCTGGTAAGTCCCAAGAGACCACTTTTACTGCTGGATTTTTCGTTCGCCCCCCTCTTCTCGCTTATCTTAATAGTTCCCAAGTTGGGGGGAAACTCTCCCTCCTCCCACCGCTTCTGTTGGGGGGGAATGCTTGGAAAGTTTTATTTCTCATTCCACCAAACTCACAGTTTTGCCATCACTTTATTCTTGTTTTGCTTTCTCTTTCAATGCTTCATCGCTCCGCTCGTTCCGGCTAGCGCCTCTGTGGTCGATTCATATTGGCCTCACAGTACGTCAGGACCATCAGGATGGCTCGGAGCCTCAATTCTCCCGCTGCGTGTGGGAGGAGAGGCTACCAGGCAAAAGTCCCCTGGCCCGGAATCCATCCCAAGGACTCCTTGGAGGATTATACTTGTGTGAATCCCCTCCTGGGCCTGTGCACAGTACGTGTCCCGGGAGAGTTCAGGAAACATGTCCGCTAGTCAAGTCGCCATGACCAGAAATCCCCTATAGTCATATTCTGTACAAGTGTCACAATATTTTGAGCCATTACATTTATAAACCTGTCTTAGTCAGAGACAAGGTGATTTGGGGCCCAAGCAGACATGATGCTGAAAATCATGTTCCCACATTCTTGGGAGGATAATAGCTACTTCATGGGGTCTCCTGATTGTGATCAGAACTATGGTGTGTGAGAGAAGGGATTTAACCATTCCATCACTACATGGTCTTTTTAAGGGGGAAGAAAAAGCTTTGTCTATCTCTTCCCCCCCATTGCTTACAGTATGGGGAGGGAGGCTGGTTTTGGTTGGAAAAACATGACTAGAGGTGGAAGACTTAACCCCCACCACCACTGCCGCCGCCCATACTGCACTGTTGCCTTGATCTGTATGGATAAGACCCTCCTTGGCAGCTATTAGTCTTTTTAAAATGCCAGAAAGAACCGATAATGAATTTGTTTGGGCCTTCAATAGTAACTCACAGTGAGTTCAATCTGATTTACTGCTTTTGGATACCAGCCTTTTTAAGCCAAAGAAAAGCTTCTTTCTTTTGCATATAACCCTTTTATTGTGGATTGTTCACTTTTATGAGGCACCTGTAAAACCTCCACAAATTAGATCTCCATTATATTAAATCAATGTATATCCAGATGCAGAGTAGGAAAGAGGATAATAGGAATCTCAAATGATGGCACTGACTGCAATGGTCCTGGTGTTCTTAAGAGGTTCCTTACATATAACTCAAGCAATGAATGGTTATTGTCACAGTTATTCCATACCTTTCCAAGACTGTATCACATATCTGATTTTGAAGAATGGCCCTGGAATGCGAATTAAAAAATCCACAAAATAAGGACATCTTCAGACAGCTGGGATTTTTCTACAGGTTTACATAAAAATCCAAAGATGGAGGGGGAGGGGAATGGTTAGGGGAATTTTTTAAAAAAACCTTACCCTACAGGGCGTGAAAATCAGTAGCTCTCAATTCTACATCATGAGCTCTTAAGAGGGATTCTTAGCAGCCCCATAAACAGGCAAAGGTAGTAGCAAGGGCAGGCATGCACCAGTGCCACACAAGCTGGGCAGGAAGGCATTGTTAGTACGCTGACTCCCTGTCTATCAGGAGGGGTCATTTCAACCACCAATGGATGTCATCGGGATACCCCAGACATCTATACCCCAGACATCTTGATATAAGTGGACCCAAAGATGGATTCCAGGACTGGCAGACTCCATAATCTTGCCTAGGAAGTGACCCAGGAAAGCACATGAGAACTTGCTCTGACAGCTGCGACTCCCTCACCCCGGCTGACATCTGCATACTCTGGACAATGGACTTTCCTTGCCACAGAGTTACTTCTTTCCATCTCAGTCACTAATCCTATCAATCTGATCTCATCTTTCCTCCTCAGTTTTCCTTAATAACGAAAAGTCCTGACTTCTATTCCTTTCCCACACCCCAAGCCCAGGTGGCTTATCTCAAGCAGTGTTGTTTCTTTTTTGATTAGTTTAAATTAGCAATCCATTAGTTCCTCAACCACCAGAGAAGTAATCAGGAACCCAACGCAAATTGTACTTTGCATCTAGAAGAGAAGCTCTGGCGCCTTTTGTCCACACCTGGGTACTCTATACTAAGTTCCCAAACTACATTGTTCTTGCCCTGATTAATCTCATCAGTTCTTTGTTCTGTGTTAACTTCCCTAAATACCCTTCAATAAAACATCCTTTATTTTACCTTCGGACTGGTTATTGAGAGCTCTCTTAAAGGGAAAGATCCCTGTAAACATAGGTAGGACAATCCTCACTAATACCCCTCCTCTCGCTGAGGCCTGCCATTTAGCTAATTTCCCCCAGAAACTCAGACAGTGATTCAGCTTCTTAAAATCTAATCTGGTAGGGGTAACAGCAGGGAGGAGAAACCAACAATGTCACCACCAATAAGTGAGACAGGGACTGTGTGGAGGAGGGTGGAGGAAGGATGACAAAGGCACTGCTACCTGGAGGGCATTGGCAGTGCTGTGGGTGGGTGGAAAGGCAAGGCAGCAATAGGAAAAGCAGGAGGGGCAGGGGGAAAGGAAAGGAAAGGAAAGGAAAGGAAAGGAAAGGAAAGGAAAGGAAAGGAAAGGAAAGGAAAGGAAAGGAAAGGAAAGGAAAGGAAAGGAAAGGAAAGGAAAGGAAAGGAAAGGAGGGTGGACGGGCCAGCAGAAGACAGGCAGTGGGGGCAGGCAGGAAGAAGCTGAAGGACAAAGTAGAGACAAGTAGGGATGAAATGTCCCCTCCCCTGCAAATTTCTCACAAGTCCCCCGTAGTCAATTTCTACATGCATTGTAGATTTAAACAATATGCAGGCATTGCATCAATCCAAGTGAGTTTACATGGAGTAATTCTGAACTGTATTGGTAGAGATAGATAGATAGATAGATAGATAGATAGATAGATAGATAGATAGATAGATAGATAGATAGATAGATAGATAGATAGATAGATAGATAGAGAGGCAGGCAGGCAGGCAGGCAGGCAGGCAGTGGAGGGCAATTTTGCCAATCCAGTAATATGCAAAGTGGATCTTTATTCACCTGTTGCCTTTGTTTATTCTTTTGCCCCTTCTTACCTGCAGGTGATTGTCATTTGACAGAATGGTCAGAGTGGAGCTCTTGTGAATTAACATGCATTGATGGCAGGAGCTTTGAGACTATGGGTCGCCAGTCTCGGTCAAGAACATTTATAATTCAGTCTTTTGAAAACCAAGATAGCTGCCCTGAACAGGAGTTGGAGACGCGGCCTTGCTCCGGTAGGGGAACAGCCTTTGGTTTTTCTCCATCTCCTAGAATAGTCCACTTGTGCACTGCCTTGCAAAATGACTGTTGTTGACTTGTTTGTGTCATAGGAGGGAAGTGCTATAACTATGTATGGAAAGCAAGCCTGTGGCAAGACAATGAGCGCACAGTGTGGTGCCAGCGTTCCGATGGAGTGAATGTCACAGGTACATCTGCTACACAACACTGTAAAATTGTACTAAAGCTGGAACTCAAACTGCACCCTCTTTTCTGTTTGAGAAACAAAGGAAATTTGTATGTACTCTTTTTCAGAGGTGTGAGGCATGTCCTAGAATCACAGTTTGGAGGAATTCAGAATCCATCAACTCCAACCATCTGCTGCCAGTAGGACCATACCTACAATATACAGAGATCTACTGTAAAAGACATGGGCTATTGGATAGGGATGGGCAGATTATTGCAGTTCTGTCCATTTAGCATTCAGTCCTTCTCTACTCCTGGGGATTTGATCCAAAGATCCTTTGATGAAGCAGATCCCCAGGAATTCATCTCCTTCTCCTCCACTCTTTTTACCCATGTTTTTCTCCAGAGACTGAGGACACCTGAGAATAGTGTTTGAGAGCCAGTGGCATAGAGTGTAATAGGTCCTGGGGAACCAGTTCAAATGCTGACTGTGTCTTGGCCCAGTCATTCTCTGTCATACTTATCTACATCACAGGATTGCTGTGAGAATAAAGGGAAGGAGAAGAATAATATGTACCACCCTGAGTACCTGGGGGGGGAGAAAAATATGCTAAATATATACTGGCAGTTAGGATCCACACACTAAAGAGATGGTATTCTATCTGGTTTGCTTCTGAAAGCACAGAAGTATGAACTTCTAGGCTTTGAAACTGGATCTGGCACTTGGAGATGGCTGTGTGCCAAAGAGGTGCATTTCTATGCTCCTGGAAGCATTCCTGATACTTAGAGACTAAATTCCTGGATTGAGTCCCAGAGCCTAGAAGTGCATACTTCTGAACTCTGAGAACTGATCCAAACACTTACAGAACAATCTGTGAGTGCCAGGATGGAGTGTCAGATTGGAACTTGGCTGGGCTTCTTGTTGAAGTCTCTTGAAATTAAATTTGATCTGATAAACTGTCAAAGGGATCAGGGATCCTGTTTCAACTGTGAAATTTGATCTAGTTGAATTTTTCCAATCTCCCTTAGTGTGTCACAAGCAGAGTACAGGTACACAGCAGAGAAAAAAATGCCAACAAAGCAAATATTACCGGCCAACTCCTGCAAAACTATACGTTGGTTTACACTTACCAGTAGCCCCCCAGCTGAATATCTGGAAATGCCACTGGGTCGCTACAGTGTGAAGTGGTCCATCCACATATGGGCTACTCGTAGGTTTGCCAGGTCCTGGTTGGGAAATATCTGGAGATTCTTGGGGTGGAGCCTGAGTGGGGCAGGGTTTGGGGAGGGGAGAGACTTCAATGGCATATAATGCCATAGAGTCCATCTTCCAAAGCAGCCATTTTCTCCAGGTAATCCGATCTCTGTTACCTGGAGATAGTTGTAATCCCAGAAGAGCTCCAGCCACCACGTGGAGTTTGGCAACCTTAGCTACACAGTGTGGTTGCTACATGTTGTGAGAAAGGTAGCATAGTAGGTGATGTAATGCTGATGTAGCCCAGGTGGCCTTGCAAATAAGTTTCAATTTTCTTACAAGTTCCTTGCATAATGAAGTTGCTTGAAGACAAAGAAGAGTTGGTTTTGTACCCTGCTTTTCTCTACCCTAAGGCAGGGGCATAGACTTTCCAATTTCTTGAGGGGGGGGCTGGGGCTGGACCAGAGGCATTCCTATGCTAGGTCCTTAAAAGAACTGGGGCCCAGTGACATCATAGGGAGGAGCCACTGACATCACAAGCCATTGTTGATATCTATGGAGGTGGAGCCAAGTGGGATTTTGGGAGGGGCTCTCCAGAAATTTAGGGGGTCCTGGGAACCCCTCTAGCAATGCCCCTGGGTTGGGCTAAACCCAGGAAAAGGCGGGAGTTGGCCAGTAGTTATAGTGGTATCTCAGCTGTCTCCTGCTGTGTCCTGCTTTTGAAATTCACTTTTAGAATAGTCACTTTAAGATCTGCAGATATACATACCATATATATAGGACAAAATAATGGTCATAAATTTGACAGGAAGAAAGGCAACACAGAAAAGCTTATAGAGGAACAATTTTAAAGTTTTCCTGGATGTTCATTTACAGGAGTCTTGTTTCTGCCTTATTCATAAGGATGACTTTGTACTGAAATTTACTAAATTATGGCATCACGGATGCCTTCATTTGGTAAATGCATGGCTGAGGTCTCTAAGTCAGGGCAGAATACAAAACAGTTTCTGAGCAATTCGGAGAAGTAGCAGTCTTGTCATTTCAACTCGTACTCTACAAATGAGTACAAGTACATTTTGAGGAAATTCAGAATTGTGCCTATAGCCATGACCCCAAAGAAAACTCACAGTTACGCCACACAGACATTCAGAACAAATTATTAATAAAATCATATAATTAAGTTTGCAAAAAATGACTGCATTCTTGTGTATACTTAATTTCTGCTCTTTAGGTTCAACTTGCAAAACACATTTGGCATCAACAAATGATCTTCAGGCAGCTGAAATGCAACTTTAATTTTTAATTAACAATGTAAACTGTTTATTTACATTTTAAAAATTGCAATGAAACCAAATAGCAGAAGCGTTTTGGGATTGGAATGACATCCCCTGGGATTTGCAGAAACATTCTGGGACTATCATCACACTCTGAGGGCTGTCATTCCAGTCCCAGAGGACTAAACCTATTCCCCCAAGAAAAAATCAACTGTTCTCAATCAAGGATATATAGACCCAAGTAAAATTAAATAGAGACACGCTTTCCCTCCAAAGTAAATTGGAGCCAAACAAGTGTGTTATACCCAAGAGAGGCTTTGCAGTCTGACTTGCTACATTGAAAGTGGGTGGAGCCAGCCATGGTTAAGGACTATATGTTCTTTTCTGACAGACACCAAATATATTCAGGATTGCTATGTTCTGGATATCAAAAACTTTAGTCATTAATCTAGAGAGTGCAGAGATGCAGCTGAAAACCTTTGCAGTTCACAATTATGATTTACAATATCAAGTGTCCTTCAGCCCTCTAGGCTGGCCAGTTAGACAAAAATGGCCACCTTTCCTAGACCTCAGGTCAGAGGTCTGTCTCCCTGATAAACCCATCTGCAAGAGACCTCCTCTTCCTGTTGAAAGAAATGCTATCAAATCTCTTTCCCCACCCAGGTCAAGACAGCTTTTCCTGTCTCCAGAGATCTGTCTTCCTAAAAACTCTCTAGCATTTGATACCTCCACATATATGTTCCCATCGTCTATCCTGCTAGCTCAATTAGCATTTGTAAGAAAGTGAGTCTGGAAGGTCATTACACACTGACTTCCTTCTTTCCAGCCCAGGGGAAAAATCCACACAGGGGGAAGTTTTCCTGCATGCCAATGTCTCAGGAGAAAAAATACATTTCTTCACAGGATCCATTACCCAATTCATGCCTCTGAAGATCACTATCTCTCCTTCTTGAGAATCTAAAATGGATTGGAAGACATTTCCATAAACTCAAAGCAGTTTGTCACTATTGCCTGGCACTGATTGTCCAGGGGAGGCTCAGCCCCACCCCCGGTCACTGATTGCCTGAGCCCCCCCCCATAATTTATGCCTATGCCCTAAGGAGCCTCAAAATGGCTTACAATTGCCTTCCCTTCCTCTCCCCACAACAGTCACTTTGTGAGGTAGGTGGGGCTGAGATAGTTCTGAGAGAACTGTAACTGATTCAAGGTCACCCAGCAGGTTTTATGTGGATGAGTGGGGAATCAAACCTTGTTCTCCAGGTTAGAGTCTGCCACTCTTAACCACTATACCACACTGGATCTTGAGGAACATACCACACACTACACGATAACAAACCCAGGTCTAGCAGAAAGTATATCTTCAATTAGGGAGCTTTCAGCCAATCCCAGGTCTCCAACAGTTATACCTGTATGAAAAATGTTGTCACATTCACATATTGTATTTTGATGTGTACACTTAGAGATTGTCAGTCCACGTTAGAGGGATACATTTTTTGGTACAGTTATGGATGCTAAAATTTCCCCTTGCTCAGGTAGCTTGGGAGTGCAATGGATCCATCATTTTTCTCAGAGGAAGTAAATATCTCATTATGGCAGTATCTCCTCAGACATTCCTGCCCTTTTTTGAATTTTTTAAAATGATTTCTCTGGACAATTTCTCTTCTAGGCGGTTGTTCGATTCAGATGCAGCCAACAACAACTAGGCGTTGTAACCCAGCCTGCAGAAAACCCTTCTCTTACTGCACACAGGTAATCCATATAGTGCAATTTACATAATCAGAATGTTGAAGGCTAATGAATAGGATTTTAAAAAACCCTTTCCAATACAGGAATAGGTATGTGGCTTGGTTGGTATGTATAAGATGCCACCTAGAGGAGACATGATGATGATGATGATGATGATGATGATGATGATGATGATGATGATGATGATGATGATGATTGATATCCCTCACCTCCCCACCGAGATACTTAATTTGTCGTTTAGCCAGAACTTTAGGGACAGAATGTATGTAATAAGTGGGTGGAGAACTATGAAGTATTCTGTCAAATTCTAGCTGTGTTTAAGAAGAATAGTGAATCATGTTCTTCTCATATCTGTTTGCTTAATTCAGTTTGTGACATAATCAAGTAAGGCGGATTGGGACCAGGGCAACGTGGTCCAGAAGTGAATTGTGCTCGTGCTTCATCTAAAAAGTCTCCTAACATACAAAGTGGACCCTTGTGACTGCCTTTGTGAGCACTTCGTTTCTGTACTCACATTCTGAAAAGGGGTGTTGGAAACAGAAAATGGCCCAACTGCACATCTCAGTAATGCCACTGTGATTGAAAAGAAAGCATGAGACACATGGCATGTAAAGCTGCAAGAGTCATTACTGCTATTAGTGTATGTCCCTTTGGATTTTACAAGGAGACCTGCATGCAGCAAATCTCCTGCCTTTTGTGTATATGTTTCTTTTTGGTTTTAAAAAATCAGACGCAGCTGATTTTTTCTACTGTCAGAATTAAATCTTTGAATGGTATATTATACATAAATAGATATTAGCGAAATGTTGTGTTGTATATCCTGGAACAAGGGGTTGGATCCAAAGCTGCTTTGGGGCAAGTGGAAGGACATTTCTGCTCATGCAAGGGAGATTGGTTTTGCCACTTTTCTCTTTCAGGACTGGCCTTGAGGGTCCCATGATTATCAAAAGCGGTTGGGGGTCGGGTGGGCACAGGGATCGAGAAGGAAAAGTCAGCAAAGATCTGTTCTGTAAGCACAGCTCCACTCACAGTTCTTTGGATTCAAGCCTATATTTTTCTAGCCTCTCTGTTGTTGCCAGGGTTTCAGTGGAGCCGTGATCTTTCTACAAGACTGATTTCATTTTCAGCATTTTCTGTTGTAATGCTTTTATGTGAACAGGGCAGAAAACAAACAGACCACCTATTGCTTTATTGTGCCTAATATGAATCAGACACTGTTTTTCAGTCTGTAGAAATACTACCACCTGTCCTAAGTACTTAGGAGGAATTGGGCTTCAAATCTAAACAAATAAATACATCATTTGGGGTTAGGTTAACCTGTGGAAAGCCAGCAAGCTGTTCAGCAGACACCTCTTTCATAATGAGTTTCTCTCACACAGTTTGCAGGAACTGTTTTCAGTATCACATGCATTCTTATTACCTAGAGTGGAGTCTGTGGTTGTGAGAGGGGCTATACGGAAATAATGAGATCAGATGGTTTCCTGGATTATTGCATGAAGATACCAGGCATAGAAGATAAGAAAGCTGACGTTAAAACGAATGCTGCAAAAAATAAGCCTGTCAACTCTAAAATGCATGACATTTTCAAAGGATGGTCTATTCAGCCTTTTAACACAGGTAAAAAAAATGTTGTTGTTGTTGATAATGATGATTGTGATGGTGATGGTGAGAAGGAGGAGGAGATCTGATGGGATTTCCTTAAAGTACAAGTAAGAGTCGTGCTCATTAGATCATATAATCAGAAACCGTATGGGAAAATGTCCAAACTCCCATCTGCCAACATATCCTAATTAATTATGTTAAAACATAATAAAGACTTTAAAAGTCCAGCAATATTTTGCAAAATCATCACTGTATAGAATGACTGGGATTGTTGTACTGGGTTGCAGCTAAAGTCGGTTTTACGAGCATTAAATCTGTCACTCATAAAGATGCATTTATTAATGCTAGAGCAGAGATTTGAGCAAAAACCTGAGATCCAGACCTCAGAATGATACTTCCTGAAATATCTGTGGAATCTATACAGCTGTAATTAATTGCAGCTGCCCATCACTGTAATGTTATTAAACATATTGGTTCCATTCCAATGAGCTGCTAATTCAGCCAAAGGCTGTCTGCCTACTGCTATTATTATGGTCTGCTGCACATTTCCTTCAAGATATGATTGAGACCCAAGGGAGGATCTATAACTCTGTGGCAGAGCATTTGATCCACATACAGAAGATCCCAGGTAGCAGTCCTGGAAAATACCCTTTTCTGACCAAGGCAGCCATTGCCAATAGCTATGGACACTCCTGATCTGATCTGTTACAAGGCAGCTTCATAAGGATAGTGTTAGGCTGGTAGGAGAAGGTGGTCATTTGGATTCAGTATAGCATTCCCCTCTCCTTAGAGGAAACAAGTAGCTGATGTTGGCCATTTGACTGCCTGTGTAGATGCACTGTGCTTGTTGAATGCAGTTTGATACCCATACAGCAAAACATTGTGCTACTGAGAGAACTCATCTGTGTCCAGAAACTGGTTTCTATATGTGGGCTGGTCTTCTCTAGATCCACATATAGCACAGCTAGCCAGAACCATTTATAGACACACTGTTACTTTTCAGGTGTTATTAAAAAGCATGGCTTTGCTCGGAAGTAAATATGTTGTTTGTGGCATTGGAGTAGGCAAATCACAGGCCCAGGTTAAGAGCTCTGTTTAGATGCCTGTTCCCCACCACATTGAACTGTACATGGCCAGAAATCCATATAGGAGCCCTGACTGTTAAGCAAGTGGCCTTTGGACCGCCTCTCACAACAAAACCCTCACAATAAAAAGGTTTGGACATGCCCGTTGTGTGGCAGCAGTATGTGTCACAGCAAGGATTTGCTGCTCTGTGCAGACAGTTACAAGCAGCTCCAGCTTGGCAGCCCCATTGGAACTATCTTGTTTTTAACCAATGAGTTCATCAGTTGTCACAGGTGTAAAGAATGTAGTTCGCCTTTACCCTTCTGGTCTCAAGAAGCATCCTGAGTTTAGTCTTTTGGAAACCTTTGTAGCCACAACTGTACTGCATTTATATTCCAGAAGGCAGCGCTGTTAGAATCATATTTGATGTTGGCTTCCCTGAGCCACATACTGGAAATCTTTGGCCATTCAAAGTAGCAAGCTTTAAATTGCAAGGGCACTGTAGGAGGCACTGAAGCAGAGCTGTGAAAATGTGGAAGCTTCCTAAAATGTGGGCAGGATTTTGCTTACAAATCTGTAATTTCCTCCATGAAACTGTGGAAAACCAGAGTATCCTCAAATTCAAAACTGCCTCTTTTTCATGGCCTGCAGCTGGGCCCAATCTGCCCAGCCGGATTTAGTGGGGAATTGTGATTATGTTGCCATAGAAGGAAGCATGGCCTACACATTTGTATTTTGTTGGCTGCAGGTTATCTAGAGGTTTCTGAATGCTTGATGATGATGATGATGATGATGATTACTACTAATATATTTTGGAGCTATGTACAAGGTTGCACATGTGTATTTTGTCTTACTCTTTTTCTTCTATCTGCCTCAGATGGGAAACTTAAAATCTGGGTCTATGGCGTTTCAGCAGGCGGGTTTTTCATTATAGTTTCCTTAATCTTTACATCTTATCTTCTTTGGTAAGTATCCTGAGAATTTGTGCCTTTCCTTCCTTTACCTTGTTTATTGATTTTTGCAACCATATTAGGGTGGAAGTACATGTTATGTGTAGTTTCCAGATTACTTGTTCTGGTTATTCCTTTTAACAGACTGGAGCTTGTAGGGGCTGCAGTTTCAAAGCAAAGGCTAATGCAGGCGACTCTTTCTCCCTTGCTCCATTTCATTGCTTGAAAACAATGTCTTACCCCAACTTGGGGTAAAACATGCAGGTGCCTGTAAATTTGGCCCTTAGACAAAGGGTATCTGGAAGCTAAGTGAACTGATTCCAGTCAAGGTGATTTAAATAAAAAATGATTTTTAAAAACACAAAGATCAATCTCCAAGGCTTTCTGTTGGATGTAATGCGGAACAAGTAATGTTTTTTTTCATTTTATATCTAAACATTTCTAGTTTACTAATCCTCTCAAGACTTGCACAAAGGGTATTTTCCATGCTTTTAGTTATCTGGGACCCAAAGAAGCAAAATGTAAGTACAAGAGAGGTCCATGTATACAGCTATAGCTTTATTTGATGCCATCACCAGATCAGTTCCCATGGCTGAAACAACAACTGATCTTTACATTCAGCTGTGGCTTGTGTCTTTAATAATGGGAGCTGTTGTCAATATAAAATTAGAGAAGGAAGATGGAAACAACATACATTTGTGGAAATCCAGATGATCTGTGTGATATATTGGAATGATAAATACCAGGATAATGTTGGATCATACTCACAGTTCTTAGTGTTCCAATGGTATTTTTCTGTCTCTTACTTATATTTCAGTCTTTGTTAAATACAGATAAAAATGTTAAAATCCTTGTCTCCAGTTTGCATGCATATCACTTTTGGGGATTATTCCCATATGTGACACCCCTTCTCCACTGACACAGAATGCCTACCACCCTCCACAAGCTCTTTTATTCAGGTTATGGGTTATACATAGGTCAGGATGTCATAGTTGCCTCTAGGGATGGGCACAAACTGGGAAAATGGAGGTTCATCCTGGTTCGTGGTTCATGAGGTCTCACAAACCATGAGCCAAGATGAACCTCCCCTGGTTTGTGAACCACAGTCTCTTTAAATGCCTTCTCCAAGCCCTGCCATCGGCGCCAGCATGTCTGTCAACATGAACCACATGAATCAACCTGGAAGGTTCATAGGAGGTTTGTGTGGCTTGTGAGGTGGGATGGCACAAACCAAGGTTCACAAACCATGAACCGGGCCTGGTTCATCACGAATTCATAATTCGGTTCATGCCCATCCCCACTTGCCACCCTTTCTGTCGCTTTTAAAATCTGCAGAGAGTCATGATCATCTCATGACTCATGTCCTGTCTCACTCCCAGAGACATCCACAGACAATGTAGTCCAGCCCCCTTTACTAATAAACCCTCACTCCCCAGAGCTATTGGGGTCAGGGCTCAAACACTGTTCCAATCACTCACTGCCACCATTCATTCAAATCCTGTAATATATGTATGTAGATTGAGGTATTAAATTGTGTGTGCATGCTTATTTCCCTTGGACATACAGACCACCGGGTCAATCAAAATAAGGAGGTTTTATTTATGATATGAACAAACCACTGAGGAAAGTAAAGTATAAGTAACAACTCCATTGAACTTTGAACTGAAGTCCTATTCTTACAACTAAGATCCTTTAGTTTCAGATTTACTCTTTTCAGCCTGTTCTAAGCAGCTCTTGTACATAGTTCCACTCAGTCACAAAAAAATTTTTTTGCCACAGCTCCCAATCTGTCAGCTTCTCTTTTGCTAACCCCTAACTGTCATTTCCCACCTGCTCTTTTTTCAACTCCCCACTCTTAACATTCCATCAGCTCTTACTGGCACTTTCACTGATTCCCCCTCCCTCTGTAGACCTCTATCTCAGCAGACCTCATGCTGTTCACAGAGGTTCTCTTTTCCCCAGAGCAAGATTTCAGGGATCACTTGTACTATAATGAACAGAAGGAGGCAAGGAAGTCCCTCTCCACTGATGGAAATCCCTTCCGTCAGTTGAGGTTTATGTTGGGATCCCAGCCCTTGCCTTGATCTTCTGCCTGGTTGGTGGCAAATGGATGGGTCAGACATAAATTTTAACACTCAGGATTAGTCTTCAAGTCAGAAATGGACACAGTTCTAGAATTGCAGAGCTGCCCATTTTAGCATGTTCAGATTGTATAGGAAACTAAAGATTCTAATCTGGGTGGTTGAAAACTGGAGGAACAAAATTACTGATGTCCCTGGGGAATCCTGGGAGATCTGTTTTCATGTGATGTTTTGGTTGGAATAGTAAGAACAATTAGTATGATTGGTATGAGAGTGTAGTGGTTAGAGTGCAATACTAGGACCTGGGACAACTGGCTTCAAATCACCACTGTTCCACTGAAGTTTTCCAGGTGACTTTGGGTCCTTCATAATCTCTCACCCTCACCAGTTCTGTGAATAAGGGGGAGGGGGAGGAGAGAATTATGTGGTAAGCTGCTTTGAATCCCCATGAGGGAGAAAAGCAGAATTTAAATGTTAAAAAGAATGACTCTTCATCTAGCCATCCTGATGTTAATCATTGTGGCTTCTGTGCAGGCACACATGGGGGACTGTGCAGTTGCAGGCCAGCCGCAGAGAAAGACCTTTCTCTGTCTCCATAACTCCTTTCCCACCCAAAGGGTCACTTGTTGGACGGGGGGGGGCAAGCACTCTCCACTCAGTTGTCTTCTTGCCACCATAAGGAGAAGACAAGTTTGTCTGAGCTACTTCTTTCTCAGTTTTTCATGGCAACAGTAGATCACCACTCTGATTGTCAGAGGCAGTAGGATAGCTTTATTTAAGAAGTATGAAGTGTGTGGAGACAAAATGGCTCAGAACAGTGACCATAATTTGTATTTACTCTGTTTGGGTGAGTGGCATAATATGGTCTTGTGCCCAGCATACAGCTGCCTTTCTCTGGAAGCCCATGAGGGTAGAGCTGCCAGGCTTAAAGCAGCATCATGGGAAAAGGCACTGAAAGCCCCAGAAAAACACAGAAAAATGGTCCCACTCCGAAAAACGGATGCAAGCCCCATTGGTGGCCTTGATACTGACACCTTCAGTATTGAAACCAGTAGATAAACTGGCACTGACACACTCAGCATTGGAACCACCATCTAAAAAATCCAAAAAGAAATTGAAACATTCCCAGTGGGCTTCCCCTTGGCGCTTGTTCAGCTCGCCTCAACACTGACCATTGTCACCTTGACACCAGCGCTTGCCATCCCCCCGAACTCAAGGGTCACTGACCCCTCAAAGTTGACAAGGCTCCCTGGCTTGATGCCAACTGAGTGCTTCACCCCACAGCCAACACTCAACACTGAGAGAGTGTTGGTTGGTGTTGCCTTGACACCATTCATTTCCAACACCAATCAAAACTGGAATGTTTACAGCACCGAGAATGCCATCACCATCAGGACACAAACCTCATTTTTCGAGGTCTTCAAATGACAAAGCCTATGAAGTCCCTTCTCAGACCATGAAACCAGTTATGGGCCATAAGCATCAGGCTCCCCAGACTCAATGTTCATGATGTCCCCAGTGCAACAGAAACTATGGTTCCCATTTCCTATGACATTTCCCCCTCAGTGGAGACCTTGTGATTGGCAACAGTAGGAATTTCATCCCCTTGGCAACTGTCACAACCATCCACCAAGCACAAGAGGGGTAGGGACCCCAAACTTCCTGTCATGTATCCAATGAGACTATACTTTCAGAGGCTGAAGAGGGTCCAGACTGTGATTCAGAGATAGGTTTAGAAGGCCTAATGAATCTAATTGATTCATTAGAGGGCAAAGCATATCTGCCACTACAAAGGGCTAAGACTATCATAGCCTTAGTAGAGAAAATGTTAACTAACAGGTTTCAATCTGCCAAGAATATTCAGAGAGTATTAGGATACATTGCATTGACCTCAGCTGTAACTCCACATGCCAGGTTGCACATGAAGCCACTCCAGAATTGGTTTGTACAAGCTTTTTACCCTGAGATACATCCCCAATGGAAGAAGGTCTTGATCCCTAGAACTATACTATATAGCCTCACCTGGTGGAGGAAGTTACCACATTTACTTGAAGGAGTCCCACTAGGCGTACACTCCCATGACATACAAGTTTTCATGAATGCCTCTCTAGAGGGATGCTACACTGTCGGGAATTCCAAGTAAAGTGTGCACGGTCTGTACCAGAATCCAGACTTCACATTAACCTACCAGAGCTCAAGGCTATTAGGCATGCTCTTGCTTCTTTTACAGCATTGCTGAAAGGGTGCCATGTTCTTCTAGCAACAGACAACACAACAGCCAAGTTCTGTGAACAAACAGGGAGTCATGGGTTCTGTGCATCTATGCACGGAAACCTCACTCATTTGGCAATGGACAGTCTCCCACAAAGTACTCCTAACACATTGCAGGTCAGGATAACACTCTAGCAGATATACTGAGCAGAAGCACAGGCTTAAATCAAGAGTGTTTGGTCGCTGACCATTATCTGGTCCCTGTCTTCAAAGAATTGGGTTACCCAGGCATAGATCTCTTCGTATCGAGTACCAACACCAAATTATGCCTTTATTGCTCCAGGGCAACAGCAGACAGGCAATCATTTGGGGATGCGTTCCAGTTATGCCAGCAAGGTCACCTTTTCTATGGGTTCCCCCCAACTGGAATGCTACACAAAGTGATGGCCAAGTTAAAAGTGGGCAAAACCACCTGTGTACTTCTGGCTCCATACTGGCCCAGAAGGGTGTGGTTTCCAACACTGTGGCAGCTGGCTAAAGGAGTCTACAGGGTTTTACCCCCACATACGATCCCCTTCAGGTGGGCTCGATTTGTCATCCCGACATCTAGTCCCTACACCTGAGTGCATGGCTCATTTGAAAAAGTCAAAGACGTCATGGTTGCATCCACTTGAAAATCTTATGCTTTGAAGTGGAAGAGGTTCACAAAGTGGGCAGAGAAACAAAGGGTCAGACCAGATTCCTGTGATTTGTCTAAAATATTTGATTGTTTGTTGATGTTAAAGGATGGAGGTTTAGCCTCCTGGTCCATCAAGGTTCATTTAGTGACCATCTCTGCCTTTCATAAGGGCATTGGGGGATCTTCTGTGTTCTCAGTTCCTGAGTCTAAAAAGTTCCTTAAAGGTTCACATAATTTTTACCCCACCTGTCATGTACTGGATACCACAATGGAATTTGTTTCTGGTTTTAGCAAAATTAATGCATAAACCCTTTGAACCAATGGCTAAGTCTGACCTGTCTTTCTTGTTGTATAAGATGGCCTTTCTGGTAACAATTATATATGCTCACAGAATGGGGGAACCGAGGGCTTTAAGCTCGGCCTCCTAATATTTTCCCCTTCCCCAACCTCTCCATATGAACAGACAACTGCACACACTAGGTGTTAGGAAAGTATTTTTTATTATTATTTGAAATGCACAGAGGCATTCAGAAGAAATAGGAAGCTGTTTATTTGATTTAGAGGTACAAATAAGGATCAGGCAACATCCACTCAGTCTCTATCTAAGTGGGTGTTGTTGACAATCAAAATAGCTTACAAAGAGGCAGGCATACTTTGTCCCATTGCATTGAGGGCACATTCCACAGGTGTGCAAGCTCCCTCAGCAACATTCCTGTCCAGGCTTCCTTGCAAAGCAGCCATCTGGTCAACACCCTATGACACTACTGCATGGACGTGGACTCTTGAAGCAAGGCAGCTGTTGGGAAAGCAGTCCTAAAATTGATCTCCCACTGATCAGCCCACACCCACATTCTTGGTAAGTGAGCTTGCAGATCTCCCATGTGGGACAGCACAGAAGCCACAACAATGAAAACAGGGTTGTGCTTATCTGTAATGGTTGTTCATTAGTCCTCTGTGCAGGCACACATCCCTCCCTCCTTTCCCCACTGTGGGCTACTCTCTGCAGCTCCTTATGATGGTGAAGGAAGAACTGAAGGGAGAGAGTTTGCCCTGCCTCTGTCATGTGACCCTTTGGGTGGGAAAGGAGTTACTGGAGGCTCTCAGGCTTTGGAAAATTCACTTGGAAATTCTTTCTCCATGGTTGGCCTGTGACTGTGCAGACCCCCACGTGTGCCTGCACAGAAGACCACTTGATAAACCACAGTTACAGGTAAGTGCAACCCCATTTTCTCATTTCCAAAGAATAAAGTCTAGCCCAAGTTAAGCACTGTTACAGTGGGAAACCTCTCAATATGGGCTTAATTCTACTGACATCATTAAGACAGCAGAATGGTTCACAATGGTTGATGTTGGTCCAGAGGAATTCCAAGTGACTAATTTAGTTTGCTGAAATTATGTTTTTATTTCCTTTTAGCAAAAAGCCAAAACAGCAACAACATTCTCCTCCACAACAAAAGTGTCTGACTTTAGCCTACGATGGAGATGTTGACATGTAACATGGAAAGAAATCCAAATGTAGACATCAGCTGCCTTAACTGATTTCCCTTTTGTAACATTTGGACTTCTCAGCTTTTTGTTTTGTTTTTGAAAAATCTCACATCACCTGATAAAAACTGGGCAGAAGACCAAGATTGCAAACAGAATTTTATTTTTTTTTGTATTTGGATTTATCAGAAACAAAGCATTAAAGGCTCATCTCTTTCTTGTGACCTTTTCTCAAGGGAGACCTCAGAAATGCTTCTCTTCTTGTGTGACCAACCAACCTTCTACTGATTTTTACCTTTAAAAGCATGACAATCCTGTGAAATAAAGGTGACATTTTACTGTAAAGGACAAGTAGGACACTGCGTCATTATGCACTATATTAGTGCAGGCTTCATTATTTTTTCACTTCTTTCAATAATGAGTTTTCTAGTGTTTACATCCAAGTTACATTTGAGAATGAATGCTGGTTCTTCATGTATTTTCCAAAATACGTCACAGGAATGTCGAGGCTTCTGGAATTTCCTTGGCTTCCAAAATTATTGTGTTCTTTAGGTGGGAAAATAATCTCGACTTCCCTTTCATCAGAAGAGCAAGACGATGAGCATTTATCAAATGCAGCACAAGAAGTGGGTCTAGGTGGCTTTCTAATTGCATGGGCGGCAGTTGGTTTAGGTTTGGGGTTTTGAAACAAGATGGACGGATGTTTTCATGATGACCAGGGAGATGGCAAGAGTGTTTGAAGATGTATTTTAAATTGATAATAAGCTATTTAGATACATTTTAACCATTGAAAACTGTAATTCAGTTGAATTAATATGAATTCCACTTTTGTAATTTAAATTGTTCTTATCTGGAATATTTGTAAATTCTTTTTTTAAAGCTTATTTATTCTCTGACCTTATTTATTATGCATTTAACACACACACGGACAAAAAAAAGCCCGTTTGTAGAAGGTCTTGGTTTTTTTAAAAAAAGAAGTTTCCAAATCTACATTCTGAACATCTTGAAGAAGATAAGTGTTTGTAATAGTATGTGTTGCAAGTAAGAAAGTGCCATCTTGTGGTTTTGACATGTATTTATACACAAATAAAATGCTAAAGGAAGTGGGAATGAAGTTGCTTTGTGATCTCTGTAAAAATCTTGAAGCATCAGGATAAAAAAAAATCTCATCATCATCTAATCACGTTGTGATTATGGAGCCAAAGACATATGAGAGTGATTCAAAATGGTTTCAGGAAGCAATTATGCAGTAAGCCCCAGCATATTTCAAGCTCGAGGCACTCTCCCTCAGAAAAAAAAATCTTATGAATGAAACCTCCTCTTTAGAGGGTCTAAGGACTTTACTGTAGCACATAGATCAACATCTAAAATGCAGATGTGTGTATGTATGTATGTGTATGTATATATATGTATATACATATATATATATGTGTGTGTGTGTGTGTGTGTATATATATATATGACCAAGTCCAAATAGCTGAGCACCAAATATTACATCTGCTACAAATAGTTCAGTTGGCTAGCCCAAATGCTTTTGAAAGGAGAGAGGAATACAGACCTCATTCCTGAATAGCCAATGCTTGAAAGACGGACTGCTCTATGTTTCTCATTGCCCAGCAGACCTGATTAAGCACTACTAGGACAATGGGGTCAATTGCCCCTGGAGAGGAGGAGCCACTGCTACTTGCCCCATACGAGTAGGAGAATGGTAAATTTTGTGGCTGCTCTAGCCTGCTCAGCTGTATCCTGCCTCCAGCTGCCTGCATCAAAGACAGACCTGACGATGAATGAAACTGGTCATAACCTAACCCTTACAGATAATAAAGGGTTTCCTTCTCTCCATAATGGAGCTGTGAGAAGGCAATTATCATCAACCATAGTGACATCTCTATTGTTCTGGAAGAAAAGAAAGATTGGCCCATTTGCCATTCATGCAAGCATGGTTAAATATTTAACCAAATTCGGCAAGGGTGGCACACATTTCTCCAGCCCATAATCATATTTCTATATGTGAATGAAGGGCAGATTGTTTTAAGGGCAATTTTCATTTTATTCTGAACTGCAAAGCAATACATGGGCTAGATTTCTGAGCTACAGTATAAATTAAAGTAGTTACTTATCACAACAGATTAAACTTCAGTACAGCATGGGCTATTTTATGTGAAAAGCACTTGAGGTTCCACCCTAATCATTTTGAAGACTGGATTTAGGAGAAGACATTTGACTTTGTTAGCTCTTTATCAAATGTAATAATGACCCGGTACTCACTCCACTTCCCAGCTTACCAAGACTTGATCTCCCCATTGTCTTTTTCAGGTGACTTATAGTCACGAGAGGTGTCTGTTTAGAATAGGGTAACCAAAGCACGGGAGAGATAGCACAGTTTTATGAATAAAAACCAACCCTTCGAAGAAAAAAGAAGGTCTAAAGATGGGTGTCTGGCATTTAAATTATTTTTTTTTTTAGTAAATACAATTTATTATTGGATATATCACATGTTCAAACATTTTCAACCAACCTACATACCCATTTTTTCTAATTTCCCCTTCTCCCCCCCCAAACAAGACTTCCCGCACCGCTCCAACCCCATTAATATCTCTCTTATTCTATTACAATTATTCCTAAACTTATTTTCTCTAGCAAACGGTAACAATTCAGAAATCTAATTCTATTTCATTTTCCACTTAATAACTATCAAAGCAGATCAAGCCGCGTTTAATGTCCCAGTTTTTCAACAAGTATTTTTGAAAGTCTTTCCAGTCTTCAAAAAAAGTTTCATCTTCTTCGTTGTTTAATTTTCTTGTTAATTTGTCCATTTCTGCTAAAAACAACGTCTTTTTAATCCATTCCCATGTTTCAGGTACTTTATCTTGTTTCCAACATTGAGCAAAAGTCAGTCTTGCTGCTGTAGTCAAGTACCATAACAGTGTTCTCTTGGCTACATTTATTTCTTCCATTTTAAGACCTAACAATAACATCTGTGGGTCTTTCTTAAAAGTACATTTCAAAATTTTTTGTATCTCATTGTGGATCTCTGTCCAATACTTTACTGCCTTATCACATGTCCACCACATATGGTAAAAAGACCCCTCATGTTTTTTACATTTCCAACATTTGTTGGACATACTTTCATTTATAATAGCAATTTTTTTAGGCGTCATATACCATCTGTACATCATTTTATAGCAATTCTCTTTAACATTTACACACGTTGAAATTTTCATTGATTTTTTCCACAAATATTCCCAAGATGTCATTAATATCTCATTATTAACATTTACAGCCCATTTTATCATTTGCTCCTTTACAACTTCATCCTCAGTATACCATTTCAATAACACCTTGTACAGTTTAGAAATCATTTTTTTATCTTTTTCAAGCCATACAGTTTCAATTTCAATATTCTTTGCTCTAAAACCATGTTCTCTTTTATCGGTCTTAAATAGATCATAAATCTGTCTATACTTCAACCAATCATATTCAAATTCAACATCAAATCTATCTTTTAACACAAAATTTTTCCCTTCAGATTTTAAAAGATTTTTATAAGGTAGCCAATCTAGTCCTTGGTTTCTTGAATATGGATTAATTACTTCCGCTGGTACAATCCAAAGTGGTCTTTCTTCTGAGAAGAATTTTCTATATCTCGTCCATGTCTCGAACAGTGATTGTCTTACAAAGTGGTGTTTAAAAAATTTATCCACTTTTTCTTTTCCATACCATAAATA
The DNA here is from genome assembly GCA_029375565.1 of Gekko gecko. Taxonomy (NCBI): domain Eukaryota; kingdom Metazoa; phylum Chordata; class Lepidosauria; order Squamata; family Gekkonidae; genus Gekko; species Gekko gecko. The sequence continues at coordinate 58,477,895 of JAPDNY010000003.1, read as the reverse complement.
TGCATGCCATCCGAATTTGTTATCATGTCCTTCCAGGGCCAATAACTTCTTATTGTCCAAATTAATCCACTGTTGCAACCATGTTAAACAGACGGCATCATAATACAGTCTTAAATTCGGTAGTTGTAAGCCTCCTCTCTCTTTTGAATCACATAAAATTTTCATTTTAATCCTTGGCTTTCTTCCTGCCCATACGAATTTGGATAGTTCTTTCTGCCACATATCCAATACCTTCCTTTGTTTTAATATTGGAATAGTCTGAAACAAAAACATCAAACGTGGTAAAACATTCATTTTTACAGTTGCGATTCTTCCCATCAGTGATAAATTCAAAGTGTCCCATTTCTTCATATCTTGTTGAATCTTATGCCACACCTTTTCATAATTGTTTTTAAACAAGTCAATATTTTTCATGGTTAATTCAATTCCAAGATATTTAGTCTTTGTGACCACTTCACATTGAATTTTCTCTTGCAATTCTGTTTGTCTTTGTTTCGTCATGTTTTTACACATCACTTTGGTTTTGCTTTTATTAACATAAAATCCCGCAACTGACCCAAACTCTTCAATTTTTTCCATCAATTGTGGTATTTTCTCAATTGGGTCTTGAATCATAAACATTACGTCATCTGCAAATGCCCTGTACTTGTAGGCAAAGCCTTTCACTGTAAGTCCTTCAATACTATTGTCTTTCCTTATCGCTGTCAATAATATTTCCAATATCCAAATAAACAGCAACGGAGATAATGGGCAACCTTGACGCGTTCCCTTTTGGACTCGGAAGAAGTCCGTCCTTTCTTTATTTATATTCAAAGCCGCTTTTTGTTCTGAATATATTGCCACAATCATGTTTAAGAAAGACTGTCCAATATCCATTTTTTCAATAACTTGTAGCATAAATTCCCAATTTAAATTGTCAAAAGCTTTTTCCGCATCTAAGAAGAGGAATCCTACTTCTTTTTCAGGATGCTTGTCATAATATTCAATTGCATCTATCACCACTCTCAAATTGTCTCTAATTTGTCTATTTGGTAAAAATCCAGCTTGTTCTTCCGCTATTGTATCTTTCAAATACTTTTTCAGTCTCTCAGAAAGTATTTTTGCAAATAGTTTGTAATCATTATTTAATAGCGAAATTGGCCTATAATTCTTTACTTGAGTCAAATCCAAACCTTCTTTAGGTATCAATGAAATGTTTGCTTCTTTCCATGAATCTGGGATCCGTTTAGTCTGTCTTATCTCATTCGACAGAAGTACTAAAATAGGGGTTAGCTCCTCTTTAAATTTCTTATAAAATTTTGCTGTAAAGCCGTCTGGTCCTGGAGCTTTGCCCAACTTTGCATCCTCTATCGCCATTGTCACTTCTTCTTTCGTTACTAAACCATTTAGTAATTCCTTAATTTGTTTTCCCAGCTCTGGAACTTCAATTTTCTCCAAATATTTCTTGATTCTCTGTTGGTCAATTCCTTTCTTTTGAAATAATTTGGCGTAATATTTAAAAAAAGCTCTTTTTATACCATTCAGATTCATCACATCCTTTCCATCTTCAACAATCTTAGATATAAAGTTTCTTTCTTTTCTATTTTTCAATTGCCATGCTAAAAACTTTCCTGGTTTGTTTGCACCCTCAAATGCTTTTTGCTGTAATTTTTTCAGATTCCAATATAATTCTCTGTTTAAAAGAACATTCAACTGGTCTTGCAAGAAGTGGATTTCCTTAATAATCTTCTTCTTCCCTGGTCTTTTTTTTAATTCCCTTTCTTTTTGTCGAATTTTTTCATGAAGGTCTTTCTGCTGCTGAATCTTTTGCTTTTTGTCTTTGGAGTTCAGAGAGATAAGCATACCTCTCATTACTGCTTTGTATGTATCCCATACAACTTGTATATCCGTTCCTTTATTCAAATTCAATTCAAAAAAACTTTTCGTTTCCTTTTTTAAAATTTCATTAATTTGTTTTTGATCCAGTAAATCTTCATTGATTCTCCAAAATAACTGTTTGGGTTTTGCTTTAGATATCCAAAGTAGGGGATTATGATCAGAATTAGTTTTCGGTAAAATTTGTATTTTATAAGTTTTTTGCGCCATCTCCTCTGACATCCAAATCATGTCAATTCGAGAAAAGGAATTATGTCTATTCGAATAAAACGTGTAGTCCTTAGTCTTAGGATTCCACTTCCTCCAAACATCTTCTAATTTTTCTTGCTTCATCAATTGAAAGAAGTTTTTTGGTAGCTTTCCAACTGTCTCTCCACTTGCTTTGGACTTTCTATCCAATGTGTTGTTCACTGTACCATTAAAGTCTCCCGCCAGGACAATTTGGTCATAGTTCAAACACTCCAACTCTTTAGCCAAATCATTAAAAAAGTCTCTTTTGCACCATTGGGTGCATATATATTAACAAGCAATGTCTTTTTCCTGTCTATACAGATTTCCACGCCTACATATCTCCCTTCTTTGTCGGAAAAAATTTGTTTAGGATCCAAATCTTTTGAAATATAAATCACTGTTCCTTTTTTCTTGTTAAATGCTGAAGAATGAAATTCTTCTCCCAATTTTTTATTAGTCAAATATTTATCGTCTTGTTTTCTTATGTGTGTTTCTTGTAGACAAATTATATTACATTTTTGTTTTTCCAGCCAATGATTCACCAGTCTTCTTTTACCTGGTGAATTTAGTCCATTTACGTTCCAAGATAAAAATTTGTAATCCATAATGGCGTTGAATTAAATATCTTTAAAGTCGTCCAAATTGCTCGCTTTAAATCTATATAAGTCTCCTTCTGTTTTAAGAGTTGATCTCACCGAGTTGTACATAAATGTAAGTCCATATGGAATCTCCCATCTGAACCTGATATTCATTTCTTTTAATCTGTCTGTCAATTTCTTGAATTTCTTTCTGTCTTGTAGAATCGATCTCGGAATTTCCCTCAAAATTATTATTTTCTTTCCATTAATTTCCAACGGTTGTGTAAATTGTTTCTTGAAAACATCTTCCTTCATCTTTGTTGTCACAAATTGAACAATTACATCTCTAAGTAATTGCTTTCTTTTGGCATAGGCTGAGTTTACTCTGTAAATCAAGTCAAAGTCTGCATCCAAATCTCCTTCGTCCTCCCCTATGTAAGTTGTCAATGTCTTAATTACTAGAGCCCGTAAATCTTGATCCTCCTCTTCTTCTATCCCTCTCAATCTCAAATGATTCTGAGTAGCCCTATAATCCATTATGGTCTCCAGCCTTGCGTTCTCTGACAGGGTTTTTTTAACCCTTTGTTCCATATCTTCAGATTTTGTCACCAGACTTTTGACTTCCTTTTTGAGTTCTTCTGTATCTTTCTTAATCCCTGACACTTCAGCAAGTACCAGTTCCTTCAATTCTTCCATATTTTTTTTCTGTACTTGAATTTGCACTTGCTCTATTTGCTCCAATTGTTGTTGCAACTGTGATTCTATTTGTTTTCCAAGATTTTCAGTCATCCGTTTTTCCATCGCCTCCATAGCTGCTTGCCACTCTTTTTTTCCTTTGCAGTCATTCTCGGGCTGGTTGATGAAGCAGCTCTAGGTCTTGTTCGCAAATCCGTCTTGGAGGCCACTTCAATGTTAGTTAGTCTTTATATTAGCAGTTTTCAAGCCAAATCGCCACTTTTAAAACTTGTTTAAACACTTTTTCGGCCTGAAAATAACGTTTTAAATTTTGGTCCTCCCCAAAATGTCGGGCGCAATTTCTCTATGATTTTCCGGCTAGAGTAGGCTTCTTCCGAACTTCCTGTTCTCCTGTCCGTCTCTATAATCCAACTTCCGGTAAAGGTGGTGTCACATAATAAAATGTCCATCCGCTTCAAACACAACAGCCTCTGAAAACCTCCACTCTAGCCCACTTCCTGTATCACAGAGTCACAGTTAGTTTCGTTTCTACTACGTAGCGTTTAGACTTGAATAACCACAGGAATGCAAAACAAAGTCTCTTTTCAGCCTTTTTCTCTAACGGAAAGCTTTCTTTTTACTTTTAATTCAAGCGGAATAGTTCCTTAAGCGTTTCAACGCTTATCCGTACGTTTATCACAGTCTTCTTTAAACCGGTAAGCGCTTAATCGTATATTTGTTACCTTGCTTGTAATTTCGGGGTTTCGCGGTGCTTCTTCCGTAAACGATGTTAATCAGATGATGAAGAGATCGGTAGATGGCGAATTTATGCTGAATTCTCAGCCCGGCTGGCATCTGTAGAGTTGATTTGCAACTGCCCTCTTCACGGAGGGAGATCAAAGTGTAAACAAGCTTCCTCCGAAGCTTATCCCCACCGATCTCAACCCCCCCTCAGGCTTCGCTGCTTGCTTGCCACTCCCCCGCCTGGAGAGTGCTGCGCTGGGCCAAGTAGAGCCCAGACTGTCGTCAGATGCCGCAGTACACTCTGCACAACTCGCAAAGTGTGTCAATTCGCCATTTTCCCCGACCGGAAGTCCTCGCATTTAAATTATTTTTGACTGATATAACCCCTTTCCCATCCTCACACAGCTTCAGTCAGAATGAGGAACCTGCACAGTTGCAGTTCAGCTTTAAAATATGCTGGGGGGTCTGTGGTCTCCATCTCATCTCGTCTGACTGTCAGCCAAGCAATTCTGCAATTTCCCACTCCCACCCAGTCCTGTCATTCCTTTAATAAGCACAGCCATTTTCTCCCTTTAAAGGTATATGCAAAACCTGAGTTCAGCTGTTATCAATGCTGATCCCAGTGATTGTATAACTTTTCTAGATGTTCAGTGCCTTCAATTATATTTCAGTCAAATGTATCAAACCCCATTTGAGAATATAAGCATTTCCTATGAATGTGAATACGCAAAGAAGAAATTGCTAAAAGCGCAGTCTTCTATTCTGATAAATGCACATGTTTGTGCCAATTACTTCACTCCCTAACAAAAGAATGTAAAACTGATTTGGACAAAAATGCAGGTAAAAATGTATGAGACTTTCCATTTGGAAAAGCTATTCTTGTGGAATGGAAAACAAAAGTCAGTGTGTCATTTTCTTTTGGTAAAAACAATAACTTAATTTCAAGCAAAGGGTACGATTTGTGTCCTTGAATTTATTGCAATACCACACCTTGTACTAATCCCAAGGGAGTAAACAACTTTCCTCTGAATGCAAAAAACCCAGAACATTTTTAAAAAGTACAATTATAATACAGACTCTTGACTTACGAGCAGGGGAACCTGACAGGTTGGAGCTGTGGCTTGGTAGAGAATCTGCTTTGCATACAGAAGATTCCAGGTTCAATCGCCAGCATTTCCATTAAAGGATCAGGTTGTGGGTGACATGAAAGACTTCTGCCTGAGACCCTGGAGAGCCACTGCCAATCTGAGAGGACCGTACTGACTTGGGTGGACCAATGGTCTGATTTAGTATGTCAGCTTCCTGTCTTTATGTCTATTTAATGTAAATTCATTAGGATGGATTCAAGAGCACTTCCACTTAATCAAGTGGGGGAATTGTTGCCAGTTCCCTATTCTCGCTGTGGGCCTCCATATCACATCATGTTCAGGGGACGTTCTATCCACAGACCTTTGGATCCAACCGATCATCCTTTAATAAACTGTGTTTAAGAAGTATTTGGCAGAGTTCCTTCTTTTTCTAAACTACCTTCACAAATTAAAATGCCCATTTATAGGAAGGTGTTTCCCATTCTCACTTTGAGTTCCATTAATGTTGTGATTGTAATATTTGTCCTACTGCCAGTCAAAGACATTCAGATTCACACCAAGTGGAGTCTACAGAAACATGGCTAATGTCTATTGGCAACAGGCACACTGACAGTGGGGGCTAACATGTTCATATGGAGTTCGAGTCTCTGTTCACTGAAGCTGTTAAATGGCTTCCATTGATTTCAGCAGAGCTAACTAAAGGCTTGGTGACCTGCTATTTATTGCTTGGTTGCAGCTTTTTGTCTTTGGAGCTTCTTGCCGCTGTGTTAACTAATCAATCCTCAAAAAGCTTCCTGTGTGGCTGATAAGTAACACAGCTTAAATAATTAAGTCATTTGGATTTGCCACTTGCAACCCTTCTTTATTTAAGGGGGTTACTGACTCAAAGAAGACAAGTGATGATGGATGGTTTTTAAAGGCTCAGGGGAGCAAAAAGTCCTGTGAGGTAATAAAACTGCTGTCAAGTTGAGCACAGCTGCAAAGCTGGGATGAAAGAGTGCCATGCATCTACTGAGTGATGTGGAAGTGGGACTAGGTATCTAGACTAGCCATGGAGCCATACCTTATCTTCAGATTTGTATGTCTCCAGTATTTTAATGGCACCTGTTCACATCCTATCAGTTTACTAAACTCAGGTAGGAGTATGTAGTACATCCCAGAGAAACCTTCTCTGCCAGGAAATTTTGTCAGGCACACATCCCATACTATGAAACACCCTTCTGTACCACAAGAGTCCCTATCATGTGAAGGCGAGGAGAACCAACATAGGCCAAAAAAACGTCGTGCATCTCTCCAGAAAGCCTGGAAGTGTCAAAAGTGCTCAAACAATACATCTGGAATGTGTCAGTATGTCCCCAAGCATGCAGTGGGATGTTCAAAACATTTAGATAGATTTTTAGATGGTCAGATAAATGCTATTTATTTAGAGCAGCTGTGAAATAAGACTATGTGAATGAGATCCATGGACACTAGGATAACTAGAGGAACAAGGGTAAATGGAGATGACTATTAGTTGAGTGGCAGCTTGCCAGAATGGGCGTAAGGACATAAGGAGACCCCTACTGAATCAGACTAGTGGTCCATCTAGTTCAGCATCCTGTTTTACACAGTGACCAAAGAGTTCCTCTTGAGGGCCAACTACAGAATATAGAGGCCGAGACCTTCCCCTGATATCGCCACTGGGATTCAGATGTTTAGTGCCTCTGAATGTGGAGATTCCCTTTAGTCACCAGGGCTAGTAGCCACTGATAGACCTATCCTCCATGAATCTATCTAATCCCCTTTTAAAGCTATCTATTCCGGTGGCCATCACTACATCCTCTGGCAGCAAATTCCATATTTGGACAAAGAGGTATTTCCTTTTGTCCATCCTGAACCTACTGCCCTTCAGTTTCATTGTGAGCCCTCGAGTTCTAGTATTTTGGGAGAGAGAGAAAAAATGTCTGTCAACTCTCTCCATCCCATGCATAATTTAATAAACCTCTGTCATGTGCCCCTAGACTGAAAAGTCCCAGACTTTTCAGCCTTTCCTCACAGGGAAAGAGCTCCAGCCACCTAATCATCTTGGTTGCCCTCCTCTGTACTTTTTCCAGCTCGGTGTTGTCCTTTTTGAGATATGGTGATCAGAGCTTCACACAATATTCCAAATGAGGCCACATCATAGATCTTTACAGGAAGTTTACCATTTATTAAGCTGATCACCATTGTACCAAGTGGTGAAAAGAATTTCACCATCCTTCTGCCTTTTAAAAAAGAAGTCAGGTCACATGGATTTACTGTGAAGTTTACACAGCTTGACAGATGTTTAGCACACAGTGGTAAGTGACTATTTGGGAAATGGTTACTTGTATTCACTTTCATATATTTAAGTTTAGTCAAGGGGAGGCGAGGAGGGAAATGCAACTAGAGTAATAGAAGTGGAAAGGACCACGATGGTGCCCACTGAGTAACAGGACAGATTATCCAGCCTCAGCCAGCTGTGTTGTAATCTAGGGAAGTCATGAGTGACGTTAAATGGACTGGTGGACTGGGGCAGGATTGAGTGCATGGAGAGCAACGTGCTTTCCCAATACAAAAATGAGGCGAATCTGACTTTTTAGAAAGATTATGATGGTGTTACAGTTTGGAAGTGATTGGTTCATTTGAAAGGGAGCTAAAAGTTATTTTTTTAAAAAAAAAAAATAGGTCCTATTTTAGATTTTCTATTGCTGGACTTAGAAGCTGCTGGTATTGCAGAAAGGCCATCTTTGTATGTGCCAGTACTGACTACTCATGAGAGTGGTATAGGGGTGGGATCGGGGGCGGATTAAGGCTCACTGGTGCCCTAAGCACTGACCAATCTTGGTGCCCCCCTCCTTTCAACACTTTCCAATCTTGGTGCCCCCTCCTTTCCCCCTTTTGTCATAGCCTTTGACACTGCACCTCGCCAACATAAAATAGAAGATAACTCTAGGGTGCACCATGATCAATTTGCACTAGTTTTATCAATTTTTTTTAACAAATCTTCATTTTTTTCCCCTTTTCACCCTTTTCCCAACTTTGTGGTGCCCCTTTGGCCCTGGTGCCCTAAGCACGTGCTTAGTCTGCCACTGGGTGGGATATATTTCCATTAGCCCTGAAGTAGAGTGTGAGAACATACACATATATACTAGATCCCATGTTCTCCTCTGCCCACTCCTTCCTTAAGTCTTACTGCAAGGTGAACCAGGCTAGGAAACAAACTCAAAGATAAGTCCAAGTTTACAGGCATCCCCAGATTCCCTAACAATACTGAAATAAATTCCTTTACCTTGCATCAGTTGGCAACCTTAGAACTAGTTTCCACCTTCCTAACTCCAAAAATATTTAGAATGTAAGAACATTTTTTCCCCTGAAATGTGAAAGGAATTCTCTGACATCAGTAGCTCGCTGTGATCCTTGTGTACAAAAGAAATCTACAGAAAGGCCTTCCTGCTCATAACTTTCCACCTGCCCCCTCATTGATCTCATCCTGCACTGACGTCAGCATGCCGACTCTCATCTCCTGTTGGACAAGTCTGCCTTCACTACCTTCTGTGTGATGTCGGAAGGAATGGAAGGGTCCTGCCACACACAAAGTTCATATTTCAAAGAATCAAAGCCTTGCCTTCCCTTGGTCAGGAATGAAACAGCACATTTCTGCGGTATATTGAATATATTTTCCCCTTCCTTGATGTTCCAGTTGATTTTATTATAAGCATTTCAGCATGCAAGGACACCAACATGAAATGTCAATAGTATCACATTATGTGACTCTGTTTGAACTGTTAATTCACTATACGAAATGTGCATTACTTAAGGAGCATTGCATGGCTGGAGGTGGGTATTGAATCTCTTTGCAATGGGGAGGTTGCCAGCTGTCAGTACAAGCACACGCAAAATCCATGTAGTCCTAACGTGGGTGGCCCAGGCTAGTCCGATCTCATCAGATCTCGGAAGCTAAGCTGGGTCAGGCTGGGTTAGTATTTGGATGGGAGACCACCGAGGAAGTACAGGGTTGCTATGCAGAAGGCAGCAACGGCAGACCACCTCTGTAAGTCTGCCTTGAAAACCCTACAGGGTTGTGGTGAGTTGGCTGTGACTTGACAGCGCTTTATAGACACAGGTCTATATAAACACCCATTAGTAACAGGGCCTCAGCTGGCAAACTTGTTTCCCAGTCTGCCATGAAGAGCCCATCTTGAGCTTGTTACTGAACCTCTGCTTCTGTTTTAAAAGATTACAGGTTGGATCCAGGGACGTGTTTTCCAGGGCGCAAAGACATTTGAGGGCAGAGCATGATCCTCCCACCTACCTGAGGGGGCTTGAAATTGCCCCTAAACCAAGAACGGTATGGGGGCATTTGGGGCTGCTTAGGGGGAAATAGTCTCGCTCAAACCTTAGGGCTGTTCTTTTTATGCTTCTGATCTCAGATGGAACCCTCACCCTGCCACAAAGCTTTTACAGTGGAGTAAAGAAGGCAAGGTCAAGATTAAAGAAGTTGCAGGACCCAGCCATCTGTTACTTGCCCCTTCAGATTTGCCAGGGGCTTCCTCCCCTTCCATAGGAGGCAAGAGAAGGTGGCAGAGCTAGGATCCTACTAGATGTTAGATGAGTAAAAAGTGAACATCTACAGTCATTTGGAGGGATTTGGCACAATCTTTAAAACCTATGGAAAATACCCCTGTACTGTGCTTTATTATTATTATTTTTTTTACCACAGGGCTTTTCTGACTTTCCCAACCTTTCTCAAACCTGTTTTTCTCCAAATTTTGGGAAAGATCACAGTAAAGCCTGGATGCTTGCCATGTGGATGGGAAAATTCAGGTTTTCCCACATACACAGCAGCCACTCTGTTTGACCTGGTACCTGCAGCAATTTTCCACCCCACACTATTTTTTTTTTAAAGCACAAAATATTATATCAATGTACTGTTGTATGAATGGGTGTAATGGGTCTCTGAATTCTCAGCTTTCATTTTTTTAAAAGTTAGTCTTCAGCTCCTTCCCATGAGGAGATATAAGGGGAAAGGCATATCTTCACAGTGGAAGCAGCTAGAGACTTACAAATTAAAAAGAAAGTTAAAAAAAGAAAGTTGGGAATTTACGGAACCTGGTACATTTATTGGTACAACAGTACATTGATATGACAAAATTCCAACCCCAGTTTTTACATACAGCTGCCCCAGTAATAAGGAAATCACCTCCCTCTGTGGAGATAAGAGGGCAGCCGTAATGTGTTGGGGGGGGGGAGCAATGAGTTCAGCAGCGGGATATAGATTAACTGTAGGAATCACAACCGTCTAAATTGGAAATGACCGGACTGAACAACTTCACTGAAATCAACTGATTCTACCTGAAAAACAGAATAGGCTCCTTATTAGTATCCTGTTTCAAAGTTTGCATCTCATTCAGTTCCAAGCAGCCCTTAGTTCTGAGGAATGCATTTGACTCAGGTATTCACCCAATTTGGATAGCTCTAAACAAATGCTCTTGCACCATCTAGTGCCCTGCCACTGTAACTATTCACCAGAAATACGGTGGAATGCTTCAGCAGAAACAATGATTTGTATCTACAGCAAGCCAATTTCGAAAATACTGTACCTGAAGTGGAGAGCCAGTTTGGTGTAGTGGTTAACTGTGTGGACTCTAATCTGGGAGAACCAGGTTTGATCCCCCACTCCTTCACATGCAGCTGCTAGTGTGACCTTGGGCCAGTCATAAGCCCTTTCAGAGCTGTTCCCTTGAGGGCAGTTCTCCAGAGAGCTTTCTCAGCCCCACCTACCTCACAGAGTGTCTGTTGTGGGGAAAGGAAGGGAAAGGAGGTTGTAAGCTGCTCTGAGACTCCTTTGGGTAGTGAAGGGCAGGGTATAAATCCAATCACTGCTGCTGCTTCTGATAAAACATTAGGGGAAAGTTTGGTGGTCCTGTTGCTATCCTTTTCCCATCCAGAACCTTGATTTAGAGAGGAAAAGGGGGAACATATTTTCAATATGCTTTCCCCAGATCTGGGAGCATATTTCACAGCATCCACAGGTGCATGAATCTATTAATTGCTCATGGCCGTAATTGAGGGGCACAAAAACTGAGCTTAATTGGTAGTGAACAGATCACCTTACACTATGTTTTGTTCATTTTTAAAATCAGCTTTCTGTTGTTTAAGGTACAGACTCATTGTCTGCTGCACACTGAGGTCCCCATACAAAGTGCTCATTTTGGTTCAGCAGCCCGAACTATTGCATGACCCTCCCTGTCCTTATAAAAGGAATTGGTCAACAACAAAGCAGGGATTCTTTACAGACCTTCAGTGGTCTGTGATATGCCTGTGACATGCCTGTGATATACATTCAGGACATATGAAAGTACCTTATCCTGAACTGGACGACTGGTCCATCTAGCCCAGTATGATCTACTCTGATGGGCAGCAACTTTTGAAGATCTCAGCCATAACTGGAGATGCCGCTAATTGAACCCAGGGCTTTATCAAGGCTTGCTGGGGACATTTCATTGGCCTAAGCAGGGCAACAAGGGTGCAGGCAATAAGGGGGGCAAACTGCATCCATGACTTCCTCTTATACCAGCTGAGGGAGAAGCCCCCAGTGATGCTGCCAGGGCCTCTGGAGTTCACCTTGCACAGCAGCAAGGCAGATTTGAGAGACGGCATTAGGCACGAGCCACGCTCATCCCCTCCTCTGTGCTGCTGTCCTTGTGAAACATGGGGTGCTCCATGGCCGCTTGGGTGGAGATCTAGGCTGGGACTTTATCAGGAATGGACTCGGAAGTGAAATTGGGCCTGGAGCAGCCCCGTAGCTAGAGGCTTGGGAGGGCAGTCAACTAATAAAATCAAAAGCTCCGGGGCAAGGGGGGTAATGCCCAGTGGCCTCAGCTTTCCCTCCCCCTGGCAAGGGCAGGCTTTCTCTGCTGAGCATCCAGCTCCCTCCCTCCCCAGGAGCTCCAGTGCCCTTTCCCTGGTGTGGTACCAGGGGCAGCCTAACCTCCACCTCCGGCGCACAGTGGCTGGGCTGGCCATGGAGGTGCCATGTGCGGGCTTGGTGCACTGGAGTACAGCTGGGCGTGCCTGGCCTGGGCCAGAGGAGGTGGCTACTTGCTGTCTTGCCTTACTTGCTGCTGGCAGGTGGCGCTGTGAGTGTCTGGTAGCAGGCAGACTGAGATGAAGGCTTCTTCCCCCCATTCATTCTCACTGTTCTGTCAGCCTGGCCTTGCCACTGCTGCTTGTGACACCGCTGCCTCTGAAGTCACCACCCTCATGCTCCCCACCGAGAGGCCAACAAGCAATTGGGGTGAGGAGGCCGAGGGGGAGGGGAAGCTGAGGCTCAGGGAGTGGGCCCATAAAATTGCTAGGAGGCTGGGCCCTGTGGGCCCCATGGTAGCTACGGGCCTGGCCTGGAGCAAGCCAGGCTGAGCAGCCCCTACTGTGCCACAAGCCAGCACTGCAGGGCTACTCAGCTCAGTAGGGATGACAATAGGCATCTGCTCACCCACCACACCATCCCTCAAGTGGAAGCAGTGCAGGAGGAGACAGTTGGTGAACTGAGGCTGCAATCATATGCACAATTAGACCCGCTATAGGTACGAATGTTGGGTGGATTCAAAGGGTGCTGTTATGTCCTGAGCTTGATTTCATCCCCATTCACAGGCTGGTATCCAGAATGGGAATACCTGATTGGCTACTCCGCGTAGCAGGCCAATCAGGATACAAAGATTGTATTGGAGGGAAGCAAACTGATTGGACCTTATCTAAGCAATGCTATTGGTTGTTACCACCGACGTGGGCATGGCTATGCTAGACCACACTGTTTAAAGAAGAGCCTGTTGCTCTATGTTGTGTTGTCTGTTCTGATCTGTTCTGAGCTGTTGAATCACTACCATTAAAGCTGAATCACTTGTTGGAACACTGCCTTTAAGTGTCATACTTATCAGGTGCGATCAGACAACATCTGGGAAGCGCCCCGTTCTGCTCTGCTGTAGAAGCGGAGTTAAAAGACAACAGGGAAAACCTGGTAGTAAACAGGTTGCGGTGGGCCACGGATGGACTTTCCGGTGTCTGATCGCTCCAGTGCCCTCTCATGGCATCAGGATGGACTGATCAGGCCATCCTGACTCTGTACCATTGTGTTTTTTTCTCCTTCACAGTATGCACATCATCGCAGACTCCATAGGGAGCCCTCGGTGCAGAAGTGCGATTCATCAATCCCGCAGTTAAGTGCATTGGGGGGGTGGGAAGGAACATAGAAAAAAGACTCACCCACAGTTGCATCTGATCACGCACTTACAGACTGCGTCCACAGCTTCAAAGAGAGGTGTGATCGTGCAACTGTGGGTCAGATTCCTCCAGAGGAAATAGCCTCGCTTCCCCTCCCATTTTTTCTGGTGCGTGTGACTGCAACCTGACACCGACTGCCATTGCTGATGAGGGTCTGAGACAAGCATTCCCTGAAACTAAGGCAGAGTTGCTGGGCTTGGCTTGGCTTGGCTTGCTTCTGGCCAACAGCGACGCTCCAGGAATTTTCCCTGTAAGTTAAATGGCCAGCCCACCCCTGGACTTTACTCGTGCAAAGTGTATGCTCTTCTTCTGAGCCACAGTCCCTCTCTCTCAGCTGACAACATGTCATTGTTAGTACTGAAAGGGAGACTTGTGTCTGTTCCCTGCCTCTGTACCTGCCCCAATGTCTGCTCTGATGATGATGAAGAAGAAGACGAAGAAGGAGGAGGAGGAGTCTGGATTTATACCCCACCCTTCACTACCCAAAGGAGTCTCAGAGTGGCTTAAAAACTCTTTCACCTCCCTCTCCCCACAACAGACACTCTGTGAGGTAGGTTTTTCAAGAACAGCTGTGCCAGAACTATGGCTTGCCCAAGGTCATCCAGCAGCTACAAGTGGCGGAGTGGGGAATCAAACCCAGGTCTCCCAGATTAGAGCCGCGTACTTAATCACTACACCAAACTGGCTCAAACTGACTCAGACCGTTCCCTGTGCATGCAGCCCACAGAATGTCCAGCTTAGCCAACAGCTGCGTTCTGGAGAACTGCCTGAGGGTGCCTTACAGGAGATCTTTGAACAGCTGCAGCAGTTGCTGGAAAATGGAGTGCTTTGGAGCAGAGATATAACCAAGGAAGTCTGAACACTGGCAGCTGCCTGCAGACCCTTTCTGAGTGTTCATTCACAACAGAAACAATTTGTGCTACTGCACACTTATCTGTGGGGAACCACACTGAGGCTGTGTAAGAAAAGCAAGAAATAAATATTCAAAATAAATAAGCAAACAAAGAAACAGGCCAAGCTGGAGAGGAAGGAGGTGCTGAGCCTTCCAGAACAGTGCTTGGTTTGAAAAGATGTGGTATCTCCCCCACAGCCTGGATAAATCTGTTCCACAGAAGAGTCAGGTTGCTCCAGCTACTGGCCTTTTTCATTTATATCCTTGGCGTCCAGCTCCCCTCCGTCTCTTGCCTGACCTTAGTGAGGACCATTTAGCTACTGATTCAGCAGCATGCCTGACTGACTGGCTAAACTCTGCTCTTGCTCTCTCACACTTCTGGAACAGCCCAGAGGGCTCAGGTCACAGGGGAGCTGCCAAGTGTCCCCACAGGCAACTGGGTGCGGACACAGGCTTCTATCAGCAAATCACACAACAGTGGGCCAGGTGGCTCAGAGGACTGAAAGAACAACCGAGAGTCATGGTGCGCCAGACCACTTTTTCCAGCAGTATGTTTTGTGGCATTTTCCCAATGATTTTGCAGCATGGTGGCTGAATCAAAAGATACATGCTGCTTTTCAGTCAGGAGCCAGTTGCTGTTTCATCTCAAGGGTTTCTGAGATTGCTAGATCCAAAGACAAAGCTGGAAAGGGGGGGAGAACAGATATTTATTTCTTCGTACTTTTGAAGGTCTTGCAAGGTTGCCATTGAGAACTCCACAAGGCTCTGAAGCAATAAATCTGGCTTTTAATTTTAGTAATCATAAATAGTGTTTATGATTACTTGCAGTTTCCTGAGATTATCTGATTCTCCATTTGTATTCAATTAAATTAGGTTTGCCTGTCTAGTGAATCCTCATTCACTATTATTAACAGTCATTAAGTACTACTTAGTAAACTATATTATACATACCATCTATATATCTAATAGCCAAGTTGCCCCCTCTGTGCAAATATCTAAATCCACACATCAGGGGCACTTGGTGGGCAAAGAGATTTTCCTGCACACTGGGAGCAGTCCCCTAGTGTGCAGAAAAATCTAAAAAGTTGACAGAAATATACGGGGGATACTTAAATCCCAAAAAAACTACAACTGCTTGATCTGGGCATGCGCAGGGAACTCACTCACTGTGGTGCAGGAACAGCTCGAGGAAAGCTGCCACGCTACTAACCATCCTGGCTGCTGCTTCAGCTGCCACAGCAACAACCATCCCTGTGCAGAGGACAGACTTACCCTTGGAAACTGTGGGGTGCTGTGCGAGGAAGCTCTGGGGACTTCAGGGACTTTGCCTCAACACTGCCCCCCAACTCAATTTCTTCTGTCTGTTCCCAGCCTCATTTGTTTGGAATTGGTGGCGAGGAAACCGAGTACAGCTGTGAGCCCAGCCGTCCTTTGCCCTTTCCATCTATCCCCTGGTGAGGGCTCAGCAGCTGCCTCACCGGCAGCCTCCTCACTTCCCCCAAGGCTCCGTTGTGCTGGGTCTGTCTCCCACAGCCCAGGTGCCACTGCCAGGTAGGTGTTGGGGGAGCCTTAGAGAGAAGAGAAGGAAGGGGGGAAGGAAGTCTCAGTGAGCCTGTCTAGAGCAGTTCTAAATGAGCCACTGAGAGAGGAAGGGGAGGAGCCTTGGTGGGGTTGTCCGGAGCAGCTCCAAACAAGCCACTGGGGGGGGGGTCAGTGGGTCTGGCAGCTGCAGGGGAGCCTAGAGAGAAAGTGTGTGTGTGTGTGATATGAGATTTCCCCCCACACACACGAGTATCATGGGCAGGCATCGCTTGTATTGTTTAATATACTCTATATACTGTACTCTATACACTCCAATATACTAATACATTCTCTATATACTATACTATGTACTCTAATATGCTAATATATTCTGTATAATATATACTTTATTAACTGCATTTTAGCAGGTGCCAAAAGAGATCCCCGAGACTATGGCTCAATCCAATGGAACTTTTGCAAGGATGGAAGGTTTTCCTCCTATGGAATGTGACTTTCTTGCCTTGAGCCTCCTGCTGCAGCCCAAACTGTCCCACAAAATGCTGTTGCTGAGAAAGCCGTGAGAAAGTCATGCTCCTCAAATGGAAATCCTTCCATACACAGGAATCCTCCAGTGGATCCAGGCCCAAGTTTTGCCCCAGGCCACCTCTATGCATCCCTGTTCCAAAATGCAGCCAACTGTCTGACTGTGCTGTTCCCTGCCTCCAGCCCACAAAAACTCATGGCACAGAAAACTGATTAGCCTTTAAGGTGACACAGGTGGCAGGTCTCTTGTTCTGCTAACACCAGTACCCCTCTGGGATGGGCTATAAATAGATGACATTTCACAACCAGGAGACTCCTAAAACATGCATCCCTGCATATACCATCATGCTAGGTTAGAGCACCACCAAAGATTTAAAAGACCTTTCCTTTTGTCCACATGCAGAAAGCAACAAAGAGGAGCAAGAGATTCCAGAATTCATGTGCTGAGCTCACTTGAACTCTTGAGATGAGACCAAGTCCCACATTTGCAAATGAAAGCTAGGGTGATGGTGGTAAGATGAAACCAGGGGTTACGCCTTGAATAGCTACCCCCCCCCCGGCAGGATGAAATAAAATACCATCATTGCACTAACCAGTACGAACGTTCAGAAAAAGAAATCCAGACTTCAGAATTCGAGAAACAAAATGCAGTGATTTGCTGTGAGGCATAAGAGGTTTTTTCCTCATTCTTTTCCAAAGTGGGAACTATACTAATTATCTGCTTTGTGACCATCTCTGGATTCAGACAGCACAAATGTTTATCAAAGCCTGAGATACGTTGGTCCCTTGGGCATTTCACTCCATCCACCCCATCAAGGCTGTTTTATATACTGCAAAAATAATGAATTAACTGCTAGGAGAAGCACCGGTTTCCCTTGGGCAATTATTGCAGCATCTTCCCTAGCAGGCTCAATTTGTCCAGTTCTGAATGTGGTTCTTTTTTCCCCTGAGAAACTACTTCTGATGGGATAACTAATCACACACAAATGTGTGGCATGGCTGTTTCAGCTGAACTGATTCTGTAGCAATGCACCTCTTGCTCAAAATAACCCTGGGTCCTTTCCTGGACCACCTGAAGCAAAATGGTCACTTGACACTGTGAGCCAGCGTGCAGGTTGTGAACAGCAGATGCTTCTACTTTCTGTGCTGCAGGACAGTGTGCAAAGACAGAACTCGCTTGTGGTGCTGCAGGAGGGTGGCTCACAGTCCAGTCTCACTGTATGTTCCTTTTGGCACAGGAGAGATAGTTGTGCAAAGAAAAGGAAGCAAGCATCACCAGCACGCTATAGCTTGTATTTCCCAGGACCCTCTTCAAAGTTCTGTTGATATATGTACAACAATGGAAGCCAAATATTAAAACCTCTTGAGATTTACAGAGCACCTTCTGAAGTGCTCTGCGCTGCTGTCCTAAGCAGAGTCATGCCCTTCAACATTCACAGAAGTCAATGGCGTAAAAGGGCCTAACTTTGCTTAGGATGGCACCGCAAAGCTCCTAACACACATTTGCAGGGAAGCCAATATTTTCATCTCTAAATTATGGATGGAAAATGGGAAAGTACATAAGAACATAAGAACATAAGAGAAGCCAATGTTGAATCAGGCCAATGGCCCATCTAGTCCAACACTCTGTCACACAGCGGCCAAAATATACCAGGTGCCATCAGGAGGTCCAGCAGTGGGGCCAGGGCACCAGAAGCCCTCCCACTGCTGCCCCCTCCAGCACCAAGAATAGAGTGCATCACCTGCCCCAGACTGAGAGTTCTCATTCTATACCCTGTGGCTAATAGCCACTGGTGGACTTCTGCTCCATATGTTTATCTAATTTCCTCTTGAAACTGTCCATGCTTGCAGCTGCCACGACCTCCTGTGGCAGTGAATTCCATATGTTAATCACTCTTTGGGTGAAGAAGTATTTCCTTTTATCTGTTCTAACCCGACTGCTCAGCAATTTCATAGAGTGCCCACGAGTTCTTGTATTGTGAGAAAGGGAGAAAAGTACTTCTTTCTCAACCTGCTCAATCCCATTCATAATCTTATAAACCTCGATCATGTCACCCCTCAGCCGTCGTTTCTCCAAGCTAAAGAGCCCCAAGCATTTTAACCTTTCTTCATAGGGAAGGTGTTCCAACCCTTTTATCATTCTAGTTGCCCTTCTCTGCACTTTTTCCAATGCTATAATATCCTTTTTGAGATGTGGTGACCAGAACTGTACACAGTATTCCAAATGAGGTCGCACCAATGATTTATACAGGGGCATGATGATACTGGCTGATTTGTTATCAATTCCCTTCCTAATATTCCCCAGCATAGCGTTGGCCTTCTTTATTGCAGCTACACATTGTGTAGACATTTTCAGCGAGTTATCCACTACGACTCCAAGATCTCTCTCTTGGTCAGTCTCTGCCAGATCAGACCCCATCAACGTGTATTTATATTTAGGATTTTTGGCTCCAATGTGCATCACTTTGCACTTGGCCACATTGAACCCCATTTGCCACGTTGACGCCCACTCACCCATCCTCAACAGATCCCTTTGGAGTGCCTCACAATCCTCCCTGGTTTTCACCACCCTGAACAACTTCGTGTCATCTGCAAATTTAGCCACATCACTGCTTACTCCCAATTC
The DNA here is from genome assembly GCA_029375565.1 of Gekko gecko. Classification (NCBI taxonomy): domain Eukaryota; kingdom Metazoa; phylum Chordata; class Lepidosauria; order Squamata; family Gekkonidae; genus Gekko; species Gekko gecko. The sequence continues at coordinate 58,458,842 of JAPDNY010000003.1, read as the reverse complement.
CAAATCGTTAATAAACAAGTTAAAAAGCATGGGACCGAGTACTGATCCCTGTGGTACCCCACTGCTTACCACCCTCCACTGAGAAAGTTTCCCATTTATACTCACTCTCTGTTTCCTATTTATAAGCCAGTTTTTGATCCACAAGAGGACTTGTCCTTTTATCCCATGACTATTGAGCTTACTTAGGAGCCTTTGATGAGGAACTGTATCAAAAGCTTTCCGGAAGTCAAGGTAAATAATATCTACTGGGTCCACCTTGTCCACATGTTTGTTCACTCCCTCAAAAAACACTAACAGGTTAGTGAGACAAGATCTTCCCTTACAGAACCCATGCTGAGTCTGCCTCAATAGTTTTTGTTCATCAATGTGCCTACTAATTCTTTCCTTAATAACAGTTTCCACCAACTTACCCGGTATCGATGTCAGACTGACTGGCCTGTAATTTCCTGGATCTCCCCTGGAGCCCTTTTTAAAGATGGGAGTGACATTAGCTACCTTCCAGTCATCAGGAATGGAGGCAGATTTTAAAGAAAGATTACATATTTTTGTCAGGAGATCCACAAGTTCACATTTGAGTTCTTTCAGAACTCTCGGATGAATGCCATCCGGGCAAAAAAAGTAATGTTCCACAGGGGACTCTGTAAGTCCATGGCTCTAAAGAAGAGAGCAGAATCAAGATATCCAGGTCATATGCTTAGCCATTTCACAACACCTCCTATTAGTAGACCAAACCCATTGCGGTACTATGGTTAGGGTGTAGGAGTAGGAACTGGGAGACCTGAGTTTAATCCCCATCTGTGTGAAGAAGACACTAGGTGACCTTGGGCGAGTCATACCCCCACATACCTCACAGCTCTGTGACATAATGAGGGAAGGACCATGCCTGAGTCTCTTGGAAGAAAAAAGTCTAACAAATGGTAAGTCCCGCTCAGTTTTACTCATACACAACTTTCCCATGGAGAGTATCGACTGGTGGCACCAGACGGGGGATGTGCTCCTCCATCAGCCTCAAAAGATAAACCCAGCTGGTTTGATAAGGTTCAGGTGAGCATCACGAGTCTCCCAAGCTGAACAGTCGTACTTGCTGAGTATCCCTGATTGAATATCCAATCGGGCTTCCAAGGTAGTAATAGATCTTTGTATTGAAACTGCTTAAGAAAAGCAGCACAGCCTGGAGAAGCATATATATATATATATATATATATATATATATATATATATATATATATATATATATATATATATATATATATTTAAAGTTCCAATCACTGACCATCATCCAAACAACATTAATGTCTTGTTTTTAATACAACAAGCCAATAGTTGCATTAAAAAAAGCCTGGAGCTCATCCCGTAGGAAAAAAAAACACACATATGTATTATGTCAGTGTTTGCCAATAAACTTTCAGCAGTTGCTCAGGCATATTGATATCTATGACACCGAGCCCGCTCCCATATGCTTAGAACAAGAGGTTTTTGTGGCAGGGAAGGAAGTCCATATGGTAAATATTAGCAGATGCTATTTTTTGTAATGCTGATTCATGAGCATCCTAGTAGCCACAAATTAAATCTCCCAGGAAGAATTTACCCTTACCATGTTGCCATCTTTCAGTGAGGGCTGAAAGCAATGTATGTCTTCCAAATGTGAGCTAAAGGTGACCAGTTCTTACTGTATAGAGATGCCATGCTCGGCTCCCTCATCCTTCTCATAGCACTCCAGTAACATGACGTTATGCAATCTCTGCTACTCTGAATATTTCAAGAGCCGTGGTGAAGGGTCCTTTGGGGAAAAGAGTTTGGGTGTGTTCACAATATTTGTTTCACTGGGGCTTCTATGACAGGCAGCAAAACTGCTGCTCCTGCATTTGGTCCCCACAGAAATGTTTACCAGCCACAGTATCAGCCAGCTGTCTTGCCCTAAATTGCTGCTGTTCAGTGCCAAGTTGGGCCATGGGAAATCAGTTACCAGAAACTGACCATGTACGTTTCACTGAGACAAGGATGGAGAAGGCAGAAGGAGTTGATCTTTCACAGATATGTCCTTCTCAGTGCAGCATCGGCCTAATAATCAGAGAAGGAGAGTTAGTGTGGTTTATCACACTAATATTACTCCTCCTGATGCTTGGTAAACAAAATTTTAATTTGAGGTATAGTTGGGGAAGCAGGTTAGGGATTCTGTTGGTGTGTCCTTACCTGAGATCCCTACTTGAAACTTGGTGTTGATATCCTCCAGATTCCTGGTTGAAGAAAGTGTCAACATCCACTGGCTATTGTAGCTCAGGTTTTCATGGCCTCCATGACAACCATGAGGCTGTTCTATAACATTTTGGGCCCCCTGTCCCCCATACATGGAAGATGACATACTTTTTATTTGTTTTGTTTTTTTGCTGTCCCAGCTCAATGTGATTTCAGTGTTGAGGGAAACTCAAGTGATTCTTATATCATGGTGAGATTTAGACTTAGATGTCTGGGGGATTTATTAGGATAGGTAAGCCCTGGAGGCAGATGGATCTGGATTTCTGGCAACCCCCAGGGAGTTTCCAGATGACTCTGGTGATGTGTCTGCCCATGCCTCGGTCAATTTTTGGAAAAGGGAGGTTACTCGGACGCTCAGCATGATTGCCCTAGACAACCTCTACCTGACCCATTCAGCCCACTGATTTGCTGATGAATTTAAAGTAATGAAGCAGGTTAGTAGAAATCTAGAGCGCAAATGAAGAAAAACCCACTATGAATATGACCAGGCACAGCCTAGAACATATACTTGTGCTTATTCCACATGGCAGTGATAATGGCGACACATTCTGACTTCTTGGTCACCATTTCATCTGCACAAAAGTATCCAGTGGAGCTATTCCTGGATTGCGCATGAGCATAATTTGGTCTTTTTTCCAAGCATTTTCCCAGATAAAAGCACTTGCATCTGTGCCAGTTTGGGCTCTGTTGTCCAAAGAGGTTTTTCTTTATAAATGAATCCGAGTTGTTATTGCTTGATGATATGAACATGTGCTTGGAAGTATGCAGCCTATCATGTCCGTGCCTGACAAATCTTGGTCTGTCCTATCTATGTAGAAGGGATTCTTGGAGTGGTGAATGCTTCATCAAGGGAGGTGATAGTTCTGGCCAGTGTTCCCTCTAAGCTGAGTTAGCTTTTTAGCCTCTGGCTCACACATTTTTGTCTTAGCTCAGGAAGGATGGCTTCAGAGCCAACTAATTTATGCAGTAGCCAAATGGCTCGCTCGCAACTTTAATGCCAGTAGCTCACAAAGTAGGATTTTTGCTCACAAGACTCCACAGCTTAGAGGGAGCATTGGTTCTGGCCACCTAGCAGGAGGCAGCCATGACCCCTCCTTAAGAAGCCCTCCTTAGAGTAAGAGGATCTGCACAATGGCCTGACTCAGTATAGGGCAGCTTCACGTCCACATTTATGTAAGGTCCTCCTTTCATGTAAACAGTACAGCCATCGCCTCAGTGGCAGGAGGAATGTAGGCATTGCTCTCCTACAACCAGCTTCACTTTTCATAAGAACTGCAGAACATGTGCCCTTCTGGAGCTTTGTAATTCATTTAATGGTCCACCAAAAGAGTATGGAAGCACCAGCATGTCAATATCTCATCTATTTCTTGGTGGCAGTGTCTGAATTAATGAATTGGGGTTCAAAGTGTTTGGGTGAAAAGATTGTGCTTGTGGAAGTCACTTGGAGGGCCAGAGTGATGTCAAGAACTGATGCTGGTTTGCTGTTTGTGTGTTAAAGGGTACATAAGTGCATCCATTCATTGGGACTGTTTGAAAGCAGACCTGGCCTCTGATCCTCCAGACTTTTCTCCTAATGCCAGATGTGAAAGGGTTGGCCGTGTGGTATTTACTCATAAAAAATGAAAAGAAGCTTTGCACATGTTCAGACTCACTTTCTTATTACGTCATATGCTTAAGGAATAAATGCCAGAAGTGAAACCGATTCTGGGACTAAGTCTCAGCCAGTGTTCCCTCTAAGCTGAGTTAGTGTGAGCTAGCTCACAGTTTTTTAGCCTCCAGCTCACACATTTTTGTCTTAGCTCAGGAAGAATAGCTCCAGAGCAAACTAATTTATGCAGTAGCCAAATCAGTCACTCACAACTTTGATGCCAGTAGCTCACAAAGTAGAATCTTTACTCACAAGGCTCTACGGCTTAGAGGGAACGTTGGTCTCAGCTCCTGTTAAACCATGGGGAAGGAGAGAAAAGGCTGATAGCTTCACAAGTCACACTTTAGTGCAAGTAAAATGTGTTTAGGTTGGGGAAAAGTGAAAAGTACTGAGGCTGGCTAGTGATTTCAGCCCTCATACTTTTCTTTAGGTGGAGAACAAGACAACAACTCCAGCTCGCAGGCCGGCTTATATGCTCCGTGAAAACCCACTCCCAGTACACCCCCCACTCAGTGAGAGGCTATATACAATGGCCAAGAGTTCCATAGGTCCCGACCAGGAACCCAGCCCTCTGATTGGTGGGGCGAGGATCCGTTCGGGCTATTGTCTCCTGGATCAAAGCTCAGAGGTTTCGCAGGACCGCATGGAGACTTGCCTCGCATGTGGTCGGGTTTCGATACATTACAAAAAGAGACAGTGAAAGCTGTGCACAATCCTCACAGAAAGTTTTTTGCATTGGAAAATAGTAATGTCTGTAGTGTTCTGAGAGAGAAGTATCTTAAATTCCACATATGGCATTTTCTCCTATGAGCAGAGCACAGCTGCAAGATTAGCTCCTTGCCCCGTAATGAAGCACCCTTGTCTCTTGATTGTATGCCACATCACTTGTCCCCACATGGTCCTGCAAATGACCTTGTATGCTAAAGAGCCCTTGATTTCTGATGCTCTCCATGAGACGCTCACTGCCGGTTTTTCCCTATCAGCAAAAGAGGCAGCACTTATATTCCTAGTGGCATTGGATCACCTGTGGTAGCTGTGAACTACGGCAGGATGCTGTGGACTTAAATTAAATCACTTTGGAAATGACAACTGCTAAGCACTCCTCTGGAGTTCCAGCGGAGGAGTCTGCTTTCCCAGCAGAATGCTGTGTCTGATGATCTCTTTATGCCAGTTTCCTTGCGGGTACTTTGGCAGCCGCAGGGAGGTTGTGTAGGTTATGCGCCAGCTCCTTTTTGTGAAGTTGGCTCATGTTGCTGCCAACTTGAGGACTCCCTCACATGGAAAATAACACAGTGCATGCAAACAACAGTGACGTGGGATGAGCACACCTGCAGTCTGACACTTGGAACAGGTAAGTTATTCTGATCAGAAGTGACAGATGTGTAAAAGAATGGTAAATTAAGGATGGACTCCACAGGAAATCAGAGGACACCTCCAGGACTGACAGATGCAGACTGAAGGGGCGAGCTGATTGGACAGCAAGGTCTCATCCAGTTGATTTACTACAAGCAGGAAGGCATGGTTCCATTTTTTTCTTTTTGCATTAAGCAAACGTTCTTCACAAAATGGTTTGCTAGCATTTCATCTGAATGGTTTTCCTTTTGGTAGTTTTTCTGAATGTAAATATTCTGAGTCCAGTGGGTGGGGAGGAAGACATCCAGAATTCAAGCCCTTCACAGTTGACTGACAAGATTAATAACCAAATCTTATGGAAATGATGCCACTGTGTTGCATAGTGCTCTAGGATCTCTTCCCCCCCCCATATCTGACCATAGAGATTGGCAAAATGCCTGTGACATCAGAGTGTTGCGTGATGCCACCCCCCCCCATTCCCCCTTGTTGCTCCACTGAGTGCCAGTGAGAGACAGGAGGAGCGTCAGTAAGGGGTATGCCTAATTCCCTTCCTTTCCTTTCATCTGATTAAAACTCTCCTGATCAAATATCTTGAGCTGTCATGTGCCCTCCTCTGATAAAACTCATCTTCAAGATTTTATACCCAAAGTATAAAAAAATTTTTTAGTGACCACAAGGGTAATATTGGAAGATCTATCATATAAAAGGAATGAGATTATCTTACGGTGAAGCAAAAAGAAAATATTGTCCAAATAGTACTTTAAAAATTGATTCCTAGGGGTTGCATAAAAAGGGCAGTCCAATAAAATATTCTCTGTTCTTCCCTAAAGAACAGTCACACGAATGCTCCAAAAAGGGGATCCTCATCGATCTGCCACTCATAATGGGGGGGGGGGCCTGCACATTTAGCTGAGTAAATAAAAAAGCGCTAAAATAATTTGGGGCAGACAAATGGAAGGCATAAGAAGGCAGTGATCTAGAGCAGGGATTTGCCTACTTACAGTTGCTTGCTTTAAACTTTTTGGTGGTTTTCCATCTTAGGAACCCTAACCTGGTTAGAAAGGTGGCCTAAAAATGTTTTAAATAAACAATAAACAAATAAATATAGCAGACAAATGGCACTCTGACCACTATGGGCTCTTGCAGACAAATAGCAGCTGTGAGTTTGGTAACTCAATTTAGAAGTGCCAAAAGGGGCCAGATTCTGGTCAGGCCCAGGGTGGGGTGGGGGAGGAGCTTCTACTCCACCTGTCAAGAAGGAAGACTGGGGGAGGGACAAAATGCCTGGGGCCCAAGTCAGCTGGAGGGCCCCTGAAGCCAGTGTCATGATCTATTCAGAATGCATCCAATTGCCCTGACCTGGATAGCCCAGGCAAGCCTGATCTTGTCAGACCTCGGGAGCTAAACAGGGCTGACCCCGGCAAGTTCTTGGAAGGGAGACCTCCAAGGAATACCAGGGCTGGAACACAGACTCAGGCAATAGCAAGCCAGCTCTTTGAAACTTCAAAGCCCCACTACGAGTTGCCAGAAGCCAACCATGACTTCCAGGCATACACACACAAAATACTGACATACAACAAATCTATTTTATTTATAATACAGTTCTGCAGTGCAGCTACTAGGGATGCAGGGAAGGCACACAGCACGGTAAACAAGAGTTCCTCTGACTCGCTGTTGGCTGGACCTTTCGGCAGAGTTTGCTAGGAGGCTGCATCTTAGATGCTGCTAAACCCATCAGCCAAGCCAGCATTGGAGCAAGGCAGGACCAGCCAGCACAGCTCAGGACTTGTAAGTCATTGCCGGAATGCAGCCTCCTGATAAGTTGTTGTTTCAAGCAGCCTGTCTCCCTCTTCCTTTCCTTCCACCCAGCTCCACAGCTTTTTCTGCTCAGTCAGATCTTGCAAGGGGTAGCCCTGTTAGTGTGCTGTAGAAAAAACCCCCACTTTTCCTCCGTTCTTAATTTCTCTTCCTCTTTTCCATACTCCGTTTTCCCCCCTCTTCCTTTCATGATATGCCTTAATTTCCCTCCCTCCCCACTTCTAATTCCCCCTTTGTCAGTCTTCGTCTCAGCCTGACAAATTACATTTTTTTTGTTTAGAAAGCACGTCAGTTAAATCAGTCCCAACGATCCCGGTGCTCTTCATCCAGCACCACTGCACAATCAGTCTGACTCTGTAAATGTACAAGTTAGACTTAGATTTCTTACTGATTTACTTACTGATTTATTGTGAGATGAAGTGTTTGTGAACCGTAGTTCTTTTAATCAGATGTGTCCAATATTGCTACACATCTGTATGTCTGTACAAATATAAACTTACAAAACTAGATGCATGGTTTGGATCAGGACTATATGGGGGAGGGGGGCAGGTGGAATATTTGTCCAGGGGCCCATGGTGTCTCTCAGCGGCCCTGCTTCTTCCTCCCCCCCCCCGCATCATATTCTTGATCTGAAAGAGCCTGGGACATTATTTGCCCCACCCTGTGGCTATTTTGGTTTGGGAAAATAGCAGAGAGAGAAGGCAGGGACCCCTAATCCCCCCATGCTATGGTCCCAACCAGAATTGGGTCCCTACAGCACTTCCAAATTGAGTTGCCATGGGGAATGTGCAGCTGGCATCCTGCTGCAAGTCTACCTTGGGACAACATGTTAAATGTACTTTAAACACGTTAAATGTACTTTGACCCCGAGGCCTGCCCTGATCTTTTTGAAATAGACCATATTGTTGGGAAAAACTATAGTTTTGATCCAAATCCATATATACATTAACATCTTGTTCATAAGAACTACATTTAGACTTCTGCAAAATTACTTCTTTCAGAAGAAGAGAGGAAATGCTGTGCCCAGACACCTCTTTGTCTACATATGCGTATGAAAAACTAGATGAGCCCTGTGAACTGAAATCCTGTCTTGGAACTTTATGTTACTATTCCTGGGTCTCTGTGTACCTGCTTTTAGTGAGTCTGCTGAATGATTTTCTCTCTTCTTTTGAATACCTAAGAAACTTGATTAGGGGGTGTGCGTGTGGTGGAGGGGAGGCCCTGTCACACCACTGCAGTTTGGTGTGACAGAAAGTAGGAAAGATACCTGCACAGTACATAATTGCTAGGTTCAGATCCTGAAAAGACTCCTCTGCTTTTTAGATCCGCACAGAGTGAAGGAGTAAAAAGAGAAAAGCAGACTTGGTACCAATATAGATGGCTTTAAAAGTTGTTGTTAGCCATTCAGTCATGTCCGACTCTTGGTGGTTCTTTGGGCCAGCTTTCTCCATGTTTTCTGATCTTGTATTGTTTCTTTGAGTCATTCCATGCTCAGGCTTTAAAAGGGAACTAGGAAAATTCATGTTCATAAGACTGGTCCATCAGTGGTTACTATAGGAAATCTCCACATTCCAAGGCAGTCAACCTCTGAATGCCAGTGCTAGGAGGCAACATCAGGGGAAGACCTCAGCCTCCATGATCTTTCTTGGTCCTCCAGGACATCTGGTTGATGTGAAACAGGTTGTTGGACTAGATGGACCACTAGTGTGATCCATTAGGGTTCATTTTCTTATGTTCTTTTCTTCTATGAGTCCAACCAGACGGCTTTTTAGATCTGCGCGAGGCACGATTGCCTCACGGATCTAAAGTTAACATACAGGCAGAAACATCTGGGGAACGTCCCTCTTCCGTGGGCATCCTGTTTTGCAGCGCTTCAGATCCATACTTAAAAGATGCTACATTAAATCTGGGGGTTTTGGTTATCTTCAGGACAACTGCGGACTTTCATTCGTCTGGTCACTCCACCAGCGCGCAATCCTCCTGTCGGGGTGGTCTGATGTCAGACCATCCTGAGCGGGCACCATTTTAAAAAATTTCTACACATGCGCAGATCAACAAGGAAGCTCTGTCAAGTCTATGCGCATGCGCAAAAAGTTTTTTAAACAAACCGCCGTGCACCTCCTTCAATGTGCCCTGACGCCTGTGTGCATGTGCAAAAAGGTTTTTTAAAAAAACCCCACTCTGTGTGCCTCCTTCAGTGGACGCTGTCTAGACAATCCACAACGGAGGCAGCACGTGGTAAGGTGATTCCCCCGGGGGATGTCTGGTCATGCGAGGACGGATTAAAAAGATCAGGATCAAATTTGAGCTGGCATAATGGCGGGATTAGCTGCTCATATGAATGCACTCTGATCCTCACATAAAACAGTCCAGCTGTAACTGGGTTAGTAAAAACATAATGTAATAAGGTAAAGTGAAATGTCACAAAATAGTGAGCAGGCTTCCAATTTTCCCAGAACACTTCTTCAGAATAGATATTCGGTACGGGGGCGGGGGGGTTGTTTGGGAGTGAAGCCCATGTCTTAAGAGGAAGTTTGATGCAGAAATGGGGAAGTGTGATGTAGCCTTCACTCAATAAGATGGGCTGGGTGCAAAATGGATTCCAAGTTTATCAAATACAGAGAAGCAATATGTTATGGCTATGTTCCCTTCAGAAGTATAAACCACTAGCAGTAGTTTGGATCTGTCTCTAAAACTCATCAGAATGTGTGCCCTAGTAATGATAGGCTTACATTAACAAAGTTGGAGATTAATTTTAAGTGGTACACTACTGCCTTTAGAATTTTTTTCCTAAGGGACCAGTCTGCAATGTTTTATCCTTTTTCTTGTGTAACAAAAGCCTGGCTTGATAATCAACAATTAAAGGCTGAGTCCAAGTCTCTGCTTTTCATTGTCCAAGATAAATAGGGGTGGTCAGGGGGATGGAGCGAAAAGGAATGCTTATCTTGGCAGTAATAATGCTGGGGGGGGGGTTAACCAGCAGAAACTTTGCATCATACCACCATCTAGTGGTGAGATGTTATTCATGCTTTCAACTGGATACCAAATTGGGCCATATTTCAACTACTTTGCCTTCTGGCTGATATGGAATTCAAAATCTTATATTCCAGTAGTGAAATCCGGATATCTTTGGATGCTTAAATCCAGTGACTGGAGCTGTAAACAAGCAAGACAAGTCTTTCTACAAACTTGAACAGGGCCTTAGGTTTGCAGAAAAATGTGAAACCTAAAAAAAATTGCACTGAGCAGCTTAAAAAAAATCTGAAAATGGTAAAAGGAGCACCTGTAGCTTTAAGCAAGGGGTTCCCTCTGTGGCCTTTGCTAGGCAACCACAGCATTTCAAGTTTGGCTCTGTCAGTAAAAAGAAGGGGGAGGGACTGGGCTTTTTCCTTTGAGGGAGGGAAACTTGGGGCCTGACTTGACAAGGGTTGCCAGCTCCAGGTTGAGAAATTCCTCGAGATTTTGTGGTGGAGTCTGAGGAGGACAGGGTTTGAGGAGAGGGGAGGCATCAGCTGGATATAATGCCACAGAGTCCACCCTTCAAAGCAGCCATTTTCTCCAGGGGGAACAGATCTCTGTTGTCTGGAGCTCAGTTGTAATTCTGGGGAATCTTGAGGTCCCACCTGGAGACTGGCAACCCTAGACATGGGAGCAACCTCTGTGTGACTTTATACCACCTGACTTGCATGACTCAACTAGGCTTGGCTGTTTGCTACTGTTCAACAGCAGCCGCCCTATGAAAGCCAGTGTGGTACAGTGGTTAGAACTGTAGAGGAGGGTCTGCAAGATCCAGGTTCAGATCCCCATCTTGCTATGGAAGCTGACTGGGTGATTTTGGACCAGTCACATACTTTCAGCCTAACCTACCTAACGAGGTTGTTGTGAAGATGAAAAGGAGGAGATAATAATGTAAGCTGTCTTGTAGAGGAAGACTGTAGTTTTCCTAGGTAGTGGCTGTGGAGGAAGGGGGCAGAGATGGAAAGCTTAAGACAGAGGGACACATAAAGGTAAGTTGGCTGTTGAGTGGGAAGGAATAGGGTTGCCAGCTCCAGGGAAATTCTTGGAGATTTGAGGGGTGGAGCCTGGGGAGAGTGGAGTTTGAGGAGGGGAGGGACATCAGAATGCCATAGACTCCACCTTCCAAACTAGCCATTTCCTCCACAAGAACTGCCACTGCCATACTCCAGGTGAGGGCTAGAGATCGCTCAGAATTACAACTGCTCTCCAAATGACAGAGATCAGTTCCTCTGGAGAAAATGATTGCTTTGGAGGGAGGAGTCTATAGCATTATACCCTCTTGAGGTTGCTTCCCTCCCCAAGCCTCACTGTCCCAAGGCTCCACCCCCAAATCTTTAGGAGTTTCCCAACCTGGAGCTGGCAATCCTAAGGGCAACTGATCTCTGTATCTGGGAGATCCATTGTGATTCCTGAAGAACTGCCACTGTTGGTGGCCGGGGGGGCGGAAGCAGGTAGGCAGCAGGGAGTGCTGCCAGCACTGCTGCTGCTGTCAGGGCCGGAGCCCCCAGAAAAGCCGGCGCAGGGAGGGAGGGAGGGGGCGGAGGCTGGACCCTCCGCCCCCTTCCCTGGCTTTACTGGGGGCCCCGCAGCTGTGGAGCCTCCAGGAAAGCCTGTGCCCCGCCGCCGCCCCCGGTCTCCAGGCCCCACCGGGAAGTTGGCATCCCCAGTGGGGGCGCCCCAGGCTGTCCTGCCTAGGGCGCCCAGACACCTGGAGCCAGCCCTGGCTGCTGTGCAGGGAGGGGAGAAAGCAGGCAGGAGGCTGAAAGAGTGATGAGGCAGAAAGAGAGAGATGGGGTGGGGTGGAAAGAGAAAGAAAGAGTGATGGGGCAAGGAAGTAGAAAAACAAAGAGAGTGATGGGGGGCCGAAAAAGAGAGGAAGTGACATACATGGTGGAGGGAGGGAGAGACTAAGAAAAGGGGTAGCAGAAGGGAGAAAGATTGTGAGAGAGGTAGGTGGAAGGGGAGGAAGCAAAAGTGGGGGGAATGGAATAGCCACCCCACAAGTTTCTTTTGGGTCCCCACAGGGCCGGTGCTACCATTAAGCCAACCAGGTGACTGCTTAGAGCACACAGACATCAGAGGAGTGCAGAAGTGACAATCAGCATTAGGTTGTGAAATCGGTCACACGACTATCAAGTGTAACTTTTCAAATAAAAAAGCAAGAAGTTGAGGTAAACAGTGTGAATCCTCCTGTTATAAATCTTCCAAGGGTGAATTCTCTATGAAATTGGCTAGAACAGAATTAGCAGTTAGCAGGAGAGGGGGGAGTGAAATCATGTTGGAGTAAACAGGGAGTGAGGTGAAGTCAAGAAACACATTAACAAAACAAGAACTGTACCCAGAGAAAACCTGCTCTAAGATAGGCCCAAAAGAGACTGTGTCAAAATGTCTCTGCTCTGGCCCACAGGCCCTGTTCTGTCCTGCCTTCCTAGGTTTTTCTCATAACCTGGAGAGGCTTTTCTTTCACTCTTGGTAGTGCACTGCAACCACCTGACCTTTGTACAGAATTGCCCAATGGGAGAGTCAGGACTCCCAGCTTACCTTCCAAGTTCTGAGGCCTTGCCTCTGCGTCTCCCACTACCCAGCATATGGTCACCATGGGGACAGTTCACTGCCTTGTGCACCCTTGGAGGAATGGTCACTTGCCAACTACCTGCCTTCCCCCTGGTGCTCCTTTTAAAATAGCGTGTCCAAGATGATGGTACAGAGAACTGCTACCAGCATCAAAAATATAAAGTATGTATTAAAAAAAAGTTTACAAGCATACTTTTATCAGGGCACCAAACTGAGCAAGGGATTCCAAAAGAAATGCAAATTCTCTGTCTCTTCCTCTTTACATGCCCTATCAGATGTTAAACTAGGACAGGCTTCTTTTGCTTAGAATGTTACAGATCCCTATACAATTTCCATCACCGTGAAGCTTGCTCCAGTTCTTGAGGCTAGCACATGGTCAATAGCTGCTTTCCCAGAAAAGAGATCTGTGTGTGCTCATGGACTCAGAACCCAAGAAAAAGAGATCTCCTTCCTGTTGCAAGCAGTTTTTAATCATATCTGTTTCTTCTCACACTGACCCAGTCATGCTAGATCAAAGAAGTTTCTCCCTGAAATATTCAGGAATCTCATTCATGAAGACTGTCTACCATTCTATTCTTCCAAGTCTCTGTTCCCTGCTTGGGGAAAGGGAAGAGCTCGACCCATCCATTAGCTCTCCTAATAAACCTATTAGCATTTTTATGAAGGTGAGCTGCAGTACATCTGGGAAGCAATTGAGCTGATTTCCTCCTTCCCAGCCTGTTATCTGCCCAGAGGGGAAAAAAGTTTTAAAATGCAAAGGGAAGGTTTGCTCCTTTCAAATCTCCCAGGAAAAAAATGTGTTTCTTCACAGTTGAACTCATCATCAGTGACTTAAAACCTCTACTGGATAATGACAGTTTTCTTTCACAAGTACTGGGGGCCAAATCTTTTCTTGCACACAGACAGCCCTCCAATCTCAAACAACTCCTCACTCACAATAATACAACATCTAATTTGAACACGGACACTGGTACCAAAGCTTACAATAAACCCAGATGCCACTTTGCTGCCACATACACCCAAACACAATCACTGGACCAAACAACATCAACTACACCATCTCAGGTTTATCCACTTGACATCCAGGGCCTATTGGGTTCTTATCTCATTATACATGCTAAGTCACTAAGTTCTCACTTATACCCAGAATTAAACTTTGTTGATTTTAAAGGTGTCACTGGACTCAAACTTAGTTCTCACATCTGTATGCTAATTTGCTGCTATTCACAGATCTTATCAGCTGCATTATTCCAATCTCAGCTGTACTTATACATTTTGACTCTAATTAGCCCTTCCTGGTGACTAACCCCGCCCCTTTCTCTACCTATATGTAACAATTTAGGAAATATGTTTTAATGTATCTAAAGACATGTGCATCTACATGCACTAAGTCACTCAGTTCTCACTTATACCCAGAACTGAACTTTGTGGGTCTTAAAGGTGCCACTGGACTCAAATTTAGTTCTCACATCTGTTTGTTAACTCTTATATGTGTATGCTAACTTGCTGCCGTTCACATTCCTTACCAAATACTTTAATCTAATCTCAGCCATATGTATCATATCGTCCAATTACTTATGTATCTTGATTCTAACTAGCCATTCCTGGCAACTAACCCCCTCCCACCAATATGTAAGACTTAAGAAAATCTGTTTCAGTGTATCTGAAGAAGTGTGCATGCAGACAAAACCTTTTTTTAAAAAAGAATATATTTATTGGGTTTTCAAATATAAGAGGGAGACAAACAAATTTCTAGACATATCTCAATAATCAAATACAACAAAAACAATTTTTTTCTCCTTAACAGACAGGCCTTTTCACACCTTTTACATAGTTTAACAACTTAAATTTACTGAACATATTTTCAGTTTCAGGTCCTTCCCAACCCTCTTTCCCTAGATTGTCTTAGCCATTAAATTCCAACCCCATGTATACTGTTCCTTACGAATTTCATGCATATACCATACCACCAAAAATTAATTAAAATTAAACTTAACTAATCCCAATCCTTTTGAGAAACCTATTAAGGCCATAGTATCATATAGGCCTTCATGTATATTTACAACAGAGACCAGAAAACAAAAAAACCATGTATTCTTTAAACTAGGACACACATAATTTCTCATCATTCTTTTCTGGGAATTGTATTTCTTACAAATTTTATAAATATATCATACCACCACAAATTAACTCAGGTACTTTGCAATCTTAATATCTCAATTTCTATCCGTCCAGAAATTAATCTCAGTCCTTTTACAGAACATATTAAGACCAAAGTATCTTATAAACTCCAAAGCCTTCATTACATATATATGTAAAGGAAAAAGCAAATATTCATTACAATAAAGCCTACCATCTATTTAAGTATACTTTCTCATTATTCTCTTCTAAGGGCCAGTCATAAGCATTCTTATTTTAAATATACAAAACATATCTAAACCAAAAACAACAACAGAAGACCAAGCATTCTTTAAGCCAGAACCCACATAGTTTCTCATCTTTCTGTACTGGAGATTATATTTTTTTTCCTTTATGAACTCCAAAGTCTTCATCACATACTTATGCAAAAAAAAAAGCTGATACTCTTTAGACTAGCACCTGTCATCCATTAATACATAATTTCTCATCAATCATTTCTAGAAATCACTACTACTCCTTTTCATTCCTTTTTTTAACATACACAAAACACAATGCTATCATATTTCTTGTCATCTTTTTTATTTTGCTAAGCCCTCTTTTTTCCAGTATCTTCTCTAGATGTCTTATGTTTTTGTATTTCCAAAGCTTTATTTTCAGTTTTTTCTGTCCAAATTCCATGAAATGATTTTTCAAACTTTCCTCACTCATAGCAGCTCTCTCTTAACAGATCTCTTAGCTTCCTTTTTAGTCTCCAAATGCCTTCTAATTTTATTTTCACAGATTCTCAACCTCAATTTCTTCCATCTGGATTTCCTATATTTGTGTTTCAGTCTTTTGCCACTCGTGGCAATTCTTTTAATAGACCTCTTTGCTTTCCATTTAATCATTTTTGATATTTTTCTAGGCATAAAGCTTGTTGGTTTTTCTTGACTACAATTCACGTTTCTCTCCTCTTCCTCCTTTAATATAAGTACTACGTCTTGAAACATTTCCCTTTGCTGTTCCTTCCTTATTTCTTCTTCTTTTTTCCAGATCCAACAACATAACAGGTCTTTCTAAAAGATTTTTGCAGGCTATTGTAACTGCACGATGTATTTCCTCTCTCAATATTTTTTGGACTTACTCCCATATCTTCCCAATCCTCCTCTTCTGTGGTGCTTTTTATCATCATCATTTTCCTGATCAATTATACTCTTAGCTTCTTTACTCAAAAGTCAAACAGAGTATACACCAACTAATAATTTCACATGATATAATTCACGATTTATACAGCAGTTGGTTTCAAAAGTTACTAAATTCAGCGTTCAAAGACTGCTTTTTACCCCTGCCATCTCATTCAAAGTACTCACTGCTCAGCTTCTCTTCTCAGCCACTTTCTATTTTGGCAGTAGAAAGTGGGGGTATTCCAATAAACATTTTCATTGTATTATTCTTGTACAAAGTGCCCGTTTTTTGTCTTCGTTGTTATAATTTTGTTGTATTTTAAAGTTCTTAGTCTCTAAAACCCGGTGGTCACGGCTATTGCAAAAACATGGCAGCCATGTTTTGCCTCTTCTCCAACTTCTGCCTCGAGACAAAATCGGACTCTCCCTGCTGAACCGCCATTCTCGGGGTGCCGAGGATAGTCTCCTGCATGCCAACCTCCCTCCAAGAGGTCAGGAGAAGCCCTTGGAGGTCCTGGGGACCATGAAAGGCTTCAAATAAGAAGGAAAAGGTGGAGAAACTTGGGAGCATCCCAAAGTTTCTCCCATGGTGCTGCGCCACTACTGGAAGTCCTCCATATGCACACAAAAACTTATATCCAGAATTAAACTTTGTAGGTCTTAAAGGTGCCACTGAACTCAAACTTTGTTCTATTGCTTCAGACCAACATGGTTACCTCCTGAAAAAAGAGAATATATAAATGTGTAGTGGTCTGGCAAGGTTCTATGCTTGGCAAAATCAGTTTGCTGCCTGATCTGTCATTCAGAATGATTCCCTAGGCACTGGCCTGAGTCCCACCCATAGAAGCAGCAGGAGACAAAACTCACCTCAGAAGACAATTTCACCTCAGAAGAGAGGATGGAGACTCTGGCCCTCTCACTTCCCAGTGACTCTGGCCCTGCCACTTTGCACTGCTGCTGCTCCCAGCCCGGCCTCAGCCTGCACTGAGGCTGCTGCTTACTGCCCCTCCACACCGCTGCCTGTCCCAGCCCCTCCCAGGGCCCCAAAGACTCCCCAAGGTAAGTAGGCAGCCAAGCCATGAGTAGCCTGGCTGGGCAACAGGGGCCCTGAACAGGGGGTGGGAGAGCCAAAGGCCTGCCTGGCTGGGCCACAGGGGCCTTGAACAGGGGGGTGGGAGAGCCAAAGGCCTGCCTGGCTGGGCCACAGGGGCCTTGAATGGGGCAGTGGGAGAGCCAAAGGTCTGCCTGGCTGGGCTGCAGGGCCCTTGAATGGGGTGGGTGGGAGAGCTAAAGGCCTGCCTGCCTGGGCCACAGGGGCCTTGAACAGGGGTGTGGGAGAGCCAAAGGCCTGCCTGGCTGGGCTGCAGGGCCCTTGAATGGGGGGTGGGAGAGCCAAAGGTCTGCCTGGCTGGGCTGCAGGACCTTTGAATGGGGGGTGGGAGAGCTAAAAGCCTGCCTGCCTGTGCCACAGGGGCCTTGAAGAGGGGGTGGGAGAGCCAAGGCCTGTCTGGCTGGGCTGCAGGGCCTTGAACGGGGGGTGGGTGGGAGAGCCAGGCCTGCCTGGCTGGGCCACAGGGGCCTTGAATGGGGGTTGGGAGAGTCAAGGCCTGCCTAGCTGGGCTGCAGGGGCCTTGAATGGGGGTGGGAAAGCCATTTCCTGCCTGGCTGGGCCACAGGGGCTTTGAATGGGGGGTGGGAGAGCCAAGGCCTGACTGGCTGGGCTGCAGGGGCCTTGAACGGGGTGGGTGGGAGAGCCAAGGCCTGCCTGGCTGGGCCACAGGGGCCTTAAATGTGGGGGTGGGAGAGCCAAGGTGTGCCTGGCTGTGTGTGAGAGACTCTACTTCCACTTCTGTACCTTTCTATGTGTTCATTATGCATCACATCTTTCTAGAGCTCTACAACGGGCTTTTCTGCTAGTCTAAAATAAATAAGAAATGAGTGATCATGGTACATGCTGATGTTGTGGATATTGTCCTGATTAATCCCAACCAGGAGAAGCCAATAAAACTAGAATATGTATATAGATCTATAGATCTTTGATAAATAATTATATAAAACTTGATTTATAAATATATGCTTTTAAAAATGGATTTGCACAGAAATCTAGATCTGGTTTCCTGGGATTTTTTGTTGACTAAGTCACCTGAACATTCATCTCTCCTTATATGTAACTGTGAAGTGAGGTGGCACTTTCTGAACATTCCATATACTCCTAAATCAGTTGGCTCCATGATGTGTCACTCAGAAGCTTTCCCTATCCACTGGCTGCTTTGCCTGAGTCCCGCCCACAGAAGTGGTGCCTGCCAAAATTTTCCTCAGAAGACAGTTGCTTTGCTCCAGTGAACACAGGTACTGTCTTTGCTCTTCTCACCAGACAACAATTGATTCCCTCAGGGGTCAAAACCCACCGTCTTTAGCCTCCAAGCCAGGTTTGCTTTCCAGAACAGGGAAAAAAACTGCCAAGAAAGTCAGAGTTTGGGGAGGGGAGAGGCCTCAGCTGAATAGAATGCCATAGAGGCCACCCTCAAAAGCAGTTATTTTCTCTGGGAGGGGGGGAGGAGATCTGTTGTCTGGAGTTCAGCTGTGATACCAGGTGATACCAGATGACAGAGATAATTGTTGCCATTCTCCAAGTGAGGGCTGGAGATCACTCAGAATTACAACTGCTCTCCAGATGGCAGAGATCAGTTCCCCTGGAGAAAATGGTGGACTCTGTGTCCTTATACCCTGCTGAGATGCCCCCCCTATGAGATCCAAAGTGACATAGCAGTCAAGGCTTCAGAGCACAGTATGGGCTGCAGGTGGTGGGGGAGATGGAAAGCTGAAGAGTGAGAGGGAAATAAAGGTAGGTTGATGAGTGGCTGGGAATGAGATAGGGTTGCCAACTTCAGGTGGGAAATTCCTGGAGATTTGAGGGATGGAGCCTGAAAAGGGTGAGGTTGCAGGAGGGGTGGGACCTCAGACAGGTACAATGCCATGGACGCCACCCTCCAAACCAGACGTTCCCTCCTGGGGAACCATTGTTGCCAATCTGCAGGTGAGGGCTGGAGATCACTCAGAATTATAACTGCTGTCCAGATGGCAGAGATCAGTTCCCCTGGAGAAAATGGTGGACTTTATTTCATTATCCCCTGCTGAGGTCGCCACAGCAAATTGACACTGAGTTCCCAAGCCCGAGGCACTCTCCCAGAGCCTCTTTCTAGAGCTTGTTGTATTTATTTCCACAACAGGCCTTATTACTCGTAATTACATAACAGTGAGAATCAAACTCAAACAATTTTATAAGTGATCAAATAATCACTAGATAAGGCCTTATCTCCATCATATTCCTAGACAAGAGAACTCCATTAGGCTAAATATTTGTATATGGCTTAATTGAGCAGTCAGGGTTCCAAAAGAACATTCCCAAAATATTTTATCCCCATGCTATGGCCTTAAATAAATACTATAAATTACAGCACACCCATAAGCACGTGCAGAGTACAGTTCAGAGTTCGAGCATGTATTTGGATATATTTTCTACTCTGGGAACTGTTTTTGAAGTTGAGTATCTGAAGAAGTGAGCAGTGACTCGCAAAAGCTCCTCCCCTGCCACATATTTTGTTAGTCTTTAAGGTGCTCCTGGACTCTTGCTCTTTTCTACTGCTACAGACAGACTAACACAGCTACCTACCTTGATCTATAGGCATGTTAGTAGCATTTATATAATTTTCTAGTGCTGAATCTCTGAATGGAAGGCAGATGCATCTTGATGCTATCTCACCCTGCGCTGATATATTCACATGGATTCCAGTGCCCTGTTATGCTTGCTGTCTCTGTTGACAGCCTGTCCGGATAGTAACCCCTGCCAAATGTACTTGAGTTGAAGCCATTCTCTTAGAAGCACAACCTGACCCATTGGGAGATTTAAATATTCAGCTGAAGTGCTGAAGTCACTTTAATGTACAGCAGGTGGAAGAGAGCCTGTAGCAAAGGGTTCAGAGAAACAGCACAGGGAGTGAACTTTGGTGCAAGAACAAGGCTGGTGCAAAGGCGGGTCCCTGTTTTCCTGTGTGAAATATTGGAGGGTATGCTTTTGCTCTTCAGTTCAATTCCTTCTCTGTGCAGGAACTATTAATATCCTCATTGTTTTCCCTGTGCCAGGTTTCCCTAGTAACATCATTTTGCCAATAGAACAAATGTCAATTTCTGGCCAGTTTCCTTCACAGCCCTATATGTAAAAAGATGTGTCCTCTGGTAATTTAAGCCGTTCCATGTATCTCTGCACTCAGATCTGTCTGCTTATGTGGAGAAAGCAATTTAATGCAAGAGGATTATGAATAAAATCACAAAGGTACAATCAGCCTCTGAGCTATTCAGCTACCTAAGGAAGTTAATCCCTGGTATTAACAAGCAGAAGACATCACATTCCTTCAGGCCAAGCTGCAATGTTCTTTCTTTTGTTGAGCAGACACTGCAGCCTCCCCTGCCGATTTACATGGAATGTAGGGCCGGTACTCGCAGAAAGTGTATTTCACAGCGCCTGTCCACAGTCAATGGAAGCGTGCTGGAAATTCACCGCAACTCATCAGCTGGGCATGATTGTTTCCAAAAACTCCCATTGTTTGCTCAAAACATGCCTGCCACCCATTCTGCTGTCTGGAGTATTGAAAGAGAATGTTTCATCCAATGAAGCTGAAGGTGTGTTGGAGTTCTGTAATTACAGTCTAGCTAAGCAAATAGCCTATCAATGGATTTACGGGACTGCACCAATGGATAATACTCCTGGTGGTCCCTGGCCCAAAAGCATTTGTTCAGCCTCAACCCGAGCCAGAGCCTTTTCAGCTCTGGCTCCAACCTGGTGGAATGCTCTTCCAGATGAGAATTTAATGCAGTTCCATAGGGCCTGCAAGACAGAAATACTTCGCCAGGCCCACAGTTGAGGCAACAAGGTTTTGATCTGAATTGGCCTCCCCCAGCCCTTTTCTTCATCATCTATCCTATCAAATGCACCAGTTTATTATCCATTGACACACCGGCTACACAACCTCACTTTAGACAAGTTATACGACCTTGTGCCAGTTTGGTGTAGTGGTTAAGTGCACGAACTCTAATCTGGGAGAACTGGATTTGATTCCCCACTCCTCCACTTGCAGCAGCTGGATGACCTCGGGCAAGCCATAGTTCTGACAAGAGCTGTCCTTGAAAGGGCAGTTCTCGAAAGAGCTCTCTCAGCCCCACCTATCTCACAGGGTGTCTGTCGTGGGGAGGGGAAGGGAAAGGAGTTTGTAAGCTGCTCTGAGACTCCGAGTGGAGGGCGGGGTATAAATCCAATCTCCTCCTCCTCTATATGCCATCTGGTTAGATTTCTTAAAAATTTACTGTTGTGAGAATTGTTTTTAATAACTAATTTATAGTATTTTTTAACATTGAGCCCTGTTGTGCAGGGGAGGGTGGGCTATAACCCAAATATAATAAACAAACTGCCATTTTTATCAGTGAATAATAATAAGAAGAATAGGGTTTTATACCCTAAGTTTCTCTACCTTAAGGAGTCTTAAAGTGGTTTGCAATCATCTCTCCCCACAACAGGCGCCTTGTGAGGTAGGTGGGGCTGTGAGAGTTCTGAGAGAACAGTGACTGACCCAAGATCACCCAGCAGGCTTTACGTGGAGGAGTGGGGAATCAAGCCCAGGTCTCCAGATTAGAGTCTGCCACTCTTAACTGCTACACCATGCTGGCTAATCACAATGACTGTCATGGTGAAAGGAATGGTGAAGGGAAAATCCAAACCTTCGGGAATTATTACTGCTCTCCAGACTACAGAGATAAGTTCTTCTGAGAAAATAGCTACTTTGGAGAGTGAATGCTATGACCAGGGCTATTTTTGGGCAGGAATGTACAGGAACGGAATTCTGGCTGGCTTTAGAGTTGGCCACGCCCACCACAGCCAAAACCTCTGCATGCGTGGCTACAGAGGGAAGGCCTGGAGATCGACCCCCCCCCGACGACTCCAAGGTGGGTGGGCCAGGGGGACCCTGGAAGGATCGGGGAGTCATTTAAATACCTCCCCGTGCCTTCCCTGGCCTGTCCAAAGGCCGACTTGCTCAGGCTCCCTGCAGCCGTGGGTGTCTGGGCAAGCCAAGGGAAGGAATGGCCTAATGTGTGGCCTAATATGCTAATGAGTTTCTGCCATTGGGTGTGGCCTGTTATGCTAATGAGTTCCTGCTGTGCTTTTTCTACAAAAATAGACTGAGGTCCCTCCCCTCCCCTCCCCAAACTCCACCCTCTCCAGGCTTCATATTCAAATCTCCAGGAATGTTCTTACACAGAATTGGCTTCTAGGGATGGTGGTCCACAGACCGAACTGCAAGACTGGCCTCACATGGACTGAAGCGGCCCAGTGAGTTTGGTTCTCCCTTTTTCCTGGCTGTGGCTCACCGTGGCCAGGAGAAGGGGGGGTTGCCTGGAAAGGGGCTTTCCTTCCCCCTGTCTCCTGACCATGGCTAGCTGCAACCAAGAGAGAGGTGGGGGGATCACCCAGGAAGAGGCTTCCATTCCCCCTTTCTCCTGGTCATGGCGAGTTATGACCAGGAGAAAGAGGAGGATTGTCTGGGAAGGGGCTTCATTTAACCCTCTCTTTTTGCCCCCCCCCCCCTTTGAAGCAGCAGGGAGCAAAAACAGAGGGTTAAATATGGAGGTGAAGTGCCGCTCCTTTCTGCTGGCTCAACTGTCTTGGGTTCCTTTGCACATTTAAAGGGTCTGCAAAAGGGAGCCTGAGACAGCCGAGCCAGCAGAGAAAGACCAAAGCCCTGAACAGCTGAACTGAACTGTCTGAAGTCCGGTAAATGTCTAGGGAGTGGACATCTGAACATCAGTTCCCAAGCCCTGCACCGGCCCAAGTTCAGCTCGAATTTTGGGTTGTGAGCTGGTTTGTGCCCATCCCTACTCGCAACCCATAATATGTCTTCTGGTCAGAGGTCAGAGAACTAAGGGAGAAGCTATAATTGCTGCCAATTTGTTCCACAGTTGCTTGCAATAAAGCCTGAGTCAGTGAAGCTAGGCCTCTGTTTTCTTTGAATGAACTATCAGAACAGCAGGGACAAACAAAATCAAGGTTTTGAATCATCTAAAACTTGCTATTGTAAATGATTCCTACTGGATTAACCCCATTAGTTAAATCAGTACATTGGCAACTGGTTTACATTGTGATGCAGAACAGCTGGGCTTGGGCTGTTCTTCGGCTTTTCTTGTTAGCTTGTATTTTAACTGGTTTGTAGCTGATAAAATGAAACGCTTGCCTATAGCTTCTTACAAAGGAAGTGAGTTCCTGTAAGGACCTCTGATGTGACCTAGCAACCTCGGTCTGGTAAAACCTGAAGTTTTTTCTGTAAGACTGGCTGATATAACAATGGGCAGCAGATATCTCAGTGCAATTATAAGTTGATGCACGGATAAAATAGAATCCTGAAGAATGAAAGGTGGAACAAAGCTATTGAAAGATAAAGAAACAATGGAGGGGAATTCACATCCCTCAGAGGGCACGTATCAACCCAGCAAGACACAATCTAAAAATCAGAATTACTGCTTGCAAAATATAATTGCCGCCTGATTAGCACGTTAATTTGACTTATAAACAAACTACCTTGTTGCTTCATGTGATTAAAAATACATAAGAGACAACCCAAGTTAATTACTTCAAACTCCCATCGATTTCAGAGTCCAGCAAGTGCTCAGCTCTCCTCCTCATTGAAATTGGTGGAGTTTAACTTTAGCTGGAGAGCAGCCATGATTCTTTCCAGAAGGAGAATGCTGGATTCTCATGTCTCATCCAGAGCCATTAATCTGCTACCGTTTTCACTAGAAATCCCCAGTCTGAGTGAGTTACTTACTTTACTACTTTGCTGTAATTATCCTGCTGAGCTTTTTTATCTCACTATCTACACCTCCCCTTTTTCTAACCCCTTTATTCTCCCCTGGCTGAACCATTTCAGATTCCTGAGGATGTTCAGAACACCTTTGAAAGTCTACGTGAAACATAAATTTAAGCCAACTTGCAGAAAAGCGATCCCCTAATACACATTAAAAAAAAAGAAGAGTTAAGAACAAATTTAAATACTTAGTATTCTGAGAGGGCAAGGGAATTTGCTAACAAGCAGGGAGATGGAGCAATTAGGAGCAGTGGCTTGATACAAAGATCCTCTCACTGTACCTGAAAGCGAGGAAGGGCTTTCCTTTGTCTCATTTCCCAGGCATAGGACTGTACTTCAGCTACAGCAGTGCCAACAATTATTTATGCAACTGCAACAGCTTTTGCTCATGCCAAGTGCTAAGCATGGTAAAATGCAAGTGCAAAGACTGCCCTTGACTGCATCAACCAGGATATAGCTGCTGACTGTCCATCCAGTGGGTGGGTGGCACAGGATTTGACAACTGCTTCAGCAGAGGGCAGGGTTGCCATAGCCTGTATGTGAATAGTACAGTGTGGCTATTGCTGGCATTGGAGCAAGGGTGGGAGGGAGCAGGTCACACTTCTTACCTCTTCTGGGACAAGATATTTGGCAGACTGCCCCATATTGCTGTTTCTCTGTCACCTTATCTGACCTCGGCTGGGAAAGCATCCAGACTCCCTCTGCTGGAAGACGGAGCTGCCTGAGTGTCCTTTTTCACCTTCAGCCTCATATCCCCCAGTGTAATATGAAAGGCAGTGCTGCAGCTATTGAGCGTCCTTCTTTGACACACTCCCTTAGAGCCAGTGAATGTGTTGCAATATACCCAAATTTCTATTGTAATCTGCAGTGGCACAGCTCATTGTCTCACTTCAGGATTCAACTACTTCATCCTGCTCCATGTAAATACCAGGCCTATTTACACATGTGAGAGAATGAACGGCACCACTTTGGGCTGCAGGTGATGGACTTTCCTCCTGCTCAAAGGCTTCTGAGATGTCCTCACAGTCTGAACCTTGGATGTTGGCTACCAGGGAAATTTATTTTTGGTCCAGTTCTCTCACTGCTACTTGTACTTTCACCCTCTGTTTCCTTTCTTTCACAACTTCACCAGGGTGGTATTCAAAGTACTATTTGTTACAGTTGTGGCCCAGCTCTTCTGGTCTCCTCGTTTTCTCCATCCTGTGGCCACGCAGACCACAGCTCTTATTTACTTCCCCCCCATCTCTATCTGACCAGGATGGACTAGGGCATCAATCATGCCCAGCTGATCTCTACTATTGGCTCGTCTCTACTATTGGCTGATTGGTTGGTTATTGATTTTTGTGTGTGTGTATGTTTGTGTGTGTCTAAATAAATTATGCTAAAGTTAGATTCTTTGATTGATGAATTGCATGATGGTTTAATTAATGAACTGTTGATCTGAGTGTTTGTTTGCTTACTGTTTATGCCATATCTACTTTATGATTTTTTAGTGTAAGTAAACTGTGGGAGCTTATCTTGTTGAAAGTTTTAGTTTGGAATAGATTAGCTGAATAAAACTGGTGGGCTCCAAAAAAGGTAAATAAGAGAAGGATAAAATTGGGAAAGGCTAACAAGAAAAATAAAAAAGGGATCTACATTTAGAAGTTGTATAAGAAATTTGATTTTGAAATTAGTAAATAAGCAAATTTGAGTACATTAGATTATTTTATTTCATCAAGTAGATTTAATATTAACAGTAATCCTAAGGCTTTATATAACAGAAAATGGATAAGGTGGAGGGAGGTAGACGCCTATCAGTATTGACTCCTTCAACAAACCTTCCACAATTTTCTTTGAAAGATCTACAAAATTTTAATCAGGAATCTGTGACATCAGTAGTGAATAGCACTGTGGAAGCAGCTATGATCAAAGCAATTGAACCAATTCAAAAGAAACTGGAAGAGCTATCCAAATTAGATGATATTTCTAATCAACTGTCAGCTCAAGCAGAGGAGATTAAAAATCAGTTAGTAGAGAACAAACAAGAAATAGCTGCCTTGTCAAACTTAACAAATAAGTTGGAGACTAAAGTGGAAAACACAGAGGAGCAGCTACAAATTATGAAAGAGAAACAGGAGGCTTTGAAGATTTAGTAATCAAATTAGAATTGGAAAGAGCCACATTTATACTAAGAATCCAAAATGTACTGGAGAAGAAAGAAGAAAAACTGAAGGAAGAAATCAGTCAAGCACTAGCAGAGTATTTAGAGATGGAATCCACCTCAGATCTAGACAACAATATAGATACAATCTATAGAATGAATTCTGCTTACACCAAATGGAATGGATTGCCAAGGGAAGTGCATATAAAGTTCTGCAAAAAGGAACTCAAGGACAGGATTTTAAAGTTATCAAATGAGAAGACTCTGAGGATATATGACTCTGAAACTAGAATTCTGAGAGAGGTCCCGTGGAGGATCAGAGAAAAGAGATATCAATACTCAGGTCTAATCAACCTTCTTAAAAATAATAACATTCAGTATAGGTGGCTAATTCCCAAAGGCATTTTCTTTATATATAAAGGAAAGAGGTATAAAATTAACTCTATTTTTAAATTAGAAGATTTTCTAGAAAAATTTGGTAAAGAGCTGGGCTTCCAGGGGGAGGAGGAAGAATTTACTGCTTCAGAAGATGAAGCCCAGAAGCAGGATGAAGCACAGAGTCTGGATGTTAAACAAGGAAAGAAAAAGGGGAGAAGAAAGCGAAAACCAACCCACCTGTTTCAAATGGTAACAAGGTTACAACAAAAACAACAACAAGGAAGGCACAGAAGATGACAGGGATGAATGATCAAGAAATAAAAATAATATCTATCAATGTTAACGGACTAAACTCACCCAATAAGAGAGCAAGAATCTATCATCAACTAAAAAAATGTAATGCGGATGTCATCTGTCTCCAGGAGACATATGTTAAAAGGGGGGATATAAGGCTTTTGGAGAATAAAAAACTTGGAAAATCCTTTATAGCAGCAGATGACAAAAAGAAGAAAAAAGGAGTGGTTATATATGCTAAGGAAAACTTGCAACCTGAACTTATATTCAACTCGGAAGATGGTAGAGTAATAGTAATTCAAATCCATAAACACAATAAATTAACACTCATTGTAAACATATACTCACCGATTCAAAGTCAAGAAAAATTCTTCAAACAACTCAGAGAAGCTATAGGGAAACAGATATGTGACGAGATATGCGTGACTGGAGATTCTAACATGGTCTTTGATAACCAAATAGATAGGAAGAGTCCAAAAGTAAGAGTGAAACAAGGAAATGAACTACTAAAATCCTTTATGAAATTAGTAGAAGAATTCAAACTTATTGATGCTTGGAGGACAAGAAATATTGACATGAAAAATTTTACTTTTTTTTCCTAATAGACACAAGTCTTGGTCGAGGCTGGACATATGTTGGGTGTCAGTGGACGTAATCAATGATATTAAGGAGGTTGAAATACTACCAGCAACATTCACAAATCATAATCGAATTATGTGTGTGCTATCTGATACGCAAAGAAGAAAAAGATGGTCCTCGAATACCATGTTTTTAAAGGATAAAAAAATTGTAGATGAGTCTAAATTAGAATTTAAATTTTTTTTCAAGGAAAATATTCAACCTGAAGTACCATTAGAAATAGTATGGGATGCATTTAAGGCATATGCAAGGGGCCGGTTCATCAGACAAAATGCATGGAAAAGAAAACAAGAAAATAGAGAGTTAAATCTGATTAAAGAAAAAACAAAGCATGAAGAAAGCAAAATGAGACTGCATAATGAAATTTTCCAAGCAATAAAGAATAAAATTAAATATTTACAACACCAACTAAGTTGCATCTTAATGCAAGAAATTGCAAGAAAGATAAATTATGCCAGACAATTTTACTTTGAGTACTTCAACAAATTAAGGACAAAAAGTAATAAGAAGTTTGAAAGGTGAAGAGGGAAATGAGAGATTTTCCTTAAAAGGTCTTAAAGAAGTGGTTGAACAGTTTTATAGGAAATTATGTCAGAAAAATGAGGTTAATCCAGAGCTAATTAAAAAATATTTTGATAAATGTCCAGAAGGCTATTTCTCTGAAGAACAAAGGAAAATCTTAAATGATCCAACTTCTATGTGCAAAATTATAGAAGCTATAATCCCTCCCCCCCAAATAAATAAAACACCTGGACCAGACAGGATACCTATTGAATTCTATAAGACCTTTGAAGACGTGATATCATTACCTTTGAAAGAAGTAATAAATAATATCTTAGTTAAAGACCAAATTCCACCATCATGGAAAGAAGCCCAGATTACTCTTATACATAAACAAGGGACAGAGAGTAATGATATCAAAAACTATCGACCAATTTCTCTCCTTAATAGCGACTATAAAATCTTTGCTTGTATTCTAGCTGGAAGGCTCAGGAGAGTGTTAACACAAGTGATTCATAAGGACCAAGCAGGTTTCCTGCCCAGAAGGCAGATTAAAAATAATGTCAGAATAATTCTAGATGTATTAGAATTTTATGAGCAACATCCAGAAAGGACACTTGCATTGATATTTGTCGATGCAGAGAAGGCATTTGACAACTTAAATTGGAGATTCTTGTTGGGCAAATCAGAAATTTGGAATTGTGGAGTGAACTTTTTGAAAATGATCAAGGCTATTTACGATAAGCAATCAGTAAACATAATAGTTAATGGGGATATAACTCAAAGTGGAAATTAAAAAGGGTACTAGACAAGGCTGCCCCTTGTCCCCTTTACTTTTTTATTTTTGCATTAGAAACATTATTAACATGTATTAGAAATGACAAAGGAATTAAGGTCTTACATATTAAAGGTGAAAACATAAAAGTCCAAGCTTTTGTGGATGATATGGCCTTTATCTTGGAGGATCCGCAAGAATCATTGGTACATTTACTACATACTTTAGAGGAATATGGTAAAGTGGCAGGGTTGATAGTAAACAAAAAGAAAACTAAGATATTATTGAAAAATTGTAAAGGTACATCAGAAAAAGTGTTGCAAGAAATTTCAGGTTTTGACATCCAGAAGAAAGTTCGTTATTTAGGAATAATTTTGACAAATAGGTGTTGCTCTTTGGTCGAAGATAACTATACAAGAGTATTATCGGAGATAAAAAGAGATTTAGAAGTGTGAAAAAATCTGCAAATTTCTATATTAGGTAGAATCTTGACTTAAAATGAATATCTTTCCATGTATTCTTTTTCTGTTTCAAACTATTCCCATTTTAAGAAACCAAAATTTCTTTAAAGACTTAGATAAATTCATAAAGGGTTTTATATGGCAAAACAAGAGACCTAGGATTAAGGTAAAATACTTGAAAGAAAAGAAGGAGAGAGGGGGATTTGCTCTTCCAGATTGGAGACTTTATTATAAAGCAGCTGCATTGGTTAAGAGAATGGGTAATACAAGTGGATAAAATATTATTGAGTCTCAAGGGACATGACTTACAAATGGGTTGGCATTATTATGGCTGCGGTCACACACACTAAATAATCCACTTTCAATCCACTTTCAATGCACTTTCCAACTGGATTTTTACTGTGTGAACTAGCAAAATCCAGTTGGAAAGTGCATTGAAAGTGGATTGAAAGTGGATTATTTAGTGTGTGTGACCACAGCCTATGGCCGAGTACAGACTGGCAATTTGCCCCGGTAGCCACTCGCGGCAAAAAAAACCCGGATTAAACTATACCGGGTTTTCCCGTCCACACAGCGAGGGCCGCTGCCGGAAGATACGGGACGGAGGCGCGCGGGAGCGTTCAGACTGCCGCGCCGGAGGTGTGCTATATTCGCCGTTTCCCCATTAATTCGGCTGTGGGTGTATGAGTGCATGTGCGCATGAGCGCTCATGCGCTCAAGTGCTCATGCGCATAAGCGCATTTTGCCGATTTTTTTTTTTTTGCCCTGCAATGCCGGCACCACATTGGGCAGTGGAGTGGAGCACAGCCAATCACAGTGCTGCTGCCTCGTGCCCAACGCGGGTTGCTCCCGGCTTTTCGCCTGCGCGTTCAGACTCCCCGGAAGCAGAGAAACGCGCGACGAACGCAGGCTTTTGGATTTGCGAAGGCTTTTATCAGGTGTTTTTTTAATCCGGCAGTGAAGCGCGAGGGCTCCGGTAAGCTCCGGGTGGGGGACGCCAGGCAGATGTGCCTGTGTGAACATTCCATTTAATCCGATATTGAGTCGCTGTCAGCCCGGGTCCCATCCCGGGGCAAATTGCCAGTCTGTACTCGGCCTATATTTGGTACAATAAAACTTCATCCCATTTCAAACAACATACTATCAGAGCGGCTTTATATAAAATATGGGATGAGATAAAGGACAAATACTATAAGAAAATCCCTAAGTGACTCTCCCCAATAGAGACTTTTGTAAAACCTATGCTTTATATCAAATATACTAAATGGAGATATGAAGACCTCTTGGACAGAAATGGAAGTTTGCTTGACGATGAGATACTTAAAGAACAAGGAATGAAGCTAACTTGGTGGGAGAAAAACCAACTTGCTTTGAGATGGTTACTAGATAAAAAAGTAGGTTTCTATGACAGCTTAACTGAGCTGGATAAGATTTGGCTGGGTACCAATGAAAGACTCATCAAAAAAGTGTATAACTTTTTGTTAGAATGGAAAATGCAAGATGAGTGGGTGAAACCATCTATGATAGCATGGGCACAAGATATTGGACAGTCTAGATTTAGACCAATGGGATAAAATCTGGTTGAGAAATATTAAATTTGTGAGGACTAGTGCTTTTAAAGAAAACATATTGAAGATGTTCTATAGGTGGCATATCTCGCCTGTGAGCCTAAACAAATATAATAAAAATATAGGAAAGAGTTGTTGGAAATGTAATTTTTGCAATGGTAGTTTTTACCACTTATGGTGGTCATGGAATAAAGCAAAAAAAATTGGTCTATGATAAAAGGAATTATAGATAAAATTTTGGATAAAAAAATTCCACTTATACCTGAATGTTTTTTGTTGAATGTAATCCCGGATAGATTTAAGAAAAAGGAGGTATATTTAATAATGCAAATCTTGACAGCAGCAAGAATTGTATTTGCTAGAAAGTGGAAAGATAGAAAGATTCCAGCTATAGAGGAATTTATATTTAAGTTATGGAATGTCACAGAGATGGAAAAATTAACTTTCATTATTGAAGAAAAAAATTGAAGATCTATGAAAGTTATTGGTCTTGTTTCTATAAATGGTTGAAAGATTCCAATTTTGGTTTTATATATCAAACTAAGAATATCTGATTGGCATGTATAATTTAAGAGTGGCATAGGTTTAGTTGTTTTATGTATAGGGTGGAGGTCTCCGTAACTTTATAGTTATGTATATATGATTGGAGGATGATGTACTCCTTTTTACTTTTAAAAAACCAATATTTTTTTTAAAAAAGAACACCTTTGAAAGTCTATGTGAAACATAAATTTAAGCCAACTTGCAGAAAAGCGATCCCCTAATACACATTAAAAAAAAAAAAAGAGTTAAGATCAAATTTAAATACTTAGTATTCTGAGAGGGCAAGGGAATTTTCTAACAAGCAGGGAGATGGAGCAATTAGGAGCAGTGGCTTGATACAAAGATCCTCTCACTGTACTTGAAAGTGAGGAAGGGCTTTCCTTTGTCCCATTTCCAAGGCATAGGACTGTACTTCAGCTACAGCAATGCCAACAATTATTTATGCAACTGCAGCAGCTTTTGCTCATGCCAAGTGCTAAGCATGGTAAAACGCAAGTGCAAAGACTGCCCTTGACTGCATCAACCAGGATATAGTTGCTGACTGTCCATCCAGTGGGTGGATGGCACAGGATTTGGCAACTGCTTCAGCAGAGGGCAGGGTTGCAATAGCCTGTATGTGAATAGTACAGTGTGGCTTTTGCTGGCATTGGAGCAAGGGTGGGAGGGAGCAGGTCACACTGCTTACCTCTTCTGGGAAAAGACATTTGGCAGACTGCCCCATATTGCTGTTTCTCCGTCACCTTATCTGACCTCGGCTGGGAAAGCATCCAGACTCCCTCTGCTGGAAGACGGAGCTGCCTGAGTGTCCTTTTTCACCTTCAGCCTCATATCCCCCAGTGTAATATGAAAGGCAGTGCTGCAGCTATTGAGTGTCCTTCTTTGACACACTCCCTTAGAGCCAGTGAATGTGTTGCAATATACCCAAATTTCTATTGTAATCTGCAGTGGCACAGCTCATTGTCTCACTTCAGGATTCAACTACTTCATCCTGCTCCATGTAAATACCAGGCCTATTTACACATGTGAGAGAATGAACGGCACCACTTTGGGCTGCAGGTGATGGACTTTCCTCCTGCTCAAAGGCTTCTGAGATGTCCTCACAGTCTGAACCTTGGATGTTGGCTACCAGGGAAATTTATTTTTGGTCCAGTTCTCTCACTGCTACTTGTACTTTCACCCTCTGTTTCCTTTCTTTCACAACTTCACCAGGGTGGTATTCAAAGTACTATTTGTTGCAGCTGTGGCCCAGCTCTTCTGGTCTCCTCGTTTTCTCCATCCTGTGGCCTCGCAGACCACAGCTCTTATTTACTCCCCCCCCCCACCAATCTCTATCTGACCAGGATGGCCTAGGCTAGCCTGAGCTCATCAGATCTTGAAAAGTAAGCAGGGTCAGCCCTGACTAGCATTTGGATGGAAGACCTCCAAGGAATACCAGTGTCATGACGTGGAGGCAGGTAATGGCAAACCACCTCTGAATCTCCCTTTCCTTGAAGACCCCATGGGGTCACCATAAGGCACCTATGACTTGACGGCACTGTCCATCATCAATATATATATATATATGACCTGGGTGGCCTAGAGTAGCCCAATCTCATCAGATCTTGGAATCTAAGCAGGGTTGACCCTGGCCAATATTGTGGATGAAAGATCACCAAAGAATACCAAGGTCACTATGCAGAGACAAGCCGCTTCTGAATGTCTCTTGCCTTGAAAATCCTAAGGTGTCACTGGCTGTGACTTGATGGTAATGAAATAAAATTAAATTCTCTCTGATCTTCAGATACTAGGAAGGGCAGCAGGACAGTGCTGCAGGAAACAGGCCAGGCTAGCTGGAGGTGGGAGCAGCAGTGGCCTCACAGCTCTTAATTTTTCAATTTCTGAGAGCTTGAAACATGCTAAAATATTCCAAAAACATCTGTAAAATGAAAATCGCACAAAGCAAGCAGTTGGGCAAGGGATGTGTAATCATCTGAACCCGTTTAAAAATATCCCCGATCAAATCCACAGTGGGAACAAATCGCGGTAGGCTTGCCGTGTGACCACTGCCTTAAATTCATAATTTAGCCCTTGCAGTTTACCTTGTTTGGTTTTGGTGCCTTATGGAGGTAAACAACACGACCTGGTAAATAAGATCCCATTAAGTCTCTATTTAAGGGTTAGTGCATTTTTTTCCCTTAATGTTGTTGGCAACCTTAAACAGACTATAATATCTGTTGAAACACTTTCTACCATATATATATATATGAATGAACACAGAATTGGTGCTGGAGGGGGCAGCAGTGGGAGGGCTTCTGGTGCCCTGGCCCCACTGCTGGACCTCCTGATGGCACCTGGTATATTTTGGCCGCTGTGTGACAGAGTGTTGGACTAGATGGGCCATTGGCCTGATTCAACATTGGCTTCTCTTATGTTCTTAAGTTCTTAGAATTGTACTGTAAAATCTACAGGGAAAGTATGGCTGGTTGTGTTTGAATGTCCATGCTAAATTGATCAAATTGAACTGGCCAGAATTCTCCAGCCTTTCCTTGTGCTTCCAATGGTTCTCTTCATCTGTCAGTGCACTGGTACATTTTGCAAGTTACCTTCAACAATAAGATCCTCAGTTTCCCTCAGGTAACATTCTTCCCAGGTCAGCATCTTAGTGGCTGTCTTCAAACAGGCAGAGGACCAGTTCCTCTTCCATTCAGAAAAAAATATTTCATGGCCTTTGCTGCTTTCTGCAGACCTAGAAATCTATTTATGTAAATGCACAGGTTCCTGGCAATAGGAATTTTGAAGGAAAGTAGTGGGAAGTAGAGGAACTTGATAAGGAGAATTATTGTAGGGTGTGTTTCTGAAGTAAGAGAAGAAATTAATGAGTGAGACTTCTGAGGATGTAAAGAACAATAGACTCTGGGGGGAAAAGGAAAATAGGAAATCTGGATTAGTCAATTTAATGAAATAAAGTTTTCTCAAATCTTAGAATGAGGAAGGTTCAATTAAAATTACTAAACAGTAAGGATGCCACAAATATTGTATTTAACAGAGGAGCACAAAGACACCTAAGCAATGAGTTTCAGCTAAAAAAATGCTTAAACTGATTTTTGTTTTACAAATTAGAGGTGGGTGTGTAGATAGATGATGAAAAATGGACACATCAGATCACTTCAGTAAATGATTGGCTCCTTTTTTCTGACTGGGGAGCAGAAAATGAGCCAAGCCAATATCCCATTATGCATAACTAGTTTTTTTTTTACAAAATATAAAGAATATTAATGCAAAAAAAGAAATATCAATAAAAAACTATAATGAATACAACCATTACTTTCCCCATTGATATGAAACAATTAAGGCAGAAGGGATGGCTTCTAAGGGTGTCAGTCAGAAATTTACTAACCGACATCTGATCTGAACAATGGCCATTAATAAATATCAGAAATGCTGTAAATCTGGACAACAGGGTTAGGGTGAGCAGGGGTGCCCCTTGGGGAGAGCAGCCTCCCACCCTGCTGAGCCTCCAAAATTGCCTCCACATCGGACCAGCAGAGATTCAAAATCCAGGTCTCCTCCCTCCTGCAATTGCAGGTTCAGTTCCAAGCACTGCAGCATGCTGGCTGCTTTCCCAACCCTGTTTTCAGGTGCCTTGGAAGAGGGCCTTCTACCCTCCAGCATTCCAAGCCAGCTTTGAGGCACTCCAGGTGGGACAGGGCCATGCGGGGCTGTGCAAGAAGGCAAGTCTGCCTGCCACCCTGGCATAGATGGAAGCAGCTACAACACTCAGGCTCCACAGTGTCTGGTGGCTTCTCCTCAGAGAGGGGAGGGGATTGGCAGCTGGCTAATTTTGCTGCTGATCTTGTGGGCAGGAGAAAGGGGCAGGTGCCTGGGCTGCAAGGACTGGCTGGATGGAAGACTGCAGGCCTGGGCAGCTGCCGGCTAAACCACTTGACAAGGCACAAGATGGCTTGGCTGAATTAATACAGGAAAAGAATTACTTTTAAAATAGGTTTTTAAAGAGAGTGTTTTATGGCGCATGGCTTTAAATTAAGGGGGCATGGCCCCGAGATGCCCCACCATGGCTATGGGCCAGCCAACGTCACACATGGTTGCCTGTTAATTTTGAAGTATTTTATTTATTTATTTATTAGATTTCTACCCCGCCCTCCCAACCCAGGCCAGCTCAGGGCGGCTTACATAAAATCCATATATAGTTTACAATAAAATATTAATATACATTTAGATTAAAACAATTCTAAAATCATGAACTGTAAAGTAAAGGTAAAGGTTCCCTTGCTCGAAAGCCAGTCGAATCCGACTCTAGGGTTGCGGTGCTCATCTCCGTTTCAAAGCCGAAGAGCCAGCGCTGTCCAAAGACGTTTCTGTGGTCATGTGGCCGGCATGACTAAACACCAAGGTGCATGGAACGCTGTTACCTTCCCACCGAAGTGGTACCTATTTATCTACTTGCAATTTCTTGCTTTCGAACTGCTAGGTTGGCAGGAGCTGGAACTAGAGACGGGAGCTCACTCCGTCTTGAGGCACCTGGGTCTTGAACTGCTGAACTACTGACCTTCCACAGCCTGCAGTTCAGCGTCTTAAGCACTTGAGCCACCGCATGAACTGTACAACATAGTAAAGTGCTAGTGATATTAATTCCAGATGGCCGTAATTATTCAGTTCATTCTTCTCACAGTAAGTTCTTTGGCCTTCTTTTAATTATCCTTCTGGTGGCTGAATCAAGCTGTTATTAAAAGTTCCGGGGGAACAAAGGGCTCTCTCACCTTCAGCTCTCAGTTGTTAGCAGTGGTGGTTAACAGTGGTGGCAGCTCCAAAACCCTGTCAGAAGAGCTCCATTTTACAGGCCCTGCAGAACTGCAAAAGGTTGTGCAGGGCCCTGATCTCCTCTGGGAGCTCATTCCACCAGAGTGGAGCCACCACTGAGAAAGCCCTGGCCCTGGTTGTTGCCAACTTGGCCTCCTTGAGACTTGGGGGGCCAGTCAGTTCTGTGCCCCTGATTGCAGTGCTCTCTAGGGAACATGTGGGGAAAGGCGGTCCCTCAGGTATGTAGGTCTCTGACCATAATGGGCTTTAAAGGTAAGAACCAGCACCTTGAAATGAATCCAGTATGTTATCGGCAGCCAGTGCAATGCCTTTAGCACCGGCAGGATGTGTCCCTGAGTAGAGAGTCCCATCAATACGCTGACCGTGGCATTTTGTACCAGCTGCAGCTTCCGGATTTGAGACAAGGGCAACCCCATGTAGAGGGCATTACAGTAGTTCAGTCTTGAGGTGACCATAGCATGGATCACTGCTACTAAGTCATTGTGTTCAAGGAAGGGAACCAGCTGCCTGATCAGCCAGAGATGATAAAAAGTCAATTTGGCAGTGGCTGCTACCTGGGCCTTCATTGTTAAGGAGGCATCTAGGAGCACTCCCAAGCTCCTAACCTCCAGTGCTGGCACCAATGGTGCCCCATCAAAGGTTGGTAGTGGGATCCCTACCCACAGGCCACCCCGACTCAGACACAGGACCTCTGTCTTCATCGGATTCAATTTCAGCTGGCTCAGTCTAAGCCAGCCAGCCATGGCTTGTAATGCCCAGTCCAGATCTTCTGGTTTGGAGTCAGACTGGCCACCCAACAACAGATAGAGCTGGGTGCCATCTGCGTACTGGTAACATCCCAGCCAATGCCTCCAGGCAATTTGGGCAAGGAGGTGCATTAAAGAGCATTGGGGACCAGTGTTCCATCTAAGTTTAGTGTGAGCTAGCACAGCTTTTTAGCCTCTGGCTTACACATTTTTTGTCTTTGCTCAGGAAGGATGGCTCCAGAGCAAACTAATTTATGCAGTAGCCAAATCACCTTCTCACAGCTTTATTGCTGGTAGCTCACAAAGCAGAATTTTTGCTCTCAAGGCTCCACAGCTTAGAGGGAGCATTGCTGGGGACAGAACTGCCCCTTGGGGCACTCAACAAACCAGTGGGTGCCTTCAGGATAGCTGTTCACCCAATGCCACCTTTTGTCCCCGATCTTGGAGAAAGGAAACAAGCCACTGCAAGGCCAGTCCCTGGACTCCAATGTTGGTGAAGTGGTGGATTAGTAGCTGATGGTCAACCATGTTGAACACTGCTGACAGGTCTAACAGCAAGAGCACGGCTGTTCTGCCCTGATCCAGATGCCTCCGAAGGTCATCTGTGAGGGTGACCAGTACCGTCTCTGTCCCATGGTCTGTGTGAAAGCCGGACTGGAAGTGGTCTAAAATGGAAGCATCATCCAAGAAGCCCTGTAACTGAATTACCACTGCCTTCTCTATTATCTTGCCCAAGTAGGGCAAGTTGGAAACTGGCCGATAGTTGGCCAATTCGGCCGGATCCAAGGATGGCTTGTTCAAGAGAGGGCGAACCACTGCTTACTTGAGTGCCCCCGGGAATAGCTCCTCCAAGAGGGACTTGTTGATAATCTTCCATAGGGCACCTTGGAACCCCTCGTGGCCAGCTTTAATTAGCCATGAAGGGCACGGGTCGAGGGAGCACGTGATGGGGTGTACAGTTAAGAGCAATCTGTCAACTTCCTCTAGGCTGAGCGGGCTGAAGTGAACCATAACCTGACTGGAAGATGTGCTTGGAGCCTCGAGTTCACTCACAGTATCAACTGTGGTGGGGAGGTCACGGCATAGCGATAGGACTTTATCTGCAAAATAGCCTGTGAGAGCCTCACAGCCAATGTCCAATTCCGTAGCATTTGTTCTGCCTTGCAGCAGAGCAGTAATAGACCGAATTGTTCTAAACAATTGGGTTGGGCATGAGCTTGCAGATGCAATTGCAGCAGTATAATATTGTCTCTTAGCAGCCTTGACTACCACCTCATAGGATCTCATAAATGTCCTATACAACGTTCTTGTAGCTTCGTTGTGAGCATGCCACCACTGTCTTTCTAACCGTCTTAACCCCCACTTCATCAGCTGCAACTCCTGGGTAAACCATGGAGCGAGCTTAGGTCAGGGGGGCAGAGGGTGCTGGGGAGCAATCTTGTTGATGGCTGTTGAGAGTCGGCTATGCCAGTCCTCTACAAGCTCATCTAATGAGCCACCAGGGGGCTTTGGATCCCTAAGAGCCATCTGAAGCTGCACCAGGTCCATTTGGCTCCACGCACAAGCCAAAATAGGCTTGCCGCCTAAACAGGGTTGGAGTGAAACATTCATATGGGCCTTCAAGGCAAAGTGGTCCAAACATGGTACTGCCAAAGCAGTAATCCGGTCTACTGTGATCCCCATTGTGAAGATCAAATCAAGTGTGTGCCCAGCCTGGTGAGTGGGGGCTGTTATAAATTGGGAGAGTCCTAATGCCGCCATGGACAACACCAAGTCTGCTGCCTGAGTGGAGGTCGCGTCATCAGCATGGACATTGAAATCACCCAAGACTATCAGTCTAGGGTGTTTCAATGCCCAGCCTGATGCAGCCTCCATCAGGGACAGTAGGTTGGTGTGTTGGGCGGTCGGTACACCAACCAAATTGCCACACTCTTCCCAGCTTCCCACATTAGGCCAGCACACTCTATGCCTGTGATCCTCAGCCATAGGAGCACCCTGAAGGAGTAAGCCTCCAGAATGAATAAAGCAACTCCTTCTCCCTGCCCCCTAGTCTGCAATTGGTGAAGGACCAAGAACCTGGGAGGAGCCAACTGGGAGACAGCTACTGTCTCCCCTTCTCGCACCCAGATCTTGGTCACGCATACCATGTCTACAACCTGCTCGTGCAGAAAGTCCCGAAGAACCATTGTCTTATTGTTTATAGACCTGGTGTTGCACAATACCTATGTTGGAGGGGGGTCAGTCCTCCTAGCTCCATTGCCTACAACCCTTGGGATGGGACATAGGCTGGAAGGAGGCCGAGCTGTTCTACTTATCCATCCCCTTCCCTGAACTCCCTGCCTAGGCCCACCACTATACTTTCCCCTCCTCAGGAGCACTGGAATCCTTTGCCCAGTCATCATTCTGCCTGCTGGTCTTCGCCAGCTATGAACCAGCTATAACCTCAGACCAGCTAAGGTACCAAATCAACCAGAGTAATCCTTTGACAACAGGCGCTGACTCCCACTAACTCCTAAAGTTGGATAACCCACAATACAAAATCAGTTCAATTACATGCCTTCCTAATTTAATCTAGTAGCCTATAAACCCCTTTTTTCCCTTTTCCTTTTATGTAACCCAATCAGCTAAACTGATACTATGAATATAAATGACAGCTAATACAAATCAATGGCAGTTTCCTTTAAGCAAATTTAATTAACTTGTAAATTTAAATATCAAATTAATTAATTAATCATTTCATCAATTACAGGGCGTATAATACAATCCAATCATCCATCAAATTCACCAGTCCATAGTAATTTGGAAAATAACAACAAATAATACAATACACAATTTCTATACCTTAATCCAATTAATTGGTCTAGATTTAATCATTCCCTATGGTTAGCTGTCTGCATCTACCGCCAGCTAATAGTCCGCAGATAGCAATCTGGTTTCAAATGATTGGGGCTCAGTGCATCCAAAGATCTTCTGTGGGCCAGTTGATCCCATAAATGGGTGTAAGATTTTATCCTGTGGGCCCACTCTACAATACTGTACCAGTATTTGCCCACCTCTCTAGAATTCTCCTGACCAACACTTCCTGTGGAGGTTGCCTGATGCCTAAGTCCAAGAGTCTTTGCTGTTTCTGCTCCTGCAGTCCCTGTTGGGAAACTTGACTGAGCGGGGCGCTGCCTTGGTCATGCTACCAGCAGTTGTTCAACGCATGCAGGCTCAGCTAGGGAAACTTCAGAGGAGGCAGAAACCTTCTCTTGGGCCCCCAGCCCCCGCCCGACCATCTGGAACACTCCCACAAATAGCTGCAGCAACAATCAAAGGGGAACTTTGGCCAAATGGTGACCATACAGGCTGATCCCAGCAGGTGGAGCCCAGAGCTTCCCATAGCTGGCTCCCATGCACTCACTGCTGGCAAGTATTTCACCCAGCACCACAGCTCCACAAGTCAATGTTGCTGGAGTTGGACCATGCCAGAGGAGGAGAGGCAGCTGTTCCTTTGTTCGATGGTAAAACCAGTGTTTCAGAGCTTGAGTTAATCCGCTGAGTGCTCCCTCCCCCTCACACACCGTACACCACACCCCCCTCACACACCACCCCCTCACACCCCACAGTAGAACTAAGTCTGACTACTTGCTGGTGATCTAGTGCTGCTTCCTTTATTTAAAATTCTTCTTTTCTTTAACAGTGAAGTGAAGCTTACAAGCCAATCCCAAAAGTTCATCATAAAACCAAGTATAACAGAGAAAAGTTTAGAAACCCAAAATACATTTCCGCAGGTCACCACATATTTTTTGCTAATTAAAAGTATCTTGAATATATTTGCACACCACATATAGATATCCCTTTAGAGAACAAGGACAAATGAACAGACCCTGCAAGACAGGGCAGAAGCATTGAATTCCCATGGTTCCAGTGCCCTCTAGGGAAACTGACTGTTATTTAAGATAGCAGGTGGGAAATCATCTGACTGGAACAGGGGTTGCTGCTGTTGTTGGAAGAGTTTTTCATACATGATAACCATCGTCTCTACAGTTTCTATCAAGGGACTTACAAATGAGAATATATTTAAAAGTGTTACTGCAACTTGTCACAACAGTTCATATGAAGAGGTAATTTGAAATATAAATGGTACATTACAGACAAACAACTTATCACTTGGTTATGTGCACCCCATTGCTGGCTGGTAACTGAACCTCAGTAGTCACCCCAGAACCTAATAGAAGAGGTAGATCAGAGAATGGTAAATCAAATACTCTTAATGCCAGTTTGGTGTAGTGGTTAAGTGCATGGACTCTTATCTGGGAGAACCGGGTTTGAATCCCCACTCCTCCACTTGCACCTGCTGATGTGACCTTGGGTCAGTCACAAGCTCTGGTGCAGCTGTTCTCTCAAGGACAGTTTCTGTCAGAGCTCTCTCAGCCCCACCTACCTCACAGGGTGTCTGTTGTGGGGAGGGGAAGGGAAAGGAGTTTGTAAGCTGCTCTGAGACGCCTTTGGGCAGTGAAGGGCAGGGTATAAATCCAATCTCTTCTCTTCTTCTTAATGTAACTTAATGCCTCTGACCAGTATTAACAGCAAGCTATAGTATACTGCTTGCTATAAATGCTGCCTACTGTATTGCTCACTCTGTGTATATTTAGTACCCACAATTGCTCTGTGTATATTTAGTACCTACAGTGAGCTTGGTGTTGTGTAGAATGGAGAAATGGTGCGCTCTCTAACAGCACTGAAATGTCTCCAGACAGTCTCCAGACACTTTCTGTGCCGAGTCTCTTCTATGCATTAAAGAGGGCTCTAATATTATGACTTCATGAGTTATCTATGGTTATGAGGATCAGATATCTTCTAGAGTATGCTAATTCAAGCAGCTTGTGGGGGTGTGATAACAGGTGTGAGGAAGGACATTCTCCGATCCTACAGGTCACAGAAGACTTCTTATTGGATAGGCAATTGGCATACAGTGACAGTAACAGATGAAAGTATCACCGTAAGAGTCAAATCTGTCTCTAACCTTTAGCACTGCTGATCCAAATCAGATATCATTTTGAAATGGATGAGGGGGAAATAGAGAAGTATGAATAGAGCGAGAGAAGACTAGCTGCTTCTGTGTACTGTACATCATATATTGACATTCAGCTGGAGTATATAAACCACAGGAGAGCAAGAGTGACATACTAAAGAAGGAAAGAGTGTGCAGAAGGTTCATAGACAACATGGAGCCAGGGACAAAGTTGAAAAGGTAAGAGATATGTGAAGAATCATTCTGATTTGAGCAAGAAACTGTTTGTTGATTATTTATTATTATTATTATTATCATCATCATCATCATCAACAGCCTTTTTGACTACAACAGAGAAGAAGGTTACGCTGTGAATCAACAGGGATTGCTCACCTTCTTACAATCTGAAACAGTGGAAGGGTTTTTAGAAACACTCCAACACCATCATTTGGAGGCAGGTCACACATTGCAGTGTTACGTGCAGTGAACTAAGTTTTAGAGTGCTTACCTGCCTTGACACCGCCCAGGGTCTCTGGAGGGATATTGATATCATAATGCAGTCGACTGGAACACAATGGCTGTTCCCTGTGTTGAATTTTATGGCATGCAGAGACACTCACTCCAATGCCCTCTGCATTTTATGATTTTGTCCATGGCATAACACCTAAACAATAAAGCCCCTTTTCATTTTTTTAAAGTGACTAGCCCTTCTGGCTTCAAAGAGTGGCTTGAAAATACATGGACAATACTAGGTGAATTAGCAGGACCCAGAGAGCATTTCAAGTGTTTGGGGTGATGGCTTCAGTATCTTCCAGCTGGCAGCAAAAGCAGGTGAAGGTGCAAACTTACATGAAACACAGCAGCATGCGTCTTTCTTAAAAAAAAAAAAAAATCAGAAATAGGAGAGCTCTGCATCTGAGTGGAGAAACTGAATGCTCAGTCTTTTGCCATGTAGCTTCCCCCCCCATTCAAAATAACGTATTTCAATAGTAACTGTAAAATCTACCTGTTTGGAGAGTATTTGGTGGGCAGGGTTATGCAAATATGGGGCTTATGTGAGTGCTGCTATGAAATCAGTAAAAGTTGTAATAGAATATGAGCTAATAAACTATATTGAATATAAGTTCAAACTAACTATTTGGGAAGGTATTATTTGGGAAGAGTCATAGCTTAGAGACAGTGCACATGGTTTTCATGCTTAAGGTCCCAGATTCAAACCCCAGCTTGTCTGGTTAAAAATATCTCAGGAAAGACCCCTGCTTGAATTCCTGAAGAGTCACCGACAGTCGGAATAGAAAATACCAGCCCAGACAGACCAAAGTATGTTTATATGCTGAGAATGATGTATAGCTAACTGTAGCCAGTTTGGTGTAGTGGTTAAGTGCGTGGACTCTAATCTGGGAGAACCGGGTTTGATTCCCCACTCCTCCTCTTGCACCTGGCTGGATGACCTTGGGCAAGCCATAGTTCTGATAAGAGCTGTTCTTGAAAAAGAGCAGTTTCTGTCAGAGCT
Source organism: Gekko gecko (assembly GCA_029375565.1). Taxonomy (NCBI): domain Eukaryota; kingdom Metazoa; phylum Chordata; class Lepidosauria; order Squamata; family Gekkonidae; genus Gekko; species Gekko gecko. The sequence continues at coordinate 58,415,588 of JAPDNY010000003.1, read as the reverse complement.
CTCTCAGCCCCACCTACCTCACAGGGTGTCTGTTGTGGGGAGGGGAAGGGAAAGGAGTTTGCAAGCCACTCTGAGACACCTTTGGGTAGTGAAGGGCAGGGTATAAATCCAATCTCTTCTTCTTCGCCTTCTACCTTTGAATAATAAAATGGTGTTGTTGATTTTATGATCAAAATCTGATCAGTGAGCTACATGTCAGAGATTTACCTCTCTTGAGTCATCTGTCATCCATGTTGCAAGGGAATGGTAGACTCTCAGAGGGTAGATCATAAAGACCTAACCTATCTTTCTTCAAAGAGTGACTAGCAAATGATGATCTAAATTAGCCATTAACAAAGCTTTTATCTTTCCGAATTCAGAGTCTGCAAAACAAAGCCAAGCAAAATTACAGACCGCTGTGTAAGAGGTGGAGTATTCCCCAAAGGATTTTGTCCTATGAATGGTACCAGGTTGCTTGTGGTTAGAACCATAGATGAAGCTGATGGTTATGACGCCAGGTATGCCAATGACCACATGTTCTCTTGCCACAGGGGCTGGGAGGATAACTGTGGGCTGCTTGTGCTGACAACAGAGGGAGAGGCAAGTAGTTATTCAGTCTTCTGAAGAATTATTCTCTCTTCTTTGCTCTAGGAGATTAAAAAGTGACGGTTTCAAGGAAGATACACTGTTGACCTCTTCAGATGAATCAGGTACTTCTGAATATTAAAAATGTTAATTTCTTTTTAATTTAATGTAGTTACTACTTGGAAAAATGTCTGCACTATGGATCGGGCAAAATCCTTTGATCCAACTACAGCAGAACTGATAACAGAGCAACTAGCTGCTCCCCCAGCTTCAAAGCCAGAAGCACAGGATTAGCAGTAGGAAAGAAAGGCAGCAGAGAAACACTGACAGCCAGTCTCAGGGCATCACAAGCAACTCCCCAGTGGCATTACCCATGGGTGGTAGGCACCCATTGAGTTTGCCTTGCTCCAAATTACCCCTGCTTATTTAATTAATTAATCTATACCCTGCCCTCCCAATCAACACATGCAGCTAAAACACCATTAAAAAGCAAGATATAAAAATAACACAAAGATATTAGATAGTTGAAATAAACCCTCACTTTTTTTTAATTAAAACATCATTAGTCAAATGCCTACTAGGAAAATGGAGGTTGCTGTTCTTTTGTTCCTTAAGGGTTCCTATGCCTTTGAATGCTGCATGAAAGCCAATAACGGGCAAAGTTTAATGCATTCCTGTACCTTCAGTGCAGGATAAAGCTGCACTTACCACATTCCCTATTTTAAGCAACTTCCCTAGGTAACACAATTCTGCCCCAAAGGGCTCCCTGTATAGGAGCCACTGCCAGGACATCCCTTCTTTTAAATGCTGCTCCTATAGCTTCACTTTTTGTACCAGTGAGGAATGACCTTCCATCTATGAGTGCTGAGTGGCTGCTTGGATGTCTGCAGAAAGATGAGAAGAACATGGTGATAGTGAGTCCAGTAGAAAGCATCTGGAACAGATAGATTCAGATGGGGAGCCTTGTTGGTCTGAAGCAGCAGAACAAAGTTTGAGTCCAGTGGCACCTTTAAGACCAGCAAAGATTTATTCAAGGTATAATTGGAATGGAAGAAATCAGAGATATGGAAATGCTTAGACTTCTTCCCATCTATGTCCCATCCCAAGGGATGTTGCATGTGGGGCTAGGAAAACCTACACCTCTCCAACACTGGTGTTATTCAATGCCAGGTCTATCAATAATAAGACCAATGTGCTCCATGATTATCTCATGGAGTCACAGGTAGACCTGGCCTGTGTGACCGAGATCTGGGTAAGAGATGGTGAAACTGTCGCCTTGAACCAACTTACTTCACTTGGGTTCTTGGTCTTTCACCAGTCGTGGACCTATGGGTGGGGTGTGTGTGTGGCTTTGCTTATCTGTGAATTTTGTTCCTTCAGGTTGCTCCCTGCCCCAACAATCTCTGGCATTGAATGTGTAAGTCTAGCATGTGATGTCAAGGAGCATTTGGCTATCTGGCTGGTGTACCGACCACCTAATGCATCAGCAGATACCCTGTCTGACCTATTAGAATCTGTATCAGGTGGGGCATTGGAATATCCCAGGCTCCTAATCCTGGGTGATTTCAATGTTCATGTCGATGATGCAGTGTCAGTCCAGGCCAGGGACCTAGTGTCATCCATGGAGGCACTGGGACTCTCCCAGTTTATATTGACTCCCACGCATCAAGTGGGTCACACACTGGATTTGATTTTTGGGATGGGGATACATGTGGATCTGATGACTACAGATGTAGTCCCATGGTCTGACCACTTCACCCTGAAGGTCCAGCTGAGCATACCATGCCCACCCTATTTAGGCGGCAAGCACATTTATGCTCATTCGTGGAGTCAAACTGACCCTAATTAGCTTCAGGAGGCTCTGCGGGATCCAATGCCTCCTGGTGTCTCATTGAATGAGCCGGTGGAGGACTGGGATAACTAGCTCTCTGAAGCCATCAATGAGATTGCCCCCCAATGCCCTCTATGCCCCTGTGCCAAAGCAGCACCATGGTATACCATGGTGAAAGATGAAGTAGGAGCTAAGACAGCTAGAGCGAAGGTGGCGGCCTGCTTGTGATGAAGTAGGAGCTAAGACAGCTAGAGCGAAGGTGGCGGCCTGCTTGTGATGAAATAGGAGCTAAGACAGCTAGAGCGAAGGTGGCGGCCTGCTTGTGATGAAGTGTCATGAACATCTTATAGGACATTTATGAGATGGCAGTGAAGACCGCAAAGAAAGATTTCTATGCAGCCTCTATTGCATCTGCGAGCTCGCTCCCAGCCCAATTATTTAGAGTTATTTGGTCCATTACAACTCTGCCTCAGGGCAGACCAAATAGTAGGAAATTGGCTATTGGCTGTGAGGCATTTGTGAGCTATTTTGCAGATAAGATCATGGCACTTGGCCAGGACCTTCTGGGCACTATTGAGACAGTAAAGGAACTGGAAGCCCTTTGTCCATCTTCTGGTCCACTATTGGACTACTTCAATCAACTCACCTGGGAGGAAGTTGACAGGACCCTGGCAGCTGTGAGGCCTACTACTTGCCTCCTTGACCCATGGCTAGTGAAATCTTGTGGGAAGCACATTCGAGCCCCTCTGGAAGAAATCATCAACTTATCCCTATCTACTGGAACTTTTCCAGAGGCTTTAAAGTAGTTTGCCCACTCTTGAAAAAGTCATCACTGGACCCAACAGTCCTGACCAACTACTGCCCAGTGTTGAACTTAACGTTCCTGCATAAGGTGGTTGAGAGAACAGTGGCCGAACAATACCAGGCCTTTCTGGATGATGCTTCCATTCTTGATCCTTTCCAGTCCGGTGTCCACCCTGGCCATGGGATGGAGACAGCTCTGGTCACCTTTACAGATGACCTCTGTAGACATCTGGATTGAGGCGGGTCAGCACTGCTGTTGTTATTAGATTTAACAGCAGTGTTTGATACAGTCGATTACGATCTTATGACCCACCGTCTCACTGATGTATATATGTGCCCCCTTACCCAGTTAGTCCAGAGTTATGGGCTGGGTTACCATCAGTATGCTGATGACATTCAGCTTTATCTGTTAATGGATGGTTATCTGTCCTCCATTCCTGGAAATCTGGCTAAGGCTTTGGACGCTGTGGCTGGATGGTTGCGGCAAAGTTGATTGAAGTTAAATCCATCGAAGACAGAGGTCCTGTACCTGGGTCATGGAGGGTTGGAGATGGGCACAAGGCTTCCCACACTGGAAGGGACACCTCTGGTGCCGGCCCAGTTGGTGAAGAGCCTGGGAGTAACACTGGATACCTCCTTATCTATGGAGGTCCAGGTTGCTGCAGTTGCCAGATCTGCATTTTTCCATCTTAGACAGATCAGGCTACTGAAGCCCTATCTCCCCCCGGGACTTAGCTATGGTGACCCATGCAATGGTCACTTCCAGGCTTGATTACTACAACTCGCTCTATGCAGGCTTACCCTTGAAGCTGATTTGGAAATTACAGCTGGTACAAAATGTGATGTCGTGTCTGCTGACGTCGACACTTGTGGGGGCTAACATATGGCTTGTGCTCTGTCAGCTGCACTGGCTGTCAGTTGAGTACCAGATCCACTTCAAGGTGTTGGTAATCACCTTCAAAGCCTTATATGGCCTGGGACCAAGATACCCAAGGGACTGCCTCTTCCCATATATGCCTCAGAGAGTGTTACGCTCTGAGAGTCAACATCTTCTGATGATCCCTGGCCCAAAGGATGTCCGCCTAGCCTCGACCAGGGCCAGGGCTTTTTCCGCCCTGTCCCCCACCTGGTGGAACATGCTCCATATGGAGATCAGGTCCCTGCATGATCTTATTCAATTCCACAGGGCCTGCAAGATGGGGCTGTTCCACCAGGCCTTTGGCTGAGGCAGCAGGCATCCACATATGCCCCCCCCCGAGGTTGCGGTCTCCCACCCACTGATAACCGGCCATACTTAGTTACATCAATGGGACGGATTCTCCCTATAGCAAGCATGACTATTGTTTTTATATGTTTTAATGTGTTTTAAATTTATTGTATTTATTGAAATGCTGTGACCTGCCCTGAGCCTGTTTACAGGATGGGTGGGATATAAATGTGAAAAATAAATAATAAATAAGCTTGTGTGCATGCACACTTCTTCAGATACATTGACCTGGCAATTTCCAGTCCATACATATAGGTAGAGGTTAAGCAGCAAATTAGCAAACATAATAATAAAGTTGTTTTGACAGATGCAAGGACCAAATTGGAACAACAAACTTAGTTTATACGGTCACCATTTGTTTGGGTTTAATTTTGGGGGGAAACATAGTGAAGGAAATAAATATTGATGGGCAGGTGTACCCTTCTTACTTGCAGAATGTTGGGAGTAATTAACTGAGATTAATAGTTTTGGCCTAATAGATAAGTTTGTAAGGTCCGCAGCTGGAAATCAGTTATGTGCCAAAGAGTACCGAACTCCTAAATAACACAATTTCTCGACACTCTTCCATCTATAAAGTTTGCTCTGTTCAGTCCAATGAAACTTCTTAAATATTAAATATTATTTTGCCTAACCTGATCTGCTGAGTTTTTGCACTATCAAGAAGACTGAAGTTCTCCATTGTGGCTTGTGATATAGTGACATTTCTCTCCAGCTATTAACGATTACCAATACAGCTTCACTTCCCAAAGAGCTCTGTGTGACGCAGAGCATGAGAAGCCTTACACCAGAGGAATATGCAAAGGCCTTTCAGTCATTCCTAGAGCATTCAACTGAACATCAGTGCATGGACCAATTCAATAAGGAGGAATTGCCCAATATAGTGGCCAGGTAAGGAACAAGTTCAAAACATTTGGAAAAGATATCACATAGTGCCAGTGCTTCAAGGGTTCCTATTATGCTTATGGGTTCCTATTTTCCCATTGTTGTAGATCACCTCAATGGATCAGGTTTGAACTAGGGTTGCCAAATACTTACCGTATTTCAGTGGGGGACACACAGTCCCTGGCTGGAACATTCCTCTGTGGAACACCCACACCGCATGATGCCGTCGCCAGGAAGTGACGCTGGGAGATGCTCTGGCAACGGGGCTGGAAACTCGATGGTACCATCGAGTTTCCAGCCCCATTGCCAGAGTGTTGCCCGGTGTCACTTCCTGGCGACGGCATCATGCACCGTGTCTTTTCCTCCCTGGGAATGGTCCTGCCAGGACATATCCATCCCACGCTGAATTACAGTAAGTTCTTGGGAAGCCTGATTTGAACTGAAGGGGAGGATAAAACTATCTTCATCTGTTTATCACTTGTAAAATGCCATAACATCTCTGCTTCAACACTGATTCAGCTAAAGCTGAGCACTTCCCAGTCTTGTTAATAAACTGAAAATGTTAAACTTGTCCATAAATCTTTCCAGTTTATATCAGTGGGTCTTAAAATGGGCCACAATATATATCTGGTGGGCGACATTAGGTTTAGCAGGTCACAAACTGTTCATTATCACTGATAGTGTCCATGCAGACTGCCAGATTCTCTCACTTTATGCAAAGCATGTTCCCCAGTTCAGCATGCCTAGGGCATCTTGTTTAAATTGACCTCTCTGTTATTTTAAGGTTCTATAACTTTTCACAATGTCACACTTAGGTACGATGCTACCAGGGCTGCTTCCTGAGCATATTCTTGTTTAGATCAGGAAGAGATGCTAAAGCTGATGTGTGTCCTTTACCTGATTTTTTAAAAATTGATTTTTTCGGATAAACAACTGAGATAGTGGACAACATTATAAGTCTGGGCCTTGTTCCAGTACTTCCTTTGATGTGTACACACACCATCTGTTGTGTTGTAATGAATGGAAGTCACCTCTTCTGGAATACGTACAGTAGGGAAAAAAACCCCCAGAATACTTACAGAAAACAACAGCGAAACAAATTAAATCTAAATCAGTTTAGCAAGTCTAACAAGGCTGTATTTCATGTAGGAATGGGCCACAAAGGAACTGAACCACAAAGCAAAGTTCATCACAAATTTTGCCCTGTTTATGGTTCCTGAACAGAATGCCATGACAGGCCTACCTTTATGAACTTCCATGAATTTTAAAGCAGTTTGTGGTGGTTTGTGGATGGAGCAGAAAGCAGGTATCTAAAGGGACTCTGAGTCCCTTTAAACCCTTGCTTTCTGTTCCTTGCAAAAGCTGCAAAACCAGCTGAGTGGCAGGGAGGTGCTCAGCCTGATAAACAGCTGTACTACAGAGAAGAACTCCCCACTGCTCAGCTGTTTGGGGCTGTCTTGTGCAGTCCCCTTAAAGGACTGCAGAAGAAAACCTGAAAAACAGCTGCACTACAGGGAGGTGATCCCCGCAGCTCAGTTCTTTCAGGCTGTCTTCTGCAGTCCCTTTAAACTGAAGTGACTGCAGAAGATAGCCCAAAAAACAATGTGTGATGGCAAGGTGCTCTCTGCCGCTCAGCTATTTTGCCCAGCTTTTGCAAACCCTGTGGTCCCTTTCAACAGGGTTTGCAGAGCCACAAACCACAAACCTGTTTGGTTAATGAACTTGCCTCCTGGTTTGGTTCTTGGTTTGGTCCATGGTTTGGCCATGAACCACAAACTGAATTGAACTGCATTTTCCTGGTTCATGTCCATCCTTATTTTCATGTATTACTGCTGCTGTTAATAATTACGGTTCTTATCTATTTATAAATATGGAGTGTGCATCAAATGGTCACATGCATATTTTGCACTTAATTGTGTTTTGACCCCACTCATTTAAAATCTTTCCCCCCATGTGACCATATGTGCAGTGCAAACCCCCAAATGAGAGAACATATTTCACGCACATGATGAAGACTCTAGACCATGACAGCATAGGCCACCATAATGCCTTAAGTCTTTGTTGCCAGGGGACTCTCTGGTTCAAAGCCAGCATGGTGTAGTGGTCAAAGTGTTGGACTAGGATCTTGGAAATCCAGGTTCAAATCCTCATTCTGCCATGGGAGCGTGCTGGGAGACCTTGGGCCATTCACACATTCTCAGCCTGACCTACCAGGGTGGTTGTAAGGATAAAACAGAAGAAAGGAGAGCAGAATGATGTAGGATGCTTTGAGTCCCCATTGGGGAGAAAAGCAGGATGTAAAGTATATAAATAAATAAATAAATAAATAAATAAATAAATAAATAAATAAATAAATACAACTACCCCTCTGAAGTCTGCACATTCGTGGCACTTTGTGACAAAATATTAAGAGAAAAATCAAGGTTATGAGTTAATATTAACACCAAACTTACTACATCTGGTATGACTAATAATTCATCATCTAATCTCAAATACATATTTTTTCAGTAGGGATCATTTGTTAATGCATTAATGAAAATAACAAGCAGTTAAATAAAATAAAATGTGATGTAATCATAAATGCTTATAATTTCAGTCTTGGAAATGGAAAATCCACAATCAGGGTGCTAGGTGTTGGAAGTGGCACAGGTAAGGCACGCAATATTCCATTCGAGTTTTTTTGTTTGTTTGTTTGAGGTAACAAGTGGCCATGATAAAAAGGTTTTTACTGCAGCAGTGCACTCTGTTTCACTTTAAGGTTAGCAGTTTGTTAAATTCAATATTTCTTCTTCAAAACCAAAAAAAAAGACTTGCTTCCTTCAGTATAAGTCAACACAGATATCAGAACAACATTTTCATGAAACACACCCAAACCATAAAATGCAGCTGATACCCTGGTCCTGACCTGGATAGTCTGGGCTAGCCCAGTCTCATTAGATCTTAGAGGCTAGGCAGGGTCGGTCCTGGCTAGTATTTGGATAGGAGACCTCCAAGGAATACCAGGGTTATGACGTGGAGGCAGGCAAGGGCAAAACACCCCTGAATCTCTCTTGCCTTGAAAACCATACGGGACCACCATAAGTCAGCTATGACTTGACAGTACTTCCCACCACCAATACCCTGGTAGCAAAGCATTAAGAGCAGCAGCCACAGTAATAATTACCATGTGATTTCCAGTGTGATATATTTCATTCATAACTGGTATTCTCACTTTCACTGATATAAATTAAGCTAAATAGGAATTGGTACTACTGGAGATTTAATTTGCTTCTCTATAGAAAAGAGATCTTTGCCATGCTACTCATTTCAGAGGATGGCTTTGGATGTTAAAAACACCATGGGCTATGTGTCCTATGAGAGAGGCTTGATTTGCCTAATAACACTTATCCACATGGGGCTGGCAGTTCTTGGTTGCAATGTGTGCAGGGTCTTGAATAGCCTATAAAACTCTAGAAGCTAATACTATGCAGGTGGCTGGTGTTGCTCATGTGTAACATCCAAAGCTACACTGTGAGTTAAGCATAAACTCTGATTTTGAAAAAGCAAGATTCTTAATAAAGATCTCATGTGCATTTATTGTATAGGAGGACAAGACTTGAAAATGATCAGAATAATCCAGTCCAAGCATCCAGGAGCCTTCATTAAAAATGAAGTCATAGAGCCCAACCCACAACATATCCTGGCATACAAAGGTATAGCATTGCATTACTATTGACAGAAGATATCAGAACATATATTTTGCCTTATTAAATTTCTTTTTTCACCCATAAACAGAAGCAATTAAGAATTCTTCTGATCTCAACAATGTCTCATTTACCTGGCACCAGTTAACATCCATGGAATATGAAAAGCAGGCAAAAGAGTGGAATGTAGGAAAGAAATATGACTTCATACACCTGATCCAGGTAAATTCAGCATTAGTCATACAAACCTTCCTGGTTTGTAAACAATGTATGGTACAATCTTATGGGTTTTTATTTGCTGGGTTTGCAGAGACTTGTGCAGGACAATTTCTCTACCTTCCCCTTCCCCATTTAATGGGGACATTTAATCAACTCACCATTCTACCTACTGTCACATGTTTTCAGTCCTCATTAGGCTGGCTTTTAAGGATTTCCCCCTCTTTTGATTAATTTACTAAACCATATCTTTCTACATTTCTGGGGAGTTCCTCAAGTACGTAGAGATGCCTAACTTCTACAAATGTACCTTCATAATGGATAAGCACTTTATTTATTTATTTTCTTCATTTATCACCCACCTTCCTTGCCAAACTCAAGGCAGATTGTAATCAGCCAGCTGAGAATTCCAATTAACAAGGCAGTAGGGTTAGGCTTACAAAAGTGAACGAAGATAAAAAAGAGGCATGATGTGTCCTGACTTGGATATCCCAGGCTAGCTCGATCTCTTCAGATCTCAGAAGCTAAACAGGGTTGGTCAGTATTTGGGAAGGAGGCCACCAAGGAATACCAGGGTCATGATGCAGAGGTAGGCAATGGCAAACCACCTCTGAACATCTCTTGCCTTGAAATAGGGTCACCATGGCCGAGTTCAGACTGGCACTTTGGTCCAAGATAGGCACGTTTCAGAGATGTTTCACAAATGGATTAAAGGGCCGGTTCACACAGGCACATCTGTCAGGCATTCCCCAGTCGTACTCAACCCGTCTTGTAACGCTTCCCTCCCGAATTTAAAAGATACCAGGTGAAAGTGGTAGGAAACCCTGGAAAGTGCATTTATCCTGTGTTCATCCCACTTCTGAGAGTGTGAACTCGAACAAACTGATCCAGTAGGGATGCTCTTATGCACATGAGCGCATAAGCGCATATCATCAGATTGCATTACAAAAAGACGCTTACAGCCGCACCTCCCTTGCGTGTCCTCCCCAGTATGCTCCCGCATCAGTCGGTGCAGTGTGACCAGGAAAACCCGAGAACAAATTGTTCTGGGTCTTTTTGCCATGACTCTCTCACGCTTCAAACTGCCAGTCTGAACTCAGCCCATACTTTGTAAAGCGAAAAAGAGGACACATTTCCTGGCTGACTACTTCAAACAAGGGATCACTATGACAAATCTCATTTTAAATACTCCTACTGTAGAAGAAGAAGAAGATTAATGCCCCGTTTTTCTCAGAGTGGCTTATGATCTCCTTCCTTTCCTCTCCCCACAACAGATACCAGGTGAGATAGGTGGGGCTGAGAGCTCTTAGAGAACTGCTCTTGAGAGAACAGCTCTGAGAGAACTGTGACTGGCCCAAGGTCACCCAGCTGACTGCATGTGAAGGAGTGGGGGGGAAGAAGAAGAAGAGAAGGAGGAGGAGGAGAAGGAGGAGGAGATTGGATTTCTACACTGCTTTTCACTACCCAAAGGAATCTCAAAGCAGCTTACAATCTCCTTTCCCTTCCCCTCCCCACAACAGACACCCTGTGAGGTAGGTGGGGCTGAGAGAGCTCTTTCAAGAATTGCTTGTGAGAGAACAGCTCTGAAAGAACTTGTAACTGACCCAAGGTCACATCAGCAGCTGCATGTGGAGGAGTGGGGAATCAAACCCAGTTCTCCAGGATAGAATCCATCGCTCTTAACCACCACATGTGACTGCTGAACTGTGATAATGGATACTAACTAGGAATATTCCTAACCTTCCAACCCAAAAAGAGCCCAAAAGAGAATGGACACACAAAAAAGAGGACATCTGGGAACCCTACTTGAAAACACCATGGGGTCGCCATAAGTTAGCTGTGACTTGACAGCAAAAAAAAAAAAAAAAAGACATGACATACCACAATGCAAAAAGTGAGTAACGAGTGCAATAAAAGACTGCTGAAGTGAATTCTGATGTACTAGTGGAGTCCTGTTTTATTTTCCTGTCTCACCTCTGGCTTTTCTGGGTCTGTGGCTTTTGTCATCCATACAAGGGTCAGCCAGTTTTACCATTAGACGTGTCAATGCAAAAGGTGTTGGCACCAAACGTATCACAGAAGCATTAGAAAAACCCAGTGTAGCATATAACTGGTGACAGCATATCTTCTGTTACCTGCTAAATATGTGTTGCTTGACAGGAATAAAAATTGCAGCTTTTCCTTTCAGGTGGAACATTTTCTAAAGACCGTTAGTCAGAATCATTCCATGGTTTTCATGAGTTTGAAGGAGATGCTGATGACCCACTTAAGGAGAGCTTCTTAGTCAGACTAGGCTTGATCACTCAACGTTCTGAGGAATTAGGACAGTGACAAAAGAATCGTCTTGGTTTGTCAGACAGCTTCTTTGCTCCAGCAGTAGCAAAAATGGTGTGTGTGTGTGTGTGTTGGGGGGGACATCACTTCTGGTTGTATGTTGCTCCTCATCCTCCATTTTTGCTTCCACGGGAGCGAAGAGCAGTGATGGGGGCAGGGAGTTGGGGCTGGGAAATTGCCTGCCATCCCTGGGAAGTCTGGTAAGCCTAGAATCATCTTCTTTAGTATTTGGTGCTGAGCTGTAGTAGGCAGATGCTGTCAAGGGGAAAACCACAACAAAAACTGTTAAGTATGCAACTCAACACGATTGGATTTCAGCAAAAGTGATTTCAGCTTTATTGTAACAGCAAACTCGGCTCAACAACACACACGCACACACACACATACACAGAATAGTGGAGTGCAGCTCCCTTTTTAAATGATCCGGGCTCTCAAAGCCACACCCATAAATAAGTTAACATCCAATAACAATGCTAGGATAAAGACCAATGAGGTCTGTTCCCTCCAGAAAGCTATGTACAGTTCTGATTGGATATTTACAAGGTTTCACAGAACACAGTGGGAACACAACAATTTACAGTCCCATCTTATACCTGAAGCTTAACATGGGAATAGATATGACAGGTTCCAGCTTCAGGACATAACAAAAACGGATAGTAGATTAACATCAGTCAGGACTAAATGCCATTAAGACCAATTAGTGAAAAGTTACGTTGACACTCATGGGATTTATGACTAACTGTGGGTCTATCAGAGCGATCCTTTTTTTTTAATAGAAAAGTTTTATTAATTTTTGAAAAGTGAAAGAAAAGGAAACAAAAACCACAAAGAGAAAAACACTAACATATAACAAGTATGGAGTCTGTACTTGTTAAAACTACTTAAATTTACATAGATAGAATCTTTCCGTTATGCACCCAGACAGATTGATTTAGAATCTTGTTCAGGTCTATTCAAAGAGGTTTAATCCCAGGAAAATGTTCTTAGGACTGCAGTTTATAACTGCCTGAAAAGTACTGAGACTTACTAGTGATTTCAGCTCTCATACTTTTATTAGGTGAAGAACAAGACAACTTTAGCCGGTTCGCAGGCTGGCTTATATTCCCAAAGAAAACCCACACCCCAACACACACAACACCTGTGATTGGCCTATATACATTGATTGCATTATCTCCTCGGATCCCAGTTCCCCAATTGGAAGGGAGCCAGGATCTGACTGTCCATTGTCCTCAGGAATAAAGCTCAGGCACTTCGCCCTGCCTCGTGGTGGACCAGCTGGAACCGGTACGAGCACATGGCTGGCCCAGACCCACGTTCTGCGATGGGTACATTACACTACCATCTAAGGCTAAGTTGTTTACAAGGACTGAGGAAATACAGATTTCTTTTAGAACATCAGAAGTGAATTTACTGGAGCTGTGAAACTAGTCCTGTTTCATGAATTCTAGCTTGATGGAGATGCCTGGCTTAGTGGATTAACACTTCATGCATCTGATGAACACGAGAAATCCTTGCTGGAGATGGGAAAACCTGTTCAACTGGTTTTCCAAATGTTTTTTAGTAGCCATTCACAGGAATTCCAGTAAGGTTGCCAGCTGGTGCCCTCCTGAGACTGGGGGTGGGGGATATAGAGGGCCACCGTCATGTCAACAGCATGGAGTTATGACATCATTTCTGGAACAAACCTAGAAATCCTAGAATAGTATGACATCACTTCTGGATTCACCCTGGAAATGATGCTACACTGTCTGTACAATGCCTTTTTTTTTTTTTTTGGCATTATTCCCCTCCCACCAGTTTACAGAGCAGTCATGGGAGTCGGAGGTTGCCAGCAGGAGGTCTCCCACTATATTGGGACATCTGGTGACCCTAAGTCCCACACAATTCAAATGAGTAGGGCAACTGACAGGTCCTGATGGCAAGTAGCCCCTCTCTGAGCCAATTTCATTTCCAAAGAAAATGTGTGGCAGCCTGTTGCTGAAGGAAAATGGTAGCTTGCCCTGTTTTGTTCTGAACAAGTATGTGACTGTTTGGAGGGCTAATGGCACTGTAAAATTATGGGTCTGATTGTTGTTGAAAATTCATTCCTTATGGATGGCAAAGGGCTTTTCCATGCTGGGTTTTTGCCACAGCTCAGCTTCTGGTTTCCCCCCTTCCTTACACACAGTATTGCTTCCTGTTTATTGCTTTCCTATCTCCCCCAACGGGGCTGTGGTGGCTCAGGTGGTTAAGACGGTGAACTGCAGACCGGAAGGTCAGTAGTTCAGCAGTTTGAGACCCGAGTGCTGCATGACAGAGTGAGCTCCCATCTCCGGTCCCAGCTCCTGCCAACCTAGCAGTTCAAAAGCAAGAAATTGCAAGTAGATAAATAGGTACTGCTTTGGTGGGAAGGTAACAGCGTTCCGTGTGCCTCAGCATCTAGTCATGCCAGCCACATGACCACAGAAATGTCTTTGGACAGCGCTGGCTCTTCAGCTTTGAAACGGAAATGAGCACCGCAACCCTAAAGTCGGATTCGACTGGCTTTTGAGCAAGGGAAACCTTTATCTTTACCTATCTCCCCCAACATAGGTATCCATATTGCAAATTCTCTGTAGTGGTGTTGTAGGAAAGGGAGAGATATGTTTTCATTCATAAAAACAATCAATAAGCATTTCATTCTTCAGAAACTAAAATGTCATTTGAAGAGAGTTCCACAGCTGCATCTAACACAGTGTGGGAATTGTGTTCCCGATTAAGAGTAGTAGGTGCCTGTGATACCCCCATGCATGAAACCATACATGTGTCAGTAGTTCTGATCATCCTTCTGAAAGCCAATTTTAGGCATGCTGGGGTACAGGTTGAAGTTCTTGGAGGATGTGCCTGCTGGTCTGTTGGCAGGTGCTGTGCCATGGCAGGACACACAAAAATTAATGTCTACACTGCTGGCAATAACTTCATATCTCTAATGCCATCCCAAACACTGAATAACATCCCTTGTGCCTGACTTAAGAAATGAGTCAGTATTGACATGTCCAGATGACCATAAGCCAACCTGAATGCTTATAGTTTTATATAGAGCTCAGTCCTCAGATCTTTAAAAAAAAAATTCCTGGCTTCAAATTGGGGTGGGGAAGAGTTTTCAAGGCCCATAAGATTTTAGGAAATTGTCCCCCTTTTCATGGCCACTGTGGTCCTTAGAATACTAAGGCCCCGTTCACATGGAGCATTTGCCCCGCTGAAGGCATGGTAGCCCTGCGGACTTTCCGTGTGCGATCATACCAGCACATCTGGGAGGTGTAGCACTCCTGTGGCCAACCCGCGGCTTCCCGTGGAAAATGTGGAGTAAAAAACTACTAGGGTCGAAGCACTAGTTTCCGGAAACCCCGAGGCAAAGGCCAGCGTCTGATCGCAGGAGCACCAGTATCCCGCGGCTTCCGATGCCCGCCCATGTCCCGGGGTTTCCGGATGTTGTAAGTTTCCATGGGATGCACACCAACGCCAAATGACGCATGTGCACACGCAAGACACCAACAACGCCCCCCCCACGGCACATCGCCCTTTGCTACAGCGCGGCTTGCATGCTCTGCTGCACTGCTTTTTTGCTGCGCTGCAGCAGTGCTGTGTGATCGGTGCTCGGCACCGGAGCGTGGCAACCCAGTGGCCCGTGTGATCAGGCTATCGTGCCTTATTTTGCTCCGGGGTGAACTGCCACGCCTCCCCCCTGTGTTTTCTGGCCCGTATGACCAGGCCTAAGTTGGGTGGCGGGGAATTGGTTCAGTCCTAGGTTAGTTCTGTTACCTGTTTCCTTGTTTCATCATTAACTTAATAGCGCAGCTCTATACTCTGGAGGGGTGGTTCCTCTCCTTGTAGCCCTGCATGCTAAGCCTGTCCTGAGCTGGTTTCTGCTGTGACTTCACAAGGAGGAGGCCAAATGGCCTAACTACATGAGTCCATTCACTTTCCTGTGGGACATCTCATTCCAAGTTTCTTCTGCTTGCTCAATATCTGCCTAAGCTCTTCAAATCTTATAGCAACAGCCCAGTGAGATGTATGTAGAAGGAAGTTCCCATAAAACATCATTCTGTGGTGCCATCAGCTCAGTAATCAGATCACCACATTAATATGACTTATCTCCAGTGCCCTAGTCCGAAAAATGGGAATAGGAATTGTGTTATTGTAATTCGTGTGGAGGGTCATAGCAACTGGGGCACAGATTTATTTTCGTGTTCAGAAGTTCTCAGTGCCACTTGCAATGTTAACATTATGCTTATTTTTCTTAGTGGCAATTGTCTCTTTTAGATGCTGTACCGCGTGGAGGATATTGCACATACTATCAAGTTTTTCCACAGCTGCCTAGATTGTTATGCTAAACTTCTGATTATAATTTTATCAGGTAAGAGGCTTTTTTTAAAAAAAAAAAATATTGACTCTATTTTACAGAGATTCGCCTGCAGTAATTAAGTAGGCTCCAGATTCTGTTGGCTTAAAAAAAGTCTGCTAGGCTGCAGGGATGTGCATTCATTTGCAAATGAATAAACATCTAAAATGAAAAAAAAATCCACATTCATTCCAGGCGTTGGAGTAACAAGAAATTCCCAAAGGGGCTAATGACGAATGATGAACCAATGCCATTAGTGAAAAGGCCCTTTGATACCTTGTGTGCCACATTTCTTGTTGAGCTGATAGTAAGCCTTCATTTTTTGTGATTGGCTCAGTACAATTCAGTTTGATTGCCAGACATTCAGATAGGAGTTTCATTAGTGGAATGAAAAATGAATGGTTTTTTTTAAAACAAAAATGTCATCATTTTGCCCATTTTCTTAGCCGGTGCGTCTCATAGGATTACTAAATTTAAGGTGGGGTTTGACATTCTCCCAGAATTACTACTGATCTTCAGACTACAAAGGTAAATTCCACTGGAGGAAATAGCAGTGGTTTACCTGGTTTACCATAGAGCAGGAGTCTCCATTGTTTTTGAGCCTGTGTGCACCATTGGAATCCTGACCCAGAGTGGTAGGCCCAACCACAAAAGGACCCCTCAAGAGGGGGAGCAAACCACAACATGGCAGGGACTAAGGGTATGTAAAGTAAGGGTGATTTCCCACTAAAGCTGACTCGGGGTAGCGCCACCATTTGGCCCGATACTATTAGTCAATTTCACACCCGAAGTCGCGGGCTGCATTTTGACCCGCGGCTTCGCCAATTTCCCCGCAGTTTCGTAATCCTGTTTTTTGAGGATTACGAAACTGCGGGGAAATCGGGCGAAGCCGCGGGTCAAAATGCAGCCCCGTGGCTTCGGGTGTGAAATTGACTAATAGTATCGGGCCAAATGGCGGCGCTACCCCGAGTCAGCTTTAGTGGGAAATCACCCTAGGTCTTCAGCATTTCAGGCAGAAGTGCTGCTTAACAGGGTACCATTTAATCTGCAGAGCCAATCAGATCTGCAGTGCCCAGTCGGAAGCCCTTCAGGATTTTCCAAGCCAGCATTGGCAACCCTGTCTTCCTAATTTGTTGCTGTAGAATTTAACACCTTTGATAACTCATGCACCATTTATATGCAATTGGTGTACAATTTTTGACATGAAAAACTATGAAGAAAATAATTGTGAAGTCCCTTATTGTCCTGCTCTTAGAGCTACAGCCACATATCATCAGCTGAAGGAAGAACTGATGCTAGGGATCAGACAGTTGCCCGAATTAAATACAGAGCTTTAAGCAAAAGGCAGAACATATTGTATTGCATTTTCCATGTTTTGGAATAATGGCAGGTAATGTGTGATGCATAGAACTTGCATTTTGTCTACCGACTGTGTCAATATCTCTTACCTTTCTAATGCTAAATGCATATCCAGCTGCTAATCCAGTCTAGTAATTTGTCCTTTGTCTTGCTAGTAACAGCTGATGCAGCTCACACCTCATCCCAAGTGGTGCCCCAGGGTCAGGCCCCACTTCTGGATTTGTTCACTGAAGAGCTACTATTTTTAAAGCAGTTTCTCTCTCAACATCTGCATCACGAGGAATATTGTGCCTTTCAACCTTCCTGTTTCAAGTAGCAAACTGGTGCATCTGCCCCCAAGCAAGACTGATTGTCAGTAGATGTGCCAGCTTGCCTCTAAAAAGGCAAGCAGCTGGACTTGCCCCTCTGATTTACTCCTTGTCATTTCTCATTGCTTCTATGATGATCTGCTGGACGTGGCTTGCTTAGGTGAGCTGACTAAGACCAGCTTTGGATGTGATCATCATTTTGAAGTAAAGACAAAGGACAAATGGCTCATTTTTTGATGTTTGTTCATAAATGGAGCTTGCTTCTTTTCTCATTCAATGAGGGTAAGAAACAGAGTCTGACCACTCAATGCTAATCATATGGAGGAAGTAATACTAGTCCTTTTAGGGCCAAACTGGATGTTAACAATATCCATGGGTTGGACCTGTGGACATGGATGCCATTTTAGAATTGAAGTTGACTGTTTAAAAATGCCGCAACAGCCTAATCCCAACTGGGTCTGCAGTCCGGTAGGATGTGAAACAGGCTGCTTCGGCGCTTGAAAAGGGGTGTGTGTGTGAAAGAAAACAAAATTGCCTGGTTTGGCCCAATCATGTGGCATTTTTTAATAAACTCTAAAATGGCATCAGTGTTCATAGATGTAGTATTACAAACCTGTGTTCACTGTAAGGTCTAGTTTGGCCCTTAGTGAAGCTAATAATACTAATGTTTGAAGGAAGTATGAAGCAGTAGCTTAGTTTAAGGTCAATGGTACTTAGTTTAGGGTCCAAACTACCAGTGTTGCTGGGCGTCCATTATCAGAATCTTCCAATGTGTATTGTACTGGACAAAAGAAGTGTGATGATGGTGGTGGGGATATGGTTCAGGGTTGGCATGCTGGGGAAGAGTGGGTTATATCTCCTGATGGGAGATGTTCCACTGGCCCTTTTAAAGTTTGGGGGGGGAGGCCAGGCCGAATATGGACGACTGTATTTTTCATCCATGCGGCTAAAATAGCCCCAAGGAGCCACTTCTGACTGGAAAAATGGTGCCTGAGTGATGAGTTAGGACTTCCTCTTCTCTAGCGCTACAGTCTCTCCTGCTTTCAAGGCAGTTGCTATTTGCAGCTAAGTTACACATCTAGGGATCCAGTGACAATTCACAGATCCACAGTACCACATAGAGTCCCCCTGATTTAGTATAATATTTAGAGCAATGGTACTCACTTCCGCGGTTACCATCAGTCGATAGAGCCACACTTGCTTCCTCTCCTGGCATGAGACCTGCTCCTTGGGGAGGCTTGCAGCTTACTTGTTTTTCTGGTGATAGGCATTTCAAGGTGGGAACTGCATGTCGACCTCATGGGCAAGGGCCTTGCCCACTCACTGGCAACTTGTTTCAGGAGCCATACTGGGGAACAGTGCTTAGAAAATTCACAGATGGCATGTCACAGAGCCACAAGCAGTTTCCGAGCCACTGAGTATCACTGATTTAGAGAAACTAACAATTCGATATGATGTGTTCCAATAGGTGACAGTGGATGGGCTTCTATATGGAAGAAATACAGACATTGTCTACCTCCAACTGACAGCGGCCACTATATCACAGCCAATGATATCAAAGTTGTCTTGGATGGAATGGGAGTCAAATACCAGGTTTATGATTTCCCTTCTGTTTGGGATATCACTGAATGTTTTATTGATGGAGATACCACTGGAGGTCATACACTAGACTTCCTGACAGGGACAAAAGACTTCATGAACACTGCACCCCTTGGTCTTAAGCAACAGCTTCGACAAGCTCTGGGCCAACCAGAATGCAGCATCAAGAAGGATGGGAGGATTATTTTCAGAAATGATCTAAGCATGATTGTGGTCAGCTCCTAATAACAGGAGAAACATCACAGGCTATTTTCATCTGTTTTGATAGGGACAGGGCAAGCAAATCTACAGAGAATCCATTGTAAAGTTGTGAGGGAATTTTTCAGAACTGGCGGAGTGAAGTATAAAGCCTCATAGACGTGAAGTGTGCTTTTTGAGGCTTAAAAGATACTTAATTTATCACAGAACAAAGTTTGAGTCCAGTGACACCTTTAAGACCAACAATGTTTAATTCCGGGTATAATCTTTCATGTGCATGCACGCTTCATCAGATATGTTGAAACAAGACTTCCTCAACCATTACGTATCGGTGGGGGTATAGCTAAGAGTGGATTAAAGCAGTTGGTAACAATTGCTTTAATCCAATCTTAGGGGGTGGTCACATGCGTGAGATAAAGTGAGGGGGGAGCGAGGCTATTTCCTCAGGAGGATTTTTACTCTCAGTTGCGTGATCACACAGTCCTTGGAAGCTGCGGGCACAGCCCGCCACTGCACAATCAGGCCAAACTGCGGATGAGTCGGGAGGTTTTTTTTACTGTTTGTTTCTGATGTGCTTAAATGAGGAATTGATGAATCACATCTCCACATTGAGGGCTCCCTATGGAGTTTGCAATGATGCGCATACTGAGAAGGGGGGAAAAACAACAGCACAGAGTCGGGATGGGCTGATCACACCATCCCAACACTATGAGAGCATGCTGGAGCGATCAGAAATGGGAAAGTCTCTCTGTGGTCCATCACAACCCATTTACTACAGGATTTTCCCTGGTGTCTTTTTGCTCCGCTCCTGCGGTGGAGCAAAACACGTTGCCGACAGGTGCAGGGCGCTTCCCAGATGTTAGTGTCTGATCGTGCCCTTTAAATCCACCTGGCTTTTGTGCCTATGGTGGGTCTAATTGTGCATGTGATCGCACCCTTAGCTACACTTTTCACAGTTTGTGATGCATCTTGACTCTAATTAGCCCTTCCTGGCAACTAACCCCTCCCCTCTTCACCTAAATGTAATGGGTGAGGAAGTCTTGTTTCAATGTATCGGAAGAAGTGTGCATGCACATGAAAGCTGACACCCAGAATTAAACTTTGTTGGTCTTAAAGGTGCCCCTGGACTCAAACTGTGTTCTGTTGCTTCAGACCAACACAGCTACCCACCTGAGCCTATAATTTATCACAGTATACAATCAACATTGGTTTGCACAGATACGTATTGCCTCTAAGGTCCAGAAGTCATAAAACAGAGCCTGATAATTTATAAAGGAGGTCTGTAAAGGAAGAAATCATAAATATAGTTAGATGGTTGAATGCATGTAAGGAGACTGCAAACTTTAAGGTGTGTTATCATGGAGGAAAGCTAGCCTGGGGCTGCATACATAAGAAAGATGGATAAATTCTACAATGTGTATGCAATCTCCTTAGACTACATGAGCTCTGGGTTTTTCATCCAGTGAAGGTTTTGTTCCAGAGCACAAGAGACTTATTGCACTGTCATTAATGTTGCTGTATACATTTTGGTGGATTTTGGTATCTTTAATGCTATGTGGACAAGAGGGCCTCAATTACAACCCAGGTCCTGAGAAGGCTATTCTGCTTTTTGAGGCTGCTGTAGTGGTGTAGGTATAAGGCTGGTTTAGTGGTTAAGAGTGGCAGACTCTAATCTGGAGAAACAGGTTTGATTCCCCACTCCTCCATATGAAGCCTGCCGGGTAACCTTTGGCCAGTCACAGTTTTCTCAGAATTCTTTCAGCCCCACCTATCTCACAAGGTGCCTGTTGTGGGGAGGGGAAAGGAAGGTGATTGTAAGCCACTTTGAGACTCCGTAGGGTAAAGAAAAGTGGGGTATAAAAAAACAACTCTTCTTCTTCTTAATTGTCTGCAATGTTACATGAAAGTACTAAGCAGACATGCTTTAAGCTTTATCACAGAACAAAATTTGTCTCTCCAATGGGAGGGGAGGGGAGGGGCCTCAGCATGGTACAATGCCATAGAGTCCACCATTCAAAGCAACCATTTTCTCCAGGGGAAAAACCAAGAAGGGATCACTGTTATCCATACAGGAAATACACCAAACAAGCAGACACTGGGATGTAAACGACTATGACTGAACAACAACAACAAATTAGCAGCAAGCCAGTCTTGTCTTCTTTAACTAGGTGCAAAAGCCTCCTATATTTTGCTGGCTGAAATACTCTCCACGAACACTGTATTTATTTTTATATTAGTAGCAAACCAGTCCTCTTTTCTACTTGACTGGAAGCCTTCATTCTAAAAATTGGCTGGCAAATGCTCTCTACAACAAGCTGGAGCCCAGAACTCTATAAAGAAAACTATTCTAATTAATTCCATGCAGCTGCATGTTGGATATCTTTTTCTTAAAGTATAAAACCTTTTACAAGGTTGTTACGGGCTGAGCCCCTGTGTCATACTTCCACTTTTAAATTCACTTGTACTTAAAGTAATGCTTTAAAGGGACGAACTGGGCTCAATTTTTATATTTTAAAATAATTGTGGAATCATCACCTTCAATATCAAGAGTTAAACCATTTAGAAATCATCCCAGAAACTTATCACTTCCTAAACGATCTAGTGGAACAACATTTATGAGTACTTACTATAACATAGTCTTTACTAAGCCAATCAAAACTTATATAGTTCCAGATATGATGAATCAAGTGGTCTCTCCAAATATACTGTTACTATTGCTACAACAGGCCCAATCCAAATACCTTCTAAAATTAATAATATATTTCAATTATGTGTCATTATCCCCAATAAAAGCAGGAAAAACCAAGAAGGGATCACAGTTATCCATGTAGGAAATACACCAAACAAGCAAACACTGTGATGTGAATGACTAAGACATTTAGTGAATCTTTTCAAGGTAAACATCATATTATATAAAGTTTTGCAATACTACAAGGAAAAGTCCATCATTCTCAATGAGCACCACCCTTCAAAGCAGCCATTTTCTCCAGGGGAGCTGATCTCTGTCACCTGGAGATCAGTTGTAAAAGTGGGAGATCTCCAGGCCCCACCTGGAGGCTGGCAACCCTATGGCAGGGCCACACAGACAAATCCTTCCATTCATGTGTAGACATTATTTTAAAGCAAATGAGTGCATTAAAGCAACATCTGGTGTTGTACTCTGATCTTTGAAATGTGGTGAAGTGCATTAAGAGACTCCATTTATTAAATAACCAGTTATAACCCCCACCTGCTTTCTGAGACATACAGGAATGACAGGAAAAGTTGATTCATATTGCTTGTGTGGAGGAATTTCCATAGAA
Source organism: Gekko gecko (assembly GCA_029375565.1). Lineage (NCBI taxonomy): Eukaryota > Metazoa > Chordata > Lepidosauria > Squamata > Gekkonidae > Gekko > Gekko gecko. The sequence continues at coordinate 58,392,881 of JAPDNY010000003.1, read as the reverse complement.
CAGGGGCTCCATCTCCAGTTCAATTGGTACAGGCCTACTGACTTCCCCTCTTTGAAGCTTTCTGAGGGTCTGTGTCTAGGAGCTCTAGAGGTGTTCTTCTGAACACTACTTTGCCCGGCCACAAAGCACAAAAACAAATATTTACTTAATTAATACATTTCACCCATTTTCTCCATGGAGTTCAAGGTGGCATACATGACTCTTTCCTTCTCTTCACATCAATCCCGTGAGGTAGGTTAGGTGGGGGGGGGGTGTCACACCATTTTCTTCATGGTAGAATGGAATTTGAATCTGGATCTCCCAGATCCTAATCCAGCACTCTAATTACTATACCACACTGGCTTATTGCCATTTGATTGCTCACTGGTAATGTGTGGGACTCTTATTTTTGTTCTCAGAATGCCATGGCTTTAGTAGAGCACATAGAAGGTAGAAGCACCAGGCAGAATTCTTTCTCAGCATAGGAGCATTGTCTTACTATGGAATCTTCAAAGATATGTGTGCATCAGCCCCGCCACCAGTGTAATATGGGCAGCTTGTCATTTGTAAAGATTTCAATTTTTGTATTTTCATACTGTGTTTTTCTTTTTTGAAAAATAAATAATTTCACACTCAGAGTTAATGTTTGCTTCTGATAGCATAAACACACAGTACAGTAACAGTTTTCAGTAACAGAATTGAGAAACAGAATCTTAGAGTGAAGAAGCATGGGATAGCTGGCCGAGCCATATCCATTCCCACTACACCTTAGCTTAGCATCACATAGTCAAAGAGCCTGCTTTTAGCCATGGCCACTAAATGGAACCTCCATGTTCACAGAGTGTATACTTCTGAATATTAGACACTGAGAACATAATAAGGGAAATGATCTTGAACATAAGAAGTCATCTTATGCCTAGGGTTGCCACCCCCCGATGGGGGCAGGGGTTTACCCATTTTTGGGGCGCCCAATCTGCCACCGCTCATCTGGGCGGTCGGGGAAGTCCTGCCCCTGAGCAGCCCTGTCTATATTGACATGCCTAGTGTGATGACATTTCCCAGAGGTGACATCATCACACAGGGCACATTATGGGGGGATGCTCTAGCACAGGGGTGTTGAACTAATTTGTAACAAGTGCTGGATCTGACATAAATGGGATTTTGTGGGGCCAAGCCACGCATGTCATAAAATGTAATGCCAGGTAGCAGATATATAAACTTTATAAAAGATACAAACACAATTAAAGATATTATTTTTACTTAATATACAAATATGCTTCAAACACTTGCGATTTTTTGTTTATTTAACAATCTCTGATAACTGGCACCTCTCAAAAATCCCCCCCTCTTAAAAGATGCCTACATAAAAGGGAAAGGTGGGGGAATAGTGGGATTTGGCGATGCAATTCTTAAAATAAAACATCAAGAAAAAGCACAAGGATCACAGCAGAAACTAAAATATAAATGAAAAATATAAAATGCTCTGAGCCTCGGAACATAAATAGCTGGGCATTGCAAGCTTCTCCCCTCCCCCCTAGGTCTACTCAGAGTTGCAGTGACTCTCCAGTGTTATGTCCCCCTTTGGCTGTGGTTTCCCACATTAGAGTACTCACTCAGGTACCCTGTTCTCAGGTCAGTTCAGTAGAGACAAGCTGGCTCAAAACATTAACCCTGTATTTGCAAGGAGACAACTCTAGCAAACAGCAGCTTCAGCTATACAAACACTGGAAAGTGAAAATACTTGAGCCCTACTCTATTGAAATACATGGCAGCTCAGCACGGACAAAGTTGCAAAGAAAATGAATTTCCCATTAAGGTCTCTGGGCCCAGATAGACTACTCTGGGACTGAAATGACAGCCCCCAGAGTGAAATGACAGTCCTTGGGAGTAGCAGAAGCATTCTGGGATTGGAATGAGAGCCCCTGGAGTGGAATTCCATTCCCAGAATGCTGCTGCTATTCCAAGGGGCTGTCATTCCACTTTGCGCCCTGTCGTTCCAGTCCCAGAACACAGATTCTATTGCTAGGCATCATAATTTTATTCTGGGGGCTGTCATTCCAGTCCCAGAACGCTGTTTCTATTGCTAGAAACAGTCCCAAAGTAGTCTATCTGGGTGCAGAGACCTTAGTGGAAAAATCCATTCTGTATTTTCTTTGTAACTTTGCAATCCCAGAAGAGCTTCCTGCTGAAGCAGGCAAAGACAATATGGAGGGAGCTGGGAACTTTGACAACCTCAAGCTTCAAAGGGTGAGGACAGGAGGGGGAGGAGGGGGGAAGAAAAGAGCTGCAGGCCTGATTAAAGCCATGGGAAGGTCGCTTCTGGGCCCCGGGCCTTAAGTCTGATACCTCTGCTCTAGCATTTGAGAAAAAACTCCATGGTAAATATAGAGTTTTCTCTCAAATGCTAGAGTGTCCCCCCACAAAGTGTCCTGCATGTGCTGAAGACTCTCAGACAAAGAGACGAGCCCCCCCCCCCCGCCAGAAAGAAGTAAGGACCTGGCAACCCTACTTATGCCACATCAGGCCATTGGTCCATCTAGCTCAAGACTGTCTGTTCTGACTGGCAACAAGCACAAAAGGATCTTGCTTGTTACCTGCAGTTTTTTAAATGGACATGCCAAGTAATGAACCTGGAACATTCTTCAGGTAAAGCACAGCACTACTCCTGAACACAACCCCTCCTATATTGCCCTCATTCTCTAAGGCAGTTGGAATGGCCACTGTCAAAAACAGAATGCTGGTCCCTATCGAGTGATTATGGCCACAGCCGAGTACAAGGCAGGTATTGGATCTGAGATTCAGATTTGCCCCATTGACCTCACATTGGTTGCTTCAGCATTCATTTGAAAGGAGTCAAAACTGAGGAGATGGAAGAAAAGTGATTCCCTTCTCCTTGCACAGACTACCACTCTTGGCCCAGTGTGTACTGCAGTACCATGATATATGGTTAAGGAAGGCCTGCATGTTCTGAGACAGTGTACCTCTGAACACCAAGTGCCAAGGACAAACAATAAGAGGTAGTAAATCACTTACATTCCTCTTTAGGAACTCTTCCCTTTAGCCCTTTCCCATACAGACAAGCTGAGCTTAACATCAGCAGCTACGCTTCACTATCTCAACAGCCAATATGTCTCCCTAAAAAAAACAAATATTAGCTGTTGGTCTTCAACTAATGACATTCTGAGGTATACTGCCACTGAACCTGGACGTACCATTTAGCCATGATGGTTAACAGCCAGTGATAGTTTCATGATTTTGTCCCTTTAAAGCTATGTAAGGTGCAGAACATCACTATATTCATTGGCAAGGAGTTTTATTAATATTTGTTAATATTTATTAATGTATTAATATGTATTAATAATACCTCTCAGGCACAGATGTTCTTGGGCCTGCACATGGTGCACACTTCCCCAGCTCTGGGAGAGACAGGAGTCCTGGGCAATTGCCTTTGCCAGCCTCCATTCTTTTTGGTATCCAGTGCTGCAGTCATGTGAGATGCTGCAGCCAACAGAATTTCCCTTCTGTACAGTCATTTATAAGTTCAAGGTATCTCCTTGGGGCTTGCTGCTTAGCTGTGAAGCAAAGCCTAAACCTTCTTCACCTTTCAAAACTTCTAGGAGAGGTCACTGGCTGGAAGAAATTTTCTTAACAGGAGTGCCAAATGTTTCCTAACCAGCAGAAACTCAGCAGATGCAGCTTTTCCTTCCATGAAATTGGTTAAGAGAGGTAACCTATCGGATTTCTGCCTTTCGTGCCATGATTGAAAGCACATAGTTTTGGACTCAGACTGGAGACAACCAAGTTCAAATCCTCACTTGCCAAGAAGCTCTCTGGGTGACCTTAGTCCAGTGATTTTCTCTCAGCCTAGCCTATCTCACAAGGTTGTCACAAGGATAAAACAGAGGAAGGGAGAATGTACACATGCTGCCCTGAGCTCCTTGAAAGAAGGGTGGGATAAAAATGCACCAAATAAATAAATAAGGAATTAGGTTATGTGTTTTTAAGTGGGAAACGGTAGCAGAATTTGTTTTTCTGATATGGGGTGTCTGTAGGGATTCCGGGCCTCTCGCTATAGCGGAAGACCTCCTGGCACCCCAGTGCTTTGCCTGCATGAACCTCAAGAGCTGGAGGGAAGAAATAGGGTGCTGTGTGTGTGGAATATGCACCAGTGTTGCTTTGGTGCACTACCATTACTTCCTGTAAAAACCAGAGCTGATATAGCAGTGCTATATCAGTTTACAAAGTTTATGTAAAGTCTAAAGCATCTAATGTCACTGCTGTCCCCCCCCCGAAGTGATGTCAGTATGCTGGTGCCCGACTGGCTTGCCAGGCCCCACACCCAATTTCTCCCTGAGGTTTGCTGGCTGCAGACTGGCAACCACAGGTGTTTGGGTCCAACTGACAGAGCCCTGCAGAAATCATGACATTTGCACAGGAGTCTCTGTTTTTGTACAAATCAAACTTTTGCTCACAGTTTAGTGCAAGCTAAAAGTAACGAGAAATGAAATCCCAGGTTGTATCTGGCTAGGGTTGCCAGGTCTGGGTTGGAAAATACCTGGAGACTTTGGGGATGGATCCAGGAAAGGGCAGGGTTTGGGGAGGGGAGGGACCTCAGCATGGTACAATCCCACAAAGTCCACCCTTCAAAGCAGCCATTGTCTCCAGGGGAGCTGATCTCTCTCAGCTGGAGACCAGTCGTAAAAGCGGGAGTTCCCCAGGTCCCACCTGGAGGCTGGCAACCCTATATCTGGCTGCAGACCACAATAACAGAAGGTTCTAAATTAAACCTGATGGTTTAGTTGACATGGTGGCTGGGACACCCTCCAGCTCGCCCACTTCCTCCTCCCTCCCCTCCTCATCCTGTTGCACTCTGTAGTCATCATGAGCTATCTCTGTTTTACTACAAGTGGGCACTGGCAGGGTTCCTTTGAAGGCCTGTGTCCTTGGAGATTTCAGGCCTTTTATGGGTATGGGAGGGAGGGGAAGAGGAGGAAATAGAGAAGATATAAAAATTATGCGGCAGAGAAAGGGTTAAATTGTGAAACTAGAGTGGAAAATACATATCTGCAATTAATTAATAGGCAATTCTCCAGGGAGTCCATGCAATTAAAATGGAAGAACTAAGCAAGGGTAAGGAAACACAAAAATAGCACACTGTCCATATTTTATATTCAATTGTTTCATTTGTTTTAAAGAAGCATTTAACAAGTGAGGAGGTTTGTCATTATGCTGTTTAATTATGAGAATTAGCTTCTGTATCTCATTTTCATGTCTGTGCTGTGTCATTACTTAATACACGTTCTCTGTTTCTGTGGGAAGTCTTGATTGACTTCTTGCTCTTTCCCTCTGAAGTAGCTTCTCAAGTGTGGCCATTAGAGGGCTATGCAGCTCAGCACATTTGTTCAGCTCCTTTACAAAACTTTCCGATAGTTTTGATCGAAACATGAAGCTGGTTGCAGCATGGCTGGCTTTGCTTCAGCAGACCAGTCAGACATATTTCAGACATCTTCTGTAAATGATCTTATGTACTTTGGAGTCCATGGCGGATAGGTCTATCAGCAGCTACTAGCCATAGTGACTGAGGGGAACCTCCATGTTCAGAAGGCAGCGAACCTCTGAATACCAGTTCCAGGAGGCAACATCAGGGGAATGCCTCCCTGCCACACAGCTGCTTTTCACACTGTTTTACTGTCCCTTGAAACTTTAAACAAGATAGCCCAAAACAGCTGAACTCATCTGTTTTTTGGGCTTTCTGCAAATCCCCCTTTCAATGGGGTTTGCAGGGCCATGAACCACATGACCCAGTTTGGTTTGGTTCGGGGGGTTCAGATTTTTACGTTTTGATCTAGTGGAATTTTTAACAATAATACTGAGCTTTAGAGTTTACTTGTATTAATTTATCTCCAATGCATTCATAGGTCCTCAGCTTATGAAATGGATGCATTGTGCTAATAACTTTAGAAGGTGCCTGCTGCTTTTCTGAGTGGCTTTTAGTCTGAATTGATAGATTCACTTGGCCAAGCATAAAATGAATACATCCAGGACAGCACCGGCAATTGGCCTTCCAATAGACAATGTCAGATCAAACGAGCAATTTCAAATTTGACTATGATCAAATGAATTAAGACAAAGAAGTGGCTTTGGTTTCCGTCTGAGAGAGACAAGAACCCCTCAATGGCCTCAATTTTGAAAGACAAGTTTTCCTGTTTCTTTCCTTTCCTGCTGTCCACATTAAATAACTGTTTTCTATGTATGTAAGTGCCCTCAAGTCACAAGTGACTTACAAATCCTGGCAAGGGGGTTTCAAGGCAAGTGAGAAAGCAAGATGGTCTATAATTGCTTTCTTCTGCAAAGCCTTTCTTGGTGGTCTTCCATCCAAGTACCGACCCTGCCTGGCTTCAAAGATCTGATGATATTGAGCTATACCATATCATTCCACATCCCACCTGCTTTCTAAGGATTACCAAAGCCATCTGTTGACTTTCTTCAGTGATTTCTGAACATGGCCTTTAAAGCACTCAGAAACATGGAACTGACTTAAAGGCTACCTCACTTGCTGTGGCAGAAGTATTTACGGAATTCTGCAAGGGAATTGGGGGTTAACAACAGCCCTCCCTTATATAATAGCAATTCTAGGAGGAGGAATTACCAAGTCATCCATGCCACTATTCATTAGCTAGGGTCACTAGCTAGAGTAAGACAGGAGCTGATACATTTGTGTGTGTGTGTGTGTTTGTGTGTCCAGGCCCATCTCCCTTTCATCTTTGTAGCAGCAAAAATCATTTTAAGAAAAGCACTCAAAGAATATAACTAAGTTGCAGGAAGACTTCACATCTGAAGTTAATGTTTATAGAAAATTTGTAATTGTTGGATGCCTGCAAAATAACTTTTAGCAAGCTCTAACAAGTGACAGCACACATACTGGGATTTTCATCTCTTCTCTGCAGCTCCTGATAGTCTGATGATACTCGGAAACCTCTTGGGGAATATATGCTGTACTGTGAGGTGACTGATCAGACCTGCTTCTACTAGGCTGACCAGTTCCTTTATACAAATAGTCTCTTTGGGGTTTTGTTTTCACTGTAGGCTCTGTTAAGGACCACTGCTAAGTGTATTTGATTTTTTTTCATTAAGAGTCAGGGACCAAGGCTTGTTCACTTCAGAACAGAACAGTACTTTATTTTTCAGAACACACAACAAGGGGGCAGAAGATATATACAGAGGATAATTTGTTTCTTTTTAGGCTTTAACTTTTTACTTGGCTTACACTTAGACAGTATATTTGTTGTTTCCAGTATCCCACAGATGTTAAACAGTTCATTAACCACCTTCCTAATCACACTCTCCTGTACTGCTTCGGTGGTTAACCTTTGGCTTTCTAGAGCCGGCTCCTTTTGAGCCCAACTGGCCACCAACCAGCTGTCCTGATTCTGCCAGACCATTCCTCAGACCTCTCTTAACCACCTCTCCCAGTTGCTTTTCGAGCTCTGTATTTGGGTGTTTGTGGCAACTGATGTGTTTAACCTTTCACCAGTTTGATCACTGTCCTCTTTCCTTTAGAGGGACTCAGTAATCCAGACTATTCAGCCCCAGTTATCTGTTCCATCTGTTATTAGGCTGTTCACATAGAGCTCCTCAGATCGCTGACCGCTCTCTGCTAACTCCACTGATCAACTCCTTAACTGCTTCTCCCAACTGCCAGTCCCAAACTGTCAGTTTTGCTCGTTATGAATCAGTCACTGAGTGTTCTGAGCCAAATGGTCCCCTCCTCACTCAGTCATGTGACTCAGCAGTGTTCCTTGTTTACATTCTGCTGGTCCCAGATCTTTAATTCTGTCGCAGATACATTCTGTTGTCTCCGAAAAGATCCTACCTTTGGCACCATTTTCATTGAGGGTATTAGTATAACCTGCTTTAACTCCAGACAGGTTTGTTAAGATTTAAGGAGCACCTAATTATTAATCACTGTGGCTTTGATCCAGAGAATCATGCTTCAGTCCTTTTGAAACCTCTGGTACATATTAGTTACAAGTATCTTAAATAAAATGCCATGGTACAATTTTCTCTGGACTATGCCTCATACATTTATTTAATATTCGTCTTCTTTTTGATCATGGTGTTTCCCCTACCAAGTAAGTATAAATCTTATTTAACATTCATTTAATTTATTGCAGTACTGTCCTACTGTTCACTCAAGAAGCCACAGACAGTTCACGCTGTGCTCCAGTACAGGCACTGGCCAGCCTCGAGCCTGCCGAACTATAACAGTGGCACAACTCCAGAGAAGGGGGTTAAAACTTAACCCCCCTCTCTGCTCAGCTAGCTGGCGGGTGAAGAGAGGGGGCAACTGTGTGGCCTTTATTGCCAGCAGTTGTCTTCTTCCTGCTAATAAGCAGGGAGAAGACTCCATTGACAAGGGAGAAGGGAAATCTGGTCCACCATCTTCATCCCCTCCCCTTGCCCATTACTATCAAGCCCATTATGTGAAGGTTTTGAAGTCTGCTTTTCTGTAGGCTGAATTTGTATCTTGGTTATAAAGGGTACTCCAGTGTCTGCCTACTATTACTCTTGTAGGGCTATCTGCTGTCTTTCTCCCCTCTCCTTGCCAAATTAGGCCCCCCAACACCAGCAGTTCCCCAGGATACAAAATCATGCCTACAGGCCTGAGTGGGGGTATGCAGGGGCTCCAAGAACACACACACACACTGCTGGAGCAGCAGGTGATATATTTATAAATCAAAATGTATCCTGTGGCAGATTGACTCACTGCCAAAGGACAATGAACTGATCATTCTACCAAAGGTAGACAAAGGGGTGTGAGAGGCTTAGTGGCCCTATAAGCACTGGGCAGGAAGGGTGATGGGGAGGTGAATAGACTTACACATTGCTTAAGCAGTGTTTAATCAAGGATAATGGGCAAAGGGGAAGCCAGGCTTGGGTGTTGATGAGGCTTTACTACTAGTATATATATAAAAGCCTAGCTGTGTTTGTGATGACTCACCTTCTACCTGATTGGGCCAGCCTTTCAAGGTCATTTGCATATGCAGGCTGATTAGGCCTCGCCTCCAACATTCTAAACAGTTTGCTGTTGGGAGTCATTAAATGTGCCCTGAGGTAAAATACAACTCCCAAGTGTCCCCTAAATGTTCACTAAGGTTGCCAATCTCCCTGTGGGGCCTGGATATCTCCTGGAAATCACTGTGTTCTCTAGCCACAGCACATTGTTCCCCCTACAGAAAATTACCAGCTATTACAACTGATCTCCAGATGACCAAGATCAGTTCTCTGGGAGACAATGGCTGCTTTGGGCAGCGGACTCTATGGCATTATACCCTGCTGAGGTCCCTCCCCACCCCAAACCCTGCCATCCCCAGGCTATACCCCTCAAATCTACAGGTCTGGCCCTCCCCCTACTTTTACTAACCTCCAGGCTGCACCTGGAGATCTCCAAGATAATTCTCCTAGAGAAAATGGCTACTCTGAGCAGTGGAATCTATGGCATTTATACCTTGCTGAGATCCCTCCCCACCCCAAAACCTTCCCTCCCCAGGCTCTACCCATCAGATCTACTGGTATTTCCCAACCCAGAGTTGGCAACTCTGTAACAGGCTACAGAACCGCTTTCCAGACCCTTGGAACCCAGAAAACATGGCATAGGAGGAGGTGCTTTTCTATCTTAGCTGCCACTGCATAGCCCCAAATCAACATAAGTCAAGGGTGGAGGGAACCATACCTGTTACCATGTGGCTCTCCTCCCACTTGGGGCAGCAAAATGACTATCCATTTGGGGCGGCAAAATGACTTGAGACAGCCCTGCCTTATAGCTAAACAGAAGGAAATAAACATGGCTTGCCTCCCTCTATCTTCCTCTTCCCTCTGCCGTCCCACCAGCCACAGCCGGGACACTCACCTGGAGTTATTCTAGAGCCCGTTGTATTTCTTCCCACACCGGGCCTTACTCCTAGCCAGGTAATAAAACAATAGATTCAAAAAGGAGAATTCAACAGAAAAACATTACACACAAGAAATATACACAAACATAACAATTTGTGTTGAGGATGAAAACAAACCATTGCTAATTTTGGCAATCACCTCCCCCAAGTCCGAAATGAATGAATGCACAAAGAATTTGTGCCTCATAAACAGTCAGAAAGTGCCTGGAAGTCTCCCCACCCAGTTCCAAAATGAATGTGACAAGAGTCAACTCCCCCCTCCCATAATCCAAAGCAAACATTGTCTTGGAAGCCACAGGAGATGCATTGCAGCTGGTTTGGGTAGCTGGTGTATGGTCACTAGCCACAGGACCAGTGGAGCAGTGGGAGGTAGGGAAAATGGATGGATGGATGCCCCATGAGATACCGTTGGCAGGGGCACTTGACATTAATAGGGTCTGCAGGCTGATGATCAACTTTGTGGCAGTGATCAGAGAGGGTCGTCCCAGGCTTGGGTACCTGCGGATTAAATAGAAACTGAGGGAGATGTTAGCATTGGGCCTGCATGGCCAGAGCTGTGGGCTAACGGGATGGGGAACTTGAGTAGCCAGGGGAAAGCTTATCCAAAAAATGGGGGGAAAGACTAGTGTCACAGAAGTCCCAAATGTACAAATTCCACTAGTAGAAAACACCATCAAAATTTGCCAAACAATATATTAAACCGTTATAAAGTCAGTGGTGTCACAACAACAACTTTAGTGCATACTATAACAAGGTGTAAGATACAATATTTCATCCTTTGTCGATAAGACATAAAGTCCATGTAATCAGTGTAACTTGACTGGAGGAGTCCACATAGTCATAATATTGTCCAAACAGCCTTTCCAAAGATGCCTGTTCTAGATACTTAGAAGATGTGTTTCCTTTGACTTCTTCAGTTTGCCGGCTGTGGAAGTGGAACTGTAAAGAGATTTACACAAATACCTAACCTCAAAAACACATAAAAAACAGAATTGTTTTTAAAGAAACCTGCCCGAAAAATGCACTCACCCTGATTTCAGCAATTTCAACAGACCACAAGGTTTCTAGTGTAAGAAGCGAATCATAGGTTCTCAAATTCCACATTTTAATCACTGTGTAAATTAGTATTTCCTTTTGTCCATTTATATTTTTGTGGGTGGGGCAGCCTGCAACCAACTATAAATAATGAAAGGGAAATAATCTCAGTCACAAATAATTGGAGGAAAAGTGTCCCTTTGTATTCAAGGCACTTCCATTTTTTCTTGCGCTCTCTCTTCCTGCCTGTATGTCTCTTTCTCTGTTAATTCTCAGTTTCTCTTCTACCCTCTTCCTTGCTTTCTTTTGCTTACAAAGAATTTGGAGGTGGGAGGGACAGTGTGTGGGGGTCCTCAGCTGCTTGCACCGTGGGGGTGGGGGGTGGGGATGAAGCTTCGAATGAACTCTGAACACTGCCTAGAGAGCAAGAGGCTGAAATCAGGATTCTCTCTTACTGCTGTGAGATACATCACTACTAAAGCGGACTATGATAAAAGATGCACTAAGATATAACCTGACAGTTGAACAATGAAGAAAGAAATCAAGAATGCCTATGAAGAATCATGTGCAATGGACACATATGCTTCATCTTTTGCAGAGGAATAGGCCATGTCAGTGTTCCGTTCTCTAGCTATAAAGTCCAATAAAGCTACAGGCACTGTTGGGAAGAAAGATTGCTTAGAGTCTGCTACCCATCTAAAGAGTTGCGGGCCGTCATACTCTCAAGGAAACTTCTCCTTTGATCTGCATATTGTGCCATGCCAAGTCACTAGAAACAACATGGGGGAGCAGATCAACTTGGTCTGCTTGTCTGAGACCTGGCTGGAGGAATCAGATAATGTTTCTCTGTCCTAGTTGACCCTGGCCAGGTCCTTCATCAACCCCAAACAGGAGACTGGGGAGAGGAATAGTGGTGATCATTCAAGTGTTTTTTTGCCTTCCAAAGGTTCTCAGGGCAGACAGCGGTTGATCTTGATAGTATGTACCTTGTGATGGGCACCAGGGACAGGGTAGGGTTTCTGCAACCTAACTTGTTTATGGGTGCCTTGGCTAAGCTGGCAGAGGCCTAGTTTTGGAAACTCTTGGTCCTATAATTCTGGAGGATTTCATGATCCATGCAGAAGCTACTTCTAGCCAATCTCAAGACTTCATGGACACTACTGGGCAGCTTAATGGGCCCAAGACATGAAAGGTCATACACTAGATTTTTTTTTTTTTTAGTTTTGTACTGAATGGGTGTATATCGATCTACTGAAGAAATTGGAAATGAATCTCTGAAAGCTTGAGTCATTGTGCTGGCCACAGCTTTTGTTGTTGTTGCCATTGTGTCTGCTGATTTGTATGCAATCCAATAGTTCAAAATTGTTCATAACCTAGTGGTGGCTAGACAAGAACTGGCTACATTGGAGTCAGATCTAAGCTGTGCTGTTTTTGCTAGACTTTGGAGACTGTCCTCGGTGGGCTTTGAGCTGGATCCCAATTGGTGCAGTTCTGGATCTGTGACCCTATTAGTATGTGCTGGGAAGTCTGGGCTATGATATGATAATACAGTTGCCCTGTTGAAAGAGGGGCACTAGAATATGTATGGCAAGTGCAGTTGGTATTAAGATTGTCCCAGATGTGATGGCATCAGGGAGATGACCAAATGGTCTTTTCTGGCTTGATTATAGTGTTCTAGGAACTTCATTTGTAGAGGATATCTAAATAGCTTTATTTATCTTGTAAAACCAGCATCATGCTCTATGGCCCAGAAGATGTGAGGGATGTCAATACTCAAAGGAAGCTTTGATCAGTGCCTCTCTGGTGTATATGGACTGTTAGGCAGTTTGCATTTAGAGAATGCCTTTAATCAATCCTGTGCTTTTTTCAATAGTATAGAACAGGGAAAATATGTGTTTCCCCGTACACTGACATCCTGAGGCTTAAAAGTTCTTGGGGGATTGTGCTCCCTTGCTTCTGATATCTTATACATCAGCATTCTGATATAGGTCCTTTCCGCATTTGCCTGCCACTGTGGATTTTCTCAGTGTTCGAGTCGAGACAAAGTCCATGGCAAAACAGCATCCAAAAACCCCCAGGGCAACAGCAGGCTGAAACCGGGCTGACCACTGAAGGGAGGTCATGTAATGCAGAATGATAAGAAAACCCGGAATAAAAAGAAGGTTAAACTCGATTTTAGTGCAGAATTGCTTGGAGGACACTGTGGTGAACATGGATTAAAAGGAGTGTGGAAAAAGCCATAGGAAGCTGCCACATGCCTTTGGATTTGTATGGCCAAATGATTCTTTTTTGGGGTGCATCCATAACTGATATTAAGGGGGGGGTTGTGGCTAGGTAACAGCTTCCACTCAGTTTCCCTTGCATTCCTCTCCATTTCCCCCATCTGCTGTCACTCACTTTCACATTCATAATAACCATTGGTTCTGTGTCTGAAATGGGCAAACTATGGTAGCAACAAACCATTGTTTTCTTAAAAGACCACAAAATTTATTTGAGTCATGCAGCACTAAGACTGAAATTTCTCTTTAGAAAAATTCAGGCACTTTGTCATTTACGTATAGGGATGGACACAAACTGGGGAAATGCAGATCAGTTTGTCGTTCATGGCATGCCTGGTTTGGAACCATGAACAGTCACAAACTTTCAGGGACCAAAGTAACTGGTTTGGTTTGTGAGGTTTGTGGTTCGCTAGAACAGTCACCTCTGGTGTGCAAGAGACACCAAACTCACAGGGGATCTCTGTCTGACACTTTTCTATCTGCCCTCCAAGTTTGGTGATGTTGTGTAGTGGATTCGACGCATGAGGAACCAGGACATAGCGTGATTGTTAGCTCATAATTTACAAGCACACACAACAGAACAAAGAATACCGGCCAGGTGGCCAACTATATACAATCCTTGTGGACCACCCACAGGTCCCATTGGAGGATTTAAACTTCCTGCCAAGGTTCCTATTGGTGCCCCCATGAGGTTTCAGGATCCTAGTCCTTATTGCTCTCCGAGAGTCAAGCTCTGCTGTCATTTGCTGGTGCCTAGTGGAGGTCAGCGGACATAACAGGTGAAGATTGGATTTATAGGGTCTGAGTTATGCTTCCCAAGAAGGTGCCCCCAGAAAAATGCTTTTCTGGGGTGCCTACTTTGGGGGGCATAACTCAGATCCCATAAATCATGTCCTCACCAATCTTGGAGAGAAGGCAGAGGAGAGTCAGCCAGAAAATCCCCTGTGAGTTTGGTGGCTCTAGTTTGTACAGGATCCATTTTATACACTCCTCAACCTTCTGAACCTGCTCCTGTCAAAATGACCACCTGTCATTGAGGGGTGGTTGTTTTGAAAGGCACAAGTTCAGGAGCTTCAGAACTATAAAGAATGGATCCTGTGCAAGCTAGAGACATCAAAGTCTCAGGGGACCTCCCCCAAATGCTCCTTTAGATGCCCTCCAAATTTTACCCCCCTGTTGCTTTGAAGTTGGGTAAACATTTAGATCAAGAGGAGGCAGTCTGGAAATGTATCCGTTCACAAATTGGCATGAACCTCCACAAACAGTTTGACAGTTTGTGGAAAGTTCATGCCAGTTGACCTGCCATAAACATCACTTCGTGAACCACGAACCAGATAAAATTTGTCACAAACTTTAATTTGTGAACCGGTTCATGCCCATCCCTAATCAAATAGACTGTCTCATATAATCTGACTTCTTCCATTCTCCCTAATAGCTCAATCTTTTATTCCCCCCCAATCTCTCCATCTCTACTTTTTGGAATCCTGAGAGCCTCTGCTAGTACTAACTTTGGAGTACATACTTTTATATAACTCTTCATGCAGAATAAAAAATATTAGATTAATCACAATACTATTTCCACACAGACTTTGTGTGTGCTACTTTGGGATATATACAAAGCTAGGAAAAAGTCATCAAAAGTTCATTTTACTAGAAGTTTTAATTCTTAAGGGAAGAAAAACCAATCTCTTCAATATGACATTGAAAATGTTTTCTGCTAACATCTGGCAAATCTGTTTGTTTGTGTTATCCACAATTGCCGAACTGTTATTTATAATGCTCTTATTCTAATTTACATTTTAATTTTATGAGTGGATTGAGAATTCTTTAGAAGCTGTTGCAGTGTCATTCTGCACAGGGTAAAACGAGCAGCGCTGCACCACATTGCAAGTTATATTAAAAATACCTGCATTGAAGTCTAGCTTGCCTCTCCATTGAATTTTTAGATTAGCAGTCCATCCCTTCTTGTGAAACTGCTTGTGCCAGGTTTTGTTTTGATTTGGCTTGATCTGATAGAATGGATGGGTCTGAATTCAGATCAAAGGTGCATTTTATAAAAAGAGATCAGGACTGTAGAAGAATGAACAGATGGGGGAGGGAGACCTTTAGAATGGAATCGAACTGTAGTCCACTACAGTGATTATTGTAGGCATTATCTTCTTTCACTACATTATCTTTATTTTGTAATCCACTTTCTCTATTGCTTATAGTTTACCTTATTTGGATACTTGGTTAATATAGCAGAGTTTTGCCAAGTCTGCTGGGCATGATACTGAATGTAGTAAATAAATCTGCCAGGAAGTATATTGCAAAAAAAAGGTAAACAGAGGCTCCGGTCACACTGGGGGAAAAGGCATGGCTGAAGTGCGGCTTTTTAGAGCCACATCAAAAGAGACACGCGGCGACGGGATCAGACGGATCCCCCTAGCCACCATGCAGTTGCTCCCCGGCATGATCAGATGCCGGGGGGGAGCCACGGACAGGGGATGAAGGTGAGCTTGCTGCGCATGCCCGGGCATGCGCAGTTCAAGAGGGCCCGGGAAGCTACACAGAGAGAGGTGCAGCGGCAATTAGACGCCCACCCCTGCTGTGCGTCAACCAGTTGGTAGCATTGTTTTGGTGCTACCTTTTTGATGCACGGTTTTGCCGGGATGGGATGGATCGAGGACAGGTGCGCTCCACTTCCCAGATGTTGAGGTATGATCGTGCCTGCTTGATGCGCCACCGATCCATCCCTCTTGCATGGCAAATCCTCTCGTGTGACTGCGGCCTTCCATTCATTCAAGTAGATCCAGTTCACATTCAGGTTGCAGTCAAAAGAAGAGAAAGAAGCCTAATCTAAAGAGTACTTTCCTTATAACAAATGGCCAGCTTGTCCAGCATCATGTGTGTGGGAGTATCAGGGCACTGTATCTCCAGAAGAGACCTGCAGAGACATGTGTCTCCATGGAAGGCCATGAAGAGCTTGTGAGAGGACAAACTTAGGTAGTTCATTGTTCACATTGTTTTCTAATTCTGTAATCCTAGCCCTACTCCATTGCTCATTGGTTGTCTGATCACACTGTTTATTTCTTTTAATCTACCCTAAGCCTTAGCAAGAAAGTCAATTTATTTTGCCACCAAGTCACAACCAATTTATGGTGATTCCATAGAGTTTTCAAGGAAAGAGACATCCAGAGTTGGTTTGCCATTGCCTGCCTCTGCATAGCAGCTCTAGAATTCCTTGGTAGTCTCCCATCCAAGTACTAACCAGGGTTGGCCCTCTTTAGCTTCCAGATCTGATGAGATTGGGCTATCCTGGGCTATCCAGGTCAGGGCTAGGCAGATTACAAATAAATCAAATAATATATTAATAAATCCTCCCCTGCACCCCAATTTCTCATTTTCAATATAACAAATATAAATTGGAAAAAATATCACTAATATTTGGAGATCTTCAGATCTGGCTACCATTCTGGTGTCTGTCAGACGGAGGAGGAGAAGGAAGAGGAAGAGGAGGAGGAAGAAGAGGAGGAGGAAGAAGCAGAATAAGAGAGGAGGAGATTGGATTTATACCCCGTCCTTCACTTGGCGTCTCAGAGCGGCTTACAAACTCCATTCTCTTCCCCTCCCCACAACAGACACCCTGTAAGGTAGGTTGGGCTGAGAGAACTCTTTCCAGAACTGTCCTTGAGAGAACAGCTCTGACAGAACTATGGCTTGCCCAAGGTCATCCAGCAGCTGCAAGTGGAGGAGTGGGGAATCAAACCCGGTTCTCCCAGATTAGAGTCCGCACACTTAACCACTACGCCAGACTGGCTTGGTGAGATTGACTCAGGAGGTAATGTATCTGACATGGACATTTTCCAATTAGCCTTGGTTTCTGTGTGTCTTCTGGGACATCTGGTTAGCCTTTATTGGCTGGCTGTGGTGCTTGAATAGATAGGCTATTGGTTTGTATCCAACAGAACTCCTCTTATGTTCTTAATCAACAGAATTGGCCAGACATCGTCCCAGAAAGGATTACCCTGGGAGCTCTGCCTTTCTGCTTTCAAAAAATGGCTCCTTGAATTTTCCCTTTCTTACTGTAAAAATAAACCAAAGTGCAAGGGCCTTTCACCTTGAACACTTACACTGTAAAAGTAAAGACAGAAATTACTACAAAGAGAGAATGGACACATTGTTGGGCTTTTCTGTGAATGGAAGGATTTACAACTACGTAGCCCAACTTCCTTGCCTCTCTCCTCCCATTGCAGCCCCAAAAACTGGTCCTGAGGTAGTAGCAGCAGCATTTCAGGGGGTCTTCGGGGCTGCATTGGGAGGAAGTGTAGAGAAAAAAAATCATCCTATGCAGACAGGCATCCTTCTGTCCACAGAAATTCTCTATTGGACCCAAGCCAGCGTCTTTAGGACTATATCAAATAGAGTTTTAATTTTCAGATCAAAACTCACTATTTCTTTGAGAGCAGTTAATTAATTCTCCTTCTAGACCAGAGGTCTCCCTCATGGATCACTGCCTTGTCGTGGCGAGGGGGCTTGCGTGGTTCGATGAGGCTGTGGGCTATGCCGTGGAGGGCCACCCAGGACGGACAGGCCACAGCAGAGAACTCAGACCAAGCGTGATCCCCTGGAGAAGGAAATGGCAACCCACTCCAGTATCTTTGCCAAGAAAACCCCATGGACAGTAACAAAAGGCTAAAAGATATGACGCCGGAAGATGAGCCCCTCAGGTCGGAAGGTGTCCAATATGCTACTGAGGAAGAGCAGAGGGCAAGTACGAGTAACCCCAGAAAGAGTGAAGCGGCTGGGCCAAAGCCGAAAGGACGCTCAGTTGTGGATGTGTCTGACGGTGAAAGGAAAGTTCGATGCTGCAAAGAACAATACTGCATAGGAACCTGGAATGTAAGATCTATGAATCAAGGTAAGCTTGACGTGGTCAAAAATGAGATGGCAAGAATGAACATTGACATCTTGGGAATCAGTGAACTAAAGTGGACAGGAATGGGCGAATTTAACTCAGAAGACCATTATATCTACTACTGTGGCCAGGAATCCCGTAGAAAAAATGGTGTGGCCTTTATAGTCAACAAGAGAGTGAGAAAGGCAGTATTGGGATACAATCTCAAAAATGACAGAATGATCTCGGTCCGAATCCAAGGCAAACCATTCAATATCACAGTAATCCAAGTCTATGCCCCAACCACTGCTGCAGAAGAGGCTGAAGTGGACCAGTTCTATGAAGACCTACAACAGCTCGTAGAACTAACACCAAAAAATGATGTCCTCATCATCATAGGGGACTGGAATGCTAAAGTAGGAAATCAAAAGGTAACCGGAATAACAGACAAATTTGGCCTTGGAGAACAAAATGAAGCAGGGCAAAGGCTAACAGAGTTTTGTCAAGAGAACACGCTGGTCATAGCAAACACCCTTTTCCAACAACCTAAGAGGCGTCTCTACACATGGACATCACCAGATGGGCAACACCGAAATCAGATTGACTATATAATTTGCAGTCAAAGATGGAGAAGCTCTATCCAGTCAGTAAAAACAAGACCTGGAGCTGACTGTGGCTCAGATCATGAGCTACTCATTGCAAAATTCAGACTTAAATTGAAGAAAGTTGGGAAGACCACAAGGCCATTCAGATTTGACCTAGATCACATCCCCGATGAATATACAGTAGAGGTGAAGAATAGGTTTAAGGGACTAGATTTGATAGACAGAGTGCCTGAAGAACTATGGACAGAGGTCCGTGACATTGTAAAGGAGGCAGCACTCACCGCCATCCCAAAGAAAAAGAAATGCAAAAAAGCAAAGTGGCTGTCTGATGAGGCTTTACACATAGCAGAGGAAAGAAGGAAAGCTAAAGGCAATGGGGATAAGGAAAAATTTGCCCAATTTAATGCAGATTTCCAGAGAACAGCAAGGAGAGATAAGGAGGCTTTCCTGAATGAACAATGCAGAGTAATAGAGGAAAACAATAGATTGGGAAGGACTAGAGATCTCTTCAAGAAAATTGGAGAAATCAAGGGAACGTTCCATGCAAAGCTGGCCATGATAAAGGACAAAACCGGTAGGGACCTAACAGAAGCAGAAGAGATTAGGAAAAGATGGCAAGAATACACAGAAGAACTATACAAGAAGGACCTCGATGTCCTTGACAACCACGATGGTATAATCACTGACCTCGAGCCAGACATCCTGGAAAGCGAAGTTAAATGGGCCTTAGAAAGCATTACTAACAACAAAGCTAGTGGAGGTGATGGTATCCCAGCTGAGTTATTCAAAGTCTTAAAAGAAGATGCTGTTAAAGTGCTGCATTCAATTTGCCAACAAATTTGGAAAACACAACAGTGGCCACAGGATTGGAAAAGGTCAGTTTACATTCCAATCCCAAAGAAGGGCAACGTCAAAGAATGTTCAAACTATCGCACAATTGCACTCATTTCACACGCTAGCAAGGTCATGCTCAAAATCCTACAAGCTAGGCTCCAACAGTACGTGGATAGAGAACTGCCAGAAGTACAAGCTGGGTTTCGAAGAGGTAGAGGAACTAGAGATCAAATTGCCAACATTCGCTGGATTATGGAGAAAGCAAGAGAGTACCAGAAAAACATCTACTTCTGCTTCATTGACTATGCTAAAGCCTTTGATTGTGTGGATCACAATAAATTATGGCAGGTTCTTAAAGAGATGGGAGTACCAGACCACCTCACCTGTCTCCTGAGAAACCTGTATAAGGGTCAAGAAGCAACAGTTAGAACCGGATATGGAACAACTGATTGGTTTAGCATAGGAAAAGGAGTACGACAAGGATGTATATTGTCACCTTGCTTATTTAATTTATATGCAGAGTACATCATGCGAAATGCTGGCCTGGATGAATCACAAGCTGGAGTTAAGATTGCTGGGGAAAAGATCAATAACCTCAGATATGCAGACGATACCACTCTGATGGCAGAAAGTGAAGAGGACCTAAAGAGCCTCTTGCTCAGGGTGAAAGAGGAGAGTGCAAAAGTGGGCTTGAAGCTCAACATCAAAAAAACTAAGATCATGGCATCTGGCCCCATCACTCCTTGGCAAATAGAAGGGGAAGTCGTAGAAGTAGTGACAGACTTCACGTTCCTAGGATCCCAGATCACTGCAGATGGTGACTGCAGCCATGAAATTAAAAGACGCCTGCTCCTTGGGAGGAAAGCGATGGCAAACCTAAACAGCATGATAAAAAGCAGAGACATCACCTTGCCAACAAAAGTCCGCATGGTCAAAGCAATGGTATTCCCCGTAGTAATGTATGGCTGCGAGAGTTGGACTATAAGGAAGGCTGAGCGCCGAAGAATAGATTCTTTTGAACTATGGTGCTGGAGAAGACTCTTGAGAGTCCCTTGGACTGCAAGGAGATCAAATCAGTCAATCCTAAAAGAAATCAACCCTGACTGTTCCCTTGAAGGCCAGATCCTGAAGCTGAAGCTCAAATACTTTGGCCACCAAATGAGAAGGGAGCATTCACTGGAGAAGACCCTGATGCTGGGAAAGATTGAAGGTCAAAGAAGAAGGGGACGGCAAAGGATGAGATGGTTAGACAGTGTCATCGATGCAACGAACATGAAATTGAGCAGACTTCAGCAGACAGCGGAAGACAGGAGGGCCTGGCGTAATCTGGTCCATGGGGTCGCGAAGAGTCGGACTCGACTGTGCGACTGAACAACAACAACAACAAAGACCAGAGGTGTCAAACTCATTTGTTATGAGGGCCCAATCTGACGTAAATGTCACTTTGTGGGGCCGGGTCATGTGTGCCATAAAACGTAACACAAGGTACCAGAGATATAAACTCTATAAAGATGATTTCAGATGCCGAATGGCAATAGCATGTAAGACATAAGGCTCCAGATATTTCTCAAACATACAATAGTATTCAGTACATGAAATACAAGAAATACAATAGATAGGCTGGAGATTTAAAGCAATATCTAACATTTACTCTTCGACACTCCCAAAAGCAAATTTCACAATTTCAATGGACTGAAAAACATGGTTTTCAAATGCCCATAAAGCAAAGCAAATACACCCACTTCTTAAGACTTAAGATAAACAGTATAAAGTATATTGCAATCAGCAAGTAGATCCAGTCCTTAGGACTTGAAACAGACAATAAGAAATAAGCTGCAGTCAACTCATCCTCCTGATTATTCAATGAGTTTTCCATTCCTTCATCAGGACTGCAAATGGGAACTCCCAAAGAGGCACAGCCACAGGAACTTCTCAGCCGATAATGCCTCCAAACTGTCTTATTGTACAACAGTGTCTCTAAAGTAAAATTGTATACAATACATGTAAACACCAAGATCGCCTTGCCAATAAAGTTTGACTTGCCAATAAGGATTAAATATCTTACCAAGACTGCCTTATTTTCCTTTATTCATGATGGATACATATAGCCAGACTCTGCAGGTGCTTTTCCATCTAAATGAATGTAAAGACGGCTCTTGAGAATGATCATGTATCTCCCAATACTTAAAGCCCATTCATACCTTCCAGGTGCAAATTAATTAATCAGCTTAATAGTGGTGTCAGTTAAAGGAAAGCAGTATGCATTGAGTCCCGAAGGTTCACATATTCCTAATTTAAAGATAAACTGCTTCCTTTTGTAACAAAATCTTTTGTACATTTTCTTTTCTAAAGGTGTTCTTTTGGTGTCTGTAAATTACACAACATTTTATATCTTCTATGTTGTGCTTCTGTTCCTGCCAATGTTGAGTCAAAGGTGCTCCTCTAACATCATTAGCAAGTCTGGAGCAGTGCTCCAGGACGTGAGTTTTAAAAGCTCTAGTCCTGATCCTGACATATAATTTTTTACATGGACATAGGATGACATACACAATGTTTTACTTGAACATGTGGAATAATGACAACATTTAATCCTGTAACCATTAGTAGGACTAACAAATTCTGTTATTTCCATGGTGTATTTACAGATAGAGCATTTACCATACTTTTTATGTCCTATGATCCTGTGAAGAATCAAAGAGGTTTTCCCTAGAATGTCTGCATGCGCTAATATGTTTTTTATATTTTTTTCTCCATCTAAAGCCAGTTTTGGGTGTGTTTGCACATCCTGGCATGTCTGAGATCATATGACAGTGTTTTCTAACAATTCCAGCTATTTTAGATGCAAGATTAGAATATTGTAAGCCCCAAGTCAAAGATGTGCCAGGCTCTTGTTCCTTTTTCTTAAAGAGATGACTATGATCAGTTTTTTCAACCCTGTCTTCAGCTGCACTAATAACTTTCTTTGGATATTCCCTATTAATAAATTGCTGACGTCAAATCAGTTTTTCTTTATAATAATCACTCACAAATGTAGAATTTTGTTTTGCTCTGCAATACTGTCCATGTGGTAAGATTTTTCTTAATGTTATAGAGTGAAAAGGGTCATATCTCAAGTAAGCATTCCTGTCTGTAGGTTTCCTATATAGTTTTACAATAAGCAAACCATTATTGTTTACTACCATTGTGTCCAAAGATGCTAGTGCCTAAAACTTTACATATATGTGTGTCTACATTCCATATTCTCTTCTATTTAAGCTTTTACCTAAAACAAATTTTGTCCAATTTTTCAGTTATATATAATGAAATAAACAATACACTCCAATCTAGTTTAGGAGATCCTATTTCACAATACAATCTCCAGGAATCTTACAACAATTTATATATATGTATGTATACATTGTTTATTCCCTTCAATTTAAACTTTTGCCTAGGAGGTTTGCTACATTTTTCATTTTCATATAAGAAAGTAAATAGTTCTTTATATCCTTTTTTTCCTTTTTGTGGTATGTTTAACTATTTTCACATCTGCCTTTAGTGATCTTATTTCACAATATAATCTCAGGAAATCTCACAACACATTTTAAAACTTTTTGTAATATTTCATCATCTTTTCCATTTTCTGATTTCTTCTCTTGGTTTTTAAAATCTTTATTCTATGTCTTTGCCCCTTGTAAATAGTGAAGTTTTCTTCTTGAAGTGTTCATCTATATTCTATTGTCAGTAGAATTTGGAATTCAGTAGAGTAGCTGCGGGGGCCTCTCCTCAAGGTACCCACCAAGTTTCAAGAATATTGGACCAGGGGGTCCAATTCTACCTGCCCCCAAACAGGTTGCCCCCTCAAACCCCCTCCCCTCCAGCCCCCAGAATATATCCTATGTTTTCGCCATTGACTTCAATGGCCCATAGGATAAAATAGGGCTGAAATTGACATTCGGCTGGTGAAAGATTCCCTAGTTGGCTCCTACTGCCGATATTGACATGCAGGAGTCTTTCAGCTGGCCAAAATTGATTCTCCTGATTCGGCCGAATCCGAATCGGGCTGAATTTATTTTTTTTTGCACACCTCTAGGCGGTAATATCATGGAGCTCATGCACCTTGAAGGAGCAGGAAATGGTGGATATCTGCCTGACTTACAGAGGGGTAGGTTGCAGCTTTCTTGTGCTCAGACACAGACATGTCCTGGAGGGGAGAGAAGAGTGATTTATAAGAAGAAAAATCAGTTTCTATTAAGACTTTAAGTAACATTTTTAGATGTTAAGTACAAACTACCACACTTTTTTGGCCTGATATTGAGGCCTTAAAACTTTGAGGCTTCTGTGCCTGATGGAATTCTTGTAACATACTGTGATGAACTTAAAGATCTGGGACCAGCAGAAAGTAAACATAGAACACTGCTGAGTCACATGACGGAGTGAGGAGGGGGCCATTTAGCTCGGAACCCTCAGTGATTGGCATTTAACAGACCAAATGGCCCGTTTGGAATTGGCAGTTGAGAAGCAGCAGTTTAGTTTTGTCGTTGGACCCTGAACTAACAAGGAGTCTGTCAGCGAACTGGATCTCTGTAGCTCTGTGGAAACAGCTTGTGAACAGTTTATGTAAAGAACTGGGGCTTAAAAGCAATCTGCACTGATTCTTCTAATATACTGAGGAAAGTAAAAATATAAGATCTGAGTGGTCACAGACACCAAAGACACTGCTCCACAGGGACTTATAAAGTGGCTGAGCAAAGGCTAGAGGG
Source organism: Gekko gecko (assembly GCA_029375565.1). Classification (NCBI taxonomy): domain Eukaryota; kingdom Metazoa; phylum Chordata; class Lepidosauria; order Squamata; family Gekkonidae; genus Gekko; species Gekko gecko. Next base: position 58,368,581 of record JAPDNY010000003.1, on the reverse strand, counting down.
TCTGAAGAGAGGAGTCTGGAAGGCTGGTTAGGTGACTAGTTAGACTCAAAGGGCCAGCCAAAAGTTAACCACTAAAGGAGTGACTGGAGAGTGAGATCTGAGGTGTGTGTTGTGAACTGATGAACATCTATGTATGAACGGAAAGTAATAAATATACAGCCTAAGTGAACATTAAGGAAAGAGCTAAAGCCTGAAAGGAAACAAACTATCCTCTGTACAACTTCCATTCCCCCCTGTTGTGTTGTTTGTAAATAAAGCCTGTTCAGTTTTAAAGTTAGCAAGCTATGGTGCCTATCTGTTTCACAGTAAATACACTTAGCAGTGGTCCTTACACATATCCCTGACCAAGAAGTAAAACAATTACCCTGAAGAGACTATTGTAGATTTGCATAGAGGACTGGTCAGAAGAAATCAATAGCAGCTCTGACCAGGCACCGCATGCAGACCCTCACAGTACTGTCTATATAGAAAAGGGGGCGTGTGTCATTCATACACTTGTGTATCACATAAAAATACCACCTTGTTTCTCTTATGTATTCTTATGCTAGTTGTTTACTAACAATGATGAGCACATCTTTTCAATTATAAAAAAGATTCTTAAAAAAGAGACCAGTTTCAATTTTCTTTAATACTTTCAAGCATCAACAGGCTTTTACTGATTAGCCACTAGGTTGGAACCTAACACACACACACACACACACACGATTCTACCTACACAAACCTGCCCTTTCCCAAGAGTCAGATTCAATGGCACAAGGTCTGCTCATTGCCAGAGGCAGGCCTAACAACTGACTACTCTATTCTCTGCCAGAAGGAGAGCCAAACCACTCTGCCACATTACCAAGCAGAGCTACCTTCACTCTTTCTGCACTTTTTGAGCCAGACCTGAGCTCTCACTGTTCTCTTCCGGAGGCAGAACTGAACTCTCCTGCTTTGTTTCCCTCCAACTTTCCATCCCCCTTCTCAAAGGTGATTGGATGCTTGAGCAGCACTCCTATAGGCTCGAGTGAATGGCTGTTTTTGCCCCTTCAGGGGCGGGACAGCCTTCTGTCTGTCACAATGACCAGCAGAGAAAACAGAAGAAACCATACTTTTAAGAATGTGACGCCCAAAATCATTTCAGCTGCCAATTGCGGGAAAAACCCCCACTATAATTTAATCTCCAATAACGAATGCCCTTTGATTTGAAAGAAAGCTCGATTATTTTAAATGCTCTGTTCTTGGGATATACACCCCACATTTGTCATTATTGTGCCTGTTCAGTAGTATGTCTCTTTTACTTCTTGTAGCTTTTTCTTATATTCCTACTTTCATCTCTTTGAGTAGGAAAGACAGGTGTCCGACTTTCAAGGAGCAAACATTGTGTGATGGTGCTGAAAACTGGGGATGTGTCATCCTTTTGTATATCCAAGGCAGGCCTTGATGGTGGCTTCATGCCACTTGCTGCTCTGTAGACTCCATTGTGCTTATGGGCTTTGTAAGTTCCTTTTTACAAGATCTAAAAGCCACTGTTCACTGGCAGACCTTTGATTTTATTGTATGGATTAAAAATCTTTAAGATAGGAAACATAGATGTGTTTCCCAAATCTATAACAATGCTGCAATAGAGGAGCAAGCTTGTTCAGATATAAACTAAGTTTGTTCAGATTCAGTCTGCAAGCTATGAATTGGGAATCTCAGATCTTAGCTTGGTATCTTCACTATTCTTTCACCTCTTTGGAATGATCTGCTGCCCATTCGCCCATGATCATCTGGATCTCTGATAATCTTTAGCAAACATCTCTTTGTCTTTGGTCTTCATACAGTCTGTGTTACTGTTGTATTGTTAGTGTTACGTATGTGAAGCTTGCCTCTTATATGCCTTCAGAGTGCTGGACTAGGATCTGGAAAGCCCAGACTTAATCCACACTCTGCCATGGGAGCTTGCTGGGTGACCTTGGACAAGTCACACACTCTCAGCCTAACCTACCACACAGGGTTGTTGTGAGAATAAAATGGAGTAGAGGAGGATCATGTAAGCTGCTTGGATCCCCCTTGGGGAGAAAGTGGGATATAAATAAAGAAAATAAATAAATAAAATGACGAGTAGCAAACTGTGTGTCAGTTATATTTCCTTAACACATACCAACTTAGAACAATGACTCCCAGGCCCAGTTCTAGACCTCCCCTTGAGACAACTGCTGAGCCATCTGGGTGTCACAAAACCTCCTTCCATCTCAAAATATAGTTAATTTTAACTTACTGTAAAAAAATATGTAAAAATCTCTAATCACGGCATATTCTATAGGAAGTTTTAAAAATTGTAAATACATTGCCCTGGTTCCTAAGGATTCTTTCCATTGCAGACGTACCCCTGTCACAGGCTGTTTCTATCAACTGAGGGAACTCACTCTGCCTCCTATGATTTTTGGGGGGACCAGGTTTATTTCAGGCTATAACTCTTCCTCTCAGATACCAAGTGTCCTGAAGGCAGTGAGTATATAGGCTTTGGGTTTGCTGCTGTGAGGTAAGTTTTGTGGTGCAAAAGTAGAATCTGGAGGTCACCAATGTTCCCTCTAAGCTGTGGAGTCTTATGAGCAAAAATTCTACTTTGTGAGCTACTGGCATTAAAGCTGTGAGCGAGCAATTTGGCTACTGCATAAATTAGTTTGCTCTGGAGCCATCCTTACTGAGCTAAGACAAAAGTATGTGAGCCAGAGGCTAAAGACCTGTGAGCTAGCTCACACTAACTCAGCTTAGAGGGAACACTGGAGGTCACTGAGGCAGGAATTGTATATTAACCACAAAGAAGATTTATTTATTTAGTGATCGGTTCCCTGGAACAAATCAGCAGCACAGAACTCCAGACAGAGAAAGGAGAAACCTAGCTGTAGCACATTAATTTAGAGAGTAGTTTCAATTTTCTTTAATACTTTCAAGCATCAACAGGCTTTTACGGATTAGCTACTCACACCAGCCAGATCTAATCTCTTACTGTTCTCTTCCAGAGGCAGAACTGAATTCTCCTGCTGTCTTTCCCCCAGCATTCCATCCCTCTTCTCAAAGGTGATTGGATGCTGGAGCAGCACTTCCATAGGCTCAAGTGAGTGGCTGTTTTTCCCTTCAGGGGCAGGACAGCCTTCTGTTCACCCCCCCAGGAGCTGAAGTTTGAGGAGTACAACAGGTGGGTCTAGCCTGAGGATTTTGAGCACCCTAGGCTTGGATGCCCAAGCCACCGCCATCCACCACAGGGAGTATGTTGGGGTTTATTGTTGAGCTTGAGTTACTTCCTGGTATCCTAGTTCCATGATTATTATTGGCTGCCTAATAAAGACCATTCATTGGTCCTGAAGCCACACAGCAGTAACCAACCAGTGAGCTATGCTTAGGTCCAATCAGACCTCCCGTTCGTTGTTACATTGCAAATAGTTAAGTGCTGAACTGGTATAAGTTTGAGTGCCGCTCTTATCAGAGTTGAATCAGAGCTGAACAATGTTTGGAATAAAAGCCTTGTTATGGTTCATCGTCTCTTGACTCTCAGTACTTAAAAGTATGAAGATGGTGTCTGCCTTCGTTTCCCTTTACCCCATGGTGGAAAGACAGGAAAATTGTTCCTTCCCTACTCCCACTTGCACTGCAGCAGGAAGCCACAATCCATCCTCCTCATCCCCAGGGGCCAGGTGAGGTGGGGCTTGACTGCTCATGCCTTCTTCACCCCCCCCAACCAGGCTGCATGGAGGCAGGAAGATGGTGCCTGCTCTCCTTGTTCCCCAGCATTCAGGTGTATTCCCCCACACTTCTCTCCCTGCTGGGCTATGGGCAGGCAGGAAAATGCTGCCTGCCCTCCTTGTTCCTGGGGCTGGCTAAATAGCCACAGTGTCTTCCCACCCTCCTTGCACCCATCAGGCTTCAGAGAGGCAGGAAAACAGTACCTACCCTCCTACTTCCTGCACCACAGTGAGAAGCTGCCACTACTGCTGGCCTTCCTTGCCCCCACATCAGGTGAGGCAAGGGGAAAGAGGCCCAAGCTTGCTCTCACCCCTGAAAGAAAGAGCAAAAGAGTGAGCAGGGCCTCCACCAAGTAGCCACTGGGGCTGGGGGCATCTCCTAGGCAGACATTGATGCCATGGCTAGGTCCAGCTAGGAGATGGGGCTGGTTGTTGCCCCTTAGCCACTGGTCGCCCCTCAATCACTGGTGCCCTAAGCTACTACCTATGTCTGCCTAGTGGATGTGCCAACCCTGACAACAGGTTACAGAGGGAGAGGGGAGGTCAGAAAGATCCATTCACTGACTGGAACTTGCCGTAATTCTAGTACAATGCAGTGTGAATGGAATAATTCCACACTATTGGGATATGCTGATGCAGACTGTGCTGGAGAAAAATCAGACCTAAGATCAATGAATGGTTATGCATTTTTCTATGGGGGCAATGCTATAAGTCGGGCAAGTCATAAACAAGGAGTTGTTGCTCACTCATCTACTGAAGCAGAATTTGTGTCCGCTTCTGAAGCATGCAGAGAATTAGGGTGGCTTATAATGATACTGGAGGATCTGAGTATTAAGGAACCCTTGCAAGTTAAAATGCTAGAGGATATCCAGAGTTGCATGGCCCTGTCTCTTTCAGAAAAGAACCACATGTGGACAAAGCACATTGGAATCAGGAACCAGTACATAAGGGTCCTGTACGGGCAAAGAGTTGTCACGTTACACTATTGTCCCACTGAGAAACTAACAGAGAACATATTTACCAAACTGCTACCAAGACACAGATACAAAGGCATGTGGGGCAACCTGAAAGAACAAAAAATTAGTTTCAGGAACTTTTCAGCAACTAAAAGCAAAGAGCTACACTGCCTCAGTTCTGGTAGTTGCCACTAGCATGGTGATGTGTTATAGTAGCATATCCCATTAAAGATAGTGTGGTATAGCCCTGGCCTGCATAGTCCAGGCAAGCCTGATCTCATCAGATCTCAGAAGCTAAGCAGGGCTGACCCTGGCAAGTATTTGGAAGGGTGACATCCAAGGAATACCAGGGCTGGGATTCAGAGGCAGGTTATCAAGCCACCTCTCTGAAACATCCCAGCCCCACTAGGGGTTGCCAGAAGTCACCATGACTTCCAGGCTCACAAGCACACACACACACAAAAGAGTGTGTAGTATGCTCTAAATCAGTTGAAAATCTATACCCCTTGAACATGATGAGATTATTTGCTTAAAGAGCTCTGGCATTCTGCTTAGGATACAGGGGGGAAATATGTAACAGAGAGAATGGACTAATCTTATTTTCTTGTTATATATTAATGAATTATTTTGCCATACAGGAAGATAGATTAAAATTCTAAATTCTGGAGTAATACTTTGGCATTGCCATCAATTATAAGCGATTGCCAATAGGCTGGTGTTTTTTTGTTTTTGTTTTTAAAAAAGGCAAAAAGTGTTTGGGAACAGATTCGTACATGAGGACCTGCCAGAAACATAACATAAATGTGGTGATGTGAGAAGGGGCACAAATTAACAGGCTAGTGTGGACAGCACACATCTCTTGACATTGCCCGGTCTAGAGAGCAAAGTCACTGAAGTATGTGTCACAAAGAATTATGTGCCTGGCTATGCAGAAGCAAGCCCCACTGAGTTCAAGGGGTGGAATCCTTAAAAAGTGTGTTTAGGCATACAGCTTTGCTTGAACCTGCTGGATTATAGAAACACTTCTTATAAGCAGAGGACACAGAAGGACTTGCTGGGGGCATCTCATTTTTCTCTCCCCTGCTATTTCTTTTTACTTTTCCTCTTTCCCTAGCCCTGACCTGGATAGTCCAGGTTAGCCCAGTCTCATCAGATCCTGGAAGCTAAGCAGCGTTGGTCTTGGCTAGTATTTGTATAAGTGACCTCCAAGGAATACCAGGGTTGTGATGCAGAGTCAGGCAATGGCAAACCACCTCTGAAACATCTTTTGCCTTAAAAAAACAAGTCTAGCTCACCACCTAGTGGTGCGTAACACTAAAAGAGCTAGAACTACTGGCTGCCAGACAGTCTTAGGATCTCCTGGCTATACTATTCACACTGTCATACAATAATTAATATTTCCTCTTTCCCTTATCTGGAAGCCCCCATAGCCTCTCCCCTTTTCTTCCTCCCTTCTCTACTTCTTGTCCATCACCCCCTCATCTCTATATGCCCCCTTGTTTTCAGCTTTCTCTCCTTTCATCTCCCCGGCGGCCTCTGCCTGAGAAATCTACTGTCCAGTTGTACAATGGACACCTCATTTCCCCCTATACCCCATTCCTCACATTGTCTTCTCTTTCCCTCCTCCTGGAAATACCCATAACCTAACCTTTCACCTTTCCCTCCCATCTACCTGCTTATCTTAGAATCATAGAATCATAGAATGTTAGAGTTGGAAGGGACCTTGCAGGCCATCTAGTCCAACCCCCTGCACTCTGCAGGAACACAGCTGAAACCCCTACATACCTACAACATACCCAAAAGATGGTTGTCCAGTCTCCTCTTGAAAACGTTCAGCGAAGGAGCATCCACCACCTCCCGAGGCAGTCTGTTCCACTGCTCAACCACTCTTACAGTCAGGAAGTTGTCTGTGCCCCCTAGTTTCAGCTACATTTAATTTTTGTTTACTTCATTAATACCCAAACCTTTTTCCACAATGGTGAACCAAAACAGATTACATCATTTGTCTCTTGCTAAGTATGCAACTTAACACGAAGGATTTCTGCAAAAGTGATTCAGCTTTATTTTATCAGCAAACTTCAACTCAGGAACAGACAACAACACAGTGGAGCGCAGCTCCTTATTTAAACCATCCCGGGCTGTCAAAGCCACACCCATACCAAATTAAGGACCAATAACAATACAGGGATAAAGGCCAATCAGGACTGTTCCCTCTTCGATACATATTTACATGGTGATTGGTTATATACAGAGGTTTCACAGAAACCAGCCAATAGAATGCGACAGATTACAATCCACATTCAGCCTGAAGCTTAACATAGAAAAGAATAGGATGGATTTAAGCTTCAGGACATAACATCTCTACTTCATTTTATCCTCATAACAACCCTGTGAGGCAGGTTAGGCTGAGAGAGAGTGACTGGCCCAAGATCACCCAGTAAGTGGTGATACAAAGCCAGGTCTCCCTCCTTAGTCTGAAATCAACCATAACACCACACTGGATTTTGTGGAGTGGCTGTTGTTGAACAGGAGCCAAGCAGCCAGGCCTCTGTCAGTCACACAAGTCAGATTGTGGCAAGTCGCTGGGGTCTTTGCTGCCAGGCCCGGTCCCAGTGAGTCTCCCCTCAAAGTCCTTGTCCCCTCCCCCCACCTTTTCCTGACATAAACCAAGCCTGCAGTGCTGGCAGAACTGTTACGGTTGCCTAGCAATGGCCACTGAGGGCATCCATTCATTAAAGGAACTAGTGCTTTTTTTAAAAATCATTTTGAGATTTTTACCCCCCCCCCTTAATTTTTTATTATTTTTTAGAATTCAGATTTTTCTACAAACCTGGTGCATTTTTCAGGTTTGTAGAAAGATTTGCCTTGCCCATTTGTGGCTCCAGTCTCTGGAATTACATATCCTATGATTTGGTTGGTCTGAGAATTAAATATATTGATCTAAGTATTGGTCTAGTGCAGAACATTGTTACTGCCACAATTCCAAGCAGTTCTGCAACTGTGAGACCTGGTAAGTTGGGGAAATCGCCAACCAAATTTGAACATTTGAAGTCCTACAGATTTCAGTTATAGAGCTAAGGGCATTCAGATATCTTTGACTGGAATCCATGAAATTCTCTGCTGGATTGTGCTGGGATTTCACTTTTCTTTTTTTTAAATCAAAGTTGGACAGCCTGAGAGACTGCAGATGAACCTGCCAGCTGCTGAAAACAATTTGGATGAACTATGGCCAATAGGCCACCTGTGGTCTAGAATGTTTATAGGAATAGTATGCATATATGGGGGGAGGAAGAAAAGAATCATGTTCCAGTACTGTGTATTATATACTATATCTTCCTCAACACAGCATTATGTCCATTCTGATCAACCCATATTTCAAACCTACGCTTCTCATTTTTCCTCTTCCATTATTGGCTTTGATCTTGCCTTTCAATACTTTGCAAAATGAAAAATGTAGGGATTCTGGATCAGTACCAGTTCCACTGTTAGACAGCAGAGGTCAGCATTGTTCTGTTTATTTATTTCTTTAAAAAAATCATACCACTTGGTGGAGAGATAAAGATCATTCTCTGATTTGTCTCACTATCTTGTTACATGGGATGAGTGCAATCAGTTTGAGATCTTTGGTATATTTTGCAGGTGGTAGCATGGAGCTTCTGAACCAAACTAGAGACAAACAAAAATGTTAATTCTCTTCAGAGGAAAATGAAAGGTAGATTTGTATATGCAAACAACAATATGCCCCAAAGCATGATTTTTGTTGCTGTTGTTGTTTCTTTTCCTTTTAATTTTCCTGATCTGCAGCTTGACTTGGCCATATGTGAAAATGCACACTTAAAAAAAGTTCTGATAGTAGCTGCTATTTCTTTTGGACTGGAGAACCTCAATTCATTTAACAAGACTCTCTCTCTGGGCAAAGACCTGGCAAGCCTAAGTGGAAATAATTACTCATATCATACTTGTTTGTGTACTGGACTGGAACTCAAGAAAAAAGAAAGGAATTTTGTGTGATGAGGGCATCGGAGAGTTTTTAGGGCCATCATATTGCTGGAAGAGTGATTGCACAACAGAGGCACACAAACTGATTAAAGAGATGAGAAAGCTTTATTTGGGAACTAACGTACCTGATAGTTAAGAGTAGATGGAGAACAGTAGAGATAGAGACAGGTTTCTATCTACATTGGTAGCAGAGAAAGACAGAGGTTCTGTCCTATGGAACTTCCAAGAAGAGGGAGCATATTGCCCCTAAAAGTAGCAGACAGACAAGGAATGACACTTATCAATATCACTATCCTCTCTGACTAGCATTTCCTCTTGCTGCCCCCTTACATTGTTCCTCTAATCTTTTTCTCTACTTTGGTACACCAGACATACTTACTCCAGCATATGTCATCAGTAGCTGCAATACTGAACTAGCTGCATTGGTAACACTCTGGCATGGTGGATGGCAGACCACTGGCTCCCTCCTATGGTGAGTTGCCCTAGCAGTGCAGAGTGAGCCACTTGGCTCTGGCTGTCTAATTATCCCCTCACCATGATCACATACTCCCTATGCCAACCTTTGGTTTCCAGATCCAACAGTAGGTTAGATAAATTGGTAAGCTGCCCACAATTGGTGTGGAGGACTCTGTATCCACAAATAGCTATGAAGGTTTAACTTCTGGACAAGAAATTATAAATCATGTTAACCTTTACATTACAGTTGTACAGATTTTAATGCACTCCTTAAATTCATGCACATTTATGTATTCAGTCAGTTATCCATTTATCCCAGCTATTGACATGGACCCCCTATCGAAGTTCTGTAGATGAAAAGGGTTTCCACCCTTAATGGTCTCCTGTCTCTCAGAAGCAGCATTGGGGGGGGTGGGGGGAGCATATTTTGGGATACAGTTGAATGGAAGAAGCAAAAGAGTCATGCTCTGCAGGAAGATATTCTTCCAGCTTTGGATAGGCTCTAATAGATTCAAGCAAAATCTACATTCTCTGTTGAAGTGACTCCATGGCACATAAGCAAACAACTTTTAGATTAGTGCTGTTGTCTTCTCTGGGGTTACATCTATGAGGCCTTCATTACCTGGGAAACTGATCATGCCTGCAGGCTTATCTCCATTGTTAACTATTGTTAAGGCTCTTTCAATGTGCATCTGAAACTTTAACTAGACAAGATGCTGGCAGATTTGTGAGGGCATCTATGTGCTTTGCAGCTCTAGTTCTTAAGTGGGATGGAGAGGTTTGATCAGATGCCCACAATCCCACCTGAAATCATCACACTCACTACAGATTTGGAAATAAGTGGATTAAATTGGCCATGACTTTATTGATTACAATTGTAAGAAGTACTGGCACAGCATGGGTCCGCCAGATCCAATGCATCAGCTGACTTGCCACCAGCTGATGAACCCCGTCACCCAGCCAGCCGGCATGGATGAAGATCGTGGAATGGCAGGTTGTTGGGGATCACATGGATCCCCTTTGTTAACTCCCCTGCCAGCTGGCCGTGAGGGCAAGCGCTGGTAGTCCCTGAGCATACTCGCTCCTGTCAGCCCTCATGCCAAGACCACTTAAGGTGGTCCCCATATCCAGTAAATGGCACACAGGCCTATTTCTGTAAACAGATCTGGCCTCATGCTGTTACCACCACAAATGCTGGGAGGAGCCCCCCACCCATCTCCCAACAACGCTCCTACAGCTGTAGCCAAGAGAACAGGGAATGCCGAACTCCATGTAGCCAGATGACCTAGCCCCAATAGGACAGATGCACCCCGTCAGGCCAGATTCCACCTTGCCACATCCACCTCTCCAGGGTGGTCAACACCTTGCCATGAGTGACATTCAAGCCAGACTGACCAAAAGAATAACTGTGTCAGCCAACTCCGCCTGCAAGCATGCCAAGTCGGCCAATGCCTGGTGCTCGAGAGACGCCCCGGTTCCAGGGCCGGCCCACCCATAGAAAACTTTAGGCATTTGGCTAGGGGCACCACCTCATGAAAGGGCGCCCCAGCCTGCTGCCCCACCCCCACCAAAAGCCCTGCTTTGTTGCAACGACGGGGCTGTCTTGGCGCCCCTGGGCTTGGCCTGCTCCAGTGGGGCAGGGATTGGCCGCTCTGACTCACAACACTCCCCGCCTGCCAACCCAGAAGCCACCCTGGCTGGATTTGGTGCAGGGGGGCAGGGGAAGCCAACCAACACTGCAGCCAGCAAGCAGGGGGAGCCCCGGGTGTGAGCGCTCCTGAAGAGGATGCCACGGCAATGGAGCTCTTCTTCGACGAGGATGAGGTCAGTGCATAGGAGGAGCCGGGAAGGGGGGCCCGAGCCGGCTTCCTTCGGAGCCAGTCCCTGACGGAGGGCAAGGCACCTGGCATGCAAGGAGGGGCTTCTCTCTCTCTGCATCGGGGCGGAAAGTGTGGAATGCAAACTTTGGCTGAGCCCTCCTCCTGTGTGTGTGTATGTGTGTGTGAGAGTGTGTGTGTGCGTGTGTGTGAGAGAGAGAGAGAGCGCTTCTCTGAACATCCTCCTGTGCTGTGCTGAGGACTGTGCTGCTGAGATGTGTGTGTTGGGGGGGGCCTTACTTCTGTTTCATGGAAGGCTCTGGCAGTCAGAACGGGTGGAAAGGACATCACAGAGTCCCAACTCAGTGGTAGAGCCAGGCACACAGCCAGGATCTTGTGGCTTCTGGGGCAATTTTCTTTCTGGTGGGGCTGCCGTTATTTGCCATTTGAGCCCCAGATTTCTGCTCACTTAACACTCTCCTCTTCCGCTTTTTGCCTCGCTAGTTCTCTGTTTCTTAAGACACCTGGGTTATTTCTCAATCCCTCCTCCATTCCCCTCAGTTTGTAAAGGTGTGTCACTCCAACACGCTTCAGGCATCTTCCCTTCTTTTTCAGTTTCCCCGGGAAAGGGGGATGACATAACACAACTCCCCCAATTCAACCAACACAACGAAATGTAGCACAAACACCCCCACCCACCCCCAAATAAGGGAGAGTTCAAATGAGGATCTGATTTGAAGAATAAGTTGTTGAATAGGGATGGGGGAAAAGGGAATGGGAGATTAGAAACTTCCCAGTTGGCAGAAGGAACACACTGCTGGGGGGGGTCATTTTGTTGACTGACAGCACTACACATCAGATAGAACAGAGCAGGGGGAGGGTGCATTATTTATTTTTATATTGTTTATTTTTATATTGTTCATTTAAGCTTATTTATTTTTATACTGTTCATTTTAAATGCCCAGCAGCTGGACATCTCATTTGTCTCTCGATTGAATTGGGAGGGGGCACTAAAGTCATAGTCTGACTAAGGAGCCAGAAATCCTTGGGCCGGCCCTGCCTGGGTTGCTCAATCAGGTAGGTGCTCAGTTTGCATCAAGTGCTCTGTCACCAGACTGACCAATGAACGTCCACGATTGGGAGCCCAAACCCAGTGTCTTTCACCCATGCCACTGCTCAGTGAGCCAAGATGATGCCAGAGCAGTGGCCACTGCAGCCCCAGCCAACCAATGCGTGGCCCTGTCGGGAGCTGCCCCCATGCCACAAAATCAGCTCCACCATAGCGGCCATAGCATGGTTGCAGTTGGGAGTTCTACCCGTAACATCATCATTCCTGTCATCTGGGGACCAATGCTGCGCCACTTTCCTGGAACTAAATAAGGCATCATCAGCAACCAGCTGCCATAAGCCATCCTGCTCCAGCCCTGGACCTGTTGAAACCCCATCCCCCAAAAGGTTCCGATGTGGGGTGTAAATTTTGTACCCAGTGCACCCTGATGTGGCTGCAGCTCCTTACCAACAACAATCCAGCCCAGACGTCCTGCATATCCCGCAGCACCAGCTCCCAATGGCACAGGTGCATAATGGAGCTTCCTGCCCAGTGCCCAGTGCCATGACAGTGGCCCCTTACCCACTTGTGTTGCTTCCATGGAACTGAACAATACCGTGGTAACAACCACCTGCCATGTAGGTCCTGGCCCTCGTCCCAGTTGTGTGGTGTAGCTTTGGGACCTGTACCAACTGCACGGCTTCCCTGGAACTGCATAAGACATTGTTAACAACCAGCCACCTTTTGTGGCATCATGAAAATCCTGCAAGGATCTGACAAGATCCTGCAAGGCATCCAGCCCCAGATGGGGAAGGGAGAGAAAGGCATTCTAAACATGCCTGGGTTCCCTGCCTGACTGGAGAAAATTAGGCAGGGAACCCAGGTATGCTTGCATGCCTGCCCTTTGTCAGGGGGTGTGGAATATGCAAATGAGTTGTGCAAATGAACTTCTGCACCTCTTTTTCTACGAAATGACCCCTGGGAAAAACAATATCCTTAAGCATTTACCATTTTCTGCAAGAAGGAGGGGGCATGTTTACAGATATTTAGGATGATTCCCCTGGATAAATTGGTGAAATTAACCCATTGGAGATCCAGTAGATGGTGTGTTCAGACCAGAAGTATGGTGTGAAACCATTACCAAATTCTGGAACCTTGGCCATTTTAGGTCCTCATTGGATGTCCTTTAGCATCAAGTGGAAACTGTGTTTCTCTACTAGGACAAATGATGAATGAACTCTGCTCAACTCAATTTGGAATTGTAGCAGTAACCCCAAGTAATGTTGGAGAATGCCAGGAAAAGAAAACTACACGTGTGGACTCATATGCCACATGATGAGCTCTAGAATTATTTTTCAGGGGGCACTCTGAACTATGCACCTTCATATTACGAATCCAGGTGACCAGTTTTGATGACACTGTTAAGGAACTATTTTAAACAGGTTTCTTCCCACAAAGTGACCAATAAGACTATAGATTTAATGATCTTTAGAGTGTATGTAGGCAGGTGTGGTCAGAGCAGCTAAGCAGCCAGAGTTTTGTTTGGGGGAGATTCCACACTTCCCTTCTCAGACAAGAATCATGGGAGCTGATTCCCTGTGGGACAAACCCACATGGTTGGGGAGTGTGCATAAAGGAGGCCCCAGAACACTTTTAATTCAGATTTAACATGCAACTATTGTCAGCAATAAAGTTATACTCTGAGCAGTAATGCATGTTTTATGTTTATTTCAGCAAAGAAGAACAAGCCACAGAAAAGCTAAGGCTGAAAGCCGTAAGATTAACTAATGTGATTAACGGATTAATTCCTTAAATGCAGATTACAAATGTGGGTTTTTCATCAATAATGCCCACCAGGGAAAGGTGTTTGTAGAAGGCACTGTTGTAAACATTCTATCCGCGCCTCTGGAGAGTGGCAATGCATTTAAGAACATATTCCGACCACTAAATGATCCATTTGTTTATTCATTTCTCATTTACCTTAATCAACTATTCTGGAAAAAGGTCACCAATATTGATATATTGAAATACTTTCTTTAAGTGATGAGGCTGATCAATCCATAGTCCCTTTACTCCAGAGCACTCATGTTAGACTAAATGGGATATGAGTAGCAGCAATGATCAGAAAAAAGCCAGCCAGCCAATAGACTAAAACAACTTTGAAAGCATCAGCAATGATCTGATCAATAGACTCTTCCTTTGAGTTGGGCTTTGCAGGTACCACAGGGACACATTGTTACATAGCCATAAGTTGTGTACAGAGGGAGAGTTCCATCCCTTGCAGTAGCATAAGCACGGAAGTCTATAGAGTATTTTCAGGAGAAAGTAGGGAACAGGAAATAGGGAGGGCCATCCTAGAAGGTAAATTGACTAAACTATCGTACTTTGGTCACATCATGAGAAGACAAGACTCATTGGAAAAGACAATAATGACAGGAAAAGTTGAAGGCAGTAGCAAAAGAGGAAAACCCAACTTGAGATGGACTGAGTCAATACAGGAAGCCATGGCCCACAGTTTGCAAGACCTGAATATGGCTGTTAATGATAGGATGTTATGTAGGTCATTAATTCATAGGGTCTGCACAAGTTGGAAAGATTTGATAGCACAGAACACACCATCCATCCACCTTTCTCTCTTCTAACATGGTTACTAACTTACTATCACCATTAAAGCAGAAGGATTTAGGTGTAGAACTGGCAGTCTTGCCTCATCTTCCTTAACTGGGACATGCTGTGCTTAAATCTTATACAACCTTAGCTTGAAAGCATCTAAGGAAGATTCCACAACAATGTTCTGGGTAATGGGGCCTTCTGGTCACCCTTTGCAACACCCTTCTTACAAAACCACTGGTCCTTCTAGTCTTTGAAGTATGTATATATTTCTGACAAATGAAATGAACACTTTATTCATCTGTCCAAGTAGGCTCAGGCAGTGGCTTACCTAGCCCATTTGGTGCCCAGGGTAGATAATTTTTTTAACACTTCTCTCCTCTATGTTTTTTTTTTTTGGGGGGGGTGTCATCAAGTCACAGCTGACTTATGGCGACCCCATAGTGTTTTCAAGGCACGAGACATTTGGAGGTGGTTTGCCATTGCCTGCCTCTGCAGCAGACCATCTTCGTTTCTGAGATCTGATGAGATCAGGCTAGGCTGGGGCTATCCTGATCAGGGCCCCTCCTCTATATGACAAAATTATTTTCAATAATAATCATGAAATAAAACAAATAATAATAATAATGTTCAGAAAAAAGTTTCAGGTGGGTAGCCCTGTTGATCTGAAGCAGCAGAAAAAAGTTTGGTCTTAAAGACGCCACTCCACCCAAAATTGTTTCAATGGCCAGAAAAGAAACGCAGCCAGTGAAAAATGCTTTAATGTCTTAATTTCAAATATAGAATCATGCCAGTTAAAAAAAAAATCAAATTCCAACATGCTATTCCATCATAACAGCCAGAGTGGTGTAGTGTTTAGAGCAGGGGTGTCCAAAGTTTTTTTGGTGAGGGCCAAATACAGAAAAATAAGCAAAGGCCCGGGCCACACACAAGAGGTGACATATTGACACATGATTACTGTGTGTATTTCTAACTCACCTATAATGTGAAGAACTTTGCTCTCAGTGGGAGCAGTGATGCTGTTCTTTGGATTGAAGGATGGCTGGGATGTCAGGAGAAAGTTGGGTGGTTGAGACACGAAGGACTTCACAGATGGCTATCAGTCATTCTGGATCTCAGTCTGCTTTTGTTCTGATTTAACAGAGAAAATGTTTGTTCACATATGTATGTTGAGCCGAACAGGCTCATCATTCTTTTTGCGTGGCGTCTCATCAGAGGAAACTTGGCATGATCCAAACTCTGATAGAAGTCAGGGAGGGAGAGAAGCTGATGTTGACTCTTCAGAGAATCATCACATTGCATTTCAATCAGTTCTAACTGCAGACTCTCCTCCACTTCTTCTGCATTCACCAGGAAGGGGGTCGAGAACAGCTTGATTTGTTTTTCAATGACAGAAAAATCTTGAAAACGCTGGTTGAATTCTGTCACGAGAGATGTAATTACAGAAGCATATTTCTCCTTTTTAGCAGAAAGGTCTGCCTTTGGAAAAGCAGACTTGATTTCAGACAGCGCAGGGAAGTGTGCAGCATTAAAGCTTCGTAGTTGTGTCTCAAACAGGCGGAGCTTTACACAGAAGGCTTTCATGTGCGCATACAGGTGTGACACCAGCTGTTCTTTGCCTTGTAGGTTCTTGTTCAGTGTATTCAGATGATGAGTGAGATCAACTAAAAATGCCAGGTCTGCCAGCCACAGAGGGTCACTCAGTTCATGAAGAGGTCGGCCCTTCTCTTTCAAAAACTTGTCGATTTCTGATCTCAGCGAATAAAACTGCTGCAGCAAAGAGCCGCGGCTGAGCCAGCGCACATCAGAGTGGTAGAGTACATCCCCGTATTCAGCATCCACGTCAGATAAGAAAGCTTGAAATTCCCTGTGGTACAGTCCTCTAGCTTGAATTATGTTGACAGTTTTTACAACAGTGTTCATCACATCGCCCAGCTGGACAGTCTTGGCACACAGTGCTTCTTGGTGGATTATACAGTGCATCCTAACAGCCTCACCTCCGCTCTCTTTTACCTTGATGCACACCATGGATACCATTCCTTTGCGCTCACCTGTCATGGCCGGAGCTCCATCCGTTGTTACTCCACAGAACTTGTCCCATTTAAGCTCCATCTTTTCAACTGCCTCTGACACAGCGTCAAAAATATTTCCACCCGTCGTTGTGCCTTTTAGGCTCATCATATCAAGCAGCTCCTCCGTACAGCAAAAATTATCATCGACTCCCCGCAAAAAAATTAAAAGCTGTGCGGTGTCTGTGGCGTCTGTGCTCTCATCGCATGCTATCGAGTAAAAATCAAAAGCACAAGCTTTCTCTCTCAGCTGAAGTTTCAGGTTAGCTGACAAGTCCTCGATTCTCCGCACCACTGTATTTCTGGATAAGCTCACGTTGTTGAAATCCTGCACTTTTTCTGGGCACATTACTTCTGTGACTTTGATGAGGCACTGCTTTATGAAATCACCGTCTGAGAACGGTTTGCCATGCTGGGCAATAAGTTGTGCGACTTCATAGCTTGCTGCTGTGGCGTTTTCCTGTATTTTGTTAGCACGGAAAAAAAAAAACTATTGTTGAGCTTGCAGGCTAGCTGCCATTTGCTTGAATTTCTGTGCTCATTCGGCACCTGTGTACGATGCGTAGCTCTGATGCTTGGTCTCATAGTGCCGACGGACATTATACTCTTTCATCACGGCAACATCTTCATTGCAAATCAAACAGACACACTTTCCGTTGATTTCTTTAAAGAAATATTCATTTTCCCACCGTGTTTGAAATCTTCTACACTCACTTGCTATCTTGCGTTTCTTCGGTGCTGCCATTTCTGGTGACTCGTGGTAAATATTTTTCTTTGCTTAATTTTGTTTAGTGGAGAAGCACCTTTTCTGTGACTGACTCCATCTAGTGTTGAAATTGAGAAGTGCAACAGAGTTGAGCTCAAGCGCCATGTGCGGGCCATATTCAATTATATTTTCAGAATTTGCTGCGGGCCAATAAAAACTGACCTGCGGGCCGCAGTTGGCCCGCGGGCCGTAGTTTGGACACCCCTGGTTTAGAGTATTGGACTAGGATCTGAGAAATCCAAGTTCGAATCCCCACTCATGCCATGGAAGCTTGCTGGGTGACCTTGGGCCAGTCACATTACTCTTAACCTAGCCCTGATCTGGATATGGCCAGGATAGCCTGATCTCATCAGATCTCAGAAGTTAATCAGGGCTGATGTGAAGGCAGGCAATGGCATATCTCTTGTCTTGAAAACCCTAAAGGGTTGCCATAAGTCAGCTGTGACTTGATGACAAAAAAAAATAATCCGTCACACCACTTGTGTTCTGGGCAGGCACTTGGGAGGGCTTCTGTTCTCCATTTTGAAGCCCAAGAGCAGACCATCCCAAACATCTAGAAGGCATTTTTGAGAGCTAGGAGTCTGACTTCACACTAACTTTTACTAACCAACATTAGCCAAATAATCACAAAACAGTGATCACAAGCTTCTCCAGGCTGAATGTTAAGAAACACTCCCAAAGAAGGTGCCCCCATCTTCCATTGTTTCCAAAGGACTGAAATCAACCCAGAGAATCTCTGCAATACCAATTTAAGGCGGGCGGCATTTTTTCAAGCCCAGCAGTACCAGTGCAACGTACATTGCCCATCAGAACCCAGTGCCATTGCAGCAATACCAGCTGATGTCAAGCTCAGAATGACAGTCCAAGCCAGGGTGTGGAGTTGAAAGCCCAGCAGAACCAGTGCAGTCTACAATACCCAGCAAACCCAGTGCCATTGTGGCAACGCCAGCTGATGTTTAGCCCGGGAAAGAGAATGCTTAGAGGGAACATGATTGCAGTCTTCAAGTATTTGAAGGGCTGTCATGTAAAAGATGGAACAAATCTAGTCTCTCTTGCTCCGGATTGCAAGACTAGATCTAATGGGTGGAGATTACGAGGAAGTTCATACCGGCTAGATATCAGGAGAAACTTCCTAACTGTAAGAGTGGTGGAGCAGTGGAACTGTCTGCCTTGGGAGGTGGTGGATGCTCCTTCACTGGGCATTTTCAAGAGCAGGCTGGATGACCATCTTTTGGGTATGTTGTAGGTATGTAGGGCTATCTTTTGGCTATGCTCCTGCAGAGTGCAGGGGGATGGACTAGATGACCTGCAAGGTCCCTTCCAACTCTAACATTCTATGATTCTATGTCAAGCTCAGAATCACAGTCGAAGCTGGGGTAGAAGCCCAGCAGAACTAGTGCAATGTACAGTGCCCAGCAAACCCAGTGCATTGTGGCAATCCCTGCTGATATCAAGCACAGAATCACATTGGGAGGGGGTGTTGGAAGCCCAGCGGAACCAGTGCAATGTACAGTGCCTAGCAAACCCAATGCCTTCTTTTCATATTATTAACAAAGGTTTGCTACTGTACTGCTCTTAGATATATTCAGTGACCAAGCAAAATAGGGATGAGATCAAGATGAGACCAAAAAATGAAAATAAGGGGGGGGCATTGAAAAATTAGGTGAAGGGAGACATAAATGAATGAGAAACATGTGGAAAAGAGGGAGAAAAATTAAGAGAGGAGAAAGGTTGTTTTGTCTTGCTGTGACACCTTAATTATTGCTTTGCAAAATCTAGTTGAGTTGGATGCAAGGAAAGGAAGAGAGAAAGGCTAGACTATTGGAGAAAATAACCTGCAGGCTGGCAATTACTAAGGCAGCTATCAGTATGCTAGTTTGATTGTACAATCTGTTAAGCAAGTTTGCTTCAGTCTTGGAGAAAAGAAAGTCTAGCTGATCCTAGTGTTTTTTTCACTATGCTCAGACTTCCCTGTGCCCCTAGTGGCTTTAGCCAGAAAAGCATTTTAAAAAGGAAAGGAAAGACATTCAGCTAGACGCAGCATGAGGGCCCCCTTTAAGGGCCTTTCTCAAGCTGCGCCTGAGATGGACCATGCACCCCACTGTTGGTAGGCCCCTGGGCTCGGGCTTATGAAAACATATGCCACAATAAACCCATTGGTCTTTCGGTACCTCAAGACTTTTGAAGGAGTGATAGTTTGGCTGAAACAAACTACCTCTCCAAACTCCTTTTACAGTTCAATCCTAAAAATATTTTTCCTGGATGCATGCCCCATTGAGTAAAATGGAAGTTATATCTGAACAGACCTGATTAGGATTGCTCTCTTAGTATCAGAAAGTTTCTGCCTGAAAACTGAGCCAAAAGCCATTATACATACAAAACCAATCCTCATAAACTGCCAGTCCATATTAGGTCTCTTAATTAGTTCATTAGGTTATAATATTCAATTGAAATGACCACGTATATAATTTACATTCTGGATATTCAGCAAGCATTTATTATGGGTTGGATCTAAAGGAGCTCTTCTGCAGGCATAATAGTGCTTACACCAACAGAATGACATGTCTGTTGCTGGAAGAGGGCAACAATTTTTTGCTAGTTTCCCACCATTCCTGTAATGTCCACAAGGGCCCCTTGACCCCCCAGGAACAGAATTTGGGTGAACTAATTGAGCTGCAGAGGGATGATGGATTAGTTGCAAAGATAAATAGGTACCACTTCGGTGGGAAGGTAACAGCATTCCGTGCGCCTTGGTGTTTAGTCATGCCAGCCATATGACCACGGAAACATCTTCAGACAGCGCTGGCTCTTCGGCTTTGAAATGGAGATGAGCACCGCAACCCTAGAGTCGGATTTGACTGGCTTTTGAGCAAGGGAACCTTTACCTTTACTTTACTCTGAGGCCATGTGCACTGCTCTCAGAGAACATGGCATCCAGTCCATTATCCTTTCATACAGAACATTGCTTGTGTCCTTTATAATATTAATTGTGGGCATTCCTTTAAAAATATCTATACTGCCTTTATAAAGAATGTCAAGGGCCATTCTCAGTAACATCTAATACTAAAATAATTAATACCTCTTTCTGCAACCCCCCCTGCAACAAACCTTAGCTCTTCATGTTCTGCTTATAAATGCTTCTTGGGAGAATGCTTGACACAAGTAGTGTTAACATTTAGTTACAGCTGAGCCGCAAAAGTGCTTCCCACTGATGCTAAATTATGGAGTATGAAAAATGAGACATTCTTTTGTCATAATTTTTAATGCTTCAAAATGGTGCGTCTTTGGAAAGCCAACTGCTCTACATTAGGGAGTGTGTCTTTCCTGTGTATGTATTAGGGGAGAAGAATTGCAAACAAATGAGCTACTTTGTTTAATTAGCACAGAAATGGAGTGTGCATGGTTGGTGACTGTTAAAAGTCCATCTGGCCAAAGATGAACGAGGACCAGAATGTGCAGAAGTCCTCAAAATCTGGCTTGGTGGAACACACTAACTGCTGCCTTGGAAAGGGCAAGGTTTTCAAGAAGAAAATAATGCTTCCTTAGAAGTCCCCAAAGAAGGCATTAATCCAGCATTGCAGTGGAGTTGTACTTCTAGTTGAAAAAGGGGGTGAGGGTAAGAGAGGCCAAGCCATGGAGGGGGTTCTTTGGCAGGTCCCACTATTGCTGCTGTGTTCTGACAAGGAGTTATTTATTTGTTTGTTTGTTTGTTAAATTTTTATCATGCCCTCCCCACTGAGGCAGGCTCAGGGTAGCTCACAACATGTTCCAATAAATGTATACAATAAAACTCCACGGAATTAAAACAAAATTCAATTAAAATTACTATATATAAAACCATAACTATTCCAATATAAATACAATAGAAGATGGCAGCATTCTCTCATCAATTAGATGAGTTTGGACTACCCCTAACCCAGGCTGTTGGTCCTCAGGCTGGCAGTAATGTCGATGTTAATACTTGGCCTGAGTTTCTGTAACTATTTTTGACAGGCCAAGGTGATTCCTTTATATCTATCATGCTGTCAATATGTTTTACAGACTAAATGATAGGTCCCGGCCCTGAAGAGGTTATGATCTAAAGAAGGGGAGCAAGGGATTTTTCTAAAGGCTTCACAGAAAAGGTGGGTATTTGAAGAAAGTAGGAAAAGTTATATAATGGTGATGTTTGGAGAAACAGCTTCAGGGGAAAAGGGAAGCAAGGGAGAAAGAGCAGTATCATTTCAGGATATAGATATCTAAGGAGATGGCACAAAGACCATGGGCAGCAATGAACTGGGGCATGAGAGCAGACACTTAAGTTCCCCAAATCTGTGACAGGTTTGAACAGAAGGATGAAGAGCTATGTGACCTCCAGGAGTGGACAGAAAGCCAGTGTAAGAATTTAAGGGGAGATCAGAACCAGTGATAGAAAGCTGGACAGAGGATGGGGGAATGAAGTGGGCAATGGAAGAATGAAGAAGAGGGGACTGACACCTAAGGTATGAAGTGAGTCAAGTATCAAGGATGGGAAGATGAAGAGTAAGAAGAGGTCTTTTGGGATATGAGGAGGCCAACAGCTATTTGTATGAGGGCAGTTTCAGAGATATGGTACATGTACAGGTTTATCCTCCGTGGTTATATTCTACCATATTATACCACACTTTGAACTACCTTTTTTTAAAAAAACCATTCACGTATACAGTATAAAGAAGTATATGTGAACCTCTAAGGAAGATTGTAATGGGCACTTCTTGTCACCATCAAAATCTTTCCTTTGCCTTTCTCTGTTTCGTCAACCAGTCGGGCATGTTAAAGATTGATTTGTTACCAAAAATAATAATAAAGCACAGTTATCTTTTGAAAGCCCTCAAGGAATAGCCTATAAAAGCTAATTTGCAAGGATTTGTACCTTCT
The DNA here is from genome assembly GCA_029375565.1 of Gekko gecko. Classification (NCBI taxonomy): domain Eukaryota; kingdom Metazoa; phylum Chordata; class Lepidosauria; order Squamata; family Gekkonidae; genus Gekko; species Gekko gecko. Next base: position 58,346,257 of record JAPDNY010000003.1, on the reverse strand, counting down.
GAGTCCACAAGTAAGTGGACAAGAATACTACAAAACAGACAGCATCTTCGTCATGGTGTCTGTTGCTCACACTATAGTGGAAGCAGTAAACAGTCTAATTATTACCATGTAGGAAAAGAGACATTTAAGAGATCACTAAAGATTGCAGTGGGTATTATGTTTGCTGGCCTGAATAATCATGAGTGCCAGAAGAGCATCTAACCCAGCATCTGGCTCAGTCCATAAAAAACTGCTTAGGATGAAGCCATACCATGCTGACTATGTCTCTAGGCTAGGGAATGAAACAGCCAGTATGACCGAGGGAGTGGGAACATCCGTTTTAGGTTCAAATATGAGGGCCACTTAGTGCATACGTATAAAATGGAGTGTTGCCATTTGATTAACTTATATCTACTAATTAGTAGAATATAATGCTACCATATATCCACCACAGAAGAAGAAGAAGAAGAAGAAGAAGAAGAAGAGGAGGAGGAGGAGGAGGAGGAGATTGGATTTATACCTTGCCCTTCACTACCTGAAGGAGTCTCAGAGCCACTTACAATCTCCTTTCCCTTCCCCTCCCCACAACAGACACCCTGTGAGGTTGATGGGGCTGACAGAGCTCTTTCAAGAACTGCTCATGTGAGAACAGCTCTGAAAGAACTTGTGACTGACCCATGTCCACACCAGCAACTGCATGTGGAGGCATTTAAAAATGTTAAGTGTTTAAAAATGCAACATACAAACCAATTACAATCATCAGTGATTGTTTCCCGTGTCCCATTTGATAAAGTCCTGGACATTCCAAATGACAATGGAGAGGGCAGTCAGTGAAGTGATTTTGGTGGCAGTTGACTCACTCTGAAATACTCCTCTTTCAAAGGCATTACAACGTGTGGTTCCAGAAGCACTAGTATATTATACAATGGAAGTATCCATTAGCAATGAAAGTAGATGGTTAGATCCAGCAACCAGTCAGCAGAAGGTACTGACCGTTGTGGATCTTTCCTGCATTCCCCTTTCTTACCATGGGAAAGTTCATTCCTGGGATTGTGGGAAACATGTGGAATAATAGCTATGTCAGTTGGGAGGCTGCAGGAGAGAAGGGGGTGAAATGGCCGTTCTGCTACTTCTATCAGGGCAACTCATGTTACGCATGGTTCTCTCCTTCCCATTTTATCCATATAACAGTGTCAGGTTTAAAAGCAAGTAGGTCCAGGCATTCTTTGGTTAAGAAGGGCTTTATTGGAATATAGTGCTAAAACCCACAGTGGAGGGTCATTGTCAGGAATGGCTGGAGAAGCGGCTCAAGCAAGGTTATAGTGTGATGCAAAATGCGACTAGCAAATGAACTAAGCGCGCGCACTCCCGGCGGGAGAGTTACTTGATGGGCGGGAGACAACTCCCTCCTCCCCTCGTCTTCACAGGACTGGAAAATTCTCATAAGCTCAAGAATAACCCAAAGCCCACATTCAAGGCCACTGTGATAAGACTGAATGGCAGAGAAGAAGCTCCCACATTACTGCAAGCATACCTACGCAAGCGCAAAGCAGGGACGAGATAGGGAACACAGAACAATGGACTCAGTGTAAAATAGCAAACAGACATTTCTGACAAACAGTTTTATGAGGTAGATTAAACTGACAGATACTAATGATGGTTATAAACTGAAGTGCATGGCAGAATGAGGATTAGAACCTTGATTCCCGCAGTCCTAGTTTGATATATTGACTACTAGGAATAAGACCCGTTGTGGAAATAAATACAACGGGCTCTAGAAAGGGGCTCTGGGAGAGTGCCCCAGCTTTGGGCACTCAGTGACAATTTGCTGTGGCAATCTCAGCAGGGTATAATGACAGAGTCCACCATTTTCTCCAGAGGAACTGATCTTTGCTACCTGAAGAGCAGTAGTAATTTTGAGTGATCTCCAGCCCACCCCCAAGATTGGTAACAGTGGTTCCCCAGGAGGGAGTGGCTGGTTTGGAGGGTGGAGTCTATGGCATTGTACCTGTCTGAGGTCCCACCCCTCCTCAACACTCACCCTCTCCAGGTTCGACCCCTCAAATCTCCAGGAATTTCCCAACCTGGAGTTGACAACCCTATCTCCCTTCCAGCCAACCATCAACCTACCTTTAGTTTTCCATCTCCTCCCCCATCCCTCCTAGAGAGCAGTTGTAATTTTGAGTGATCTCCAGCCCCCCACCTGGAGATTGGCAACAATGGTTCCCCATCAGGGAATGGCTGGATTGGAGGGTGGAGTCTATGGCATCGTACCTGTCTGTGGTGCCACCCCTCCTCAAACCTCACCCTTTCCAGGCTCCATCCCTCAAAGCTCCAGGAATTGCCCACCTGGAGTTGGCAACCTGATCAGGACTGGGCCAATGAGTTTTCTCCCAAAGGCCAACATAGGTGTGGAAAGGGCCTTTTACTGACAGAGGAGAAAGTAACTTTTTCCCCACCATAGAGAACAATGGAGGGAATGGGGGCAACCTGTTTAGGGGCCCATAGAATTGGACCCCCTGGTCCAATGTTCTTGAAACTTGGTGGGTATCTTGGGGAGAGGCTCCATCAGATACCCTGTGAGTTTGGAGCCTCTCTCTCAAACCCCCTCCCCTCCAGCCCCCAGAATATACCCTATGTTTTCACCATTGACTTCAATGGCCCATAGGATATAATGGAGCTGAAATTGACATTCGGCTGCCTGAAAGACTCCCCGGGATGCCGGCTGGGGGCGGGGCTTGGCTCCTGAGCTCCCGGAGCTGTGCTCCGGTGTGCTCCCTCCCCAAAAGACCCCTGGTTATGACTAACTTATGCCTCATTTCTTTCAGTGGGATGTAGTCATAGCAAGCTTTACCTGTGCTGGGGCCATTGAAATCAATAGAAATATATCTTCTTAGGTGGGTTGGATCATGCCATTGGCAACTAGTAAAAGTATCTTTAAAGCTGTTAATGCGTCTTGCTCTCCAGCGTGTAAAGGTTTACAAATATCTCACAAGCTGAGTGACATTGTGGGTGCCTAGCGGCCTGCAGTGTACCTAGGGAATGTCTACTTTTTGCTGTTCTGAAGAGAAATAACCGTTTACAAGTTGTATTGTTGTGCAGCCAGATTAAATCAGTCTCAGCCCATTACTTTAAATAATCAATACCCGTAAGTACCAGGCTGTCTTCTCTCACTCCATCATGAAGGCTGGAAAGCTAAAAGAGGAGATGTGTAATTATAGACATTTTCAAGGTCCATTTTTAGGAAAATTAAACATCTAACATTATGACACTTGACAGGCTGCTTTTTTTTTCAATAGCACCGGCACATCCTACATAAATGGGGTCTGAGCCAGAGACAGACAAAAAGGCAGTTTTTTGATTTTTTAAACAGTTACCTTCACTTTGCCAATAAACCTAACAGTATAGTGTACACTCTACTGAAGACATTAATTTTAACAGATCAGGACTATATCCAGAGAGCCTGACTAGACATTACACTTCTACCTGGGGAATATTTACTGTATGTTTTTGTTCCTCCTGCCAACATCGTTTTTATCACTTGTACTGGGGAGTCACCAAAATTAACCAGTGAAGAATAGCTGATCCAAAATGCTCTGAGGTATGGCCAGCAACAAATAAGATCATCTCACCACTGAAACAATTTTGTTATATGGACATTTTGGAAAGAGCTTTTTTAAAAACAGAGGAGGTTGAAAATGCATTTTCTCACTACAAAATATTTTGCACCTGCATGCTGGCACCAGGCCTTTTTCTTGCTTCATTCATGGTGACCATCTTTCAAAGTCCAATTTAGTAGTAAACAAAAGATCATAAAGGAAATAAGACATGCTAAATTATTAGTTCCTTTCCTGCAGTTCGAAAGCAAGAAATTGCAAGTAGATAAATAAGTACCACTTCAGTGGGAAGGTAACAGCGTTCCGTGTGCCTTGGTGTTGAGTCATGCTGGCCACATGACCACAGAAACGTCTTCAGACAGTGCTGGCTCTTCAGCTTTGAAACAGAGATGAGCACCACAACCCTAGAGTCAGATTTGACTGGCTTTCGAGCAAGGGAACCTTTACCTTTACTTAAATTATTATTTTCTCTTTTTTAAAAAAACCGGTATAGTGTAACACATGAAATTAAGCAAACTCTGGAGCACAATGCGGTCCATGGGGTCGTGAAGAATCGGATTCGACTGTGTGACTGAACAACAACAACAACAAAAGTGTAATACTTAGACTGGAGAGGACCAATTTCAGATTCCTCTACAACCATGAAACTCATCTCAGGTCAGCCTAGCTTCATACGGCTGTTGTGAAGATCAAATGGAGAAGTAGAAGAAAATTGGATAAAATGGTGAGAAATATGTATGTATTTATTTATTCATATTGTGGTATGTGGCGCCCCCTGCAGGGCGTGCACTTCTACCCCACCTTGTTAATCCTCCCGGGACGCCCAGGGAGGCCGAGTAGGATTCTGGTGGGTGGGAACGCAGGGTCTGTGGTTCCCGGAGGCCTCAGATAGGGGAGTTCTGCCACCGTTCTGGTTGTCTCCAGTCTCAAGGCAAGGACCTCCCCTCGTTGACTCAGGGTCCCCGGCTAGCGTCTCCGCCCCTCTCTCTCTCTCTCTGGGCAACGGAGGTTCCGCTAACCTTCCCTCTGACAGTCAATCTCTCCTCCCCGGCCTCCATCCACCATCCCCCTTTTATTCCCTCACCACATCCTGCTCCACCTCCCACTACCACCCCGCGTCCTCCCATTAGTGTTGCCACCCGTCCTTCTGTCCCTTCGATTCCCCATTGGCTCTCCCCGGGCTCAGGAGTGCGGGAGACCCGCCTCTGCTTCTCCGGCGTTCCGCGGCTCCCGGGTGGGGCCCGCTTCCGGCCCGCTGTCTCCCCGTCGCTCCCAAGCGCCCTGGTGCTGGCTGCCTCGCACCCCGCGCCTCGCGGGGCGCAGCGTCTCGGCCTCGCTCATCCCGGGCCCGCCAGAGCCCCCTGCAAGCAGGCAAGTGTCAGGGCGGGCTTTTCCCGGGCGGCGGGACTTGCGGGGCTTGGCAGGCCTTGGGGCCGGTCTTGTTGGCGGCTCGGGGGCGTGGAATCTCTTCTGGCGCGGCCCCCGCCATCCGGGGGCAGCTCTCCGAGTCCTGAGCCGGGACATGGTAGTTTCTTGATGTGATCCAGTGTGGTTAGCAAATTGGAACAGGATTGGGAAGATTGGGGTGCAACTCCCCCACTCTGCCATTATGCTTACAGAGTGCCTTGAACCAGGCATGCTTTCTCAGCATAGCCTATCTCATATAGTTCTGGCAAGGATACGCAGAAGAGGATATAATTGTTAGCCAAATTGCCTTATTTTATTAATAAATGTATTAAATGGCAATAGGCATTAATTATAAGACCATAACCTGTGTATACCAGAGTTAGAGTTCCTAGGACCCAGAACAGACACTGAGGCTAGCTTACTAAAGCAGTGATTTCTTTACTGAAGGATTCTCAAACATACAAACATAAAATCAATCGTATACATACTTAATATAGAACTAAGAATTCAAAGAGGAAAAGTATACAGATGTTTGCAGGAAGTATCAGTGGTGGGGTGATACTTTACCTGCCTGGCAAGACGAGTTGATTCTGCAGTGAAAAAGCAATAAAATAAGGGAAGGGGCTGTGAGTTGACCAGCAACACATGTGGTGAAGTTCCAAACTGTGCAAGGAATGGAACCAGCAAGATAGGGTGGGGTTAGGAGAGAAAGGAGCAAGAGAGAGAGCAAGGGCACAAGCTCTTCTTATATATCTGAAAATGTGACCTGAGGCAGGGCTCCTTTGGTCACCTGGTCCCCAGGAGATATTAAGAGTTGTTAAACTAAGAATGGGGCAGAAAAGGGATTAATATCTGGGCAATTATGAACTTAGAGTTTGGCTGGGAGTGACACCTCTTGGGGAAGGGGGTAGACAAGGGAGTGAAGGAAGAGAACCAATCAGGCTGTAGGGCCAGTGCTTTAGATTAAAGACCAGATGTTTGACAGTGGCGTTATCTTGATGGGTGACAGGAAAGCTTGATGGCTGGCTATTGTTATTGTTGGGCACATCCTTTTGTCTTAGGCTGGAGAGGAATGTGTATTTCTCCTGGTGATGCTAATATGTGAAATGGGGGGGGAATGTCTTTGTGATCTTGTTTTTTTTACAGAGCAAGGCTTCCTTTGGGATCTGCTGCTGTCTCTGTGTGCTGCTGGTCTGCATCCTGGCGCTGGTGGAGGAGATGCAGAACCAGGAGGCTACTGTAGTCCTGGAGTCCAAATCTGGCTTGGCATGCTGCTTAGGCACAAGGCTCCCCTTAGCCAAAGTACATTCCATAGTCCAGACCAAGGGCACTGCACTTGGGCTACAGTTTTGTCCATTGCCCTGACATACTCTTTTCACAGTCCAGCAATGCAGTCATATTTACGAGTCTTTAATAATGCCGTCTGAGGTGGCTGCATGGCAACAGAATAATCTATCCCCCTGTGAACTCCTTGGTGGAAGGATGGGGTAAAAGTGAGGCAGATTATTATAACTGTGCTCATACACACAGACATGTGATGGTGCTTTTTCACTGGGACTCAAGGAGCATTACACAGTGAATCAATGCAACCACAGGATGAGACATTCAATCTATAGTGAAATAGGATTTAGGTTGTAGAACCAACAAGAAAGCTAAATAAAAGTACTGAAGCAAAGCGTAAGAGTTAACATGGCATATTAACTGACACAAAACTATATAGTAGAATCCAACTTATAGCAAATTACGCACAGCAGTATGGACCACAGTCCCAAATACTTTGCCCAGCTAACTTTGTGGACCATTTTGTACGGGGCTATCATATTGCCTGTGTAAAAAAAAGAAAGCCCTCTTGAATAATTCAGTTCTGCATAGTTTGTGGAAAGCCAGGAGAACGGGAGCCTTCCTGACCTCCTCAGGCAGATAATTCCAAAAGGTGGAGGCCACAACAGTGAAGGCACATGTATGGACAATTGTTGGAAATTACCCATTTCACATCATTTTGCCATCATTCCTAAATATCTAAATGTTGTTACTTGTTCTATGTTGATATTTGCCATCATCTAGTCCTTTTTCTTTGGTCGACATCCTCTTGCGAACACAACTACTTTTGATTTCTCAGCACTTATAATTAAACCTTCATCAGCACAGTAGGAGCCAAAACTAGCCAACATATGTTTTAAACCTATCAGTGTACAAGATAATAACACAGTATCATCAGCATAAATTAGAATGGAAAGATCTTGATTATTAAGGGAAGGTACATGGTGAGTAGGTCCTGAAACTGCTTTGACGATATAGTTGAGATATAGATTAAATAAGTAAGGGAACAGAAGAAAACCTTGTTGAACACCTTTAAAGATTCAGTTATAATCTGTAGCCTGGACTTCACGGCTACATCTGATTTTCAATTCTGTGCCTTGATATAATCTAGTCAATAGCCATTGCATAGCTGATCGTGGTTTCCCTTAGCTTCAGTCTTAGGCCTATAATGCACAGGTGTTTTGCCTCACTTTCACTGTGCATGCTCGTCAGGTTTTCTTTTTCATTTTGCATTGTTTTTCCTCCCTTCAGTGCTCAGATTGCTTTCCATTTGCTGTTTCCCAGGGTTATCTGAGAGTGCTTTTGTGCTGGGTTTCCCCTCACTTTGCTTCCAAGCTGAAGGTAATTCAAAAGCATACAGATTCCTTTGGATTCCCCTGCCTTTTTCCTGCCCCTCGTAGGCTACTTCCACACCCACATTCGGGTTGTTCCACTGACCCCTGTACCTTCCGTCATTCATCAGTGTGTCCCTCATTGTTGTATGTTTATTTTTTTACAAGCAGCATAAGTCTAGTGATATGAGATTATCACTCGTCTCAGATTGCTGTAAAAAAAGAAACGACTTCTGGCTGGGCTTCGCTGTCCTGCTGCCTGGTTTAAACCGGGCAGTGGGAGGAGGCTGCACAGAGCTGTGCCTGCAGGGAGCCCTCGGCTCCCCTCAGGGACAGTGAGCCTGGCTGGGCTGCCCTCTCCTGCTGCCCAGTTTAAACTGGGCAGTGAGAGGAGGCAGTGGAGAGCTGCACCTGCGGGAAGCCATTGGCTCCCTGCAGGCACGGTGATCCCTTTTTGGTTTGGCTGCAGAATAAATACACAGGCCAAAAAAGCTTAAAGGCTTGACTGCTTGGATTCTCTTCAGTAAGCTCTGTGTGCATAACAGGCCATATTCTAGTTCTAGAGATACTATTAAATGGTAAGCATAAGTCCATGAAGGCTACATATAGATGTTTATTTACTGAAGAAGTATACTTCTCAATCAAATGGTCTAAAACCAGGCAGTGATCAGCCACAGAACATCCTTGGCAGAACCCACCTTGTTCCTCACCCAGAACTTCTGACTTTTCCTTCCATTCTTTCAATCTTATGCTTAAATAAGCTTCATATTCATTCATAAATAAACTCCCAATAACTGAGTGGAGGGTAATTGGACAATACTTCTGAGAGCCTTCCATCTTCTCTTTATTCTTAAAAATAGGTACCACCAAAGCTTTCTTCCAGACAGAAAGAATACACCCCAAGTTCTTTATCAAGGAGAAGAGAGGGGTCAAAACTTCTGCCCATCACTTTGGGTTTGATTATAATAAATCTATTAGTACTCCATCCATTTCTGGTGTTTTTCCTGATTTCCTGGGTATAGAATGCTATACCCAGCTTGAAGCACTCTAATGAGACATTGTGAATTAGGAGGTAAATATGTTCATAAGAACATAAGAACATAAGAGAAGTCAATGTTGAATCAGGCCAATGGCCCATCTAGTCCAACACTCTGTCACACAGTGGCCAAAATATACCAGGTGCCATCAGGAGGTCCAGCAGTGGGGCCAGGACACTAGAAGCCCTCCCACTGCTGCCCCCTCCAGCACCAAGAATAGAGTGCATCACCTGCCCCAGACTTAGAATTCCCATCTATACCCTGTGGCTAATAGCCACTGATGGACTTCTGCTCCCTATGTTTATCTAATTCCCTCTTGAAACTGTCCATGCTTGTAGCTTCCACTACCTCCTGTGGCAGTGAATTCCATATGTTAATCACTCTTTGGGTGAGGAAGTATTTCCTTTTATCTGTTCTAACCCAACTGCTCAGCAATTTCATGGAGTGCCCACGAGTTCTTGTATTGTGAGAAAAGGAGAAAAGTACTTCTTTCTCAACCTGCTCAATCCCATTCATAATCTTATAAACCTCGATCATGTCACCCCTCAGCCATCGTTTCTCCAAGCTGAAGAGCCCCAAGCATTTTAACCTTTCTTCATAGGGAAGGTGTTCCAACCCTTTTATCATTCTAGTTGCCCTTCTCTGCACTTTTTCCAATGCTATAATATCCTTTTTGAGATGTGGTGACCAGAATTGTACACAGTATTCCAAATGAGGTCGCACCAATGATTTATACAGGGGCATGATGATACTGGCTGATTTGTTTTCAATTCCCTTCCTAATAATCCCCAGCATAGCGTTGGCCTCCTTTATTGCAGCTACACACTGTCTAGACATTTTAATTGAGGTATCCACTACGACTCCAAGATCTCTCTCTTGGTCCGTCTCTGCCAGTTCAGACCCCATCAACGTGTATTTATATTTAGGATTTTTGGCTCCAATGTGCATCAGTTTGCACTTGGCCACATTGAACACCATTTGCCACGTTGACGCCCACTCACCCATCCTCAACAGATCCCTTTGGAGTGCCTCACAATCCTCCCTGGTTTTCACCACCCTGAACAACTTCGTGTCATCTGCAAATTTAGCCACTTCACTGCTTACTCCCAATTCCAAATCATTATGAATGTGTCCTATAAGAGACTGACTACTTGAAGGAAAGGATTATCAGTTCCTGAAAAAGAGGTGACTCGAAATGGATGCTATTGAACATCCATAGAGGTTTAGTTTTGCTGATGCTTTGAAAGCTTGAAGATCAACAGATGTCCCCGTGCAGTGACTTGATTAATTTAAAGAGGCCTCTTTGAACAAATTTGGAATACTATGGACTATTTAGCATTGTTTCATGTCCTCCTCTGGATACTAATGTGATTAAATAGGGGACTTCATGTTTGTATTTTTTTTTGAGATGGACTTACTTCTATGATTGATTATTATTAGGATGATACATAGACATTTATACTGTTATTATTATAATTTAAGCACTAAGGGGAAGGGAAAGGAGTTTGTAAGCCACTCTGAGACTCCTTTGGGTAGTAAAGGGTGTGGTATAAATCCAATCTCCTCCTCTCCTCTAAGATATTTCAGCTCTTTATATATATACATATAGCATTTGGTACACATTTAATTAGATTCCTTGTTAGTTCTGACACGATAATTGTTCTATTCTGTTATATTGTTATTAGCCATGATCCCAGGTTGTTGTTTCCTGTGATATAAACAGCTGAAAAAACTAAACTATATATCTGGAAAGACGCAAAAGGTAACAAAAGAAATATTCTTGACGCTTTGTTCACAATATGCTAGAACTGTCTATTGTTTCCATCATGAGCTGAGGATATCAGAGCTCTCCATTTGTTCATTAAAGTTGCCCTTTTTATTGATTACTAGATGTTTCCAGCTCTCCTTAGCCAGCTTATGTCTGATTAAGGTATATTCTGATCTCTTCAATCTAAACTTCTTATGATAAGCTCTCAGTTTTCTCAGGAGGATCTGGCATTCATAATCAAACCAATCATTCTTCCTTTTTTTTTTTAGTTGGCTAAAGCAAGGTAGCTAGTATACAGATTTACATTATGATCTGGCTCAAAAGATCATACATAGTAAGATGGCACATCAACCATTAAAGTGCATTTGTTGTGCAAGAAGTGGCATTCTTGTGAGTAGATTATAAAACTAATTTCTCATGATATCAATGGGGTCCATTTCCTTCTTTTTATTCTCTGATTGATCTGCTCAGCATGTGAAGTTGGAGATGGTGACTTAACCATTTGTTTATCTATGGGTAAAGTTAGCATAAGAGGGAAATGGTCTCACCCTACCAAGGAAGTCACCCACTTTAAAATCACAGATCTTAATATCACCTCTTCTAGTACCAGACAGTAATCTACTGTGTTTGAACCCTTGTGGGTAGAACAAGTAAACGCCCCTTCAGGGTCCACCAGTTTATTCCCATTGACCAAGTTACGAGATTTATTGTTTACCAGCTGGGTTTACCCCTTAATCCCTTCCTGCCCTATTCAGAAGGGAGTAACTATATGGGAAGACTTCCTTGTCTGAGTCTAACATCTCTAAAATTATATTAGCATCCAGGGTAGTCTCCTGAGACTTTGATATCTCCAATTTACACAGGATCCATTCTATATATGCTCCTGAACCTGTGCCTGTTAAAATGACCACCTGTCAATGACATTTCCCCAGAAAACACTTTCCTGGGGCACCTTCTTTGGGGAGCCATAACTTGGACACCATACATTCAATCCTCACCAAACTTGGAAGGCAGGTAGATGAGAGTCAGCCAGAGATCTCTGATGAGTTTGGTGTTTCTAGTGTGCACAGGGTCTGCTCTATAGAGTCATAAACCTCAGGTACTGAATCAGTTCATTTAGCCCCTAAAAGTTTGTGACCAGGAATTTTCCTGGTTCATGTCCATCCCTCTACCAATTTGTTTATTTAAGAAAGATTTAGCCTGCTCTCTCCTAGAAACTATTCAAGGCAGAATACAATGATTTTTTTTAAAAATATACCACATAAAAACAAAACCAAGAAGAAGAAGAGGAGGAGGAGGAGATTGGATTTGTACCCCACCCTTCACTCAGAGTCTCAGAGTGGCTTACAAACTCCTTTCTTCCCCTCCCCACAACAGACAACCTGTGAGGTAGGCGGGCTGAGAGAGCTCTTTCGAGAACTACTCTTTTAAGAACAGCTCTGACAGAACTATGGCTTGCTCAAGGTCATCCAGCAGCTGCATGTGGAGTGGGGAATCAAACCAGGTTCTCCAGATTAGAGTCCACTGCTCTTAACAACTAACCACTACACCAGTTTCCATTGTACACTAGGCCAGTTTCCGTTATACAGTAAGTCATCAAAATGATCTTAAAAAAGCACAAAATATGATGATGTCAAGCAAGGATGCTTTGATCCAGGCTTTGAAAACCATCAATAGCTTTATAATGTCAGCAAAACAATACTGGGTGGGGGAAAACAAACAACTAATGATGGTTCTGGTACAGATAAGTACTGCCAAGTCATAGTCGACTTAGGGTTTTCAAGGCAAGCGATGTTTAGAGGAGGTTTGCCATTGCCCGCCTCTGTGTTGCTCCCTTGTCCTTCCTCAGTAGTCTCCTGTGTAAATACCAACCAGAGCCAACACTTCTTAGCTTCCGAGATGTAGAGAGATCAGGCTAGCCTGGACTATCCAGGTCTGGTAGAACAATGGAGGTCAATTTAAATCTGTGCACAATATGGTTTACTCTCTGAAGATGTGTGAAGCACATTTGTAAGAGTAAGTTCAACTGAGATCAGTGGGATTAACTTCCTAGAACATGAGTTCAGGATTCCAGCCAAAAACTGTTAACTTTCATGGCACTTTGTTTATGAGCCTTGCTTTCCTTTTCATTCCAGCTATGAACCCTAATCACCTTACTGGAGAAGACTTTATTATCATCAGTGGGGCAGTTTGCCTCTAGAACTTGCGCATAACTACATTTAAATCTGTTCTGCCTCTCTGACTTTAGAATCACTGAGCAGAATAGAAATGATGACAGTCCATAACATTCTTCCATGTTAGAAAAAAAAATAGTATTGAGTCATGATTAATATACCAGTTCACCACATTAGGATAGTATCTAGGGAAGAACAGCAATACTAACTTGCAAAGTTACTCTTAAGGGGAGTTAAGCTAACGGCAACTAATATATTGCAACAGCAAGACTAACTACTGATGCTGCATGAAGGCACTGCCCTTTCCACCTGCCTGTCCAGTTTCGGTCATGGTGGCATGAAAGAGCATGTTTCCTGACGGAAGATCCTGGGTGGGACTTCAGTAATCTAGTAAAACATGAATACATGCGAAGCTGTACCAAGATCCTGTGAGCTGTAAAATGCAGTTAACCGAGTGCCATTTTTTTTTGTTGAAATGATTTTAATTATTGGAATGCACAATTCTTTTTAATATGCAAATAAAATGTTTAAAAACCTGAAAGAAAAAATATCCTGCATGGCTGTGGCTCTATGCACTTGTAGAAAGTATGAAATCAGCTTCCCCCATGGGGTACTCTACCACGTCACCCAAGGACAAATATTACCACAACTACATGGAGCCAAAGCTATAAAGCATTTATGTTTAGCAGCAATGACATTGTTGTGGTGACACTTGTAGGAGACGGCAGCAGAAATATGTTGGAATTGGAGTGTTAGGCTGTGACTGCTCAGTTTTTTTGGGTCCTGGTCTGTCTCTAGTGGAAAATGCCAGGGAGGACCAAGCAGTCCCAGACTTGCCTCTTTGCAGCTCTACATCTTCACATTTTCTGACTTGTAATGCTTATCATGTATTACACTCATTTTGCTGCACTTTGGTCACATACCGAACTTATTTACTTGTAATTTTTTCCCCATTACGATTCTATCTCACTCTATCTCCAGAGTGGTCACAGCAACTTATATACAGTTTTCAAGTAGTCTCCCATCCAAGTGTATACCACGTTCCATGGTCATGGCTAGACAACATCCAAAGTGCAGTAGACATGAGGCCTTGAACTTTCCACTCAAATAAACTGATAGTCACCCTAAAATACTACAGCCTTGCTGTGGTGAACACTAGATGTGTTGCTTTAGTATTTCTTCTTTTTCTCCAAGCTAAATTCATATCCAGCCTGTTCTGTGAACCATGCATGTTCCTTCCATCCCCAGTTGAAAAGCCAGAGTAAGATATCTCGGGCAGTCGGTGACTCCTTCCAAGGATATATGATTTGTTCAGTAAAATAGATTATTACGTACTTCAGAACACTCCCTGAAAACTTCTGTTTGTCAAAGAGTACCTCATCATTATTGGTCTTTACTATACATGACAAAAATTAAACCTTATACTTGTATCATCACCCTGTTATGCTGGACATGATGAACTCTGTTCCAAAGTCACCCACAATGAATTAAAACCGAAGAGTCAACTTCACTTAGAAGACTTTTAAAATGATTAGACAAAGAAATAGAGACTACCAATGATGATTTCCTATGACTGCTCATATGTAGCATTGTATCTCTCCTTATATATAATTCTGTTTTTGAGTGGCAATGTTCTGTGCACTCCCGAATCAGTTGGCTCCCTGATCTGTCACTCACAGGGTGTCCCTAGCCACTGGCTGTGTTGCCTGAGTCCTGCCCACAGAACCAGCACCCAGCGTCTCCGCCTCAGTATGCTGAGAGGCAACGGAGGGGCCAGACACTCCAGCAGGTGGAGGACAAGGCAACCAATGAGGACAGCAAGGTCCACATCCAGGAACTCCAAGGCCTCAAGCACAGATTGACTAACCTCCACTGCATGAGTGGCCCGACCCATCACACAGAGAAAGGAGGGCTGTGTGTGTGGGGGGATGGCCTGGGGAGCCAGGGAAGGGACTCAGCACAAGTCGGTGGAGGCTACGTATAGGGTGATCTTCTTCTTCTTCTTTATTTTTTTTAAAAAAATTGGGGTGGGGAGAGTTACCTAACGGTGTGGCCTTTTTCTCCACAGAACAATTGGCAAATCACTTTCATGTGGGAGGAGTTGAGGGGAAATGGTGGCCTAAAGGGCTTTCTCTCAGCTTTCAGGACAAGGGGGGGAAGCGAAAGGACAACTGGGTGAGAAGCGCGGAGCCTCTGCAGCAGCCCCATGTGCGGCTGAGCTCAGACAAAGTCCCAGTCCCCCAAATAAGGGGCCCTTGGTGGGAGCACCCCCCCCCAGGCCAAAGCTTGCGTGGTGACACACCAAAACAGAGCCCCAAATGAATAGAACGAGAATGTCAGCTCTTGCAAATGACTTGCCATTGCAAAAAGAGAGGAAGGAAGGGAAACGGTGCAAACTCCCTTCAAGGGAACCGACCACTTCTAAATGCTCCTGTGCAAAGCAGTTGCATGCCTGGATGTTTAGGAATCCAGCTTTTTGGTCTGGAGATCAATGGCACTCTAAATGCAAGCCCTCCAGAGACAGGAGGCTGGAGGTATTGAGGAGGTGAGTGGATGGGGAATAATGCTCTTTGTGATCACATTCGCCAGCCTGGGACAAAATCTGGCATATTCACCTGCAATGTCAACTTCATACACTTTTTGGAGCTCCTGAGACATCCCCCCCCCTCCTCCCTGTCAAAAGACGGTTAATCAGTGCTGGAAGTAGGATAGGAAGAGAACTTGTTTTTTAAACCAGCAGCAATGTCCAGATACACTTGAATAGACTAGACACAGTCACAGGGAGATGTAAGTTTGCAAACTGTCCAATTGTAGAAATAACTTCACAGAGCCCCGTGTGCTGCATTTTCTGGCCCACATTGTGCGACCTTGGACACCAGTTATTGTGTGACATAAGTTATGTGAACCTTTCCTCCTGCATTTGTGCCTTTCTATTACATACTGCTAATATGTACTTAACCTGCTTCCAGCCAATGCATTCCTTACACATCACATCTTTCTAGAGCTTGTTGTATTGCTTTACTGCTAGTCTTTATATATAACAGGTGTTGGGGCAATCTTACAGGGAATGGCTATCTCTAACATGCCTTGCTCATAGCTTTCCAGGGGCATCTGGCTCGACTGTCTTGACTAGAAAGATATTGCAACACGATTCTTACATTCTTAATTGGGAAAGTCATTGAAGATATGAAGAACAGGAGCAAAACTTTCCATGAAGTTTCTCTTTCCAAATAATTTTGGGATTCCTTCCAATTTTTCATGACTGCAGGTGTTCAGCATACCTTTCATTTAGACAAGAGAGCAACAGACGGAGGCATTTGTCTCCAGCAATGAATAAAATACCATTGACAACAGGTAATATATCATAAGAGGAAGCTGGAGAGAAGAGGATACTAATGAGATCTCTGAATCCTTCTGGGATCTACTTTACATTCATTCCTTGATTTAATCAAATCGAAACTCTCTGTTCAATGAAGTCCTTTTCAAATCAGATTCTGACACTCAGCAACTGCAAAGAACTCTTTCCTATGTGCTCTTACTAAATGGTCTCAGTTACTGAGAAATGTACAGTTCTCCAACTCTGCAACTGAAATTCTTCTTTTTAATATTGCTGTAATTTATTTTGACAAATAACAGTACTGTTTTCCCCAAGTGACAACTGGAAAGGTAAAAGAATTTTGCCTGTTCACTGGTTTAACTGGAAACGTGTCATTTCAAATGGGTTGTTTCAAACTGCTCAATGGACCCTTGACCACTTTAACTGTTCAGCTCCCATTTGAACTTCACAAGAAAGATGTGTTTTTTCTCCTCTTTTTTGGCATTTAAAATTGATTGCTTTTTCTATTGCATTCTGGCCATATATTTTTAAAATACATTCTTTCACTGTCTTCCCCCCTCCCCGAGGAATTATCTGTGTTAGTCTGTTGCTGCAAAACAATAAAACACCCAGTAGCACCTTTAAGACTAACAAACTATGCTAACAAATTATGCTACAATAAAGTTTGTTAGTCTTAAAGGTGCTACTGGACGTTTTACTCTTTTCTTTGTAACCCAGGTGGTAGTCTATATGCTAGGTTTGTATGTGTGGGGGGGCAATTAACTGACAAGAGTGAGTCCTCGTTTGTTGTTGTTTGTTTCAGAGCCTTTCACTGTAAAAAGCTAACTTAATTTGCTTTCCCTCTGGCACTCAAACCAAGTTTCTGTTTGTGATCCAAATAATATTTTTCTATTATTTAGTAGAGACAACTAATTTTGTTTTTCTTAATAAGGTTTACAGTGTCAGTAAAGTATGTAATTTTAGTAATTGGATTCTGCTTTCTCTCTTACATATGATAATTCAGTGACAAGGACCACCTCCAGCTAGTTAGGATTGCATTTCCCCTTTTCCAACACAACAAGGCAACTGAAACAGAATTTATCCTGCTTTGTTTGTTGAACTGTTGTACTTCAGTGTCATTTTCTGGGTGACAAAGAAATGTCCCTGTCCCCAGTTACCTACAAAAAAAAGCAGGTTTCAGAGCAAGCTAAATGGTCTTCGCAATAGATTTGAGTAGCTACAAACTGAAGTAGAGTGATTTCAAAAAAAGAGAAGAATGGTATGAAAACATTTGTTCTGGTGAGATGGCTGAAATAGCATCTACTGACACTAATCAGAGGAGGGTAGATAGAAACTGCATAACAGGAAGGGAAAGTTTAATTTGTTATGAGGTAGGAATCTTAACCATTAGAGAATAACACCAGCATATTCTGAGAAAGGGGAGGCAGTAAGATATTTAGGTCAGGCCAGAAAAGTGTTTTCAGACCTACAGAGGCATGCCATGACCAGTGATGCCCACCACCACAGAGCCAGCCACAACCAGGCAGAAGGCCCAATCACTGAGTGACCTAGGAAGCTCTAGGTGCTCAGAGGATGGCACCCCAGCTACCAAGAGACACAGCCAGTGGAGTGAGGCAAGGAAAACATTGCAAGAGTGAGAGTGATAGGACTTCCTCAGCATTCCCTCTAAGCTGTGCTTGTGAGCGGACATTCGTTAACAGAGGAAGCACCACTCATCAGCAACCTGGAGCCATGGAGGATCTTGCATTGCCCATTGACCATTTTAAGATTACAGCAGTTATATTCTGTTCAGGATGTGAACTGCTTCACTCAGTAGGGGGGAAATTAGAGGAACATTGCTCACGGCCACTCATGTTCCCAACTTACCAGTGTGGGACATTCCTAGGAGTGTTTATGGGGTTGGACAGCAACATTTTGCCCCCTCACTACCAAGAGCTATCTCTTTCAGGCTGCCTTCACACTGGACTTTTATGGGGCCTTCTGCAGTAGTGAACTGGGCTCAGGGCAGGCCCTCAGATAGCAGGATGTCTTCACCCAGGGGCTGGAGCTCTGCTTGAGGCTGCATTGGTCCAAGTCAGACAAAAGGGGCATGAGGCCTGTGTGAGCTTCCACACTGCCTCTTGGGATCTACCATGACCTTCTGTATATGGACAGCCATTGCATTGGCAGAACTCAGCCTCCCTTCCACAGGCATTCAAGCCATTGGTCGCTGGAGGTCCCAAGCCTTTAAGATCTATGTTTCCATTTCCCTCAGTCCTGTTTCCTAACTCCCTTTCTTTTAGTTCCTCCAGGTAAGTGCAGTTTGGTGTAGATGGTGGGCCACAGTACCATATACTAGGCTGGGATCTATGCAGCTTCATAAGGATGGGGAACAGACTTTGGACTTGAGAATCAGCTCACTATCTCATGGATTAGTCAGAGGGGGATGTGCTAGGAGAAACTCTGGCATCTACTGTCACCTGTCATATTTCCCATTATGGCTGTCCAGATGCCTTGGCTGTGTAAAAATGTCCTTACAATCAGGAGGGGACCTGATCTCTCACTGGCTATAGATGTAGACTTGGTTTTCCTAGCCTCCCATCTCCTGGATACACAGCTCTTCTGGTCAGAGTTGCTGGAGAGGCATGATTGGTGTGGAGCCATCTTCTCAGACAAGGTTGATGTTGCAAGGCAGAAAGTGAGCAAGGCCACTTGGCAAGACATGAAGTCAGGAGGTGGTTTTGTCATACGGCATACGGGCATTTCCTTCAGAGTAGTGCCCCTTTTTCAGGCCAATGGCATACACGTTTCTGAATGGGGCCAGGACATTTGGATCCACAGAATCCATGAGGTCCTGCTTTCTTTGATGCAATCATGAGAGCTTTGGTGGGAGTTGGGTCTCTCTTGTGGTGGTTTGGGTCTTAGGTCAGATCCAATATTGAGGGGAGGCTGACCCTGCCTCCCCTGGTGTGGGGACACCAATAAGGGGTCTTGGGGATAGGCTGTTCAGAAATATGCCCAGCTTGAGGGCTGTTGCCAGGCTTTAACCCTCAGATGGCAAGGGAGTCACACAGTGGTGTGCACCCATGTGGATCTCAGGGCTTGCCATCCCACAATGCTCCTAGGTGGGCTGGGAATGGTTGGTGCCACTGGCTGACAAGCGAGTCACCTGATGCTGCACCCTATGTTGTGTCAGTCCTCCTTGTGGTCATGTTCAATAAAAACTGTGGCTTGTTTTATCCTCCAACTGGTTCAGCTTTGTTCATTCCCTTTTGCCCTTACTCCTCCAACTGGTTCAGCCTTGTTCATTCCCTTTTGCCCTTACTCCTTCTCCTGCCCCTAGGACTGAGGAGGGCAGTGAAGCAGGACTTTCCACTGATAAGACTGAAAGCCAGTGTAGTGTAGTGTTTAAAGGATTGAATCATGCCCTAAGAGTTCCTCACAAACCTAACTTTTAAGAAAACATCAGACATCAAATTTCTGTTTCTTTACAAAACTCTGTAGTAATAAATCTGGAAGAACTGCCACACCACATTTGTTACACAGTGATAAATGCAAAATGAGACTTTTAACTCCTTGTTTAGGAACACAAAGGAAAAATTTCAAATGCTAAGGATATTGGGATATTTGGTTAAAGGAAAGGAGTTTGTAAGCCGCTCTGAGACTCCGAGTGAAGGGCAGGGTATAAATCCAATCTCTTCTTCTTCTTAATGTAGCAGAGTTTGCCCAATCACAGAAGCATGATTCTGGGGGGTGGGGGGGGAGAAACTGGGAAATCCTGGTTCAGTTCATGAATCAAACTGGTCTGATTCCCAAATCAGTTCATGAACATTTCCTGAAGAGATTTGTGAATTGGTTTGCAAACTGGTTTGGGTAAAAAATGCTCCCAGGGGTCCTAGAGGCTCCAAAATCACAGGATATCTCCAGCTGACTCTCCTCTATGTGCCCACCAAGTTTGGTGAAGATTAGACTTTGGGAATCTGAGTTATGAACCTCCAAACAAGGTGTCCAGGGACAGTACTTTTCAATGAGAGGTCAGGTGCCAGCTCAGAAGTGTACAGAATGGATCTTGGGTGAGCTAGAGGAATCCAACTTGCAGAGTACTTCCTAGGGATACCCCTCCATAAGCCCCACAAGTTACATGTGGGTCAGATTTGGGGGATTTGAATTACAGACCCCCAAGCAAGGTGCTCCCAGGAAAGTGCTTTCTGGAGAGATATCAAGTATGGGTTCAGGAGTGCATAGAACGGACCACCCTCCATCCAACTGAAGATATGATCACGGGGCAGGACAAGCCTGCCCACCATCCCTGGGAGCCACATGCACACTTGTGGGTGGCTGTGTCTCCCTTGGCCCACCCTCCTACTACTGTCCAGATGATAACCAGGCAGGACCAACCCTCCTGCCCTGCTTGGGGCCCAGGAGCCACCCACATAGTTGTGGGTGGCTGTGTCTCCCCAGGCTCACCCTCCCCCAAATGGCTATGTGATAACCAGGCAAGGCCAACCCTTCCACAGTTGAGGGTGGCTGTGGCTCCCTGGGTACACCTTCCCCCTATTGGCAAGGTGATTGCTGGGTTGGGCCAACCCTCACACCTTGCCCGCAGCTCAGGAGCAAGGTGGGTGGCAGTGTTGTTCAGAAGCAGCAGAACACTGGAATCAAACTTTATTCTTTTATTTCCTTGTATTTTCAGGGTAAGAGTCATATTCATATGGGGAGAATTAAAAATTGGGGCGGAAGAAGCACCCAGAATTGGGGAGGTACTAGGTAGCCACAGGTGATCTTTCTCCTGCCACACCACTCTGTCAGGCTACTCCACATGATCACCATGATATTTACTGCTGTGTGCTCCACATCCATACCCTGAGCATGGAGGAAAGCTGCCTTGTAGGCAGGCAAAGCATGCCTATCCCCATTCAAGGTGTTGCTCTGGCTCCACATTCGAATTCTTCTGGTTGCCACCAGTGGGCAGTGAGGGAGTGGTAGCCATGGTGGTGGCAACACTCACCAGCTCATGGTCCTCCCGGAGGGGATGGTACACCAGGGAGACAGGTGCTGCATCAGCCTGTGAAGGGCCACATCCTCCGCAAGGGAGAACAGCTCACCATTCACAGCAATCATCCACCCAATTTGCTAAGCGACCGCCTCATGAATCCTACCCCTTGCTTTCCTCCCGGCCCTGCAGACATCCCCACAAGCACGGACTCTTCTAGGGTGGCTTGCCTGGGGGACACCACAATGGTGGCTGGAGGCCCTGTCCGAGTGGTCTGCTCCTCCTGCCCCTCCCCTTGTTGAGTGGAAGTGTGCCCCCCTGCACCTGGCAGCAGACTCCAGCATGCTTTCCCCCAGCAGTGGCAAACTAGGGTGTGACTTTTGCAAGTGCCTCCATTGAACAGTGATGGTCAAGTGCTGCAGGTCCTGCCCCCTCCAAATGTGCATTCAGCACACTTGGCACTCTACCATGCATAGATCACTGGGCAGGATGCGGAAGTACTTTCATGCAGCAGAGCGGAGCTGTGTCCCCATGGCCATGATTTGGGTGCTTTGTAAGCACAACCACTTGCTACAGTCAGGACCTGGAGTGATTGAAGGGGGCGTGCCAATGGAAGAGGAACCAGCAGGGAATTGTAATTAGGAATCACTGGCTCTGGAAGAGGAGGCTGCATCACAGCTAGCAGCACCACCCTCTGAAACCCTGTCATCAGTGTCCCCCCCCCTCACAGAGTTTGGCATTGCAGTATGGCTGGCACCCGCGAGAGCTCTCGAGACTAGCCCCATGGATACAGACAGTGCAAGGGAAGTGGACACAGAGACCACCAATGATGTACTTGGGGAGGAGGCCGCCAGTGAGGGAGACTGCAATCATGACCCATAACCAGTGTTCAAGGTGGGAAGTGTTGTCACCAGCCCATGGCCACGAATGTGACTTTTTCAACCCCCTGTCATGGTTCTGCACAGCAGATCCAGGTAGTAATGGCAGAACAGTACATGTCTGAGGCACAGAGGAACAAAAGAACCTCAGGCAATAACAGTGGAACAATCCTGGCAGGAAACCCCAGAGGAAGTTGAGATGGGGTACTAGAGAGTGGCGAGGTAACCCCAGGCAGGCACGCCAGAAGGCAGCAGCCAGCAGAACCCCAGGATGAGGTGGGGTGGAGTGGGTGTTTGAGATGCAGAGGAGAGAGATGGCCATGGAAAAATTCAGGCAGAAGCCCCAGGAATAAGTGTGGTGTATTGGAGAAGGACTGAAAGAAAACCCCAGGCAGTGACTAGGGAACAATTCAGGCGGAAACCCCAAGAAAAAATATGGTGCATTGGAGAAGGGCAGAAAGGACACCCCAGGGGAAAAACTGCAGGCATCAGAACACCAGAAAGTGGTGAAGTGGGGTGGGTGTTAGGGATGCAGAGGAAGGAGGCAGCCCCAAGGTAATGGCCATGGAACAATTCGGGCAGAAACCCCAGGAAAAGGGGAATATTTGAGATGGAGAAGAGTGAGGGAACCCCAGGCAGTTACTCTGAAGCAATTCAGGCATGGACAACCCAAGGAGAAGTGGGGGGTGAGCATGGAGAGCAGTAAGGAACCCCAGGCAGTCAAGCTAGAACAAGCCCTTCAAGGGAGGTTTGCCCACCCTTTGCAGCAGAGAAAGAAACAGGGGAAAAAGGAATTGTAGCACAGGAACCCAGGAAGGCAAATCCCTTGGGCCCCTGACTGATGAATGATAATGAGAAATCTCCTGTGGCAGTGTTTATCATGACCAGCAAATCCCCCCTCCCGGCCCACCAGCAATGCTATTTTGTGAACACAAGGACACTCAGAATTCCCAAAGCCCCAATGCAAATGAACAAAGAAAACATGTGCTCCTCCAGCACGTGCTCCTCCATTGGGACGAGTAGAGACGGACATCTGTTATTGGCAAGCAGCATTGCCTATCAAGCTTGAAAGGCTCCCTATTTGGTTTGCAGGGCCGGAAAAGACCACCCACACCAGCATTTTGATATGAAAGTTTCTGGGTGGGATTTCTTCTCCGAGAGGTTCCAAGCCAGGGTGAAAAGCTTGAAGAGGTCTGTGCCAAGCATGATTCCTGAGCCACGCCTCCCAAGCTTTGAACTGGACAAAAGGCAGCCTGGACTTCCAACTCTGAACCAGTTTGTGCCCATCCCTAAGCATGATACTGAGTGCAGTAAATATATCTCCCAAGTATATAGAAGAAGAAGAAGAAGAAGAAGAAGAAGAAGAAGAAGAAGAAGAAGAAGAAGAAGAAGAAGAAGAAGAAGAAGAAGAAGAAGAAGAGGAGGAGTTTGGATTTATACCCCGCCCTTCACTGCCCAAAGGCATCTCAGAGCAGCTTACGAACTCCTTTCCCTTCCCCTCCCCACAACAGACACCCTGTGAGGTAGGTGGGGCTGAGAGAACTCTGACAGAAACTGTCCTTGAGAGAACAGCTGTGCCAGAGCTTGTGACTGACCCAAGGTCACATCAGCAGGTGCAAGTGGAGGAGTGGGGAATCAAACCCGGTTCTCCCAGATAAGAGTCCACGCTCTTAACCACTACACCAAACTAGCAAAAAAGGTAAACTTACTTTCATTCAGGTAGATCCAGTCCACAGTCAGGTTGCAGTCAAAAGAAGAGAAAAGAAGGCTAATCTAAAGAGTACTTTTCCTATCACAAATAGGCAGCTGATCCGGTATCATGTGTGTGGGAGTATGAGGGCATGGTATCTCCAGAGACATGTGTCTCCATGGAAGGCCATGTAGAGTGGGTGAGAGGACACAGTAAAAAAGAGGAGGGGGTCAGAGGGCAGCTCCTGGGTTAAGACAAACAGATGCATCCTATTCAAGGAGATAACACCTACACACACTTAGAGTGATGTAGTGCCGCCCCCCAATGTCCAGGCATGCTGAGTCACTCATTCCAAAAAAGGGTACCCAATCCAAGTTGATATTGACTCTGCACTTTGGTTTTACATTACATCTAACTTAAAAAACCCTCATGAACTAAAGTCATGGTGGATTGTCTTACTAGCAGAAATTACTTTGATTTGTAGTATTATTTCAGTCTGATCTATGCATGTTTATGCAGAAGAAAGCTGGTGTGGTGGTCAGAGTGTTGGACAAGGGATTCTGGGTTCAAATCACTTAGCCACGAAGCTCACTGAATGACTGGCACGTTTTTTCCTGTGTATCTGCAAATGGCTTACATCCATTTCCCCAGCTGATTTTTATAGCTGATTTACCTTCGACTTTCCACAAATATCTTTGTGAGAGCAGAGATGGTTTTCCTTTTGAATTTTTTACAGTGACAAAAAGCCACTCTCAATGCACTTCTGACAGGATGTTGCCAGTGTAGTTGCATCTATATATGTTTGGGAACAATGAGGGCTCCACAGGGATTTCCACTTACATGAGATTCATAGGAGACAGCAAGTGGAAGCAAGAAATTATAGTGTGAAATGTCACAGGAATTGAAGCAGAGTAAGGTGGGTAGGTCTGTTGGTCTGAAGCAGCAGAACAAAGTTTGAGTCTAGTGGCACCTTTAAGTATAGGTGCCACTAGACTTGAGCTTCTATCAAACAAAGACAAGAAGATCTTGGTGTACAACAGAATCACCAACAAAGAGGAACACATTGTGGCTTAATTTCTGTTGCTTTGTACCTTGCAGCATGTTTTATGGAACAAAAGTACATAAGAAGAGCCCTGCTGGATCAGAGCAATCGTCCATCTAGTCCAGCATCCTGTCTCACACAGGACTTTAGGCTGAGAAATTTCAGACTCCGAGAACTTGATGAATGCCCTGCATGTACTTGTTGAGACATGCCATTAAATATCTATTTTGTTTTAAGAAACATAAATATATTTCTTCGTCCATTAGATTGTAAGCCTGAAGGAAATCTTGTCCTTAATATTATTTATTGTACAGTGCTTTGTTTTTGAAAGTGCTTTAAAAATAAGATATATTAATATTTCTACATTAGTTTTTATTGGTGTGTTTAACAGACTTAAAATGGAGCAATGAGCTTCCCTAAACCATTCAGTTTTTTTCCAGCTATTCTGAGTTAAAGTAATATGGATGGTAACTTAAGGCTATAAACACTGGGCAGCTCTTCTAGGCTGCAGCCCTGTTCCTGTCCAGCTAGACTGCCTAAATCCTTTTAACGCATGAGAATTTGAGTATCTTAGCCAGGGATCATTTCCTGCTGGAGCATGCTGGAGCAGCACTATGGCAGTAAGGAGCCCGGGGTGCCCCCCGCCACCTAGGGGGATTTAAATGCTTTTCTTCCCTGCCCGATCTTCTCCAGGTGTCCCTCCACTGTCATTGCACCTCCACACTGCTTTAAAAGAATCTTCTCCAAACAACTCTTCAAACAAGCATAGAGAAAGATGGTGTCACAGCAGCACAAAACTGATTTAAAAATGCAAATGCAGATTCGACCTTAGTCAGACCTGCAATTTGGGCTGCTTCCACACAGCAATGATTCTCTGTGTTGCTTTCATTACCATTGCAAATTCAGAGGCATTTGCAATGTCAACGGAGCATCCATACAAGATTTCCCCCCATACTTGCCTTGCCTAAGCCCCTCAACAACTGCCATTTCTTTCTACCACCAGAGGACTTTTCCAGGGTTGTTTTAAAATCAGCAGTTGCTATATTGCTAAAACATTATAACAACCTATTTCCTAAGACTTGTGAATTTCAAGCTTTATTTTTGTAAAAGTACATCTCTAGCCAATTCCATTGTCCAGATATGCCTTTCTCTTTGTATTTCCTCAATGAAAGGGTCTACACACTTGCTTTTTTAAAAAAATGGGAGTTGGGAATTCAAAAGACATAGCAGATAGATTGTTATAATACTGGTATGCAGGGCTGCTGCTTCTTCTTGAAAAAGAGGTGCCAGAAATCTCAAAAGGGAAATTAAGTTTTCAATCTGTATACTGAAAACTCATGAAGTTTTAAACATTTTTAAAAGAATTTTGTCGGAGTGGTTCTGGAACTCCATTCTGGCATGTTCCCCTAGAAAAAATACCATGCTGATATGCCATTTTTTTTT
This sequence comes from Gekko gecko, assembly GCA_029375565.1. Lineage (NCBI taxonomy): Eukaryota > Metazoa > Chordata > Lepidosauria > Squamata > Gekkonidae > Gekko > Gekko gecko. The sequence continues at coordinate 58,320,262 of JAPDNY010000003.1, read as the reverse complement.
TAAAAAAGGGTCTTCAGTTATGGAGTGGTGTTGAGGGAAGGGAAATGATGTCAATATGGACAGGACCTTTACAAATGCACACCTTCCTATCCATAAAGCATACAAACAGGCTTTGACAGTGATCTTTCCAAAAATATCACACCAGGTTTAGGAAAGATAACAGCAAAGCAGAGGAAAACACAGAAAGTGGGTGACTAGAGGAAAGTGTCAAGTGAATGCTAAAGTACCTTCAAAAACTTCTGCAGTTTGAACAGAAAAAAGCAAAATCTTCATGTGGAAGCAGATTTGGATTTTTTAAAATTTTTGTAAATTTGTATTGATGTCTTACATTTCATATCCATGCATATTCCTTTTCTTCAAGTTTACATAATCAAACATGAAACACATCAATTTCCCCCTTTATTATTCCCTCCCCCCTTACACAAGTGACCAATTGAAAGAAAAAAATCCTTATTACTATATCTGCAACCATGAGCACACCCTATGGAGTTTTACATCATTATTGTCCCCCCCTTATCTTACCCATCTTATATACCTAAACCATTTCTTCCTTATCTCCAGTGCCTTATCTTCCCATGTCTTTTCCTGTTTAAATATCAATAGGATATCTGATTGAATCCATTCATATAGATACCAGTTCCACCTTTCCAGAGTCCATTTTAATACATCTTTCCATCGGGTAAGTTGGTGGAAACTGTTATTAAGGAAAGAATTAGTAGGCACATTGATGAACAAAAACTATTGAGGCAGACTCAGCATGGGTTCTGTAAAAGAAGATCTTGTCTCACTAACCTGTTAGTGTTTTTTGAGGGACTGAACAAACATGTGGACAAGGGGGACCCAATAGATATTATTTACCTTGACTTCCGGAAAGCTTTTGATACAGTTCCTCATCAAAGGCTCCTAAGTAAGCTCAATAGTCATGGGATAAAAGGACAAGTCCTCTTGTGGATCAAAAACTGGCTTATAAATAGGAAACAGAGAATGAATATAAATGGGAAACTTTCTCAGTGGAGGGTGGTAAGCAGTGGGGTACCACAGGGATCAGTACTCGGTCCAATGCTTTTTAACTTGTTTATTAATGATTTGGAATTGGGAGTAAGCAGTGAAGTGGCTAAATTTGCAGATGACATGAAGTTGTTCAGGGTGGTGAAAACCAGGGAGGAGTGTGAGGCACTCCAAAGGGATCTGTCAAGGATGGGTGAGTGGGCGTCAACATGGCAAATGGGGTTCAATGTGGCCAAGTGCAAACTGATGCACATTGGAGCCAAAAATCCTAAATATAAATACACGTTGATGGGGTCTGAACTGGCAGAGACTGACCAAGAGAGAGATCTTGGAGTCGTAGTGGATAACTCAGTGAAAATGTCTAGACAGTGTGTAGCTGCAATAAAGAAGGCCAACACTATGCTGGGGATTATTAGGAAGGGAATTGAAAACAAATCAGCTAGTATCATAATGCCCCTGTATAAATCATTGGTGCGACCTCATTTGGAATACTGTGTACAGTTCTGGTCGCCACATCTCAAAAAGGATATTATAGCATTGGAAAAAGTGCAGAGAAGGGCAACTAGAATGATAAAAGGGTTGGAACACCTTCCCTATGAAGAAAGGTTAAAACGCTTGAGGCTCTTTAGCTTGGGGAAACAACGGCTGAGGGGTGACATGATCGAGGTATATAAGATTATGAATGGGATTGAGCAGGTTGAGAAAGAAGTACTTTTCTCCCTTTCTCACAATACAAGAACTCGTGGACACTCAATGAAATTGCTGAGCAGTCAGGTTAGAACAGATAAAAGGAAGTACTTCTTCACCCAAAGAGTGATTAGCATATGGAATTCACTGCCACAGGAGGTGGTGGCAGCTACAAGCATGGACAGTTTCAAGAGGGAATTAGATAAACATAGGGAGCAGAAGTCCATCAGTGGCTATTAGCCACAGGGTATAGATGGGAATTCTCAGTCTGGGGCAGATGATGCACTGTATTCTTGGTGCTGGAGGGGGCAGCAGTGGGAGGACTTCTAGTGCCCTGGCCCCACTGCTGGACCTCCTGTTGGTACCTGGTATATTTTGGCCGCTGTGTGACAGAGTGTTGGACTAGATGGGCCATTGGCCTGATTCAACATTGGCTTCTCTTATGTTCTTATGTTCATAGGCTATTACTTCATGAGCCGCTAGAATCATAGATTTAAATAAATCCTTTTAGATTTATCTTCTTTATTATTTCCCAGAATTCCCATAAATAACATTTTCTTACTCAAATCAATCCTAACATTACATAAATTGTCAACCTTTTCCAAGATCAGTTGCCAAAATTCTGTTACCTTAGAGCATTCCCACCAAAGATGTGCATAATGTCCCCTTACCCTTTTACAGTGTCAACACTCTGATTTCATTCCAGATTTGGATAATATGTGGGAAAAGTCTGCATCAAAGGAGAGGCACATGTTTAATATGTCAAGATATAAACAGGTATTTTATTTATTTATTTATTTGTAGTATTTGTAGTATTTCTATCCCATCATTCCCGCGAGTGGGCTCAGGGCGGCTTACATTACTTGACACAATGTACCAGGTACACATAAAACAGTTAAAACCATTTACAACAATCAAACTTATTTACAATTAAAGTGCTCACAGTATCATTAAATCAAGATGGCGTACCATACAATATGGCATCCAAGTACCCAGGTCAGCGATTTCTCAACATTTTTAAGCTAATATGGCTCACGTTCAGCTACGGCTGGCCTGATGCCACCAATATTAGTAGTGAACATTGATGGCAGATGTGGGTGGCTCCTAATTGAAGGCCTGGTGGAAGAGCTCCATATTGCAGGCCCTGAAGAATTGCAGAAGATCTCACAGGGCCCTGATCTCCTCTGGGAGCTCATTCCATCACTAAGGAGCCACCATAGAAAAGGCTCTGGCCCTGGTGACAGCTATCCTGGCCTCCTTGGGGCCTGGGATGACTAATCAATGTTGCGACCTCGACCATAGTGCTCTCTGGGGTATATATGGGGAAAGACAGTCCCTCAGGTATGTCAGACCCTGGCCATATAGGGCTTTAAAGGTAAGTACCAGTACCTTGAAGTGAATTCAGTATGCTATTGGCAACCAGTGCAGTGCCTTCAGCACAGGCCAGATGTGCTCCCGTCTAGGGATACACATCAGCAACCAGGCTGAGGCATTCTGCACTAACTGCAGCCTGCAGATTTGGGACAAGGGTAGCACCATGTAGAGAGCATTGCAGTAGTCTAATCTTGAGGTGACCATTGCATGGATCACTGTAGCCAGGTCATCACGATCGAGGTAGGGGGCCAACTGCCGAACCAGCTGAAGATGGTAGAAGGCTGACTTAGCAGTGGTTGCAACCTGGGCCTCCATTGTCAAGGAGGGATCCAGGAGCACTCCCAGGCTCCTAATCCCCAACACAAGCACCAATGGTGCACCATCAAAGGCCAGGAGTGGGAGCCCCAGCCCCGAACTGCCCTGACTCAGGCACAGGACCTCTGTCTTCACCGGATTTAGCTTCAGCCCTCAGCCTGAGCCAACCAGCCATGGCGTGCAATGCCTGGTCCAGATCTTCTGGTCTGGAGCCCAACTGGCCACCCAACATCAGATAGAGCTGAGTGTCATCGGCGTACTGATGACACCCCAACCCATATCTCCAGGCTATCTGGGCAAGGGGGCACATATAGATGTTGAAGAGCATCAGGGACAGCACCACCCCCTGAGGCACACCACAGTCAAGCGGGTGCCTCCAGGACTGCTGTTCCCCTAGTACCACCCTTTGTCCCCGACCTTGGAGAAAGGAAGTGAGCCATGGCAGGGCAAGCCCCTGTACCCCCACGTTGGCAAGGTGGCAGGTCAGCAACTGGTGGTTGACCGTGTCAAATGTGGCTGACAGATCTAACAACAGCACTGCCACACTGCTTCAATCCAGATGTTTCTGGAGGTCGTCAGTAAGGGCAACCAGTGCTGTCTCTGTCCCGTGTCCTGGGCGAAAGCTGGACTGGAAAGGATCTAATGCAGAAGTGTGATCCAGAAAGCTCTGCAACTGTAGTGCCACTGCCCTCTCAATTAATTTGCCCAGATAGAAACTGGCCGATAGTTGGCCAATTCGGCCGGATCCAAGAATGGTTTTTTCAAGAGAGGTCTGACTATCACATCCTTGAATGCCCCCGGGAACCGTCCCTCCCCGAGGGACTTGTTGATAATCTCCCTTAGGGCACCTCGAAATCCCTCGTGGTCTGCTTTAATCAGCCAGGAAGGGCATGGATCAAGATTGCATGTGGTTGGGTGCACAGTCATGAGCAATCTGTTGACTTCCTCCAGACCGAGTGTGCTGAAAGAATCCAAAGCCAGAACCGAAGGCGTGCAAAGCGCTTCAAGTTCATTGACTGCATCAACTGTGGTGGGGAGGTTGCTGCAGACCGCCAAGACTTTATCCACAAAATAGCTCGGAAATGCCTCACAGCCTATGTCCAATTCCCTAGCATTTGGTCTGCCCTGTGGCAGAACTGTAATAGCCCAAATTGTTCTAAATAATTGTGCTGGACATGAGCTAGCAGACACAATCGTAGCTGCATAGAACTCCTTCTTAGCGGCCTTGATTGCCATCTTATAGGATCTCATAAACGTCCTGTACAATGCTCTTGATGCCTCGTCCCAAGCACACACCACCATCTCTCTAACCGTCTAAGCTTCCACTTCATAAGCCGCAACTCCTGGGTAAACCAGGGAGCAAGCCTAGAGTGAGGGCACAGAGGGCATCAGGGAGTGATCTCGTTGATGGCTGCAGAGAGTCAGCTCTGCCAGTCCTCTACAAGCTCATCCAATGAGCCACCAGGGGGCATCGGTTCATGTAGAGCCATCTGGAACTGCTCAGGGTCCATTTGGCACCATGAGCAAGCTAAAATCTGCTCGCCACCTACACAGAGTTGGGGTGGAACATTCAGACGGGCCCTCAGAGCATGGTGATCCAACCATGGAATTTCCAAAGCTGTAATCCAGTCCACTGTTACCCCAGCCATGAAGATCAAATCGAGCGTGTGCCCAGCCTGGTGAGTGGGGGTTGTTACAAGTTGGGAGAGTTCCAGCGTTGCCATGGATGACACCAGGTCTGCCACCTGAGAGGAAACCGCGTCATCAGCATGGATGTTGAAATCACCCAAGACTATTAGCCTAGGGTGTTCCAACGCCCAGCCTGATACAGACTCCATCAGGGCTGGCAGGCTATCGGCTGTTGCATTAAGCAGTTGGTACACCAGCCAAATTGCCACACTCTCCGCCATACCAGGCCAACACACTCAAGGCCCGTGATCTCCAATGGTGGGAGCGCTCTGAAGGAGTAAGCCTCCTGAATGAACATAGCCACTCCTCCCCCCGCCCCCTAGACTGCAATTGGTGTGGGACAGAGAACCCAGGGGGCAAGCTGGGAGAGAGCCACAGTCTCCCCATCCTACATCCAGGTCTCAGTCATGCAAGCCAGGTCTACCTGCTGTTCTGACAAAAAGTCCCGAAGGACCATAGTCTTGTTGTTTATAGACCTGGCATTGCACAGCACCAATGTTGCAGGAGAGTTATCCATCCTAGCCCCACTGCCAACAACCCCTGGGATGGGATGCAGGCTGGAAGGGTGCCGAGCAAACTTATTTCTCCACAGCCTTCCCTTTACTTTCTGCCTGGACCCACCACTGTACTTTCCCCTACCCAGGAGCACCGGAATCTATTGCCCAGGCATCGCTGCTGGTCTTCACATGAGCCTCAGACCATTGATGCTATTAAAGAGGTACCCTCGATATCTACGCTGGTAGCAAGCAGCTGTTCCAGATGCTGATACAGACTAACTCCCACTTATCCTACTATTTAAATATCCAATAAGATTGCTACTAAACATCCATCACAGCACCAGTCTATTGATTACATAATGCTGGTGGCATCTCATATTAATCCTACTCCTAATCCTATACTAAACAATAATTGATTAATTAACAATTAGTCTCATTAGCAACCAAAAATCACTGCCATTATACAATAATGACAATCAATCTAGTAGGCAATTTCATAGCTGGCTAAAACACCCCCCTCCCCATCTACATACAGGTAAACGTAGAAATGAATGAATAAATAAAATGACAGATTACCTGAGGGGGAATTCTCTTTGGCCTTCTGTAAACTGGCAACTAGTCTCTGTCCCATTGAAATTTCATAAAGAAAGCAAAGTAAAATCCTCATTCCTGATGATTGCAGAGTCAACATTAGATATTTTCACAACAAAGACAAGGTATGAAAAAATACTACTCATTTCCTTTGTCTCCTATGCTGGATGTTATGGAATATTTGATTATTTCCCAGTTTATTGCCACAATTGTTCCAGTCACTCATACATTCTCTCCCTTATATAGCTCAAATTAGCTGCAGTTCTTGTAGTTTTGCTCACCCCACCAATACCTCACATTAAATCAAAGGTTCAGTTCAGACATCATGGGAAACCGTGGGTTATTTTAATCATGGTTAGTTTGTGAAACCAGGATTTAACTCATAGACTATCACTCAAATCCTGGTGTACCTTGACAACTGCTGATTTCATGGCTTTTTCTCCATATGCTAGGAGGGCATTGCCAGGGAACAAGCCACAGGCTTTCCCCAAAGAATTATGGTGAATCTCATTAAAAGAAAAGGCAAATATAGGTAATTTTGTTTCACATACAATTCAAATTGAATAAGAAGCAAAGGATGCAGACAGCAAGGAGAATTTTATAACAAAATAATGAGAACTTGGGAGTAATTGGCTTATTTAATAAGGAATAAGTAGCTGTTAAAAAGAAAAGAAAAGCAGCAATTCAAGGCTTGCCCAAAGGAGTACTTGAACAGGAAGAGATAGTTCAGGCTGTTTTGTAGAGGAGGAGATGGTGCTTGAAAGAAGTAATGATACATGGAAGGGTGCCTGCCTACGCTGGTTTAGAAGCAGGTTGAAATGAGAAAGAAAAAAACTTATGGGAGAAACTCTCTTAGTAGCATCTGTGAGCCTCCAGGGCAGAAGGCCAAGGAAGAGTTAGGAGACTGTCTTAAGAAATGGACAAGAATACTGATTAAGTGCCTCCTCACAAGAACAGAAATTTTAATTAATAATTAAACAATACCTGAGCTGTACAGGAGCTGCAGGACTCCTGTATAAAGAGTTTGTCCACCAACCTTGAAGTAACTACTGACCAGATAATCATAACAAAATCAAGACCTGCCAGATATGGACAGGAATCACACAAAAATGGCACAAGGTTTGGAAGTAACACATTACAAATGAAAGAATGGAATACGGAGTCTGAATGACCCAATAAAAATGGGTTAGAACATAGGCTGGGACAAGTGGGGAATTTGTGAGGGCTTGTGGGGGGAACCCCCATCCCTCCCATCGGATCATTCTCTCCAATCTACCTCCATTTCCCTTCCTTTCCTTCGCATCACAGTCCTTATTGCCTTGTGAGTTTTCCTGGTTCCTTACCTCCCTGCCACTTACCTATCTCATCCCATGAGTCTGTTGGCATATTGTAACATATAGCTGACAAGATGACGGCTCTAGATGGTTCAAATGATGCAGCTAGATCAGTCTAATCTGTTTTGACAGGTACTGTATCACATGACCTAGGTTGCACCAGCCAAGTCACTGTGAGTCAGCACATAGGTGATTGGCTGGCCACAATATATATTCACAGAGTGTGGACTGTACTTCATCACTCTGATGTTGGAAGTTACTGGCGAAGCACTTTGTTGGACAGGAGAAGGTTTTGATTCTCTCAAGTGCTTGTTTGGACTGTGTAAATACTGTATAATAAAACCACTGTAAGTATTGGAGCACTACTTTACTGAGTCAGTGGAGTTATTCTTCCTCTGCATTATTCCACTCTGCCAACAGAGTCTCCTTCCTTTCTTCCTCCCTCCCTTGCAGCTTTCCTGTTTTTCCTACTTTCTTGACTTTCCCTCGGTTCTCATTTCTCCCATTGCTCCATTTTTCTTTCATTCCTCCCAACAATTCTCATTTGCTTTCTTTCCTTATCTTGCCTACCTGCCCACACCTTCTTTTACTTCTTTTATTTTATTTATTTGTTAAACTTATATCCTGCCCTCCCCCAATGTAGGCTCAGGGCAGGTACCAACATATATGTCTACAATAATGCAGATTTGTAGTTAAAACAATTCATAATTTACAGTTAAGATCTGCAATTAAAGTAGATTTAGAATAAAACAATGAGACACATTATAAGAATCCATTTAAAATCAATAAGAATAAGATTCTTTCCCCAATTCATCGCCAGGGTTGAAAAGAAGCTGCAGTGGCCATTTTGCATTACCAGAGTCGCCTAGGCAATCCAAAATGCATGCTGAGATCTCATGATGAAATTCAGGGAGAACTCAGCATTTTAAAACTTTTTATACTCCCCCCCCATTGTTTTACAATGTAAGATTTTTCTACTAACCTGGGTGTTAAATAGTGGGTTTAACATGGAAGAGGCAAAGGCAGGGTGATTTCAAAAAGCAGCAGTTTCTTGCATCTCAACAGGAATGCTTTACACGGGGCAACTGCCCTAACTATATACACCTAAGCCTCTGGCAGCTCCCATGCAATTGGTGAATTCAAATGGCCTCCAGGCTCCAGATTGACTGACAGCCCTCAGGGGCCAATCCACAGGCTGGTTCCATGATGCTGCCTGCCTTTGTTCTGGGGCTTCAAGCTCCAACTAAGTGGCCTGCTCAGACAAGGCCAGGCATGCCTCCTTATGCCAGCTACTAGCACCAGCAGCAGTTAAGCCTGAATGGAAGATTGCACATGTCTAGACACCCCTCCCCCCTAAGTCCAGTCCTTGGTCAGCAAATGTAGTCTTCTAGGCAGCAGGGCCTCACACATTGCTGCTGGGAGCAGTGGGGCTCCGGTGCTGGGGTAGTCACCAGAAATGCAGGCTGTATAATGGCTGGTGTGCTGATGCTGGGCAGCTCAGGAGGTTCTGGAAGGGTCACAGGTCCAAGCTGTGACAGGTTGCTGCTCCAGGCTGAGGCAGGTCTGGGCAGTGATCACCCATGGTTGGGAGTGGCACAGCACTTGTTGAATCCGCAAGGCAATGGCACAGCTGGTCCACATGGCAGCAAAGAATCTGGCCATCTGGGGTGGCTACCTCATAGGAGACTGGGCCAGTGACTCAAGCAACTGTCACAGGGATCCATGCAGGGCCATTCACATAGTTCCTGATATAGATGGGATCGTCAGGGCCGAATCCACGGGCTGTGCCTCACATCTTGGGAGTCGGTGGCTGGTTGGAGGTCCTGTCTGGGTGCAGCTGGTCAAAACAGATTGTCAGGCACCAGCCCATGAGAAGTTCTGTGAGGCTGTGGCCAGTGGCGGTGCATGGGGTGACTTGATGGCTGAAGAGGAACACTACCAATCAGTGATCCCAGTCTCCATGGATGAGTTGGGTGAGGGCTTCTTTGGTAGTTCTCACCATTCACTCAGGTTAGCCATTGGTGGCCCGGTGGAATGGTGCTGATGGGACATGGTGGATCAAGTATCTGTCAATGAACTCCTTGAATTCTGCTGAAGTGAATTGTGCTCCATTGTCAGACACAGTTGTGTCAGGCAGGCCATGGGTGATGAAGATCTTTTGTAGAGCAACAGTTCAGGCCATCATGGCAGTGACTGCAACAACTTCCAACCATTATGTGTATGAATCAACCAGGATGAAGAAATTCTCACCCTGGAAGGGTCCCGTGAAGTTGACATGAAGCCAGGACTATGGTGTGCAGGTGGACTCCCACTGCTGAGCTAGTGCCTGAGGGCTTTGGGCCAGGACTCGTTGCAGGTGTGGCATTGTTGGGCCCATTCCTTGATGCCTGCATCCATGCCTGGTCACCAGACATAGCTCCTGGTGAGAGCCTTCATTTGCACGATGCCGGGGTAGGCTTCATAGAGGGCCTCCAGGACTCAGTTTCAGAGTTTTGTGGGGACCACTGCTTGACTTCCCCAGAGGAGGCAGCCTTTGTGGGCTGAGAGCTCCTGCTGATGGGAGGTGTACGCCGTGAATTCTACAGCCCAGCGGCCAGTAGGCTACCCCCTCCATACCCAGTCAAGGACCCAGGAGATAATGTGGTCTTTAGCTGAATGCGTGGTGATGTCTGAAGTGTGTAGTGGAGGTTCTGGAAGAAGCTGGGTCTGTGTCAGAAATGAGAAGCGGAAGCTGGCTGAGTGCATCAGTGTGGCCCATCACCTTGCCTGGCTGGTAATGCAGGGTGTATTGATAGGCTGACAGGAAGATGGACCAATGCAGGATGCGAGGTGACAGGATCTGAGGTGTTTGGTAGTCCAGAGTGAAGAGGCCCAGCAAAGGCTTGTGGTCCATGGTGATGGTGAACCGACAGCCATAGAGGTAGTCGTGAAACTTCTTGACTCTGGCCATGACTCCCAGGGCCCCCTTGTCAATCTGCATGTAGTTCCTTTCTGTGGAAGACAACGTGCATGAATAGTAGGCAATGGGTGCCTCCCGGCTGTCTGGAAGCTCATGACTGAGGATGGTGCCTACGCCATATGGGGAGGCATCGCAGGTGAGGACCACTGGGAGGGACTCGTTGAAATGGGTGAGAATGGAGTTGGACGTGAGCTGGGTTTTCACAGCTTGGAATGTGGCATTCTGGCAGCAGACCCAGACCCAGAGAGACTTCTTGTCCAGGAGACGGTGAAGTAGCTTGGCCAAGGCTGCCTTGTGTGGAAGGAATGAGTGGTAAAAGTTCAGGAGTCCAAGAAATGCCTGGAGCTCCTGCCTTGATGTCAGAGGTGGGGTGTTCATAATGGTTTCAACCTTATCAGGAGTGGGGTGTATGCCGTCTGCATCAGTAAGGCATCCAAGGAACTCAACCTTCAGGATGCCCAGGAGGCACTTTTCCCACTTGACATGCAGGCCAGGGGACTAGAAGCAGCGGAGTACCTCACGGAGGCAGCTGATGAACTCAGTATCGGAAGAGCCTGTGATGAGTGTGTCATCAAAGAATGGAATGACTCCTTGGATACCCTTGAGGAGAGTGTCCATAAGGACCTGGAATATCCCGGGTGCCACACTAACACGGAACTGGAGCCACTTGACTTTGAAGGCTCTTCGGTGGGTGATGATGCAGTGGTGTCATCCACAGACAGCTGCTGGTAGGCCTGGGCTAGGTTGAGCTTCCCGAAGATCTTCAAGCTGGCAAGGGAGGCAAAAAGGTGGCTTGTGACAGGCACTGGATGTGCATGCTGCTGAAAAGCCTTATTTGTATTCTGCACATATTTGGATGTCCCCATTGGGCTTAATCAGGGTGATGATTGGTGTCTCCCAGTGAGCATGAGAGACCAGCTCCAGGACACCCTGAGTGATGAGGTGGTCCAGTGCCTCGTCAATCTTGGGCTTGAGCGCGAAGGGGACTTGGATGGGCTTGATGGACAGGTTGAGGTGCAGTGAGACCAGGGGTCTGGTAGCAGCCGAGGATCCCCTCAAAGACAGGGGCAAACTCCTGGCAGATGTCATCAAAATCCTTTTGGCTGATATACTGAACTCCAGTCACCTAGATACCAAGCGGGTCAAACCATGTGAGGCCAAGGAGGCTGGTGCAGTGGCCCTCTGTGACAATCAGATTGAGGAATCTGTCAAAGTTCTTGTAGCGAGCCCAGAACTTGCCAGTGCCCTGGACCAGAATGCGGTTCCCCAAAAGTCAGTTAGCAGCAGTCCGGTTGGTTCCAGATGGGGCCCACCTCTGGGGCAGAGGTGCTTGAAGGTCTCGACAGAGATGATGGAGAGTGCTGACTCAGAGTCAACTTCCATTTTGCAGGGGGACCCTTGGATTTCCATTGCCACATGTATCTTCTCTCTGGTCGGCAGGCAGACGCTCTGGATCAGTTGGACCCCGGTGGTGTAGAGCTCTTCGTGGTGGATGGGCTCATGGTGGACCCCTTGGCGGTGGGCGATGGTGCTCTGGGTATGCCCTGGGAAATCTTGCTGTGGCAGGAATGAGTGATGTGGTCCCATATACCGCAGGTCTGGTAGGTTGCATCCTGGAACTGGCAGGACCGGTGTTCATGGGGGTCCCCACAGCTAGCGCAGGGGCCAGAGCTGGTGGCTTGTTGAGCTGGCTGGCTGGCTGGTGGAGCCTGGTGGCTGGAGCACTTCTAGGCATTGCGATGGATCTGTTGCACTTCCTCCTTCTCTGAGTCTTCGGAGGCATCTTCATGGTGGACAGCCTCAGCTCTGGGGGTTGTAGTTGGGCTATGGGAGGCATGGATTTCTCAGGTGACACCCTTGGCCTTTTCGAAAGCCAGGGCCTCTTTGATGGCAGCTTGAAATGTCAGCTCTTCCTTGGTGAAGAGCTTCCACTGCATTCTTTCATTTCAAACACCACAGACAAACCAGTCCAGGAACATTTCCTCTGTGTCTCGGAACTCACAGCAGCTGGCAAGATGAGGGAGTGCTGCCATGTATGTTCCAAAGCCCCAGCTGCCTGATCCCATTTGTAAAAGGTGTGGCGGTGAGTGATATGGGATAGCTGTGGTGAAAAATGTTTCTTTAGAAGAGCCATAATGTCCTTGTATGAAGTGTCCTGGAGTTCAGCCAGTACCACGAGATTCTGGGCGGTCTCAAAGATTGTGGAGCCGCAGATGCTGAACTGGGTGGCCCACTTGAGGCTGGCATCAGGGATTTTGTTTGCCTCAAGGAAGAACTCAAGGTGGTTCTGGGGACACAGGGTCAAATTCTTTCAGGTGGCCTTGAGTGGCCATGTTTCTTTGCCTGCGAAACGGCTTGTAGAAGCTTGCAGTGGCACTCTCCATCTGGGGTGATGGTTCCCCGGAGGTGATTCAGCTTCTTTGGCCTCTAGCCATGCTAAAAAGATCCCACCTTTGTTGCCAGTGTTAAATAGTAGGTTTAACATGGCAGAGACAAAGGCAGAGTGATTTCAAAAAGTAGCAGTTTATTGCATCTAAGTACATATACGTAAGCCACTCCCAGCCCCCATGCAATTGGTGAATTCAAATGGCCTCCAGGCTCCAGATTGGCTGGCTGTCCTCAGGGCCAATCCACAGGCCAGTTCCATGATGCTGCCTGCCTTTATTCTGGGGCTTCAAGCTCCAACTAGACCCAGACAAGCCAAGACATGCCTCCCCACTCTCCATCTAGGTGGCCTGCCAGACAAGTCCAGACATGCCTCCTTATACTGGCTGCTAGCATCCGCAGCAGTTAAGCCTGAGTGGAAGATTGCACATTTCCAGACATAACACTGGGGGTTCCTACAAATTTGTAGAAAAATCTCCTTCTTCTGTACATAGCCCTAATCTGTGGATTTAGCAATCTGCACCTAAAGCCATATTTGGAATATGATGTAATGATTGTGAATCTGCTCAGTTGGAAGTAAGCTGCACTGGTGACATTTACTTCCATGGACAGGGATGTCAGTGTATCACTGATGCAGCCATCTTCAGGTTCAATATGTGGTGTCATAGTCTGTAAAAGAATATTTAAACTAAAAGGCAAACTAGATGTGACAGTCATCATTCATACGTGCACTGTTGAATTTTGAGGGCTTTAAAAAAAATCTTGTGTATTATTTTATAGCTAAAAGGAAAATGTGAGATGGGGTACTAAACCTTGTCTGCTCCTACATTTTATATCCCCATAATTAGATGTTCCAGGTATTTTTCTATTTTTCTGGCCTGGATACCATAATTGAACCAGGAATGGAGAAATGTGCTTGTATCATGGTCTCAGAGAAACTGAGGCATGGGAGTGGGCAGGCTTTGGCTCCCTCTCTCATATGTTCCTTTACTATTAAAGTAGGACAAACACGACGCTTTGTATGAGAACAAGGCAGACATGTGAAATGTGGCACATTTGCCATCTAGGCTGGCCTTAAGTAGTTAAAAATGAATAGGATAGACATTCTTACCAGGCTAAATATACACTGAAAGATTTGTCAATGTCTTTGATAATGGGACTGCTTTTCATTACCTGAAATGGCTTTGTTTGTTTCAGCTCCAAGTAACTTCTCTTACCAGACTGTGAAGCACTTTGCTTTTCAGATCAGCACCTGCTGATAATGAATACTACAGAAAATGTTCCCATATTCATAAAAAAAAAGATTTGTTCTTTTTCAAACTGCCACTCTTGTCCCAAACCTTGTCTGTGGTAACATCATATTGTGTAGTACTACAGGCAGTAGATGTCCCTTCTTTCTAAATGTGGTGATGGTTTGTATTCTGTGAACTTTCTTTTACTAGGGATTATCAGAATAACTTCTGTGGTCTGAAAAACAATGAAGTTTGTCTATCTACATGGAAGTTAAATAAGGTGAGAACCAGGAGATCCACAAGCAGACCTCCAGGGTCTGGAGTAATCATAGTGACTTGGACTCCTGATTTGTACTGAGGGGGGGGAAAAAACACACCAAGGAGGGTGTGTGTGCATTCATTCATACCCTGTTTATCTCCCCACTGGGCCCCAAAGTGGTTTACAATACAAAAATATAACAGATACAAACAAAACAGGAGAAAGGGAAATAAAAGACTTCTAAATGCAGAGCGGATCTCCACCCCCCCATAAACATATCTTCCTGCCAGTCCTGGCCACACCTGGGCCTTAAATACCTGGTGGCACAGAAGAAACAGCCAGATCTTCATCAACTGCTGCTAGGTAGCTAGTAGACTCTTCCCTGCTTCCTAATTCTAATCTCTAGTGCTGCTGTTTGTACCGTTCAGGAAAAAATAAACCAAATGGTATGTTTGAAGTAGCAGAAACAGCACAGGGGAAACAGTTAAAATCATCCCTCAAATCAAGATTGAATCTGCTGTTACTCATCAATACAAAATTGCTGGATGAGGCAAATTCTTTAGATCTAATCCGGGTTTAGGCCTGGATATGGGACTGAAGCAGGCTTTGTTGCCCTAGTGAGTGACATGTGCTGGGAGACGGACAAAAGGAGGATGACTCTGTTGATTCTCCTAGACTCTCAGTAGCTTTTGATACCATTGATCATGGTATCTTTCTGAACTGCCTATCTGGGTTGAGATTGTGAGGCCCCATTTTGGGGTGTTTCTGGTCCTACCTGGAGGGTAGGTTTCAGAAGGTGGTGCTGGGAAACTGCTGCTCAGACTCTTGGCCTTTGGTCGGTGGTGTCCCAAAAGGTTCCATCTTGTCCCTTACGCTCTTTAACATCTACATGAAACTGCTGGATGAGGTCATCTGGAGATTGAAGCTGGGTTGTCACCAAAATGTGAATGACACTCAGCTCTATCTTGCACTTCCAGCAGGTCCCAGGGAGGCTGTAGAAACCCTGAAACAGTGCCTTGAGTCAGTTTTGGAGTGGATGCAGGCTAATAAATTGAAGTTTAATCCTGACAAGACAGCGGTGTTACTGGTGGGCAGAAGGTCTGACCTAGGATATAAGGTTTCACCTATTTTGGATGGGGTTGCACTCACATTGAAAGAACAGGCCCATAGTTTAGGGGTGCTCTTGAACTCAGGTAAATTAGTGGAGAATCAGATGGCAGCTATGGCCAAGAGTGCCTTTTACCAGCTTTGATTGGTTAGCTATTTGCAGACTTTCCTAGACAGAAAAAAACTGGGATTACCGCAATGCATTCTATGTGGGGCTGCCCTTGAGAAATGTTTGGAAACATTTGGTTCCGAATGCTGCAGCCTCCTGGCTGGAGTGATCTGTAGGGACCGTATCACTCCAGTTTTGGCCCATCTACACTGGCTCTCTGTTTGTTTCTGGACACAGTTCAAGTTGGTGATCTTGACCATCAAAGCACTATATGGTTTGGGACCAACATACCTGAAAGACCACCTACTCCCTTTATGAGCCTGCCTGACCACTACAGTCAACTGCAGAGTCCCTGCTTTGGGTGCCCTTGCCTTCTGAGATTATGCGGGTGGCAACTCAGGAGAGGGCTGTTGTGTCCATGGACCACCACTAGGGGTCTGCGGCCTGAGTCCCTGAGCTTGGCTCCTAACATAACAGGGGCCAAGGATCCTAGTCCACCTTTTAGTCCACCAATAGGGAGTTTGGCGGGAAATTCAACCCCCCCCCCCAATAGGACTGTGGGTGTATCTGGGGTGTGTGTATATAGTTGGCTGCTGCCAGCCAGTTCTTGTCTTGTGTGTGTATTCAATAAACCAGCATAGTTCAGCATGTTGTAGTCTGCCTCTCCATGCAGTGAACCCAGTACTTTTCATGGGCCTTCTCACTCATGGCACCAAAGCTCTGGACTTTTCCACCAAGGAGGTTTGGCTGTTCCTTTCTGTTGCCATCTCCCACCAGCAGGTGAAGGCTTTTTTGTTTAATTTGGTATTCCCTTAACTATGATTTCATCATGTATGCTGCAAATGACCCATCATGTATACTGCAAATGACCCAAATCCAGGCCCTTACTTATTCAAATGAAGGTGGCGAGAAGAGTCTCTGTGCTAGTTTGTAATTAGAAATAATAGAAAGAAAATCGTTTTATAGCATGGTGAGTTGGCATCAGTGGATCATATTCATTAGCAGTCGCTGGGAAGGTTTTTGATTGAAGCTAATATGTCACTGGAGCAGGAAACTGGCATTGCGTAGCCTGATCTCATGAGATCTCAGAAACTGAGCAGGGTCAACTTGGATGGGAGACTACTAAGAAAGACACTGCAGAGGAAGAAAATAGCAAACTATCTTTGCTTCTCACTTGCCCTGAAAGCCCATTGCCGGACTCGCCATAAGTTGATTGTGACTTGGCACTACATATGCATGTAACATGTCATTATGAACTCCTTAGCCAAGCCTGTAGCTAGGGGGGAGGGGCAATCCCCCCTCCTGAATCTGCTATGCCCCGACCCAAGGCAAGCTGCAGGAGAGACACAACCCAGGATCTGGGTTCCAGGTGACCATGGGCAACCTCAGTGAGTGCTGGTGTAGGCAAAGCACTCCTGCTGACTGTGCTTCTGCTCAGCCTGGCAGTGGTGGTGAGTTGTCAACCAGAAAGCTGGACTGGCAGGGGAGAAGCCTGAGAAGGACTTGGGACTGGGAGGAGGGGAGGCATTAGTGCTTCTGCTTGGGCATGCAGGGAAGCTAATAGAGCTCTGGGGTGGGCTGGCATCTCCCGAGCTCTGAGCTGCAATGGGATCCCGAGCAGTCCCCCACCTCAGCCCCCTGAATCATCCCTGGAACTCAAGGGGCAGGGAGCTCAATGTGGCCACCAGTATTGGCAGCAAGAGGATCTGCAGTGGCATGAGTGGTGGTGGGTGGATGGGTGGGCTGCAGTTCATCCAGCAGTGTGGCCAGCATGGGGTGCAGATTCAGCCCGGGGAAGGTGCTGCCTGCCCGACCAGAAGTGAGCTGGAGCTTGATCAGGCAGCATCCTTGGAAACCTCTGGCTGCCACTGCCACCACCTTGCACAGAGAAGGAAGAGGCAAGAGAGGCTACAAAGGGCTTTTTGTAAGGAACAGGCTGATTGGTTATGGGGCAAAAAGTGTATGTCTTACTCAAGAGTAGCTTTTCTTAGTGGCCAGTCCCTCCTTAGCCGCACGGCTCTGGTAGGCATGCCTCGTCCTCTCTGGTCGCCGCCTGCTTCAACGGCATCTCTGCCTCCCCCCGACCCCCTCAGTGCCCCCCTCAGAAAAAAAACTTTCTAGCTACAGGCCTGTCCTTAGCTGATGCCTTTCTGTTAAAGATGCAGTGAAATTAGTGCCCAAAAGAAATTAATTTCAACTTACATACGAGGATGCAGTTCTGGCCCTTTAAGTCCTGTTTGTTATGTTACTGGGGGTTTGTGCAGCTTTAATGTGTTAAATAAAAGGAACTAGAAATCCCTTCACTTTTGTAAAATGCACTTTGCCTTCAAGGCCTTGGTACTTTGATGTTTTAAAACATTTAAATACGATTTATCAAAGCTTGTTTCATTTTCTATTTGGACTTTCAAAATATTTATTCAAGTGTCTCTTTAATAACTGGCTTATTAAAAACTTGCTTGTAAAATTTACTCATTGTTGAGAAATATAGAAGAAAAGGGCAGAGCAGATGGACAACAGACTGCCACATTTCCTAAGGCATCTAAATATTAGTGTCCCAGGAGGCATGGAATGCACATATTTTGCGCCCTGAAGTGGTACACCATCTTGAAAGTAAATATAAATAGTTTTCAGATGCCTATATACACAAAGAGAGGCAATGTTTGCATTCATCTATTCAGTGAATGTGTAAAAATTCATCAGGAAGCAATACAATGAGGCTCTGTGCATGCCCTAGGCTGCTCCCCCCCCCACCCATTCTTGCATTGTAACATATTGTTAGGGGGCAAGAAGTTTAGACTCAGTGCCAGAATAATAACATCCATGACTTCACTCCAAGCTGAACTTTGTGATAAGCAATGTATAGGATTCTGATTGTCTCCCTCAGACTTCAGTGAGTCCTAGCAACAATGAGACCCAGTAAAGTTTGGCCAGCAGGATATCAGAAACTGACTCCCAGTTGATGGGGGATCAGCTAAGAGTTGCCACTTGGATGCCTGATGCATCTGGCTTGTTTGAGACGAACAAGCATAAGCAAGTTGCAAACACCCAAACAGCCTGTCAATAAATCAGCTGTCTGATCACAACTGGCAAACGAGACATGAGCTGAACTGGTGGGTGTTAGAGCATCCCTACTTAGGACTGGACCAATGTTCCCTCTAAGCTGTGGAGTCTTGTGAGCAAAAATTCTGCTTTGTGAGCTACTGGCATTAAAGTTGTGAGCGAGCAGTTTGGCTACTGCATAAATTAGTTGGCTCTGGAGCCATCCTTCCTGAGCGAAGACAAAAACCTGTGAGCCAGAGGCTAAAAAACTGTGAGCTAGCTCACACTAGCTCAGCTTAGAGGGAACACTAGACTGGACTATTCAGGTAACATCCAGTTTGATCCCAGGTGTGGTTGTTCTCATTCATCTGTTTAGAATCTCATTCTTCATCCCAGTTGTATCTTAGATGGCTGTGGGAACAGATATCTCATGTTCATGTTATATGAGGTAGAATGTTCATTGAGGTGGTAAACTTGTATCTGGGCTATAGTAACTAGTGAACCTCAAAATTCAGAGGTCCAAGAACCCCTGAAGCAAGATAGAATTCAGCTAAGGAATTAAATGGAAAATATTTATCTGTAAAAAAGGCCAATGGGCTGAGAAGTAGTTGTGGTTAAACAGGCTGCAGTTTGGAAGTTCATTCTTTTTGGAGACCTCTCTATATGAAATGTATGGAAATTTGGAGAACTGTCTTGGAGAAGTGATAGGAGATAGCGGTCAAACTAGTCAAGGTGTCCTTGAGAGTGTTTCTTCTCACAAATTGTCCATGGAGTTGGCTCAGATTTAAGCAAATTAATTATTAGAACAGAATGCCTAAGAGGAACTACTTGTTTGAAGCAACTTCCAAGATGTAAGCCATTATGAATTGCCAGGGCTCTTTTTGTAGCAGGAACTCCTTTGCATTTTAGGCGACACACCCCGAACATAGCCAATCCTCCAAGAGCTTACAGTAGTCCCTGTAAGAAGAGCTCTGTAAGCTCTTGGAGGATTGACTACATTAGGGATGTGTTGCCTAATATGCAAAGGAGTTCCTGCTACAAAAAGAGACCCGTGAATTGCTATATCTAACTTAAGTCTTTGCATCATCTATTAATGTGCAAAAGATCTTCTCAAACGGATGTAGTCAGATCATGAGAAGAGACCATTTCTAGAACTCTGTCCTCATAGGGATACTTTCCTTTTAATTTGAACTGTTTGGCTCATGAAAGCTCGAGGCGCTCAGTGGTGGGATAAACTCAGAGAGAGAAAGTCAATTGCCAAGAAATCAGGTGCACAGCAGGAACAACACCAGGCATAATGATGGGTGCCTCTTTCCTCCTTGCTGTCTTTGAAAAAAAAAATCTAAATTCTCTGCCATTGGAAGTTGAACAGCTGGCTCCTTAGGAGACTCTCAAAAGTACCATTCAACACATCATAGGTGAGATTATATGACATCTGAATGTTCTTTGCATGCTGTAATTAGAATAATGTGCTGGTTAATGAACCAGTTTGATTCGTAAATCTTACCTGTGGTGTGCATGGTTTGTCTTGAGCCTACTGGAATTCTTGTAGAACCTGGTGTGAATTACTTTACTTTACTTTATTTGCCTTCTAGCCCACCCTCACCCACAAGCAGGCTCAGGGCAGGTTACAACAATGAACTAAATAACATAATCCAATATTTAAAATAACTCAACAGTTTATTAAAAACCCAATAACAATAACATCAAATTGGTATTTCAACAATGACAGTTGATGGCACCATTTAATCAACTGATCTCCATCTGCTCCCACATAGGTTCCCCAGAGGTGTGCAGGTGGATGAAAACTGATACTGGGAGACAGGCAGATTAAAGACAATGCAGATTGAGCTCTGCAAGGGAGGACAGTATAAATGGATCTCCGCAGCTTTAGCCAAAGGCCTGGTGGAATGTCTCAGTTTTACAGGCCCTACAGATCTTCATTAAGTCCCGCAGAGCCCGGATCTCAGTAGGGAGAGTGTTTCACCAGACCGGTGCCAGAGCCAAGAGGGCTCTGGCTCTGGTTGAGGCTAAGTGAACATCTTTAAGGCCTGGGATCACGAGCAGATCTTGACCCATAGAGCATAATGCTCTTCGGGGGATGTACTGGGAGAGATGGTTCTGAAGGTATGTTGATCCTAGGCCACATAGGGCTTTGAAGGTTAAAACCAAGACCTTGAACTTGACCCAGTATTCAACTGGAAGCCAGTACAGCTGGCAAAGCACCAGTTGTATATATGTGCTTTCAATGGTGTTCCTGTAAGAACATGCACCACTGTGTTCTGGACCAGCTGAAATTTCTGGATGAGTCTCAAGAGTAACCCTGCATAGACTGAGTCACAGCCTGGAGGTAACCACTGCATGGATCACTGTGGGTAGGACAAGGGGAGAGAGACAGGGAGCCAGCTGCCTGATCTGGTGAACATGGAAGAATGCCCACCGGCAACATTTGTGATTTGGGCCTTCATAGATAATGAGGCGTCCAAAATCACACCCCAGCTCTACACTGTTGGAACTGGTGTTAACAGTGCCCCATCAAGGGCTGGGAGTTGGGTCCCCAGTCCTGTTCCCCCTCAACCCAGGCAAAGGACCTCCATCTTTGATGGATTTAATTTCAGCTGACTTTGTTTTGACCATCCAGCCACAGCATCCAAGCCCTCATCCAAAATATCTGGGATGGAATCCATCCATCTGTCCATTAACAGATAGAGTTGGATGTCATCAGCATACTGATGGCAACCCAGCCCAAAGCTCTGGACCAAGTGGGTGAGGGGGCACGTATATATGTTAAATAACATGGGACAAAGAACCACTTTGTGGGACACCGCATACCAAAGGGTAACATGGTGAAACTCTCTCCCCAAGCACCAGCCTCTGTCCCCAACTGTGGAGAAAGGAGATGAACCACTATAAGTCTTTACCACGTATCCCACATTGGAGAGGTGTGGGTCATAAGATCATAACTGACCACATTGAGTGCTGCTTTCAGTTCAAGTAATAACAGCAGTGCCAATTCACCTAGATCCAGGTGTCTGCAGAGATCATCTGTAAGGGGAATCAAACCCAGTTCTTCAGATTAGAGTCCACCGCTCTTAATCACTAACCAAACTGCCTGGTGACTGGATCAGTAGGATCCAGAGATGGTTTCTTTAAGAGCAGTCTCACCACAGCCTCCTTTAAGGCTTCTGGGAAAGTCCCTGAACTCAGCCAGGGGGCCCATATCCCATCACCACTGGCTTTCACTGGCCATAATGGGCATGAATCCAGGAGACAAGTGGTGGGCTTCATAGCACCTGGAATCCTGTCAACCTCATCTTGAGAGAGTCCATTGAAATGGTCCATTACTGGACCTGAAGATTGCCAAGGGGCCTCCAGTTCCCATACTGTGTCAAAATTAGCTGGCAGTTATCCACAAAATAGCTCACAAAAGCCTCAGAGCTGATTGCTGAATTACTATTACTATCTTTTGCATTCCCTGAGGGAAGGAAGTTAATGATCTAATTATTCTAAATAATTGAGCTGGGCGGCAGCTAGCTGATACAATGGGCGACAGCTAGCTGATGCAATGCAGGCCACATAGAATTCTTTCTTCGTTGTTTTCACTGCCACCTCATAGGATTTCATAAACATCCTATAAGATGTTCTTGCAGCTTTGTCACGAATCTGCCACCAAATTTGCTGTAGTGGTCTCAGCTCCTGTTCATCCTTCGTAGCTCCGTGGCATACCACAGAACAAGTTTGGTATGGGAGCGAAGAGGGCATTGGGAAGTGATTTTATTGATGGCTTCAGAGAGAAAGCTATGTCAGTCCTCTATCAGTGCATGTAATGAGTCACTAGGAGGCATTGGATTGTGCAGAACATTCTGGAAACCAATTAGATCCATTAGTCTTTGCAGGCTAGCATAAATCAGCTTGCCGCCTAAGCAGGGAGGAGTTGGAATACTCAACCAAGCCTTCAGGGCAAAGTGGTCAGACCACAGCACTGCATTGGTGGCATCTAAATCCACATTTATCCCCATCCCAAAGATCAGATCCACGGTGTGGCCTGCTTGATGCGTGAGGCCTGATAGAAATTGAGAGTCCCAGTGCTGCCATGGATGACACTGGGCCCATTACCTGCAAGGAGGCAGCTTCATTGGTATGGATGTTGAAGTCCCCCAGAACTAAAAGTCTGGGAAACTCCGAGGCCAGGCCCACAACCACCTCCAGCAGATATGACAGGGTATCTTCTGATGCGCTAGGCAGTTGGTACAGCAGCCAGATAGCCAAATTCTCTTCAGCGTCCCATGCCAGACCTACACAATCAATGCCAATGATCTTTGGTGTGGGGAATGGCCTGAAGGAGAAAACCTCCTGGATGAGTTTTGCCATCCCCTGTCCTGTTGTCCAGGACTGATGGAGAACTGAGAAACCCGGGGAGGGCAGTTCTTTCAGGGCAACCATCTTGCCTTCCCTCACCCAGGTACATGGAGGACTGGGATACAGGTTACATCAAAAGTCCCACATACTGAAATTAGCTTTTTCTCCATAATGTGGATGAGGCTTGTACAAATGAATGCTCTTCCATTACAAATATTTAGTTCATTAAGAAAACTAGATGGAAGGGAAAAGGGCACAAGAAGAATCTTCTCCCTGACACGCTGGTTTTCTATGTGCAGGAAAAAAGTGGTTTGTACAAAGCAGAATTCAGTCATGTAAGTCTTCATCTGTTAGGTTTGCCAGCTCCTCATAGGGTAATTTCTGGAGATCTGGAGTAGAGCCTAAGGACAGGGTTTGGGGAGAAGAAGGACTCAATAGAGTATAATAACATAAGCATCCACCCTTCAAACAGCCCCTTTCTCCAGGGGAACAGATCTCTGTTGTCTGGAGATCAGTTGTAATTCCAGAAAATCTCCAGCCTCCACCTGGAGGTTGGGAGCCCTAGCACCTGTAGTCTATAGCGGCACAGTCCAGACACAGCCTCACCATCTTAGAGTGAGATCAAGGTCCAAGTAGCATAGTAATCACAGAGATTCCAAACCATAAGAAACCAAAACTTATGGGAAGCAAATTACATGGAGTGGCTATATATACAACATCCATATGCACCCTCTGGCTGATCTCATCAGGGGCTCTGGGGTCGGGTGCCATCAGTCCGTGGATGATAATATCCCCAAAACAGTTTCACAGAACCAGAATACAAAGCAGGAAAACCTAACAGGTCTGTGAAAACGACCCTGTAAAAAGCTCAAGGAAAAGTCCATATAATGGGAAATGATTTTGTTTTAAATCTTTAAACACTTACCAATACCTCCACTAGGGAATACAAACTCTTTCCCTGTGGGTAATCCAAAATCCAGTACTAGATATCTATAAGATATAATGCATTTAACACTCAAAAACATGTAAGATATGAGTCAAAAGAAATGAGACAAATATATGGCTTGCCAGCCTCCTGTTTAAAGTAAAATTCTAAAGAGTACAGTTAATCTCAAACACTCAAAGTATGTGTGAGAGAACCCACAGTAAATACAAACTTCCAATAAGCATATGCATTGTCAATACAACTGAGAATGTAACAGACCCTTTAAAGAGGACACCGAGCTTTATGCACAGCTCAAACGACATGCCTCTATGCAGTTGAGGTCAAGGCAATTTAGATAAGATACTCAAGCCCTAAAACACAAACAAATACAAAAAAGAAATGAAAATGGTTAGCAACCTCCCATCTGTGGTGACAAAAAAATCTTAAGAGGACAACTAGTCTCAAAAAGATAAACTGTAGGAAAAAAACCCTACAGTAAATACAAATTCCAATGAACACAAACATTTAGCTCAAATTAGAAAAGCGTAGAGCTTAAATTAGAAAAACATGTGGAGGACACAGAGCTTCACAAGAGAAATCAGGGAAACAGACTGCAAAAATGTAAACAAGCTCTTGTTGGGGTTCTGCTTACATTGCTGGACTCGGTCAGGAGTCTGGGGGTATGGTTGGATACCTCTCTCTCATTTGAGAAACAGGTGTCCAGCAGTGTTCCCTCTAAGCTGAGCTGGTGCAAGCTAGCTCACAGTTTTTTAGCCTCCAACTCACTCATTTCTGTCTTAGCTCAGGAAGGAGGGCTCCAGAGCAAACTGATTTATGCAGCAGCCAAATCGCTTGCTCACAACTTTTAATGCCAGTAGCTCACAAAGTAGAATTTTTGCTCACAAGACTACACAGCATAGAGGGAGCATTGGTGTCCAGCATTGCATGGACTGCCTTTTACCATCTATGACAAGCCTGCTAATTAGTCCTCTATTTGTCTTGTTCCGACTGTGCTACAGTGATCCATGTCATGGTCACCTTCCAGTTAGATTATTGTAATTTGATCTACACAGGGCTGCCCTTGAGGCTGCTTTGGAAGCTTCAGATAGTTCAGAATGCAGCTGCCAGATTGCTGGCTGGCGTAATCTAGGATGCACATATCCATCCTTTGCTGCAACAGCTACACTGGCTACCTATCTACTTCCAGATCAAGTTCAAGGTGCTGGTACTCACCTTTAAAGCTCTAAATGGTCTGGGACCATCATATCTGAGGGACCAGCTCTCTCACTATAATCCCTTTCATATGCTGTGCTCATCAACACACAACCTGTTGATGGTGCTGGGCCCCCGAGAGGTCTGCTTGGCTACCACCAGGACAAGGGCCTTTTCCACCTTGTCTCCATCCTGGTGGAATGCTTTGCTGAACGGGGTTTGAGCCTGATGGGACCGAGGTCTATTGTTAATGCTTTCCTGGATTATTGTAAACAAGAAGAGCTCACTGTGAATTATGCAAAGTCCAAGGTCCTCCGCTTTTCTGCTACTAGAAGAAGAGGTTCTCATCATTTTAAAGTTGGGGACGGTCAACTAGAATGGGTTTCATCTTGCCGCTACCTTGGTATTTTTTTCAGCTACAATTTATCCTGGTCCGCGCATTTGACACACGTTAAAAAGTCATCCAGATTCGCCATGGCATTGGTTGAGAGGTTTTTCCGCATTAAGGGGGCTAAGCGGATTCCTCCTGCCATTGAGGTGTACAATGCGAAGGTGGTCTCCCAAATTCTATACGGTCCAGAAATTTGGATCGCTGGTGTGGATGAGAAATTGGATTCCCAGTTAAACTCCTTCCTTAGGAGAATTACCGGAACTCCACGGTGTGTTGCTGGGACTGTCCTTCAGATGGAACTGATTCAATCTTCACTTGAAGCACGTGCTTGGAGAAGGGCACTCAAGCTGAGATTCAAGTTATCCAACCCTAACCATCGCCCCCAGGCTGGCTTTCTTTGTTTCATCCTAAAGGACACGACTTCTAACTCCTGGTTGTCTCTTCTTGCTGGTAAACTCAGGGCACTGGGAGTTTCGATTTCCTCACCTACTGAAGAGTTCATGCCTTCCCAACTTGATGAAACTCTGAAGAAACTCAAGCAGTTGGATTGGGCCAGTACCGTGGCCAGGGCCAGATGCACCTGTTCCCCTTTGGCCCTGGGGTTGCCCCCACCAGAGAGACTTCCTGATTTTCATTCAACGCTACCAATTCCATCTCACCATTGCGCCTTCCTGTTGGCCCGATTAAATGCATTCCCAACTATGGTAACACTGGGCAGATTTGGAGGCTTACCCTATTCAGAATGTCTCTGCCTTTGCAACTCTGGTGAAATTGAAACCCTAGACCATCTGATGTTTCGCTGTTCTCTCTGGACTCAAGATAGAGGGACATATATTATTCCTATTCTCATGAAGATGAATCTTCCCTTGCAATCCTGGGTGCTCTCAGTATTGTTATCGGCAGGGGTCTTTTCGTAGAAAAACAGCTGCAGGAGCTCATTAGCATATGGTATGCTAATGAGCTATTAGGCTATTAGCATATGCCACGCCCCCTGACATCACCGGAAGTGATGTCAGAAGGGGAAGCAAAAGGGGGGGAGGCATCTTCAAAAACCCCTCCTTCCCTAGCTGGTCTGGGTGGGGGAGCAAAGAGAGAAGGGGTTTAAAATTTAAACTCCTTCTCATGAGAGTTGGGCCACGGAAGGAGGAAAGAGGGAAGGAAAGAGAGAGAGTAGAGAGAAGGAAAGAGGGAAAGAAAGAGAAGGAAAGTGGAGGGAAAGAAATAGAGGGAAGCAGGAGGGAAACAGGGAAAGGAGGAAAAAGAGAAGAGAAGAAGGTGGGAAAGAAAGAAAGAAAGAAAGAAAGAAAGAAAGAAAGAAAGAAAGAAAGAAAGAAAGAAAGAAAGAAAGAAAGAAAGAAAGAAAGAAGAGAAGAGAAGAGAAGAGAAGAGAAGAAGGAGGGAAACAGGAAAAAGAGAGAAGTAAAGGAGGGAGTGAAAGAAATTTGGCGGCAATTTGGCCCCATTATATCCTATGGGCCATTGAAGTCAATGGTGAAAACATAGGGTATATTCTGGGAGCTGGAGGGAAGGGGTTTGAGGGAGAGGCTCCAAACTCACAGAAGAGCTGATGGAGCCTCTCCCCAAGATACCCACCAAGTTTCAAGAACATTGGACCAGGGGGTCCAATCCTATGGGCCCACAAACAGGTTGCCCCTATTTCCTCCATTGTTCTCTATGGTGAGAAAAAAGTTATTTTTTTCCCACCATAGAGAACAATGGAGGGAATAGGGGCAACCTGTTTAGGGGCCCATAAGATTGGACCCCCTGATCCAATGTTCTTGAAACTTGGTGGGTATCTTGGGGAGAGGCTTCATCAGGTACCCTGTGAGTTTAGAGCTTCTCCCTCAAACTCCCTCCCCTCCAGCCCCCAGAAGATACCCTATGTTTTCGCCATTGACTTCAATGGCCCATAGAATATAATGGAGCTGAAATTGACATCCGGCTGCCTGAAAGACTCCCCGGGACGCCGGCTGGGGGCGGGGCTTGGCTCCTGAGCTCCCGGAGCTGCGCTCCGGTGCGCTCCCCCCCAAAAAGACCCCTGGTTATCGGACTCAAATGCTGATGGATCGACAACAGCTAATGTGGCACGGTTCTTGGCAAAGGTTGCTGCTCTCAAGAAACATTGAAATCTTCATCAACTCTGATAATACCTATATCGTCTTTCAACCCTCGGATGATTTTAGTTAGTTGGTTCCGCCCCAAGTGTAGCTAGGTTATTATATATATATACTTCTGGGCTTCAGCCTGGGTTTTATCTATGTATATGATTGTGACTATGTTCTCTGTCATATTTTCTGTATCTATTTTAGTCTCTTTTTCTACTCTCTTGGGTCATGACTTCGATCACATAGACCCGTAATAAATGAATGAATGAATAAAATATTGGCCAGGCTGATTTTACCCACAATGATTGGTTAATGTTCTCCCAATGTATATGGGAGCTAGCAAGATGCCATTCAGGTAATGTGAGAATTGGGTTCCAGTTGCAAAAGAAAAATATTTGGAACATGCAGAGATGCTTTTCCTTTATTACTCAAAGACTGATCTGGTTTCCAAATACTTAGAACAATTTCAAATATATTTTGTTTGCTGATTTGATTTAAATATACCTTGCTTTCAGTTGTTTCTCCCTAGTGGGGATCAAACCTGGTTTTCATTTTTGTATCATTTTCTACTAGGGATAGGCATGAACCTAAAAATAATGGTTCAGTTCAGGAGCCACCCCTGAACTGATTCAAACCAAGGTGCTCCAAAATGAACTGGTCAGTTTGGATCCCCCTTTCTCCCCCCCATGGAGATTTGCCACACTAGGTACAACAGGGCCACCCATCGCAACACCCCTGATTTGATAATAAAAAATTTAGATCAAAATGAACATAATGTTTTTCTAATATAGTATCAGTTAATTCCATGAGTAGAAAAGTAGGAGGTTGTAATACAGATTGGGAATTGAGACATTCTTGAAGCAATATTTTTAATGTCAGATCAGGAGCATTGAGACGAGTAGCCCCATTGCATCTCATGTGGCAAATCTTTTTATGTCATCTTTAGAAAAACGGATAATCTGTAATGAAGACAAAAATCCTATTATCAGGATATATTTTTAATAAAAGATTTATAGATGATACATTTATTATTTTTGCCACAGAGACAATGTGGACGATTTTGTAACATAGACAAATAACTACCCATGAAAACATAAAATTTATCTGTCAGCAGAATATGTCTACTATAGTTTTTATTTTTGACATAGAGGTATATAAGATAATAAACAACAGATTGGAAGTGAAAACCTATGTTAAGCCAACAGATAAAAATTCATATTTACATTTCCGTTCTTATCACCCTCTACATCTGAGATACAATCTTCCATATGGTTAGCTTTTGAGAATGATTTTTTTTTTACTGGACAAATAGATTATTTTTATGACTGTAGAAGATTGAAGACCCAGTTTTTGGAGCAGGGATATCCTCTTAGAGTCATTGAAAAGGCAGACAGAAGAGCCCAGCTGGTGACTAGGGACAGTTTATTTCTGGATAAGCAGACATCAGATAATAGGAAGGTAGCTTGTGCCTTTCTTTATACACCACTGGTGAACCCATTTTTTTAAAAAAAATTCAGATATTGGCACAGTGTTGCCAATTTACCAGGTTGTGAGGAGTTGCCATTTATAGGCTATATTATTTCAATATATAATATATCCTGTCCTTATATATAATCCTGTTTTTGCGTAGCAAAGTTCTATGCATGCCAAAATCAGTTGGCTGCCTGAACTGCCCATCAGAAGGTGTCCCTAGGCACTGGCTGCATTGCCTGGGTCCCATCCACAGAACCAGTGCCCAGCGTCTTGCCCTCAGTGTGGTGGGAGGCAAGGGACAGGACGGATGCTCAGGTGGGCGGGCAGTGATGAGGCCAGCCCAGATCATGGTGGCACTGCTGCGGTCATCATCAGCTGCAGCTGGCTGGGATCAAGCACCTTAATTTTGCATGATAAGTATGGGCCCCTTGCTCTGATCACTGCTGGGTGGCTCTGCGATGCCTGCTCCAAAAGGAAACAAGGGAGAAGGCAGGATGGGGGGCATGCTGGCCAATAAATGAGTAAGCCTGGCAGTCAGACAGAGGCCGCCTCATCCCCAGGCCTGGATTGGTGCCAAAAAGTCTCCTCTTACCTGCTGTGCAGGCATTCCTTCTTTGTGCCAAGGAAAGGCTGCTCCAGTCTGGAAAGGCAATGTGCAAAAGGGGCCACAAAGTGACGGGGGCCCCTTCTTGACAGCGCTTGGTGAGAAAGCTGAGCTGTGGTGCAGTCGCTTCTCTGGAAGGGCGCTGAGTGCTCCCCTGTATGGAAGGCGAGGAGACACCTGAAGAGCCAAGCTTGGCTGTCCTGCTGGAAAGGGAAGCTATGTGGAAAGCCCAGGGGGAGGGGAGAGGTTCGGTAGTGTGAGACAGAGAGTGAGTCAGTCATCACTTTGTTTTTTCATCAGGGGGATGCAGAAAGCAGTACGTGGTTTGACGGCTTTTTCATGTCATGATGGTTTTGTTTCTGAGAACATCATGCTGCATTTGGAGTGCTGTCCTAGAAAGGTGTGTGGCTGAATATCAAATAGAATTACCAAAAAGAATTTGGCGACTTTCCCTGTTTGGCTAATGACTGATTATCGTTTTGGAGTCAACCTACTGAGCTCAATTTTTATTTAAACCTCTCCTTTTTCCAAGGGTTTTTTTTTTTTCAACCTTATCTGTTGGTGGGGAGGACTCTTTATGCATGCTGCTGCTTCATAGCTGCGTCATTGCACAAGACAGTAAGTGGTAGCTCTCCTTCCTCACATTTACTCTCATGCCCATAGCTTATCTGTTCTCAAAGAAACACTCATCCACTCCAGTTTTCCCTTTCATGCCCTTAAAAAGCACTGCCAGGAGCAGAAAGGGTACCCGGGGAGGCACTGGTGGGCCATTCTGCTGGCCCTCAGCCCTGGGGTCTGGGGAGGGGGGGCGGAGTGCAGGCAGACAGATTATTATATGGGAAGATACTGCTCACAGGTACTTAACCTGCTTGCAGCCAATGCATTCCTTTCACATCCTATCCTTCTAGAGCTCATTGTATTGCTTTTACAATATATAATATATATTAGTGAGATCAGATATTTTGTCTCAAAATAAAATGGGTGTTGACATTAAAGTGCACAAACCTCCAAAGAAAGTTTAGAAATCTAGTAAAAGGCCAAAAGTTAAAAACATCAATAGGTATAGGCAAAAGTACATGTGTTTATTTTTTTTTTTAAAAAACATATTAAAACCTTATAGAGGCCCAAATAAAGCCTCATAAAGTAATCAAAGTGGAACTGAATGACATGCCATTTTTTGTGGGGCCACTAATGTATCTCGCCTTGTGTCAGAAGCAATTACATATATTGGAAATAGTAATATTGACAATATGAACCTTCCAATTTAGATCCTAAGAGCACAAGTAAAATCACCTTATCAGGGTCAATGTAACATCAATATGTATCAGTCACTGATACATATTGATATTACATTGGCCCTGATAAGGCAATTTTACTTGTACTCTGATCATAAGGCAATTTTACTATACTGGAAAGTACGTATTGGCAATATTACATTTGTAGCCCCACAAAAATATTTTTGTGTCATTAAATTTCAGATTGGAACATTCCATTTTTGGTTCTATATCAATACTGCCTTACAATATGTTGTATTCTGTACTATTTTACCTCTGAAGAAGGCTCTTGTGGACTGAAACACCCACATCATATATGGTTCTTTATGTGCATTTGTCACTTTGATTACTTTATGAGGCTTTATTTGGGCCCTACAAGGTTTCTATACCATTTTTAAATAAACATGTACTTTTGTCTATACGTATTGATGATAACTTTTGACCCTCTACTAGTTTTCTAAACTTCCTTTGAATTCTTTTGCTTGGTTGGTTTAATTTCTCTTCCCCTCTCTTTGTGGGGCATATTAAAGGGCACTTCAAGTGTGGAGACTGTATCTTAGTTTGGTGTAGTGGTTAAGTGCGCAGTTTGGTGTAGTGGTTAAGTGCGTGGAATCTAATCTGGGAGAACTGGGTTTGATTCCCCACTCCTCCACTTGCATTGGCTGGATGACCTTGGGCAAGCCATAGTTCTGATAAGAGCTGTTCTTGAAAAAGAGCAGCTTCTGTTAAGAACTCTCTCAGCCCCAGCTACCTCACAGGGTGTCTGTTGTGGGGAGGGGAAGGGAAGGGAGTTTGTAAGTCGCTCTGAGACACCTTTGGGTAGTGAAGGGTGGGGTATAAATCCAATCTCTTCTTCTCTTCTTCTTATGTCCATTAAATTGGGAAATGAGATTTGAGCACCCAGATGGTCTGTATAGTATGGATTTGATGCATTTTCCCCACTGTAATACTCAGAGTGCTATTTATGTTTTGAAGTGCCCATGTCAGCGCCTTTAAGTGGGGATGAGTATTCGATCAGTGAGAACAAGAATTATTGAACATAAATCATGCATCAGAAATAAAAACTTTGACGCTCCATTGGTGAGTCACTTTGTGGAAAATGGCCATCAGATTGAGGATTTACACTTTTGCGTCATTTATAGATACATACCCCATCCTTACAATAGGGAAGATATAAAAAAGTTCTATTGTGTCACAAGGCTTTCTGGATCTACAGATTAAAACATATGTTCCTTATGGATTAAACCAGAATCAGGAATTATCATGCTTTATGTAAATTGTGTAGAATTGCTAGGGTAGGTGTTCTAACAGTTTATAATATTGTACTGTGATTTTAATTCACTGACAGTCTTGTAACGCAGCTGCACACAATTAGGTTTGGAAGGAATTTTTAAAAAACCAACAGGGAGGTGCTCATTAGAAAAAGGTTTGCCAACAGAATAATATTTATGAAGAGCATGGATCTCTAATGTCAGATTGGCTGCTTTCATTGGTATTTCTGATAAGATCTTGGTAAGTAGGTGATTCCTGAGACTTTCCTACTAATTGTGTGCAGTTTATGTGATATTTGTGGCTTATATATTTTTGATCATTTGCAGACCACTTCTGAATGTTGTTGCGATTTCTTTGAGGCTTCTGACTCAGGACTATTAATTTTCTGAGGAAGAACTGTGGCTAACAAAATGAGATTCACCTAAGGTCTCATTGAGAATTGTTTATGTGTAAGAAGTGAAGAATTGTTTATGTATAAGAAGTGCTTTGAAGTTGCTACTAACTGACTTGTTAGGACAGATTGCACTGTGAGATTGGAGGGAAACAAGTAAAACAGTGCTCTTTGGTCATGGAAATACAAGTGGTTGAAGAATGATCTGGATATTGAACTATACAAAACCAGTACATTTTTATTAGACTTTATGAATAATGCAAATAGACACTAGCACTGTAGATTGTTTTGGCATGTATAGTTATAATGTATTTATTAATCTATATATCTAATTCCCAAGTTGCCCCCTGCGTGTGAATATCCACACATCGGGGGCACCTGGGGGGCAAGGAGATTTTCCTGCGCACATGGGGCAGTTCCCAGGTGTACAGAAAAATCTAAAAACTGTAAAACAATATAGGAGGGATATTTAAATCCCCCCCAAAGTAAAAGCATTTCCTGCACATGCACAAGGAACGCTCTGGGGAATCTGTGGTGGGCTGGTGGTTGGAAGTCACTCAGGCCTCACCGTAGGAGTGGGGGGGAGAAGGAGATCAGTGGCAGCAGCAGAGGAGATTTCCGGAGGGGTGATCAGCAGGCCCGGAGGCTGGAAGCTGCTCGGGCCTTGCTGCCAGAGTTGGGGGAGGGAGGTGGAGGAGATCGGCAAGGCTGCTTAGGCCTCACCACCACAGCCAGGGGGGAGGAAGAGTTTGGCAGGGCCCAGCAGCCGGCAGCTGCTCGGACCTTGCTGCCAGAGCCGGGGGTGGTGGAGGAGACTGGGGGAGGAACTCTGCGGCGGGCCGCTCTGGGATCGGCGAGGCTGCTTAGGCCTCACCACTGGAGCCGGGGGGGAGGAAGAGTTCAGTGGGGCCCAGCAGCTGGCAGCCACTCAGGCCTCACCACCAGAGTCAGGGGAGGGGGAGGAGATCAGCAAGGCTGCTTAGGCCTTGCCACTGGAGCTGGGGGGGTAGGAAGAGTTTGGTGAGGCCTGGCAGCTGGCAGCTGCTCGGGCCTCACCACTGGAGCCAGGGGTGGTGGTGGAGGGGGGTGGAGGAGACTGGGGATGGGGGGAATCGGTGGACTCGGTGGCTGGCAGCTGCTCAGGCTGCGCCGCTGGTGTTCGGAGATGGAGGGGGGCTTACCTGCTGCTGCTTCCTCCTCCTCCTGCTCTGTGTGGAGCTCTTCTCTCCCCCCACCTGCAAGTATCACGGGTCCCCTTTCTTGTAAATATATATTTCAGTCATTGTGAACTGTACAATTACAGCCATATCACAGTGTTGTTTCATCTATTGTTCTTATTGTACACTATCATCGTATTGTTTTTTATGCTTAAATGGATGACAGCCATTTCACCAGTTGGTTTTGCTTCCCCCCTCCTTCCAACAATGGAACAACCAACTGGTGAAATGGCTCACAGCCATTTCAGCCTAACAGCAGGGCAGGTGCACCCATCAGTTATTAGGCTGAAATGGCTTTGAGTCATTTCACCAGTCCATTTCACTTTCTCCCACTTGGAAGCAGGGGAGAGCAAAACTGAGGGGTTTAATGGCTTGCAGTCATTTAAATCTAACAGCTGATGAGCAGACCCACACAGCTGTTAGGATAAAATGGCTGCCATTTCACCAGTCAGTTTTGCTCCCCTTTACTTTCAGACAAGGGGAAGCAAAACCAACTGGTGCAATGCTTCACAGCCATTGGAGCATAACAGTGGGATGGCTGTGCCCGTCAGCTGTTAGCCTGAAATGGCTGTGAGCCATTTCACCAGACCATTTTGCTTTCTCCACTGGAAGCAGGGGGAGCCCTCCTTGCAGCCATTTAAACTTAACAGCTGACAGGAAGACTTGCCCATATGCTAAGTCTAAATGACTGGCAGTGGGGGAAGCAAAACCAAATGGTGAAATGTCATTTCAGCTTATCAGCAGGGTGAGTGTGCCCTTCAGCTGTTAGGCTGAAATGGCTGCCAGCCATTTTATTGGTCCATTTTGTTTATCCCCCTTTGGAATCTTGGAAGCAGAGAAAAGCAAAACCAACTGGTGAAATGGCTCAGGGGGTGAGTGAACCTGATGGGTTTAATGACTCACAGCCTAGCTGTTAGGTGTGAATGACTGGCAATGGAAGGAAACAAAACAGACTGGTGAAATGGCTTGTAGCCATGGGGTGGGTGTGCCCATCAGGCTGAAATGGCTGGCAACCATTTCATGGTTCCCTTTTGCTTTAAACCTAACAGCTGACAGACAGAGCCATGCTGCTCAGCTATTAGGTTTAAATGGCCCAAACAGCCAAACTGGGCAAAATTCCAGTAAATGTTCGGGGAAGGTTCCTTCCCCGAATATTTACTGGGTCTCCGAATTGGGCCATATTCATGCTGGATTTGGCTCATGAACCAGTTTGTGCCCACCCCTATTTTCTACATTGATTGTTTTCTCCAAAAATGTACACATTTTCAGTGTCATTCACATAAATACTATACAAATAAATAAGTACAAAGAAAGGTGGTAAAAATCCAAAAAACATACATAAAACGAATGAATAAAGATTTACACCTATGTATAAGGGTGGACCAAAACTGATCGTAGTGAAAATGTACAAAAACATGAGAAAAGAAAAAGGGTGTGTCATCCATTACGAGTATATTCTTGGGTGCAGTACCTTGGTTCTGAATAATCCTGGGCAGGACAGTATAGCCTGGTAATTTTTGCAGTGTTTCATATCACCAAGATAAGTATGTAATATGGAGCAATGCTTTCATTAAAACGATGTTATTGGCTTAAGTATACTGATGAATTTAAGACAATAATGGGTTATTTTAGTCAACATTTTGGTCTTTTCTGGGAAGAGCTTAGGCACCTGCAAGTTGTGGAATGAGCCATATGTGGACACTAGGGGAGGCCTCAGCGTGTTGCCGCTCACTGTGCTCTGGGAATGAACCGAAAAGCCGCTGGAATGGGAAGCAGAACAGACAGAAAGGGGTGCCCCAGAGTGCTGACCAGTAGGAAGACTGGCAATAACCATATGCCACCTTCATGAAACAAACAAATTAAACCTGCAGATTTGGGACTGAGAGGCCCATTTCGCTAGTATTTTGGAGAGGAATCAAGGTAAAAACTATTGGCTAAACCTATTCCATACTAGAAAGACTTGAGGGTTTTTTTCTGACTGCATAGATCAAAAGGACAGCAGAAGCATAGGCTATGAAGATTTTTGAAAGTTATATGGTAGAGATGGCAAAAGGACCATATTTGCATGATTCACCTTCTCTCGCTCAAGTCCATGGAATCTGTGCAAGATAATGTTTTTGTAGCTTCCACTTATTGTATGAGTCATGCACAACAATAATCTGTATTTCCTATCTGGAATGTGTACAGATTTCACAGAATTATGATAGCTAATGTTTGGTATGGAGTAGGGATGGGTAGAAACTGCATTTCTGCAGTTCGGTTGGTAGTTCTTGGCTGAACCATGAACCAGACCACAAACCCATACGATCTGGGAGGCTGGTTTGCAAACTGACCCAGTTTGTATCAGTTTATGAGCCACTGATGGTTTGAACCCCTGCTTTCTGCTGCCCATGGCTTTTCACAGGAAGCAGGGGCCATTTAAACACCTTCTTTCTGCTCCCTGTGAAAAGCTCAGCTGTCTTTCTGCTCTTCATGAACCACCACGAACAGTATTGAAATTTGTGAAATGTTGTAGTTGTTCTTTAGTTTGCAAACATGGCTTCATGAACAGCGAACCAGCCTAAATTCATTATGAACTTGTCAACCAGTTTGTTCCAATTCCTAGTATGGACACTCTCTAGTAGGTACTTGTACAGTCCTGTGTATACATGCACATCTAAGCAGGCAGCCAATGAAGCTAAATAAACAAGCTGCCTTTTTACTGGCAAGTTAGCTGTCCTGCGAAAAAGGCTTTGCTATCCCATTGCAACCAAAGGCTCACTATATCATCATGTTTATATTTTTAAAAAACATCCCCCAGAGCTGGACATTGCAGACATTTAAGGAGAAAGGTGCAATTAGATAGAATCACATCTAATGATGGCAGTGCTTGTGCACTGGATCCTAACTCATTCTGGCTGATAAAATCATTGAAGGACCACATTAATGAGCTCTTGATTATTATTATAAATCAGTCAGTAACTCAGGGCTCCTTCCCTCAGCCACTCAAAGAGGAGTTTGGCTGTCCACCACTTAAAAAAGTCATCCCTACACAAATCTAATGCAGACAATTATCACCTGGTCTCTAAATCTGCCTTTTTTGAGCAAACTAATTGAGGGAGCAGTAGTGGACCAATGCCATGGAATCACTGATAAACTCTGGAATCTTTTCATTCTGATTTAAGCTATGGGACAGAGATGGCTCTCTGCATTATTATTATGAATTGTCATAGTCAGATATTTCACTGGTATATGGAGTTCTGCAATTTGAGATCTAGTCAAGTTCTTGGGAATTGCAGATGCATCTTTGCAGGATTCTTGCTGTTCCAAGCAATACTGTCTTCAGAATGTCCAGGTGTTTCTTCAGACTTCTAGGCATTGCTCCAAGAGCTTCAATGACAACTGGCACAATGGTAACCTTCTTCTCCCAGAGGCACTCTAGCTGTATTCATAGATCTTGGTATCTGTGATCTTCTTCTGTCCTTTATTTTCTATTCTACTATGTCCTGGGATTGCAATGTCAATGTTCCAAACCCTATTCCTCATTTTTTCTACAGTTATGATATCGGGGTGTTATGTTCCAGGTGTTTATCATTTGTAATTGGAAGTCCTAAAGAATCTTTGTGTCATCATTCTCCATCATCTTGTCTGGTCTCTGTTCCCATGAATTTCTGACTGATGGTAACCCATACTTCTTGCAAAGATTCCAGTGCAACATAGCTGCACATTTCTTGGGACATTCTTTATAGTCAGTTTGAGCAATTTTACTGGAGGCACTGACCATGTGGTCAACTGTTTTATCCTCTGTCTTGCAAAGTCAACTTCTGCAGTCATCACTGGTCTTCTGATTCTTGACTTTCACACTATCCATTTTGAATGCCTGCTCTTGTACAGCTAGAATGAGTACTTCCATTTTTTTTTTCAAGTGCCCGTTTTGGAGCTACTTCCAGACATTTTTGTTATCAACTTTGTTCTCTATGTCTTTCAGATATTGTCCATGCAAGTGCATTTCCTTCTAGTTGTCCAAGTGAGCATTGATTGCAATCTTTTTGTAATCTTCTTTGGTTTCTGTAACCTTAAATAAGTCTGCCGTATACTTCAACTAGAAGCTTCTATTTGCTTTCTTGGAGTAGTCATTCAGTGCTCATTTTTCTTCTTCAACTACCTGTTTAGCTTTCAGGAGATCTTTCCACCTAGTTTTCTTGGTAAATAAAGACAACATCACTTCCATGGTGCAGTGAGTGATACGTGGGAAAGGGGGCCAATGTTAAAAACTTGATAAAGGAAATATAAAAATACATGTATTTATTAAACACAACTTTAAAAATATATAAGGGCCCAGTCACACATTATTTATAAGTATCAAATGCTAAAACTCAAGGGCTTGTAAACCTGACCTGACGCATTTCGGCCTACATAGGCCTTCCTCAGAGGTCAATAATGAGGAACATATTGGCTATTATAAAAGCATATAGTACAATCATACACAATCATATACAGGGCATAAATACAATAAGGACCAGAAGCAAGTTGTTTCAAGATAACCCACCAGGCATAGAGCAAGAAAATACAAATGAGGCCTCTATTAGTGCAATCACATGCCCAGTGGTTCTCAGATATAAACTTCTGGTCCAGGAAACACCTTCCTATGATTGTAGAGCCAAATAATCCTCAAGCAAAGAGCTCTACAATCATAGGAAGGTGTTACAAGGTATTTTCACCACTTTTCCCCACCAAAATTTGACAGCAGTTAACTTTAAACCAGCCAGTGAGATTTAAACTTTTTATCTTGGACTAATCATGTTCCCGGGAAAGTGGCTTCCCATGTCCAGCTCTGGGACTCTTCCCCATGAAAAGACCATCCCAGGCCAGTGAAAAGTGTCTCAGGTTTTTCCCACTACCTGAACACCCCTGTGACTGCATTGCAGACTGTCTTTATTTCTCCTCACTCTGGGCCTTCGACTTCTCCAGACCACAAGCCCAGGATGTCAGGTTGCAGGTCCCTTCCCTAAAACTTCCCGATTTCCTCCCTTCTGCCTTTTACAAGTGTGCCGTCTTGCTAGTGTGTGTGTGTTTCTCTGTGTGTAGTTACCTAGGGAATTAGTTCTCAGATGCTTAGTGTTGATTCTTTACACTTTTACTCTTTTAATTTTATTTTGTATATAATAAAATTATATGTTCAGGTTTATAATCACTCTCTCACTCTCTTTTTTCATAATTTTATTATAAAACCCAACTGAGATCCACCCTGGTATACAGAGACCTATATCTAACTGATAGTTCTTGGAGTTTGCTTTCCCTGTTTCATTCTTAAGTTTCCTTTCTTTTACTTCCTTTAAGGCTCTTAAGTCTAAATGGCATATGTTGATTTTTCCCCTCAAATCTCATTTGCCAGTTTGGTTTTGCCTTAAAATCCTTAACTGTTTTTTAAAAAATGTCCATTCCCAGTTCTCTTGTTACGACAACTGCTGCAGTATACATCAACAGCTTGTTTTCAGTAATGTTTGTTGTAGGAATGGTTTCAATTGCTGCATTGATATTTTCAACGAGTCTTGCAAGTTCCTTCTCTGATGTTGTTCTGAGCAGAGAAAATCTATGTCCATCTTTTTTGTTGTTAATATGATCTAAGGTTTTTTTGTCTGCAGCTCTTTCTGTACACAGGTGAGTTGATTATGCATTGTCAATATCTCACTCTTAATTAGTGGACTTTCAAGAGCAACTTCATTTCTATGGCCTATTTCTTGGTTGGTTTAATTTATTTATTTCTTGTTCTTTTTTCCCTTTGAGTGGCAGTTGTTCCTTATTTCGTCTAGCTCTATTGCTGTGAAAAAGTTGTTTCACATGATAAAATGGTGCTGATTTGCAAGTCACTACTCAGTGATGGTAGAATCGGGACACTTTTCTTTCCATATTTCAAACATATGTTTCAAATATCCACACTGGATATCATCATCATCATCATCATCATCATCATCATCATCATCATCATCATCATCATCATCATCATCATCATCTTTCTACTCTTACAATGTCCACCAAGGCAGATTACAGTTTAGAACATATAAGATAAAATTACATTATAAAGCCATTAAAATCAACCCCTGCCCCAAACATACATCATTAAAACTATTTTAAAAGTTAATAAGCAGAGTTAAAATAAATATAAAACAGTTAAAATACTACAAAACACAAAAACATTGAAAGGATGGATCACTGAGATAATAGCATATGAAACAAATAAAGTCTCCCTGGGAAAAGAGTTTCCTCTCCCAGGTTGCCACCTGATCTCAGAAGGCTGGGGCACCCAAAGATTACTGTAATAGTCAGATGGATTCATAAGGGAGTCCTTCAGGTATGTGGGTCCCAAAACATATAGGTCCTTGAATTGTGCCCAGAAAGAAACTGGAAGCCAGGATCAATGTAGACAAAATGAACATAGATAATGTAGCAAAATGTAGACAAAGACCACACATCTTGGTTGCTCCTCCTGGATTTATCTGCAGCCTTTGATACAGTAGATCATGCCATTCTGTTGAGGCATTTGGAAGCAGAAGTAAGTGTCAGGGATGTGCCTTAGGTTCACTTAGGTTGCTCCTCATGGATTGGACTCAAAGGATTGCCAAAGGAGAGTCATGGGAGTCCACAGGAAGCATCTTATCCACCCATATATGCGTATTCTCTGATGTGACCCCCAGTTTATGGGATGACCTACATAACGAGATCAGGAAGGCTCCCACTCTCCTGGCTTTCCACAAACTATACAAAACTGGATGGCTTTTTTACACAGGTAATAAGACTGTACTTTAATGAAAAGATTCAGAAATATGTTTTGATAAAGGAATAGGAACTGTGTCCTGTGCTATTGTGTATTGTCTAATGCTGTAAGTATTCTCCTGCTATGTAATTTCTGTATCACTGAATGTGTCATGTTTAAATACTTATGCATTGTTTCAGCTCTGTAATCTGCCTTGAGTTGCAATGAGAAAGGTGGACTAAATATATAAATAAAAAACATGTAAAACAATTGTTGAGTAGATACTGCTGCCGCCCTCAGATTAGAATTGGGCCAGCATTCCATCGAAGACAGAGCTTGGATTTTGGCTCTGAACATGAGACTTAAAATAATTTCCTCAGAGAATAAAAGCCTTCTGTTTTATATGAAGCATGGTAACTTTTCTAGTGCATGGAGCCAAGAAACAGAAGAAAAATTGAACGTCATGTAATGCTCAGAAAATGTAATTGCTGCTCAAGGATGGCCTTTAGCTTGTAAAGCCATCAAGAAATTAATTATGAAGACAGATGCAAATAGCACCATATGCAGAGCCAGGAGGGTTTGTTCTTCCCTTTATATGGGGATTCCCTCAAGATTTACAATTCCAACGTATCTGTCCAGCTTAACAGTCTCAAAGAATAGATGAACAATTCCGCTCACAAGATTGACTGCACTACTTGCTGCAGTTTCTGAAGGCCGCATATTGGGCATACCTTTCTCAAATAGATATTGTGGCTGTTGCTTGGGTGCTCTCAAATCTGTAAGTTATGTTTTATTTGAGTGTCCCTAGTATAACATGATGAGACAGAAATGGATTAAACCTGTGACACTACAGAGAACAGAGTCTTCAGCAGATATTCTAGTTCCTAAACTATTAGCAGACTCAAGAGTGGAAATGTACTCATTTTAGCTAAATTTTTAGTTCAGGCCATGAGGATTCAGGCAACTTGCAAGAAAACAGCTGTTTTGTAGCTAACCCTTTCTGGCCTGGATTCTTCCTTTTTTCTGCATATTACCAGTCATGTCTGATTAAAAACTACTTAAGACTTATAGGTCAGAGGATTAGAGAAGGAAGGAAGGAAGGAAGGAAGGAAGGAAGGAAGGAAGGAAGGAAGGAAGGAAGGAAGGAAGGAAGGAAGGAAGGAAGGAAGGAAGGAAGGAAAGAGTAGTTTCTGCATGATTCTTTTAAATTGTCAGAGAATCACACTTTTTTTAAAAAAACCATCCACCTTGATACACTAGAGAGATCTGTATAGTACTCCATGCAGGATGTCAACATTGATATGGATTTGGATGTGTGTATCCCCATTTGTGCTGTCTACAATACTCCTCTGAGCAATTCCTTTTTCCCATGCAGATTTCAGTCTGATGGAAGATCAGCATTTGTTACATGCAGTTCATGCCCATGTAACTAGATCTGAGCCCATAGCCTTGTAAGAAGGAACAATAGTACAATAAAGAGCTTTCCTTAATGCAAGAGGCATCTGGCAGTCTTAACCATTAGTTAGGAAGTGACCCCAAGTGAGAATATAAGCAATTTGGTCAACTGAGTAGCTGTTACTATGGAATCTTGCTAAGTGTTAATAAACACAGCTTTTTCTTTAGAGATTTTTCCCTTATAACTGCATGAAAATTACGATGCACTCAACAATTTCTGCTTTAACAGCAGAATATTGCATAGTGAAAAATATCATATTGTCTTAGGCACATCTGATTTGAAATTAAATGCCTTTCAGCTGAGTTAGTAATAGAAAGTGTGACCATTTCAGATTTGTACCAGGGAAAGCAGAGGGAAGACTATTGCTCTGGGTCCTCAGTCCCATTCGAGGCTGCTCTGTCAATCGGAATTACACTCTCTTCCCTCTCGCCCAGGAATGCTCTGCTTGCCAAGTTACTGATTTTGTGGGTGGAGATAGATTCGGCCTGTAAAAATGTACTTGGTCCGACACAGAATCCATTTCCTGCACACTGTTGCAATACTCCCACACAGTGACATTAGCTGTTCCTTAAAGAGTCTTTGGCATGTAAGTACGAATGATTTCAGGCTTAAATTCTCTCCTTGACTTCCTTGAATGGAAAATGTAAACTCATCTGGGTTTTGAAGTAACCAGGAAATCATCTTGAATAAAACGCCTGTTTTCTGCTGCAGTCTGTCTCAAGCTTCCTCAGGAGGATTTGTTTTGCAATCTGATCTCAGTCACAGTGTTTTAAGGATTTCTGCTGTGGGGTTCATTTGAAGGCTTAATTCTGTTGGGTGGGGGAGAGAATGAAGCAGTTTCTGTGTATTTTTACAGAAGCAAAACTGGGTTAGAGAATGATCAGACCTTGAATTTGTAATGGTAGTAAAAACAAAACAAAACAGTGTTGCAATCCTATGCTGTCTTACTTCGGAGTGAGGCCTGCAGAATGCAGTGGAATGTACACCTAAGTAAATATGCATAAGATCAGGCTTGTATAATATCCAAAAATGTATACGATGTATACATTTGGATTAGCAAAGAATAACATTAAGGAAATCACCATCCTTGCGAGCAGAATGGTTTTGAATAATTATTTTGTCTACTTTTATGTGGGAAGGAAATTTGTCATTGAAACAAAGAAACAAAAGCGACTAAGTAAATTGATGCATAAAATTACTGCCTCCAGTGTAAAGTCAGCCCAGTCTTATGCATGTTAACTCAGAACTGAATTCACTGGGACTTAATCCTTTCCTTTAATGATACAGCTCTTTTGGTCGCAGCCTTAAGTCTAACCACACAGAGAAAAAAAAGAGGCTCACTCCAGTCACAAAAGTGTTTTGATTTTAATTTTATGCTGGGTTGCTAAAAGGTAGAATGCCAGTGACCTGGTGATATTTGGGTCCTTATCTCAGAAGTACTGGGATGTAATCCATAACAAATGGACGCAGGGTTGCAGTCTTAGAGTACATACTTAGCTTTAATTTAGCTATTGTAAATCAGGCAATATTAAACCTCTTTTTGCATGCATCTATGTGCCAAAACTGCCAGAATGTCCAGTGGTAGAAATCTCTCCAGTTTCCTCTAAATGTAGAAGAGGCACTTTAGCAAAGAATGTGTAAACATGGGCAGCACCATTATTCTCTGTGCGGGGGGAGTCTGCTGTGAACTTCCTTCTTTATTCAGGTGGTTTACTGTGTTTTCAGTTATGTATACAATGATATCTGGATTATACTTTAGTTATGTATTGTCCAGCATAAGAATGGACCAGTTTACCATCAGCCATTTTTGCTGTTCAGTGGCTTCTGTTTACTAGTCTTCAAGTATGCAGAGGCCCAACTTCAGTTCTGTATGACTTCCCACCCATTAAGTAGTATGCAGTGTGACAGTCTTCTGTGATAGTCAACCAAAGTTTCAATAAACTACCTGTGTTTATTGCCTTTATGTGACTGCAAAGAGAGAGAGAGAGAGAGAGAGAGAGAGAGAGAGAGAGAGAGAGAGAGAGAGAGAGAGAGAGCATTTATCAATTGCTTTGCAAGTTGGTGGCCTTGTATTTGGTTTGGTGAGTCAAAATCTAGATAGGCTTGCTCTAGGGTACTTTACAATGTAGGATTATCACATTGATCACCTGGAAAATGACTAATTCCTTCCTGTTTAATA
The DNA here is from genome assembly GCA_029375565.1 of Gekko gecko. Classification (NCBI taxonomy): domain Eukaryota; kingdom Metazoa; phylum Chordata; class Lepidosauria; order Squamata; family Gekkonidae; genus Gekko; species Gekko gecko. Next base: position 58,276,086 of record JAPDNY010000003.1, on the reverse strand, counting down.
TGCACAACATCCCACACCTATTGCTCCCACAAAAATATCAGCAATGATGAAAATGATGATGATTGATGATGATGATAACAATCCCTATTTTTAATCCCCGTGGGCTCAGCTTTTCCCATTATTGTAAGTGGTAGTGTCAAGATGCAGGATTTTATTTATTTATTTTGGGATTTTTACCCCACCATACCCCACAAATGGGCTCAAGGTGGCTCACATCAACTCATAGAACAATAAAATAATTCATAAAAACATTACAACAATAAAATCATTTAACCAGGTTAAAATTTAAATTAATCATTTAAATATCTATTAGCATCTCAGTAATTAATTTCTACTCCAGTATGCTATGCTTATGCCAGGAGGGACAGTGGATCATTTGGTGGAATAAGTCTGCTGCTCCAAGTGCCGATTATCTAAATTACGCTATGAAGTGTATGAAGCACTTGAGGTTTGAGGCAGGGGAGGCTGATGCTGTTTGATGTCTGCTGCCTCAACCAAAGGCCTGGCAGAACATCTCAATTTTACAATAAATCCTGCATGTTCCACCAGGTTGGGGCCAGGCTGAGAAGGCCCTGATTGAGGCAAGGCAGACATCTCTAGAGAGTGCAAGGCTTTTTGGGGCACATATGGGGAGAAGTGGTCCTGCAGTAATGTTGGTCGGCCACATAGGGCCTTAAAGGTTAGCATCATAACCTTGAACCTGATTTGGTAGTCAACCAGCAACCAATGCAGCTGGTGCAGCACCAGTTGAATGTGGACCCACACAGACTTCTCAGTCAGCAGGTGTGCTGCTGCATTTTATACCAGCTAAGTTTCTGGCTTAAGGGTAGGCCCACGTAGAGCAAGTTGCAGTAGTCTGGCCTGGAAGTGACCATTGCATGAATCTCTGTTGCCAAGTCATGGGAAGAAAGGTAGGGTACCAGTTGCGTGACCAGCTGAAGATGATAAAAGGCTGACCTGGCAACATTAGTGACCCTGGTCTCTGTAGAAAGGGAGGCATTCAGGATCACTCCCAAACTCCTCATTGTCACTGATGTCAATGGTGCCCCACCAAGGGCTGGGAGTCAGATTCCTGAACCCAACCCCCCCACAACTCAGAAAATCCATTTTAGCTGGATTAAGTTTCAACTAGATTAAGTTTCAGCTGGACCTGTTGTAACCATACATCAGCCACAGCCTCTCTAACTGTTCCAAAGAATCTGGGTTGGAATCCAGCTGTTTGCACCTTCATCCCTGCTCAACAGGGCAGTAAGAGCTCATTGCTTAGAGCCCATCTACAGTCTTATCAGGTAGTTCAAGCCCCCAGCTTCCTTGGACTCCTGGCTCTTGTTTAGGAGGTCCTGTGACACTGACATTGGCTGCTCTGAGAGATGTCTGGGCCTGATGTTTCAGCCCTGTTCACATCTGCAGAGTCACTCACAGAATCCAATTTGCAGGCTGCTTTTCCTCTCTTGGTTCCCAAATGCAGGCTGGCCTGTTGGACACACTAGTCCGGTGATCCTTAGTCAAGCTGCAGTCGAACCACCTGAGGTCAAGCAACCCCATGGATGGGCTAGGGGACCAACCAGGCCAAGATTGTGCAAGGCCTGAACTGAGCACAGCCGACAACAAGAGAGGCTGCTCCAATGTTGCAGGCCCCCAGAAACCAGCGAGATTGCCTCTTGGAGTCCTGTAGAGCCAGACAGGCCAGTTCCAGTTGATTCCATCAAGAAACCAGGGAGTCAACGTGATTGGCGACAGCCCAACATAGCAATTGCAGTCTTCAGCATCTGGGCCACAGCTCTCTCACTCTTCTATGCTAGCAAAAAAGAAAGCCTGGGGTGGCCCCACTGGAATGCAGCAGCCACAGTCCTCTGCGGCCAGTCAGCCTCAAACTAGAGCCAGCCTCCCAGCTCACAGCGGGGTGCCCGTAGTCCTCCATTCCAGATAATGGTGAGCCCCACCCCCCAGTGCACAGCAAGCTGTCCAAAATGTTGCTGACAGATCAGGTGATTCCTGGCTGCCTCAGCCACCATCTCTGCCAGCTCTACCAACTCCAAGCTCCCGTGCAAGATACACTCACTCACTTTCAGATAGGCATGTAGGCAGGCACAACCCCTTTGGATTCCCTCCCAGCCATACAAGCAGTAGCCATTAGAATTAAAGAATCAGCTAGGGTAGGAGGAACAAATCTCAAGTTGCCATAAGGTAAGTCATTGAATTCTTGTGGCCAAAGAATGAAAGAGGATAAGAAAGGGTAAGGGGACACTGGAGCACGGAACTCTTGTTCAATCTATTTTTTATGCTACTGTTTTCTGAATTCTCGCAGCTTGTGGAACCTGGAAACAGTCAGCCCAGAAAGTTCTTGTCTTGTACAATCACAGTACATCTGCACATTTACCTAGAAGAAAATCTTCGCTGTATTCAGAGTGCAAAGGATTAATTAGATCAAGATCCCAGGCTTTCTGCCCCCTCATGGTTCAAGTAAAGTATTTTCTCATCAACTGAAGGAAAGGCATTCTAATTTTTCCCAGCACATCCCCCAATATCAATAACTGAATGAATAATAATGCTAATAATAGTATTAGTAATAGCATCCTTCTTTGTAATTGCTGGAAGTAGGTGAATGCATGTATGTGTGTGTCTGTCTGCACATGCGCATAGGTGCATGTATGTCATGGGTTATAGGAAATAAAGTTCTCTGGAAGGAAATTTCTCTGGAGAGGTGACATAGCAATTGGCAAAACTGTCTAGATAAGTATTAACCAACCAAGGAAGAGATGGCAGGAAGTGTTATGTGAATATATGCAACACTATTTACCTCACTGTTATGTATGCATTTTGGCAACTTTCATGGTAATTCAGTCTAGGAAGCAGAAATTAAATTGACCAAAGCTTTCCTAGCCACAGACGTACCTGCTTTGGGGAAATACAGCCTTGTCCCCCAAAGGGGGAGATCATCCTTAATGGAGATATAACCTGTTTGGTACATTGATATTTATTGTTGTTCCCAAAGGATCCCATTTGTTCCCAAAGGAGATCTATCTATCTATCTATCTATCTATCTATCTATCTATCTATCTATCTATCTATCTATCTATCTATCTATCTATCTATCTATCTATCTATCTATCTATCTGAATCACTGGGTAAATGAGGCTATCCACAGCCATTCCACCTAGCCTGGAGATTCCTGCCCACTCCTTCCTAGCTCAAGTTTGGTCCCCGTCTTCAAAAACCCGTGCTCTGTAGAATAGTATGAGACCAGTGTTAGAGATTGGTCCAGTCTGAACAATTTCCTCAGCACACTAGATCAGTCAAGGATAGTATGTAATTCATTACATTTCTTTTAAGGAGGCAATCTTGTTTCTGTAAAGGACAGCTATTTTAACAAACTGGGGTTAAATTAGCACAATTTAAACATATAGTGGACTCACATACAAGAAATGAATTCTCAACTTGATGCCCACTTTTGTGCTCTCCGATGATATTTAGATTAACACAGTTAATTCTTTCTTCTTGTGAGCAGTCCCACACCATGTTGTGGCACACAGTGAAATCAAAACCCAGCAGTACACAGACAGAATAATATTGATTTCAGTGATCAGGGAACAGGAGAAAGTGCTTGTGCCTTCAAGGAAATGCTGCCTAATCTGTGTACTGCTGATTTGTATGCTACGTTTCTCAATGCAGATGTCCTTGCATAACCTCCAGCATTTCACAGATTAAAGAGGGGACATGCCTGTGAATGCATAGGAAGCATGACCCACAATTTCTAGGACAAGGCATTTTTTATCACTTAAAGCAATATAACAGCCAAGCAGAAAGTGAACTGGGAATATCCAAATAGACATAAAAAGGGCTTTCAGAAGATACATAGGGAAGTCGAACTTCCCCACCTCTCCTTTTCTCCAGCAGTTACCTGTAAGCAGTGAAAGAGCAATACTGGGAACTGGGGGAACCTCTGCAGGCAAAAAGGTACGTAGGATGGGTGACTGCAGGGAGGAGGAGAAAGAGGCGAAATTGCCCCACCTTGTCTTGCACCTGCAGAGTCTCTTCTGCTGGTACAAGCAGATAGGGATGTACACAAACTTTTCATGAACTTTTAAGCTGTTTGTGGGGTTCATAAATGGATACCATTCCAGATAGACTGTCTCTGCTCAAGCAAAATGTTTACTAAACTTCAAAGTAAGCGGGGGTGGGGAGAGGTGGAATTCTCCAGCCTTGGAAACACTCTGGTCAGTTTCAAATGAATCATGTCAGTTTCAAGTGGTTCTCACCCCCTTTGCAGGCCTTCCTGTGTTCCCTTCCAATTTTCTTGCACAGAACTCGCAAAATCCCACCCCTTGCCTGGATTTGTTGTGACCCTGTTCTTCAAGAGAAGTCTTTTTAAGCTTGTAATGCCAGTGGCACTGAGTTCTGCTGGGCATTCTGCAGGGATTCAACTCCTTTTTGCTTGTGTTGCCACAATGACACTGGGTTCTGCTGGGCACTAGTACATTGTACTGATTCTGCTGGGCTTGCAACCCCAACTCCCATGCTTGGAGTGTGACTCTGTGCTTCACATCAGTCCTGGGGAGCTGGCATTGCCACAATGGTACTGGGTTCTGCTGGGCAATAGTACATTACACTGGTTCTGCTGGGGGAGGTACTAAAAGAAATTAAAGGACTGCCCATTGGAAACAATGGGAGGGGCTTGAAGACCTATTGAAGATAATGGAAGCCAAGAATGCCAATTGACTTGCATGGGCTCCATTGAAATACATTATAACACAAAATAGTTGCAATGAAAATGTGGAGTGGACCTGGAATGACAGCCCCCTGGGAATGACAGAAGTGTTCTAGGGGTAGAATGATATCCCCCATAGTGAAATGACAGCCCCTGGGAGTAGCAGAAGTGTTCTGGCACTGAAATGCTACCCAACTAGAATGACTGCTTCTGGGAGTAACTGAAGTGTTCTGGGACTGGAACGACATCTGTAGAGTGGAATGATAGCAACTGGGAATAGAACTTTTGGGGACTGGAATGATGCATTACAGATTTGAATGACAGCTCCTGGGAGTAGCAGAAGTGTTCTGGAGCTGGAATGAAGCCCCTGGACTGGAATGACAATCCCTGAGAGGAGCAGAAGTGCCCTGGGACTGGAATGACAGTCCCCTGACTGGAATGACAGCCTCTGGGACTAGGAGAAGTGTTCTGGTACTGGATTGACAGCCCCCAGAGTTGGAATGACAGCCTCTGTAAGGAGCAGAATTGTTCTGGGACTGGAATGACAGCCCATGGAGAGAAATGATATCCCCTGGGAGTAGTAGAAGTGTACTAGAGCTGAAATGACAGCCTCCAAGCTGGAATTACAGCCCATGTGAGTAGCAGAAGTATTCAGGAGCTGGAATTACAGCCCCCAGAGTGGAATGGAAGCCCTTGGGAGGAGCTGAAGTGTTCTGGGACTGGAATGAAAGCCCCCAGAATGGATTGATAGCCCATGACTCATAGCATTCTAGTTCTGGAGCTAGAATAAAAGCCTGCAGAGTAGAATGACAGTCACTAGGAATAGCAGGACTGTTTGGGACAAGAATGACATATTACAGAGTATACATGGGAGCAGCAAAAGTTTTCTGGAGCTGGAATGACAGCCCCCAGAGTAGATTAACAACCTGTGGGTCATAGCAGAAGTGGCTTGGGACTAGAATGAAAGCCTCCAGAGTGAAATGGGGTCCCCTTATAGTAGAAGTCTACTGGCATTGGAATGACAGGTTGCAGAGTGGAATTATGGCCCCTGGGAGTAGCAGAAGTGTTCTTGAGCTAGAATGGCAGCCCCCAGAATAGACTAATGGCCTGTGGATCATAGCAGAAATGTCCTGGGACTAGAGTGGCAGCCCCCAAAAGGGATTGATGGCCTAAGGGAGTAGCAGAAGTGTTCTGGAACTGGAATGATAGCCCCACAGTGGATTATCAGCCTGTGGGTTGTAGCAGAACTGTTCTGGGACTAGAATGACAGCCCCCAAAGATAATTGACAGCTTCTCATTCCACTCCCAGAACTCTGGGGATGTCATTCTGCTCCAGAACACTTCTGCTACCCCCAGGGGCCATCACTGCACTTTGTGACCTGTCATTCCAGTGCCAGTAGACTTCTCCTATTGTCAGGGACCCCATTCCACCCTGGAGGCTTTTGTTCTAGCCCCAGGACACTTCTACTACTCTCAGGGGCTGTCATTCTCATCTGGGGGCTGTAATTCCACTCTCAGAGCACTTCTGCCATTCCCAGGGGCTGTTATTCTACTTGGAGGCTGTCATTCCACTCTAGGGCCTGTTATTCCAGTCCCAGAGCAGTTTATCTGGGCCCAGAGACATTAGATGAAGATTCACTCCACATTATCATTGCAACTATTTTAGGTTGTAATGTATTTTAATAGAGCCCATGCAAATCAATCGGCATTCCTGGCTTCAAGCCTCTCCCAGGCAATCCTGCCATTCCTTTTATTACATCCCTTCTGCTAGGCTTGCACCTCCCCCCCTGTATGGAGTGTGAGTCTGTGTTTCACATCAGTCCTGTTGAGCTGGCATTGCCACATTGACACTGGGTTTTGCTGGGCACTCTGTGATTGCACTGGTACTGCTGGCCATTCTGTACATTCGACTGGTTTTGCTGTGCTTGTAAAAATGCCCTCACACTTGGATTGTGATTGAGCTGGCACTGCCACATTGGCACTGGGTCACTGGTACATTGCACTGTTTCTGCTGGACTTGCAATTCCTCTGTTGCTTGGAGTGTGATTCTGTGCTAGACATCAGTCCTGTTGAGCTGGCATTGCCACAATGGCAATGGGTTCTGCTGGGCACTAGTACATTGCACTTGTTCTGTTGGGCTTGCCAAAATGCCCCCTCTTCAGTTTCTACTGAACCAGTTTGTTTAGCCTCTAAAAGTTCATGATGGTTCATGGTTTGCGAACCAGGCATACCATGAACCAAACTGCATTTTCCTGGTTTGTGCCCATCCCTATAAGCAGACTGGTACCAATGGAACTGAGGGACAGGATCCAAGGAGTGATAGTTGGAGGATAGTTGATAAGGATTCTGACTGAATTTCACTGTTTGATTTGGACTAACCACTCAAGTGTTTACCTCCAGTTTAGCTAGATTCTGCATATGGACATAATTCTAGAATAAATACTTAATTTTTAAAATCCTTAATTTTAAAACATACCAGAGTTTTAATAGTGAAAGCCCTATTTTTTAATCTAATGGAAGAATTGTTTTACAGCCCCAATCTTTAAAAAGAAAGAAGCAGCAAATTTACAGGCAGAATCCCAGCTAAGCATCAAGCATGTACTAAATTTCACTTTTGGAGGTCAGTAAGAGTCTCATAATTTGGTTCTGACATAAATCACATTGCTCTCACATTCAAGGCTTCGGCTTGCAAAGGAAGCAAACTGCACAGTTTTCTTTCAGCTGAAAAGTAACCTTTTCTGTGGTCAAGGTCTTGGTACAACATCTGATTAAAAAATACTGATACGCTGCTTCCTCAGGTGACTTCACATTACGCTTGTGTGCTTAATACTGCAACAGCCTGAATGCCTATACGTGACTAAGCAGTCTTTGATGACACAAGAGAGGTTCTGACACTGTTCTATATCTAGGCATTTGTTTTCTCAAAAAAAACCCACTTTTTATTATTATTTTATATCTTTTTCAGAGTAGTCTGGGAAGCAGCCATGACTTCTTCCATGAGAAGCTTGCTGTCTGACCACAGCCGTTATGTTGAATCTTTTCGCCTGTTCCTTGAGAATTCGACGGAGCATCAGTGTATGCTGGAATTCATCGAGAAGAAGCTGCCAGGCATAATATCAAGGTAAAGGCACAAGAGACTGCATCAGAAGGACAAGCCTTTGATACTCTCTGGCATTTCTGATGTATGTGTGCATGTAGGTCAGCTTTGTAAGGGCTACTGAAGGGTTACAGATTGCCATTTCTTTCCTATTTTTTCCTTTCTTCTCCACATCTTTGATACCTCTTTAATTAGAGGTTTCACTCAAACCATTCAGGGAAAAGCTTTTCTTTGTGACAATGTCTGTGTGGCAGAAGCTAAAGATCTCTTTCACATGTAAATAGAGCTTGAGCTGAAGAAATACTTGCACATACCACCATAAAAGGAACTATATGATTTTAAATTATTCCAGTTTTATACTGAGCTTTTAAAGACTGACTTTACCTTCTGCTTGAAACATTCCTGTATATTTATGGGATTCTTTTCCTTTCATTAAAAACAAATGCACTTTGTTATTAATGTATGTGAGGAGCAGCAACCCATTGGACAGCAGGGCCTAAGAGATCAAATACCAGCTGAACTTAGGGTCTATCTACACATTCAAAAATTGTCCATTGTCAGATGGAAAGCTGGCTGTGCATTGCAGCTGACTGTTTGATGTAGCAATTACTTGACTGGTCCATTGAGCAACTGAGCTGATTCCATACTTGTGATGAAGTGTATTGAAATTTTTGGGGGATGCAAACTTGGCATAGTTGTGTAAACAAACCTGGACAGTACTGACTCCTGTTTGCTGTACTGATTGGCTTTGCTAGCATGCCTGCACGATTTGCATGAAGCTAATGCAGCTTATCAGTTAACAATGCAATCCTATACAGAGTTAGCCGTGTCTGCTCATTTATTTCAATGGGTTTAGAATGGAGTATTTCTGCATAGGATTGCCTGGTAAGCCTTGAGATTTACTGAATGTTGGACAATATGCCTGGTTTTGCAGTCCAAGACAGATTGCAGAAATCCTAAAGTTTACAAAGATCCTAGTAGCTTACACTACAGGGTGAATACAAGTGAAGAGTCATGACCTGCAATTCACCTTGAGTCTCTGTGAGAAAAGTAGACTATAAAAATAAAATCAACTTACTAATATTTGTCCTGAGCATCAAGAGGAAATAACTTCATTCTGCCTCTCCATTGAAATATTCTAACCTTCCACTAGTTATTAGGTAGCATTTAGAATACGAAAGGAGAAGAAATAATCATGTTAGAAGTGTGAATAGAAAATTGACCTCAGTAATAAAGCCCTTTGCACGCGGGGTGTGTGTGTGTGTGGTCAGCATACTGTGTTTGCTGATTATCTTGATAGGTGTATCAGCTGCTGCATACATTTGCTGTTTATTATTAACTAGTAAATTGCCCGTCATTATGATGAATGGGGGTGTGCATAGAGGGCTGTTTTGTATACTGTAAGGACTTCCAGAAGGTGCCGTGAATTTCAGCCGGCTCAGTGCACAGAGGCAATTGTACCCAACTGAAGCATCCCTCTCCACAGCAGATTTGAAGAGATGCTTTTACCCTTGCAATGGTTTACTAAAACATATGGCTTCATTGGTACCCTATAGGAGTGAATGGCAACCATTCACTTATATGGGAAAACAGGAAGAACATCACCAAGGCTACGGTCACACACACTAATTAATCCACTTTCAATCCACTTTCAAACTGGATTTTTACTGTCTGAACTGGCATAATCCAATTGGAAAGTGCATTGAAAGTGCATTGAAATTGGATTATTTAGTGTGTGTGACCGCAACCCAAGTTAGAGACTAAACCTGTTTCCTGCCATTGTTGACCCAACTAGTGAGAACCAAGTCTGCTTTGATCTGCATAGTTCCTCCTCTTCATTTGCATAGTCCCATCAGGGTTTTGTTTATTGATCATAGAATTAGTCACAGTATTAGGAAGCCTGATTTTGCTTAAATATTTACTTGTTCGTGGGTCATTTTACAAGTTGTTCAGTTTTACTAGAAAGGATATGTGATAGTTTCAAGCAGTTAATGTGCCTTTTTAACTGCCCTTTGACTATTCTAAAATATGTACCTATCCTTCCTTAGTATTGGTAATGGAAAATCTACAATCAATATTCTTAGTGTTGGTGGTGGTGCAGGTGAGTAAGAACCTAAAGACACACATTTAACATGTTTGAGAAGGTGGAAGAAGAAATAGCAACCCACAAAGATAATGCAACCTGATTCAAAGCAATGCTCATTCCGAAACCATTGTGTTCATCATAGGAGGATATTTGACTTGGAACATCCCACCATTTTGTGACTGTCCCATCCAGATGGCAGCCATTTTATGGTGGTGCCCACTATGTTTTCTTAGAATTCCAAAAGTGCCCACAAACTCAACAAGTTTGGGGACCTATGATCTATTATGTAGCTTGAATGCAAACAAGCAGTCAAACCAGAAAAGGAAGTCATGAACAGTTTAATTAACTTAAGGCAACAATTAAAAACTTCCTAGGTCTGGACATCTCCCCACCCACTCCTTACAACATCCCACTCCTATTGTTCTGGTAAATGCAATACCACTCATCTCCAGTGGAAGCACTATAATGGTTCAGACTCCAGGCCAGCAGTTCACTCTACTTGCAAGCTGCTCCAATGGCCTGGGCATTGAGGTTCTTGGACCCTTGTTGCTAGAGTCCCTGGTTTGAGAGCCTTGGTGTCTTAAGATGCTGAAAGTTCACTATCACTTAGTTGTAGTTGTTTAAATAACAGTGATATGTGGGTATGGATAACTGTCATAACTGTAAGCCTCTGATAAACCTATTCTCTGCGAACTTACCTTTTAAAAAACTCAGGTGTGCTGGTAAATACCAGCCTTCAGTGGTCTGTTATGGTAGGGAGACAATGATCATTTTCTTGTTGTGGGAAGCCCATTAAATGCTGTGTGAGCAAAATTAGGGATGTCTACAGTCTGACTGTAAGTGACCATAACTAATGCTGAGAATATGTTATGTCAGTCCATCCAGAAAGTGTGCCTTGTTTATACACTGTGTCTTATTAATGTTGCTGTAAGTCCCCTTCAACCACAAATGGCATTAACTGTGCTATAAAATAGCAAATGTGCTATAAACAATCCATTTCCTTGAAAAGTTTAATGGGAAACTTAATGGTGAACACAGTGATAGTCTTTTTAAGGTAATTGTATTGGAGAGTTTAAATAATTCCTATAGCTTAAATTGCAAGTTGTTGATAAGGCAGGGTGCTATATATCTGGCTCTAAAATGCCCCCAAACACTTGTTTGCATATAAACAACTAATGGAAATCAATTAAGGCTGTAGATTAAGCTACAAATCAAAGGGGCTAGTGGGGGAAAACGGAATTGAAAACTCACATTTTTAGTGGTTTGGCTACTTTCAGATGGGGGGAATACATTAACCAGCTCAACATATGGAAATGTGAAATTAATTTTTTTCTTTTTAATTTGCAGAAGCAGAGAGGGGTTGTTTGTTGTTATGTTGTTTCCTTAAGGAAAAGACACATTGTCCAGCATCCCACAAAAAGCATCAAAACCTATCCAATAGTGAATTAGCAATTTCACATCTCCAAATTTTAGCGTGGCTGGGTTTGAACATGCAAAATCAACTTGTTTTGATATTTCAGCATGAAAACAACTTTGTTGTTATAGCAAAAGACAGCTATTGATGTTTCATTTGAAATTTAGTTTTCCATCTTGAAAGCATGCACTCATCTATGCTGTGTAAAGCCCAGCTGATTTTAATTGGTTTATCTTTAGCTGAACAAGCTGCTATTCAGTTCTTAATTATATATTTCCAAAAGGAGTTTTACAGTGGCATCCTATGCAGAGTTATGCCAGTCTAACTTTTTTTATTTCAGCAGGCTTAGACTGGAGTAACTCTACTCAGGATTGCATTGTTAGGCATTGCAAATTCCTTTCTCCACACTTTATTTCTAACCTTGGACCATGCTCCAGTAGCCTTCTTTCTTGCTTGCCTTCCCTTTTACTGCCTTTCCAGTCAATTCAGAATGCCTGTGCTAACTTCATCTTTCTCTCCAGTTTCCATGATAATTTCATTCTCCTTTTCTTGAGTCTATTCAGGCACTCATTGTCAAGCTTTGTATTGGCCTTGGCTTTCAAGTTTTCCCTCTTTCCCTTTAGATTGTAAATTCCGTTCATACATTCAGCTCCACACATACTAAATGGTACAGTGGGAAAAGGGGTCACACTCCTTGGCCCTGTCCCCCACCTCTACATGTTCAGTGAAATATATGTTGCGTGTAAAGGTATATGTTTGTTGACTCTGTACACATGATTACAGCTCACAATTTTTTCAGTTGTCCCAATTTCATGGAAAAGTGTACCCATGTGCCTGTACTATTATGTGCCGACTACTTTTTGCAACTTTTACCTAGTTGTCTCTTAGACTGATACTTTCCTTCATGCCTTAGATATTTTTCCCTTTCAGTTTGTCAGGCAACATTCCTTTCCTCCTGTTAAATTTCCCCTCAGACTTGCTTCTGAATTATTCTGATCTCTCTTTCCACTGCCTCCTGACTCCATGCCTGATCCCATCATGCCCTTCTTAACCTTATCCCAGTGGCAGCCAATGAGGTCCAAGGCTTTAGTCAGATTGTTGTTGTTGTTCAGTCACACAGTCGAGTCTGACTCTTTGCAACCCCATGGACCACAGCACGCCAGGCCCACCTGTCTTCTATCATGCTCCAATGGAAGCTTAATTTCATGTTTGTTGCTTTGATAACACTGTCTAACCATCTCATCCTTTGCCGTTCCCTTCTTCTTTGACCTTCAATCTTTCCCAGAATCAGGGTCGTCTCCAGTGAGTGCTCCTTTCTCATTTGGTGGCCAAAGTATTTGAGCTTCAGCTTCAGTATCTGGCCTTCCAAAGAATCTATTCTTCGGCGCTCAGCCTTCCTTATGGTCCAAGTCTCACAGCCGTACATTACTACTAGACTACTGGGAATACCATTGCTTTGGCCATATGACTTTTGTTGGCAGGGTGCTGTCTCTACTTTTTATTATGCTGTCTAGGTTTGCTATCGCTTTCTTCCCAAAGAGCGGGCATCTTTTAATTTCATGGCTGAAGTCACCGTCTGCAGTGATCTTGGAAGCCAGGAACGTGAAGCCTGTCACTGCTTCTATAACTTCCCCTTCTGTTTGCCAAGGAGTGATGGGGCAGGATGCCATGATCTTAGTTTTTTTGATGTTGAGTTTCAATCCAACTTTTGCGCTCTCCTCCTTCACTTTTAGCAAGAGGCTCTTTAGCTTCTCTTCAGTTTCTGCCATTAGAGTGGTATTGTCTGCATATCTGAGGTTGTTAATCCTTCCCCCAGCAATCTTAATTCCGGCTTGTGATTCATCCAGGCCGGCATTTCGCATGATGTACTCTGCATATAAATTAAATAAGCAGGGTGGCAATATACATCCTTGTTGTACTCCTGGCTTTTCCAATGCTAAACCAATCAGTTGTTCCATATCCAGTTCTAACTGTTGCTTCTTGACCCTTATACAGGTTTCTCAGGAGACATGTGAGGTGATCCCGTACTCCCATCTCTTTAAGGACTTGCCATAGTTGTGATCCACACAATCGAAGACTTTAGCATAGTCAATGAAGCAGAAGTAGATGTTTTTCTGGTACTCTCTTGCTTTCTCCATAATCCAGTGAATGTTGGCAATTTGATCTCTAGTTCCTCTACCTCTTCGAAACCCAACTTGTACTTCTGGCAGTTCTCTATCCATGTACTGCTGAAGCCTAGCTTGTAGGATCTTGAGCATGACCTTGCTAGCATGTGAAATGCGTGCAATTGTGCGATAGTTTGAACATTCCTTGGCATTGCTCTTCTTTGGGATTGGAATGTAAACAGACCTTTTCCAATCCTATGGCCACTGTTGCATTTTCCAAATTTGCTGGAAAATTGAGTGCAGCACTTTAACAGCATCATCTTTTAAGACTTTGAATAGCTTAGCTGGGATACCATCACCTCTACTAACTTTGTTGTTAGTAATGCTTTCTAAGGCCCATTTGACTTTGCACTCCAGAATGTCTGGCTCAAGGTCAGTGATTACACCATCATACTTGTCAAGGACACTGAGGTCCTTCTTGTATAGTTCTGTGTATTCTTGGCATCTTTTCCTAATCTCTTTTGCTTCTGTTAGGTCCCTACTGTTTTTGTCCTTTGTCATGGCCAGCTTTGCATGGAACGTTCCCTTGATTTATCCAATTTTCTTGAAGAGATCGCTAGTCCTTCCCAATCTATTGTTTTCCTCTATTACTTTGCATTGTTCATTCAGGAAAGCTTCCTTATTTTTCCTTGCTGTTCTCTGGAAATCTGCATTCAGTTCAGTAAATCTTTCCTTTTCACCTTTGCTTTTTGCTTTCATTCTTTCCTCTGCTATTTGTAAAGCCTCATCAGACAGCCACTTTGCTTTCTTGCATTTCTTTTTCTTTGGGATGGTGCTGATTGCTGCCTCCTGTACAGTTTCACAAACCTCTGTCCATAGTTCTTCAAGTGCTCTAGCTATCAAATGTAGTCCCTTAAACCTATTCTTCACCTCCACTGTATATTCATCAGATCTTAAATTGATTCATAGATCTTACATTGCAGGTTCTTATATAGCATTCTTAGCAGCATCGGACTTTCCTTTCACCACCAGACACATCCACAACTGAGCATCCTTTCAGCTTTGGCCCAGCTGCTTTATTCTTTCTGGGGTTACTTGTACTTGTCCTCTGCTCTTCCCTAGTAGCATATTGGACACCTTCCAACCTGAGGGGCCCATCTTCCATCGTCAGATCTTTTGTTACTGTCCATTGAGTTTTCTTGGCAAAGATACTGGACTGGGTTGCCATTTCCTTCTCTAGTGGAGCACATTTTGTCTGAGTTCTCCCCTGTGGCCTGTCCATCCTGGGTGACCCTCCAAGGCATACCCCACAGCCTCATTGAACCACACAAGCCCCCTCAGCATGTTAAGGCAGTGCTTCATGAGAGAGATTGGTCAGTTCTTTGGAAATATTTCTTGGAATAACAGTTGCAACCTACCTTTTAGTTTTCTTGTGATGTCTGATGATGGTTGTACTGTGGATCTGGTGGTGTTCTGATGCCTACATTTAACTTCCAGAACCAGAAATGAGATAGACAGTAAAATGCCCTTCAGTCATCATGTTTACTTTGCTGACTTCTATCATGGGATCACTATGACATTGCTAAAGTATGATCATCCTTTCCCTTGATAGCATGTATATCACTCCAACTACCACCTTTCCATTCTTTGTAGTATCACTTTGTGTCTTGTTATGTGTTTGTTTCATGGATTGTGCAAGGAACATCTTTTTGGGAAGGCATTTGGTTTTTGAGAACTGCTGCTGATTGTGGGTCTGCTGTTATGGTCAATAGATTTGAATGACATCACAACTGTTTTTGTTTCCTTTTCCTTTGTTTTTTAAGGCTAATTACCTTTTGATTGTGAGCCATTCTCAGCAACTTAAAAATGGGAGATCTAAACATCTTAAATAAAATAAATGAAAACAAATGGGATGGGAGAATGTACAAAAGTCTGTCTGTGGGTGTACTGAAGAAAATATGATGTATGTCTGTAGTGGTTCCAACTGAAAGCCCTGATCTGGCCCTTTCCTCATCCTAGATGCATGCTTCCAACAAGGAGCAAGAGAGAAACACTATCTCTGGCATAGGAATGCACAAATTCTTTACAAAAATTGCCAACACCTCTGCTGACTCATTTTCTCTGGTTTGTGTTTTAGGAGAAATTGACCTTCAGGTTCTCGCAAAAGTACAGGCGAAATATCCTGGAGCTTTCATTCATAATGATGTGATAGAACCAAATGCTGAGCAAATCATCAATTACAAAGGTACTTTTTATGTTGTATTTTGTTGGCACTTTGAGTTGTCTCTTTTTAAACTTATTTTAAGAAGCCAAATGAGAGAAAAGTTGCCATTTTGAGTCTACCCTTACTTGGCTTCACCTTCGGCCATGTAGAATGTTCATGCAGCAATTCACCAGGAATGGACCTTTTCAGCAACGCAGTAGACATTATATTCAGTAGACTTAGTATCTCCATTTCCTGTCTGTATAAAGGTTGCCCATAGAATTCAAGTCAGTTTTCAGGAAAGACTCTTCCCTTTTCTCTGCAGCATCTGAGAAAGATGTGGTGGATGAGTAATGCGTCACACTCAAGGTCTTTCTGATATTTGGGATGAAGTGACTTTGGTGGTGGTGGTAGGGATTTTGTTTTTCCTCCTTTGCCTTTTCCTATAGAATATGATGTGGTTTATTTATTTAAGTTTTCAGGATTATTTCATGTAACAATTCCATCAGTTGTGAAGGCACCTCTGTAACTGAAGCATTTGCTACATGGGGAAAGGCTTATATTGTTTCTCCATTACTACTGTGGGTGGCAATACAGTGCAATGGCAATGGGGCTTCCATATGATAGGTTTCCATGCATTTTCACTGCTTCCATGTGTATAATGTAGCCAGGACATTTTACGATTGTCTGGCAGCCAGAAGTTCTAACTCTTTAGTGTTATCCAGGGTGTACCAATACACACATGAAAACAATCAACCGATCAAACAGTACTTCTTAGGACTACTTGGCGAGGGGCATAGGAGAAGGCATCTGTATATGGCAAATGAATATTGAGGGTATAAGCAAGTCCAAATGCCAATACTTGCCACAAATCTTACTGGCCAATAAAATAGATTTAACTTTTGTTCAAGAAACTCATCCTGATAATGAAAATCAAGCCCACTACAGAGTGAAAATTGTAGGATATGATGTTATTGGCATCACATACCATCATACCTATGGCATAGTGACTTATGCCTGAAGCAACATTGAAAATGTGAAGCTGGTATTGACCAACACCCACAATGACATCTATACAATCATAGTAAAAGTTGGGGAAGTACATGTTGTCAATGTTTACAGACCTTCTGGAGTTCCATGGCCAGCACATGTCCTATAAACAGGCCTGTAGCGAAAGTGGGGCATCTCAATGCCCAGTCCCCTGACTTACTGCCAAGGCCTCCCAACTTCCAATCCAGTCCAGGCCCACTGAAAAATAATTATTTTATATTATTTTTTCATGCTGCAGTGTGTGGTTGTGTCACACCATGCCATTGACCTCGCTGAGCCTGCCTGCTGGAGTCCTGCCCTGGCCTTCACCCCACAACCTCATCAGTCATCCCCGTCCTTAATTCCCATTCTGCCAGATGGGATGCCACCAGATGGGGCATGGGAAAGAAGCAAAGTGGCAGCAGTGGGTGGGGTAGGGTCAATCCAGCACCCCCTTGTCTCCTGGTTTTCATCCACTGGCTTCTTGCTTTGCGGCTCAGTGTGGCTGCTGCGGGAGTGGTGGCAGCACAACTCCCTCCCCACCTGTCCCATGCCCATGCCTCCTGACTGTTTAAAATGCCCCAACTTCAAGAAATCTGGCTACACCCCTGCCTATCAACCTGTCCTCATTCTTCTGTATACACCGGTGACTTTAACAGCCACCATGGAAATTGAAGATACATGGTTAATGATAAGAACGGTGAGGCACTTGTCGACTGGGTTGAAGAACATCTCATTTTCTATGCTAAAGACAGAGGCACCTTCAGATCAGCGGCATAGAATAGAGAGTGCAACCCTAATTTAACATTTATTTCATCTGACCAGAGAAGTCAGTCCTTGCCTATATCCAGATGAGTTCTTGAGGTTTTCCTCCACAGTCAGCATCAACCTGTAATCCTCAAGCTAGGAACCCAAATACCAGTTATCAGGTCTTTTCCAAGACCACAATGGAACTTTAAAAGGGTGAATTGGAAAAGTTTCAGTGAAGATCTGGATAGGTGTCTTGGATGGGTCCCTCCAACACATAATAATTACTTTTGATTCATTGGAGCTGTTATATCTACAGCCAAAATGCACATTCCTCACAGATATTGGAAAGAATATATTCCAGGCTGGAGTGATCAGAGTGAGAGGCTGTATCAAATTTCCTCAACAGCAAAGACCCACTTCATGAGCATGACACTGCACATAGACAAAAATGGACTGAAGCAGCTGTGAATCTGGATTCCAGTTATTCCAGTAGGAAAGCCTGGAGCCTGCTGGAAAAACTAGGTGCAAGCCCTCTTGTGCTCTGAGGAAATCCAGAGGTAACATCAAACCAGATAGTTTCCTGACTGGTATCCCTATCAAGAGCTCCGAAGGATTGAGATTTTATGACCAGGATAAAAAAAAGAACTCCAGATTCTGAAATGCACCTGCCCTGAAAACTGTGAACTTTCAGAGAATTTCAGTGCTGGTGAGATTTCCAAGGCACTGAAGGACATCAAGAGCAGAAAGGCACCAGGCTTTGACTGCATCCATAGAGAGTTCCTGATCAACAGGAGCACATTCACTAAGAAGTGGCTTGCAAAGTTTCTCACTGACATCATGAGAACAGAAAGACTCCCAGGTGAGTTCAAGAAAGCAAAGATAGTTGCTATTCTGAAATCTGGAAAACCAAAATATCTGGTGGAAAGTTACAGACCTATTTCCCTTCTGAGCTCCTGTTATAATCTCCTCGAGAGACTAATCCCGAACAGAATCAATGACAGAATTCACAAACATGTCCCTATAGAGCAAGCAGGATTTAGCCTCCGTCGTAGTTGTGAAGACCAGGTTCTCAGCTTAACAACTTCCATTGAGGCAGGGTATCAAAAGTGTCTTAGGACATCAGCAGTTTTCATTGATCTGGCTGCCACTTATGACACAGTCTAGAGGGATGATCTGCTGTACAAGTTTTTACAAGTTTTCCTCTGCAGAACATTATTTTGACACCTAAATGACATGCTGAGTGATAGAACTTTCCAAAGAATTATGGGTCAGTCAATCAGCAAGCAGGAGAAACTGAATAATGATCTACTGGCTTGGTCCTCGCTCCAGTTCTTTTCTGTCTATACATCTCTGATGTTCCTGAGATGATATCCAGGAAGTTTGCTTATGCCGATGAAATGGCAATTTCAGTAAGGCATGTATCCATTGAAAGGACTGAGGAAATACTGGCTAGGGACCTTGGAATTCTGGCTGACTACTACCATAAATGGACTTATCCCAAGTCCAGGAAAAAACAAAATGTTCCTGTTTCCATTTCAATAACTATCTTGCCAACTGTGAAATAAACGTCTACCTTAATGGCACCCGACTTACACACAACCATACACCTAAGTACCTTGGCATTACTCTGGACAGGACCTTGAGCTATAAACACCATCTTACCAGTGTAGCAGTGCAAGCAGTGTAGCAGTGAAAATATGTAGCAGTGCAAGCACACAAAACAACATTTCCAAAAATCATGTGGTACAACTTGAGGTGCATTTGCTACAATACTTAGATGCTTTGGGGTTGGTGTACAATACTGTGAAATATGGTGCTTCAGTGTGGCTCAAAAGCCCTCATGTCCACAAAATTGATGTCCAACTCAACACAATGGTGAGAACCATCAGCAGATGTACCCACTCCACTCCAGTCTATTGGCTACCCACGCTGTGCCACATTGCTCCCCCGCACCTCCAAAGACAAGATGCTCTTCTTCATGAATATAGAAAGATCATTGAAATCAGAGAGTTGCCCATCCACAAAGACATGGCTGACACAGGCCTATTCAGACTAAGATTCTGACATCCAGCAATAAGATCTGCACAAATCCTACAATCACAAAATTTACGTCTAGGGAATGAATGGTTGTGAACATGGATGCAATCAGTTCCACCTGATATCCATAACCTGATAAACACCAATGAGAGGCCCAGAGGATTTGACATGCCACATAAAGTATGGAAGACAGCTAATAGAAGATGAATAGGCTTTTGCAGGTGTACAGACCTGTTGTTTAAACGGGGCAAAATACCAGGACCTGAATACAATCGTGGTGCCAAGCACCAGACTACCTTCCATCTGTCACAGGAATGTGAGTCTCATGCTTTCTAGGGTGATGTGACAGAGCTCTTTGAACTCTCCTCAGCTGCAATTGAATGGACTGAAAATTTAGATAACAGTATCTAGGGGGATTGCCCAATCAGGCTGCATACTCATTGTATCAAGCCATCCACCCTCCTCTGGGCCACCAGGTCTTTTTCAGGTTTTTTTGGCAATATAATATTGTTCTATGGGTATAACAATGTGTGTACCAAGTTCTCTGAATTCTAGCCCCCTTGCCTTTACCTTTAGATTTCCAAAATAAAAGGGACTAGAGACTTACTTTTTAATAAAATGAAAGCTGGGAATTCAGATATTTTGGAGCACTCACTGCTATAATGTTCTATTGATATAATGCCATTCAGTTGTCAATTTTTTTTAAAAAAAGGCCCCAGTGGCAGGGAAGGAAACACGATGGGGACAGGGTCAAGGAAAATGGCTACCATGTGGGTGAAATAATCTGAACTTGTTCACCCATACAGCAGCCATTCAGGATTTATTGCAATCTTTCCTGAAACTTCACAGAAGATCAAGTTTCAGAAAGATCAGAGAAAAGCTGGGAAAATCCCTGGGGGTGCATGAATGCACTATGATGCTATGGGGAAGTAGGGGAAAATGCTTCCCAACAGCATTGAATCAGAGGCAAATAATCCGTATGAACCTGGCCTGAATCCATCATCTGTTCCTCCTAGTTATTTGTATGAGGATCCAATCAGGTGGATATGGATTAAGCTCTAAGCATTTTTATGTGTGTGTTTGGAGGGCTGGTGTTGATGTGGTGGGTTGCATCTAGTGGGTCTATTCAGCTGCTGGTGGTTTTTCCACAAGCACAAACAGACTTTACCTGATACAGGACCTCTGCCACCAATGGAAGGCTCCCTGAGCTGAACAAAAATACCACCAGTGGAATGGATCCTTGGGATCCAATATCGAATAAATATGGCTTAAACAGCAAAAGATAAAAGTTATCTTTGGACTGATATTATCCCACAGCTCTGCTAGTTCAAAAGAACACATCTATCAGTTCCAAGCAGATCAAGGTATATTAGTCAGTATACAGCTCAACATCTTATACAAAAGGTCTGAGTTGATGGCAGTTCATTGTTTCTGTATTGTGTTCCGTGTTGTGTTCCATGTTCTGTTTTGTGTTCCATGTTGTCAGCAGCATTGGACACAATTTATTTATCATTCAATCCTGGTTGACTACCTGGCCTCACTTGGGGTTATTCGGACCACGTTAGTATGATTCCTTTCATTCCTCCAGGGACACCATTGGAGGGTAGCAGTTGGGGATGAGTGTTCCGTCGAGCATTCTCTCAAGTGTGAAGTTCTGCAAGGCATGATTTTCTCCCCAATGTTTGTGTGTATACTCACACACACACACACAAACACACACTTTATAGAAGCTCATTTAGACATTTGGAGTTGGATGCCACCAATATGCAGACAGCACCCAGCTCTTCCTCCTGCTGGAGAATCACCTGCAATCATAAATGATGCTTCAGCATACTGGTAAACTAGTTGTTGTATTAATGAGTACCGTGCCTGTCAATTTCTGTTTAAATTATCACCTCTTACAGGAAGAGACAAAGATTAACCAAAACAATTTTCTGTACAGCAAACACCAAAAGAAGAACCATAAATAAATGAGATTTAGAAGGTATTTTGGTAACTTTGACCTGCAGTGATGAAGAAATCAGACTGACCAAACCGGTGAACAAACGACCAATCTTATTAATTCTAACTGTCTGTTTGAAATAGGCACTCAAGCATGAAAGAAGTCCATCAGGTCTCTTGTAATAATATTATATCAGAACTCCTGAAATAGTTTATTACATTTGCGCCTTGCTCTTGTTAATCCATCCTGCCACATTCCATGATAATATTTTAACAATTTTCTTTTTTAGATGTGATATTGTGTCATTCTGGCTGTGAGACTAAGTCAGAAATATTGTCTGGGGGATTTTGTTGTTGCACCCGCTCCTCAAACTCCATCTTATTTGGTTTCCAGTTGAGTGCCTTAACCTCATCTCTCCTCTCCTGTCAGTCAGTAGGAGATATAATGTCTGAGGTGGCACATCTGAATCCAAAAGATGAATTGGTCTGTCTGGATAAGCAGCTGGACTCTGCACTGGCAGATCTGGCCCATTGCTTTGAGGCCATGTTTTGTTGGCTGAAGCAGAGCTGGTTGAAGTTAAATCCATACAATACAGAGATCATCTGGCTAGGGAGGACTGGACTGCCGGGGCCGGGGGGAAGGGCTTCAACTCCCGACTCTTGATGAGCTCCAACTTTCATCAGTGGACTCTTTCATCAGTTAAGATTCTGGGGGTCTGGCTTGACTCTTCCTTGTCCCTGGATAAGCAGGTGTCAGCAGTGACAAAGATAGCATTTTTCTATTTGCACCAAGTCCGCTGGGATGGGGCAATTAATAAATTGAAATAACAACAACAACAACAACAACAATAATAATAACTGTCCCATTCTGACCTAGTCATGGTGATGAATGCCACAGTCACCTCCCACCTAGACTACTTGAATGCACTTTATGCAGGGCTGCCCCTGAAGATTCTCTGGAAATTACAGGCAGTCCAGAATGCAGTGGCAAGATTGCTGACAGGTTCTTCTTGGTGAGATCATATCTATCCTGTCTTGAAATAACTGCACTGGCTGCCAATTGAGTTCCAGATCAAATTCAAGGTGCCGGTGATTACCTTTAAAGCCCTAAAATATCTGGGACCTTCATACTTGGTGAACCGCCTCTTCTGACACCCCCCCCCCAATTTGTGTTCTTCAACTTACAACCTGTTTGTGGTGCCTGGCCTCCAGGATGTTTGCCTAGTATCCAGCAGGATGAGCTGTCAGACAATATGCAATCTCTGCCAGACTTATCTAAGTTTTGCAGGACCTGCAAAGCAGAGGTCTTCCATTTAGCTTTTTATTTGTTAGGTCTGTTTTTGTGGGCTGCCTTTTAGTTTTATTTGTATTATGTGTTTAATTGATATCTGTTAATATTTTAGCTGTTGTTAAGGTGTCCTGAGACTGCTTGGCAGTGAGAGGTGGCATATAAATGTAACAACAACAGGCAAGCAAATGCATAAGAGAAAGTCTATAAGCAAACTTGATAGCTAAAGAAAGAGTGCTAATGAATCAGCCAGGCCTCAACTTCAGGCCTGCCTGTACTAGCTGTTGTTGTTGTTAGCCATTCAGTCATGTGTGACTCTTGGTGATTCTAAGGGCCATCTCTCTCCACATTTTCTGAATTTGTACTGTTTTCTTTGAGTTGTTCCATGCTCAAGCTGGTGTTGATTTTTATGGTGTCTAGCCACCATGTTCTTTGGCAGTCTGTACTAGCACTATCCATTAATTAGAATCTTAGGTAGGTATGAAACTGTCTCTGTTTATGACCTGTATTGCAAAGTATGCTTAACACAGCATAATCCAGAGCAGAAATCTAGAGGATGCCTTTCTCGTCTGTTTTGTATCTGGCAAAATTCTTGTCTTAGAATCATAGAATCATAGAATGTTAGAGTTGGAAGGGACCTTGCAGGCCATCTAGTCCAACCCCCTGCACTCTGCAGGAACACAGCCGAAACCGCTACATACCTACAACATACCCAAAAGATGGTTGTCCAGTCTCCTCTTGAAAACATCCAGCGAAGGAGCATCCACCACCTCCCGAGGCAGTCTGTTCCACTGCTCAACCACTCTTACAGTCAGGAAGTTTCTCCTGATATTAAGCTGGTAACGGCTCCCTTGTAATTTCCACCCATTAGATCTAGTCTTGCAATCCGGAGCAAGAGAGAATAGATCCACTCCATCTTCTACATGACAGCCCTTCAAATACTTGAAGACTGCAATCATGTCCCCTCTAAACCTTTTCTTTCCCAGGCTAAACATATCCAACTCCCTCAGCCTTTCCTCATAAGACTTGGACTCCAACCCTCTCACCATCCTGGTCGCCCTCCTCTGGACCCGCTCGAGTTTGTCAACATCCTTCCGAAAATGTGGTGACCAAAACTGGACATAGTACTCCAGGTGGGGCCTGACCATAGCAGAATACAGCGGAACTACCACCTCCCGTGATCTGGACACAATGCTTCTGCTAATGCATCCTAAGATTGCATTAGCTTTCTTCACAGCCACATCGCACTGCAGGCTCATGTTTAGCTTGTCATCAACCATAACACCTAGATCCCTTTCACATGTGCTGCTGTCAAGCCAAGTCCCTCCCATTCTATATCTGTGCCTTTGATTTTTTGTACCTAAGTGTAGGACTTTGCACTTATCTCTATTGAAATTCATTTTATTTGTCTCAGCCCACTGTTCCAGCCTATCAAGAGCCTTCTGAATCCTGACTCTGTCTTTTTCAGAATTAGCAATCCCACCCAGCTTCGTGTCATCTGCAGATTTGATAAGCATCCCCTCTATGTCTTCATCCAGGTCATTTATAAAAACATTGAATAACACCAGGCCCAGGACCGAGCCCTGTGGTACTCCACTCGAGACTTCCCTCCACATAGACGCAGAGACATTTACGAGCACTCGTTGGGTACAATTTTTCAACCAGCCATGAATCCACCCAACGGTTGCGCCATCCAGCTCACACTTAACCAGCTTATCCTCAAGGATATCATGAGAAACTTTGTCAAATGCTTTACTGAAATCTAGATACACTATATCCACGGCAATGCTTTACTGAAATCTAGATACACTATATCCACGGGCTTGTTTGCCTTGTAAAATCTAGCACTGAGCCAAATTAATTTATTTTTAAAATTTTGTGTCATAAATTCTCAGTGGTTTCCAGATACATAGATAAACAGTAAAACCATCATCAACAATAGAGTGAAACAGACAGCACTATAGCATATCAGTTCACAATGACCCTTTTAAATGGTTCGGCCTTTCCTGTTTTCGTAAAGATACCCAGGGATGAGACCACCCGCATTTTTCTTGAGGTAGCCCATCCAAAAGGACTGCAGCTGCTACTGAACTGAAATCTTCCTAACCTCCCTCACTACTGGAACAGTAAAGCAGCCTCTGTTGTGACAAGTGTGGTGCTCTTGACAGGTCAAAGTTTCGTGAGGTTTTATCATTGTTGCTGTTAAGGGCACAGAACTCATGCAGGACAACAACAACAAAAAAACTCATGCAGAGGACACAAAACTCATGCAGAAAGACAGATCAGCCCTTAAGAAAAATATTTTTTTGCTCTCTTTGGTTAGGGAGCAGTGCAAAATGGGAGGAGGAGCCTTCAGGCTGCCTCCCTGCATTTTGCTAGGGGAAATGGCCATGGGGAACCGTTTACCCCTTCTTCATGGAACCTGAGCAAGGGGCAAACAGGGCCCCATGGCCATTTCCACTGAGAACAACAGCTCAGGAGGAAAGCCTGAAGCTTCCTTCTCCCACTTTGCAGTGCTTCTGAGCTGAAGAGAGCAATGGTGAGGTCCACCAATCATATGTGTGACTTCAAGTTGTGTGAAGTACCAACCAGTGACTCGATACGTGTAACATGTATCATGTATTTTGGCCCTCAGGTAGGCGTAACTCCACTTGGGATTGCATTGCACAGCTGTCTGAAAAGTTTGGTTCAAGTGCACCCTCAGCCTGAGGACTACTTTGACATCCTGACAAGAAGAGATCACTTTTACATATATAATCCCCTTTCCCCACACACCTACGTATGCCATATACCAGTGCCAATTATCATAATACTATGCCACACTCATCCATTTTGCACTAGCATTCATGCTGGTAAATCATGATTGTCTGTGCAGGCAGTGACGCTGGCAGATTTTCGTTTAAGAAAACGGAATGTGCCTGTGAGATAGCGTCATGCGGGCTTTCAGAACCCTTTTGGCATGAAAACCCGTTTGCCCAATTCTGATGGTTGACATAGAGAAGTCACACTGACAGGCATTAGCTTTCTTTCCTGTTCCTTGTCTTCCCGACATCTCCTCCTAGACTGTCTAGTGATTAAATAGAAGCAGACTGAGCCAGATTATTTTCAATGGTGATATGGATTATTGCTCAATGATGTCTGAGTTTAAAATAGCAAATTAGATTTGAACTGTGGCCATAGAGGCTACAGACTGATAAATGGAAGAGAGCTGAGGAACAGCTGCAGCATTCAGAAGTGGTAGCCTGTGTCCGATAGGGGAATGCAAAGGAAGGAAGATAAGCACAGGCGGAACATTTCTTTTTTGCCCTGTAGAGATGCATCATAATCAGAGCGCTGAAAAAAAGTAACATTTTGATTCGCTGGGTAAGTCTGAGGCTTTAACAAAGCATGGTCTTCTGCATGCTCTGTGCACGCGGAGCCTTCGTGATGCTGATGTAATTACGCTCCAGACTGTGGAGGCATTGCTGAAAATAGGATTACAGTAGCAGTGAGTCAGGCCTCCAGCTCTTTATTTCTCCCCAGTGCCAACTTCTCAAGGACTTTCTGAGCAAAAGACAGCTACGGTCTCCCTTATGTCAGCTTTCAGCTCAAAGCTTCAAGTACTGTCTTGCACCTGGAAATGAAGACAGGATTGCATAGGGATGCTACACCTTTCTGCCCCTCAAGGGTTACACCCCAAAGGTACACTGAAATCAAAGCCAGTTTAATGAAGAGGTGTAGCAATAAAATGGGGCACAATCCTCAAACTATAAGTAATGCCTCAAGTTCTTCACAGTCCCAGGGTTTCACTAGAGGGCATGTGCTAGGGGAATCTTGTTCAAGCTAAGCGGTTCTGGGGCTGGCCAGTGTTTAGATGGCAGACCAGCATACAGGAACCAGATACCACCATGAGTTTGATGCCTCTAGCTTGCACAGGGTCTGTCCCATCTGTTCTGTGATCCAGAACCCACTTGATGACATTTCCCCAGGAAGTACTTTCCTGGGGGTGCCTTCTTAGGAGGGCTGTAACTTGGACCCCCCCAAGTCCAATCTGCACATAACTTGGAGGACATGTAGGAGGTCATACCGGGGAGGTCTGCTTCGCGTTTGATGATTCTAGCTCACACAGGGTCCATTCTATACACTCCTGAACCCACACCTACCATTTCCCCAGAAAGCACTTTCTTGGGAGCACCTTCTTTGGGGGGGCCATAACTTGAAGTACAAGCTGGCCTGCATGCGTGACCCCCAGATCAAGGGTAGCATCAGTCTCCGTAATGCACAGCTCATAGAGTGGAAGAGTGAGCTCTTCACAGAGATGCAAACAAAGGTTTCAGAACAGCAGACATGCTCAGAGGCAACAGTGGGGGGAAGAAGTTGATGGGAGGAAGAGGAGGAGGAAGGAGGGAGAAGGAGGAGGGTGAGGAGGGTGCTCAGCCCTCTATGAGTCAGGAAAAGCAGAAGCCCAAATTCTGATTGTCAGTAGGTGTGGGAGGTCATCAATAACCCCCTGGGGGGCTGGTGTGCAATGGTGGAGGATTCCATCAAGGTGATGGTCAGTCCCCTGAGCCCACCAGCTCCAACTGCCTTGAGTATTGGTTGCACAAGACCATAATCTGGTCAGACCTCGCTAGCATGGCCATGAAACTCCTCTCATCCCACCACTACCACCAAATATGATGGAACAAGCCTGCTTTGACTTGCAGACTTTGCTCTGCCCACCCCTCCTTGGCATTGCCAACTCCCATAGGGGGTTACTTCTTCTTTCCTCTGGGGTAACTTACTGCCACCACTTGCCCTTTTTTGGGGGGGGGGTTTCTACTAGAAGGGACAGGGCTCATAGCCTCCCCTTTCCAAGCTGAGACCCCACCTCTATGTCATCCATTACCCAGATCCTGGTTACCATGGGCACCAATTACAACTTTGGGATGCCCCTGAAGAAATAGCACACTGACTGCTTTCCTCCCAACCCAGGAGCCACTCTTGCACTAGCATGTCTAAGATGGTGGGGGAAGCTAGGTGGTACAGAGACTAAGAACCAGCCTCCAAAGTCAAAAAAGATTTATTGAAAACAAAATAGTTACAAGCACCCTTAAGTACAGCATTAGATTAGGAAATGGATTTCAAAAGAAAAGTGCTTACAAATGCAATCCTGTTTGCCTTTTCTAGAACTACCCTGATGTTGAAATAGGGCATGCACCAGTGATCTTTAAAAGTTACAAGGTTCCCATCTAGTCCCATTACCTGGGAGACTGCATGGTCAGCAAAAGATGGCCACTGTGACTGACCATTGCTCAGAAGTCTGTTCCCTTCAAAGAATCAGCACCAAGAGAGACCCTTCTTCCCTGGAGCAAGTGCTTTTATCAGACTTGTATCTCCACCCACTTTACATCACTCCCTCCACCATCTTGATCTGGTCTGCCTAGGTCGCAGGTGAATCCTGGGAGCCCTCCTGGAAGGACTTCTGGGAAATCTTCAGGAATCGCCTGGAGATCTCCTAGCACCAAATTTCTTAGTTAGTTTTTCTGCTTGGGCCATTAGCATATATATGGATGTAATCTAGCAGGCAATTGAACTGGCTTCCTGTCATTTCCAGAGAGGAGGGGAAAAACACTTTTAAAACTTGGGGTGAGGGGTCTCCACACCTCCCACCAGTATCCAGAGTGTGTGGATCTTCTTCTACCTGGGAAACATCCTCAGCCCCCACTGCTCCCACCTGGAGCTGGCACCAGGGTGCATGAGTTGGCCTTCCTGAAAGTCAGCCTCCCCCTGCTGGGCCACCCCACTCTGGCCCTGGCAGAGTAAGGTCATAGGCTTCCAGTCATCATCCCATGTGTACCTCGATTCCTTCGCCTCTCTGGGTGATATGGCTTGCCACCTGTGGGGCCTGCCCTGGGCGCTTGGGTGGGAGGATGGCTGCCTCTGCTGGGTGGGCTTGGGCTTGCCCCACAGTCAACCCAAACAACATCAACCTCACCCAGAAGGACCATCTGAAGGAACATCCTTCTTATAGCACAACGCCTGCCACACAAACCAACATCTGCCTCATAGTATGCTGGATGTGTTGTTACCTCATGTTCAGGCAAATTAGGGGACTTCCAGTGATCCCAGGCCCTGAAAGCAGCCTGTGTAAATTGCCCCATGTTACCAGCAGTTGGCAGGCAGATGCTTCCTGGGAATAGGACACTGGCAGTTGGCTCAAGTCGCCAAGACCACTGTTCCCTCTAAGCTGAGTTGGTGTGAGCTAGCTCACCATTTTTTAGCCTCTGGCTCACACATTTTTGTCTTCACTCAGGAAGGATGGCTCCAGAGCAAACTAATGTAGCCAAATTGCTCGCTCACAAATTTAATGCCAGTAGTTCACAAAGTAGAATTTTTGCTCACAAGACTCCACAGCTTAGAGGGAGCATTGGTCAAGACATGCTGAACTTATGGTGTTTGGGGGGTGGTTGAGGGTCCACAAAGCTGGAATTCTGTTTGCATACCCAGCCAGTGATTTGTTGCGGAGCAATACACTTTTACCCATGCCACTAGCAGGATGGTTCCAGGGGCAGGGCAGGCACGGCAGGCCTACAGAGTCCTAATTTCTAGGGCAACTTGTCTTTCTTCCCATGGCCCCTTTTCCCACCCAGACCACACAGTCCACATACATCCCACCTTTTGCCCACACCACTGGCAGGGTGATTCAGGGGAACACCATGCAATGTTCAGGCCAGTTAGGGGACTTTCAGTGATCCCATGGTACTTCAAGCACTCTGTGTAAAGCATCCCATATTACCTGCGCATGGCAGGCAGATCTTTCTTGGGCATGGGATGCTGGCAGTTGGTTCCAGTCACCGAGGCATCCAGTGATAAAGTTGAACTTCTGGTGCGTGGGGGCCACGGAGCTGGAATTCTGTTTGCATGCCTGGCCAGTGATTTGTTGCAGAGCTTTCCCCTTTTGCCCACACCAGTAGCAGGGTGATCCTGGGTGCAGGAATGGCACAGCAGGCCAACTGAGTCCCACTTTGTTGGGGTGTGCCCAGAGAATCTGGGTGTTAGTCACTTGCCATGTGGGTGGCTTCCGGGCCTGG
Source organism: Gekko gecko (assembly GCA_029375565.1). Classification (NCBI taxonomy): domain Eukaryota; kingdom Metazoa; phylum Chordata; class Lepidosauria; order Squamata; family Gekkonidae; genus Gekko; species Gekko gecko. The sequence continues at coordinate 58,246,376 of JAPDNY010000003.1, read as the reverse complement.
GCAGGGCGAGAGGGTTAGCCCGGCTCTGTAATGGCATCACTTGCAGAGGGATGGTGGGTCTGGGGAGTCAGCCACCTGCACAGGCCCAGGCAGGGAAAGAAGCTTCTGTAGATACCTTTCCTGCACAGGGAAGTTGGGCAAAGGGCCTCAGCCACCTGCCATGTGGGTGGTGCCTGGGCCCAGGCAAGGTAGGAGGGTTGGCTCTGCTCTGTAACTGCCTCACCTGCGTAAGGAGGGTGGGCCAGGGGAGTCAGCCCCCTGCCGTGCGGGAGGCTCCCAGGCCCAGGTAGGGCAGCAGGGTTGGCCCTGCCTGGTAGTTGTCTTCCCTTTGTAGAGGGTGGACTGAGGCTGGACCTAGGGTGAGTCACAGCCACCTGCAGCAGGCAGCAGGAAAAAAAAACCTAACCCAAAAGCATCCCAGAAATGAGAGAACTATCCTTTCCCAATTCCCCCTTCACAGCAAAAAAGAAAACAAAAAGCGGAATGGGCAACAGAGGAGGAACTCAGGGCAAAGCAAAGCCCCCCCCCCCGACTGAGCAAGCAGTCACCCCCCAGGCCCAGCAAAGGGTTTTCACCTCCCTCTCCAGCTCTGACCAAATACAAACCTACTGATCAACAAACATATCTACATGCATCCAGCTACCATCCTAAACACACCAAACAATCCATTTTATGCTACAACTGCATCTGTCTCAATCCTACAGAGATTCTCACCTGAGGAATCTACAGCAAACCTTTTTGGAACTAAAGTATCTTGCTGATTAACAAAGCCAGAATGATACTCAAAGAAAGCCTGTTATAAGACCGTCCTCAGAAAGAGAATAATTGAACACCACTAGTAGTCACGTACAGCTCTCAACTCAAAACATTTCAATGCATCATCAGTAACTTACAGCCTCCACTGTATAATGACAGTTCTCTTTCACAAGCACTGGGGGGGGGCAAATCTTTTCTTGCACACAAACAGCCCCCTAATCTTAAACAACTCCTCACCCACAATAATACAGCATCTAACTTCAACATGGACACTGGTACCAGAGCTTACAACAGACCCAGATGCCAACTTTGCTGCCACATACACCCAGACAACGCAAACACTAGACCTAACAACATTAACTATGCCATCTTAGGCATATTCACTTGCTCTTCTTTTAACACTGCATATGCCATTGAATGCCAACAATGCCCTTCGGTTCTCTACATAGGGTAAACAGGTCATACCCTATGCCAAAGGATAAATGGAAACAAACCTGACATCAAAAATAATAAGACTGAGAAACCTGTAGGAGAACACTTCAGCTTTCCAGGACATTCAGCTGTTTTATTGAAAAGGAACTTCAGGAATAGACTACAAAGGGAAATTGCTGAGCTACAAGTTATTACAACACTCAGAACAATGGAACCCCCATAACACAACAGGGATATTGGTTTATTATCTCACTGCACATGCTAACTTCATTCAGTCCTTATATCTGTATTCCCACGAACCCCTCAGAAGAGCTAGACATCCTCCTTATTTTATTTCTTATTTGGAATAGTAGGTTAGAATAGTAGATTGTAATGTAATGAATAGTAGAATGTCATGTAATTTGGAATGGTATATTTAAATGTATTTCTCTGGTCGCAGGACAGAGGAGACACACTGCACAGCCAATCACCCCACCTCAAAGAGGATGCTGTAGGCTTGCCTCCATGTGTGAGAGGAGACCGATGGAGTGTAATTGCAGGGTCTCAATTACTCTGAGCGTTCCACAATAAGAAGGGTACATCTGCCCATCAATCTCCAACTCTGATTTATTTATTCTATTGTCTTTACTGTTTTTGCAACTGGAGTTATAAACAGCAAATCCTCATCCTACAATAAACCTCATTCCATAGGAAAACATGGAAGAATGTAAAGGTTGCTAGTGCAAAAGTTGCCATGTGATTTGACAACAGCTGCTAGAAAGTTTGCTACACACAGAGTAGTTTGTTTGCCTTTGTCTCTAAGTAACCTGGATGATTTTGCTTCTGGAGAAAGGAAGTTCCGATTAAATAAAGGGAAGATCAGTTCATCTCTTAGAGCTGAAAATTTGGGACAATCAAGCAAAATATGACCCACAGAGTCAATTTTACTGTTGCCACAATTACAGAGTCAATCTGAGTATGAAATCCCAGATATATTTATTTCCTTCACTATGTTTCCCCCCAGAATTAAACCCAAACAAATGGCGATCATATAAACTAAGCTTGTTATTCCAGTTTGGTTCTTGGATCTGTAAAACAATTTTTAAATAGATTTTTATTAAGTTTTTAAAATATACAAGGGGAAGGAGAGGGGAAGGGGTAGGGAAAAACATATCTAATGTTTTCCTGCATGTAGCTTTCCTTTAATTGTCATTTCATATTAAACACAGATAAGCTGCGAGGTTTAAAAGTTCATAAAAGCTTCTTAATATTATAGTATTAGGAAGTTCATGTCTTTATATTTCTCTCTTATCCAATTATAGAATGGAGTCCATAGTTCAACAAAGTCTTCTCCCATTTGCCCTTTTAACATCGAGGTCAGCTTGTCCATTTCCACACTTTCCATAATCTTCACTATTAGGTCATGTTCAGTAGGTGTTGATGGAAGTTTCCAATAAGCAGGGGTCTTTTCGGGGGGGAGCGCACCGGAGCGCAGCTCCGGGAGCTGAGGAGCCAAGCCCCGCCCCCAGCTGGCGTCCCGGTGAGTCTTTCAGGCAGCCGAATGTCAATTTCAGCTCCATTGTATCCTATGGGCCATTGAAGTCAATGGTGAAAACATAGGGTATATTCTAGGGGCTGGAGGGGAGGGGGTTTGAGGGAGAGGCTCGAAACTCACAGGATAGCTGATGGAGCCTCTCCCCAAGATACCCACCAAGTTTCAAGAACATTGGACCAGGGGGTCCAATTCTATGGGCCCCTAAACAGGTTGCCCCTATTCCCTCCATTGTTCTCTATGGTGGGAAAAAAATAACTTTTTTTCCCACTATAGAGAACAATGGAGGAAATGGGGCAATCTGTTTGGGGGCCCATAGAATTGGACCCCTGGTCCAATGTTCTTGAAACTTGGTGGGTATCTTGGGGAAAGGCTCCATCAGCTATCCTGTGATCTTGGAGCCTCTCCCTCAAACCCCTCCCCTCCAGCACCCAGAATATACCCTATGTTTTCACCATTGACTTCAATGGCCCATAGGGTATAATGGGGTTGAATTGCCACTGAATTTCTTTCATTCCCTCCTTTCCTTCTTTCTTTTTCCTCTTTCCCTCACTCTTCTCTTTCTTTCTTTCTTTCTTTCTTTCTTTCTTTCTTTCTTTCTTTCTTTCTTTCTTTCTTTCTTTCTTTCTTTCTTTCTTTCTTTCTTTCTTTCTTTCTTTCTTTCTTTCTTTCCCACCTTCTTCTCTTCTCTTTTTCCTCCTTTCCCTGTTTCCCTCCTTCTTCCCTCTCTTTCCTTCCCTCTCTCCTCCTTCTGTGGCCCAACTCTCATGAGAAGGAGTTTAAACTTTAAACCCCTTCTCTCTTAGCTCCCCCACCCAGACCAGCTGGGGAAGGGAAGGGGAGGCTTTTGAAGATGCTTCCCCCTTTTTGCTTCCCCTTCTGACATCACTTCCGGTGATGTCAGGGGGTGTGGCATATGCTAATAGCCTAATAGCTCATTAGCATACCATATGCTAATGAGCTCCTGCAGCTGTTCTTCTACGAAAAGACCCCTGCCAATAAGTTACAAATAAGATAGCTGCAGTTACTTCATGAATTATATAATACCTTTGATTTTTGTCAAAGTTCTCTGGTATGCAATTCAATAAGAACTGTAAAAGAATTTTATTGAGCTGTATGCTAATCTACTGCTCACCCTCTACCTATATGTATGGACTGGTGATTTCCATTTCAATGTATCTGAAGAAGTGTGCGTGCACATGAAAGCTTATACCTTGAATAAAACTTTGTTGGTCTTAAAGGTGCCACTGGACTTCATCTTTTTTCTGCTGCTTCAGACCAACATGACACATTTTATCAAAGGTTTTAAGGCATTTTTTCCTATCACTTTGTTGTAAACCTTCCCTTTTTCTATTCATTTTAAATTCAAAGAATCCTCCCTCAAAAGTCTATGTCCTCACCATAAAGATAGGACTTTTTTGTGATTATTATTTTATTTCCTCATTTATTTGGTGCATTTTACCTTACCCTTCCTCCAAGGACCTCAGAATGGTACACATGGTTCTCTCCTCTTGCATTTGATCCTTGCAATAACCCTGTGAGGCATGTTAGGGTTAGAAGTAAAACATGGACAGAAGCAAAACTGGGTATGAAGCTGTCAAGCTAGGATTGGAAACAGATTCCAAAACTGTCACATGTCTCCCACCGATAACACAAATGTGTTGTTTGTTTTTTAAATATATAACTTTTAGTTGCCTTAAAATGTGAAATAGAAATGTGTTCCGCATTTGCAATTGAGATAAACTGTGCAGCTCTCCTCATATTTCAGAACGTGTAGCAAAGACATCAAACCTTGAGAACATAAAGTTTACTTGGTACAAGGAGACATCTTTGGAATACGAAAATCGAATGAAGGCGAGTGGCAATATGAAGACATGGAGCTTCATCCATATGATTCAGGTAATCCGTTGTGAAGTGTTTTACCTCAGAGTTCTGGCTGGGAAATTAAATGAGGGTTACATGTTAAATTTTACATGTGACAATATCATACTGCTGGAATGTCACAGATTTTCTGCAACCCCTTTGTGCTCCATGGTCTTCATACACCCAGGCACACAGAATAATACTTCATATATCTGAATAAGCAGTGTCCACAAAAATTTATGCCAAGGAAGTAGCACTCAGACAACAATATTAGGCATGGTTAGTTTAAGAAGTGGTTGGATGAGCTAATCACTATTAGTACAGCAGATGATCAAAACTAACCAGAGCATCCTGGGAAATCCAGGCTCATCTTCTGCCAAGCAGAGATGACTACAGCAGGACAGCAAAGGGTTTACACTCTGCAGATGAGACTCCATGCCAGAGGGGAAGCACTATTGAAAGAGCTGAGATTAATACAGGATTCCTGCATTCAGATATCTGGTAACCAGGATACCATAAACCCAGGTTCACAAGCCAGGATGGAACTCTGGTTAAGAATCCTGGTTTTGTGGCCTTCTTACTAACTAGAGTTAACGGTGTGGCCAGCATTCAGACATCACACTGAACTGAAGTTTAAGCAAATTGCAGCTTATAAACAGTGGGGTAGTTTGACATCTAAATGTAGCCTAACAGTGCAATTCTAAGCAGTTACACCTTTCTAAATCCATTAAAGTCGATGAGTTTAGAAGGGTGTAAATCTGTTAGTCTTCCAGGCTATTTTCAGCATTGCTATTGTAAGTCAGTTGTTTACTCAGTGTTGCAGTATATACAAGTTCTCTCCCTGAAGTCATGAAAGACTTAACTGTTTGTTTATATCTGGTAATTGTTAGCATGTAGTGAATCAACTTTGTTGCATATAGCAACTCTGTTGCATTCCCGCCAAGGAAGAGGATGTCCCATACCAGTTAAGATGAGTTGTAGAAAAACTATTGGCTGATCAATGTATTGGCAGAGGGAATTTGAGGTTTCTTCTTGATCCCTTTGTTCTAAGATCAGACAAGTATCCATCTTGAAGGAACTAATAACCAGTTAGGATGTAGGTTAGACAGAATGTTTTTCTTGTTTTTATATCCCCTTCCCTCTTTTATAGGAAAGTTTTTATAAAAGCTAAACACACAAGCCTTTGCCTCTTTGTTGCTCTGCTTCAGAATCCCAACAAAAAGGTTATGTTGCCCAAGAGACCTCCCCATGGATAAAATGGCTGCTTTGGATGGTGAACTCTATGGCTTTATATCCAACGGAGGTCCCTCCCCTCCCAAATCCCATCCTCCCCAGACTCCACCCCAAAATCTCCAATAATTTCCCAACCGAGACTTGGCAGCCCTAGATTGCTTCAGCTGATTATGCAAATTTCTTGAGAAACATGTCTGTGAACATGTACCAAATAACACAAAATTATATTACCAGGTTTTAAATAAACACTCCAGATTCTCAGCAAAATGTTTCCTAAACTCACCGGACCTTTTATGATAGAATCTAATAGGAAACATATTAACTTTTAAACCAAATTGATAGAATTATGAGCTAGCTCTAACAACAGGAGAGGGAAAAAAGTAACAAGGGAACAGAAAAAGGGTGAAACCGCTTATCCCTTATGCAGGGCTGCCAAACATAGGCAGTGGTCACATGTGCCAGGTCACATGGGAGGGAAGTGAGGCTATTTGCTCCGTAGCAATTTGACCCGCATTTGCGCGATCACACAGTCCATGGGAGCTGTGGGGGCACCCCGCCACTGCGTGATCAGATGCAAACCACGGGTTTTTTTGCCAGGTGTTTCCGATGTGCTTAAATGGGGGATCAATAAATTGCATCTCCACACTGAGGGCTTCCTATGGCAGTGTGCAATGATGTGCATACTGGGAAGGGGGGGAATGGCACAGAGTCAGGATGGCCTGATCAGACCATCTTGATGCCATGAGTGCACACTGGAACAATCACACAGGGGACAGTCCGTCCGTGGCCCGTAGCAACCCATTTGATAGTGGGCTTTCCCTAGTGTCTTTTAACTCTGCTCTTGTGAAGGAGCACAACGGATTGCCGACGGGTGTGGGGCACTGGCCAGATGTTCACATCTGATCGTGCCTGTTAAATCCGCCCAGCTCCTATGGCGTGGCTAATTGTGCGTGTGATTGCAGCCATAGCTTTGCAAAACATAACTCTTCTAGAAGTAACTCTGTACAATGAAAAAACAATATTTAATGAGAACATTTTTATCCCACACTTATAATCAAAGATTCTTAAGGCTGCTTACAACAGATTTAAAAAGGCAATTAAAAAAACCCACAATTCAAATGAGCATTCTTTTTTAAAAAGCAGCAGCATACAGAAATGCATCTACCAGAATGAGTGACTTGAAATGATCTGAAAGATGTTATGGATTTTTCATTTTTTCCTTGTTGTTTAAGAAAAATGTGCACAAGCCCAGCTTCAGAGTGCTAAATTGCATATACATTTCTGGGTATGACTCTTTCCCAACTGGGGTGAAATTTTTCCAGAGTCACCTCTCCCAGATTTCAGAAAGAAAAGAGGATGCATCTCTATTCCATAGGCAACTTTCTCACAAGGACAAGATGCTAATATCTGGGCAAGTAGGAATGAGCCACTGGTGTGTGTAAAACTATTGGTGTGTGTGTGTGTATTGGGCTGTACCCACTCTCATTAAAAACTACTATTAAGTGGAAAACTTCATATTGAAATGATTATTTCCTTCCTAGGTGCTGTATTATGTAAAAGACATCTCTGCTACTATTCAGTTTTTTCACTCTCTTTTGGAACCTGGGGCCAAACTCCTTATTATTCTTGTCTCAGGTAGGTGTTTTTGAGTAAAATTCTCTACCCGCTGGCTTCAGGGTTGAGCCTGGGCATGTGTGAACTGGTGGCTTTCTGAGAATATGTCTGCATTCATCACAGGGCAGCATTCGGTCCACCAATCTTCAACTGAACATGTATCATATAATCAGGTAAATATGTGTGTATCAAGGGCAGTGATTACAAATCAAAAGCACACACACACATTACATTTGACAAAAAAGTAAGGTAATTATTCTTAGATTGTCTGTTAATCCACTCTTACAGACTGATCCTATCCCTATGAGAGTTTACTTTGACATAAGTCCAGCTGGGTTTAATGGGACTGACTCCCAAGTAAGTGTGCATAGGGCTGTAGCATCATGAGCAATTTAAGAGGCTAAATAAAGACCATGAGTCACACATTCTGTGTTCATACCTATAACTGGGATCTCAAGCAGGCTCATCACTTTAGTGGTGAGATGTGTATTCCCACTTTGATTATTAATGATAAGTGTGACTACAAGGAAAACACCTCTTCCCTAGTTGTGAATATCATTTGGATCCAAACCCAGTTCATTAAATATTTAATTTCATTTTAGGATTAATTGTATAACCCTACCTTTATTTTACCACAGAAGTCATGGTGGTGAGTATAGGGGGTTCCCACTAGGCAATAACCAAACCCAGATCTCTTTAGTTTCAGGAAGTTTGCCATATCATATGCCTCCCAACCATACCCTTGGAGAAAAGCTTTCTATCTGAATACCTGGCAATTGAAAACTGCCATTTCTTCAGGCACTTATGTATAGGGTTGTCTAAACAATTCACAGGTATCCATCCATCCTTCCCAATTTTGAAATGATTTTGAGCCAGATATGGCTTTCAAAGTGGCTTACAGGTATTCAAACAATGACATTAGAATGAAAATTAAAATGTAGCCCACATGGGCAGCCATGAAGGAGCTAGAAAAGATTCTTAAGTGTAAGGATGTGTTATTGGTGACCAACATCAAGTTAATTCATGCCATAGTATTCCCCATTACCAGGGGTCTTTTTTTGGGGGGGGAGTGCACCGGGGTGCAGCTCCAGCAGCCTTGGAGGGCAGAAAGGCTCCCGCATGTCAGTTTCGGCTGTACAAGCTGATTAGGGAGTCTTTAGACCAGCTGAATGTCAATTTCAGCCCCATTATATCCTATGGGCCATTGAAGTCAATGATGAAAACATAGGGTATATTCTGGGGACTGGAGAGGAGGGGATTTGAGGAAGAGGCTCCAAACTCACAGGTTAGCTGTTGGAGCCTCTCCTCAAGATACCCACCAAGTTTCAAGAACATTGGACCAGGAGGTCCAATTCTATGGGCCCCCAAACAGGTTGCCCCCATTCCCTCCATTGTTCTCTATGGTGGGAAAAAAGTTACTTTTCCCCCACAGTGCTGTTAGTAGCTCTGGGGGGAGGGGGTTTGAGGGAGAGGCTCCAAATTTTCAGGGTAGCTTTGGGAGCCTCTCCCCACATACACCCCCACATCTCAAAGTCATTGGACCCTTCCCAATCCTTTTAATGTCCTTTTAAAGCCTCCCCTTCCCTTTCCCAGCTGGCCTGCCAAGGTGGGCTAGGGGGAGAGCGAAGAGAGAAGGCATTTACAGTTTAAACCCCTTCTCTCTAGAACTCTCTCCATTGCTTTCTATAGGGCCATATAATAGAATGGAGAGATCGTGCCACTGCTGCGGCGTGACTCTAGACAGAAGGAGCTTGGGGGTGGGGAGCTGGGGGCGGGGCTTGCCACCACCACCATTTGTGCCCATTCCTGGCCTCCCGGAGCAGCACTCCAGTGTGCTCCAGTCCCAAACGACCCCTGCCTGTGAGACTCCTGTTCCCCCAGAAGCACCATTTTGGGGGTCATTCTGTGCTGCAGTGGCAGGGAGGAGGAAAAGAAATTCTGTTCTGTGGATGGAAATTTTTTTCATCAGTGAAAATGTACCAAGGATCCTAAGACATTTTATTAACTTTATTAACCAAGTTCCTGGCTGGTTTTTTTTATATACATCTCTTCATAAACAATGAGTCAGCTACCATCCATTTGACGACAAACTGGTGACAGTCAACTTTTTCAAGAGTGAGAGAGAGGTCAGGCTTTTTCTCTAGCCCAGGGGTCTCAGCCTTCTTAAGCCTGTGAGCATCTTTTAATTCTGAAAAGGATTGTAGGCACAACTGCAAAATGGCTGCCACAGGAGGCAGAGCCACTGACAAATTGGCTGCTGCAGGATTCATAGCCACACGTATCGAAGAAGCCCAAGTGCAGGGGAGAAGGGGGATAATTTTAAAAATACACTAGAAATGAGAAAATAAAACCAACACTGTGGCATTAGTTGCATTTGAAACAATGTTGTTCTATTCTGCACAGCCAATCAGACCTCCAGTGGCCAGTCAGAATCCCTTCTGGGCAAAAACACTACATGGGTCTACCCACTTTCTATAAACATCTGATGGGCACCAAGATAGGTGTTGGTGGGCACAATGGTGCATGCGGGACCCCTGCTCTAGCCATAGGCTCACTCCAGTATTTTGCCAATGTTCACTGCTGGCAGAAACAAATGACGAATAAAAGAGCTCAGAAAAAAAGGCTATAGACCAGAATCAATTTGGTCAGTAAAGAATTAATTAATTCAGCTTCCATCTTCTTGCAGATTCTCTTTCCCCCCCAGATCTTCCCAGGTAATACAAACAAAAATCTCTTGCATATTTCCCCTTACTAGAGGGGCGGTGGTGGTTATGGCACATTGCCCCTTGTATCCCTTGTAGCTACAGGCTTGGTCCAAGTCCATTGCTGTCTCACAGACTACCTTGGTGATCTCACCTTCAAAGGAATTGTCAATGATCATAGGTGGAATTCTTGACCTAGACGTAAAAGTCCTTTTGACCTTTTGAGCTGCCTTTATAGCAAGCAGCTTGCAGGTATTCATAAAGTCTAAAACCCACCATTTGGTAACTATGGCACTAAAAGATGGGCACTTCTCATTTGTGTAGGAAAACCAGATCTCACAGTTCATAGCAACTGAACAGTAGCATGGTGCAGTGATGCCTCTATAATAATCTGGTTATGCTGCAATATTAGAGCTCAGTTGTTAGTTTTCTGTAGTGGTAATTAACTGTGGAAGAGGCCATTTCTGTGAGGGAAGAGATGATCATCCCTGGTTCCACAGATGTCTCTTGAATAGGATTTGATAAAGGACAAGCTATTTACCTATATCAATTATATAAACATTGAAAGTATTCACGAAGCGAATGAATGAATGAAATGGCTCTATAAAGTTCCTAAAATGGAACCCTATATGTTTCATTAGTTCTGTGGCTTCCTCTTAAAGCACACACACACAAAAATGCCACAACAAATGTTACAAACAGGATCTGAAATTGTAACTCACGCATGGAGCCCAATTGCCATTAATGGACTCATTAATCTGCTACACATTTTCAGAATTGCAGATATTGTAACACCTGACTACACAAGGCATTAAGCTAATAGCTACAGTGATGCTCTGTTGTGCTATTTGGCGGTCTCATTTTCTCTGCTGACTGCCCCTTTTTGCTTAATGTTATAATACCATCTTACATGGGTTACTTGAGACTGGAAAAAGGAACTTGCGTGATCATCAGTCTCGGAGAGGAAGTGATATTTATATATTCATTTGGATGCAGTTCCAAGAGAGCAGAGGAAACTGAGCATTACACACAGCAGGGTTAGTGCTTATTGTAAATCTGAAAAGTACAAACCTGCCAAAGTTAAACACTTTCAAGACCCATTGAATTTAATGGGAGAATTAGGCCTCTGCTTAAATCTTTCCCATTGAAATCAATGGCACTTTAAAATGCTTAACACCCCCTTCCCTGCCTGAATGTCCTAAAGAGAAAGGGACAATTTACATCACAAAGAATAAATGAGGGGCAAACTCCCCCAGCAGGGATTAAAACAAGTTATTTCAAAATAAATCTCAAATTCTTCAAAAAATATTCATTTTAATTCAACTTCCTCCCTCCTTTCAAATTAGTTTCTCCCACGATGTACTAAAGTCCTACCTAGAAGCCTCCGTGTCATGGAACCCCACTGCAAGCCCTTTGTACAATCGCTCCCTTTTCCCAATTAATCTTACTGAGGCCCAGTTTGTGCACACTATCAATGAGGTGGAAGCATTCTGAGGGGGTAGAATGGGCAGTGCCACTTCAGACAGCAGCTAGGAAAGCATTCACTATTAATGCTTTCTCCTGTAAAAATTCCATCCAACTAAAATAAAATGACATCAAGGAGAAGGATTTTAACCTGACTCTTTGCATGTTGTGCTAGTTTTCCACTTACAAGGAATGATTCATGAAGGAGCACTTTGAAAAATATAATTGCTCATCTGCAGACTGTAGTGGTATTGTCCGTTCTACCACACAGCATTCTTCCACCCCACCCTTCTCAATGTCTAGGCCAGGCCTGAGATTACTCGGGTAGGGGAGAAGGTTCATGTCAATAGTAGGCCTCATGATTAAACACTAGACAGTGAACATGCTCATGGCCGTGTTCATTGGTGCCAGAAGACCTCAAATCCAGGCCTCAGATGCAGTTTCAAGCTCTCTGTTGTCACAAGTTTCAGCTGGATAACATTGAGAAAAGAGAGTTATGGTACAGGCCTTCGGGTTGCCAATCACAGCTGGCAAATTCCTGGAAGCAATGGGGTGCACTGGTGTTGCTCCCATGCACAATGTCACTTCCAGTGCAAAACTGAAAGTGACATCATTGTGTGTGGGGGTATTCTAGGATTCACCCCAAATGCTATAGTTTAACCATAGAGTTTAGAGGCAACCCTAGACCATTGCCCCAACATAATTACATCATTTATGGTTTTGTGCCAGAAGTGATGTTGTGTACTGGCACAATGCTGACAACACCCCCTCCATTCCTCCCCCCCCGGCCTATGAAACATTGGCAGGGATCAGGGGGAAATGCCCCCTAGCAGGCCTGCAGCTCCAAGATGAATGATAAAGAAGAAAAGAGCAAAGTAGACACTAAAGGTGAGCTGTTTGGATAAGGAAGAGAGACTACTGAAGAAAGCACAGAGTTAAAGTGGGGGGGGGAAGCTGAAAAAAAATAAAAATGACTACACCAAAGAAAACAGGAAGGAAACAGAAGAAGCAATGTTTTGAAATAATCCTCCCCCTTAGGAAATAAATAAAGGCCAGGCTCACAATCCATCAAAACATCCCCTGTTGCACTTTTGTAACTTGTGCTGTTCTTTTCAGTGGAGCTTGTCCAGGTGGGAGTTCCCAGTGGATGGTGCTCAATACCATTTTGTCTACAGAAATAACAGGATGTGTTAATAAAACACCGAGAGTGGATGCCAAGAAGGCCAAAACAGATATACAATGCGGCTCACTGTACAGAGGCTTCAGTTCCTCCCACCCTTGGCTTGTCAACAAGACCAGGGCAGCTACGAAGAGTTATGCCCTGTTGTTTTTAAGATAATAACCTCCTCCACTCACACATATACTCCTTCATTCAATTTACAACAAAGTCTTGAAAAACAAAAGTAGCGCCATATGTTGCATCTACAGGGAGTGATTATAATAATGTGCCAGTCAGGTAGTATATAATTGCTTCAGTTCAGAAATGGCATCGAGTCACAGAACACTGAGACCAGCACATTTTCTGCAATTAGTGTTCTGCATTCATTTTCCACCAGGTGGAGCGGGGGGGGGAACGCACACATTTGTTGTGCTGCATCGATTTTAAACCACCAGAGTGTTTATGTTTCAGAAGGAAACGCATTTAAAGATACAGTGCTTTCCAAAAAGGCAGGCAAATGGCTTTATTAGCAATGGGGATTTGCAGTCATACTTCTCAGCAAGCCCTCATTAGACTTGAATTTATCGCTTTCCTACCTGATGGGGCTGGTGGCTTTGGCCTTTTATAAATGATTCACATTCGAAATGCTGAATCATGCCACTGAGGGTACCAAATAAATGGATTAGCCTGGCTTCACTTCCCACTGCTTCTACTAATATATTTTTCTCTACTGGGTCTTATCAGTGTACCTTGGATTAGTAGATCTTTACAAGGATATCTTCCTTGTCACTATGGGATGCGATCTGACTGACCGAAGGTTGCCAGAAGTCCCCTGTGCTGTGAGACAGCTCATATTTCAGAACTTCACAGATGCACAGAATGGCAGAGCATTCCTTATTGGAGAACGATGTTGTTTCATAAAACTTCACAGAACAGACATTAAACCACTGTGACGTTTTCGGTTTGCTTCAGCCCATTCTGCTCTAAATCAGTATAATTGTCCGTCACTGGGCTGGCATTTTATTGCACCTCAGCCTCAGTGCTAAGCACTTGTGTACTTTAAAATGTACATCCATTGGATGCAATCTGGCAAGACTCCGTAGTCTCACGATGGAAAAGGACTTAATTACTTGAGCTGTAATCATACACGCATGAGCTGGAAGAAGGTGCTCAATGGTGTTGATTAAAGTGGTAGGAAAACCCATGGAACCAAGAGAGACATGGTAGTGGAAAGTGCCATCAGGTCACAGGCAACTTATGGGAACCCTGTAGGGTGTTCAAAGCAAGAGACATTCTAAGGTGGTTTACTATTGACTTGCATCTGCACAGCAACCCCAGACTTCCTTGGTGGACTCCCATGCAATTACTAACCAGGGCTGACCATGTTTAGCTTCCGAGATGTGATGAGATCAAACTATCCTGGGCCATCCATATCAGAGTGAGTGAAACTTACTGGTAACCATTCAGATGATTGGGCTGAATTTCCCATTTATGGCTTTAATGGGATTTAGCCATGAATAATTTCCCTTGTCCATTAATTACAACAACTTGCGTAGATGATCTCTGCCACTAGAACTGATGGGTAAGACCTACATTGGCTGATTTACCCCAGCCATTGGTGCCTTGTAAGTTCTTGATTGTCCCTTCTCCTGGCATTATAGAAACTACTTATAGAAATTACACCAGAGTCCAGTGGCACCTTCATTTTAAAAGTGTGTCTGTGTTGCAATGATTTTGCAATCCAATAATAAATACAAAGACCTTTGTCTTCATTCATGGCAAAAGCTTATGAGGTAAGGAAATATGCAGTGGTTCACAAACTGTGGCTTATGATCACAACTTTCTTGTAGGCGGTTCATGAGGCTCAAACTCTAACGGCAAAAGGGAGGCTCTGGGATTCCCATACCAGTAGTGGGAGAAGATAGGGTGGAACTTATACACTCCCTCATCCTTTTTTTCATTCATTCTGCAGCCTCATTCTCAAGTATTTGATGTTTCCCAGCTACCAGCAGCACGGGAGGTGATGGGCATAGCTGCCCTTTGTCTCCTGCAGCCTGAGGTGCTGTAGTGGTAGGTCCCAAAGGTCATGTAAGTTTAGAAGTGTGTCCCATTTCAGAACCATTATGTGACAGTGTGTGTTTATAATTATGGTGTGTTTGTCTCTGGCAGAGCTTGATTTAATATGTACCACTAAGTAAGGTGCGGGGGTAGGGGGTTACTGTCAAGTCAGCCTATGGCAACTCCATAGATCTGAGATCTGATGATTTCAGGCATCAAATATCCTAATCAAAAAACAAAACCTAGAAATCACTATATTATCATAGGGGGAGGTAACACTATGGGACCAGTTAAACTTAATATATCTTAGGACCCCAGGCCTCTGAAAGTTCATTTAAATAAATTAGGGATTAACTGCTTGGCATTTTATAAAGCAACCTTTCTCTCCTTTCCACCCATTTTTATTTGTGGTGGTGTTGCCAATTTTACCCTACCTTTTACCCTCTAAGGCTCAGTTTTCTAATACTCTAAAAACAAAAAAGAACATTTTGAATGCAAAAATATAGCTAAAATATTCCCATGTTTATCTCCAGTCTCCAACTATTAGCCCAAAATAATGTCTTAGAAAGATGATGGTTTAGGCTTTGACAGAAATTACACAATCTCAAAAGACTTAAGTTTCAAGAGTGAAGAAGCAACCTCCCCTTTCTGAATGGCCTCACCCCTGCTGTCATTTTCTTATTAGATGCATGATAGACATTAGTAAGAGGTCCCCTCCCTAGATACAGAACTGGTGATATCTTGATGAGACATCAGGGAAGAGGCAGATGATAAAGACTTATTGTTGATATTATTACTAATCCTGAAATAAGATGTCCTGTACTTACTTCAACTTCTGATTTGATTGCGAACGAATCAAAAGCTGAAGAGAGTTAAAATGAAGACAGGGAACTCCGGTAAAATCAAAGGCTCTTGACTAAAGTTGAGATGAAACAAGTGGTACTTTTTGAGAAAGTTTTGGGGCCCGTGAAAAGTGGCATATGTTCAGTTGGGGAGAAAGAAACAAGTATTTGTCCACGGCTTGAGGTCAGGGATAGGAACACATCCTCACATTGCTGAGTGAAATGAATGGAACTCCCGAATTCCCACACTGTGGCAGCTTCCTTGTATGCAGTCATCGTGCAGTGCAGCAATGTCATTGCTGAGTCATCCTAGCATCTGATTAGGTGAGATGTTAAATGTGAGTTGGGCTGGGGGAAACCTAAACGCAACTTGCATTTAACATGGGACCCAGCACTCCACTTAAAAATAGTGTGTTGGAAATTAGGTCCCAGATGGGTACTGTGTGGCAGCAGGAAGGACTTCATCATTCCCTTCCTTCCACCCCACACACTTTTGCTAGCCTCCCCATGGCCCTTTTCTGCTAGTGAAAGCTCGTGGGGTGGAAAGTTGGGAATAATGAAGCCCATCCTGCCTCTTTGCTGTGCTCAGGAGCCAATTTGGCCCTTACATACTATTGTGTAGGTGAGTGCCACATCACATGTTAAAAATTAGTTGGATAGGGGTTTCCCTCAACCCAACTCATTTTTAATATCTCGTCTAATCAACCTCCTAATAACTGCTGATCAGCTCAGCAACAGTGGGCAATGAAACCTCCACAGGACGAGATAACCGGGAGGCAGGCTGGTTGCCCTTAAATACTCGAGGCTCTTCTTGAAAACTGTTCAGAAGCTGCCACTCACTTGCTACCAGGAGCAGGACAAAAAACACAAGTTAAAAGAATTCTTTTCAAGTTACTCCAGCTGCCAATTTACCTATATCCACAAAACCCTCTATGACCTGACCCGGCCTAAACATTCTTTAGGGAATGCCTTATCCCCATTTACCATTTTTTAGATTTCTGTCTGGTAGAAATAAAGACCTATGTTTGCACTGAGTAGGACTTTTTAGAGCTCATCAACCATTACTGCAGTGCATATTGGGAAAGTTGGAACCCTCCCATGCTGTTCCCACTTCTGACATGCACAAGTTGATTTGAAGTCTGAATTAGGATGCATATGCAGCTGCACGCACATAGGAATTCACCCCTGATTTGGAATATCATATGACTATACTCCCACACCTGTAAAGTACTATGTTCATCATCAGTATTCTGACTTTTAGGCTCACATGTGGAAAGACAAAATCAGGCACAGCACATGTAATTTCCTCCCCTCTTCACCTCCCCTGTCCAAAGATGCAATAATATATGAAAAAGGTTTGTCCGTGATGGGGCCAGAAAAGCACTGGTATAAGGGAATCTAAAGGCTACATATATTTCTGTCATATTAGACATTCTGGTACTCTGCTCAGGGTATTTCCTGCTTAATTTCCCCTGCAATTTGGATTATCTGCATAAAGTCTTGTGCAGTGTATTATTGCTAAGTGACATTGTTCAATTGTTTAGCACAGTGGCTAGCCATACAAAATAGCACTATACAAAACCAAATTCAGTGTACTTTTGTACAAATATCCATCTGGTATTAATGCCTCACTTCTCCTGGTACTTCAGAATTAGAATCCCTTGCAATAAAATTCATCACCTCAAAGGGAGCAGGTGCAATGGTCCTTTTCAGCTGAGCATTTGATATGAAATAAGTATGACTGGGGAGCATTTGATATGGAAATGGAAAAACCAAGTTGCCCCAAAATAAGTTAATTAATCATAAGCAATGCTCCCTCTAAGCTGTGGAGTCCTGCGAGCAAAAGTTCTACTTTGTGAGCCATTGGCATTAAAGTTGTGAGCAGCTGATTTGGCTCTGCATAAATTAGTTTGCTCTGAAGCCCTCCTTCCTGAGCTAAGACAAAAATGTGTGAGCTGGAGGGTAAAAAACTGTGAGCTAGCTCACACTAACTCAGCTTAGATGGAACACTGATCATAAGTTGTTGTTATTGTTGTTAATCACACCATCGCAGCTTGTGCCAGGCTCTGGGCAATGTACAGCAGAGGAACAAAGCCATAAACCAAATGTACAAAACATTAAAAATTCAAATATAAAAAAATAGAATGACAAATGAAAGAAAACCAGGTTAAAAAGAAGTCCTAGATGAGGTCCTTAAAAATTTCATCCCAGTTCTGGACTGGCTGGCCACTTTTTGGGCAGAGGGAGAGGAAATAAGATCAGAATTAAGGGAAGGGGGAAAGGGAGAGGGGGCCAGCCATGAGAGAAAACCATTGCTGTCCTCAGCCACAAGCTTGGAGTAACATCTCTGCCTTGTAGGCCCTCTGGAATTGCATAAGATCCCACAGGTGGTATTAGGCAGAGAGTTTCACCAGGTCAGGGCCAGGGCCTTTTTGGTCAAGGACAGCTGGACATCTTTGGGGCCAGGGATCACCAGCAGGTTGGTACCTGCAGAGTGTAAAGCTCTCCCAAGAATGTACCAGAGGAGAAGTTCCCACAGAAATGTTGGTCCCAGACCGCTCAAGGCTTCCAAGGTCAATACCAAAATCTTAAACCTGACTCAATACGCAGCAGGAAGTCAGTGTAGCTGGCACAGCACAGGTTGAAAATATGCCATCCATGATGTTCCCATCAGAACTTGTGCCGCCACATTCTGGATCAGCTGGAGTTTCCAGGTCAGTCTCTGGGGTATGCCAGCATAGAGTAAGTTGCAGTAGTCAAGCCTGGAGGAAACCATTGCACGGATTACCATGGCTAGGTCAGGGTGCAACAAGAAAGAAAGCAGTTGCTGAGCTTGGCGAAGATGGAAAAATGCCAGCCTGGCAACATGTGTGACCTGGGCCTCCATAGTTAAGGAGGCATCCAAAATCATGCCCAAACTCTTGACGGATGGTGCCAGTATCAGTGGCACCTCTTGAGAGCTGGAAGCTGGATTCCAATCCCAAAGCCTCCCCCCGCACCCCACCACAGAACCTCTGTCTTCATTGGATTCAGCCTCAGCCTTAATAAAAGACCAGAGGCATGATCCGCATACAAATGCTCCATAGGAGGAATCTGGTTACCAAGTTTAACAGAGCTTCCTTTTCTCCTTACATGTTGAGAGGAATAGGAAATTTTTGCTCTGGAGCTCTGGGTAGGAGAGGTTCAACTGGATGGAAAATCTATTGCAGAGGCCAGCATGCTGGAATGCTTCTGGGGTTTGCAACTGAGCATCAGCTAGGGAAGCAGAGGGAAGGGAGAGAGTATCATTGGACTCCATACTTATCTTCCATCGTCAGGGGATAACTGCAGCATGTGGGGATGAATATTGCCCTGTGAATGGGTATTCTCTATTTGCTTCGTATCTTGTGAAACAATAGCAAACATGTCTGAGGATTTGGGGATTCTCTTTTTCAAGCGGTATTTGGAAACATTGTCAAAAGGCATGGATTATTCTTTAAAACTTTGTAATGTGATTTATTTGCCAGGAACCAGCGGCTGGTCTAAGTTGTGGAAGAAATATGGTCCTCGTTTACCTCTTAATGATCTTTGCTTATACGTTTCATCCGCGGATGTTGAAGAGGTACTTAATGTGGCTGGACTGAAGTATCAGTCATATGACCTTCCATCTAATATGGACATAACAGATTGTTTTACTGAAGGAAATGAAAAGGGGGAGCTGATGCTTGATTTTTTGACAGAAACTTGTCATTTTAGCCAAACCGCCCCACTTGACCTAAAAAAGGAATTGGTAGAAGACCTGAAAAATCTTGAATACAGTGAAAATATAGGAGGAAGGTATTTTTTCAATAATACCCTGAGTGCAGTAGTGGTTGAATCCTCAAAATGATTCAAATGGATTCTTCTGAGATAAGAAATGGAATAGTTTTCTTACTGTTCAGTATTTTAATAGCAATGGAAAGTTTTAAAAAAACTTTTAACTTTTTATTAATTCTCTGTGGATAAATCTAGGTATAACAATACTAGGAGATAATTGTGGTTGTAAATAGCTGCTTAACAATATTGTTATGAATGCATATTAAAATTCTGTTAATAGATTAATACATAATCACCTGAGTCATGTAACATTACCTTTATATGTAGTCTGTTTCCATGTGACACGATCATTAATCAAAACCCGAGAAATGAAAATCACAGGTCTACACGCCTCTGATTGATGGGAAAGATATTGTAATGACCTTGAGAGGATGACCCTTTTATGATGAAAATATATAGAACATGAAAAGCAATTCTAAAGAATGCCTTTCAGTTGCTTTTGCGTTTATTATACCAAGTATTTTAACACCTTAAAAAGCAAATTCTATTCACAACTTTTAGTTGTATTTCATTTTTTATTCAGGCCAACAGTTTGCTTGGCAGGGTCAGGAAACTATTAGCATGGAAGAAGAGTACAACTTTCCTTACTGGTGGGAGAGGCAAGTCTAGAAAAAGGGAAATACTGATCAAGTCATGTCCATTTACAGTATTTATTCAAATGCAGGACTAGTTGCCCCCCTCCAAGATATGCCATAAAAAGGGAGGGAAAGGCCTGATATTTGCATACAAGTTTCAATTATGTCCAATAATATGTGTGTGTGTGTGTAACATTACATTACATTAAGGATTGTCTTCCCTTCAAGTAAATACATCAGTTATTCTGGTGAAGGTAGAAATGTCCAAATAAAGAAGGGATCTCATTTAGGATCATTGAACTCTTTTTGGCAGTTCAAGCAGTTAATTAAATTGGGGATGTCATAGGGGTGACAGGTCAGTGGGCTTGTACATATAAATCTACTGTACATAATATGTAACTTAAGAGATGGGGTAAGAGATGGCTCTCACTTGGTGTATCCAACTCATGCATGTTGCTAGTGTTCCATCACACACATACTATATAATTTGCTAATGTGTGAACTAGCAATGAAAGGTGCCTCAAAATCTTTGCTCTCTCACAGAGATTTCAGGAGAAATTCAGAACTCAGACATGGGTTTCCATTAGAGTCATATAAATATAATGCCTGCCTATCTCAGCTCCTTCCTTGTCTTCTTCTGTGATGGGACTGCATGTCATAGTACATGGGGGAGTGGAGTACCAGAGGAAAGAAGCTGCGGAAAAGCATAGGAATCACAGGTGGGTGGGACAGGGGTAGGTGATGCCTCTTAACTTTATATAAAAAACTGCCAAAAGGATTGTGTATATGGAGCTCGATGAAGCCATGGCCTGCTACATTTATTTATTTATTCAGTTTATAGACCACCTTCCCCTACACATAGCACTCAGAGCGGTAAACAACATTTCAGTAGATTACAGTCAAATCAATGAACAGTTAAAATAATTTTAAAAATCCAATGGCTATTATAAGATGGCGCTTAAAACCGTTTCTTACCTATAAGGAAGGGTAAAAGGGGGAGAAGAACAGGGAGAGGCCAAGCACAGTGGAAACCATTGTGGTCCTCAACCATAGGCCTGGGGGAACATCTCTGTCTTACAGGCCCTCTGGAATTGTGCCAAGTCCTGCAGGACGCAAATGTCATTTGGCAGAGAGTTCCACCAGGCCAGTGCCAGGGCTGAAAAGGCCTTGGCTCTGGTCAAGGACAACCATATGACCTTTTGGCCAGGGATCACCAGAAGGTTCTTCTTTCCAGAGTGTTATGCTCTTTGGGGTATACTAGGAGAGGCGGTCCTGTAGATACTTTGGACCCAGATCATTTAGGGCCTTCAAGTCCCTACTGTAGCCTGTTTCATAAAGTGCTAAAGAACAATATTTCAGATATTCCATACTATTTTCCAGTTTGATAGGGGACAATTCAGGGATTCAAGTCTGCCGAAGATTTGTGGAGCAGTAGATTCCAACTCTGCTTTATCCTTAGTTAGGAGCATGGATTTGAGGTGGGGGAGCCTTTAAGCAGGTACAAAGTCTTCCATTACTGAACTTGCTCCCCATGAATCGAGGATTTACATGCCAGTATATATCATTTTACAAATTAAGCAGTGACTGTAACTATGCTGGAGAAACTCCTTGATTAAGGGTGGTCATCTTGTGGCTTTGTCTCTATCCATCCTAACCCTGTCCACACTTGGGGAATATAAGAGCAGGAAAAATAGCAACCTCTCATTTCACTCTCTCCTAGCCTCATCTGGTACATGATCAAGATTTGCATGTTTTATTCTGCTAACAGCCTAAACTCCTTCCAAAGGGGATTTTTAGACAGGATGATGTTTCTTCTCTGTAGTCACCTGATTGACTAATGTAGGGTAGTTAAAGCTATGGATCATCTATTCCATTCCTCAAAATAAAGCATACGTTGCTCAGATCAGCGTGTAGCAAAAGGATGTGATTTAAGATGATCCCTTGGCAATGACATTCACAGTTTTTGCACAGGGGAAATGGCGTTAGTGCTTCATGTCAGTTTCTCAAATGTTGGCAGGAGCAGATTAATGTATGTGCTAATGGTGTGCACTTTCTTCAGTGTCTCAGGTTTAAAAACAGCACCCCTTTCTTTTTCTTTTGCTTGCTTCTACTTTGAGCACGTTTGTATTATTGTTGTGGTGTCGCTAATGAACACAATCCAGAATTTTTTGGCTATACTAAAAAAAAAAAACTGTGTTTTATAGGCATTGCTGTTCTTTCTGCTGTAATGCACAGTGATGGATATGACCAACTGTAACCTTTCAGCTCACATTTATCAGTAGGGATTTTTTTTAAAGATAGCTGAAGGTTATTAACTGTTTCTCATTCCAATGATGCTGAACGAAGGAGGGAGTCTCAGTGTTTGTGTTTTTTTCATAAATCTTTGCCAAAGATATCGACATCAGTAGTTCACATATTTATTTTGCTTTATGATTTTTGTGGTCACCAACAGGACTGCTCAGATAAACTGAAAGCAATTGAGTGTTTGAATGAATGCAATACCCCTACAGAATGTGATTAGCGACTGCGAGGCCTTTTGCTTGTAAAGTACTCATGGCAAAAGAGAAAATGAAGGATCATTTTAGAGCAGCTGATGGGGATATATACATTGGGGTTGAACATTGTGATACACACCTGGTTCCAAGTCAATTTGATTTGTATCTGTTGCAGTAAAGGTGACTGAGCATACCTAAACACCAGAGGGCGCTACATTTTCTCTTTGCTTTAGAATTGATGTATATGTTATCTTCCTACTGAAGGATGCCTCTCCTTGTTTAAGCTGGGAATCCTCATTCTCTTCCTATCCCTTTGGCCTATTACACATGCACAACTTACTGCAGAGAATCCAAGCAGTCAAGCCTTTAAGCTTGACTTTGGATTCTGTGCCTGCCGTACAGACCATTCTTTTTTCTCTGGTGTATTTATTCTGCAGCTACAACCAAGAAACCCCCCACGGTTTTTCTTGATTGGTGTTGGAGAGGGCAACCCAGCCAAGATCACTGTGCCTGCAGGAAGCTGATGGTTTATATCAGTGGCAGGAGAGGGCAGCCCCATTGGGAGTCATTTCTTCCCCCCACCCCAACAATCTGAGACTAGCAATAGTCTTATATCACAGGATTCATGCCACTCATTTTTTTTTTAAAAAAAACCACATTAAAATGTAAAATAACGAGGGACACACTGATGAGTGGAAGAAGGTACAGAGTGGGCAGAACAACCTGGATGTGGACGTGGGAGTGGCCATCAGGGGGGCAGGAAAAAGGACAGAGAGGGAAATCCAAGGGAATCTGTATGCTTTAAAATTACTTTTGGCTTGGAAACGAAACAAGGGAAAAACCGAATTTGGGGGTGACACATAATTCTTTATGATGGTGAAACCCAAAGCAGATTGTGAAGAACTCTGAGAAGATCTCCCCCAATTAGCTAAAAGGGTAATGATGTGGCCAATGAATTTAAAGGGATACACAAAGGAACAAAATTAAAATTATAGTTTATACTGATGGAGCCTGAACTGATGGCATCTGTAGAGTGGGAGAAAACCAGGGCAAAATGTTTAACTAAATAAATAAAAGTATGAATGCCCTTCTTATTAACTATCACCAACCCCACCACCATCACCACCTCCACTCTCAGTGAGTTCTGGTTGCTCTCCCCCCCACCATATCAGCTCCATTGGTTTGAAAGTCCTCTGCAAAGGATTCTGCTGTAAGTTTGTCACCCTAAATATGTTGTAATATTTGTTGTTATGCAGTATAAATAATTACACAAGCAAATTGATCACCACTTAATTTTTTAACTCCTATTTCATTCTGACAGGATAAGATTTTGCTTTTTCTTAAGGACTAAAATATATTACCAACCTGTAGGACAAAGTCTTCCTTTTAATAAAAGGACAAATGTTCAAATGAAAAGGATTAATATCTAATTTTATATCTTCATTTCCTTGATGTACCAAAATTATCTTAAAATATTTGTCATGGATGGAATGGCTTTCCACCAATTTAAGGCTTCTTCTCCTCTTTTTTACCCGCCCCCCATTCTAGAGACTGTTAGCATAAATTGTAGCATAAATCTTTGCCTTGTAAAGTAGCAGAAGGCGCATATAAAAACCCATATCTTTACTTCACATATTTCCCATTAACCATAATCTATAAGTAATTGAAGTTCATTACAAATTCTTGTAGACTTTATTGCTATCATGCTGCATGACATACTGAACCTGGCTTGCATAACAAGAAGTCCTTGCTGGGAAATATCCTATTAACAATGACAGTGCATTTGTCATTGTGATAATAAACCCAAGAGCTGCCTGTACATTATAAATTATTGTGGTGCCATTTGCAACGCTGTAGTTTAAAGTTTTGTCAGCCCTTCCATTTTCAGGTCCTGGTTTTTCAGCGAGTTGTAACTCAACCATAAAAAATCCCCAGCCTGCTAAAATTTGGCTTACAAGGTCTTGGCCCAATTTTTGGCCTGGGTTCATTCCCAGTTAAATTATACAAAAAGAAGCCTGGTAATTGAATAGGAGGTTATTTCCTTTATACAAACCTCCCAATTCATTCTGTTTTAAATATACTATTTACAGAGTAACTGAGAGCTAATGGCTAAGGGCCAGTTCAGATGTAATTCCCTGTTTGTTAACCATTGTAAGTAGACTGTAGTGAGCAGCAAGACTGTGCACTGAGTCCTCCAGCTTGATCCCTTGCCTGTGCAAATTCATCAGTATTATTATATTATATATGGCAATTATCTACTTTGCATGTATTGTCCTAGCAGCCTTCTGCGGACATAGTTCCTTTACTACCCAGGGTCTCAGTGAGGTATGATGCCACAGATTCTGCCCTCCAAAGCTTCCATTTTCTCCAGGGAAACTGATCATTGTAGTCTGGAAAGGAACTATAATTCCAGGATATTCCCAGGTTCCACCTGGAGGCTGGCATCCCTACATCATATTCATTTATTTAAGTGTATATTCTGCCTGCCTGTCTCCCCTACATCCCCCCCGCTCTTCTTTACCATTTCCTGTTTTCATCTTTCTCTGTTTCTTAGGCCTCCCCCCATAGATATACACATTCACTCTTTCTTTGCAGCCTTTTTCTCCACTTATTTCTCTTATTTTCCTCTCCCTCCGTATAATCTTTTTTCCAGCCCCCATTTTCTACACTGTCTGGCTTCTTAGCCTTTTTTCTACTTTGACCCACTTATCTTGTTCCCATCCCAGGACTGACCAGGTTGAAACTCTAGGGCCTTGGTTGCTAGACATCCCCCACCACTGTAACTGTGATCTCAAGAGATTTGGGGAAATTTCACTTCTCCCCTTCGACTTCATGGTTACATGGGGACTGGAGCCCAGGTCTCCCAGATTCTAGTGCTAGATCTCTTTCTAACATTGATAGTAGTAGCATTCAATGAAAGAACTGGGGCTGGTATTGTGATCCCAAGCAGGCAGAGAGCTGTTGAATGAATAGCCATTCTGCAACAATTTGTTGGTACATGAATTAAATAACCCTTGTAGTTCCATTGCCTCCTACTGCTCGTAAGCACTGTTAAAGAGAAAGGGAATCTGCCATCATTACAGAAGGGGTTCAGTGGGAGCTGCTACCAAGACTCATATTGGTGCAAGTCTACTGGATGGCTAACTGTGATGGATTGCACTTTTTAAAAGCTTAGAAGTGCTGTACAAACAGAGTAAAGGACTGTGAAGTGTTAATTATTCACCCTTAGTGACAGGCTGCTCCAAGCAATCTGATTGGTTAGCATCAGCTGAGCAGAGAAACACTTAGCTGCATGCTGAGGAGTAAGGAGGAGCAGCATGCCTTGACTGAGCTGAGTCTGATTCTGAGGCCTATTCCTGGTCACTACATTAACAACTTTAGCTTGTGAGGCCAGGTTATTCCCTAATAAAATTGGAACATCCAGTTCTCCCCACATTCCCATTATTCATTTGCCCTGGAATCCTTCATATTTAATTGGGAGTTCTGCAAAGTTCACTTTAAACTCTGGGCCACTGATTCCCTTAATCCTGTATATTCTTCCTGGTAAGTGTTGTTCTTTCTTTACTAAATTAGGCTTTATTAAGATGACTTCTGCCCCTGTATCCCTTCAGCCTGTTACTCCTTTGTTGTTTATGTCCAGACTCCAAATATTCCCTGTTTAAATCTTCCCACACCTTCCAGACCTGTAAGACTCTAGCTGATTTTTCTGTTTGGGCTTCTTCTGGTACAAGGTCTGGTGGGAATTCTGTGACTGCTTTTGTCCTTTTAACCAAGTCGATAGTCTTGGGTGAAACTTGCTGTTTTCCTTTATCTAATTTTGGACAATAGGCTTTCATGTGTCCCACTTCCTGGCAATTAAAACACACTATCCCTCTCTATTTAGATCGGGAATGTTCCACCTCACAGGGTTGGTTTTAGATGGTTCAGTTTTCTCTGAGGTGCCCCAAACATCATTCTTCTTGATGGGGATTAGAAAAAGAGATCCTCCCATAATAAAGTGGCAGCTTCATCCACTGTTTTAACTTTTTATCCCTCAGGAAACATCTAAATTGTGTGGGAAATTTATAAAACTATTCCAAGATTATTAATTGCTTTAGTTCTTCAAATGTCTGTACTTTACTTCCCTCAGCCCATCTGTTTAAAGCTCTGTCCAAACAACAACCTAGCTGTGTGTACATTTTGCCCTGCTTTCTTTTAGTTTCTCTGAACACTTTTCCAATTTGTTAGGCCATCAGCCCAAATCTAAGTCTGACTCTCTCCTTAAAAAAGCAAATAATCTGAGGTTTCCTCCTCTCTCATCTCTGAATAAGCGTCACTCAGTATGCCACAAATCTGTGGGCACAAATAAATAATTCTGTCCTGATGTTGGACTGCAAAATCTCAACAAAATAATTCAAAGCTGAAGAGAAATGCCTCCACATCATCGCCTTTTTGATAGTGGGAATTTATTTTGTTCCACTGAGGTACTTTCCCCACTTCTCCATGGTGGGGCTATTATGCCCTTAACTGGATTTCCTTCATCTTCACATTGTACATTTATTTTCCATGTTCCTTCTCAGTTTCCATCTCTTGCTACACCATTTTAGTGTTTTTCTGCCTCAATTCTAGCTAATTCTAATTGATTTCTTTATTTGCTTGAATTTTGGTTAATTCTTTTTCTTTTTCTGCCTCTGTTTTTGCCTGTTCAATTTTCAATCTCATAATTTGGTTCTATGAAAAAAGCCCAAATGAAAAACCCCATGGTCATAAATACTCACAGGAAAAAAGCCCACACGGAAAATTGCCCACACAGAAAACTGCCCACATGGAAAGAAGCCCACAGCGGGGAAAGCCCATACATAAAAAAGCCCACACAGGAAAAAACCCACATAGAAAAATACCATGTAAAGCACCATAGATACTTATAATTGTGGGTAACCATTCATCTCCATTTATGAGAATGAACAGGTATTACCTATATATTTTATATTATTATTTTAGGATTAAAACATGTCATATTCACATGCAGCAATCTGTGTTGTGATTTTATCAAGTATAATTAAATAATAATTTTGCTATATTATTTGTAAATTACTTCATTACTATACAAAAGTGGCCTGTATGAAGAGGGCTTTAATGTTCTCGAGTGTAAAGGCTTGGAAGGGAAAATACAGGAAATAAAAGTGACCACTTTGTTATCAACAAACTTTATTAAGAAGGAAAAACAATAACAGAAATTAAACTCTATATAGAAATATTTTTAAATAAAATTAAATACTTTAAATTTATTAATTTACCATTTGTCAACCTTTGTAATATTGACATGAAGTAATTTCTAAAGTAAAGACAGAAAGATGTTAAATTAAATTATTATTTACTTATTTTGATATTAACAATTAAAAATATAAGCTAAAACCATAAGACAACATAACATTAAATAACAAATGATATCACAAGTGGCAACCATGTCATGTAGTGCTCTTAATTTCCTGTTCCACAGCAGTCTTCCCAGTGTGTGGTCTCTATTTGATGGACTACAGAGGGAAGGGTTGGGATCACACTTTAACTTAAAGTACTGAGAATGGCACTTGAGATGTTTTGAAATTCAAATTAACAAAATATTTTATTCAACATAGAGGGGGAAAGGTCAGGTGAGGAAATTCAATATAGATAACTCTGAGGTAAAGCCAGTACCTGCACAGACTTTAGTTAATGAGAGTTTGTTAAGCTTTTCATAGTTACCTAAAATCTTTATGTTGAGAGGCTTTTGTTCCAGTGTTTTCCAAACTCTCCAGTACACTTTCTTTGAGTATGCACTCACTCTTTTAGTTTTCAGAAGGCTGGTACACTCTTTCCATTACCCAAATCTGTTCTCTTAAAGCACCAGTACTCATCTTGAGTTTTTAACTGAGTTTTAAGGTCTCTAAAGGCAGTTTCTAACCACACCAGACCAGGGATCTCTGTATGCTTCAGAGCTAACTTCCTGTTTGACTGGGTAGGGAAATTCTCATCTCACTCTAGAAGATCTGTCTCCTTTCCTTGGCCCAAATGAGAGTCTTCATCTAACTTCCCAAACTTCCTTGCCAACTTTCCCTCAGTTCTCCATCTGTGTTAAACTGCTCTCAACTAAGGCTGAAATTAAACTCAATTCAGTCAAGGTAGAAATCTGACTGACTCTCTCTTCAGGTCAGTCTGTGTGTGTGTCTGTGTTTGTGTTGCAGTTAATACCTCAGTTTGCCAGCCTCCAGGTGGCACCTGGAGATCTCTTTGGGATGTCACCCATGGCATTCAGAAGGTCCCAGTTTCAATCCCTGGTATCTCCAGCTAAAAATATCTGGCAGCAGGTAGTGAGAAAGACCTCAGCCTGAGACCCTGGAGAGCTGCTGCTAGTCTGAGCTGAGAATACTGACTTTGATGGACCACAGGTCTGGTTCAGTATCAGGCAGATTCATGTGCTATTAGGCTTTAGGCAGGTTCATGTGCTATTAGGCTCAACTCTTTCTCTGCTCAGCTGATGCTAACCAATCAAATTGCTTAGAGCAGCCTGTCACTCAAGGCTCTCTGTTTCTGTGAAGAGTTAACCTTTCACACTAATTTACTCTGTTTATACAGCACTTTTTAAAAGTGCAGTCTGTCACACTAGCTGTCCCTGGCTAAGACACCACTAGTCTGTACTAGTTTCAGCTAGCCATTCAGCAGCCACTCACAGCAATAGTTGACCCAGTGAGCCTGCTGCAATCTCTTGATGCACACTAATAAGGGCTCTGGATCCACAAAAGGGCTTCTGGTAAACACTGGATACTACTATGCAGCCTACTACTAACCATACTAGCCATGCACCTGTTGCAGTGAGGTGACTGTCTTGTCTCCTTCAGATAAGGGTGTCAGATTCCCCTTATCATTTTTTATTTCTGATTTTTCTTCTGGTTTTTTTTTTAATATATGACCACCTTCTGTCAGAAAAGGGGATTGGGTTTGTGGTTCTAGATTATTTTTATGAACTATATAATTGTGTTTATCTAATGAAATAAATTAGACAAATCTACAAAAACTGGGTATTGGGAATTCTCAGTCCATGCAAATAGTTTTCACATGACATCTAATTTCTGATCCTATGATTTTCCTTATTCTGTGCCAGCCAGATCAATCCAGATCAACCACGGTGAAGACTTTTCTTTCTCTAATCCCACTAATATTGTACTGATTTTTTTTAATTTAAAGAAGCATTTTTGTTATTGACTATTTGAATTTTCATAGTTGTTTGCATATCGTTTTGAATGTTTTGCCATTCTACTGGGGCCCCTTGAAAGCCAAAAATAAATATTTTCCAGTCACCTACCTTGTCTTGTTACATTTTTCAGTATAGAAAGAAGGAAGTGTTATAAGAAATATCCTGGCCAGCTGCAGCTAAGCTATTTCTTGAGGATATGTCTATAAAGTGCATTCAGTCTTAAAATCCAGCAGATGTTTTCACCAGTTTCATAATATATTTTGCAGCATGTAATAGAAGAATCTTGATTATAGGTAGCATTTCTCATCTCCAATTGTCCCCAAACACCTTACAGTCTTTAAATGTGAAAACTACTTCACCTACCACTGAGGTGCTGCAGTTTCTGGGGTGAAATCTAACAGCTGTTTAATGGTCCTGACACCATTATCTAACAATTTATGGCAGGAAGTGGAATGGAAAACTGTAGCTGAAACTGTGAAAATTTAGTAGAAGGATTCTTAGAGCTAATATTATGGGGAAAGAAAACATAAACAGCAATCCTTGCAGCCTAAAGCAATCAATGTTGTAAAGGAGAACACCTCCAAAAATATCTTGGTGAGACCAAATGCTCGTATGGTGCAGGAGAGCAGAAGATGGGATCAAATAGGATGGAGAAAGTGCTGAACACAGCTCTTCCCTACAGCTACTTTTAAACAAAAAAACAAGGACAAAACAAAGACATTTGGAAATCTGGAAATTTTACCACAGATATGCTACATCACATGCAATTTAACCCAGACAAGCACGCAAGGAAAAGCTTGGAATCCAAGACCTTCTGCAATTATCCCAACCTGGATTTTGATGAACCTCAGTCAGATTTTGTCATCCCTTACTTGCCTGCCATTTCTGAACCTGACTATATTATAATGGGCTAAAAAAAGCTAGATTTAGCTTGGGAAGTGCTACAGCTATAGCACAGCAGATACAGTCCTTGGACACAGAAGGCATGGCTTTGAGATCATCCCTGTACGACTACCAGGTAGCACTAGAATCCCCCCCCTTTGCTTCCACAAGCTGGAAGAAAGATGAAACTGGGGATGTGAACCTGATAAAAATTCAGTATTTTTTGGATTCAGATTTTGGGAAGGGCATAAATACTGTTATTCTGGTTTATTTGTGTCTCAATTCTGAAATTTTTCAGGTTCATTATTCCCTATGGGGAATCATTTGGGGAAGGGTGCTGGAGGGGCTGTTTTTCAAGCAAACAATACCAAAGTTGCAGAAAACCTAGTTCTGCCTGTCCAATAAAGGCCTTGTAAGTTTCAAGTATTTTGTATTAATATGTCCAATTTTATGGGTCCCTGAAAAATGTACCCCCAGCCATCTCACTTGTCTCCATTGTTTTGGACAGGGAAAAAATTCTGTGCTTTCTCCAAGGCAAAGAAGTCAATAGCCAAACACACAGAATCAACAAAAAGGTAACGGTAAAGGTCAGAATCAACAAACCACTGGCCTAAAACATCCCAATGCTAACAGGATCAACAAGCCCAACAGATACAATGCCAAATCAGAGAATCCTAGCAGTACCACAGGCCAATGTGGCAGTCTCAACCAATGTCAAACAAGTTAATTCCAGGCAAACCAACATAAGCAAAGAACACTGTTTTTTGTTTTTTTTTTTTTTAGCAAAGAACACTGTTACAAGACCAACAGAACAAATTTCAAACCACAGAATCTGAGTCAAACTAACCTGATAAGTGAGTAACAACACCTGGCAAAAAGACATTGGCACAGAAACTCTTTAAAATTGAAGGAAAAACAATCTTGTGACTCTTAAAATGATGGCCCCAAGTATTTCTATATATTCCTGAACATTTCCAGAATTTTGGGGACCCATTCACCAGTATTAAAAAAAAAACCAAAATACCACCCTCAGACACACATTTATTCAAAACATACTGATAAAGTATTTTTCAATACATATTAGGACCAGAAATATCTGCCCCCTAAAACACTAGGTAAAATATCACAAAATACTGTATTGCTTTAACCCAAGGTAAGAAACAATCATGAATCATCATAAATAATTCACATCCATTTCTCAGAATTGGATGGATTGTAGCTGAATGGATAAACTGCTAGTGAGAGGAGAAAGCAAGGAAGATTTCTGACAGTCAACACCTTCCCCTGACTGAACCCAACCCATAGTGTCAGCCAAGAAAAACATACTTTTACTTAATTCAGCAGTGGCAGTGGCATATGGCCTTGTGGCCATATGGCTGGGGGGTTGCTTTAGCCTCCTAGCAAGGAGAGGAGGCAAGGATGACATGGCAAAAGCCACATCCGGGGCTGAAGGGGCGGGGGCGGAGGTTCCTTAAGGTGGCCCTTACTTCCTGACCTCAGTCTTCGCCTCGCGCTCAACCCATAAGGAGCTCCTTCGAGCTCCTTGTGCTGAGGAAGCCTAGCAGTGCGGGGAGGTGGCATGAGGCCTGGCAGCAGTGCAGTCAGTGCAGCGGCGGAGCGGCTGAAAAGCAGCGGCAGTTGGGTCAGCTGTTCAGCAGTGGACGACAAAGTGGATGTGGTGGCAGCTCGATGCCTGCAGTGACAGCTCAACAGACAAGGTGTCATCATCAACAGCAGTTCCTGTGGAGGCCTGCCGGAGGGAGGGTCGTTGCCTGACTGGTTGCCTGACAGGCCGTTGCCTGACTGGTGAGGGCTGCTGAGGGGCAGCTGCTGGGGAAGTGGGTCCGTGGCTGCATATGGCAGTGGCTAGGGGCCAGGTTTGGTGAGGCCAGTCCTGGGGGCAGCCTGCTTGGCCGGGGGGGGGCTGGGTGCTAGAGGGGTGGAGACAGGTGGTCGCTGGAGGCTAGGGCTCCTGGGTGGGGGCATTTCCTGGTTTCGCCTGGGCCTGCCTAATGTATTTGGCTGCCATAGCTGTTTTCCTCCCACCCTTCACCCCCTTTTTGCTACCCCCCCCTCCACTTCTTTCTTGGCCTCGAGGGCACTGATTGCTCGCTTCCGTTGCTTGGCTCTTCCAGTTTGGGAGCTCTCCTGGGCTTGGCTTGGGGAGTTGGCTTCTAGCCAGTTTTGGGGGGTCCTTGGGGCAGCTCTTCCGAGTCTTGGTGGTGCCATGTAGTTGAGGTTGTGTGCACCCATTTCAGGGCTTTCAGTGGCCATTTTGTAGGATGGTGGCCATTTTGTGGGTTCTGGGCGACCATTTTGTAGGTCAGGGCAGCAATTTTGTAAGTCTGGTGGCTATTTTCTCTTCAGTATGGCACTCAAGAAAGGCACGGGGTGAGCCAAAGGGAAACAACCAGCCCCTAAGGCTTCACCAAAGAAGCCTGCCCCTGCCTTCTCTTTATCAGAGGATGAGGGTGGGGACAAGGTACAACAGGCCACTTGATGGCAGTTGAGCAGGCTCCAGTGCCTTGACCGCTTGATGGCAGTTGAGCAGTCTTCTGGGTTGGCTATGCCCCGCCTTCCCCCAGTCCAAGGGCAGGCCGGACGGAAGGAAACCTGTTCATTGTCTAACAAGCGGTTCCAGGTTGAAGTTTTGACCCATCTGTCTTTGGTTGAAGGTAGAATTTCGACAGGTGCTGGGAGCAACACTGGAGGTTCGAGTTGACACAATGACTCAGATGCAGGCCCTTCAGGAGCCGGGCCTTCTCAAGGAGCAGCTGAGCCTGGTTTATCCACAGTTCCAGCGAATGATGCATCAGGTAAGTTGGCTGCTAGTCATCATGCTGGGGCCTCATTGCCATGGGGGCCTTGTGGGGCACCCTAGGTTCAGGTACAGCTAATGCTCCTTACACTCAGGGAGTAGAGCAGCATTGGGGGTCACCACCCACTCAGCCTCCCATGGGGCATGGTATGGCCAGCCATCTGCTGGGTCTGATCAGTGGGGGGGGGTTTCCCTTCCCCTTGGGGTGCATCTTATACTGCTACGCCTGCTTCTGAGCTCCCTTTGGATGATCATCTGTTACCAGCCACCAGAGAAAAGATTTGCAGGGGTGAATATATGGATGTCTTTTCCCTCCTTTTCTGGGAGCTGGAAAAGAAGGAAAAGAATGACCTGGACAAAAAGGACAAAGAGAAGCTTAAGAAGATGAGGGTAGATCAGACATGGCCAATTGGGTGGCTGGATTCTTGGTCTATACAGGTGTCTTCACAAAGGCACAGCCATGGCAGGCCGTGTCTATATTTCAGTATTTTGACATTGTTTACAAGGGTTATATGGGCTTTACTGGCCCAGCATGGCTGCAGTACGATGAGGAGTTTCGGATGCAGGCGGCCATGAACCCTTCCATGTGGTGGGACCAGGTGCACCCTCACCTTTGGTTGCAAATAATGTCCCCGGCCTGCCCATGACCACTCACACAGCAGACACCTTGTGCAGTGCCAGTCAGTGTCTTCCAACCCCTGCAATGCTGCAAGGCAGGTGGTTCAAGCCCGCCAGCTATGTTGGGAGTTGTTTGGATCACCGAGGGCCTGTAGCAGGAAAGCCTGCCAATACCAGCATGAGTGCCCCCTATGCAGTGGACCGCACCCTTTCTCGGCATGCTTCCAGGGCAAGCTCTGGAAGGGCCAGTGGTTCAGGGCCTCCTGCTGGAAAAGGGGCCCAGTCCTATAAAACTCAAGGGATGGTTGCACAGATACCCAAAGCAGGAGGATGGTTTATATCTGTTGAATGGTTTTAAGTTAGGTTTTCGTATTCCCTGACAGGACCTTAGGACCCCTTTTATGGCACCCAAGTTGGCTTCCATCAAGGGTATGGAGCCCATAGTTAGGCACAAGATTGAGAAAGAGAGGGCAGAGGGTAGGGTTTTAGGCCCCTTCCCATCCCTGCCAGTAGCTAACCTGTAGATTTCCCCATTGGGCATTGTCCCTAAAAAGGCCCATAGTGAATATCGGTTAATACACCATCTGTCTTACCCACGCAGGGCGTCTGTTAATGATGCCATTCTGTACTCCTTGTGCTCTGTAAGGTAAACCTCCTTTGATCAGGCGGTTCGGGTGGTGCACTGCTGTGGGGTGGGGCAGAGATGGCCAAAGGCGACAAGTCTGCATTTCGGCTCCTTCCGATTCACCCCAGCGACTTTGAGTTGTTGGGGTTTTTCTTTGAGGGTCAGTTTTATATGGACCGGGCTTTGCCCATGGGCTGCTCTGTATCTTGTGCAGCCTTTAAATGTTTCTGCACATTCCTGGAATGGGCCCTATGGTACTGCACAGGGATTCCTACAGTGGCACACTATTTAGACGATTTTCTATTTATGGCACCAGTGGGATCAGGGTGATGTCAGGTACGCCTGAAGAGATTTTTGGAGCTGGCTGAAGAGCTGGGTGTCCCCTTGGCTCATTAGAAGACTGAGGGCCCTTCCCAGGTCCTGACTTTTCTGGGTGTGGAATTAGATACCTTGGCACAGGCTTCTTGGCTGCCTATGGCTAAGGTGATGGAGCTGCAAGCAAGAGTGGCCAATTTGATGGTACGCAGGAAGGCTAAGTTGCGGGAGTTTCAACAGCTGGTGGGGCACCTCAACTTTGCTTGCAAGGTGGTTGCCCTGGGGTGGATCTGCACCTCCTGAACCACAGGGCCAGGGTTATTGCGGGGATCAGGGCTTGGAGTGTGGCTTGAGTTCCTAGACTCCTTCAATGGAATCTTGTTTTGGAGGAATGTGCTGCAATTGGAGGCTGGCTTGCAGATTTGCTTCAATGCCACAGGATTGCTGGGCTTCGGAGTTTATTTTCAGGGGCACTGGTGTGCTGAGGAGTGGCAAGCAGAATGGGTGAGAGATGGCATCTCCAGGGACCTCACTTTCCTGGGAATTTTTCCCTATCCTGGTTGCAGTTC
Source organism: Gekko gecko (assembly GCA_029375565.1). Classification (NCBI taxonomy): domain Eukaryota; kingdom Metazoa; phylum Chordata; class Lepidosauria; order Squamata; family Gekkonidae; genus Gekko; species Gekko gecko. Next base: position 58,210,760 of record JAPDNY010000003.1, on the reverse strand, counting down.
GGTTGTGGGGAGACATGATGGCTAATCACACCATGCATTTTTGGTGTGACAATTTGGCAGTTGTCCAGATTATTAACTCCCTTACATCCAGATCGCCTTGAGTCATGAGTTTGGTGTGGGCATTCACACTCCACTGCCTTTGGCTCAATGTTTTGTTTCTTGCCAGGCATGTGCCCAGGATTGACAATAGGGTGGCTGACGCTCTCTCTCTCAGATGGAGAGGTTTCGTCAGCTGGCTCCAGAAGCCAACCTGCATCTGGTGTGTATGCCGCAGGAGCTGTGGTTGGTTGGAAGGCAGAGGTGAACAGGCATTGGACAGGCCATTGCGCCAGGGATGAAGTAGGTGTATGACCATGTGGTCTGCCAGTTTTCCGATTTTAGGAACAAGGTAGGGTATTCCGAACTTTGGCCCGTGCCTGCAGACCATTTGTTACACTTCTGTGTGATCATGCAAGGTAAGGGGCTGGCTGTTAGCTCGATCAAGGGGTTGCTTTGAGCTATTGCCTACGCTAGTAAAGCATGGGGGCTTTTGGAAGTGACAGGCAATTTCAGGATTCATAGAATGTTAGAGGGCTGGTCATGGGAGGCGGGAGCCTGCGCTGACAACAGGCAGCCTATTTCTCCAGTTGTGCTGAGGGCCTTGCAGGCTGTTTGGAGGGACATTTGTTCATCTGCCTACGAGGCATGCTTGTTTCACGCGGCTGTGCTGGTAGCCCTTTTTGGTGCCTTCCACTTAGGTGAACTGGTAGTGCAATCCAAGACCAATGGGTCAGGATGTGCTTTGGAGGTGTGTGATGTTCATTTGCTGGGGGATAGAATTCATCTTACCTTGAGACATTCCAAGACAAATCGGTGAAGGCATGGGGCAGTAGTCACCATCGGCGTGTGTGCTGGAAAGGACTTGTTCCAGGTTTCTGCCCTGGCAGCTTACCTTGCAGTTAGGGGGTTGGGGTTTGGAGTTTTGTTCTGACATCAGGATGGTAGCCCATTAACCAGGCACCAATTTTGGGACATTACTTCCATGGCCTTGGAGAGACTAGGACTGGCAGGGTTCATTTTTGCACCTATTCATTTCGGAGTGGTGCTGCATCTACAGCTGCAGTCATGGGATACCCCATCAGGGAGATACAGCATTTGGGCAGGTGGAGGTCTTCGACCTACAAGGCTTATGTGCACCCCTTGGCTGGTCTTTAAATTGTGCTTTCAACACTGAGTTCTTGGGATTTTGTTGCTCTGTTCATTGTTCTCTCATTGCTGGTCCTGTTAGCTGGTTGGAGCGGAAGAGGGTCCTCATCTGTGGGCATAGTTTTGTTTTTTGGGTGTCACATCAAGCAAAGAGCTTGCCCATAGGCTTGCAGTTGGGGCTCAGCCAGTGGGCCACGATTGAATGGCTTGGGCGCCATGGCTTGCAGTGGCCCGGCCTGTTGCATTTGCTGTTTGAGGGGAGGGTTGGACCCCCTCCCCACATTTTGGTGATCCATTTAGGGGGCAATCGTCTGGGTATGATCAAGGGTAAGGCCTTGATCCTTCAGGTCCAGTCTGATTTTCTGGTCATTAAGCGGTGGTGGCCCAGGACTTTAATTATCTGGTCTGCTATGGTGCTGTGCTTGGTGTGGTGTGGGACTTGTAACCTGTTGGCCATTGACAAAGCTCACTGCAAGGCTAACCAGGAGATCTGGAGGGTGCTTGAAAGGAGCCTGGGTCAATATTTGCCTCATCCTAGCATACATGCAGGTTCTACGAACCTGTACAGGAGTGATGGCGTGCGCTTGTCTGAAGTAGGCTTGGATCTCTTTTTGGAGGACTTACGGCAAGGGTTTTGTGATGCTTTGGGCATCCAGATGGGCACGAGGCTCTAAGCGGAGGCTTGACCCTTTGCGATGGCAGGATTTCATTCGATACAGATTGTGGCACGGTGAGCACCGGCTGATAACCCCTCTGGGGGCATAGGGGTCATGCCCGTACAGTCCTTGGGCCATGCGGCCTGGGACAGGGAAAGCAGACTGCCTACAGGATTGCCAGGATTCACCTCCCATTGAGCCTTGCAGCCCGAGGGTTGGTTCCCCTGCAATTATCCGATTGCCATGCTGACCGGATGTGGGCCATATTCCCTTGGCTGTCATCTGGGGCTTGATGGCTCACCCTAGTTCTCATGGCAAGGGAGGGGTCTCGAGTCTCCTGGCCTCAGCCATGCCGCAACCTGTCCTGCCCTTGCCATTTGTGTTTTGGTGTTTAGTTTAATAAAGTGGCCCATTAGTACCCAAACTTGTTGCCTCTTTCCTTATTCTGGCTTGGGGGGCAAATAGTCAGTGGGACCATCACCCACAAATGTGATAAAGAGATCTTATAGACTGTAGTGAACATACAACTTTCTCTTTCATTAAATATCAGGGGGTACATAATTTCTCTCCTGACACATAGTATCTGAAAGTTAAAGACTAGCTGTAATGATCCAATTAAGAAAAACCTTCTTGATTGATTTTATGTGTCTAATTCTGAGGGACCAGCAGTACAGTAGCAGCTTTCTTTTTACTGAAGACAGTCAGGCAGACATATACAGAGAATTGCATTAGATGCCAAGGTCAAATTCTAAGGTGTAAGGCCAAGCCACAGCATCCCACCTTTACATTAACTTTGAATTATTATTTTCTAACAGGGAGCAAAATCATTTGACATTATTTCTCTTTGACATCCAAAACTGATTAGGTTCGTCTCCTACAGATATTAAATAATCAATATATTTCAGTGGGTAGCTGTGTTTGTCTGAAGCAGCAGAACAAAATTTAAGTCCAGTGGCACCTTTAAGACCAGCAAAGTTTTATTCAAGGTAAAAGCTTTTGTATGCAAGCTAGGAGTGTGCATTCGGTTTATCCAAGCTGGGGAAAAAGCCCCCCCCCCCCAAATCTTACTGGTATTCTTCAGGGTTTTTTAAGCCAAATACAAATTAGAGAATTGTTTTGGCTACTGGTATAATCAATATCCCCAAAAGCCAAAATTATTTGGCTTTTATTCAGCATTATTTGGTAATGCCAAATAGCTGTGGAGATCTTTAACATTTAAAGCCAGTTTGGTGTAGTGGGAGAACCAGGTTTAATTCCACACTCCTTCACTTGCACCTGCTGATGTGACCTTGGGTCAGTCACAAGCTCTGGCACAGGTATTCCTGAAAGAGCAGTTTGTGTTAGAGTTCTCTCAGCCCCACCTATCTCACAGGATGTCTGTTGTGGGGAGGGGAAGGGAAAGGAGTTTGTAAGCCGCTCTGAGACTCCAAGTGAAGGGCGGGGTATAAATCCAATCTCCTCCTCCTCTTCTTCTTTGCTACATTTACCTTTTGTTTCTGGCTCTTTCCTGTGATTTGCTCTCATTTCCAAGGCAACATGTGAGAGGGAGAAGAGAAATGTCTGCAGGCCAATAGCAAAATCCCCTTAAGGGGGAGTTTAGAGCCAATCACTGCAATGCATTTGCAAATGGCATTGCATTGCAGGTTTGCAACATTGCAAGGTTGTTACTGGCTTCAAATATGAAGTCCAGCTTAACTATCTTGCTTTCCCTGCCCATTTCCCAGGGAACAGGAGGGAGGGGGGAAGGAGCAGTGGCAATTTGGCAAATAGTATTTCAGGTTAGGGGAAAACAGTGCTCTTTAGCCAATCACAGAAGTTTTGTTCTTTTTTGAAATTCTTCTGTGCATAGAGACCATAAAAACAAGAGTATGGCTAAACTAGACTCCATTGCTGAGAGATGTTTGGTTGGAGACTGTGTGGCTAGCTTTTGCTTCAGCTGCTGCTCTGAGCTTGACTCTCCTGCTGCCTGAGAGATTCTGCTGTGGACCAGATTCTGCTGGCCTGCCTGCCTGGAGAAGACTGAAGATAAGACAGTGGCTGGTTTGACTTAATAACAGTTTTTAAAAAGTTTTCTTATTTTGCTGTTTGTTTTTGGGACTGGTGGATAATGGGGTGGGGGTTGAGGCCAAAGGCTTCTATTCTCGGGCCTTTCTCCCCTTTGGTTTATATTCTTAGATTAACTAGTTTTATCTTGGTTTTTTGTCTTCTGGCTTTCAGCTATTGTTGAGGCATTTGGGCCTGGTGGCTATATGTGTGGGAAGTGAGGCTAAGGGACTCCTGAGACCTTTATTTGGTTCTTTATGGTTTGATTCTTACTGGTTTTATTTCCTTCTGTTATGGCTTGACAGTTTGGAGTTTTTTTGTTACTTGTATGGACCTGGTGGTGGTTGTGTGTGTGTGTGTGTGGGGGGGTGAGACCAAGGGCCTAATCAGGCCTTTTTTGGGATTCCCTTTGGTTTGATTTTAGTCAGAGTTCCTCCTGGTTTTGTGGTCTTTTTTTTTTTTTTTTTAGTTTTGCTGTTGTTTGGGCCTGTGGAGAGACCTTTAGTTCTTGGCTTTGGTTCTTTGGAGTTGCTTTAAAACTCGGTTCACTTATTCATTTTTGGTCCTTTTTGGGGGCTTGTGTGTGTGTGTGGGGGGGTTTCTCCTTGGTTTTAAAAGTCTATTACTTTACTTGGGTTCACTCTCACTCCTTTGATATGTCCTCCCTTTTTACTCTTTTACTCTCTCCCCTTCACTATCCTTTGCTGTTTTCCCCCATTTACTCTTTTTTGGGGAGTGGGTGTTGTGCTTGTTTTCTTTCCTCTGCTTCCCCCCCTTTTCTTTTTTTGTCTGGTGTGTGCGTGTGGAGGGGCTTTTGGTTTAGGTTCTTCTTGCTTGGAGGAACTGCTCTGGTTCCTCCGGAGTCCAGCAAGCATTCTGAGGAGGTACAGGACAGGAGACCAGAGGTGGCACAAGAGGAAGATACAGAGGTGCACCCTGAGGTGCTGCCATCTCAACTGCTTCCCCCTCAGACATTTCTTCCTCCTGTCCCCACAAGCGATGGTGTGTCTGCCCTAAGCTCCTCAAAGGGGCAGCTCCAGGGTTGCCTGTAGCTGCTGTTCAGTGTGGGTGCCCCTACACCTCTAAAGTTTGGGAACACTTCCAGTTGACGGAGAATCCCTGCTTTGCACAGTGCCAGCTGTGTAGGGCCTGGATTAGTTGAGGGAAAGACCACAATCATCTCTTGACTACAGGCTTGCAGAACCATCTGAAGAAGCACCACCAGGTGGTGTTTCTTTGGGGAACTGCAAGACTGCTGCTGGTGTGTCCAAGGGGCCACCACCAGCCAGCCAGCCAGCCAGGAAGTGAGTTGTCCTGCGACCACCTCCAGTGTTTTCTCTGAGTGTTCCATGGTAAGGAAGGGACGCCAAGCATCTCTAACAAAGATGCTTAGTGAGGTTGGCATTAGGGTGCCTGGGGGGAGGAACAGGTAGCAAGTAATAGGGTCACTCACCTCATTGCCAGAATAGTTGCTGTAGACAGCCTTCCCTTCTCTGTGGTCAAAGGCACTGCTTTCTGCAGGCTGCTCTAGGATGCCTATCCCTGGTACACAGCTTCTACTCACACTATGATGAGCATGGCTGTGTTGTACTCATTGTACAGGGCTGCCAGTGACCATGTGAAGAGAACTGTGCACTTCATGGCCAACATCTGGACCTCTGCACAGGTGCACGGTGCCTATCTCTCACTGCACGTTGATGGCAACACAGCACTGTTATGGGGGGAAAACTACTGGTGTTAGGAAGGGTCAAAGACACAAAGCCAGCTATTGCCAGGCTCTGCTCAATGGGCTGCACATAGTGGACAACATCTCAGCCACCATCAAAAGACAGTTAGTGGCATGGGTAGGCGGCAGGGACCTTTCCATGGGCTTCATGGTGACCGATGGAGGCATGAACATAAGGTCAGTGATACAAGCATTGGGCCTCAGGTGCACTTACTGCATGGCCCACCTTCCCCACCTGGTGACTAAGGTTGCCTTGGGGCTGGGTTCTGCAGAGAATCCCATTCTAGATGCTGAGACCCATGAGTTCAGACATCTCCTCCAGAAATGCTGGTACATTATGAGTTACTTCTCTTGTAGTACAAAAGATACCCATCTGCTGTGCAAGAAGCGAACACTGACAGGCATGTTGTTACACCACCTGATCGGTGATGTGGGCACTCACTGTAACTCCACCTGTGCCATGCTCAAGCACTTAGTCAAGAAAGAGAGAGCCCCAACTGCCCTGATCTCTGAGACCAGGATCATTCAGAGAGATGGCTTACCCACAAGGAGTGGCTGAATATCTCTCAGACTGTGGAAATTCTTAGGTCCTTTAAGAGCTTCACAGAAATCCTCTCATCTGACATGGCAAGTCTGGCTCTAGTCCTCCCCATGATCCACACGGGTCCTAAGAACTTGGCCTCATTTCTGCAGCCAGCTGCAGGATGTGCAGATGTGGTTCCAGTAGTGCATGTGCTGGTAAAAAGGCTGTAAGCTTAACTCAAGTACTGCCTTCAGCCTCTCACACAGCAGAAAGTCTATGTGTTGGCAAGCATGTGTGACCCACACAGTAAGGCAAGATCCCTAAGTGGGCTGACGACTGCAATTGCTGGAGAGATGAGCTCTCCCAGTGAGTTGAGCACGTGTGGGCCAAGAGGGGCACATTGGTGTGAGTTGAGGAAGGGTGCGTGTGAAAACAGCCCCACTGGTGTTCATCCGCCACCTCCTCCACTAAACAGTGCCCCACATGGCTACCGCCATGATGATCCTTGAGATAGCAATCATTGGGCGGATGTTCAGCCCCTCTGGGACACTGAGTTCTGTGGCTGGGCATTAGTACGTTGGCATTGGGTCCTGTTGGGTTTTTGGCACTGCCAGGTGGCACTGGGCACATTACACTGGTTCTGCTGCTTGCTTTGCAAAAATGGCCCCCTCCACTTCATTTTTTACTACAGTGATTCTCTGGGACATTCTGCTGAGCTTGTATTCCCTTGATATTTTGTCCTGCATTGGAAACAATGGAGGATGGCAGTGCCTGGGGGGAGGTGGGTGCCCATAGAAATGGGCCCCCTGCTCCAATCTTTTTGAAACTTGTGGGTTCTTTTGAGGAGAGACTTCAGCAGCTATGCTGCAAATTTGGGGCCTCTACCTCAACCCCCCTGACCCCTGAATATACCCCAGGATAGATTTGCCATTGACTTTAATGGTTCCCATAGGGTGTAATGGACCTGAAAAAATTCAGGATTCCCGAATGTTACCGAATACCATACCAAAACTGGTATTCAGGAACATTGATAAATACTGATTTTTTTTGGGGGGGGGGATGATTTTTTTCTTGCACACTCCTAGTGCAAGCACATTTCTTCAGATACACACTGTATCTGCAGAAGTGTGCTTGCATATAAAAGCTTATACCTTGAATAAAACTCTGTTGGTCTTAAAGGTGCCACTGGACTTAAATAATCAATAGTTGCTATTTCTTAAAACAAAATGAAAGCCAAGAAATATTTTCAGATATTAAATTTTCCATGAAGCAGAAGTTATATAGTGGAATAGTTATATTACTGTTTCTAAAGCTGTCTGTCATTTAGATTAGAAATGATATTTGCCAGTTATAATAATATTAATGCCTCACTTTTCATACCAAAAAATATCTTACAGAGTTTATAACTATGCTTAATAAAAATGTTATATTAAATTCTCAATGAAGTAGATCATTAAAACATATCTGTATTGTTGCACCTATGAACCTCCAGATTAAGTTAGGACCAATGGGTACAAAGAGCACAAGAAGATGTCTCATAATGAGCAAGACTAAACAGGCCCATAATTGTTTACTTGAATTAACTGTGCCTCTACAGCATCTCAGCCCTGACCTGGATGGCCCAGGCTAGCCTGACCTTTTCACACTTTGTAAGTTAAACAGGGTTGGGCCTGGTTAGTACTGGATGAGAGACCACCAAGGAATTCCAGGGTTACTACGCAGAGACAGGCACTGGCAAACCACCTCTGTTAGTCTCTTGACTTAATAACCCTACAGGGTTGCCATAAGTCAGCTGTGACTTGGCAGCACTTTACACACACACTACAAGATCCCAAGCAGAGGTCTTTCCCAGCTGTTATTTTTTGTCATCTTAGTTGGAGGTGCCAGGCACCTTCTGTGTACAGCATATGTGTTTTGTCACTGAGGGAATGGGACATTCTGTTGGTATTCGTTTACTTTAACATACTTTTAAAAAATTTCCTTTTGCACCAGTCACGTTAATTTAGAATATGCTAGGGTTTGTCACAATGTGCTGGCTATCTTCTGTGGCAAATTGAGAACAGTGGTAATAGAGGTCATTCAATTTCCCTTTCCATCTTGCCTTGACGTGGCGAGGGGGCTTGCATGGTTTGATGAGGCTGTGGGCTATGTCATGGAGGGCCACCTAGAACGGACAGGCCACAGGTGAGATCTAAGACAAAACGTGATCCACTGGAGAAGGAAATGGCAACCCACTTCAGTATCTTTGCCAAGAAAACCCCATGGACAGTAACAAAAAGCTAAAAGATATGACACTGGAAGATGAACCCCTCAGGTCGGAAGGTGTCCAGTATGCTACTGGGGAAGAGCAGAGGGCAAGTAACCACAGAAAGAATGAAGCGACTGTGCCAAAGCCAAAAGGACACTCAACTGTGGATATCTCTGATGGTGAAAGGAAAGTCTGATGCTGCAAAGAACAATACTGCATGGGAACCTGGAATGTAAGGTCTATGAATCAAGGTAAGTTGGATGTGGTCAAAAAGAAGAAGGGGACGGCAAAGGATGAGATGGTTAGACAGTGTTATTGATGCAACAAACATGAAATTAAGCAACCTTGGAGGACAACAGAAGACATGAGGGCCTGGAGTGATGTGGTCCATGGGATCGCAAAGAGTTGGACTCAACTGTGCGACTGAACAACGAAAAACAATACAAATGCTAACAGCCAACAGCGAAAGGGCTCTATCTCATTACGTTCACTGGAAAAGCAAACTCAGGGAGAAACAGAGGAAAAGAGAATACGCATGAATAGCAGAGTGGACTCAGAGCTCTACAGGACAAAAAGTGAATCCCTGCAGGTTCAGATCACCTCATAGCCACCAGGTGCAATATGCCACTGATTTTTCAATGATGGGATTGTCTAATTGGTGAGCCATTAATTGGACTTTGTTGAGTAGTTGCACAGCAGCACTTACACATATCAGTTTTCACACACATGTATTATTTCTTACAGCCGATGGTGCTGCCACACAGGAACAATTCTTTTCTCTGAAGCCAAATTTAGATCTATCATGAATGTATTCCAATAACAAATCAGTTTTACACTAGATTCTACCTTTTCTCTCCTTAATGATTTCTGAGTACAGCCACCTCAGCATGATTTTCATGTCTGTGCAGTTTTGCAAAGGAGCTCAGAGATATAGTTTCCCATAAAACAAAGAACAGATCAGGAACCAGGAAACTGATCCAATATAGTCTCTGCCAGTAGAATGAGGCTGCAACCATTTCCCCTGGGAATAAAAGGGGACTTACATCCGAGCTGAACTGTTTAGGGGTGGGCTGAGAGGCCAAAACCGCCCTGGAAAAAGACTCATACCAGGCCCAGGGACCATCATTCTACTTTGAGGTCTGTCATTTCAGAGTACAGTCCTAAGCCGGTCTCCTCAGAAGTAAATCCCATTTTATTCAGCAAAGCTTACTCCCAGGAAAGAGATTGCAATTCATTCTGCTTTCAGGGACTGTGTTTGACCCCTTCCCTTGGTATTCTTGATCCATTCATTGTTTCAGTCTGACCTCTGCAGCATTTCCATGGAGCCCATTCAAGTCAATTGTCTTCAGCAATACTGCAGGTGTTGCATTCTGGTAGCGAGTCTGAAAGGACTTTGGTACATTTGCTACACTACTGAACTAATCCTGGGATTATCTCACCAGAACATCTACTACTGATTATGGTAAATTTGTGTGGCAGACTTATTTGTGATTATTTGTGATGAAGATCGCAGCATCCCTTGGAAAAGTGGCTCTGCTGTTCACCTATAAAAATTCTCCATGGGATCCTCACCTATACATGTAGTAGTTGAGCACTAGACATATATCTAGGGATGGGCAAAATTTTTAGTGGTTCATGGTTTGAGAACTGAAGCGCAGAGCAGGTCAACAAGCACAAACTTTCCATGAACTTTCCAACAGTTTGTGGTGATTCATGCCGGTTCATGAATGGATACATTTCCAGACTTCGCTCAAACAAAATGAGTAGCAAATTTCAAAGCAACTTCAAAGCAATGGGGGGGACTTATCCAGCCTTGGAAACACCAATAGGTTCCCTGTGCATTTGATGTGTGCAGCTTGCATTTTTAAACCTGCGTCTGATATTTCCCCCAAAAGCACTTTCCTGGGGGCATCTTCTTGGGGTAGACATAACCCAAACCCCACTAAATCCAATCTACACCTAATTTGGAGGGCATGTAGTATAAGTATGCTGACCTCCTGTCCATCAGGAGGGGTCATTTCAACCATCAATGGACCCCACAAGGGTGTCTCAGGAGTCCATATACCAGGAATCTTAACATGAGTGAACATAAAGATGGAAGCCAGGATTGGCAGGCCAATATTATGCCTAGGAAATGACCCTGGAAAAAGCACACGAAATCTTGCTCTGACAGCTGCGACTCCCCCCCACCCCCTGCTGATGTCTGCATACTCCGGACAATGGACCTGCCTTGCCCCAGCGTAATGTCTTTCAGTTTCAAACTCTAATCCCATCCATCTGACCTCAACTTCCCTTTTCATATTTCCTTGATAATGACAAAGTCATACCTCTTCCTTCTTCCCACACCCCCAAGACCAGGTGGTTCATTGAGCAGTATATTTTTTCTATTTTGATTAGTTTAAATTAGCAATCCATTAGATTTTCAGCTCCAGAAAACTAATCGAAGCTGGTAGGGGTAACAGTAGAGGAGCATCAGGGGGAGGTTCCCTGCAAGTCTGATGTCTCTAGCTTGCACAAGGTCCGTTCTATGCACTCCTAAACCTGCACCTGTCAAAAAGACTGCCTGTCATTTCTCCAGAAAGCACTTCCCGGAGGGTACCCTTTTTGAGAGCCATAACTCAGACCCCATAAATCTAATCCCCACCAAACTTAGTGGACAGGTAAAGGAGAGTGAGCTGGAACTCCCCTGCAAGTTTGGTATCTCTAGCACACTGGAAGGCTGTTTTATCACACCATGGACCTCAAAAATATTTGGCGGCTAGAAGTTTAACTGGGCACCACACAAACTATGAACCAAAATGAACCACATTTTCCCAGTTCATGCCCATCCCCACATATATCTACTATTACTGAAAACTACTGGTTTTCAGAAAGCATTGGGAGACTATGAGGCCAATGGATAATCTTATGCGTTGCTTTCTATGGAAGAAGAAGCATAGTGGGCAGAGAAATAGAGTGCCCTGTCATTCCAGAGTTCAGCATTAGCATTCCTAATGGCCAGTATAGTAGATGGCTGGAGAAATAAATATAGTTTGAATGGGACAAAATCATACCAGAACACACCATCGTAAGTTGAACATCTGAAACGTATTGAAAATGATTGCCTGAGGCACATCTATGACTTCTATGTAATAATAGAGCCTCACTAATAAGATTTTAATTGAAAGGGTTTGGGATAACCATCATCTCTTCACACATCATTCACTCTTGTATGGCTCTGTTATTGTAAAAAAGAAACCCAAAAAGCACTCTCCACTTTGTGTGTCTGATTTAGAGAGCCAGAAATTAAACTAGATTCGCTGCTGCTGCTGTGGTGTTCAAGCTACGTATGGTCTGGTAGGCCTGATGCTTTATATAGGTCATCAAAAGAAATATCTTTTCTTTATCTTGCTCTGCAGTCAAATCTTCTGAAATACTGCTTGTTAATAAGTGTTCTCTTTTTTTAGACAAGCCTTTTATTGGCATATATATGAAGATACAGTAATCTAAATACAAAATCTGTGCAGAGTAAAATTAGAATTGCAGAGTAACATCATAGAGTAACATCAGAATAAGAGTAGCATCATAATAAAACCTAATTCATAGTATCACTTATCAGGCCATGAGACCATGGCCCTACAAAGAAACTTTGCTACTGTTTCAGTTGATATGTGTTTTTGATATTAATGGGAATTCCATATCTGCTGTGTCTCAGGATGTGGAATTTCTGCCGATCTCCAAATTTAGGCCAAAAGATTCCAAAATTATTGAAATCAAACACTGCTTTAGGTCTTAAATTTGCTTGTTAGTAAGTGAAAGCTGAATTATTTACGATCATACTGAACATCTACCCAAGAGCAGTGTTGACCAACTCTACTTGGTAAGAAATAGTTTTAACTAAGGCCTTTCTCTGTCATTTTGCTTTATTGTCTATTGCTGGCCTACGAACTGTTTAATTTATATCATTTTAGGCTGGCTGATATATGATCTATGGTGTTTTTATGCCTTACCCTGTTTTTTTTAATGACTAGCTTTAATAATTTTACTTTATTTTCAATTGCTCCATTTTAAGGATTTTATTGTATAGCTTTAGTTATAAGCCACCATGAGCTACTCTCTGGAGAGGCAGCATATAATTTTTCTAAATAAATAAGACTGAAATTCTCATTTATGCTTTTATAACTTTTTAAAGTTAGCCCTTATGACAGAGTGCCTTGGAAACCTGCTGGAGAGCTTTGCCTCCTGAGAGACTAGTGTCATAAGGAGCACATCATGCTAGTGCTGTAGCACCCTCATTGGCTCTCAGATTCCTTCCATACCCAACTAAAAGCAAATATTTATTTGAAAGGGAGTGACAAATGTAACCACATCACAATGAAGGATGCAACTACATTGCTGATGGTTGTGGGTCTAGAACTCACCTGGTTAACCCCAGCCTCTTATGCTGTGAGTGAGTACACCATAGGGCTGAAGAAGTCCACTAACCATGGGCCAAGCCACTTAAATTTGCATGGGGGTGCTAACTAAATTAAACTAAATTACATTAAGATTGAATTAAAGGAGCAGGGAGGTAGAGGGAGTGGGGGGAAGGGAGTGGAGAAGTAGCTCCTTACCCGGCCACCTTTGGGCTGGTGCAGCAAGCTCTTCCTTCCATCCACGGTGCTTGCATGAAACCCTTCCAGCTCACTGCTGGTAAAGGTGAGGAGAAGCATGGAAGGCAGGGCAAGGCAGCACCTCAGCATGGAGCTCCACCTCCAGGATTCTGGGCTCCTCTGGAGGCAGAAGTGAGACCTTCCCCCCAAGCCAATCCGAGCTGGTGGTCCTTTGCAAGGGAAGTGGGTAAAGTCCCCTGAAGAAGTGCAAAAAAGAGTGTGCATGCTTTCTCTCCCCCCAGAAGGAGCTTTTGCAGAAAGTGGAAAGGAAAAGAAGCTTTTTTGCAGCTTCCCCAGCTGGACCAGAAGGGAAGAAGGGGACTTAAAGGGTACGATTGGGGAGAAGATTTGGGTGGGGGCATTGAAGATTCAATAGGGGGTGCCTCGCACAGTGCCCCCTGGCCTCGCACAGCGCCCCCCTCACACAGCGCCCCCCTCACACAGCGCCCCCCTCACACAGCGCCCCCTGGTATCAGCTAGACCTTCAAACTAGGGTCTGGAAGACCAGTCTGCCATTGTAGCTCACTAGGTGACCTTGGGCCAGTCACACAGTCTCATCCACCTACCTCACAGGATGAGGATAAAAAGGAGGAGAGGACAATGATGTAAGCTGCTTTGGTCCCCACAGTAGAGAAAGCCAGGATATAAATGAAGTAAATAAATAATATAACTGAAGATGGAAGGCAGATAAAAGGCAGATTCAGGAATGGCTGAAAAGTAAAGAATGAAGCAGAGAAAGGGGGGGAGATATGGAGGTTGCTAGGAGGAGGGAAAGAAGAAATGTTGTAGGGAGGGGAATACAGGGAAAGTGAGGTGCCCCCTCCATGCACCACACAACTGGTCCATACTTCCCCCAAAGTAGAGGCTGCTGGGGTGAGGGAAAGCTGAATATGGAGGGGGCATATAAAGGTAGGCTGGTTGTTAAGTTTGAACGAGAGAAGGAAGCAGGAAAAGGGAGAGGCTGCAAGGGCTTTTGGGGAAGAGAAAGAAAAATAGTGTAAAGTACTGGGTTCCATACATCAGGACTCAGATCATGACATCAGTGAAGACACGTTTATTAGTATTTCACACAAACAAAGACAAACAACAACAGCCGGAGGCCAACTATATACATTGGGCGGGAATGCCCCATAGTTCTAAAGGCGTGTTCAAATCTCCCGCCAATGTCCCTATTGGCTCCTTACTCCAAATCCAGGAGCCTAGTTCCTATTGTTCTCAGGATCGAAGCTTGGCAGCCTCTGGCTGATGCCTGTTCCTGATCTCAGGACATAACAAATAGTGTGGGAGGGGAAAATGAGGTATCCCACAAGTCCTTACGGGTCCTCTGCTTGTATATACTAATTGTCAACCCAGCCAAATTTGACCATATTTAAATGCCCTGCTTGTCATGATCCCCTGCTTGTCATGATTTATTGGCATGCTATAAACTTATTATTTCCAAGGAGCCTCCATGGAGGTTTATCTCCTCCAAGGAAGTCCACGGGGCAGCCTTTATTTTGAAATGTTAAGCTTCAAGAATAACTTCTGTTTTGTACCCATCCCAAATTTTCCAGTGGACTTTAGGGTTATGTACAAAATATACTTTCTTAAGCACGTAGCTGAAGGCGAGGTTACATTCCACCTAGTATACTGTTATACATGCATCCATCTTGAAGTGGGGCTTTAAAAAAGAGTTTAAAAGGAAATAAAAGTATCATCAGGCACTTCTGGAACACTCATGTCTTTTCATTGCCAGTGAAATTGCAAATGCTGATTGTGCATAGTCCATCATAACTAAGTACCAAGGAGTTACTATATAAATGTACAAGGGCTTATTGACATGAATGGGGGAGGGGGAAAGGAGCGCAGAGGCTTGATGCTCACACAGTCTTATTTAGTGCAAGTCAAGTCTGATAGTGGCATTTTTAGGCTACACTGCAAAATTTGGTCTAACTGTTGCTATTCAATACATTTTGCCTCACCACTGCAACTCTGAAAACTGCTACTTGATAAAAAGATACTTGAAGGGGTGGGGCGGCTGTAGCTGGTTAACATAAATAATCTAGGGTTTCTGTTAAAATGTAGATAAGATACACCCAGAAGTCACCCTGGTCTTTGAACACACCACAAATGGAAATGATTGTTTCCGGTGGTTTTAGTACTGAAAGCCACTCTCAGAAACCTGAACACAAATTCGTCTGCACATTGTTAAATGGAAAACCACATTCAGGAGAGAATGAAACACTATGGTAACAAAACAAAGGCGCACAGATGCCATGGCTAACCATTCAAATGGCTTATTGATGTGTGAGGTCATTCATCATAGAATGTTTTAGATTTCCAGGCCAACTAACATAAAAGTCCACATCAAACCAATGACAATCTATCGCAATCCCATCTGCGCAGACCAACCCTTCCAATATTTGCTAATTACCCCACTGTGCATTGTTGAACCGGATAAAGCACTCCTGAAAAATCTATAAATATCCTGAAGCACTCTAAAGGTAGAATGTGCTAACAAATAAAATAGCTGCTTCAGACCAATGGGGCTACCTACCTAAATAAAACCGCTGGTTGGGAAGAGAGAGAACCTCAGCCCATGAACCTCTGAGGTAGTTAGCTCCAAGTCAGAAGAATTCCTCATTCTGTGGAAGTGTTTGCTGAACTGATCAATGCATTTTAAAGCTTGTTATTTCTTTTTTTCCTGAAAGAAAATCAATGGTCCTGTACTTTACAGAGACTGTGAAATGGTATCATTTGATTGTGATGTTTAGGGTTTCACTGAAAAATTACTAGGATTGTTGCTGGACTTCATATAAAACCTAAAACAAAAATTGAAAAAGTGTGCCTTGCACACGAAAGCTCATACCTTGAATAAACCTTTGTTAGTCTTAAAGGTGCCACTGGACTCTAAATTTGTTCTAAAACAAACAAACGGATAAAAATGGCTTAAACCTACATATGACTTCTTACCCTGATTTAATTTTTGAGGTCCCAGAAATATCAGTAGATTTACACTGTAATCCTATGCAGAGTTACTCCAGCCCCATTTACAGTGCTATCCTAAGCACAGGTATATCCTTCAAAGCTAGCAACTTTCAAAGTAATTGGTTCCCAGTATCTGGAACTCAAAGGGTAGAGGAATATTTAGATATAGTAGCTAATACCTATTACACAGGAATCTCCTGGTTCAACTTTCAAATTTTCCTGTAAAATCCAAGTGGATTTCCATTTCAAATGATAGTTTTGACAAGTTGTCTTCTGCAGAAATTAATCCAAACAGGGCTCTTTTTGTAGCAGGAACTCCTTTGCATATTAGGAGACACACCCCTAATGTAGCCCTGAATCCAAGAGCAATTCTAAGAATTATTTAGTTAAAAAATGTATATGCTAAATTGCTTGACCAGGATTCCTCTTGGTCACAACACAGTGCTCCTTCCAATGGAAGCTGATGTTCTTGCATTACTCCCTCCATTATTGTGTTCTGCATATGGGTGGTAGTGGCCTGACATGGCCATGGCAATATGTGCTGGTTTTAGGGATGGGCACGAACCAGTTCATCATGAATTTTGGCTGGTTCATGGCGAAGTGATGATTGCAAACTGAAGAACGAACACGAACTTCCTCAAATTTTGATGCAGTTCATGGTGGTTCGTGAAGAGCATGAAAGAGCTCCCTGCTGCTCAGCTGTTTGGTTTGAATGGCTCAGAGCCATTTAAACCATTGCTTTCTGCTCCCTGCATATTTTTGCAGGGAGCAGAAAGCAGGGGTTCAAACTTTAAATGACTCACAAACTGATATAAACCAGTTTGGTTTGCAAACCAGTATATTGGTCCACGGTTAGGCTCATGGTTCAGGCATGAACCAGGAACTGAACTGGACCAAAAAAAATGCAGTTCATGACCATGGTTCGCTGTTGCCATCTGCCTGTCAGAAGGCACTATCAGTATGCTGTTTCATGATAAGCTGGGCGCAGTGGGATTGTCAGAGGCTCTGGTGCAATTGTTATGCTTTTTGAACCTTGGAATGGGGTCTTCTACACAGTTCCTTTTTCCTGAGTATAGGGTACCCACTATAGGTACCAGCATCAGAGTCTACCTAACCAGTGTAATCATCATTAGAATATTTACATAATTCTTGTATCTTTTCAACCTAGCTCCTCCTGTGTCCTTTCAATGGAAAAAGCAACTGGTTGCAGCCTGCACCAGTGTGCACTGCTGAATCAAAGTACTATGATAATTCTCTACATCTGCCATAAAGCACACATGAAAAATGAAGTAAGATACAATATTTGGGGGCTTTTGAATACGAAGCAAGAAAGTAAAATAAGTCACAAGCTTTTTGTCAGACTGGGAGATTCAGATGGTTGAATTATGAGAATAGAAAAAAAAACCCCACTGTGATGGTTAGCTCTGTCAGATCATACTGTATGGTTTTTGACAAGAGTTTTAAAATTAATAAATAGATGCAGTGATACAGTGTTAGCAATTAATTTCTGTTTCAAGATTCAAAGTGATAAGTGCACTCAGTAAAATAAGTTTTGGTCTACCATTTTATCCCTTTAATTAAGACTGGAATAGGGCATCCATAACATGGTAAACACCTTCTGTGACTATGGATTTGCTAATGGAAGTTCTCTCATGGCCCAGCTGCTATAAGCCATATGGCTAGATTTTAAAATGTTACACTGCTGTGTATTTAAAACTGCAGCAGGGTTCAAAGTAAATGGCATAGGAATGCAGGACACAAGGAGTTAAAATTGTTAGGCAGACAATCTGCTATTGGAGGCAATTCTCTGGTTCCCGGTGAACTTGTTTCAGCTGCCTTATTTGCTATATGCAGAACAGCCAAAACAAGTCCATACAAGCTAAACAAGCTAAACAGCTGAGAACAGACAAAAATAGAGCTAATAATACAGTCATTAGGAAGACAGCCAAAGCAGAAATTGCAGATGTCCACTACAAAAAGCAAAAAGTTAAGACAAAGTGGAAAAGATAAAGGAAGAGACAGAATGGGTGTTGGGTTGACTTTATTCAGGTACAATTTGCTCCAATTTCAGTGAAAAAGGGCATCCTATAAAGCAATAAAGATGATAAACAACCCCAGTTTAGGTGTCTGATATATTGTGAGTGCAACCTACATACCCTAAAGGTGAGGGCACATATATGGTTAGCTGTACAGTTTGCCCTGTTTTAGACAAAATCTTGATTGCCTACCTGGATGTTGGCAACCCTCAATGTAGCTCAGCAATGTACACACTCTTCCTACTGCTACAACCATTTCAAGGTCTCAAGAGTGAGTTATGCTCAAAGACAAGCTTTGATAAGGTAAGCATTTTGTTATTTAATTATGCCACTCTAAGGTTTATCTTGGATCTTCAAGTTAGTTTTCATATATAAAAAATCCCAACAACAAAATGGTGGCTCCTCAAGCTTTTTTTTTTAAAACACTCAGTCGCCACCTCCGACGGTGGCCAGGGAAACCTGGCAACCCTGTGTCAGATGGTTATCGAATAATTCTGGGGATAAATTGTCTCTGTGGTAGCTGTGTGGATTTATTCTATGCGAAGCAGTCCCTTTCTCCGGTAGCCAGTGCAAATTCTGGCCTTGTGAAAATATGTAGAGTACAGGTTGTCAACTCTAGGTTCAGAAGTACCAGGAGATTTGAGGGTGGAGCCTGGGAGTTTGGGGTTTGGAGAGGGGAGGGATCTTGGTACATTATAATGTCATGCAGTCCACCTTCCAGAAGTGGAATAACTTTTTTTTTTAAATAACTAAATAAGTAATATATGTAGCCTGGAGTTCACTGGGAATTCTGGGAGATCTCCGGTAATTCTGGGAGATCTCAGGCACCCAACCTAGGCCTGGTATTTTCTTTTTGAGTTTAAGTGAAGGAGGGTTACCATATGAGAGAAAACACAAAGCTGCCTAAATAATTCAGTGGGTTAAATTCCTTGCAATGCAATTGCCCATTAAAGGTGCGTACAACATAAAAAGAAAATAACAGAAAGGCAATTGCAAAGAAATAAGAATGAGTGCTCTAGTTTAATAACAAGGTTTATGTAAAATACCCAGTAGTCCTGTTGTCTTCAGTTTCAACAGTCTCGCTATAATACAAAACACTATGGGAAATGAGGCTAAGCTAAGCTTTGGATATATTGACTAGAAGGCTTTATCTGAACTTCTGTTTCATTCAGATTTCTCAGGTGAATTCCATAAAGTTCCTTGGGTGCTTAAGGCTTTTTTTTTTTTTTTTTTAAAAATCTTATTTCTTAATCACATGTTCTGAATTATTATGATTTCCCTCAATACTCCCCTTGCCCCTAGGGAAATCCTCTCTAAGCTTGTTTCTGGCATCTGCCTTCCATAATTCTTTGTGTATACTATGGCAGAGAATTTATTTAACATTTTAGAAAGGTCCATTTCTTAAATGGATTTTTTTGTTTGACTTGTTTTGTCTTAGCTAGTAGAAAGCCCTGGGGATTTTAGAAAATTGTTAAAGAAGATAGTTTCACTTAAATGTCATTTCTTTCAGAATCTTATTTATACTACTAATGTCATCAGGCATTATTAAGTATGTACTAGCAATAATGACTTTTAGCTTAACTTAAAGATATGGAATTAGTTTAAAAGGTTTTTACTAGGGGGATCCAAAACAGGGCTGCCAATGGATCATGGGGGAAAAGCTGCTTGACCTGTCCCATGTTTTTCCCAGCAAAAGGAAACTACTCCTAAAATTAGAAAAGAAAATTCAAGACATACTGTGGGCAGTGTTCTAGGATGAAAAACAGTCTTTATCAAGTAGACAAGTTAACACGATTTGATTTCAGCAAAGTGATTCAGCTTTATTATAACAGCAAACTTCAACTCAGGAACACACAATAAAATAGTGGAGTGCAGCTCCCTTTTTAAATCATCCGGCTGTCAAAGCCACACCCATAAATAAGTTAACATCCAATCATAAACTCAGGATAAAGACCAGTGAAGTCTGTTCCCTCCAAGATACATATTTACATTGTCATTGGTTATTTACAGAAGTTTCATAGAAACCAGCCAATAGGAATGCAACAGATTACAATGCTCTTTATGCCTGAAGCTTAACATGTAAAAGAATAGGATGGATTCAGCTTCAGGACCTAACAGTCTTCACCTTTTTTGTTTGTTTCAGAATGGCACAGTTCTTGTTCCTAGGACAACAGCTGATGACCAAGGTTCTGGGTGTCCCATAATGGTTTGACTAGGTCCCTCTGATTATGATCTCTATGAAGCCAGAGTTCTTACCCTACTACAAATCCTGGGCCTGTTCATAGGGGACTGGTGGTACAAAATTCCCAGGGACCAAGTCAGTTTGAGGCCCCAGTGAAGCTGGAATCATCCTTCATTCAGCCAAATATGGTTCTATTTATTTTACTTCTAGCGCAGTTCTGCACTGCAGACACTAGGGGCATAGATAAGGCAGTACAAAACAAATACGCACTGTTCCTCCTTGGTGTTGTTTGCTGCCCTTTTTCGCAGCAATGTTTAAAGAAGGCTGAAAACTTTTAAAACTAGGTGGCTGAGGCAAACATTTGCCTGTCATGAGCTGTTCCTAATCCATCAACCAACCTGGTATATCTTCATTTCTCTCTTCCTCCACCATTTCTCTCTCCTCCTTTTTACGTGCGCGCAGCTCTATGACGTAGGTTAGGCTGAAAATATCTGACTGGTCCAAATGACCTAGTCAGCTTCCTCGGCAAGATAGGGATTTGAACCTGGGTTTAACAGACCCTACCCTGCTGCACCACACTGGCTTTCATAGGGTGGCTTCTGTTGAACAGTAGCAAGCAGCCATTTTGTCTGCAAATCTGAGGCCTTTTTCAGGTTTGTAGAAAGATTGGTCTTGTTCATCCACAGTTCCAGACACCAGATTTAAATATCCAAGGACTGGTAACCTGGCAATTAGAATATGATAAATGTAAAACAGTGGATGTCTTAGGTGAATGCCTGAGTTCAGTTCATATGAAAGCAAACAATTACTTAAACATGTGACTAAAATTTGTATTTGTGGTTTTAAAATACATCTTGTTGTAGACTTAGTTAAAGCACATGTGAAGTCTTTGAGATTAGAAATTAGTTCTGAACCCTTTGATCTACTACAGATCTGTACTTCAACCTGTTCAGGTGCATGGATAATTCCAGGGTAATTTCAGTTGCCCAATTTCTCCCTACTCTCCTACTTTCTTTTTTTCCTCTTTAAGGAAGCAGCAGCAGGAGAGAAGAGTAATGGGCAGAGAGGGCCAGAGCTAGTTGATTTCAGCATCCAGGGACTAGAATCATTTTCTAAAGATAGTACAGGTGCAGCTAGACAACACCATCTGGAGACTTGACTCACTTGCCAGTTTGGTGTATTGTTTAGGAGCTCGAACTCTAATTTGGGAGAGCCGGGTTTGATTCTGCATTCCTCCACATGCAGCTGCTGGTGTGACCTTGGGTCAGTTACAAGTTCTTTCAGAGCTGTTCTCTCAAGCAGTTCTTGAAAGAGCTCTCTCAGCCCCACCTACCTCACATGGTGTCTGTTGTGGGGAGGGGAAGGGGAAGGAGATTGTAAGCCTCAGGTGTACCACAACTGCCACCACTTCTACAGCATGAATGTCCAGGTATCCTGTGACCACCACAGCATCTTCATGGACCTTATGACGAAATTCCTCAGCAGTGTGCATGATGCCCAGATATTTGTTGCCTCCAGCCTGAATCATCTTATGGCTGCCTGGCCAGATGGCAGGGGCTGGCTCCTGGGTGAGTGTGGTGGCCTGGGTATGGAAGGGGGCAGGGGTCCCAGAGGTTTAACAGCAACACTTCCCTTTACCACAGGAGACTAATGCTATCCCTTGCTGCTGTATCTCTTGACGCTGTACCCAAAAGATGACCCCCTGGACCCATGGTGAGAGGGCCTATGGTGAGAGGGGGAGGAGGGTCTGCCCTCCTTGGGGGCCTCCCCTAATCTGGACCCTGGGGGACCCTTACACAGAGAGTGCATGCGCAGATACTTCTGGGACAGATGCCATCCAGAGGGGGCTTGGGCCCCCCCAGCACAGCACCCCACTGAAGGCTGAAGCCCAGGTCCAGCCATCATGGCCTGAGGTGAGGTGTCCTTCATCACAGGCTTTGTTGCCCCAGTCCTACTGTCCCAAGTGGCACCCACATCCGAGGCATCAGAGCACTGAGTGGCTGGCTCCTATCACGTGGGAGCATTGGACAGTGACTTGGGAGTGGAGGCATCCTGGATAATAGCCCTTCTTAGTCACCCTCAGCAATGTTAGTGCACAGATTCTTCTAAGGTCTTCAGGAAAAAAATACTGTAAATTAGCTCAATGTCTTTCCCTTGAGAAGATGTTGGTGAATCGGTCAGACTGTGTGTTTTTTGTCTTTCTCCCCTTTTTTTCTTCTCCTTTTTAAAAAATAAACTTTATTAACAGGAATATTTTACAAGATTTATCTCATCACAGTGTAATATATAAGCTGTAACAAAAAAAATAAGCGAAATAAATCGAGAGACAAGAAAAACAGTTCAACACGGTACATAACAGGGCTTTATCCAGCAAACTGGCATCTGCAATTGGGTATTATAAAAAAATAATTTATAAAACAATTGAAAAAATGCATCTCAACAAATTGAAATAATTTGTAAATTATTTTAAAAATTGAGCAGATGTTGATGAATTAGTCAGACTGTGTGTTGGGTTTTTTTTATCTTTTGCCCCCTTTTTTCTTCTAGTTGGATATTTAGCTGAGTAAATGAAGTGCAGTGGAATAATGCATCACAGACACTTGTGTGTTTAGCTTCTAAAAAAAGTTTACTACAAAATTAGGGAAAGGGAAAGAGAACAACAACAGTCTAACTCATCTTTCTAGTTCTGATCTACTCCATCTTGTTTCTTTTCTTCCCTCTCACACACTCTTTCTCTCAGACCCTATGAAGAAAGGAATGGAAATTTCCCCCCAAAACTTCACCCCATGTGTGCATGCAGAATAACATGTACTATCTCCAATATAATAATTAGCCAATAGTCAATCTTAAGGTCACCTCATTAAGAATAAAACCTCCCCCTTTTTGGTGGGAAGATTCTACTCTACACTTAATTGGATCTATGCTAAACTTAGTATTATTATCTTACAGAAACTTCAGCTTAATCCTTTCCTGACTGAAGTGATGACAAAACCCAACACTTTTCATGCATCACACCATAACCAAAACACTGAACCTTTTAAAATAAACATCTTTCATATGAGATAAGAAAGAAAAATAGTCAATTGCATAATCCACAGAGAGGATAATCACAATTTGTTGTCAAAGGCTTTTATGGCCAGAGTTCATTAGTTGCTGTAGATTTTCTGGGTTGTGTGGCCGTGGTCTTGGCATTGTAGGTCCTACACGGCCACACAACCCAGAAAATCTACAACAACTCATGATAATCACAATTATTTGAAATAAAATTGATCCAGAGGAAAGGAATGGTGGAAAAGAGACCTTAATACAGTTCCATTCCATTAATACTCCACTCTGTTATTAATATTGAGGTATTCTTAAAAGACAGTTGGATGCAGTTCAGTGATCTATCTTTATACTATCCATATAAATCTTTTGTTAATTAACTGCATTTTAAAAGCCATAAATTTTCAAGAGGTTTCTTCTTACTGCTGAATTCAGACACTGCCAGCTGTCTGCCAAATTGTGATTGCAGTCCCAGGAGTTATAAGGAATAAGCCAAAATATTGTAGAGATGGAAGATTTTAGATTGATAAAAAGAACAAAAGAGTATAAAATTTGCAGGGAAGCAAATTTTATCCAGCAAAAGCACACATAGTCTCCTCTGTCCCCAATGTTTTCAGAATCCCATGGAACTCGATAGATCAAGTCCCCCCATGGATTCATCTGTCAGTTGGGTCTTCCCCCTTAGGGGAGAGGTAAGAATAGAGAAATAAATTCTCTTCCTTCCTGGCATGTTACACCCCACAGCAAGATGGTGTGGAGCCTTGAAAAATATTCCTTTTCAAATCATCATATTCCCTGTACCCCTTCGAAATTCTTGTGCTACCTATAACTTTTGCAAACTTAGATAATTATTTATTTTCTTTGCAGCTTGATTTAGAGCCCAGAACATGCCTGAGTACTACAGATAGCCTTGCAAATCTCCAGGTGGGACCTGGAGACCTCCTGGAATTATAACAAACATCAGTTCCCCTCTAGAAAATGGCTGGTTTGGAGGGTGGACTCTGTGGATTTTATGGTGCTATTTTCCCTCCCCTCCCCTCCCCAAACCCTGCCCTCCCCAGGCTCAACTTCCAAATGTCCAGGAATTTCCAAGACAGAAGCCGGCAACCATAACTGCAGTTATGTAGCCAGCCAGCTGAAATGGAAGGCAACATGTCTCTGCAAGACTCACGGAGTTGTAAAGCAAGATATGATTGCCAGCTCCAGCCTGGGGGATTCCTGGAGCTTTGGGCGTGGTGCCTGGAGAGGGCAGAGCTGGGGTGGGGGAAGGAGCTCAGCAGGGAACCAGGCATTTCCTCCAGATCTGGAGATCAGTTGTAATTCCAGGAGAAATCCAGGGCCCACCTTGAAGTTGGTAGCCTTTCTCAGAGATGTAACTTCCAGAGGCCCTGGCAAAGAAACTGAACTTTGAAGAGTGACAGCCCTGGCAGCTCATCTTAACAATATTTTAATGGTACATTCATAACAGACACCAGGGGTAAAATAGGGAGAGTATTTAGAAATAATATGTTTAAAATTACAATAGCTCTGCTATCCTTGTAGAGCACTGGTATAGCACCAATAACCCTGGAGGATGGCCAGATTTTTAAGATGCTTTCCTTCTGTGCCTTTATCAACAGTCTGATCTAGCTGGAGAAGCTTTCCTCCTCATGCCAGCAGAGTTATTTTTTTTTTAAAAAGCATACAACGCTGTGATTTACTGCTGACTCTATTTTCATGTTGGTCCCTTTGGATGTTTCCATAGTCCTGGTTCTGGTGATGTTCCTGGGTCCCTAATCAGAAGAAGGTAAAAGGGAAGAAGGAGAGCAAGGGGGCAAGAAAGCAAAGACAAGGGAACAAGGATGGTAAGAGTGTAGAAAACAGAACAAAATTATGTTAAAGATGTAAAAAATAGACTAAAAATACATAATTCCCTGCTTGTTATGTCTACCTTATCACAGCCAAGACACCAAAGCCCTCTGCTAGTTCTTTTCCTCGTTTGTGACAAAACAAATGGAAGGAAGACAGAGCAGGAAGTTCATATAGCTAAGCTCTCGATTGACTTCATCCAACATAATGCTTTTTAATCACTCTTTGAACAAAAGATTTAGCTCTAATCCTCCTTTTGCTCAATTTGCTGTTCCTCATTTATTTGAGATCTTGTTGTTTAATTCCCCCTGCATACACCCCTCCAAAACGGGTTTACATAAGAAGTAAATTGCTAATATTTTCAGACAAATGAATTTCAGGGACTATAGCCTTTTCAGAATTCTCTCTCATAAGGCTTCTTCTCTGAGCACAGCAGCCAAAGCACATCTAATTTTGCTTTTTTGCTTTTTTCCAGGGTGTAATCTTGCATTCTCTTGCTGTGCTCTTATTGCCTTCATTGCCCTGAACTGCTGTTATTGTGCATTTTGCTAACAAAAAGCATATGATAATTAAAGCTGGTTTGAATGAGAATGGAGTCTGCCAGCCCTTTCTATTATCCTTTAATATGCACAATAAATAGGTAGAGTTGTCTGGCAGTTTGAAGGTTGTGTTTCCCATATTCTAGACTGCAAATTATCATCTATTAAACAATTTAGAAAGTGGGATCATGTACCATAGGTAGGCCCTAAGAATTATGGTCAGCATATTCCAATTAGGCCTTACTGTCTCCATCATAGCCTTTGGTAATGGACTATAATGGAAACAATGCCTAGACAAATTTTCCTGTCATACCCAAGAACTTAATTGTAAAAGTATTGAATAATTGTCAATATTGTGCTGCTGCAAGTATGAGATTGCATTTAGAGGACTTGATTGTTTATTAAGTATTATATCTCGAAAGTATGAGCCATAATCCAAAGGTTTGGATTTTTGGACCATGGCTTACACTTTTGAGATGAAGCTCTTCTGTTAGGAGATGGTTTGCACCACATGAGGGTAGGAAAAAATGTGTTTGCCTTGCAAATGTAATAAGGAGGGCTTTAAAACAAAAATCCTATGCGGGGAACGAGACAAAAATTCAAAGCCTAGTATGATGCCAATAACTGGGAATAAGAACACAAAAGATTTCTGGGGAGTGGCACACTTGCTAGGAAACATTAACTCAGAGGAGTAATGTGCAGAGTATGGGAAACAAGTGAGAGGAACTTGAAGTCCTAGTACAGGAAATCCAGGTTCGAATCCCCACTTATGCCATGGAAGTTTGCTGGGTGACCTTGGGCCAGTCACATTACTCTCAGCCTAGCCCTGATCTGGATAAGCCCAGGACAATCTGATCTCCTCAGATCTCAGAAGCTAAGCAGTGCCTAAGCGGAGGCAGGCAATGGCGAACCATATCCAAATGTCTCTTCCCTTGAAAACCCTACAGAGTCACCATACGTCAGCTGTGACTTGATGGCAAAAAAAAATATCCATCATACCACTTATGTTCTGAACAGGCACTTGGGCGGACGTCTGTTCTCCATTTTGAAGTTCAAGAGCTGACCATCCCAAACATCTAGAAGTCATTCTTGAGAGATAGGAGTCTGCCTTTGTGTTAACATTTACTAACTAACACTAGCCAAAGCATCACAAAATAGTGATTCAAGCTTCACCAGAATGGATGTTAAGAAACACACTACCCCCCAAAGGTGCTCGCATGCTCTGTTGTTTCCAAAGGACTAAAGTCAAACCAGAGAATCTCTGCATTAGAACTGAAGGGGGGGGGGCATTTTTGCACCCCAGCAGAAGCAGTGCAATGTACAGAGTACCCAGCATAATATTAATAAAGTTTGCTACTATACTACTCTTAAATAAATTCTACTATCAAGCAGAATAGGGATAGAAAGATCTCGAGACCAAGAAGTGAAGAGAAAGGAGGGGAGGACTCAGAAAAATTAGGTGAAGGAAACAGAAAGGAATGAGAAACATGTGGAAAAGAGGGGAGAAATTAAGAGAGGGAAAGGTTATTTTGCCTTGCTGTGACACCCTGCTTACTGCTTTGCAAGATCTGGCTGAGCTGGGTGCAAGGAAAGGGAGAGAGAAAGGCTAGGCTATTGAAGAAAATTACCTCTAGGCTGTCAGTTACTGTAGTAGCTATCAGCACAATCTGTTAAGGAAGATTGCTTGAGTCTTGGAGGAAAGGGAAGGTTAGCTGATTTGTCAGCTTTTTGTTATGCTCAGACTTCCTTGCACCCCTAGTGGCTGCAGCCAGAATTGCATTTTAAAAATAAGAGGGAAGACATTCGGCTGGAGGCAGCAGGATGACACTGGCTTCAAGGGCCCCCTTCAAAGGCCCTCCTTAAGCTATACCTGGAGCAGTCTGCCCCCTGCCCCTCTTGATATGCCACTGGTCTGATGAGCCTCTGGTGAAAGAGGTCAGAGAGATGGAATTGTGAGAAAAAGAGGCTCTTTTAAGTTCTGTGTTTTGTGTATTTCTTTTTCCACTGCAAAGAAATTAGGAAGCTACATAACATTAGAGGATGCTAAGTTATATTTAATGGACGGTTTTCTTATATTTATCTTTCTATTTGTCTTATGAAGGTCCAGCAGCCTTTTTCATCTTTTCCATAGAAAGGCATCCTTTGGTCTCTATAACAGGATTTCAGCAGCACATCTAATTACCCTTTATTGGCATTATTTGGTATATATGACTTCAGTTCTGATTTCCAATTTAAGATTGTGAAGGCTATCAAAATACTGTGTAGGCACATCTGCTCTTTAAAGTAAAAAAAAGTAGTTTCATTAATATATAAATGGAAAAAAAATAATCTAGGGAATTCTATGAAGTAGAATCTCTTAATTAACCAATTTCAAGTAATGGGATGACTATTATAGAGTTTAGTGCTGCATAAAGCTTGATAATTCAAGGATAACACACAAAATCTATGAACTTTAGTTCCCTATCTGAACTGGCTCAGGAAATGCCCTTAAACCATGCGAAGGAGGGGAGGCCAGAAAAGTAGATTCAAATTTTATCTAGATTAATTTGGAAAACTAGAACATGGTCTTCTCTAAATAACAGACAGAGACCCCGAGGCACCTTAGATGTTCAGAAATTAAACTTACAACTGGCTTACATCTGGCAATGATCCTGTGCACTAAATCCATTTGGCTGGCCAGATGGCCTGAGACTTGAAGCTTTTTAATCTCACACAAAAAGCACTTTGGGTTGAGGGGGGAAAATATAGCACTGTGACAAAAGGCCCTCTTTATTGGTTTTGGAGCTCTAGTTGCAAGAAAAAAATGTGGGCAAAAATAATGTTGTTATTACCACTTAGTTTCCAAGCACGGCATGTTCTGTCATTGTCCCCCCTCCAGCGTATTTATCACCGATGAAAGGCAAGATTACTTATCAGAGAAGCAACATGCAAAAGAGCTGCATTGCTTGCAGACCTCTCCCCATTTGGAAGCTGCAAATGCTTTATGTGTTCGTCTTCCTGTGACTCTCATGTACTTCCCTCAAATCAGGCTCTCCCTTCCTCTGCTCAATGATCGGCCAGAAAAGGAGATGATTTTTAGTTTTGCCTAGTCACCCATTTAGTTGAATGAATATTGTTTTTTATGTATCAAGCAGTTGTCTCTCCAAACTCATGCTAAACTGATTTAGAGGACAGGCCCATCAGCAGCTACCAGCCATGATAGTTTCCAGACAATATATCCCTAAAGATCAGCTGATGTGTTATGGGCCTTCAAGAGGGTCTGATCAGTCACTGTAGGAAATCAGACGCTTTACCATATCATCCTTTGGTCTAACACAACATGGCTCTTCTTGCGTTCTTGGGGGGGGGAGAATAGTGGTCTTCCTGGGGCCCCCTCCACTTGCATTGTGGTTTTCAGTTGGATCAAGTTCCCATGCACCTGGTGAGTTTTTACAAAGCTGGGCGCACCCAGTATATGGTGTAGTTAGGATCTATGACTCTGTGTACACAACAGACTGTGCTGTTAGATTACATCTATGTTAGTCTGATTCACGAAAACTCATTACATTTCTAAAAGAATGGAGTGAACATCATCAGAGTGTGATTTTTAAGGCTCATTGGATACATAGGCAAGCCCAGGGATTTCCTTGGAACAAAAGAAGGTGCTAAGCAAACTTTCCTGGCCAAACTCTGGAAAGCTTCTCAGTTCCCACAGCCAATGGCTTATGTGTAGGGTTGTTTTTTTTTCTTGCTTACTGTTCCCCCCCCTTTTATTTTCTTGAACTTTTAGCTTATGATAAGTTTCCATCCAAGAAAACGTTAATCCTTGTAATATATTTGCATTATGAAAGTACAAAATGCCAATAGCCTCAGTATAAAATACAATTGAATTATGAAATGTATAACCTAAAAATTCTCTGATGTGGTGTGTGAGCACATGCTTAATGCTGTGGTAGCTGCAACTTGTGTTTGTGACTTATCCTGTCAACAGATCTGAGCTAACAGTGTATGCTTGTGCATGCATCGCCAAGACATTTTGTCAAAACCAAACATATTCAGAAATAGCACATGATCTCTCCATATGTAGGACTGATTTCAGTGTTGCGTATGTATGTGTGAACCAATGTTAGTTTCAGAAATGGATTTAAAGGGAACACAGTGTCAAGAAGTAAGAGGAGGTCTTCAGACCCACCAGAAAAATATAAAAGATGCTACAATTGGCAAAAGACAGAAGAGACCCCCTCACTTCTGCAGGAGTATACCGCATACCATGCAATTGTGGACAAGTTTACATCGGGACCACATAGAGTCTCTGTACAGGTTTTGAGCCCTCTCACCCCCAATCCAGGGGATAAGAGAAGCACAATTCCTGATACTCTGCCAGCACGTACAAGATCTTACTCCTCTCTAATGCCAGTCCAGGAATGAGAGATACCAAAATCCCACATGCTTAAACAAACCCAAGAGTATGTCTGCACACACTCCTGGCTTATCAACAATCTGCCACCAGGACCCCAGAATACTAGATTTCCCACCAGGCTCAGGAGAGAGGTTCCACCTCCTGTTTGGTTTCTGGGAATCAACATCTTATCAGCTCTGGGCCAGAGCTGCAGATAATTAATTAACACACAGTGGTAGCCTTCTAGGCAAACAGCATAGGCACGGAGATCTAGGTTTAGAACCCAGTTGCAATGCAGGACACAAACTCAGATAATATTGAGAAAATATTATCTTTAATCAAAGCAGAAGCATGCATATATCATAAGACTTGCAGAGGTAGAAAAAACAAATAAGATCTATTGCTTATTTAGCTCTAACTATACAGAGGTATTCATATTTACCAGTCATTCAGAGGTACAGGTAATTATAAGTCCATTATCCAGGGAATCTTAAGGATGTGCCACATGCTTGCAGTGGGCAGTTAAGGCCAGCTTGCTGCCCACTAGTAAAATTCAATGTTGCAGGTATGTAATCCAAACAGGGACTCACTCTCAGAAAGAAGCTAACTTTCCAAGAGAACTCTGTCTCTCATCCCATAGGGTCAGCACAACTCCCTCCCTCTCCTGTCATAATTGGATATGGCCGTTTATCCAATCACGAGAGGATGGAGAGGTGTGTTTACTATCTAGGTGCAGACATTGCTGACACGACTAAAGGCACGTCTGCTTGAGCTTTGATGTGTAAATGCCTTGGGACATCTGTGTCCCCCCAGCTTGAGAAGAGCCTCAATGTCTCGTCTTCTCAGCAAAGGTGTCAAAGTGGCTTTGTATCTGGATATCAGGCTTGGCATCTGGCATGCCATCTGTTCAGGTGACAAAAGTCACAGGGATATGTTATCAGCTAGACCATTTGGGCCTTGCAGGAATTAATCAGGAAAGTCTTTTCCTATACAATCACATTCAGACAAGAATAAAAGAACATGAAAGACACTGCAGATTTGGCCAACCTGAAAAATCAGCAGAGGCTGAACATAGCCTAACCCAAACAGGACACAGCAGTTTGTTCCAAGACACTGAAAGACTGGACAACACTTCCAATTATCATGTTAGATTACACAGGAAAGCCATTGAAATTCATAAACATAAACACAATTTCAACAGGAAATTTATTTATTTATTTATTTAGATTTATATCCCACCCTCTCCAAAGGCTCAGAGAGTTTAAAAATAAAAGAAGAGAGTTTAAAAATAAATACGGCATGGTTTCCTGTCCTGAAAAACACAAAATGCTCTACAGCTGACAATTGCACTACAGATAAGATTAGAGTTGCAATAGCCATTCCACACACAAAGGAACCTCCTCAGGAAACAATCCATAGACAAAAGAACCTCCTCAGGAAAGCTCCTCCATTAGCATGTTCATAGCCTGGAGAACTACTACTACTCAGCCGTACCCCACCTTCCAGGTTAGATATAAATTACCTGCCTACCATTTTTCTGCTCACCTTGACACAGAGAGTACTCCATCTTTCTGTGTGTACCTCTGAGGATGCCAGTCATAGCTACTGGTGAAACACCAGGTCCTACAATGCCAAGACCACGGCCACACAACCCGGAAAATCTACAGCAACTAAAGAAAACTAAATTCTTAGGGGAGTCAACTCTCCACTCCTATAACCAAAAAATATGTTTGTGCACAAACCAGTTCACCTGGTTATGGCCCAACCCTGTTAGCAGTTGTACCTGCCTTCTCTAGTCCTTTCTGTTGCCTTCCAATTCCATCTTTTTAATAAGTGTCAAGAAAGAATAAAACTCATAGTGCCATCCTAAGTAGAGTTACATCCTTCCAAGACTTTTGGTTTCAGTGGGCTTAGAAGGGTATAACTCTTGTTTAGGATTGCACTGTTATGTCTCCCTAGCCGTCATTTTACTGACATCTCTGTAAACAAGGGGAAATGTTCAGAATATATCCCTCCTTAACCTTCCTTCTTTTAGGCTAGGTAAGCCCAGCACTTTCATTCTTTCCTTGTATTATTTTGTTTTCCTGACCTTCTGTTGGTTTGTAGATCTCCTCTGTGTATATCTATATATCTATTTCTCAAATGTGGGCAGATCTGTGGCTAGCTAAATCCATGCAACTAAATCGCACTAAGAGAAACTCCCTCCAAGTTTGCAAAAAAAAAATCTTACATAAAAATACATTAGGGGGTTAAATCTCTGTGTATTCACCAGTGCAGTGTCTCCTGGGATACTATCCCAACCACCATGGCTCCTGACTATTAGGTCATCAACACAGTGACTCCTGGGGACCCTGCCACCACAGGTCCCAAGGGCCCTGCCGCAGGATCCATGGTGGGGAGAGAAAAGTGGGGGGGGGTTGAGAAAGGGAAGGGGGGAAGAAGGGGGAAGAGGGAGGAGATATTGCCTGAGAAGGGGTGGTGTGGGAAAAAGAGGGAGGATTGAGAAGTGGTGGGGAAATAGAGGGAGGAGACTGTCTGAAAAGGATTAGAGGAAGAAAGGGTGTGAAAGATGATTTCCAATTGCGGGGGGGGAGAAGACCAACATAGAAGGGCTAGGGGTAGAAAGGGAGGGAAGATTGATAGATAAGGGGGTGGGAAAGAAAGAAGGGCAACACTGACAGAGAAGGGGGAAGAGGAAAGGAAACAAAGGTGGGGGGATGCTGCCCTCCCTACCAGTTTCTTGCAGTTCCCTGCTTGTTTACAACTAGTCAGCAACCTTCTTTTTTTAAAAAAAAAAAACAATTTATTAATGGATATATTTCACATGTTCCATATTATATGAAAAGCAAAATAAAATACATATCCTTTTCGTTATACCCCTCCCTCCCCAATACAAGGCTTCCCGCAATGCTCTTACCCCCCTTAGTCAGCAACCTTCTTGATCTGTGAGGCACAGAACTGAACACAGCATTCCAAACCAGGACTAAAGATGAGACCCAACTTTACCTGCTTTTTCATTTCAGGTGTCCGCATTTCAATTTCACTTTTCCCTTGTGAGAAATAAATTCATAATCAACACATGCTGGCTAAAACATTCTGCTAAGCATTTCCCAGGAAACCGTCAGCTCACTATTTCTTAGGAAACCCTCAGAAGAATATTTTAGCTAGTGTGTGGTGATTCACAGGCTTGACACATGTGGGAACATTCATAAGTCTTGTTTGCCACACCAAAATTGACTGGAGAAGGGGAGGACTGTCCAAACACCTATGCTTTCCTCTAGACTCTCTGTGAATCTAGTTCTTCAACTCTCCTTTTTTCAGTAAATCACATGCAGGATTTCATTCTCAGTCCAAACAAAATGAGAGAAGGTTGTGGTGCACAGTGGATTGTGCCAAGTGCAGTTAATTGTATTAGCATTTTCTCCATGAATGGCAAAATGCCAAGTCAATTTGGGCACATTTGTTGTGATCTAGCAAACAAGATTATCCATTAATCTGCCCCACAATACCTAAAATGTTGGCATGGACTTAATATTTTCTAGTAGTATAGTCTGTTGGGTTTACAGTGGTGGGAAAGCTTTTGTCAGAATTTTAAATGCATTGATTTGAAATCTTTGGAGTGTACTTTAAACTGTCATCTTATTTATATGATGGGAGCACTGGACTACCTGCCATACTGGTAGCCAAGAGGCAAGCAGATGGTTCAACAGGCAGTTGAGTGGCTCAGCCTGAGCAACTTGTAATTTAGATGCACACTAAGGAGTAAAGCCATGACCAGTAACACTGCAGATCAGATGGGAGCTAGTGTGACTCTTTGTGTAATTTGATCTCTGCTAGGCAGGAAGGTGCAGTACTATCTTCAGCCCATATGCTATAGAGGCACTGTAGTGCACATTAGCAGTTCCCTCTGAGTGCTAGCCGCTGAAGCCCCACTACCAAAGACCCTGGTTCAAGACACCCAGTACATTACAGTACTTTGTACAAACACCTTAGCCTGTGTTTGATGGTGGTGGAAAGCGCCATTGAGTCGCAGCTGAGGTTTTCAAGGCAAGAGACATTCAGAGGTGGTTTGCTATTGCCCACCTCTGTGTTGTGACTACGAGTGTGTGCTCAGTATATAATGAGCTGAATAAACACCTGAAAATACCTTATCTGTATTTTTTGCATATTTATTCAGCTGAATGCAGATTGGACAATCTGATTTGGCTACACAAATAGCTGCACCTGAATAAAAGCCAATATTATTTGGCTTTCATTCAGGTGCTACTAGAAGGCATTTAAAGAGACTGCAGTCTCTTTAAATGCTTTCTGAGTTCACTCATTGAGTCACACCGCCACCATAGTGTGACTTGGTGAGTGAACTCAGTAGGCATTTAAAGAAACTGTGGTCTCTTTAAATGCCTTTTTTTTCTTCATTGGGCTCAATGGAGGATGGGGGCACCTACTTTGGGCCCTTTATTGGACCCCCTAGTCCAATCTTTTTAAAATTGGGGGGCTTTTTTTGAGGAGAGACACCAGCAACTATGCTGCAAATTTGGTACTTATACCTCAAAAAACAGCCCCCTGAGGCCCACATACTCCTGGATCAATTATCCATTATACCCTATGGGGACAGTCTCCATAGGGTATAATGGAGCTGAATAAATACAGTTTTCCAGAATATTTACCTGAATCCTAATACAATATGACCCAAATTGGGGAAAAAACTGAATTTTTTGGCACACTTCTAGTTGTGACCCTGGAATTCCTCAGTGGTCTCCCATCCAAATACATACCAGGCCAACCTGGTGATGAGATTGTGCTAGCCTGCATTTAGCAGCTGAAAATAGTTATCTCTGAAAATATGTCTCCTGGTAATGACACTGGACTATTACTTCAGATATAAATATTTCTATAGGTACAAAATTTGCTACGTTTAATTACCTTCATTCTTTAGACAAACTTACCAAATAGATCATTAACATTCTTATTTAACAGATGAAGACTTTGGTAGAGGAAGAGAAATCAAGGACATCCAATAAGACTATATCTGAGAATATTTGAGAGAGAGAGAGAGAGAGAGAGAGAGAGAGAGAGAGAGAGAGAGAGAGAGAGAGAGAGAGAGAGAGAGAGAGAGAGAATTGAATGAGAACTTGCTTGAACTAAGGTTTGAACCCAGATTCAAATTTGGCATGCTGCCTACTAAGCCGATTGGGCTGTTAATCTCTATTTCTCTGGTATTTAAAGTACAGTAGCCACAAAGAAATATAGAATTCCAATCTAAATAGGTACAAGACCATCAAAACTATAACTACTGTGTTACATTGATTTCAAGTTTGAAGTTGAGCAAGTTCCATTGGTTGAGTTTCAGTTGACTCTTTCAGTTTCAGATTTAAGGCCCTGGTTAAGAAGGCAATCCCAAGCAGTTCTGCTCAGTATCCTACGTGGATCCATTCACTGGGACTTACTCCCAGGAAAGTGTTCTTAGGGTTGCACATTAACTTTCCCAATGAAATCAATAGGATTCAATTAAAAAATGGTAACTTCAGCTGGATTCTGTCCAACATTATATAAACAGAGGAATTAATAGTTATACTATACATATTTTATTTTGACTGAAAACACGGGCTTTTTTTCTTCTAGGTTTTCAGCACTGTCATATGTATTTTCTTGGCTGTCTGTGTACTGGCACATTTCAACATAACCAGTCACATACAGACGTTCTGCAAATGCCACCCAAATTAGTGCATAACAACAAACAAAAAACACAGATGTTAAAAATCATTTCTGCCTTTTTATATTATTTCTGACAATTATGCAGTTTAGAGTACCAACATGCTCATTTGGGAGTCTTGGATAGCTCAAAATAAACTTGAGCCAAATGAGGTTTTGGTTGATCAGAGAGTCAGTCAGTTGTATTAAAAGTCCATGGATTGTGTTGTCCTCAACCTTTTGAGCAATGAGTGAAACACCATCTGGATATTCAGAGCCATTGGAATATAGATGGTTTTAAAACTACCTGGAACTGTCCTCACTATGAACTGGAACACTAGTAATAGAACAAAGTTTGAGTCCAGTGGCACCTTTAAGACCAACAAATTTTAATTCTGGGCATAAGCTTTTGTATGCATGCACACTTCATCAGATACTTTGAAAGAGTTTCCCCCAAAGCCTTACATATAGGTGGTGGGGGTGGGGTTAGTTGCCAGGAAAGGCTCATTTGAGTCAAGATATATAAGTAACTGGGTGATAAGTATATCTGAAATTGGACTAAAGCAGTTAACACAAATACTTTAATCCAGTCTCAGCTTCTACACCCTGAGCTTTTGAGTTGAATGCAACCGCCCTCATGTACCCTTTGATGGTGCGGACTGCAAACTGCTTCCTCTGAAAGGCCATTGCAAACTGTAGCAAATGCTCAGTGGGTACCGGCCCAGCTAGCAGAGCCCCAGATCCCTCCTGAACCCATGAAAAACCTTGAGGTGCCCCTTATACGTCATCCTTATACCTGGTGCTAGAGATGCTTCAACTGCTTGTTCAACTCCACAGAGCCTCCAGCATCACTTCCGGTTCCTTGCATGCCCCCGGAGCTAGTTCTCAGAAGCGGTCCTCCTGGAAGCAAGACAACACATCAGCAATGCTGTTGTGCACACATGGAACATACTCAGCCACGAACAAAATATTAAACCGCAAGAAACGCAGGATGAATGTCCTTATCAGTCACATAACCCTGTGGGATCGAAATATCAGCTTGTTGACCACCTGCACCACTGCCTGATTGTCGCACCAGAACTTAACTAACTTCTCCCTCAACTGAAGGTGCCAAAGGTGGACCACCACCACCAACAGAAAGAATTCCAGAAAGGTCAAATCCCTTGTAAGGCCAAACACCACCCAATCACCAGGCCAGCGGTGTGAACCCTTGGCTGCCAGATGTATCCGAGGAGATCTGTAGGGAGGTCTCTAGCAGCATGGAGCTGCACCAGAAGGACACTCCATTGTACCATTGCAGAAAGTCTAGTCACGTATACAAGTCCGCTTTGATCCTCCCCAACACCTGCACCCGGTGACGAGATTGGAAGACCCTCTCAGGCAATCACAAATCCTATGGACAAAGGCCCACCCAGGGAACACTACCCTGCAGGCAGAGTTCAAGTGGCCAAGAAGCATCTGCCACTCCCATAAGGTCTTGCTCCTCTGAGAGTATGCCTGCAAGGTTACCAGCCCTGCCACCTTATCAGTAGGCAATGCGCACAGCTGTCTATCAGTGTCAATCAAGACTCCCAGGTATGACAAGCCTGTGGCCAGACCTTCCATCTTCCCCTGTTGTTTTATTGCCACGTATTCCGTCTTCTCGTGTGCCAATGGGAACCCCAATTCCACTGCTAGGTTCTGAAAAATATCCATGGAACTCCGACAATCGTTAGTCCCAGCCTGCCCAACAAATAGGAAATCATCAAGATAATGAGTCACCCCATCCGAGCCTGTCCTCTGCTTCACCACCCATTCCAGAAAAGAGCTGAAGGTCTCAAATGCAGAGCATGACAT
Organism: Gekko gecko; assembly: GCA_029375565.1. Classification (NCBI taxonomy): domain Eukaryota; kingdom Metazoa; phylum Chordata; class Lepidosauria; order Squamata; family Gekkonidae; genus Gekko; species Gekko gecko. Next base: position 58,173,226 of record JAPDNY010000003.1, on the reverse strand, counting down.
TGAGCATCCCATGGGCAGGGCCATGTCAAAATAAAACCGGCTGCCAAACGTAAAGCCCAGCAGTTCGAAATCCCCTGGGTATATTGGCAAGAGGAGGAAAGTGGACTTAATCTTACACTTTCCCATGAGTGTGCCTTTCCCACAGCGAGCCACCATCCACACCGCACTGTCAAAGGATGTGTAGTGTACCATGGAGAGCTTGCCTGGGATTCCATCATTCACCGACCTCCCATGAGGGTACAACAAATGATGGATCAGTCTGTACTCACCAGACGCCTTCTTGGGCACTACCCCTAATGGGAAAATGTACAGCATACACGTGGGGAGCTCTGTGAAGGGGCCTGCCACCCTACCCTCCCACACTTCCTTGTCAATTTTTTGCTGCACCACATCTTCCAACCCCACCACTGATTTCAAGTTTCTCACCATGCTGTGTGCCCTCTCCCCCTCAGAAGGAACTCAGAATCCCACCCAGAAGCCCTCCTCCAGGAACGCCACCTCCCTCATGAGGGGCTACCCCCACAGACACTCCCATAAAACATCAAGCTTGATTGGGCTGTGTGCCCTTGCTGGTAGCTCCATCCCTTGCCTTCTTGGAACCTCCACCATCCCTGTTAGCTGCTCACCCCCCATCTCCCCTCCTACAGGACAATGCTGGATGTGAGCCCCCACATGTGCTGCAGGTATGTTTGTACTTGCATAGTTTCCTATTGCACCTTGCAGCATTGAAGTCCCAGCAGACGAGGTGAGGTTGAACCCACTGCCTATTGTTGACTCCTCACCTGACTTCAGCCTGTGACTGTGCCACCATGTGTCCACTATCAGCATACCTGCCTGCAACATCCCCCACTGGGCCTAAACACCTTGACCAGAGGTGCTGGTGCTCCTGGTCCCAAGGGAGAGACAGATCTAGTGCTGCTAGCGAGCAAAACAGCTAATCGTACCACAGCCATGAGGGGCCTGCATACTCCTTATATGCCCAGTGAACAAGGTCCAGGTATTTCACCAGCCTGCCTCCCAGTCCAGATAGGCCTGCAGCACCACCCCCATGTAAATGGTGTATACCAACAACCAATTATCAAAATTTTTATCTATTTGCATGCACCTAATTTTTCCCAACTCTCTGGGATCGTCCTGCACGCTAGCCTTCAACTCCACATCCCAATAGCGTGAACATTTCCACGTATTCCCCCTTTCCAAATGTTTGCCTTTGTGGCCTGGAACAAGCAGTCCCACTTGTTACTTAATAGGACTACTCCTGAGGAAGACTATTGAAATGAGTGTAGGAGGGCAGGGATCACCTGGGACATCGTGGATATCTGGAAGTCCTCTGCAGGGAGGGTCAGGCGCTGTTGACAATGAACTTTTCAGGCTGAGTTCATTCTCAGTACAAAAATTTAACTTCTCATTACAAAAATGGTTTCTTTACACTGATATATGTATATATGTGTATAAAAACACTCTTAAAGTATTTCTATAAGCTTACTTTGGCATAAAATATGACAGATATAAGATTACACTAATATTTTAAAGAATACCTTTCCTTTTAAAGAATATTCTTTTAATGTTTCAAAGTAGTCTGTGGTATAAAGCTTTTATAGATATCTTCAATTCATCTATTATTCTTCATTTTAATTCATGAGAAGATTTTTCTTGAATTTTATAAAGATTTTTAATCTAAATTAAAGTTCCTGGTTTTGTAAAATGTGCTATTTTATTTTGACCAATGGGGTCCTTTTCGTATAACATAAATTCTGCATTCTTAATTAGTTCTTTTAATTGGTAGGCACACTTGTGATTAATGACTTTTGTTCTTTAGCTGGACTCTTAGCATACCTGGCGCTCTTGGTTATTTTCCAACTTTTACTTTGTTAAAATAAGCTTGGTAGTTCCTTATAGCTTGAAGCTATGTATTTAGCAATTTTTTTTATTTAAGAATATAGCCTTGGTAAATACTCACCTAGCTACTTTTTCTATAACATAAGCTTTCATTCCCAGCAGTAAACAAAATATTAAAGTTGTATTTTAATTTCTAAAAAAATGCAGCAAGTCAGAAGAGGGGTTTTCTTCTCTCTTATAGTACAATTACCCTTTTGTTCACCCCAATTAGGCTTTTTTAGCCTCATCTTGACCAATTATTCCTAGTTCTCTTTGAAGCAGAGAGTTTGATCATAATTCTCCTTTATGACAGGTCATTATTGCTGAATGGTACCATCCTAATTAAAAAGCTTAATGACATAAAACATCTGTTTTTATTAGGAAATTCCTCTTATGTCAATTAAATTGAATATAAAACACCTGTTTCTACAATTCTGTTTAGTGGTTAACAATTTGCCAGCTTATTTCTGAAAAATCCCCAAAGTCCTTTCCCAGAGGCCCTCTGGAATCCCAGCAATAATCAATAGATGATCATTTCAACTCTTGGGCTTCCTCTACAATATCATAAGGTGTCCTATTCATTTAATCTTCCTAAAGTTTTAAATGTATCTTTCCAGAGTAATTATAAATACTAGATAACTAATTCACAAATATAGATAAGGTATCATATCAGAATAAATGGCAAAAGGATTGTAAAATTACTCTGAATGAAGACATTTGAGGGAAAATGTGGGCATCTATACAATATAATTTGTCGGTACTCTTAATAAAATTTCAAACTTCTAAGATTCTTGCCCATTGGTATTATATGCCCGATATACTTTCAAACTTAAATAGAAATATAAGTCCATACTGTTGGAAACAATGTGGGCACATTGGATCATATGTGCATTGTTGGTTGTATTGCCCTAAAATAAAACAATTCTGGGAAATAATTATACCAAAAAAAAAACATTGTTGGTCTTAAATGGCCTTAAATAATTAATTGGTCTTAAATAATTAGTAAAAGGTTTTTTTGTCCTTTAGGTTCAAGATTGTCCTAGTCTGATTCTGAACAGTTTGTGTAGGCCCAGCACTCCTGCAAGCCTTCCAGGAGATCCCCAAGTTCAAAATATTCAGCAAGCTGAGAGAGTTATGCATCACAGTCTGCTCTACTTTCACTGGCATGCTGATCACTCTTTAAAAATGACAACTTTGTGGGGGCCTTGGGCAAAAATGTGTATTCATCATAAGTTTTTGTACTTGGTGAAACAGGTGCTGTTAGAGAATGGACACCTGTGAACATTTTTGCTCCACAGTCAACCAAATTGCATACTCTGCATCTGCCCCTTCAATTTTATTAGCTTCCAAATAGCAAGACAGTCTTTCTGCATAACAGTCCCAAGATGCTGGTTGACTAACATCAAATTTATATCTAGGGCTGCCAGCTCTGGGTTGGGAAATACCTGGAGATTTTGGGGGTGGAACCCTGAGGAGAAGAGGGACTTCATCAGGTTATAACAGGGTCCACTCTTCAAAGTTGCCATTTTCTCCAAGGGAACTGATCTCTGTAGTCAAGAAATCAGTTGTAATAGTGGGAGATCTCCAGGTGCCTCCTAGCCTGGAGGTTGGCAGCCCTATGGCCAGTGCAGCCATTTTGGTAATGACCCAGCAGTAGAAGGAAAGAAAAGGTAGGGCATGAGAGTTTAGTGAGACAGGTGGGCTGCCTGGCTTCTCCTATCCTCCAGAAGAACTTGAGCTCAGGGAATGTTATGCCCCAGTCTACTCCTCACAGAAGCCCTGGAGGGCTGTGTGTGTGTGTGTGTGTGTGAAATGTCCCTCTTTATAGGAACTAATCATGAACCCCACTGTAGTATGTGAAGGAACAGACAGCTGCTCCCATGGAATTTGTTAGTACCTGGACAATCTCAGTTTTCCTCTGGGGGAAAATGTTTTCTGTTTTTCTTTAGCACTGCCATTTTCTGTTATTTACCACACTGATGCAGTAAGCGGCTTTTGTTGATTAAGCTCTCTGAATCCCATAGGCTCTTTAAATCCTATCAGAAGAATAATCTTTTGAGATGTGCTTTTAATGTTCTTTAACCCTGTTTTTGGAATGTTTCTCACTGTTCATCTTAATAGGTCTTGCAAGGTTGTTTCCCCCCTCCCCATCTAAGGCTACATTCCTTATGCACATGTCCTTCATAGTAAGCTCCAAAGAGCACAGTGGGCCTTGCTTTGGCCTGTACAATTGTGATCAGCCTGTCCAATTCATTACAAGTGCACTTCAGGTTTACAGTAAACTCTTATCTCAATGCTATCCATCTTTTCTTCAGGTGATTCCTGGAAATTATGCAGGTAGATTTATTATAATTGTGATTCAAAAAGACAAGTTAAACAGCAAGATAGATATGTATCTGTGCTCTTGTTTTCATTTCTTAGTCCCCCTGAAACCTCTAGACCTCTAATCTAATTTCTATCTCTCCCTGTAGCTCAAAACTACATTTCTTTTAACTCTCAATGTTCTGTATTTCTGTTCCAGGAACAGTCACTCTTACAGAATGAAGTGACAGATAATCTGCTACAGCCCCCCATTCCCAATAAGAATGCATGCTTTTCATCCATGTTTAAGACCAGGCATTGTTGCTAAGATGCAATATCTACTGATATCATAGCCAAGAGATACAGATCTTCTCTTATGATTTGCCCAAGCAGCTGAGGATTTCAAATGCCAAGGGTTTGGATGTCACCCTCATAAATTACTTGGTCTAATTCCAATAAATGTTTTTGTTACTTCAGTATTCATAACAAATGCAGCATGCTCATAATACCCTGAGTCAAGGGTAATTTGGGTCTGGAGCGAGCTGGACCAGCGCTCCGGTAGCCCAGGAGCAGGCACAAATGGTGGTGGCGGCAAGCCCTGCCCCCAGCTCCCCATCCCTAGCTCCTTCTCTCTAGAGTCCCCAGCTCCCCACCCCCAGCTCCTTCTCTCTAGAGTTGTGCCGCAGCAGCGATGTGATCTTTCCATTGAATTCTATGGCCCCATAGAATAGAATGGCCCCATAGAATACAATGGAAAAATTGGCAGTGCGACTCCAGAGAGAAGGGGTTTAAACTTTAAAGCCCTTCCCTCTTCACTTTTCCCCCCCAGCCCACCTTGGCAGGCTAGCTGGGGAAGCAAAAAAGGGTGGGAAGCATCTTCAAAAGCCTCCCCTTCCCTTCCCCAGCTGGCCTGCCAAGTCAGGCTTGGGGGGGAGTGAAGAGAGCAGGGGGTTAAAGTTTAAAGGTTCCTTCGCACACATGGAGGTGCTGAGGCAGCCACCATCAGTCTCTGTGTCTCCTGAAAAAGATGCCCAAATCACTTGTTCAGGGGACCTCAGCGCTGATGCATATGTGAGCTGGTACCAGCAGAAACCAGGCATGGCCCCAGTACTCATTATACTGGGATGACCAAAAACCGATTCTCAGGCTCCAAATATGGCAACACAGACACATTAACAATCTCATGGGCCAAAGCAGAGGGTGAGGCGGATTATTACTGCCAGGTGCAGGACAGTAGTGCAAGGCAGCACATGGTGATTCAGCCAGAGGAGGAAGCAAGACAAAAACTTCTCACTATGAAAAGCAGTTGCTCACCACCTGTAGTGTAGTGACATGAGGGAGCTCATCTGTGGAGTTGAACATGCATGAATGAAGGGTGAATCACATTAGTGTGGATAGTGACTCCTCTGTCAACTCTGAATCATTGTCTTTTGCACCTGCTGTGTTGTGTCGTGTGTGTGTGTCTAGCACTGGCAAGCCATATCCCCCCTTTTGCTTCCCCTTCTGACATCACTTTGGTGTTTGAAATGGAGTTTCTAGATGGTTAAAATTTTAAGTGGCAGGCTGGTTTGTTTCAAATAACACACGTCTGTGGTTTTACACAAAATGTGATTATTTCAAAATCCTCAACAGTTGTAAATATTAAGTGTTCAGAGAGATTAGTGACCAGCCATGAAAAGAAAATTTAAAATTGTGTTTTGTGAAAGCTGGCATTGCATAGTTCAGTTGTGGACTCCAGGGGCATTGAGGGGCACAGATGAGGAAATGAAACCTACCACATAGATTTGGAGAAATAAAATGGCCACAGTTTTTTATTGATTACACTGCAGGAGCATTGGCACAGCATAGGGATGGATCCTGAACTGGGTGACCCACCTGCTGTCTGATGAACCCCACACCGCCAGCCCACCTGCTGGGTGCTACCTAGAAGTGGCAAACCCCTAGGTAGCCATGTGCGTGCTGGCCACTGCATGGTTCCCTTGCCACCTTGTGTTGACAGCCCCCAAGCTGGGCATGCCAGTCAATCAGCTCTCACCAGGACTCCTTACGGGAGTTCTCCGAATTGCAGGATGCGGGCACACAGGCACCACTTCCCTAACTAAAAGGATCTGTCCCATGCCTAAACTACCATAAGAGCTGGGTGGAAATAACTACCCCCAAGCTCCCACCAATGTTCCTAAGCCTGTAACCAATCAAGCAAACCACCTGGGATGCCATGCAGGCAAATATCCATGCCCCACTTGGATAGGTGCACCCCATCTCATGACCCATTGCCCCAACCAAGTGATATATAGGTGGCAGTTGAGACCCAAGGCTTCTCCTCACCTGGATGATGTGGCATACCTCCCCACCCAATAGATGATGCTGTGGCTTGAATTTTGCTGACCTACAGGCCTAAAGGACATGTACATTATTGACCTAGCTGACCTGAAGGGCATATGTAAGACCTGTATGCAGCAGACCACTATCAGCCAATGGAGTGGGTTTGTTCTGCTGGAAAACTCAGTTCTGAGGCCACCATGGCTGTGCCAGTGTGAAAACAGTGCATGCCAAAATCTGAGGGAAAAAGTCCCAACGCTGGGATGCAAATCTGTAGGATGTTGACAGACCGGAACCTAGAGAGGGTGGGATATAAATCCAATAAATAAATATAAATAAACCATCAACATGCACTGCGAGAGTATCAGTACCTGGGGGCCTGGTCTGGAGGTATTCACGCATAAAGCAGACTGAACAGGGCTGGCCTGGTAGGGTGGCATGCAGGAGAATACTTGAGCCCCGGCCTAACTGATCGTTCTTGGACCAATGATGGCACATGTGCAGCTCGTTATCCTGGATGGCAATGTCCAGGTAGGATAGGGCTCAACCAGAACTATCCCTGTGAGATGCAGCCAGTAACTCACTGCTATAGGCTAATATCAAGGCTGCCCCATAAAGGGTGACTTCAGATGTGAACCAAGAAGTCTGTGGTAGCTGCTGGATCAGCCTGATTAGAATGTGAGTCGTGATGGTTTCTCACTGACAAGGCACAAGTGATGCAGCCCTCTTCCACCCCTCCAAGGCCCGCCAGGCCTGGGAGGAGTTGCAAAAATCAGGTAAGCCAAAGGCTTTGCTGCAAAAGGATATTGCCGCCAGACGAACCCCTGTGGTCCTAACAGACACATCCCACTCCCCCAAATACTCCAAATAGCACAAAATCATAGCCTTTGAGGCCAGCCAAGGCCCAACATGAAGAGAGAAGAGAAGAGATTGGATTTAGATCCCACCCTTCACTACTTGAAGGAGCCTCAGAGCAGTTTACAATCCCTCTCCCTTCCCATCCCCACAACAGACACCCTGTGAGGTAGGTGGGGCTGAGAGAGCTCTCTCAAGAACTGCCCTTGAGAGAACAGCTCTGAAAGAACTTATGACTGACCCAAGGTCACACCAGCAGCTGTGTGTGGAGAAGTGGGAAATCAAGCCCGGTTCTCCCAAATTAGAGTCAGTGCTCTTAACCACCAAGGATAAATACTCTGAAGCTTCATAGCAGTAAGCCCAACAATTAGAGGTGGCAATGGACCCCAAATCTTCCTGAGCAATCAGACATGGTCAAGTGTCCACAGATTTTCTGGGGAGCAGTCTGGGAGCCAGCACACAAAACCACTCATCTTGAAACTGAGACAATTCATCCATGTTGTCATTACTGTTTTCTGCAATGTAGTGTGCTGAGAAGGAAGTGTTAAACTCAAGACAGGCTAAAACCAACCTGAGCACCAAGCCCTGGGCCATGACCCACTCAGAGTATGAACTTTGCCTACTGATGACCCTCACCACTGCCTAGTTATCGCACCAAAACAGGACATGCCTATTTTGGAATATTTCCCCCCCACATAATGACTGCTGCCACAATGGGAAAGAGTTTGAGAAAGGTAAGATCCCTTAAGATGTCAGTACCAACCCAATATGGTGGCCAAGGCTTGGCACACCAGTGCCCTGCAAAGTATAAGCCAAACCCCAAACTACAATACATCGATTTGGACCTGAAAGGACCCCTCCAAGTCCAGCTACATTTGCCAGATGGAAGACATCACTGAAGCCCTCAAGGAAGCTAAGCCCCCAGGTCCTCCTTGATGGCTTGTGTAACTCTGATATGGTGATGAGGAGCCTGTACCCTGCCTGTAGCTGGGCAAGCTGTGCACAGAATGCATGGGGATATCATCTGGCAAGCAAAATTAAGGTGGTCTAGGAGAGCCTGAATTTACTTCAATGTACACTTCTGTCTGCCACTTACCTATATGATAAGGGAGATTAGCACTGCAAGTTTATCCTCCAGAAAGTGTGAGGTGCCCTGCACAGAATCCAGCTAAATACTCAAGTACATTAGCTGACTGGTGGGGCCTTCCATCTTGTCTTATGCTAATGGAATTGCTGCTAAGGCTTGAAAGGAGACCAAGTGCTTTGTGCACACTGTGGTGGCAGCTGGACCAGCAATTAAGAAATCATCCAAAAAGTAGGTGACATGTGGGGATTGCATACGGTCCTTAACCACCCACTCCAGAAGTGTGGTGAACTTTTCAAAGGCGGAGCAAGCCATTGCACAGCCATTGACATTAATCTTGTCCACATACCATCCCCTGTTAAACCTAAATCTCAATAACCAGAAATCATCCAGGTGGACTGGCAATAAACAAAATGCTGACTGGATGTCACATTTTGCCATAAGGAACCTGTGCTGCAAGACTACATGATCTATATGGTTTGGTCAAAATAGGCAAACCTTGTACAGCATAGTTCAGGGAAAATGGAATTGTTGACCAAGGACCCCTTGGGGGACAATACATAGTGAATCAGGCAGAACTTGCCTGGGGCTTTCCTAGGTACCATGCTCAAAGGGGAAACCCTGAGATTAGGAATAACTGGACACCTGAAGGGGCCTGCCACTCACCTGGCTGCACACCCCGTAGCAACTGTCATGAGTTAGCCTGAGCTCAGCATAAAGTCCTCAGGAGAGGACAACTCTTCAAGGGAAAAGGACTCCCCATGAGAAGAAGAGCCATGGATGCCTGGTGTCATAGAATACAGGCAGAGCAAGACAACAGAGCTAAATCACAGTCAAGAGTCCAATCCAGAGATCAAATACCAGTTTAGCAGCAGTCAGAGTTCATGGGCTATTCAGGAAAGCAGAGTCAAGGCAGACCAAGGTCATTGATCAGCAAGGTTCAGGCAGGTCTGAATAGCAGAGTCAAGGGCCAGTCCAAAGGTCATAGCAGGTAGGTAGAGTCCAGAATTGTGGTCACAAAGTTTACAGGACTGTGACAAGTTACTCCCACAATCTGCAGTTCTCCAGGTCTGACTTATATAGGCATTCCTTAACAAGCCTGATTTATAGCCATCTGCTGGCAGGTTCTCCTGCACTTACTCTGGACTGCTATCATTAAGCAGCTGGTGCTGAGCCAAGAGGTGAGCACTCTGTCTGCGGATCCTTGTCGGAGCCTTTCCCTTCGCTGTTCAATTAATAGGGAGGAGCCTGGTGGGCTACTTTCCTGCAGCTGTGCTTTGTCAGCTACTTCAGAGCTAGGTGTGGATGGTTCAAGGTCAACTGCTGGTAAAGAATCTTGAGGCTTTTGTATCTCTAATTCACTAACTTTAGCTGGTTCAGAGCTGGCTGCATGTGGCTCCTTGACTCCTGAGGAGTCTTCAGCCACAGTGGACTCAGGCCGGTCAAGCTAGCCCACAACAGCTGGCTCCAAGTCAGCAGAAGCCAGCAAGCAGGCTGATGAGCTTCAGGCTGACAAAGACTCACCACCAACAGCTGATCCAGAGCTATTACCTAGCCCCAATGCAGCAGGTGGGACTCAGTTGATTAAGACCAGTCCACCAGGCTCACCTCTACCCTTCGAGTGCTGAAGCTTAGAAGGGAGCTACAAGCAAGGTGGCGGAGAGCATGTCTCCTGGCCTGTTGCCATCAGCCTGGAGTAGTTGCAGCAGTACTCCCAAGCAGTTGGCTGCTAGCAAGGAGTTGTTTGGAAGTGTCTATAAAACCCAGTGCTGGGAATCTGTATGTTGTGGAAACAACAAGTAACCACTATTTTGATGCAGTGGCCACAGCTCTGAACTCTGTTCCTATGACACTTGGACCAGCTCTTCTCTGGAATCTTCCTCCCTGTGCTTGTGAATGACCTTGGAATATTGGACCTTGCTTCCTGTATAATGCTCTGGATTGGAATCTGCTCTCTTGGGAACTAACTGTTGGAATGAATTTTGACTCTGGAATTCGGCTTGGATTGACCCTAGATTCTGACAGCAACCTTTTCTGCCACTACAATGGACTTGTCCCTGGGGGACCAGAAGGGGTGCTCTCTGTTGCTATATTGAGGAAGGGCTTGCACCCCTGGAGGCTGGTCTGTTCCCCAGACAGCAGCCCAGGCTGATCTACACTCTCCCTTCTCAAGGCCCATGTTGGTAGTCCTGGGATGTATGCCCCTGCCAATCATAAGCAACACCACCCCTGCAGAACATAAAACACCAGGAGAGCCAGTTTGGTGTAGTAGTCAAGTGTGCAGACTCTAATCTGGGAGAATTGAATGTAGTCAATAGCTACAGCTGAATTAAGTGAATGTGAAGCACCAGCCGTATTACTGTTCCCTTCTTCGTCTGCTATAAGGAATCCACAACAGGTGTGTTAATTTGTGCTCTCACAGGGCTCAGCAGCTGTCCTCACTTAAAGCAAAGATGGGGGGGTTGTGGGGTATGATTTAAAGCCCACAGTACTCTCAGGAGGTCTTCCATCCAAACACTGAGCAAGCCATCTGCATTTAGCTTTCAAGATGAGGCATGTTGGTAAACAGGCACCCGTAGGCCCACCACATGCCCCTGTCTCCCCTGAAATAATCCAAGCAGCCACAGCTTCATTCACATGACCAGGATCCCTTTAAGGCAACCAGCAAGAGGAACAACAGAAAGGCCTGAGAGCACTCATGCCTCTGGGATTGGGGGAGGGACATTAAGAAACTCTCACACCATTGGGATGGGAGGGGGAGCTAGAACAGGCACCCAAAGGGCCATCACATGGCCTATCTCACCCAAAGTGATTCAGATGGCCACAGCACCATTCACATGGCTCGGATCCTCTAAAGGCAACCCTGGGGTGGTTTTTGAACAGAGATCTTGAAGCCCTCACACTGCCAAGTTCAATGGGGGGGACACAAGGCCTCCTAGAGGTCCCCCACCCTACCGGTTCCACATAAAGATCACCAGATTCTTAGCTCTGCAACCAGCCGCAGCCCAACCACAGACATGCAGCCTAACCACTCACATGTAAATGCAAATGAAGAGGCTGATGAATGCTCCGGCAACTGCTCCTCAGAATGAAGACACCCATGGAATGCTCAGCCCACTGCTCTCTCATGGCCCAAGAGGTTTTTTTGTTTTGGTTTTTTAAATTGAGGCTGCTGTGCCAAGAGCCACGTGGAACAAGCAAGTAACCAGAGCTGATGTTTAGGGCAAAGTGAAAGCTGTGGCGATCTGGGGCCAAGGATCAGGCAGCATTGCCTTTAATAGAGGGGTGGGCAGGTAAGGTGCCCAGGTCTGCCCACCTGGCCTGCGTGCCCAGAAGGGGGAGAGGGGGCATCCAGCTGCCCACTTTAGAATCCACCCCCCTCCTGACCATATGGTCAGCTGAATGCTGGTCACATGGCTGTCCTTGTTGTGCCCTGGAGCCCCGGAGGCCACAAAAGTGGCACAGGGGGAGTGAGTCCCCAGCCATGTCATCTCATCCATGCCATGATCTCTTTTAATAGTCTCAACTCATAACAGTATTGCTCTCAGCTTCACTGACTCATTCAGACCCGCTCACCGTGTTAAGGAGTGCATTCAAGACTGGAGTATCATACTTGAACTCACTGAACTCTTGAGATAGATAACTTACTGCAGAGGTAATTGTTTCTCCAGACAGGTGTATGTAAACTTTTTGTTTGTTACTTCATCAATAGCTGGGCATGATCCACATGCACTTTATTTTTTCTGACAGTATTTTTTTTTCATTTGTGCCCTGCAATTTAATGTAACACACTTTGTCCTGTGTTTTCTGACAACTTTTTGTGATAAGTTCTCACTCCCCCTTGCTGTTTGTAGCTCTGGGTAATGTTCCGTCTAAGTTGTAGAGTCTTGTGAGCAAAAATTCAACTTTGTGAGCCCCTGGACATTAAAGTTGTGAGTGAGTGATTTGGCTACTGCATAAATCAGTTTGCTCTGGAGCCATCCTTCCTGAGCTAAGACAGAAATGTGTGAGTCAGAGGCTAAAAAACTGTGAGCTAGCTCACATTAACTCAGCTTAGAGGGAACACTGCTGGATATATCTTTATTTCAAATTTAAAATGCCTTTCCACTGAACTTATGATCCCCTAGCAGCAAACAGTATAAACATTAAAACAACATTAAAAACAAATATAAATATACTAGGAATAAAGCCCATTGTGGAAGTAAATACAATGAGCTCTACAAAGAGGCTCTGGGAAAGTGCCCCAGCCTTGGGTACTCAGCGTCACTTTGTTGTGGTGACCTCACCATTTTCTCCAGAGGAACTGCTCTCTGCCATCTGGACAGCAGTTGTAATTCTGACTGATCTCCAGTCCTCACTTGGAGATTGGCAACAATGGATCCCCAGAAGGAAAAGGACAGTTTTTCTCTGCAATGGGGACCAAAGCAACTCACATCATTCTCCTCTCCCCCTTGTGACTTGTACAACAACCCTGTGAGGTAGGTTAGGCTGAAAGTCAGTGACTGGTTCAAAAACACCCACTCAACTTCCACAGCAAGAACCTGGGTCTAGCAGACCCTGCTCTGAAGTTCTAACTGCTATGCCTAGGGTAGCCAACCTCCAGATGGAGCCTGAAGATCACCGGGTACCACAACTGAACTCCAGACATCAGATCTCTCTTCCCCTGGAGAAAATAACTGCTTTGGAGGGTGGGCTCTATGGCATTCTATTCAGCTGAGGCCTCTCCCCTCCCCAAACTCTGGTTTCCTTAGACTCCACCACAGAATATCCAGGAATTTCCCAACCTGGAACTGGCAACCCTAGTCAGGACTGGCCTCAATGAGTTCCCCACAAAGGCCTGAAAAGGCTTCCTGTCTTTGTCTTTTTACTGACAGAACCAAGCTTGGTTGCCTAGCAACAGCCACTGAGGGAAAAGTTAGTCCCATAGGAGCCAAGAAGGAGAAGTGTCTTCTTCAGGAGAGACAGCCATTTTGATAGTTAATTCTGTGATGGAAGAGTGTCCAGGCTGGCAGTGGACAGGGGAGAGGAGTGGACCCAGCCCCCAGCCAATGGTACATGAGTACTCTTGAGTGGCAGTTGATGGGCCAATGGAGTGGCAGTTGATGGGCCAATGGAGTGCACTGCACAGCCGATGGGAGAGCTGGAAATGGCCAATACATGAGGAAATTATATAGAGAGAATAGATTTCAAAAACATTCTGCTTGATGCAAAACTGTGTAATTCCAATTGTGCTTGAAGATCTCCTTCCTCATAAACAGCAAGAGTATGCATATGAAGGTGGACACAAATATTGATGGAGATGGCTGGCTTCAGCAGTAACAAGTAGCTGACAACAAAGGACAATATAGCTCTGTAAGGGATTCTGTCAGTTAGTGGTGTGAAGTTGGTCCTTTGGTATCACTTGTTGCACTGGGTCAGGAAGAATCTCCTTTATGGTGCAAATGTCCCACCTTGGTATGGTTTCTCTCTCCTCCCTGGAGAAAATAACTGCTTTCGAGGGTGGGCTCTATGACATTTTATTCAGCTGAGGCCTCTCCCCCCTCCAAACTCTGGCTTCCTTAGACTGACTTCCTTACACACAGAATATCCAGAAATTTCCCAACCTGGAGCAGACGACCCTAGTCATGACTGGCGCCAATGAGTTCCTCACAAAGGCCATAAGGTATAGATAGGAACTCTCAGTCTGGGGCAAGTGATGCATTGTATTCTTGGTGCTTGGGGGGTGACAGAGGGAGGGCTTCTAGTGTCCTGGCCCCACTGCTGGACCTCCTGATGGCACCTGGTATTTTTGGCCACTATGTGTGACAGAATGTTGGACTGGGTGGGCCATTGACTTGATCCAACATTGGCTTCTCTTATGTTCTTAAGGGTTTCCTCCCTTTGTCTTTTTACTGTCAGAACCAAGCTTGGTTGCCTGCCAACAGCCACTGAGGGAAAAGTTAGTCCCACAGAGGAGCCAAGCAGGAGAAGTGTCTTCATCAGGAGAGACAGCCATTTGCCAGTTACTCTGACAGGGAACAGTGGCTGAAGTGGGAGTGGGCAGGGAAGAGAAGCAGCCAGTGGGAGAGCTGGAAATGGCCAATATGCCAAGAGGATTATTATATAGAGATAAAACCAAATTAAAGCACATAAACACATGAATGGGAGGAAGGGTCCATAAGAAGCAGTGAGGGACCTCAGGACAAGTCTTTACCTGCTGGTGGATGACCATGATAAAAGGGGACCAGTGAACTCCTTGGACAGGGAATTCCATAATCTTGCTGCCACAACCATGTAGGCCCTTTCTTAAGTTGTCTCCTGTCTAACCTCAGATTTTTATTTACTTTATTTATACCCCACCTTTCTCCCCAATGGGGGCCCAAGGTGATTCACATCATTCTCCTTTCCTCCATTTTATCCTTATAACAACCCTGTGAGGTAGGTTAGGTTGAGAGTATATGACTGGCTCAAAGTCATCCAGCAAGCTTCCATGGTGGAATGGGGATTAGAACCTGGGTCTCCCAGATCCTAGTTCAACACTCTAACCACTATGCCGCATTGGCTCTCAGATGGTAGAGGCAACTGAAGCAAGGGATCTGAAGATGACCATAGGTGTTGGGCAGGATAATATGGCAATGTTACCCAAACTGGACCCAAAGAAGGGAAATTAGTTTTAAAAGGCTTCCAGAAAGGAATAATGCACCATTAAACTGCCCACATTCTTCCAGTCATTAAACTGTTACCCGAATTGGACACAGAGAAGGGGAAATTAGCTTTAAAAGGGTTTTCAGAAAGGAATAATGCCTGTTTATACCAGGTTTCAGGTCCCTTTGGTACTTAGGCTCTGAAAGGGGCTGCCTCTTTAAACAACTAAGTCCAAAATAATATGGGGACCCCAATAACCAATGGGGTCTTGGCTGGAGGAGGGGGCGGGGTCCTTACAGAATAGGCAAGGTATGCTGGCCCCAAGTCATACTAGACATACAAGGTCAACAGCAGAACCTTGAATTGGGCCTTAAAGGAAACTGGGAACCAATGTAGGTGGGTCCAAACTGGAGTGGTATGGTTCCTATGACTCACTTTAGCCAACATCCTGGCTGCAGCATTCTGTACCAACTTCCAGACACTCTTCAAGGACAACCTCACATACAGCACATTGCAGTAGTCTAATATAGAGGTTACCAAGGCATGCTCCACCCAACTGAATATAGCCATGTATCTGATGAAATGGGCTCTGTCTCACAAAAACTTACGCTGCCAGAAAGTTGTACAAAAATTACAGTGCCACAGTACTTATTTATTTCTTCATATTTATAGCCCACCCTTCCTATGAGCAGGCTCAGGGCAGGTAACAGCATTTCATCAATACAATAAAAACAGCATTTCATTAATATAACAAAATAAATAAATAAACTTTTTTATTATTCCAGAACATAAAGTTTGAGAGAGAGAGAGAGAGAGAGAGAGAGAGAGAGAGAGAGAGGAAACCAGATTAAAATTCAGTAGGAGCTTTCTATCACAAGCAGTGATCCCTCTAAGCTGAGTTAGTGTGAGCTGGCTCACAGTTTTTTAGCCTCCGGCTCAGACATTTTTGCCTTTGCTCAGGAAGGATGGTTCCAGAGCAAACTAATTTATGCAGTAGCCCAATCACTCGCTCACAACTTTCATGCCAGTCACTCACAAAGGAGAATTTCTGCTCACAAGACTCCACAGCTTAGAGGGAACGTTGCTCACAAGTGCTTCTACAGTGGCTGAAATGAATCTTAAGTAAGCCATACACAGGACTGAGTCTGGTTTAAATGGATTCTGAAAGAGAAGCCGGGTTTCCTTCATGCTGCCTGGCTTTTTTTTGTGTAAACGAGCAGAAGGCTGGGTAGCAAGCTGGAAGCTCAGTTTGCTTATCCAAACCTGAAACAAATCGTACAATCTTCTCACCACCAAAGGCCTCTTTTACTATATGATAATTACAAATTCATCTCATGTGGAATGTGGGCCAAATGGTTCCCTCCCATAACAATACATATTTCTTGAGTACAAATCATATTCTGCCATCATACAAAGAGGGATTCATACTAACATAAACAAGATTGCTTTTTGGGGGGTGTTACATTATTCTTTCTTATACATTCTGTTGCTAACATTTGGCATCATTGCATTATTTGCGTGCATATACCCCAATGGATATTTTGGCATGGATTGTGACTGATTCAATACGTGTAAGATTGGAGTATTTGATTCAGACTGACATGTGTACCCATGGGAGTATGGTGGGTGATTGCAAGATCAAGGACAGGACTTAACAGATGGAGGTAGAACAAAGACAACACAATTGTTGATGGATCCCCTCAGTAAGATGTCTGGCAGACTCTAGGATGATTAGTTATTGCATTATTCTGATTTTAAGTGAAATATCGTCCATCAGAATCAATAAATGTTCTATGCCATTGATGTGTTCGTTTTTAATCATAGTTAGACATGACACAGATTTATTTAATTATCTCCTTGCATACAACATCTGGACATCAGTTGATGTTTTGCAGCCATCATTGTATTAATTCTCTTCCAAATAAAGATAATTGGAAGCTAGTCGCTAAGTACCTAATCCAGGAACAGAATAGGTGTCTTTCCCAGGGGGTTCTGGAACCTCGCAGTCACTGTTTCAAAGTGCTAAATGGAAGCAATGCTACTGAAATTAAGGAGAATTTTTGATGAAGCAGATTTTCATCACATCTGTTTTGAGCTACAGCATGATGTGTTGGCTCCAACCAGCTTTTCTGCTGGTGAAAAAGGGAGGAGGGGTTCCTCTTTGACCACCAAAAGACTCTGCTGGGAATCTTAGGACCAGGATGCAGTAAGAAGGAGAAGTGGGAAAAGTTAAGTGGAAAAGCTGGCTGGGTCCAACCTGATATCCTTCCATAATATTCATGTTGCCTTGAATAGCAGAGAGGAAGTTTTAAGAAATGGTAACACTGAGAAATCATTCTCAAGAGACTGTCTTCCATTAAGTGGGGTGGCTTTCAGTTGCAAGCTTCTGAGATCTGCATATTGTTTTCCTGAATAATCTTTATTTTGTTGTTGTTAGGGTTCAGATATCCCAGATGAAAGTGTTTACCTTTCTTTTTTCTGGTCCCCCTTTCAAAGGAATTTTAATTCCTTTGTGTGTTCACTTTAAATAATTGTGCTTAGTTGCAACCATCTGCTATAGCATCATAGCACAGTGGCCAGGACCACTGAGCAGCCTGATTTCACAAATGTTGCAATCGGAAAGGAAAGCATGGCTAATATGTGTAAGCTAAAGCATTTAGTAAATATTCTGTTGCTTGGTCCTGCTTCATCATTGGAAAGCAGAGTACTCCATAAACGCCTTGTGCCCAAAGCATCTGGAGCTGACAAGACATTGGGCAAGTTAATCCTTAATCTGGTCCAGTAAACCAGGATAGCCTTAGATTTTTTTTTTCATTGAAAGCAAATGAAATCTCCACCTATACTTCGGACTGGAGCAAATTTGTTAGCATTGAAATGGTGGGTGAAGGCAGGGATATGGTATCCCTTCTGGAATCTGCTGCTCAAAGCAGCTGCTTTGCATTACCTCTGGGGTCTCCAATAATTTTGAGCCTGTGACCACTTGAGCAATTTGGCTGCTTATAGCTGCACAAAATGGCTGCCATGAGATGCTGAGGCCAATTAAAAATGATGGAAGATTGTTTCTGAAGCATCCCCTGTGGTGGAAGAAAGCTAGGGCTGTGTTTTGTGAAGAGTTACTTTGGGGAAGAAGCATACCTACCAGGAAATCCACTGGGGAAAGGAGCAAACTCACTAGGAAATCCACTGGTGAGAAGCACAGTGCCCAAGGATGCCATGTTTGGAATCACTGCATTGCCTCATAGTAAGGTTTTCAGCTGACAACATTTATAAGCTGTAACTTGTTTTCTGCTGAACTGGGGCGTTAGTAAACCTTTCAGTTATGAAATAGTTAAGAGTTCTTTCTTTACCCTTTTGGAAGGGGTAAATGAAAAAAAAAATATTTTGCCTGTTGTTTGTTTAACAAATTGGTTGTGGTCCAGTGATGCATCCTGTGGTACGCAAGTGGGCTGTCTCGTTTCTGGCTGTGGCAATGTGCCTTCAGAAGTCCATCTGCCATAGCCTGCAATGGAAATATTGTGCCCAAGCACTGGGTTCTGGAGCACAGCCATTATCACTGTAGAGGAAAGACCTTGGATGAATGGACCACAGGAGTGCACATAAATATTCATACTTTCTGGTTTTTAATATGTACAGCAACTGGCACACAAGGCGTTAATTTTCAGCACTTGGCATCCACAGAGAATAGTTAAAGCATCCCTTTTGAAAATATATTTCTATCGATGTGCTGATAAGCCTGTGTATTTGAGGCATGTTATCAAGGTTAATTAGAAAAATTATCTCATTGAAACAACAGAAAAATCAGGTATGTCAAATCTCTTTTCCTGAAACATACTAATCTTCCCTGGCTCTGTTTCAAGTGTGACTGTGATCCATCAAAGTCATTTCTGTAGCTTTCCCCAGACAGAATCAGAAGTTTAGCCAAGCTTGGCAATCTTCACATTTTGTCTGCAGTATTAAAAGAAAACAGGGATTTAAGGAAGTCCCAGCAGCAGTATGAAATGGAGAATAAGACTTGTTCACAATAATGGGAACGGGAGGAATAAGAATGAGTAGTTTATGTTACTTGGTAAACCTGTACTGGTGGTAAATAGCAGATTATTGTTAATTACCTTGTTGCTATAAGCAAAGGTTGTAGTAATCACAATGGGCATGGTCCAAGCACAGCCAAGCACTTCTGAGGCCCGTCTGTTGACTTGTACCTAATTTGTATATTTTATGGGTTTAGTCTCTTTACTTTATTTATTTATTATTTAGATTTCTATCTCGCCTTGCCGGGCAAGCTTCACTTCAGTAAGCTTTATATTGTCTGTTGCACTCAGTGGTAAGAAACAAATCCGTTTGGACAAGATTTTAAGAATGGGATTGGGTGGGCTCATGATCATATTGTACTTCACTTTACACACACACACACACACACACTGGCTTGCCTAAGCAAAAAGGTTTGTATGGTGACTACCCAGAAAAGAGCTGTAGTTTACCCTAATGTCACCTGTAGAATCTATCCTATATCAGAAAAATGAAAAAGGGCCCAAATTGTTTATGCTGGCTACATGTCTTGACAATAAATTTTCTTTACTGCTATTGTAACTGAGTTTTCTGTTACATGATTGGTGGGACTGAAACCAATTATGATCCCATGAAGAAGACATTAGTTGGTGAGATAAAGAACTCACCAGCACTATTGAGTCAACAGAAAAGTTAAGCTTGTGCCTTAGTACACTTCCACCAAAATCACAGGAACTTAAATGTACTTTATCTGTGGATGGACTCCCCAGTAGCATTCGGCACTGTCAGGAAGTCATTTTAGTGGAGGGCCACCATTACAAGAGAATGCAGGGTGTGCGGCATGTCCTTCTTCCTAAAATGGCTGAATGCCAAATTCCACTATCACAAACACTGCTCATCCATATCCCTTTTTTCTCTGTGGACCTGGCAACTTGAGCATGCCAGATGGATCACTCAGATGTCTGGATTTGGTTGACGGATTGCCAGTTGTTAATCTTTAACCTAAGCACCCTGTGCCCCAGGGTTCCTCAGAGCACACTACAGTCATGTTTGGACATATCTGTGCATTTGGCAAAAGGCAGAACCGCTGTAAGAGCAGAGTTGTTTCAAGACGAGACACAGATTCATCATGTAGGCTGAATCTATTTAGCTTGTTGTTATTGACTCTAAGAAGTGAGCCGACATGGAACTCCTTTAGAAATTCACAGGTACCAAGGTATGAACCGCATTTTTGCAAACTATGGCAATCAAAACTGTGTACAGAAAATCTCTTCTGATTGCTTCACTGAAAGAAATGGAAGGAGTTATATGACTTAAAACTAAGTCTCGCTAGGACCAAGTCTTTCTAAGTTATGTGAAAGGCCTCCATCCTCCTGACTTTCCCTAGCCTTTAAAGGTTAGCATTATTCCAGAAGTCTAAGGGTGTTTATTTAAGGTCCTTTGACACAAATCAGCCCTTTAATGGGCTCTTTACAACTCTGTTGGGCAGTGGGTTCCCTTAACTTTTCCAGTGCTGTGAGGGTTGTGATCTGCATTAGAGATTTGCAAGAAGCTTCTTCTGCATTAATTGATGAGTGCAAGAATGGGACACAATTTTAACCGACACTTTTCCCACATTAAAAAAACCGCTAACCTTTTTGAAACCTTTGTGACCGTACCTGGTAGGCTCTGAGATAAAAGGCAAGATTCCCTAGCTGCCCTTCCCACCACTTGCAAGTGCTGTCCTTTTGAATTCCGTGCAGAAAGAGAGAATTTGCACTCCTCATCTCTTTGAAGAGAAACAGAGTGAGGCTTGCGTCTGTAGCTTTTGTTCTCTTCCAATCTGGCCTTGTGGATGGATCTTGTCCTCTGTGTGATCTCTGCCCATTGAAGCACGATGTCTCGCAGATGCTGGTGAAGTGAACTCTGAAGTGCCATCCTGAGATCAAAAAGCAACAAAACTGTCATCTGCTGAAATCTATTTTTATATTTTGCTAGAAGGAGTCATCGTAAATAAAGGGGGAGGAAAAATTACTTCCATGGCCTCTTCTCTCCCCCACCCCTCGATCATTCCCTCTCAGGTGTCACCTGTCCTGTTGTAGGGATACTACAGAAGCAGGAGTGAAAACAAATTACATTACTCTATGATGCATGGAATGAAAATGCCATTTGAGCCCACAGTTTCCACTAAAACGGCCCGTTTGCAAGAAGGGAGGGAGAAAAAAAAATTCAGCAATGTCGCTGCTGCTGAGGGTAACATAAAGAAAATAAATTGGAGGTATCTTTCATTCCGATATGCTGCATTTGGAAGCAAAATGTGTCCTTTGTATTCATGCTGATTTCTGAGCTGCGGAGGAGATCCATCTATCATTCCTGCAATATCTAAGCTCCCCAGAACCTTTCGTGTTTTCATCCTCTCAGGCAATAGTTCTGGGACGTAGGGAATACTATTATCTCCGTCATACCAGTGGAGAAGTAAGACTTAGCAAGAGATCAGCTAATTTCCCCAAGGCTATACAGCAGATATTCTTGCACTCTTTATGGCTTGGACATACCAGTGCCACAACAGCTTGAGCAAAGTACACCTTCAGCTTATTTAACCTTCTGTCCTGTCTCCGTAATGGAACTGAATATTGTGGTTGCTCTCTCAGGAGATTTGCCTTGTCCTGCTAAGATCCTAATTCTATGTTCCTTCCCTAACAGTTTGACAAGTTACTTTTGGGAGGGCAGGGGAGAAGAGTTTCCAAACTTGTTTGCAATGATGAAGAGGAAGGTATTGTTAGACTTCCACCTCCCCCCCAAGTCAAAAGTTCTTCAGTGCCTACACAAACTCTTTCTCTCTAAAGGGAGTACATGTCTCATAATTGTGATACTCATGTATGTAAAAACTTGTTTTTTTTCTTCATCACATTTCAGTGTGACTGGACCCATTCACATTTATTATAATGAGAACAGAAAGAGTGGTAAGCTCAATTTTTCATGATGACTGTTGGTGGTTTTTTGGGAGGTTTTTTTTTACATGAATGATGCAGGGGAGGAGGCTTTGTACATTTCTTTATGCCTGTGGCTAATGTTTGTCTGATCTGTTGGTTCTTTAGCTCTTTTTTGTTTAAGATTTCTTCATGGCAGAATTCCAAGATGGAGAACATTATGACATAGTAGACCCAACTGGATTTGGTTAGATGATTCAGTGAAGGTGAACAAAGCCATTTCAGTGTCATCACATGGATTTTTTTTTTTTTGGGGGGGTAGAATGCATCCTTACTGCCCATACAGCTGTTTCAGTGTCCTGTTTCTTGCCATACTGTGCCGGTGGTTTTATTGCCCATCAGCCAACGCAGCTGGTCAATTGCATGCATAGTTCGAAATGAAAGGATGCATCCTCCTGTCCTGCCCAATTTGCCCATTAAGCTCTTCCTTCCAAGTCCTGCTCTCTGTGTCCTCCACCTGCAGAGGTGAAATGGGCCATAACTAAAGAGGGTTGTCTCTGTGGTGATACCTCCCCTTTGAAATATCCTCCTCCCCCTCCTTGTATGTTGCCTACCTTAATATCATTTAAACACCGGGCCCATACGTTTCTATTCTCTCAGGCTTTTAAGGAAAGTTTTATCCTATCTTCCAGCTATCTTATTTTTATGATCGTGGGTCATATTTTCTACCCCTTGATGTTTTATAGCTTGTTCTGATGTGGAAGGTGCTGATAGTTGGAGATCTCTCCTGTGTTCCCCTGCACTCAGCAGTCCTCTCTGGCAAAATCACTCTTCCTGCATCCTCTGTCAATCTGGCTGGATAGAATCTGCCACAGGTCCTATTTTTCATTTTATTACTACAGTCTTTACCACCCTACCCCAAAGCAACTTACTCCCCCTCCATCCACACACTCCCAGCCTGACGAAGAGTTCTAGAGAACGCAACAGTTTGTGTGTGTGTGTGTTAAGTGTCATCAAGTCACTTCTAACTCATGGTGACCCTATGGATTAATGACCTCCAAAATGACTTATTGTTAACAGCGTTGCTCAGGTCTTGCAAACTGAGGGTTGTGGTTTCCTTGACCAAGTCAATCCGTCTCATGTTGGGTCTTCCTCTTTTCCTGCTGCCTTCAGCTTTTCCTAACATTATTGTATTTTCCAGTGACTCTTCTCATGATGTGACCAAAGTATGACAGCCTTGGATTAGTCATTTTAGCTTCTAGGGAGAGTTCAGGCTTATACACTATATTAAGATACAGTTTTGTGGTATTCTGGTTGGTCATAAGAGAAGATGTTACATGCCAGAGTTTTGTTCTTGGATGGTGCCTATAGTGATTTGACTGTGCAAGGTGGTACTTGCAGTGATTCTGTGAGGTTGCTTAAGTGATAGTGATATGATGCTGCTGATAGTTGGTGGTTTTCTCAAGGAATTTGAACTCTGCACTCTACTCATTATAGTTAGGTCTCCAATGAGTCTTCCTGGAGCTGCCATAACCATGGTCAAATTATTGTTGTCTGGACTAAGTGCCTGCCCAGTTGAGGAAGGAGTTGTCCTCATCAATGAGCTGCAGTACACCTTCCTTCTCTGACTCAGTGACACATACCAACTCCTTCTCATTGACCTCACAGGAGATGAGGGAATAAATTTTCCTCATGCTATAAACCCTGCTTCCTGAAGTGTGTGCTCAAAAACTAATTTGCAGGAAGAGACTCTCCTTTAATTCGAAATGTGTTTGTTTTGTAATGCGATGATTATCATCGTCCCTGAAGAGAAGTTAACAAGATGTCAATTAATCATGCAAATGAGAGGGAACAGATATCGAGCTGATTATGCTACTTGGAGCTAAATTATGTGACTACCAGATGTTCGTTGTTTCCATAAGGCATGCCTCTTTTAAGATTTCGCAACCTGTGACTGTATAATGTGCCCTATAGAAAGGCGCACTCATGCTTGGATCCCTTTGGAGGGAAGAGTGACATAATAAGACAAGAAGAACAAAGTTTGAGTCCAGTGGCACCTTTAAGACCAACAAAGTTTCATTCTAGGTATAAGCTTTCATGTGCATGCACACTTCTTTGGCTACCCACCTGAATCTATAATAAGACAAGATATTTCTTTCTCTCAGCTGTGTTCTCTGCCATTGTCATTGTGGTTGACAATGGCTCCCCACTTCTCCTAAACTGTAGCCTGAGACAGGTTATGTAAGCGGTGTCATAGAAGTAAGAAGT
The DNA here is from genome assembly GCA_029375565.1 of Gekko gecko. Lineage (NCBI taxonomy): Eukaryota > Metazoa > Chordata > Lepidosauria > Squamata > Gekkonidae > Gekko > Gekko gecko. Next base: position 58,148,983 of record JAPDNY010000003.1, on the reverse strand, counting down.
TGGGCAGTTCTTGGACCTGTATCTCATTTGATATGGACTTGTCTGTGGTACGTAGAAAGAGACCACAGCTAAGTGGGCCACTCATGGGTTTGCATGCAGAAGCTCCTGGGTACAATCTCTGGTATCAGAGCATCAGTTTCAATGGGCCTAGACTGGAGTAACTCTGCATAGGATTGCACTGTGTGTCATAGCCTTTCCCCATGCTCCATCCAAGTCCTCCCTCATAGGCATCAGGGCATAACAGGGGCATACAACTTTTCAGGAAGATATCATTTTTTCCCTTCTTCTGCACAATGCTAGTCTTTACCATTTTACAAAATGTAAACTTTTAGGGTTGGATCCCATGACTCCTTTCTGCTAAGTTGGAACCGATCACATCCTTCTTCCTTCAACACTGAATAAACTTATGTCTATCAGGGTAAACCTTTCTCAGAAAAAGCCATTATCTACTGGAGGAAGCCTTTTTTCTTCCTTTGGAAGAAGACTTAGCAGAAAACAGTCACAGAATCCAATTCAGTAGGATCCATTCAGTAGGATCCATCCAATTCAGTAGGAGCCAATGCACATCATTGTGCCACTAGCTGGGTCAAAAATTAGTGGCCATTGCAATGCCAGGTTATATTGCTGCAGGGGCTACTAAGCTTAATTTGCTCTTGGGCCATTTCTGCTTCCCAGCTTGCCCCTGCAGCTATAGGGTTGGCAGCTCTGGGTTGGGAAATACCTAGAGATTTGGGAGGGGGTGGAGCCTAGGGAGGGCAGGGTTTGGGGAGGAGAGGAACCTCAGTGGGGTATAATGTCTGAGAGTCCACCCTCCAAAGCAGCTATTTTCTCTGGGGGAACTGACCTCACTCATCGGCTGATCAATTGTTATAGGGTTAAGGGGATTTTTGTAGCACATTATTACAATAAACACACTGCTGCTTGTGAGCAAATTTTACTAAATAATGTCTGGAGTGGTGTTAATGGGACAGGAGTTTTAGAATGCTCATGCTGCTATACCACAGTCCTGTGAAGTTATTGATTTTACTGATGCAGAACCTCAAGTGAACAGTGATTGCTTGCCTCAGGCCATACTCCTGAGACTCCTGAGCGGAACAAAGATTTGAACACCAGTTTGTTAGATCCAAGGAGGATATTACCCACTACTAGATCACTCTGGTTCTCAAGAGTCAGGCAATTCCTTAAAGATTCCTTCCCTTCCTTCCTCTAGCACCAACCATTTTGCCTGCCAGGAAATATTTATATTAATTTGATTTTCAAACTTTGTATTTTCTTGAACATGTTCGTTGATTCCTTCTCTCCCTTGCAGCAGACTTGCTTGGTAAGTGTTAGAAGGCTATGAAAGTGTTTGGTGATTTTCATATTTTTGCTGTTATTATTTAAGTTCAAAATTGCTTTAATCAATGTTGTCCAGACGTCTCATTTTCCATTCCCCAGCGACTGTCTTAATTTATTCCCCTTAATTCCTAGTGACAACTGAGTGTTTTGTGTTGTACAAGTTTTACTGAGATACCTGAAAGCTCATATTGCCTCACAGTTCATGTTATCCCAGACCAGGCAAGTTGGAGCAGGACATTGTTTTCCACATTTCTGCAAAGCATACTTGAAACTCAAGAAACCCGAGTTAACTTGAAATTAGTAAATTCTGTTCCAGAGATCCCTCTGTGTAACATCAGTGGAGACATTTCTAGAGTGGACTGTGGAATCCATTCCATATTCCATAACCAGCTCTGGATTTTTGATGAACTGCCAATGTTTTTCAGAGTGGAATGATTTTCTCTCACTCAGCCTAACTCTAAACTCATTTGAATTCCTGTTTTTGTGAACAAATGCAGCATTACATAGGCACACCGGTGATCACAAAATATGAAAAAGGCATTATTATGGAGACTCATGAAAGCAATTTAGTTGATGTTCGGCTAGAGAACTATGCATTATATACAGAATTATGGTGTGGCAGTAAACAGAATTGCTGTATTGACTTCTTCCTTATTCATCACATAGTATGTTTCTCCACTCCCTCTCTCCATCATTGGCTTCAGCTTTCACACGAAATCATGACATCAGGCAGGTGTTTTTACACATGAAGGAGAAGAGGGGCAGAACTTGAGATAAGGATGCCATTTTTAGCAGCATCCACCATAGTATGTGCAAGATAATCCTGTGCAAGCATTCATTCTCCACTTTCTTTTTTCATGTGGCTTCTTATAAGCAGATTGTTTGTTACAGGCAGCCGTCAGAGTCATTGAATTGGATTCAGCAGTCTGTGGGTCCAAGGATCACAAATCTTTCCCACATCATTTCCTCCTCCTCCCTGCCCCAGCAGTTCTTTTGTAGCATGGATAAGAATATATAATGATTTTAATTCAAATTATTCTTATATTTTTCTGGCTTTACAAATTTTGATATTAAGATTTTATTAGGATTTAATAAGAGTCTGTTAAGTTGTAAGGCCTCTTCTTTGTTGGTTAGAGTGTCTTTTTAGCTGATGCTGGCAGGCAAGAAGTAAACATTTTTTTAAAATCATTTTTTACATCAAGTTGTTTGGATAGGAATAGCTGTGTTCGCTGTCTGGAAGTTCTTAATAGGTTTTAAGTGTAGCATTGATGGGAAGGTGGAGGATGGGTTTTTTAAAACAGAGGTATTTGCTTGACTTTTTATTCAAAGTATAGAGTCCATGGTTTAGTTGTTTAGGGTAAAACTTTCCAGTGTCTGGGTCAACAAGGACTTTACTTTCTTATCTGAAAACAACACTTTTTGCTAGGGTGTAGAGAATCCTAAGGGTAAAGTTGAATAAGGTTAGGTTAAAAAAATGTTTTTTTAATCTTAAATATCTTAAATATTTTTTTATCTTAAATATCATGTAGTCACGCTTTTTGCTGTAACTGACCAATGAATGTATATGTCTACTCAAATGATGCTCTGCCATTCGTAACCAATTATGATTTTTGTATGTTATCTTTTGCCTATGTCATTTTGGGTATAAAACTTCATGTACTTCCTTATATTATTCAGAAAGCAGTTAATTTTTGACAGGCAATTTTGGCCTTTTTTCGGGTATTTCTTGCAATAAAATACCTCACTGAGACTTCAGTCGTGTGTTCTTTTTTTTCTGGCTAGGGAACATATGATCCACCATTGTGGAACATTTTCCAGCCCTGAGAAAATGTTATCCTGTGGGTCATGGGAGCCACTCGAACTAGTAGTCATAAAGCTATAGGGGGGTTGGGGGGAGAACTCAGAATTGCTCCTTCCTGTTCTGTTAGTGGAACTGTACTGATGGAAGAGGCAGGAAGGGTGATTTCATTCCCTTCCTACTCCCCAGTGCAGTCTCCAAACCCATGTGGATATTAGTCCGCATGAGTTCCATTACCCTAGGCATAAATTTTCTTGGGGTCAGGAAGCCTACTTGGGAGAGAGAAAAATAGAAAAGATCTGCAAGTGTTAGCATCTTCTGCTGATGAATCGCTGGATGCAGCCCGAGGTCGGAGGGTCTACGTTCACCTGTGATACAGCTATGAAAAGGGCGGCATGAGTATTACACCAAAAGTATTTCCCCAGATGTTTAAAGCACACGCAGCCATGGTTAGAAATGAAATAAATATGACTGTACTTAAGATAAAACTGAAAGACTAAAACCCTTCCAGCTGCTTCTATAAGCAACTTCAGGAGGGCACAGATGGCAGTGGGGAAGAGGTCAGACAAGGATGAGCACAGCTCTTCCCCCACCCGGTACATTCAGCAAATTTAATCCAATAGATACGAGATTTGTATTAGTTCCCAGAGACTGCTAGGTGATAGTGACTGTGGAAAAAACAACAACAGGTACAATATTTGTTAAACAGATGAGCTGTAGGATAGGAGAAGCATATATGATCTGATTTGCTGGTCATGTAGTTGTCTAGTAATGAAGCAGAATGACAATCTTGGTTTCTTACAACTCTTTCCTTTATATTGGCTGTGAAGAAACACTTTTTTTTCCTTTGGAGGTTTGAAATGAACAAAGCCTTCACTCTGAGTTGTAAAATCCACCCCCCCCCCCAGGCAGAGAACAGGCTGGAAGGGGGGAAGTCAGTTCAATCGCATTCCAGGCATACATCATCATACCTTCATACAAATACTAACAGATCTAGCTGGAGAGATAATGGGTGGGTCATACTCCCCCTTCTCTAAGCAGGGAATAGAAATTCAGAGGACTGTAGACTAGAAAGGCTCCAGGAATAATCTCCAGGAAGGAAATTTCTGGAGATGTCAGGAAAAGCCTCCTTGACCTGGCTTGAATGGGTCAGTAGGGGGGGAAAGGGAGATGATAAAAATTGCTTGCAGCAAAAAGGAGCTGTCTTTGATGGTGGGACCATCAGAGAAGACAGAACACTCAACTGAGGTCCGGAACAGACAGCCATTGGCCATGCAGTGGCCTGGTCCAAAAAAAAGGAAGTTTCAAGGTAATGGCAACTCTATAGAGATCTATAACTACCTACGCTAAAGAGCCTGTCCTATATAGTAACACCTGATAGGGCATATATAGAGAGAGGGACAGAGGAATTGCATTTTACCCATTTCTTTTGAATTTTGCTCAATTTGGTGCTGGGCTAAAAGTATGCTTGTGAACATTTGCTTTTTAATAAATGCTTTATAACTTTTGGTGCTGGTAGTGCTTCTCTGTACCACATAGAACTCCACCATCTTGGACATGCTATTTTAAAAAGGAGTGCCAGGGGGAAGGCAGGCAGTTGGCAAGTGGCTAAGGGAAAGAGGATATGTAGTTGATTTTTTTCTCTTTATTTAAATGTTGTAGTCTTTTGCTCTTTGACTCTGTGCTTATACTTGTTGTATTCATAGATTGATTATGTACTTGCAGACTTTTCTTTTTCTGAAATTGGGATTGTTTGGTCTCTGCAAGTCAAAAATGAAGCTACTTACTGGAACTCCTGTAGCTATTATGCACTCTTTATTTAGAAAAATGAATGATTCCTCACTGAGTCACTGCTAGTACCTTTATACTGGTAATTAGAATAAGACCTAATTTCACGCACAATTGCCAGTGCATAAGGAACTTCCTTGACATCCAAAACAGCAAAGAGCTCTATGAAGGTGCATATGTATTTATGATTGTTTAAGATTTTGGCTATAATGAGACTCCTTTAAGGATCAGAACAGAGCATTTTCATTTGCATAAAGACAATAAAAATTCTTGCAGAAGCCATTTCTCCTTCTATAAAAAGTGAGAACATAGCACCTCAGTGGCACAGACATCTGTTACTTTAGCAGATGCCACCATGTAAACTCAATCAAGCAACACTCTTTGCCAGTCAGAGACTACCCAAATGGCATCTGAAAACTAAAATCCAGTAGGTGGCTAGGAATCTCAAAAAGAGCTTGACAGATGATGGGGCTTTCTTCAGAGGTTCATTATGCTGGCCTGACAGGTGGCTTTTCCAATTTAGCAAACTCTAAGAATCAAAAATCTTTATCATCAACACTAAGGCTGGGGTTGACTCTTGCTGCCTTTTCCAACAATGGAAGAAATTATTATTCCAGAATTACTGAACTATAGTGGTTTACTACAGTTTTATAGCACTTTGATTCTCCATAGTCATGTTGCTTTTGACATCTACTAAATCAAAGACAAGTTGGAGGGAAAGAGACAAAAGAGGTCTAGTTATGTGCTATGGGTGATGTATGGCTGCCACTGATGTATCCTTATCTCCCTACATCTTCTCAGTAGTGTTTACTAAAGAAATAATTGATATGATTTCATCAGGTTCACCATTTTCTCATTCCCTGCAAGTAGCAGTCAATAAGTTGGAATAGGAAAATACTGAACAAAATGACACTGTGTCATGGGTTTCAATGAAACGGCAATGTGATGCAGTTAGGTAATTTTACACTTGATGATCCTATACCTAGCAAGTTCCCAGTATGACTAACTTCAGGTGTTCTGGAAGTTACAGTCCTAAAATGCACTGAATTCCTCTTATTCCTTACTCCCAAGAACATTATGGGAATTATAGTTCCCAGAATGCCTGATAGTTAACATCAGGTATACTGGAAAATACAACACCTACAAAGGTCATGAAGGAATACAGAGAGATGAAGCTGAGTTGGGGCAGCTTGTCTTTCTTTAGCTGGCCCTGCATTTTTGGGTCCTCCGGCTGAGGCTCTACTACTGGTGGTGAAAAGTGCCATCAAGTCACAGGTGACTTATGTTGACCCCTCATAGGGTTTTGAAGGCGAGAGGTGTTCAGAGATGGTTTTTCATTGCCTGCCACTGTGTAGCAATCCTGGACTTCCTTGGTGGTCTTCCTTCCAAATATTAACCTGGGCCTACCCTGCTTAGTTTCCAAGAACTGATGGCATCAGGCTATCCTGGGACCTCCAAGTCAAGGTGTGCTGCTACCACCAGATGTTACAATAGAGATGCAGTGGAGATGCCTTTATTTATTAAATATATATAGTTACCCTGCCTTTCCCTTCCAAAGAGGGTATAACGTACTGGGTTCAAGATGCATAGGTGAGTGATTTCAGCTCATAGATATTTATTCAAAGGCAAAACTGAGACAAGGAAGCAGGACCTGGGGGCCTGCTTATATGCCAGTTCTTACCCATACCCAACACATACCCAACACCAGTGATTGGTTTATTTACAGTGCCCACATAACCATGGGTCCTTACTAGGATCCTGACTGCCCGATAGGTGCGTTCCAGGATCCTCTGTGTCCATTGTTCAAGGTCGCAAAGCTCCGTGTGTTGGTTAGACCATGTGCGCGGCTGACCGCGTGTGTGGTCCTTTGTTAGGACATAACAGAGGGCCTAGGTGGCTTTCAACATGAGAATACCCAGAACTCTGGGGATAAGATCGATAATAATAAAATAGTGAGTCCAATAAAAATAAATTAAAGGAGGATAGGAGAACCACGTATGCCACTCTGAGCTCTATGGAAGAAGAGGGGGGTAAAAATGCAATTGACAGATACATACATTGATTAATAGCAACCATAAAAACCAACAAGGAAAAACAGAAAATGCAGTCCCTAAAAACTAAAGGATTGCACACTGATTTTAACTGCCTTTAAACGTCATTGTAAACAATAATGATTTAAAGAGTTTCCTAAAGGTAAGGATGAAACTTGCATAACATTTTCAGGCAGCGTATTCCACATGACTGGGGCCATTGCTGAAGAGGCTTGTGATGGTTCTTGCCCACCTGCCCCTCCAATGAAACACAACACATGTTAAGGGTTAAACTGGAACTTTATTTACAGTAAGCTGATTTGCATAACGTAGTGAACAACTTAAAGCATGGATTGCATCTGATTTGCCCAGGGAAGCTTCCTAACAGGGCAAAACCACCCCAGCTCAGAGCCAGGCCCAGGGTCCCTCTGAACCTTTCTCATCACAGCCCAAACCCAAGTGTGTAGAAGGGATGGAGGGACACAGTCTCACCTGTGACTGCTAAGCTTTAAGGTTCGTTGAATACCCCCACCCCGAGGAGGCCCCCACTGAGCCACCCAGACTGCCAAGTCGATAGGGACCCAGATTGAGGACCCCCCTATCACTGATATCTTGGGCTGCTTACCAGTTTGAAATCTCCTCAACCCGTGCTTTTCCTGCCATCCCAGTCAGGGCCTAGCAAGCTTTACCAAGCCTATTTATACCTCACTTCTTTGGACCATGCAGAGCAGGTGAAAAAAGGCCCCCCTCTCAGTCAATTTGAGTGAAGCCCAAAAAATTCCTACTTGGCCCCGAAACTGGTGACCAGCTAATCCTACATGGTGTCAAAAGAGCTACGTTGGGGGTAGGGAGTACATGTGACACTGGATTGCAGAGAGGAGGCTGCCACCGTCCAACCTGGATGGCACACTTGCTTCCCATTGGTCCATTTTTCCCATCATGAACCTCAGTTGGCTCCGCCTACCCCATGCTCATTTGAGAGGAGGTGGGGTATGGGCAAATGTCGGCTTCACCACACTCAATGGGAACTGTTCTTGCCTGCCTGCCCCTCAAATGAAACATGAAAGGTTATGGGTTAAACTGGAACTCTATTTACAAGAAGCTGATCTGCATAACTTGGTTTACATGTTAAAGCATGGGTTGCATCTGGCTTGCCCAGGCAAGCTTCCTAACAGGGCAAAGCCACCCCAGCTCAGAACCAGGTCTAGAGTCCCTCTGAATCTTTCTTGTAATGGCCTGCACACAAGTGCATAGAGGGAATGGAGGGGCTTGTCGCAGTCCAGACTGCACCAGCCAAGGGAGTAGGCCATTCAAGCTGTCAGCCCCGCTAAGACCACCCCTGTAAACTGAATGCAGGCCCTCCACAGCAGCCATCACCCAGTAGGCCTTGGTCGAAACTAGGGAGCCCGAGCATCCCAGCACAGCAGTGAATGGGGGGCAAATGGAGCATGGGACATGCTCCCATTGCCCTCCCCATTGTCCTCAGCTGCCACAGCAGGGGAACTTCCCCCTGGTGTGCCGAGAGTGGCTGGGGAGCTCCACAACTACCACAGCACCTGATCTTCTGGGCCCAAAGTGCTCCACATGGGCCCATTCTCTGCTTCCAGTGCTGCAGCTCTGACTGCACCCAAGCTCATGTGGCCCTGGACTGTGGAGGGGGAGGCTGCTGCCATCCAACCTGGATTGTGCACTTGCCTCCCATTTGTCTGATTTTCCTCGATTGGCTCCCCCACCTCTGTGCTCATTCAAGAGGAGGTGGGGTGTGGGCAAACGTTGCCCTCCTCAGTCAGCCAAAACTATTCTTGTGCAGGGCACAGTTAAGAGATACAGTTTAAATGAATGAATCTGCGGTAGTGATCCATAAAGGAAGCAGCAGCTCTTAGTTAAAAATGAGCTGCTGCAAACTGAACCAGTTGTAGCTTCTGAGGTCAATCACATGTAGAGTGCACTGTACTAATGTATTTTTTGAGAAAGTAGCATGGATCAGCATGGCCAGGTTGGCAGAGAAACCAAGAAAGGAGAGAGTTGTATGTCAAACGAAGTTGCAAAATGCACTTCTAGATACCATGTTTACCAGTTTGTCAGCAGAGTTGACCAATGACAATCTCAAACCATCCAGAGGAACGAAAACAATCCCTTCCAGCAGATCAGCCTTACTTACTTGAATCACCTCCGGATTCAGGTTTATGGATTAGTAGCAGCTGTGCATTCTGTATGTGATCTGGTTTAGCGGGGGGGGGGTTGTAGAAAAAGCCCAGCAGGAACTCATTAGCATAATAGGCCACACCCAACAGCAGAAACTCATTAGCATTTTAGGTCACACCCCTAACAGCACAGTTCATTAGCATATTAGGCCACACCCCCATGTTACGAGAAGTGTAGTCATCCAGCCACACCCACCTTTTGCTTCTTATTCTGTTTGTCTTTTTTGTTGTCAAAACCCAGGGCTTTTTTTGTGGCAGGAACTCCTTTTCATGTTAGGCCACACACCCCTAATATAGCCAGTCCTAATGAGTTTCTGCTGTTGGGTGTGGCCTATTATGCTAATGAGTTCCTGCTGGGTGTGGCCAACTTGGGAGCCAGTCAGAACTCCGTTCCTGTGCGTTCCTGCCCAAAAATAGCCCTGGGTTTAGCCAGATAAAAATTGTGGTTTCATCTGTTTATGAGTTTCTGCCCTATATAATTTTGTGGCTGAACAAATTATTCCTAGCTTATGTTCTGCTGTTTTCACAGCAAAATAGCCACTTCACATAGCCATTCCCATATAATCACATATAGGAATATAACAGCCATAGCTGGATTTGTGATCTGACCAAAATACTCCCCCTTGCTCTTCTGCAAGCTGACCCCCATGGCTGGTCCTCTGCACCAATCCTGCAGCCCTGGGAATGATCTTTCCAGGGGTCTGAAGGGAGTACAGAATTGGAGAACAATGTGGGAAAACTTCTGTGCATGGCTGATTGGGCACACCCTAGTATCTCCATTGTCCTGAAGCTACGTCTCAAATCTAGTTGCAGTTCCACACACTTCCAAAGATGGGGGCTACTGAAGGCATGTAAGTATTACTTCTGTGACTGATATTGAGCCTGTATAAATCCCCTAACATAGGAGACACTGTTTTTCATTATAAATATCTTATGGACACCATTCTGTCCTTTGATTTATCAAGACACATGATCTAGATTAAGTGGTGCTTTAACGGTAACAGCTAGCAATGTCAAGACAGCGGGCTCTGTTTTACCATTAAGAAGAACTTACAAAGTCCACAACTGATAAGCCATTTTCTAAAGTTAGCTTACACTTTTAAATCAGCACTTCATGAAAGACATTAAGAAAAACTATTATAGTACTATAATGGATGGCAACTGAGTTTTATAAGCTACACCTTGAAGTAAGCAGTAGGATTTTCAATCACTCGATAACCTTGAAACTGCTAAGGTATCAAATTGCTATCATGAATATTATGCAGTGAGAGAAATAACTCAGAAAGCTGCCTTTGTGAATAACAATCCAGGAGAAAGCATTTTTATAGAGAAAATAGTCTGCAGATATAGTTGCACATCTAAATGAATGCATTGCTACATTTTAATAGGCCATGATCGGGCATTTGTTCTATTTCAGAGCTTTATGTTTGGAGAAATTGTAATGTTTCTAGTGACATGACATCTTAAGAAAATTCATAAAATTTAAAATAGCTGGAAGAGAGACTCCCCAATACTTTGATAGGGTTCAAATTACAAAATGTGTACTTTAAAGAAATTATATATGAGGCAGAATGTGTTATGAATGTAAAGAACAAAAATAAACTTCATAGGTAGTATTTTGGAGAATATCCAAAGCATTCAGACATCTGGAAAATGGGTATTGGTAGCATAATTTTAAAGTCAATCCATAATTTATTTAGGATAGCAACTAATCCCCATACTGGTACAATGCCCCACAGTTGGCCCACCAGTATAGGCCTGAAGTGGGTGGTGTTAGGGATCTTTGGGACAAGAGGGTTAGTCATCATCCTAACCTTTTCACCCCTGTCTCATCTCTAGCAGTGGCTTAAAGTTGGAAACACTGGTATACATATAAATGCTCACATTGAACTCAACAGAAGTTAGGTTTAAAACCACACCAATTGAAGCCCAGATAGAATGCATTCCCCAGGTTAGGAAAGTCACTGTCAAGTTTAAAAGAATGCTTGCATGGTTAACAACACATGTCAAGGAAGCTATAAAAAGTGAAGAAGTTTATTTTAGAAAGTGGAAGGTCTTCCCCAGTAAATTGAACAGAAAGGACCATGGGCTGTAGCAAAAGAAATACAAGTTAGTAATTAGGCATACAAAAAGGGACTTTGAGAAGCAAGTTGCTAAAAGCATCAAGACAAACAATAAACATCTCTCTAAATATATCTGGAGCAGAAAACCAGCCAGAGAAGCAGGTGGGCCTTTGAATGATAAAGGGATTGCTAAAGGAAGATGGGGAGATGAAGCCGAATGAATATTTTTTGTTTCTGTGTTCATTGTGGAAAGTGTGAGGCATGTCCCCATGTCACAGCCACTATTTTCAGGAAGGAGTCTGAAGAACTGAGTCAAATTGAGGTGACGAGAGATGAAGTTCTAGACCTACTGGGGAAATTAAAAACCAGGAAGCCTCCAGGTCCTGATAGCATACACTTGAAAGTTGTTAGGGAATTCAAATGTGACATAGTTGGTCTACCATCCTGTATATGTAACTTATCACTAAATTCAGCCACTGTACTAGAAGACTGGAGAGTAGCAAATGTTATTCTGATTTTTAAAACAGAAACCAGGAAACTGCAGGCCAGTTAGCCTAACGTCTGTTCCAGGCAAATTAGTAGGAACTGTAATAAAAGGATTAGGCACATAAAGGAAGAAAGCCTGCTGAGCGAAAATCATCATGGGCTTCTGCAAAAGGAAGTCCTGCCTCATCAACCTTTTGTAGTTCTTTGAGAAAGTGAACAAGTACAAAACAATGACCCAGGAAACATAGAGTGTGAAAAGGCCTTTGACAAGGTATCTCACCAAAGACTTCTGAGTAAACTCAGGAGTCATGGGATAAGAGGATGGGTTCTCTTATGGATTAAAAGTTGGTTAAATGACAGGAAACAAAGACTAGGAATAAATGGACAGTTCTTGCAATGGAGGGAAGTAAACAATGGGGTCCCACAAGGATCGATATTGGGGCTGGCAGAGCTATTTTTGGGCAGGAATGCACAGGAACAGAGTTCCGACTGGCTCCCAAGTTGGACATGCCCAGCAGGAACTCATTAGCATATTAGGCCACACCCAACAGCAGAAACTCATTAGGATTGGCTACATTAGGGGTGTGTGACCTAACATGCAAAGGAGTTCCTGCTTCAAAAAAGCCCTGGGTTTTGACAACAAACAAGGTAAACAGAATAAGAAGCAAAAGGTGAGTGTGCCTGGATGACCACACTTCTGGTAACATGGGGGTGTGGCCTAATATGCTAATGAGCTGTGCTATCAGGGATGTGGCCTAATATGCTAATGAGTTTCTGCTGTTGGGTGTGGCCTGTTATGCTAATGAGTTCCTGCTGGCTTTTTCTACAAAAAAAGCCCTGGGGGCTGGTACTATTTAATTTATTCCTAAATTATCTGAAACTAGGCATGAATATTGTAGTGGCCAAGTTGATGATACAAAATTATTCAGGATGTAGAAAAGCAAGGTTTATCGGGAGAGCTCCAAGGGTATCTCCACAAACTGGGGGAGTGGGCAACAATGTGCCAGATGAAGTTCAGTGTTAGTGAGTGTAAGGTGATGCATGCTAGGACCAAAAAAATCCCAACTTCAAGTATATGCTAATAGAGTCTGACCTTGCTGAGACTGAGAGGGGTTGTAGTAGACAGCTCAATGGAAGTGTCAACCCAGAGTGCTGTAGCAGTGAAAAAGGCAAACTCTGTGTTAGGGATTATTAGAATAGGGATTGGAAATAAAACAGCTGATATTATACCCCTGTATAGATCTATGGTGCAGCCTCATTTGGAATACAATGTGCAGTTCTGGTCACTGTATCTCAAAAAATGACATCACAGTGCTGGAAAAAGTACAGAAGAGGCCAAATAGGATGATCGGGGGGTTGGAACACCTTCCCTACAAGGAAAGACAGGAGAGTCTGAGACTTTTCCGTTTAGAAAAGAGATGACTACAGAGGGACATGATAGAGGTTTATAAAATTATGCATGGGGTGGAGAGAACCTTTTCTCTGTCTCCTGAAATACTAGAACTTGAGAGCATCCAATGAAGCTGATGGGCAGTAGAGTCAGGACAGATAAAGGGAAATATTGATTTATACAACAAGTGATTAAAATATGGAATTTGCTGCCCAAGGATATAGTGATGGCCACGGGAACAGACAACTTTAAAAGGGAGTTAGATCGATTCATGGAGGGTAGGTCTATCATGATGCTACTAGCCATGATGACTAAAGGGAACCTCCACGTTCAGAGACAGTAAACCTCTGAATACCAATGCTGGGAGGCAACATCAGCAGAAGGTCTTGGGCTCTATACATTGTTGTTGGACTTCCAGAGGAACTGGTTGCCCACTGTGTGAGACAGGATGCTGGATTAGATGGACCACTGGTTTGATCCAGCAGGGATCTTCTTATGTTCTTAGAAGAGAAATCTGAAGATTCTCTGTCAGCAACATGCCATGTCTATGAAACCACAATGCAGATTAGGATACAAAGTAAGTTTGTAGCTAATCATAGCTCTCCTAAGCATGGTATACAATACACCCCAGACAGGTAAGCAAGGGAGGGGAGTGCTCTGACCCAAACTAACTTCTGCAAATCCCCCCTGCCCCTAAAATAAACCTACTGAGTATTATTGGCTCAACAACTCTTCTTCCCTCAATAGTTACTGTTTGCAGTATCTCTCATATAGGAGGTACAGGATTGGGAGGCACAGTGTATAGGGGGGCACACTTGGATATAGCACCAGCATAAAATCACCGTGATGTGATGTTGGTGCAGTGTCATTTAACTGGCATGCAAGGTGGAAAAACAGCACAACCTTACTGATGAGTTAACACCAGCCATTCTGCTCTGACCATGGCTATTGCTGGCCAAACACTCATGATGCATGGTCAGAGGCCTTGTTGCAGCCTGAAGAGAAACTACAATCAAGAATTCCAGTGCAACTCTGAACAAGGAATGGGTATGGATTAATCCAGTGACTACCCATGTCCCCTACAGGTGAATCCTAAAGTATGGGAAATTTTAGTTGTTCCTGGAACACCTTCCATGGCTCCCTGTTAGTTAGCCCAATGCCGGACATGAACCGGGGTCTTCATTAAAGGCTATGCATACCCTGTTCCACAGCATTGGCTTCCTCTGCAATCTTTCTTTTTCTGGTGCATATGGCTTGTTTGGATGTCCAATACAACAGCGATTCTTGCTCTGATCATGGATCACAACCAACAGCTACTGCACAGGCACAAAGCTCCTCCATGTGTTGTTATTCTCAAGTCAACCTTTGCTAGGGGACATTGAGACAATCTAATCAGGAGCTTGCCTAGGATGTAACTGAGGAAAGTAGAACATGGCAAAGTGTGCCTGGCATTTGTTGGTCGTGTTGAAGTTTTTAGTATGTCTGTCTAAGACTAGAGCAAACACAGAGAAGACAAGGATGATCAGTATCCGAGCACGATCTCCCCTGAAGCAAAAAATTGCCCGGAATGACCCTGGCTAAAGTCTGAGCCTTTAACCTTATTGTTCCCCCTTGATCAATCACAACTGACCTAGAAGCAACAGTACTGCCCTCTGTTTAGTTGCTGTAATGGTGCCTAAGCACAACAAAGAGCAGACAAAATGCACACATTTTTGGGAAGCCACCACAGTGCTACAAGAGTTCCCTAGGCCCCCAAGAAACATTGATTTCCAACAAATGCCTAGCATTATTATATAATCAAGGGGGAGGGAGAAATGTTCCTTAAAAGTTGACAGCAGTGTCTGATTTGATTTCTGCGCATATTGCAGAGAAAAAGGGAGAAGGCCACCCAAAAAGTTATGTTGGGGGTTATGGGACCTGTGTAGACAAAAGCCATGTATAATGGAGGCTATAATAAGGAGGGGAGTTGATTGAAATTGAATGGAAATTCGTCGGGATCCAAGTAAATATAAAACAAATCAGCATTGGCCTATAAAGAGTTTCTATTACGCAATGTATTTTTGGTTATGCAATGGAAGGTCCGCTGACTTAATAGGAAACTTGAGCTGTGTTCTTAAAGTAAGCCAGAGCTTTCATCCCAGTGCCTTTTCCAGGTGCCACAGCCTACTAAGATTGGCTGACAGCCATGTGAAAACTCAATGTCTGAAGTGATTCATCATTCTGTCAGGCTGCCCTGCTCTTTGTCACAATGACTGACAATAAGGGAAAGTTGGAAATAATACAAAGATTCTATGTTCACTGATAGTGCCCTGTGATTACAAGGGAAAGCAAAGAGAATGTGCCAGGAATCTTAATTTTTCTCCTTCCTTCTGAATAATGTTACAGTGGTGATAATATTTGTAGGGGTTTTTTTGGGGGGGGGACATAGTTACTCTAAGTTACATTGAACTATTAAATGATCAATGCTCAAAATGGCCATTTTCTCTTGGTTAGCCGTTCTATGTTAGGGTAGCTGAAATTTTAATGACATTTTATTACATCCAGAAGCTTGTACAGTTTAGAACAGAAGCAGAGATTCCTCTGCACTTACATGAGTGATGAGGGAGAATTCAGAAAGAGATGTTGTGAAGACTGCACAACAACTTTTATGAGTATTTTTAGTCAACTCTCACTTAAATGCCTTGGAGAAGGTAACATTTAGAATAGGTAGTCAAATATACTTAGTTTTCCAACCGTGAACTATCACTCTCATTACCTCTAGCCACCAGTAAAGGCTGAAAAGTAGGCCATTGCCACATGGGTTATCTACTCCAGGTTCAATGCTGTTGGGGAGCAGGTTTATTTTCTACTTCCATATAGCATTGTGATGCACTCATGCATCTCTGGGGGGCTTCCGTGACTTTTCTACAATCTTTCTCAAAACCTACTTTGCTCTGAGGTTTTGGGAAGGTCCGGATCTCACCCACGTGGCATTCATTTCCCCTGACCCTTTCCCTGAGGCAGCCATCTCCTCCCTACTACCACCAGTGGAGATCCTTCTGTTCATTTTTAAACCACAAGTTTCATATTGTATCAATGTATTGTTATAATAGTTAACTGTAACCAATTCTGTGAATTCCCAGTGTTCATTTTAAAAAGACTAAGTCTTTAGCCCCTTTCTATTGTAGAGATTTTTTGTTTGAATGAAAGCTGGGAATGTACAGAATCAGTTACACATTATTATAATTATATGAAATTTTCTATTAAAAAACCATTGAAAAAGCCCCAGTGGTCCAGGGGAAGGGGGTGGCTGCTTCTGGAGGACTGGGGCAGAGAAAGTGTGAGAAAACCTGGCGTGTGAAAACTGCATTGTCACTGTGCTATATTGGTAGCTGCACCAGCACCAGAGGAACCACACCAACCTGGTCCTGTATGGAAACCATTGTAGTCACTCATAGTCTTTTTTCTTTCCTTTTCTTTTGAATGTCACAAGAAAGGAGTTTCCAAACCCACAGGGAATGAAGAAAAAAATATCTATAAATACCAGGATGAAACATGGAGAGGATGACAGTTCTGTGAACCTCCTAGGAGTATTTCACTACCTGCTGTTGCTGATAAAGTGCTGGACCTGATGGTCCTGGTCTAGGAAAGAATTTACCACAGCCAGCATGGAATATCAAGCTGTATTTTATGTAGTCACCATTTGCAGTGAAACCTTGATGGACTGTGATAGCTTTCAGAAGTTCTTCCTGGATCTCAGCAAGCATAACATGATTGCAGCAATGATGGGAAAGAAAAGACCCGTGTTAAAAATCTGTCCTTATCCCAGCAACAGTCCCTATTTATATGTGGAGACAGCAGGCACATTGCATAAAATAAGGGGAATGAGGGAGAAATGGGGAAACCAAATGGAATACAAGATGAGGAGATAAAGAGTCCTAACACCTTAGTTCATAGCAAAACATTAGAGATTGGAAAACATAAACGTAAATCCTGTGTTACTCTCCCACTAGTTCCAATGTGTGTCTTGTAGTTGACATGCCCAAAACATGTAACGGATGGAATTGCTATCATCATGGGCAAGCCTACAGTTGCATGTATCATCACAAGCTTTGTTGATGAAAGAATTCCAGAATAAGAATGGACCTGAATCTGGGCTTTCTTTGCTAGGATATTGTGAATCATGAGTCTAGGTCTTGACAGGTATCTTCATGATCAGTTTCAGTTTAATTTTATATTCTCGGTTGTGTCTTATTTAAATGCAATCTTGGCTTCAACATACAGTAGACTGAAACTTTCATTTTGACTGCTGCAAAATCTTGTCTGTCTCATCATATTCATTCACTAATTTCTGAATTCAACTGCAGACTTCAGATATGAATATGAACATGTCAGGAGTTATTAGCAAGAGATGAGAGAAATGTGAATGTCTTCAACTTGAAGAGTTTTTATGAAAAGGCCAATGAATTATTTATTCCCAGCTTGAACTTGAAGGAGATATTTGTATCAGTTACTCAGAGGTTTACTTAGGTTAGGTAACCTGGCAGCAGATCAGTGTTTGTATATAAAATGCAAGTCTTATTTATCATTCTGTTGTGCCTGTCCCTGAAGAGTAATTTCATCAATACCAATTGAACTCTCTTGTGCTGAGTATAGGGGGTGTACATTTGGCTCTATCTGAGGTGAAAAAATAGCCAGAAAATACCTTATTGGTATTTATTGACTATTCTTTCAGCTGGATATAGAGGGGGGTGTATTTTCAACTATTGAGCAAATCCAATCCTGCATAATCCCCCTAAAATTGCCACAGTGGCATTGGTTCTGCTGGGCACTCTGTATATGCACTGTCTGTGCTGTGCTTGCACACACCCCCTTGCTTGAATTTGTTGAACTGGCATTGCCACATGGCACTGTTTGTGCTGGGCATTCTGTTCATGCACTGGTTCTGCAGAGCTTGGAAATATCCCCCCACCTTCAGTTTCTACTGCAGAGACTTTGTGGTTTGACACCAGTCCTTGTATTTTGTTTTGAGTTTTTTTGCTGACTTCCTTCCCAACATTGGAAACAATAGAGGATGGGGGCACTTTCTTTGGGAGCCCATAGAATTGGACCTCATGGTACAATATGCCCCATGTAGAGAGCATTGCAGTAACCCAATCTCGAGGTGACCATTGCGTGGATCACTGTTGCCAGGTCATTGCATTCAAGGAAGGGAACCAACTGCCTAATCAGCCGTAAGTAGTAAAAAGCAGACTTCACAGTTGCTGCTACCTGGGCCTCCATCATTAAGAAGGTGTCCAGGAACAATCCCAAACTCCTAACCTCCAGCACTGGCACCAACCTGGGGTGCTCCAACTCAGGCACAGGACCTCCGTCTTTGTTGGATTCAATTTCAGTTGACTCAGTCTAAGCCAACCAGCCACAGCTTTCAATGCCAGGTCCAGATGTCCCAGACTAGAGTCTGACTGGCCGTCCAACAACAGATAGAGCTGGGTGTCATCAGCATATTGTGACAACCCAGTCCATACCTTCAAGCAATCTGGGCAAGGGGGCACATATAGATGTTAAACAGCATTGGGGAGAGCAGTGCTCCTTGGGGCACTCCACAATTTAGCGGGTGCCTTCTGGATAGCTGTTCCCCAACTGTCACCCTCTGTCCCCCACCATGAAGGAACGAGGAGAACCACTGCAAGGCAAATCCCTGAATCCTGGTATTGGCAAGGTGGTGGATCAATAGTTGATGGATTGATCAAGGGGTAAAAGGAGTATTGAAAGATGAGAGGGAAATGGCTGAGAAGCTGAATGCATTTTTTGCCTCTGTCTTCACTGTGGAAGATGAGAAGTGCTTGCCCACTCCAGAACCACTGATTTCGGGAGGGGTGTTGAAAGACCGGAGTCAGATTGAGGTGATGAGAGAGGAGGTCCTACAACTGATAGAAAACTTAAAAACTGATAAATCACCAGGCCCGGATGGCATACATCAGAGAGTTCTGAAAGAACTCAAATGTGAGCTTGTGGATCTCCTGACAAAAATACGTAATCTTTCATCAAAATCTGCCTCCATTCCTGAGGACTGGCAGGTAGCTAATGTCACTCCCATCTTTAAAAAGTGAGAGGGGGGTAAGTAGGATCCTTCACCTATGTTTATGGGGATATTTCCCTTGGAGAACTCTCAAAATAAACCAGTCATATATTCAACTGGAACAGGTTTTATTGAAAATAAGAATAAAGGGCAAAACACACACATGCAAAACACAGAAAACACTCAAGCTAGTTTGAAAAGGGGACTTGCATGTGTGAAAAAGTCATCAGCCCAAGAGCAGTCTTCAGCATCACTTCTTGCACAATACTTTTTTTCTAAACAAGGGGAAGAAAGTATAATAGGAGTTCTCTTTTCCTTTCCCCCTCCCTTTTATTTTGGGGATATGTCCCTCCCTTTTATTTTGGGGAAAGAGTAGTTTGTTAATAGATATTATTCAAAATATTACAGAATAGGTAAGAAGAGTATTGATTCTGCAATGTAAGTTTTAAAGAGTAGAGGTGGATCCATAAAGACCCAGGCAATATTGTGGTACAGGCCCAGGAAACTAGTGTTATCATTGTGAGCAGGTATCCCAGTACTCTCTATGTAACTATGAAACATCCTCCATGGACGTGCAACTGAATGGAAGATGAGCTATCTATCCTTGGGGACAACTAGTCTAAAGCAGGGGTCCCCCGTGTGGTGCTATGGTGCCCACCAAGTATTTTTAGAAAGTGGGTGTGGCCAAGTGGGGCTTCTGATTGGCCATTGGAGATCTGATTGGCTGTATAGATTTATAAAAAAATTGTCTGTGAGCACCTTGAACAGAATGAGTTAATTGGTAGTAGCCAGCATGGGTTTATCAAGAATGAGTCATGCCAGACCAACCTTATCTCCTTTTTTGACAGAGTTACTAAAATGGTTGACTCTGGCAATGCTGTGGATATAGTGTACCTAGAGTTCAGTAAAGCATTTGACAAAGTATCTCATGATATCCTTGAGGAGAAGCTGGTTAAGTGTGGACAAGATGGAACAACTGTTGGATGGATTTATGGTTAGTTGAAAAATTGTACCCAATGAGTGCTTGTAAATGGCTCTGCGTCCGCGTGGAGGGAAGTTCTGAGTGGAGTGCCACAGGGCTCAGTCCTGGGCCCGGTGTTGTTCAATGTTTTTATAAATGACCTGGAGGAAGACATAGAGGGGATGCTTATCAAATTCACAGATGACACAAAACTGGGTGGGATTGCTAATTCTGAAGAAGACAGAGTCAGGATTCAAAATGATCTAGATAGGCTGGAACAGCGGGCTGAGGCAAATAAGATGAAATTCAGTAGAGATAAATGCAAAGTCCTACACCTAGGCACAAAAATCAAAGGCACAGATATAGAATGGGAGGGACTTGGCTTGACAGCAGCACATGTGAAAGGGATCTAGGTGTTCTGGTTGATCACAAGCTCAACATGAGCCTGCAGTGAGATGTGGCTGTGAAGAAAGCTAATGCAATCTTAGGATGCATTAACAGAAGCATTGTGCCCAGATCACGGGAGGTGGTAGTTCTGCTCTATTCTGCTATGGTCAGGTCTCACCTGGAGTACTATGTCCAGTTTTGGTCACCACACTTTAGGAAGGATGTTGACAAGCTCGAGCGTGTCCAGAAGAGAGCAACCAGGATGGTGAGAGGGTTTGAATCCAAGTCTCATGAGGAAAGGCTGAAAGAGTTGGGTATGTTTAGCCTGGGAAAGACAAGACTTAGAGGGGACATGATTGCAGTCTTCCAGTATTTGAAGGGCTGTCATGTAATAGATGGAGCAGATCTATTCTCTCTTGCTCCGGATTGCAAGACTAGATCTAATGGGTGGAAATTGGGAGTTGATACCGGCTAAATATCAGGAGAAACTTCCTAACTGTAAGAGTGGTTGAGCAGTGGAACAGTCTGCCTTGGGAGATGGTGGATGCTCCTTCCCTGGACGTTTTCAAGCGGAGGCTGGACAACCATCTTTTGGGTATGTTGTAGGTATGTAGGGCTATCTTTTGGCTATGCTCCTGCAGAGTGCAAGGGGTTGGACTAGATGACCTGCAAGGTCCCTTCCAACTCTAACAACAGTGCCTGCCACCACAGCACATGGATTGCTACTGCATGACTAAAGGTAAACTGTGCATATGCAATTTTTTAAAAAACAATGTTCATTTTAAAAGGCATCCTGTTAAGCTTGAGCTTCTGCCTGAAATGTTGTAGAGCTGTTTTTAGAATGATGCATGAACTGACATTTTGTGGTTGACTCCACCTCTTGTGGTGGCCATTTTTTGTGACTGCACCCACCACCAATGTCAGAATTCCAAAGGTGCCTGCAGGCTCAAAAAGGTTGGGGATCTCTGTTCTACAAGTCTGAATATTGTTCTAAAAATGTTCTCTGGAGGAAAGTATGTAGCACCAGAATTGTTTCTTCCTTTAGCACCTAGATACTGAGTTATTTGAATGGGAGGATGCCCACCCTGCTGAAGTTTTCATCTGTGTTGCTGCACTTCAGAGCATAAGCGTATTCCATATTATATGTGTAAACAGAATGTATTGCTCAAGATTTCTATTTAAAAGCCAAACATATTGAAGCATGAGGTCAGCTGCTTCTGAATGAAGGTCTCTAAAAATATGTGAATGTAGGCAAGCTAATTTCTAGAATTAGCCTTGTCATGGCATTTGGTGGACTAAAATTAAATCAGTCCAATCCCACATTAAATTTGAATTCTTTTAATGAGATTAAATATGTTTTAGATCAGGTAGAACATGCTTCTCTTCCTGAAGCACCAAATTTATAGTGACCTTTGTAATCCAGTGGAAATAACATCCTTTGTTCTTTACTCTTCAGTTAACTGGTGCATTCTGTCCTGTCCAGCAGAACCAGAATAAAATGTCAGGTTTCCCAAACAATGTTACCTTTGTCTTAGCATCAAAAATCAGATCAAACAAATGTCCAGCTTTTGATTAATTTATGTCCTACAAATGCCCTTTTGATATCCCAGGGTTATTGCAATGTGAGTTCTACAGTGGCATTTTTTTTTTTTTAAAGAAACTTAAATATTAAGAGTTGAAAACTCTGGGAATGGTGGCCCATCAGTGAAATTGATGTTTACTGAAGATACACCAAATTCATATTCTCAACTATTCCTCTGACATTACGCATGAGTTCAAAATTCTCATTCTTATTCTTTTGATCCACAAATATCTCATTTTAATTTAACTCCCCTTTTCTTCAGTTCAAAGCTATGATTGTTTATTTTTGTGTCAGCTTACTTGCAGTGAATTTTTCATTGTAAAATATGTGAGCATTGTTCGCGTAATGTGTGTCTATAGATCAAAATTATACATAAATGATGTATATTTTATGTATTAATATCATATACATTTCTTATAAAACCTACACAACATGTATATACAATGCAAACAAATCTACAAACATGGAAAAGGGAAGAACTGATATTACTGAGAAAAAAAGTCAGTATTACAAGAAATGAAATAGGGAACATTGCTCATCCATATCTGTAAGCTGAACTTGCTAATATTCAGAACAAAATATTGTGCATTTCCCAAAGTATCTAGGTACATAACTTGGGACTATGGCTAACCTTAACAACTGCTTAACAATTGTAAACCCTTTAGGTACAGTGAATATTAAGAGCAGAAAACAGAGTCAATGGGAGTTATGTAAATGGTTGCATCAATAGAGGTATATAAGAGAGACTAGCCTCTTCATCTGAATAACTAATGTTCTCATGGAGGGGTTGCTGTCAATGGCTGATGATCTGTAAGTAGAACTCCACTGCTGAAATGGAACTTTTCTTCCTCAACCCTTCTACTGTAAATCCCCTCCCCCATATCTTCAAAAAGGTTGCACCTGGAATTAAGGAGACCTCTCCCCAGGAACTACACTGCAGGCAGTGTGAGAGTCTGCCATTGGAAGAGTGAATCAGAAAAAAAAATTGTCTCCACTGGAGTACTGGTCACACAAGACCACCATCTGGTCCAACCTCTCTAGTGTGGCCATGAACCTCCTGTTGTGCCCTCTCACCACTGTATAGAGTGAGCACATGTTCTACAACCGGGGAGATATCCTCAGCCCCCTCCACTCCCACCTGGACCCAGCCAGGGCAGACAAGTTGTCCTTCCTTAAGGTCAACTTCCCTCTGCTCAGCCACCCTGCTCTTGAACTGGCAGACTAAGATCCATGGCTCCAGTCCCCCTGGTTTCCCCCATGTTCCCCCTCCCTCCTCCACCTCTCTGGATGACCCAGCCTGCAGGCTGCATCCTTGGTGCTTGAGTGGGAGGATGGCTGCCTCTGCCATACAGGATTGGGCTTGACAAGGGAACTTCTACTAGGACTGCCCTGTAAGGCAGGCTTCAGAAAATAAAAGAATGACACAACATCAGAGAGATGTGGAAATGCAGATCATAAATATGATCATGGCTCGGCCAACCTACTCCAACAACATGTAGTTCATCTGCTGTTTACAAAGCAATATTATGCAGTTTCATGAGGTGGGGGAGTGCTCAGGGTCCTGGAATTCAAATGTGAAGATTTTCCAAGTCTCTGTTCTGGGAAAAGGCTGAGCTGGATCACATAGAAAACAAGCCCATATACTGATATTTTCTTTGGAAAGTTTAGCTATTCTAACACCCAGCTAAAGAAAATTAAAAGCCTCGGGCAAGCAGGAATGCTTAGGAACTGTTTGTATGCTTGGTTTGCTTTACAGTGCTTTTGGTCTTTAGTTTTGATTGGATTGTTTTACTGAAACATGAAGGGCATTTAGGAGGTAGGAAAGTGAATAGGACCCATTTCCAACAATATGCCCAACAGCGAAATCTGAATGTCAGAAGTAAATTATAACAACGTACATTGATAATGACAATACATTATAATTCATAGTGTGGCAAAGCGTATCATGGTTTCCTTGATATTCTAAGAAAATGCTGCTTTTAAAATTACTATTTAGGCTAATGTACTAGTTATGTTTTTAAAAAGGTAGTTAATATTTTACCAGTTTGGGGCATAGATCTAAAATGTGCATAAAATGTAATACAGATATCATATATGTAAATATCTACTAGATCAATGATTCCTTGAGAGCCCTGTTATAAAGTCTCTGGACATGGTTTTAATTTTGTCATGGTATTGGGGCCAAGGCATGGTATGCAAAACTGGAGGCTACTAGCCGCAAAGTCTTCTCCAAGAGAAAACATAAAGACAAAGATGCAGAAGAACTGAGTACTCTGGAAAATCAACACAAGGAACTCTCAGAAGTTGGTCTTAAAATATTGAGGAAACCATGATATGCTTTGTTAATAAAGGAAGAATCCACCCAGGATCAAGAGGAAGTCAGTGTGAAAAATAGGATGCCAGAGGATGGGCCAGGATGGATCCATGAATGAAGGAGAGGAACACTGAGAGTTAGAAGCAGGCACAAGGCTGAGGCAAGAAGTCAATAGCTCTTATAGAGCTGGCCAAATAACTTGCAAACTTAACAACATAAGAGAAGCCATGTTGGATCAGGCCAATGGCCCTTCCAGTCTAACACTCTGTGTCACACAATGGCCAAAACCCATGTACCATCAGGAGGTCCACCTGTGGGGCAAGAACTCCAGCTGCCCTCCCACTGTTTGCCCTCCCAAAAAACCCCCCAAGAATACAGAGCATCCCTGTCCCAAACGAAATACTTCATTTACTTCATTTATATACCTCACCTCTCTCTCCAGTGGGGACTCAAAGTGGTTTACATCATTCTCCTGTATTTTATCCTTAAAATAGTTCTGTAAGGTAGGTTTGGTCGAGAGTGTCTGGCTGGCCAAAGCTCACCCAAGCAAGCCTCCATGGGAGACCAAGGATTTGAAACTCATTCCCTCAGCTCTTAGTCTGACGCTCTCATCACTGCACCACACTGACTTCAGGCTGCTCTTGAAGTATTTATATCCTGCAATGATCATAAGGAGCCAATGATTTGTCTTAGACGTGGAGATATGCAAAATGACAATATAACTGCTTGAAAGCCTTCTTCTGTATCAAACCTATAGAAAGCCTAGAAAAATGGAATACATACTTGTCAGGGACGTCCTCAAGATCCACAAACCATATGTCTAACAGAGAGCAAATTATCAATAAACCATCTGTCTTATGAAACTATTTCTAAAGCATCAGAAAATTAGTCAAAGTTTTTTTAATAGTAATGTTCTTTGAGCAACCCTAATGATCTGAATAACTAATAAGCATGGATAAAAATTTCAGTGCTGTCTAAGGAATGATTCACATTAGAGGTGTGCATAACAAAGTTCTTGAGTCAAAACTGTACAGAGAAATTGCTGGTTTCAGTCATTACTGTGATTTTTCTGGAATGCTAACACAAATCAGAGATTCTACGGGGTTCTGAAAACCTCCACCCCGAACAATTCATGTTGTTTCTTGTCCTTGGATACTGCTTGCCAGCTACACCAAGTGCTCATGTTTTTATTTGATTCTACTGATTTCCCAAGCAATGGCATTTCTCCTTTCCAATCAGATCCTGCAAGGGAGGAGCACAGTGACCTTTCAGTCAATCACCTTTACAGACAAACCACAGAGAGCCAAAGTTCTCTTTCTCTCCCACCTTTGTTGGGGAAGAGCCATTTTGTTCTTTGCAAATCCTGTACCTGGGAAAACAGACAGCTGGAAGCATCTTGTTCAGGGACTAGTACAATTTGTCTCCTTGACACAATTTGCTTCAACCATGCGGGTTAGTCACAGGGTAGGTAGCACTCACTCTGGTGCAATTTTGGTGTCATAGTAATTGAAAAACAGCCACTTCAAACCATAGGGAATATGGGTGTTCAAGAGTACTAAAGGTGAATCAGATCAACTGGGGGACTCATACAGATAGATGGAGGGAGCTTAACAGCCCCTCCAGTGTTGCTGGCTTAAAGCGTTAATTGTCTGATGAGTACAAAATTTCTATAAACCTAGAAACGTATTTAGAGCATAACAAGCTTTCTATGGACGCTAGCCAGCAACCAAAAGCTTGTAATAGCAGCTACTTCCAGAATACAGCTTTTATTGTTTTGCTTACTTGTTGTGCTGCCAGGTTACCGAAGTGAAATGAAAGCCTCCTGAAACCCAGCTTGCACACAGCAGATTACGTGCACAGTTGGCATGGAGCCATTTTGCCATGGATAACCAAGTTTGTTTGTTTGTTTGTAAAAATGGGTATATATTTGCTTGGTTTTACAACTCCATTAATAGTTATAAGTTTTCATTCAACTGAAAACTCAGTAGCACTTTCTGTTTATGGTCTCGGAACATATGCTGGAATCAAAGAGTTTTAAAGGAATCCTGTTCTGAAAGGTGCCTTCCCCCCTGTAGCGTTTAATTTGGCTATGCTTGACTCATTGGGATGAAGCCGTTTTCCCCATCAGCACCTTTGCATGGTAAAGCTGCTATCAGTTAATGGCACTATGCAACAAGATTACATAGCTCATGGATCAGTGGTACAGTCTCACAGCAGGGATTTGAATTAAACACCCATTCGTTCTTTAGTCTTCTCTAATTCTAAGGATGAAGACCAAAATAAAAATATAATTTGGCCAACTGTGAAGAGTGCTCATAACGTTCATTCTAAAACGAAATGTTCCTTTCCTTTCTGATGCCATGTTCTGAGAAAAAGTCAGTTGGCAAGTTTGTTGCTAGAAGAAGCTGACTGTAGCTAGCACCAATTGGCTAGCATTTCTGTTGTCACCAAGCAGCCTTCTATAGTTTTGCTCCCCTTTTAGAAGATTCACAGATAGAAGGATCTTCTCCATGGCACTGCAGGCCTCCTAAAAGATGTGTCTGATGAAAATTCCGTGTTCTACATGCTGAGCCACACAAGTGGGTTGTTGCATGAAGACAGCTGCCACAAGGAACAATTTAAAGTAGTCTTTTTGTTGTAGCCATTGGATGTACTCCCATTTGCAGAAAGAGTCACGGATTAGAGATACAAAAGAAAGTCTTCTTCATATGGACAAAGGTTACATTAACAAAGATATAAATTGGACTATGTATGATTAAATTGGCCCTCAGTTTATATACAAAAATGGTCTGATGTGGAGCTTGTAAAAACTAGGGATTAATAAACCTGTCAATTGTGAGTTATTTGGGTGTTTCTTAATTTTTGAGGAGCTCTGCTTTGTCCCTTCCTTTGTTTGTTTTTTCCCCCAGAAATGAAAACTGGATTTCTGTGAAATAGATAAACATTTGTTTTATCCTTATTTTTATTTTAAAATGACATTTGGTTTTTGTCTTTTTGTTGTAGGTTGGAATGTGTTCTGTTGTGTGATGTTCTCTAAGATGTGACTGGGCTGTTTAGGTTTTCCTGTTGTTTAGGTTTACCTCTATATGACAAACTAGAAGAAGGAATGTTTACCACTTCATTGGAAGTCTATGGGGTTTCACCTCTAGGTGCTTTTGAATATCTTTCCTGTCATACAGACAGTCCTCCCTCCTCAAACAGAAGGAGAGCTTCTATGCCATTCTTTTTTTCCTCCTCTTTGAGACATCAACTCAGCAGCAACTGTTTGGGATACTATCTAGACTTTTCTTGTTTACAACACTTTGGATGAATGTTAGTGCTCGAGGCTTTAAACTAATAAACATGATCTAACTGTAATCAGCAGTTACGAATGTTGTTTGATTTTCCTCTCAAAATTTGACAAGGAATCAGATGTATTCAATAAACACTACTTTGTCCCTCAGTCTAAAAGAAGCCCTTTGAAGCATGATGACTTGAGTTGAATGGATGAACTGGGGAAGGTCTTGGCCATCCCTCGAAAAGACATTTTAAAATATGTACTGTTTCCTCTCATGTTAGCAGTCAGACCTCTCCTCTAACCAAGGGGCAGTTTATAGGCAGAAAACCCATAAACACCCATACATATAGACAAAAAATGGATGTCAAGGAGGGAGGGAGAATGGATGCCAGCCAGGACAGGTCTGGACATATAGTTTAGAAGGGTGTGAGAAAGGGCAGCTGACTCACTAACACCCTCCTCCCCACCCTAAAGAGATGCATAATTTAGGACAATGGGTCTCCCAAGACGGATTACCTCATCCTGGATTAACCTCATCCACACCCAGCCTCACTTCCCCTCACCCATTTATCCTACTTAAGTAACAGTTAGCACTATTCACACAACCTGGTACCTTTTCCTGTTGGTATTCGGTGGGTCATCAAACACTATTAGCACCTATAGTGCAGCTCAGATAAGCCCATGAAGGTTTTCCAAAATCATTGTTAACCTTCAGAAAACCAGTCAAGTTATTGTTTGGGGGCAAACATGTCAGACTGCCCCAGGGAACATTTTTGCCTATAATTGTAGCACTCGGCTGCATAGCAGTGTGTGTGTGTTCTCAGTGTCTTACTTCACATCCCTATTTGCATGTGGGCCTTCTCCTCTTCTCTGTGAAATGCTGGTCATTTTACTGCTGCCTTTTCAAACCTCACTTATTGGAAATGGTAACTATCAATTATCCGAAACTGCTTTCTCTCATCTCCTTCCTGATTTCCTCTTAGCTAGCTTGAGTGTTTTCTGTGTTTTGCATGTTTGTGTTTTGCCCTTTGTTCTTATTTCAATAAAACCTGTTCCAGTTGAATATAGGTAAAGGTAAAGGTTCCCTTGCTCGAAAGCCAGTCGAATCCGACTCTAGGGTTGCGGTGCTCATCTCCGTTTCAAAGCCGAAGAGCCAGCGCTGTCCGAAGACGTTTCCATGGTCATGTGGCCGGCATGACTAAACACCAAGGCGCACGGAACGCTGTTACCTTCCCACCGAAGTGGTACCTATTTATCTACTTGCAATTTCTTGCTTTCGAACTGCTAGGTTGGCAGGAGCTGGAACTAGAGACAGGAGCTCACCCTGTCATGCGGCACCCGGGTCTCGAACTGCTGAACTACTGACCTTCCACAGCCTGCAGTTCAGCGTCTTAACCACTTGAGCCACTGCAGCTCCTCAAGTTGAATATATTCCAGTTGAATATATGAGTGGTTTATTTCGAGAGTTCTCCAAGGGAAAGATCCCCATAAACATAGGTGGAGGATCCTAGTTACCCCCTCTCACTTTGTCTTCTTTAACCTAATTCCCCCAATTAATTAGAAGACTGCCTCTTTGGGTAACATTCATGAAGGGATGTGTCAGTTAAGCAACTCCATCTCTATGCGTGCATTCATACGGGCAGCTAATTATGCTGGCTCAAATTTGATCCTGATCTTTTTAATCCATCCTCGCATGACCAGATATCCCCCAGAGGAATTGCCTTACCGCACGCTGCCTCCGTTGTGGATTGTCTAGATGGCATCCACTGAAGGAGGCGCGCACAGTGTTTTTTTTTTAAAAAAAACTTTTTGCACATGTGCATAGGCGTCATGGCACTTCTTTGTTGAAGGAGGCGCGCAGCGGTTTGTTTAAAAAACTTTTTGCACATGCGCATAGATGTGACAGAGCTTCCTTGTTGATCCACGCATGTGTAGAGATTTTTTAAAATGGCGCCTGCTCGGGATGGTCTGACGTCAGACCACCCCAATGGGAGGATTGCACGCTGGTGCAACGACCAGACAGATGAAAGTCCGCAGTTGTCCCGAAGGTAACCAAACCCCCCAGATTTAATGTAATATCTTTTAAAACGGGATGCCCATGGAAGAGGGACGTTTCCCAGATGTTTCTGTCTGGACGTTAACTTTAGATCCATGAGGCAATTGTGCCTCGCACGGATCTAAAGAGCCATCTGATCGGACTCTATATGAGGAGTTCCACTAAGTGAACATCTATGAAGGAATGCTAAAGGGTTCTACCAAACTCCAGTTTCACAAAGGACTGCTCATCAGTGAAAGCTAACACTCTCATCAGATTTGTCCAGCAAGCACCCCTGAAGAGATATACCAAGAACTCTATCTCACTTCACAACAATAAGTATGCGATAGCCATCACTATTACTTTATTCTTCACCCCTAGCCTTCACAGTCCTTCTTCTAAATTGAGACATTCTCTAATGCCAGTGGAACTACCAATCATGCCACCTACTTGTATTTCTCTAATTGTTCAAGCTCCATTCTAGAAGCCAGTTCAATAGATGAACCAGAGAGGAAAGCATTACAAGGTATGCAGCGGGTGGGAGAGATGAGCCTCCTGCAAATTCTGAGGGGGAAATGGAACGGTGTATTGCCAGCTCTGGTCATGAGTAGTGAGTGCAATAATATCTGCAAAAAGAAATTATCTGACCCAAACTTGCCATGTTCAGGGGCTGGCTTTTGAGGCAAGTGAGGTCATACACCTTGTCATATGATCTAGGTATGTTATAAAAATGGCCTGACCTGGATGGTCCATGCTAGTTCAATCTTGTCAGATTTTAGAAGTATTTGGTTAGTATTTGGATAGGAAACCACTAAAGAAGTCCAGGGTAGCTATGTGGAGGTAGGCAATGGCAAACCATCTTTTCGCCATCTTTTAATATAAATTATATTTATATAGTATGATTTTATATTGATTGATAGTTTTAACTCGAATTTTAATGTATATTTATCAATGCTGTTAGCCGCCCTGAGCCTGCTGAATGGCAGGGAGGGCGGGATACAAATGGAAGTCAAATGTGACTTGATGGCACTTTCCACTTTTGTTTTATAAAAATACATGCCCCCTATAGCATAGTTCAAAACCAGTAAGGGGGAAAAAAGATGCAAAGGACAACTGACACAAGGACATGGACTTGTTTCACTCAATCTGTGTAAGCTAAAAGCTTTATGGAAAGGTAAATCCTCTGTTAAAACCTCTCGTAACTTGCTTCCTAGAAGATGTTAGAAGGTAGACAGGATTGTATAATTTGTCTTCTAGGTTATTACCAGCTATCCTCCTATTTGACTCATCATCTATCTAATGAAGGTCACTAGGGCCTGAATTAATATCTTCTGTTGTTGAAATAAACAACCTCGCTTTTTAAGAGTTTCCCAGGGGATAGTCAGTAACTGAACATTGCTGCCAGATTCTGAGTATACACCTCCCTGCAATGTTATTTACACTGCAATGGAGCTGCACAGAAAATATCACTGAATCTGTTATTACAGATAGTCTCATTCCATTTTTAAAGTCATCATCTTTGCATGGGCAACATATAATGCTGTAGATGGCCACAGGAATATTTATATACTTTTGTCATTCTTAATAATATTGCCAGCAAATCCAAATTAAATTCTATACTGGTAAATCCCAAATCCATTTCATAGGCCACAGATGCTAGTCACCTGATTGGACAGTTTGGGATATATATTGGATATAAAGTGGTACCCACTATGATGAAAATATGAGGTATAATTTTCAATATCATCAATGTTTAGTCATTCTGTTACATTATTTTTTCACCCATAAAAATGCCAACTGAGATATTTCATGTTTCATCCAATTCTGTGGTAACTATGAATGGCAGGTAAGCCTGAATATTCCTCCACTCTTCAAGGACATTGCAGATGGTTAATTATTCTCATCAAAGCATGCAGATACTTTCACTCTTCTGTGCAGCCATTTTTGTTCTGCCCCTTACAATCACAAAGTGCCCCACTGATTTATTTATTTTAAATGAATGTCTCACTTCAAATAAAAACCTACAAATAAGTTACATAAAACCGTAAAACTTTAAAATGAAATAATAGCTTTTTAACTAATCGTTTAAAAATTATATAGTTTTTAAACTATATAAACTAATTATATGAAGCAATGGCAAATCTGACTCTTGGGCTATCAGTACTGTCCGCTCAAACTGGTTGTCTGGTGTCTCAGGAAAAGAAAAGTCTTTGCCAACATCTTTAATGAGACATTACAGATCAAACTTGGACACTTTGGCATACAAATCATGCACTCTGCTACACCTGAGTGATAATCACTACATAGTTTGGGTGCCACAGCCCTTCCACAAAGTTTAGAAGCTAAAAAGGAATTAAAGTAACATTTTAACCCAAAGCCTGAAATAACTGATTATTCCAGAGGCCTGGCAGAAGACAAATGTCTTTATTGAAAATCCCTGAAATTATCAGACCTAGGCTGCGGTCACACTGGAGGCTTGGCATGATCTGGCAGCACCTATATTCACAGTGGTTTAAATCATCATGGGAAGGGGTGACCAGACAGCAAACCCTGAAGTGGATCTTCCTTGCACAGGTCCCGCACTGAAGCATCCACCTCAACTACGGAGCACAGCCCTTGCTGGCAATGGGGGTTGCTCATGCTCATATGTGTTTATGTGCATATCACTACTGGGCAAAAAATAAAACCCACAACTGAGATGGAAGTGACGGTTTATACTTCCCATCCAGCATCCATTCGCGAGAGGGGGTTTCAGATATCAGGAAAAGTGGAGTGGAAGCCCTGGCATACATAAAGACCAGACTTCCCCCAGTGTCTGCAAACTCTGCTTCCAGGATGGGCTGGACCTGGGGCATGGAAGGCAGATGTTGCCTGACTGTGCTCTTTAAATCTGCAAAGGTAATGCAACTATATCAACAGGAACTGCTTGTGTGACTGCAGCCCAGCATGCTATCAAAGCATTGTGATCTTTACTACTGTCACTTTGACCTCTGATAGAAAAAGCCCTCAGTATATGCATAGGAAGGATACATAGAGATATAGAAAAGGAGAGGGGAAAGCTTCCTCCCCACCTCCCTTTCCACTGGCAAAAGCAAGGAGGGATGGAAACTGGAAGCTCCTTCTCCCCACTTGCAGCTCTGAACAAATGAATGTTTTTAAGGTGAGTTCCCCTGATGTCTGTCTGTGAGTCTGATTACACATGTGTGACTTGGCATGTGTTGAATGTATCATGTAGTTGTGCCCTCAAAGCAAAGACTACTTAGATGTACTTAGGTACTGAGGATGTTCATATCCCTTCAAGAATATCAATTTAGGACTTCTGTATGGATGGATATCCTTTTGGTAGGAAAAACAATCCATTATTTAAAAATCCTTTTGAACAGTACACATCAGTACCACTGGAATGAAGCACAGTATTTTCTCCAGAGGTGGGTTATTATCTTGCCCAAACTATTAAGCTAATATGGACTTGCTGAATATGGAATTGCCTCTTAACTTTTTAAAAAAAGTTGATCCTTCTTTGGTCTAAATAATAGTGGATTATAGGAATAATCTTTGGGACTAATCCAGTTTTACCATGAAAACACCACCCTCAGTGGAGAATTCCCTCAAGTCTGAATAGCACACTCATTTTGCTACACTTCTCTAACTTATAGTACATGGGTATGCAGGCAGGCAGTGTAAATTACAATCACACTCCTCCCATATTTCTGTTCAGCTCTGTCTCTGTACACCATGTAAGCTATTGAGGCTGTGGAGCACAGTTTGTGTTCCTAGAACGGACAATTTGGATAGGGAGATGGAAGGTGCACAAGGCCTCATCACAGCACACCATGACCATGGTCTGTTGTACTGCAGACTTGCACACCTGACTCTATGTTGGTGGAGTGTGGTATGCAAATTTGTAGGTGTTGCTCCTATACTTGACTAGATGAGTCTGTTTCTATCTATGTTAAAGAAAATTCCAGACTTAACAGTATAGGTGATTCACATTCACAAAAAGATGTTGGGTGGGTTATACGAAGTATAAAAGAAAGGTGTGATTGTTTGCTGAAGTTTTTCACACCATTCCAGAGAAAAACAATGTTGTATATTGCAGAAGAAGGCATGACAAACTAGTTAGAAGTGTGCATTTCAGCTGGCAGCTGAGTATCTCCTGTGCAAGTGTAAAAGGGCTTTGAGGCAAAAATGAAACCAAAATACACAGCTGCTATTTTAACAGATACTAGTAAAGCATGACTCTTCATTTCCTTTTCAAAATCTTGGTTTATGCTCTGCTCTCTGCCAAGACTTTCAAATGAATGTTTCTTTGAACAAATATTGTAGAGGCATTGAATATCCCAGCTGATTTAACCAAAGTTTAGAAAGCTGTGCTAAAAAATACCCACACAACCCACAAGCCAAATTAAGAAAATTATGGATATTTTCAGATCTGCCTAGAACCAGCACCTGTTAAAGCATGGATAGCCTTGAGTCCATAGAAGTCCCCTGCTACCAAGTACACTCCCATGCAGCAGAGTTAGTGCAAACAGCCTGGCTCCTTCCACTAAAATTATTGGAGAGCCCAACTCAACCCAAGTCAGTTCTTAGGTGGTTAAAATTGCCCATTTCATAGGAGAAGCAGCAAAGAGGCTTGGAAGGATGTGCTTGGAGACTACTCTCTTCACATTGTACAACTGTCACTAGGCTTATCCGAGCCCACTTTGGGAAAGTTTCAGGCCATCATTTAGGGTTGCCATCCTCCAGAAGGGACTTGGAGATCTGGTGAAATTACAACTGACCTCCAGTCTAGCTAGCTAGCCCTAACACAAAACTACATGTTGTAAGTGTCTATCTGAAAGAAAACACATGCTGGAGTGTTCATATGACTGGCCACCAGGCCAAAGATGAGAGGTCAGATCATAGCTGCCTTGCCATCTCATTACCATAGAGAAACCATTGTGTTGTAAAGCCTTATCTGCTACAATCTTTTAAGTATCATAGTTCCCTGGCCAGTCTAGACAATGGCATTTGAAATTATCTCATTGCACTGATGGTATATACAATGCTTGTTTGGGATGTAATTTCATGGGCTTTCAGAGAGCTCCAAACATTAGCAAGAGCAGATATAAACAGAAAGAAACTCTGTATTAAAGTTGAACATACCTATCTAATTTTTTAAAAATAAAAAATCTGTAATGACATTTAACACCTCACTTATGTTTCCTTATACTTTTATAGATATCAGATCAAAGGAACAATGTATTTAAGTTTTTTTTAAGTCTCAGATCTGATTTATCTATGAGACACACTTCACAACACAAACCAATTTGCTGTGGTAATATCATGTCACTATTTTCTGACAGAAGACAAATGTTGTTATTATTTTGCCATTTCTTACCTTTGTAAAAGTTTAGAATTTTACAAAATGACTCTTCTTTACATGTCAAAATAGTAAGCTAGTGGGGGTGAGGGGAAGCCAAAGCCATTTTTATATCTATAGACAATGATGGATTTCACGGCAGGGTTAAAAATTATTTGGCAGAGTATTGACATTTCCCCCCCTTAAAAAAATGAAAAGCCAGCTGTATTTTCAGTGGATAAATGTATTTTAGTAGATAAAAATGGAGATGGATTAAGTACCAAAAAGGGGACTTTACCAAATTATTATTTTTACTCATTCTGATCTGTGACATTAAAGGGTAAGTTACTGATATCCTGTCAACTAAACCTTTTTTTCCTTATAGCAATGTGTGGAACTAAATGCCCATATTGCTGATATTCCATTAAAAAAAACTCAGACCATCTAAGGTATTTCTCATGCTTTTTTGAAATAACCTTTTGCAGGTTATTAGACAGACTTTAGAACGGAGCCTCAGCAATTGACTTAGTCAAGCTGTAAAGAACTGCTTTCATATTCTTCATGAACATTCCCGTTAGCTATGTATTCACAAATCCTATCGTTTCCAAACATATTTTACATAGTTGCCTCCTAATGACTTAACCCGAAACAAATGCAATCGGCCATGGCCACTGAAAGAAAAAAAATGGAAATAGAATGTCAGTCTGTTACCAGTGGCTCTCTCTAGAAAGGTGGGCACAGCACAGTTTACTAAATATATACCACATCCCTCCCATCATGGCTTAGATCCACAATGATCTCTCCACACAGTGATTAGAAAATATCAATTTGCGATGGGAAAGACAAGCTATTTAAATATTTGTACTCTGCTTTCCTCCCTAAGGGGCCCAAATGGCTCACAACACTATGTAAATCAGTAAACAACAAACAACAAAATAAGAGTACCTCAGGGTGATCCTGGAGTCAATGGATGGCTAAGGTTGTGATGGTGGCACCTTGCATAGCCGAGCCCCATGCAAGGTGAGGCACATGGTGGTGGCCCCGCTGAGCCCCATCTAAGGGCCATAGTTTTCTTGGGTAGGTGGAAAACTGATGATGGGGAGGAAATTAAAGTAGATTGGTTAATGGATGGGAAGGAGAGAAGGAGGCAAAAAAAGGGGAAGATTCTATAGTGGCTTTCAAGGAAAGGAAAGAGGAAATAGTGGGGGAAATAATTCCTGGCCAGGCTGACTTCAGTGTTCTTCCTGCTAGCTTGGTAACATGCAAAATGGAAATGTCATATTCTAGATTAATTTTGCAAAAACTAGCCCTCTTGCAACCTCACCATCTATTATATGATACTTGTCCTATGCAAAAATACAATTTGCATAAAAATGAATACATGGAAGATTACTGCCCTATCCTCCAAACTCTATGCATTCAAGGTGCAATTTGGAAAAAGGCCTACCTACCTAAATGCATGTAGATTTCCTACATGTAATTCATACCTTTCATCTTTGCAGTCATGGGTTGGGTTTTGGGAACCTGACTGTAGGCTCCTATGTCAATGACAACTTGAACAGGTGGAGGTTGGGGGTGAATCCACTGAATGTTACCCCAGTCTCCCTTTTACACATACATTTCTGCACAAAATAAATGCTTACATGTGAATGGATTATTTTGTTTTTGCCAAGTTACAAAGCATTTATATTTTTTTAAAGGTGGCACTGGGGATTAGGGGACTTCTGTTTGTGTTCTTTCTCCTGAGACTTTTTTGGAAGATCTGTTGTTCTGGAGGTGCTCTAGAGCCTAAGAGACTATGTAATTGATATGTTTCACA
Organism: Gekko gecko; assembly: GCA_029375565.1. Lineage (NCBI taxonomy): Eukaryota > Metazoa > Chordata > Lepidosauria > Squamata > Gekkonidae > Gekko > Gekko gecko. The sequence continues at coordinate 58,112,109 of JAPDNY010000003.1, read as the reverse complement.
CATTTTGGAATGGCCTGACACAGAGAACTCTTCCTATTTGCATGTAAATTTTGGAGCCCTAACCCCATAGTCAAGCAGTGTAGGAACCTCATTGATTTTACATTGTGGTATTCTGAGCTATTTTCAGTACAATGATAAGCAGAGTGACACCTTTCAAAGTCCATTTAAGTTAATGGGCTAAGAAGAGGGTCACTGTGCTTTGGACTGCACTGTTTCATGTGGTCTTGATAATCAGTTTAATATGCCAAACTCTTCTGTCTTTGTATATCAGTTTTTACCTGTGTTTTATATGCCTCAATCATTTTGTTGGATGGATGTGTGAATGGGCAAAATTAACAAAATGAAGTTAAAGCAAACAAGCAAGTCCAAGATCATAAAGAAGTTTCAACATCATAAACATATTTCTTCCCTATGGAAGGTTTTGGAATACCCTATGACTCTATTGGTGTCCATTATGGAAAAATAGTCCTTTGTTGTTGTTCAATCACACAATCAAGTCCAACTCTTCGCAACCCCACGGACCACATCACGTAAGGCCCTCCTGTCTTCTGCTGTCCTCCAGAGTTTGCTCAATTTCATGCTCGTTGTATCAATAACACTGTCTAACCATCTCATCCTTTGCCGTCCCCTTCTTCTGTTACCTTCAGTCTTTCCCAGCATCAGGGTCTTCTCCAGTGAGAGCTTCCTTCTCATTTGGGGGCCAAAGTATTTGAGCTTCAGCTTCAGTATCTGGCTTTCCAAGGAACAGTCAGGGTTGATTTCCTTTAGGACCGACTGATTTGATCTCCTTACAGTCCAGGGGACTCTCAAGAGTCTTCTCCAGCACCATAATTCAAAAGCATCTATTCTTCAGCGCTCGGCTTTCCTTATGGTCCAGCTCTCACAGCCATACATTGCTACTGGAAATACCATCACTTTGACCATATCGACTTTTGTTGGCAGGGTGATGTCTCTACTTTTTATTATGCTGTCTAGGGTTACATAAGAATGTAAGAGAAGCCAATGTTGAATCAGGCCAATGGCTCATCTAGTCCAACACTCTGTCACACAGTGGCCAAAAATACCAGGTGCCATCAGGAGGTCCAGCAGTGGGGCCAGGACACTAGAAGCCCTCCCACTGCTGCCCCCCCAGCATCAAGAATAGAGTGCATCACCTGCCCAAGACTGAGAGTTCCTATCTATATCTTGTGGCTAATAGCCACTGATGGACTTCTGCTCCATATGTTTATCTAATTCCCTCTTGAAATTGTCCATGCTTGTAGCTGCAACCACCTCCTGTGTTAATCCCTCTTTGTTAATGTGTTAATCACTCTTTGGGTGAAGAAGTACTTCCTTTTATCTGTTCTAACCCGACTGTTCAGCAATTTCATGGAGTGCCCACGAGTTCTTGTATTGTGAGAAATGGAGAAAAGTACTTCTTTCTCAACCTGTTCAATCCCATTCATAATCTTATAAACCTCGATCATGTCACCCCTCAGCCATCGTTTCTCCAAGCTAAAGAGCCCCAAGCATTTTAACCTTTCTTCATAGGGAAAGTGTTCCAACCCTTTTATCATTCTAGTTGCCCTTCTCTGCACTTTTTCCATTGCTATAATATCCTTTTTGAGGTGTGGCGATCAGGTTTCCTCCCAAGGAGCAAACGTCTTTTAATTTCATGGCTGCAGTCACTGTCTGCAGTGATCTTTGATCCCAGGAACATGAATTCTCTCACTGTTTCCATGACCTCCCCCACTAATAGCCAAATGCTAAGTGGACTTAGTAATTGGCAGCCATTTAAACGCAACAAGGAATTTAAAAGCCACACATGACCCCTCATGAAGAAATTCAAAGATTTCCCTTGACTTTCCCGCGAGTGACATTTTCAAAGCTGCATGTGGTGTGTGTGTGTTGTGTTCACGGTGATTCCTCTGGAGCCCATAGATCTTGACAAGAATACAATAAATCCAGGAAACATTTTAATTAAGCAACAAAACCTATAGGTATTCAATTATGTAATGGCTTGAAACTGCTAGAATTGCAGCTTTACTGTTTGGGTGGAAATGTAAAGTTACGAGCTCATTTGCTGGTGCTCAGTGTAATTTGTGATTAAGGTTATCTGTAATATCTAACCTTTCAGTAAATGTCAGCCACAAAATGACTGCTGGCTTCCTCTGCTCTGATATCACACTGCTCGAGGTTCAGTCTGACCACAAGAAGCTAGTTAATAAGCCTCTAATGGGAAATGACCAACACTGGAATAGTACAGATTAAAAGTGACAATGCTAATTGACTGCAAAGGTATCTACATGAAGAAGGACCAGAAAAATCATTTAAGTCTAAATGAAATTGGACTGATTTGATATCTGAAAAAGCATTCCTTTCCTCTTGAGTTTGGCAGGGGGAATTAATTGCTTCATGTTTCACTGAGAATAGATTTCTGGGTAACAATGAAAAAGGTGGGAAGGGAGGAATGAAGAAGATTAACTCTAGGAGATTGTTGCAGCTGGAGTTAACTGGTTGTAAGAGAGTATTTAACAGAGAATAGAAAGACATAGAACTCTATAGCGAAACAAGAGCATGTTTTTGACGTGACCAGAAGATAAAATAGGGTCCATTATAATAAGCATGCATAAAATAAACAGTGGGGCTATTTTACTCAACATGATTCAGAATACCAATTTATATGTCTGTGAAAGATCTGAGAAGGCCAAATGACAAACAGAAAATTGATTTTAACACACACACACTTTAGACAAAGTGGCTTCATAGTATTACTGCTTGGTGAGAGCAGCTATTGCAGCAGAAAGAAAAAGAAAATGGACATTCTTGGAATTAATGACCCTTTCATAGGAATAAATCTTGTGGACCTAAGAGGGATATAGCATATGTGTGTGATATATTTAGCACCAGTGTATCTTTGGGGCTGATCCATCCACAGTATATCTCTTGACAATTCGAAATTGAATGTGTGAACTGCCTCCGTTGGGTGAAAAAAAATATGTTTGAGGTGATCTCAGGAGAGATAAAAGAACCATCTGTGTTGGTTGATCTGTGATGATTCTTTCATACATGCACATCTTCTCTTGATATTGCGTTTATCAGGTGAAAAATATGCATTCATGACCTCACCATTTATTTTGGGATCTGAGTATATTGATGTCTGCTTGGTAAAAAAGTGTTTTTGGGGAAGTGGAAACAGCAATCATATCTTTTTTTAAAAACCTCCCCTATTCCTAAATGATTTTTTTTTACTATGGAGTTATTAAATGTAAGGCTGCTTCCACAAAGCAACAATTCTCATGGCTGCTGCAAATGCAAAGGGATCTGAAGGAATCTGTTTCTTAAAGCTACAGGTGCTCCTTTCATCATTTTTGAACCCCACCCTCTGTGTAATTTGTTTTTAAGATTTCAGATTTTCCTGCAAACATGGAGTGTTTCTCAGGTTTGTAGAAAATCTGACTTGTCTTGTTCACAGGTCCATTCTCTGGATTTAAGTATCCTTAGATCTGGCCAACTTGGCTATTAGAATATATAAATGGGGACCCTGCAAGAAACTTGTAAGGAGGGTGCATCCCTCCCCTCCTTTGCTTCCTTTCTTCTCCCTCCTTCACTATCAGTCTTCTTTGTCTTTCTCACCCCATCCCCTTCTGTCAATCTTCCCCATCTCTCTTTCCTCTTCCCTCCTGTGTCAATTTCCCTCCTGCTCTATTTCTCCCCCTCCCTTTCTCTGGCAATCTCTCCTTCTTTCTCCTCTTCCCCTTTTCTATCAACTTACCCCCTCACTCTTTTGCCCACCACTTCTCCATCAATCTTCCCTTTCCTTTCTCTGTCAACCTGCCACCTCTGTATTTCTTCCCTTCTCCTTCTCTGACAATCACCCTTCTCTCTTCCCCCTCCTTGTCAGTATTCCCCCATCTCTTCCTCCCCCCTTACTGGCTATGGCAGTTGCAGTGTCTGGAAGCTGCTCAGTGCATACACAGACCATGTTTTTTTTTTAATCGGGGGGGGGGAATTTAAGCACCAATTTTTTAAAAAGATCTCAGACTTTTCTGAAAACCTGGGGAGGGTCCCCCAAGTTTGCAGGAAAATCTGTCTAGTGTCAGTGTGGCCCCAATCTGCAGGTTTGATAAACAGATATATAGATGATGATATGAGAAGTGGGTGACTTTTTCCTAGTAACAGATCCATAAATATTTGAACTGGAGTTTTCAGGAAATTCCTGCTTAATATACCTTTAGGCACACTGATGTAATGTTTGGTATCCATTTACAAAATGATTGGTTAGGAAGTCTCTAGAGCAGAGAAAATTACTAGTTTGGAAATAAATTGAAACTCTTGCATATTGGCACACAGGGAAGTAATATGCAAGATACCAAGAGCCTGTTCCAACAGCACAGGTTTGTTTAGTTTCACTGAACAATTCATGTGGTTGAATTCCTATGTAAATGTTATTGAAGAACTGACCTCCAGTACTGTCAAGAAATGTGAAGTCTCTGGTTTCAGTGCCCCACTCTTTCTAGGATCCTTTGCATCTGGTTCCCCTTTCTGCCTCTTTTGCAAGATGCCTTTCCTTAGGCATCCCACCTTGGAATCATTCCTTGATGGAGAAAAAACTAACATGTATTCTGTGGGCTCTAAAGAGGTTCTATTTGGGGGGCTCAGGCTGGAACTCATGTAAGGGCCTCCCAAAATGACAGAATTGTCTTCATCAAAACTGTGCATATATCTGGATTTTTTAATTGATCAGTCAACTAAACTGGACTTTCAGATCCTCATTCACAATGCACCACATTTTGTGGCTTACTGAGTTATATATCCTCTATGTTTGTATAAGCGAGTGGGAGGTAAAAATAAGGAAAAGGATATTTAAATCTCTGCCACTAAATAACCAACTGACTTGTTAAAATAAATATTAACTGAAGTTTAAAAAATCTTTAATCAAATGATTTCTGAATAGTGTGCTAGAAAGAAAGCATGAGTTTATGTTCATTGAGAGGTGAAAGGGAATTACACAAATAGCTAACATGAATGATTAAAAGATCCTCTCTCTCTTTGGGAATCATCATACTTACCGTATGTCTCTCAGAGTAGCTTTGGACTTATGAACTGCAGGGTGATGTTGAGGCTATGAGTTCTCACAACTTTCAAACATCCAAAGCAGACCTCTGGCAAGTTACATGAGTCCAGATGTGGGGGGATTTCTGGATGTCTACTTGGGAATTTGCAAAGAAGCAAACAGACTGGGAGAGACATGCATGCCCCATCTGTCCTTTTCCTAACATCTGAACATCTGAAGCCATACTCTGTGACCAAGATGATTTAAAATATTTATATCCCACCTTATCTCCTTAGACTGAAGGAGCAAGTTGCGAGGGCACCAACACAACATAGTTGTCCATTTGCAAGATTAATAACAGTGCACAGATTTAAAATGCAGCCAAACCTGCCAGACACCAAATGTCCTCTGAAATAAAATGACATGACCCTACAGTCACCAGGCTGAAAATGGATGTCTCTAATTGTGCAGGTATCGAAGAAGGATGCAGACTATAAAGAAAAAAAAAGCTAATAGTCACAGCTACTGTGCAGCTGCACAGCTCTTCAGTATGCTGCTTGAGTGATGTGGCAACAAGATGCGGAGATCCAAAGCTTGGCTCACACATGATTGCAGTGGTCAAAAATGGTATGTTTGCCTACCAAACATATCTGGCATGAAGTTCTCAGCATCCCTACTGTTGTTTTCAGGCTATTTCTTTTGCTTCTTACCTCTTTCCTTCCATTCTCATTGTCCCTTTTATTTACAGTTCTCTCCCTCATAGCATTTGGTTTTCTCCTTCCTTGCTAGTATTGAGTAAGCATTTGCTAATGGATTTGTTTCTTTACTGGAGGCTTTGATTCCTAATTGCTACCTCTCTTTCCCTTTCCTTCTGTCTCCCTTGCCCTTTCCTTGTGGTCCTGTCAAACTGTCAGCCTGCAGACAGAATTTGTTCTCTGTTAGTTCAGTCACCACAGGGTACCCAGTTCTTAATTCTATAAATTCATTTTATTTTATTTTATTTGTTGTATTTATAACCTGCCCTCCCCGCAAGCGGGCTCAGGGCGCCTCACATTGCCTGGCACAATGTGCCAAGGTTCATATACAGTTAAAACATTTAAAACATTAAAACATTTAACACTATTAAAACATTTAAAACAATCAACAATTTCCAATTAAAGTGCAGTCAGTGATTAATAACCAAGATGGCGTGACATATCATGCAGGCTCAGGCAAATACAGGCTCCTGGCGGTTTGGCTCAATCTCACTGCTGCCCGCCTCCACCATAGATGTTAATAGTGGTCGTTGATGGTAATGTGGGCGGCTCCTAATTAAAGGCCTGGTGGAAGAGCTCCGTCTTGCAAATAACAACAATACTATATTGATACAGCATTGATATTGACAATGAGCATTCATTAACTGATCAAGTTATAATTCTTATAGTTACTTGTCACTGACACAAGAGGACACACCATGCTTGCATTGTGGGGAAGGTACTTCACCATCAAGGGAATAGTTCAGGGTCTCATTCAAAGGGGATAGTGCATTTAGAAAACATCTGCAAGGAAATTTTGGCCAGTTTACTTAAACGTCCCAGTGCTGTTAACTGTAGTGCTGCAATTAGCTGATCAACTAGACTTTCATTAAAGACAACACTGAAGTCAATTTCAATTAGCTGTAATAAACGGTTTCCAGAGTTCATTGAAGAGAAGGAGGGAAGGGAAGGGAAGGGAAGGGAAGGGAAGGGAAGGAAGGGAAGGGAAGGGAAGGGAGGGAGGGAGGAAGGAAGGAAGGAAGGAAGGAAGGAAGGAAGGAAGGAAGGAAGGAAGGAAGGAAGGAAGGAGGTAATGGAAGGGTGGGTGGAGACTGAGCTGGGAAAACAGAGAAATATTAGGGTCATCCTAGCTAATGTCAAAAAAATTAACCCTTCTTGATTTCAGTGATGTTATGTTCCCACAAATCAATGGTACTTTAAGGAGCCTATTAGTATGATCTGGGGAGATCATACCACCTTTAAGACTGGTCTGTGGAAACCCCATATGTGTCTTCCAGATAAGCTTTCAGTAAGAGAGTGTTGACAATCAGCGCAGATCTTATGCAGAACAGGAACACTGATTTATATTAAAGGGAACTCAAACATCTGGCATAGGAAGCACCTAGTTTGAACCAAGATTCACCAAACTGAGCTTGAAAATCTGTTTTCACTGGCAGGACAAAGTCCATAGAAATGTAAATAAAATCTCCATAAGCATGTACAGAGTTTCTTTTTCTCATCCCTCATTGTAAGAATTTTTAGGAAAGAATTCTGGTCTCACAAGTCCATCTTGGTAGGGCTTGAAGCACCCAATATTTCTCATCTTAGAAATGAAGTGCTGGTTTTTCGGTTTCGGTGCTGCGAATGGCGGCCGCTTCTCGGGACGCTCCCAGAGGCGGTTAGCCCACACGCGGAATGGGGGGGTCTTCGCGTTTGCAAAAGACCCTAGTGAGCCTTAGTCAAAGGCTCCGAACCGGGGGCGCATAGGGGAGTAGCCTCTTTGCCGGCAAACTGCCGGGAAATTGAGGCTTTCTCCCCGCCCCAATCGGCCCCGCCGCGTAGTGCGTCCCGAATGGGACTTAGCAGCCCTGCCGACTTCCAGGAGTGAGGAAAAGCGGATGAATTACTATGAAAAGAAGAAATGGCATCTAATCGTGAGTTGAAGATCTATTGTGAAGCGAAAATTAAAACCCCCGTAAGCGGATAAGCGTATGGGAGGAGGGAGGAGCTTCCACCCTCTTCGAAGAAGCGAATTTTTAAAGGAAACGTGAAGGGGGGGTAACAAGAAAAAATGTTGGTGAAAGTACCGTTGGGGTTTTACAGAAGATTGCGGCTTTAGTTGCTTTCTGGGGGATGTGGCACGAACTTTGAAAAAGTAAATAAAAAATAAAATGTCGATGCTGGGGAAAATCCTGCTTAGAACGGAAGAGAAGAGAGGAGGGACTTCCGCTCCAGTCAACCCCCCCCAGAACTAGCTGTCAATCAACAAGAGACTGAGATACTGCGCCACCTGCTGGAGTAAATGTAAAATATCAATGAAACGCTTTTAAAATGGAAATTGTTCTCATCAGACTATAAAAACAAATGTTGGAATCAACAAGGTTGATGGCAGAAAATGTATAGAAAATTAATTTGATGCTAAAGTTCCAAGTTATGGATGAAGAAGGGAAAGAAGATCTCAGATTTATTTTGACGAAAGTCTTGACACCTCTATCTGGCAGTGGAGCGAATAAATAAAAAGAAGAGGCGGATAAGGCTCCCAAAGCCTACTCCGCCTTTAAAAAAAGGATATACTCTGCCAGTAGAAAGGGGTGTTGAGCTTAGCAAGTAATGGAGATCTAATTTCAACTTGAGTGTTAATGGAGCCAACGAGAAATGACTGCCAGAAACAACAAGAAAAAAGAAGCGAAAGAAGATGGATTAAAAAATTTCTGAAGAGACATACCAGCACAGAGGAGGAAGCAGCACTCAAAATTTGGATTTTTGAAGAAGACGGCGGCCCGGGGGAAGGAAGTGACGGAACGGGAGGCACTAAAGTTCAAAGGACTTAATGATAATTGGAGAGACTTAAAAAGGAATTTGTTCGTGTAACATCTGAAAAGATTTGATTTAACCCCAGTGGACTTTACTAACTTTACTAACAGAATTGATTTGGACTTTGTAAAGCTGAAAAGAAGATCTTTCAACCGTGATGGATGCCGACAATTGGAAGAAATAAAACTAACCTTTACTAACAGAAAAAAAAAACTCACTCCACTCTTTTTTCTCTTCCCATCTGTCTACCTTACCCTTTTCTTATAAAAAATAAAATTCTCTCCTTTTTAGGAGAGTTATTTCAAAAAAAAAGAAATGAAGTGCTAAGAATCTATCCTTACATTTCATTCGTATTTTAAAGGTCTGTTGACTATGCAATAAATTATTATTGTTATCCATTCTTTTTTACCTTGCTTCTCTAAGGAGGTCAGGGCAGCATACAGAGCTTCCCATTCCTGCCTCATAACAAGCCTGTGAGGTCGAGATTAGGGGTTAGATGCCATGATGTCTAAGAGGAAGGGAAAATGTACCTAGCACAGATCTGCTTGCATAAGCAGCAGCATGGCTGCCACGACACATAGTGCTTTAATATGATTTTTAATGAAATTACATTGTGTATATGGAGCAATGGGATATGCAAGAGATGACTCAAGTGATTTCATGTAATTTGATTTTGAAATGATATTAGATGAAATATCTTGTGCTGCATCTTTTCCATCTGGAACAGGTAGCTGGGAGGCAATCACTTTCACTCAGCAAAAGCAGACAATAAGTAACGTTAGCTCTTCTGCTACCACCAGGACTGTTGCACAGATGGAAGTCTTCTGTAGGATCCAACCACTGGTTGAGAGAGTAGCTGGCTCAAGGTCATCCTGTGAACTTCAAGGAAGGGTGGGGATTTGAACCTGAGCCCCTGATATCCCAAACTGACACTAACCATTATATAACACTAGCTCTAAGGATGCTTCAAATATCTGTGATTTTCCACTTTTGTCATAAAGTCTGTATTTTCACTGCTGAGGATAAGTGCCTGGAATGGGCAGCACATTTGACTGTAATGTCTTATGGTAATCAACAACAAAAAAATCCACATTAGATGATATGCAACTGCCTTAACTGGGCATTATGTCAGTGTTCAGTGGCTGAGTATTATACTCCTTAGAGAGAGATTTGTAGTTTTGAATTAGGATCATACAATTAAGTTGACTGCCAATAGCAACCTGCACATGATGTGAAACAACAATTCAAAATGCATTATGAAAACATCTTAATTGATTATGAAGATACAGTCCCCCAAAATGCAAAGCCAGTGTTTGGAAAGGTCCTCGGAAGTAAGGGGCCAGGCTTGGTGCACAGCTCTAAATGAGCCTAGAGGTAAATCAGGGTAGTGGAATGTATCTGAGAGGAGAAATGACAATGGCAGTAGAAAAAATAAACAAGGAACTGAAAAGCAGGTGTCTGGCAGAGGAAAGAGGGAGATAGGTGAAGGTTGTCTGCTCTTGGCAGGAATAGAACCTAGGCAGGCCACAGGCCCAGGTAGCAAAGAAGGAAGGAAAGCCAACAATGCAATGAGCGTGAATTCCTTTCACCTCTTAATTTCAAATCTTTGGCAGGAGTTCACTGCAGTGTATAATTCACAGTCAGTTAGAGAGCCAGTTATGGAGTGAATCTACGCAAATTACGAAGCAAAGTAAAGAGAGGAAGTTAACAGAGCAAGGTGCGTTATATCTACAAATGCACTAATTGTTTATCCAGGGTTTTTATGACTGGACAGTTTTGCCATGGTTTTCTCTCTCCTGCCCGCCCCCCCCCACCCCTGGGTTGGCATCTATGAAGTGAAACATATCTCTCATTCTTTATTCATGTAGCTTTTGCCATGGAGATGCCAACCCTGCCAAATTAAGTGGGAAGAGCCTGGAGGACAGAATGTTCTGATGTAACCTGATGGTAAAGGGAAACCACATAGCATCTTCCAGTGTTTCTGTTCAAAGAGCTAGTACAAAGATGGGGTGGGGCTGATTCAAAGCCAAAAGGGAGTATTCTGTGCAAGGCGTGAGTGTCTCCACAGCTGCACTTGGAAACCAGACGTGATCTTGACTTGGAAAGAGCACCGAAGAATAATATTTGGCAGTGAGGGTGGAGTTCTGCACTCCTTGTCTACACAATCCTATTGTACATGTTAAAATCAGAGCCCACTAGCTCATGGAATGACAAACCCAGAGATGTGCCCCATCTAGACTAGCCACGTAAACAGTTTAAATTAAGCCACTAGCTACAGCTCTGTCAGGAACTCGCTCAGTACTATAACCATCAAAGCAATTAAAAAGCTTGCACAGAAGGTAATTAAAAGCCTTACTGGTTCCTGCTATTAGACTGACATTTTAAATGCCACTGGATGTTTTATTGAGCCAATAACCTATTTCCCTAGTCTCCGTAAGAAATACAACCAGCATCAGTAATCTATCATAGTCTACAGGTACCCTGATCAGTATTCTGATCACTACAGTCTGTTTGATATCTTCATGGAACACATTTTATTCTTGAATGGAAACTTATTTCTAATAATGTTCATATAATATACAGCTTCATAAATAAACTTACAATACAGCTTAATAAGTAAACTTAATAAAGATTTACTGTACTACTATTTGTTCTGTGAAACGAGGGACATGGTCTTTTTATGGAGTGATTAGCCCAGCACAGACAACATATCGAGACAGAAGCCAATGCTCATTCAGAAGTAGTGGGGAAGGGCTGGCCTCTCCTACCCACCTAAGTGCAGTTAGGTGACCTACGGTGCATTCTGAAGAACTCCCTCCTGGGAGAAATCTCCATTGAATAGGTCTGAGTAGGATTCTCAGTAGATCTGCTTAAGGTGGCACCGCTACCCACCGAAAGCACCGTGACCTTGTTCTGGTGACCCTGCATAGGTGGGGCCAGCATGCTCAGTCATTATGGGGGGCGGGGCTCATGCAATAATTCCTACTTCCCCCTTCAAGCATTGGCTTTTAGTACCCACATATGTTGTCTATAGAGAATTAGTATGACCGGGTAAGTAAAAGTTTCTTTTGTTCAGTACAGGAAATAGAGACAAGTTAATGCTCTTCATGTCTTTCATTTTATTTATATTTTTCAGCTTTTTTGTTATTACTTGTGTAGGTTTAATTGTACACACACACACATATACAATTTATGTATACTGAATGTGTGTTTAATGTACACACACACACATATATATATACACACACACACATATACAATTTATGTATATTGAATGTGTGTGTAATATACACACACACACACATACACACACATACACACACATATACAATTTTTGTATATTGAATGGGTGTGTAATACACACACACACACATATATATACACACATATACACACACATATACAGTTTATGTATATTGAATATGTGTGTGTAATATATATATATATGGAGAGAGAGAGAGAGAGAGAGAGAGAGAGATACACTATGTGTGTGTGTAGTATAGTACATATAAAATTTATATGTAACAAGAAACAGACAGACAAAACTCTTTAACGATGAGGCTGGATCCAGGTATGCACTGGTATGAGGACTGGAGATCTCTGCAGTGTCTCTTTCCTCCCAGCAACCCTTTCTGGCCATAGGAAAGCTGATTCTTGCAGAATCACAGGACCCACCTGGACAAATAGCCACACAGGTCAGAAGGTTGCACTAAGGAGGAGGAAGGGATGCAACTGCTCCTCTCCTCTCTTGCACAAGGACAGCTGTGCTGATGCAAGGGGCAGGAGGGCAACTCGGGCATCCATCCCTGTCCTCATCGTAGCTCCCCAACACATGTCTTTTCAGGCATCAGGATTGCTGGAAGGAAGAGGAATACAGTAGAGACCCACAACCACCACCACCTTCTCCTGACAGATGATGGGATCCAATCTCTAATGACATGTTGATTTAATGATGCACAAATAATGGTGAAAAACGTTTACATTTTGTTGGGGGGAAATTCTTTGAGAGAAAACTGAAAATAGCAAGAAAATATTTAAAACCTGTGCAAGGGAGATACCAAATCAAAAAAAGTGAAATGAGGTTTAAACAGAAAAGACCAGAAATTCAAATCATCCCTAACAAGAAATAGAAAAAAACAGAACGCGTGATGAGGCTTCTAAGAATACTAAGTACTCCTCAATTTTCCTTCTTTACGCATGGATTGATCCCAGGAATGAGGACATCTGCTTTGTCTGGTTATAGTTTACAGACTTTGGCATATGGGAACAACCTTCAGAAATGAATGAACAGGGCTTTCACGAGAGAACACCCCAGTGGATGGTCTGGGAAGGGTTTTGGGAACCTCACTAGGTCTTTGATCTTTTCTGTTTGTTATTGCCTTTGTTAGAATGTGCCTGTAAGCATCCTAATACTACTGGTAAGAATAAGGGAACTGCCAGCATTGTTCCCTAAAACAGCATAAATAGCTTGGTATCGAAGAAATGTAATATCCATATTCTGTGAGCATTGTCCGTATTAACCGGTTGGGTGTAGTGGTTAAGTGTGCAGACTCTAATCTGGGAGAACTGGGTTTGCTTCCCCACTCCTCCACTTGTACCTGCTGGATGACCTTGGGCAAGCCATAGTTCTGGCACAGCTGTTCTTGAAAAACAGCAGTTTCTGCCAGAGCTCTCTCAGCCCCACCTACCTCACAGGGTGTCTGTTGTGGGGAAGGGAAGGAAAAGGAGTTTGTAAGCCGCTCTGAGACACCTTTGGGTAGTGAAGGGCAGGGTATAAATCCAATATCTTCTCTTCTTCTTCTTATGTTATAGCATTCCTTGAGACAGCAATTCTCTTGGGGGGGGGGGAGAGACTGTTTCCAAACAAGACAGTAGTTGAGTTATTTCACAAGGTGGGTTTTTTTTGTTTGTTTTCGGTTTTGCTTACTTAAAATTCAGACAATTTGCACAATTGGAGAAAGGCACAAAGCACCCCTCTGTCCTTCATGTGCAAAACAGACCAGCAATGTTAAGGTGGAATCCAGGGTGCACTAGGGATGCACAGGTTTTTTTTTATCTGGTATTTTTCAGATTGGGTCTATTGGACCTGAAAAAGTTTTGATATTTCTGGAAAATCCCAGATCCCAATACCAGAATGGTATTCAGTTCCAGGATTTTTCAGAAATCCCAATTTTTTTTTTTAGTCCAATAGACCATAGAAGACAAATACCAGGTTTTGGAGTTTTTTTTTAAAAAAAGCCAACCAGATCATTGGTCTGGATTGGCTTGTCCTGCAGTGTGGTTTAAGCCAGCTGCAGGAACTGCATACCACAGAGAGATCGCTCTCCTCGACACACAGATCCTGTCTGAGATGGCTTTTTCCTGCAGCCTGGTTTAAACCACGTTGCAGGAGAGGCCAGACCGAGGATCTATTGTGCCACGGAGAGATCGCTCTTCACGATACACAAATTCGAACTGGAATGGCTTTACCTGCAGCCTGGTTCAAACTGCACTGCAGGAGAAGCCAGACGTAGGATCCGTGTGACACTAGTAGCAATCTCTCTGTGGCACACAGACCCCGGCTGGGCTGGCTTCTGCAGCCTAATTTAAACCATGCTGCAGGAAAAGCCAGACCCAGGATCTGCATGCCACCGGGAGCAATCTCCCCATGGCGCACAGATCCCAGCTGGGATGGCTTCTCTTGCAACCCAGTTTAGACCAGGCTGCATGAGAAGCCAGCCCCAATTCAAGCCAGCAGGAACAGTCTGCTCCCCTGGCACAGCTGATCCTCAGGCTGTCTTCTGCAGTCCTTTTAAACTTTAAAGGGACTGCGGTAGAAGCCCGACAAACAGCTGAGAGGACTTTTTTTTCAGTTTTCCTGAGAAAACCTGGATACATTTGGGATGCTGAAATATACCTGGATACATTTAGGATGCTGGGTATATTTTTAGTTCGGGTAGATCTGAATGCATACCCTTAGGGTGCATCTTGACCCTCCTGCAAACAGACATGTTTTCAGTCGATTTCCTGTTTGTTTCTTTTGTGTTCTGATTTTTTTCCCAGGACTTACTTTTTGAAGCATTGCTTCTCCTTCAAATGCCTTTAAGAAAGCACCCAGCCTCTTTGTGTTGAGCCACCATTCTTAATGCACTTCTGTAGGCTCCTCAGTGCCATTTGCTTCAATCACTGAGAATGAACAGGACAGCTAAGGCAATTTCAATTTGCCACCAAAAATCCTCCCTTCTCCAAAATGAAACTGCTGACAACAGACAGCAGACAGCAATGAAACCCATTCTTTTAAAATGCCAAAACTGAACAGCAAGGTTTAAAAATGGCAGCAAGATCTGACAGGTCAGTAGTTATATACTCCCACATTTCTGTCATGGCTACATAGCCTCTAGTTGTTACCATGGTTCAGCCCACCACCTTCTCCCACAACTTTTTAAGAAATTAAACTAGCTTAAATGGAATACAGTACACACAAGCAGGGACCAACAAGGCCTTACAGGGGACATCACATTTCCCTCCCCCACTATTTTTCTTTCCCTTCCCTGAAAGGCCCTATACTCTCATCCCTTTTCCTGTTCCCTTATTCCCACTAACCAGGCAACACAGATTTATCTGCTCCCCTCCCCAGTCTTCAGCTTTCCCTCCTTCCCTACCTCTGGCAGCCTCTATCTGAGAAAACTAAGGCACAGTTGGCCATTGGGCTGAGCCCAGTTATGTGATGTTGGTTGCTGGGCCAGGCCTAGTTGCATGGAGGAAAATCCACTACAACTTGCGGGGGTATCTTATATCCCATGTATCCCCACCCCACACTATTTCCTCTTTCCTTCCTTTTGGCAACCCCCCCCCCCGGCCTCTTTTCAGACAGCCTTTCGGTAGCTGGTTGCTAATGGGTTTTTTGCGTCATTTCAGACATAACTGTTTTAGCAACCAGCTGCTAACAGATTTTATTTACCTTTTCATACAAAGCTGCTTGCGGTCAGTTAGCAAAGCATGGTTGAGCCATTTTCGAGGTAAACTGCTTTCTTCCATTTCCACCTCTTCTTTGCACTTCTGAATCACTGTAGTGTGCTGTCTAAAATGTCTGCAACACGTCCAATAGCACTGTGCTTTTTTCCCAACCCGTTTTTGCCATGCAATCTTCCTCAAACTTTTTTTGAACCTTTTAAATTGAGTACTATAGTGCTAGACCAATACAGCACTTCAGTGCTACAGCGGCACCATCACAATGCCTTGGCACCACTGAGACACACTAAGACTGCATCTGTTGTTAAATAGATACAGGAGGAGAAAAGTAGCTCATTGAGCAGTGGGTACTCAGGGCATCAGTGATTGGTATTACAGAAGTTGCTAACTGAAGGTGTCTGTAGCAAATGTCCTGATGTTCACCCCTCCATGCAGCCATGAATACCCAAATGTGATTGGCTGGTAAGTGACTTTCCAAGAGAATCTCACCTGCTGCCCAATGAGCTACTTCTCCACTCCTGTATCCATGTAACAACACCCTCAGTCTCAATGTAGCTCAATGGTGCCAAGGCATCTCAATAGTGCCCTGTAGCACTGAAGTGTTATATTGGTCTATTGCTATAGTGCTCAACTTAGAATGTGTTTTTAAAAGATCAAGGAAGATTGTGCAGCAAAAAAGGGCAGGTGGAAAACGTGTGGCACTGTTTAAAATGGCCAGATTGCTTCAGAAACAGCTCGTTAATGGAGTGAAATTCACAGTGTGAAAACTTTGTCCCTGTTATCACTTTATTCAGAACTGGGCCAATGATAGATAACATCTGGTTTAGAACAGTAATGTGAAAGGGATCCCTTTTTTCTTCTCTCTGTCTCAGTTTCTCTGTCCTCCATCTTCAGTATATTTATTATTTATTTACTTCCCTTATACTCCACCTCTCTCCATGATGGGGATCTAAAGCACCTAACATCATTCTCCTCTCCTCCATTATATCTTCACAATTACCCTGTGAGGAGTAAGTTAGGTTGAGAAGGTGAAACTAGCCTAGAGTTACCCAGTGAACTTCTACAGCACAGTGAGAATTTGCACCTTGGGTTTCTGAGATCCTTGTCTGGAACTCTAACCATCATACCACACAGGCTTTTGTGGGGAGACTGCTGTTGAACAGTAGCAAGCAGCCAGTCCTGGGTGAGTCATGCAAGTCACATGGTAGTAAGTCACCCAGTGGTTGCTGCTGGGCCTGGCCTTGAGAAATCCTACCTTAGAGACCAAAACAGACCTGGAAAGGACTCTCCCCATTCCCCCTGCCTTTTACAGTCAGAAAGCAAGACTTGAAGGCTGGTGATACTAGCTGCCTAGCAACAGCCATTGAGGGCACCCATTTCCTAAAGCTACAAGTGCTCCTTTAATGCTTTGGGGGTTTACCCTGGGGTAACAAGATTTGACAGCAGTAGAGACAGAACCTCAGTCGCCTTACTTGTCTTCTCAGAGGCCTTATTGGTTTCCTAATAACTATCATTTTGTTGACTCTGCCAGCATCCTTAAAAACTTGACACTGCAACTTGCCTCTACCAAAGCTGTACTGGCTTATTTTTGTCACCTGGTATCTAGCAAGGAGCTAGAGTTTTCCATTTACTCTCATTTACTTTCATTTACACAAATCACTGCAAAAATCCTTTTTTGGTATTTTTTGCATTGTGTGTGTGCTTATACCTGGAAGTCATGGCAAACTCTGTTGACTACTACTGGGGCATGGAGGACATTCAGAGAAGTAGCTTGACAGCCTGCCTCTGCCTCCAGACCCTGGTATTCTTTGGAGGTCTCCCATCCAACCGATTGCCAGGGCTGGCCCTACTTAGCTTCCAAGATCTGACAAAATCAGGCTTGCCTGGGCTATCCAGGTCAGGGCTCACTCCAAAAAATCTTGAACCTTAAATCCAGTTCATGTATTAACTCTATTGTTAGCTCTATTGTACATTTACTCACAGTCTTGGAGGAAAGCATATGAGAAGTTCAACTACCCTTTGACAACATTACCTTGCTCATGTGAGAAGGCAACTAGTGTGGGCAGTTAAAAGTAAAACACAGCCAGTTTGAGTTAATGCTCCCTATGTATAACAATGCTCAGGAAGACTGCTGCTGAGTTTGGCCATTTATCTGATCAGTGCCAGAATGACACATACTTAGGTTACTTGGCATAATCATTATCCAGATCTCTGTACAGACACTGGCTCTCTCTAGGATGAACTAGCTGTATTTTGTGTTCTTTGATTCCCTTGTAGTGCCATTCTAAGCAAAACTGACTTCAGTGGACTTAAAAGGATGGAACTCTGTTTAGAATGGCACCAAAATTCTGTTGATTTCGTTGCCCTTCAGCATAGCTCAGTCCTTCAGTGTACATATTCTCTCAGTTTCCAAGTTGGAAAAATAAGTGAAGGGCTCAAACTGACAGCCCTGTGAATCATATGCTAGTTCCTCTTTGCCTGAGCCAGAGGAAACAACTCAAAGCATACCAAGGTGGGACATTTGCACCATAAAGGAGATTTTTTCCTGGCCCAATGCATCAAGTAATACCAAAGGACCAACTTCATGCCACTAACTGACAGAAACCCTTACAGAGCTATATTGTCCTTTCTTGTCAGCTACTTGTTGCTGCTGAAGCTAGCCATCTACATCATATTTGTGTCCACCTCAGAATTAAAACTTCTCTCCAGATGGTAGAGATTAGTTCCCCTGGAGAAAATGGCTGCTTAGCAGAGTGGACTCTGTGTCATTATACCTTGCTGAGGACAATTCCCTCCTGCTTGGGTCCCTACTGTGGAGAAAGACTATAGTTTTCCTAGGCAGAGGCTGCAGGTGGGGAGGAGATGGAAAGCTGAAATCAGAAGGGCAGATAAAAGTAGGTTGAAGGTTGGCTGGGAAGGAGATAGGGTTGCCACCTCCAGGTTGGAAAATTCCTGGAGATTTGAGGGATGGAGCCTGGAGATGGTGGGGTTTGTGGAGGGGTGGGACCTCAGACAGGTACAATGCCATAGACTCCACCCTCCAAACCAGCCATTTCCTCCTGGGAGAAAATGGTGGGCTCTGTGTCATTATACTCTGCTGAGGTGCCCCCCCCCAAGACAGCCAGTGTGATGTAGCAGTTAGCGC
The DNA here is from genome assembly GCA_029375565.1 of Gekko gecko. Lineage (NCBI taxonomy): Eukaryota > Metazoa > Chordata > Lepidosauria > Squamata > Gekkonidae > Gekko > Gekko gecko. The sequence goes on along the minus strand of JAPDNY010000003.1, from coordinate 58,093,430 downwards.
TTCAGAACAGGGTCTTCTAGACCCAGGTTCTTCCTGTGGAAGCCAACTGGGTGATTTCAGACCACTCACAGACTTTCAGCATAGCCTACCTCACAGGGTTGTTGTGCAAATCAAAAAGAAGAGAGGAGAATGATGTGAACTGCTTTGGTCACCACTGTGGAGAAAGACTGTACTTTTCCTAGGTAGAGGCTACAGTGAGGGGGGGAAATATGGAAACTTGAAGTATGAGGAGCAGATAATGGTATATTGAAGTTTGGCTGGGAAGGAAATAGGATTTCCAACTTTGGGTTGGGAAATTCCTGGAGACTGAGGGGTGGAGCCTGAAGAGGGTGGGGTTTGAGGAGGAGTGGGACATCAGACAGGTACAATGCCATAGGCTCCACCCTCCAGACCAGTCATTTCCTCCTGGGGAACCATTGCTGTCATTCTCCACTTGAGGGATGGAGGTCTCTCAGAATTAAAACTGTTCTCCAGGCTGCAGAGATCAGTTCCCCTGGAGAAAATGGCTGCTTGGGTCCCCACTGAGGAGAAAGACTGTACCCTTCCTTGGTAGAGGCCCCAGGTGTGTGTGCAAAGCTGAAGTCAGAGGGGTAGATAACAGTATGTTGATGGTTGGCTGGGAAGGAGATAGGGTTGACACCTCCAAGACAGGTACAATGCCATAGACTCTACCCTCCAAATAAGCCATTTCCTCCTGGGGCACTGTTGTTGTGAATCTCCAGGTAAGGTCTGGAGATCCCTCAGAATTACAACTGTTTTTCAGATGGCAGAGATCGGTTACCCTAGAGAAAACAGTAAGCTTTGTGTCATTATACCCTGCTGAGGTCGCCACGGCAAATTGACTCTGAGTGCCCAAGGCCAGGGCACCCACCCAGAGCCTCTGTCTAGAGCTCGTTGTATTTATTTCCACATTGGGCCCTATTCCTAGTTCATAATAATCACACCTTTGGCATGAACAATTTATTATTACCTTATTGTTTTAATATTATAAAAAAATAGGATTTTCCCCTAGATTCCCTTGAAAATGGAATAGAAACTACCGAGATAATTTCATATGTTAATGACATAGCTTGTAATGAATTATATTCCATCTTTCTCAGTTGGCTGGAGCTATATTTAAAGTCTCCTTGAATGCGAAGAGTATAATGCTGAAAGGAACTAGAAGAATTGGACATTACTTGCTGAGAGATGGCATTTCAGCAAGTAAAACAATGTCCATCAACAGAAAAAACATTTCTACTGTACTGTTGAGAAAAGACTTCTGGTCTGGGGCATAATAACCCTGAAAGAGTGGGGGTGAACTGAATGGAGATACTAGCCCACACATACAAATCACTGCAAAAATATCTGCAAGAAGCACCAGAAGGGAACCCCTCATACCTGGTGGCCTGAAATGTACATGGGCCCTGACCCAGGAATCCATAAATAAACCAGCAGAATATTTGCCTACTGCTGTGGTGACTGAGAGCATACATTCGTGCACACACACACCAGATTCATCAGTGGTACAATTCCATTAGATGAAACACAATTATCATCCAGTTACTATATGAGGGCAGCAATATAAATTTGAATCACACAATGATTTATTTATTTAGATATTTATATCCCACTTTTCTCCTCAATGGAGACCCAAAGCAGCTTCCAACTGTTATCTTCTTCTCCATTTCAACCCCACAACAACCTGGCGGGGTAGCTTAGCCTGCGAGAGGGTGAGTGGTCCAATGTCACTCAGTGAACTTCTACAGCAGAGTTGGGATTCAGACCTGGATCTCCCAGATCATAGTCCCACACGTCAACCACTATACCATGACTAGCTTTGGGGGAGGAATGTACTTTTTATGAACAACCAAGATTATCTGATTCTTCACTCGATGTTGCCTCAGTGCACCAGTCTAGCAAGGGCTCTGAGATCACAGCTCCACCTTAACTGAAAACCTTTTAAATATTCACTGTGCTGGGTGATGGGGAGTTTCTATCATGACGAATATTGAAACATTGGCAAGGCTGCTGAAACACATCAAAATTTCACCTGACTGAAGTAAACAGCATAATTGCTACATTTAAAAAAATTATTGTGTGAGTCAGTCACCAGGATATTCTGAACTGACTTCAGGAATTCCATAAAAAGAAAGAACCAGTGGAGTGCCTCATTGCTCTGCTTCTGTTACAAAAAAACTGTTTCCCTAATATGTTGTTGTTGTCTGCAGTCATGTTTAATATGATTTAATATTATACAGCACATTGAGATTGTCAAAGGAAAAGTGAATGGTGTTTCTTTATAAAACAATAAATACATGTGGAATACCAATGGCTTTTTTTAAAAAAAGTGAAATATGTGGCTTCTTGTTGAACAGGTAGAACTAACAGCCAGAGTGGACTGAGAGAGAGAAATGAGGCTTGCACATGAAGAGAGTCAAACATGTAGATTTTATTTCAAATATTGCATGGTGCTTGTGGAATTCTTTTCTCTCACCTTCTGCAGCAGACCACTGAACTCCTCCTTCATATTCTGCACTTGAATGATCCTCCCAAACAGCATCAGGGCTACACACATGTTTATTTTGTATTTATTAAGACATAAATATCCCAACTTTCCTTGTGGCTCACAGTTATGATCAGAGGGAGAACTGATGAAAATCCCCCCCCCAACAGTAGTGCACTTCCATGGAGCCTACATGGCCAGATACTGAAGCTGAAGCTCAAATACTTTGGCCATCAAATTAGAAGGGAGCACTCACTGGAGAAGACAGTGATGCTGGGAAAGACTGAAGGTAAAAGAAGAAGGGGATGGCAAAGGATGAGATGGTTAGACAGTGTTATCGATGCAATGAACATGAAGTTGAGCATACTCCGGAGGATGGCAGAAGACAGAAGGGCCTGGCATGATGTGGTCCATGGGGCCACGAAGAGTCAGACTCAACTGTGCAACTGAACAACAAACAATATTGAACCTGAAAAATGTCAGTGTTTCCCAATATTCCTGAATCCCAATTTTGATATGGTACTGGGATTTGGGAAATATTTGGGATTGCCAATTTTTTCTGGCTCCATTATACCCTATGGGGACATTATAGACAATGGTCTCCATAGGCTATAATGGAGAATTGATCCGGTGGTATCTGAGCTCTGGGGAGCTGTTTCGTGAGGTAGAGGCACCAAACTTGTAGCGTAGCTGCTAGTACCTCTCCTCAACACCCCCCCAAATTTGAAAAGGATTGGACCAGAGGCCTCAGAAGAAGGTGCCCTTATCCTCCATTGTTTCCAATGGAGGGGAGAAAAGGCATTTAAAAGGATGTGGTCCTTTTAAATGCCTTTTGCAAGCTGCACCGCAATTGCACTCAAAAGTGGCGAGTTCACCCAGAAGCCTTCTCAGTGAACTTGCTGTTAATTTGTGATGCAGCTTATAAAAGGTATGGAGGAAAAAAATGCCTCCCCTCCCCATGCCTTGCAGTAGTCCAATCCTGAGCTGGCTCCTCTTTGCAGCTTGGTTGAAACTGAGATGCAAAGAGGAGCCGGCCGCAGTCGAGGTGGTGTGGAGCTGTCAGCTCCGTGCTGCCCCAGCTGATCCTTTCTTGCAGCTTGGAGCTGCATGAGAAGATCAGCTTTGGCAGAGCAGAGCTTTTAGCTCTCACCGCCATGGCTGATCCTGGGCTGGCACCTCTTGCATCTTGGTTGAAACCAAGTTGCAAGAGGAACCAACCAACCCCCTGGCTGGGAGGCTTCTCCAGCCCATTGTTGTAGCAAATCCACACTAGAATGGAAATCCCCCTCTACATTGCATGCTAGTTTCACTTTCTGTGATCATTGGGTTTCATGGTACCCTCTGCATTGCATGCCACTTTAACTTCCTTCGATCATTAGGTTTTTATGGTACGTTCTGCATAGATTTATAGCCATGTTTTGGCAGTTCAGGGATGACTTTGCAGCCAGTGCGGTGTTGGTCCGTGGTATCTGAATGTGGTTTTGAGCTGCACCTTTCCCTTAGTGTTGAGGAAATGTGAACTGAATGCCAGATGCAGAACCAGCCAGGGTTCCCTCACTTCCTTAGGGAGCCATTCCATGAACTGGGAGCCACTATGGAGAAGGGCTCTTAGCATGAATACCGTAGTTCTAATCAAGAGATACGGAGCTGCGGTGGCTCAAGTGGTTAAGACACTGAACTGCAGGCTGTGGAAGGTCAGTAGTTCAGCAGTTCGAGACCCGGGTGCCGCAAGATGGAGTGAGCTCCCATCTCTAGTTCCAGCTCCTGCCAACCTAGCAGTTCGAAAGCAAGAAATTGCAAGTAGATAAATAGGTACCACTTCGGTGGGAAGGTAACAGCGTTCTGTGCGCCTTGGTGTTTAGTCATGCCGGCCACATGACCACGGAAACGTCTTCGGACAGCGCTGGCTCTTCGGCTTGGAAACGGAGATGAGCACCGCAACCCTAGAGTCGGATTCGACTGGCTTTCAAGCAAGGGAACCTTTACCTAATCAAGAGATAAGACAAAAATTCCATGTATGGAATGTCATTAGTCTTACTGAATTTTCTTTAAATATTCCTTCCAAATTCTAGAACATAACCCAGCATATTCACTTTGAATTTTGCATTGGGCAAAGTTTCATGGCAATACTACTTTTGACTGGTCATCAGTGTTCCCTCTAAGCTGACTTAGTGTGAGCCAGCTCACAGTTTTTAAAACTCCGGTTCACACATTTCTGTTTTAGCTCAGGAAGGATGGCTCCAGAGCAAACTAATTTGTGCAGTAGCCAAATCACTCACTCACAACTTTAATGCCAGGAGCTCACAAGGTAGAATTTTTGCTCACAAGACTCCACAGCTTAGAGAGAGCATTGCTAGTCACTACCTTGTTGCCTTAGATCATCTTCTTGTGAAACCCTTTCTCTGTGATGGAAGGGGAGACATTGTTTTTAGCATCAGCTTCTTTCCCCATTCAGCTCAATGTTAAGGATGAGGAAGCAGAAGTTTAGCAACATAATGACAGACAGCTATTATAGTGGTAACTGACTGACTGACTGCATTTCATGACTACTCTGGCTTCACTCAAAAGTCAGGGTTTTGTTTTGAGGCTTCTACATGCTCAAGGCAAAGGCACAGACATCAATCTCCCAATTCCATTACCAAAATTTGTTTAAAAGAATGCTATCAAAATTAACATCTGTTGTTTCTGGGCCTTAATTCCAAAAGGAGTTTCTCTTCTAATGCTGTGTCTGTAGGCTGACCATTATTTTGTTAGACTGGTGACTCAAAATAGTCAGCTAATGCTCCCTCAATGGGTGGTAATTGTTAAGGAACAATGTCCTGATCGTGTAAGATCACAGGGCAGTGATAGCCAGGGACCAACAACATAATTTCTGCTCCACTGCCACCATAGGCAAGCCTGAGCCTGAAGGGGGCTACAGTGCCATTTCACAAATGGCCTTCCTGGGAACTGTACCCTAGGCCAGCCTGAAGCAGGTGACTGAGGGCCCATCTAAAAGTGACGGGTGTCCCCAGGTTTCCCACAGGGTTGTGCTGCCTTTTCAAAAAGTGAGTTCTGAAGAGAAGGGACTCCTTTAAATTTCACTGAGGGGACTCAGTTCAGGTAGGGACCACCATAGCATAGGGAGAATAGGGATCTTGCCTTCCCTCCACACTGTTTTCCATCTCCAAAACAGTGCCAAGGGAGCAGGAAAGGACAGAGACAGAAGCAGAAAGATACTAATGTGAGTCACACTCTATGGCTGAGTTCAGACTGCCAATTTGCCCCGGTAGGGACCTGGGCCAGCAACGACTCAATCCCGGGGTAAATGGGGCGTTCACACAGGCACATCTGCCTGGCGTCCCCCACCCATAGCCAACCTGTGCTGTTGAGCTTCACCACTGGATTAAAAAGATACCTGATAAAACCCATAGCAAATCCGAGAGCCCGCGTGTGTCGCGCATTTCTCCGCTTCCGGGGAGTCTGAACACGCAGTCGAAAAGCCGGGAGCAACCCGCGTTGGGCAGAAGGCAGCAGCGGTGTGATTGGCTGTGCTCCGCTCCACTGCCCAATGCAGTGACGGCGCTGCGGGGTCCTCCCCCAATCGGCGAAATGTGCTTATGCACATGAGTGCATGGCTGCTCATGCGCACATACACCCACAGCCGAATTAATGGGGAAACGGTGAATATAGCACGCCTCCGGTGTGGCAGTCTGAACGCTCCCGCGCACCTCCGTCCGGTATCTTCCGGCAGTGGCCCCCGCTGTGTGAACGGGAAAACCTGGTATAGTTTATTCTGGGACTTTTTTGCTATGACTGGCTACCGGAGCAAACTGCCAGTCTGTACTCAGCCTATGTAAATGTTAGAACATTACAAAAATGCTATAAGATTTCAGTGCTCAAACCAGGTAGTATTCCACATTTGTTTCCACCACCACCCCAAGCCATACTACTACAGCCTCAATGATAAAACATCCTTTAAAAGTAGACATAAGTATTACTGGAGCATGGTAACATCGGAGATGACTCAGAGGTTTGAACCAATAAAGTAATTAGATAAAAACATCAGGAGACAAAGGGGCTGATCACATATCATTGCCATTAATTAGTTAATCAAATAAAACTTATTGTAACTATGTTTTCCATTACAAGCTGTCATAAAGCAAGCATTAAAACATGCAGTATGGGGGTTACTTCTTACAAAGAAAAAATATTTTTAAAAACCCTTTGTCATCTCTTCTCTCTTCCAGTACCTTCACAGTTGGAGTTGAATGGAACCACTGGACACTGTTCAAAAAATTTTTTTTAAGATCCCAGAGCAAATGAGTTCCTGTCTGCCCAAAACTCAAGAGCAGATTGTATAATCTGACATGGATTCTGCAATCAACTCCTCTGAAATTAGCTTTGTTAGGGCTGGGCCTGATTAGTCATCCTGGGAGGATAAGGATGCCATGCTGGCTGATCCCATGAAGAAACCTGGCAGGCGCCAAGTTTCCTGGACTCTTTGACTCTTAGGGGCCATCGGAGGATACACAGCCAGCCATAGCTGCTGGACAAGAAGCCCAGATGGCCTCTGAGCAGAAGCCAGGCTCCAAATGGGAGTGCTGAGGAACACACTGAGGAGACCTGCCTATTGTCAGGGACCTCATAGTCACCCCCAAGAACCCCAGGAGTGGAGAAGCTGGAAAGCCTAGGTGGATGCTCAGCTCAGAACACAAAGTCTACAGCTGGACACTCAAAGCTTCACCTTGAGGCTTTGCAAGATACTGAACAAGGTCCTGCTATCAGTGCCTTCAGGTTACTGCTACACCTGCAGGTACTAATTTCTGTAAATAGCCTCAGTTCAACTCTGGCTGTCGTAGCATCACCAGCTCTGATAGGACTTGCTGTCCCTGTTTGCTTTTATTCCTGTCTGCCCCTGAGCACAAGCAGAACAAGTCTCGTAATAAATGGACTGAAAATCCTCAATGTCTAATAAAGCCTTACATAACTCAAAGCTATTCCCAGTGAACGATGGAGATCTCCCAACACACTGAAGGGCTTGGCGATGTAGCTGCAAATGCAGAGATACTGTGGATTTGACTGTGAACATGTTCTTTTTTGTGTGTTTGTGTGTGCGCACGCTTGAAAGCCTGGAAATCAAGGTGACTTCTGGCGACCCCTAGTGGGGCTAGGACATTTCAGAAAGGTGGCTTGATATAACCTGTCTCTGCATCCCAGCCCTGGTATTCCTTGGAGGCCACCCTTCCAAGTACTTGCCAGGGTTGGCCCTGCTTAGTTTCTGAGATCTGATGAGATTAGGCTTGCCTGGGCTATTCAGGTCAGGGCACTGTGAACATGTCTGATGGTCAAATTCACTGTGTTCAAAGTTAGCAATCAGATGTGAGCTTATCATTCGATATGTTCGGTTCACGCTGAGCAGCCTCAAATGCCTGCCAAAACTGGTTTGCATCAGGTTTTCCTAGCACCATCAGTGTGGACGATAGCGGCTGATTTAAACTGATCAGCAGTCATTAGCATCACTAAGGACTCCTTAGCCAAACACCAAAGGGTAGGATTTTGTTGAAACACAGCATTTATTGGTGACTGACTTATATGATTTGTGAGTGATCGGAACTGGTGTGCACTGTGGTTTCCCAAAATTCTGCATGAGCAAAGAAGCGGCTGATTCAAACTGACTGGCAGCCATTAACATCGCTAAGGACTGCTTACATGAACACCAAAGGGCAGGATTTTATTGAAACACAGCATTTATTCATAGCTGATTTATCTGCTTTATCAGTGATCTAATTGTCTATTTAAACAACCTGCTGAGCAGAGCAGTTATGCAGCAAGGATGGGAAAGTGGTAGGCCCCAATCAGGTTGTCTGAGAGCCGACGTATGCAAAGAGCCAGTTGTGCTCTACTGCGTGGTTAGTAAGGAATACAGTGAAATAACCTGTCAAGCACTCACAAACAAATTGATGAACTATCAAATTGATTGCTGAAACACCATGTCTCTATCTTCAACTGGCAAACAGGACACAAGTTGAACCAGTGGCTGTTTGCGCATCCCAACAAAAATGCACTTTAGGCCCATGACCCAGCATAACCTTGCATAGTAGGACCTCCTGCACCTTTTAGAACTTTGCCCCATTCTAGAACTCTCATTCCTTTTTGGCCAGTCTGTTGGGTAGATCCCAAAAATCCATGAAGAAATGTGGACACAACATAGTTCAGTTGAATCTGTACTCTTGCAGATTTTGATACCAAAATGAATGGGAAACAGGAGAGAGAGGGAGAGGAGTAGAGGAGTGGCTAAAAGCCCAAAGAATTGTCATGTACTCTCCATTTGATCTGTATCCTTGTTAACTCTCTTTTGCTTCTAATAAGACAAGGAGACGTTGCAAGCACTGTGTGTTATTTACAGAGGTTTCGCATACACTGCTCCAAAACTCAGAGTAGTCATAGGTTTTGGCTGTGATCAGAAAGCTCCTCCTGTGCTTAATGCTGCTGTACTTCAGAACATTTCTCTGGTGAAAAATGGCCGCTTAGAGGTCTATCAATCTTGCAAACCAACAAATTTACATTTAATTCTAATCCTTGACTAAAGTGGCTCAGGCAAAAATGATCTGACTTAAGTGGAGTGTGGACGATACAGTATGGGAATAGTTTAATAAATGCCATTTTAAAAATTGTTTTAGCAGCACTGCGCTTCCGAACTCTCCATTTAGTTTCCTTTTTTTTTTTGACCTGCTCACTCCTGAAGTTCAGCTGAGAACAGACTTTTTTTTATTGTTGTTGCTCAGCAAACTGCATAGAGAATCAGTACTGTATTTATCTCTACAAACATGTACTCTTCCATAGTCATTTTGCAGTTCTCAATCTAGTCAGTGTCAAGGTATTTAATATGACCCATTCTTCATAGAGAACAGTAGTCCCATTTGGCTCTTGGAGATTGATGGCACTGCGTGACATCAATCCCAAAAGCTATGTTGCGGGCCCTGGACCTCAGCAGAAAGTACTATCAATCTCTCTGTGCTGTACTCTCTCCAGGTCTTAAATCAGGCTGGTTGATATCTTTCCAGTTTCTATATGCCTGCATCAGCAGTCTGCCTAAACATGAACATCATTCACTACCCTCTTCCAGCAGTGGTTACTGCTTCAGGTTTACCATCTGCATTATTATCCTGTTATTATTACCGTTATTGTTTCTTTGATTTGTGCTTTACTAGCATTAAAAAAGGACCAGAGACTTAGGCCGAATCTGCATTTGTCTTTCCCTCCAGCGTCCCAGCCTTTTGACTCTGTCTTCAAAAAAGCTGTCCACATTCAGTGTCGTTTTCACACCTCAACAGTTCTAGCATACTTTCGCACGTCCACATACGTTTATCGTCCTTTCGGGGTGGCTCCACTGTCATTGCACCTCCGCACTCCTTTAAAAGGATCTTCTCCAAACAACAGTCAAACAAGCATAGAGAAAGACGGCGTCACAGCAGCACGCAACTGATTTAAAAATGCAAATGCAGATTCGACCTTAGTAGAAGCAAAGAGTGTTAGTCAACCCGCTTCGAGGAAGGGGCAAGGAAACAAAACCCCTCAGAGAATGAGAATGATTAACTTATGCTGGGGAAAGTAATGGCAGGCACCTGGGAGCTCAGTTGCAATGGCGGCTCAGCTCATTTCCCTGCCCCCTGGCACCCAGCCATTGCGAATCAAGCCTGACTCTGTCTTCAAGTCTGCTCCTCCTTCAGTTAGCACCATCTTGTGCTGTTTCTTGGTCATGTTAAAATGTGAGAGAACGTAAGCAGCGTGCAGGAAAAGGTTGGGAACTCATTTTTACCAATACATAAAGTGTATAGGGCAGATGGTTCTATGGCACATAATGAATGATTGCATTATCTGCTCTGTTATAGATGTTGTTACACTTACAAATGAATTGCAGAGCAAATACTCTGGTCCTGAGCTCTCTACCTCCAGTTTCTACCATCAGCCTTCATCTAATGGGGGGAAATAGCATTTCAATTTGGAAAATTTCAATTTGGAAAACCCAAAGTCTGGATTGCCACTCTGAGGTATTACCAAGGATGCTCAGCTCATTAAATTGCCAAGGATGTGCATGTTTTCAAATTGCCAGCAGGAACTCAAACCCTGAAAAGACATTAAATTCATTCCAAATGTTTAAAATTAACTGGACAATGTTCTGTGCATGTATATTCCCACATCACATTTCCTGTCCCTCATCTGTCATCTTTCTTATATGTTAAAAATCAATTAAACAAAGAAAAAAGTTTCAATCCTGGTTGGTGGATGCGTGGCTTGTGTCCACTTTGCATCTAGCTTTGTCTGTCATGTCTGGCTGACTCAGTGTTCCTGGGGTCTAGACAACAAACACTTTGTGTATGCATACTGGCTGACTCTGTATTCTTCAGGTCAGGATTATTATTATTATTTTTTACTAACGTAATGGTACTCCTTCAGCTTGTAGAAAGGCCATTCACAACTGCCATCAACAAATAGAGCCACATGACTATTTTATGCTGTGCTGAATACACAGATACAATAATATAAGATATAAGTGGAGACCCAAGAAACTTGTGGGATGGTTATCCCATTCCTCACATCTTTGCGTCCTCCCCTCTCCCCCTACCTCTCTCACAGTCTTTCTCCTTTCTGTCCCTCTTTTCTGTCCCTCTCTAGCTCTCCTCCATGCATGTGACTTCCTCTCTCTTTCTGACCCATCATCATTCTCTTTGTTTTTCTGCCTCCCCACCTCATCACCCTTTCTCTCTCTTTCTGCCCCCCATCCTATCACTCTCTCTTTCTGCCCCCATCATTCTCTCAGCCTCCTGCCTGCTTCCTCCCCCGCCCACGTGGTGCTCCCAGCCCCCCACCTGTTTCCTCTCCCCCCACAGCAGCAGTGGCAGCTTTCCATGAATCACAACAGATCTCCCAGCTACAGAGATGAATTCAACTTAGGGCTGCCAGCTCCAGGTTGGGAAGTTCCTGGTGATTTGGGGGTGGAGCCTCGGGACAGTGAGGCTTGGGGAGGGAAGCAACCTCAGCAGGGTATAATACCAAAGAGTCAACCCTCTAAAGCAGCCATTTTATCCAGGGGAACTGATCTTTGTCACTTGGACAGCAGTTGGAATTCTGGGTGATTTCCAGCCCTCCCTTGGAGGCTGGTAATGGGAGTTCTCGTGGAGGAAATTGCTGTCTTGGAGGGTGGAGTCTATGGCATTACACTGAAGTTCCTCCCCTCCTCAAATCCCATCCTCCCCATGCTCCACCCTTCAAATGCCCAGGAATTTGCCAACCTGGAGTTGGCAAACCTATTTCCTTCCCACCCAACAGCCAACCTATCTTTATCTACCTCTCTGTCTCCAGTTTTTCATCTCCACTCCTCTTTCACACAGCCTCTTTCTCCACAGTAGGGACTAAAGCCACTTAAATTATTCTCTTCGCCTTTTTATCTGCACAACAACCCTGTGAAGTTGGTTAGGCTGAAAGTATGTGACTGGTCCAAAATCACCCAGTCAGCTTCCACCGCAATATGGGGATCTGAACCTGGGTCTTGCAGACCCTACTTTGAAGCTCTAACTGCTACATCACACTGGCTTTCATTGGGTGGCTGCTGATGAACAGTATCAAGCAGCTGGGCCAAGTTGAGTCATGCAAATCAGGTGGTATCAAGTCACCCAGAGGGCACTGCCTAGCCTCCAGGTGGGACCTGGGGATCCCCTGGAATTACTACTCATCTCCAGACTACAGTGATAACTTCCCATGGAGAAAATGGATGCTTTGGAGGGTGGAGTCTGCCAGTGGCTGGGGGAGACTTGGCAACCATAGACCACTGCCAGGCCTAGGGTTGCCAACCTCCAAGTGAGATCTGGAGACACCCCACCCAGAATTACAACTGAGCTCTGTCTCCCTGGAACAAATGGCTGCTTTGGAGGGTGGACTCTGTGGCATTATACCCAGCTGAGGCCTCTCCCTTCCCGAAACCCAACCCTCCTTAGAGTCCACCACAGAATCTCTAGGAATTCCCCAGCCTGGCACTGGCAACCCTTGTCAGGCCTGGCCCCAAGACTCTCTCCCTCAAAAGCCAAAATAGGCCAAGAAAAGGCCCTCCCCTCCCCTCCCCCTCCCTTTTGCTGACAGAGCCAGTTAGAAGCCCTTCTCCCCCCCAACATTCTAATCTCTCACCATTAATGCCTGAAAATAGATCCATGCAGAGGCCATTTCAAAAGGTATTGGGGGAGGATTTAACCATCCCTGAAGGTTTTTTTCTTTTTTTACTTTGTGGATTTTTCTGCAGCCCCAGGAAGGCCCGATTATGTAGGAAAAGTTATTGGGGGAGAGTGAGCTCTCTGTTGGTGGAAATAAGTATCCACACAGAAAAAGAGAGTGCATATTAGATATATAGATAACTATTAGTACCAGTAACCGTTTAAATTATCTGAGCACCTCTGAATGTCTCTGACCATTACTGTTGAAAACTTAGCCAGCCTTTGTATATTGTAGTAAGATGAAAAGGTTGCAAATCAGACTTGTGACACAAAAGAGTATGCACACTTTCAAGGTCTCCAGAAGTCTTTATTTGGCTTGGCTGCATATTAAAATATAAATGCACTCTGTATTAAAAGTTCCCTTCAAATTGAACTCTAGAGCTGTTATTTCCAACCCTAGTATAAAGTCCAGAGCTCAGGGATGCTTTGAGCTCACCCATCCTCCAGTTCTTCCACCACAAGCCCCACTGGGCAATGGCCTTCTCCACTCTTCTGGAACATGCAGCAGGTGCCACATTGGGAGGTTGTTCTCAGAAGAAACATAGATTTATCCAAAATAGACAGTCTCCACTTAGTTTGGGAGAATTAGCTTGGAGATGGAGTGACAGGCAAGTAACTGAGATCTCCACCTATATATACAGGGATTTGTCCCTATGAGAACTCTTGGAAATAATCAGGCTGTTATTCAGGGCTCTTTTTGTTGCAGGAACTTCTTTGCATATTAGGTGGCACACCCCTAATGTAGCCAATCCTCCAAGAGCTTACAGTAGCCTGTAAGAAGAGCTCTGTAAGCTCTTGGAGGATTGGCTACATTAGGGGTGTGTCACCTAATATGCAAAGGAGTTCCTGCCACAAAAAGAGCCCTGCTGTTATTTATGGGAAGGGTTTTTATTGAAACAAAAAGAAAACAGAATAAAACAAGGATGCACACAGCAAACACTTAGGCTGAGTTCAGACTGGCAGTTTGCCCCAAGACAGGCGTGTTTCAGCAATGTTTCACAAGCAGATTAAAGGGGGCGTTCACACAGACACATCTGTCTGGTGTTCCCCAGCCGTACTCAACCCGTCTGGTACCGTTTTGTTCCTGTGTTAAAACAATACCTGTTAAAAGTGGTATCAAACCCCGGAAAGCGTGTCTATCCTGCATATATCCTGCACCGATACAGTGTGAATGCTAAAATCCACAATTTTGATTGTGTGCTCATGTGCATATTACAGCTGCGCCTTCGGGCCAACAGTGCGAATGCTCCCTCACGCCTCCTCCCCGGTATGCTCCCGCATCAGTCGGTGCAGTGTGACCAGGAAAACCTGGAACAGTTTGTTCCGGGGCTTTTTTGCCATGACTTGCCCCCACATCGAACCGCCAGTCTGAACTTGGTCTTACAAGAGCTAACTAGGAGAATCAGGGAGGAAAGGAGAAAGTGTTGTAGGGATGGATGATAATTACTGATCTTGAAGAGGTCTGCGGAAGCAGCAAAGAGGAAATGGACAGCTTTTTGGGATGTGAGAGAGGGCCCACATGCAAGGGAATCTAAGAACACACACTGCTGGGGCAGCAGGGTGACATATTTATAGGGCAAAACATATCCTGAGGCAGGCTAACTCACCGTCAGAAGACAATGAGTTGATTGTTCTACCAGAGGTAGACAAAAAGGTGGGAGATGTTTGATGGCTGTACAAGCATCGGGCAGGAAGGGTGAAGGGGAAGGGGAATAAACTTAAGCATTGATTAATTGCTGCTTAATCAAGGGTAATCGATGAAGGGGAAGTCAGGCTCGGGTGCTGAAGGGATTATTCCTGAGTATATCAATAGCTCCTGGGTGAGCCATTTTTCTAAGTCATGCATCTCTCCAGGGCAAGGAGGGGGCAGTAGTCAGCCAGCTGCTCTGATTCACACTTTGAAAACTGCTTTCCCAAGCTTCTGCCTGACTGGCATCCATTTTGGTTCACTTTGGCCGAAGCTGCACCCTGTACTTAGGGTATTGAGGTGATGTATAGGTGAGTGTTATTGGCTTTGTAACCTATAAACTGCTCCTTAGTGGGAGGAGGGATCTGACTGCTAACATAAGCAGCATGTCAATGAGTGTATCCCTGAAATAATGCATTCAAAAGGAAAACATCTGAATTCATAAAGGAGTTGCTTTCTGGGATTGTCTTGATCTTTGCTGGGGGTGAGGAAGCTGTGTTGCTTGTCTCTCCTCTGGTGCAGCCTTGCCTGTCTTGCCTCCCTGACTGACTCTTGAAGCCTGCTGTATTCATGCTGTTTGTATTCATTAGATTTACATGTTCTTGCATTGCCCCCTGGGACCTGTAGGTCGATCCAGTCGGTTCTGAGCACAGGCATGAAAGTAGCGCATGAACTCTAATGTACTTGATCTTAAATTGTGCATGACCTGCCAATATGACTTTGTGATATACACCATCCAAGCAATCCCAGTAAATGGGAGGGTGAATCAACTGTCACACTGAATGCTGCTACTACACAGCTGCAATAACGCTCAAAATGGGGTTAATTCGAGCTGTCTGACTGAAGGGAACCTCCATATTCAGAGGCATCACAATTCTGAACACAACATCAGGGGAAGGGCTTGGCTGCTCTTCCCTGCTTGTTGGATCTTCAGGATTGTTGTATGAGACAGGATGATGAACTAGACAGACGTCAGTTCCAGCAGGGCTTTCCTTAAGTTATATTGACACATAATAGAAACAGTAAAAAAAAAAAAAAGTTTGAACAGTGATTTTTTTTCTTTTTTTGCAATTTTTGCAGCATTCCTTGTTATCACAAGCCCTCGTAAACAGTCATATAAGGGAGCAAATCTTAGAGATAGAAGAAACTTGTGTTGCATGAAAGTCACTAATGTCCAGACTCCCGTGGGTGATGCTTTATCCCATTTTGACTTGTTTCCATTTCTAACCTCCAGCATGTTAGAGAACCAGTAGCTGTGTCTTGTTCTTTTCTATGTGTTCCCAAAGAAACTGCCTAGTATATTCCTTCTAAAATCATGAATCATTCTGTCAAGGGCAGGGCTTCTCCTCTCTAGCAAACCATTGTGATATCATCACAGTGGTGTAAGACTACCTGAACAACAATCAGAACTGGAGCACTGTAGGAAAACGAAACAATTTCTTCCATTGGACTAAAAGTAGAATTCTAAGAACACCTTTCTAGGAGTAAGCCCTGTAATGCTTCCACACCCACCATCTGCCAGAATACCCTCAGTCAGCTCTCAAGCAAGCCGGAGAGGTTCAGTCCTGTTCAGAAACTAGGGGGCAATTATTCGGGTTGAGGGAAGTCCACTGTTCCCATCAGGGATCCCTCACAACTCCCTAACTCTCTCTCTCTCAAGAGCTTTGGAGTCTTTTCCCTTTGGTAGCTGCCACCACCTCCTGATCTTTGCCCCCTCACCGCTGTGTTGCCAGGAGGGGCTTCAAACAGGGCCATTTCAGTAACGTCAGCTACAGCAAGGCAAGCAGGCAGGGCTCAAGGCAATCTCTTATCTCTTAAACAACTACCAGCTTTGTTCTGCTAGCACAACTCTAGACAGTCTACAGGCCACTGGAATAAATGGTACAGATATGAACAAAGGAAATAAAACATAAAAAGACTTCTACTTTAACTTGGAAAAGTACAGTACCTAATAGCCGCTCTTCACTCCCACTTGGGGTAAACAGATGAATGCATGTATATGCAGGATGCTGTCATTCTCCCCCCCCCAAAAAAAAAAAAAAAAAAAAGAATAGCTCCTTTTCAGTTCTCTCTCCTCATATGTGTAGAAAAGTTCTAGCCATTCTGGGTTCCAGCTCCAGCAGCCCGCCAGAACTCAGTAGCCAACAAACAGGCATTTGAACACCAGAGGCACTCAGTGTTTTCACCCTGGGTTATGAAAAACCTGTCTGTTCTGCTGAGATGGGATCTCCCAGACTAGCTGTCTTCACATACACCAGTCCATTGTCATATAAATGTCAGTCCTGTCCAGGATGAAAGGTCTTCATTTTTTCCTGTGGACATTATGAAATGTAAGGCTTGGATTCTGCCTTTTTTCCTGACCTGACCACAGACAAGTTTGCTTCAGTTTAATGCCTCATGCTATTTATTTTTATGTCCTGATGCTTTTGCAATTAGATCTCCCATAAGAAAGTGCACAGGAAAGATGTTGAAACCCTACTCGTGAAAGTCAGAGGAGATGTTATGCAGTAACCCAATGATCCATATCAAAAAGAATAGAACCGCCCCCCTGTGTATTAGAGACCTAATGTAAGCTGATGATTAAACTCTCCATCATTCTTGCCAAAAGTGAATGTAAAATTCTTAACAGTCTGGGAAATATCAAGTCACCTTTCCTACAGAGATAACTTGGTGATGATAATTTATGAGCTCTGTCCTTCATTAATACTCCCACCATGTAAGGTCTTTAATTTTAACCTCACATCACCTTAATAATCCATGGAGCTTCTCCTACAGATATTGTACAAATATGTTAGACAGCATTTTATACTGGAATTTAAGGCAGAGTATGTTCAGAAGATGCAACAGCACATTTTCCAGGGTATGGTTGGAAGGCACATGACACCTTCCTGAAGCTAAACAGGTATCAGTTTGGTAGGTCAGAGACCTTTTGGAAATTCTAAGAATGCCACGTTGAGTTCCATAATGGGAGAAAGGTTAGATAGAAAAGTCATAAAAATAAACTGGGTAGTCTGTTGTGCTTCCTACCCAGTTTCCATGCAGCACAGGTCAAAACTAGGAGCTAAGCCCACTTGGAAGTAGGGTTGCCAGGTCTGGGTTGGAAAATACCTGGAGACTTTGGGGGTGGATCTGGGAGAGGGTGGGGTTTGGGGAGGGGAGGGGCCTCAGCATGGTCCAATGCCATAGAGTCCACCCTTCAAAAAGCAGCCATTTTCTGCAGGGGAGCTGATCTCTGTCAGCTAGAGATCAGTTGTAAAAAGCGGGAGAACTCCAGGCCCCACCTGGAGGCTGGCAACCCTACTTGCAAGTCTTGGAAGCGGCTTTCTTACCCTTTTGCAGTTCCTTGTTAGCATACAGAAAGCAGGGCATGTTCTGAATTGTCAGAAGACCACCCAAAGCCAGGGAGATTTAATAATAAAAGAGTTTAGATTTTACTTAGCATATTAAAAATGACTGATTATAAAAAAACCCCGATGGTGAACAAATAAATCTGTGTTTGTTTATTTTGATCTGATTTGATTTCTAGCCCTCCCCTGCACAGCAGGGCTGGGGGTGTGTTACAACAATATTTACAGTCCCTGAGCAAAATTAAAGCACACAAGTATGCTGTTTCCCTAATATTACATACCCTAATTACAAAACTAAAGGTGGTTTTCTAAATCTGATTATAAGTCAAACTCGGCTTCCCTTTATCAGTGTCCTATCAGATTTCTTCTTCTTCCCAACATTTTTCACTTTCACTCTGTAATAAAGGGATCCCCACCTTTTATTCTCAATAGCTGTGCCTGTTGTAGTTTTCTATGAAATCATTACACATTCTAGGATCCCTCCGTGAAAAGATAACAGTCAGCTATCTTCCAAGAAGATCTTTTCAGTCACCCAAGCCAGCCATTTGTATGTCAATGCATTTTTTTTTTTTTTTTGCCTGAGTGACTAGGTTTCCAGCTCAATTCTAACCTAGGCTGAGTTCAGACAGGCAATTTGCTCCGGGAGCCAGTCGCGGCAAAAAAGCCCCAGAACAAACTGTTCTGGTGTTTCCCGTTCACATAGCCTGGGCTGCTGCTGGAGCATACCGGGAGAAGGCGCGTGGGAGCGTTCAGACTGCTGCCCTGGAGGCGCACTGTATGCGGCTTTTTCCTGTTAAATCGGTGATATGCACACATGCGCATCTGGCCAATTGGGGGAGGATCCTGTTGCGCCGGCACCACATTGAGCAGTAGAGTGGAGCACGGCCAATCATACCACTGCTGCCTTCTGCCCAACACAGGTTGCTCCCAGCTTATCGGCGGAGTGTTCATACTTCCAGGAAGCAGACAAACGCGGGTCACAGGTGCTCTTTGAGGATTTGCTACCACTTGTATGAGGTATCTATTAAATGCGGGAAGAAAGCGGAACAGCCCGGGTTGCCTATGGGTGGGGAACACCAGGCAAATGTGCCTGTGTGAACGCCCCCCCCCTTAATGCGGTTTTAAAGCATCGCTGAAATGGGGTTCTGCCAGGGCAAATTGCCAGTCCAAACTCAGCCCTAGAAAATTTGTTTCACAGTCTTTCATCCTACCTCGAGATTTAGTTACTTGTCTGATCTAGGCTGGCCAACTCTGGCCTGAGAAATTCCTGAAGATTTGGGGGTGGTGGAGGGGAGAATTTGGGGAGGGACTTCACCAGTTCCTGGTATACCACAGAGCAGGGGTCCCCAACATGGTGCCCGTAGGCACCGTGGTGCCTGCTGGGACATCTTCTGGTACCTGCCAAGTTTTTGAGTTTTTAATGTTTACGATATAGTGCTGATAGTAGCTTTATCTGAAGTGCATTACCTGCACGAATAGCACCAGTGATATTCTAAAACTTGACACCACTGGGCTGCAAAGCTAAAATATTTACAGCACCTAACTAGAACGTCTATTGCAGCCACCAGATCTTCCCAGTTCTAATATATTTTTGTAATTCAGGTGGAAGTTGATAATAACCTCACTACATCATATTTTGTTCACTTTTCAAAAATAATTTATGTTCGTATAAAAACCTCGCCTGACTTTCTCTTACTGTACACATGTGCAAGGAGCTCTCATCAACCCTTTGGCACCAATTGTCGTCGTTATGAGTAATAGTACAGGTTAAAAATGGGTGGGCTCGTGACAGATGGGCTCATGTAAAGACAGCCAGAAGAAGAAACATTTTTTGCTTTTCCTTTTGCATAAGAAAGATGCCTGCAAAACGGAAACAGATACTGCCAGATGAGGCTTTCTTAGATATCCCAATATGTATTCTTATTTTGTGTGTATGCTACCAAATATTTTTAAACAATATGCTAATTTGAAAAGACATCATATTAAACAGCGCTTCTGAAATGTTGAAGGCCTGCTATCAAAGTTATCTATAACCACACACCCTTACATTTGTAGTTGGCTCCATCTCCCATGGCAGCCATTTTGTGGTTGCACTCACTACCCTGTGTCAGAATTCCAAAGGTCCAGGGAGGCTGAAATACGTTGGGGGGCCCTGCCATAGAGTTTGACCACTGGAGTTGGGGGGCCTGCCATAGAATTTGACCATTTCCCACCAGGGGAACAGATCTGTGTAGTGTCAAGATCAGTTTTAATCTTGGGAGAATTCCAGGCCGCACCTGGAGGTTGACAACCCTAGTCTCACCTACCTGGGAGTTTTAGGCTAATGCTGAACATCAATATAATTCATATTAAACCCCCGTCCTCCCCAGAGTTAACAAGAGTGTTATGAAGGCAAGTTAGTTGTGGTATAAAGCATTATTTTACCACAAAGCCATTGAGCTTTAGTTTTATGGCAATCAGTTTTATGACAAAAGAACACTAAAGAAAGTACACCTATTTCTTCCATGCGAGAAAAGCCATATTTATTAAATACAGGTGGAGGCTCTTTGTGGACCTCACTGAACATGATGGAATACTAGTAGGAAGTTGTTTAATTCTTAATATCACCTTTTGTACAGGGAGGGAACCATTAAAAAATGAATCAAACTTTTCTCCAATCAAAAGAAAGTTTCTTGTGTGCCATCAGTCTGTAAATATATTTCATTTTATGACCTAATTTATTCCTTGTTCATTTTTTATGCAGACAGAACCTATTTTTCATGCCAACAGAAGTCCTGCTTTAACTTTCACTGGTCATCTTGCATGCATATAAAGAAACCTTCATGAATCCTATGGGGGGAAAACCCTGAAATACAGTTCACTTAGATTGCCATTTACTAGGAGCACATGATATTTTATCAGTTGTGTAAGTCCTTCTAAGTAAATTATGTTGCAATGATGGCACCATTAATCATACCTCCAGCACCTTGCTGTAGCAAGAGGTATCTTACATCTACTCAGTTTTTTTCATAAAGAAGAAAGTCAATGTGATCATTTATCCTCTGTCTTTTTAAAAAATAAAGTGAGTTAATTATTTATAATTCAGAAGCACTGGGACAAATAAAACAGTATGTTACATTACTGAAAGAATTCTTCTATTCATTGGCAGTGGGGTATTCATATTCTCATTTACAAAGATAAATGGATGCATATATCAAAGCCTAAAAAAGCAATGTCATATGAAAAGTTTAAGAAACGTGAGGAACATTGTCAGACTTAATTCTGTAAGGTATATTGTAGACTTTGAGAATGTGCAATAGCCAAGGTAAAACATGAAAGATTATAAACAAAATATATGGGATTAATATAAGCATGGCATGACCATCCAGATAAAAAGTCCAGAATTCTTTTTAAAGGTCAATACAACTTAAAAGGTGAGTCCAGTAAATGAATTTGAGAGGTTTTGTTTTCAATGTCAAGCACAGTGTTACAATCAACGCTAAATATTAAGATATGCATCGTGACAAGTAGCTAATATGTCTTCTGTTTTTAGTCTATGTCAGCCTGGCTCATGAATGGTTTAGATGTGCCATATAAAAAAATTACAAGGCCAACTCTGAATGAAGAATATTTATAGAGGCTTTGTTGCCTGTCTCTTTGGTGGCGGAGAGGCCTTGATGAATAGCAAGTAGTTTCTAGACACTATATAGGTCTGAATTGGTTTTCTTCTAGGTTAAGGAATGAATACTCTTGGAAGAAGTAAAGAAATGCACCGCTTGGGAACAGTGACCATAACGTTATTGAGTTCAACATTTGTATAAATAGGGAGTTGCCCCAAAACCACTTTTAACTTTAAAAGGGGTAACTTCTCTGAAATGAGGGGACATGTGAAGAGGAAACAGAATGGAAAAGTAAAACTGGTCAAAACCATTGGGAAAGCTTGGAGGCTATTTAAAACTACAATCCTAGAAGCTCAGAAAAATATATATACTGCAGGATAGGAAAGGCACAAATAGGTATAGAAAAAGGCCTGCATGATTAAAAAACAAAGTAATGGAAGCTGTAAAAAGTAAGGAGGATTCCTTTAAGTCATGGAAAGCTAGTCTCAGTGAGGTTGATAAAAGGGAGCACAGGCTGTAGCAAATAAAATGCAAGTCTGTGATCAGGCAGGCAAAAAGGGAATATGAGGAGCATATCGCAAAAAAACATAAAGACCAACAATAAAACTTTCTTCAAATACATTAGAAGCAGGAAACCAGCCAGGGAGGCCATGGGGCACTTGGATGACCAAGGGGGTAAAAGGATTATTGAAAGACAATAGAGAAATGGCTGAGAATCTGAATGCATTTTTTACCTCTGTCTTCACTGTGGAATATGAGAAGTGTTTGCCCATTCCAGGACTGCTGATTTCGGGAGGGGTGTTGAAAGACCTGAGTCAGATTGAGGTGACGACTGATAGAGAACTTAAAAACTGATAAATCACCAGGCCTGGATGGCATACATCCAAGAGTTCTGAAAGAACTCAAATGTGAACTTGTGGATCTCCTTACAAAAATACGTAATATTTCATTAAAATCTGCCTCCATTCTTGAGAAGACAGCTGATGTCAGTCCCATCTTTAAAAAGGGTTCCAGAGGAGATCTAAGAAATTACAGGCCAGTCAGTCTGACATCAATACCGGGTAGGTTGGTGGAAACCATCATTAAGGAGAGAATTAGTAGGCACATTGATGAACAAAAACTATTGAGGCAGACTCAGCATGGTTTTTGTAAGGGAAGATTTGGTCTCACTAACCTGTTAGTGTTCTTTGAGGGGCTGAACAAACATGTGGACAAGGGGGACCCAAATGATGTTGTTTACCTTGACTTGCAGAAAGCTTTTGATAAAGTTCTTCATCAAAGGCTCCTAAGTAAGCTCAACAGTCTTGAGATAAAAGGACAAGTCCTCTTGTGGATCAAAAACTGGCTAATTCATAGGAAACAGAGTGAGTATAAATGGGAAATTTTCTCAGTGGAGGGTGGTAAGCAGTAGGATATCACAGGGCTCAGTACTGGGTCTGCAAAGAAGAAGGGGATGGCAAAGGATGAGATGGTTAGACAGTGTCATCAATACAATGAACATGAAATTGAGCAAACTTCAGAGGACAGCGGAAGACAGGAAGGCCTGGCGTGATCTGGTCCATGGGGTCACGAAGAGTCGGACTCGACTGTGCAACTGACCAACAACAACACACTCAAAGCCTATATAGCTGAACAAGGTTTGATTGATCCTTGGTATGTATTACACCCAGAGGACAGAGTAGTTCTACTGTGGATCATAATTGTTTCCAGTTATACTGTTTTCTTGTTTTAGTTTCTCTGATGTCCCAGATTATTTCCTGTACTATAGATATTATTGTTATTTCTGACCACGCCTCCATATCATTAGTCCTTCAGTTTCCAGACTGGGTTAGACCACCTGGCATTTTATGTTTATGACATTTTAATGTTTCTCTTCTTAATGATAAAACTTCTAAAAATCAAAGGCTGGCTGAGTTATCAGAAAAATTTAATATTAATCAAGGAACAGTTAGCACTCATGCTATTGAATGGGATGCTTGTAAAAGTTTTATTAGAGGGAGAATCATTGTTTATGTTTCTCATAAGAAGAAGCTTAGAGAAATAAAGGAAGTCACTTTGCAAGATATAAATATCTGTTAAGTTAATTTGCTATATCTCTCACACCATATCTTTATTGTGAATTGCAAAACGTTAAATGTGAACTAAATAATATACTGTCAGTGAATACAGAATACACTCTAAGTTGTCTGTGGCAGTCACATTGGAAAAGTAGTGAGAGACCAGGTAAAATTTTAGCATACTGTTTAAGACAGTGAAAGAATCTATGTATCTAATAGTAATGTGTGGCACCCATCTGCAGGTATGTAAATCCACAAATTGGGGCCATGCCAATGCTAAACAGATTTTCCTGGAAAGATGGAGAAATTGGGAAAATTGAATTCACAGGGGTGGGGTTAAATTCCACCCCAAATAAAACAAATTTTTTGTGCATGTGCACTCAACACAGTTACCTGCAGAGCTGGTGGCAGTCACTGCAGGGAGCCACTTGCAGCCTGGTTGCAGTGCTGGTGGTTACTGGGAGGCTTTCCAGGCCTGGAACAGCTCCCAGACTCTGATGCCACTGAGGCTGGGCCCAAAGGCCTGGAGCCACCCCTGGCTTGGCAACAGGGAAGCTGTTCTGGGCTTGGAGAAACTTCCTGACAATAGAGCTGCCACAGCCAGTAAAGTTAATGGGGGGAGATGTGGGGAATATTGACAAGAAGGGGAAAGGGGTAGAAAGAGGGGAGATTGTCAGAGAAGGAAGAGGAAGAATTAGAGAGGGCCAGGGTATGCTGACAGAGAAGGGGAGGGGGAGATTAATAAAGAAAGGGTGGGGCAAAAGAGAGAGTAGTTTAGGGAGGGAGAGAAAGAGAGAGGGGTAGTCTCATGGACCAGCCAGGGCTCAGCAACAGTGAGGACTTCTCAGAGGAGGAGGGGCCCTGTGTAGCCAGTCCTAAAAGAATCCTAAAAGACAGCCAGTCAGCAGGGGAATGAGATACAGGTGCTCTCTGACTTGCAACCAAGAGCTGGTTCAGAATCACCTCTGCCCTCCAGCTCTGATCCAGCAGACTTGAAGGCCAGCTACCTGCCCCCATTTCCCCAGGGTCACCAGCACCCTTGGAATGTTGCAGAAGAAGGCTCAGAAAAGTCTTACAGGTGAGACATCAGAGTGCACACCTCACTGCTCAGCACCAGCTGTCTGCTGACAGCAGAAGTGAATCTTTACAGGATCTTCTCTGAGAAGCTGGCTGCATGCATGCCATCTCGGCTCTAAAGACTCATGAGAGAAGCTTGGGGGCATGGATATGATGTGTTTACTAACTGTGTGGAAAACTGTCTGGACTGATATTTGGTAGCCTGACTCCTGGACTGTTTCAATGTTTTGCTTCTGAAAATCCCTCAGCCTTTTTTCTACTGATTATGAAACCTGACTCCTGGACTGCTTCAACACTGAGCTTCTGAAAATCCCTCTGGCCTTGTTTCTACTGACACTGTAACCTGACACTAGAAGCCCATGCCTGTAGCAACAGCCTAACTCAGAACAGGTAGGCTGACAGATAAGGGGAGGGAGAGAAAGAGTTGGAGAAATAGAGAGGGGGTAGGTTGATGGAGAAGGGGTGAGATTGCTAGAGAAGGGTGGGGGCAAAAGATAGAAGGTGGAGGTTGACATTTAAGGGAAGGGGGAGAAAAGGGGGAAGAAATAGAGAGGGGGTAGCTTGATAGAGAAGAGGAGGTAACTTGGTGAAGGGGTGGAAGCAAAAGGGGAGTAACTTGTAAGGTAAGAGGAGGAGAGGGGAAAAGAAAGAGGGGAAGATTGTTAGAGAAGGGGGCAAAAGAACAAAGCAAAGGGTGAAGGGATGCTCCTTACTGCAGTTTGTTGCAGGTCCTCACTTATAAGAACTATTCCTTTGAACAAAGATCAGAAGAATACAACACATACAGTCTGTACTGAAATAAATCACAGTTTTTAAGTTTTATTCTGAATTACACAGTAAAGGCAAAGAATTTTCAGGAAAAGATTTGGAAACATTTTTCTCTCACCTTGATCTTCCATGTTTAGATATAATTCAGATTCTTGCTGAAACTTTGTGCATGGGTGAAAGAAAGGCAGTGATAATGAATATAAATAGCTAGCCTGATACCGGTGCTTCGCTATAGTATTTAAGTTCCATAAATCCAGTTATAATACTGATGATGTGAAGTTTGAAAGGTGACATTCTAATGGAGAAGACTGTACTGTAAAGGATGAAGTGAGGCATAGGTACTTTTTTTCTTTCTACTGAAGAACTTCTCTGTAGACCACAGTGGTGGTTCTGCCCTCAGGTGCTAGGATCACCAGGCTGCTTGGTGAGCTCGCTCTGGAGCAGGCTCCTAGAAACATGAACATTCCCCATGAACATTCATAAACTCAATTGCCATGCTGGCTGTTATGAGAAATGTCTATTCAGGAGTCTTGACTTGCTGATTTCTGTAACTGCTCTCAACTGTGTGCATTCTTTTTTTTAACTTTGTTTTTACCTCAGAACACCCACCTATCTGGTGTAAGTGGGGACTGTGTTTAAAGACATCAGTGACACTGGGCCAGCAGCAGCGCTAAGGTGATCCTGCTAAGCAAGCCTCCCTGACAGCTGTAAGCATCCCACCCCCTCTTCTACACCTGATAGGCAGCCTGCAAGCCATTGTGGAGTCTGGGCCGGCTCCCTGATGGCTTTAAGCACCCTGCAACCGCTGCTGCACCTGACAGACAACTGCCTGTCAGGTGTAGGAGGTGGGGGGGGGGCATGTTTGAAGCTATGGGAAGGCTGGGCCAACAGTATTACTGCACCTCACAGGTAGTTGGCCATTCCTGATTTCCTCAACTGTCATTAGCTCTCTGCAGTTTCCTGTAACTGTTTTTTTTTTTTTTAACCTCAGAACATTGAGCTCTGCAGCTGACCAATCAGAGGGTGGGGGGTGCAAGGAGGCAGCAGCCTGGCAGCCACATAGGAAGCAATGGGGGGCACATTTTACCCCTTTTGACCCCCCTTAGGGGTTGAATTTCTAAAAATCCTTTCTTAGTGGGCATTTATGTCACAGTAGGAGTGCTCTCCCCAAATGTCCTGTTTCTTGGTCCAGTGGTTTGGCCTGGGCATTGATTTTATGGTGAGGGGATTTTCTTTTATATATATCCAAGATGGCATCTGGGAGTGAGCTCTAGTGCTCGGGCTCCTCCATTTTTTAAACAAAACTGAGTAAATTCCAGCCAGATAAGGAACACCAAGCGCATCACAGTCTGTCGACTATGTTGGTAAGAACATTGGACTATATTTTTTATAGAGCCTGGAGTTGCTGGTGTTACAAGAACTGGCGCTACAAAAACTACTGCCTCTTTCCCTCTTGCTGTGGCCTACACCTTCTGACACTGCGGGCAGAAGCCGCGGAGCAGCGTAGTAGCTGCCCCACCACACCATCAGGGAGAACCACGGTGTACTGCGGGGACCATTCCGAGTGCATTTTCAACCACCTGTTTCTCCATCCCGGGAGCAGCTTTGAGCCTTCTACATGGCATGGGGGGCCACGGTGCAGTGCAGAACCCCCCTTGTCCGTGTTTGAACAGCCTGCAATGACATCCAAGGACTCACCTACCTGGTCGACCGTTCGGCCACCATTTTGGCAAGGTTTATCTGGAGTTGCTGCTGCTGTGGCCACCGATGCCGCCCAGGTGATGGAGTCTGCCGTGCCGACACCAGCTGTGAGAGAGCCGGAGTGCCGACTGGGTAGGATGTGTGGAGTGAGGCTTGTTGGCAGACTGCAATCCCTTCCCGCCCCTGAGTCCTCATCACCAAGATGGGCTGGAAAATCTGAGTGACCGGGGTTTCGAAACTGCAACCAAGGAGAGCCAGGCTGCTGTGGACAGAGAGACCCTCTAGTGGTGAATGTGAGAAACATCCTACAGTGGAGAAAGAGGCAGGGGAACTCCCTCTGTTTTGACAGCTGTGAATAGAGATCTCTGCCTGGCAACAATTATGTGTGTATGTGGAGTATGTGGGGTGGATATTGGTCTCTGATCTGCTAGAGTGGTGAATGCTGAATGAATGTATTGTTGATTGTGACTACCAGGGAGTTAGATTGTATGGAAGTAGTTAGGTCTCCTGGTAGGATCAGTTAAGCTAGATTAGGTCAGTAGTGTTTAATGGCATTCAGTTCTGTTAGTAGCAGGGTAATTAGATAGGTTTTCTGTTATACCAGGTTTGGACTCTGTGGTCTCACCTGCCATCCGGTCACTAGCAGTCTGAAGCTCAGCGAAGACCGACCTGTGTGACATACTTGGCCAGCATATTCTGGTGCCCGTGGGGAGGGGAAAGTTTTGTGGTGGGCCTAAGCAGGTTAGTAAGGGAAGAGCACAGAGAAGCAGAATGGCTCGGCACCCTTCCAGCCTATGGCCCATCCCAAGGGTGGCTGGCAGTGGGGCCAGGATTTCTAACCCCCCTCCATCATTGGTGTTGTGCAACACCAGGTCCATCAACAACAAGACTGCAGTCTTCCAGGATTTTGTGGAAGAACAACAGGCTGACCTGGCATGCATGACCAAGCCCTGGGTACGGGAGGGGGAGATGGTAGCTCTCACCAACTCGCTCTGCCGGGTTTCTTGGTTCTTCACCAATCACGGACTAGGGGGTGGGGGGAGTGGTGATTTTCATTTGGGAGGCTTACTCCTGCAGGGCGCTCCCACCCATGGAGATTGTGGCATTGAGTGTGTCAGCATGATGTTGGAGGCTGAGGAGACTTTGGTGATTTGGCTGGTGTACCGACTGCCTAAAGCATTGGCCAGTAGTCTGCCATCCCTGCTGGAGGCCGTATCAGGCTGGGCATTGGAGCACCCAAGGCTGATTGTCCTGGGTGATTTCAATGTCCGTGCTGAGGACGCAACCTCCAGCTGGGCTATTTCGCAGATAAAGTCCTGGCGCTCTGTCGCAAACTCCCCACCACTATTGACACAGTGAGCGAACTCGAGGCCCCTTGTGCGTCTTCGGTTTCGGGTTTAGAACGTTTCAGCCTACTCGGCCTGGATGAAGTTGACAGATTGCTCATATCTGTATGTCCAACCACGTGCAACCTTGATCCGTGCCCCTCCTGGCTCATTAAAGCAGGCCACGAGGGGTTTTGAGGTACCCTGTGAGAGATTATCAAAAAGTCCCTTTCGGAGGGACAGTTCCCCAGGGCACTCAAGGAAGTGATGGTCCATCCCCTCTTGAAAAAAACATCTTTGGACCCGGCTGAATTGGCCAACTACCGGCCAATGTCCAATCTGCCCTACTTGGATGAACTCATTTAGAGGGTGGTGGCAATATAGCTACAGGGCTTCCTGGAAGATGCTTCAGTCCTAGATTCTTTCTAGTCCAACTTTTGCCCGGGTCATGGGATGGAGACAGTGTTGGTCGCCCTGACTGACGACCTCTGAAAGCATCTGGATTGAGGCAATGTGGTGGCACTGTTGTTGCTCGATCTGTCGGCCACATCTGATACAGTCGACCACCAGTTGCTGACCCACCACCTCACTGACGTGGGGATTCAGGGGCATGCCCTTCGATGGTTTGCCTCTTTTCTTCAAGGTTGGGGACAAAGGGTGGCAATTGGGGATCAGCGGTCCCGGAGGCACCTTCTTGATTGTGGGGTGCCTCAGGGGGCAGTGCTGTCCCCGATGTTGTTCAACATCTACATGCGCCCCCTTGCCCAGATTGCCTGGAGGTATGGGCTTGGGTGCCATCAATATGCAGATGACACCCAGCTCTATCTGCTGCTGGGCGGCCGGTCAGACTCCGACCCAGATGACCTTCATCGGGCATTGCAAGCTGTGGCTGGATGGCTCAGACTGAGTTGGCTGAAAGTAAACCTGGCAAAGACGGAGGTCCTGGGTCTAGGTTGGGTTGGTTCGGGGTTGGGACTCCCTCTCCTGACCTTTGATGGGGCACCTCTGGTGCCAGCATTGAGGGTTAGGAGTTTGGGTGTGTTCCTGGACCCCTCTTTAACGATGGATGCCAGATAGCAGCCACTGCCAAGCTGGCCTTTTATCATCTTCGGCTGGCTCGGCAGTTGGTTCCCTTCCTTGACCACGATGATCTAGCCACAGTGATCCATGCAACTGTCACCTAGAGGCTGGATTACCGTAATGCTCTCTACTTGGGGCTGGCTTTTGTGCAAGTCTGGAAGCTGCTGATGGGTCTCTCTAGGTGAGACCATATCCGGCCTGTGCTGAAGGCACTGCACTGGCTGCCAATAGTGTACTGGATTCGCTTCAAAGTGCTGGTTCTTACCTTTAAAGCCCTTCATGGCCAGGGTCCAGCATACTTGAGGGTCCGCCTTTCCCCATATATTCCCCCAAGGGCACTATGGTCAGGGGCCCAACATCTTTTAGTTACCCCAGGCCCCAGGGATGTCAAACTCACTGTGACCTGGGCCAGGGCCTTCTCGGTGGTGGCTCCTACCTGGTGGAATGAGCTCCCGGAGGAGATCCAGGCCCTATGGGACCTTGTGCACTTTCGCAGGGCCTGCAAGACGGAGCTCTTCTGCCAGGCTTTTGAGTAGGAGCCACCGCCACTACTGTACCACCACTGCACTGCTACGACAAACAGCGGGGATGCCATCGGGGTGCGTGATGGCCCTGGGCCAAAGATCGGAAGGCAATGTTGTCCTGGAACCTGCTTTGTTGTTCTGGGTCCATCTTCCAGAACCCATCTTGGAACTATGAACTTTCAGAGCACCTGCACTTTATTGTAATTTTGTATTGTTTTATCTTGTTTTTAACTGTTTTATCATGGCTTTGTGCCCTTATTGTTAGCTGCCTTGAGCCCTTTGGGGAGGGCGGGATATAAATCTGAATAATAAATAAATAAATATAGATAGAAAATCTCCAGGACAGATGGGTTGACTATTGAATGGTTTAAAACCTCAGATTTCTTAATTCCGAAACTTTACCAATTGTACAACTAGATTTTTGAGTCTGGCTTATTGCTGTTGTTGTTATATGATGCCTACATCACTATGATCGCAAAAAAGATCATAATCAGTGTGCAAAATTTTAACTTATTTCTTTGATGGATTTAGATGCCTATTTAGATGCTCTTCAGTTTGGTGTAGTGGTTAAGAGCGCAGACTCTAATCTGGAAGAACTGGGTTTGATTCCCTACTTCTTCACATGAAGCTGCTGGTGTGACCTTGGGTCAGTCACAACTTCTCTCAGAGCTGTTCTTTCAAGAGCAGTCCTTGAAAGTGCTCTGTCAGCCACACCTACCTCACAAGGTGTCTATTGTGGAGAGGGAAAGGGAAAGGAGACTCCAAATGAAGGGCAGGGCATAAATCCAATATCATCTTCTCCTTCTTCTAACACATTTCAAAAGGTTGTTATAACTTTGGTACACGTACACTGGATAGGATTTATATGAGGTAAGCAAGGCTCTGCTAATCTTAAACTGGTCACTGATCTGATTGCTCTAAATAGTAAGAGATATGATCAAATTGCCATTCTCTCACTTGATGCTGAAAAAGCTTTTGACAAAATATACAGGAAATTTATCTTTGCTAGACTGACTAAATTTGACTTTCCTCGTGCATTTGTAAAGTGGTTTAGAATTCTTTATTCATCTCCCAGATCCAGGGTGCAGAGTAATGGCAAATTTTCCACGTCATTGCCGTTTGAGAAAGGTATTAGACAGGATTGCCCTTTTTCTCCTCTTATTTTTGATTTATGTCTGGAATCTCTGGCTTGTGTCATTAGACAGGATAATAATATTCGTGGATTTGTACATAACTCTTTGGAATTTAAAATTATTCTTTATGCAGATGATCTTTTATTATTTATTTCAGAAACTCAGTCTTCCATTCCTGCATTAATTAATATGATTAGTGCCTTTGGAGACTTGTCTAGATATTCGATTAATTGGGCAGAATCTGAATTGATGCCACTGGGAGACAATATATCACAGAGTGTATTTGCTTATGGACATTTTTGGTGGTGCCCAAATGTCATTACTTTTCTTAGAATACTGATTCCTTGAGATATTACTCATATGAGAATGCTAAATTTTAACAATTGTTGATATATTTTTGGATTTGGCCAGATTGAAAACTTTAAATTTGTCTTTATGCGGCAAAGTAGATTCACTCAAAATGTATATTATACCTACCTATTATATTTTACTAGGAATAAGGCCCGTTGTGGAAATAAATACAATGGGCTCTAGAAAGAGGCTCTGGGAGAGTGCCCTGACTTGGGGAACTCAGTGACAATTTGCTGTGGCAATCTCAGCAGGGTATAATGACAGAGTCCACCATTTTCTCCAGAGGAACTGATCTTTGCTACCTGAAGAGCAGTAGTAATTTTGAGTGATCTCCAGCCCACCCCCAAGATTGGTAACAGTGGTTCCCCAGGAGGGAGTGGCTGGTTTGGAGAGTGGAGTCTATGGCATTGTAGCTGTCTGAGGTCCCACCCCTCCTCAACACTCACCCTCTCCAGGTTCGACCCCTCAAATCTCCAGGAATTTCCCAACCTGGAGTTGCCAACCCTATCTCCCTCCCAGCCAACCATCAACCTACCTTTAGTTTTCCATCTCCTCCCCCTCCCTCCTAGACAGCAGTTGTAATTTTGAGTGATCTCCAGCCCCCACCTGGAGATTGGCAACAATGGTTCCTCATCAGGGAATGGCTGGATTGGAGGGTGGAGTCTATGGCATCGTACCTGTCTGAGGTGCCACCCCTCCTCAAACCTCACCCTCTCCAGGCTCCATCCCTCAAATCTCCAGGAATCGCCCACCTGGAGTTGGCAACCTGATCAGGACTGGGCCCAATGAGTTTTCTCCCAAAGGCCAACATAGGTGTGGAAAGGGCCCTTTACTGACAGAGGAGAAAGTACAGGTGCCAACTCTGATTAGGGAAATACCTGGAGATTTGGAGGGGGGGTGGATCCTGTGGAGGGCAGCATTTGGGGTGTGTGTGGAAGAACTCAGCAGGGTATAATGCCATAGAGTCTACCCTCCACAGCAACAATTTTCTCCCGGGGAACTGATCTCTGTCATCTGGAGGGCAATTGTAACAGTGGGAGATCTCCAGGTCCCACCTGGAGATGGCAGCCCTAGGGGAAAGTCAGCCGCACAGTGGGCAGTTGAAGAAAATGGTTTGATGGTCGCTGGCCCACCTCGTTAGCTAGCCAGCCAGCCATGCTGAAGCTAAGCAGGAGAAAGAGCCTTTTCCCATTTATTCTGACAGGAAAATGGCCACTGGGGAGGGGGTTATGGACGGGGGAGGGGGTCATGTTGAAAGTCCTTTGTTTTTTTACTCACAGAACCAAGCTTGGGTGCCAACCAACAGCCACTGAGGGGACAGTCCCTCACAGGAGTCAAGAGAACTGTCTTCCTCAGGAGACAGAGCTGTCTAACAGTAAATCTGACATGCAAAAGGGGGAATGGGTGGGGAAGAGGAGCAGACCCAGCACCCGGCCAATGGCACGCGAGTACTCTTGAGTGGTGGCTGATGGGCCAATGGCTGAGGGAGGGCATTTTACAGCCAATGGGAGTGCATGGAATCTTGCGAAACCAAAAGATAATTATTATAAGGAGAGATATGCAATTCGTTTCTATATACCTTGCAGATATATTTATAAAATTAATAGTTTGTTTCCTAAATTTATGTGGGTTCCTTACTGCCTCAGATTTCTCTAAAGAGGATGTAACTTCCATTCAATGAAGGAGGATTTGGTTTCCCTGATCTCAGTCTATATCATCAAGCATACTTGTTAATTTGTATTAATTATTGGGAATGCTCCTTGCAGTTGGCCTATCCATCACGGGCTCTCCTCTTCTGGTGCCACTCTTTAGGTGGAATCCATTAGGTCAACTTATGTTAGAGTGGATCCCATTTCTCCTGCAATGTCTGCAGCTAGAGAAAAATGGTGCATGTCATGACAATATCAATATGATACAGGTTTACATGATAAATTAACATTATGGCCATCCCAGACCTAAATATCAGGAAGAAATCTTTTTCATGGAAGGCTTGGACCAATAGGGGGATTTTTATATTGGACCAAATGATAGATTATGATGATGAGTTTTTTGTCATTTTCTTAGCTGAGGTCTAGATACGACTTGTCAACTTCTGTGAATGGCAATATTCACAATTGTCACATCTGTTGGTATTGAAGTATGGCCCCGAAGCATTAAGTGTCTCAGAGTCCCCTTTGCTCCTGAAAACTGTCATTGAATCAATATAGAAAATGAAACCTAACTATTTGTCTATAAATATTTGATGCCGATTAATAAATATGATATGCAGAGTCTCAGGAATGAATGGAATAAGGACCTAGATAGCCCCTAATTTATCAAAACAGTGGGATATGACATTAAAATTTATATGTGCTGTCAAAGACTTATAAAAACCTCCTTAAGGGTGATGGGTTGGCAAAAACACAAAGTTCTGAGGTGTGAATCCTCACAACTCCAGGGTGATGCTACCACCAGTCCCCTTAACTAACCTGCCAGCAAGAGACCAAGGGACTAATCCTCTAGCCCTCCCAGGTTAAGATCAAGAAGTCATCCCTGCAAGGTAGGATGCTTACAAGGTGAGTTCCAGAAAGCAGTTATTTTGGTAGCTGTAGCCAATATGAGCTAAAATTCTGGATTCAGATTGAAATCGGAAACCTCAAGAACACCACATGGTATAATTAAAGTGGCTTATTAAAAGAATGTTCAGGAATATACAATATAGGAGCAGTGAACACTGAGGATAAAATAATAAAGCTAAGTATCTAACTGAAGCACTTTTTCAAGAATTGGTTCTAAATCCAGATGTTACCTGGCAAGACTGAGTCCAGCAGAGTTTCAAAGTCCAAAGGACAAAACAGTGACTCCAGCCAACCTGGCCCACCCAGAATCAAGAAGTGTCCCAAAGTTTGATGTAATCCAGACAAAGGGCAAGACCAGGGCTCTTTTTGTAGCAGGAACTCCTTTGCATATTAGGCGACACACCTCTAAAGTAGCTAGTCCTCCAAGAGCTTACAGTAGCCCCTGTAAGAAAAGCTCTGTAAGCTCTTGGAGGATTGGCTACATTAGGGGTGTGTCGCCTAATATGCAAAGGAGTTCCTGCTACAAAGAGAGCCCTGGGCAAGACTAAAATGGAAGATCTTTCATTCATGCCCACCAATTCATGTTGGCATGATTCTAACTGACCAGTCAAATGTATGGCTAATGATGTAACTTAACCAATCAATTGTATTCCTAAACAGATGACCAAACCACTCATCATGCCATCATGAGGCCATGTACTTTGCAGCAGTGCAGGGCTTAATTAATCTTCCCCAAACCATGGGTCCTTGAACACAACAGTTATTCCTTAGCAACAGACCAAGTAAAGTGTCTAACTGTTGGCATTGTAACTCACAGGATGCCTCTCTTAAACATATGCTTTGGGTGTGTCCAGTCATTCAGTTTCTCTGGGAAGAAGTTACTACTCATATCAATTTTGTATTGGAATGTTCACTGATCTTTGAAGATGCTTATATACTTTTAAAATACCTGCCCATCTCTTGGAGACTAACAAATGCACCACAAAAATGGACCCTACATATCCATACTACAGCTAAAAGACTCATATTACAATGCTGAAAAAATAAATACCAACCTCTGGTAAATTAGTGGATTGATCACCTTAGAACTCTATCAGTATTTGAATGCATGGCATACAGATGACAGTTGCATATGGACTTATTTTTAGATAATTGGAAAACTTTTATAGAAATTTATATGTAGATCTGCCACCACTGTTATATTTTTGTCTCTATTTTGTGTATACTTAAAAAAATCCATTTAGTTGCTGGATTTTGAGGTTTATTTCTCCTTGTTCTTTTTTCTGTTTTTTGATATTTTTTGAAAGAAAGATTTTTTTTCAGATGAATTGCATGCAGATTTCTGTATAGCTACTCAACAGACAGGACAAGAGGTTTTATTTCACCCTGCAGGTATCTTAAAAGGAAAGGTAGCATGGAGGCTAGGCTTGCCAACCTCTAGGTGTGGCCTGGATTTCTCCTGGAATTACAATCTATCTCTAGACCATGGAGTTCAGTTCCCCGGGAGGAAATGACTGCTCTGTAAGGTGGGTTCTATGGCTTCTGTGGCATTATACTATGCTGAGGTCCCTCCCCAAACCCTACCCTTCTTAGGCTCAACCCCCAACTCCAGAATTTTCCAAACCAAGAGTTGGCAACCTTGTCTGCATCACAGCTATTGCTGAAGAGTTGGTTCATATCAATAGGCCTGATCTCAAGGGGTTGATGAGTCCCAAACTAAGATGGGCAGGATTTCTTCAAGTGAAATCCCTGTGTCCACCCCTGACACCCAAAGAGTGCAATGACATATATAGATATGGTGGCTCCAAGTTCTGAGTCCACCCCTGACACCCAAACCCCAAAATGTACAATGACATATGCAGACATAGTGGCTGGAAACCCTGAGAAGGAAGTGAATGTGGTGGGTCAAAGCCCTGAGATGGAAGTAGACATGGTGGGTCAAAGCCCTGAGACAGGAGTAGATGTAGTGGCTCGAAAGCCCTGAGTCCACCCTGACACCCAAACCCCAAAGAGTGCAATGACGTATGTAGACCTGGTGGCCTCAAGCCCTGAGTCCACCCCTTACACTGACAATGCATGTTGACATGGTGGCTGGAAGCCCTGAGAAGGAAGTAGACATGGTGACTCAAAACCCTGAGATGGAATTAGACATGTTGGGTCAAAGCCCTGAGAAGGAAGTAGACATGGTGGCTTAAAGCCCTGAGATGGAAATAGACATGGTGGGTCAAAGCCTTGACAAGGAAGTAGACACGGTTGGGGAAAACCCTGAATAGAATTCTGGCTCAAAAGCCCTGAGAAGGGAGTTGATGTGGTGGATCTTATAGATCCCTATGCGTTTTGCTAAATGCTTCATCAGGGGATCTTTTATAAAAACTTCTCTGGTTTCCACCTTGAACAATTGGATGAGTAAGGTAGCGCTCACTGGATTTTATACCTAGTTATTATCATCCAATATCATTCAGGAGCAGACCTCTATTGAAAAATTATGCTACACTAAAATGTCTCACCCCTGTAGCATAGGAATTGGCTTCAGTTACCCCAGTAGGGTTTTGGGTGATTTTTTTTAACTGAGCAACACAGGGTTGCCAGGTCCCCTTGCTGCTGTGGTGGGGGCATTTGGGGGGTGTTCCAGGGGTGGGCAGGGATGTTGTGTGATGTCCCCCAAAAATGGAATTGCTTGGGGGATGGTCTGGTTTTTGGGCAAATTCTATAATAAAATTGGGCTTAAACCATAGAGTTTGCCCCAAAACCAGGGCATCTCCCGCACAATGTCTCTGTTTAGGGGCAAGGTTTTCCCCACAGGTCAGCTGGTCCATGGCAAGGAGAAGCCCCAAAAACTGGGGTATCCCCCACTGGGACCTGGGGGCTGGCAATCCTAGAGCAACAGCCAAGACTGGGAAGCTCAAACTTTAATCCCACCCTCAGTCTGGATATGTGCACAGTCTGATACATGCACTGAACACACTGCTGGCCAGGCATGAAAAACTGAACCACAATGGCAAAACCCTCTCACCAGCTGGAGCAAGGGCTTAATAAGTGTGAGCCTCCCTGCACTTGCTGGCCAGCCAAGACAGTTTGCTCCCACACTGAGCTGATATTATAGGTAAGAGCAGCCAGAAGCCAAGCTGCTCTTCTGCAAGCCAGTAAGCCTTTGACAAAGCTTAAGCCACAATGCTTCTTCTCCCTCTCCCTCTCTCTCTCTCTTGGCACACTTGCCCTTCTCTTGAGTAACACACAAACTGGTCTCACACTCACTTGCTCTCAGCTCTCAACAAGCAGAGATTGGAAATACGTAAGGCTAAAGGAAGCTCTACAGACCGCAGCCCAAACAACCTCTGCCCTCAGCAGCCAGCAGCAAAAGCCTGCTCGGGGGAGGCGTGGCTAGAATATAACCTGAAATCGCAGTGGGCTGGGGCAAACTGCTCCCTAGCATTAATTTCACTTTTACAATATGTGTTTTATAGACCTGGCAAGACCTTTGCCCAGAAAGTACAGTGCATTTATGTGTTTGGATAAAAATGAGAGCTCATGCACTTTCAAAAGATACCATGGAGTCATAGATACACACACACAGTCACAGACACACAAACACACACACATAACTGCTATTGTGAAAAGCAAGGGGACAATAGACAACTCTTCAGTAGGAATGGAAGATTATCTAGTACCCAGTTCAAACAACTGTGGCACATATATTCACTTCAGAGTTCTTACAAATAACTTCGACGGATCAAGTATTAATGAGACAGAAATTATTAATTCAAAGCTAGACGGCATGATGACCTCAAAGTGTATACTACTCTACAAGGTATCACATAAAACTGTTCTATTTATTTATAATGAAACTAGTTTAAGACAGGCAACTCTTCCCTATTATGACTCCCGAAGGTATCTAGTCTTAAATAAAACATAACCATTCACACAATAAGTTTTTAATTAGCTAATTAAAAAAAGAGTCTGTATAGGAATATTATCACCATTACCAGCTCCTGAGAGACTTGGAACAGACCTGGCAACTAAGCCTATTTTCTCAACCGTCTTTGGCATGACTGCTGCATCTACGAACTGCAAATACCACCACCCAAGGAGAGTAATGTGATGGCCACTGACACATGAAGAACTTTGTGTGTAATAAGTTTTAGGAAATGTCCAGAAAGATTTCCTGATAATAATACACTTAAAATGTTCCTATACCTGCCATCAGACTTCACAACACCATGCCTACTCTGTCAAGTATGAGACTCAACAACAGGATTCAGCTTCAAAAGTGACTTCAGCTTTATTAAACAGCAACTGTAAGTCAGGAACACACAACAACAAGGGGAGCACAGCTCCTTCTTTTAAACTCTCCCGGGCTGTTAAAGCCACACCCACAATAAGCTAAGGACCAATAACAATAGAGGGATAAAGGCCAATCAGGACCGTTCCCTCTTTGCAACAATCTCACACAGTGATTGGTATTTACAGATGGTTTCGCAGAAACCGACCAATGGTAATGGGACATCTGAAGAGCCACATTCAGACTCAAGCTTTACATGGCAATGTATAGCCTTGATTCATGTTTCAATACATAACACTATCTATTCATGCTATTAAAAGGAATTGTCCAGATTTTGTAAACTCATGTGTCTTTCCTTCATGCAACGTAATACTTAAAAACATGCTAGGTAGACAGGGCTTTGCCCAGGCTTTCTAAGGAAAACGTAAATTAAAATGATACCCATATTACCACAGCAAGAACAACTCTTAAGCAGATAGAACATCTCTCCAGATGACAGATTATAGCATGTTGGAAATGAAATGGTACTTTTAACGCTTTTCTGGATTCTGTATATTAAAAAGTGATATACAGGATGCAGCATCGCTTTCCATCTTTAAAAAATCCAGTTCTAACTCTGAATCCGTGCCATGACTTTCTACAGTGAAATATAATTGCTGGCTTGAGTGAAGTAAACCATGAAGCTGTGAATTCAGCTTGACAGTGAACCCATAGGAAGTTGCCCTGTCAACACAAAAGAGGCAGCATTTCTACAATGGATCGGCTTGACCAGTTCCTCTATTAGCAGTGGTGTGTTAACAAGAAACACCACCACCACCACCACCTCAATAAAAATGCCATATATAACAGAACCTTGAAAAAACATATTTAAACGCAGCAGGGTACATCTTCAGTAAAGCTACTAGTTCAGCAGCAGAGTTATTGAAGCAAAGCAAATTGAAACAAGGCACAACAGCGCAGACTGTGCTAGCCACGCATGTGATTCTTTTACCTGTTTATTACACAGTCCTTTGGTACATTTGTTCATTACTAGCATTTCTCCCTTTTGTTCATCTCAAATTCCACGGCTCTTGTAGCCCTTTTTAAAGTAATATCTTTTGGAGCCTGAATGTGTAGGGGATGGAGAGTAGTACTGGGGGAGCAAGCTCTGACAACATCATGTGCATGTTCATTTGAAGGAATGTATAGGTCCAATGTGGGGACCAATGGATGAGCGTAGTGTTCCCTCCCCCAACCAGGAACCCTGCTTTTTCATGGTTCTGATCACACAGAGAGATATGTAACTTGTATATTCATAGGAATTTGATACATCTTCAAGCATATACATATATGTAGGATGTAGTATTAACTGCTATTCCGACTGCACGCAAACTTGCATATTGCGCAAAAAAACCCAACAACCAAACAAACGAACGTAACACTGATATATAAAAAATTTGAAAGGAATATTCTGTCCTACTGAGAGTATTTGGATTTTCTTTGACATGGAGGCCATTCTGAGTTATTTATTGATATATCCGTCATTTATATTCCTTTGTTCAGATTGCAAATGCTCCTTTGAAAAGCCATTTTTTTCATAGACCTGAATACATTTTAAGTACTAAGAGTGTGCTATGCATCTCAGTTCATGATACCTACAGCCTAAGACCAAAAGGAGACAATATGCAGATGTGTGAATAGCCTCCTGAGATCTTTGTTTTCACTTCAAAGACACGTTGAAGGCTGTGACTGGAAGTGGAGGAGCAGCAGGAGCCTGTGTGGATATTAACACCTCTCCTCAAAAGGGTTTCCAAGACACTTTATATTCATAGGGAAGAAAAGCTTGTAGGGAGGGGGATGATTTTGAATGGACGTACAGTAAGATAGGGAGGGTTTGAGCAGCTCTCCTCCAGTGTTCCTTTCCTAAAACGGTTAGCCTTCCACATCTGATTTATTTTCAGTTTTAAAAAGTGGGAAGGCTACTCACCCATTTCCTATGTCGTCATGTTTGATGCTCCTGAATTCTATGGCAGTGAATTCCATGGGTTAATCACTCTTTGGGTGAAGAAGTACTTCCTTTTATCTGTTCTAACCCGACTGCTCAGCAATTTCATGGAGTGCCCATGAGGGATACTGTGAGGGAAAGGAAGGTAGAGGTTCAGATTATACTATGTCAGATTAAGAATTCACCATTTTATGATGTCTTTAACTGATGGGCTGTGAGCCACAACCTGGTTTGTTTGTTTAACCATGTACATCCTGCCTTTCCCCATGGTTTAAGATGGCTTACAATTCATAATTAAAATAGGTTGAAATTTAAGATGGGATACCTGAAAAAGGAAGAGGGTTGCTTGCTTATACCACAACAAATAAAAGGGATTGACAATATTGCTGGAAAGGTTGAAGGCCATTTATTTAAGGAACATTCAACACATACACACATACTCACACGCTGTACAAGTCCAAGATCACATGAACCCTTTCACCCTTTTCAGCAGAAACAGTTTATTCTGTCACTTCCTTGCAACTTATATGCCGTCAGTTTCTTCCGTAATGATTTTATTATATCCTGAAAATCACTTCTGTGTGAAATGGAAGTTTTGCCAGATTTTTTTTCCTTTGTGCAGCCAGCCAATTATATCACTGTGCAATCATTATTAAATGAAAGTCAAAGAATTCAAGTACTGTAGATATAACTGCATGAGCCATGAAAACCTCTTTCAAGAGTTCTCTAACTGCTCCTGCAATTCTGTCTGAGGAGTTTTATATCAGCAGTATATAACACATTACTAGATTTCTGTCTTGTTTGTCAGATTTAAATGGCCTTGCTCTGCCTATACTGCCACATCCTTTAAAATGAAATGCTGACTTACATTTTGCCATGTTTTGTTTCGACCACAGGTTTTTTAAAAATCACTATTATCCTAAGAAATTAGCCATCCTTCTTTGCTAAGCAGGGTAATCAACCTTCGAGGAGGTGGCAAGAGATCTCCTGGAGTGACAACTGATCTCCAGGTAACAGAGATCAGCTGGGGGAAATGGAAGTTCTGGAGGATGAACTCAATGCCTTATGCCCCACTGAGATCCCTCCCCTCCCCTCCCCTGCCCGACCAAGGCACCCTCCCCATATCTCCAGGAATTTCCCAAGCTAGTGGTGGCAACCCTATTTCCATAAGAACATAAGAGAAGCTAATGTTGAATCAGGCCAATGGTCCATCTAGTCCAACACTCTGTCAAACAGTGGCCAAAAATACCAGGTGCCATCAGGAGGTCCAGCAGTAGGGTCAGGACACTAGAAGCCCTCCCACTGTTGCCCCCCCAGTACCAAGAATAGAGTGCATCACCTGCCTCAGACTGAGAGTTCCTATCTACACCTTGTGGCTCATAGCCACTGATGGACCTCTGCTCCATATGTATATCTAATTCCCTCTTAAAACTGTCAATGCTTGTAGCTACCACCACTTCCTGTGGCAGTGAATTCCATGTGTTAATCACTCTTTGGGTGAAGAAGTACTTCCTTTTATCTGTTCTAACTCGACAGCTCAGCAATTTCATGGAGTGCCCACGAGTTCTTGTATTGTGAGAAAGGGAGAAAAGTACTTCTTTCTCAACCTGCTCAATCCCATTCATAATCTTATATACCTCGATCGTGTCACTCCTCAGCCGTCGTTTCTCCAAGCTAAAGAGCCCCAAGCATTTTAACCTTTCTTCATAGGGAAAGTGTTCCAACCCTTTTATCATTCTAGTTGCCCTTCTCTGCACTTTTTCCACTGCTATAATATCTTTTTTAAGGTGTGGTGACCAGAACTGTACACAGTATTCCAAATGAGGTCACACCAATGATTTATACA
The DNA here is from genome assembly GCA_029375565.1 of Gekko gecko. NCBI lineage: Eukaryota > Metazoa > Chordata > Lepidosauria > Squamata > Gekkonidae > Gekko > Gekko gecko. The sequence continues at coordinate 58,051,382 of JAPDNY010000003.1, read as the reverse complement.
GGGGCATTATGATACTGGCTGATTTGTTTTCAATTCCCTTCCTAATAATCCCCAGCATAGTGTTGGCCTTCTTTATTTCAGTTACACACTGTCTAGACATTTTCATTGAGTTATCTACTACGACTCCAAGATCTCCCTCTTGGTCAGTCTCTGCCAATTCAGACCCCATCAATGTGTATTTATATTTAGGATTTTTGGCTCCAATGTGCATCACTTTGCACTTGGCCACATTGAACCCCATTTGCCACATTGACGCCCACTTACCCATCCTCAACAGATCTCTTTGGAGTGCCTCACAATCCTCCCTGGTTTTCACCATCCTGAATAACTTCATGTCATCCACAAATTTAGCCACTTCACTGCTTACTCCCAATTCCAAATTGTTAATAAACAAGTTAAAAAGCATTGGACCGAGTACTGATCCCTGTGGTACCTCACTGCTTACCACCCTCCATTGAGAAGGTTTCCTATTTATACTCACTCTCTGTTTCCTATTTATAAGCCAGTTTTTGATCCACAAGAGGACTTGTCCTTTTATCCCATGACTATTGAGCTTACTTAGGAGCCTTCGATGAGGAACTTTATCAAAAGCTTTCTGGAAGTCAAGATAAACAACATCTATTGGGTCTCCCTTGTCCACGTTTGTTCACTCAATTTAATTTAAATGACCTTGACAAAAAGAAAATACATACAAAAATACAATTCAGGCCCAGTTCCTTTGTTAGAGTAACCAGAAGGTGATTTGGGGAGCAATCCTAAGTAGGCCTGCTTGGAGGAAAGTCCCATGGTATTCAATGGGTCTTACTCCCATGAAAGCATTCTCAGAGTTGCACTGTCCACTATGTCCATTTGGCACAGCGGATGTTGCACTTAAATGTGCTACTACGTGTTGAGGCATCCTGCGTTTTCAAAGAACTATGTCAGTATTAGAGATCTGTGCAGACGACAGTGGGTCCAGCATTTACTGCTGCACTCAAAGGGGACTTCTGCACAGGATTTTTACTCTGGTTTGTCTCTCTAACTACACTGGATTATTTCTGAGCTTCCACACAAAAACACTACTGAATACTGTCAGAAGGCCCCTCTGATCCCTCCCATAGATCAGATGGGCTATACTTGCATTTTTGACAACGCTGTTCATATATTGGGGGGAAGGTTACATATAATCAGCTGTTGGTGAAGAAGCATGGCCTGTGTATCTCCAGTTGCAAGACAAAGACGATCTTGATACCTGTGCTCTGTTTCCCTATCTTTATTATATGAAGAAAATACATAATTATTAAGTAACTTTATTATAAGTTTAGAATTATATTGAATTAGTGTTATAAGATCCATTCCAGTCCCTCACAGATAACCTCCAAAGGCACCTGGATCGAGGAGGAATGGTGCTACTGTTGCTTTTAGACTTGACAGCATTCAACATGGTTGACTACGATCTACTGACTTACTGCCTTGCTTATATGGGGATATGGGGGACTGTTTTACAGTGGCTTTCCTACTTTCTCCATGGTCAGGAACACAGGGTGGCCCAAGCAGAGAGGATATCTCTGAGATACCTGATCAAATGCAGAGTACCACAGGGGGTGATCCACTCTCCCATGTTTTTTAACATCTATATATACCCCCTCACCCAGCTGGTCCAGGGGTATGGCCTGGGTTACCATCAGTATTCTGATGACACTCAACTTTATGGACAGCTGAACTCTGCCCTAGATATTTTGGACAAGGCTTTAGGGGCCGTGGCTGGATGGTTACAGCAGAGCCAGCTGAAACTAAATCCAACAAAGATGGAGGTCCTATAACTGAGCCGTGGGGTTTTGGTATTGGGAATCCAGGTCCCAGCACTTGGTGGGGTGCCATTGCCACTAGTACCAACAGTGAAGAGTCTTGAGGTGATCCTGGATCCCTTGCTGTCTATGGAGGCCCAGGTCACTGTAGTTGGTCAATCGGCCTTCTGTCATCTTTGGCTGATCAGGTAGCTGCTTCCCTATCTCACCTTTCAGGACTTGGCTACAGTGATCCATGCAATGGTTGCTTCCAGGTTGGATTACTGTAACTCACTCTACACAGGGCTGCCCTTGAACCGGATCCAGAAACTACAGCTAGTGCAGAATGTGGTGGTGCCTGCTGACGGCAACGTCTGTGCGGGCACACATTCAGCCAGTGTTTTGCCAAGTCCACTGGCTGCCAATTGAATACCAAACCAAGTTCAAGGTTATGGTATTGACCTTTAAAGCCCTATGTGGCCTGGGACCAGTGTACCTGCTGGACCGCCTATCCTTGTATGTACCCCAGAACGTCTTGCACTCCGCAGATCAAAACCTCCTGATTATCCCTGGCCTGAGGTACATCTGCTTAGCCTCAACCAGGGCTTTCTTGGCCCTGGTCCCAGCCTGGTGGAACACACTCCCATCTGAGATCAGGGCCCTTTGGGTCCTGTTACATTTCTGCAAGGCCTGTAAGACAGAACTGTTCTGTCAGGTGTCTGGTTGGGGTGGCAGGTGCTTAATCATCTCAGCCTCCCCTGCCCATGGTACCTGCTCAGTGCCTTCCAGCTATTTGCTTGTTACCTACAGGGAACAGTTGTAAATCAGGATACCTTGCCATCACCAATATGCAGATGACACCCAACTCTAGCTGTTATTGGACAGCTGCCTAAACTCCACCCCAGAGATTCTGACCGGGGCACTGGAGGCTGCTTGGTTGCAGCAGAGCTGGTTGAAACTCAGTCCAGTGATGATGAAAGTCCTGTACCTGAGCTGAGGGGGAGTTTGGATGGGGACCAGGCTGCCCACCCTGGATGGTGCATTACTTGCCTTGGTCCAGATGGTGAGGAGCCTAGGAGTGATCCCAGATGCCTCACTTTCTATGGAGGTCCAGGTCACCGCAGTTGCCAGATCTGCCTTTTTCTATCTTTGGCAGATCAGGCAATTGGCCCCCTACCTTTTCCCCCAGGACTTGGCTATGGTGACCCATGCAATGGTCACTTCCAGGCTTGATTATTGTAACTCACTTTATGCAGGCTTGCCCTTGAGATTGATCTGGAAACTCCAAGTGGTCCAGAATGTGGTGGCATGCCTGCTTACATCATTGCCTGTGTGGGCATGCATTCAGCCACAATTGTGCTGCTTGCACTGGCTACCAACTTAGTACTAGATCCATTTCAAGGTGTTGGTATTAACCTTTAAAGCCTTGCATGGCCTGGGACTTTCATATCTGAAGGACCATCTCTTCTCATATGTGCCCCAAAGAGCCTTGCACTCACAGGATCAACATGTGCTGGTTGCCCCCGCCCAAGGGACATCCGCTTAGCCTCGACCAGCACCAGGGCTTTTTCTGCCCTGGCTCCAGCCTGGTGGGATCAGCTCCCACTTGAGATCAGGGCCCTGCAGGACCTTTTATCATTCCACAGGGCCTGCAAAACAGAGCTGTTCCACCAGGCCTTTGGTTGAGGTGACCGGCATCCATCTCAGTCGGCCTCCTTGCTCTCAATCTGACTCCCAATCTGCTTGAAAGGGCCCACTGATTCCACCTGTAGCTCTAACAGAAATAAAGTTCTTGCTATCTGTATGAAGTTTTATTGTCAGTATTTTAACTGTTTTTAATGTGATTTTATTGTAACGAGTCTTGGACTTGGCTTTTGTGATCTGCCCTGAGCCTGCTTTGGAGAGGGCAGAATAAAAATCTCAAAAATAAAAATAAATCATCATCATCATCCATTTAACATGCTACAGGAGGCATCAGTCTGTCTGAGTGCTTTCTTTGAGTGCCATTCTGTTTCGACTGATTGTTTTTATATTATGGGTTTTATTGCTACTTATGTGTGACATATGTTGTTATCTATAGGCTGTGAGCTGCCCTGAGTCCACTTGTGTGGCAGGGCAGGATATAAGATTAATTAATAACAATAGCAGCAGCAGAATTGAATATGTAGGTGGCTTTTTGAAAATCAGATCATATCTGACCAATTAAAGGAGACATTTGAATTTATCCTGTCCATTTAACAATTGCAGAGGCTGAAAATAGCTGAATCTATTGGGCAAAAGTATACATTATGTTTACAAGGAATTCAATCCCTGGTTAAAATTCACAGGATAAAAAGCTACAGTGCTTTGACTCAGCGTTCCAGCAGAGAACCTTGAGATCTGAGTCCTTCCTTGCACATAGTAAATCTTTATTTTTTTTTCCCAGCCAAGTTTATTAGTTCTGGAAGTTTTCATTGTGTATGGCCTCTCATTGGCCATTTTTTATTTGCTGAAGTTTTACATCACTGTCAAGTACTTTTTAATAGGTTCCAGTCTTTGTATTTTACCCTCTGATATTATAGATACAACAAATTCCATTTGACAACCAATAAACCTTCCCACAAACTTACAGCCTTACCTCTGTTCTATCTACAGTAGATGTCATTCAGAGCTACTGGCAGACAACATTAACAATGATTGATAATAAGATGATTGTTCTTGGCAGTACTTGGGGGTCTGTGTTTCAGAAACATACCGCCAAAAACAAGAGTACATAGAGTACACAAGTTGTCTGACAGTGAGAAAAACAGGCATTGGATAGCTTCTACTCTTAGATATTTAAATTTACAGAACATGCACACAGTTTAAAAACAGAAACGCTGCTGAAAATACTGTGGGCACCATACAGTTCCTTGTATTTTCCGAGTCACACATTTATTTACTGTGGGTTATCTGGAATCTTGTTTCAGTACACCGCCTTTCTGCATGAGGCACATTACACTTTAGGGTTATGCAAGTTTGGTTTCATTAATGGATGGTATTGCCTTTGAAAAGTGTCAGAACAGCAGGTTCTTTACATTGTTTGGAAATGTCTCCTGCTTTGGCCACTTTTTATTTAAGCTGTTGCAGTATCTCATAATGAAAATATTATAGCAGTGTACTATAAAATCATTTTAAACATAATTCATGCATATTTTCTTCCCCCAGGGCTGCCAAGACCCACTATGTGGCCCTTCTCACACTGCACAAATTCAGTCTAAATACCATGTGGCAACAAGCAGCGTGTTTTTACTTGGCTTCAAAGGCTCCCAGAGCAACCAAGGCCCCTAGAATTGTGTCCCTTTAGGCTCCCTGGTGGCCCTGTCCACCACTCAGTCCTCACCATCAGGAGACTGATGAATCAGCTGATATTCCAGGAGGGGTTATGGGAGCTGGGGAGCAAAAAGGGCCAAGGGTAGTCCTCTCACACGGGAGCAGAGGTGCCAAAAGGGTGCAGTTAACCCTGCCCCCTGCTGATCTGAGGCCCCTCATCAAATCCTGCCTTTTTCGAGTGTCCCGCTACCAGCACCGTCATTCCCAACGGGCCCCAGAAATCTCGGCCACCGGGGGAGCTGAGCCAGGACTGCAGCAGCGGCATGACACTATATAAGACTGTCCTTGAAGGCAACTCAGAAACTTGAATTGATATAAAAGCCTTATTTGTTATGTGGAACAGGTCACTTTACATTGATTATATCAATCTGAAGATCTTTACATTGGTTGCCCATTTGTTTCACAGTTCAGTTCAAAGCATTGGTTTTCACCTCTTCATGGCTGAGAACCCATACACTTGCATGACTTCCTTTCCTGATATATTCCCATGCAATGCCTTGGCTGATCCAATCAACATCTGTTTTGTGTGTCCTCCTGTAGACAGGTTTAAATAACTATGGCTTGCCCCCATATATTTTCTGTCATGGCCCCCACATTATTGAATAGTGTTCCTAGTTTATCTTGTAAATTTTTAGGAAATTATGCCAGCCATAATTTTTAGGAAGACATTTAAATGATTGTTTCATGCAGGGCTTTTTTTGTAGAAAAAGCCCAGCAGGAGCTCATTAGCATAATAGACCACACCCATCGGCAGAAACTCATTAGCATATTAGGCCACACCCCCATGTTATTCTGTTTCTTATTCTGTTTACCTTGTTTGTTGTCAAAATCCAGGGCTTTTTTTTTAACAGGAACTCCTTTGCATGTTAGGCCGCACACCCCTAATGTAGCCAATCCTAATGAGTTTCTGCTGTTGGGTGTGGCCTGTTATGCTAATGAGTTCCTGCTGGGCATGGCCAACTTGGGAGCCAGCCAGAACTCCGTTCCTGGGTGTTCCTGCCCCCAAATAGCCCTGGTTTCATGACTATAGTCTGCATAGGGGTAATGCTGATATTGGTGATTTGCAACACTTATGTGAGTATTTAATAGTAATAATTATTCCTTCTTAAATGGATTTTGTAAACCACTTTTAGTCCAGATGCAGAGAAAAGTGGGATAGAAATGTTTAAAATAAATAGGTAGTTAATAACACAACCCCACCAGGCAGGCAAGTTTGTGAGAAGAAAAAATGCAAAAGTTGATAGAATAGACAGTGGTACAGGAATCCATTACTAATAAAATACTCAGAGAGGAGGGTTTGTGTTCCATTATTTTTAACTTTTAAAGCAAAAAAGTATAAGCATCTTGTAGCCAATGGTATCAGTCCCTTTAACCGAGTGTGAGTCAGGTAAATGTAATAGAAAAACTTTTCAGTGACATACTGTGATGAGTTGGACAGATGCTCTTCAAGTAGAATTTTCAATAAATCAGGTTCATTTGTTCTTCAGTAATGTAGCCAAATTCAGTGACTGACCTGAGTTTATAAGATACATGTTTGTTTCCACCAAAGAGGGAGGAAGATGTTAGCATTTCTATAGCTTTTCACTGTTCAAAGTACTTCACATCCAGTGCCTTGCTTTAAATATCAACAGCATGATAAGGTCGGCCATCCTTATTGGGGAGCTGAAAAGGCATAGCTTGCCTAAGGCCACCCAGTAAGTTCATGACAGAAGTGAAAATTGAATCAGGGCCTCTGAATCAGGGTCACAGGTAGGGTTACCAACTTGGGTTGAGAAATTCCTGGAAACTTGGGGATGCAGCCTTGAAAGGGCTAGGTTTGAGAAGAGGTATAATGCCATAAAGTCAACCATCCAAAGCAGCCATTTTCTCCAGGTAATAGATCTCAGTAGTCTGGAGATTAGTTGTAATTCTGGGAGATCTCCAGGCCCTACATTAATAAATGTTTTCTTCCTGCATTCTGTATGCCCTTCTCAAAGCAATGTAAAGAAATATGTGTGCTGCTATTATTGGAGACTGAGAGATGACCCAGTCTTAGCAGAGTTCTAGGTCTGCTTTACAGCTGGTGGGCAATATGGATGTGTGTGTACATGCACTTCTAATGTGAAACTGAATGAAATCCATATGTTTAATCCACCTCCATAAAAAAATCAAAACACTCTATTATTCTGTGTTTCAAAGATGCAGCTAAAATATCTGCACTGAGAAGCACTTTAAAGGTAAAACATATCATAATTTCTTTCCAGAACCACACATTTATTCAATAATGTTAGGCTAATGGGTATGCATGTAAATTGAAATTGTGTTTGTGCTCATTTATCCGTTAGGATTTAAATGTAACAGGGAAAATGCATATTTATATGCAAAATGCTAACTTTAAGGAAACAACTTGACAAACTGCAATTTACATGAACTTTCAGCTTCTATAAAGGTGGAGAAAATGGTGCGGATCCAGAGAAATGTATTCAGAGCTCCCCTTCCCTTTTTTGTGAGGAACTTGCAGAAATCTCTCCTTCCCCTGAATCTTGCATAAGGGACTGTAGCAAAAAGAGGGAAGAGGCAAAGATCTGTTCTCTGAGAAGCACTTAGCCAGACAAATTGTTTTTCTCAGCGCCAAACTACACATTACTTTTTTTGGCAAATCGGGTTTTGGTTTCCCTGACTCTATTGGCTTTCACTGCAGTTATGCAGTAGCTGCAGATAATGTCAATGGGATTTCTTTTTGACTGGGAACTGTGCTGAGGAGGAGGAAGGGTTCCTGCCTTAACCTGCCCTGTTGTTTTCTGGAAATGAAATAACCCCAGCAGAGGTTTATTTACATAACTTTGGAGCAGCACATGGAATATTCCAACCATGTGCTGCTCCACAGTTATATAAATAACTCTCTGCCAGGATCATTTTAGAAGAGGAGAAGAGATTGGATTTATACCTCGCCCTTCACTACCCAAAGGTGTCTCAGAGCGGCTTACAAACTCCTTTCCCTTCCCCTCCCCACAACAGACACCCTGTGAGGTAGGTGGGGCTGAGAGAGCTCTTGACAGAAACTGCTCTTTTTCAAGAACAGCTGTGCCAGAGCTATGGCTTGCCCAAGGTCATTCAGCCAGGTGCAACCGGAGAAGTGGGGAATCAAACCCGGTTCTTCCAGATTAGGGTCCACGTATTTAACCACTACACCAAACTGGCTCTTTAGTCTCTAAAAGTGGGTGGGGATAAGGAAGCAGCCCCTCCTCTCCCATGCCACAGTTCCAAGCCACTGATCTATAAAATGGCATTCCACACAGTTGCTGTATGGCTGCGGGCAAAGCCAGTTGGGTTGGGAGAACCTAGGTCTAAGTCACCAAAAAACATTACATGTATTTTAGCCTACAGAGACTAGAAAGCAGTTTGAAAAAAAGGATTGCTTCTTGTTGACTTACACCATTTCTCATCTGTTTCAAAATCCTGCAGAATATGTTTGATCAAAAGCAGCAGTAGAATAAAAGAGGTGCTCATACACTGTATTAACTGTCACTCAAATTTTGTCACTTTGGTTGTGGCAATCATAGCAACATGGAAAGGGCCTTTCCACAGGTATGAATGAAGATAAGGATGTGTTAGGCTGAAGGAACAAATTTCGTGACCAAGCACAGACTGATATTTTTGTAACCTATGTCTCTGAATTCTTCAAAGGGCCAACTCACATTTTTTAATGTGTATACTTAATGGTACCTCTAATAATAAAAAGGATAAAGAGACAAATGCATGCTTTGCAATAGATTCATTATATGATCGGCTAAACCTAGGGATGGGCATGAACCTGCTTTCAAACTTTTGTTCACGACTAATTTTGGTTGTTTGCGAACTGCAGCCTGGCCATGAACCTTCATTAACTTTTAAGGCAGTTTGCGGAGGTTCAAGGGTTTGTGGGGAGCAAAAAGCAGGGGTTTAAACAACTCTTTTCTCCTTCCCACGAAAGCTGCCCAAATGCTGAGTGGTAGGAGCAGCCAAACAATAGGTACCTCAAGCGTATGTAGTATGCAAAAATATAAACCACAAGGGTAGGCCATCAAAAGATACTAAACTTTCACAAGTAAGCAGTAGATAGGAATGACCACCGAGCACTGATATTGGTAACCTTCATCTCATCCTTCTCCATCAATACTGACAATACCTTCAACCTGGATTTTTACGTACCAGTATGTCAGTGCTTCTCTCTTTCCTAGCACCATTAAGCTCACCTAGCCAGAATTATACTCTACCCTTGCCTAGCTCAACATGAAACATTTGCATTTTTTGCAATCCCAGAAATAGGAAACTAATCCACTAAAGAGAAATATGTTTTAGTGGGTGACACTCTTTCCAAAAAAGAAAGTTAGAGCCCAGTGGCACCTTTAAGACCAAAAAAGTTTTACTCAAGGTGTGAGCTTTTGTGTACATGCACACTTTGTTAGACAATGAAATGGAATTACAGATCTGAAATGTGCATGCACACGAAAGCTCACATCTTGAAAAAATCTTTGTTGGTCTTAAAGGTGCCACTGGACTCTAACTTTGTTCTATTACTTCCGACCAACACGGCTGCCCACTTTGATCACTCTTTCCAAAAGTGTTTCCTCTGCAGACTGATGTGCTACACCTTGTCAGAAAAATGTATTCTCTGCAGGCCAGTACACGGTTTTCAAATAACTATTCACTCTAATATTGCACAGCTGAAGCAAGGATTTAATTGAGAAATAGATGCAGGATGAGCCATCGGAATAACCTCAGGTCGCCCCTCCACTTAGATTTAATATAGTCTCCAGCTTTCATGTTGAATTTACAATCATCTTTGAAAAAAAGAAACCCTATTATAAAAAATATACACAGCTGTTCATTACTTGTTGTGTTTAGATTAAACTTTAGAATTTGTTTAATGAATAGATGGCACAATATTGCGTGACATTTCTAGTAACATGGAAAGCTTGCTTAATTAAGTAATATGAGAGTCAAACTGATGTGTCTAATATTGGTTTATATAATTTGGTTTATGAAAATACATGCTGAAATAATATTGCTTGCTAGTTCCTAAACTGCCTGATGAATTTGGGAAGCAGCTTCCTGTTGGTTAAAGTTGACAGATGTGTGCTGGGTAAAAATGACTTCTAACCATTTTGGATTGAATCCTCACCAGGTTTCCAGCAAATCCTGCCAACAAAAAGGATGCTTCGGTAATTTTAGGTCACCTATTGGTATTTAAAATGTTAGATATGAATAGTTTCATTTTCGGGCTCTTCTAATGATTTCAAAAATGCCCGCCACCCCACTCTGTGCCATGGGGTGAAAGTGCATTGAAGCAGGTTAAGGGGGGGGATGTCTGATCAAAACTCTCTGTTACAAAAAAAACAACAACCCTGGATCAGTTAGAAGCAGGGCCATACTGGATAAACTGCATGTCTGATCGCAGCCAATGTCCCCAGTACAGCTTAGCTTTCTCTGCAATGAAATACTAGGCTCTACCATGATGTGAACTTCATGGTTTTGATTTTTCACTAGAGGAATGAGGGGTGATCTTTACCACTTCAATCCATTCACTGCAGACCCCAATTTTTAAACCCAACCTGTTCCTTGTCCCCCAGGAGCACAATTTCATGGAGCTCTGTGGGTTCCATTGGAGATACAAAGTCAGTGAAAATGTATCCACTCTTCTTCTGGTAGAAGGCAACCTCTGGATTCAGGCTGTTGCCTGCTAAATGTAAAATATTACACCTTCAGAATTCTGGAAGGAATTGGGGTGTCTTCATCTCCTGTATGCCAAGTTTCAGTTTATAGCCTAAGCATTTGTAGGTACATTTCATGTTTCCCATTCTGAGGAAGAGTTGTGGCAATGTTCCATTATCAAGTTTTTAGTAATAATTTGGATTACTCATGCTATCACATTTCAGGATTAGAGGTAGTTTGAATATCATCTATATATCTAATAGTGAAATTTGGCCACTATCTGTGAATATCTATATCAGGGCCATGCTGACAGTAAACAGATTTTCCCACAAACTTGGGGGACCCCTCCAGGTTTGCAAAAAGATCAGAAAGCACACAAAAAATGCATGGAGGGGTTTTAAATTCTCCCCCAAATAAAAAAGACAATACACTTACATACCAAATAAAAGACAATGCACTTACTTTTCTTCACAGCTAGCATTGGTGCTTCTGGCCTAGCTGTGACAGCATACACAGGAGCCACTCTGGGCCTGGAGCTGCTCCCAGACACTGCTGCCACTGGCCCTTGAATGACTCCCAGACAGGGCCGGCCCCAGGTGTCTGGGAGCCCTAGGCAGGACAGCCTGGGGCGTCCACCCCACTGGGGATGCCAACCTCCCGGTGGGGCCTGGAGACCAGGGGGGGCAGAGGAGTGCTGGCTTTCCTGGGTGCTCCACAGCTGTGGGGGCCCCAGGAAATCCAGGGAAGGGGCGGGAGTTCTAACCCCCACCCCTTCCCTCCCAGCGCCGGCTTTCCTGGAGGCTCTGCAGCTGTGGGGCCCCCAGGAAAGCCAGGGAAGGGGTGGAGGTTCTAGCCCCCACCCCTTCCCTCCCAGCACTGGCTTGGAGGAGAGGGGAGGGTGGCGGGAGAGGAGGAGCGCCAGCAGGGGTAGGGCGGGCAAGCTCTGCTGCTGCTGCCACCTCCTGAGCCCCGCTGGGGTGCTTCGCTGGCGGCAGTGGTGGGGAGGCAGCAGCGGGGGTGGGTGGGGGTGTTTGGCATCCTTGTGGGCCCGGCGCCCTAGGCAAGCACCTAGCTCGCCTAGTGGGTGAGCTGGCAGTGCTCCCAGATGCCGACACCAGCTCAGTAATCCAAGTAAGGAGGATGGAGAACAAGAGATGGGAGGGAGGAGAAATTGTCAGAGAAAGGGAGAGGGAACAAATATATGGGGTAGGTTTTGAGATAAGGGGGAGAGATTGACAAAGAAGAGGTGGGAGTCAAAAGAGAGAGAAGGTTCAGAGATGGGAGGTGGAAATAGGGAGGTGGAAGATAGATAGAAAGGGAGGGGTGAGAAAGAGGGGGAAGATTGTTAGAGAAGGGGATGAGTGAAGGAAGCTGTGCTGGACGGTAAATGGTTAATGCAACCTAGTCTGAAACTTTGAGTTATGGGATTCAAATGGAATTCTTCAGTAGAGAGTGTCAGTTAAGGAGCGGCAGGTGAGAGCTGGAAGTTAAGAACTGATAGTTGACTGGGAAGAAAAGCTAAGGGAGTGAGAGTGTCAAGAAGGATCCCCATCCAATCCCAAGGGAAATAGCTCCTAAAAGGCAGGGGTGATACCTATTGAGTCTGAAGGAGAGGATCAAGAAGGATCCTGAGTCAGGGAAGTGGGAAGCTTAGCCCATCCCTAACAAGTCTGCGGGAAATAACTCCTAAAAGAAGGGGGTGATCCCTAGCCTGTGGATAAGGAAGAAAATTGCAACCAGTATTCCCTCTAAGTTGAGTTAGCGTGAGCTAGCTCATAGTTTTTTAGCCTCCGGCTCACATGTTTTTGTCTTAGCTCAGGAAGGATGGCTCCAGAGCCAACTAATTTATGCCACAGCCAAATTGCTCACTCGCACCTTTTAATGCCAGTAGCTCACAAAGCAGAATTTTTGCTCACAAGACTCCACAACTTAGAGGGAGTGTTGATTGCAACTTGTTTGAATGTTCCTGCCTTCACCAAGTTACGTGTCTGTAAGACAAAAAAACTTATGCTTGTGTAATTAAACAGAGACTGCCAAGAAATCTCCTCAACTTTTAAAGACCTGTTTGAATAACAGAAACAGTTACTTGTCTGTGGCAAATTATCTGGCATTTATTTGTATACAAAGTTACCTCATTCCTGTTGTCTGTTCACCTCAGAAGTCCTAAACCTAATTCCAAACTGACCATTTCTCCTCAAAGTTAAATAAAATAGTTTGTTATTTTTGAGCTACCATCAGCCTCTCTTGTGTCATTTTCAAAACAGAACATAAGAAGGATTTTTGTCTCTCCCCTCAGTTCCCTAGGATGCATCAACATATATCTAAATACATTCAAGTGACTGGGTGGGACAGCCTCAGACCAAACACTAAGAAGAAAAAGGGAAAAAAAAGTCTGCTCAGCCAAAATTAGGATAAAGGGAAACAGAGGAAGGGTGAAATCATCTTAGAAGCAAAGGGGGGAAGGGATGCACTCTCCCTGCAAGTTTCTTGGAGGCCCTTACTTTTATATTCTAATAGCCAAGTATTCCAAATTTGAGGATACTTAAATCCAGTGAGTGGAGCCATAAACGGATGAGATAGATCTTTCTACAAACCTGAAAAATGCTCCAGGCTAGCAGAAAATCTGAAATCTTAAAAATATGGCAAGGAGTTAAAAAAAATAAAAATAAAAGAAACATCCATGGCTTTAAAAACTTTCCACAGCTGTTTTGGCATTTGAAGGAGGATTCACAGGCCCAGGCCTGGCAGTAACCACCAGGCCACCAGCTACTATGACTTGCATGACTTACCTAGGCCTGGCTGCTTGCTATTTTCAGCAGCAGTCATCATATGAAAGCCCATGTGGTGTAGCAGAGCTTCATGCTAGGGTATGGGAGACCCAGGTTCAAATCACCAGTATGCTATAGCAACTCACTAGGTGATGTAGTGCTAGGTGAGGTTAACCTACCTCACAGGGTTGTTGTGAGGTTAAAAAATAGAAGAGGAGAATGATGTGAGGTGCTTTGGTCCCCACTGTAGAGAAAGGCGGGGTATAAATGAAGAAGATATATAATAAATATAGCTGAAGATGGGAGGTAGGTTGGTGAATGGCTTAGAATGAAAGAATGAGGCAGGGAAAGGGCAGAACATATGAAGTTTGTATGGAGGAGGAGGGAAGAAAGTAACATGGGGAGGGGGATATAGGAGAACGCGATATGCCCCCCACAAGTTCATGAGAGTTCCCTACCATGCAAGTGTCCCCAGCAGCTGAGACCAGGGGTCATTTGGGGCTGGAGCACGCCAGAGCACCGCTCCAGCAGACCCACCCTGGCAGCCCTGCCCTGGTCTCTGAGGAAGGCACAGGGAGGCATTTCAATGCCTCTCTGCTCTCTCCCCAGCCCTTCCTGGCTCGCCCGCCGAGGCAGGTGAGCCAGGAGAAGGCAGGGGGGTTCTAGAAGCCTTCCTCAGCTTGCCCACTTGGGCAGGCGAGCCAAGGAAGGCATGGGGATGCATTTAAAAGGCAGGTAAGGCAGGTGAGCCAGGAGAGGGTGGGGGGCCCTCCAGAAGCAGGCCAGCTGGGGAAGCAAAAAGGGGGGAGGCATCTCCAAAAGCCTCCACTTCCCTTCCCCAGCTGGCCTGCCAAGGTGGGCTGGGGAGGGAGTGAAGAATGAAGGGGTTTAAAGTTTAAACCCCTTTTCTTTGGAGTCGCACCACCATCTTTCCATTGTATTCTATGGCCCCATAGAATATAATAAAAAGATGACTCTAGAGAGAAGGGGTTTAAACTTTAAACCCCTTCTCTCTTTGCTTCCCCCCCCCAGGCCGCCATGGCTGGCCGGCTGGAGAAGGGAAGGGGAGGCTTTTGAAGATGCCTCCCCCCCTTTTCCTTCTTCTTCTGACATCACTTCCAGTGATGTCAAGGAGTGTGGTATATTCTAATGAGCGCCTATTAAATATGCTAATGAACTCCTACAGCTCTTTTTCTATGAAATGACCCCTGGCTTGGACCATACAACTGGCCATAGTTATCCTAGATAGTGGCTGTGGGGGAGCAGCTGAAGACGGGGCAGATAAAGATAAGTTGGGCTGTTGGGTGGGAAGAAGAGAAGGAGGCAGGAAAGGGAGATGCTATGAGGGCTGCCAGGTAAGGGAAAGAGGGAAATGAAATTGCCTCTTTGCCAGTCGGGTACCCACCTGTATCCTAATAATTATGCAAGCCCTGTGGATGAGGCAGTCAGTCAGACCCAAAGGTATTTAAATGTAATCCATTTTAAGTAACATTTAAGAGTCAACCCACCACCTTCTTATATGACCCTTGCCCCTCTTGGCTGCTTAAATCTGCCAGGGGAGTGGAGGACTGGATCTAGGAGGCAATAAATGTCTCTTTGGGAGATGGTCTGTCCAACCTGGAAGCAGGCAGTGGTGCATCCACTCCTAAAGGAACCTATTCTGGACCTAGGAGAGCCCAATTTCAAACTCTTGAGCAAGGTGACTGAATGAGTGATAGCTGGCCAGCTTCAGTGTTGTTTGCTTGTGTGTTTTAATTGAATTATTTTATACTTTTTAACTACACTTTTAATTGTTTAAATGTTTTAATATCTCTTATGTTCACCACTTTGTGGATTCTGATCAGGTGGAAATATGGCATAACAATGTTTTAAATAAATAAATAAACCTTCACAAAGTAGTTTGCTGATTCTTATGATCATTGGTTGCCACTGAATGAGGGATTGGAGGCTACCTAATAGGGACTTTCAACACTCCCATAAAGACATTCCCAAGAGCGATTTCAATAGAAAATTATGTCAGAGTTATGTTTCCTCAGTCACTGCAAGAGTACTGTAGATTCAATATTAGGAAAATAAGATATTTCCACAATGGAAGAGCAGTATGAGGGGAAACAATCTGAGCAACAAATGAATAACAGCTTTGCATTTACTGTGTGTGGGGAAAACATGACCATTGATGGGCTCAGGGATATAGCCTGTGGTTTCATGAATTCCACTAGTGCTAATGTGGTTGTTTTATGTTTTGATGTAATCATGTGATTTGATGAGAATCACTCCAAACTTCATACAGGTGAGAAGTCTTTTCACAAAATTTGTTGTCTTCTGCATCAGTGGAATTAATGATCTATCATGCCAGAAAGCCTTTATAGTGTGTTTTGAACCAAATAGGCAACAGTTTTTTAGCACATCTCTGACACAGACTGTTTTTTATTTTGTTATATTTTAGTCCACCATTCTGGCCACCAAGGTCCTCAAATGCAATTCAGAACATGAAACGGTAAGAAACAAAATTGTATAAGTATCAATAAAACAGCACAGAACCCAGTAAAAGCTTTGACAACAATAAAATACAGTGAGAAGCAGAGATTCAAAAACAAAAATATTATATCAGTTCCCCGAAATGAGTCAGAAAAGGCGAGGAGGCTTCTTCTCACCCAGCCTTCCACCTTGAATGTTGTCACATTAGTCTCGGCACTTCGCCGCCAAGGGAAGAATTGAGGAGGATAGCTGAGGTAGCAATGCTGGAGATGGTGGGTGGGCAAGGAGACTTCTCTCCTACCTGTCCACCTCCAACCTGCTGCTTCCCTGTGTGCAGTTGATGTGAACAGCAAACCACTCTACAGCAAAGTACTCTATAAATGATACAGAAGGTGTGTGAGGCAAAGCACCCTAATTTCCCTCAGAGGTTAATGTGATTATTAGGAGGCCTATTCCAGCTCTCAGGCATCCATGATTTGGGCCTTTCCTGCAGATACGGCAAGTCCTTAAAAAGATGGGAGTACCAGACCACCTCATATGTCTCCTGTGAAACCTGTATAAAGGTCAAGAAGTGACATGTAGAACTGGATATGGAACAACTGATTGGTTTAGCATAGGAAAAGGAGTATGACAAGGATGTATATTGTCACCCGGATTATTTAATTTATATGCATAGTACATCATGTGAAATGCCGGCCTGGATGAATCACAAGCTGGCATTAAGATTGCTGGGAAAACATCAACAACCTCAGATATGCAGACGATACCACCCTAGTGGCAGAAAGTGAAGACCTCAAGAGCTCAAGGGTGCTAAGGGTGAAAGAGAAAAGCTCAAAACTTGGCTTGAAACTCAACATCAAAAAAACTAAGTTCATGGTTTCCAGTCCCATCACTCCTTGGCAAATAGACAGGGAAGTCATAGAAGCAGTGACAGACTTCATGTTCCTGGGATCCAAGATCACTGCAGACCGTGACTGCAGCCATGAAATTAAAAGACACCTGCTCCTTTGGAGGAAAGATATGGCAAGCCTAGACAGAATAATAAAAATAGAAACATTGCCCTGCCAACAAAAGCCCATATGGTCAAAACAATGGTATTCCCAGTAGTAATCTATGGCTGCAAGAGTTGGACCATAAGGAAGGCCGAGCACCGTAGAATAGATTATTTTGAATTATGGTGCTGGAGAAGACTCTTGAGAGTTCCTTGGACTGCAAGGAGATCAAATCAGTCAATCCTAAAAGAAATCAACCCTGACAACTGTTCCCTGGAAGCCCAGATACTGAAGTTGAAGCTCAAATACTCAAAAAAACCCTCCAAAGACATCAAGTCCACCCACTGAAGTGGCTCACCTCATTGGCTCAGAGAACTCCTGTGATCCCCTGCCTCCTTAGTGCCACTTGCACAGATGCCTTTCCCCTGGGTGCCTGTCATGTAGCAGAAACCAAGTAGCCAAGATGCAGTTGTGGCACAACATAGACTTTATTGCACCGGAATCCATGGCAAAGGGTGAGGATGCCATCCATTTACACCCTGGGGACTGAGATTCCCCAGCATGGCATGCACCTAAGTGGAATGGCATCACAGGTGGACCTTGGAAAGGCTTACCGGGCACAATGCTCCACTTCAAGAGGAGGGCTGAAATAGTGGACTGAGCAGAGTGCACATGGGAGGGCAGGACTTGCCATACCCACAAGCCTTTCTGTTGGATAGCCACCTGCAAGATTGAAAAACAGATCCATGGCAACCGGGCATGAGTGCCATAACAACCTCGGCCATGGATGTCTTTCCTGACAGGGTCTGCAAATGCAGCTCCATGGAGGGGGGTTCACCATGAACCCCCCTTGAGGTGCATGATGGAACCAGCCAACTTACACTCACCGGTCCTACGTTGAAATGCTCCTGGGTTGTTTGTATTCCATCCACCGCAGCAGCTGCAACTCAAGGCTCTGATTATGCAAGGGAATGAGTTAAAGGGACACTTGGCAAGCTGGTTCACCACACAGAGTGGAGCCACTGCCAGAACACCCCCCCCCAACTACATGCCCACCCTGTGCTCTGACAAGGGTGGGAACCTGGCAAATAACAGAGCATCTCCCTCCCCCAGATCTCCTGGAGAATTTCCTGATGAACTTTCCCCATGGCATCAGGGGCCACATAGCTGTGGCTTGTGCTGTCCCACACCTGAACTCAATACTGGGCTTGAGTGCAGGAGATGCTGGGGACCTGCACCATCATAAGTGTCATTTACATCAATGGGACTTATGCCAGCGCAGGCATCAGTCGGGTCCCAGAGCACTTTCAGGCCTCCCCCAGGATTGCTCTGTGTCATTACTCCAGTTTAATGTCTGAGCGAAATCACAAATAAATGCCGAATGCTTGACTTTAACCAAAGACCTTACTATCCCTGGCTGACAAGATAATTTTGGAGCAGGGAGTAGTGCAGTCTGGACTGTTTTAAATCTGATTTTAAAATGTTATATATCGCTAATTAGTAAAGCGAAGTAGGAAGTTCTTAAAAAGAAAAGGCAAGTAAACAGACAACTGCAGAGACGTGGTTTAATGAACGAGGACAATTGAAGGCCTCTCTCTTCCCTAATATCTATTACATTGCCAGACAACACCTCAAAACAGCATTTCTGACCAAGCATCAGCAATAACTAATCAGATCAGAGCACTGGTTTCCTCACAAGCGTAGAACTAAAAATCTTTGACATGTAGTCTGTGGGTTTTTAACAAGCAAAATTATCTTTCTTCTAGGCTCATATGGCATTGTCATCAGTTATGGCTGCTGCTATTACTATTACTACTCTAGCTGTGAGTAATACCATTTAAGGTTGTGGGGTAGAAAAAATCCAGTATTTTTCAGATTCAGTAGATTAGATAGAGGGGTCCAGTTCTATGGGCCCTTGAACAACCACTGTCCAAAATCCTCCTACTGCAAATAGAACCAACAAGGCCAACAGAACCAATGCAGAATGGGAATCCCCCTAGAA
The DNA here is from genome assembly GCA_029375565.1 of Gekko gecko. Taxonomy (NCBI): domain Eukaryota; kingdom Metazoa; phylum Chordata; class Lepidosauria; order Squamata; family Gekkonidae; genus Gekko; species Gekko gecko. The sequence continues at coordinate 58,032,352 of JAPDNY010000003.1, read as the reverse complement.
ATGTGGGCCAGTGTTGCAAGCCTAACATGACCAGTGTTGAACTACAGAATCTCAGACTATGTCAAACTAGAGAATCCAAGACAGACTTAACCAAGCAACACTGTAACGAGGCCAAAAATTGTCAAACTAGAAAATCAAAGCCAATGTCAAAGCAAAACAAACAAATTTAAGCAATGACTACTGTTGCAAGACCAACAGAACCAATTTGAAACCGCAGAATCCAAGCCAAACCAACCTATCAAGCCAATACCAACACCTAGCAAGGAGACACTGACATATATATACTGTCAGGGCCGGCTCGCCCACTAGGCAAACTAGGCGCTCGCCTAGGGTGCTGGCCCTGCAGGGGCGCCCAAATGGCCCCTGCCCCCCCCGTGAAAAGCCCCCTTCCTGCCCAGTGCCGGCAGCCCTGGCTTTCCTGGGTGCCTTGCAGTTGCGAGGCGCCCAGGAGAGCCACGCTGCCACTGGGAGGGAAGGGGCGGGTGTTCTAAGCCCGCCCCTTCCCCGGCTCTCCTGGGTGCCTTGCAACCGTGAGGTACCCAGGAGAGCCAGCACCGCCGCTGGGAGGGAAGGGGCGAGGGTTCTAACCCCACCCCTTCCTCGGCTCTCCTGGGCGCCTCACAGCTGCGAGGCACCCAGGACAACGGCGTGGGCCATCTCCAGGCCCCACTGGGAGGTTGGCAACCCCGGTGGGGTGGGCGCCCCAGGCTGTCCTGCCTAGGGCACCCAGACACCTGGGGCCAGCCCTGTACACTGTAAAATTGAAGAAAAATGGTCCTGGAAACATTAAAATGCTGGCCCCTGATATTCCCAGATACTTCTGAATATTTCCAGAATTTTTCAGGACCGATTTATTGGTATGCCAAAAAAATCCTAAATATCACCCAGACACCCAAATATATCCCCAAATACCTATAAGATATTTTCCAGGTATATTTTCAGACTGTAAATTTCCAACCCTTGGGTTGAGAACTACTGCCTTAGAACTTAGCTGAAATTCAAACTATGCTAATCTACATAGTCATGCCCTTAATTCTGTTACTTGGTTACATCACAATTTGACAAAATGTTGGGATGGGGAACAGAATGCATATATTTAATAACTCTTATAATTTTCTTGTTCAGTTGTCTCTCCAGAACCTACAAGATATCTATTTATGATACTCATTGTTTACATTCAATGCCTTGTTTAATCTCAATATACAGATTAATCTAAAAATATTTATTTTAAAAATATTGTCTCAAAAGTTTACACATTTACTCTGAACACAGAGAAAAAAATTCAGAGTGCTTTGAAGAGTCTTAAAGAGGTAACTGGCAAAAAGCCAGCATCCTAGTCGGACAGGGTTAAGCCACCCTGCTGTACCCATTTTGAGTGAAAGTTAACCTCCTAAAGTTACAGGTGTATATACATGTGGCATAAACTGTGCCAGCCCTCTACAGTTCTTATACTCCAGATGAGTTCACAGAATACTGTGACAGGCAAGTCGCCTTGACTCTGAATGTAGTCCAGGTAAGATTAAATAATCTTGGGACAATTCTCCAAGACATACATACGGACTCAATCAGATATTCATTGCACTTTACTGAGGTGACACCCAAATTGGTCATAACCAGTGAGTATGCATGTGTCAGAAGCAAGTGTCCTTCACAGACCAATATCAGAATGCACTCTCCCCCCACACACACATATACATACAGAGTTTCTATAGAAAGAGAGCAATATATATCACAGGAATTCTTCTGGGTAAACAATATATCTTGCCACTTGATGTCTGACTTGACCTATATTTTAACCAAATTTGAAGGTAACAGGCAGTTTCAAGAGGGTTTTACACAGCTTTAATAGACAACGAAATTGCACAGACACAAATTTATTTATTTGTTAAAATATTTATACTTTGCCTTTCCTCTTGGCTCAAGGAAGTTTACAAGTCACAGTCAAAATATTACAATTTAAAACCAATAGAATAAAAGCACAAATACCACACCACTGCCTGCAGTTTGTACCACTGTTAGTCCCCCTGACAAATAAATGGCCTTGTGGTGCCTCTTGAACATTTCTGATCATGGAGTTTCCCTCAGTTCCTCAGAAAGCCAGTTCCACAAAGTGAAAAATCATGGGCTCTGGTAAATGCCAGGCAGGCCATCTTCAGTGGGGGAACAGCCAGTAGGTGGCAACTTGAAGACCACAGGTGAGAGGAGATGTGTGGGTACTAGGCTATGAAAGGCTTTAAAGATAATAACCAGCTGTTTGAATTGGACTCAGAAACAAACTGACAGCCATTGTAGCTGCTTTAAGGTAGGTGAAATATGTTCCCATTGACTAACCCCAACAATAAACAGACTGCTGCATTCTAAATCAGAAATTTCTGGCTTGTCTTTAAGGGCAGCTCAATGCAGAGCACATGACAGTAATCCAACCACAAGGTCACAGAAAGATGGACCATCTTGGTCAGACTGGCTGAGTTCAAGAAAGGAGAGAGTTGATGAATCAGGTATAGATGGTAGAAGGCACTCTTGGTCAGTATACTGACCTGCTGTTCAAAACAGCTAAGAACCCCAAGTTCAATATGCTATGCAAAAACCAATTCCACTCTCTCCAAGAACAGATCCAAGTGCTCTAAAATATCAGCATTCCTGATCAGCATCACCTCTGTCTTGTTTGGATTCAGCTTCAACTTGTTCTACCTTAACCACCTGACCACAGCTTCAAAGCACTGGTTCAGAGCCAGGATGAATGCATCTGGAGGCTTGAATAATAAAATATAGAGCTCAGTTTCATCTGTATATTGATGAACCCCAAAGCTCAGTACAATCTCAATCTATTGAAGAGCACAGGTGAGAGAACAGAACTCTGTGGCATTCCACAGGACAAATCCTGACCTGTTGATTCTGTTCCTCTGATGAAAACTCTGTGTCCCAAGAAACATCTGAAACCACTGAACCCTAACACCAAATCCATATTCCAACTGACAGATAAGAAGGAACTGGTCCATGGTGTTAAAGGCCACTGACAGATTTAACAGTATCAATAGGGGTGACTGTCTCCTGTCCAACTATTTGCCAGTGCAAATAAAGCCATCTCAGTTCCAAACCCAGGCCCGACGCTAGATTGAAACGGATAAGTACCGATATATCTTCCAAGAACATCCGGCACTCCTCTGCCATCACCCGGGCTGGTGCGTCCATATAGCTGAGTTAGGCTGCAGGGCACCTAGAGAAGATCAGGCAGGGAATCCAGGCATGTTTAGAATGCCTTTATTTCTGGGGAAGGGAATGAAAGGCATTTTAATCCCCCCTTCCTAGAGTTTCTCTGCAAAAGCAGAGAGGCTCAGGGAAAAAGGAGGCATGTCTGCCCGCCTCCCCTTCCCCTCCCCAGCCAACCCACTGTGGTGGGATGGCTGGAGAAGGGAAGGGCAGACAGGCAGACATGCCTGGGTTCCCTGCCTGATCTTCTCCAGGTGCCCTGTGGCTGCAGGGCACCTAGAGAAGATCAGGCAGGGAACCCAGGCATGTTTAGAATGCCTTTCTTTCCCTTCCCTATCTGGGGAAGGGAAAGAAAGGCATTTAAATCCCCCTAGGTGGGGGGGCTCTGCAGTCCTTCCCTGGTCTGTCCACCTGTGCGGGTGGGCCAGAAAAGGCAGCGGGGGGCCACCCTGCCCCTGGGCTCCTTATTGCCAGAGTGCCGTTCCAGTGCACTCCGGGAGGAAATGACCCCTGGAAGCCTCCACACTGCATGCCGGTTTCACTTCCTTTGATTTCTCAGTTTTATGGTACTGTCTGCATAGATTTATGGCCGTTCAGGGGTGACTCTGCAGTCAGTATGGCATTGGCCCAGGGTATTTGAATCTGGTTTTGAGCCGCATCTTTTTCTGTTCCAGTATGGCTTTGGTAAAACAATAGAGTGAATGCTAGATACAGAATGGGCCTGAAAGTTGTAGCACAGTGCCAGAGTGTTTGTGGGGAAACATACATACAAGTGCTTGCTCAGCCCTGAAAAGTGCCCTTGTGTGACTTGCCGTGTTTAAATCTAAGCAGCTTTCTGTAGTTAGTGTGTAAGCAAAATGATCCTTGTCACTTTTCAGTCTCAGAGTTCATCCCTGGAACTTGTAAGATAAAAATTTTAAAATGTATTTTCCTTGCTGGTAACACAGCTAGTATCAATCCTCACATGTACAGGACTGGAGAAAAACAACTGTTTTGTGCACTGGAAAGGCAAGATTTATTGTGGCATAAGCCTTTGTGTACTAGAGCTAGGGTTGCCAAGTGCAAATTTTCTTAAAGCGGGGGAGTCCCGCTCAGCAACTGGAGCTTCTGCGCGGGTGCCAAGCGCACACGCCGCCGCCATGACATCACCAGAAGTGACGTCATCGCGTCAGGACGTTGGGGGCGGGGACGCCGGGATTCGAGGGAAAAACATAGAGTTTTCCCTCGAGTCATGGAACGTCCCGCCCCGGCGTGCCCAGCGTGATGATGTCACCTCCAAGTGACATCATCACGCTGGGGATGTTGCTGGAAGGGGGTGGAGTTCCCCCCGGGGCCCGATTTTCTGGGGGTGGGTAATGGGCCTCTCGGGCGGGGGTTTACCTGCCCCCCGGGGGGCTTGGCAAGCCTAACTAGAGCCCACTTCGTTAAGTACACAAAATGTTATTCTCAGTTGGCAGAGAGATTCACTAAAGAATCTCTAGAAGAAAGATGAGAGTTTACTGGAGTCACAGTGCTAATTTGTTTGAGAGACTTGACAAGGGAGGAGATTTGGGATTGGGTGGAGTAATGGAAATATAAGTCCATCTCGGTCTTTGGAGAAGAAATTAAAGCATTAACTCATATTATTATAAGATCCTTGAGGCAGCAAGAGTAGCAACATACATACCACTTCCCTTTTTGCTGCAGTTTTTCCCCACAGAGTTTATGGAGAATTAAGAGGTCTATATATCGTGACTAAAATACATTCAAATAAGAATGTACATATGTTAAATAAATGTGACTTTAAGCCTATAGAATGTTCTCCTTAGAGATCCATGACAAAGTTTTTGCAGTAACGTATTTCTTCTCATGTTCCTTATTCTGGTCCCTGTTTGACATTTTCTTACAAAATCCCACCCCCCATACAAGCTGGTCTTGGCAAACTAATTAAGATTTCAAGACACTTGAAAGAATGTAAAGTGATGACACAGTCCAGCTTCCATTAGCCAAATATATATAAGAGAAGGAAGAGAAACTGTACAATCTTTTCATTGGCTAACCTAGCAATCTACAGTGAAACATTATTTTTAAAAACAACTATGAGACATTATATGACCCTGCCAACTGGCCTAATCAACTGCAGTGATAATTTGTGACAGCTTATAGTTCAACATGGACCACAACAGGTTGTATCATATGGTTTCTCAAAAGACTCCCCAAAAAGAAGATACTCTCCTGTCTACTACAAGAGGAGACTGACAAATGGTGAAGAAGTGTGCCATCAATGGCTCATATAAAGGTAAAGGTTCCCTTGCTCGAAAGCCAGTCGAATCCGACTCTAGGGTTGCGGTGCTCATTTCCGTTTCAAAGCCGAAGATCCAGCGCTGTCCGAAGATGTTTCCGTGGTCATGTGGCCGGCATGACTAAACACCAAGGTGCACGGAACGCTGTTACCTTCCCACCGAAGCGGTACCTATTTATCTACTTGCAATTTCTTGCTTTCGAACTGCTAGGTTGGCAGGAGCTGGAACTAGAGACAGGAGCTCACCCCGTCATGCGGCACCCGGGTCTCGAACTGCTGAACTACTGACCTTCCACAGCCTGCAGTTCAGCGTCTTAACCACTTGAGCCACCGCAGCTCCATGGCTCATATATTCCACCACAAAAGATGTGGTTTTTTTGTTTTTGCTGTAGGCTGTTCAGCAAAAGAGACGGTGCTGCAACAGCTCTACGAGATCCAGGTTCAAAAGACTGGAAGAACATTGGAGCAATTCTGTCTACACATGAAAGGAGTACTCTCCATTTAGACAACTACCAGGCCTGGAGAGAACTTGAACTGTGCTTATGGAAAGGAAAAACAATTGATGATATCAACCAGCAGAAAATCGGGGAAGAAGAGCAATATTGGTGACAGGTCTTTGAACACTTGATTGTCATGGTCAAATTTCTTGGCATGCAAAACCTGGCATTCCGTGGTACAACTGAAAAGTTGTACAGTGAGACCAATGGGGAATTTTTGAAGCTTGTTGAACTTTTAGCCCTTTTTGACCCTATCATGACTGAACATGTGCTCAGAGTTAAAGATGAAGAAACCATGGTTCACTACCTAGGAAAAGACATCCAAAATGAGCTTCTAGAGCTTCTAGCAAATGCTATAAGGCAGAACATTTTAGCATGTGTAAACTCAGCGAAATACTACTCAGTTATTCTGGACTACACACCTGATGATAGTCATACTGAACAAATAATGATTGTACGTTTTGTCAGTGTAATCAAACCACCAGATACTGAGATGTCTGAGCCCGAGGTAATGATAAGAGAACATTTCTTGGGATTTGTTCCACTAAAGGAGACTACTGGTGCCTTTATGACAGAAACTCTTCTTGGACTGCTTGAGCATAAGGGATTACCACTTGAGAATCTGTGTGGTCAAGGTTATGATAATGGGAGTAATATGAGAGGTAAAGAACATGGAGTATAAAAGAGAATCCTGTATATAAATCCACATGCCTTTTTCATGCCCTGCAGTGCCTGGTAGTCAATGATGCTGCTAAGTGTTGCCTGGAAGCAACAAGTTTCTTCATATTAGTCCAGCAGATCTATAATTATTTCTCTGCATCAACTCATCATTGGCAAATTCTAATTAGCCATGTACCAGCCATTACTGTTAAGCCACTAAGTCAAATGAGATGGGAGAGTCGGATTGATACTTTGAAACCATTGAGATATCATCTTGGTAGTATATATGATGCTTTAATGGAGATCTTTATTTATTCAATTTTTATCCTGCCCTCCCCACCACAGGCAGGCTCAGGGTGGCTTACATTAAGGATTAAAAATATTAAAACACAAGTACTTATATAGTACAGCATCATAACTTACAAACATACCAACTCATAGCTCAAAATAAAATAAAAATAAAGTGCTGATGGCAATAACAACCCAGTGGCCATGATAGGATGTTCCCCAAAAATGGCCCCCATCAGTGTCCGGCACAGTTAGTTAGTATTATTAGGTTCAATTAGTATTGTTGATGTTGTTGATGTTATTGGTATTATTAGTGGTGGCTCCTAGTCAAAGGCCTGGTGGAAGAACTCATTTTACAGGCCCTGCAGGAGCTCATTCCATCAGTGTGGAGCCACTATTGAGAAGGCCCTCGCCCTGGTAGAGGCCAGTCTGGTGTCTTTCACTCCGGGGGGCCAAACAGTTTTGCAACCCTGACCTCAGTGCTCTCTGGGGGACATGTGGGGAGAGGCAGTCCTTCATGTAGGCAGGCCCCAGGCCATATAGGGCTTTAAAGGTCAAAAACAACACCTTGAAGCGAATCCAGTATGCTATAGGCAGCCAGTGCAATGCCTTTAGCACAGGCTGAAAGTGCTCCAGCCTAGGGATGCCCATCAACAGCATGGCCACTGCATTTTGCACCAGCTGCAGCTTCCAGAGTTGTGACAAGGGCAGCTCCATGTAGAGAGCACTGCAGTAGTCTAATCTTTAATGACCAAAGCCTACAAAAATTATCCACAAGTGATTCTGAAGTTGAAGCTAAGGCTCTTGCTGATGCAATTAGTAAGTTCAAGTTTGTGGTATCCCATGTTACATGGTACAACATCCTTTTTGAAATTAATCTAACAAGCAAGCTACTACAAAATATGGCAGCTGATTTAAATTTAGCTACAAGCCAATTACAAGTAACCAACTTGTGAGCTGTAGGTGTGATGTGGTTTTTGAACAAGTTTTGGTAGATGTTACTGAAATTGCAAAAGAGCTAGAAATACTACCAAACTTTGAGACAGAACAAAGGCAAGGGAGAAAGAAAAAGCTGTTTGAGTATGAGGCCCCAGAAGAGGCACCACAAGATCCAAAGCAAAAATTCAAGGTGAATTTCTAGTATGCTGTCTTAGATGTGGCCATACAATCAGTTGAAGAGAGATTCCAACAACTACAACACTATAAGTCCCTCTTTGGCTTCCTGTATGATATATACAATATTAACAAAAAATGCACTGAAGATGTACGTAAGGCCTGCAAGAATCTGGAACAAGCCTTGATGCATGATGGAAACAAAGATATTGATGCTGAAGATCCGTGTTGTGAACTGAAAGACTTCCAAATCTATGCCACCACAAAGAGTACTTCATACTTCAACAAAAAGTCCGGGATAGTGTACCTAATGTTTCTGTTGCTCTAAGGATCCTTCTCACACTTCCAGTGTCAGTGGCAAGTGGTGAATGCAGCTTCTCAAAACTCAAACTTATAAAACACACATACGCTTGACAATGCTGCAAAAGAGACTACTTGGTTTGGCTACTATTTCAATTGAACCTGCTGAAGCATCAGCGCTTGACCTGAAGGAATTGGTGACAAAATTTGCTAAAGAAAAGGCACGCAAAATTAGATTTTGATGTGCCTGAAATGGGAACATTAAAGAGAAATTTCAACTTCACAATTAGCAGGATTTTTCAAAATGCTGTTTTTTTTCTGTTTGAGAGAGAAAATCATAGATTGCATTACTTGTTCCCACAATTTTAAAAAAAGAAATTAACAGTTTCAAATTTTGTTTTTTTTTATTCTTCTTAAAATACATTTATGTTTGAAAATTGGTGGGCGCACAGGAGGGGGCTGAAGGTAGCCTCACCTAGTGTGCAAAAAACCCTGGCACTGGCCCGGGTCACCACACATTCATTTACCTTCCCTAGAAACAATGAAATGAATACTGGCCTAAAATTGCCCCCCTCATTGTTAGCCAATTAAGGGTTTTTCAAGCAAAGGTGTAATAATGGCCTCCTTCAAAGGTCTAGGAAGCTCCCCCTCAGTCAGTGAGGTATCCATGATTTTAACTAGCAGCTCCAGGACCCTTTCCCAGCATGGTTTTGGAAGAGCCTAGGTCAAGAGAGCACAAGTGATGCCCCTCATACTCCCAAAGGCCCTGTCAGCATCCATTGACATCCATTGGCAATATCAGTCCGAATCTATCCATAACAAAAGGACAAGCAGGTGCTTCTGACAAGTCAGATACCTTGGGTGATTTCCCACTAAAGCTGCCGCGGGGTTGCGCCGCCGTTTGCCCCGAGATTTTTAGTTAATTTCACACCCGAAGCCGCGGGGCTGCATTTTGACCCGCGGCCGCCCGATTTCCCACGCAGTTTCGTAATCCTCAAAAAACAGGATTACGAAACTGCGGGGAAATCGGACAAGCCGCGGGTCAAAATGCAGCCCCGCGGCTTCGGGTGTGAAATTGACTAAAAATCTCGGGGCAAACGGCGGCGCAACCCCGCGGCAGCTTTAGTGGGAAATCACCCCAGGTCTCTCTCACTTTAGCCTCTGTTGTAAAAACATCACAGCTAAGGACTTAAGTGTGATGAAGTCATGAACCACTTTACCCAAAAGAAATGTTTTGATATGTCCTCTCAAAGTTATGTTGTGTTATATGCTCTTTGTATATGGTTAGTATTCTTGTTATTGTTCATTTGTTTATAAAATAAAAATTGTAAATTAAAAAAAAAAAGTCATGAACCACTTTAAACAGTTGAGCTGGAAGAGACTCAGCTTTGATGTAGAAAAAGTCTTTTTCACCACCATCAGTACTGTCTTGCAGACCTGCAAATAGGCTTTATGGTAATGCACTGCCCAACTCATCCTGAGTGATCTGCCAATGCTATTTTAGTCATCTCTCAATCCATTTCATATCCCCCAGTTCCCTGTAAATCATGAAGCCAAGGCCTTGCTAGACCATGGGAGAGCATGCCAAGAAGCAACCCTGTTTATGACCCCAGCCAGTCCAACATCCCAATCAGCTACAAAGGTCTATACAGAGTCACTGGAGAGGCGCTCAAAAACTCCACAGACACATGGAAACCAACAGAATCCATTAATCTCTGAAAAGAGACTGTTTGAATTGGTCGACCACTCCTGCAGGAAGGAGGACGCAAGCTCAGTCATGCCTTCAGAAGATAGTGATTTGATCATAGCTAAGGCAAAGCCTTCAGCTCCATAATTCGACCACCACTAAACTACTCAGTGCAGAAAAGAAGGTCCAGCATGTGATCTTTTCATGTGTTGAGACAATTGCAATGAGCGACGGATGCTGAGTTTGACCTGACAAGGCAGGCTCAGTGTGTATGTTGAAATCCTCAAGCACAATCATCCTCTGGGCCCTCAACACCAAAGACAGCCAGTGTGATGTTGTGGTAGTATGGTGATCAGAGTTTTGGACTAGGATCTGGGAGACTCAGGTTTGATTCCTAGTTCTGCCATGGAAGTTTGCAGGGTAACCTTAGACCTGTCACAGAATCTCAGCCTAACCTACCTCACAGTGTTGTTGTGAGGATAAAAAGGAGGAAAGGAAAATTGCCAGCCAGTGATCCTTCTGGCAAGCTAGGTAGACAGTAAACCAACAGCATCCCTAACCTGTCCCTGATTCCAGCTCATGGTAAATACAATCAAAGTTGGCCTCTGTCTGCACTGGGAATCTATTGATGGAGAAAGAGTCACGGAAAAGAACTAGTACCCTTCCCCTTTCATCCTCCAGCTGAAGGATAATGAAAGACCTAAAAACCTCTTTGTTATACAAATGAAGGTGGTATTGCCAATGGGATCCAGGCTGTGGGTCCTCTTGCTTTATTTCTCTTCAACAACGAGGAGGAGACTTCTGTTCATTTGTGGGATCTCTGTCTCTAGCTTCAGGGAATTGTTTTCTCTGATGTTTACAACTAAAAGGAAGGGATCCATAACATCACTTAAGTCCTGAGTTCATATAATTTACAGGCCTGCCTGTCTGTGGAGGGAAATCTCCTGTGTTAGCAATACACATGTTCAAAACAAAATATACATATAGATATTGAGTAGACAGAAATGGGTTGAAATAACCATAATTTGGGGAGTTTAGACATGGAGAGCTAAATGTGTATTGTGAAGACGCTGAATGGGGTTCTAATGCTGTGAATGAGCATAAAGATGGCATGCTTTCATTGGATGTACCTTTATAATCTCTTATCCTTTAACATATTTCAGTCATGAACTTCTTTATATAAATGAGTAGGAGTAAATATGAAACGAAAGTAAACAAAACGTGAATGAAAAGAGCTCTGAATAACTGGGTTTCTTTCTCTGACTCTCTTTTCATCTCACGTTAAATGATTGTGAAAAGAGGGGAAGGGGACAAGCAAGAAAGGATTAAAAGAGGTCAAAAGAAAACACTGAGAGGGGACCAGTTGATCAACAAGATAATAACTTGAGGAGATATGGCTAAATAATAATTACATTCTACACTCCAATGAAAAATCAACATGTGGCTGCCAGATTCATAACACAAACTTAGATTAACAACTTGGGAAACTGTGTGATGGATAGGTCCTGCCCCTTTCTGTCAGTCACCAGACCCCTATATTCCTGTTTGGTGAGTGTGTGCAGAGTGAGTAACAGTCAATCAGGACCCACAGAATGCTGAAGCAGCCCCAGCCTGTAAGAGGAAGATGGGGGTAGACACTGCCGGCTCGCCCACTAGTCGAGCTAGGCGCTCGCCTAGGGCGCTGGGGCCCACAGGGGCGCCAAAGTGCCCCCGGCCCCACCCCCGGTGAAGCCGGCGCTCCACCCCCTGTCTCCAGCCGGTGCTGGGACTGGGAGGGAAGGGGTGGCCGGCGCTCCACCCGCGGCTCCCCCCAAGCCCTTGGGGGGTGGAGAGGTGGGGCGGTATGGCGGCGGCTGGCCAGCGGGGACTCTCCCCGCTGCCGCCGCCCCGCCAGTCTGAGCGCCCTTCCGGGGCGCTTCAGAAGCCCTTGGGGGGGTGGAGAGGTGGGGCGGCATGGCAGCGGCCGGCCAGCGGGGACAGACCCCGCTCGCTGGCCGCCACCAGTCTGAGCGCCCGTCTGCTGGGAGGGAAGGGGTGGGCGTTCCAAGGCCGCCCCTTCCCCAGCTCTTCCCGGGCCCCTCGCAGCTACGAGGGGCCCGGGAGAACCGCGCCACCCGTTCCCCGGCACCCCGCAGCTGCAAGGGGGCCGGGAGAGCCGCCCGCCCGTTCCCCGGCTCTCCCCGGCGCCCCGCGGCTGCGAGGGGCCCGGGAGAGCTGCCCGCTTGTTCCCCGGCTCTCCCCGGCGCCCCGCGACTGCGAGGGGGCCGGGAGAGCCGCCTGCTCATTCCCTGGCTCTCCCCGGCGCCCCATGGCTGCGAGGGGCCCGGGAGAGCCACCCGCTCATTCCCCGGCTCTCCCCGGTGCCCCGCGGCTGCGAGGGGGCCGGGAGAGCCGCCCACCCGTTCCCCGGCTCTCCCCGGTGCCCCGCGGCTGCAAGGGGCCTGGGAGAGCTGCGCCGCCCCTTCCCCGGTTCTCCAGGCCCCACCGGGAGGTTGGCATCTCTGGTGGGGTGGGCGCCCCAGGCTCTCCTGCCTAGGGCGCCCAGACACCTGGGGCCGGCCCTGGGGGTAGAGACCACACTGGTCAAACTACACATCACACCGCCTTTGCTCAGCATTGGAAAATGGAGAAGGTGCCAGATGTACATGACTGGTTGAGAAAACTGTTATTTTTAGCGGAAATGGACAAAATGACAAAGAAATTAAATGGACAAATGGCAGAACAATACCTAAAAGACTGGGAAGGATTGAAATTGTATCTAGAAACTGAATATAGAATGAAGGGGAAAATATATAACTTGGATACGTATGGATATTGAACGAGAAATGAAATGAATTTTGAACTGTATGTACTATTATATACAATATGCTGAAATTGTAGAGGTTATATATAATTCAAATGTGTTACCTGGTTTGTCGATGTACTTAAGTCTAAGCTTGATTGCCTTATAATTTTTCTGTTTGTTATTAGCAGTGTTGGAAGCCTATTAGGGGGGTGGGGGGATTGGGACGGGGATCTTCTTTTCTGAAATTGTATTGGTAACGTGATTGGAAATGTTGAATGTATCCCAATAAAAAAATTTTGTTTCAAAAAAAAAAAAACTACACATCACACCAGGCGTCTTTTCGTAGAAGAACAGCTGCAGGAGCTCATTAGCATATGGTATGCTAATGAGCTATTAGGCTATTAGCATATGCCACGCCCCCTGACATCACCGGAATTGATGTAAGAAGGGGAAGCAAAAGGGGGGGCAGCATCTTCAAAAGCCTCCCCTCCCCTTCCCCAGCTGGCCTGGGTGGGGGAGCTAAGAGAGAAGGGATTTAAAGTTTAAACTCCTTCTCATGAGAGTTGGGCCACAGAAGGAGGAAAGAGGGAAGGAAAGAGAGAGAGTAGAGAGAAGAAAAGAGGGAAAGAAAGAGAAGGAAAGGGGAGGGGAAGGGAAGGAAAGAAAGAGAGGGAAGAAGGAGGGAGACAGGGAAAGGAGGAAAAAAGAGAAGAGAAGAAGGTGGGAAAGAAAGAAAGAGAGAAGAGAAGAATGAGGGAAAGAGGAAAAAGAAAGAAGGAAAGGAGGGAATGAAAGAAATTTGGCGCAATTCTGCCCCATTATATCCTATGGGCCATTGAAGTCAATGGTGAAAACATAGGGTATATTCTGGGGGCTGGAGGGGAGGGTTTGAGGAAGAGGCTCCAAACTCACAGGATACCTTTTGGAGCCTCTTCCCAAGACACCCACCAAGTTTCAAGAACATTGGACCAGGGGGTCCAATTCTGTGGGCCCCCAAACAGGTTGCTCCTATTCCCTCCATTGTTCTCTATAGTGAGAAAACAAGTTATTTTTTTCCCACTATAGAGAACAATGGAGGGAATAGGGGCAACCTGTTTAGGGGCCCATAGAATTGAACCCCCTGATCCAATGTTCTTGAAACTTGGTGGGTATCTTGGGAAGAGGCTCCGTCAGCTACCCTGTGAGTTTGGAGCCTCTCGCTCAAACCCCCTCTCCTCCAGCCCCCAGAATATACCCTATGTTTTCACCATTGACTTCAATGGCCCATAGGATATAATGGAGCTGAAATTGATATTCGGCTGCCTGAAAGACTCCCGGGGAGGGCGGCTGGGGGCGGGGCTTGGCTCCTGAGCTCCCGGAGCTGTGCTCCTGGTGCGCTCCCCCCCCAAAAGACCCCTGCATCACACTATCTCTTTTCTCAATGGCATTTAAAACCCTGACCTTCGCACTCTGGAAACAACCAAACAAGGTATTCACATGAATAAAAAAATAAATGACTAAAATGTCATATGAACAAAAGAACAAGAAAATTCCATTCTGATCGGCTGATATGGTCATTTGACTAGGATATGTGATGTTCTTTGGAGGTATCTTTGAAAGTAAAGGTAATGCTTTGCCCTTCCCCCATACAATACAAGGTTGTCTCCTCTGTCCCTTGTTGCTTTTGAGTGTTCAATTGTTTGTTTACATTTCAGCAGTGAAATTATTGCATTCATCAGAGCATTCAAAGGCAAAATCATTAAAACAGGCAGAACACTAAAGTTACTATCATTAAATAGGTATCGCCATTTCTCACCCTGCATATAAGTTTGTAGCAAACTTAAAGGATAGACCCATCTAGCATCCAACAGAGCAGCACAATAATCTATATTCCCTGGGATAAACTGGAGGGAGGGAAATCCAATTATTGAAATCCTACAGTGCTGGAACAGCACATGAGGCATTAAAAATAAAATAGGTAAGTATGCTAATGCATTTGGCATGAATGATGGCTAGATAATTACTGACGTGGAAACAGTACAAAGTAAATCTATTTGTGCAAAAGTAATCATAAAAGCAATAAATAGGTGAGTTTGATTTATTAGGGGGGGGGAAATCATCTTTCCATTTTTTTTCCAAACTTACACATAGCTTCTAATTAAAACAAACTTCTTATTTTTCTAAATTTTACTTGGTGGTAAATGAACTGACTCATCTTATACACCAGATTAGAAAGTAGAATCATTCTTTTTATTAACTCCAAAAAAGAGTTTTTGCACTGTTATGTATTGGGACTGAATAATTCCAGGAATGTCACACTAGAGATCGGCTGAGCTTGGAGCACAAGAATAATAGCCTACCAGGACTCTAGTAGTAACCAATCAAGTAGTAATGTTATGTAAATAGCCTATCATTGGGAGTGGGGTGTGTTTGGGTGGGGCAATTGCATACTATTTAACAGAGCTGCGGTTCTGGGGTCTTGTCTAGCTCTTGCTGAAATCATAAAGTTGAGCTGATCACTAGACTTGGGCCTGCTCATCCATGGAACCCACTATTTAACACCACTAACCCAGTAAATCTCTCCTTATACATAATTGCAATGTAGTCTGGCAACATTCTGTGCCTGCCAAAATCAGTTGGCTCCGTGATGTATCAATCACAAGGTGTCTCTATCCACTGGCTGTGTTGCCTGAGTTCTCTCCCACCCACTGCAACCTAGGCCACTCTTCTCTGATTGGGCCAGCGTTTCAAGGTCATTCGCATATGGAAGCTGATTGGACTTCACTTCATTCTGCACCTCAAACTCCCCCCCCCGTGAGACAGTTGGAACGGTCAGTTGCATATGCAACCTGGTATATTCTGAGGTAAAATATGTCCTCACTCACAACACATCACTTCTCCTTCAAAAGAAACAAACCCAATAACACAGCCATGCCACACCACAAAAAAGACAGATCACACCGCTCGCAGAATACCACAAGGCAAAAAATGAAAGGAAAAGGTGCCAGCAGTCACCCCGTTACTGCCACAGATACGTACCTGAGAGTGCTTTAGAAGATAGTGTGCAGGTCCCAGGTTCATATTATAAAAGCTGCCTGGGGGATTATGGACCATTCACAGACTTTCAACCTTAACATACCTCACAGGGTTGTTGTGCGGATCATATGGGGGAGAGCTGCTGGGGTGGGGAGACAGGAAAGAGGGTTTTCTCCCTAACTAGATCATCTGATAAGTTAGGTCTGTATCTACCTGTTTCTGAACAGGGCAAAGGAATACAAATATATTTAGAGTTTATATGGGATACAAATGAAAGAGAAAATTCAGTGCCAAAAGAGAATAATGTGACACTTGTAAAAACAATAAAATAAAACATTACTCAATTTACTTTTCAGCCCAGCATCTTGGAACCAGAACAGCTCCAGAGAGATTCTATTATATAAACAAAGCTGTAATAACAACAACAATAACAACAACAACAATAATATAGGGTTGCCAGCTCCAGGTTGGGAACTTCCAGGATATTTTAGAGATGAAGCCTGTTGAGGGTGGGGTCTGAGGAGAAGGAAGAGTGGGACCTCAGAAAGATACAATGCCATAGTCCCCACTCTCCAAACAAGCTGTTGCCAATCTCTAGGTGATAGCTGGAGTGCTCTTAAAGCTCTGGTGGTAATTCAAAGTGCTCGGGATGTTTTGCGTTCTGACAGGGAATGCAGAAAATGAATTATTGACAGAATAGTGTTTTAGAAAATCTTTAGGAATTGTTTGGGCCATTTACCATGGGGCACCCATCCAGAGCCTCTGGCATTTTCTCACTCTAATGGCATCAAAACCAATTTAAGGCAAAACAGAGATATGGAGACTTTTCCATCCTCCTTTGCATCAATGTGTCTTTGTTGGCAACCCTAGGACTGCCAGCACTCTCAGGGTGACTTCATGCCTCCTGAAAGGCATTACTTCACTAGCCCTGGCTGCTTGCTCCTGTTCAGCAGGAGCCTCCTTATGGAAACTGCCTGAGTAATTTTGGACCAGCCACAGACTTTCTGCCTAACCTACCTTGCAAGGTTGCTGTACAGATCACAAAGCGGAAGAGGAGAATGAAGTAAGCTGCTTTGCTCCCCACTAATGAGAAAGACAGAACTTTGCCTAGGAAGAGACTGTTGAGAGAGGAGGAGATAAAACTGCCAACTTTAGGTATGGGAATTCCTGGAGATTTGAGGGGTGGAGCCTGGAGAGGGTGGGGTTTGAGAAGGCGGTGGGACCTCAGACAGGTACAGTGCCATAGACTCCACCCTCCAAACTAGCCATTTCCAATCTCCAGGAGAGGGCTGGAGATTATTCAGTATGACAACTGCTATCCAGGAGGGAGGGGGAAGGAGATGGAAAGCTGAAGTCAAAGGGGCATATAAAGGTAGGTTGATGGTTGGCTGGGAAGGTGATAGGCTTGCCAACTGCAGGCTGGGGAATTCCTGGAGATTTGAAGGGTGAAGCCTGGAGAGGGTGGGGTTTGAGGAGCGGTGGGACTTCAGACAGGTACAATGCCATAGACTCCACCCTCCAAACCAGCCATTTCCTCCTGGGGAACCATTGTTGCCAATCTCCAGGGGAGGGCTGGAGATCACTCAGAATTACAACTGTTCTTCATATGGTAGAGATCAGGTCCCCTGGAGAAAACGGTAAGCTCTGTGTCACTATACCCTGCTGAGGTCACCACAGCAAACTGATACTGAGTGCCCAAGGCCAGGGCACCTGCCCAGAGCCTCTTTCTAGAGCTCATTGTATTTATTTCCACAACAGGCCTTATTCCTAGTTAATAAATAAGGATGAGAAGGCCAAGTAGAGTTGAGCATTCTAAGCAAACAAAGAATCTATGAGTTCTGGGGAACTTTTGCTGGATGAATCAGGATTCAAAATCTTGGTCTGACATTTGTGAGCTTCAGGGACAACATTCTTGAGCCATTTGCCAAGCAAAATGTTCTAACAAATTTTTTAAAAGTCCAAACTGAAATATTTGAACAAAAGAACACAAAAATACCATTCTGATTGGCTGATCTGATCACTTGACTAGGACACAGGGTTACCAACAGACTGAAGAAAAATGTTCTGTCACTTTAATAGTGGCTTAATCAGATATTTTGTCGAAGGCTTTCATGGACGGAGTTCATTAGCTGTAGATTTTCTGGGTTGTGTGGCCATGGTCTTGGCATTGTAGGACCTCACGTTTCGCCAGTAGCTGTGACTGGCATCCTCAGAGGTATAACACAGAAAGATGGTGTACTCTCTGTGTCAAGGTGAGCAGGAAAATGGTAGGCAGGTAATTTATATCTACCCTGGAAGGTGGGGTAGGGCTGAGTCATTATCTTGTAGTAGTCAGTCTGGAGAACAGCAGTTAATCAGATATTATTAACCAGATGATGCTATTTACCTTTTTGCCATAAAAAGCTTCAGCTGCTCCTTTCCATACATCAAGCTTCTATTAAAGAGACAGGACATTTCCCCCCACTCTGGCCTGTAGGCAACCCTAGAAGGACACCTTAAGGAGACAAAGCAGTTTTGGAGGCATTTTCTGAAGTAAAGGTAAGGGAAATGTTCTGTGGTCTGCATACTCTTTCAGACAGAATAGTTGGAGGAAGAGGAGAAGAATTGGATTAATACCCCACCCTTCACTCAGAGTCTCAGCATGGCTTACAATCTCCTTCCCTTCCTCCCCCCACAACAGACACCCTGTGAGGCAGGCAGGGCTGAGAAAGCTCCGAGAGAATTGTGACTGACCCAAGGTCACCCAGCTGGCTGCAAGTGGAGGAGTGGGGAATCAAACCTGGTTCTCCAGATTAGAGACCGCTGCTCTTAACCACTACACCAAAATGGCTTTAGGTTTCCAACCAGTATTGATGAATGCAGGTTGCGCTCATAAAATAGATAAGAAATATGGGAAACAATTTCTGGAATGTTTGTGGCCCCATCTTCACCGTTTGCATTGCCTTATCCCAACGATATGCACTGGTGTGTGTGTGTTTTAGAAGTTTGTATCAGGCCCAGAGAAATCGTACTTCCGTTCTTCCTCCAGGCAGACCAGGACAATGATGTGCTTGTTTCTCTAGTGGAATTACCCAGTGCATCAATCAGAATCAATATTTATTTTATTAGTTGCTGTAGATTTTCCGGGTTGTGTGGCCGTGGTTTTGGCATTGTTGGACCTGACGTTTCACCGGTAGCTGTGACTGGCATCCCCAGAGGTATAACACAGAAAGGCTGTGTTATACCTCTGAGGATGCCAGTCACAGCTACCGGTGAAACGTCAGGTCCTACAATGCCAAGACCACAGCCACACAACCCGGAAAATCTACAGCAACTAATGAGCTCTGGCCGTGAAAGCCTTCGACAAAATATTTATCTTATCTATTTATCATATTTATTAGCCACCTTTCTTTCCTTATGGGGCTCAAGGCAGCTTACAACATAAATAAAATACATAGAATGAAATACCGAAAAACCAAAATTGCTAATAAACTTAACCAAATGCAGTCCTAAATAAAACTATCTTCAATTGCCTCCCAAAGATCAAAAGTGAGGGGGCCAGGCACACCTGAGGAGGTGGTTCTGTAGTCATGGGGATGCCACTGAAAAGGCCCTCTTTCATGTAGCCTGTCCCTGTGATCTTAATTCAGGGGCAGGAATATATGGGAGAAGAAAGACAGTCCTTCAGACATGCTGGTCCCAAGCAGTGTTCCCTCTAAGCTGAGTTAGTGTGAGCTAGCTCATTGTTTTTTATCCCCTGGCTCACACATTTTTGTCTTAGCTCAGGAAGGATCACTCCAGAGAAAACTAATTTATGCAGTAGCCAAATTGTTCACTCACAACTTTAATACCAGTAGCTCACAAAGTAGAATTTTTGCTCACAAAGCTCCACGGCTTAGAGCATTGGTCCCAAGCCAGATAGGACCAAGGTCAAAAACAACATCTTGAATTGGGCTCAGGAGTGGATCAGTAGCTGGTGTAACTGCTGTAATATCAGGATCATATGCTCTCAATCGCTGGCCCTAACCAGAAGTCTAGCCGCATCATTCTGCACTAGGTGCAGCTTCTATACACTCTTCAAGGGCAGCCCAAAGTTGAATGTATTGCAGTAGTCCAGTCAAGATGTGACTACAGCATGGATGACTCTAGTTAGAGCTGACTGAACCAGGAATGTATGCAGCTGATGCACCAGCCAAAGCTGGGCAAAAAGCACTGTTAACCATTGCAGCCACCTGGTTTTCTAAGGTAACTGCTGTGACAAACAACTCCCCCAAGCTGCAAGCATGGCTTTTTAGGGGAAGTATAACCCCATTTAAGACGTGAGGGATGGGAAGTCCATGGTCTACCTTTCTATTAAACCAGAGAACCTCTGTCTTGTCAGGATTAAGTTTCAGCTTGTTCACCCTCAGCCAGACCATTACTCACTCCAAGCATTGGTTCAGAACATCAAAAGCATCCTCAAAATTAGGCAGAGAAGAAAGTTAGATGCTGAACTGCAGACCAGAATGTCGGTAGTTCAGCAGTTCGAGACCCGAGTGTCATGTGACGGATTGAGCTCCCATCTCTGGCCCCAGCTCCTGCCAACCTAGCAGTTTGAAAGCAAGAAATTGCAAGTAGATAAATAGGCACTGCTTCGGTGGGAAGGTAACAGCGTTCCATGTGCCTCGACATCTGGTCATGCCAGCCACATGACCATGGAAACATCTTCAGACAGTGCTGGCTTTTCAGCTTGGAAACTGAGATGAGCACTGCATCCCTAGAGTGGGATTTGATTGGCTTTTGAGCAAGGGAAACCTTTACCTTTACCTTTACTATCATGTGCATATTGGTGACATCACAGCCTAAACCTCCTGATGACTTCAAGGATAAGATCAAACCCTGCAGAACCCCACAGGCTGACAGTCATGAGCACCCCATGGCGGTGCGATCAGTGTCCCCCCCAGGTCCGTGCCTCTGCCACTGGGCTGCAGGGCCGGCCAGGTCTGCAGGAGACGGGATCCTTGCATGGGGATCAGTCAGATGTGAGGGGTGGGGGTGGCCACTGGCCCCCAAGGGAAAGCGCCCCACCACCCAAGCGCAGCTCCCCTCCGGGACAGGATGGGGGACCCACCCTGCAGGCAGCCCCATAAAACCTCCCTGCACAGCAGTGGGGCAGAGGGGGGTGGGGAGAGAAGATGGAGGCCAACTGAGGTGATCCAGCATCCTGAAACAAAAAGGGAAGCAGAAGGGCCCGGGTGGGCCGGGCCCGCCATTTGCGGGGACGGGCAGGGACAGCGAGGTCAGCCGGCCGGAAAGGGGGGGGCCTGGTGCGTGGCGGGAAAAGACGCACCTCCCCCCCTTCCCCAGCCAATAGAGGGCAGGGGGGTGGTCAGGGAGGGGGGAGGCATTAAATGCTGAAGGGAAGCCGCTCCCCCTCCCCACTTGACCACGAGCCGAGCCCAGTTTGGTAGTGGGACAGGTAAGCTAGGGCCCACTCAGGACGACCGCCTGCGCCAAGGGGGGGAGTTGGGGGCGGGGGGGGGAGGAAGGATGGCCTCTTTTCTTCCGCTTCGCCTCCCCCCCCTGCACCGGCTTCACGGGTGCCAGGCGATACTGGCGGCCGGGCGCAGCTGTCGATTGCGGGGCATCCGCGGCGCCGCGCTGGGGCCCCAGGCGTTCCCGGACGGTCAGGGGGATGGGTGGTGGAGGCGCGGCTCACCCCTTCCCGGCGCCCGCCTGCTCCAGCGAGGGGCTCCACCAGGGCCCTGCCTCTTCCCGGCCGCCTGCCTGCTCCAGTAGGAGCTTCGGCGGGGCGCCGCTGCGCCACGCGGGACCAGCGGCCGGGCCCAGCGCTCTGCAGCTGGGCCCAGGGGGATCCGGCCTCAGGCCTGCCAGGGCGGTCGGGGGGATGGGGGGGATGCGGCCCACTCCCCCCCGGCTGCACGCCACCCCAGCGAGGGCTTCGCCGAGCAGGGGCCTCGCCGGGGGGCTCTGCCTGCCTCGGCAGCCAGCCCGGAAAGAAAATCAGGCCGCCCGGGGCGGTCGAGGCGGGAGGGGGGGAAGCGGCCCACCTCTCCCCCGCCAGCCAGCCTGCCCCAGCGAGGGCTTCACCCTGAAAGGGCTCCGCCGGGGCTCCGCCCAGCTCGGCCCACCGCCCAGCTCGCGGCCCACCTTGCTGGGCCCAGACAGTGACCGGGCCGGCCGGGGTGGTCTGGGGGGGGGAGGCGGCCCACCTCGCCATCAGCGGTCCACCTGCCCCAGCAAGGCCTTCGCCCAGCTCGCGGCCCACCTTTCTGGGCCCGGACGGCGATCAGGCCGGCCCAGGGTGGTCTGGGGGGGGGAGGCGGCCCACCGCGCCACCAGCAGCCGGCCTGCCCCAACAAGGGCTTCGCCCAGAAAGAGCTTCGCCGGGGCTCCACCCAGCTCGCGGCCCACCTTTCTGGGCCCGGACGGAGATCAGGCCTGCCGGGAGTGATCGGGGGAAGTGGCCCACTTCTCCTCCGGTGGCCCGCCTGCCCCAGCAAGGGCTTCCCCGACCTAGGTCTTCACCGGGGCTCCGCCTAGCTCACGGCCCACGGTTTCCCGGCTGCCGCGCAGGCAGGTCTGGCTCCCGGCAACTGGGCCCAGAATGACATCAAGTAGCCTGGGGGGGGGAGCGGCACACCTCTCCCCTGGCGGCTGCAGCAGGGCGGCGGGCCCAGCAGCCACATGGACCTCGGGCCTGCCCGGGCAGCCGGGAAAGGGGGGATGGGCTGGGGGCGCACAGCGGGGGGGGTCTTGAAGCAGCCAGCACTTTCCAAGCCCACCTGCCATTCGGCCGCAGCTCTCCGAGGCTGGCCAGGCGGGCTGCTTCGGCAAACGCTTGGGGGGGTTTCACAGGCCTGCTGCAAGGCTCTCGGTTGGAGCCTGGCCCAGTGGGGTCCGGGCGCCCGCAGGGCAGTGCGCAGCGGCTCCAGTCCCCCCCCCATACCCTAAGCAGACTTCTGCTCACAATAGTCCATAGCGTGGAGGGAGCGGCGGCGGCATCCGGAGAGCCTATTCCCTGGCTGAAATCAGAGCCATGTCATACACTGTGACGCAGTTCTCGGGATCGCCAGGTCCCTCCCTGGTCGCCGGCAAGGGGATCGGGAAGGGGAGTCGCGTTCCCAGACCACGCTGGGGACAGAGACCGGGGAAGGTAGGGACATCAGAGGGGCAAGCCACAGAGCCCATCCTCCGCATCAGGCATTTCGCCATGGGAGTCAGTTCCGGTGCAGATTCGAGGACGCCGCCGGGCGGCGGGGCTATCAGCGCTAAGACTGCATCTCCCTCTCTGATGGCTCTCCTCCTGTCGCCACTTAGCAGGTAGCTAGACAGGTAAGGCTCAAGGGTTAGGCAGTCAGGCAGTTATTAGTTAGGTAGGGATGATGGATCAGCAGGTCCACGGTGTGGTTACCTCCCTCACACACAAACGCTCGCTTACTCGGTGGCGGGTAACAGGGGATTAGGGGATCTTAACGTGTCGTCTTGCTGCCCTGAGCAGGTATGAAGCCTCCATCACGCAGCACCCGGCGCGCAGGCACGGTTGCTGGGGTAACACCCCGGTCAGCGCCCAAAGGGCGAGTACGGCCTGCGGCAGTCGGAAAACCGGCAGGAATGACGGCGAAGAGGAAGGCGGTGCCGGGTGCCACAGAGGGGTCGGACGGTGTTGCAGAGCTGGCCGACACCATGCAGGGCCTTAAGCAGGCCTTTGATCAACTCTCGGAGAAAGTGGCCAAGATGAGCCAGGATCCGGTGGCCAAAAGAAGCCGGAAGGCCGAGTCTGCAGGAGGCTCAGCCCAGCAGCATGGAGGGGCCTCCTCCAGCTTGGCCGGTCGTCGGGCTTCACGGCCTGCAGCACGCCCCATGGATGGGGGACGGGAGAGGGGTACCTTGGGCTCCTCCGTGCGCTCCCACGACGAGGCCAAGGGCGAGGCCTCCTCAGGTGAGGGTTTGGCTGCGGGGTGAAAGAGGCAGCCTCCGAGCGATTACTGGGCAGCAGCGGCCCAAGAGCCAGGACTGCCTGCCTGGGCTATACACCGCAGGGCACTGGCCATGCAGGCCGGACGGGATCCTGGGGTGGTCTGGGATAACGTCGACGTCTCTGATCCTTCTGCCATCCTCTCCACATACTTGAACGGAGAGGAGCCGCCAGGGCTTCATTTATCTGATGATAGCATTCTGGACAGGTATTACGTTAATGTCTTTACTTTGCTTCAAAAACGGGGGGCTGAGGCCCGCACGGTGCAATCTGACAAGAAAGAGAAGAAGGCGAAGAACGAGGAAGCAGAGCGCACCTTCCTTAATTGGGTTTCTGGTTACTCGGTGTATGCGGGGGTAGTCGCCACCGAGCACCCTGAGAGGGCCTGGCACCTGCTCAACCACATGAGCAACGTGGTCGAGGCCAGGGTTTTGGCAGGCGAGGGGCCAGCTGCCGATTACGACGAGACCTGCCGTAAGCTGGCATCACGCAATGACAGGGCTCGGTGGGACTTGCTGCAGGACAAGGTTTGGCTCAGGGAGGTTGGTCCATGGGTGTGCAGGGGGTGCATGGGCGGGTGTATTGCCCACGGTCCAACAGCACCCAGCAGCCCTTTCGGGGTGGACAACCCTTCTCCGGGGGTGCCAACACTAAAGGGGGAGGGGAGTCGTCAGGCACCACGGCCACTTCCGCCTCCAGACGCTAGTGCCCCACAGGACTGGGGGTCCTTGGCAGCCACCCCTGTTCGGGTGGACGCCCTGAGACCACTCCCGGCACAATACCCCTTGCGGGAGGCCGGAAAATATATCTTGGACGGGTTCACGAAGGGTTTTCCCATTCCTGCCAGAGGCCCCGCTTTGCTACCGATTCCAACAACCTGAAGTCGGCCAGGGAGATGCCGAGGTGGTTGCTGCAAAACTGCAAAAAGAATTGGCGGCAGGGCACATTGCAGGCCCATTCATCACCTGCAAGTTTCTCCATTAGGGGTGGTGCCTAAGTAAACACCAGGCGAGTATTGCCTGATTCAGCATCTCTCGTACCCGAAGGGATCTTCGATGAACAACAGTATCCCACCGGAGCTCTGCTCGGTCAAATACGCTTCATTTGATCACGCAGTCGGACCAGGCAGGGCTTGCAGGCAGGGGGCACTCATGGCCAAGTGTGACATTCAGTCAGCATTCCGGCTGCTCCCGGTAAGCCCCGAGTCCCTTTTCATTACTAGGTTTCAAGTTCCAAGGGGCATGGTATTTTGACAAGGCCGTGCCTATGGGTTGCGCAGTGGCCTGCGCGGCCTTCGAGATGTTTAGTACCTTTCTCAAGTGGGCGGTGAAGTTGAGGACTGGGTCCACGGGGATTACCCATTAGCTGGATGACTTCTTTTTCGTTGGCCCTGGGGGACGACGGGGCTTGCGCACGGTCCCTACAGGCAATTCAGACACTTGCTGTAGAACTCGGTTCCATTGGCGGTGGACAAGACTGAAGGGCCAGCAACTAGCTTAACATACCTGGGTATTCAATTAGATTCGGTAGCAGGGGCATCCAGGTTACCGGAGGACAAACTCTTGGCCCTCCAGGCTCTCATTTCCTTGGTTAGGGCCCGGCCAAAGTGCACACTAAAGGAATTGCAGTCACTGCTCGGACACTTGAACTTTGCTTGCCGGGTGGTGTCGCCCGGCAGGGCTTTCTGCAGAGGCTGGCCAGAGCCACGGCCGGGGTCAAAACACCTCATCACCGGGTACGGGTGACCAAGGGCATGAAGGAGGATTTAGGCGTGTGGCTCCAATTCCTGGTAGGATACAACGGGGTTACCATTTGGCAGCACCCGATGGATTTGGTGGTGCGGGTGGTGAACAAGCAGACTTCCAAATTGGACAGGGTGATGCGGTTGGTTTGCTGCCTGGTTTTGGCCTGCTTGGCCGATAACATTACATTTTCTGCACGTCACGTGCCAGGCGTGGATAATAGCATAGCGGACGCTTTGTCTCGCCAACAGGAGGAACGCTTCCACATCCTGGCGCCAGGAGCCAATCTCGTTTCAGACCCGTTCCCAGAGGAGCCGTGGGAACTTGGGAAGGTACAATAAGGCGGGGCATCTATGAGTCCCTGGTTCCCTCCACTCTCACCACGTATGCCAAGGATATAGATGCCTTTTTTGACTTTACTGCGGGGTGCGGGGGGCCGCAGACCCTGCCAGTGGAAGGGGACTGGGAGCTTCGCTACATAGCATGCCTGCAGGACAGTGGGTTCTCCCACAGCACCATCAAGGGTCGCATGGCCGCCATCATATTCCTCAGCAAGGCTGAGGGGTTTGAGGACCCATGGCACTCATTCCAAGCTCGAAGATCGGTCGAGGGCTGGCGGAGGCAAGCCGCACGGCCTCCGGATCATGACGGCCTGTGACCCTGGTGTTGTTGGGGGGGATTTTACGGGAGCTGCCAGCGCTGTGTTGGTCCCAGTATGAGGCTGCACTTTTTTGAGGCCGCATTCGTCTTGGCCTTTTTTGGGGCCTTGCGGGTCGGGGACTTGGTAGCGAGCTCCAGAATCTCATTCAACAACACGCCCTTGGGTGTTCGGGACGTTTCCTTCGGACCAAAAGGGATGTCATTGTATATTCGGAGGTCAAAAAAAAAAACAAACAAAAAAAACGGATCAGCTGGGAAAAGGGGTGCGCCTGTACCTGGGGCTACTACCGGATGTCCCGTGTCCGGTGCAGAGTACTCGCACCTTTTTTAGCAATGCGACCTAAGGGAGTTAGTCCGCTGTTTATCCATAGAGATGGGGCCCCATTGACGAGGTACCAGTTCACAGGGGTTTTCAGGTCGGCATTGGGAGCTTTGGGCTTACCAGGCAAGGAATTGGGGCCTCACTCCTTCAGGATCGGGGCGGCCACCACGGCTGCAGGTATCGGCCTGCCGGAGGCACGCATACGGGCCATAGGACGCTGGCGCTCTATGGCCTTTAGGGCATACATCAGGCCGGAGCTGGAGGCCAGCCAGTGACCGTCTCTCTGACTCCTCAGTCCCAGGACGAGTGTACAGGACTGTCTGGATTTTTGGGCACAGCATCGTCCATTGGACAGGTTTGTATGCATCCTCGTCGGGCTGGGGCAAAGACTTGGGCTTGGGAGGCGCGGCGCGCATTACATGGATGGCACAGCGAGGCATGCGATGGAGGTCCCTGGTGCCCTGGTTGAGGTGTGTCAGGGTGAGGCGCCACCCTCCTGACGCGCTGCTGCTGCAGCTTGGGGAAAATGATTTGATGGAGTGTCCTGGGGTGGCCCTCGAGCGACAGGTACTGGCCGACCTGGCCTTAGTGCGCTAGATCCTGCCCAAGACGGTCATTTTCTGGTCGGATTGGTTGGAACGGAGGTCGTGGCGGGGCGCGAAAGTGGAAGTGGCGAGACGGAAGGTGTCCGGCAGGCTGGGCCAGGCAGTCGAGTCGGCTGGCGGTATTCGGATTCGCCACCCAGACATCTCTCACAAGGTGGAAGCCCTGTTCCGGGCGGATGGTGTGCATCTATCAGCCTGGGAGATGGGTCTCTGGTTGCACGGAGTACGGCAGTACCTACTTGCTTGGCTACAGCTGAAGGGCGTTGGCGGGAACAGGACTAATGGGGGCGTCCTGTTCTTGTGGCGGTAACAGCATGGGGCCGGATCTGTTGGCGGGATTTAGGCCTGCGTGCCAATTCCGGCGTTGGGGACCCTTTAAGGGTCTTGGCGTGAGGGCTGAATGGAGCTGGCTAGCTCAAGGAATAACAGTGCTTGCCCTCACGGCCAGAGGGCAGGGGAGCTCACAAAGGGGCAAGCGTCCGTGTGAACTCCGATAACCTGCCCTCCCGCCTTCTCTACCCATGCCGGCTGGCTGGGTAACGGTTAACTCGGCTGGCACACGGGCCAGCCGATAGGTCGGATCCGGTGGACCCATGCTGTGCCAATGCTCTACAGCTGTAACCAATAAAAGTTGTGGCCAAGTTTATCCACCTAATTTTCCAACGAAACTGGTTGTGTGAGTTCATTCAAATGGGGGGGGGTGTACTAGGTGAGCTGACCTCGGGGTCCCAAGTAAGACATGGAACCGCAACTCTTTTTCCTTGACCAAAAAAAGCCCTTCCTAAAATGCATTTATGTTTGAAAATTGGTGCGTTCACGGGGGGGGGGGCACCAGAAGATATCCTCACCTAGTGTGCAAAAAGCTGGGGCCAGCCCTGTTCACCTCTCCAAGGATCCTGTCTACATCATAAGAACATAAGAGAAGCCAATGTTGGATCAGGCCAATGACCCATCTAGTCCAACACTCTGTCACACAGCGGCCAAAATATACCAGGTGCCATCAGGAGGTCCAGCAGTGGGGCCAGGGCATCAGAAGCCCTCCCACTGCTGCCCCCACAAGAACCAAGAATAGAGTGCATCACCTGCCCCAGACTGAGAGTTCCCATCTATACCCTGTGGCTAATAGCCACTGGTGGACTTCTGCTCCATATGTTTATCTAATTTCCTCTTGAAACTGTCCATGCTTGCAGCTGCCACGACCTCCTGTGGCAGTGAATTCCATATGTTAATCACTCTTTGGGTGAAGAAGTATTTCCTTTTATCTGTTCTAACCCGACTGCTCAGCAATTTCATAGAGTGCCCACAAGTTCTTGTATTGTGAGAAAGGGAGAAAAGTACTTCTTTCTCAACCTGCTCAATCCCATTCATAATCTTATAAATCTCGATCATGTCACCTCTCAGCCGTCGTTTCTCCAAGCTAAAGAGCCCCAAGCATTTTAACCTTTCTTCATAGGGAAGGTGTTCCAACCCTTTTATCATTCTAGTTGCCCTTCTCTGCACTTTTTCCAATGCTATAATATCCTTTTTGAGATGTGGTGACCAGAACTGTACACAGTATTCCAAATGAGGTCGCACCAATGATTTATACAGGGGCATGATGATACTGGCTGATTTGTTATCAATTCCCTTCCTAATAATCCCCAGCATAGCGTTGGCCTTCTTTATTGCAGCTACACATTGTGTAGACATTTTCAGCGAGTTATCCACTACGACTCCAAGATCTCTCTCTTGGTCCGTCTCTGCCAGATCAGACCCCATCAACGTGTATTTATATTTAGGATTTTTGGCTCCAATGTGCATCACTTTGCACTTGGCCACATTGAACCCCATTTGCCACGTTGACGCCCACTCACCCAGCCTCAACAGATCCCTTTGGAGTGCCTCACAATCCTCCCTGGTTTTCACCACCCTGAACAACTTTGTGTCATCTGCAAATTTAGCCACATCACTGCTTACTCCCAATTCCAAATCATTAATAAACAAGTTAAAAAGCATCGGACCGAGTACTGATCCCTGTGGTACCCCACTGCTTACCACCCTCCACTGAGAGAGTTTCCCATTTATACTCACTCTCTGTTTCCTATTTATAAGCCAGTTTTTGATCCACAAGAGGACTTGTCCTTTTATCCCATGATTATTGAGCTTACTTAGGAGCCTTTGATGAGGAACTGTATCAAAAGCTTTCCGGAAGTCAAGGTAAATAATATCTATTGGGTCCCCCTTGTCAACATGTTTGTTCACTCCCTCAAAAAACACTAACAGGTTAGTGAGACAAGATCTTCCCTTACAGAACCCATGCTGAGTCTGCCTCAATAGTTTTTGTTCATCAATGTGCCTACTAATTCTTTCCTTAATAACAGTTTCCACCAACTTACCCGGTATCGATGTCAGACTGACTGGCCTGTAATTTCCCGGATCTCCCCTGGAGCCCTTTTTAAAGATGGGAGTGACATTAGCTACCTTCCAGTCCTCAGGAATGGAGGCAGATTTTAAAGAAAGATTACATGTTTTTGTCAGGAGATCCACAAGTTCACATTTGAGTTCTTTCAGAACTCTCGGATGAATGCCATCCGGGCCTGGTGATTTGTTAGTTTTTAAATTGTCCATCAGTCGGAGGACTTCCTCTCTTGTTACCGCAATCTGATTCAGGTCTTTCAAACCCCCTCCCGAAATCGGTGCTTCTGGAGTGGGCAAACACTTCTCCTCTTCCACAGTGAAGACAGAGGCAAAAAATGCATTCAGCTTCTCAGCCATTTCCCTATCATCCTTCACTACTCCTTTTACCCCTTGGTCATCCAAGGGCCCCACTGCCTCCCTGGCTGGCTTCCTACTTCTAATGTATTTGAAGAAAGTTTTATTGTTGGCCTTTATGTTTTTTGCGATATGCTCCTCATATTCCCTTTTTGCTTGCCTGATCACAGACTTGCATTTTATTTGCCATAGTCTGTGTTCCCTTTTATCAGCCTCACTAAGACTAGCTTTCCACCGCTTAAAGGAATCCTTCTTACCTTTTACAGCTTCCATTACTTTATTTGTTAACCATGCAGGCTTTTTTCTATACCTATTTGTACCTTTCCTAACCTGCGGTATATATTTTTTCTGAGCTTCTAGGATTGTCTTTTTAAATAGTCTCCAAGCTTCCCCAATGGTTTTGACCTTCTCCACTCTTCCTTTCAATTTCTTCCTCACATGTCCCCTCATACCAGAGAAGTTACCCCTTTTAAAGTTAAAAGTGGTCGCGTCAGTCTTTTTGGGCAACTCCCTATCTGTACAAATGTTAAATTCAATGACATTATGGTCACTGTTCCCAAGTGGTGCAATCACTTTTACATCTCTCACCAGGTCTTGGGTGTTACTTAGGACCAAATCCAGGATCGCCTCTCCCCTGGTAGGATCTGTGACCATCTGTTCCACAGCACAGTCATTCAGAGTGTCTAAGAACGCAATCTCTTTTTCCCGACTAGAACTCATATTGACCCAATCAATGTGTGGGTAGTTAAAGTCGCCTATTACAACACAGTTATTTCGTCTAGCTGCTATCTTTAATTCATTCATCATTTTATAATCCTCCTCTATCTTTTGATCTGGTGGGCGATAACAAACTCCCACTGTTAAGCCTCCTTTTGGACCCACTATTTCAACCCATAGCATTTCCAGAAGGGAATCCAATTCTCTTACCCTCTCAATCTTACTGGACGGTATACCCTCTCTGACATACAGAGCCACCCCACCTCCAACCCTTTCCCCCTATCCTTCCGATATAATTTATAACCAGGAATCACCGTATCCCACTGATTTTCCTCATCCCACCAAGTTTCTGAAATACCCACAATGTCTATTTCCCCCCCCCAACACCAAGCATTCCAACTCCCCGATTTTACCTCGGAGACTTCTAGCATTTGTGTATAAACACTTATAGTTTCCCATGTTTGTTAAGCCCACAGCCTTCCTCTTGCTGCCTCGAGACCTTGCCAGGCAGTTCCTATCATTAGCCACAGTCTCAGTGGACAATTGTAATCCATTTCCTTGTACAAAAGTAATAGCTACCCCTTCATCTCTTTGAGATGAGCCATCCCGAACCAGAGACTTTTCATCTCCTGTCGGCTTTCCCCCATTATTCAGTTTAAAAACTGCTCTGCCACCTTTTTGATTTTGAGCGCCAGCAGCCTGGTTCCTTCTCGGGACAAGTGGAGACCGTCCCTTTTGTACAGCTCCCTCTTGTCCCAAAAAGCATCCCAGTGCCTAACAAACTTGAACCCTTCCCCCCTACATCACTGTCTCATCCACGCATTGAGACTCCTGATCTGTGCCTGTCTCTCCGGCCCTGCGCGTGTAACAGGTAGCACTTCCGAGAAGGCTACCTTGGAGGTCCTGGCCTTGAGTTTCCTGCCCAGCAGCCTAAATTTCTCCTCCAGGACCTCACGACTGCATTTCCCCACATCGTTGGTGCCGACGTGCACCACGACCACTGGCTCCTCCCCAGCACTATCTACCAGCCTATCTAAAACACGCGTAGTGTTCACTACCTTCGCACCAGGCAGGCAAGTCACCATACGGTCAGTACGCGGGTTCGCCACCCAGCTGTCTACCTGCCTAAGGATCGAATCACCAACTACCAAGAGCCCCCCTCCCACCCTTCCCAGGGACGATTCCTTGGTACGAAAGGATACCCGTTCACCAGCTGAAGAAGAGGTCCCTTCTGAGGGCACATTCCCCTTATCCTCAGCATGGTGCCCCTTTTCCCCTTGACCCTCATGCTCCCTGGCAGCAGCCGGGCTGCCAGATCCAGAGTGGGACATATCTAACAAGTCCCCGAGAGTCTTCCCCGTGCACCTAACTAACTGTCCCTGCTTCTCCAGGTCAGCC
This sequence comes from Gekko gecko, assembly GCA_029375565.1. NCBI lineage: Eukaryota > Metazoa > Chordata > Lepidosauria > Squamata > Gekkonidae > Gekko > Gekko gecko. The sequence continues at coordinate 58,000,364 of JAPDNY010000003.1, read as the reverse complement.
ACCTTGGCCTCAAGGGAGCTAACTCGCTCCCTGAGAACCAGGAGCTCCTTGCACCGAGCACACGCCCAAGACTTCTGACCAGTGGGCAGATAATCATACATGTGACACTCCCTGCAAAACACTGGATAGCCCTCAACCCCCTGCTGGCATTCTGGCTTCATAATTGTTTTTAAACAAATACTTTTCTATAACCCCCCTTTGAAAACCCTTTGTATTTATATGGCTCCTGTTGTAGGAGTCTACTTACCTTACCAAGGAGCCAAGGTCCTGGCTTTCTGGCTCTTCCTGTGCTTCTCACAGAGCCCCTAGGCCAGGAGCCACAGGCAAAGAGCCTCGCCCTTCGGCTCGTGCCAGAGGCTCGTGCCTCTTGCAAACTTCCTGCCTTAAATGGAATTGTCTCCCAGGAGAGGGTGTGGCCAGCAGCTACTCAAAATCACCCAAGGCACTTAATGATGGTCAAACAAAGCCCCTTTCACACCTCAACTCCAGCAGCCAGGAGTCTGCTATTCAATTTCACCCAAGCACTTAATTACAGGCAAACAATGACCCTTTCACACCCTAACTCCAGCAGTCAGGAGTCTGTTACAACTCACCCACACACTCCCAAATACAGTCCCTGACACAGTACCTTCTCAGCTAAAGCACCTCAGCTGAAAGTAAATAAATAAAAATACCACTCACCCCTCTGGCAGCTCAAACACCTTGCTCCTTCTCAGAGCTCAGCTGGGTCAGCCGCTCAGATCCCACAAGCTGAAAGCTATCAACATAAATCAGAGAAGCAAATGCCAAAGGTGCATCATCTGAACATGTATCCATGGTGGCATCTAACCCATAATGGATTTACATGATTTTGTCTGCAAACTAAGTAGCAGATTGATCCCAGGGGGGCCATTGTGTGGTCAGAATCCAGTTCCCTGGGGCCATGATATAAAGGCCCCTGAACTAACTCCTGGACAATTACATGCAGACACAAAGCTGGTGGAGAAATGTTTCTTTATTGCCATCACCACTGCCATGGAATAGGCTCTAATATGGGCTCTATTACATGTTTGATCAGTCTTGCTCCAATATTTTTGCCAGAACAGAAAAATAGTCTACTTTCTTGTTTTCTTTTAACTCCACCCTTTTCACATGTTCCCCACTCATTTTAGATTTATTAACTGAATTTCTCCATTACACTGGAGATTATATGGTATAATCAGCATCTGGTGGTCATTGTATGGGGATGTACATATTTTCTGGAATCTGTACTAGGCCTATTATGCATGGGTGTTTTCCCTTGCTTTTACTGTGCATGTCCATCAGGTTTTCTTTATCGTTCTGCATTGATTTTCCTCACTTCAGCACTCAGTTTGCTTTCTAGTTGCTGTTTCCCTGGGTTTTCTGAGTGCTTTTGTGCCGAATTTACATTTCTTTCACTTCCAAGCCAAAATTAATTCAAAAGCATACAGATTCCCTCAAATTCCTCTGACTCTTTTGCTGCCCCTCAACCCTCACTCCCCCATCCACATAAAGGTTGTTCCTCCCACTCTGCGCCTTCCGCCATCCTCCCCCTTTATTGGTGTACAAGCTAATTTTCCCCTTATTGTTTTAAATTTTTAATTTTTTTGGACAAGCAGTGTGAGTCTGGTGATATGAGACTATTGCTAGTCTCAGATTGCTAAATAAAAAAACCCTAAAATAATGGGTGTTTTTTTTTAAAAAAAAGGAGCTGTATGAGGTTTAGTTCCCTGCTGGTATTGATGTGAAAGGGGGATCGTAGTGGTGGCAAATGGCAGCATCCCCAGTGCAAATAAATAAATAAATGGATTTCCATGCTGCATGGAAACAAAATAAGAGGGGATCACCAGTCTCTTATATGAAATGTAAAGAGAGACAGACACTAGGATGGAAAGCCTAAAGCTTTGAAAGCATTTTCCACTTTCATGCTTTAGTGAACACAGTTTCAGGAAACCATTTTGCCAGTCTCTGAGCCACATGGACCTTCTGCAAACCACCAAACTTAAGAATCACTTGGGACCAATCCATTTGGAGGACAGAGCACAATCCATACAGGACAAACTCGAAAAAAACCTGCCAAGATCATGACCAATGTGCAGGATCAAATCAGAGAATCATAAAGATAGAATCACCCAAATCTGCAAGGAAGGGCAAGAAATTAGTGTTACTATGCAGTTGTCTAGGGCGTCTGCAAAAATATCCCTCTCCATTTTTTTCAATTTAGTAGGACAAGACTAAAAAAGATCTCCAGAGCTTCTACCAGAGGACTCCTTCTCCATATAAATTGCAGCCCTGTGCAAAGCCTGGTGGAGTTGCAGCTGACTTTGCACAGGTGCATGCACACATGCACAAACACATTGCCAATGATCACAGCTTGCAATGCCAGTGTCAATGAGTCCTACCATGCATTCTCTACACTCAGCATGTTTCCCCATATTATGAGATTGTGTAAACTCTTTCCCATTTTTCACAGTGGCCAATAACACAGCAGAGTATCCCCTAGTGCTCTGCAATATGGAAAACAGGGCTTCGCAGCTACTTGTCAGTTTCAAAAAAGTCTAGTCAGTTTCAACACCATTTCAACACAGTTTACCCCTTTTCCTGTGTTCCTTTCTGTTCCCTTTTATTCAATGAACTACCACTAAAATGCATATATAAAACCTGAACCATAACAATTTAAATGAAAGGTGCTTGCTGGATGCTACTGTGCACCTGCAATAGGGCAATTGTGTAATTTTTTTAAAAAAACTTTGGGTACCACCCCCAACACATCACAAGTGACATTCCACCCCAATTTAGAAAAGAGTGTTTTTTTAAAAATTGTAGCTGCAGAATAAATACATCAGATGAAAACGAATTGTGTGTAAGGTGGGCACAGAATTCAAAGTCAAGATTAAAAGTTTAGTGCTCTGAAAAGCTGCAGTAACACATGCATGTGTAATGGGCCCTAGAAGTACTAACTGTGATAATGAGAGAGAAAGGGTGTAATATGTTTTATGAAGAACTCTCATGCTATGCCCTCCCCATTTGTACCAGAGACAGCACTGTATCTTATTAAGTGAAACAGTTTTATATATTTTTAAAAAACTCATTCAGGCATAAAATGCACTAAAAATGTTAGCTATTTTTAGTGGCATGAGCTTTCCACAACCTTTGACTCAGAACCTCCCACTAAAAGCCTCCTTTCAAAAGGATGGAGCTCTAAGGTCTGCCTATATTTTTTTTAAACCAGCAATTAGAACCAGATGTTACCACATTTTATATTTAGACACCGGATTTCAACATCTTCCATGGAAAGAACAGTCTTGAAGGACAGAAGAAATTATTTCAAAAATGCAATTACTGCATATTGTTTTTATCCGTTCTCATTAATTTACCTGATTGCAAAGAAAAATTAAACTAATTTATATTTAAATTTGCAATTGGACCAGTGAGCAATTGAATATCTTCTTCCATGACTCATGTGTGAGAGAGAATGTAGCTTCAGTATATATTTAACATGGTATTAAATCAGCCACTTGTCATAAAGTGCAGCAATGTACACACATCCATGTGTTCATTTCACTCCTCATGACACGAAATGCAACATCATTACTTGGTACTAAAAATATCTACTTTGATATTTAGATGCCTATAAGGTACTCATTAGACAAGCCAGATTAAAATAAGCTTCTTTAACAGTAATCCCCAAATATTCATGAAATAAGCTTTACAGGAAATTGGACCTGTTAAGTAGGAAGTCATCCTTCATCATCACACTAAAATGCAAGATGCCAAATGTTCACCAGCCATTCATAAAACCTTCATCTCCTGAGACCAAACCCAGTGTTTTACTGACAAACTATGTACTTTTTATTTTCTTCCAATACTTTTTTTATTTTGTGATAAATACTGCTGCATGGTATGGAGTTGAGCAATTCAATCACTTTTTAAAAAAATAAATCCTTTCCTATCTCCTTTTGAGTTGTAGGCTAATGACTAAAGATTACTAGTTACTTCCATAGATCAATCACTTAAGCAGTTTTCATCAATCCATTCAGTATGTTTATGTCAGTGCCTAGATTAAGCTAGGGGGGTCTTTAAAATTCAGAATATACCATAAGTACAGTTTGGGAACTTCAGTTTTTCAGAAGTCCTGGCAAAGGGTATCTGCTGAAATGGCAGCCTATGGCCTATTATGCACAGGTATTTTCCCTCACTTTCACCATGCATGTCTACCGGGTTTTCTTCATCATTCTGCACTGATTTTCCTCCCTTCAATGCTTCATTCACTTTCTGGACACTGTTTTTCCAGGTTTTCTGAGAGCGCTTTTGTGCCAATTTTCCCCTTGTTTCACTTCCAAGCTGAAGGTAATTCAAAAGCTTACAGATCCCCTTGGATTCCCACCCCCATCCTTTTTCTGCCCCTGGAAGTTCACTCCCCCTGCCCACATTGAGGTTGTTCTGCCTACTTTGCATCTTCTGCCATCCTCCCCCCGCTTCATTGGTCTATAAGCTCCATTTTCCCCTCATTGTTTTAAATCGGGGTGTCAAACATGTGGCCTCTCTTGCTTCTTTTTGCATCGCAGCTTGCTTTGCCAGGCTCTCTCAATTGCCCAGGAGCTACAGAGCAAAGCCTCTTTTCCCTTTTTTGGCTGAGGCTCCTCCTGCCTTGGGCAGGAGGGAGGGAGGGAGGGAAGGAGGGAAGGAAAGAGTGAAAGCTTGCTTTACCAGGCTCTCTCAATCGCACAGCAGAACTTCTGAGCCAAGTCTCTCTTGCCTCCATTGGCTGAGGGGGGCAAAAGTGCGAGAGCTTCCTTTGCCCAGTCCCCTCAATCACACGGGAGAGATTTTAAAAACACCTTTAAGACCATTTGTTGAGCTCATTATGCCAGGGCTCTCCTGTGTGGAACTGGGTTCCTCTCCTCTTTTTCATTGTACTCATGCCTTCATGATCTAGTCTTTCTCAGTAGGAAATCAATGTGAACTATTTAGATGAGGAATAACAACAAGCCAGTGAGGTGGGTTAGGCTGAGAGTGTGTGTCCAGACCAAGTTCACCCAGCACATTTCCTTTGTAGACTGGGGGTTTTGAACTTAGACTTCTCAGATAGCAGGCTAATACTGACCGCTATACATGGCTGTCTCTCTATTCTTGCACTGCCTCATAGGAGTTGCAGTTATTTCTCTGGGGAGGAGTATAGTTTTGTAGACAAACACATAGCCCTCAGTGTGTCATGGTGCCTTCACACATTTTTTACCAGCACACAAAGCAACTTCTGCACAAAAGCTTGCAATGCCCAGCCTTTTCATGTTTTCCTCTGGGTCTTAGGCTCAAAGCACTGAGCATGAGATTTCTGCAATGAATGTCAATTAAATCAAAAGTAGGTTTGCAACTTACAGATACACACCTGAACAACACCTGAACAGCATACTCAGAATTGCTATAGCACAGACATTGTCTCCAGATTTTGATGCAATAATTCAGAGCAAGAGGTGTCAGTTATCAGAGACTGTTAAATAAACAAAAATATTGCAAGAATGCTAATGTTTTAAGCTTTAAAAATCTTTAATTGTGTTTGTCTGTACCCTTTATAAAGTTTATATCTCTGCTACCTGACACTACATTTTATGACACACATGACCTAGCCTGACAAAGTCTCATTTATACCAGCTCAGACCTTCATAACAAATTAGCTTGACGCCTCTGTTTTAATTTTTTTTGACAAGTAACATGTGTCTAGCAATATGAGATTATTACTAGTCTCAGATCACTGAATTAAAAAATAAAATAAAACAAAGGATAGAAAGTTTAAAAGGAGCTGCACAAGCTTTAGTTCCCTGTGATATTGACTGGAAAGGAAGAATCAGAGATGAGAAAAACAGCAGTGTCCCCAGTGCAGGAAAAAAAAAAAGGATTTCAGTGCTACATGAAAACAAAATAGGGGATTGTCAGTGTGGAATGAAATTGACATGAGATGCAAAGAGTGAGAGAGACTGGGATGGGAAGCCTAAAGCTTTGACAACATTTTCCCTTTAATGTTTTAGTGAACAAAGTTTTGGGGGAACCATTTTGGCAGTCTCTGGAAGCCTAAGATTAAAATGGCAGCTGAAATGGCCTTCTGAAAACTGCCAAATTTAAGAAACACTTGGGATCAATCCATTTAGAGGACACAGTGCAATCAGCACAGGACAAGCTTTAAAAAAACTGCCAAGCTCATGACCAGTGTGCAGGATCAAATTAGAGAATCATAAAGAGAAACCCATGCAAATTTGCAAGGAAGGGCAGGAAATTAGCATTACTATACAGCTGATTTAGAAAAGGGTGTTTTTTAAAGAAATGTAGCTGCAGAATAAATACACCAGAGGAAAAAAGAATGGTGTGTAAGGTGGAGACAGAATCCGAAGTCAAGATTAAAGACTTTATGCTCTGAAAATCTGCAGTAAAATATGCCTGTGTAATGGGCCTCTGTCTAATTCTCCTCTTTTTCTCTTTGATGTCTTGTGAAATTCACTTCATAATGTGGAAACATCATGCTGTGAGTTTCCCCACCCCCCATGCCCCATCATTAACTGCCTCTCAAGAGGACAGAAAATTCATGCTATCACATCACACACTGAGCTCCACTAGACTTTACAGGAAAGAGGAGGAGATCAAAGTAGGGGACTGTATTTTTTGTGGCAGCGCCATGTCTGTAATTTCTACACTAAGGTATTATCCCATCACAGAATTGACAGATATCTGAATGGTGGTTCCAAAGCCGAAAACCACTTCAAAGAGGTTTTTTTCTTCGTCAACCAGAACTGAACTCAAAACAATTCTATGGCCCTGAACCTGAACTAACACAAAACCCTCCAAGTAACCACTTCAAAAATATTGGTTAATTCAAATTCAAAAATATTGATTCTCAGATGCTACTTTTGGTATAGTATGAAAGGGCCTCTCTCCAGTGCAGCTCCACAAAGAGAGGTAGAGAAAAGCTAAATATCTCAGGAAGCTTCTGGACAAGAAGAGAGGGAAGAACATTACAAAGGTTCTAAAACTTGTAGTTCCTTTGTGTTCTACATCATTCTTTTTTAAAAATTAATGTTTATATTGAGTTTTTAACAGCTTTACAATAAGCAACATAAACATTATATTAGATACATCACAATCTGGCAATGACTTAACTGTAAACCATGTTCTAACTTACTAGTAACTATGTAACATAAAGCACTTCGATTTGTCGTTTAGAAGGTCACCTTGTGAGTTTGGAGTGTTTTCATCTGTTTGTTCTATTATTTTCCATAGTGTGGGTAGCCTATAGGTATAACAATTTCTGATATATTTGCCTGGTTGGTAGTACATCATGTGTTGTCATGTACTCTAGAACTGGAGCTTATATCCTAACAAATTTAGAGTAGATTGGCACATTCCTGTTGTTTGCCCTATTTAGTAAGTCTGTAATTTTAGCCATTATGAACTGATCCCAGATTTTTTCTTGCCATGTTGATAGAGTTGGCGGTGTAGGTGCTGTCGCAAGTAATGTTGAAGTAAGTTCTTTGGTGTCACTAGTCGTGTTTCTGTTCCATAAGTCTAGAAGAGCCACCTCTGGTCTGGTCTTGACCTCAGGTACAAACTCATTTTCTCAAATGAAGGTAAAGTTAAATGTACCCCATATAAAATGTAGGTAGTACTGGAACGTATGTTACAAATATTATGCTGAATAGAATCATCAGACTAATTCAGACTATTACTTTGAGCCAAGAAGAACTTGGAGTGACCACATTAGCATGTGTTGATCAGTATTTATCCAAGTATCAGTGATCTCCACCATTTGCACGTGTTACAGATTGGATTAAAAGTAGAACATCTGTTTCCCAACCACCATCACCTTTGCCTTGTCTGGATTCAATTTAATCTTGTTCACCATCAGTCACTTGACCACAGCATCCAAGACAGAGACAGCTGCATCTCAATTTTTGCTAAAGAAATATATAGCTGCGTTGACACTACCAAGAAGACTCCAGGAGGTGGTCTCAGTGAGTACCAATACAGTCTTTTCACATCCTTGTGCCCACACGTGCTGAATGAAGACATGGGATATCAAGCACATGGCTCAAATCGGGTCTTATACATGACTGATATAGGTCATTAAACATTACCACTTCTAACTGTAAGAATGCAGCTTACAGGCACCAGCATTGTGATCAACTCCATCCTTGCTTCAAATGTGGCCAGCGTTACTGCCAGCTTTATTTGTTTAGGAGAAGTATACATTGCCTCTCAAAAATCCTGCTTCAAGTGGCTTACAAATACAGTTACCATAAATTAACAATATAAATTGTATTAAAAATGTATGCCAACTTGCATTTTGATTTGTTTCATTTCAAATGGATACCCCTATAGGTTTCTAGGTAATAACACCAAATCCAAACTGAATGCAAACTCAATAGACCTTTTTAATATAGTTACTGCAACTGATCTGAAGAAGAAAATGTCCAGACTTGGACATAATAAAAGAAGCTTGATAGTCCTCTGTGTATGTTTCACCATCTCATTGCCTTGTCTCAGTTCTACAAGGCAGTGTCAGGTGAGCGAAAGGGAGAGGGCATGTGCTTGATAAGGACATTGTCTGGTCAGAAGAATATGCCAGTATTCTTGCCACAGACATTCATCCTGGTTGGGATTTACACTTTTCACCAAGCATTGGACTGTCCCAGGGTTAGGGAAGGCTTTCTATGTGCTTCCATAAGCAGTTTCTTGGGACTGTACTTGCTGCTCAGCAGGGACTGAGCAAAGTTTTGTTCCCTAGTTAGTCCTGGATCCACCATATATGCTTATACACACACAAACACAGTTTTGTGGTTGTGTGTACTTCAGGACACTATTGCTTTAAAATTTTATTGGGTAGACATTCCAATTTTGGGATATTTTTCTTACAGCCACCATTTTTTCAAAATGGCAGCTATGGTCATTCCAATATCTAAAATTCACATAGTATGCTCATTGTGGTGTCAAAATATATGCTTTTGAGGTCAGTAAAGCCAAATATACTATTATATTTATTGTAGAGACAGCCATTTTGCAAGATGGAGGATCTTTTTCACATTCTTGTAGAGTGCTCATATTGGTGCCAAACTGTATGGTTTGGGGGTTGATAAAACTGAATATACCATTCCTTTTGTTATAAAAACAAAATAAAGTCTCATTTTTTAAGCTTTGTAATATTGGGGGGGGATGACAAATCTAGAGAAATTTTTTTCAATGTTTGTAATATTTGTAATATTGGGACAAAAGGCAGCAGGAGAGATAAGGTGATAACTCCTAAAAGTACAGATCTTCTTTGATTTCTGTAATCTTAAGTAAGTCTGCCTTGTACACTTCAACTAGAAACTTCTATTTGCTTTTCTTGGTGTAGTCATTCAGTACTCAATTTTCTTCTTCAACTGCTTACTTAACTTTCAGAAGAACTCTAATTTCATCTAATTTTCTTGGTAAGTAAAGACAATCAACATCACTTCTAGAGTGCAGTGAGTGATGCATTGTCATTATCTTGTGAGTTATGTGATCTATTACTTCTAATTCTGACCACACCACAAAAATTTGTACTGTTCCTTTAAGCGTTTTTGCATAGTCAGATGGTACCTTTTTTGTGCCCTCCATCTTGAGTCAATCTTGTATTACACCAGGTTTTCATCATCTATCACCACACCACATAAGCTTACAACTGTCTTTTAGCACTGATGTATAGTGAAGGGGCATTAGCTTTGATCAGGTGGTTTCTGGACCACCTGCACTTTCTGGACCAAAATTGGAAGGTGTGTGTGTATGTGTTTTTTGCATATATAATTTGGTGTTAGGATCTACGTGGTTTTTTATTTGCTAAGATTCAGTATGTGTGTATTTATTTTTCCCCAGGCACACATATGCAACGTTACTCAGCTTGTATGTATCTGTAATTGATGCAAGACTAGTTTCAAGGAGGCCTCGCAAATAATATTTTTCTTGCATCATTTGATTCTGTAGTGAAAGTAAGTACAACAATATCAGGTTCCAGTAGTAATTATTACAATCAGATATATTATTTCAATTTGTTATTTTAATAATATTTTTTCTTTCTTCCCTAACAGAATTCTTTTTTTCGTCCTGTATCAACTTTTTAACTGCCTTTTGATTCTAACAGAAGCCTATATGTACCTTTTAATGTTTGACTTCTGCGGAAGGCCCTTCTGGGCCAAAATGCACTAGGTCATAAGTGTTTCCTCTTGTGCACATGTCACTTATGTTATGAGGCTTGACTTGGGCCCTTGTATGTTTTTAAAAGTCTTTGCAATAAATACATGTATTTTACTTACAATTATTCTACATATAAGTTTCAACTATTGCTCCTTTGTTTTCTAACTTACCTTTGTGGTTCTTGATTCTGTTCTATACATTCTTAAATGTCCTGAACTTGCATCTGTCATTTTCCCAGAAAGCACTTTCCTGGAGGCACCTCCTTTGGGGGGTGTAACTCAGACCCCATAAATCCAATCTAATCCACACTTGGAGGGCAGGTAGAGGAGAGTCAGCCAGAGATCCCTTGCAAGTCTGGTGTCTCTAGCATGCCGGGGGGGGGGGCATTCTACGACATCATGAACCTCATGAATTGTACCAGCTTGTTTGGCAACTAAAAATTCATGATAGTAAATGGCTAATGAACTGGGCATGTCACAAACCGAACAAAAACACATTTTCCCAGTTCATGCCCATCTCTAAATGGGTTAGCAAGAAAACAGGAGCTAAGGCTTGTAGTGATTCAAAGGCCCACCCCCTCCATCCAGTGAACCAGGAATGTGACATGTATATGAACTTAACTCTTCAGAAAGTCCAATTTTCAGCACAATTCTCTGTTGAAACAAGCTCTCTGTACCTCTGTTGATTGGGGGGGGGAATCCCTGTCAGTTACAATAGATGCTAAGTCATTGTCTCTTACCTCTATCCCCTACTTCTTATCTCCATGAACCCAAAATCCGAATATTTACCTGAATACCAGAACAATGAGATACCTGTCTCATATTCAATGTATTCAATTTGCATTGCTTGTAAAACTTTGTCTGTTTCAACTGACAATGCAAAATTTCCAGAAGCAAACATTCACTTCAAATGCTTCCAAAGCAGTGGTAGAACCCTAAACTCTAACTGATCATTAGGCAAGTGGCCATATGTGAAGACATAGCAGCTTGCTAGCAAAAGATTGCCGTGCCTGTTGGGATGAAGTACCATGGGCTACCTTGAAACCAGCCTTTCATTAAAAAGAATTAAATGGCCCCTTTATTTGCACTGATACTTCCTCTCCCTCCTCTCTTTTCTCAGCTCCATTTGTTCTAATGTGGATAACAAGTCAACTGGAAATGCTAACAGTAATTTCTACTGAGTATCAAAGGAAACAAGATTTGGACATGGTAAGATCTTACGAAGGAAACATTTATATAAGATCTGTTCTTGTTACTTAGTTATGAATACAAATAAATTTGAGCAGCTCTTTGTTCCCTGACTCTCCATTTATCTTCAGTTTCTCATGTACACTACCCCTGTTAACAAGATGTCATTAAAGTTAACAGAAACACATAGTCATTTGAACAGATACCAAACTGAAAGGTGATCCTTTGAGGTGTAATCAAGTGAGGATTCATTTTTTTTTTTGTTAGCCATTGAAGTGATTTCAAGCATAACACTTAGCTAATCTGTCAGCTCCTGATATTGCAGTTTTTATTCTCTAATACATAGTTTTACTAATCTGCTCACAAATGGAAAATCTGATGGAGATACATGCATGGAACATGAACTCCTTTCTTATACCCAAAACAGAGAAATAAAAGAAACTGGCAGCAGGAACCTCCTACATTTAGAGAAAAACTTATTCAAGTTGCATTCAGAGGTCTTCCAGTTAAGAAATATGCATCACTTCCAGAAAGATGTATTATCCTCCTTTTAGTTATCAACAGACACCACAGAACTGATACTGCCGTGGTTTCTGTCATGATGTGGGGCAAGATTAGCCACTGTTTTGCCCCCCCTTTACTGTCACTGCCACCACTTTGGGTAAAATCCAGCAACCCCCCCCCCACATTCACTTGGATTGCCTGAAGCCAACTTTTCCCAGATTGTCACTCAGTAGCATGCCAAGGAGCCAGGCAGGTGAGTAAGGACTTATGCAGACTCTTTCAAGTTAAACTAGCTTTATTTCTACATGACACAAAGACAAAGTATTGCAATACAAAATCTAGGTGCACTAAGGAAAATAAACAAAAGTACAGTTGCTAACTATAGTGTTTGGAATCCATGTTACAGCTGGTCTTTGGGAGTTGCAGGATATCCCCATCCCTGGCACATCTGCAACCCCTTTAGCATCATTCTCCTCTGTCATACTTCATGGTAAAACACACACTCCAAAAGTTTCCAAAGAGCCCCCAAACAAAGCAGCAGCTCCCCTTTTCAGACCCCACCCCACATGTGGGTGCAATCTGGGTGCAAACCTTAGGTCTCAAGCATTGTTCCCTCTAAGCTGAGTTAGTATGAGCTGGTTCACAGTTTTTTAGCCTTTGGCACACACATTTTTGTCTTAGCTCAGGAAGGATGGTTCCTAATTTATGCAGTAGCCAGACTGCTCACTCACAACTTTGATGCCAGTAGCTGACAAAGTAGAATTTTTGCTCACAAGACTCCACGGGTTAGAGGGCCCGCCAAACTGGGACCGTCCAATCAAGAGATGTTAATGCAAAGGACCAGCATGTTATCCTTCCCAGCTGAAAAAAGGATGCTATGTATTCAGCAAAGAGCACCTTCTCCTGTTCTTCCTAGCTACAGAGATGCCTGTACTGCTTCCATCACCATAACTGTCAAGGCATCTCTAGCCCCCTGCCCCTCATCTCATCAGAGATACAATGGAAATAACTTTACTCAAGACCTGACTCATTGAAACATCACTTTAAGAAAACAGAAGAGAAAAATGTAACTGGAACATTGACTTCTATTTATATAATATAATATAATAAATATTATACGTTGTCTCTGCTTTTTTATCATGCTGTTTAGGTTTGCCATCGCTTTCCTCCCAAGGAGCAGGCGTCTTTTAATTTCATGGCTGCAGTCACCATCTGCAGTGATCTGGGATCCTAGGAACGTGAAGTCTGTCACTACTTCTACCGACTTCCCCTTCTATTTGCCAAGGAGTGATGGGGCCAGATGCCATGATCTTAGTTTTTTTGATGTTGAGCTTCAAGCCCACTTTTGCACTTTCCTCTTTCACCTTGAGCAAGAGGCTCTTTAGGTCCTCTTCACTTTCTGCCATCAGAGTGGTATCGTCTGCATATCTGAGGTTATTGATCTTTTCCCCAGCAATCTTAACTCCAGCTTGTGATTCATCCAGGCCAGCATTTCGCATGATGTACTCTGCATATAAATTAAATAAGCAAGGTGACAATATACATCCTTGTCGTACTCCTTTTCCTATGCTAAACCAATCAGTTGTTCCATATCCGGTTCTAACTGTTGCTTCTTGACCCTTATACAGGTTTCTCAGGAGACAGGTGAGGTGGTCTGGTACTCCCATCTCTTTAAGAATCTGCCATAATTTATTGTGATCCACACAATCAAAGGCTTTAGCATAGTCAATGAAGCAGAAGTAGATGTTTTTCTGGTACTCTCTTGCTTTCTCCATAATCCAGCGAATGTTGGCAATTTGATCTCTAGTTCCTCTACCTCTTCGAAACCCAGCTTGTACTTCTGGCAGTTCTCTATCCACGTACTGTTGGAGCCTAGCTTGTAGGATTTTGAGCATGACCTTGCTAGCGTGTGAAATGAGTGCAATTGTGCGATAGTTTGAACATTCTTTGACGTTGCCCTTCTTTGGGATTGGAATGTAAACTGACCTTTTCCAATCCTGTGGCCACTGTTGTGTTTTCCAAATTTGTTGGCAAATTGAGTGCAGCACTTTAACAGCATCTTCTTTTAAGACTTTGAATAACTCAGCTGGGATACCATCACCTCCACTAGCTTTGTTGTTAGTAATGCTTTCTAAGGCCCATTTAACTTCGCTTTCCAGGATGTCTGGCTCGAGGTCAGTGATTATACCATCGTGGTTGTCAAGGACATCGAGGTCCTTCTTGTATAGTTCTTCTGTGTATTCTTGCCATCTTTTCCTAATCTCTTCTGCTTCTGTTAGGTCCCTACCGTTTTTGTCCTTTATCATGGCCAGCTTTGCATGGAACGTTCCCTTGATTTCTCCAATTTTCTTGAAGAGATCTCTAGTCCTTCCCAATCTATTGTTTTCTTCTATTACTCTGCATTGTTCATTCAGGAAAGCCTCCTTATCTCTCCTTGCTGTTCTCTGGAAATCTGCATTCAGTTGGGCAAATCTTTCCTTTTCACCGTTGCCTTTAGCTTTCCTTCTTTCCTCTGCTATATGTAAAGCCTCATCAGACAGCCACTTTGATTTTTTGCATTTCTTTTTCTTTGGGATGGCGGTGAGTGCTGCCTCCTTTACAATGTCACGGACCTCTGTCCATAGTTCTTCAGGCACTCTGTCTATCAAATCTAGTCCCTTAAACCTATTCTTCACCTCTACTGTATATTCATCGGGGATGTGATCTAGGTCAAATCTGAATGGCCTTGTGGTCTTCCCAACTTTCTTCAATTTAAGTCTGAATTTTGCAATGAGTAGCTCATGATCTGAGCCACAGTCAGCTCCAGGTCTTGTTTTTACTGACTGGATAGAGCTTCTCCATCTTTGACTGCAAATTATATAGTCAATCTGATTTCGGTGTTGCCCATCTGGTGATGTCCATGTGTAGAGACGCCTCTTAGGTTGTTGGAAAAGGGTGTTTGCTATGACCAGCGTGTTCTCTTGACAAAACTCTGTTAGCCTTTGCCCTGCTTCATTTTGTTCTCCAAGGCCAAATTTGTCTGTTATTCCGGTTACCTTTTGATTTCCTACTTTAGCATTCCAGTCCCCTATGATGATGAGGACATCATTTTTTGGTGTTAGTTCTACGAGCTGTTGTAGGTCTTCGTAGAACTGGTCCACTTCAGCCTCTTCTGCAGCAGTGGTTGGGGCATAGACTTGGATTACTGTGATATTGAATGGTTTGCCTTGGATTCGGACCGAGATCATTCTGTCATTTTTGAGATTGTATCCCAATACTGCCTTTCTCACTCTCTTGTTGACTATAAAGGCCACACCATTTTTTCTACGGGATTCCTGGCCACAGTAGTAGATATAATGGTCTTCTGAGTTAAATTTGCCCATTCCTGTCCACTTTAGTTCACTGATTCCCAAGATGTCAATGTTCATTCTTGCCATCTCATTTTTGACCACGTCAAGCTTACCTTGATTCATAGATCTTACATTCCAGGTTCCTATGCAGTATTGTTCTTTGCAGCATCGAACTTTCCTTTCACCGTCAGACACATCCACAACTGAGCGTCCTTTCGGCTTTGGCCCAGCCGCTTCACTCTTTCTGGGGTTACTCGTACTTGCCCTCTGCTCTTCCTCAGTAGCATATTGGACACCTTCCGACCTGAGGGGCTCATCTTCCGGCGTCATATCTTTTAGCCTTTTGTTACTGTCCATGGGGTTTTCTTGGCAAAGATACTGGAGTGGGTTGCCATTTCCTTCTCCATCACCTTGCCAACATCACCTTGCCAACAAAAGCCCGCATGGTCAAAGCAATGGTATTCCCCGTAGTAATGTATGGCTGCGAGAGTTGAACTATAAGGAAGGCTGAGCGCCGAAGAATAGATTCTTTTGAACTATGGTGCTGGAGAAGACTCTTTAGAGTCCCTTGGACTGCAAGGAGATCAAATCAGTCAATCCTAAAAGAAATCAACCCTGACTGTTCCCTTGAAGGCCAGATCCTGAAGCTGAAGCTCAAATACTTTGGCCACCAAATGAGAAGGGAGCATTCACTGGAGAAGACCCTGATGCTGGGAAAGATTGAAGGTCAAAGAAGAAGGGGACGGCAAAGGATGAGATGGTTAGACAGTGTCATCGATGCAACGAACATGAAATTGAGCAGACTTCAGCGGACAGCGGAAGACAGGAGGGCCTGGCGTAATCTGGTCCATGGGGTCGCGAAGAGTCGGACTCGACTGTGCGACTGAACAACAACAACATTATACGTTGTAGCTTACAATTTCCAAGGTTTAAGGGTAGGCAGTGTTGGTTCAAAGTTTGGGGTGAGCCCGGGGCCCTCTGCCCTCCTATCACCCCTACATCCCTGGAGGAAGGTATTAGCATATTACTTATTCTACCTTTTTGGTGGCCATGAAAAGTAAATTTGAACTAAATTGAAGGAGACATATAGGGTCAAGCTTTGTTGTGCCTCCAAGAGAAGCAAATTCCAAAATTGTGGGACAAACACCAATGCATCTCCGTGCTTGTGTACCTGAATGGTAAATAGATGGTACACTTTAGGGAGGATTGCCAGTAATCTTACAAGTCATGGTATATTAGGTAAAGTAAGGCTATTACTTCTCTAGCAGCTATAGAAATGTATTCTGAATGGTTTTATGGGCTAAATTACAAGGGGTGTTTAAGCACAGAGGACCCAACTTCTTTGGTAGAAAGGTGAAATAAATACCTTTGCAGATCCTTTCCGCTCTACAATGTTGAAGTTTTATCATTTAAATGATTTTAGTACTCCATTACAATAGTGATGTAAGAGATATTATCAAAGTTCTTTCTTCAGACAAATGGACATAACTGTCAGGAAAAGGCAGTCGGAAGATAAGAGAATATGCTTATAGCAAAATAAAAGCATTCAGTGTAAGCCTGCTCAGCCCCATCTAGTGCCCAGTCACTGCCATTGATCAAATACTAGATCATAAAGTGAACTGCTTAGAAGTCTACTTAGGTTCTTTTATGGCAACACATAATTTGTTTGGCTTAACCTGTCCTCCCATTGCCCCGCCCCCTGAAAACTTTAGTAAATTCCTTTCTGGCATCCAATTAAATCTGATGATAGACCATACATTAAGCAGAGGTTCTGCACCACCCTAAAATGAGTGAACTAAAACATTGTCAATGAAGGGTTTTATACATAAAAAGTTTGATAGTTATGCATGTTTAATATAAGATTATTTTTAAAATCATATTCTATTTTTCTCTCACTGTCATAAAAATAATTCACAGCTGATCCTATATGCCTGTTTACACCAATGATACTAATTGCCTGCCCACCCCGCGAATGACACAACACAGGTTCTGGGTTAAACTAGGAACTTTATTTAAAACAAGCTGATCTGCATAACTTAGTTAACATGTTAAAGCATGGGTTGCCAAGGCAAGCTTCCTAACAGGGCAAAACAACCCTGGCTCAGACCCATGAATACTTCCGAACCTTTGTCCTCATGGCCTGCACTTTGAGTGTGTAGAGGGGATGGAGGGGCACAGTCCCACCCACAACTGCTAAGCCTTAAGGCTTGTCATATGTCCCCCCAACCCCAAAGGGGACTCCACTGATATCCAGACTGCCAAGCCAATAGATACCCAGATTGAGGACCCCCCCACACCTCTGACATCTCAGGGTGCTTACCGACTCAAAATCCCCTCAACCTGTGCTTTTCCTGCCACAGAGAGGGTTAGCTTTGGCTTAACTCCCCTCCCACCATCTGCACACCAACAGGTCGTGCAGGCCAACCTGCAGATCAGCTATGGATATGTCTGTCCCAGCAGCAGACAGGTGCACCTTGTCAAGCCTGAAATGATGTGGCTACAAGAACTTAATCCCGGGGTGTGGAATCACCTTTCTGCCCCCTGAGACCACCAGCCTGCCTATGATGTTGTTTAGCTGGCATCTGGCCCTGTCAACTCTGGATGGGCAGTAAACCCCCCTCCACACCCACCTGGGTAACATATTTGACTAGACCAAAATAGTGTCAGGGAACCAAAGCCTAATGATCTCCAAATCCTGAAGAACCTCTGCCATAAATTTGGTGCAGTGGTTAAGTGCATGGAGTCTAATCTGGGAGAACTGGGTTTGATTCCCCACTCCTCCACATGCAGCTGCTGAATGACCTTGGGCAAGCCATAGTTCTGTCAGAACTGTTCTTGAAAGAGTAGTTTCTCTCAGAACTCTCTCAGTCCCACCTACCTCACAGGGTGTCTGTTGTGAGGAGGGGAAGGGGGTAGGGGGTGCCCACTAGGGACGATGGCCAGGCCCCTTGGTGGGGAGTGATGCCACCTAGTCTGGCTGCAGACTTCACCTATACTTACATGGAGAGGTCCCTCCCTCTGGGTGATCACCCACTCCCTGCCATGAAGATAAAGTTTTGGAAGGGGGAATATGTAGACATGTTCACGCTTATCTTCCATGATGTGGAAATGAAGGAGGGGGTGAAGGATGATCCCAGGAAACTCAAGAAAATTTGATGCAGGCAGATGGACAAGAATTTTGCCAACTGGCTGGCAGCTTACCCAATTTATATGGGCATGGAGATACAGTTCCAGGCTAAGCAGGGTGAGGTGAAATACCAGGACCTCATACACAGAGTGTACAGGGAATATGTAGGGGCAGAATGGCTGCATTATGACAAGGTATTCCACTCACAAGCAGCCTTGAACCCCTCACTGCCAGGGGAATGGGGGCATCAGCAGCTCTGGTCACAATGCATGGGTCACACAGTTGCGGGGGATTGGGTCAGGGGATCAGGCTCCCAACCTTCAATGGGGCTCCATTGGTGCCCACATCAGGTGTGAAGAGTCTGGGGGTGTTCCTGGATGCCTCCCTCTCCATGGAGACCCAGGTTGCTGCCACTGCTAGGTCTGCCTTTTTGTAAGCTGCCCTGAACCCACCTTTGGTGGGGAGGACGGGGTATACATTAAATAAATAAAATAAAATAACAAAACCTGAGGCAGATCAGGCAGTTAGCCCCATATCTTGCTCCCTGAGACCTAGCTACAGTGACCCATGCAATGGTCACTTCCAGACTGGATTACTGTAACTCTCTCTACGTGGGGCTGCCCTTGATTTTGCTCTGGAAGTTGCAGCTAGTACAGAATGTGGCAGTGCAGGAGTTGAAGGTGACGCCCGTGCAGGCTCGTATCCATCTGGTGCTGCGTGAACTGCACTGGCTGCCTACTGAATTCCAGATCTGTTTCAAGGTGCTGGTGCTTACCTTTGAAGCCCTCTATGGCCAGGGGCCAGCATACCTACAAGACTGCCTCTCCCCATATGAGCCCCGGAGGGCACTGAGGTCCACAAATCAACATCTTTTAGTGGTCCCTGGCCCCAGGGGCATCCGATTAGCCTCGGCCAGGGTGGAGTGAGCTCCCTTATGAGATCAGGGCCCTGCGGGACTTATTGCAGTTCTGCAGGGTCTGCAAGATGGAGCTTGTCCACCAGGCATTTGGTTGCGGCAGCGAGCATCCCCCTCCCCCCAGCTTTTCTAGCCATTCATCCACCAGTGGCCTGATCCCGACTGAATATCTGATTAGATACTGGATTGCTTTAACATCTTACCTCCTTGTTTACATGGTATTTTATGGCATGATATTATTATGTATAAATTGTTATTTTAATATTATTTTAATTGTATTATTTTAACTGTTGTACACCCCTCTGAGCCCGTTTGGGGAGGGCGGTATATAAATCTAATAAATAAATAAATAAAAGCGAGCTTCAGAGTTACTGTTTTGATGGACGATGTGTTTTTCAAAAAAGAAAATGAGGGGAGAATGAGGCAACATGCAAACATGAGACATCCTGTTTTCTTCCTCTCCATTTATTAAAAAAATACATAATCAAAGCTGAGTTCTGCATAACTCAATAGCTCACGTCAGGTATTTTAAGCCGTATTTGGACCACTGAAAGCTAGCACTTCACTTGCAAAGTATCCACAAGGATGTTAATTAGGGTCCATTCTGCATCTGGCATTTGCTCCACATTTTCTCAGCACTCAACTTGGTTCCCCCTTGCCTCGGAATATCTTTTTTTCATTCAATCTGGTATGCAGATTTTCCTGTGTCAGTACCTGCCTCAACTGTTATTAGCCACCTGAGCCAAGTAATTAATGGTGAGGTGATAAATACAGAAGGGGAAATAGGGACGGGGGAACTGACAGAGATCAATGAAGCCATGTCAAGTTGCCTATTTGTTGTTCTCTTTGAATCAGAAGCAGGGGAAGGAAAAGATGCTGCTCAAAACCAGATTCAGATACCATACTGACTGCAAGGTCATCCCTGAATGGCCATAAATCTATGCAGACGGTACCATAAAACCCTATGAACAAAGAAAGTGAAAGTGGCATGCAGTGTAGAGGGAGATTAACCTCCCAATGTGGCTGTGGAAAAAACTGCAAGGAAACAGATGGGTGCAGAGTCAGCCTATGTTACAAATTAATCATCCTAAATACAGGGCAGCAATTCTCAGAAAAAAGAGGGGAGACGGCAAAACATGTCACAAACGCGAAGGGAAAAGGCATCTTGCCTGAAAGAATCAGGCTCATCTCTTGAAATAAAGGATTACCAAAGATAATGCTTCACTTACGGAGTACTTTTTCTTCTGTACGACCAGTTGCCACACAAAGGGTGTTTTCATTTGCTCCGTGTACAGCTTGCCACTGTGGCGAGAAAGCCCGAGACAAAAAGTGTAGCTAGACATTGCGTGTAAAATTCCTGGCACATTCTACGAGTCTTCTTCAGAGGAATCTTCAAATATATACGATAAATAATGTCACCTTAACAAATACCAACAAAAGTCAATCACATGCACATACTTTTTGTAGATTCCTCCGAGGAAAAATCCTGAAGCACACTGGAAATTTTACATTACACTTCTAACTGCAAAAGGGAAATTATCTTGTGTAACATTTTTCACTGTACTTTGGGGCTTTGCCGTTAGCTAGCGCCTTCTCTGGAGCTTGTTGCAGCCCCTCACCTTTTCTTTGGTCACATGCGTGCCAACAAGGTGAAGATTAAGATGAAGATTGCCAACAGTCTGCAAAAAAAAAAAAATGCCCTGCCCCTTTAATAGAGGCTTAGTGTGTGGAAATGGATAGGTCAGTTTTCCATGGCATGGAGAGAAATAAGACCACCGGGTGAATAGCATCCCATTAGGCTTCCATCAAGAGGACATGTTTTTCTCCAGATTGTTGTCAGCCCTGGTTACGTACTTTGCACGGTGAACCCCTGCTGCACACCATCACACGCCAACAGCTGCAAATCTGTGCAACCAGGAATGGCCTCTAAATAGTCGCTGCAGCAGCCATGGGATGTGCTCAGGCTTTGATCTAACCGTTTTTGCTATGGCATATTTTAACACTTTCAAAACAAAAATCCTGGGGGAAGAAACTAATCTTTTTTTAAGATGCATAAAACAGTAACCTTTCTTGTTTTTCTCTAACTAGACTTCATCAGCCAGAGGGTAGTTAAAGGATTTTCAGAACCACACAGTATCACCTTAAATTGAAACGCTGCTGATTGGTGTTGGCTTCTCTGATTTCTGACGCCTTTTCTCATCAATGGCAGGTATTTACATCCAAAGTGAAAGCATAATGATTTTATAGCATTGCAGCTCTGTGCTAAGCTTGGAGGCTTGAAAGTCCAGATGTATTACAGAGCCAGAATACTAATTTGTCAAGGTGCCGTGGTGCATTTATACAAATTATATTAGCTCAGATAATCAGATACATCCCTAAATATTCACAACAGCCTCTTTCTATCCCCCTTTCCATGAAATATACAGCTGAATCCATCATGAACAAATGCATACTTATTTATCTATTCAAACCTCTATCTCATACTATTCCAAAAATGTATGACAAATAAGCGTTCCTCTAATATACTATTTATTTTATAATCATCCTGCTTTTCTTCCCTTATAGGACTCAAGGCAGGTAACAGAATTCACCTGGGCTTTTAATGGTATAAAACCAAAGGTATCGCTTGGATTATTTGGGGGATTTAGTCTATTGCTTTTCAATGGTAATGTTTTTAGGCTGAGCCAAGAGGAATGGCCAGATAAAATATTTAAGTAAATAGTTATTGAAGTGGTCATCTGCCATGTCCATTGGCACAGGAACTGGAATCAGACTGACTGCCATTGCCAAAACAGCTGCGTGTTCCTCTTGAAGGCAGCGTTGCTTGAGGCCGGTGGCTTCAGAAAAGCACTTTCACTTCTGATGCCATAGTGCCTTAATAATGCTTGCATGGGCCACAATGGCATTATTGAAGCAAGATTTCACTAAGAAAGCTACAGCACCCTGGGTTGCTGTTCTGGCTGCTCCATTAGTTCTCTGACCTATATTCTGGAGCTGTGTTTCCAGTTCCCTGTACAAATAAGATCTCGGATTATATCCTTGTTGCAGCCCTCCTAACACTGCAAAATTCAACTTCAGTCTAGATCAGAGCAGAAAACAAGGCTCGTGGGATGCATTCTGCTTCCCCAAGATTTTCCTTTTGCCTTAGCAGTCGCATGCTGCTAGACTTGTCTGTTCACAAACAAGATATTTAAAGGGGGAAAGGTTTCCTGTTGAAAAGCTTGGAAGAGTAAAGTGAATATAGATTGTGGGTCTTTGGTTGCTAACTACAGGTCTAAATTTCTTAAGGTCCAGGCATCCAACTTTGCTAGTCCGAGCTGCTGGGGTGGGGAGACAGGAGAGGGGGATTTCTCCCTAACTACATCATCTGATAAGTTAGGTCTATATCTATCTATTTCTGAACAGGGCAAAGGCATACAAATATATTTAGAGTTTATATGGGATACAAAATGAAAGAGAAGATTCAGTGCTGAAAGAGAATAAAGTGACATTTGTAAAAACAATAAAATAAAACATTACTCAGGCCCTGGTCATACGGGCCAGAAAACGTGGGGGAGAGGCGTGGCAGTTTGCCCCAGAGCTAAATAAGGCGTGGTAGCCCGATCATATGGGCCACCGGGTTGCCACACTCCAGCTCTGTGCCTCAATCACACCGTGCTGCTGCAGCGTGGCAAAAAAGCAACGAAGGGCGCATGCGCCATTGGGGGGGTGGGCCGCTGTCGGTGTCTTGTGTGTGTGCATGCGCTGTTCAGTGTTGGTGCGCATCCCATGGACACTTACAACATCTGGAAACCCCGGGGACATGGGCGGGCATCAGAAGCCGCGGGATACTGGCACTCCCGCAATCAGATGCCAGCCTTTGCCCCGGGATTTCTGGAAACTAGTACTTCCGACCTACTAGTTTTTTACTCTGTGTTTTCGGAGGGAAGCCGCGGGTTGGCCATGGGAGCACTACGCCTCCCAGATGTGCTGGTATGATCGCGCACGGAAAGTCCGCAGGGCTCCCGTGCCTTCAGCGGGGCAAATGCTCAGTGTGGACGGGGCCTCAATTTACTTTTCAGTCCAGCATCTTGGAACCAGAACAGCTCCAGAAAGAGCCTATTATATAAACAGAGCTGTCATCAGGGGTGAGGTGTGTGTTTGTAAACCAAAATCAAGTAGAACACTGGGAAATATCCTTATTATATAAAAACGTAGTTGCATGGCAACGTTCTATGCTTGGCAAAATCAGTTGGCTGCCTGATCTGTCACTCAGAATAGTTGCCTGAGTTCTCTCCCACCCACTGCAGCCTAGGCCACTCTTCTCTGACTGGGCCAGCATTTCAAGGTCATTCGCATATGGAAGTTGATTGGACTTCATTCCACACCTCAAACTCCCACCCCCCCGTGAGACAGTTGGAACTGTCAGTTGCATATGTGACCTGGTGTTTTCTGAGATAAAATATGTCCTCACCCACAACACATCACTTCCCCTTCAAAAGAAACAAACCCAATAACACAGCCATGCCACGCCACAAAAAAGACAGATCATACCACAAGCAGAATACCACAAGGCAAAAAATGATAGGACAAGGTGCCAGCAGTCACCCCTTTACTGCCACCTGAGAGTGCTTCAGAAGATGGTGTGCAGGTCCCAGGTTCATGTTATAAAAGCTGCCTGGGGGATTATGGACCATTCACAGACTTTCTACCTTAATATACTTCACAGGGTTGTTGTGCGGATCATATGGGGGAGAGGAGAATGATGTCAGCTGCTTTGGTTCCCACTGCAGGGAAAGACTGCCTTTTCTCTAGGCAGAGGCTGAGGGGGGGGATGTAAACCTGAATACAGACAGGCAGATAAAGGTAGGCTGATGGTTACCTGGAAGGGTTGCTGGCTCCAGGTTGGAAACTTCCAGGATATTTTAGGGATGAAGCCTGCTGAGGGTGGGGTCTGAGGAGAAGGAAGAGGGGGACCTCAGACAGATACAGTGCCATAGACCCCACCCTCCAAACAAGCTGTTGCCAATCTCCAGGTCACAGCTGGAGAGCTCTTAAAGCTCTAGTGCTAATTCAAAGTGCTGGGGATATGTTGCATTCTGGCAAGGGATGCTGTGAGTGTAGAAAATGAATTATCGACAGAGGAGTGTTTTGGAAAATCTTTAGGAACTGTTTGGTCCATTTACCATGGGGCACCCATCCAGAGCCTCTGGCATGTTCTCACTCTGCTGGCATCAAAACCAATTTAAGGCAAAACAGAGATATGGAGACTTTTTCATCCTCCTTTGCATCAATCTGTCTTTGTTGGCAACCCTAGGCCTGCCAGCACTCTCAGGGTGGCTTCATGCCTCCTGAAAGGCATTACTTCACTAGCCCTGGCTGCTTGCTCCTGTTCAGCAGGAGCCTCCCTATGGAAGCTGCCTGGGTAATTTTGGACCAGCCACAGACTTTCTGCCTAACCTGCCTTACAGGACTGCTGTACCGATCACAAAGTGGAAGAGGAGAATGAAGTAATCTGCTTTGCTCCCCACTAACGAGAAAGACAGAACTTTGCCTAGGAAGAGGCTGTTGAGAGAGGAGGAGATAAAGTTGCCAACGTTAGGTATGGAAATTCCTGGAGATTTGAGGGATGGAACCTGGAGAGGGTGAAGGTTGAGGAGGGGTGGGACCTCAGACAGGTACAGTGCCATAAACTCCACCCTCCAAACCAGCCATTTCCTCACAGGGATCAACCACAGCAGCAGGGAACACCAGGAGCTGCTCTGGGCCCAGATGCAGCAGTGGGGAATGCCAGGAGAGGTTCCAGGCCCAGCTATGGCAGTGCAGAATACCAGCAGAGATGCCAGGCAAAGCGGCAACAGTGGAGAACAATGAGAGAGACTCCAGGTCTGGCAGTGGCAGGCACCAGGAGCGGCTCTGGACCTGGCCACCACTGGGAGCTACTCCAAGCTTGAGCAGTTCCCAGGCAGTGCCAACACTGCCGGGCTCTAAGGTAGGGGGGAAAAGGGAGGGAGAAAGAAGGGGGGATTGACTTGGGAGAGAGAAAGAGAAAGGAGGAAGGATTAGCTTGGTGGAAGATTGGAAAGAAAAAAGAAGGGGGATTGACTTGGGGGAAAGGAAGGAAGGGAGGGAGGGAGGGGGAGGGAGGGAGGGGAAGATGGGGGAGAGGGAAGGAAGCAAAGGTGGGGGAATGCCCCTTTCCTGCAATGCCCCCCACTTGTAGCTTCTATTCATATTTTTAGAGCACTGAGGAAAACAGATCTCAGATCTCCTAGCACATTCTCTAGTTTTTACTCTTCTCAGATGCTTGAAGTGTGCTGTCAATTTATTTGTGTGCGTGCGTGGGGGGAAGAGAAACAATGTAACAAAAAGGGTGGCCAAAATACAAGCACTGTGAACAATACATCCAACATTAGTTGCATTTCCTCTGCTAGTATCTGCACCTTTATAACTCCCCTCAGTGTGAGAGGGGGGAAAACTACATGAAAGTTAAAGTAATTTCATGCACTGTTGATTCTTTACACTAAGCACTAAACCAGTATATGTTAAAGAACATCACAATGGCAGAAATTCTTTATGAAAACACATCTGCAAACAGTCAGTCTCTCCTTTCCATTCCTCTTGGTCTGACTAGCATCAAAACATAAATCCTGTGGAAGACTTTATTCCTCACTGCATTTCTCCACCTTCTTCAGGAGTCTTGTGTATGAATATAAAGTTTTGCTGCAGATGGTTTGGGGATAATTATTTTGGAAAGATTCATATACAAATGTAACATGTGAAATTGCCCTCTTGTTCACTCACTCCAGTACAACAGCTTTGGACTCAGTGGATCAGTGCTAGCTGTGGCAGTGCTCCCATTTCCAGCTCACTTACTTGAAACACATAAAACTACAACGCAAGCTACACATTTCTTTGACAGGCCACAGGCTTATTTCATATGCTAAGCTGTGTCATGGATGAGAAGAGAGAGAAGAGAAGAGAAGAGAAGAGAAGAGAGAGAGAGAAGAGAAGAGAAGAGAAGAAGAGAAGAGAAGAGAAGAGAAGAGAAGAGAAGAGAAGAGAAGAGATTGGATTTATACCCCACCCTTCACTACCCAAAGGTGTCTCAGAGCGGCTTACAAACTCCTTTCCCTTCCCCTCCCCACAACAGACACCCTGTGAGGTAGGTGGGGCTGAGAGAGCTCTTGACAGAAACTGCTCTTTTTTCAAGAACAGCTCTTATCAGAACTATGGCTTGCCCAAGGTCATCCAGCCAGGTGCAAGTGGAGGAGTGGGGAATCAACCCCGGTTCTCCCAGATTAGAGTCCGCACACTTAACCACTACACCAAACTGGTAGAGGTGGTGGGATGCAGATGGGGACTTTGTTTTTCACTCTTATTGAGTTTGATGGAAGTATTTATACTCACAACAGTGTTTTCACTGCCATAACATTATGCCACCGATGGGTCATGGGTTGAAGGTCAGTTGCTCATTTCCAGCCCACATGCTAATGCAACCATACCAGCACCCAGTTTACATTGGCACAGCAAACATAAGTGGGCAGCGATGCAGCTACATCTCCAGATAGGTCGATGTATCTCCAGCATGGGCCTTAGTTGGTATCCTAAGTGAGTTGTGGCCAGGTCTTGGGACTGTGTTGAGTGATTTATATAGCAAAAGGAAAATTTTAAAAAAATCAAAACTTTAAATCTAACCATTATGAACCAAAGAGTACTGCATCAAGCATATTTTCTCTTGTACTAAAAGTCATGAGCCATGTGTGATTCTTCTATCATCACGAGCATAGCAAATGAAATAAAATTTACCAAAGTTTTAAGAAAGTTACTAAAAGCATGACCAAGACTATCCCAACAGAAATCCACCATGTAAACCAATGAGTGGGATTAGATTAAGTAGGTACTTTGTTCTTTGAGCCAATGGCCTAAAATTTTGGATACAAACATTTCAAGTGCTAGGAAAAAAAGAGCAGTGAAATCAGTTTGTAACTGAATTTCTTGCCCAATTAATGTCACTCATTTTTATTTTTTTCCTCTGTTGGTAATTTCAGAGGTAATGCTGAATGGTACATTTAAATTACAATTCAGCTATGTTTCTCATTAAAATATGTAAATTCACTAGGCTCAGTCACAGATTTATCTGAGAACTTCATTCTTCCATACATTTTAAAACCCAAATTAGGAATGAAATGATTTTTTTAGAGTTGAAATTAGCACTTGTTTGTACAAATGGAGTCTGTACTAGTATGCCAAGTGTCATGCCTTTTTATCTACAATATGCAATGTCAGCTATCGTTGAGGCTACTCAAAATAACTGTGATGGCTTCTGGCAGAGAAAGAATACTAAATAACAAACTGCTTGAGGAGGTACCTTATATCTTAAGAACAAAGTTTGAGTCCAGTAGCACCTTGAAGACCCACAAAGTTTTGGGTGCTCCAGAGGGATCCGTCGAGGCTTGGCGAGTGGGCATCAATGGGGCAAATGAGTTTCAATGTGGGCAAATGCAAAGTAATACACACTGGAGCCCAAAGTCCTGATTATAACATACATTGATGGGGTCTGAACTGGCAGTAACTGATCAGGAGAGAGATCTTGGAATCATGGTAGATAACTCACTGGTAGACAACTCACTGAAAATGTCGACTTATTGTGTGACCACAATAAAAAAGGCAAATGCTATGCTGGGGATTATTAGGAAGAGGACTAAAAACATATCTTTTTTTTCTTTTTTTAAGCCCCCGGAGGAGATTTTTTATTGCCTTTTCTATAGACTACAAACTACAATGAAAAAATAGGAAGGGAACATCTACATCTAGGGAGAAAGTAAAAAGAAACCGCTAATTAACACCCCAAGAGTAGGAGATCATTGCATCAGTTTACATATGTGTTAGTCTAAGAAGCTCATATTACACTGAACATAGTCAATTTAGCTAAGTTATTTATCTTTTTAACCATTTTTAACTGTTTAAAGACCACCCTACGAGCATCACTTATAACAAATGTTTTATGGCACCCTTCAGAGTTCTTCAGCCTTCACTTCACTTTACTTTATCTTTTCTCTTCCTCAGTTGGTATCCTCTTTTGGGGGCATCAGCCAGTATCATAATGCCCCTGTATAAATTTATGGTGTGGCCTCATTTGGAATACTGTGTACAGTTCTGGTCACTACACCTCAAAAAAAGATATTATAGCATTGGAAAAGGTGCAGAAAAGGCAACTAAAATGATTAAGGGGATGGAACACCTTCTTTATGAAGATAGGTTAGGACTCTTTAGCTTGGAGAAACAATGATTGCAGGGTGACATGATAGAGGTTTACAAAATTATGCATGGGATAGAGAAGGCAGAGAAAGAAGTACTTTTCTTCCTTTCTCACAATAGAAGAACTTGTGGGAACTCAATGAAATTAATGAGCAGTAGGCTTAGAACAGATAAAAGGAAGTACTTCTTCACCCAAAGAGTAATTAACACATGGAATTTACTGCAGAGGAAATTGTAGCAGCTACAAGTATAGACAGCTTCAAAAGGGAATTAGATAAACATATGGAGCAGAAGTCTATCAGTGGCTATTAGCCACAAGATATAGATGGAACATTATATCTGGGGCAGTGATGCTCTGTATTCTTGGAGCTTGGGGGCAACAGTGGGAAGGGTTCTGAAGTTCTAGCCCTGTTGTTGGACCTCCTGATGGCACCTAGGTTTTGGCTACCGTGTGACACTGAATACTGAACTGGATACGCCATTGGCCTAATCCCACATGGCTTCTCTTATGTTCTTACGTTCTCAGGACCAAATGCTTAGAGATACACAGCAACATCTTTTCCTTTAATAATGGGGTTAGAGTTGAGTTGCATTAGGCAGCCCATTTACATAGTTCATTACCTTCCGATAGAAGGAAGCGTAGCCAACAATTTGGAACAGTTTAATTATAGACTGAAAATGACTGAAACACCACCACAAGGGGTAATGGTTTTGGAACAGAAAGCTGTGTTATGCCTTAGTCCAATTCATAGTGATCCTAAGCATCTTATCTCCTAGTATATATGGGAGTGCGAGCAAGACCCAACTGTTCAAAGTGGAATTTTGATAACTGTATTTTAATATTGCTGAATGTGAGCTCTTCTAAGCAATACAGCTGTTTCTCCTTGCCATATAAGCTCCATACAAGGTCCTTTCAGGACAGATCTATATGGGTGTGGGGCATGGAGCTCAGGATGAGGGAAAATGTTATGTCAAACAAGCACATAAGCACATGAAGCTGCTTTGTGCTGAGTCAGAATATTGATTTTCTCTGACTGGTAGTGGCCCTTAGGTGGTGGCCTTTCACGTTCTTGATTCTTTTAACTGTAGATGCTGGGAATTGTCTCTGGGACCTTCTGGATGTACTCTACCATGACCATAGTGCCTCCTCTATAGGATGGACCCCTGGAAGACCACAAAGACACAATCCCATGTCTTGCTTTTGGCTGTTTCTGTGACTGTGCAGTTAGAATGTTGTCCTACAGAGAGCTTTGGTGATTCTGCTGCCTACCCTTTCCATCTAAAATTACCATTGCCAACAGTACTTCTTATGAAGACCCTAGATGTCCTCTCCCAGGGCTGGGATCCAAACCCATTATTCTTATGTCTCATTGGTTTACTTTTCTTACTGAGCTAATGGCTACTGAGCTAATGGTACTGCCTCCTTTGACTTTGGTGTTGTCAAATTCACATTCTTCCTTACCTGTATGACCCTCTTCCAAAAGGGTTTGTTTCCGTCATGCAGATACATATGTACAGTGCAATTCAGTAACAGCAGCTCAGCAGAATTCAAACTAGTTTTAATTTCGACAGCCCAATAGCTCCAGAGCCCAACAATGATGAGTCATGTATATAAAAGCAATATGCACCAGATATCCAAGAGACAACACCCTATCCTCCCTTCCCTTTCTAATCATGTCTATTCCCCTGTCAGACAGATTTTTCTACTTGTATTTGGGCTGTCAGGAAAATTAAAATGCCAGTTGGAAGAGATTCCTTGCTCTTGGGGCTAAGAATATAAAGTGCAGTTTTCCTAATCATTTGATAGGGGTGCCAGATGCCCACTCCTGGCTTTCATTTCCTTCTACCAAAGCTGAAACACGTGGGAGAAAAATAATATTTAAAAATTGCATCAGGTGATAGCATGACATCATTTCCAGTGATGTCAGTCTACTGTAGGGATCGCTGGAATGTCTATGATTTTTACTATAGAGCTTTCAGTGATCCCTAGAGAGGCGTGACATCACTTGCAGGTTTGCCCAGGAAGTGATACCATGCCATCCCTGATGGCACCCCCATGTCCCCACCCTTTAGTCTCCCACTGGTTTCCAGGCTGTGCCTGCCAACCCTATCACTAGATTATAGCATTATCTGTGCTGAAAGAGTCCTGTAGGCTCTATATGGCATGGTGGTGATGGAATGGGGTGGAGGGGACTGAGTTCAGTGATGTCATCATGGAATTCTTGCTGTTACCATGTACTGATAGGTGCTTTTCATGTACAGCTAATGTGAATGCTTCATCAGTGAGTAAAATTTACACTGATGGATGAGACAAAGTTGCTAGGAACAGGGCCGTTCTTGGAGTCGGTATTGTTGAGACACTGCAGAGGCCCAAGAGATCCTGATTGCTGAGCCCTGAACTAGGGTTGCCAGGTCTGATGAACTAGGGTTGCCAGTGTGGCGTGGGAGGGAACTTTCTGGGAGCAACATGACATGCTGACAACACATGGAAGTGACATCATCACGTTGGGGACATTGTGCAGTGATGCTTTTATTTGGGGGCAAAACTCTATGGTAAAATCAGCATCAAGCCATAGAGTTTTGCCCAAAAACCAGAGCGTCACTCTGCAACATCCCTGACACAATGATGTCACTTCCGTATAACATCAGGACTGGTTGGGTGTGAGGTTTACCCCACCTGCCAGCTGGCTAGCGGCAGGCAGAAGCCCTCAAAACTGTGGGATTCCCCACTCAGAACTGGGGAGTGGCCACTCTACCCTGAACTGCTGTAGCATAGCAACTGCCACCATCTCTTCCCTATTTCGCTGCATGGTGGGAGCAGATTTGAGTCCCTTGAGAGAATTCAATAAACTCTGTCCCACTATCTTCATGATACTTTGCTGGATATTCATCATCACTTGTTAGCTGGGTTAAGCCATGGCAAGGAGCCACGGCCTCTGACACTTGCTTTTTCTGGCCGAATAGGAGGCAGAGAAATTGGAGGGAATATTGCAAGCACCCCTTTCTAAACCTGAAGCCAGTCCTGGCTAGGGATGCAATGCTGGTAGTAATGCTGGTAGTAATGATTGTTACTACTCTACTGCTGTTACTGTGCATTCGATACTGCTGCTGGGGAAACATAGGATCCCTGCTAGT
The DNA here is from genome assembly GCA_029375565.1 of Gekko gecko. NCBI lineage: Eukaryota > Metazoa > Chordata > Lepidosauria > Squamata > Gekkonidae > Gekko > Gekko gecko. Next base: position 57,968,729 of record JAPDNY010000003.1, on the reverse strand, counting down.
TTCTCTGGTGTAAACTCCAACAGAACAGTGACCTGAGCTGGATCAGGCTGACTTGGCCTTGTGCTGCAAAGAAATAACAGACCAGGGCTGCGATCATACGGAAGGGGGAAGAGGTGGGCAGGAAGCGAGGCTGTTTGCCCCGCCTGCAATGACGCGCATTTGCGCGATCAAACTTCCCGCCGCGCAACCGCAGTTCCCAGTACTACTGAGTTATCGGCAGTAGCTTTTTTCCATGCTACTGCCGCGCGCAACGACGCCCCAACGACGACTCCAGGACACCAGACAGATGTGTCTGTCTGATCGCGTCCCTTTAATCCGCGGGGGAATCGCATGGCTGCCGTTGCTTCCAGTATGTATGATCGCACCCCAGGAGCAGAAGTAATTAGATTCTGGGTCTCACCTGCCTTTAATCAGAGGGTTTATTCTTTCTTAGTGCTTATGGGGTATTCATAGCATCAAGAATATTAGGGAGTGAGGGAAGTTTCTTGGTAACTTCATAGGTGCTAACCAATCAGTACTGCTGCAATCAGCATCTGCTGCCCATTTGCAGATTCCTCCCCCAGCTCTGTCCTGGAAAAGAAGGCTTAGTTTAGACTGAGCATGGTGGAGGCACTTCCAAATTTTCTCCACTGGACACACTTATAGAACATCACTTATTTGATTAGTCCTGGATGGTCACTTTCCTGGTACTTTACATAATAAAAAATGGCTGCAGTTGGGCCTCATATGTAGCTGTTCAGGAGCCCACATTGTTCACAATGTTTGATAATCATAAGGAAAAGATGCAAAATGACAAGTTACAACTGTCAAGCTCCGTTCATGGTTCGGGAGCCAACCCACCCATGGCCTGCTCTCCCCTCGGGACTGGTGGCACTCAGACCTGAGGAGGGGTTGTTAAAGGGGGTTGCAGTGGGGCCTCAGACTGGCAGGGGATGGGGTTAATGTCACCCCTCATAGTCCCTGCACCTGCATGCGTCAGATGCCCATGTTTGCCCCTCTCTCTCACCTTCGTTCTCTCTCTCTCTTCCGGTCCGCCACACGCTCTTCCTCCCCGGCCCCTCCAAATCTCCCTCCTTTTATTCCCCCTGTCCCATTCCCAGTGCCACTGGTGCTCCCTGCCCCCTTCACTCCCAGTTTGGCCCCGCCCCCGTGATAAGCCTGGATGCAGGCCGGGCATCCCAGGCATGGTTGTGAGTGTGCCGGTGGTGGTCCTGCCAACTCAGGAGCCGAGCCACCAGTGCTGTCAGTTGGGTCTTCTACCTTTGCCTTCAGCCCTCACTTGGTGATGTCTGCATCTCTGCTCCTTGGGGTGGGGTTCCGCGGCACCCATCTCTGCAGCTGTGCTCGGCTGGCGTCCCTGTTTCTCCCCGTGCCATTGACCGTCACCCCTCTCAGGGCACCCTGTGGTAAGCTGTATGGCTGCGGTGCTCCTGGGGGGCAGAGTTGTTTTCTGTTGCCCCAGATGGCCAGACCAGAACTAATGGATTGAAATTCAATCAGGAGAGTTTTTGACTAAGCATAAGGAAGAAACATCCTGATAGTTAGAACAGTTCCTCATGGAACAGGCTTCCTCAGGAGGTGGTGGGCTCTCTTTCTTTGGAGGTTTTTAAGCTGAAACTAGATGGGCATCTGACAGTAACGCTGATTCTGTGAGCTTAGGCAGGTCAATAAAAACATGCCAGAGAATGAAACCATATAAAATCATTTTAAAAAACTGTTTTAAAATGAGATTTTGACACATGCTGGTTTGATGCCATTACTGTTGTGTAAACCAAAATGGCACCTTGCATCAAACCCATAAGACTTCGTTTCACACAGTTCCTTCTGCTAAGTGATTACTGCAAACCATATGCATTTTCCAATATAATTTGCACATCAATAAATCAGATACATTATGTATTTGCATGTGGCATTGATTAAGCTTATAAATACCATATGAAATGCATACAAAAACCATACAATATGCATATACAGTGCAAACAAATCTACAAAGCCAACAACAAAAAGCAGAGAACTGACCACAAACATAAACACTTCTTCAAAGAAACAAAATAAAATCCACAATCTACAAAATCCCTAAACATATCCACTTTGGGCCTCATCATCGCAAGTTCTAACCTTCTGTCCTTTGCCTTTTTGCTGATATGAAGCTTTACCTAAAACCACCATCAAGTAGTTCAAGCATTCACTTTCAACACAGTACAGGACCCATAAAACAAAATGATATGATAATAAAGCAATAGTCCATGAAAGAGTTGATTACCAACATTTTCATGACTATTTTTACCACTGTAATGGTTAGAAGAAAGTAATATGGCTCATCAACAGCTTTCATAAGCAAAATGTGATCAGATGGTTACTGTGTTATTTATTGGTTAAACCGTGTCTTACATTTTTCTTACAGTAAAACCAATACAAAGAAATTGCTTTGTTCTTAAACCTGTTTTGTAAGTACTGAAGCAGTATCTATAATGGTAAAGCGTATTTCCTGTAAGTTCTTCCCCATCTGCCTAGAGCAGGGGTCCCCGATCTTTTTGTGCTTGAGGACAGTGTCCCCTCTAAGCTGAGTTAGTGTGAGACAGCTCACAGTCAGCCTCCGGCTCACACATTTTTGTCTTAGCTTAGGAAGGACGGCTCCAGGGCAAACTAATTTATGCAGTAGCCAAACCGCTTGCTCACAACTTTAAGGCCAGTAGCTCACAAAGTAGAATTCTTGCTCACAAGACTCCACAGCTTGGAGGGAGCAATGCTTGTGGGCACTTTCAGAATTCTGATGCGGGGTGGTGCGTACAACCACAAAATGCTTGCCGTAGGAGGCAGAGCCAACCACAAAATGTCAGGAAGTGAAGTTAGCAATAAAGGAGGAACACCGTGTGCAGGGCTCTTTTTGTAGCAGGAACTCCTTTGCATATTAGGTGACACACCCCTAATGCAGCCAATCCTCCAAGAGCTCACAGTAGCCCCTGTAAGAAGAGCTCTGTATGCTCTTGGAGGATTGGCTCATTAGGGGTGTGTCGCCTAATATGCAAAGGAGTTCCTGCTACAAAGAGAGCCCTGACAGTGTGTAATAACACCAAAATCCAAAAGAGCACCACACTCTACACATTGTTATAAAGAACTCTCTGTGTGTGTCTCTTTCTCTCTCTGTGTAAAGCGCTATCAAGTCACAGCTGACTTAAGGTGACCCCAACAAGGGGTTTCCAAGACAAGTGAGAAGCAGCGGTGTTTTGCCGTTGCCTTCCTCGGCAGTGTCTTCGTTGGTGATCTCCCTACCGAACCGACTCAGTTTCTGAGATCTGACGAGATCAGGCCATACCGTGCCACCTTCACTCCCTAAAAAGTATTAAATGTATGTTAAAGACAGAATACACAAAATGTAAGTGGCATGTATTAGAACATACATATGGAGTAAAATGTGATGCATGTATGTATAGTGCAAAACCATAGTTCAACAAAGCACGTCATGGAGAACAGTATATATTGCAGGATGTGTAGGACGTGTGAAAACCATGTGACGGGGGTCCAGTATTGTATCCCGTTCCAGAATGTTTTCATCCGAAAAGCACAAAATTGAAGGAAGATGAAATTTCTGTCCCTGGGTCTCCAGTCTCTGATTATAATCAGCACAGCTGCTGAATATTCTGGCTCACTCCCACAGACCATAAACTCTACACATTTAATAACACCGTAACATCCTTAGGTGCACTAGAAAGTCAATTACTTGCGGCAGCTGACCCGGGATTAACAGGGTGCCTTTTAAAATGCACATGTTCTTTTAAAATATTTCCTTCCCTACATGCAGGTTATCTTCACTCAGACAGTGGAGATCCTTGTGCTGTGGTGGCAGCTGCTGCTGAAGTGGTTTTTTTTAAAAAACCAACAACCTGTTCAGCCAATCAAATCTCCCATAGGCAGTAAGAAGCCTGGCTAGACAAAAGCCCCACCTGGTTCTGCCAACTTTCTAAAAACACTTGGCGGGCACCAGGAAAGGGGTTGGCAGGTACCATGACACCCGTGGGTACCCCATTAGGGACCCCTACCCTAGAATTGTAAGGGTGCTCTCAGCTGTATTCTGTCTTTCACCCAGGTGGCACTGGCAAGGACGTGCAGGCTGGCATTCTCCCTAGTGGCAGTTCCATTGTGGAATGCACTTCCTAAAGCCATGAGCTACATGGTCACCTTTAAAATTTCTCCTGCCTTTTGATGTCTTGAGGCATTTTCTGCTTGCTGACTTGGCTCAAGATGCATTTCAGTGCTCCTATAATATCGCTAAGGTATTTAAAATGATTTGTATCGATTTGGGATGATGATGATGTGAATGTTCCTCGGTCTCTTGTACAACTGAATTCATGGAATTTTAATCAGGGATGGTTCTCAAATCCTGCTCCTCTGAATTTCCCTCCAGACTGCACAGCTGTCTTCCAGACAGCCTTATGGTTCCTGTTTCATTTCCTTTGGTACCAGTTTTTCTCCTCATTTCCATATGGCAATCCCTTGCCTTCCCAGTTTTTCTTTGTCCCCCCACCCCTGTTCTTTCTGAAAGCTGTTCCCTCCCCCCAATCTTATTTTCTGAAATCGCATGATTTCCTTTTTTCACTAGTCCACAATGCCTGTGCCATTTTGAAGTGATCCACTCACCTAGCCAATTTGTCTTGGGGCAGGGTGGGTGGTGAATCCTTGTTTTAAAAAATGTATGCCAGCATTACAGTGGGCCAGCAGTAGACTGTGCATGCAGTGAATGAACCATCATGGTCAATCAGAAAGCCCTAAACAAATGAACAGTCATTGCCTTGCTGTCTCATGGAACATTCCTTAGAGCACACTTGAGCACCATGCCTGGGTGCTATTTTCCGATGCTGGGTGAGGGTAGTCAGGCGAGCCAAGGCAGCAGAGAGAGGGCTGGCAGCCTAACAAGCTCCTGGTGGCTAGGTGAGCTGAGACTATAAGATTATGCATGGGATTGAGCAGGTTGAGAAAGAAGCACTTTTCTCCCTTTCTCACAATACAAGAACTCGTGGGCAGTGGGCAGTGGGCACTCAATGAAATTGCTGAGCCGTCGGGTTAGAACAGATAAAAGGAAGTACTTCTTCACCCAAAGAGTGATTAGCACATGGAATTTACTGCCACAGGAGGTGGTGGCAGCTACAAGCATGGACAGTTTCAAAAGGGAATTAGATAAACATATGGAGCAGAAGTCCATCAGTGGCTATTAGCCACAAGGTATAGATAGGAACTCTCAGTCTGGGGCAGGTGATGCACTCTATTCTTAGTGCTGGGGGGGGGGCAGCAGTGGGAGGGCTTCTAGTGTCCTGGCCCCACTGCTGGACCTCCTGATGGCACCTGGTATTTTTGTCCACTGTGTGACAGAGTGTTGGACTAGATGGGCCATTGGCCTGAGCCAAGATTGGCTTCTCTTATGTTCTTATGACTATGGCCCCTGTCTCTGCTGGCCGAAAGAGCTGCCTGTACAGTGTTCCCCCCACCCCCGACACAGACATTTTCTATGAACAAAATTGGTGCACAGTCATAACGAATGGAGCACAAGCACAGCAAAATTACTGATGAACAGAATAGGACCAATGGGAGGATGCTTTGAAGAACCACAACACTAACCTTCTGAAGCAATAGTCCCTTCGCCCTGCAATTGGCCCTGGTCACAGCTATGCTGAATTCTTAGCTACTGGCCATAATTCAACAAGAGAAGAAAGAGCAGCACAGCCAATCAAAACAACCAGTCTTATGCAGGAAAGCAGTTAATCAATCAAAAGGACAGACAGGAAGGCAAGGTAGGATTCACCAGTGGGCTTTGCTGGCAGTAACTGCATAAGCCAGTGGCAACCAACGGGGCATTAATTTGTCCCATCACTCCAGCATAACACTGTAAGTGCAACCACCACCACCCCCCAGCAAAAACTGAACAGTCTGTAAATGGAAATACCACACATACACACATGGAGAAATTCCACATAAAAACTGTTGGAATATGCAAGGTCTATAGTGTAGCCTTATGAAGAAAATCTGATCCTACAGGGGGATGCCCAAAGGACTGGTAGTTAGCATAGCTAGACTAGGGACTTCCCAATTTTTCAAACTGTGTCCTTGCTGTCTCCTGATTGGCTGTTCTGGAGACTTCCTGCTCCTGCAGAGCTTCCTCCTTCTTGTTGTCCCTCCTTCAGCAGTTGGACTAGTCAGTTAAGGCTCTCTCTTTTCTATGTGCTATAGCAGTTTGTTCTTCTTTAAATAAACCTACTTATATTTTCTCTAAACAGTCAGTGCTCCACTTCCTTTGCATATTTAATCTCTGCCAACAAAAACAAGCAGAGTGGAATACTTGCACCAATGACTGGAGGGTGCTCTGGAAGTGAGGAAAACCCAGATCAGGGCTGCAGTCTGGAAGACACCACAGTTCCTAAGTACATACTCTAGTTTCTGCAGCAGAACTGATGTGTTCCCTTTTCTCCATTGCTCCATTACTAAATTTTGTACAGAATGCTGTTTTATTTATTTATTTATTTATTTATTATGCTATTTATAGTCCCCCTTAGGTTGGTGGGAAGGTAACAGTGTTCCATGCACTTTGGTGTTTAGTCATGCCAGTCACATGACCACGGAAATGTCTTTGGGCAGTGCTGGCTCTTCGGCTTGGAAATGGAGATGAGCACCGCCCCCTAGAGTCAGATTCGACTAGCTTTTGAGCAAGGGAAACCTTTACCTTTAGGAGGATTATATAATTGAAGTTAAAAGGGCATGGATCCAGGTGGCCAGATTGCTGCAGTTCACTGCATATTTTGATACATGTGCATCTTTATTCCAATCTATGTTACTGACATTCAGGAGCAAACCCACTACAAAAAAATCCCTTGGTATCTTGAGATGACTATTCATACGGTTGTATCTAGATTCCCTTTGTATAGAGTTTTACCAATGTGCAGGAGTATGTATGTGCATCAGTGAAACACTACACAAACATGAATTAGGATGCATTCCTATATACAATGTCAGTAATTTTGTCTTCTGTTCTTTTCTCCCTTTTTGCAATGTTTTATTAGCATGTACATGCTCTTTGGTAATGGGATGGGGGAGGAGTTGCAAAGGACCTGATAGTTGTGGCTGAGTGCATAAACCAATTCTGGAACTGATTTTAGAAATTCTCCTTAAACCAGAATTAAAAAGGAGTAGAACAAAGTACAAAAAGTAATTTCAGGTCAATAATACAATGGGTGAAAGGTGTTCATCCTTAATTTTAATTTTGTGTACCGTTTTGGGTGCTGAGTGCAACAAAGTACACAGCTAATCAACAAGTAGTGATTTAGTTGAGTAAGAAAATGATGGAACAAGAATAACACAAATAAGAACTTGGATCTTTTAAATTTCCTATCAGAAGTTGTGGGTGTCAAGCCCCTTCCAGAATCTGACCATGGCCAAAGATTAATAAAAATAATCCCATTTACACCATAGTTAATCCATCTAGCTGATTAAGTAGCAAGCATGTGCTACCCGATCATGTAGCAAACATGAGGTTGGGTGGCTATCAAGAGATGACCAGCTGTTGCTGAAAATATTAGAATTTTGCAGAGACATCACTTATTTCCAGCCATTACTAATTGCCATGTGACTATGAGTCATTAACAGATGCAGGGCAGTGCTGTGCTAGCCAACATTTTGTGTGCAGAGAGAAAGGTCTATGTAGCTTGCCAAGGGCTTGCTCAGGCCACTTTGAACAAATCTCTTAATGTGGCACCATAATTACTGAAATAAGGAGTGTCAAATCATCCAGGTCTAGGAAAATGACAAGATCTTCTGGTTTTCTTTAATACGGAGTAGTGGAAGAACACAATGATCAGGCCAATGGCCTGCTTATCCTTATTCCAGCAAGACTTTTAACTGTCAGTTATATAGAGCTCAGGCCCAAGCTACATATGATATAAGAGATCCATGATGAGATCTTCTAACATGGAGGGAGGGATTTGGATCAGGGTCAAGGAGTTAATCCTCCCCATCCCATGCTACTTTTCTGACAGAAATTGGATACTTGTCTTTTCCCCCTAATAGCAACTCCAGGAGTCATTTCAGAAAAAGCTATCGTGGATTTCCTTTGTAACATATAGTTTGGCCATCAGACAGAGGATAGAAGAAATCGCAGGGCAAGCCATCCATCCATCTCCAATTATTCATGCTTTTTGTGAGGGGGGGTGAGGTTTTGGTCCATTCTAGAAAAAAAATAGTAGGGGATTTTTCAGGGAAAAAAATGGTCTAGCTCTGCTTTGAATTTCACAGGTTAATCATGTTTGCTTTAATCAGGCTGTCTGATGCTTTCATTAGATGCTTCTGTTTCATATATTATAGAACAGTATAAACAAGAGAGATGCATATTTCCTTTATTAGTTACACCAACTACAAAAATTGGGTGTTTCATTAATACTGTAATTAATATGAAAATGAAACAAGTCCCACACCTAAACACCCTACAACCTATCTCCCCCCCATGATTTCCTTTCATTTTTCTTTAATTATTGCAGTCTTTGCCTCTATTGGTTTCATTTTTACAAGGCAGCATTTTCTTTGGGCATAGACTCGGCCCAGTGTTCCTTGCGGGGAAACGGGCACTGGCCTTTCTTGACTGACTGCAAGCTGTAGCCACTAGGATTATATATGTGTGAAGGATTACATACATGCATGAAGTATCCCAGTCCTGAAGGATGTGAAGGAGGACTTCACCTTCCTCTGTCCTCCAAATGCCTGCCCTGCTGTGCCAAATTTTCCCTTACAGTCTGCACTCCCTTGCTTGCCTGCTGCTCTCCAAACTTCATCCCTCATCGAACCAAATCTGTCTCAAGGTCCTGCTGCTGCCTGCCTGCCTGCTCAGATGTCTTAACCTCCTTGTGCCACCAAAAGTCCTTGCTTTGCCAGTCTGCCTCTTCATTGTGCCACCATTCCTCAAGCTAAGCATGGGGCAGACTCACCTGAGTGCCATCATTTGCAAATGGGGGACGGGGGGACAGCAAGGATGCTATGTGGCTTTATGTGTCAGCTTCCCCATAGGGTTCCCAGCCTTCAGGTGGGGCCTGAAGATCTCCCACTTTTACATCTGATCTCCAGGTGACAGAGATCAGCTCCCCTGGAGAAAATGGCTGCTTTGAAGGGTGGACTCCATGGCATTGTACCACACTGAGGCCCCTCCCCTCCCCAAACCCTGCCCTCTCTTGGATCCACCCCCAAAGTCTCCAGGTATTTTCCAGCCCAAACCTGGCAACCCTGTTTTCTACCTATGAGACTACTATCTTCCGGGCCACCTTTACTTTGACCCTTTTTTGGCACTTTCCACAGCAGCAAGCTCCTGGCAGCCTCATGCCATCGCAACAATATTTGCACCTAGGCACTGCATGGCATTTTGTTGCAGGGCCTGGAACTTCGTATGAATCTGCACAGGCCCAAGATGGTGCAGCTGGGTGGGGATCTCAGATCCATCTCCTCTCTGACCCCACAGGTCAGAATTTCATACTATTCATTAAATTGTTTAGCTGGTGCCTCGTAAGGATTTTATAGATTTCTATAGTACTGAAGCTGTTTATATTAATTGTATTTTCTTTTAAAATTTTGTATGTTCTAGAATGTTGTAACCCACCCTGAGCCTGCTATGCAGGGGAGTGCAGGCTAAAAGTCGAAATAAATGAATAAATAAATATCTCCCTGAGCTGGCAAGTGGCTGCAGTCCTGTCTGTGTTACTCTTTGGAATCTTTCCTTTCAATTCTCCCATAGATTTAGTGTTAGAAATGAGTGCATTTCATTACCTCAGAAGAGGGGGCTTTGTGAAATTTGCCACTGTGGGTGTCCTTGGGGAATGCTACAATCTCCCTGAATTTTGTGCAATTTGGATGGAAAACCATGAAGTTTTTCTATGGAAGAGAAAAGGAGGGAGGGGTGTCTTACATTGAAACAAATGGGAAATAGGGCTGCCAAGTCCCCCCCCGAGGGGGGGGGTTGCCCGCTCAAAGGGCCTCCAACCCGCTGGCCCAGATCTGGCAGGCGGTGGAAACTTCGCCCCCAAAGTGCCCAAATCGGGTTGGTATCATAGAGTGTTCAAGCCGAATGCTAGAGCATTCACTGGTGACATGCCTAGTGTGATGACATCACTTCCAGATGACACCATCACGGTGTGTGCACAAATGTCCCAGACCAGGACCTACTCTCCCCCGCTGCAACCGGTAAGCGACCTGGCTACCCTAATGGAAAATAATAATGAAATAGAAATATGAAAATGAAGCATCAGTAATGAAAGGAACAATAATGAAACGTAAGCATATAAAACAACCCAATAATGAAACAGTCCTTTTTTGGAATTTATAACAAAAATGGAAGAAACTAAACAAACTCCCATGCACAATAAATAATAGTGTCCTCACACTCTTTTATGATCATCTTTGCTTTCATGACATTTTACCACTCTCCCCAGAGACCTTTATTTGTTACAAACATCAATTTAAAGTTCAGTGGAAGCCAAATGTGGATTGACTTTTCCCCCATATGGAACATATCCATCCTTAAGTTAGTTTCGTCATGCATTCATTCAAAGTTGAGTACAGGTTTCTGGAGACAGACAGACAGATATTCGTTTCCTGGTTTTAGGTTAAAGTATGTTTATAACTAGTTGTTTGTATTGTATATAGAAAGAGGTTTATTCTTGAGAGACAGGGAATTTGAGTACACAACAATGCTTTTAAAGCTTTTTAGGGACCATCAAGATTTCCAGGGTATGAGCTTTCAAGAGTTAAGGCTCTCTTCATCAGATGCTCTACTGAAGACGAACATGCCTACCCTCTGAAAACTATTTTTAAGCTTTGTAATCTATACTCACACACATACACTCTCATGTAACAGGATAAACATGAACCCAAATATATCAATTTTACTTGCAATGGCTTAACAGAATTCAGACACTAAAGCAGCTTACTTCATTTGGAGCTGATCTCATATACCAAGAGATCTGACACCAATGGAAGATATAGGAAAGAATCTTACTAATGAAACGGCTACAAACGATGGAGGCATTATTATACTAACAGAACCATCCTAAGGAGAATTACACCCTTCTGAGACCGCTGAAACCAATGGGGTGTTGTAACTCTGCTTAGGATGGCGCTGTTGATCAGTACTTGCGTATTAGCGAACACTGTTCATCACTGTGAAAATCTGTATAGTTCAGATCCACAATTCAGAGACCAAAAAGCAAAGAATCAAGTCAGCAGCAGCTTTGGAAGGATCAGATCTTTCTGTGGGCTGGTTAAATACAATCTGCAGGGATGAAGAATATGGAATTAGTCTGATTTCCCCTCTGGTTCACTACTCCATTTAAAATTACTGGCGATACCATGCGCAAGAAGATAGCCCTGATGCTCTTATGTTCTAACTGAGAAAAAGCACTGAGAAAGATACAATCCAAACACTGCAATGTTCACAGTCTTGTGTAGACATTAAAACATTAGATGAAGTTTCTTGCCATATATGGTTCCAGTAGAAAGCAAATTGTCTGTCTCCCAGTTGTAAAATACAAAAAGTCCCCAAGAAATCATATCAAATGACACATTGTTGGTAGAAAAATTAGACAAATCCGTCAGCTTTGCTATAAGACATGTACAGTGCCATCCTAAAAAGAGTTACAATGGATTTCGAACGATGTAACTCTATTTGAGACGGCTTTGTGTACCTACTTTAATACCACTCAGATTTGGAGAAATTTAGGAACTTCTTAAAGATTTCTTTGCCCTCAGAGGAAGGCTAAGGACTTAAAGCAGATAAAATCACCATTTCTGCTCTATACAAGAAATACATAATTTTATCAGGAGGTTTTAAATGAAAGGGGCCTGAGGGCTTTTCACCCCCACCTTTTTGCTGACCATGGTGAGCTGCAGCCAGCAGAAAGGAAAGGAGGGGGGGGCACGTCACCCCCACTTTTCTGCTGGCTGCAGCTTGCTACGACCAGCAGAAAGGAGGGAGGAAGAACCTTCCCAGGGGCATTAGACCCCCACCTTTCTGCTGGCCACTCTCTCTGCCCCACCTACCTCACAGGGTGTCTATTGTGGGGAGAGGAGGGGAAGGAGATTGTAAGCCACCTTGAGACTCTGAGTGAAGGGTGAGGTATAAACCCATCTCTTCTTCTTCTTCTTTCTCTTCTTCGGTTAAATAGTGGGTTCCATGGGTGAACAGACTCCCAGTCTAGTGATCAGCTCCACTTTATTCAGTGATTTCAGCAAGGCTATTTTGGGGCAGGAACGCACAGGAATGGAGTTCCAGCTGGCTTCAGAGTTGGCCACACCCACCACAGCCAAAACCTCTGCATGCATGGCTACAGAGGGAATGACTCCCCCCGGTGACGCCAAAGCAGGTGGGCCAGGGGCCCCCTGGAAGGATCGGGGAGGCATTTAAATGCCTCCTCATGCCTTCCCCAGCCTGTCCAAAGGCTGGCTTGCTTGGGTTCCCTGCAGATGCCATTAAACTGCCTTACCTTCTCTGTTAAACTGCCTGCCCTTCCCTTCAAGGGGGGCTTGCCTGGGCTCCCTGCAGCTGCGAGGTGCCTGGGCAAGCCAAGGGAAGGCATGGGGTTTGGCTTAATATGCTAATGAGCTGTGCTGTCAGGGTGTGACCTAATATGCTAATGAATTTCTGCCATTGGGTGTGGCCTATTATGCTAATGAGTTCCTGCTGGGCTTTTTCTACAAAAAAAAAAAGCCCTGGATTTCAGAAAGAACAAGACTGTAGACCAGAGCCTCAGCTCAGTTATATTGCCTGCAATGGCCACACCCCAACACACCCCACTTCCAACGATAGGCTATTTACAAAACTTTACATCTTAATTGGTTACTGCCGGAATCCTGTTGGTCTATTGTTATTCAGCTCCAAGCTCACCTTGTCTCTGGCAGCACGGTCCTGCAGTGTTTCAATCCCAATACATAACATCTTCTTCTTCTTCCCCCCTTCCTTTTTGCTGGCTGGGAAAGCCACAGCCAGCAGAAAGATGGGGTGAAATGCCCCTTGGGAGGCACATATTTAACCCACTTGTTTTTCTCCCCCCCCTGCTCTGAAGTGGCGGGGAGCAAAACCAAAGGGTTTAATTGCCTCAGAGCCATTAAAACCCCTGCTTTCTGCTCCCTGCCACTTTTGCGGGGAGCAGAAAGCAGCAGTTTAAACTTCAAATGGCTCATGAACCTATATGAATGGTTCACTTCACAAACTGGCATATCTGTTTGTGTAGGTTCGTGGTATGGTTTGTGGTTCAGCCATGAACCATGAACCAAACCATAAAAATGTGGCTTGTGCCCATCCCTAGTCTGCTTGAATGTCTTTAATGGAATAAAGTATATCTTTATGATGAAAGCATGAAGTTTTAGGTCAGGCTCCCCAAGCATCCCATCCCTAGCATATAATCTACTGCTCTGTGTGACATTTTGTGTTATTTACTGTCTTATTTAAGAAAAAAGATCTTGAGGATGATAAAGTCTTGTCTTCATCTGTGGCAGCTATTAGGGGCTAGAAACTAGTTGAGAGTCTCAGCTAGTGATGATATAGTTCCCTTGTAAGTGGTTGGGTTGAGTAGCTGGACAGATGATTGACAGATTTTAAAGACTACCATTGTTTTTAATTGCAATAGCTACCCCATTCTTTTATTGCTACTCCTGAGTGGCTGGAGACTGTGAAGATCCTTTATATCAATTAGAGCTTCCTTATTAGCTGAAATCTGTTAAAAGCATCCTGCAGCATAAGAACTGAACAGCACAAAGCATCTAAATAATTCAGAGCTGAATAAGGATTGTTTATTCACTAGATGCCAATTTGTTTTTGGAATTCCATCATTCTCAATACCCCCTCTGGATCACTGCAGAGCATTGCCTGGAATACAGAGTTGTCAGGTTTTCACCTGGAGATGAAGCAGAAGAAACTTGTCTCTTTAAATGCTCTCTGGAACCAAGAGGGTATGCTGCCCCCAGTGACCATTTGCTTCACCGGCTTCCTCACCTACCTGCTGTAGCACACAGAGCTTTCTTAGTTATGTACATTATAACCTATTACTGATATCAGTTTTCTACCATTTTAACAATCATGGCTTTCTTCAGAGAGCCTGCAGTTTGCTAAGGATACTGAGACTTCTCGGCTAGAGATTCAGAGAACATATTATAGAGATACGATTCCCAGGCATCCTTGAAAAGAAGCCCCAATGATTAACTTTAATAAGGCTGTACCGTAGATTGGCAATCCTTATATCATTCTGTGGGCTGAATTTCTCCACTGACTTGATCTGTCATCACACCACCTTCAGGTGGTACTGGCTGCATTTCCTTTCACTTCCCTCATTTCTCCACGGATGAAATGTTTCATTTATACATATCTGGGAAAGTATTCATGTATGCAGCAAGCTTCTATCCCCTTTCTATCATGTCAAAATGCACAACAGCCCATATGATGTGCCTGGGGGACAGCAGCTGATCTCGGTGGTCAGCGTTTCAGGCCTCCCCCACTGCGAACAGGTACGTGCATACAACCTCGGGGAACAATATAAGGCCACAATATTCATTCAGTCAAATGTCATATTGAATAGTGAAATATTCAGATGAAATGCTAATTTTTTTTTAAATGAAATTCTAAAAAAAGAATCAGAAGGCCAGAGGAACAGAATGCCTCTGTGCAGATAATCAGACAAATGATGAAGTAATGGAGTCAGGGGGATTCGCTTGTCATCCCTCGGTGGATGCGCCCTGATATTTGCCCCAAGGAGGACTGATAAAGAGAAGAGGCTGCATACTTTTAAAAAGACACCCACCACCTTGGATGAGGAAGGAGCAGCGATTGAGGAATAGCTACACAGCATCGTCGCAAGCTCTCAGTGCAGTCCTAAGAAAGCTTGGAAAGGTGTAACTCTGCTTAGCTTTGCAGTGTTAGTGCTTCAGCACTAATTGCAAAGAAGTGACTCTGAAACAGCAAACACCCCTTTGGCTGGGCAACAAACAGGGAACCAATCAATGGCATATATGCCATATAGATAAATGCTTGATGTTTGTAGCATGACAACAGTTCATAGAAATCCACTAGCCCCAGAAATATTAGTCTCTAATTACAGTTCATAATGTACAAAAACTCACACTGTGAAGATAGCTGAAATATGGAATTACAATATTGCACCTCTTCTTATTTGTTATGTTTCTACCCTTGAAGCCAGCCTGTTATGTGGTTTTGAAATTTTATTGTATATAGATGTCTGGACTGGCTGTACGTCAATCTTGTACAAAATCCAAAAAGAAAAGGAAATGATTTAATACACAATAAATAATTTATATAATATATATTATTTGTGTAATAATCATAATAATGAACAACAAACAAAAGTAGTCAAAATGTATATAATATGAAAAGTGAATTCACAAAATCTGATGCACCAGAGAGTTCATACAATACCAAGAGACAATATAACTGGAAGTAAACAGTGCAGGGATTCTCTGTTCTATATGTCCTGCTACTGCAAAAGGAATAATCCAAAAGTATTCTTCTTCCAGAAGTTGCTGCTTGTGAGAGAAGCAATCCACAATCCTGTCCTTACAGGAGAAGTGATTCAAAGGCTGCCCAGATGTACAAGCCGTTTCCATGTACAAATTATTTCCTGCAACCAATCTCCATCCTTATAACAAACATGTGCACTTTCCCCAGTTATATTGATCTATGATTGTAACAAATAAAGATGAATTTTGATATTGTACCAGGTCTACCAGAGTTCTGTTCCTATAACAGGGCAATCCTAAGCATAGTTACAACCTTCTAAACCCATTAACTTCTGCATAAGATTTTACTGTGCCCGAAAGAACACAGACAGGTCACTTAACCATTTTCAAGACATGTTCATCAAAAGACAAATTGTATATAAAACTCCACCAGGCTATATTACATTTGCTGTCTCATGTGCTTCTCATCACGTACAATAAAAACCCTGATGCTTCCTGGTAATGCAAAAATGTGACATTCCTCAAAAGCTGATGAACAGGCAGCTTTACAGGCTCTTGGTTTAGTGCTTTAGCACTAAATATATAAGAATTAATGCAGCTTTCCTTCTTGGATGTATTCTGAAGACAGGCAGGCTGAGTTCAGACTGGCACTTTGCAGCAGGAGCCAGTCATGGCAAAAAAGCCCCAGAATGAACTGTTACAGGTTTTCCCAGTCACACGGGGCCGACAGATGCGGGAGCATACTGGGAGGAGGCGCACAGGAGCATTCAGACTGCTGCCCCGGAGGCGCAGCTGTAAATGGCTTTCTCCTCTATGTGTGTATAGGTGCATATATGCTCATGCACATAAGCACATCCAGCCGATTTGGGGTGGACCCCATTGTGCCGGCACCGCATTGGGTGGTAGAGCGGAGCACAGCCAGTCTGATCGCTGCTGCCTTGTGCATGGAGACACCCACTGCACACTATAGAAGTGGGTTGCTCTCGGCTTTTCGGCTTCGCATTCACACTTCCTGGAAGCAGAATAATGTGGGATAAAGGCACTTTCTGGGATTTGCTACCACTTTTTAACACAGGAGTTATCTTTTTAACACAGGAGTGAAGCGGAACAGCATGGGTTGTTTATGGGTGGGGAACACCAGACAGATGTGCCTGTGTGAACGCCCCCTTTAATCCGCTTGGGAAACACGGCTGAAAAGTGGCTATAACGGGACAAATTGCCAGTCTGAACTCAGCCGCAGAGTGTTTTTGCCACGCCTGTTCTACAAAATGGAAGCACAGACTAAGCATGGCTTGATGGATAGACACATTTACTGGTGTTTGTCGGGGGGGGGGAGGCATAGAAGCCTGGGCTGCAAGCCTATTTCTATCATGTTTTTATATTTGTCATTTCAAACCAACAGATTTCAACCCAAAGCATTTGGATGGGATCATCAAAGGGCAGGAGGTCGGACATGTTACAAAGTTGTACTAGCTAGGGTTCCCATTCCCCAGGCAGGGACAGGGGATCCCCTGCTTTTGGGGGCTTCTGCCCACTGCTGGCCAGCTGTCCCGTCCCCAAACAGCAACATCGTGCGGCGACATCCCCAATGTGATGATGTCATGCAGAAGTGATATCATCACATCAGGAATGTTGTGAAGCAATGCTCTGGGTTGAGGGCCCTCACACCAGAACATCTTTGCGTAACATCCCCGACAGGATGACATCACTTCCACATGATACCATGTGATGTCACTGTTTGGGCACGAAGTCTCACTCCAACCCCTGCCAGCACATCATGGAGATCTGGCAATCCAAGTACCAGCCTCAGAGGAATGAAAGTTGTGCCTTGAATGGAAGATCACACAGACCTCTTCAAAGATGTTGACTAGAGATCAAACGTGAAAATGAATACACCTGCTCTAGGTATGTAGTTGTGGAGGCACAAAAATATATCCTTCCTATAGTTAGCTCCCTTTCTTGCTCACTCAGAAATCTCAGAGATTTCATTGGGTCTTATTTTCATGTACACGTGCTTAGGATCCAGATGCAAAGACTCTGGTCTCTGTGAAAAAGAAACCCATCTGATCACAGTCATATATAAACAGACAATAGCTCTGAATTTGTGGGGGGTAGTGAATACTGAAACCAACCGAAATACCTTAGTTAAAAGGTTGTCAAAGATACATTTTAACCAAAGTATTTTAGAATCTCAAATATTTGATGAATGCTTTTTAAAAAAGAAGAAAAAGCGCATCACCACTCTGTAATGTTAGAACTGCGGTTGGGAGTAGCGTGTTTGCATTACAGGATCGTTTGTTTGCAGTTTCTGAACCATTAACTACGTTATTGACCAGTTTAGTGGAGCTGCATAATAATCTATATACATTATCCCTGTTTGCTGAAATGATACACCAGAACAATCTTTTGCTGTCATGTTAATAATGTCTCTCCGGATCATCCTAAGGCCCTGATTGCAACCTGAGCTGAACAAATGTACTGGGGGAAAGTGAAGAACTCCAGGATGTGATGGAACAACTAAATGCTTGCAGGTACAGAGCTTCCATGCACCAGCAATGCTCATGCCAAGTTTCAAAATTAGTATGTGGGAAATACACCGTTTTTAAAAAGCAGCATGATAAAGGCTGCTGGGAAAATCTTTTGCCCATAGCATGTGTGTGTTTGTATGAGAGAGGGGGACTCTGACACCACTCAGTGATATAAAAATAAAACTATGTCAGTCATGGTTGTGAAGTTACAATTTAAGAGCCCTGCTTTTGTTGTTAAATTCCTTAATTCTTTTTTTGTCCTACTGTTTTACCTCTGGAGAACCAAAGCAGCGTACAAAATACAAAAATACAATTTAAATAAACAAACAACCCCCCCATCATACTCTAGACTTGTTTTAGAGCCACCGGCCTGGCTAGAAGCCAGATGTACAGGATCTGAGATTGGAAAGTCCTGACATTAGAGACTCAGCATGGTGAAATAAGCTCATGTTTTATTTGGTTACATCTGAATGAAGATAAAACTAGCCAGTCCACAGCTGGCTTATATTTGTGTTAACCCACACCCAACACCCGTGATAGGTTCTATATACATGGCCCGGGTAACTATAGGTTCCCTGCAGGATCCTGGTGCTCCCATTGGTCCGCACCTAGGATCTGCGGTGTCGATTGTTCTAGGACCGAAGGTCTGTAGGACCATTTGACCGCATGGCCAGGAGCACATGATCGCAGCCATCTTAATACATAACAGGGATGAACTTCTATTTCCTTCTTGTTACAAGTACTTGAACCCTGAGCATGGGGCTTGTTATTTTATCTTTGGTTTAAGCTGGGCATGTGTTATCTATTGTTGCGAGCTGCCTTGAACCAAGAGGAAATGCAGGACATAAATATTTTAATAAATAAACAGAAATAAAAATCTTGCCCTCCACCCCAGATCCCCAAGAATTTCCCAGCCCAAAGTTCACAACCTTACCTATTTGTATAGTTACCTTTAGGGATAATTCAATTTTCTGCAAATACAATAGTCAGAAATCAAGCCTATTTCTCTCAGAATGTCTGCTTTCATTTGTGGACTTCATTTGATCCCATTAATTGTGTGCAATTTATAATGAGCAGTACTTCAGGAAGGTTTGTGTCTGCAGAGTGGCAGTATTCCCCCCGGCTACCGACCAGGCTGCTGCCATTGGACACAATTTACTAATTTTGCTGGGCTTATGTACACCACAGACTAACCAGTGACGGATCATACACAGTTTAAATTGCATGTATGTAATTATTTAAAATACTTGCATCCTGCTTACTCTACTTAAAATGGCTTTGAGTCAAACTAGACATTACCTCTGACACTGTGTTGGGGAACTAATGTTCCCGAGCATGCAGGATCCCATTTGTGGAGGATGGCACTTCAACCTTCCCTTCCATGTTCTGTTCCTGAAATGAAATGGCAGCAGGGAGGACCTCTTTGCTTCATGGTATATTTTGGTGTAATGAGAAGGTCAAATTTGGTCCTATCAGACTACAGTACTTCATGACAATTAAAATACCACATAAACAGTATAAAGTTTTAAAAACAAGACCGAGAACAAAGTCTGATGGAAGGATAAGCAGCAGGTAGCCTCATGAATCCAGCAAAGGGATGGCTTAGTTGGGAAGCTACAAGAATCTGGGACAGTCAATCAGCACGAGTGGCCCATACCTGATGAGTCTGTCTGATGGTGAAAAATCTCAGATTTGTCTGGGACTCCCTTCTGCTACATGACCAAATTTGGGGCTAAAACACAGGATCTCAGACATGCTAAGTTTCATAGCACTGTTCTTTCCCCATTCTTGCTGCTGGATAGAATTTTTGTTTGTTGAAAGGGGTTTCCCCTGGTAGTCGCCTGCTTCAAATGAGTTATGAAAGAGACGAGATTATATACTTGGACTACAATGCTTCTTTCTCTTTGTAACTGCCCGTCAAAATGTATCTGTTTGCAGAAGGGGTTTGGACCCAGAGGTTCCTAGAGAAAGGTCACTATACACAAATGAATGAGCAGTGTTGCCTGTTTCTTCCATTGTTGTATACTGTGGGTTGGGCACTGTAATGCCAAGGATGGAGCATGCTGGCAGATGTATCAGTGTTCTTGGCATACTCCTCCATGATTGGTGGGGATTGCTAGGGCCTTTATGGACTTCAGTGCCACCACTGTGCTCTCAGTGTCTTTTTAAAAGTGGCATATATCCAGCCATGCAGTTTCTTTGACAAAATAGCATTCCCATTTGTAGAACAGGAGGTTGCCATTTCAGCTGATCCCCCTTCCCACGGCAGGCCCCCCCCCACTTCCTATGCTCTTTCTAGGCATCCACTGATGATAAGTGACAAAATTTCAGTGGGAGCAGCAGGGGTGGAAAGTCGGAAAGTCCTGGTCCATTAAGTCTATGGATGGTGGTTTACACACCAGTGGTTTTTTTTGCTGCTTAGCATAATGCCATCTTAGCCTAAGTCACATGCCAATATGGCTGACTTGGGAATTGTGCTGTTCAAGATATGTCCATATTTTGCAGGCAACCCTTTATGATGCTTTCCAAATAATAAAGAAATAAATCAGTTCCACTGATAAAAAAAATACCTATCAAGAAAGAGCAGAAAAAAAGATACTTAGGGGCAAATTGCTAATAGTACTGGGGGTGAGGATTTGCCAGATAGTGACAATTTATGTAACTTGCCACTCAAAAACTTTCCAAAAGACTGACCCATCTGCTATTTGACAAGTCTGTATAAAGGTAGAAAACTTTACTAGGTAAGTGTTTGTTTTAGTGAACTTTATTGGCAGTTTAGGTTACTGCATTATCCAGGTAAGTTGCGCAGAGACTGCACTGCATATGTTCAGAAAATGAGTTGGGCATCATTTTTGCATTAGTGTGGTAACTGTGCAAACAGATCCAGATGCCCACTTTTCATCTCATGCTGGAGGCATGCCTCATTGGTTGATCATTGCATGAAAAACAAAGATAAGCATTAACTATAATTGCAGAGAGGTGTTTACTCTGCTACAATTAAGGGGCTTTCAGTGTTTTTATTAACCTTTATGCTGCTGGTATTTTCCATTTGCTCCATTTCTCTCAACAACAGGAGATGAGAAAAATGTCTGTGGCTTTGTGCATTCAAAACCATCTCTTGATTTCAACAGAAGTCTCATGTGACTGGGGAAAATATTAAGTGGCCCATGCCGTCAGGACCATTCTCAATACTGACTGGACATATAGGCACTTGAATTTGTTTAATTTGCTAGCTTGACTGAACACCAGTAGCTGCAGTGTAGAGATGCTTGCAAAAACAAGGTATGATGTATGGCCAGGGCAGGGGGACTACATACATTTCAGTTGGAACTGAGAGACAGGAATGCACACCTATTTTGTGCTGGGCTGTGGAATGATTCAAATTGACTTAACCTACATGCTGATGGATCCAGTGCTGACTTAAACACAGAATGCAGCCCCTTAGATCCACCCTGTCCTCCAGTGCATAGCAGAGTCCTGTGCATTTTTGCATACATACAAGGGCCAACTGTGGGCCTAATGCAATTGCTAGGTTGGTGCACATGCTTCCAGAATGTGGATCCCCTTCTCAACAAGCTGTTGACTAATATGGAAAAATGGAGGATAGTGGAAATAAATGTGGTTCAAAGCTTGTGGGGACACTCCCTTCTCCCACCTCAGCTAACAAGTGATAAGCCAGAAAGAGGCCTTTGTCAGATTGTGTCCATATGTATACATAAACACAATTCTATCTGTCTGATGCACAAACTGGCTGTTGGATAGAGGGAGAAACACACACAGACATACACCAATACAGAAAGTTGCTGTATTCAGATACACAGATCTTCAGTAGAGGATTTCAGGTGGTAGATGAAAATATCACTTAGCTTTAGAATATTTCATGTATCCCACATGTGCCATCAGATGAGATCTGCACTAGGATGGGCATGGACTGGCTCACAAGCCAAAATTCAGGGCAAATTTGGGCTGGGCTGGAACTTGGGGATTGATATTCAGGGAAGGCGCCATCCCCAAACATTTACTGGACTTTTGGTTCACTTGGCTCAGCTGTTCAGGGCTAGCCATTTAAACCTAACAGCTGAGCAGTGGATCCCCTGAGCTGTTAGGTTTAAATGGCTGTGAGTCATTTGAAGCAGCAGGAAGCAAAACTGAAGGGTTAAATGGCTGTGAGCTTTGAGGCAGCAGGAAGCAAAACTGAAGGGTTAAATGGCTGTGAACTTTGGCTCATACCCTGCCTTTATTTTCAATGGGGATCCAAAGTGGCCTAAATCATTCTCCTCTCCTTCGTTTTATCCTCACAGCAACCCTCTAGGATATGTTAGACTGAGATGGTGTGACTGTGTTGCCCAAGCTGGACCCAAAGAAGGGGAAATTAGCTTAAAAGGGGTTCCAGAAAGGAATAATGCAGAACCTTGTAAGCCTCAATGAGGATACCCCAAAATAAAATTGTGAAGAAAGTGTGAGTGATTTTAAACACAAACAAATAGCTTTATTGTATACAAAAATTTAAAAAGAATAAAAGTGCAAAGAACCTACGCTAGGCACCTGAGAACTAATTCCTTAAGTAATCACATGCGCAACAAGAGGGCACACTTATAAAAGGTAGGAGGGAGGAAATCGGGAAGTTTTAGGGAAGAGACATACAACCTGAAATCCTGGGTTTGAGGTCTGGAGAGGCCCAGGGGCAGACTCAGCCAAGGTCCAAGGAACAGAGCGAGGAGCTGGCTAAGCAAGAAGAAAAAGCAGCAGGGGTTCTCAGCAGGGCTAAACAGCTGAGGTTCTCAGCTGGAAACCAAAGTTCTGACCAGCAGAAATCTGGACAGGGATCTGAGGAACCATTTGCTATGTCATGAGGTCCTTCCTTTTTTTGGACAGAAAATCCTCAGAGTAGATGGAATCTGGGCCATCCTGGCTCTGGATTGGGTCAAGATTAAAAGTTTGAATTTCACTGGTCTGATTTAAAGTTAACTGCTGTCCAACTTTGGTGGGGAAAAGTGGGGAAAATACCTTGGTTAGGCTATTGTGAGTTAAATCTGCATGGGCACAAAGACCCTGGCGAGGCAACATGATTAGCATACTGCTCCAAACATATATAATATACTGAATGTAGAGGGAAAGCAGTTATCACAACCAGCTCTGGACTCCCTCATATCCAACAACAAAGCTGAGAGAGATAAATTTTCTGATACAACTGAGATGACACCCCCACAGTTGCCCCCCATAATGAAAGGATGTTTTGGGGGGTAAAGAGACAGGCATGCAATTCCAAAAAGACTTCCTGATGAAGTTTATAGGGGACCATTGTTTATTAACTGGGGAAATGGTAAAAGCTATCTTTCAAAAGCTTAACAGCATTTCTAATAAGCTCAAACTAATAATATGGTAAAGGCTCTTAATGAAGAGACAATCTATTACTTACAAGGGAGTGAAGCTTCCAGAACCTTTAAGTCATGCTTTCAGTGCCCCAACTCAACTTTAAATTCAAAGAATATACTGATATAATTTTTTAAAGTAAAGCATATACCAATTTTACATACCTCTCAAAGAGAACGTGACACTCCAAAAAGGAAAAAAAGAAGGCTGTACTCTCTGTCTCCAAACAACCCAAGTGGTGTTGTGTATCTCCTTTAATTACTCAAACCTCCATTGCTGGGCTAATAAAAGGAGCATCCTCCATTCTCAGAGACAGCTCTTATAAACTCAGATACATCTATTGACTTTATTAACTTTGAGAGACTTCCTGGCAATCTTTGTGAGATTAGATTGCTTTTAACTGAATAGGCCTGTTGAACAATCCCCCTGATATGTTGTCGAAGGCATTCACGGCTGGAGTTCATTTGTTGTAGATTTTCCAGGCTGTATGGCCATGGTCTTGGCATTGTAGGACCTGACATTTTGCCAGCAGCTGTGACTGGCATCCTCAGAGGTATAACACAGAATGATAGACTACTCTTTGTGTCAATGTAAGAAGAAAAATGTAGGCAGGTAATTTATATCTACTCAGGAAGGTGGGGTAGGGCTGAGTCATTATCTTGTAGGAGTTTCCCAGGCTGTGACATGCTAATGGAGGGGTTTTCCTGAGGAGGCTCTTTTGCATATGGATTGGCTGTTGAAATTCTAATCTTATCTGTAGTAGTGTTCTAAGATGTAGAGCATTTTGTGTTTTCCAGGACTAGAAACCATGTCCTATTTATTTTTAGACTCTCTTCCTTCCTGTTGAAATTGTGTTTATGTTTATGAATTTCAGTGGCTTTCCTGTGTAATCTGACATGTTAATTGGATATGTTGTCCAGTATTTCAGTGTCTTGGAACAAGATACTGTGTCCTGTTTGAGTTAGGCTGTGTTCAACCACTGCTGATTTTTCAGGTTGGCCAAGTCTGCAGTGTCTTTCATGTTCTTTTATTCTTGTCTGGATGCTGCATTGTGTGGTCCCAATGTAAACCTGTCCACAACTGCAGAATATACTGTATACTCCTGCAGAAGTGAGGGGGTCTCTTCTGTCTTTTGCCTATCGTAGCATCTGTTGCATTTGTTTTACCTTTAGCCATTAAACCAAAGTTAAAACAAACAACTGAGGAAAAATAGTCTCCCACAGGAAAAGTGTTTTGCCATATATCAAAGGTATCACTGATCAGATGGGAAAATTTATGAAAAAACACAATCTACAAACAGTATTCAGACCCACCAGTAAAACACAACCTACCTGCTTACCATTTTTCTTCTCACATTGACACAAAGAGTAGTCCATCGTTCTGTGTTATACCTCTGAGGATGCCAGTGACAGCAGCTAGCAAAATGTCAGGTACTACAATGCCAAGACTATGGCCATACAGCCCGGAAAATCTGCAACGAATCCCCCTGATGTTGCTAAAAATGCAAAGATATATTTCTCCCTCTGCAATCTCTACTCGAAGAGTATTTACAGATGTGAGAGTCTTCCCACTTCTGCCAAGAAGTACACCTGTAGCTCCTCAGCCCTCAGATTCAGTAATTTCTCCTGCTGTAAGTAACAAACTGACGCCAGTCCAAATGCCCCCCCCAACTCTATCACCTTAAAAGAGACGTTACAAGATGAGCAAGCACGTATCAACTCTACTCTGGATAATTTAAAAAACTCCATACAAATGACCAAATCTGTTAATAGTAGCACACTTGTAATTACCCGCTTCTACCACACCAAAGGTAATAAATATGTTCCTGCAGCCCTTAGCATATTTAACCTTAAGATCAGTGCCAAACTGTTATATGGGATCCCAATATGGGTTAGGGCCATTAATAAGAATGCAGAAAAAGTTCAATCTAAATTATTGCAGAAACTATTAGGTCTCCCCTTATGTGTTTCTTATGTGGCCATCTGTCTGGAGACTAATCAGAGGCTCCTAGAGATGGAAGCCTGGATTATAACATTCAAATATTGGATCAGGCTACACTACGGAGCTGACTCCAGTCCTCTTATTCTGCAATTGCTAGCTGAGTCTCAGTCCTCTGCCTGGTTTCGCTATATAGAGAGGAAGATCACACAAATAGGGGTTAGTTTGGGGGAATTACGCCTTCTGCCAGAAAGATCAGCTTTTGGTTTGATTAAACAACATTTGCTGGACATTGAACCTCAAGAGCTGATTAGCCATGCCACTGGCAGATGTTCCCCCTTGAGGGTAGGGATTCCTCCCCAAGGGTCTATAGCAGAGTATTTCCTCTGTGCAACTGCTCCACATTTTTGAAGAGCTTTTATGTTAGCTCAATGGGCTACCTTCAGCTGTACTGACAGGAGGTATTGTAAAATCCCATGTGATGATAGATTATGTGTTTGTAGTGTCAATGAAATAGAAAGTCTGGATCGTATCTTTTTGCATTGTTTTTATTACTGTGGTCTCTGAGCCTTGTTCTTGGAGCCGGTATGGAAACCAATCAGATGAGTGAAAGGTACTCTCTTTACACTCGAATTGTTGTGTAGTGGCTATGGAAATGGTGGCTAAATTTCTGTACTTCACTGCCAAGAGGAGAACTAGTATTAATAAGTGCCAAGGATTATTGCTATTTCCATGCCTGTTTATGATGCTGAGATATGCCATTAAAGGTTGTTGTTGTTGTCCTCCTTCAGGAGGCTTGTACCCAAATTCCCTAGTAGCTAGATGGGTTCTCTACTAGTGAAATATATGTTTCTGATGTGTGGGGGGGAAGGCAGATCTAGAGGGGGACTGGCTATTTTAACTTACACAAAACTTCAAGCTACAGTAACAGAAATAGATTTCAGTGCACAACATGCACTGCTCGTAGTGGTGAAACTTAACAAGTTTTGTTTCTTAGTTGTTAATGTGCATAAATCACCTTCAGATAATAAGTATAAATTCCAGGAGATCTGGAACAGCCTTGAAATTTCCCGATGCTTTTGTTTTAGTAGATGTTTAATGCCAGGGCTCTGATGAGTGTTTTACTCAAGTCATGATGCAGTCCTTCCACTGGAAGACTATGCATTGCCTTTATTTCCCAGGAAGTCCAAAGACATCAACTCAAATTGGAAAGGGATATGTTCATCAAAACTAGCCAGCAGATTAGACTTATTTATATTGAATGGTTCAGTTAAGGGAGATATTCCTGGCGAATACGCATTCTGGTCTAATAGAGGAGCCAGCACCATCGATTATGTCCTGGCTTTGCACAAACTGTTAGAGCATGTAGACTTTCTAAGAGCTGAGTCCCGCCAAGAGAGTGACCATCTGCCTATTAATTTAACACTAAACCATCCAATATTTTCAGTCTATTTAACCAAGAAATGTGTTGTAGAATTACTACAAGCTCCTAGTTATAAAAGAATTAAAAGGACTAAAAATGTAGACAAATCAAAGCCTTTCTTAACTCTGAAAGGATTGGTCAGCTTCATAACAAAATGATCATGAATTCTAATTCAGAAGCTGTATTGGAATGTTATATACAAATCATTAATGGATGGCTAGATATATGTACCTAAAATAATTCAGCTTCGGAGCCTCAGAAAGCTAGATATCCATCTCAATTGTGGTTTGATCACAAATGTCAAATAGCAAAAATCAGCAAATAGATCTAATTGCTTTAAAACAGCAATATAGAAAACGAATTAAAATGAAAAAAATGAGAGGCACTTAAAATGGCCTGGCTCCAACTTAATCAAGGCACTAAACTTTAAAATGCCTTGCTCTTCTGGAAAATAGTCTCAGGAAGATTTTTATCAGAAGGCCCAAAACTCTCTTGTGAGATTCCCGTAAAAACTTGAGAGACTCACTTTTGTACACTATATGCTGCTGAGCTAACTCGGGTGTCCTGTCCACCTATTTATATGGAAAACCTCCCATCCTAGCCACCAGTATTGGCCGCAGAAGTTAAGAGTCATAACCCAGATAAAGCTGGGGAGTGACCTAATCCCTCCTGGGTTGATTAAATCAGATATTGACTGGTGGGCACCAGTTCTTGCAACTCTCCTCACTTATATTGATCAAACAGCTCAGATCCCTATGGATTGGGGCATCACCATTATCATCCCAATATACAAAAAAGGGGCAAAATCTGACCTTTCAATTACCATCCAATTAATTTGCTTAGTGCGGTGGGAAAGCTATATGCTAGAAGCCTATATTGGAAGTTTTGGAGCTGGATAGATAGGGAGACTATTTTAGCAGAATGTCAGATTCAACTACAAGTAAGTCCAGGCTCTCTTCATAAAAGATATGCTTTATTGGAATACAAGTAAGTTGCCCTCGCTAGCAGAGTTATTGTCAGGAATGCCCCCCCAGGCATAATGGCCTACAGATATAGTATGATGCATAAGCTCTATTAGTGAATGAAAACTGAGCGCGCGTGCGGGAATACTCCTGGCGGGAGGATACATAATAAGCGGGAGATATGCCTCCTCCCCACTCCTATCTAAGGCGAGAAAGTTTCCATCAGCTGGGAAGTCCGGCCTGTGCCTCGACTGTTCAAGGACACTAAGATAGGAAGCATCGGTAAAGAACTCTCCCACAAGTTCCAGCAAAGCATTCTATGCGCAGGCATGCTAGCTAATTAAAACAAACAATACAGACACTGTCTGAATGCAGACAGGAGAGATAATGGCAGTGTAACTGACACAGAAGAACAAGCAGGATTCAGAAGTGGATGCTCCACATTGGACCAATGCTTGATCCTGTGCCATCTAGTAGAGAAATATACTGCTAGACCATATGGGGCATTGTATGCAGACTCTGTTGATTACAGGATGGCATTCAATAGTATCTCATGTAACAGAGTCTGATTAAAACTTAGACCATAGACTGCTTGCCCTCATATGTACTCTTCACAAGGACAATCAGTTGTCAGTGAGACGCAATGCACAAGAGCATCTGCCCCAAAAGATCCTAGTAAAGAAGGGGAGTGAAGCAAAGTTGTATCCTTGTTCCCTTACTATTCAATTTTTATATAAATTCTATGGTGCAGATTTTATCTAACCCTGACTTATACCCACCAAACATAACGAAAAGACCAATTTCCACACTTCTATATGCAGATGGCACAGCTATCTCATTGTATACTGAGGTAGAGCTGAGAAGAGCACTCCAAGCACTCATGACTTATTGTAAAGAGGAACATTTAACCATTAACTTTGCTAAAACCAAGATACTTGTTTTTGCCAAAAGGTCCACCAAGTATAGGTGGCAAATAGATGGTCATAAGATTGGCCAAGGTAAAGTGTTTAGATACCTGGGTATTGCGTTCCATTCATCTGGCTCACAGATAGCTCACCTTTCTCAGGCCACAGAATCCACTCAAAGATTGGCCTCAGCTACATTAAGATTCTTTTATACAAAAGGGGGATCTCATATCCCATATGCTCTGAAAGTCTTTCAGGGTAAGGTGGTGCCTCAGCTTATGTACGGAACACAGGTTTCCTTGTATAATAATAACTGTAAATTAGAAACAATTCAGTCAAAATTTGTAAGATCTTTATTTGGAGTACCCCGGTGTGTTCCCAACACTTTGATTAGGCTAGAGGCAGGACTAGTGACATTAGAAACATAGGTCTGATTTCATGCTATATGCTTTTGGCTTAAGATAAATCTCTCTCCTTCTGGATTAATCTCTTTAATTCTCTTAGATATTTTCCATTCAAGGTGGGTGACAACAATATCACTTCCAGGTTTTCCCAGTACAGCTCTTTTGCACCTTGGCTACCAAGGAACTAAAGCAACAATTAAACAGATTTTTTTTCTTCAAGTGGACATATCATGAGACAGCTCTGTTCTGGCAGTGGGGAATATTAATCAAAATTTTACTCCATTGAGTTATCTTTTTTTGCCAGAATTCCCCAAATATTACAGAGCTTTTACCCTGGCCAGATTTAACACTCTCCTATCAGCCCTTCTTGATGGGAGATATACACACACTCTGTATGTGCAACATCTCTGTTCTTGTCAATCTGGATCGGTAGAGACAATCAAGCGTGTACTTTTACTTTGCTAGTGTTACCAGAATATTAGGAAAATGTACAGTTGTAATGGATTTTATTCTAGTAATATATGTTTACTCTTCTAATCAACACGTTCAGTTATGCAGAATGTATGTTTACATTACAAATTAACATGTTTAGATATGTAACAAATATATATGTTTACATAATTGCTGATATGTATGCTGATCTTGGATCATAATAAACATATTGAATTGAATTAATGAGGCTGAAGTGAGCCAGATCTGCATTGCCACAAAAGTATGGGTCCATCAACATAGCTCCTGAAACAGGATGGAGCATAAATTAATGACCTGAGTGCCCTTTTTGACTGAGTAAAAAAGGGGAAAGAAGAATCAGGCACTGGTTAATATAACAGCAACTTCCATGCCAGGATATTCCAGTATTGAAAAATCCTTTGTCGTTGAATGTGAAGAAATTCATTTTTTCGTTGGAGGTCTGAAATGGTAAAACCTTCACCAGGAGTTTTTAAAAGTTTTGCTCTCTGGACAGAGAACGGGTAGGAGGGGAAGACAGTTCAGTTGCTTTCCAGTCTCAAGCTTCAGCCACCCTTTTTAGAAATGCTAATAGATCTAAGCAAGAGAAAATAGGATGGTTAAGCTCCACCCCTTCAAGCAGAGAACAGAGATTTGGAGGGATTAAGACTAGAAGGACTGCAGAGTGGAATAGGGCCTGCAGGTCACATTGATAATGAAGTGAAATCTTATTGAGAAGTTTTTATTACTCTTAAGAACCCTGAGCTGGGGGAGATTGTCCTTGTAATCCCAGCACACCCTTCATCTTCTTCCCTGGAATTTTCCAATGTCATGGCTGTATCCAGGTGACTTTATGAGACTCTCCAAATTTCAGATCCCCTTGGCACTTAGGCTTTAAAAGGAGGTGCCTATTAAAATAACTAAGTTAAAAATAAGAGGGGGGCCCAACTAACCAAGGGGGACTTGGCTGGAGGAGAGGGTGAGGTCCTCACAATTGGCACAAGGACATCCAGTGAGATTCCATGGTGACATGGGGATTTCAGCCTGGGAGATCCTACTCTAAGACAGCAATCACTACACCACACTGATTGTTCAATACATAAAAATTAGACATACTTTGTCTGCTGTGAAGTACTCCTTAAACAGATGAAATCAGCATTTTTTAAATTAAAGGACAGTGAATTTCGTCCTTGTTGAAAAATATGTCCTGTTATACCTAAAACAGTTGCATTCAAACAGGCAATAAAAACCTTTCTGTACATCCCTACTTCATTTCTGTCCTTCCATAATCTTTGAAATGTACATATTTATTTTAAAAAATGGCAAGAAGGAGAGCTTTCTCTGCTCTTCACTTTCACAAGGAAAAGGTCATCTTCATTTTTCTTTACCTACATTTCATATTATGTCAAAACATTTTATATTCAACAACTAGCCTGCTCTTATTTCCATGGTCACCAACAACTGGATGGGAAGCTTTCTCATACTTAGAGAATGGTGAGATGGGATACTGCTGGCAGACAACAGTGTTTGAGGGGAGGAAGAAATGAGTGCATCCCTGCATTGCTTCTGAATGGTCTTTGCACAAATGGCAAGGGTTTTATCACTGGAATATTGTTGTCTGTCTGTAATTTATGAACACTTACAAAACGAAATGTATTTTATGATAGTGGTTGTTGAAAATGTTTCCCATGGAAGTAGAAAATCCCCATTCAATCCCACTCTCTAAAAAATAAAATAAAGCACCCCCGTTGCCCATGCTTCTGCTTCCAACTGTACAACTTGCTACTTAGATGCAATGACAAGAAATGACTCCTGCAGCGATGTAATCAAAAATTCTATTTACTGGGGTGAACTGAGAGACTTACACTACTATATCCAATGATATGAACATCTCCCATCACCTCTAGCTCTTGAAAAAAAGAAAAGAAATAAGGGATGATTTATTAAAGAAAGACCATGTGGGTTTTTTTTTGTTTTTTTAATACAATGGCGGCAAACACCGATTTGTGTTCCACTTTCTTATGTAACATTCAGGGTTAATTTTTTTTAAAATAGAACTTCAGAATCTGGTGACCAGCTGCACTAATAAACTAACAGTGCAATCCTAAATGGAGTTACACCCTTCTAAGTTCGTTGGCTTCAGTGGGCTTAGAAGGTTGTAACTTCCCTTAGGACTGCACTGTAAATGGTGGATTCACAAGCCAGTTTGTCCACAGCCAGAGGCAGGGTTGCTCGGTAAAACACATAGTAGGCGAGCTCTCTGCTGTTCCTGTGGCTGAAGGGTTCAATGAAAGAGTTCAATGAGCTAAGGTAGAGCTAGGCTGGCTGAAGTGCCCAGTGTCCCCCTCTCTTTCCCAGCCAGCAAGATCACTGAACAATGGTTGCAGAGGGCACTGGCAGCCGATTTTCCAGCATCCAGAGAAGCTATGTCAGATTTTGAAGGGGTAATGGTTTTCAACAAGGACACTTCACAGCAAGGTTTAAACAACATTAAATTGAAACAAGTCTGTTTATGAGAATGTACTGGCATTGCATTTTTAATATCTCATGATTATTAAACAGCCCCCTCATTCTGCAGCAAAGGTGACTGTGTCTTTGTTATGCAGATCTACTACACAGGACCATCTAGTTGTTTTTTTTAATAATGGACATTTTATGTAGAATCAAGGATTTGAAAAGAAATGGATAATTATATCAACGTCTGAAATCCAAAGGAGAATGGGATTACCTTTGAGGTCCATAAATTGTGCCCCTGCCCTCACTGAGCCACTGCTTGCGAGTTTTTATATGGCTGTTAGTGAGTTGTAATTGATTCCTATCATCTACTGTGGTTGCACAGGTGAGATGGAAGGGAGCGTGAGTGAATAAACTTTGTCCCTCTACTGAGTTCACTGATATTGTAATTTATACAGTCTGTATTGCCATCTGTTGAAGGTGGGACTGAGGTCTGAGACAGTTTAGGAGGAAGAGGAGGAGGAGGAAATTGGATTTATACCCTGCCCTTCACTCAGAGTCTCAGAGCAGCTTACAAACTCCTTTCCCTTCCCCTCCCCACAACAGGCACCCTATGAGGTAGGTGGGGCTGAGAGACCCTTTCAAGGACAGCTCTTGTCAGAACTATGGCTTGCCCAAGGTCATCAGGCAGCTGCAAGTGGAGGAGTGGGGAATGAAACCCGGTTCTCCCAGATTAGAGTCCGCACACTTAACCACTACACCAAACTGGCTCTCTACAAACTGGCTCACTACACCGAACTGGCTCTTTTAGGATCCCAGCTGTTCACCTCCAGCATGCCCCCAACATTGTCCATTCTAGCCTGTATGCCCCAGGATCCACATCACTACTGAAGCTGCAACAGCATAAAGTTATGCTGGTACAGCCATTGTTACCCCAGTACACAGTCTCTGACACCAGGCTGGTTTATGGTTTTACTCAGCAACCTATTAAACTGTCATAACTGGAGCACAGAACTGCATTCTATGTTAACTCCTATTGTAATAAATGCATTACAGATACTTAACTATGGCTGGACAATCCCCATGGATTTTAGATCGGATTCTCTTGTGGGAGGCCCCAGAACACGGCTAGCACACTTTCCCTCCTATCTGCCTTCCTCTCAGTGGTCCATCTTCCCAGCCTCTTTACACAAACGATATGCTTGATCTGAATTCCATTCCAATTGAATGTTTTTGTGCTGCCAGATTGAATCACATGGCCTGAAATTAATTGAAAATGAAGGCTTCCCATTAAAGGCAAATTGTTTAATGAAACAAATTGTTTTAAAAAGCATCGCTTCTGGGCTGAGACCCTGGATAACAAGTTTCAGCCCAGAGTGAAATTTTATGCTTGAGTTATAAACCTCTGATAGTGAAGGGTTTAATGGAAATTCACACAGACTATTAATTGTAACGGTGCCAATATATTAGGAAGAACAAGAAAATTAATAAAGCATTTAAACAAAGCAAGTTCCTTTTGTTGGAAGAGAAGGATTTGGCACTGTCCTTTTGGCCCCAGCCTCCAGCAGGGGGATCACAAGAGAGTCAGTTAGATAGACAGGCACACTATGGGTTTCCTTCCTGTTTACTCTTCTGTCTCTGTTCCCTTTGATGGATAGACTGATAATTTTTAGAGAGCCATTTCCTCTCTACTCTACACATACTTACTCTTTCATATACAAGAAAGTGTATGCTGCTCTTATCTTTGAAAAATGGATGCAGGACCACTCTTCCCTGTATCCTTACCCATCCGTAGATAGTTAGCAGAGATTTTATCCTGCTTATCTGTTTTGCCTAGAATAGAATTCTCTGTAAGAAGGAATTCTTATTATTTTTTTAATCTGATTAGTGGCTTTGTGTAACATTGTAAGTTTGCTAGCACACTCAGTACCAACATTTTGCTGTGTGGTTAGCTTTAAGCACTCTGTTACTTAAGGCAAAGATTCGTGGCTGTACCAAATCAGTGAACACCATGCTTCTTAGCTATTTCAGTGTACTAACACAAGCATAATGATTAGTTGTTTCTTGCTACGTGTGTGTGTGTGTACACATACACCCCATGTACATGTATATACATGCATCCCCAAAAGAGATCAGGGCCCTGTGGGACCTTTTACAGGTCTACAGGGCCTGTTAAGACAGAGCTCTTCCGCCAGGCTTTTGGCTAAGGAGCCACCAACAACAACAACAATGACAAGATCAAGTTTTCACTTTCTAGTTTTACACACATAATACATATGGAGAGCACTTCTAAGCAGGTCTACTTAGAATCCTACTCAACAGGGCTTACTCCCAAGAAAGTGTTCCTAGGATTGCATAGTTGGAAAGGTCAAATTGTTTGCACAAATCTAGAAATGTAGGAATAAATTTTTGGGGACTCATGTGAATTGATGGTTTTAAAATCATTTAGAATGTTTAAAATTATTTTAGCATTTTTTAAATGCATTATGTTTCTATCAGCATATTGTTATATATTGTACTGTGTCATATTGTGTTAGGTTTATTACAGTAGATTCTGTGGAGAATTACTCCAGTCTAAATTAATTAATTCCAATGCCTAGACTAAAGTAACTCTCAGTAGGATTGTACAACAAATTTAAGTTTTCTTCATTTCCAGAGGAATAGCTGTAGTAATCTGTTGCAGCAAAAACAGGGAGTCATGCAGCACTTTAAAGACCAACAGGTTTATTGTGGTATGAGCTTCTGTGGAGAAGAGTGGATTAGAGAAAATAGGCTTTCATCCACAAAAACTTGGGTTTTGTTGTTATATAGAGTTTAAAAGTTTGACAATATACTGACATGATCACACAACTTTAGCAACAGTGGTGGCATGTTAAGGGTTTCCAAGAGCTGTCTTCATTCTAGCAACAGCAAAAATGAGGGTCAGAATGACAGTGTGAGACAACACAATGTCACTTCCAGTTGAACCTGACATAACAGAACATTCTAGGAATTCCCCAATCTCTATGGTAAAAACTATAGAGATTTGGAGGATTCTTAGATGTTGCTTTCTTCCCCCTACATTTTGGCTTCTGCTGGAGCGAAGAGCCCTGATAGGGCTTGGAGCCTGGTGGCAGGATTTTTCCCACTCCTCTTGGGCAAATGGCATTCATAAGGCCTGCTGCCGTGATTGTACAATTTCTTCAACCGGAATTGCATTTTAATTCTTTGTATCACACTTGAAATATCAGATGGCATGTCTGGATGGGAGGACATTCCCCCCTGCTTTTCCAAGTGATCTCTAAAGCCAATGCAACATACTCTGATGTCCGAAGTTTATTCTTGCGTCCCACTATGTAAATATCAGTTTTCTCCTTTAAACAGTGGACTTAATAATAACCAGAAGCTTTCCCGCTATTGTACAGAAGTATTCCACCTTACTTGCTGATGGTCCAGCTCGCTTCCATTCTTGGCTATTCCACAAGGCCTTCTACACTTGGCCTCTTTCATTGTCTGTCTGCCTGACTGTCAGGGCAATTCTACACAGGGTTACACCCTTCTAAATAATTACAAATGGTTTAAGTCTGTTTAGGATTGCACTCTGTCACTCTAGAGGATAACTTCCTGTGTTGAATGATAAAAGGTCCCCAGCAGTTTAAATATGAACAAAGAGAGCATTTTCAGGGGTTGAGGACAGGATTTGCCCATAATGCAATACTGCCCCTACAGGTGTGGGGCCTAAATGGCTTCCTGTGCCTGGTGACATTTTGAGCCATGGTAGGTCTGCCACCATTTACCTAGCAGCATCCTGGACTCTGCTACATAGTCTCTTTGCAATACAAGGGTAAGGAGGGAATTCAGTTCCAAGGATATTTGTCCTCAAAGTCTAAGACCACCCCACCCCAAGATCCTTTCACTGGTAAAAGGAGTCTGAACCACCACCACCCTTTACCATTGAAATAATCCTTTTGCAAGGAATTAGCATGCTGGCTGACTCAACTTAAAGTAGAAATGGACCACAGTGAATAGAACCTGTAAAATATAGCCAAAGCTAAACACTGTAGGTGTCACACTACCTCTCTTTTAATTTGTGTGGAAAGATATTTATTTATTTATTTATTTATATTTATTTTGAGATTTATACCCCGCCCTATTTGGTAGCTCAGGGCGGCTTGATGTGGGCGGCTTGATATGATGTGGTTTTAATTTTTTTGTTGTTTCTTATTGTCACTCAGGGTATTTAACACTGCCACCAGGAATTTAATTCCAGTCTTATTAATTAACCTTTCCCACAGTATTGTACCCAAGCTCTAAGGCTCTTTCGTTGGACCATGTGTTTCTGAGGATGAGATTTTTATATGTTAAACAGCATATGACTTTGGGTTAACAATAAAGAAAACTTCATTTACACAAGAAGCATATTGGTTACAAGATGTTTTGTTACTTGTCTCTTCAGTGAATATACCTTCTCCAATGTTGCTATATTGCTCAGTAAAATCTTTCCCTTTTTAACTCAGGTCTCTGTCAGCTTTTTCCCCTCACACTCTTATAATACTTTGACAATAATAGATTTTGCCTAATATGCCCCCTGAAGTATTTTACTTTCTTCTTTAAGATCTTAATGCCTTTCACATCACTTATATAGGATTCTAATTAGAAGACTGCTTCTCAGACTGATTACAACCAGTGTTCCCTCTAAGCTGTAGAGTTTTGTGAGCAAAAATTCTACTTTATGAGCTACTGGCATTAAAGTTGTGAGTGACTGACTTGGCTGCTGCATAAATTAGTTTGCTCTGGAGCCATCCTTCCTGAGCGAAGGCAAAAATGTGTGAGCCGGAGGCTAAAAAACTGTGAGCTAGCTCACACTAACTCAGGTTAGAGGGAACACTGATTACAACTGACAATTGACTGCTGCTTGCACACTCTGCCTTCTCTCTCTCTCTCCAAACACACTTCTTAGCTCCACCCATACACTCTCAGTCACCAACCAATCACCTCACTCACTCATCTCCCTCTTTCACCCCCTTGTTCTTCTGAAACTTACCAACCATTTAAAGAAACACACACTTAATAACTTGAAATCATTACAGTATGTAACAACAATTTTTATAACACAATTTCAATTATTTTAATAAAGTTTCACACAATGTTTCCAAGTATTCAGCTGTCGTCTCTTATTCATTTCATAAATATCATGATCCTTCTCATAAATATGCTGTTTTTAATAAGAAAATCACTAATTATATGAGTACATAAACAACATCAGTTTTCAAGGAAGCCTGTACTATATGCTATTACAGTCCCGTATAGTCCACAATCAAGTAATCTCAACAGTAAACAAAACAAGCCCTGTTTCTTAATGCGGCCCACTGTGGGTCTGTCTGCATCTGGACGTGTTCTCTGCTGTTAAAGGGCTTAGTCAAAACGAAGGCTGAATGTAGTAGAATATATGAAAGTTGAAGTTGCATTTGGAGCTCGACTGAGTGTGGTTGAGAATGGATGCTGAACTGAAGTTATATTCTAACACAGATCCTAGGTATTTATTCACATATTTCTTTCCTTCATCAGAGTTAAATTGATAGATCTCTTTGTAATCTTTCACTTACTAGCTCCTGTATCTATATGTAGGGTTTTGGAACATAAATCCCAGATTAAAAATTAAATTTTGGAGGCTCCCATAGTCATACGCTATCTGGAAATGGGACACGCTTTTTTTTTTTTTTTTTTCATTGCCAAATGCGTGAGGCAACAATATCATCATGAGGATATCCAAAAGAAATTATTACAACAGGAGGCAATTTGGACTTTTAGGCTTCAAGCACATACTAAATTTGGCTTAAATCAGACATTAGACTTTTCATGCTTTATTTAAAATTTCATCTAGTGGTTGGAGTCTGCCTGGTATAGAGCTTTAGCCACTAAGTTTTTAAGGACAGGTCCACTCAAAACTAGCCCAAATTATACAGCTATTAGTAATTCAGGAAGAACTATTAATTTTGAATCATGAAATTGTTAGAAAGCTATTGCCAACCCTCTTGAGCATGAAGCTTTTTTGCCTCATTATTGAATATGGTGTATTGTGTTTCTACATTGTAAAGGTATGTAACAATCGCGACTTTTTTCATGGTTGTAATCCTGGATGTGTTTTGATATTGTTTTTGTGAAGATATTTTCTTGATTGGCAACATATATGTATTGTTATTAATCAGCTCTGGTTTAAAAGTACTAAATCTTTGACTCTAATGAAGACTGGAAATGTGGACTTTATCTAGGAAGACTGGAAATGTGGACTTTATCTAGGAAACTATTCAAGGCATTTGTTGGAATCATGAACATTGCCGCTTATTCTTTTGAAGACAAGTCATTTTGCTGAAATATTGCCTGTCAGCCGTTGATCTCTTACATTCCATAAGTGGAGAAATTGGCTCTGGAATAGTCAAGTGCAGGCCAGTTTGGATATTGCTGTTTGTATGTCAGCCTATTTATGTACTGAGCCTTTTCTGACTATCAACATTCAGCTATGAACTTTTTTCTTCTGATGTGGTTTGGTCCTTATATTTTGTAATAAATGTTTACATATGTTCCTTCAGGTTGAAATAAATATCTTCAGTAATGTAAAAATATTTCTTATGGTTCTAAAATATTCTTTAGAAATACAATAAGTACATAGACTACATAGAGACACAAGACTGGTATATTCATATTATTTATTTAGTTTCACCACAGTGGTTTTGTTACAGTTTCAGCCACCTGGAGGTTGGCAGCCATTGGAACTCCAGATGTGTAATTTGGCTTTAAAATGCTGCTGGGCAGGATGATCTGGATAAGAGCTGCAGTAGTGGGCAAGGTTTAACTCTTCCCTCCCATGGCTCTTCTCCCAACAAAGCTGTGTTCGGCCCTAGTAAAGAAAGAGACAGATGCCCTTATTGTGCCTACCTTTTTTCCTGCTGAGGCTTAAAACATTCTGGGGTGGAGCATTCTGGGGTGATAAGAGAAACAGCACAGGGTGGGGAAAATTCCTTGTTTCATCCTGTGTTTTTTATATAGCAATACACTGGGGACCTAATTTCAATTAGGGAATCTGTTAAAAAACAATAACTTAGATGCAAAGTTTGGAGAGGGACCTCCAAAATAAGAATTATAATATGACTTCCATAAATGAATCCAATTATTTCTTGTAGCTGATGAGATTGGGATTATTATTGTTCTAGAGATTGTTCCAATTTTTTTCCACCTCAGGTATTTAACAGATGGTCAATGAAACTGGTTTTATAAAACCTGCAGAGTTTTTGCAATGGATATATGCATTGGTAATTCTAAATTCAAAACTATACTCAGAAAGCTCCTTCAGAGCTCAGTAAAAGACAGTAAGAATTTTTTCCCCATTAACATTCTTTATTTCCCAAGTATTTCAGAGACATTTTCCTTCTTTGTTCCCAGTTCATATTGACTTTATTGTAGGACACAGAAATTAATTTGCTCAGCTGTATATTGCATGAAATGTGTTGTTACTCTTCCCCCCACCTAAGCTTAAAATATTTATAATTAAACTTATTACTGTTTCAAAAACACAGGACAAAGTGTAAGTAGAAGCCAAAATAGTTGGATTTGGAAGGAGGAATATATACATTTTTTTAAAAAATGGGATTAACTGAATACAATTTAGAGTGTGCTGAATCAGATGTGAAACCTTATTACTATGTAATGTCTACTGAATATCAGCAAGTTCCCATGAAGCATTTGCACAGAGCATTTATTCTGTAAACCTCCTTTCATTCCAGTTGAGTTTATACAACATACTCCATTGAAGATTTTGAATCTCCACCTTTCCAATATAATTACCTATTCTGAAGGGTTACATCCAGGGCTTTTTTTGTAGAAAAAGCCCAGCAGGAATTCATTAGCATAGTAGGCCATACCCAACAGCAGAAACTTATTAGCATATTAGGCCACACCCTGACAGCACAGCTCATTAGCATATTAAACCACACCCCCTTGTTACCAGAAGTGTGGTCATCCAGCCACGCCCACCTTTTGCTTCTTATTCTGTTTACCTTGTTTGTTGTCAAAACCCAGGGCTTTTTTTGGAGCAGGAACTCCTTTGCATGTTAGGCCACACACCCCTAATGTAGCCAGCCCTAATGAGTTTCTGCTGTTGGGTGTGGCCTGTTATACTAATGAGTTCCTGCTGGGCGTGGCCAACTCGGGAGCCAGACGGAACTCCCTCCCTGTGCGTTCCTGCCCCAAAATAGCCAGGGTTACATCTTCCAAAGCTCAAATATACTTATTTATTTAGCTTATACCCTGTCTTTTCCCCTAATGGAGTCCTGAAGCTGCTCTCATTGTTTTCCTCTCCGTTATATCCTCACAATAATCCTTTGAGGCTGGTTTGGATGGGAGTGTGTGATTTGCCTGAGGTCACCCAGCAAGCTTCCATGGCAATGTGGGAATTTGAACCTAAATCTTCCAGATCCTAGGCTGCAACTCTAACCATTACACTACACTAGTGTATTTTATTGAGCTGTGGAGGAACTCTATCTGTTCCTTGCCAAATGCAATTACACCAGGCAGAGTAAAAAAATAATTGCTTCAGCACAAGTTCTCATGAGAGAATATTATACCATAATACCCCTGTACTATACGCTCTGGACCCTATTTTGTGGGTGTGGCTTCTTACATTTCAAATTTGGGATTTAAGCTCTGAACCTGCAAAGCAAACAAGGATAAGAAATTAACAAAGTGCTGGGCCTTTTTGAAGATCTAAGACAGGTTGCCCAAAAGTGCATAAAACAACATGCAAAGATTAAAAAGAGGCGGGCCAGTGTGGTTGAGAAGGTACACAGCAAGAGAAATGGATTCCAAGAACAAATGTCTGTGAGTTTAGCCAGTAGTTAAGAACAAAGGGCTCCCTTCAAATGCTAACAACAAGAAGCAGGAAAAACAGTAGCTACACAACAGGGTTCAAAATAGCCTAGTTCTAAAATGCAATTCTTTCTTATTGGATACTAGCCAATATGGTCTTGAAAGTACTGCTTAAAACTTGGCAATAGAATCTT
This sequence comes from Gekko gecko, assembly GCA_029375565.1. NCBI lineage: Eukaryota > Metazoa > Chordata > Lepidosauria > Squamata > Gekkonidae > Gekko > Gekko gecko. The sequence continues at coordinate 57,927,774 of JAPDNY010000003.1, read as the reverse complement.
CTTTTCAGGGTCTGAAACAAGGGTGTTTATTTGTTTTTTTTTTTAAATCAAAGCTGGCTGAGATTCTGCTGTGCCCTTCAAATGCCAATTTAAAACATATAAAAAGTTCTCACTTCTGGAAAAGAGTTAGTGAAAATGAAGTCCACACAACCTGAAAAGCCTGGTTGGGCACCTCTCTTTCAAAGACATTTACATTACAAACCCCTGCTGGTTTCAGCAGAACTGATTTAATATAACCATGCTTTAAGAGTCCATCCTCAAAAAGTCTTATGGTACTTTAATAACAAGAAGATCTATTAGGACACAGAACCTGCTTCATCAAATACATGAATTGCTAATAAGCTTAGTGGGTCTGTCTTGGCTCCTATAACTTCCCTGCAAGCACAGCACTATTCTCCTTTGCAGAAGTGGTGTTCCATTGGAGAGCAGGTTTCTCTGGTTCTAAGCACTTGCTGTGTGAGCAGAAAGTGCCTAGTTCCAGGGGGACATGCTTTCTAATGGAGCATCACCTCCACGAAGAAGGACAGCGCTGCTCAAGCAGAGAGAAGGTATTCGATCCAAGCCATTCTGAGCCAAGCTCCAGGGCTATTTTTGGGCAGGAACGCACAGGAACAGAGTTCCGGCTGGCTCCCGAGTTGGCCACGCCCAGCAGGAACTCATTAGGGCTGGCTACATTAGGGGTGTGTGGCCTAACATGCAAAGGAGTTCCTGCTCCAAAAAAGCCCTGGGTTTTGACAACAAACAAAGTAAACTGAATAAGAAGCAAAAGGTGGGTGTGGCTGGATGACCACACTTCTGTTAACATGAGGGTGTGCCCTAATATGCTAATGAATTTCTACTGTTGGGTGTGGCCTATTATGCTAATGAGTTCCTGCTGGGCATTTTCTACAAAAAAAGGCCTGCCAAGCTCAAATGTATACAAGCTAAGCACAGTAACCATTGCTGTCAGTGGTAAAAGATGACAACACAGTCTTCCTAGACTTCTTAAGCCAAAGCTAACAACTGCTATGAGAAAGGAATCTATTGCCCTTACTTAATCATATTGAGATAGTGTTTAATATGTGAATATGTTCTATTTCCACAGTTTCAGTTGTCTCCCTTTGATGGTGTTCTGTTACAGAACAGTGACAAAAGATCAGATCAGCAGCAGAGGACTATAATCTTGAAGGGTCTTCTGTATGATTTATACGTGAATTCACCATGTGGACAACTTGTGTAGTCCACACTTTGTCTCATACCTTGTTACATTTAGTGCTTTACTTTCCATTCAATCTCAGGCAGTGTCCAAGTACTGGCAGAAGGGGGAAACAGACCCTGAAGTTCCAGAGTATCCTGTTCAAAGTTGCAAGCCTATTATCATATGTCTATTTATATCATTTCGAAAATAAATAGACATCAGGGGAATCCATAAGAAATTTGTGAGGAAATTCCCCTGTTGTGCCCTACTTTCGCCCCCAGTTTCTGACTTTTTTTTAATCCCTTGCTTTGTCAGGATTCAGATTTTTCTGCAATTCCTGGGGGATCTCCTGGGGTTTATAGAAAAATCTTCCTTCTCTTTACATGTCCCCAGAGTATGGATTGTTGATCTGCATTTTGATGCCATGTTCAGATTTAGATAGATTTTTACTCAAGTATTAACATAAGATCATGTTTGTACAAATTCAAACAAGTGATGCTTGTGCCCTGTGTATAATAATTAGCCATCATGCAGGGTTCCTAACACTAGTATGAACAGACATCCTTTAATGCCTTTTATTCTGCCCTGACACTATGTTCATTATTGGAATTTTTGCCTTCTTCAACTATTTCCACTGATATTTCATTTCTTTTCGCTTTCTCCTGATATTACACAGGTCTAACTACTTCCATTCCACTATTTTGGACTGGTTATGGGGTAGTGGTGTTTGAAAGGACAGAAGTTTTTGTATCTGTGCTCAGATTCCTTTAAGTTACCTTGCTCAAAAAAGGAGTTCATGATCTTGCAAGGAAGCAATCAACCATGGGCAGGAAATGTGCAAAGAAATGCAGAGGAAAACTTTCAAGACAAAACAAAATAGGAAGAATGGTACTTCAGGGAGCTTAGTGCAGAACATACACCAAATGTCAGTGGGAATTTCTCTTTTTTAACTGTCTCATACTACACCCTCAGTCAAAATTAGAGGACTCCTAACTGAAACTATTCAGACAATGACTGAGTAAACAGTGTGGCTTAAATCTTTTTGCTTATGAGAGTTTCACTTTGTGACTGATTAGACCATTATATGGCCACTCAGAGTATATGTGCTGGCCTATGGAATCAGAACAAGAGGATTTCTTTGTGGTGTATCCAAACCTATCTACAATGTAATCTTCAGAAATCTGCACAGTTTCTACATCATCTGTGTCAAATTCCCCTCATTTGGTCCAAATAAAATAATCAAAGAGTAGCATCTAGAAAGTTAAGTCCTTTGATTTCCATGATTTTCCATTAAGGCTGTCGCACCCCCTGTCCAGCCTGGGGGGCATGGGGGGGGGCGACCTGGGTTGGGTTGGCCGAAGGGGAACATTGAGGGGTCTCGCCGGGAGCCTCAGATATCAGAAGGGCCTGGGGTTGCTTCACCTCCAGCAGCCTACTTCCTTGGAGCTCTTAAGGAGGAGAGCCTCTTTCACTCTCTCTCGGTTGGCAGGCTATTCCTTCAAGCTCCTTCTCTCCTCCCTGGCTCTGGCGTCCACCACTCTTTTATTCCCTTCCACCAACACCTGACCCCTCCCTCCCCCCTTGACCATTGCTCCATTGGCTTCCAACCCTGTTTGTCTCTTTGCCTCGTCTCCTCCATTGGCCGGGGTGTTTCTCCTTTTAAGGCTGGTTGGAGACTCCGCCCCTTCCAGTTCTCAGGGCTGAGGGCTGGCTGCATTCGTGCTTTCTCTTCTGGTGTGTTCTGTCATTGCTGATTCCCAGGTAAGGATTTCCCCGAGGGACCAAGCCCTGGGGAAAAGTGGCGGAGGCTTTGGGGTTGCCTCCGTGCGGATTCTGGCCCCATACTGCTGGGGTTTAGCTTGCTGGTCACTCTCCCGGGAGATGGAAGATGCCCGGCATCCATTGCTGCCCCAGACGCCTCCCCTCGTGGTTCCCCCGCCCTGGCCTGTGTCCAACCCCAGGCCTCGGGTGGTGGAGCCTGTGTGGGTGGGTGGTTGCTGGGCAGCTCGGCCGCCAGCGCTTCCTTGGCTGATGTCCTGGGCCACCAGCCGCCGCTGCCTGCCCTTTCCTTCCCGGGTGGGGCTTCTAACGGGGCCATCTGCCACTCTCCCTGGGAGAGTCGGCATGCCCCGTCTCCCTCTTCCTGCCAGCGCCCGGTTGCCTCCGGGTCAGAGCGACCGGGAGAGCCAGTTGCCGTCGGCCCTGGTCGGAACACCGGGAGGCCAGGGGCTGCCTCTGCCGCTGTGGCGTGCCTGTCAGGCAACACGGCTCTGGCCGCCGCCACCCCCAGTTGCCCAAGTCCCGGCTGGCGCGCTCCCCGCAGCTCTGAGCCGTGGGGTGCTAGCTGTGCGCCGGGACAAAGGCCATGAATTTAATACAACTTAACTTTCGCTGGATTGTGGCCATTATTCATGAGAGTTAAAGCAGAAATTTGGGTCTTTTAGTAACAGGTCAACCAAGTCCACATGGTTAAGTTTTCTGTGAAATAGAGGTAGTCTGCAATCTGTTAACAAAAGCTACATTGTACCCTCTGTTGGATCAGATGACTAATCTCGATAATAACTTTGAAGCTCTCCAAAAACAGCCGAAAGAGACTAATTTAAAAGCAGAGGAGATGGCAAAATCAGTGAAAAAGGCTGAAGCCAAGACAAAAGCAATTAAGCAAAGACTGGAGGTAGGGGAGAAAGAGAAGACCTTTGTCAAAGATCAACTTTTAAGATTCCGAATGGAAAAATCAACTTTTGTTCTGAGATTTCAAGGTGTTCCTGAACAGAAGGATGAGAATCTGAAGAAAATCTTGAGTGAAGCATTGGCCCCAATGACAGGTTTAACTGTGGATGTATTGCAAAGCGATATGGATATGATCTATCAGACATATCCAGAATTCATCAAGAAAAAAACCCTTCCTGGAGAGATAATGGTGAGATTCTTGAAGAGATCTACAAGAGACATGGTGCTCAAGGCCACAAATGGGACAATCTTAAAAATCAAAGACGAGGAAATCGAAGCGTTAAAAGACATATCATTTGAAATAAGAAAAAAGTGTTAACAGTATAAAAACTTAACCAGCTTTTTGCAGAAAAACTCTACACCATACAGATGGGTAATACCTGAGGGACTTGTCTTCAACTAAAGATAAAAAAGAAAACATAGACTCTGTCTTAAAAGCAAAGATGTTTTTGGAACTGCAACAAGGACTAGTGAGTGATAAGAAAGCAACAGAGGAACAAGACATGGAAGAAGAAAGCAGCACTTATGGGTCGGGAAGTTTGGAAAGCACGGCAAGTAGTAACCCAGATGAGGACTTCAGTTCTGAAAAAGGGACTGCGGCCCCAAGCTCCTGAAAGTCCAATGGAAATTTGATAAAAAGAAACATAGAGGAAAGAATTGAAATAATTTAATCTTATAAACTTGAAAGTTTAATTGTTTAAGCTGTACTTATCTGATTTAACCATATAAATACCAGTTAGTAATAGAAAGTGTAAGAAATTGCTACATTCCATTAACCTTATTAACTCTGATTAAACTAATGACAAATCATTTTGTATGATCCTTGTGTAGCTTTTTTTTTAGTTTAGTGTTTTAGTGTTTGTAGTGTTGTAGTGTTTATAGTTTGTAGTGTTTGTAGGCTGAAAATAATATGTTTTTTAAAAAGCTACATATTAAAGGTTGAGTATCTGGAAAAACTGGAACACTAAAGTGGTACAATATCATCTTTGATACAATATTACCTTTGATACAATATCACCTTTCATCTATTCTCAGAACACCCTTTTTCTTTTATGATAATGACTATAAGGGATTGAACTATTTTAATATATATATATATATATATATATATACATATTTTAAAAATATTTTATCAAGAAAAAAGTGGGATACAGAAGGGAAGAAGGGGAGGGGGAAAATATAGATTCATCAAGTTTGTTAAATATTATGAATTGTTACATACAACAACTAAAATCAAATGTATTACCAAATCTCTCCTTATATATAATTGTGAAGCGTGGTGGCACTTTCTGAACATTCCACACGCTCTTAAATCAGTTGGCTCCATGATGTGTCACTCAGAAGATGTTCCTATCCACTGGCTGCATTGCCTAAGTCCCACCTACAACATTCCAAACAGTTTACTGTTCCTCTTCCCCCCATAGCCAGTCAGAACACAGAGGTTATTTGCATATGCGGCCTGATTGGCCTTTAACATTCTAAATATTTTGCTGTTGCTGTTGGAAATCATCAAATGTGTCTTGAGGCAAAGTACATATCCCAATCTTCCCTTAAATGGTCACTGGAGCTGCCATTCTCCCTGTGGGGCCTGGAGATCTCCCAGAAGTCATTGTGTTCCCCAGCCACAGCACATCATTTCCCCTACAGAAAATTTCCCAGCTATTACAACTGATCTCCAATTGACCAAGATCAGTTCTCCTGGAGACAATGGCTGCTTTGGTCAGTGGACTCCATGGCACTATATCCTGCTGAGGTCCCTCCCCACCTGAAACCCTGTCCTTCCAGGTTCTATCCCTCAAATCTACAGGTATTTCCCAACCCAGAGTTGGTGACCATGTAATTGGCTATGGAATCACTTTCCAGACCCTTGGTACCCAAAACACACGGCATAGGAGGAAGAGCTTTTCTACCGTCATTACCACTGCATGGCCCCAAATTAACATAAACCAACCTCCAGGCAGCACCTGCAGATCTCCAGCTATTAAAACTGATGTCCAGATGACCAAGATCAGTTCTCCTGGAGACAATGGCTGCTTTGGCCTGTGGACTCCATGGCATTATACCCTGCTGAGGTCCCTCCCCACCACAAACCGTGCCCTCCCCAGGCTCTATCCCTCAAATCTACAAGTATTTCCCAACCCAGAGTTGGCAACCCTGTAACTGGCTATGGAACCATTTTCCAGACCCTTGGAACCCAGAAGACGTGGCATAGGAGGAGGTGGTTTTCTACCTTAGCTGTCACTGCATAGCCCCAAATCAACATAAGTCAGGGGTGGAGGGAATCATACCTGTTACCATGAGGCTGTCCTCCCATACTACCCACTTGGGGCAGCAAAATGACTTGAGACAGCCCTGCCTTATAGCTAAGCAGAAGGAAATAAACATGGCTCACTTCTCTCTATTTTCCCCTTCCCTCTGCCGCCTCACCAGCCACAGCCGGGACACTCACTTGGAGCTTCCTTCTAGAGCTCGTTGTATTTCTTCCCACAACAGGCCTTACTCTTAATGTATTACATAATTCAAATATAGAAACAAATAATAAAGAATCAGTATTACAGAATTTTGGGCAAAAATATTCTCTGGAACATCAACATTAATTTATGCATTTGATCACTACTTCAGCAGTTTTAGAGCTATCCTCATCTTCTCTTAGTCCAATTGAACATGTAATACTAGAGATGTGAAATAGCACTAAGGGTTTGGTCTCTAGAATGTGAGTTCTAATCTAGGTGCTAGTTCAACTGTTATGAAAGAATTAAAACTATTGAGAAATAATTAATCACCCTAGCTGAGGATGCAATCCTAAAATCACTTTCATGGGAATAATCCATGTTCAACAGAATGAGACCTATGTCTGAGTCTTCCTGCTTGGAAATACTCCTATAAACAGTAAAGCTAGTTTACATTTTGGCAGACTTTCCCCCTTATTGTTGGAGCAGCTGTCAATTGCAAGGAATATATTGTCATACATGGTAGTTATATAATTATATAGAGATTTTTTTTAAATTCAGATGTATGATGAGATCAGTGAGATCTAGACAGACTGTCATCCTGGATACATGCATATCATTATTAGGGATTTTTCAAGGTTAAAATAAAAATGGGTTGCATAAAAATCTTACACATCCTCAGATCCTGTCGGCTTTCTCTCCAGGATTAGTTTAAAAGCTGCTCTGCCATCTTTTTGATATTAACCACCAGCATCCTGGTTCCCTTTTGGTTTAAATGAAGCCTGTCTCTTGCCCACCCACACCTCGAATGAAACACATGCACAAGTGATGGGTTAAACTGGGTATTTATTTATGCATAAGCTGATCTGCCTCAACTATCAAATTAAGCACAGGTTACCTTATGCCTGCAAAGCAGGCTTCCTTAGGGCAAACCCACCCTGGCTCAGAGCCCAGTTTGGAATTCTTCCGGACCCCACTCGTCATGGCCCACACATCAAATGCATAGAGGAGATGTAGGAACACATCCCAGCCCATGACTGCTAAGCCTTAAGACTTGACATATGCTCCCTGAGCACTGAAGAGGCCCCTGCCCAAGCATCCTGGACTGCCCAATTTGATGACCGCCCCTATCGCTGCTATCTAGGGGTGCTTGCCAGCACAAATAACCCCCCCTCAACCCTGCTTTCCTGCCTTCCCAGAAAGGGCCTAACCAGGTTACCAGGCCTACTCATACCCTGCCCCCATGACCATGTGAAGCCAGCAAAAAAAGTCACCCTTCCGGCCAATTCAGTGGAATCCAAAAAATTCCTGTTCAGCCCCAAAACCGGTGACTGGCTAATTCCACAGAGGGCAGGCGGGTGGGGAGCTCTTCCTTGGCTGGAATGGTCACTGCAAGGATGCTGCCCTCTAATCCAGCCAGCCTGTCGCCTCTGATAGGCCAGTGCTCCTGCGCTGGGCCCTGTGATTTCATTCAAGGATGGGGGGGGGGGGCAAAAGCCTGTGCCTGCTCTTGTGAAGGCACCAGTCTTTTGCACAGGTTCGGTATGTCCTGACCTATAAAGTTCCCCAGTGCCTAACAAATCTAAACCCTTCTTCCAGGCACCACTTTCTCATCCACGCATTGAGACCCCTGGCCTTACCTGTCTAGCTGGCCTGCACACAGAACTGGCAGCACTCCTGAGAATGCTACTATGATGCAACCTTAGAGATGTCAGTCCCCAGGTGCAGGTAGGGGTTCCCCTGATTTTTAGGGCTCAGATCCTATGCCTGCCAGATGGGGGGGGAGCCACGCCCACAACAGTCATCTGCAGCCCTGCTTAAAAATGTGCTGCTTTTAGGGCAAGCGCATGGGCACCCGCTCTTTCCAAGTTGGTGCTGCCGGCTCTTGCCTTGCAAGAAACAAGTTCTCCTCTTGCAAGGCAGGTGCATGTGGTGCCCGCTCTTTTCAGACAGGGTCCACCGGCTCCTGCCTTGCAAGAGGAGAGTTCCAGTATGATGTAGTGATTAAGTGTGTGGACTCTAATCTGGGAGAACTGGGTTTGATTCCCCACTCTTCCACCTGCAACTACTGGGTGACCTTGGGCAGGCCACAGTTATGTCAGAGCTGTTCTCTCAAGGATAGTTCTGGAAAGAGCTCTCTCAGCCCCACCTACCTCACAGAGTGTCTGTTGTGGGAAGGGGAAGGGAAAGGAGTTTGTAAACTGCTCTCAGACTCCAAATGAAGGGTGGGGTATAAATCCAATCTACTCCTCCTCCTCAAGTGGGGGCCGCCAGCTCCTGTCTTGCAAGAGGTGAATTCCCCTCTTGCAGGGCAGGAGCGTTCAGTGCCTGCTCTCTTCAAGTGGGGGCTGCTGGCTCCTGCCTTGCAAGAGGAGAGTCCCACTCTTGCAGAGCAGGGGCACTTGTTCCCCGCAACCATTTAAAGGAAAGGTTCCTTTTAAATAGTTGGGGAAAGGCGGAGGCGGGGAACAGCTGTGTCCAGGGCATGATGGCATCATTCTGCATGACATCATCATGTTGGGGATGGCCATGCACCCTCCTGGAACACCCCCTAATCCCCCCGCTTAAGGAGAAAATTGGATCTGGCATCTCTATGCACCCCTTCCACTTCAGTCTCTCATAGGCTAGATTTTCCCACTGTTTTTCTGTCCCCTTACTGACTGAGCAGCCCTGGTAACATGTTTTCTTCTCCCCCGAAGAAACTTTGGCTGTTCCACCCTGTCAGTAAGATATATTTTGATTATTTGCTCAGCCCAGGGACCTGAGGGAAGGGATAGGATCACCCTTTAACTCAAACTCTTGAAAATGGCACTTGAGATGCTTTTAAAATTTAAAAATAACAAAAGGTTTTATTTAACATCAGAGGGTAAGGTCTGGTGAAATCAGGAATTGAAGTTACTGAGGTAAAACTAGTAAGACAAACTTTTGCTTTTATGTATCAGGCTAATGAGAGGTTCTTAATATATTCACAATTACTCAGATCTTTTCATTGAGAGGCTTTTGTTCCAGTGTTTTCCCAGATACTCTAGTAAACTTCATTTGAGTAATTGCTGACTCTTTTGGTTCCCAGAAGGCTGGTACCCTCGTCCCAGTACCTCCTTGGAACACCAGGACTCTTCTTGAGTTTTTGACTGACTTTAAAGGCGTCTACCAGCAGTTTCTGATCACACCAGACCAGGTAATTCTGTACTCCTCAGAGACAACTCTCCCTGTATGACTGGGTAGGGAATCTTCTGTATAAGATCTATCCCCTTTCCTTTGGCCTCAGTGAGAGTTTTCTCTGCTACCCAGACTTCCTTGTCAAACTCTCCCCCAGTTCTCTGTCTGTGTTCAAACTGCTCTCACCTAATCCTGAATTCAGACTGTATTCAGTTAAGGTATAAATCTGACTTTGTCAGTACTAAACTCTTTTTTCTGTCTGGGCTACACTCAGTCTCAGTGCACGTCTCTTCTCAGTTATGGTAGGAATCTGAATGAATCTCCTCAGCATCCAGCTCTCTCAAGTCTGTTTTTTGTTCAGCTGATGCCAACCAATCTGATTGCTTAAAGCAGCCTGTCACTCAAGGCTCTCTTGCTCTGTGAAGAATTAACCCTTCAGAGTCCTTTAGTTTTTGGTACAGCACTTCTAAGCCTCATAAAAATTGTAGTCTGTCACAACTACCTTTGAGGTCCTAGTCTTTAACTTTCTGCCTAGTAACCTACATCCAGGACCACACAACTACATTTCCCAATGTCATTGGTGCCAACATGCACCATGAATGCTGACTCCTCCCTGGCACTATCAACCTATCTAGACAGTGTGTGATGTCCACAAACTTCACACCAGGCAGACAAGTCACCATGAGGTCAAAATACCTGTCACAGACCCCACCCTCTATATTCCTAATGATCAAGTCACCCTCTACCAGAATTCCACCTCTCCCCATGCCCCCAGTGGTGTGCTTGATATGAGAGGATATTGGTCCATCGCCCAAGGAAGGGATACTTCTAAGTGATCACATCCCTCCTTCTCAGACTGACACTCTCCAACCTTGAGACTCTCACTCTCCACAACAGCAGAAGAGCTGTCAGCACAGGAGTGGGACTGTTCTGGTAAGTCCTTGAGGGTCTGTTCCCCAAAGCTCTCTGTCTTCTTCAGCTTCTCCAGGTTGGCAACCCTAGCTTCAAAGGAACGGACCTGCTCCCTGAGAGCCACAAGCCCCATGTAGCAAGCACACACCCACAATTTCCATCCAGTGGGTGTTAGCAGCCAGACCCCTCCTGTGAAAGGGCAGTTTGAAACCAGACACCTCTCTTCAATTTCACCCCCCAAATTTTGTGTGTACTGTACAGCCTGGCCTGGAAGTGGAAAAAAATGGAGCTGGAACAAACAAAATGGACACTGGCCAGAGACAAGCCTGGGAAAAACATTTTGGAAAGTGGACTACGTAACTGACTTGCTAATAGCTCTCTTCCCTGTTCTAAAAGAGATAGTTAATCTCAACAATGGGTTTTCTGAGGACACCTTCCCTCACCTGAACTTCACCCAGTCCACACTTGGTCCTGCTTCCCCTTACCCACTCACTTTAATTAATGGGTTATTCATATAACTTGATAGCCTCTCCCATATTGCATTCAAGGATTATCAGAAAAGTTTAACACTTTTAGTTTACATATAGCAATCTCATCAAGGGTAAATTAGCCAGAAAATTGTCACAAGTTTCCCTAGGTCTTCATCCATCCATGGGAGAATCATTAAGCCTCTCCCAACACATTATTTTACCCCTGGAAAACCAATCAAGGTATTGTTTTATGAGCACACATGTCAGACCATCCTAGGGCCAATTTTGCCTATAACTGGACACAATCTGCCTGGTGCAGTTTGTGTTCTCTCCGTGCTAAACATCCACCACTGTGCAGCTGTGGACTTCCTCCTCTCTGGGAAATACAAGCTGCTTCACTCACTGTCTTCTGCAGACCTTGAACTCCAAGACTTGGTAAATATCACCTCCCCCAGATCACCTTCTCCGCTACTCTCTTTTATTTTCCCTCTTGGTTAGTTTGTGTGTCCCCCATGTACTTTATATGTATGATTTGCTCTTTTCTTCATTTATAATAAAAACACCTTTCCAGTTGTACTTCAGCCTGGTTTATTTTGAGAGTTCTCAAAGGGGATAATACCCCAAAACATTGGTGGAGATCCCTTAGTTACCCCCTCTCACTCATCTCCAATTATGCTAATTCCCCCTATTACTTTGGAGACCTCCAGTTTGGGTAACATGGGTAGACAATTGTAAATGTGGTACTCTATGGAAAATGCTAGCCCCCACTCCCCTGCTAGCTTTCTACCTTCTAGATTCCTTTAAAGGAATCTAGAATAATGCAAGGTCCTCGGGCCTGATTGTTGCCCTTTGGCTCATGCCAAGGGCTTGCGCTTCTGCCTAGGAGGAGCCTTACCATTTAGAGGCCCACAGCACTCACTTCCCAGCAGCAAAAGTAGAGGGTGGGGCCTGCAGTCAGCCCCAGGCAAACAGACCTTGCTCAGTGAGTGACAGACCAGACAAAAGATCCAAACAGACCCAGACAAAAACATCAATATCCAACAGGGTACAAGTACCCACTCAAACTCTGTCCTCTCACAAAGCAACCTCAGTTAATGCTCCCCAGTAGTTTAGCTGCTTAGGAAAGGCAAAAAAGAAAAATGAAACTACACTCACCTTCCCAGCAGCTCTCTCCTACATTTTTTCTCCCAGCCAACTGGCTCAGTTCCGCCTTTGCCTCTGCCTTGGAGGAGCCTTTCAGTTCAGAGGCCCACAGCCCCTGCCTCCCAGTAGCAACAGCCTGGGAGAGTTACTTACAGTATGATCAGTTCACTGAAAAATGGTCAACATTCTTGTTTTATGTTAAGAGAAGACTGATATTGTTAGACTTATTTCAAAGTTATTTCACTTGGGGTAGATACTGGTGTTAGTTAACTAGAGATGTCAAGTTTTTAAAATGTAGATTATAGCTATATGCTTAGTGTTGTATCGTGTATTGTTTACAAAGATTAGAAACATATAGATTTAAAACTCTTGTTTATTGGATTATATGCATAATTTCCTGCACCAGAAACTGGTACATGGTAAAGATTCTCTGTTTTGCATTCATTGCAGCTGCAGACGGAGAGGCATGCGCATTGGCGATGGAACTTCTACACGAAGGATTTCTGTGCTTTTGCCTTTGTCAGCTGCCATTTCCCCTATATTTTTCCTCACCATACTACTAGAAGCACTTTTTAGGACTATGCTTTTCTTGGACAAAGTACCAGCGAGGGTAGTGGTTACTCTTAAACTAATTATCTAGATCAATTTCAATCAGGTTTCCGGTCAAGTTTCAGAACTGCAATTGTCTTGGTTGCAATTGCCTTGGTTGGTCAGAAAGAGGACAGTGACCCTCCTAATTCCTTTGAACCGCTCAATAGCATTTGACATTTTCAGTCATGCTATACTCCTCTCCAAGGAGGAGGGCGATGCCCTGTTGTGGTTCTAGTCCTGTCTGGAAGCAGATCCCTGAGGGTGGTGCTGGGAGGGTGGATTGTTGCTGTACTTTTTATTTGTCCTAGTATGCCCCATAAGGCTGAATCTTATCCACTGTAATAATTAAAGTTCATAAGAAGCTGCTGAGGGATGTTGCCTGCAGATCTGAAGTTCAGTGTCATTAATATATGAATGATAACCAACTTTATTTCTAATTTGTATCTGAACAAGAGTCTCCAGTCTCTAATAGACTGGATGACTGTGAATAACAGCTTAACCCAAGAAAGCTGGAGTTGATAATGATGGATCATCTGGTTCACTGGGGAAAATGACCCGTCTGGATAAAGTGACAGTTACCTGGAGGAACTTGCTAGAGTCTGAAGGGGTGTCTCAACCCAAATTCTAGATTGTCAAGTAGCATTCATGGCTAAAAGTGCCTCCCCCCCCCAGCTGATTTGCCATCTCTGCTCACTGCTAGAACATGGCAATCTGGTCCAAGTCATCCACTTCTTAGTTACTTCCAAATTAGAATATCGTAACATACTCCATGTGAGGCTATTGCTGCCAGAGTCTACCAAGGTACAGTGTTGATTTAGTGACAAGTATTTGCTTTTTAATATATCTTAATGGAAGATTGTTTGTGTGTGTGTGTGTATTCTTATAACCACCCTGTTAATGTATGTTTTATTTTGCTGGTCCATGACTGTAATAAATTATTGATTTATTGTATGAGGCTATCCTTGATGATGGTTTGTAAACTTTAATTAGTCCTGCATGCTGCTGATAATTTTTTTGCCAGTCTTAGAAAGAGGGAGAATGTAAGACCTGTGTTTCAACAGCAACATCGGTTATATGTTTGTTTCCAGACCCTATTTGACGTGTTAGTCTTAAGCTTTTTTGCAACAGTGTGTAGTTCAGTCAGCCCAAAGTCCAATTTTACATCCAGAGATCTGAAATAGGCTGCTGCCTGTTCGTCCCAGCTTTTACATGGTTCCATTCAGAGACTTACCTGCATTTGTTCACTCTTTTTAAAAATGCCTATTAAATTTATGCTACTATTATGCAAACAACATATTTCCAAAGCTAGCTTTCCTTTAGGCTTCCACCCCACAAAGAAATCAGAATAATTATCCTCTGTGTTTTCACAGCTTTCTGATAGACAAATTCCCTTCAGTTCACAGACATGGAGAAAAAAACTATCATTATGCTACAAAGACATGTAAGATTCTTCACACTTGCACAACAAAGTGATAATGAAGCTTTCAAGGCCACTTTCCTCTCATTTTGAGTGTCCAAAGGAAACACAGTGAGGATTTTTCTTCACCCCCCCCCTTAAGAAATCACACACAGTATTTAATGGGGGGACGGGACTGGCAAATTCATCCACAACTCTGGAAGGTTTTCTTGAGTTTTACAAAATAAGGTTTTAGATGTTTCTGTAAAATGCCTGCCTCCTCCCCAGGCCCAGAAATGAAAGGAGAAAATGAGTGACAAAAGTCTTTGGCATTTCCACTTGCCTTTTGCTGGGGCAGTGCCTTTTACAAAATACTTATGGCAAATGCAGAAACCTGTCTGCTTGTGGAACAGAGAGTATTTCACATTTTGAGGGCTATATTGTAACTGTTGTGGACTGAAGCAATGACAACAACTGAGATAAAGACTGCAGTCCCCCAAAATCCCTCACTTTCACACACTTGGAAGCTCTGTTTCCTTTTACACCCTCCACGCGCCCCCGCCCCCCTTCCCCCTTTCTTATTAATGTAAAGGCCAAACTAGATGTTAAAATCAGATCCATGTGACACTTTGTTTTTAAAATGAAAATGTGCCCAGGAAAACAATATTGCAACCCTTCTTTGCAAACTTAAGTTTATAGAAAGGACTTCAATGCCATAATGGGTGGAAAAGGTATATCTCACCAGAGCATGTTAGCAGGTTTTCATATCTGAAAGCTCATAAGAAGACTACATGCCAGTTTACACAATTATTTATTTTGAGATTAACCCAAACTTCTTTCAGCCTCAGAGATCTTTACATATTCAATGATCAAATCACAATGTGAGATACACACAAAAAAAGAGAATCATGCTTTTGCTTCATCTGTCTGTTGACCTGGGTATTATATTGTGAATTTGGTGATGTTCCTTATTGTATTGGATAGTAATTTTAACACGGTCCCTTAAGGAAGAAGCTTTTGCTTTAGTTTCATTTTTCACTTGTTATGTTGTTTCCTGGCTATGGCCTGTTATAACCTGGCATGACCCACACATGCCTTGCCTATGTTCCAATAAAGTTCTGAACAGTTTTGGTACTGGGTGCAGTGGAATTATTAAAGTTGGTTTGTTTTCTTCTCCCTATTTCATTGCCTTGAATAATTAATACACAAGGGTGGGGGCAGGGCATCCCCTGCTTTAGTGGGCTCCTGCCCACCACTGGCTGGTGAGAGGAAAGTCCTCCCACCCTGATGCCATGCACGCTGATGTCACCCAGAAGTGACGTCAGCATGTTGGTGGGCAATGCTCTGCTTTGGGGGCAAAACTCTATGGTTTGAGGCCATTTTACCATAGAGTTTT
Source organism: Gekko gecko (assembly GCA_029375565.1). Taxonomy (NCBI): domain Eukaryota; kingdom Metazoa; phylum Chordata; class Lepidosauria; order Squamata; family Gekkonidae; genus Gekko; species Gekko gecko. Next base: position 57,912,350 of record JAPDNY010000003.1, on the reverse strand, counting down.
GCCCCAAAAGCAGAGCATGCCCCCCCAACATCACTGACACACTGATGTCATTTCCAGGCTTGGAGTTCCCCTGGAATTACAATGAATTTGCAGACTCGGGAGGTCAGTTGGCACCTTTGTTGGGTGAACTCTGTGGTATAATATCCCTACTGAACTCTCTTCCCTCCCTAAACTCTAACCTCCCAAGACACTGCCCAAGATCTCCAGGAATTTCTCCAAGATGGAGTTTATTTAATTTGTTTTTCTACTTGATTTCTACCCGGCCTTTCTCCCCAATGAAACTAGTTTCAGAAGGTAGCCATATCGGTCCACAGTAGGACAGCTAGATTTCAGTCCAGTAGTACCTTAGAGACCAACATCTTTGAGTCCAACATGATTTGGGGGGTATAAGCTTTTGAGAGTCAAAGCTCACTTAGTCAGATATGAGTTGGAGTGGAGATTTCTGTGTCTTTATATCCCTATATCCCAGTCTGAAGGTGGGAGGGGTGTTACAAAGAAGGAACTCAGGATGCAGAAGTATAATGTAATTAGCTTGATTAGAGCTAGTAATTAACTTGGTTAGAACAGAAGGGAAACGCTTGGGGCTGAAAATTAGCATCTGTAGAGAGATACGAATCCTATATCCCTGTTCAGCCTTGGAGTGTGTGTGTGGGGTCCATTGTTCTGAACTTGTGAGTGAACTGAAGCTCAGCAATCTTGTGTTGTAATCTCCCCTTGAAGCATCTCTGTTTGAGGATTGGAATGAACTGGAAGATAAAATATCCCCCCACTGTCTTTTGAGTGTTGTGGGTTTTTTATGTTGGATTTATTAACATTTATTCTTTTGCACAGCTTTTTCTTCTTCTGGATTTTCCCCAGATGTGATGTCAGTCCTGTCTAGAAATCACCAAAAACTCAATGGTTTTATCATAGAATTCCCAGTGGTTCCTAGAGAGGCATGATGTTACTTCTAGGTTTTTTCCAGAAGTGAATTCACACTGCTGCTGATGACTGCTTCCTATGTACCCCTCCCATTCTTCCACTGGTTGTGAGGCCAGACCTGGGAAGCCTACAGAGTGCATTTTGCCCAAATAGGCTGATGCATCAATTGTGTATTGTTTCTGGAGAAAGCTCATCTGGCCATAGTTACATATGCTCTGGTGAATTTCAGACTGGGTTATTTTAACATGCTTTACGTGGGCAAGCTTTGAAAAGTTCTTAGGAACATTAATTGATAAGAGATGAGGCTGCAATTTGCCATCATTAACTTATTACACCAACCATGATTCAGCTACATTGGCTTCCTGTTTGTTTCTAGGTCCAATTCAAAGTGCCAGTTATTACCTTTATGGCACCTCCCTAAGGACCAAACTACATGATTTTTTTTTTTTTTTTGGCGAATTGGGTATAGTGACTAGCTTTCCCAGCTGCCACACAGCAGCTGCAGGGAATGTCATTTTAAAAATTGTTGACCACCCAATTTGGCTTGGAATTCAGGGCGGGGGCTCCTGCTCCCCCTCCTGTGCCATTTTCCAGAACTGAAATGGGGCCCCCAATTTTTAAAATTACATTCATAAGTAGGGTCCAGGGAACCTAGACCTGACTCGCCAAATAATGTATCATGTAACCTGGCCCCAAGTCAGTCAGTTCAGAAGGGGTGTTAACTCTGGTTAGGGTGTCACTGTTATTGTTGGCAGAGTAATTAACAGGGCAACCGTGTACAATCTGATTAAAGAGTAGATAAAGGTTTATCTATGAATTAACATTATTGATAAGAAAAGGGAGGGACAGAGGTAGGTTCCTGACTACATCTGTAGCTGACAGAGAGGGTAAGACTGAGTGTGGCACTTCCGAGAGGAAGGGGGAAACTGCCCTGAGAGTAGCAATGTGGAGAAAGACAAGGAACGACACTTGACAGGAGAGACGGTGCTGACCTCACTATCCCATCTAATTGTATAAGTGGCTTGGGACTCAGGTACCATGAGTACAGTTTTGGCCGGTGAATGTGACAGGGCAGCAAGACTATAGAATTCACTTCCTTGTGGTATATGATGGGCCCTTTCCCTAAGGTTAGTATATTCTCCTCCCCTGGCATTTGGGATAACCTGTTTTTATTCCATGTTGGGGAATTGGTATTCTGATTTGAATACTTGATTCTGGCAGTACTCGCTGCTTGTGTTCATCGTTGCTTTATATTTCAATGGTTTTATTATAAGCCATCTTGATAGCATTTTTTAAAGAAAGGTGGGAGATATATTGTATAACTTTAAAAATTATCTCAAGTGTGAGCACATGCCCAGTCTGGAAGCTATATCCCATAATTTCTGATGTGTGAGAACTCAGTTTAGTTACCCAGTAGGTAATTCCATTTTGTTACTTTGTATCTTATGATCTAGATTTGAATCTTGACAGTTACCTTGGGATGGTGCTCATCAGGGTTCCACACTATCAGACCACAGACTCTGAATCTGCCTCTATTGCCTCTGAGATGACAAAGCCCTATTTCCCACCTCCACTGTCACTTAAAGAGACGCTATTTATGGAAGGAAGGCTAAGTGTCAGTTAGGGACTGTGCTGCTACCAACAGGGCTTTGCTCAATTGCACAGATGCAGCATCAGTAGTGCATGGCAGTACTCCTGCTAGGGCTGCCAAGCCCCACGCCTAGCATTGTGCCCCACAGCCAATCAGCTGGCTGGTGAGGGGGACTTACTGGCAGCGGGGGGAGGGGGACAGTCTGACACAGTAGCAACACTACTTCCAGCTGACAATGACACTTCCAGCACACACCAAAAATGATATCATTGGATTTCAGGAGACATGGGATGCTCCGGTATTTGAGCAAAACCTCAGCTAGCCGGTGAGGGGGACTTACTGGCAGCGTGGGCAGCGGGGGGGAATAGTCTGGCACAGTAGCAACACCACTTCCAGCTGACAATGACACTTCCAGCACACAGCAAAAATGATATCATTGCATTTCAGGTGACATGGGATGCTCTGGTATTTGAGCAAAACCTCTGTGGTTAAAAAAAACTTATAACATAGAGCTTCCCCCCCCAAATACCGGAGTGTCCTACGTTGCCAGCAATGTCAGAACAGCCCCCCCCCTGTTGCTGGTAGGTCCCCCTGCCCCCACCAGTTGCTGGGGGGGGGACACACCTGGTAACCCTAACCCATGCATATACTGCCAATTATGGCTGGCCCTACCCACTATAATGTGCTGCTTCTTTTTTTGCTGGTGGAAGAGCAGGTAGATATCAATGGATTTCTCAAATCAAAATGGAAACCAATGGGTGCTTGTTACTGCAGTGTTTTAATCTCTGTGTTTGTTGCCACAACCTGTTTCCAAACCTCTCCCAACATGTTCCATTTTTTGGTTTGCTTGTTTTGACCTCTCACACATCAGGCAACTTTCTGGTGATGACTAGGGTTGCCAGTCAGCAACAACAGGCTGGCAGCCAGCTGGCAACTAGTAACAGTCAGTGGGGGAACAGAGATATGGTACAGTGTTACATCACCTCCATAGAAGCCATAGTTTCTGGCAATTCCTAGAACAGCATGATGTCACTAGTCAACGGTGATTTTTAAAATTTATTGTTCTCTTGCTGGCCAACAAAGCGGTGGCAGGCAGCAAAGGGTTACCACCAGAAGGTCTCCCATCATGGTGACAGACCTGGAAGCCCTATATATGACCAATTCTAAGCAGCTGTGGTAGCAGTACTGTTAGTTGTGTGCCTCTGGTGATAAGGTTTGAGGTAAGTGCTGAAGCAGGGTTACTATTTGCCTACTTATGCCGGTAGACCTCAAGGGGATTACTGTCATTTCCCATCAACACTCAGCTGGTCAACAGATGGAAACAGGCTAGCCAAATGGCGTGTGGGGGAGTACAATAGTTGTCCCACACAATGTCACAACTTCCAGTGTGACCTGGAGACAACAGTGTCATGCTAGGGATGATATAGGGTTGCTAGGTCCACTCTGGCCACCAGTGGGGGATGGGTGTAGGGTAGCCAGATCTAGGTTGGGAAACTTCTGTAGACTTGGGAACAGAGCCTGGGGAGGACAGGGACTTCAGTGGGGTACAATGCCATAGACTCTACCCTCGAAATCAGCCATTTTCTCCAGGGGAACTGATCTCTGTACTCAGGAGATAAGCTGTAATTCCAGGGGATCCCCAGATCCCACCTGGAGGCCGGTATCCCTAGGATGACACTAGGGATGCTAGTGTACAAGTGGGACCTGGGAACCCCCTGGAATTACAGCTCATCTCCAGACTACACAGACCTTGGAGAAAACTGATGCTTTGGAGGATAGATTTTATGGCAATGTACTCTACTGAGGCCCCTGTTCTCCCCAGATGCCATCTCCAAATTTCCAGGAGTTTCCCAACCTGGATCTGGCAATCCTACCCCCCATCCCCCACTGGTGGCTAGCAGGGGACCTGGCAACTCTAGATGTCCCTCTAGCACTTGGGCCAAAACTCTATAGAGAAACTCACCCTAAAACATAAAGTTTAAGGGTGAGTGCTACAGCATTGTCCTGGTGTGACATCATCACTTCTGGGTCATGCTGGAAGTGGTGTCATCATGCAGGGATGACAATCACAACCCTCCCCCTGGTAAATTCCTGTCTTAACTCCATCTCCCACCAGTTGCCAGGTCATGCTTTGCCATGCCTGGCAACCCTATGAAGGCACTTCAGGGCTGGCACTTCTATTATCAACTCTAGTGGGTTCCTACAAATGCAATGACATATAGTTAATAGCAACAAGAACTTTAATGAGGTAAGTAAATAGGGAAGCATCAACTGACAAGAGGTGGCAAATAATAACAGGGTTCCAGAGGCCTTTAGCTAAGCCTTTTATGCCTGCTAGTAAGAAGTAGGGATGTGTGGGTTGCAGGACCTCTTCCCAGGGGTCTAACACAGTCCATAAACAAAGTTTCTATCTTCAGCTTCAGTCTAGTAAGAAGCCTCCAAGAATGTTGTCGAAGGCTTTTACGGCCAGAGTTCATTAGTTGCTGAAGATTTTCCGGGTTGTGTGGCTGTGGTCTTGGCATTGTAGGACGCAGCTACTGGTGAAATATCAGGTCCTACAATGCCAAGACCACGGCCACACAACCCAGAAAATCTACAGCAATTAAAGGACTCCAAGAAGTTTTTTCCTCCAACTTCTTCATTTCCCCTGGAGTCTTCTCAGCACTCACAAGCCTGTTCTCAGCCTGTAGTTCTCCTTCAGATCTCTGGTTTCATTTTCCCTTCCCTTCTCTTCCCTCTCCCCAGGAAAAGACAACTGTGACTATGTCAGTATCAGGCTGTTGGGGGATGTAGTTCTTGGGAACTGCATTACACAGCCATCCTATGTGATGCTTGTTTGGGTGGCAGGTAGTGTGGATTCTGGCCCCTGCCAGTGGAGTGGCAATCTATATATCTAATTCCCAATTGTGCCCTCTGTGTGCAGACACTTATTTCCACAGATAGGGGGCACACAGACGGTAAAGAGATGTTTCTGCACACTCGGGGAACTCCCCAGGTGTGCAGAAAAATCTTACATCTTTTAAAAACTATACAGGGGATACCTAAATCCCTCAAAAGTAAAACAGCTTCCTCTGCACATGCACAGAGAATGCACTTACCTCCAGTGTTTGTTTGTGGTACAGAGGAGCCACGCTGGGCCACACAGCAGCGGTGGTGGTGCAGTCCAGGAGCTCTGCTAGGCCCAGCGGCAGCAGCCACACAGCCTGGGAACCTCAGGTGGCATGCCACCAGCAGCAGTGGAACCCATGAGTTGCACTGGCCCTGGAGGTGGCAGTGTAGCCTGGGAGCCCCGCTGAGCTTGGCAGTGGTGGCCACACAGTTTGGCAAAGTCATGCTAGGCCTGCACAAAAGTGGAGTGGGAGAAAATTTCCCCATGGCTATCATGGGCCCACATTTGAGCGGCTCCCAGACAACACTGAGAATGGGGGGAAGCCCCAGCGAGCCCATTTAGAGCAGATCTGGACAAGCTGCCGAAAGTGGCAGGGGGGAGGTGGGCCCAGCTGTTGCAGGGGAGCCCAGGGTCTGCACTGAGTCCCACAAAACAGTGGGGGAGGAGAGAGAGAAAAAATAAGAGTATTGGCTTGGGGAGGAGAGAAAGAAGGGGAAATTGAATGGAGGGAGAGAAAGTGAAATATGGGGGTATTGGCTGGGAAGAGAGATAGAAGGGGGATTGCCTTGGGGGAGAGAGAGAAAGGAGAAGAGATCGGCTTGGGGCAAGAGAGAAAAAAGGGGGGTGGCCTGGGAGAAAAAGACAAAGAAAGGGGAATTGGCACAGGGAAGAGAGAAAAGGAAAGAAGGGGGTATTGATTTGGTGGGGAAGGAGAAGAGAAAGAATGGGAGATTGTTTGGGGGGAAAGAGAAAGAAGGGAGATTGGCTTGATGGGGAGAAGGATAGAAAAAATAAGGGGGTATTGTGTTGGGGAGTGAAAGAGAAACAAGGGGGAGGGGAAGAAGCAAAGGTGGGGGTGCCCCCTCCCTACAAGTTTCTTGTGGGTCCACATTTGTACTCTTCCTAATCCCAGTTTCAAGAATGTGGCACATTAGAGCAAATGGGAAGACTGAAGGAAAAAGAGCACTCTAGCTGGTAGCCAGACTAACCCTCCAGTTTTCTCAAGATGGGTAGCTGTGTTAGTCTGTCTGTGGCAGTAGAAAAGAGCAAGAGTTCAGTGGCACCTTACAGACTTAACAAAATATTTGGCAAGGTATGAGCTTTTGCGAATCACTGCTCACTTCTTCAGATTATCATGGAAAGCTCCTACCCAGCCACATATTTTGTTAGTCTTTAAGGTGCCTCTGGACTCTTGCTCTTTTCTACCCCATCAGTTTTATGTACTGCCATCTGGGTGTCCCATTGGAGTCAGTGGGACATTTCATCCAACATGTTTAGGAAAAGGCTGAAAGGGCTTGTTCACTCATGCTGACTTGCACGAATGGGTTACAACCAGAACTTTCTGCTCAATAGAAAGGATTATTAGTAGACCATTTCTCATACCCAGCTACTGGTCATCAACTGATGCCAATACGTGTGTGATCGAGAAGTAAATCGAGAACAGAAGAGCAGTGCAGTGCAGGCGTCTTTATTTATCAAGCTGTCGAGGGCTAGAGCGCCGGGTTCAACGGACAGAGCCTTACACGTGCAAACTCAAGGCTCAACCTGTCGTTTACGGCGTTAAATCGTCCGGGGCGGAATAGGTGAAACTTGAGATGTGACCCTCGCCTGCACCAGCACGGGAGAAGGCACGAGCCCCACTTGCGTCTGGAAGGTGGCATGGAAGAAACCACCTGAAGTCTCCAGCTGCCTCGGTCGGGTGACACCCAGCGAGACAGCAGCAGAAACGCTGGGCTGCTTACGGAGGAGGCAGCTGGGGCCGCCCCTGGGCCGACGGAGCCCAACAAGTCATACGCTCCGTCAAGCGTGGCACCGGGCTCCTCGACGAGCGGCGGTGCGGCTGTCAACTGGCGCCTCAATGAATCCAAAGTACCCGGATGTGCGCGTTTCGCTGTTTTGAAAGCGAGACTCTTCTAAAGAGCACCGTAACTTTGTGTCGGGCTTTTTCTCCCTCCCCTTGTCGGTCCTTCGCGGCTGTTACGTCATGATGTCATACAGGCACGCTGCGTAACTCCCGGAAGTGAGGAAGCGGCGGTGGTAGCCCCGGTAATGGCAACAAGCAACTGTTGCAGTCGCTACCTCCGCTTCCTCTTTCTTTGCTGCGTTCACTGAAGGGATTCCTCTTCTCCCCCCCCCCTTCCTCCATCTCCTCTAACGGGCGGGTGCGGCCTACCGCAGCGGGCAAGGTGGGCCGGGTAGGACTCTCGCTTCCCCACCTGAGGGGTGGTTGGGGTGGCCTGTGACGGGAAGAGCAATGCGGTTCCGCCGCTCAGAACTCTGCCCGAACGCGACGCTTCCGCCACAGCCCCCTCCTCCCCCTCCCCCCTCCCTTCCTTTCGCCATCATTGGGGGCCACTGACGAGCCGCGGGCCCCTCCGCCGCCCCCTCTTCCCGCGCCGCCACTATGAGACCGGCCGAGAGGCCCCGTCAGCGCGGAGCTGCGGTAAGTGATGCCCGCCCCTCATAACGAGAACGGTGATGGTACCCTTGTTTCCTGGCCGCCCCTCCGTTTCCCCGGGCCTCTCTTAACCCCCCCCGGGGGGGGGCGGTTGGATGCGGCTTGCGTGCCCCCCTCGCTTCCTTTTCTTGTTGCCTTGAAGCTTTCTCTGCTTCTCCCCCTTAGATCCGCAGGCTGGCAGCGAGGCCAAGGCAGGTAAGGCAGGTCGTCGGCCGAGCGTGAATGGGGAACTTGCCTTTCTTCCTGCCCTGCCAGACCTGGGGTAGTTTGCATCCTCTTTCATTGATTTCATACCCGATGTTTCCACCCTCTTTTGGTTTCCTGTTTTTGATAGGCACAAATGAGATGTCGGTGTTCCTTTATTTCCGATGGCTTGTTTAACAAGTATGGTCTCGCTTACCTGGACCTCTTTTTTTTAACTTTCCTCCCATTCAGATCTTATTTCACTGATCTTTTAGACAGATCCAGGCTTGATCCTGCTTGTGGATACTTTGGACAATTTTTCTAGACCCTTACTATAGGCAAGTCCTGATTTCTATGTTTCAGGAGGATAGTTGTGTAATGACAGGTCTTATGACACCTTAAAGGTAGACAGATTTATTGTAGCAGAAGTTTTGTGAGCTAAGGGCATACTTCAGGGTTATCTGATAAGGAGGCCTCTCTAGTTGCTCCAAGATGGTAATTGGCTGGGGATTAGGTATAATTGTATAAAAAAATAAATTGTTTTAACTGTATATGAACCTTGGCACATTGGGCCAGGCCGTGTGAGCCACCCTGAGCCCGCTTGCGGGGAGGGTGGGTTATAAATACAACAAATAAATAAATAAAATTAATCATGTTTCAGTGTGTCTCACGGCTAAGATACCTTAGAAATCTTCGTGAATCTTTTAGGTACCTTAAAATACTTCTTAATTCTGATCTGCACTCTGTAACCATTGAAAGGGCAAAGTTCTGTGGAGTTATTTTCCAGATATATCTTATAAGAAGCCTGAACTTATATCTAAGGTTGTATTTCAGGTAGATTAATTTAGCTTGTTCTCTTGTTTTTTTACCACTGTGTTCCTAATGGAAAATTCTTCTCTGGGAAATTTATACCTAATATAATTTTCTTACTGTAGTTTAGTGTATGTGTCTGTTTTGTTCTGAAATGTATGGATAAAGTCCACTTTTCATACTGGAAACCTCAAGTAACCCTCTAATCCATAGGCACTTTGCTCAGAGGCCTAGTTCTCTTCCATAGTGCATTAGATCTTGCCAGATTTGGAGCACAATTTCACCCAGTTCCCCTCTTTATTACAGTCTCTGTCCCACATACATTTTGTCCATGCAGGTCCTGTAACCCACTGTATAGTCTTTTTGGTGCTCAAAGGGGACTGGTTTCTTTCTTTTTCATCAGTGGAAGAGCTAGTTGGACCCAACCCAATATATCTGAGGTACTTCTCAGTAGATGAAAGTGAGCTGATTTTTGGCAAGGCGGGATATAAGTGGAAAATAATAAATAAATAAATAATAACTGTTCTTAGGACTTCACTATTAATGAAGATAGATGCCTCTCTTCTCTGTGAGGGGTTGATAAATTCTTGGGGGAAATGGTTATCTTTTCTGGTGGTATTTCCCCTGATTAGTAAACCATCACTTCTGCATGGCCCTTTTTGAAGATGTAAAAGAGCTCTTCTGAATGACTGCAGGAGGAACTTCACTACCTCCATTTTTGACTCTCCCATATGCATGTTTCAGTAATCCAGCCATTAGCCCATTAACTTTACAGAAGTCTTAATTTCAGGCACAATTGATTTAAATATTTAGTATCAAAACTCACAATGGTAGGTTGAATTCATAATTTTATCTTGATTTATGCCTCTACTGCTTTTTTCCATCTTTCTCAGGTGTTACAAGTCTTAAGGATACCTTTTAAGCAATTGTCATATTCCTTTCTTCACCATAGGGTCTGCTTTGGATTTTTTAGTTCCTAAATTTGCAACCAAATGGAAACTCAAGTATCGCATTTTGTACCAATCAAAATTTAACTGCAGTCATGTCAAAGACATTTATAACAGTCGATAAAACAGTTGAGCTGAAATGCTTAGGTAGTCCCTGTGATCTCAGTAAAATGAGGTTTTAGAGCTGCGCTTGAAGTCTAATCCAGATTTTACTTGGTAAAGGTGAAATGTATCTTCACTCTCTTGCCATGGTGGTGGTAATAATAGTTTTAATGGTGCAATGGTAAAATAATTAGAGCAAATACAAAATTCTTTTTAAGTTGGCAGTGCCAAGTTTACTGTTACCATAATAATAGATGGGGTATAACAGGGATCACAACTTGATATGTAGATCACACATTTAATAATGCATAGAGTTTTGCACGTGGTTAGTACTGTAAATGTTCAGTGCTTAAAATTCATTACTTTAGGTTCTCAGTGATAGCTGTTGTATAAACAGCATTTTGTCACCTGTCTCATTGTTGCTTTCAGGCTCATATAGGCTGGATAATTGCATGACTGAAAACTGAAATAGTTACTGATGTATGTCCATATAATAAATGGCTTGAGAATTCACTGAACCAGGAATTGAATCTGCATTTGATGAAAAGTTTATTCTTGAGTAGTTGCAAATACTGACATGACCAAGTTGTAATGGCTGCTTGACACCCCGGTTGTAACTGCATTCTGGAAAGTAAGTTATGTTGTTCAAGGAGCTTGCATGGAGTTTGCTTGGAATCAGTGTCCAGATTTGTTTGGCCCAGAGTAATGTGCTGTAAGACCTTCCTCTCATACACAGGAAATGAATTGCTAGTGTGGTGCAAATATTCTTATAATGCCACAGTCACACCATGGTCAGTGAATCATTTTGTTTACTACAGGAAGATCTGGATTTCATACTCGTGTTGAATTCAACTCTGCTGTTTTGTTGTACACTGTGAATAAATAAGTTAAAGTGCTCTGCCTTTATACACAAATATAAAGGGTGAGATCCTAGGTATGGGGGGGGGTCTAAATGGTGAATTCTCTTGATTCATAGTAGGAATACTAAGCTAGTCCTCCTGTGCTAGTGCATCTACAGGTGGTTCTATGGCTCTGAAGGAATTGCCACCTTTTCCAGTGTATTGGTTGTCAGTTGTATTGTTTAATTATTTTATTCTGCTGTTTGAGTGACAGATCCCCTTGCATTAGTTTACAGTTAAATTACAAATCTTCAATATTACTCAGCAATTAAATAAATTCCCAAATTAATCAAGAAGTGTTTAGAAGACAAGCTGTCGCAATTATCTAAAACAGAAGTTTCCTGAAATCTTTAGTGTTCCTTAAAAACCTAGAAGGATTGAGCCTGGCAGGGGGAGTTCTATAAGGGAGGAACCACAAAGGAGACCCAGTCATGGTTAAAGCTGATCTCACCTCTTAAAACTGTGGGTTTGGAAATGGGCTACAAAATCGTTTGGAAATGGGCTACAAAATGGTTTGCTGTGCTCATGTGCTTGCTATGTCCAATTTATTCCAGCACTCATTATTACTTTTTTGTTAAAAAAAACCTCCCAGATCTTTAAATAATAAGAACAGGAATCTCTGCATTGATAAATCTGAGGACTTAAGTGCTTTTAAAAGATTATGCAGGAGCGAACCTTTGTATAATAAGGGGCTACAATCTATGTATAAGAAGGGGCTGCAATGAGTCATAGCTCTGACTAATGTACTTCTTGGTTTTGCGTGCTTGCAGATATTTGTCATATTTAAGAGAACATACTTTCTGTACGTTTAAAAAAGGAACCTATAACTACGTTGGGAGGTTAAAATCAGAATTTAGTGGGATTTGTATGTTGAGATAAGTTCTATGTCAGCTAATGGCACCCACTCCGAAGAGATGCCTGCCTTGTTATTGAAGGCTTTCACGGCTGGAAGTTCATTAGTTGTTGTAGATTTTCTGGGCTGTATGCCTGCCTTGTTAATGAATGTATATTCTAATGCTATCTAAACGATTGTTTCAAGGAAGGAACAATGCCTTATTTTAAAAGGTTGTTTCTACATATTTGATTAAATTTGAAGGTAATTAATTGTTCTTTCAAAATAGGGATATTGTCCCCTTCCCCCTCTACACTATAGCCCTTGACCCCTGTGTCTCTTAGTCCATGTTCATCCTGTGATGCTTTTCTAGGTCTAATGGGACTGCTGGGGGCAGAGGAGGGAATATGGGAAAGGTCTTCCACTAAAAATTTCTGGGTCTAACCCAATATTTAACAGAGTCAAAGATATTTGTTAGCCTGACTAAAAGTTACAACTTTTGCATCTTAGGATTTCTTAATGGTCTGCGGACATTCTATGGTTTGGGCGGTGTAAACACCAAGGTTGGTGGGAGGGTTTTGGCTGTTGGTGGGTTTTTTTTGCAAATGACAGAAGGTGGGACAAAATAAACAGCAAAAACAAATGACATATTTTCTGAGATGGTGCTTTTGTATCGTTCATGATCCACAGGTATATAGTGAACACGCTGACTGATTTAACATTAAGAAACCGATGCTGAATCCCTACACAGACTGAGTGAACAGAATAACATGAGAAGTCAAGAAAAGCACCTAAGTCTACAGGAACGAAAGTCTATAATATTCCCCTCCTTACCGGAGAGTAGATGTATAAGGATAACTCTTGCCCTGAGCAGAAAGGAGCTGCTCCTCATATAGGAAACACAAACAGTAAAAGCAGCAGCCTAGCTAGTTTAGGTCTAACCATACCACATCCAGCCCCACGCACTACCGCACTAACTCACTGGCCAGTGCAAAGGCCTCTGTTTACTTTCTTGAATGGTCAGTGGATTCTGTAAGACCACACCAGTCAATCTTTCCTTACCTCCTTTGATCCTGGAACTACTTCTCAAGTTTCTCTTCTTCAGGCAGAAGGTGGGAAGAGGCTGAGGGAAATTGAACCTAGTGAGGCATGCTCAGTTCATCCTTATGGGCCAGTATCCCCTGTTTTTTAATTAGTGATTTCCTGTTTAGAACTGAACAGTGCCTGTATTTGTGTATGATGTGTTTTAGATTTGGATAACTCCTACTGAATCATGAAATTGCGGCTACTTAGTAGCCTTGGGCAGCTCACTGTCTCAAATTATGCTGCTTCCTCATTTGGTTTTTGTGATGGTCAGTCACAGAAATCTAGGAAGCCATCTTGAGATCCTGGAGGAAAGTTTTAAAAGGTGTGACACAAAGGTGATTTTTGAAAAGTGACTAAGTTGGCACCTCAGTGCTGCTTAACTATACAGCTAGCTTGGTGTATCATTTATCTCTGTACTTAATGCCAACTGAAATATGGCCTTAAATCATCCTTCTGAGGGCAGTCTTTACACAGATCTGTTGAAATATGTTTGTAAAGGTAAAATAGTAATTACTGGATCAGATTCCTTCACTTGCCATAGAAATACAAATTTAAAGGGCTCCAAAGCAGCATTTCTTGTACGAGGAAAGTGTGCAGATGCACAGTACTACAACCTGTTCCCTTTTCTCTATGCATTCAGACATCATGACTAATTTGTTTGCCCATGGCAGCCATGGATATGGTTTGTTGCCATGCTCATGTGTTCCTTCTCCTTTCCCTCACATGTGGAATGTGATTAAAGATTCCTGACTTTGGAAACCTTCATTTAAACTTTGGTTTGCTGTGATGTTCCAATGCAGCTGCCTGGGCCAATTAGGATTTGTTTCTTCTCCACAGATAAGGATTCTAAAGTGAGGTGACATCACTAATATTTAATAGCTGCTGTTCTCTTATGCTTATTATTTTTTGTGTTTTTATTTCAGGATAAAACCTATATATTATTCCCCACCAAGAGGTATATGGCTTGTACAGCTTGAGAGTTTGTAATCTTAGCCTAAAAGTGAAGTTCGTTTTTCTAAAAGTCCAGCAAGAGCCTTTCTGGCTCTAATCAATTCCCCAAGTGAGTTGGGCATCATTGCATGTGTCTTTTTTTTTTTTTTTAAACCCCGGAGGGGATTTTTTTATTGCATTTTTCTAAACACTACAAACTACAACGAAAAAAGGGGAGGGGAAACATCTACATCTAGGGAGAAAGTAAAGATAACCACAACAAACTAAAACCCCAAGAATTGGAGTTCATCAAATTAGCTTATAAATGTAATAGTCTAAAATGCTTATATAACATTGAACATAGTCGAATAAGCTAGGTTATACATCCTTTTGTCCGCTTTAACTGTTTAACAACCCTCCCCAGAGCAGCGTTAAAACCCAGTGCTTTACAACAGCCTTCAGAGTTTCAATTTTCATTTTGTTTTATCTTTTTGGTCTCTCAGTTGGTAACCTCGTTTGGGAGCAGCCGCCCCCTTTTCTGAGTCAGAGTCCTCGTTGGAAGACACAGAGTCCAGTTCACCATTAGATCTGCTGTCCTCTTCTTTCATGTCTTCTTCTGGCTCTCCTAATTACAGCCTCAGGGACTCACGTGCTTTAAAAACAAAATCAATTTTTTCCCTTTTATTCATCAGTTTGAAAGTGACGCCTTCAGGAATCAGCCACCTGTACACAATACTGTTTGTAAAAAGAGAATTAAGTCCTTGTACTTCTTCCTCTTTTTCCTTACTTCAAATGGAATATCTTTTAAAATTCTGATAGTGTTGCCTTCGATTTTCAAGGGTATACTTGTAGTCGCTTTCAGGATTAAATCCCTCACATACCGCTTCAAGAATCTAACCACAATCTCCCCAGGCAGATTATTCTTCTTAATGTACACAGAGTAGGCCCTATAGACCCCGTCCATTTCGCTTACAAGGTATTCCGCTTTTAAATCCGTCACTGGGGCTAATGCATCACTCAGAAGTTGCTTTAGATTCTCATTTTTGGCTTCAGTAACTCCTTGGAACTGGAGTACCAGATTGGCTCTCTCCATTTGCAACCGCAACAGTTGAGATTCCTCCGAAGCTTGCTTCCTTTCCAGCACTTGCATCTTTTTTCTTGTTTTTTTTGAGTTGGCATCCATTTCCAGAACTTTCTCAGCTACCTGCTCCGTCTTTTTTGAAGTTTCAGACAATTGGAGCTGCTGTGCTGCAAAGTTCTGATTTAAAGTTACTAATTGCTGGTTGATGTTAGTCATCTGGTCCAGTAGAGGGCGCAAAGAATCTGCCAGGAGTTTGGAAAACTCTGTGGTCTCTTCCGCTCTCGGACTCATGCCGCCTGCTGGTTTCAGTTTCGATAGTCCTTTCTCCATCTTTCTCCCTGCCATCTTTCCAGATTGTTTACTTTTACCAAAAGTTACTAAAGTCTGTGAAAGTCACCAAAACACTTGACCATGCTGTGGTAAGGTTCTCAAAACACATTTCTCTGCTTTTATCTTCACTGCCCCCTTGTTAGAATGCTTTTAAGCCTTTGCGACTGGGAGGGGCCCCTCCCCTACTCACTTCCCACGCCGATTCCAAGGGGGGTGCTTTCTTTTTAAAATGTCGGTATCTCGCCTTTACTCAACTCACTGCTCATTGTTGGTCTTCTGACTTCACTTTGGTTCATTTTAAACACTCAATCTCCCAACACTTGTTCCGATTAGCAGCTCTAGATTCGAACAGACGCATAGTGGCTGGACTGTCAGGGTGGAGGAGCGCCTCAGTTCCCCAGCATCACGCTGGTGAAGAGGCAACCCCTCAAAAGTCCCATGGCTAGGAGCCTTTCCCAAAAGGCTCCAGGGGGATGGCGGATGATCGCCCCCCCCCTTCCAGACTGCTAGCATGCAGATCATGCCCCCGGAGCGACCAGGAGGCACGTCTGTGAGCAAGTCGCCATAAACTGGAAGTCATTGCATGTGTCTTTTTGACAGTTGATGTTTTTGAAAAGTATTTTAGTTTGTGCATCACTGTTAAATCATATTTTGGGTTTTTTCTAATTATGTGCTTTATCTTTGCTTTTAATGTGCATGGAGTTCAAAGGTGTTGTGTGTAACTCAGCTTTTAGTCCTGGGTAGATCTTTTTATCTGTTTAAAATGCCTACTAAATTGAAGGTAAGCCAGGTTCAGAAGGTGCTGTATTAACATTTTGAATTAAAATAAACATGCTTGCAATTTTCATGTATAAACTTGCAGTTAGTCTGTTGCAGCAGTTAATAGAAGCAGTGATCAACCATATGCCTTGAACGCCTGAAAAGGTTTACATACACATTAAAAATATTTAGGATGTGATGCCATGATAAACATGTGGGGTTTGGTAATAACTTGCTTTATTTTCTATATGCCAAGTAATGTGACTCAAGCAAAGCTGTTTTTGTTCTTGTTCCCTTTTACTAAGATATGTTCTCATACCCTTATATTGTGATTATTAGTTATAGGAGTAGTATTCAACTTTATAATTGCAAAATGCAGCAAGTAGTTCATTTGACTGTGTTTATGGTCAGCTGGGCAGTGAGATGGCAAGATGAGAAACAAGGTTGCCTGTAATTCACTGTGAACTCCAAGATCCACTAGAGAAAGAAGGCAAACTAATGTGAATTCGTAGGCACTCAATGAAATTGCTGAGCGGTCAGGTTAGAATGGATAAAAGGAAGTACTTCTTCACCCAAAGAGTGATTAACACATAGAATTCACTGCCACAGGAGGTGGTGGCGGCTACAAGCATGGATGGCTTCAAGAGGGAATTAGATAAACATATGGAGCAGAGGTCCATCAGTGGCTATTAGCCACAAGGGATAGATAGGGACTCTGGGGCAAGTGTTGCTCTGTATTCTTGGTGCTTGGGATGGTCAACAGTGGGAGGGCTTCTAGTGTCCTGACTCCATTGGTGGACCTCCTGATGGCACCTGGTATTTTTGGCCACTGTGTGACAGAGTGTTGGACTGGATGGGCCATTGGCTTGATCCAACATTGGCTTCTCTTATGTTCTTATGTGCTCTCAAACACATATAGTGGAAATCAATCCGAGAGATACTGGAATTACATCATTTTAAAGGATGGCAGCAGAAAAAACTTTCTGGTCATACACCACATTCAGTAGTACTACTAATATTTGCTTTTACCCATTGAGTGAAGCAATTTAGGTAGTTGCTTCAGTTCAGAAGTAACTTAATGTTGTGGCAGACCAACTGCTTTATCTGTGGTAATATTATAAAGTTTGTTGTGGGGAAAAACAAAGCTTGTGGGACGGCTACTTTAGCAGAGGTTTTCTGCTGGCCAGTTAGAGAGTGAATTCTCACTAGATTGAGGGTGGTTAGACTAAGGTGCCATTCAGTACAATGATGAAGGAGTAGACCCCACAGAAATATTTTAGTGTTTTTTTAATGGTGAAGATAACTTTGTGTTGTCTCCTGGCTAGACTTGGACACAAATTCATATTATACGGAAACAAAGTTCTCATATTGAATTGGAAAGCAGATTAAAAACTGTAAATTTTCAGTCATAACAGTTTATGGACCAGAGTTAGGAATATTGGAGCAAATTTCTAGACTACTTGTTTGTATTAAAATCAAATCACTGCTTCGTTTTGAATGTTCTAGGCCAGCAAGGAGTACTTGAGGTGCAGTGCTAAATGTGCCAGTTCTGGAATTCTGATGAATTTTGTTTCACAAAAATATCTGATCTAGTCTTTTTAAATCTGTTCCAGGAAGAAGTGCTTATCCTTTTTTAAAAACTTCAATATCGTATTACATAGAATTAATTACCAATCACAGTATTGTACGAGTTCCTTGAGATTTGACTGACAAATGTGATAAGATATTTTATAGGTGATAAGATAAATTTCAGAAAAGTATTTGTGCTTTGTAGCCTAATCTTAGAACAGCAGCGAAAGTACAGAGTACAAACAGCATCAGGCCACTGAATTTAGTCTCATCAGTATATGAATTGCTGGTTACAGTTTAGTTCAGTAGTAGAGACGTAATGCATTTCTAAAATAGGGCCACATTGACTAAACACAAAGTGGCGCATGAAACAACGTATGTAGTTCTAGTATGGGCCACCTCTCACACCCCAAATACAGCATTTTCTCTGTAAAACATAGCAGAAATTGGAAGCACAATGCAGTTGAGAAGAAAGCAGGCTTTGAAAAGACACAAGGTGTTGCAGGATTGACTTTGGTATAATTTGAAAGAGATCTGGCATGGAAGAATTTTCTACCATGTTCCCCTTGCTATTACTGGATCTTGAAAAAGAATTCATGTGTCGAATGTAATTTGGGCAGTTGTACTGAGATCCTAGGCTCTGGACGATTTACAATAAATTAACATACAGAATACAATTTAAAATCAACAATCAATTAGTCCCAAAATTTCACAGTCTTCAGATGGTGTCTATAATTTACTCTAAAACCTGTTCTGGGCTGTTCTTCCATCTCATGGGCAGGTTAAGGAGGAGGCTGAGGCAGCAAGATGGGAAAAAGAAAAAAGAGGAGGGTGCCAGCTATGATGGAAACTGTCGCTGTCCTCAACCAAAAGCTTGGTGGAACATCTCTGCCTTACAGGCCCTGCGGAATTCCTCAGGGCAATTCCTCCGGGCCCTGATGAAAGCTGGCAGAGAGGACAGCCAGATGTTTTTGGGGCTAGGGATCACCAGCAGATTACTCTCAGCAGAGGGTAATGTTTTCCCAGGAACATACCAGAGGAGATGGTCCCGAAATCTCACATGCCTTTCGGGGTCACCTAAGTTAGTCGCATTTATAGTCTGTCAGTGTAAATAAACAAACCAGGAATACCTTTATTTGGAAAGCTTTGACCAATTTTACTTCTAACGTTTGCCTTTTATGTGGCAAACATGAGCGTGTACTTAATTCACAACTCTTAAATATTTTGTTACTACTGATTAATTGATTTGTCCTTGGGAAGTAGTTGTAGAAATGGGAAAGTATGAATGTAGATTTAATGAAACTGACTAAAACAGACCTCTTGATTGTAAACATAATGCGTTATTGTGGCACTGTTGCTGTACTTCTTTGGAATTCTAACGTTGTCCCCCATTGGGCATGGGTTGCCTGGAGATGAACATAGCAAATATTATATTGAGGGTATTTTTAGGATATTGTATTGAGGGCAATTTTAGGATATAGTTGAATGTCTACTATACTAGCTGTCATGATGATGGAAGAATTGCTACAGCTCATTTTTCTGTCTTTGCAAACTCTACTAAACAAAATAATTTGTGTTAATTAAAATAGACACAATGTTGAGTGTGAATTGTTCAAGTGTGTCGTGTTAGGTTTGGTCGTGTTAGTCTGAACAGTTAAATTACTGAGCATCTTCTTCACAAGATGTCTAATGACCTAAACCAGAACTGTTATTTTTATATTGTCATTGTTTTGCTACTAAGTTTGTACCCTTAAGAAAAGAAATAAGGTTTTTTAGCAAAACATATGCAATTTCAACTAGAGGTAATGTGCTTCCGCCACCACAGTAGAGATTTGTGGTTCATTACTTCATTTCTGTTTTCACCATATTTCTCTACTTCAGCTTGAATATTGAGATGGTTCACAGAATCATAGAATCATAGAGTTGAAAGGGACCTCCAGGGTCATCTAGTCCACCCCCCTGCTCAATAGAGGAAATTCACAAATACCTCCCCCTCCACACCCGCAGGGACCACTGTTCCGCGCCCAGAAGATGACAAAAAACCTCCAGGATCCCTGGCCAAACCAGCCTGGAGAGAAGTTGCTTCCTGACCCCAAAGTGGCATCAGCATTTCCCTGGGTGTGTAAGAACGGGGCCACAAGAACTAAGCACTGTGCTCTTCTAGAGATGCCCATTATATCAGACTTCAAAATAAGTTTCTTCCTGTTCCCAGAGCACCAACCAGATGCATTGAAGTAGTTCAAACATCTGAAAAGCAGATGTTGCATACCTCTTCAGATCAGATCCATCATTAATAGCCTCCCTGTGCTGTCCTATGAACCATGAAAGAGGGCTTGACAGTAGCAGACAATTGTGAAGTACTTTGACAGCTATTCATCTTAATCTCACTGTTGTATTGTGCTTTCTGGGTCTCTTGTGGATGTTGGCTTTGATCTTGAAAAGGACGATATCAGTCTTATAATACAAATAGCACAATGGGCTGCTAAGCATTAATAATGACAGCAGAAATTTAAAATTAGATAAGAGACCTCTTGAGGCCAATTCAGGTTCTTATCTGACGTTTTGGAGTTATTTGCCACAAGTAGAAGCTGCTAGTTTTCTGTGGTGCTGCTTACCCACATTGGAGCTTTTTTAGAACTCTATTGGTGAGATGTCCATGGCTACTTTTTGAAAGCTACTGCAGTAGAATTTTGAAAAGCAATGCCTTGCAACTATGCCTAGACCTTTCCATGCTAATTTCATATGTTCAGTTTATTTGCTTCTTTTATACCTCTTCTTTCTCCACAATGGGGACTCACAATGGCTTATATCATTCTCCTCCCCTCTATTTATCCTCACAACAGCCATGTGAGAGTGAGTGTGTGGCATACCCAAGGTCACCCAGCAAACTTCTGTGACGAAGTAGAGATTTGAACCTGGGTTCCTCAAGTCCTAGTCTGACACTGATCTGTTGACAGAATTTCTGCTTAAAGCTTCAGGTTTCCACATATTATCATCTGTCATAATACCAAAGTTAAGAACTTTTAACTTCATTTACCTCATATGCTTAACATCTCTGTTGAAATCAATGGACTGAATTACTTAGCTTTGGCTGTATTTTGTCCATTGGCTGGATTATGACCATCATAAATGTAAATGCACACTACTAAAATATTAATGATCAACTTTAGATGTAATTTAATAGCAGTTGACATTACTTGGGAACTCTTTTTAACCTGTCTTCATTGATAAAAATAGGGCTGAAATTATTTGCTCTAAAACTAAAAAAGAAACTAATCACGGACCAGAGGTGGTTTGCCATTGCCTGCTGTAGCACAATTAAAATATATCACTTTTCTGAACATCAAGCCAGGATCGTTTCTAAAGCCCTTACTTTCCAAAATGTATTGGCTATCTGGAGCCAGAGTTCAGATTCTTAAAACTGGATGGATGTTGTAATGCCATATTGAAGGGGGAGATACAGATAAGAAAGCCCTGCTAAAGAGATCTCATGTCTCTCTTTGTATGTGTGTCTTGTTTTCAGTAATCTTGATTTTCTTGTATTTTAAAGAGGGGAGTTTTTAATATTTGGCTGTATGGGAGGCTTACCCTCATGTTAAAGTTATATATATTTTCCAGCAGTTGTATTCAGTGGTCCTGAGGGAAAAAAAGCTCATGCAAGGATTGAAAATTACTTTGTCACATTTTCTCAATTTTGACAGCTGCAACAACCTTAGCCCCCAAGTGAAAAAGCCAAAATTACTTCCTAGATATTCTCATTGTCCAATGTTCCAAATCTCATATTTGAGAAACTCTGAGATTAGTTGCGTCATATCATTATTTTAAGTGTCTTGCTCTTTGAAAATGAGCTACAGCTGTGCCAAAGCTTATTTGTTCAGGGTAAGATAATTAAAATGCTGTAGTTACATACATAAGCAGAATTATCATCTATACCCATTCAGCTGCTCCACACCAACAAAAGTGTAATTTGAAAGCATGTGGCACTGGCTTAGTCTTAAGTCCTAAACAGAATTAGCACCCTTCTAAGTCTTGGACTTAAAAGGTTCTAACTCTGCTTAGGAGTGCACTGTAAGGTTCAGTGGGGAGAAAGTTTGGCATTCAAAGCAAAGACTTATTTATTTATTTATTTCAATTTATACCCTGCCTTGCCTTACAATTAGGATACTGGTCAACTGATTTCCTATTTGACAGTGTCAGGAAAGCTCATATATAAGAGGTAGCCTACCATCTGCACTGCATTTTGTTGTCATCTGATTAATGCAGGAGTGATGGCCCTTTACTTCCTAGCCCTGCAAAAATCACAATGATTTTTGCTCATCCTTATTTAGGAATTGACTACAACTTCAGCTTGTTCTCCAAAGAGCTTCTGAACTCTTTTCTTGGTAGCCAAATTAGTATTCCGCTAAACATAAGGAACTGCCTTGGGTGCTGTTTATAATAAAGAAGAAGAGATTGGATTTATATCCCGCCTTTCACTTGGGGTCTCAGAGCAGTTTACAAAATCCTTACCCTTCCCCTCCCCACAACAGACACCCTGTGAGGTAGGTGGGGCTGAGAGAGCTCTGGTAGAAGCTGCTCTTTTCAACACCTCTGACAGAACTATGGGTTGCCCAAGGTCATCTAGCAGCTCTAAGTGGAGGAATGGGGAATCAAACCTGGTTTTCCCAGATTAGAGCCCATGCACTTAACCACTACACCAGTCTGGCTCAAAGGTAGTTACAAGTGTGTTGGAAATGTTAAAAATGCATGTTTCAGGAATCTCTGAACCAGGACTGTGGGATTCTGGTGGAAACAAGCTCCCAGTTAGCTGTCACAGTGTTCCAGGTCCTAAACATAAATATTTGAAATGGTCACCTGCTTTATAGGCTGATCTGCTACTGCCCATTTCTATTTCTTTATCCTTTGTTTTTTGCTGAAAAGAACCATTGACTTGGTAACATTAATATCTAAACCCTCATTGGAGCAGAACTCCACAAAGGAACCTATCAACTTGTGAATCTATCATCTTGACAGGAGAGCAGTATCGCCCGCATTTGGGAGATGGGGTATTTTGGCATGAGCCAGGCAAGGTGAATGTAGTTCATCTACAGAGATAAGAGGAATTAAATCATTAAGGTACAAATTAAATAACAATGGGGCAAAGACACATCCTTACTTAACTTCTTTGCTCAATGCGATAGACCTGGTCAGTTCACCGAATGAAACACTTCTCACTTGGGTTGTAGGCTGGTTATATAGTTGTTTGATCAAAAATAGGAGATGCTTGTGAAGATGAATTATTCAGTTTGTCCCATAGTCTTTGCCTGGGCACCGAGTCAAAAGCTGTTCTGTCCATGAAAGCAACAGCTAGCAATCCATCTTTTGAGCTAGTATACTTGTCAACAATGAATTGGAGAGTGTGACAATGATCAACTGCACTAAATGTCCAGAAACTGGAAACATTTGTTTGGAGTGAAGGGACTTTCATATGATCTGGTGTTCTGGTTAACTTTTGAGAATTATCTAGAACAGAGGTGTCAAATGTGTGGCCTGCGGGCCTAACAGGCCCGCGAAGGGCTGCAATCTGCCCCAAGAGCTGCTGACTCTGTCCTACTTCCTGCTTCCCATGTCTCAGTTCCTTTTGGGCAGTCTCTTCTAGTTCCCGCTTCAGAGGAGAGAAAGAAAGCCTTCCCTCAATTGGCTGAGGGCTCCTCCCCCCTCTTCCTCTGGGGAGGGAGGAGGAGGGAAAGAGCCAGAGAGAGGCGAAAAAATGGCATTTCATGGGACTCCTAAGGAGACCAGCATTTTGTTCCAAGTAGAAGCACACTTTTTCTTCAAAGCATGAGAGGGGGAGGAAGGGGGAGTCCTGTGTTAAAGACCAAAAAATCATTTTATTCCAGGCATGATGAAATTCCAGTCAGAAGAAAATTGAGGCTATTCAGCAATCTGTAGCCTTTGGCACCAAAGACTGAAGCCAACTTAATCTTCTGTACTCTTCTGATTTTTCAAAGTGGAAGTTGACTACTCCTGGTAAACTTTGCTAATTGAATAAGACAACACACCATTGATGTTCTGTTGAACACTGTTTGCATCAATTTTACTTCTGATGAAGTTTGGAAACGAAGAGATGTAATCCGGAAGCTTCGTTATCTTTTGGAAAATATTTGGACAATGTTGATACTTATTGATTTACTGTACCCTTTTGAAAAATATTTGGACAGTGTTGATATATATTGATTTTCTGTAACTTTTGATGAGTTCTTTGAGCAATTCTTGTTATAAATATTTTTGTTGTAGAAGCAAAACCACGGTTCAATAGTGTTTGAGTACTTAATCCCGACTGTTGTTTCTATTTTTTCACTGTACTGTTCAGCCGGTGGTCTCTTTATACACTAGTGCTATTGCCATTCGGCATTTGAAATCAAATGTATAAAGTCTGTATCTCTGGTACCTAGTGTTACATTTCATGGCACACATGGCCCGGCCCAACCAAGTGACATTTATGTCAGATCCAGCCCTCGTAACAAATGAGTTCAACACCTCTGATCTAGAAGTTAGAGATTTCTAATTAGAACAATTCTCCCTTACTGTTGTAACAGATTAATGCTTTAAACGAGGCACCAGGAAAGCTGTTTCACAAATATCTTGTACAAGTATATAATAATGTAGATGAAATTAATATTGCTGGCCCTGACCTGGATAGCCCAGGCAAATCTGACCTCATTAGACCTTGGAAGCTAAGCAGGGCTGACCCTGGCATGTACTTGGAAGGGGGATGTCCAAGGAATACCAGGGCTGGGACTTAAAAGCAGGCAATAGTAAGCAACCTCTCTGAAACATCCAAGCCCCACTTGGGGTCACCAGAAGTCAATCATGACTTCCAGACATACACACATTCACACAAAATACTCACCAAAAAAGTTAATATTGCTTTTTCCATCTCTTGAAAAGGCCATGGCAGATAATCTCAGGGATTGTATCTCCCCCCCCCAAAAAAAAAAAAGTTTAATTTGGAAACACTAGATAAGTATGGAATAAAGACACTTGACAGCCAGCCTGTAAATCAAAAATAAAACAGGAGCAAATGTGAGTGTAAATACCTCGGGGAGAGAAGTGAAGAACATCTGTGTAGATGTATTTCAAGATAGGTGAGTGGGAAAAGCTCATTCATTATTTTTACTAAGAGATTGTATAAAATCTCCATTGTATAAATCAGTTTGCTTAAAGGTTACCAGGAAAGTAATACACTCCAAATGGAAAGATGATGCATTTTATCTTATAGCTTAGAGGATACTCTGCTTTTGAGTCCAAGGAGATAAGACAGGATAGAAAGAGCCAGTGCGGTGTAGTTAAGAATGTTAGACTAGTATCTGGGAAACTTGAGTTTGAATCCTCACTTGTACCATTGAAGCTCGTTGGGTGACCTTGGCCCAGCCACATTTTCCCAGCCCTAACCTACCCCACAGGATTGTTGTGAGGACAAAATAAAGGAGAGGAGAACAATGTAAGCTGCTTGGGGTTTCCATTGAGGAAAAAGGTGGGGGTACAAAGGAATTAAATAAATAATTAGAAATGCTTACAGTAAATTAAATATATACTCACTGCACAATATAATAAATTATTATATTCGCAGAATGCTGAAAATAAATTCAAACGTTATTTAAAATGTGCTACAATAATTTTTTTTGTTGGTCTCTGTAGCAAACCTAAAAGAGAGAGGCTAGAAATAGAGGGTAAAGCAGGGGTTTGTAGCTATCTTTCTGTGAAATTATGCTCAGTCTGGTGATTTCTGTCTTTGCTGGCTTTTAATCTTTTTGTTGAACATGTCCCCAAACTCGTTTTCTGAGCCTCCTTTGACAGGCCAGTTTGGAACTAGTCTCTGCCATCGGGCTGGGGTGGAGATCAACAAAGTGGAGGCCTGATGGCAGTGAAATGATAGCATTAACATTATTTTTGTTTTGAAACCATTAAAAAAGGCTGGGTTAATTTTAATGCATATTTGTGGCAGCCTTAATGTGTTAGCACTGGTCTGGTTGTCTAGCTATAACCCAGCATGAAATGATTTGTACAAATGTCTGGACAAGCGTTAAAAGGCAGATGAAGAGAGACAGTTTTGTGTGCATGCCTGCTATGCATTTCTGATTATTGTAACGAACACCTGTGGGTCTGCGATACTTACAGGGCGATTCCCTTCCCCTCACATTAGTGCTGAGCCCAGCGCAGCTCAAGGGTTTTGATGGGCTGCATGACCATCACTGCCGGGCCCAGTTGGGCTCCCAGGATATGCTGCTGCTGGGCCCAGCATGTCTCACAGGTTGTTCTGTTGCTGGGGGTGGCGGCTGCTGGGCCCAGCAGAGCTCTCAGGCTGCACACTGGCTGCCAGGCCCAGCAGGGCACCTAACTTGCACCGCTGCTGGGCCCAACAAGTTTCCTAGGCTGCATCTCCGCCACTGTGCCCAGCAAGGCTCTACTGTCCCACCAATGAACTCTAGAGGTACTTTACTTTTTGGGGGGGATTAGTCCCTTGTGTAGTTTTTAAAAGATTTTTCTGCAAAACTGGATGTCTACCAAGTTTGAAAAAGATCTGTTTAGCCCCCATGTGACCCCGATCAACAAATTTAGATATCCATAGATGGGGGCTATAGGTAGATAATAGTATATATAGATTGGATAAAGAAAAAGCTAAACACAAGGCTATTTTGACTTGGGCCAAACTGCACATAACCTCAGAGCAACAGTTTTTTGGGGGGAGGAAATAGTGCAAAGTCTGAATGTGAAACCAGCAGTCCATCTTCTTTTTCTCCTCTGACAGAACTTAAACATCAGGTGATCACTTAAAGGTATGACTCATGATGCTAGAACAGACTACACAGATTAATTGTATTTGAATGTGGCTGATTTCTCACAAGCTGCTGCTCCGTGCTCACTCTTCCCTTTGCCTCAATGGTATGTGTCAATTTCACACTAAGTGCTGTGTGGCTGCATTTTGCCCCGCAGCTTCACGAGATTTCCGCTGTATCTACTCACTCCTCAAAACCCAGGATCAAAACCCAGGATTGAGTAGATGCAGGGAAAATCACGCACGTAGTGTGAAACTGACACGTACCATCGGGACAAAGGGAAGAGTGAGCGCAGAGCAGCGGCTTGTGGGAAATCGGCCTCTATCTCTTGAATTTGCATATCTTTCCCCTATATACAGGGTTCAGACAACTGGACTTTTCTTGGTAATAGTAGAACATAAACTTTACTCTGCAACTCTGAGGCAGTACTTCAGTCTGTCTTTCTACTGCTAAATGCAGTGATGCTTGCCATCCCTGGTGAGTTGATAGACATCTCTCTGCTTTTTGCTTTGGCTGAAGCAAGAATCTCAGCAGTGCTAAGCATTCTGGCAGCATCTCCCTTTATTGTTGTACTGATCTGCTTATTTTGTAGTTGAGGAGAATACAGTAGATGAGCATAGGTGGCCTATTTTGGAGACGATTTGAACAGTTTTCCTGATTGAGGAGGTTGCATTTTGACAATGCCTTGGTTGCATACGGTATTGTAAAATCCAGATATATGGGCAGAATAGTCTTCCATTGCTACTTGCTAACGTCTTCATAAATTAATCCTTTCTGTCCTGTAATTGCTTAATATTTTCACAAACAGCCTAAATTCTGCCGTAGTTAAAGCTTTACTTCACTCTGGTAAGTACTTTGCTGTAATTAGAAGACGCAGCTGGGACTTCCCCATTGCCACTTTTGTGGCCTTGGGGCTCAGGGGGAGCAGGTGAGGCGGCTATGCAGCTGGTGGAGTGGCCACATGGCCAGGTCCAGAGATGAAGGGCTGGACGTCATGTCAGCGTAGCTGAAGTCAGGTGGGTGCGGGGAGAGGTCAGACCGCCTGGAGGTCTTACCTGCTCACCCCTCAACTATTTAGCCAGGTGCTGCACACTCTTTTCCTCATCTGTTCACCACTACTTGCCTGCGCACCCTCCCTGGCAGCTGGGTTGTTATGGGTTATGTATGCATGTTCATGAATGTCACAGCTTCAGGTAGTTTGGGCATGGAGATGGATCCCGTTGTTTAGGGAGATGATGCCTGTGTTCCTGTATCCCATGGTTCTTGGACTCCCCTAAGGGGTCTCGGGGTAGAGCCAATTCGGTTGCATGCTCAGCTTGGGGACTGTTGGCAGGGCTCTCAACACCAGGTGGCAAGGAAACCACACAGCAGTTGGTGCCCACATGGCTCCCAGAGAGTTGCCACTCCTTAGTAGCACCCAAGCAGATGGGCTGGAGTGTGTGGGGTTTCATCAGGTGGCAGGCAGGCTGCCTGATATGGGATCCATCCCTATACGGTGCCAATGCTCCTGTAGTTGTAACCAATAAAAGCTGTGGCCTCTACTCTCCATATCAATGTGGTCTGTGTTAATTCTTTGCCTGGGGACCCTCTATGCCTATGGGGCCCACAAATAACACTTAACATTTTATTTGTTTTCATCTTAATATATGCAGGAAGAATACTGAACAGCTGAATTTCTGCCTTTATACTGTAAGTTCTGCAATAAAGTGGGGATGTCAAGGGTCCCCACACCTCTACCACCTGGAGAGATGTCCAGTGGGCCTATAGCTGAAAGCTGGTGTTATACACAGGTAACAATTATATCTTCTGTATGTTTATGGATTCTGTTTTCTGTACTGGTGGTATATTTAACGTCTTCATATTATTCCTGGAGAATAGGAATCTTCCAGGTTTACCTCTCATTAGTGAAGTTAATGGTAGTCTTGGAAGGCACAGTACAAGAAAGTTATGGTAAAGTAACCAGAAGGCAAAAAATGAACTGGGGATAGCTTCAGAAAAAAGCAGAATTGCTACAAATTGCTGTTGAAGTGAACAATTGATGGTAGTAGCAAGAACACTGTAGGACCGAAGAGCCTCAGGGAGATTTTCAGCATCTGTTAATTGCTGATTTAGCTCCCTTAGCCTTTTAGTATTGGTCAGCTGGTTGATACCTTCATCCACTCTTTGAGACCATCTAATTCTTTGGAGGACTAGTCTATTCTCGCATAAAGTAGTGGGAGGAGGCGGTGACTGAGAGAGGTATTCATACTCAAGGATAGTGATCAGAGGGAAGTGGTTACTATCAACAAGCTGTCCTACACAGAAGTCCAAGATACGTCTTTTCAAGTTAAAGAAAACAGTGACATAATCAATAATACTACTATCCCAAGTAGAACTAAATCTATATTTGCCAGTAGAATCTGAAATAGATAGAATACAGAAATTAGCCCAAAAGACCCCTGCAGCATTATCTTGAGGGTTTTTGGAGTGTCTTATAGAAAGGAAGAGGGAATCATTAGGTTAAAAGCCCATGGCCTTTCATAACAGCTGGTTATCCTTCCCAATCCTAGCATGTCCTACAATCAAAAGTTCTGCTGAAGGGTATTTTAGCTTAAGGTCCACAACATACACATTTAAACAGTCCCCTTGCACTGAGAGATCAGCTCTATTGGTACATGGGGGTAAATATACATTCATTACAAGCAATCTTAAATAAGACAATTTGAGAAATACTTGGGCTGGGGAAGGGAAAGAAGACAGAATGATAGACTCAACTTTTAGCTGCATTGAGACCAAGCAACACAAGCCTGCTGTATAACACCCTGTATGCCCTGTTTTAGAAGCCAAAATTGAACAAGAAATACACCCTTCTAATTGTATTTCTCTTTGGACCCAAGTTTCTTGGAGTAGAATGTGTCAAAACATCTGAGAAAATCCAAAAACCATCCTCGGTAATCATCCAGCAGTATCCCAGGATAGTATTTTTAAAGACAGTATTTTAAGGTTGTATTTAGATAGACTATCTCAATTAACTTTTCCAAGGATCCATCATCATTAAAAAAAAAAAAACACTGCCATTCATGATATTATTAGGTGGATACAACAAAGATGAGGTTTGGTATATACTGGGGCTACAGATTAATGTGCATTTGATCTTTCTTCCCCACAAATAGTTTTAAAACATGGGATTCAAAGCCGTCAGAAGAAAACACATAAGTAGGCAACTTGGTGGCAAGGTCAGATGCACTGACTGGGCCAGCTTTAGCAGAGTGGTTGCTGTGTTTCAAGCATTCCTCCAGCAAGGTCTGGTGAACATGCCCTTGAACAGCTTCAGTTTCAGACACCATTATATGATCTTTTATTAATGGGTCTATGCGTTCTATATTGAGCTGAATCAGGTTTCATCAGGGTCACATCCTTTGGACTTCTCCTGGCCAATCGGTAAGAAGCTTTTTGGCGCTTGATTAAGGTGTTCTCTAGATCCAAAATAGGATTGTCACTACCATTACTTAGGTGTCCTATTTTGCTGTCACCGTATTTGAAGGGAAACATTTAAAGTAAACTACGTAAAGAGTACTTAAGCTGATCCAAGGTGGCAAAAAAATTTCCCCATTCTGGGATGTACCACCTGGTGGATTTGCAAGGGGTGGCCTCATTTCAGCAGACTGTCCACTTTGCTAGAGACGGGCTTTAGGACCACCAAAGTATTGTTGGCCAAAAGGGGGACTGGGTTAGAGTGTATTAAATAATGTGAATCTGGTGAGATCACAAGATCAGAAGTGAGGGGATTCTTAGCACAAAGATCAGGGAGCAAAAGTTTAGGAAATCCTTCACAAAACTCTGGAGGGAAAAAACAGCATCAAAGGGATTGTTGAACTTTCAAAAATTTACATTATTCTCAAGCCAGATGTAACGTATGGAAGGTATTCAGCACTGATAAGATCAATACAATGAAATTCAGTTCTGAAGATCAACAAAGCTCTCACATTTGTGTGCTAATTTGTTGCCATTCATTGATCTTGCTACCTTGATCTAATCTCAGCTTCACTTATGCATCTTAACTCTGACTGGTCCTTCCTTCCACCCCCCTCCCCAATCTACTTTTATGTAAAGCTTGAAGAAATTTTGTTTCAGTGTGTCTGAAGAATTGTGCTTGCACATCTTAAATAAAACGTTGGTTTTAAATGTGCCATTGGACTCAAACATTGTTTTGCTGCTTCAGACCAGCATGGCTACCCACCTGAATCCAGTTTTAACCAGAACTTTGTAAATAGTCTTTTTGACACATAGGCTTTTTTACAGCTGGAAGTCTTCCCTTTTTCTTAGCTGCAGCCTCTTGGCTTTCAGGTTCTTAGCTAGGTTTTGATTTGAATCCAGGTTTGGGGGTTCTTGGACCTAAATTGCAGTACATGGTCACTAAATTAATATATATATATGTTCTTCATGAGCCACAGTCCCAGCAGTCCATGTTGCCCAAGTCATGTGTAGATACAAGTGTAGACACCATCCTTTGATACAGTCAAGAATGAACCACTGTACTGAAGTGCAGGCCAACTATATCTGTGTTGCAAGACACTGTGTAAAATTGATGTCTGAAACAAGAGGGAGATTCATTCAACTCCCCCATACCTATTAAAAATGTTCAGAGCTCTGAAACTCTCAGAACTCATTTTCCAGTGTTCAAGGGACACTCCTTATCCATTATGAACTAAACTAACACTGGTGTTTCAATAAAAATCTATCACTGTTTGTGAGATCTTTATTTTTTGTATATAGATTTCTTGGTTTGTTAAACTGGTATTACCTGAAACACATGCTGCTTTTTTGCAGCAGTTTAGAAGTCGTAAATGCTAGCACTGCACTAATGAACTGCCCTTAATGTACATAAAACTTGGTTTTTTACTATGTTCCTCCAACTTAAACTTCAGTATCTCTTTTATATTTCTCCTTGCACAGTGTAAACCATACAATTGACCTTACTTAGGATTTTATCAGTCACTAGCTGAATGTTAAGTTGGAGTAAAGTAAATTTAGCAAATTGACATGATTGTCTGCATCTCTTATTCAGGTTAAAGTTGTAAAATTTTCTTATATGTGGACCATTAATAACTTCAGCTTCTGCAGAGAAGAAATGGGAGAAGTTTTAAAGAGCTCTACTTTTTCATCAGGGCCAAACGACAAAATGAAATGGTAAGATGATATTAATTTAGCGGGGATTTTTTTTCATTTATTCTTTAAGTGTGTGGTGTTAAGATTATATAAATAAATAATGAGGAAAGTCAGCTTTATGGCAGAACGTGTCTACAACATTCAGAGTTTAAAACCCCCACTTTGCCTTGGCAGTGTTTTACTGTAGCCTACCTTGCAAGGTAGTTATAATAAAATCCCTGGTTCCTGCCTCTGGCTTTTTGATACAGAAGATTTTACAAGTACGGACTGGTTTGATGCTGCTGCTACTGTTCTTGTAGCTTTATATATTTCTGTCTGATATTCTGTTTGAATACCAAACCTACATAGAATCACAAAGTTACAGTTGTGCCAATCTTGTTTTTGTTGTAATCTGGGTGCAGGGTGATAGTTTAAATGTGATAAAGCAGTTAATAAATAGTACTACTCCATGTCTGACATACTGAGTTCCTTGGGAAAAAATGGGGTATGAATGCAATAAACTAAAAAGTTCTGTTTGGTTTCAACAAGTCCTTGAGCAGGTCTAAATGAGCACTGTAGTTTTTAACTATTAGGTACTGGAGTTTCTTGTGTTATGGTCAAGAGGTTCTTTATAAATATTAGTAATCTGTTGCTAAAACATCCCCTTGTTTTATCCCTGGCTTTCAAAACCTACCTGAATCTTTGGCATTCCTTTGGTAAGTCTTTGTATATATATGTCTGAAAAAGGAGGTTCTAAAGCCAGTGAGAGGTCACTGAGAATACCTCTTTGCAGATGCTTACTAAATTTACCTGATAAATGTGCATGGTTGCTGTTAGATTATACTAATCGCAGTACTGCATTACACAAGAGGTAGTTGCCAAGACACGTGTGGTGCTGTTTTTTATGGGTGGGTAATGAAAAATTAAATGACTGAGTCTTATTATGCTGCTTTTTTCTACGCATTTTAAAATTTATCTCTTCGTACCAGTTAGTGATAAGCGTTTTTATATCCCGTTTTATTAAAGCAAAATGCACTTGGGTATGAAGATGAATAAAATGAAGATTTTATGCAGCACAGATGTATTTTTATGAACGAAGATATACATATACTTAAAATTTGCATTGAAACATGAAAAGTGCTGAGCTTGCATGCATTAGCACTTGAGTTTCTGGAATGTTTAACTGTTATCAAGCCATGATGGCAGGTCAAAAGTTGTATGTAACTAGGCCGAAGGAATATGGTGATGAAAAAGGAGGGAGATATTGATAATGCAGTCTGAAGCAGAGTTATGCCTTTGTAAATCCATTGGACTTCAATAGACTTAAGAGGGACACACTACTTAGAAAGACTGCATTATACTTCTCCCCACTAGGCTTGGAAACTTGAAGATTTTTGTGGAAACCTTGAAGCACACTGCAAGCACAAGGGTTAGAAACTTGTAGGGTGGTCTTCTCCTCCCCTCGAAAGAGAGCTCCTTGAGATTATATGCCAGAGGCTTTGTTCTGTGTCTATAAACATATGAGACTAGGAGTCTTGTTCATACATATCTCTAATAAGTTAAGGCTTTAAAGATCAACTGTGTATAATTGGTGATTCTTACATTCATTATAGGTGCCTGAGAGTAAACCCAAAAGGATTAGATGATGAAAGCAAAGATTACCTTTCATTGTATTTACTTCTAGTTAGCTGTCCAAAAAGTGAAGTGAGAGCAAAATTTAAATTTTCTCTCTTAAATGCAAAAAGAGAAGAAACAAAAGCAATGGGTAAGTAAATTTCCAGATTTTCCAAGACTGAGATAACTTTCAGTTTGAGAAATAAATATAGGGACCATGACCTCCGGCAAACCGAAGTGGTAAGGTGATCATTTAAACAGCATGTTTTCACTTCTTCCAAAGCATCCCCCCTCATAAATGCCAAATCAGACCTTTTGAAAGAGGCGATAAACTATGACCAGTTGTACATTCAAGTTTTATATATAAAACCAAATTAGATGGCCGTACTGAAGAAGTGGTACTGGAGGCAGGGTGTATTTAAACATTTCCCCATGACATTTCTTCAATGTAAATTGTACACACAAACACCCCACACACACACATTGCAATTATGTTGGCAGCAACTTAAGGTGAGTGAGGCTTTACATCAGAAATCCAGTGTGGTGTAATGGTTACAGAGTTGGACTAGGACCAGGAAGACCCATTTGAAAATCCCTGCTTGCCATCATACCTTGGGCCAGTCATGCCCCAGCCCATCCCGGTAGTTGGGAGGCTGAAATGGAGGAGGGGAAAAGCCATTCTGAAAGTCTTGAGGGAATGAGGCTAAATGGTAAAAAGAGAGGGATCCTAGTCACTGATCTTTCATGTTCCCTTGGTTACACTGTATTAAGTATTTTACACAATTTCTTTTGCTGTCCAAGGTGCCCTTCAGTTTCAGCTGATCATGGTCATGTCAAGCAAATGCCTTTCACTTTGTATGCACATTTATAATTCAAAAGAGGCTTGCCCCATTTCTCTGACTATTGATGGGCTTCTTAATAATATTAGTAGTTGGCCAACAAATATCCATGCATATTGCTAGAAAAAATATTTTACTGATAGATCTGTTCACCATTTAGAAAAATCTAAGACTATCTACTAGCCACTTTATCACTTTCACTAAATAGATGTTGTTGCAGATAAGGCGTGGCTTGCCTGTTCTACCTGTCCTGCAGCAACATATTACCAGCTTGTCACATTGTGATTTCAGTAATAGCACTTGAACTAAGGACTTCATGAAGTTGTTGTCTTTTGTTTGTGAAAATACTGGGTTAGGGTTTCAACTGCGCAGCACTAGAAAGCTGTTTAGTAATAAGGGCCCCTTCACAGATTGTTACTAATATTAGCTTCAGAGCCTGTGGAGAGCATGTGTAAGGACAAATGTGGATGCAATACTTGCCCACTTGCCCCAGTAGCTCCACATGGCCTCCAAAACACGGATGCTGGTGATCGCACGGCTCATGTTCCAAAAAGACATGAAGCCTACAGTGCAACACTGAAGTGTGGCAGCTGCAATGGTTCTGTGCCAATGAGATTTCCACTGACGTAAAAGGAAGGGGAAGGCGATTTCTTATCTCCTCCGCACTGCATTCCTTCAGTCTGCATGGTTTTTTGCCTACTTGAGTCCCACAGCCTCCAGCATCAGGATTTTAGAAATCTTGAGAGCTGCTGGGGAAAGCAATAGGGGAGAGCCACGTAATGATGTGCGTGCTCCCTAGGATCCAGATCAGCATATTTTCATGCATATGGTAATATGTAGTTTCTGTGTTTAGTTATACCTTTCATTTAGGTATATTTCGTTCTCTGCCTTATGCACACGTGGTAACAAATACTAATATCCTGCTATTAATGAGTGAAATTGCTGTAGGTGTGCTTTGATTAATGAGCCTGGGTTCAAATTCCACTTGGTATAGACTCACTGATGAGAGTCAGGAAATTATGATGTAGCTTTTGGTACAGAAACTGAAGCTCAGCAACAGTCACTTACTGAAAAGCACCCTCTGTTATTAATGGATAAATAGTGCAGTCCTCTGCACAGTTATTCTAGTCTAAGGTTGTTGAAATCAATCGGCTTAGACTGGAGTGACTCTTCATGGGAGTGCATCATAAGGACTGTAAAGCAGTCAGCACGCTAAAGTGCTGTCTAAAATGTATCTAGGGAGCTAGTTACAAAAATAAAAATTGTGTTCTGTTCCATGGAAATGCTGTGCTGGATCCGGCCCCTCCCTCCACAACTACCTGAAGTGCCTCCAAATCTTGTTCCTTAGGGGCATGGAGGGGGGGAGCCAAGAAAATCACACTGGAAGTCCTTGTATCTGTGGAAGTGCTGTATCAAATCCAACCCATTATCTGGGGGGATTCAGTACTTGAATTTCATTTAGTTTTAGTAGTCCAAACTGCAGTAACATTTCATTAGCAAAAAAACAAAAAACTTTTTTCTGTTTAATGTTACTCTTAACTGTTAAGGTTATAGAGAATGGTGATGATTTCAGTTAACTAAATATATTTATTTATTTCATAATTTTGATTTGTGAATCGCTCTATCCCTGAATACTCAGGGCTCTGAAAGATGAACAACAATACTAAAATACATCAGAATAAATACAACAAGATAAAACAGTTCAGTGGTTAAATAAAACAGATTCTCAACTGCATCACCACTTCCTATAAACAATAGAACAGAAGTGGGAAGGGAAGGAGGGGGATGGATGGGAGAAGGAGAGGGAGTTCCAGACAAGATGTTGTCTGTTGCTGCCCTCAAACGAAGGCCTGGTGGATTATCCCTGCTTTACAGTCCCTGTGGAACTGCATCAGATCCCATGGGGCACACATGTTGTTCGGCAGGGGCCAGGGCTGAAAAGGCCTCAGCCCCGGTCGAGGACAGCCAGATGTCTTTTGGGCCGGGGACCACCAGTAAGTTGTTCTCATTAGTGTAACGCTCTTTGAGGGACATATCGGAGGTAGTCCTGAAGGTACGTAGGTCCTAGACTGCTCAGGGCCTTAAAGGGTCAGTACCAAAACCTTGAACCTGATCTGGTGCTCCACTGGAAGTTCAGCTGATGCAGCGCTGGTCAAATATGGCTTGCTCCTCAGCATTCTGGATCAGTTGGAGGTACCGGATCAGTCTCAAAGGCAGGCCAATGTAAAGCGAATTACAGTAGTCCAATCTGGAGGTAACTGTTGCATGGATTACTGTGGCCAGATTGGAGTGAGACAGGTGTGTCCAGAATAGTGTCCAGAATCCAGAAATCTATGACTTACCCCATGGGATTTTACATGCACTCCAAGGCTTGTCCAGGTTCCTTTTATGACTGCAGTTCTTCATGCCTGGGTCAAAAGCATCCCTCCTAAGGTTTCCCAAACTTCTGGAGTAGCTGCTTCAGCAAGGGGATCTGCAGTCAGACAAGAGAGGCTTCAGACCCCTGCTACAAGTACTAAATACCATTTTGGGATCATGGCCAATTGCTGAATGGGAGTATACTATGCAAATCTTTCCAGCTTGATTTTTAAAAATACCACTTGCCTCAGTACCAACGTTATGGTGTGTTTTTTGTGCTGCCTTGGTGAAACCAAATTACCAATACATATTGTATTCACTGAGAGGATTTAATGTTGTGTTAGTTTGCAATAAATCATGTAAGTTATGTCTTGAATAAGCCTTTGAAGCAAATTATACTTGAATGTGCACATCTTTTATAGTAATACATTGACTTAAGCTAGCTTTGATTTTACTTAGATTTCACTGACCTCATATGTAAAGATTTTAAAGCGAAGACTGTTTAATTGAACATGCTTATTCTTTTTTATTTATTTACTACTAGAAAGCCAAAGAGCATATCGATTTGTTCAAGGCAAGGATTGGGGTTTTAAAAAATTCATTCGGAGAGATTTTTTACTTGATGAAGCAAATGGTCTTTTACCAGATGATAAGCTTACATTATTTTGTGAGGTAGGTAATCAACACTAATTTTTAAACAGAGTATTTCCATGGCTATGAATGAGGAAGGGTGTGTGCGTGTGTTAAATGTTACATTTATTTTCTTTGTGTTGAAGAAGTGCCCTCACACTTGTTTTTTAAGAACTTAACGTGAGGGTGTTTGTATGTTTGGTACATTGTTCACGAAGAGGCTTAAGCTGAAGCGAAACAGAGTTGGAGACTCTTTGTAGTCTCGTTGAATGGTTGAATGGGGAGGAACAGACAAAGTTAACACTTTTGAAAACTTTAGTAACATGATATGGATTTCCAATGCCTTGACACTTGGATGTGTCGTTCTTTCAGAGGATGTCAGTTGCTTGAGTAATTCTTGTGGTCCCCTTCTTGCTGCAGGCTGTAATGAGTCCTACCCTAAGGCTTATGTTAGTGGGATTTCTCCTCACTGCCAAACAAAGTGGCTTTAGCACTTAGTTGGATTTAATAATTGTGGCTGGCTGCCTAGCTATTTCATGTGATACAGCTAGAACAGTGTTGAGGTGTAGTTTCCACATCAAGAGATTATAAGTCTGATTTTTGTTGTTGTTTAAATGTCTTTGATTTCTGGATAATTTTATAAATATATAAGAAGCTGTATTGGATTGTTGCAGGTTGCTTATTAAGTCCAGTGCTTAACTGTCCAGAGCTCTTCAGGGTCTTTGACAAAGAAACTGGGGATTGAATTTGGCACCTAATAAATGCAAAGCACATGATCTGTCACCTATATAATTTGTCCATCCATAGTTCACTGATATCCAAGTCCTAGCACCAGTTTTGAATAGCCCTAAAATTTAGAGCAACTTTGCTGAGGTAAATTCCAAATAGAAATGTAGGCTTATACAAAATCAGTGCTTCAGCTGGCTCTTGGACTCATGCCCCATAGCAAGGGCTTAGACTTTCCAGTTTCCCGGGGGGGGCTGGGGCTGGGCCAGAGCTGCTGCCCCCCACGTAAGCCTGGGGCTCTTCAAGGGTGCCTCTGAGGCACTCCCCCCTCCATGGCCCCACCATGAGACCCGTGGGCAAAGCGGGCTCTGGGGGCCCAAATGGGTGCTGGCAGGAGCGGGACTGAGCTGCCTCCCATGATGCCTGCAGCAGCTTTCAGTGTTCTTGCCGACCCTGTGGAGAAGCACAGGCAGGTCAGGGGGCGCAGGGGCCAAGAGGGAGCACCAGCCAGGCTACCCTTCTGGCCCGAGGAGCCTCCATCTCCGGGGAGTCTCTTCCCAGTGACAAGGAAGCCCCTGCACGGAGAGGGCAGAGCCCACTTGTGTCAGCAAATCCAAGGACCTCCCCCCTCCCCGCAGCCATCGAGGGCGGTGGGCCAGGCTCCCTCCCACTGGCTCCCTCCTTGCCTGGGCAGTCTCCCAGCAAGTCACCCCCCGCCCACCCTCCTGTCCAAGTGGCCACCAGGTCCTCCTTACAGGGTGGACTGCCAGAAGGTCTCCAGTGCTGCATCTCGGCTCTGGCCTCGTCCACACAAAGCAGGGCCCATGAAGGTGGTGGTGGAGGCTGTGGGGGAGGCAAGCAGGGGCTAGGCTGGCGGGGCAGGTGGTACTGGGGTTACAGAGAGGGGAATCCAAGCCCTGAGCCGGGGGGGGGAAGGGGCCCCCATGATGGAGGCAGGCAGCTCAAGAAGAGTCCCAGGGGAGGATTGGGATCTTTCCTGTCGCCTTCAGGAAAGTGAGGCTGGTTCTTGCCCCGGGAGTGGAGGCCAGTGGTTCAAGCCCCTCAGTCAGAGGTTAGTTCCTTCTCCTAGGAGGCCAGAGGACAAATGTTACAATCAGAAGAAATCTCTGGCTAAAACACTGGAAGTTAGACCCCATATCAAAATCCAACCTGTATGCAGAAAATTTTTCTGGTAGACTGCTCTTCAGAGATTTAGACAAGGTCTTAGTAGAAACAAAAGAGAAGAAGAAAGCCATGCCATCTACTTTGGCCTCAACAGAAAAAGACAGCAAAGGGAGGCCCTACAATTCCTTTCGTGGCTTCAGACACCATGCCAGGAGTTGGGGGGGCAAGGATTTTAGAAGCAACTGTGCCTTTAGTTACTGGTCATAGTTCCAAAGCAGACAATTTTGTCCCAACAAACAGGACAGGGCAGGTCCAGCAAAAAGAACCAACACCTGACTCTCCAGAACTTCACCCACATCTGGAGGCAGAACACAACTTACCAGTGCCTGCTTTCCATCACTGAGCACAGTTACAAGATAGAGTTTGCATCTCCACCACACTGCAAGTTCATCCCGTTGTCAGAAAATGCCTTTGATGTTTCTCACTGAATCCATTGTTTTGTGTTCCCTACCCTGCTTTGCGCTTGCGTAGCTATGCAGGCAGAAACGTGGGAGCTTCTTCCCTGCCGCTTCTCCTTATCACGGTGGCCTTGGATGTAGGCTTTGGACTATTCTTGTTTCACTGAGAATTTTCCAGTCCTGGGAAGGCAAGGGGAGGGGGGGAGTAGTCTCCCATCCATGAAGTATTTCTCCCGCTGGGAGTTCCCGCGCGAGTGCTCATGTTTCATTTGCTAGGCGCTTCATTGCATCACACTATAAGTTAGCTTGCTTTGCTTCGCCCCCCCATTCCTGACAATGACCTCCTACTGTGGGTTTTAGCAAGATAATCCAATAAAACTTTCCTTTGTGCAAGAATGACTGGATCTACTTGTTTTTAAACCTGACACCCGTCTCCACTCCCAGATCAAAGGAAAAACAACAACTACAGGAAGCTGTAGACTATCTTCTGACCATCAGGGCAGTTGAGTCAGTACCTACCTCACAGAGGTTCCAGGAGGTCTACAATACAGTGCTTACCAATACACAGCCCTACCCTTTGGACTGTCATCCTTGCCAGGAATCTTTACCAAGATGCTGGTAGTGCTTGTGGCCCAGCTGAGACAGCAGGGGATCCTCTTATACACTTATTTAGAAGACCTGCTGATCAGGACCAAGGACAGCAAATCAGCAGCAAGGGACTCAGAAGCATCCATTCAACTACTGCGGGAGCATGGGTTCCTAATAAACCTAGGAAACAGCCAGCTTACCCCATCCAGGAACCTGGTCTACCTGGGGCTCCAGGATAGACACAGTGTCAGCAATGGTCTTTTTCCCACCAGAGAAACAACAGAAGATCTTGGACACAAAAGGATGTGCAAGCAAAAAGCATTGGATCTCTTGGACCCCTCTGCAATACTGGACTTCTTAAATTTAACACTAGACCTCATCCTATGATCCCACTTTCACATAAGACCTCTTCAGTGGGCACTACTACCACACCAGAAGAACATCAGCAGGAAGCACCACAAGTAGATTGGACTCTCCCCTTCAGTTTTGAGGTTGCTAAGATGGTGGTCTTCATGAAGGAACCTAATCAAGGGTGTGACCTTCCTACAACCACCCCACATTATGCTGACCATGGATGCAAGCAAAAGGGGTTGGGGAGCACACTGCAGGGGCCAAGTAGCTCAAGGCAGGTGGTCCCCCTTGGAGATGGGGAACAGCATCAACTGGCTGGAACTGTGAGCAGTCAGGCTAGCCCAGTTGCCTTCTGGGGCTCACTGAGAGAAAAGAATGTCCTGGTGAAAACCAACAGCATGATGACAAAGACACACATCAGCTGTCAAGGCAGCACCAGAGCCATTGCCCTTTATCAGGAGGCAGAGCTCCTCTTCCTATGGGTAGAACAGGCCTGAGATTGCAGTACTGCAAGGCCTCTCAAATGTGTAAGCAGATTGGCTGAATAGAAGGGACTTGGGCCCAGGAGAATGGGTGCTGAATCATGACACCTTTTAGGAGATCTCTGCCCGATTTGGGACCCTGGTAATGAGTAGTCTGGCATTGCGGCAGAACCACCAGGTTCCCAGGTTCCTATCCAGGTTCTTGGAAATGCAAGCAGAGGGCAAGGACATGCTACTACAACAGTGGTTGGAGGGCTTGCTATTTGTCTTTCCTTCAACCCCCATGATCGGCAAGGTGCTGAACAATGTGCAAACAGTGAAGGCAGAGGTGATCTTTATCGTTCGCTTTTGGCCAAGATGTCCATGGTTCTCAGAGCTGTTCAAGATGTCCATGGACAGCCTGTGGTGTCTCTCAGTGAGGGCAGACCTTCTGTCGCAGGGTCCAGTACTAGCTGGCTTCAGCTCACAGCATAGAGGTAGAAAGGTGGGAACTAGAAAAGTCCGGTTTCCTCAAGGGAGTGGTGGATGTTATGGTGCAGGTAAGGAGGCCAGCAACCAGGCAGATTTATAACTATACACGGTCCGCATTCAGAAAGTGGGCCAGCAACCGTAATATAGACCCCTTAAAGCCATCCTACAAGGATGTTTTCTTCTTTTACCAAGGTTGGAAGCAAGGACTAAAACCAGATACACTAAAGAGACAAGTATCTGCTCTGGCAGCAGTCCTGGATGGTAGAGGACTGCACACCTTATCAGACACTATGTATGTTAAGAGATTCCTTAAGGAAACAGTGCAGC
This sequence comes from Gekko gecko, assembly GCA_029375565.1. NCBI lineage: Eukaryota > Metazoa > Chordata > Lepidosauria > Squamata > Gekkonidae > Gekko > Gekko gecko. Next base: position 57,870,828 of record JAPDNY010000003.1, on the reverse strand, counting down.
TAGCACCCCCAATGAGACATAGATTCCCCATCTGGAGTCTAATTAAAGTTGTCCAAGCACTTACCAGAGGTCCATTTGAGCCACTAAAACCCATGGAGCTAAGATTTCTATCATGGAAGGTTGCCTTTCTGGTGGCGATGACCTCCACTTGGAGAATTTCAGAACTGGGGGCCTTGCCAGTTAGAAGAGAACTATCTGTGTTCCACTTAGAATAGACCCATCTTTCATTCCTAAAGTAAATTTGGCTTACCTTTAGACCAGGAGCTAGTCCTGCTTGGGGAAAAAAGTCTCAAAGGTCACCATTGCCCTTTAGGTAAAACTCTGCATATGTAAAACCTATGAGGGTGTTAACTACACATTCCACCAGGGCGGTGGCTGCCTTGGTGGCCTTCTCCATGCGGGCTCCTGTAGACAAGATCTGTAGGACAGCCACATGGCCATCCTTTTCTACCTTTGTACGGCACTATAGGATCGACCAGCAGGATTCAATCGGGGCAACCTTTGGGAAAAGAGTCCTACAGCAAGTAGTGGGGTGAGTCTGCAGTGTAAGGAGTGCCTTGGCTAATACATCCCACCCCATCAACTGGCTTTGGCATTTAACCAGCTTGGATGACTTCCCTCATGGAAGGAGAACAAAACATTGGACTTACCTGAAGGTTTCTTCTCTTCAGTGGGATGAAGTCACCCACTCCCCACTCAATAAATAAATAAATAAGGAAAGTAGAAGGAGAGTGGGAGGTAGCCTACGACTACTGGTAGGAAGTCAAAGGTCAGATAGAGCTAGGGTATGGAACGACTGAAGAGGTGGTCTTGCTCCACCCAGGTCAGTTGCACAGAGATTTGCATTGCCCTGCCTGGAGCAAGAGGAGGTGTGACCTCACCAGTTTGGTTGACTTCACCCCACTGAAAAGAAACCTTCAGGTAAGTTCAATGTTTCGTTCTCCCATGCACATTTACCGTCCTGTTGCCAGATTTTGGCACCTTCTATGTGGTTTTGCAATTTCAAAGACTTATTCCTCTTTGAAGATGGCATGGGTGGTTCAAAATATTAGATGACAATCTCTAAAATCTGGGTTTCTGGGCTGGTGTGCTTTTGATACTGGCGTTTTTCCTCTCCTAGGCAGTGTGTGTCTAGAAAAACCGGGGCAGAAAGAAGATGCAGACTGGACCATGCCTTTTCAGTAGAGAAGAAAACTGTTTGCTATTCATGTACAGTTTGAAATTCAGCAGTGACAATGGAGGAACTGAACTTTTACTTCCCTCGTTATCAGAAGCAGTGCTGAATAGTACTGTGCTAAGTAGTAGAGTAGTTGATGTTAGGATCTCAATAATGTGGACATATTTTGTTAAAAGCCATTTTGGCTTTCCATATATTGATAAGGTTTATGCAGCAACTGTCCCTTGATAACATCAGCTGTTTAGAAGCTGGGGCCCAGATTTACCACAGGTCCTGTTTGTGGCCCTGCGGGAGAGTGGGGGATGGCAAAGAGGGCATTGGTGGCTGCGGTGGCTCTCGCCACTGGGGCAGGGGTGGGCCGTGGCAAATGCAGGACGCTTGGTCCTGCCCTGGCCCTATGTTGGGCATGTCCTGAGGGCTGGAGAGCATGGGTGCCTGATAGGGTCACTTAAGGTGCTACACTTCAGGTGTAACAAATATTTGAAAATATGATTTGGTGAGCAAGACTCAGGGAGGAGGCCACAGGCAGCCTCCCAAGAGGAAAACCTTGACCATTTTGCAGAATAAGATTTCCTTGTTGAGGGATGCCTAAAGAACAATAACACATATGCCACCCTATCCAACCAACTCATTCTAGTGAATGAGTATCAGTCAGACTTTTTTGCCAAAAGGGGCTTTTTTGCTTGCCCATCCCCTTCCCTCCCTTTTCTTGTTTCCTTTGTAAGTGGGGGGATGGCTTGCAGGGTTTATGCTTCTGTTTATTTTCATACTTAACATAGGCAGTATCAGTGTGGGGGCAGATCCATTCTCAGGAAAGCCAGCCTGCATGTCCATTTTCCCGAGTATGGGGAATCCCCTTAAGGGATCTTAAGCTGAGGGATTCAAGGAGTGGGCCCTGCTTGGCGGCTGCCAGGGGTTAGTTTCATGCTCAGGTGACAGGGGAGACCACTTAGTGGTGGTCATCCTTGTGGAATCCAGAGACCTGTCATCCCCGTGGCTCTCAGGACCCCCAGCCAGTGGGCTGGGGTGGCCAGGACATCACTGACTCTCTGGCGGGGCAGTTGATTCCAGGATCTGGTTCCGCATGCTGTACCAAGACTTCTTACAGCTGTAACCAATAAAGTTGTAGCCAGTTTATTCCAAACCAAGTTGTACGTGTGTTATTCAGACTGTGGTCATAAACCAGGTTAATAGGTCATGGGGAACAGGAGAACTCCCTTTTGCCGCCCCACCCTGTGCTCTCCCTTTGGTGCTAGGGCTGCAAGTAAATTTCGTCACTCTTCAACCTTAGGCCTATCAACAGAACCTAACAAAATTGAGGCAAATCTTACTACTCAGGAGGATTTGAGCGAGTGCACATTACTCAGAGTAATTGAAAAACTTGATGAATGTTGATTCTCGGGTGGAATATATTGTTAGTCTTGGGGAGAAGTACTTGAGAAATAAAATGCAAATAGCTCTGTATTATGTCAGTAACCTAAATTGCCTTAGTAAAATCCAGTAAGACTACTTAAGTTACTTAAAAACTGAATCCAGTGAAGAAGGTTATGATCCCAGTACAGTGAGTGTTAAATATACATTGGCAGGTTATCACTGGCTGCTGTGGTCTGATTAGGGGCTTAGGGGGATGATAGACTCTATAACAGCTAACAAGTTTGCTTTGATCTTTGTATTTACAAGAAATGTGTACAAAAATTTCTTGGCAATATTACAACTTAATTATGTGTCATTATGCTGTGTAGGAAGAATAATTTAAATGTGGCCCTTGAGACTAAATGGTGCAAATATATTGCATCTTATTTTAGTTAGACAGACAAGCTAAATTAGGTATGTGATGAATTTGTTATGAATACAATTATTCAGTTGGTAAGTGGATGTATTCTGGGTCTGAAAGGATTCTTAGACTTTTATAACATATCCCCAATTGAAATTGTTTATGTTCCTGGCCAAACTTGTTTGGGGATCAAATATTAATGAGGATAGGGGTTAAGAGATGTGGGGTAAAAATGTGTTATATTTTGTATCTAGTTCAGATGGACTCTGGTAAATAGAATGTATCGTTAGTTTTTGCAAAAAATATTCCTGCCAGAGCTGCTCAGTTAATGCTTCATACTTTTGTTAGAGGCGTTGCAAGCCTGATCCACTTGCTTTGAATCTTGTCCTGAAGCTTTCCCTGTTTATGAAAGGTTATGGAGTCGTGATAATGTGGCCTCCAGAAGAGAGGCCGCTCCTTTGAACACCTCAGATAAAAGACGTCCTGCTACGCTTGTACTCTGGCATGGCCAAAACCACTTCCTTCTGAACTTTGGTCCATTTGTATTCTATTTTGTGTTGTGGTAACCTTAAAAACAACTACAGAATCCAATTCATTAGCAGAACTTTTTGTGGGTTAGCTATGAAGGACTTCTTGAATGTTCTGTCCTAAGCTGCTTTTACAAAGTTTCTCTTTGTTGATTTGCTACTAAGTCCAACTTTCCTGTTTCGCTTCTTGTATACATGAGCCACTGAGAGTGTAACATGTGTATTGCATATGACTTTGTTGCTTTCAACGATGTTTGCTAATCTTTTCAATTATATCAACATGCTATAGTAGATACTGTTGACTTGTCAGACAAATGGGCAAGCTAGAGCTTGTGGAATGAGCTGCTTTGTGATTACTTTCCTCTGGTCTTGCATAATCCTAATATAGGATTATAATATTTGAATTGCTATTGGCTAGGCAATAAATGGTATAAACTGTGTGTATTCCTAATCTAGGTTGTATTGTATTTTAATGATGGAAGTTGTTTCATCAGGATTTTTAGCATTTTGACTGTTACTCTGCTATTTTCTGCTAGGTAAGTGTAGTACAGGATTCTGTGAATATATCGGGACAGTCCAGTACAAATATGTTAAAGGTACCAGAATGCCGACTTGCTGAAGATCTAGGAAATCTCTGGGAGACAACAAGATTTACAGATTGCAGTTTTTATGTCGGAGGACAAGAATTCAAAGCTCATAAATCTGTCCTTTCAGGTACTTTCTACTTTTTATATCCTAATTTTAATGGAACATGTACAATCTTGGTATGGTATTAATACATATGTTTCTTGCCACAGCTCGTTCACCAGTTTTTAATGCCATGTTTGAACATGAAATGGAGGAAAGCAAAAAGGTGAGTGAATATTGTTCTTTGACATAATGAATTAAGGGAATTGTTTCCCGGAGGCATGTTAAGCTTTGATTTTACAGTAGGGTTGCAGTGTTTGCTTAGATTAACTAAACTTCTTGACATGAAAAGTGCCCAGTTTAATTAGGCAGTAAGTTTTATGTAATTTTTAATACACGTACTTACAAAAATGATGGGTAGAAGGCTTCAGCTTAGAAGAGCATTCCCTTTCCCTCTGTCTTATAGGAGGGAATGTCTCTTTAAAATGGCATCTACTGTACCATGTGAGTAATCTCAGAACACAGGAAGTGGGCTTCCTTCTTTAGACCTCTTTTGTCATATGCAGGGTAATGCCATTATAATCAATTGATTTAAAACCTAGTCTGTGGACTAAAATGTTTAGTGTGCAGTCAGCCTAGTGTAGATGCTCATGCACCTGGAAGTATGCTTGGGGGGTGGGTCTAGTTTTCTGTGAAGCAGATGCCACTAAAGTGCTACAGCAGCCTTATAGAGAGAAGCATAAGGCTACCATGGCTGCCGCTCCAGGTCTGTAGAAAAATTAATCTGCTAGTTTCATGGAAGTAAAGTCTGTGGCTTGGATCCCTTGAACAAGTTTCACACACATTAGCGCCTGCCACAGAGCACACTTCCTCTTCCGTTTGCACATGTACCCTTTGAGAATCACTGATGCTGTGCAAATGAAAGTTTCCATTTCTTCATACTTCCTCTTCTGCTATCAAGTGCAGGTAAAATTTGTTCATAGAATCCCCGTCATTGTCTTCTGTGTTATGCTGGATGAGAGGCTGAAAATATAGTTCCTGTAGTTTAGGCCTGAAAAGCGTGCTAGAAACACTTAAATCTCGTACTGCGTTCAGGCTTCAAAAGTAGAGAGGAGAAGAAACTCCCACTGAGATGTATGGCATTAAGAGTGACTTGTCTCATTCTTCTAAATGTAAGTGCAATCTTTATGATTTACCTTGCTCTCAACAAGCCTGTTGGAAATGTGTGTGAGGCATTCATGGAATGAAACAATTGGGCTCTTGATTCAATAAAACTGGTTCTGAATGCATTCATGCATTAATCTTAGATTTGGAAAAAAAATCCTAAATAGCTGTGACGGGAGCCTAATAGTGCTCAGTCTTCTTACACCAGAATAGTGTTAAACTTAGAGAGTTGGGTATTATAAGTTATGCAGTGCAGGAAGACCATAATATTTTAATTCATAAACATGATCAGATTTTTTGTTTTATGTAACAGAATCGCGTAGAAATAAATGATGTAGACCCTGAGGTTTTTAAAGAAATGATGAGATTCATTTATACAGGGAAAGCACCAAACCTTGACAAAATGGCTGACAACTTGTTGGCAGCAGCAGACAAAGTAAGTAATTGGATCTCGCAGATCATTTTAACCACCTAAAAAAGTGCATATTTGTGTATTTCATATAACTATAAAAAGCACAAGCAGAATCCACAAGTAACAAACTGGATGATTAGATGTTAGATGTTAGAAAAGAGAAGATCTAGAAATTGTATGGAAATTGCTTATGCAATTAAGTAAATTGCTGTTCTTGAAATGTTTGGAATGTCTTTATGGAGAGCTTGATGAATAGCCATCTTACTGTACTGAACTGTGGATTGATTGAGCTATTTATGAAAGTTAATGTACAAAGAAAAAGCTATACAGGAAGAACTATATGTAATGCTGGTCACATTGATCTGGCTTCAGTGATCTGTAGGCACAAGGATCACAGATCTTTCTTGCAGTCCCATCTAACCCCTGGAAAAATTATTTCTAGGGCCTCATGGTCCAGTAACCCTGCAAGGATGTATTGTGGAAGGGAAGGAGACAATTGCCCTTTCAGCCTCTTATGTCAGCATACTGGTCCTGTAGCCCCAAGAATAAATTTCCCTCGACTTGTAAAGGATTACTGCATGGAGGGGCAAATGGGAAAGATCTGCAGTCCTTGTACCCATGGATTGTTTCCTCCAACTTCTTCTTCAAGACTGGACCAAGGGCAAGGCTACAGAGATGCAGTTCAAGTTAACCTAAATATTTGTGGCTTTAAATTTGGACACTGCAGCTTAACCATAACTAATAATAGGTTAAGCACATCATTCTTCAACAAACTTTATGAAAAGTATAAATGGAGGCTCTTCAAGTAACAGTTTAGGTTGTTACCTTTTGGGGCACAGTGAATCTAAACTGGCCTCTTGACAATCTCAATATTTCCATTGCAAGAGTCTGGGGTGGACTGGTGAACAGGCATAATCATTGTGGATGCTGGTTTATGTTACAAGTTTATATCTGAGACCTGAAATGCATTGCTTCATTTTGAGTGGTTTACTGTTCTTTAAGGGCCAAGTACTTCACAGTCCCCTGCAACTGTGTTATAGGTGTTTACTATAATGGGGGGGAAAATGGAGCAATGAGCAAAGTTTTTTTTCCTTTGTTAGTATGCACTGGAACGGCTGAAGGTCATGTGTGAAGAAGCTCTGTGTAGTAACCTCTCGGTAGAAAATGTCGCAGACATTCTTATCCTTGCTGATTTGCACAGTGCAGAACAGTTGAAAGCACAAGCAATAGACTTCATTAACAGGCACGTACTTGTTTTTCTTTATTTTTTTAAGCTTTAATTTTTTAGTATTCTTAATTGGTTAGGATAACATTCTTAAAATTATATCCGGGGTAATTTCTTGTGCTACAGGTGCAGTGTTCTTAGGCAACTTGGTTGTAAAGATGGGAAAAACTGGAACAGCAAGTAAGTAAAATGGTCACATCTGAGTCATCCATAAGTAAGCTATGTTGTCTTCAGCCTAACTTCAGAATAGAATAAACATATATACTAAATACAATCATTAAAGCAATTGTTCCTAATTTTCTGTTATATCGATAAGTAGCCAGCTTGACAAATAGCAGGAATGCATTGTACAAGATGTAAATGTTGTTCAGTCAGGCCCATAGGCATGGAAGTGTTTTCTGGCATCCACCCCCCAAATGTCATACCACATAGTTAATTTCCCATGTTTAGTCTGCTAAATGCTACATGGTGTGTTGATGTGCTATTCTGGAAGTCATGGCGACCTCTGGTTACTGACCCCTACTGGGGGCCTGGAGGATATTCAGAGAGGTGGCTGAGTAAAGCCTGCCCCTGCCTCCCACCGCTGGTATTTCAAGGAGATCTCCCATCCAAGTACTTGCCGGAGATGACCCTGCTTAGCTCCTGAGAACTGATGAGATTGGGCTTGCCTGGGCTACTGAGGTCAGGGCTGGATGTGCTGTTCTTAATATTACTGAATTGCTTTTGGCAAAGATTGAGGGTAGTGTATATTATTCAATGTGACATTACCAGGCCCCACTCCATGACACTGATGGACCCCCCACCCAATGAACCTCAAGAGTTTAGCATGCTGAGAATTGGCAACTGTAGCCACCCTTCCCTAGTGTACTCATGCGCCCTCTTTCTCTACATACCTGTGCTCAGTCTGTTGTTAAACTCTGATCTGGCTACTGATCTAAAGACTGAAAAGCTTACAAGAGAATGTCAGAGATCTATCAGTTAGATTTTTCTTTGCAGCCAAGTGTCCATTGCCATTGGAGATTGCCAGTAGGATAGTTATGGGAGTAAAGGAAAATCATAGGATCATTGTACTGGAAGCTCTCAGGATCAAGAAGCTGGGCATACTTTCTATGGAGCTCCAGGGTATGGAGAAGGCAGGAGTCAGTTATTGTTACTATAGTCAGGGGTCTTTTGGGGGGGGAGCGCACCGGAGCACAGCTCCGGGAGCTCAGGAGCCAAGCCCCGCCCCCACCCGGCGTCCCGGGGAGTCTTTCAGGCAGCCGAATGTCAATTTCAGCTCCATTATATCCTATGGGCCATTGAAGTCAATGGTGAAAACATAGGATATATTCTGGGGGCTGGAGGGGAGGGTTTGAGGGAGAGGCTCTAAACTCACAGGGTACCTGATGGAGCCTCTCCCCAAGATACCCACCAAGTTTCAAGAACATTGGATCAGGGGGTCCAATCTTATGGGCCCCTAAACAGGTTGCCCCTATTCCCTCCATTGTTCTCTATGGTGGGAAAAAATAACTTTTTTTCTCACCATAGAGAACAATGGAGGGAATAGGGGCAACCTGTTTGGAGTCCCATAGAATCGGACCCCCTGGTTCAATGTTCTTGAAACTTGGTGGGTATCTTGGGGAGATGCTCCATCAGCTCTTCTGTGAGTTTGGAGCCTCTCCCTCAAACCCCCTCCCCTCCAGCTAATATACCCTATGTTTTCACCATTGACTTCAATGGCCCATAGGATATAATAGGGCCAAATTGCCGCCAAATTTCTTTCATTCCCTCCTTTCCTTCTCTCTTTTTCCTCTTTCCCTCCTTCTTCTCTTCTCTCTTTCTTTCCCACCTTCTTCTCTTCTCTTTTTTCCTCCTTTCCCTGTTTCCCTCCTTCTTCCCTCTATTTCTTTCCCTCCACTTTCCTTCTCTTTCCTTCCTTCTTTCCTTCTCTCTATTCTCTCTCTTTCCTTCCCTCTTTCCTCCTTCTGTGGCCCAACTCTCATGAGAAGGAGTTTAAATTTTAAACCCCTTCTCTCTTAGCTCCCCCACCCAGACCAGCTGGGGAAGGGAAGGGGAGGTTTTTGAAGATGCCTCCCCCCCTTTTGCTTCCCCTTCTGACATCACTTCCAGTGATGTCAGGGGGCGTGGCATATGCTAATAGCCTAATAGCTCATTAGCATACCATATGCTAATGAGCTCCTGCAGCTGTTTTTCTACGAAAAGACCCCTGACTATAGTGATGTTTAAAATAATCAGTGGGGCTCCAAAAAGCATGATACGTGTTACTCGAAGGGTTGAACATTCTTCTGTTTCAGAATCTGCAAGATGGAAGTGTCAAGATGGGTCAAAATAAAGATAGGGAGATAGGGTTTGTGTTGCTAGTGGGAAAGAAACTACTTTTCTTTTGCAGAAGTGCTCAGACTGAAGCACAAGTAATTTTAGCAGTACTGTGTACAAATAATACTTGGTTTGTATTCATAACTGGATCCTATACATACTTACTTGGAATAAAATGCTGGGAGATTCAGTGGGACTTAATTTCTAGAAAGTTGCATAGCTTTACAACTTGAGTCTTTTAAACATGAACCTGATTCCTGTAAATTCATTTATTTACAGCCAAGCAACAGACATAATGGAAACAGCAGGCTGGAAGTCAATGATCCACTCCCACCCCCACTTAGTAGCTGAGGCCTTTCGAGCGCTAGCATCTGCACAGTGTCCACAGTTCGGTATTCCACGCAAACGACTAAAACAGTCATGAAATCTTCCATGGACTTTAGAGAACTCCTCCTCCATGTCCAGAGGAGTCTTCTCAAACCATCAGCCAGAATTTGTTATCCCTGTCCACAGAACATAATCTGAAAGCTTTTAAGAATGGATAATATATGGTTTAATAATCAGCTTTAAATTAGACTGATAATTCTCCAGTTCACTGAAAGGCCTTAAATTCAACTACTCTAGTTCATGCATTTTTGTTTTGTTTTTAAAACTGTGCCTCGTCTTTTTGACTGGGCCATGTAGGATTGCACTAGCTCCATAATGCAGTAATGTTGATAAATGAAGACCGTTCTTGAAAGGGATCTTCCTCTTCTCCATCTTTCCCCTCCCCCAAGGGTATCATTTGGTCTTGTGGTAACTGGAAGTTTTTAACTAGACTCTCATGAAAAGCACTTGAGTTGGGGGGCAGCAAGCACTCCGGTCCAAGTACTGTATTTGGGGTGCATCAGAGGGTGCTATCAGGCATGCTGTGGCAATACACTATTCTGAATATAATTTATTTTTCATTGGTTCAGGTGAGTGAGGGAAATATGCAATGTCTTGGCCCAGAAATGTATTTTACTAGAGTTTGTAAATGCTTACTGTGTGAGTGTGTCCATCATATGTTAAAAGAAACACACAGTAACCTTTTTGGCCTGTGTTTCTTTAGGATCCATTGCTATTTTACTGAACCAGAGTGAAAGTTAGCATTTTGATATGGAAAATAATTAAATGACACATGCAAGGAGGAGAAATGCTCCCCCCCCCCAAATGGAATATGTTGAAGATCAAGGATGCATAAGAATGACCAAATGTAAATTTCAGAAATGGGCCAAATTATGGATTCTCAGTATGCACTTTTAATGTGTAACTTTTGTATGTTGTGTGGTACATATATATTTTGGTTTTGATAAATATGGTACAGTAATTGTGGCCTAACTTTTGAAATACATTAAGATACCCATAGCCACATGGGATTTAGTTTTGTTACTGCAAACAAGGAAAACATGACTTTAGAGATGTTGATTCAAAGTGACTATCTCAACTGTTCACATTAGAATCCATTCTATTTTCACACTTTGGACAGGTTTAGCTTTATTCCCTTAGTGTGTGTATGCACAAGCCTGTTCACACTGGTGGAAGTTGCACAGACACACACTTAGCAGGAAGGATAGAGGTCTGAAATGTATTTGTAAGCACTGACTTGTTCTTTCTAGCATTTGTTGTTGTACTAGCATTGTGGATGGTATTGAAATTCTGCATAATGTGAAAAAGCATATAACAGCCTGTAAACTGCTTGTAATGGGCCAGTTTTGTATGATATGAACTTTAGCTTTAATGCCACCACTTCCAGTGTTTTTGCTAGCTTGTTTACAATTGGGAGGGATTTTTTTTCTGCAACAGTGCACATTCTAAATGTTTCTTCAGTTATTACATTGAATTTACTTTAATGATAGTGATGTGCTATCTTTGTAGCTCAGTCAAAGTTGCAGTAAACTTCATGCAAGTGGTATTTCTTGAAATGTTACAACTGAAGATTTTAGATGGCCCATTCAACTTGCTCAGTTACAGTTAATTGCCTTTTCCAAAGGGGTGTCCTTCCTATTTTCATCAGTGAAGCACTGAATGTTCTGGAGCACGTGTGTTCTTGAATTATGGGTTCTAGTGCATATTTAAAGTACAACTGGGGGCAAATAAAAGGCCAAATGGAAAACTTTGGACTGAATTTCTTCAGGCACAATTAAAGGGCCATTTCACTTACGCTCCTGGTGATTTTCAGTGCCTACACTTCATTCAATGAGGTACAAAGTGATATAGTGGCATCCTATGTGAAGATGCATTGTCGCTTTTGAAGTTTTTTGGGCGTTTTCCTCTATCTAAATTAAGGTCTTGTAAGTGTTCTTACAGTGAGGCACAAGAATGCCTATCCCTCTATAATGGAGAAACTCATGCCGCTGTGCAACTAATAATAATAATGACCAATTTCGCATCTTGAAAATTGCAGCTGAAATATATGAAGTGACTTGAATATTTAATACTATAATTGTCCATTTCAGCTTATTCAAATATTACTAGATACAGCAATCAAATGAAAAATCTTAGGTGTTTTGAAAGGATTTTTAAAAGCTTAATAGCGACATTTTGTACCAAAAATATCAAACACTGTGCTGTAAGATTATCTACATTTCTCTAAATGTTTACTTTTCAAAATAATGCATACCATACATTACACAGTCCGTCATGACAGTTGATCTACTGTTTTGTTATGTGTGTGTTGGCTGTGTATGAAAAAGTATAACAAATGTTGTATTAAGTGGGTGTACTAATCTGCCTCGTTTTCTTCAGTAAACCACATACAGTGTTCTTACTCTTCCAAAAGAGCTGGCAAGAACAATTTTCTTAGTTACTGCAGCTTGTATTTACTACATTCCCCTAAAAATACATTGCAAGTTCAAAGTAGTGCTGGAGAAAAGTCAGTTTTAAAAGAAGAAAGTATTTTCAGGTGGAAAACTGAAAATCTTGACAAGGTAGGCATAAATCCCTTTAGCAGGATTTTCAGTACAATTAACCAAGTGCCATGTTTGGCTTGCCAACTCCGTCCCTTCAATACCCATCTGCCATTGCCACTGGAATTTTTTTTCCCCTAGGGGAGCACCCTGCATGTGTTGTGTGTGGTGTGTGGGTTTTAAACAAAAATTATTTTCCAAAAATAGAATTTGGTGTGCAGTTTAAGAGTAGCACGAGGTTCCACTTAAATTACTTCATTGATAGTGTTTTCAAATGAAGGAAACTTCGGTGATGCATCCAGACTTGACAGTCCATTTACTGCATGCTGAAGTATGAATTCATAGTGCCTTTTTCCAGATGTAAGCGAATAGGATGCAAATTTTTGAAACACGTAGGAAAGCCAGAGAGCAGTTCTGATACTTTTTTCTCTGCAGAAAATCGTTGCAGGCATTCCTCGTGTTGAATGGGCTGAATGTTGAACTGTGGCTGTTGACGCAGAAGTTTTTTGATGGCTCCATTATTTAAATGTGGAATGGCAATAAGGCCTGGATGACTTTTGCCTTCAGAGAGGGTAATATAGGACATGGTCTGCATGCTCCTTGATTTTCTCCCTAAGCCCCCTTACAAAGAGAGCGTACTCTCAAGCTCAAGGCTAAGTTTTTGTGGTAGTAAGTTTTCTGTAGAAAATTTAAGTAGCTGGGGATGTTTTGTTTTAGCTCATAGGGTATGACTTGTTAAAATGATTGAAGTTTATCCCAAGATTGAAGTTTACCCCAAGATTAATTTTTATTGGGAAAAAGATTGGATTTTTGTAACACTTCCTACAAACTGTTAGCTTGTTGGTTTATCCCACAACAAAATGCATTGGTTTGCTTGCTTTCTGCTTGCAGCAAATGGACTTCCATGAAATGGCAATTCATTATTTTTGTTAGTGTGTGCTGTGGTTTTAGTTAATCATACTCTGTAATCTAGTTAATCCTGGATTTTGATATGTCAAAATGAAGGTTAATTGATGAGTCCTGTTTTGGAATCTAAACATTGGAAGAACTTAAACCTGGTCTTTGTTCCAAGTTATTCATATTACCTATCATGTTAAACACTTGCATCAAACCATCCAGCCTTTTATATTCGCCTGATGTTAACAGTGAAATACTTTTTGTACCTTGTTGCTGAAAATATTTTTGCATTTCAGGACATCAAGTTACAATAAAGTTGTTACTTATACAGAAGGCATTTGTGCACTTTGTCTTTTGGATACTGAGTTTGCTGTGGTTTTTCTTTTAAAAACCTGCCTGTTCTCTAAGGAGCATGGTTTCCCTCTCCCACATCACACCATCTCTTCAAGTTAGGTTGTTCTTCAAGGGACGAGCTTCATAGCAGAATGGGAAGCTTAGTCTCCCTGGTTGGAAACCACTGCACCACACCAGCTCTAAGTGGCACTATATTGTCCCTAGATCCAACCACCTCAGCAGACTTGATTGTACGCAAGTGTTTTGCTATTTTATGTAAAAGTGAATGCATAGAAAAAGTAACTTGAATAGGCCATGTCCTAACAATTAAAGCAACCTTAAAGAAAGTGTTTTTCAGGTCTAACTGATGGGGATTCTCACATTTTGTGGACCCTAGAGGATGGCTATACTCATGAGGCTTGCATGGCTTGCTGTGAACTTTAAAAGGCAGCTGTGCAACAGGCGCTGGTGGAGGAACGGGAGGGCTTGGAGATCCATGAAAATTTTTATATCAAAATATAAAGTCCTGGGTGGTTCTGATACAGTCCAGGAACTGACACTTCCTCATGGTGTAATTCTGTTGTTCACACTACTTAAGAACCTTATTAATGTAAGCCGAACCACTCCATGGGTGTCCTCTCATGTTGCAGTTTTACTCACAAGCCACTCCTTTGACATAGCTTGTAACGTAAACTATGGTATACCTGTATCTCAAGTAAGCATGTATAAATCCTTCCCTTATTACAATTCTCCTTATGGCAGTTGCTTTCAGGGGCAGGTCCATTACTCAAAACTATAATATGAGAAGCAGTTCTGATAGCCTTATCTCAGTTTGAGGCTATGAAGCATCATCCGAGCCTCATCTAAAATCATGAAAGAATCCTAAAACTTCCCTGGTATTAAGGTACTATTTGCTAAGTGTGTGTGTGCTCTTAGCTATATAAAGGCAGGGGCTCTGCAAGCACATATGGAAGCATCTCATTTTAACCCTTCCCCCGCTGTTTTCTTTTTCTTCCTTTAAAGCACCCATAGCTTCTGCCCTTTTCCTGCTTCCTTTTCTCCCTCCGACAAACCAGCCAAGCCACCTTCACCTGCCCCTTACAGTTTTCCTTCCCCCTTGCAGCCTGTACCCAGGAAAATTATGGTCCAATTGCACAATGACAGTTGCTGGACCCAGTAGCATGATGGGGAACCTGCAAGAACTTGCAGGAGGTGCCTTTCTCCTGTATCGCACTCCCAACACTATTTCCTCATACTCACTTCCTGGCAACCCCCATATTCTCACCTTTCCCTGCTTTCCCAAGCAGCCAACCTGCTATCAACCCCACGCCCCCCATTTTTGAAAGATTAGTTTTTTACATTCACAGCTGCAATCTTCATATTTTTAAGTATCTGCAGATTAGGCCAATTTGAGAATTAAATATATTGATTAAATGTGTGTTTAAGTTTAAAAACTAGTTTGTCTAACTATTGTGCCTAATACTATAACACTACAGAAAAATTAAGAATGCTGTTGAGAGATCTTAATAATGAAGGTGGGGTCCTTTATTTTCCTTCCATTTGTGCAGCACCTTTTCCTGCTGTAGGGGCGCACTCCTCTGTTGCAGACTGCATATTTTGACACTAGGAATTTTCACTCATGCAATCCCATTGTTTATCAATGAGCCAAAAAGTGTCTAGCGCTGAAGGAGCATGCTGGGCAGGAGGATTGCTTCTGCAAGAGACCAAAGTGGGGGTGCAAACAAAAGCAAGGGACAGGTTCCAACCCTAACTAAGCAACCCAAGGTATTGGTTATATTGTAGCAGGAATGGAAGCTACTACAAAATTGTTGCTGTGGCAGGGTAAGTGGTGATAACAAATGCTTATTTTATTTAAAGTGTTTAAACACTGCTTTTTCCACCCAATTGTGACCTTTGAGGCGGTGAACAATTAAGACATTAAAATCAGTTTGTAAAAACAAGCTAGGACGGTTAGAAAGCAATGCCAAACAAATCAAAAGTCTTCACCCACTGACAGAAGACAATGTTGAATTGGATGTTCTGTCCTACTGACTACATTTACTTAACATGGTGTAACCCAATTCAGATCTCAGTGAGAAAGACAGACTGTACCAGCTTTTGTTTCTAGGCACTCTTCAAGGGCAGCCACACGTACAACACATTGCAGTAAGCTAATCTAGATAGTACCAGGCCATGTACCACAGTGCTAAGTACTTAATCAGGAAAGTTGTAGCTGGCCTACCAGCTGAGGCTGGTGGAAGGTGCCACCTTGCCACCCATTCTCCAGCAGGAGGCCCAGGCCTAGCAGTACTCCCAGCCTGCAAATACGCCCTTTTAGGGGGAGTATAACCCAATCCAGAACAGGAGACCTCTCAAATTCTTGGTCAGTTCTCTTAGCCACCAGTAGCACCTCTGTCTTGCTAGTATTAACTTTCAGGAGAAACCAGCAATCCTGAAAAATGGGTAAATGGTCAGCTCCCAGCAAAGAGACATATGGGTTGTTGTTCAGTTCCAGTAGCTCTAGGTGCCCACTGAAATGCCTTGTGAAACTGTTGTAGTACTCCATTTGTTCTAGACTGTAATACATTGAGCTTGGGATTTTCATCATACCCAGCAACATCCCCTACACACACACTCTTCAGTGGGGGATATCTTTAGGTTTTGGTTTCTTCTTAATAATAGCCAACCTGAAAAACAGAATTGTCCTTACCTGTAACATTGTTCATTGATGTCTTCTGTGCAGACACAAGTTGGAAGGGGATTGCGTAGGCCTGCCCCAGATAGTTTTTTCCCCCTAGCTTGATGTTATCAAAGGGGGTAGCCCCTCCCTTTTGGAGCCGATGCAATGGCATTTTTGTGCCCAAACTGTCACATGCTTGGGGGGGGGGCACCCATCACCTTCAGTTTCTGCAAAGCTGCTGCAAAACTTAACAAAACAGGAAGAACTCAGGAGAGCTCACAGTGGAGCAGGAGGGAGGGAATGTGTGTCTGCACAGAAGATGTCAATGGACATCAGTTACAGGTAAGTGCAACTTCATTTTCATCTTCCATCTTCAGTGCAGTCCCACATTGGGATTTTAGCACACTACTCGCTAAGCAGAAGAAGGGGTGATGCTCTCACTGGACCAAAGATTGGAGAATTGCCTGGCCAATCTCTGCATCCCTCCTTGATTGCAGGCCCAGTGCATAGTGCTTGACAAACACATCCTCAGCTACTCACATTGCGGCCTTACAGATGTCCATGATGGATAGCCTGTGATAGAAAGCTGCCAAGGATCCTTGTGCCCTCATGAAGTGAGTCTTAACCTCAAGAGGACAGGGCTTGCCAGAAACCTCATGACAGGACCTGATGTCTGCCACAACCTACCTAGCTATAGACTTCAAAGAGGCTGCCCTGCCCTTCTTAGGACCTGCATAACAGACAAATAGACTCTTGTCTACCTAGAAAGGTCTTGTCCTGTCCAGATAATATGACAGGGTCCTCCTGACTTCTAAGGAATGTAAAGCTTTTTCCACCTTGGAAGTAGGGGATAGGGAAAATCCAGGTAAAACCACCTCCTGAGCAAGGTGGAACTTGGAAACCACTTTGGGCAGAATCTCTAAACTAGGGTGCAACACAACCTTCTCACTGAAGATCTTCAGGAAAGGCAGGTCGACTCTAAGAACTGCCAACTCATGCAGGAGGTGCACAGGCACTTATCTTCTGTTCCCAGTTGCACCCCACCACTCAAACATTATACCAAGCTGAGGAGCTCTACTATTTCCCTTGACAATAAAGCCTATTCAGTGTTCCAACTGGCTCCACAAAGTCAAAAGCCTGTCCATGTCCTGCACTGATTCCCTCAACTCTTTCCTGGCTTTACCATGTGATTATGGCCTGATGAAGGGTCGAAACGGAGATTTACCTGAGACATCCATTGCTGTGGTTAATACTATGTGGTTTAGCTTCATGTGTTTAAATTCAACTTGTACTTTAAAGGATAGTCAATAGTCAAAATCTTTGAAGAATAGTCAATAAGAGGTTTTTGTAATTTCAAGTAGAGTTTTGTGTGTATTCCTTCATTACAGTGTTTTTCAGATTTAGTGTACTACACTCACTGTATAGCCATTTTTTGTTGTACAACCTCCATATAGTGTCTGGAGATCTCCTGCTATTACAACTGCTCTCCAGGCAGCAGAGATCAGTTCCCCTGGAGAAAATGGCTGCTTTGGGAGGCGGACTGGATGGCATTATACCCCATTGAAGTCCCTCCTCTTTCCATACCCCACCCTCCTCAGGCTTCACTCCCAAAGTCTCCAGGTATTTCCAAACCTGGAGCTGGTAACCCTGTCCTCACATGTGCTTGGATGATGGCATCTTTTGGGATTTCTGGTCATAGTTCATGTAGAGCCTCTAATCAAGGGAAACACATCCAATTAAGTTTTTAGAGAGCTTCCTTATATCCATTTCTTAACCTTATTTGCTACAGTGACCCTCAACCAGAAAAAAATGCTTTCTGTCAGATCTAGTTAATTTTAAAGCAAATGTTTAAGATGACTTAAAAATTGTAGTTCTGTTGGGAGGGAGAGGAAGAGAGTGAGGAGAGTTGAAATACTTCCCAGTTGTTTGGATATTAATAGCAAACACCTACTTTTGACAAGCTGACAGAATTAGAGAATTGAAACTTGATGAATCTTAATGCTTTCTGTCATGTAGCTCAATTTGCCCAAATTATTTCTCCAATTAGTTCTAGTCTTTTGTGAAGGAATGTCTAATGATAATTAATACATTCTTTTGATTTGCATATTCACACTCTAGCATTTTTAAAACATGCAGACTTCTTGTCAGGGCAAGCCAAATTTTTTCTTTGGAAGTAAAAATAAATAAATAAATGCTTGTTTCTTTGATAGGGTTCATTATCGACAAGCCTGCTGGGTGTTAAACAAACTTTTCTGAACTAGACTAATTTTTGATTAATTGCTTGCTCAGAGTCGAACCTGCTGATATCAGATCACCATCCACTGAAACCGACAACACAATAAGGTATAAAATGGTTTGTGCAAATCCATCACAGATTCTTACCAAAATAAGTATAACAATGGTCATGTGGAGCAGTGGAAAATGCTGTCAAGTTGCAGCTGACTTATGGCAACCCCATAGGGTATTTGGGGGAAGATATGTTCAAAGATGGTTTGCCATTGCCTTCCTCTGTGTCAAGGCCCTGGATTTTTCCCAGTGGTCTTCCATCCAAGTACTAACCAGGGCTGATCCTGCTTAACTTTTGAGATCTGACAAGATCAGGCCAGCCTGAACCATCCAGGTCTGGGCACAAAGGGTACAAAAACTAAAGGATGCTTTACACGTAGCAGACATCACATGAGGAAGTAAGGCTCCATTGCTCGGTAGGACTCTTTGGGGTAGGACTACAAAGGAATGAATGGAGAATCAGTCATGTCCTCAGTTCCCAGCTAAACTGATACATCCATTGAGAACAATAACGCAATGAGACACACAGTTATGAGTTAAGGATGTCATTTTCCCTAAAATTCTAAGCTTTCATTCAAGTGTTTGTTTACTATTTACTTTTTAACATTAGTAACCTGCCTTTCAAAATGTGAATGACAGCATAAAAGTCCTGCAGTGTTAAGATCTTAATAGGATTGGGTGCAGGCTGCTTTACAGTTCACAGACCCCTGTTTGGGGGATAGTCAACGAGTCTATATAGGTGTGAAGGAAGACCCTTGAAAGACTGACTTATAAGGAAGGAAAATACAGAAACAGTACTGAGTACATGATGAACTTTAAATAAAATGAAAGAAAATTATTACATGACAAGGAATAAGGCCTGTTGTGGAAATAAATACAATGGTCTCTAGAAAGAGGCTCTGGGTGAGTGCCCTGGCCTTGGGCATTCAGCATCAATTTGCTGTGATGACATCAGCAGAGTATAGACACAGAGCTTACCATTGTCTCCAGGGGAACTTATCTCTGCCATCTGAAGAGCAGTTGTCATTCTGATTGAACTCCAGCCCTTCCCTGGAGATTGGTAACAATGGTTCCCAAAGAGGAAATGGCTGGTTTGGAGGGTAGAGTCTATGGCTTTGTACATGTCTGAGGTCTCACCCCTCCTCAAACCCCACTGTCTCCAGATTCCACCCCTCAAATCTCCAGAAATTTCCCAACCCGGAGGTAACAACCCTATCTCCTTCCCAGCCCCCTGATTTCAGGTTTCCATCTCTTCCCCCTCCTTGTAGCCTCTGTCTTGGAAAACTACACTCTTTCTCCACAGTGGGGACACAAGCAGGAGGGAAGCGATCTCATCAGGGTATAATGACAGAGTCCACCCTGCAGAGCAGCCATTTTTTCAAGAGGAGCTGATCTCTGCCATCTGGAGAGCAGTTTTAATTCTGAATGATCTCCAGCCCTCACCTGGAGATTGGCAGCAGTGGTTCCCCAGGAAGAAAAATACAGTTTTTCTCTGCAGTGAAGACCAAACCAGCTTACATCATTCTCCTCTCCTCCTTTTGATCTGCACAACAACCCTGTGAGGTAGGTTAGGCTGAAAGTCTGTGACTGGTCTGAAATCACCCACTCAGCTTCCATTGCAAGAACCTGAGTCTGGCAGACCCTGATTGGAAGCATTAACTACTACACCTAGGGTAGCCAACCTCTAGGTGGAGCCTGAAGATCATCAGGTATTACAACTGAACTACAGACAACAGATCTCTCCCCCCTGGAGAAAATAACTGCTTCGGAGGGTGGGCTCTATGGCATTCTCTTCAGCTGAGGTCTCTCCCCTCCTCAAACTCTGGCTTCCTTAGACTCCACTATACAATATCCAGGAATTTCCCAACCTGGAGCTGGCAACCCCACAAAGATCTGGAAAAGGCCCTCCTGCCTGTCTTTTTACTGACAGAATCAAGCATGGTTACCTAGCAACAGCCACTAAGGGAAAGGTTAGTCTCACAGGAGCCAAGCAGTAGACAGCTGTTTGGCAGGTTATTCTGTGAGAGAAGAGTGTCCAGGTTGACAATGGGCGGGGGAGAGAAGTGGACCCATCCCCCAGCCAATGGCATGTGATTGCTCTTGAGTGGCGGTTGATGGGCCAATGGAGCACACTGCATAGCCAGTGGGAGAGCTGGAAATGGCCAGTACATAAGGAATTATAATATACTAGGAGTAAGGCCTGTTGTGGGAAGAAATACAATGAGCTCTAGAAGGAAGCTCCAGGTGAGTGTCCTGGCTGTGGCTAGTGGGGCGGCAGAGGGAAGGGGAAAATAGAGGGAGGCAAGCCATGTTTATTTCCTTCTGTTTAGCTATAAGGCAGGGCTGTCTCAAGTAATTTTGTTGCCCCAAGTGGGTAGTATGGGAGGATAACCTCATGGTAACAGGTATGGTTTCCTCCACCCCTGACTCATGTTGATTTGGGGCTATGCAGTGGCAGCTAAGGTAGAAAAGCTCCTCCTCCTCCTCTGCCATGTCTTCTGGGTTCCAAGGGTCTGGAAAACAGCTCCATAGCCAGTTACAGGGTTGCCAACTCTGGGTTGGGAAACACCTGTAGATTTGAGGGGTAGAGCCTGGGGAGGGCAGGGACCTCAGCAGGGTAAAATGGCATAGAGTCCATTGGCCAAAGCAGCCATTGTCTCCAGGAGAACTGATCTTGGAGATCTCCAGGTGCTGCCTGGAGGCTGGCAAAACTAAGGGGAGGGCCAGACATGTAGATTTGAGGGGTAGAGCCTGGGGAGGGCAGGGTTTAAGGTGCAGAGGGACCTCAGCAGGGTATAATGCCATACAGTACATTGCCCAAAGCAGCCATTTTCTCCAGGAGAACTGATCTTGGAGATTTCCAGGTGGCAATACTAAGGGGAGGGCCAGACCTGTAGTTTTGAGGGGTAGAGCCTGGGAGGGCAGGGTTTGGGGTGCAGAGAGACCTCAGCAGGGTATAATGTCATAAAGTCCACTGCCCAAAGCAGCCATTATAATAGCTGGGAAATTTTCTGTATGGGAAATGATGTGCTGTGGCTGGGGAACATGGTGATTTCTGGGAGACTGGCAACTCCAGTGACCGTTTAAGGGAAGTTTGGGATATGTATTTTGGCAACTCCAGTGACCGTTTAAGGGAAAATGTACTTTACCTCAGGACACATTCAGTGACTCCCAATAGCAGCAGCAAACTGTTTAGAATGTTAGAGGCAAAGGACAATCAGGCTGCATACGCAAATGACCTCTGTATTCTGACTGGTTATTAGGGGGAGAGGAACAGCAAAGTGTTTAGATGGATAGGGACAGTGGATAGGGACAGCTTCTGAGTGACAGATCACGGAGCCAAAGGCTGTGGGCGCGTGTGGAATATTCAGAAGAGTCCATTACCAAAACAGAA
This sequence comes from Gekko gecko, assembly GCA_029375565.1. NCBI lineage: Eukaryota > Metazoa > Chordata > Lepidosauria > Squamata > Gekkonidae > Gekko > Gekko gecko. The sequence continues at coordinate 57,849,089 of JAPDNY010000003.1, read as the reverse complement.
TTATTATATAGAGATATAGGATATGTGGTGGAACAGTCCTGCTCTGGCCTGCAGGCCCGGTTCCAACCTGCCCTCCTGGGTTTACCCAACACTTGGAGAGGCTTTTCTCTCTCTCTCTCTGTTCAACTGCTGTCACCACCTGATCTTTGTAAAAATTGCCTAGTGGGAGGATCAGGACTCCCAGTGTTGTGTCCTGGGATCAGAAGGCAGAGCTGGCGAAATACAGCCAAGCTTCGCTCTCTGAGAACAATAGGGACTAGGTTCCTGAGCTCGCCAGTAGAGAACCAATGGCAGCATTGGCGGGCAATTCAAACCCGCCAATAGGAATATGGGGCCGTCCCCCCCTAACTGTATATAGTTGGCCTCCGGCCGTTACTGCTTGTTCTTGTCTTGTGTGAAGTACGAATAAACGCGTCTTCTCTTATGTCGTCGTCCGAGTCATGAGGCCCGAAACCCAGTACTTTACAGTGGCGACGAGGATGGGATATCAACGCCTTCCGTGACTCCATGGGCGACGAAAAGGACACCGCCGAGCATCGCATCGCTGACCCCGAGAGCAGCACCACTCGCCGAGCATCGCATCGCTGACCCCGAGAGCAGCACCGCACCGCTCGCCCCAGCGCACGCCTTCCCAGACAGAGCCATGGCCGCCTCTCATGTAACACTCTAGCACTTCGATCCGTCACAGCCAGAAACCTGGGACGCATGGGTCGACCAGCTCATCAGTTATTTGGAGCTCAACAAGATCCGCCACCCAGAAAAGAAACGATCGCTCCTGCTGAACGCGTGCGGCACCCAAACCGTCCGCCTCACCAAGAGCCTCTTGGTGCCCCGCACGGCCTTGGAAAGCTCTTTTGGGGAGATCCTGGACGTCCTCAACGCGTACTTCAGCCCCCGGCCGACCTTCCTGGCCAAGAGGATGGAGTTCCAGAGGCGAGTCCAGACCCAAAGGGAACCCGTTGCCACCTTCCTGGCTGCGCTGAGGGTGCTCGCGGTGGACTGCGGGTTCCTGAAGGTGGAAGACAACTTGCTGACGCAGTTCGTGTGGGGCCTGGCGGACTCCAAGCTGTGGCGCAAGTTGATTGGCTACCGGAGGCTCTCCCTGGACGAGGCCATCGACGCCGCAACAGCCCACGAGGCCGCTGAATGGGAACGCCCGGCCGCGGCCGCCCATATGGTCGGGAGGAGTCCCAGCCCCGGGAACTCAGATACCGAAGAGGTCTTCGCCCTCAGACCCCAACACCGCCGGCCGGCGCCGTTCCAGCAGGCCAACAGGGAGCCAGCAAAGCCTTCCGGCAACTGGACCGTCTGTGCCAGCTGCGGGGAAGGCCACGGAAGGAAATCCTGCAAGTTCCGGGATGCTGTCTGTCACGGGTGCGGGAAGCAGGGACACCTCGCACGGGTCTGCCGGTCCAAGGGCCCCCGGAATGCGAGATCGTCGGTCCCACCGCACCGCGCACCGTCCACCGCCTACGAGACGACGGAAGAGGTCGCCGAGCTGTACCATCTCACCGATCAACCGCTACAGGTACTTCGCCTCCCCAACCCCAATCTCTCCTCCACCCCGAAGATCCAAGTAACCGTGCGGATCGAGGGGTCCCCCTGTTGCATGGAAGTGGACTCGGGATCGGCAGCGTCCATCATTTCCCTGGACACTTTAAAAAGTCTTTGCCCGTCAGGGGGACCCCCGCTACACCCATCGCCACTAAGCTTGGTGGACTTTCAAAGGAACCCTGTCCCCATCCGGGGAGTCGGCACTTTCCGAGTGCAATACCGGGACTTTGAGGGGAACTTGGACTTGGTGGTGGTGGAGGGAAATCTCGTGAGTCTCCTGGGGCGGGTGTGGTTCGAGGCCCTAGGCATCACGATTGGGGGAGTGAATAAGTGCGGGATGCGTGACTGGGGGGCGGTGTGCAAGGAATTCCCTGAGGTCTTTGACGGGAAACTGGGGTGTTATAAAGGGCCCCCGGTGTCGCTCCACTTAGACCCCACAGTGACGCCCATCCGACGGCGCTTCCGCACCGTGCCCCTGGCCCTCCGCCCTAAAATAGAGGCCGAACTGGACCGGTTAGTGGCCCAGGGAGTCCTAGAGCCCGTCCCGAACGCTCGATGGGAGACCCCGATTGTGACACCCGTTAAGCCAAACGGGGAAATCCGCATCTGCGCAGATTATAAGTGCACCATTAACCAGGCACTTCAGGCGCACGCATACCCCGTACCCGTGGTCAGCCACGTCTTAGCCACACTGGCGGGGGCGCGCATATTTGGAAAGCTGGATCTCGCGCAGGCGTACCAGCAACTCCCGGTGGATGAGGCCACTGCCGAGGCGCAAACCATAGTGACCCACCGGGGGGCCTTCAGGGTGAAGCGGCTGCAGTTCGGGGTCAGTGTGGCCCCAGGGATCTTCCAAAATCTCATGGACGATTTGTTAAAAGGGATCCTTGGAGTGACGCCGTTCTTCGACGATGTCCTCATCGCCGCGACCACCCCTGAAAGCTTCGCCGCCCACCTCCGAACTGTACTGGGACGCTTCCAAGCCGCGGGGCTGAAAGTGAAGCGGGAAAAGTGCCTCCTCGGGGTGCCGGAGGTGGAGTTCTTGGGGTACCGGGTTGACACAACAGGCCTGCATCCGGCGAGGGACAAGGTGAAGGCCATCGTGGAGGCCCCCGCCCCGAAGTCCAAGGCGGAGCTCCAGGCGTTCTTAGGCCTCCTGAACTTTTACCACGCCTTTCTCCCACACAAAGCCGCCGTGGCCGAACCCCTGCACAGGCTGCTGGATAAGGCGACACCTTGGGCATGGGGAGTGAGGGAGGAGGCGGCGTTTCGGGGGGTTAAAGTACTTTTGATTTCTAACGCGGTACTTGCCCACTTTGATGAAAAGCTCCCGGTAATCCTTGCATGCGACGCATCGCCGTATGGGGTCGGGGCGGTCTTGGCCCACAAGCTACCAGATGGGAGGGAAGTCCCAGTGGCTTACTACTCCTGCACGCTGTCCCCCGCGGAGCGGAACTATGCGCAAATCGACTGGGAGGGCTTGGCACTGGTGGCGGGGGTTAAAAAGTTTCACAACTTTGTGTACGGGTGGCCCTTCATGCTCGTAACCGATCATAAGCCGCTCCTGGGACTGTTCGCGGCGGACAAACAAACGCCGCAGGTACTGTCGCCCCGGGTGTTGCGCTGGTCCTTGTTTTTAGCGGGCTACCAGTACTGGTTGGAGCATCGGCCGGGCAAGGCGCTGGGTCATGCCGACGCCTTGAGCCGCCTGCCGCTGCCGCAAACAGGGGAAGATCCGGCCCCAGCTCCCGCAGTATTGTTAATGGAGGAGCTGCCCAACCCCCCCCTTCAGGCTGCAGACGTGGCCGCCTGCACGTCCCGAGATCCCATTCTCTCCCGGGTCCTAAACTGCGTGGTGAGGGGATGGCCAGCGGAACAGACAGGGCCAGAGTTCACGGCATACAAAGCCAGGAGGGAAGAGCTATCCGCCTTGAAGGGGTGCTTACTATGGGGGGACAGGGTGGTCATTCCGGGGCCCATGAGACAAGGGGTTCTAGAAACGCTGCACGAGGCCCACCCTGGCATTGTACGAATGAAAGCTCTGGCAAGGAGCTACATGTGGTGGCCCGGGATGGACGCAGAAATTGAAACCTGGGTCCGAGGGTGCACACGGTGCCAGGAAGTCCGCCCCAATCCCCCGAGAGCGCCAACCCAAAGCTGGGAGTCTACCCACAAGCCGTGGTCACGCCTACACGTAGATTTTGCCGGGCCGTTTCAGGGGCTCCAGTTCATGGTGACGGTAGACTCCTACTCGAAGTGGGTGGAAATAAGCCCAGTGTCTACCACCTCTGCCAAAGTGGCAATAAGGGCCCTGCGGAAAATATTCGCTACGCATGGGTTGCCAGACACAATCGTGTCGGACAACGGGGCAGCGTTCACATTGGCTGAGTTTCAAGCGTTCCTCGCAAGGAACCTAATCAGGCACATACGATCAGCGCCCTTCCACCCGGCAACAAATGGACAGGCGGAGAGAACGGTACGCACCGCCAAAGAAGCCCTGAGCCGCATAACGGAGGGGGATTGGGAGTTCCGGTTGGCCCGCTTCCTCCTAACACACCGCACCACCCCAAACCCCATCTCCGGGCATTGCCCCGCAGAACTATTGATGGGCCGCCGCCTCACGACTTTGTTAGACAGGCTCCACCCGGACCGAGCCCCAGAGGGAAAGCTGGTCGAAACCTGGGAGGCGCCCCGAAACTTCCTCCCGGGGGAACCTGTCTACTTCCGGAATTACGGGGCGGGGCCTCAGTGGTTGGCCGGGCGCATCCTAAAACCCACTGGGCCAGTGTCATACGAGGTCCTAGCAGATGGGACAGGGTCCTCCGTAAACACGTGGACCAGCTCCGGAGGCGGCAAGACCCCGACACAGGGATCCAGGCCCCGTTACCGGGAAACGCCGCGGCCGCCCCAGCATCCGATCGGCTGCAGGCACCGCCAGCGGAGCCAGCGCCTGAAAGACCACGGAGTCCGGAGGGGGTCCCAGAGACAGCTGAACCGCCGCTGCCGCCGCCGTTACAGCCGCCACCGTCACCACCACAGCTACTACTGGAGATCCAAGCTCCTTGTGCGGGAGGACCACCCGATGGGGGCCCCGCCAGTCCGGTACCGGCCCCCCGACGATCACTAAGGGAACGGAGGTCACCGGCATACTTAAAAGACTACGTCACCTGATAGGAGACGAACTATGGGGGGAGGGGTGTTGTGTCCTGGGATCAGAAGGCAGAGCTGGCGAATTACAGCCAAGCTTCGCTCTCTGAGAACAATAGGGACTAGGTTCCTGAGCTCGCCAGTAGAGAACCAATGGCAGCATTGGCGGGCAATTCAAACCCGCCAATAGGAATATGGGGCCGTCCCCCCCTAACTGTATATAGTTGGCCTCCGGCCGTTACTGCTTGTTCTTGTCTTGTGTGAAGTACGAATAAACGTGTCTTCTCTTATGTCGTCGTCCGAGTCATGAGGCCCGAAACCCAGTACTTTACACCCAGCTTCCCTTCCAAGCTCTGAGGCCTTGTCCCTGTGTCTCCCACTACCCAGAGTCTGGTTACCATGGGGACAGCTTGCTGCCTTTTGCAGCACTAGGGGAGTAGCGCCTGGCCAACTGAAAACCTTTCCCCTTCCTCTTGGCGCTTCTTTTAAAATAGTGTGTCCTAGATGGTGGAGGTCTATGTGGCACAGAGATCCACTACCGTGAGCAAAAGTTATAAAGCAATTATTAAATAAAAAGGGCTCACAAGCACACTTCTAGCACAGCACCAAATTCAGCAAGGGATTCAAAAGAAAAGTGTAAAACACAATTCCTCTGTCCCTTTCTCTATATATGCCCTATCAGTTGTTAAATATAAGGTAGGCTCCTTAGCTTAGAAAGCTACAGATTTTTACAGGAGCTCTTTAACCTTCAAGCCTCCTTCAGGTGTGCAAGCCAGCACATGACAATGACTGCCTCCTCCTCCTCCAGACCTAAGTTAAGAGTTCTGTCTGCTTTGATGGAATCAGCACCAAAGAACACTTACTCCTTGCTCCCAGGAGTTTTGTCATCTCTCCCCTCCCACTGACCCAGTCAGGCCAGCTGTAGGTTTTCTGGGTTGTGTGGCCATGGTCTTAGCACTGTAGGACCTTATGTTTCACCATTAGCTGTGACTGGCATCCTCAGAGGTATAACACAGAAAGATGGAGTACTCTCTATGTCAAGGTGAGAAGAAAAATGGTAGGCAGGTAATTTATATCTACCCTGGAAGGTGGGGTAGGGCTGAGTCATTATCTTGTAGGAGTTCTCCAGGCTATGAACATGCTAATGGAGGAGCTTTCCTGAGGAGGTTCTTTTGTCCATGGATTGTTTCCTGAGGAGGTTCTTTTGTATGTGGAATGGCTATTGAAATTCTAATCTTATCTGTAGTGCTATTGTCAGATTTAGAGCATTTTGTGTTTTTCAGGACAGGAAACCATGCCCTATTTATTTTTAAACTCTCTTCTTTCCTGTAGAAGTTATGTTTATGAACCACACAACCTGGAAAATCTACAGCAACTAATGAACTCTGGCCGTGAAAGCCTTTGACAACATATTTTCCTGAAATCTCCAGGAGTTTCTTCCTGAAGTCCTTCTGGTCTTAATTTCTCCAGATCTCTGTTTCCTGCTTGGATGAGTGAGGGGAACTTGACTGTCCCATGGTCTCTACACCTATTAGCATTTCTTAAAAGGTGGCTGAGGTGATGCTGGAAAAGCAATTGAATTGACTTCACCCTTCTTGCCTTTTCTTGGCCCAGAGAGAAAAATATTTTAAAACTCGAAGTGAAAAATACATTTCTTCACATGATATAATATTGATGATATCCCATCCACCAATCAATCTACCTTTATCTTCTCCCCAACCTCAGTTTTTTTGCCCTTCCTTACCCCAGGCACCATTTACCCAGGAAAAATATGCCCCAGCTGCTTGGTGCCAGTTGCCAAGGTGGGCCCAGTTTCACAGTGGGGTACCTGCAAGGACTTTCCCCCTGTCTCAGCTTCCCCACACTGTTTCCTGGCAACCTCCATGTCCTCAGCCTTGTCCTCAACCTTCTCTCATTCCCTCCCACCCACCACCAACCAACCTACCTACCTTTTATTTGCTCCTCCTTCTTCAGCTATATTGTTTACTACATTTATAGCCCATCTTTCACCCCAATATAGACTCAAAGCATATAACTTCATTCTCCTCTCCTCCATTTTATCCACAGAACAGCCCTGTGAACAGGGGTGGACTAGAAGTGAAAAACCCCGGGGAAAGGCTCCTCCAGCCTGCTCTTTCCCTGCCACAAAGGAGGAAGGAAGAAAGAAAGAGGCAGTCTGACCTTACTCCTCCTCCTTTTCAGTTGGCCAGGTGCTGTTTTCCTCACCACCAGCAGGTCTATAACTGACCAGGTTCTGCCTCCCTCACCTCAGCTGGGAGCCTCCCTCACCTCACATAGGGCTCAGCTGAGCCAAACGAGGCAGTGCCCCCTTGCCTCACTTGGTGCTTGGCCAAGCAGGGCTTTTCCTCCACCTTGCCTCACTTTGCACAGGGCTCGGCTTGGTCAGGCACCACTCTCTGCCTCACCTCTCTTTGTGTGCAGTTTGGCCAGGCTGGGTGCTGCCCTCTGCATTGCCTTACTTTGTGCAGGGCTCAGCCAGGCTGGTGTGGCTGTCTGCCTCGCCTTGTGTGGGACTCGGGCTGGGTGCTACCGTCGGTTATGCCTTCCACAGAGCTTGGCTGGATCAGGTGCCAGTACCTGCCTTGACTCACATGTGGGTTGTCTGGATCGGATGCCAGTGTCTGCCTCATCTTGAGTGGGCTGAGTCAGGTACTCCCCCTCCATCTCACCTCTCATGTGAGATTCTGGTGAATCTCACTTTTTAATCTTTGCCTTTAATGAGCTCATGGCAGCATACACAACTCACCCCTTCATTTTACTTCTAACATAACCATGTAACTTTATTTTTAATTTATTTATAATCCGCCTTTCTCACTGGGACTCAAGGCAGATTACGCAGAGCAAGTTCGTACAGTCAACAAAATGGGACATTCGGTATCCAATGCATTAAGACCTTAAAAGTTTGGAATCAGACAGAACTGAAGCATAGCATAAGCGGTACAGAAATTACATAACTAGGATCCTACTTACAATAAGCTATACACAGCAGTATAGACCACAGCCCCTAATCATTTATCCAAGCTTGTAAAACCATTTGGTACAGTGTAACTCTATTACGTGCGCATTAAAACCCTCTTGAATCATTCAGTTTTGAATAGTTTGCGGAAAGCCAAGAGTGGGAGCTTTCCTCACAAGACAGGAGAAAAGTAAATTAAGCTGACACACTTTCCCAAGGCCACAAAGGGAATTTCATAGTTGAATAGGGATTTGAACCCAGCTCTCCCTAGTCATCCAGGCTGGCATTTCACATGATGTACTCTGCATATAAATTAAATAAGCAGGGTGACAATATACATCCTTGTCGTACTCCTTTTCCTATTCTAAACCAATAAGTTGTTCCATATCTGATTCTAATTGTTGCTTCATGACCCTTATACAGGTTTCTCAGGAGACATGTGAGGTGGTCTGGTACTCCCATCTCTTTAAGGACTTGCCACAATTTGTTGTGATCCACACAATCAAAGGCTTTAGTGTAGTCAATGAAGCAGAAGCAGATGTTTTTCTGGTACTCCCTTGCTTTCTCCATAATTACTCTATTACTCTATTAGCAATTTGATCTCCAGTTCCTCTACCTTTTTGAAACCCAGCTTGTACTTCTGGCAGTTCTCTATACATGTACTGCTGAAGCCTAGCTTGTAGGATCTTGAGCATTACGTTGCTGGGAAAAACATCAACAGCCTCAGATATGCAGACAATACCACTCTATTGGCAGAAAGTGAAGAGGACCTAAAGAGCCTTTTGCTCAGGATAAAAGAGGAGAGTGCAAAGGTTGGCTTGAAACTCAATGTCAAAAAAACTAAGATCATGGCATCCGGCCCCATCACTCCTTGGCTATTAGTAAGGGAAGTCATGGACGCAGTGACAGAATTCATGTTCCTGGGATCCAAGATCACTGGTGACTGTAGCCATGAAACTAAAAGATGCCTGCTCCTTGGGAGGAAAGCTATGGCAAGCCTAGACATGATAATAAAAGGTAGAGACATCGCCCTGCCAACAAAAGTCTGTATAGTCAAAGCAATGTTATTCCCAATAGTAATGTCTGGCTGTGAGAATTGGACCATAAGGAAGGCCAAGCGCTGAAGAATAGATGTTTTTGAATTATGGTGCTGGAGGAGACTCTTGAGAGTCCCTTGAACTGCAAGGAGATGAAATCAGTCAATCCTAAAAGAAATCAACCCTGACTGTTCCCTGGAAGGCCAGATACTGAAGCTGAAGCTCAAATACTTTGGCCACCAAATGAGAAGGGAGCACTCACTGGAGAAGACCCTGATGCTGGGAAAGATTGAAGGTAAAAGAAGGGGACGGCAAAGGATCAGAGTTTAGACAGTGTTATCAATGCAACGAACATGAAATTAAGCAAACTCCAGAGGACGACGAAAGAGAGGAGGGCCTGGCATGATGAGGTCCAGGGGGCTGCAAAGAGTTAGACTCAACTGTGTGACTAAACAACAACAAACTCCCTAGTTAGAATTATACTAACTAACCCCTACAACCACAGTGGCTCTCTTCTCAGATTGGCTGTTGCTCTGCCCTGTGTTTCCGGTCCTTGAAATGCAATTTGTCAGGGTTTCTTCTACCTGAAGGGTATTTTAATGGCACAAGCAATTGTCAGAGGGAGTTGACAATGATTCTTTCTTCTCCTGTCTGTACAAATGGATTGTTCAGCTTTCCTGTGGCAAATGTGAGATTGGAGTTGTCCAGTCTGCTGACGACACTACTATGAAAAGAGCAACAGATTCTGGAGAGCCTCTCTATTTTCTTGTACCAACAACAACATCCAATTTCATCTTCACAGTTAACTTTTTTATCATTTGCAAGACAAAAAAAAAGTATGAGTCTGGTGAATGGGAATAGGAAAGCAATAACTTCCACCTGCTTGGACTGACCTCTGATCCAGGAATCTGTGCCAACAATCGGACTGCAGTCAGCTATTCATAGGGACAGGCTTTGCCGTTGCCTTACAAAAGAAGCATTTATGAAAAGCAGTGTGAGCAATTTGGATAATGCTACCTGCATTCATATTTCTAGACAGAGTAATAATCAAGTTTTATTTGTGAAGTGTATTGCAGAGAGTGCAAATGGAACACTCCACTGAACACAAGCGAACTATAAATAGAGCACGGAATCACTTTTGTACAGTAATCCTTTTCTTTAAAAAGGTCCCCCCCCCAAGTACTGTTGCATTTGAGTTTTGCTGTAAGTGTAAAATTACCCCCCCCCCCAGCACAGTACAACTTGTGACCAGACTAGAAGTTAAGAAGGAATAGTACTGTCAGCATTCACTTGCTGCAATAAGACATAAGCTGGTGATGGGTTTGATCTGTTTGACAGTTCTAGGCAGTCAGGTGAGCAGGAATGAACTGGTTCTGTCCTGTTCTGTCTTGTACTGTGCTACCAAGTCAGAGTGACTAAGCAGAATTGCAGTAGTCCAGTCTGGAGGTGGCCGTTGAGTTCATCAATGTGGGCAAGGCCTGACCCAGACAAATAGAGATTCAGCTGCCAGGCGTGGCATAGGTGAAAAATCGCTGACCATGCTACCATGGAAATTTGTTTATGCAATGATAGTGCAGAATCCAACCACACCCCTTGGCTCTTTACAGAGTATACAGCTGTCAAGTAGACACCACTGAGTCTTGGGAGTGACCCTCCATCTAGCATTTCAGTCTTTCCCAGCCACATGACCTCAGTCTTGGATGGATTGAACTTCAGCCAGCTCCCCCTTAACCACTGGCCTACAGTACTGAGAGCTGTGCCACTGGCTGCTAATTCAGCAGGAGGAAGAGCTGAGTGTCATCAGCATGTTGATGGCACCCAACTCCAAACCTCCTGATGATCTCAGCAAGAAGGAGCATATATATGTTTAAAAAAACATCAGAGAGAAGATCGAACCCTGCTCACTCAATTACCTTCTCCAGAAAAGGTAGATTAGATACTGGGCGGTAATTGTCCAGCTCCTTTTTATTTGAGGGTTTCTTTAGCAGAATTCTAACAATTGCCTCCTTAAGGGAGCTGGGGAAACAGTCCTGTGAAAGAGACAAATTAAAATCAGTCTCTAAGGGCCACTTACCACTTTGTGGCATGATTTTACCAGCCACAAGGAACAAGGATCCAAGGAGCAGGTAGTTGGCTTCACAACTGTCAGGATCCTGTCAATATCTGCAAGGGTGAGCAAGTCAAAAGAGTCTAAAAAAAGAACCATACATTGCAAGTGGAGTCCCCATCCCAGTACTGTTATCAAATTCAGCAGCCAACTCCAGGCAGAACGTAGAAACTTCATCAGCAAAAATGTTTGCAAATAAATCACAGCTGAGAGCCAAATCAGTATCAGGTTTAGGACACACCAAAGGGGTAGTCAGTTGTCAAACCAATCTAAATAATTGAACTGGTTGCGAGCTAGAGGATGTAATGGAGGCGGCAAAATTACTTTTTGCTGCTTACATTGCCACTTCATAGGCCTTCAACTGGTATCTATAGTGTGTTCTCACAGCTTCGTCCTGTGTTTGTCGCCAGTTCCACTCTATATATATGAGCCAACCTCTTAAAATCTCTTACTTACATTATACCAAGGAGCCACAGAGACACAAGGGTGCAAAGGGCATTGGGGAGCAATCTGACTGATAGCTTCCTTTGGCACAGGAATCCTCTGGAAGGGAAAACAGTCTCTGATGAGGATCGCTACTCCGTCCCCCATCCCTCAGTTTGATGTTGATGGAGGATCAAGTATCCCGGGGGAGTAAGCTGGATGAGGGAAACTACCTCATCCTCACCTACACAGGTCTTGGCTAAGCATGCCAGGTCAAAGCATTCCTCGAGGACAGTCTCCTGGAAAACAATGGTCTCATTTTTTACTGAGCTGGCATTACACAGCATCAAGGTTGAAGAGAAGGAAATTAACTGGGCCTGCACACTGTCATTCTTTGGGATGGGACAGAGATTAGAAGGGGTCCAACCTTTTCTGTATCTCATCACCTTTTGTGAAACAAATCTCCTCCCACCAACACACCTCCCTCCCCCTCATTTGACAGGAATAGCCCAGCCAGCAGGACACAACAGGGGCAGCAAAGAAGCACTCCTGGACATCTGTTTGTTCCCCTGCCCAAGGTTCCAATACAACCAATGTAATTGTCAGTTGGACCTCTCTATTCTATCCAAATCCCCTGTTGAATTTACAAAAATATATCCATTTTTGAGGGAAGACACTTGATGTGGGTTGGGGGAGTTATCCACTACATTCTGTGCCAAAGGCCCTGTTGCTCCCAGTAAAAAATCCTCAGTGCAACAATTGAATATTACCTCATTTCCCTGACCTCTATTAGGGGGGTGGGTATAAATATATTCACTGGGTGGGGGGAGCACACTGTCTGCAGAAGGTGCATGTGGGGGACTGCATAAATCAGAGAAAAATCACCTCAGCATCCACCATTCGGGAAAGGGAGTTCTGGGGCACTAATGCTGAGCAACGCTTCTTCATTACCAGAAGTCTACACCTCATTTGATCCAAACCATCAGTGATTGCTGTCTGCTCTGAAGCTGAGAGAGCAGCAAAAGAACTTTAGTCCTCCTCCGGAGTATCATTAAAAGGAGAGCTGTCTATGTTGTTTTCAGCATTGGTCTCCAAGCAAACAGGAGGGACATCCCGACCAATTAGGTCACGGTGTAAAATGCTAGCTGGTCCTCCCTTCAGGTGCTTATTTTCAGCCGCAGGACTTGAAGAGGCACAGAGTTTTCTGGTTAGAAAGAGGAGCTTGTCTTGTGTTCATAAAAACCCATGCTGGGAATATTCCCTTTGAATTTAGAAAGTCTTTCCGTTGGATTAATAATGAGGGGACAGCTCTCTACCAATGCCTTAATTTGCTTGTTTTTTACTTCTTCCTTTTTCTTTTTTTCTTTTCTCTGTTATGTGTATACTGTAGGTTGTTTTTTTATACAGGGAGTGGGGTGTGTATTTGATGTTTATGTCTGTTTTTTTTCTATAGACTTGAATAAAAATTTATTCCCCCCCCAAAAAAAAGTAATAATAATAATAATAATAATAATAATAATAATAATAATAATAATAATAATAATAATAATAATAATAATAATAATAATAATAATGAGGGGACAGCTGGGCAGTAATAATACTCTACAAGCCTGGCAAGAGCAGTTAAGGAGCTCCCCTGATTTCAACTTAGAAGACCTAATTCTGTTGCCAAACAAAGTTCTCAAGTGCTGCCCAGCATGGAATTTAGTATTCCAAAAAGGGATATATCCATTAAATTGGTGGATGTTCAGACAAACCTTATGAGGCTGGAGGACTAAATGTGAGAAACCTTTCCCAGGTATCAGGCAGGGAAGAGCTGGAATGGCTCCTATGATCTTTTGGTGCTTCTTCCTGAAGTGTCCGGCCAACTGTTGTCCACTCAGCACTCCTAGATTTTAAAGGGCTCTTACTATGTGGATTAGAGAGTCGATCTTTGAGCTGTAGCTGTTCAAAAATACTTTCCACTATTTTTGCAGCTTGGAAGGAAAGATCTCTTCGCATGCTATCAACAAATGCAGCATTTTCTGCATCTTCCTGTAATAAGGGCTGAGTCTCCACATCAATCTACAAGCAGAGTATCGCTCTGGGAGACCTCAGGGATGGTTGGTAAAACTGCAAAATGGTTTGAGGTAGAAACATTATACAAAGGGGAGTTAGCAGGAGCAACGAAATCTTCAATCTTACTTTGCTTAAGAGCAGGAAGGGAGATTAAATCACCTGGCCCACAAAGGTCCTTTCGATCCCCCATCACTTCACACACGCCTGAAATGCCCCTCCTGGAACCAAATAGATGCAACTCTGTTGATGAAGAAAGAGTGCAAACAGCTTATTCGAAAGTCCAGACATGAGGACTGTTTGAGATTCTGTCATTACTCTGATGAAGTCTTTGGCCTTGAAATCTGTGACTAACACTTAGTAATCACCAAATAATTAAGACCAAAGAGTAAGTCCAAAGAGAGAACTCAGGTTGGCAAAGCTCCAGGTAAGCAGCAGAAAAGAAATCTGTAAGAATGGGCTGGATATATATATATTTCCAAGCTCTTTTGTAGTTGTTTTCAGATAGTCTTGCTAGAGCACTTGCCAGAATTTCCAAAGCTACTAACCTGCAAATCCCACACAGTTGGCTTCTTAGAACAGCTAACACAAGATAAAATAGGCAGTCCTTAGTTACTTCCTAAACAAGCATATTTATCCACGTTATCTCCACGACATTTCCACAGCATAATTAGGAGGGTTGTAGCAGTGTTGTAAAATGGAGTTTGGTGAATAAGCATCCCTCATCATCCACCACCTTTCACCAATTGAGGGAAGTAAGCAGACCACATGACCTGCCCAGCTCCCCAGGTCCTGAAAGCAACCAGGGTCCCCTAATGTTGTCCTCTTAATCAGCCCTCCTCCTGAGCTCTGGTGACTGAGGTTTCAGCATCCAAAACCACAGAGGCAGGAGCTTTCAGAATAGAGTGGGACTAGGATTACTGGCAAAGAAATGCAAACAGAATTTATACAAATGAGATTGGTGGGTTCCCGTGTGGGTCTAGGCCCCCTTCAAGAACATTCCAGGACTCTTCCTTATTGCTCAGTTCTCATTTTGTTTATGTACGCACTGAGCTTCTCTCCCCCTTTCCCTCCCTCATCTGTTTTGTGAATCTTTTTGATCTCAAAACGTTTTAACACTACCTTCTAGTTTTCTGCCATGGCGAACCTGAAGTTTATTCTGACAGCCATTTTAAGAGCTACAGTGGCCAAGAACACTTAATGTTCACTGCTTGCAATGTCTGCTCAGTGTATTCATCTCATAATTCGCTAGTTATCAGGAGATGTATAAATAATCAGTCATTTCAATAGCTAATCAAGCATGATAATCAACCACGAGACAAGTGTGCTCTCTGAAAAAGTTTGTTTAGTGAACTAGATTCTTGGGCTACAAAATCAAATACATTTTTCCCCAGCATTCTTTTTATTATGTTTTCGTATTATTCCATCGATTAAAAATGCCAATCATATTTGCCACAGTATATAGTGTGTCCTTGAAGCCTCAGGGAAGGTACACGCATGTCTAGCTTTGCTTTATGCCCCTTTGATAAAAGAACTGTGTGGAATGAAATATGTGTAAGGCATCACAGTGAGATGTCAAATTGTATTGAAATAATGAGTTAGCACCAAATGCTAATTAAATATTGATGAAAGTCATACTTTCAATTATGTTCATTATGGCCTGATGTTTTATGTAGACATTAAGGCTTGGAGTAGAAGCACCTATTGCGATTGGTTGTGTTATGTAAAAAATTCAAGAGATTTGTCCCCTGGGACACAGCTAGGGCTGAGCCAATAGAAAGGAAGCGTTTGGGGGTTTTTTTGGACAAAAACTTTCAACAGTGGTAAAAAACCCTCTTTTCCTCCCCCATGTCACCGCACAAATATGATAGTCCTTCAGAGAATGCAATGAAAGGCAAAAGTGGGGCAATGCTTATTTATGAAGGCTCTACCCTATGAATCTCCAGTTGGCTACACAGCATGGTGATGTCATCACACAATGGGATCCCTAGTTGGCTGGGAGGCTATTCCTAGGAAGAAGAGCCAGATTTGAAAGTTACCAACAAGCAACATAATTAGGTAGGGAGGGAAATAGATAGGGGTGTGCAATTTCTTTTCTCAGTGTTTTTCGGTTCAGGACTATTAGACCTAAAAAAAAAAACCCTGGGATTCCCCCCCAAAAAAACTCGGACCCCAGTACCGGTGACGTATTCGGATCTGGAATGTTTCAGAAATCCCATTTTGGGGGGAGGGTCCAATAGACCCAAACTGAAAAATACTGGGGGAAAAAGCAGCGGCAAAAACACAAAAACAGCTGAGAGGCAGCTCGGCTGGGGCTCTTTTGCGTGGTCTCTTTAAACCAGACTGCCCAAAACAGCTCACAAAGGAGCCAATCCTGCGATGTGAACTCTCCCTGTAGGCTCTTCTGGGGTTCTGCTGGACCACCTGGTTTAAACCAGACTGCCCAACAGAGTCTGCCAAGCAGCTGGTCCTGCAGCAAGAGTTCTCCCTGCAGGCACTGCTGGGGCTCTGCCAGCCATCCCTGTTTAAACCAGACGGTCTGACACAGCCCACCAAGAAGCTGATCCCGTGGAGAGAATTCTCCCCACAGGCTGGGCTGGGGCTCTGCTGGGCAGTTTGGTTTAAACTGGACTGCCCAATAAAGCCTGCAAAGCAGCTGATCCTTCAGGGAGAACTCTCCCCACAGGCTCTGCTGGAGCTCTCTTCAGCAGTTCAGTCGAACAGCCCAAAAGAGCCCCAGCTGAGCTGGTGGGGAAAGTGCCCCCTTGGTTGTTTAAAGAAAGTCCAAAAACAGCTGAGTGATGGGAGCAATCTGCTGCAGCTCCTTAGCTGTTCAGGTTTGCCGGTAATTCCTGAATATATGGGATTTTTTTCCCGGGGATTTTCCCCCAGTTCTCCCATTTGGGATGCCAAAATATACCCCCAAAATACTGATAAGGTGTTTCTTGGGTATATTTTTGGTTTGGGTAGACCTGAATGCACAACCTTAGGAATGGATATTTACAGTAGTTACATGTTTCTTTGTTCTTTTATTGTTTATACTGTTAAATTAAACAACAACAACAACTTGAAAGTGTTTTGGTTTTTTTTAAGAAGGTACCAAAGCAGCAGCAGATAAACAATAGCCACAAACAAGGCAAAGAAGGTTCTGGGGGTGGAAAAAAATTATGTTCCTCCCAAAAGTGCAATGGGTACCCTGACCTGGATAGCCCAGGAAAGCTCAGTCTCATTAGATTTCAGAAGCTAAGCAGGGGTGACCCTGGCAAGTACTTGGAAGGGAGATCTCCAAGGAATACCAGAACTCGGGATGCAGAGGCAGGCTATCAAGCCACCTCTCTGAAAATGCCCAAGCCCCAGTAGGGGTCACCGGAAGTCGCCATGACTTCCAAGCTTGCAAGTGTTTACATACACACAAACAAACAAAATATGGAAAAGAAAAGAAAGTGCTACAGGCAAACATTGACTTGGGTCCAGTAGAGCATTTCCATGAGCGGAAGAAATTCTGTCCATAGAGTGTGATTTCCTTGCCTCCCCTTATGGAAGCAGCCCAAAATGGCCCCCAATTCTGTCCCTAGAAGCAGCATGGAGGGGCATTTTGGGTTGCAGTGGGAGTGCAGAGGTGAGAAAGTCATGGTCTGTGGGCAGAAAACTCTTCTGGCCACAGAAACGTTCTGCTGGATCCATGTTATTTTGTGCAGCCCTGATGGAACTCTCTTCTTATACACTGATGGGAAAACTTGAACTCTGATAAAAGCTTTTTTCCTTTTTCTTTAGGAGGACTGAACCCATGCCCCTTAGTTTTAATCAAACACCTTTTCTCTTTAGTGAACAATTCCTATTAATTCCTTAATAGGCACTTGCATACATACATCCCTGTCCAGAGCATGTATGTATGTGCTCTGATACATGTACAGTTTTTTTAAATATGCAGCCAGTCTCCTTGATTTCCATTGGGAAGGGCATGTCTGTCTAATGCAGAGGGACAAACAGTCTCCTCCAATAAGGTAAATGGTGAAAACTCTGTTGGTAGGGGTAGCTTTTGTGCATTCAACAGACTGCAAGAACAGGTTATGTTCTTTTAAAAAATCCTGTTTCTTACTGAAGCCCTCATGGGAGGTAATTCTATTCATTGAGAAGACGGGAAGACAATAAATTTACCATCCCAGGTAGTAAATCCAGATCTGGGATTGGTCGGGAGCTAATTGGTTCATTTCAGGCATAGCTAAGCAGCTTTGAACAAATGAGACCAATTTCCTCTAGAGCTAAATCAGTTCTAATGCATTCTGTGTTGGCTGGAATAGAAACAAAATGTTTCCAGTAAACATAAAGTCTGACATTTTCATTTTTCAAATGTAGTTGCTTCCTTTATAGAACTTCCGTATGTGTAAACTCCAGGTTTTAATCTGCATTAGTAAGAAGTGTTCATATGAAAATTTGCCTAATTTATATGGCCAAGTTTTAGAACACAATTTTTCTTGGGACACTAGTACTAAGTTTACCTTGGAGCATGAATTAAATTTGAGTTTACACAATCTAAGAACTATTGCCCATGCTAGCTGATTGGGTGTTGTGCATTGTATAGTGCTTTCAATGAAAGACACAGGAAATGGATTTGAGTTCCAATGGTTTACCCTACACAAAACTGTGGAGTTTGGGGTAGGAAGGGAGCTCAGAGGGGATGTAATGCCGGTCTATGACTTGTGTTTCTCCTAGACTGCCATTTCCTGCAAAGGAACTAATCTATGTAACTTGGACATCACTTGTAATTCCAAGAGAACTCAAGGCCCCACCTGGAAGCTGGCAACCCAATCTGTGCTTTTGCTATCATATCACGGAGACACGACCTGTCCCAGTTTCTTGGTAAATTATTCTGTATCATACACATTCTTGAAAAAACAGCTTGCCTTACACATTGCATTTTTATATGAAACTGTAATAATTTTTATGGGCACACCTTAAACTTGTAGCACACAAAGTAGCATTAAGAAAAATTTCAGAAAGGTCATTTGTTTGGAAAAATGGCACAAAAGCTGTTAGGTCTGGGGCACTGGAAGTTCTGAATAAATTGGAATGGTCTTAAGTTTGGGATTCAAATTGCCTCATGGGAGGGAAATGGATGGCTTAGTTCTGAGACCTTGTAGCCCAGAGGTGCTGCCTTACTTGCGGGTAGTCCTAAATAGCAGGGCACCCCACTTCTAACCTGAACCAGAGACCCACAAAGTCAGGCCAAGGAAGGCACTCCTGGCCTGAAACACAGAGCTAGTCAAAAGCTCTGCAAAAAGGTCTCCATTTTCAGGTTGCACAAGGCAGCCCTCCAAGGCAATCTCCAACTTTCCCCTTCACCCAGCAAGGTATGCATTTGAAATAATACCAAGTTCCACCAGGTAAAGTATTTGCATTTCTAAATACTATTCAGAGGCCACCAGGCAAATAGCCCTTCTGTCTTCAGAACTTCACTTAACCCTTTTTGTGTGATACCTATGTTTATGTGAAAATCCTTTGCCTCCAAAACTGTCCTTCCTGCTCCATCCCTCAGGATACTGAGATAACCCACTATTCAAATGTTTAGCGATCCTTCCTGATGCTAATCAGGAACCCATCTCCCACATTTTGTCTACACCTGGGAACTAATTCAACCTGCCTGGGCAGGACCATCAATGGTCATCAAACCCATTCAGCCAGCTCCAGTAGAGCCATCCAACACCTGGCTAATCTCATCAATGCTACTGTAAACACAGACTCTGCCCCTCTGGAGCCTCACTGGTCACACGTAGTTTTTGCTCCTCCTGGTGTCACACCCCCTGGGACCCTTTATTGGTACAGGTAGTCTTTTGTCTTCACCTGAGCTGAGTGCCTCAAGGCCTCCAATTGATTCACATTGTTTTCCAGTGTCTATATCCATCCAAGCACACGGCCATCAAGGCGTGCACTCTGACGGCACCTATACTTTGAGTACACCCCCAAAGTCTCTCCTTAGTGCATAACGCTGGCTGTTGGCACTATTCTCTTCAAGGACCTCTGCACATTTGGACAGGTACTATCACTCCGTAACTGACCCTTCTATTCGTTGTCATCACCTCTATTTTCTTAGTTCTGAATTGCTTGCTCTTGCTTGAATGCTTAGTGTGCTTATAATTAGGAAAACTATTTAATTTACTCTTCAAATCTGGAGTCTTCCTACTGTGCTAGACCTTGATATAAACAGGTGTGCGATTCCTGGTATGTGTCTGGCTTCAACCTGCTGCATAGCTAATTTCCCCCAACAATGAGGCAGGCCATTGGTAGTAACAACCTTCCCCCGAATATTAAATGATCCTACAAACTGAAGTGAATCAACAAAAGGGAAAGAAAGGAAAGGAAAATAGACATCACCACCAGCTGTCATGAGGAGAATTTGTATACTCATAATGTCTTTCCCTTCTTCACTCTTAACACTCCAGCTTTGGAATTATGCCTCACCTAAAATAAAATGCTTCCCCAAACTCTAAGAAAAGGAGCTGAACAGGCAGAGCACGTGGAATTTAATGACTGAAAAATATTCAGAGAGCCATTTAATTAAACCATTTTTATTAATAATGCAGTGGAAGAGCGTATGTGTTATGCAATTAAAGATAACACATTGGTAAATGATAACTATGCAAATTCAAATGCAGTTGCTGTTAATATATGGCACTTAATGCAAGGGGGAGCAGAAAGCCAAATGAAATGAGGTCTGGATTATTTCTTAAATGAGAAGCATGAAGAAGAATTTAGAAATGTAATGCCTGTTGGTGAGAGCATTATGTTAAAGGTGCCTTCAAGTGTTATTTCATTTAAAGGAATGATCTCTTGCTTCTTTCCATCAAGTCAAGATTGTCCCGTGGCTCCTGGCTTTTATGCCCTTCTAAGATTGTGCTGATGTTTCTTGGATTCAAAATTTCCTCACATTCTCAGCAATTAATAGCTTGAGTAACTATATTTGACCATGATTCATATCGCAAGACTAGCTGAAGTGTTCCAGGAGCCCATTTGCAAAGTCCCATTGGAGTGGCATAGGGACCTAAATAAATTACCAATCTACCTTAAGTGTGAGCTGTCAGCCAAAGGCAGGCGTAGCCTCTTGCACCTGGAAGGAAGGCCACATCACATAACAGTGGGGAAAAAGAAAACCAAAGGACAAAGCTGTCGTGGCAACTAACCTGGGGTGAGCAGCATTTTCAATGATTAACCAGTATACAAGCATCAAATCATCCTTACTGAAAAGAAAAGATTTTGTGGAGCTCTTAGGAATGATTTGCCCTGTATGAAGAGCACCTTTATATGCTTGAAACATATCGAGAAGGCTGGGAGTTCCCCACATGTGTGTGTACCACCTGTATCTATGAATGCTTATTTGTTTAAATATTTCCATCCTACTTTTCTCCCCACTAGCCATCCAAAGTGGCTTACAAAATTAAGGCAAATCTAATGCTGATAAACCAAAAACACACAGTATAACTCCAGGTCGTGGGCTCATCCAGGATCCACTGGGATGGCTCACACAGGACCACAGGCTACAAGGCAAGGGCCAAGAGTCCTTCAGCTGACACCTCTGACCACAACCAGATTTACATACCTATAACCAATGTCCCCTCTAAGGTGTGCAGTCTTGTGAGCAAAAATTTTACCCCATGAGCCAAAAGTGCTAGCTTTAAAACGGTGAGTGGGCCAACATTGTTTTTTAAAACTTATTCCAGTTTGCAAACAGTGCCAAATTTGGAACATTTCAGTTTTCTAGGCTTCTCCTCTAGACACGCACAGACCAGTTTCAGCTGAATTCCCAAAGACATGTAGAACTGAAATATCTAAATGCGTGTCTGGAGTTTCAAAAATGGAGGACAAATTGTGAGATTAATAGGCGATATTGATTGGGCTGATATAGATAAATATTGCCTTTATGGAAACAGAATGCAGCAATGTTGGATCTGTGGCACTAGATGGACTGTGGACCTAAAACCTCAACCCCTCAAGGGTGACAAAAAAACCCTTGATTTATTAATGATACTGTTTAGTGACATGAGAGGTAATTAATTTACCAGTGCAAATCCTGAACAGAATTACACACTTTTATACCTATTGAGTTCAACAACTCTTCCAGCTGCTTGCTTCAAGAGTACCAATCTTCTGAGCTATTCCAACACCAGTCTTCTATAATGGCATAATTTATCCACAAGATCCACAGATATTTGTATCATTCTTGCATAGCAGCATCCCCACTCCAAGATGTAAACACAAGTAGAAGTAGAGGGAACACTGAAAAAGGTAGTAATGAAGAAAAATAATTTAGAACTCAGTGTAAAAAGAAGTCTTCTTCACTTTACACTGAGCAATGGCAAAGTGCACCTTAGGTAAAACAATCAACAACCACAACTTGCAGTGTGGCATGTGCGTGTCCAGTATAAAACTATCAGCAATGAACGAGGAGGAGATGATCCAGAAATGATCTGAAAGGGTCTGAATTCATAATGCTACCTTTTGCCACTGTGTGCCTTTGCAGCTGTAAAGGCCAATGAGGGGGAGAAAGGAGGGCATGCACGGCCTCCCCCCCAACTCCAACTCCAACACACACACACACAAATACTGAAGAAAGAGAACTTTGTTGGTCTTAAAGGTGCTACTGATTCAAACGGATTGCTGAGGGGAGGAAGGAGGGTGTGCAAGGTTCCCCCCACCTCCAACACACACACCAAAGAAATAAAACTTTGTTGGTCTTAAAGGCACTACTGGCTCAAACACTTTGCCAGGGAGGAGAAAGGAGGGCACACACGGCCTCCCCTCTCCTCCATCCCTGGCTCCATCGCCACTGGGCCTCACAGCGTACAAACACAACAGCACTAGCTGCCCAGGGGGAGAAAGTGTTCTGTGCTCCTGCGATGGGGCAGGGCAGCAGGAGGAGGGCAATGGCCCAATTCAGAACCCAACCAGCCTCTCTAGAATGATACAACAGTCAATAGAATTGAATGTCACAGGGGGACCAGGAGAATAAATAGGAATACACTCTCCCTGTTACTATCCTGGTGAAGATCATCTGTCAGGGTGACCAAAGCCATCTCCATCCAACGGATGAATCCAGATTGGATTAGGTCTAGATAATCCATCTCCTTCATGACTGCCTCAAGCTGCGCGGCCATCCTCTGCTCAAGCATCTTGCCCCCAGATGGAAAGTTGGCCACTGGGCAGGAGATGTTCAGGTCAGTGGGGTCCAGGGATACCTTCTTCAGGAGGGATCACACAACTGCCTCTTTCAAGGTAGTTGAAAGGAACTACACCAACCTAGCCTGGCTCGATATCAACAGCCGCAAAGGGCAAGGGTTAAGTCTAGACATGATGGGCTGCACATTTCTGAGCAACTTCTGCACTTTATCAAGCTTCAACAACTCAATGTCATCCATAAAACTAGGACCAGACTGCACTCCGATGGTATCCTGGATATGGATATGTTGCTTCTGTGCAAGTATTTTCAAGGCGACAACTAAAATGGGTTTAACCACATGACCACTTCTATACATTTTAGGAGAATTCTGTGCCCACCTCTTATGATTTCAGGGTAGGTGCTGTCCTTGCGTGCTGGCTCTAGCTTATTCCCTTTCTCCATGAAGTGATAACATTTAATATAGGCCAGGCACTCCACAATAATGTCTGATTGCACAGAGAGGGAATAATAATGTAACTTCTTTTCTGTACAACTAGATGTTCAGATGGAGTGCAGCGTTCACACTGGCCACTATCATTGCTGTGGAGGAGAAATAGTTTGATCTCATTCTACTATACGAAGGCTGTCACATTGCTTTCAAATGTATGGATCAGGGCTAACTCTGGCTCTGAATGATCTATAACAATGGAAACTACTGGGAAAGTGCTGGCAGCACAAACTCACACCCTTTCCACATTTCTGTAGGTCAGTCCTTTTTCAATTACAGCTAAGTACATAATTAGCCAAATCTTGAAGACAGTCACTACATTCTTACAATATAACTGGTCTGCTTAAGGTTGAACCCAATGTACCATAAGCAGGGCTCTGGTCACAAACTAGAACTTTCCCATCCTCCTCTCTTCCAATGCAGCCCACCGTGTCCCTGAAACACTGCCCTGGAGTTCAGTGAAGCCCCAAGAACAGCACTGGATGTAATGAATGGGGTGGGCGGTCTGCAGTGAAGGGGTGAGTCAGCAAAAACCACACCCTTTGTCTGGGGAAGTAGCTTTTAGCTGGCTGAAAATGAGCTCTGGATCTACCCTTTAGTTACAGTATTTGGCAAACTGTCTATTAATTTTTTGATATGTCTCCCTAAAAATTACATCTATGTGTATTCAATGATGAAAAATGACAAACTTGGAAGAATGTGATGCTCATCATTAACATGAAGGTAAGCATTATGACCCCAAGATTCCGAGAATAACTTCTCTCCCCACTCCCACTGAACAGCTGCACTGGTAGTTCCAACTGGTTGTGGATTCAGCTCCAGCAGTAACACAGAAGAAATCCCCTCACCATGTCCTCCCTGAGGCTGTGGTAGTGGCTGCTGCAGAGAGGAAACGGTGGTGTTTAGAGGCCAGGTCTTGGCAGACTTGGGTAATTCTTCCCCTCAGGTTTGCCAGGAAAGAATGGCATACAATATTTAAGGTACTGAAGAGAAGAAGCCAAAGATCTTCCCGCTCTCCTTCCTCTCTGCCTTGACCATCACAGCCTGGGGAAGGTAGGAGAGAAAGAGAACTCCTTTTCTTTGTTTCATTGTTGGAGCTGCAGATACCACCAGAGGGTTGGGGCTCATGGGGTGGAAAGTTTGGGCACCAAGGAGGAAGGTTCGGTAAATTACAAGCAGCTTTAATTTTTTAAAGAATATCCTATATATATAAAAACCCAGTATACTGGTACTTTCTGGCTCTCACTGGCTGTGCTTTGTGCTCCATCAGCCATTGGCCCGTCAACTGCCACTCAAGAGTATTTGCATGCCATTGCTTGGTCCACCCCTCTCCCCCGCCTACTCCCAGCTTGGCCATTCATCCCTGACAGAATAAACTGTCAAAACGGCTGTCTCTCCAGATGAAGACGCTTCTCCTGTTTGGCTCCCCCATGGCTGGCTGGCTACTGAGGTGGGCCACAGGCCGTCAAACCATTCTCTTCTCCTCCTGCTGTGGGGCTAACTTTTCCCTCAGTGTCTGTTGCTAGGCAACCAAGCTTGGTTCTGCCAGTAAAAAGACAAAAGCAGGAGGCCCTTTCCAGGCCTACTTTGGCCTTTGTGGGGAACTCACTGGGGCCATTCCTGACTAGGGTTGCCAGCTCCAGGTTGGGAAATTCCTGGATATTTTCCTGGATATTTTATGGTAGAGTCTATGGAAGCCAGAGTTTGGGGAGGGGAGAGGCCTCAGCTAAACAGAATGCCATAGAGTCCACCCTCCAAAGCAGTTGTTTTCTCATGGGGAACTATCGCTGCCAATCTCCAGATGAGGCCTGGAGATCACTCAGAATTAAAACTGCTCTCCAGATGGCAGAGATCCGTTCCTCTGGAGAAAACAACTGCTTTGCAGGGTGGACTCTGTGTCATTATACCCTGCTCAGGTCACTTCCCTCCTGCTTGGGTCCCCACTGAGGAGAAAGACTGTAGTTTTCCTAGGTAGAGACTGCAGGTGGAGGGGGGGAGATGGAAAGCTGGAGTCAGAGGGGTAAATAAAGGTATGTTGATGGTTGGCTGGGAAGGAGATAGGGTTGCCAACTCCAGGTTGGGAAATTCCTGAAGATTTGAGGGGTGGAGCCTGGAAAGAGTAGGGTCTGAGGAGGGGTGGGACCCCAGACAGGTGCAATGCCATTGACTCCATCCACCAAACCAGCTGTTTCCTCATTGCTGCCATTCTCCAGGTGAGGAGAATACAGACCGCTCTCCAGATGGCAGAGATCTGTTCCCCTGGAGAAAACGGCTGCTTTGCAGGGTGGACTCTGTGTCATTATACCCTGCTCAGGTCACTTCCCTCCTGCTTGGGTCCTCACTGTGGAGAAATACTGTAGTTTTCCTAGGTAGAGGCTGCAGGTGGGAGGGAGAGATGGAAAGCTGAAGTCAGAGGGGCAGATAAAGGTAGGTTGACAGATGGCTGGGAAGGAGATAGAGTTGCCACCTCCACGTTGGGAAATTCCTGGCCATCTGAAGGGTGAAGACTGGAAAGGGTGGGTTTTGAGGAAGGGTGGGACCTCAGACAGGTATAATGCCATAGACTCCAATCTCCAAACCAGCTGTTCCATCCTGAGGAACCTTTATTGCCAATCTCCAGATAAGCGCTCTCCAATGTTGCTTGTAATTGAACATCTTTCTGATTTAAGTCTGAGGAAGTTTGCCTACCACTGTTTCCTTCCCTCCTGATCTTTAAAGTTCTGAAGCAACTACAAGTAATTCTATCGCTTCTTACAGTCTAAATACTTTCTTGTTCCAATTTGGAGCCAATTACAACATATCACCTTTCAGGCCCTGCTTATGAGGAACTGTTAAGATAAGGTAACCAAAGCTTAATTGCCTTTACTTTTGATGAAACAGTGAATACTGTCTTGCTGCTATGAAAAGACCAGGGGAATATTAGAGAAATATAAACTGAATTTGCATTTGAGGTGACCCAAGTTAAAGCTGCCAAGGACAGATGAATGAACAAACTGAAAACAGCTGAAAGTCCTAGTGTTGCTAACCCAATTCAGCCTTGGAAATTGGTAAACAGTTCACCTTACAAAAATTAAATACATAAAAGGAAAGGCAATTGTAAGTAAGCTTCAAAGACATCAGAGCACTGGAAGAACTGGGTACAAACTTAATTGCTTTGCCATATCAGACCAAAAAAGATTCATCAGCATGCTGTTTCCAGCATGGACAAGTCAATAAGCTTCTGGAAGATCTGTGATAAAAATCATTCTATTATTAGGATGGACCTAGAATCAGAGAACTGGCTGCCAGTATAGCCAAGTTCCAAAAAAAGGAGTTAATGGGTAATTGATGGTCTGTGAAATGTTGATTGTTGTCCAATCTCTAAAATGTCTAGAGGCTGGAGAGCAATAGAATTTTGTGTTCTGTTTTTAACTTTTGGAAAGATTTGAATGCAATTACTGTGAAAGACAGCATGCTAGACTGGGTGGACAGTTAGGACCCACGGATTTTGTGTCCAATTCACTGAAGTGCTTTGCTTGTAATACCAAGCCCCACAGTGGCCTGGTTCCAGCATTGCCACGGGAATCCTTTTCTCTAGATGAACCCCTGGCCCATCAAATATCCATCCAGTATAGTCCACGTGGAGATGCACTGGGGAAAATAGTATTTGCCTTTCTGTAGATCTTCAGTGGTGTCACTACATTCAATAATGTTGAACTATGAACTGGGGAAACCACTGCCAGCTTAAGTTCAAGTGATATAAGGAATCTCTCAGGGAGCCGGAGGACCTTAGGCTCCCCAACTCTGTGGGAAACTGATGAGTTACCCTCTACATCCACTCACCAAGTCAGCCAAACATATGGTGCCTTCAAGGTAATGTCTGTTGGTCAACTGGTTGGCAGTGACTGGCTCCTTAACAGCCATTGCCTGAAGATCACCTGGGAGGCAGCAGCCTTGAGCCAGGGGTGGGGAAACAAGGGAATGAGTCATGGCTGAGATGCAGGTGTAGTGGTTAAATGCGTGGACTCTTATCTGGGAGAACTGGGATTGATTCCCCGCTTCTCCACTTGCACCTGCTGATGTGACCTTGGGTCAGTCACAAGCTCTGGCACAGCTGTTCTCTCAAGGACAGTTTCTGTCAGAAGTTCTCTCAGCCCCACCTACCTCACAGGGTGTCTGTTGTGGGGAGGGGAAGGGAAAGGAGTTTGTAAGCCACTCTGAGACACCTTTGGGCAGTGAAGGGCGGGGTATAAATCCAAACTCTTCTTCTTCTTCCTGTGAGAATTGCTCAGATATCATGGGAGTTCCAGAAGGGTGGAGCCTCCAAAGGGGCTGGCCCCAGGATGAGCCAGTCTCTTCGTAAGGCAAAGGGAAGCAGGTCAGAGAGAACACAGTGGCTCTTGCTTTTCAGGCTGAAAGAAGTAGGGTGAGGTTAGAGATGGGGGGGAAAGGGTGAAGGAAACCCTTCTCTTTCCGTCTGAGGCCTGTTGGAGGGTGCACAGCACTCTCAGCAAGCAAAGATCTGCCAGCCTCAGGCAGGGTACCTAAACAAGAATCTAAAAGCATGAGTCCAATCAGCTTTCCTCTAGTCATGTACACTGGTTGTGGTGAAATATTCTGGGAGTTGTGGGATTCCATGTATAAGTGCTAGCAATGTGCTGTTCAGTGGTTACAGTATCAAATTAGGACTCTGACTCACATTCCCACTTTAGCCATCAAGCTCACTCCGTCAGTCTTTAACTCTCAGCCTATCTATTTCATAGAAACATTGTGAGGATAACATAGAGAACTATGGACTTTGCTATCAGCTCTTCAGAAGAGTCAGGAAAATAAAATTGTGATGGAGCAGCCTCAGCTGTCTAGGAACTGTATCAACATATAATCTAGAAATAAAACCAGTGCGATCCTGAACAAAATTACACCCTTCTAGGCCCCTGAGCAGGGCTCTTTTTGTAGCAGGAACTCCTTTGCATATTAGGCGACACATCCCTAATGTAGCCAATCCTCCAAGAGCTTACAGAGCTCTTACAGGGGCTACTGTAAGCTCTTGGAGGATTGGCTACATTAGGGGTGTGTCGCCTAATATGCAAAGGAGTTCCTGCTTCAAAAAGAGCCCTGCCCCTGAGGAATGCCTCTGTTTAGGACTGCACTGTAAAATATATACATTAAGGACTCAAATTACCACATGAGAACATGACCCTTCATAGAATTACTTGGAGAATTTTGCTTTAAATGATTTCTGAGTGATTCTCACCATGGATTTTGCTTTAAATGATTTGTGGGTGATTCCTACCACCCTTTCAGGGAGGCAGGAACTGGATTTTCCCTCTTCCTGTCTGTGTCATGGGAGTCACCCACCTTTTCAGTTCCAGTAACTCCAAAAAGCAGTCAAATATTTAATACTTCCTCTACGTGTAACAAAGCTTTAAGAGCAGTAACAGGCAACCAGAAGGAATCAGGTAAGCAGAGAGAATTATAGAAAATGTCATAAAATACCCAGAGAAAGCAGCTCATATTGACAATGACTTCAGGAGGGACAAAATGTCCTTCTTTCCTCAGAGGAGAAGGACCCTTCAAGGTAAGTATCCAATGGTCCATTTTCCCTCTGAGACGGAGGGCATCTTGGTGGGAACTTCCAAAGCAGTGTCCTCATAATCTGGATGGGTCATAATCTTTGTTAATTAGTACATGCTGCAGTATTCTTCTGCTGAACACAGCGTCAGCTGAGTCGTACAGATTAATTTTATAGTGTATCACAAAGGTGGAAATGGACAACCATATTGCCATCTTGCACACTTCTTCTACTGATGCGTGTTTGGCAAAGGCTCCTTCTCACCAAGTGGGCTGTAATCCCAAATGGGACATCTAGCTTGAGTGATTTATAAATTGATTGTTCAAGCATGCTAATCTCTGAATCCTCCTCATCAGATAAAAATCCCTCCTGTTTCCCATGTCACTACCTGAAGAAGGGTCACACTCACAGTGGGTCTCTCTACTTCTTTTTCTACCAAAAGATTGTTTCTGGGCTGCCTTGGTTGGGTTCTTCTCCTTTGTGGTATGGAGGACATCTTGATGGGTGATTCCCATCCTCCAATCAGGGAAGAAGGAACAAAGTCTCCCACTTCCTGTCTCCTTGGTGGGAGTCACCCATCACTCCAGTTTTGGCAACTCCGAGAAGCAGTCAACAAACTTCTAAACTAAAACAAAACTAATATTCATAAAGTACAACAAGAAGAATAGTTTGTGGAAGCAATAACAGAGAACAGGAAATAATTATGTGTAGCAGAAGAGAGGAAGATGACAATGACTTTGAGAGGGACAAGATGTCCTCCATACCTCAGAGTAAGTATCCAATGGTCCCTTCTCCTTCTGAGGCAGAGGACACCTTGGTGAGACCTCCCCAAACAGTGTCCCTATTCTCTGGGTAGGTCATCATCTTCTGTGTTGAGGATATGTTGCAGCACTCTTCTTACAAAGGCTGCACCTGATGAGTTGTAGACATTAATCTTCTAATGCCTGACAAATGTTGAGATTATTGACCAAGTGGCCACCCTGCAGAACTCTTCAACTGTGTCATGTCTAGCGAAGGCTGCATTGGTTGCTGTGCTTTGCACTGAGTGGTGATCCCATTTGGTATGGGTAACTGCAGTACCTTATAGGCTTCAATGATGCAAGACCTAAGAGTACAATGGTCACCTTCAGGCTGGACTACTGTAACTCACTCTACACTGGCCTGCCCTTGAGACTGACCCAGAGGCTCCAACTGGTCCAGAATGTGGCAGCGCAAGTCCTGGTGGGAACTCCACGGACAGCACACATACAACCTGTGCCGCGCCGGCTACACTGGTTACCAGTGGAATACTGAATCCAGTTCAAAGTGTTAGTGTTGAGCCTACAAGGCCTTGAGTGGTCAGGGACCCCTGTACCTTTGGGACCGTCTCCTCCAATAAGTCCTCAGAAAAACATTGAGATCAGCTGAAACCAACTTGCTGGTGATCCCCGGCCCTAGGGAGGTCTGCCTGCCCTCAACTAGGACAGCCCTGACCCACTGGAGCTCTTTACCAAATAACATCAGGGCCTTGTGGGACTTGATGCAATTCCACAGGGCCTGTAAAGCAGAGATGTTCTGCCAGGCTTTTAGCTGAGGATAACAATGGTTAAGACGGGCACACTTTCTTTCTGTCCTATGACCCTAACATGCCCTTTCCTGCCCTGCTGCATGGGACAGCAGTATAACCAGCAAAGGGGGATTATATCGCCATTTTA
This sequence comes from Gekko gecko, assembly GCA_029375565.1. Lineage (NCBI taxonomy): Eukaryota > Metazoa > Chordata > Lepidosauria > Squamata > Gekkonidae > Gekko > Gekko gecko. Next base: position 57,818,885 of record JAPDNY010000003.1, on the reverse strand, counting down.
GATTGGCTAATTTATTGATTTACTGTGATAATTTTGTTTATATTGATTATATTTTAAATGTTTTTAAGGTTGTAAATTGTCCAGATTCTGTTTGCAGGGTGGGCAATTCATAAGTTTAATAAATAAACAAACAAATACTACTGATGGCTGATCTTGACATCTTTAGACCCTTATTAGGAGGTGAAATTGAGATAATAAAGAATCAGTTTTCCTAATATGCTCTGTTCCACAGATGAAGGTCTTCAGTGTCCGTTGCACATCCAGGGTATGCCATAATCTTTCTTTAGAGTGGATGGGGTTTGTACAGAAGGATGGATCTCTTGAGCTTTGGGGAAGGTCCTTCTTCAGAGACCATTCCCTTTCCTGAATGGTCTGTCAGCTGAGCAATCTGCTTGGATGTTTCTTGATCCCTTTATGTGCTCTTTTCTGATAGATGCCAGATTCTTTTCCACCTAAAATAGGATCTTGTTTGCCTCCTTATGTAGTGTTAACAATCTGGAACTTCCCTGTTTGTTGAGGTAGATCTTTGCAGACACGTTGTTCTTATCAGAACATGCTGGCCTAGCACACATGAGCTGAAATGAAGTAGGGCTAAATGAATTGCCTGTAGCCCCAGGAAGTTGATGGGTAGTCTCTTCTTGCTGTTGAACCATTGACCTTGTACTGGAGAGTGTTCTAGGATTGCTCCACACCTGGAAAGGCTAGTGTCTGTAGATTCCAGTCACCTTCTGAGTGGCGTATGTCTTCCACTGTAGTAGGTTGTGTATTCTTGCCCACCAAAGTAGGCTGGTTTTTACTTTCAGTGGAACCTTGATGGGTAGGTCTGCTTTGTTCATTATACAAAGTTGAAATGGTTGTATTATTTGTATTTATTTATTATAGCAGTCTCATGTGTAACTGACCCCACTGTACAGTGTCAATGCTAGAGTTCAGTAGACTTTTGTGTTGGGCGTAGGGAGCTTTTCTGGATGTTGAACAGAAAAATAAGCACTGGATAGTCTTTTTGGTATTTTGATGTGACTCGATCAGAGAACTTGATGTAATCAACAAGTCATCGGGATAAAGGTGGATATGAATCCCCTGCTCTCTCAGCTTTCCCACAGGGTTGATCAGGATTTTGGCGAAGACCTTCGGTGCTGTGGATAGGCCAGATGGTAGGGCCCTGAACTGGTGGGAGTCTACAATGCAGAACCTAAGGAATCTTCAGTGACTGGGAAGAATTGGAATATGGAAGTATGTTTCTGTAAGGTCTATTGAAGTGAGGTATTCTTGTGGCTGCAGTGACTCTGTGGTGGACCTCAGTGTTTCTATCTAGAAATACCTCAATTTGATGAACTTGTCAAGTCTCCGTTATTTTTGGGAACCATGAAGAATATGTATAACCCCTTGTCCCCTTTCAGAAGAACAGGTTCTATGGCTCAGATCACAAGGAGATGTTGAATTGCTCTTGTTTCTGTGGTCTTTCTCTGGATTCTTGTGAATAGAAGAGATGAGGAATTGATCTGGTGGGGTTCTGTTCAGTTCTGTGGAATAGCCTCTGGTGATGACCTTCAGGGACCAATTGTCTGGGAATTGATCCAAGTGCCTTGAAAGTGCAGAAGGCGTCTCCCTCCCACTGGAATTGGTTCGTAGTCATGCTATGTCTGTCCTTCCCACCCTCGCAGTAGTATGCCATCTCATCTCTCATAGTCTGTCTAATGAGGTTTACCAGTTCAGGAGTCGCAACACTGGTGCATTACTCACTAGTAGATAGTGAGTGGCTCGATGGCAAAGCTGGATCCAGCTGCCACTGCACCTTAAACAGAAGGGCAGCTTTGGAAAGTTTCTTTTAAATCTGCATTTTCTTTCTGGCTTGTGGGCAGGCCTGTAGCCATAACATTTTTGGTGAGGGAGCACCAGGGGAGGGTATGACATCACAAAAACAATAAATAAATAAATAAATAACAGCTGGAGAAAGGGCTCCCTTCCCCCACCAGCATACCTACGGTCTCTTCTGCTCCATGTACAGCACCCAGCCAGTTGCAGAGAGCCAGAAAGAGAGCCTCCTGTTTCTTCCCCCACCCTCCTGGGGGATGGAGCACAATGAGGGCAGGGTATGTTCAGCCTAAAGAGGAGACAATTGAGAGGTGATATGATAACCCTCTTCAAGTACTTGAAGGGCTGTGATATAGACGATGGTGCAAAGTTATTTTCTGTTGCCCCAGAAGATCAGAGCAGAACCAAAGGGTTCAAATTAAAAGAGTTTTTGGCTAAACATTAGGAAGAACTTCCTGACAGAGCGGTTCCTCAGTGAAACAGGCTTCCTTGGGAGGTGGTGGACTCTCTTTCTTTGGAAGTTTTCAAACAGAGGCTAGATGGCCATCTGTCAGCAATGCTGATTCTGTGAACTTAGGCAGTTCATGAGAGGGAAGGCAGGAAGGGTTGCCTCTGTGCTTAGTTCTTGTTGCCCTTCTTACACATCCAGGGAAATATGTCAGGTATCAATTTTTCTCTTTGGGGTCAGGAGTCAATTTTTCTCCAGGCCAATTTGGCTGGAGATACTGGAAGTCTTTTGTCATCTTCTGGGCATGAAACAGCAGTCACTGGGGATGTGGGGGGAGGTTTTTGTGAATTTCCTGCCTTGTGCAGGGGGTTGGACTAGATGACCCTGAAGGTCCCTTCCAACAATATGATTCTGAGGGCTGCTGGTGGCTCATGAGACTGCCAGACTGAAATGCCAAGCCAACCCCACCCCAATGGGAAGTAAGGCAGCAAGGCCTGGCCGTGTGCAAGCAGCTGGCCGCATGCAGAAGCAACAGGACAGTTCCGCCTAGACCCAAAGCCAAGACCTGCACCTTCACCTGCACCCCTACCTGCCAGGCCTGCGCCCAAAGCACTCTCCTCCCTTTGTGCCGCTGCCACATTGGAGCTCAGCAGAGGCAAGTGCGGTCATCGCCCCAGGCTGGCAGCCTCCCAGGAGGGATTGGTAGGGGAGAGGGGAGTTGGGGGGACCAGGGAAGATTCAGGGGCATCGCCCCCAGGAGGCCCCATGGCTTCAGGCCTGCTTATGGGTGTGGTGAGAACCACTTTGCAGCCTTCTCCCACCTGGTTGGCAAGTTGGTTGCTGGGGCAGGCTCAGACATAGCCAAGGCGGGAGCTGATGAGGGGGAAGAATGGTACTTCTTTTTGGCATGCTTTTGTTTCTCCACTACCTTCTTCCCAGGTCTTGCTGAAGAAGTGGCTCTCAGCTCTCCCTCCGAGAGGAAGCTGTTGCTGCTCCCCCTAGATTCCATTTCAAGGGTGGTCTGAGATGTGCTTTCTGTGGACTACTTCAAGGGATCAAGAAAATGGCCACCATGGCTGCCGGGCTTGAATCCTCTTTTAAACTCCATTCAGGACCAAAGAGAAATGGGGGGGGGGAGTATTTGGCAAGAGTCAGACAACGTAGAGTTCAAGATAAGAAAATGCAGGCAGAGGAAACAGAATAGGTGAAATAGCTCCTATTCTAGGCTGCTTTCCCTTTCGAGGCAGGAAATGAACTGGAACAATGGGCGACTCCCACCAAGGAGACAGGAAGCAGAAGACTTTGTTCCTGCTTCCCTGATTGGAGGGTGGGATTCATCCACCAAGATGTCCTCCGCTTCAGAGGGAGAAAACCTCCTATGTGAACTCCTATATGATTGGCTACATTCTGGATGTACATTTATTGAGAAATTGCATATAAGACTGCCATGTGTTATGTATTGGTAAGTTTCATATAATTTTACACTAAAGTGTGCTCTATTTAGGGATTTGGTAACATGGAGAGAATATTGCTATCCTTTCCTTCCTGTATCTGTTTGACTTTTTGTCCAACTCAAAAAATTATTATGCTTTTCCACTTCCCTTTTTAGCATATCCTTCTTTGCCATCACTTTAAAGTCAATTGTTTTTGGAGCTGATCCAATCCGGGGGGGGGTCTGTTAGTGAGTGAATGAGCTCACTGCTTACAAGTGGGGAAAGTTAGCAGTCTGAAAAGTAAAACTAAAAACTGCAATGGATTGACAACCCCATTCTATATTCCAATGAGCCCATCATAACACACAATATTTCAGATAAAAGGTGTTGAAGTCCAGTGGTACCTTTAAGACCAACAAAGTTTTATTCTGGGTATAAGCTTTCATGTGCATGCATACTTCTTCAGATACCCACCTGAATCTATTCCAGGTAAAGTTATTTGAACTAGTGCACAGGGGAAAACATTTGCAGAAGAAAAACTGACCTAAACAAATGACAGATTTAACAAACTTTATTTACATAGAAATGTGTGTACACATATATTCTATATTTGTATACATTTCTAAGTATATATACATTAATAATTTCCACATACTCTACAATAAATAACTTAGTTTTGCTTTAAATTGCTTATAGTGTTGGGTAAAAATTAATGTCCAAAAATAATAGCTTACGACTAAATTACAAAAGCACCAAATATTGAACTCATAGATTTCAGCAATAAATAGTGGCCTATATACAGCTAAATAGCACGACAAAAACGTGTACTAGAATTTTTAGTGGATATCACCTGAAAAGAATCGAAAGGAAAATAATGTAGAGAAAATATAATCAGGGGTATAACTAATCAAATTAAGAAAAAACACATTTCTAAACTGGTATCCTCAAGACATATTTTTTTTCTTTAACAAAAGGATTTTCAGTTTGAGATTTTACTGCAGGGGAAAGGGGAAAGAATACAATGAGCAATATGTTTTAGAGCCAGGATTGCACTAGACATAGAGGAGACTGGATGATCCTAGGATATACATATGCCTGGTGGTTCAAGATCACAGCCCAACATTTAATCAGATCTGGAACTCCTCCCCTGAGACAATGAAAAGCAGGGGTCTTCTCTGTACAGCAGTCCCCTGCTCAAATTGAGAACTGTTAAAACTTCTGATAGTGCAAATGGAGAAATACCTACCACTGCCACCTGTGTCAGGTAATAGGAATTGTCACTTTTTTCTGCATACCAAAGTTGACATTTCAAGCTATGCCTTTGGGGATCTGGCTATGGCAAAAAAGCACATTTTAAATTATTTGGTGTATTTTGTCAATTCACAGCAATAAAAATGTAGGCTTTTTTTGCTGCTTTGAATCTTCAGGCTTAGGAATTCCTTTTCCCTCCCTACAATGCACTTAAAAAGAACAGATACAATGATCTAGTTCTGCTAATGCAATTTTTGTTCATTGATTCTTGTACATGTAGGAGTCTCAAATCTTGTCAATTAAATTACTAGTGGTAAAATGCCACTAAAGATCTTATTACTAGACTAGCCTTGTCTGTGTATACCTTATGCAAATGTGAATTGTAAATATGAGGGGAATAACGAGGATGGAGAAGGAAATGTGGCTTCTCAAAAGGAAAAAGTGAAAAGCTCTTGTGTGTGTAACCCTCTGAATCTCATTTGTAGCTAATTGTTGTTATGACACAGAATCAGGGGGAAATCATTTATTACCACTTGGTGCCACCATGGCCAGCTACAACCTGTTGCTAACTCTTCCTGCAATAAATGACACAAATATATGACTTCTCTGGCTATGTATTTTCAAAATACTATTGAGCAATGGTGCTTTACCTTACCTTTCCCCACAAGCAGACTGATGGTAGATTAAAATACCAGAACAAACACAGTTATCACAGTTTCTATGCTTGCACAATTTTCTTTAGAGAGGTCTCTTTTATTGGCTTCTTTGATCTTTGAGGTTTTCAGTAATGGTTAAATGCTATGATGTCTTAGCTTTGCTCTGCTCATAGAGTAATATGCATTACTTACTAGATGACTTGAACCACAAGGATATATGGGGTATAAATGTTTTAATAAATAATTAAAATAAATATTGCTACGGCAATGCTTTTTGAGGTGCCAACAGCAAAATAAGACAACAACTTTCCCTGAAGTGAGGAACATTTTCCCATGAATCAAGAAATGCTGAGCACATTTATTCAAGTCAGGCATCGCCTGCTCTCCCCCTGCCCCACCATTAAACCAAAGTATCAGGAGCACCAGGCTTGACATCTGGACAGCTAAACTGAGGACTGCAGAAGCCTGACTGGGTTGTTATATCGTATTTCTGATGCAAGAGCCTTCCCACAACAGGAAGTGTTATGCTGTTAAAAATGAGAGCCCTTCAATTTGTTTTGCAATACCATTTCTATTGCACAGAAGGGCCAGACCCTCCAAGGAATCTTTGCTTGGCTTCTTCACTAAAATCAGCTTTACAATTTATTACACTTAATAAAAAAGGGTTCCTGAAAAGATGCTGCAACCTGGGGATCAGTCTATCTTGTGTTTATTTGTAGTATTATAAAATCTCCAGAGGTCTCTGTAGGGATTTTTGCCACACTGTGCTAGCGATAAATGTTATGGATTACTCTGATTAACCACAGTGTCTGTTTCTCCAGTTTTATATTAGATGGTCTATCAGTTTTGACCTTTGTCTTTGTTTAGGTTCTACGTACTTTTTTGACCTGCACTTCCTTTATCCTGTAATTCACTATTGAAAAGCCACCTCCTGCAGTCCAGCAATAAACCCTGACTAGTCTCACCACTTGGTGATTGATCCCAACTACTGATCATCCAGCGTCTGTAAAAATATGCTTCAATGACTGCTGCACTAAGGACTGGAACACATGGAACCGGGCGCTCCTGGAGGTGATTCTCTCATCTCCCTTTTTCCCAGCAGCTAGCTGCTTCTGCCACTGCAAGTGTAAGCAGCGTATGATTACCTCCTTCCCTCCCCTCAGTGTAGGTCCAAACTGCATGCCACGGTACACTTTCAATGCCATCCTGTGCAGAGCTCAGCTCTTCTAAGCCCACTGCAGTCAATGGGCCCAGAAGGGTGTCTCTACTTAGGATGGAGCAGTTTCTTGACAAGAGCCTCCCAACTCAGCATAACAGTTTTGGAACATGTGAGTGCTGCTGGGTGAAGGGGAAAGTGATTAATCTCCATGAGATCCTTCTGCTCATGCTTCTGTAGAATCCAGTCTTACTCTAGTGATGTGCACACCACTTCAACGAACCATGGCAGAGTAAGTGAATTTCATTTAACTTCTTTTACCTTTCCTCTTTCTACAAAAGTTTTGCCTGCCTTAAGGTTCTAGAAATATATAACTTACTCCTTGCAATTTTTTCTGAATCTTATAGAAGTGTTTTAACTTCCTTCAGAATTCCTACAGATGTTCATTTCGGCAATATGAACCGAACTGTTTCCTAGACATGTCTGCCTGCGAAGCTGCTGTAACATCCCTATAATGATGATGGTTCATATTGCAACACACCCTAAATCACTATCTACCAGTAGTGTGAGGATAGGAAATTAATGTATGTTGCCCAGATGGCTTTTTTTTCCTCCTCACCCACATATTGCTAGTGTCCGATGTTCCCTTAAATTAATGGCAACTGCAAGAGCCAGGAATTGAATATATTTTTAAAATAAGACATGTTGGTGCCTGACTTCTAAAATATTTATGAGAACAGTGCAGATTTAGGGCTAGTTCACACATCCATATACGTTACTTATTCGTCGCTTGTTGACTCACAGTTGAATGTGTCAACTGACTCTATTGAAAAAGTCTGAGTTGTTTTGAAAGTTGTGTCCATGTAGTTTAATCTGTGTTGGCTCAATTGGTGATGACACTTATGCACTGCACTTGAAATTGTAGTCATCAAGCAAAGAACATGCATGGGTGAGCTGACCCACTGATACAGGTTTGGCTTTTCTTTTAGAGGAAATAATTTTGTTTTTGTTTGAACCTGCTGGGAAGCACTGTCCCCCAAAATGAAGTTTAAAGTATAATTTTAGACAAATTATCAGTCATTGCAAAGAGCACAGTGTTTATCATCCAGAGGACAAATACGGCGTTTCGCTGTGGTAGTTGTAATCAGGGCAGACTTTCTGCACCAGTTTGTAGTCAACACTGTAAAAAGCAATGTAAATACAAATCACTTTAAATGGTTTAGAGCACAACCAGGATACATGGCTTTGTGTCTGCTCTTGGTAGCAGATCTTTGAAGGATCAAAGTTGCACAATGCAGTTTTCTTAGCCCTGTCTGTTTTCTCATACTCAATTCGACAGTTGAAAGACTTGGACTCCTTGGTCTCTAGTGTTGACTGTGGTGAAGATTCAAACTCTACCACTTTGGAAGGTGGCACTAAGCTCACAGAAACATTTCCAAGGCCTGTTGAATTATGCCGGAAATAAACACTGAAGGTTCCATTGCCATGGTCAACAATTTTCCCTGTAATAAGAAGATTCAGCTTCACAGTTTTGATGTTGGAATGAAAGTCTCCCCAGCCAAACATTTTCTTGAATTTTCCAGTTTTTACAATTGGTCTGCGTTTAGTTCGTGCAAGAGATTCCTGAACCTCCGTGATGTTGGCGAGCCAATCCCAAAAGTTGTCTATGCTGTCTGAATGTGACATCTGCCCATGTTTGAGTGTTGGAGATGGCTTAACAAAGAGGCGTAGAGGGTTGATCATCCTGGAGTGGACAACATTATCCACCAGGGTGTCTGCAGCATCTTTGTCTTCCCAGTCCAGTATGTCTGCAGCATGTGTGATTTGCTTAGCATCACAAAATATCTGTTCCAAGAGAGAAAGAAAAGGATATAAATACTAAAAACTGAAAATCTAGATCTTTCATTAAATATATTAACTGGGATAGATTCTGCTGGATTATTGTTAAATCACAAATAGTTAATAACACGTTTAAATGATGAATTGAATATAAAAAATACACATCATTGTTAAACATTGAATTTTTTATGTATAAAACACATTACATTTCTTCACTCATATTTTTACTGCATCTACCATTCTGAATAATCAGTATAACTTGGCCAGAATACTCAATACATATGTCGTTTAATAGGTACAAGATGTTCAATCCTTTGTAGGCACTCAATTAGTTAAACAAAAATGCTACCTATGATCCAAATAAATCCCAGCTTTGAAGCTGCCAGTCTAGAAGTACAGATTATCAGCTCTGCAAATGTGAACACCATTGAGTATGGGAGTTACAGTCACAGGCCATTTTCCCAAGGTGAACCTGTTCCCCTCTAGAGAGGTAGAAATACATTGTGAATGTATTTCCTAAGGGGGAGGCATGCAATATGGCACAAGGGTAGGGATGTCAGCCTCCAGGTGGGACCTGGGGATGCCCTAGAATTACAGCTCAGTTCCCCTGGAGAAAATGGATGCTTTGGAGGGTCTACTCTATGACATTGTACCCCACTGAGGTCCTTGTCTTCCACAGACTCCACCCCCAAATCTCCAGGAGTTTCCCAGGCTGAATAGGGCAACACTACCTGCCCATTCCCCACTGGTAGCCAGGGGAATGGGCAAGTGTCCAAAATGGATTTATAGCATTTCTGTCATTGTGGGGTAAGCAGAAAGTGTATATATACACTAGGAGTAAGATAAATGCTTCAAAATTGGAACACTTCAGCCCTGATTTCTTCAATTTCTTTTTTTAGAGATTAGGAATTCCAGTAAAGTAATAATCACAAAAGGAACTCCAGCATTTCAGGATGGGCCAGTTTAACCAGCTTTTCCACACATGAAGTCCAAGATGTGCTACCAAGTGATATCACAGGCAAGTGTGGATGGGGAGACAGGTAAATTGGCATAGTGTTGTTAATATAATTTGAATGCAAAATGTTCCCTGCACCTCATCTTGCACATGGTAAGGCAAAATACTAAAATAGTGTGATTAGAAAACTGGTTAAGGAAAGTATTAAATTAATGCTATTTAAACAGGAAAGCTGATGCTATTTTTCTTTAATGCTTTTGACTGGACAGCAACTGATACACACACAAACACACATTCGTAATTAGTGAGAGCTCTGCATTTAAATTAGGAGCTGTGGTGGCTCAAGTGGTTAAGATGCTGAACTGCAGGCTGCGGAAGGTCAGTAGTTCAGCAGTTCGAGACCCGAGAGTGCCGCATGACAGAGTGAGCTCCCATCTCTAGTTCCAGCTCCTGCCAACCCAGCAGTTCGAAAGCAAGAAATTGCAACTAGATAAATAGGTACCACTTTGGTGGGAAGGTAACAGCGTTCCATGCGCCTTGGTGTTTAGTCATGCCGGCCACATGACCACGGAAACGTCTTCGGACAGCGCTGGCTCTTCAGCTTTGAAACGGAGATGAGCACCACAACCCTAAAGTCAGATTCGACTGGCTTTCGAGCAAGGGAACCTTTTACTGCATTTAAATTGGTTTTGTTTTAGTAATACATTTATTTTGCTGGACTTGCCATTTTCTACTTTATATTGTAAATTTTTATAAAGTAATTCTTCAGACAGAAAGCAAGCTGTATTGGAGCACTGTCCTAGTCTGGCTGCTATTTTTGGAATAAGTAATGCTGTTTCTTCTTGAGTAATAATTGTTCTAAATATTCTCAACCACCAAAACTCTAGTTTAAAACTTGAGGTGGAATGGGCCCACTCCAGCCTGCAGGTTCTGTTCCACCCTGCCCTCCAAGGTTTTCCCAACACCCGGAGAAACTTTTCTTTCTCTCTTGGATAACCACTGCCATCACCTGACCTGTGTAAAAATCTAAATAAATAAATAAACTGCAACAAAAGCAAACTTCACATGCAATGGCTCCTTGGTTTGCTTTTCTATCAAGATTGGGGGTTTGTTACAGATCATCATTTTCTACTTCTGTTTAATAGCTGCTTGATGGGAAAGGAGCAAGCTGGATATATTCCTGTTTTGATTCTTCTTCTTCTTCTTGGAAAATAAATACAAAAGACCCAGAGTAGCTTTTGATTAAGATTGAAAGGGTCAGCTTGGAAGTTATCTAAACCAACTACTTAAATAGGAGTGAACGGCCCCTTAAATATTTATTTTATTGTATAATGGAATTCAGGCTGGTTTACATAGGATTTTGGGGAGGTCACTCTTCTGCAAAGTTATAGGCATCATTAACCAACCATACCCTGGGGCTGAGTGGTTCTAAAAGATTTGTCTTTGAAAGACTAAAGCTCAGTTGTACTCCATACACTCTGCATGCCCCCAGGTCTCTGGTTCAGTCCTAAAGAAAATAAAGGGGTATTAAGTGGCAGAATGAAGTACTGAATGAGTTCTTATATATTCATCTGCTTGTTCTATGTAGTTCATGAACTCCACTGGTCGAGGTGCTTTATGGCAAAGATGCTTTAGGAAAATCACTGCCAAATGGCTCTGCTTTTCCCAGTAATATCAATTCCCTCTTGCCCTAAAAACAAACTAAGTAACACCAACAAAAAATGTGGGATGGATCAGACCATGGTAAATGGTCGCAGCAATGCTTCTGTTCTAGACTATCAGATAAACGAAGCAGTAATTGCTTGGTAGTTCTGTTTTGTTTTTAATATTCAAATACCCGATGTATGTCATGGCTGCCTGATCTAGCAAAGCAATCACTTCACAAAACCATTTCTATGAAACATGCTACCCATTCCAAAGAACAAAGGCAAAAAAGTAAAATTAATTGGGGTGGGGAGAGAAATTATTGTTCTTATCTCCTCAAAAATGCAATGATTCCACCACATTTATCAAAATTTAAATAGCTTATGTCTTGACAGATCTGATCAATCCTGTTGTGGTACATGTACACATTAGTTTGATTCTATACCGTATTAGAGTTTTCAGCATCTCATCCTCAACACCAGCAAGAATAATAAAATATTTGACCATCATCAATTACATTTTAAAAATTCCTGTAACCCTAGAACACTATTTTCCATTACGACCCTTTTTTGTAAGAAAATTATGCCAGCTTCTAATAACTCATCCTAACAAGCAGAGCTTGAACTTTACTGATAATTAAATGTGTTTTTTCCCAAAGGCAAAGGTTGCAATTGGTTTTATAGTAGCAGATGTGACTGCCATTCGAAATGCTGTGAGGAGTTCAGGAATTAAGTAACATCTTCCTTTAATTACACAATACTGAACATCCATATCAGCTTCTATCCTCACACATTTTCTAGAATTGTTTAAAATGATGTGTCTGCTTGTGCTACTAATCCCATAGTGTCATTGTGCTCTAAGTACTCCTATAACCTCCAACTGCTATCAGTGTTTACAGTGGTGGCAGGGGAAATGGAGGTTGTTGCACCAGGCATTGTAGGCTGATCCAAATATAACCTTTGTATTTGTGCTATGTCATAGCAGTGCTGATGAATATCTCTGTGAAGGTGCAAGGGATACCTCAAGTTCCTAATCCAGAAGTCCAATGTACAATTGCAGTCTCTTTTACTATACAGCAGCACAGTCCACAGATTAGCTCAGGCTGAGGTCAGGATAGAACTATATTCTGCAGTCCTAGCAGGAGGCGGCGGCGGGGGGGGGGGAACCCGTGTGGTAGGCCGCCATTGATTACTGTTATGTGCATTTGACTTGGAGAAACACAAGGTGTATTGAATTGACAACTGTTTGCTGCTGCTTCCTATTTTGCTACCCAGACTGACTGGCTTGAAAAAGTCAGGCCCTTGTGAATACAGTTGAAGTCTTGGACAACTGGAGTCTGGTTGGAAGAGTATGGCTGGACTCTAGAAGAGACAGGGTGGGGCAAAATGAGCCCTATGACTGACTCAGTGATGGGGGCTGTGCAAGAACTGGGGCTATGGAGAGTACAGAAGGTGGTAATTGTTTTTAGGGAAGAAGGCTGAGGTTGCAATGGTTGCACATTTGACTTCTGGGAGCAGATGTTGTGAAAGTGCATGTGTGGAGTGTCAGGAACTGAAGTACCAGCAAGACGAGAGCAGCACTGGCCTATTGGTTCATACATTGGGGATAAAAATAATTTTCAGTGTTTGCAGATGGGCACAGAGCCCTATATATCCTGTTTCAGAGACATGATTCTTAGCAAATACTGTGCTTGGAGGAGGCAGTTTTTTGCATGTACATGCTGGGGCCATATTCAGTATGGAATCCACCATTTTCTCTAGATCTTTTTCAGCAGTCTTTCTCCAATCTGTAATTATGCCTGTTTTTTTCTTTCCCATGAGTTATAATTTTACAATGAGTGCTGTGTTTGTGTTTTTCAAATATCATTTTAATAACCATCCATTGTTGTGGGGATGATAAGTTTCAACAAAGACACTCTTTTCAAAGAAAGCCATTTGTGTCTGAAACAGTACTTTGTTTTTCTGTAATGCCACGTCCCAGAGTTGAGAAGGAAAAGTTCTTTACAAACAATTCTAGGATTTGTTGAGGAGGGGGTAGTCCATGTACTATATCTGGAATGTGCCAATTCCTCCCCACCCGGCAATTTGTAAAACACCCTCCGTTATTACAGTTTTACTGCACTAATGAAAACTGGCCAGAAATCCCTTATTCAATAGCTTATATAATTGGATTGCTTTAACAATTCTGTCCTGTCTCCTATAGTTAAGTAAAATGACAAGCTGCTTCAGCAGAAAAGAAAGAAAGCCCTCTCATGATAGAATCTTGAAGCCCATTAAATTTTTTGCTTGTAAATGAATCTTACAAAGAACTAGCCTGCCTGTAGAGGTAGAGCCACCGAAACATCTCTGATGACAAAACTGAAAGCAGATCCTTCTGTGCAAAACATGGCTATTAATGACTGGTGGTATGACTTCCCCAAAAGCCATATCTCTTCTGGATCTTTAGGGAATTGTCAGAGCGGCATAATAGGAAAATGACAGAAAGCGGATGAGGAATGACAGAAGTGAACTATATATCAGTATACTAATTGTGGGTATTAATATTTTCTGCTGTAATATATCATTGTCTAAAAAGCTGGCAGCACTGATAAATACTAATAGAAGCTTGGAAAGAAATCAAGGAAGAAGATAATTACAAACTTTGCTCTGTGTGCCCAACACTTTTTATTTTTGTCTTTTTCGAGACACCACTCAAAATGTGCCAGATTGATAGAACAACTAAAGCAGAAAATTTAAACTGAAGTCATACAAAAGACTTTGTAGGCCTTGCAGAATGTGGTAAGGGTTTTGTGTTTTTCGTGTTTTACTTCTTTATCTATCTGCCAGTTACTTGGGAAGCTAATCAAACCATTTCTGTAAGCACAGCAAAAAGATGTTTCATCGCTGTCCATAAAAGATTTGAAAGGAAAATGCTAGATAGATGAAGCTTAGGGAATCGAAGTTGGAGAAATAAACACTTTGGAAGACGAAATACAAACAAATCCCTTGAAATAAGTAATAACAAAACTCCAAAATAACACTAAAAGTATGTGGAATCTTTACCCAAAGCTCCAAAGGCACATAGCCTACGTATGGTAAACAACAGAACTATTTTCGCCTTTGGCATAGAAGTTTTTGTGCATATATTTAGAACTAATGCTATTATTTCTGGTATTAACATTGGGCAGCATGAAATATATATGCTGAATATAGAAATCCTCTAGTATGACAATGATGTGATGTTGCAATTAATAAATGTTTCTGTATCTTTTAAAGAGGTGATGAGGGATACTGACTCCTACGGAAAAGAATTTAGGACTCAAAATTAATATGGTTTTAGTTTTTCCATGAATCCAGTTAAATATCTTAGCATAAACCTTCCTTCAGATTTAAAAGATTTTAATGTTAATAATTATGTTTCATTACAGAAGATGATTACAACAGATTTAAAATGATAGACCAAATTAAACCCTCTTTGTTGAGAATACTCAGAAATTAAAATATTCTTTCTCATTTCTTATCTGAAAACCTTTTCCTATACCAATTTCTCAGAACACCTTGAATTCTTAGCAAACAAAAGTCTCTGTCCAGGTATGTCTCAGATAAGCCTGATCTTGTCAGATCTCAGAAGCTAAGCAGGTTATTTGACTAGTATTTGGATGGGCAACCTCCAAAGAATATCAGGGGAGTGACGCAGAGTCAGGCAATGGCAAACCATCTCTGAAATGTCTCGCCTTAAAGCCAATTCTAGCTCACCACTAGTGGTGCATGACGCTAAAAGAGCTCAAACTTCTGGCTGCCAGACAATCTTTGGATCTCCTGGCTATACTATACATACTGCCATACATTAATTAACGTTGATTGATAGTGAAGTACAGTCCTTCACCCTGCCCCATGCACACTGTGTATGCACTACACAGCCGGATAGACGCAATTTTTGAATCCAAATTGGATAATTTTATATTGTCAAAAATGTAACATCTTTCACCGAGATGGTAGTGGTATCCCTTGTAACCAGAGATGTCTAAATGATCTTGGGATACTTTTGAATCTATTCCATGTTTTTAAAAAATTACTACTGAGGTAGCTTGTGTTCACACGCTGGGATTCTATATGCTAGGCCTTGACAAATTTTCTTTACTTTCTAGGAGCCAGCCCAAAAATTTAGGAGCCAGACTTGTTTTTCAATCTTCAGAGTTTCATATATTAACATATTTTTGAATTATTGCTACCCAAAAGCCTTATCCTAACTTCTTCATAGTTTCTTGTATTAAATCTATACCAAATGTGCTATATATAAATACATATAGGGATCATCCTGGTTGTCATTGCTACAACAAAAAGCTTACCCTTAAACCTAGCCTAACATCTCTATTTTTGATGATTCCATTATTGTTTTAAAAGCACCATTTAACTAAGATTGGAGTTAGTATAGAAAGCAACTAGTTTAAGATATGAGTTTCTCCATCATTACTGAATGCTGTAAAGTTAACATACAAACAAGCAGGGACAAGCACTTCATGCAAGTGTATTTTTATGTCGAACAACAAAACACATTCTGACATAAAATGATAAATCAGCTTTCTACTTCTCATTGAGAGACACAACAATAAAACCATTGGTAAAACTGCTTGGCGCCACAGTGAAATTTCTAGGTGCCATGGAGACCTAGAGCCTGGGATTTGTCAAGCCTTGTTATCTGGAGAAAGGGTTTTTGTGTAGAGAAACAGCATTTGCTGCTGCTACTTAGTATTTGGAAATTGGCAGTCCCTTTGTCATGAGCTGAAGGTCCAGCCAAGCTGGATAAGAGTCATCAGCTGTGGTGTAAATTGCTTAGTTAAAGAAGTCTGGCAGAGACCAGCATCCTAACTGGACGCTGACGACTCTAGTTGGCTTCTTTAGATGGCTGGCCCAGCAGCACTTGCTGCTGAAGATGCTCACTTCAACAGTATATGCAATACGTATAGTATATGGTAAGGCAGTGAATGTCTCCAATCCTCACAATGGCTGCCTGAAGAACAAGGGCATATGCTGTTCCAAATCACTTGAAAGAAGTTAGGGATTTAAAAAGTGTCAAGTAAATAAATAAAATGCCAAAGCGGGTCTCTCCAGCTGCTGCCAGAAAGGGAGGCTGGTGGTTTCTTCTAGAGGCTCATGCAGGTGATGGGGGCTTGATTAAAAACATGTTTCCTCATTAGGGGAGTAATGGGTGCATTGTCCCTTTGTTAGGGAACATTTCCAATTTACCATTTTAAGCACTTGTTCCCCAAGAACTATCAAGGAGGCTCATCTCTTTCTGAAATAACAATGCACTTGCAGACAGTTCAGCACCTCTCTGGAAAGCACCCAAATTAGTTTTTGTTGGATGCTGATAGAAATAGGCACAGTTAGCACTCGTTTCCCACCATCACCTGCTGACCACCCGTCTGCTGAACTTTACAGTTAATGAATCTCCCCTCCTGTGTACTCCTTTAATGCCTGGGAGATTACATTTTACCTTTGCTAAAATCAGTTCATTAAAATACTAATTTCAAACTGTAATTATCTGTTGGTTAGCTCTGCTGGTTGAACAAGCTATAGTGCTGATATCCTCCTAACTGCAGGAAAGTTCACAGATGTTCTAGTCCCCAGGAGTCTTCCCTGTGCTTAAACAGAGCTGTTCTTGAAACAGATTTAGGAAACGCATTTCAAGAGAGAAGCATTTTTCAAATAAGTACAGTAGGTGGAATGGGGGCGGGGAGCAGAAGGGAGAAATACAGTCTTATTCTCATCAGAGGATAGTTTAATCACCTGACACTATCACCTTGAAGTTTAAAAATTCTCTAGATCAAAGCAAGCTCTCCTTTGCAGTTCCTCTTTGAGACACTGAAATCTTCATAAATTATCACTGTGTAGTTAAACAACAAGCAACAGTGCCAATCAAACAAATTATCATCAGCAACTTGTGCATTTCAGCCACCAATGTGTTTAGAGAAAGCAAAATAGATTTCTAGTTTTCAGGTAGTGTATGTGCATTTATCCAGCTCACACCTCTTCTCAGAACTTCAAACTTTCAAAGTCCTAGGAAACAGTAGGGGAGAGGTTTGCAGTTACTAAACAAAGTTCTGTGTTTCCCCCCCTCTGCCAGGCCTGTATCCATAAGCATAAAATGTGTAACTATTACAAAAAATATTGTTTGTTCCTTTCTCTCTTCCCGAGAAATCTACAGCTCAAAGAAGTTAATGGAAAGAGCGTGTGTTGAGAACCACAACAATTGCAAGTACAGCTCCCATTTTGTAAAAGGCCACAAAACAAGCACACTATGCAGCTTTCCCTCTAGGTAGTCCATAAAACCTGTGAGTTAACTCCATTGGAAAGACAGGATTCTGTGGGGAAGGTCCATAAAACACTGTTCTATAGAGGTGGCTAGTTTGTACATTAAAATGCAAACTATGTGTAGCTTGGGTTTTATTAATGCTTCCCTATGTGCAGGTAGAATTCCTTGCCATATCGGTGTTCCATGGAAACTCGCTGGGTGATCTTGGGCCAGTCACACTCACTCAGCCTAACCTACCTCATAGAGCTGTTGTGAGGATATAATGCAGGAGAGGAGAATCATGTAAGCCACCTTAGGTCCACATTGTGAGAAAGGCAGGATATAAATGAATTAAATAAATAAACAAAAATACAGCAAGCAGAGGAAACCATGTACTGCTACACTTTCCCACAACACTGATATTTTTCTCTTGGAAAGGGGCTTAAATGTTTCTTATTCACTGCTGTAGCCCCAGTAATCGATGGCTATTAAAACATTAGGGAATTAATTCTCATACTTGGCTATCCCACATTACTGAAAGTACACGCACCCATGTGTGTGTATGCGTATAATCTCTCCCACAGATTTACCACAATCTATTCCCTACATCATAAGGGGTTGCGGTGGCTCAGTGATGAAGACACTGAACTGCAGACTGGAAGGTTGGGAGTTCAGCAGTTCGAGACCCGAGTGCCGCATGACAGAGTGAGCTCCCATCTCTGGCCCCAGCTCCTGCCAACCTAGCAGTTTGAAAGCAAGAAACTGCAAGTAGATAAATAGGTACCGCTTTGGTGGGAAGGTAACAGTGTATCATGCCTGCCCCCGATCCGGCGCCTGAAAGCTCGGCCGTGAGCTCAGAAACACTCCCTGACCCGGCACCAGGACGCTCTACCCCGATCTGGCACCTGACAGCTTGGCCATGATCTTCTCGGACCCGGTGCCAGGGATCAGGGACGCAGCACCTTTAAGTCCCTCCGAGGCGCCGGAGTCCTCAGAGGATCTAAGTGCTGGGAGGGATGAGCTCCCAGCTACGAGACAGCCTTCCCCACCCGACTCACCCCCACATGCAGATTGTTTGCGAGACTACAGGCGCAGAGACTTGGCAGCTCGACGAAAGGAGACACGTTTATGGGGGCGACGATCAATGAGCCCCGAGTATTAACCAGAGCAGGGACCTGGCAATGACCGGTTAATTAGTTAACGAGCCAGCACGGTATTTAAGAACATCCCCAGCCACGAGCAAACCATGCTGGGAAACTCGTCGTAAGACCGCTCGCCTTGCACCTCTCCTCGGTCCCTCGTCTCGTCGTGACTCTCTAGCTCCCGACCTCAGCACGTCTCTGAACGCTCTTCTGGCTCCTGCCCTCGGCTCGGCTTCTGGACTCCACTTCGACCTCTGGCTAACGGTATACCTGACAACGGCTTTGCTCTCTGCTTTGAACCTTGTTTGCTTGGACTGGACTGATACCTTTGGCTGATCTCTGGAACTCTCTCTGTCTATGGCACCAGACTGTCCCTCTGCACCCGGCCCCCATCGTGACACAGTGTTCCGTGCGCCTTGGCATCTAGTCATGCCGGCCACATGACCACAGGAATGTCTTTGGACAGCGCTGGCTCTTTGGCTTGGAAACAGAGATGAGCACTGCACCCTTAGAGTTGGATTTGACTGGCTTTCGAGCAAGGGAAACCTTTACCTTATTCCCTACATCAGCCACAACAGCCAAAAGCAAATGCTCTTTTTTGTTTCCCATGACTTTTAAAATTGGGAATAAGAGTTTACAGTTATTTAATTAAAACTAAGGGTATACCTAATAACTTTGGTAGACAGGAAGCTGAGTGAATTCCAGAGCCTCTCTTCTTGTAACACATAAGAGATAATTAACAAAGAAAATATTACAGTTATCTGCACCCTTTGAGAGTGTAACTAATGAACCTCCAACAGCTGCTACTGAAAAATCAGAAACACTATCACTATCAATTTCCAGACAAAGCACAGCTGACAGATGTTTGAAGTGATAAATCAGTCTGCACCAGGATTAAAATAACAAGCCCCAAAAGACCTTTAAAAGACAAAGGTGCTGTAAGAGAGTACTTCTGGGCTCCTGAATTCTTTTAGAATGCAAACCACCACTGA
The DNA here is from genome assembly GCA_029375565.1 of Gekko gecko. Classification (NCBI taxonomy): domain Eukaryota; kingdom Metazoa; phylum Chordata; class Lepidosauria; order Squamata; family Gekkonidae; genus Gekko; species Gekko gecko. The sequence continues at coordinate 57,799,281 of JAPDNY010000003.1, read as the reverse complement.
AATTGAATTACAAAGCATAAGTGGCTGGGGAAGGGGGTAGGAATCTAATAATGAGTGTACCTGAACCAAATTCTAGAATGCTCAAATCTAGTTTGACCATATTCTGAAAGAGCAGGGTGTTTTTCTTTATTTTTGATAGTAGCTTTGAGAATGCCATCCTGCACTGAGCATCATGGCCTGCGTTGCAGGATGAAAAGTCTACACTGGATGGGTGCATGATACAAATGCACTTCATTTCACTTAGGCCTGTTTTGAGTTAAGCTGCATTTTAATATGCAACAAATCATATTGTTCAAATGCAGCATACGCCATTCCTCTCTGCATTGTTAAAGGTCAAATCTCATAACAAACTGCTGAAGAAGTTCATTCATTGTGTTGGATCCTGCCAGCTTTTCTGCTGGTGAAAAAGGGAGGAGGGTTTTTTTTACCCTTTGACCACCAAAACGGCTACGGTGAGGACTGATTGATGATCCAGTCCATTCTTTCCAATCTCCATGAGAGGAAATTGCCACTTTGATCAATTTTGGGGGGAAAGTCAAACCTACAATGGAACCAGTGGAGCCAGCAGGGCATACAAGCTTCTGCACTCAATGATGGTGGCTGTGATCTCTGGCCTCATAATGCTGGCACCCTTCACAATCTGAATGCTGTGCCCCATCATCTAGTGTGACATCACAAAAACTAACGCACAGTCTTGCTGCTGCCTGGTACAGGTTGGTTTGCTCTCTGTTCAGGTATGGATTTACTTAGCTTGGGAACCAAAAAAAGTACAGTATTGTAGAAATCACTGCCACTGTTAGGCATCAGTTTCCTTATGGGCATTTCCACACTGTCATTTTTACCACTAATTTCTCCCTATTGCTTCAGGGTTTCCCCCCCACAATGTGTTTTGCACTCTCTAGTAGTCCCAAAGGGAGCAAAACACATTAGTATTTTTTAAAAAAATTAGTGTTACCAGATACCTGGACCTAAACGGTCAAATGTCCCACCCTCCAGTCTACCTCTCCCATTCTCTGACATTAACTAGCCAAGCTACTGGCCAGTATAATAATTAGATTTTTAAAATAAATATTACAACATTTTGTAAGAATATAGAGACTGCAGCAAAGTATTCAATAAGAGGGCAAGACATCCCCTGCCATACCAAAGACTTAACCACAGCCACCAGAAAACAAAAACATTTCTGCTTGATACCAAAACTCAACAGGCTCAGCACCAGATTTGTTGTAGGGAAAGAGTTCCCAGGGAAATTTCTCCTCTACCTTTACCTATGTAGGTGAGGACACAGAAGACAGCCGCTCTGAGGTTCATATACTCTGAGCTTTTTAAGAGTCTGTAACTGGTTTGGATGCATGAGTCTTCCTCCCTCCCTTAATGTTTATATTTGGACTCATAGGCCCAAGTTTTGTTCTCTTGCAATCAGGCAGGGAGAGGGAAGTGCAGCATGTTCTATGCTATCCACTCCTGCCTCCATTATGAAAGCTGTATTTTGTTTTTCTTCCCCATCACCTGTTCTCACCCACAAGTGTTGACCGTCCTCTGAAAAACCAAGGCAACGGATGGGTTCACAAAGCTCAGTGTCAGCTAGCCTAAGATATGAGACTATACAATGAGTGTACTGCTTAATGGTACAGAATTTAAAGCATGTCTTATCTTACATTTCCCATGCTTTTTAAAGCAAGAGTGTATTTGTAAGTGCATTTTTTCTCTTAAAATGAAGGGCTTTTGTAGTCCTATCTTGTTCCTTTTGAAAAGGAATACAGAACAGCCTCTGGCAGACTGTGAAATGCAGTCTGGGGAATTCAGCATAAAATCTGTGATTGAGTTATGGCAGGCAGGCGGGAACATGGAGAAAGTAGGAAGTGCAAGTCAAAACCTCATCTCTCATGTGCACAAAAACCATAATCATACATGCCTTCAATATATGGGTAAAAGGTAAAGGTTCCTTTGCTCGAAAGCCAGTCGAATCCGACTCTAGGGTTGTGGTGCTCATCTCCATTTCAAAGCCGAAGAGCCAGCGCTGTCCGAAGACATTTCCGTGGTCATGTGGCCGACATGACTAAACACCAAGGCGCACGGAACACCTATTTATCAACTTGCAATTTCTTGCTTTCAAACTGCTAGGTTGGCAGGAGCTGGAACTAGAGACGGGAGCTCACCCTGTCATGCGGCACTCACGGGTCTTGAACTGCTGAACTACTGACCTTCCACAGCCTGCAGTTCAGCATCTTAACCACTTGAGCCACCGCAGCTCCTCAATATATGGGTACATGTAAATAATCATACAATTACTGTCATGTCTGAACACACATGAACATAGAACAAGAATACACTGCATAAAGAATACAGACAAAATAGCGCACAAAAATATAATATACGTTAGTAACAAGTAAGTAATATCAGTTTACAAGAATGGTTACAAAGAACCAATATGCAATTTCAGATTACAGCAATAACACTAGAGTAAGATACAGAGTAAGAAACCATAACACTAGAGTAAGACACAGAGTAAGAAACTAAGATTCCGGATTTCACTCTTTGTTTCAATGATTCTTCCTCAGAAAGCTGAAAATAGGTCAATTGGTTATTATACTATAAAATGACATACATAAATTCATATTTAAAGGTAACAATTACCTGCATCAAGCGCTTAATGTATATAGAAGCCTCCAAGAAATTAAGTACAGGCTAAATCACCTAAAAAAGAAAATTTCCTTCTGGACCTTATAGATGTAATTTTTGATAGAAGTTTTTTTAGATTTCAAAGTGACTTTTTTCTTCAGGTTAGGGGTGTTGCGGTGGGATCAGCTTTTGTGCCCAGCGTTGCCAACTTATTTATGTCTACTTTTGAAACTACATGGATATTAAATCCAGAGGTTAATATTTTCTTTAATAGCATTTTACTCTTTAAAAGATATATTGATGACCTTTTTTTTCTTGTGCAAAGATATAAAAATCCATGATTTTGTAGTACGGCTTAATTCTATACATCCCACTATCAAATTTACTTTCCAGAGTAGTTCCATCAGCATCGACTTCCTGGACACACGGTTTTTGTCTCAGAAATGGGCACCTTAGCCATTAAACCGTTTTCCAAAAGGACTGACAAGTCCTATCAGTATCTCATCATGTTAGACACATTCAGGAGAATCTTCCCTATGGACAGTACTTGAGGGCTAAAAGAAATTTAACACTGCATGTACATTATGAGCCAGTTTGGTGCAGTGGTTAACTGCGTGGACTCTAATCTGGGAGACTGGGTTTGATTACCCATTACTCCACTTGCAGCTGCTGGATGACCCTGGGCAAGCCATAGTTCTGTCAGAGCTGTTCTCTCAAGGACAATTCTGGAAAGAGCTCTCTCAGCCCCACCTACTTCACAGGGTGTCTGTTGTAGGGAGGGAAAGGGAAAGGAGTTTGTAAGCCGCTGAGACTTTGAGTGAAGGGTGGGGTATAAACCCATTCTCTTCTTCTACTTCTATGAGCAGGAATCCTTTAAACTCTCCCAACAATTTAAGGAAAGAGGTTGTCCCTCTAAAATCATTCAGCGTGCAATGAGCAGAGCAGACGGTGTAGACCAATCAGATAGACCACAATAAGGAATTACATCCTCTTTTCTGTGCCTTTGACTTTACACCACTGGCACCTAAAATTAAAAATATAATCTTAAAACACTGGCACATTATGGAAGGAATTTCGGGCTGTCAGCTTCAGCCCTATATAGGTCTTAAAGGACAAAAAAGTTTCCGTGATTTATTAGTTCAATCTGACTTTCGGTTGAGTCATTCCAATGCTTTAGCGATGCCTAGTGGTCATTTTCCATGTGGCAGATGTTCTGTCTGCTCCATAGTTTGGCAAACATGTAAAACTGAGATTCCGAGTAGAAACTTCGTGTATGATCTTAGGTTTTTTTCTTCATGTTACACCAGCTGAGTCATCTATCTTTTAAAATGTACCTGTCAATCCCTCTACGTCAGGATGTCAATTAGAGCAATCAGAACATGTATAGTTGAGTATAAGTCTTGTATTAGAAACTTACGCTAAGAAGCTCCTCTTGTTCAGTCTTTTGTCAATAAAAAACATTCTCCTGATGATTTTAAATTTGTCATATTGGAAGTCCTTAAGACCCATCAATATAATCGTATAGATGTTCAAAGAATGCTGCGGCAATGTGAAACTTTTGGCCGTCTCAGAACCTATCATCCTTATAGCCTCAATCAGTCATTAGAACTAAGCTGTTCCTTATGAGTGAAATGTTCTTCAGTTTTTAGTTAATGTTACTTTGAGAATCTACTTGCTATGATGCTTTAATAGATGTTAGTTTTAGCGTGTGTGTGTGTATGCGTGTGTGTATATATCAATAGGTATGGTGACCACACCTTGAGGTGTGCTGACAATATAAGAATATGCTCTGCTACAGATCGCTTGCCCATTTTTGATTGGCTACATAAACAGATCGGTGAGGAGTAGGACTCCTTATTGGAGTCCATTATTAATACTTGGAATTTTATAATATTCCTTTTCAAATTAAACCATCATGTGAGCAATTTGCTTTTTTAGGTGATTTAGCTTGTACTTAATTTCTTGGAGGCTTCTATATACAGTAAGCACTTGATGCAGGTAACTGTTACCTTTAAATATGAATGTATGTTTGTAATTTTTATAGTATAATAACCAATTGACCTATTTTCAGCTTTCTGAGGAACAATCATCGAAACAAAGAGTGAAATCCGGAATCTTCGTCTCTTACTCTAGTGTTATTGTTGTGATCTGCAATTGCATATTGGTTCTTTGTAACCATTCTTGTAAACTGATGTTACTTACTTGTTAGTAACATATATTATATTTTTGTTCGCTATTTTGGCTGCGTTGTTTATGCAGTGTATTCTTGTTCTATAAACACACATGAACACATGAAACTGCCTTATACTGAATCAGATCCTTGGGCTGCTATCATACACATAATTAGACCCAAAGCAGGCACAAATGCCGGGTGGATTTAAAGGGCACGGTCAGACAACAACATCTGGGAAGCGCTCCGCAGCCATTGGCAACCCGTCCTGCTCTGCTGCAGAAGCAGAGTTAAAAGACACCGGGGAAAATCTGGTAGTAAATGGGTTGTGATGGGCCATGGGTGGACTTTCCCGTGTCTGATCACTCCAGAGCACTCTCATGCGGTTGGGATGGTCTCATCAGGCCATCCCAACTCCATGCCATTGTCCCCCCCCCCCTTTACAGTATGCGCATCATCACAAATTGTCAAATACATATAATCAATATGTTTGCTGATGATGTGGCACTTTTAACTGCAAATCCTAAAGAACCTTTACCAGAATTAATGATAGAAATGCATGAATATGGAACCAATAGCAGACTACGTATTAATTATAAAAAATCTGGAGTGCCATATATAAATATTAAACCAAAACACAATATGTAATTCAAAATGATTTAGGTATCCCAGCATTTCATAAGTCATTTAAATATCTGGGTGTAACTGTTTCAAAGAATTTAAGTAAGTTTCAGCAGTGATCCGACAAATAAGAAAACATGTTAAAAGATGGTCCCAGATACATTTGACAATTATGGGTAGAACCAGTGCTATAAAAATGGTGGTGTTGCCAAAATTAAATTATTTCTTTTAAACCCTTAAGAGTCCTATCCTCTATTGGCAGCAGAGGATAGGACTTGAAAATAATGGGTTTAAATTAAGGGTGGGAAGGTACTGCCTGGATATTAGGAAAACCCTTTTTACAGTAAGAGTGGTGCAACACTGGAATTAGCTGCTTAGGGAGCGCCACCTCACTGGCAGTCTTTAAGCAGTGTCTGGACAAATACTTGTAAGGAGTACCAGGCGGATCCTGCATTGAGCAGGAGATTGGACTAGATGGCCTGTATGGCCCCTTCTAACTGCGTCATTCTATGATAAGCTGGTAAGTCGCATCGGGGCTGCGGGGGATGAGTCAGCTAATGAAGCAGATAAAAGGAACACGTTGAACAAGGCACGATGTGGAAGCAGCCTTGTTTGCCATCCCCTCTGTGAGCTTACCCACTCATTGAACAGACCACTGCCTTGCCTTGCAATCTTGCACTGCGCCCTCCTAACCTATGCTTGTCTTTCCAGTGAAGTCACCTATGTTTATGAACTCTGTATCAGTAACAATTGGAGAGGTAACAGTTATGGGGTCTTGTGGCACTTCAAAGACTAACAAGTTTTTATTCCAGTGCAAGCTTTTGTGGACTAGAGCCTACTTCCTCAGATGCATGAGAAGTGGAATCCACTTGTTTTATCTGAGGAAATGGGCTCTAGCATGAAATTTATGAGAGAATTAAAAAAAAATTATGTTTTTATCAATGCCATTCTAAGCCTACCTAAGGCAATGGGCTAAAAAGGGTGTGCCTCTGCTTAGGATAGCACTGCAAGATACCACAAATCTTCTATTTATTTTAACTGCAGCAGACTAACATGGCTCCCCTACTCAAGCATTTCTGGAACTAATAAAGCGATAAGAGATATTCTTTTTTCAAACACCCAAACCTTTGAAACTGAGGAAACTGAAATATATTAAACTTCATTTCAAATTTTAAGAACATGAAACTGCTGTTAGTACATGAAATAAAATTGTTCAATATATATTTAGTAAATAAAAAGTATAAAGAAAAGTTTGTATCTAAGCAACAGTTGAGACTATGCTCAATTTTGCTGTTGAACCTTAAACATATAATTTTGCAGCTGGCATATAAAATATAGAAATCAACTACCTATAAATAAAAAAGGAAGATTATATTATTTTGACTTAGAAACAGCAAAAATAAATGACAGATACATACATCCCTATAATGAAATGTAAATGTCATTGATCATTTGGATACAGAGTATTTCACAAGAGGTTTTAGTTTTCCCCCAAACTTTCCATTTTTCCAGCATCCAACTTTGTAGGGAAAAGCTAGAATAAACCCATATGAACCTATCAGACCACTTGGGTCATCTTCAGAGGCCCTGTTTCAGGTGGCAACCTGAGAAAAGGCCTTCTTGGTCGTGGCAGTGAAACTATGGAATCCGCTGGCCTGAGCCTGTCAGGGCTTGGGAGCCAAGCAGGGTTGGCCATGGTCAGTACTTGGATGGAAAACCACCAAGATAGACTGAGGCTGCTAAGTGGAGCAGGGCAATAGCAAACCACCTCTGCTCATCTCTTGCCTTGAAAACCCCATGGCTGGAGTTGCCATGAGTCGGTTGTGACTCAACTGCATATTCTCCTCGGGGAAATGCATCTGTCTCCCTCTATCATGGTCTTCTGCTAGTGGATGAAGACATTTTTGTTTTCTTTGGTGCATCCTCACTACCTCCTATTAGGTCACCCCATGTGTGTGTTTGTGTGTGTTTTAACTGTTTAAAATATTCTAATATATTTGTATTTTAAATGCTTTTAAGTGTTTAAAATGTTTTAATGTTTGCTGCCTTGGGGACCCTGAACTGGGTGGAAAGGCAGCATAGAAATGCTTAAAACAAGTGAATAAAATTTTTGACACAGAAACTGTTGCTACTGTTTCACCTGTCTTTGTAACATACATGTGAATCGTTACCTGAGACAGCATTATATGACTCACTGTAGGTAGAAGAAGAAGAAGAAGAAGAAGAAGAAGAAGAAGAAGAAGAAGAAGAAGAAGAAGAAGAAGAAGAAGAAGAGGAGGAGGAGGAGGAGGAGGAGGAGGAGGAGGAGGAGGAGGAGGAGGAGGAGGAGGAGGAGGAGGAGGAGGAGGAGGAGGAGATTGGATTTATACCCCACCATTCACTACCCAAAGGTGTCTCAGAGCAGCTTACAAACTCCTTTCCCTTCCCCTCCCCACAACAGACACCCTGTGAGGTAGGTGAGGCTGAGAGAGCTCTTGACAGAAACTGCTCTTTTTCAAGAACAGCTCTTATCAGAACTACGGCTTGCCCAAGGTCATCCAGCCAGGTGCAAGTGGAGGAGTGGGGAATCAAACCTGGTTCTCCCAGATTAGAGCCCATGCGCTTAACCACTACACCAGTCAATTCTCCATTACAGCCTATGGGGACCACTATAATAGTCCCCATAGGGTATAATACAGCTGAAAAAAATTCAGGTTTCCCAGTACTGATTTTTTTTTTGCACCCCCCCTAATAAACAGTTTAAAATCAGTGGGTCAAAAACTATAATATGATGTCCCTTTCCCCCCAAGTCCTATTTACCAGTTCTAATTCCCTCTGCTATGGCTGCAGTAAGGCCGGCTGAGAACTACAACCTCCAAGGTGCAATGTGTCAAAAGTGCGGGTATAAGAATGAAGCAGCTGGTGGGATGGGTCAAGAGGCACCAAGGCAGCTTCCCCAGTGGCCAATGAGAGAGTAGGTAAGTTCTCACCAGCATGGCTTGGCTTTTATATATTGACAGGAATAAGGCCTGTTGTAGAAATAAATAAAACAGGCACTATAAAAAGGTTCTGGGCAGGTGCTCTGGCCTTGGGCACTCAGCATCAATTTGCTATGGCGACCTCAGCAGGGTATAATGACACAGTCCACCATTTTTTCCAGGGGAACTGATCTCTGCCATCTGAAGAGCTGTTCTAATTCTGAGTGATCTCCAGCCCTCACCTGGGGAATGGCAACAATGGTTCCCCAGGATGAAATGGCTGGTTTGGAGGATGGAATCTATGGACCTGTCTGAGGTCTCATCCCTCCTCAAACCTCACCCTCTCCAGGCTCCACCCCTCAAATCTCCAGGAATCTCCCAACCTGGAGTTGGCAATTCTATCTCCTTCCCAGCCAATAATCAACCTACCATTATCTGCCCCGCCGACCTCAGGTTTCCAACTCCTCCCCACTCCCTGCAGCCTCTATCTAGGAAAAGTACTCTTTCTCCACAGTGGGGACCAACGCAGGTCATATTCTCCTCTCACTTTTTTGATCTGCACAACAATCCTGTGAGATAGGTTAGGCTTAAAGTCTGTGAGTGGTCCAAAATAACCCAATCAACTTCCACAGCAAGAACCTGGGTCTGGCAGACCCTGCACCAATTCAGTGGGGTATAATGACAAAGAGTCCACCATTTTCTCTAGGGGAACTGATCTCTGCCATCTGGAGAGCAGTTGTCATTCTGAGTGACCTCCAGTCCTCACCTGGAGACTGGCAATAACGGTTCTCCAGGAGGAAAAGTACAGTCTTTCTCCACAGTGGGGACCAAAGCACCTTACATCATTCTCCTCTTCCCCTTTTGATCTGCACAACAACCCTGTGAGGTAGGTTAAGCTGAAAGTCTGTGACTGGTCCGAAATCACCCACTCAGCTTCCACAGCAATAAACTGGGTCTGGCAGGCCCTGCTATGAAGTGCTAACTGTTATGCCACACTGACAGTCCTAGGGGGGCTGCTGCACAGGAGCAAGCAGCCAGGCTTCGTAAAGTCAAGCCAGTCAGGTGTCGTCAAGTCACCTAGAGGTTGCTGCCAGGCCTAGGGTAGCCAACTTCCAGGTGGGACCCGAAGATCACTTGGTATCACAACTGAACTCCAGACAACAGATCTCTGTCCCCTTGGAGACAATACCTGCTTTGGATGGTGAACTCTATGGGATTCTATTCACCTGAGGCCTCTCCCCTCCCCAAACTCTGGCTTCTGTTGACTCTACCACAAAGTTTCCAGGAATTTCCCAACCTGGAGCTGTCAAGTCTAGTCAGGACTGGCTCCAAAGAGTTCCCCACTGATGTCAAAGTAGGCTTGGAAAGGGTCTTCTCTGCCCACCTTTTTACTGACAGAACCAAGCTTGTCTGCCTAGCAACAGCCACTGAGGGGAAAATTAACCCAACAGCAGGAGGAGAAGGGAATGATTTGATGGCTGCTGGCTCACCTTAGTAGCCAGCCAGTCTTGGAGGAGCCAAGCAGGAAAAGTGGCAGCAGTAGAAGCCTCTTCCTGAACAGGGAACAGTCGTTTCAGTAGCCAGCCAGATGCAGAAATGTCTTTGTCAGGTGAGACAGCCATTTTGGCAGTTTATTCTGCAGCAGTGGGCAGGAAAGAGGACTGGACCCAGCACCCAGCCAATGGCACGTGAGTACTCTTGAGTGGTGGTTGATGGGCCAGTGGCTGATGGAGTACACAGCACAGCCAATGGGAGAGCTAGAAATGGCCACTATGTAAGGCAATTATATATATAAGATGCTGTTTCTCTTAACTGTTAATAGCACTTTCCTCTAAATCTATATTATTCTTATTTTCTTGGTACTGCAGGTCTATAATGTTTCTTTATAGTTTTCATGGTTAAATGAATCTGATGTGCTTATATTTGTAAAGCACTCTGAAAATCTTTTGTTTGAGGGCATGGTTAAATCACTCACAGAGCCATTTTTTCCCATTTTGGTTTATGTCTACTGGTAATATGGAAGAATGTGTGTTACTAAGTCTTTTGTGATTTTAGTTTTTCTTCTTCCATCTGCTTTTATTACTAAATAAGCAACATTAGGACTTGATACTAGACAGGTACTTTCAAATGTCGCAGAACTTCTTCAGGTTTTTTGTACAAAATGGAAGTCTGCTGTGCAAATTGATTCTGCAACGGTGGTAATGCAGCCTCTGAGCCTCTTATTTCTTGTTTATCTCATACTCTTGGACATATGCATCATGAACTAAATGGATAAATGTTTGAAAATAAGCACATGCAAGCATACAGAAGAACACACAATATCAAGGGATCAACTAACACTGGAACGGGCTGGAGAACTTGTTTTAGTTCAACCAGGCCTACTTTCTGAAGTCCATGTAGGTGACACTGGAAAAATCAGCACTGAAAGCTTGTGCACGTTTCAGCCCAGGGGTGGGCAAAAGGTCACTTAAGAGTGACCAGTCAGTCTCCAAGTGATTGAAAATAACTCTTTGCCATTCCTCCAGTGATGACGTAAGCATCTTCTTATCCTATCCTTTCAAATTACCACAGAAGATCCTCTCTTCTCTGTCATGTGAAGGAGGCACACAAACACATGCACCCTTTTAAGAGTGATTAACACATGGAATTCACTGCCACAGGAGGTGATGGCGGCTACAAGCATGAACATCTTCAAGAGAGAATTGGATAAACATATGGAGCAGAGGTCCATCAGTGGCTATTAGACAAAAGGTACAGATAGGAACTCTCAGTCTGGGGCAAGTGATGCACTGTATTCTTGATGCTTGGGGGTGGGGGGGGCAACAGTGGGAGGGCTTCTAGTGTCCTGGCCCCACTGATGGACCTCCTGATAGCACCTGGTATTTTTGGCCATTGTATGACAGAGTGTTGGACTAGATGGGCCATTGGCCTGATCCAACATTGGCTTCTCTTATGTTCTGATGTTCCTCGGGTTGGGAAATAACAGCACCAGGATCCTTTCCCATCACCCTGTCCCTCTCCCCCTTTACGTGCATTTGTTGTTGTTGTTCAGTCACACAGTCGAGTCCGACTCATCACGACTCCATGGACCAGATCACATGCATACATACACATTTGCTCTAGATGAGAGAGAAGTGTGTTACTGATACCATCAAAGCTGCTATCTGTCTCTTCCAGGGAAAACACAGAGTTAATTGCATTTTCTGCCTGTGGATCAAGGTACAATTTGAGGTGGGGGATACTTTGCTTTGGGAAAACAACAGAAGAAAAGTTTCCCCACCTAAGCACTGCAGACCTACTCTGAAATGCTGTATATTTTTTGTACAGGCAGTTTGTGACAGGCTCCATTCACCAAGCAGCCATTTTGTGACTGGTAGCTCCCAAAGACCAAAGGGAAAGTGAAATGGTATAGCTCATCTCATCAGATTTCAAAGCCTAACCAGGGTTGGTACTTGGAAGGAAGACCACCAAGGAAGACTCTGCAGAGGAATGCAATGGCAGACTACCTCTGCTTCACACTTGCCTTGAAAGCCCCTTGTTGGGGTCACCATATGTCGGCTGTGACTTGACAGCACTTTATACACACAGCTCCCAAGGTCTGCCAGCTGAGGAAGGAGGGTGGGCAGGCAGAGCCCACAATAAGCTTAACCCCTTCAGCAGCTTTTAAGGAGACACAACTTTGTTGTGAGACCTTAGAGGAATACCTTTTGAAAGCCAATGCTCTACTACCAGAGCTGAATGAGATTGTGAATGCTAGATCTGTGTGGAATGCTGGACTGATGTGGAGTGATGGACTGTTATATCGAGAGCATTTACCTAAAAATCATACAATGGGAACCGAGCAAGTTCATCAGCTCATGGTAACCAAAGACTACCAAGAGGACATTCTTAAGGTGGCACCTTTGGGGGCATAAAAAAACCTTTGGCCAAGATAACCAATTCCTTCTACTAGCCTGAGGTGGCTGAAAGTCTGCAGAATTATCGTGGCACCTGTAAAATCTGCCAGGAAGTGGAGTTTGCTCAAGATCATCCCAGAATACCTTTGCATCTGTTTCCAGTTATCAGCCAAGTCTTCCAACAGATTTCCATTGATATCCTTGGCCCTGTGCCTAAGTCCAAGTCTGGTAAGCAATTTGTTTCACTGGAAAATCTACAACAACTAATTTGTTTAACTGATTGTGGATCATGCAAGTCAGTTTCCTACTGTGTTTGCTCTGAGTTCAATTACTGCACGGAGTGTGGCTAGAGCTTTGCTGGAATTCAGTGCAAACTTTGGTTGGCCTGAGGTGATAATTTCAGATCAAGGAACAAACTTTACCTCCAAATTAATGCAAAAGGTGTATGAGTTGGCAGAAATCAAGCATGTACCTGTAGTGGCCTATCACCAGAGTGCAAATGGCCTTGTTGAACAGTCTGTTCAGACTTTGGGGAAAATGTTAAAAGCTTATGCTATGGAATACCCAGGGAGCTGGGATACAGCCCTTTCTTATCTCATTTTTGCCATCAGCCAGCTTGGGGTAGTACTCCCCAAATGAGTTAATTTTGGGGAGGCAAATAACTGGACCTCTCAGTTTATTAAAGGCTTCTTCGGAAGGCATTCAGGCAAAAGATTGTCCTCCTAGTGTGACTCAGTATCTGGACAGACTAAAGCAAGCAATACAACAAGTCAGAGAAAATGCCAGGGAGTTTCTTAAGCAGGCACAAGAGCAACAAAAGGTGTATTATGATCAAAAAGCCAAACCCAGATATTTTGCTATTATGGATAAGGTGTTATTCTTGAAACCAGATCATGTGTCCAAGTGAGCTAGGGCTTGGGACGGTCCTTATGAAGTCCTGCCAAAAGATGGACAATGACAACTATCTGGTTAAAGGGGTGAACTCTCAGAAGGCTCACATAGTTCATGTCATGTCAGTCGCCTGAAATTGTTTAGAGAGAGTGGGACAGGTACTTCCAGTAAATGCAGTGGAGGAGGAGGAAGTGTTTTTACCTGATCTCACAGACGGAATGATGGAAGCTGAAGGCATAGAGCGTGTGCAGACGGCTTCTAGTTTAACTCAACAGCAAACTGAATTGAAGCAAGTGTTGAAATGTTTTCAGCCACTCTTCTCTAACGTGCCTGGTATGACAGACTTAATTACTTAATTATATTGAGACTGACATTTATTCTCTAATAAAATCTAGTCCATAACCACAGAATGGGCCATGAAGGAGATTGTTCTGAGATTCAGCAAATGTTAAAATGGGGTCAGAGCACATAATTTCAGTCTGACTGGGAATCACCTATTGTAATAGTTCCAAAAAAGAGAATATCAGAATCAGTATCTGTTGAATATTGTTTTTGTGTGGACTTTAGAAAATTAAACAATCTGACTTAATTTTTTCCCATTTTTAATATATTATACAGCATAGTATATATATTCTACAATTAAATAATGACTGTTGGAATAATTTCTAAAAATCTTATCAATTAATTTTTGTCAACTGCTGAACAAGGGGAAGATCAGTATAAGATAATAACAAAACAGAGTGTAACCACTATTGGTGACATAACATCAATTACATTTATAGCATTGTAAAGGTTTCATTAAAACAAAGCTAAGAGAGTGATTTTCTAAAGCATTATCTTTGAACAGAAAATTTTAAAAAGGGAACCAGCCCTTTGAGACCTAATGGAACTGAAGAAAATGTACAGAGAACTGATTCAAATGAGGAGACAAATGGCCCTTAATAAGGAATGGGGATATATCATTTCAGCCATTAATTCCAACAATAATAAGGCCTATCTGGTCCAATAAACCCAGCCTCTAAAATCCCATACGGTATTGCCCCTCTTACATGTGAAAACTATTTCAAGAACTCTCCAATGCTATTGCTAGTACACCTAGTACATCCTTTATTATTCCTCTTGATGTAACAGCATCTTGGTCCCAGGTATCAATTGAGGAGGTCATTTGTCTTATCATGGGATTAAAACTAGGAAAAGCCCTAGGCTCTGATCTAATTCCTAATGAGCTATTTAAGGCAGTTCTGGTGCCAATTTCCAATCAGATTAACATCAGTGGACAAATACCCAATTTATGGAAACACTCTACTATTGTCTCAATATTTAAAAAGGGATCCAGAAGTGATCCTCTCTGTTATTGGCCAATCAGCCTTCTTTCTTCTTTAGGAAAGCTATATTCTGCTTATCTACTAAAGAGGCTCCTAGATTGGATGGAATCAGTAACCTTATTGGGAGATGAACAGATAAGATTGAGGTGGGGTTCTTTGACATACAACCACTGCCTAGTTCTTTATCACCTGGCTGAGAAATACTCATCTTTTAATGGCAGACTTTTATTGACCTCAAGGGGACCTTTGATTCTATAAATCACCCCAGATTGTGGAACAAACTTAAAGTACTATGGACGAACAACTCCTAGGACTTATTCAACGATTATATTACGGTTGACTGCCCAAGTACAATGTGGGTATGATGGGAATGTAACAAATCCATTTAATTTGGAAAAAGGAGTACAACAGGCATGCTTCTTGGTGCCTTTCTGGTTTAATTTATATTTAAACTAGCCTGATACCCATGCTTCACCACAGTATTTAAGTTCCGTAAATCCAGTTATAATACTGAAGATGTGAAATTTGAAATGTGACATTTGTTGTAGGAATTCTAATGGAGAAGATTGTAGTGTCAGAAATGAATGTACGTACTCCCCCCACACACACACTGAAGGACCTCTCTAGACCACATTGGTGGTTCTGCCTTCAGGTGCTAGGATCACCAGGCTGCTTGATGAGCTCCCTCTGGAGCAGGCCACATAGAACTGTCCATTTAAGAAGCAGTCATCTGTTAAGTCAACTCCTGCTACCTTCCACGAAAGTGATGGCCTCTCTACTTGTGTTCCTGGATTGTTTTGCTCATACGGAGACTGTGTTCTTTTGAGCACCTCAGGGTGATCTTGCTGGTACTTGGCCTATGCAGCTCAGTGCACTGCAGGAGTACTATGTGCAAATGTCGTTGCCACATTCCTAAGTTGCCTTCTCCTTGTAGCGTTGGTGTATCTGACTCGATGTTTGCCAGGAGCTTTTGGGGGGGGCAGTAAGAGGTGAGACGGGGAGTTGGTGTGAGGGAGTGGTGATGTGGTGGAAATTTCTTCAGTTTCATGAGGGAGGCACGCATCGAAATGGCTCCTAGAAATGTCCTTTACTATCTCCCCATAAACATTCATACCCTGGCCCTGCTCCTACAACTGACAGACACTGGCCGGTCTGGTGTTAGGGGGGATTGTATTTAAAGGCATTGGGGAGACTGGGCCAGCAGCAGTGCTAAGGCAATCCTGCTGAGCAAACCTCCCCGGCGACTGTAAGAATCCCAGCTCCTCTCCTACATCTGACAGGCAGCTGCCTGTCCAATGGGGGAGGGGGAGGAGTATTAGAATCCGCAGGGCTGGCAGGATCACTAAGGTGTTACAGCTGGGGTGGGCTCCCTCTTGGCTTTAAGCACCCTGCAACCACTGCTGCACCTGAAAGAAAACCGCCTGTTAGGTACAGGAGGTGGGGGTAGTGTGTTGGAAGCCATCCCTCCTCCTCTCCTACACCTGAGCTTGATGTAAATCCCATTGACAGGCTGGTATCCAGAAGGCCAATCAGGATACAAGGATTGTGCTGGAGGGAAGCAAACTGATTGGACTTTATCTAAGCAATGCTATTGGTTGTTACCACTGAGGTGGGCGTGGCTATGCTAGCCCGCACTGTTTAAATAAGAGCCTGTTGCTCTATGTTGTGTTGTCTGTTCTGACCTGTTGAATCACTACCATTAAAGCTGATCACTTGTTGGAAAGCTGCCTTTAAGTGTCATACATTTCAGGTAGTGTGTTGGAAGCCATTCCTCCTCCTCTCCTACACCTGACAGGCAGCTGCCTGTCCAGTGTAGTAGGGGGAGGGTGGAGGAGTATTAGAAGCCACTGTGGAGTTGGGGCTGCACCTGACAGACAACCACCTGTTAGGTGTAGGAGGTGGGGGGAGAGTGTTGGAAGCCATCAGAAAGGCTGGGCCAGCAGCTTTGCTTCACCTCACAGGTGGTTGTTTGCCACTCCTGATTTCCTTAACTGTCATTAGCTCTCTGCAGTCCCCTGTAACTGTTGGGTGTTTTTTTTTACTTCAGAACACTGAGCTCTGCAGCTGACCTATCAGAGAGTGGGGGGCGCAGGGAGGCAGTTGCCTGTCAGCTGCATAGGAATCAATGGTGGGAGCACATTTTACCCCTTTTGACCCACTTAGGGGTTGAATTTCTAAAAATCCTTTCTTAGCGAGCACCTACGACATGGTACGAGCTCTCTCCCCAAATTTGGTGTCTCTAGGTCCAGCAGTTTGGCCTGGACGTTGATTTTACCGGTGAGGGAACTTTCTTTTATATATATAGATGACATAGCAACAATCTTTAATGATTGCTGCCATCCACCAAAATTAGATTGAGGTACCTATTTTGCTTCACCAGGATGATGCTATGATCTTGTCTTGAACTTGGGTCAGGCTGCGAAGGGCTTTGCAGCCTTTTTCTAATTATTGCTCTTGAGAAAGCCTAGAGAAATCTAAGATCTTAGTTTTCACCTAGAAAATTGTCTATCGATGGGTCCAATATTGAGCAAGTCAAGGCCTTCTCCTATCTGGGGATTTTGTTTTTGACAGATCTATCTTGTACCCCTCAATTTAGAGCAGCACATTATAAGGCTAAACCATGCACAAGCACCATAAATAGGCTCTTCCATAATAAGGGGGGAAGTATATTAGAATCATAGAATGTTAGAGTTGGAAAGGATCTTGCAGGTCATCTAGTCCAACCCCTTGCATTCTGCAGGAGCTGTACAAGCTTTTAATTTGAAATTAAATATTGAGATATCCTCTGTGGCTCAGCTATTTGAATTAAAGCTATCTCTGATAACATCAATCAATCCTTAGCCCAACTTTTAAGGGAAATACTAAACATTCCCTGCTTTGTGTCAAATGTTGTATTGAGGGCAGAATTTGGACAGATATCCTTGGAAGCCAGAGCATGTCTTTAAACTGAGATTAAAACAGCTGTGCTGAAGATGGTTTATTAGCCGCTCTAAATTGAGATACCTACAAATCAACTTGGATGAAAGCCCAAGATGAGAAATTTATGATAGTTGGAATGTTGATTAATGATATTTTTAAGATGGGCAAATCCAAAGCATTTTCTCTTATCAAAAAGCGTGTCCTAGAAATCTATTATAGTTGTGTGATCCTGAGAGTCCACAGAGTTTGCTCACCCCTATATTTGGGTCTTTCTTTCCCATGGTTTTTACTATCTTACTATCCCACATTACTGTAGAGCTTTTTTGTTTGCAAGATTGAACATTATACCTACAAGTGGAGATCCACAAGAAATTTGCAGGATGGTCATCCCATTCCTCACACCTTTGTTTCCTCCCCTCTACCCCTACCTGTCTCACACTCTTTCTCCCTCCTGGGGTGGAGCCTTGGGACAGTGAGGCTTGGGGAGGCAAGCAGCCTCAGTAGGGTATAATGCCCTAGACTCAACCCTCCAAAGCAGCCATTTTATCCAGGGGAACTGATCTCTGTCACTTGGACAACACTTGTAATTCTGGGTGATCTCCAGCCCTCACCCAGAGGCTGGCAATGGTAGCTCTCATAGAGGAAATGGCTGGTTTGGAGGATGGAGTCTGACTTTATATCGGTCTGAAGTTCGTCCCCTCCTCAAACCCCACCCTCCCCAGGCGCCACCCCTCAAATGTCCAGGAATTGTCCAACCTGGAATTGGCAACCCTATCTCCCCACCCAACAGCCTATCTGCCTTTATCTGTATTCAGCTTTCTGCCTCCACCTCTCTCCCCCACAGACTTTACCTAGGAAAATTATAGTCTTTTTCCACAGTGAGGACCAAAGCAGTTTACATTATTCTTGCCTCCTTTTTATCAGCACAACAACCGTGTGAGGTTGGTTAGGCTGAAAGTATGTGACTGGTCCAAAATCATCCAGTCAGCTTTCACCACAAGATGGGGATCTGAACCTGGGTCTTGCAGACCCTGCTCTAAAGCTCTAACTGCTGCACCACACTGGCTTTCATAGGGTGGCTGCTGATGAACAGTAGCAAGCAGCTGGGTCTACTTGAGTCATGCAAATCAGGTGGTATCAAATCACCCAGAGGGTGCTGCCTAGGGATGTCAGCCTCCAGGGATCCCCTGGAATTCCTGCTCAACTCCAGACTACTGAGATAACTTCCCCTGGAGAAAATGCATGCTTTGAAGGGTGGACTCTAAGGCATTATACCCCATTGAGGTCCCTGTCCTCCCCAGGATCCACTCCCAAATCTCCAGGAGTTTCCCAGCGTGGATCTGGCAACCTTCCCACCGCACCCCTGCCAGTGCCCGGGGGACCTGGCAACCCTAGACTGCTGCCAGGCCTAGGGTTGGCAACCTCCAAGTGGGGCCTGGAGAGTGAACTCTAGACAGCAGTGATCTGTCTCCCTGGAAAAAATGGCTGCTTTGGAGGGTGGACTCTATAGCATTATAGAGTGGCCTCTCCCTTCCCCAATTCCTGCCCTCCAAAGAGTCTGCCACAAAACCTCTAGGAATTCCCCAGCCTGGCACTTGCAAACCTTGTCAGGCCTGGCCCCAAGGCTCCCTCCCTCCCTCCAAGATCAAAAGAGGTCCGGAAAGGGCCCTTCCCCCACCATTTTACTGTCAGAGCCAGTTAGAAACATCCCCCTCCCCCATGTTTTAATCTTTCACCAGTGATGCCTGGAGTTAGATCCCTGCAAAGGCCATTTCAAAAGGTTTTTGGGGGAATTCAGCCTTCCCTGAGGGTTTCTCCTCCTACTTTTTGGATTTTTCTGCAGTCCCACAAATGCCCTTAAGTCTGTAGAAAGAGCTGTTGGGGGACAGTGAACCCTCTGTTGGCAGAAATAAGTATCCACACAGAAAAAAAAAGTCTGGGAAATAGTATAAGGATGGTTTAATAGGGGAGATTTTAAAATAGGCCCTATTCTGACAGAATCTGCCCTTGTGGCCTTAATAAGATAGATACATCCTTCCATGCCCTGCTTGAATACAGGTTCTTTGAGAATATAAGGGATCACTATATTAAGCCTTTAATCAAACTACAGTCCCCCTGCACTCTGGAAACCCTGGCTCTTTTGCTCAGCAATAAGGACCCTAAGTGTAGTCTAGCAACTAAAAAATTTGCCTCAGTCCTTTTAGCCCTTGCATCAAAAAAAAATATAAGAATCAAGTATCTCCAGCTGCTCAAGATCTGTGAATCAATGAGCTTCTAAGGGTATAAAAGGAAAAGAAAGGTAACCAGAATGTGGTGGCTCACAGCTTTGCTCATTGTATTCATGCTGCTAAAACAACATTAATCTATCTTGCTTCATAGGAATATATATGTGGATGCTTGGCCTTGTTGTGGAGAGCTTCAACCACGGTAACACCATGGACTTCAGCTTCTAGAAAGGGGTGTGTGTGAGGTCAAGCACCCTAATTTCCCTTCATGGATTAAGATGAGTATTAGAAGGCCTAGTCCACCTTACAGGTGCTCATGATTTCAACATCCCTGCAGCTACCACCCTTATCTCTTTCAAAGCCAGACTCAAAAATGTGGCAATAGGTTAATCATGGGAACCTGAGCTCAGATGCATAACCGGACGGGGGGGGGGGAGAGATTAGGAGCAGTTGCCAACATCCTCTGGAAAGTTCCACAGAAGAAGAGCTTTGATTTAACCTGAGAGACCACCAGAGGGCAAGAAACTATAGACCATCGAGAGTCACGCTGACGTCATGATAACACCATGCTAGTGTGCTTAGATATGTTTTGCTTCATCATGATGGACTGCAACATACAGATTTCTTTAGGAAAGTTATCTTCTTATTTTCTTTTTGCTAAGATATGATTGTACTGCATAGTCAATTCTTTTAATAATTTAACAAACCTCTCTATATTTTTACAAGGTCTGGTTTTCTTGTGTGCATCCAACCTTGAGGACCCAAAAGTCTGGGAAGTAGTTCAAGGGTTCCACATGGGACCAGAAGCAATAGCCCAGGGAGTCCAGGGCTCAGAAAACCTCCCAGTACAGATTGCATCCCTCCAGAGCTCCTAAAAACAACATTGAGTGGTAGGCTCTACTTTTGGCATCACTTTTCACTTATATTGATTCTTCTGGCCATATCCCTAAAGACTGGGACCTGGCAATTATAGTGCCATTTTTCAAGGAAGGGAGGAGAAATGACCCTGCCAATTACAGGTCAATCAGCCTGCTCAATATCATCAGCAAACTTTATGCCAATCATCTTTTGGACAAATTCAAATGCTGGTTAGAGCAGGAAGATCTAATCACTGAAGAACAGGCTGACTTTAGGGCAATGAAGAGCTACTACAGATCACTGCCTGATCATACACCATCTAACTGAAAAATATGCATCTAAAGGTTCAATCTCATTATATGCTATTTTCATAGATTTCAAAACAGCTACTGATTCTATTTCTAGGACCAAATTATAGGAGAAATTAGAAGCAATGTCAGTAGATCAATACTGGCCAAAAATCTGCCCACAATATAATTTTTTTTATGTAGTAAGGGTGTAAAAATATTCTAGCTGCCCTTAAACTATTCCAGGCCAAAACACTGGCTCAACTTTTATATGGAACAACGCTTGGGCCACCTTCTTCCTGCTTTGCACCTTTGGTGCAAGTGCAATCAAAATTTTTGAAAGCAGCCCTCCAAATGCCCCACAGTGTCTCAAATGCGAATTTGTGCCTGGAGACTGGTATGGTAAAAGTTGCAGCCAGGGTGTGTCTTGCCTCCATTAACCCTTGGCTAAAGCTAAACTATAATCCCCAAGGCTTAATTTCCTTGATTCTCTGCGACAGTCATCAATCTTCATGGCTAAAGGCAGTAAATAACAAGCTGGTGAGTCTGGGCTTCCATTTTGGCGAAACAAATTTTAAAGCAAAGGATGTTGGACACTGAGTGGCAGTCATATGTAGAGAGGTCACTGACCTACCTATCCTCAGAAAGCTCTAGATATGTAGTCAAACAGGCTGCTTACCTCGCCCAACTGGAGATTCCTAGTCAACAGAAGGCATTTTCCATTGCCAGATGGCAAGTCTTCCCTTCTGCAGTTCTGGAGGGGCAATACAAAAAGGCTCCCAAGGCAGATAGGCTTTGCCCCTGTAGTTCAGAGGGGACTGAAACTATAGAACATGTATTACTTCACTGGCCTTTTTATCAAGAGATTGGCTCTAGGTTTATTCTACCTATGCTTAGTAGACATCCTGGTCATTCAGATTCGGTGTATGCCAGAATGTTACTTATAGATGAAAACGCACAGGTTTCAGCTCTTAGTGTGAAGTTTTGTGCAGCAGCTTGCAAAATCTGTCAGAAAGTTTTGCATATTGAAGAATTTTAATAATAATTGTACTTATTCCCTTATTTAATTATTGTTTACCCCATTGTATCATACCTATATTTTATTGTGATCTATGCAAACTACGGTGGCTCAAGTGGTTAAGACACTGAACTGCAGGCTGTGGAAGGTCAGTAGTTCAGCAGTTCGAGACCCGGGTGCCACATGACGGAATGAGCTCCCGTCTCTAGTTCCAGCTCCTGCCAACCTAGTTCGAAAGCAAGAAATTACAAGTAGATAAATAGGTACCACTTCAGTGGGAAGGTAACAGCATTCCGTGCACCTTGGTGTTTAGTCATGCCGGCCACATGACCACAGAAACGTCTTCAAGCAGCGCTGGCTCTTCAGCTTTAAAACGGAGATGAGCACCGCAACCCTAGAGTCGGATGCGACTGGCTTTCGAGCAAGGGAACCTTTACCTTTACTATGCAAACTATGATTTATGCTGGTCTATGACCGTTGTAATAAAGACTGGATCAGCAGCAATGCTATGCATGTTCCTCAAATTTGGCCAGTAACACTGTTTTCCAGGTAGATTCTCTATGCTAGATGAGACAAATTGTGTAGATTTTATGAACAGAATTTTCAAGCATAATAGCAGAATTCTATTTAACCAATAGGCCTTAATTGATGCAGCTCTATAATTTTTTCCTTCAGTTTCACAAGAGGTTTGCCACCTAGTAAGTGGAACTGCTATTTCAGAACACAATCTCAAAGCTCAGTTGCACAAGTGTTTGGACCTAGGCAACTCTTTCCAAGCCCTGAAATTAAATCCTTCCTTTTGTTTGGAATAGTGTTGATGTTTTCTATTTTAAACTGCTATTTTATTCCCATTTTCCAAACTAACTATATCTGCATGTACACAAGGTATATTTGTAATTGCTGTTTGAGAAAATTAGGATAATTACACTTTTATATTTCACAAATATATATTTAGGAGAAATATATACCCATCCAAAATCATGGCAATTGGAATAAATGACTGGGAATTTTTCCCCCAACCCAAATTTATCTCCTCATGATACTGTAAACAAGGGGCTTGAGCAAACCAGTTTTCCATTCCTCTCTATTTTCCTTTCACCCCTTCCAAGCTACACACTGGTTCCCACATAGGGTTCCCATGAACATAAGAGTTCCCTTCCCCAATTCCTTCCTCCCATTGCAGATCTCAAACTCTTCCCTCACCCTGATGTTCAAAGGAGTCCCCTTTCCCCCAGGAATCACATTTCTGGTGGCATTCAGGGCTGCAGCTGGAAACGGCAAGGAAAATCCTCTCTGCTGATGAAACCCCCTTCCATGAACAGAAACATTAACAAAGATCCAAGCCTACATTTGGTATTCCATGCTGCCTAGGGGGCGATGAGCATATTCAATAATCCTCAGGGTGCTTTTGTATGTGTGTGTGAGAGGATTAATTTACTAAGTTTACTAGGCATTCCCTCAAGTGTGTAGAACCCCCTATCTTGTCTCTCGAGTGATTCTGCTGAATGCTCCATACTATGGTACCTAAAAACACATAATAATATTTTGAGTGCGCCATGAACAAATTTTTAAGGGATTCAGGTAAAGCTAACCATCTTGCTAAAGGTGTATGTACTGTGAACTACACTATAGTGTATAGTATGTACTGTTTGTTGTTAAGTATGATCCTACTATATAATTTCTGTAACATGTCATGTTACTACTTAAGCTTTGTTTCAACTCTGTTTTCAGATTTCTGCAGTCCAACCCATACTGATTTGTATACTGGATGTCCTAAACTGTTGACTCTATTTGACTCACAATATATAATCCACCTTGAGCTTCAGTGAAAAAGGAGGACTATAAATAACATAAATAAATATTTTATAGATTTAATATGTCCTAGACTAAACCATGTTTCAGTGAAGACGGAGATTTTCCATCTGCACTCAAAACAGAGTGTTTCCAAGCCAAATTCTATAGATTTGTTCAGATTTTGTTTTTTTAAGTATACTTCAGCCATGAACTAAAAATGAAAGCTCTTTTACAGACTTTCTGTTCCTGGGAGAAAAGGCACTGTAACCCTTTCTTGCACTGCAGTTCTAAGAACTACTTCCTGATAGTATGCCCCACTAAACAGACCTGAGTAGGATTCTGAGTGCCATGCCCTGGATATCCCAGGCAAGCCCAATCTCATCAGATTTCAGAAGCTAAGCCAGGTTGGTCCTGGTTAGTACTTGGATGGGAGACCACCAGGGAAGCCCAGGATTGCTGTACATAGGCAGGCAATGGCAAACCACCTTTGTTCATCTCTTGCCTTGAAATCCCCATGGGGTCACCATAAGCTAGTTGTGACTTGACTGCACTTACCACCACCAGCAGCATTCCAAGTGTTATTTATTTATTTAGTTAACTCATCTCTATATTGCCTCTCCAGGGAATCTGCCTGAGGCAGCTTACAAAATAAGACATCATACAAACATAATACACCATAGAAACTCATGATTAAAACCCAGTATTAAAAACCCAGCCAGAGTATACAAACATAAAACATTACACCGCTTCAAATAGATTTTTAAACCTTATGGTATTAAATGGCATTACATTGAATGATGTGGTTCCTAGACCTTGGTTCCATTTCTACCTGGAAGTGACTATTCCAATAGCCAGTTCATTTCAATGTGTTGACCACTGGAGCAGAACTGAGTGATCACACACTTTTGGTGAAAGAAGCATAAAAGATAATGCTTTCTAAAATAAATCTATTTTTTTCTTTGCTCTGGTATGTCATATAGTCCATGCTAAACCAATCACATCCTGGTAAATCAACCATACACTTGTTTAATTTCCCCCCCTAATAAATAGTAGTAATTATATGTACTAGGTTCTAAGGCCACCAAATGCTCCTAAGCTCTATTTTTCAAGGAACAACCCACTCGTGTGCCTTTCTTTTTAAATCAAATAAGCTAATTGTTTTTGCAATATGAAGTAACTGACTTTAGGGAAGGCAAGTGTAAAGCAAAGTAGCTATATTGTAGCAAAGTAGATACTGTACTTTCACTTTGCCCCCTAACCTTTTATTTTACAATCTACAAACACATCATATATAAAAAATTGCCATGCAACAATTCAGTTCAAAAAAGAAAACGTGTGGCAAACATTATCAAAACAATACAATTAACATTACTGGACATGGAATATTCTGAACATGGAATATTCCAAGCTCACAATTGCTAAGCTTGGAATGTCACAGCACACACAGTAACTGCACTTTGCTTTGGAGGGAGGCGGTATTCTGACAGCTGTGACTCCTCTGCCTGAATAAGCATGGCAATGTGAATGCTGGGAAAGGCTTCCATCTGTCAAGAAATGGGTGCTTGAAATGAATGAAAAATCACACACTAGCTGGGAAAACCAAACTACATGCTAGGTAGTTATTACCTCTTACAGATATGTATGCATGTCAAAATGGCATCTTATAGGTCTCTGCACATGCTCACTCAGTTTTCTGGCCTCTGAGATTCATGTTTTGGGGGGCTTTCAGTACATTTTAAAAGCACAGGATCATGATTTCTGAGTGCAGTTTAATAAGCAACACACTGTTGTTTAGAATGGGATGGGGCACATATACTGCTACAACATGCCAAGATTCAAGTTGCAAAAAAAAATCCATGTAAACATTAGCTAAATTAGTTTAAACTTTTGAGTCCTGCATTTCTTACTCCCTCGATGAATAGGCAATGCTATTTTTTTCCTTTCATTTTGATTTACAGAATAAATTGTTTAACTGTTCTTCATAAAAACAGCCAGTGGTTAGAATGTTAGGCTAGGATGTGGGAGACCCAGGTTCAAATCCCCACTATGCCATGGAAACATACTGTGTGACTTTGGGCCAATCACACCTTCTCAGCCTAACTCAAAGGATTGTTGTGAGGATAAACTGGAGGAAAAGAAAACACTGTAAGTTGCCTTAGGTCACCTTTGGAGAGAAAGGTGGGGTACAAATAAAGCACATAAATCTTTCCTTATATATAATTGAGTAGTGGGATGGCACTTTATGAACATTCCACATGCTCCTAAATCAGTTGGCTCCATGATTTGTCACTCAGAAGCTGTCCCTATCAACTGGGTGTGTTGCCTGAGTCCCGCCCACAGTGCACTCCATCAACCATTTGCCCATCAGCCGCCACTCAAGAGTACTCGTGTGCCATTGGCTGGGTACTGAGTCTGCTGCTCTTCCCTGCTCACTCCAGCCACTGTTCCCTGTCAGAATACACTCTCTCTCCTGAGGAAGACACTTTGCCTGCTTGGCTCTTCTGTGGGACTAACTTTTCCCTCAGTGGCTGTTGGTAGGCAACCAAGCTTGGTTCTGTCAGTAAAAAGACAAAGGAATGAAACTCTTTTCACGCCTTTGTGAGGAAGTCACTGGGGCCAGTCCTGTCTTAGGGTTGCCAGCTCCATCTTGGGAAATTCCTGCTGAGTCCTTCCATCCCACCCAATGCTGCCCTCCACAGGATCCACCCCCCAAATCTCCAGATATTTCCCTACACAGAGCTGGGAACCCTACTTTCCCCTCAGTACCTGTTGCTAGGCAACCAAGCTTAGTTCTGTCAGTAAAAGGCCCTTTCCACACCTGTTTTGGCCTTTGGGAGAAAACTCATTGAGGCCAGTCCTTACTAGAGACTGTGTCTGTGTCTAAGGAAGCCAGTCTAAGGAAGCCAGAGTCTGGGGACGGGAGAGGCCTCAGCTAAACAGAATGCTATAGAGGCCACTGTCCACAGTAGTTAATTTTCTCCAGGGGAAGAGAGAGATCGGTTGTTTGGAGTTCAGTTGTGATACCTGGTGATCTTCAGGTTCCACCTGGATGTTGGCTGTCTTGGGTGTGGCAGTCAGTGCTTCAGAGCAGGGTCTGCTAGACCCAGGTGAGTGATTTTTGACCGGTCACAGACTTTCAGCCTAACCTGCCTCACAGGGTTGTTGTGCTCATCAAAAGGGGGAGAGTCAAATGTTTTAATAGAAGATTTGATTATTGAATATGAGGTGAATGCAAGAGAATACTGATTGTAATTGTAATGGGGGTGGAGGATCATTGGGAGCCAGGGGAGGGGGGGAATTGTAGAAAAGGGTATGTTAAGAATTGGTTACCATTTATGGAACATGTTATTATATCCTGATAATAAAATTTTTTGGAAAAAAAAGGGGGGGAGAGAAGAATGATGTAAGCTGCTTTGGTCCCCATTGCAGAGAAAGACTACTTTTCCTCCTGGGGAGCCATTGTTGCCAATCTCCAGGTGAGGGCTGGAGATCACTCAGAATTACAAGTGTTCTCCAGATGGCAGAGATCAGTTCCTCTGGAGAAAATGGTGAACTCTGTGCCCTTACACCCTGTT
Source organism: Gekko gecko (assembly GCA_029375565.1). Taxonomy (NCBI): domain Eukaryota; kingdom Metazoa; phylum Chordata; class Lepidosauria; order Squamata; family Gekkonidae; genus Gekko; species Gekko gecko. Next base: position 57,772,123 of record JAPDNY010000003.1, on the reverse strand, counting down.
GAGATGCCCCCCCATGACAGTCAATGTGACGTGGCAGTCACGGCTTCAGAGCACGGTAGAGGCTACAGGTGGGAGGGGAGATAGAAAGCTGAAGAGTGAGGGGGGAATAAAGGTAGGTTGGGAAATTCCTGGAGATTTGAAGGGTGGAGCCTGTTGAGGGTGGGATTTATGGAGGGGTGGGACCTCAGACAGGTACAATGCCATAAATCACTCAGAATTACAGCTGCTCTCTAGATGGCAGAGATCAGTTCCCCTGGAGAAAATGGTGGGCTCCTTGTCATTATACCCTGTTGAGGTGCCCCCCCCAAGACAGCCAGTGTGATGTAGCAGTTAGCACTTCAGAGCAGGTTCTGCTAGCCCCAGGTTCTTCCTGTGGAAGCTGATTGGGTGATTTCAGACCACTCACAGACTTTCAGCATAAACTACCTCACAGGGTTGTTGTGCAAATCTAAAGGGGGAGAGGAGAATGATGTGACCTGTTTTGGTCACCACTTTGGAGAAAGCCTGTAGTTTTAATAGGTAGAGGCTACAGGAGGAGGGGAAGAGATGGAAACCTGAAGTCAGAGGGGCAGATAATGGCAGGTTGATGTTTGGCTGTGAAGGAGATAGGGTTGCCAACTCCAGGTTGGGAGATTCCTGGAGACTGGAGGGGTGGAGCCTGGAGAGAGTGGGGTTTCAGGAGCGTTGGGACCTCAGATAGGTACAATGCCATTGACTCCACCCTCCAAACCACCCATTTCCTCTTGGGGAACCATTGCTGTCAATCTCCAGGTGAGGGATGGAGATCACTTTCAATTACAACTCCTCTTCAGGTAGCAGAGATCAGTTTCTTTGAAAAAAATGATGGACTCTGTCATTATACCTTGTTGAGGATTTCACAGCAAATTGATGCTTGGGCACTCTAACAGATCCCCTTTCTAGAGCTCGTTGTATTTATTTCCACAATGGGCCTTAATCCTAGTAACTAAATAAAAAGCATGTAAGTAGGTTTAAATGTCTGGATAAGGTACCCAAAGGAAAAAGAGCATTCCCTTGTTCTCTAAGAAGCAAGCAAGCAAACCACTCTGTAAAATCCTGGTCTTCAAAACATTTGGCTTTAAACAAAGCTTCTGGTGGCAAGGGTATTATGACCTTGTATTCTGACATAGATAAGTCTGTATCTATAGATAATGAGCGAAGTTCCGTCGGAGGTGTACCAGGGTGCGGTAGCCCACATATTTCCAGACCTTAGTGCAGGGATTTTCGTCTCAGCTGGCACCTGAAGAGAAGAGTTGGTTGCTCTGTGGGCACTATAAAGGGCAGACGTATCACCCACCCCCAGCAACCCTCCCTGCTCTGCTGCCATCCTTCAAGATAACAGCTGATAAGTTGCAACCTTGATGGCTTTGGGCCAACAACATGGCCTGGCATGCCTCCATGGGCCTCCCACTCTTAGAGGTCCTGCCGTGAGGCCAGACCGCACTCCGGAGTCTTTGGAGGCCTGTAGTCTCCTCTCTGGGAAGGTCAGGGGTGGCAGAGCCAGCCTTGCAAGCCCCCCAAGTGAGCTTGTAAGGTAGGGTGGGGGTTTTCCCTGGGCCCAGGCCATGCTCTGGAGCTGTTGGGGGCTGCAGGGCCCTCTATGGGAAGGTTGGAGGTGGGGGAGTGACAGAACCGTGCTCGCAAGCTGTCTCCAAAAAGGAGAAACTCCACCAGCCTAGATTCCATTGCATGTTCCCTCTCTCTTTTTCCCATCAGGAGTTCCAGAATCCCCATACCTTCCTCTGTGGCAGGGACTGGAAAAGAGACACACAGACACAGGGTTTTTCCCCAGAAGTCCTGGGAGAGAAAACAAAAAAAAAAGCATGAAGGAAAAACAACCCTCCCCTTTGGAAACAAAGCAATGAAGTTTCCCTCTCCTTTGCTCCCAAGGGTGGAGCTTCTGATCTCAGGAAGGCTTTAAAAACAAGCCTGTGTCTTAATCTCCAAGTCAGGTTCAAGGTTATGGTATTAATCTTTAAGGCCATTATACGGCCAGGGACCAGCATACCTGCAGGACTGTCTCTCCTCATATGTGCCCTGAAGAGCCTTGCACTCTTCTGACTATCCCCTTTTAGTAGTCCCCAGCCTGAAAGACGTCTGTCTCACCTCAACCAGGGCATTTTCCAGTCCTGGCTTCGGCCTGGTAGAACATGCTCTCAACTGAAATCAGGGCCCTGCAGGATTTATTGCAATTCCACAGTGCCTGCAAAACGGAGCTGTTCCATCAGGCCTTCGGTTGAGGCAGCGGATGCCAAAGAATATCAGCCTTTCCTGTCTCAATTGCCTCAACTGCTTCAATTACTGCATGGCACTATTTACATTTATTGGAATAACTCAAATGCTCCTGGTGTCATCAGAATGATCCACCACCTTTCTCTGGCATGAACTCAGTGTGCACTGAAATGTAATTAACTGCTGAGCTGCCAGTAAGGTATTTAAATCAGTAGTTTAAATTGTAACATTGTTGGAATTGTTTTAATTGATTTTATATTTTATTGAATTGTCTAATTGTTTGATATGATGTAAACCCCTCTGAGCCCATTCGCGGCGTGGGGTGGGGTATAAATCTCAATAAATAAATAAACAAAATCTCTGCAAAAAGCAGGGAAGCAGGGACTGCCATGGGGGGGGTGGGATCTCCCACTCCCTTCTCCCATCTCTGCTCTGGGCTTCTGAAAGTGGGCATGGAAACAAAGTGAGCATTTCCGCTTCCTCCTCCACTGGAGCTTTAGAGGCAGGATTTGGAAATGGAGCAAAACAAAGTCTCTCCTTCCCAGCTCCAGAGAAAGCATTTTTAAACACACGCAAAGATCTATGACGGTTTGTGTCTTCCACTGATGGATTACTGGGTCTAGCTGGATCTTCAGATGCCTGTGTAGGTGTACAATGACCAACCATCTGGTTTGAGCTGTTTTGATCTACTATGGCAAGTTGGAACACATGATAAATATTGTTATAATATTGCTATACAATGAATGATACAATTTGCTTTGCAATCTGTAAGTGAAATTGATCAGTGCTTAGCATTTGCTCATAGTGCCCTTTCATAGTGTTGTTTATCCCTTTGCCAATCCAGCAAGATCTTTCTTGGTCATGGGGTCAATTTCCTGGCATGGCCTTCTGGGGGAGGTTCAGCAAATATCTTATCTATTTTAAGGATGATATTCAAGGCCATCTTCTTTCATTGGGCTTTTTAACTGTTCTTTGTTTCTGATGTTGAGGACTGCATTATAAACAAAATGAACTTATCATTGGCTGGCTATACCTGTATTGATGTTCGTTGTTTATGTTTTTTATTATATTCATTCTGCCATATTGTTAATTACTTTGACCCTCTGGAGGAGAAAGGGATATAAATATTTTAATAGATTTGATAGGGCATTGATATCCAAATAAATAAATATGAAATATAAATACCAAGTGCTGTTATTCCATCAGAGAAAGATGGCCAGCTTAAGTGCAGATATGTAACAGAGAAATAGCTTGTTGAGTTCCAACAGGATGCCAAGACTACTTGCTATTTCTATAGAACCAAAATTCCTTGGTCACACTCATCTGTTGAAAGCAACGCTAGATTGAATTTTGGGGATACTCTTCGAGTTTTTTCCCTGCTCAAAGTGGTGATTAAAAATTCCATACTTTAAAACCAGTGTTGTGTCAATTGCTTCTATTTCCTTCCTTCCTTCCTTCCTTCCTTCCTTCCTTCCTTCCTTCCTTCCTTCCTTCCTTCCTTCCTTCCTTCCTTCCTTCCATCTTTCTACCCTCCACTCCCCTCTCCCTATTTTCTTTCTTTCCACCTCTTCCTTCCTTCCTTTCTCTTTCTTTTTCTCTTCCTCCCTTTCTTTCTTTCCACTCTTCTCTCTCTCACACTTTCTTTCCTTCTTTCCCCTTCCCTCCCTCCGTTTCAGTGTTCTTTTTTAAAATGTAGGCTCATTCACAACTTTAATCCTAGTAGGTTTTTGGCTTACAAAGTAGAATTAAAATATACACACTACTTACTTTCCTAAACTCATGTTACTGGTTTAACAACTTAAAATGTATCGTGTATGTTTAGTTAGTATATAAAATTGTACAACCAGGCATATTTACAAAACTGAAAAATATAGTTTTGTATAAGAAATAAAGAAGTCTAAGAGTTTATTGAATTTCCAATCTTGTTGATTGTATTGACTCACTGTGTAATGCGCCTTGAGTCCAGGTGAGAAAGGTGGACTATAGATAACATAAATAAATAAAATATGTAAATATATCTAACACGTGAGTTGTGTCTATGTTATCTTATAACATGTGTCTTAATTGTTTCCATCTGAAAGGCAGAAAAAAGTTGAATATAGAAAACAAATTCTGCATTCAACAAAAGAAGGTACGTTATTTGGACAAAAACATTATCATACAATCACAATATGTAGGGCTACGATCATGTTGGGGTATCAAGTTCAGCATTACAACACTGGAAAAAATAAACTCTTTAATAATGTATTATCAGTAAAGACATTATAGGTTATTGCTGCCAAAATTATTTACATTCAAATAAACATATTCTTTAAAGCATGTTGTGTATGCCCACAATATACATAGGTGTAATTTCTTATCTAGCGCTGTAGACTGTTTTGAGTAAAACAGAAATTATTTCATGAATGTTTTTCCCCCAGTGCTACTCAAAATTTCCTAATTGTTCTTAGACTTTTTCATCCTATACATTTATAGACTAACTTTCTCCCTAATGGGAGCTTCCATTGCAAAGTGAGGATTTAATCCTGGGCCTCTCAGATCCTATTCCAACTATCAAGCCATTACACCACACAGGTCCCGTCCCTCCCCCAGTGCTCCCCAAAATTTCCAATTTTTTCCACTGGAAAAATTGAAACAGAGTCTTTGGGAAGAAGGGGGCTGGTCTTTGATTTTTTTCCCCTTAGAACTTTGCATCTTTACAGGTTTCACATGAACACACAATGCTGTCTTATATAGATCCAGTCCATTGGTCTACCATGATTGGTGGTGGCTCTTCAGGTTTTCAGGCACAGGTCTTACCCATTACCTACTACATGACTGTTTTAATTGGAGATGCCCAGGACTGATCCTATTACCTTCTGCAAGCAAAGCAGATGCTCTACCACTAAACCACAGCCCCACTCCAAGGTTTGGAAAGTTTAACTGCTTATGGGATTTTCTGGAAGGCAAGAAATTAATTGAGTTCTGGGTCCTCTAAACTTATGGTTCCTTTCTAGGTAGAAGTATTCAGATAAGCTGATTTTGTTCTGGGTACTGTATTTTTTTTGTATGCATGTAATCATCAACTATTTTTCCATGGACATGACCCTTGAATGTTTCTGAAAAACATTTTCAGTAAAGTTCATAAATGAAAAGTCCCAAACACTATAAAGAGCTTATTAAAGTTTCATAAATATTTTATGTATTTTTATGAGACACAAAATATTTTTCTATAGAAATTTTAGGTAACATTAAAAACTTGCTATTTGCACTGCTCCAAGCCCAGCTAAATTTGATACCAAACATAATCATTATTTACATGTGACTTCTTTCTATGGATCATGGAATACTACAACAAAGTTTAAATCTGCTATCTGGGGTCAGTGAAGAGCACATACAGCAGAGAAAGTTCATGACCATATTTCTGTAAAAAATATGATTTGTGCTGGTTACAACATGCTTTAAAAATGCATGGGACACATCAAAACAAAGGTTTCCTTCACACTTATCAGCATTATTAACTCCAATTAAGAATCTAGTCCCTTTGCTGAACTGGAGAAGACAACAATCCATCATATTTATATTAAGGCACCAACACGGATACATAGTACAATACAGAACATTCATTTTGCTATACCATCAGGAAATTCTGTTCAAGCCCACATTCATTTAAATTTGCATGAGATATTTATCAGAACATACTGACTGTTTACAAACATTCTGCGGACAAAGAATCTGAGTTTCTTCTTTCAATAGTGCAAAACCACTAACCCTAACCACTAGTGCAAAACCACTAACCCTAAGTGTTTGACAGTGAATCCTTCTTTTAAAAACTCATCTCATTCAATAACAGAAACATTACAAACTATCTGAACATATAAAACACGGGAACTAGATACATTTTGCTGAAGAATGCAGCAAGTAAATGCTCTGTCAAAACTAAAGGCGAGGATCCCCACTTCTTTTGAGCCTGAAAACACCTTTGGAATTCTGACACAGCATGGTAGATACAGCCACAAAAAGGCTGCCTTGTCAGCATAGGATGGCTGCCACAGCTTACACAGTAAACATCCTTGTGCTATGGTGGGAACTGCTACCAAAGCAACATTTTAAAAAGTCTGCACAGCCAATCAAATTTCCAATGGCCAGTCAGAAGCCTGTTGCAAGTTTAAGGCAAGGAAGCTAACACACATTAAGAATATAACCCGTACCACAACTCATCATTGACTGTATAAGAGATATTATCAATAGGGATAGGCATGAACTGGCTGACAAACTAAAGTTCATCACAAATTTTTGCCAGTTCGTGGTTCATGAAGCAATATTTGCAAACTGAAGAACCACCACAACTTCCATGAATGTTTGTGTGGTTTGTGAAGAGCAGAAAGCAGAGGTTTAAAGCCCTGCTTTCTGCTCTTCATGAAAACAGCTAAGAGGTGGGGAACTTCCCACTGCTCAGCTGTTTGGTTTAAATGGCTGGAAGCCATTTAAACCTCAGCTTTCTGCTCCCCACAAAAAACCGCAGGGAGCAGAAAGCAGGGGTTTAAACTTTAAATGGCTCAAGAACTGATACAAACTGGGTCAGTTCACAAACCAGCCTCTCGGTTCATGTTTCAGTTTGTAGTTCAGCCACGAACTACAAACCGAAGCACAAAAATGTGGATTGTGCCCATCCCTAATTACCAACATTAAGTTTTTCTCTCTGTAGGAGACAGATGCCACTTTAGTTAAGTGCACACAGATACCACAAATATTATATGCTGTAACAGACTGTGGTTTTACCAGGTCCACTGCTCATGAAATAGCAACAAGAGAGAGATGAACAAAGCTTACAGCAAATAGATATCATTTTCACAATGTACTTTCTTTTGCTTTATATTTCTTGACTTTGGATGATAGGATAGCCAGAAGATACTTCTTCCTCTGTTCTAGGTGGTACATAATACTGCAACTAGAATTGTAGAAAGCTACTATTCATGTATGTCCTAAGGGAGCATGTACCTATAACAGCTATTCCTGACTCCATCTCTTGTGGTTCCCTATTAGGCTGTTTTCACAAGGGTAATTTGTATTTGATCTGATGCTGCTGGAAAGTGGTGTTTTTTCTTCTTCCCCACAGCACTGTGGGGGGGAAAGCATTGAAAAATCCCCCTCCCCCCCACTGTGCAGTTTTGGGAAAGTAAAGTCTGGATGGCTGCCATTTGGCTGGGAAAATTCACATCATCCCAAATATGAGGCAGCCATTTTCACAACCCATGGCCCCACAGTGACCATTTCCTCCCACCACCACTGGGGGGGCTTTTTAAAATTTTAATTTGAATACAGTTATATTGGTATACTACTATACGAGTGTGTATATCTGCTTCTCTGAATTCCCAGCTTTCATTTTTTTTAAAAGCTAGTCTCTGGCCTGTTTCATCGCAGCACTATCTCCACAATGAAAGGTGCTAGAGACTTTGGCCCAATCTGCATCTAGTATTTGCTCCACTGTTTTACCAAACCCACACTGGAACAGAAAAAGATGCGGCTCAAAACCACATCTAAATACCCTGGGCCAACACTGTACTGACTAGAGTCACCCCTGGATGGACATAAAACAGCCATAAATCTATGCAGACACTACCATAAAACCAAGAGATCAAATGAAGTGAAAGCAGCATGCAGTCTGGACACTGCCATAAAATCCAACAATCAAAGTGAAATGTAGATGGGAATTTCTGTTCCAGTGTGGGTTTGGTAAAACAGTGGAACAAATGCTAGATGCAGATTGGGCCTTAGTTTTTTGCCCAACGATAGCTGAGTCTTCAGAGAACCTGATCAACACATGGTTGTGGTGGTATATTTATATAACTGTATTCAATTGCTGAGTTAAAAAAGAACACCCTGAAAAAGCCCTGGTCACCCATGGGAGGGAGGTTGGTGGCAAGGGAAACTTGCCATGTGGAAGCCCTGTTGCTGCTACACTGTACTGACAGTCTCAGCAGCAACAGGGCAATCACACAAGCTTGTTCTTGACCTTAGACCCTATTGCTGCTCCTGGATAATAATAGCCACATTCCTCAAATTCTATATGGTTTTAACACAGTGACTGCCATTTACTGTTCTATGGGTAAATACCAATAACCGTTTATCAAGCAATCACTCATGTACTGTAGCACACGGTAAACTAGTTGTTTGAGTATAGGCCTAAGCCATAGTATTTTAAAATCATTGCAGTTGTCAAACTAGACCATTTGGGAACAGATATGAGATGAATAAGCTAAGCACACTGGAACAAAAATTCTAATTTCACATGCATGCTGATGAAAGAGAACTGGGAGTTACAGTGAAAACCCAACTGACATCATTAGCTCAGTATGTTGTGGTAATGAAAGAGGTGGCTTCAATTTTAAGATTTAAAAAGAACTGTAAGTAAAATGGCAAATATCAAAATACCATTATATAAGTCTAGTGTTTGTTGATAATATATGTACAATATTTATATCCTGCTTTTCCCCCTATTGACAGGACTCAAAGGGGCTCTATCTAAGGCACAACAAATGAACTCTTCCTTTTAGAACTTCCATGATCTGCACAGGATCAGGTACAGATACAACCACAGAGCAGGCACAAGCCGGAGCAGTTCTCACTGGCTTAAGGGATGGGGAACTACCAGTACTCCCTGATTTGGTGACAGGAGCTGCCTTGTAGACACCTATGGTTGGAGGTAGTCTCGCAGATAAGAGGGTCCCAACCAAGTCTTCAAAGACTATAAAGGTTAATAACAGCAGCTGGAACTGAACATGGCAGCATGCTAATAACCAGGGCTATTTTTGGGCAGGAACGCACAGGAACGGAGTTCCCGCTGGCTCCTGAGTTGGCCACGTCCAGCAGGAACTCATTAGCATAATAGGTCACACCCAACAGCAGAAACTCATTAGGATTGGCTACATTAGGAGTGTGTGGCCTAACATGCAAAAGAGTTCCTGCCACAAAAAAAGCCCTGGGTTTTGACAACAAACAAGATAAACAGAATAAGAAGCAAAAGGTGGGTGTGGCTGGATGACCACACTTCTGATAACATGGGGTGTGTGGCCTAATATGCTAATAAGTTTCTGCTGTTGGGTGTGGCCTGTTATGCTAATGAGTTCCTGCTGGGCTTTTTCTACAAAAAAAGCCCTGCTGATAACTAGTGTAATGATCTTAACACTGGGGTGATGTGTTCAAAATACATAACTCCTGTCAGTCTAGCTGCTGCACTCTGCACCTATTTTAGCTTCCATGTTGTCTTTAAGGGCAGCTCCACATACAATAGCCTAAGTAGTCCAATCTCAAGGTTACTGTAGGACAGATTAGGAATGCTATGTGCAGTTCTGACCATTTCATCTCAAGAAAAATATCCTAGAATCAAAGACGTTACAGCATAAGTATTGATCAGAGAGTTGGCACTTCTCTTGTTTACAAAGAAATACTAAAGAGATGGGTATTTTTAGTTTTAAAAAGGAAAAGAAAACAACTTGTGTCTGTAAATTATGTGACTGTAAACAAACAAAAGCACATCTGGCTTTTTCAGGGACAAGTTTTGAGTCCAGTAGCATATTAACGAGCAAAAAGGAGCTTTGACTCTTGAAGGCTTATACCATGGAAATCTTGATGGTCTTTTAAGGTGTTACTGGACTCAAGTCTTGCTCTTCTACTGCACAACAAAAGGGCCACCCACTGGAAATTGTCTTTATTAAAACACTAGAATTCAGTGAAATTGATTATTAGAAAGTTCAGGATAAAGACATGGAAATAGTGTGACCCATAATGCATGGTTAACTTATGAAATACTTGTCATAAATTGTGATAACATCCAATCGTCTACATGGATTTGTACAATTATTAGATATTTACAGAGAGTAGATTTATCTCTTTCAATTGGCCATGATAACCAAAATGGGAACCTCCATTTTCAGAGGCCATATAAGTCAAATAACTAGATGTTATATGCAAATAACAAGGGAAGGGTGTTTACATTATGCCCTCTCTATGAGCCTTCCTTAGAATTTGTCTGCCCGCTACAGAAGTGTATGCATGTATTGTACTATGTATGTACTGGACAGTGGCAATTTCTACAGATGGAATGCAAATAATTACATTAGGCGTACATAAAGGCAACAGAAGTTTTGACTTTAAAAAGCGGCAGACCCCTCTGACATATCATTATGTAGTCCACTCATTATGCAAAGAATTTACTACACAGTATGTAGAGATGCCAAAACTACAACACCCTTGGGTGCAAAGAACTATTTATACATGAGGTGCAGCAGGACAAGAGCAACAGAAGAGGAAATATGCTCCAGTCACTGCAAGCCCAAACTATGCACTGCTTTTGTCTCTGATGCTCTACAGATCTATTAATGACACCAGATTTCATCTCTAGGTACAAACTGCTATTCACGTATTGTGAGAAAGGCATCCAATGTTTAAACATTATGTATTGTGAACCACCATGACTGAATGCAACACTGAACTATCATTGTAATATCATTTTACATTTTTAGGAAAATATATGCATGTCTTTTCCATATCTGCTTTCACATCTTTAACCATACTTGCCATTATCCACTTGTTTAGAATCTTATAGTTAGTAACAATCAATAATACCAGTCAACTGATGCCTATTATTTGATAACGAAGACAAGGGGTCTTATGTCAAGAAAGACAAGGCAAGAATGCAACTCACTTTTTACTGCATCCAAGATGCCATCTAGCAGGAGGAGGAGAAACTCCTTGTTGTCCCCAATCTTCACACATATTTCATTGTAAGCAACAAATAATAATTAATTACAACGGTTTAGAATGTAATTGCACTGCTTTATAAATTCATTGTTTTCAAATTAGGAGTCTTTTCCTTTGTTCCGGTTCTAATAAATTAACTATTCACATATCAAGACTATTATTGGACAACACTTTCAGTTCAAATACTCTAGTCCTTGGCCTTCCAGCTAATGGCTAATGACTCCTAACTGTGAGACAGTAGAAGTGTAAACAGAGACTTAAAGTAGCTGTCATAAAAACATAAGAGAAGCCGATGTTGAATCAGGCCAATGGCCCATCTAGTCCAACACTCTGTCACACAGTGGCCAAAAATACCAGGTGCCATCAGGAGGTCCAGCAGTGGGGCCAGGACACTAGAAGCCCTCCCACTGCCGCCCCCCCCCCAGCACCAAGAATAGAGTGCATCACCTGCCCCAGACTGAGAGTTCCTATCTATACCTTGTGGCTAATAGCCACTGATGGACTTCTGCTCCATATGTTTATCTAATTCCCTCTTGAAACTGTCCATGCCTGCAGCTGCCACCACCTCCTGTGGCAGTGAATTCCATGTGTTAATCATTCTTCGGGTGAAGAAGTACTTCCTTTTATCTGTTCTAACCCAACTGCTCAGCAATTTCATTGAGTGTCCACGAGTTCTTGTATTGTGAGAAAGGGAGAAAAGTACTTCTTTCTCAACCTGCTATATCCCATGCATAACCTTATAAACCTCGATCATGTCACCCCTCAGTTGTCATTTCTCCAAGCTAAAGAGCCCCAAGCGTTTTAACCTTTCTTCATAGGGAAAGTGTTCAGAATACAATGCTGTTTAACATGAGATTGCATGCTATATTAGGCATTCTTTTTTCCTTCTTCCAAATATAAGAAGAAAGAAATCTTTGTGTATGGTACCAAGAATGCAGTCTGTTTAAAGATTGTGGAGGTTGTATACAAGGTAATAATGGCCACCACTATCCGCAAACAGTGCACAGCAGTTCAAATGGCTGCTTTCCCTTGTGCCTCCTTCCTATCATCTGTTAGTTAAGAGCAGCACAAGGGAGGAGCAGTGTGTAATGGCAGAACATAGAAGGAAAGAGATGGAGAAGGGCCCACATGAATACAATAGAGACAGACAGCCACACTCTGAAATGTTATGTATAAGTCTGGCTAAACCTCATTTTAAATACAGTCACTTCCTATGTCTCCAAAAACGTCCCCCAAATCTTACATATCTTAAGTGCTTAACATTCTAATATACTATCTACATATATTTAACAGAACATCTCTTAAAGAAAATCTCCGTTGATCAACTTTAGGACAAAAACAGCTTATTTATAGACAATCCTATGTATATAAGATATTGAAGTTTCTTTAAAAATGACTGATTTGTATTACATCCACATTGTATGTGAAATGCTTTTTAGAAATTTATCTTTCACTTCCACTGGGAAAAAAGACTGTTCTTTTTAAAACCGAGATCTGTACCTTAGCAGAAAATGCTACTAAAGCTGTGACAATTCTGTTTTCCTTCAGAATATCAAACAGAATGTAAACTAGTATAGACTGCAATATACAGCATAGCTAATGTAGAAAACTTTACATTTACATTCAGAAACTGTAGAAGTAGAAATTATCTTATTTATATGGACCTTGTTATTTTAATGGAAGAAAAAACTTTTTCCTTATAATATAGATAATACACCTGGTTAAATTAAAAATATGTCTTAAAGATGAATCAACAATACTTCACTCAACCAGAGGCACTATCAAGTTCTCTTGAGAATTAATGTGTATCATTATGAGACACAAAACTTAAAGCAGTCTTTACCAAACAAGGTTATAGTTTGAAAACTTCCCTATCATTATAAGGCTAGCAGTCTTTTCTTATATGGAGAGAAAATGTAATATAAAAAATCAAGGCATTGCACCTGGATTTTAATTGCAGTATTAAGCAATTCACATTTACTTTCCTGTCATTTTGAATTTAATTTGTACATTTTGGAACCTGTTAAGTAAGTTTTAGAACACATTATGAAATATACATTCTAACACACTTGGATTCATTTTATTTTTTGTTTGTAAACAGTAAAACTAAGCAAATGATAATATCAGAGAAATAATATATTAGAATTTACTTACAAGGCTTAAAAGCAAAAAGAAACTTTAAATGTAGATTTGATATAATATGTTGGTAGCGTCTTAAGGAATTTAAGTCACAGAACTAATTTTATGAGGCACTTACTCATTGCTAATGTCTTTGAGTCCATTGCTGCTCTAGCCTAATCATTAACAAGACACTGAATAATTTGCAACAGAATGCCTGAATGACCACTAACATTAGATTTAAAGCAACAGCAGTCACTGGTCATGATGCTGGATAAAGCATTTTTTTCTTTTTGCTTTTAAGCCAATATCTACCCAGATGTTTATTGACAGGTATAATAACATCATTGTTTTTAGATATACTGACTTGAAAATATTGAGCGAGAGGTGAATAATAGCAAATTTATTTCTCTTTGGCCTTCTGCTATGAATGCCTGGTGTGCAATTTTATTTATAACACAGTGGGTACCTTTCACCACCTACACAGGTAAGTATGTATATAGACATAGCCTGTGCATTTATAAAAAAGTAAATCTGGACAAAAAAGGATCAGTAAAGAAAGAATAGTGCATAATCTCCACCATAAAATGGCATACAAAAGGCACTTTCTATGTTGCATAGCAGTTCCTTTTTTAAAGAGATAAACTTATTTACAATGGGAAAAAACTCCTTATATCACTAACAGAATGACAATTTTGTAAAACTTTCTTCTGCTGAAAACAGCTCCAATATAAGAAGTACAAATATGTATACGATGAATTTAAAAATATTAAATAGCATTTTAGAATGTAACTGTATCTGTTGACATCACTTTACTATTACCAAAAGCCCCAATTTGTGCATGTTTAATTTTACACTTTACTGGTTCAATTTAAGCCCACCCCAGTTGGTCAACATGCGCATGATGCGGAAGTAATAATATTTTCCATATTCATACTCATTGTTTGCATGAGACTTTGGAATACTGCCAGAATTGTCCAATAATTATCTAGTAATTATATACTTTGTACTGGTCATTTGGAATGACTGAGCACAGATGTAAACAGTAAGTAGAATGGTCTCTGATCACTAAGCAGACATCTGATCACTATCTATATTTATGCATACAAAATTATACCCCAAGTTTTTTATATAGTAACTAAAGTTAAGCTGATATACAAAAGACAGCAATACAGTTTTAACCACATTTTTGTCATGTTGCACATGACTTAACTACGTTCACTTAAGACACCAACTTTTAAAGAAAATAGAACACCTTAAGCACCCGTCCCTATTAAGAATTAAAGGACAACAGTTATTTCAGACTGCAGCTGTTTAAGTTTAAATATATCAAAGTACAAAAAATGAAATGATTCCCCTATGAATTGTTACATGCAGTATCATCTGGGAACAGGTACTGGCCTTATGTGTTTTCCCCAAAGGAAACACTTTCATCCTTCAAAGTACTCACACTAAGCAATTGTTGTAAAGCCACAGCAAAGAGGTTCACAACATCATCCAATAAAATGTGGAACAAAACCAACATCTGTCAGAAGGTTTAATCAGTCGCTTTGATATCTGGCTGAAATTAAAGTAGGGAAAGGAGGTATTTCAATTTAGCTCTTTCCTGCTCAGCAACTCTGTAATCCATTTACAGCTTTCCATTCACATCCCTTAACCCCTGTGTGGTGTTTAGCTAGAAACTCCACTCTAAAAATGTAAACAGCTTTTTATTGTCCAAAAGGAAAGCAGTGTGAAAGAAAATGTGTGCCTTATCGCAGGGATGCAGTATGGCACTTCATTGCTATGATAAAGTGTTGGAGCTAACCCTCCCTCCCCCAACATTACAAGACAAACACAATCCAAAAATGGATTAGAATTTGACATAAGCTTCCTCAAAAACTAATCAATCAACTCATGCTGTAATATCAGAATCCTGCTCTTACGGAGGCTGTCTAATCCCTTAAAGGTTTATTACACATTCCCTTAATGACTGCAATCTCTCTCTCTCTCTCTCTCTCTCTCTCTCTCACTCACACACACAGAAGAAAAAACTTTCAGCTAGAAGGAAGGCCAGTGTGTGAACACAAAACTAGCTACATTTTCTTGAAAAGAAGAATGCTGAAATACAATTGCAATGCTAATTTTAATAGCCTGCTTCCCCCCCACCATAATGTCAATATGTTTCATCAAGCAAGCCCCAACAGCTTGCTGATTATTTACTGAAATTTGCCACAGTTGCATTATGGTAGAGTCTCATCCGAAGTTCTATTGTTTGCTGGAGGCTGCCCTAGTAAGTATCCCTGCAAAATGAGTAGGTCCCATCCAATCCAGCAGGGTTTACAGCCAAACTTGGGCTTTAAATGTGTTTTGTAGTACTACCTAAAACTATCTATAATGTGATAAACATAAGCATATTAAAGAACTGAATTTGCATCATATATGGTGAGATCAAACTTGATGAAGCAAAAATGCATATGGGCACAATCTTACACATAAATACTCTGGAATAAGCCTCACTGAGCATGGTGAAATTTACTTCAGAAGAAACATGCACAGAATCAGATTGCACAGTCACTAGTGGATTAAATCAGAAAGTTTATTGCTGGACTGAGGGGGGGACACACAAAAAACCTGAATCCATAGATTTAAAAAAAATCAACCAAAAACACATCCAAAGTTCTTAATGATATAATGAAGATAAAGAATGTAAAATTGTTGCAGTTAACGGCACCCCCCCCCCCGCAAGCATACCATATTTTCTTTAAGGAAATCTCTCTAGATGCTTACAGCTGCAGAAACATTGACTGAAAGTCTTTCCGTGTTACAAATTGTTTAGACCTACTTAACAGATTTTTAAAAGTTAGAATGTTCTGGGCATTTAGGAAGCAGCAGTGTAATTAACTTTCCCCCTAGGGAGATAATTAGCTTAGCCAGTGCTTTGAATCCAAGTTTTCCAAAGAATTTAGTAGCTTGGTTACACACTACCACATATTCACAAACGGACACTCCTGTACGGTAAGTCCACGGTTCAGAACATGCAACATGTTGATCAAAGGCTTCTCCAGAATCCTTTTTAAAACGGGGGCAGGGGAGAGAAGACTGGTTAATGCTGGTGTGATTTACTGGGCTGCTAAACTCGGTCGCTTGCTTTGAAGGAACCCGAGCATCCCAAGTGTGATATCCCTTGAAGGCAGCAAACGTATCGTCGTTGTTCTCCCAGTAAAGCTGACAACAGCTTTCATCAACCCGAGGTGTTCCCGGTGGCGGGGGACTCGCCGCTTTCTCTCGCTGTTTAAAAGTTTCCCACCCCCCGAGCAGCCGAGGGCAAGCGAAACGAACTCAACGCCAAGGAGCACAGCCTCCTTCCGCCGCAAAACAAAAGGCACCGCGGGGCTGGCCAGCGCCACCGCCTCGCGCTGAACGCCGGACGAAGAGGCATGCCTTTGCAGCGGCAGATGCCTCAAGGCGGCGGGGACGGCGGAATCTCGCTGCACGCGAAACTCCTGCCGAATCGTTACAAACTTCCGAGGTCTTCCCAAAGCCCGCACAGAACCCGTTTAGAAATAAGAGGGGGGCGCGCGTGTGTGTGTGTGCATTTTAAACTACGCACACGTAGGAATCACCACCTCCCCCGGCGGCCGGTGCACGTTCCCAAACGAACCTGGAGAGATTCTGCAAGCAAGCCACATAAAAGAAGTCAACCTCCCCCCCGGGAAAAAAAAAAGCGGACTTACAAGCTGGAGGAAGCTCTGCACCACCACGAGAGGCAGGGACCGCGGCAGGTAAACCATCCTGGCTTGGCGTCTACGAGATGATTCCCCTGCCTTGGATCTTGCTCATCTCCACGTTGGGGGGCAGGACTGAGTCGAGGGACATCCCACGGCACTTCTTCGCTCTTCTTCTTCTTCTTGGCTTCACGGGAACTGCCTCGCACGCATCCCACTCGAGCGCGCGGGGACAAGGAGAAGGAGAGGGCGCGCGGGCGGGCGAGCAGCTACCCCCCCCCGCCCTCCGCCCTCCGGCGCTCCCCCCGCAACTGTCTGGCGGCGCTTGGGTGTGCGACTTTCGCGCCGCTCGCGGCCGGGAGGGAAGAAGGCAGCTTGCGACCGTGCGGGAGAGCGGGCTGGCTCACCCCCGCGGCGCCGTTTCCTCCAGCTTGGGAGATCCCGGGCAGGAGATAAAACACCCCCACGAAGAGACCGAAGAGCAGCGGCGCATCACTTATCCCGGCAGCCCGCGTCAAGCCACTCACAGCGTTGCCGGGAGGGGGGGGAAGGAGAGGACTCCTGGC
Organism: Gekko gecko; assembly: GCA_029375565.1. NCBI lineage: Eukaryota > Metazoa > Chordata > Lepidosauria > Squamata > Gekkonidae > Gekko > Gekko gecko. Next base: position 57,754,740 of record JAPDNY010000003.1, on the reverse strand, counting down.
GCGCTCTTGGCGGGAAAACGCCTTGAGGGAGCTTTGGCGATAGGAGGTGTGGCTTAGGTTGGAGTTCGGGGGGGGGGGCGGCGTGTAGGCAGTCAGGGCCAATTGAACCATGTGCCCGCTGTCGTGTTTAAACTAGGGTCCTTGTGCAATGATTTAGCAAACTGGGGATCTCTAGCGTTGTGGCATGTTAAGGCGGGAAGCGGGGTGACTGAGGGCCAGGCTTAACTGAGGCACTGCACTGTATCTGTCGAGTATAATTTTTATATCGAACCTAAATTCCCATTCAACCCTGAGAATTGCTTCTTGAATAAACATGGTGAGGACTGTGTACTTTTTCAGACTGTGAGAGCTGTGATGTGCAGATTTAAAGTGGGCAGGTTGACCACACACAGCTGCCATTAAGGGGAGAAATGGTGAAAAAAGTTCCCTCTGGACACTAGAATAGGGAATTAGGCGCTGTGAGAGGGGAGGGGGGGATGCCATGAAGATGCAGCCACTTTATGGAGACTCCATAGGGTGTTCGAGGCAAGTGATTAAGTAGAGCTGGTTTGCCATTGCCTTCCTCAGTGGTCTCCCATTCAAGGAATGGCCCTGCTTAGCTTCCTGTACTATATCATCCCACAACCCAGGCTATATCTGCCACCTTATATTTCTTGGAAGATATGGTAGGGTTACCCTAGTAGTTGTGGTATACTGTGCACAGGAAACACTTGGGAATAAACACCTATTGTAATGCATTCCTTTCTGCAAACCTGGAGTTTGGAATAAGGGACAGCCTTTTGAAATAAAAGGGCAGCAGGATTTTGATAAAGAAGCTGTGAAAACCCTTGCAGTTAACGCTTTTCAAGTTATTCCCCACAGAGGAGGTTGTCAGAATCCATTTATGGGGGGGGGGTGTTTCTAAAAAGATATGTGAGTAGCATACTAGATACTTGCTAGCTCTTGTCTTACCTTGGTATGGTATCCATGTGGATTTTCAATTAGAATGTAACCTTTTCTAGGTCTGTTCCTCCAGAGGGATCTTTCAAAGTATAGCTGTGTAGGAAAACCAAATTGGACAGTACATCATCATGCTCTTGCACTGTTCTTTTGTAGTTTAAGTCCAGCATTTAGAACTGGATTAAGAAGTGCTCCTGATACAGGCAAGTTCAAACATGTTGCTAAGAGGCAATGGAATAGCTTTCAAGTACTGTATGTGAATCAAGAAAAAGGGGGAAACCTTAAGAGTGGTAGCTTCTTCATGGAACTGTATCACATTATGAATGGATATGAATTAATATGAGACTAGATTCAGTTATGCCTTAAGAGGTATGTGCAAATACCTTTAATAAAACATACTGTTTTATTTTTATTTTTTTTTAAAAAAAAACAAACCTTGAGCACAGTGTAGAAGGGAAAAAAATCTATAAAGTTGTAATTGTGCAGTGCAGACCTCTTTTACCAGATCAGAGATACAAAATTATTGCCAAGAATACAGATGAGTCTGGCCTAAGTATACAGAATACTTAAGTTTTATTTTTTATTTTATTAATTACAGGTGTACTCTTCTAAACAAAAAGGTTCCATTAAATTATTGTGACTATTAACCACTGGTAGACCTGTCTTTTTTTGTTGTTGTTCAGTCATTACAGTCAGGGTTGATTTCCTTTAGGATTGACTGATTTGATCTCCTTGCAGTCCAGGGGACTCTCAAGAGTCTTCTCCAGCACCATAATTCAAAAGCATCTATTCTTCAGCGCTCAGCCTTCCTTATGGTCCAACTCTTGCATCCATACATTGCTCCTGGGAGTACCATCACTTTGACCATATGGACTTTTCTTGGCAGGGTGATGTCTCTACTTTTTATTATGCTGTCTAGGTTTGCCATCGCTTTCCTCCCAAGGAGCAGGCGCCTTTTAATTTCATGGCTGCAGTCACCATCTTCAGTGACCTTGGATCCCACGAACATGAATTCTGTCACTGCTTCTATGACTTCCCCTTCTGTTTGCCAAGGAGTGATGGGGTCAGATGCCATAATCTTACTCTTTTTTAAAAACCATATATGCTAGTGGTCAATGGCTATCTCCACTTTCTATGGCAGCAGATGATATGTTGCTTATACACTGTTTGAAGAGGTACTTTATTTTAGTTTGTCCTCAGACAATTGCCAGTCAGTTGGAGATACTCTACCAATATCTGGAAAAAAAGAAAGGAGAAATAAAGAAGTAGAGAAAATGAATGAGCATGAGGAGAGGATTCATCCCATGTCTACCAGAAAACAGGAGCTATTTCAATGTGGTAAGGTGGGCTTTGACTCTGTGCTGCTACCACCAATACCTTTCCCCCACCTCTGTTGTTATAATACATGTGTGTTTTGCCCCACCTACCACCCCACTTTCCAGTATGACGAGGAGCTATAGTATGTATGTGCTGTTATGGCCCTAGCAAAAAGGGCTCCTGACTGATTAGTTAATTAGATTTAGTGGCAATTGACTTCTCATCCCCATTACAACAAGCTTTTATGTAATTATGCTCCAGTTTAGCTATTAACAACAGCATATTATTGTTATTTTACTTTGTAAGATGTCTCTGACCGAAGAAGCTCTCACCTCAGTAGAAAGTGTTTGTTCAGTGAACAGCCCTGATTGCCAGCGTTGTTATTCCATAATTAGTAGCAATTTATATTGCCACAAATAATGATTTCTTCAAGCCTGAAAGCAGGATATAATCTGAATGCTTACAAAAACAAAGTAATGCTAATGATATTTGGTTAGAAGCATATGGTCCCAGTCAACTGTGGCAAAATGTTTCCATAACAATTTAAGGGAGGAGAATTGTGGTACATGTGGTAAGTGAAGGAACTAGGGGTGGTCGTGAAAGATCCTGTGCAAGGAAGGCTCTGTTTTGGAAGGTGTTTGTTTATTCCCCTGTGATCATCATTGACTTTAATGGACTTAGAAGGCTCTGGTTAGGATGGCATTGTAAGGGTACAACTGGGCAATATTTTAGAAATCCATATTTGGATCTCTTATCACTGTATGTTCCTTTTCAAAACAACTACCTGTTACTGAGAGAAGGAGCAAAATGGGTGGGGGAGTATCCTTTTCTCCTGTTCTGGCTCTGATAAGGAAAATGTACCAGTATCTATGTAACTGTATGATTTTCCTATTTAGGCAAATAGCAAATTGGGGGATTTACTTCAAGAAAATGGTGCAGGGGAAGGATTAATGCCACTTCCAGCACCATGGTTCAGTTCCAATTTGGGTTCCCTACAGATGCTATTTATTTATGAAATTTTAAAAGTTGGAGGATCAGTCACAGATCTTGAAAATCACATCTAATGGTCCTACTCATTGACCATTTGTTGTAATATCTTAAATTAAATTGGTGCTTGCACTGCTACAGGCATAGAATCTGTTATTTAAAATATGCTGGATATGGCTGCACTTGCAATTATATTTATTTGGGGGTAAGCCCCAGCGAACAAAATGGGATATATTTCTGCATAGACATGCTTGGAATTTCACTGCCTGTAACTCATATTGGTGACATTGCTAGCATAGTCATATAGCCAGTGTGATGTAGTGGTTAGAGTATTAGACTAGGATTTGGAAGACCTGCGTTCAAACCCATCTTCTGCTATTGAGCTCACTGAGCGACCTTGGACCAGTCACACACTCTCTCTCACACAGCCTAACCTACCTCACAGACTTGTTATGAGGATAAAATAAGGAAAGAAGAACCACATATGCCAGTCTAAGCTCCTTGGAGGAAGGACAGGATAAAACTATGGTTCTGATTAATTATAAACAAATCACCATATCACATTGTCTTAAAACACAGTGCTATTTTGCAATTTAATCCTTTAAGAGATCCAACAGTGGGCCTACAGGGATAAGAGATCTGAAGAGGAAACAGGAAATTATTAGCAAGTTACCTTAACTGGTAAAATTGGCAAAAAAAACACTATTAAAGATAAAAAAGCCCTACTGAGAGAGAATGGGCATAACTTCTGAAAACAAAAACCTGTGCCACTAACCTTTTGCAATTATTTATGACTACTAACAAAAATGTAGATAAAGTTAATACAGTAGATATTATTTGAGTGGACTTCTGAAACACTTTTTACAATCCTCCACCAAAAGATCTGAATAAATCTAGCAGTTGTGAGATAAGAGGACAAGGTTCTTTTAAAGTAAGAAAAAGAGCTAGGACATGGTAGGCCCATTGCAAGGACAGGAAAGTGAAATCGTAACAGGTGATGAAGAGAAGACAGAACTGCTCAATTCCTACTTTTCTCCAGTCTTCTCTTGCGAGGGAAATGATGCTGAACATGGCAAAAATAGACCACATGTTGAAGGAAGGGAACTGCAGCCTAGGACTGGCATAGATACCTAGTTTCTTTAAATTAAACTAAGTCCTTGGGGCCAGATGAACTGCATCCAAGGGTACTAATAGAACTCACAAATGTAATTTCTGAGCCCCTGTCCATTATATTCTTGCAGAACAGGTGAGATGCCAGAAGATTGGAGTGGGCAAATGTTTTCCATCTTCAAGAAGGGGGGAAAGGAGGATTCGAGTAACTACCAACACATCAGCTTGATACCTGTATCTGGAAAAGTTTTAGAACAAATCATCAAACTGTCAGTCCTTGAGCATTTAGAAAGGATGGCTGTGATTACTAAGAGCCAGCATGGGTTTCTCAAGAACAAGTCATGACAGACTAACCTTATATCTTTTTTTGAGAAAGTTACTACCTTGCTGGATCAGGGGAATGCTTTAGACATAGTTTATCTTGATGTCAGTAAGACCTTTGGTAAAATTCCACATAATATCCTCTTTGACAAGTTGGTAAAATGTGATTTGGATCCTATGACTGTTACGTGGATCTGTAACTGGTTGACAGATCACATCCAAAAAGTGCTTGTTAATGATTCCTCATTCTCTTGGAGAGGAGTGACAAGTGGAGTGCCTCAGGGATCTTTGGGACCTGTTTTGTTCAACACCTTTATAAATTATTTGGATGAAGGAACAGAGGGAGTGCTTATTAAATTTGCAGATAATACTAAATTGGGAGGGGTAACAAATATGGCTGAAGACAGTCAGGATATAGGATGATCTTGACAGGCTGGAAAACTGGGCTAAAACAAAATGAATCTCAATGGGGATAAATGTAAAGTTCTACATTTAGGTAGGAAAAATCAAATGCATAATGATAGGATAGGGGAGACTTGTATTGGCAGTAGTATGTGTGAAAAGCATCTAGGGGTCTTAGTAGACCATACACTAAACATGAGTCAGCAATGTGATGTAGTAGCTAAAAAGGCAAATGCAATTTTGGGCTGTATATCATGCAAAGTGATGGTATTGCTTTACTCTGCTCAGGTTAGATCTCACATAAAGTATTATGTTCAGTTTTAAGCACCACAATTTAAGAAAGATATAGACAAGCTGGAACATGTCCAGAGGAGGGCAATGAAGATGGTGGGGGGTTTGGAGACCAAGTCCAATGAGGAAAGGTTGAAGGAGCTGGGTATGTTTAGCCTGGAGAGGAGACAACTGAGAGGTGATATGATAACCAAGTACTTGAAGGGCTGTCATATAGAGGATAGTGCGGAGTTGTTTTCTGTTACTCCAGAAGGTCAAATCAGAACAAATGGGTTGAAATTAAATCAAAAGGGTTTTCAGCTAAACATTAAGAAGGACTTCATGACAGAGTGATTCCTCATGGAACAAGCTTCCTCGGGAGATGGTGGGCTCTTCTTCTTTGGAGGTTTTTAAACAGAGGCTAGATGGCCATCTGACAGCAATGCTGATTCTGTGAATTTGTGTACAAATGATAACAAAAACACTATGTGAACACACTATTGAGCCAATTAGTGAGAATGACTCCTTTAAAAATTTTTTTTAAATAAGCTGTAAAAATATCTTGCCAGCTAAATAAACTGTTGGAAACCTCTGCTTTGTGTGATTATTTACAGACACTGCTCAAATTCTAGAATAATGTATTAAAGTGAACAAAAACTATATCCAAGAAATATAAATGATATCCATAAACAGTAACCACAAATATTCAACAATTAGAGAGCAAGAAGACAATTGGAGAGCAAGAATGATGGGCAGCCGGTTAACAATCCCGTTTCAAAAATAATCATCAGGTCTGAAGGAAATTAATAATCCATAAACTCCCTTGATGAAATAAGTTGCACAATACCAGAAAAGCAGAAAAATTTACACAATTTTGTTTGTTAGCAATCCAGAAACTACCTGCTACTATTATACAGGAATTCACTTTCTTTGATGCCTCTTCTGGTTTTAAGATAAATGTTGATAAAACTGAAATTCTTAAAATGCACCTATCATGAGGTTCGATAGAACACATAAAATGCTGTTTTTCATTCAAATGTGTCACTGAATCACTAAAATATTTAGGATTGCTGAATACAACTCAGTTATCACAACAGTTTAGGTATAATTATGGCTCGTTGATGAGCATATTAATAAAGAATTGAAAGGTTGGTCTAGGTTAAACCTATAATGGCTTGGAAAAGTGGCAACAATTAAAATTATGTTGATACCCTGCTTTTTGTATTTGTTTCAAACTCTCCCAATAATGATTACAGAATAATTTTTGCAAAATTGGCAGAAAAGAGGTTTAAATTTCATTTGGAATAATAGGCCTCAAGTCCAGGCTAGAATTCTATGTAGAAAGACAACAGATGGGGGAACAGCAATGCCAAACTTGCCATATTACACAGTTGTCCCAAATATTAAAATGGAGAAAGACCAATTGCAGGCTTTTGTGGACCAAAAATAGAGCAACATCAAGTCTCTCCCATGTCACTGGAAGCTTTCCTATGGCAAAAAAAATCACAAAAAAGCCCATAACTGTATAATCATTTAACGATTGGTACCACTTTGAAAGTATGGGATAAATGGAGGAAATAGATATTTCCAGGAAAGATATAATGTGTAATGAATGCATAAGCTAGAAGCAGGTTAAGTACATATTAGCAGCGTATAATAGAAAGGCACAAATGTGGAAGTGAAGTCTCACATACCTTATGTTACACAATAACTGGTATCCAAGGTCACCCAATGTGGGCTAGAAAATGCAGCACACAGGGCTCTGTGGAGTAATTTCTAGAACTGGGCAGTCTGCAAAGTCATTTTATGTTGGGCATCCCTGTCATTCAATGTGGTCATGGTTGCACTGTCCACCCTGTTATAGAATAGGTCTCAAGGGAAGTTGGTTTGAAAGCGAGTGGTTGTGACAAAAGTCTCAGTAGGTTATGTCAGAATGATGAAGAGGAGTAAGGCCATATGCATGTTGTGAAAGCTTTATAGTTTTCATTGTGAAAAGGCATGTGTTTTGTGGGTATGTTGTAAGCAAAGGTGTGTATTGAAGTTGAGGATTTAAATGGATGGCTAGACACATTAAGTTTCAGTAGTTTGTATTATGAGGACAGCAGGTGAATATCTTGTATGATTATAGTGGTTTTGGAACAGCAGGTGGAGAACTTTCCATCACAGAGCATGTCACACGCAATGTGAATGCCTGCATAGAGTTCACAGGCTTAGTCCAGTGGTCTGCGGCTGTGTGCTGGGAGTCCATGGTCATCAGTGATGTCACCTAAGGCAGAATGGAATGCTGGAGATTGTCATGATCAGTGGGGAGAGGCATACATTTCAAGTGCTTAGATCTTTTTCAGTGGCATTCTGGGGTATCTTTTTTTGCTTGTCGAGGAGCTTGATGATACACTCATACTGGGTGAGACACTGTCTTCCACTGGGTGCAAGTATGGGCTGAATGAAGCACAGCAGATGACTGGTGTCAGAGGTTGGAGGTCAGACACTGTACAGGTTGCCTTGGGTTCTCTGTGTGCCTTGTGAGGCTTGTAGGCATCTTGCAGTTTGCACAGCTGCCATGGTCGTATGTTGCCTTCTTCAGGAGTGAGTTTTCTCTTTTGCCTGGTAGGTTCTTATGATGGTAAATCATTGATGCTCTGTTTTATAAGCATAAGAAGGGCAGTCTACAGCAGCAATGTGACTGATGTTTCTATCAGTTTGTAGTGGTCCTATGTCAGGTTTGAAGTGAAAGGTGTTTTTTATGGTAGAGAAATGTGCTTGAGGTATCAACACTGTTTAGCGCTGGATGGTTTCAGGGAAAGAGTCAGGCTTTGGATGCAGCCATAGTGTCTGGAGAAATTGGTTAGTAGTCCACCATACTGGTTTTCCCTCACAGAAATCAGTGAGCATATATGGCTTACAGAGCCTGAAAGGTATTTTTAAGAGGCATGTGATATAACCATTATGAGAACTGCAGGATCTCCTTGTAGACCATGTTTTTGCTGAACACTCTGGCACAGTCTGGTAGGAGTTTTCCCTGTTGGGGGCCATCAATGATACACACTCTGAGGTCTTGGAAGCAACACACCCTTGAGAAACCAATGTACAGTTGGCCATGTGCAAAAACTGGGTTTCGCAAGTAAATACCCACCTTTTCCAGAGTTTGGCCCTGTGGTTTGTTTATGGTCATGGCCAAGGCTAGCGTAACAGGGAACTGCCTTCTTCGTAACATAAATGGAAGGTCAACATCTGTGGGGACAGGATCTATACGTGAGATAAATAGTATCTCACCACTTGCAGAACCAGTAAGCACTCTTGCAATGATCAAGTTGGGTTTGAGGCCAGTGACAATCAGTTTTGTCCCATTGCATAGGCATTGTTGTATATTGAAGCTTTTTAGAAGCATTATTATTGCTCCAACCTTCACACACAAAATATGGAGAAGCATTCCTGATGGAGTGAGCAAATTTAGAAACTCGATTGGGTAGTACTGGCCATCAGTGGCAGCACTATCAGGGACTATTGAATCTGAACTTAAGTAAGTTGTTGCGATACCCTGAAGTAGGCTATGAGCACTCTCATTGAGCAGTTCGACACTGGAGTTGGTTGGACACAGAATAGCCCTTTTTGCAAAGTATGGGGAATCTGATGCTTCTAAGGTGTCTCCAAAGATTTCTATAGCTATGTTCCCATGATGTAGTATATGCTGTGGAATCTCTATGAAGTCAGGTTCCAGGCCACGTGTCAGGCTCGGGCCTTTGAACTATTGTGCCTATTGCATTTGAACCTAATACTTTAAGTTACTGTACCTGTTGTTTGTATTGGAACTTGATGCTGTCTTTGCAATTTCCTTCGCTTCTGCTTCTAGCTGTTAGTTAACCCTGCACTCTTATCACTTGCCCTCACCTGCCACTGCATTCTTGTGGGAGGGGAGTGAATGAGTGAATGCCAGTAGAATTAGGGGGGCTCGCTTTAGTAACTCTTCTATGGCACCTCAAGGATGGCTTTTCTCATGGGAAGCAGCCTTGAAGACAAGCCTGTGTTTGGCTAGGGGCGGACTGTATATCTCTCGTGGTCTGGCTAGTATTGCTGACATGTATGAATGGAATGTGGGGTTTTGGTTATACACGGCTTTTCCGCCTTGGCACCTCAGATCTGACAAAAGAGTTTGAACCCATGACATGTCAATTCTCTGAATAAAACTTTCTTTAATGAAAATGTGTGTAGAGAGTGATTTGACTGGGAACCTGACACCATGACTTGTGTCATGGTCTCCATTTCCAAGATGCAGAAGCTACTCACTGAAAGATGGATCTGTTGATCGGACATTGCTGGTTAGTGTTAGGATTTGAAACATATCCCACAGAGGGTGGTATTTGATGCTAGCCTCTATGGTTTGCACTCTATTCCCATGCCCGACTACTGGATGTGTTTGTCGAAAGTCACCTCCAAGTATTATTAGTTTTCCTCCAAAAGGCCTCTGATTAACTGCATGACGTCTTGGAGAATGCGGTCAACAGCTGTTAAAGCTGCATCAGGTGCCATTGTGGTCTCATCCCAAATAATGGCTTTTGCTGTGCAGATGACAGCAGCTTCAGGAGAATTCAGCTTTAGATTGGAACTTGTAGTTTCAGTTAGAGGTGGAGTTATTTTGAATAGATTATAATATGTCTTCCCTCCACAAAGAAGGTTAGCAGCAATGCCGGTAGATGCTATAGGCAAAACAGTACCTTTCTGTCATGAGATGGTTGTCATGATGGTCTTGTAAAGATAAGTTTTGCCATCACCTCCAGGTCCATCCAGGAAGAAGCATCTGCTAAGGAGGTTATTGTTCTGGGCTGCAGCAATAAGAATATCATAGGCCAATCTCTGCTGTTCATTCAAAGACTCTGCCAAGTATTCAGTACTGTCAGGAGGACATGCTGTGATTAGATAGATAGTACATGGATAGTATGGTACCAAGGCAGTTAATTTAGGGAGTCCATATGTTTCACAGGACATGATATGTACTCGCAGAGTGCTCTCAATGTCCCTCAGGGTCCAGACCAAGCATTGTTCACAATCATCAGAGTGGCCATCTTTATGGTGGTGTGCAAAGTCTTCCCATAGATGATTCCTAAATGTATTGAATAGATCTGCTGCATTTGATGGTGAAGCAAAGATCAGAACGTAGGCAAAGAGGTCTCTCAGCTGCCTAGGCATGACGTAAACAACAGCTTCCTCCAATGTTCTCAGCCATGTGTCATCATCACTAATTAAGCCCTTACGCAGGGTTGCATCACGGAAGGTGTGAAAACATACCCCATCTACAGTGTTTAGGTCCTTGTAACTGGTAGCTCCAGGTATGTGTCCAAGGAGCAGTCTTAAGCAGTATCGTTCAGGATCAGAGGCTAGGTTGACAGAATACATCCTAATTACATTCTCTTTGTGGCACTTTTGGGGCAGGTAAATCTGTGGAATATGTACTGTTTTTGGATGTCTGTGTACAGAATGTTTTGAGATGACTCAGTGTTTTGGTTTAGTTTGAACCAAGGTGTGAGCATTGTGTCTCTATGAGCTGTCTCCACAATGGTTGCAGTATGGCGCTAAGTCTGTACTTTTGAACACTACAATATGGTCATCTGGTAGATGAACTGGTAGTCGAATAATGCAGTGGGAGTGATGATGCATGTCATATCCAGGAATGTGCCACATAGCCTCTGGTACACTAACATACCTTGAATCCACATGCTGTTGAATCTCATCGTACTTTCTATTCTGCTCTGTTAGGTTCACATTTGCACAGTCATGTCTTTTGTATGTGTACTTAAATAAGTATTTGACACTCTGCAGAGAAGCACAAACCACCATATTTATATGACAACTGTATTTTAAAAGCAGGTATGGGTTGTATGGCACAATCCATCTGTTGTCAATAGAGCGTCCTGTTGTGGTGGTGGTTGTGCCAGATTTTCAACAGTGGTATATGGGATAACCCCCTTGTTTGACTATAGTTGACTTGTGGTAATTTTGGATAGTCTTTTGTGCATTTCTCATCTTTCATACATGGTGAGTTGGGATGTGTTTTTCCACAGGGCCCATGAACCATATGCTTAAGTACAGCTGCATGCAGAACTGGATGTAAGTCCTGATCTGGAACCTCTGCACAATTTTGTCAATGTGGTCTGCTGTCTCCAGTTCTTCTTCCTTTTTTAATATGAGTAATATGTGAGCATGAGGAAGACCCCTTTTCTGGAATTCAGTCACATGAACATGTGCAACTGCGACTCCAAAAATATGTTTTTTGGTAATTTCTTTCATCATGGCTCTGAATCTTAGGTGGAATATGCAAGCTACCAAATCTGGTTGGTGTTGGGGTGCTTGGCCACATAAGTTCTCTGTGACCTCTGGCCATTTTGGATTGCAAGTCATGGTAATGAAAAGGTCTGGCTTGCCATATTCTCAAACAATAGCCATGGCATCCTGGTTGTTCTGCATCATATTCAGTGGACTGCCTTGAAATGAAGATGGCAAGATGAGTGCTTTGCCTGGCAGTGTTTCAGAACCATCTTCAGCATTCTGCAGATGATCCATGAGGTCTTGGTATCTCTCCACACGAAGTAGAGCTTGGTTCTGTCATATGGAGTTCAATCTGTTCGATTCAACTTTGACATAGACATCTACAATGTATTGTTGTGTTAGTTTCCCTGCTGATAGAAAAGGATTGAATGCATGTCTTGTTGCCAGATGGTATTGGTAATACTGCATCTGAGTAACTGATCTTGGGTTAGCAGACACAGAGTTGACACCAAGCAAACTTCTTGGTCTTTCCTGCAATGGAATACTCTTGCCCCAACTCTGATCCCCCTGTGGAAATAAGAGTGGATATACCAGGGGTTCCAAGTTAGGGACCAGGATACTTATGCATTCTGTTTTTCTGATGTTATTATTGTTCTGTGAACGGCAGTGAATCAGTAGATCCCGCTGGAATGGAGGCTCACCATCGGCATTCTGGAAAACAATAGCCACTTCATTGCTGTGTGGGGCATTGTATCTCCTGGGATCATTGTGACAGTCCTGAATGATCACCACGGTCACTGTGGAAGGCTCTGCATTGTTGAGGTGAGCATCCTGAATGCTGTCCTGCTCAATCTCATACAGCAACTTGCATGCTTCTGCAAAAGGGTTGTTACTGGCCATCAGTGCACTCAGGGTCTGCAGAAGATGTGCATTGCATCCCTGATTCTCTGGAAGTTCCAGCCTTTGTGATGCTGCCTCATCAGAATCCAGAATGTACAGCTGTGCATATTTCCTAGGCTCATCATTGTCAGGATGTAGTGCTCCAGCACGATGGTAAATGGATCCATTAATTCTGAAGCAGTAAGGGCCATATCCTAGTGGAGGCTTGATTTGAGCCCCCATTGAAGCAGATGCAAGACTGCTATTGATGGATCTAATGTGTTGCATGAAATTGTTGGAATAAACATGTTGGCCACTCATGAGTTCCTGAATTAGTGAAGCACTACGAATATCTTGGAGAAAAACACTGCCTTTGGAACAGCACTTGGTGAACTTTCCATCTGGGGGCCTCTCACATGGGAAGTGTAAGGCTGCACAGAACTCACATACCTGGTCCATGGATCCACAGTAGTTTGCTGTGATTGAGTGATTATCATTAATGTCAGCCATGGCTGTAGGTAATTCAGTACTTATTCTTGAGTGGCGATTAGAGGCATACTGTTCTCGCTGCTTTGGCAGTCTTTCTGCAGCATTTTCAGGTGTCTCTTGCTGCCTTTGTAGGATTCTTCTGTTCAACTCATACTGGCTGTGGTGCTGTCTTCTTCTGGATTTAAGTGTTGGCTCTATGCAGTCATTGGTATGTGATGTTACAGGACATTGTTCCCACTCAGATTGTACTGTGCATGAATGCTGAGGTCGTGTTGGGTATTCTGAGATCTCAGTGTGGCTCTCAGGCAGGTTTTGTTTTGCATGCTGCTGAGATCGCAGTGTCCTTGAGGACTGCGTCTGTGGTGTTTGCTGTGGGATCTCTGTGTGGATTGCTGACATGTTGTCTGGGCCATGCCATTGGCATCACAGTGGGCTTGATGGCTGAGTATGTATTGGTAGCTGTGAGTTTTCAATGTTGCCTCTTGGCAAGTTGCATTGTTCTATCTGCAGAGATTGCAGTATTCTTGAAGGCTCACTCTATTGATAGCTGTGAGTTTTCAGTGTTGTCTGTTGGCATGTTGCATTGTTCTAGCTGCAGAGATTGAACAGTGCTTGAAGGATGTCCATGTTTTGGTTGTTGTGGTATGTTAGTGTGGCTTGTTGGCATATTGTGTTTTGAATGCTTTGCCTTTTCACATATAGACTTCTTGCATTTTGCTTCAGCATGTTCTTCTGGAGTAGGTTTTCCTCTTTGGCCTGGGAGGTACTTGTAATGGAAAACCATTGTTGTGGTTTGCACTGTTAGTTCAGTTGGTGAATGGAGCTCAGCAATGTCCCCAATGTTGAGTGGAGCTTGGACTGTTGAGTGGAGCTTGAAGGAGCTGTTGAGTGGAGCTTGGACTGATTGTGAAATGTGTATTTTAGTAAGCAGGAAACTGAGTAATGGTATTTGAGCACCAATGTTATTTTGAAATGTGCATGGGCAGAAATAATGGTTGAGAATGGAAAGTGACCATAGTGAAATAAGACAAAGGATAGGAATAAGCAGCAGAGTCAGGGGCAGATTGGGTGGAGGAAAGAAATGCAGGAGAAAAGGATGAGTGGAGCTTCAGGCCATGATTATATGACCTCATTGACTGATTTTCCAGGGAGTGAATTGTGAACAGAATCCCTTGTTTATTTCCCCATTTACTGCCTCCCTTATCTTCTAACTTTGCAATTATTGTTTAACCATAGTGCAACATCTCTTCACATGTTATCTAACTTTTCAGCGCTTTGTGTTCTTTCCCACTTCCCCAAGTTTCACATGTTTTGTCATTCCACCATCTCCCATCAGTTCTAATGTGTGTCACAGGTTCCTTGGTGTGTGTCTCCCTCAGAGGAAGGTATTACCCTTCCCCCATTGTTAATTCAAGTCTTCTTTGGCTGTTCTGTGAGTCTTGCTGGTCTTTCTCTTGGTTGTGACCTTTGTAGAATGTATGCTGTAGATGTTGGGAAGTAGGGGACACAGTTGAGTATGGATATAGTGTAAAAATGCAAGGCAGTGTTGCTTTCTCTTTCGTTGTTTACAGTTTTCCCTACGTGCACATGCATGTCATGTTTTGCTGTCCATCCTGTCAACCCCTTGTTGCACTGTCACCTTCCTCTTAATGACTGGGGCTATTTCCTTCTATGTTATTTTGTTTGTTGGAGTCATTTGTGTATTTTTCCTTTGTCTACTTGTTGCATCATTTCATAATTACTCACACCTTGCCTTTGCCTTGGTTGTAATTGTAGACTTACCTGGTTTTGTCGTGTGTAGTGTGTGTCTTCTTGCCTCCCTCTTTGTTTGGTCTGGTCTATGAGGTTTTCTCAACTATAGTCTGTGGAAAGTAAAGAGTTAGCTCATGTTAGCAAGTGAGGACTGATCTAGTAAATATGACAGGGAGTTCTTTTGTCTAAAATGTCTTCCTCCTGTGCTCTGCCCAAGTGTTTCTTAATTTTTCCTTTGTTTATAGACTCCCTCCTTTCCTGTGGCCCAAATTTCCCGAAATTTTTCCTATTTTTGGTACACTTACCTGGTCTTCTCATGTGCAGTGTATGTCTTCTCATCACTTTCTTTGTCTGATTTATTAGGTTTTCTCAATGTCAAGTGCAGTCTATACAAAGTAAAGGATTAATTCATGTTAGCCAGTGAGGACACATTTTGCAACTATGAGACATTGGGGTTTTTTCCTCCGAACATCTCCTTCCTCTGCTGTGCCCCAGGTGTGTTCTAATTTTTCTTTTTTGGTAGACTGTTTCCTCTCCTCTGGCCCAACTGTTCCCTAATTTTTCCTTTTTTTTTTTTTGTACATTTACCTGGCTTTGTCACGTGTAGTGTGTGTCTTCTCACTTCTTACTTTATCTTGTCTGATCTATTAGGTTTTCTCTATGTCAAGTATGGTCTGTACAAAGTAAAGCATTAGTTCATGTTAGCCAGTGTGGATGCATTTTGCAAATATGAGACATTGCATTTTTTTTGTCTAAACATCTCCTTCCTCTGCTCTGTCCGAAGTGTGTTCTAATTTTTCCTTTTTTGCACACTTAACTGGGTTTGTCACGTGTAGTGTGTGTCTTGTTTATTGCCACATAAGGCCCGTTGTGGAAATAAATACAATGGGCTTTAGAAAGAGGCTCTGGGAGAGTGCCAAGGCCTTGGGCATTCAGTGTCAATTTGATGTGGTGACCTCAGCAGGGTATGACACAGAGTCCACCATTTTCTCCAGAGGAACTGATCTCTGCTACCTGAAGAACAGTTGTAATTCTGAGTGATCTCCAGCCCTTACATGGAGATTGGCAACAGTGGTTACCCAGGAGGAAATGGGTGGTTTGGAGGGTGAAGTCTATGGCATTGTACCTGTCTGAGGTCCCACCCCTCCTCAAACCTCACCCTCTCCAGGCTCCATCCCTCAAATCTACAGGAATTTCCCACTTGGAGTTGGCAATCCTATCTCCTTCCCAGCCAAGCCTCAACCTATGTTTATTTCCCCCTTACTTTTTAGCTTTCCATCTCTCCCCCCCTCCCCACCTGCAGCCTCTACCGTGCTCTGAAGCCCTGTCTGCCACATCACATTGGCTATCATAGGCAGGCCATCTCAGCAGGATATAAAGACACAGAGTCCACCATTTTCTCCAGGGGAACTGATCTCTGTCATCTGGAGAGCAGTTGTAATTCTGAGTGATCTCCAGCCTTCATCTGGAGATTGGCAACAATGGATCCCCAGGAGGAAAAGTAGTCTTTCTCTGCAATGGGGACCAAAGCAGCTTACATCATTCTCCTCCCCCCCTTTTGACTTGCACAAACACCCTGTGAGGCAGGTTAGGCTGAAAGTCTGTGACTGGTTGAAAATCACCCAGTCAGCTTCCACAGCAAGAACCTGGGTCTAGCAGACCCTGTTCTGAAGCACTGACTGCTATGCCTAGGGTAGCCAGCCTCCAGGTGGAACCTGAAGATCGCCAGGTATCACAACTGAACTCCAGACAACAGATCTCTCTTCCCCCCTGGAGAAAATTAACTGCTTTGGATGGTGGTCTCTATAGCATTCTGTTCAGCTGAGGCCTCTCCCTTCTCCAGACTCTGGCTTCCTTAGACTGTTTTTCTTAGACACAAAATCTCCCTACCTGGAGCTGGCAACCCTAGTCAGGACTGGCCCCAATGAGTTTTCTCCCAAAGGCACAAATAGGTGTGGAAAGGACCTTTTACTGACAGAACCAAGCTTGGTTGCCTAGCAACAGGCACTGAGGGGAAAGTAGGGTTCCCAGCTCTGAGTAGGAAAATACCTGGAGATTTGGGGGATGGATCCTGTGGAGGGCAGCATTGTGGGGGGGTGGAAGGACTCAGCAGGAATTTCCCAACCTGGAGCTGCAAACTTAGTCAGGACTGGCCCCAATGAGTTCCTCACAAAGGTGTGAAAAGGGTTTCATTCTTTTTTCTTTTTACTGACAGAACCAAGCTTGGTTGCCTACCAACAACCATTGAGGGGAAAATTAGTTCCACAGAGGAGCCAAGGAGGCGAAGTGTCTTCCTCAGGAGAGAGAGCATATTCTGACAGGGAATAGTGGCTGGAGTCAGTGGGGAAAAGGAGCAGACCCAGCACCTGGCCAATGGCACGCGAGTACTCTTGAGTGGCGGTTGACGGGCCAATGGCTGATGGAGTGCACTGTGGGCAGGACTCAGGCAACACAGCTAGTGGATAGGGACAGCTTCTGAGTGACACATCATGGAGCCAACTGATTTAGGGGCATGTAGAATGTTCAGAAAGTGCCACCCCACTACTCAATTATATATAAGGAAAGATATAAAAAAGGGGGGGGGAGCTTCTCAGTTTTTGGTATTTAATCCCAAGTAAAATGAGAAATATATATAAGGCTGGTCAAGGGTTATCTTGGAAGGGATGTTCTGAAGTAGGTTCATGTTTTCACACCTGGTGGACCTGTACTAAAATAAAAACATTCTGCAGATTGATTCATGCTAACATAAGGAAGATTATTGGATACTAGGAATAAGGCCTGTTGTGGGTATAAATACAACGAGCTCTATAAAGAGGCTATGAGTGAGTGCCCTGGCCTTGGGCAGGAGGGGGCTGCAGTGCATGTTGAGGCAACAGTCTGCATATGTTGTTTTGGTACTGATGGTTGTATAATTGGTTGGGTCAAGATGGTGTGCTGCTTATGGTTATTATGTGTGGCAGTGTTTGGTTTTTAGTGGACTTTTACATGGATGAAGTATATACAGTTAGTGTGAAATGAGTCATCATAATTTTTTAAGAATTTGTCTATACCTTGGTGTGGTACATGCAGAATGTGAAGTGTGACATCCTCATTGTGTTGGTCTCTGGACAACCCAACGTATAGCTGGCCAGGAGGTATAGAAGATTCAGTCATCAGCATTGCAGAATTGGTGAAAATGCTATCAGAATTGGCAATTAGTTTGCCTTGCAGTGATCCATGGAACCTTTCGTCCTGAAATCGAGACTAGGCTTTTGCAATGCCATTAGCAGGGCCTGCAATATATTGTGCTGAGAAAGAGATGTTAGACACCACCAGCATCAAGATAAATCTGCACACTAACTGCATGACCCACTCAGAGTGTGACAACTGGTGGTTAATGACTCTGACTACAGCTTGAATGTCACACCAAAAGAGGATGCACTTGTCTTTAAAGATATCTTCCCACATGCAGACAGCTGCCAGAATGAGAAAAAAAACTCCAGAAAAGTGAGGTCCCTGAGAATCTCTGACCCTGCCCAGTGTGGGAGCCAATTCTTAGCACACCAGCACCCATCAAAGAAAATGCCAGATCCTAGGCTGCCAAGGCATGTGGACCTGTAAGCAGTCCCCAGGGGGAGAGCTGACTGCCAGATAGAAACCCTATTGAAATCAATAAAAAAAACTCAGCCACACCTGAAGGTCTTCCCACATACCACAAGTGACCCTGATGTAATGGTGGAGAGAAGAAACCCCTGCTGTGGTATCAACCGGCTGAGTACAGAAAGCCTGCCCAGGACAGACCACCTTGCAGGCAAAATTAAGGTGGCCAAATGGCAACTGAATTTAAGAACATAAGAGAAACCATATTGGATCAGCTGAGGACAACATTCTATGTCACTCAGTGCCCAAAAACCAGCCTGTTGCGGTGGGGAGGGTGGGATAGAAGCCAAAATAAATAAATAAAGGTCCACCAGTGAGGCCAGAACTCCAGAAGCTCTTCCACTGTTGCCCCTCAAGTACCAAGAGAGAGAGAGACCTGGAATGAATGCCCCAGCCCTCCAATAGTTCCAGTCTATATGTGTGGTATCCTCATCTGAGGAAGACTCATCTGAGGATGCACTGCTTAAAACATCACAGGATCATGTTGACTTTCTAGACATATGCCACTTGTCCTGATTCTTTTCAATTTGCAAAGGGCTTACTGTGGTGTTTTCTCTTGATGTAATGGATGCTCTAGTTTCTGCTGGCAACTGTGATTTCTATCTTCCCGAGGAGTGGGGACCACAAGAGGTTTAGGAGAGGCTGCATGGGCCTCTAGCTGGTACTAACATTTGAGAAATGCCCTGCAAAATATCTGTGTTATCTATAGGAGTGACAGATGCCTGTTGAGCTGGGGGTGCCCTGATGGGGGTCCATGACCTGGCAGTCCTGAATGTGGTGCCCATGTTCCCAGTCTGATGGGATGCACTCCAGGTGCTGTAGGGGTCACTTTGGGGGGCATGAGTGATGGCACATAGAGCCATAGGGATAGCCTGAGCCCTCTTGGTCATATTATGCTTGGCTGCCTTGGGCTGAGGCCCAGACAAACACTTAGTGTTGGAGGAACTTTTTGGAGGCATGACAGGATGCTATGTGCAGGCCTGCCACTGCAAAGAACTCAAGTAAACCCAGAGAGCAATCAAAATCCACATGAACCTTATTTATGTAACAGGGCAGGCTAATGAAATATGAAGTATGAATTTTATAATATCAACTAATAACTATATATATTTTAGTGTTAGTCATTTATCTGTTTGTTTATTTATATCACATACAAGAATAAAGTAATATCAACTACTGTCAAGGTGATTATAAATGCACTAAAGATGCATTTGAGCACTTTAGAAAAGAAAAATAAATGCCAAGAACCAAGGTGGGAGCTTGCTAATGGATACTTGCAGTGCTGAAAAGCACCAGATACCAGGAAGCAACTGAGAAGGATCAGATTATGCTACCCAAGACAGCTTACCCTATGGGTTCCTGCTAGTAATGGTTGGGTGGCTGAGCCATAGCAGCAAATTTGTATCCAGGGATGTCATATGCCCATCCCAAAACAGAGCCAGTAAATTATTACCCACCCAGCAGCAAACACACTACCCGTTTTCAGCTGACAAAGCAGCAACCCCAAAGTTTGGCTACCTACACCCTTAAAGATCCAATATCATAGGACCCTGCCAATACAGGAACCCTTGCCACTGCAGTCCTGCTGGGGAAGAAGGTGCTTTGAGCGAGGACCAGCCATGAGCCCATTGGTGATTTTAAATGAAAACCAAGGGAAAATTCCAGTGAACTGGGCACAGGCTAAAGCAAGCGGCTCCACTTGCTTTAAAAGTCAACCAATCCAGCCACCAAACAGCTGATGCTGCAGAACAGCCGATGAGCCCTTTAATTCACTGAAGGAAAGCACCAGCCCAGCCTCTTCTAGAAAGCCCATGGTCACTCCTGTGGAAGCTCCTCATGGGTATCCATCTGTAAGCCGGTGAGGAAGAACAGAGGGTGAGCTGGCCACAGTAAGGGGTTTACATAGCCTACAAGGGCTTCAAAGCAGCCCCAGGTGACATAGCTGGCCAGCCCAGGCTGCCGCTGATCCCACCCCTGGGACTGAGGCTTCAAGACTGCCTTCCTTTCTGCCTTGTCCACTTCCGATCTTCAAAAGATGGTGCAAGGTAAGTCTAGGCCATTCTTCTGGCCACTTAGAGTACTGGGATTTCAGAAATACGCATGGATACCCAACATACACAGCAAAGCATGTTCCACTTCATTTTTTTGCCATATCAAGAAAATATATCTGAACTGATTTCAAAGTAGTAGCTTTCTATTCAAGAAGCTTAAAGCCCTGCGTTCCCTCACAATGCTGTATAGAGGCATTTTAGGAAGTTAATTTTCTGTAATTTTACAGTGCAAAATACATGATGCCACTTGAAATGTGTAGAATTGAGTGAAAGTGGAGTGAACAGAAGAAAAATGCCTTTTAGGTGTTCTACAGTTTTCTAATGAAGCAGTTTTCTGGCTGGGTATTTTATAGGGGCATTTCAATACTGTGACTGAAGTGATGAAATTTAGAAAAGTGCCATATTTGAAACGATAAAAAGGTACAACAATGCCCCAAGACATAGAACCATTTGATTACAGGTACCTGATAATTGTTATGTTAGAAAATACTCCTATAGTGTATTACTTCAAGCAGCTAAATTAAATGTGGAAAGTGCCCTTTCTCAGACACGTTGTTAACCAACATTCTTTTTTTCTGCATTCAGTAGGTGAATGTTGGTATGATCATAGTCTGCCAAAGGCAGCATGAACTAAGGTTTCAGGCTCTGCAAGCATCACACGTGCTCTGACACATTTTTGAATGTGATACTTTTTTACTTGGCTTGAAACAGTGATCTCCTGGGAAACATTTATGAAAATCTGTGTTACTTGCATCAGCCTCTTCCATTGATCCTGTAATGCTTCAAATTCACCTGTTTACAGTCCAAGACTTTGTAATTCAATTGATTCTTAGGATGGGAAAATTTGAAGAAAAGTGGCATCCTCACATGGGGGGCCCATCACCATAGCACAGGAACATATACAAAGTTCGTTCAACACCTGCTGAAGACTACTAATCAAGTTCTGATATATAAGACAGAATGAAATTTTGCAGTCAGAAAACACTATCACAGGGTCTTGGGCTGTTAGAGGAAAATCAGAAGCATCACACATATTGTTAAGCAGAGAGAGCAAATCAATTGCTGGCAAGTAGGTGGAGGGTTTCAAGAATGCATGGCCACTTGACAGATCTGTACGAGAATGATGAAGAAGAGGAGAAACAAGCACTGTGGCAAAAAAGGCATACCTTTTTTCTGTGCAACTGTAACAAAACAAAAAAATATAACTGGGACTATTTTGTGAAGGTGGGAGGTGAAGCAATGCCTTTCTTTTTCAGTTTCCCTATAAACCTGTGTCCTCTGATAATTTTTTCATATTATATTTTATTTTAGGAAAACAAAGAGATAAGAAGATACAGAAAAGAAAAAATGATTACATATAATTATATATATCAAAAGGTGAATATATAATAAAATATATGAAACAGAAAATATTTCTCCTCATCACCCCCTTCATTACATTGAAAGATTTTTGGGTCACTTTTTATAAAATACTATAAAACTTACATCTGTTGGGATACATTTATATTCAGTGTTTTACATTTCAAATTTTGTAGCTAATCTGTGTTATCAATTTCACCATGCATACTCAGTGGTGCATATTTTTGCCATTTCTGCATACTCACTAACACTTTTAGCAAATGGGTAATATAACAAAAATACTGAAGAGAGGACTATTATATATCTTACAGTAGAAAATTAAAAATGTTTCTCCTCAAAACTTACTTCCTTACACACATTTATAATTAACATGTTCTATTTAGAACTGGTTCTAGTTCTGCTTCTTCATTGAAATACAATTGTATGCACTTTTTAAAACTACTTCTCTTTCTAAATTTGACTCCTTTTTGCATCGTACACACTCCATCTCTCCTCAGATTTCATAACTGATCTGTTTCTCAAATAAGTTGTTAATTTTGCCATCACTGCATATTTGGCAAGTGTATTTTCCCATTCTTCTAAGCACAGACAAATATCTAGTTCCTGTTTTGCTACGTAGATCATTCTAGCCACTGTCACCATGCATATGAATATCTCAACGAAACTTTTTGGCAAAATGTTAGACAATATACCTAGTAGCATATTCTTGTCTTCCATGAGGAAATTAAACTTTAATATATTCTGTTTTTCTTCATGAATTTACTTTCAATGTCTTTTTGCTTTTTTACACCTCCACCACATATGGAAGAAAGTTCCATCTTTATCTTGGCATTTCCAACATTTTCCTTTGTAGTTTTTATTTGCTTTTTTCAATATCCTTTGGAGTTATATACCATCTAAAACCCATTTTGTACTAGTTTTCTCTTAACACCTTGCTGTAATTTTGATATCTTTCCCCCATAGCCATTCCCATTGATGCACGGATATCTGTTCTTTAAGATTCTGCATCCATTTAATCATACATTTTTTCTCTTGTTCTTCTTCTGTTTCTATATTAAGTAGTAACTTATAAATCCATCCTATTAAATGCTTTTTTTGTTTTATAAGCTGAACTCAGTCACATCTCTTAGGGCACGACCTTCAGTATTAATAATCTTTAGTATTGAAACTAATTGAAGATGTAACAACCATTGAATGCTTATTCCTAGATCTCTAATATTTTGCCATGACTTGATTTTCCCCTGAGCATTTATGATACCATACATTAGAAAATCATTTTTATTTCTCATGTTCTTATTGTAATGGGCCTCTGTTGGAGACATGTGAAGAGAATTTGAAGGGCTCAACAAATTCCAGCATGCAAACCACATTCTCAACAGTCCATTCTGATTATATGACTTCTGTCTTGTGTTATAATCATTTTAGTTGATTTCTTAATCCATAAATAATTATGTAGGCCTTCATCTAGATCTTCTAATTCAAGTTTTATTATTCTTTGTCTTAGGTCTTTAATTCAATCAGCAATCCAAACCAGGCCCGCCATTTGGTAGTATAATTTTATATTTGAAGCTGCTAATCCTCTTTTTTTTCCTCATCTTGTAGTACTTGGGTGGGGCAATCCTGACCTGCACCTGCATTGCAATAGCCAGCCACCATGCGACCTTGGTGCTGCTAGTCAGCTCCCTAGGGGCCAAGTTACGCTGCACCGGAGGGGAAGGAAGTGCAGCTGGCTGCTTGTGAGGCCATGTCTATGGCAATACCACTGCAGCACAGCCTTGTGGCATACTGTCAAGGCAGGAGTGGCACAAGGGGAGGGGAACTTTGGGTCAATGGGAGTGGCCAGTCCTGCGGTAGATGCCACTGCACATGACAGTTGGGGGTGGGGAAGCACAGCTCAGGAGACCCTCATGCTTTCCTCCCACCCAGCCCCCTGATAGAGACCCCTGCTGATGATAGGTGCATGGTCACAGTCATTTGTTTGTCCTACATGCCAGCATGTTCCATGGGCAAGCCCCCCCCCCCCCGTGAATACTTCAAGTCCACCATTGACTCAGGGAATCCCCGTGACCAAGTGCTCCCCCAGTGCTACTTGCACAAATGCCTTCCTCCCTGGGTGCCAGAGGAACCCCTTCTTGGAGCAGACACACAGTTAGGAGCCTCATACATGCACTCATTCCATTAGTGACCTCCTCCCACCCTGTAGGTTGGTTGCATCGTTCCCCTCTTCTCTGCTCTGTGCTCACAACAACCCCTTGAGGTTGGTCAGGCTGAGAGTGTGCTTCTGGCCCAAGGTCACCCACCTAGATGCCATGTAACAAGTGGGGAAAGGAATCTGGGACTTCCCTATAGCCTCATGCTATAGCCAGCACAGTGAGGCTGCTCACTCACCCAGATGACCTTCTGCCCCCTCCCCCTTCACACAGAAGCCTGTGAGGCATGCAAGACATTCCCTCCATCTTAGACATTCCCTTGGGAAGCCCACAGGGGGAGTGGCAAATGGGGTGGGGAGGGAGTGGGGCAGGGAGGAGCTCTGGCCATGTAGCACAAACCAAGCAGCAGCGACAAAGTTGGGCCACAACATAGTTTTTATTGCACTGGAATCCATGGCAAGAGGTGACAACTCCGTCCACTTCCACTCTGGGGACTGAGGGTGCCCAGCATGGCCTGAGCCTAAGTGGGATAGCATCCCAGGAGGAACTTGGAAAGGCTTGAAAAGCTCTGCTTGAAGAGAAGGGCTGGAACAGCTGATTGAGTAGTGAGCGTGGGGGGGGGGTTACAATACTCACAAGCCTCTTTGTTGCATCTCCACCTGCAAGACATTAAAACAGAGCCATGGCAACCGGGTGTGAGTGCCATGGCAGCCTCAGCCATGGAAGTCTTCTCATGACAGGGTCTGCAAATACAGTCCCAGGGGGGGCTCACCACAACCCCCCCTTGAGGTGCATGATGGAACCTGCCAACTCACACTCACTTGTCCTGTGTCAAAGTGATCCCCAATTGCTTGCAAACCATCCCCCGCAGAAGCTCCAGCTGAAGGCTGTGAATTGGCAAGGGAATGGTTTAAAGGGACACTTGCCAAGCTGGCTCACCACAAGCAACAGAGCAGCTGCTAGACCCCACCACCACCACAGATATACCCTAAACCCTGCCAAGTCTCATGGAAAACTATGCCATACTGGAGTCTGATACCGATTGAATATTTAAAAAATAGTTAGTGATGGCCTGGAAGTCAAGAGTTCCACAGGACCAGTGATATTTCTTTTGTTGAGCCTAAGCATCTCTTTAAATTCTGGTTTAAATCTATTAATTTTGTGTAGTGGATTTGCAAGAACTGTACTATTCACTTTAAGCATATGCATATTAATTTCACTAATAAAATAATATTTCAATGCATATTTTCTAAAAAAAATCAGTTAATGAAATAATAATAATAATAATAATTAATAATAAGGAATTCTTTCAGACAAAGAAGTTTGCCAAGAAAGAATAAAGAAAAAAGTGTCTGATCCTAACAGAACAGCAGCAGTAACTCTGTCTCCTGTCCCTGTTTCATAAAAACAAACATCTTGAATGCTACCTGCTGCACAAAGGCAGTATTATATGTAGAGATTGGGGAGGGGGGATCACCAGTGTATTGCTGAGATCTTTATATTCGAGCGGTAAGACTGAAAAGCATATTATACAATTAGTAAGAAAAATTAGAGGATAAATTTAGATGATGCCTTTGGAGAGTCTTTTAAACATGTAAATCTTATGTGTCATAAATTAAAAAGAAAGCTAAACTTCTTACTTTGGTATTTTAGTGGAACAATTGAGTTTAAACTACTGAATGAAGGTCTATCCTATTAAATATGATCAGACCCAATTTAAATGGCATTAGATTTGTCATGTTAGTGATCAAAATTTCACCTAAAACCATACTTATCTGAGATTAACAGAAAGTGCATGCTTGCAAAGTCCTTTGGACATCGAAAAGCATTGTTCACTACTATTTATATCAGCTCCTATTGAACTGTTATAGTTTCTAATTATGAATAGAGTTGCAGGGTAATCCTAAAAACACTTTCCTGAGAGTAAGACCTGGTAAATATACTTGAATAAGATTCTGAGTAGACCTATTTAGGATTACACTGTAAATATTTTATCTAATGATGATGATGATGAATTGTCACTACCAGATATTTGACTGGTATATGGCATTCTGCAGTTTGAGATCTAGCCAAGTTCTTGGGAATTGCAGATGCACCTTTGCAGGATTTTTGCTGTTCTAAGTAGCACTGTCTTTTGGAACTGAGCTGGTGTTATATGCTCAATGTCCAGAATGTCCAGGTGTTTCTTAAGACTTCCTAACCCTAACCCTAACTCTGTTTGTAGGTCTTGGTATTTCATGATCTTCTCCAGTGTTCCCTCTAAGCTGAGTTAGTGTGAGCTAGCTCACAGTTTTTTAGCCTCCAGCTCACACATTTTTGTCTTAGCACAGGAAGGATGGCTCCAGAGCAAACTAATTTCTGCAGTAGCCAAATCACTTGCTCACAACTTTAATGACTGTAGCTCACAAAGTAGAATTTTTGCTTACAAGACTCCACAGCTTAGAGGGAGCCTTTCTCCTTTTTTATTCTGCTGTCTCCTGGGATTGTAGTGTCAGTGATCCAAACCCTATTTCGCTTTTCCCCCTACAATGGTGATATCAGGAGTGTTATGCTGTTTCTAACCGGAAGTCCCAAATAATATTTGTTTCATCAGTCTCCATGATCTTGTCTAGTTTGTGCTCCCATGAATTTCTGACTGATGGTAAATCATACTTCTTTCAATGATTCACATGCAATGTAGTCAACTTGAGAAATTTTTCTGAAGGAATTGACCATGTGGTCAACTGTTTTATCCTTTCCTTATAAAGTCAACATTGGGTGTAATCATTGGTCTTCTGAATTTTGGCTTTCATACTATTTGTTTCCAGTGCCTGCTCTGTGCAGGTAGAATGAGTCCTTCCATTTCTTTCTTCAAATGCCCATTTTGGAGCCACTTTCAGGTGTTTTCATTATCAACTTTATTCTCTCTGTCTTTCAAGTAATGCCCATGCAAGTGCTTTTCCTTCCAGTCATCAAACTGAGTTTTGATTTCAATTTTTTTTTTTTTTGGTAATCTTCTTTGGTTTCTGTAACCTTAAATAAGTCTGCCTTTTACTTTTCAGCTAGAAGCCTCTCTTTGCTTTTCTTGCTGTACTCATTCAGTGCTCATTTTTCTTCTTCAACTGCTTGCTTAACTTTCAGAAGACTCCTCCACCTAATTTTCTTGGTAAGTAAAGATAATCAGCGACACTTCTAGGGTGTAGTGAGTGATGCATTGACATTATCTTATGCTTTTTATGTATTATCTATTGCTTCTAATTCAGCTTGTTTCCAGTCAATAATGCTAGCTGTGTATCTTAGAACAGGGACTGCTCATGTGTTAACTGACTTTACCATGTTGCCTACATTTAATTTTATTCACAGTATCTTTGATAACACTTTTTGATTGTATTTTTATTAACACAAGTGTGTTTGATATTGTTAGCTTCCAAAATTCCAAGATATTCATAGTTTTCTTCAAATCCCAGTGTTTTGATGTTGTTGTTGTTTGGCATCTTGATTTTTCTGTGTAAAGAATCTTCCTTAATCTTCCCTTTATAACCAGAGTGGGCTGTGCATTCAATTGAGATAATAAGAAAGCTCTAAAATAATTTGGGATAGTTAGATAAAAAGCATAGGAAGATGGTGATTTATGTGGAAGAATACCAAAAAATAAAGAAGAACAGACCCTGCAGGCATGAGACCATGTGATCAATCCCTTTCTTTGATATTCTTTTTGATATAGGAGTTAACAATTGCGGGTTCCAGGCCCTGAATAATGTCAGGGTTTCGTCCAATAAGAGAGAATTTTAAGTTGAGAATTTTGGACTAAGAGGATTTATGAGAATCTACTCATAAGATAGGTATCTGGAGTAACTACAGAGTACTTTAAGGTACAAATTTTAGGCCATTTGCCAAGCTTTATCCTCCAAGGATGGTTGACCCAATTATGCTTGTAGAGATACTCCAGTTATGCAATTTGTTGTGTTGGTCAACTTACAAAGGAAGTGAAGTAGAGGGAGGTCAAAGGATTCTTTGGCAGATTGGATCAAGATGGCTGCCCTGAAAAGCAAGTTAGGGACAATTTTCATATTATTCATAAATTCACTTGTTGGATATTCATATTCACTTGTTGGATTCTAACATTATCTATAGACCATCAGTATAAGGGAGGATTCCTTTTCTTCTGAAAGAGGAGTACTTTTCATTTACCATAATTAATTGCTAGATAGCAAATTTGTTCAGTAGTCTCTAAAGTCCAATGTGAAAGCAGGACAGTGTCAGCATATAATAAAAGTGGGGTGTCTAGGCCAGCTAGACAAAGAGGACGACAATTTTTATCAAGGGAGCTGGATAAATCTTTTTAAGTATAAGTTAAATAGGAACAAACAAACACCCCTGCTGGACTTCCTTGTAAATAGAAAAGTTTTTAGACAGTCGTCTTTCTGTGCTGCAAGAGACCTGAGCAGTCTGACCAATATGAAGATTTTCTTTCAACTATCCATAGTGGATTTCCTTAATCTGTTCCAGAGTCTTGATCTAGCAGTTCTGTCAAATGCTCCTTTAAGATCCATAAAGGCTACATAAAGAACTCCTTCCAAAAATGAAGTATATTTTTTGCTAAATGGAAGAGAATCAGACTATAGTCTGAAATAGAACAACCTCTTCTGAAACCAGCTTGCTCCCAGCCTAAACTGTTACTAGTTTCCATCCATTCCAGCAGCCTATCTGATAGATAAGAGGAGTGTAATTTCCCCAAGAAAGATAATAAAGCAAATGGATGGTAACATGTCAGGTAAAACTGGGGCCTTTCTAAAATATGGGGACTATGTATAGAATGTTATTGGAGGCATTTACTATACTGTAGACTGGGGCTAAAACTTCAGCCTATCAAATAGGATACGCTTGAAATATCTCATTAGGAATTAAATCCACACCCAGGCCTTACCGGCATGCAGATAAGATATAAGGTATTTAATGTAACTGGGGGCCAAAAAGGAAGATTGTCAGGACAATTAAGATTGAATTTGATTCCACTGAGGAAAAGAGAGAACTGAAATAGTTAACCCAGATGGATGATGAAATGCAAAAAGGAATATTATGATAGACCTTCATTCCAGAGTTAACAATTGACCAGAATGCAGATGCATTATTATCATTAGCAGCTACAATCGTTTCCAGACCTTAAGGATAAAGTTGGGTTTATGATGTGCTAACAAAAATTTTAGTGTCAACAGTTAATTCAATGACTCATGGTCATTTTTCTTTTTGAATTCTCTGGCCTTTCATGGGTTCTTTGATAATCTGTTTGCATTCACCATCAAACCACAGGTTTTGATGTATAATCCTAGATAGACAACTTCTCTGTGTTATCGGCCTAGTATATCTTGGTTGGAAAACTGTAAAGATCTCAGAGAGGATGTGCAAAGATTCTACAGAAGAAGATGAAGATAGTTTATCTTTATATTAAGAGACTTTTATAGTAAATTGCAAAACAACATAAATGATATAAACAATTAAATTTTAAATTTAAATTGGTCAAGAGCCTCAGAAGGTAGAGACAATAAGTGGGAAGGCTTAAGATCTAAAAATAAAAGAAGTGGATGATCACTTTCCAGAAAATCACTATTTCCATAGCCTTCACAAAGGGAGCCACTCCTGTTGACAAGACATATTGGCGCAAAAGGCACAAATGTCAATGTGTAATTTCCCTTGGAGTTGAGACCTACTTGACCGTTACTTGGAATTAAATTTCTCTGAATACAAAGATTTGCTAGATCTAGGCCATTTGAATCAACAACTCTATTGTTAGAATATTCCTCCAGGTCAAATTGGCCCAGGGATTCTAGAAGATTTTGCCTTCCTCTGAGCATAGAGCAGGGATCACTGGGGGAATGTGGGGAGGTAGCTGTGAATTTTCTGCATTGTACAGAGGGTTGGACAGGAGAACCCTTGGGTCCATTCCAGCTCTATGTTTCTGTTACCCCTGGGGAAAATGTGGGAGTCAGCTGAATGCATGTCTTTTTCTCATGCTTGTGCACCCTTGGATCTAGTCTAGAATGGACAGGTTGATACAATCTTATAATTCTGAAATATGTCTGAGCTTATTTTTAGGGCAACATTAATATCATGTGATTTGAGATCTGGAAACTAATCAAACATGCAATACCGAACAAACTTTATTAGCAATTAAACCATTTCAAAACACAGGCTTCTTATCAGGTGTGCTGACCCAGCTTTAGAAAGAGTGGTTAGAATACGTTCCTAATTAAAAGTGGAATGGATGTGATAATGGTAATCAATGCATTCAAAGCCTTTCTATGAACATGAAAGGAGACTAAAAAGGGAGGTATAGCAAAGGTAATGAACAGTCAGCTGAAGTTTAGTATTAGGGAAACTACTTGAGCAAAAAATAAAGAAACTGATTGATCTAAGAGTATTTTAGGAGCTGCTGATGACCAACATGCGGACTTGTTTTCAAAGGAATAGAATGTGTCAGTAGAACTTGACAGTCTCCTTTAATGCTAATTCGAGAGGTCTGATCTTACATCGCTCAGCTCTGTAGTATTTTCATATTATTCAGGGCTAGGCTGGCCAATAATTTTGAGAAAAAATATCTTGCCTCTTCTACAGAGATTTTAAAAGTGGAAATGGGCATTTGAAGCTTTTCATGGCACAGAGGTAACTAACATCCCATTAAGCCTCTGTTAAAGGGGTAGGGCATTTTTTCCTCAAAGTTGCTGGCAATCCTCTTCAAAGCAACTGCTGAACAGTGGTAGGGAAAAGTCCAAAGTTGGATTTGATTTAATTAGCATAAGATTCATTTTAGGAAGGGTTTTACCAACTGGAAAGGGTTTAAGTGAACCACAGGCATTGGTCTTGCTATGGGTTTTGCTTCTGCTTACGCTATCAATGCAATCCTGTGCAGATTAGCTCCAGTTTTATATGCACTGATTTCAATGGGATTAGATTGGAGTAACTCTTCATATAATTGCAATGTATGTTTTGGATGATTTGGGGCTAATGTTTTAAATATGTCAGGTACAGAACATTCAACATTATTGCAGTAAATTGAAGTACTTTCAGTTAGCCAACGTTGTGTGTATATGGTGTAGCCCTATGGTTCCATTTTCGATGGAGCATAATGCTAAAAGTAGCATATCAGTATGTCTAATTGTCAACATGGACATAACTGAGGATACTTAAATTCAGAGACTGGGTTCATGAATAGACAAGACAGATCTTTCCACAAACCTGAGAAAAGCCTCATGTTTGCAGAATAATCTGTAATCTAAAAAGCAAGCAAAACAAACACAAAAACCTTGTAAGGAGAGGATATAGGAGTGGCTAAGAGGCAGGAAAGAGGAAATCATAATCAAAACTATTACAAAGTATTAAAATCGTATTAATTAAAAAGGCAGGATCAAGATTAATTTCAAAAATAGATATGTATTGTCAACATACAGAGTAAGTTGAATAAACTATACATTGGACATGCAGCAAGACAATAAAAATATATAACTATACGAAGCAAATACTGGCCAGAAAATTCACCTTTTGCTGGACCTGTGCACAGCAATTAAATTATTTTACTAGTGGAGAATGACACAGTGTGCTTTTTATACAGAGTTTAGCTGAGGAAGCTCAGAAGTCCCAGATCAGAATTTAACCCATGAGGGGCCAAAGTCTGCAACTTTAAAATCACTCAGTCTTCTTTTTTAACAGGACTTCTTTATGGTGATGATATAATTTATATAAACCCCCAAAATGAAATCAGTGGGCCCATGTTGTTTTTTTATGAAATGCTGTACCAGAGGGCCACTAACTGTTCTGTGAAGTATGTTGCTCCTATGTTCAATTATTCAAGTCTTTATTTTCTAGAGGTCCTCCCCACATGTCTTACTACAAGAACATCTGATGTCATAGAACCATATCTGAATTGCATATTCTTTTTTTATCAAAGGGATTAAAGAAATGCTGTATTTTGAGTTAGGTTACAAGACTCACAATGTCCACATCTAAAATGACCTTTGGTGAAACCTGCTCCTGGAATGGTTCATTGTAGATTCATGGGAACAAACAAAGGATTTGCCTTTCGTCTTTTGTGCAGTCCCACATTGGGGACTATACTTGCACAGGCCTGCTGATGGAGATCAATTTCTGCCTTCTTAAGAGTAGAGAGGATGCCCCTTCCCTTGGCGCATGCCCACAGCATTCCCATTGGAAATGTATCGAGGGTGAGGGGCTCCATTTTCCTTCAGTTCTCCTTTTGCCACCAAGCTTCCAGGCTGACTGCTGCTTTGCACGCCATAACCGGTACTTTTGGAGAATGCTGTCTCCCTGATTCCCACCAAGCCATCTCCACATTTTGGTGACATGAGTGCTTCAGACTCTGAGGTGAAGCCTGTTCTGGTAGGTCAGTGCAAATAGAGAAGCTGCTTCCACCAACAACCTCTGGGCACAGGTCAGCAAGGTAGGCAATTAGTGCCTTCTCAGCGCTTCCTTTCACAACCTTAGTTTCCTACCACCAGGGCTCTTGGCCTCCTTATCCTCCATGCCTGCAGCTGTGGGGTGAGCAAACCCCCCTTGAATCCAAATCCATCGCACAAAGTGCCTCTGCATCTACTCCAGGCTTGTATTTTCTTCCTACTGGCTATTCTATGGGCCCATCAGTGCTTCTCTGACTCTGAGCAAGAAGAGTGCTATTGCTCGGACACAGGTTTGGAAATGGTCACTGACCCTTTTCCTGATGAAGCAGTAGGAGACCCTATAGCTATATCCCCAAC
Organism: Gekko gecko; assembly: GCA_029375565.1. Classification (NCBI taxonomy): domain Eukaryota; kingdom Metazoa; phylum Chordata; class Lepidosauria; order Squamata; family Gekkonidae; genus Gekko; species Gekko gecko. Next base: position 57,722,070 of record JAPDNY010000003.1, on the reverse strand, counting down.
TGAAGACTTACAGCTGGACTTCTAGCAGATGATTAGGATGGCTAAGCCTTTAGAACTTGAGTTGGTCTCATCGAATCTGAACTCCAAGCACAAGATTCTTTCAGCACTCTACTCTGACCAAGGTTCCCAGTAACATGCACACCCGTGAGCATACACATGGATTTTCAGCCCTCTGTCTATGGCTTTTCATCTTAAGCACAGGGGTGCTTCCTCTTGGGTGGCCCCACCCTCCAGATCAGCTGGTGCCTGCGGGTGGGCCCAATAAAAGGGGTGCTGGAGCCTGCCCACCTGTGCCAGTCAGGTAGTGTGAGGTGGGAGCCAACCCAACCCCCGCTTGCTCCTCCCATGCTGCAACTTCCTGTGCCTACAGCTGGACCAACTCCCATGGCCACTCTCCAAAGCCTCTTCCAGGTTGACTGATGGTTTGCACACCATTGGGGCTTCAAGGCCGTCATCGATGAGCAACATCTGGCAGTGAGCTGAGTTAAACTGTGGGAGGTGAGCTAAAGCTGTGGGGGGGTGCAGGGGGCCCTCTCTTGCTGAGGGAGCTGAGGGAGAGGAGCCCCAGCCCTGGGTCATGTTGCCAGCAAAATGCCATCACTGGGGGGAGGGGTGTGTGGCCTGGGCCCGGTGGCCATGGACCTCCATCATGTCCATTGGGAGAGAGGGGAAGGCACATGTGGCCCGGGCCCAGTGGCCACAGAACTCCAACATGGGCATCTGGAAGGAGGTCAAGCAGGGTAAGGCTGGGAAGCCCAGCGAAGCTGGGGGAGCCTGGCAGTGAAGGTGGGGGGATTGAAGTCTGCAACTGGACTTTTCAGTTTATCTTGTCTGCTGCAGATGTAGGGCTGGGGAGAGTTGAGGATGGGTGGGAGGTTTGGGATTTTTAAAAAATGATGGGCCAATCCCACCCCACCCCAAAGGGAGAGTTGCTGCTAGTTTTGGAGCTAGGTAGGGGGAGTGAGCAGGGGGGGATGTAGAATGCAGGCTGGGATGGTGTGGAGGAGCTGGGGAAGGGGGGAGCAAATGATTCAGCCCACATGAGAGTGATGGAGGAAAGGGATTTGGCTTTCTTTGTGGTCCTCCAAATACTGTATATATTTTCAGGGACCCTGGGATCTGGCAGCTTAGAGTCCTATCCCTGCTGCTCTCCCTCCCCACCCCCAGTCTCCCTTCCAAACAAAGAGACCAGGTCTCATGTCATTGCCCCCTCTGGAGTTCTGATGGCTCTCTGCCAACTCCCCCGGCCACTGATCCACTCACCAAAGGCGTGCAGGAACTCAGACAGATCAGGCTGGTTTATGCTTTTGTTGTCACACCTTTCATTCCCCCCACCCCCCTTGGTCCTGCCCTGGATATTTCTCCATCCTCCCCACCCTGGGTGTGGATAGCTGCTGGCAGCAGCTTTGTAATGGGGGTGGCTCTGGAATTTCCCAGGCCAGTTTAATTGCTATCTGGTGCCCACTACACCAAGCAGCCTGCACCTTTGTCATCCTTGGGCACAAAGAATTTTCCTCACTCTCTGATGTTGGTTCTCCTCTGCCCTTCTATTGTGATGGTTTTCATGAGCATGTGCTTTATTTAGGGAAATCCCACTCCTCTCACTCCTTTCTCTCTCTCTTTTAAAAGTCTGCAAGACTGCCCAGCCAGATCCTGGTGGCCTTGCTCAGTGTGAAAAGGACTGGCTTCATTAGGTATACAAGTAAGAGTTTCAAGGCTGGCAGTTTTTGTGTGATGAGTTTCTTGTTCGTAGTCTCACAGATCATGGTAAAGTAATCGGTGGACTGTCTGCTGCTGCAACTATAATGGAAGGGAAGGGAAGGCTGTCTTGTGCTTAGCCATTTGGGAAGGGGTGTGAGTGACTGGGTACATGAATGGAACATTTTGGAGCAAGCGTACATAGTCTGTACTTCCATGATGTATGCATGGAATTGCAGGCTAACTGTAGCTTCCAGAATAATTCCTGGACATCTTGCTCCATCATATTGCATTATTATTTCTGAAGCATTATGATTTATTTATTTATTTATTTATTTATTTATTTATTACTTTCCATTTATCTCCCGCCTTGCCGGGCAAACTGGCTCAAGGCGGCCTACATGAGATAAAATACAATAAAACAATCAATACACTGCAACAGGAGCGTTGCAATTTATTATATCCTGTTTTCCAAGGCTAACTGTGCTAACATTATCTCCCGTTGAAGTATCTCCCTTCTCAAACTCCACCTTCCTTAGGCTCCACCCACGAAATCTCCAGGTATTGCCCAACCTGGAGCTGGCAACCCTAGCACCAGTTGTGGATGGTTAATAGGAGAGCCCCTCTTTCTTTCCATGGCTGACTGATCACTGAACCATATCATGAGTTTAATTTCTGTCACCATCTGCTGGCTCTATCCCAGTTAGCTGTACTTAATCCTTATTTCCGATTAGTTAGTTAGAACCATGGGAGTTTGACTTATGTTTGACTAATTCCATTTTATATGTTACTGCCAAGAAAGGAGAGTTGGCTATGCAATCAGGAGAATCATGGTAATCAATGGAAGAGAGGTTGCATTTGACTATACTTTCTGTAAGCAAAAGGTGATAAATGAACAATATGGGTTGTTCTGTTCCACTATATTATATTCTTAGATCTCCAAGCTTTCATGGTTTAAGCTGCTACAGTTTTTGTTGGTAAATCAATGAGGCCTAATTTTAAAAGAAGCTACTTCAAGGCACTGAGTCTGTGGATTCCAAGCACAGAGAGGAATTTGGAGGCTGTTTGGGTTCTGATGTGTTACTATTAGAAAAAATAGTCAAAGAGATTAATGATATGGTATCTTTTCCTTGTAATTCTGGGTGACAGATCCTGTTTATTATTTTTCCCGTTATTTTAGACTTTCTTCAGTATCTGGGAAAAGCTCATATACTGAGGGGTTGGCAACATATGAGTTTATTCAAATATGCAGCCTGAACCTGTTAACATTCACTCAGAAATAAATATCATTGACTTCAGCAGGGGTGAACTACTCAAGAAAGCGTGCATAGTACTGTACCCATAATTAATTAGTGAAAAAGAACAACAACAAAACAAACAAACAGGAAAAATTCTGTTACTGGCTGACGGTGCATATATATTGCATAGAATTTAATTTTCACTGCACTGTACTTCAGATCACAATAGTCTGCATTTTACAGAAACAGACTGTTATCCTGTCATGGTCAGTACTGCCTACTGTGACTGGCAGCAGCTCAGGTGGAGTTTTTTCACATCACATGGTATCTGATTCTTTCATTTGGAGATGTCAGGGACTTTACCTGGTACCTTCTACATATAAGGCTTCCCCTTGATAATGAACACATGAAGCTGCATCATACTGAGTTGGCCCATTGGTCTAACAGTGTTGTGTATGCTCATGGGCTGTGGCTGTCAGGATATCCGGCAGAGGTCGCTCACATGATCTACTGCTGGCTCCTTTTTATTGGAAGTGATGGAGGTTGAACCTAGGACCTTCTGCACACCAAGCAGAGACTCTACCCTTCAGCCATGGCCCCACCCTATCTTGAAATGCAGCATTTTATTCTTGCTGTTAGGTAGTCATGTCTTAAGAGGTGTGGAAACTCTGGGCCTGATTCTGCCCAGACTTAACCCTTCCCATGAACTTGAGGGGGTGGATCCTTCCATTCCACTGAGCAAAGTTTACTTGGTTGCTAAGACCTTCCGCCCTCCAGCTTGGTGTGTCTTAATGCTCCTCTAGTGTTCTGCAATACAAGTGCATGCACAACTGTTCAACCAGACTTTAGAGACATTTTTTGTTAGTTTCCCAGGGACTAAGAGCCTTTGCCAATGTCTTTGAAAATGTCGAAGCAGAAAGCTGATGTTCCACAGTTCATTGGATTCATGAAGAAAAAACATCACAATTTCAAGACTTCATGGCTGATGGAAACTGTGATGTCACAGGACGTAAGAAGGTGCAACTAAAAGAAATCTTTGAACATTATGAAACTGATGATGTGGTTGTCTGCAAAATATGTCTCAAAGCAGAAGTTTACTGGGATTGGAGCACCAGAAAGAAATGGGCTGACTAGAAAGTAGATTATCATAAGCACGACACAAATCACAAATGGCACTTTGATGTCATAACAAAACTTCAGAACCAGAGCCATGGATCTCTACTGAATTTGTTACCAGAAACCCCTGAAGATTGGAACATCAGAATGGAGTATGCAGACCAAGAGAGGTCATCCAAAAGAGGTTAATAATTTAATTGACAATATGCTACTTGCAGTTAAGATTAATGCATTCATGCTGTCTGTGCAGGAAATCCATGACCACTTGGCAAAATATCTTAAAATTCCTGCAAGTGGGAGAAGCAAAAACTATGCCTTTGAATTCATTAAATGCATAAGTGGCAGGGCTCTTTTTGTAGCAGGAACTCCTTTGCATATTAGGCGACATACCCTAATGTAGCCAATCCTCCAAGAGCTTACAGAGCTCTTCTTACAGGGGCTACTGTAAGCTCTTGGAGGATTGGCTACATTAGGGGTGTGTCACCTAATATGCAAAGGAGTTCATGCTACAAAAGAGCCCTGAGTGGTGTTGTTAAAAGCCAGATTTTAAACAAAATCTGGGAATCTCCTTTCCACACCCTCATAATTGATGGAAGTACTAACATTACTGTGTCTAAAAATGCTTATCATGTACATCAAATTCAGAAGACTTGAGGCCATTTTTGCTGGAATTGAAAAATTGGCTGCTTGCAATAGTGCTGCAATAGCTGATTCCATAAGGAAGTTTTATAATGAAAATCATTTGGACATGAATCACATGGTTATGTTTACTTCAGATGGTGCCTCTGTCATACTTAGAAAGAGGAATGGCATTGCTGCACTTCTGTGTGAATCAATTCCTCATCTGCTAGAGCAGCATTGTGTAGTTCATTGAGAAGATTTAGGAATAGATGATGCATGGAAAACAATCCCATTCAATAGGGAGGTTGAAACTCTAATACGTACAGTTTATACCCGCTTCTGTAGATCAAGTGCACAAAAAACTGAACTGCAGGAAATAGCCAATGCAACAGTCAGAGACATTTCATTTAGGCCACTGAACAAGGTAAGGTGGCTGGACAACTCGCTGTAAATGCTTCGGTTAAGAATTATGGAATTGTAACTGAATACTGCAAAGAACAAGTTGCAGAAGATAATGACCCAATACACAGATACTGTCCTGAAAGATTAAGTAATCCACAATACAAGGTGGGATTATTTATTTTTTGCGATATTCTTGGCAATTTAGCAGAAGACCATGGCCATACAGCCCAGAAAATCTACAACAACTAATGAACTCTGGCCGTGAAAGCCTTCGACAACAAATTTTGCAGAACTTTGCAAAAGTCTTCAGAAGAGCTCTTTGACCACCTGTGGAAGCTTTTCAGCTCACCAAAGCCAAAATCAGGAAAATTAGATCTCAGTATCTGGGAGATAAAGTCCATTTCAGTGAGACTCTACAAGACCTAATTTCATTTTACAACTCTACAGTAAATATCAATGCCATTCTCCATTTCATTAGGCAACCTTGTGCCCGGATGGATCAAATATTTCCAGAGAATTAACTGCAGAATTGGTGTGTATTTGACAAAGACTGGTTATTATACCCCTCCAACCTGGACAGTTTCTCCTTTGAGGATCAAGAGCTTTCAAGATTAGCTAAATGTTACTGCATTTTGTTCCTGAAAGATGAACAATCATATGATAAGGAGCTTCGTAAAGAATATTCAGACTTCAAAGTAATCATCGCAAAGAAGATAAAAGCTGGAGCAATGAAAACCTTCCAGGCATACTAACATTTACACGACAACAAGAACAATTCCGTGAACTAAATCTTCTCCTAGATGTTTGTGGAACTTTTCAGGCCTCAAGTGCCGATTGTGAGAGAGGCTTTAGCTTTATGAATGCCATTAAAACTAAGATTAGAAACTGGCTAAATAACAAGCAAGGGGGCATAGGGTCATTGTCAGCTCTGTGGAGAAGCTGCAAAAATCTGGAATTGGGCAAACCAGAACAATGTCTCCCTTCAGGCCATTCATATCACTGCGGTACACAATGCTACAGCAGATGTGCTGAACAGGTTTACCCTCCCACACTATGAGTGATCACTGTCCAGGAAATACATCCTCCCAATATTCAGGCAGTGGGACTTTCCTATAGTTGACCTGTTTGCCACCTCATACAAAGCCAAGGCAACTTTCTTCTGTTCATGGGCAGCCTATAATCTGCCATCTCTGAGGAATGCCTTTCAATTTCCCTGGCTGGAGGACCTCTTCTATGCCTCCCGCCCTCTTCCTCTCATAGGGAGAATTCTGAGTAGGATTCATACTCAAGGTACCCACTGTATTTTAGTTGCTCCTCTTTGGCCCAGGCAGGTTTGGTTCATGGAGCTTCTGCTCCTCTCCAAGGGGCACTACATTCCACTGGAACCAGCAGTGGACTTCCTAACACATGGTCTCCTATGGCATCAAGATGTGGCCAGGTTCCATCTTATGGTCTGGCTTCTGAACCCACTAGATTAGGCTTTTCTCAAGGGGTGCTGGAGGTCCTGCTTCATTCATGGAAGCTCTCCACCCATAACTCTTGTGCTAGGAAATAGGGTAGATCTGCAGGCTGGATCAAGAACAAGGGCTCTGTCTAGCCCCTTGCATCTGGTTTTGGAATACCTCTTGTCCCTTAAGGATTCAGGCCTGGCCCTCTCCTCAGTGAAGGTGCACCGGAGGGCCATTTCAGCCTTCCATGATTTTGTGAATGGAGTTTCAGTTTCTCGCCATCGCACGTCCAAGCAGTTTCTGAAAGGCCTCTGTAATGTGTGCCCACTAAGACTACATGAGGTGCTGCAGTGGGCTCTCTTCCTAGTTCTTTCCCAGTTGATGCAAGCCCCCTTTGAACCACTTTCTAGTTGCTTCCAGTCTCTTCTCCCCCTTCAGGTGTGTATTTTTTGTTGCAGTTACCTCTGCTAGGAGGGTGGGGGGAGCTGGCCATGCTCAGGGATGAAAACCCATTTGTCCAGTTTTTCTCTAATAGGGTAGAGCTTCGGCATAGTTTTGAATTCCTACCCAAGGTGGTTTCTTCATTCCACCTGTCACAGACTGTTCTTTTGCCAACCCTGTGTCTCCAGCAGAAAATGCTTTACATGATGAGATTTCAAAAGGGATTTATTATATTACCTTAACTGCACAAAGTCTAATTAGGAAGTGTCACTCCTTGTTTTTTGTTTTTTGGGGCCACGGGTTGGGCTCCCACGGGTCAGCTGTTTAAAGGGGCTTTCTTGGGCAGTTAGTCCTTGGGGCTCACTGCCCAAGAAAGCCCCTTTAAACAGCTGAACCACACAGAGCAGTTTGCTCTGCATAGCTCAGCTGTTTAAAGAGGCTTTCTTTTGTTCAATGCTGAGCCATTTGAATCCAACAGCTGAACAGTGCTCCACCACTCAGCTGTTTGGTTTAAATTGCTCCCAGCCATTTAAACCATTGCTTTCTGCTCTCCACAGCTTTCTATGGAGAGCAGAAAGCAGAGGTCATGAACCCATCTGAACTGGTTCAGTTTGCAAACCATCCTCCCAGTTCATATAAGGTTTGTGGTTCAGCCACAAACCACACTGCAAAAATGCAGTTCATGCCCATCCCTACCTATATAACCATCTGAAACTGAGTGGATGGTCAGACATTCAATTCATCTAGCCCAAGGCTACCAGCTCTGACTTGCAGAAATGAATTTCAGACTAAGATCTAAATCAAGATCTGAGAATGAGGTCTTTCCCACCCATTTTATCTGACTCTTTAACTGGCAGCGTAGGGGATTTAACCAAGGTCCCCCTATGTATGCACAGCTTGCACAACTGAACAATGGTTATGCCAGTGTATGTAGGTTTTTGCCACTGCTCATGTGGAGGAAACTAAATCATAGCCACAAAAATCTCTATGCCACATTGCATTCTTTTATCCACATATTGTTTTCTATATATCCAAAGGTTGGATCTAAGATGACTTTTGAGCTAGCTAACTCTCGACTCACATAGAAGACATTTATTTTCATTTCCCTCACTCATAGGCTCAAGTAAATCTGCACGTCCTTTACTTACATGCAAAAATAACACGTGGTTCTCTCACCAGAAGAGACAAAACCTTCAGCCCACTCCTCCCTCTGCTGTAATACTGGAGCCAATTAAGTCTTCAGTCACTCCAGGAACATACAAGCTCGTAAGATGTAGTTTATCAGCAGGGAAGTAACAAATTACCAGTTTAGCTTGACTATAGAAATCAAGAAGGTCTCCTCAAATGGCATGCTTGTTACTGGTTCCTGCTGGGCTTACATATTCGCCTTTCCACATCATTCATCCAAACAGTTAGCCTTTTGATATTATCATATCCAGAAAATAATTAATATAAAAGGTAATATGCAGACTGACCAAATTAAATTATTTGAAAGCTATACCTGGTATCGTGTTGCTAACTCACAGCACTACTGATGCATCTGCAGCACTAAGTATGCAGATGAAAATCTTCAGATTTTTCTAACCCCCCCCCCCAAAAAAAAAAACCTTCCCCCAAACTTTTTTCCATAACAATTTTCATTAAAGCAAAAGTTCCATTCAACGGATGTCTATGTGGAGGACTTTAAAAAAACCCAACCAACCTCAGAACAGGTGTTAGGCTATAATTTATTTTGAAAGATCATTCATAGGAATAAACTCGTGAAGAAACACTGCATGAACTGCATTCTGATTTCCAGCTCTGATTCTGTTCTGACATTACTACTGACCTTTCTCTGCTGTTGCCAGAGATACAGAGACAAATTAAAAGTCACTTTGGAGATCTGTGAATGGACGTCCTGACCCGTGGTGGCTGGTCCATTAGGGCAAACAGGGTAGTGCTCTCCAACTCACACCACGCTCAGACTGCCCACAGCTTTTTCCCGACTGACTCTTTACTGTCCCAACCACGGCAAGGCTAGGGGTGGCAGACTGCCAACTCAGTCAGTTCCTGTCTTGCTGCTGTTTAACTCACCACTGCAGGCAAATAGGTCTTTTCCCTACAGAGGCAGGGGGTTTTCCTGTTCCTTTAAACCAGGCCAATCCATATTCCACTAGCAGGCCTGGCATCAAAACTGGGCTTAGTTGGTCATTTGCGGACCAATGAGAGTTGCAGGTGGAAAATAATGAGGGCCTCTGAAATAATTGTTTCCCCTCCTCACTTTCCAAAGTCCACATCGCAGTAAAATGGATAATGGCATCTTTATACTTTATGGTGATAGATGCTGAGCTCTCGCCAAGATGCCAAGGGACAAATTGCCCACTCTAATAACACCCCCCCTCTCTCTTTTTTTTCAACAGCAAATCAGTGAACATCAAAGAGAATTTTTTTTAATATCTGCATGTCACAGATATAACAGGAAAAAGGTCTTGCAAGCACTGTGTTGGGAAGAGCAATAGAAAATTATAGATTGTTGGTGTCATCTGAAGAGTTAGTTAATTTTTAAACTTTTGAGTATACAAATTCTTTTATGTTTTGTGCCGGTCAAGAACTTTTTAAAATAAAGATTGATTGATTGATTGGTGTCTAATATTTGTAGCCAATACTGTGATAATGGTGCCAAAGGAATGCAAGCCATTGTTCGGGGGGGGGAGAATCTCCAGGCATTCTTTATGCCTCATTCTCCCTACAATTGGAATCTTGTGATGATGCATGCTACAGACACTTTGGGCCAGGCAAAGGATGTTTTTTTAAAATATTACATCACATTTATTCATTTTTTTTTTCTGGAGCAACATAATGCTGGGAAGTAGCTTTACAACATTTGCCAAAACTGACCCTGAAAGCTCCCTTTCAGATGTCTTGGAGTGCTACATATCGGAACAGAAGCTCTTGAATCAGTTTTGTTGCATTTGCCACAACTAGTCAATGAATTACAGGTACTTTCTCATGGCACACATCTTGATCATTATGGGTATATGCAGGCAAAAAATATACTTAGGCTCTGATCACACGCAGAATTTGCTGTGGGATACTCATGAATACCAGGCAGATTTTATGGATGTGATCAAACGGACACATCTGGCCAGTGTCCTGCATCCGTCGGCAACCTGGATTGTCCGGCCAAAGAGAAGGCAAGAGTCACTCCTTTTTTATCACTCATGCCCCCTATCCCTTCTTCCCTGTCGCTCATGCCCCCTTCAGTTTCTGTCTCCTCCCACCCCTTCTTCTCTGGTACTCGTGCCCCCCCTCAGTTTAATCATTCTAGAATCAATCTAGAATCTACTTATTTGTCTTTTTGGTGGTCCACAATATCAGTAAAACTCTCTTCCAAAACTGTATTTCAAATGAATCAACTTTCTTCCTGTCAGCTTTCTTCATTGTCCAACTATCACATCTATACATAGCAATGGGGAATACTACACATCCTCACACTTCAGGAATCTTTTCTAGATGCTTCATGGCTGCCCTTCCCATTTTCAATCTCCTTCTGATCTCTTGGTTGGAGTCGCATTTTGGTTGATGATGGAGCCAAAGAACAGAAATTTGTGAACAATTTCAATTTCTTCATCATCAGCCCTAAAGTTGTATAATTCTTCAATAGTCTTTACTTTTGTCTTCTTGATATTCAGCTATAATCCTGCTTTGGCATTTTCTGCTTTAACTTTCTTTAGTAGTCATTTCACGTCTTCACTATTTTTTGCCAGTAATGTCGTGTCATCGGCATATCTCAAACTGTTAATGTTTCTTCCACCAATTCACCATCATCTAAATCTAATCTACATTTCCTTATGCATATAGATTGAAGAGAAAGGGTGATAAAATACATCCTTGTCTGACACCTTTGCCAATTTGAAACCATCCTGTTTCTCTATAAGGTAAAGGTAAAGGTTCCCTTGCTCGAAAGCCAGTCAAATCCGACTCTAGGGTTGCGGTGCTCATCTCCGTTTCAAAGCCGAAGAGCCAGCGCTGTCCGAAGACATTTCTGTGGTCATGTGGCCGGCATGACTAAACACCAAGGTGCACGGAACGCTGTTACCTTCCCACCGAAGTGGTACCTATTTATCTACTTGCAATTTCTAGCTTTCGAACTGCTAGGTTGGCAGGAGCCTGTTTCTCTATATTCTGTCCTAAAAGTAGCTTCTTGTCCAGAATATGGGTTAACTAATAATGGTAAAAGCAGAGGAAAAAAACCTCATTACCAATCTACAAAATCGTAGCAGGTATATATTTTAAATATATGGGGACAGTCTAGCAACTTCCTCACAACAAAAAAGACTTGTGTTTTATAGCTATTACCTGTTGGCTAGTCATTAAAAAGACTGTGATAGTTGGTGCAATATGTTCCAGTGATTTTCTATATCCAGTGCCACGGATATAAGATGAAAGAATTGTAGTCAATATTGCAGTCTTGCAAATGCTACATTTGTTACAGTAGTTGGAGGCTATTAAGGCTTCTAGCTAGTCACTGCCTCAGTGATGCAGACTTGTACAATTGATTTCTTTCACTCAATAAAACAACATTTAGTCATTTAGTTGTAATGTTGAATGTGAACGTTATAGTTAAGGCAACCTTGAAAGTTAAGAATAAAATATTTTAAAGTCACTAGTTAATTGCACTAATAACATCTAGATGAGCACATTTACTTTTATTTCTTCAATACTTGTTTTTTTAAGTTGCATTTCAATTTACAAATGCAAAAACATAAAACAGACTACAATTGACTACAGTCATCTAAATCATGGATAGACAATCAGCTACCACTACAATTATCAACAATCATCTAGATCGTGGACAAAACATAAGCTACTGTTTCTCGGGAGCTACTTTCCTCGGGAGTGTAAGGGCTACCACTTGTGTCCCATCCTGGCTTTTAAAAGCATGTGGGGAGAAAGTATTGGAGCCTGTGTTGAAAATCATAAATGCCTCACTGGCTGTGGAGGCTCTCCTATGAAAAAAGTAGAACTTTGCTTTAAAAACCTTCACTGGCTATAGATGAAGTGATCAATTATAGGCCAGTTTACCTTTTCTGATGAAGGTGATAGAGTGTGTGGTGGCAGAGCAGCCCCAGGAGTTCTTGGATAGCACCTGCCCATGATCCATTTCAGTCTAGTTTCAGGCCTGGGTTTGGTACCAAGGTGCACTGGTCGACAAGCTTCCATTGGGCAGAGGACAGCCTTCCCTGTTGATACTGATAGATCTTTCAGCAGTCTTTGACATTGTTGAGCACACTCTATTCTTATCCACCAGCTGGAATATGGAGTTGATGTTAAGGTAGAACCTTTTTGGCATTTTCAGTCTTTTTTTTTGTCTGACTGGACAATAAGAGTTTCCACTCGAGGAGAAGAATCATCTGGATAGGATTTGTCCTGTGAAGTACCAAAGGGTTCTGTTCTCTTACCCATGGTCTTCAATAAATATATAAATGCGAGTGCTGCTGAATGAGATCATCTGGAGCTTTAGGGTCGGGTGTCACCAATATGCATATGATATTAAGCTCTACCCTTTGTTATCCAAGCCTCCAGATGCATCTGATTCTGAACTGGTGCTTTGAGGCCATGGTCAGGTGGCTAAGGCAGAACAAGCTGAAGTTGAATTCAGATAGGACAGAGGTAATGCTGTGTTACAGTAATCTTACTGTGTGGTCACAGAAGCAAGGATAACCATGGCTGAATTGGCTGAGTCTAAAAAGGGGGGGGGGCAATGGCAAACCAGATGCAGTTGATGAAATGAGATCTTGGCCACTGCGCAAACCACTTTTTGAGCAGCAAGGCTGGGTCCATGAGCATCCCAAAAGTGCTTAAGCTGCTCTGCAAAATCCACGTCTACTCCGTCCAGGCCAAGTGGAATCAGTCCTCTAGAGCATCAGCTTTCCTGACCCTTGAAGATCAGCCAGAAATGATTTACTTCATGGGGTAAGAACATAAGAACATAAGAGAAGCCAATGTTGGATCAGTCCAATGGCCCGTCTAGTCCAACACTCTGTCACACAGTGTCCCAAAATACCAGGTGCCATCAGGAGGTCCAGCCGTGGGGCCAAGACACTAGAAGCCCTCCTACTGTTGCCCCCCCACCCAAGCACCAAGAATACAGAGCATCGCTTGCCCCAGCCTATACCCTGTGGCTAATAGCCATTGATGGACCTCTGCTCCATATGTTTATCTAATTCCCTCTTGAAGCAGTCCATGCTTGTAGCCGCCACCACCTCCTGTGGCAGTGAATTCCATGTGTTAATCACTCTTTGGGTGAAGTACTTCCTTTTATCTGTTCTAACTTGACTGCTCAGCAATTTCATTGAGTGCCCACGAGTTCTTGTATTGTGAGAAAGGGAGAAAAGTACTTCTTTCTCTACCTGCTCTATCCCATGCATAATCTTATAAACCTCGATCATGTCACCCCTCAGCCGTCATTTCTCCAAGCTAAAGAGCCCCAAGCACTTTAACCTTTCCAACCCTTTTATCATTCTAGTTTTCTTTTTCTGCACTTTTCCCAATGCTATAATATTCTTTTTTGAGGTGTAGTGACCAGAACTGTACACAGTACTCCAAATGAGGTCACACCATTGATTTATACAGGGGAATAATGAAACTGGCTGATTTGTTTTCAATTCCCTTCCTAATAATCCTCAGCATAGCGTTGGCCTTTTTTATTGCAGTTGCACACTGTCTAGATATTTTCATTGAGTTATCTACTATGACTCCATCTCTCTCCTGGTCAGTCTCTGCCCATTTGGACCCCATCAATGTGTATTTATATTTAGAATTTTTGGCTCCAATGTGCATCACTTTGTTTTAAGGATGGTAAAACAGTGCGAGGGGGAGCATGAAAGGGGCTGGGAGGCATGTGTCTGGGAGACACAAAACTCTCATCCTGTGTTTAATACTAAGTCCCTGTGTCATCCATGAATAAACACATGACAAAGTCCATGCATAGCAAGGTCCTTTCTGTAGCTGCAGAGGGGAGAATGATTTTTTAAAAACCTCTTCCCCTTGTACCACTTTCCTGCTCAAAATCCCCTGCCCCCCTCAGTTCCCTTTAGCCCTGAAAGGGGGGGAGATGACAGATACCCAAATGTTGCCTATTTCCCTCACTCTTAAAGCATCTGGGAGGGCAGGCTGGACCAGTGAAATTAACTTTTCTTGTTGCCAAGCCTCATCTGCATCCCTGCTCCACAATTTTGAGGCTAAATTGTGCATTGAATAATGCAGCCGTGGTTCATTACAAGTCTTTAATCTGAAGCAGGTTGAGTGGCAGCAGCACAAGCAGTAGCAGTAGTAATAGTGTTGAGAAAAGAGTGATTGTACCATAGGAATAGCAATTTTTAATTTTGTGTGAAAAAGTGCATCTTTGCAGAGTACCAGGAAGTTGGCTCACCCTTTCCCACCTTCATCCAGGTGGCAGAAGCCCCAGTCATTTTCAGAATGTAAGAAAATAAGCAATAGCTAGTTGTGTATAAGTAAAAGGAGTAGAGAGGTGCAGGATGACTTTGGACACAAAGGGGAACAGCACGAAGCAGCATGAGGACTGGGGATACATGCCAAACCAGCCAAGCACAGAGCCTCTCAAATTCAACAGATGTCATCACTAATTGCCCTAGAAGGGCAGAGCTCTGATTCTGCAAGGTCACAGGCATGCTTGGTGGACCTTCCAGTTGTTTATGCTAAGCTCTTTAAAAAGTCACAGTAGGTTTCTGGTAGCCCAGTCTGAACTCAAAACCAATTTCCAATTAGACACACAAACAGAATCTAGATTCCAGATTTGGCTTTGGTGGACCTTTCTGAAAAGTGAAGAATAAGGTTATGGTGTAGTAGACAGAGTTAAACTAGGATATAGGAGACCCAAGTTTGAATTGCCAAGAAAACTCTCTGGGTACCCTGGGCCAATCACTCCCTCTCAGCCTAACCTGCCTCACATGGTGGTGGTTGTAAGACTAAAATGGAGGCAGGGAGAACAATGTTATAAGTTGTTTTGGGTCTCCATTGGAGAGAAAAGTAGGGTATAAATATCTATTCTAAATCAATAAAGTTAGAAGGACAATTCAGTCTTCCTTCTAGTAATAAAATGTTTCATGTTTTTACATTTTGATCTGACCAGCTGTCCATATTTGTTGGGAATACAATAGCACTGTTAACATTTATGGCAGTGAAACAGCAAGAGCTCATGCATTTCAGACAGGGATATGTGCACTGTAAAGGAATAATTACAGACCTCAGTAACATTGTTCGTTTTATGGGCCAATAAAACTAGTCAGTATAGACAAGATAATTTTCTTATTCAATTACATCAAATGGTTGCATGCCAATATGAAGGGATAAATAAAAGGCTGAGATTATACGTGTTAATGTGCAATTATTTGGAAGCATTAATAGTGGCAATATAGTGCACTGTAGTTGAAATAGGATTTAACTCCCTGAAGTTAGTCACATTAGTACAGATCCCAGCAACTTGAAAAAAGAAACAATTACTGGGTGATGCAGTAGTCATAAATGGTACCATAGTGTTCTGCAGTGCAATATTCGAATTCCACCACCAATGCCCTCAGTGAATAGCTGTCATTTATTTCTGTAGTGCAAAATAACAAAGACTGGGCACACCAGTTCCTGCTAACAGGGATGCTGAGATGGGCCCAGGACACAGATTCACTGCTCTTCTCCCATTTTTGTTCCTGTAATCTATGGGCTATTCCCCAATGCATTATAACATGTGTTTTGCTAATATATAAATCTCAGATCAGGTAAAATATGGTGTTTTATTTTTGACAGATTGAAGGGGATGAAGTCAAAACATGAGAAACTGCATAGTCAAGAACATACAGCGCTATAAATTAATGCAAGGATTCTTTATGGCTGTACATTCTTTTAGGAGCAGATTCTGTTCCATCTGCTAAGTGCTGGCTGAAAGAGCCTATTTTTCTCTCACCTTGTCTTTCTTAACGATTTAAATAAATCCTAGCCATTTATAAATTTACAACTAGTATGTATTGCTGAATTTCAGCTTGGATTATGCCAGATGTTTGACTTTACCTAAAGGCCGATTCACAGTTGATATAACCTGCTTTGGAAGAAAAATGGGACATGCATCTTAAAGCAAATGCTTTAAAGAAATCTTTTGCTCCCCCCCCCAACCCATTTTAGGTTTTGGTCTACAGAGAAATTCACATGTTAGTATGGAGGGGAGATCAGGAAAAATAGCTCTTCCTCTGCCTTATATGAACAGAATGTTGGATGTTTTCTGCAGGGACGGCTCTCCCCCACACCTGCACTTGTATTCCTCCACCGCTTTCCCTCATTTCTGCAGATTTTTTTTTGCAGTTCCAGGAGCAAAAATGCAGTTTGCCCCCTCTTGTGACACAGCATGGGATTTCCCAGAAACAGGGAAGTCTGGTGCTGTGGAGCAAGAGGGGACAAACTGCATTTTTGCGCCTCAGACTGCAAAAACATCTTCAGAAACAAGGGGAAGCAGTGGAGGAATACGAGTGTAGGTGTGGGGAGAACCCTCCCTGTGGAAAACATCTTGGAGAGCTTGTTCCAAAGTGAATTATTTCTATCTTTATATTAAAACACTCTAGGTCTAACTGTAAACTTTATGCTAACAACTAATTTACAGAGCTCTCTCAGTCTTGTCCTTCTATCATTCTGCCCAGGCCCCAGCTGAGGAGAAACAGAAAATGGGTATTACACTTGCCTAAATTCCTGGTTCCTTTCAGGAACCACATCATAATCATTTGTTTCCATATTGCTACAGAGGTGACAACCTGTGAATAATTTATTAATGTAAACAACGGACACAGGGCATGTTTAGTCCATTTGAACTCTGGGGGATCTGTAGCTGTTGAGAGCCCAACAAATGCTTCTCTTGTTTTCCCCTGTCTCTTTCCATTGGCCTCCTATACCCTGAAGGTTTCTCTGCAGTTGGAAGACCTACACTTAGGTGCGGCAGATGGAAGGCTTACATTTAGGTGACGTGGTTTGCAAATCATATTGCAGCAAACTTTGTAGAAAGCAACTTTGCATGTGTGGAACTGGATTATTTCCCCAAATCTGCTAACACAGAAAATGTTCTTTTATACAGGCATGAGGTGGACAGTTCCTCCTCCTTACTGCAGTCTGCCTCCCTCCATGCCTCATAACATTTTGTCCACAACGTTTCTTGACCCATCAGCATCAAATTTTCAGGACTCCTGGAGAACAGGTGGGGAGAAGGGGAAGAAAGATCTGATTTCATGTAGTTTAACTTTTAAATTACAGATCGCTACCTCAGGGCACCTTCCCTTGACCACTCAGAGTCAGTTATCCATCCACTACTTTAAAAAAACATCCCAACACAAAAACAGTGTGGCCAGTTATCACCCAGTTCATAACCTGCTCTTTCTAGGCAAAGGGATTGAAATAGCAGTAACAGACCAACACCAGGTCTTCTTGTCTAACACATCTGTTCTGGACCCTTTTCATTTCAGGCTGGGCTATGGAACAGAGATGACCCTGGTTGCTTCAGTGCTCTATGGTGGCACTCACACCTCCCCCACTTCAAGTGCTCTATAGTGGCACTCACATCATGAGCACCAGGTGCAGTGCTTTAACTCCACCAGAGTGATCCACTGCCCCTCCCAGCATGAGCTCAGCATGCACTGGAATGGAACTAACCACTGAGCTGCCATTAGGTTTAGATACATCCTGAATGTCTTATTTAAAATTTTTAATTCTGCTTTAACTAATGGTTTAATAAATTAGTCTTGTATGGAATTGTTCATGTTTTTATGGTTTGTTGGAAGACACCCTGAACCTGCTTGGGGAGTAGGACAGGATAAAAATTGCAAAAATACATACATAAATAAAAACATAAATGCTGGTTTTTTTCCACCCTTTCTCCTGGAATATTCAATTGCATTCAGGAGATATCTGATGTTGTCCTCATATATCTTTTTGGGATAATCCCATTTAATCTTCATGGATTCATCCAGGGATGCACTTTCTTAGCCTCTCAGCCATTATTGTTGCAAAAATCTTATCTACATTTAGTAGTGAGTTTGATCTGTAAGATTGTGGTAATGATGGATCATTCCCTTTCTTATGTATTAAGGTCCTCACCAAGTTGCCAAGGTTCTTGCCTCTCACCAAGTTGATGGTATTTGTTTTCTCTCCTGTATTCATTGCTTTTTGAAGTGGTAATGTTACTATATCTTCAAAGCATTTGTAGTATGTTGCTGTCAGGCCATCGGTTCCAGGAACTTTGTCTTTAAAAAAATATATAGCTTGATTGGTTTCTTGTACCATCACTTTTTTTTTCTGTGTTCAGATGTAAACCCTTTGAATGGTATCTCACAAAGGTATTGTTCTATTCCTTCCTCATCTATACCTTCTTAATAGAGATTCAGAAAGAAAGTTTTTATTTGTTCCATCATTTCTTGCTCGGAATAGAATACTTGATTTCCTTTCCTGTTATCCTTCTCCTTTCCCTTTCTTTTCGTAAGCAGTATGTTTGCAAATTCAAAATATCTTTGTTTTAGGTAGTTTGATTTTTTCTGCATTACTTCTACTTCTAACAGATCCAATTGATTCTTTAGTTCAGAGGTGTCAAACTCATTTGTTACAAGATCTGGATCTGACGAAAACGTTGCTTTGTCAGGCCAGGCCTTTGCCATAAAATGAAATGTCAGGTACCAGAGATATAAACTTTATAAATGACACAGGGAAACCCAGTTAACAATATTATTTTTACTCAAAATACAAACAAAAGCAATTGATTCCTGGGAGGGAAAGCAATTGTTTTACTGAGGAAAAGACAAATGCCCCCATAAATGTATTTTACCATATGTAAGATTAGTTCCCCCCAAGTGATACCATACCTGCCCCCTAGCCATTTACTTTCATTCCTTAATAGCTTCAGCCACACACACCTCACCCTGTGTGCCCGTGTCCCCCCCCGAACAGCCTCCTGCCTTCCTTCCCTTGCACCAGTCACTCGTGGGCTGGATAAGAGCCCTGGATGGGCTGGTTTTGGCCCCCAGGCCGTATGTTTGATATCCCTGCTTTAGTTGATTCATCTCTTTCAACTTGTTCTTATTGCCAATGGTTTTCTGTTCTTGTTCCAATACCTTTATTTTATCTGGTATTTTCTTTATGGAATCTTGTTTTTCTTTTTTCTTTCTTGCAGCTACGGCCAATAAGGTTCCCCTCATATAAGCCTTACTGCTTCCCAAATTGTTAATGCTGTAATTTCATAAGTACTGTTAGTATTGAAGTATTCTGTTAAAAATCTTTCTTGCATTATTGTTTTACTTCATCTTGTAATAAGATTGTATCATTTAATCTCCATCTTCTTTCTTTCTTGTTTCCACTTTTCTAACTGTGGTCCACTAGAGTCTTGGGTAAAATCTCTGCTTTTACCACCTTTGTACTTAAAGTTGGATATCCAGCACATGTAAATTCTTGAATATGATTGATGTCTGTCCGAAAAGTACATAAAGTCTTTTTCATTGGAGTGAAGGTTTCACCAAATATCTTCCATTTCTAGCATTGCCATGCATTTGAATACACTCTTTGGGAGTTTTCTGCCAACATTTTTAGATCTGTCTTTTTTAGGATCAAGGACCCCATTCATATCTCCAAAGATCAGAATTTTACCTTTGTAGAAGTCTAATAGTGTTTGGTAGAAATTTTCAAAGAATTCATTCTTATTCTCCTTTGGTGCATATATTGGTGTCACTGTTCAAATTTGCCCTTCTAGTAGTTTGAACTTCAGAACATGATAGCTTACATTCTAGTTCTTTAAATCTTCAGAGAGTTCTAGACTTTGATTATTGATATATATTGCTATACTTTTTTTTTTTTTAGTATTGTGCAGAGGGATTGTGGCTTTACCCAATCTTCCACAATTTAATAAATGTTCTTGATTTTTTCTTGATGTGGGTTTCTTGGATACATAAGATATTTGCTCTGAATTTCTTAAATTGATTAAAAGTTTTAAATTGTTTAGATGGAAAATTTAATCCATTCGGATTCACAGAGATTATTTTGAACTCATTCATTTCCCCCCTTTTCTTTCTTTCTTTCTTTCTTGTCTTTTTTCTTTGTCTCTCCTTCCTATCTTTTGACTGAGAGCCCAGGGTCATCTGATCCTGAACATCGATCACTGTCTTTTGCTGCCAATTCTTGCCAGAGTTTTGCTGCCTGTTCTGGTGTTGTTATTGTTTTCTTACCTTGTGTCAGGAATATTTCTAAAGGAGAAGGAATTTCCCAGCGGTATCTTAAATTTTTCTATTGGAGCACTTGTTTTAGACTTCCAAATTCTTTTCTTTTTTAAATTGCATCTGGTGGAAGATCTTGAAATATTTGTATTTCTTGTCTTCTAATTTTAAATAGATCTTTCCTGTGTTGTAATAAAATGGTATCTTTGGATTTTTTTATCAATGAAACAGACCAATATATCTCTTGGGAAGTTATTTCAATTTGTATATCTTGAATTATTCTAAATATTTGTTCAATTTCTGGGAAATCACCTAGTACCTCTACACAATCTTGTATTAATTTTCAGAATCTGTTCTCTAAGTTTTGGTCATGAAGGGGTTCTGGGATACCATAAAATTGCAGATTGTTGCTTTTAAGTTTCACTTTTAAGACTTCAATTCTTTGATTTGCTTCTTTCAAAGAATTTTCTTGGTGATGTTGTACAGCTTCAATTTTGTCTTGTTTTCCTTCAAATTCTTTTTGTCTTAATTTCTTGAATTTCTGGTTTGTTTTCTTGAACTTTTTGGCTTCTTTCTTGCAGTCCAGATGAAATCTCAGTCCTTATTTTTGTATATCTTCTTTGCTATCTTGTTGAAGTTGAGTAAGCAAACTTCTGTTCTCTTGTTTGAGTTTGATTGCCAAGGTTTTGATTTGTTGAGAGGGGGATTTCTTTAACTTCTCAGTAATAATATCAATGACTTCTTCTGAGCTAATTTCTTTTTTGGTTGATCTTGTTCCAGCTGCCATCTTTCTAATTTTTTCTAATTTCCTTCTGTGCTGGAACTCTCTGTATAGTCTTACCATATAGCCACATGATCAGGGCAGTATAATCATGAGCAATCTTAAGCAATCTTAAACAGTCCTAAACAATATGAACATATGACTATAGAAATAGATAATTTGTTTAAACATTTTTGTTATAAATAGCCTTACAAATTATTGAGTATTAATATTTTGTATAAATGCTAAAAGTGATATTCACTATTGCTATAGTTTATATAACAATTACATATATAACAAGAAAAAGAAAAACAATTTATATTTATAGAGTGCAGAAAGTTTTCAAAATACGTTTTCAAAATGCATTGATTAAAAATGTTTTCTTCTTTGTTTTCATTCAGCTCCCCCCTTTTCTTCAAACAATAGATAATAATAGTAAAAGTTTTCTATTTAAATTTCTGAGCAATTAAAAATGATTTTTTAAAAAACAACAGTTACAGCCTTGACTAAAAATAGCAGTTCAGTAGTCAGTTACAATCTTACCAATTTCAATCTTATCCAGCAGATGGCAGCAAAAGTTTAATTATTTTGCGTATTAGATGTTATATTCACTCAGAAGAGAAAAAATATAAAATATTCCAAATGTTGTAATTCAAGGAGTGATCACTATGGAAAAAGAGTTATTAGTCAATACTTACCTCATTTCTTTTGGCAGTTTTGGATTCTCACTGGTAAAATATAGTTATAATCCAATCAGGTGAATGTAGTCTTTTAAAATCCAGTTTGGTATTGAGAAGAAAAAGCAGGAAAGTAATGTAGAGTCCAAATAATGAATAATAAAAAAGTGGAAATGATTTATTCCAGCTTGGATAGATGTAGAAAAATAAGGGAAAGCTGCGAAGCCCAAAGACGAAGCAAAGCAGACACAGAGTAATGGCAGTCTTCCAAAAAATAGTGTCATAGGGTTTTAGATTCCCACAGTTAGTCACTGCCAGGAAAAGAAGAAGAAAAAATGGCTGCTAGTCTCTGATTGTAGTTTATTTCCAGTTAGTTATATCCAATTAGATTCTTTGTAACACCAGAAGTTTGCTGATTTTGCTTCGTCCAATTAGGGGTCGAAATAAGTATCTCAAAAGAAAATATTATCTTTAGTGGGAGGCAACAAATCTTACTGGCAGTCTCCCGTGTTGCCAAGAAAATAAAATAGGAGGGAGATAAAGTTTCAGTTCTTGATAGAAGTCAGTAGCTAGAACTTCAAAGTGATGCTTTAAGTAAGTTCCATTAAAGAATTATTTATAAAAGCTAATTTGGCTGATAGACTTACTTGGTATTAAGCCAGCAATTCTCTGCACTCGCTTGATAGTAGCCACACTACAGGAAATGGAAGACTTTGAAGTCCACCAATTAAAGGAGACCCAAAATCCTCCGATCCTCCATGGACAGTTCACTGGAGCCCCCCTTAATTGCAGAAAGGGGGGTCTGGAGTTGTTTTCCAAACCTGCCTGTCTTTTAAACCCTTGGTGCAGAGAAAGCAGGTATAATATACTGGGTTCAAGATGCGTTGGCAGTGAATCAGCTCATAGTTTATTCGGTTAGAGAAAACTGAGACAACGAAGCAGGATTGGAGGTCTGCTTAAATCCCCATTACAAACCACACCCAAACACACCCACACACCCATGATAGGATTATTTTCAGTATCCCCAAATCCCATAGGTCATTCCTCAGATCCTGACTACCTGATAGGTCCCTTCTAGGATCTGGGCTGGCTATTGTCTCTAGATGTGAAGCTTTGCTTCTTCGCATGACCACGTGCTAACCTGACCGCATGTGCAGTCCTCAGTTGGTACCCAACACCCCTCCCCCCATGGTTCAGACCTTCCCTAACATACAAAGTCTTTTAGGTATGCGGGCTTCTTTTGTTCCCATGTCAAACGGCGTAGTTCAGTGGCTGGGGCTGCTTGCTTTGCGGGCAGGACAGCTGGGGTCTCTGGGGGTTCTGCTGGGCTTGGTGTGCCTCCAGCTTCTCGAACATGGACCAGCTCCCTGGAACTTCCTGTGTCTGCTTCAGGGGATGCTTGTTTGCTGTGGTGCTTGACCGGATGCCATGGCCTTGCCTGCGTCACTGGCGTCAGGGCTGGTGTCTTCGTCCTCACAATCATCCGACCTGCTTGGGTCCACTGGAATGAGTTGGTGGCATAATTGATCAATGTGATGTCTCAGCAGCTGTCTGTCTTCTATGGAGACATCGTATGACAGAGGGCCAATGACTATGACTACCCTGGCCAGAATCCAGGCAGGACCCCGGGCATAGTTCGGGGCATACACGGGGTCCCCTGGGAAGAACTCCCATGGGGCTTCCTGACTTTCTGGTGCTGTGCTCCCGGGCTTTCTGGTGCTGTGCTCCCGGGCTTGATTTGGATGGATATAGTCCAGACGAGTTGTCAGATGGCATCCCATCAGGAGCTCAGCTGGGCTGTGCCTGATTGTGGTATGTGGTGTTACTCACTGGCCAGATAGAAAGGCAGCCAGCTTGTAGTCCCACTTCCCCTGATACATCCGATGCAGGGACTCCTTAGTAGTTTGGACCATGCATTCCACCGGACCATTTGTTGCAGGGTGAAATGGAGTGGAGCGGTTGTGCCTGATCCCATAGTAGCTCATGAAGGCCTGGAATTCTGAGGAGGTGAATGCCATTCCGTTGTCGGTGACTAGGGAGTCCAGGATGCCATAGGTTCTGAAAATTTGCCACATTGCATGGATGGTGGATTGGGACAAGGTGGAGGCTACCAGGACCACTTCCAGCCACTTGGTATAGGCATCCACCAAGATAAAGAAAATCTGTCCCTGGAAGGGCCCTGCAAAGTCCAAGTGCAGTTGAGCCCATGGCTTATGTGAGGACTCCCATAGCCACACTGATGCTTGGCATGTCTGGCAGCACTTTACTCGGTCTTCAATTTCCCCATCCATCCCAGGCCACCATACATAGCTCCAGGCCAACACTTTAATGCGCACAGTTCCCGGGTGTGTGTCATGCAATGCTGTGAGCACCTGCTGTTGTAGTGGGGAGGGTAGTGCCACCTGGCTTCCCCAGAGTAGGCAGCCCTTGTGGGATGACAACTCATTCCTCCAGGATGAAACGCTGCGAATTCTGGGCCCACTGGACTGGTGGGCCAACCCCTCCCACCCAGTCCAGGACACGGGACAGGAGACGGTCCTGGGTGGTGTGTTGGGACACCTTGGTTATCTGAACTGGGCAGTCGGGGAGTTCCTCAAGGAGGGTGATGTGGTGTGCAGGAGCCGGGTCTGGGTCGCTGGATGGCAGGGGAAGGTGGCTGAGAGTGTCTGCGTGGCCCATAGCCTTACTAGGCCAGTGGACGAGTGCATGCTGGTAGCCGGCCAGAAAGATGGGCCACCTGAGCACCCGGGGGGGGGACAACATTTGGGGAGTCTGACAGACCGGGGCTAGAAGATCCAGGAACAGCTTGTGGTCTGTGACCACTGTGAAGGGCTGACCATAAAGGTAATCATGACATTTCTTCAACCCCACCACAATCGCCAATGCCTCCTTGTCAATTTGAGTGTAGTTGTGCTCAGCCACAGACAAGGTATGGGAGTAATAAGCAATTGAAACCTCCCAGCCATGAGTGAGTCAGTGCCCCAGGACTGCCCCCATCTCACAGGGGGAAGCATCACAAGCCAGAACCACCAGGAGGAACTCGGTGAAGTGAGTGAGGACCGAATTGGATGTTAATAGTTCTTTCACCACCTGGAACATGGCCGTGTGCTGGGGGGCCCAGGCCCACAGAGCATGTTGGTTGAGGAGGCAGTGCAGGGGGTCTGTGATGGTGGCCTTGTAGGGTAGGAACGAGTGATAGAAATTCAAAAGCCAAGGAAAGCCTGGAGCTTGGCCTTCAAGGAGGGGGTAGGCACTTGCACAATGGCGTGAATCTTGTCCAGAGTGGGGTGGCTGCCCTGTGCATTGACCATGAACCCCAGGAATTCTACCTGTGGAGCCCCAAGCATACACTTCTCATCCTTCACCTTTAATCCAGCATCGTTGAAATGTTGCAGGACAGATCGCAGCCGCATGGAGAAGGTCTTGGCGTCAGGGTCCGCAATTAAAACATCATCAAAGAAGGGCTGGACCCCAGGGATACTTTTAAGCAAACAGCCCATTAGGTTTTGGAAGATCCCCGGGGCAACGCTACCCCCAAACTGCAGCATCTGAACCCTGAATGCCCCCCTGTGGTCACAATCATTTGGGCTTCAACTGTGTCATCGTCCACTGGTAGTTGCTGATAGGCTTGTGTCAGATCCAGTTTGCCAAAAACCCTGGCACCCGCCAGGGAGGCAAGGACATGGCTAACGATAGGGACTAGATACGCATGATCCTGGAGTGCTTTATTTATAGTGCATTTCTAGTCTGCACATATCCCGGTGTCCCCATTGGGTTTTACTGGCGTTACAATGGGCGTTTCCCAGCATGCATGGGACACGAGTTCTAGGATCCCCTGTTCCACCAGGCGATCCAGCTCGATATCTATTTTAGGGTGTAAGGTGAACAGAGAGTGCCTGGCCTTCATGCAGATGGGCCGTACCACAGGGTAAGGGTCAAGGGAAAGCCGAGCATCCCATTGAATATGGCTGGGAACTCATCACATACTGTGTTAAAGTCCTGTGGCCACATGTGGTTCACCCCGGTCACCCCAAACCCCAAGGGCTCAAGCTGATGAGCAAATTTAACCGTCCATTAAAGTCCTTGTATTGAACTCTGAATTTGCCCCACCCCTTGATGGCCACCAGGTTCTTTTGAAAGTCTTGTAGGGTGAGACCAACCGGTTTGTCTAGGAAGGCCCCCCCGGGGGGCAGAGTCTCCTAGGAGTCTCTGCCGAGATGATGGAGAAGGAAGAGTCTGTGTCTAGCTCCATCTCACATGGAGACCACTCTATTAACACAGTTACATGAATCTTGTTGGGGGAATCCCAACTACCTGATAAATCCCTTCTAGGATCTGGGCTGGCTATTGTCTCTAGAAGCTTTGCTTCTTCTCATGACCACATGCTAACCCGACCACATGTGCAGTCTTCAGTTGATACACAACAGCAGGAGAGCACCTAGCAAGGTGGTGGTATCAGTCAGACGCCATTTGCCTTCTCATATTTTTTTTCCTTTTCAGCCCTAGAAGCTCATAAATATATGATCTTGATCAGAAAGAAAATTTCTAGATATCCTTTTTTGAACCAAGGGTTATAAGGACTGATACAGATTTAGCCACACCCAATGTAATTTTCAGATCATTATCTCTGAGTAAGAAGAAAACAGTTTCTGGAGAATATGGGGGCAAGTGAAGAGGGGTATAAAATAGTAATTCCTGAGAGTCACAAATAAAAGACACTTGAGCAAATTATGAAAAGGTGTGTTGATCATTTGGAGACCTCAGGGGCCGATTCTGTCAGAATATACCTGGCCAACAAACCTACCCTGTAAAACCATAGAAGGAATGAAGCTTAGTCTAGCAAACAAAAACACTTTAGAAAACTGTGGGCCTGAAACATAATAAAAATAAGAGGCTAATACATTAGAGGGGGAGATATCATAAAATGAAGAAGAAACACTGTGGCCTCTCACTAAAGTACTGTGAAGGTCAGTCTCTAAGACATGTCTTCTAATCAAAATAAGAGAATCACATTTCCCCCAGGCCAATATAATTTTTGGAGTCATGCCAGTTAATAGTAGTTTATTTTCCACTGTTTTCAGCCAAGTGGAATATTTTCAGCAATATTTCTCTGCCACCATTGCATTTGCATGTAATCTTCCAGCTGAGATATTTTATTTGGTTTGGGGACTTTTGCATCCTTTGGACTCTGACCGCACTTAATTTGAGACATGGATGTGTGTCCAGATGATGTACGTATAGCATCTGCTTGTCTGATTTATATAGATATTTTCCAGCTCATGGATCCCAAGAATGTGCACAATATCTTTGGAGAGGTATGCCAGTGTTCCCTCTAAGCTGTGCACATGAGCTCATTATCACAGGAAGCCCTGCTCAGCAGCAATCTGGAGCTGTGAGGGCCTTGCACTGTCCGTTGCCTGTTTTAAGATTACAGCAGTTATATTCTGCTCAGGATATGAACTGCTCCACTCAGCAGGGGGAAAACATTAAGAGGGAACACTGGACCTACAACCTGGGTTCTCAACCCTTGCACTTCCTGGCTGCAGAGAGGGACTGGCCAAGTTAGTAAGGGGAGAGGTAAATGATTTCTTGATAGTGGGACTTGTGCCTCCCATGCTCAAGGAGGCTGTGATTAGACCTGTTCTAAAGAAAAAAAAGAAAAAGAAAACACCATCCCTGAGCCTAACTATGTTGGAAAATTTCTGGCCAATCTCCAGTCTTCCATTCTTGGGCAAGATGCTAAAATGGTTTGTTGTCTCTCAGCCCTTGAAAAAGACTGATTTTCTGGACCCATTTCAATCTGGCTTCAGGCCAGGCTTTGTAATAGAGACTGCTCTGCTCGCCTTGGTGGATGACCTTTATTGAGAATTAGCTGGGGAATGGGACCATGCTAGTACTACTGGATCTCTCTGCAGCCTTTGATAATATTTGCCATGGTATACTACTGAGCTGCCTCTCAGCACTGGAACTAAGGGGCACCATGTTATGATGATTTGAGTCCTACTGGGGGTGGGGGGTATTTCAGTGTTGAGGGATTCCTACTCTGCCCCATGGTCATTGATCTGAGGGGTATTGCAGGGTCCCACCTTAATCCCCATACTATTTAATATCTAAATGAAGCCACTGGGAGAGGTATGGGCTGCAATGTCACCAATATGCAGATGATACTCACTTCTCCCTTTCTTTTCCATGAAGTTCTGAGGATTCTTCTGATGTTCTGAGCTGGTGCTTGGCGTAAAAAAGAGATAAATGAGAGGGAATGAGCTGAAACTTAATCCTGACAAGACAGATGTTCTATGGATTAGTAGATAGGCAGACTAGGGACATCAGTTCTCTCTTGTTTTGGATGGGGTTATATAAAGCAGTCACTTTAGAAAACTAGATGGCTATTGTGGCTCAGAATGCTTTTGCTCAGCTCCACCTGGTGCATCAACTGCATCCATTCCTGGATCAACTAGATCCATAGTGATTCATGCCTTGGTTTCATTTAGACAAGATTATTACAATGCACTCTACTTGGGGCTGCTCTTGAAGAGTGTTTGGAAGCTGCAGCTAGTGCAGAACAGTGCAGCTAGACTGCTGGTTGGGGCTTGCTATTGGGAGCCTGTGTCCCCAATACTAGAGCAATTACACCAGCTACTGCTCTGCTCTCGAGCCCAATTCAAGGTGTTGGCTTTGCCCTTTAAAGTCCTTTGTGGCTTGGGATCAGGGTATCTGAAGGACTGTCTTCTCCCATACATTCTGCCCCAGGCATTAAGATCATGGGGAAATATGCTCCTGACTGTCCCACCAATTAAAGACACTCATTTGCTGGGTACATGAGAGACGTTATGTGACTGGCCGAAGATTACCCAGCAAGCTTCCATCGCAGACTGAGGATATGAACCTGGGTCTCCCAGTTCCTATTCCAACACTCTAATCACTCTACCACATTGACAGCATGATCTGTAGTAATCCTGCAGAATGATATCTTTCCAATTCGGAATGAACAAAAGCTCTCACATTTCTGTATTCTAACAAAGGTTCTGAACAAGATTTGTATTTGCTTAGGTATTATCAGGAACGATAGATCTTACTGCACTATTGCAAAGGTTAAGCTTAGCTGAGATGTGTGGTGATAGAAACCTGGCACCTGCCTTTTGTAACAGCTGGTGGATGCTGGCAGGCTTCCTCTTGGACTGTTAATAGCATTTAAATGCATGATAATTCTCCTGCCTGCTGCCATGCCTTTGCCTCTTCAGTGCTAAATGGGAACTTGGGAAAGATTTTTTGGATTTGAGATAAGGGTGGAACAATCATCAGAAGACAGCAAAAAGCACACAGAGAAGGGAGGCTTAGGAAAGGAAAGCGAGGGCACGGGCAAGACATTCGGCCAGGATAGCTGAAATGCAGCTCATGAGTCATTTGCAGCTCCCGCTCGGCATACCATTTCAGTCATTTCATTCTGACCTTTGGCAAATGAGATCTGGAAAAAAAGAGGAACAAAGGTAGCATGTGGTCATACTAAACATGGAATTGCAGATGAGAGCTGGGAAGGGATAAGTGAGATGGAGGAAATGTTATGGCTGCGCATACCTGTTGAGACCATGTGGCTCTGAAGGAACAAAAATCGCTCCTGGAATTTAACAGTGGACTGGAAAGGGGGCAGTAAGGAAGGAAGGAAGGAAGGAAGGAAGGAAGGAAGGAAGAGAAAAGACAAGATCAGAACATTAGAGATCAGAACATTCCCATGCAATCGGGCCCCCACCTTTCTAGTAAATGTTTATTGATACAGAGTTGGATCAGAGCTTCCAAAGATGGAGCGAGTTAGCAGAAAATATTTTTGCTGCCTTGGGTGCTTCTGCTACTTGGAGTCAGAAGGCCCTCCAGAACAATGTGGTGTTTCGCATGGAGGTAGGGTTGCCAGCCAGCCAAGGACAACCCTGGAAGTTTCTGGGGTGGAGCAAGGTGTTAACATGAAATTGCATGATGCCACAATGTCACTTCCAGTCACATAGCCAGAAATGATTTCACACATAGCCATGACTCTTTAGCAATCCTCCTAAACTCTGTGGTTTTACCGTAAAGTTTGGAGGGATTAGGAGGCAGCAGTGGGAGGGGACTGGAGACAGGTGCAGAAGTAAGGCTGTAGCAAGAAGGGAGTTAGCTAAAGTCCACCCCTCTTTCAGTCTAGCTGGAGAGGAACAAATTTCATGAACAGAACAAAAGTTTACATAAGAGTGCATGTGTGGAGGCAGGGTTTTGGCCGATTCTTTTTCCTTGCTGCCGTTCAGTGTCATGTGACATATTTGATTAGATTGTACCATTCAGTTTGGCAAAGTGTAGTGCATTCTGTGATGGACAGGAGGTTGTCCTGCCCCTGAAGAGGAGGACAGCCACTCAGTGAAGCCTATGGGAGTGCTATTCCAGCATCCAATCACCTTTGAATGTTGGAGGGAAACACAGCAGGAGTTCAGTTCAGTTCTGCCTCAGGGAGAGAGCAATGAGAAGTCTGGCTCAGGAAAGGAGCAGAGTGAAGGGTAGCTCTGCTTGATAGTGTGGCAGAGTGGTTTGGCCCTACTTCTGGCAAAGAATAGAGTACCCTATTGTTCAGCCTGTCTCTGGTGATGTGCCATTGAATCTGACTCTTGGGAAAGGGCAAGCTGGTGTGAGTGGAATTCTGTGTGTGTGTTAGGATCCAACCTGGTGGCTAATTGGTAAAAGCCTCTTTATGCTTGGAAGAATGAAAGAAAGTTGAAACTGCTCTCTAAATTGATGTGCCTAAACCAGGTTTCTCTTTTGTCTATCGGGAGTCCTATGCTGCTGATCTGTTCCTGGAAAGCAATCTGTAAATAAATAAATAAATCTTGACTTCCGGTTAATGGTGGCTTGAAAGCAGATGTGTCTACGGGACGCTCCCAGGACACAATCTGTGCACCAGTGGATTGGAGGGGGGGGTGAGTAATTGCTACTCCCTGGGAGCCTTGGGGAAAAGGTTCCCAGCCAAGGGGCTTCTGAGGGGGCCACCTCTTCTCCAGCATGATGCTGGAGAATCGAGGCACTCCCTCGCCCCAGTGGTCCAGCCGCTGTGCATCCAAACAGACCTAGAGATGCTGGCTGGGACAAGTGGAGGAGATCGTGTGACCAGATGATCACAAGCGATGTCGTAAGACAAGCAAGGAGTAGTGAGTAATTTAAAAGCGGAGAATCGGCGGTTTAAAAGGAAAGCACCCCCCTTGGCAGAAGCGTGGGAAGCGAGTGGGGGAGGGGCCCCTCCCACACACAGAGACTCTAAAGCAGACTAGCAAGGGGGGAGTGGAAGATTAAGCATAGAAACCAACTTAAAGAACCTTACCAGTTGAAGGCAAAGTTCATTGGAGGCATTCAGAGACTTTACAAACTTTCAGTTAAAGTAAACAACACAGAAAGATGGCGGGGAGGCGACTCGACAAAGGACAGAAACCGAAACCACCAGGAGGCATGAGCCTGAGGCTGGAAGAGACCATAGAGTTACCTAGGCTTCTAGCAGATTCTCTATGCCCTCTGCTGGACCAGATGACCAACATCAACCAGCAATTGACAACTCTGAACCAGAATTTTGCAGCATAGCAATTGCAACTTGCTGAAACCACAAAGAAAACAGAGCAAGTGGTTGAAAAAGTAAAGGAACTTGATGCCAGCTCTACAAAAGCAGGGGAAAAGATGCAAGTGCTAGAAAAGAAGCAAGCTTTGACGGAAACACAATTGTTACAGCTACAAATGGAAAGAGCAAATATGGTTCTCCGGTTCCAAGGGGTGTCAGAAGCTCCTAATGAGAATCTAAAGCAACTACTAAGAGAGGTATTGGTCCCAATGACAGATTTGAAATCAGAAGATATCTTCAGCGAAATGGATGTGGCCTATAGAGCTTACTCCATGTACATTAAGAAGAAGAATTTGCCTGGGGAAATTGTTGTGAGATTCTCAAAGAGACATTTAAGAGATTTAATTTTAAAAGCGACTACAAATACACCCCTGAAAATCAGAGGCAACAATATAAGGATCCTAAAAGGCATTCCATTTGAGATAAGAAAAAAGAGGCAGAAGTATAAGGAACTAATCCTTTTTTTTTTTACAAACAAATAGCATTGCATACAGGTGGTTAATTCCCGAAGGCACCACTTTCAAAATAAAGGAAAGAAGAGAAAAAATTGACTTTGTTTTCAAAGCTCAAGAGTTTTTGTGGCTGCAACTGGGAGATCCAGAAGAGGAGACAAAAGAAGAAGAAGACAGCAAATCTATTGGCGAGTTGGACTCTGTATCCTCAGATGGGGACTCAGATGCAGAAAAGGGGGCAGCTGCTCCCAAACAAAGCTACCAACTGAGAGACTGTAAGGAGAAGCAAAAATAAGGACTGAGACTTTGAAAGCCGATATAAAGCTTTATGTTATGAGATGACTTGGGGAGGGTTCTGGAATTGGGAAAATAGTTAAGCTGATGCAGAATTAGGACTATTAGATCATGCTCAATGCTTTTTAAAGCTTTTTATGGACTGTCACGGATACAAGCATTATTGAAGATCTCCATCTCTTGGGGTTTTAGTTAGTTGTGGTTATCTTTTCTTTCTCCCTAGATTTAGATGTTTTCCTCCCCCTTTTTTGTTGCAGTTCGTAGTGTTTAGAAAATGCAAATAAAAAAAAATCCCCTTCGGGGGGCCAAAATAAATAAATAAATAAATAAATAAATAAATAAATCTTATTTGTGGTTAATGTACAATTCCTGCCGCAGTGACTCCATATTCTACTTGTGCACCACAAAACTTACCTCACAGCAGTGAACCCAAAGCCTATACACTCACTACCTTTAGAACATCTGTTATCTGAGGGGAAGTTTTATAGTGTAAAATAAACCTGGTTCCCCCGCAAATCATAGGAGGCTGTGTGAGACCCCTCTGTTGATGGAAATAGCTTGTCACACATTCCTCCAGGGATCCCCAATGTTCTCTGTTCTCTGTTCCTACTTTAGGAATTTTGTGACTGAATATTGTGTAGGAAGTTACCTTCCATTTGTGTCCCAGTGGTGCCTATGCACTAAGAAAGGTCTCTGCTCTCAGCAAAAAAGTATAATACCAGTCAGTTATCCATTCCAGCCCCAAATACTGTGACCTTGTGCCGGATTTTAGGCTTGTTGAAATGCACAGAGGCAATAAAATACCTTGCAACTTATTGTGTCAGTTCACCATCATTCTATATGAATGAACAGCTAGTTTCAGTGCCTGTTTCTTGGCAGATGGATAGAAGCTAAATGAGCAAATGAACTGCAACGGCTAAGCCTTTCGAGATGCTTGCTCTTTTGGCAGATGCCCTAATGCTCAGTCAAACAGCAGTCATTATGAACCAAGGAAAGGGTATGATCCAAGAAGCATAAGGATTCACAACCCCAAACCTGGGCAAGAAAGGCTCAGAAATGCTGGACTAACAGTACACTTTGGGTATTTTGCGTCTTATTTGGAGACATGGATTTTTTTAAAAAAAAGTGGGACAGTTTTCTTGCCATGCATCCAGTCAGTAAATAACAGCATTATTTCTGCTGACGAGTCTCATAAAACAGTTCAAAGTAGAAGGAGACTAGAAACAATGCTGAACGTTCAACCCCTTAATTCAAATCCAGGTAAAAAGGAACATTTTCACTCGGCACCTATTCTCTTTTCGGTGAAGTCAGGTACTCAGAAAGCAGGGCTTGTGTGATCTTAGCTGGCAGGTTGGATGCTATGGGAAGAGGCAGACCTTCAAGCAACCTGGCCCCAAGCCATTTAGGGCCTAAAGGGGAAGAACCAGCACTCAGAGTTGCTCACAGAAACAGACAGGCAACCAGTGCAGATCTTATAGCACAGGGGTGATAAGGTCCCTGCATCCAACCCCTAACAGTAGCCTGGCTGCTGCATATTTTAATCTTCCAGAAAATTTCAAAGGTAGCCCTGTGTAGAGCAGTAATAGGCCATATCTGCATTAGTCTTCCCCACTAGTGTCCCCGCCTTTTGACTCCATCTTCAAAAAAGCTGTCCACATTTGGTGTCATTTTCACACCTCAACAGTGCGAGCATAGTTTCAAACGTCCGCATCTGTTTATCGCCCTCTCGGGGCAGCTCCACTGTGATTGCACCTCCGCACTGCTTTAAAAGAATCTTCTCCAAACAACTCTTCAAACAAGCATAGAGAAAGACGCTGTCACAGCAGCACACAACTGATTTAAAATGCAAATGCAGATACGGCCCTAGATTGACCCAGACAACCAGGGCTCTTCCTGTAAGAGGAGCTCTGTAAGTTCTTGGAGGATAGGCTACATTAGGGGTGTGTCGCCTAATATGCAAAGGAGTTCCTGCTACAAAAAGAGCCCTGCAGACAACTATTACTGTAGCAGAAGTCACAGAAAGAATCTTTGTTTACTTCTCCTCCTTTGCAGCCAGTTCTGTCCCCTCACCTTTTTCTTTTGAAGGACTAAGAACGCTTTTGAGAAGTATGGGATTACTGTGGGACTGGAACACTGTGGCTGATTTCCCACTACAGCTGCCTTGGGGTTGCGCCGCCATTTGCCCCGATACTATTTGTCAATTTCACACCCGAAGCCGCGGGGCTGCATTTTGACCCGCGGCTTCGCCCGATTTCCCCCGCAGTTTCGTAATCCTTGGCATGCAGAAGGTCCCAGGTTCAATCCCCCATATCTCCAGTTATAAAATCTGTCAGTAGGTGATGTGAAAGACCTCTGCCTGAGAGCTTGGGGAGCCACTGCCAGTCTGAGTAGATAATACTGACTTTGATGGACCAAGGCTCTGATTCAGCATAAGGCAGTTTCATGTGTTCATGTATTCACTTCTGGCACAAACAAACCTGGCATCAGTGTGTCGTCAGGACATTCTAACAATTAGTCAAAACTCTGTGATTAAATAACAGAGTTTTGGCAGGTGCCAGAATGTCACTGGTGACTTCATTACATCACTGGTGAGAGTGCGGTTCAGGAAGTGAGTCTTGTGTTGGCAACTTTGCCTGGGATGCAGTGTAGGGGGCTGCAATGAGAAGTAAAGTGGCAGAATATAAAATACTTTTAAGCACCAAATATGGCTGTGTGTTGAAAATAAAATAAGAGTTGATGCTGGTAACCAACTACATGATTTATTTCAGGCCCTTTGGATTTATTTATTTATGGTTTCAGTTTATAGTTTGTATACTTCTTTGTACTTAAAACAATTTAAATTAAAAAAATAGTGTGCCTATTCATCAAATACTGTCTAACACTGAAATCAAATGTCACAATCAAGTATCAAACATTATTTGTCAGAAGCTAACCTATCAAACATTCACAGAATACTTGATAAACTTATGGAGAATATTAGCAAACAATTTGGGGTAATTTTTTTGGAGAGAAAATTCATTTCAGCTATGTGAAACAAGAGTCAAGGAATGAATTCTAAAAATGCAGTTGTTCCTGTTTTGGTCTCACAGATATAATGCCTCCCAACACCCATGCAAGAGGTGGTATGAAATTGCAAACGTCTTATTGATAAAAGTTTATTAAGATTCTAACGTTTTATTGTACTTACGTAGTTGAGTAAAAAATGAATAATTTATACATGTTGGGGTAATCTAGATATTCATTCTGTTAATGTCCAAAAACAGACATCACTGAAAACTTCTAAAAACACAGTTTATTGTTGGCAAGAAAACATAAGATTTTTATTCCTGCACTTTTCAACAGCATCATATTTTCTCCACTGC
Organism: Gekko gecko; assembly: GCA_029375565.1. NCBI lineage: Eukaryota > Metazoa > Chordata > Lepidosauria > Squamata > Gekkonidae > Gekko > Gekko gecko. The sequence goes on along the minus strand of JAPDNY010000003.1, from coordinate 57,686,713 downwards.
ATCTCTTATCCAGAGGAGACTTTAAACACAATTAATTTTGCCTCTATGTGTAGAAAATGTTCAGTAATTGATATGGAAGATGATAGTTATTAGATTGTGCAATTCTTTTTCTATCATATTGTTTCCTCACTGGATTTAATTCTGTTTTGGGAACAATGCACTATTAACAGTCACCAGCAATATGGCTTTATACTGCCATCTACTGGTATTTTGTGTATAAATGCTTTAAAATACAAAATTTCTATTTACATAAAGAGAGAACAGGGAACCATCCAAATTCTTTGAATAGAAAAAGCCCATTGTTTCACAGTATGAGAGGAAATGGGGGAAATGTAATATAGCTGTACAATTGCAATATGTGACAATGCCCAGAGTTTAGTCTTCACATTAAAGATGGCTGATTTCTGTCTAATGTTTAAGTATGAGTTACTTTTTCTTGTGTCAACGTTCCATGTCCTTAAACACATTTGCAGTTAGTTTTTCCCCCCTCTTTCTCTTTTAATTTCAGTAGTTTGGAATATTCTTGGGATTTATCCATATTTACATATATGTGATTTTATGGTCACTGATGATAACATCGTAGTAATTTCAGTCTGGAAGCAGTTTACCCTAGTTCTCCAAGGCCATAAATTCTAGTAGACAGAATATCTTCATGGGGCATAAGTTTCTCTGGGGTGATTCAGTCAGGGATGATTCAATCCCAATATATAACACTCTTTTCATTCGAGGGCAAATTTTTGGCATTCTGGTATATAAACCAGTGGCACCCTTCCAACCCCTGCCGTGGTATTCTCAAAAGGATACCTAGGACAGAAATGAGAGCAAATTCTTGATATTCTTGATGTTCTTTAATTCATTAATCAAGGACCAGTTTATATATTAAGAAGCAGCAAACCTGTATTTGCCACACACTTCTTAAACATTAGAGAACTACACTGTGGTTGCCAATTCTGGGCTGGGAAATTAACATAACATAAGAACATAAGAGAAGGCAATGTTGAATCAGGCCAAAGGCCCATCTAGTCCAACACTCTGTCACACAGCGGCCAAAATATACCAGGTGCCATCAGGAGGTCCAGCAGTGGGGCCAGGGCACCAGAAGCCCTCCCACTGCTGTCCCCTCCAGCACCAAATTGGGAAGGGGAGGAACCTCAGGGAGGTGTAATGCCATAGTCTACCCTCCAAAGTAGCCATTTCCTCCAGGGGAACTAATTGCTGTTGTCTGGAGAGCAGCTGTCATTCAAAGAGAACCATAGCTCCCCCCCCCAAAGTTGGCAACCCGATCTATGGCCTAAGCTAGTTTCCTTACAAGTGTATCTCTGAATCATGAACATGTTTTCAAGCCAATGTTGGTTGAACTCACATATAGTATTTGCACATACCCGTGTAAAACCTTTTATGAGCATTCCTTAAAAATACTGCAGCCAACAATGTGGGCTCTGTCTCATGGAAGCTTCTGCTATAATAAATCTGCTGTTTCTTAAGATGTCAGGATACTCTGTTACTTCAGCTGCATTAGACTAATACAGTGGCCCTGGCGAATTTTTCCCCCTTAAAAATGTAATGTATAAAGCAGCCCAAAATAAGGACATAAATATCCAGTACAGAAATGTAACATTTTACTCATGTTTATACTTTTTTGTGGAGAGAAAACCACAGCTAGTCGTGCTGGAATTAGCTCTGAGCCACCCCCGCCACCCCACTTTTTAAGACGCTGGTAGCTGAATGTGCTTTACAGGCTGGAAAGTTAAAGTTACTGGGAATTGTACATACAGTGCTCACAAAGAACAGAGATGAAATTAGACATTGAATCTCTATGGCACTATTTAATGGCACAGATCAGACAGGCAAAGAAAAATCTTATACTCACTGATAACTCCGTCACTCAAACCAGTCCCTAAAGAACAGAGGCTGCTATATATGCCATCAACAAAGCATCATGGTGTAAAACGCTTCAACTAAAATAGAGCTCATTCTTCTCTTTCTTTGCTGTTTAAAATACATTTCAAACTCTCATTATCTCTGGTTTACTGTGCATAAAAAACCCCTCTGAGCCTGTAGTGTATTTTAGCTCCATTTGGAAATTCTGGCAGACATTTTCAGCTCTAGATTCATGTGGGTAGCCATGTTGGTCTGAAGCAGCAGAAAGTTTGAGTTCACTGCACACAAAAGTTTATACCAAGAATTAAACTTTGTTGGTCTTAAAGGTGCCACTGGACTCAAACTTTGTCCTATTTTCAGTTCTATTTAAGTTTAACCTTTTTTTTTTTTAGCTTATTAAACTGTGCTGCTTCAGATGTATCAATTTATCTGGTTGCTTAAAATCTTAAAGGTGGAATACCCATGATCTCTCAAGTAGATTCTCCCTCCGTGCAGGGTTTTCTTTTGTTCCCTTTTAATTCTGTAATTTGCTGGAAAACTTATGCCTTAACAGAGTTACTACATGACCACACAGTATTGCCAGAGAGGGCTCTTCACTATGGGCAGAGGGGGCAGTGTCCTTCCTGAAGAGCAGTTCCACATAAAGCAGAAGTATTCATTTTAAGGGCTCTCAGGCTTCTTCAGAATCACAGGGAGCTTGTGCTAGCTATTCCTATCTAAATGTTCCAGACTGTGCCTAGTTTCTCATGACAGCTGTGGAAGTCAGGCAGTGATTGGATAGGGCTAATAAGTATGCCATTCTAAAGAAGTCCATTGTAAAGATTGTGCTGATTTTATTGTTTGCTGCCTTGGCTCCTAGTTATGTGGAAGAAAAGCAGGGATATCAGTATTTGAAATAAATAAATAGAAAAGACACCAGTAGAAGGTATAGTACTGGATAAGTATAGATTATTACTTGTAAAGTGTGCAAGTTGTAGGGAAGCATATATAGAACCACCTAGTTGCTTGAATCAGTTAAGTTTGGGTTCCTTCCTTGATCAGTGTTGACAAAGTTCTAGGGAGGGTGAAGTCTGTCACTTACAGTCTAGCACTTTCTTAATGTGTTAAATCCTAGAGGAGTGCAGCGGGTCCTTTAATTCAGAGTAAGACCTTTTCCCTAAAGTACCTGAAATTTGTGGTTATTAGACCATTACTCAAGAAGCCATTTTTAGATAAACAAGCCTTGGCTAATTACAGAATATTTTAAAACCTTCACTTTTTATGGGAAAGGGTGTTTTTTTTGACTGGGTAGCAGCAGAGCAACTCCAGAAATACTTGGGATTACATATCTGCTCTTGAACCTTTTCAGTATAGCTTCAGGCCTGGATTTGGGAGTGAGACAGCTTTAGCTGTGCTTCCGTATGATCTCTACCTTCAGATGGATAAAAAGACTGCATCTCAGTTGTGATAGCTGTGTGCATGCAGTGTTTTAAACAGGTCCTTTTAATATATTTTAATGTATTTTGTGTTTCATTGTTTTAACTTTGTAATTGGATCCAGGTGGGGCAACCGTGTTGGTCTGAAGCAGAAGAACAAAGTTTGAGTCCAGGGGCACCTTTAAGACCAACAAAGTTTTATTCAAAGTATGAGCTTTTGTGTGCAAGCGCACTTTCTCAGATATGAAAGCACATAACTTGAATAAAATTTTGTTGGTTTTAAAGGTGACAGTGGACAAACTTGGTTCTTCTGCTTCAGACCAACACAGTTGCCCTCCTGGATCTAAGTACAAAGTTAAAACAATGAAACACTAAATGCATTAAAATATATTAAAAGTACCTGTCTAAAAACACTGTATGAGCTTTTGTGTGCATGCACACTTCCTCAGATATGAAAGCTTATAGCTTTGTTGATCTTAGAGGTGCCACTGGACTCAAACTTTGTAATTGTTATTCAGTTCTATTGTGTTATATGATAACGATATCTGCCTCGAGTCCTGAATTTGTCAGGAGAAAAGTGGGCATATAAATATTTTATATAAATAGATATGTTATTTAAATTAAATATACAATTTTATGTATCTGTGAGTGTGTATACATATATATATATAGAGAGAGACATTCCAGTATTAAATATGTTATGGCCCCGTTCACACTGAGCATTTGCCCCGCTGAAGGCACGGGAGCCCTGCGGACTTTCTGTGCGCGATCATACGAGCACATCTGGGAGGCGTAGTGCTCCTGTGGCCAACCCACGGCTTCCTGTGGAAAACGAGGAGTAAAAAACTACTAGGTCCAAAGTACTAGTTTCTGGAAACCCTGGGGCAAAGGCTGGCGTCTGATCGCGGGAGCGCCAGTATCCCGCGGCTTCCAACGCCTGCCCATGTCCCCGGGGTTTCCGGATGTTGTAAGTTTCCATGGGATGCGCACCAATGCTGAACAGTGCATGCACACACACAAGACACCAACAGCGGCTGGCCTACCCCAATGGCGCATGTGCACTTTGCAACACTTCGCACTTGCGTGGTCTGCTGCTCTGCTTTTTTGCCGTGCTGCAGCAGCGTAGTGTGATCGGGGTGCAGAGCTGGAGCGTGGCAACCCGGTGGCCCCTGTGATCAGGTTACAGCGCCTTATTTAGCTCCAGGGCGAACTGCCACGCCTCTCCCCCGCGTTTTCTGGCCCGTATGACCGGGGCCTAGGTATTTCTTGATAAGACCCTTCAAGTTGGCTTGAAACAATAAACAATTCAAATAGTATAGCTACTATAAAATAACAATGAAGTAAATAAAATCCCCAACCCTAAAAGCAGCATTAATTAAAGGTAGAATAGTTACCAATCTTCAGATTAATGCCTGTGAAAACAAAAATATTTTCAAATATTCCCTGAAATATGTCATTTGAATATCTTTGGTGAAGGGGCATGACCACAGAAAAGTCCTTGTCAGATCACCAGTTGCCTAATCGCAGATAGCAGGGGCATCTAAAGATTTGCCTCCCTCCCCAAATCTCAAAGACCAGAATGGTTTATTTTTTCCGGCAACCAAGAGAAGAAGCACTGATTTCAAAACAGAAGAGAAACACCAGAACACCTAACATCTATAATATATAAAAGGTATGTTGTGCTGATGACAACTCATATACTCTCCCATTGGCCACTGAGGAAGCTGCCTTGGCATTTTATTGGCCCGTCCTGCCGGTTCCTCCATTCTTACATCCCCACTTTTAATGCATTGTACCGTGGGAGTAAGCTGGCCTTACTACAACCATATCAAAAGGAATTAGAACTACAACTCCCAAGTTGGGAGTCCCAAGAGGCTGTGGGGCATTAGCAGGGAGTCAGTTGAAGTGTTAATCAATTAAACTGTTAAATGGGGGTTGAGGGGAAAGGGAAGGCCTGGACATCTCCCTGAATTACAATTGATCTCCAGACTACAGAGATCAGTCCCCACGGAGAAAATGGTTGCTTTGGAGGGTGAGCTCTATGGTAGTATAATTCACTGAAGTCCCTCAACAAACCTGGCCCTCTGCTAAGTATAGCCAACCTCCAGGTGGTACCTGGAGACCTCCAGCTGTTACAGCTGATCTCCAGATGACCAAGATCAGTTCTCCTGGAGAAAATGGCTGCTTTGGGCAGTAGATTCTATGGCATTATACCCTGCTGAGGTCCCAATCTCCCAGTGGACCCTGGAAGTCTTTAGGGAATCACTGCATCTGGCTGCCAACCAATATCACTTGCCTTACATATACACGTGACCTCAAGATACAGCCTCGATGGTTTACCATCGCAAGCACTTCCCAGGGCAAAAAAGACAGCTCACCCCAAGCCACAGCCAGGACACTCACCTGGAGCCTCTTTCTAGAGCTTGTTGTATTTCTTCCCACAACAGGCCCTACTCCTAGTGGATAATATGATGACATCAGACTGGAAACACATTGGCTGAGTTCAGACTGGCAGTTAGAAGTGGGGCCAGTCATGGCAAAAAAGCCCTGGAACAAACTGTTCTGGGTTTTCCCAGTCACATGGGGCTGACCGATGCGGGAGCATACCGGGAAGAGGTGCGCAGGAGCATTCAGACTGCTGGCCTGGAGGCATGGCATATGCGCTCATACACTCATCCACACATAGGTATCCAGCCGATTTGGGGAGGATCCCATTGCGCTGGCACCGCATTGGGCGTTAGAGCGGAGCACAGCCAATCATATCGCTGCTGTCTTATGCGCAATGCGGGTTTGCTCCCAGCTTTTTGGCTGAGCATTCACACTTCCAGGAAGCAGAATGCAGTGGGATAAAGGCACTCTCCAGGATTTGCTACCATTTTCAACAGTATCTTTTAATCCCGGGAGCGAAGCGGAACAGCACGGGATGCCTATGGGTGGGGAACACCAGGCAGATGTGCCTGTGTGAACGCCCCCTTTAATCTGCTTGGGAAACATGGCTATAGCGGGGCAAATTGCCAGTCTGAACTCAGCCATTGAATCATGAATTTGGACTTCAACAATTTCAATGACAAAGAAGTATAATCCTCCCCAGTTTACAGAACCCATTAAATCTATCTCCTTCTCTTATGCTTGTTATAACATTTCTGCAATTTTTCTTCTAATAGGTTCACTTTCCACCCTATATATATAATAATAAAGCCTATATAATCATGTACTGAAGTGAATCGATCAGATGATGCTGGAACATAAGCACTTTAGATGGAATCATTAGCTCAAATCTCTCCTTATAAATAATTATCTTTCGGTTTCGCAAGATTCCATGCACTCCTATTGGCTGTAAAATGCCCTCCCTCAGCCATTGGCCCATCAGCTGCCGCTCAAGAGTACTCGCGTGCCATTGGCCGGGTGCTGGGGTCTGCTCCTCTTCCCCACCCACTCCCCCTGGCAGACAGCTCTCTCTCCTGAGGAAGACAGTTCTCTTGACTCCTGTGAGGGACTGTCCCCTCAATGGCTGTTGGTAGGCAGCCAAACTTGGTTATGTGAGTAAAAAAAAAAAGACTTTCAGCATAACCCCCTCCCCCGCCCATAACCCCCTCCACAACGGCCACTTTCCTGTCAGAATAAATGGAAAAAGGCTCTTTCTCCTGCTTAGCTTCAGCATGGCTGGCTGGCTAACGAGGTGGGCCAGTGACCATCAGACCATTTTCTTCAACTCCCCGCTGTGCGGCTGACTTTCCCCTAGGGCTGCCAATCTCCAGTTGGGACCTGGAGATCTCCCACTGTTACAATTGACCTCCAGATGACAGAGATCAGTTCCCCGGGAGAAAATGGTTGCTTTGGAGGGTAGACTCTATGGCATTATACCCTGCTGAGTCCTTCCACCCCCCCCCCCAAATGCTGCCCTCCACAGGATCCACACCCCCAAATCTCCAGGTATTTCCCTAATCAGAGTTGGCACCTGTACTTTCTCCTCTGTCAGTAAAAGGCCCTTTCCACACCTATGTTGGCCTTTGGGAGAAAACTCATTGGGCCCAGTCCTGATCAGGTTGCCAACTCGAGGTGGGCAATTCCTGGAGATTTGAGGGATGGAGCCTGGAGAGGGTGAGGTTTGAGGAGGGGTGGCACCTCAGACAGGTACAATGCCATAGACTCCACCCTCCAATCCAGCTATTCCCTGATGAGGAACCATTGTTGCCAATCTCCAGGTGGGAGCTAGAGATCACTCAAAATTACAACTGCTCTCTAGGAGGGATGGGGGAGGAGATGGAAAACTAAAGGTAGGTTGATGGTTGGCTGGGAGGGAGATAGGGTTGTCAACTCCAGGTTGGGAAATTCCTGGAGATTTGAGGGGTCGAACCTGGAGAGGGTGAGTGTTGAGGAGGGGTGGGACCTCAGACAGGTACAATGCCATAGACTCCACCCTCCAAACCAGCCACTCCCTCCTGGGGAACCACTGTTACCAATCTTGGGGGTGGGCTGGAGATCACTCAAAATTACTACTGCTCTTCAGGTAGCAAAGATCAGTTCCTCTGGAGAAAATGGTGGACTCTGTCATTATACCCTGCTGAAATTGCCACAGCAAATTGTCACTGAGTGCCCAAAGCCGGGGCACTCTCCCAGAGCCTCTTTCTAGAGCTCATTGTATTTATTTCCACAATGGGCCTTATTCCTAGTAGTCTAATAATGGTAATTTGGATTCTAAAATGTCAAGATTTATCTGGTTATGCAAACAAACTAAAAGGCAGCCTCTTGAACTGCAAATCACTTAAAATACAAAGTCCTGCTTTTTGGAGAATGAATTAGAATTACCTGCAAATATTTGAAAACATAAGTACCATTCTAGTACATGCTCCTCATTTACAATGTAAAAGCTTTGCAAAGATCAAAGGGATGTGTGTGTTACCTAAAGATTTGTCTTTTAAAACCGTACCTGCATACATTTGCATTTTCCATAAGTATGAGATCTGGAAGTGTCACAGGGCTGGCACCAAGGCATTAATGCTACAGTGCTTATGGATATTTTTGTCATATACAATTAATATCTGCTATCCACTCAACTTGTTATACTTCAGTTATCCCACTCTGAATGCTATTTTCTCTGGTTTATTTTAATAAAGAATATTTTGTGTAGGATGTAGGATTGCTAATAGACAGAACTGGGCTACCTAAAGTCTACATATTTCCTGTTCTACACATTTGTAGGTACCTTCCCAACATGCAAGGCTTTGCTTCTTCTTGAGGTGATTCAGATGGTGCTCTTTGTAAGTCATATAGGCTTTACTTTGTATGGAAAGTATGGAACAAAAATCACACTGCTTTCATTCTGCTCCTTCCCTTGAGTTTACCCGCAGTGGTTTTTTTTTTCCCAGTCATGTAACAAATGTGCTCCTTTTGCACCAATAGCCCAAGCTTTCTGTCTGTCGCTCCAGTTTTCCTGCCACGGCTGTCCCAGGCAGTTGCTCACTCCCCAGCATGAGCTGTTCCCTATGCCACTGTGCCCAGTGCTGCCCTAGTGGTATCTGCACTCTTCAGGGTTCAAGCACAGATTACAGCCATTTCCTAACTGCTGCCCAGCAATACCAACTGTCACTGTGTACACTTGCCACATCTTCCCAACTCTTTGGGGTTAGTACAGGCACTGGGAAAGGGTCACAGGGCTAAGGGAAACATTGGTAAAAGTGAGGGGGTTACAATTCATTCTTTAAAACACACACACACACAAAAAGAACAGAAAGAAAAAACCCCTCAAAACCTAGCAGGAAGGCAGGCAGGCAGGCAGGCAGGCAGGCAGGCAGGCAGGCAGGTAGGTAGGTAGGTAGGTAGGTGGGCGGTAAAAGTTACTTCTGCAAACTTGTTCTGTTTGCAAAAGTTTGAATACAACCCTATATACTTCATCTGTTGTTGTAGTTTATGATGATCAGACACAATTTTATTTCCAAGGGCTGTAGTCCTCTTGCAGCAGGAAATGAAATGGATTTTCAAATTGGATACAATGTCCCTTAATGGTCTAAATCAGAAGTGAGATTTGTCTTGCTTTGTGTAAATGGTATACTTTATGTAGGTTGATTTTTGGATGTTATGTGTAATTGTCTCTTTAATGGGAAGTATTTGAATGTTTATTAGAGACTCCTGGAGTGCTGTTTGGTATGTAAGAATGGTGTTTGATTCAGTTTTCATTAAGCAAATAACCATTTGGAAGAATGCAGTGACATGAAATGTTTTACTATGCAGTAATTTTGGATTTTGTGAAGGTATGTAGTTTTCAGTATTTTTTTTAAAAGGTTAAAATAGGTTGTGATTGTTATATGTGTTTCATAGTTGCTACAGTTACATCTTGGATAAAGCTTTGGTGAAATGAGGTGCTATAACACCAGTTCGCCCTGTCAGCTGGAACGAAACTTGTTGAGCTGCTATATGAACAGAACTTTAAGTTTTCAAGTATAGAGGATTTTACTCACCTGAAGTACCATTGGTGTATGGAGTAGACTTTTGAATTTGGGATTTGCAATTGAATCCTTTGTTCTGTGACTCATGAACTTTGATTTTTCCTATTGAACAGTGTATTCATAATAATTTCAAGATTTTTATTGCAGTTGTTCTGTATGATATTGCTGATTATATATACAATTTGTGAGTATTATATTTAGTGTTTTGAGTACTTTTGGAGGTTTATTTATACAGAGGATTGTTCCCTTTCTTTTTGCATTTACTTCATTTGTGTATCTCACTTTTATTGCTGTCACCTTGATGATTGGCAGCTGACTGTGTGAACTGACTGTTGCAGAGCACTGTGTTTGTTATGGTGCAAGACCATTTGAAAGTTCTGTGGTGTTAATATCTGCAGTGACCTATTAATGCATGCAAACCCTCAGATTAACTCATATTTGTGTGGGCCATCTCATAGAAGTAAAGGTATTTACTTTTTCATATATTGCAGAGACTTCATAGCGAAGCAATTTTCTTCTGTTTTGTGGATTTTAATATTTCTATCATAAGGACACGTGAGCCGCAGTCACACACACTAAATAATCCACATTCAGTGCACTTTCCAACTGGATTTTTACTGTGTGAACTGGCAAAATCCAGTTTGAAAGTGGATTATTTAGTGTGTGTGACCGCAGCCTCAGTAAATATAGAAATATTTAGGATTAAACTGAAACAGATGGATGTCAGGGATCTAAAAGCTTTTTGTATATCTTTCATAATCGCATTATCAGCCAACCAAGGGTTAATTCATCCAGAGAAGCAAGTGATCATAATGTACAGTGATTTGACTTTAGTTTGAGCTGGTTGCTTATACAGAACATCCACAGCTATACCCATAGCCTAAATTTAAATGCTGATTATAGTTGTTTCTTATGAGTTGATGAATGATGGTTATCATAAATTTCATACAAAATGTGTATTGGGCAGATGTTTGATGCTATTCCCCATGGTTTATTCATTGAAAGATTATTAATTAATTTGTTAATTGTGTAAACTTACTTGCAACACCCTCTTTCAGTCCTTGACTGTTATAAATGCATGTTCCTTTAAGGTTCATGCCTTTGGTGTAACACCTGTTCCTATAGGGTTTTGTTACTTGTGGCTTTGACCAGTTGAGATTGGGTTCCTTGTGATAGTACATGCCCCTTTAAGGCCTTTGTGCCTTTGGTACATAATTATTGTGCATGCCTTTTGCCTCAGTCAGTGGATACAGGAGATGCAGTTCCCTGTCTGGTTTACATTATTTAGAAATAACACTAAGAGACTTTTGGTAAGTTATTTTAATGAGGCTGTGTCTTAAGCTGAGAGGGTTGTTGCAATGAGGTCTTTTATGTTTACATAGGGGTCTTTTTGTAAAAAAAGAGGTGCAGGAGCTCATTAGCATAACTTATTAGCATATGCCACACCCCCTGACATCACCGGAAGTGTGTCAGGAGGCCACACCTCCTGACATCACCAGAAGTGTGTCAGAAGGCAGCAACCACTGCTGTAGGTCCACTGGACTGTTTTGGATTGCTAGCTATGGGAGGGGGGAATTTGCCCTATCAGAAAAGCCAGAGCTGGTTCCTGAATAAAACTTGGTCTTAAAGGTGCCACTGGACTGTTTTGCTTTACTGGCTATGGAGGGCGGGGGGGGAATGAGCAGATCTGCCCTCTCAGAGAAGCCAGAGCTGGTTTCTGATTAAAACTTGGTCTTAAAGGTGCCACTGGACTGTTCTGCTTTACTGGATATGGGGGGGGGGAATGAGCAGATCTGCCCTCTGAGAGAAACCCACCACCCCACCCTAGAAAAACCCCCACCATCCCCACCGCGGCACCCGGAGAGCTCATGGCCCACCCATACCCCGCTCAAGAGAAAGCCCCAGCCACCCTCCCCAGCCCAGCCACGGCACCCGGAGCGCCCACGGCCCACCCCCCACCCCAGAGAAAGCTCCAGTCACCCTCCCCAGCCCAGCCACAGCACCCAGAGCACCTGCGGCCCACCCCCCTGCCCCAGAGAAAGCCCCAGCCACCCTCCCCAGCCCAGCCACGGCACCCGGAGTGCCCACAGCCCATCCCCCTCCCCCAAGAAAGCCCCAGCCACTCTCCCCAGCGCAGCCACAGTGCCTGGAGAGCCCGTAGCCCACCCCCTCAACCTCAGAGAAAGCTCCAGCCACCCTCCCCAGCCCAGTCATGGCACCCAGAGCACCCGTGGCCCACCCCACCTGCCCCCGAGAAAGCCCCAGCCACCCTCCCCAGCCCAGCTCAGCTGCAGTGCCCGCAGCCCACCCCCCGAAAACCCCCACCAGCCAACTTACCTTCCTTCTTCTGTCTCCTCCTGGCCAAATGAGGGCAGCTGGGAGCAGAGCACGGCTGGGAGCAGGGGGGGGGCTTCTTCCTGTGCCCGCCCCCTGGCGCCTCACTCCCGGAGCACCACTCTGGGGTGCTCCAGCCCCATCCGAGGCCTGGAATGTGACTATTTTGCTTAGTTTCAGACTGCTTTTGATACAGCCTTGTTTGTGATACGTGGTCAGCAGCCGGCAACACGTTAAGCAGCTGGAAGTAGCTGGGAAACTGGCCAGGCAACTTGGTAACCAGCCAAAAATAACTTGGACACCGGCCAAACACCTTGGAAATGAAGATATGGGGTCATGCTATTTTCTTTGTTACATGCCATTGACATTAATTGTGAACACTTTGGACCATTTTGATTCTTTAGCCTTTATGGATTATCTATGTTTGTAGTGGTGCTCCTTTATTGGATTCATGTTTTATTTTTCCTATTGTGATGTTTTCAATATGTTATGATTAATGGTAACAATTTGCATTTCATGCTTTGTTGTGATTTTATTACACAGTTGGTCTTTTGTTGGTGATTCTATCCTGTGTATTTTCCTTGTTGTTGGATGTACCCAGAGCAGCAGCATCTTTTAGAAAGAAAAGCCAAAGTAATTGAAATAACTGTGTTTGTCTTCTGGTAAGTAGATGGCTCATGCTAAACTTTCTGGATTGGATCCAGATAGCAAGCAGAATTCCTTCCCAGTATCCATCCCACCTTCTATCATACCACCTCAAATTTGCTCCTGGGGTTTAGGGGACCCTTGGGAACAGCTGCGGCTTGGGGGCTGCAGGTTGAGTGGGAAATCAATAAAGATGACAGATCCCTTCTTGTGCAAGAAGAAATGCCTCTTATTGGTATAAATGCACCTTAGGAACCAGTCCTCTCTGTGTGATCATGTATCAGTGTATTCAGCTAGATGAATAATCTGCCTTATTTCCACCCATAAACAAGAAGCTAGGAGAGCATTGAGAGGAACTCATACTACTTCTTGGTAACTTTTCTTCCTAAGGGAAATTGTCCTCCTTTTTCAAGAACTGTGTATATGTGTGTCTTTGTATTCCACATTCTTAATGTTGTCCAAATAAATTTATACGCTTAAAGAAGTGTCTGCTTTGTTGAGAAGGAGCCCCCATAGAGTTCTCATAGATACATCGTTCCCCCACCCAAACTCCTATTTTGAAGGCTTTCCCCTTAATCTAAATGCAAGCATATTTTTAGGCTGCATACACTGAAGACTGCATACAGGAGATCCTCAGGGATATGGTGCGTCAGAATGGCAGCTCAGCCAAATAATCGCAAATAGCCTGCCTCTCTTGGAAGTGTTATTGCTGCTGCCAGGGTAGGCTTTTTCAGAGATGAATGATAAAAACACTTAAGCAGCAGTCCTATTCACACTTATTTAGGGGGCAAGTGTAAAGCTTTTTTTCAGAGGAAAATCGGGCTTGAGCTGCAAACGTGGGAACACATAACCACACAGGTCAAAATCACAGATTCACTGTAACATGTAGGAAAGTGGATATATGGCCATCAGTCGATTCAGAAACCCAATCTCAGTTTTTTTTGTGCAATCAGAAAAATTAAAACTGCTTTGGATGATGCAGGAGGGAGTGGGTGGGAAAACTTATATTACTCCCATGAGGGCATATGAAAGTAAGGATGCCTGAACAACTTGACATGTGGACAGATTGGCAACCATTGACATGGTTTTCAGACTAAGATGAATACCAAACAGTACAGCACAGTCCCCCCCACCCCCGAAGTATTTCTATGTCTCTTATTGTATTCTATCTTTAAGTAATTGGTGGTGGCAGGTGTTGAGGTGATAACTTTGCAAATGGATGGTGCTGACTGCACATCCGCATGGATGTGGAAAGATACCCAGTGAACAAGCTTGAGCTACAGTGACCCAAAGAGTTTATTGAACGAAGAACTCTGTGATTGCCATGTGTTATTATGATATGAACCAACCAGGGGTTCTTTGAGTGTGTTTAATACAAGCATATTACATACGGATGCTTCTGACTTCATTGACAGATTCTGGAGTTCTGAATTAAATGGCCGTGTTTCCTAATCCAGTTCAAACAGCCCCTGGCCCTTGCGGCCATGGGGATGGGGAGACGCCTTTGCCTCCCAGCCGGATGAGGCAGGCCATGGGGTTTGGGTGCCAAAGTGCTACATATGGGTCTTTGGAGAGGATGGGGCCGAAAAGCTTAAAGCTCACCCCCCTCCTCAGAAATAGTCCCGCTCAGTCCTTGGCCCACCCTCGCACCCTGTGGTAGTGCAGGTTTTAGCTGGTCGCCCAGTTTTTGGGGGCTGGGTAGGATTTTTTTGCCCCTTCCTGATTGGCAACAGGTGGGGGTATTTTCGCCTACCTTGTACTGCGGCAATGAGGCAGGGTTTGTAAGGGTGGGCTGCGTTAGCTAGATTGGTCACTTACAGTTTAGGCAGGGTTCTATGCAGTATACAGATTGCGGTTTGGTGAGCACCAGCAGACATCCCTTATTTGGGGTTGAAGGGGTCCTGTGAGTACAGTCTTTGTGCTTTGTGGCACGGGGTGGGGAAAACAGACTGCCTTTGGGACCACCCTGATTAGGTCCATCCTTTGAGCCTTGTGGCTCGGGGTTGGGGCTATGGGGTTGTCTTGCAATGGGTAGTCAGCCAGGCGGGAGCCACTGCTGATGGCTCCCACTCGGGGCAGGGTGGCTCGCCCTATTTCAAGAGGTAAGGGAGGGGGTCATTGACTCCTGGCCTTGACCATACCACAAATGGCCCTTGCTGTTGGTTCCAGTTAAAGTTGTCAGGTAAAAATAGTTAACCCAACACTTGTGTCGACCTCATTATTCTGGCTAGGGTAACAAATGGAACTGATGTAGTAGGAATCTTCTGTTGTTCCATTTTTTAAGTTTTGAATTTTGGACAGTGTACATGGACAATTTGCCACCACTTTTAGTTTTTTTCCTATTCTTTTTCTCCTTTGTTAACTAGTGTGCACATTCACACTGATTAAACGCCACCAAGAAAATACCTTGATGTTTCAAGGTTTTGGAGGGGTGGGGATGGGGGAGTACTTTGCCAACATACATACATATCACTGAGACACCAGATAAAGACTTTGATCTCAGTATATGCACAGAGGTATTAAGTCTGGCCTTTTTTGCAGTGTTTTTCCACACACACATGTGCTTCAGTGATGCAAATGAACATGAATTAAAGGAACTGAAAGCTGTGTTGCACTACAATGGCTCCAATTCCAGAATTTTAAAAATAAATTCTACTAGTTAAACTGGAATTTAAAAGACGTGAAAGACAAGACAGCGAGAACCCTTGGAACAATAATGGAATGGAACAAGACAAATCTGCTCATCACTAATATTGAATCAAAGCCCATTACAGTATAACTAACCAAATATAGGATGTCCCCAAGGCAATGATCATCAAGAGCTCTGAAAAAGTACTCATGTCCAAATGTTCTGATTTCATTTTAGTCATGTATTGATCCAATTCCAGATGTATCAGGCATCGACATTGTTTTGTCCTATTTGTAGTTACCTTAGGTGGCTAGCACATGTCACCTGTTTAAGTAGAACTATCATTTCACCATCTATTTTTAAATCTCCATACTTGAACGAAGTGTTGGACCACTGACCTTTGCTGGGTCACATCTGTGTGGATTTCCTGTTTGGTATTGCAGTCCAGTAGAGTCTGACCTTTTAAAATGAATAAGCACATAGGGCTGGATCCAGACTAAATTTTCTGTTAACAAAAGCGTGGTGGTGGTGGGGTTTTCAGTGATTCCTCCTCCCACTATAGACCTCTGAGTTAGTCCTCATGCTGTTATTAAATGAGCTATCTCGCAGGAGTGACATTTCAGAGAGATTAGTGGCCTGCAGCTGGGGCCTTACATTTGCAGAAACTGAACTTTGGATCGAACCCATAATATCAGTATTAAGAAACAAAGAGATGCAGAAAGTAGATTAGCGAAACCTCTTAATATAGATCCAGAAGATTTTCATGTAGCTTTCCCACACTGAAGATCAAAGTACTAATCATTATGTACTTCTATTTGTATTTAAATTCTTATTAATAGGTAATCCTATTACTAGGTTAGACATCTCTTTTTTATACAGTGGAGGAATAGGAACTGTGCATAAGCTTATTTTGGGCTAAATTCCCTAGAAGTGAGAGTCTAAATAGATATTCTAGAAAGGCAAAGCTTCCAGCTATCTGTAGTTACTCATTTTATTCTATCCTATTGATGCCCTTGGACTGCAAGGAGATAGAATCAGTCTATCTTAAAGGAAATCAACCCTGACTGTTGCCACAGGGCTCCCCCTCACAGGGGACTTCTGTTTTGGATACCTGTACGCTTGCACATCTTAGCATGGGCCTAGCAATGAAAAATGGTGTCTGGATCAAACTAATACCAAAATGACAGTGAATCACATTTGGGGCACACAAGCAATGTAAAGCAACTCCTCTATTAATCATGCAAAAGCCATATCTGGTGGGAGTCAACTGAAGGGCCTTTTCTACCCAAGGACCTAAGGGATCCCCTCCCTGATAACCTGGCCTTAATAACCACTCAAGTAATCAAGACAATGAGCAATGAGCCAACCCCAGCCATTTCCTCCTTATCTTAGGTGCTGGACAGGAAGATTTCTCTTCCTACTCTATCATGTAATATACCCAGCCATCAATACTTGCCTATCTAAACTCTCACAGTTTTCCTAAGGGAACACTTCTCCTTGATGATTTTACTTGTAATGCAAACATCACAAGGGGTTGCACACAACCCCTCCCCATTCAAATTAGCTCATCTCCAGAGAGATGGACTTTTCATCACTCCCACATTCCAACGCTGGCACCTTTTCTCCTCCTTAATCCTAGCAGAAATGTATAAAAATTTATCCCTCTGTCCATACAATTTGTAGCAGGTTTTGGATCCCGCTCTGTTACCCCAGCTGTACAGTTGGCTTCTCTACTTTTTCACCCCTGTCTGCAGTGCCTCTCTATAGTTGCCCAGCTGTCTTCAGGAAGCAGGCTTGTATATCTTGGATTCTCGCCTTTCATTTTCTCTCTTAGTAACAGGTAGTTTGTTAAAGAAAGTGTCTAATCTGTGTTTGTACTTCACATGGACATTTATTTCCTTTCTGTAGCACCTCTATTTTTATCTACTTGACTACTTGGGTCTCTTTCTGTTCATTTAATTAACAGAAGCTTATTTCCCTTCATTTCTTTTGGGTGTTAGTCTGTATCTAAACCCTGGTAGACATAGGGTTATGATCTTGGTAACTAATACCCCACAATATATGTGTTTTCTCTTTGCTAGCAGAAGGACATTTTTGCTAGCTATAGGGGTGCAGATGTATGAGTGATTTGGGTAACACTATTCTGAGTGAAATGTATGGTACAGAGGAAGCCAGAAATAGCTGCACCTTGAAAGAAATGTATGCTAATTTTATATGTGTCAGTCAATGTGTGAACACTTTTAAATCTAACCAATTTTAATCGGATAGTTTAGTACAAGATGAAATCTTTGTTTTAAATCAGTAGGATTAAAAAGTGTAACTTTAGCTCCATTGTACCATTCTACATTAAATCAAAAGTAAAGTTAATATGAACAGATAGATACAATTTTATTTCTCTATTTTAAAAAAAGAATACTGTGCTTTACAAGACTAATAGCACAATCCTACAACCTGTCTTTGAATGGTCTACAGTGCCATCTTAAAGAGAGTTGCACTATTCTGAGGGCCAAACAAGCTCTTTGGTCTTAGCTGTCCCCTGGCCAAGCTGTGTTGGTCACATACAAGCTGTAACCAAAGGCTGGATTGCCACGTTGAGCTGAAACCACAAGCAAACTTTCTAAACGGTGAAAATAAAGTTCATGGTGTCAATAGTGCCACCTAAAGGCCTTTGGGTTACCTGGAAATAATATGATATGTTTAGTTTTCTCAAGAAATCCAGGTGGGCAGCCGTGTTGGTCTGAAGCAGTAGAACAAGTTTTGAGCCCAGTGGCACTTTTAAGACCAACAAAAGTTTATTCAAGGCATGAGCTTTCGTATGCCTCACATTTCTTCAGATGCTGGACTCAAAATTGATTCAATTGCACAAGAAATGGCAAGCCTATGTCTAGCTCCTCCATCTCCTTCCGTAATGTCTATTAGAACCTACTTTTGTCCTGACACTACAACATGCTGTGTTTCAACACTGTATTTAACTTGCTGGTATCAATGGCAGTACGGATGAGAACATACAGAATATCACAGTGTCAGGGGACATTACTCGTACTAACTAGAGGTGGAGTGGGGTTAGCTAGATATAAAGCTGATATTTTTGCTGGCAGCTGAGCAGCAAGCCTCATATCCATTCTGGCCCAAACAGTGGCTATCCTGTCATTGGAATGTATTTTTGGGTGCCTGGCTTATCCTTTAGTCAGGTTATTGGCTAAAAGCCCATCAGAGTTTACTGATTTTCATTCTGGACATATTGTTTCTCTCCTAGAAAAGCTCAGCATCTAAGCCCTCATTCAGGCAGGGGTGCAGCTGCTGAACCTCATCTAAACCAGACAACTGTCTGGGCTTTCCCACAGCCAAAGCTCTCTTGACATCCTTAGTTTTTGCAGACGAGCTCAAACTTTATCCAGAAAACTGCAAAAATTAGTTCCAGTAGATGGCTTGAATGATGTAGACATGTTAGTTTTGAGCAGAGACTCTGAGGTACATATATTGATATGCAACAATGGCATAGACCAGGAGTCCCCAGTATAGTGCTCTTGGGTGCAATGGTGCCCGCCTACACCTTTCTTGGTACCTGCCAAGCATTTTTCCTCCATAAAGTGGTGGGGCCAGATGAGCTTCTTTCTCACTGGCCATTAGAGATCTGATTGGATGTGCAGATCTTTAAAAATGTTGCTTTGGCAGCAGCTGCAGAAGAATCATCACTGTGTGACTGAAGATAAGCTGTGCGTATGCAAGAAAAGATTTTAAAATATTTTCATTTTAAAAAAGCAACCTGCTTGATGTTGAAGAATTAATATTAGAATTAGGCATAACCACACTGCTGTCATTTTGTGGTTCTGCTCACCACCCCGTGTCCGAATTCCAAAGGTGCCCGCAAACTCAAAAGGGTTAAGGAGCCCAGGCTTAGACTCAAAGATGGCCCTCCACCTGTGGATGGAAAAGTTACTGAGTCTACTGTCTGACTGCATCCTCTGCAACCTGCCAGTGGGTGGAGAGGGGTCTTCCAGGTTAACATTTAAAGAGACATAGAGTGCTGCGGACAAGGGAGGAATCAGTGTCCTCTCCCTTCCACAAAATGAAATAATAATAATAATAATTATTATTATTATTATCATATGGCAGTGTGTATAGTATAGCCAGGAAATCCTAAGATTGTCTGGCAGCCAGAAGTGCTAGCTGTTTTAGCGTTATGCATAACTAGGTGGCAAGCTAGACTTGGTTCTAAGGCAAGAGGCATTTCAGAGGTGGTTTGCCATTGCCTGCCTCTGTGTCATGACTCTGGTAATCCTTGGGGGTCGCCCATCCAAATACTAGCCAGGGGTGACTTGGCTTAGCTTCCAAGATCTGATGAGATCGCGTTAGCTTGGGCTATCCAGGTCAGGGAGCAAAATGTCATGATTTCTGTTCACGCAGCAAGACCTTTAGGTCCACTGTTGATTCATTATCTTTTAAAAAGTCTTTTCCAGGGAGAACCCAAAGAACTTTGAAAAAATAAATTTCACGTAACAATATTTTTGTACAGCAAATTTACTTTTTTCAATTTATGAAAAAAAAATTCAGATGGTGTGTTCTTCCCTTCAGTGCGGAAGCGTTTTATAAAACAATCTGGAAAGATTTATGTGGGATAAACCTCATTATAGTTTTAGAAAACACTGCTCATTTCTGTGGGGTTTACAGAAGATGTGCTTCATGGATTACACCTTTGGCAACAATCCGTCTGTATATGACAAAGGGAGCTCTGACTCTCAAAAGCTTATACCCCCCCCCCCAAAAAAAAAAATCTTGTTGGTCTCTAAGATGCTACTGGACTTGAACTGGGCCAATCCAAGCGTAGTTGCACTTCTATCGAATGTGACTAGTAAGTAGATGTGTTTTGGGATGTGCAACAGAGCAGAACCCTTTTTATGCTACACTTCGGCCTCCAGTACCCATTCCAAGTCACTTACTTCAGCATGGAAACCTACCCTCCTGATAGGCTCCAGGTGGGGTCAGGAGTTCTCCTGGAATTGCATCTGATCTCCATACTACAGATATAAGTTCTTCTGGAGAAAATGGCCGCTTCAGAGGGTGGACTCTATAGCATCCCATCCCCACTGAGGTCCCTTCCCTCCCCAAATTCCACCCTCCCCATGTACCACCCCCAGATCTCCAGCAATTTCTGAGTCCAAAGAGGACAACCCTACCTCCTGATCTTAATTCTGGTACAGCTGCTCAGGTCCCAGCCTGGCTTTGATATCATGCACAGCTCTGGTTTCTGCAGTGGATCTTCCCATTTTTAGAGTACTGATTATTTGTCTGGGATGGATCATTGTGAATGTGAGCCAAAGTCCTGTCCTCCCAATGGAGGCTGATATCAAAGTGAACTTCACCAACCTTGTATCTGGCTGGTGGCATAGGCGCCTGTTACTGTAAAAATCCATATAAATGAAACATTTTTAACAAAAAAACAAAACACAAATGTACAGACAAAAGCATAACTTTGCAATGAGTTCAATGTTAATATGTGATAGAAAAATACACTTTATTTCAGGACAAATTATTGGATATCTACAAACAAATTTGACTCAATTTTTTTCTACTTTTCAGCTCGAAAAGAAGTAATCGTATATTGTCATAGAAACCAGAAGTTTACACAGACACTCTGAGCCATTTGAAATAGGTAATATATTTTAAAGCTTCCTTTTAAAAAGACAGTAAATCAAGTCAAATAGTACAGTCTGTTTCCTTGTAGTGCAGAGTGGCATAATAAAATTCAGGATCAGCATTCCGATCTAATCTGCCCTTGTGTGCTTTGCAGTGATATCAGTGCTTTACACAGAAGCCATGCTTATATGTTCAAAATCTGCAAGCTGAATGTATGTATGTGAGGGGAGCAGAGTCTCTCCTGGTGTCTCCATCCCGGGCCTGTATGCATTCAGATGAAGGCTTGACTAGGACTGTACAGATGGCTGAGGACTCTGTCTTTTGCAGCAGTCCTGGTCACAAAGAAGAGACTAGGTTCAGATCCGTGGCTCTCTTGGGCCAGACTTGGGCACAGGAATAGACTCTTCATCTGAGGATGATTAGGACATGCTGGGGACCATCCTGGGGGGAAATCAGAAGGCTCAGGGGACACCCAACACCCTTCCACACGCAGAGCTCCTTGGATCTTGAGGCCTCCATTGACTGACCTGTGTCTGAAGACTGCACTCTGGATGGGGTCACCAATGGGCCAGACCCCAGGGCAGCCAAATCTTGAAGCATACAGTTAGCAAACGGGTAACTTCAAGTGGTGGCACACATAAGTAAGTTCAAATATTTTAGGACACAATAGATCAAGAATTTCTTCTGCTAATAGCTCCCATTTGTTACAGTGGGGAGTAAGCGGCAGGTGTTCCTGAAAGACAACCCCTTAGTGTGCTCACAGAAATGCCTTCTCCACTGCAATGAATAGAGAAGCCTCCAGCAGTGAGGAGCTCCGTCTATGCATCAGAGCCTCCATTTCCACAACAGAGAGCTGGCTTGGAGCAGATAAATGCCATGGACCTCTTTTCTCTACATGCACTGATATCATATTATGACATGATGTTTACATGCCCATAGGAAGGCAGCCTTTGTAGAGAATGGTATGTGACATACTTAAGTGCAAATTCAGAAATATGAAGGTAGCTGCAGCATACACATGCAGTTTCCTTGATGTGTACAAGGAAACTCTTGTAATATCTGCTGTTAAGTAACTGTTCATCTTTGTGGCTTCTGTGCAGTCCCACATATGTACCTACACAGAAGACCACTTGATGAACAACACTTACAGGCCAGTGCAATCTTGTTTTAGTGTATGTTATCTCAGTTATCACCAAAATGTTTTTTAAACACTTCCAACACATACCAGAAAGACAATGAGTCTTACATGTGTGGGCATGATGCACCAGTAAATGTGCTAACAGACTGACAATTTTGTGTGTGTGTTGCCAATGCAGAGTTGCAGGAGCCCCAGCAGAAGACACATGGCTGTTTGGACCACTGAGAATCCTGAGCCTGTTTCATACAGCGTGTTACATAGATTGAATGCTTACAGGAGGTACCCTTGGATGAGAGCCAGTCAATATGTACATTCAGCATAAATTTTGAAATGAGCTTACACACATATCATCTATATACACATTGTTCAATAAAAAAGGTAGGTTGAACTCCTGGGTCCAGTGGATGCATTTTCTTCCCTATACACATTCTATTAAAAGGGCTTTTGAGTCCAGGTATGCCTTGACAGCCTGGGCTTGCCCTTGTGGATGGATGCATCAGCACAGCTGCTTCTGAATTCGGTTGATAATACCATGGGTCTTATTCAGTAGTGTGCACTCGACTACTTGGATTATCATGGGTAATAGAAAAGGGCACATTGCGGCTCACATTTTGTTGGTGATTCCTGTGACACCAGAAGTTAAACACTTTTGTCAACTGAGAATAAGCATGTGTACGGAATCCCAATTTGGATGACTAAGCTATGTTCTGAAAGGATTATTTAAGGAGCGGGATTTCATCGACCCGATTCTGAAAGGATGGTGGATATTCTCAAGTAGAAACTGAATTGCCCTGACCTAGTTGGCCCAGGCTTGCCCAGCTTCATCAGACCCCAGAAGCAGAGTCAGCCCTGGTTAGTAATTGGATGGGAGACCACTGAGGAAGTCCAGGGTTGCTATGCAGAGACAGGCAAGGGCAAAACACATCTCTTCATCTCTTGCCTTGAACATCTTGCTGGGTCTCCAGAAGTCAGCTGTAACTTGGCAACGCTCTCTGCCAGGGGTCATTTTGTAGAAAAAGAGGTGCAGGAACTCATTAGCACAACTCATTAGCATAACTTATTTGCATATGCCACACACCCTGACATCACCAGAAGCGTGTCAGAAGGCAACACCCACCGCTCAGGCTCCACCCCTAGGGACTGTCTTTCCACTCTGGGGGCTGTCATTCCAGTCCCAGAGTAGCCTATCTGGGCCCGGGAGGAATGCTACACATGCTGCTTTGTGCACCTGCTGGGAGCTGGGGGCGGGGCTTCCCACTGCCTGTGCTTCTAACTGCTGGAGCTCCGCTCCTGCGCACTCCTGCTCCAAATGACCCCTGCTTTCTACCACCAAAACCAGAATACTGCATGTTTACTGTTAAAAATGAAGACTTGGATCCTAAAGCCTTGTTTCAGCTTCTGCAGTGCCCTTTTCCACTGCAGAGACAGTCTTCCACTGCAGAGCACATTCCTCTGTGGCTGGGTGCATCTGGTAATTGCAAGGCCAATGCCTTTCGATGGGCTGAAAAGTGCCTAGTGCCAGAGAAACACACACTACAGCAGAAGACCGCTTCTGCCATGGATGAAGAGGGAGCAAGCAGACACGAGGCACAGGGTCCAAGCCTAAGCAAATACCCCCCCCCATTTAATTAAATTTATTGTCTCACTGTGATGGGAAAAAACAGCAATTGCATGAATTTTCCATCAGCAGAGGGGGAAATTCTGGTAGCAGAAGTGAGTGTGATTTTGCTGATTCCCTCTCCTCCAGAGTACTCCAGCATGCCTAGTGGTCTAGGGGGGTGGGTACTCTGGATTCCACCCAATATTTACAGAAGCATCTGTCACGTTCAGGGTTTGCAAAGGGTCAGAATCCCCGACTTTTAAAAAATATGACAACTCTCATTCAAGGCAATGACAGAAGAATTATAAAATGTGTATGAAATATTTTATAACGGACAGAAGCATAATGGAAAATGGTATCTGCTTAAGGTGCAGTTGTATGAATTGGGGCACAGGGCTGTTTCGCAGGACGACCCCTCCTCACTCCAGCCCATGTTTTTCTTGTGCCTCTAATTGTGGTTGATGGTCATCATCTGATTTTTCATCACAAAGCAGCACCAAGCCTCAGACTCAGAGGCTGAAGTGGAATGTGCTTTGTATAGAATCCTGTTTTATGTAAACATAAGCACCAGCTTTTAAAAAATAAAACACGGCATGATTACCTGCAAATCTGGTAACTATATTCCCACGTACTGTCAGGAACAGTTATGGGAATTAGTATGCTTGAGAATAGGAACAGAAGTTGCTTCAGTGAGGAAAGGAAGATGGTTGAAAGTGTAATCCTGAACAGAATTGCACCCTTCTAAATCCACTGAAGTCAATAGGCTTAGAAGGATGTAAAACTGTGTTTGGGACAGAAGTGTTAAAGTTATGTCTACCTATACTTTGCCTATCAATGGAAGATAGCAGTATGACAAGGATATTGGTAGCCAGAAGAATGTATCATCCAATTACGACTTGAAACCTGCCATGGAACATCACTATAACGTGCATTAACACACAATATATGCATAAAAATAGTTTAAAGTTAAGGAATGCTGAGAAACCATAACTGGGGGATTGCTAATCTTTTTATACTTTCATCTCTTTCCTTCTGATTGATTTTACCAATTGCTTTCGGATACGATACATGTAAGCATAAAACTGTATAATCACCTCTGTATAATCTGTATAATCACATTCTGCTCATAGTTGGAAATGTGACCCACCTTTTTATGTTTCCCCAGCATTTTTCAAAACAGAGACTGCATGCCCTTTAAGAAGCAGGAATATGATGGCATCGTAACATACAGAAACAACTTTGGAGTAACCATGCAGGGCAGGTAAACTTAGAGGACCCTTGGGAAAATGTTCCTGCTCCATACAGACATAACAATGAGCAAATTTAGAAAGATCCCACGCCATTTCAAGAGTTGGCCTGAGTCACCATACACAGCCCATCTCAAGTTTCTAGCCTAAGCCAGGAACCTCCTCTCAGTTTGGCTGCTTCTCACTCAAGAGCCATTTGGTTGATCTGGATTGACAGGAGAGCTGCGGTACATGTCTGTGAGTGGGTGCGTTCATTCACATGGCCAAAGATGGGGTTGTTCTGGAGCAGTCTCTGGGGTGTTTCACTCCTTTCCCTGTAAGTGGGTACGTATTGTATGATTGCTTCCCCCACAGCATGTTTCTGCATTGTAGACGTTTGTAGCCATGTTTACATATTTTGAGGCAGAAGGTACACACTGAATCTTGAACGTCTATCCCATATCGAAATAGGTGAAACAATCACGTATCAGGTAGATCATCAGGGTCAGTGTTTGCTTATGAAGCACTGAGACTTACTGTGGAATAGCCAAATGGCCTGAACTGCTTGAAGAACCACCTTTCCCCACACTGTCCAGACCACAAGTTATGATCCTCTTCCCAAGTCCCCCTCTTGGTGCCATGCCTGAAAGGTGAGAGAAGTGGCAACCAGAGGCCAGGTTTTTCTGATAGTGGCATCTAACCCTTTTTGAAAACCAGCATGGTGTAGTAGTTAGAATGTTGGATTAGAATCTGGGAGAACTAGGTTTGAATCTCTGCTCTGCCTTGGTTTTCACCATGTGACCTTTGGCCAGTCACATACTTAACCTAACCTGCCTTACAGGGTTGTTGTGAGGATAAAATGGAGGACAGGGGAATTATGAAAGTCACCTTTGGCTCCCATTGGGGAGGAAGGTGAGGTATAAATGAAGTAAATAAATAAATTTGAATGCTGTTTGCCTTGAGGCTCGCCTGGTGCCTAATACTTACTGTTGTTTAGGTATCAGGTGAAAGCATTTCTTTTCATCCAGGGATTTAACTCAGAGGTTCCATCTCTTTTGGCTGTTTTTATGGTCAGCATTGAATCTGGGGATTGTTTTATGAATATAATTTAGGCTAGTTTTAATGTTGTCTTGTGCCATTTTTATGCTCCTGTCTTGTTTTCTAATGGTTTGTTTAGGTGCTGATTATTTTTTTGTTGTTGTCGATTTTATGATTTGTGTTTCGCTTTGTGAAGTGCTTTGGCAGGTCTCTGGAGAAGCAGCATATTGATTTTCTCTCTAAATAACTAATAGAAGCCTGGCAGTGTGTGTGTGTGTGGGGGGGAGTGCAGCAGCGTGCCCATGACAAATACAGTAGGGCAGGTCTTGCTTCAGCTGGTAGATGAAGATAAGATTGGCACCTGTCTACACTACTTAGTTACAGCTGCCCACTATTCTTTTATTTACCACGCAGTTATCTTCATATATGAAGATGAATTCCATGCCCGGCAGCTCCAGGTATCTTTGATAGTATGAAACTAACTTCTGAAAAAGTTTTTCAAACAGAATGAATTGGCTTGGTTTGGCACTTGCCAAGGGGGAAAAAAAGTGATTAATTTTGGAGAGTCTGAATAATGAGTGACTAAAAAGAGGAAATCCCTATACTTTCCAACATCTTAGCTACCTAGAACTGATACAGCCAGTATGCATTGGGACAGACATTTTTCCATACCAGGAAAGGTGCGTAGATAATACATTCTTCACCGTGTAGCTAAACTGGTTGTGACATCTGCATGTCTTCAGGTTTTGCAGAGATCCTCAATATACCCTTCCTGTGCTAACCCTTAAGCATGCAAGCAGAGGCAAATGAGTATTTGGCTGGAAAAGACAGAAGCATGACAATGCACAACCCAGGAGTGGCTCAGGGCTCTGGGTCTGGTGCATTAAAAGGAGACACTGGGTGTTTGAAAGCTCAGGTTTCATCATGTGACATAGGTTTCGGAGGCATCAGTATCAGGGCTTGGCTGCTTAGGTTTAGCATTTCTCGCACAAAAATAGCTGCCACACCAGGTGCAACTTTCCCTGCCGTGTTCAATTTCATCTGCAAAAAGCCCCTTGAATAAACCCCTTGCAATGGACAACAAAGTGCAAATCAGGGGTTTCTTTCCCCTTTCTTGTTTTACAATTGCACAGTTTGAATGTAAACATTAGTCCGTGAGTGCAGATACATTACCTACAACTGTTCAATAACCAGTCCAGCACTTTTGCAAGCTTCTCATCTGAATCTGTGTCCATAAAACTGTTAAAGAGATAAGTGTTTCTCCCTTTCTCTGTGCTGCAAAGAGGATAAAGATATCCATTAGAAAACAGCAGGGCACGCGTAAAATGGAAATTCATCTTTTATTTCCACTTCAGCTGTGGATAGCCATTTCACCTGAATTTCATACAAGATCAGCCTACCAAGCCAAATACACATTTCACCCAGAGGTTATGGGGCTAGTGTTTTATTTGAAACTTCTTAAAACCTGAAAGCATGGTGTGTTATGTTTCTGATGTTTACAGTTTCAGCTTCCCAGCACAAAGCTTTCACCTTTTTCATTTCACTGTAAACTGTGAGATAGACCCGATCCAATGAAGCTCAAAGGAAAATCTGAATACCTCCCCCCCTTTCACTTGAGGGAGAAACTACATATGGAACAGAATGAAGGAGAGGTACACGAGATCCTGGAAATGAAGGCAGTACATTACACTTGGCAGAAGATAATGATGTGAATCTTAGAACTCAGGGAGAAATGTATTTTTCCCCAGCTACAAAACAAAGTAAAACACAGTTTTTAAAATATCTAATCATATAAGCAGTTCTCACATGAAGTGAGTGAGCCTGTATAATAAGCAACATGCTTCAAAAAGCTGTACTCAGAGAATTTATTATTATTATTTTTTAAAGAATCTGGATGCTCTAAGACTATCTGACAAGGGCTGTCGTTGTTGTATGTGCACTGGTTAGTATTAGGCACACGGCTAACATAAAGGCTGATCTACTTCTCCCCCTAGATGCTTCCCATTTCCCATTGATGCCAGTTCAGAAGGTGCATTTTTTTGCATTTACAAAGCAAGCTAATCTAGACCCTGAGTTTGCAATATAGTTACCAGCTCTAAAGCCTAAAGTTGAGGGGCAGGAAGATTTCCTAGCTGCGAAATTGCCCCGAGCCACACTGAGGCTAGTCCTATTCTGTACAGGCCTTCGCCCAGGTAGGAGGTGACTCTTACCTGTTTCCTCTGGTTGCTCAGACAGAAGGTGCAGATTGGTCTTGGCACTGCTGCATTGCCGCCGCCCTGCAGGAGAGGCTGGTATTGCAAGCAGGGCTGCCTCACTGGCCCCGGTTCCACTCCCAAGCCCTCATGTTGTTGCTGTTGCTGTAAGAGCAGCATGTTGGCTAGGTGGGAGATGTAGCTTGAAGCCAGGCGCAAGGTCTCGATCTTGGACAGCTTGCGGTCAGCAGGTTCCGTGGGGATGAGCGTGCGGAGGGCATTGAAGGCTGTATTGACACTGTGGGTCCGGTCCCTCTCCCGGGCGTTGGCAGCTTGCCTCTGCTTGCTCAGGCCACTCAGACGAGGGCTCTTCCGCTTGTGCTTGCCCTGGGCCCTGGCGGAAGGCACGGACTTCCCGGAGCTGCTGTCGCTGCTGCCACTCTCCAGCTCCTCTGGGTCGGATGCAGCACCCCCGCTGGACTTCATGGTGAGCCCTGCAGCCCCTCAGCCCCATCACTTTTATGCACAGCAGCTGCCACATTGCTCCGGTTCGCATCAGTCGCTGCTGTCCCAAGTCCCCTCCAGCAGCAGGATCATTTTTTGAATGGTTGCTCCTTTTAGATCTAGCATATGGTTGCTCTGTAAATAAGGCAAAGGAGGTGGAGCTGCCACCTCAAAGTAGCTGCACGGCTACTGCCCGGCTCTGCACCTGTTTCCCCCTTGTCATGTAAAAATGAGTGAGCTCTCTGGCCAGCCACAATGAGCATGTGCAGTGGGGAAACGAAGCTCCTGCCCTATCCTTTGCCCTCTGTCTCAGTAAGCATTTGAGCCTCAAGGGCTTAGGCAGGACAGAGATTTCCCTTTGCTTCTCGTCTTGACTTCCAGAATAAAAAAGTGTGTCAACAGTTATGTATTTTAAAACTGTTAAATACTGGGTTGAAGATGCATTGCAGTGAACAGCTCTACTTTATTAAGTGATTTCAGGAAGAAGACTGAAACCTCAAGGCAATAGCCCTGTTTAAATAGCATGCAAAAGCCACACCCAACTCCCAATGATAGGTTATTTACATAACATTAGTTCCTCATTGGTCACCTCCAGAGTCCTGCTATTGTTCTAGAGTCCCAAGCTCAGCCAGTCTCTGGTACCCAGTCCTGGAATATTCCAGCCCTAATACATAACACCCCTCCCCCCTAAGTTCCAAAGCACCTTAACATACATAGTCCTCAAGGTACACTGGTTTGCGCCTTTCCTGCTGAGAGCATCTTGGCTCAGACGGTGTTGGCAAAGTCACATGGGCCCTGTCTGGGGTCTCAGCAGAGGCGCTGAGCAAGGATGGCGAGTCAAGAGCAGAGTCCCAGGGCTGTGGAACAGTCTGTATGGGTGTGGGTGACTCCGCACAGTCAGAACAGTCCCTGGCACATGGAGCATCCCCATCTCCACTGTGCTCCCACTGTGGTCCTGTGCAGCTAGCCTACATGGTGGCTGGTGCTGGTTCGGCTACCTCCGGCAGGAGATGGTGGCGAAGCTGGTCAATGTGCCTGCACAGGACCTGTCCACCGTCAGTAGAGACCTCATATGAGAGGGGGCTGGTTACTCTGATGATCTCGGCAGGAACCCAGGTAGGACCACTGGAGAAGTTCCGTGCATAGATGGTGTCACCTGGGAAAAATCCTCTGGGCACTTCTTGGCTCTCCGGTGATGGGCAATGCTCTGGGGCTCAGTCCAGGTGTGGTCTGTCCAGTTGAATAGTTAGGTGTCTGCCCATGAGGAGCTCAGTGGGGCTGTGGCCAGTGGTTACACTCGGGGTCACCCAGTGGTCCCAGTCCTCATGGATAATCCACCTGAGAGACTCCTTCATGGGCCACACCATCCTCTCCACTTGCCCATTGGTGGCCAAGTGAAAGGGAGTGGAGCAGATATGCTGTATTAGGTAGTGGCCCAAGAACTCCTGAAACTCCCCCTAAGTGAAGGCAGTCCTGTTGTCCATCATGACCATGTCAGATAGGCTGTGCATGCTGAAGATTTGTCAGAGGGTCTGGATTGCTGCTCTGGAGGAGGTGGAGGCAACTGGCATGACTTCCAGCCATTTGTTGCAGGAGTTCACCAAAATAAAGAATATTTGTCCTTGGAAGGGGCTGGCAAAGACCAAGGGTTGCGAGTGGACTCCCAATGCTGCATGGGAGCATGTAGTGGTTCGGGTCAGGTCTCTTGGCAGGCCTGGCAGCACTGGACCCAGGCCTCTATTTTGCTGTCCATTCCTGGCCACCACATATAGTTCCAGGTGAGTGCCTTCATTTGCACAGTTCCGGGGTGCATCTCATGCAGGGCCACCAATACTCGCTGGCACAGGGGCGCAGGAACCACTACCCAACTGCCCCACAGTAGGCACCCCTTGTGAGCCAAGAGCTCATCCTGGTGGGATGAGAAGGCTGCAAAGTCCAGGCCCACCTGGATGGTGGGCCAGTCCCTCCCCACCCAGTCCAGAACGTGGGAGATGATCTGGTCCTTCACAGTGTGGCGGGAAACGTCCACAATGTGCAGAGGGTGATTGGGAAACTCCTCCAAGAGCAAGATTTGGTGTGCAGGAGCTGGGTCTGGATCGATGGAGAGGAGTAGCAAGCAGCTGAGGCCGTCGGCATGCCCCATTGCCTTCCCAGGATGGTGGAGAAGAGAATACTGGTACCCCGCAAGGAATATGGACCAATGGAGAACCTGCGGTGAGAGCATCTGGGTTTTTTGGTGATCTGGCGCAAGAAGTCCCAGCAGAGGCTAGTGGTCTATCGCAATGGTGAACAGCTGCCCACAGAGGTAGTTATGGAATTTCTTGACCCCCGCAACGATGATAAGCACCTCCTTATTGATTTGTGCATAGTTGCGCTAGGCCAAAGCCAGGGTGTGGGAGTAATATGCCACAGGGACTTCCCTGATGTCCAGCAGCTGGTGGCCAAGGACAGTGCCAACCTCATACAGAGAAGTGTTGCAAATGACCACAACAGGCAGCTTTTTGTCGAAATGGGCCAGGACAGCATTGGAGGTGAGCAGCTCCTGCACAGCCCTGAACACAGTCACTTGCTGTCATCCCCAGACCCATGGGGCCTTCTTGTCGAGTAGGCGGCACAGCAGCTCTGCCAGTGCAGCTTTATGGGGCAAGAAGGAATGGTAAAAGTTCAGGAGCCCCCCAAAAGCCTGTCGCTCCTGCTTGGAAGTGGATGCGGGGGCGTTGACAATGGCACGAACCTTGTATGGGACTCCTGCAGCACCTTATTAATGGTACATTTATAGTATGTGCAGATGCAGACAT
The DNA here is from genome assembly GCA_029375565.1 of Gekko gecko. NCBI lineage: Eukaryota > Metazoa > Chordata > Lepidosauria > Squamata > Gekkonidae > Gekko > Gekko gecko. The sequence goes on along the minus strand of JAPDNY010000003.1, from coordinate 57,655,230 downwards.
CCCCATTGGGCTTAACGGGCATAACAGTTGGGGTTTCCCAAAGGGCATGCAAGACTGGTTCCAAAACCCTTGGTCTACCAAACAATCCAGCTCCTTGTCAATTTTAGGGTTTAGTGTGAATGGGATGCGCTGGGCCTCCAGCCGTATAGGCTGCTCCTCTGGGTTGAGCTGGAGGGAGATGGGGGAGTCCGGTGTGGTCACTGAGCATCCCGTCGAAGACAGCCGGGAACTCATTGCATACCCACTGAAAGTCTTCTTGGGCAGTTTGGTGCACCCCTGTGACTTGGAACCCCAGAGTGCAAACCATGCTAGTCCCAGTAAACTCATGTGACTGCCTCCCACTACCGGCAAGTCCAAGAGCCCTTCAAAATTCCAGTACTGCACCTGAAACTTCCCCATCCCTTTCAAGGCCACTTCATTCTGTTGGAAGTCCCATAGTGTAAAACCAGCCAGACTAAGGCGAGGGCCCCCATTCGGGCAGAGCCTATGGAGGGTGTCCTCCAAGATTATGGAAATGGAGGACCCTGTGTCTAGCTTTATTGGACAAGGGGCTCCCTCGATTAAAACAGTTACTTTAATTTTATCGGGGGTGTCCTGGGGCAAGTGAAGTACCTGGTGTGGCTGGATGGAGGTGGTGTGCAGTTCTGTGGCATGCACAGACTCCAGATGGGCGGACTGTCGCCTCTGGGTCCCCTTGGAATGGCAGGTGAAGACAATATGGCCAACCTTTCCACAGCTTCGACATGTGGTATCTTGGAAATGGCAGGATCTCTGCTCATCGGGCTCCCCGCAGGTGGCACAGGGTGTCAAGGTGGCAGTTTCACCTTCACAAGCTGTGGCAGGTGTGTGAGTGCCATGACCGGCTGGGCGATGCATCTGCAGGACCTCCTCGCTGTCAGACACATTGACTGAGGAAATGGTGGCCTGGTGCACTGTGGTGGCATGGTGGTCAGTCTTATGGTTAACAACCTCCTGGGACTTCTCAAACTCTGCAGCCTCCCAGATTGCCTTTTGGAGGTTTGTAACCTCTTGGGCAATGAGCTTGCAATGGAGCTTCTTTTCTCAGAGCCCAAACATGAAACGGCTGAGGAGGGCTTCTTCGATGTTCTGGAACTCACATCAAAGAGCCAGTCAGTGCAGGGTGGTGACATAGTCAGAGGCTGATTCGTTGGGCCTCTGATTCTGCTTGAAGAAATTGAGGTGGTGAGGCAGTTGGGTGGGCTGGGGCATGAAGTGGTTGGTGAACGCTGTGATGAGACCATCGAAAGTGATGAGCTGCAACATTGTTGGTGCGATGAGGCCCTGGGCTAGCTCCAGGGTGGTGATTCCACAAGAGCTGAGAAGCAGTGCCTTCTTCTTGGAAGCACCCTCAATTCCCTGGAACTCCACGAAGTACTTCAGGTGTTCCACCCAGGCCTCCCATTGCTTTGGGTGAGTGGGGTCAAACTGTGGAAGTAGTCCTGGAGCAGCAGCCATGGTCCTAGTTGCAGTGTGAGGTATGTGGCACTGGAGCTCGGTGTGTGGTGTGGTGCAGAGGGGTGCTAGGCTTGCACAACAGGATCCCACCTTCGTCGCCAGTGTTAAATACTGGGTTCCATGGATGAGCAGACCCCAAGTCTAGTGATCAGCTCAGTTTTATTAGTGATTCAGCAGATACAAGGCTGAAACCTCAGGGCAATAGCCCTATTTTAATAGCATGCAAAACCCACACCCAAACATACTGAACTCCCAACGATAGGCTATTTACATTACATTAACTTCTCACTGGTCACCTCCAGAATCCTGGTGGGCTATTGTTATAGAGCTCTAAGCTCAGCCAGTCTCTGGTACCCAGTCCTGGAATATTCCAGCCCTAATACATAACAAAAGCCGACCTTCCTTCCTTTCTTCCTTCCTTCCTTCAAGACATACAGTGCAATCCTAAATAGACTTACAGCTTTCATAAGCCTATAGACTTACAATGGCCATGTAAGGAACAACCTTTTCTCTCCCACCCCAGGAGTCCATTAGGCCACACAGGACACTGTAGGGTTAAGCAAATAAATAAATAAGTAAATAAGTTGATTTGTAGTTGATTCTTTTGTCTGTTTAAAAATGTGAGTAGTTATCAGAAGTATAACTAGTAATAGAAATTAATAACTCCCATTGGTTATTCCCCCCTGCCCCGCCATCCAGTTGGCATGCAACTCTAAGGGGTTGCAGACAGGAGAAAGTAGCCTTGGCTTAAAGGTCGTCGTACTCTGTGTGGCACAATTAAATTAATGTCTGCACTTTTAATGGTGGCTTCAGACACCATCATCATTAATCTGCTGTTCTCCCATCTCTCCCTGTCACAGTCCTTATTTTCCCATGAACTGCTAGGTTGTTATCCCCCCCCCCCCCATTTGTGCACAATGGAAGTGCAGTCTCTGTGGTTCAGGCTGGATTTTGACTTGTAAAGTTCCAACTGTAGATCTCTGTTACACTGAGGGAGTGTGGCTCAGCAGCAGCATGTATAAGGGTCCAAATCCAATCCCAGGCACATGCACACACACACCGTTTAAAGGGGTTATGTGTTTGGAAAGATCTTACCTTGGCTGCAATCCTAAAGACACTCTGCCCGGAGCAAGCTCCCTTAAATAAAATGAGACTTACTTCTGAGTAGACCTTGGAGAGCTGCTGCAAGTCAGAACAATTCTGAATTAAATGGCTGAGTTCATTATAAAGCAGCCTCCTGGGTAAAGCAGTCTCATATGCACCCTGCATATCCGGCTTTCATTTCAAAGGCTGTTGAGGAAATGTCACTGATGGCATAACTCTCATATTGGCCTTTTATTAATACTATCTAGTGTATTACTAATACAGCTTCTGGCATGCCACAGTATGATAAGAGATGTAATGGGAATCATAAGAAAGATATACAAAAACCTGACTGGAAAGAAAAGAAATCTGGGTGCATAGCTGTAATGTAATGAATCCATGTATTTAGGATTAAATGTGAGAGATGCCTTTATGATATAATTTGAGATACCGAGTGGGTTTTGGATACTGTTTGCGATGAAATGCTGATTCTCGCTCTCAGTTCAACAGAGACAGAGTCAGTGGTAAGTGGCAAATCCTAATCACTTTTGCCTCTTGAACTCTTTGGCCCCGGCCCGGTTCAGATTTCATGCTACACAGCTTGCTGCACACAACAATTGAGGGTTGCATATGGGGATATCATCATAAGGCATATCCAGTTCAATAGGCACCAAAAGGTGATTGTGTAGGCACATTTTGCAGTCATGCCAATGTATCTATAAATGACTATTCTTTATGTGTACTATATAAAAACAATTCTGCAATGGAAACATCTCTGCTCTGTATATTTTTGGAATGGCTCCACATCATTTTGAAATGGATAACCTGTGACTACATTGAATTCCACCATTTTTTCTCCCACACAATGCATACCCCAAAATAATCTATATTTTGTATACACTTTTTGCCTTCTCCTGATCATACCTTCCACATTTATTAGAAGGTCATTCATTGCACTCATTCATTATGCACTGCTTTTCCATCCAATGTTGACACCATTACTAACTTAGAAGTCCCTTCGAGGTCATGGCCCAGGTTTTCCCAGCTGAGTCATCTGATTGGTACTCAAACTAACAGCACAGGACTGAACTACCCTTTTAGATGACCCCCCCACACCCAGAATACGATTGCCACTATTGTCTAAACATGAATCATTTTTTTCCACTTCAGCGTTCGATTATGAGAGGTGCTTCCCTTTTATCACAAATGGCCAGCTGCACAAACAGTACAGAGTATCCTGAAGGAGTAGTTGGTTTGTGTTTTGCAGATTGGTCATCTTTCCTTTTGGCTTGAGGGGTGGGTTATTTTTACATGCCATAAAACAAAGCCTACATTCTGCATTTATCTGCAACATTTGCAACATATAGGACCAAACTAGATCAAATGCTCAGAGGTCCCTGATTATATCTCTTCTTGTTTTTTTAAAGAAAAACAACTGGTGGGTTGGGAGAACTGTTTGGGGAAGTATCTCTCTCTCTCTCTCTCTCTCTCTCTCTCTCTCTCTCTCTCTCTCTCTGTGTGTGTGTGTGTGTGTGTGTGTGTGTGTGTGTGTGTGTGTGTGTGTGTGTGATGGGGTGATTATGTATAGCCCTTTGTGCAGCACAATTTTCCTGCCCCAAATTGCCCTCCTGAAATTGTCACTTGAAGGGGGAAAAAAATTCAAGTTAGTAGCCAGAAAATCTCGTTGCAGAATTTTTGTGTTTAGCCCTGAAAATACTCAATGAAACTCATTTGCAAGATTCAGATATATTCAGCGAATCAGTCTAACAGAGTGATGCTGAGAACTCAATTGTGGATGTGTCCGGCAAGCAAACATACTGTTTTTGACTGCTGTGAGCACAGGCAAGCTGACCCTCTGATCTCCTTTACTTATAGCCATCCACCTCAAACAGCATCGTGCACAGTGCAACTGTCCAGTAGCTGTAGTGCTACAGTTTCATTGCCTGCCCATCCCTCCAGTGCAACACAACACAAGTTATGTGTTAAACTGGAAACTTTATTTATACACAAAATGATCTGCACAACTTAGTCAACATGTTACAACATGGGTTGTGTTGGGCTTGCAAGGCAAGTGCTTCCTAATACGGTAAAACCACCTTGGCTCAGATCCAGGTCCGGAATCCTTCCGAACCTTTCTCATCATGGCCGGCATGTGAGTGCATAGAGGGGATGGAGGGGCACAGTCCTGCCCATGACTGCTAAGCCTTGGGGCTCATCATATGTCCCCCAACCCCCAAAGGGCCTCCCCACTGAGCCACCCAGACTGCCAAGCCAATAGGTAATCAGTCTGAGGGACCCCCCCATTACTGATATCTCGAGGTGCTTACCAACTGTAAATCCCCTCCACCTATGCTTTTCCCACCTTCCCAGGTAGGGTCTAGCCAGCTTTACCACACCTATTTATACCTCACCCCTTCCGACCATATGGAGCAGGTGAAAAAAGGCCCCCCTCTCAGCCAATTGAGTGAGGCCCAAAAAAATCCTGCTCAGCCCTGAAACCAGCAGCCAGCTAATCCCACAAGGTCTCAAAAGAGGGTGGTCAGGTGGGGAGCTCCTTTGATGTTGAACTGTGGAGGGAGGTGGTCGTCACCAAGTCTGGTTAGCATGCCCATCTCTCCATTGGCCAGCATAATTGGTTCCCCCCTTCATGGTTCATCCCAAGGAGGTGGGGGTGGGCAAACACTGGTGCCTGTTTCCCTCATCAGGCAACGGTCTTTCCTTCTGCCTTGCATTTTTGCTTTCATACAATAGGTGAAATCAGTTTTTTCCCAGGGCTGTTGGGTGAAATTTCACGCAATACTTTCCCACAAAATTTTACTCCCAATAAATTCAGCACTTGAGCTCTTTGAGCTGGTTTTGTGGTATAGAATTAAAATTAAAAGAGACTCCAAGTACAAGATGTCGAATTTTATTCCATCACTCCTGAACCATTATGATTCAGGTTATCCTCTTAGGTGTCTTTGGGAAGCAATGAGTGAAGGTAGGAAACAGTAAAGAAATGTCCAGATGGGGTGAGGCTCTGCGGTTGATACACTCCCGATCCCACCTCCCAGAAACAAAACTTAACCAATATTAAGAACAGTAAAGGTGGTTCTAGTTATTATTTTCATGGCTAACTGGAAGTTCAGCAGGAAATGCAGATGTGACTCAGCATGACCTGTAAAACTTCCAAAACATTAATGGCTTTAATTTCTTGTTATTGTTTAGGATAGTATTGTGGGGAATGAATTCCTTAAGATAGGTGTTTGGAGCTCTGGCTTGTGATGTTCCTTGGCCCAGTTTCTCTAGATTGCTAATACAGGCAGGTCTAAGAGCTACACAAATCTGTTGTCCTCAATGGGGAATATTTTATACACAACTAAATACAATAATGAGACAAGTCAGATGAGACCAGAAGGTTATATAATCCAGCTCACTGACTCAAGGCTAGATCATCCTCACATCTGTCCCTAGAAAGAGAACAACCCACACAGAGGGAAATCACAGTAAGCCATGAGTGTGGAGTAGCTGTGTTACAAAGAAATGTGTTAGCAAGTGAAATAAAAAGTTTGTGATTCCCTACTATGCATAAAAAAGCGTGCTGCAGTTCTAAAATTCCAAAGGAGTCTTCCTCAAATCACAGTTCATGACTATATGCAACTCGCAGCCAAGTCAACATCACTTCTGAGAATTACAGAAATATGTTATTAAAGGATTGTGGATTTGATCAGTTCCATTTCTGTCCTGTGGACAGTATAGTAATTATAACTGTGCACTGAAATTTTGACTTTTGCAAGGGATATTCTGAAACTGCAGTAGAAGGCCAAACAGAAGTCGTGATTGTGATTTTGTATACCATAAAATGTTATCTCTACCTATCGGCAATGCTCCCTCTAAACTGTGGAGTCTTGTGGGCAAAAATTCTACCTTCTGAGCTACTGGCATTAAAGTTGTGAGCGAGTGATTTGGCTAATGCATAAATTAGTTCGCTCTGGAGCCATCCTTCCTGAGCGAAGACAAAAGTGTGTGAGCCAGAGGCTAAAAAGACTGTGGGCCAGCTCACACTAACTCAGCTTAGAGGGAACACTGCCTATCAGTCTTGCCCTTACGTTGTTGTAGTCTGTGGAGGAAGATTTTCAAGTATCTGATACCTTAAGCTCTTCTTTGAGCAAATGGGACAGGAACACAGTTAAGAGATTTTATAGACACTATATAGTGCTTTTGAGTGCTTCTTTTCAAGTCCTGGTCATGGGTGAATGCAAAAGAGCCAATAAAGCATGGAAGGAATGTAATCCAGTGTGCAACTATTAGTATGCTTCTCAGATGATTGCACCTGTGGCAGTATGCACAGGCCCCTTCCTCTCCTCACTGCTGCCTTGAGTGGTCTCCTCAGAAGTACTCTAAAGGGCTGATGTCTTTCAGATAGTTTACCTTGTTCTGCTTTTTTCCTTACACTGAAATAGGCTTTTAATCCAACTAAATGCCTGGAACCATGACCCCGAGCCTTCGTTCTAATTGAGCTTTTCAGTGAATTAAGTCTCTGTTATGCTGGATTGAAATCAGCCTGGGGAGGAACTCCCTTGAAGCCTTGTAAAGGCATGCTGAATTTTCAACCCTTGTAATTAGAATGAAGTCAGGAGCACACCGGTTATCCTCCATTTGCTATGTAGCCAGCTTTCCGATTCACTTCAGATAGCATGGGGCTGTAAAATCAGTTATTTTACTTACACCCCCTCCCACGCTTATATTCACACCAGTCAGAAAGGGGACTCTGTCTTTCTTAACAGTGAGAGAGGCTTCCCTGAAGTCCAAACACACCCCATGTTCACTACAATCACAAACCACTGAGAAAATGACCATTATCCAGTTCAATTAAAAATCTCAGGTGCTTTAAATTCTACATTACCATCATTACCAGAAGTATTAGCGTGATTACATCGAGCACTACCAAAGCACACCATGGTTTACAGAATTTCCCAACCAAAGAGGACAGACCCTTGCCCCTAAAGTGCTTACAGCTTTTATAGCAGCCATGTGGATAGGGAAGGGAATGACAAGGAAGTTTTCCACATGGGGACAGGCAATGCAACAGCAGTGGGACTTCCACATGGCAGTTTTCCTCATAGTTTTCCTACCTTAGTCCCTGGGAAAATGGCCATCCACCCCCTCCCCCCAACACCAGTCTAGTGTTTGGAGTGTTTTTTTTTTTAAAAAAAATAGAAGTTGAATATTGCTGTTTTCAAATAATGTTATGTAACAGGTTCTCGGAATTCCCAGTGTCCATCTTTAAAAAGTACATTTTTATCCTCTTCTGTTGCAGAGATATGACTTTCATTTTATATATCAGCAAGGAAAGGTGATAAGACCAATTTGTAAATGAAAGCTGGGAATTTAAAGAACCTGATAATCAGATTGTTATAATATTATATTGATATCATATAATGCTCTCCCATTGCCAATTTTTAAATTTGTTAAAAAGCAGGTAGAGGAAATTGTCACAGTGGGGAAAATGGCTGCTGCGAGCCAATGTAGTTACAACAATGGGAAAGAGCTGTGCAGTACAGGAATATAATCATTGTCAAGCACAATAATTTTAAATATGAATCTTTTGATACACAATGAAATATTAAAAAAAAATCTCTTTCCAAAATAGTTCTTTACAATGAAGAATCCGGATATGGAAGACTTTGTTTCAATAACTTTCCTCAAGAAAATTACTGTAATAGAAACAATGCCATGAAACAATTGTGCTCAGGTCCATATGTAAAATTAGTAAAGGTAAAGGTAAAGGTTCCCTTGCTCGAAAGCCAGTCGAATCCGACTCTAGGGTTGCGGTGCTCATCTCCGTTTCAAAACCGAAGAGCCAGCGCTGTCCGAAGACGTTTCCGTGGTCATGTGGCCGGCATGACTAAACACCAAGGCGCACGGAACGCTGTTACCTTCCCACCAAAGTGGTACCTATTTATCTACTTGCAATTTCTTGCTTTCGAACTGCTAGGTTGGCAGGAGCTGGAACTAGAGACAGGAGCTCACCCTGTCATGCGGCACCCGGGTCTCGAACTGCTGAACTACTGACCTTCCAGAGCCTGCAGTTCAGCGTCTTAACCACTTGAGCCACCGCAGCTCCGTTATGTAAAATTACACGAAAGTAATTACCTATTACGAGTATTTCAAAGGCATAAGGTACCAGAAAACCGTATTGCTTCAGACTTCTTTCACAGGCAGATCCTTCTACATTAGTAGTCTGAAATTATACAGTGTCCTGGAAACTTATGCCTTTCAAATATTTATAATAGGTAATTATTTTTGGGTTACTTTTGTGTACTTTTACATATGGACTTTAGCACAACTGTTTCACAGCACTGTTTCTATTATAGCAATTTTCAGTATGTTACTTTGCATTTTGAAGTTTGTTTTATGTCATTCAGGCTGGTTTACAGTGGCACCTTCTTTTTTCACAGGCAGTCCCTTTTATATTAGAAGTCTGAAGCAATACATTGTTACCAGTCCTATTGTGTCTTGGTTCACAGCTCTTTCCCATTGTTGTTACTACTATACTGCTGTGTGATCTTTTTTGTTTAGCCAATGTAGTTATGCATACTTAACTTCGGTTACAGTTGGGCATAAAACTATAGAAACAAAAGGAAATTTTATAAATCTGAGCCCAGATCATCCCAGCATCAAGTCATCAGGTTGGACCCTTCCAGATTTTCTGTAGGTGAAAGGAACGAATGAAAATTTAATAGAGAGGGGGCAAGATACAGATGGAGTAGCGTGCTAGATGTTGTATGTTTCTGGCAATGTCTACGAATTACAGGCTCTTAGTATGAATTTTCACTACTTTTGAAGATTACTGTGCTTCAGGCACCTACCTTTTTTCCTCTGTTTGTAATATGAGGTTATTCATTTCTTCCAAATCAAACTTTTGTAAGTCAAATGCCTTGCTCACAATACCAGTTTCCTCTCAAGTTGAGCATCCCATGCGATCACATTGATAATTTCTTCACAATTCGAAATGATGGGCTCCCTGACTCACGTGCAGGTCCTGCGTAGGCAGTGAGAGCTGGTGAGAGCAGAGGTGGCCATAACAGGCCATGGCCAGCCAGAAGAGACGGCAACACAGGGCAGCCGGAAGCTGGGCTGCTGTAAGGGTGTGAAAATCAGGCCCACCTCTCCCAGGTTGGCCTATGAGGAGGTCGGAAATGGGCTGTGGGAGGGGCTGTCTGGGGGAAAAGCACACTGCACCACCCAGGCCAGTTCACCTGACTGTGTGGGTTCATTTTCTCCTCTGTCTCCCAAGGCTTGGACAGCTGCTCTTTATGACCTCTGTTGCCTCATGGTTTGGTTTTGGCATGTGATCAACAGGGCCTGCCTCTTGGATCTACAGAATGATGTGCAGCTTGGTCTCCTGTGGTCCATCGGCAGCAGCAGCTCCTGGCCCAGTGCAGCGATCCTGGAGGAAGCGACTAGGGATGGTCATGTGGCCTTGGGAGGAGGCCAGTGGTCACTTGCAGAGGTGGCTGAGGAGGCCAGGAATGCTGCTGCTTTGCCAGGTTTGCCAGGTGAGCACGGCTGCTCAGTTCTCAGCCTGGCTCAGCAATCCTGGAAGAAGCACCTGGGGATGGTCATGGGACCTTGGGAGAAGGCTGGTGGTCACCCGTAGGGCTGGCTGAGTAGGCCAAGAATGTCAGAAACTGCTGATAAGTTCTGGGTGGGTTCTGTGCTAGGGAAGAGGGTGCTTTGGTGGGGGGGAGGGTGGCTTGCTCCTGAGGAGGCAGCAGGGAGGGATTGCCTCACTTCTGATTTCTGCTTTACTATCATGTAAGTGTGTGGTGGGAGGGTTGCACTGGGCCTGGGGTTTTCCTCAGGGCTTCTCGCTAGTTACTTAAGATACATATATAGATATATTGATAGTCCACTAGATAGATAGGTAAGATAAGATAAGATAAGATAGAAAGGCCAGGAGAGGCTCTGTCTCAGTGGCTGAGCATCTGCTTGGTGTGCAGGAGGTCCCAGTTGCAATCCCCAGCATCTCCAATATAATAGGTGATAGAGAGATGTAGTTGTAGTGCCAGTTTGGCCCTGGATACCTGGGGCTAGCTTGACTCTCATCATACCTTGGAAGCCTAGCAGGGTTGGTCCAGAGTAGTATCAGGAGAGGGCCGTACTAACAATAGCCTTGGATCCCCATTGTTACCAGATATGCTGTCTACGCTGCAAGTGGTGCAGCCCACAACTAGACCTTGGGATCTCAGATTCATATGGTGTCTCATTAATAGTCTCTGTTGAGTGAGGTACAGGATGCCATCAAAAACAGCAACTCATCAAGCGAGGCCAGTCACCATTCCACCATCGCAGATACAGGGATCCAGAGCACGGGTCAGGAGGACTGTTACAGTAACAGTGCATTAAGCCACTAGGACATCAGCTGCCCAGAATCCTGAGGGCCAGGCAGCGACCACAGCAGGGAATGACAACACACCACAAGGCCTCACTGATTGGCCAAATGACGCACTAAGTGGATGAATCAACTGGATGGCAGCCAGTGTCAGAAATGCACCAAAAATCTGCAGCTCCAATGGCCAGATCCCAGGCAGGGAGGCGTGGCTGGTGCCCTGACAAACCAAGCAAGAGGTGCCCATCAGGACAGGTCATCCTCTTCCAGTTCAGGGATCACCAGTAGCTCAGACGAACCACACACTAGATGACATAGGTCAACTGACAAATGGTGGGGGAGGGGCAGGAGAGCTGCCATAGTGGCACACTCACAGGGGAATCAGACACCAAGGGAATGACACGTGAGTTCTCTTTGGAAGGGGAGGACAGACAACCTGTGGTGGTTAACTGGAGAGCAGCAGCACAGGTTCCCAGGTTGCCGGCTTGGGCCATCCAGTGTAGGTCTGAAACAGCACTAGCTGCAGGGCCCCCCGGGGCTGTATGGGCTGGCCACAATGTCTCTGATCCCTCCTCCATTATGTCCATGTTTGGAGATGAGGAGGACCCACCTGGCATACACCTTTTGAGAAAGATTAGGGAGAGGATACTTGACGGCTTCTATGTGGAAGGCCAATGGGGATGAGGGCCAGATGGGAAGGGCTGTGAAAAGGGACAGGAGGGCAGCAAAAAAGAGGAGGCTGAACTTATCATCAACAATTGGCTAGAAGGGTATCAGGTGTACATGGGATTAGTCATGGCAGTTTATCCTGACAGGATAAATAACTTACTTAAATAACTACTTTGACCTTGGACTATGATGAGGCCTTCCGCAAGCAGGTGTCCCAGAGTGAGAAGAACCACTGGGACCTGTTGCATAACAAGACATGGTTGTTGTTGGTGGGCCCCAACATAAAGGGAATTTGGATCCAGTCAAATCAACCAAGTGGGTATCTCAATGGGACCCAGTATGCAGGGTATGTTGGAAGTTTAATCAGTGGCGTTGCCAGAGGGCCTGTTGTAAGCTTGAACACAATTGTGAGGTTTGACTGGGCTATCACATCAGGGTGTTTTGCTCACGCTCAGTCAATGCTCAGCAGCCCTTTCAGAGCAGCAGGCTCTCCTCTAGCGGTGCCACTCAAAAGGAGGGAGGGTCCAACAATACCTCTTCCTCTAGCAGCTCAGCCAAAAAATGAATAGGTGGTTGACATTTGGGGCTTGGTTGTCACCCCAGTCAACCTGCAGGCCCTTCATCCCCTCCTTGATGCCTATCCCCAGAGGTCTGCTGCCACTTACCTTATAGATGGTTTTACGTTTGGGTTCCCTATCCCTTTCACTAGCCAGCAAATTGTGACAAACACCAATAACCTCCAATCAGTCAGGGAGATGCCCGAAGTCATAGTTGTAAAAATCAGGAAGAAGAAGAAGAAGAAATTGGATTTATACACCGCCCTTCACTTGGAGTCTCAGAGTGGCTTACAAACTCCTTTTCCTTCCCCTCCCTAAAACAGACACCCTGTGAGGTAGGTAGGACTGAGAGAGCTCTTTCCAGAACTGTTCTTTCAAGAACAGCTCTGACAGAACTATGGCTTGCCCAAGGTCATCCAGCAGCTGCAAGTGGAGGAGCCGGGTGAGTACAGACTCATCCATCACTTGTCATTCCCTAAGGGATTATTGGTTAACAATGTCATCCCTCTGGAATTGTGCTCAGTTAAATACACATCCTTCAATCACACAGTTGGGTTAGTGAGGGCCTGCGGGCCTTGAGTGCTTGTGGCCAGATAGGATGTACAGTCAGCCTTTCACCTTCCCTCTTGCACCCCATGGATTTCTGCTTGTTGGGCTTTCAGGGGTTGTGGTCCATGGAGAAGGCCATGGCCATGGTTTGTACAGTGCCATGTGCAGCCTTTGAGGCATTCAGCACCTTCCTAGAATGGGCAGTGAAGGCAGTTTTCTGAATGATTTTTTTTTGTGGGTCTGGTGGGTACTACTGCTTGCACAAAACACTTGGCAGTATTCCAGGCTCTGGCTGGGGAACCAGGAGTCTCACTGGCTCATGACAAGACTGAGGGTCCCGCAACACAGTTAACTTATTTGGGCATTCAACTGGATTCTGCCTGCTGGAGGATAAACTGCTTGTCCTGCAGGTCCTCATTACCCTGGTGCTGGCATTCACAAAATGTACATTGAAGGAGCTACAATCACTTGTTGGCCATCTTAACTTTGCCTGCCAAGTAGTTACACCAGGCAGAACATTCTGTGTGCACTCAGCGTGGGCCATAGCATGGGCCTTTGTGCCACACCACCACGTATGAATAACCAAGGGTATGAAGGAGGATCTCAGGGTTTGGCTAGCCTTCCTTTCTGAGTACAGTGGGGTTACCCTTTGGCAGCAACCATGTGACTTGGCCAACAATATCCAGATACATTCAGATGCAGCTGGTAGCACTGGTTTTGGCGTGTATTACAATGGTCATTGGTGTGCCCAGAGGTGTCCAGGAGGGTCAAGTTCTGGTGTGATAAATAAGCAGTGGCGAGGCTGATGAATAAGCAAACTTCATGGTCAGAGTGGGTTATGCCCCTTGTATACAGGCTTATCGTGTGTCAGCTCACCATGTGGCAGGTGACGATAACAGTATTGTGGATGCCTTATCTCACCTGCAGGAGAAGAGGTTTCACAGCCTGGCACTGTGGATGCCTTATCTCACCTGCAGGAGAAGAGGTTTCACAGCCAGGCACTGGAGGCCAACCGCTACCTGGACTCATTTCCTCAGGAGCTCTGGGAACCTGGAAATATACCATAATATAGGGAGTATTCCACTCAGTTGTCCCTTCTACCTTTCACATTCATATTCTTCAGTGGCGGTGGCCTTCTGGGCTTTCTCAGCCAGTGCTGGGGGTCTGGTTGCCTGGCTGGTGTTGGATGAGTGGGTCCTCTGGTACATAGCCTACTTATGGGATGGGGGCTTTGCACACAGGACCATACAGGGGCACATGGCCGCCATTTCATTCTTTAGCAAAGTTTACAGCTTTGCTGACTTGTGCAGTAGCTTCCTGGCTCACAGAGTGGTAGAAATATGGAGGAGGCTCTCCCCTAGGGCATCTGATTCATGTAGACCCTTGACATCTGACCCTCTGACGTGACTAGTGTGAAAACTCCTGAGCCTGTGCTGGTCCCTGTATGAGGCAACTTTATTTGAAGCAGCATTTATCTTGCTGGTTTTGGGGGCACTAAGGGTTAGTAAATTAGTGGCAAATCCTAGATTGGACACAGCCAATCTCCTTTTGGAGGTCAGGGACGTTTCACTCAGGGACGGTCAGGGACTGCTGTTGGTGCATGCACCTTATTTTTAGACTTGTTTGGATTACGTATGCCCCAGCAGTAATTATATGCAAGTCATGCATCTTTTATTGCAGCATTAACCAGTCCTCTGTTGCTCTCTGCCAGTGCCCCAATTTTTGGAATTCTCCTCTGAAAGCTTATGACTTTGTGATGCCAGAGGCTCAGAGGGACTCCACCTCTGATATTCAACCAGAAAGTCATGAGCAGCCTGAGTGCAGCAGAAGGTCATTTGAAGAGGAACAGGCTTGGACCGTTATAATCAAAACTCCTTTTTTGTTATTTTTCATGCCCAGATGGTTAACAAACAAATCTGACAGATGCGCCTACCCTATTAAAACCATCAATCAACCCGTTTGGCTAGGTAGGAAGGGTCATCTCTTGATCTATTCTTACTTCTCAGAGCTAAAGAGCACTGATATTCTTTACCTTACCCAAGAGGGGTTTTAGCCAATAGAAATAGTCTGGCTCACCCACCTTCTAGAAAGAGGGGCTTTCAAACACCACCATGTTGTAGTTGGTTTTGTTCCTGAAGCTTCTTCCATGGCTACAATAAACATGTGCCATCCTGATCATTCCCTCCCCCCTGAATCTTTTTCCAGTGCCACAAGCTTGAAATCACAGGACAGGCAGAGTATGTTTTTCTGTTCTGTAGTTTGGATAGGGCAGTATATTTACTTGCTGGTTAAGTACATGCTTCTCTTTCACATTTCCTTTCTCAAAAGTGTATTGTGTGTCAAACTGGGATTCTTGTATACAACAGACTAAAATATCCCTTTTTGTTCCTGAACTCGTGCTCTAGTTCTCCACGTGTAGGGTTCTCTGCACATGGCAGGTCTGACATGGGGAGTGGTTTGGGGAACACAGCAGCATTCACTGTATTGATGCACACTCAGAATTTAATGGATCTTGCTGCAGTTTCCAGGCAACAATGTGGGAATACAGAAAGTATTTGTGATTAAATTTAAAATACTGACTTGGCCCTAACATGCTTGACTTTGCAACTCAGGTAAGCAAACTGGGCAAAGCTGGAATATTAGAGAGGCAAGCCATAAAGTCCTTCTCTCACACTCCAGCGGAACTACAACAACCAAAGAAAGCACCTCACTTCAGACAAGTTGTTTGTAAGCTAATTTGTTTTCCTGCCGGGTGGACTGGATGAACAATAAATGGGAAGAAGCATAAGGACAGATGAATAAAACATTTCTAATAGAACCATTTCAAGTGTTCCATGAAAAGTAAACTTTTTTGCGTTTCTGAGGTGCTGCTTGTGATTTGCAATGAATTTGCTATTTCAACAGATGAATGCTCATCCATCAAAGTTTGTAATTAATAATAAGACATACTTTGAACTGCTATCTTATCTCTGCACTTGTGCAGTTGGTATTCAATACTTTTGGTAGCTGAGGCTGGTAGCCACCATTGATGAATGCTCAGAATTTGATTATTTTAATTCCTCACTCATTCTTGATGAGGAACTTCCATCCTGTATATAGAAAATCAGCATGTCAGGAAGAAGGAGAGAATATAACCTTTTCCCTAGCAGGCAGAGTTTCTATATATGGATAGAACTGGCTAGAAGTTTTCAAAATGGTACAGTAATTTACAGAACAATGCCCCCAGTCCCTCTACTATCTAGATCAGGGGTGTCAAATTCATTTGTTATGAGAGCCGGATTTGACATAAGTTGGACTTTGTAAGGCTGGGTCATGTGTGTCATAAAATGTAATGCCAGGTAGAAGAGATATAAACTTCATAAAGGCCACAGACAAACACAATAAAAGATATTATAGCAGTTATTTCATTGGAGCCCTACATTAGGAAGATGTGTGTGTTAAAACTAATATTTCTCTGCAAAACTGGTTTGTTGAACTATATATTTTAACTGTGGTTAGTGTCAAACCTCCCTACAGATATAAATGGTCTGAGCCTAAGACTCAGGGGAAGAACATGAAATGGCTGAGCATTGCAAGCTTCCCCATCCCCTCTAAGTCAACTCAGAGTGGCAGTGGCTCTCCAGGGTCTCAGGGTTTTTTTTTTAACACGGTGGTTTGAGATAATAATTTTGGGTGTCCCCTTCAGCACTTGTTCTGCTATAATTTCATTGAAGCCCCATATTAGGAGGGTTGTGTGTTAAAACTAATATTTCTCTACAAAACTGGAGTCCCTTGAGTTTGCAGAACTCTATATTTTAACCCTGGCTGGTCCCAACCCCCCCCCGGCACCCTTAAAACATGCCTGCCTAAATTGGAAGTTGGAAAATAGTGGGATTTTGCAAAGCAAATTTTAAAATAAAAAAGAAGCACAAGGATCACAGCAGCAGGACAACCCCCCCCCCCACTACCTGTGAGGAGGACTACAGTGGAGGGGAGCAGTGCCTGGGAAGTTTGGCAGCCCCGCCCTCTTCTTACTGCTCTCAGAGGCAGCCCTGCCCTCTGCTTTTTATATTCCAAGGCAGCTCAAGCTCAGAACACTGAGGTTGGGCAGGGGAGGGAGGAGACAGCCCCATTCTTGGGCCAGTTGACACCCCTGATCTAGATAAAGCTCAGGAAAGCCATTGTATCCCAAGGAGAGGGCATGCCATGGGCAGAGGAGCTTGTTGCAGGGGCCTGGTCATTATGATGCTTGATGTACATGGAGAGAATGAGAGCATCATGTTTTTGCTTACAGTGCAACTAGACTTAATGACATCCAAGAGTCTGACCTGTGGACAATGATGCCATTTTACAGCTGAACTTTAGTTTTTTAAAAATGGCATAGGGCCAAATCCTGATTGAGACCACAGTGAGCCAGAACCAGGCATATTCAAGTGTTCTCACACCTTTACAAGTGCTAAAACAGCAATGTTCACTGATCTAAACATAAAAACACAGAGGTTTTGGCACAGATGTCTGATATGACATAGGTTTTGTTTTCCTAGATTCTCAGACATGTGCAGATGTCTGATATAACATAGGTCTATTAAGGGAGATTCTGGCGAAGCAGACATAAGAGCAGACACATAGTTCAGCAGTTTGAGACTTCCCATTTCCCAACTATATTTTTATCAACCTTGGCTCTTGCTGCCAGACACATCCTTGGTCTGGGACTTTTTGACCTACTGTTACCACTTCCTCTCTCTTTTTTTCTCGCTAGGCCATGACTTGCTTTGTTGATATTTCTCCGCTCAGCTCAAGCTGCACAAGGCAATATATTTTTAGCTCCTTCGACCTATGTGGTCTAATAGTAAAATGGGTCAGAAGGCTGCAGTGGAGAGGGTGAAGGGGATGAAATTGCCCTCTCCTCCCTGTTCTAACTATGGAGCTGCACTGATGGAAGAGACAGGCAGGGTGATTTTCTTCTCTTCCCCCTTTCCAGTGTAGCTTCCCAACCCTCATGGCTACTGTTTTACTTCATTTATATCCCCGCTTTCTCTCCAATGGTGACCTAAAATGGCTTACATCATTCTCTTCTCCCCCATTTTATGCTCACAACAATCCTGCAAGGTTGAGAATGTGTGACTGGCCCAAGGTCACCCAGCAAAGTTCCATGGCAGAGTGGAGATTTGAACCTGGGTTCCCAGATCCAAGTCCAACATTCTAACCACAACACCATGTGGATCTCACAACTCTGGGAATAACTTTCCCAGGGTCAGAAAGGACTGCTGACTGGGGGAGGGAAGGAATACAGGAAAGATCCATGATCATCACTGTTTTCTACTGTTGGATCAGGGGATTCAGTCCCTTGTGGTGTAACCAGGAACTCCTTTACATAATAGGCAACACACCCCTAATGTAGCAATCCTCCAAGAGCTGACAGAGCTCTTCTTACAGGGGCTATTGCAAGCTCTTGAAGGATTGGCTACATTAGGGGTGTGTCGCCTAATATGCAAAGGAGTTCCTGCTACAAAAAGAGCCCTGGACCGTACAACTATGTTCTTTTGTATGTGTACATCCTTCCTTTTCTGCTCCATACACATGCCGATTTGTATTCCGTTTCTTCAGGCCAACCTCTGCCCTGTGTGTTTATCTTTTTAAATGGGACTATACTTCAGTATGATGGTTAAAACGTTTTGAAATGGAACATAACCAAATTAAGTTGCTCTACCTTTGGTTCATTTCACAATATGAAAGAAAAAACAAAAACAGTGTGTCAGTAAGCTTGGGGGTATGTGATTACATTTGATTAATGAGGTTTCCGGGAAACTTTTTGTATATTGTTAAGAAACAGTGATTACCCTGGAGGAAGAATTCATGAGGAAAATCTTGAAATAAGTGGTATGAGCAGAAATGACATGCTCATTCATAGAAATGAGCAAGAGCTATACTGGCGACTGCTGGTTTCTTATACTGTGCTTACTTGTAAATAAATCCAATGTGAATTAATGTGGTTTATGAATATATTCATTAAAATTCCATAATAAGACACTGTTAAGACTTCATTTTAAAATGATCAGCCTTCTCAACTATGGATGATAGGATTCAACATGATTTTGACCGCTCTAGAGAATAAAACCTAGTTAGGGCTAAAGATACTAATAACATTCTCCTTGTATGAATTGCTCCCTCAGTTATAGGGTTCCAAATTACTTAATCCAGTTTCTGGTGTAGACCAATGTGCGAGGAAGCTGCCACTCATGTGTTTATTCTCTTCAGACTCCATGCACATAGTTTTGAGTTCATTTTTTCCCTTGCAGGTTACTGATAAGTAACTTGATTGACTTAGCAATTGCAATCACATCAGAATTCTGTTTTTGCATGGTGGTTTTGCATCTATGCTGGTACACATCAGTAACCTGAAAGGGGGGGGGCACGCCAAACTGAAAACTATGCCAAACTGTGCTCATGCAAGTTCCGAAATTAATATTAGAGATTCTCCAAGATGGAACAAGAGTCAGAGTGAACTATTCTGCACTGGGCTTATTTTCTTTACTTCTGCTTTCTGTCATTTTGGGGGTTATGTGACCGAGTTACATAAACAGCAGAATTATGTGGAGCGCCCTCTGTCATCATAAGGCAAAAGTTCTTATAAAATGATTCTATTGCCCCTATTTAAAGAGTTCTGTTAAGACTTTGTACGAAGTAGATATTTAATTTTTACTTGGTAATGGAGATATATAGCTCTGGAGAGCTCCTGTTAACTCATTCAGCAACCAGACTGAAGGTGCTCATGATTTCTTGCAGGAAATATCTTCCTCGAGAAACCGTTAAAATGACATTGGTGACTCATCTTGATAACACTTTAAACTAATGGAAAGGCTGTCTTGCATACTCCTTTGCCTCCTAGGCATATCTACATCCTTACCCTGCCTTACAGTCAGACCTGAATATGCTGTCGGTCTGAAAGGTTACATACAAAGGGTTATAACTTACTTGCTGGGCAGTCATCTGTCTGCCAGGCACCCCCTTGCTGATGACCTGCCTCTCAGGCAGATCTGTCTAGTTATCTTCCTGTCTTTGAAACCATCTGGTACTTCATTGCGTTCCTGGCAGACTGAACTGTTACCTGCCTGGGAGGTACTAGGATTGATGAACTGCCAACTAGGCAACTCTGAGCAATTATTTTGCTTAAATATATAAGCCTTTTCCCTGAAGGGACCATGTTAAAATAACTAATACCCAAGTTGGCCAGTGTTTGGATACCTAAATCCAGTGACTGGAGCTGTGAAGAGGCAGGACAGATCTTTCTACAAACCTGGAATGGGCCCCAGGTTTGCAGAAAAATGTGAAATTGAAAAACAATGACATTGGGGGTTTTGAAAAATCTGAAAATGTTAGAAGGAACACTTGTAGCTCTAAGCAACAGATTCCTTCAGTGGCTGTTGCTAGACAATGCCAGTATTCCAGGCTGGTTTCTGTCAGTAAAAGGCAAAAGAGAGGGAGCAAGGTCTGTTTTGGCCTTTGAGGGAGGCTGATAGGGGACAGACCTGGCTAGGGCTGCCATTAGGGATGTGCATGGGGGTGGGGGGGAATGGCTGTAATCTGATTCTGGGCTATTTGGGGTTAAACATATTCAGGAATGCTGAATATCCCTGAATACCAGGTTTGGCTGCACTTGCTGGTTCAGGAGATATTCAGGATTCTTGAATATACAGCTCCATTATAACCTATGGGCTATTAAAGTCAATGGCAAAATCTCATGGAGTATAAACTGGGGGCTGGGGGGAAGGGGCTTGAGAGAAAGGCACCAAATTTGCAATGTCACTCCTTGAGCCTCTCCCTACCCCACCCCCAGGTTCCAAAAATATTGGACTAGGGGGTCCAATTCTATAGGCCCCCAAAGAGGTTGCCCCCATTCCCCACTGGTTCCTATGGTAGGGGAAAAGTGTCAAATTTCCCATGGCATTTTTAGTGTGCTGGGGGTGGGGGTGAGGGAGAGGCACCAAATTCACAGTGTAGCTGCAGGAGCCTCTCCTCACATGAACCCCCAAGTTCCCAAGAAATTGGACCACTGGGTCCAATTCTATGGACACCCAAAGAGGTTGCCCCCATTCCCCATTGGTTCCCATGGATTTCTATGGTGGTAAAAACCCAGGCACCCAGCAGTGAGGCTCTCCCAGAGAATCTTGTGGAAAGTGAACTGTTGGGAGGTTGCTTATTTGCAAGGAGCCTAACAGTGCTATATGCACAGCAGAACAAGTACCACACTGAAACCCAACAGGACCAACTTCAAACCTGAGAATCTCCTTTTTACAAGCCGGGGGGGGGGGCTTTCTGCAAGGCCAGCAGAACCAGTGCATTGAATGTACCAGTGCCCAGTACCAGAACCCAGTGCCAATCTGTACATCACTGCATCAAAAAGCTTCAGGACAGACATGAGCTTCCCCTTTATTATTAGATGCAGACCAGGGGAAAATGGCAAAACAAGGATAGGGATAGTGGGAGAGGGTTCAACAACCTTATCTAAATTCTCTCTCTGACACTCTCTAGCTTGTTACCTGTAAGATCCTATGGATTGCTTGGGAGTTTCCGAAGAGTATTAAATGCATGGTGTAGCATGTTGGAAGTGAAGGCGTTGTCCCCCGCTAATTCTCCAGACTTTGTGGCAAGAGAGAGAGATAAGCAGATAGTCACACACTGACCTTTCCTTCCTGTGTTTACTCTCCTGTCACACTATCCCTTTGCTATGTAGAATGGAGATCTCAGGGAACAACTTCCTTCCTTCTGTTCATCCTGTCTCACACACTTCTTTCTCCTGCATGCACCAAGAGGGAGGATGCGCTGCCCTCCTTCTCGGCACCATGAAGCAGATGGTCCTCTTGCCACCTGCTTCCATCCTTAGCTAGTAAACTTAGTACTCTTTCTTCTTTCCCATCCAGATTGTAGTTCGAGAATAAAGAGATTAGTATTAGTCTGTTAAACTGAAGCCATGGCTCTGTGTGTACCTTTGTGGCACTCTAAGCTTTGTTACCCTGATTGTATGCATCATGTGTGCAGTGTGGCTGGGAGATCCCAATATTGTCTGGCTGTTGGATGGTCTAGCTCTTTGGCATTACCCAGGGTGCACCATGAGGAGGCAAGCTACAGGCACACCCCAATCTAAAGACTCAAAATCTAGATAGTGGTATTTAGCGGTACTGCCCGGTCAGTCTGCAAGCATATCCTTATCCATTGCATCAACTCATGGAGGGCCTCAGGAAGTGAGAGGGAGGGTTCGTGTTTGTCCACCCTGATCCTCCTCTCTCTGCAGCAACACACCAGCTATCACTGTCTCATTTAAGGAACCTTAGCCTAGGTGCAGCTGCCCTTCATCATAGGCCAACCTCCTCCCACCACTCACCCCTGCAAATAAAAATGCCTCAGTTATTCATGGTGCTCCTGTGGGTTTTGTTGGTTTCTGTTTGGGATCCTACCTTACCCATTCATCTCCACTGAGAAAAGGAAGAATTTTTTTGCTGCTGTTTTCATCAGCATTCAGTTTTGGCTTGGGGGATAGCTAGGGAGTTAGCCCTCACCCTCACCAAACATCTCTGTCAGAGATGCCTGCTGTCCCTCCCCTGTCACAGAACTCTCTGGGACAGTTCTGGAGGTGGTCGCAGTGTGACTCGCCTCTTGGCTGGCTTTCTCTCCCTGGTGGTACGTCTGCAGGTGGCTCCACATCCTGGCAGGCATGAGATGGCTGGGGTCCTTCCCATGACTGATCTGGGCCCTGCACAGCTGGCATTGTGCACAGTAGGGATCCTTCATCAGCTGAAAGTGCTTTCAGACATCACATGTGAAGTGGGACCCATGCTGCTGACCAGCAGCTTTCATCACCACTGGAGTCACCTCCTGTGTGGAGCTCAGAGCAGACACACTGTGTCTTCTTGGGGGGGGAGGAGAAGATCACTGACAGGGAGGAGGGGGTTGAGATGGTGGCACCTTGGTATGAGTCTCCATCTCTTCCTCCTCCACCCCTCCAGCCTCCCTTCTTGTCTCTCCCCAGAAGGCCTGCTGGAGTCTAGAGGAATCAGAGCTGTGGGCTGGTCACCCAGCTGGTCCTCCTCCATAACCCTCTGAGTCTGTGGGGTGAGCTCTTGATCCAGAAAACTGTCCCCAAAGCTCAATTCCAAAGACAGCTTTTGCTGCCCCTCCGGCTGCTGCTGAGCCTTATCAGCAACAGCTTGAGGAGAGACTGCCTGAGCAGCAGACCCCTGCCCAGTGCCAGCACCTGTGGGCACCTCTGCTGGGGCTACTCCAGAAACAGCCTCAAAGAAGCTGCCAAGACAGGGCTTCTTCATTGAACCATGATGCCCAGAAGTCAGAGCGGTGAAAGGCAGCTCTGGAGCAGTCATGTGCAGAGGTGTGTGGGGGAAACAGCAGTCATCCCCCAACCGCTCTCCATTCCCTTCCTGCCACTCATTGTGTTACCCTAGGCCAAACTTTTGTCTAAACTGTGGGTAGGGTATTTAGGCACCTAATGACCTCCACTCTAACCTGAACCTAACAGAGCCTGACTCTGTTTTAAGAACCCTCCCACCCAAATTCTACTTTTCAAAGGACCCTAACCTATCCTTTGCTTTGGTGTTTTGTTTTTGTTACTGGTTTTGTTTTGTTTAAAACTTGGTGATCCTGTTTGCCCCTGGCTAAAGGTTTTTAAAAGCTATAATTGAGATGGAAAGCAAATCTTTTAAAGAAGTACTGGGGTCTTCTTTATCAAACTTCTCCTGACTAGAATCTACTGGGACAAACCTGAATTCCTGTTTTGAGTTGGAAATGCAGATGTCCCCTATTGAGAACTGAAAAGCTAGGGTTCAACCTATGAAATGTATTTCTCTGAAAGCACTGGCTGTCAATGAAGGTCAGGTGCACAGAAGGACACTGCTTTCTTTCAGTCAAATCTGTTCTGGCCTACTTATTCCACTGCTTTGAAAGAAAACCTCACCTCTTTTATTTCTATTATATTTTATTTATTTATTAAATTTATGAATCACCCAACCGTGTGAATGGGCTCTGGGTGATTTACAACTTTAAACAGATAGAAACAGATAAAATATAATCACCCTAATAAAATTATCACAGTACATTAATAAATTAACCAGATTCATATGGGGATCACCCCTTTTTGCCAGTTGCAGTGCTTTCTGTGCAGTAGGGCAGGGAAGGGGACATGGAGACCATAGGAGGAGAAAGAGGGTGCCAGTCCTAACTGTTGCTGCCCTCAACTAAAAGCCTGGTGGAACATCTCTGCCTTACAGGCCCTGCGAAATTGTATAAGATCCCGCAGGGCCCTGATGTTATTCAGCAGAGAGTTCCACCAGTCAGGTCCAGAACTGAGAAGGCCCTGGCCCTAGTTGAGGACAACCAGACCACCCTAGGGCCGAGGATCACCAGTAAGTCATTATCAGCTGATCTCAGCATTCTTCTGGGGACATACTAGAGGAGGAGGTCCTGAAGATATGTGGGTCCCTGATTGCTCAAGGCCTTCAGCGTCAACACTAATACCTTGAACCCAACTTGGTATTCCACCGGTAACCAACATAGCTGGCGTGGCACAGGTTGTATATGTGCTGTCCGTGGTGTTCCTGCCAGGACGTGTGCCACCACATTCTGTACCAGTTGGAGCTTCCAGGTCAGTCTCAAGGGCAGGCCAACATAGAGTGAATTACAATAGTCCAGTCTGGAGGTGACTGTTGCATGGATTACCATGGCCAGGTCAGAGGGTGAAAGGAAAGGGGCCAGCAGCCATGCCTGGCATAGATGGTAAGATGCCATTATGGCAGTATTGGTGGCCTGTGTCTCCATAGACAAGGAAGAGTCCAAGGTCACACCCAGGCTCTTGACAGAGTGCACTGGTGTTAATGGTGCCCTGTCAAGGGCTGGAAGCTGAAATCCCAGTCCTGAAGCCCTCCCCCCCAGCCTCTGTCTTCCCCAGATTCAGTCTCAGCCTGCATTTCCTTAACCTTTCCTTTTAACAGTATCCTACCTCTGGCCTAGCTAGGTATGAACTACAGCCCTATGTTAAATTGTTTAAAAGTGTTTAAAAGCAAAAAAAGAGAAGAGTTCCTGAGCAGACCCTTATTAATAGAATCGCCTATTTAATGTCCCTAATTAAACCAGAAACTCCCACCAAAACCCAGTAAAACCTTTTAAAACCAAAAGAAAACCAATGCTACCACTAAGGAAACCTAAGCCAAGCCAAGCCAAAACAACAGCAACAGTAAAAATCTCTAAAGTCAAACCTTCACAACAATGCAACAAGTAACACAATCCAAGATTAAATAACTAGTGAACAACAAGCCAAAACAATGGCAACCCACACACACACCCAGCAACCAAAAGGAATGCAAACTCTTAACAGTGAAAATCTCAAAACAAGTAACACGACCCACAAGAGAACTAGTCTGAGCAGAAGAACAAGGCACATAGTGAACAAAATAAACCACACACACCCAGCTCCCTCCAGCAACCAAAAGGAATAAACAATCCAACAATAGCACTGTTAAAAAGAGCAACAAACTTTTAGAGAGCCAGGTTGGTGTAGTGGTTAAGTGTGTGGACTCTAATCTGGGAGAACTGGGTTTGATTCCCCACTCCTCCACTTGGCAGCTGCTGGATGACCTTGGGCAATCCATAGTTCTGTCAGAGCTGTTCTTGAAAGAGCTCTCTCAGCCCCACCTACCTCACAGGCAATGCTCCCTCTAAGCTGTGGATTCTTGTGAGCAAAAATTCTACTTTGTGAGCTACTGGCATTAAAGTTTTGAGCAAACAATTTGGCTACTGCATATATTAGTTTGCTCTGGAGCCATCCTTCCTTAACTAAGACAAAAATACTGTGAACTAGCTCACACTAACTCAGCTTAGAGGGAACACTACTTACAGGGTGTCTGTTGTGGGGAGGGGAAGGGAAAGGAGTTTGTAAGCCACTCTGAGACTCCCTTGGGTAGCGAAGGGTGGGTTATAAATCCAGTCTCCTCCTCCTCCTCTTCTAAATTTTAAAAGGGTTTTAAAAATCAGAAAATATTAAGTTAAAGCTACATTATGCTAAGCCAAACCACCACCACCCTGACACCTGACAGAACCCACCCACCTGATCAGGCCATCCACCCAACACAGGATAAGTGAAGGAAAACTTTTTAAAAAATCCATAATTTTTTTCCTTCCCCCCCCCCAAAAAAAAATACTGTAACAGAATTACAAATCCCCCCCCCCTCCAAGCAAGGTAGGTGGTGCTGTGCTGTGCTGGATGGAGTAGTCCAGCAGCAACACCAGCCTTGCAACGCTGCACAATGCATTTGCAATTTGCGAATGCATGGCAGTGACTGGATGTTAGGTCCCCTCTTCCCCCTCCCTCCTTAGTCCTGGGAAGCAAAGGAAGAGGCAGGAAAAGCCCTGGATCCACAGAAAAAGGAGGTAAGTCATGTCCTTTTAAACTTTAAACCCCCTTCCCTGCTGCTCTTTGGGGCCCTGAATACCTGCCAAATATTTTCAGTGATATTTGGGGATACTTTGGCCAGCCAAATCAGATTCTCTAATCTGATTCAGCCACATCTGCCCCAAATACTGCCATATTGTCAGTTATTTGGAGATGTATTCAACTCGGCCAAGCCGAATGCACATCTCTAGTTGCCATCTCCAGATTGGGAAATTCCTGGAGATTTTGTGGTGGAGTCTGAGGAGGGCAGGGTTTGGGGAGGGGAGAGGCCTCAGCTGAATATAATGCCATGGAGTCTATCCTCCAAAGCAGACATTTTCTTCAGGGGGACAGATCTCTGTCATCTGGCATTCAGCTGTAATTCTGGGAGATCTCCAGGTCCCACCTGAAGGATGCCAACCCTAAGCCTGACAGCAACCTCTTGGTCACTTGATACCACCAGATCTGCATGATTGCAGCAGCCACCCTATGAAAGTCAGTGTGGTATACTGGTTAGAGCTTCAGAGTAGGGTCTGGGAGATCTCGTTTTGAATCCCCAACTTGCTGTGGAAGCTCACTGGGTGATTTGGGGCCAGTCACATACTTTCAGTCTAACCTACCTCCAGGGTTGCTGTACAGATGAAAAGGAGAAGAGAATAATAATATAAGCTGCTTTGGTCCCCATTGTGGAGAAAAGGGAAATCAATGTAGTAAATAAATAAATATAGCTGAAAGTAGGAGGCAAATAAAAGGTAGGGCTGAAGGTTGAGGGGAGAACGAAACAAGGAAAGGAGAGAGAATATGGAGGTTGCCAAGGGAAGGAAAAGAGGAAATAGTGTGGGGAGGGGGATACAGGGGAAATTGAGGCAATTCCCCCCACAAGTCCTTGAGGATTACCTTTGATGCAAGTGAGTTTGGCCCAGTGTTTGGCCCTACACAACCAGGTCACAGTTTTCCTAGGCAGAGGCTGCTGGGAGCAAGGACAGAAATCAAAAGACTGAAGGACAGATGAAGGTAGGTTGGCTGTTGGGTGGGAAGGAGATAGAGTTGCTAACCCTAGGTTAGGAAATTCCTGAAGATTTGGGGGCTGGAGCCTAGGGAAGGTTGAGTTTGGGAGGGACCTCATAAAGGTATAATGCCACAGACTTCACCATCCAAAGCAGCCATTTATTCCAGGGGAATGGCATGGGTAAAAAAAAATAGGTAAAAACCCCAAAATGCTTCATGACATTCTAAACTTCTTGTTTTTAAAAAAGAAAGTTTATGAATGTAGACTATGTTTCAAAAATAGGAAGTTTAGAATGTAGACTTGCAGCTACTCTTAGTACTTGTTTGTTGGCAGTTGTGTGCTTCTAAGTTATTTTTCAAGACCTTGCTCTAAAACTCTGTAGTGTGTAATGAATTCTGTAGGGTAGATATTTGTGCTGGTAGAACTTCCCACCACAATTTGTGTAGTGAGCAAAAGTATTATGCTTCCTGGAGCAGAGGATGCTAGTTCAGGGATAAAGGTTGCTGCTGCTGCTGCTTCTACTCTTCTCTTTTCATTCAGGAGTACAGGGCCACCCAATGGGGCGGTGATGGATTCCACAGTACCAGTGATGGATCCTTGCTCCAGGCCACAAATCCTTGCCATATGTCAGGAGTAATTTAGTGATTTTTTGCGAGATCTATGCCCCAGGAGAGAAGTAAAATAGGTAGCACTCACTTGGTATTGTGTATGTTATCAGTGCATGTAAACCTTATCCCCATCTTTTTGGGATTATACTTCAATAGTGGATGCCTGTGTCCAGAAATCTCTTTATCAGTTAGTTTCTTTGGTTACTCTCCTCCAAGACCCAGAGTTAGCACTGTGCTTTGCAACTGTTAGCCAAATTGTCTTGATTTATTATTAAATATAGGGAATTTGAATATTAAATGGTAATAGGTTTATAAGGGAGAAATAACATATGTATACAGGAGTCCCGCTTAGTCCAGTAATCCAAGAAATAGATGCAGAGACCAGATCTTAGTGAAATGGATTCTTTACTGGGGAAAATGCACACATACAAACAAATCGCAAGCACACACTCAACAATACAGTACTAGGAAAAATAGACTGAAAAGGTACAGAGAAATTCACATTGGTAGGAGTTCATTGGTTGAGCAATACTGACCTGTCCTGATGTGATGAAGCAATCCTTACAGCGGAAAAAATAAAGGAGACTATAGGGGGGAAAGGGTCATATTCTGAACCAGCAGAACACGTGGAGAGACTTTGGGCAGTGCTTAAACCGAGAGTTAGCAAGATAGAATGGGGTCAGGTAAAGAAGACCTGAGAGAGAGAGACAGAGCGAGCAATGGAGAATCCTGCTCTTTTTATACATTATTTAAGCTGTGTGTGTGTGACTTTTAGTCATGTCCCCCTTGGCCACATCCCCAGGAAGCTGCTAAACAAAAACTGGTTTCAGGAGGATAGGGGCTTAATGGCTGGGCAATATTGGTTTTTACTGCTACTAACAGTGGCACCTTTAGAAGACAATAGCAGAAGCAGTCAGGGTCATTAGTGTTGATGGCCCGATGATCACTCTGGGTGATGGGCTTGTCAGGTATGTGTCAGCTGGCTAATCCCTTCATGCAAGCAGTTCTTTTGTCATGCTGGGAAGCAAATGTGAAGTATCTGGCAAAGGTGGTGGTGGGGGGGAGAAGATGTGCCTGTGTGCTGACAGAGGTTTCTGTTCATGGAGCCTTCATGGAGATGTTCAGGTCTCCCTTACATGGCATTCCTCTATAACATGCTTTGACTGGCTTCTGTGTGCTGTTCACTGCCAGGGTGCTTGGCTCATCTCTGCTGCATTGCAGGTGAGGGGTAGCAGGTAACCCATGGATCCACTCTTGGTCTGGTACATCATCTCAGGAAAAGGCTTCCCTCATCTGGGTGTGTGTTCACAGTCCAGGTGGTTGGCAACACTGCTTGGTCACCATACAGTTGGTTTCCCTTGGCATGCTTATTAAACAGTCCAGTTATTAAGCCCATGGAAGTGTTATAAGCTGTTTGCAGGGCAACAGCAACTAAACAGGAACAGCTTATGCAGATATAACAGTGAGCCCAAGCTGCAAGTGTGGACAGGTCCTCAGAGATTCACGAGGCCTTAGGGACATTATTTGAGTTCAGAATGGGGACAGGGTGTATCTATCAGGATGTATATCTTGATTCCAGTGCTAGGGACATAATGTGTATTGTTTTTACCTCCTGAGCCACATCAAGCAAGTTTCTGGAGAGGTGTTGTGTTAAAAAAAAAATGACAAGCTAATCAAGGCCATACAAATGAGAACTAACAAAAACCACAAGAGTGCATTTTTTTAAAAGGAAAGAGATGGACAAATGTTAATAGAAAATAAAAAGAAAGTGATAACAAGTGTGTAGATGAATCACATGGATACAAATTTTACAGAAGAATTGATCCTTGTATTGAGCCTAATCCTTGCGTTTTATATCACAAGTGTTTTGACTTCCCCAGAACTGAAAGTTAGGATGATTTATCTGGCTGTCAGGCTTGAACATAATGTGTATTTCAGAGCAGTAGCAGCCTTCCCAAAGTCAATCACACATTCAAAGTTCCACAGAATTAGAGCTAGGTGTTCCCCTTCATTTTATTCAAAGTGAAAATGGGAGGCTGATGATTGTTATAGACTGAGTAGCAGCTCAAGATATAGCTGTTGAAAATCAGTTTTGCAAATATGACTTATATAGCAGAATACATCTGATGAACCGTAACTTCAAAATCAGAAAAACTGCAAACTATGTCAGGTGAGCAGAGGTACTGCTCCTTTCAATAAATAACCAATCTCCTTTATGCCAAGCTGAGGTATGTGACGAGCAGGTGAAAGCCAGTCAGGATCCATGAAACTCTGGAAGAACTAGATGGAAGGAGGGAGTTGATAGTAAAAATCTGTTAAACTGCCGTATAATCAGACAGGGATTAAATGCCAGAAGTGCTGATTTAAGAAACCTGAGGTCCCAGAGCCTGGCTTCAGAGGATGAAGGCTAATAAAATGCAATTCTTTGGAGGAAATCACACTTAAATTTAGTCTTTCTATGTATATGGAAAACCTAAGCAGTCAGACCAGGAGCTTTTCCCCATGCTTGACTTAGTCCTGATTTTTTTTGGAGTTGAACCACAAGCACTGGAATGTTGTTGTTGTTGTTTTTGCAGTCTTTTTAGGCACGGTTCTTCTGCATGTCTGCCCTTGCTCTGCATTTTAAAAATTGTGGAGTCATTTTATTTGCTTCTGCATTTGCCTTAAATAATCATGATTTTCAAGGGATGGCGCTGTCATCCTTGGTGGCATTATTGGTGACGTCACAGCACCCCCGCTTTTTTGTGCATGCTTGTACTGAATTGAAATAGCATTATAATGATAGGTTAAGCAGGTTCTCTGAATTCCCAGCTTTCATTTTTGTTTTTTTAAAGTAAGTCTCTAGTTCTTTTCCTTATGGTGATACAAGGGGAAAAAACTTATCACTGAAAAGGACTAGACTAGAGACTTACCTTTTTGTTTAAATGAAACCTGGGAATTTAGAGAACCTGCTTAACCTATCATTGCAATGCTATATCAATATTTTACTGCCTTGAAAAGATTATAATGAAACCATCCATGTTGGGAAGGAGGAGGGGGAGTGGTATAATAATGACAATAGTCCAATCATTGAAAAGTCAGCTAAAGGTGGGTGGGACAAAGAAAATTGACGGAAACATTATGCACAAGGAAAATAATGACTCAAAATCAGCTTCTAGAAAAAGATCAAGGTAAAAGTGGTCTTGAACCAGAGGAAAAGAAAAACCTGGGGGGAAAAACAAAAACACCAGGAGAGCTAACCTGTTAAAGGTAAAAAGGTAAAGGTTTCCCTTGCTCAAAAGCTAGTCATATTCGACCCTAGGGAGCAGTGCTCAGCTCCATTTCCAAGCTGAAGAGTCAGCGCAGTGTGAAGATGTTTCTGTGGTCATTTGGCCAGCATGACTAAATGGCGAGGTGCACAGAACGCTGTTACCTTCCCACCAAAGTAGTACCTATTGTCTACTTGCAATTTCTTGCTTTCAAACTGCTAGGTTGGCAGGAGCTGGGACTCAGCAGGGTATAATGAAATACAGTTCATCCTCCAAAGCAGACATTTTCTCCAGGGGAACTTCCCTCTGTTGTCTGGAAGTTAATTGTAATAGCGGGAGATGTCCAGGTGTCACCTGGAGGCTGGCAACCCTAGGCAGTCTGGGTCACCCACACACCCTTGTCCTCACTTACCTGTAGTTCCTGTTAGCAAGTTTGCAGTCTCTGCCTCCACTACGCAATCATTCGGTAGTGAGATGGAGATAAAGGTCCAATCTTCATCTAGCATTTGCTCAGCTGTCTTACCAAACCCACACTGGAACAGAAATTCCCCTCCACATTGCATGCCACTTTCACTTTGATTGTCGGATTTGATAGCGGTGTCCAGACTGCATGCCACTTTCATGTCATTTGATCTCTTGGTTTTATCGTAGCCGTCTGCATAGATTTATGGCTGTTTTATGGCTATTCAAGGGTGACTTTGCAGTCGGTACAGCATTGGCCCGGGGTATTTGAATGTGGTTTTGAGGTGCATCTTTTTCTGTTCCAGTGTGGGTTTGGTAAAACAGCAGAGCAAATGCTAGATGCAGATTGGGTCAAAGCCTGTCCAAATGCAGTGGAAAGTTGGAGCTGCTTCACCCACTGGCTGGCTTGCACTTAGCAGCTGTGAGGCATGTTTGCTGATGCTGATTGAGGTTTTTGTTTTTTGGGGGTGGGGGGGGCAGCATACGCGTGCTGGAGAGCTATAGTGCCCAATTCAAAAAAAGTAAAAGAAGCTTATGAGATGAGGGATGTTAAGGAGGAAGAAGAAGAAGAAGAAGAAGAAGAAGAAGAAGAAGAAGAAGAAGAAGAAGAAGAAGAAGAAGAAGAAGAAGAAGAAGAAGAAGAAGAAGAAGAAGAGGAGGAGGAGGAGGAGGAGGAGGAGGAGGAGGAGGAGGAGGAGGAGGAGGAGGAGGAGGAGGAGGAGGAGTTTGGATTTATACCCCGCCCTTCACTGCCCAAAGGCGTCTCAGAGCGGCTTACAAACTCCTTTCCCTTTCCCTTCCCCTCCCCACAACAGACACCCTGTGAGGTAGGTGGGGCTGAGAGAACTTCTGACAGAAACTGTCCTTGAGAGAACAGCTGTGCCAGAGCTTGTGACTGACCCAAGGTCACATCAGCAGGTGCAAGTGGAGGAGTGGGGAATCAAACCTGGTTCTCCCAGATAAGAGTCTGTGCACTTAACCACTACACCAAACTGGAAGAAAATTCTGTATGCTAGCATTACTGAGACTGCAAACACCAAAACTTGTAATATGTAGTTTGTCCCTCATCGTGCCTTCATTCAAGCACATTGCCCTCTACAAGGAAAAATGCTTTTCCATTTTGTGAACATTTCCCCCTGTTTTTAAATGTCTCCCGGATACTTTATGCTCCCTCTCTCCAGTATTAAAAACCTAGCAACCCAGATTATTACGGGCATTGACAGCAGGTGACTGCCAGGAGATCTTGGTTTTGGCTGGGTACTTCATGGTCTGCAGTGGGATCTAATCTAGTGTTTTCCACTGAAATGCATCTGCTGAGGCCTCACATCTGTCTTCAAGCACAGAAAGGGAAAGGTTTGTGAGATATCACTCCTTGCCATTAGCAAGCACTATGAGTTCTCTGGACTGGTTAGATCTGGTAGAAATACTGGAACCCCTACCTGTGCTTCAGGTTCTGGTCCAAATCCCAAATGCTCAAAGTCTAGGCCTTGATCCAAATCCCTCCAAGTCTTATTCTTAATACAGTCACCACAGGTTTAGCTCAGTTCTGACAACAGCCGTTCCGACAGCAAAAGTCCTCTGTAGCACTTGTCAGGGGTCCCAAGTGAAGCACTCAACAGTGATTCTTCATGAAATTCAGTTTATTGAGGTTTGTAGTAGACACCATGAACTCTCGTGTCAGGAATGGCGCATTCAGACAGAGCACTAAGAGAAATACCCCCTTCAAACCAGACACCCTGATACACCGGGGCCAATAAGCAGGCACCCGGCTGTGCGAGCAAAACGGCTGGATATTCCCAAGCAAGATTTGCGGGAAGGCGAAAACAGGCTAGAGAAGGCAAAAAAGAGTTTCAAGGCCACTGGCCGTCGTGGCCAATAAGCAGGAGGAGAGTCAGAGAGAAAGCAAGCGGCGGAAAGAAGCAGCATCCCTCACATTCAACATTCCAGTTCATGGCAGCTAGCTGACAGCAATGCTTTTCCTAATATTTGGGTATCAGCATCATGTTACTAGATCTGGATTAGAACTACTACCAGTATTGTATTGTAAAGAGGGGTGGACCCTGTTTTGGGGGAGGTAACTAGGGAGTGGGAAGAACAGGAAATGTATGTATGCTTTAGTATAGAGATGTTTCCAGGAATCTCTTCGTTTCCCTTCGGTCTCACTGATGGCAGCTATTTCCCTGTCTTCACTCACTGAGCCCCATTGCAGAACCCTGCAAGTGCACTTCTTTATCTCCTATACATGTCACTTTCCCCGTTAATCTCAGTGACGGCCAGAAGTTCTGCTAGAGTCTTCCTTTCCAAATGTGAAGTGCCTCCCGTTCTGAAATGGAGATTATTATGGGTTGCTGGTTTGCAAATATTTAATTGCCTAATTACATGTGCCGATAAAGATTGCTGCAAGGTCAACAGGAGGCTTTTGTGAACAAAATGATTTTGTTTTCCCTAGGCTGTTCTGGGTAGACATTTTAATTGTACTAAATGAATAAAAAGTAGGAAACATACAGAAAAAAAAATGAAATCACACACAACATAACAAGGGGGAAAAGGGAAAAGAAAGGAAAAGGAAAATAAAGGGGGGGCATAAAAGACCCCTGACTTTTAAAACAAATACACTTTCGATTACAAAGTTTTCCTTTCTTATGTCTATAAAAAAGAACTCTCTCTTTTTGTTTCCCCTTAAGCAAATTTCTTATTCAGAAAAACCACAAATCATCAAGCCATCCTTATCTTTTTCATCCAAAAGGCTCAACTCTAGTAAGTAAAATAATTATCTTTTCCCAACCATTACTATAAATTTAGCCATAACTACAAAATACATTGGGGGTGGGGGGTTACATTCACTTCAAAACAATGTAATGTGATTTTGCAGTGGTGACCCTTGGGAGCCAGTCTGGGACCCCAGGGACCTGCTCTGGGCCTAACTGTAGCTGATGCCAGGAGCTTCTCGAGGCTTGGAGCCACTCTGGGACACTGCTGCCACTACAGCCGGCCTCCAAAGTGGGTGGTGGGGCCTGGAGCCATTCTAAACTCACTGATGGGGGGAGCTGGGGTTTCCCCCTGTGAGTCTCACGGGGGACCCATTTGTCACTTTTACTTGACTGCATGATATTCTTATCAGCTAGTAATTTTTGAGGACATAAATGCAACAGGATTATTTATTAATATTCATTGTCCTGCAAGTGAAGAAGAGTGATCGGTCATCATGTAAATGACTGGTTGTCTCTTGGTGTCCTTCATGTCCTATGTTTCACACACACACACAACAATAGAGTAGACAGTGATATGGTCTTGGATTGAAGAGGTCTAGCTTCAAGACCCACTGCCGTCAAGGGCTTG
Source organism: Gekko gecko (assembly GCA_029375565.1). Lineage (NCBI taxonomy): Eukaryota > Metazoa > Chordata > Lepidosauria > Squamata > Gekkonidae > Gekko > Gekko gecko. Next base: position 57,620,442 of record JAPDNY010000003.1, on the reverse strand, counting down.
GATTCAGACTAGTGTTTCTGTGGTTTTGAGAGGCATGGCAGATGCCACAGGAAAGGGGAAAGTTGCACTCCATGGGAACAAATTAATATGCCTGTGCAAATGCTAGTCTATATTCAAGCTATGGATTCTTGCGTGGCCTTGAGTAGATCACTCTCAGTTTCAGGACTCCCTTGTGTTAGAAGTGTTAGAAGGGGGTAAGGGTGAGAATATAATGAAAGGGCCTTCCAGATGATGATATACCTGATCTTTAACTGTTCTGATCTTTGCGAGTTAGGTTCTTGCACTATGGAGTGATGATGTGCCTCATTAAAGAAGTAAAATTTATGTTGAGGTCTCTGTCAGGTTTTACACTTGTACAAACGGCAAACTAAATCTTGCCTGTCACCAAGGAAAGGGCACATTTCTCTCAGAATTGTGGTCAGATGGTTAAAAAGACCTCTTGGAGATCATCTCTTGGAGGCTAACCAATGGTCAGTGAAAACAGATCCTCTGTGCCCTTACTACAGCTAAAAGACTCATATTGAAACACTGGAAAGATAAAAGCCCAGCCCCTGTAAATGAATGGATCAAGAACATATAGATTGCATATGGACTTATTTTAATATATTTGGAAACCATTTATAGAAATTTACATGTAGATCCACCACCACCACCAAATCACATATTTTTGTCTCTCTCTGTGTGTATTTAAACTTTAGTTGCTAGATTTAAAGTTTTCCCCCTTTTTTGTGTTTCTGTTTTTTGAAAAGAGAAATTGGGGACAAATGACCTCCTTACAAATCACAGAGTTGCTTACATGTTGCTCCATCATGTGCAAAGTTATCCCTGATTGGTGCCATTTGTGTGCCTTTCCCTTTAGTTGCCAGTGTGGGTTCTGCATTGCAAGAAGCCCAAGACTTATATGTTTTAGTCACAGGAAAGTTTTAAAAATAAATATTTTTGCAGATGGGGAGAAACTAACATTCCTATCAATCTGTATGATGATGCTCATGCTTGAATCAATCCAGAACTGAATAGCTCAGCAGTCATTGACAGACAATGAGTTGTGCTAAGGCACACAGAGAAAACGAATCCATTAAGCTCAAAACATCAAAACTTTTTTGTGTGTTTAAAATGTGCCTTTATTTATTTATTTATTTATTATCTCAATTAATATCCCGCCCTTCCTGCAAGTGGGTTTGGGGCACCTCACAACAATAAATTCTATACAATCTTAAAATAAGTCAATTAGACAATAAATAACAACATCAAATCGATTCACTAAAACTAATTTAAAATGTTTAAAGTGGGCAGTGCACTATATTCAGTTTCAGTTCTTACAGCTGGGAATTTAATGGGCCAGCACCTTTGAGTTGGAAATGGAAGTGGCAGCCAGCACAGGGAAGGGCAACAGACCTGATAAAGCAGTTTGTAGTTGTGCATGCACAATTGTCTTTTCCACATGGTCCGAAATGTTTCTCAGTTTATCAGATGTACAGATCCCATGTGACCACTGCCTGCAAGCAGGTTATGAGCTGAACCTGTGGCTGATTGAACATCCCTGTTCTGCAGCAGCCTGCCTACCTGCCTTCCAAACCATACAAGCAAATCCTTTGCCTCTCTTCCCTACAGATACTGTGCCTGTTATGGAGATCTGGAATACAGTATATCTACCCTGCCTCTGTTCCCCATTCACTAGTCTACACCTGTCTCTCTGCCAAGCAAAATTTTGCCTCTTATCTGGAGATGTACTTCCTATCATGCCTGGTTGGGGGGGCAAAGAGTACACCACTTTCCTTCTTTGCACATAATCACTGCCTTCAGCAAGTTTCAAACAAAATATTTATTCTTAATATGTACGTACGTGCACCTAGTCGCTGCCTTTGGCAAATTTCAAACAAAATGTTTATTCCTAGTATGTATGTGTGTGTAGCACGAGATCCGGGTAGCACACAAACAGGACCATGCTGCTTCCATAATCAAGAAACCCATCAGCAAGCCAATTGGGACAGTGCAAGGTTGGAAAAAAGTAGACAAACTGTGCAAATAAATGCATACAAGGATGATCCTTTTGGACAGGAACAGCTTCTGACATTTCTGATTGGAAATGGGGGGGGGGAAGGCTTCAAAGTCTGCTGAATCACTCTCTCCCCCTGCTGTTCCTGTTTTCCTGCCTCACACAATGGTGAAAAGTAAACAGCAAGATGCCATAATAATGGTCAGATCGGAATGTTTCCAAATATTATCAACTGCCATTATTTTTAGTGATCAGATCTATTACATTAAAGATTTGGTTCAGATTAGGGCTGTGATCACACACACTAAATAATCCACTTTCAGTCCACTTTCAATGCCACTTTCTGACTGGATTTTGACAGTTCATAAATGCAAAAGTCTACCAGCTATGACTTTTCTTACAAAAATGCACATAGTGTGTATATCCCTATGGGTCAGTTATAGCTTCTATTAGCTGGTGCCTGTATGTTTCCTCCTGTAGGTCTAACAGATCTGGGCCCTGCGGGACCTTATGCAGTTCTGCAGGGCCTGTAAGACGGAGCTTTTCTGCCAGGCTTTCAAGTAGGAGCCGCCGCTCCCTGCTGCCCCACCATTACGATTTAGGTGGTGCAGTGAGATGGCCCTGGTAAGACCAGAAGAGCCGGTAATACAGCGGGAACATCGTCAGAACAACATTTGGAACTGGGCTGGCGGTCGAGGCCGGAAGATCTTTTGACCCCATCTGGGTACCAACAACTTAATGTGAGCACCGATATTTTAACTGTGGATGGAATTTTATTTTGGTTTTAATTGTTTGTTTGGCATATGCCTCTTGTAAGCCGCTCTGAGCCTGCGGGGAGGGCGGGATATAAATGTGAAACATAAATAAATAAATAAATAAATAAATAAATAAATAAATAAATAAATAAATAACAGCAGTATGGAAAGAAAATTACTTCAGGAAAATTGAACAGCAGGAGTAGAGTTAAGCATTCCATTCATAAATGTCTCTTCTTTGATAAAATTTGGAGTTCCCTACAGAAGAGCAAACCATCTGGAGATCTAATAATGGACCTACATAGAATAATGTGTGTAGAGGTCCTCGGGTTCTTTAAACAAATTAAACAATCCTAACTTACTTGTAGGGGCTGCGGTGGCTCATGCAGTTAAGACACTGAACTGCAGACCAGAAGGTTGGTAGTTCAGCAGTTTGAGACCCAAGTGCCACATAATGGAGTGAGCTCCGGTCTCTGGTCCCAGCTCCTGCCAACCTAGCAGTTTGAAAGCAAGAAATTGCAAGTAGATAAATAGGTACTGCTTCGGTGGGAAGGTAACAGCATTCTGTGCACCTCGGCGTCTAGTCATGGCAACCACATGACCACAGAAATGTCTTTGGACAGCGCTGGCTCTTTGGCTTGGAAACAGAAATGAGCACCGCATCCCTAGAGTTGAATTTGACTGGCTTTCAAGCAAGGGAAGCCATTACCTTTTACCTAACTTACTTGTGCAGTTATTTCTAGCTACCAATGATATCATAGGCTTCATCCAAAAGTGCTTATGATGCTCGCACAGTCATCTAATCTTCCATTTCTGGGAAAGGTGATTGAGCTGAACAGCTCCAGGAATTCTTGGATGAGACATCTGACTTAGATCCCTTCCAATCCCCCACTTTGGGGTTGGGACTGAGACAGTTCTGGTTGCTTTGGTTGATGATCTCTGGTTACGCCTTGATGCAGGTGGGATAGTGCTACTGATCCTGTTGGATGTTAGCTGCCTTTGACACAGTAGACCATTTGATCCTGGTCAACCACCTAGGCTCCCTAGGCATGAGGAGTACAGCCTTGAACTGGTTCACCTCATTCCTCCAGGATCAGTCCTGGAGGGTAATCATGGGTGGAGAGAGGTCATCACTGTGGGCCCTAATCTGTGGAATTCCACATGAATAAGTTCTCTTCCCAATGTTATTTAACATCTATAAGCACCCTCTGGAAGAGATTATCAGGAGGTTTGGAGTGGGATGCCATCAATATGCAGATGACACCTAGCTCTACCTCTTATTTAAGGATTGACCAGTAGCTGGAATTCTAGCCTTGACTTCCTGCCTGGATGCAGTAGTGAAATGGCTGAATGAGAGCTGGTTGAAACTAAATCCATCTAAAACAGAGATCTTATGGCTGGGGAAGCCCAGACCACTGGGTTGGCCACTTCTACTGACCCTTGATGGGGTCCGACTTTTTACCGTTGACTCTGCCAGGAGTTTGGGGGTATGGCTCAATTCTTTGGTCTCCATGGAGAAACGTATCCTCATGACAAATACTGCATTTTACCATCTACACTGGGCCCACCAACTGGGACCATTTCTGCACAAGTGGAGATCTCTGCATCAGGGTTTTTAAATAATCAAAGTTTGTAATACTTTCCACACAATTTTTTGCCTCCCCAGGAGTAGATCTGAATTTAGTGCCCCATTACCCCAAATTTTCCAAATCCACTTTTTCCACAATCCCCGCCCCCGGCTCTGAACTTGCAGTTTTCCAGTGAGGAATTCCTGATTTTGAATTTTGTTTCTTGCCACCCTTTTGTGTCATCAGTGTTAAACGCTCACCACCCTCCCATTGTCCTGCCTCCCTCAGGTTGTTCCCTGAGCAATCCACTTTTTTAGAGCTTAATGTTTATTGCATTACTATGCAAAGTCTTGTAGAGGATAATATTGGGACAAAACAGGCAGCGAGGTTTCATGTAGCCTTCTCCATGCAATTACCCATCCATGAAGTTCCTTTTCTTTCATTTTTTTGGGTGGGTAGGTTTTGACACTGTTAAATATTGATTTTAACACAGCAGAGGCGAAGGCAGAGTGATTTCAACAAGTGGCAGTTTATTGCATCTCAACAGGAATGCTTTACATGGGGCAACTGCCCTAACTATATACACCTAAGCCACTTCCAGCCCTCATGCAATTGGTGAGTTCAAATGGCCTCCAGGCTCCAGATTGGCTGGCTGCCCTCAGGGGCCAATCGACAGGTAGGTTCCAGAATCCTGCCTGCCTTTGTTCTGGGGCTTCAAGCTCCAACTAGGTGGCCTACCCAGACAAGCCCAGACATGCCTCCTTACGCTGGCTACTAGCACCAGCAGCAGTTGAGCCTGAGTAGAAGATTGCAATGTCCAGACATAACACCCCTCCCCCCTGAGTCTGGTCCTTGGTTAGCAAATGTAGTCCTCTAAGTAGCAGGGCCTCACACATTCTTGCTGGGAGTGGCAGGGCTCTGGCGCTGGGGTAGTCGCCATTGGTGCAGGCTGTATGATGGCTGGTGTTCTGACACTGGGCAGCTCAGGAGGTTCTGGGAGGGGTCACAGGTCCAGGCTGTGACAGGTGTAGGGAGACTGCTACTCCAGGCTTAGGCAGGTCCAGGCAGTGATCACCCAAGGTTGGGAGTAGCACAGCTGTTGTTGAGACTGTGAGGCAGCAGCGCAGCCAGTCCAGATGGCAGTGGAGAGTCCAGCTGTCTGGGATGATTACCTTATAGGAGATGGGGCCAGTGACTCAAGCATCTGTCATGGGGATCCATCCGTGTAATTCCTGATGTAGATGGGATTGTCAGGGCTGAATCCACAGGCTGTGCTTTGTGTCATGGGTGTCGTCAGCCAGTCGGAGGTCCTGTCTGGGTGCAGCCAGTTGAGATGGGTTGTCAGGCACTGGCCCATGAGAAGTTCTGCGGGGCTGTGGTTGGAGGTGGTGCATGGGGTGAACGCTGCCAATCAGTCATTTCAGTCTCTGTGGATGAGTTGGGTGAGGACTTCTTTGGTGGTTCTCACCATTCACTCAGCCTGGCCATTGGTGGCTGGGTGGAAGGGTGCTGACGTGACATGGCATGTCAGGTATCTGTTGATGAACTCCTTGAATTCCATTGAAGTGAATTGTGCCCCATTATCAGACACAATTGTGTCGGGCAGGCCGTGGGTAGCGAAGATCTTCCATAGAGCCTGGATAACTGTTTGGGCTGTCATGGTGGTGACTGGAATAACTTCCAGCCATTTTGTGTATGAATTGACCAGGATGAAGAAGTTCTGGTTCTGGAAGGATCCTGCAAAGTCGACACGAAGCTGGGACCGCGGTGTGCAGGTGGACTTCAACTGCTGAATTTGTTCCCTGGGGGCTTCAGGCCGGGACACTTAGCAGGTGTGGCATTGGTGGACCCATTCTTTGATGGCTGCATCGATGCCTGGCCACCAGATGTAGCTCCTGGCGAGAGCCTTCATTTGCACGATGCTGAGGTGAGCTTCATAGAGGGCCTCTAGGACTTGGTTTCGAAGCTTTGTGGGGACCACTACTCGACTTCCCCAGAGGAGGCTGCCCTTGTGGGCTGAGAGCTCCTGCTGGCAGGAAGTGTATGCCGTGAATTCTGCATCCCTGCAGCCAGTAGGCCACCCCTTCCATACCCAGTTGAGGACCCAGGAGATGATGTAGTCTTTAGCCAAATGCATGGTGATGTCCAAAGCGTGTAGTGGAGGTTCTGGAAGGGATTCCAGGAGCATGACGTTGTATGCTGGAGTCAGGTGTCAGAAAAGCTTATTTGATGTTTCTCACTGAATCCATTGTTATGTGTTCCCTACCCCGCTTTGCGCATGCGTAGGTATGCAGGCAGAAACGTGGGAGCTTCTTCCCTGCCACTTTTCCTTATCACAGTGGCCTTGAATGTAGGCTTTGGGCTATTCTTGTGTTGATGAGAATCTTCCAGTTCTGGGAAGGTGTAGGGAGGGGGGGAGTTGTCTCCCGTTCATGAAGTATATCTCCCGCCGGGAGTTTCCCGTGCGCGCGCTCATAGCTCATTTGCTAGTCGCTTTTAAGCATCACACTATAAGTTTGCTTGCATTGCTTTTGCCCCCATTCCTGACAATGACCTCCTACTGTGGGTTTTAGCATTGTAATCCAATAAAGCCTTTCTTTTGAAGAGAATGCCTGGACCTACTTGCTTTTAAACCTGACACCAGGTCTGTGTCAGAAATGGTTAGCAGAAGATGGCTGAGTGTGTCAGCATGGCCCATTGCCTTGCCTTGCTTGTAATGCAGGGTGTATTGATAGGCTGACAGGAAGATGGATCAATGCAAGATGTGAGGTGACAGGATCTGAGGCATTTGGTAATCCGGAGTGAAGAGGCCCAACAAAGGCTTGTGGTCTGTGGTGATGGTGACCTGATGGCCATAGAGGTAGTTGTGAAACTTCTTGATGCTGGCCACAACTGCCAGGGCCTCCTTGTTGATCTGCACATAGTTCTTCTCTGCAGAAGACAACATGCATGAATAGCAGACAATGGGCACCTCCCATCTGTCTGGAAGCTCATGACTGAGGATGGCACCTATGCCGTACAGGGAGGTATTGCAGGCGAGGACCACTGGAAGGTACTTGTTGAAGTGGGCAAGAACGGAGTTGGATGTGAGTAGGGTTTTCATGGCTTGGAACGTGGCATTCTAGCTATGGCCCCAGACCCAGGGAGACTTCTTGTCCAGGAGACAGTGAAGCGGCTTGGCCAAGGCTGCCTTGTGTGGCAGGAACAAATGGTAAAAGTTCAGGAGTCCAAGAAATGCCTGGAGCTCCTGCCTTGACGTCAGAGGTGGGTCATTGACCTTATCAGGAGTGGGGTGTATGCCATCTGTGTCAATGAAGTATCCAAGGAACTCGACCTTCCCACTTGACACGCAGGCCAGTGGACTGGAAGCAGTGGAGTACCTCATGCAGGTGGCTGATGAACTCAGTGTTGGAGGAGCCTGTGACATCATCAAATAATGGAATGACTCCTGGGATGCCCTTGAAGAGAGTGTCTATAAGGCCCTGGAATATCCTGGGTGCCCCACTAACACCAAACTGGAGTTGCTTGACCTTGAAGGCTCCTCGGTAGGTGATGATGGTCTGGGCTTCTGCAGTGGTGTCATCCACAGGCAGCTGCTGGTAGGCCTGAGCTAGGTCGGGCTTCCTGAAGATCTTTGAGCCAGCCAGGGAGGCGAAGAAGTGGCTGATGACAGGCACTGGATACATGTGCTGCTGAAGAGCCTTATTAAGTGTGCATTTGTAGTCTGCATGTATTCAGACATCCTCGTTGAACTTAATCAGAGTGATGATCGGTGTCTCCCAGAGTGTGTGAGAGACTGGCTCCAGGATGCCCTGAGTGATGAGGTGGTCAAGTTCTTATCAGTCTTGGGCTTGAGTGCAAAGGGGACCCATCGGGCCTTCATTTGGGTGGGCACGATGGACAGGTCAAGGTGCAGTGAGACAAGGGGTCTGGTGTATCTGCTGAGGGCAAACTCCTGGCAGATGGCATCAAATTCCTGTTGGCTGATGTGCTGAACTCTAGTCACCTGGATACCGAGTGGGTCGAACCACGTGAGGCCAAGGAGGCTGGTGCGGCGGCCCTCTGCAACGATCAGGTTGAGGTGGCTGCTGAAGTTCTTGCAGTGAACCCAGAATTTGCCAGCACCCCAGACCAGAATGCAGTTCCCCTGGAATTCAGTAAGGAGTCCAGTTGGTTCCAGGAAGTACCTGCCTCTGGGGCAGAGGCGCTTGAAGGTCTCAACAGAGATGATGGAGAGTGCCGACCAAGAATTGACCTCCATTTTGGATTTCCACTGTCACATGTAACTTCTCTGTGGTCAGCAGCAGACATTCTGGATCAGGTGGACTTTGGTGCTGTAGAGTTCTTCTTGGCAGATGGACTCATGGTGGACCCCTTGGTGATGGGGTGATGGTGCTCTGGGTGTGCCCCAGGAAATCTTGCTGTGGCAGATGTGAGTGATGTGGCCCCATTTACCACAGATCCAGCAGGTTGCATCCCGGAACTGGCAGGACTGGCGTTCATGGGGTCCCCACAGCTAGTGCAGGGACCAGAGCTTACTGCTTGTTGAGCTGGCTGGCTGGCTGGCAGAGCCTGGCAGCTGGAGCACTTCTGGGCATTGTGATGGACCTGTTGCACTTCTTCCTCCTCTAAGTCTTCAGAGAAATCTTTTTGGTGGACAGCCTCGGCCCTGGGGGTTGTAGTTGGGCTATGGGAGGCGTAGAGTTCTCAGGCAGCACCCTCGGCCTTTTCAAAAGCCGGGACGTCTTTGACAGTGGCTTGGAATGTCAGCTCTTCCTTGACAAAGAACTTCCACTGCATTCTTTTGTCTCAAAGGCCACAGACAAACTGGTCCAGGAGCATTTCCTCTATGTCTCATAACTCGCAGTGGCAGGCAAGATGGCGGAGTGCTGCCACATAGGTGGACACGGATCCCCAGCTGCCTGATCCCACTTGTAAAAGGAATGGTGGCAATCATTGCGGGATGGCTGTGGTGAAAAATGGTTCTTTAGAAGAGCCATAATGTCCTTGTATGAAGTGCCCTGGAGTTCGGCTGGTACTGCAAGATTCGATCCCAAAGGTTGCGGAGCTGCAGACACTGAACAGGGTGGCCTGCTTGAGGCTGGCGTCAGTGATTTTGTTTGCCTTGAAAAAGAACTCAAGGCAGGTCGGCATAGGTGTCCCATAGTTCTGGGGACACAGGATCAAATTCTTCAATATGGCCTTGAGTGGCCATGTTTCTTCACCTGTGACGCAGCTTGTAGAAGCTTGCAGCAGCACTCTTCGTCCAGGGCAATGGTTCCCCAGAGGTGATTCAGCTTCTTTGGCCTCGAGCCATACTAGAATGATCCCACCTTCGTTGTATCTTCCGAATTGTTTTTATCGGGTGTATCTTATATGCTGTCAGCCACCCCGAGTCCCATTTGGAGGAGAGGGAGCGGGATATAAATTTGATAAATAAATAATATTTTACTCACTATTAGGATTGCCTCTGTGGGTAGAGTGAGAAAAAAAAATCATATTATGATGAATGGAGCTCCATTTGTGAAACAGAACTTTCTCCCATTCCTCCTGCACTCAGTGAAAACTTCTCTCTCCTCTGCTGGCAGAAGTGCTCTTTGTCAAGGGAAAATGAATGTTGGATCCAATTCCTAGTGATGTCAGTGCTGAGAAAATGAGTTATTCCCTTCCACAGAAGTATTACTCAATAGAAGGTATTCAGATCCTCCATAGTGTACAACTAGGCATTTGTTGCACTATAAATTAATTTTGAAAGGTCCCTAAGAGAGAGAAAAAATCCCAGCAGCTTTAGCATTAATGTGTGTGTTTGTGTTCATGTGTCCATGCATATGTGGTTAAAATGAATTTTTAAAACAGCATGAATATAGATGGTTTGAGGGATTTTTAAAAAAACCATTCATCTTGCAATTTCTGCATTGTGTAGTCTAAATTTATATTCCATCTCCCACAAGATGGCAGTAACTTCCTTCTTTTAAAAAATGAATTTAACTTTCCTTTAACCTTGTTCTAAGTGAAGTATTTCATCAGTAGCATTTCTTCTGAACAAAGATTACATTTTCCCTCTATAGCTAAATTGTTCAGAATGTTATTTTAAACAAGGCCCAGAGAAGAAATGGAATAAGCTTTTGGTTTGTTTGTTTTTTAAATATACCATCAGTATTTCCTATTTACTGTGACCCTCTTGCATGTTTTAGGCCCTTTCGCCGAATTTTCAGTGGCACCAAAATATTAATTGGCAGTGTATTGCAGTGCTTAGATGGTCATAATTGTTTCCTTGTGTCCCATTTTCTCCTGTCTTTGTAGGCCCTACTGGTAATTTTTCCACATTGGTATCCTTTTTCTCCTCCTTCAAATCACATCAGAGTTTAACGGCATCTGATTGGAGCCAAGGGAGAGATATAAAATTGCATATGCATGTGTGAGAGAGAGTGAGAGAGAGATGGTCTGTGCTATCAGCTCAAGAACACCTTGGATTGCGGGTACTTAGAGTGTTTTATAAATATTACATTACATGACCATAAAGTCAGTTTACAGAGACCTATTTGTAAGAAGTGTGAAGCATGCTTTTAATTCTGTCTAGGAAATATCCTGAGGGTAATGTGGGAATAAATTTAGAGTAAGAAGTCTAAACTAGGTTATGGTGGTAAGCCTCAAATGACTTATTCTGAAGTGATTCTATTTATTTCAGAGCTATTCCTTCACCAGGAGGCGATACAGATACACGGCTTCTAACAAGGGCCCTGCCTGTACCATCTCAAAAGGCACTCGAATCAATAGGATGTACAAATATGCCATTTCTTTTTTTTTAAAAAACTCACATGTTGAATTTATTTTACATTTATTTATTTATATCCTGCTTTTCTCCCAAACTGGGATTCAAAGTGGCTTAAAATATCCTTCCCCACCCCCCTCTCCATTTTCTTACAATACCAACTCTGTGAGGTAGATCAGGCTGAGAATTTTGCGATGGGCTCAAGGTCACCCGGTGATCTTTCATGGTAAAAAGTGGGGATAGTTGTTGCCTTATCATTTTGCCCATTTTCATTACTGGCTTTCCCAATTCATTTAAAAAAACACACACATTTTCCCAATACTGTATGCCATTTTTATGTCATTACAACTGACACAAAAACATGACACCAGATTCATCCTGATCAGAGAGAACCTGTGTCAGAAACAGGGATTTTTACCTCACAACCCTGTTAAAGCCTGAAATGAAGCAGCAGTGCCACCTTTCTTATTTCCATTCACAGCTGGGCATTGCTCTCCCTCACCTGCCATCGTGAGCTTCTCTAAGGTGTGCTGTAGGGATGGGTAGACTGCAGGACTGCCGTGGAGGTGGACAAGAGCTATTGCAGCCATCTCTTACCACTGTAATAGGAAATGGGAAAGCCTCTGTTTGGATTTAAGATTGTGAGCTGGCAATCCTACTTGTCTGAAATGTACCATCACCTCTTATTATCAAAAAGTCTCTGCACATGGAAAGCTTACATATTAGGAAAAAGGCTTCTAGTTTCACCTTTCTTCCTGAGGTATAAACATTTCAAGATACTTTGACATAGGATTGCCAGGTCTGAGCTAGGAAATTCCTGGAGATTTTGGGAGATGGGCCTGGGGAGGGTGGGGCTTGGGGAGGGGAGGGATCTCAGCAGGGCACAATGCCTTACAGTCTACCCCCCAGGCCCGCCATTTTCTCCAGGCAAACAGATCTCTGTTATCCAAAGATCAGTTGAAATTCTGGGAGATCTCCAGGCCTCTCCTGGAGGTTGGCAAGCCTACTTTGACATGAGGTGCTTTCAAGCAATCCCCCAAAAGCATTCTAAGGAGACAGAGGACTATGAGAGTCCTGGACCATTTCTTATCTCAGGATATGCCCATAAAGGGTTCTTTTTCACTTACAGGATAAATTTAGTTTAATCTCATCAGATCATGGAAGCTTGTTCCTGATTAGTATTTGGATGGGAGACCACTAAGGAAGTCCAGGATTCCTATCTAGGCAATGGCAAACCACCTCTGTTTGTTTCTTGCCTTGAAAACCCTACAGGGTCACCATAAGAAGAGCCCTGCTGGATCAGACCAGTGGTCCATCTAGTCCAGCATCTTGTCTCGCACAGTGGCCAACCAGTTTGTCTGAATGGCCAACAACAGGGCATAGAGGCTTAGCGCCCCTCAATGTGGAGGTTCCCCTAGTCACTGTGGCCAGTAGCCAATTGATAGACCTATCCTCCATGAATCTATTTAATCCCCTTCTAAAACTGTTATTTCCTGTGGCCATCGCTACGGCCGAATCTGCATTTGTCTTTCCCACCAGTGTCCCCGCCTTTTGACTCCATCTTCAAAAAAGCTGTCCACATTTGGTGTCGTTTTCACACCTCAACAGTGCTAGCATACTTTCGCATGTCCAGATATGTTTATCATCCTTTCGGGGTGGCTCCACTGTCATTGCACCTCCGCATTGCTTTAAAAGAATCTTCTCCAAACAACACTCAAACAAGCACAGAGAAAGACGGCGTCACAGCAGCAGGCAACTGATTTAAAAATGCAAATGCAGATTCAACCAGAATCTTCTGGCAGTGAATCCCACATTTTAATCACTCCCTGAGTAAGGTAGCATTTCCTTTTGTCTGTCCACAAGATGGCGCTTTCCACCACCACCAAGACTGAAGTCTGGAGAACTGCACTGTATTTTCAAATGTTCCCCTGAGGATGGGAGACGAGACGGATAAGCTGTTCCACTTATTGCTTCCTTGATTTCTTGCGTGGTTCACAGACAGATATTCCAAATCCCCTTCCTAAATTTTTCAGCATTTACTAAAAAAAAAAAAAAGTAAACTGTTATTGCTTTTACTTATGGAGATCTAAAGAAATACATGCAGACAAGGTTTCAGCCAGTTGATCACTTGGAAGAAGGAAATAACAGAACAGGTGCAGAGGACCCCTGGCATGGAGCCAAACACTGGCAAGCTAGACCGTTTTGCTTGGCACAGTCGCTGCCTTGCTGCATTCCGAAAGGAGGGGTGAGCAGGGAAGTGGAAAGGCCGGCTGGGAGCCACCTAATGAACAACAGTTGTTTAAAATCAGAATCTGGACTGTGGTAGTTCCAAGAATGAAAGGTTGAGTGCAGACTCTCCCACTGATGTCCTCATGCCCCACTAAGATCCAGCTTAGCAAGCATCCTTTAGAACAAGACATTTTGCAGATATTATTTTCATTTATTGCAAGCACATTTCTAAAAGAGTGGATCAAAAGCAAAGCCCGCATCTCCCCCTCCCAGCCCTGTCTTGATTGCCAGCACACCAACATTGTAACAGGTAGAAGTTGTGGATTCCCCCCCTCTCCACCACTAGACTAATGGTGAGTGTGAAGATGAGATATAACAGAAATGCAGTAGGTCCTCATTTACTTTTATAAAACAAAAATTAATGTTGTTGTATTTAATAAAATTTAATCAGGGAGAACTGTGTTCAAATCCACATTCTGCCATGACACCTTGGCTGGGTGACTTTTGGCTTGATGTACTCTCAGTCTAACTGACCTCACAGGATTGTTGTTGTAAAGATAAGGTGAAGGAGGGGGAAACAATGTGACATACCATGTTGCGTCCTCACAGGAGAGAAAAGCAGAGTACGAATAAAAATATTTTAAATTTATGTTCTGGCTGTTCTGCAGTGATTTCTTGCCCCAATAGGTCCCCTCACAACAAAATGGCTGACTGGTGGCCTGCCTCTCCTGTCTGCTGTGCAGCACACCTTGCATCCCACTTGTTGAGCTCATATGGTCATTGGTCATATGGTCAGGATAACACCAGGCAGAACAAGCCGTTGTTGTCTCATTTTCCACTAGTTTCTGAAGTGTAAGAGTTCTCTAAGCAATATATTTCCCACATTTTATTGGTATCTAAATGGATCTTTTTGTTGTTTATTATGCATTTGTTTGTTATCCATCTTCACATTATATTCTAAGTTGCAATGGATACTTTAGAAAACAGTGACTCAAATCTTTACATAAATAAAGCTCTAGTCCCCCCCCGGTCTTTTACGGAACCATTTTCACATCAATTTTTTGCATTGAGAACCTGCTGAGCAGTCCAGAGGATTCCAGGAGTTGTTCAAGGGTGCACATATGATACACATTGGTTGCTGTCCATTGTTCTGAATTTCAGCTTTGCAGCTAGGACATATCATGGAAAATGGTCACAGATGGGCAAACTGGGACATAATCAAGGGTTCCCTACAGCTACACATTGCATGGGGATGCTAGTCCTGGCAAGGAAGGGGGTCTTTTGAAGAATCTGGTCTGTTAATCTGCTTGTTGTGTAACTCCTGTGAAGCTTCTAAAAATGTGGGAGCTGTTAAGTGTATCCAGGACCTGGAAACCGCGGGGCCATTGTGCTGTTGCATGAATCCCTCTGAGCCCATTCTACAGGTCAGAGGATTCTTGGTGACTTGATGGAAAACTTAAATTTAGGGCATGAACCAGCTCACGAACGAAAGTTTGTGATGAATTTTGGCCAGTTCATGGTTCGCAAAGTGATGTTCATGGAAGGGCAACCGTAACAAGTATTCCACAAATTTTCATGTTGTTCATGGCAGTTCATGAAAGGATACATTTCCAGATGGACTGTCTCTGCTCAATTAAAAAGTTTACAACATTTCAAAGCAATGGGGGCGGGGGAGAATTATCTAGCCTTGGAAACATGAATAGGAGACCTCCAAAGCTTAACAGGCACTGCTAGCTGGCAATAACAGAAATCCCATTCTGCTTTATGGGATCAAAATTATATATATCAACTCAGCTCCGCAGCCTCCCTCTGTCAGTAGCTGGCAGTTAGACAGAGAAGCAGGGAACTTGTTAAAAGCAGAGCACATGTGCTTATTCCTGATGGTGAACACCTTTTCTCTGCTGGTGTTTGGGTACTGGGTGGACTCAGGGCTCTGAGCCATCCCCATCTCCCTGTTCACACCGAGCTGTGAGGCTTAGCTACTGAGTGCCTTGGCCAAAGACCCACATTTTATACCTTCCTGATTGTGAGCTCCTCTCCCCTGCTGGGGTTTGGGTGTTAGGTGAACTCAGGGCTTTGAGCCACTCTGTCTCTCTCCTCACGCTGAGTGGTGGGGCATAGCTACTGGGTGCCTTGGCTGTGGACCAACATTTTATACCTCCTGGTTGTGAATTCTTCTCCCCTGCTGGGGTTTTTAGGTGTTAGACTGACTCAGAGCTCTGAGCCACCCTGTATCTCTGCTCATGCCTAGCATTAGGGATTAGCCATTGGGTGCCTTGGCTGAGGACCCCCAGTTTGTACCCTCCTGATTGTGAACTCCTCTCCCCTGCTGGGTTTTGGGTATTAGGTGGACTCAGGGCTCATGATCAGTACTCCAGGGGATCGGCGTTGGTGGGCTCAGGGGACTTGGCGAGGTGCACCCTCACCATCACCTCTGCTGAATCCTATGCTACTGCATGCCTCGCATCCCCAGGGCTGCTAACAGTTCATAACTGACAACCAATAGTGGGGCTTCTCCCTGGTTGGGCTCTTTGAGGCAGAGGTGCTGGTCTGTGGTTCCTCCTCCTCCTTCTCCCCAGCTTCTTCCACCTGCTGTTCCCTCTGGCCATGTCTGTTTGCAGAGCTTATGTTTCTGTTGCAAGAGCTCTGTATTCAGGAGAGCAATGCTGTCTTTTATCCAGGGGTCACAGATACAGCCAGGTTGTACTCTCCTTTGTTGTAGAGAGGATGCAACCTGGTGGTGATGCACACCTGCAACCTCTCTGCCAAGGGAGAATAGCTGTCCCCTCTGGGCCCAGCTCCAATGTGGAGGCCAGTGCTCAGTACAGCCCTCAAATGAAGGGAATGAGTTGCCTCAGGCTGGTCACATGTGCTCAGAGCACATCGGCGGTGTCCTGGAAGGGCCTGAGGACATGTACCATTTGGGAGAGGATCAGCCAATTGTTGGAGCTGATGTTGAGCTCCTCTTTCCCATGCAGGATGATCATGGAGGAGATGACATCCTGCACTGTGCCGTTCTGCTCCACCAAATGCACATTCATGGCATAGGAGCAGTTTTTCATCCCACTGCCCCTGCCTCTTGTGCAACAGATGGGCAGACTTGATGCTGTGCCAGAAGTGGATGGCCAGGTGCCAGTGAGTCTTGAGCAAGGACCGCATCTTGAGGGGGGCAGTGTCCCAGATCACCTTGACACTGCTCCCCAGCCCAGAGCATCCTTCACCACCAGGTGAAGTGTGTGCATTAGGCAGACAATGCACTTGAGGTGCACATGCTTCATCTCTGCCACCATGTTGATGCTAGCATCCATGACCATGTAGCCATGAATGATGTTGTTGCTGCCCTCCCACTCCCTCAGGCTTCTCCTGATTTTGAATTTCTCTATGCTGCTGGGGTTTGAGTGTTAGGTACATTCAGGCCTCTGAGCCACCCTGTCTCTCTGCTCACGCCAAGCAGTGGGGCTTAGCTACTGGGTGGGGTGCCTTGACTCTGTGAGGACCCACATTTTATACCTCCTGATTGTGAATTTCTCTCCCCAGCAGGCCTGTAGCTACTGCGGGGCTCTTGGGGTGATGCATCCTGCCAAATCTGTCCTGCCCCAGATCTTCCCTGACCTTTTGAATTTTGGTGGGTGGAGCCTCCTCCACAAACCACCAGAGCTGCACCGCAGTGACTTCTACTGCTCGCCTGCCTGCCCTCCTGCCTGCCTTCCCTTCCCTCACTGCTGCTCCTTCTTCTCCTGTAAACAGTCAGCCAGCCTGCCCAGCTCTGACTCCCAGCCCTCAGCTTTGTATTGGCCCTTCTCCAAGCATGCCAGCTCCGCATGTCTGGGCTTCTTCCTGGGAGACTTGGAAAAGGAGCCACAAATGGCTCAGATGATGGAACTGGTTGTGCACTGACAGAGTGAGTGCTCGTTGGGGATGTCTCCTGGCTGGTCATGCCACTGTTGGAGCCTGGAGAGGCATGCTTCACTGCAAGTTGCCCTTTGCCCTGCCCTGGTGTGGCCACAGATCTTTGTGACCAGTGAGGCGGGCAACCGGGACACACCAAGCTGACACAAAAGTCTTTGTGCTGCTGAAATGCTGGCCCTGGGGCCCTGGGAGTGGGTTTGCTCTTTGGGCTGTTTTCTGGGGTTGCACCATTCAGACACAGAATGGGGAGGTATGTTTTGCAGACTCTGAGCCCTGCCCCTGAAGAGTTGAGTCTGAATGTTGTTAGGGAAAGGAGCAACAGGAGAGGCTGGGCCATGAGGAGGATGGCATGAAGGCACTGCCAAACTTCTCTCTCCCAAGAGAGTCCTTCCTACCTTCCTCCAAGGAACATTTCTACTTAACCGATGGAGAGATGGGGGCAATTCCAGGGTGTACCTGGCTAAAGTCTTCCTCCAGCCTTGTTTTGCCTCTGACTTAATTAATTAAATTAAAGCTGCCATGCCCCCTCTTGGCCCCCCCTGAAAAAATCTCTAGCTATGAGGCTGTTCCCCAGCTGGGGTTTGGGTGTTAGGTGGACTCAGGGCTCATGGCCACACAATAGAGGTTGGGCCAGATGACAACCTTGCATGACCAGAACTTCAGGGGATTGATGTCAGTGATCTCAAGGGACTTGATGAGGTAGTCTCTCAACATCACCCCTGCCAAATCCTCCACCATTGCACACTTGGCATCCCTGCTGCTGCTGCAGCAGCTGCTGCTGCTGTCCTCCGAGTTCACCATTGACAACCAGTAGTGGGGCTTCTCTCTGGTTGGGCTCTTTGAGGCAGAGGTGCTGTGCTGTGGTTCCTCCTCCTCCTCCCTAGCCTCTTCTAACTGCTGTTGCCTCTGGTCACATCAGTTAGCCTGTACTTCTTTGCAGAGTTCACACTTTCATTTCAAGAGTGCATTCAGGAGAGCAATGCTGCGTTTTATCCAGGGGTCACAGATACATCTGCTTGTTCTCCCCCTTGTTGCAGAGGGGATGAAACCTGGTGGTGATGCACACCTGCAGCCTCTCTGCCAAGGCCCTCACCTGTGGGATGCCAGTGCCGCTGCCTAGTCCAGCCCTCAAATCAGGGGGGATGACTTGCCCCAAGCTGGCCACATGGGTGCAAAACATGTTGGTGGTTTCCTGGGATGGCTTGAGGACACACACCATTTGGGAGAGGGTCAGCCAATAAATGGAGCTGATGCTGAGCTCCTCTTCACCATGCAGTATAGTCATGGAAGAGATGACATCATATGCAGTGTTTTTTCTGCTCCACCAAATGTGTAACCATGGCACAGTTTCTCATCTCCCACCTCCTGCCTCTCATGCAGAAGACAGACAGACTCGATGCTGTCCTAGAAGTGGGTGGCCAGGGTATCGAGCAAGGACCACCTCTGAAGGGGGGCAACATCCTAGGTGGCCTAGATAGTGCTCCTCAGCCCCAGAGCATCTTTCATCATCAGCTGAAATGTTCTCCAGGCAGATGATGCACTTGGGGTGCACATGCTTCACTTCTGCCAGCATGTTGGTGCTGGCATCCATGTATCCACAGACAATGTTGCCACTCCTTCAGGCTTCTCTGTATCATCTGGTAGTGCTGTTTTGTGCCATGTGGTCTGCATCCATCCCCTGTGCATGGAGCAGAACCACTTTGTAGCCCGGTGGCAGGACTGTCTCCTCATGGGGCCCGGGCCATGTCCTAGCAGCCCTGCTGGCTGCTCCAGTGGTTTGTTGTGAAGTGCACAGTTCTGCCTTGTATTCCGGAGAGCTGAGCTTTGACCATCATCACTGCAGTCAGCAAAAGGCTTCATGCTTTTGACCTCTTGGAGGGTGGCCCACCTTGATGGCCCACAGCACGACTTTCTTGGAGGAGTCTTTTGATCCCCCTCCGTTTTTCCCTGCTGAGCGGGAGTGGGCCTCTTTTTCCTCCCACAAACCACCCCTCTTTTCTCCAGCAGCAACATAGTTTGGTGCACCCTTTGCAGGTTCCTGCAGACGAGGATAAGTGTTGGGGGGTTGCACCCCTCTGGACACGGGTGTGATACACCTGGCACTCTGCCACACAGGGGTCATTTGGGAGGATGTGGAAATGTTTCTGAACTGTGGGCTTCCCTCCACCCTCTGAATCACTGCTGTCAGTGTCCTCCTCTCCAAAGAGGTGTCTCTGGGCAGTGCTAACAGCTCTTTTGCATCTATGGAGAGCCCCAGGAACAGATCAGGGGATGTAGGCTCTGAGAACCCTGGTGATACGCTGCTAGGTCCAGGTTCCAGTGAGCTGGCAGGATGGGCTTGGTGTCCAGGACAAGCGCCTGTGGTAAGCAGGGATGGGGGATTTCTTCTTTTTTCCCTCCATTGGAAATGATGAGCACCCTTTGCACCCACTTTCACCCTCATGGCACATAGAGGTGTTCACACTCAGGAGGGTTGGGAGGGTCTAAATGTGGGAGATCTTTTGGGGGGGTTCCTAAAGGGAACCCTGTAAATCTAATCTGCTCCCAGCTTGGAGAGATCGTAGAGGAGCAGGCAGAATGGTGAGGTCCCCTGTGCATTTGGTGTGTGTAGTTTGCTGGGGGTCCATTGTATACACTTTTGAACCTGCTCCTGTTATTTCCTCTAAAAGCACTTTCCTGGCTTGACTTCAGTCCTGTTGGGTTTACACTGCCACAGTGGCTCTGGTTCTGCTAGGCCCACTGCACTGGTTCTGCTGGGTTTGCGAAAATGCCCCCCCCCCACGTTCAGTTTCTGCTGAAGAGATTCTTTGGCTTGACCTTAGTCCTGTTGGGGTTACACTGCCACTGTGGCACTGGTTCTGCTGGACCTGCAAAAATACCCTCCCTCCACATTCAGTTTCTGCTGCAGAGATTCTTGAGGACTTTGATTCTGTTCTGCTGGACTTCTATTGCCTTTGCTTTTTTTTGCTCTTTTTTCCCTCCATTGGAAATGATGGTAGATGAGGTACCTTCTTTGTGGGGCCATAACTCAAACCCCATAAATCCAATCCTCACCAAACTTGGATGCCAGGTAGAGGAGAGTCAGCCAGAGTTTGGTGTTCCTAACACATCTGGGGGGCTGTACTATACTACAAACCTCACAAACCAAACTGGTTTGGTAAGCGTCTAAACATTTGTGACAGTTTGTTGTTCATGAACCGGGCATGCCACAAACCACAAACCAAACCACATTTTCCTGGTTCATGCCCACCTCTACTTACATTATCTCCTGTTTGCAGATATCACATCGTTTCCTATTGGTCCATTGCCACAGCTCAGATTTGCCAGAGGGGAAAGCACCTGTGTGGGAGCAGCATCCTCACTGGCCTTGTTCATTTATGCCTTATAACATGGTTGTAGTTACAGCTATTTCTAATAGCTTGCATTCCATACCATTTAGTGTTTAAAAAACACTGCATTTTTAATGTCATGTTTGCTGCCTTGTGTGAGTTTGCATTGTGCACATTATTATAAAAGGGGAACTGGCAGAGTGAGGGAATGAAAACCTGTTCAGAAACAATTTCCTGAAGGTTGACAGCTATATAAAAAATCTTATTAATTTATCTCGCAAGTCAGGGCTGGGGAGTCAGAAAAGAATGAATGAGGAAACTTGTACTGCTGAGGGACTGGGTTTTTTTTTATCCTTTTGCTTTTAAAAAAAGGCTTGACTTGTGACTGCATACGTTTATGAAAGGCATGACTTCTGGCCTCTTGTTATGTGTTGTTTACGCACAACTGGTAGGAAATTCTTCTTTATTTACAAAATGAATTCTAGTCAGAGGTAGGCTAAAAGCTTCATTCATTCTGATTAAAGCTTCCCGAAACTATCAGGTTTGCAACCATTTGTTACACTTTAAGTAGCAGTGCATAAATGCCTTTGCTGTTGGTATACAATTTAATCCCTGCTGACAGCAGCTCCATTTTTGAAAGTTTCAAGCACATCACTTTTATTCCCATTTATAAAACGTATCTTTAGACCACCCAGCCTTGCTGATTATTTTATTCTACTGGGATTTAATGGCAAGAGGCCAGCAGTTTATCTTAGTCCTGGTTCAGGAATGGTGTCAGCGCGTATCAGTCTTTCTGTCCCAGTGCTGAGCAGCATGTGCTATGGCTGTGCTTGATATTTGTACTTCTGTTTCCCAATATCATTGGTGTATTTGCTATCATCAGCTTACCTGGATCGCCACTTCTGAAAAAGGTGAGCAGTTATTGATGGTATAGTTCCTACCAGCTTCATTGAAACTCATGCTCATCTGGGGTAACAGAAACCTTGGACTACCAGAAAAGCACGGCTTTGGATTACAAAGGAGGCCCAAGAAGAAAAGGCAGCTGTATGCAGATCAGACAGCTAGCCTCAGACTGCCTCCACCTGCTTGCCTTCCTCCAGCTTGCCACAGCATTTGCCGTCCTCTTAAAAAATAGACAGGGAGAACCAAAACTGTGGTGTGCAGAAGCATGCTGGTAATAGTGGGTGTCCGAATGCATGTAAAATTTGAAAGGGGCTTTTGTACTTTGGTCTAATCGCAAGAAGACAAGGCTCTCTGGAAAAAACAATAATGCTACGAAAAGTTGACAACAGTAGGAAAAGGGAAATGCAGCATGAGATGCATTGACTATCAATGCAATGGCCCTCCGTTTGCAAGGCTGTCAATGATAGGATATTTTGGAGGTCAGTAATTTTATCATGTATGTGTCAAATGTTAGCTACCTTTGTGGCCCTGGTAAGGGTAGAAAGGTGGGATATAAATTTTATTAAAAATAAATATTCATTCATAAGGTCACCATAAATCACATGTAACTTGATGGTACATAAACACACATACAACCTGCACTCAACTTTCCTGCAGTCAGCCTATTCCATTACAAGACAAAACCATGTCTTCCTCAAAATACATGATTATGCCACCAATATTTGCCTTTGATATCTCTATGTACATTAGCTGTTTCAATCTCACTGTACTGCTTCTTTTGCTCCTCTCCTCTTGCTCCATTTTTTGGTTGATCAGACTTCCACTTTAGCTTCAAGCCATTTCTCTTTGTGTAGGTGCCATGCTCAAATGCTGTAAGTTTGTTTAGAAAGAAGAACTGTGTGCTTTTTAATAGTGGGACAGTAAGGGCGAAGCCAGGCCAAATTTGAATTGAATTCTAAGAAAGAAGATTCTGAGCCTTCTATATCTTTTTGATAGGCTTTTTGACTTCAACTCAGAGTTTTCTGCTCATGTTGTTCCTCACTGAATGTTGGAGTGGGAGCACCCCCTTCTTTTGCCACACAATTGCCCAGTTGCATGAAGGTCCTCCTTCATGCAGTTTCTCTCCTTTGACGTCAAAGTCCTTCCAGAGCACCCAGCTCTATAACATTAACAGTGCCATCCTAAGCTCATTAGCTTCAGTTGATGTAATTCTGCTTAGCCCTGAGCTGGATAGTCTGGCTTGCTTGATCTCATCAGATATCAGAAACTAAGCAGATATCAGAAACTAAGCCCTGCTTAGTATTTGGATGAGAGACCACCAAGAGAGTCTATGATTGCTATGCAGAGGCAGGTAATGGCAATCCACCTCTGTTCTTCTCTGGCCTTGAAAACCCCATGGGGGTCTCCATAAATTGGTTGTGACTTAATGGTAGCAAACAAACAGAATTCTGCTTAGAATTGCACTGTAAATCAACTCAGTAGAAGAGGGAAGGGAGAATGCCTGCTTCAGTGCCATGCAGAGGGTAACAACTCTGTCTGAGGCAAATGAACCAGAGCTTGGTCTCTACTGTTATACAGTGTGGCTCTGTCTGTAGTCAGTCCAGTCATTTCCCTTCTGTTCCCTTCAATAGCCTCTAAGATACATCAAATTCATCTCACTGTATTACGAACATGGAAAACAGCAATATGTAAATAGAGCATCTGCATGGTTCAGACGAAGTATCCAGCTGTATGGTAACCGAATCCATCCTGGATGTCACATTTCAGCCACCTGATTGCCAAAACACATGGGTAGCTCATCAGATTGATGGGAAAGTGTCAGCCCCTGAGTGAACAGCAGTTTAGTGGAAATGTGGTGTGAATAAATAGGAGCATCAGATAGATGAACAGCAGCAACAGAGAGAACAGAGGTGAGATTGGAATTTGGAGGTAGTAGATAGGAGGTTGACAACAGTAAAGACCAAAGAGAGTGTGAGGGTGTTATTGCGTGTAAATCATTTATCAGCAGTAGCATCTAAGCCTTCTCCATCTGCAGTGTTTTCTAAGACTGCCTCAGGTGTTAATTTCTAGAAGAAAATATTAGCTAACCTTGGTAAGAGAATTTGTCAGGTAATTGCCCTTTATGTCAGAAAACAAGGGCACAAAGTTCATGCTCAGTTTTTTTTAAAAAATGCATTAGGAGTAAAATGATGTTTTAAAATACAGTTGCTGAAAATACAATGCATAGTGGTTATTTTGCAATATAGAGATGTAGTTGTTTCTCTTCTTGAACTCTGACAGGCAATCAAGTTTCTTTGGTTGTATTCTGCTGGTACTGCAGCACAAATGACTATACTTGGTACATTATGGTGTTAATAGTCAGCTACCATCCTGCAGATGGGCAGTCAGCATTCACAGAGAAATAAGAATATAAGAGTTGGTTTTTATACTCTGCTCTTCATTACCTGAAGGAGTCTCAGAACGACTTACAATCATTTTCCCTTCCTTTCTGAGGGAACTGTGAGTGACCCAAGGTCACCAGCTGGCTTCATGTGGAGAAGTGGGGAATCAAACACGGTTCTCCAGACCACTACATCAAACTGGCTCTCAATGTGCTCAAATAATACCATACACCCTTTAGCTATATAAAATAATAACTCCAAATATCATGTCATATAAGACACTGCTTGGCCCAAAGGGGACTCTAAATGCCAACCAGGAAACTAGCTTGGGAAAATATTTGGTAAGTGATTCAAAAAGCTAATTTGCAAAGCATTTCCTCTCCCATCCCAAATGTAATGCATACTTTATAATAATGGATTTCCTAGGGGGAAATAGCACCTTACTTTACATTAACCTCTTTCATTCCCAGACCTGCTTCCACTTGATGTATTAACCCTGTTAGCATATCCATAACATCTAGAATTATCTCCCCATTATGTATTTCTGAGGGTCATCAACCAATATTATTAGTCTTGGGAAAGCTATCAAGCTACATTCATATCTTTGATCTCCTTCCTGGAGAGCCATTAACCATTTATCCAAGCATTTGGGAACCTTCCTGTAAATATATCCATGCTATTGTTTTAGGGGCAAATCTGTTATATTGACCTAAGGTACATTTTTCCTATAAATACATGGAACCATCTCCAGTATTTATGCTATCTCCTTGGCGTCAACTTCATGTTTCATGAAGCACTGGTTGCTTCTCTCTCTTGTGGACCTGAATATTCAGCCGATTTTTGGCAAGGCGGGATATAAATGGAAAATAATAAATAAATAAATAATAAATATTCAAGACTGGTAAATAGAACCTATCCCAAGTTATTGCCCGCTACGTCCTCTTATTTCTTGGTTAGCTCTTGTTTGCATGTTTATAGCATGCTTTGTGTATGTATGCTATTACTCTTTATTATATTTCAATAAAAATACTATCAGTTGAACATCAGCCTGGTTTATTTGAGATTACTCTGGGAAGGATTCTGGTATACAAAGATGATGATCCCAAGCTACCCACTTCTCGCTAAGCTAATTTCTCTAATCAATTAATTATTAGACCATTTTGGGTAATAATGGGTTGGATCAAACTGAAGAACCTGAGAATTTCTTTTGCATCCCTACTAATATGAAAGAATTATAACATCGTTGATCCAATAATGTGAAATAAACCAACCCATCCTATAAGATTGAATATCTAAAATCTAAACATAGAAAATAACATACAATAGAAAACAAATCTAACCCTAATATATAATAGTCCTCTCCCTAACCATAAACTAGCCCTAATTATATTGTTTTATAGCAAAATGATTCCTGCAGGCATCTTGGTCTATCAAGAGGGATGTAGAATTTACTCAGTTGGTCCAGGTGACAAGAGGAGGAGGAAGAGGAGAAGAAGGAGAAGAATTGGATTTATACTCCACCCTTCACTCGGCATCTCAGAGAGGCTTACAATCTCCTTTTCCTCCCTCTCCCCAGAATAGACACCATGTGAGGTAGGTGGGGCTGAGAGAGTTCTCTCAGAGTTGTTCTCTCAAGAGGAGGCTGTTTCTGTCCCCTAACCAGGCCTGAAACCAGACTGAAATGGATCCAGACAGCTTCATCCAGAATTCTTTGAAGGGGTGTGGGCTGAACAGCAGGAGAGAATTTGGGAGCCAGCAAGGGATGCTGTTTCATGGGCTGCACACTTGCAATAATCATAATCAAATAACGTAAACAACTTATAAGTCATTACATTATGAATTAGTGATGCTACAATACTTGCAAAAACATAGACATGTATGCAAGTTGGGGTTCTAGTTCATCCCTTCCTTAAATTCCATGGCTTAATGTGTCACCCAGGGACTGGAGACTGGCGAGCTGTGTTCAACCCTTGGTCACTGATGAAGCTCCCTGGGAGGCCTCATGCTAGTCAAAATCTCTCAATCTAGCTTGCCTCACAGGGCTGTTGTGGGCATAAAATAGAGGCAGGGAAGCCATATGCACTTCCTTGAGCACCCTGGAGAATACTTTTAAGGCCTTTGTGAGAAGATGGCTGATTAAAGAAACTTCGTACAGGAAAAAACAGAGGTCTCAAAAATACTTCCAACTACAAAAACAAATAAAAGATCAGGAAGAGAACTTAAAATACAATTCAAGGAATGAAAAAGGGAGAATTAATCTCAAACATTTACAACATCAAATGAACTGTCTTCTCACACAAGAAATAGCAAGGAAAATAATGTGTGCTAAACAAAACTATTTTGAAAATGCAAATAAATTGACTCGATGGATAGCATACAAAATACATATGCAGCATGAAGAAAGATTTATAAGTGCACTTAGAGATGGAAAAGGGAAAGACAAAAATAAATTAGAAGATTTAAAAATAATTGTGGAACAGTTCTATCAAAATTTATATAAAATAACAGAAATATCTCAAGAACAAGTTGGAGAATATTTAAAGAAATACAATCCCAAAATATTCATGGAAGAGCAAAGAATAATATTAAATCAACAAATCTCTATGGCAGAAATTGTAGAAGCCCTGAGAAAACAACAAAAAAAGGCAAGTCTTCTGATCCTGATGGGCTCCCTGCAGAATTTTACCATGTTTTTGAAGATAAACTGATTGTGCCTTTAAAGGAAGTATGTCAGAATGTAGCATGTGAACAAAAAATACTACACTCCTGGAATGAGGTGATAATATCACTTATATACAAGCAAGGCTTAGATGGAAAAGAGACTAAAAACTACAGACCTATTTCATTGCTAAATGTGGACTACAAAATATTTGCTTCCATCTTAGCAGTAAGTATGAAAAAAAGTACTAGCACAAACTATACACAAAGATCAAGCGGGTTTTCTTCCCAAAAGGCAACTCAGAAATAATGTTAGGATAATTTTAGATACTTTGGAATATTATGAAGCTCATCCAAAAAAGCAAATGGCCTTAATCTTTTTAGATGAAGAAAAGGCCTTTGATAATGTTAATTGGAAATTTTTGAAGGAATGTTAAAATACTTGCAAGTAGGAGGAGTATTTAGCAAAATGATCGAAGCAATATATACGAAACAACAAGCTAAGATTTCAATTAATGGAGATTTAACTCAAAAAATTGAAATTCAAAAAGGGACACGATAAGGATGCCCACTCTCACCATTGTTATTTATTTTTGTACTTGAAACTATAAATGAAGTAATCAGAGCAGAAAAACAAATTAGAGGACTTAAAATAAGAGGAGAAGAATTCAAACTCTTAGCCTTTGCAGATGACTTGGCTTTTATCTTGGGAGAACCTACAGACTTGATAGAGCTTTTCTTACTGAGGAATATGGAGCAGTAGCTGGACTTAAGATCAATAAAAACAAGACAAAGATTCTGATAAAAAAACATGACAGAGCCTCGATATCGACATTTACAGGAAATATCAGGACTGGAGATTCAAAAGAAAATTAAATATCTTGGAATTTATTTAACGAACAAATGTAGCTCCTTGATTGAAAACAACTATATGGAATTATTGAAAACAATAAAACAAGACTTAAACAAATGGAAGAACCTGCAAATTTCCTTTATGGGCAGAATAGCTACCATTAAAATGAATATTCTATTTCAAACTATTCCACTGCTGCAAAACCAGAATTATTTTAAAGAGGTTGATAAACTGTTGACACAGTTCATTTGGCAAGGAGAGAGACCAAGAATAAAACTCATGATGTTACAGGATTCAAAAGAAAGGGCTGGTTTTGTTAAGATTGTGCTTTGTATTATAAAGCAGCAGCATTGGCTTGGATTAAAGACTGGATTACATTCGATAACCAAAGTCTGCTTAAATTAGAAGGACGTGATATGTTATTAGGATGGCATGCGGGGGTTTCGGTTTCGGCGTTGCGAATGGCGGCCGCCTCTTGGGACGCTCCCGGAGGTGGTTAGCCCACGCGCAGTCAGGGGGGGTCTTCGCATGTGCAAAAGACCCTAGTGAGCCTTAGGCAAAGGCTCCGAACCGGGGGCGCTTGGGGAGTAGCCTCTTTGCCGGCAGACAGCCGGGAAATTGAGGCTTTCTCCCCACCCCAATCGGCCCCGCTGCGTCGTGCCCGTAATGGGACTTAGCAGCGCCTCCGAATTCCACCAGGAGTGAGGAACAGCGACATGAATTAAAGTAAAAAGAAGAAACGGCAGCGAACCGTGAGTTGGAGGTCTAAATTTGAAGCGAAAACCCGAGCCCTTCCCCCGTAAGCGAATAAGCGTCTCGGAGGAGGGGGAATCCCCCCCCCACTGAGAAGCGGGACTTATATAAGAAAGCTAAGGGGGACGAAAGGGAAGAAGGGTTGGTGAATTTACCTTTGGGGTGCTATTGAAGCTAAAGAGTTAGCGGGTCTCCTGAGCGATGCGTCACGAACTTTGATAAAGTAAACAAATAAAAGAAATGTTGGCCATGAAGAAGGTCCCTTTGAAACCGGAAAAGAAGGGAGGCGGGACTTCCGGTCCGGGTAATCCCCCTCAAGAGCCTGCTGTCAGTCAACAGACAAGCGAGCTACTGCACCCTCTGCTGGTCCAAATACAGCAAATCAGCGAAACCTTAACTAACATGGAAGGTGTTCTCAACAGTCAACAAAAGCAACTAACAGAAACGTCAAAGAAAATGGAGGAGATTGCACAGAAGTGTTTGGTCTCGACGGAAGACATCGGAAAAGTGAAGAAAAGGGTCAATAAGTTAGAAAAACACCAGGATGAGCAAGAAAAAAGAATTTTGATGTTGCAAATGGAGAAATCGAATCTGACCCTCCGTTTTCAGGGCATTAAAGAAGAAGAGAAGGAAGATCTCAGATCTATACTAGCGAATGCCTTGGCACCCATAACTGGCAGAGATCAGCGAGAATTAAAAGAAGAGATGGATAAGGTCTATAGGGCCTACTCCACTTTTACAAAGAAAAATAATCTGCCAGCAGAAGTGGTTGTCAAGTTTGTTAAGCAGAGTACTAGAGATCAAATTCTGCGTGCAGTCTCAGCGGTGCCCTTGAAAATTGGGGAGCAGACTATCAGAATATTGAAAGATGTGCCTTATGAAATTCGGATGAAAAGGAAAGCTTACAAAGGATTGACCACCTTTCTACAAAGACATCAGACTATATACAGATGGACTTTCCCTGAAGGCCTAGTGTTCAAGTATAAGGATAAAAGAGAAAAGATTGACTCCATCTTCAAAGCACAAGAATTTCTGAAGAGACATGCCAGTTCAGAGGAAGAGGCAGCACTCGCAACTTGGACTGATTTGAGCAGTGAGGATGACAGCGGCCCAGACGAGGGAGGTGCCGGAGCGGGAGATGTGAAAACCAAAGAGGGCCCATCCTATAACCTGAGGGATACCAAAAGAAGACAACCTAAGAAATAACTGTTCGAGAAGCGTCAGAAAGGAGTTGATTAACAACTAATCCCAAAGGACATTACTAACCTCATTAACAGAGTTAATTTGGATTTTTGTTAGATGAAAAGAAGACTCTCTAATCACGGGGACCGCCAAAAACTGTATTTATACTGATTTAAACTAACCTTTATTAACAGAATACTCACTCCGCTCTTTTCTTAATCCCTCTATATACCCTACCTCTTTCCATTTATAAAAAGAATAAACTCCTCTCCTTTTTAGGAGGGTTTTGCTAAAAAAAGGATGGCATGCTTTTTTATGGTATGAGAAAACAGATTCCCATAAGTATTTCAAACAACATTGGCTAAGGGCCTCTCTGATAAAAGTTTGGGAACCAATTAAAAAACAATTTTATTCTAAAATTTCAAAGTTGTATTTGGCATTTCCCCATTAATTCGGCTGTGGGTGTATGGGTGTATGTGTGTGCGTTTTGCCGATTGGGTGAGGACCCCCACTGCATTGGGCAGTAGAGTGGAGCATGGCCAATCATACCACTGCTGCCCAATGCCAGTTGCTCCTGGCTTTTTGGCTGCGCATTCAGACTCCCTGGAAGCAGAGAAACACGCGATACACTCAGACGTCTTCATTTGCTACGGGATTCATGAGGTATCTTTTTAATCTGGCAGTGAAGCGAAACAGCACGGGTTGGCTACGGGTGGGGGACGCCAGGCAGATGTGCCTGTGTGAACGCCCAATTTACTCCGGGATTGAATCGTCGCTGGCCCGGGTCCCTACCGGGGCAAATTGCCAGTCTGAACTCAGCCAATAACACTAACACATAATGTTTAATCACTGAAACCCTTATCCTAAAGCGGTATATGTATAATGTGTGAGCATTTACCTATTGCAAGAACCTCTTTTGGGATAGCATGCTCATTTATTTAATATCTGTGTGCACTTTGTATGTCAAAAACTTTGCAACTACCTGTGGAATCTGTGTCACTGAAAACTTGGCTGCCACCACTGTCAGGGATGGAGGACAGTGTATATCCTCACCCCAAAGAATTCCTATTATCTGAGATGACCTTTCTTGTTGCTTCTGAAAACAGTCATTCTGAAGTTCTTTTCAGCTTTCATTTTCTAATATCAGTCAGGGTGACCTATGGTGCAAAGCAGAACATAATGCTATAGCAGTGAAGAGTTGACATAATACCATCTAAGCATGTTAGAGGTTTTACTAAAATAGGCATGTATGATGACACACAGTCTGGAAATTTCAAATACTTTGTGCAGACACTCTAAATTGCATACCCAAATAAGAGGCAAGATGAAAAAAAATGCATCATTCCATTCAGGGCATTGACAGAATCACTTTAAAAATAACCCCAATCTTAAACTATTGCAAAAGCAGGATTAAAATGTGATTCATTCCCAAAGCGACCTTGGATCTAATCGATCAACATGCTGCTTGCTCTAAATTAATTTAATAGTCTCATATGCTCCTTTGTATAACAATGTCTTAATGCATGTGTTTTTAGTCTGAGCACACCCCTCCAATGTGAGAACTCAGGACCAATCACTGTCCTTTGCTTAAACTGATTGTATGTAATTCTTATAAAATTAGAAGCATTATCAGTGTAGCTTCTGTCACACCTATTAGTATGCACTCACACAATACTGCCTAGCCTTTTTTCTGTGCTGTCCATGTTAGGTTTGCTGTGGCTAAGCAGAGATAGGAGAAGAAATGATGGTCTCCTTTCTGAACCAGCAATGACTCACAATATGTTCATGACTTTATGATGTGCTTCTTTCCTTAGCAAGCATAGTCAGTCATTGAAGGGGGCCATTTGTAGCCTTTGACCTCGTACCTGTTATCCTGTCATTTGATTTTGCCTTAAATGGACAGGCATGCTTTTCAGATTAAGTTATAAATTTACATCGCTGCTCAAGCTCACTAATCAACAGCATTAATCCCTAAGATTACAAGAAGGAATCAGGTGACTCAGTTCCCTCTTCCTGGCATGAAATGTGGAACAAAATGGAAAGTAGTAGTAATTTAAAAAGAAAAAAGAAAAACCACTATACCAGAAATAGGAATCTAGCAATGAAAAAATTAAAGAAGTCTTTGATACAGTTATTTGCTAAGTAGAATCCATTCCTTGGGTAATTTAAATATACCAAAAAGAAAGGAACAGTTGTGATAGCTATGTAAAATAAAAGCTATTAATATAGCAGCAGCCTAATGGAGAAGAAATGAAGTCCCTACAAAGGAAGAAGTTATAAATAAAATACTGGAAACAGCAGAGATGGACAATTTAACTTCAATTTTGAGAGGACATAACAAAGAAAATTTTGAGGACACACGGACAGAAGATTTTATAAATGGACAGAAGAGTATAACATATAAAACTTCTAGACGTATAATCGAAAAAAAAGGAAATAAGAACTATATGTTTAATTATAAGCAAAAGGTATATATGAAAATTATAAGGTGGATAAAAGAAATGAATGTTTTGGATATAATATGAGGTCAATAATTAAGTTAAATATTGAGACAAATGAATTTCCCCAACCTGTATGTATGTATGTTTAGCAGCAGTCTAAATACTACTTGAATGAAGACTCTTCTGCAATCTAATTCTGAAAGGAAATAAGGAACAAGGAGAACAAAGAAAGGTCATATCACTCTTTGGTTCCTCAGCTAGTGGCCCTCAGCCCACCTTTTCTACTGTTTACCTCAATTAATCTTCAGCATTCTCTGGAGTCTGCTGAGGGATGGGCACAAACTGGCTTATGAACTAAAGTTTGTGATGAAGGAGTGGGGTGTGTGGAATTTTCCAGCCTTGGAAACACCAACAGGTTCCCTCTGTGTTTGATGTTTGTAGCTTGCACTTTTGAACCTGCATCTGACATTTTCCTCAAAAGCACTTTCCCAGGGGCATCTTCTTTTTTTTGGGGGGTCATAATTTGGACTCCCTATATCTAATCTGCACATAACTGGGAGGGTAGGTAGAGGAGCATTAGGGGGAGGTCCCCTGTAAGTTTGATGTCTCTAGCTAGCACAAGATCCATTCTATACTCTCTTGAACCTCCTGAACCTGCAGCTGTCATTTCCTCAGAAAGCACTTTTTGGGGGGCATTTTCTTTGGGCAGCTGTA
Source organism: Gekko gecko (assembly GCA_029375565.1). Taxonomy (NCBI): domain Eukaryota; kingdom Metazoa; phylum Chordata; class Lepidosauria; order Squamata; family Gekkonidae; genus Gekko; species Gekko gecko. Next base: position 57,587,999 of record JAPDNY010000003.1, on the reverse strand, counting down.
ACTTGAACCCCATAAATCAAATCCTCACCAAACTTGTAGGACAGGTAGAGGAGACTCCCCTGTGAGTTTGTTGTCTCTTGCATGCCAGGGGGCTGTTCTACTGCATCATGAACCAAACCAGTTTGTTTGGCAGCTAGATGGTTCATGATCATGAACTCAATACACCACAAACCAAAAATCAAACTGCATTTTCCTGGTTTGTGCCCATCCCTACTCATGACAGAAATGACTGATACAGTTGTATACAGTGCATTTTGTTTTCCAGTTTCAAATACAAGCTAATGGGGTCTGAACTTGCTGAGGCTGAGAGGAAAATTATCTTGGGGGCATAGTGGGTAGTGAAATGAAAGTGTCAACCTAGTGTGCTTCAGTGGTGAAAAAAAAGGCAAATTCTGTGTTGGGGATTATCTTCTCAAACTGTAGGCCATAAAATCTAGCAAGGGAGTCACATGTTTGAATGCTATAAACCATTTGCACATCATTGGGAGGACAAGCTAGACTAGAAACATTCACTGTGTACAAGGAATTTTTTCCCGTGAGAAAGTATTTATTCATATGCCTGTTCTGCACACTCTGTAGTATGCTACCACAGCACAAAAATGCATATCCAGCCTGTTCTAAATATTCTTTGAAGCTGTAACACAAACATAATCTCTTAGGGTCAAATGATATGCTATGGCAGAAGAAGAAGAGCAGGAGGAGGAGGGGGAGGAGATTGGATTAATACCCCACTCTTCACTACCCGTAGGAGTCTCAGAGCAGTTTACAATCTCCTTTCCCTTCCACTCCCTACAACAGACACCCTCTGAGGTAGGTGGGGCTGACAGAGCTCTCTCGAGAACTGCACTTGAGAGAACAGTTCTGAAAGAACTTGTGACTGACCTAAAGTCACACCAGAAGACCCATGAGAGATCTCCCACAATTGGGTGCTGATGATCCAATTGAATCCATAGTTCAAGGTCGGATCCATTGATATGCCACAAATTTCTCAGCAAACCTGTTTGGCAGACTCACTTACTGGTTTATATGAGCCAATCAGGGATATGTTTGTATCACAATGAGCACTTCAAACAGGTATCAAACACAAGGGAATCAGTAGAGGGTTAGGTCCTTATCTTGGCCACTCAGCAAAATGACAACACTGTGAAGCTGCAAAATGGAGAGGAGAAATATTTTCTCCCCTCCCTTCCAGTCTAGATGGGGACAGAAGCAATGCCTTTGATAGCATGCTTCTCTTTCTCCGGTGCAAGCTGGGTGGGGTCAGAAGCAATCCTTTTCATGTGTGCATTGCAACAGGGAAAGTAGAAAGAGCTCCTGTCTCTTCCTCCCCTCTCACATGGACAGGGACAAATGTACTGCTTTTTAATAATATCAAGAGCTAAGTAGTATTATAAATTCAGTCTACAGTTACATGGCTACATAAATATGTACTGGTTTGAGGACTGGTCCTTTGCCATGTATCCCAGGATTGTTAAAAAAACACTACAAAATCATAGTCACATATTCAAATTACTATGAAGTCTTTCCACTGACTCGAATGGTGATGGTATATATGTATGTATGTATTTATTTATTATTTCAATTTATATAGCATTCCTCACCCACAAAGTGGGTCTCAGAGCAGTTCACAACAATATTAAAACAGAGATGATAATAAATATAATTAAAACAGCATAAAATACAGAGTAGAAAAATAAAACAATTTACAACTGATAGTGGTGGATGCTGCATTAAGCCCCCCCAATACACTTTACTGGAAAAGGCCTGATGGGAAAGCTCAGCCTTAAAGGCCCTGCAGAAACTAGGGAGGTCCCGCAGGGCCCAGTTCTCATCTGAGAGGGCATTCTACCACAACAGGGCTACAATTGAGAAAGCCCTCACCCTGGTGAATGTTAAACTTGCAACCTGAAGGCCATGAGATGATGACCCAGTTGTCAAGGGGGGTTGTAAAGGGTGAGGTGATTCCTCAGGTATGACAGTCCCAAACAGCACCTTGAATTTGACACAGGAACCAATAGGCAGCCAATGAAACTGCTTCAAGACAGACTATATATATGAAGACTAAGATTTCTGGTTAGAAGCCTGGCAGCTGCCTTTTGAACAACTCGGAGTCTCCAAATCAAGGGTAGACTTGCATAGATTGAATTGCAATAGTCTCTTCTGGAAAAGATGAAGATGAAGGAGAAGGAGATGGAGGCAAAGAAGGAGAAGGAGAAGGAGAAGAAGGTGGAGAAGAAGAGTTGTATTTATACCCTGCCCTTTACTTGGAGTCTCAGAGTGTCTTATAATCTCCTTCCCTTCCTTTTCCCACAACAGACACCTTGTGAGGTAGGTGGGGCTGAGAGAACCCTGAGAGAACAGGTCTGAGTGAACTGTAACTGACCAAAGGTCACCCAGCTGGTTGCATGTGGAGGTGTGGGGAATCAATCCCAGTTCTCCAGATTACAGTTCACTGCTCTTAACCACTGCACCAAACTGGTGAAGCTGACTGGGGTATGAATCACTGTGGCCAGGTCCAACTGGGACCTGGGACAGGGGGCAAGCTGATGGGCTTGGCATAGATAAGCCTGCCCTGCAATTGTGGACACCTGCTTGTCCAAGGTAAGAGAGGCATCCAGTCAGACTCCCAGACTCTTCATGGAGCCCACTAATGAGAGCTGGGCTCCACCCAGAACTGAGCCCCATCCAGCTGCAATCCCCCTACAGGCCCAGCCTTACCCAGCTGCATGACTTCAGTCTTGGGTGGATTAAGTGTCAACCAGTTCTGCCTCAACCATTCAATCACGGCATCCAGACTCTGGATCAGAGAAGAGAGAGCCACTTATGGTCATTTATCCAATGGGAAGAGGAGTTGGGTGTCACCGGAATGATAGTAGCAACCAATCCCAATCCTCCTGACGAGTTCCACTAGAGGGTACATATGGATGTTGAGCAACATCAGGGAAAGGACTGATCCTTGGGATATCTCATAGACAAAGGGCCACCAAGAAGACCTCCTATCCCCAAAGAATACCCTCTGACTGCATCCCTGGAGAAATGAAGTGAACCAAGATAAGGCTGTGCCACAAATCCAAGGGAGGCCAAATAGTGGACCAAAACTGAGTGGTCCATCATATCAAATGTTGCAGAAGGATCCAACAAGATCAGAAGTGCTGAACCGCCTTGATCCAACTGCAGCTGGAAGTCATCCAGAAGGGCCACAAGGCTGTCTCTATCCCAAAACCAGACCTGAAGCCAGACTGGTATGGATCAAGTGTGGAAGTCTCATCTAGCTGTTCAGCAACACTATCTCAATCACCTTTCTCAGGAATGGTAAATTTGCCACTGGGCAGTAATTGACTAGTTCCTTTTTATCTAAGGAAGGCTTTTCCAACAATGTTCTAACTATAGCCTCCTTTAAGGTACTAGGGAAGCAACCCTGAGAAAGAGACAAACTAATGATCTCTCTCAGAGGGCCTCCTGTCACCTCCTAGCTAGATTTAATCAGCCAACAGAGGCAGGGATCCAAAGAACATGTATAGGAAAAGACTTTCCTGATTCATTCCTGCTAGGCCCAAATGGTCTAGCTGCTAACATATCCATGTGACCTGCACAGATTCCAAGCTTGATATCCATATACAAAGCCACTTTGGCACCTTTGCTGGGAAGAACAGACATTGTGGTGTCTTCCCAAGTTGGGGGGACACAGATGTCCCATGCATTAACACATCAAAGCTCAGCAGACGTGCCTTTAGTCATGTTAGCAATGCCTGCACCTAGATAGTTACGCACACCTCTTTATCCCCTTGTGATTGGATATATGGCCATATTCAATTATGACAGGAGAGGGAGGGAGTTGTGCTTACCCTATGGGAAGAGGGTCAGAGTTCTCTTGGAAAGAGGGCCCCTTTCTGAGAGTGAGTTCCCTTTTGGATTACAAACCTGCAACATGGAATTTTACTGCTAGGCAACCAAGCTGGTCTTAGTTGCCTTCATTAGCCATGTGGTTAATCCTTAAGATTCTCTGGACAATGGACTTTGAATTACCTGTACCTCTGAATAACTGGTAACTATAAATAATTCTTTGTATAGTTAGAGCTGAATAGACTATAGATCTTATTTGTTTTGTTCACCCTCTTGCTAGCCTCTTGTTATCTGCATGCTTTGTACTGAATAAAGATAATATCAATTAATATTATCTGAGTTTGCTCCTTGTGTTGCAACTGGGTTCTAAGCCTAGGCCCTGTGCCTAAGCTGTTTGCCTAGACAGCTACCACGGTGTGTTATTTAATTATTTGCAGCTCTGGCACAGAGCTGATAGTTTGTTAATTCCCAGAAACCAAACAGGAGGTGGGACCTCTCTCCTGACCTCGTGGGAAATCTAGTATCCTGAGGTCCTGGTGGCAGACTACTGGTTTAAGTGTTCCTGGAGCATATGGGATTTTAGTATCTCTCATTCCTGGACTGGCATGAGGGAGGAGTGAAATCCTGTACATGCTGGCAGAGATCAGGAATTGTGCCTCTCTTATCCCCTGGACTGGGGGTGAGAGGGCTCAAAGCCTGTACAGAGCAAGTTGTTGCTTTCACAGCATTCAAGACCCTGTCCACTTCCAACATCGAGAGCTGGCTGAACTAGCCCAGAAATGGACCCAATAAAGCCAACAGAGCCTCGATATCAATAATTGCTATCAAACTGGAGGTGAGGTTCTGGCAGAGCTTTGAGACTTTATATGAAAAAAACCTTCTCAAATAAGTCACAGCTAAGAGCAAAAATGAAGTTCATCATAAACTGATATATATATTTCTTTGCCTCACGTATTTGTCGACAATAATATACTTCAGCTGCTCAGCACTTGTGCTTGAGGTGTCAAGACTGATGCAGACAGGGATGAAACTTCAGAAATGAGCATAAATACTGTCAACATGCTGTCTTGTGATTGAATGCCTTTGTCTTGAAATTTCATTTTATTACTGTCTATATTTCCCTCTCATCTGCACCACTGTGGCATTATTTTCTCACCGAAGACTCACTTCATATATGAACACAAATGTTCTGTAATGCTAATGATGAAGGACTTGTGTGGTAGCTACCCTTTATTGAATTATTGTATTAAGTTTCATTTTTGTCACATTTTCATTTTCTTTCTCACCCACAAGACAAAGATAGTTGAATGTTGTTCTGGAGTGTTCTCCTGAGGAAGAGACTGAGCTGCTCTCAATAGAAGCTCAATATGGTGGTAGAATTTTAGAATGTGCCACTTTAGGGTGGTGGTGTAGGGGCAGTCATTTAAAAAACTCCCTGCATTTAATGAATTAGCACAGCAAGGTAAAATGTTTAGCATATGCTTCTTCCAATTTACTTCATGCAGGGCGGAGATTTTTTGGGTCCTATTTGTATACTGGCTACCATTCAAAAGTATGACACCCACATCTGCAGTCTTAAGCACATGACATAAGTATATTCAGGGACAACCTGTAGGGATTTAATCAAAGTATATTTCTTTCACTTTCCCATGGAGCACACTGCCCAACTCATACTCATGACCAGACATGCTGTCCATCCCTGACTATGCATATTTGTCTTACATGGGCATATATACCACCTATGTAGTGTATGCATATAGACTGTGTCACTCTGATCAGAAACAATATTTTTTAAAGCACAGTTCTTCATCATGGATATGAATGGATACATACATACTCTATGCTGACAGGAAGTGAGTTAAACTCTCACAGAAGGAGTTGGGGCCAGGGTGCTAGTTTTTATTTCCTGGTAACACGTGTTGACTCGGTAGATGTGAATGTCATGTTCACAGGTTCTCAGCTGGAAAAGAGAATGGGTTGATGTACCTTATTTAAGTATTTCTATCCCCCTTTTCTCCCCAGTGGAGACTCAACGCAGCTTACAAAATATGTATTTGTACATAAGTAAGCTCGTGGGGGGAGGATAATATTCTACATTATGTTGTAGTCTCCAATAAGTATGGGGTGAAATTAGCATAGGAGACTGTGTGAAAGGGGCAACTGGGATTGAAACACCAATGTTCACAGAGATTGTCCTTGCAAGAATTCTCAAATAAACAGGTGATTTGTTAAAATTAAAGAGTTTTTTAATTAACACAGAAAATGAGGGAAAAGAAAGGTTCATTCAGCAAAACACACAGCATTCAAGAGTGAACTGGAAAGACAGGGAGGAGCAGGGAAACAGTGTTATAAGAATTGGGTAATATTTTCAGTCTTGGAGAGGTCTGTGGAAGCAGCAGATCTAGAGAGAAACAGGCAGCATTTTGTTCTGTGAAGGAGAGAAAAAGAAGTCCATGAAAGTGGGGGTGTATGTGGTCTGTACCAAGAACACACACCACATTGAGTGGGTCTTTGAAGATGATTTTTACAGGAAAATATGCCTTGAGGCTATAAGAAGGCATGTGACCTTTCCAGTGGAGAACTTTTAGAAAACAATTGCAATGATTGCTCTACCAGGATGAGACAAAGGCTTGATGGCCGCTAATGGTCTTATTGATGACCAGACAGGTGACAGGTTATAATGAGATAAAGGGATTAGGTTGCACTTAGGCAATAGTGAAGGGTTTTGAGAGGGTTTGAGAGTAACTGCTTGCTGGAGTTGCTAATGAAGTCCTCCAGAGATGTTTCACATAAATCCTGAGTAATCCATTTACTTAAGTCATGTATGCCTTGAAGGTGGGGGAAAGACATCTGTTCTGACCAACTCCTGATTTAATCAAAGTATTTTTCTCCCACTTTCCCATGGAGCTATGCAATTGGCATCCATGTTTGAACAGTGTCAGTCAGGAACACAGCTAATGACAATAAGGGCCAAGGCCTGTTATCTTTCTGTTGCCAGTGGGACCCTATACTACTGTAGCTCTTTGCTCAGCAACAGGCAGGGTGATGTTGCTGTGGTAAAATTGCTTTTGTTCAGCACAACGGAGCCAACAGCATTATGTCCTTAAGGAGGACCACGTGAGTATGTGGTAGAAAAGCTGATCGTTGTTACTGTTTCTTTGCACGACCACAAAGACTTCATTTTGTCTCTGCCAACTAAGGATTTGCACTTGGATACTGACTAATCAGAACCAGAACTGAAAACATCTATTAACTAGAATAAAAATCTATCAGTGTTTGGTAATCTTTGGATACGGTTGGTATTGTGGTTCCTGCCTGTCTTAGATTTTGCAGAAGGAGAAAGAGTGGTTCATAGGATAGGGAGCTGACAGCAATGTTTACCAACCAGCAGTGTTACACAGTTCTTGCCACCAAATAAGACTGTGCTGATCAGCCTGTTTCCCCCCAAGTCATGTTGCTGACTCACTGGCTCATGGAGGGCTTTAATCTCTACTTATATGTAATTGTGAAGTGGGGTGGCACTTTGTGAACATTCCACATGCTCCTAAATCAGTTGGCTCCATGATGTGTCACTCAGAAGCTTACCCTATCCACTGGCTGCATTGCCTGAGTACCGTCCACAGAAGCAACGCTTGAAAAAGCTTTCCTCAGGAGATGGTTGCTTCACCGTGTGGAGAGATCTCCCCAACCTTTCAACATAAAGGCCGAGGGGGCCTAGGGAATGGAAACCCAAACCCACTGGTAATTGCCCGAGAGAATGGCGTATAATGACTGGAGTAACCTAGATTAAGATTGATGAGCCTTTAAAGCACCGTTTCAGATCAATCCCTGCCCTTTGCTGGAGCTTGGCCGGCCTGCTGGCCAGCACTCCAATACACTGCCCTACCATGGGGGTAGGACTGGGGGACTGGGGGGGGAGAAAGAAATGGAAGCAAGGTGGCGGAAGGGACCCTCTTGCCTTAACCCCTGCACCCCTGGAGGTTCCTGCTGCAGGAGCTCCTCTGCCTGGGGGGGGGGTTTCAGTGGATGGTAAGAAATATGCACTGTGGGGGAGGAAGGTGGAAAAGCCCTCTGCTTGCTGGAAGGCAGCTCTGAGGGCAGGATTGTGGCTTCAGGCCAGGCAAAGGGCAAAGAGCAGTGTCCCCCCCCAGGAGGTGGGGGGGGTGTCTTCATCTTTGTGCCAGCATGGAGAAGGAGCAAGAGAAGGAGGAGGGGTCGGCAGTCTCCAGTGTAGTAGCATGCCTCCCTACCAACTTCCCCGGGCTGGAGAGCCCGTGTGCAAAATATCCAATGAGATTTGCTTGCCCCCCCCATCCCCCCAAGGCACTGCCAGGAGAGCTTCGGCTTCTACAAGACTGGCGAGGCGAAGGGCAAAGCATAGCCTGGATCAGGCCCCACCCAGGCTGACTTGCGAAGGCAATCCCGACTACATACCCTGGCTTCTCCAGGAAACTTTTGTGTGTGGTGGGCTTCCCTCCACCGGCAGCCTTGCCCACTCCTTGAGAAGGCGCAGGCTGGTAGCTCAAAGTGTCAGCATTGGCATCATCATTACAAACCAAGAGCCGGCTGCTCGAAGGGGGAGAGTCGCCCTCTTTCCCTTGTAAGGTGTGTGTGTGTGCATGGGTGTATATAGAGTGCTCTTTATAGATATGCCCAGATCCATGCAACCCCACCAAAAAAAAACAACACAAACCCAGCTCCCTTTGCAATAGGTCCTGGGAGCAGAGACAGAGAGTTTCCCTGCCCCCTTTGCAGAAGATTTGCAAAGATCTCCCCTCCCTGGAAAGAAATCTTGCAGGCAGGCCAAACGTTTGGAGCAGGTGGTAGGGTATCAGCTTTTGTGACTCACTGCTCACTTCTTCAGTGAGATTGTAAACCACTCTGAGACTCCTTCGGGTATAAATCCAATCCCCCCCACCTCCTGTTCTTCTTCTTCTTCATCATCATCATCTTCTTCTTCCTACTGCAACAGACAGACTAACAGGGCTACCAATCTTGATGGACAGTAGGTTCAGGATGAACAAAAGGAAATACTACTTTACTCACAGAGTGATTAAAATGTGGAATTCACTGCCACAGGATGTAGTGATGGCCACAGGAATAGACAGCTTTAAAAGGGGACTAGATAGATTCATGGAGGATAAGTCTCTCAATGGCTACCAGCCATGGTGATTAAAGGGAATCTCCACATTCAGAGGTACTATTCCTCTGAATCCCAGAGCCCGGAGGCTACACCAGGGAAGGTCTATGAGAACAAGTATGCAGCCACACACAAACAAGAGGAGTGCAGGAATCCTCAACTTCACTGCACACCTTTGCTTACAACATACCCACAAAACACATGCCTTTTCACAATGAAAACGATAAAGGTTCCACAACACTCATATGCCCATATTCCTCTTCATCATTCCAACATAACCTACTGAGACTTTCATCACAACCACTCACTTTCAACCCAACTTCACTTGAGACCTCTTCTATAACAGGGTGGACAGTGCGACCACAACAACAATGAATGACAGGGAAAGTCATCCAACATAAAATGACTTTGCAGACTGCCCAGTTGCAGAAATTACTCCACATTACTCTGTGTCCTGCTTTCTTTGGCCCACATTGTGTGACCTTGGACACCAAGTATTGTGTAACATAAAGTATGTGAGAATTTACTTCCATATTTGTTCCTTTCTATTACATACTGCTAATATGTACTTAACCTGCTTCCAGCCGATGCATTCGTTACACATCACACCTTTCTAAAGCTCGTTGTATTGTTTTTACAATGGGCTTTACTGCTAATTCTACATAAAGCAGTGACTCCTGTTTGGCTGAGGTATTATCTTCTCTGGTGCTATGCCTGCTAGGCTGAGAAGCACATAGGCAGTGAATGCATCAGACAGAGGGAAGAAGAAGAAGAGATTGGATTGATACCCTGCCCTTCACTCGGAGTCTCAGGGCCAATCTGCATTTAGCATTTGCTCCGTTGTTTTACCAAACCCACACTGGAACAGAAAAAGATGCAGTTCAAAACCACATTCAGCTATCCTGGGCTAACACTGTAGTGACTGCAGAGTCACCCCCGAATGGCATAAAATGGCCATAAATCTATGCAGACAGCCACTATAAAACCAGAGATCAAACGGAGTGAAAGCAGCATGCAGTCTGGACACTGCCATAAAATGCGACACTCAATCAAAGTGAAAGTGGCATGCAATGTAGATGGGAATTTCTGTTCCAGTGTGAGTTTGGTAAGACAGTGGAGCAAATGCTAGATGCAGATTGGGCCTCAGAGTGGTTTACAAACTTATTTCCCTTCCTCTCCCCACAGCAGACACCCTGTAAGGTAGGCAGGGCTGAAAGAGCTCTTTCTAGAACTGTCCTTGAGAGAACAGCTCTGACAAAACTATGGCTTGCCCAAGGTTATCCAGCAGCTGCAAGTGGAGAAGTGGGGAATCAGAACTGGTTCTCTCAGATTAGAATCCATGCACTCAACCACTACACCAAACTGGAAGGGCATATAGGTAATACTTTCACTGGAGTTGACAGAGGGAGATGTCTGATGTCTACTTACAGTGGGGTGGAAATAGCTATAGATGCTACAGAAAGAATTACTTTTGAAGGTGAAACCACTCATAGGCTGAAACTCCCCACTCCACTACCTAAAGATTGTCTCCCTAGAGGAAAAATCATGCTATCTAGTAATCATGGTGAAATTTTCAGTGATGTGAAAACTCAGAATGAATTCAAATTCAGTTCACCGCTCATGCTGAGTACTGAAATTGCTGTTACTTGGTCTAGTTACCAAGTTGCATACATGGACACATGACCATGAAATCTGCTTTATTCATAGAATCATACAATCTGAAAATATTTCTAGGATCATACTCCATTTTATAGCAAAGACACAGCTTGAACTAACCAATCAATTTTCTTTGAATTCTTTTTAAAACATGGTGGCCAAAATTTAATGTACAACTGAGATTTTCACAAGCATGACATAGCATAGAAAATTATTGTTAAGCAGAGTGATATAATTTCTTTCCAAGTATTACGCTTAAAAATTTTGTTCACTTTTCTTTTTGATAACCATGTCATATTGCTGCCTTATTACATTTGATTCACTGCTGAACCATCCTTTCCATGCAGATTACACTACATGGCATAGAAGAATATATAAAGAGCAAACCATAATTCATATAATGTTTAAATGCCCTTTACACATACAGGCAAAAGTGTGTCTCTGAGCCACAGAAGGAGATATTGAAAAGCATCAAAGTGAAAAACAGTTTCCTCCTGTGGATTTTAGTGTTGGTAATATTGAGGGTGTATTTTATAAGTCACCTAGATTATTCTTTATCACAGGAGAAAACAAAATTACTTTAATATTTTCTGAGGCTTTCATGGCTTTTTGTAAGAAGCATCTGGGGAGCTTATTAAATTCATTAGAATCCTGAAGACATTTAACAGCATGTCTAAGTGCTCTTCTTCCAATAACTTTTCTGATTGTTCTGAAAGACAAGAAAAGAACCAGGAAAAGATTAATTTGTGGAGTGTGGTAGAAGATAGGTATATTTAGGAATATTTCAGGGAAATTCTGAATAGCTGGCTGATAGTTCCTTTTTCAGTTTCAGTAGTTGACTACAGTTTGAAAACATATTTTCCACTGATTTACTTCACATAGAAAATTCACCACCACCATCCTTACAGATTTGCCAAGTTTTGCACAACACTGTGGGGTGTGTGTGAAGTACCATCAACTCACAATGGACTTACAGCGACTCTCATGGGGTCCTCAAGGCAAGAGATGTTCAGAGGTGGCTAGCCATTGCCTGCCTCAGTGTAGTGACCCTGGTATTCCTTGGTGGTCTCCCATTCAACTGCTAATCAGGAATGACCCCGCTTAGCTTCTGAGATGTAGCCTGGGCCATCAAGGTCAGGGCGCAACGCACTGTAGCTATCCTTAATTTTTAACTGCATTTGTCGACACTCATTTTATATAATCTAATTTAAGGAGTATGAGCAGCCCAGCTTCTACAGAGGAATATTCCCAGATAATTGCAATATTATAGCTTGAGTACTATTTGGTTTACAGCTTCCTCCTATGGCTTACTTAGTATCATCATTAATCGAGCCCTGCTCCATGTACTACCTAACTAGAATGGTAACTCACATGAAAAGTCCTGATTATTGAAATGTGTTACAGCAGTCAGTTTTTGCTGTCCCAGAAATGGTAGAAGACAAACCTGATGAGTGATCACATGACATTTTATTTTTCTTTGTAAAAGGCTTTACATTTATCAGAATTTATTTAACTAGACAATATGGGTTGCTTTCATTTTTCATAGGCTCTTAGCCAGAGATAGTAGTCAAGACTTGGGGCTGGTCTAGTTTTAGATTTCTTCTGTTATCATAGAGGGGTAAAACTCTTATGTAGTGGACAGACTAAAAACATAGAAAGAATCTCCCTGAATCAGACCAGTAGTCTACTAGTTCAACATTTTGTTGCAGGCAGTGGCCAATCTGTTGCCCTGGAGCACGAACAACTTAGGCACAGAGGCCAAGGCCTCCCCCTGCTGTTTGTTACCTCCTAGCACTGGCATCCTCCATGAATCTGTCTAATCCTCTTCTATAGCCATCTGTGCTGATTCACTCCCTCTACTGACAGTGAATTCCACAATTTAATAACTCATTGAATGAAGAAGTGTTTTTTTGGTCCATCCTGAATCTATTGCCCATCAGCTTCATTGAATGCCCAGAGTTCTTAAAATCACTGGCTATACAGTTATTCCATCCCATGCAGAATTTTATAAACCTCTACCATATCTTGCTTTTGTGGTCTTTTTTCTAAACGGAAAAGTCCCAGACACTTTAACCTTACTCATAAGAAAGGTGCTCCAATGAGTTAGAACTGTAAACAGTATTCCAAATAAGGCTACACCATCAATCTATGTTAGGGTATTACAATATTGGCTGTTCTATTTCCAATCCCTTTCCTAATAATCCCCAGTATGGAGTTTGCCTTTTTCACTGCTGCTGCATACTGAGCTGACAATTTCATCAAGTTATTCACTACAATGCAAAGATTTCTTTCCCTATCAGTCTTGGACCCTATCCTCTGAATCACTGTTGTTAGTGTCCTCCTCTTTAGAGAGCATTAACAACTGCTTGTGTCTCCAGGCATTCTGTTAACAACTCTTTTGCCTCTGTGGAGAGCCCCAGCCCCAGGAAGAGACATGGGGCAAGAGGCTCCAAGACCCTAGTGATGCTCTGCTAGGGCCAGGCTCCAGTGGCCTCGCCAGATGGGTTTGGTGCCTGGGGGTGGGCGAGCGGTACACAGGGGGTGGAGGACTTCTTGCCCCCACAATGAGCACTATATGCACAGTTATGGCCACTTTCACTCTCACGGCACACAGAGGTGTTCACATTCAGGAGGGGTGGGAAGGTATGTGGGAGACTTTTTCAGGGTCCATATCTGGGACCCCAGAAATGTAATCCACCCCCAACTCAGAGAGACTGTAGAGGAGCCAGTCCTAACTCCCAAACTGCAGCAGTGGGACCAGTGAACTCATGCTCACTCCCCCTTTGCATGAGTTGATTTCAACAAGCATAATTTTGTTCATCGAGGCCTCTATAAACCATTTCCTCAAAGCTGATCAATCTTGAAAAAGTTATATTTTGGGTTTTATCTGTGCTGGTGTTTTATTGTTGGTATCATTGTTACTGTGATTGCTTTTAATGGTTGTATCCAGGTTTGGATAGGCTATTGCTGTTTTTTTAAACTGTTACTTTACTGTTTTTTTGTTTTATTTAGTTATCCTGTTTTTTATATTTTAGTGATATTGATTGTTGCTTTTTAAATTTAATTTTGATTTATTCTTTTTGGTAACTACATTGAATGCTTTTTCAGCAGGAAGGAATATAAATCTTATAAATAAACAAGTAATTCAGTAGTTGAATACCTGCTTATCTCTCCTATATTATAAAGCTGTGTTGGTGGTGGCATGTTGCTGAACATTCCACATGACGCCCACAGCCTTTGGCTCCGTGATCTGTCATTCAGACGCTGTCCCTATCCACTGGCTACATTGCCTAAGTCTCTCCTCCAATATTCTAAACAGTTTGCTTTTCCTCTCCCCCCAATAGCCAGTCAGAACACAGAGGTCATTTGCATATGCGGCCCGAGTGGCCTTTGCCTCTAACATTCTAAACAGTTTGCTTTTGCTGCTGGGAGTCCTGAGGTAAAATACATATCCCAGTCTCCCTGTGGGGCCTGGAGATCTCCCATAAATCAATGTGTTCCCCAGCCACAGCACATCATTTCCCCTACAGAAAATTTCCCAGCTATTACAACTGATGTCCAGATGACCAAGATCAGTTCTCCTGGAGACAATGGCTGCTTTGGGCAGTGGATTCTACGGCATTATACCCTGCTGAGGTCCCTCCCCACTCTAAACCCTGCCCTCCCCAGGCTCTGCCCCTCAAATCTACAGCTATTTCCCAACCCAGAATTGGTAACCCTGTAACTGGCTACAGAACTGTTTTCCAGACTCTTGTAACCCAGAAGACATGGCATAGGAGGAGGTGCTTTTCTACCTTAGCTGCCACTGCATAGCCCCAAATTAACATAAGTCAACCTTTAGGCAGCACCTGGAGATCTCCAGCTATTACAACTGATGTCCAGATGACCAAGATCAGTTCTCCTGGAGACAATGGCTGCTTTGGCCAGTGGACTCTGGCATTATACCCTGCTGAGGTCCCTCCACACCCCAGACCCTGCCCTCCCCAGGCTCTACCCCTTAAATCTACAGGTCTACCCCTCCCCTTAGTATTGCCAGCCTCCAGGCAGCACCAGGAGATCTCCAAGATCAGTTCTCCTGGAGACAATGGCTGCTTTGGCCAATGGACTCTATGCCATTATACCCTGCTGAGGTCCCTCCTCACCCCAAACCCTGCCCTCCCCAAGCTCTACCCCTCAAATCTACAGATATTTCCCAACTCAGAGTTGGTAACCCTGTAAGTTGTTATGGAACCACTTTCCAGACCCTTGGAAGCCAGAAGACATGGTATAGGAGGAGATGCTTTTCTACCTTAGCTGTCATTGCATAGCCCCAAATCATCATAAGTCAGGGGTAGAAGGAACCATACCTGTTACCATGAGGCTGTCCTCCCTTACTACCCACTTGGGGCAGCAAAATGACTTGAGACAGCCCTGCCTTATAGCTAACCAGAAGGAAATAAACATGGCTTGCCTCCCTCTATTTTCCCCTTCCCTCTGCCGCCCCACCAGCCATAGCTGGGACACTCACCTGGAGCTTCCTTCTAGAGCTCGTTGTATTTCTTCCCACAACGGGCCTTACTCTTAGTTATGTATAAGGCAGAGACCAGGTTTTCTCTTTGATTCTTGGGTGGCACTATATAAATTGGAGACCTTCCGACTTGAGAGCCTCATCTTCCGGCATCATATCTTTTAGCCTTTTGTTACTGTCCATGGGGTTTTCTTGGCAAAGATAGTGGAGTGGGTTGTCATTTCTTTCTCTAGTGGATCATGTTTTATTTGAGTCTTTGCTGTGGCCTGTCCATCCTGGGTGGCCCTCCACAGCATAGCCCACAGCTTCATTGAACCACGCAAGCCCCCTTGCCATGTCAAGGCAATGATCCATGAGAGAGATGCCTTGCTTTAATCAGAAGAAAAGATGATATTACTGTTGTTAAACCCCATTGCCTTTATGACTGCTAAAACAATTTTCTAGTTTTGCAATTTCATCTCATGTATTTTGTGTCATTTGTAAAAAATATTTATTGATAGCTTTTAACCCATTAGCACATTGGCCATTTATGTACTTGCTACTTGGTATTTGTTTGTGTTTGCCTATAGAGTGGTTTTCTGCAGTTCACTACTGAATAGTATGAGTAGACATGGCTCAACTAAAATCCTTTGACTGCAACACAAATACTGCACATAGTGTGGTGATCCTAAACTCCAAAAAACTACATGAGAAAAGGGGCTAAAGAGTATTTTTAAAGTCATTGTGTTGGTTACAACAATCATTATATACACATCTGAACAGGGAAGTAATATGCAGCATATTTATGTCCTGCTTTTCACCCTGAGGGGGGCTTACAACAGAATAAAATCCAGTGTATCATAAGGCAGTCAACAGAGATCAAGTTGGTGTCTAGTATCTTTATCAAGATAGGACAATGACTTCATCTTGAGGTAGTAAGAATGCTTCATTATTCCCTGACACAATCTGTACAGCCAACGATGTGTGAGGGAATCTATCACATTATTATTCTGTTTTTCTTACAGCGATCTCAGGGTGGCATACATTTACTTATTTTACCTTTCCTTTTATTTATTGGCTCATTTGACCAAAGGTCTTAAGCATGTAAAAAGCATACATCCTTACATCAATAAACAATTTAAAACAGATTGAAACATATATCATTACATCAAAATGTGGAATAATTATATAAATATCATACAGTTTCAGGATCCTGGAAAATACAATTATAAAATATCTTTATAACTATATAAATAATTAAAATGTAATACTATACCAGAATAATAAGATACATGTGTCTCCTACAATTCAGATCTTGATATAAAAATTTAAATATAAATCTAGGAGTCTCACAACAGATTGCATGAGTAACCCCCTCACTTCTTAACAATTATTATATTTATTTTACAAAATTTATATCCTTTCTGTCCTCATAAGAGCCACCAAGGCAGCTAACAAATTAAAAACATGCATAATAAAATCACATCTTAAAAACCATTGAAACCAACAAAAACACATTATTAAAGCAATTAAAAGCAAAGTTAAACACACACACAACAACATAAAAATAACAATTAAGACACCGGGGAGGAAGCAGTGATCACTTAGGGAACACCAAATGAAACAAAAAGGACTTCATCCATTGGCAGAAGATGGCAACAGAATAGAATACATGATTCTCCCTAGGGAGAGAGTTCTGGTGCTTTAACAACACCCTCTCCCATGTTGAAACCCACCTTATTTCAGAAGATGGGGGGCACCTTAGGCAGAGCCTCTGAAGATGACCACACTGATCAGTTAGGCTCATTAGTCAGTCAGCTAGGTTTATTAGTTCTAAACCATACAGGACTTTAAAGGTCAACATCAGCAGGAAAGCAGGCTCAGAACAGTGGCTGAAGCAGAAGCCAGCCACATGATCTCCAACCCAGGCTC
This sequence comes from Gekko gecko, assembly GCA_029375565.1. NCBI lineage: Eukaryota > Metazoa > Chordata > Lepidosauria > Squamata > Gekkonidae > Gekko > Gekko gecko. Next base: position 57,570,942 of record JAPDNY010000003.1, on the reverse strand, counting down.
TTTCTGCAGCAGGAATGGAGTCAGCCAGCCAGCCAGCCAGAGACATGGCCGGTGCTCCTCCCCCTTGGAAAGCAGCAAGCTAGTAGTTGGGCTTCAACAAGTGAAGCCAGCAGCAACAACAGCCTTGCAAGCTGCAATGGCATTTGCTAATGCATTGCAGTGATTGGCTGTATGTAAGGTCCCTCTTCCCCCTCCCTCCTGGAAAGCAGAGGAAAGGGCAAGAAAGAGACAAAAATGGTGGGGAAAAGAAGGTAAGTGGAGCCCTTTAAAGTTTAAACCCCTGCCATGCCTGTATTCGGTAATGCTGGAAAAAGCTGAAAAAAACCCGAATGTTTTTGGGGGGTTTTTCCGGCATTTTATATTCAGCAGCCAGATCAGATCAGGGAATCTGATTTTTCCCCCCAGATCGGCCTTACCAAATGCATACCCCTAGAGAATACTGCAAAACAGTGCCTCTGAATCCCAGCCTGGAAAGGAGGTCCAGCAGATTACTATGATCAATGGTATTTAACGCTGTGGAGAGGGCCAGGAGAATCAACAGAGTTGTACTCCCTCTGTCCATCTCCCCGCATAGGTTGTGCAGCAGGGTAAACAAGGCTGTTTCTGTTTTATAGCCAGGCTTAAAACTAGGTTATAAAGTATCCATACATACACCTCTCTTCATCCACTTATTTCACAACAACCTGTGAGGTTAATTAGACTTAGAAAAAGTGACTGGCCCAAAGTAAAAAAGTGAGTACCATGGCCAAACAGAGATTTTAATCCAGGCTTCTCCATTTATAGTCTGACACTCTAACCACTGAACCACACTGGCTCTGAGAAACTCAAAATTTTGGCATCTCAGAAGTTTCACCAGTACTCAGATATCAAGATCTAATCCCTGAGCCCAACTACCTTGGCAATCATTCATCTGCCATAAAGAAATTGAGGGTATATGCAAAAGAAGGAAGAATTAATAGATTAAGAGAGGATACCAGTGTAGTTTGACTGGTGGCTTAGTCTTGTTTAATCTATTGGATTCTTGACTTACTGAAATTGCAAATTTTAGATTTCTCTACCTATTCTAATATATTATCATCTAATATATTACAATGTATATGAATTGGATATAATAAAACATAAAAGTATATGTAATTTTCCCCCACCCCAAGTACAAGTGTTCAAGGAATACCACTTCTTGCAAGTCAGATAGCTGTAGTAATTGTATTTAGCTTTTTAAAAATAAAAATCTTGGAAAATGCAAATCATTCCATGTACCATTGGAACTATATAGATCACTAGTTTGAAACTGCTTGCTTATTACAGCCTGGGATATATAAGGTTAAATGCCAGTAGCTGGAAAATCTTATTTGCAGAAGAAAAGGGCATGCTGAGCCTATTGTGCAAGCAGCTTATTGATTTCTCATATCTTGTTTGTAGGTTTTTGGTGATTCTCTAAAGAATGTGAAAGAGCATACACTTCTTCCAGAAAGACTGAAATCTTGAACACAATTATGCCATAGTTCCACTGAAATCAATAGGACATATGTATATAAATGGGTATAGCATTACTGCTGTTCTACAGCAAAAACAACATATTAGGGATTGTCTTCCTTTTATGAAAGAAAGAAAAAAGAATGCACAAGATATATTGCCTTGGGATGGTCTTTATTATATGAAAGTGCATCCAGATGTTAAGTAATCAAGATCCAACAAAAACATGTCACTTCTTCAAAGAATTAATATATATAATTCAACTGCAAGTATTTCCATAACAGTTAGGAACATTCGGCGCTAACTATTGAATGGTTTTAGTTTCCTGGGCAAGGGAAGAGATTGTGCTTGAGAGTGATATCATCCCACCAGAAGAGTTAGCTGTCGTTTCAGCTGCACTGGTTCATCCCAATGGCCATTTCTATGCACAGAATTTCCACTTTCCAGCAACCACGGCACCATCTCATAAGCTTTGGAAAGGTTTACTATATATAAGGAAGGTTTTGCTAGTTTAAGTTATTTAGTTATCTGGGATGGACTACATCTGCTGATAGAAAAAGTAAGGGTTCTGTGTAAACACTGCATAATATACCACATTTAACATGCAGTACTCAGTACTTGATGATTAGACAGTGTCATTGGGGCAATGAACATGAAATTAAGCAAACTCTGGAACATGACGGAAGATAGGAGGGCCTGGCATGAAGTGGTCCATTGGGTTGCGAAGAGTCGGACTCGGCTGTGCGACTGAACAACAACAACTCAGTTGAAGACACAGGTAGCTGGCATGACACAATGTGTTAGTTTTCCAATGCATAGTGAAATTAGAGATTCTATTTGATGGACATATTGACCAGCAAGTAATAGCCAATCTCCAGGGGGAACTAGTCTAATTTGGACCACAATGCTCCCACCTGCTTTAATTGGAAAGGTTGACAACTGATTCTAAAAAGGGCAGAAACTCTCCAAAACTTAGTGGTAACATTGGTATTTAAAATACTGCTATGCAATCTCATGGTAACATAGAGATCTCAAAGATGATCAAATGCACCTCCTGGAGTGTTTAAATTCTCATTGTAGATTAGGTTATTTAATGCTGGAAGAGCTGAGCTGAATATTCTAATTGCTAGTGGAGCTTTAAATAATGAGTTAGAAAACTTGGCATTGAAAGTCCAAGACAGGCTGCAACATGGACTTTGACTGTGTTCCAGCTGCTCTCAATAAATCTCCTTTCATTTATAATTTACTGTTTTTAGGTCTTTGAGACTAAGAGGCTGAAGTGCCCACATTAACTTTAACTGTAGAAATACTTTTTCCTCTATGGTATTGGAACATTCTACTCCACAAGCAAGAGCTTGGAATTGCTATCCTCCCATCATTTACTTTTCACCTTGTAGTTCAGTTGATGAGGTAGACTATGATCCCAACATATGTATGATTTATGAGTTTAGTTTATATTTGTCATTCTTTAAAATTACCCACATGAGAAGTAATGCAGCTAATCATATGGAAGTTACAGGAAACTACTATTGAGCCAGTGGTTTGAGGGTTTTGTATTCCATGGTTCCCAATCCAGCAGTACCTGGAGTGGCATATGCCATTGCTGTGAATGCACTGCTCCTCTGCTTGCAAGGACTTCTGAATTCATTTAAATGAAGGGGATGTTTGGTGCATACATGGATATGAGTGTTACCTTCACAGTGATGAGAGGCTGCTTTCCTGCCAAGCTCTGCTCTCCTGTCCCCGAGTTGTAGGAGGTTTCTGCAGGCCTCAGAATGTGGGGAGAATTGGTGCACCTGGTTCCCCCTTCTCACCTCTGTTGTGCTCAGCCTCTCACTCCAGGTATGAGCTAGCCAATGACTTCCTCCAGGCCTGCTTATGAAGCCTCATGTATAAAGGTAGTCACTCTGCCCTGTCCCAGGCAGCCTTCCAGTCCGCCCCTGGGTCCTCCCCACATCCTTCTGAGGGAAGATGTTACCTCTCTGGTCTGGAAGCTCTCAGTCACCCATTTTCCCCTTCCCCCCACTTGCTGGTTGCCCATTCTCTGGATAGGGTTGAGCACCTGCTCTCATGCATCGTCCTAGCCATTCCTTACCTGTGCCACCCACTCTGCTGGTTCTTGTTATGTGGATGTGGGCAGGTGTGTCATGACCTGTGCAAGATGGACGCAGGGCCTAGAGGCCTAAACTCTAGGAGGGGCCTGTCTGGGAGTAGAAAGCAGACAGCCTACAATCCCCACAATGCTTGGGGATGGGTTTTAGCCAATCAGAGTACAGAGATTCTGTGAAGAGATTGTTACATACTTGGTGAGGAGTTTCTGACTTAAGCTGTTAGCTGTGGAAAATGGTGTTCTTGCTGCCCAAGCTAAACTGAAGGGGACGGTGTTCTTTCGTTTCTCATCTGCGGTCTGGTCTCACAGAGGGGACGGGCTGGTCTGGTGAGAGAAAGATCCCTTAGTTCTTTTGCTCTTCTGCAGACTTGTCTCACAGAGGGGACAGTCTGGTCTGAGGAGAAAGATTCCCCACTGGGCTCAGTGTGAGTGTTAGGCAGGAGGCCTGGTAAGAAGGTAGACCTTAAGTAGTAATAGTTTAAGGAATAATAATAGGTAGCTGCATTAGCTTTGTGTTTATTTTTGCCTTTCAACACTGTTATATCTTTTTAAAGCACCTTGCTGTATTTCCATGCCCCATTAGTGTTAATAAACCATTTGTTTAAGTGTTCTCTGCCTGGTCATCATGCCTGTGTTTTCTTGGCTTTAAAAGGGGCATTTTGCTTGGGCTTGAGAGGGTACCCAGGGCCTTCTCAAGGGACCGTAAGTCCAGGGTGGTGGCAGTGGAAGGCAGCGACCTACTGGGGTCATGACAAGGTGCCTCCTATTGTGCCAGGGCTGGGCTGTCTGCTAGTACCTGGGTTGACTGGGGCCTACTCTTGGCTGGCACTGCTGCTGTACCATTGGCTGATGACATCACTGGCCTTCCCTGCCAGAACATCTTTGTAGAGAGTCCTGGGACCAGCTCCCACTGGCCATTGCTATCTTGGCTCCTTCTCTCCTTCACAGTGGCAGCATTCAGCTCATTGGATCCTGTCTGCTTCTTCCCCCCTTTGCTGCATCAGGAGCTCTTGGTGTTAGGTTGACTTGTCATCTTCTGGCCCATGTGAGTCTGGGCCTAAACCCAGGAGACTAGTTGGCATTGGAGCCAGTGCTGGCCCCAGACAAGCGATGAATGATAAACTTGGGTCAATTTCTGGGCCCTCATCATGGCTCATGGCTGGCAGAGATTGCCTTATTTACAGATGGAACATGACAAAAAGTCCCTGGTACAACCTTTCCTGATGGGAATGCATCTGGAAGAGAGACTGGAGTATGGCAGTCTTGGATGACAGTTGCATCATTATGATTCTTCCAGATACATCCCTCACCAGAAATGGAAACTCTCCCCATGAGCCTTGCATTATCACAGGAATCTCTGGAGTATTTCAGCTTCCTGATGGGAAAGGAGCCTAGAAAAGTAATGAGCAAACTCCTTTTTTACCCACATAGCATTTTCATTTTACATACAGCAAAGAATTTAGCGAGATAGGCTTGGTATAAATACAATATTTTAACTCACAATTCAGTAAGACAAGCAGATATAATTAGCTTAATTACTACGTCCAAGATTAATTGTCCATCTGGTTCACCATTTGTCTCCAAATATCAATATTTTTAAAGGCTTTCTTTTTAAGTAAGCCATCAATTTGATCATACAAAGCATGTTGTTTAATTTCTCTAACCACACTTTTTTACTTCGGAGAGAATTTCTCTTTCAATTTCCTGGCAAAGACGATATGATCAGTTGTTTTTGCATAACTAGTTCTTGAAGAGTAGATGGAATACATACAAGAAAAATTTAACAACTGTTCTGATGTATAAGCGATCGTCAAGCCTATGCCAGCTGAAATGCTTCCCATGATTGTTTTCCAACATTTTACAGCTTGTGAGTACTCCCACCACATATGAAAAAGTAGCATTATCATTGCCACAAAATCAGTAGTCCTTTATAGCATTAAATTTTTAGAAAGTCTATTTGGCAACAGGTACCATTGGCTTGCCATTTTAATTATGTTGTCTCTTAAAGAGAGATTCACTAAAAAAGTTGATCCTTTTATAAAAAAATAATTCCATAAAACTGGATTTACTTGATGACCTAGATTGGTCTGCCACTTTTTTGGGAAAGTCTTCTTCCTTCTTACAAAGTATATCTTTGAACATATAAATGATGTAAATAAACTTTGTTTTTTTTCTTGTACAGCTTGTTCTTCACATTTTGTTAACCCTCTCAAGAGAGTTCCCCTTCTTAATTGTGAAACAAGAAAGCTCATTTGTAAATGCAATAGTGCTGTACTTGGACTTTGAATATGATGAAGCAACAGAGCAATTTGCCCCTTGGTGGGGGATGGGAGGGATTTATCTCAACCTGGCAGCCCTGACTTAATATTTCTTGCTTCAACACCAGTGAGGACCAAGCAGTTGTCAGAATGTCTGATGTAAAGTTGGCTAAGGGAAAAATGAGCAGAAATGCCTTAAAGCTTTATAAATAAAATAGGAATAAGGCCTGTTGTGGGGAAAAAATACAACGAGCTCTAGAAAGAGGGTGTGGTCAATGATGTGTATCTTGCAGGCAGAGTAAACACAGAGTAGTGTTTTGAAGTGTAAAGAACTAATGTGGGAGTGAAGAACAGCATACCTTATGGTAGTAGAAAGTAATTGTTGTCCGTGGTCCTGGACACATTTGACAGTTTCAGAGTGTGGTGTCTGTGGCACTGTACCTGTCTAAGATCCCAGCCCTCCTCAAACTCACCCTCTCCAGGCTCCACACCTGAAATCTCCAGGAATTTCTGTACTTAAAGTTGGCAACTTTATCTCCTCCCCTCTCAGTGGCCTCTTCCTAGGCAAAGTTCTGTCTTTCTTGTTAGTGGGGAGCATACATCATTCTCCTCTTTCACTTTGTGATCTGTACAGTAGCCCTGCGAAGTAACTTAGGCAGAAAGTCTGTGACTGGTCCAAAATCACCCAGGCAGCTTCCATAGGGAGGCTCCTGTTGAACAGGAGCAAGCAGCCAGGGCTAGTGAAGTAATGCCAGTCAGGAGGCAAGAAGTCACCCTGAGAGTGCTGGCAGGCCTAGGGTTGCCAACAAAGACAGATTGATGTAGAGGAGGATGGAAAAGTCTCCATATCTCTATTTTGCCTTAAATTGGTTTTGATGCCAGCATATGCCAGAGGCTCTGGGTGGATGCCCCATGGTAAGTGCACCAAACAATTCCCAAAAATTTTCCAAAACACTACTCTGTCCACATTCATTTTCTACACTCACAGCATCCCCTGCCAGAATGCAACACATCCCCAGCACTTTGAATTAGCACCAGAGCTTTAAGAGCTCTCCAGCTGTCACCTGGAGATTGGCAACAATGGTTTTCCAGGAAGAAATGGCTTGTATGGAGGGTGGAGTCTATGGCATTGTATCTGTCTGAGGTCCCCCTCTTTCTCCTCCTCAGACCCCACCCTCAGCAAGCTTCATCCCCAAAATATCCAGGAAGTTTCCAACCTGGAGTTGGCAACCTTATGCTCTTTTCAGGCAACCATCAGCCTACCTTTATCTGCTGTCTGTCTTCAAGTTTACATCCCCCCCTCCTTGCAGCCTCTACCTAGGGAAAGGGCAGTCTTTCCCTGCAATGGGAACCAAAGCAGCTAACATCATTCTCCTCTCCCCCATATGATCTGCACAACAACCCTGTGAGGTATGTTAAGTTGAAAGTCTGTGAATGGTCCATAATCCCCCAGGCAGCTTTTATAACATGAACCTAGGACCTGCACACCATCCTCTGAAGCACTATCAGGTATATATCACTGACAGTAATAGGGTGACTGCTGGCACCTTTTCCGAATCACTTTTTTTAAAAAAAATTCCATACAAGACAAACTCAAAATAAACAAACATGCATACAACAAAAGGGGGGCTTCCATTTACAACATTAATTTGTTTGTTAAATTACCTCATACATTACCAAATTATATTTTTCTTTTTTTCCCTACCTTGTATTTTAAAATATAGCATTGCTTATAACTAAAAAGGAGTTATAGTTCCTATTTCCTTGTCTTTTGGCTGGCATCTTTTCCTATCATTTTTTGCCTTGTGGTATTCGACTTGTGGTGTGATCTGTCTTTTTTGTGGTATGGCACAGTTGTGTTATTGGGTTTGTTTCTTTTGAAGGGGACATATTTTACATCAGGATACACCAGGTCGCATATGCAACTGACAGTTCCAACAGTCTTGGCGGGGGGGGGGGAGTTTGAGGTGCAGAATGGAGTGAGGTCCAATCAGCTTCCATGTGCAAATGACCTTGAAATGCTGGCCCAATCAGGGAAGAGTGGCCTAGGGTGCAGTGCATGGGAGAGAAGAGTGGACCCAGCACCCATCCAATGCCAACTGATTACTCTTGAGTGGCAGTTCATCTGCCAACAGGTGATGCAGTACTCTTGAAGGGCCAATGGGAGAGCCTGGAATTGTGAATGAATTACTAAGCCTTTTATATATATAAGACTAGGAATAAGGCCCGTTGTGGAAATAAATACGATGAGCTCTAGAAAGAGGCTCTGGGAGAGTGCCAAGGTCTTGGGCAATCAGCGTCAATGTGCTGTGGCGACCTCAGCAGGGTATAATGACACTGAGTCCACCATTTTCTCCAGAGGAACTGATCTCTGCTACCTGAAGAGCAGTTGTAATTCTGGATGATTTCCACCCCTCTCCTGAGATTAGGAACAGTGGTTCCCCAGAAGGGAATGGCTGGTTGGGAGCGTGGAGTCTATGGCATTGTACCTGTCTGAGGTCCCACCCCTCCTCAAAGCTCACCCTCTCCAGGTTCCATCCCTCAAATTTCCAGGAATTTCCCAACTGGAGTTGGCAACTGTATCTCCTTCCCACGCAATCATCAACCTACCTTTATTTCCCCCTCTCTCTTCAGCTTTCCATTTCCCCACACACACCCCTGCAGCCTTTTCTGTGCTCTGAAGCCCTGACTGCCACAGAGTCCACCATTTTCTCCAGGAGAACTGATCTCTGCCATCTGGAGAGCAGTTGTAATTCTGAGTGATCTCCAGCCCTCACTTGGAGATTGGCAACAGTGGTTTCCCAGGAGGAAAAGTAGTCTTTTTCTGCAATGAGACCAAAGCAGCTTACATCATTCTCCTCTCCCCCTTTTGACTTGCACAACAACCCTGTGAGGTAGGTTAGGCTGAAAGTCTGTGACTGGTCCAAGATCATCCACTCAGCTTCTACAGCAAGAACCTGGATCTAGTAGACTCTGCTCTGAAGCACTGGCTGCTACACCTAGGGCAGCCAACCTCTAGGTGGAGCCTGAAGATCACCATGTATCACAACTGAACTCCAGACAACAGATCTTTCCCCACCCTGGAGAAAATAACTGCTTTGGAAGATGCGCTTTATGGCTTTCTGTTCAGCTGAGGCCTCTGCCCTTCCCAAACCCTGGCTTCCATGGACTCTACCAAGAAATCTCCAGGAATCTCCCTACCTGGAGCTGGCAACCCTAGTCAGGACTGGCCCCAATGAGTTCCTCACAAAGGCCTGCAAAGGGTTTCTTTCCTTTGTCAGAACCAAGCTTGGTTTCCTACTGTAGTGAAATGGGCTCCAGTTTACAACTCAGGTGTTTGCCTCCCTCCCTCATTCCTTGGGCATATCTCACTCCTTAAGTTCGCTGCCACCATTTACAGAATCATCAGTGCTTTTTAGAGGGACAGTGAGACCCCTCTGGCCAAATCTCCATATTTGGAGATGGAATCCCCAATCTTTGGGGGATCCCTGGAAAGTTGGCAACCCAAGGGTCTGGCCTTTCCTTGCTTCCCTGGGCTACCCCCTCCCTTTGGTATTGTGCAGAGCAGGGGAGACTATGTAATCAGAGCACAACACAGATTATTAGCCCAAATTAAAGAATTTATTTAACTATTTACACAGTTATGTAGCACACACACACTGTAGAAATAATCACACACTATGAACCAACAGGGAATAAATCAACATGCAATCCTCTTTTCCTACACACAATACTCTCTCCCTCTGAAGGTTGTGAGCTCAGGATAAGGTCTCTCCTTGGACCGACCGCTGGCTGTACTTCAGCCTCTCTCTCTTGCCCAAGAGAGCAGGGAAACTTCCATTCATTCCCCAGTCCAGCCGACTGTGGAGTGGCTGAATTTCTGCTGCCTCCCAGGGATGAAGACTGCATTGGGACAGTTCCTGTTTTCCCGCACTTTTTGGCCTTGGGGATGCTGGGAACTGTGGTCCAGCAGATGAAGAAGCCCCATTCAACCCAGTGAGTGATACACCTGCAGGCCCCTCTCTGTAACTGCAGCTCAATTAAACCTTATGGGGGAACATTTTAAACAAAGAACCACAACCATCTTACAAACACAGGTAAAGGGAGAAAGCTGTTTGCCAGTAATTCTGACAGGGCAAAGGGGGATGAAGGGGGAGTGGATGGGGAAGAGGAGCAGACCCAGCACCCTGCCAATGGCATGTGAGTACTCATGAGTGGTGGCTGACAGGCCAATGGCTGAGTGCATGGAATGCTGCCACTTGAAAACAGGATTATTATATAGAGAGATATCAGTGTTTTATTGGTATATTAACTCTGTGCGCCTGAAATCTATTATATGTGCATGTGTATAATGGCATAGATTTTTTCTTTTCTTGTATATTTAATGAAATATAAAATAAAACCCATCATTTCCCACCACTTAACACATAATAACAGTAATGACACCTTCAGAGAGACTTATTTATTATTCTGAATAAGTGTATCCAGCCAGGCATAATGGCTTCATTCTATAGACTTTGTTACAGCCTTTTGTAATTAGTTAAATAAATAGAATACAGCATGATTTATTGATTTCGATAAAAGTCCCCTCCATTTTTTTCAGTTCATAAATTCACTAACAAATGTTTGTGTGTGTGTGTGTGTGCATGCATTGTACAATTTGAGTCATATTAAAATGGTGTCATGCCCAGAAGCTGCAGCTGCATAAGAAACATAATCTGCCAAGTGGATCTTTAATTTCCTAATTTTGACAATTGATGTTGCTGTCTTGGCTCCAAAATATTCTTTCTGAACTTCAGCAGTGTGTAAAGAAAAAGTTACTGAAGGAGAGATAGGAGTTCAGAATTTTGATTGCCTCTTCCTTACTTCCAAGATATGTGATAATGTTGTGGCTCTGTTATTTCATCAGAGCGTGTTTAAGCAATGAGACACAATGGGTGGTGTTGTTAGAATAAAATAATCACACCCCTGAGGTGTATCAAGACACAGTATGGCTGATTACCTCTAATCCCCAAGGGATGCAATTATTTTAGGATAACTACGCTCTTGGAGCTGCCTTATTGCTGTTATCATATTTCTTTTAGCTTTAAAGCTAAACACATTAAAGGATGACTTTGTCAACTGTGAGGTCCACTGAGATTAATCTACCCTTTCAGAACATTTAACTGGCAGCTGGAATGCTTCTTGAAGCCTGTTTTTTTTTTTTTTTTTTACCCTGAGATCCCTGTAGGAGTTGCTTCTTGAAGTCAGAACAAAAGAAAATAGCTGTGAATTCTGATGGCACCTAAATGAGGCTGAAGTGTACAAATGTGTACTTTAAAAAAGATGTGCAGAGAAACATCACTCAGTATACTTCTCAATCATCAGTTAAGTGTAACCTGGCACTGTGGTGCTCTAACATAATGATCTCTTAGGATAGTAGGACCACAGCTGACAGCCCCCGCTGGGCCTTTGTGAAAGCCCATACAATCCAAGAGAATGCATTTTTTGGCATACCTGGCCACTGCACAGTCTAGATTTAGCAGCTGGAAATCGCTCCAAGCCACAAGATTTCAAAGCTTTCCTTAAAGGATGTAAGTGGGTTGCCCTTGGAAAGGTGGGTCACCTTTCTGTTTGAAGTTTCTCCAAAAATAGACACTCAGATCTGAACCAGTGAACACATCAATTTATCTTTTGTTGATTTCCCCAAAGAGGACATTTGTCTTTCATAAAGAAATGCATTCAAAGATTGAGTTCCGTTCTGTAATTCACAAATGTAATGTTTGCTTATGGCGTGTCTTGAATAAATTTAGGTGCAATTATACAAGTGCACGTTTCAACTTAATCTAATAATTTTATCCAGATTACTTAAACAGTAGTAAAACCATTAAATGAGATTTTCATAGTGTAGACTAACATTACCAAAGGAATCCCCTGGGCTGTCTATAACACAAAACAACTCAGAATGCAGCAGGCTATGGATTGGACTTGTCAATTAGCAAGTAGGCATCAGGTTTTCAATAATGAGTAGGTAAAATGATAATTGAGTGGCTCATATGAACTTTAGTTTAAAGTAGATTTTAATTGACAAAGATCTCTTTAGTATATGGAGGTTTTAAAGATTATACCATTGAATCCAAAGATTTAGAGGTATGATGCTGTAGTCACAAGCTGCTACAAGGACTGCGTTTAAACGTCTAGGGATTGCATTTGCTGTTTGGATCCTTTCCACCCACATAAAAAAAGCTGGAGACAAATCTGTACGTCAACATGAACAGCAAAGCAAATGGAATTTGGCTATTAGCTATGAGGCATTTGCAAGGTTTTTGCAGATAAAATCTTGTTGCACCACCAGGATCTGCCCACCAACATTGATACAGTATGTGAATTGGAGGCCCCTTGGCTCTTTTCTGGTCCATTGTTGGACCAATTCAGCCTGCTCTTACAGGCTGAAGTTGGCAAGATCCTGGATGATGTGAAACCTACCAGTTGTTTCTTTGACCCATGTCTGTCATGGCTGGTTACAGCTCGCAGTGACGGAATGCGGTCTCCCCTGGCGGACAACAAATCTGTCTCTGAGTTCAGGGGTTGTCCCGGAGAGCTTAAAAGAGGCAATGATCAGACCGTTCTTAAAAAAAATCTTTAGATCAAGTGGTCTAGCCAACTACTGTCCAGTGTAGAACTTACCATTCCTGGGTAAGGTAGTTGAGAGAGCAGCTCCAGGCTTTCTTGGATGAAACCTCAGCCTTGGATCCCTTCCAGTCTGGTTTCTGCTGATATTACCTGATTTATCGGCAGCATTTGACGCAGATGACCCACCACCTCACCAATGTGGGAGCAGCCTTGCAGTGATTGTTCTCCTTTCTCCAAGATTGGGGACAGAGTGTAGCACTGGGGGAAAGGGTTTCATCACAATACCCATTGGTATGTGGTGTCCCCCAAGGGACAATCCTCTTCCCAATGTTATTTAACATTTTTATGGACCCCCTCGCTCAGCTGGTGTGGAGTTTGGGGCTTGGGTGTCACTAGTATCCTGATGACACCAGCTCTATCTGCTGATGGGCAGCCAAAGACATAGACAAAGGCCCTGTGAATGAATTGGGGGGATGCCAGGATGGGTGGCCAACTCCTGGCTCTTTTTTTCCCCCGTAAATACAGTTTATTATTGGATATATTTCATGATCATACAATTTAAACAAACCAATACATATCCATTTTCTTTTACCCCACCCCCCCAAACAAGGCTTCCCGCACTGCTCCAACCCCCTTAATATCTCTCTTATTCTATTACAATTACTTCTAAACTTATTTTCTCTCACTAACGGTAACAAATCAAAAGTCTGACTCTCTTTCAATTTCTTCTTAATAGCTATCAAAACAAATCAAACCACGTTTAACGTTTAACATCCCAATTTTTCAACAAGTATTCTTGAAAGTCTTTCCAGTCTTCAAAGAAAGTTTCATCTTCTTCGTTGTTTAACTTTCTTGTTAATTTGTCCATTGCCAACTCCTGGCTCTTGACAGGGTGCCTCTTGCATCTGGGCTGTTGGTCAAGAGTTTGGGGGTGATCCTGACCTGGATAGCCCAAGTAAGCCCGAGCTCATTAAATCTTGGAAGCTAAGCAGGGCCAACCCTGGCAAGTACTCAGAAGGGCAACCTCCAAGGAATACCAGGGCCAGGACACAGAGGCAAGTAATATCAAGCCAACTCTCTGAAATGTTCTAACCCCACTAGGGGTTGCCACTGTCACCATGACTTCCAGGCCTGCAAGCATACACAGACACACAAACAAAATACTCACCAAAAATAAATTAAAAAAAAATAAAAATTGTATGAGGGTGATCCTGGATGCCACCCTTTCAATGGAGGCCCAGGTCACAAAGGTGATTAAGCTGGCATTTTACCATCTTCAACAGGTTAAACAGTTGGCTCCATGCCTGTTGCCCACTGACCTAGCCATGATGATCCATGCAACAGTCACCTCCAGGTGGAATTACTGTAACTCCCTCTATGCAGGGCTTCCCTTGAGGTTGACCTGGAAAATGCAACTGGTCCAGAATGCAGCTGCAAGGGTTTTGACAGGAACGTCCTTTAGAGCACATATCCATCTGGTGCTCTACCAGTTCAAGGCTCTGGTGTTGACCTTTAAAGCCCTAAATGCTCAGGGACCAGCATACTTTTGGGACCACTTTTCCTGGTATGTCCCCCGAAGAGTGTTATGTTTGAATGATCATAATCTGCTATGGTTCCTGGCCCAAAGAGTGTCCAGCTGTCCTCAACCAGACCTAGGGCTTTCTCAGCCCTGGCTCCAGCCTGGTGAAACACTCTCCCAGGAGAGATCATGGCACTGCAAGGCCTGAAAAACAGAGTTGTTCCACTGGGCTTATGGCTGAGGGCAGTGACAGACTCCCTTCTGATAGGTTCATCTAGGATTGACCTCCCCCTCCTTCTCCTGTCTCCCTCTTCACTTCCCCCTTTTCCTTCTTATCAGATGATTATATATTCCCCCTCCATATGAATTTATGCCATCTTTTAGTTGTATAGTAGTTGTATTTTATTGATTTTATTTTATTTATTGTAATTATTTGTTAGTATATTTATTGTGATGATTATAATGTTTTAGACTATATGATTCATAAATGTTGTTACCCATTCTGACCCAGTTTTGGGGAAAGCAGGTTATAAATTTAATGATGATGATGATATGTCCTAATTTGTATGACTTATCAAAGTTGAAACAAAACACTTATCTTAAAATATGAAAAGGGAAAGCAAAACATAAGAAACTGTTTTGAGTCTGCTTTCTTTGGCAACCCTAAATTTCCCTACCACAAGGTTTGGCACCCTTTTTAAGCCTGTGGTCACTTTTGTCATTTTTAAAATATTGAATTGGGCCAGGCTGCCCCAAATGGATTCCAGGAGAAGCACAGACAACCACATAATGGCTGCCATCAGGGCAGAGACCAATGACAAAACAATGGAAGATTCCATGTCAAGTGAAACATATCAGGTCACCCTGACACCCATGGGCATCATGTTGTGAATCACTGCCCTATATTCAGTAATGCAGAGCTCTCCTTTGAGAAAGTTATAGTACTCTGGCGACCCTTTGCAGCACATGTGGTATTTCACCACTGTACTGGAGAAGCGATCAAAGTGATGATTTCCATGTACTCAGTTTGGGTCAGATAAACAACACCCTAGGTCACAGAAATCCAGAGCAGCAGTAGTTTCTCTCCTTTCAAACATCTGAAGTCTTCAAAAAGCTCTGCTTCCGACAGGCTTGTAGCAGCTAGCAGTCAAGCTTCTGCGCTATAGTTGGAAAGTTCTGCAGAAGAATCCCTCTCTCCAGTTCCAGCCCATTCATAATCTTTTACCTCTGTAATGCAATAACATTACACCTAGGTTTATGTGCCAGCACAATACTTTCAACTTCATCCATTTTTAAGCAGATATACCACCTTCACATCTTATAAGGGCTCCAATGGTTTTAAAAAATAAATGTAAAGTAAATGTAGTATGAAAAACCAGGAGACATACATTGCAGCAAACTGTGCTCTGGTTGTGCTTTTGGACTCCTTTGGTTCTTGGTTGTTACCATACAGCTATTTATACAGGTATATCTGCTCTAGAGAATTTATCATCTCCAACAAGAAAGTGATGAAACATAACATCTCAGTACTAGAAACAATATACAGTACTCCTGCTTTTAGAGTAACCTCCTAGGATACAGGTTCGACATACAGGCAGCTTTTCAGCAGAAGTCTTTTTATGGAAAAATGTTTCAGTCTAACATTATCAAGCTAGAGCATTACTGCAGTTTTGCAGATTAAGGCTCCTTTAAAGCAAAAGTTAATTGTTGTTGCATTTTCTCATGGATACAGGAACAGCATCAGAGCCCTTGGAGAAATCAGTTCCCAATAACAGTCATTCAGAAGAACTAAAATTTATTGAGACATTGATAGGATCCAAATTCTTAATGATTCTTTGTTAGAACTGAGGTCAAGTGCGTGAAGCAAGCAATCATACTACAATCAAATAGGACGTTAATAGTTCTTGGCCAATTGCACCTAAAAAGCTCACCTAACTAATGGCATAAAATTCTCAGGGGAAAGAGGATGCCAGAGACAGTTAGGTCTCAAGGTTATATGGCTAAGTCAAGACAGATAACAGCATAGTGGCCAGAAATGAAAGTATACATTCTTGTTCTCTCCCCCCACGTCTCCATGGCATCCAAGCCCAAGAAGGGGCCAGTTTGATATTCTGCCACCCAAAGGCCCTACCCCATCTGTTTCAAAGGGTAAGCTCTATAGAAGGTGTGCACGAATTGGGGGGTGTTAACATGCTCACTGTGCATCCATTCATTATGGGAGGGGTCAAATACTTTCCACTTAATTAGATAGTACAAGCGACCATGTTTCAGTTTAGAATCCAAGATTTTTTCAACCTCCTGATGGGGTTCATCATTCACCATCAGAGGTGGAGGGGCTGCTGGTCGTGGTCTCCATTTGCTCGGACCCGGATCCTTTCTCAACAAGCTGAAATGAAATATGGGGTAAATATGGTTAAGAGACTTAGGCAAATCGACCACCTCGTTTATAAACTGGGTGACTCTAAATGGTCCCACATATTTCCATCCCAACTTTCTCCCGGATTGAAGGTTTCATAGGTGCTTCATGGACAAATGAACAGAGTCCCCTGGTTGTAAGTTCTACTCAGGTGCACACCCCTTGTCCACTTGAATTTTGTAATCCTCTTTAGCCTTGGCTAACGTTTTTTGAATGAGGCTCCATTGTTCTTTCAAACCCTACCATCAGGTACTAAGATCCCCTTGGTCTGGTGTAGGTGGCATCACCGTAGGGAGAGGGGCTCCCTCATAGCCATAAACCACTTTAAAAGGAGAAAGTCCAGTTGAGCTAAGCACAGATTTATTATAACTGTACTCTGCATAGGGCAAAAGCTCTGCCCAGTCGTCCTGCTGGTAATTTGTGAAACATCTGAGAAATAGTTCAACCACCAGGACTTAGCAATGAACTGGGCACCCCGGTCTTATATTATTTCCTCTTAGGCATACTATGTCCCAGCAAAAACTCTATGGCACAATCTGTTTTACAATGTGGGGCAGCTCATCAGCTTCTTCTTCCTCAAACGCCCAAGCCAGATCTCTATACTCCACAGGGATGGATTTGAGCTCCCCTTGGGCTAGACATGCTCATTGTGGCAGGGCTGGCGGAGCCTCCCCCACTCTTGCTTCCACTCATGGTCATTGCACTTAGGGTCTGGGAAGTGTAGTATGCCTGCACTCCACTGCACATAAAGGTCATGATCTTACAGCCACGGGTTCCCCAGGACCACTCGTTGTTCCCAGTAGGGCCCCGTCACCATGAGCACTGGCACTATCTGGTATTTACACACCTCCTTCATTGGGGAACCATCCATCTGGGTGAACAGCAAGGGCTTGGGAAGGGTTTGAACTGGCACTCCCAACCCAGTAACTACTTCAGGGCTTATTAAGTCTCTAGCACATCCTGAGTCAATTAATGCCCTCACTCTCACTTGGGTGCCCAGTTCAGCGTTTAACACTGTCACAGTCACAAAGAACAAGGGGGGGGGTAGTCCTCACCAATCTTGGTGCCTGATGCTTTTGGACCTGCCAGGTTGCGCCCTTCACAGCAGGTCCCAGCCTTTTCCCTGCAGCTGAGAAGTGTCATCTTGGCTCAACGAAGCTCTGTCGGGGCTCCCCCCCCACATTGAGTTGGAGAGCCCTCAGTTGCTTGGGATGTGCTCCCCCAGGTTTTGGCTGACCTTTGGTTTACGGCACTCCCCACCCTTCCCCTCCTGTGGGGTGAGGTTGGTGGGGCAGTGAGTGGCATCATGGCCAGGCTCTCCACATCTCAGACACAACCCCTGTTTCTTCCATCAGTCTTGCATGGTTTCTCTGGCTTTATTGCGTTGCCCCTTTGATTTCCCCACCAGGTTCCTAGGGGTTGTCTTTGGCTAGTACATCTTGATCAAGGCAGCTTGGTTCTTGGCCTTGCTGGTGTCGCTTATCCATCTGCAGAGGGTTAAGGGGTTCCTTTGTCCCAGTACCTTCTTTAGGATGGCATGGTTCAGGCCTGCTCTATAAAGCTTGATGATGACTTCTTCTGGCCACCCTTGTACCTTCTCTGTGTACATCTTGAACTCGTCTGAGAATTCACACATTGTCTGGTTTCCTTGGCGCAGAACCCGCAGCTTGGTTCAGGCCTTCTGCAGCTCGAGGGGGTTTTGCATTGTCTCCAAAGGGCCCACAGAAATGTGTGTACATTGTGGAGCTCAGGGTCTCTGATACTGTGGAGACCCACAAACCAATTTGCTGCCCGTTCTCCAGGTACAAACCAGTGTAATCCACCTGACGCTTGTCTGAGGCAAGCATGGGTCCCCAATCCCATAAGCACTTCTGCTCATGGAAGATTTCTAAGGAACTGAAAAATGCCTAGCACAAGAGGAATACACTCTGCAGTGGCAGAGTGCCTCCACAACAAACAAAGTGACTTCAGTGGACTTAGAAGGGTATAATTCTGCTTGGGATGGTGCTGCAGGTCTCTATGATGTGGTTTGTCACCACAGGTCCTCCCCATCTTTTGTAGTAGTGGCTTTTGGAGGTATGAAGGGGAATGTAGCAGAATCTGGTACAGGTGTAAGCTAGTAAACATGAATTGGCTTGCTCTGTGGAACAGTCCCATGTAGAATCAGTTCCAAGCAGACTTTATGTGGAGCAAGTGGCCCTAAAGCAAACTTCTAAAAGCTGTTCACACAACTAAAGCCACTGTTTTTTATTTTAAGTAACTAGTCTCTTTGGCAGTGGAAAGTGCTGTCAGTTGCTTGCATGGCCTAGGGCCTCCCCCTCTGCATATATGTCTTACAAAAGAGAACGAATGAAGAAGGGGCCATATACTGCAATCCTTTAAAAAAGTTACATTCTTCTAAGCCCATGGTTTTAGAAAAGTTTGATTCTACTTAGGATTGCACTGTCTGGCTGCAGTCCTAAGTGCCCCTTACTTGGTTGGAGTAAACACTATTGAAATATAATGAGACTTACTTCTGAGTAGTCATGCACAAGATTGCACTGTATATCCAATACTGCCAGGACAATTTGGAAATCGCTTTTCAGACTACTGAGTTTTTGAAAAACTTCCTAGGTATGGGAGTCAACAATGTGTATTTGGTTGCCTTTTGCAATAATGATGGCTGAAAATGTCACAGCCATTATGCAGCACATTTTCTGCTATTTGTACAATGCCCTTAAGCAGAGCTGCAAATTACCGGACCTGGATAATCTTCCTTCGGCAGCTTGGTATTTGTACTCTTAATTGTCAAAGCCATCACTGGCTGGTGGGAGGGCTCTTCTGGAATGGCTCCTATCATTTTATCTAGACCACTAGATGAAATTATTATTCTTATTATTTTAAATTAACAAAAATGCAAAATTGGGGTTTAAAAGTTCGACACGCAGGACAATCAAAATAATTTATCAGCTAGAAGATGGAATGCATCTTTGGTTGACTGGGAGAATGAATTAATTTTATTGTAGAAGGCTGGCTATTAATTTACCAACATTCCCATAAAGCCTGAGGAATATAAACTAATTGGAAAGAGCTGTGAGGAAATTGTAAATGCAGTGACGAATTTATCTTCCTTGATGGAAAACTATTTCAGTGAATTTTCATAAACAGGGTCAATGTGGGTTTATGTCTATGCCAATGTGATCTTTAAAAAAATGCAGTAAGGTTTCTTCTAGGGCCATTTCTCTTATTCTTAAGCCTCCCATACGGAAATAAAGAACAGTTTTAAAATCCACAAATATCCTCTGGAAGGGTGTGATAATTTATACTGATGCAGACAAGCAGCTACTTAACCGCTGGGCTAACTCTTCCCAATAAGGTTATTGACTTGCTAGGATAGTAAATTCTGGTCAGTAAGCCGAACATTTAAAATCTAAAGTTAATCTTATTTGAGAAGGGGGGCTTTCAAGAGAAAGCCTGGCAATTTATGACTGCCCCCAGTCAAATAAAGTTCACCCACTGTATATATTGTTGCTTTCGAGACACTCGTCTCCCCTCCATATTTGCAGCTAGGGATGCCACCCTCCAGGTAGGACCTGGGGATCCCCCCATAATTACAGCTCATCTCCATAATACAGAGATCAGTTCACCTGGAGAAAATGGATAATTTAGTGGGTGGACTCTATGGCATTGTACTCCACTGAGGTCTCTGTCCTTCTCAGGTTCAATCCCAAAATCTCCTGGAGTCTCCCTGGATCTGGAAGTCTTACCCCCCCTCCCCATCCCCTGTTGATGGCTAGGGGAGACCTGGCAACCCTATTTGGAATCCAGGCTGAATAGCAAAAATAAAAAAACCCACACATTATTAAGCCTCTGGTGGATCACCATATTTGATTCATTTTGCTTGTGTTTGTTGTTGTGTATGTTGGATCACAAGAAGAGCAGGCTTGCCATAGAGTAGGCAGACAACAATGGCACTATTTTCAATGGATAAGGATATTCAGATGTACTTCGCCAGATCATTATCATATAGCCGTAGCAACTTTTCTAATTGGCAAAGCCTCATTTCCCCAGCTGTTAGTATGTTGTGGAGCCATCTTCGATTCCTTGTAATTTTCAGCTGCCCAGGAGAGCTGAAATCTCATAACATTTATCCTGTGCTAAAATAATCTGAAATGTCGAACGACTAACTAAAATATAATAGGAAGAAGAATACCTTATTACCATATACCAGTCTAGCTATTTAAAGCTTAAAGGCTGTTCCGTTTCTGCCTCCACACTTTTTCTGTGGGAATGGATAATTGTATCATTGACATTAAATGGAGGCTAGTGCATTTATTCTACTCAGGCCCTTGCTGACGTTACCCTGATGGGTAGTTTGGTGGTGTGGAACCTGAAGTAGCATGACATATTCTCACACTGTGAAGGTAATGTCATAAGCTATGAACCATATGCGAGGGATCTACAACCCAGCTCCTTTTAAAGCCATCAGTCCCCCCATCAGCTCCTGATATATTGCAACCCACAGCCAACATCTCCTCACAAATCCCTCACTGCCACCAGCCAGGAGCAAGACGACCTTTGAACCTCAACATTAGTGACATAGGTCTGAAAGGTGACAAGAAGCACTGGTTATGCCTATAGCCTTCTACCATGCCACTACCAGCTGGGAGCAAGATGAGCTCCAATGGCACTACCAGCACCACTGGAGCTTGCCTTTGGGCCTGGGAAGTGGTGGCACATGTCTGGAAGGCAATGAAGGGTACAAGCAATCCCTGTCACCTGCTTCTATGACAATGCTGCTAGGAGCAAAGCAATGCAATACTCAATGATGTGTTGGAAACCTTGTAAGGTTGCCAATTCTGCATTGAGAGATTCCTGGAGGTCTGGGGGTGGAGCCTGGGGCCAGTAGGTTTGGGAAGGGACCTCAGTGGGTATAAAGCCATAGAGTCCACATTCCAAAACAGCCATTTTCTCCAAGGAAACTAATATCTTTCAAATAGAGTCCCACTGTAATTCTAGGAGATCTCCAGGGCCCACCTGGAAACCCTAAATCCATGGGAGCTTGTGGCAACCCAAGGCTGCTTGGGTTGTTTGGACAGTGAACTGGCTATGGGCAGCACTAGTTTGGGAAGAACATGTGAACTACTCTCAAGTGAACTATGCCTTCTGAGATAGCATTCATAATGCAATCAGGGTGCCAAGATTAATCATCCATTAAGGCTGAAACATCTACATGGATACACAAGGTTGCAATCTTCACTCTCCAACATCATCACCAGCTCTGTTGGCAGTAATATCAAGAAGAAAATTTCAGATATGAGTGAAAGTGATGTAGACCTTTTGTCTACCTATGAAAATGGGAAAGAGGCCACTACTTCACTTTTCATTTTGGGCTGAAAAATGAGGAAGAGCCTTTCCTTTTCATTTACTAGCACAGCTGGGTTCTCCTTGGAATGAGCAGCTAGGAAAGTAAGTGCCTCTGGCTGAAGATGTTTTTGAGGTTATCTTCCTGCTTAGCAAGCTGTACACAGATAATATTAATGCACACAACAACATTAATTGGCCAGCAAAGACTCTGAGCCTGCTCAAACACAACTCAGAAGAGTTGGCGTGTGTTGTAGTAGTAGTAGTAGTAGTACAAAAGCAATTAAAATATTTTAAAAATGAGTTTGAGGCCACAGAGTGGCACTTCAAAATATTGGTTCATATGCCAAAGGGACCTTAATAAGAATGCCTAGTGTGGAAAAGATTGTATCTTCATGTGGAACAGGATTTGGCTGCACCATTCAGACTTTCAGACTCCCTTCCTGGGGAAGTTCTTCTGCCCCTCTGGCCTCCTAGCAGTCCCTGGTCCCAAAATGGTCCAGCTGTCCTCAACCAGGCCCAGAACCTTTTCCGGCCTGGCCCCAGCCTGGTGGAACTGTCTTCCAAGTAAGATCTGGGCCCTGTGGGACTTGGCTCAGTTCCACAGGGCCTGTGAGACTGAGATTTTCCACTGGGCATATGGTTGAGGACAGCAATGGCTTGAGAGATCAGTGGCCTCCTGGATTTTCTTCCTCACCCTTTTTTTCTCCACTCTCTTCTAGTTTAAGAATCTCCCATGGGTGGAACATGATTTTATGCTAGCCACCCAGCTATTTGTGGGATAGATATGTGATGCCATCTGATAATGCTGAAGTTTAACTGTGCTGTATGTTTTTAATTGTTTTATTATTATTTTATGCATCTGTTATGTATTGCTGTATTATATGTTCTATGCCACCCTGAGTCCTGCTTGCAGAAAATGGGCAGAATAGAAGTTGAGAGCTAGTTTGGTGTAGTGGTTAAGTGCACGGACTCTAATCTGGGAGAACCAGGTTTGAAGAAGAGGAAGAGATTGGATTTATACCCCGCTCTTCACTACCCAAAGGAGTCACAGAGCGGCTTACAAACTCCTTACAAATAGACACCCTGTGAGGCAGGTGGGGCTGAGAGAGCTCTGACAGAAACTGCTCTTTTTCAAGAACAGCACTGACAGAACTATGGCTTGCCCAAGGTCATCCAGCAGGTACAAGTGGAGGAGTGGGGAATCAAACCTGGTTGTCCCAGATTAGAGTCCACGCACTTAACCACTATACTAAACTGGTTCTCAACTTCTATTCTGCCCATTTTCTGCAAGCAGGACTCAGGGTGGTGTGCAATTACCCACTCCTCCACTTGTACCTGCTGGATGACCTTGGGTAAGCCATAGTTCTGTCAGAGGTGTTCTTGAAAAAGAGGACTTTCTGTCAGAGCTCTCTCAGCCCCACCTGCCTCACAGGGTGTCTGTTGTGGGGCAGTTAAGGGAAAGGAGTTTGTAAGCCACTCTGTGACTCCTTTGGGTAGTGAAGGGTGGGGTATAAATCCAATCTCTTCTCATCTTCTTCTTCTCGTAATAATAATAATAATAATAATAATAATAATAATAATAATAATAATAATAATAATAATAATAATAATAATAATGATAATAATAATAATAATAATAATAATAATATTTTAGCTTCTGATATCTGATGAGATCAGGCTAGGCTGAAAATAAATTCAAGTGGGTAGCTGTGTTGACCTGAAGCAGAAGAACAAAGTTTGGTCTTAAAAGTGCCACTGGACCAAAATTTTGTTTCAATGGCCAGAAAAGAAATGCAGAGTGATTTTTTTTAAATTAACTTTGCATATATAATCATGCCAGTAAAAAAAATTCAAATTCCAACATGCTATTCCATCATGAGATCCAGTGTGGTATACTGCTTAAAGTGTTGGACTAGGATCCAGGAAATCCAGGTAGAAATCCCCACTCATGCCATGGAAGCTTGCTGGATGACCTTGGCCCAGTCACATTACCCTAGCTTAGCCCTGACCTGGATAGCCCCAGTTTAGCCTGATCTCATCAGATCTCAGAAGCTAAGAGAGACTATTGTGGAAGCAAGCAATGGCAAACCACCTCTGAACATCTCTTGCCTTGAAAACCCTATAGGGTAGCCATAAGTCAACTGTGACTTGATGGCAAAACAAGTTCTGAGCAGGCACTTGGGAGGACTTCTGTTCTCCAATTTGAAGCCCAGGAGCTGAGCATCCCAAATATCTAGAAGGCATTTTTGAGAGCTAGCAGTCTGCCTTTGTCCTAAATTTTAACTAACACTAGCCAAAGCATCACAAAATAGTGATCGCAAGTTTCACCAAACTGGTTGTTAAGAAACACACTCCTCCCCACCAAGAAGGTTCCCCATCCTATATTGTTTCCAAAGGACTAAAGTCAAATCAGAGAACCTCTGCAGTAGAAACTGAAGGAGGGCATTTTTGTAAGCCCAGCAGAACCAATGCAATGTACAGAGTGCCCAGCAAACCCAGTGCCATTGTGGCAATGCCAGCTGACATCAAGCACAGAATCACAGTCCAAGCAAGGAGGGGGTTGGGAGCCCAGCAGAGACAGTGCAATGTACAATGCCCAGCAAACCCAGTGCCTTCTGTTCATAATATTTAAAAAAGTTTGCTACTATACGACTCTTAAATACATTCTGTCACCAAGCAGGATAGGAATGAGAAGGTGCTGAGACCAAGAAGTGAAAATAAAGGGGGGGACACACAGAAAAAATAGGTGAAAGGAGACAGAAATGAATGAGAAATCTGTGGAAAAGAGGGAGAGAAATTAAGAGAGGGAAAGATTGTTTTATCTTACTGCAGCGTCGTAACTACTGCTTTGCAAGATCTGGCTAAGCTGGGTGCAAGGAAAGGAATAGAGAAAGGCTAGACTATTGGAGAAAATGACCTACAGACTGGCAATTACTGAGGTAGCTATCAGTGTGCTGGCTTGGTTATATGATCTGTTAAGCAAGATTGCTTCAGTCTTAGAGAAAGGGAAGTCTAGCTGACTATAGTGTGCTAGTATGCTCAGACTTCCCTGTGCCTTTAGTGGCAGCAGTCAGAACTGAATTTTAAAAAGAAAAGAAAAGATGTTCAGCTGGACACAGCATGATGCTGGCTTCAAGGGCCCCCTTCAAAAGCCTTCCACAAGCTGCACCTGGGGTGGACTGCACCCCCACCCTGCTCTTTGTATGCCACTGCTGATCGAACTGTATTTTCTTTCCATGCCACCTACTTCTTTGCTGTTCAGTGCTGTTCTAATTTATTTTTACTGTGGGGTTTTTTGTTGTCTTTTATTTTTATCATACTGCTATTTAAATTTATTGGTATTAATTGTTCTTAATTTGGTAAGTGTTGGTAACTGTTTGTCAGTTTTATACATCCTAATTCTTGGATCAGTCCAGTGATCTATTTAGTCATGTATCCTGTTTCTGACACTGCTCAGGCAGATGTCCTGGAAGGCCAAACTGGGTGATCCTGAGGGCCAAACTACACATTCCTGTTCTGCAAGAGTTGGAAACTTCTGCAGTGCTTTCTGATTACAGATTATATAAATGTGTTCCACCTGATGAAAACTTGGATTATGGCCAGTATTGTTCTTCACACTAGCCCTTTTCAGACATTCAGTGTTGGCATAGCAGGAATGTGCGCTACCTGCAATCACCCTGATATGTACAACAGCCATTTTGTGTCATCAGGTCAAACATGTATTTTTGCATGCATACCCCACGTTGGCATGTGCAAATGCATAAACAGTGCTTTGTTTGCACATTCCAAAGTTGGAAAATACTCATATTGCCCTATTGGGTAGCACATGCTCCCCTTACATGCGATTGGTGTGCTAGAACCAACAAGTTCTAGAAAACAGGTATGGGAAAAGAAAAAAAAATCTCTAGCTACTGATCATGTGTTTAGCTATCTGGGCCTAACTACACAAGGTGCTGGAGATCTGTCATTAGGTTCCCCATCATGTAATTAGCCTCAAAAAGCTGCCCAGGCAGAGAATACATAGCAGGAGTGTGTGCTACCTGCAATCATTCTGATATGTACAACAGCCATTTTGCATGATTGGGTATTTTTGTGTGCATAGCCAGCTTTGACATGTGCAAACCAGACTGGACTATTGTAACTTGTTCTACATGGGCATACCCTTGAAGCTGACCCAGAAACTCCAACTGGTACAAAATGCAGCTGTGCGGGTCCTTACGAGGACTCTGCATACAGCACAAATCCATCCTGTGCTGTGTGAGCTGCACTGGGTTCCAGTGGAGTACTGGATCAGATTCAAGGTCGATGTTGACTTTCAAGGCCCTTAATGGTCTGGGACCTATGCATCTTTGGGACTGCCTCTCCTGATATACCTCCAGGAGAGCACTGCACTCAGTAGATAAAAATCTGTTGATGGTCCCTGGCCCGAGAAATATTTGGCTGTCCTTGACCACAGCCAGTGTGTTTTCTACCCTGGCTCCAACCTGCTGGAACTCTGACAAATGACATCCATGTCCTGTGATACTTGATGCAGTTCTATAGGGCCTGTAAGGCAGAGATGAGAGCCAGTTTTGTGTAGTGGTTAAGTGCGCGGACTCTTATCTGGGAGAACTGGGCTTTATTCCCCACTTCTTCACTTGCACCTGCTGATGTGACCTTGGGTCAGTCACAAACTCTGGCACAGCTGTTCTCTCAAGGACAGTTTCTGTCAGAAGTTCTCTCAGCCCCACCTACCTCACAGGGTGTCTGTTGTGGGGAGGGGAAGGGAAAGGAGTTTGTAAGCCACTCTGAGACGCCTTTGGGCAGTGAAGGGCGGGGTATAAATCCAAACTCTTCTTCTTCTTCTTCCTCAGATGTTCCACGTGGCATTTGGCTGAGGACAGTGATGGTTCCATCTTCTTGGCACTCCCACCCCCTGCCTCCCTGTGAGGCAGTGACAGAATTTTTAGTGCTGTTAGGCTACTTGCTATGTTTTAGTGGTTTTTAATTGGCTTTTAATGTATTATATAATACTGTTGTATACTACCCAATAGAATTTAATAAATAAATAATAAGGATTAAAGTTGCAGTGCTGGATGGGGAGGGACAAACTCTTTCCCCTCTCTGCCAGTTCCCCAATCAAAACTGCCCCTTGCTTCTAAAACCAGGAAGGAAACCAAATTGGCTTAATACAAGTACTTGTTTTCCCTATTAGGATTGAAGTATATTGACCTGGGCTCACTGGGGTCAAGTGGGAGGGGAAACAGATATGAGAAAACTTCCTTGCCACAGGAAGTAGGTCTCTTTTCATTGGAATGCTGCATTGAGGGTAACTCTAAGCTGTGGTCTGAGAGCAGGTGGCCATTGACCATGTGGTCACCTGAAAAACTGGGAGCAAGTGGAAGGTAATGGAAACTTTGTAGAGATTTGTAACTTCCTAAGATAAAAGAGCCTGTCCTATTTTACCATCAGATGTATAAAGAGAGGGACAGAGAATTTGCATTTTTTATCAAGTCCTTTTGTATTCCTTATTCAGTCTGGTGCTGCACTAAAAGTATGCTTGTAATATTTTCTTTTTAATAAATATTTTAAACTTTTGTTACTGGGAGCAGTTCTCTGTACCACCAGTTTGGACACACTATTTTAAAAAGGGGCTCCAGGGGGTTGGCAAGTGGCTATTTCTCCAAGGGCACCCAAGGCATTAATCTGTTCCCATGGTGGCCAGGTGCTGGGCAGCGGGAAACACACAGGCAAGGCCTCAGAACTTGGAAGGGAAGCTGGAAGTCCTGTCCCCCCCCCAGCAGGCAATTCCTTGCAAAAGGGCAGGTGGTGGTAGCAGCTACCCTAGCAGCTACCCTAGCATGTTCTGCCACACAACATCATGATCTTAAATAAGTGTAAACCTTAAAAACCAGTACAAAATGCAAATATGCACAGGTAGGACCTGAGAAGATTACGGAATGAAATCAGTCTGGAGACCAAGCCCTATAAGGAAAGGCTGAGGGACTTGGGAATGTTCAGTCTGGAGGAGAAGAAGTTGAGGGGGGACACAATTGCTCTCTTGAAGTATTTGAAGGGCTGTCACTTAGAGGAGGGCAGGGAGCTGTTCCTGTCGGCAGCAGAGGATCGGACTCACAATAATGGATTTAAAGTAAGGGCGGGAATGTACCAGCTGGATATTAGGAAAAAACTTTTTTACAGTAAGAGTTGTGCAATAGTGGAATCAGCTGCCTAGGGAGGTGATGAGCTCCCCCTCCTTGGAGCAGTGGCTGGACAAACACTTGTCAGGGATCCTCTAGGCTGATCCTGCATTGAGTGGGGGGTTGGACTAGATGGCCTGTATGGCCCCTTCCAGCTCTCTGATTCTATGATCCCATAAGTAATATTTATAGCAAATTAAATATATGTGGAGGAAAGAAGATCACCCATAAAGTTCAAATTGGTGAGGCAATTGAATCAATGGAATAGAAAGCTGATGTGCAGATTAGAAAACTGAGCATTTGGAGAGAAAGTGTTGAGTGTGAACGGCATGCAAAGAAGATAATGGGAAAAGCAGCCCTCTTCTGAACAACAGGGAAATTAATTTCCTTACCACTTCCCTCATGTCTCTGGTCCCCCCTGCCCCGGCATTGAAAATGACCTGTAAACATCACCTGTCTTCAGCTCAGTATATCCTGTCATCTATAGTTTGAATCTGGTATTTTCTGTGCTCTTCCTATTTTCTTACTATCTTCATATGTCTGGTCTCAGCAACTTCATACTTGCATCCAAAGTTATGCGTATATTAGCAAACTAATTAAATCTCTGATTCCTGCATAATTTCCCTTGTGGTTTACAGGACTGGCATTGATCAAAAATTATAGCATAACATCTCAATTTCCTTCCTTCCTTCCTTCCTTCCTTCCTTCCTTCCTTCCTTCCTTCCTTCCTTCCTTCCTTCCTTCCTTCCTTCCTTCCTTCCTTCCTTCCTTCCTTTGATTTTTACCCCGCCCTCCCTGCCAAGGCAGGCTCAGGGCGGATTACATTAAAACAATTTAAAATATATTAAAACACAAATGCCTGTTAATGCAATACAGCTTCATAAAACACATAGATATAACACAATACAAAATAGAATAAAATGCTGCCGGTGGTAACATCCTGGGCCAAGATAGGATGGTCCGAAGTATGTCCCCCATCAGTGTCCAGCATGACAGGCTGTTCTTGTTAGCAGCGGCTCCTCCTATTGGCAGCCAGTGCTATTCCTTTAGCACAGGCTGGATGTGTTCCTGCATAGGGAGACCCATCAACAGCCAGGCTGCCACATTTATACCAGCTGCAGCTTCCAGAGTTGCGACACAGGCAGCCCCATGTAGAGAGCATTGCAGTAGTCTAGTCTCAAGGTGACCATTGCGTGGATCACTGTTGCCAGATCATTACATTTGAGGAAGGGAACCAACTGCCTGATCAACCAAAGATGGTAAAAGGCTGCCTTTCTCAGTGTTGCATTATTCCTGCCAATAACTTGATATCATTGTTTAGAAGCTAAGTATACACTGTTAATTAATTATAACACATTTTATAGGGGCCATTTCAACTATTACTAAATATTTTGGAGACCTAAAATGCTTTTCATCATCATCATCTTGTACTCAATAGTACCAAGGCATCACTGTTTTTATCCTGCATTCTAAACATGTAGTTATCAGATGCAAGGTAATGGCGGACTAAATTGATTTCCTGATTTGGGGTAAAATGAGTAACATTAAACAGCAATGATATGGTGAGGGAATGATTACCAGCTATATCATGCACTCCAAATGCACCAAAATGTTCTCATGACCTGTGCAAAACAGAGTAGACTTACTAGATCTTGTCCTCACTGAGACATCTCTGTACACCCAGGTTTCTCTTGCTCAGCTGCAGCAGGAGCAGTCTAGTGGCAGCCACCACACCAAGACCAGTTATTTGTGAAATATTACTTGGAAACTTTGGGCAAGGCAGTGTTGGTGGAACCATGTGTTAGCCAAATTGCCTTATCTTATTAATAAGCTTGGGAAATTATGAATATTAAATGGCAATAGGCATAAAATATGGGATCATAACCCATGTATATGGCAGTCAGATTTCCCAGAGCCCACGAATAGACGCAGAGACTGTGTTGCTAAATAATGATTTCTTTTCTAAATGTTCTTCAAGCATACAAACAATAATCAAACATTCACTGGCCCACTTTTACCCTAACATGACTAACAGATGCTGGAAATGCAAATGTAAGGTGGGCTCTTTCTACCACACCTGGTGGACTTGTGATAGGTCAAAGAAGTATTGGAGCAAGATCCATACTATTGTACTACAAATAATAGGTGTCCAGGTCCCATTAGACCCCAAAATATTTTTATTAAATACAATGCCTGATAACTTGCAGAAGTTAGATAAATATTTGATTGCACATGTTGTAACTGCTGCAATAATTGTTTTTGTCAAAATGTGGAAGAAAGAAGAAGTACCGTCCAAATATGATTTAATCCAAAAACTCATGGAGGTAGCAGAATTAGATAATTTGACATTGAAATTACAAGGAAGAGAAGAAACTACTTTTCAAAATATTTGGTTTTATGATTCTGTAGAGAAAAGTCTGAAAGTGTTGGTATTAATATACTATACAAATGAGCTTAGCTTTCTATATGTAATTTAAACCCAAAAAAGGGGGGTTCCCATATGTTATGTTGTTTTGTCTTATTGTTGTTTCTTCTACATGTTCGTCCTTTGATGTTTTTCATTGCTGGGAAATAATAAAGAAGGTTTTTTTAAAAAACACATTCATACACACGATACAGAGCTAGGAATACAGAGATGAAAGGATAGCAACATTTGCATGAGCAGGAATATCATTGGTGGGTAATACTTTACCTGTCTGATGAGACGCTTGGATCATGCAGCAGAAAAACACACACACACTAAGGGGGAAGGGAGCGTGAGTTGACTAGCAACACACATGGATTGATTCCAAACCAGATGAGAATGGAACCAACAAAGCAGGGTGGGGTTAGAAGAGGAAGAAGCAAGAGGCAAGAGAGAGAGCTCAGAGCTAAATAGCTAAAATGTGACCTGAGGCAAAAGGCTCATGTGGTCACCTAGTTCCCAGGAAGTACTATAAAAAAACTTAAACTCTGGATGGGGCGTAAAGGGATTAATAGCTGGGCAACTGAAAATTAATGGTTAGCAGGGAGTGACACCTCTGGTGGAAGGGGGTGAGGCAAAGGAGAGAATGAAGAGAACCAATCACGTTGCAGGGCCCGTGCTTCATATTAACGATCAGATACTTGACAGTGGCATTATCTGGATGGGTGACAGGAAGGCTGGATCACTGCTATTGTCTGTAGTTGGGCACATCCTTTGTTTGAAGCTGGCTCAGGAGGGAGAGGAATGTGTGATTTTCCAGGTGAAGTTAACACACAAGGGAGGGGGGAGATGCTGCATGATGGAGGCGAGGTTCCCGCATGGCTTCTGTTCAGGAACACCTGTCCTTCACCAGAGTATGGCTTCTTTTCTGATCTGCTGCTGTCTCTGTGTGCATGGAGGCCAGGGCTGTTGGTCTGCATCCTGGTGCTTGTGTGGATGCAGAGGTGCAGGGGCAGAAGGCTTCTGTGGTCCTGGGTCCACATCTGGCTTGGCATACATCTTAGGCACAGGGCTACCCTTGGCTACAGAGTACACTCCATAGTCCAGCACAGGGCACTTCTCTTGGGAACATAGCTCTGTCCATTGCTCTGGCACACGCCCTTCATAGTCCAGCAAAGCAGTCATATCAAAGAGTCTTTAATAATGCCATCTGAAGTGGCTGCAGGGCAACACAGGGAAAAGTTCTGCTGATGGAAAAGGGTTCATTTTTGCTGAGTCTGCTCACTAGTGTTAGGCCTCTAACCCCCTCCCTCCAATGCAATTTCTAGGGGTGCAGAGAAAGGGGGGAGGTGAGGAAGTCCTCTTCTGTTGCCAGAAATCTTTTCCATCAGCAGATATTTTGAATGAGATCCAACCTAGATTGTTTATTAGGAAACAAAGAGTAACCAGAAGCCAATGTGGTTATAGGGGTTATTATATCAGACTAGGATCTGGGAGACCAAGATTCAAATCCCCACTCTGTCATGGAATCCTGCTGGGTGACCTTGGGCCTGTCATTCTCTCTCAGCCTATCCTACATTACAAGATTATTGTGAAGATAAAATGGAGGAAGGCATAATGATGTACATTGCCTTGAGCTTCTCGGGAGAAGATTAGGATAAAAATGTACTAAAGAAATAGGCTGAGCATCACCCCTCTCTGTGCTGGGTGGTCATCAGTGGAAGCAGCTATGAGTGGGCTCAGAAACATAGCAAGCACACCTTAGATGAAGGAAAGTGAACAGAGGGTTAGGAGAGAAATGGCTCTCTGATTTGTTTCTGGACTGACAATACTGGAAAGAGAACCCTGTTCCCTTCACTATACCCAGACATCATTTTTAAAATCAATGATATGGAGCAGGGATGGGGAAATGCACTTTGCGGTGATTTCAAAATGAAGACAAACTCAGGGCTCTTTTTGTAGCAGGAACTCCTTTGCATATTAGGCGACACACCCCTAATGTAGCCAATCCTCCAAGAGCTTACAGAGCTCTTCTTACAGGGGCTACTGTAAGCTCTTGGAGGATTGGCTACGTTAGGGGTGTGTCACCTAATATGCAAAGGAGTTCCTGCTACAAAAAGAGCCCTGGTTTGGAAGCGGCTCCATTTTGTGCGTTATGTGTAGCACTACCCTAAACTGTTGTTGCTGGAAAGTGCCATCAAGTCACAGTTGATTAATGGAACCCCAGAGGGTTTTCAAGGCAAGAGACGTTCAGAGGTGCTTTGCCATTGCCTGCTTCTTCATCATGACCCTGGTATTCCTTGGTGGTCTCTCATCCAAATACTAACCAAGGCTAACCCTGCTTAGCAGCCAAGATCTGACAAGAATGAACTAGCCTAGGCCATATAGGTAGACCTAGATAAACACCTCATGTTGTGGATGGTCACTTACAAAGATAACTCTTGAGTAACCACTAAGGGCTTCAGAGGAGTTGAGGGAAAGCCTATCTTGTCCCCTAAGCAGCTTCACTAATTTAGATGTGTCCTGCATCCATTATATGTAGGGAACAATCAAATCTTTAACACTTAGCCAGTGAATGGGACAGTCCTTTCTCACTCATAATACCCATAATGATCAGGCCTATTTTGGAGAATTGCTCCTCTTCCAACTGCAGATGTTTATATAATAGAACTGCAGCAAAATGTTTTTAATAGCATGTTCCTCTAAGTGAGCCATTTCAAGTTAAGTGTTTAAATTAACTGAGCTGAACAACAAACTTTAACATGCCTCAGGCAGCATATAGATTCCTTGTTCTTGCCAAGTCGCCATCTCTCCAGTGTATGTCTCAGGAAAGAAATATTAGAAAGACCGGAGGGGGGGGGCAGCCCTGATTAATCCCTGGCATAATTTCCCTTGAATTTTGGATGGAAACATGGGGGGGGGGGGAATGTATTTTAGGTCCCCATGTGATTTTAATATAAATAACAGCATTTTATTTGTCGTGTGTGAAATAGACAGCAAAGCTTGCAGTTTAATTGATTTCAATTTAGTTGCTCTACTTGTAGCCGAAATTCAAATAACTTTGGAACCTTTCTTCTGCCCCCCCCCCGGAAAGGACTTGGTCAAGGCCCATCAAGAACGCAGTAAACTGGAAAGCGGGGCCACCTTTTCTGCTGTTTACTGCAAGCCCAAACACATAACTTGGAAGTAAAGGCTGATTCACACATTCACATACATTGATTTCTTATCGCTTGATTGCTTTGCACTAGACTGGAGGTCATATACAATCCCCCGCTTGTGGAGGAGGGCAGGATACAAATAAAATAAAACCAAAGTATTTAGATGTCTATTTCAAATCACAATGCAAACTTCAGCTTCCTCGCCCGGCTACAGGCACTCTGCCAGCTGCATGCATCTCTCCTGTGTCCATCTTTCATCATCTCTATTCCATTATTGAAGTGTTCTTGTTTTACCCCTCCCTTTCTGGGATCTTCTGCCTTCCTTTACTCTGTGTATGTCCTGGAAGCAGAATTGACTACGCCCACTGCTGTCTGTACACTTAACCTTTCAAGCTGTGTTCCAGATCAGCAAGCCCCAGGTTGCCACCTAAAAGCATCCTGGGTTCACGTATAGCCAAAACTGTGACCAGTGGGATTTTTTCCCCCTTATTGATTGCTTGAACACTCATGCATGATTATTTTTCTTTGTTTGGCTTCTATTGATGAAAAGAAGAACAGAGAGTCAAAGTAGTTGAATGCTAGCACTGGAAATTCTGTGGGCTATAGAAATACTTCAGCCATGATCTGGAAATCCGACTGTGCAGCACCAAATGCCACATCTGCTGCTATCTGTGAAAATCCCCATCCTTCTGCCAGACATTTGACACTGTCAGTACCCATTGCGTGATCAACTTTGGGAAATGCCTGTACTCAGTCTCCCCCCAACCCCCCGTAGATTAATGAGATTTTTAGCGTTGCCAGAACTGACTACGATAACAGATTCAGCAGTGCACATGTGGCACATTCCACAATACATACTGGATACAAAGAGATACATTACACATTGATAACAGCTGCACATGGGAAAGCAATGCATGAGTAATTTGTTTTTATTTATTTACAAAAATATTTATATGCCCTGTGGAAGAACAGTTCCACTGACCTGCCAGACCCCATTTGTCTTGTCCCCCAAAGCACCAGGACCCCAAGACTGTCCAAGGTCTCTGCCTGGCAGATGCTGCCCGCCTTGCTTTCTCAACCCCCTTTTTGATTCAACCACTGACATCACCTGGCCTTTGTAGGAACTGCTGGCTGAGAGGACAGGGCTCCCAGCTTCCCATCCCTCCTTTGCCACCTTGTGCCTGTGCCTACCCAGAATCTGGTTACTGCCCTCACACACCACTGGGGAAGTAGCAGCTTGCCCTCTCCTTCCCTATTACCAGTGGATACAAAGGAAAA
Organism: Gekko gecko; assembly: GCA_029375565.1. NCBI lineage: Eukaryota > Metazoa > Chordata > Lepidosauria > Squamata > Gekkonidae > Gekko > Gekko gecko. Next base: position 57,536,189 of record JAPDNY010000003.1, on the reverse strand, counting down.
AGCTGAAGGCAGCCAGCCTGTTTTCCCCACTGAATCAGGAAAGGATACCAATTTTCCCAGGCCAAACAGCACAGAAGGGAAGTGTTAATAATAATAGATTAGCAAGCAATGGCTCTTCTGAGAAAACTGATTATTATGAGATTTCCTGTGTCTATATTCTTATACCCAATCCTACATGTGTTTGCTCATAGATAAGCCCCACTGAATTCAAATATGCTTCCTCCCAAGTAAGTTGGCAAAGAATGTCAGGCCTACAGTCTGATCATATGGATGTGTACTTGGCACTACTTATCCCCTAGGGAATGCATTTAAGACTGCAGTCTTAATTTCTTCATTTCATATTGCCATTATGTGAGTACATAAAAGCACCATTCTTTATTTTTTGATATTTTAAAGTTTTACAATCAAATTTAGGCTATCAGCCCTTCTGAATTTTAGGTGATATTCCAAGTATGATACTGAGACACTCAGTGGATGACAAATCCCCACCCACCCAAATTGGATTTTGAAGCCATTAAATTATCTCACAATAAATTTATCCTTCTTAATGTTTTGCAATACCTTATCTATGTGGTTTCAGTATCCAATGGACATTTACCAATGTTGAGCAAACAATGAGCAATAACAGAACTATCCAGCATTTGCCTTGTCCTTTTCTTGGGGTATCATCTTAAAATAGTGAGTTCTCTTTGACAACATCTTGAATACTTTGGTTGCATCAGTCCACTGTGAGTGCAGCATCTGTGCATGGAGAAGTCACCACGAGGCACAATTTTTCTTTCACTGCATGCACAAGGAGCGAACTCAGACATTTCAGGTGGCAGGTCTATGCATGTCTCCCATATCTTCCTCCAGTCCACCCACTCCACTGCCTCAAGGAACATGATCAGTTAGCCATTTAAAATAGCACATATAATCCCCAATACATGAAAAAGTTCTGTTATGCACAGCAGAAACTCATTAGCATATTAGGCCACACCTGTGACAGCAAGCTTATTATCATATTAGGCCACACCCCATGTTACCAGAAGTGTGGTCATCCAGCCACACCCACCTTTTGCTTCTTATTCTGTTTACCTTGTTTGTTGTCAAAACCCAGGGCTTTTTTCATAGCAGGAACTCCTTTGCATGTTAGGCCACACACCCCTAACGTAGCCAATCCTAATGAGCTTCTGCTGTTGGGTGTGGCCTATTATGCTAATGAGTTCCTGCTGGGCGTGGCTGCCCCAAAAGAGTCCTGGTTATGCATAACATGTGGTACATGATCATGTTGTTTGCAGAAATATATATACTGCCTTTAAAAAATACAGTACGTATGTGGTCAGTATATGCACAGTAAGACAATTCCAAGGTTGGGTTTTTTAAAAATTGTACATAAGGGTAAAGGGCATCATTTCTCAGTCCCTTATCAGCAAATAACATTTTAATTAAAAATGACTAATCAGTGCCTGATCCTTTGCCTGTTCCCTTTTCAGAGGAGTTCCCATGGAAGCTAATGTCTGGCAATAAAGTTCACTAAATGCCAAGTTCTGCTCTCAGATTTAGTTTTATACTTCCTATGGAACGTGTGTACTGATTGGCTAACTCAAAGGTTTGAGAAAAAGAAAACAAAATGACTACACAAAAACAGACAGATGTCTTTAATGAATCAAAAGAACACCCCACATAAAAAAAAAGGCTGATGTGTGCCGTACCTGCATAGCATATAGATGTCAAGTACAAAATATGTGATATATAATGTTGGCTCTTTTAGGTGATACACTTTTGTGTATTTTTTACAATGTGTAGTTGTTTCATTTACATGTGATATACTGAATCAGACTTTTGCAGTATTTTATACTTGACACTTACATGATGTTCACTTCTTGTGCAATATCCTGTTTCTCCTCAGAAAATTCTCTTTCAGCTAGTGATGGAGTTAGGGTACATCTCTGGCTTTTCTCTTCCTGAAAAAAGCTTTATCTACACTTTAATCAGGTTGTGTACCTTTGCTGTGTTAATTACTCTGCCAACAACCTCCACATTCAGAGGCTGTGAATAGCAGTGCCATCGGGGGAAGGCCTCAGCCTCTGTTCACTGTTGTTGGCCTTCCAGTGAAACTGTTTGACTACTGTGTGAGTAAGACAAGATACTGGACTAGATGGCCCTCTGGTCTGATCCAGCAGGTCTCTTCTTATGTTTTTATCCCTCTGCTGCCCTTCTCATTTTGGTCATTTCCTTTCTCTTTCAGCCTCTTTCCCATTCAGCTTCTCATGGTTGCCACTTCTCCTCCTTCCATTTTCTTTTGACCCACTCTAGTTTGCTTTCTGCTCCTCCAGTGTAGCCTTCCTTACATCTTTCCTCCTCCCCTTGCCTCCTTTGCTGGATTTTATGGCCTCCCCGTACTCAGATGACCTCCCAGATGGCAATGACCTTCTCCTGGCCCATGAGAGCCTGCGATCTCCCTCTGAGTTATGCATCCCCAGAGTAGGCCTGTAGCTGCAGCTAGCTTCCCAGACACCCCCTCCTCGGGCTCTTCAGCTGGCAAAACCCTAATGGCTCTTTAGCTGGCATTGCAGGAGTTGGAAACGACAAACTTGCTTCCTTTGTCTCATGGGTCGATGCTGACTCTGCTTGCTGCATCTGCATGGCCTTTCCAGCTGCCTGGGATCCCAGGGTTCCTGCCACTTTGGCCTGTTATCCCCTAAGTAATGCTCTTGGGTGGGATCATGCTCCCACCTCACCTCTATGGGGCAGCCACACTAGCTGAAAGTAATGTAATGCAGATGTCCTTCCATTCTGAATTACTTAAAAGGGAACTTTGTATCACAGGAGTTGGTCTGCTGAATATTAAGAATGTAAAAGATGCTTTGTTTGATTCTACAGTATTGCAATTGGGCAGCTTTGTTATTCCACTTTTGAGGAAGCAATGTGATGCGGCCAGTGGCAGATTAACCATTAAGCAGACGAAGCACGTGCTTAGGGCACTAGGGCCAAAGGGGGCACTACAAAGTTGGGAAAAGGGTGAAAAAATGTAGAAAAATGCCTTTCAGGTCATGAATATTGGAACTTTGATACATTTAACTTGTGAAATATTAAAATAGATGTCGTATTGCATTTTTGTAGAACTTTATGTAGCCAAAGCTTGGCTTAGTTTGTACAGTATATTGGGTGAGTTCAGACTGGCAATTTGCCCCGGTAGAGCCCCATTTCAGCGATGCTTGTAAACTGCATTAATCACACAGGCACATCTGCTTGGCATTCCCCACCTGTAGGCAACCCACGCTGTTCCGCTTTCTCCCCACGTTAAAAAAGATACCTCAAGAAAGTGGTAGCAAATCCCTGAAGCACGCATGTGTCCTGTGTTTGTCCGCTTCCTGGAAGTCTGAATGCTCCGCCAATAAGCCAGGAGCAACCCGCGTTGGGCAGAAGGCAGCAGCGGTATGATTGGCAGTGCTCTGCTCTACTGCCCAATGTGGTGCCGGCGCTGCGGGGTCCTCCCCCAATCAGCAAAATGTGCTTATGCGCATGAGTGCATGAGTGCATGAGTGCTCATGTGCACATACACCCATACACCCACAGCCGAATTAATGGGGAAACGCTGCATACAGTGTGCCTCCGGGGCAGCAGTCTGAATGCTCCGGCGTGTCTCCTCCTGGTATGCTCCCACAGCAGCCTGGGCTGTGTGAATGGGAAACCCCGGAACAGTTTGTTCTGGGGCTTTTTTGCTGCAACTGGCTCCTGGAGCAAATTGCCAGTCTGACCTCAGCCATTGTGTTTTCATATGAATACATTTTTGTATTGCTGCAACCTGCATTGTATATCTGGTCAGACAGGTCAACAACTAAAATGGACTGGGTCATTGTGGAAAGGAGGGGAGCACCAAGATTGGTCAGTGCTTAGGGCATCAGTGAGCCTTCATCTGCCCCTGGATGCGGCAATTGGAAGCTGGCAGGGCCATCAAGTGGATACACAAGCAGCAAGACAAGTTTTGCGAAGAGGAATTATAAATATTGATGTTTGGACTTGAGAAATTTGACTTGGACTATTTCTGAACGTTATTTATGTATTTGGACCATGTGTTCCATTATTTTGTATTTTTGAGTTACTGATACATTATACATTATATATATATTTGATAAACTATACCACTTATATAAGTTCATAGCATTATATTGTCTGTTGAATGCTTTTCATTATTTTTGCATGGGTTTCATTTTTGTTTAATTTGCCTTGCACTGGTAGCAGTGGAGTTGGAAATTGGCAATGGTGGGTTGTGCTGTTAAATAGGTTGGCCACTTAGTGGTGTAGTATGGGTAGAAAGCGGAAACGGTGAGCACCTAGGCACTTTCCAATCGGAGTCCATCAGGAATGGCTTTTGGATCTTATGGCTCAAGGCTGGGAATGGGGATATTCCTTTGGAGTTCCCTGGTTTGGCTTATCCCTGCAAGCCGTGTGGCTTTGGGGATGGTGTGCCAGGGGTGCTGACAATATGCCAGGCTGCCAGTTGAGAGCCACAAGGATGGCTCAAGATTGGGGCAGGGAGGTGGTCAGGGGTTGACACTTGCCTTGCTCTTTCTGCACTTGTAGGTGTCCCCTTGCCTCTCAGTTTATAAATATTTAATAAGTGGCCCTTGTTTAAATCCATCTTTTGTATCCGTCTCTTCGTTCCAACTGTGGGGGCAATCTTTATATACCAGACATTGCCTGTTCCAACAGAGATTTCTGTTAATCACCATGCCTAGTAGCCACTGATAGTCCTATCTTCCATGAATCTATCTATTCCCCCATTTAAAGCCATCTATATTAGTGACTATACTACATCCTCTGACAGCGAATTCCACATTTTCATCACTCATTGAGTAAAGAAGTATTTCCTTTTGTCTGTCCTGAATATACTGTATTTCTGCAACCATATAACTGTTACACAAACTGGACCCAGAGAAGGGGAAATTAGCTTTAAAAGGGTTCTAGAAAGGAATAACATGAGACCTTAGCCTACATATGCCAGGATGGATCTCGATAAGATTACCCCAAAACAAAATTAGAAAGGAAGAGAGAGAGTGATTTTAAAACACAATTAGTTTTATTTTATACACAATAAAACAAAAGACAGAAAAGTGTAAAGAACCTACACTAAGCACTTGAGAACTAATTCCCTACGTAACCACACAGACACATTAGCAAGACGGTGCACACTTATAAAAGGAAAAGGCAGGAAATTAGGAAGTTTTAGGGAAGGGACATACAACCTGAAATCCTGGGCTTGAGGTCTGGAGAAGAGCCTGCAACACAGTTGCAGGGGTGTTCAGGTAGTGGCACACTTTCCACTGAGTTGGGAAGGTCTTTTTATGGGAAAGGATCCCATAGCTAGACAGGGGAACCCACTTTCCCAGGAACATGATTTGCCCAAGATATGAAATTTGAATCTGACTAGGCAGTTTGAAGGTAACTTTGGTGGCGGGAAATGGGAAAAATACAGTGATTAGGCTGTTGTGAGCCAAATCCGCATGGGCCCAAAGAGCCTGGCTAAGGCAACATAATGAACATACTTTAATCAGGTTGAAGTGAGCAAGATCTGCACTGACAAAAAAGTTTGGGTGAGTCAAGATAATTCCTGAAACAGGATGGGATGTAAATTGATTATTTGAATGCCTGTCTTAATCGAGTTGAAAAGTGATGTTAGGGGGACTGGGCATTGGTTAATGTAACAGCAACTTCCTTGGTCTTGGGAGATACTTTTGGGGTATGCGAGGATATTGCAGTGTTGAAAACTCTTCTGCTATTGAAGAAGAAGTGAGAAGAGATTGGATTTATACCCACCCTTCACTACCCAAAGGTGTCTCAGAGCGGCTTACAAACTCCCTTCCCTCCCCCTCCCCACAACAGACACCCTGTGAGGTAGGTGGGGCTGAGAGAGCTCTTGACAGAAACTGCTCTTTTTCAAGAACAGCTCTTATCAGAACTACGGCTTGCCCAAGGTCATCCAGCCAGGTGCAAGTGGAGGAGTGGGGAATCAAACCCGGTTCTCTCAGATTAGAGTCCGCGCACTTAACCACTACACCAAACTGGCTCTCTGAGAATGAAGTGTATTGTTATTGAGAATCCTGAGCAGGGGGAGATTGCACTTAATCAGTTTGTAATGCCAGCACACCCTTCCTTTCTTGTCTCTGGGAATTTTCCAATGTCATGGGTGAATCCAGTTGTCTTTATGAGACTTCCCAAGCTTCAGGTCCCCTTGGCACTTAGGCTGTAAAAGGGGTGCTTATTAAAACAGCTAAGTCCAAAAAACAAGCCTGTAGCCAGGATTTTTTTTAAGTTGGGGGCCTTTAGAGTTGGGGGAACCCCTGCAAACACCCCCAAGCAAGCAGCCCTACTCCTGCCCTTCCCTACAACCAGCCAGGTGTCTTTTTGGCAGGGGAGCCAAGGCTGATAGGGCAGGAGAGTGGCGAGTCCACCCAAGGGGGTTGCCTTCAGTGCCCGCTTGCCACCACCATGGTTCCTCCCCCGATTCCCACTCCTGGCAAGTGCTCCTCCTCCAGCCATGGCTGGATAGCGGGCAGAGAGAGCCAGACTGCATGTACGTGCACCCCCTCCACAGGTACCTGCTCGCCTATTGGCTGGTGCTCCTGCTGCTGATAGCAGGGAGGCAAAAGAGTAGTATGGGATTGGAGGGTGGTGCTAGGCTTGACTTCTTGTTGGCTTGCTGGCAACAAAAGAGACTGGCTGCAGCTGGTGAGGGAGCAGCCATGGCCAGCAATGAGAACCATAAATAAAATGATATTGGAAGTTGGGGGGTCTGGGCTGGATGGGAAGTTATGGGGCATTGGTGGTAAGTCAGAGGCCCCACTGCAGCTACAGGCCTGGCAAAAACTGATGGGGACCCTACTAACCAAGGTGGTCTTGACTGGAGGAAGGGCGAGGTCCTTACAAGCAAACCATGTAGCAAAAGGAGAGGTTCAATTCAATAGGCACCTGCTTAGAGATCAGTGCTTACATGTTTTCTGTTATCACTGCAAGGGAGGAAGGTAGGGCCAAAATCAGAATCCGTTTATTCCGCTTACCATTTACTGCCCTGTCATCCACTCCACTAGTCCAATGGTTACCAGTTACCACTGTCATGGGCCTGGGGCTGTATCTGAAACAAAGGAATTTGACTAGATTCCTTGTCATATGTGAAAGTGTAGAGGGTGCCTTTAATATATCCTTCCAGCTGGCAGGGGCCACAGTAAGACATATATATGGATACATATTTGGTGACACATTCCCATCAGTATTCTGTCCCAGGTAGGCAATTAAGCATGACTAGATTGAGACAAGGAAGCACTGGTGCAGTTGCCACATCAATACAGCGTATTCCTCTTCCCCGTGACAGCTGCTCCCTTATGAACAATTTCACTTGCTTTTGCACAGGGGTATTAAAAATCACTAGTATGAGCAGATTATCAGAATGGGTGCATTTTTTCAAGTATGAAAATGTTCATGAAACATGTACCCTCTTTAGTCTGAGCACAAGTTACATCAGATGCATAAGTCACTGGTTCTACGGCATTTTCCAATTAACACTAAGTGCAGCGTATGTCTCCGACACCTTTTATTTTTGTTTTCTTTTCAGTAATATATTTTTAAAAGTTGTAACAATTAAGTTAGCTTAGAAAGCTGCAAGCCCTCAAGATATGGTATGTGGTTCTCTGTTGTTTTCTCTTCAAAAAGATGGCGTGGACACTGACCTCTTCAAGTTTACAAGGCCTTTGCCCAGAGGAAAGGACATATAACTTAGTGATGGAGTACATGCTTGGCATGCAAAAAACTCCACTGGAAGGATTGCAGAAGATGAAAGAGCGCTATTGCCAGGAAGTGTGGACAGTGTGGAGCTCGATGGTCCATGATAACAGCGCCAAAGGGTCTAAAACAAAAGTCAGAGGATGCTTTTTTTTTTTTTAAATGCCTTTTTCTGACATAAAATAAAACATGAATAGAGGAGAAGGATTTACGCAGTGCATATATTTACCTGAAAAGACATGATGAGGTCTCTACGTTCCAATCATATCATTTCATGAAAACAAGAGTGACTTTAATTCAATAGATTAATAGATTGACAAAAGTTATGGTCCTGACCTTTCTCAGTTTCTATTAGCAACTGGTCTTTCAAATGTCAAATTTACACAACTGCTACTGTGTGTGTGATATGTGGGATCTTATCTTTTTTGAAAATAATTTCTCCCTATTCCTCCGTCAAAGCTAAATCATCCCAGCATTGCCTTGTGCTCCCAGCTCAATACATATTAAAGCAGCAAGCTTTAAATCCTATTATGTGTCTCACTTTCATTATGGAATATGGAAATGTTTAAAACATATAGGCAGTTACAATGTCTGAGGCAGGGCTAATGTCCTTCAAACTGTAAGGAAGGGGAGAATGCTAAGTATATTCACTGTATGTTTAAAGGAAAGATGGATCATGATAAGCAATGCGATTCACTTCTAATTCTCTCTTGTTCTCTATTCAAATCATGACTCTCTCGAGCAAAGGCTTAGAGCTATTAATTTTTGTAGCCAACTTACAGTTGCATTAGGATTCTTTCCTCTGGGGGCTTCCGTTCTGGGATTCATGGCGTCCTGACGTGCTCTGGCTTGCTCGTAGAGCTCCCAGAGCAAACGGAGGGTCTTGACGACAGGGTGGGCTTCCAATAGCCCACCGCAGATCCCCCCAGGCAGGGGGGTGACTGGCAGAGAGCCTGGCCCGAGAGAGGAGTTGAGATCGGCTGATAGCGGGGCTTTAAAGAGCGCCGCGACCAGCCTTGATCCCCTCCCCCAGAGAAGGCACTTCGGAAAATCTCTACAAGACCCCACCGAGTTGGATTCTCAACATAAGAACGCATGACCCAGACCTCCAAGACATTCTACAGAAACTGATATCAAGGAAACACTGCTATAACAAGACACTGACTTTGAAGGTAACTTTTTAAAATTGCTCACCGGAGACGCGTTTCGGCCGAAAATAAACAACATCCGATGAAGCGCATGATCGTGCACTATCTGTTGTACTAACATTGGAGCGGAAAAAGTGCAGTTAAACAGCTAAAAAAGGCCAAAAAGCCGAATTGTTGATCATTCCTGCGGTTAAATTATTGACTTTAAAATAGAAACTAACAGTAACTCCGTGAGAATTGCAGTGGAAAAGTACTGGAGCTGCTGCAGCAGAAATCAGCAAAACAGGAAGTGACTTCAGAACAGACAAGTAATCATCCTAGAGAAGACCAAGGAGGCCGGAAGAAGGGAAGAAATCAGGAACAAGGGGGACCATTAAGATTGCCGGACAGGAAGTGAGTACCCGGAAGAACCATTTACCATAGAGAAATTGCGCCCGCCATTTTGGGAAGGTCAGAAAAATTTTCTTTGATTTTAAACGAAAGACTTAATATAAAAAAGTGAAACCAGTGCGATTTAGGTGGGCACAAGAAGGACTTTGATTTAGAGTGTGTTGGAGGGAAGATTGTGAACAACGGCTTACGACCTGCGGCAACGACAGAGGGCAAATACCTGGTCCTCCCCGAAAATGGCTGGAAAAGAGGAAAAAAAGCTACAGGGCATGATGGAAGCTATGGAAAAACGAGTGATGGACGCGATTCTGAAGCTTGAAAAGACCGTTATATCAGAGGTAACAGAGCTGAAAAAAGAAATGTCTGGAATTACAAAAGAGATACAGACGCTGACCAAAAGAGCAGATGAGATGGATGTAAGGGTGAAGGGAGTAGCATCTAATATAGCTGAGGTCACTTTAGAAACAGATAAAGTGAATGTGATGGTCCAATACAATGCAATGATTAATCATATGAGATTCAGGGGGATCCCTGAAGATAAGAATGAGGACATCCATTCAGTCATGGTAGATGCTGTTGCAGATTTTTTGAAAATGGAAGAGGAGAGAGTGGCGACACAGATTGATGTGGTATACAGAGTCAATTCTGCGATTGCGCAAAGGAAAAAATTACCTAGAGATGTAATTGTCCAGTTTATATCTAAGAAGTTGAAGGAGGATTTGTTTAAGCAACAATTTCAGGACGACTTCACAATTGGCAACAAGAAAATCATGGTCCTAAAGGAACTACCCAGAGCGATGCTTCAGGACAGACGACTTTTTAAAGACCTGATTGACAAGCTGAAATCAGAGGGCATAAGATATAGATGGGAAATTCCTAAAGGTGTCAGTTTTTCATTCAAACAGAAGAGAGTCACCATCAAGTCAGTTGACCAAATGACCAGATTCATCAATGATAATTTTATAGACTCTGATAAATAATTACAGAATCAACATGGAGAGTCAAATAATTTCATGGAATGTTAATGGACTGAACTCACCCCAAAAAAGGAAAAATGTCAGACTCTGGTTGGAAAAACAGAAATGCGATATTGTTTGCTTGCAAGAAACACATATTAAAAAATCAGATGCCAAATTTTTGATTCAAAAAAGATTAGGAGAGGAATTTTATTCACTCTCCTCTCAAAAGAAAAAAAGGAGTAGTTACATATATTAAAAAAGAGTTGGAACCAAAAGAAATTTTCAAAGACAATGAAGGGAAATTTTTGGCGGTAGAAGTTGTGCTGCAGAATAAAAAGACATTAATTGTTAATCTCTATGCTCCCAATGGGGCAAAAGAAAACTTTTTTCAGAATTTGTGGGAACAACTACGACAGTTGACCTATGAGCAAATGATTTTAATGGGCGATTTTAATGGTACTGTTGACAATGTTGTTGATAGAAAATCAAAAAAAGGAATTGAGGCCATGGGCAAACTTCCTAAAGTCTTTTTCCAGTTGATTAAACATGAACATTTGGCAGACGTTTGGAGAACTAAACATCCCAGAGACAGTGAGTACTCTTTTTATTCATCAAGACACGAGTCTTTTTCCAGGATAGATATGATGTGGATGACAGAGAACCTAATCTTGCAAACACGCAAAATTGAGATACTACCTAGGACTCTTTCTGACCACAGTCCGATAAAATGGTCAACGTATGTTAAGAGAAAAAAATTTCGATGGCGACTCAACGAAGATTTGCTGGACAAGCAAAATATTGTGGATAAAATAAGGACAGAAACCCAAACATACTTTCAACTGAACTTAAATAAAAGTGTACAGACGCAAACGGTATGGGAAGCCTACAAGGCTGTGATGAGAGGACATCTGATTGCAATTAATAATAATGAAAGGAAACAACAAATGAAAATAGACAAAGAAATTATGGAAAATATTCGGAAAAAAGAAACAGAACTTAAGAAAAGGCCTGGTAAAAAGAAGATTTTGAGAGAATTGAGGATCCTAAGGGAGCAATATGCGGCAAGGTTGAACAAAGAAGTATTTTGGAACTTGAAAAAATTGCAACAGAAATCCTTTGAAGGTGCAAATAAACCTGGCAAATATTTAGCATGGCAATTAAAGAAAAGAAGAGAGAATAAAACAATCACTTGTTTGAAAGATGGAAATAAAGAGATTTTGGACCCAGGAGGAATTAAAAGGGAATTTTTCAAATACTATGCGACTCTCTTTCAATCGAAACAAGCAGATCCTCAAAAAATGTTGGATTACCTATCCAAAGTTAATTTGATACAACCAAATCCAGAAATGAAAACACTCCTAAATGCTGCAATAACTAAGGACGAAATTAGTAAAGCAATAGCCGAGGCAAAAATCTCCAAAGTCCCAGGCCCGGATGGCTTTCCAGCTAAATTTTATAAAAAATTTCATGAAGATTTGGTTCCGGTGCTGGAGATTCTTTTAAATGAAATTAGAAAGACAGGAAAGATCCCTGACTCCTGGAATGAAGCTGCAATCACCTTAATTCCTAAAGAAAGGCAAGATTTAACAAATGTTAAAAACTATCGGCCCATTTCATTATTGAACAACGATTATAAAATATTTGCAAAAATATTGGCAGAGCGCCTTAAAAAGTTTTTGAAAGATACTATTGTGGAAGATCAAGCTGGTTTTTTACCAAATAGACAAATTAAAGACAATATAAGGGTTGTATTGGACGCAATTGAGTATTATGACAAACATCCTGAAAAAGAAGTCGCTTTTTTATTTTTGGACGCAGAGAAGGCCTTTGATAATTTAAATTGGGAATTTATGTTTAAAGTGCTTGAGAAATCTATGATGGGCGTAGAATTTACAAGAATGATCCAATCGATATATAAAGAACAAAAAGCTTCGGTGATTGTTAATGCAGAATCAACAGATATGTTCCGGGTAAGAAAAGGTACTAGACAAGGTTGTCCCCTGTCACCATTGTTATTTATCTGGATTTTGGAGATTTTGCTACAAGCGGTCAGAGATGATGTTAATATAAAAGGGTTGAATATTGGAGGTTTTTCATTTAAATTAAGAGCATTTGCGGATGATATCATGTTTATTGTTGAAGATCCTGTTAATAATATGCCTAAGGTATTTGAAAAAGTAAGAGAGTTTGGTGATCTTGCAGGGTTTTATGTCAACAAAAATAAATCTAAGATACTGTGTAAAAATATGATTGGTACAAAGCAACAAATGTTACAAAATGTGACAGAATGTGAAGTGGTTAAAAGGGTTAAGTATCTGGGAGTTGAAATTACAATGAAAAATATAGATTTGTTCAAGAATAATTATGAAAAATTGTGGGGTTCGATAAAGAGTGATTTAGAAAAATGGGAAAAACTAAGGTTATCTCTTCTTGGAAAAATTGCCGTTATTAAAATGAATGTACTGCCCAGGTTAATGTTTTTGTTTCAGACAATACCAATTGTGAAAGATGGAAAAGTGTTGGTAAAATGGCAAAGAGAAATCTTTAAGTTTATCTGGGCAGGGAAGAAGCCAAGAATAAAAATGAAGATAATGTATGATACTAAGGACAGAGGTGGCTTCCAAGTCCCGAATTTGCGTTTGTATCATGAAGCAGTATGTATGTCTTGGTTATCTGAATGGGTAAATTTGGAAAATAGAAAACTTTTAGCTCTTGAGGGGCACGATTGCAGATTTGGCTGGCATGCCTATCTTTGGTATGGGAAAAACAAAGCTGACTCCATGTTTAAGCATCATTATGTAAGGAGGACATTGTTTGATGCATGGACCAGGTATAAGGATACAATATCGGATGAAAGGCCTTTGTGGATTGTTCCAGCTGCAGTTATACATTTGTTTTCAGAATATAGAGGCAATGATTGGTTGAAGTATCAGGAATTGTTGCAAAGAGAAGGGAAAAAATATGTTTTAAAACCAAATAATGAATTAGAATTTGAGTATGGTTGGCTACAATATTGTCAAATAAGGGACATTTATAAAAAAGATTGTAAAGAGTTTGGTTTTAGGGCTATGAATGATGATTTTGAGAATATATGGTTGAAAAAAGAACGGAAAATGATATCAAAAATGTATAAAACTTTGTTGACTGTATATACTTTGGATGAAACCGTTAAAGAACAAATGATAAAGTGGGCCATAAATATGAACAAAGAAATTTCTATGGAATCATGGGAATTTTTGTGGAAAAGATCTTTTAAAATGTCCACTTGTATTAACGTAAAAGAAAATTGCTATAAGATGATGTATAGATGGTATATGACACCAAAAAAGATTGCTAATATTAGCATGGATAAGAACTTGAGTAATAAATGTTGGAAATGTAAAAAAGTAGAGGGTTCTTTTTACCATATGTGGTGGTCATGTGATAAAGCGAAAGCATATTGGTCTAATATACATTGTGTGATGCAGAAAATATTGAAAACCCCAATTGAGAGAAAGCCTGAACTTTTTCTCCTCGGTTTGACAATGGAAAAAATTCCACAAGAGAAAAGGACACTGTTATGGTACATGATTACGTCGGCGAGAATGGCCTTTGCTCAGCATTGGAAAATGGAGAAGGTACCAGATATACATGACTGGTTGAGAAAATTGTTTTTTTTAGCAGAAATGGACAAAATGACAAAGAAATTAAATGGACAAATGGCAGAACAGTACTTAAAAGACTGGGAAGGATTGAAATTGTATCTAGAAACTGAATATAGAATGAAGGGGAAAATATATAATTTGGATACGTACGGATATTGAATGAGAAGTGAAATGAATTTTGAACTGTATGTACTGTTATACATAATATGCTGAAATTGTAGAGGTTATATATAATTTAAATGTGTTACCTGGTTTGTCGAGGTATTTAAGTCTAAACTTGATTGCCTTATAATTTTTTCTGTTTGTTATTAGCAGTGTTGGAAGCCTATTAGGGGGGTGGGGGGATTGGGATCTTACTTCTTGGAAACTGTATTGGTAACGTGATTGGAAATGTTGAATATATCCCAATAAAAATTTTGTTTCAAAAAAAAAAAAAGGATTCTTTCCTCTGGAATTTAACACTGCAGAGGTCCGTGGAGCTGCTCTTTGCTATTGATTGCCATGATTGGGCCCCGGGAGAACCAATGAGAGTGCCCACCTGCAACTTTTGAAAACTGAAATGGGAATTTTAAACACCACCCACTTATTTCTACTTCTATTTCACCCATAATGAAAGCACGTACACACACACACACACACACTCTTTCTATCCCTCCCCATCCCTTTCCCCACATTCTCTCCCTCTCCAGGAGGAGGAGGCCAGCAAGAGACTTGAAGCAGAAAGTGCCCAGGGCAGGCTTTCTGGTCTGACCCTTCCTTTTCACTCCCCAGCTTGTGGTAGTGGACGGTTTTCAACCACCTTGCTTCTCCCTCTTCCTGCTGCCCCCTCACCCCTCTAGGCACTGGTGCATCCTCTCAATACCGCTTTCTTTTCTCAACCGACCACCGCTTTTCTTGCACTCCCCCATCTCCTCTTTCTTTCCTACCATTGCCCTTTTCTCATAATGGGAGCTGAGTTCTTGCCATGTAACTAACTTAGTTTTTTCCTTAAAAAATCCCCACCCATTCCCCCCACACAGGTAGTTTTGCAAGCTTGGGGATTGTCCCAGGTTTATAGAAAAATTTTCCTGGTCTGTACATGGATCCATTGTGAGAATTTTGGGATCCTGTTCAGAATTATACAGATGTTTCTCTTCCTTGTGCTCTTTTCCTGTACATACGCTGGAAGCAAAGGCTGTGATCACATACACTAAATAATCCATTTTCAATCCACTTTCAATCCACTTTCCAACTGGATTTTGCCAGTTCACACAGTGAAAATCCAGTTGAAAAGTGCATTGAAAGTGGATTATTTAGCATGTGTGACCGCAGCCAAAGTGTTATAGTTATAAACAAAGTGGAACCTTATTCTTCTCTCTTTAATAAGCCCAGTTGGGTTGAGCTCAGAAAGTTGCAGCAAAAGGGAACTGAATAAAGACCCAGCCAGGAGAATACTTTCCAAAGCAGAAAGGAGGGAGGGACACTAACCTTTAAACTGAAAGTCTCCCTCCCCAATAATACAAGTTGACAAGGACAGAAGTAAACACTATGTGGCTGAGCACAGCTTCTCTCAGTTATGTTTAGGAGCATGAAACCAATTTTTTTTTAGATAGATTCAGTAGGAAGATGTTAAAAGATGCCAGTGGCCAAACAAGAAGGAAGAACCAGCAGAAATGAGGCCCAGGGCTTTCCTAAAGCACCCTGCAATGCTTAGCTGTTTGCTCTCCCACATTCGGCTCCTCTGTTTTTGCCAGAAAGAGATGGAAGCAGACTGGAAACAGGTGAAAGCGCTGACAATTACATATTGTGCGGTGTAAAAGGGAATCAATACTGTGTAGGTTATCATATTGCAGTTTTCCTGGCTGCAGGAGCAGGCAGAAAGGAAGGTTGTCCTCCAATCATGAATTCTTCTGAATTTCAAAGCTGAATTTCAAAGTTAACACAGATGCTGTTATCTCATCAATACCTATGGGCTAGACTCTCCTTAACTATTACAAGCTGTTCTGGACCTTGTTGTATCAAGGTGTGTGTGAGTGTGTGTGTGTGTGTGAGAGAGAGAGAGAGACAGACAGACAGACAGAGCTCAAGCTGAATAAATTAGCCATTGCTTGGCTTGATAAAGAAGTAGTTCCAGTCCCAGTAGAGAGAAGGGAGGGGGGAGGCCAGACTTTCTGTGGTGAAATGTACAGTGTTTGCCTCCATTTCAGAATGATACTGTTTTAACTCCTGACACACCTTCAGGAACAGTTACAAGAGTAGAACAGGAACATGCCTTCAAGTATCTGCATGAATGTCCAGAAAGCTCTTTAATGCTGTAAGCAGAGTTGCATCTCCGAAATTAAATGGGAATTACTGTCTCAGTCTCTTCAGCAAACAAAGCCAACCTAAACTGTCTCTGTAATAGAAAGTTGGGATTTATAATGAGGTAGAAATCAAAGATTTGCTTTTATTATTTTTAATGCTTTCTTTCCCACATCTCTATTAAACTATGATTAATGCAGGTGGGTTGCCATATTGGTCTGAAGCAGCATAACAAAGTTTGAGTCCAGTAGCACCTTTAAGACAAATGAAATTTTATGTTTTATGATTAATACAGCCAGTTTGGTGTAGTGGTTAACCACGCGGACTCTAATCTGGGAGAACCGGGTTTGATTCCCTACTCCTCCACTTGCACCTGGCTGGATGACCTTGGGCAAGCTGTAGCTCTGATAAGAGCTGTTCTTGAAACAGAGCAGTTTCTGTCAAGAGCTCTCTCAGCCCCACCTACCTCACAGGGTGTCTGTTGTGGGGAGGGGAAGGGAAAGGAGTTTGTAAGCCGCTCTGGGTAGTAAAGGGTGGGGTATAAATCCAATCTCTTCTTCTTAATGCAAATATTTCCTGTTGAACTAGAAACTGAGTTCTAACCTTTGTTAATTCTTTTGGTTTGATTACCCCACAATTCTCTTGTTGTTCTTATTTAAGTTACTGGAAAGGAAGACTGTGAAACTGATTCTGGAATGCAGAAATAAAAAGAATACTGCAACTGTATATCTTTATAGCACATGAATTCTCAAAAACTTGGCCATAAATTCTGAGATTTTTCAGTGATATTAAATGAAAGACTATTCAGTGGAGTGGAACAACTTTTGATTTATACTATGTGAAGTCCATAAGACCATATCCTGATTATAAGCCCTCCTTTGCATGGTATAAAAAGAGAGCTAGCTATTTTTCAAGGGTTTCTATTTCAATGACATTATATTAATATCATACAAAGAGATATAAAGAATTTGGATGTATTTATTTTATGTTATGCATCTCCCTACAAAAGCTCAAGATAGCATACATGCCAAAAAAACAAAAAAACAAAACAAAAAACAAAAAAAAGATAGCATACATGCAATGATCCTGTTAGCAAAGCTAATAGGTCATAAAATGTTATGAAAATCTGTACTTGCAAAGAACCAATAGCTAGATTTTCTAGTGCCCGAATGGCATTGGTTTCATCAGAACCCACTCCCAGCCTGATTTGCTTGTAATGCAGCCCTCATTTGTGAAATACATAGAGTGAAGATGATAAGAGAGCCTTTGAATTCATGAGGAATACTTTTACCTTGCTATTGAATAGGCATAGACAGCCCAGCCTTGGATTAAGACATAAAGGTCAGAATGTCCTTTTCTCTTTTCATACATTAGTGATAATACTATAGCAGCTTTGCAGAGCTTGTGACCCACCCACCAACTGTATAGTTTGGCAAGGTGCTAGCAAAGTCCCCTCCCCACTTTTTTGGTATCCTAGGCAAGTAGCAAGCACAAGAAGGCTACTGAGTTCTCGGCCATCATATATGGCTGTTTGAAGGAGCATTAGTTGTGCAGACCTGCCCTATACATGATATCTGTCTTCGAAAATAAGGGAAGAAAATGAAGGGTTGTATGAGGGACAAAAAGATAAGGGAGAGAAAGAGACAGAGACCAGGTCCTTATCTCTCAGCTCATTGTGTAAGGAAGGGTGTCTCACCCAGTTTATAGAAAATCCATGCTGTATTGAAATAAATGGAACCATGCAGGCAGGTGAATCTGTACTAAAGTCCTACTCTGGAATCTGTTTTTGATACTAGTGTAAGCCCTTGGATATGTTAAGCAATACTAAAGTGAGCTGACTCTGAGTGTGTGTAGAATTCCTTACCACTATTACCATTCTGAGAGCATTCTGGAAAAAAAACAAACTTACACTATTTGTGTTCTTGGATATCTCAGGGTATAAAAATGCCCTATAGGTGTTTGGGTTTTTTGTTTTTAAAAATGTGTTTGTGGTGGCAGAAGACATTGTGTTTTACGATACCTAAAACCTGAAAGGACACTTCCATGTGAGGAGGAGAATAATTGTATTAATAATAACATTAACAATTGTGCATTTTGTTGTTGGTATTTTTCTGCATGGTGAATGTCTCCCTCTTTGGTGAGGTAGATGTTCTCCAGAGGGGTCATCAGTTATTAGGAGCAGTTGTTATCTCTCCAGAACACTTTTCTGGAGCAGTGTTTTCTGGGGGAAATGGGGTATTTTTATTCTCTAAACATATTTAATAGGCTGGGGGGGGGGCGGGAAGCCTCCCAGAAGTATAAATCAGCTGTAGCGCTTCTGTTTTGGATCAAGCAGTAGACATTGAAGAGGACTTCCATTTGAGACTCCAGAGAACTGATGCCAGTAGATAATATTGACCTTGCATGTGTTCAATTGTTTGATGATACTGTTTACAATTTGCAGACATATTGTGATCAGAACAGGGAGGTGTCTGAGCTTCCCTGGTTAGATATACATATGGGGAACACATGGCCTTCATAACACAATGCCATGTAGCACAGAAGCATTCTTCTATTGTTAGCCTGATTGTTCTGAATTATTAATTACTATGGGGAACAATAGCAATAGGCAATATGGGAGCAAACACCTTTTTATACAGAGGTCCCGCTTCTTCCAGAAGTATCAGAGACAGACAAGGAGACTGTTTTCCAATATGAAATTATTCTTTTACTGTAGATTCTTCACAATCAAACAATACACACACATACATACACTTGTACAGAGCTAAGAAAATTAGAGAGACGTGGATAGCACATTCGCATTAGCAGGAAATCATTGCTGGGCAATATGTTACCTGGTCCACGGAATGAACAAGCGATCCTTTGGAAAAATAGGGAGACTACTAGGGAAATAGGATCGTGTCCTGGCCTGCAGTGACACATGGATATTCTGGTTGTGCAAACCGAGAGTTGTGAGGATGGGATGGGTTAAGACAGAGAGGAGAGAGAGCTAGAGAGAGAGCACATGTGTGTGTACCTTCTTTTATATGGGAGTTCTGGTGGAGTGGGCTTGGTTGGCCACACTCCTTGTTACACCCCCTTCTAGTCCATCCCCAAACATATACTGATTGGTGCTGGGTTCAAGGGGGAAGGGTCTATGGGAGTGGGCAATATTGAACTCTAGGAACTCTGGGTAAGGAGGTGACACCTGATGGGATTATGACTCATGCGACCAGAGTAATTATCATGGATTGTCTTCTAGCTGCAGCTTCAGGGAGGTGAATCAATCTGGGGGAGGGGGAGTGTGTTGCCTACGTGTGCAGGAAGAAACTCCTCATGGAGTTTGAGTCTTTGTTCTCCTGCCTTGACATGCCATCTGCCTGGTTTTCAGAGCTTCAAGCAGCTAGGGAGCTGGTCCATCTTACAACAGGTAAGTGGGCAGGTAACCTCAGGAACCGTGGCACATTATCTCAGGAAGGTTTCCTTCTGCTAGATATGTCTCCAGTTGGTATCACTTTGGGTCACCATGCAATACAGTTCCTATTACACACCATTTACTCAGTCCAGGTTTCTCTTGCTTATGAAATTATAAGTCCAAGATGGCGTTACATACGCCTTGTAGGGCAACACTATGGCCACTCTGCATAAAGTATCATTGAATGAGAAATCACTGGAAACAGACACACATTTGCCTTGTGGGTGAGCAGCTTGTGGTTTGTGTCTCCACAGGTATCTGGCAGTTCACAGTCACACCCTAATCAGCTTTGAAACAGGAACAACAAAATATTCTACTTCCCACAATGCAGAAAGTTCTGTTTATATTTTTACAGTTAGCTTGTGAAGAACACCTGCTAGACTAAGATTTCAAAAAGTGGTCATTTTAAGAACCTATTTAGTCCTTTGATGCAATGCAACATGTGCACACATTTATAAGAAAGCCTGCATCCACATGGCCCTCAGTTCGGACAACTGAGTTGTGGGGAATATGAGCTAATTACCAAAGCAGTGAAGTTATGCCTAATATCCCAGCTGTGAACTGCAGTTCTGACAAATAAGTTTCAATTTGGCAGACATGGACAACTGATATTTATGGTGAGAAAGCAGATAGCAAATCTGTTAAATTGGTACAGGTAAGGAGAGAATAAGCTTGGGGAGTGGACAAACTTCATACTACTGTTGGTCATATCAAAGCTTCCTTATTCCAAATGGTTAAGTCGATTTATGTTCACTGCTATCTACAACAAATAGCATTCAGAATGGCTGTACAATCAGTGCCTAATTTAATAAAAGTTTTGTAGCATTGGGCATGCCAGCAAAAGTAAGTAAATGTTGCTTCTTTGTCTTTATCCTTACATGCAACACAAGATTTTTCATATCGTGATAGAACAACTATTGTTATTGGTATTTTGATTTTCATCTGCACATTTGCAAGTCAATGTGAATTATGTTAAATGTTCAGGATAACCAAACAACACCTGCATTTTACAAATTTTAGCAGAGATGTAAGGTAAATATATCCCAAGGTGTAAACAGCTGCAGAGACAGATTTTCCCCACAGAAGTCTGATTCCAATTATATGTTTTATTTTTATTTTTTAAGGTGGAAGACGACTACTTAAATAAAGCAGCAGACAACATTTAGATTTTAGATGTAATTAAAATACAGCAGGTACTAAAATCATATTAGAAATATGTAACACTACAAAAGTAAAATGACTGTGAATTAGGATTTTAAATATGAATTCACTTTGTTTGGCTTATCATGTCTTTTGGATTTACTTTCTGTAAACACACAAGCAAATTAACCTTGCTTATATAAATGCTGATACAAACCGTATTGTAACTATGTGTGTTCATTTACTGATGAGAAAATAAATATGCATATTTTAAAATAATGGTGATGTAGCAACTTCCTATAAGCTTTTTGAAGTTCTGAAATTCCCTTCACCCTTTTTTAATTTTTGGATTTTAAACAAACTTCAGAGCTATTCAGCTTTGTACAAATATCCCAGCAGTTTTGACAGACATTACTCACAGTTAGCTCTTACCCCAGTCTTCCTTACTATTTGACAAAGCCATGGCAACAACAATTAGGGGACACTCGACTCCCTGCCCCATCCACCTTTGGCTGTCTGGGGGATTATTTTTATTTTATTTTATTATTTTATTGGTCTTGTATCCTGCCCTACCCTGCAAGGAGGCTCAGGGTGAGTCCCATCAGTATTAATACAATATAGTACAACTAAAAACAACAAGTTAAAACCACATATGCCCCGGTCATATGGGCCAGATAACGTGGGGGAGAGGCATGGCTATTTGCACTGTCACTATTAGACCCACAACGATGTGATCAGATGCGACACTGGGGAACCGGGTTTTTTTTTTCAGCGGTGCGTGTTTCCCGCATGCTTCAATGAGGCAAGAGGAGCGCGCTGGAGCGATCAGATGGAGAATGTCCATCTGTGGCCTGTGGCAACTGTTTGGTAGTGGGGCTTTTGCTGGTACTTTTTAACTCTGGATCTTCGGCCGGACAATCCAGGTTGCCGACGGGTGTGGGACTTGGCCAGATGTGTCTGTTTGATCGCACCAGTAAAATCCATCCGGCATTTGTGAGTATCCCGCAGCAAATTCTGCATGTGATCGGAACCATCGATCATAAAATACCATGTAAAACTCTGGTCATATGTCTCTGCAATTCAGATGTAACAGAAGCGTGGGTTTCTACGGTCGATTCTGCATTTGCATTTTTAAATGAGTTTCGTGCTGCATTTGCATTTTTAAATCAGTTTCGTGCTGCTGTGATGCTGTCTTTCTCTATGCTTGATGGTGTCACAGCAGCATGAAGCTGATTTAAAAATGCAAATGCAGATTTAACCTACATGGCTATTCATTTCCAGGCCACTGATGGGAGATCAACTGGGGAGGGAGGGACATCTGCTTCCTCAACCAAAAGCCCAATGGAAGAGCTCCATCTTACAGACCCTGCAGAATTGTAATAAATCCTGCAGGGCCCTGATCTTATATTGGGAGCTCATTCCACTGAAAAGGCCCTGGCCTAGTCGAGCCAAGTTGGACATCCCTGGGGCCTGGGACAATGAAAAGGTGTTAATTTGTAGACCTCAGTGCTCTATGGGGCTTATATGTGGAGAGGCGGCACCATAGGTATGCTGGCCTCTGGCCATATAGGGCTTTAAAGGTAAGCACCAACACCTTGAAATGGATGCAGTATTCAATAGGTAGCCAGTGCAGTTCACACAGCACTGGGTGGATATGAGCCCACAGAGGTGTCACTGTCAACACCCGTGCTGCCATGTTCTGCACTAGCTGCAACTTCTGGAGCAGAGTCAAGGGTAGCCCCATGTATCGAGAGTCACAACAATCCAGTTTGGAAGTGATCATTATGTGGATCACTGTGGCCAGGTCCCAGGGGTTGAGATATGGGGCCAACTGGCTAATTTGCCTCAGATGGAAAAAGGCAGACCTGGCAGTGGTGGTGACCTGGGCCTCCATAGAAAGGGACACATCCAGGAACACCCCCAGACTCTTTACCCTCGACGTTGGCACCAGTGGAGCCTCATCAAAGGCTGGGAGCCTGATGCCCTGACTCAGTCCCCTCTAACTCAGGTGCAGGACCTCCATCTTGGATGGATTTAACTTCAGTCGGCTCTGTTGTAACCATCCAGCCACAGCTTTCACATTCATTTCTTAGGCAGTCCATCCGTTGTGGACTGCCTGGTTGTTTTAACTGGAGATGCCGGGCTTTGGACCTGGGACCTTCTGCATGCCAAGCAGAGGATCCTCTTCTGAGCCACAGACCCTCCCCATCTTCATTGGTCCATCAATCTGCAATTTTCATGTTTCTAGGAAATTAAAATAGATACAAATATTCAGGCAATCTGTTGCAATACTTTTAAAAAGACCATTTTAAAAGTATCCTACCTTCTAATAAGGGTTCCTACTTCCCCTCCTCCCCAATCTGCAAAGGGGCAATCCTAGTTTCTTCACTTTTGGTCAGATCCTGGGCACTGTTCTTTCACTCCTCAGTGCTGCAAGAAATTTCCAAAAGGCAGTGTTCTTTGGCCCTACCCTTCAGGATAACCGTTGCTTATAATTCTTCCAAGGGAGCAACAGAATGAACCAGTCTATGATGCTAACAGACAGCAAATGAGATGATACAGGGAGTGCTTCCCTATTGCTTTAGGGAAAAGAAATGATTCTGAATAATTATATAAGCATAAGTGTGTTATGTAGAAATGTAATGCAGGCTTTGAAGAGTTATTTAGTACTACTGTGTGTTCTATGACCTTTCTGCTCAGAACCCAGCAAGTGGTGTGCGTTGACTGAGCAAAATCAACTGCTTTAGTGTCAGTCACAGATAGAAGCATATCGTCAATCTTTTTGCCATGCAAAAGAACACCAGAAAATCCTGTGAAAACAGAGCAGATGTTCCAGCCATCTCACTCTGCTTCTCGGTTTGACACCAGCTTAAAACTGGCATCTATCAAGAATTACCATTTGCTAAACAGGCAAGGTGCTTCATTAAAATATAACATCCCCATAAAAAAGGAATGGTTAAATCTACTGAGCATTAAGGTCTTGTCACAATAAAAAAAATATTTTTCGTTTCATGGTTGAAGAAAGGGAATTGTATCACAGAGAAACTAATACTCACACGCAGTAAAATAGGAATAACTAGTCAAGCATACTAGGAAACACTGTTGCATTTTTTAAAAGCTAGATGCAAATCTAGTAGCATCTTAGAGGCCAGTAAGATTTTGAATGTATAACCTTTCAAAGTTGCCCTGACCTGGATAGCGCAGGCTAGCCCAATCTCCTCAGATCTCAGAAACTAAGCAGGGCTGGCCCTTGATGGGAGACCTCCAAGGAATACCAGGGCTGTGACGTGAAGGCAGACAATGGCAAATCATCTCTGAATGTCTCTTGCCTTGAGAACCCTTTGGGGTTGCTGTAAGTCAGCTGTGACTTGACAGCACTTTCCACCACCAACAGTCAGCAAACACCTTTCAAGAGTCAAAGCTCTGTTTGTCAGATGAAAGCTCCGTTTGACTCTCTATAGCTTAAACCTCCAAAATTGTGTTGTTCTCTAAGGCTCTATGGATTTGAATCTGGCTCCTCTACTGCAGACCAACATGGCTACCCTCTGAAATGATAGCATTTTTATTATTTACTTGGTTGTTTATGACATTTCTATACCTCTATTCCTTGTGAGTCAATGCATCTCAATGGTGCTGCTATAGCACTTCAGCTATAGTGCTCGCTTTAGAATGTTAATAAAAAGTCAAAGGAAAATCATGCAGCAAAAAAGGGTGCGGAAAAAGTGGCAACGTTTGAAATGTCTGTAGCGCTTGAGAGGCAGCTTATTAATGGAAGGAAATTTGCTGTATGAAACCCCCGTCTCTGTATTGCTTTACTCAAAATCGGACCAACAACAAATAGCATCTGGTTTAGGATGGTAATGTGAAAAGGGCCAAGTCAGGAGAAAGTTTGCCTGAACAATACATCCTTATGTTTCCATCTAAACTGGATGACAGAAGAGACAGCCCTTATTCCAACTGGTGGCCCATTCCATAGGGTTGGGGCTGCCACAGACAACACTCTTGCCCTCACAGAAACAGATCTTACCTCCATTAAAGAGAAGAGAGATTAAAGCTTGCTGTGATGAACTTAAGGTCTGTCCAAGTGCTAAATACAGGGAGAGAAGATTTTAGTATCTGGGACCCATACTGCAAAGGGCTTAAAAGATCAAAATGAGCAAGTGGGTTGCCAGCACCGCGGCTGACATCATAACAGAAGTCTAGGTAACCATCTAATCTTTAATTACTTAAATTTGTTCAGTTTTTATGGACATGAAATTGTATATACAAGAGGTGGGACCCGCGATACTCACGGGGGGGGGGAAGTATTCTGGCCCACCAAGTTTCCCCCTCCCTTCCCTCCCAGCAGCGGCGGCAGCAGTGGTGAGGCCGGCCGGCCACCAAGTTTTCCCCTCCCCAGCAGCGGGGGTGGCGGTGGCGAGGCCGGCTGGCCCGCCAAGCTTCCCCTCCTTCCTGAGCAGCAGTAGCAGCAGTGCGGCAGCAGGGAGGCCGGCCACCACCAAGCTTCACCCTCCTTCCCCAGCAGCAGCGGCGAGGCCAACTGGCCCGCCAAGCCTCCCCCTCCCTCCTGAGCAGCAGCAGCAGTGGAGGCGAGGCCAGCCGACCCCCCAAGCTTCCCCCTTCCCTCTGCAGCAGTGGTGGCGAGGCCAACCGGCCCGCCAAGCTTTCTCCCACCCTCCCGACCCCTGTGATGGCGGCAGCAGCAGCGAGGCAGCTCCACAGGTAAGCCTTCTCTCCCTGTCTCCGGCCCGACAATCCCCCCCCGCCGATTATCCCTTCCCCCGTGGGCACCGGCGGCGAGGCCTGAGTGCCTCCCAACCACCGGGCCCAATGATCTCCCCCCCTCTGATTTTCCCTCCCCCCGGCACCAGCGCCTCTCAGCTGCTGGCCTGCCACAGAGTTCCCAGAGCGTTCTCTGTATCTGCGCAGGGAACGCTCGTACTTTTTGGGGGATTTAAATATTCCCCGTACATTTTTAAAAACTTTTTAGATTTTTCTGCACACGTGGGGACAGCCCCACATGTGCAGGAAAATCTCCCTGCCCCCCAGGTGCCCCCAATGTGTGGATTTAGATATCTTCACACAGGGGGCCACTTGGGGATTAGATATATAGATTCTTATTATCACTGTAACCCATGTCTGGTTTCAAAGGTGGGCTAAAACACTGTAAATACCAAAATACCCCCCCCCCCAATAAATGGGCTGTCATGATCTGGACCAATTGCACTTTCAGGCCTTCTTCAAAGGAATATCCACATAGAGCACATAACAGTAGAATGGATCAGGTTACCATGTCAGAAATGGATGAATTTTCCTGGCTGAATGTTGCTAAATCAAGACCCTCCTAGAAACCACTCTGACCTGTTCCTGTGTAGGTAAGACTGGGTCTATCAGCTTCAGTGTTACCCCATCTGATGGAACTAATTAAATCCCCACTAACTGACCAACATCTTTGCCCCCCAGGCCAGAATAACGAGACAGGCACAGGTATTGGGTAACTAAAGGGCCACTTTATTTAACTATTAATATTAACTGAAAATGGCAAGGGCTAAAAAGTTATGCAGTATGGTCAAGGCCAGGGGTCACGAAAACCCCTCCCTTGCCATGGAAGGGGGTGAGCTACCCTGCCCCAGGCTGGAGCCCACAGGCTATGGCTCACACCTGGCCAGCACAGCACACAGGTAATCACCCCAAAACTCCACCCCTGAGATGCAAGACTCAAAGGGAGGATCTATCTGGGGCAGTTCAATAGGCAGTCTGCTTTCCCCACCGCGGACCACATGACCCAAGGACTGTACTAACAAGACCCCTAGACCCCAAAGAAGAGGTGTCAGCTGGCACTCACCAGACTGCATTCACTATTCAAATACAAACCTGCCAACCTATAAAGTGACCAACCTATTTAACAACCGCACCACCCAAGCCAATTTCCCAAACCACTCCTGCAGTGCAAGATAGGTGAAAACACCCCCCACCACACAGCCAATTTGGTGGGGGTGAAAAATTCCTACCTGGCCCCAGCAACAGGCGACCAGCCAAACCCTAAACTGCCTGCAGGGTGGGAGGGTGGGCCGAAAATAGAGCAAAGACTGAAGATCAGGGTGGGGCTGGCACAGAAGACTTCTGACCCCACCCCAAGCAAACTCCCAGAAGCAGCATTTGCCACCCGAGACTGACTCGGTCTCCTTGCAGGGGGGTAAAGGCAGCCCCCAGACTACATGGCCACAAGGGCTGGCAGCCAGGTGAGCTGAGTTGCCACCATCTTTTTACCCTTAAATTCAGTAACATGCCTATGTAGGTCATCTAACAGTGGAAAGGCCAGTGTGGGAGCAAAGAGCCCACTCAAGAAATGAACTGAATCATTCAAATACCACACAGGACACAGAGTGCTGTCCATGTAAAACTGGCCATCAAATGAAAAACCCAACAGTTCAAAATCATCAAGGTGTACTGGGAGAAGGTGAAAGACTGACTTAATGTCGCATTTGGCCATCTCCCCACCCAAACCACACCAGCGCACAATGCACACAGCTTGATTAAAGGAAGTGTACCAGACTGGACATAAGTAATCAGGGATTGAGCCATTGACTGACCCACACCTAGGGTAAGAGAGATGATGAATTATTCACCAGGAGCTTTTTTGGGAATGATTCCCAAAGGAGAAACACATAAATAAGGGACTAGCAGGACAACAAATGGGCCTAAAATTCTTCAACCTGCTCCTTCTCTGTTTTGCTCCTAATAACGTGTTCCATGCCCTTGATTGATTGTAAATTGTGCGCCACGAAAGGGACCCTGGGGCCCTGACAGGGAATGCGAAAGCCAAACTTAAACCCATTCAACAGATACCTACAGCCTTTAAGTTTGGGATAGTTCCTCAGCCAAACCTCAAACACTCTCAGTTTTATGGGGCTGGGTACCTTTTCCAGTAGGGCTGCCCCCCCCCCTCAGGCTTCCTATGACCCCTTTGGGGCTTACTTTGGAAGCACACTGAAAAGAGGTGCAATACTCCGCACAAGGGACAATCATGCCAGTATTGGCAAGCTTTCCAACTACAGACACTTTGCAGCCCAAATTTCCAACCGAGCTGGTGGGGTTGAACCAGCTGCCTCACATAACTGCAGGCAGTAGGAGCAGCCGAGCTGCAATGAACCAAGAGGCCACTATGGGAGCGATCACCCAAATTTGGCCTGGCTGGAGACATGACCTGAAGCCATAGCTGCAGATGTATTTGATCCCATCGAAGAGAAGGGTTCATAGCCACCCTCATCCTGAATTCCTCATCATATTAGCCAGGCAGGGCCAGTAAAACCTGTGTAACCCTTGTAAATGATATCAAAATACTGGAATAATGATGCAGCCCACCAGGGCTGCACCTTTGAAACTACTCCAGCATAGACCAGGAAACCAGGCACGCAGTTGGCCCAAGTCCTGTCCACCTTCATCTTTTTTAGTTTCTCTCTGTCCTTATTCTTCTTTTCTAACTTAATGTAGAGAAAGGTAAAAACATCAATGAAATCACCTTTACAAATCTTATTTCTAGTAGCTGGCAGTAAGTGATCTCCCAGCGGAAGTGTCAGAACGCTAAAGGGCAAGGCTGACACTGGCACTGAGGTGTATGAAGCACCCCAGGGGGAAAGGCAACCCCACCAAGGTGCTGGGGGCACGGTGGGAGGCTAGACAGCCATGCCACTCACAGGACCTTGAGAAGCACCCAGAAAAGGCTGGAAACCCCAAGGCTGCCCTGGAACTTGACCGTATGTGGATGGAGCCTGGCCTGTAGTCATAGGTCCAGGGTCCGATTGGTTTCCCCAGGGCCCCCAAGGCCAAACCGCTGTGGTGTGAGGTGTGGCATCGGACTTGCCTGCTGCCACAGATACATCTGCAGGAGATGGCTCAGCCACATCAACTGACTGTTGCTGCTGAGGTACAACCCCCGATGGGGCATCATTACCAGGATCCTTCGCTTCGACCCCCTTGCTGCCAGACCCAGCAGAAGAGGAAGACCTACTCTGGAGAAGAGACAAGCATGTCAGCACTTCGGCCTGAAAGTGCTTATTGGTGAAAGCACAAGTTTCTTTCCATCCTTTTGAACCCTCCCCAGCTGGTGGGCAAGGAAGGGAAACTCCTGAAGGCTGTTCCAGGGCCTTTAACCTCTCTAAAATAGCCTGCTGCATGACATCATCCTTTTCATCCTCAGATGAGGATAAGGCAGGGACAGGCCACTTGGGAGGAGCCTTAATTGCAGGCTGTTTCCCTTTGGAATGCCCTGAGCCCTTCCTGAGTCCCATGCTGCCTGAGGGAAACCGAAAGTGGCCTAACACGAAACTGAAACTGGCCAACACAAGGTAGAATAAAATGGCTGCCAAAGTTAATAAAAAAATGGCTGCCACAAGACCACTAACCAGCATCTCAGGAGCCCCAGCTACTTTACTGAGCAAGGCAAACAAAAAGGCCTGCGAACAGCCCAGTAACTCAACCCCTTCTGTGCTAACTGTCTGATGCCCACAGTCCCAACTATCGTGCCTGGATAGAAGGCCCAACCAAGAGCCCCAATGAGGACAGGCAGGTGCCTAACCCCCCCAAAAAATACACACGGAGGTGGGAAGGGAGCAGACACTGCTATTCCCCCATGCCATTCACAACCCACTGTAGGGGCTGCAAGAGGCCCCAAAGCGGCTGCCTGCTGGTGCTAACTGCCACTGCCCCCCCCCCTAAAGCTGCTGCCCCCTGGGAAAGCCACCTCAACTTCAGGAAGCGGCCCACCACAGGGTGCCACTCCAGGAAGCTGCCATCACCACCACACTGCTGAAAGCTGCCACCTCCACACACTGCTGCCACGGGAAGCCGCCCTTGCCCTTGCTGAATCACCACCAACATCAGGGAGAGCAGCTGCCAATCACCACCACCATTCACAGCTGCCACCAGTCGAGGGCCCAACCAACTGCCACTGCTGCCACTGTACCCAGCCAGGCTCAGCCCTGAATAAGCTCAAAGGTTGGAGCTGCATGGCAAAGCTTCTCACCCTCTAAAAACAGGGCTAAGACCAGTGTTCCCTCTAAGCTGAGTTAGTGCGAGCTAGCTCGCAGTTTTTTAGCCTCTGGCATGCACATTTTTGTCTTAGCTCAGGAAGGATGGCTCCAGAGCAAACTAATTTATGCAGTAGCCAAATCGCTTGCTCACAACTTTAATGCCAGTAGTTCGCAAAGAAGAATTTTTGCTCACAAGACTCAACAGCTTGGAGGGAGCATTAGCAAAGACTGAACATTGGAGCGGGGCTGGCACAGAAGACTTCCAACCCCGCCCCAAGCAGACTCTGAGAAGCAGCATTTGCTGCCTGAGCCTGACTCGCTCTCCTCACAGGGGGACAAAGGCAGCCCCCAGACTACATGGCTGCAAGGGCCATCAGCCAGGTAAGCTGAGTTGTCTTTTCAGGATTTGACTTACCAAGGACCCCCTCTCCCATGTACATTCTAAGCCTGACATGAGGTCATATACATGTACTGCCATGCCATGCAACTTTTCTGAATTACAGGTGTCCAGTCTGGGATTTATATCATACTTTGGGGAGCTGCAATTGGCTGGAGACTTAGTTGATATCCTAAACTGTACTATGGCTGTGGAGGCATAATAGGAAGTGAAGCTTTCACTGACTTTGACTTCAAGAGGAGTACTTATACTTGTGCCTATTTTGTTTGTTTTCTGCTGGTGTAATATTACACAGGGGGTGAGATGGAGAAATGGGCTGAGGAATTTTCACTGCTTTCCCAGTATGCCCCCAGCATTGCTAATTCTAGCCCCTGTACCAGCAGAGGTACACTAGTGTCAGGCTTCTACAGATTCATATTTTCTTGTTTCACCTGAATGAGCCTAAGGGCCAATCTGCATTTAGCATCTGCTCCGTTGTTTCACCAAACACACACTGGAACAGAAAAAGATGCAGTTCAAAACCACATTCAACTATCCCGGGCCAACACTGTACTGACTGCAGAGTCACCCCGAATGGCCATAAAACAGCCATAAATCTATGCAGACAGCCACTATAAAACCAGAAGTCAAACAACGTGAAAGCAGCATGGAGTCTGGACACTGCCATAAAATGCAACACTCAATCAAAGTGAAAGTGGCAGGCAATGTAGATGGGAATTTCTGTTCCAGTGTGAGTTTGGTAAGATAGCAGAGCAAATGCTAGATGCAGATCGGGCCTAAGCTGATCTCCTAAGCAGTTTACCCAGTGGCCTTAGGATAGCACCATAACTCTCCCCTTACCTCTTTTTGCTTCTTTTAAATAATGTCATTCAAAGGGCGACCAAACTGTCCCATCACAGCAAGGGTGCAAAAAATTAATGTGGTAAATGGAGGCTCTCCTTTGGTGCCTCCAGAAATCCTCATTTTGTAAAGACATACATGGTCACTGCCTTGTTGCTTTTCCCCATGATTTGGACAAGGCAGATTCCTGAGGCTTTGCACATTCCTTTTATTCCCCCTGTTAGAGATACAGGAGTGAAAAATAAAAAAAACTAAAGCAGAGAGACACAATTTTCATTCCCCCCCCCAGATTTAGGGAACTGAAGATACTTCATTTGTCCTTCATGTTAATCGTCTTTTTTGTCTTGCCGTGATTGGGTTGACTTTCTCCATCCCCTGTCTTCTCCTCAAAAAAAACAGAATGAAAGTGTATTATGTCTTAGGGCTGCAATATTCCAGGACTGGGTATCAGAGACAGGCTGAGCTTGGAGCTCTAGAACAATAGCCCACCAGGACTCTGGAGGTGACCAATGAGAAACTAATGTTATGTAAATAGCCTATCATTGGGAGTTGGGTGTGGTTGGGTGTGGTTTTTGCATGCCATTTAAGCAGGGCTGTGGCCCTGAAGTTTCAGTCTTGTATCTGTTGAATCACTAATAAAGCTGAGCTGATCACTAGACTTGGGGTCTGCTCAGCCATGGAACCCAGCATTTAACAGAAAGTCAGAAACCATACTCAACAACTATGCTCACCTAATATAGATAACTTCCTCACCTGCCTGGGCTTTCTGGAGAAAGAGCAGGATAGAAATATGAAGTGGACTTTAATGCTTGCCTCCTCTGAGCACAATTTATCTGGACATTTCCCTACACAAGCCCCATTGAGCGTGGCATTCTTTTCAATAGATCCAGTATAGGAGAAGATCCGGGCAGATTGTGGCCAGACTTGTCTCCAGGGATATATGTCTGTTCCACAACATAACATTGGTTTCTATTCTTAAATTGTTTGCTCCCATCCAAATAAGGATATTTATAGTTATATATTGCCTGTGCATGAATATAGCTGAATTGCTTCCCAGAGGGCCAGAAGATATTTTATTTGTATGAGGCTATGATAGACATGAGATGTTTATCCTTTGGCTAGAGCCGCATGGAAGCTTCATGGCATACCTGATCAGGCTCTTACAGCTAGGGTCAGCGGCAGCCTGAGCTGTGCTATGTGCATAACACCTTTGGAGCTGATAGAAGGCTCTTTTACAAAACTAGTCTTCTAAATGAACTTTTATGTTTTTTTACGGGAGCATCTTGACTCGCCGGTATGAAAAGTGAGGGAAATGCAAGGCAGACTGAAACCTTTTCTTTGATTAACTGAGCCAGGTTATTGGCATTATGAAATTGCCTTTCTGCTTCCGAAAGTAGGGTTAGCAAGCTCCACTTTCATTAATATTCAGTGTCTTTGCATTATGGCTCTGCTCGTTGATCATTCATATGGAACACTAATGGCACCCTGGATGTTGAATTAAATCCTGTCTTTATGGCTTGCCATTCTGCTTGCTTTGGGGGGTCACTGCAAGAGGCAAAGCTGCCTCTTAGCTTTAAAAGCTCTGAAACACATTCCCATGCTAAGCCAACACTCAGAAGGACGTGGCCAAGAGTGAGGTCTAAAATAGAGCAGAGGGCTAAAACAGAGTAGGAATAAAGCTCCACAGATATGTAGATTTGGATTTTTAGTGGTAAAGAGGACACACAGTGTAAACTTGTGGTTTCTAAAGCTTGCGTTTAAATTAAGAGGATTCCTGCGTATTTGCTCAGAGGCTGCTCCACAACATGACCTAGACATCATGCTGTCCACTTAGCCATAGCTAAGAAAACATTCTTGTATGAAAGGAGTGGCATTCAGCATTTTAGGACTAAACCAGGAATAACTCCCATGAAGATTCCAAGCTGACATTATTCTTCCAGGCATACAGGCAATGTCTGCTATCCTTCTCCCACAATTCTTCTCTTTTGTGCTATGTAGACCCATTGGATCAGTTTGTGGTAGATTACATATGCTGCATAGGTCAGGTGTGCACTAGATGTACACCTAAGCACATCCCCCCCCCGCAAAGTCACAGATGCAGACACATTCTTATTGCTGCTCGCTGAAAGCCCATTATGCCTGAGTGAAAATGAACTTTGGAATTAAAAAAGGAATTGGTTCAACTGCTGCTGCTTCATGTGCATAACACCTAACCCCACCCTACCCAGGCTCCACCCCCAATCTCTAGGAAATTCCCAACCCAGTCATGGCAACGTTACCACACGCATAGATGGAGAGACAGACTTAAAAATCACAACAAAAAATGCATAAACAGGAAGGAGGGTCAGTGAGGGAACACCCAGGGCCGACCTGCTCACTAGGCAAACTAGACTTTTGCCTAGAGGTGGCCAATCATGAGGGCACTGAACTGTGCCCCCCCCACCAAAAGCCCCCCATCACCCCCTGACCCCAGCTGCTGCCGCCTCTTTCCCCCCGCCGTCATTCTCCCTCTTCCTTTTCTTTTTGCTCCCTTTTAATGAGCAGGAGACTGGGAAGACAGTGAGCCAATCCCCAGCCTGGGCCAACGATCAGAGCGCCTCAGAGCCTGGCTCCAGACAGGGTGTCCACCATGGTTGGACTCCATGACTGGTTGCCAGTGGGGTGGGTGGGTGGTCTGGATGACCCTTCTTCCCACTGGGCCTGTGGGTGGGGGCATGCCATTGTCCCAAGGAGGGTCAGGAGAAGCCCTGACTTTGGGGGGTGGCAGTCCTTGGGGAACAGAGGCTCCCAGAGAGTAGATGTGTGGAACCTCCAAAATGACCATGACACTGGCTGCGGACTCTCCACATGAGAACTCACCCAGCGGGTGGTGAGTGGGGCCTCCTGACAGGGCTCAGGGTGTGAAGAAGCCTGCTGAGCAGAAAGAGAGGGCGGCCCACTCACCCAAGGGGAGCAGGCGGGAGGTTGCCACTCTGGGCTGGCCTTTCCCTGCTGGGAGGTGAGTCCCGCTGCTGTGCAGACTTCCAGTGCCCCAAAGGCAGGTGGCAGCTGGGCCAATCCCTCAAGCAGTTAGGGCCGCAGGGCTGTTGGCCTCTCTGGCTGCCATCCTGGGGAAGGCTGTGGAGGCTCCCGCAGGGGCTGAGGGTGGAAGAAGCTGGATCCCCCCACCTCGCACAACTTCACTGGGGATTGATTCCGGGCCCTTTTGCCCCAGAAGGTGTCAGAGAGGTCTTCTGGCTTCCTCTGATCACGGCATTGTGCATTGGCAGTGCAGCTGGCCCAGTGCGCAGGGCCCCCAATGCACCATCCCCCAGCAGCCGGCGAGAAGCAGCCAACCCTCCCCAATGCCTGAGGACTCTCCCAGCTGGCTAGAGCTTTGGATACTTCCCGGGACCAGCCCATCTGCCCGCTTTCCTTCCTGTCTTCCTCTTCCTCTCTCTCTCTCTCTTGCAAGGGGGGCCAGAAGGTAGCCTCACATAGTGTACAAAAAACCCTGGAGCTGGCCCTGGGAACACCTAACCCCCCAAAAAACAAACAGAAAAGTCTTCACTCACTGGGAGATACATTTCCCTGGTGAGTAGGTTTGCCAGGTGACTACCAATGGCAGGCAAACTCCTGGCACTTTTGGCTGCCACCCTCCGAGACTCAGAAGCAGGCTGGCCAAATGGGGCAGCAATGGTTGCCATGTGATGATGTCTCTTCTGGTACTACCTGGAAGCATCTGCATTGGGCAATGCAAAGCTCTAGAACTCCAGAGTGGTCAGCCAATATTTGTAGCAATACTAGTACAACTCACAATGGAACATTTGGGAACACGTTCAGCAGGGGACTGTAATAACATCCCCAATCACAAAGGCATAAACATTAAAAGGTAAAACAATAAAATAAAAAAACCAGAAGATAGAATAGACAATCCATCTTCAAAAGGTCAAAGGAGAAAAACAGATATCACTCTAATATCAGTTTCAGCTTTCCTCTCAAACTTTATTTCTGATTTGGACTTGTTTAGTAGTTGAAAATCTGCCTCATAGCTTTTTAAAAAAACCATTTGAAACAACAAGGTTGAATCAAACCAGCTAACTTGAACTTCTTTCACATCCTTATAATGAGCCTCCTGGTTTTAGTGCCTGCCTTGCAAAGCAAAATAGGGAGTTTGTCAAGTACCTGGCAGGCCCCTAAAGCATCACTGGTAAATTGTATTCCAGTTTTGGGGTCAGAAAATTGGTGTGTCAAGCAGCTGAAACACATTACATTTCAAACAAGCAGGGGATTCACCCTTTGCTGGAATTTGTGCTATTGCAATAATTCACCCCCTGGATTTTTCTGAAAGGAAACTCTGAGAGGTGTATGATTACTATATCCCAATACCCAATGATGGGTAGATCTTGGGGTTTATTTTATAAAGTTAAATGTGCACTATGTTGTCAAAGGCTTTCATGGCTGGAGTTCATTAGTTGTTGTAGATTTTCTGGGCTGTACATACAGTCCAGAAAATCTACAACAACTAATTAAATATGCAGCACTATAACTGCTGAATCACTCACTGAGTCAGATTAGGCTGTGGCCAGATCTTTTCCCCAATAGTTCCTGTTTCATGTCCCATAGGAACATGTCCCAGCAAGCAATGCTTCTTTGTTGGTTATAGTCACTAATATACTTAGGAAAACCTCAAAGATGTGGAGACTCATCTAACTACCTATCTTTTGTTAGATAAATCAAAGCCCTGTTGCTCTAGACAAACAGTTGGAATGACAATACAAGAAGGCAACCATGCTAGGGATGGGCACAAACCCATTCATGACCCAAAATTTGGCCTGAACTTGGCCTGGTCCAGAGCTACTGAACCGATGTTTGAGAAAGGCACCTTCC
The DNA here is from genome assembly GCA_029375565.1 of Gekko gecko. Classification (NCBI taxonomy): domain Eukaryota; kingdom Metazoa; phylum Chordata; class Lepidosauria; order Squamata; family Gekkonidae; genus Gekko; species Gekko gecko. Next base: position 57,500,275 of record JAPDNY010000003.1, on the reverse strand, counting down.
CTGAATATTTACCAGACTTTTGTCCAATTTGGCTGTTCGTGGCCATTTACATCTAACAGCTAAGCAGCGCAGGTCTGCCCATCATCTGTTAGGCTGAAATGGCTGGCAGCCATTTCACTGGTTGGTTTCAAAGTGGGGGGAAGCGAAACAGCCCAGTGAAATGGCTGCCAGCCATTTTAGCCCAACAGCGGACAGGCAAACCTGCCCCACTGTTAGGATGAAAAAGCTGTGAACCATTTCACTAGTTCACTTCCCCCCACTTGGAAGGGCTGCCCATCAGCTGGCAGCCATTAAACCCATCACTTTCACTCTCCCCCACTTCAAAGTGGGAGGAAGCAAAACAGATGGGTTAAATGGCTGCCAGTCATTTCACCCTTCCTGGGCAATCCCCCCTTTCTCCTGGCCAAGGCAAGCTGGGGCCAGGAGAAAGGAGGATCTGAACTGGCTGGTTCAGTTTGGGGCAGTTTTGACTGCCTTGAACCCCAAATCAAACTAGATTTTTTAAGATTTGTGCCCATCCCTGAACCACACTACATGTTTTAGAACCTTATTTTGAAACTGTATTTCCAACTGTGCTAAAAGATTCCAAGATAAAGAATCCTTTTTTATTGGGGAGAGAAAATGTGTCACATTCTGTAATTAGTATTTACAAGGGTGGGGGAAGAATTAAACTGTAGCCAAAGGGCTTTGACTAGTAGGAGAGATGTATAAGGCCTCAGGTTATGAGTGTGACATTTTCATTTATAGCTTATTGACATTTAAGCCTGCCCTCTCCTTTCATCTTTTCCTTCCAAAGCTATTTAGATATTTGTACAGCAAGATAATTAGTATGATGAAATAGCGAGGCAGGTGATAAGCGATAATCAGACTTCTTCCTCCTGGTATTATGAAGTCGTCAAGACAATTTTAGGGCTGGTACTATTCAGTAGCAAGAAACCATAATTCTCCAATGATAATCACAATAGCTAGAATCTTCTGGGAATTAATCTCCTGCTTTTAAAAATATTATTGATCCTGGATATAGGCATAATGATAACTGTATTTTTAAAAATTCAGAAAAATACTATTAACATTCCAGGCATTGTATATAATAAAATACATTAAAAATACAGGAATTCTTTTTGAAGGGGGAAGTGGGGAAATATAGAAATGTACATGAAGGAGAAACTAATAATAGATTTTCACAGAACAAAAGACAATTCTCCAGATTCTTCTTAGGGAAGGAGAGAAGATGAGATGGAATTGATAGCTACAACAGACAGAATCCTCTACTCTCTTAAGATAGAATGATGCGATTGGGCAGGGTTAGATGCCAAGGCAAAGCTTCATAAACAGATTTCTAGCATCAGCTTCTGCTTGTCTTGCAAATTTTGCATATAACAAAATGCATTCCATAAAATGCTGCAATTGTGCCCGATTCAATATTCATTCAATGCATTAGGACTCGGCATAAATTTTTTATCCAAATGAAAACAGGTTGGTCATAGGAACAGGCCTTATATTAAGTAAAAAAATCAAACAGTCTAACTCAGTACTGTATATTTTAACTGGCTGTGGTTCTCAGACTGACATCTTTCTCAACACCTGCTACTTAGAGATATTGTGGATTGCTGTACTCTAAGCTAAACCCTAGTTCCAGTGGTAGCTTGGTGGACTCTGTCCATTGATATATGCTCTTTAACACAGTGATTTACATCACTGAGAGCCTAAAATGCTTTATTCTGAACATCAAGTTAATATTTAAAAGCAGAAGTAATTAAATCTGGTGTGGAACTTCATTTGTTCTTGCATATAATGCTTACTTCTTGATAAGACATTATGAGTAAGGTACTCACCTGCCCTCCAAAGTAAGGATGTTAAAGTAACTGATTATATTATCAGATTATTTATTTGAAAAATGAGGTCTAAAGAAGTAATCATTCTGGACTTTGACATGAAAAGTGAATGTATATGACTTCCTGTCATTTGTCATAACAAGTCTGTTATTCCTGCATGAGCAATGATGACTTGGTACATGGTACAACCTCCACCATGCCATTAATCACTTATACTGTATCCCATTGTGTATAACCTGTTGTTCCATAAGCTTATCTTTTAAAACTATATTAGTACTTTATAAAAATAGGAGAAAATCTCGAACTGCAAGAGAGATTTCAAGTATATACTCAGAAACATAAGAAGAACTCAACTACATGGCAGAATATTTAAGAATTAAATGTGCTCACTCATCACATCCTATCCCTGCAGTTTGCTTATTTTCCTTAGCCATATGATCTACAAGGGAGCTTAAGACAGGGAAAATTCAAATAACAAAGGGCCTGGTTCACACGTGCCCATTCATCAATTGATAAGTGCGACATCCAGTGAAGATTTGCACATGTAAATTGGGCTATCACAAGTAGACTGACTGACACAATGGCTGACACAATGTTTTAACCTTGATATTTTTTTTTAAAGAGTGTAATTATTCCATGCATAGTTACTTAAACATTTCAAACGCACTTGTAAGAACAGATTGCATTCCTCATATCACCTGTTGCTTCTCATTGCAAGGACAAAAACAGTCATGTGAATTCTCTCTACAGGGGCTGCTTATAAATCTCAAAAAGAGAGCAAAGTAGAACCTTTGCATAGACATTTCCATTCTCGTTTAAAATGGGAATTACACTGTGAAGCACAGCTGGAATTCTTTATGAAGTAGCTACCAGGGAAGTGGGCAGCAAAGGGTTCAGGGTGAGAAAATTCCAAAAGCTGTTTCTAAACAAAATTGGCACTTTCTCCCAATTCTCTCTTTCACTGCAGACCACCTTTGTGTCATTCCTCAGGGTCCCCTACCCACCCCCCCAGGAGCAGCATTTAGAGGAGATCTGTTGGTTATAGTGAGAGAGGGAGGCAGGAAAGCTCCATCCTCCATTGGAAACTCAGTTCCCTGGCCACTGGCCCTTGCGGTGAGGATAGGAGGCAGCCATGATGTGGCAAGGCTGCATCTGGGAAAGGGGAGGCATAGTCAGAGGCTTATTAGCTGGGCAGTGCTTCTCACAATTTCAGTTTCATCTAGTGCTTGGCCGAGTGGGAGCTCTTGCAAACTCCTGGTGCGTCCGAGGCTAGGGGGTGCAGCTTTTTGCAGGGAGCTTTGGGCAAGCAGCGCTGTGCTTGGTCTGTTGAGTACAGTTGTGGGCAGTGGGCAGTGCAGCGTAGCTTGCAGCATGGAGCGGCAGTGTGCTCGGTGGTGGCACGGCTTGCTTGGCGGCAGTGATTATCTGGCGGCGGCAATTAGCAACAGAGCAGCTGGAGGAGCAGTGAGCCCATCGTGGGGCTGGTTTGATCCCTTCTGGCTGCTGGGGGTCACTGGAGGGGGTTGTCCTTAGGCCCAGGGCTGCAACAGGGGGCAGGTGGCATGCGGGGGGACCTGATTAAGTTTCCCCAGCGCGGTCCTCTGGGGGGATAAGGGTCTTGCCACGGATGTGGGCCCAAGAGTGGGATTTTCCTTGCTTGGGCCAGTCTCGTTCCCCCCCATATGTTCCCTCTTCTCCTCCTATATACTTAGCTGCCCCCTTTCGCCCATTTTTGCCAGGGGTATTTGAGTTGGTTGGTTGTCTTGGGTTTCCATCTGGGGCCTTTTCCTGAGTGTGTGTTCTTTATTAGCTCAGGCTTCCCTTTCTCATCAGAGTGCACACATTGTTTTACCAGCAGTGCGGTCATTTGGACTATATTGTAGTTTTTTTGGCAGCAGCCATTTTGAGGGTCATTGGTGGCCATTTTCTGCTTTGGGAGCCATTTTTCATTTCGGCAGCCATTTTCTTTTCCTTATGGCTTCTAAGAAGGGCACAGGGCGAGGCAAGGGAAAACAGCCAGCCCCTAAGGCTCCACCGAAGCAACCTGCCCCTTCTCTATCTTCTTCTGAGGATGAAGGAGGGGATAAGATAAAACAGGCTATTCTTGACTGCTTGATGGCAGTGGAAAAGGCCTCTGGGCTCATTACTCCTAGTCCTTCTCTAACCCAAGAGCAGGCTGGGAGGAAGGGTACCCAATCAGCGTATAATAAGCGGTTCCAGGTTTCTTTGGTGGAGGGAAAACTTTCCACAGGTGCTGGAAGCAACACTAGAGGGGAGGTACCTCAGGATGAGGTGCAGGCCCTTTGGGAGTTGGATCTTCACAAGGAGGTGTTGTGCCAAGTTTCCCTTCGGCTCCTGTGACTGATGCTGTGGGTAAGTTGGCCCCTGGTCAGCTGGCTGGGGCTGCGTGGCCTGGGGGACCCACTACCCCAGATTCCAGGGCAGCTATTGCCTATCCCCTTTTGGGTATAGGGCAGTTCTGGGTTTTGCCTCATTCTCCAACTTCTATGCAGGTTCCCTAGGGGAGATGGTATGACCAGCTGCCGGTTGATCCTAGTCAGGGGTGGGGTTCCCCCGCCTCCTGGGCTGCATCCCATGCTAATACTCCTGCTTCTGAGCTCCCTTTTGGTGACGTGGCATTACCCTTAGGCGATTTATTACCAGCCACTAGGGAGAAGATTCTTAAGGGTTAATATGTTGACCTTTCCCCCCTCCTTTTCCAGGAACTGGAAAAGAAGGATAAGGATGATCTTGATGATGAAGACAAGGAAAAGCTTAGAAAGATGAAAGTTGATCAGGCTTGGGCTAATTGGGTGGCTGGATTTTTGATTTATGTGGGTGTCCTTTCAAGGGCACAGCCATGGAGGGCTGCATCCTTATTCCAGTACTTTGATATTGTGTATAAAGCCTATACAGGTTTTACTGGACCAGCATGGCTGCAATACAATGATGAATTTTGTATGCATGCAGCCATGAATCCCTCCATGCGGTGGGACTGGGTGCACCTGCATCTTTGGTTACAGTTTATGTCCCCTGCTCTCCCAACTGTGGGTGACCAGTCTCATAGCGGGCATCTTGTGCAGCATCTGGCGGCCTCTTCCAATCCCCCTTTTGCAGGGCAGGTGGTTCAACCTCGCCAGCTCTGTTGGAAGTTTGGGTTACAAGGGGTTTGTAGCTGAAAGGCCTACCAGTTCTGACATGAGTGCCCACTGTGTAGTGGACTGCACCCTTTCTCTGCATGTTACTGGAGTAAGCCCCGTAAGGGCCGTCAACGACGTCAGCCGGGTGGCTCAGGGCCTCCTGCTGGAAAAGGGGCCCAGTCTCATAAAGCTGAGAGCACTTGAGGCCTGGTTACACAAATATCCAAAGTGGGAGGATTGTATTTATTTGCTAAATGGTTTTAAGTTCGGTTTTCATATTCCCCGCCAGGGCCCTAGGACTGCATTTATGGCATCCAACTTGGCTTCCATCAAGGGCATGGAGCATGTAGTTAGGCACAAAATTAAAAAGGAAAGGGCAGAGGGTAGGGTATTAGGCCCCTTTCCATCCCCACCTGTGCCTAACTTATGGGTTTCCCCGTTGGGCATTGTTCCCAAGAAGACATGTGGTGAATATTGCTTGATTCACCACTTGTCGTATCCTTGCAGGGAGTCAGTTAATGATGCCATTCCAGAGTCCTTGTGCTCTGTGAAGTATACCTCTTTTGATCAAGCGGTTCAGATGGTCCGTTGCTGTGGGGTTGGAGCTGAGATGGCAAAATGTGACATTAAGTCAGCATTTCGGCTCCTGACAGTTCATCCCAGCAATTTTGAGCTACTGGGCTTTTCTTTCAAGGGCCAATTTTATATGGACTATGCTTTGCCCATGGGCTATTTGGTTTCATGTTTGGCCTTTGAGCGTTTTAGCACTTTTCTGGAATGGGCCCTGCGGCAGAAAACAGGCATGTCAACAGTGGTGCAATATTTGGACGATTTTTTATTTGCTGCACCAGTGGGATCAGGGTATTGTCAGGTACTTTTGCAGGGATTTTTGGACCTCGCTGAGGAGCTTGGGGTTCCTTTGGCTCATGAGAAAATGGAGGGTCCTTCTCAGATTCTTACATTTCTGGGAATTGAACTGGATACTTTAATGCAAGCCTCTCGGCTACCTATGGCCAAAGTAGTGGATCTATGAGCAAGAATAGTGGCTTTCATAGTGCTTAAGAAGGCTACATTGTGTGAGTTTCAGAAGCTTGTGGGGCACCTCAACTTTACTTGCAAGGTTGTTGTCCCGGGGCAGGCTTTCTTGCACAGGCTTTGCGACACACTTAAGGGCTTGCGTCTTCTGCACCCAACCTGCTCCCGGAACAGCAAATGCAACAGGCTGGGCCATTGCAGACCTCAGCGCCCAAGCCATTCAACCACAGCTCGCTGACTGAGTCCCAACTGAGAGCCCATAGGAGACCTCTTTGCACGATTGGCTGCCCAAAATATGTGACTAGGCCCACAGATGAGAACTTGCTACCACTCTAGCAAGCCGACCAGACCTGGAACGAAAAACACAATGAACAACGAAACAAAATTCCATATGCAAAACCAACATGCAGGTCAAAGACCAGCCACAGGGCGCACATAAGCCTTATAGGCCACAGACCTTCACCTGCCTAAACATTGTATGTCCCTCGCAAACCACCACGTTTTAGTGATTCATTTAGGGGGTAATGATCTAGGGTTAATTAAGGGTAAAGCTTTGATTTTTGCAGGCCCAGTCTGATTTGTTCATTATTAAGTGACAGTGGCCTGGAACTGTGATTATCTGGTCCGCTATGGTCCCGCACTTGGTTTGGCATGGGGCTGGCAACCCGTTGGCCATTGATAAGGTTTGCCGCAAGGCCAATTGGGAGATATGGGTTGTGCTTGAGAAGTGCCTGGGTCATTACTTGCCTCACTCTGGTATACATGCAGGCTTGGCCAACCTGTATCGGGGTGATGGGGTACATTTGTCTGAGACTGGTATGGATCTGTTTTTCGCAGATATTCAGCAAGGGCTGGTAGATGCTTTGGGCATCCAGGTGGGCACAAGGGCCTAAGCAGAGGCTTGACCCTTTGCGATGGCAGGTTTTTTGTTCAATACAGACTGCGGCACGGTGAGCGCCAGCTATAACCTCTTTGGTCTTGTCAGTACAGTCCTTGGACCATGCAGCCTGGGGCAGGGAAAGCAGACTGCTTACGGGATTGCTGGGATTCACCTCCCTTTGAGCCTTGCGGCCCGGGGGTGGTTGCTCAGTAATTACCCAATTGCCATGCTGACTGGACAAGAGCCATATTTCACTGGCTGTTGTCTGGGGCTGGGTGGCTCGCCCTAGTTCTTATGGAGAGGGAGGGGCCACAAGGCCCCTGGCCTCGGCCATGCCACAACTGTTCTGCCCTTGCCGTTTGTATTTGAATTTTAGTTAAATAAAGTGGCCCGTTAATACCCAACTTGTTGTCTGTCTCCTTATTCCGGCTCAGGGGGCAAATTTGGTCTTGATACAGCCCCCCCCCCAAAAAAAATGATCATTTCTTTTTTTATTATTTTTAAAACTCCTGTCACCTCTGTCCGCCATCTGTTTCACATACCTCACTCAAAAGTGTTGTGCCCTAGTGCAGCTGTCTTCATATCCATTGGCCTTGTGCAGGAACACTTCCCAGTTGTTTGTGCCCCTGGCCGCATGGCTATTTTGAACACATTAATTGCAATGTGAAAATTGTGAGCCTGCTGCTTAATCCATTTGCGAGAGCAGAGTGGTGTTTCTCATTATGGCTTTGTTTCCCTAGGAAACGGTTTAATCAATCAAAGGCTTGCTGAACCTAGAGGTCTGCTCAAGGATCCGTGTCACCCTCGTGGCTGTGGAACATGGGGAGGATGATTCAAACTCTAATAGTATTTTTCAGTCCTAACAGCTTAGAGTTTCTTTTGAGATTGGTTTGTTTCTTTAACACTCAGGGTCTCTCAACATAATGAATGAGCTATGGGACATGTGAATCGTTCAGTACCATTTGTTTCTTATCCTTAAGGGAAAAAATGAACCCTTCTGTCAGCTAGAACTATACACAGAAATAAGAACTTGCTGTAAAACAAGTGTTGAAGGTGACCTCTGTTAGTAACTGATAATCATTTTTAAAATATATGGATTAATTTTTTTCCCTGGGAAAGATAGCAAGTTCCCTCATGGGTGTGTCTTTGTTCTTTCTTCATGTTTTAACTGTAATTGCTTTAACTTAAATACATACCTCAGCTTCGGTACAAGGCAGTGTGATCCTCAAAGGATTTTCATCATTAGTGGGGCAAGTACTTGGAGGATTGGTGGTTCAATTAATTAATTGCATAATTAAGGCCTCTCCCATCAAGTTATAAATGTTTTGAGGATTATGCTGCCATAATAAATGGCAATGAAAGGCTTGTTTCTTCTCTTCTATGGGGGAAAAAGGACGACAACCTTCTGTCAGCTGAGGCTGTGTATAAAAGTAAGAGGATGCTGTAAAGCAGAGGTGTCGAACTCATTTGTTACGGGGGCCGGATCTGACATAAATGAGACTTGTTGGGCCGAGCCATGTGTGTCAGATATAAGCTTTATAAAGGACACAGTCAAATGCAATTAAAGCTTTTTAAAACTTTAAATAAAACATGCTTAAAACACTGGCACTCTTGAAGTATTTTGTCTATTTAACAATCTCTGATAACTGATTACCTCTTGCTCTGAATTATTGCATCATAATGTCTGTGCTGTAGCAATCTTGAGTATGCTGTTCAGGTTTGTATCTGTAAGCTGCAAACCTACTTTTCATTTATTGACAGTCATTACAGAAATCTCATGCTCAGTATTCTGAGCCTAGGATCCAGGGGAAAACATGAAATGGCTGAGCATTGTGAGCTTTTGTATATAAGTTGCTTCCTGTCCTGGTCAAGAACATGAGAAAGCATCCTGACACAGACTGAGGGCTGTTTGTTTGTCTACAAAACTATAGTTTCCCCCAGAGAAATAACTACAACTTCCTACAAAGGAATTGTGCTGGATGAACATGGTCTGGACACACACTCTCAGCCTAATCCACCTCACTGGCTTGTTGTTATTCCTCCTCTAAAACAGTTCACATTGCTTTCTTACTGAGAAAGACTGGATCATGAGGGTGTGAACACAGTGAAAAGGGGGAGGGAACCCAGTTTCTCCCAGGAGAGCCTTGGCATAAGCAACCCAACAAAACACACTCCCACAAACAGCATAAGGAGCCCAACAGAATACACACTGCGATTGAGGCAGCCCAGCAAAGCAAGATCTCCCTCCCTTCAGGGAGGAGCCTCAGCCAGCAGAAGAAAGGCTTCCCTTTGTCTCCTGTATATGATTGAGGCAGCCTGGCCAGGAAGTGAGCTCTGGCTGGTTCCCTACCTCCCCCTGGGAGGGGGAGGATCCTCAGCCAGTGCTTTACTAGACTAGGCTTGCCTATCTATCTCTCCTGTGCAATCAAGAGAGTCTGGTAAAGCAAGATGTGATGTAGCAGCAGCAGTAGCAGAACTGGAAAAAGAAGCAGGAAACAGCCACGACCTCGCAGGCTAGATTGCAGCCCCCCGAGGGCCTGATCCAGCACCCAGGCCACATGTTTGACACCCCTACTATAAAGGGAATGTTGACAGTCCCCCATTTTAGGCAGCTGATGTTTCAGTGAAGTGTGTACATAGCTTAAGGACATCTTCCTCTAGTCTGACAATTTAATACAACACCAACAAGATCACTCTAGCTTTACCTAGAGACAGAGTGGTACGGTAGTTAGTTCAGTTGCTGTTCATTCTCAGCTTAACCTCTCAGCCTCACTCGGTCATTCTAAAGATAGCAACAAAGAATGGACTACCATGATGTCCTGAGCTTCTTGGAGAAAGATCAAAATAAAAAAAAAGGTTCTAGATAGGTACTTGCCTTTTTACCTGTTTGGTACACTTGTGCTTTTACTTTATAACAAAATGGCCATTATTGGATTGATTTTAAAAATCTCATTAACCTGACCAGCCGATACTGCCAAGAGACTGGCTTGCCTACCAGTCTCTTGTTAATTCAGAAACATTGGTTCGGGCTGAAGCCTGCAAAAATTGTGGAAGCTTCTCTCTCTGAGAACCTGAGGTCAAGCTGACTGCAGCTTCAAAGAGTGATAAAAGGAAAACAGGAGGCTGACATGTGTCAGGCAGACCATTAGGCCTAATGGTTTCAAGGCCAAAGAATCCAGGAGAGAGTTTGGCCTATGGTGGGAGAAGGTGCTTGCTTGATTAGGCTCTGTACAGCTGGAGACTAAATGGTCTTATCATGACAACTTACTTGATTAGTTGGATCACCTTGTTAGCAACTCACTTGATCAATCAAGTTACATCATTAACTATACATTTGATTGCTCATCTAGGACCATGCCAATGTGGGTTGTTTGGCATAAATGAATGATCATTCATTCTAGTTTTGCCCTTTGTCTGGATTACATCTGTCTTCACAACACTTCTTGATTCTGGGTGGTCCAGGTTGGCTGGAGCCCCTGTTTTAGACTTCGGACCTCTGCTGGACTTACTCTTGTCAAGTAATATCTGGATCCAGATCTTTTGTTCTCTTTATAAAAGAAGTCCTCAGTGCCCAAATGAATGACTTGTATAGTAGGAATTTCACTAAAGTTTTTATAGGTTTTTGGCTTTGTTTAGATGAGGACAATGGATGGGGTTCAGGGCAATCTGGATCCCACCAACCAGTCTTCACTGCTCCATGATGCATAGAGCAGCTAGGTGTCTGTCTCTTGTGATCAGTGAATGACATGGAGTTGAAGAACTGGCCTTTCTTCCCATATTCCTGTGGTCTCCATTCAAATCATTCTCATTTCAGTGTGTTGATTTTTTGCTTTTACAAAAAAAGCAGTTTGAACCCAGGGAGCTAAATTCTCCCCACCTTACATAGTAGCACTCAATTTCTCCATTTTATTCAGCAGTTTTTCTCCAACCTGTTTGCTTTCCAATATCAGAACCTCACTGTGAAAAAGTATTGTCAAAGAGTGGAGCACAGAAAGGTGGGGAGAAGAGTTAAGTGTCTTGCAAACATGCTTTGCTTTTGTTTAAAAACAAACCTTACTGCTTTAGTGTGAATGGGAAGATGTGTTCATGTTGGCTTCTCCAATGGTGACCATGCTAAATCTGGAACTGAAATCTTTCAAAAAAATTTTAACCGCCATTTCTCTAATAGAAAGATTAACTGATCAATTTCCATCACTGGTCTTTTTTGTGTCTTTGTATATGTTTGATCTTTACTGTTGTGAGGTGGTGAAGTTTCTGACTGTATTTTTTCCAGTCTGTAGGGGCAACAGAATGCTTGTAACCATAAGGGCTTCTGCCTCACTTTCTCCCCGGTCTCTGCAATCCTACCTGCCAAACAGTGTGTACAAACAAATCTTGTTGTCTCTTTCCACTAATATGGGCATGCTTGCTCTCACCAGTGGAAGGGAGCAAATGTAGACTGAGACTCTGACTCTCTACCCTCCAACCTGCCTTACATTGTGTGCAAAAAAAATGTTTGGCTTTGCATAGCATGCTGAAAGTGCATCTCTAGAAAAGCATTGCTTTGAAATATCTGTGACCATTCCCAAATGTCAGAAAGAGGCTCCGATCACACGCAGAATTAGCAGTGTGAGAGGGACGAATGCTGGGTGGATTTTATGGGCGTGATCACACGGGAACATCTGGCAAGCATCCCGCACCTGTCGCCAACCCACCTCACCCCTCCAAAGAAGTGGAGTTTAAAAATACATGGGAAAGTGCAGTAGCAAACGGGTTTGCGATGGGCCACAGATGAATGTCTCCATGTGATCGCACTGGCACACTCTCATTGCATCAGTGATTCCTTGTTGAAGCACACTGGAAACACACGGCAAAGAATTGTGTCTGATCACACAGTGGTGTGTCAAATTACTACGGGGCAAATAGCCTTTCTTCTGGCATGCGTGACCGGGACCAGAATTCTTTTTTGGCTACCTGTAGTTACAAATAGACATGTTTCAAGTTGAATCTTGATTACAGGATTTCCAAAGCACATCCCTAATTATAAGCACAGTGAAAAGATTTCTCATTAAGGAAACAATAGGAAAAAATGGCAGTATGTCAATATTTGGCAATTTACCGAATGAAAAGGGCAGAGACAAAAATGAGAGAAATGGATGATATTAAGCAAGGACATGTTGAGGCTGATCATTTTGAAAAGCTCCTGAGTGTAGGAGAAAGAGAAGGTTGTCCCAAGGGTAGCTGGTGACACCTCATCATCACTCATACTGTTCTCTAGGATGTTGTTTTAGGTGACCATCTTTCTGTGACAAGATGATGAAGCTACATGACACGGTATGTCTTTCCTTGACTCACCAGCTTCTAGTGGCTTATTCTAATCAACTGACAAAAATATTTCCACTTTTGTCAGGTATAAAAATGCACAGGAACCTTTCAGAGTACTCAAGACACCACCATATCCCCGTGTATTAACACACACAGTTAATGAGCATCTTTTAATGTTACTTAACAAGTCATATTTTAATGCTTTAATATCACTGGAATAAATAGCATAGCCAAAGTTAAGCAAGTTAAAGCTCCATTGATTTCAATAGGCAGGCTTAAGCACGAGCTTCACTCTGCTGTGAATCAATAGGTTTTAAGAGTACTTAACTTTGGGACGGTTGTGTACCATGTTATACTTGTACATGAATTGTTGTGACTATTGGTTTGTATCTTGTAAAACTCAAACCTTTGGCCTTTAACTGATGTGTCAGAACCCATCAGTAGGCTATGGTCCATCTTACACAGTCAGACCCATGACTTTCCTGCCCCTCCCTCCCTTCTTTGATATTTTAAGAAAAAAATTGGACCCAGGAGCTAAGAGCTGGTGCCCATTGAAAAAGAATGCTAGACTTCATGGATCTTGATATGAACTCATAAGTAATTTATTTTGAAAAACTAAGAGAAAAACAGATGGGGAATGAAACAGAGATGGAGGAAATGATGGACAGGTGCAGTAAAGAATTAAAAGCAGATACATGATGCAGACTGTGGATAAAGGTGGGCTTTTTAAAAATAAAATGTACATTAAAGGCTCCTGCCCTAGAGACTACCTCTTTCCCTAAGGGCAGTCTTCTGATAGACCATTCTGTGCTTAAATACATGTGAGAAGAGCGTATAAAGTGGGATTACTATGACTGACTAAAGATACCAAAGAGCAACTTTGAACAGTGTACACTGATGTCACAATCCTCTGTTGAGTTCAGGAGTGCAGTGATATCAGGGATATCTCTGAAGCATGCCCACATTCAGATTCATAGTTGAAGCAGTAACTAAGATGGTAAAGCCATCAATTTATGAAAAAAAATGTGACAGGTCATTTGATCTTTGCTTCAGAATATCAGAGGAGTTATAAAAAAAAGTGGCTCACCACTTCCTGGCTCAACTTAGATTTGAACACATGAAAGCTAGAAGGATGCTTGTAACTTTCTCTCTGATCAACATTCTGCTTGGACTGAACTGTTCTGATCTGCCGTGTTGTATCATGGAAGGAACTGCATACTTTAGCTTTTTGCTTTTTGTTTGATATGCAAAGGAGTTCATGATCTGAATGCATACTGAATAGTCAGCCTCTGCAATTAGTTGCCTCTGTGTTTTTCATAGGCAACGGATACATTAGTGCAGTAGACGTAACTGTCCATCTCTGTGACAGATTGAAGTGTTTGTGCTGTTTTTGTCATCTAGATTCTCTGTTCAGAGAGCAGGCCCACACTGTCATTGCCCCATGCATTTTGTGCCTGAAACAATGTCTGGAGTTTAATTGCATGGACTTGCTTTGAATTGTCCGGGTCTGGTGTCCAGACAGGAAATGATGGCCCCCATAGGACTGGGGGCTTTCCCAGGGCTGCAAGAGCTGAGTGTGATCCCTCCACCTTCTGACCTCCAGGGACCAGGGGGGCAACAGAAGAGTAAGCATGGCTCGCTGCCTCTTTCCTGGATCCCAGAGCAGCTGGCATCTGCCAATGACATCATTGTTGGGGCTGAACTCCTGCTGACACCAGGGAAGGCCTTCAGGGAGGAAGCCTGGCCAGCAAGCAATCACAACTGTAGCAAGGCTGAGGAGTGGCCGGGCTGGGCAGGAAAAGGGAAAGAGCTGGGGAGAGAAACCCCACCAGGAGCCAATCATTGAAGGACAGGCAGGGTGAAGCACATGGTTGGGGGAAGTGATTATTCAACCCTTGGTACACATAATGGCTCACATCATAGGTCGGGTCCAGTGGCTGGAGCTGGGGTTGAAATGGCAGGCTGGGGAAGAGGAATAAAATGAAGGTCCACAATCAGGCCAGGGAGGAGAGGCATGGAGCATTGTCCTGAGATCAGATGTGCGCCATGCTCTGGGAAAGAGTGGTAGGGCTTTGTGTGATGCAACTCTCCCCACCTTTTTCCTATTCTAAGGCTTGGGAAGACACCTGGGGGAGAGAGAGGTATGGTGGCAGAAGTCCAGAGGACTGTGCTAGTGTGGCAGGAGCCTCACAGAGTTCTTTTAAATCCTTCCAGTCTTTCTTCCTTCAACCACCGATATAGTTTTTGTGCGCATGTGTGTGAAAGATAAGTAGTGGATCCGCTCAGTGATTATGAAAAGCAGAAGTCTCATCCATTCACCATCGTCACAATAATCCTCCAATCATGCTTTGTGCCATTGAACATTTCTTTTGGGGACATACCAAGCTTGCAGAGCGGGGAAGATGCATTTTTAATATAATTGAATAAGTCCTGGAAATTGGCTACAAATTCCTTAACAATGTCATGGAGAAGTCCCATGGAGTTTGTATCTAAATATTCCAGTTTCAGGATGTTAATGCATACATGGAATTCATGGCTAAGCTAAATCAGAGAGACATTGGCTGTGGTCAGACTGGCAGTTTGGAGCACGAGGGAATCATAGCAAAAGGACCCAGAACAAAGTGTTCTGGGGTTTCCCAGTCACACTGCACTGACTGATGCGGGAGCATACTGGGGAGGGTGCACAAGGGAGCGTTCACCTGTTGGCCTGACCCTGATGGAGGCGTGGCTGTAAGCAGCTTTTTTTGTGTAATCCGGTTATATGCGCTTATGCGCTGGTGCACAAGTGCACAAGTGCATCCCTTACCAGATCAGCTTGTTCACGTTCACACATCCCTGAAGTGGGATGAACATGCTCTCCAGGGTTTGCTACAACTTTCATCTGGTATTTTTTTAAATCGGGAGGGAAGCGTTACAAGACGGGTTGAGTATGTCTGAGGAATGCCTGACAGATGTGCCTGTGTGAGCCGGCCCTTTAATCTGTTTGTGAAACGTTTCTGAAACGTGCCTATCTCGGGCCAAACTGCCAGTCTGAACTCGGCCATCATTCATGGAAAACTTTACAGTCTAAATTGTGCCTTCTCTTTTAGAGGCTTCTTATAGCATGCTCAGAGCTGCAGTGACTCAAGTGGTTAAGACGCTCAACTGCAGGCTGTGGAAGGTCAGTAGTTCAGCAGTTTGAGACCCAAGTGCCACATGACGGAGTGAGCTCCCATCTCTAGTTCCAGCTCCTGCCAACCTAGCAGTTTGAAAGCAAGAAATTGCAAATAGATAAATAGGTACCACTTCGGTGGGAAGGTAACAGCGTTCCGTGCACCTTGGTGTTTAGTCATGCCGGCCACATGACCATGGAAACGTCTTCAGACAGCGCTGGGTCTTTGGCTTTGAAATGGAGATGAGTACCACAGCCCTAGAGTCGGATTCGACTGGCTTTCAAGCAAGGGAACCTTTACCTTTATAGCATGCTCAAATGGGCTTGCTCCCTAAGATTCCCCCCCACACACCCTCACGACCTTTTGGAAAGTGGTTGTACACACCAGAAGTTGCTTCCCAGCTCCTACAAGCAGCTGAAGCTCTGCCATTTTTTTTTAAATCTGTATTCTTTCTGTTCATGGAAGAAGTGCCTCTCTCACATAGCCAATAAGATTTGGCTGCATACTAAGAAAAATGAAGACCACAAAAGAAATCTAACTTTATGTTTCATGGTTGGCCTTCAATGGCAGTGGTACATACCCAAATATTACTGGCTACATGGCAGGGACCTTTTCTCTCTAAGCAGAAAAGATTTTAATGGGGGGGGGGGAGAAACCAGTGCCCCTTCAGCAGCCCATTGAGACTGCATTGAAGCAAGAAAGGGGTAAACATTAAGGAACCATTTGGAGAATACCTCCCTTACACAAATGCTCCCTTTTATGCTGAACGTGATTTAATTTGAACATTCAACTCAGTCCTCCTTGTTATTAAAAAGTGCTTGTACCTCATGGTATAACAAGTAATCACAATAGCTGTTCTTAACACACATGGCGCTTTTTTTGCTACTTAATCATGAGTATATTAAAGAGCAGGCCTTTGAATATTGTGGTAGCTCTTGTCTCTCCTACTAAAATCTGCCTCTCCCATCTTGAAACAACATCCTCTGTGAGTGCTGCAATTACCTGATCCTCTTGTACGAGTTGAATTCATTTCACACATACAATGAGAAATACTCCATTATGCACACAGAACCTTCTGTGACATAAAAGAGAACGCAGAAGCTTCACAGAAGGCCCTTTCTGTGTGTGCTGCATTACTGCTGCATTTGGATCATGTTCACTGTTGCTAGGATAAGACTGCAGAGCACCTATGGAAAGCTCCCTCAGGCTTGGTTGCTTTGAAGCACAAACCCTTTAAGTATCAGCTTATTGTAAACATGTTGGAATATGAATTGCTGTGGATGAAACTCATATACTGCTGGAATGATATTTAGTAGTCTAGCATACACTTCATACAGGGTTGAGGAGGACGATGCCATTTTTTAATTACGCTGCTCAGTTGCCCCAGTCCAGTATCCGAGATGCGCATAATAATTGTGTCGGTATGCCAATTTCTTTCTCCAGATTTAGATGCCCCCTCCCCCAAATGGAAGTATATCCCTTCATGCTGCATCACTTTCAATGGGATGGGCATTCAGAGGCACATCCTCATCCATGTTCTACTGCAACCAGTCATGCATAACAACATAAGTTGGATCAGGGAAGTGTTATTGCAAGATGGAGGGAGAAGGGAGAAAAATATGTTGTTGCTTCCAATGGGGCATGCCATCTTAATAAGTCTTATCTTTCTGACAAGAAAAAAGATGTGCTTTTCAAATCCTACATGCATTATAAACCACCACTTACAAAACCTTTGTTTTAAAGTGCTGGCAATTTTTACCTGGGGCAGACATTTTACTGCATTTAAAAGGTCTCCACAGGACGTAGTAAATCTAAGGTGAACTTTCAAGCCTGATGGATATAATGAAATCTAAAGTTTTGTTTTTCCAAGTTTTGTTAAGAGTTCTCTCCTGGGCATTATGATGTAGCTTCCATTTTGCTAGACTAACTTCACTGTAGACCTGGCAGATATTGTTCAAAGAAAAATAGCTATGGTAGGATAATAAACTCTTCACACACTGCCTTGTGGATTACATTGACAAATTGCTGAAATGTACTGCTGAAGCTATTAAAATACTTAGAAAACTGAAGTAAACTCACACTATAAGTTATCATTTTAGGGCACAAGCTACAAAGTCAATAAGCACTGCTGGTAATAGATGCCTGTTTGGGAATAAAGTCTGAATTATTCTACAACTTGGTTCCCCAGCCATCGGCCCTTGTGGCCGTTCGGCTGGGGGGGCCGCTTTTGCCTCCCAGGAAGGAGAGGAGGCAGTAATGATGTGGCATAAGCCACATCCAGGGCTAAGGGGGCAGGGCCGGAGGTTTTTTGTAAGCCAGCTCTCAGCTCCCATCCTCATTCTTCACCTCACGCTCGGCCTGGAGGGAGGTTTGTGAGCTCCGTGTTGGTGAGGCCTAGCGACGCTTTGAGGCAGCGTGTGGCCCGACGAGGGTGCAGCTCGAGCGGCAGTGGGCTCAGAGGGCTCCTTGCAAGCGAAGTGAAGCGGCAGTTCAGCGGTGGCGCAGTGCATGCGGCAGTGGCTAGGTGGACTCGGCGGTGGCTCTCCAGTTGCAGCGTTGGCGTCAGCATCAGTCCTGGTGCAGCTGGGTTTCAGAGGCTACTTCTTGGCTGCTGGGCTTTTTCCTGAGCTTGTGTTGTGAGCCCGGGGGCTGCTGCGGCTTGTGTGGAGGCTTGGGGCCTGGTTGGTGAGGCCGGCCTGGGAGCAGCTGTGTTGCTGGGGCCGTATTTACTTGGGGCTGGGCGCTTGGTGGCCAGGGCTTCTGTAGGTGGAGTCCCCCCCTTTTTTCTGGGCCTGCCTAATTTTCCTCACCATAGTGTTTTCCCCCTGTTTCCCCGCTTTTTTGCTAGCCCCTCTTCTATCTTTCTGTTGGTTGCTTGGGCTCAAATCCAACTGTGCCCGGTTGGGTGGTTTCCAAGGGGGTCTGGGCCGTTGGGGCTTAAAGGAGCTTTAGTGCAGACTATCTAGTGCCTTGTGGATCTGTGCACCTGGGCTGTGCAGCCGTAGCTGGGCCTTTATCAGCGAATTTGGGGCTCGCGGCCATTTCCTGGGTTCTGGCGGCCTTTTTTTGGTTTCTGGCATTCATTTTGTGGTTCGGTGGTCATTTTGTGGCTGGCTGCCATTTTGTAGGTTTAGGCATCCATTTTGTGGGCTAGGCGGCCATATTGTGTGCTAGGGTGGCCATTTTGTACCTTTTGTGGCCATCTTTCTTCATTATGGCACCTAAGAAAGGCATGGGGTGATCTAAAGGGAAACAACCTGCTCCTAAGGCTCCCCCGAAGAGGCCGGCCCCCGACCTCTCTTCCTCTGAGGATGAGGGTGGGGATGAGGTACAGTAGGCTATTTTGGATCACCTGATGGCTGTGGAGCAGGCTTCTGGGCTGGCTACACCCCGTCCTCCCTTAGTTCAAGGGCAGGTTGGGTGAAAGGAAACTCACTTATTGTCTAACAAGCGGTTCCAGGCTGAAGTTTTGACCCATCTGTCTTTGGTTGTGGGTAGGATTTCAACAGGTATTGGGAGCAATGCTGGAGGTGCAGATCACCATAATGATTCAGAATCTGGCCCTTCAAGAACTGGGCCTTCTCAAGGGACAGATGTGCCCAGTCTGCCTGCAGCTCTTGTGGACAACGCATCAGGTAAGTTGAGTGCTGCTTATTCTTCTGGGGCCTTGTGGGGTTCCTGCTACTCATGGTTCAGGTACAGCTAGTGCTTTCCACACTCAGGGTATGGGGCAACATTGGGGTTCACAGCCCACTTAATTTTCCGTGCAGTGGCCCTATGGGGTTAATGTTGGGGTTCCCCTTCCTCCGGGGGTGCATCTTATGCTGCTATGCTGGCTTCTGAGATTCCTTTTGGAGATGTGGCTTTGCCATTAGGTGATCATTTGTTGCCAGCCACCAGGGACAAGATTTTCAAGGGTGAATATGTGGATTTCTTTTCCCTCCTTTTTCTGGAGTTGGAAAAGAAAGACAAAAATGACTTAGAAGACAAGGACAAAGAAAAGCTTAGGAAGATGAGAGTTGATTGAACCTGGGCTAAATGGGTGGCCGGATTTTTAGGTTTTGTGGGTGAACTGGCAAAGGCGCAGCTGTGGCGGGCTGCGTCTTTATTTTAGTACTGTGATATTATTTATAGAGGTTATACAGGTTTTATTGGACTGGCATGGCTACAGTATGACAAGGAATTACATATGCGAGCAGCCATGAACCCTTCCATGTGGTTGGACCAGGTGCACCCTCACCTTTAATTGCAAATTATGTCCCTGGCCCGCCGAAACACAGGTGACCGGTTGCATGGTGGACACATTGCGCAGTGCCAGTCAGTGTCTTCTAACACCCACAATGCTGTGGGGCAGGTGGTTAACTTTGCTTGCAAGGTGGTTGCCCCAGGGTAGGCTTTCTTGTGCAGGTTGTGTGATGCTCTGAGGGGCCTGCGTCTACCACACCATAGGGCCAGCAGACTGGGTGAGAGATAGTATTTCCAGGCACCTTACCTTTCTGGAATTTTTTCCCATCCTTGTGGCGGTTTGGTTGTGGGGGGACATGTTGGCTAATCACACTGTGCATTGTTGGTGATAATTTGGCGGTTGTCCAGATTGTCAACTCCGTTACATCTAGATCGCTTCGAGTCAGGGATGGTGTGGGCATTCACACTCTGCTGTCTCCAGCTCAATCTTTTGTTTCTTGCCAGACACGTGCCTGGGATCAACAATGGGGTGGCTGACGCTCTCTCACACAAACAGATGGAGAGGTTTCGTCAGCTGGCTCCAGGAGCTGACCTGCATCCGGCATGCATGCCACTGGAGCTGTGGTAGTTTGGAAGGCAGAGGTCAACAGGGCAATTGGACTGGCCATTGCGCCAGGAATGAAGCGGGCATATAACCATGCAGTCCACCAGTTTTCCAATTTTAGGAATGAGGTAGGGTATTCCGAACTTTGGCCCATGCCTGTGGACCATTTGTTACACTTCTGTGTGGTTATGTGAGGTAAGGGGCTGGCTGTTAGCTCGATTAAGGAGTTGCTCTTGGTCATTGCCTATGCTACTAGAGCATGGGGGCTTTCTGAAGCTTTGTGACTTCACTAAAGGTGACTTTAGGATTCATAGAATGTTAGAGGGATGGTCACAGGAAGTAGGAGCCCGTGCTGATGGCAGGCAGCCTATCTCTCCAGTTGTGTTAAGGGGCTTGCAGGCTCTGGTGGACAACACGTCCAGTGGAGGGACATCTGTTCATCTGAATATGAGGCATGCCTTTTTCATGCGGCTGCACTGATTGCCTTTTTTGGTGCCTTCCGCAAAGGCGAGCTGGTAGCGCAATTCAAGAACAATAGGTCAGGTCGTGCTTTTGAGGTGAAAGATATACGTTTGCAAGGGGATAGAGTTCACCTTACCTTGAGGCATTCTAAGACCAATCAATGGAGGCGTGGGGCGGTAGTCACCATCAGCATGTGTGTGGAGAAGGAGTTGTGCCCAGTTTCTGCCTTGGCAGCTTACCTTGCAGTTAGAGGGCTTGGGGTTGGAATTTTATTCCGACACCAAGACGAAAGCCCGTTAACCAGGCAGCAATTTTGGTCCATTACTTCTGCAGCCTGGGCTAGGTTAGGTTTGGCGGGGGTTCATTTTTGCACCCATTCATTTCAGATTGGGGCTGCATCCACAGCAGCAGCTATGGGATACCTGGCCAGGAATATACAGGGTGTAGGCAGGTAGAGGTCTTTGGCCTACAAGGCTTATGTTCGCCCCTTGGTGGGTCTTTGAATTGTGTTTGGATGGTTCTTGGGTTTTTGTTCCGCTTTTCATTGTTCTCTCGTTGCAGGTCCTGTTGGCTGGCCGGAGCAGAAGAGGGTCTTCATCTGTGGGCGTAGTTATGTTTTTTGGGCAGCAAGTGAAGAAGTCACCCATAGGCTCACAGTTAGGGCTAAGCCAACAGGCCATGGTTGAATGGCTAGGGCGCCATGGTTTGTGGTGGCCTGGCCTGTTACATTTGTTGTTCAATGAGAGGGTTGGTCCTCCTCCCCACATTTTAGTTATCCATTTAGGGGGCAATGATTTGGGCTTTATCAAGGGTAAAGCCTTGATTCTTTAGGCCCAATCTGATTTTCTTGCAATTAAGCGGTGGTGGGCTGAAACCTTAATCCTCTGGTCTGCTATGGTGCCATGCTTTGGTTTGGCATGGGACCTGTAACCCATTGGCCATTGATAACACTCACCACAAGGCCAATCGGGAAATTTGGTTTGCTCTTGAAAGGAGCCTGGGCCAATATTTGCCTTGCCCTAACATACATGCAGGTGTTACAAGCTTGTAAAGGAGTGATGGTGTGCATTTGTCAGAGGTTGGTACGGACCTCTTTCTAGAAGACTCACTGCAAGGGTTTGGTGATGCTTTTGGCATCCAGGTGGGCACAAAGGCCTAAGCTGAGGCTTGACCTTTTGTGTGGCAGGATTTCATTCCATACAGATTGCAGCATGGTAAGCACTGGCTATAACCCCTTGGGGGCATAGGGGTCTTGCCAGTACAGTCCTTGGGCCATGTGACCCAGGGCGGGGAAAGCAGACTGCCTATGGCATTGCCAGGATTTGCCTCCCTTTGAGCCTTGCAGACCGGGGGGTGGTTCCCCGGCAATTAACCGATTGACAAACTGACCAGATGCAAGCCATATTTCCTTGGCTGTTGTCTGGGGCAGGGTGGCCTGCCCTATTTATCATGGCGAGGGAGGGGTCTGTGGTCCCCTGGCCTCAACCATGCCACAACCTGTCCTGCCCTTGCCATTTGTGTTTTGTTGTTTAGTTCAATAAAGTGGCCCGTTAGTACCCCAACTGTTGTCTATCTCCTTATTCCAGCTTGGGGGGGCAATAGTTTTTCCAAAGCAGAAGAATATGGGAATATATAGAGTTAATTGATGATAGTATAGAAATATTATTTGTTCATCTCTTTAGAAGAAGAAGAAGATGAAGAAGAAGAGTTGATTTTATACCCCTCCCTTCACTACCTGTAGGAGTCTTGGAGTGGCACCCTGTGAGGTATGTGGGGCTGAGAGAGTTCTAGGAGAACTGTGACTGACCCAAGATCACCCAGCTGACTTTATGTAGAGGAGTGGGGAATCAAACCTGAATCTCCAGAGTAGAGTCCACCACTCTTAACCACTACATCAATCTGGCTCTCTCTAAAATGTTAATCCATGTCTTCTCCAATGAGTTGATGTAATACAATCTTTTTACAAAGATAAAAAGTAAATAACATTACAGTGTGGTATAGTGGTTAAGAGTGGCAAACTCTAATCTGGAGAATTGAGTTTGATTCCCCAGTTCTCCACAGGAAACCTCTTGGGTTACCTTGGGCCAGTCACAGTTCTCTCAGAACTCTCTCAGCCTGATTTACTTCATGAGATGACTGTTGTGGGAGAGGAAGGGAAGGTGATTATAAGCCACTTTGAGACTCCTTAGGGTAGAGAAAAGTGGGGTATAAAAACCAGCTCTTCATCTTGGATAAAAATCACAAAAACCCCTCCCTGAAATAAAAATGTTGTTTCTGAAACCTGATACTGTAACTCAGCTCTGGCCATTAGAAGTGCCTCTTTCAATTGTCCTCAAAGGCGTTTGAGCAGCTCAGAGTTGTAGAGTAACCAATAAGGATGCTTTTGTGCATGTCCTCCATATAGGTTTCAATTTTGATCCTATAGAACTATGTGTGGAATGAGTTCATGATTTTTGCTGCTTTCCCTTCCATTGCAGCTATCTGTAGCCCCCCCCCCATTCCTGAGGGTAAGAGGACTTCAAAAATGTTGTTGTATAGTGTGTTAGACACATAATGAAACCACGGACAACGATGTAGTGATCAGCATGGCTCGCTATTATACAACACAAGACAAAGTTACCTGGCCAGGAAGCCAACTATATACAAGCGAAGGGGATGCCCCCTAGTGCCATTGGCGGGTTTGAATTCCCACCGCCATTCCCATTGGTTCCCCTACGCGGGAGCCAGGAGCCCCAGTCCCATTGTTCACAGGTACTCAAGCTCAGGCTCCTTCGCTGATGGCCCATAGTGGTCTGCGGACACAACAAATATTTTGCAGTGTAACATGAGTTACTTCGCTGATGGCCCAACTGCAGCCATCCTGGAGAACTGGCAGAATGTGTCTGTTGCATTCAAGACCAAGCCTGGGGCTGTTGTTTTACTCGGGTTTCTGGGATACACAAATATGGTGACAATAGGCACAGAGGCAAGGTCTACAAACCAGTCCAGAGTCCGAGATCAAAGGTCCAGTCCAAGGGTCAGGGTAAGAAGGGTTGAGAGTTCAGGGGTCTGTTTTCAGGGCTTGGGAACAGATGCAGGATACAGGGTCTGGGCCCCAGGCTGTTACCAGAGACAAGGTACAAGGCAGCAAATCAGGGTAGAGCTCTGTTTGCTAAGCAGTTCAGCTCACAGAGAGATGGCAAGCAAGGTTACTTTCATGCCAATCTTTGTTCAGTGTGTTCTTTTTATCTGACTCTTTTGCTGACTCATCCCCCAGGGCCCAGGTCTCAGTCCTTTCAGTTATGTTCACCTTCCTACAGGTGCAGGTCTTTTGCTGTTTCCCTATCACCCTGTCAGTCCTGGTCCTGTAAGGACTCCACTCCAGGAATTAACACTGATCATTGCTGTACAATCAAGTGCGTGCTTTGTCTTCTCATTGACGCTGTCAAGCACTCTCCTCTTTGTATGCTCTGCTGGTTTGGGAGAGGCCAGCAGAGATGGAAATGCTGGCCTCTGTGGCATCTCTTTTTTCTCCTGGAAGACTGAGCAGCCTAGCTGTGACTGGAAAGTGTTCTCACTTCCCAGGGCTTCCCTTGTTGGGTATGCTGCTTGACCTAGCTGCTCAGGTGGGGATTCTATTGGCTCAATTCTTCCAATTCCTCCCAGGAGGAGGAGGAGGTGGAAGCTGGCTGGCCCATGATAGTTTCCCCCCAATTCATTATGTGAATTGCAGTGGAATCCTATGCAAAGTGCAATCCTATGCGCTTTCATAACTCAGACAAGAGGTGGGAGGAGATTTTAGCCAATTCCCCTTCCTTTTTGCAGCCTTCTGCACCACATCATACATTCAACTCAACCCTCAGAAGTTTTTTGAAGGGGTGGCATGGGGGCTTCATTGGATAATAAGAGATGGCAAAAATCCCTTCCATGAACTAATTTTATTTGGATCTAGTCCTGATCGGTAAAAGATAATTTCATGACAAGAACATTTCTCAGTTGATTGAAGTAATGCATTGTTAGATGTTAAAATACCTATCCAAATGAAACAGATTGGACACTGAATCTGTCCTTTATCACATCTAGGCCAAAGTGAGTTATACAAGAATTTCCTGGGCGTAAAAGTTGCTTGAAGCCAATATGATCACATATAATCAGCATTTTAAAATGATAATGATATTAATGACTACAATAATGTCTAGTGTCATTAACAGTCTGCTGAAGTAATCACAGAGACTGAAATGAATAATTAACTTGAGCAATTTGGTTGGTTTTTTCTTCTTCTTTAGAGGTAAGTGTATTAGAACCAGGGAAATTTACTTACAGAGTCATCAAGTAATATTAGCACTTTTTGATCTAAAATGACAAATGGCAGGCATGGGAGCAATATTATTTACAAGACAAACAAGAAGCTGGTGCTACAAATGCCATTCCAGTGCTATATGATCATACATCTGTGGGGAAAAATGGCCTTCTCTCTGTCATAAATTTCAGGTATCTTCTACATGCCAACAGAAGTTGACAGACACCTTTATCACAAACTATCGTAAACTGTAAAAGTACTAATGGCAAAGTGATGGAAAAAACTCAAACATTCAAGCAGCTCTGACCAAAATAGTTTGGTATGTGGCAGGGAAGCAGCGAGGATCTGGAGTTATTATTATTGTTTGAGAGTCTGATCAGACTACCCTTTAGATCTGCGCAAGGCACGATTGCCTCACGGATCTAAAGTTAATGTCCAGACACAGACATCTGGGAAATGTCCCTCTTCCGCAGGTTTCCCATTTTGCCATGCTTTGGAACCATAGTTAAAAGATACCACTTTAAATCTGGGGGTTTTGGTTACCTGCAGGACAACTGCGGACTTTCATCCCTCTGGTCGTTCCACCAGCGTGCAATCCTTCCATCAGGGTGGTCTGACATCAGACCATCCAGAGTGGGTGCCATTTTAAAAAATCTCTACACATGTGTGGATCAACAAGGAAGTGCTGTCACATCTATGCACATACACAAAGAGATTTTCTTTAAAAAAAAACCCATTGCACATCTCCTTCAACAAGGACATGCTGTGATGCCTATGTGCATGTGCAATTTTTTTTTTTAAAAAAAACAACCCACTGCACACACCTCCTTCAGTGGACGCAGCCTAGACAATCCACAATGGAAACAGTGTGTGGTAAGGCGATTCTCCCAGGGGATGTCTGCTTATGCGACGATGGATTAAAAAGATCGGGATCAAATTTGAGCTGCCATAATGGTGGGATTAGCTGCCCATCTGAACACACCCTGGCATACCTTTCTGAGCAGGTAGGCCATTCTGTCCAAGCTGTATTATAATGGTGTCCAATGGACCTTGGTAAAAAACTTGCTTTGAAATGATGTCCAAAAGGGAAGCCCAGTGCATTCCTCTAAGACCCAGCCAGATGATGTGCAATTGATTGCCAAGACCCAGCTGTTGGCATGAATGAAGAATGTGCCCAATACGGAAGGCGTGATGGCCATGTATTCCATTGTGCATTGCATAGGGTAGGACACACTGGGAGGAACAGGACATAAATACATTTTGCAAGCTCTCCCCCATTGGTCAGATTTGGAATGATGTAAAATTATTTGAAGCTCACCAGGCATAATACTAATGTCCTTGACTGCAAAGAAATGACAGTTAGTGCTGCTGTGCAGGGGCTCACAGAGTTCGCCACAGTGGAAAGCCCCCCCCCCAAAAAAGGCCACAGTAAATACTGTTTTAAACAAGATTACCTTATAGGTGGGCCAACAGATCTGAATTGCTGTAGGATGCCACAGAGAAATTTCATTGTGATATGTCTGCGAGGGTTGGGACTGGGAGTTGAACATGTTGCCCTTTTTTGCAGCCATCAACAGCCTTCCTGGCAATGAAGGTGTTGCAAGGATCCAACCACTACAGTGCTTTGCTATAAAAAGGAAGTTGCAGCCCATAGTCCTAGGTGAAAGACCACATTCTCTAAGGTGTGCTAAATATCGAAGGACATCATGCTCTGAAATTGAGAGGGGAAAAACAAGAAGTGAGGATGACAAAAAGGCCCTAACTGCAGAAAGGATGCAGAGACAGGACTATGGATGGAAGGGGCAATAGGCTGGAATACTCCCCACAAAATCATGTTTTTCCAAGATTTCAGAGTTCATTTGGAAATTACTTTGGATGCTATGGTGTGTTGGGAGCCGAATTCTGAAACTTCTCATCCTGAAACTGAGATCAGGTGTCCGCTATTTCGTTATTACACCTGCAATATATTTTGCTGAGAAAGAGATGTTACCAGAAAAACAAGTGAGCACAAATGTGTGTACCAGTTGCATAACCCACTCAGAGGATTGACAATTATTATTTTTTTTAGAATTTTTAAAGAAAAAATCATTATTCGGAAAAAAATTAACAAGATGTTATTTGTTTACAAAAGAGTCATATAAGAAAAAGAAGATATAAAATATTTCACTTATAAAACCCTGAGTGGTGAATTTATGTCAGTGGAGACTAAAAAGAAAAATGATGTTGTGCTGTATATCAAATTTCATCTAAAACCAGGATTGGTATTGAGTGACAACCAAGGTAGGTTTGTGGGGGCTGAAATAAGAAGGTGTGTATTAGTCTTATATATTAGCCTTTAAAATGTTTTGTATTAATATTTATATTTGTGTCCAAAATTTTTTGGCTTTCTTATGAGTCTGCCACATGTGATAAAATGTCCCTGCATGATGATTACATTTCCAACATAATTTAGAAGTATTTTGTACATTCTAGACAATTTCTCTGGAGACATTTCCCAACAATACATCAACTTATAAAAGTTCTCCTTAAGATTAGAGCTTAAAGTATATTTTAAACCCTTTGTCCATATACATTCTCATTGTTCAATATGTATGTCATGTCTGAAGTTTTTGGACCATTTTACCATACATTCTTTAACTTGTTCCTCCTCAGTGTCAAATATCAATACAAGTTTATACAATTTAGCAATAACATGTTCATCATTTGTATATAATTCTTCTTTCAAATTCAGACTTTGATTGCTCAAAATCATGATACCTTTTATCAGCTTTGAACCTTTCCAAGATTTTTAAATACATAAACCAGTGGCAAGTATGACCTTCAATTATTAACATTTCTCTACATTTTAATTTGTATTCACCTTGCTGCAACTCTAACACATCATAATATGTTAACCATTTATGTAAACCCATCATTTCTTTTCTAAAATGTTCTTCTTGTGGTGATAGCCACAGTGACATATGCAGGCAGAACCTAATGTATTCTATATTAGATTTAGTTTTGTCATACATCAGAAATCCGTGCCATCCAAATCTCAGATCATGTCCTTCTAACTCTAGTGATCCCAATCCTTCATTCATACCAAGCCGGAGGCAATAAAATATAATTTCAAGTCTGGCAAACCCAAGCTGTCTCTTTCTTTCGCATCTTGTAATATCTTATATTTAACTCTGATTTCCCCCCCTTGCCATACAAATCTAGATATCTCCTGCCATTGTTTAAATGGTACATCTGCTGTCAAAATGGGAGTTGTCTGGAACAAGAATAACATTCTAGGTAAAATGTTCATCTTAATCACAGATATTCTACCCAAAAGGGACAGTTGTATATTGCCATCTCAACATATCTTTTAAACATTTCATTCCAGGTTTTGGCATAATTATTTTTAAATAACAATTCATATTTTTCAAGGTAATACTCAAATATTTTAACTTCTTTTCTATTTTAAAACCTGTTTTATTAATTTTGCTTTATCTTGTATTTTCATATTTTTATCTTTGGTCTTCTGTTTATGAACTTTATAGTGGATGACCTTCAGAGACACCTAGATCGAGGTGGATTGGCGCTGCTGATACTCTGTTGGCAGTGTTCAGTACAGTTAACTATGATCTGTTGACTCACTGCCTCACTGATGTGGGGGTAAGGAAGCTTGCCTTGCAGTAGCTGACCTCCTTTCTCCAAGGTCAGGGACAGAGGGTGGTACTTGGGGCAGGGGGATTATCTCAGTGACACCTGTTAGAATGTGGTGTGCCACAGGGGTTGATTCTCTCCCCATTGCTGTTTAATGTCTCCATGCGCCTCCTCAGCCAGATCATCTGGTGATATGGGCTGGGTTGTCACCAATACGCTGACTACACCCAGCTCTATCTATTGATAGATGGCCACCTGGACTCTGCCCCAGAAAATGTGGACAGGGCATTATAATCTGTGGCTGGTTGGTTACAACAGAGCAGACTGAAACTGAATCCATTGAAGATGGAGGTCCTGTACCTGGGTCATGGGGGACTGGGATCGGGGATTGGGCTTTCAACCTTTGATGGGACCAAAGGTGAAGAGCCTGGGGGTATTCCTGGATGCCTCACTAACTATGGTGGCCCAAGTTGCCACCTCTGCCAGGTCTGCCTTCTTCTATCTGAGACAGATCAGGCAGCTGGCCCCATATCTCTCTCCCCAGGATCTGGCTACAGTGACCTATGCATTGGTCACTTCCAGATTAGATTATTGTAATTCTCTCTATGTGGGGCTGCCTTTGACTCTGCTCTGGAAACTGCAGCTGGTGCAGAACGCAGCAGCACAGGTACTGATGTCGCTTCTTGTGTGGGCTCATATCCACCTGGTACTGTGCGAACTGCACTGGCTACCTATTGAGTACCAGATCGATTTCAAGGTGTTGGTGCTTACTTTTAAAGCCCTATACGGCCAGGGGCCCACATATCTGTGAGACTGCCTCTCCCTCTATGAGCCCTGAAGGGCTTTATGATCTGCCAATCAACATCTTCTTATGGTCCCTGGCCTCAGGGACAATTTTATAACTATGTCTCCAAAATCCATTAGGTTCCAAAACTCTAAATAAGAAGGTCCAGTTCAAATTATCAAAAGCCTTCTCTGCATCTAAAACCCCCCAATGCAATTTGTTTTTTAATTATGTTTTTCCAGATATTCCAAGATATTTAATACAATCCTGAGATTGTTTCTCAACTGTCTCTTGGGTAGAAAGCCACGTTATCTGTTAGCACTTTATATCCTTTTATTTTCAGTATCATTTTCTTTTCTCTTTTTTCACAATTTATATGCCAACCATTTCCCTGGTTTATTTGCAAATTCAGAATTTCTTTGTTTCATATAATTTAATTTTGTTTCCATTTCTTTTACCATTAACATAGATAATTGTTGTCATAGCATCTTAATTTGTTGAGAAGCAAGGTTTTTCCTTGTAATTTCCTTATCTCTTTTTTTTATCTCATCTAAAGTCTTTTACTATTTGTTTGTTTGTTTGTCAAATTAAATTTCTAAACCACCCTTCTCTGTAAAGAACAGGGCTCAGGGCAATGTATAATGATAAAAAACATTCATAGGAGAAACTCACAACTTAAATACAATAAAATACAGCGGCCTATATAGATGACACTAAGCTTCTGACTATGCTACTGCTCCACGGGGGGGGAGGGACCAGAGAAACTGGAGTGCCAGACAGATGGAAACTGTTGCTGCCCTCAACCAAATGCCTGGCAGAACAACTCTGCCTTACAAGCCTTTTTTAACTGCAATAAGTCCCACAGGATACAGATATTGTCTGGCAGAGTTCCACCAGGTTGGAGCCAGGGCAGAAAATGCCCTAGCTCTGGTTGAAGACAGCCAGATATCTCTTGGGCCAGGGACCACCAATGAGTTCTTATCTGCAGGGTGCAATGCTCCTTGGGTGGTGTACCAGGAGAGATGGTCCCAAAGATATGCAGGTCCCAGACCATTAAAGGTTAGCACTAAAATCTTGAACCTGATCCAGTACTCTGCCAGGAGCCAGTGCAGCTCTCACAGTGCAGGTTGAATATATGCCACTCACAGTGTCCCTGTCGGGACCTGTGTCACTGTATTCTAGATCAGTTAAAGTTTATGGGTCAGTCTCAAGGGTAGCTCTACATAGAGTGAGTTACAGTAGTCTACTCTGGAGGTGACTGTTGGATGGATTACTGTGGCTAAGTCAGGACAGTGCAGGTAGGGAGCCAGTTGCCTCACCTGGCACAGCTGGAAGAATGCCAGTCTGGCAACATTTGTGATCTGGACCTCCACTGATAGGGAGCCATCCAGAACCACACCCAGGCTCTTGGCATTTGGAACTGGTGTTAAGGGAACACCATCAAGGGCCGGGAGTTGGCACCCCAAACCAGAATCCCCTCTACCCAGCCACAGAACCTCCATCTCAGTAGGATTCAGTCTCAGCTGGCTCTATTTCAACTATCCCATCACAGCCTCCAACTCCTGAGCCAAATTTGCTGGGGCAGTATATGGCTGGCTGCCCATCAACTGGTATATCCAGGTGTCATCAGCATACTGATGACATCCCAGCCCAAAATCCACACCAGTTGGGCAAGGGGGTGCAGGTAGATGTTAAACAATATTGGAGAGAGGATTGCCTCCTGAGGAACCCCACATACTAATGGGTGCCTAGTTGGCACTCTCTCCTAGTGCCTCCCTTTGTTCCCAGCTTTGGGGAAATGAGATAAGCCACTTCAAGACTATCCCACAAACTCCTATGTCAGTGAGGCGGTGGGTTAAAAGATCATGATTGACCATGACAAATGCTGCTGTAAGGTCAAGCAATAACAGCAGCGCCAACCTGCCTTGATCCAACTGTTTGCAGAGATTGTCTGTGATGGTAACCAATGCTGTTTCCATTCCATGGCTGGGACAGAAGCCAGATTGGAATGGGTCCAGCACAGGCCTGTAGCCAGGATTTTTTAAATCAGGGGGCATTTAAATTTCTTAGGGGGCACTGGCTAATCAAACTAAAGGTAATTTAATTCAGCTTCTGGGGGAAATAGAGAGGTGCTGTCTGGCTCCACGTGGCCACCGTAGCTGGCCCTTCATGCCAGACAGCTGTGCAGGAATACTTGGCTCCTTCTTCGCACCTGCCACTTCTCAGGGGCCCTGGGCTGGATGGGAAGTCAGGGGGCCTTACCAAGATGCCCCACTGTAGCTACAGGCCTGGTCCAGCACCGTTGTGTCATCTAGAAAATTCTGGAGCGATTCTGCCACCTGTTTTGTACTTTCTCTTGTTTCTTTCTCTTAAGTTAGGTGTTGTATTATATCAAATGATCTCCAATAAAAAGCTTAACTTGCATCCCAGACCACTCTCATACCTCTACCCTTATTCATATTAATTTCAAAAACTTCTTTCAAGTTCTTTTTCCAGTCTTTAACAATTGATTCATTCTGTAACAAAACCTCATTCAATCTCCACCTAAAAGTTCTGGGCTCCCCTTTGTAGACCATAGTCACAGGTTTACAATCTGAAAATGCTTTTGGTAGAATCACTAAGAGTCTTAATAACTGTATCTTTTGGTGCCAGAATCATATCTATTCTTGTCTTTCTGAGAAATATGTATATTCTCTGGAATTACCATTTTTCTGTTTCCATATATCAACCAACCCCAAACAGCCCATCAAATCAAAACATATTTTTGGTAGTTTCCCTTGAGAAATTTTTACATTTTTCTTAGCAGCCCTGTCCATTTGTGGAGATATCACACCATTCCAATCTCCCACCAAACACCAACATTCTTATGGTAAGTCTGTTAAAGTCTCAATTAAGTTTTTTTTTAAAACAAAACAAAACAAAACAAAACAAAACACAACAACACTGTTTTATTTTCATTTGGGGCATATAATCCCACCACCATAGTCTTCACCCCTTGGAAGTTTATTTCAAGTAAGAATAAGAAGGTGCAATTTCACAGTGCTTCAATTCAGTTGTGTTCCCAGATCTGTCAAAATGGGTATAGATTTTAATGTTTGACTGGTATGTCAATCAAGAATCCAGGACTAGTCCTGCTTAAATAGTTGCCCTTGAAGAGGTTCTGTGGCTAGGGGTGATTGACTGTGCATGTATCTGTGGGAAACCTGACAACCATTCTGGAGATACAAAACATTCCATTAGAGCTGGACTTGTCCTGATCCCCCACCCTTATTTTCAACAAATATGGAGATTTTCAACATGGATGTTCATTTCAGTAAACACACAGTTATTGTATTGCTAGAAATCAATATCTGTTGCCCTCTTTACAGAGGATAGTCTAGTGGGGAAAAAGATGCCATTTAAACTGAGTGTTCTCAGAAGCTCAGTTAACTGGATTTAATTGGAAGAGGTAGAGAAAGGCGAAAGAATTGTGTTAAGCAAGGCTACTGTTCAGAGAATATCCAGGGTAGCTCAGCAGCAGCCTAATGGTGTGGTCTCTGACACCTTCTTTCTCTAAGGACACAAGTTCAAGTTACAAGGCTGTCAAGCAGGTTGACGGTTCACTCCTGGCAGAAAGCTCATTTCATGATCCTGCCAAATCTTCAGTGCCGTTTGGATTATGCTTGGGAAGAGAAGGGTTTTAAAGGCTCCGAAAATGTCACACTACAGGGGCGAAAGGTAGAAAACATTCTCTGGAGTCCTTCAGATGGATAGTTCATTAAGCCTCTCTGCAGCTAGTAGCAGAATGAAAACCTTTTGCTTTGGGTAGTGCTAAAATGAACAATTGGGTCTCGTGATGTATTCGATACCTGCACCTAAACACTTGTTTGGTTAAGAAGCTGGGGGGGGCATTAAATCAATTCATATTCCATGATAAACATTTGTAATCCATATTGTAATTTAACTGGTACTTGTGGCACCCAACAGGGGATCCTCCTTGTCCATATCTTGGTCCCATTCTTCTGTTGGAGATCCATCTGCATCTCCTCAAAATCTGATTTGACTCTTTGTAAAAAGTCTCTTGTTTTTTGAATTGAATTCAGTTTGAATCTTTGTTATTTAAAGGTAAAAATCGTGCCCTCTAAAGTATTCCATTGATCAGCAATATTTTTCTGTCTTAGTTTTTCAGTCAAAAAGGCATAGTCCTTTCTCTTATCTAAAATTCTAAGTGGAATTTCTTTCAAAACAATTACATCTGTATCGTCAGTTTTTAACTTATTGATGAAATGTTCACGTGCTTAATCTCTTGTCAAATTTCTCACAAACTGGACTAGTATGTCTCTTAGAACATTTCTTGTTTTGACAGATCTAGAATTAATCCTGAAGACTTTATCAATTTCAATTTCTATGTCCTCTTGTTTCCTCTGTAAAAAAGTTGGCAAAAGGGAAACAATCCTCTCTCTGTTGTCTTCATCTGTTTCCTTTGGAATATCTCTCCAGCTCAGACAATATTCCTTCTCTCTCAGTTCCATTTGGGCCAAACTGTCTAGCTGCTTCTCCAGTTCTTTGTCCATCACTTCTGTTTAATTTTCTATGATAACAACCTTAATTTGCTTAACTTCTTCAGACATATGCCCTATAGGTCCTTCTAGCTTTTTAACATCCTCTTTCATTACTTCTTTCAATTTCCCAAGACTCTCCTCTGTCCTTTTCTTGAAGCCTCTATCTTATTTTCAAGGCTTTTTATTTTATTTTCTATTCTATTTCCCATTTGTTCAAACAATTTCTGAATCATATCTGGTGCAACAGGTTGGTCTGTTGAACCTTTTTTATCAGGATTTTTTTCCTGGTGCTCGTTCTGCAGTGGTCCATAAAACACAGAAATAGAGACAGATAAACAAAAGTCCTAGAAGCTCTGAGATTTTTTTAGTGTGATCACTTTCACTTTCAACAGCTTGCATATATTACCATAGCAATGAAGGTCAGATTGAGAGAGAGGCTTCTCTTCTTGTGTATATAATCATCCTGTTGCACTGGGCATTGTTCTCCCATGTGTTCCCTTCCTCAGCCATCCTGGAAGGGGGCGGATTGCAGTGAAAGGGGTTGTCTAAAGCCTCAGAATGGGAGCTGGGTGGTTATTTCTCCACTTTGTCAGCATTCCCTGGTTGTCACTGCCTTCAGTGCCCTATTCTCTCTCTCTATCTCTCTCTCTCTTTCAGCAGTTGCCAGCTCCTCTCCTCCCCAGCCTCAGCATTTTCCCTCTCCATTTTATCCCCTTCCTCCACCACCCTTCTCCCTCATTCCCATTAGTGGATCCACTTGTCTCTCTGTCTCCCCAGGCTCCCTGTTGGCCAAAGGTGAGCTCCTCCTTCTCCCCTGATCCTGCCCCTATCAGTCATGCTTTCTGGGCCTTGCACTCCAGCAGGGTCCCAGTTCAAGTTCCAAGAAGGCTGCATCTCCCACGTGGTCATCAAATGTCCTCTCATTGTCTCAGGTAAGTTGTCTTCAGTTGTCTCCTGTTGTCCCCTGTTGGTGCAAGCTACATGGAAGTGGGCTCTAGCACAGCCTAGCCATCCCTCTGCTCCTCCAGAGCTCAGCATTCTCCTTGGGGGGTCTGGGTGCCAGCCCAGGTCTAGCATTGTAAGCCCACAAGAGGTGAGACACCAGCCTTGTCTGGACAGCCAGGCTGTGTCAACTCGGACCCCAGTGCACTGGGTGGGAGTTGGACACAGCCCACTGGGGTGTGCCATTCTGCCTAGCCAGGTGGTTGGCCTGAGGGAATGCATGCTGTGGCCACACTGGGCATCTCTGTGTGTGGCCTGGGATCCATGGGGGTACCTGCCACAGCTGTGCTAGGCATCCCCAGGTTCAGTCCAGGACACACACCCTCCCTTAGTGGCTTAGTATGGGGACTGAAGTCATGCATCCTGGACTAGAAGTCTGCATTGATGTGTGCTTTGTCAGCCCGGTGCTTGACGGTGAATCTGAATGGAAGAAGAGATATGTGCCATCTTATTACCTGTGCATTATGGTCCTTAGTTCTGGATAGACATACCAGGGGTGTGTGTTCCACCAGCAACACAAAATGGGTTATTGACAAGTTAGACTTGTAAGGCACCTACAGCCTATTTAATTGCTAAGGCTTCTTTTTTTTAATTGTGGCGTAACACTGTTACACCTGCTTAGAAACAAAATAGGCCATTCTTGTCCCTCCACACTTTGTGATAGCATCACACAGAGGTCTGTATCTGAGGCATTGGTTTGTAGAATAAAGGGAATGTTGAAATCTGGATTATGGAGCATGGGACATTGTGACAGACTGGTTCTCAACCTCTCAAAGGCAGCTTGTTTTGATTGTGTCTGGATGATCTGGTTGGGCTGTCCCTTGCCCAGACTGCTCATTAATGGTCCTGCAATTGCCATGAAGTGGGGGATAAAATTCCCATAGGAAAAGCCCAGTAATTGGTGGAGTTATTTCTTGTTAACAGCTGTAGGGTTTCCAATTTGGCTATCTTCTCTGGCAGCGGTTGGAGTTGGCCTGTGCCCATCTGAAAGCCTAGGTACTTGAGTTCTCCAAACCCCAGCTGGCTTTTCTTTTGGTTGGTGGTGAGACCTGCCTGGGCTAAAGCATGGAAGACCTGTTGCAGATGGATTACATGGATCTCCCAATCAAATGATGATATCATCTATGTACACTCATGTGAATGCATTGCAGTGGACCAAAGCACAGTCTACCAAGCATTGGGAGGATGCTGCTGCCCCATGGAGCCCAAAAGACATATGACAGAAGTGGAAAAGGCCTGTATGGGTAGCAAAAGTTGTTTTTACTATGCTTTCCCCAGTTGGTCAATCAGGTGGTCTGCCTTAGGCATGGGGTCTGCATCAAAGCTAGTGACATGGTCGACCTCTTGATAATCGATACAGAACCAGATGCTTCCATCCAGTTTAGGGACCAAAACTAGTGGGCTGTGCCATTCACTTTGGGATGGTTTGATGATGCCCAAGTACAACATTTCTTTTAACTTCTGGTCGTTTGTATCCCATTGCTTATGAGGGACTGGCCTCCATCGAGTGCATACAACCATCCCATTCAAGGTGGGAATGTGATGTTCTGCCAGATGGGTCCACCCAGGTTCCAGTGAAAACACCTGGGGGCTTTGCTGGAACACTCTCTGAAGGCCAATTAGTTGGGTTGGCATCAATTCTGCATCGAAAATAGGCTCAGCCTCTGTTTCTTCCTGGGGTCCAGCACAGGGGTCCTCTTGCAGAATCATGTCTCCAGGGGAACTGTTAAGAGACATTTGTTGGGACCTGCCCCCATGGGTGTTCTTGGTCAATCCATTCTTTTAGGTCATTAATATGTAAGATTTTGGCCCTTCTGGCTGACCATCCACACTGGACTTTGTACATGAGAGGACCCACCACTCATACAACTCAGAAGGGTCCCTGCCAAGGATTTCTGTGAGGGTTAACCATAGCCCATTGAGTGACTAAGACTTGGGAGCCTGGTTGCAGGATGCATCTCTGGGTGCCCTGGTCATACCTCCATTTCTGTGCTTCCTGTGCATGACATCTGTTCTGCTAGGGCTTGGATAGCAGGCAGTCATTCCTGCAACAGGTAAAGATATTTGTTGGGCTCATGGCCTCCTTCCTTTGGAGTCTGGGCCCATTGTTCCTTGACCAAGCCTAGTATGCCCTGAGGGATATGTCCATAAACCAACTCAAACAGGGCATACCCAATAGATGCCTGCAGGGTTTCCCATAATGCCAGGAGCTGGAGATCTAGGTAAAAGTCCCACACTAAGGGGTGGTTGTATGCCAGTCACCTTAACATCCCCTTCATGGTTTGGTTCATACACTCTATCAGGCTGTCTATTAGGGGGTGGTAGGCTGCAGTATAGAGCCGGCATATCTGTAATGTCTCGCATACATGACACATGAACACTACTGTGCCTCAGTCTGTCAAGATTTCCCTGGGTAGACCCACCTGGGCAAAAAACAACAACAACACAAACACATAACAGTTCAGGCCACCCCTTGACTTTTCATACTTGTCAGCAGGATGGCCTCAGTGTGTCATGTAGTCCAGTATGTACCTGGCTCCTCTGGGCATGCAGGGCAAGGGCCCCAGGAAGTCCATTGCAATCCTGTTAAAGGGGGTCCCTATGAGAGGCATGGGCATACGGGGAGCCCTAAGAACTGAACAGGTGGATGTCCATTGACATATGCCACAAGACCAACTGAATCATTCGATGTCTTGTGCCACAGATGGACAGAAGCAACAAGCCAAGACCCACTGGAGGGTATTTTTTAGCCCCCCAGATTCCAGCACAGGGGTGTTCTTATATTGTGCATAATACCTCTTCCTGGTATCCCTGGGGAACTCCCCGTTTTGCCATAATTCCCTATACCACACCTCCATAATCTTGGCCACTTGGGGTTCTCTCTGGTTTTGTCATTTATCCACCACCCAGTCCTCACTCACTGCAACTTGAAACCATAGGTCTTTGAGTATTGGGTTTTCAGCCTGCCCTTTGGAATTTTGGATCTGCAGACCAGATGCAGTGGGATTGACACTCTTCTCCAGGGGGAGGGTTCCCTACCATCCCTCTTTAGTTTGGCTTGTATGTCTTTCTCTGTTGTCAGTGCTGCCCTATTGGAGTGGTTGCCTGTCCCTCTCACCAAGATGTCAGAGAAGTCAGGGGCATCTCTACCCAGCAGCATAGGGAACAGCCTGTGGGCCATCAGTAGGGAGTATTCCTTCCTGTGGCAGGTGATTTGGACCACAGGACATCATTCAACATGGCCATGGAAACAGGCAATTGATGCCTCCCTCACTACTGGCAGCCTGTTGGATATGGATGGTGTGTACCATGGAGATCTAGCTCCCACTGTCTAGCAGGGCCTGGAAACTGTTCACCTATTATTAACTCAACCTAGAGGGGTGGAACTTGTAAGGAGGTATCAACTGCTTGAAGGGACAATTCCCAGGTGGTGTCAAACCTTAAATGGGTTAAAAAGACAAGACACCCTGTTCCCCTGTAATCACAGAGCACTAAACACAGACTGCTGCTGAAAAGACAGCTGCCCGTGTACTCAACAATCTATGGAAGCAAAACACAGTGCCCAAAAAACTTCTCCTCCTGCTGAATCCAGATGAGCCTGCTTTATAAAGCTGGGTAAAATGGCAGCAAGCAGCACCTCTGCTGCAAACCCATGGGGAACACTGGTGCTGAGCTGGCTGTCACCCCCTCTGGCTAAAGAGCCAGGTCCAAAGAACCAATGCGAGTGGAGATAATGTCAGCCAAAGACCCACCAAGCTGGGCCAAGCTGAATTGATTGAAGATGAGGTGAGACGAGATCTGCTGAATGGAGCCAAATGTATCTAAGAAGAGCAGGAGAAAACTCACTGGGAGGCTCTGGGTGGCATGGCTTAAATCCATTTGGCAAGGCTCTATATCACGGCACATCAGAGTCCACCAAACTTCCCCACGCTTCCACAGGCTGACCAATTGCTGCCATGGGTCCTAGCTGAACTATAGCCACTGGCGCCTGTGCTCCCAGCAGCTGATCATGTGACCTAGCTGCAACATCTCCTTTTCCTCTCCCCAGCCCAGTCAGCAAATGTGGCGCACAGTAAGTCTCAGCCAGTGCTTCTTTCCATGTGGCACTTGTTGCCCGAAGAGGCCTATTATAAGACAGCTTTATGTGAATTGTTATATATATCATCCTAACTGCAGAAATATGAAGAATTGCTTGAACTAACTCCAACACATTATGATGGATTAAACTGAGTATTTAGAGTCAAGCTGTCTATTAACAGAAAACTAAGATTTTCGTTATAGCAGGCAATAATAATTTAGTGTTCTCTGCTGAGAGTTACTATTATTGGATGGAACAAAGTTTGAGTCCAGTGACACCTTTAAGGGCAACAAAATTTTATAAAAGCTTATACCTTGAATAAATCTTCATTGGTCTTAAAAGTGCCACTGGACTCAAACTTTGTTCTGCTGCTTCAGACCAACACGGCTACCCACCTGAATCTATTATGGGATGGGTGAGGTGGCCACACATCCAGCCATTGCTTAAATTCCTCACAACTCTTTCCCTCTTCGAAAACCCACAATTCCAGCCTCTGAGGAAATGGGACTCATAAGCCCCCATTTCTGCCATCTTAGCCACACAGCAATTAAGATGTCCAACAGGTATAGCCTCTCCCTACTTTTGTGCATAGAATTTCAGCTGCCTTCAATGTGGTTGTGTGGTTTTAGTGATGGACTGCTAACTTAGGGGGGCAAGTTTTCAGCAGCGGAGCTTGTACTTTGCATGCAAAAGATTCCATGTTTATTCCATGGCATCTCCCATTTAAAGATCTCAAGTAGCAGATCATACCTTTCTATACCTGGAAGGCCTGGATGATACCTTTCTATACCTGGGAGGCCACTGCCTGTCAGAACAGGCAATTCTGAGTTAAATAGAACAACAATCTGATTTGGTATAAGCCAATTTAACATTCAGGGAATGGATCTGGACAATTAGGGGTCAGACAAATGGAAGGGATTTTATTATGTCTCCCCCTCCTTTCCTTAGCCCCCCAATTCCCTGAAAAACAACTCCCAAGAGTTGAAATCCTTCATAATTGTGTGGGATGTGGCACAAGGGACTGCAATCGGAGGAGCAGGGAAAGCTTTTCTTAGAAGCGCTTTGGAGGAAGGGGCTCTTGTAGCTCTACTTGTAGTTGTCTAGATTCTGAAATGATGCTCTAAAACTCTTCCTTTTTCCAGTTAGGCACTTTTTGAAATAGTCTATGTACTGTTTTCCACCTGCTTGGTTAAGTGCACTGTGAATAGTAATAGCCTTAGAAATATTATCTTGTGCTATAAAAATCTAATCCTGTGTTAATGCAGGGTTAAGAATCATGCTTTAAACCAACCAAGGTCAGCGGAGTCGGCATTAAAAGTGTCTGTACAATTTATTATATAAAATACAACTTTACAACTAGGTAAGGTAATGTAGAAATACCTGTCATAACAGTATGAAAAATATGGTTATAATGAGTTAAGCAGCTCTCTTGGTGTTCAATAGGCAGAAAAAAAAATCAATACAAAACTCAGGCTGGCCTATGGAAGGTGCAATTCCTTGAGGCTAGAAAATCGAGAATGATGTTTCCTCATGAAACCTCTCCATTTGACTTCCCAGAAATCTGAACTTATTAGAAACTACACTGAAATACAGAAAACATGCCTTAAAATAGAAATGCTTCATTTCCAATAAAGAGGATGGGAGCAGCAAAAAGCCTTTTTAAAAAACTGCATGGTTATTAGTTCCTGCCTTTAGGCCACTGCTTTCTGCTGGGATTTCCTGTATAATCACAAACAAAATTCCAAAACGACCATTTGTGAAAATCTTGCTAAGCAGAGTCTAGAATACAAGAGTACCTGCTTGTATTATGCAGTATTTATAAGAAAGGTAAAAGAACACAGAGTGATAAGGATGGAGACATCAAGTCCTGAGCAATGGGAACCCTAATTACATTGGATTTTGAGCTGTCATTCTTGACTGCAGCCATATTCAGTTTTTAAAAATGTGATGCTGGTATTATCCATCTGATCAACTGGCTCCTACTTATTTGACAGTTCCCTGGGTGACTGTGAATAACTGTGTTACTATTATATGATAGTCTAATTATATTGCTTCCATATTTTGTTCTTCCATATGTAGTTTTAGATGCTGAACATACTGGAAAAAATAAAATGTGAAGAGAGATTTTAAAATGGGAAAACTTTAATATATCCCCTTGTTTAATTGAAGGTTAAATTTACATAGTATGCATTTTTTACTTTAGTGCTACGGTTGCGAGCCTCTAGTTGGAGTCTAGACATCTCTTGGAATTATAGGTAATCTCCGGACTAAAAATATCAGTTCTCTGGGGTTAAATAGGTCCTTTGGAGGGTGGACTCTGTGGCATTATACCCCACTGAGGCCCTCCTCTCCCCAGACTCAACCCCCAAATATACAAGAAATTCTCAGCCCACAACTGGCAACCATACTTCAGTCTCCCAAAGTCTGATCAATCTATTCAGTCAAGCTATTGAAACTGAGACCTCACTCAAGATACTACTAATTTTTATTAATCAGTCTTGCATTACTTTCCTATGGAGTCTTTGAGGAACAAATATCCATGGCTGTGATCAGATGAGCTATTTCTTCCGATGTAATTGCTTCTCCCTAATGGATTTTACATGCACATCCAGATAGCCACATCTGTCTGGTATTCCCCAGTCGTCAGCCACTCATCTTTACCCCTGACTTTCCTGACATTTGTGTTTTCCAGTCTAACTGGTCTCACTGTGCATCACCGTGCATTTCCAGACATTTGATCTCTCAGTTGCATACTCAAGCCGTTTGAGAAGCCTGAGGCTTCCACTCCCAGACTACCATTTTTTCTTCACTTAGTGATGGGTGCATAACCGCATATTCACTCCTGGCAAATAAGCAGTTCTGCACATGTGCAAACAGACTATTTTTTTTAAGGAAGCTGCCCAACCACATGCTCTGTGGTGACCACACAGCAGTAGTCTGATTGGTTGACCATGGGGTGAGGTGAAATAAGCGTGGCATGTCTGGAATGAATAGCTCTGGAGACATTACAGGTGCATCTAGACTGTGCCAGACCTGTCACCTGATTGCAGCTGATGTAATATAATGTGGATCAAGAGCCAAAGTTTAGGTATAAAATAACCAAGCCTTAGAATTTTGCTATGACTCCAACCAGTTTTAAAACCAGTTAGAAATATGCAGGAATCTCACAATCAGGTGCATGTGATTTTTAGTCAAATTATATCACTACTCAAATGTGACCTTAAAAGGGAATTCTAATTTCCTCTCTTTGATCTTCTTTGGGATCATAAGTTCTTAAGCTGCAGCGTTTGCCATTAAGATGTGAAGAATACATATGTAATCTTTTAATGATGTTGGCTGAAATTCATTGCACATATAGTTTATTCCCTTTGAAGGTAGCATTAGCTTAATTCTGATTTTCAGCTGCTGAAAATTTCAGTAAAGAATCAAAATTCTTCCCTAATTCAGAGTTTATTATTAAGGCAGGATGCATAAATATACGTGCATAATCTATCATGATTGCAGTGTCAAAAACAAAACAAAAGCCTTGCTGAATCAGAACATTAGTCCATCTTGTCCATTATTCTGTTTCCAGATGTGGTCAGCTAGATGTTTTGGGAAGTTCATAGACTTCTGGAATATTTCTGGAAGCCATGGAAAGCAGGAACGAACATTCTGCCTCTGAACATTACAGGCTAAGAGTTGTTGATTCACCAATCTGACTTATCTTCCATAAAGCCTTTAGCCCCCTTTCAAGCATCAGAACCAGATATCATCAAAACTTCTTGTGACAGAGAACACTGTACGTTCACTATGCATTTTATGATGAAATGTTTTTATTTCTTTTATTCATATTTATTAACAACATGTACATACTCTGCAAGTGAGAAAGCCCCAGCAATGAAGCATGACAGTGACGAAGTATCCATAAAAAAGAAGAGACCTAGGAAGTTCAGCACCTGTGTGAGTTTAGCAGTGGGGTGAGGGAGTCAAGACACCAGACCTGTACTCTCTCTACAGGAGAAGTACAGGACTAGTGGTGTGCAATTTTTTAAAACTGGGATTTTTCAGTTTGGGTCTATTGGACCTGAAATTTTTTGGGGATTCTCAAAAATCCCAGATCCAACGCCAGTACAGTATTTGGATCTGAGATTTTTTTGGCATCCTGATTTTTTTTTTTGGGGGGGGGGGCATTAGACCCAAGAAGAAAAATACATGTTAAAAAACCAGCCAGGCCAACTCTGAGCCTGGCTTGGCTTTTCCTGCAGCCTGGTTTAAACAGGGCTGCAGGAGAAGCCAGTGCAAAGCTGAGCCAGTGGGGAGCTCTGGAGTGCTTCTGTTTAGGGGAAAACATAGACATAGTGAACATAACAGAAACCTGGTGGAAGAGTGAGAACCGGTGGAATATGGTCATCCCTGGATACAAACTCTATATGAACAACAGGGAAGGTCATTATAAGAGGAGCTTTTACTATGCATGTCAAGGAGGACATAAAGTCTAACCAACTAGAAGCCTTAAACAGGGCCAGCTCCTCCACAGAATTGCTGTGGGTGACAATACTGAGCCCCAAAAGTAATTTACTACTGGGGATGTGCTATCGATCCTCTAACCAAAATGCTCAGCATGATCTTGAGATGAAAAATGAAATCAGGCATCCAAAGGAGAGGGAGTAGTAATAAGGTATGATTTTAACTACCCTCTTATTGACTGGATAAATGTGTGTTCCAGTCATATCAAAGAGGTAAAATTTCTAAATACCCTGAATGACTGTGCCCTGGAACATACTGTCCTTATACAAATTTATGATGAGACCGCACTTGTAATATTGCATACAGTTCCAGTCACTGCACCTGAAAAGGGATATTGTAGAGTTTGAAAAAGTGCAGAAAAGAGCAAACAAAATGATCAAGGGGCTAGAGCAGCTGCCCCATGAGGATCGGTTAAAACACTTAGGGCTGTTTAGCCTAGAAAAAACATGAGTAAGAGGACATGATAGAGATCTATAAAATTATTCACGGTATGAGTAGAGTAGACAGGGAGAAACATTCCTTCATCTTCCATAATACTCGAACCTGAGGCCATCCACTGAACCTTATGGTTAGGATATCCAGGGCAGACAAAAGGAATTATTCTTAATTATAGTTAATTAACTCACTGTCATAGGATGTGGTGATGGCCACCAACTTAGAAGGTTTTAAAAGGGAGTGGACAAATTCATGGAGGCCTGGATGGATACCTAGTCCCTCCAGTACGCCTCATTATATCAGTATAATGAGCAGTATGCCTCATTATATCAGTAACTGGGTAACATGGACAGTAGGATGCTGTTGCAGTCATCCTGCTTGTGGGCTTACTAGAGGCAGCTGGTCAGCTACTGCAAGAACAAAATGCTGGACTAGATGGGCCTTTGATCTGATCCAGCAAGGCTCTTCTTATTATGTTCTTTCTCCTGACTTTCAAGACCTACGGAAAGTGACAGTAACAGATATAATGCAAAAATAACTACGTTAAATTAATTAAAACACAAAATTAAAACATATAATTGAAGCAGTTAAGCCAGATACCATTCAAACAGCCCCATAAGTTCTTTTAAATAATTTGGTCTTACAGCCTTCCCTCCCTCATTCCTGGAGGTTGTTCCCTAGCTATGGGGCAGCAACACAAAAGGCCTGAGCCATCACAGACA
The DNA here is from genome assembly GCA_029375565.1 of Gekko gecko. Classification (NCBI taxonomy): domain Eukaryota; kingdom Metazoa; phylum Chordata; class Lepidosauria; order Squamata; family Gekkonidae; genus Gekko; species Gekko gecko. The sequence goes on along the minus strand of JAPDNY010000003.1, from coordinate 57,455,698 downwards.
GTACCGCTGAAACTGTTAGGAGATCTTGTTGTAAGGAGAGCAAATGCTGCACAAATTCGTATCAATGGAGACAGTCTTTTCTTTTTTAGATTTTTTAAAAATCACTTTCCACATAGAGTAGGGATTATAACAGTAAACTAACCCCCTTACCACCCATTCTGTCTCTCCCACTTCCTCAGGATAGCCAAAAAACAAGAGAAGAAAGACAAGGAAGGAAGGGAGAGCTGCACACACAGGCAGCTGAGAGCAGATTTTTTTTTTTTAAGGGAGGGGGGAGAGGGACAGTCAGGAGAGGGGATGGGGAGCGCAATATGGATCCAACTAAACAAGATGTGGAGAAGGTGAGGCATCACTGCTCAAAGAGATACAAGAAATCTTGCCAGATGGGACAGACAGTTACAAGCATGTGAGCCCCAGATCATGATGGGCTATAAAGATAAGCACCAGCACCTTAAATTAGACTGTCCTAAAACTGTTGTCCATAAATTTCATTGAGCGGCCCTCGAGCTTCACATCCAAATATGCATCCTGTTGAAAGTAATACACTGCGGATGGATAACACTCACATCTGGATATAGCCAAATCTGATTGGCCATGTTATTTTGTTCACTACATATCATCAATTGGCTGGGGCGAGGCAATGAAAAAGCCTTTCCAGTTTAACAAAAAAAAATCTGCCAAAAGCAAGCAGATCAGGTAAGCAAAAGATGTTCTGGCAACTTCTGCATGGAAAATTGAAGTCCGTGAAAAGTTTGTTACACCTCTAGTGTTATCTGTAGCTGTATTTGTCATTTCCCCCCCCTTCAGGCACATCAGCTTCATGTTCTAGCTCAAGGGGAAACAAGCCAGTTATGTGTTTTTTTTTTCCTTGTGAAGCTGTAGATACATATGTCAGGCTGGCTGTGGTGATTTGTCTCTATAAATGTGGTGGAGTCCATATTTCAAAGGAAAATAACTTAAGGAGCTTCAGGGAAAGCAAAAGTGTTCAAAAGGGTCCTGGTTCCAGTCTTGGTTATTCTAGGCAGTGACATTCAAACTGTGAGCTGGAATTCAGGACCCAAATAAGCTAATTTCAAGACAAAATTTATGTCAGTTGCTACTTTTACAATGTTACCTTGCTTTGAAAAATACCACTCTAATTGTGTACTAGCCTTACTGGAAAACATAACAAAATGAAAAGGCGACATTATTCAAATCATTGTCTTTCAATTGAAAAGCTCAAGTGTGGGATTTGGCAGAATAAATCATTTTTGAAAAAGTTCTTGCTCATAGTGCCATGTTTGTCACTGGATGCAGTCATATGATTCAACTCTCTGCACAGAAGACAAAACAGAATAATGCACCACACTTAGAAGAGTATTTCACAGGAGACAGCTTACTTCAGTTGAGTTTGGAGAGCCCTGATCTCTCAAAAAGGAATGGTTATTAAAGTGAAATAGTGGGCTGCATGTAGTATCACTTAGCTCATTGTATAAGAACACTGAAATGATGTTATTGGTAATGTTATAGTGACCACAGTAAAGAGAAAAATTAATACAGCAGCCCAGGAGACATGACAGCTTATGGAAAGCCCATTTATTACTTTAAAGGGCTTTTTCATAATTGTTACTGCTGTCCCCACTGTAGTTGGAGGATGTGTCTTAGCCTGTTTTCCACCTCTTGAGTTGCAGCCGTTATGATATATTTTCATGGCCGGTTTATCTTTTAAACCTCAGACTCTCTAATGACTTAGTAAAATTGAGTTTATTTGCCTTTTCCTGCGTATTCATTTGTACTAAGAATTCATGTTTCTGAAAATTAGAAATAAAGAAGAGAGGAGCCTGGCATACATCTTGTAAATTATATTAATGATGATGAGCCTGCCTGGTTATACTGTGCCATTAACACATCTTAGCTGAGCTCACAGCAAATAAGTAGTGCTAACTACCTTCAGATGTCAAGGCCACAATAAACACCACTGTGCCACTCTCCTTTTATGTGTTGTATAGTCGTTTGCCCAAACGACCATAATCAAATTTAGTACCATGCCATGAAGTTGTGGCATTTTTAGATGTTGGAAAGTGTTTGTTGTTTTAACTCTGCAAGTGCTTTGTCAGGCAGAAACATTCAGATTGTTCTAGCAGAACCTTCAAGAGATGATTTTGTGCACAAACAAGGGAAGGCTGCAAAAATGATCAACCAAATGATTAATCTCCTGTAGGTACCCAATTAGCTAGTGGAAGAATAATCCTAGGAGTTGGGTACCCTACGTCCCTTATCTGTTGATCACCCATGGTGATTCAAGGCCCACAGCTCTATAACTGAGCCTTTTCAGGTGAAAGCATTTCAGTTACTAGGTGTTGGAAAAGACTTTTTTCTGCCAGGGACCATGAAGCTCTATTGCCAGTCAGAAAGGGGGTGGGGACCACCCTGGAAGGGACTTCCCTTTCACCTTTTTCCTGGCCACAGCTCTCTAGGGCTAAGAGAAAGGGGAAATCACCCAGGAAAGGGTTAAATGGCTGCCAGCTATTTAAACCTAACAGCTGAGTGGCAGACCAGCTGAGTTGTTAGGTTTAAATGGTTGCCAGACACTTAATCCTTCGGTTTTGCTTTCCCTCCTTCAATTGAGAAAGACTCTGCTGACAGGTGGATGGGCAGAGCTGTTAGGTTTAAATGACTGTGATCCATTTAACCCTTGAAGGGGGGAAGAAAAACCAAACTGTTAAATGGTTGGTAGCCATTTAAACCTAACAGCTCAGTGGCAGACCGGTGAACTCAACTTTTGGTCTGTTTGGTTCAGCTGTTTGGGGCCAGCCATTTAAACCTAACAGTTGACCAGTGGACTAGCTGAGCTGCTAGATTTAAATGGGGAAACAAAACTGAATGGTTAAATGGCTGCCAGCCAGCTATTTAAACCAAACAGCTGACTGGTGGCCCTCATGCCCTTCTGCTGTTAGGTTTAAATGGCTGGCTCCAAACAGCCAAACCAAACCAGTCAAAATTTGGGTAAATGTTTGGGGAAGGTACCTTCCCTGAACATTGGTTCCCGAGTTCCGAATCAGCCCAAGTTCATGCCAAATTCTGGCTGATGAGTCAGTTCATGCCTATCCCTAATGATCAGATGTCAGATTATGGAAGTGGTATGTCCATGGAACTTGGAATATTTCAACCAGTGCCTCTGTGGCTACTACGGGGGTAAAGGAGAAAAAACATAAAGGCAGAGGAGGAAAGGTTCGTTTTTTCCCCTTTACTCTTGAGGTTTAGTTCCTTGAAATTCCCCAAAATTGGATGGATGGTAAGTGAAGTGGACCACCCTGAGATAGAGAGAGCCTGACTCTCAAGCACAGTGGAGCTGGGAGAATCTGATTGTCCCAATGAAAGTATCCTCAAGAGTGCCTACATAGGATAGTGCCTACATTGGATAATGTCTACAATAAAACATTAAAGAACAAGCCATCTGTACTGACTACGGTAAAGGGATGTGGATGATCATCTCTTCAGAGAATTTCAACATTTTGCGTTCATCATTTGATTCATGGATCTTCAGGAAGATGGCTTTGTGGATGCTTCAGTTACGAGATTTCATGAAGCCATCTTCTCCAGTGAAGCATGATTACTTTTACTCAGCTTGCTATGTGGCCATAACAGTTTAAATAGTATGCACAGTAGTTTAGAAAACCCTGCCATAGGAGAGCATTTACTCTACTATGGTATGAGGCCCTTCCCTCTGCTGTTCTGGAAAGCAAATGTAAGAAGATACCATATGAAAAATGCCTATGCCTATGCCCATGTGGAGATGGGAGTGCTGAGTCGCTAGTGCATATTCTCTTTGATTGTAAAATATATGAGCATATCAGGGATATATATATTAAACCCATAATTGATAGCCTGCAGGGCAAAGATAGAAGGGATTATCTTTTAATAATGTTAGCCGATAGGAACAGGAAAATTACTTTTAATGTGGCAAAATATGGCTGGATGGCTATTAATAGGAGGAAAATCTGGTTAGATATGGCTAACTCTGGATAAGTAGTATCCAATAATATATGGTAACTTGAATTCTATGTATATTATGTAAACTATAGGGAGCCATAATTTTACTGATTTTTTTGGATATATTTTAAAGTGTATTCTAAGGTTTGCTGACTGAATAACTATGCCTTCTTAGGTTTGATTTATCTACTGTTTTAAAAAATATATCTTCATAATTGCTCTGTAATATGTAGCTGGCTCAATGTTTGTTTTTTATACTGATTGTGTGCCTGGCTGTTGTTCGATTTTTGTAATTCTGAATCATTACTAAGAAAGTTATGGCCTTTGGCTAATAAAAACATTTTGAAACATTTTTAGTATGTGCAGTAGGATATGTCTAGGCTATACTCTCTGGACTCAATCTTTATCACCTTTACTTTAAGGGATGGTTAAAGGATGTGGCTGGTTTCTTTCAAGGTTTTTTTAACAACATTTTCATATGAACAAAATCCAGGGCTGAGCAATCTGTCTAGTCCTTCCCAGCAGTGCAAGATCTTTGGGCAGTACTCAAAGTTTTTGCCTTGTGTAGTGAGAGGAGACTCTGAATATAAGCGAAAATTCAAATATCATGAAACCAGACTCATAGCTTATGTAAAGAATCTACAGAGATTAATTTAGCATCAATACAAAGTAAGGGTCCAAACAATCTTTAATATCCTATACATTCAGATTTACCTAATCATATTTTAGATCATATAATCATATTTTAGAACATATCATATAATCATATTTTAAATCTTAGACCTAAACTTTATTTTATTTTTAAATACAGAATTTGAATCCTCTATGGGCCCATGTTTGTTAGAGATATGGCTGAATGTATCATATCAGCATAATTCTGATAGCTTTCAGAATTTTAGTCTGAAAAACAGCTCAGTTGGGCCCAGGCAGTCCATTACTAAAGAACTCTTTCTTTTGAATAAGTAACCACCTGACCACAATAAATCTTTAAAAAGCACCACATGGCCACAAGAACTATTTGGACACTTGAGAAATTCCTATAGAAATATCAAACACGGGCCCTGGCTCCCTCCCTTTTTTAGATGATTACCCTGGTGAAGCTTTGCATTTTAAGAAATAGGCTGTCATGATCCCACTGAGTTTGGCCCTACAATAACATAATCCTGCTTTCACAACTCTGAATCAGCCACTAGAAGGCTGTAGTTGTTAGCCATTCAATCGAGTTCTACTCTTGGTGATTCTATAGCCAGCTCTCTCCATGTTTTCCAGTCTTGTACTATGTCTTTGAGTTGTTCCATGCTCAGGCTGGGGTCGACTTTTATGGTGTCTAGCCATAATGTTCTTTGGCAGACAGCTTTCCTTTTGCTGCTAACCAATTGTGATGGACAGCAAGCAATTGCAGACTTTTGAGAAATGCTGCTTGGGAAAAAGGGTGAGCTGGCTGAAAAAATGATTGACAGCTCATGGAGCTCATTCTGATTGGGTGAAGGCAGCTAACTGTGAAACGGAACACTGAACTGTTTAAAAATTCATGTGGGGGAAAAGTTAGTTAAATCAGTTGGTGTGAATCAGTTGGAGTTGCAGTGGAGCTAGACAGAAGAGTTAACTGAAAAATTCCTAGTGGGAGACTCTGAAGGAAAAAAGGGCTGATAAACCCTGTCTGGAGCAGAGTACTTGCTTGTTTGTCATCTTTGCTGTCCCAGGAATGTGCAGGAGCCTTCTCCAGCTCAAATAAGTAAATTTTCCTCCTGTCTTGCATCTTCATGGTCCAACTTTCACAGCCATAGTTTGCTATGGGAAACACAGACTAATCTGCATTTGGTTGCTAGGCTGATGTCCTTGCTCTTCCATATTTGATTCATGCTTCATCATTGCTGAGAGACCCAGAGGCTGAGGACAGACTGGCGATTTGCAGCGGGAGCCAGTTGTGGCAAAAAAGCCCCAGAACGAACTGTTCTGGGGTTTCCCGGTCACACAGCTCAGACTGATGTGGGAGCATACCAGGAGGAGGTGCGTGGGAGCATTCAGACTGCTGGCCTGGAGGTGCAGCTGTAAATGACTTTTTTCTGGTAAATAGGCTGGATGTCTATGTGTGTATGGGTGCATGAGTGCATGAGCGCTCATGCGCCCATATGCACATAGGCATCCAACCGATTTGGGGAGGGTCCTGCTGCACCGGCACCAAATTGGGCGGTAGAATGGAGCACAGCCAATCATATTGCTGCTTCCTTATGCGCAATGCGGGTTGCTCCTGGCTTTTCCGCACAGCGTTCACACTGCCGGGAAGCGGACAAATGCAGCATAAAAGCACTCTTTGGGGATTTGCTACCACTTTTATGAGGTATCTATTAAACGCGGGAGTGAAGCGGAACAGCACGGGTTGCCTACAGGTGAGGAATGCCAGGCAGATGTGCCTGTGTGAACGCCCCCTTTAATCCATTTTTAAAACGTCACTGAAACGTGGCTATAACAGGGCAAACTGCCAGTCTGAACTCAGCCAGTGTCATTCAGCATTTTATTTCTGGACTTCGTTCACTGTTTGGGTTGATCTGTGATCCTAAGAAAGTGAATTCTTCCACAAATTTCATCTCTTCATTGTCAACTGTTATTTTGACATTTCTATTCTTCCAGGTGGTCTTTTTGATGTTTAGGAAGAGGCCAAACCTCTCACTTTCCTCTTTGATGTTCTTGATCAGGTATTCCAGGTCTTCTTTAGTTTCCGAGAGGAGGGTTGTGTCAACAACATATTGAGGATTGTTGATTTTCCTTCCTTCAGTCTTTACCAGAAGGTAGTGACACTGTGTATTAAACTACAGCAGGTATTTGGCAATTCTTCACTATCTAGAAACATTTCTTTAAAAGATCTTGAGAAGCTGATGAATGGACAATAGTCATAAAATTTTGTGTTTCTTCTTGAGACTCTATTTTGTTTTAAGATCTTCTTCATGTCTTCCCTCTAGACAGTCAACTCTGGATTGTAAGTTATATAGAGCTCTTTTAAAAAAGAAGTCTGAGGAATTCTTTCAGTGTCATCTAAGAATGGGCCAGGGTTTTATATGTAACAACCAGCTCAAATAATCCAGAATTGTTCCCTTGTTTGTCCAACACCCTCTGTTTGTACATTTTTTCTGCTACGGACAGGGTAATTTGGCTCCCTTGCAGACAGTGTGATGTGCCAAAATTTCTTTGCTCTCTTTCTTTCAATCAGTTCTCATATCGTTATTATTAATATTACTGATATCTTATTGGCTCAGGACTGGATTTGTGCCTTTGGTCTTTTGGTTTGTCCCCTCAGATGAATGTTTTAATCTCTGATGAAGGGGAGAATTTAAATTTGAACTGGAGTTAGTGGAAAGGATTTTTGCAATTAATCAAGTTTGCAAGATATAGAGTTCAGTTGCTGGAAAATAGCTAATACTGTTTGTCCTGTGTCGATACAGTGGTCTCCTATGAAGCCTAATAGATAACTTTTTGTAGGACTCAGTAAGTCCTCTGTCCCCAGATGGTTTTCTGCATATGGGGGAGTTTGTGATTCCATGGCATTTTCCTTGGAAGGTAATTCTAAGACTGGAGTAGAAGGATTTTCTTGAGATATCTGGGTATTACACTTTGTCTCCAAAACTACATATTTATTTGGGGAATTAAGATTTGAAAGGTCACTTAATATCTCTGTCCATGAGATAAGATAATCCAGATGGAGTTACTTGGTTGATGTTTAGTCAGACAGCAGTGGTCCAAGTGGACTCTTTGGTGTTTCTCTCCCCATGGGAGTTTACTTACTTTCTTTGTATAATCAAAGGATATCCTTCCAAGCAGGACTGTAAATTTCTCCCTAAAGGCTTCAAGCCAGCTGTGCTTTATCAAGTTTTGGTGCTCAGAGTAAAGTAAATATTTTAAACCACAACATAGGCAAGAATGTTACACTGGCGTGTCAACTTTCAGTTGACAAGGATTGCAGGAAGGCCAAAAATAAAGCTAAATGGAAGTATAATTTTTTTTAGACATAACAATACAACCATCACAAGACATTAATTGCTACGAGCCAAAAGGGAATATAAAGCTGTGCTGAAGGGGAAAAAAGTGCCAGTCTATGAAATCTTTATGGGACAAGCTAATTATATGACAAGCTGCTAAAGCAAAACCCAATATGTCTTTCTGGAATTTAATTACTCCAATATCAAAACCACGAAATGACATTGCAACTCCCATATTTTCAACTACCTGGGAAAAGCATTTTAAGAATATCTATAAGAAGCATAATCCTGAACCAGATTTGGACTTTGAAATCAACCTTAAGCAAATCCAAAAAGGATTTACCTGTCGCAAGATAGCTGAATTGATCAAAGCTTTGAAAGTGGGAAAGTCCCCTGGCCCTGACGCACTGCCTGCTGAACTTCTGAAGATAGCCCCTGATTTGTGGGCTCAAGTGCTTGCACCTTTATTCACACAGGTAAACCAGGATGGAATAATGCCAGTACTTGGAAAACATCACTGATTGCACCTATCTAAAAAAAAGGTGATAAAACTGATCCAAGAAACTATCGACCAATCTCCTGGCAGTAATTGGCAAGCTGTATGCATCTCTTTTGCAGAAAAAAACACACACTGCTGCACTGGATAGATAAAGAGGAAGTAATGAGTGACAAATAAGCAGGTTTTAGAAAGGGTCTCTCTTGCATGGACCGCTGCTTTATGCTGGCCTCACTGATAAGCAAGTATGCAGTAGACACTCCCAGTTCTCTATATGCACCTTTCATTGATTAAGGGCTGCCTTTGATTCTGTGTCCCATGGACAGCTGTGGAACAAGCTAAATATTGTGCATCTACCCAGGAGATTGTTAAAACTAACAATGAACCTCTATTGTGAAAATTCATTATGTGGTAAATTAAGCAAATCAAGATCCATATCAAATCAAATACCTGTCCGAAGAGGCATCTGCCAGGGCTGTATCTTTGCACTTCATCTATTCAATCTGTATTTAAATGACTTTGTGCCAAGCCTGCAAGGCATCTCCACCCATGCACCATGTCTGGGAAATTGCCCAGAACCTGCCTTGCTACATGCTGATGACCTTCCAGGACTCAGATTGGTTTAAAGTGCGCTATAAAAGTATTCACTGCCTATTGCAATAGCAAACTTTTGGAGATAAACAAAGATAAATCTAAGATCATGGTGCTTACAAAGTCAACAAAATGACTAAACAAAAGATGGAAAATTGGTGTGTATGAATTACTACAGGTCAGTGTATTTAGATACCTAGGAATTGTGTTCCAGTCAAATTAATCTTGGTTCAAGCATGTTAAATATCTCCAGCAGAAAATCGGCTTAGCTCTGCTGGATCTAAGGAAACTTTTCTTTATCCAAGGAGCTCAATATGTGCCAGCACTTTTGAAGGCATACAAGGCTCTTGTGATCCCGCACATACTCGACCCAATAGAATAACTCGATAAACTTCAGCTAACCTTCTATTGCAAAATACCTGCTTTACCACCATGTATAGCTTCTGCAGTCATACAACTTGAACTGGGCCTTCCAAATATTTCAAGATTGATCTGGAAAGCTAGTCAGTTTCAAGTACTGACTGTTAAATCCCTAAGATTCCCTAGCTTTCACCTTATCAGCAACCTGTGAGCACTGTTGGTCAAAATGGAATAGAACTGTGGTTATGGAAATAAACTGATTAGGTTTATGGAAATCAAGAAATCTAACTGAAAGAATATGAGCATTACTTATAGAGAAGGTGCTTTAACAGGACTGGGATTCCCTCCAAAAAGCTGTTGCACAGAATGCTCCCTACTCCAACTGGGAATTAAGTACTCTTCCCGATTTGATCTGCCTCAGTATCTCAACATGCTGGCAGTTCCAAATTTGAGCTGGTCATATATGATCACACATTATAATGTGCTGCCAATAGGCCAGATGAAGGGTCATTTCCTTAAAACACATCCAGACCAGAGCTTTTGTGACTGTCCTTTGGCAGTGGTTGATTCATTATCCCATACCTTTTTCTGTTGTCCAAAATATGCAACAGCCAGAGAGAGATTTCTTAGAAAATGGCCACTGAAGTACTCAGTCATTCCTGATACTTCAAAATTAAGATTACATCTGAGTAGCCTCTGCAAATGCTGTATTGTGGATCTGGCAAAATTTTATTTTATTGTGATTTTTAATTCTTTTTTTTAATATATATATATATAGTGTATGGCCTATGGGCTGTTAAACACAAATAAACTTGACTACAGGAGATGCTTCATGTCACCCAGAAAGACCAGTAGAAGACATCCTTTCAGCTTTCTCTCAGATGAAGGTAGCACACTTCTTGCAGCTGGAATTCATATTTACTAAATGTAACAGCCATCTCAGGAAATATATACTTCAGTAGACTGAGTTTTAGAACTGCGGTGGCTCAAGTGGTTAAGACACTGAACTGCAGGCTGTGGAAGGTCAGTAGTTCAGCAGTTCGAGACCTGGGTGTCGCATGATGGGGTGAGCTCCTGTCTCTAGTTCCAGCTCCTGCCAACCTAGCAGTTCGAAAGCAAGAAATTGCAAGTAGATAAATAGGTACCACTTTGGTGGGAAGGTAACAGCATTCCATGCGCCTTGGTGTTTAGTCATGCTGGCTACATGACCACGGAAACGTCTTTGGACAGCGCTGGCTCTTCGGCTTTGAAACAGAGATGAGCACCGCAACCCTAGAGTCGGATTCAACTGGCTTTTAAGCAAGGAGACCTTTACCTAGACTGAGTTTACAATATACATTTCTCTCAGAAATCACTGGTACTACTAACTGTTCTGCGCATCTAACAACAAAATCGCAGTGGCTGCACTTTCCTGATGAATTATGACATTCTATGCTAGCCTGCATATTCTTTCTTTTCCCTGCAATGTTTGACTACAAAGTATCAAAATGGCCTAGAATAGCACCCACAAAACTCTATAGCCTGGGTGGGAGAGAGAGAAATTTCCAGTCTAAATTAGGAATCTGCAGAGACAATAATATTTATTTACTTGTTTGTAACACATTTATCCCACTTTGTTCTAATCAAGGAAGATTCAAAGTGGCTTGCAAAACCAAAAGATGTTTACTCCCCCCAATAACTTTCCACAACCCTCAACAAAGTATCTAGTTGCTACCAACAGTATTCTTGCTAGACCTTTTCTTAGGAGGATAAGGCCCTCAAACAATTCAGTCTTACAAAACCAACATTGTAATGACATAAACATCTTGATACATTGAAGAAGGCCATTCCACAGGGTAGGGGTGACTAATGTTAGGCCCTCAAAATGGGCTATAACTATCTACAGGAAAGAATGACTAACACACTCTAGTCAGAAGTGTGTAAGTGCTCTATGAGCATATGCTAATATGCAAGTCTTTATCCATGAATGGCTTTAAGAATTAATATTCTGAATCAGATCCAGGAACAAACAGACTACCAATGGATGGATCTTAGATGAAATATATAAGTAATGGCTCACTCCTGATGACAAGTCCGTGATATGATGCAGGAGAGGACCAACCAAGAGAGCCCCAAATTCAACCCAGTGCTGGTTTCCTACGTGGGATCCCCCAAGGTTTGTGATAATCCCATTATTTTCCCTGGATGCACCTATCTAATTCTTTAAGTCTTTCATCCACCCTCAGAGCTATCAGATGACTAGGTTCTTCCAATCACTTAAACTTTCCTCAGTGTGCTACTTTGCTATGATTAATTTTCTCACCTGGCAGTTAAAATCCAAATTGACCAACAGCATTCAAACTTTGGGGCTCCAATCCAATCCTGGCCTTGGAGTGGCTCTGATGTCTCACTTCTAGCATTTCCCCTCAAACTTCAGAATTTTGCAGCAGTTTTTCAGACCACCCACTTTCTGACCCTGTTACCTCACAGGACCTTTGGACGCTTAGAGCCAGTCTCAGTATCTGCCTACTTTCCTTTTTATTCTTCTCTCGATTGTCACGAGAGATTGCCCAGCACCCAGCACTTCTTCTCCCTCCCACTGGGCCCTTCAGGACTTTCACCTTCTCTGGGGCAGGCTTGTATGCTTTTATTCCCCCCCATTCTTTTGTTTCTTTTTGTGATTGTAGGTTTTTAAGTGTTAACTGTGTGTGTTTGCTTGAGCATGCAATTCTCTGTGTGCCTCCTGCTCTTACATTTACTGTTTTTCCAAATAAAGATTTGAATTCTGATTCTATCTTCTACCTTTGTATGCCTGGGAATCTCCCTAATACCATGATTAAGTGCTGCCCAAATTTGAGACCCCAGGTGGTCCTTAAGTTTGCCCAAGAATGCATGTGTGTGTGTGTGTGTGTGTGCTTGACATGCAAGGTGGGATGCTCTGAACATTAAAGGATATACCCATGTAAGCTATTTGGGCAACAAGGACTGCCTCATTTTGTATTAACTGTATTAACTCTCCTTGATAACAATAGACTAGTATTAGTATAGCATGGGTCATTGTGGCTAGGACACCAAGAGAGAAGACAATTTACAAGCTAGATGAAGCTGAAAGAAAAGCACTTCTTGCCACTGTGCTTGTCTGCTTTCCCAACAGGTCAAATCAAAATTTAATCTTCCCTGTTGATACTGTTGGACCTCTCAGTGGCCTTTGATACGGCTGACCACTTCATTCTTATCCACTCTCTTGAATATGGAATTGGTAGATTGTTCGGAGCTTTGGGGTTGTGTGTCACCAATATGCAGATAACACCCTGCTTTATATTTCTTTATCCAAGCCTCCATATGCATCTAGCTATGTTCTGAACAGGTGCTTTGAGACTGGTGGCTAAGTCAGGTGATGAAGGTAGAACAAACTGAAGCTGAATCTTGGCAAGACAGAGGTAATGCTCATTGGGAAGGCTGATACTAGAGGGACTGAATCTACTTATCCTAGATGGAGAAACACTTTCCCCCCCCAGGGTAGGTTAAGGATGCCCATGGACCCTGCCTTGCTGTCAGAAAAGCAGGTTGGTATGGTGGCCAGGAGTGTCTTCTATCAGTTGTATCTGATTAGCCAACTTTCTTGTTACCTGGACTCAGCTGATTTGGCCATGCTGTTCCATGCTTCTGTAACCTCACACTTGGATTACTGCAACATGCTCTACATGGGACTGCCCTTGAAGGCAATCCAGAAAATTCAGCTGGTCAAGAATGTGGCAGCCCAACTGCTGTCAGGGGCTAGCCACCGGGAACATATGTTGTGCATTTTGAAACAGCTTCATTGGCTATTAGTTTGTTTCTGAGTTCAGTTCAAGGTGCTGGTTAGGGATGGGTATGAACTGGGAAAATGTAGTTTGTTTCAGTTCATGATTTGTGATTTGCCCAGTTTGTGAGCCATAAACTGTCATGGACTTTTAAGATCTAAATGAATGGGTTCAGTTGATGAGGTTCATGATGTGGTAGAACCCACCCCCAGCATGCTAAAGACACCAAACTCACAGGAGATCTCTGGCTGACTCTCTTCTACTTGCCCTCCAAGTTTGGAAAGGATTGGATTTACAGGGTCTGAGTTATGCCCCCCCCAAGGTGCCCCCATCCTCCATTGTTTCCAAGGGAGAGGGAAAAACAGCAAAAAAAAGCAAACCCTGGAAAGCCCAGCAGAACAGAACCAAAGTCCCCAAGAATCTATTCAGTAGAACCTGAAGATGGGGGGTATTTTGCAAGCTCAGCAGAACTAGTGCAATATGCCTGGCTGAATCAGTGCCATTATGGTGAGGCAAACCCAAAAGGACTAAGGTCAAAACAGGGAATCTCTGCAGTAGAAACTGAAGTTGGGGGACATTTTTGCAAGCCCAGCAGAACCAGTGCAATGTACTAGTGCCCAGCATAACCCAGTGCCATTGTGGCAATTCCAGCTCAACAGGACTGATTTCAAGCACAGAATCACAATCTAAGTGGGGGGGGGGCTTGGAAGCCCAGAAGTACCAGTGTAATCAAAGAGCGCCCAGCAGAACCCAGGGCCACTGGCATTGCAAGCTTAAAAGGACTGATCTCAAAGCACAGATTCACAAATCCAAGGAAGAGGGGTGGGATTTTACAAGGTCTGTGCAAGTGAACACAAAAGAACCCAGCAAAGTGGGGGGAGAGACCCCCTTGAGACTGATGTGACTAATTTGTCAACAGTATTTCCAAAGCTGGAGAATTTTGCCCCCCCCCCTCCCCCATTGCTTTGAAGTTTGGTAAACAAATGTATCCATTCACAAACCAGCACAAACCTCCACAAACAGCTTGAAAGTTCTTGGAAAGTTCATGCTAGTTGACCTGCCATGAACCGTCCAAAACTCATCATGGACTTTAGTTCATGAGCCAGTTAGGACCTTTAAACCCTTCACAACCTAGGACCCATATATTTGAAGTACTGCCTACTTCCATATGTCCATCTGCACCAATGATAGTCTTCAGGCAACCATCTGTTGGCTACCCCACCACTTACAGTGGCCTGCTTGACATCCACCAGAGCCTGGGGCTTTTCCATCATGGCTCTTGCTCTGTGGAATGATTCCTCTTTAGAGATCTTCAGGAGGCACTGCAAGGCCTGCCTGTTTACCAGGGCTTTTTGAGGAGGTTTGAATAGCAGACCTCTTTTAAGTGGGGAGGGATTTTGGGCTCATTTTATTTTTGGTTTTAGCTCGGGGTGTTTTAGCTATCATTATGCCTTGAACCAAATGGAAAGGTGAGATATAACTGTTTTAATAAAATTATGTAATTAATTCGGTATGGCAGATTTTGTGACCCAGCAAGATGAGTGCAGGTCACCACCAATTATGGGGACTTTATCAGGGGTCCAGCAACCCTTCTTTCACTGTCTTCTCGGGACTGCAAATAGCACAAAGGTAGGGGTGTCCGTGTGTGTCCATGTGTGTGAAAATCTGGCAGGCCACAATCCATGGCTTGTAGGTTTTGTTTGGCCCATAAATTGTGCAGACCTGACTTTAATTCTTGCGTTATGCTAAAACTCTATCACTGGCATTTTCATTATCACTCTTTATACATCTGACAGAAATTGTTCTACCAGTTCTATTGCTTTATTGCCAGTGAGACCATGGTGTTGTACACAGGACTTTATTGTTTTATGTGGCTGAAGTAATTAGTATGAAATGTATTCACCCATACATTTTGTAGCGAGTGCTAAGGCTGTTTAAACTTAAACCAAATTTGGTTCTTCAGCTGTTCTTTCATATCAAGGTGACATTTTCACTGTAGCCTGCTCAAAAGTGTAAAAGTTGTTGTTGCAAACTTCATAAAATAACCTACTGATCAGGATTCTCCTTGCTCTTGGCAGTTGGCTATGGCAGTTGTAAAATTGATTTTTCTTTTAAAAATGTATCTGGTGTTCTACTTAATTGGGAAACTATGCTTGTTGTGAAAGAACGTGTTTTCAGGGCAGTCATGACAGCATATGGTCTCTAAAGCAAATTAAAAGCAAACAAGCCACTTTTGTGAAGTTGATGGTGGGGCTTTAAATGCAAAATGTAAATGGACAGAGTTGTTTTAGCCTCTCGGTGACCACATACTACCTGTCCAGCATTTTCATTTTGGGGAACAAAAGTGTTAGGCATTCCAGTGCATGCTTTTTGTCAGGTTGCTTGCACTCTGCTTTCCCATCACTTTTGACTTCCTCACTCTGCCATATAGACATCTTTTGATTCTGAAAGCCAAACCAGATGAGACAAAAACAAAGATAAGTGATTAGAAGCTTCTGCATTTTTTTAAAAAGCCAATTAGCAGCCCCAGGCAGCTGGTTTGAAGTGGGGAAAGGTTGTTGGGTGAGAGTCTCGTTCACCCTTTCCTTTTATGCCTCTTCTGTGATTGAAATAGCTTCTCCAAAGCTGCAGTTAGCTTTGTGGGGACAGGAAGAAACAGGTTCAAAAACTTGTATCTCTCCCACCCCCAGCAGAGCTAATTGCAGTTTTAGAGGGGCTATTTAGATCATGGATGAGTTAGGCTAGAAAAGGGTTAAACATTCTCTTCCCCCAATGACCCTGCCTCAGCCTTCAAAAGGAGCCTGAAGGTTGCTAATTAGCTTTTTAAACACTGCATAAGATACTCATAATGACAGTGGGATCCCAAACTGATTAGAAACTTGGGTTGCAGTTCTGATTGTTATCAGTATGTGTGGGTGAAGGGCTCTTCCCTTAAAATCAGTGGGAGATTTTCCCACAACATGCTGACTGCGTACTAGGGATGAAGAAAGGAAAAGGAAGGAGTGTACAGTTTTCTGAAGCTTTGAAATGCATGACGGAGTGGATCAAAAGGTCATTTCCTACCAGTGGATGGGGAAGACAGTGAGGGGACTAGGTGCACCCCCACCCCAGGGAGGTTGTTCCATAGTTGTAAGGCTGCCACTGAAAAGGCCCTCTCTAGTGTACCCTCTGGACAAGCTTCTGTAGTCAAAGGGTCTGGAGGGCCTCTCCCTGTGCTCTTAATTCCCAGGTGGGAATGTATGGAAGAAGATGGTCATTCAGATACCCTGGTCCCAAGCCATGTAGGGCTTTAAAGGTCAAAAACCACACCTTGCATTGGGCTCAGGAGCAGATTGGAAGTCAGTGTAATTGCTGTAATATTGGAGTCACATGATCTGGTCCTTACCGGCAGTCTAACTGCAGCATTCAGCACTAGCTGCAGTTTCCAAACACTCTTCAAGGGTAGTCCTAAGTATACCACATTACAGCAGTCCAGTCTAAGGCATGGATCACATCAGACTGATCCAGGAACAGGTGCAGCTGGCGTTCCAGCTGAAGCTGGGCAAAAGCATTCCAGTCCACTACAGCCACTTGGTTTTCTAAAATGACTGCTCTGTTAAGTCACATTCCCAAGTTGCAAATCTAACTTTTCATGAAGAGTATAATGGCAACCAAGATAGGAGAGATTTGAAGTTCCTGGTCTGCCTTTCCACTAACCCTATTGATCATATGGACTTACATTGTGTAATCCACCTTGAGTCTCAAGGAGAGAGACAGACGTTAAATAAACTAACTATATAGTAATTTCCAAGGGATCCCTGTCCCCCAGAATGAGCATTCACTGAGTGTGATGGGCTGCTGTTGGCAGGGAAGGCAGGAAAGTCCAGTCCCTTTGTGGAAGTGCCTTCCATCAGCACAAAACTCCTTTGGGATCCAATCCAAACCTTTCATGGAGGGCAGCAGTTGGGCAACCCCATCTTTAGACTCTGACACCTGCACATCTCCAGTATCAGCACTCTGCTTGCATCACTACTCAGTACCTCAAAGCTTAATCAGCAGATAGGAAATATGTGAGAAACCCTTCACCGAGGTGCAGAGAGCATCACTATTACTCTGGATTCCAGAACATTCCTTCTGACACCCATCAATCATGCTGTGCCATGAGATAATGACCTATGGTAGGCAGACAGAAAAGCAGCAGTATAGCACATGATAATGCAGCCATGTGATCTCTGACATCAGCCTGCTGCCTACATGCCAAAGGAGGGTACAAAAAGGACACAGCACCTTCCAAATCTACAGAGGATAATTGGCATGACCAGGAGGAGCCCTGGAACCAACATACACTAAGGAATTCTGCTTCCCCAGCAACCATGTTGTCTTTTATCAGGCACACTCACAGGACAGGAAGCATGGCCACACCAGCCTTGTCACCTTATGGCTCTATAGCTGAGTTGGTGGGGGCAACCCTAATAGAATGTCCAGGATCACTCCCACACAAAGAACAAGATCTGAGCGGGGGGGAGCTCAGGAGTATCAGTCTTTTGCCAGGCAAAAAACATATAGATACTAGAGGTAGCTGCATATTCACAGGAAATATAACTATTAATCTCCCAGTGCCTCAGTGAAGAAAGGCATCCATGTTGCAAGAAGGTATGGGTTTGCGTCCCACCAAGGGGAAATGCTGGCAAGAAAGCAGTGCTCATATTTGGGCCTGAATCAGGCTGATCAGAAACATAGCAGGCCAACCTAAGACTTGCGTCTTCAGTACTTGGGACCAACCCTCCAGCTGTAGACCCAACTGGGCACACAGGAGCAAGATTCAGCATAGAACTAATAGCAATCTGCCAGCAGCTTTTAATAATACTCCCATTGTCCAAAGTGATTCACAATATGAACTTCTTGTAATCCATACAATAGCTCCATAGACTAGATCAGCATTATAATGTATTATTGTGTATGGGGGATCAGGCTGAGAGAAAGCAGCTCCTTTAAGGCCACCTTGTGAGTTCATGGCAGTGGTGATATTTAAGTTGGAGACCACTAGTATCATAGTTTCAAGGGGGTATCCATGTTGGTCTGCAGTAGAAGGGCAAGATTAGGGTTAGGCATCTGACAAAAGGACCTTTGACTCTCAAATGCTTGTACTTTGGAAATTGTGTCAAAATTTAAGGTGGTGCTGAACTCAAATCTTGTTCAACCATATCATGGCTCATTCTCTTTTTTATTTTTATGAGACAAACAGAACAAACATACATAAGTACAAATATAGGGGGATCCCTTTAACTCAATTTTCGGTCTGTTTGTTGACCTCATAAAATATCTGAGTATATTCATTACTTTTTCCACCTTATAATTTTCATATATACCTTTTGCTTACAGTTAATTGCATATTTTTTATTTTCTTTTGTTCTATATCCAGTAGTTTTATGTATTATATTCTTCTATCCATTTATAAAACCTTGACCATGTATTCTCAAAATCTTCTTTGTTATGTTATGTCCTCTCAAGGTTGATGTTAAATTGTCCATCTCTGCTGTTTCCAGTATTTATGGCTCATTCTCTTAGCCACTATACTCCATCAGCTCCTGTTATACTGAATTTTATGAGTTACGTCTCCATCTGCCTGTATTGGTTACATGTGTGGTCATGAACTGAACAGCAGATCACCAGTGGTCCAATTTTCAGGTCTGTGTATAACTAGTGGAGTGAGTACAGTTTTGATTGAACCATGTGTTGAAATATAAGACATCTATTAAATATGTAGAACCCGTTTCATGAGGGAGCATCACATGTCCAGCGTAATCTTTCTGACTGACACCAGCCCAGACTTTTTAACAGTTTTTTAGAGTTGAGAAGAAAGCAATTGGGTAGATAAAGGCTCATCAGTATTCCCCCTTAACTCCCCTTATAAGATTTTGGGCAATCTCTTCTTTGATCCTCTGCAGAGCCAAGAAAGCAAAAGCCATTGTTGCCACAGAAAATTATGTTTCACAGCCCAGTGAATTAGCGGAATGCCTTAATGTGGTGGCTGTTATTTAGCAATCTTCCATAACTTTTCTTCCTATGATATTTGAAAGCACTGTGCTCTGTGTGGAAATATAAATAGAAAATATGCATTTTGTTGAATCAATTTTCCTTACATCAAAAGAAATCAGGCTTCCCATGTTGATACAAATGCATCTTAAATGGATATTTATGCTGAAGAATATTTCTTTTTACAAAAGGACAATAATGTATTTCTTGTTAACCTCAGTATCAGTATCATAGCTTCCCTCCAGCATTAAAATATGCAAGCATATTTGGAATAATCTGAATTTCTAGTAATTTGAATGCAAGAGATTTTTCCCCCTACCAGGCATTACAACTTTCCACACAAATGATTTCCTGTCATGACTGCCTGAAAAACTGGTCTATGATAGAGAATTTCTTTCTTCATTGGTCTTAAAGGTGCCACTGGACTCCAACTTTGTTCTGCTACTTGAAAATAGAAGGGCCATGTGAACGTAAAGTGGCCATAATCCAGCATACCTTTTGAAAGCAATAGTTTACCTCTCTGTTGGATCGTATGTTGGCTATTTGCATATTAAAAAGTGACTAACAGCACAATCATAAGAACACTTTCTTGAGAGTAAGACTGATCGAATAGGCTTGTGTAGGATTCTGAATAGACCTACTTATGGTTGCCTTGAAACAGCCGAATCCTCATGGACCACATCACACCAAGCCCACTCATGAAACAGCTGAATCCTAAACACTTATATCCTTAACTTCATTGGATTTAAAAGGATATAACTGTTTAGGACTGCACTGGAAAGCCAAAAGACCATAAGAAAATGCAAATGTGCTTTCACACAATCTTAATATATTTTGGTTGCCAATGCTATATAATCACAGTAGAGCATCATTAGCAATATGTGATTTCTATGCTATGGATTCCATTTTCCAGAAGAAAAACCTAGGGAAAATTCAACTACCCATCGCCCCTCCATTCCCTTCTTCCCATAGTATTCCTGTAACCATTGATCCTGCAGGAACTTCTGACTGTGAGGCCTATCCCTTTTTAATACATACCATTCCCCTAATATCCTATTGTATTTTTTCTACAGCTACTCCATGGAAGGAAGGAGAAGGGTTTTTTCCAAATCAAAACCAATGTATGCAAACTTGTGCTCAAGCAAAATTGCACATACTACATATTTCAACTTTGTACATTCAATTAGTAAGCTTTCGCCTTTCACCTCTACATGGTTCCCACTACAAGAAATCTCAAGAGGCCTTCATGTGATCTTCAAAGAGCAGCACACCTGGATTTACTTTCAATCCCAGACAGTCTTCAGAGCATCTCCACATAGAGGACACAACAGCAATCTAATTTGGGTATAATCATAGTATGGCCAAATCTTGGTTCTCATGGGAAGTCCACAGTTGGCACACCAACCAAAGAGGACTTCGTCTGTAGGCATAGGGACTATTGCAAAGGGACTAGGGCTTTCAGAAACTCCATAACTGGTATTATAGAAAACAGTCTATGGTGCATGGGTGATTTAGGAAGAAGGTTGCACATCATCAACAAGCATGTTATGAACCACACCTTTAAAGAAGGTGAGATAACATTGCTGTGTCAATTCAGACTTTAAATGATTATGCTAACCTAAAGTAGAACCTCCAAGAATTACTGCAGATCAGCATTGCAAACAGCGACCACAACAACAAAAAGCCAAACACCCAAGCTGAGATGAAGATCAGAAATGCATAAGTTTCAAAGCAATTTAAGTGAATTGTGAATTATTTATAATAAATGGATGAACAAATAAAAACTATTATACTAGAGAAAAGGACTAGAGTGTTTTGAACACTTTTATGCCATTTTTCCAGGAACATGCCCAAGGCAGCCTACATCTCATTTATTCAGTTTATATCCCACTCCTTTCCCAACAAGCAGGGCTCAGGGCAACTTCCAACAATTAATATACAGAAAAATCAGTATTACAGTTTTAAAATCCAAGATTACAATTTAAAAAACCTAAACCGTCAACTACTATGCCAGATGGCACCCAACAAATCTATCACAGGTGTTAAGGGGGAAGGGGAGGGGGAAAGAGAGGCCAGCTCTCTGTCACTGTCCTTAACTGTATGCCCAGTGCAACATCTCAGTCTTACAGGCCCTGTGGAACTGAACCAAGTCTCACAGGACCGGCATCTCGTTATGCAGAGTTCCACCAGGTTGGGGACAGAACTGAGAAGACCCTGGTCCTGTTTGAGGACAGCCGGACTGCTTTGGCGCCAGGGATTACCGTAGGTTATTACCAGACAAGTGTAATGCTCTTAGGGTGGGGGGAGTGTTTTTTTTATAAAAATAATAAAAACAAAACATTAAAAGATATTAATTAAAATCCATCAACCCAATATAAAAATATAGATCACAAAAACAGACCACAGACAGCTAAAAACAGTCTAAATATCTTCCAGATAGAAAATAAACCCTTTCCATTTGTGAAAGAAAAACCAGGAAATATAGAAACAGACAACTCCATTTTAAAGACTTTGCTTGGAATTCTTATTCCTGAGATGAATTCAGTATAGATAACTGTGCAGAGAAAATTATCTGGGGATTACAGTAATGTTTACAGAATCTTACACTTTTTTTGCACAGAAGGCCAAATATGTTCTTGTTGACAACCCTCAAATTGTCATTCCAAGGAGATCTTTGCTTGTTCTTTTTGCTAAACTTTAGATTCAGCCCAACAAGTGCTTATTCCACTCACATTGTCTCTTCAGCACTATCATCAGATTATGTAATCATCAGCACTATTTAATCCAAGCATTTTAGTGCTTTGTTGAATGAATCATAGCATTAACTTTAGTGGTGACTTCCATCTGTGTAATGAGAGGTCTTCCAGTAAGAACTCACTGTGCTGTTGTCCTCTTTTTGAGAGCTACACTCTTGACCTGTCTTCTGATTTACAAACCTCAAGGCAGTAACAGATTCAAAATGAAATACCAATTGCTAGAATGTCACTCATGGAGCAAGTAGCACATAACCTTTAAGAGGGGCCCATCCCATGCCTATGTGAATGCTCAAGGAGATAGATCAGCATTAAAGTTAATCTAGGGAAGGAATCTCCCCCCCCCAGCCTTTAATATTGCAGAAGTCAGGTAGTTTGGGCACATTCATCCATCAATATTGTCTAAAGAGTAAGAGCCATCTAGACATTTGAAAAATTCTCTATGTAGAGTCGGCTCATGGATGCAGACACCGTGTTCTGATAGAGATTTATTGAAATGTAGTGTCTGAAAAAAGTGCCATTTCACTCATGGGAGATGCCACGGGGAAAAGGCGACTGAAACTAGTGACATGTTTGTTCAGGTGCTATTTCCTCCATACCAAATAAGAATTGCAGACTGAATTAGAATTAAACCCATTGGTTCAATGCACTTAGAATGGTGCGTCACCATGTAGGATGATACCGTTTAAGTGTCCCAGTTTTGTCTACAAGCAGGATTCAAGCATAATGCCTACTCCCATCCTACTGCACACATAAATTCATGAATGATGAAAGAAAAAATGTCTATTTCTGAAATGACACAAATTGATATCATGGCTTTGACATCTATTATTTGGTTCCACATTTATCCCACAAGGCTTTGCAAACTAATAAGTACTATATGCCTCTCACTAAGTGAATATCCCTTCCAAAAGCATTGCTTTCCAGATGCCCTTTCACTACGGTTGCCATTCCCCTGTTGGGGCCAGGAGATCCCCCAATTTTGGGGGCCTGAATCCACTGTGTCCCAGCTGGCTAGCAG
Organism: Gekko gecko; assembly: GCA_029375565.1. Lineage (NCBI taxonomy): Eukaryota > Metazoa > Chordata > Lepidosauria > Squamata > Gekkonidae > Gekko > Gekko gecko. The sequence goes on along the minus strand of JAPDNY010000003.1, from coordinate 57,432,734 downwards.
GGGAAGGCCCACCCCCAAGAAGCCCCCTCCTGGTGCTGGCGCTGCTGATGTGATGGCATCAATTGGGAGTGACATCATCAAGTTACCAATGCTGGGGTGATGCTCTAGGTCTGGGACAAAACTCAATGGTTTTCAGGCCTAAAAAACCCATAGAGTTTTGCCCAAAACCTAGAGTGTTGCCACCAACATTGGAAACTCCATAACATCATCACAGCGTGCATGCTTTTCACACATACCAGAAGAACTGCAGGAAGGATTGGGAGTCCCCCACTGGCAACCAGGTAGGACCTGGCAACCCTACCTTTCACATACAAGCACTGCTCACATTCCACCAGATACTGGTACTAGGCAGGAGCCATAACATACAGATATCAGTGAGGGGCACCCTATCTCTCTATATTTGATGAGGAGACAGTCTACTGACTGTTTGACCTGACCAATCATAAATTAATTTTGAGCAAAGTTCATACTGCCAATATAAGAGGAGCTGGATTTTGTCAAGCATGTCACATTTTTAATTGACATCTGCATTGGATTCTATCAACTGCAAACTGATATATAATGCTCATTTCTGTATTGCTGTGTGCTGCGTGCTAACAACTCACCTGTGAGTCTGTGGGGGTCTTTGTCTACAGAAAGGAATATTTCTATTCAGTGCACTCTATCTTGGGTATTGGTTCTTTGCTTTCGTATATTATGCATTAAGGTTTTGCTGTTATGTTTTTGGTTACGTGCATTCAAGGATTAAGTTTCAATAAATAGGTTTTAGTGCAGGGGTGTCGAACTAATTTGTTATGAGGGCCAGATCTGACATAAATGAGGCCTTTTGGGCCAGGCCATGTGTGTCATAAAATGTAATGCCAGGTAGCAGAGATATAAACTTTATAAAGGGCACTAACACAATTAAAGGTTTTTTAAGCTTTAAATAAAACATGCTTAAAACATTAGCGCTCTTGAAATATTTTGTCTGTTTAACAGTCTCTGATAACTGACACCTCTTGCTCTGAATTATTGCATCAAAATGTCTGTTCTGTAGCAATCTTGAGTGTGCTGTTCAGGTATGTATCTGTAAGCTGCAAACCTAGTTTTGATTTATTGGCATTCATTATAGAAATCTCATGCTCAATGTTCTGAGCCTGAGACCCAGGGGAAAACACGAAATGGCTGGGTATTGCAAACTTTTGTACGTAAGGTGCTTCATGTGCTGGTCAAGAACATGAGAAGGCATCCTGACACAGACTGAAGGCTGTTTGTCTGCAAAACTGTAATCTTCCCCAGAGAAATAACTACAACTTTCTACAAAGAAATTGTGCTGGGTGAACTTGGTCTCGACACCCACTCTCAACCTAATTCACCTCACTGGCTTATTGTTATTCCTCCTCCAAAATAGTTCATATTGCTTTTTTATTGAGAAAGACTGGGCCATGAGGGCATGAACACAGTGGAAAGGGGGAGGGAACCCAGTTACACCCAGGAGAGCCCTGGAAAAAGGAGCCCAAACACACACACACACACACACACACACACAGCATAAGAAGCCCAATAGAATACACACACACTGTAGCAAGGCACACAAAAGCTCATACTTTGAACAAAACTGTTGGTCATAAAGGTGCCTGGTATTTCTGCTGTGCAATTCAGGCAGGAAGCAAGTTCTGGCTGGTTCCCTCCCTCCCCCTGGGAGGAGGAGGGAGAGGACCCTCAGCAAGTGCTTTACCAGACTCTCTCAATCACACAGGAGAGAGACTCTTCTGTGCAATTGAGAGTCTGGTAAAGCAAGCTGTGATGTAGCAGCAGCAGCAGCACTGGAAAAGGAAGCAGGAAACAGCCAAGGCCTTGCGGGCCGGATTACAGCCCTCCAAGGGCCTGATCCGTCCCCCAGGCTGCATGCTTGACACCCCTGTTTTAGTGTATAGCAACTTTCCTGTTTGACTCTCTCTGGAAAGATTCAGTCTCTGACTAGCCCAATCCAGCACATTGAACTCTAGTGAGGTCTGAAGGTCTCAGGCAATTTCCTGGGCATTTCTTCATTACAAATTTCTCAGACAATTTCCTATTTCCCCTCCCGTGCTTGAGCCTGCCTAAAGAAAGGCCATGTTCCCAGCTATCTTTATATTATTACAGACATGCATGTTTTGCATGTATTATCAATAAACCTATCCTCAACCTTATTTGGGCATAGAAGGCTATGGTACAAGGCATGGATTATTTGCACTGTGCCCAAGTTTTTAGGGCAGGGTAGGAGTTTTTAGGGTTTTTTAGTGGAAGAGGGAGTAGCAGTAGTTCGCTATCCAGTATTTTCCTTGCTCAGTACTTTCCCTCTGGTTTCAAGAACACAAACTTTCATTTGCGCTGCTTGCACTGAAATTGGCTGCTGTTGTAATGGCAGCTGGCTTTAATGTACTTTTCTCTACCCCCCCCTTCATATTGTTCTTTCTTCCCATCTCTTATTTTTGGTGTGGGAAAAGAAAAAATATTGATATGTTTCTTCTTCCTGTCTAATATGTATACAATAATCTACACCAGTTTCTGATTTGCTTGAACACAGGCATTTGGTCTCATTTTAAGACCAATAAAAGCAAATCCTTTAACATATGCTACATTATGTAGATAACTAATCACTTTATACCAGAGGCCTTTTAAATGTATTGCCACTGTCTTCAAAAACCATCTACTTATCAGCAGCTTCTACTGTGATGGTATCCAGATGCCTCTCAAGCATTTATATTTCAGCTGGAGTAAAACAGTAATAACCATTTGTCTTCTTCCAAATGTTGCAGCAGTAACTTAATTATTTCATCGTTATTGTTTCTTTACTTGCCTCAGTTTAGAAATGTTGAATGTTAAAAAAATTGTCATAGAAAAATATAAAGAAATTCAAAACCAAGCTGACATTAGGGATCTTGTATACATAATCAATCCTACAACTGATTAAGGTTGGCTAATATTCTCATTATAAGATGATTCTCTCAAACAATACCACTTTCCTTTTTGTAGACTAACCTAGCATGTATCACAGTTCCTCTGATGGGAAGTTGTTTCCATTTGCAAAACTGAAGGTGGTGATTTTTGACGATTCTCCTCTCCCACTTTGCCCCTGTGCCATTCCTGAAGGCTCGCTGATTCCCCCAGAGAATCCCCCAAGGAATCCATGTTCTGCAAAGTCCATGGATAGTTGGATACACATCCTATTCAAAGGAAGATAGTTTTGGGAGGGTGGCTATGTTGGTCTACAGTAAAAGAGTTCGATTTGAGTCTAGGAGCACCTTAGAGACCAACAAGGTTTGTGGGGTGTAAACTTTTGGGAGTCACAGGTAACTGAAGGTACTTTTGACTCTCAAAAACTTATATTCTCTTTGCAGCCAAAACCACAATAACATCTACATGGAAATCTACAAATCATCTAAACGTCATCCTCTGGTATAAAAAATTTTGGAACATATACATAATGTAAAAAAACCTCAGACGTTCTGAAACAAAACAAATCCAAAGGTGAACATGATGATATTACAAGTTTATGGTCTCCCATATTAGCACATCTAACCACTAAAGGTACAATACCTGATGTAATTAATACTCTTCACCTCATTTAGCAATCTCAAAAGGTATTATAGACATACTGTATGGACAGCATGTAATGGAGAGTATCACTCTTTAGACTTTTTAGATTAGACTCTAAGCTCTCATGTCATAAGGGTTTGACTTGTAAGACATTGGAAAACCCCATCATTAGACTAGACGATATAGAGCTATATTTATTTGTGTGTATAAAATAATATATGCAGGGTATATGTACACACCTATCCTGTTGTTAATCTTGTTGTTAATGTAAAATGAATAAAACCATTTTGATAAGGGAAAAAAACCACTTATATTCTCAATGTCTTGTTGGTCTCCAAGGAGCTACTGGACTCAAATCTAGCTCTTTTCTTAACAGGAAGACTGTCTGGATTGTTACATTCCTAAGTATGATTTATGTAATTAATACATTACCATCATCCTCCATCATTTTTGGAACATTCTAGAACGCTCCAACACTTTTGGAATATTCAGGACATTTCACATGCATGTACTTTTATTAAAACCTTTCAAGAGCCCTTTTATGTACATTCCTGTATCTGTAAATGGATGGAGGTTGAGCCTAACTGACTATGGCCTAACTAAAGCCACCTAATGACTTTGTGACTGAGATAAGAATTGAATCAGGAGGCCCCTGTATGGTGTAGTGGTTAGACTGGGGTCTTGGAGACCCAGATTCAAATCCCCACTTAGTCATGTAGCTTACAGACTGAGCTTGGGCAATCACACTCTGTCAGCCTCATCAAACACACAGGGTTGTTGTGAGGATTAGGGATGGGCATGACCTGGCTCACAAACTAAAATTTGTGAAGAACTTCAGCCAGTTCATTGCTTGTGAAATCTGCTGCCACAAACTTTAATGAACTTTTAGCACGGTTCATAGGAGTTTGCGGTGGTTCATGAATGGAGACAGACTGGCAATGATCAGTTAAAATTCCAAATTTGGGGATCGGGGTGGTCTCTGGGCTCTGAGCCACCCAGTCTCTCTGCTCCAGCAGAGCACAGGGGCTTAGCTGGTGGATATCTTGGATGAGGGCCCACATTTATACTTACCCCTCCTGATTGTGACAACCATGAGGGTAAAAGTGGGTGGAAAGGGTACTCATTGTGGGGGGAAGAAGCCCCTTTATGCATATCACAGACCCCTGTCCCCAGGCACCAGCCTCCAGAGCCCCTCCACTACAGGGCATCACCAGGGGTCTTGGAGCCTCCTTCCCCTGTTCCATCCATGGGACTATCTCAAGAGGCAAAATAGCTTTTAGCACTGCCCAGAGATCAGCAGTTGCTAAGAGTATTTGCAAGGACTCTGACAGCAGTGGTTCAGAGCATGGGGGAGCATTCTTTTCTTTCACATCCTAACTCCCTGCTGCTCCTGCTGCTGTACGTACACCCACTTCTGGAGCCTCCCAACCCAGTGCCAGAAAGCAGCCATGCCTAGTCCCACCTGCTTCCAGCTTGGGGCCCTATTTTCAAGCCACCCTGTGGAAACATTTCCATATTCTCCCCAGTGACTCCTGTGTGGTGGAGTGCTAGGTATGCCATGCCCATGTCTGGAGGGGCACAACCCCAACACCTGTCTTCCTCTGTACTCCACAGGCACCTGCAAAGGGTGCACCCCACTTCGTTGCCACTGGAGGAAGGTCCACTCCCTCTCAGAAGGGACAAGTGGAGGGGGAGCAGGAGGCCCCTCCAAGAAAGGCTCCCTGTGCCCTGGGTGGAACCCCAAAGTAGGTCACCCTCCAAGAGGTCATGCCCCCAGGGACACTGATGGTACCACCCAAAAGAGCAAGGAAGAGGGCTCAGGAAGCACAGCTAGGAGAATGCTGATGTAAAATATTTTTAAGGTGGTATATAACTCCAAAGGATATTGAAAAAGCAGACAAGAACTACAAAGGAAAATACTGGAAATGTCAAGATGTAGCTGGAAGCTTTTTTCATATGTGTTGGACTTGTAAAGAAGCAAAAAGATATTGGAAAGGAATATGTGGAAAAATGCAGAACATATTACAGTTTAAATTCCCTATGGAAGGTAAGAATATGCTATTAGGTATATCACGTAAAATTTACCAAAAATTTTGGAAAAGATATTCAAATACACAGCAAATACATAGAATAATCTACATGGCAAAATGGAAACTAGACATCTGTCCATGCTTAGAAGAATGGGAAAATAAAGTTGCCAAATATGCAGTAATAGCAAAATTAACAACATGTCAATTTACAAAATTTGAGGAGAGATGGATTGTGTATTATGAGTACTATCCAAGCAGGAGACCAATTTAGAATGAAAAGCAGTTTAAAATATTGTATACAAATGAGTGGTAATGATGAAGAAGCAAAATGAGAATCTGTTTTAAATGTAAAATCCTGAATATAAATGTGTGTAAAGAAGTGGACTCTGGGGAGAACATTTTTAATTTTCTTATTATGATATGTATAATAGACTTTCCTTCTGTAATTTTGTTGTATTGGTCTACCTGTTAAAAGTAATAATAAGTATACAGAAAAGGTAAAAACACGTATGGCAATGATGAAACTAATAATATAGCTGCAAAACAAAGTAGTTATGAAAATCTGAAATATAAAATGATGACTATAAATAGAAATGTACCCATCAGCAGTAAACATAATTGTATGTTATAGACAAAGTCCAAAAAACTTTTCAGTGTAACAAAGAGAAAGTTGAGGAGAAATGTTATTCTGTCTTTCATATTTGGTTATACATAATCATTGATGATATACTTAATTAAGTTTGGTAACCCCTTTGTTTCTTTCTGTACTTTCCTTATATTACTTTTTTGGATATATAGATATATATCAGTGAGATGACTGCAGCGAATGGCCAACCCTTCTCCCTTGTGGAAGATGTAGCCTTTTGTTGGCTGCTGCAGCACCTGGATCCTTGGTACTCCATTCCCTCATGAAGGACCATGAACTGGTGAATCTTGCCTGCTGTGTACCACTCCACAGTGACAATGGTCAAAAGTGAGCTCTCCAGAGCACAAGGCCAGACTGTCCACTTCAACATGGACCTCTGGAGCAGCTGGCAACACAGCTACCTCTTCCTCAACAACCACTGGTGGCAACTGGAGGACCTCACTGTCCAGACTGTTGGGTTCAGGCCCCAGTAGGGGACAGTCTTGCCCTCTGGCTACAAAGTGGTTCTGCTCCATGTGCAAGGGATGGATGCAGACCACACAATGGCAAACATCACCTCCACAATATAGGAGCCTGAGGAAGTGGGTGGGCAGCAGTAACATTTTCTGTGGCTACATGGACATGGACATGTGTGCCAATGTGCAGAATGCTGTCGCCACCATTGTCTGCCTGGTGCACATGCTTCACCTTGTGGTGAAGGATGCTCTGGAACTGGGGAGCAGTGTCAGGGCCACCTATGATGCTGCCATCCTCTAACTGCAGTCCTTGCTCAAGACCTGTCAGTGCCTGGCTGCCCACTTCTCACCCATCATCAAGTCTGAGGATTTGCTATGTGAGAGGCAGGGGGGGGGGGATGAAACTGAACACCAGCTCATCTAGCACCTACCCACCTTCTGGAACTCCACTTATGCCATGATTTCATATCTGGTGGAGCAAAAGAGCTTGATGCAGGATGTCTCCTCCTCCATGATCATCCTGCATGGGGAAGAGGAACTCAGCATCAGCGCAAACAACTGGCTGATGCTCTCCCAAATGGTCCATGTCCTAAAGCCCATTTTTTTTAAAAAAATATTAAACTGTTTATTGAAGATTAAATAAAATACAATGCAGTACTTAGTAAAGCATGAATGAAAAAACAATTACAAAATGATCATTAAGTTTGTGGTGAATCAAGGACTGCCATTACAAGTTATCTGTCAACTTTGAGCTTATCATTCAAATAATTAAAAATAAAAATTAATGGAGTTCAAGCCAGTTTTAAAGATCCTTCAGCTACTTAATGGCAAAGATATAAGGTATATAAATGAATTAAGTGTGCTTTCTGTAATGTTCCTTCTGGATCAGCAAAAGCATCTAGCCATGATGACTATTTGGTCATAATATGAGTAGAGGTAAACATAAACAGCATGATAAAAAGCAGAGACATCACCCTGCCAACAAAAGTCCACATGGTCAAAGCAATGGTATTCCCAGTAGTAATGTATGCTGCGAGAGTTGGACTATAAGGAAGGCCGAGCGCCAAAGAATAGATTCTTTTGAACTATGGTGCTGGAGAAGACTCTTGAGATCCCTTGGACTGCAAGGAGATCAAATCAGTCAATCCTAAAAGAAATCAACCCTGACTGTTCCCTGGAAGGCCAGATCCTGAAGTTGAAGCTCAAATACTTTGGCCACCAAATGAGAAGGGAGCACTCACTGGAGAAGACCCTGATGCTGGGAAAGATTGAAGGTCAAAGAAGAAGGGGACGGCAGAGGATGAGATGGTTAGGCAGTGTCATCGATGCAATGAACATGAAATTGAGCAAACTTCAGAGAACAGCGGAAGACAGGAGGGCCTGGTGTGATCTGGTCCATGGGGTCACAAAGAGTTGGACTCGACTGTGTGACTGAACAACAAAAAAAACCTGTCCATCTTGCTGTGCAATCCAGTCTGAGGTCTTGTCCAGTAAAAAAAATATTCCCATACCTTTTGGTACCACTGATGCATCGAGGGGAGATCCTGTAATTTCCAACTTGAAGCAAGCACGTGTTTTGCTGCTGCTAAAAGGGTGAAAATGAAGTCTTTAGTATTTTGAGAAATCCTGATTCTTGGCCATAAGTCCAAAAGAATTATGATTGGGTCTTTAGGGATATAATGACCTGTTATCAAATGAATTTGTGATATGATTTCAGTCCAAAATCGATTAACCTTACTACACGACCACCAACAATGGTAAAAAGAGCCTTTTGCCCCGCATAGTTTCCAGCATGATGACATGTGCAGATTAATATGAGAGTTTTGATTGGGTGAGATGCCAATGAAGCAAAATTCTTACTGCCTGTTGTTGAATAGGTAAGGAATGTGAGGTATAACTTGGAGGTCCAAATCTTTTCCTATTGATAAGTAGTAAGATTTATATCCAGAGCGTTTTGCCATGCCACCTGGTATGATGTTAAAGGGAGCTTTATAAGGTGTTGAAATTAGGTCTTTTAAGCAAAGAGATTTAAAGTTCATACCACATTTCAAACTTGTAGGTCTATTCAAACTCTTCCGTAAAGTAGGAGAGTGAAACAAATGGGAAATTTGAAGATATTCAAACCAGGTTAGGCCAGAATCACATGACTGTTCCAAAGTTGCTTTCTCTCTAAGTCGTCCATTGGAAGAGATATCTATAAAATGAGTTACATTAGCAGAGCACCAGAAAGGGTAAGCATGCAGTGGCAGTCTTGGTGGAAACCATGACTGCCCTAGAAAGGTATCCAAAGGAGATATAGCAGGAGCCATTTTGTCTTTAGATTTGTTCCATATTCGAAAGGTTGATTCAAGAAAGGGCTGTATAATATGATTTGAGAATCTGCAATTATGAGGTGTCCATAATGAATGTTGAAAAGAAAGAGAGATTAGATAGTCTTCTTCAATTATTTTCCAGTCTGCTTAAAACAAAGAATTGTATTGCTTGGTTAAATTAGCTAGGTTGACTTCCTCATAATATGTCTAGAGGTCAGGAATCACCAGACTGCCATTCTTAACTGGATGACGCATGGTCTGAAACCCAACTCTTGGTTTCTTAAAAGTCTATATAAAGCTGTTTAGGCTTTTTTGCCAGCCTCATATTAGGGCAGCAGGGAGGTACACAGGAAGAGCTCTGAAGCAGAAAATAAATTTTGGAAGTATAAATGATTTGACCGTGTTTATTCTTTCAGGCCATGTTAATAACTTTGTTGTCCAATGATTGAGAAGATTTAAAATAGATTTGTTAGCATCCATGTGATTTAATTTAACCAATAAGTTAAGGGGAATCTTTACACCAAGATGTCTGCTGATGAAGTCACAAGGTGGCCTTTCTCATTCCTAATAGAATTGGTATTACTCTCAGAGTTGTTTTGACATAACTTCCATGAAAGTAAACAGAGAGATCTGGGATTCCTGTAGTTGTATCTTTGCTTTACAAAAAGATTATTTTGCATTTGGGAGACTTCTAATGATTCACATTTATTTCTTTCCACCAATGGAAGAGGAAATTACTCTGATTGTCAAGTCTTCTGTGATTAGAATGTAGTCAAGTCTAGAATAACTGTTATATTGTGAGGAATAAAATGTATAGTCTCTCTCTGAGGCATGCATCGATCTCCAGATATCAATGAAACCTAAGGAACAAACAAGGTCTTTAAGAGATGCCTTCTGTTGAGGTAGCTGGCTTGAATGCTGGCAGAACGGTTTGTTATGTGAACAGTCTAGAGCCTGGTCCATCACAAAATTAAAATCCCCACCTAGTATTACAGGATCTGAGCTAAAGTTTTTAAGTTTGGTAAGAGTGGCTGTAAGAAAGTCCAGTTGCCCTATATTGGGGGCATAAATGGAGGCCAGAATGGTCAGTTGCTCATTGAGTAAACCATTTAAGAATATATCTCTTCCTTCTGGGTTTGAATATGAAGAGAAGAGAGAAGAGATTGGATTTATACCCCACCTTCACTACCCAAAGGAGTCTCAGAGCGGCTTACAAACTCTTTTCCCTTCCCCTCCCCGCAACAGACACCCTGTGAGGTAGGTGGGGCTGAGAGAGCTCTGACAGAAACTGCTCTTTTTCAAGAACAGCTGTGCCAGAACTATGGCTTGCCCAAGGTCATCCAGGAGGAGTGGGGAATCAAATCTGGTTCTCTCAGATTAGAGTCCGCACACTTAACCACTACACCAAACTGAAGATTTACTTACAAATTTGACAGACTTAGAAATTAGGATTCGATATAGTGTTGGGAAAGCCAATTACAGGAAAGAGACTTTTCATTTCCTTTCTTCAGCTGTGTTTCTTGTAAAAAAATAATATCAGTCTTCTGTTGTTTTAATGAAGAGAGTATCCTTTTAACTTTGATCTTGTTGTTAAGACCTCTGCAGTTGAGTGTGCAAACTTTAAACGATTAGCAGCCATAATTTAAACCTATCAAGATCCATAAAGTGCAGCAAATACAGTCCCCAGAGTGATGCATCAATGATATCAGACAGCATTGATAGGATATTTTCACTGAATTCATGTAAAGGTAAATAATCACAATTCATCTTTATACCAGAAGGAGGTGCACCCCTACTTACTGAAAAACATACTGAATGAACCAAAAGCAGTGAAGTAAAAAACCTGTCACTAACCAGTTCATTCACTACACAAGTCAACTTTATCTTGAAATAAGATTTAAAATGTAATTGGTATAGATTTAAAAGTTTAAAATGGTTAATGACGATCAGTAACATTTTAAAAAGTGCTTCAATAAAATAGGCCTAGGAAGTCTGAGCAAACATAGACAACACAGTCTTAAATTGTGCAGCATTCATCTGTTGAAATACTGATCCATACTCAAATAACCAGACAAATACATAGGTATTCATAAAACATTAAAACATAGGTTTTCATTAAAATTAAAAAAAAAACACTAAAGAGGCTTGAACTCCATGAAGGTATCAACAATGCATTAGCAAAATTCTTTATAACAATCCCCAATTGATTATCACCCTCCACTCCCACTCCATAACAACAATACATTAAACCACTCTACATTAGTAATCTCAGCATAATAATTCATGTAAAATCAATTCCCATATATTCTCCAGTTTCCCTCCCCCTTCCCTACTCTTAGGAATTTCATGTCCAATTCAACAATATTCTGGAGTGAAAATAGCCAAAGACAAACTAAACTTATCAGTGAGAAGATGACCATTGGGACATGAGGATATCCCATGAAGAGCTTTAACAGCCCCGCCACACTGGTCATTTTATTGTTGTTGTTGTTCAGTCACACAGTCGAGTTCGACTCTTTGCAACCCCATGGACCACATCATGCCAGGCCCTCCTGTCTTCCACCATCCTCTGGAGTTTGCTTAATTTCATGTTCGTTGCATCGATAACACTGTCTAACCATCTCATCCTTTGCCACCCCCTTCTTCTTTTTCCTTCAATCTTTCCTAGCATCAGGGTCTTCTCCAGTGAGTGCTCCCTTCTCATTTGGTAGCCAAAGTATTTGATCTTCAGTATCTGGCCTTCCAGGGAACAGTCAGGGTTGATTTCTTTTAGGATTGACTGATTCGATCTCCTTGCAGTCCAAGGAAATCTCAAGATTCTTCTCCAGAACCATGATGCAAAAGAATCTGTTCTTCAGCTTTCGGTCTTCCTTATAGTCCAACTCTCACAGCCATACATTACTACTGGGAATACCATTGCTTTGACCATATGGACATTTGTTGGCAGGTTGATGTCCCTGCTTTTTATTATGCTGTCTAGGTTTGCCATCGCTTTCCTCCCAAGGAACAGGCATCTTTTAATTTCATGGCTGCAGTCACTATCTGTAGGGATCTTGGATCACAGAAATGTGAAGTCTGTCACTGCTTCAATGACTTCCCCTTCCATTTGCTAAGGAGTGATGGGGCCAGATGCCATGATCTTGGTGATTTTTTTTTTATGTTGAGTTTCAAGCCAACTTTTGTGCTTTCCTCTTTCATCCTGAGCAAGAGGATCTTGAGGTCCCCTTCACACACATTTTCTCCTCCTCTTCAATGTCATCAGGAAATTTATTTAGTTCTGTTTAATCTTGCTTCACTGTTGTGGGGAAGAGGGCTGCTCCATTTTCCTTTTTTGCGACCTTCTGACTGGTTCATGCATAGGTTCAAGTTGAAGTGCTGCTAGAAGATCTTGACCTGAATCCAAGTCAGAGACTGGAAGCGTAGAGCCTTGATGATAGACAGAGAGGCTGCCCGATGAAAACCATTTATATTGGATCCCTGCATCTGATAGCTTCTGTGTCAGTGGTTTTAAAATGCATCTGATTTGCAGGGGTTCTGCTGGCAAGTCAGGGAATGCAGGTATATTGGCATCCTGGAATTTTAAGCCACTTTGATTGCAGGCTTCCTTTAGGTTATGTTGCTTGACCCTCATATCCCAGAACTCCACCAGTATGTCTCTTGGATATTTCTGCTGTTCAGGATGATGAGGGTCAAGCCTATAGGCTTCAGTACTGTTGGAGAGACAACATCTTCTAACTGTAAGATTGCAGCCAGCCAAGAGGCAATAAATGATGGAAGTGGCGTCTCCCCCTCACTCTGTTCTGCAAACCCACAAAATTTTAATTATCTTTCCCACACTTTGTTTTCTAAGGTAAGAATTCTTTCCTTTGCCCAGGATTCATGTCTCTGTAGGCTTTGTATTTCCTCATTGTGTGCCAGGCCAGTTTCCATAGCAGCCTCTGCTATCTGTGACACTTTGTTTAAGGATTGCTGCATTGCTTCGATTTGTTCAGCCATGGGTTTGAGAATAATGCGGAGATCTTATAAAATCCCCCTTTTTCACAGCTTTAATGACTCTAAAAGGTTTTGTTTGGTTAAGGTCCCTTGATGTGACTGGCTATTATCTGCAGAGGCAGCCATTTTAGGCTCTGATCTTCTTGCTGCTTGTGAGGAGGCCTGAGAGGAAACTGTCCCAAAATAGGCACTTAGGGATTTTGTAATGTTCCCTGGTTGTTTCAGATAACTTCTTCCCAGTTTGTCCATGCCCAACTTAGAGTTTCAGCTATTTTCTATGGGGCTCTATGAGTAAGGAGGGTGAAGGGGTCAGGAGCTCGGCTAAAAGGCGGCTGTCATCTTGTGCGTCCAAGCCATGCCCCCTCCTAAAGCCCTTCTGGGACACCACCAACATCCTCTGTGACCATATGGCCAGCCTGGAGCAAGTCATCCCCCTGATTAGAGGGCTGGACTGGGTGCTGGCCTCCGCAATGCAGCGCAACCCCGAGGGGAAGGCTGTACTTCCATGGGTCCAGGCCTTGGCAGAGAGGTTGCAGGTGAGCATTGCCACCAGGTTACATCCTCTCTGCAAGAACCAGTTTGGTGTAGTGGTTAAGTGCATGGACTCTAATCTGGGAGAACCAGGTTTGATTCCCGACTCCTCCATTTGCACCTGCTGATGTGACCTTGGGTCAGTCACAAGCTCTGGCACAGCTGTTCTTGAAAAAGAGCAGGTTGTGTTAGAGTTCTCTCAGCCCCACCTACCTCACAGGGTTTCTGTTGTGGGGAGAGGAAGGGAAAGGAGTTTGTAAGCCGCGCTGAGACTCCGAGTGAAGGGCAGGGTATAAATCCAAACTCCTCCTCTTCTTCTTCTTCTTCTTCTTCTTCTTCTTCTTCTTCTTCTTCTTCTTCTTCTTCTTCTTCTTCTTCTTCTTCTTCTTCTTCTTCTTCTTCTTCTTCTTCAAATAATGGGAGTACAAGCTGACCTGTATCTGTGATTAAATGCAACTCATGGAGTGGAAGTGTGAGCTCTTCAAAGAAGTGTGGAGGCTTCAGGCCAACAGACGTGGCCAGAGGGAACAGTAGGTGGAAGAACCTGAGGACGGGGAGGGGAGGAGGGGGAGCTGCAGACCAGCACCTCTGCCTCCAAGACGAGGCAGAAGCCCCACACTATTCTGCATGGGTTTTTGAAGCTTCCTTGCTCCTCAGAGGTGTAAAGTGCTTTATGTTTAATGATACTCTCCAATGTAGAATTATCAAAGGAAGACTGCATGAACTATAGTCTCTGATGAAGAAATGAAACACCTGACACTACCTGGGATTTGCGTTAGTAGTAGTGCAATTTAAAATAATTTAAGGATTGCCACACCTGTGTGGACATATTATGGAGTTCTAAGCCTTGACAAGCTCATTTCAGCACATAGTGGATGTTCCACAACTTTTGAAAATATTCGTCAAGTTCAAGTTCTATATCTTTATTGATACCATTGTTTAAAAAGGACCTTTTTCACTTCATAGACTTTGTAAATATATTCTTGTAATCCATGAACTTTCTATTTTGTGATTTGTTTATATTATTATATTTTTATTATGTATGTATTAAACAATAGAAAATTGGATATTAGAATTGGATTTCATAGTACAAAAACAAAAACCCTGTAGATTTGATATTTGAATATTTATTATTTAAAAAGCATACAGCATTTAGCTTAAACTATTAGATTAGATGCTAGTGCCTGTATTCCTTTTCAATTAATTTAATGGCAGAGGATTCAGCAGAAGTGATGGTGAAGAAGTATGTTGCCGAGTCCCTTGAGCCCGCCAACACCGATCCCCTGGAATACTGGTCATGCAAGGTCATCATCTGGGCTGACCTCCTTTGCATGGCCATGAATCTCCTTTCCTGCCTTCCACCAGTGTCCAGAGTAAGTGGGTGATATCCCACCTAGGAGACATTCTCAGCCCCTACTGATCCTGCTTGGACCTGGTCAGGGTGGATAAGTTGGCCTTCCTAAAGGTCAGCCTCCCCATGCTGGGCCACCCCACTCTGGACCTGGTGGAGTAAGATCCAGGCCTCCCAGTGTTGTCTCCCCCCCCTTCCTTCTCCTCTATGGGTGATCCAGTATGCTGCCTGTGGGTTGTGCCCTTGGTGCTTGGGTGGAAGGATGACCACCTCTGCCTTAGAACACCTACCTCATGGAACAACATCCACCTTAGCAAACATCTATCTCAACAAACATTTCCCTGTACAAGCAAGCCCCTGTTTGACTACCCCTTTCCATTGAATTTGTGCAATTCACACTTGCAACAGGTGATTTCTTATTTGTACAATGTGTTCTAGTAATGGTAAGGAACCAGAAATTTCACCTAGGGGTGGACTGTCATCATCAGAGGATCTATGGGTTTGGACCTGGGAACATTGTGGGCATGCTTCACTTCCTTGTGATGTCTGGCTGGGGCACCCACCAAGCTGCCATGGGGTTATTCTGGGGAGCCCTGGGGATGTCTGCCTTACCATCTGTCCTCCAAGTACTGACTGTGTATTTCAACTGGTGGAGAGGGCTCTGAACATTGTGGGCATGCGTCTTTCCTTGTGGAGTCTGGCTGGGGTGACCACCAAGCTGCCGTGGGGTAATTTTGGGAGTCCCTGTTGAAACTCTGGGGATGCCTGGTCTGCCTTTCTGTCTGTACTTCATAACTTGTTTGTTTAGACCTGAGGGGTGCCCCTGCAAGCTTCACATATTTCTCCATTTATCCTTGGTGTAGAAGAATTCACCCCAATGGATGGGTGCATTCTTGACCCAGTTGCAGGGTAGAATAATACAATTATATTGGTGGGTGTGATCTGTACTTGTGTGTTTAAGCCTTAGCTGGTGGCTGCCTTGGAAGAGGGCCCACATTTATTATACCCACACAGCTGCTGTGGTGGGGTACTTTGGGGACCCCCTGTTAAAAGTCTGGAGATGTCTGCCTTTCTGTCTGTCCTCCAAATACTGGCTGGGTATTTCAGCCCAGGGGGAGCTGTGAGTATTGTGGACATGCTTTGGATTTTGGGTTTCCAGTTAACTCAGGGCCACCATTTCCAGGCAACCCTCCAAGAGGTCATTCTCTCGGGGCACATGACAGTGCTATTGAAAAGGGCTAATAGGAGGGCCCTGGAAGCAGTCACTCACTCACTCACCTGATTGAGGAGATGATATGACCAACCCTTCTCAGAGTTTGGGCCACCAACTCTACATGCATTGTTGCATACTAGCTTGGGTTTGGGTCTCACGTGGTCCCAGGGCTATGAAACACCACATCTTCTTATGCTATTGCACCCTTTGTGGTTTCAGTCATAGGTGGTTTCAGGGCTTCAAGCCACCACATCTACATACATTGTTGCACCCTTTCAGGTTTGGGTCTCAGGTGGATTCAGGGCTGTGAAAGCAGCTGTGCCTCTCTCCTGCTCCAACTGTGGGGCCCCATTTCCAGGCCACTGTTTGGAAACATTCCCACATCCTGTCTGTCTGTCTGTCCTTCAGAATATGCTTTGGGGGTTTGGGTGGGGGGCCACTAGATCGACATGTGTGTTCCCATTCCTTTGTTGAGTAGAAGAATACACCCAGGGTGATGATGTGGTATGCTCTGGACCTGTGTGATTCAGCCCGGGGGGTGGGGGCTGTGAGAGTTTTGGGCCCACTTCTCTTCCTTGTTGTATCTGGTTGGGGTGTCTACCAAGCTGCTATGGGGTTATTTTGGGGAGCCCCTGTCGAAATTCTGAGGATGCCTGGTCTGCCTTTCTGTCCTTCAGAACCTGCCTTTGGAAACTCGGAGGGCTGTGAGTGTAGGGGGGATGCTTGTCTTGCTTCCAGTGTCTGGCTGGGGGGGGGGTGTCTGCCTAGTTGATGTTTCCTTGTGAGTTTGGTGTCACTGGCTTGTTCCTGAGCTGGTCCATAGACTCCTCACTGTAACTGCAGCTGTCTTTTCCAGGGAGAACATTGGGGTGGGAGACCTTTTGGGAGGATCCATAACCAGGACCCCAGAAATGTAATCCACCTGCAGCTTGGAGAGATTGTAGAGGAGAGGGTGGCAGGATGGGGTTTGTGTAGCTTGCAGGGGGTCCATTCTGTACACTTTTGAACCTGTGCCTGAAATTTCACCACAAAGCACTTTCTTGGCTTGACCTTAGCCCTGTTGGGTTTGCAGTGCCACCGTGGCACTGGTTCTGCTGGACACATTGCACTAGTTTTGTTGTGCTTGCAAAAATGCCCCACCCTTCAGTTTCTACTGCAGAGATTTTTCTGGACTTTGATTCTGTTCTGCTGGGTTTCTATTGCTCTTGCTTTTTTTGCTGTTTTGGGAGGACAGTAGCTCAAACCTCATAAATCCAGTCATCCCCAAACTTTGAGGTCAGGTAAAGGAGAGTCAGCTGGAGATCTGGCGAGAGTTTGTTGTCTCTAGCTTGCACAGGATCCTTTCTATAAACTCCTAAACCTCTTTTACACACTTTCCTGGGGGTACCTTCTTGGGGGAGGTAACTCCAATCATCACAAAACTTGGAGGGAAGGTAGAAGAGAGTGAACTGTGAGGAGACCCCCTGTGAGTTTGGTGTCTCTAGCACACCAGGGGGGTTCTACCACATCACAAACTTCACAAACCAGTTCAGTTCATATGAAGCATTTTTATTTTGTGACAGCTCATCATTTAGTTCATGAGTCTGCCATGAATCATGAACTGAACTGCACTTTCCCAGTTTGTGCCCATCCCTAGTGAAGATAAAATGAAGAAGAGAGAACCACAAATGACTCCTTGAGCTCTGTGAAAGAAAGACAGGATAAAAATGCAATAGGTAGACCCACCTCACATCTCACTCTTGGCCATATGTCATTAGCTCAACAGCTCTGAGGCCCAAGCTGATTGTAATCAGTCAGGCAGCCATGTGCATTTATTCATGTTGCTCCTCCATTCACCTATAAAGCAGAGGTGGATGAGGGTCTATTTCTTAAAAAGAGCATGCCTTTGAAAGAAGCTAAAGCCTTCCCCTTACCCACCAGATGTCAATATACTCTGTTGCTTGAAGTAGCCAATTTCAGATACAGGAAAGAGGGAAGCTGAACAGACAAGTGCTTCAAATAGTGAAGCAGGGTATATGTACATGGGAGTTTTAGCACACATTTCCATTCTCATCTTTACATACAAAGGTGGGAGACACATAGTGAAAGTTCAAGGTGAATTCTCATCTTGCCAAAAACCGCCAGAAACCGGGCAGGGCTAAGATGGAAGAAAGGGAGGCAATCAGTTACAGTGTTGCAGATGTTCAGGGATCCAGTTTTAATCAGAAATCAAATACTGAATGAATGGATATCATTGAAACACTGAATGAATGAAAAAACTGGATTTACTTTCTAAGCATTGCACATGTTCTCCTGAGAAGTCATCTTGATGGACTGCTGCTTCCCAGGTTACGATTTCAGTGCAGATAAGTGGAGGAATTCTTTCTCCAATTGTGTCTACAGAGCCTTTGTTTGTTTCATTGTTCATTTAGTTTTGTTATATCCAGATGCTCAATTTGAATTCCTGGCTTTTTCTCCTGGGAAAATACTTGTTTTGTACTGCATTTCCTGATTTCTGAAAAGGTTCCATTACATGGCAATTATGAACAATGATTTATTCTAATGTAAATCTCTGTTAGCTTGATTGCATTCTTATGACTTTCATGAGAAATATGATAGATATTTGCTTCTGTTATTGGATCATTGTGTGTTTCTAAGAAACTACCTTAGAAGATTCTTCAGCACTGGGCAAATATAAAGGCAAGAACTACACCAATCTTTTGCCATCATCATTTCTGATTTTTGCTACTACCAATATTTAGTAGGAACATTCCTAACCTGAGCCATATCCATTTGCAAATGCACAGTGTGACAATAATTTCAGACTTTCAGAAATTGTTGGATGCTTTCAAAACTGACATTATTAAATATAACCAGAGCTGCTGGTTAACAGAGTTAACTCTGACCTGTCCTCTAACCATGTTACACTCCCATGTTTGAAGCATATTTTCTCCCAGACAGGCTTTGAGATCAAAAATTAGCTATGATGGGAGAAAATGCTGAACAGACAACAGTGCAATGGTAAGTCATAGGGTAGGAATTTGGGGGTTTAGGTTCCAGATAGATAGATTGATAGATGATAGATGATAGATAGATGATAGATAGATGATAGATAGCAACCTAGCCTTTCACTGCTTCAGCTTTACTGTGATAGAAAGAGAGGAAGCATAAGCCAAGAACCAGGAGGTGTATCAGAGTAAGAAGTAAGCCAAGGGTCAGAGCCATGGAGGAATCCTGTCTGTCAGTGAGTAACCTCACTGCACTTGACTGCTGCTTTTCTCAGTATGCATGCAAAGAGAGGCAGGAGGCCTGGCATCCTTGGTCTCTCTGCAGCAGATCTTTCCAAAAGGCAGTAGAAAATGGCAGCACTATATGAACTCTCATACAATTCAGAGTCATACTACCAGGGTTCATTTCATAGAAAAAGAGGTGCAGAAGCTCATTAGCATAACTCATTAGCATATGCCACACCCCCTGACATCACTGGAAGTATGGTGAGCTGGCGAGAAAGAAAGAGAGAGAGAGAGAGAGATGGGAAGGAAGGAAGAAAGAGAAAGGGGGGGAAGAGGGCAAAGAACTTTGGGAAAAAAAGAAGAGAAGAGAAGAGAAGAGAAGAGATGAGAAGAGAAGAGAAAAAAAGAATGAGTGGGAAAAAGAGGGAAAGAGGTGGGGAGGAAGGGAAAGAGGACAAAGAATGGGAAGGAAGGAAGAAAAGAAAGAAAGAGACAGAGAGAGACTGAGAGAGAGATGGGGAGGAAGGAAGGAAGGGAAAGAGGGAGGGAGGGAAAGAGGGCAAAGAACTTTGGGGAAGAAAGAAAGAAAGAAAGAAAGAAAGAAAGAAAGAAAGAAAGAAAGAAAGAAAGAAAGAAAGAAAGAAAGAAAGAAAGAAAGAAAGAAAGAAAGAAAGAAAGAAAGAAAGAAAGAAAGAAAGAGAAAAGAGGGAAAGAGGAGAAAAAGAGGGAAAGAGATGGGGAGGAAAGAAGGGAGGGAAAGAGGGAAAAGAATGGGAAAGAAAGAAAGAGAGAGAGAGAGATTCAGAGAAAGAGAGAGAGATGGGGAGGAAGGAAGGGAAAGAGGGAGGGAGGCAAAGTACTTTGGGAAAGAAGGAAAGAAAGGAAAGGAAAGGAAGAAAGAAGGAAAGGAAGAGGGAAAGAGATGGGGAGGAAGGGAGGGAGGGAAAGAGGGCAAAGAATGGGAAGAAAGAAAGAGAGAGAGAGATGGGGAGGAAGAAAGGAAGAGAAAGAGGGACGGAGGGAGAGAAAGGGCAAAGAAAACAGGCAAGCAGAGAAAGGCGGGGGGTGCCTCAGCGGACGGGCAGAGAAAGTGTGTGTGGGGGTGCTCTGCAGGGCTTTCTCTGCACACTCACCTTGGCAGATGGGCAGAGGAAGCTGGGGGTACTCCGCAGAGCTTTCTTTGCACACTCGCCTCGGTGGACGGGCAGAGAAAGCTGGGGGGCGCTCCGCAGGGCTTTCGCTGCACGCTCACCTCAGCAGATGGGCAGAGAAAGTGGGGTGTGTGTGCTCTGGAGGGCTTTCTCTGCATTCTCGCCTCAGTGGATGAGAAGAGAAAGTGGGGGGGCACTCCTCAGGGCTTTCTCTGCATGCTCATCTCGGCGGATGGGCAGAGAAAGTGGGGGTGCTCCAGAGGGCTTTCTCTGCACAGTCGCCTCAGCGGATGAGCAGAGAAAGCGGGGCAGAGAAAATGGGGGGGGGCGCTCTGCAGGGCTTTCTCTGTACAGTCACCTTGGTGAACGGGCAGAGGAGGGGGGCGCTCCAGAGGAAGCTGGGGATGGAGTGGGGGGCCTTCCTGGGGCCACCGTGCCTCCATGTGGCCCGAGGAACCAGGGATGGGGCAGGAGACAGGCAGCTTACCTTCCTTCTTCTGCCTCCTTGTGGCCTCAGTGCTGCTGGGAGCAGGGGGTGGGGCTTGGTCATGTACCCACCCCCCCGGACACCTCACTTCCGGAGCGCCACTCCTGCACACTCCGGCCCCAACTGAGGCCTGCATACTACCCTTATTTCTCAAAGATATGAAGTTGATAGGTTATTTATGAAATAGATGTGGGGCATAGCAGTGTCTTGGATTCAAAAGTATAATGCTTTAAACAAGGCATGATCAACTTCATGAATCCACACATTTTTCAGGCCAGGGGTTGACTCTGCATGTTATGAAGGTACTTTCCTTTGGTCTTGAAAGTCACTAGTTTGGCCCAGATCACCATGTTCACCTTCTCACAACCTTCATTTTATTTATTATTTATTATTTTCAATTTATATCCTGCCTTGCCAGGAGCCAGTTCAAGGCAGCAGACAACATAAAACAATAAAACAATCAATGTAATAAAATACAATAAAATATACATAGACAGATCCCTAACATCATAAAATCTAACAATATAGTGCAAATGATGGCGGCATCAGTAAACAATCCCCTCACCCAAAGCAGTATCCAAGTGATATTCATGTAAGCCATAGCATGTTCCGGTAGCACATTGGTCAGTGGCGGCTCCTAGTCGAAAGCCTGGTGGAAGAGTTCCATTTTACAGGCCCTGTGGAACTGCAAAAGGTCCCGCAGGGCCCTGATGTTATCTGGGAGCTCTTTCCACCAGTATGGAGCTGCCACTGAAAAGGCCCTGGCTCTGGTAGCAGCCAACCTGGCATCTCTTGGGCCAGGAAGAGCCAGGCGACTCTGAGTCCCTGACCTTAGTGCTCTCTGGGGCACATATGGGGAAAGGCGGTCCCTCAAGTAGGCAGGCCCCTGACCATATAGGGTTTTAAAGGTCAAAACCAGCACCTTGAAATGAATCCGGTAAGCTATTGGCAACCAGTGCAGTGCCTTCAGTACAGGCTGGATGTGGTCTCATACAGAGAGAGCCATCAGCAGCCTGGCTGCCACATTCTGCATTAGCTGCAGCTTCTGGATCTGAGACAAGGGCAGCCCCATGTAGAAAGTGCTGCAGTAGTCTAATCTCGAGGTGTCCATAGCATGAATCACTGTTGCCAGATCATTGCGCTTGAGGAAGGGAACCAACTGCCTAATCAGCCGCAGATGGAAAAAGGCCGCCTTGGCAGTGGCTGCTACCTGGGCCTCCATTGTTAAGGAGGCATCCAAGAGCACTCCCAAACTCCTAACCCTTGGCGCTGGTACCAAATTTCTACTCTCTTCATCCAACCCAGTTCCAGTACAGATTCATTTTATTATTTACAATAGAAAAACAATGCACGTTAACTCAACCAGTGTCTGCTAAAATTATACTGAGGTACTATGGGAATAAAATCCAGTTTAGGTGCTAAATCCAAAATTGGCAATGGCCCCATTTTAGTCAGCACTGCCAATCATGGACATAATGGAGACAAGGTAATGGAGCTTCTTTTTTTAATTGATTATCCCTGTACTTGAAGAAAGACATAATAGCTACTTTAAATTTAATTTTGCAACATTCATCTGTTGCTAGCCTTCTGCTCCAGTGGCTTCCTGGAAGTACTGCAGTAAACTTTGAAGCTTAATTCTAAATTCAGTACCTCCCATTTTGGACAACCCATAGAATTGCCATTTATCTTTTATAAAGTATCTATGTTAATATAGTGTGGCTGGGCTGTTACTCTAACATTAGCAGTTTGGCGCAGAGCACAGACTGTGTGTTTCCATTAGAATGCTTCCTAATACTTGAATACCACCAGCTGTCTGGTGTTACGTATTTCCCTTTGCACAGTTTTGTAGGTAACAATAATTCATGAACACGAGAGAAAATAAAATATTTTTTAAAGAACAGAGTACTGTTAAATTAAAGCCCCCCCCCTTTTTTTTGCTGTGCACAAAAGCTTATAAGGACTGGGGAAATATCCTAAATATGGCACCAGACAATAGCAAATATAAGTTTCTCAATCTTTCAGGAACACGTAGTGAATCAGGCAATCTATTTGCCCTATGGAAAGCAAAAGGCTCTAGGACTGAAGTTCGTGAGGGAAGTTGTGGATTGCTGTGAACTGAGCCTTCTGTGATAGAACCACACCTTCCTCAGCACTGATTTTCACTGTCCATGCAGAAAGAATTGTGTGGAATCCATCACTCATGTGCTTCTGCACTGCAATTTATATACGGACCTAAGGATTAGATACTTATATCCTTTTCTAATCAATATGGGAGCTTGCTCTGATGCACCCAAGGTGCACAGGCTCTTAAGTGATTTTAGGCCAGACATCACAGAGAAGGTCGCTAAGTTTCTCTGCCTGGTCTCACAGCGGCGTCAAAGGATTTTCTAGAATTTTATAGGTAGGTTTCACCTGGTTTATTCGTGTGCCTCAACTGGTTTTTAATTCTAGTAATTGTATTGATAATTTTATGCCAATAAAGGCTGACTTGACTTGACTTTCAAAAAAAAAGGCAGCTGAAAACAAAATACCACATTCACAGAAATTTGAAGCATATAATTGACCCCAACCGACCTTGCATGGGAAGTCTCTGAGGGAATTTTGTGACAGAAAATAAATTAACTTCACATATATATATTACACGTGAAGGTTCCCATAAAGAAAATCAAGATGAATAGCTGTAATTGCTTTCATTTCTTCTTTGTTGAAGGATGGGAAGCTGATCTTCCATGTCACTAGCTGGCTAAGGAAGATTAGATGCTGGACCATTTTTGTGGGAACCTGAAAACATGAAAACCAGATCAAGTGACAACTGGCCTGGGAGGGGGCGGCATCCAAACTTTGGCCGCAGTCACACACGCTAAATAATCCACTTTCAATCCACTTTCAGTTCACTTTCCAACTGGGTTTTTACTGTGCAAACTGGCAAAATCCAGTTGGAAAGAAGAAGAAGAAGATGATGAAGAAGAAGAGATTGGATTTATACCCCGCCCTTCACTTGGAGTCTCAGAGCAGCTTACAAACTCCTTTCCCTTCCCCTCCCCACAACAGACACCCTGTGAGGTAGGTGGGGCTGAAAGAACTCTGACAGAAACTGCTCTTTTCCAAGAACATCTCTGCCAGAGCTTGTGACTGACCCAAGGTCACATCAGCAGGTGCAAGTGGAGGAGTGGGGACTCCAACCCGGTTCTCCCAGATTAGAGTCTGCGCACTTAACCACTACACCAAACTGGCTGGAAAGTGTATTGAAAGTGTATTATTTAGTGTGTGTGATCACAGCCTTTGGAAACCTTGCATAATGTAGTTTGAATCCAGACAAATGTTTCAGTGAACACAAGAAATTCTACCTGTGAAGCACTAATTTCTCATCTCCCCCAGGCCTGGAGCAGCATTTTGGGATGCAAGAAGGCAGGGAAGTCAAGACAGCTGTGCTCCATGGGTGGAAATCCTTGCACCTGGGAAACACTTGGCTAGATCAGTCCAGTATAGGTTAATTCATCAACAGCAATTTCCTGGCACTATGTAATTTCAAATATCAAAAAAGGATCTAATGCAGAGACTTCATAGAATGTACGTGGCAAGTTTTCAAACTTCCTACAGTTCATATTTGAATATTTGTTGAGTTGGACACTCGAAAGTCATTGCCTTCCTGCAGAAATACCCTTATAGGGGCAATAAGCCTAGTAATACAATGGTGGCACCAAAGTAGTTAATAACTTTGAATGATCAGATATGCATTATGATGTTTCCCAAATGGTGATGATGTTTACCAGATGCATATATGTGATTCTGCCAGGTTTTCCGGCCCTAGTTGCTTACCCATCCCCACTACCAGATTTCCACACTGCTTTGAGTATGCTTTGCACTAAGGTACTCAGAACAGCTCCACACCAGTCTCTTTTCAATAAATGCCAAACCAATTGAGGGTGCTTCAGAGTGCCCCAAGTTAGCAGAAGATGACAGTCCTGTCTTCAGTGCTTTACATGTCACTGTTGTCTTCATTACTTGGAGTCAGTGCCTGGTTGAAGCAGTGGCACTGTTCTTCAAAACCAAAAAAACACCCAAAAAAGAGAGACTGAAAGATTTGTCACCTAATGTGACAATGGCAACTAGGTAGGGATGTTGGAGTATGCTCTGGAATCAGTAATTTCTCAGCATGAGTTAATGCTTGTACTGAGTGGGGGCAGGAGGAAGAATGTTAGCAGACTCTTTATACAGCCAGCCCGAAAAGGAAATAAATACATAAATCTCAGCATCAAAATAAATGCTTCATTGACCTTCCATTCTTTCCTTCATCCTAGGGGGATCCACAAAACAGAAATGAGAATTCATTTCTGCTAAGGGGATTAAATGTCACAAAAGAAGTTTAATGTGAAAACATCCAAATGATTTTCTGGCACTGCTTTTTGACCCCCCCCCTTAATTATGGTCACGCTGCAACTACTCCACACGTCTCACAATTTGATCCAAGTGAGCAACCAAAATGTGTGCTTCAAGTTTAATCATTGTCAAATAATTTCATCTGGAGCAGCATTTTTTGCTACGCAACAAAGTGATCAATTGGCTTCCCAAGCACGCCCCCATGAGCATATCATCAAGCGATGGCTGATTTCTTCTCCATCATTCCAAGAGGAAAATAGCTATATTGCTGAAATGGTTTGGCTTTGACTGTATTATTTGCTGTGAGCTTGACAGTTCTGGAGCTGGAATTGAATTTCTTTCATCCAAAGCAAGGATCTCTACAGAACCAATTTGCTATTTTCCATATGACACATGGAGATTGTTGACACCTTGCCTATAAGAGTTTGAATGCACTCAGCCCATTTCCACACTGTTGAGGTTTGTCGGTAGACATCTCAATTTAAGGATGGGAGTAAATCTACTTGATTCCCCACCACTACCATGTACACAATATTCTATATGCTATAAAGAGTTTTTATCATGAGGTAAGGGACAGGATTGCAAGACACTTTTGTAACAATCTACACAGCACACAGCCAAGGCAAAAAGAGACCTTGATCTTTTCTGCAGCTCTTTCTGACATATTGTAGGGAAGTTTGTTTTATACATTGGCAACAATCAGATCCTGGGTTGGAAAAATATATGTAAAATAAGAGGCTTCAAGGCAGGCAATTTACAGTCCTGCATGGCTCAGAGCTTGTCCATAACAATGCTGTTTACTAGGGAGCTACTGCATCATTACTCCAGGGCATCTGTGAGTTCCAGGATGATAAACTAATACAAGGAACCCAGGCAGTTTGAAGCACAAGGGAATCGTGGCAAAAAGAACCGGAACAACATGTTCCAGGTTTTCCCGGTCACACTGCACCAACTGATGCAGGAGCATTCTGGGGAGGAGGCGCAAGGGAGCATTCACACTGTTGGCCCACCCTGTCAGAGGCGCAGCTGTAAGTGGCAAGCACTCATGTACGTAAGAGCATCCCTACCAGATCAGCTTGTTCGTGCTCACACTTCTGGGAAGCAGGATGAATGCGCTCTCCAGGGTTTGCTACCACTTTCAACTGATATCTTTTAAACTTGGGAGGGAAGTGTTACAAGATGGGTTGAGAACGGCTGGGGAATGCCATAACCGCCCCTTTAATCCATTTGTGAAATGTTTCTGAAACGTGCCTATCTCGGCCAAACTGCCAGTCTGAACTCGGCCCCAGATAATGCTAAAGTGGTGCAATTTCTGGTGGGAATGCATTAAAACTGCAGTCTGCTCTGAGGCTCCATACACACATTATGAAGTCCTTGTGTTCATTGGGGGAACATCTCAAGGACTTGGTGACACATGGGCAATGGGAATTTTGTGCCCCCCAGATGTGTTCTTTCTGTTTGTTCCTACAGCACACCCTAAGCCTCCCTTGCCTGGCTGTTTTTGCATCCTCAAACCACCTCATGGAGCCCCTACTAGCTACCTTGTAATGTGATTTTCACAGTGGTTCCTGCTTCATGGGGCAATTTGAGGACACAAAAGCGCTTTGTTGTCTTTCCTGTTGTTCTGCTCATAACTTCTGTCTTTGGTGCCCAAAGGATGTGGGTGATACTGGAGGGCTGGGAATGATTAACTTAGTCTCACCTGTAGACTCAGGGCTGGAGACTGGTGATGGCTCTGCACTAGCTGTTGGCTGTGACTCCTGACAAGTCTGCAATGTGTCTCCCTGCTTGCTGGCTTCTGTTAACTCAGAGCTGGCTACACATAGCTCCTCTTCTTCTAAGAAGTCCTCTCTGAGCCCTGATTGATCCAAGACTCCATCCCCCCTCAGGTCCCCCCAACCAGAGGGCCTGGTTTCTGTGTGTACACTTGGTGAAATTAGCATACAAGTTCCAGTGTATGCTGGTTACTGGTGGATTTCCAGGAGTGATCCTCTGGACCATATCCCCTCCAGTTGATGAAATACTGGAGTTGACCCCATTGAGGGCAGGAGTCCAGGATCTGGGCCACCTCATACTATTCCTGCCCATTGACCATTACCGGAGGTGGAGGCACAGTCTGAGGTCACAAAAGATCTGGGGTTCAGCTGAGATTAAGAGTGACCAATGGAAGATGGGATGGATATAAAGCATGCGGGGAAGCTGGAGTTGGTAGGCAACTGGGTTGTCATGGTCAGTAATCAGATAGGGCCCTATGAATCTGGTGTCCAGTTCCTGAGAGGGCCTTGAACTATGAATGTGCTGGGTGGAGAACCACCCTCCTTCAGCAGTTTGCATGGCTGGCACTTCCAGTTTGCAGCATCTTTGTAAGCCTCCTTCACCTCCTACAGTTGTTCCTGCAATAGCTTCTGAACAGCCTCATGGTCCTGCAACCAGTCATCAGCTGCAGGGATGTTCGAAGGGGAAACCATAACTGGAAAGGAGCAAGGGTGATACCCATATTTCACTACAAATGGGATTTGGTGTGTGGATGAGTGCAGCATGTTGTTATAAGTGAATTCCTCTATCAGAAGCAGAGTCACCTAGTTGTCCTGCTGGTGACTGGTATAACAGCGGAGATATTGCTCCAGAGTTATATTTGTGCATTCGGTCTGAAATTGGATTGTGGTGGGGAGCAGAGGACAAGTAGACCCAAGAGGGAGTGCAATGCCTGCCAGAATTGGGAGGTGAACTGTGTTTCCTGGAGTGTGATAATGTGGTCTGGGATCCCATGGAGCCAGAAGATGTTCTGGAGATAAAGGTGTTCTGTGTCCTGAGCTGTAGGGAGTCTGGAACAAAGGATGAAGTGTACCATCTTCGTGAGGAAGTCTATGACAACAAAAATGCATGTGTAGTCTGGTGAATGTGGTAGGTCAGTTATGAAATCCATAGAAATTGATTTTCAGGCCCCCTTGGGAGCAGGTAGGGTTTTGCAGGGGACTGGAGGGCTTGCTGGGAAGATCTCTGGCTCTTCTGCAAACTTTGAAGGAGTCCACCTACCAGGCAGTGTCTGAGTGAACTTGCGGCCACCAGAATTCCCAGGGTTAAGGGATGTTCAGTTTTGTGGTGCCCAAAGTACCTGGTTGGCCTGGAGTCATGTACCAGCTGCAACACTTCTAATCTCAGTGTCCTCAGTGGCACATAGACACAGCCTCGGTGGGTAAGTAGAGCTTCCTTTTCCATGAACTATCGGGGTCCTAACTGGCCAGGCTCCCAAAGATCTCATAGGCATTGCTGTTCAAATAGGTCCATTAACTGGGGTTCCCATATGCAGTCCGAGAGACCTGCAGGCACTTCTGTGGCAGGAAAGGTTTTCAGGGGCAGAATCGGAATGAGTGGTCTGGCTTCATCTGGGTAAGGGGTGTACTTGGGTTTCCATGACAGGGCATTGGCCCATTTGTTTTGGGTACTCATTAAATAGGTTATCTTGAAATCAAAATGGGAAAAGAGACCAATGGATCTGTAATTCGATTAAATGGCAGTCTGTTTGCAGGCGCTCCAGGTTTCTGTGATCAGTATGGACCTGAACTGGGTTCTGAGCCCCTTCCAGGAGATGGCTCCACACCTCGGTTGTCTTGATTGCCAGCAACTCCGGCTCCCAGATGGTGTAGTTCTTTTCAGCTGAGGTGAGTTGGCGGGAGTAATAGGCACACAGTCACAGTGTACCTTCTGAAGTGTCTGTTTGTGAGAGAAGAGCTCTGAGGGCTGTACTGGTTGTATCAGCCTCCACCACAAATGGTATCTGAGAGTCAGGGTGTTGTAGCAGTTGTTTGGAGGCAAACCAGGCCTTTAGGTTCTGGAAAGTGTGATCTGCCTTGGGGGTCCACCAGAAGGACTCCTATGGCCAAAAGAGGTGGGTCAAAGACACAGTGAGAGAGGCATACCCCAGAATGAACTGTTGGCAATGGCTCATGAATTCGAGAAACCGTTGTACATCCTTGTGCTGTATTTTATTGTTTTTTTAAAATTGCTTTAATTTTTGTATATTGCATTTTTATCAAATCTGATGTAACCCATCCTGAGCCTGCTTTGCATGGAGGGCAGGATATAAGTCAAATAAATAAATAAATAAATTGTGTGTCCATGGAGCCTGCCATGTCAGGACAGCCTCAACCTTTTTATGATCCATTCAGACTAGTTTTGGGAAGTCATATGACCATGGAACTCTACCTCTTCTAGGTCGAAGGTACACTTTTCTACATTGGTGAACAGGCCATGTTGTTGCAGTCACTGCAATATGGTACGCACATACTCTGTATGCTGGGCGGGGTTCCAAGATTAGATCAGGATGTCTTCAAGGCAGATGATCACAAATTCATCCAGCAGTTCCCAGAAGATGTATTTCATTAGCCATTGGAAAACAGCTGGTGTATTGGTCAAGCCAAACAGCATTACTAAATACTCAAACTGCCCATACCTGGTGCTGAAGGCAGTTTTCCACTCATTGCCTTGCCAGATGCGCACCAGGTTATAAACCTCCCAGAGGAGGTCAAAGAAAGGGGTACTCATCCCAGATAGTTATTTTGTTCAATGTCCAATAGTCATTGCAGAGTCGGAGTGCTCTGCTTTTCTTTTTGACAAAGAGGACTGGTGCTGACGTGGGTGAGGTGGAGGGGCAAATAAATAACCTTTGCAGGTTTTTTGCCAAGAAGTCACACAATGCTGTCAACTCCAGCTGACCAATGGGCAAATGTAGCCCTGGAACCAGGTCTATGGTGCAGTCATATGGATGGTGGGGTGGCAGTTGATCGGCTCCTCTTTCCTCAAACAGATTGTGGAAGTTTGAATATTTCCCAGGCTGTGAGTTGGGTGTGGGTGCACCAGCCTTGGCTAAGGTCATGGACTGTGACCAATGTGGGCAGGGGTTCTGGAACCAGAGTTCTTTCTGAACCCAGGTAATGATGGGGTCATGATGAATCAGCCAGGATATCCCCAATATGATGGGGAACCAAGGCATGCTGATGATGTCAAAACACAGCTGTTCCTGATGATGCTGGATGTACAGGATCAATGAGGCTTCTGTTTCTGGGACCACCAGACCAAAATGTAGCAATTGTCCTTCTATGACTTCAACCAAGGCCTGGAGTGGTTTCTGCTGCTGCATGGTGAATTTAGCATCCACGAAGCATCAGGAAGCTCCAGAATCTGCCATCACATATAAGAACAACCAATGGTATTAAGAGTGGGCCAGGGATCTCACCGGGGACTCCAGTGGGACCACTGCACTACTCCCAGCTGTCTGGTCTACACTGACTTGGTAGATAGTACAAAAACTGAGGGTTTCAGTGTTAGGAAGATATGAAAAAAAATATATAACAGTGTGTATAATAAATGTATACTTAAGGTAAATTTATTTTGTGCTTGTTATTTTTATTTTTTTAAATATTTTTCTATACTACTCTATAAATATTAGTGCTGAGTATTTCAAAACATAGATTCCCCACAACAATACATCAAAGTGCAGGCTTACACTATATTCAAACAGCACCTTGTCAGTTTCACAAACACCAATCCCACTGGACTCTAGTAATTTAGTCCTATCGAATACAATCTTTTTCAAGGACAGAGATATACATATAAGACATAAGGCTCAATAAATCCTCTTCGTGAGTATAAGACTCTTAAAATAGCAGCATTTTTCTAGGGTCCCATTGGAACCATATAAACCCCTGCTTTCTGCTCTTTACTAGCCTCCACAAACTGCCTTAAAATTTGTGGAAGTTTGTGGCGGCTCTTCAGTTCGCAAACTTCAGTTTGTAAACCACAAACTGGCCAAAATTCATCACAAACTTTTGTTCATGAGCCAGTTTGTGCCCATCCCTGCTCCTATCACATAAACTAATCACAGATTAAATATACCACAGCTTCAAGCAAGTCTCAGTCTTAATTCTGACTTCACGTGGTGCAAAAATTCCAGATTAGATCCTGGCTTGTTCCCTGGCACGGTCCTCATCAACCATATACCTGTGCAGGAAGTGAGTGAAAAAGTACAGGAGATGAAACCAGCAGTTGTTGGCAGAAACCAGGATTTGATTGATTGTGAGCCAAGTCCTTCTTTCACAATCTAACTAGAGAGAAAATAAACCATGGGTTTCTGTTATCTCTGAGCCAAGTCTGTGTGTTCAGCCAAGGTGTGTAGGTATGTAATTTCCTTTAAAAATTATAAATAAGGACAAGATTCCTGATTTGTTGTTGAAGCCAAACAAAATGGATTGTCTGTTTTATTATTTGACTGTATAGCTATACATTTCCTCTAGGAGTATGCTGCAGAACGTAGAGACTTATGGGGAACTTTGCAAAACATGTACTAACAGCTTCAAAATGCTTCTATACTCCAAGAAGATTTCCAGGTATAAATAAATCAACTAAGCCTTTGATTATATTTCTGTGTTCCATCTGACTTTTTGCTAATGACTTCATTAGCTGCTTTTCACACCACAAACATCTACATACTTAGCTGGTTGTTAAGATTTTGTTCCTTCATAAGAAAGTCTGTCCTGTCTAGCAGTTTTGATTTTCAAAGCTTAACAAGGGCATTTGTCTTCATGTTGATTTCCAAACTGCTAAATTATCTGAATCTTGCAAACACTCCACACACATTCAAAATATACAACGGGTTTTTATAAAAGAGTGATTACTGTGCTAGAAAGTTCATTATCGCCCCAGGAACACATTTGGCAAGTGCTTTTTAGCACAACTCAGAAACAAATTAAACTAAAAATGTCAAAAAATGAATTTGCAATCACTCAGCAACATCAACAAGCACATAGATCTTGGGGTGATTTTCCCACCTCCTCCTGAAGTACAGATTGCCAAACCAAAAGGGAGCTGAAGTCAGTTTAATGCAAACCTGTGTACCCACTTGCATGATCTGAGGAATCATCAGTGTTTGACTTGTAAAGCAGTAGCTAAGGGAAAAACAAATTACATGTTACAAGTAAATCTGCAATTCTCCCCCCCCCTACTTTCTTTAAAGGAAAGTAGTTATGAATGGCATTGAAGATTATACATAATACCGGTGTGGGAGGGAAAGGAATGGCTGTTTACTACTTCTTGCCATTTGTCACCTCCAGACTGACCTCCCCACACACATACACTGCTTTTCTCCATGTGAGATAAAAGATATGGGGAATCACAGAACTATGGCGGGAAAGTGCCATCAAGTCTCAGCTGACTTATGGCAACCCGGTGGGATATTCAAGGCAAGAGGTGACAAGCAAAGGTGGTTTGCCATTGCCAGGGCTCTTTTTGTAGCAGGAACTCCTTTGCATATTAGGCAACACATCCCTAATGTAGCCAATCCTCCAAGAGCTTACAGTAGCCCCTGTAAGAAGAGCTCTGCAAGCTCTGGGAGGATTGGCTACATTAGGGGTGTGTCACCTAATATGCAAAGGAGTTCCTGCTACAAAAAGAGCCCTGACCATTGCTTACCTCTGCATAACAATCCTGAACTTCCTTGGTGGTCTTCCATCCAAGTACTAACAAGGGCCAGCCCTGCCTTTAGCTTCCAAGATCTGATGATATCAGGATTACTTGGACCATCCATGTCAGGGCATCACAATAGTACATTTAAATATTCTCTCATTATAGTAATAACCATAAGCTTGAAGGAAATTACTTTCTACTATGTGACAGGAAGGGCAAATTTAGAGGAACACTACTCCCACCCACACCATCTAAGGTGTACTTTTTCTTGTTCCTTCTGTTTCCTTTCTGCAGATATAAAGACTGGACCTGGACAGAGATGTGAGCTCTTGGGCACGAGCTGAAGGGCCCTTGGCCTGTGGCTAATGCCTTGTGGCCTTGTACGAGATAGCTCACTGGACTCAAGACCAGCCTGAGGTCAATTCCATAGTTCGTTTGTATATTTAATTGTGGTTTCTTGTATTGTATTTTGATTGCCTTTTATTGTTGTAAGCCACTTTGGGTCCCTTTAGAGAGCAAAATGGAAAATAAATATACTAACTGACTGTAAGTGTTGACTGTGGTTCAGTCAGCCAATGCAGTGTCAAACTAGGACTGGAGACACCTGGTTTTGGTTATCAATTCAGTACCAAAACAGACATGATGATCTTTATCACAGATCTTCATCAGTCTCTCATAACACTTACCTTCCTTGCATAACCTCCATCCAAATTCTGGATTTACCTTTTCAAAATGGCAGAGATCTGTGGACCTTATTTCATTCTTTATGGTTCTCATATGTGAAGCTAATTTTGCCATCCAGGTCCAGTCACTTTTTGTCTGCCCAATCTACCTCAAAAAGGTATTGTGAAGATAAATTTGGGGGAGGAGAACCATGTATTTTCCCCTGAGCTCCTTGGAAGAAGATTTGGATAAAAATGAAATAGATGAAGCATGAACCCTGAAAATGGTTTATATTTTACCACATCCTTCTCTACTACAATTCTTCATTCTATTATAAACTCTTCTCCTTGCCACTGTGAAATTTAAATAACATTGTCAAAACTGTTTTTGCTTACTCTGAAATTACATGAATATTTTGTTTGAATAGGAAACTGTCCTAAAAATTTGCTTTAGATGAAATTTTGTGGCAACCTGAAAAGAAATGCAGCAATTGGCACTAATGAAAAATGTACTGAATAACTGAGCTGGAGATGTAAACAGATGAGGGTGACATCATACTATAACCATACTTCTCATATCTTCCCCTTATTGGTTGCTATAAATTGTAATAAAATAATTATGCTTTCACTCTCTCTTTCTCCTCCCTTTAGCCGTGATATATTTTATTGATGAGACGATAAACATTTTAAATAGGTCCTGGGCCCTTTCTCAGTGCAAGTGGGAATTGTGTTGCTTTCAGTCTCTTTCGGACAGCTCTAATCCATCTCTAAGAACTGTGGGAGCAACTAGTCTTTAAATTAAAAGCAGATTAAAACAAATGGAACACATGCCTTCCTGACTGAAACTCAGCCACTGGAAACCAGCTCAGATGAAAATGTCTTACATTTCTTTTGAAATGTGGTCCATTTTTGACAAGCCTCTGGTAACAAGGACAGTCATATTTGCCTGGATTTGGTACACGGATACCAATTTAAAGGAAGACCCTTATCTGCTTTGGAAATAAAAAAGGGACATGGGAATGAAGAGTGTTCTGAGAGTTACATACAAAGAACCACAATATGAAGTAAGCATTGAGCATTACCGGGAGTGGTATGGATAATACTGTAGTGATGGTTGCTCTTATGTCACTCCAGTCAACAGATGTAATTTCCACCCATATGGGTCAGGCAGATCAAATAATTACACACCAGGCTAATGGGCAGCAACACTCCTGTTAGGTGTCACTGGTGTGTCACATGACTACACTGTCTGTGATATCTACTGGAGCAGCATTTGCATGTGTTGCTGGGAATTATGTCAGAGCAACTACAACAGTTCGTGTAATATCTCAGCTGGGCTGAGGTCTACTAAAGGAACACAAATGCCAGCAGAAATGGTATACAGCTTTAGTAGTGCTCAGAGCTCTTTTTGGATTTGTTGAGATTGAAAATATACCATTACAAAAAAGAGAGAAAGGGATAAATTGGAATAATTTTGTTGCTTGTTGAAAGATCCAAAACTATTTTCGTGTTACACAAATTTTATAACTGGTCCTATTTTGAATGCCTTTGCATGGTGCACTGGCCTGGGTGTGGTTTGCTTTGAACTTAGTTTGGTTTTCATCTGCTTGTGCTTCAAGAATATATTTCTTGGTTTTGTACTTGTATTTTAAAATACAAATTCATGAAACTTTTAGAAACAGTTTAAAACCAAATCTACAATGATAAAGTGATAGAAAGCATGCCCCAATAAACTGAAAAGGCATTTTTAACAAAAGAGATAAATAACACTTTTCTTTTCACATTCTCAGTAGTTTCTTATCCAGGATTTAGTTGGTGCTACTAATAAAAAGCTACCATTTTTAGTGCTACTAGCTGGGCAATAAGACAGACAGTTTCTTCTGGCTTGTCTATCTAGTGATTACTTTACACTTCCTAAGCTAGAATGGGAAGAGAGAGAGGGATTCTATTAGGTACAGAGATGCAATTACACATGTCCTTGAATTACACATGCCCTTGTCCTTCAGCTGATTCAGTGTAAAGGAGGAACTTATTACCATGTACTCTATGTCTTCTGAAAGACATTCTAAGTCCTTTGGGATAACCTCTCCTCTTGACTGAAGAGGCAGGGCCAAAAGTCCAGAGTGACTTCTCCAAGGGAATAAGGCCTTTAAAGAGCAGAAAAACCATCTCAAATGGCAAAGCAAAAATGTGCCGGTCATGGCCAAGTTAAACGCAACTAGGTAAATATCATTTGACAAGAAAGAAACCAGAATAACAAATCACCAGAATAACAGATCACCAGATCTCCACCTCATGATGTTGCCTAGGCAAAAGACTATGGTGAGCTTGTTCCAATGTTATCATTTCTGAATGCCATAGGAATTCACAAGGGGAAACTTCCTTTTCTGTCTTGGTTTCTTTTCTGGTTTCTAGAAAGCCTTCTAACAAAGTACTTCAGCATATATAAAAGCAGGGTAGGTTCCCAGTTGGGCCACAAATGAAGCATCCTCATCCCATAGCTGTTATTAGTTGCAAAGTGTGGCCAGAGCTTCACCCAATGCCACTTTGTGAACTCTGGGACCAGGGTGAGGGAGCAGCAGGGCTGGCCATTGCACCTGGCATGCAGCAGGCCACATGGCCAGACCATGGGTGGGGCCTGCTGGGGACAGTCAACTCTGGCAGATGAAACCCAGGTCGTCATTACCAGCCTTCAGTTTCACCTAAACCTTTTGAGCACCAGAGATGAAGCCTTAGAATGGAGCTCCAGGAGAGAAGACAAAGCACACATCCCCTGGCCTCACGCCAGCTGCTTGCTGATGATGAGTAGCTTCAGGGTTACTCCCAAGCAGCTGGCTCCAAGACCTTACAACAGATGCCTATAAGAACAAGTCAGGGGAGACTGCTTTGTGTGGAAGCAACAACACCACCCAGTAGACTCTGCAACCACAGCTCCTGATTCTGCTCCTGAAACTGCTCCACTCTAGTGACCGAAAGGCAGAAAACAATATCAAACTGTGCACCAAATAAATTTGTATCAAAATAGCCTGTGCATTAATTTATGCTTATAAATACCATGCAATATTCAGAACAAAGAATAGGTGCATTATTTATACTAATCAGGAACTTTGGCCATCAAATGAGAAGGGAGCACTCACTGGAGAAAGCCCTGATGCTGGGAAAGACTGAAGGTCACAGAAGATAACTGTTTGTAAACCTCCCTGAGCCGCTTCGGCAGGAGGACAGGATAAAAGTTTAACTAATAAATAAATAAATAAATAAATAAAAGAAGGAGTTGGCAAAGAATGAGATGGTTAGACAGTGTTATTGATGCAACAAACATGAAATTAAGCACACTGGAGGATGACGGAAGATAGGAGGGCCTGGCGTGATGTGCAACTGTACAACTACAACAGGAACTATGTAAGTTTCCTCAGGATAAGCACTAAAGCCTTCAGGAGGTAGTTCAGGCCATGTACTATACCAGATGACCTGGGAGATGCAGATATCAGCAGGACCACTGACTTTTGCTTCTAACATTATTGTACCTGGCAATAGTGTTGTTAAAAGAAATTCTATTAATTCCACTTTAGCCAATTTTCCCCTGAAACCCAACAATGCTATCCTTTTTTTTTTCTTTTAGGAATTTTAGGAAACTGATTCAAATTAATTCAATTTTAATCAAAAAAGAAATTCAAAGAGAAGAGGGGCAGGAAGGGAGCTTCTGCAAAATTTCAGAATTTTACTCTGCAGAGGCCCAGAGGCTGGCAAAGGCTTCCCAAACCTTTCTACCATCTGGCTTGAGCACTGCCCTGTGGTGTGTAGTGTAAAACAAATGCAAGGGCTGAGGTTACAAATGGGGATATTGATTTCTTATAAATGAAAGAGAAATCCCTTTTCTAAAAGAGAAAAAAAAGAGAAAAAGCAGGATACGTGGGTATATTTTAAAAAAGTAGGTTCCACTCACTATAACAACCCAGCAGCATTTTCATGCCATGCCGTTGGAAGGCATCATTCCATCAGAGCATCCGGGCTGCTGCGGGAAAAGGCAGGCAGGCAAGATCCATTTCTGCAAGCATGCTCATTGTTCGGCAACAAGTCACTTTTATCCCACCTCTCCATGGAGATCAATTGGGTTCCTTGTACCTTTTCAACAACCCTGCAAGGTAGGTCAGTTGAGAGATCGTGATTGGCCCAAGATCACCAGGTAAGCTTTTTTTTTTTTACAGTAATAGGGATTAGAGTCAAGCTTTGAGCCCACTGCTTATTTAATCCAGTTTGCTTGATCTTACTTCCAAGTAAGCATGCTTAAAATCGGTATTGACCTCTGCTGATGAGAGGATAAACTGAGCTACTGAGACCGCTGCAATGGCCAAGCTGTCTGGCATTGTTGTCATATTCGGAAGCTCGAGTGGTAGCCTCTCCAAATTCTATTTACTTTGCAATGGTTCACTGATAGGAAAAAATGGATGTTCAGCATTTGATTTGACATTTTCTACAAAGCGCAGCAAAGTTCCACTTCATTTGTGAACTGACAGATCTCATACTACATATTCACAATCATAGCAGTGTTTGGAAAACAAACCTGATAATTTGGGTTTTGATATAATGGAAAGGTCAGCTTTCACTGTACCGTGAAAAAAAAAAAATCTCTTTTGAATTTAAACACATGCAGACAATCAATTGCTTTGGTTTATCTGAACAAACATCTAAGGCATTAAAGTGGGATATGAAGTCAAACACTTCAGAAAATGCAAGGTATGTTTTCTTTCCTCTCCAAGCTACAGTTGACCAGTTTAAATTGTTTTTTTTACACTGACTGCAAATTACAATGAGCCTTGCTTAATCTTATCTGCATCTGCTGCATGCCAATATCAACACAGAAGTTTTATTTTTCTCAGAGAGACTTGCCGTCAATGAAATGCATCAATAATTGTAATTCTAAGTTTTTAAAGATGCGGGTCCACTTCCAGAATACTGAATGTGAGGGGGCTGTCAGAGTCTCATCCCACCTTATCCAAACGTGGCAAAACACTGTGATTTTCCTCTACGTGCATAATGCTCTTGGGCTTGGTTCATAAGCTATGGGAAGACACAAACAATGCCACACTATGGTCCTGGTCACCATATGCAAGGGGGGGGGGCGTGGCTATTTGTGCCGCTGCAATCTAAGCCACTGTTACCTGACCCGACGGCAGCAGCGGCGGACTGGGGTTGTTTCCGGCAGTGCGTGTTCCTGGGGCACGTCAATGCCGCAAAAGGAATGTGAGGGAGCAATCAGATGGAGGACATCCGTCTGTGTCCCGCCCCAAGTGTTTGTTACTAGAGTTTCTGAGGTAGTTTTTTAATTTGCAGCTTCAACCGGGCGGTACAGATTGGGGGTGGGTGCATGACGCTTGCCAGATGTGTCCATGTGATCACGTCCATTAACTCTGCCTGGCATTCGTCCCTCTCGCGTGGCTAATGGTGCGTGTGATCGGAGCCTATGATTTTTATCCCATAATAGGGTAATATGAACTGTTTAAGTTTGACTGGAATAGTCAATTATATTTTAAAAGTTGCTTACCTTCTTCCCACAATGTAAGCCACCATGGCCACTTCTACAGGCGCAAACATTGGGATTGATACATCTGCCCCTAAACAGGCACTTGGACTCACAAAAAGCTGCAATAAAAGATCAGGTATTTTATGCTTAAACCCAGTAGTGGGATTTATTTATTTATTCAATAATATATTTCGGGGTGGGGGAGTCCTCCTGAAATCCTGTCAGGGTGATTCAATTGTCTTGGTGTTCATGCAACTTCTTCAACCCACCATAGTCATGTTTTTGTGTTAGCTTACGTTCAGGAATACTTTTAACTGTCTCATCCCTGCTGTTTTATCCCCAAATGCTATTTGTCCTTTGTTCTACTTGAACTTCTCATTTTTAATTTTTTTTGTTGTCACTTTCAGTATGATTCGGGCATCAGCACTGAACATGTATTATGTATATAAGTGATGTACACTGGAAATATAAATACTGTATAAATTTCATAAAAATGCATTCTTGTGCACACAACATAAATGAATCTAGAGAGCGAAGAGCAGAGGAAAACAAGCTGCTGGAAATAGAAACCAATACAAAAACGAGAGGAAGTAGGCAACATTAGCTCATCCCCGCATATGCTGGCTTTTAGCTATGCTACCCCAGGCTGAGCAAATTATGTGATAGCCAGTGGCACATATTGGATGCAGCACGGATCACATTTTGGCACTTGTTTGCCACTATAGGCTTTTGAGTGCTTGCAATCAAGTGCCAGAAAGGCAATTTGTTGCTGTATTCAACACATGAAGTTGGCTTTCAGACCAGAAGCTCAGCCTATGCCAAACAATCCCAAGTCAGCCTGGACAGCTCCAAAGCCACAGCTACCATGGACTGGAAATGGTCCAGAGTGGAGCCTAAACTTGTGCAAGACTGTGATTCTTACTGCAAGGATACAAATAGAATGACAGTGCAGTCCTGTGCAGAGTTACTCCAATGGGCTCAGACTGGAGTAACACCACACTGGATTGTACTGTGAATTTTACAACCTTGCCAGTTCAGTTACAACATCCCCGTTTTGATTTTGGCTCTCCCTTGTGTGAAATAAACTCCAGGATCTTCTCTTATGTTGAAACCTCATGAATTTATTTGCATTTTTCAATATCATTATGCACTAATATAAATGATACAAATGTATAAATGGTGTAGTTTTTAAAATATTAAAATAGTTATACCCCCCCTTTCCTATCAACAACCAATGCCGCAGGGTGGCTAACAGAGGCATACGGCGTGCACATTTCAGCAGTAGCAAAACTGGATGAAACAATAAAATGAATAATCACTTATAGGAACAAAAATGAGGCAGACCAAAACGAGTAACACTGGCAATATGCGATTAAAAAAAGAAAGAAAAGAAACACGGGACCCCGTAGGGGCTTATCTCTAACAGAGAGAACCTAACGGCAACTGGCTGTTCACTGAAATGGACGGGCAATCTCGTTTCAGTTTGCTGTTCTAAAATTATGCTGCTCATGTGAAACCACGCACACTGTGGGACTTGAACTGTCTTTCTGTGAGAGGAAGGATTCTGCTTTGAGAAGAGCTTTCTCTCTCATTAAGGAGAGAAAAGTATAGCTTCTTCTGGGTAGTAACACTTTATCCCCAAACTTTATTCCCAAACTGTCACAGGCTTTTTCCCCCTCACTGTCCTTGTTGTCCTGTTATCTTGAGCTAATGGTAGGAGGCCAAGACTCTAATTTCTCCTCAGTCAGAAACTTCTAAGTAGGGGATTGGCGTTCCATCAGAGTTCCATTGCTGAGTGGGCCCAGGCTAACCTTTTCAGTTTCAGAAAAATAAAAGAGTTGCTTTTAAGACTTTTGCCTTGACTCAAGGCAATAGAAATAACAAAATGTACTCTATATACTTTTTTTTAACAATGGATGGTTCCTTTACTGAAGAAAAATTCAAAATCTGTAATTGCAGGTGAAGTTGATGAAGAACCAAAATAGAGCTGTGCTATAAACCTGAGTCAGGCCACCATCACCACAGCAAGAGTGTGAGAGTACACTTGACAGTGACCTAGGCACACCCAATTCTATTCAAAATCAGTTGTAAGCTGACTGAATCATATGTTTAATTTTTGGATAGGACTTTAACAAGTCTTTTTTAAATGGTTCTGAATCTTATGTGTTTTTGGTCTGCTGCACTTGCTAGGCAAAGGATTTATTACCAAGCAAAAGGCCTTTAGGAAGCTGTATAGGGGGCCAGATTATGTCTTGCTTTCAGGTCTGTAGCTACAGGGACATAGAGGAACAGTACCCTTTTAGAAATCTGCCATGTCCCATCTTGGTTCTTCAAACATTCATTTTTCAAAAAGTAGGTCTCTAGCTTTTTTCAGTATAATGGAGACACTTTCCCACTCGATAGCCTGAGAAGGAGAGTGGTACAGGAAGGTTTTAGGTTGGCTTTGGAGCTGTCAGTTACCCTCTTTATGTTCCATATTCGTTCAACAGGAGGGAGAATTCTGGGAAGGCAGCTGCCAGCTCTTAACATCTAGGCTGGGAGTTTCTGTCTCTTTTCTACTGCAAGTATTTAAAGCCTGGATGTGGCCTTGGGCATCTTGGCCCTGGCAGCCCATGGCCTTAGCTTGGATGGACTAACCTAGTGGACACCAACCCAGAATGTGTTCAGTGCTTTGGGAAGTTTTGTTTTTATACTGTATTCCATTGAAATTTGTTTAAATTGCATTTTTGCAAGCCACTTTGGGTCCCCACTGGGAAGAAAAGTGAGATAAAATATAGCAAATAAATAAATAAATAAATAAATAAATAAATTCTCGTCTGCTCTGTACCACAACTAGGGATGAACACAAACCACATTTTTTGTGGTTCGTTTCAGTTTGTGGTTCATGGCTGGACCATGAACTAAATCACGTACCAATGCACTGGTTCATGAACCAAACCGATCAAATCAGCTTGTGAGCCATTTAAAGTTTAACCCTCTGCTTTTTGTTTCCCACAGCTTTTCATGGGGAGTAAAAAGCAGAGGTTTTCAAGCAAACTGAGTGGTAGGAAACCACCACTAAGTTGTTTGGTTTAAATGGATCTGAGCCATTTAAACCCCTGCTTTCTACTCCTCATGAAAAACCATGGGGAGCAGAAAGCAAGGGTTTCCAAACAGCTGAGCAGCAGGGACCACTGCACAGCTGTTTGGTTTAAATAGCTCAGAGCCATTTACACCAAACAGCTGAGTTGCGGGGACCATTGCTCAGCTGTTTGGAAACCCTTGCTTTCTGCTCCCCATGGCTTTTTGCAGGGAGCAGAAAGCCATTTAAACCAAACAGCTGAGTGGCAGGGAGCTCCCCACTGCTCAGCTGTTTTTTTTTGCTCTTCACAAACCATGAACAGCATCAAAATTTGTGGAAGTCTATGGCAGTTCTTTGCTTCACAAACCACAAACCAATCAAATTTGTGATGAAGTTCAGTTCATTAGCTGGGTTTGTGCTCACCCTATCCATAACCCTTTCTTCTGTATTGCTTGTCTTTTTTCTCTTTAGTATCTCCAGTGACAAGTGGGAACTATGGATAGCAGAAAAAATGGAAACATTCAAGGGCTTTTTAAAATAGAAAAATTAGAAAGTTTGGGGAGCACCTGGGGATTTGTTTTTATACACGATTACAACATTGAGACTATTATATGCACAGAAAAGGAAAACTTCTATAATACCCACATTAGAAGAATGGCTGATGAAGATGCTAGATTTGGAAGAGATGGGCAAACTAACTTCTTTGATGAAAGAAAAGTCTATATTTACGTTCCTGAAAAACTGGAAACCTCTTATTGACTTTTTTGCATGAAAGGGAAAAGTGAACTTATATGGATTTGATGATTAAGGATAATTTTAGGTAATGGAAAAATAAGATTTCTAGTTTCAACAGGATTCTGATTTCAAACCAGGATCTTCCATCCTAATTAGCCATGTGTGCTCCTATGACATTGTATTGGTACAGAAAAAAGAGATCATCCAATTTAAAAGGCACAAGTCCAAGAAGACTGCACATGTCATGTTATTATTTTAATTAGCTCTCAGGAACTAAAATATGTGTCATTTTTTTAAAAAGAAAAAGAAAAAAACACTCTTTGCTAGCATAGGATTTGTAGTAACAGTTGAGCAGAACACTGTTTAGGTAGCTCTTAAAGTGGCTGCTGTCTATTGAAAAAAAGATATGGTGTGCCACTAATAAAAAACATTCAGAGAAATATTTTGTCACTAGGAAACTGGACCATGGGAGGAAAGGAGCTGCTATTAATGATTCATACATTTCTCACAGTGGAATCCTATACAGGATGTCTTTATAGACAGCAGTAACACTACATAGGATTGTACCATATGTGCAGTGGAAGCCAGAGAGTATAGGGTTATTGACTAAAAAAAAGGCAGGGTTGTTATGGAAAGCAGAATTTATTCTTCCAAAATTCACTTTTTCATTCCATTCCTCTATTCCATTTCATTCCATTGCTTCCTATTACTCTTTTTTCTCTTTTCTCTTTTTAAGAGAGGGACATCTCTTTGATTTCTCTTTTTGTTACTTCAGCCCTTGCAGTTAGTTTACACTACACACCACAGGGTGGTGCTCTAGCAGGACAAAACATTACCTGGTTCTGAGTGTCTACACAGTGAAGTTATGAAAATTTGCAAACCCTCCCTGCCCCTCCTCCCTTCAAATTTCTCTTTAATCAAAATTGAATTTATTAGAAATGAATTCCCCCTAATTCCTAAAAAAAGGAAAATAAAAGGATCATTGGATTTCAAAGAGAAACTAGGTAAAGAGGAATTAAGAGAATTTATCTTCACAATCCTAGAATATTGGAAGGGTGGAGAGGAAGAAACTGGACAGGTGAGCTTAATCACCCCCCCCCCGCCCCACCAGCCTGTCTTCCTCTTGTTGTTCAGCCACAGCACTTGATTAGAATATGCCTCCTCTGGGGACATCTAGTAACCCAGAGTTCCATGTTCATCCTATTCATACTAGGATCAGGAATTGTTCTGTGCACAAGTCTTTTTAAGAGAGATCTTCTGACTTCAGAAGAAGAGCTCCTGTCAGACTGAACTGGATGGTGTCACAGAGTGATGTGGTATGCACTGTGCAAGAATGTGATTACTCAATGTCTTGCAGTG
Organism: Gekko gecko; assembly: GCA_029375565.1. Classification (NCBI taxonomy): domain Eukaryota; kingdom Metazoa; phylum Chordata; class Lepidosauria; order Squamata; family Gekkonidae; genus Gekko; species Gekko gecko. The sequence continues at coordinate 57,388,610 of JAPDNY010000003.1, read as the reverse complement.
TTCTGCACAGGCACAGGTGTGCAACCACAAACCTTTTTTGCAGGTTTTTTTGTCAGTGCATGTGGTGTGTGTTTGTATCACAGAAGAAGAAATGATGCATGTGAACTAAAGAAACAGAGTACTGTGTAAAATTGCATCCACACAGCACTCTGTACAAAACCCAGAAAGTAAACAAAGAATGTCTATTGTATCCATCTTGTTTTAGAAACAAGACCAGCTCATTTGTAACTCCAAATCCAGGTAAATATGTGAAAGAAGAGAATTTTGGAAGCATTCCTAAATATGGCTACAAACCCAAGAACACCATCTTGGAAATAAGCCCAATTGAATAAAATGAGACTTACTTCTACCTACTCCCTATGGAACTTAGTTGTATAGCAATGTGTTTTCAGAGAAGCAAAGCTGTTTGTAGTATTGCTGAAGCAATATAGTTGGATTTTGAGGTGGGCAACACTAGTTGTGGGATATGGAATGGTATGGTATAGCTTGATCTGGTCAGATCTCATAGGTAAGTAGGGTTGGTACTTGGATGGGTTGCCACCAAGGAAGACTCAGTAGAGGAAGTTAATGGTAAAGTACCTCAGCTTCTCATATACCTTGAAAGTCCTTTGCTGGGGTTGCCATAAGTAGATTGTGAATTGACAGCACATACATACATTATTCTGGATGCACACAAATGGGCCAACAGAAACCTCATTCCTTAGGAATGTAAGTAAAATGACAGAGAATGCATTATTAAATAGATATTCAGGAACTATCTTGCACTTGAAAGAGAGAACAGTTAGAGATATAATGTGTCAGGTCCTGGATGCAACCACACCCACAAGCACTCTTGTAGCAGCAAGATTTGTTTATTAAGAGATGAAGAGGTTCCAAGCATAGTCACCTTCTGTGTCAGAACTGGTTTCTAGATGCCATTTCCAATAATATACAGGAAGCAGGAAATCCCCAAATGCCCATCAACCAATCAATGCTTCCGTTCAGCCCACCAAACATCTGCCCTGCCCCTGTGACCACCCCTAACACCTGCAAGCTAACAGTTACATTAACTCAAAGCTCTTCAGCCTACAAGCTCAGACAGAACAATGAGATCACATACTTCCCAAGTTGTTCCCAGCACACTCAGGAGGTCCCTGTGTGAGAACTGTTCCAGGCTAGCACTAACCAAGCAAAGCAGACAGCCATATGCATCCACTCACCCCCACAATTCACAGCAGAGATGATAAACAGCAAGACATAGAGCATGAAACATGTGAGCTATGAAAGAATGCATATGAATGTGAGGATATATGTGAAGCCATAATATAACAAATGGAGTCTAAGCAGGAGAAAACATTTGTCAAATGAGGCCTGAGCTTGACATAATGCCAAACTATGCTAAAAGGAGAAAATTCACTTTAAAAAGTATAATAAATTCCGAAATGGAGCATACTCCAGTTCCACCACATGTGCTGTGGGGACAAGTGTTAAAATATCTCAGAAGAAATTTGGAACGCAAATCAGAAGAAAATAAATAGTTGAGGTCTAAATGAATATTTTATAAATGTGTTTATATAATAGCCTTAGTGATAATGGTGTTCAATAAGCCCAGTTTATACTGAAACTATAAGCAATAAAATGCTCAGCATGGGAAAAGTTGATCCCTGTGTGCTAAAATGAAACTGAGCAATCATTTTCGTGCAAATGACAATCTTTGCAGAGAACTTTGCCTTTCTTGTACGGATGGAATAGAAAGTCCGGAAAGCATTGCTTAGAAAAGTGAAGAAGAGGAAGCAAGAGGTGCAGAAAATTATGAGGCTACCCATTTGACATGGGAACAAAAAGAAGACATCCTTGAAGGGCAAATGGGAAAGTTAATACATGTTCCATAACATGATATTAGAATAGATTATGACAAGCATGAATGTCAGTGATGAGAATCCCCTATTATTATGGCTGCCATTTTTCAAATTAATTCATACAATAATTCCAGTTTGGATGTGTCATACACAGTGAATCAGTGCGTTTGATGTCTGTGTCCCACATGAGGATCTTTCTACTGGTCATTGCTAGTTCAATAGAAGTGACACAACAATGGCCTCTCCTACAGAAAACACCTCTTCAATGGAGGGTGAAGAGGTGAAGGAGAAGATACTCCTTTTGACCAGGTAGAGGCAGAAAGCCAGGTTTCTTACTATAGCAGAAATGGCTAGTTCAGGGGCTCCCCATAGTTACGTTATTTATGAGTCCACCCCATGTCCAGTCCACTATGGGTCCTGTTGAAGCAGACATGTGTTGGGAGTTTCACATCTGTGATGTATCAAGAGGGTTTGGTGTAATGTATCAAGAGGGTTGTGACCGGGGGTGCCTGGCCATGCAGTCAAACGGACCTACAGACCTTCAGTCCTAGAACAAAAGACAGCACAGATCCTAGGCGCAGACCAATGGGTGTGCCAGGATCCTGCAGGGAACTTATAGTTTCCGGGACCATGTACATAGAACCTATTATGGGTATTGGGTGTGTGTTAGGTGTGTGTGCTGATACGAATATAAGCCGGTTGTGGACCAGCTATCTTCATCTTCATTCAGAAGTAACTAATAAACTTGAGCTGATTTCACTATGCTGAGTCTCTAACGTCAGTACTTTTCAACGTCAAACCTGAATTCCCAAACATATGGAAGCCCGATTTGGATTGGGATTGTGGCACATGGGGAGAGAGGACTTAAGCCTCCCCTGGACATCCTGACCTGAAATAGCTTGGGCGGGGAGGGAGCTGCTATTTGCCTTGTTGGAGGAACATATTTGTAGCTTATCAGTACACACTAATTTCCCCAATGGGGCAAACATTAGCTCTCCAGAGCTGTTTCAGGTTCACACACACACACAAAACCAGCATGGGGACGGTGGTATTGATCAGAATTGGATCTCCACATGCCTGGGAATACAATTTCGGTGTGGAACTCCCAGTCCATGTCTGTTTGACAAGACCCAGGGCAGACAGGGAGCAGACCTGTAAACAGTGTAGCATACTATTAGGCCATTAGAGTTTGTGCCTGAAGAAAGCATCAAGGCTTGACCATACACAATCCACAATAATTCACTCAGCTAGGTCTCATGCTCAATCCATAAGGTTCACAGTTCCAGCTCTGGAATACTTAAAACATAGAAAGCCACTATATATGGCTATACTGAGTTTGTGCAGTGCAGTGAAAAGCTTAACAGTAGTATGAAATAAGATCTAAGTATATTAACAACTATATATTCTTTTAAACATTGATTAACTCTTTTTGTGTCTAACGTTATACTCTGAGTGCAAATTCCAGCATTCTTCCTGCAAAGTGACAATTTCTTACATCAGTACCACCAAGTGAAACATTGTTTGACTACTTCATGTATTTGTTCAGTGAACATTTGAACCAAAACATGTTTTTTCTTCTTTTAGTTTGGAAATCTTGGTGTCTTTAAGTTATTTTCATGGTGAAGATAATAAATGAAGACTGCTCATGTTTGCAGAGTTTACATTTTTGCAAGTGCGATTTCTGCAAGTTACAGAGCTGATATGAATGGGAATATTTATGACCACTGGAATGGCCTCTGTCACCAGCTGGCCACAGTTAATCACCACCATTGTGCTAGACTCCGAACAATGCCATACTGGACAAAACAATGTTCAGAAGAGTGAAGAATAGCAAACCAAGTTGGCTGCAATTGGCATTCTTGACCAATTCTTGAGGGACTGAGATGGTGATTGCCTCTGTGTTTGTGTGTGTATATGCAACATACATAGTGTTAGACAATAGGAGAAACATTGAAATAATGACAAAGCAGGGAGGAGGGGATCAGCAGGTGGCCATAAGGGTTGCCATTGCCATTAGCAATCTGTCATTTGTTTCCAGCAGAGGCATTATGATGGTCAGCCTCAGAGATGCTCCCCATTTCTGTATTCAAATACTTTCTGCATGGAAATTATGATGTGATTGCATTATTGTTGTTGTTTTTTTCTTGCCAGCATGAACAATCACCAGTTTGTTTTACTCAGTGTGACTTCTGTAGGGGAAGATAATGTTGAGAGATGGAAGAATATTATTTCCCTTGTTTAAGTATAGAATCCCTGGAGGTGACCCTACCAAAGCAGGAATGCTGAAACTGCAAATGTGCTTACTCGAGAGTAAACCCTATTGAAATCTGCATTGGACTGCACTGGTACACACAGACTTCAAGTGTGGAGATTGCTAAAATCTGTTGTTTAGACCTGTTTCTATAGTATAGAGGCAGTATGGCAGCTGGGCTGCTTCCCAGTGGTTTTGTCCCATACAACTCTGGTATGTTAGCTTTGCTCACCTAGTTCTTTTATGGTCAGGGGCCTACATACCTCAGGGACCAGGCTTCCCCACATGTTCCCCAGAGAGCACTGTGTTCAGGGTCTCAAAACCGTCTAGCCCTCCTGGGTCCCAAGGATGCCAGGCTGGCTTCGACCAGGGCCAGGGCCTTTTCAGTGGTGGTTCTGTGCTGGTGGAATGAGCTCCCAGAAGTCATTAAGGCCCTGTGGGACCTTTTACAGTTCCACAGGGCCTGCAAGGCTCTCCCACCAGGCATTCGACTAAGGAGCTGCACCTAGTAAGCTTAAGACCCTGTTCCCTAAGACCACGACTGACAGTCTGTGCTTTGCCGGCATGAACTGGACTGATATGACAGTCCCAACACCAGTGACTGCTACAAATGCTGCACCATCATTACATAAAATTGCCTACTAGCACTTTATGTTGTTTGTTTTTATGTAAGCCACCCTGAGCCTGCTTTGGTGGGGACGGTGGGTTATAAATCAAATAAATAAATTAGAGTTGGTGTGGGAAGAAACACAGGGAAGCCCACACTTCTCCAGAGATATATAGTGATTTTTACCCATGCAAATTGGACATTTATCTCTCTGGGTCAATGTTATACAAGTGCTGCTAAATTTCATACCTGACAAGAATTGCTTATTGAGTCTTACTTATCAATACTGGCCAACTATCGGCCAGTTTCCAACTTGCCCTATTTGGGCAAGTTAATTGAGAGAGTGGTGGCAATACAGTTGCAGAGCTTTCTGGATGACACTTCCACGCTAGATCCTTTCCAGTCTGGTTTTCGCCCAGGTCATGGGACGGAGAGAGCACTGGTCGCTCTCACAGACAACCTCTGGAAACATCTGGATTGGGGCAGGACAGTGGTGCTGCTGTTGTTAGACCTGTCAGCAGTGTTCGACATGGTCGATCACCAGCTGCTCGCTCACCGCCTCGCTGATGTGGGGATCCAGGGGCTGACCTTGCAATGGCTTGTCTCCTTTCTCCAAGGTCGGGGACAAAGGGTGGCCATTGGGGAGCAGCAGTCCTGAAGGCACCCAAGGGGCCGTGCTCTCCCTGATGTTATTTAACATCTATATGCACCCCCTTGCCCAGATTGCCCAGAGGCACGGGCTGGGCTGTCACCAATATGCAGATGACACCCAGCTCTATTTGATGTTGGGCGGTCAGTCTGACTCTACCCCGGAAGATCTCATAAGAGCATAAGAACATAAGAGAAGCCAATGTTGATTCAGGCCAATGGCCCATCTAGTCCAACACTCTGTCACACAGCGGACAAAAATACCAGGTGCCATCAGGAGGTCCAGCAGTGGGGGCAGGACACTAGAAGCCCTCCCACTGCTCCCCCCCGCATGAAGAATAGAGTGCATCACCTGCCCCAGACTGAGATTTCCTATCTATACCTTGTGGCTACGGAGCTCCCGCCCACCTGGCAACGCCGCTGGTGGGCGGGTGCTGTTTTGCTGCTCCGGGGGAATGGAGACGACAACAGAAGGGACGCTAGCGTCCCGACGTGGCAGGGGGCGGAGCCAGCTGTTTCAAAGGGCCAGGCTCTGCTCCCGCCCTTGTCAGTTGCTCCGCGTGCTCGCCCACCCTCCCACCCTGTTATCAGTGCAGGCTTTGGCTGGTCGTCGTTTTGAAGGGGCCAGGTAGGAATTTTTCACTTCTACCCATATTGGCGGCCGTGGTGGTGGTGTTTTTTCGCCTACCTTGCACTGAGGGCAGTGGCTTTAAGGGAATTATTGTGGGAGCACTTAATTAGCTGGTCACTTGGCAGGTTTATGCAAGCAAGAAACGGAACTGGTGAGCACCTTTCGGCATATCCCGTTAGGGAACAGGCGGTCATCAGGAACTGCCTTCGGATTTCAGGGTCCAGGGTGGGGAATGGTGATCACCTCCACTGGGAACCTTTATGGCAGGCTCCTCCCTGCAAGTTGAAAGGCTTCAGGGGTAGGCGCTCCTAGAAGGCAACCAGTTGCTGGGCTGCTGGTCACGAGCCAGAGAGTAAATGGCTCACGGCTGGAGCTGGGTGACCCGCCCTTTAAGGGCAAGGGGGTTGGTCAGGGAAGTGACGCCTGCCTTGCCTGTTCCATGCTTGCTTAGTGGTTATTGCTGCAATGTTCTGTTAAATAGTTAATAAAGTGGCCCTTGTTTAATTCCAACCTGTTGTCTGTCTCATTATTCTGCCTGGGGGGGCAAATAGCCACTGATGGACTTCTGCTCCATATGTTTATCTAATTCCCTTTTGAAACATCTCGACTGGGTGTTACACGACATGGCTGGATGGCTTAGGCTGAACTGATTGAAATTGATTCCAATGAAGACGGAGGTCCTGTGCCTGAATCAGAGCAGTACGGGGGTAGGGATACCACTCCCGGCCTTCGGTAGAGCACCGTTGGTGCCAGCACCAAGTGTCAGGAGCTTGGGAGTGCTCCTGGATGCCTCCTTAACAATGGAGGCCCAAGTAGCAGCTGCTGCCAAGGCAGCCTTTTACCATCTTTGGCTGATTAGGCAGTTGGTTCCCTTCCTCGAACGCAATGATCTGGCTGCAGTGATCCATGCTATGGTCACCTCAAGGTTGGACTACTGTAATGCTTTCCACATGGGGCTGCCCTTGGTGCAACTCTGGAGGTTGCAGCTGGTGCAGAATGCAGTGGCCAGGCTTTTGATGGGTCTCCCCAGGTGGGAGCACATCCAACCTGTGCCTAAGACTCTGCACTGGCTGCCGATAGCATTCCAGATTCACTTCAAGGTGCTGGTTTTGTCCTTTAAAGCCCTTTATGGTCAGGGACCAGCCTACCTGAGGGACCGCCTTTCCCTGTATGTTCCCCAGAGAGCACTGCCGTTAGGATCCCAAAACTGCCTGGATCTCCCTGGCCCAAAGGAAGTCAGGTTGATGGCAACTAGGACCAGGGCTTTCTCATTTGTAGCTCCATCCTACTGGAATGAGCTCCCTGCTGAGATCAGGGCCCTGCGGGACTTGTCACAGTTCCGTAGGGCCGTGAAAACGGAGCTTTTTAGGCAGGCATTCCATTAGGAACAGCATCTTAACAGCAGCATCCTGAGTGAACTCAGACCTAGTATGACTTAGCCTGGTGGTACTGCGGATTGTGTCCTTAAACCGCACTTTATTTTTATCGCCATTGAAGTTATGTTTTAAATTGATTTGTTTTGTGTTTTAAATGACTTGTTGCATTTTATTATGTGTAAATTGTATACTGTCTGTCAGTTTTTGGAAGCTTCCCTGAGCCCGCCTTAGCGGGAGGGTGGGATAAAAGTTAAAACAATAATAAATAAAGAAATAATCTAATTCTCAGTGTGGTCAGATCTATGGATAGTTACATCCTGAGACAAGACATATATTTCTACAAACCCAAGTTTTGTAGCCACAGGTTTGCAGAAAAATCTGAAATCTAAAACAAACATCATCATCAACAACAACAACAACAACATTAACCCATGGGCAGTCCCAGTTCTAAGATATGCAGTTGACATTACTGATTAGGAACAAGCAGAATTAGAAGCAATAGATCACAGAACTCTCAAAATAATGACAATGAATCACTCACTACATTCTGGAAGTGATGTTGATTGTCTCTACTTATCAAGAAAATTAGGTGGAAGAGGTCTCTTGAAAGTTAAGCAGGCAGTTAAAGAAGAAAAACAAGCACTGAATGACTACACCAAGAACAGCAAAGAGAAGCTAATAATTGAAATGTACAAGGCAGACTTATTTAAAGTTACAGAAAATGAAGAAAATTACAAAAAGATTGAAATCAAAACTCACTTTGACAACAGGAAACAAAAGCACTTGCATGGGCTCTATTTGAATGACGTTGATAATAAAACTGATAACAAAAACACCTAGAAGTGGCTCCAAAATAGGCACTTGAAGAAAGAAACAGAAGGATTCATTCTAGCTGTACAAGAGCAGGCACTCAAAATGAAAAGTATAAAAACTATGATTCAGAAGACCAGTGGTGATGGCAAATGTCAATTTTGCAAGACAAAGGATGAAAGAGTTGACCACATGGACAGTGCCTGTGATTTCTGGCTTTCAGACTGGGCTGGGTGGAGGTGTTGCTGTTTGCTCTATGAAGAATTCCTTCTTTTAATTGTTTTAAGCTGGTTTTATCTTTTGGTTTTATATTCAGGGTCACTGGCTTGTGATCTGTTTTATCATGAAGTAGCTGCCTTTGGCAGCCTCAGATTCTTTTTGTTTTTGTTTTTCTTCTTCTGTCAGAGATTGTCTTTGTGAAGACACTGATCTTAGTTTTAGCTTAATTAGCTATGTAGGATATGGGAGAGAGGGAGGGATGGTTGGTCGGTGTTGGTAGACAGAACATCTGCACACACACACACACACACACACACACACACACACATTCTTTCTTTTCTTTTTCTTTTTTTTCTTTCTGAACAGTCTGTTCCTGTTGCCTTATTGCCTTGTTTAATTACCAGTTTGCTTTCATATGTGTACATGCATTTATATTTACAATCTTTTTTTCTGTGCTACTGACTACTTTAACTTGTCTTTATTCACTTATAATCTCTAAAAAAAGAGGCTGTCCTTTTGAGGACTCTCCCATGCCATCCCCCAAACAAAGCAAACTTGAGAGCTTTTAAAAAATTAAAATAATAGGTTTCAAGTTCTTCAAGAGAGTATTGAGAGCACTGAGGATCCCCTATTTACAGCAGGGAAGGACAATCTGGCAGGAAACCATAATCCTTTGAACCCTGGCCCACTTATTAATGATATACCCCCCTTCAGATGGATTTCGTGAACCAGATGAACTTTTTCAGGAAGCTAATGGGGACACCTTTACAGATATCCAGCAGCTTTTACTAACAAGGGGAGTGACATGGGAGGTCCTTCTGGGCCAGGTATCCTGCCCAGGAACAATCTAAAGCACAAGACCATTTTAGATCCATGCAGGGTTGTTTTGAATATCTATACTTTTAGAGGTCAAATGATTAATTGGGGAAACAAGCATCTGATCAGAGAGCACTTAGCTACATTATTAGGTCAAAGATTTGAAAAAGTTGATTAAGAAAGACTGACAGGCTCTATTCACACTGCCAGACTGATGCTTCTCTTTTTTTGCCCAGTATAAGAACATAAGAGAAGCCAATGTTGGATCAGGCCATTGGCCCATCTAGTCCAACACTCTGTCACACAGCGACCAAAAATACCAGGTGCCATCTGCAGTCATCATGAATCCCTGCCTCTCAGTGGATGACATATTTGAAGGAGTTGTTTTGCTCTAGTCCCTCTTGTAATTGGGCTCCCGTATCAGAGAAGGATGTACATTGTATGACCCACTGTATGCGATCTGGTAAGGCACTAGGCTTAGGGATAGGGTCCCAAATGACTTATTTAAGATGGATCCTTCCTAGTGGAGTTAATAATATATTAGCACCAGTTTTTTTTCTCAGATAAATTTGACTGGTGAAATTCTCCCTGTCCGGAAGCATTCTCTAATAATTCCAGTTTTCCAAAGGGTCCAATCAACCTTTTATCATCTTTTGGGAAATTATATTCTTCCGTTCTGGTATCAAAGGTTAATGGAATCGATTGAGACCGATAATATTTTGGGAAGGGGACAAATTGGTTTCAGGAGATGATTCTGCACCATTGATCACTGCTTAATTCTTCTTCACTTAGCAGGAAAGTGTACAGCTATGCCAAAGCGGAAGCTGTATTTGGCTTTTATGGACCTCAAGGGAGCATTTCATCCAGTCAGCTGAACAAAGCTATGGGAGAAACTAGAAGGCTCATTAATTGATAAAAGACTATCTGATTAATCAAGACATTATACACTAATACTATTGCTCAGGTTTGATGTGGTGATAAGGGGCAACTCTCAGACAGTTTTAGTTTAGATAGGGGGGTTAGACTGTTAGCCTGATTGCGCGTTATTATGAATAATAACGAGGGGAATTATATTGATTATTAATAAGCAATCAGCTGCGAGAGTGAACACCTATGTATACAGAGGTCAGCCCCGCCGGGAGGAGTTGGTAACAGACCAGGAGACTTTTTATGATTGAAAATAAAGTCTTTTACTGAAGTTTTGCACACACAAACAATTACACAAGCTCACACACAATTATTCAAGTCCTAAGAAATACAGAGAGAGATAAGCACGTTTGCATTAGCAGGTAAGTCGTTGGTGGGTCATATTTACCAGTCGAGTCCTGTAGAGCATTCCTCAGGAAAAATGGAGGGGAAAGAAAGTAAGAAAAATGGGGCCACGTGGTCTGACCAGCAGATTATCACGTGGAAACTCGGCCTGCAGACCAGAGTTTAAAGATGGAGGCAAGGGTTGGGGATAGCAAGCTGGACATAAGAGGGTCAAAGGTTCGATAGGGGTCGTAGAGCAGAGAGAGGGCCGGTGGTCTGGCATCCCCTTATAAGCAGGAGGGTGGGGGCTGGTTACCTCCCTGATTCCCGCCTCCTGGTAGTCCATCCCTGAAAGCACCCTATTGGTTGGAAGATGTAGGGGAGGTGTGTGGAGGTGTGCCTGAGGGATGGTCAATACTGAGAGCTAGAAACTTACTCATGTCTGACACCAGGTAACAGCCAGGATGAGTCATCCGGCCAATTCTATTGTCTTCTTGATGGCATTAGCCAGGCTGCTGATGGCCATCAATCAGTTACTAGGCAACGATGAATAGACTCTGCCAGGGCTACGTGAGGTCTTGCAGGTGAGGGGGGAGGGAAAGAGGCTGCCTGCCTGATGTAGAAGGAACTCTCAATGGCGTTTTTGGAGTTCCTAGTCCGTGTATTTTATCAAGGCATGGTACTGTGCTTTAATGTATACTGGTTCTGTTCCATTTTTCCTTCATGAGGAGCAGGCTGGTAACCTATGCTGGGCACTGGAGCTGCTGGAAAGGTCAGGAGAAGCGTCTCTTGCCTGGGTGCAGTCTCTGCTGGCATCTGGGAAGGTTACCATGTGGTTCAGCTCCTTATACACGCACTGGCACAGTTTATTATTTTATTACAGTCCAAAAAGAGGCTCAAAAGCCTTGCAGGGCAACATTTCCCTCCCTTGGGACCCTGGAGACGTCAGGCGAAAGGGTCACATAATCAGGAATGGATGTCGTCTGAGGCGGTGATGTCATCTTTCGTTGGAGGGTGCTGTTACCTGGGTGCCACTAACGACTCTCGAAATGGGACGGACTTAAAAAAAAAAAAACTACCCTATCGAAATGCCAAATTGCCTTTGGAACACTCCACACAACCTGGGCTGACAAGCATGAGCCGGGAGCTAGCTTATGTATTTAAATGATTAACAATACATTCATTATATAAAAAGTTAAAACAGGCTTAAAAACATGCTAAAAATCCTTAATCGCTAATAAAATTAAGCTAAAAGAAGTCTTAAAATCTTAGGCGCTACTAGAATAAATCATTAAAACCTAGGCATTGATTAAAGAAAGGCATTAAATGCATAAAAGTCCAAGTGCACTTGAAAGCAAGTTAAAATCATTAGAATTGAAGTTTCACCAAAAACAGGTATTGTCTCTTTAAGAGAGTTGATTTCATGACGTTAGATGCAAGCATTAATTTATAAAAACACATACAATTCATATAGGTACAAAATCTTCATCCTTCCTCTCAGGCTGTTTAGTTTTGCAAAGTCTCTTATGCGCAAAGGCGCCCCATTCGTAAAACGAGAGGAAGGCTCTCTATACATTGTAGCTACTATCTTTTATCGGGCTGCCTTCGGGGACCACGAGAGATCCCGATCTTCTTCGGCCATTCGGCTTTGGCGGCTCTCGTCCTCCCTCGGCTCGGACACGAGTCAGTCTGGTCAAGGGGGAGGAGGGTGATCTGCATAACGGGGCGGGAAGTCCCCCCCTAGCTTCCTACGGCACCTTGGGCGTGCTGTTTTCACCTGAAGCGGCGGCTACCGGAGCCTCCAAGCATGCGTGCTTTGAAAGAACACAGCAAGCCTGCATGGAGGTCACCGATGTTCACATGGGATACCTGGAAGAGGGTTGGTTAGTGGATCACCATAGACTTGAAAGAGGTTGCAATTTGGGGCTGTACTGTTCCCGTGGCTGGCTTGATAATCCTCCCTCCCTCGGGGGGGAGGAAAGCACCGCACTGGCCTGGGACGTCCCCCGAACCCAGGCGCCAGGAAGAGGACAGCGCCGGCAAGCTCAGGGCTCGAGGAACAGCTCACAGCCAGTGGCTTTTTAAACGGGAGCCATGGTGCTCCGGAGGGAACGATGTCAGGTCGTACCTCTTTTAACCCAGGGGGACCCTTACGGGGGTTCCCTGATCATTGCAGTAAAAGAATAGAACACAATACACACGAAAAACAGGGGCTCCCCTGTGCCATAAACATAGGCTGCTCCAGGGGCTCTCCTTTTATGGAATGGCTCATCCCTGGGGTTCAAATTATTCACGGTCGGAGGCTCCTGACTATGCAAAACTCTTTTCCAAAAAGCATACTGGGTAAACAGCTTTTCTCGAAAAAGAAAAATTTATTAAAAATATATAGAGACACTTTCGCAGAGGCAAACAAGAGCAGGGTGAGGCTAGGTAGAGTGGGCAAGGCATGGGCACCGATTGCTGTGGTGCTACCTTTCTCCCTGCAACCGTGAGGGTGGAAGGGGAACAAGGCATGCCGAGGTTGGAGCGGTTGTTGGACAAGCAACGCCGCCGGGTGTCGGCCGGGCGCTCTGAGCATTCTCCGCTGCTTCCGTAGCAGAGGGAGGACTAATACGCTCAGTGGCTCCAGGGCTGTTCTTCGAGCCCTGTGCCTACTTGCGCCATGACAAGGTTGCTGTAGCTGCAAGGCGTAACAGCAGCCGTGTCCTGAGTCAGAGCCCACCCGCATCCGCCGCACGGTGTGCCTTGTCCAACAAATGCATCCAAACATGCCTTCCTGACCCTCGGTTCGAATACAAGGGTCTACCTCGGGCTTTTTAGCCCACCCTTTCTTGGTTAAAGAATAGAACTGAATACACCTCTGCTCACAAGTGCCCACTGTACTGGGAGGCCCCAGTGGGTTAGAGGACTTGGAAAAGTGGAGAAAAAATCAAGAAACTCAATGTCAGAGATCGGCGGGAGTTGGCAAGCAGCTTTTCAGAGGGAAGGAAGGTGATTTACATATCGGGGTTGATGTCTCTTGTTTGCTGCAGGGGTCTATGGGTAACACACGAAACGGGGGAGTCCTGCATGCCTCTGGCAGTCCCAAGAGTCTTGGAACTGATTTTATTGTGTTTTTGGGCGGCAACCCTTCCCAGCGGTGGTGCCATTCATGGATCGCCTATTTTCTAGGTGTCACCATGACTGGCAAAGTGGTTGTGGTTCAGCTCATGGCTTCTGCTAGCCAGATTCCAGCCTCCATTGCTGACACCCGTCTCAGACTCCCCTCCGAGCTCAGCACCTCCCACACAGGATGTGTTTCCTGGTGGCTTGCACAGGCGCTGAGTTTAAGGGTCTGAGATAGGGGAATTTCCCCTTTTTAGCAGGGGGCTTTAACGCCTCCGTGGGGACTCTAAGTAGGAGCACCCATTTTAACCTGGGACCCCCTCTGTGGGGTCCCTACCTTTCACAGTTACAAAGATAGAAACATCATAAGCAAGAATGAGAATGGGGGGGGGAACACAAAACAATAACAAGTTTGGAGGAAGGCTATCTGAGGCCTCCCCCCCTTGAGCATGGAAGGGCATGCGCAGAATGCCTATTGAGGCACTTGTGGTAAGGGCTGGGACGTGCCCTTACTCTAGGTCAGGTGGAAGCGTGTATGCAAATGTACGCACGCCCTGCGCATGCTGGGTTATAAACTAAATTCCATCAAAAAGTGGGGGAAAATTCATAAAAACACCCTTAAAAAGGGTCCTGCTGATTGCTCTGAGCAGAGCCCATTCTCCTTTGCTCGGAGAGGAGGGTCTGCGTAAGGCTGGGCACTCAGCGTGACCTAAAAGAGAGTGAACTGAGGTTGGGCAGGCCGAGGTTGCTCCAGGCAGGGCATGGCCTACCGAGCTTTTGTGCTTGGGGTGGAGCAGGCAAGAATTCTGGCTCTTATAGCCAGGCTTACACTCTCGCTCTGTCTGTCTCATAGCCTTAAACTCAACGCCTTTGCAACCAACCGGATTCCTCAGGAGGAGGTAGTGGGCCTTGCAATCTCGGTCTCACTGGACCCCACACTGACGGTGACACCATTGGTGGCCCCAGGGCTAACAGTAGGTACCGTGGCTAGCCCTCTGCATTGCACTTGCAGGGTATCTAGCACGCCTTTCCGTACAGTCGTGCTAGCTAGTCATGTTCCATCCTGTCCCCTGGGAGGCATTGAGCTCGGGCTCTGAGTAACCACCCTAATTTTTGACTAGGGCCTGATGAGGTCCACCCTTTCCTCAGTTCAAGAATAGATTTCAACATACAAAGCAACACACCAGGTATAGGAAAATTAAAAGTCAGAAGATAGGAGACAGTTGCCTTTATTATGAAGCAAGAGTAGAAAAGGGGAGGGGGTTTTAGGGAGAACAGACTTCAGATTTGAGGCATCTGAAGGTTGGGTACTTGGCAGTATGGGTGAGAGTTTCTATTTGGTTCACTTGTGTTGTGACCCAACACCCTATACAAATTAATGCAATACTCAAAATAACTTGAAATCCCACAATGATTACCATGAGGTGCAGGGCTAGATTTAAAAAGCCCATTGCCCTTGGACTCCAGCTGAGAATTGTTTAAATTCTTTTCCTAGATCTGTCATTTCCTTGCCATTATTTGAAATAACCATGGAGGATGTCTCCATCCCTTTTTGATGGCTTGCAATAAATGCTGTAGCTGAGGTTGTGTTAATAATTCATAAATTGGTTCCAGACCCATTCCAAAGAAGATAGGTGCCACATCTTTGTATAAGGAAGGGGAGATCAGGATGTCTTCCTGGGTCCAAATAGGGGCAGCATACAGGAAGTCACACCCTGTCACCATAGACAAGCTGCAGAAGCACCCATTCATTCTAGGGAGTATGGGCCGGATTCAAAATGGATTTAGAACAATGGACTCACAAGGAGTTCTAATGCACACACAACCCCTGCCCACATATACTATAGCAGAACCATTCTCTTGAACTAAATTGTAATGGCATTGGTTAGCAGAATCTAGTTGAGGAGTCAGGCATGGATGGCGTGACTCAAAAGCATGATCTTCATATATAAAACCTACATTTTCCCTGTGCTTAATTGCCAGGTTCATGAGTAAGTTCCAGTACCAGGATGCCCATGGTATGAAACTTTATTACTATAGGCCTGGCCTGGTGACTGACTGGTATGGCTTTGGATAGAAATCCAGTCAGGTGGGCCTTGTTTGGAAAGGTCCTTTTCCAGTTACAAAACAGTTCTTGTATAAATGTCTTTATACATAATTTTTAAAAATTAAAATTTTAGGCCTTCAGGCTGAGGAGAAGAGAGATACCACTTCCCCCCCTTGAATTCATAGGAATCCCTGTGGATTCATAAAATAATTGCCATGGCTGCCAAAGGCTGGGAGGCAATAAGTAGCAACACACACATACATAAAGGAATGCACTACTGTCCCCGGCACAAGGTGTGTGTGAACAAACAGTCCCTCTGAGCATGCATAAAGTTCCTTTTCTCGCTGGGGGAGCCAGGCGGAAGGGGGTCTGTGCATGAAAAAAAAAATCAGTCTATGGCAGCTATAAAGACTTCAGACAAAATAGCGAGATAGCTAAAATGATGGTGTAAACGTTCTGTGGCAGCTACATTATAAACTGGTATCAAGAGTAAAGAAATGCCTTAGCCCTGAAGGTGGGGCTTTAAGAGAACCATGGATCACAAACTAAACAAAGTTGTGTTGTCATAAAATAAATTTAAAATGAGACATAGTGATGCCATACATGACATCTGGAGAGTACAGGATTCCTAATATGAGATATGCTCCAGAAAATTACAATGAAAAAGGGATGCAAAAAGGGGAGAAACATTTTGTTTTCAGAAGGAAAAGATTTCAATTAAAAGAAAACAAAATCACTACATAAGCTAGTTAAGCACCCTATTATTTATAAAAAAATAAAAGCTGTAAAAACAATATAAGCAGCAAAAAGGACTTTTCTTAAAACAATGAACTTTGCAAAAATGGACCTTAAAATAGAGGTTGTCCAAGGCAGAGACTAGCTTGTAGAGTTAAAATTTAAGAGGAAAATCCTTTAAAACAAACAATGCATTGTACTTCTGGAGAAAGAAAAAACTTTCAACCTTAACGGCCCTTTTTACAAGACAAAGGCTTGCAAACGACAGGGTGGGTGAAGGAGAAGAGTGATCTCCTTTAAGCCTAAGGAATTGCACATTCAAGAGGGAGGAGGATATCATTACTCCCAGAGCATTGTAAAATAAAGCTTAAGGTTGCCACCTCCAGGCCACATGTTCCTGGATGTTTGGGGATGAAACTTATGGAGAACATGGCCTGCAGGTCACTGTATATAGAATGCACTTTTCCCCAGGGACACTGACCTCAGTATTCTGGAGAAAGGCTGTAACTCTGGGGGATCTCCAGGGCCCACTTGGAAGGTGGCATTTCTGCAATAGTGCCTGCATTTTAGTTTTTTTCAGAGAGCCTTCATAGTTGCTCCTCTTAACTGGGGCTACTGTAATACTTATAAAAAGCCCAAACATGAGAGCATATGCTCCTTGTCCTGGGAAGGTTTTCAGATAGACAAAAGATAGACATCTGAAGACAAAAAAAGAAAATTTTAAACAGTGCGCCATATTGCTTCTGGATTGGATCTTGCTATGCCTTGGGTGGCCGCCAGGGGCATACAAGACAAGTGGGTTGCCAGATCTAAACCTGGAGATTTGGGACTGGGTTCTGGAGAAGCCAGGATTTGGGGATGGAACCCATTATGGAAGTGAAGTCATGGATTTCCTCTGTGCAAAGTTGCCCTTTCTCACCAGGGGAGACTGAATTTAGTCTCAATTCTGAGAGGATCTCCAGGAGCTCCCTGGAGGTTGGTAGTCCTGCACTAGTGGCTGTTTCTAGCCTCTATATTCATTCCTATGGACTCATGTTGATGTCTTATCCATAAAAGACATGAAAGCATAGTCTCCCTTTTTACCCAGGCATTTTCCTAAATGGAGAGGTCTCTCAGATAGACTGCCTCTGTCTGAGGAGGCTTGATCACAAACTATGTGCCACATGGCCAATTTTTGAATTTTCCATGAGTCTCACCATGCCCTCTCCCCCAGTTCAAAAGGGAGGAGTAACAATCACTAGCATCTTTCTATCTTAATTCCTGCCAGTAGGTCTTTTCTTATGCAGAATTGGAACAGGAGGAAACACCAAGCAGTTTGCTGTGATGCAAATGTCTGGAGGTTTGAACTTAACATTTTTCCACATCTTTAGGTAAGGCTGGAATGGGCTCAATTTTTCCTCCAGGGCAGGTAACACTGAATTTAAGTTCTGTTGGAGGTCTGCAGAATTCTGGTTTAAGAAAGCACTGGAGGCCAGGCTAGGAACAGGAAGTTCTTTGTAACTAAAAGGGAAGCTTGCCTCTGCAAAGACATCTGTGTCAAGCCTTTCTCTGCCAGGGGAAATACCTTGGGCAATAGGTTTGGAACTTTGTGTAAGCTCAGAGACTAGGTTGGCTGCACTAACTATTTTCTCATTTTCATGGGGAAGAGGTGAGGTTTGGGTTTGCACAGCTTGATCTCTAAAGATGCTGTGTTTTCCTTCACTCAGTTTTTCCAGTATTTTTAATTCCTGGTTTGTGTTTTGCGCTAAAATGGATGGTTGTCCTAGCTGAGTCTTGACGTTAGCAAGTTCCCCTTGGAGTTCTTCTTTCTCTCTAAGACTGGCTTCTAATTTTTGTTGAAGTTCCTGATTCTTCCTGGTAAGTTGTTCAATTTCTAAATCTTTTTCTCTATTAAGGTTTGTAAGTCTTCTCATTTTCTCTTGAAGGGGGAATTTTTCCCAAGTGGGGAAACTTCTGCTTTCCCGCGCAAGCTCTGTTGCAGTGAGAGGAAGGTCTCTGTGAGAGGTTGGATTGGGGTGGAGCTGACTGGCTCCTGTGTCTACCAAAAGGGTAGCAGGTTTCAAATTCCCGAGAGTCCCGACCCCTGCCTTTATGGTTGGTCTCCCCCAAGGGTCTGGCTTAAGTCTTGCCAGAACTACTTTGGGGAGCGCCTGGGACTCCGGGCACCCCTATGTGGTAGCCTTTGCTACGGCATTTACCAGCTCCAAGGGAGCCACCACCGGGTGAGTTGGGTACTGGTCGGCCTGCTCACACTCAGCGAGGGCCTGGAACAGGACAGAGTCTGGCTGCTTATGGAACCTCTCCATTTCGTAGCCTCGCTCTTTTAAACGCATCCAGGCGTGCCACCTTAATGGTTTCTGGCCGTCTGGCGGGGCTTGGCAGGGCTGGTTTCCCTGGTAGTGGGGTGTAGGGTTCGGCTGTGGCAACAGAGGGTAGAGGGGTGTTGGCTGTGGCTGAGAATAGGGTCCCTGCTGATAGCTGTCCCTGTATGGTGCTGGAGGGGCGGAGGGCTGAATGTATGCCTGAGCTGGAGCAGGGCCATTTCGATAGTCCCGTCCATTCCTTCCCTTTTGGAAACCTCCTCCTCTAGGTCCTTTGCCTCCTCCTGAGCGCCTGCCATCACCTCGAAAGTGGCCAGTGGCAGGATACTGGGAGTGAGGGCCATTATTGGCATAGGTGACTGTTTGAATGGGTTCGTCCTCGCCTTTGTCTCTGGTTTTCTTTGTCCCTTTAAAGGTTTTTAGAAGACCAGTGCTGTGGAGCAGCGTGGCGACTCGCCTGATTTTACGCTCCAAATCGTCCCAAGTACCTTGTTTGGAGTCAGTGAGATTCAGGGCCAGCTGGGTTTGGGCGTGGAACCCTTGTACTAATGTCTCCCTAAACTCGTCGTCATCATAATTAGGGAGTTGAGTTGTATCATCTATGTCCACTGAATCAGATAAAATGGCAAGAAGCTGCTTCCTAGCCATATATGCCTCAGGATCTTCACCTGGCCCTTGTCTCTCCAGAAGGAATAAAGAGGTCACAGTTCTATGGGGATTTAGGTATGTGAGGACCTCCTTCATCCACTGGTATTTATTAACTCCTACCAGTCCTCCTGCTGTGATGGCAGAGTTAAGAGCCACCAGATCTGAGCCTGAAGCACATCTGCGGGCTAGCAGTGTAAGGTCATCCCCATTAATACTGCAGTAAGAGTTTGCCACATCTGTTAGCCACTGAATGGCATTTTCCCTAGTAAAAGGGCCAACTTGTTCAGCAATGGCTTTCACCTCATACGGTTTCCACAGGGCCATTTCCGTGACAGTCTGGATAGTGGTCTCATCCCCTGCCTTAGTGACCGTCTTTTTAGTTCGCACTGGGTTTAGTGGAGCCGCCATATTAGCAGAGCACTGGAGTGGAGCACTGGCTTGCACTTCTACTGCCTCGCTTTCAGGTGATTCCACTATACCACCAGGGTGGATGGCAGAAATTACTGCCTTTTGCAGACCCAGCTGCTCTTTTAGGGATTCAATTTCCCTCTTGCAAGCCTCATGGTTAGCCATCTCATGCTTTGCCTGGGCTTTATCCAGGGCAGCCTCAGCCTCGTCTGCTCTCTGTGTGGCAGAAGCGGCTTCTTTCCTTGCCTCCTGCAAAGAGTCTGCAAGCCCCTGCTTTTCTAAGATGAGGTTGAGCCTCTCTGTCCTTAAGCGGAGACTCTCCTCCTCATAATCTCTGTGCAGCTCGCAGAGCTCACTCTTATGGAGGTCCTTCTGTCCCTCCATTTCCTGAGTGACCTGGTCCAGTCTCCTCTGGACCTCTTGAGTCTCGGCCTTAAGGGCAAGACTCTCTGCCTCATGCTCCGCCTGTTTGCGGGCCAAGGCTTCCTCGTGCTGAGCCCTGAGCTTCTCTAGCTCCTGGCTATGTTTTGCCTCTAACTCTTTGTTAGCGGCTTCTTGTGCGTCGAGGGCCTCCTGTTGGCGCGTAAGGAGGAATGACGCATCCTGGAGCGCTGTGTACAGCGCCCAGCTCCCAAAGCGGTCCTTTGTGGACACGTTGGGCTTTTTCTGGTTGCAAAAGTCCTGAAAGACATCTTTTGCAACCTTTAGAGGATCCGGACCCCAGAACGATCCAGGTTCCCATGGCGAATCACCTCTCTTAAGGAGCCACTTTTCCAGACGAGGCACGGGGCTCATCTTACGAAACATGGCTTTGGGCTTCCCTGGCTTCCTATTTACTTTGGGGAAACCTTTTTAACTCTGAAGGTGCCTGTCTGGGCTCTGGGCTCAGACCTGCACGTGAACAGGGAACTTCTTTACTCCCCGTTCCTGGACTGACCTTTTCAGTCCTGGAAAAGGGCACCTAGCCTATTTAGGTTTTGGGAAGGAGAGTGATCAGCTGCTCGATTCCCTAACAGGGCAACCTATTGAACCTGTTTCTGGAGGGTTTTGAGCTCTCGGCTCTGACCGGTGAACCACACCAAACCGGTTTAGGTTTTGAGCTTTCCTACGCTCTAGCAGGGATCACCATTAAACCTGCAGAGTTTTGGGCTTCTCTGGCCCTAGCTGGCGTACCCCAAACCAGCAGAGTTTCTCGAGACACTGTGCCTCAGCGAGATTTCCCCCTAACTCGCACTTACTCATGCTCTAGCCGTGAGGCAAAGCAAAAGAAAATGGCTTCCAAGGCTGGAAGGGTTACAGAGTCGCGGCTCTTTAACAAGTGCGTCTCTCAGCTGTTCTGGCAGTTATTTTTGGCGGGAAAGTGGATGGCGTAGAGAGATGTTGATGCCGGCTGTTTCCCTACACTATCGTCTCGGGTCCCACCCACAAGATAGACCGTAAGATGGCTTGAGATAGCCTTGGGGCTTCGTGTGGGAGATCCCTTGCGTTTGGAACACCGCTGGTCACTGGCTAGTACTAGCAGTCGGGTCCGGTGCGGCTGATCTCCACGACTCTCTAGTGCTTAAGGCACAGAGTTCTCACACGGAAAGAGATGAAGGGGTAAAGCCTCCCAGATAGAGTGCTCGCTAGAGCCAATCACACAGACAGAAACCTTGCACACAAGCCTGTTCCAACACTCCAGCGGGGGGTTTCCTCCACGTCTGACCGTCAGAACGACACGTGTGCGACTCTCGTGTGCGTTCAGACGTTCAGGGTGCTGCGCGCATTCCTCCACCACTTTGTTAGCCTGATTGTGCATTATTATGAATAATAACGAGGGGAATTATATTGATTATTAATAAGCAATCAGCTGCGAGAGTGAACACCTATGTATACAGAGGTCAGCCCCGCCGGGAGGAGTTGGTAACAGACCAGGAGACTTTTTATGATTGAAAATAAAGTCTTTTACTGAAGTTTTGCACACACAAACAATTACACAAGCTCACACACAATTATTCAAGTCCTAAGAAATACAGAGAGAGATAAGCACGTTTGCATTAGCAGGTAAGTCGTTGGTGGGTCATATTTACCAGTCGAGTCCTGTAGAGCATTCCTCAGGAAAAATGGAGGGGAAAGAAAGTAAGAAAAATGGGGCCACGTGGTCTGACCAGCAGATTATCACGTGGAAACTCGGCCTGCAGACCAGAGTTTAAAGATGGAGGCAAGGGTTGGGGATAGCAAGCTGGACATAAGAGGGTCAAAGGTTCGATAGGGGTCGTAGAGCAGAGAAAGGGCCGGTGGTCTGGCATCCCCTTATAAGCAGGAGGGTGGGGGCTGGTTACCTCCCTGATTCCCGCCTCCTGGTAGTCCGTCCCTGAAAGCACCCTATTGGTTGGAAGATGTAGGGGAGGTGTGTGGAGGTGTGCCTGAGGGATGGTCAATACTGAGAGCTAGAAACTTACTCATGTCTGACACCAGGTAACAGCCAGGATGAGTCATCCGGCCAATTCTATTGTCTTCTTGATGGCATTAGCCAGGCTGCTGATGGCCATCAATCAGTTACTAGGCAACGATGAATAGACTCTGCCAGGGCTACGTGAGGTCTTGCAGGTGAGGGGGGAGGGAAAGAGGCTGCCTGCCTGATGTAGAAGGAACTCTCAATGGCGTTTTTGGAGTTCCTAGTCCGTGTATTTTATCAAGGCATGGTACTGTGCTTTAATGTATACTGGTTCTGTTCCATTTTCCCTTCATGAGGAGCAGGCTGGTAACCTATGCTGGGCACTGGAGCTGCTGGAAACAAGACAAGTCTGCTTGCTCCTCTACTTTTTAATTTGTTCTTGAATGACCTGATGTTGAACCTCACATCCCTGGAGTTTCTTGCTCCCAGATTAGCTTCAAAAGTATTACCACTGTTGCTTTATGCTAATGATTCTGTTCTTGTTTCTTGTACTAAGATTGGTCTGAGGAGACTTCTGAGATGTTTCTCAAATTACTGTTTAGAAGAGGAGTTGCAAAGAAATTACAATAAATTGAAAGTGCTAGTTTTCTCCAAAAATAGCAATTTAAGAATTTCTAAATGGGTTGTAGCAAACTTTCAGATAGAACAAGTTAGGAAGTTTGTTATTTGGGAATTGTTTTCTTTTCAAAACTTTCTTGGTCTCCCCAGTTTAAGTATGCAGTGAATAAGATTAAGCCTATTATTGGAGCTATCTTACATTTCTTTTTCTCTAGAGGAGGTAGATATATTGTGTTTGCGATCTGGATAATCAACCCTTTTGTCAGTTTTTGTGTAGGTTAATGGACATCCCTCAATGTGTTTCAGACGTGTGTCTCACAGAGCTGAACTAAGCCAAAAGTTGTTGGAAGCTAGAGCATGGCTTAATGCTTTTAAACTTAGAATAAAAACTATCTTTGCCATAGAAGCAGATGGATTGCTGTTTTCTCTCAAACCAGATGTTTATTACTCAGTATGGATGAAGATGAAGACTGTTGACACTAGATTACAGCATCTGGGCCTTACATTAGAATAATTTCTCTAACTGGGTAAGGCAGAGACCCTCAATATCGTCAAGCACCATCTCACCAAGCTTGATTATGATCGTATGGTAATGCATGCTTGTAGAGTTTGTTTGATCCAATTCTTTGGCATTTTACCACTTCAGTCCTTGCCATCATATACAAGTTATTTAATGGTTCCTCACTATGCTAGGACATTTCTTCTAGCTTGTCTTAATGCTAACCCTTCTGAAGTATTGCATGGGAGTTTTTCTAATATTCCATATTCAGATTGTCTTTGTGGCCTTGGTAAAATTGATACTTTATCTCATAAAGTTCTGGAATGTTCCTTGTATACTGTTTTTAGGAATTGGTGGCTTTTAGCTCTTTTATCACATTTATTGTTCAGTCATTCTCAAAGGGATGTTATTCCCAATCTAATACTAGACAGTGGTTTGAATATAACCTTGTTGATTGCTAAATTCCTGTCTAACATGTTTTCCTTCAGAAACTGGGTACTCTTTTAGTCATTGCTCAAGATCTATTGATCAGAGGAGCTTGGCAAGGAAAGCAGGGTCAGTGTGTGCAGTAAAATTGCTCAAACTGACTATAAAGAACATCACAATAGAGTTGCAGCTATGTTGCACTGGAATCTTTGCAAGAAGTATGGCTTATATTTATTATTTATTTCTTCAGCTTACCATCATCCAGAACTTTTTGGGAGCACAGACTAGACAAGTTAATGGGAAATGATGAAACAAAGATTCTTTGTGACTTCCAATTGCAAACAGATAAACATCTGGAGCATAACATCCTGATATCACAATTGTGTGTCTGGGGGGGGAAGAAATAACATTGAGATCTTGGCATTGCAATCCCAGGAGATGGTAGAACAGAGAAAAAAGAACAGGAGAAGACCACGAAATACCAAGACTTACAGAGTTAGAGTGCCTCTGGGAGAAGACATTGGAGCCCTTGGAGCAGTGGCTAGAAGTCTTAAGAAATGTCTAGACATTCTGGACTTTGAAGAAATAACACCAGATCAGCTTCAGAAGACAGTGTTGCTTGGAACAGTGAGAATCCTGCAAAGATACATCTGCAGTTCCAAAGAACTTGATTAGATCTTCAATTTCAGAACATCATCTACCAGTCAAATATCTGACAGTGACAATTCATCATCATTATCATCATCCGGGGGGAGGGGGGGGTTAAAACCCTTCAAAATTATAGAAGCAGTGCCTGTAACTTTAAGAAACAAATGCCCTCAATGTCTGTTGCTGGGCAATCACAACAGCATTATCTGCCTTCAAGCCTTGGTTTTTGTCAGGAAAAGACAGAGGGAGGGGGTAGGGTTCTTTCTGGTGATGTTTTGACCTGTTGGATTTTTGTGTGTGCACACATGTATGTACTTGTGAGCCTGAAAGCCATGGTGACTTCTGGTGACCCCTAGTGGGGCTAGGATATTTCAGAGAGGTGGCTTTGATATTACTTGTCTCTGCACCCCAGTCCTGGTATTCCTTGGAGGTCACACTTCCAAGTACTTGCCAGGGTTGAGCCTGCCTAACTTCCAAGAATGGACGAGATCTGACTTGCCTGGGCTATCCAGGTCAGGGTGGTGATATTTTGACCTTTGACAGAGGATTCAGAAGGCTGGGCTGTACAGCAACCACTAGGTGACTTTATTTATTTACAAATTTTATTTTCCATGTTTCTGCCCTTAAAAGGGCCACCAAGGTGACTAACTATTTAAAACTTACAAAAACCATTAAATTAACCCCCCCTCCCAAACATACATCATTAAACAATTTCAAAATCCCTGAGTACTTTATCCCTTACTTTGGATAGGTCAAAGCCAAAACCATGACTACAACAGAACCAGTACTTCCGAATCTGGCACATCAAGCCTACCCATCCCTGTGAGCAATAACAGACATTAAGCTCAAGACATTCTCCACTTTTCAGGCAGCTGGGTAAACAAATAACTGAAGAGAAGAAGGTGAAGAGATGGAAATGAAAATATCAACATGCCATCCTTGAGAGTTGGGAAGCACTTTTTTAGAGAGAGTCATGTGTTTGCTTCACACAATTATTGTCAAAATGGTTGAATCTCAAAAGAGCTTAATGAGTTCTTCGTGAGGCAATTAGCATTATGAAATTTCCATGATTAGAAACTTTTTCTTTATCTCTCTTAGTGTGACTGCAAGGCTCATCACAGATTTGCTCCAAAGGCAGGTTCCCCAGCCATTAAAAATTCATTTTCTATTAGGACTAAAAGCCTTAATTGATTGATTAGCGTGATTAACTGACTAATCCATTAATTTCAGACTAAGCATGCAGGTATTAAATTAGATTTTAAACAGATTGGTGCCCTTAAAAGGCTGTTGAATTGGAGGGACATTGCTGTAAATAATCTGAATATATCTGGCAGTTTAAGGCAGACCATGATTATTTTTAAATCAAATATTCACATGGACAGTGCTAGTGGGCGGGTGGGGAACTTGTTTGTCAATAATTTGTTCCCTCCCCTGGCTGGCAGGTCACCATCTGTCAAACTAACTATCAGCTAGGCAGCTGCAACTGGAACAGAAACTAATGGTGGTGATGGAGAATAACCTGGAAGTGAAATAAACACACCAGTGACCTAATGACCAAGCTCATAAGTGATCTTCCATCATTAAGGTCTTCTTGATGTCAGAGATTATAAGTTATAACTCTCCGGATTTTATTGATATAAAGGGCAGTTTGATGTAGTGGTTAAGGACGGCAGACTCTGATCTGGAGAACTGGGTTTGATTCCTCACTCCTACTCATACAGCCAGCTGAGTGACCTTGGGACAGTCACAGTTCTGTCAGAATTGTTCTATCAAGAGCAATTCTCTCAGAGCTCTCTCAGCCCCACCTACTTCACAGGGTGTCTGTTGTGGGGAGAGGAAGGGAAGGAGATTGCAAGCCACTCTGAGACTCCAAGTGAAGGGCGGGGTATAAATCCAATCTCCTCCTCCTCTTCCCTCCTTTTTAGACACAGAGCACTCTCTACTTTTTGAATATCCAACCTAACTATAATCCATTATCATGCAGACAATTCATGAGAAGGCTGAGATAAATGAATACATAATTTAATTTAATGTTTAGTAGTACTGGAGGAGAAGAATGCTTCTCTGGGGATAGATGAAGTTCTCATATTTGTTTATTTCCTTTTGTTTACTTGGATGGAGATTAAATTTTATTATAAAAAGGTTGCAACTGAAGTGATGACTTTTAAGAGCTGGTATTGTTGCTTAGCTCGTATGATCAGAAAGGACCACGGGTAGGGCTTCAGAGACAGTGGCATTGGGCTAAAAACTTGCTCCTCCAGAGATGGTTTAGCTTCAGGTACAGTCAAGAAAAACCAGCAGCCACAGCCTTCCTAAATAGGCATCTCTCGAGCTGTCTGCCTTGCCTCTTTAGGTCTTTTCAGCCCTGCTTCCATTCATACTTACAGTCCCAGTGTAATTCCATTGCTTAGTAGACGGGACTTGGCTTCCATGGGATAAAAACATAAGAGGAACCAATGTTGGATCAACGTTGGGATGATGCCTAAACTAAATTTTCAGCTGTGAGGTAACTGATATTTTATGTAAAGAAAGGCCAGTGAAGAAGAAGAAGAGATTAGATTTATACCCCACCCTTCACTTGGAGTCTCAGAGTGGCTTACAAACTCCTTTCCCTTCCACTCCCCACAACAGACACCCTGTGAGGTAGGTGGGACTGAGAGAGCTCTGACAGAAACTACCCTTTCAAGGACAGCTCTGACAGAACTATGGTTTGCCCAAGGTTATCCAGCAGCTGCAAGTGGAGGAATGGAGAATCAAACCTGGTTCTCCCAGATTATAGTCCGCACACTTAACCACTATACCAAACTGGCTCTCAGTGGGCTGTCTCTGCATGTGTTATGCTTGATGACCTAATAAGTGACCGATATTATATTATAGAAACCATGCCTAAATTAAACCTTGTACCGAATCTAAGTCCTATTAATACCAATACAGCCAAGGAATCAAGCCAATACATTAGTTCATCCTCTATAGGTAAAGGTAAAGGTTCCCTTGCTCGAAAGCCAGTCGAATCCGACTCTAGGGTTGCGGTGCTCATCTCCGTTTCAAAGCCGAAGAGCCAGCGCTGTCCGAAGATGTTTCCGTGGTCATGTGGCCGGCATGACTAAACACCAAGGCACACGGAACGCTGTTCATCCTCTATACACAACATTAAATTGTTGTGTTGCTTTAAAATTTATTCAACTTATCTGCCAGCATTATTATTACAATAAATAAGTATGTAAGGAAAAAATCCTCAAGCATTTTTAGATCAGACGAGTTATCCAAATTATATCTTTATATAAGCTGCAGTCAAATGTGGTTAGGCTGAACACTGTTAAAACACACACGTACACACACACATCAGCATCAGAAATTATGCACTGAATGAGTATGTTTGTTGTGACCTTGAGAATCTATCAATATGGAAAGGCTTTCAGTACCAGCTTTAAACAGTCCTGTAGTTGAAATATATGTCATTTCTCTGCAAAACATAACAAACTACGTGTAGCTGTTAAAATCTAAAATCAATACTTCACATTTAATGCAGTGAAAAATGAATTTCTATAAAAAATCTGCATAACAGACAGCTGCATGGGATAGAACTAATAGCTTTTGAACACAAACTTTATATTTGCATGTATAAAAGCGTTTTGTTATCAATTTGTATTACCGATACATAAAATGGTTTTCTCCTGAAGCAGCATAACAAGGTTGTTTGCTATATTGCTTGCTAGTATTAAAACATTAGAATTTATGATGGTAGGCCCAAGTGATAAACAGATCATATATCTAAGCAGGAGAAAACTCAATGAGGATGCTTTCCAAATCCTCCCTGACAGGAATTCTCTCTGGAATATGCCACTGTTATTTGAGTTGTCCATATTGCATAATGGAAGTCCCACATTCTCTCAGTATATCCCAGATTTGGAAAAAACAAATATTTTGGATCCACATTTGGATATACAGGATCATTCTGGATGTACTAGGAATTCATGGATTGCAATATACATCAGATAAGTGTAACACATATACAAAATACATGTCCATGCCATGTGTTCATCTGTATTGTATTCATGGAAATCCACAGTGGATCATTGGAAGGATGCACTAAAAGTTATAGAACAAGTACAGGGCAGAATGAATTATTTCCCCCCAGCTCTAGAGCTCAGCTCACGTTTACTGCAAAGCTTTCCTTTCCAGCCAAATGGGCAGTTACAAGTGCTGGGCCTGATGCATTTCCCTCCATTCATGCACATAGGATTGCAGACACCTTGCACAGGATTGCAGCGATGGAGTGAAACAATGGCAGAAATGGAGAAATGTACAAGGCGTTCTGCTCCAATGTGATTTCACAGTTCCACGAAGACAAGGCTTTGTATAATTAAAGACAAAAAGTAATTTGGAAGTGAAGAAGTCTTAAACTTTGGGATTTGTGAGCGTTATTAAATCCTTCTAGATTCTGCTGAGGCCCATCGCATGCGAGAGACTCTTCAAGGAGCCTTCAGAACTGCCTCACCAGAGAAATGAGAGAGACATTAATTATAATGATTTTTGGAAAAGCAAACAAGAAATCTTCAGTGGCAGCTATAGCCAGACCAATACCACTTATTGCTGCTGATTGCCAAATTCTTGTTAAAGCCATTCCCCTCCTGATTGGAAAACATATTCTTAGGCATTCATCTGGATCAGCAAGAACTAGTGGAGAATTGATTAGTTTCACACTATTTCAGGAAAGTGTTTGCATTTTATCCATCAAGGATAAGAGACAAGATAAGGCAGGAATTGTCTGAGGTTAGAGAGAGAGAGAGAGAGAGAGAGAGAGAGAGAGAGAGAGAGAGAGAGAGAGAGAGAGAGAGAGAGGCTCTTTAACTAAACACTATTTTAAACATTTATTTCAAAATCTTTTGGCCAGTGATGTTTAGATATTGGAGTTGCGGTTGCCTGAGGATTAAAGATATGGTCACATCCAGCTGTGTTTTCCCAGTCAGATGCCACTTATAAATGGGTGAAGTACCAGCCAGTTATAGATTGAAGATGGAATCCTATGTTCACTTGCCTAGGAATAAAGTACAAGAAAATCTTACATTGTGATGTCTTTACATATATATGTCTGCTGCAACTACATTTCAAACAGCATACGGTTCTGGTCACCTTGGCTGAGGACAGACTGGCAATTTGCAGTGGGAGCCAGCCGTGGCAAAAAAGCCCTGGAATAAACTGTTCCAGCTTTTCCCGGTCACACAGCTCAGACTGATGTGGGAGCATACCGGGAGGAAGCACGCAGGAACATTCAGACTGCTGGCCTGGAGGTGCAGTTGTAAATGGCTTTTTCCTGGCAAATTGGCTGGATACCTATGAGTGTATGAGCGCATGAGTGCATGCGCTCATGCGCCCATACACACATAGGCATCCAGCTGATTTGGGGAGGATCCTGCTGTACTGGCACTGCATTGGGCAGTAGAGTGGAGCACAGCCAATCATATCGCTGCTCCCTTATGCGCAACATGGGTTGCTTCCAGCTTTTCCACGTAGTGTTCACACTGCCGGGAAGCGGACAAACGCGGCATAAAGGCACTCTTTGGGGATTTGCTACCACTTTTATGAGGTATCTATTAAAGGCGGGAGCGAAGCAGAACAGCACAGGTTACCTATGGGTGGGGAACACCAGGCAGATGTGCCTGTTTGAACACCCCCTTTAATCTGCTTTTAAAATGTTGCTGAAATGGGGCTATAGTGGGGCAAATTGCCAGTCTGAACTCAGCCCTTGTTATCATAAAGGATATCTTAGAGCTGGTGGTGTAATGATTAGAGTGTCAGGAGGAAGCCCAAGTTCACTGGAGCAGTCTCTCTCTCTCTCTCTCTCTCTCTCTCTGGGTTGTTACATTAATAAAAACAGAGAATGTAAAAATTGTGCTTGATAGAGGTGTGCACTTCAAAAATTTCCATTTTGGATCTGGATTTCAGCACGGGCAAGCTTAGAGTTATCAGGAATTATCAGGACTCTCCTTACTGTTTTAGGATTTTTTCCCCCCAATATTGGGCTGGCTGAAAATTCAGAAACAGAGACTACTCGACATATCACCCTCCCAGTAGTAAGGTTTCTTCTGATTTCTATGAGGATCAGGGAATATAAGATAAAAGTTCTGGAGAGATTGATTTTTGATTGCACTCTGAATATTTAAATACTGGTTTGGTTTGGTTTGGTTTGGTTTGGTTTGGTTTGGTTTTATTTATGCCAATAAAGGTACTGACTGACTGACTGACTAACTGATTGGCATTTTCCCCCAAAGCACTTATAGGGAGATTTTATTTTCAAGCCAATTGCAAGTAGGCTTGATTCCACATGTGCAAAATGCTTGAATGGTTATTTTTCGCAGCATTGAACTATAACCCCTTTGACCATCCTCCTCTGTATCCACCCCCTTTTTACCTTTTCCATCCCCTTTCCTCTTCACCTCCCTCGGGGGGGGGGAGTTATAATGGAGATTAGTGATAGTGCATTAAGGATAGCTAAAGGCAATTATTGTTAGATTATCATACATGCAATACTACATTAATGTGTTATTTTAAAGGCAACCATTCACCCTTCAACAATTTTTATTATTCTTATTCTGAATCTTGGATTATTTTCCTGTAAGCTCTGAGCCTGCCCCCCCAAGGCATCTCTTTTCTTGCATTGTATCAATGGCACCAATGTTTTCTAATGTTCCCTACCATGATATGCTCAAAAAGTTCCTACTTTACTGACAGTTTGCTACTTTCTTCAGCAGCACACGCAACTTTATGCCCCCCTTGCCTTTCCCTGCCTTTGGTTTTAGTACTCCCATTTACCCTGGGCTACCTTTACTGTCCCTGTCACCCAGGGTGATATGTAATTTTTAGTAGCTGGAAGTGGGGAACTTCCCCCCCACACACATTATTTTGCTGTACCTATCACTCTTATTTGTGTTTATTGCAATGGACTTTCATTGTCATCTTACACAAAATGGCACAGGATAACACATAATAGGTAGCCATATTGTAGTGGTCTTTTTTTTTTAAGTGACATGTTGGGTGATTGATCTCAATTTAGCACTAGTGCACAGTATCGCCAGTGTGCCTGCACAAATTTTTTAAAAGGAGAAGGCGATATGATGGAAGCGATGATGTCGCTGATGTCCGTTGTCCTCAAAACTGGATTGCCACCCAGTGCAAACCGAAAAGCGACGAATTTAAAGCAGGAAATAGTATGGGAAAAAAAGGGCAAAGTGCGGAGCACTCAATTCCAAAACTTGGAGATTGACCACACAGAAGATTGGGTCAATATGCGGAACAGGCCATAGGACTGGAAAACGAATTACTACATTTGCATGAAAACTACTTAATGCCACACAGGATATTTTTTCTGCTTTAAGAAATACGACCAACTTTACATATTTCACCACTACCAATTCCCTGGAGAAAAAATGCCCTGCCCTTTCATAGAGGCTTAACAGGATGTTATTTACCAGGTGACTTTATTTACCTATGTTGATGAAAAACTTCAGCTGCTTATTTCCACACATTAAAACCTCTGTGAAAGGGGCAGAACATTTTTCTCCTGGAAAGCTGGCAACTCAGGAATATGGCTGGCATATCTGAATATTGCAAATTTGATAACACTGCTGTTTTGTTTTGTTAATAAATCCAGTTTTGGCTGACATTAGATGACCCAGCTTTGCCTTCTCCAGGGAGACAGCTACTGATTTGATTTTTCTGGTCTCTTCCTTCAAAAAAGAGGAAATTAAAAAATCATTGTGAATGATTTGGCACATTTTGGGCCATAATCACTTAGCATAGGGGGAAATGATGGCATCTTCCTGAAGCCACAAGCATGACCCCTTCCACCCCTCTCATGGTGCTAAAGACCTGACCAAGCAAGCACTCAACCCAACCACAGCCCAGGACAGTCACTGCATTAAAACTTGTCTTCAGTCTGGTGGGCCTAGCTCCCTTGATCCATGATGATAACCACCAGACAGCCTGACAAAAAGCAATAGAGGGAAAACTCCAGGAGATTGGCCTTTCTTCCCAAGTCTTATTGCACCTTGGGCACCAAAAAGCAAAAGAAACAGTTGAATAGCATCTCTGGGATCAAGCTCTACTTATTGGACGGAACACAGACATAGAAACATCCAATTATTCTCCAATATACTAAATGTTTTCAACCAGCAGATTATCTCAGATCTCTTATGATTGCCAGATATTGGAGAATCTTTACACTTGCATGCTTGAATGTTCTACTTTTGGTGCTCCTGGAAAGCAGCTAACATCGCATCCCACTCTTTCAATGGCTTTGTTCATGCCATAGAGGGAAAATAGAGTCTATCAAACACATTGCACTGCCCATTTTACAATGATATCCAGTCTCAGTATATAGCTCCAATCCTGCCAACTTTACCAGGAAGATCTGAACAACTATATGTCTCTCTCCTTCTTGCAGACTTTTCCCAGGACAGAACTAATAAAATTGCAAAATTTTGCCTTTGGGCTTGTGGGATATGGAAACACCTGACTGAAGCCAAGAAATAGCCTCTCCGTTGGAGGAAAGTACTTCTTCACCACTCCATAATTTGTGCTCAATGTTAGGTCCCCATTGCACTGCATGTGCCCCTTACCTTTTTACCTCTTTATTTTATCCTTTTATGTTATTTCTATTTCTTTTTTAATTATTGATATTCTTCAGAGCTGATTTTGTATCAAAATAAATAATTGATTGGTTTTGGGTTTGGGTGAGTTACCAGAGAGGGAAACAGGCAGGCAGGGAAGCAGGCAGACAGGCACAGACCTATGGCCTCTCATGGGTGTGTGCATGGGTGCGTGTCTGTGAAATAAAAGGAAAAGGAAAGGAAACCACCAAGGAAGCAGACAGCAGGAAAATTCTGCTAAACAAATATGCTATGTGAAAGAGGAATTCATTCACAATTTTTCCACCCTTTGTAGCAAATAAACAAAACAACAAATTGCAACCTAGGGCAAAGCAACCCAGGGGAAAGCAAAACCCCCTGGGCCCTGACTGAGCGAGCTAGCTAAACAATCCCCCCCCCGCCCAGCAGCAAAGCTCTTTATCCTGCTGTGAGTATACCCTCTCCATTCAAAAGCACAACACCAGCAAAGGGAATGTGTACTTGTCCTACACTTATATACAGGGCTATTTTTGGGCAGGAATGGAGTTCCGGCTGGCTTCCGAGTTGGCCACACCTACAGCCTCCCCCCCCCCGCTGGTTCCCCAGGTGCCTTGGAAGCCACAGGGCACCTGGGGAAGCCAAGCCAATCCAGGGAGGGAAGCCAATCCAGAGACTGCCATTCCAGAGAACTCGAGATCGGGTTCCTCATGCACCCCACAAGCCGTGGGGCACCTGGGGAAGCCGATCCTGGGAGGGAGCCGCATTGTCATGGGTGTGGCCTAATACACTAACGAGTTTCGCTGTTGGGTGTGGCCTATTATGCTAATGAGTTCCTACTGTGCTTTTTTTACAAAAAAAGCCCTGCTTATATAGATCTGAGTTCCATTGCAGTTAATGGGAACTCTGTTATTGGCAGGTAGCAGTGCCTGCCAAGCTTTGAAGGGTCCCTATTTGTGTTTCTAAGGCTGGAAAACATCACCCCCACTGTAGTCTAGCATTTTCATGCAAGGGTTTCTGGCTTGGTTTCGTTTTCCAAGCCTCCCAAGCTGCATCCAGATGCTTAGAGATTTCTTCAGAGACTATGTGCATGCTGAATGTGACCTCCTGAGCCCCAATCTGGCCAGAGTTCAGCACAAATTTTGGCTCATCACGTGGTTTGTGCCTGCCCCTACTAATATGTTCATAACATTAATTTAAACTATGGTGTACTGGTTCTTTAAATCTAACCCTCCCTTGGCTTTCATATCCTATTTCTTGAGTTTCAGATCTTGGCCATTTAGTTGCTGTGAGTTCTAGGGCCAATCCTTTCTACACTAATGGGGACAAGTATATAACATCTGGTAGTGAGAATCCTCTAGCCCATTGCTGTTTTATGTATTGGGCTTTACGAGAAGTATAAGCATCAGATCTCTACTACTAAAGGAGGCAGAAAATTAAAACAGGAAAATGAAAAGTGGACTAATTTCTGGCTACAAAAGTGAAAGCAAGCAGGAAATCTAGGAAAAGAACAGTGGGATGACAGAGAAATCTCATAGACAAATAGGCTTTAATAACAGCAAGGTGGTATGGAGAGCAGCGTGTGCTTTGATTTAAGACTGTGCAGTTGGGAGATCCCGAGAAAAATATGGTTCTCTCATAAACAGTTCCATAAAAAATGAGGAGGCATTCAGATAAGTCATGTGGGATTGTAGACCAGACCAGTCTACTGGTTGATATTTTGATTGTTAAAATATAGAGAAGGAAGAGACATACTGATAACTGAACTCTTACCCTTTGTTTCCACTTCGTTTTCTGGATTCTAAATTCAATAGAAAGAGACTAATTTACTCTGGCTGACTGATTGCTGTGAGTCCTGAGGGCAATAATTTCTTTACTAATAGGGCAATAGGTAAAACACAAGGGCCCTCTGTAGTAAGTTTTTACAACCCTCCTGAACACAACTTAGGAAGAGACCTTTTGCTCTTCCAAAGAGGTGGCAGCCATGGAGAAGGCACAAGGATGGGCTATGGCCATTCATGCTGCTCCAGGAGAGAGCACTTTCAACAGGCATTGGTCTGTGAAGCCTAACTGGCATGCAGATTCATAAGAGGAGACACAGGCCTTCAGGTATGTAGATTTCAGATTGAAAAGGGCTCTAAAGATGAGCCCCAGCACATTGAATTGAACCCAGAAGTGATTAGGAAGCAAGTGAAGCTGTTTTAACAACAACATGGCAAGATGGAAATGATTAGTCCCTGTTAACAAATGAATAGCCACATTATAAGCTAACCATAGCCTCCAGAATATCTTCAAAAACAACCCCATATAGAACCTATCACAGTAGCCCGACGTAGAGATTACAGGTCAACACAATCCAGGAGCACAGATAATCTATTCATCTGATATAAATGGATACCACATTATTGAAGACTATAGTGTGAATGGATTTTTGTTTATTGATTCATTTATTGCAATTAGTATGCAAGAGCCTGTATCTCTATCAGGGTCTAAATAAATGACAGTAAACAATTAAAAATAACAGGCATCTGTGCTAGGACCAAGAGGAGACATAATTATGCAAAATATCTCAAAAGTCAACATCATTTCTACTTGGCTACATAAAGTGTATACAGAACCATTAATCTTCTTGAAGGAAAAGGATGACTCCTTTTCAGAAAAAACTACATCTCCCCTGGAATTTTCCTGGCCTTACTCTGACAGAAATTATATGTCTTTGTGCAGTACTTTAATGGCTTTAGGGATGGACACAAACTGAACCACAAAGCAAAATTCATCATGGATTTTGCCCTGTTTGTGGTTTGCAAGCAGAAGTTTTTGAAGGCTCTACTGTCATGAA
The DNA here is from genome assembly GCA_029375565.1 of Gekko gecko. Classification (NCBI taxonomy): domain Eukaryota; kingdom Metazoa; phylum Chordata; class Lepidosauria; order Squamata; family Gekkonidae; genus Gekko; species Gekko gecko. Next base: position 57,352,868 of record JAPDNY010000003.1, on the reverse strand, counting down.
CTTCCTTGAACTTTTAAGGTGGATTGTGATGGTTCATGGATGGAGCAGAAAGCAGTGGTTTAAAGGGACTCCAGGTCCTTTTAAATCCATTTTTTTTGTTCCCCGTGAAAGCTGCAAAAACAGCTGAGTGGCAAGGAGGCACTCCCTACTGCTCAGCTGTTTCAGGCTGTCTCATGCAATTCCTTTAAACTTTTAAGAAACTGCAGAAAACAGCTGTGTGTCAGGGAGGCATTCCCTGCTGCTCAGCTGTTTAGGACTGTCATGTGTAGTCCCTTTAAACCCCATTGAAAGGGACTGTGGTCATAAGAACATAAGAGAAGCCAATGGCCCATCAAGTCCAACATTCTGTCACACAGTGGCCAAAAATACCAGGTGCCATCAGGAGGTCCCTTTCCATGGTATTTGTGGGACCACAAACCATGAACTAGTTCGGTTTGTGAACAAACCTCCTGGTTTGGTTCAGTTTTTGGTTTGGGTTGTTGTTCAGGCACAAACCATGAATGGAACCAAACCGCATTTTCCTGATTCGAGCCCAACCCTAAATGGCTTTTTCCTGACATTTTGCTTGGAATGTTTTACACCTCTTGCCTTACACCATAGTTTTCTCCATGCTTCTCCCATTACTATTAAATTTACTTTAGTTATCATGTATATAAAAATATATATCATTGAAATGAACAGGAAGACGGTTCCTTCATAATCCAGGCATCTATGGTGTCACCTTATGTCACAGTGTTTGATACAAAGGCTCTCTACAAGCTCTGTTGCAGTGGATTAAAGAGCTACAAACTTTTCCACAATAGATCCTGACAGACATCAAAGAGGAGGAGGAGGAGGAGGAGGAGGAGGAGGAGGAGATTGGATTTACTCCACCCTTCACTTGAGTCTCAAACACTTACAATCTCCTTCCCTTCCTCTCCCCACAACAGACACCCTGTGAGGTAGGTGGGGTTGAGAGAGCTCTGAGAGAACTGTGAGTGACCCAAGGTCACCCTGCTGGCTGCATGTGGAGGAGTGGGGATTCAAACCTGGTTCTCCAAAATAGAGTCTGCCGTGCTTAACCACTACACCAAACATGGTCAGTCTTTCTAGATGTTCCACTCTTTCTCCTCCTTTTTGAAAGAATAATGGAAAGAAAACCCAAGACCATAAATTCTAGAAGAACAATGCTCAGGCTTATGAAAATGAGCAACAATTTGTTCCAGAAATGTGGGATTCAGTGTGATGCAGAGATGTGTACTGAGCTAAAAGTTCCCATGTTCACATCTCCATTTGGCCCTGAAACTCACCAGATTAATTTAGACATAAATGCAATTATCTCACATGGTTCAGAACTTTATCAAAGATATAATAAAGGGAGAAAGAACCACATGAATTGCACTGATCTCTTGATGGAGAGGCAGAATAAAAATGTTATAGATGAGAAGGAAGGAAGGAAGGAAGGAAGGAAGGAAGGAAGGAAGGAAGGAAGGAAGGAAGGAAGGAAGGAAGGAAGGAAGGAAGGAAGGAGATTAAAAAATGGTGAATTAGAACTGATCAAGAACACTCTCACCTGACATAAACAAAGACTTGGATTTCCTTACTCACTACAGTTTTGAATAGCTCAACAGGACTAGGGATGGGCACAAACTGAAAAAATGGAGCTTCATTTCAGTTCATGATTCACGGGCCACACAAACCACAAAGTTTGGTGAGGATTGGCTGTGGGGTTGTGAGTAACACTCTGTCTCCCCAAAGCCGGTTCCCCCCGGAAAGTGGTCTCTGGGAAAATCACAGCTGCAGTTTCAGGAGCAGTGTGTCGAACAGCCCCTCAAAAGTTAGAGGGGTGTTGTTGACAATTAGGTGGGAGGGTGGATACACTGGCTGAGCTCCTCTGCTCACACCCACCGGCTGAGCCCCTCTGCTCAGTGTGAGCAGAAATAGAGGTGGCTCAGGGGATCCTAATCTACTAGACACAACACCACCCCAGCTAGGTATTCACAAATACCAATGAAGGGGGTGTGGGTCCTCAGCCAAGGAAGCCAGTAGCTAAGCCCCTCTGCTCTGTATGAGCAGAGAGATGGGTGGCTCAGAGCTCTGAGTGCACCAGACACCACTCCAGCCAAGGAGAGGTGTTCACAAATCCCAATGAGGGAGAGAGCAGATCCTCAGCTGAGGACCCCAGTAGCTAAGCCCCTCTGCTTGGTATGAGCAGAAAGACAGGTGGCTCAGCGCCCTGTCCACTAAATACTGCCCCAGCTGCAGAAACAGGTCCACACATCCCAATGAGGGAGGGTGTGAGTCCTCAGCTGAGGAACCCAGTAGCTAAGCCCCTCTGCTTGCCATGAGCAGGACAGGTGGCTCAGAGCCTTGAGTTCACCTGACACAACCCCAGTTGGGGAGAGGTGTTCAGAAACAAGTATGAGGGAGGGGTGCTAAGCCCCTCTGACCAGCATGAGCAGAGAGACATGTGGCTCAGAGCCCTGAATCTACTCCACTTCACATAATCCCAGCCAGCCAGAGCTAGTAGTCACAAAGCCCAATGGGGGGAGGTCCTCAGCAGGGCTCTTTTTGTACAAGGAAATCCTTTGTGTATTAGGTGACACACCCCTAATGTAGCCAATCCTCCAAGAGCTAACAGAGCTCTTCTTACAGGGGCTACTGTAAGCTCTTGGAGGATTGGCTACATTAGGGGTGTGTCGCCTAATATGCAAAGGAGTTCCTGCTACGAAAAGAGCTCTGGTCCTCAGCCAAGGAACCGATGAAGCTAAGCCCCTCTCCTCAGTGTGAGCAGGACAGGTGCCTCAGAAGTAGAGCCTAGCACCAAACACAACCCCAGCCTGGGGGCGGTGTTCAGAAATAAATATAAAGGAAGGGTGGGGTGTTCTGTCAAGGCAACTAGCAGCTAAGCCACTCTACCTCACACAATCCCAGACAGAGCTAGTAGTCACAAAGCCCAATTGGGTGGTTCTCAGCTGAGGAACCAATGAAGCTAACCCCCTCTGCTCAGCATGAGAAGGACAGGTGCCTCAGAACTCTAAGCACCAAACAGCCCCAACCCCACTGATCACAGGAGGAATGACTTCCAGTTCCCTTCTCTCTCTGTCTCTGCCTCTAACTAAGATGCAGTACAACTGATGATGATGATAACAATGGCTACATGTGAGCTGGGAGTATATATATAGAGACACAGAGAGGGAGAGATTAGAATGGGAGCTCTCTTATTGGTGGCCAGCATTGCCTGTTGAGTTTTGGAGGGCTACTATTGGTGTTTCCAGTGCTGTAGAAGTCCATCTTTGACAATCGTGATTAATTGGTGCTAATGTGTCTGCCATGGACACTGCCAACAGTCTAAACCACAAGATGCCCAAGCCACTGAAAAACACATGGAGGGTTTGGGTAGGATCATTGAGCCGAGATCACACAGACTTCGGCTCACAAATCATGACCAAGGCAATTTTAGTCGTGAATTTAGGGCTGTGGGCAGGTTCGTACCCATCCCTAAACAGGACCCACTTTTTAGAGACTTGAAATGGCTCTTCATAACATGTTATACCATATTGTAGCCCTTTACAGATGTTAATTTTTCTTATGCTTCAGATTGCTTCTTCCCTGACTTGCTGTGTTTATTGTATTTCATTACATTTACATTTATCAAGAGGCTGGGACCTTTGACCTCTCTCAACATCCATTATGTGTAACAACTAAAACCACTACAGTCCCTTACACAAAGAATCACTCCTGAAAGATTTATGACAAGGTTCACACCACCAAGCCCGTCTCTGTTTCCAACTTCTCCTCTCCCCTCCCCTTCTGTGATTTTTCATATAAAAATCTCAAAAATGATTTCCCTCCCATCGCAGCTGAAGAAGTGAGCCTAATTCATGTGGAAAGCTTGTGCTAGAATAAATGCTGTTAGCGTTTAAGGTGCCACTGGACTTAAAAAAAAAAAAAGACTAATGTGGCTATCCCTCTGGAATTAATACCTCTTATAAAATCATGAAGAAAACAGCTGAAGTTTGTATTTAATACAAACCTGTCGATACAAATACTTCCAATGGGATAGCTGTAAAAGTTAAGATTAATCCAAGCTCAGTTCAAAAGTTTAATACTGTTAGGGCTGTCCAAATATATATACTAGAAGTTGTTGCTATAAAAAGTCAGTTTACAACCATATGCAAATGAATTGATTGTGCTTCCCCCTCCCCGCTTCTTTTTTTCTGTTGCTCTCTCATCCCTTAATTTTGTTAAAATACAATTCCATTGTCAATACCCACAAGGCAGTAATTGACATTTATGGATGATAACTAGCTCCAATCTCTCTGGGTCCCCCTCGTATGCCTCTGTGGAAAAGCTCCAATTTTAAAATAACAAACAAAATGTTACAACCTCTCTTTGGGACGCTAAATAAATTACCCAACACTGCAAAAACCAAGTGAATTATACTTATCCTCCCAGGAGCAATTCTGACTCTGAGAGTGTTCAGGGTTGCTTTTCTATATAGAAGCATCACATACTGACTCCCTCCCCAACATGATAATTCACAGGGCTTATGCCTTTCTTGTTGTTTTTGCCTCCGAGTCACAGCCACATTTTGGTGACTGCATAGGGTTTTCAAGGCTGGAGTCCTCAGAGAAGTTTTGCGAATACCTACCTCTGTATCGCAACCCTAGACTTCCTTGGTGGTCTCCCATCCAAATTCTAACCAGGGCTGACCCTGCTTAGCTTCTAGAGATCTGAGGAGACCAGGCTAGTCAGGGCTTACACATACCTCAGGTAAAATCGTTACCTGGAAAAAAACACCATTGTATAATTGCCATAAGAAATAGAGCCTTCAGTTTTCTTGTTGTTCTCCATTATATTGTTATCCATTAAAATAATGTGATGTTGATCGGAAAAAAATAACCTATACAATAATAAAAATGCTAACAAGTAAAAGTAGCATTTATGAAGCAGAAGAGGAAATGGAGACTGTGTCCCAGAAAAACAGCTTAGCTTTTGTATCTCTATAGAAGAGCAAAAGCAAGATCAGTATGCTATTCCTCGGTGTATTGTTGATGGTCCATTTCAATCTTGGGTCCAGAAGTAGTGCTTTGGAAAGGTTGAAAAGATCTCTAAATATTCACCTTCCTTTGTTTGGGTTGGTTTGTGTTTGTTGCCATTGTTTTCCCTCTCTGCTACTGCTCCAGTACCATTTTTTATTCAGATATATAGAAAGGCCAAGCCAGGGAGGGATTATATAATGAAGGCTGCTATGTAACAAAACAGATTTCTCTATATGACAACATCAGTAAGGACAAGATAAGCCAATGTAGTGTTGATACAATGCTTTCTGGGACAGCAGTGCCCTCTTAATGTGTGAGTATAAGCCCTGAAAAACTGCCAAAATGGGTGCTCTCCAAAGTTGTTGAGAAATCCGACAAAATGTCATCACAGCTGAATAAATCATGTGCTGGATTTCTATACAGTACTGGTTCTAGAAAACCTACATTCTGTGGTGAGTACAAGACTAGATTAAATGGGTAGCCACACAGTCAAACACATAATCACATAAAGCCAGCATGCTGTAGTGGTTGGACAAGGATCTGGAGGATCTGAATAACTCTAGCTCAGATCCTCATTCTGCCATGGAAGCTTGTTGGGTGACCTCAGGCCAGTTACTGTCTGTCAGCTTAACCTGTGGTAAAGATAAAACAGAAAAGGAGAGAATGGTAAGCAGCCTTGGTTCCCCATTAGAGAGAAAAGCATAGTATAAATATCTAAGGAAATAGTGATACTTGGTGTCTTACTTTATGGCCTGCCAACTTTGCTTCTAAGATCATAAAAAGGTAAAGGTAAGGTAAAGGTTTCCCTTGCTCAAAAGCTAGTTGAATCTGACTCTAGGGGGCAGTGCTCATCTCTGTTTCCAAGCTGAAGAGGCAGCACTGTCCGAAGACATTTCCATGGTCATGTGGCCAGCATGACTAAATATCGAGGCACATGGAACACTGTTACCTTCCCACTGAAGTGGTACCTATTTATCTACATGCAATTTCTTGCTTTTGAACTGCTAGGTTGCTAGGAGCTGGGGCCAGAGATGGAAGCTCATTCCATCACATGGCAGTAGGGTCTTGAACTGTCAAACTACAGACTTTCCAGTCTGCTGCTCAGCATCTTAACCTCCAAGCCACCACGGCCTTTCTAGGATCATAAAGTAAAGGTAAAGATTTCCCTTGCTTTAAAGCTAGTCAAATCTGACTCTGGGGGTGGAGCTCATCTCCATTTCCAAGCTGAAAAGCCAGCGCTATCTGAAGATATTTCCGTGGTCATGTGGCTGGCATGACTAAATGCCGAGGTGCATGGAACACTGTTACCTTCCTACCAAAGTGGTACCTATTTATCTACTTGCGATATCGTAGGATACCCCAAAAGAAGACAAATCACTTGTGGTAAAGGTGGCATTTTCTAGTTTTAACAAGGTGTTATAGGCAGCGTGGTAGTTACATAGTGAGGTAAAACAGGCAAAAGTAAGAGTGCAACATAGGGTTACCAGGTCACCCCTGGCTACCAGCAGAGGATGTAGGGTTGCCAGATCCAGGCTGGAAAACTCCTGGAGATTCGGGGATTGAACTTGGGGAAGACAGGGGACTCAATGGACTACAATGCCATAGAGTCCACCCTCCAAAGCATCCATTTTCTTTGGGGGAACGGATCTCTGTAATCTGGAGATAAGCTGTAAAACTAGGGTATTCCCAGTTGCCACCTTGAGGCTGGCATCCCTAGCCTCCTTCTCTAAAGACTGGGGATTGCTGGCAGTCATCTTGAGCTGCCATTCTCTGGGGCTAATTTCTGTTCACATAGCCGCACAATTCTCAGTCAGGCAGCAAGATCCAAGAATCTTCATAGTCCTCTAGCTTTTTCAAAGTTGCTGCAAAATAACCGCAAGCAAGTGCCAGCACCTGTTAATAGGTTGCTTTCTCACAGGCTATCTAGCTGTCTATCCATCTATCTGTTTGGTGTAGTGCTTAAGTGTGCGGACTCTAATCTGGGAGAACTGGGTTTGATCCCCCACTCCTCCGCATGCACCTGCTGGATGACCTTGGGCAAGCCATAGTTCTGGCACAGCTATTCTTGAAAAAGAGCAGTTTCTGTCAGAGCTGTCTCAGCCCCACCTACCTCACAGGGTGTCTGTTGTGGGGAGGGGAAAGGAGTTTGTAAGCTGCTCTGAGACTCCGAGTGAAGGGTGGGGTATAAATGCAATCTCTTCTTTATCTATCTATCTATCTATCTATCTATCTATCTATCTATCTATCTATCTATCTATCTATCTATCTATCTATCTATCTATCTATCTATCTACCTACCTACCTACCTACCTACCTACCTACCTACCTACCTACCTATCTTTACATCTAAACAAAACATGAAGCTTATTTCTATAAACAGAGCAATAACAAAAACATTCATTATATACTGTCAAGTGTTGTAGTTACCTGAGTAGTGGGGTGGCACTTTCTAAACATTCCACACACCTCTAAATCAGTTGGCTCCATGATGTGTCACTCAGAAGCTGTCCCTATCCACTGGCTGCATTGCCTGAGTCCCACCCACATTGGCTGTTTCCAGCTTTCCCATTGGCTGTGCAATGTACTCTATCAGCCATTGGCCCATCAACTGCCACTCAAGAGTACTCACGTGCCATTGGCCGGGTGCTGTGTCTACTCCTCTTCCCTACCCACTCCCCCATCAGTCACTGTTCCCTGTCAGAAGCACTGACAAATGTTTGTGTCTCCCAATGAAGACACTTCTGCTTGGCTCTTCTGTGGGACTAAGTTTTCCCTTGGTGGCTGTTGGTAGGCAACCAAGCTTGGTTCTGCCAGTAAAAGGACAAAGGAAGGAAACCCTTTCCAGCCTTGGGGCCAGTCCTGATTAGGGTTGCGAAAGCCAGAGTTTGGGGAGGGGAGAGGCCTCAGCTGAATAGAATGCCATAGAGGACACCCTCTAAAACAGTTATTTTCTTCAGGGGTGGTGGTGAGATCTGTTATCTGCAGTTCAGTTGTGATACCAGGTGATACCAGACAATAGAGATCAGTTCCCCTGGAGAAAATGGTTGCTTTGGAGGATAGACCCTATGGCACTATACCCTGCTAAGTCCTTCCATCCCCCCAACACTGCCCTCCATGGGATCTGCCACCCAAATCTCCAGGTATTTCCCTACTCAGAGCTGGCAACCCTACTTTCCCCTCAGTGCCTGTTGTTAGGCAACCCAGCTTGGTTCTGTCAGTAAAAGGCCCTTCCCACACCTCTTTTGGCCTTTGGGAGAAAACTCATTGGGGCCAGTCCTGACTAGGGGAGAGGCCTCAGCTGAACAGAATACCATAGAGGCCACCTTCCAAAGCACTAATTTTCTCCAGGCGGGAGAGATCTGTTGTCTGGAGTTCAGTTGTGATACCTGGCAATCTCCAGGGTCCACCTGGAAGTTGGCTACCCTAGGCATAGCAGTCAGTGCTTCAGAGCAGGATCTGCTAGACCCAGGTTCTTGCTGAGTGAGTGATTTTGGGCCAGTCACAAACTTTCAGCCTAACCTCCCTCAGAGGGTTGTTGTGCAAGTCAAAAAGGGGAGAGGAGAATGATGTAAGCTGCTTTGGTCCCCACTGCAGAGAAAGACTACTTTTCTTCCAGGGGAACCATTGTTGTTAATCTCCAGGTGAGGGCTGAAGATCACTCAGAATTACAACTACTCTCCAGGGAGGTGGGGGGGAGGAGATGGAAAGCTGAAGTCAGAGGAGCAGAGGAGCATAACGGCAGGTTGATGCTTGGCTGGGAGGGAGATAGGGTTGCCAACTCTAGGTTGGGAAATTCCCGGAGTTTTGAGGGGTGGAACCTGGAGAGGGTGGGGTTTGAGGAGAGGTGGGTCCTCAGACAGGTACAATGCCATAGACTCTACCCTCCAAACCAGCCATTTCCTCCTGTGGAACCATTGTTGCCAATCTCCAGGGGAGAGATGGAGATCACTCAGAATTACAACTGCTCTTCAGATGGCAGAGAACAGTCGTGGACTCTGTGTCATTATACCCTGGTGAGATTGCCACAGCAATTGACACTGAGTACCCAAAGCCAGGGCATTCTCCCAGAGCCTCTTTCTAGAGCTTGTTGTATTTACTTTCACAATGGGCCTGATTCCTAGTAAAATATAAATTTAGTCTTAGAATAATTAGACTTGTCTATATCAAAGAAGAAACTGATTTGATATCTATTATTATTAAAATCATATAGCCATAAATTGTTTTTAAACTAGGTCTATTATTATATGTACTCAATGCAGTTCTATGGATAAGCAAGAAAGCTATAAAGATGTTTGGCTAGGAAGGTATTATTTAAGTCTTTATTGTTTGCTATAAATTCCAGTACTGGCAACCAAAGTTCCATAATATTGGATTGGGATGTAGATGCTTCTGATTGCAGAATCTGATCTGAGATCCCCCCCATTAAAAATAATCCCATATTCTGTTGTACTAGTGGGTCATTGTCAGAGGATTTTTTTCTTTCTACTTAACTGTGATTGATGTTTTAGCCATGGACAAGAGTGTAGCTATCAAATCTCTCTATAATGCAGAGAAAGAAGTCTTGCCAATAATTTAGTAATATTACTTTGGGTTTAGCAGGGATTGAATAGTCAGTGATTAATTTTATATGTTCCAATACTTTTTGCCAGAATCTTTGTATAATTTCACAGATCCACTAGCAATGTATAAATAAGCCCATTTTTTACATTACTTCCAACATTAAGGAGGGATTGTTGGTTTTATGTGGTGTATTTTTAAAAGGGTTAGGTACCAACATGTAATTATTTTAATGACTGCATCTGGATATTAATTGATCTTATTGAATATATTAGTGATTTCCATATTTTTTCCCATTGTGGTTCAGAGAGTTCAACCTTACCATCCATGTGCCAAATTTTTGATATAAAAATAGTTGCAAGCTCTCTATATGAACTAAAATTTTATAAATTATAGAAATTAGTCCTTTGTGATTTTCTATCTCCTTAAGAATGTTTTCAGTAATTGGTCTAACTAAACTCTTCTTGATTTCAGGATTTTCTATTAGATGTTTTATTTGTAGATATTCAAACCATGGAATATTATTACCCATCATGTTTTCTAGTTTAGTTTTTTCAGTGATATGACTTTTATGAATAACATCTATTAAGTAAGTTAGATTGTGGGTTCTCCAAGTTGAAAAGGAATCTCCATTGTTGCTGGATGGGAACCAAATTTGACCAATAAAAATGATAACAGTGAATGAGTTGGACCGAACTTAATTTTTACTGTCCCATATTTGAAGAATATTAGTAAGGAATATATTATGTAGTATAAAAGGTGGTCTCTTGGTTTGTTTATTCAACATTATATTGTTAATCATTTAAGGACTTAAATAAGCTTTTGCCATGTCTATCCAATCATTTGGTACTGAGGAATTTAACAACGTAATTAAATTAGCAAATTGGGTTACTTCAGCTTCAAATCAGGAGTGTCAAGGCCAACCCTTTTAGAGGGTCTACATAAAATATTAAATACCACTATAGGTTTTTTATAGTTCCAAATAAAATTATTCAAATTCTTTTGCTATTTGGGTATATCTTTTCTAGGGATAGGAACTGGAATAGCCCTAAAATAATAAAAATGGGAAAATAAAAGATTTAACAATATTTATCTTATCCATCCAAGACAAATTATCTTTGTTCCAGATTTTCAACAAGTTAGTTATTGATACCTCTAATTCTAAATAGTTATGTTTTAATAAATCCTCCAAATTGAGGGACATTTTTATACTTAAATATTGCCAATTATTAACAACCCATCTATAAGAAAAATTATCTTTGATAAATTGGATCAAGGATGAAGATAAGTTCATTGGATAAAGCTCTGCTTGCACTGGTTATTACTGAGACTTGAAATTTTGCTAAAGTGATTGGAGATATCTTCTAATGCATAGAGTCATGTTTTTGGGTCTATAATGTAAACTACTAAATCATCAGCAAATAAGCTGATTTTATATTCTTTTTCTTTATTATTATTCCTTTTATCATCATTTTTTTGCATTTTATTTTATTTAAGAACTGAGTTACAAATAAAGATTGCAATCTTTTATCATCATATTATGTCTGATTGCAGTTGCTAGGGGTTCTATGGAGATTACAAATAAAAGGGGTGGTTGCAAATAAAAGGGATGTTTCTTTAGTAGGCACAAAATCTGTGGATTGTATACCATTTATTTTTTACTTGAGCTTTCAGTGTGGAATATAAACTTTGAATGGCCCATCTAAAGTTATCACCGAAGCCCATTTGATTTAATAGCAATTGCAGATAAGGAGTTTCTAAACTATTAAACGCTTTCTCAATATCTAATGCCAAAATAATTTATGAAGTAAGATTATTATTACAATGATTAATTATATTTAAAGTTTTGCATATATTATCAGTTATATTTCTATTCTGCATAAAACCTGACTGGTCTATGTGGATATAGTTTATGATAAAGAAATTTAACCTTTTAACTGGGAGGGCTGTAAATATTTTAGCATCTTGATTCAGGAGAGATATTGACCTGTATGATTTTGGAGATGTGTGGTCTTTATTCTTTTTTGGCATTACTATAAAATTTGCCAGTTCCCATGTTTTGAGCATTATACCTTTATTCAAGCCATTGTTGAATGTTCCAGTTAATGGTTATGCTAAGATTTGTTTACATATTTTTAATAGAATTCTGCAGGGAATCCATCCCTACCAGGGGATTTGTTATTTTTTGATGTTTTGATGATATCTGTCACTTCTTGTACTGAGATTGGATGTTCTAAATAATTTTTATGTTCCTCTGAGATTTTATTAACATATTTATTTACACTGCAGACTGGAAGGTCAGTAGCTCAGCAGTTCAAGACCCTGGTGCCGCCTGATGGAGTAAGTTCCTGTCTCTAGCTCCAGCTCCTGCCAACCTAGCAGTTTGAAAGCAAGAAATTGCAAGTAGATAACAGCATTCTGTGCACCTTAGCATTTAGACATGCCAGCCACATGACCATGGAAACATCTTTGGACAGTGCTGGCTCTTCAGCTTGGAAACAGACATGAGCACCACCCCTTGGAGTCAGATTCAACTGGCTTTCAAGCAAGGGAAACTTTTACCTTTTTAGAAATTCTTTAATTAGGTCTTCTGAAGGATTATTTGATTTGTATAATTTTTTTGTAGTAGTTTAGAAAAGAGTATACATTCTTTTGATGAAGAATGCAATATGCCATATGCGTCTTTGATGTAATTGATTTGGTTAGCCGAAATCTTTCTATGACTATAATGTCAATATTCTTGTTTTTTGTACCAAAATTTCTGTTTCAGATATAATAGATCTTTCTGAAGTTTAGAAATTTCTAAAGTTTCTTTTTTTTATTTCAAGCAGTAATTTTTATAACTGTTCTTACTGCTATTTTTTCTTATGGATGTTTTCAAGATTTTTAATTTTGTTCATTATTCCGTCTTTAACGTGATCTTTCATATTTTGTAGCTGAAGCAACTGCAATGTATTTCCCTCTAATCACAGCTTTCATTACATCCCAAAAAACCTCCCCAAAATGCCACATTCTGAATTATGTTTAAAATAATTTTGTATTTCTGCCTCAATATCTGTATATGTTTTGTCATCTAATAAAAGAAATTTGTTTAATGTCCAGTTAAGTCTACTGTCATCTCTAATAGACATTCAAAGTTTTAATCCTATTTTTGATGATGAAATTTGGTTTGTTAATTTCTGGAAATTTATAGTTGATTCTTGTATAAATATTGTGCCTACAACAGTAATACGTATAATTCTTTTCATCTTGATATTCCAAATGCCAAATATCAGACAGAGCAAATTTGTCAAAGAGATTAGCTAGCTCTGTTTTTTTTTCTATTTTTTGGGGGGTGGGGTTGCTTTCTTTTTGGAAAAGATCTGTCACAAGTCAAGTCTACTAAAAAATTAAAGTCACCTCCAACAAAATTGCACCTTCATGGAATGAATCAAATTTGGATAAAGTATTTTGAATAAACTCTATTTCATTGTTATCAGGGGCAACTGGACTCATTTCACATGCTAGCAAGGTCATGCTCAAGATCCTACAAGCTAGACTTCAGCAGTATGTGGATAGAGAACTGCCAGAAGTACAAGCTGGGTTTCAAAGAGGTAGAGGAACTAGAGATCAAATTGCCAACATTCACTGGATTATGGAGAAAGCAAGGGAGTACCAGAAAAACATCTACTTCTGCTTCATTGACTATGCTAAAGCCTTTGATTGTGTGGATCACAAGAAACTGTGGCAAGTCCTTAAAAAGATGAGAGTACCAGACAACCTCATACGTCTCCTGAGAAACCTGTATAAGGGTCAAGAAGCGACAGTTAGAACTGGACGTGGAACAACTGATTGGTTTAGAATAGGAAAAGGAGTACAACAAGGATATATATTGTCCCCTTGCTTATTTAATTTATATGCAGAATACATTATGTGAAATGCCAGCCTGGATGAATCACAAATTGGAATTAAGATTGCTGGGAAAAACATCAACAACCTCAGATATGCAGACGATACCATTCTAATGACAGATAGTGAAGAGGACCTCAAGAGCCTCTGGCTGAAAGTGAAAGAGGAGAGCACACACATTGGCTTGAAACTCAACATAAAAAAACCCTAAGATCATGGCATCCTGTCCCATCTCTCCTTGGCAAATAGAAGGGGACATCATGGAAGCAGTGACAGACTTCACGTTCCTGGGATCCAAGATCACTGCAGATGGTGACTACAGCCATGAAATTAAAAGATGCCTGCTCCTTGGGAGGAAAGTGATGGCAAACCTAAACAGCACAATAAAAAGTAGAGACATCACCCTGCCAACAAAAGTCCGTGTGGTCAAAGTGACAGTATTTCCAGTAGTAATGTATGGTTGTGAGAGCTGGACCATAAGGAAGGCTGAGTGCCGAAGAATAGATGCTTTTGAATTATGGTCCTGGAGAATACTCTTGAGAATCCCTTCGACTGCAAGGAGATCAAATCAGTCAATCCTAAAGGAAATCAAACCTGATTGTTCCCTGGAAGACAAGATCCTGAAGTTGAAGCTCAAATACTTTGGCCACCAAATGAGAAGGGAGCACTCACTGGAGAAGACCCTGATGCTGGGAAAGATTGAAGGTAAAAGAAGAAGGGGACAGCAAAGGATGAGATGGTTAGATAGTATTATAGATGCAACAAACATGAAATTGAGCAAACTCTGAAGTACAATGGAAGACAGGAGGGCCTGTGATCCATGGGGTTGCAAAGAGTCAGACTCGACTGTGCAACTGAACAAAAACAAAAGGGCATAAATAGATGCCAAAGTAATATCAATTCCATTTAATACACCCTTTATGAATATATAATGTCCATTAGCATCAATCTCTTTTTTATATAGGAATCTAGTATTTTGAGATATTAGAAGACTTAGAAGATCAACCAGCTTGGTATTGTTGAGAGAATCCCTGGTTTTAAGAATCTGTGGGCTTTTTAAAGATGGGTTTCTTGCTGTAATAATATATCATGACATTGTTTAAGTTCATGGTAACTCTTTTAGCATTGATTTTATTGTTTAGCCATCTCCAGTTTATTGACAATGTCTTAATAGCATTATTCATAGTGTTTGTATCCAAAAAGCTATATTGTCATAAAGACCTCATGAGCATTGGTGTGTTAAGATCTTTTTGCCATTCATCTCTCTTAAAATTAAATTGTTGCTAGTTAAACCATATTGAATGGACCGATAATACCCATAATATTACCTGGTCAGTGTATATAACCTTATTATTAATAAATCATTTTTCTTCTCTGTTCTATTTATTACATCATGATATGAAATAGGAACCTTTAAAATTAATACAATGACATTCAGCTTAACATTTTCCCCCTCCCTACCTACCCAATGAAAGATTTTTTTAAAAAAACCCTCCAAAACATATAATACTATAACCTAACTAAATCTCCCATTAAGAGGAGCTCCCCAGAACCCTGGACATTTATTGCCAGGGAAATAAGGCAAAACCACCCTATGTTCCAGAAGTAAAAACCTTAAGGAAGCAACAAGAACTTAGTCCCTTCTTCCCCCCTGCCCTGACCCTGAATAAACATTATTAATTTTCTATTTATTCAGCAAGACTTCCAAAATAGTCAAAAGATAGTTTCTTAGGGAATGAAATTAAACTCTAAGACATTTGTCTAGTCAGTATTTTACTCCATATCAGTGGAGTAGCAGAAGAGGATGGGTTGTGATTTTGTGCTTTCTTCATCTACTCCTGTTGGAATTCAGTGTTTAATACTTGAAGGAGTTTGTAGCCAGTGTCTGGGTCTGTAGCATAAAGATATTTTCCTTGACAAAGGACCTGAAGTTTGCTGGAAACTATCCATCTATATTTTAAGTTAGCCTTAATAAGCTTGGCTGTGATGGGTTTCATTTCCAAGCACAGTTGTAGCATTTCAGCCGAAAGGTCTCAAAACACTTGTATTTCTTTTCCTTGGAACATAAGCACTCCTTTAGACCTGGCTTGCTGTAGGATCCTTTGCTTTGTGGGATAATCTAGAAACTGCAGTTATGTCTCTTGGAGTTTTTGAACGTAGGCTGTTTGCTGAGCCCACCTGGTAGACTTGCACAATAACAAGAGTGATGCCTTCCTTGAGATTAAGTGTCATAATGAGCCTTGATGCCAAAAAAGCAGGTAAATCAGTTGAATTTCTCCTCAACTCTCTTAATTAAATTTATTTTCAAGTTCCATAGTTGATGTTCCTTCTGTTGTAGGTGCCACAGTTCCTCCTGCAATGTGAGACTGAACTCCATGGCCAACTCTGCAGTTTGGCTAACAAGTTATAGAACCTTTTATTTCCTCAAGCTGGTCTATAACAGGCTTAAAGAGGGTCATCAATTTAGCCATAATTCCCTTCTCTAACTTCTCTAAGGAGTTGAGGATATCTTGTTTGGTTAGGCTTGCTCCTTCAGGTAGCTTCATCATGCCCATGGCCACCATTTTAAGTTCTTCCTCTTATACAGAGCTTGGTCTGTTTTTAGGTTCCTCCAAAAGGAAGACTCTGACTGAGTGTGTTTTAGTTGTAGAGGGTTTGATTTTGTTCCCCCCTGTTTTCTCCATCACCTAGGATGTAAAAGGGGAAATCTTACTTTTTTTGAAGGTCAGAGTGAGGGAATAGAATTGGGAGCCAAGCTCTCAGACATCCGCCATACTCTTCCATGATGCCAAGCACCCTACAGGCAAGCTTTTCAAAGGCTTCAGTGTTATCTCTAACTGTGCACTACTACAGCAGGGGATAATTAGCTGGTCTTAAAACTGGGATAGAATGAAAGAAGGCAAATAGAGAGCATTCATGGGGTTCTGCGAAGGTTTACTATCTCCTCATCATATTATGGTCTTCTGTATGCAAATCCGCTACATTTGAATGTTATTTTTTTCATGAGAGATGTTCTTATTGCTGCTGTTCCTAATTCAGACATTTTCTTAATGCAATTTTATACCACCTACACCACTTATATTATATATGCTACTTACAGTGAAGTCTTAAGAAGAGTTATGCCCTTCTAAGCACGTCAACTTCCATAGATTTAGAAAGCTGTGATTTTTAGGATTGCACTGTTATTCACCATTTATATGCCACTGACAATGAGGAGGAGGAAATCCAGAGCTGGATCTTTGCCTTGAAGTAAAAATAGCTTAGGGAAGAAAGAAGTGGGTGCCATGACGCCCATGAATGCCATGCTGGGGATCACTTCTGTAAATGCACTGCATTGCTTTCAGTGGAATAGACAGTTGGATCCTTATCCAAATGCAAATTCCAGTGTGAAAACGATGCTTTGGGAAACACATCTGAATGCACACACATATGTAAAATTCAAACATTCTCAAGGGTCTGCTTGTCTTGAAAATCCTGTGGGGTCACCATAAATTGGCTGCAACTTGACCATACTTTACACACACACACACACACACACATTTTGTACATTGCCTATGCAGAAGGTGATTCAACAATTTATAAATGCTGTTATTGCAATTTAAGTCAGTGAATCAAAATTGCTCAGTCAGAGAAAAAGAACCCCCAGATCATTGAGGAGTATCTATTAGATATTTTCAACTTGGATTTAGCAACAGCAGCTTATGTTCTGCCACCCTCAGTAGGTAACTGGCACTGGGAGTAAGAAGGAAGAAAATGCAACATCATTAATACCAAGCCTAAGACAGTATGCTGTGGATTTTTGAGTACTCCTCTCCCACCTTCTGTAATATCATGCCTCTTTTTAATAAGATTACCCTTTCTGCTAGATCAAAATTTAACATAAAGGGCCTAGGCGCCCACTTTAACAGCACTTCCATTTTTGTTATGTGGGTGAGGAATCCTGTGTAGAACTATTATTAAACTGGTTTCTTGTTGTCATTTGTAAGCCCTTAACCTTTTTCTGGGCTACTTCAGGAGAAATGAAGATCCATGTTCTTAACTAGACTTCCCCCAAATGTTTAGACCCAGTTCAGGCCTAGATTCTGTTTAGACCTAGTACAATTAACTACCTGTCATCACATTGCCTAAGCAATCCTGAAGAGAAGTGAATAACAAGACTGCTGAGCCAGGATGGTGCAGCACCATAAGTAGCAGGCAGGGTTCTCTGATAGGGTGTGTATAGAAAAATATTTCTCTGATTCAGTGATTAGACTCAAATGGTTCAGCTGGGAACATGTCCCTGTGACTTTCACACCTGACCAAATGGCAGGCACAAATGCCAGGCCTGGTTCTGCATTTCAAAGGCCACTTTGGCACCTCTGAGGGGAAGGACAGACATTGAGGCGCTTCCCCAAACTTCAAAGCCCCAGCGTACATGTACAGTCACCACATAAGCTATGGAGGCTCCTTCAGAGTAGACACACCTTTCTACTCTGTCATGATTGGGTACTGGCCATGCTCAGTTGTGACAGAGGTAGGAGAAGAGTTGTCTTTAGCCTATGAAAAGACACACAGAAAGAGGGTCCCTTTCTAAGAGTTAGTCTCCGTTTGGATTACGCGCCGGCAACACTGAATTTTGCAAGGGGGCAACAAGCTGACCTTAATTGCCCATTGCAAGCATGGCTTTCATCTTTAAGATCCCTTGGAGAATGGACTTTGGTTTGACTGTTCTCTGGACCAAGGATTGGTAATTATGATGCTTTTGTATGTTAGTAAGAGCTCTACAGAGCTATAGGAATGTTCATTGTTTTCTAACCTGTGTAAGTCTCATGTCATATAACTGCTGTGTTTAATAAAGATCTTATATAGATTAAACTGATCTGGTTTGGATCAATATTGTACCTGGACTGCTAGGGCTAAATCTAGAGTCTGAGCTGCTCACCAGAAGGCTACTATTGTGTGTTAATCCTCTGCAGCTCTACCCCAGAGCTGATAAGTTGTTAATTCCCAAAAACCAGGAAGGAGGTGGGACCTATTCTCCTGTCTGAGTTGGGAACATTCTTAAATAGGTCCTGGTGGCAGAACACTGATTTCAGTGCTCTTAAAAAGCATGCGGGGTCTGGCACTCTCACACTCCTGGAGAGGGTGAGACTGATGTGAGATTCTCCACGTGCTGGTATAGTAACAAGGACTTGCCTCTCCCTTATCTCCTGGACTGGAGGTGAGAGGGTGCAAGAGGTGAGAACCCTGTGCTTGTTGGCAGTGTCTGGATTCTGGACCTGTGGGCAGAGTCTAGATCCTGTACAGGGTGGTTGGTGGGCAGGGTGGGCCCCAGCTAATCCGGTGTTCACCACTGCTCCTGCCCCTGCCCCTGGCAAGAGCCACCTTGGCTGCCCTGCCCTCCTCCCTCCCCACGGTGCTGCAAATGAGGCGCTACGTGAGTCCAGGCCCCTGGCTTTAGAAAGGTTGGATTTCTTTGCCCTGAGAAGCTTGTAAATTGACCTCAATAATATATCTCAGCTCAAGGACAGGCAGAATAGCTCTGAGCGATATATTCCAAAGTGGCTAAACAATGAAACATATCAGATGCCGCTGTGGGGTGGTTGCTCATGCCGAAAAATGATGATAAACAATTGAGAAGTAGGACAGTATCTATCTTTGATTCCTCCTTAATAAAAAGTACTATCAACAACAATGGTCAACAAATTCAGCAAAGAATATGGCAATCTCATCATTAGCATGAAGACTGCAGGTAGTGTGCCTATTTAAATCTGTAAATACAAGTGTGTGTATGTGTTAAGTGCCATCAAGTCAGTTCTGACTTGTGGTGGCCCTGTAAATTAATGTTCTGCAAAATGTCCTATCATTAAGAGGCTTGCTCAGGTCCTACTTTGGCATTTTCTGCTTTAAACTTCAGCAGCAGTTGTTTCAGGTCTTCACTGTTTTCTGCCAGTAATGTGCCGTCATCTGCATATCTCAGATTGTTAATGTTTCTTCCACCAACTTTCACTTCACCTACATCTAAATCTAATCTACATTTCCTCTCTCTTCAATCTATATGTTCTGCATATAGACTGAAGAGATAGGGGGATCCTTGTCTGATACCTTTGCCAACTGGAAACCATTCTGTTTCTCTGTATTTTGTCTGAACAGTAGCCTACTGTCCAGAGGATAGGTTGCACATCAAAACAATCATATGCTGTGGCACACCCACTTCTTTTAAAACCTACCATAGCTTTTTATAATCTGCACAGTCAAAAGTTTTGCTGTAATCAATGAAACATAAGCTGATTTTCTTCTGAAATTCTCTCATATGATCTCTAGTGCCTCTTCCTTTTCTAATTTGTATTAAATGTAATGCATTCAGAAACATGGCAGGGAATACATTATTTATTTTAAATTATTTTTTTCTGATTTCTAGCATGAGAATTGGTAAGGTAGTACAAAATTAATTCAGACAGATAGTGGCATAGTGCTGTTGTAATGACAAACCATAGTAGACTATGTGAACAAGTCTATAAAATCCTTGAACTTGCATGCTTCTTTCCTTTCCCTTAAATATATTCTCCCAACAAATTATTTCCACTTTCACAGAAATAATAATTTTTCATTACAACCAAAGTGGCAAAATTGTGGTTTCTTGCCAATCCAGGATTCTCAACCAGGATCAAACCACAGTTTAGAAACTTGGTTTGCAGGAAAAGTGACAGTCATCACTGGCTAATTCAGATGTAATGACATACAATGTTTAGACCTCAGTGTGACAATGGCCTATTATGCACACACAGCTTATTGCCAATTTTCACTGAAGTTTAGTTGCGTGGTTTGAATTTGAATGCTGTGTGCGCTATCTGCACCTTTATTTTTCTCCATTTTTTTCTCCTAGGCATTGATTAGTGCAGCACTCCATTACAACTGTGTTACAGTGAGAAATGTCCAAAAAGCTGCAGGTTTCCCATCATAGCTTCCTGCTCACTTTACATCTCTGATCAATTCCATTCCCCTCTGATGACACCCCCCCTCACATGAAATGCACACAGGACTGAAATCCATTTTTCTTGCATCAGAGATGCTGCCGTTTGCATTCTCCATGATACCCCAACCAAACCAAAGCAGCTGAGAGATGTAGCTGCTTGAATGACTCTTTAACCCCCACCACGAGTGCATGTTTTTTTTATTATTATTCAGCTATCAGAGACTAGCTAATTTCAGGAGTTTGATTAGCATTTTATCACTAGTCTCAGTTCACTGAAAAAAAATATAGGACAAGTAAAAAGTTAAACAGGTACGCAAGAGGTATTGGTCCCGTGTCCTACAAATGGTTGGATGGGTGGAATGAGTTCACAGTGGGCAGTGAGGTTGATGTAAAGGGTGGGGAAGTTCAGGGGGGAAAACTGATGCGTTCATTCTGCTCTTTGGTTCACTTTGACTTGGAAGTGACACAATAAAAAAATGCCTCATAACAAGTAACAAATTAACAATTTAGCTGAGATAGACAGGAACTCACAATATTCATTGTTTATTAACACTAAAATATTAACATTTAGCTTAACATGGATATGATCTCCTTCTCTTGGGGTTTTAGGATAGTGTGGGTTTACTTTTCTTTATCCCTAGAATTAGTTCCCTTTCCCTATTTTTCTTTGTAGTTTTAGTAGTATATGCAAAAACCAATAAAAAAATCCCCTTCAGGGGGCCAAAAAAAAAAAGGCCTCAAAAGCACATTAAGGCTTAAAGTGTGTCTTTCCCTTAGTACTAACACTGTCTTTCATTTAACAATTGTTATGAAATATTTGTCCCAGATGGATTTGTCTTTATGATACTTAACATCCTCTTTTTTCAGAGAAATGATCTTTTTGTCCATTACATGGACAGTTTGGTGTAGTGGTTAAGTGGTTAAGTGTGCGGACTCTTATGTGGGAGAACCGGGTTTGATTCCCTACTCCTCCACTTGCACCTGCTGATGTGACCTTGGGTCAGTCACAAGCTCTGGCGCAGCTGTTCTCTCAAGGACAGTTTGTGTTAGAGTTCTCTCAGCCCCACCTACCTCACAGGGTGTCTGTTGTGGGGAGGGGAAGGGAAAGGAGTTTGTAAGCCACTCTGAGACGCCTTTTGGCAGTGAAGGGCGGGGTATAAATCCAAACTCTTCTTCTTCTTCTTCTACATTAAAAAAATTCCAACCATATTTTCTGGCCGGTTGGATTTGTGACACAACTGAAGTTCACCATGGATTGGGCCATTCTGATACCATTCATGACATAAGTAGTTAGCTCTGTATTTTAGCACTGCCATAAAGAATGTGAGGATTTGGTTAGGTTAGGAAAAATCTATAAACAATTTAAACAAGCATTTGTGTACACAAATCATCTCAGTCTCACAGACTTCAATGGGATGGAAACACCTTAAGGGAAAGGTTGATTGTTTCATTAGTTTATGGATCAAATGAGGGTTTATAAATGAATGCTTCTGAACATTTTTGTTCTATGCTGTGAACAAATAATCTACTATAGGCTTAATAAGCTCTATGAATGAGGCTGCTCAATTAGGCAAGTATAATCCCCACCAAAATCAATGAGAATTATGTAAAAGTTTAAAAAAAGCTACAGAACTTCAGCTCTAAGAACACAATATGAAGAAAGTTAAGTCCAGCTCATTCCAATGAAACCAATCACCATTGAAACCAATTTGATATATGTGCATAATTACAATGGTGTCCCTAATCTTCTCTTGATTATGTTCCAAAGGGAACATTGGCCTCAAACTACTATTGTTGAATGGATTTGAATAAGATTAAATGCAGCAGTCCAGGAAAGATAACTGAGTCCTACTGGCACTGGCAGGAGCCCCAGAAATAATCATGATTCTCATGTGTTTATCACTTGAGCTGTAGCTTCAACACTGCATGTGCTAAACTCAAGACCAACATCACAGACTAGCTCACAAAATCATTCATTCCAGCATTATTCCTATTGCAGCTTCCATTGTATCTTGTTTACACAGTAATGGCAGGTATGAAATAACTTTGAAACAGTTATCCTGCCCATTCAATATCCCACAGCTCCACCTTATCTAGTGTGCTGAAAAATATGTCCCTCAAATTATTTCTAGCATTTCATTTTAGTTTAATTAGCAACTAAAATATAGAAAGTACTGCAGCTGGTAAACTATGAACACTCATGAATACATGCCCTGTTCATATGTTACATTAAATGCACAGAGAACCTTGTGTATATGGGGAAAGACTGTGGTTCAATGAAAAAGCCTCTGTTTGGCATGCAGAAGGTCCCAGGTTCAATCCTCAGGATCTCCAGTTAAAAGCATCAGAAACTAGGTGAAGTGAAAGACCTTTTTCTGTTTGAGACCTTGGATAGCTGCTGCCAGTCTGAGCAGGCAATGGTCTGACTCAGTATGCGGCAGTTTCACATTTCAAAGAAATCTTTATGAGTACACATGTGGGTCGAGCAGGCACTGTCCAGATACCAAATATGACTTTTTTGTGGCTCCTTGTGCCAGCCAGTTTGGTGTAGTGGTTAAGTGCGTGGACTCTAATCTGGGAGAACCGGGT
Source organism: Gekko gecko (assembly GCA_029375565.1). Lineage (NCBI taxonomy): Eukaryota > Metazoa > Chordata > Lepidosauria > Squamata > Gekkonidae > Gekko > Gekko gecko. Next base: position 57,329,855 of record JAPDNY010000003.1, on the reverse strand, counting down.
TTGATTCTCCACTCCCCCACTTGCACCTGCTGATGTGACCTTGGGCAAGCAATAGTTCTCATAAGAGCTGTTCTTGAAAAAGAGCAGTTTCTGTCAAGAGCTCTCTCAGCCCCACCTACCTCACAGGGTGTCTGTTGTGGGGAGGGGAAGGGAAAGGAGTTTGTAAGCCGCTCTGAGACTCCAAATGAAGGGCGGGGTATAAATCCAATCTCTTCTTCTTCTTCTTCTTCTTCTTCTTCTTCTTCTTCTTCTTCTTCTTCTTCTTCTTCTTCTTCTTCTTCTTCTTCTTCTTCTTCTTCTTCTTCTTCTTCTTCTTCTTCTTCTTCTTCTTCTTCTTCTAAAATATTTATTTAATGACAGCTATTTAGAGTTTCCCCCTTTTCTTTTCTCTGGGAAAGGGATCTCTTTGTTTAAAGGGAATGCAATTTCTCTTAATGTGGCTTGGCTTCCCACAGAGATGACAAATGATCCTGCCTTTGTTATTTATATTCAAAGTCATGTGATCAGTGCTTAGTTTAAATTCTTTGTCAGGCTTTTCAAATTGTCTGTGTTCATATGTTTCTTCAAGCTGATTTATAACTTCTGTGAGAGACAGATTACTCTTAGATTCAATCTGAGGCACTATATTTCCATACAACTCTGGCAGGCTTACTAATAGTGACACAATCAGATATTGAGCAACAGTTTCCTTTCCTGCACTCCTCAATTGTTCAATCAATCCAAGAATTCCATCCTGATGGTGACATAAACGGCCCCCCTCTTTCATCTTAGTGCTGAAGTTTCTTTTGTAGATACAGCTAGCTTTTTAATGAGGAATTTACATGCAACTGTGATGGTCTGCACTTTTTAAGAGGCTTAGAAGTGCTGTACATACAACTACAGGACTGTAAAGGGTTAATCCTTTACAGAGCCAGAGAGCCTTGAGCAACCACAGAATAGCATCAGCTGAGCAAAAAAAAAAAGTCTTGAGAGAACTGGATGTTGAGAAGATTCAGTCAGATTCCTGCTTTAACTGAGAAGAAACATGTACTGAGACCGTCTGTGAATAGCCCTGACAGAAAAAAGGTGTAGTGCTGACAGAGTCAGATTCCAACCTTGACCGAACACAGTCTGAATTCAGTATTAGCAGAAAGCAGCTTGAATACAGACAAAGAACTGGGGGACAGGTTGGCAAGGAAGTTTGGGTAGTAGAGAAGACTCCCATTCAGGTCAAAGGAAAAGAGAGAGATCTTCTAGCGAGAGAAGATTCCTTACCCAGTCAGACAGGGAGAGTTACTGCTGAGGAGAACAGAATTCCCTGGTATGGTGTGATTAGAAACTGCTTGTAGAGAACTTGAAAAGTCAGTCAAAAACTCAAGAAGAGTATTGGTGTTCTGAGATAAAGGGTTTAGGTGCTGGGAAGATGGTACCAGCCTTCTGGTCACCAAAAGAGTCAGTGATTACTCATTTAAAGTGCACTAGAGTGTTTGGGGAAACACTGGAACAAAAGCCTCTCAATATTATGATCTAAGCAACTGTGAATAATTTAAGAACCTTTCATTAACCCGATATATAAGATCCAAAATCTGTGCTTGTACTAGTTTTGCCTTGTTAACTGCAACCTTTGATTTCACCTGACCTTCCCCTGATGTTAAATAAAAGCTTTTGTTATTTTTGAATTTTAAAAGTGTCCCAAGGGCCATTTTCAAGGCTTTAAGGGTGATCCTATCCCTTCCCTGAAGTTCCTGGGTTGAGCAAATAGTCAATATATATCTTTCTGACAGGATGGGACAGCCAAAGCTTCTTCAGGGTAGAAGAAAACCCTGTTCAGGGCTGCTCAGTCAGTGAATGTACCAGGGCTGCTCAGTCAGTGAATGGACAGAAAAATGGAGGGAAAACCTAGCTTCTAAGGTAGGGAAAGGGAAGGGGTCCATCATAGCAGCCTTTCAAGCTCACACCACACAGCCTTGGCTGTTGGCATCTGAATTATTCTTAGCACATTCCTGTCAGTTAAACCCTTGATTATGTTACCTCTTGCCTTTTCATTGTTGGAGTCCCAAGTTCTCTGCTTTGCCTTGTCAGCATCTTCTGGTTGGTCATCCTGGATAATATCCCATAATTCTGTTTCAAGAAGGTTACTCTTCATTAATTCTCTCCAAAATAGATAATTGTTCTCCATGGGCCTATCAAGTTACCATGCTGTGCACTCACAGGAGGTCACCTTCTTTGTTCCTTTGTTCTTGCCTGCTCATGCCAAGAGCCTCTGGTGATCTTGCTATTTTTAATCAGAGATGTGCTTAATCTGGGCCACCATAGCCCCTGTTGGCAGAGTATTTAACACAGCAACCATGAACAAACTGATTAAAGAGTAGTTAAATATTTATTTAGGAATTAATATACTTGATAGGAAAGAGGACCAACAGAGATAGGTTCCTAACTACATCTTTAGCTAAGAGAGAGAATAAGATTGAGTGTGGCACTTCTGAGAAGGGGGAAATTGCTCTAAGAGTAGCAATCTGGAGATAGACAAGGAATGACAATAGGATAGAGTGTGCTGACCTCACTATCCTATCTAATTGCCTTCTTGCTGCTCCCTGCAGGGTCTTCTTCTCTTCTTCTTTGTACATCAGACATTGCCTTTTCCAACATTTAAACCACCACTGGATATTTTAGTGATGCAGGGAAGGCAGACATTGAAGTAATTCCTACACTCAGATTTCTCACTCCTTGGCATCTGTTGTGCTTTCCTGTAAGCAGAACTCAAGTGGGAGAGGGCAAAAACAGGGTTTCATGGGACTGATGTGTAGATTTGGCATTGCCTACTTACATAGAAAAGTATCATTTTAGAAGAGAAGAAGACTGGATTTATACCCTGCCCTTCACTCAGAGTGTCAGAGCAGCTTACAATTTCCTTTCCCTTCTGCTCCCCACAACAGACACGCTGTGAGGTAAGTGGGGCTGAGAGAGCTCTTTTGAGGACTGCTCTTGAGAGAACAGCTCTGAGAGAACTTGTGACTGATTCAAGGTCACACCAGCAGCTGCATGTGGAGGAGTGGAGAATCAAACCCAGTTCTCCCAGATTAGAGTCTGCACTCTTAATCACTACACCAAACTGTTTACCTATCTCTTAATAAGAGCCTGCTCCATCCTTGTTTGCGTTCACACACATCTGGTGCCACACACTTCCCTCTAGGGATTGTCATGAACTGGAAAGCTGTGGTTTGGGTTAGTCCGTGGCTCCTGGCCAAACCACGAACTGAACCAAACTGGGAGATTTATTCATGAACCAAACTGGTTTGTGGTTCATAGCACTGCAAACTCTATTGTAAGGGGACTGCCATCATTTAAACAGGGTTTGTAGAAAGCCAGAAAAACAGCTGAGTGACTGGGAGTAGCCTGTTTCAGGCTGTCTTGTGTGGTCCCTTTAAAGGGACTGTAGAAGACAGGCCAAAAGCAGCTGAGTGGCAGGGAGGTGCTCCCCACTGCTCAGCTATTTTTATGGCTTTGGTGGGGAACAAAAGGCAGGGGTTTTAAAAGACTTGGAGTCCCTTTAAACCCCTGCTTTCTGTTCTAGCCATGAACTGCCATGAGCTGCTTTAAAAATTTGTGGAAGTTTGTAACAGTAGACCCATCATGAACTTTGGTTCACGACCCACAAACAGGGCAAAGTTTGTGGTGAATTCTGCTTCCTGGTTTGGTTTGTGCCCATCCCTACTTACCACCATTGTGACAATGTCTGTTGCACACCACTAAAAAATAAACCAGGGCACAAACACTTTAGGACTCAGAAGCTGTGCTGACTAAAATCCAGAGCCTCTGTCTGCAGAAATTTTGGAAACATTGTGCAACAACAACTGAAATTGGAACGCAACACCTTTTTTTCCTCTCAGCTTAATTAGATAAACTTTACATAGAGGCATCTTTTAAATATTCCAAATACCTTAGTGGAGATTTTTTAAAAAGAATCTATGAAGGGCAACCTGGTATTCAAACAAGGGCTGCAGGAATGGCATGATAATATATCTTTATCATTCAGTGTGGAAAGATTTAAAGGTGTGGAAATATGTAAAGATGCTCAATATATTTAGCACAATTTGTGACCTGTAGTGAACAGCTACTTAAACCTTTATGACGATATTTGCCCCCTTTTGTTGTATTCACTGAGTCCTACTGTAATTTATTTGCATAACCTTGAATTTCACAAATGTTATGCATTCTTTACAATCAGTGCTTTCACAGAGCAAAGGGTGATAAAGATATGCATAATTTTATAATACTAATGTTCCTTTGGAAAGCACAACAGGAAAGAAAAGGTTTATTCAGTATTAAATCCATCTGTATATTGACTTGCTGTATTCTACTCTCATTTTGAGGGCTGGGGAGAAATACAGAGATTTTTTTTTAAGTATCTATCAGTTTTCATCTCTTATTTGTGTCCATCTAAAAGACTTCATAAAGATAACATACATACATGTTTTATGTCTGGAACCAACAAATCCATAAAGACAGGAACAGATGTTTTGATTGATGCATGACCCTCCATTCTCACATGCTGGAACACAAAGTGCTACACATTTTTTTAAAAAATGTAATCAGTAAATAAAGGAATTGATTTGGCATTGTTGAACATGTTAGCTTCAGTCAAGGACACATTTCTTGTTCTCTCTTATACAGTATATATCTGTGTCCAAGAGACAACCATATGATTCAAGATCTGAGAGCTTTTGGATATTTTTACTGTGTTCAAAGCATCCAGGAGGGACCAGATATGCACCAAGAACATCCATTCACCTGAAACACAAACCCTGATCATGTGAGCAATGGAACCTTAAACTTGCTGCCTCTCTTCATCTTACTTTGCTGCATTCTAAATAATGTTGGTTTAGTATTCTCAGGGGTCTTTTTGTAGAAAAACAGCTGCAGGAGCTCATTAGCATATGGTATGCTAATGAGCTATTAGGCTATTAGCATATGCCACGCCCCCTGACATCACCGGAAGTGATGTCAGAAGGGGAAGCAAAAGGGGGGAAGGCATCTTCAAAAGCCTCTCCTTCCCTTCCCCAGCTGGTCTGGGTGGGGGAGCTAAGAGAGAAGGGGTTTAAAGTTTAAACTCCTTCTCATGAGAGTTGGGCCACAGAAGGAGGAAAGAGGGAAGGAAAGAGAGAGAATAGAGAGAAGGAAAGAAGGAAGGAAAGAAAGAGAAGGAAAGGGGAGGGAAAGAAAGAGAGGGAAGAAGGTGGGAAACAGGGAAAGTAGGAAAAAAGAGAAGAGAAGAAGGTGGGAAAGAAAGAAAGAGAGAAGGAAAGGAAGGAATGAAAGAAATTCGGCGGCAATTCGGCCCTATTATATCCTATGGACCATTGAAGTCAATGGTGAAAACAAAGGGTATATTCTGGGGGCTGGAGGAGGGGCTTTAATGGAGAGGCTCCGAACTCACAGGGTAGCTTATGGAGCCTCTCCTAAGATACCCACCAAGTTTCAAGAACATTGGACCAGGGGTCCAATTCTATGGGCCCTCAAACAGGTTGCCCCTATTCCCTCTATTGTTCTCTATAGTGGGGAAAAAGTAACTTTGTTTCCCACCATAGAGAACAATGGAGGGAATAGGGGCAACCTGTTTGGGGGCCCATAGAATTGGACCCCTGGTCTAATGTTCTTGAAACTTGGTGGGTATCTTGGGGAGAGGCTCCATCAGCTATCCTGTGAGTTTGGAGCCTCTTCCTCAAACCCTCCCCTCCAGCCCCCAGAATATACCCTATGTTTTCACCATTGACTTCAATGGCCCATAGGATATAATGGAGCTGAAATTGACATTCGGCTGCCTGAAAGACTCCCCTGGAGCCGGCTGGGGCGGGGCTTCGCTCCTGAGTGCGTTCCCCCCCCCCAAAAAAAGACCCCTGAGTATTCTATTAGACACATCCTATGAAGTGTCCCTTTCCATGCCTTCCACATAATAATCAGTGCTGTTAGAAAGTTTGGAGTAATATTCTGGATGAATTCATACAGACAGCTCAGTTGTGAAACTCTGAACGGTAATGGCAACACTTAGTAAAATCCACCCAAAGATGACTGTGTCAATGTTATCACTTAAAATATACTGGCAGCACTGCTGTAAGGGTTGCCATAAAATGCCTGAAAAGCCCTTTGGACACTAGGGACTCTCTATATGCTATTATTAATGATAACATGGAAAAAAATATTAAGGACTGAATGTAAGGACAAAAGTAAGCAACACTGTCAGAGAAGGGTCACCCGGACGATGGTTTTCTGAAATCAGCCATTTCCCCCCAAAATCTGGAATGTTAGTCATCAGTGAAACAACTGGTTTCAGGTTGGGCCTGCAACGTTCACAAAAGTTTTAGATCTTTCTTTCCGCTAATCTTTTCCACATCGTGAATTGTGAAGGGTACAACATTTTTATACTTTTCATTTCAAACCATTTTACCTATTATTTCATGCATGTATTCTGAACATGGATCACTGAGACAAGTCTTCTGCTTCTTAGGAGGCATGTGAGGTAAATAAAAATTACCCCAGTAATAGATATCTATAGTGCTTGTGCTAAATATCTATAACCTGCTCCGGTCTCTTCAGTGAGGTGACATGTTTCTCTCTTTCTTTTTTTTTCTAATGAACTTCCTAGAGCTTATAAAAAGCACCTTATTTTTGATCACTGTTTAACGTTGGGGAAAACAGCAGTAATGTAAATGCAACTTCTAGGAGGTGGCAAGTCTTCCCCAGTGTATCAAGTTTCTGTACTTTGTGGGTGTTAGCCGAACTGCTTATCTACGCAGTAGGCGGACTAACTTATTTGAGTTGCTGGCCTATGTATACAGAGAAAGCGAACTTTGCACCAAGAACCTGTTTCCCCAAAGAGAACACTTGACAAGGTTTCTTAAGTTAAATCAAGATTCTCTTTACTGAATATCTTTTTAATACACAGGCATACAAAACAGATTCACTCACACATACATGCAAGTTCCTTTAGATACAGTAGAAATGGAAACACAATATTGGGGGTTTAAACTAGAAGTATTTAGGCAGGGGAAAAGCTCATAATACTTATCTGATCCTGTAGATCGACCTTCCACAGTGAAGAATATAAGGATAGTTTCTTAACTAAGGATATTCTTACTTTCACTGCACACAGTTAGAACCAGCCAACATGTGTGAGGGCTCCTTGGTCGCGACTCCAAGGAAGCACAGCAAGTTACCTATAGTAGATGTAAGGTTGGGGGAATGGCCAATGCGACCGACAAACAAAGGTTGCACCCTGTTTTATCAGCTAGTATTGGGGGCTGGCTTGGGGTGTCTCTGGTCTGTCCCATCCCTATACCTATTGGCTATAGGATGTGGGGGTACCCTCCTACTAAGGTGGGGCAATATTGAAAGTCTACACCTTTCTACAAGGGAACATTTGGTCAAGGTGCAAAGATGGGTTGGCATGGAAACCTTAGATGTGCAGATGACTCTGGCTTGGTCCAAGTGACAGAACAGGAAACAGTCTTAACACATGCAAATGCCAAGCGTCCTGTGGGTTACATGTGAGGTATGGATTCCTCAATGGTGGACAGGTTGTTGTTTTTACATCCTTCTGGAGAATCATAATGGAAATGCTAATGGAGATGCTTCTTGTTCCCAATGTCTTATGGGTAGAGGCATGCAAGGTGTGTGTGTCTGTGACTTCATTTACATGAAAGTACAGGCTGTGTAAGGAGCTGCGGTGGCTCAAGTGGTTAAGACACTGAACTGCAGGCTGTGGAAGGTCAGTAGTTCAGCAGTTCAAGACCCGAGAGTCCCGCATGACAGGGTGAGCTCCTGTCTCTAATTCCAGCTCCTGCCAATCTAGCAGTTCGAAAGCAAGAAATTGCAAGTAGATAAATAGGTACCACTTTGGTGGAAGGTAACAGTGTTCCGTGTGCCCTGGTGTTTAGTCATGTGGCCACATGACCACGGAAACGTCTTCGGACAGCGCTGGCTCTTCGGCTTTGAAATGGAGATGAGCACCGCAACCCTAGAGTCGGATTCGACTGGTTTTCGAGCAAGGGAACCTTTACCTTTACCTTTACAGGCTGTGTGGTACCTTCCTAGTGCAAAGAGTCACATCCAACAAAGCATACATTTCTCCCAATGCAAAGACGCTTGCTAGCACCATCCTGGTGTGTGTGCAGGTCAGAAAATAACAAATAAAAGCAATTTCAAAGTTCATCTCCTAACATGGGAATAGCACTTTCTGTTAGAGATACTATGACCTTTGCAGCAAACAGGCTCCACAGGCAAACACACTGTGCTGAACAGCCATGATTACTCATGAGCTGAGCCTTGGATCTACTTGCCTTGCTGTGGTCCTCTGTTAGCAGTTACAAATCAGCAGTGCAGCTGCAGAGTAGTTAGAGTTCCCATTTTCATTTCCTTCAGCATGGAAGCCACTTTTGTATCTATGTAGTACGCAAAATCAACTCAGGGGCAGTTGCATCAAGTCGTTAAATTGTGTGAGGTATGAGCTACAATTCCCATAAGACTGTGTAAATAACCTTAATGATAACACGGACTTAGACAAAACAAAATGGTAAGACTTCTCAATTAAAAAATACAGTATTTATAACCATTCCCTGAGCAACTTATCTGCTTACTCCTTATTTATATGATTGGATGCCAAGCAGCAAGCAGTGACAACAAGTCTGTAGGCTATGCTGCGATACACATGCTGACTGCACTTACTGTATTGTGTTCTGGATGACTCTGCTCAGGCCTCATTCAGATACGGACATGCACTTAAGAAGCCCTAGGCATCTAGTTAGTTTCCCTATTCATTTAATTTTGAGCTAGAGGCTTTACAAATAGCTGAGGAAAGAAGGAATGCAAAAAGCAAAGGTAAAAAGAAAAGATTTACCCAACTGAATGCAGAGTTCCAGAGAACAGCAAGGAGACATAAGGAGGCCTTTCTGAATGAACAATGCAAAGTAATAGAGGCAAACAATAGAATGGGAAGGATTAAAGATCTCTTCAAGAAAATTGGAGAAATCAAGGGAAAGTTTCATGCAAAGCTAGCCATGATAAAGGACAAAAATGGTAGGGACCTAACAGAAGCAGAAGAGATTAGGAAGAGGTGGCAAGAATACACAGAAGAGCTATACAAGAAGGATCTCAGTGTCCTCGACAACTGTGATGGTGTGTTCACTGACCTTGGGCCAGACATTCTGGAGTGCAAAGTCAAATGGGCCTTAAGAAGCATTACTAACAACAAAGCTAGAAGAGATGATGGTATCCCAGCTGAGCTATTCAAAGTCCTAAAAGATGATGCTGTTAAAGTGCTGCACTCCATATGCCACCAATTTTGGAAAACACCACAGTGGCCATAGGATTGGAAAAGTTCAGTTTACATTTCAATCCCAAAGAAGGGCAATGCCAAGGAATGTTCAAGCTATCACAATTGTACTCATTTCACACGCTAGCAAAGTCATGCTCAAGATCCTAGAAGCTAAGCTTCAGCAGTACATGGATAGAGAAGTACAAGCTGGATTTGGAAGAGGTAGAGGAACTAGAGATCAAATGGCCAACATTCGTTGGATTATGGAGAAAGCAAGGGAATACCAGAAAAACATCTACTTCTGCTTCATTGACTATACTAAAGCCTTAGATTGTGGGGATCATAACAAACTGTGGCAAGTCCTTAAAGAGATGGGAATACCAGACCACCTCACATGTCTCCTGAGAAACCTATATAAAGGTCAAGAAGTGACAGTTAGATCCAGATATCGGACAACTGATTGGTTTAAAATAGGAAAAGGAGTATGGCAAGGATGTATATTCTCAACCTGCTTATTTAATTTATGTGCAGAGTAAATCATGCAAAATGCTGGCCTGGATGAATCACAAGCCGGAATTAAGATTGCTGGGAAAAACATCAGCAACCTCATATATGCAGACAATACCACTCTAGTTGTGTAGTGGTTAAGTGTGTGGACTCTAATCTGGGAGAACCAGGGATGATTCCCCACTCCGCCACTCGCAGCTGCTGGATGACCTTGGGCAAGCCATAGTTCTGTCAGAGGTGTTATTGAAAAAGAACAGTTTTTGTCAGAGCTCTTTCAGCCCCACCTATCTCACAAGATGTCTGTTGTGGGGAGGGGAAGGAAAAGGATTTTGTAAGCTGCTCTGAGACTCCAAGTGAAGGGCAGGGTATAAATCCAATCTCTTCTCTTCTCTAATGGCAGAAAGTGAAGAGGACCTAAAGGGTCTCTTCTGAGGGTGAAAGAGGAGAGCGTAAACGTTGGTTGAAACTCAACATCAGAAAAACTAAGATCATGGCATCCGGCCCCATCACTCCTTGGCAAATGTAAGGGGAAGTCATGGAAGCAGTGACAGACTTCACATTCCTGGCATCCAAGATCACTGCAGATGGTGATTACTACAGCCATGAAATTTAAGACACCTGCTCCTTGGGAGGAAAGCTATTGTGGACCTAGACAGCATAATAAAAAGTAGAGACATCACCCTGCCAACAAAAATCCATATAGTCCAAGAGATGGTTTTCCCAGTAGTAATGTACGGTTGCGAGAATTGGACCTTAAGGAAGGCTGAGCGCCGAAAAATAGATGCTTTCAAATTATAGTGCTGGAGAAAACTCTTGAGAGTTACCTGGACTGCAAGGAGATCAAATTAGTCAATCCTAAAGGAAATCAACCCTGCCTGTTCCCTGGAAGGCTAGATACTGAAACTGAAGCACAAATATTTTGGCCACCAAATGAGAAGGGAGCACTCACTGGAGAAGACTCTGATGCTGGGAATGATTGAAAGTAAAAGAAGAAGGAGACATCAAAGGATGAGATGGTTAGACAGAGTTACTGATGCAACAAACATGAAATTGAGCAAACTCCAGAAGGTTTGGCATAATGTAGTCCATGGGGTTGCGAAGAGTTGGACTCAACTGTACAGCTGAACAACAGCAAAACTCTTCAATAACATTTTAGGTTAGTTGTGGGTATAGTACACAAGTGAATATTATTAGAGTATCTCTGCTTTCAATTTAAGCTTTTATTAAAGCATAACTATTGTACTGGTTAACTCAACAGAAAATTATACCCTTCATTATTGTTATATAAATGATTAGAGGAGAGCAATTATATGAGTCCATAAAATTATGTCACCCCAAAGATAAACGGGTCACAAGCAAGGAGCTCCTTCTGAGAAGGAGCTGTCAATCAGTCCAACTTCCCATATTTAGAGGATTTTTAAATGATCCCTAACAATAACAATCCCTAACCATCTCTATGTGATAAGGTTCACATTGTTGGCTAACTAAATTTGTATAACTTCAAACACCATACAAGGCAATATATTTGACAGTCTTCTTAAAATATATAAAAGCAGTTCATTGTTCCTACTTTTTATCTGAACTAAGTCTATGTAAAAATAGTGGCTACAAGTTTCTCATAATATGAATAACTTTTGGCCCTCAACCAACACACCCATCTTAGAACAATGGCTGAATCTACATTTGTCTTTCCCACCAGTGTCCCCACCTTTTGACTCCGTCTTCAAAAAAGCTGTCCACATTTGGTGTCTTTTCACACCTCAACAGTGCTAGCATACTTTCACATGCCCACATACGTTTATCATCCTTTCGGGGTGGCTCCAGTGTCATTGCACCTCCACACTGCTTTAAAAGAATCTTTTCCAAACAACATTCAAACAAGCATAGAGAAAGACAGCGTCACAGCAGCACGCAACTGATTTAAAAATTGCAAATGCAGATTTGACCAATGTCTTCACTTCTGTGAACTTGGACATTCTTGCTGTTCTCAGATACTCTTTGCACCTGGGTCTCAACAAATAATATCTATTGATACAAGTTACGTGGCTTCTTATCTACATAAAGCCACAGAATAGTGTTACTACTTTATTTCTTGTTCATCTCCAAAGACATTTTGTGTGTCTAAACTCCCTTTTTGGCATGTTTAGCTAAGAGACCAGGCTAGCTCTGTTTTTGTGTGCAGAGATATCTTCCATGACTTTTTTGTCAAGGCCAGCAACTCTTCCCTTTATTCCTGGCTATAAGCATGACAACTGTACTGCTTTAATAAAGAAAACTACCCCAATGAGCTGGGCCATGCTTCTTGTGGTCAGTTGAACTGCTCAGTGAAAGTTCAGCTCCCTGATAGCAACTGGCAAGCAGACCGTGGCCTGAACTGGCAGGTGTTTCATTATGCCAGGTTTCTGTGGTAGAAGGGTAGCAAAGAGTGATGAGATTCCCAACATGTTTGATTTCCATTCTCCTTATGTGAGGCCACATAAATTACTTGATGCATGAGCATATCCCTCTTATGAGACCTCAAGTAAACTATAATTAAAATGCTGCAACTAAATTTTTGTGAAAATGAAGCACTCATAATCTGCAATCATGGGAGCACATTACATCTAATGTGACTTGCTTCCAAGTAAACCTATCCATCCTTCAAATGGATTTAATATTTATGTTTAAATGACTCCATGCCATCTTTACATTTTCCCCCAGCATGCCCACTAGAAGAGTGCTCTGTGCTTCATTTCATTTTGGCATTCCAAAATACAGCTAAAGTTAATATAAATATAGATTTATTACTAAAACTCTGCCTGTGCAGAATCTAATGTGTTATTCTGAATGCTTGGGGATAAAACACCATTCAGTTTTTGACTTCATTTAATTAAACAATTAAATGAAAAAGATACAACCTGTTCTGAACAGACCTCATTAGAGAGTTTCATATAATTACTGCTCAGAGTCCCATCAAGTGCTGTTGCCGTGCAATCACTGTTTAAAATGAATGTACATTGTGTGGGAGTGGTGCTTGGTGGATAATTGTCCTAGTAAATTATTTATCAACATCAAGCATAATTACATGATAAAATGTGGCCGAGACTCACCTTCTGCTGTCATTTGTAGTGCAGGAGGTAGGGAAGGCTGGAAGCAGATAGGCTTGGCCACTTGGTGCCCTTCGGCAAGGAGAGGTGGTGATGGGCCCACTCTCCAGCCACTTGGCCACATCAGACCGTTAGTCATGGCATAGGTGCTGGTGGGATGGGCTGGAGGCCTATTTAAGTGGGCCCTGCATGAGGTTTCAGCTTCTGTTGTTCCTTGGTGTTTCAGCTTGCCTTGCTGCTTCCTGCTCCATGTGCTCTCCTACAGTGGCCTACAAGCCCTGGGCAGTCAGTGTTAATGGGACCTTCTGTTTTGCAGCTGCATCAGCTGATGGTCAGGGAGCTCTTTGTTATTTGGAGCTGCTCTCCACAGTGATTTTCTCTTTATTTTGGAGTGGTTCTTACAGTGGCTGGTTGTCTGATCTCTGGCAGCTCAGGGGTCCCTTCAGGTAATTGTGTCTGCCCATCTTGCTGAGGACTGCAGTGGATTAAGGGGGCTTGCACTGGCAGGGTCCCCTCTGGTACTTACTCATTTCAGGGCAGCACTTGTGGGGGGAGTCACACTCAGCAGCTGGTTTTCTTTGGGGCTCCCTAAGTTACTTCTTTTAATTGCTTTAGGGTTTGTTTGTTTGTTTGTTTGGAGGGGGTTCTTTTGTTAGTGTATTGCTGCTTCTATTGGGAGCTGGGTTTTTCATCAGGCAGCCTATCAGTGAGAGCATTTATTTGGTTTCAAGGGAATATATCAGAAAGGGAGAGAGGAAGGAAGGAAGGAAGGAAGGAAGGAAGAAAGGAAGAAAGAGGGGACGGGACAGACGGGACCATTGGCCAGTACTTGGATTTCTTGTGGGGCTTAAATACACTTGGTTCTCCATTCATGGGTTGCTGGTTGCTCAGTGGCTGATTTTTCTTTTAAGTGTTTTAAAGTTTAAAGTGTGGCGGTGGTGGTTTAGTCAGGGCCTTGACTGGCTGTGCAGATACGTACAAAATTTGAAAGCCCTGCAGAGATGAGCACGTGTTAATCAGTAACAACAAAAAAAGGGGAAACAATAATAGCCTGTATTTAAAGTTTTGTAAGCCGCTGAGCATTTGAGTTTGCTCATCAGGTGCTTTTAGCAGGCTAAGAGTATTTTGATATACCTTGTTCGGGGGCATAGATTACTGGGATCTTACCGGGTTAACCATGGCTCTTAAAAGTGGTGCCAATGGTAAGAAGGGTTCATCTGCACACCAGTGAAAGGTGGCTAAGGCCCCTGCTGCTAAAAAGGGTGGAGCTTGCACTGCTTCTACCATAGCACTGAGCCCATCTCAGGCATCAGAGAAAGCCCTTTATGGCACATGGGGTACCTCTAGAAGGGTGGGGGGTTCAGGCGGCATCTCCAGGATTGACGGGCCACAAGCAAGCATGACTTCAGGGCTGTGGTCACAAGTGGCCCCTGGGGGTAACATTGCTATTTTGCAGGGCATTTCACAGACAGTAGTCCAAGTGTCAGAGCAGATGGAGCAGTTGGAAGCCTGCACAGCCCTGCTGGAGCAGATGGTGCAACCAAAGGCCAAGATTAGGCAGCGACACTGTCCACCAGAGAGCCAGTTTGGTGTAGTGGTTAAGTGCGCGGACTCTTATCTGGGAGAACCGGGTTTGATTCCCCACTCCTCCACTTGCACCTGCTGATGTGACCTTGGGTCAGTCACAAGCTCTGGCACAGCTGTTCTCTCAAGGACAGTTTGTGTTAGAGTTCTCTCAGCCCCGCCTACCTCACAGGGTGTCTGTTGTGGGGAGGGGAAGGGAAAGGAGTTTGTAAGCCGCTCTGAGACGCCTTTGGGCAGTGAAGGGCGGGGTATAAATCCAGACTCTTCTCTTCTTCTTCTTCTTCACCAGCAGAGGCAAGTGATTCCAGAGGTTCTGATGCCGATTGTGAAAAGAGCCCTGCCTGCACAAAGGAGCACCATGCCAAACATGGGCGGATGAATAGGTCATTGAAAACCTGGGAAGTGACAGACAACGACACATCTTCTGGCGAGTCATCCTCAGATGAGGATAAGGCACATTTGGACGGTAGCTATTGTTCTCATCTCATCTATCTTTAGGCAACATAGCTGTTGTCATCATCTTTGCTCTCCTGAATTTAGCATTGTAAATATGCCACAGAGGATAACTCTTAGGAGATGGGAAGAATTAGAAACAAAATTATCTTTCCATTATTCCCAGTGATGCTTTTCCTTGTCAGCCACCAGTGTTTTAACTTGTTCTGTGTTTATCCTAAAAGCAAGCCCGCACAAAATATTTATTTTCTATAACATTCGGAAGCTCTCTGCAGGCCTCAGATTGTCAAGAATATCATTTCTGAAACAATATGCAAAGTTTTACTTTATGTTTCCATCTTTTATAAATATCTGAAAGACTCCACAGAGAACAATCCCTGTCAGTTCCTGCTGCATCCATTTTTAACATTACTTGACAGTGAAGAAGATTGAGACAGGGACCTCCAACTGCAGACTAGTATTTTATTTGCTTTGTATATATATTAAAAAAACCCTGTAATTATTGGCTGTGCTCCTGACAGGCACAGAATGTGACATGACAATTTTTGATTTTTTTAAAAAAGTAGATGGTTTTCAATTTACTGAAACCTAGTTAACATTTCTGGTTAACAAAATCAGTTGAGCTGCCTTTGGCTACCAAGACTGCAAACATTTGCTAAGTACGGCAGTTTAAAAGGGGTTAAGGATGACTTATCTGGCTCCTGGCCACCAGGGAGCCTCAAAGAGGCTATTGTAGCAAGGGCCACTTTTGCCTTCCCAGGAGGAGGAGGAGGAGGAGAAGGCTGGGGAGACATTGGATGCTGGAAGCATTGTGGCATCCTGCACAGGGGCAGAGCCAGCAGGGGTTTTATTTATTTATTTTATTCCATTTTTATCCTGCCCTCCCCGTGAACAGGCTCAGGGTGGCTTACATTCATTGGTACGAGGTACCATAAATCCACATAAAAACAATCAAAACAATTTAAAACAATCAAATAATCAAAGTGCTAACAGTAGCAACCGCTCTTTGTTGATAAGGTAGCATATTACATGATCTAACAAACACGATTCCCAGCTCAGTGAACTTCCGGCATCACGCGATGGTATAACTGACCTCCAAACCAGGGCCAGCCCACATGTTGGTGGTAGTGGTGGGCAGCTCCTCATTGAAAGCCTGGTGGAAGAGCTCTGTCTTGCAGGCCCTGTAGAACTGTAAAAGATCCCGCAGAGCCCTGATCTCTTCTGGGAACTCGTTCCACCAGTATGGAGTCGCTTTCATGCATTTTATTTCAAATTATGAATAACTTGCTTATGATGGCTCTGGGACGTACAACCTAGTAAACGGTGAACATGCCTTAATTCTTGTTGCCTCCCTGGTCACCGTACCAAAACCAAACCAAAAACAACTCACCCTATTTGAAATGTTGTTCCTTTTGAATTGCAGAATATCGATGATGCAAAATGTAAGAGACTCATCTAAATAGAAAACAGGCATTACAAACAAGCTCAGTTCAGTTTGTAAATTCCTGTTTTGCCCCTGGTTGTAAGTTTCTAAAGGAAACTCAGGAGGGCTGCTTAGTTAATCCTCATTCCTTTCTTGCTTTCCTTTATCCATGCCCTTGGGGGGGGATGAAAATCCATGCTTTCTTTCTCCTTCTCAGCCAACTGAGACACAGGTACTTAATCCCTTTGTTTATTTTCCTTTCTGCTAGTCAGATATACTAGTTTTTGATTTGGACAAAGAAGCTCATAGCTGTTATGGGAAAGAAAAATGACATGTTTAGTTTCTTCACCTTCTCTGGCTGAGTTTAGACTGGCAGTTTGAAGCGGGAGCGAATCGTGGCAAAAAAGCTCTGAAACAAACTGTTCCGGGTTTTCCCAGTCACACTGCGCCGACTGATGTGGGAGCATACTGGGAGGAGGTGCAAGGGAGCGTTCAGACTGCTGGCCCAGAGGCACAGATTTAAATGGCTTTTTCCTGGTGATTTGGCTATGTGCACATGCGCTCATGCGCATAAGCACATCAGGGTGATTTGGGGAGGATCCCATTGCTCCGGCAGAGCATTGGGTGGTAGAGCGGAGTACATCCAATCATATCACTGCTGCCTTTCCAGGGCAATCAAGTGTACCTTGCTCAGAAACACCCTGCGGATATTATTACCACAGGTTGTTCCCAGCTTTTCGGGTTAGCGTTCACACTTCCCGGAAGCGGAATGAAGTGGGATAAACACGCTCTCTGGGATTTGCTACCACTTTCACCAGGTATCTTTTAAATGAGGGAGCAAAGTGGTACACAACAGGTTGACTATGGGTGGGGAACATCAGACTGTGTGAATGCCCCCTTTAATCCGGTTGTGAAGCATTGCTGAAACGTGCCTATCTCGGGGCAAACTGCCAGTCTGAACTCAGCCTCTATGATGGCAAGTAGAACTTTACATCAGTCCATGTTTCATCCTGACAGCCAGTGATTTGGACTGTGAGTGGGGAAATGCAAAATGCTAGCTTCACCAAAAGGGAAAGAAAGTGATGTTGATCCCTTTACATTAAAAATGAAACTTTATCTATGGTGAACAAAATCACAAACAAATTGATCCTCGTGAATTCGGTTTGAAAGTCTGATAAATGAACCAAGGAAAACATACATTTGGAGATGAATGTCCCCTATTTTAATGTTTCACAGCATGAACTTCGTAAAATCTGTCTTTAGAATACCTGAATTCTGTCACATCTCATAGACGTCACAGTGTAAACAAATTCAGGTTATCTTAGATTTCTTTCCAACCAGTTAAATTAATGAAAGGTAACATTCTGTCTAGCACTGCAGATGTGAAGCCATATTGCAAGATGGTTTTTTCATAGAACAACAGGTGCCCATTTTTGCCTCAGAATGAGTTTTTCCCCAGTCACATTGTAAGGAAATCCATTTGGAGCTGGGTCAAAACGGGCTCAACAGACATTTATTTTCATGACTGCACACATATGATAAGCTGATATTTTTAGGGTTGCCGAAGAACTGGTGGCTGCACAACAGAATATATACCAGACATTTCAAAATATTTTCCCCACCAGAATCTATCATGACACAAAGATTGGGGGGGGAGGGGGTTATTGAAAGGCAAAAATGCTTGAAGACAGCCTGGATCCAGTCTAGTTCAATTCTGTTCTGAAATGATACAGGTGTCATGAAGTGAGCTGTGGATAAAGCACTTATATCAAAGCTGCAACTGGCATGCTAATGCTGCACATGTATGGTGAGTGTATGCATTAGGAGCATTTAAATGGGATGGGAACTGTGTGGAAAGTTTATTTATTTATCAAATTTATACCCTGCCCTCCTGACCAAGGCCGGCTCAGAACAGCTTACACAGAATATGATGTATAAATTAGAGTTACAAACAGTTTTAAAATCAACTAAAACCATCTGATATAATAAAGTGCTAGTAATCATTATGTCATTTAATGATGGCAGCTGTTGCTTTTACCTAGGGATCGTGTCACATCTAAAGCAGGTCTTTAACAAGACAGTGGTTTCTGTTTTCTTACTCCCTTACTTTTTCCAGAGCTGACTCATGGAAAGATTTACACAAGAACATGAGTTTCTTCTGAGCTTTATTCAGCTACAGAAGTTTGTTTTCTGTTCTCTATGGGTGATGTTCCTACAGGTGGATCAGTATAATTCCCAGTTTAACTGTCAGGGTTTCATAACAGATGACGGCGAGCCCTAATGGATGGAATCATTATCATTTTTCTACCTCCTGTCAGGATCATTCCTGTTTTTGGAAAATAATTGGCAGAGCAAAAGAAATAATTGCTGGAGCAAAAGAAAACATCAGACAGATATGTTATTTAGTCAAGGGACATCATGGGCCACAAGAGAAAGAAAACCAAAACTATGTATCATATCCTCAGGAGAAAATGATGGAATAATAATAAACTTTGAGTATATATGGAAATATGTGCAGTGTTTCAAAAGAAAAGGGAACTGTCCTGACCTCATTAGCTCAGGCAAGTCTGATCTTTTCAGATCTCGGAAGCTAAGCAGGGCTGACCTTGGCAAGTATTTGGATGGGAGACCTCCAGAGGATACCAGGGCCAAGAGACAGAGGCAGGCGATCAAGCCTTTGGATATCCTTTGCCTCAGTAGGAGTTGCAAGAGGTCGCCATAGGCGCTCTCTCTCTCTCTCTCTCTCTCACACACACACACACACACACACATGAAAAAATACCAAAGGGGGGGAGGACTGACATCTTGCCTTTTAGTGCAGTGAATGAATGGCACCTACAATTTATATTTCCAGTAAATCTCTTTTCCAGTTTGTTAAGCAGGGCATAGCTTTTTGACAGTCCCAGGAACAGCATTTGAGGGGGCAGGGCATTTTGGTCTACAGCGGAAGGGGAAGCAAGAAGAACGGAAACCCTTCCACCCACATAGAACGGTTTGTGAGATCTATCCCCAACCCCATCCTGCATCAGGCAAAATACTTCCTTTGAGGTTCAGTCATTGAGTAAGGGAGTCAGGAACAACTGTTTCAGCTGGCTCTGTCCTCATAGGCTTTTGCTGCAAAGGCCCACCCACTGTGCCTATGGAATAATGTGACGTTAGTGTTTTGTGAACAAGGAGGAATTTAGGGTTTTAAAATTAAAACCGGACTGGAAGGGGAACTTTTCCACCTGTTCCACACTCTTGGGAGTGGTGGTTTAACGATTAGGACTTCTCTTTGGACTAAATGGTGGGGGAGACAAAGATTAATACCTCTTAGCACTATTTCATGTGCAAGTTAGGAAAAATGATGCCAATAATAATGCTGGACAAGTTTGGAATCAGGGTGGTTTGCCCAATACCAGTGGTCAGGCTGCTCAGATTAAAAATGAGTTTATGACTCCAGTTGCAAAAACAGTAAAGACAATTTTTTAAAAAATGTGTCCAGTGTTATATTGATGCACATAATCTATTAGTAAAACCCAGTTTAGCCCATACATTTGATGACTCTTGTCTTTGTTTTAGGTGTAGATAACAAACATTTTACTTGGTAAATTGGTCAATACAGAAGGCAAAAATGGAGAACAGGCTCAGACCCAGGGACCTTACACTGCTGTACCAGAATTCTTGATTCAAACAGATTCAATTGAAAACTGATTGTCACTAGTTCTTATCTCTTTTACTGTACAGATAATCTAGCTCCATCTAACTTCTGGAACTGGAAGATACAGTGTTTTACTGTGTTTTCCACGATAGTTCCCAGGGGTTGTCCAGATATATACAGAATTCAGTGTAAGTTTTCCAACTGTAACACTATGGTATAAGCATCAGCAGCTGGTAGCCATAGGACCAAATCCAGCACTTTTGGGATGCCATTGTCTTATCAGTTTGTGAAAAGGTGCTTTTGAAGCAATGAGTGTGAGCATGAGAACTGTGAGCTGCCCGGTCCACTCTGGGGAAGAGAAAAGAGCTTAATAATACTGACCCTCCACCCTTCATCACTTTGGTTACTTCCAATTAGGGCTGAAAACTAGGACTGCCAACCTCCAAGTGCAGGCTGGAGATCTGGAATTTCAATGGGTCTCCAGATGACAGAGATCAGTTCCCCTGGAGAAAATGGTTGCTTTGGAAGGTGCACTGCATGGCATTATACCATACTGAGGTCCCTCTCCTCCCCAAACACCATCCTCCTCTTCACACTCCACCCCCAAAATCTCCAGGTATTTTCCAACCCAGAGCTGACTGTCCTATTGACTGTCCTATTGACAGAGAACAGTACTCTTGGAGAAAATGGCTGCTCTGGAAACTGGATTCTATAGCCTTATACCCCATCAAGATCCCTTTCCTCCCCAAACCCCGCCCTCCCCAGGCTCCACCCCCACGTCTCCAGAAATTTTACAACCTGGCGTTGTCAACCCTCCCTCCCAATAAAACGATTCACTGACCAAACTGTAATGTCTGTCTTGCCATCTGTAACATATCAGTCATGTTTTATGGGATCAGATAAAAACAAATAGTGAGAAGATGATATATCCTTGACACGTAGCTTCTCTTGTCATTTCATCAGGCAAGAAAACACACTGATGAGACTAATTTTTCTCCCTTTGATGTCCTCTGGCTTTCAGAAATTAATGGCCTCTCAAGTTATTCTTCTCAAATTATTCTTCTCATACCCATTCTGGCAGATCATGAAAGCTGAGACGATCACAGGCACAGATAAATAAATATAAAGTCACCAGCTAGCACTTGCTCAGGCAACTGTGTATTCATATCCACTTATTGCTGAACACCTCTGACTTTGTTCTGATGTATAAGCAAAAGATGGGAGATAGCAATGGACACCTACCTAATATAAGGGATTCAATGTTAGAACCATCCTTGGCTTTTTACCTGCACAAATAACTATCTATACATGTGGAAAACAATTAAATGAATAACACAAGTGATTCACTAATAAGATGATGGATCCAATTTGCCAAATTATCACAGAAATTTCAACAGAGGAAAACACCCAGTCTCCCTTAATTGTTTATAATATTGTTCCACTGTGCTGTTTTAAATTGCCTAATTAAAGTATTAATTTAAGCAGCAAAATTAATCATCTCCTTCATAATGGAAATGCTGTGATTATGTCCCCGGAGCCGTGTATATAAGGTCAGAGGTCAATTCTCTTTTCAGAATACTAGTGGTAAGATTTAATAGCAAAACTGTCATAATTTGGCACAATGTAGGCCATCAGTGATGATGCACTTAATACAGACATATGGTACCTTATGCCAGCATCGGTTGTGCCAGTTTAATATTGTATTAATGTTACTGATGCCAGTAGACATTTCCCCAAATTTACTCCAGGATAATCTAATTAGGAAGCCCAGTGTCCAGCCTGGAGAAATGACTGATTCCACTTCTGAATGCTGTGCATTCAGAGTTCTTTTTCTCCCATGTAAGTTGATGGCTTCACCCAGCAGCTGCCAGTCCATTAACATTCTATAAGACTAGAAATTATGAAATATCCAGGCATAATGTTGGATCCATTGCTCCTTGATACACAGAAGCATAAAAGCAACAGCATGCCTCAACCCCATCAGTCCAACAAACTGAGCTTTCCCCTTTAACATCTGTTCAAGGTGCCGTCCTAGTGCTCCTATAAATGTGCCAAATGTGTAGTGGTTAAGTGGCAAATGACTCATTTGGGTCACTGAATCTTTTTTTTCCTTAAGGGTATACACAATTTTATAGTTCCAGGGTATTGCTAGATGCAGATAAACTTGATAGAGATAAAGAGGTCAGTTCCATGGTGGAAGCAAGGTAAGCTATAAATGTAATTAAGCAATAATTGACATGAGTATCTTTTTCTGCATACATATTGTATCATTTCTTTCAGTATGCTCAAACCAGATATGACTGTTGTATGAGGACAGATGGTATTTAAAAGGTGGGTAATGACTATATAAAACTATATAAAACCATACATGTTCCCCTCTGTCCAGATTCAGTCTCTCCAAAATAACCTCTTCCAAGAAGCTATTCTACAAGCATGGGGCAGCCAATGAAAAAGGCCCAGCCCAGATCATTACAGATCATGCCCTTGTGGGTCCTCACAATAGACTTTATTGGGGAAAACAAAGCTGTCACAGAGGAACATTCAAGGAGAGGCAATCCTTCAAGTATGTGGGTCCCAGATCATGAAGAGCTTTGAAGGTAAGCACCAATACTTTGAACTGAATCAGGGACAAATTGTCAGCTAGTGAAAGAGCCTCAGAATTGGAGTAACACTGGAATGCCAGCGTCAAATAGTAACTGGGCTGCTGCATTTTGCACCAGCTGCAGTTTCCAGATCATCTTCAAGGGCACCACATATAAAATACATTGCAGTAATGCAGCCTCAATGTTACTGAAGTATGGTAAGAATGGACATCTGCAAACAGGAAGGCATCTTCCTAACTAAATGTAGCTGGGGGAGAAACATTTTTCAATGTCATAGACACTGGTTTCTCCAACAGGAAACCAGGATCTAGCAAGACTCCCAAGCTCCTGATGAAGTCTTTCAGCAAAAGTTGCACACCATCAATATTAATAACTACTCCATTTTGAGTAGTAGCTCCTCCAGACAGCATCGCTTCTGGAGCCAGTTTGGTGTAGTGGTTAAGTGCGCAGACTCTAATCTGGGAGAACCGGGTTTGATTCCCTGCTCCTCCACTTGCACCTGGCTAGATGACTTTGGGCAAGCCATAGTTCTGATAAGAGCTGTTCTTAAAAAAGAGCAGTTTCTGTCAAGAGCTCTCTCAGCCCCACCTGCCTCAGAGGGTATCTATTGTGGGGAGGGGAAAGGTGTTTGTAAGCCGCTCTGATACACCTTTCGGTAGTGAAGGGCAGGGTATAAATCCAGTCTTTTCTTCTTCTTCTGTCTTCAGCTTCAGTTTGGTCTCCTTCAGCCCCTTGACCACTGGGTTCAAATACTTGGCCAGGACAGAGACAGAGACAGAAGCAGTCACTGGCTTGTTCAGGGTAATATATAGCTGGGTGTCATCAAAATATTGATAGCAGCCTGCTCCAAGCCACTGGACAATCTCATTATGAAGCCTTATACAGGTATTAAGCAACCAAAGAGGTGACATGTAGTTTTGTGGCTCCCACCATGTCAGCTCACAAGGGGATGATTCAGCATCCCTAACAACAACCTTTTATGAACATTCTGATTGAAAAGGTCAGAACCATTTCAACAGTCCTCTGCCCAGATCTACCTCAGTCACCTCAACAGTATCACATGGTCCACCATGCTTTAGGCAGACCACTGTCTCTCAGCCTCTGTGTCTGTAGTATGTGGGTGATAATGCCAGCTAAACTTATCATTGCTTTCAGCCATCATGTGGAAAAGCACTCATACAGAAATATAAAATGTGGGACAAACATGGCTGCCCTTCAAATGCACGTTGTCCAATCTGTGCCCACCTCCATACTTTTTACTGGTGCTACCACCAGATGGAGTCTCAAGGTTTGGATCTGTAAAGCTGAAGTTAAAAATCCACATTAATCCAGGTCAAACGATAAGTGAGATCTGGAATGCTGTGATCAACTTTATCTTAAAAAAAAATTCCTCTGGGAATACGGGCTTGAGGAGACAGAACTTGATTTCAGCAGCAGGATCACTGTAGGAGAGCATGCGTAATTCTTTCACAGTTGAGGGCTTTGGCATTCTCTCACCCTTAGCTAATCTTTGCTTGCTGGGGGTGGGGGAACATAAGGGCACTTATTCTCCAGCACCATTGCTATGATCAAATTCTCAGGCCTCTAAGCCTACATTTCCATTTTCTAAAACAAGCGAGAGATCTCTCAGCATCATGTATATTTTAACTCACACTGTTTTTCTTTCTTGAATAAGTCATTACTTCACCTACAGTTTCTGATTTTTATATAGGAATAATAATGACCAACAGGGCTATTGTGAAGATAGAGGCATGAAACCTGCAATCTTAAACAGACTTACTGAACTGTAAGTCCTAGTGGCTCTCAGCATTATGTGTACTTTGAGTCTTAGCGGTTTTTCCTTGTTCGGGTCATTCCTTCAACCACAGTTTCTGATCTTTTAAATGGTAATCATAATGGATGGCAATGTTATTGTGAAGACAGAAGTATGAAACAAGAATGTGCTTGCTAAAAGTAAGGCCTAATGAATTCTGTATTTACCCATTGAGCCATGTAGTGCAAACAATACCTCACACACCCCCACACCCGTTACTTAATTTTGATGTGATGGAAAAAACTGGCGGCAGTTTCCTTTCTTACCTTGAATCTAATTCCATCACTAGTGTATTCTAAAGGGCAGGGTTAATATCTGAATCCCCCTATCCTTTGTTAGTTCACAGAGCATGGTGCTGAAACATGACTTATCTGTACATGTGATTTTCTTGTCAAACTGCTGTCTATTAAAGGGTTTTGAAAATGTCAGGTAAATTATCTATTGATGCATATGGCTTTCTGATCAAAGCAATCTATGTTGGAATTCTTGAATGTACAGAACACCCTGCTAGAAGGCTGGTACCAGATACAGGAGTTTTCAAATGGATCGAGGAGGCTAGTGGCGCTGTCAAATCAGTTGTCTTTGGTTGATCTGCTTTAAAACCATGGACAGACCTAGCCTATGTATTCAGAGTCCCAACTGGCCACTTTCCAGATGATAAAATGTTAGATGAGGGGTATGGTTGTTCCATAGGACATGGCCTTACTGCTAATTGCCTTACATTTATTTCCCAGTGGATGGAAACATTCATTGTGTTAGTTGACTGGACATAAAAAGGAAGTCTGGGGAGACTTGGATTGCTCTTTGCTAGATTTCTTCACTTTTCTGGTGAGCATGTGATATTTTTTGCTTCATTCAATGAAAAGGGTCTATGTCGTTGTTTGAAACCCGGTGGGGTTTCTTCACTGTTGTTATGTGATGCAGAGAATCTAATATTTCTTCAGTTCATGACTGAATATCAACAGTAATAGGGTATCTAGCCATAAGGAAAGTAGCTTCTTGTTTTGCAATATGGACCTGTGCAGAATCTGTACTTCGTGATTTATTTATTGCTTTGTGATTTGAGGAGCTCTGGACTTCCCCAGCATCTTTCTCAGGTGCATCGGTCGCTCTTTGGATAGATCTTTACTGAGAGGATATGATAAACTAATCCAAGAGTTGCCACTGTCAACAGAGAGCACAATTATGAAGAATAGTACAAAAGTCTGTTACTGTGTTGCAGCAAAAGAATCAAATTTTCTTATAGCACCTTAATGAATTTATTATGGCATGAGATTCCACAGACTAAAGGATATGATAATAGTACATTGCAGCAACATGTGACTCATTACATCAGAGCTTTCTGAAAAACTGAAATTTCCAGGTCCCCTATTTAACAATATTTTTAATAAAAAAGGAAAAGAGAAAGGATCAAGAAGCATACATATAAAAGTTAGATTAATAGCTGAGTTATATAGGGGTGCAAGACCCCCCAATGTGGATGCAGGTCCCCCAGTTTCAGGCACTCCTCTCTGCCCTCAATCACCCCCCCCAAAAAAAAAAAAAACAGGCAAGAAGCCAGAAATAAATATGATGTGCCTACGTGACCTGGATGTTATGTAGACATGTTGGTGACATCAGGGGGCTACACTCTGGTTTGGGGGCAAAACTCTATGGTAGAAGCAAATTCTACCATAGAGCTTTGCCCCAAAACCAGAGCATTGCCCTCTGATGTCTCCAACATGCCTGCTTCTCTACTGGGTCATGTAGGCATGTTATGTTGATTTTCAGCATTCCTCCTGCTCCCAGTAAGTTCACCCCCATCCCATATGGGCAAGTCCAAGGGACTTGCCAACCCTAAAGCCTGAGGACAATGGAGTGACTATAGATTAGTCTTTGAGTCAACAATAGGCTGACAATTGGGCATAACAAAAATGTGTCTATTTTGGTGTGTGTGTATATGTCCTATATGTTTCAGCAGCACTGCTTTGACCTCCCCTGGTTGTTTTGTGCGAAGTCCACACTGGGCTTTTCCAGCAGATTTTAGATGTGTGCTTTACACTGGTTTTGTGTTTGTTTTACAAATGGCTTGCAATTGTTTTATACTTGTTTTAGCATTAAGTAGTGTTCTAACGGATTGCAATGCCTTTTGATGTGTGATATGTGCCAGCTGTTGTGCAATTAATGATTAAATCCTCACCAAATAAAGGAACTGAGAAAATCTGAAGCTTGTGGCAAAGTACTTCTCTTTAAAACCACCAGAACTGAAGAATATAGCTTGGAGCTTTTATCTGTCTCCTAATTTTATCTGCCACCAACTAATTTCTCCAGTCTAAAATTTTGCTAAACATTGAGAGAATTGCAGATAGCAAAGCCAATTTCTCCATCTTAAGGAACCCCAGAAAATAGCAATTCTGGGGTGAGATACAAGTAAAACAGTGAAGTAGCAGCAGATGGTAACAGATTAGAGAAATTATAGAAAACCTGAAGGTAAGTGGCAAAGGTTTTCCTTTAAACCCACCATATCTAAAGTGTTGACCACTATAGCCCTGAGCTCCTGATTTACATTCCTTGAGAAGATATCCAAGGATCATTTACAGCCATTCAGGAGACAATTAGCACAACGAAAGTATTATCTGCCAACTACTTAAAAAGCTGCTAAATTCCAGTGCCCAGAACAACAAGGCACCAGTGCTGAGATCTAATTTTTTTTCAGTCAAAGCTGATCTGTAAGTCAAAGGCAGCTGTGATTTCATACCTCAGGTTAGAAGAACCCACTCTGACCATCAATGTTCAGGCTAAACCAAGAGAGATTCTTTCACATCCCTATGGCAATCAAGCTGTGACTGGTAGCCAGATGTAGCCAGAGCATGGAAATCCATCAGTCATGCATTGCCTGTAGAACTGCCAGGGCTTCTACATGTTATGGCCTCAATTAAGTTAGA
The DNA here is from genome assembly GCA_029375565.1 of Gekko gecko. NCBI lineage: Eukaryota > Metazoa > Chordata > Lepidosauria > Squamata > Gekkonidae > Gekko > Gekko gecko. The sequence goes on along the minus strand of JAPDNY010000003.1, from coordinate 57,302,533 downwards.
AAGCTGCAGCTGTCTCCCTCATTGTCCCTTATCCCAATCGGTTCTCTGGATAGTTCTTTTTCTCATTTTCCCCTCAGGCTGTCTGTCGTTACTTTCCCTTCTCTCTCTCTCAAATAACATCAGGGTCAAGCTAGATGTGAGAAATCTGTGATCAGGATCTCCTGTGTTCCTCTAAGTCTTTGAAACAGCAGCAAGAGCTCTCAGATTGGGTAACAATATGTGGAAGGGGATGCTGCTTAGTCACACTCCTGCTATTAGCAGTCTGTATGCACATTCATTGTGATTTCTTAATCTATTTTTTTTTTTTTGTAAGCAGGAGATTCGTGGCACATATTTTCTAAGTCACATTTACTTGAGATTCAGGCAGTTGTCTGTCTCTCCCCTGAGCTCCTCCCTAGGGACAAAAAGCATATCCCATGCAAGGACGGTAAAAGAGATCACAACTACTGAGTTGGTTAGTGGGCATATAAATAAATATAAATATTAATGTAGATATTTATTCCCTACTTTCTCTCTGGTGAGAACACAAATGGGCTTACACCAGTCCCTCTTCCATTTTATCCTCACTACAACGACCCTGAGATAGGTTAGGCTGAGAGAGAGGCTGACTCAAGGTAATCCAGCAAACTAGCATGGCAGAGTGGTTGAACCTGAGTCCCCAGATGCTAATCCAACACAATAGCACTATGCCTATGGTCACTGGGTCTTACCTGAGTCCTGGTGAGGGGCTCCAGCCTGGCTTCTGGGATCTTTTGGTGTGTGCACTTTGCACACGTGCTGCAATGACATCACACAGAAGTGACATCATCACACTGGGCACGTCATTCAGGGGATGCTCTAGCATTTGGGTAAAAAACTCTATGGTCACCATAGGGTTTCTACTCAAATGCTAGAGCATCCCCCCATAATGTGCCCAGTGTGATGACGTCACCTCCAGTGTGACAGGGCTGTTCAGGGGTGGGGTTCCCCCCACCAGCCAGCTGGTCAGTGGCAGATGGGGGGGGGGGCAAAAGTGAGAAAAACATCATCCCTAACCAATGCTTCCTCTAAGCTATGAAGTCTTGTGAGCAAAAATTCTACTTTGTGAGCTACTAGCATTAAAGTTGTGAGTGAGTGATCTGGCTACTGCATAAATTAGTTCTTGCTCTGGAGCCACCTTTCCTGAGCTAAGACAAAAATGTGTGAGCCAGAGGCTAAAACACTGTGAGCTAGCTCATACTAACTCAGCTTAGAGGGAACACTGCCCCTAACCATGCCACACCGACTCTCCAGCTAATATGCTCTCCAGCTAATTTCCCTGTCTCAGTGGAACAAGTTTAGGGTGGGGTGTGATCAAATGCCATCTGATTTTACAATAACTGTTACTATTGTATAACACAAATAACACACATACTGCAGACATTTTCGTAACACTAGAAATATAGACTACTCCCTAAATTATCTATATTAAATACCAGAGCTGGAGGAAAGCCTTGCCTTTTGTTCTCCATTTGTTAGACCCTCCAGGGCAACTAATTGGCTGTTCTATAAAACACTGTGCTGGACTAGATGGAACACTGGACTGATCCAGCGGGTTCTACTTATGTCCTTAAGTGTAACCCTCCTCCATTGGAATGGATGGGCCTTGCTCTCGGGTGAAGAGGCATCATAACAGGAAGGGCACCAGATCCAAGCTGCCAGCTAATATAGGTTTATCAATTTTCACACACACATACAGCCCCTTACCCAAATTTAGCATATACATTCAACACTCCATTTGCCAGAAGGAGACCTTGCTCAAGACAAGGTCAGTGAAGGCCATGAAGCCACAATGGATTTAAGAAAGGAATTTTCTCCTACATTAGTTTTAGTGTCAGCTGAAAACGTGTTTCTCTGGAGAGGATACAGAAGTTACAGGATAATTTCTATAGGATGCTATCAGCAATTTGTTTTTAATGGACGACCTGCACTGCTACAGCATCTGTGTCACTTTCTAATTAGCATTTTGGGGAGAGGAACTAGATGTAGTGGTAAATAAGCAATGGAATTATCTACCAAAAATTTAAGTGCTTGAATAAAATTCATTTCCCCCCTTGCGTCTTGAACTGTGCTGTCCTGTTAGGAAAAATATTGAATTGTTTCTCCGTTCTAAACACTACATCATTCCCTACATCCTAAGGTAGAATCACCACATTTTGAAAAGCAAAAAGGAGGACATATTTCCTGACTATTTCAAACAAGGGATCACTATGACAAATCTCATTTTAAATACCCCTTCTTTTTAAGCTGTGATAATTGCTATTAACTGGGAGAGCCAGTTTGGTGTAGAGGTTAAGTGCACGGACTCTTATCTGGGAGAACCGGGTTTGATTTCCCACTCCTCCACTTGCACCTGCTGATGTGACCTTGGGTCAGTCACAAGCTCTGGCACAGCTGTTCTCTCAGGGACAGTTTGTGTTAGAGTTCTCTTAGCCTCACCTACCTCACAGGGTGTCTGTTGAGGGGAAGGGAAAAGAGTTTGTAAGTCGCTCTGAGACGCCTTTGGCCAGTGAAGGGCGGGGTATAAATCCAAACTCCTCTTCTTCTTCTTCTAACCTTCCAAACTAAAAAAGAGGACATTTTCATCGTTGTTTTTTTTAAGAGCCCAAAAGAGGAGAGAGACATACAAAAAAAAAGAGGACATGTCCTCTAAAACAAGGACATCTGCTAACTGATGGCAAAAGTGACCTTCAGCACCAGTGGTCACAATCGAGGCAGTGTTTTTTCCTCCTTATTTAACTCTATAGCAAAGTCATGCCGAGGCTGCCTGAGGTAAGCAGCTTTCTCGTGTCTTCAAAATCTCAATGCAGACGTGTAAGAAATTGGTGGCAACTTTTCTCCACCACGCTCCCGTGCAATTACTGGATGAAGAATAACAATGACAGTCCAGTGTGTTCAAGGTCACGCCCTGCTTTACATCAGGTCCTTTGCAAATTGCTGAGGGTTTATGTCTATTAAGTCCGCTACATACAGCATCAGAATAAGTTGATTCATTTATGAGAGGCACAGTTGAGTCCTGATAGACTTTATCTTCATTCCTATCATAAACCGTTGCATCTCTGTGGAAATCAGTAAGACAAACAGCTGACATTCCTTCCTGCTCTTTTGCCTCTGAATACAAGCATTTGTTCCTAGTCCTGAGCTAGGCATTGTGGAGAACTCTACATTCCTCCCATATGCAGTATGGTGAGATGGTAGAGCCCAGGCAGAATTAATAATTATGTTATGTGTAACATAGAGGTAAAGATTCTTTTCACTATAGTAAGTCAGGGCTGATTTTCATTTCAAGATTTTTGAACTTTGAGATCCAGTTGCTTCTCTTACCAATACTGCTCAGATTTGGTTGCAGGAGGCATTTTTTGTATGCTTGCAGTGTGTGCGCGTGTGTGCGCGTCCGCACATGTGCGCACATGCATACCTGTGCCTGGAAGACATGGTGACCTCTGGCGACTCCTACTGGGACATGGAGGATGTTCAGAGAAGTTGCTTGATAGCCTGCCTCTGCCTCCCGATCCTGGTATTTCTTTGAAAGTCTCCCATCCAAATACTTGCCAGGGTCGGCTCTGCTTAGCTTCTGAGATCTGGTGAGACTGGGCTTGCCTGGGCTATCCAGGTCAGGGCTGACTTGGTTGCAGTTTTGAGTCATGTTTTGATTTTCCTCCTAACCATGAGAACTAGAAACTTACTTTTTTTGTTGATTTTATTGTTCTTATCTGACAACGAAGGTACTGATATAATCACATGGTTCATGGGACCAAAGCCATGCAGGTAAATTCACAATTAAATAGATGTTCCTTTCTGTTTGAAGAACCCAACTTCGCCCTCAGTGAGACTCCATGTCTTATCAATAGCTCTGCCTGGCCGTGCTTAAATGTTTTTTGTCCATTTACTTCACAGGGCACTCCATAATTTTAAAAAAGCACCTCATTATTATAACAATTCCATAAATTTTCAGTTTGTGTAGCTTTAGTGTCATTAACATTTAGTAGCACAATCTGGATAGCACATTCTTCATTCAGATAAATGTCTGCGAAGAAACATTTCTCTGACATATTGGGCTCTGTGGTTCATTACTTTAAACATGAAACAACTACCAATGCATAAGCTTTATCTAAATTGCCAAGAGAGTATGGAAAAATTATATTAGTCTAAGGGATCTTGCTACAAGAGTACAAGGTATCTTTTCATCTTTCCATTTTTTTGTCTCTTTCTCTCTTCATTAACTGCTTCCCCGGGCTTCCCTTCTGAATTTGCTTAGTGACACAGGGAATCTGTAAACCAGGTGCCTTGAAATAACACGGGGAGAGTGGGAGGAGAGAACCAGTCGACAAAATGATTATAATAAAAAAGCTGTGGTAGAGACACAATGTTTCAGAAGTCATGGTATGTGTGTGTCCCTACACAGAAGTAAGGTAAAGGTAAGGTAAAGGTTCCCTTGCTCGAAAGCCGGTTGAGTCCGACTCTAGGGTTGCGTTGCTCATCTCTGTTTCCAAGCTGAAGAGCCAGCGCTGTCCGAAGATTTTTCTGTGGTCATGTGGCCGGCATGACTAAACACCAAGGCACACAGAACACCATTACCTTCCCACCAAAGTGGTACCTATTTATCTACTTTCAATTTCTTGCTTTCAAACTGCTAGTTTGGCAGGAGCTGGAACCCAAGACAGGAGCTCACTCCATCATGTGGCACTCGGGTCTCGAACTGCTGAACTACCGGCCTTCCAGCCTGCAGTTATGCCGCTGCATCCTACATACCACCTCTGTTGGTCTCTTGCCTTGAAAACCCCAGGGAGTCTCTATATGTCAGCTGCAGCTTGATGGCCCTTCACACACAGACACACACACACACAAACACACCAATGTCTTAACATGCCACAGTTAAAGGAACTTGTGAGCTCCTCTTTCATTGGTGAATTTTATCATGTCTTTGCATGCTTACTCAAGTCCTGTTGTGTTCAACTGGACTAACTCCCACTGAAGTATGTTGAAGACTAACATGTCACTAGAAATCGCCAGAGATACACTCTTTCATGGTCATCTGTATTTGTGGCACTGAGCATCTGTTATGTATCCATATGAGTTCACATGCCAGCTTAGCTCCCCTCAGCAGGACCTGCTGTGTCCTATAGCCAGCTAGTCAGAAAGGCAATTATGCCTCCTCAATTGTGTTCTCCCACCACACATTGTGGAATGGTCTACTGAAAGAGAACCAGAAACTTGCTGTTCTGTCTCAAATGGGTTCCAGAAGAAATGTTCAGCCAAACCGGAAGTGACCAAAGTCTGCTGAACAGGAATAGAACCTATGCATCTGGTCTGTCTTTTTTTGCCAGCAGTATAAACAGTAGTTTCTGAGGGGCAATTTACAACGAGGAAACAGGGATAAAGGGTTAACCTTCTCACTCCCAGCACTACTGCCCTGAATCTAATCAGGGTCCTTGCATTCTAGATACAGTTAAAGAAGTCTCCTGTGTCATGGCTTCTTCAGCCCTTTGTTCAAAGTACCTTGTAGTGAGGATGAAGATAAATCGTGATATAAGATCTCATCTCAAAATCACAAATATATTTTCAGCACATCTCTGTTTACTGTTTGCTTGAAAAGAAAACTGGCATTTGCCAAGGACTTCATCATTGCAATTGGATTGATGCTGAAATCTTGTGTTATTTCATAGCAAGAGAGGTTATATTAAGCAGGAGCAATTTATTTACCCATGTCAGATTAAAGCCCTTATTTATTTGTCTCTGGCAAAGCAAAGTCCAGATCATTTCTTAGCTTTCGAATGGAAGTCTTTCAGAACATTGTAACTGACATTTAAATCCATTTATTGCTGAATTTGAATAAAATGAGACTGAGGCGTTTGAAAGCTTCAATCATTAAAGCAAATATATCCCTGGCATGCAGCAATGATGAGATGGAAAAGTAGTCAGAGGAAATTTTTCTGAACTATATAAGATGTGAGAGGAAATAGCATTTAAGTCTAGTTAATCCCTTTAATACTTACGAAATTCCCCAAATGCTGGATTAGAAATATTCTACTCAGTCCCAGACACTTCATTATGAAAAGGGCAATTTAAGCAATGGAGAGAATGTAGCAGGAAGAAGCCACCATAATGTATGGCCCTAGTGAGCATTATCTTGCAACAGAAATCCCAAGCAGCACAGCACTAGGCAAGATATGCCAAGCATTTTATAAAAAACATGCAGCATAACACAAAATCAGCTGCCATCTTGCAAACCAAAATTGATTATCTGTACAAGCTTTCAAGGTGGCTTGCCCAAGATTGGGAAGATCATCGCCTGATCACTGACTCAAAGGATATTTACTGTGCTATCCGAAGCAGAGTTACACTTTTCTGACTTCAATAGACTTAAAAGGTAAAAGGTAAAGACTTCCCTTGCTTGAAAGCCAGTCGAATCTGACTCTAGGGGGTGGTGCTCATCTCCATTTCCAAGCCGAAGAGCCAGCATTGTCCGAAGACTTCTCTGTGGTCATGTGGCCAGCATGACTAAATGCTGAGGTGCATGGAACGCTGTTACCTTCCCACTGAAGCGGTACCTATTTATCTACTTGCAATTTCTTGCTTTCAGACTGTTAGATCGGCAGGAGCTGGGGCCAGAGACAGGAGCTCACTCTGTCACGTGGCACTAGGGTCTCGAACTGATGAGTCCCTTCCTGAACAGTGTAACACCCTTTTAAGTCAACTGAAGTCAATGGGCCTAAAAGGATGTAACTCTACTGAGAATGGCACTGTATGGGGAATTTCAGACAGATGATATAATCCGGAAGAGGAACGGTTCCCAAACGGTTTCTGGTCTGGCATTTCAGACAGAACCGTTTTAGAACCGGTTCCCTACCGGAATATATTTGTAATTTCACATAGAATCGCTTCTGTCCCATTCAGGAAACGGGGCTGAAATGTTTTACCTGTCAACCGCTTCCAGGTAGTCGTCAGTTTCTTCTCCCGGATCCAATACGCTTTTTCCCCGCCTTTTTCGCCCTCGCGGGCGATCGCCGGCTTTTTTTTTTTTGAACGTTCGCCTTAGAGCGCTATAACGCTATAGCGATATAGCGCTATAGCGCAATAGCATCATAGCAACCCCATTGGAATGCCTGCAGTGTTTTTTATAGCACTATAGTGCTATAGCGCTCTAAAGCGAACATTAAAAAAAAAGGGCACGGCGGGAAACGGCTGGAAAACAAAGCGGTGCAGTCTGAATTGCCAAACCGCTTCTGATTCGGCTCTTTTCCGGTCAGGGAAAGCCATGTGTGGAATGGCAGCCCTGTACCGGTTTACTTCAACACGAATCAGAAACGGCTTCAATCCAGCAGAATCTCTGTAATGTGAAATTCCCTATGTCTCAGTAGTATAATAGATTGTACAATCTCTATTGATTTCAGTGTCTCAGGCTGAAGTAACTTTGCGTAGGACTGCACTGCCAGTGTGCTTAGGTAGCAGTGCAATCAAAGTGAGTAGTTCTGTATTTCTTTGAGATGCAGCAAAAATTAGTCCGGTGTTTTAGTACTGAGTACTCCCCCTAAACTGTGGGGTCTTGTGAGCAAAAATTCTACTTTGCGAGCTACTAGCATTAAAATTGTGACCAAGCAATTTGGCTACTGCATAAATTAGTTTACTCTGGAACCATCCTTCCCGAGCTAAGACAAAAATGTGTGAGCCAGAGGCTAAAAAGCTGTGAGCTAGCTCACACTAACTCAGCTTAGTGGGAACATTGGATGATAAAATAACACTCATTCATTTAACTTATTATGATCCAAGATTAGCCAACATAAGGGCACAAGCTAAACACAAACAAAAGATATAAAACAATACAAATTTAACTCAGATAAGCACTGATTTTAGTAATACAAGGCAGTTAAAAGGATTGAAGCACCTGTTCCTTATCTGCTGAGCCAAAGCACAAAATCTGGCCACTTTACGAGTGATTTCATTAAGGCAATCTGCAAGGAGAATGGAGATATACAATTTATCAGATCTTCCAGGACACTTAGATAAAATAGAGGTGATATACAGGGAATGAATATCCTTATAAAATGAACAGTAACACATCTTCAGTTTCTATGGCATTTGGCAAAAATCCAAATGGTTGAATAAGGGATACCTATGTATTTGCCTTGCAGCAGAGCTGAAGATAGAATGTTGTAATGGACCAAAGTGAATGCTCTGCAGTATTTTGGAAATACTGTCATAGAAGTAACTATCTTGAACAATATTTTGACAATGATTCCCTGCCACCTAATGAGAGTGGACTCGGGCTCTATCAACTTGAAGAGCTATATCCCACATTCTTTGTTTAAATGTTTCTTAAAGTCATAAGAACCCAAGATGGCATAAAGATGGAGGAGTAAACCCATAAGACTGTAATTTCTTCTAAATGGCTTCCACTCAACCTGAACACATCTGAGGAGCTTATCCAAGAGGGTTCAAGTTTAATTTAAGCCCAAAACATCTCCCTTGTTACCAGCTGCATACTTCTAAAGACACCATGTCTGACTCTCTTCCAGGGGGGCATTAGAGACACAGCATTGGACACCAAATAAGGATCTGAGAAATTTCGATTGTGACACAGCATGTTGGACTGGATGGGCCACTGGCCTGATTCAACATTGGCTTCTCTCACTTAGCTATTGTAGATTTTCCGGGTTGTCTGGCCATGGTCTTGGCATTGTAGGACCTGATGTTTTGCCAGTAGCTGTGACTGGCATCCTCAGAGGTATAACACAGAGTACTCTCTGTGTCAAGGTGAGATGAAAAATGGTAGGCAAGTAATTTATATCTACTCAGGCAGGTGGGGTAGGGCTGAGTCACTATCATGTAGGAGTTCCCCAAGCTGTGAAACATGCTAATGGAGGAGCTTTCCTGAGGAGGTTCTTTTGTATATGGATGGGCTGTTTCCTGAGGAGGTTCTTTTGCATATGGATTGTTTCCTGAGGAGGTTTTCTGTTTCCTGAGGAGGTTCTTTTGCATGTGGATTGGCTGTTGAAATTCTTATCTGTAGTGCTATTGTCAGATGTAGAGCCTTTTGTGTTTTTCAGGACAGGAAACCATGCCCTATTTATTTTTAAACTTTCTTCTTTCCTGTTGAAATTGTTTTTATGTTTATGAATTTCAGTGGCTTCCCTGTGCAATCTGACATGGTAATTGGATGTGTTGTCCAGCCTTTCAGTGTCTTGGAACAAAATACTGAGTCCTGTTTAAGTTAGGCTATGTTCAGCCACTGCTGATTTTTCAGGATGGCCAAGTCTGCAGTGTCTTTCATGTTCTTTTATTTTTGTCTGAATGCTACACTGGGTGGTCCCAATGTAAACTTGTCCACAACTGTATGGTATGCGGTATACTCCTGCAGAAGTGAGGGTGTCTCTTCTGTCTTTTTCTGATCATAGCATCTGCTTTACTTTTCTGGTGGGTGCGAATCCTGTTTGTAGGTTGTGTTTTTTCATAAGTTTTCCCATCTGATCAGTGATTCCTTTGATATATGGCAAAAACACTTTTCCTGTGGGAGATTGTTTTTCTTCAGTTGTTTGTTTTACCTTTGGTTTAATTGTTCTTCTGATTTCATTCTTGGAGTAGCCATTTGTTTGAAGTGCATGGTGTAGATGATTTAGTTCATCGTTGAGAAAGTGCAATTCACATATCCGTCTTGCACGGTCTACTAATGTTTTGATTATGCCTCTTTTTTGCCGAGGGTGGTGATTGGAGTTTTTGTGTAAATAATGGAGTTGATTTTCTGTAGACTTTGTGACCCAGTTGAAGGTTAGCTTTGTGGATGACCATGATATCTAGAAATGGGAGTTTACTCTTGATTTCTTTTTCCATGGTGAATTGAGGCAGACTCAGCATGGGTTCTGTAAGGGAAGATCTTCTCTCACTAACCTGTTAGTGTTTTTTGAGGGAGTGAACAAACATGTGGACAAGGGGGGACCCAATAGATGTTATTTACCTTGACTTCCAGAAAGCTTTTGATACAGTTCCTCATCAAAGGCTCCTAAGTAAGCTCAATAGTCATGGGATAAAAGGACAAGTCCTCTTGTGGATCAAAAACTGGCTTATAAATAGGAAACAGAGCGTGAGTATAAATGGGAAATTTTCTCAGTGGAGGATGGTAAGCAGTGGGGTACCACAGGGATTGGTACTCGGTTCGATGCTTTTTAACTTGTTTATTAATGATGTGGAATTGGGAATAAGCAGTGAAGTGGCCAAATTTGCAGATGACACGAAGTTGTTCAGGATGGTGACAACCAGGGAGGATTGTGAGGCACTCCAAAGGGATCTGTCAAGGATGAGTGAGTGGGTGGCAACGTGGCAAATGGGGTTCAATGTGGCCAAGTGCAAAGTGATGCACATTGGAGCCAAAATTCCTAAATATAAATACACGTTGATGGAGTCTGAACTGGCAGAGACTGACCAAGAGAGAGATCTTGGAGTCATAGTAGATAACTCAATGAAAATGTCTAGACAGTGTGTAACTGCAATAAAGAAGGCCAATGCTATGCTGGGGATTATTAGGAAGGGAACTGAAAACAAATCAGCCAGTATCATAATGCCCCTGTATAAATCATTGGGGCAATCTCATTTGGAATACTGTGTACAGTTCTAGTCACCACACCTCAAAAAGGATATTATAGCATTGGAAAAAGTGCAGAGAAGGGCAACTAGAATGATAAAAGGGTTGGAACACTTTCCCTATGAAGAAAGGTTAAAATGCTTGGGGCTCTTTAGCTTGGAGAAATGATGGCTGAGGGGTGACATGATCGAGGTTTATAAGATTATGAATGGGATAGAGCAGGTTGAGAAAGAAATACTTTTCTCCCTTTCTCACAGTACAAGAACTTGTGGACACTCAATGAAATTGCTGAGCAGTCGGGTTAGAACAGATAAAAGGAAGTACTTCTTCACCCAAAGAGTGATTAACATATGGAATTCACTGCCACAGGAGGTGGTGGCCCCTACAAGCATGGACAGTTTCAAGAGGGAATTAGATAAACATATGGAGCAGAGGTCCATCAGTGGCTATTAGCCACAAGGTATAGATAGGAACTCTCAGTCTGGGGCAGGTGATGCACTCTATTCTTGGTGCTGGAGGGGACAGCAGTGGGAGGGCTTCTGGTGCCCTGGCCCCACTGCTGGACCTCCTGATGGCACCTGGTATATTTTGGCCACTGTTGGACTAGATGGGCCATTGGCCTGATTCAACATTGGCTTCTCTTAAGTTCTTAAGTTCTTATGTTCTTATGTATGTCCGGGTGGATGTTGTTGAGGTGGTCTAAAAACTTCATCAATTCTACTTGTCCATGGCTCAAATGATAAAGGTATCATCTACGTACCGGAACTAGACTGTTGGTTTGTGGGGTGCAGATTCTAAAGCTGTTTTTTTCAAAATGTCCACTTGTTCTAGAATGTGCTACTTGTTCTCATGGCAAACAAGCACCTCACAAGACAGTTCACTTTCCCTGAGATTCTCTGGGAGAGTCTGACTGCTGGGTGGCTGCCTGCTTGCCTGCCTTAAGTACTGCTGGTTGGGTTTCCCCATTGGAAACAATGGAGGTAATGGGGGTAATCTGTTTGGGTGCCCATAGAATTAGGCCCATTGGGACTTCTGGTTAATGGTGACTTGAAATCAGACGTGTCTCCGGGATGCTCCCAGGACACGATCTGAGCATCAGCGGTTTGGAAGGGGGGGGCGAGCAATCGCTTCTCCCTGGGAGCCTTGGGGAAAAGGCTTCCAGCCAAGGGGCTTCTGAGAGGGCGGCCTCTTCTTCAGCATGATGCTGGAGAATTGAGGCGCTCCTTCGCCCCAGTGGTCTAGCCACTGTGTGTCCGAATGGATCTAGAGGTGCTGGCCAGGACAAGCAGCAGAGATTGTGTGAATAAATGATTACAAGCAATGTTGTAAGACAAGCAAAGAGCTGTGAGTTATTAAAAAGCACTGAATCGGTGGTCTAAAAGAAAGCATCCCCCCTTGGCAGAAGTGTGGGAAACAAGCAGGGGAGGGACTCCTCCCACATATAGAGACTTTAAAGCAGATCAGCAAGGGGAGGAGCAGAAGAATAAGCACAGGAACCAATTTTAAGAGCCTTACCAATCAAGGTTTAAGCGTATCGGAGGCTTTCAGAGACTTTGCAAACTTTCAGTTAATGTAAACAATTCATAAAGATGGCGTTGAGGCGACTAGAGAAAGGACAGAAATCGAAACCACCAGGCAGCATGAGTCCGAGGCCAGAAGAAACCATAGAGTTTTCCAGGCTCCTAGCTGACTCTCTTCGCCCCCTGCTGGACCAGATGACCAACATCAACCAGCAGTTGACAACTTTGAACCAGAATTTTGCAGCACAGCAAATTCAACTTGCTGAAACTACAAAGAAAACAGAACAGGTGGTTGAAAAAGTAAAGGAACTTGATGCCAGCTCTACAAAAGCACAGAAAAAAATGCAAGTGCTAGAAAAGAAGCATGCTTTGTCAGAAATACAATTACTACAGCTTAAATGGAAAGAGCAGATATGGTACTCTGGTTCCAAGGGGTGTCAGAAGCCCCCAATGAGAATCTAAAGCAATTACTGAGTGATGCATTGGCCCCAATGACAGATTTAAAAGCAGAAGATATCTTAAGCGAAATGGATGTGGCCTATAGAGCCTACTCTATGTACATCAAGAAGAAAAATCTGCCAGGGGAAATTGTGGTGATATTCTCAATGAGGTGTATAAGAGATTCAATCTTAAAAGCGAATACAAACACACCCTTGAAAATCGGAGGAAACAATATAAGGATTTTAAAAGACATTCCGTTTGAAATAAGAAAAAAGAGGCAGAAGTACAAAGACTTAATCCTCTTTTTGCAAACAAATAGCATTGCATACAGGTGACTAATTCCCGAAGGCATAACTTTCAAAATAAAGGAAAGGAGGGAAAAAATTGACTCTGTCAAGAAGATAGCAAATCTACTGGTGAGCTGGACTCTGTGTCTTCTGACGAGGACTCGGATGCAGAAAAGGGGGCGGCTGGCCCCAACCAAAGCTATCAACTGAGAGATCACAAGGAGAACCAAAACAAGAACTGAGGCTCTGAAAGTCATATAAAGCCTTTTTATTATGGGAAGATTTGGGGAGGGCTTTTGAATTGGGAAAATAGTTAAGCTGATACAGTAGTGGGATTGTTAGATCATGCTCAATGCTTTCTAAGCTTTTTTCTGGACTAACACAGATATAAGTGTTATTGAAGATCTCCATCTCTTGGGGTTTTATTTAGTTGTGGTTATCTTTTTTCTCCCTAGTTGTAGATGTCCCCCCCTTTTTTTTTCTGTTGTAGTTTGTAGTCTATAGAAAAATGCAAATAAAAAATCCCCTTTGGGGGCCAAAAAAAAAAAAAAGAATTAGGCCCATTGGTCCAATTGCTTTGAGACGAGTGGTGTATGTGGGGAGGGGCTCCCAAAGCTACCCTGAAAATTTGGAGCCTCTTCCTCAACCCCCCCCCGAGCTACTAACAGCACTGTGGGAAAAAGTAACTTTTTTCCCACCATAGAGAACAATGGAGGGGATGGGGGCAACCTGTTTGGAGGCCCATAGAATTGGACCCCCTGGTCCAATGTTCTTGAAACATGGTGGGTATCTTGGGGAGAGGCTCCAACAGCTACCCTGTGAGTTTGGAGCCTCTTTCACAAACCCCTCCTCTCCAGCCCCCAGGATATACCCTATGTTTTCACCATTGACTTCAATGGTCCATAGGATATAATGGGGCTGAAATTGACATTCGGCTGGCGGAAAGACTCCTGAATGGGCTTGTATCGTGGAAACTGACATGCGGGAGCCTTTCTGCCCTCAGAAGCTGCTGGAACTGCACTCCAGTGTGCTCCCCCCAAAAAAAAGACCCTGACTCTAATGCTGTTGTAATCTATGAAGGCCACATAGAATGCTCCATGAGACCAGGTGCGATATTTCATTGCCAGATGAGATAAAATCAGACATTGATCTAAAGTGGAATGGCTGGACCTGAAACCTGCTAGTTCTTCAAACAGAATATTCTCTGGCTCTAACCAGAGCTTCTGACACAGATGCTTAGAGTTTACATGCTACACTGAGCAGGCTGATTGGATGGTAGTTGGCGGGATTATATTTGTCCCTCTTTTTGTATATTGGGATGATAATGGTCAAACCCCAGTCAGTAGGAATCCAAGCTGTCTGATTCATGACTGTAAAAAACATAGCCAACACTGGTGCTCACCTATGTTGGTTTTTCGAATAACAATGGCAGTGATTCAGATTGCCATCCTAAATAGGTGTATACCCTTCTAAATCCACTGAATGCAAAGGGCTTTGAAGGCTGTGATTCTGCTTAGGGTGGTATTCCTAAGTCTGTTGACTGAGCATGTGGCATCATTTGGTCATGTAAACCAAAGTTTAAGTTCAGGGGGGACTTAGTAACACTAATGTCTACCTCCACAGTACTTGATTTATTTCAAAGCATGGGATATACATATACAGTCTATGCAGCTGTTTACTAGCCACATATTGACTTATCTTAAAATGGCCATCCACTTATGTACCAAAATATAGAAGAGCTTTAACAGATTGTAAAATTTTGTCATCAACAATCCTTAAGAGTTGTTACAGCCCTTCAAATGATCAATTTTTACTTGTGGTGCAAGGATGATAGAGACTGTATTCCATGTGTTGTTGTTTTGTAATTATTATAGAGGTGTTAGAGATGATGTAATTGCTCCACTCTAGGCTATGGCCATTCAGCTGAAGAGCTAGTTACCTTTTACTTAGGGGGCAAATGTATGTATCACTGAAATAGTAGCTATCTTTTTCAATGTAATCACTGAAACTAGATCCTAGATGTTGAAAGAGCTCTGTTGATAAAGTATGTTTAATTGCTATATTTTGTTTTAATTATTGTATGACTAAAAGGACAACCATATAATAAAGCTGCCAGTCTGCCTGCACTGTACATCCAATTGAAATTGACAGAAAACATTGGGAAGGTTCTTATTGGGAATTGCATTGTAACACAAGCCAGTGATCATCCACACAAACCAGACTGATATTTTTAATGCAATGCAGACCAAATATTTTATGAGCTTATATGAAACCATTGGACAAGAAGGCCTTTAGGCAAAAGCTGTATGTTTTTTTTGGTTTTTCTGTTGCACTTGAGCATAGCTTGATAATTTCTTAGGCAACTTCAGTCAAGGAAAGATTACTCACAGCAAGCCTAACAGTTTTATACTAAAAAAGGAAACTGTACATTCTGAATAGTCAAAAGTAATATAACTGCAAAGGCATGCTGTGCCAGAGAGGAATTTTTGCTCCAAATTGTAACTAAGCCTAAAAGGAAAACTTCTTTGATTAGTTTCAGGCACACTCCCCCTCCCCTCCCCTCCCCTCCCCTCCCTGGGCTCTATATAAAGCCAAGGACAAGAAATTTTCATAGTTTTAAAATCAGATGCACAATTTAAAAAAAATCAATCTGAAAACAGATTTCTATCTAAATATACCGATCTCAAAATTCCTGAACTAAAACAGATCATCATGTACTTTCAAGTTACTTCTGGAAATCCCATTGCAATTATTGTCTTAAAATTAAAAATCTGTTCATAAACCCTGCTAGGCAATGCTCAGTTTTACAGGGAAGGCCACTGTGACGGCTATGATGGTTCATAGCTACTGGTTCATAGAAGGCTCCAGGGAGGTCCAGGATTTGGCCTTCTCTGTCCCTGCCCCCTGTCCTGGACTTCTCAAAATTCACTGTGGCTATTTGCATGGCTGAGGAGGCAGTCTCCTCACTATCTTGTTTATCAGGCTCTCTGTCATGCTATTTCTGCAGGCAAGATTGGTCATTAACTACGTGAGTGACCATTCCCTCTCCCTATTTACTAGTGTTACATTTGTTCATGCAGACACAATCTCCTGTCAATGACATGCTCCTGCCATATCCCTGGCTGCCTTAGAGCTCACTTACACTGGCTGTCTGAGGAAGCCTTCCAAACAGGAAAAACAGCCTTACTCACTGTAAACTGACTCACTGAACCTTAAAACTCAATTTCTTTACAGATGAGACAATGACAGAACCTGAAAAAGTACTGGCCCCATAGTGAGAATAATTCTGTAACCCTGGGCAGAGGAATGAGCAGGAGAATGTTGGGGGAGTCTATCTGAAATGATCTGTCAAGAGTCTCACAGAGAAAAGGGGAAGTTTCTATTTCTTTGGCATGCGATTAGAGATGATTGCAAAATCTTGCTAGATCTGATTTCATGATAAGCTAGTGCCATAATCCATCAGGTTCACTGAGGTTCACACATTTATACATATTTTTCTCCAATGTCCATGGACAACATGCCATAGACATTTTTTTCTGTGATCCTTTATTTAGGCAATGTGGGGAACAAGTTTTGTCAAGACTCCCTGTTTCCCACCCTGCAGGCACAGGGAAAGCTCCCCCCAGATGTACATTTTATTCTTCAGGCTGATGGAAAAATGTATCCAATCATAGTATGACTCTCTAATGTGAATTTGATGATTCACTAAGGTGGTATAGGTTCAATATCACGCATTAGAGAATCACTCCCATTTTAGATCACACTGAAGTGGCCATTTCCCTCCCCTCCTGTGAACAGGATTGCATGTTGAAACTAGGCTGTGTGCAAGGACAGCATGTAGGCATTTATGCAACTATGATGACTACAAATGGAAGCCTACAGTGATAAAAGTATCTATGGACTGTCTCTTCACACACCATTATTCACACTGCAATATCTTCATGCAAGCCTCTATATGAGAAGAATACCATGGAGATTAGTGGAATACTGACCTTTTTACTGATAAACACAAATAAACATAGAGGCACTACATGAAAAGGTAAATAATATTCCCATTATCTTGATAATTAAGAATTTAC
Source organism: Gekko gecko (assembly GCA_029375565.1). Lineage (NCBI taxonomy): Eukaryota > Metazoa > Chordata > Lepidosauria > Squamata > Gekkonidae > Gekko > Gekko gecko. The sequence goes on along the minus strand of JAPDNY010000003.1, from coordinate 57,285,612 downwards.
TCAGAGGAGTTTCCTAGAGACAGAGCAATCCATCAAAATTATTTGCATTTTGAATTGCATAAGGCAACTGTGCATATTAACTAGCTTTCAAAAGCACTAAGATAAAGTAGGAAGGAAAGCAAAACATTCTAGTCTTTGTTCTCTTTATATGTGTATATGAATTTGACGAAGGGTGAGTTGTCTTAACAGATAAACATAGAAACAAAACAAAAAAACAATAGGAAAGTTACTTCCTAGGGAATCTGAAGCTAATAGACTGCTATATTACAGAATTTCAACATACTCCCCTGTGATGGACAGGCTAATTTCTGAATCACTCCAAGAGCAACCAGTGAGCACTGGTGGACTTATGAGGGGGGAGATTTGGGCCCTTTCTGCACAAACAACTTACTGCAGAGTATTCAAACAGTCAAGCCTTTAAACTTGACTTTGGACTTTTGTGCCTGCTATCCACAACAGTCTCACACCATCTGTTGTATTTATTCTGCAGCTACCAACCGCCCCCCCGACTTTTCTAAATTGGGGTGGAATATCACTTGTGACATGTGGTGGACAGTGTCCATTTTTTTAAGAAAAAAATTATGCAATTGCCCCATTGCAGCTGCACAGTAGCGTCCAGCAAGCGCCTCCCATTTAAATCCTCATAGTTCATGGCTGAATAATAGGGAAGGGAAAGGAAGATAGGGAAAAGGGGGAAACCCACTATTGAAACTGACCAGACTTGTCCTGAAATTGACAAGGAGATGAGAAACCCCATTCTTCATATTGCCGAGCACTAGGAAGAGGGCAGTTCCACTGTGCATATGTGTGTGTTGAGTATCTCTGCCTTTGGAGAGGTGAAGGTGCTGCTTCTTTCTCAGTAACCACAGGGTAGCAAGCTGCCACCACCTGATCATTGTGGAAATTTCCTGTTGGGAGGATCAGGACCTCCAGCTTCCAAATTCTGAGGCCTTGCCTCTGTGTTGCCCACTGTCTAGTACCTGATCACCACAGATGCCTTGGTAGACTCTAAAACCAGATTTGATTCCCCAGTCCTCCACATAAAGCTGGTTGGGTGACCTTGGGTCAGTCACAAGTCTCTCAGAGCTCTCTCGGCCCTACCTACCTCATAGAGTGTGTGTTGTGGGGAGAAAGGAAGGTGATTGTAAACCATTCTGAGACTCCTTCAGGTAGTGATGGGCAGGGTATAAAACCAACTTTTTTCTTCCTCCTCTTCTTCCTCCTCCTCCTCTTCTTCTTCTTCCTCCTCCTCTTCCTCTTTCTTTTCTCAGTGTTTTAAGTTTCTTGTTTTAGGTAACTCTGTGGGCTGCATGTCTAAGGGAAAGAAGTACAAACATACACAATTTAATATCTCTGTCTACATACATATATTAGAGATTATGAATTAATGGTAGTAGTGAGTGATTGGAACAGTGTTTGAGTCCCAACCCCCATAGCTCTGTGTGAGTTAGACCTCATTATTAAAAAACGCTGGGCTACCCATTTTAGTACTACCACAAAAGACTGAAAAATTAACAACAGTGTCACTCTTATCTGCTGTTTCCTAGGCCTTCAGACTCTTCCCCCTGGCTAGAGCAGTGTGATGCTGTTTTTACCAATTTCTTTTGATTTCCTTGCTCAGATCTGATTCTGTGCTAAAAGTATGCCTGTAAACATTTTCTTTTTTATAAATACTTTATAACTTTGGATGCTGGTAGTGGTTCTCTGTACCACATAGACCTCCACCATCTCAGACACACTATCTGAAAAGAGAAGCTGGGGGAAGGCAGCCAGTTGTTAAGTGGCTATAACTTCAAGGACATCCAAGACATTAATCTGTCCCTGCAGTAGTCAGGTGCTGGGCAGTGGGCAACACAGAGGCAAGGCCTCAGAACTTGGAAGCTGGGGGTCCTGATCCTCCCCAAAGGAAATCCCCACAATGATCAGGTGGTGGCAGCCTGCTACCCTGACAGTGAAAGAAAAGCCCCCCCAGGAATCTGGGAACCCCAAGGAGGTCAGGGCAGAATAAGGCCTGCGGGTCAGAGCAAGCACATTCTGCCACACATCCAATGAGAGGTTTTCTTTAGGCATGTCTGCATAATTTTCAATCACTTTCAGCCAATTCAAGCTGGGATACCTTTTCTTCTGGTCTTGTCTTTAAAATAAGTTTGCAAAATCACTGTTTTTTACCATTTTCTGTAATGGTCTATAAGATACATTAATACAACAAAATGGTCAGGCATTTGATTTATGGTCAGAACACAAAGCAGTGTCTGTCTTCAGCTCTCCACTTAGAGTGACATCCCCAAAAGGCCCACCAAGGTCAAGAGCCCTCCAAAGCGTCACAGTGTCAGGCCCTGGTCCAGTTATAAACAACTCTCTCTTGACAATGATAAGTTTATTGAGGTATATGCAAGATCCAGAAAGTCACTGTGTCAGAACTAAAGACTTTTGGTGGGCATAAGCTTAATATAGTAGATTCCCCTTCTCCAAGCACACATCACATTCATACCACACCTCATGTTGCCATCCCAACCAAGTGAAAGATATATGTCTTGGTTATCTGCGTTCAAGGCTGGTACAGAGAGCTTCTCAAGGACACCTTCCCCTGGGAAAGGAAAGAGGAGGGAAGGAGGATGACTTGGAAAGTTATGTCTTCTAGAAGCAAAGGTCTCATTCTCTCACTCACTCCTTCCCCCCAGCAAAAATGGCAAGTGAAGCATAGTAAGGTTTGACATACTGCCCCCTCAAGCATCACCTCAACCCCCAGGCTTGAGAGGGTTACATTATGGAATGAACTGATTAATTTGACAGCTTTTATGTGCCAGGCTTCAATCCATTCATTATGGGAAGGACCAAAGTCTTTCCACTTAATCAGATAGAAGAGATAGCTCCTTTTTATCTTAGAATTTAGGATATCTTCCACTTCCTGATGTGGGTCTCCATCAGTCATCAGGGAGGAGAAGCTGGAGGACAAGGTTTTCACTCTGAGGGTCCAAGATCCTTCTTCAACAGACTAAAATGAAACACAGGATGCTCATGATGGAGGGTTTTAGGCAGTTCCACCTCCATAGTTACCTTATTGATTAAAGGCACCACTTTGAAAGGACCTATATACTTCTACCCCAACTTCCTCCCAGGCTGTACTCCCTTTAAGTTCTTGGTGGAAATATACACAGAGTCCCCAGGTCTCAAATCCCATTCTGGGCTCCTGTCCTTGTCAGCATAACATTTATAGTCCTTCTTAGCCTTGTTAAGAGTTTTTTGTAGCTCAGGCCACCCCTGGGTTACACTCGACCACCAAGTGTGTGTGTCCCCAGTATTTGGAGTGTCAGGTGACAGGGTAGGTCCCCCTTCATATCTATGAAGAGCCTTAAAAGGGGGAACCCCAATGGAACTGTGCACTGAATTGTTATAACTATACTCAGAAAAAGGAAGCAGGTCCACCCAATCCTCCTAATGGTGATTAATGAAACACCTTAAAAACTGCTCCAAAACTTGATTGGTTCATTCTGTTCGCCCATTGGTCTCTGGGTGATAGTCACTGATGAGTCCTTGTTCTATCCCCAGAAATTTTAACAGTTCTTTCCAAAATTTGGCAACGAACTGAGCTCTCCAATCTGAAATTATTTTGCAGGGCAGAGCATGGAGTCTAATGACGTGCTGCATGAACATTTTAGCCAACTACTTTGCTGTGGGCACCTGTTTGCAGGGTACAAAATGAACCTACTTAGAAAATAAGTCCATGACCACCCAGATCACTGTTTTCCCATGGCTTGGAGGCAAGTCTGTAATAAAATCCATTGAGATCACTGATCAGGGTCGATCCGGGGTCTTTAAGGGCTGCAGCAACCCCGGTACCTTCCCAATCCACCGCTTGCTCATGAGCCTGGTTTGGCATGAAGACACACACTTAGAAATGTCTCCCCTCATTCAGGGCCACCAGAATTGTCTTTGTATGGGATTCAGAGTCTTTAAATACCTGTAATGTCCTGAGAGTTTGCTATCGTGCCCCATGGTTAATACATCGCCTCTGAGAGCTTCTGGAACAAATAGTTTGTTTTGCCTGTATCAACACCCATCATCTTTCTGGATCAAAGTTCCATCCTTCTCAATCTCTGCTTTGTCCCAGTCAGAGAGAGTGGCTTTGAATTTCTCCATGGCTGTGAATTGGCTGGGGCCTCTCCCTTCACCTGACTACACGTCACCACCGCTCCCCCCACTGCATGGGCGTGAACATGGTGTCCACTACCTCATCACACTGGCTGGTGGGCTGAGGAAGGCAGGACAGAGCATTAGCCAGGAAATTTGACTTGCCAGGGAGGTGCTTAAGTGTGAAATGAAACTTTGAAAAGAATTCAGCCCAGTGCAACTGCTTTGCATTTAATTGCCTTGTGGCTTTGAGGGCTTCCAGATTTTTATGGTCTGTCCACACCTCAAACACTACCCTCGTCCCTTCCAGCCAATGTCTCCAAGTCACTAGGGCAAGCTTAATTATGGCTTCCTTTTGTCCCACACAACCCAATTCATTCAGCACCAGAGAACTTTTTAGAGACATAGGCTAAGGGGTGTAACTTGCCATCCTCTCCCTTCTGCAGAATGCCCCCCTTGGCCACATCAGAGGCATCCACCTGGACTGTGAACTGTTAGTTTCATCAGGGTGGTGTAAGACAGGCTCAGAAGTAAAAAGAGTCTTTAAGCATTCAAAGGCCTATTGGCACTCCGGGGACCAATCCAGCCTGCTGCTTGCCTTTTTCTCCTCGGGACCCTTTCCTTTTGTTTTTAACAGGTCTGTGAGGTGCAGCATTACTTGAGCAAAGTTGGGGATGAAGGATCTGTAGAAATTGGTGAACCCCAAGAATGATTGTAGTTGCCTCCTAGCGTGTGGTGCTTCCCACCCCACCATGTCCTGAATTTTCTTGGGGTCCATGTCCAAACCCTTCCCAGAAATACGGTATCCCAAAAATTCTCGTCCCTCCTTATGGAATTCACCTTTGGAAAGCTTGGCATAGAGGTGGTTATTGTAGAGGACCTTTAGCACCTCTTGCACAAACTTCACATGTGATTCCTTATCTTTCTAATAAATCAACATGTTATCAAGAAAAACAACGACCCATTTGAATAGGAAATGGTCTAGTACTTCATTGATTAAGTTCATAAACACTCTGGGAACCCCAGATAGCTCAAAAGGCACAACCAAATATTCAAATTGCCCCAGTGGGTTTTATGTTCATCCCCTTCCCTTATTTGCACCCGAAAATAGACATCGCAGAGATCTAACTTGGTAAAAATTTCCCCTTGGGATGTCTTGGCCAACAAATCTTTGATAAGAGGAAAGGGGTAGGCACTGGACATGGACACAGCGTTTAGTCCCTAGTACTCCATGCAAAGTCTTAGCCCCCTGTCTTTCTTTGTCTGGAAAAGCACAGGGGCCATGAAAGGCGAGGTGGAAAGCCAGATGAAACCTCTGTCCAAGTTTTTATAACTCATCCTTTTCAGTTGGGCTCATGGCATATAGCTTCCCTTTAGGAAATTTATGGCCCAAAAGGATTTCAATAGCACAGTCAGTCTTATGGTGGGGAGGCAGTTCATCTGCTTCCTCAAACACCCAAGCCAAATCCCTATATTCTGTGGGGATCAGGTTCAACTCCTCCCCTGCTAGGCACACTTGTTCACTTGCTCAGTGTGGCTCTTCCCCCCTGCACTGCAGGTCCAAAAATGTGAGGGTCCCTGTGCTCCACTGCACATAGGGTCATGAGCCTGGAGCCACGGACTTTCTAACACCATAGGGAATTTAGCCACAGGATTTATTACAAATGATCTCATCTCCCAGTGTGCTGACACCCCCATGGGTAAATGTACTGTCCAATATCAGCAAGCCTCCTTCATTGGGGCACCGTTCATCTGGAAAACACTATGGGATCTTCGAGTCTGTGCACCTTCATCCCAATCCAGTGACAATTATGGGGCTAATTAGGTCTCGGGTGCACCCTGAGTCTATAAGAGCCCTCACATGAATGTGGGTACCCACTTCAGGGTCAATTATGGTAATAGATAGAACAAGGGGGAGATATGTCTCACTGGTTCCTGTGCTGGGGTGTTTCAGACCTGTTGGTTGGTGCTCTTCACAGCAGGTCCCCACCTTTTCCCACCAACTGTATTTCACCTTCATGGATGAGAAGGAGGTCTCTTCAAGGGTGTTGAGGGCTTCAGCCTGAAGAGCTTTGGGGTCTTGGGGCACTTCCTGGCTGTGTTGGTCCTCTTCTCTTTTGGTACCTCTCATCACTCCCTTTCCAAACTCTTGGCTCCAGAGCACTCTGTGGTGAAGTGTCCTGACTTCCTGCAGCATAGACATAGCCCAAGCCTCATCCAGTTCTCCCAGTCACCTCTGAGCAGAGGTCCTCTGTTCCCAAAAAATTTCTGGCTCCTGGCCCCTCTTCCCGGGGTCTTGTGCTGGTACAACTTCACCAAGTTGTGCCAGTTCTTGGACTCACAGGCCACCTGTATCCACCCCTGCCAAGTTAGGGGGTTGTCTTGGGCCAGCGCCTTCTCCAGGATGGTGGTGTTAAGCCCAGCTCTGTAGAATTCAATCAGGACTTCTTCAGGCCACCCTTGGAGAGCTCAATTTAGATTTCTAATATCATCTTTTACAATAGCTAATTAGACATTTTGAATTTATCTTTCAATACCTTTACTATAAATCCATGCTCTATAAATGTGCACAACCAGATCCCAACAAAGCCAATCTCAATCAAAAACCATACAAAGAGATTTCTTAGGTCAAACTTATATATAAAACTTAACTCTTTTCTTCTTTTTCTGGTTCCCTCTCTTCACCAATGTCTTAATTCTATGCCTCTTGTTTATATAGGTGGAAAAACTTTCTTTTAAAATTCTCCATCTGTATTCTGTTCTGGAAGTAGTTGGGGATTCCATGGTCTGCTTTTTATCTTCTCTCTGAGTAATTTTTCCCTTTGCCGTTTTGAAGATTTCAACATTCATCTGCCTTTTAGTAGCTCTGTTGTAATCCTCTGTCATAATCTTCTCCATCATAATCTTCTCTTTTCTTTTTGGTATGTTCATCCTTCTATAGGGTGCATCCTCTTGCTTGTAGATTTGATCTATATCTGTCTCTGTATCTTGCTGGGAGATCTTTATCTCAATTGAAGTTTGTGTTGATATGTTTGCCTTCTTGTCTTGTGTTAAATCAAAAGCTTCTTATGTCTATAATTACATGCTTTAGCTCCTCCCAAGATGTCAGTGTCAACATAAAATCAGCATTGTTCTTTGGGGCTGTCTCATCCAGCAGTCTTTTATATGTACCTTGTAGACTCATTTTAACACAATCCTGCTCAACCAAGCAAAACAAAAGTCTCTGAAACTGTTTTTCCAATAGTTCCTAGAATATTAACCACATTTCCAAGATAAGTTCTACAGCAGACATATTAACTGCAAGGAATCCTTCACCTTTATAAAATGGAGTCTGCACACAATAAGGTTTTCTAATTCCCACAGTAAAGCTGATGTCATGGGAAACTATTATAAATCAAGAGAATCAGTTTTAAATGTCCCTCTTTCTTCCGAAGGAAAGAGTTTATAATCCTTTTGACAAGATATGTTCTCCGATAAAGTCATTTAGTTATTTCTCTTTAAAGACCTAAGTAAAAGTTCCATAGAGCATCTAGATCCAAAAGCTGGAAGTAGGTGAAAAAAGCCAGGATTTAAATGAAATTATATTCCAAGAAGCATTTTTAAAAGTTCCCACAACAGCCTTTGTATCTCTTTTGCCCCACTCGAGAAAATTTTAGTACACTTTTTCTTTGTTAACTCATCCCAGCCACCAAAAGAAGGAAAGTGGGGGGGAATTTCCACCCCTCTTTCTTCTGTCCTTTTAAAAGCTTAAAGGGGCATAGCCAAATGATCGTTAGATTTTCCAGATTTACTCATGGTAGAAATCTTCATCGATGTTATGGATGAGGCACTAAATAACTCTCATTGCAAGTGGTTGATCACATCTTTTTGCTCAATGGCTGCCAAAGAGTGTTCTCTCACAGGTCCTTTCATCAGGATGATCAGGGGCTTTCTCATGCACTGCCATGCGCAAGCAGCCCCAGATCAAGTCCTCTGCAAACAGCCCCCCTCTGGGAAGGCTAAATGGGGTCCAAATCAGTCTGGATCCCCTCTTAAGGACCTGGAGATTCGGTGATCCATGGGAGCTCTCCCAGGATCATCCGAAAGTGACACACCACAAACCGGAAGTCAAGAGGCTCTCCTTCTTGTGGAGTATTTTCATCTGACATTGAACTTGCATGAGCAAAATGTGGCTAGTACTAAAGGAATGCATTTCATAATGGTGTATACAGCATAGGACAAACTTAAGAAAAGTATAGGACCCAAGCATTTGTTTTCTTGTGATGGACTACATGAACAGTGATAGATAAGTTGTTTATGTTACTAATGTAAGAATATACTTGAAGGACAAGTGAATTCTAGTTGCTTCCACACAGAGAATAAAAACATTGTATGTCTCACAATTAGGAATGTGCACGAACCGGGAAAATGCAGTTCAATTCAGTTTGTGGTACATGGCTGAACCACGAACTGAACCATAAAACAAAATCAACTGAGAGGCTTGCTCATGAATGGAACTGGCCTGAAAAAAACTGAGTGGCGGAAAGCAACTTGCTTCCCGCCACTCAGCTGTTTGGGGTAGTTTTGATCAGTCCCTTCAAAGCAAAACAACATGAAAAACAACTGCGCAGCAAGTGCTCCCCACCATGCAGCTCTTTCAGCTGTCTTCTGCAGTCTCTTTAAACTTTTTTTGTTCTATCCACAAACCACATGAACTGCTCTAAAATTTAATGTAAGTTTGTGACAGTAAACCTATCATGAACTTCTGCTTGTAAACCATGAACAAGGCACTATTTCGCATGAATTTGGCTTTGTAGTTCAGTTCATGCCCATCCCTACTCACAATATTTGCTCTTGGGACCTCTGCCATCAGAGATGAGGTGGGTAGGAACTAGAGACAGTCCCCCCCCAAGTGGTGATACCTCACTTATGGAATGCCCTTCCCATGAGGTTCACCTAGTACCCATGTAACTCTTTTTTAGATGCCAGGCCTAGTGTTCCTGTTCACACTGGTCTTTAATTAATTAAAGGTTGATCTTTTAACACCATTTTAGTGCATTTTTAGTCTGGAAGCTGTTATTTTGAGCTGTTTTGAGCTGTTCAGAGGTCCATGTTTTTATGCTGTGGCTGGTTTTTTAATGCTGGATTTTAATTAATGCAGAGCAAGGCTGTGCAAAGAAGATGCTATAGCTATATGAAGCAGATGTATTATATACAAATAATCATACACAATTCTACTATGTAGCAAATTTCAACAATACTTACAGGTACAAAGAATGAAGTCATGCAGGTACAAGTTTAAAGTGCAACAACCAAGTGAAGTCATACAGGTACAAGTTAAGTACAACATCCAGGTACAAATAATGAAGTCATACAGGTACAAGTAATGAAGGATCCAGATATTAATAACTTTGTTTTGTTGATCTTCCTAAATGATAACTAGACATAAGCAGAATGATACTAATAGACCAGTCATACACAAAGAAAGTTATACAAAAAATGAAAAAGAATTAAAAAGAAATTACCTATATATGTTTTTCAGAACCTTAATTTTCATAGGTATCTGAGGTGTAAATATTTCATTCTAAATTTCCTGTATAGGAAACAGACATGTCTAAATATAATCGTGCCTTAATGTAAAAGTGCTGGACCAGAAATTCTAGAAGCTATAAAAAATGCTAGCCTACAACTCACCAAAATGTACAATTTCCAGGCAACCAGTCCAAATTCTTTAAGGGAAAACAGCTTCCAAAATGTCTGTCTGCTGGTATTGCCTCTAAAGCACTGGTTCCCAAAGTGGGCAATACCCCCCCGGGGGACGTTGGAATGATCCAGGTGGGCTGAACAATCCAGGTGCAGATCCACAAACTGCATCTTTTTGTCCATTTCTTGAAGATAGATTTCCAGGGGGGCGCTGAATAATTTTTTTTCTGAAAAGAGGGTGGTAGGCCAAATAAGTTTGAGAACCTATGCTCTATAAGAAAAGAACAAACTAATATATAAATGTCCTGCCAACCTAGCAGTTGAAAAGCAAGAAATTGTAAGTAGATAAATAGGTACCACTTTGGTGGGAAGGTAACAGCATTCCATGCACCTTGGCATTTAGTCATGCTGGCCATACGACCACAGAAACATCTTCAGACAGTGCTGGCTCTTCGGCTTGGAAATGGAGATGAGCACCACCCCCTAGAGCTGGATTCAACTAGCTTTCAAGCAAGGGAAACCTTTGCCTTTACCTTAATATATATAAAAAAATGAGGCAATTACTATCATAGAAAAAGCATGCAGCTGCTGAAGGGATACAAATGGGACACAAAAACTACAGAAAGCAAGATAGTTCTAATGCCTGATTGATACCCAAAGGGTGGTAAGTTTTTAAGTGATGGATCCAGAAAGCCTCTCATTGGTGTAGCACTTTCTGTAAATTGGTTCTATTATATCTGTTAACAAAGTTTCTAAGATCAAAAATTTAAAGTCATTAGTGGTATGACCCTTATCAATAAAGTGTTGGACTAAAGGAGATTGTAGATAATGTTGTTTGAATGTGATCTGTGTTCAATGATGCATGAGCACACGGAGCGGGTGGACATCCCAACATAATAAGAATTACAGCCACATTTTATCAAATAGATGACCCATTTAGATGAACAATTAAAAAAGAACTTCAAATCAGATTGGAAATTAATTTCAGGTAAGTAAATACTTTGTGCTTGCCATGCAACATATTGACTATCTATCACATTGGTAATTTTAATTAATTTGGTAATTTTGGTAATTTTAATTAATAACTTAAAATGTTTTATATTTATTATTTTTATTTTTCAAGCCACCTCAGACAGGTTGTCTGGAAAGGAAGCTTAAACATTTTCTACATAAATTAATAAACATGCCTTTCCAAAACAGCAGCACCAGGCAGCACACCCATTTCCACCCTGCTGCTACAACCCTACCACACCCCTGAGGTCATGCTGGGGAGGGAGAGAGGGTTCAACCCTTCAAGGTCTGCATATCTTCACTAATTGAAATTGACATTTTGCCACCTGCAGTTTAAAGTGGGAAAGATATATTCAAAAGGCGGGTGAAGGATGAAAATGTTTCAGATTCCAGTATCCTGGAACAGACCTCTAAAGGTTACAAATGTAAGGAAAAAAAACCCTTATATAGTAAAACATGGATCCAAATAGGAAATATTAGTCTGCATTAGAACATGCTATCAATTGAGAAACTCTCCCCATCACTATAAAACAATATTGAAAAGAAAAGTTTTATATGGCTGTTTCTCTTTGTTACCATCCATTACACAGCACTTGTTGGGGCAATCAATTCAGGGGATCTTCCACTGTTTACTGTGCAGTCTGCTGGATAGAATCTTACCGCCATGGAAGCTTGCCAAGTGATCTCAGTCTAACCTACCTCACAGGGATGTTGTTGTGAGGCTAAAAAAGTGGAAAGGATAATGTTGCAAGCTGCTTTGAGTTCCCATTGAAGAGAAAAGTGTAATATAAATGTCTAAATAAATATCTTATAGGCGTTGATGTTTCCAGCTCAGGTAATTAGAGAGATGGATTTTTGTATGTTTCATATTGCCATGTGTGTTGTGCATGTGAGTGTGAGTGTCATGGTGACCTCTGCTGACTGACCCCTATGGGGGGCCAGGGGAATATTCAGAGAAGTGGCTGAATAAAGCTTGCCCCTGTCCTCCTGACTACTGGTATTCCAAGGAGGTCTCCCATCCAAGTACTTGTCAGTGTCAACCCTGCTTGTCTTCCAAGATCTGATGAGATCAGACTTGCCTCCGCTACCCAGGTCAGGGTGAGATGATTTTTTAAAATTAAATAGTACAGCATTTTCAGAAATGTGTATGCTATAGTTTAGTTAGTAACTCATTAGTTTAACAAATATCACTTTCACCTGGTTACCAATTCCCTGACAGTTAAATACTGCAAAGCAATTTTCCTCAGGTTAGATGCCTAGCAATTGGGTTGTTAGTCTCCCCTATTAAATCCCAGGAAGGCAGAGCAATTGCTTAAGAGGAAGAAAAAAGATGGCAGGGTCTTGTTAGGAATGGGATGTAATCTGCAGTAGAAGTTGTGATCGAATGTAAATATTATTTATGGCCTGTATCATCGTCCTTTCCCTGGTGGTTTTTATAACTGGGAATTCATGGGTCTTCTGGTACAGAGCTACATCATTTTTTTAAATATATCATCTGGATTTGGAGCACGTAACATATTCTAGATTGATGGAATGTATGGATCAGCAAGGCTGGAAATCATTTATCTTTTAAAGTATCTAAAATAGTCTCCCATCATGTCTACCTTTGAGTGTTATATCTAGGTCATTGAATACACTGTAGAAAACTTCCCTGTAGTAGTTTTTTTTTAATGTCCCTAGATTTTGGTGGCTCTTGAGTAGGTGTGATAAATTATTGTAGCGAACTCATTTTTCCCCCTCTGAGGGAGGATAGCTCCTGGCAGCAGTTCCAGAATCATTCAGATTCTACTGGATTTATTTTGTATCCCAAAAGCAAAAAGCTATTACTCCTTCCCTAAGTCCAAAGTAATTTCCATGGCATGTCATTACATCAGAATGTTTTGTCATGCCACACTTAAACGTTTAACACCATGCTGTGACCACCTCTGTGACCTCTTTTCTTGCCCGCTGCCTCTGAGTTTTATAATGGAACAAACCATACTTTGTCCAAAGCTCAAAAGAGAAAAATGTCACTGTGTTGAAAACAAATTCCATTTTCCCTCAATTGCATCACCCCTCTTTTCGTTTGTATTCTTTTTCATCCCTTTTACAGGGGAAAAACCATCCAGTCCATGCAAGCCAGCTGCTCCCCTCCCCCGATGTTCTTTCTCTCAACTCTGTTTGGGAATAGCATCAAGGCAAGAGCCAGCAGCAGTAGGGACAATTGCAGTAGCATTCCCCAGCCACTACGGTACTAAGGTGGAATCTGCATTTGCATTTTTAAATCAGTTTCGTGCTGCTGTGACACTGTCTTTCTCTATGCTTGATGGTGCCACAGCAGCACGAAACTGATTTAAAAATGAAAATGCAGATTCGACCTAAGAATCAGTTCAGGGAATGTTTTTGTACAGCCAGTTTCACAATAATGTTTCTCCACATGATCACTACATATCAGGGACAGCTGAATGGGATTGCGGGTGGCATGCATGTAGTGGCCTTATCCATCAAAGGACTGAGACTGTTCACTAGCACAGGCACAAGTAATAAAAAAGCAGTAAAAATTTAGTGTGTTGACTTAATGATTGCTGCTGCCCAGTGTGCCTCTGGCCAAATATCTAAAGCAATCTCATTGAGACTGGTAAGTATATATGGGTGTGCATGTGCGTATTTCTAGGGATCTATTCTTGCAAACATTTCCAGTTCATTTCGGTTTATGCATTTTTATCATTTGTATTGCATTTATGTTACTCCCTTCCATTATTTTCAGTTGGTAATATATGTATGACTCTGTTTTTCCCTGACACCCAATTGGAATTAAATTATCAGGGACTTACCCCTCATACAAGGGATCATTCTTGCCAAATTTCAGGCAGATAGAAGAAAAGCTATTTGGGGGATAAACAGAGGCTGGTGGTTGGAAGCAGATGAACACAAATGATCTAGTTCACCTGGTCACTGGATGGAGAAAAGAGGAAATCTACTTTGATACAAAAACAAAGTGGATGGGCCATGGGAATTGAACCTTGCCCCCCTCCTGTACCTGCATGCCATTCCTTGAAGCATTTGCCTCTTAGATGGGCTCCAATACCAGCAGGGATTTGGGCCCAGAGAAAGATGCTGAAAGAAATTAAACACAGGTTGAATCTGTATTTGCATTTTTAAATCAGTTGCGTGCTGCTGTGATGCCATCTTTCTCTATGCTTGTTTGAATGTTGTTTGGAGAAGATTCTTTTAAAGCAGTGCGGAGGTACAATGACACTGGAGCCGCCCCGAAAGGACGATAAACATATGTGGACATGTGAAAATATGCTATCACTGTTGAGGTGTGAAAATGACACCAAATGTGGAGTCAAAAGGTGGGGACCCTGATGGGAAAGACAAATGCAGATTCGGCCACAGTGAAGTTAAGCATGGGAGGGAGGCAGGTTTAGTTGCCTTCACCTTAATGCCGCCTTCTCCCCTATTTTTGCTCCTTGGATGCCTCTATGGAACAACAAAGGCATCAAGAGAGCTCAGATCCTTTCACAAATCTCTTTTGCAAATGCAGGTATCAGGAGCCACTACATCCCACAAAATTATATATTTGAGAACACCAATTTCAGGGGCTAGTGTGGAATAAAAAAACTGAAGTTTGCAGTGATAAGTAGCAGTTTAAAATTAACTCCCATGGATAATACTTTTCATATTCTTTTTTTCTTTCTTACTAAAAAACAAACTACATTAATAACCAGCACTAAAATCTGTATGTGATGGCAGATTCTAGCTTTGCTTTTAGCACAGTGGGCAAAGAAAAAAATATGGATTTGGTATATGGAACTGAGGTATTAATTGGAGCTTACATGTAGCAATAGATTAACTCCTACACCTAAGCAATGATCAGTAAATGTCACATTGCTCCTGATAAATCACAATGTTTTTCTTCTTTCCAGGTGCTGCCTTAAAAACAGTTTCCTGTTGGCACTAAGTATTCTTCCTCATTAACCTACAGTACAGAGACACCTTTGTAAAGATGGACAATTCGGGGATAAAACAGTACTTATCACTTAAATCACTAGTAATGTATGGCTGTGAGAGTTGGACTATAAGGAAGGCCAAGCACCGAAGAATAGATTCTTTTGAACTATGGTGCTGGAGAAGAATCTTGAGAGTCCCTTGGACTGCAAGGAGATCAAATCATTCAATCCTAAAAGAAATCAACCCTGACTGTTCCCTGGAAGGCCAGATCCTGAAGTTGAAGCTCAAATACTTTGGCCACCAAATGAGAAGGGAGCGTTCACTGGAGAAGACCCTGATGCTGGGAAAGATTGAAGGACAAAGAAGAAGGGGACGGCAAAGGATGAGACGGTTAGACAATGTCATCGATGCAACGAACATGAAATTGAGCAAACTTCAGCGGACAGCGGAAGACAGGAGGGCCTGGCGTAATCTGGTCCATGGGGTCGCAAAGAGTCGGACTCAACTGTGCGACTGAACAACAACATCACTTAAATCATAACAATTGAATCAAAGAGAGAAATGTGGATGGCATGAGGAAGTGTTTTCTCTTGTAACTTACTGGAAGTATTTCCTTAGCAGTTCAGACAGTTCAAGGAGTGACAGAGTGTGTCTTAAGGAAGCAAACCTAATATTCAGATCTATCATTATTAAAAGTCATTACAGTTCTTCAGGCATATAAAAATGGCCTTATGTTTTCTTTCATTTCATATAGTGTCTTTCAGTCATCAAGTATTTCAATCAGGTGTAGTGAAAAGACTGAACATAGAATGTTGAAAGAAACAGTAAATATGCATTGTGGTTTTTCATGAATACAAAAGCACAAATTAATTGCTTCCAAGTTGTTCTTAGGCTGGCACAGCTTTCTCTCTTACTTCTCAAGTGTGCCACAGATTGTTTTGTTCACAGAAGACCTTCATTCCTTTGGAAGGAAAATTGCTACTTTTCCTCCGCTACCTCTCCCCCATTAAATAACTTTGGCCCCGTTCACACGGAGCATTTGCCCCGCTGAAGGCACGGTAGCCCTGCGGACTTTCTGTGCACAATCATACCAGCACATCTGGGAGGCGTAACACTCCCATGGCTAACCCGCAGATTCCCATGGAAAATGTGGAATAAAAAACTACTAGGGTCGAAGTACTAGTTTCCGGAAACCCCGGGGCAAAGGCCGGCATTTGATCACGGGAGCGCCAGTATCCCACGGCTTCCAACCCTGGCCCATGTCCTGGGTTTTCCGGATGTTGTAAGTTTCCATGGGATGTGCACCAACGCTGAATGAGACATGCGCATATGCAAGACACTGACAGTGCCCCCCCCATGGCATATGTGTCCTTTGCTACAGCGCGGCTTGCTGCTCTGCTGCACTGCTTTTTTGCCACGCTGTAGCAGTGCTGTGTGATTGGCGCTCAGCACCGGAGCGTGGCAACCCGGTGGTCCGTGTGATCGGGCTAC
Organism: Gekko gecko; assembly: GCA_029375565.1. Taxonomy (NCBI): domain Eukaryota; kingdom Metazoa; phylum Chordata; class Lepidosauria; order Squamata; family Gekkonidae; genus Gekko; species Gekko gecko. Next base: position 57,269,364 of record JAPDNY010000003.1, on the reverse strand, counting down.
CATGCCTTATATTGCTCTGGGATGAACTGCCATGCCTCCCCCCCCCGTGTTTTCTGGCCCATATGACCAGGGCCTTTGTTTACTTTAGGGTAGCAACTGTTTTGATCTTGTGATGAGCCAAAAGTCCTTTGGCCTTTCCCTTTCTCCATCCCTTTGCAAGCTAAATAGAAGTTGTGTCCATTCATTCCAAAAGACGACACGGGGATTTATGAGACAAGCCCGCCCACAAAATTAGTTGCCACCAAAACTCAAGGGAACTAATGGGACCAATGTGATCAAAGAAAACTCAGAGATAAAGGGTTAGAGCTAAAGACTCTCTCAAAAGTGGAAAGTACTTTCCATCACACAATCCAATTTGTGCTGGATCTACACCCCAGCTTTGGCAACCTGTGGTCAATTCCACATGATTCAAGAGGGTTACCCAACCCTCAAATAATAGCCACACTCCATTGGAAAGCCCTACTGCAAGAACAGAAATCTATCAATGTGCCTTTGGATATCTGACAATATTTTGAATAGAAAAATACTCCTTTTACATATCTCTGAAAATCTTTGTTTAATGGCTTAACAGTCACCTGATCATTCCTGCATACTGCTTAGCATCCAACTACTTAATGGCACAATTGCATGCAGATGAGTGCACAAATTATTGTTCCACAAAATGGTTTTGAAGGAAGCATATGCTGACTGGAGAATTAACTGGCCTACCATGGTCTTAAATCTTGCTAGTGACTCAGTCACACATTAAAATAAACCGTGCCACTAAATATCAGCTTTTAGAGGCCAAATTACTGCTTTTACTATAACTGCAATATAATGTTGACTTTATTGCTTTCATAGGATGTACAATAAATGGCAAGAGTAATTGCTTGTCAGTGATACCAGAGGCATCAATTATATAAATATTTACACATTTTTACTCGGAAGAAAGGCTAATCAGCATTTTCATATCAAATACTCCATATTTGTTGCTTTGATCTGAGCTGTGTTTCTACATTTTTTTTAATGTGAGCCACCTTGAATCTTGGAATAACTGTAAATAAAAATATAAACATATTACAACCCTCTTGGAACCTGAAACAAGGCTGTGTAGTCTTTATTTGGGATGTTGTTTTGAAAATGGACTTAATTTTATATTCTCCCATAGGTGAAGTTTTAACTGATTGCTGCTTTAATTGCTACCATTTACAATGGTAGATTCATTAGCTGCCTTGGATACGGTTCAAGAATTGTTCAGGTTAGTTCTTCTTATGCTTCGAATAATACAGTCTTAGGAGTGTTTACTTGAAAATAAGACCTCCTGAGTTCCATGGGGCTGACTCCCAAATTGGTACGCACAGAACTGCAGCCTTAGAGAGGCATCTTCTTCCTGCTCCACTTGCTTTGGCGCCCAGTGGTTTAATCATCTACCCAACAAATTGGCTTCCATGGTGATCCATATGTAAAGCCTAGAATGGCATCAACCAACCCAGCTCTGCAAGTCATGCCTCAGAACATCTCTTAAGTCATGACCATTGCAATATTCCTAGTATTCCAAACTAAAAAAAAGTTGTGTATTCCTATAGGTCATGCAGATCCAGCCATAGTAAAAAAAAAAAGAAAAAGAAAAAAAAGAACATGTCTGCATGGAAGTGTCTTTTGCTGTAATCAAAATGACCTAAAACCAGGGCTTTTATTATAGAAAAAGCCCAGCAGGAACTCATTAGCATAATAGGCCACATCCAACTGCAGAAAGTCATTAGCATATTAGGCCACACCCCTGATAGCACAGCTCATTAGCATATTATGCCACAACCCCATGTTACCAGAAGTGTGGTCATCCAGCCACACCCACCTTTTGCTTCTTATTCTGTTTACCTTGTTTGTTGTCAAAACCCAGGGCTTTTTTTGTAGCAGGAACTCCTTTGCATGTTAGGCCACACACCCCTAATGTGGCCAGTCCTAATGAGTTTCTGCTGCTGGGTGTGGCCTGTTATGCTAATGAGTTCCTCTTGGGCGTGGCCAGCTCGGGAGCCAGACGGAATTCCGTTCCTGTGTGTTCCTGCCCATAAATAGCCCTGCCTAAAATGAATAATTAAGCCTAGACTGTGCACATGATGCACCACTAAATTTGCCTCTAAGGGTGTGCGTCCTGATATACTGAAAACATAACAAGCTGAAAATACACCATTCAGCTTGGTTCGTGTATATCTGACACCCCCTTCAACAGTTCTAGAATTCCAGGAGTAAAAAACCCCACCCAGTTATCTCCCAGAATTTTGGGTGTGTTTCTGTTTTGGGGAAGGAAAAAGGATGTCCAGGACTCACCCCCCACTGGCCTTTAAACTTTTTAAAAGAGAAAAAAAAAGAGAGAGAAGGAAGACATGACTTACTGGGCCAGCTGGTTCTGGCCTGCTGGTGGCTCTTCCGTGGTGGCACTGTAGCTGCCCACTGGCTCTTCCTTCTGTTGGCAGCAATAATTGAGGCTGCTTGGTCAGCATACTTATCTCTTGGGGGGATGGCAAAGTGCAGCTAGCCAGGGCTTTATGAGGCTTTGGAAGCCTTCTGGAGACTCGTCAAGGCTTCCAAAGCCTCACAACTCTATCATTATCAAAACTATATTCTGTTGAAATATATATATATATATTCACTTTACTTATGCCTTAACAAAATCATCTCAGAAATGGTTGGTATATCCAGAAAACATTCACTGCTGTTGACAATCGTTTGGCTCCATTATGCTGAAGCCAGTAGCTTTCAGTTATGTTAAGCATTTTCAGTTGTGCTATCCTTGATATTTAATTAATATGACAAAAGGATATTAAACTTGGTCCATACTGCACATGGAAGATGGGGTGAGTGCTGCCTCTGCACATAATTATGTGACAGGGACTTAGAAATACAAAGAGACTCAGACTTGAATAATTAAATAAACCCTTCCCCCAAATCTTAAATAAATGATAAGCTGTTTGATGAAGTTGTTTTAGACACACAATGGCATGAACGGAGAACTTACCCTGTTTGTCCTTGAAGTGGCTATGGAGAATTGTGAGGTTTCTTTTAATAGAAGCTGGAAAACAAGATTGGTTGATTGATGGTTGATACTTTGAACCTTGCTTGAGGTTATATGTTCTGTTTCTTTCCCATCCACGACACCAGAGGGTCATCTTTTCCTCTACCATCACTGCAGATGCCCTTTCTTTATAATCCACATCCAAAGATTAACAGAACAGTTGAGAATTCCCGTAAGTGAAGCCCTGCTCTGACTGTAGAACACACCACTGAGAGGTTATTTGAACATTTTAATTACCATTTGCCCTCTGCCACTGACTCATGTATCTCCTCCTTCACTTATGGATTGGTGACCTTCGTGTAATGATGTTTAGAAAACAGAGGGAGTTGAACGGAAAGCAGGGTGACAAGAGCTCCAGTCATGGTTTCCTCAGGACTGAAAAATAACTGGCCAGTTCATATTGCCAAGCTGAACTTGGAGAGTCTGTGTGCTCAGCGATTTGATTTCACAGTCTTTCAAAAAGATCAAATTGGTAACATTGACACCATTTTACATTTTGGTTTATAAATTCCTTTGCACAGATTAATTGTTCAGTATTTTCAGAGTGTGTGATTAAAAATGATCTGAAGAATAAGAATATGCAAAGATCTCATATGGTTGACTTACTGGACTGAGGCAATGTTCCCTAGATAATAATAAAAGAAGCCTCAATATTTTTTCAACTCTGATAGCATAATCTTTTTCAGGCATATCTATATATCCAGTCAAAGAACAACATACTCTAAAATTTGGCATTTCTAAGTCTGCTTCTATAGTTCACACCTTATGAATTCCCTCATGGAAGGGAACAGCCAGAATGTTTCATTTGCTAGGAACATTTGCCTACATTGCAGAGCTGAATTCTTCAGAAGGTGAATTCTCCAGAAAGGGGGGGGAATCCGGGTAATAAAAACATAAGAAGGGTCCTGCTGGATCAGACCAATGGTCCATCTAGTCCAGCATCCTGTCCCACATAGTAGCCAACCAGTTCCTCTGGAGTGCCAACAACAGGCCATAGAGGCCGAGATGTTCCTTGATGTTTTCTCCTGGGATTCCGAGGTTTAGTGCATCTCAATGTGGAGGTTGCCCTCAGTCACCATGGCTGTCTTTCTGTCTAAGGTCAGATACTGCCTTGAACTCAAAGACTTACACAGAAATATTCAGCAGAACTACTTATAGGTCTCCATTGCACTGGGCCTTGCTGGACTACACAGAGGCCTATGGATTTTCATGGTTTTCAATGACATCATCCCCAAGCACTAGTACTTGAATATCTCCATCCATGGAAATGCATAGCTTGTTCATAATCACGTTGCCGGAGTATTCCGACAAATTTCAGCATTCCCTCAGTCCCAGCTCTGGGCAGACTGAGAGCACCAACAGATGTGGAAAAGATAATGATTATCTGTTCATCTTCAAGGAAAAATAATATGTGAAGATTGCAAGAATTTGAATGGTGGCTTCACTGGCAGCAGAGATGGGTTAACATTTCAACCCCTGCAGGCTTTCATTAAATGAAACGACTATAACTCTTGCACTGTTATTACCAATTTCGGTGTGTGTGTGTGTATGTGTGTGAGGGCGTAGATTTAAAGGACCCATTTTTTAATTAGGACAGCCACATAAGTCCACAGTGAAAACAGTTCCAATTAGCAAAACTATGCAAAGGCTGAATAAACCTCTTTTCCCCTCCCTGTCTAGCCCCAATCTAAATCAGGATTGTGTTTTGACCCTGAGGATCCAACATTTTCACAGAAATCTGGAGTCTCAAATTGAGTACATGGTTACAAGAACAGAAATCCTTCTATGGGGTTCAAGTCCTCTGTAGCATACAGCAGTATCAGATCAGTACTTTCCAGCAGGTGTTTGGCTGTGCATAACCGTAGAAAGCTGTGTTATCCAATCCTACCATTGGCCAATATAAGGCGCTGTCAGTGTAGACATGAAAGTGTTTTCTCATTGCAGGGAGCTCCAGTTGAGATCAGATTGTTTGATTCAAAGCGCAAATGCTTTCACAGATAAAGTCTTATATTTAACAATATTATGCAGAAATATTTGGTATTAAAATTATAATGTATAAAAGATTTCCATATCTAGCACAACTGGGAAACTTTACAAGTCCAAAATGATGGTCTAGGTGCTCTTATACAGATGCATCCATTCCCAGAGAATCGTGCTGGACATCAGAGATACCCAGAATTTGGAGATTTACAACCAATGCATATAAGTCCAGGAAAGCAGGGTCTGTTGGTAGTTTGTAATAGATGACAAAGCCCTACATGATCTAAAATAGTATCCAAGAGCCATTTCTGATTATTAAACTATTAACTGCAAAGTTAATTTAAAAGTTAAGCGGGGAGCACATATGAGCTTGAGCCAAGGCTTTGCAGTACTCTTTTAAAACATGATTAATGTTGAATGTCCCAAAATCTTGTGCCAAAAGTAAGAATGCCCAGAAGGCAAGACATATCAAACCAGCTGTTTCTCATTAAAGCAAGATTTATTAGTCTTCTAATTATATGTTTTAAAGTTTATTATTCAAAAGCGCTTGGCATTTATCAGGGGTGAAATAGAAATTGTAATTTTTCAGTGCTCGAGAAAGATTATGTAATGAGGAGCCGCACTGGTCAGAGGAACTACACATTTCACTGCAAACACATGGATGACACCTAAAGAATGAATTACTTTCAGGAAGGCAACAGGGGCGAGGAATATGTAACCTTGTCCCTTGTGACAAACTGACCTCCAGAAGCAGGATGCTTAGAGCATGAAATTCAGGGAGCTGGGAGATTAAGGGTTAATGCCTCACTGTGAAGTGCAGGTAGATTGACAGGCTGCTGCCTGCATGCCCCCCCTTCTCTCTGATTGGTCAGAGCCAGCTGAGGACAGCATTAAGAGCAGCTGAGTGCTGAAGAAAAGGGTCTTTTTTCAACTTGTTTCTTGTCTGGCGTGTCAAAAGCCAGACAAATGGAGTTAGTGTGTCTGTCAGAGGAAAACAGACAAGTTAACTTGAGAAGTGAAGGAACGCAACTCCTTGCCCTTACTTGTGTACCATCAAATCTGAGGAAAAGTTCCAAATAAGAATTTTAATCAAAGCACCAGCCAAGTTGAAAACCATTCATTTCAGTTTTGGCAGGAGAGATTGGTCTGTAGGTTGAAGCTGCCAGTCTAGCCAAACAAAAAAGGAATATTGCTTCTAGGAAAAGGAGCATATTTCCTTCTCCATTATTCAGTGGGTTCAGTTGGGTGAAAAGGAAAGGAAACCTGTAAACCCACAGGGAGGAAGAATAAGTACAAAAAGTAATTGCTAATCTCCAGGAAACTATGATAGTTATATGAATCTCTATTAAGACACATTGTTGTTGTTAAGAAATCTTCAAGACAAACAAACCTCTCACTGTTAAGAAATGAGTCTCTAAGGAACTACAACAAACCTTTGTTGCCTGTTCAAAATATCATAATTTGTAAATATAACAAATTTACCTCAGTTTTCTCATTCCTTTCATATCCCTAACCTAACTGTGCCTGCTTAAAAAAATCATCATTCCTGTTTGAACATTACTTACTGTCAAGAGCAATTTACAAAGGAAACAACAAGTGGGCTCTTGCTTATCCTGTCCTTATATATATTTGAATTTTGGTTCCACAGCATTCTATGCTTGCCATAATTGATTCGGCTCAAGAACTGGCAGTCAGAAGACACTGGCCAGGGCTGACTGGCTGCTTCGCAAAGTCCTGCCCACGTCAGCCCCGGTCAGTGTTTTCAGCTCAGTCTGCTCCAGTCCTCTGACAGGAGAGGACCGTCTGGAGTGTGAGCGCAGGGACAGGCCATCAAGGCTGAAGCAAGTGAGAGAAGCCCTTTTCCACCCCCCACACCATCCCCTGGGCCTTCTATGAGGGGATTAGTCCCAGAGAAGGCCTTTTCCGCCCCCCACACGCCAGCCCCTGGGCCTTCTATGGGGCACTAGGCCCAGATAAGACCTTTTCCGCCCCCCACATGCCATCCCCTGGGCCTTCTATGGGGCACTAGGCCCAGAGAAGGCCTTTTCCACCCCCCACACGCCATCCCCTGAGCCTTCTATGGGGCACTAGGCCCAGAGAAGCCCTTTTCCGTCCCCCACACGCCATCCCCTGGGCCTTCTATGGGGCACTAGGCCCAGAGAAGCCCTTTTCTGTCCCCCACACGCCATCCCCTGGGCCTTCTATGGGGGCACTAGGCCCAGAGAAGGCCTTTTCTGTCCCCCACACACCATCCTCTGGGCCTTCTATGGGGGCAGTAGGCCCAGAGAAGCCCTTTTCCCCCACACACTGCCTACTGCCCCCATAGAAGGCCCAGGGGATGTGTGTGGGGGACAGAAAAGGCCTTCTCTGGGCCCAGAGAAGCCCTTTTCTGCCCCTCTTCCCTTCCTTTCCCCCTTTCCTTTCTTCCTCTCTCCTTTCTTTCACTCTTCCCCCTCTTCCTTCCTTCCTTCCTTCCTTCCTTCCTTCCTTCCTTCCTTCCTTCCTTCCTTCCTTCCTTCCTTCCTCCAACCCTCTCTCCCTTCCACCTCCCTCCCTTCCTTTCTAGGGCCCGTTGTCTTCCACCACAACGGGCTTTGCTCCCTAGTCCTATATATATATAAAAGCCCAGCATATTGGCACCTTCCAGCTCTCCCATTGACTGTGCTGTGTGTCCATCAGCCATTGGCTCATCAACCGCCACTCAAGAGTACTCACATGCCATTGGCTGGGTGCTGGGTCTGCTTCTCTCCCCCGCCCACTGCCAGCGTGGCCATTCCCTGTCTGAATAAACTGCCAAAACTGCTGTCTGGCTCACTTTCCCCTCAGTGGCTATTGCTAGACAACCAAGATTGGTTCTGTCAGTAAAAAGGCAGGGGCAGGAGGCCCTTTCCAGGTCTACTTTGGCCTTTGTGCGGAACTCACTGGGGCTAATCCTGACTAGGGTTGCCAGCTCCAGTTTGGGAAGTTCCTGGAGATTTTGTGGTGGAGTCTACAAAAGCCAGAATTTGGGGAGGAGAGAGGCCTCAGCTGAATAGAGAGTCCACATTTCAAAACAGTTATTTTCTCCAGGGGGAGACCTAGGTTCTTGCTGTGGAAGTTGTGTGTGATTTTGGACCAGTCACAGACTTTCAGTCTAGCCTACCTCACAGGGTTGTTGTGCAGATCAAAAGGGGGAGAGGCGAATGATGTAAGCTGCTTTGATCCCCACTGCAGAGAAACACTGTACTTTTCCTCCTGGGGAACCATTGTTGCCAATCTCCAGGTGAAGGATAGAGATCACTCATAATTACAGCTGCTCTCCAGATGGCAGAGATCAGTTCCCCTGGAGAAAATAGTGTACTCTGTGTCATTATACTCTGCTGAGGTGGCCCCCTATGAAAGCCAGTGTGACGTAGCAGTTAGTGCTTCAGACCAGGGTCAGCCAGACCCAGGGTTCTTCCTGTGGAAGCCAAGTGGGTGATTTTGGACCAGTCAGCCTAACCCATCTCACAGGGTTATTGTGCAGATGAAAAGGGGGTGAGGAGAATGATGTGAGTTGCTTTGGTCACCACTGTGGAGAAAGATTGTACTTTTCCTAGGTAGAGGTTGCAGGGAGGGGGAGGAGATAAAAATCTGAAGTCAGAGGGGCAGAAAACAGTCATTGATGGTGGGCTGAGAAGGATATAGGGTTGCCAACTCCAGTTTGGGAAATTCCTGGAGATCTGAGGGGTAGAGCCTGGAGAGGGTAGGGTTTGAAGAGGGGTGGGACCTCAGAGAGAAACAATGCCATAGAAGCCACCCTCCAAACCAGCCATTTCCTACTGGGGAACCATTGTTGCCAATCTTCAGGGGAGGGATGGAGATTGCTCAGAATTACAACTGTTTTTCAGATGGCAGAGATTAGTTCCCATGGAGAAAATGGTAAGCTCTGTGTCATTATACCCTGCTGAGGTTGCCACAGCAAAGTGATGCTGAGTGCCCAAGGCCAGGGCACCTGCCCAGAGCCTCTTTCTAGAGCTCATTGTATGTATTTCCACAATGGGCCTTATTCCTAGTCAACAATAAATCTCTGGCTTGGGCAAAAACCAAATATATTCTCTAGCACTCAGAAAGTAATAAACTGAAAATTTTTGCTAATATACTGGCGGCCAGATTTAAAAAGGTATTGATACAAAAGATACATCCGGACCAATCAGGTTTTTTGCCGAAAAGACAGATGAAAGCAAATATACGTACAGTGATTAATGTTTTGGAATACTATGAACAGCATGTAGAGAAACAGATGGTATTAATGTGTGTGGACGCTGAGAAAGCTTTCGATAACCTATCCTGGGAGTTCTTGATACAGAAACTTAGATTATGGGATCCTGGAAAGAGGTTTATTACATTGATCCAAGCAATTTATACTAAACAGTTTGCCCAGGTTTCAATTAATGGAGAAATGACACAATCCTTTGAAATATCAAAAGGTGTAAGGCAAGGTTGTCCTTTGTCGCCTCTGTTATATATATACGCTCTGGAGACACTGAATGATGTAATAAGGAGAAATAGAGCCATACAAGGGCTAAGAGTACAAGGGGAGGAATATAAAATACAGGCATTCGCAGATGACCTTTTATTTATTATAGAAAATCCCTTAGAATCTATGACAGAACTATTACAAGATATTAGAGGATATGGTCAAAAGGCGGGGCTTAAGATTAATAATAAGAAAACGAAAATGTTGACTAAGAATTGTTCAGCAGAAATAGCATCAAAGTTGCAAGAGCTAACGAACATGGAAATAGTTAAAAAAGTTAAATATCTGGGTATAACTTTCTCCAATAAGTGTTCTACGCTTATGGAAGATAATTATAACAAATTGCTGGAAGATATTAGAAAGGATTTGAATAAATGGAAAGATCTACATATTTCCATGTTGGGAAGGATCGCAACGTTGAAAATGAATATCTTACCTAGGTTTTTGTTTTTAGCACAGAACATACCAATACTTAAGAGGATGAACTATTTTGAAGAATTAGATAAAATTACTAGAAGATTTGTTTGGGCACCTAAAAAGGCAAGGATAAAATGGAAGGTTATGCAAGATAAAAAAGAAAGGGGTGGGTTAGGAGTTCCAAATTGGAGGCTTTATTATGAAGCGGCAGCATTAAATTGGATACGAGAATGGATAGTCCTGGAAAATACTAGATGTTTAGCATTAGAAGGTTTTGATCTCTACATGGGATGGCATGCTTATATCTGGTATGGTAAAGATAAAGTACATACCAATTTTAAACATCATTATCTAAGGGATGCGCTGTTTAAAGTTTGGGATAATATAAGAAGGCGCCATTATAAGAAAATGCCATTATGGGTATCACCATTAGAAGCATTTGTGAAGCCTACTCTTGTTACAGAGGTACATAGAGAAAAATATGAAAATTTGCTAGATAAAAGGGAAAAATTAAAACCAAAAGAGGTTCTAGAAGGGAAACACAACATCAATCTATCATGGTGGGAATATACCCAGTTGAGATCTAGGTATGCTAAAGATATGAAAGAGGGGTTTGAGAGAAACAAAAATGAATTGGATAAGATATGGCTGTCCTCAAGCGATAAGTTGATACAGAAGATTTATAATTGGTTATTGGACGAATATATGAGGGATGAAGTAGTAAGATCATCCATGGTGGCATGGATGCAGGATATGGGACATACAATAGAGCTTGAAGAATGGTATAAGGTTTGGAATAAGATGAAACTTCTAAGGGCAGTACCATATAAAGAAAACGTCTATAAATTACACCATCGGTGGTATTGGTCACCCGATAAAATTGCAAAATGTCAGAAAAACAACTCTAAAATTTGCTGGAAATGTAAATCGAACGTGGGCACTTTTTTCCATATGTGGTGGAGATGCCAAAGAGCACAAAAATATTGGAAAATGGTTCAAAAGATAATAGAAGAAACATTAGGTTTAATGGTGGAACTTAAGCCGGAGATCTATTTGTTAAATATGTTGTCAGAAGAGCGACAAACGCGTCAAGAAACTTATACTTTGTTGTATATCTTAACTATCTCAAGGATTTTGTTTGCTAAATATTGGAAGTCAGACAAAGTACCCACTAGAAAGGAAATTGCCTTAAAACTTATGGAAGCAGTAGAAATGGATAGGATACATGCTGAAATAAATGGTATCGATGATAAAACCATGTTTAAAAGGTGGTCAGGAGTAAAAAAATGGATAAAATGTAATATAATGTAATAAGGACTCAAAATATAAGAATGTGAATGTATAAGTTTATTGTATATAATGTTAAAACTCCAATAAATATATTTATATAAAAAAAGTAATAAACTGTTTATTATCACACACTACCAAGGGGTGTCTCAGACACAGTGGGGAATAGCTATTTAGTGTTTTGGCAGGAATATCTGCCTCACAGAAAAAAGCAGCAGCAGGGGTCCGTTATATCCCTTCTAGCCAATTTCCTCCTGAAAATTCCTCCAACCAGTGACCTAGACCTGTATGCACCTTGCAAACACAGATCTGGGACCATATTAGAGTGAAATCAGCTTGATGAGGAGATAATTTTAGGGGTAAATGGGCTGTCAGGGGAAGGATTAAACACTAGGGATTTTAGTTTCACATGTATTTGCTTCCCAAATCTTCCCATTTCATACTTTTCTTTCACAGCACTTCCGTGCCTTTTTTATACTGTTTGAAAGTCATTTTTGTGCAAACTTTGGCATCAATTTGAATGTCAGAGTTACTGCTGAATTTTGGTTGAGAAACAGAAGGCTGTAATTTTAATGCTGTGGATTGAGAAACCATAAAAGAAACGCCAACTTTCAAACTGAACCAGAATAGTCATGAAATGTAGTAACAATTCTTTTTAATCACTCCCTTCCCCACAGTCTCACTACTCCAAAGCACCCGTGTATCCTTTGCAAAAGCAAAGGAGCCATCCAGGCTTCATTTCATTCCACTGAGCATACTGGCCTGTGTCCAGCCACACAGTTAAGCAAACTTAAGCGCCTTTAAGTTTTCATAAATGAGAATGGTGATTTTTGCTGATCCTTCCTTCCTTCTGCAGCAGTCCACTGAGCTGCCTGAAATTGATTCCAGGGAGCCAGCAGACTTTCAGGAACATCTTAGTGGGTACCTGCACAGGGAAGGGAGAATTGGCAGGAAATGCTTTTCTCTTAAGAAAACTTAATTGGCCTTAAGTTTTCTTAATGAAGTGGGATAGAGTCCAGTGTTTAGTTTTCCCTGTGATATCTAGCTCTGAATAAAAAAGAAGTGAGCTGCCAGTCTTTGTCAAATGAGGTACGTGATTCTAAAGGCTGAGAAGCAAAAGAGGAAGGGTAAATGAGTCACTCTTCCTTTTTCATATCTACGGACCCAATACACAATAATTTTATCTAGTGTTCTGAAAGTAAAACTCAATCTTCCTGGATTAATTAATTTCAACTAATTAATTACTTGATTAAAAAAAACTATAGGTCAAGGAGAGGATATGTGTAGAAAAATGTTGGAACTGCTACATTAATACAGCAGTATTGTATACAAGCAGAACAGGGAAACAGCACTGTAGGTGCAGAACATGATGCCTTGATGGTGAATTATATGCCTGGAGAATAAACCTCCTGGGTTCACCACCTTTCAATGCCCCTTCTCCTATACCTTTAACAGTAGCCCAACACAGAGAAATCTGGCAGGCAAAACAGGAAAATCTTCTCTTGTTTATGCTGTGCTGAACAGAATGCTGTCAAGGGCACATATTCATTTTGGCAATGTTACAGTTGGGCTCCTCCCCTGCTTGTCACTTTGAGGTGAAAAATCTGCAGTTGTCTGTAAATAGCTGCACTGGGAAAATGTCCTACACTGTCCAGCTGCTGTAACTCAAAAGATGACATTCCTGCCTACTATTACCTTCCAGTGTTATGGTACACAGTAAGTACTACACATCTAGTTTACAGAAAATCTATTAATATACACATACACGAGGATTTTATGAAATGAAGGGAATCAGAAAATCCTTTGTGTGTATGGCATAACAGTGTTTTTCCTCACTCTTATTACATTTTTTTATTAGATAGGGCTGGAGAAGACTGCTCTCCGCCCCTTTGTGCCAAGTAGTGAAGAATTCATTTTGCCTCTCAGCAGTAGCCTCATGTCCCTTTAAAGAACTTGGCTTCACTCTTTAATAATCATGGTCAATGTCAGCTGCTCTGTTATCCATCATGGGGTTTTACGCTTAATAATTTTCTTGGGTGGTCTGCAGACTTTGTCAAATATCTAGGTCGGATCCTATAGAACTTTCCCATTAATGGAGACATTTTCCTCCACATCAATGATCTTTTCACGGGCACAACAAGATCTTCTGTGGCCACAATTCTCTTTGGGCTGGAGGAAAATACTGCCATTTATGGGAAAGCGCCATAGGATCCAAACCCATTGAACAGATCCATGCATGCAAAGGGGTGATTATCACCAATCCACCCCCACCATGGTAGCCCTCCAATCTCCCCCTCATGCTGTTCTGGGAGGTTCTCCATCCTTCAAGATCAGCATTCGGGTGGGGAGCATTTTGGGCTGCAGCTGGAGGTTGGAGGCAAGAAAGTTACATTCTGTGGGTGGAAATCCTACCCTGTGTGTTCACATTTATATGTCCTGATTGCTAAGGAGTGAAGAAAAAGGGTGCCACACCAATGCAAAACAAAGATAAAGAAACAAATTGGTGCTGGGGGAAGCAGAATCTCTGATACTTATACAACCCCTTTGTGTTTTGTGTGCAGCTTCGTCAGGGGAAATCTAATGAAATGATTAAAAATAAAACATATTTGATACATAGTTTTAAAAACGGATAAAGCACAGGAGATTTTCTCAGAGCATGTAAAAAAAAAAAAAAAACCCTGCACCCAAATGAGTTAAATGAGAACATCTCCTGGCAGATTCTTATATAGATAAGGGGCAGAACAAGTCTGGACAGCTCACTTTGCTTTAGAGGATGTATGGGAACAGAACTAAAAGGAATCTGAAAGGTCGGTATGATTTTTTAATGTCCAAATTAACAAACTATCTAAATTGTGAATTCTTTGTAAATATATAATATGTAGTATATGTTAATATTGCTTTGGTTTTCTTAATAACAACTTATTATGAACTGCACTCTGTACATGCTCTGTGGAAAATCTCTTGTGTTTTATCTGTTTCCCTCTGCACCTATTTGTTTTTTTCATTTTCGTCCTGACTGCTGAGGAAACAAGTTTTATAAAAAAGATGACAATTCCATACAGGAGCTTAAAAACCTACAGAAGAAACCTTTGCCACACATTTAATCATGCTACACTTTCCATTTGCATCGGTGGCATTAAAATACTTAATTGCAGAAACAGTCTTCATTCCTAGAGATCTGGCTGGCCACTTATCCTTGGTTTTTTTTCACTTCTCGTCTGGTATTATGATTATCAGTAATGAATGCCTCCATCATGTCAGCACTGTCCTCAGCTGTAATAAAGGAGAATGGAGGTGAAAAAGGCACAGCGTTTGAGTTTTCCTGTGATTGATGATGGAAATGAAGTCTAACATCAAATCAGATAACCCTCTAGGTTGTTTATCTTGGAAGACAACCAGAGAACAAAGGCAATCAAATGAGTCAGCATCTGGAGTTTCATCAAAACAAGACATCATTTAGGAAGACCAATTGCATCCAGCTGATAGTGTGCAAACAGAAGTAGGCTACCGAAATGACCTTTTATACGCTGCAGACTTTGCTGGAGAGACTGCAAGAACGGCACATTACCTTGGGCCAATTAGAAAAAAAACTATCGTGCTGGATGTGCTTTGTCCGTATTCCACATTTATACAAGTGGACCGTTGCCAAACTATACTATGGTGTCTCCAGGCAGCAGATGACTCAAGAGCAATACTTTGGACACTCTTGCTTAAAGTGTTCCAGGAAGTAAATCAAGTAAATTGTCCACTGGAGAATATTTAAAATATTAATTTCCTCCAATAAGATAGACACTGAATATTCCACTTGGAGTCATGTTTCAAAGCAATTAGCTGCTGGCTGCTTTCAACAGGGTAATGACATTTCTGTTAGTGGCTCTCGATAACACAACTTAGCAAAGTCCACCATGGGATTGTACATGCCTGTGGGAAATCGGGAGAATTTGCCTTCTGTGAGTTTAGCTGTGAAACTCCATGTAGGTGCAAGGAGTTGTGACTCTTCACTCTATGTTGGGGAATGAGTTAAGGCATGGGAATGGAAGATCAAGTGCTGATTACAGAAGAGGAGACCCAGTGATTTAGGCTAATAAGACAATGGCACCAAGCCCATTTTAACTTAGGCAGTACTGTATAAAATCAAATCACAGAAAAAAAGAAAAGAAAACAGATCTTATGGCCCAGGTCTGTGCACAATAATTCAGCTGATGAGCATAGGATCCTACACTACAGAATAGCAATGACCATATCAGTGCTTGTTGACCGTCTGGTATTGGATACAATTCAGCTGAATCATATCATATGAGAGGCTGTCAAGTAGGGTTGTCTCTTGCACCATATTATTATTGCCAACTCAAGGCAGAGAAATTCCTGGAGATTTGGAGGTGGAACCTGGGGAGGGCAGAATTCAGGGAGGGAGCTCAGCAGGGATATGATACCATAGAGTCCACCCTCCAAATCTGCCATTTTTCCCAGGGGAATTTATCTCTGTGGTCTGAAGATCAGTCATAATTCTGGGAGGACTACAGGCAACACCTGGAGGTTGGCAATCCTAGCATTGGCGTGAGCTATATCTCTCTTGTACATGTGCCAACAATATGCTTGGCACTACTAACAGTGATATAGGCATCATCTTCTCCGTGTGAACTAGCTAGGACGCTAAGATTATCTTCAGCAATCCTTCACCATCAGGTGGATGGCTACTTGTTTGATAGCAGTTTCATGGGCATGGACAGAAGCTTCCCAAACGATTTTCCCTGTATTCTCCCAGGGGGTATTGGAGCTACTTAACCTATTTCGTGAGATGTTCACCATGATTTTCTGACTCTCTCTGCATTATTTTGTATTAAAACTACATTATAGAACTATTTTGGGTGGAAAAGTGGGATACAAATGTTTTGGATAGAAGGACTCTTTAGCTCTCAAAGTGCAAACCTCGGCCAAAATGACAGCATAACACTAGACTTTCTGGACCTTGCCTAGTACTCAAGATCTGGAACCTTTCCCTCTGCCCCCAAACCCTCATATTGCCAATTTCTACCATGTGAAGCTTTCATTTTATTCTTCTAAGGTGAGCAAGTACAGAGTATTACAGAGATCCTGTATCATCATTAATAGTGTAGAAAGAGGAATTTGGACATGGAGCAGCAATAAAAGTGCAGGTGCTGAAATGACCTCGCCTATCCAGCTTTTAAAGGTACAGAAGCCCACTCCTCCACATCTGGCCAACCAACATGCTACTAAAAGTCAGGGTAGCTTCAGCAGCTGGATTCTAGGCAACCACCAGTGCCATCCTACACAAAAATACACCTTTCTAAAACATTGACATCAACAGACTTAGAGAAAGGGGTCACTGTGCTTAGGATGGCACTGCAGGTCACTCAACAAAGAATCTGTTCTGTATATCAGATGTCTTACAATCAGAATGTCAGCCAAACAAAAATTTGCCATGATCAGCAGAAAATTGCCTATGAAAACAAGGCACTCTACAACTCATTATTGTTTTCCTTACTCTAGTGCATTTGCCTATTTAATTTGAGTACAAGTGTTGCATCACCAAAGCTTTTAAAATCATGATAGTGTACAAATGCAACAGCATTTTGACTAAGGGCGGGATTTTGCTTAGGCTTTAATTGAATCTCCCTTTCTGCAGTCACACTTAATCAAATTAACACACATACAAGACACACTTCAAGGCAACCACAAAATAGCCTAAAATCAATCAAGTAAAAAGTCTGCAGAGAACAGTTTATATCAGTGAAAATTGTAAATTCAACCAAAGAAAGATTTAATCAAGTTTACAATGGACAGTAAATTGATTGCAGACTCCCCATTTGTAAGCCATTCTTAAAAACACACACACAAGCTGCTGCTTTCTTTTATAATCAACAAAAGTAAAAGTGAGGCTCTAGGGATGAGCAAATCCCCCTAGCTCCATCCCATCACCATTAATCTTACAATCTGCACGTAGACATTCCATTGTTCTAGCCGTCTGTTCCGCTGACTATAGAAAAGTGTGGGTTTTTTTGCTGTTCCTTTGCCCAAAACTTGCATGGGAATTACTTCATTGTTCAATATATTGCATATGTTTCTGGCTGAATGAACACTGCAGTCATACAGTGGTTGCCAGGATTCAGGGGAGAAGCATGAAGCCGCCTACCCAAATTTCTGTGCATTTTATCATGATGTCAAGAGAGGTCTTGATACACAGACAGATGTGAGTCATCAAATCAAATGTGGTGGAGAAATTCAGCAGTAGAGAATTTTGTGAACATTGCTATGAGTCTTTTGCCAGTTCATTGTTAATTCATTTCATTTCTTCCTTCACACTGAAGGTTAACAGACATGTATATATGAACAGAGAAATCCAGGAAGTCATTGGCTTGAATCTCTGGAGTATTCATAAATCACCTGATCTATCATGAAGTTGATGATTCATTAAACGCTCCGTAACACCAGCTCAGTGAATTTGTGAGCGTCACTATCCACAGTCAATGTTAATCTACACACACAGACACATGCAATTCACCCACAGTTTTCTGGTGCTGAATTTTTATCATAAGCGATTGTGTACGCAATTACACAATATAGTTTACTTACTCACTGCTAACAAAACTGCAAAAACAATAGCCTTGAGCTGGTTTCTGGCTAGGCGGGATATAAATCAAAAGTAATAAATAAATAATAAATAAATAAACAACAGTGAAAAGCATAGAGAACATTGTCAAAAATACAAGCAAAAATAATGAAGAAATCTATCAAGAACGCTCACACCTACACATTCTGTGATCGCCCTCCATCCCACTGGGGCAGCTGAAAACTCCTCACCAGTGTATTTAAACTTGCTGCTGTCTTTCTGTTTATTACTATTAGCTTATTCCTATCCCAAACATGGAACCGAGGTTTAGATGAAACACTTTAGTTACACAAAGGAAATGCATTTTTCCCCTTTGTTTTCATACAAACATTATTTTGTTCCTGGTCTCCCCCCACACACACACATACAGTGGGCATCTTGTCATATTTTTTTTTTTTTTAAACCCAGGGATAGTAGTTGGGCCTATGGCAATAAGTTTGCCAGCTAACCATAAAAGATGGCCTTGGCTTCTCCCACTGTTGAAGTCTGATAGCCAGAAATGAAAGCTTTTCATGGCAGGGAGCTAAACACGATTACCTGGTAACTGCTATTTTTGGGGGAGTTTTAAGCTGCTGATAGATACAGGGGCTAGTTGAAAAGTTAGCAATCATATTTGGGGAGTTGGTCCAGATTTTTAATAAGCCTCTCAACTATTTGGGGCTTTGTGGACAAATTAAATAAATAGAAAAATTGACAGCAGGCTATTGCATCAAATTAAAGCTTTCTATATTAATACCACCCTTAAAGTAAGATTAGGAATTTCTGGCCAATTGTCCAACTCAATTCTAACTTCAAAAATCATATGTCAGGGCTGTATCCTGACATCTTTGCTTCTCAATTTGTATATAAATTATATGGTTGAATACTTGTCAGAAGCACAATATTTCCTGGTTAGGCTTGGAAAGAAAGCCATTTCATTACTCCTTTATGCTGATGACACATTACTCATATCCCACTCACAAGTTGGCCTTAGAAGGCTTTTAAAACAGTTCAGCTTCTATTGTAAAAACAATTTATTGAAAGTCAATTATGATTAAACTATGATAATAGTGTTTAGTAAAAGGCCCCATTTTCATAAATGGTCGATGGATGGGAAACTGTTAGAACAAGCGTCCTCTTTTAGATGTCTCAGTGTAAATTTTTTATAGTTCTGGTACCTGGTCAGCATATATTGAGCATGCAAAGAGGAAATTTGAAAAAGTTACACTCAGTATCCTTAGATTCTATAGAACAAGGGAAGGCTATTCGGTACCTCCATAGGTAGAAATCCAAAGGACCAAGGTGTTGCAGCAGATACTATATGGAGCTCCAATCTGGGGGATTGGTAATTTACAATAATTGGAAATCATTCAGAATAAGTTTACTCATATGCTTTTAGCAGTCCCTAATTCAACACCAGCAGCCATAACTAGATTGGTATTGGCTCTATCACCAATATTGGTCAAGGCCCATAAAGTTATTATTAATTATTGGTTGAAAATCTGGTTTGGGTTAAGTTCATGTTTCTTAACCATGGCTTACAAGGAAGGGAAAAGCAATCCATGATAAGGTTATATATTGAATCTGGCAGCCATACTCAGACTATTTAAGAAGGCTTGACTACTTTGCAGCAAAGCAATTAATAAAACAAAGATGGCTGGATATAAGTGTTCAGATGTATGTCACACTGCTAAGTACTTTAAGACTAGCTCCCCTTTACAAGCGGCTTGCTCCTTCTCCTTTAAGTCTTCCATTTTACCATACCGCCTTACTTAATCCTGAACATAGGAAAGCATTTACCAAAGCATGGTTGGATACCTAACAATTGGTGATGGTAAGAGGAAGTTACAAAGCAATCCCATATAAAGAATGTGTCTGTATTTGCAATCAGAATTATATTGAGGACCTAGACCATGTGATTTACATTAGAATGTGAAAGATATTTTGGGAATATTTTATTACAATATCCAGGGAGAGCGGATAATGATAGACTAACTGTATTACTTGCTGACAAAAGTAAATGGATAATGATGCAAATGGCAAAGTGTGTTGCATGGGGGATAAAGGCTTTACCAAAACCATCCACTGTTAATGCGGCTGATGGAAAAATCTATGTATTTTGTCAACTATTGACTGAACTGCTTGAATTGATACTGATTTTGACAGAATTTTTTGTGATCTTAATGATTGTTTATGAAATTGTAGTTTGTATTAGGGTCCCTTCCCAGGGCTTGTGCACTGATCCCCCCCCTGTGTAGAGCTTCTTAGCTCAGTGTGGGGGTCTGATGACTCCTGGGTTGCCCCCTCCTCAGCTGGAGCCTGCAGGCCCTAGAAAGGGGGTGTGAGTGCCCACACCAGCAGTCCTCCCCACTCCTACCACCCAAGAGGTTGGTCTAAGTTGATGAACTGCCTGGCTCACGCCACCACCACCCTCCTCTTCCTCAAGGTGAGATTGTGTGTATGTGAGCTGGGGGATGGGGGTGGGAGGCCATGGGCACCCTTCTTCTCCCCCTCAGCAATGTGGCTTGGCAGCCCTTATGGGCCTGCCGCAACCAGCACTGTCAGGGGAAGCGGGTGATGTGTGTGTATGCAAGGCAGGGTGGGGAGGCCACGGGCACCCTCCTTCTCCCCCTTGGCAACATGGCCCTCGTGGGCCTGCCATGGCCAGCACTGTTGTGGGACACGGGTGTGTGTGTGTGTATGTGAGCCAGGGTGGAGTGGTGAGGCCATGGGTGCCTCCTTCTCCCCCTCAGCAATGCAGCCCAGCAGTCCTCATGGGCCTGCCACCACCAGTGTTGTTGGGGGAGGCAGGCGGTGTGTGTGTGTGTGTGTGTGTGTGAGGCAGGGTGGGGAGGCTGTGGGCACCTTCCTTCTCCCCCTTGGTAACGCAGCTCAGCAGCCCTTGTGAGCCTGCTGCAGTCAGTCAGGGGAGGCGGTGTGTGTGCATACATGCCAGGGTGGGGGGTCAGGCAATGTGGTGTGTGTGCGTGACTGAGGGATGGTCGCCAGCATTGTTGACACAGTGTGTTTGTGAATAATTTGTAGTTTGTGCATTTGAATTGGACTGGACTATTTTGTGCCCTCTGTCTCAACTGTACTTCTAGGAGCCTTGAGTCAGAAAGAATTAAGGAGAGAAAGAAATAGCTTTGTTTTTTTTGCGGGGGAAGTCTACCTGGATCTTTTGGCTACTGTTTAGGAAGTAAGGGCAGAACCTTCGCAAAATAAAATCTTTGTGTGATATATGTGGTAACCTTGTTCCTCTTCTCCAGTGATGTTGAGTTTGGGATTTTTAAGAGAAAATACTTGCTGGTGTTGGAATATTTTTTTTGTTTTGTTTTATATTTAGTTTAGTTATGTTAATGTGTGGATTTTGGTTAAAATCAATCAGAAACAAAGTAAGGTAACTTCCTGCCAATTATTATTTTTGGAAAATCTGAAAGCATATTCCCTGTGGTGGTTGTGAGGATAAAATGGAAGAGGCGAGAATGATGTTGTAAGCAGCTTTGAGTTCCCCTTGGGCTGTACCTATGCCAGTCTTTCTGTCTGCAGGTGGTCAGAATTAAGTGTACATTACTAATGTTCCCTTCCAAATGATAGTAGTTTATATGCTGTGTTTTTATATTTGTAAACTGAAGTAATTTTTTAAAAAAGTTGGCCCACTCACATTTTTAATGCTAGCACCATTTTTTACTCACAGGGTAAAATTTTTGCTCATAAGATGGCACGCCTTAAAGGGAACATTGATTATGATTGTTGCATTATAACTCTGAGGTTGTTGGTATTTTTGGTGTTAATTGCTAAGTCTGTGAGCGAATTCAATAAAGCTTATGATTGATTGATTGATATATGGTGCTTGTTTATGGCAGTATAGGAAGATGAGATTCCTCCCCCTTTCTATTGTACTACTGCCCCTGAAAGTTTTTTAAAAAGCCAATTAGATGTTGTACTCCTGAGCCTATGAGTGTGCTGCTCCATCATCCAATCATTTTGGGAGAGGGTTGGAATGCTGAAGAGAAATACAGTTCCTGGTAGTGTGGTAGAGTGGTTTAATTCTAAAGTATGTGGTTATCAGTTCTACCTCTGGTTATGAGCCGATCTAGTACCATTTAGTCTGACTCTTGGGAAAGGGCAGCCAAGTGTGGGTGGAATCCTGCATGTGTGTGAAAGGATCCAAACAGATGATTAGGCAGTGAAAGCCTGTTTGTAACCACAACCATAAAGGGAATTCAGATCAGAACCTGAAGCCTTAACTAGCTTAAGTTTAAATGTCCTTGCCCAGCTTCTCCTGGGATACCTGAGCTTCTGAACTGTCCTTTAAAAACAACCTGAATTTGGATCAGTTTGTGGTTCATGAAGTGAAGTTCATGGCAGATCAACCAGCACAAACTTTCCATAAGCAAGATAGAGACACCAATCTCACAGAGGATCTCTGGCTGACTCTCCTCTACCTATCCTCCAAGTTTGGTAAGGATTGGATTTACCCCCCTCAGAGGGTACTCCCCCCAGAAAGTGCTTTCTTGGGAAATGATGGTCCCCTTTGGGTGTTATATACTGATAAAAATGCCCTAGAAATTCATTCCAACATCTTGTATAATTTGACCCTCAAATTCCTTATACTCCAATTTTTCTACACCTGTTTCATTTATGTTTAGGCTGCCTGTAGGTTTTTGTCAGATCAGTGCCTTATTTGTGGAAGCTTTTGCAATATTTTCCTTATCAATGTAATCGAGTTGACAGTGCAATTAACCTTACGTTTGGTATAAAAGGCAAGGAGACTCAAAATGTGCCAGGAATGAAAACTATCAAACTAAGGGTGGTTTTTGAACAGTAAGATCAGTGGCTAGATTATGAAGCCATGATATAAAAAGGAATTTTGCTAATACAGGTTGGGGGAAACTATTTGAACAATGGCAAAATTAATTAACCTTAGACACAAATGAATATTGGCCAATAAACTAAAGAGATGAACAGATTTTTATTATGCTTGTTTTTAGTGGTAACCATAAAAGGTAAAGAGATTTGGTTTTCATTGACAAGAATTTATTTATTTATTTATTTATTTGACTTCTATCCCGCCCTCCCACTGGAGCGGCTCAGGGCGGCTTACATACAACCATAAAACCAACATAAATACATACATAAAACGATTAAACTCAATTCCAAAATAAGTACAGTTAAAACCATTTAAATGTGGCTATGTCATATAATAAGTAAAGTGCAAGTGCAGCTCAGCCGATATAGTATCATTGCTACTGAAATGCCCAGTGAAAAAGCTCTGTTCTCATGGCCCTGCAGAATTGCTGGAGGTCCCACAGGGCCCTGATCTCACTGGGGAGCTCATTCCAGAGCATCGGCGCCACCAGGCAGAATGCCCTGGTCCTAGTTTATGCCAACCTGGAGTCCCTAGGCCCGGGGGTGGGGGGCAGGCAGTTTTGTGTTCCAGATCACAGTGCTCTCTGGGGAACATGCGGGGAAAGGCAGTCCCTCAGGTAGGCAGGTCCCTGACCATAAAGGGCTTTAAAGATCAAAACCAGGACCTTGAAGCAGATCTGGAATGCTATTGGCAGCCAGTGCAGTGACTTTAGCACAGACTGGATGTGCTCCTGCATAGGAAGGCCCATCAACAGCCTGGCCGCCACATTTTGCACCAGCTGCAGCTTCCGGAGTTGACCCAAGGGCAGCCCCATGTAGAGAGCATTGCAGTAGTCCACCCTTGAGGTGACCATAGTGTGGATCACTGAAGCCAGATCATTGTGCTCGAGGAAGGGGACCAACTGCTAATTAGCCGAAGATGGTAAAAGGCCACCTTGGCAGTGGCTGCTACCTGGGCCTCCATTTTCAGGGAAGCATCTAGGAGCACTCCCAAACTCCTGACCCTTGGTGCTGGCACCAGCAGCACCCCACCAAAGGCCAGTAGTGGGACCCCTAACCCTGAGCTGCTCTGATGCGGGCATAGGACCTCCGTCTTCATCAGATTCAATTTCAATCGGCACAGTCTAAGCCATCCCACCACGTCCTGCAATGCCTGGTCCAGATCTTCTGGGGTAGAGCCAGACTGATCACCCAACAACAGATAGAGCTGAGTGTCATCTGCATATTGGTGACACCCTAGCCCATGCCTCTGGGCAATCTGGGCAAGGGGGTGCATATAGATGTTAAATAGCATCGGGGAGAGTACCACCCCTTGTGGCACTCCACAAGTTAGTGGGTGCCTTCAGGACAGCTTCTCCCCAAGTGCCACACTTTGTCCCCAACCCTGGAGAAAGAAGACAAGCCATTGCAAGGCAAGTCCCTGAATCCCCACCTTGGCAGGGCGGTGGGCAAGCAACTGATGATCAACTGTGTCGAACACCACCAACAGGCCCAACAACTGCAGCACCACCATCATGCCCCAATCCAGATGCCTCCAGAGGTCATCTGTGAGGGCAACCAGTGCTGTCTCCGTCCCATGACACGGGCAGAAGCTGGACTGGACAGGATCTAGCTCAGAAGTGTCATCCAGAAAGCTCTGCAACTGTATCGCCACCGCCCTCTCTATTAATTTGCCCAAATAGGGCAAATTGGAGACTGTCCGATAGTTGGCAAGAACACATCAACTACTTTTGACACCATATGAATAAAGACTAAGGAGTTTTCTACAAAATGACAGACTTGTGTAGTTTCCTCATTGTCATTGAAGCTACCATTACAGCACAGTGGCAATGGGACTTCTACATGGCAAGTTTCTCAATAGCTTCCATGCTTCAGTCTTCTGGCAGTAGTCATTCCAGGGTCTTTTCCTTTTGTTAAAAAAACCCAGCAATTGACCATTATTATAGTTTTCTAACATATCAGGATCTCCAAATTCCAAGTTCACATTTTTTTAAAAGTGGGTTGCTAGTTGCTTTCATTCTGGAAATATGCCTTTTCCTCACATCTCTGCAACAACAACAACAACAAAAATGAATGCTAAGAATTCAGAGAACCTGGTATACAGATTGTTATAATGTCATGGCGATGCAATGATATCCAATTGCCAGTTTAAAATAATACATCAAGAAGACCCTGGTGGCAGAAGGAGCAAATGGCTACTAAGGAGACACATACCTGCCAAGCCCATCACCCAGAGCGATCATTGGGCCATCAACACGAACAACCCTGGCTGCTTCTGCTATTGTTTCCTAAAGGTGCCACTGCTAGTAGGAATAGAAACAATATTGCCCAACCATTAAGCCCCTATCCTTGTTTAGCAACTTCCTAGGGATGTGACCAGGGGGACATGACTAAAGGACACACACACAGCCCAAATAAAGTATAAAAAGAGCAGGATTCAACATTGCTCTGTCTCTCACTTCCTATCTGCCTGACCCCATCCTATCTTGCTGAGTCTTGGTTTAAGTGCTACACAGGGTCTACCACATGCTCTGCTGGTTCAGAACATGATCCTTTTCCCTTTATAGTCTCTCTTATTTTTCTGCTGTAGGATCACTTCATCACATCAGACAGGTCAGTATTGCCCAACCAACAAACTCCTGCTAATGGAAATCTCTCTGTATCTTTTCAGTCTATTTTTCCTGGTTCTGTATTGTTGAGTGTGTGTTTGAGATTTATTTGTATGTGTGCAAATACTCCAGTAAAGAAACCATTTCTCTAAGATCTGGTCTCTGCATCTATTTCTGGGATACTGATTAAGCAGTACTCCTGTATACATAGGTTATTGCTCCCTTATATGCCTATTGCCATTTAATATTCTAATTCCCCACAGTTAATAAAATAATAAGGCAATTTGGCTAACAAGCCATACAGGGCTTTGCTGTGATCTTTCCCAAATCTTCACAGCAAATCAGTTTAGGGAAAGATCAGAGAAAAGCCAGCATAATCTTGGGAAAACCTACAATTCCCCAAATGCAATTATTATATTGCTAAACTACATATATAATTGTTATTTTCTCTTCCTAATATTAAACAGTATTTGAAGGATGTCTTTTCAAGGCCTATCATCTAGTTTCCTACAGTGGCAGGAATCCTGAGCCACGTTCATGCATTTTGCTCTGTGTCTCTGCAAGTTGCTTCTCCAGAGACAATTTGTAAGGTGCTCTAAGAGTTAGCATTTTGTTCCTAATATCTGCTTGCATTTGTGAAGATGTGATGCTGAAACAGGCTTGTCTCTTGAGCAGTACAGCATTCCCTTCTCATTAGATTATTGATGGCTTTCTAGGGACTTGAGACATAAACACAACATCAAGGATGAGCTTTTACTGCTGTTAACAGAACCTGCTCTGAAGTAAAATCATCTACCACCCAGCTGGCTTTAAGCTGTAGTTGCATATAATTTTTCTCCAGCCACTAAACATTGACTGATATTCCTATTGTGCTTTGATTTTTTTCTTCCTGTTGCTGTTTTCAGTAAGTAAAATAACTGCTAGAATAATGAGGGTGGTGGTGGTGGGTTGCTTCTCTGTTAACATGGTGGCCCCCCATGTCAATAATTTTGTGAATCACATGGAGGCTGTTATCAAAAAATGACTGGCTATCACACAAAATGTTCATTATTTCAAAAAACAGTTGTTTTTTTAAAAAAAAGTTAATTATAGCTCAAAAGGTTTTGTCTTTGTTTAAAATGGAGAATCTTTACCCCCCACCTCGATAAATGTCTCCTTTTCTGTGTTTTCACAAAGGTGTAGGGGCTGAAGCAAGAAGGGAGAATTAAGAGAACCATCCTCACAATTTTTGAATGAGCTTTTCCAGTTAACAGAAGAGCTCGTGTAAGAAGGGAGAAAGTAACCTGTCAATTTCCTTTCAAGCTGAAGACCCCCTGCTCTCTGTTTCTAAAGGTCCCCTGACCCACAGGAGCAATTTCTCAGGGATGCTGGTGGTTGCTACAGATGGAAGGGTAAAAGTCCTGTTCTGTGAACTCATTGTGTTCATGGTTTATTGGATCCAACCCATATTGTTGTATGTAACAGCAGTTTTAATTTCCAAATATGAAAATTTTCAGGTACAAAAGAAAGGGCATTTTTGCCATTTCCTCCATCCTGCTGCAGACCTCTAATTTGCCCATCATTCTATTCCTGGGGGTCCCTTATTCCCAGGATCAGCACTCACTGGAGGGACATTTTGTGATGCAGCTAGAAGGGGAACATAGGAAAGTTCTCCTGGACCATTAATGGAAATACTTTCCATCAGCAGAAATTAACACAGGATCCAAAGCACTGTATTTTCTAGAACATTACGGAGACAAAGGCCAGACTAAATTCGGTTCAGTACATGACTACTGCTGAAAACTGCAGGCCTGTGCTTACCTCCCCCATCATGGTGCATTTTCCCAGCCCAATTCCACATTGCCACTGGCAAGGGGAAAAACAAAACATTGTGATGTTAGGACACAGGTAACTTCTCCCATATATTAAGGAGAGAAAACAACTATTTATGCAGTTGCCATTTTTGGTGGCAGCTGCACATTTAGAATAAATTGATTCTACCATAGCTCTTGTTTTTTGGATTACAACCCTCTTAGATGAGATTGGGCATGGTCTCATGTAAATTCTATGTCTAACATAGTATTTACATGTCCATATTTATTCTGCCCACATTCCGCTTACCAGAATCTCTAATAATTACTCCTTTGAGCTGTAAGCATCTTCCTCCCATTGCATTTACCTTATTAGCTCTTGCCATTGTAGGATTAATGGAACACCTTGCAATAAAGACAAAGCAGAGAAGAAGCGCTGCCAAGAAGCCAAGGCTGCAGAATAATGACATAAGAGCTCCGGAACCTCTAAAAATATCATTGCCAATGAATTATCATCTCCCCTTTATGGCAAAAACCTGGTCTTTTATGTTGTTATGTGCTTCTCTTCCAAGATCCAAATGCACACAGTGAATTTTAAAGCAGATTAATGAACCATTAACAGGCGCGGCAAAAGTGTTCTTTCAGACAGCAATCGATAGTACCCTCTCTTGTTCATTGTATATATGGGTTTTACATTCCTGGAGATATTTATTAGATTAATTGATCATTACTGTCATGTTGGATAATATGCACTTACTTGAAAATAGCTGAAGTCTTAGCTTTTAAAAGACAGTAACAAATTATTAGCCATAATGGAGGCAACCAATAGCATGATAAACCAGTTTTCTGAAGAATCCCCTTTCCTTACCTGAATGGAGTGTCTGCTTTGTGCATTGTATTAACCAGAGGCAGTGAATTTAACGCTTGCTTATTCTTTGGAACTGACTTTCCAGATGAGGAGGCCAGCAGGGGAGAAGAAAGCTTCAAGAGGGCCACTTTCTAAGCTAAACAGCACTGTCGATCCATCAGGATCCAATGGTAAATGAAATTCTCTTCCACAAACATCAGAAACTGGCCAGGTGGGGTTTGGAATACAGGAGACTTGTTGTTTAAACAAAATAGGAAATGCAACAAGGATTATATGCCTTCTGATTTACAGAACACTAATGCTCTCTAATTTATGGAATATCCAAAATGTAAGCATTTACTCATGATTGCATAATTTAATGAGGGGTACTTGCTAAGGGAATTAGAGTTTGTATTTTAGGAGATTATAATGTATACTTTAGGGAATGCAGGTATTAAAAATATGAATAAATCGGCAAAGTTGTACTGCTAGTGAGTTGTTCTTCACACTGGCCTTAACCCCCCCGCCCTCCAGTTTATAATAGAAACCAAGTAACGGAGTCTAAATGAACCCCTCAAGAGATAACCTAATCTGGAGTCAAGAACAGTGAAAATATGTTGACAGCTATCTGGGAAAAGGAGGTTACTCTAAAATACTCTAGAACATTTTAAATCAGAAACTTGAGCTAGCCCTTCAGGAAAATTCCTTACAGTGCAATTCCAGACAGAATCTCCATGAATATGTCTCTGCCCCTTTCAAAATAATCTACGCTAGCAGCCATCACTACATCCACTGGCAGTGAATTTTATTGCTTACTGAGTGAAGAAGTACTTGCTTTGTCCTCTGGAATCTATTGCCCCTCAGCTTCATTTGGTGATTCCCAAGCTCTAGTATCTGCAGATTTGGCACAAGAAAACTCTGCTTCAGTGAAAAATCTTCTACAATTACTAAATTCATATGAGACCTTTCCGACTGATCTAAGTGAATAGAAGATTCATAAAAGGGCTCCTCTCTTCCCTTCCTTTCCATCTCCCCCTCCCCGCTTTCTCTCTCTCTCTCTCTCTCTCTCTCTCTCTCTCTTTCTTTCTTTCTTTCTTTCTTTCTTTCTTTCTTTCTTTCTTTCTTTCTTTCTTTCTTTCTTTCTTTCTTTCTTTCTTTCTTTCTTTCTCTCTCTCTCTCTCTCTCTCTCTCTCTCTCTCTCTCTCTCTCTCTCTCTCTCTCTCTCTCTCTCTCTCTCTCTCTCTTTCTCTCTCTCTCTCTCTCTCTCTCTCTCTCTTTCTTTCTTTCTTTCTTTCTTTCTTTCTTTCTTTCTTTCTTTCTTTCTTTCTTTCTTTCTTTCTTTCTTTCTTTCTTTTGTTCTTTCTCTCTCTCTCTTTTCCATCTATTTGCTTTCTTTCTATCTCTCTCCTTTCCTTTCCTTTCTCTCTCCCCATCTATTTGCTTTCTTTCCACCCCTCCCTTGTTAAAGCATCCCTAGTTAGGGTTGCCAGGCTCCCCCTGTGACTGTCCACCTCTGGGGGTTGGGGGTAGGGGGGGCCTGATACAAGTTAGAAAACTCCTGGAGATTTGGGGATGGAGCCTGGGGAGGACTGGGACCTCAGTGGGGTACAATGCCATAGAGTCCACCCTCCAGAACATCTATTTTCTTCAGGGAAATTAATCTTTGTGTTCTGAAAATGAGCTGTAATTCAGGGTATCCCCAGGTCCCACCTGGAGGCTGGCACCCCTAGCTCCAGTGCTGAAACTGGAAGCTCTGGTTTTGCTGTGTGAGTTGGTAGATGCAGACCACTTGGCATTGGCTTGCATCTGCTGAATCACCTTACTTCATGTAGGATGCACAACAGCCAGGTGGAGGAGGGGAGGGGTGTCATTCTACCAAAAATGAGAGTGTTTGGGTCTCTCTGTGAGTTTGAGGATAGGAACTGGCAATGAATGAGATTGGAAAAGAATATGTGGCTTTCTGAAAACCCTTGGAGAGGGAATAAGGGTGTTGTTGGAAGGGGCAGAGCAATATTTTCCATTTCTAACAGATGGGGGAGGGGAAGAAACCTAACAGTACAGCTTGCATTCCTTATTAGTGAAAGGGAGCAAGAGTCCAGCTGCACCTTAAAAACTAACAAAGTTTCTGTCAGGGTAGAAGCTTTCATAAGTCACTGCTCACTTCTTCAGATACGTACAGCTAGAATGGGAGTCCATCTGTCCTTATATCTTGGAGAGTGAAGTGATTTCAGATGCCAAATGACAATAGCAGGCATTGTTAAAGAGAGGAACAACCTAAGTCTCAGTTCAGTCTAGGAGTATGCATTGTCTTGAGCTCTATTATCAGTTGCAATTCAGCAGTCTGTCTTTCAAGTTTCCCTTTGAAATTCCTTTTAAAGAGAACTGCTACTCTTAGGTCAGCAACTGAAGGCCCTAGAAGGTTAAAATGTTCCCCCACTGGTTTCTGAATGTTGTGGTTTGTAATAGTAGTAGAAAAAGTAAGAGTCCAGCAGCACCTTTAAAGACTAAAAAAAATGTGGTAGGGTATGTTCTTTCATGAGTCACTGCTCATTTCTTCAGATTTATTTCCATTTATTCTTTGCATCCTCCTGGACTGAATCCTATCATGCCTGCCCCTGACCCAGTGCCTGAAAGCTCGGACGTGGCATCAGAGGCACCCCCTGACCCGGCACCTGGGAGCTTAGAAACCGAGGACGCGGCACCTTTAAGTCCTTCTGGTGTGCCAGAGTCCTCAGGGGACCTAAGTACCAGGGAGGATGGACTCCCAGCTACAAGGCAACAAGCACCTGGAACGGATACATCACCACCCGACTCGCCCTCATGTATGGACCAGCTGCGAGACCAGCTGGCTTGCACCTCCTGCTAACCCCTCATCTCTGATTGACTCCCTGGCTCCAGACCTTGGCATGCATACTGACGCTTCCTCCAGCTTTCGACCTCGGCTCCACTCCTTGACTCTGCTCCTTGACTCCACTTTGGACTTTGACTACCGGTACGTCTGACAATGGCTTTGCTTACTGAATTGGAACCTGCTTGTCCAGACTTTGACTGACTACTCTGGCTGACCTCTGGAACTCTTGCTGACTCTTTTCCTGGACTACCCTCCAGCACCCGGCACCCAGGCCCCGTCGTGACAAATCCTCTTGTACCAAACTGAGACCTAGGTTTCCTTTCTCATTACCAGTGCTGATATCTCTACTTCTACTACCCCTCTGCATATCATACCCAATCTGATTAAGCTGGCTATTGCCATTCAGCATCTGAAATCATCTTTATTATTATGGTTCCCAGGCCCCCCTAAATTTCTGGGAATCCCCTCCCTAAATCCCACATTGCTTCGCCTCCATAGTAACAATGGCCTGTGATGTCACTGGCTCCTCCCTATGATGTCATTGGGTCCCACTTCTTTTAATGACTTAGCAATGCCTCTGGCCCCTCCTAGCCCTCCCCTGCTGGGGAAATTGGAAAGTCTACATCCTTGAGTCAGAGAGAGCATGCCAGAGAGAAAGAGAGAGAGAGAGAGAGAGAGAGAGAGAGATTCCCATGGCCCTTGAAGAGATCCCTCTTTCAATTTCTAACAGATTTTTTTTTTGGGGGGGGAACCAGACAGCACAGCTTGCATTCTTTTTAGTGAAAGGGAGTAAGAGTCCAGCAGTACCTTAATGACTAACAAAATTTGTGGAAGGGTATGGCCTTTCATAAGTCACTGCTCACTTCTTCAGATACAGCTGGAATGTGAATGCTTATATCTTGGAGAGTGAAGTGATTTCAGACATCAAATGACTATAGCAGGCATTAGTGATGAGAGAAGAAACCTAGGTCTCAATTAAGTCCAGGAGTTTGCATTGTCTTGAGCTTTATTGTCAGTTGCAATTCAGCAGTCTCTCTTTCTAATCTCCCTTTGAAATTGTGGTAGGGTATGTGCTTTTGTGAATCACTGCTCACTTCTTCAGACTTATTTCCATTTATTCCTTATATCCTCCTGGACTGAATCCTCCTGTAACAAATTGAGACCTAGATTTCCTTTCTCATTACCAATGCTGGTATCTCCATGTCTCTGCATATCTCACCAATGCTGCTATCTCCCTCTGTATATCACACCTAATGCAATCATGCCTGCTGTTGCCATTTGGCATCAGAAATAATCTTTATAAAGTTTGTATCTCCAGTATCTTGTGTTACATTTTATGGCACATATGGCACAGCCTTACAAAGTGATATTTATATCAGATCCAGTCGATGTAACAAATGAGTTCAACAACTGTGTTCTAAGGTTTTTGTCCTCCCAGATAAACCTGCTCATTATTTGCTGAATTTTATTCAGCATTGCATAACTAACTAATAAAAGCAGCATCATAATTACAAAGAGAAACTTGGATAGGATTTTCATTTTAATAATAGCAATACATTAATAGCAATACAATAATAGCCCAGTTTTTAAAATTGTTTTCTGTTTTCTTAATTATTGGACATAGATCTTGTTCCATCATTTGGTCCAACTTACTAGAAGCAGGTGGGTAGCCATGTCAGTCTGAAGCAGTAGAACCAAGTTCAAGTCAAGTGGCACCTTTAAGACTAACAAAGTTTAATTCTGGGTATAAGCTTCTGTGTGCACGGACACTTCTTCAGATACACTGAAACAGACTTCCTCAAGCCTTATATATAGGTAGAGGGGGGTATTTGCCAGGAAGGGCTAATTAGAGTCAAGATGCATAAGTACAGGGGTCTTTTCATAGAAAAAGAGCTGCAAGGTTATCAGCATAATAGCGCATTGGCATATGCCACACCCCCTGACATCACTGGAAGTGATGTCAGAAGGGGAAGCAAAGGGGGGGAAGGCATCTTCAAAAGCCTCCCCTTCCCTTCCCCAGCCAGCCTGGGGGGGGGGAAAGGAAGTGAAGAGTTGGGCCACAGGAGGAAAAAGGGAAGGAAAGAAAGAGAGAGTAGAGAGAAGGAAAGAGGGAAAGAAAGAGAAGGAAAGAAGGAAGGAAAGAAGGAAGGAAAGAGGGGATAAAAAGAGAAGGAAAGAGAGAAAGGAAGAGAAGGAAAGAAGAAGGGAAAGGGGAAAAGGAGAGAATGAAAGGAGGGAAAGAAAGAGAGAGAAGGGGAGGGAAAGAGGAAAAGGAAAGAACAAAAGGAGGGGAAGAGAAAAAGGAGAGAAGGAAAGAAGGGAAAGAGAGGAGGGAAAGAAAGAGAGAGAAAGAAAGAAGGAGGAAAAGGGAAAGAAAGAAAAGGAAAGGAGGGACAGAAAGAAGGCAAAGAGATGGGGAGAGGGAGGAACGTTCTCCCACCCCCCATCAAGCCCCCACCCCCAGGTCCCTCACTTACCCCCGTCAATGCCTTCCCCCGAGGCCACAGTGCACCAGCACGGGCCCCGGAAGGCCAGGGACAGGGCTCTTCAGGCTGCCCCGGGGCCACTATATGCCAGCACGGGCCCCGGGAGGCTGGCGACGGGGCTCTTCAGGCCATCCTGGGGCCACTGTGTGCCAGCGCAGGCTCTGAGAGACTGGGGACAGGGCTCTTCAGACTGGCTTCTCCGGAATAATGCCAAAATGTGGCTTTGAGCTTGCTAACATCTGCCTCCTCTTAATGAGGAGAGGAGAAACAGGTGAGATGGAGAGAAAGCAGTCACTTACCAGTGACAGGAGGAAAAAAGCCTCCTGTGTTGCTGGGAAGGAACTTGCACAGGTCCCAGCCCCCCTGAAAACCCTAGAATCATAGAGTTGGAAGGGTCCTTCAGAGTCATCCAGTCCAACCCCATGCATAAGGCAGGAAATTCACAAATGCCTCCCTCCAGCCCCCAGTGACCCTTGCTCCTTGCCCAGAAGATAGCAAACACACACACACACACACACACAGTCTCCAGGATCCCTGGCCAAACTGGCCTGGAGAAAAATTGCTTCCATCCTGACCCCAAAGTGGTGATCAGCATTTCCCTGGGCATATAAGCAGCTTGGACTTACTTTCATTGATCGACCAGATGAACATTGAAATATCAGGGTCAGAGAGAAGGCAAGGGCTGGTAAGGCTTGAGTCCCATTTTGCATAGCATAGTTCATCTATATGGCAAACATTTTCCTGCCGGAAGAAAATGTCAAATTAGCAGTTTGTAATTGCTCAAGATAGTGTGAGCTTTTTTGCTCTAGGAATAATGAAATGACAGCAATTTAAATATGAGAACACTGTTCCTTAGGGGAAAGATACAAGTGTATCTCAGAATTGCTGAAATGACATGGGCTTTTTCAGCTTCATTGTAAGATTCTTGTAGTTTTGAATGCCTTATCTCAGCTGCTGGGTAATGCCACTGCAACAAAAATTATATGAGCATACTTAACACGTTGAACAGGATTATTAATATCTTTATACCTTCCATCAGGGTGATTAGAAATCTGGTACTGCTTAAATTTGGACCCCACTAAGGGGATATTATCTATAATTTTGTATGACAGTCAAGGCTTGCTGACATACAGTAGATACTGGAAGGTTGTCTTGTGACCTGCTACGTTGAGCAAAATTGGCTCCTCAGACTTTCACAATGCACTTTCCTCCTACTTACTTTTTAGAACTTCCACTCTGTTTGGAAGCCATTTGTCACACAGAAAAAATCACATCTCCCCTTCCAGCAACACAAACCTCTTATTCATAACTGGTAGACTGCTGTGCTTCTGTATGTTTAATTCATGTGTGTTATTGCCTGAGGATTAGCCCTGTCTTTGTTTTGTTGTAACAATAGCCAAGGCTTTTCACAATTCATGCCCGAAGCCATGTTGCCTTTGCGGAAATGGTAACTGCATTTCTAGACAGCAGTTTCCTTCAGAATTTTCACTTCTGTAACCATGAAGGTCACTCTGCAAAAATCAAAATGGCATCTTATCAACCTCCTTCTACTAGCCTGTATAGGAGGAGTGATATTTACAGTGCCCAGAGTGCAATTATTGGCTACTTACATGGAGCTTAGCATCTAGTTATGGGCCCAAACATTCCCATCTAGCTTGACAGAATCTCAGCCATCGATGCACTATTGTTTCTCTCTCTTCAAGGAGCCTAGTTCCATTCAAAACTTCATCTGTAGTGGAACTAAATGCTAAAATGAATCTCAGCTCTACTTGATTCCATTGGCAAGAGAACAGCTGTACCAGCATTAGGTGGGATTAGGATGACTGGAATCCTCAAGGTTCAGAGCAAGGACAAGAATAAAGTGCCCCTCTACACTAGCACAGTCAGGATCTTCATTGTACAGCTGCAAAAAGAGAAATTAAAAGCCTCACAGCAATAGTAGCTCTTGAAACATTATGTTTGATAGTTTCTAGACACAGAAGGCATTGCAATAACAACAAAAATATCAGCAGGTTGTTGACAGCTGGGTTTTTTGCCATCACATCAAAGCCAATTTATAGTGACCCCATAGGATTTTCAAGTTAAGAGACTTTCAGAGGTGGTTTGTCATTGCCAGCCTCTGCTTAGCGACCCTGGTATTCCTTGGCGGTCTCACATCCAAATACTAAGCAGAGCCAACCTTGCTTAGCTTCTGAGATCTGATCAGGTTGGGCTAACCAGGTCAAGGCTGCCTTAGCCATAGTCTATAGAAACTCAGGTTCACAAGCATCGGTCTTTTCAGGAGGTCCTACTTCTTATACCCAAATGGGCAGTCACAGTTTGCCTATTCAGGTACTATTTCTACCATGTCTGAGTTCCCCTGACCTTACTTTGAGCCAGTCAGGCATCAGGTACAAGGGAACTCACTTCTCAAGCCTGTAGGACTTCAATACAGATTGGTCAAGGAAATCCAGACACTGCATGTTACAAACTGTAATGTGTAATTTGACAGTCATCTGCAGCATTCTAGCTGGTATGTGCTTGGCATCAAGTCGTTTAAATTTTCAACATTGAATTAAAAAAAAAACACATTTATTTCCCCAGTCTGTCTGTTGATTGGTGGTGGAATTCTGCACCTGCTTTCTGTCATATCAGTTTTTAATTCTACATATTTTGTTAGGGCTACTGGTTTTATGACATTAAACAATTTCTGTCTTGGTTGTATTTCTTATTTTGCTTTTAGGTCATTCTAAAGACTTCTGTTTGTAGTTTCAGTTCTATTGGCTGATGTTTTATAGTTAATTCATTTTTTTTTTAAGTACATTCATTTGTTGTAATTTCTAGCCTCAAAAATATTAATGGCTGAGTTAACTGGATAAAAATAGCCAAACAAACTTTACTATTGTAGGCATATGAGCTTAATAATGGTAAAAGTCTGATTCGTGTAAGGCAATGAGAGTATTAAACCTGTACATAAATCTTCAAATTTAATTTGACCAAAAGTGGCTGGGTGGAGATAGTGTAAAATATTTTCTTGGGCATTGCTTTAAAACCCAGTCTAGATATATATAAAAGACTAGCTGTGTTCCTGATGACTCAACTTCTACCTGATTGGGCCAGCCTTTCAAGGTCATGTGCACATGTGGGCTGATTGGGCCTTGCTCCCTTCCGCATGTCATCCTCTCCCTCCCCCCAGCCAGTTGGAACACAGATATTTTGCATATGCATCCTGATTGGCCCTTGCCTCCAACATTCTAAACAGTTTACTGTTGGGAGTCATTGAATGTGTCCTGAGGTAAAATACATCTGCCAGTCTTCCCCTAAACATTCACTGGATTTGCCAATCTCCCTGTGGGGCCTGGAGATCTTCTGGAAATCAGTGTGTCTCCCAGCCACAGCACATCAGTCATACAGAAAATGGATGCCTTGACACACATACTCTATGGTAGCCCATAACACAAGCATGCCACACCAAAAAAGGCAGAGCCCACATACTGACACTAAGCTCCACAAGGCTGAAAATGACAGGAAAAGGTGCCAAGAACACACTGCAGATGCAAGAAATGCTGAGCTTCAGCATCCGTGTAATCACCGGCATGCTATGATGCTACAGCAAAGAGATGCTGAATCTCTCCACGTGTGCTGTTCATACCACACAGACACAAAACATGACTCCTGAACAAAGGGCATGTCTCACCAAATGAAAGGCACACGTACGACTCATTAACAGACAACAAGAAATGGTGGAGGAAAACGCTCAAAGACATCAAAACAACAATTAAAAATGCCGATGACTGAATCCTCTATACCTCCTGGCCAGCTATATGTTAGGTTGTCAAATGTCACATTCCCCATGTACCACACCAAGGTGTAGAGAAATAATTAAAAACAATGATGGCTCGTTTCACACTAACTGTATATACTTCATCTATGCAAAAGCCCACTAAAAACCAAACACTGCAACACATAACAACCATAATCAGCACAACATCTTGACTCAACCAACTATACAACCATCAGTACTAGAATGACATATGCAGACTGTCGCCCCAACTTGCAGTGCAGCCCCCTCCTTCCCCAAGGCCAGGGCACTCACCCATAGCCTCTTTCTAGAGCTTCTTGTATTCATTCCCACAACGGGCCTTATTCCCAGTGACTGGATAACAGTACAAGGAAGGAATAAGTCATGGGAAAATACATAGGAGGCAATAGCCTCTTGCACAATACACAAAGCTCAAGCATATAGTGCTGCTTTTCATCCTGAGGTAAAAGCAAGATCAGAGAGTCCTACAGGATAAGCCAGAATTTATTTTAGACTCATACAAATGATTTCGGTTAGGCTGCCACAAATACATTTCCATTGGTCCTTATGGTAAAACCAGGTTTTGTCTGGGCTTCTTTGTTCGTTCTATCGTTTCTAAAATGCTTACAAGCTTGAGTATAAAATAATAGGCATTGTAGAATACTGAGATCCAAAGAAAGGAAGATTGTCTTGACAATTCTGAATATTAAAAAGAGGCTTGAAAAAGTTTTATTATAGTGTCACTTTTTATGTTGAATTATATTAGGTGCTGGTGCATTATCAGGGTACATATTTGGGTGGGATATTATGGTAGTAAATGGGATTTCATAGAAAAGGAATGCAAAGTTCTTTGTTGTGGCATTAAACACCATCTTGTCCATATATGTTATTTCAGAGGGGGAAAAAACCTCACAAGAAAATTTACTATAGCATAATTATCAGTCAGTTGATAAATCTGACTTAGCTACCATGAGTATACTTCAGGATAAATCATGTTCTGTAGTTTTATCAGTTTGAGATCTACTTGGGACAAATCAGATTAGATTTGCCAGCTTTAGAAGATTTACAGGTAGGACCAGCATCTGGCACCAGTCACCAAAACCTACATTTGGTGGCATCCAGGGCCGGCTCGCCCACTAGGCGAGCTAGGCGCTTGCCTAGGGTGCCGGACCTGCAGGGGTGCCAAATAGCCCCCACCCACCCCCAGCTGCCTCCACTGCCAGTGAAGCACCCTGGTGGGGTTCAGGAGGTGGCGGAGGCAGCAGAGCTTGCCCGCTCTCCCCTCGCCAGTGTTCCCCTGCCCCCTCCCCTCCCCGGCTTCCCTCGCTGGGAGGAAGGGAAGGGGTGGGTGTTTGAACCCCCGCCCCTTCCCTGGCTTGCCTTGGCACCCCCGCGCTTGCAGAGTGCTGAGGCAAGCCGGCGCTCTGAGGGAAGGGTCAGAGGTTTAAACCCCGCGTCTTCCCTGGCTTGCCTTGGTGCCCCTGCAGCTGCAGAGCGCTGAGGCAAGCCGGTGCTGGGAGGGAAGGGGTGGGGATTTGAACCTCCGTTCCTTCTCTGGCTTTCCTGGGGCCCCGCAGCTGCGGAGCCTCCAGGAAAGCCAGCGCTCCGCCACCCCCCCCAGTCTCCAGGCCTCACCAGGAGGTTGGCATTCCCGGTGGGGTGGGCGCCCCAGGCTGTCCTGCCTAGGGCGCCCAGACACCTGGGGCCAGCCCTGGTGGCATCAGTCACCAAAACCTACATTTCAGCAGCCAAAACCTACTATTCAGAATCCTCTGGCCCTTCCATTTCTCTGCTTGCCTGCCCTCTTCAAGTGAGCAAACAGTGACAGAAATTAAAAGGCATAAGAGTTATCATCATTTGCATTACCCTCTCATTTTAGGCAGCATTGGGTCTTGAGCCCAGAGGCAGAGGTCCAATGAATGGGCAGTGGCAAGAAGGGGTCCCAGCCACTCTGGCCTATTAGTCACCTGTAGTCTGAAACCGACTGTGTTCAAAAAGTTTTTCATCTACAAACCTGGGAACCAGAAAGGGCAAATGTTTGTTAAATATCCCACTGAAAAATTATTACTTAGTAACACACTTGGTAGTTGCACGTTTAGATCTATTCACTTACTGACATAAGAAATGACACTTTGTATGAAAGTAGTATGTGACACTTTTATTTCTCTTTTAGATGTTTAACTTGCAATAGAGACTGTAAATTGTTTCAGCTTGAGCCTTGTAAAAGAGTACTAATTTAACATCTGTGAACTGTTCCAGTTGAAGACCTTGGCATTTTTGCTTTAAACACTCCACACCTGCAAATAATAATTAGTTATTTGGCCTTGATTGGCAGGCAATTTGTTTAATATCAGAGGTCTTTCTTCAGAAGGGTACCAAGTTACCTTTCAGATCATCTTGGTCGGAAAGCATGAAACTTTGTGGATGCTGGTATGTTTGTTTTCACACTATTGCCGTATAGCAATTTGTTGTTTTTCTATGAATGATCTCCAGTAGATTTTGTCAGGCTTTCTAAAAGCTGAAGTGTGGAGCAGCATTGTTAATGGGTACCACCCTCCCCCTCTCCTCCCATCCCCTGAACCGGAGACTGAAAAGGTGAGACTTTAAAGAGCAGAGTGTTTTGAGTCCTGCTACAGTAAATAAGCTGCCCCTTGCCAACTTGAGGCCTGGAGCCCCTGTAGACTTTGGCAGAAGAACAGAGAGTGAAGGTCCTGGTTCATACACTCCTAGAATTCAGGAAAGTAGGATAAGTACAATATGAAATGTCTTTCATCATCAATTTTATTTTAGCCATCTTGTCCTCAAAGATCCACAAGACAAGCCCTAGCATACTAAGCAATCTTGCACTTCTAAAATAGTTTATTCTTACTTTTTAAAACCTTTCTTGGAAGCGTTGCTGACTTTGGCTTGGAAAAATTCCTGGAGATTTGTGAGTGGTGCCTGGAGACAGTGATGCATGGGAAGTAGAGGGAGCTCAGTGAGGATGTATGGCTACAAAATGTGCCTTGTGATCTCTCCCCTACACTCCGTAACCCTAGCCATTAAGGGAAAAGAGTGTGGATTGACAGAGCTCTGCAGGTTGCTCAGCTATTTTCACAAAATCCATCAATTTCTAACAACAATTTTTGAGTAGAGCCAGCGCATCATCATTTGTGGGAACTCCCCAGGCACCAGGGGGTGTCACCAGTACTGTGGGGGGGGGGCTCCCTCCTAGAGATATGGGCAGAAAATGCCCTGGACTTGAAATAACCAGTTATCAGCAAAGAAATGGCAAGTGTGGAACTGACTGTTGAGGAAATGCATGAATTTGATGAGGTAAACTCAGACACAAATGAGGGACCTGTTGCTGAAATGTATGGGAGGCTTGGGGATGCCAGCCCCTCACGAGCAGCCTCCTCCCCTGTTGACCAGTCAGTCCCAGCCCCTGTGAGGAGGCCCTCTGTGGCAAATGTCTCCCACTGGGTCTGTTTGGAATTCAGAGCCCCAGAGCCTTTAACAGCTCAGCAACTTGCCCAGTTGAGCTCAGGGGCATATGTTAGTTTGTTGCAAGGCTGAGACCTGCAATTAAGTACTTTGGAATGGGAGAAAGCAGCCTTGGCTGAAAGGATGCGGGAGGAAGCAGACACAATAGATTTATTAACTAAACAAACACTTTGGTGGCAAGACGAAGGCAGGGACATCCAGCAAGCCTAGGAGTTCTGCCACCATAAGGAGGCTATCCAGAATTGGAAGGGGTGGCTTTCTGCACTCATTGGCTTTCTGCAGTCCCTGGAACAACAGATAGCAAACATCATAGCCCAGTAACATGGGCTCTCTGCTCATTTAAAGAAACAAGCACTATTTCCCATTCAGCCTCTGACAGGGCAACTTAACCCACCTGAAAACAAGGAAGACAATGTGGGAGTAGTGGGGCACATCACCTCCAGGTCAACCCCCTCTTGCAGGCAACCAAAGGGGGGACCCAGGGGACTCGCAAACCAACAGGACCTGTCTGTGATTTGAAAGGTGGTTGCGAGAGTGGGGGGACCCTATAGGGCCCAGAATGGACTCAATCAACTCAGGGGAGAGGGGCAACAACCCCCACTGGCAGAAGGGGGACCCCACTGCAGGAACTCCAAAAGGAGTAACCCTACGGATCTACACCACTCATCAATCCTTTTTACACCCCAGCAACCTTCTGGGGGACCCTG
The DNA here is from genome assembly GCA_029375565.1 of Gekko gecko. Classification (NCBI taxonomy): domain Eukaryota; kingdom Metazoa; phylum Chordata; class Lepidosauria; order Squamata; family Gekkonidae; genus Gekko; species Gekko gecko. Next base: position 57,228,094 of record JAPDNY010000003.1, on the reverse strand, counting down.
TGGAACAACCAATGGAAGGCCATCAAGAAAAGGCCATGGGCCAATTACCAACTGACTTGGGTCCCAGGAACCCTGGAGAGTGCCTCCTTTCCTACTTGGCCCCTGTGGCAATGGAAGGCACTCAGTCCCCCCAACCCCTTGCCAGCACTCTATTCACTTCAGAATGGGATGCCATGGAAGGGACAAGTGCCGTCAGCCATCCATGTGACTCACAGCTGCCAACTCCTCCAGAGGATGACAGGATAATCCCACCATCTCACGCAACAGCAAGATGTGTCCATGGTGAACAAAGAGTGCTGCAAGACCAGTGATGGCAGCCTTTGCAAGGGTAAGGCAAGGGTACTCCAACTGCCCATTGCTGTACCCACAGCCTTACCAATGGTGGCACTGTCCACTGCTGATTGGTGGCTACCCAAAGTTGGTGGGAACTATCACCTTGTAACAGTGATGCCAGTGCTGAAGACAGCACCTTCCCATCTGAGCGGGGAAAACACTGCTATATGACTGTCACAGGATCATTGCCCTGTGCTTCAGAGCAACCCACAGTTGTGCACATGACCAGAATTAGTAAGGGAACAGGGCACTGACAGTGGGCACCAAGGTCCCTGGATCAAGGTGATGGGCAGTGACTGACACCGAGGCGTGCTGCCATCTCTGCCACCCCTCAAGCTGCTACCAAGCAACATGTAGGGCATTGACCAGTGCACCACCAAGGGCCAGTGGGAATCATTGGGAGTGAGCTCCCCTCCATGGTCAGGCAGAACCAGTAACTAATGCCACCACTAAGCAAGGATGCTATGAGGTGGACATTGACCCATCGCCTGCAGATGTGTCTAACAACTCAGAGCTGATGCATCAGCTGATGCTGGGTGACAGTGACATACTGCCTATGGAAGTCACTACTAGCGTGGACGATTCACTGAACCTGCCTCACCTGTCACCTGGCCCATTTCTCACCTCACCTGGCCCATTTGTCACCCTGTGACTGTGAGCCAACAGACAACAGAATGTACCAGCAGCATTACTCAGGAGAGAAGGGCTGACAGTAACCGGGAGCAACATGAAGACGGTGGCTCCTGTGACCAGCATGATGGGAATGCTGCTCCTAAGTGTAAACATGACAAAACAGCCCACCCAATGCTGCCTCTCCTGACAGTAGAGGATCAGTGGACAACAACACAGCTGATGCTTCCTACTGCAGCAATGTGAGTAGTACTCCAACTGTGAATACAATGGACTCCGCTAACCAGTCAACCTAACACTTCTAACAACTGTAACACCTCTAACACTTCTAATGCTACTAACCCTTCTAATGTTTCTAACAATTCTGACGATCCTAACCTTTCTAACAATTCTATCCTTCCTTCTACTACTAACAATGATGCCAATTATGCTGAGGGTGCAGGCAATGGTACCCATGAGGACATGGCCCCAGCGTGATGGGGATCCCACTGATGGGGAGAAAGAGGAGGACACTGACATCAAACCCCTGAACATCCCCAGCAGTGATTGGGAGTTGGTAGCAGAGCCTGACATTACAGCGGCTGATGGATAAGGAACCAATGGCACTCATGAACATTACCATAGCAGCAGGAATCACCAACAGTAGCAGAGGGAACCATTGCTTATCAACAGAGGTGAGATGTAGTGTGGGAGGTTATCACCTACTTCAAGCTGTGTTGGGACCACCTTCACAACTTTGCAGCAATGACAAAGCCAGACAGCAGCTTCTATCAGGCAAGGTCACCACCAACATCAACCAATAGCGGGATGGCAATGGAGCCACAGCCAGAGCCAACAACAAGCCATGCTGCCTGGATAGACCTGTGGTGCATCAGAGTGGAACAGCAGCATGCAGCAAGTAATTCTAGGTTTTCTTCCAGTGTTTACACTTTTGCCACTCTTCCTTTGATATGAAGAATGCTGTTCTCAGGGATCTTCTTCCTTCCTTCTGTTCCTCATCCCTCACAACATCCCACTGCAATTTTTAACTCACTTGTTTCCCCCTGCAGCTGTCCAGGCACATCGGTAAAATTGTTTTCCTGACTGCTTGAGAGAGTTAGCCTTTTAAAGTTTTCACATAAGTAGTAGAACCTTTGTGAGTAGTGAGTGACAGCTTTCAGGCACCTTATAATATCTGCTTCCAAGCCAAAAAGACAGGCTTGCTTGTGTTGAGAATGATCCAGTTGATCTAAAACAGGGATTGCCAACTATGATGGAGTGCACTTTTTAAGAGGCTTAAAAGTGCTGTACATACAACTACAGGACTGTGAAGAGCTAATTCTTCACAAATTTATTTCTTCACATTTATAGCCCGCCCTTCCCAGATTGTTCAGGATCAGCTGAGCAGAAAAAAACTTGTGACAGCTGTATGCTGAGGAGAGTAAGTCAGATTCCTGCCTTAACTGAGAAGAGACGTGTACTGAGACCATCTGGAAATAGCCCTGACCCCCCAAAAAAAGGTTAGTGCTGACAAAGGCTGTGGTCACACAGTCATTTTGATCAGGTTTCACCGCTGTTCCCTCTTGCATTTAAAATTGTTGATCAGATGCCCAAATCCGTCTCCTGCATGGAAGTGGGCTCACTCGTGTGATCCTCCCGGTTCCCTAGTGAGTTTTCCGACACTGGGAAAATCAAGTACTTTCTGGGTATTTGTGCTTTCAATCCACAATTTTGCCGATCTGGACAGCCATCTCTTACAATGATTGCAATTAGGTCATCTGACCATCCTTTGCATGATGAGGTCACCCCCCCCAGCTTCCACCTTTGTGCACATGAGCAATCCTGTGCTGAATAAATTCAATGTTTAAACGTTAAAGTGCACATATAGACTCCAGTGCTTGATAGTATTTCACTGGTTCATTTTGTTTGCTGTTTTTTTTTTTGGGGGGGGGGAACCTGTAAAAAAAAAAAAAGGGCGTACAGTGAGTCCAAGTGGGGGCATTGATTCAGCCTTGTGCAAAGCAATTTTTTAAAAAGTGGTGGCACAGTTATCTATCTATCTATCTATCTATCTATCTATCTATCTATCTATCTATCTATCTATCTATTATCTATCTATCTATCTATCTATCTATCTATCTATCTATCTATCTATCATCATCTATTTATTTATTTATTAGACTTTTATCCCGCCCTCCCGCCAAGGTGGCTCAGGGCAGCTTACAAGCAGTTAAAACCCATATACAATTAAAAACACAATATTGCTACATCTAAAAACAATACAATAAATACTGAGTTACATTAAAATATGGCAGCATTCTGTATAAAGTGCTGTATAAAGTGCTGGTTCTGTTGCGGTACTGCCGGTGTGACAAGCATATCAAAATGCTTGACGGAAGAGCTCAGTCTTTACTGCTGTATGGAATTGTTGCAAATCCTGTAGTGCTCGAATTTCAGCCAGAAGCTCATTCCATAACTATGGTGCAGCTAGACAGAACGCCCTAGTTCTTGTTGTTGTTAACTTGGCATCTCTTAGGCCAGGGGGGACCAGACAGTTTTGAGTCCTTGAATGCAGTGCCCTCGGGGGAACATGCAGGGAAAGGTGGTCCCTCAGGTAGACAGGCCTGAGATGGCGCCCAGAGCCTTGTCATACATGCTTGCAGTTCGGGGAGGGATGTGTGATCATCCCAACCCAAAAAAAATATTCCTATAGCAGGAACAAATTGCAATAAACTTGCCGTGTGACCACAGCCAAAGTCAGATTGCAGCTGTGACTTAATACAATCTCATCTCAGCATTATCTGAGAGCAGTTTGAACAAAGACAAAAGAACTGAAGGAGCATTTGGCAAGCAGGTTTGGGTAGTAGAATAAGAATCCCATTTGGGCCAAAAGAAAGGGGATAGATCTTCTAGAGAGAGAAGAAGAATCCCTATCCAGTCAAACAGGAAATACAGAGGAGTATTTCTGAGGAGTACAGAGATCCTTGGTCTGGTGTGACTAGAAACTGCTTTTAGAGACCTACAAGTCTGTTAACAACTCAAGAAGTGTACTGGTGTTTCAAGAGAAGGGGTCTGGATACTGGGAAGAGGGTACCAGCTTTCTGGGCACCTAAAGAGTCAACAATTTTACAAGCAAAGTGTATTAGGCCATGGGTTAGACATGCCTTTAGATCTGACTTAGCTGCAAATGCCTGATGGATCTAAATGGCACAATTAGACAGCAACATCTAGGAAGGTCCCACAGCCATTGGCACCCCATGCTGCCCTGCCATGACACCAGGGAAAGTCCAGTCCTAATGCTTGCTGATAGGCAATGGACGGACTTTCCCCTGTCTGATCACACACTCAAGCCATCAGGATGGTCTGCCTATTCCATCCTAACTACATACTCCATGGGGAACCCTCCGTGTGGGGGTTCAATTTCTTATTTATGCTTATGGGAAACAACAGGCAACCCCCCCCCCCACTTGCCTGAACATGGCGTCTGATCATGCAGTGACAGACTGAGCCTGCAGCACAAAGGGATGTGTGCTCACATGACTGCGAGTTAAATTTCATCAAAGGTAATAGAGGTGCTTCCCCTCCACACCAAATGGCATGTATGACTGCAGCCTTAGAGTGTTTGGGAAAACGCTGGAACAAAAGCTTCTCAATATAAAGATCTAAGTAACTGTGAATATTTTAAGAACCTCTCAATAACTATGTTTGTGCTAATTTTGCCTCAGTATTCCCAACCCTGATTTCACCTGATCTTGCCCCTCAATGTTAAATAAAACCTTTTGTTGTTTTTGAATTTTAAAAGAATCTCAAGAGCCATTTTCAAGGGTTTATGTTAAAAGGTGATCTTATTTCTTCCCTCAGGTTCCTGGGCTGAGCAAATAGCTACTATATATTACTGACACAGGGTGGGACAGCCAAAGTTTCTTCAGGGGAGAAGAAAACATGTTACCAGGGCAACTCAGTCAGTGAAGGGACAGAAAAATGGAAGAAAGATCTAGCCTCTGAGGAAGGGAAGTGGATGGGGTCCATCATTTCGATGGTGTGGTTTCAAGTTCCATCTCTGCCACCAACCTTTTCTTTATCTGTTCATAAGAAAGGGCCAATGTGTGTTTACTTTACAAATCAAACTGGGGACAAATAACAGGATAAATATGGATTCAAATCACACATGCATTGAATGTACAATGAGAATTTTCACAAGTCACAGAGAACACATATACAATCAATGTTCAATGTATACTTGATTTTTTATACATGGGTTGAGTGATTTCTCATATTACATTCACTATATATACAGCTCAATATATTATTTAAATCTCACATTATCTAGATACAGTTTCATTTGTAAAGTGAACATGTGTTAGCTCTTTCCTACAAACAGATGTATGCACATATGGATATTCATTGTAGCATGAACAGATTCAGTTAACTGCATACAGGCTATAAGTGCGTACAGTGTAAGTTCTGGAGTGAATAGATTCAGATGGAATAAGATGAATTGCTGCAATGACCCCATAAACTTGACAATCTAGTAAGAATTTGACATTACTTGTTATAAAGAAATGTCCCCACAAGTGGCAAGAAAAAACATATTCTTAGCAGAGACTTTCTATAAATATGAGCAGCCAGTGTGATGCAGCGACAAAAAAGGCTAATGCGATCTTGGGCTGTACATAACATCCAAATCACAAGATGTCATAGTCTTGCTGTACACTGCATTGGTCAGGCTGTACCTGGAGTATTGTGTGCAATTCTGGAGGACTTAATTCAAAAAGGATGTGGACAGAATGGAGTGTGTGCAGAGGAGAGCGACGAGGATGATCTGGAGACCAAGCCCTATGAGGAAAGGCTTAGGGACTTGGGAATGTTTAGTCTGGAGAAAAGGAGGTTGAGGGGGCACATGATTGTTCTCTTTAAGTATTTGATGGGCTGTCACTTATAGGAGGGCAGGTGTCAGGTTCTAAAGCAAGTAGATCCAAGCATTCTTAGGAGTAAGAAGGGCTTTATTGGAATACAGTGCTAAAACCCACAGTGTAGAGGTTATTGTCAGGAATGGCGATGCAAGCAGCTCAAGCATGGTTATAGTGTGATACAAAAGGCGACTAGCAAATGACCTGCAAGTGTGCGCGCGGGAAACTCCCGGTGGGAGAATTACTTAATGGGCGGGAGACTACTCCCTCCTCCCCTCGTCTTCACAGGAATGGAAAATTCTCATACAAAGAAGAATAACCCAAAGCCTGCACTCAAGGCCACCGTGATAAGACCGAGCAGCAGAGAAGAAGCTCCCACATTACTGCTAGCATACCTACGCAAGCGCAAAAGCAGGGACGAGATAGGGAACACAGCACAATGGATCCATTGTAAAACAATACATAACCATTACTGACAGCAGGGAGCTGTTCCTGTTGGCAGCAGAGGACAGGACTTGCCATAATGGGTTTAAATTAAGGGCAGGGAGGTACTGGCTGGATATTAGGAAAAACGTTTTTTACAGGAAGAGTTGTGCAACGGTGGAATCAGCTGCCTAGGAAGGGTGGTGAACTCTCCCCCCTGGCAGTCTTTAAGCAGCAGCTGGTCAAACACTTGTCAGGGATGCTGTAGGCTGATCCTGCATTGAACAGGGGGTTGGACTAGGTGGCCTGTACGGCCCCTTACAGCTCTGTGATTCTATGATTCTAAGGGGCATGCCCAGCTCCCGGCTGTCAATGGGTTACCCTGACACTCAAGTGGCAGGGGAGACTACTCCTCATGGAATCCAACTTCCTGCCATCGCATGGTTCTCCCCCACCCCAGCAGGCGGGCTGGGGCAGAGGACAGCTTCAGTTAACCGGCCAAGGTACATCGACTGACAGGTGGTTCAGTTGATGCCAGGATCTGGTTGTCCCATGCTGTGCCAAGGCTTCTTACAGCTGTAACCAATAAAGTTGTGGCCATTTTATTCCAAAAGGTTAAGAGTGATTATGTTCACTGGGAGTTGCCATAGGAGGGATCCTTCACGTTTGTTGCCCTCTCATCCCCCACCCCCCAGGTGTTGGATTGCACATAAGGGTCCTTTAAGGGTTTATGAACTTCAGCAGTCATTTATTTTAATGAACATTTTTGGCACAAAGGTGCTAAATTCGATGTGAAAATTAAAAAAAACCTATATTTTGAAAAAAAAATGTTTTATATCTGCTTTCCTGGCTATTCATATGAAGAAGAGCAGAATTTACAAGTGAAAGCAAGAAAATACATGTTGTTTTTCTGCTGATCAATAAACGTATTTGCTTCTCAAAGCCCTGTCAAGCTACACAGAAAATGTAAGGAAGCTGGAGGGTTAAGAAAAAGATGGATGTTCTGCATTAAACCTCTAAGTGCTTTGAAATTACCTTTAATTTACAAAGCCCACTTTGATGGAATTCACAATCCTGGCAGACTCCGTCATACAAGGTCAGAACTTTCAAATTACTGTACTGGAATCCATCATTAGAAATATAAAATATACAAAAATATATCATTTCTGTGATCCTGTTCCATATGGATAGCCTACACATTCTGAGGCACATGCCCAATATGCCCCCCAAACTAGATGTCTGCCAAGAAGATAAATTAAACCACTTGCAAGTTACTTCCCTGCAAGCTAACAAATCACTTGATGCTGCAAACTGAAAAGGCATTCATTTATTACCAAAATATCCTTTGCTCAGATAAAATCTAGGGTTTCTGATAACTCTGAGCTTTGTTAAACCTCTTCCCGTAAATTTCTTACTCAGGTAGACACCATTTTGAACAATAAATTCTACTTCAGGCAGTTTGACTGCAATCAATAAAACATTTACTCTAGAGGAATCTCACACATGTCAACAAAGTTTTATTGCAATTGCTTTAGAGTAAGAGGATTCACAGCAAGAGTATTCTGGATGCCAGCCTTTGCTCTCCATCCCATCCAAGATGAATTCCTATTTCAAAAGCATTCATTCATTCATTCATTCATTCATTCATTCATTCATTCATGCTTGTAGCATTCCTTCCTTAGGAAGGGGGATGAGCAGAAAATATGGTTGTCTCATATGGCCAGTTTCATTTAAAGCTGGTTTTTCCTCCATATGCATTTGCTATTGACACAGCAATTAACAGATGGCCTTAGACCCTGTGACACATAGGCAAAGTTGCTGCTCCTTTCTGAAAAAACACCAGTCCATTTAATCCTGTTTGTTGTGTGAGGAAAACAGCTCAGGATCCCTGGAAGGATGGGAGGAGCCAGATGGGAGTGGAGAGCAAGTAAGAAAAAGCCGTAACACTCTTGGCTTAGGTAAGACAGATAGGGTCTGAACCGTCAGAGAAAGAGAGATTGGAGGGATCCTGTCTCGGATTTTGCCTTGTATGTAAGCAGGCTAAACTAGTGAATGTGTGGAGACAGGGTTTGCATCTCCAGATCATTAGTTGGGAGAGAACCTGGCTCAGGAGACTTTGGAATAAAGCAGGCTGGCTTGAGGGTGAGACTGTAGCTATCTTACAGCTCCAGTTTCTGAGGGAAAACTAAGTGAAAGGTTTGTGCTTTCTGAGAGGAACTCATACGTACACTGTGAGAATACCTCAAGGATACAAACTTGGTTGATAGGTGCTCTTGTACTCTCCTGATTTGTCAACTATAACCTTACAAATGGGGCCCCGCAAGACTGTATAAACAATAAGACCTGTAAATAGTTTCTATCCTCTTTTCTGAACCTATCCATGAGAATAAACAATGCTAACTGTTCTTTTTTGTGCTTCCCTCATGAGAGCTGAACTTACTTTGTTCCGAAGCCATGGGTTAAGTCTGCCAGGGAGAGTGTTGGGGTAGAAGCTTTAGATCATGCTACCTCTTTTTAAATGACATTTGAATAAAAATAATTTAATTTAAAATTTAAAATTAATTTTATGTTATTTTTAAATGAACACTTTAAAATGTCATTTACACATTTCTAGATGCACATAACGAAAGCATAGAGAGGGCAGAATACGATTATGGTTGCTTGTTTCATTTCTTATACACATTAATTAGAGGGTATTCCTGTGCAGATACAGGAATATATTTGGCACAGTCAGGAACCCTGAAAAATCAAAGGGTGATTTCCACTAAGCTGCCGGGTTGCGCTGTTTGCCCCGAGATTTAGTCAATCACACCGAGCGCAGGGCTGCATTTTACCCGCGCCTGATTCGCGCAGTTTCGTAATCCTCAAAAACAGGATTACGAAACTGCGGGGAAATCGGCGGCCGCGGTCAAAATGCAGCCCCGGCTTCAGGTGTGAATTGACTAAAATCTCAGGCAAACGGCGGTGGAACCCCGCGGCAGCTTTAGTGGGAAATCACCCAAAGTATCCAAAGCCATGGCAAGACCATAAGTGTATGTAGTTGTGCATCTTCGTTGCTCTCCTCTAGACATGTTCCAGCTTGTCTATATCCTTCTTAAATTGTGGTGCCCGAAACTGAACACAATACTCTAGGTGAGGTCTAACCAGAGCAGAGTAAAGTGGTACCATCACTTTGCATGATCTGAACACTATACTTCTGTTGATACAGCCCAAAATCGCATTTGCCTATTTAGCAACTGCATCACATTGCTTACTCATGTTCATTTATTGGTCTACTAAGACCCCTACATCCTTTTCGCACATACTACTGCCAAGACAAGTCTCCCCCAATCTATAATTATGCACTTGATTTCTCCTACCTAAATGCAGAACTTATCTATTTTATCATTCAACTTATATCCCACCCTCCCTGCATTTGTATTTATCCCCACTGAAATTCATTTTATTCATTTTATTTGTTTTAACCCAGTTTTGCAGCCTGTCAAGATCATCCTATATCCTGACTCTGTCTTCTACCGTATTTGCTACTCCTCCCAATTTAGTATAATCTACAAATTTAATGAGTTCTCTGTGCTGACCTGAAAATACATCCTGCATTTTTAGAGAACATCAATAATACCATTTCAATTGTAGCATGAATGTCTTAAAAAAAAAGGTGACTGTTTTCCTCAGATGTTCAAACAATCTTTTTCATTGTTTGGAGAAGAAGTCTTTGAATCTAACAATTCTTTGCCTCTGTTTTGTTATATATAAGTATATTAATGTAATTAATCCTAAAGTCTAATGGAGCAGCAAAATCCTCCAAGCAAGATATCCCATTAAACCATAGCTTACATTTTCTTTCCCCTCCCTCTTCAAAACAGAGGCTGTTTTACCCAAACTGACTCAGAGAAGGGGAAATTATTTTTAAAAAGGGTTCCAGGAAGGATTGCAGGACCTTGTAGATTTGTGTATGCCAGGGTGGATCTCGGTAGGGGTACCCCACATTAAAATTATGAAGAAATAGAGAGAGAGAGATTGTAAACACAAATTATTGCATTCAAAATAAAAGAAGTTAAAATGTCAAGAATCTACTCTAAGCACCTGAGAACTAATTCTGTAAGTAACCACACACACACACATACACACATACCCCAGCGAGACAGAGCACTTATAAAAGGAAAAGGGAGGAAACTGGGAAGTTTTAGGGAAGGGACATACAACCTGAAATCCTGGACTTGAGGTCTGGAGAGGTCCAAGGAGTAGAGCGAGGTAAAAAAGGGGGTAGAGCCTGCAACACACTTGCAGGGGTGTTCAGGTTGTGGGCAAACCTGAGACACTTTTCACTGACCTAGGATGGTCTTTTTATGGGGAAGAATTAAAACGCTTGGGGCTCTTTAGCTTGGAGAAACGATGGCTGAGGGGTGACATGATCGAGGTTTATAAGATTATGCATGGGATTGAGCAGGTTGAGAAAGAAATACTTTTCTGCCTTTCTCACAATACAAGGACTCATAGACACTCAATGAAATTGCTGAGCAGTCGGGTTAGAACAGATAAAAGGAAATACTTCTTCACCCAAAGAGTGATTAACACATGGAATTCACTGCCACAGGAGGTGGTGGCAGCTGCAAGCATGGACAGTTTCAAGAGGGAATTATATAAACATATGGAGCAGAAGTCCATCAGTGGTTATTAGCCACAAGGTATAGATAGGAACTCTCAGTCTGGGGCAGGTGATGCACTCTATTCTTGGTGCTGGGGGGGCAGCAGTGGGAGGGCTTCTAGTGTCCTGGCCCCACTGCTGGACCTCCTGATGGCACCTGGTATTTTTGGCCACTATGTGACAGAGTGTTGGACTAGATGGGCCATTGGCCTGATTCAATGTTGGCTTCTCTTATGTTCTTGTGTTCTTAGTCCCATAGCCAGATACAGGAACCCACTTTGTCAGGAATTGATTGGTCTGAGATATGAAGCTTGAATTTGACTGGGCAATTTGAAAGTAAGTGTTGTCAAACTTTGGTGGGGCAAATGGGGAAAATATCTTGAATAGGCTATTATGAGCCAAATATGCATAGGCACAGACAGGGCCAGCTCACCCGCTAGGTGAGCTAGGCACTCACCTAGGGCATGCCAGCCCTCAGGGGTGCCAAAGTGCCCTATCCGGGGTACTTGTGCGCCCTGCAGATCGCCCTCCCTCCCCCCTCCGTGGCATGGCGGTGGCCAGCAGGGACTCGCGGCCGCCCACCACCGCCAGTAAAAGGATGCCTGGCTGATTGGCCGGGGTGCAGGAGGAGGAGGTGGTGGCAGCGCAGCTCACCCGCCCTCCCTCCCCCTTTGGGTGGAGGAGGAGGCAGTGAGTCCACTCGCCACTGCTGGAGAATGCCCAGCGCAGGAGGCGGTGACAGCACAGCTTGCGCAGCTCGGGTGGAGGAGGAGGCAGCGAGTCCACTTGCCGCCACTGGAGAATGCCCAGCGCAGGAGATGGCAGCGGTGCAGCTCGTCCGCCCTCCCCCTCCCCCCTTGGGTGGAGGAGGAGGTGGCGGCCAGTACGGGGACTCCAGGCCCTGCCGGGAGGTTGGCATCTGCGCCTGCCTAGGGTATAGAAGCACCTCGAGCCAGCCCTGGGCACAGAAAGTTTGGGTGAGGCAACATAATTAACATACTTAAATTACTTTAAATTGAGCCAGATCTGCATTGACTCAAAAGTTGGGTGTGTCATAGCTCCTGAAAGAGGACGGAGCATAAATTAATGACTGCTCTTCTCAATTGAGTAAAAAAAGAGGAACTGGACATTGGTTAATGTAATAGCAACTTCCTTGGGCTGGGAGACACCTCTGAGGTATGCTAGGATATTCCAGTCTTAAAAAGTCTTTTTGTTATTGAGGATGAAGTCTTTTTGTTATTGAGAACCCTGAGTTGAGGAAGATTGCACGTAATCAGTTTGTACCTCTACCTCTTTCCTGGGCTTTCCTGGTTTTACCCAGGTTTCTTTATGAGACTCCCTAAGCTTCAGATTCCCTGGCACTTAGGCTCTAAAGGGGGGGGGGTGCCTATTAATATAACTAAGTCCAAAATAAGAGGGGGACCCCACTGAGAAAGGGGGTCTCAGCTGGAGGAGGGGGCGGAATCCTTACAGCTGGAGTTGAAATGCTGCAGCACATTGTTTTAAACTGCTAATTTATATTACCAGCACTCCATATTCATGTGTGGGCAGGTGGTATTGGGAGGGGAAAAAATTATCTTGTCTAACATTTGTAATTCAAAACTTTGAAAGAACATTTAGAAGCTGTTTAGAGAACATTAAACTGAATTAGCACTACTTGGCACAGTTTTAAGAATGAACCCAATTTTCCCAGCTTCTGCTTTACAAGCGAGGCTATCTAGTTGCATTATTTGCTGACAAAAGCATTCTTAAAAGGTAATTTTAAAGAAAAAGAAAATTACCCTGGGGTATCTAGCTAGAGTGTAATCTATAAATTATGATGGTTGGGGTTTAAACCTGAAATTGATTCAGGACTGTAATTCTAAATGTTTTGGGGCTAGACAGAGCTATTTATTGGGGCTGGGGCAAAAATGCACCTGCCATTTGATACATTTTCCTCAGGAGCTACATTTTCCTCAGGAGCTAGCAGATACAGAAATAAAAACTCCAGGTTATGTTCTGACAGGAAGTGAAGTAACAGATATAAACTCTGATACTGAAAATAGGTCTGGGGCATAAGCAAATGCTGATCTAGGGTTGAGAGAAGAAGAAGAGGAGGAGGAGAAGGAGGAGATTGGATTTATACCCCACCCTTCACTTGGAGTCTCAGTGGAGTTTACAAACTCCTTTCCCTTCCCCTCCCCACAACAGACACCCTGTGAGGTAGGTGGGGCTGAGAGAGCTCTTTCCAGAACTGACCTTGAGATAATACCTCTGACAGAACTGTGGCTTGCACAAGGTCATTCAGCAGCTGCAAGTGGAGGAGTGGGGAATCAAACCCTGGTCTCCCATATTAGAGTCTGAGCACTTAACGACTACACTAAACTGGTTCTCATTTTAGCATTCTACCATTTGACAGGCATAATCTCTATTATCAAATGATTGCTCTTAAATTCATTTTTAAACATAATTCCTTTCTTTTTCCATAGCCCTTAAATTGTTTATTTTTCAGTACTAAAGTTGAAAGCAATCAACATTAGTTATGGTTAGAGCTTCAGCATCCTCTTTGTAACTAGAAATTCAGATAATGCCTTTTCCTTTATTTTGCCTCCTTTTGAACATGTTTTTACATCTTTGGAACATTAAGAAGATACTGAAATACTGTCACATAATTAATCCAATCATGCTATTCTGTGTACGTGGGGGAGGGGGGAGATTAAAAACCTATGAAATGGACGGAGCTTTAGGCATCCTTTTTATTGTATCTCCAGAAAAAAATATAGAAATAAGAGACAGATGTGCATCTAGGAGCCATGTATTATTTCCTCACTTTCCTTCATGTGGTGTGGCTATCAGTAGGCTTGGTACTAGTGGCTAGGGCAGGAGTGTGCAACTCAAATTGGTACACTAACCAGAATGACCCTTATTGGAGGTAAGTGGTCTGAAGCAGTCGCACCCTGTATGTATGATGGTTTCCCACTTCCTTTTTCACATAAGCAAATGGCTCTTTCTTCTTCTTTTTTCTCTCTACTCCTGCCCAGATGTTAAAATGTATATACATGTATTCTGACCAAGCTTAGGAAGCTAAGGAATTGAAAAACCCTTTGTTGGCATATGTTTGAAGATGGCATGAGAGCCTGATATTAATTCACAACACATAAACCATTTTATTTAACTCTTTTTGGAAAATGGTCATCAGACTGTCAGGGAGGTTTCAGGTTTAAACTGGATAGGTGACAAGGCAACAGGAACAAGGGAAACTTTAGCAGGCATAAAGGGCAGTACAAGCCTCCCAGTACTTAATGCTAGTGCACTTGGTTATTAAATGTGAGGAAGGTGAAGAAGGCATACATTTGCTCCCATTTCCCTGTCAAGGTAGCTGACCTGAATACAACCCTATAAGATAGAGGCATTGCTACAGGAACATCACAAATCCCACCTCCCTTTATTAGCACTAATCCTGCCTTCCAGGATACATTTGTGGCCAAGTGCAATGACTATAAGCCACAGCCCTATGGTCACAGTGGTTATCTCAGTATCTTAGTTCTACTGAGAACTGATAATTTGTTCCTGAGGTATTACAGCCACCTCAGCAACTGCAGAGTCCTAACAGGTAGCAGTGGGAGGCCTGAATGTCTTGTAGAGGAAGCCACCCTTACAGAAGCTGGCTGGGACATTACATTTGCAATAGTGATTGCAGAACCTCAGCTCTGCTGAGGAATGGGTGATTTCTCTTTGAAACTGGCACATGGAGCTGAAGCACTGTGGCTGCTATAACAACAGCATCATCCCAACAGCATCCCAACCTATAGGACCTGCACTTGGCCGCAGATGTCACAACAGATTATGGGTGTTAGAACCATGGGCTATGGGGCATATCAAACCTACACCACATGAAACCTGTTTGTGACCCAGAGTTAGGCAATCCTAACCAGTAGTCTTTAGCCATCATGTATACTGGACAAGTTCACATAGACTAGCTTTCTCCTTTCACCATGCCAAAGCCCTCTGATGAAGAGCTATAAGGAATGCAGAGTTTGTCCGTATTTGGTATCTGCATGAGCACATACCGCCCAGTATTGTACCTCGATGAATTGTAACAGGGCTCTTCTTCTGGCTTCCCTTTTGTGGTATATTTATTGTATACATCATAATAGAATGGTCTGCTTTCTTTTGATAGTTGTGCAGGTTGGTTTAGCCTCATGGGGTGGAGTCCCCACTTAGTTCTGTTTGTTGGCTAGAAGTACAGACTGCATGATCACCCTTGTTCCAAAATCAGTTGGTCATAACGATGCCATCCTCAAAGTGGGGCCTGTGCATCCCCTGGAATTACAGCTCATCTTCAGACTACAGAGGCGTCTTTCACACTGCAGCTAACATTTGAATTTTCCCTGTAATCATTGTGCTTTTGATGATCACCCTTTCATCATGACCAGTTCACACACACACGGTTTGCTCACTTCTCCCCTGCCAGGGTTCCATCTGTTCTCATTCACATCCCATCAACTTTATCCATTTTTTCCTCTCTGTGTTTCTCTCTCCCTCTCTTTTTTTGCACATGTGTGGGACATTGAGGTGACCCAGCAGGCTCAAAGGGGCAGCATTAAAGGCCAGTCACCACCCCACATGCATTACCTGAGGCTTGCACCTGGAGTAGGTGTCTCTCCCCTGATTGGTTCTCTCTTTCCCCACAGTAGACATATGGGAGATACAGGGACAGACATAGGAGGAATTTTGATCATTCATTAAGCAGGGCCAGGAATATTGTCAAGCATGCCTTTGACCATCTAAAGTCATGCTGGTGATGCTTGCAAAATTGACTGGAGGTATTTGCGCCTAATGTGGCATACATTGTTTTCTGTGTGATCCTGTACAATATCTGCAGAAAGAAGGGACATGTTGTTCTGGGAGGAGCTATGTGGAAGGGATCCCCTGCCCAGTCCACCAGCAGCAGAGCACTGTGTGAGGGGGGACAACCGGCATAAAGAAGGGGAGAGAATTTGGGATGCAATGTCAGATTTTCTATTGTTGCACCAGAGAAATGTTTGATGGGGAGATGCTGGGGCATCTTTTTTTAAGTAGCTTTTCAAAACCATACCTGGGTGTGGAGTGCAGTTCAGGTCTGTTAAAAATAAATTGATTTTGTTTAATCTGCACTGTAATCACATCTTGTCTCTAAGGGCTGCTTTTTTGCATAAGGTTTCCTTTATGGATTCTTGTAAGGGAAAGGGTGACTTTTCTAGAGTCTCAGGGCTTCCACTCTTCCCCTGAGCAGTGCCATGCCATATTCAAGAGGATGAAGGCAGCCTTCTTCAGTGCCCTGGAGGCCTGGGGAGGGGTGCCTAAATGGATTCCCGGCCTCCTTATTTCAAGGCCATGCAGAGAATAAGGGAGCTGGGTGGCTATCCCAGCTGGGAACAATGTCACCGTTCTGGTAAGAGATGCAACCACCCACTTTCCCCACCCCCTTGATTCACATGGTCTAAATGCAGGTTGCACATTTATCCACCAAAGGTTTCAGTCTCCTCTTCCCCCTCAAAGGTATGGTGGGAGGGAGGGAGGGAGGGAGGACAGATAAACCCCATTCACCTTTGCAGATAGAGGCAGGGGCAGCTTCTTGATTGTAAGCTTGTAAGCTTGATTGTAAGCGCACACACACACACACCAGTCATTGGCACAGTGATCATGTGGGTGCCACATTCAGACACCTAAGAGTTTAGTCTACAATGCCATTATTCAAGTCAAGCATTTTTTTGGGACAGCTGACTGTTCTAAAGGTTTACCAGCAGCCACGCTCCTCAAAAAGTTTCCCTTTCCCCCCTTCACAAAGGGAGGGTGATAGGGAGGGAAACAAGACAACACGGGCAACATAAACCCCCGTTCACCTTTGCAGATAAAGGCAGGGGCGGCTGCTTGACTATGAGGTTGTCTCTCCACACCCCACACCTCCTGTCACTGGAACAGTGATCATGTGGGTGCCACATTCAGACCTCCAAGAGTTTATGCTGCAATGCCATTATCTAGCTCAAGTATGTTTGCTAGAGCTTACTGTTATAGAAATTTGCCAGCAGCCCCCCGCCCCCATAAAGGTTAGCACTGGGTTTGTAGGGCTAAACGGTTTATGGCATTAAAAGGTTAGCCCTCTTTACTTCTCTCAGTCCCTCACAGCCACTCATCATGGATGGCAGCAGCCATGGTAGTGGGGCCAATCATCTGCTGCCGCACGAGAGGAGGAGGAAGAGCCAGAGGTGCAGGATATGGTGGGCAGGCTGGAGGACCCTGCACCCATAGATGAGCCCTCCAGCGAAGAAGGCACGTTTGCAGCACATCTTTCAAAGAACACTCAGTGCCCTTTATTTGTTAAACTACAGTTACTATTTGGTCAATAAGGTAAAGGTAAAGGTTCCCCTTGCTCGAAAGCCAGTCGAATCCGACTCTAGGGTTGCGGTGCTTATCTCCGTTTCAAAGCCGAAGAGTCAGCACTGTCCAAAGATGTTTCCGTGGTCATGTGGCCGGCATGACTAAACACCAAGGAGCACAGAACGCTGGTCAATAAACCCAGCATCAAAACAAACATCTTGCACATAATACAACCACACATCTTCTGACAAGTTGTAATTAAAGTTCAGTAATTGTGTTTAGGGAAGGGGGTAGTAGTTTGGGGGGAGGGCCTCATGCATGCCAAGGCACAGAGGGTCTGCTGACAACCCAGTAAATATTCTCCCTTTAGGCTGCAGACTAGCTGAAGAATAACAATGCTGCCTTTTTCCTGTACAAAGCAACCCTTCTGTTAAATAGACATTTAGAGGGTTGCCAACCATAGGACTTCACAACCCGATGGCAGACATACCAGCATTTCTTAAGGAAGACTCACTTATGTCCTCCTGTTTAATGGTCAACAGATTGTGAGTGAAAAGTTCCACAGCTGGCTGTCTTACCGGGGTCTTCTGAAACTTCAAGCTGTGAACAATCCCCTTTGGTTTCAGATTGGCATCCCCACACAGAATGCAGTGCAGCTCACAACAATAAGGGCAGGTTGCTGGATCATTTCCAAACTGCTTGTTATGGGCTACAACCTTCTTATAATGGAGATGCATGCTCTCTGTTTTCATCCTGTATTCCTCCATGGTCCTGTTGTGGCTGCAGGCCACCATTTCCTTTGCAATTTGATTGAAGGAATCAAAGTTCCTGTGGGAGGCACAGAGAGCCTTCTGTACTTGCTCCTCATCCCATATAGAGAGCAAGTCAAGGATCTCTCCAGGACACCCTGCGGACTCTGGCAGACCTGCTCTTTTGTTTGGATTGCCTGTTGTGCAGATGGCTGCCCACACTGCAAAATGAATTTGAAAATGGTGCCCAGGGATGTGAGAATGTGCTCCTGACTGTGAATGAAGAAATGCCAAGGAAGGCAATGATTAGCTGCTGGTACTAGGCCTACCTAGGGATGGACCTTTTTCCAGCACAGGTACCCTGCAGTGCTGAAACATTAAAACACTGGCATACATTTTAAAAAAAAGGTTGCCAAACCCACTCGTTCCGGGCAGGCTCTGGCAGGCGGGTTGCGTTGGAAATCATCAATGCAAAAAACTTATTTCAGATTACCCACAGAGGCTTTCTTGCGAATACATTTCACTTTTTAAAAAAAAAAGTATGGGAGAAACCAGTTTTTTTAGAAATGGGGGCAAAATGGGGATGAAATGGAACAGTGGGATGTTTTTGAAGTTGTCTGAACACAGGAAAAAAATACATTAACATAGGGTAATGTAAGTAGATTTTTAAGGCAATGTGAAAGACGCCAGAGATAATGTCCCCTGAAAAATATGGATGTTTTGGAGGGTACACTCTATGGCATTGTGCCTCACTGAGGTCCCTGTCCTTCCCAGGCTCCACCTCCAAATCTCCAGAAATTTCTCATCTTGGAGCTGGCAACTCTCCTCCCCCTGCTGGTTGCCAGGGGTGATCTGGCAACCCAGTGGTCACACTCCTATGTATCGCTAAAAAATAGATGTTATGAGCACACCTGTCTCTGTCGTGTGAACCTAAGAGCAGGAACTGAATGAGTACCCTAATCTAGATTTACAAGATTACACTTCTGGCTTCAGTGACAGAAGTTTGTAGGGTGTGTTGCCAAACCCACATTCTGCCCTGCAGTGGCGAACAGAAGAGTCCAACCCTGAATTGTGTACAGTGGGTTGAAGTGAATTTGGCTGTTGTAGCAAAGAAGCAATTAGCAAGGCTGTGAGTACACAGAACGGGAGAAGAACACACCCAAGAAAATAGGGGTAGATGATACAGATGTCATAAGTAAGATACTAAGAGTTGTTTTCTAGGGGAGAAAGTAGGGAGAGATTTGCTCTGCATTTTGTCTCCCTTCTGTTTTCTCTGTTCCATTGTGTTTTTGTACTTTATTTTCATTTTGTAAGTCACTTTGGAGTCTCCCTTGAGGAGAAAAGCAAGCTATAAATAAATAATTGCTATGGAGTATTTTTGGTGTAACTTTACCAGTGTTAGAGTTGCCACTTTTCTCTGAGAAGAAAAACAAGTTTATCTATCAAAATATCTATCTCTTCAAACATCTATATCAAAAGAAAAATTAAATTGGAATTTTTGAAAGCTCAGTCTTTTATATGAAATATATAATCAAGGCACTTAAGAACAGCTGGGTGAAAAAAAGAGCCAATATACTTCTGCCTCTTTTCCATACTGCAGCCATATGGGTGGGGGGAATGATCATGCATATCCCATTTACACTCTAGCCATGTTAAAAAGTTACAATGAATATACATACAATCCAAGTACAATATATACTTTAATTTGTAATGCTCGCAGTAGCATTAAATTTTTAATGCTCGCAGTAGGCTATTCTTAATGCTTGCAGTAGGTAATTCTTACGTTACATTCAGTCAATCTACAAGTATTGAACATGTGATTGAAATTGTACACTTATCCAGGTACTTGTCCCTGCTTTTATTTGTAAAGTGAACATTTCTTGGTTCTTCCCTATGAACAGCATGTTCACACATATATGCAGGACCTACGTGCATTCACTGTATCTAAAGAACATGATTACTTGCAATGCAGGAAGAGAGGTGCTGATTCTGAGAAGCACTCAAGCAATTTGACTTGATCATCCGCATTCATGAGGCCCAGAAAAGCAGCACCAACACGGCTAGGGTACTAGCTAAGGAGCCCCAAGTGCTGTAAAGTTGATCAGTCTTTGCCCTCTTTTGAATAGGGCTGTTTTTTATATCAATCTCAAGATGGAAGGCATGCAAAGCTGAGAGGCCTTCACTGGGCCACGCTTATGAAATCATTCTGCACTTGTGACCTAATCAAGGATTTCAGCTTGTGCCTCTAGATATGAAATTCAGATGATTACCGATTGTTTTGCCAACAGCCTAGGCTCAGGATGATTACTGAGAACAGTGATTGTAATTTGTACCTTCAGAGTACTTATTAAAATGCCTGTAATGCTTGTAATTTCTGCTGTTCTTTTTTATTATTATTAGGCAACACTAAAGATTTCTTTATCTTGTGCTCCCTATTCACAGTGATTAGCAGGAAGCAATCTGTAATCTCCCTTTTATCATCACAATGCCTGAAAAATCTCTTTTCAAATGGTTTGCTGATAGCACAAGGAATTCCTACTTTCACTTGCCATCTTGCATAAAGCTCAGCATCCATCATGAAATGAATCACTTCTGTTCCATTCCCTGTTCCAAGCCGGGATCTGACAATCCACTGCTGTCAGATTCAAAAACTCTGCTTTTGTGGTTTCACATGCTCCGGATACCCATTCACCATTCCTATACTACAGGAGACAGAGCAATATGAAGTTAGTGAATTGTTGCAGACTTTCATATATTTCAAACGAAGCATGTAAATAATTTTCTTCGAGGTAGATTTTGGTCTGATGCTGTTCTCCAAGACAAATTTGATTAGCATTGTATGAACAGTCGAACTTCTGGTGGAAATAAAGGATATTATCACGATCAGATCTGAATGAAATCAATGCAGTGGAGTGGTGTAGTACATTTACATGGAACAAAGTTTGAGTCCAGTGGCACCTTTAAGACCAACAAAGTTTTATTCATGTTATAAGCTTTCGTGAGGAAGTGTGCTTGCATACAAAAGCTTATACCGTGAATAAAACTATGTCGGTCTTAAAAGTGCCCCTGGGCTCAAACTATGTGACGCTGCTTCAGACCAACAGGGCTACCCCACCTGAATCTACACTTCAATGGCAACACTTCAAAGATCATATTACATTTTGATACTCCAGTGTCTCTGCTGTTCAAGAGAAGTGATGGATCTGCTACAGTAACTTTAATATATAGGAAACTTGTTACCTGTCACGTTGGGTAGACTTTAGTTAAGCAAAATTCAGTCCATCCTGCCTTTCAAAAAGTAGGATTTTTAAGAAGAAAGGGTGTCAACAAATAACAATATCAAAATGTTTTTTGAAAAAAATTGAGAGCAAATTGTTTTCCAGAATATAATATCTGTGGTTTTAATTTTGTTTACAACATTAATTCTAAAAGCTGAGATGTGGTTGTATCCAACCACGTGTTTCTGATGTAGCTATATCGTACCACATGTTTCTGATGACAATAAGCAGTCCTCTGCTGCTATGCCCTTGCTGGTCCCCTAACCTATTTCACAGGTTCCAAATGACCCCTCCCCCGAGCAAAACTGGGGAGGAAGTTCAATGAGCTGTATTGGGGTATGTCTGTCAAGGAACACAAGGCCCGACCCCATGGGTTCCCAGGGCAAATGCACAGAAGAACCAGGCTGTTGTTTATAAAATGATTATAAAGTTTATTCAAAAGTTATTAATAAAGGGGAAATTATTGCCAACACATTACTCTGAAACCTTACAGAACAGAAAATAATAAAACTAGCTTCGACTACACTTTAGTTCCAAAAGAATGGCCTCAAATCAGTGTTATTTACACCTCTAGCAATTACCAGTCATACTCTTGGCCCACAGTCCAAAAAAATCTCTGCTGGCCTCTTGCCTCCCAGGCCATAGTTCAATTATAATTTTTGCCCAGCACATCAGGCAATGATGAGACCCAATCAGAACATGTCTCCTGGAAAACTCTCCAGAAGATTACTTCATACTCTTGACTGACTCCTCCCACCCCAGATCACAAGTTCCCCCGAGAAACCAATTTACAGGACTTCTATCAACAGCCTTAAAGATGATAAGACACACGCAGGCTGAAAAACCAATTGTCAACACCTGCAAGACAGTCCAGGCCTGTCACCAGCCTCATTGACCTTTGAGGGGAAACAGAGGAGGGGGAAATGGTTTGTCTCACGGGGGGGGGACAACAAGGTGATCTACAAGCTCCATTCCACAAGTCTAAGTAACAAGGGCTGTCATGGCCATTAATGACTGGCTCCACAGTTAAACATTAAAAAGATCACCCTGACCTGGATAGCCCAGGCATCCTGATCTCATCAGATCTTGAAAGCTAAGCAGGGCTGACCCTGGCAAGTGTTTGGATGGGAGGTCTCCAAAGAATACCAGGGCTGGGAGGCAGAGGCAAGCTATCAAGCCACTTCTCTGAACGTCCTCCATGCTGCAATAGGAGTCACCAGAGGTCACCATGACACACACAAATGCAAAAGAGAGAGAGAGAGAGGGATGTAACCATATCATTGTTAAAACAGTTACATTGCTAAATCATTGTTAAAATAATGTAACCAGAACTGGGATTATACAGTGGTCATAGGAGCTCATTCATCACTACTCATTTTGCCCTTCTAGTATGGTAAATAGATTGATCATCCAGGTGACACTTGGTTATTGGAACTATCATGTGCAATTAACACTAAAGTACTACTAGTCAAGAAACTAGGTTCCTTATTTAGTTCTTGGTTCATTTTTAAACATTGGTTCAGGCTTCATTTTAATCTCCAGGCCTGAATTTAAGTAGCAAAGGGGGAAATAGTTGTGTTGAGATGATTTAGCATACCAACCTAGTGACATCTAGATAATAGTCCAGGCACAGGGAGGAAACTAGTGCCTATCTCTGCCCCTCTATTCCAAGGACAGAACTTGGCTCTTAGCAACCAATTAATTAATTTACTCTGATTGGAGCTGGGGGGATGAAACTGCAGATTGCCCTACCAGTTCATCTTAGTCAGACCCCTTTGAATTTATGTGCCCAGTAACCAGGTCACCCCATCAACTGACATCACCAACCAGAGATCTGATTGGTCCAAGGGCCCCGAACCACACTGGATCTTGCCCATAAAGTCTGGACAATAGTCTCATCATGGCTCTTTGACTTGTTGGATTGTTGCTATGGGTTAGGTATCCTGCCTGCCCTCATGCCCCCTCTGGATAGAGAGGGTTTTGCCTGCTGAATGTCTTCAGCCTGGAAATGGTAATATCCTGTAACTTTGAATCAATGTTTTACTGTGTAGTTAGCCTCTTGAAATCTAGCTTTGTTATTTTGACTTCTCACTACTAATGTTTTTTTGAAATATTCTTGCATCTTTTAATAAAATTATTTTTAATTACATTTGATGGTGTTTTGTGCTTCAAGCCACTTCAATCTAAATCCTAGCACCTCAGCCTAGGTGCTCACCTACCAAGTTAACTATTTGCAGAAACTCATTCTGCGCCACTACCATATACTAGCACTTTATGATGTGTTTTATACTTATATTTATATGTTGACTTGTTTGTTTTTATCTGTTTAACAAATTTTTATGTAAGCCACCATAAGCCTGCTTCAGCAGGGAGGGCCTGGTATAAATTAAATAAATAAATAATGGTCTACCTTGCAGGGCTGACTTTCTTGTTAAATCCCCAAAAGGTTAGAAGCTCACCCTTTGGCTTCTGCCTGTTGGGATAGTTTCAAAGGGCTGGTGGCAGCTAACCACTGATGTGTTTGAACGCATACTCCAGAGTTTTGTTAAAATATGCGTTTTGCTTGCCCTTACCAAAAATCCCTTAGATTAGGGTTTTTTGATACTAGTTATCACATGATAATCTTTATTTGATATTAATTTACTCCAGGTAAATTAACCTTTTGCACCTAACAGCTACTTTCTAATCTCAATCACTTACTTTCCTTCCAAGCGCTTGTAAGCAGTTCTGGTGTATTTCTTTCTTGAACACAAACTTTTAAAAATGGGAATGTTGTTTCATCTTGTTCAGCTTTGCTGAATTTCATTGTCATTGCTATTAGGGATGGGCACAAACTGGGAAAATGTGGATCTGTTAAGTTCATGGTTCATGGAAGGCCCAGGTCATGAACTACAAACCATCATGAAGTTTTAAGTGCCAAATGAACCTGTTTGGTTCATTAGGTTCATGAATCAGTAGAACAGCCCCATTCTAGGGACACCAAACCTGTAGCAGATCTCTAGCTGACACTCCTCTACCTGGCCTCCAAGTTTCATAAAGATTGGATTTAGAGGGTCTGAGTAATGCCCCTTCCCAAAGAAGATGCCCCCAGGAAAGTGCTTTCTGGGGAAATAACAGGTCATTTTGACAGGTGCAGGTTCAGTAGGTTTGGGAGTGTATAGTACAACCAAAAAAGAAGAAAAACACAGCCCTTCATGAGAAAGGTAACCAAAAAGGTTGAAACAAAGAAAAATAAAGTAAAATATAACTATGTACACAGTGCAAATGTACAAAATATAATATATAATTAAATAATACCAGGCCCTTAGCCAGGATTTTTTAATTATTATTTCAGGGGGCATCACAATTTTTAAGGGGGCAGCTAAACCTAATTGAAGTTGACTAAATCACAGTTAATCTAATTACCTTTAATTAGAGGTAATTAGTGATTTAATAGCTGTGTTTTAATTAGCACTTTAATAGCTTTAATTAGCATTTCAAAGTGCTTTAATTAGCACTTTAATAGCTGTATAGTTATGGTTTTAAATATATGTTGATCAGATTTTATTTTTATACTGTATTGTTTTATATTGCTTGTATTGCTTATATTGTACTGTTTTATATTGCTTGTAAGCCTCCCTGAGCTGGCCTAGCTGGGAGGGCAGGGTAAAAAAATATAAAAAACCTCATACTCCCCTTGTGGACCCTTTAAAATGGAGAAAAGCAAAAGCAGCACTGCCCGCAGATCTCCCCCGCCCAGCACCATGCTGGGTGAGTTAACAAGCACAGGAATGACAGAACAAGAGAGAAATCCCTCATTCCCTTACCTTTGAGGCCTGAAGGTGGGGCTGCCCTCCCCCCTGACACACATCCTCCTGGCACAGCCTCAGGTCTGACTGTATCAGAAAAGGGGGGGAAGGAAGGAGTCCTGCCTCCAGTGGCAGAGCCAAGGGAAGCCACCTCTGCCCTGACAGGGAAGGAACGGTCAGGGTGCTGGGTTTTTTAAAAGACTTCTTGAGGCATGGGGGAGGTGTACAGCTCTGCCCAGCCGGGGTGAGGTATCCCTGCCATTTTCATTTCCACAGAGAGCAGCAACATGGCACTGACTTCCCCTGCCCTCATCTGCCCCACAGGGAACAGGTGATGTCTATGCCGGCTTCTCTTCCTTGGCTGTCATTTCCTGGCAGAGGACATGGATTGCAGCAAGGCAGCCAGAGGGCAAATGTGTCTGGTCAGTGAGTGGGTGGGCAGTGGGGCAAGGAGGGGTCTGCAAGAGTAGCCGCCTCTTCCCTTCCCTTCCCTTCCCAGCCCAGGCCTCTGTCCCTGCTGAGGGCACTATGGGTGTGCATGGTTGAAAAAAAATAGTACTACTCGCAAGTTGCAGGAGGTGGGAAGACTGCCAGCCAGCTAGTTGGGGCCTGGGTTCAGCTCTGTGTAGGTGCACCTGTTTTTAGGAAAACTTTTTTTAAAAAGGCCAGGCAGGGCTCAGCTACAGTGACTCACGAGTAACAGGAGGAAAGAGGACTGCCGGCCAGCTAGTCACAGCCTGAGACCTGGGCTTAGTGCACCACAGTGCAGGCACGTCTGACTTTAAGAAAACTTTTTTAAAGGTTTTAAAAGGTTTTCCTTGATGAAAACTTGTGGGTTGGGGCCTGTAATTAAGGGGGCAGAGCCCTGAAATGCCCCACTATAGCTACAGGCTAGAATAACACAATCACATGCTAAAATATTATTTAAAAACAACAATCCTGTGGTTAAGTATATAAGTACCTAATCCCAATATAAGGACAAATGTCCATTCATATAAATACAGGTGTGATGGATTGCAAAAAAAAAGAAAAAGAAAAAGCAGGCTTTTTAAAATGCTGCTTGGGATAGAGAGTCAGGGAGGTTGAAGTAATCTTCCTTGGACAGAAGAGCTTATGTGATTGGCTGCTCTACTCACTCTCTGATTGGCCAGCATCAGCTTAGAGAGAAAATAAAACAGCTGATCTGGAGGGAGTCATTCACCTTTTGGTCTTTGTCTGAAATATAACTTCTGGATCAGTAGCCAGAGAGTTTGGCTTCTGAGGGAAGGGACTTTGGGAGTCAATGATTTCTGTCAGGGAATTGTCAGAAAAGTACTTCTATAGAGAAAAGAATAAGGATCCCATTGTTTTAAATATATTAGAACTACTCTGATGGAGAACTTAGATTCTCAGTCAAGAAAGCTACAGAACAGCTTTATACAGACAATGGATACTGGAGAAGGATTTGGCAGAAGGTCTGTGTAGTTAGAGAGAACTCCCACACAAGTCAAATAGTAAAAGGAGTTACTGCTTCTGAAGGAGAATTACTTCCTGCCAGTGAAAGGGGTTGGGAAGCTTAGACACCTTGGGAGTTAGGGAAAACTGTAATATTTAAAGGGAAAACCTAAATCTCTGAAGGGAGAAACCTAGAAGCACTAAGACAAAGCTATTCTCCAAGAAACTGCATTCAGGATTCTGTATAACAGCTGACATATAATAAACAAAAACCTCTCACTGAAAAGAACTTGAAACTCATAAATTAAGCTTCAACAACACTTTCTTGTATGTTCAAAAGCCTCAGTTCTGTATAGATTAGAATTTTTATCTCAGCAACACCTTGAATCCTCATATTTAAATATTACCTGTCTGTTTAATAAAATCTTTATTCTGTTTTTGAAAGTTAATCTGCCTCAAGTGCCATTTCACAAAGGTTTATAAAACAGGACAGCTCCTGTCTTTCTCTAAAGTTCCTGTATTGGGTCTAAAGCCTAAACAAACATCTGTGACAGGTGGGATAATTTAAGCTTGTCAAACAAAGAAGAAATATGGGCTACTGGAGGGTGACTCAGTTACTGAGGGGATCTAAAATATTTTTCATGGGAAAATTCTGCCTGGATGTTGGGAAAGAGACAGGGGTCTGTCAGAACAGGTTAAAAGGTATGTAATGGCTGTGGTCACACACACTAAATAATCAATTTTCAATCCACTTTCAATGCCAGTTCACACAGTAAATTCCAGTTGGAAAGTGCATTGAAAGTGGATTATTTAGTGTCTGTGACTGCAGCCAATGTCTCCTTATGCAAAAACCAATACCAAACACATATATACCACTGAGGAAAGTTTATTGCGTGTTTATGTTTGGTATTGCTTTTTGCATATGGAGGCATTGTGTACCTTTTAATCTGTATTTATGTGAATGGACATTTGTCTTTATATTGGAATTAGGTTTTTATATGCTTAACCATAGGACAGTTGTTTTTAAATAGTATTTTAGCACTTGTGGTTGCTAAATCATTTCAATAAGCACAGGTTCAGGTGGTTCAGGAATGTATAGAATGGATCCTGTGCAAGCTAGAGACATCAAAATTGCAAGGGACTTCCCCTGGATGCTCCTCTACATTCTCTTCAAGTTCTCCATCCCCATTGCTTTGAAGTTTGGAAACCATTTAGATTGAATGGAGACAGTCTGTCTGGAAATGTATCCATTCACCATTCAAACTATTTGAAAGAAATGTCATGCCAGTTGACCTGCCATGCGAACTACAAACCAGCCAAAATTCGTCATGAAATTCAGTTCATGAGCTGGCTCATGCCCATCCCTAATTGCTATCCCAAAATTTCTGCAAGATCTTCCTTTTACTACTGACTTGCACCTGCCTATTTTGTGACAGCCCATTTATTAAATAAAGGTTGCTTGTGGCTGACATCTTGAGAGGCCAAGGTCCATTAAAAGGAATTTAGAGGAAGGGAAGGAGATTAGCATTATGCCTACTTAACAAGCATTTAGTGTAAATGATCAGGAGCCAAATCTGACTGCTGAGAGCTCCTTAGTGTTCTAGGATAATTATAACATAGTTATACTCTGCCACTGACCTTTGAAAGAGCAAGGCAACATGTCTTGCATCTTCCTATTGTGTAACTGAAGGAGTACCTTCAGAGTTTAATAGCATGAAGTCCTGAAACTTAAACATGCAATATCTAATCTTCAGGGGGTGAATTTTTTTTAGAAATGTACAGCTACAGTACTTTAAGCCCCTTTGTGTTTTCAAGTTTTCCCTCTAGTATAATCTAAGCTAGAATGTTGTTCCCAACACAACAGAAGTAAAATAACCTTATGATCTTGGGAAATGGATCTACCACATGCGCATAACAGGAGAATATGTCAATGTCAGCAGTTTTATGTTGTTTGCAGGCCTGATTCATATATTGCCAAACTGGGATCATGGGACCCCACACTGTAACATTTGGAAAAATGGATCTTATGGGGCAGACTGATCATGTCATACAATCTATCAGCAGGATCCCCCAATGATATTGAAGTTAGAATTGACCATGTGATCCTGACAACTCTACATGATTCTTTCCATCAAACATTAGCAGAGCAGCATGCAAACCAGCCATACTGCTGTTATAATGTACAAACTGGGAAACTGCCTACTAATAAATATATCAAACAGAAGTCTGCAGTTTGTATCTCAGTAGGAAACATATTAGAATACAGAAGGTTTCTTTCCACTGCAGACTTCACAGGTCATCTATCTCTTTCTGCTTCAGTTAGAAGCACGGAGGAGAATCAAGATATTTTGTGGTGCATGCCATTTTGAAGTGCAAAGATTGAGAACCTCTCCCATCCAAATTATTCTTAACAGCAGATTTGCCTATATGTGACCATCTTACTAGACAAGATAAGGAATAATAATATTAATAGTGTGTCATTCAGCTGTAGACTACAGCTGCATATCAGGAAGATGGGATAGTTAGCTGTAACATTTAAAATTCAAATGTGTTTGGAAATACAGTAAGCATACAGAATCCAGATGCACAAAATTGAGAAATAATAATACTGTGATTTCAGGCTTCAGTGAACTAGGGTATAACTGAGATAAAAGCGTACAGAGAAATGGAGAAGACTGAACAGTGTTGATTCACTTATGAACCAATCTTTAAAATACCCTGATACAAATTTTATAGAATACACATGCCTAGCAAAGGGAAGTAGTAAATCCTGATAACAAACAGCAATTTTTAGAGTGTATAGGATTAAGATCTTACTAGGACTAATTGGGACATCTGACCAGAGATTAGATCATCTAGTTGTTGTGGTCCTAGGGGCATATGGGGACACCAACATGGAAGAAAAGCTAGGAAACAAAGCACTACACAGAGAATACTCTCTCTTCTTTCTCCATCTCTCTCCCTCTCTCTCTCTCTCCTCCTGGCATCAGACTGGTGGCATTCCCCCCCATCCTCAGCCACTCTCCTGCATGTTTGCGGGGAGTGGGGTGTCCATACATAGTCCAGCACTAGGAGGGAGAGGAGGGGCCCCCGGATCCAGGGGAACTATTGTGGGGCCTCACACTCAATGCTGAAGATGTTGGATTTCTCCCTCTGGCAGCGCCATCCCGCCCGTCCTGTCTCACAGGAAGCTTGAAGGAGGTGGACATGGTCGATAACCTGATCCCCGGAAATTCCAGAGGACTCTCCGGCTAGGTGGAAGGTGTGGGTGGTGGGTGGGGAAGACTTGCCAATGCTCTGCATATGTCCAGAGGCAATCTTACCTTCCCAGGCACAAACAGGGTTCCACTTATCCAGGCATAAAGGGCTTCTGCACGGGGGCCCTGTCAAGGATCGGGCCGTGCCATGCCCCCTACCTTCTCCTGTGGCCAAGCAAGCCCCCTGCAGCAAGGAGAGGGTGGGAGGAGGGGCCTGGGGCCGGCCTGGGAGAGCGTGCCTGCTGAGCCCTGTGACATGCCTGCAGGGACCGAGCTCCAGCTTGTGCAGAAGTGGGAAAGCAACTCCCCCCCTGGGCCCATCAGAGGTGCTCCGCTGGGTCAGAACAAAGTGGTCCCTGTAAAGTACTGGGTTTCGTGCCTCATGACTCGGACGACAACATACAAGAAGAAGTGATTATTTGTACTTCACACAAGACAAAGACCAACAGTAAGGGCCAGAGGCCAACTATATACAGTAAGGGGGGGGACGCCCCACATTCCTATTGGCGGGTTTGAATCACCCACCAATGCTGCCATTGGTTCCCTTTAGGTGAGCTCAGGAGCCTAGTCCCTATTCTCAGAGAACGGAGCTCAGCTGCATTTCGCCAGCTCAGGCTCTGGATCCTAGGACATAACACCCTTCCCCCCATAGTTTGTCTCCTATCCAGTGACATAGTCTTTTAGGTAGGCTGGTGGCCTCCGTTCTCTGAACGACCTTCGGGGGGCCAGCACTGGACTGGCGGGGCCCCCTACCGCAAGAGCCTGGATTTCTGGTGGCGTGGATGGTGGAGGCGGCTCATCTTGCTCTGTGTCCCGCCCAGCGTCCTGTGGTCGTTCTGGCTCTTGTTCCACTATTGGCGCCTGTGGCTGTTCGGGTGCTGGGGCGGCCTCTATGTGTTCCGGTGGCGGGGCCATGATATCTGTGTCGGGATCTTGTCGCCTCTGGAGTTGCTCCATGTGTTTACGGAGAACCCGGTCCCCGTCTGCAAGGACCTCATACGAAACTGGCCCTGTGGGTCTGAGAATGCGACCGGCCAGCCATCGAGGTCCCGCCCCGTAGTTTCTAAAATAGACTGGTTCCCCCGGGAGGAAGCCCCTGGGCGCCTCCCGGTTTTCAACCAGCTTCCTCTCTGGGGCTCGGTCCGGGTGGAGTCGGTCTAATAGGGTCGTGGGGCGGCAGCCCATCAACAGTTCTGCAGGGCAACGCCCGGAGATGGGGTTCGGGGTGGTGCGCTGTGTTAGGAGGAAGCGGGCCAGCCGGAACTCCCACTCATCCTCTGTTATGCGGCTCAAGGTTTCTTTCACGGTGCGGACCGTTCTTTCCGCCTGGTCATTGGTTGCCGGGTGGAAGGGTGCAGAGCATATGTGCCTGATTAAGTTCCTTGTGAGGAACGCTTGGAACTCCGCAGAGGTGAATGCGGCCCCGTTGTCCAACACGATTGTGTCTGGCAAGCCGTGCGTGGCGAATATTTTGCGTAGGGCCCTTATTACCGCTTTGGCAGAGGTGGTAGACACCGGACTTATTTCTACCCACTTAGAGAAGGAGTCTACCATTATCAAGAACTGGAGACCCTAGAACGGCCCAGCAAAGTCAACATGTAAGTGTGACCACGGCTTGTGGGTGGATTCCCAACTTTGTGTTGGCACGCTCGGGGGATTGGGGCGGACCTCCTGGCACCATGTGCACCCCCGGACCCTGGTTTCAATTTCCGCATTGATCCTGGGCCACCACACGTAGCTCCTTGCCAGAGCTTTCATTCGTACAATGCCAGGGTGGGCCTCGTGTAACGATTGAAGGACCCCTTGTCTCATGGGGCCCGGGATGACCACCCTGTCCCCCCATAGTAAACAACCTTTCAGGGCAGATAACTCTTCCTTCCTGGCTTTATATGCCGTGAATTCCGGCCCTGCTGGTTCTGCTGGTCATCCCCTCACCACCCAGTTTAGGACCCGGGAGAGAATGGGATCCCGAGACAAGCGGGCGGCCGCGTCTGCAGCCTGAAGGGGGGGGTTGGAAGCTCTTCCATCAAAAGTACCATGGGGGCTGAGGCCGGGTCCTCTCCTGTGTGTGACAGCAGCAGGCGGCTCAGGGCGTCAGCATGCCCCAGTGCCTTGCCCGGCCGATGCTCCAACTGGTACTGATATCCCGCTAAAAACAGGGACCAACGCAACACCCAGGGCGACAATACCTGCGGCGTTTGATTGTCTGCCGCGAACAACCCCAGGAGTGGCTTATGATCGGTGACGAGTGAGAAGGGCCACCCATACACAAAATTATGGAATTTTTTTACCACCACCACCAGGGCCAAACCCTCCCGGTCTATTTGTGCGTAATTGCGCTCCATGGGGGACAGCGTGCGGGAGTAGTAAGCCACCGGGACTTCCCTCCCATCCGGTAGTTTGTGGCCCAAGACTGCCCCGACCCCATATGGCGATGCATCACATGCGAGGATCACCGGGAGTTTCTCATCAAAATGAGCGAGTACAGCATTAGAGATCAACAGAGTCTTAACCCCTCAGAACGCCGCCTCCTCCCTTGATCCCCATGCCCAAGGCATCGACTTATCCAGCAGCCTGTGTAGGGGTTCCACCATGGTGGCTTTGTGTGGGAGAAAGGCATGATAAAAGTTTAGGAGGCCCAAAAATGCCTGGAGCTCCACCTTGGACTTCGGGGTGGGGGCCTCCATGATGGCCTTAACCTTGTCTCTCGCCGGATGGAGGCCTGTTGCGTCGACCCGGTACGCCAAGAACTCCACCTCCGGAACCCCGAGAAGGCACTTTTCCCGCTTCACCTTTAGACCTGTGGCTTGGAAACGTCCCAGGACAGTTCGGAGGCGGGCGGCAAAGCTCTCCAGGGTGGCCACGGTGATGAGGACGTCGTCAAAGAATGGCGTCATGCCAGGGATCCCTTTTAACAAATCATCCATTAAATTTTGGAAGATCCCTGGGGCCACACTGAACCCGAACTGCAGGCGCTTTACCCTGAAGGCTCCCCAATGTGTCACTATAGTTTGTGCCTCGGCCATGGCCTCGTCCACAGGGAGTTGCTGGTACGCCTGTGTGAGATCCAGCTTTCCAAATATGCGCGCCCCCACCAGCATGGCTAATACATGACTTACTACTGGCACGGGGTATGCGTGCGCCTGGAGTGCCTGGTTAATAGTGCACTTGTAATCTGCGCAGATGCGGATTTCCCCATTCGGTTTCACTGGGTTCACAATCGGGGTTTCCCAGCATGCATTTGAGACGGGCTCTAGGACTCCCTGGGCCACCAACCGTTCCAGTTCTGCCTCTATTTTAGGGCGGAGGGCCAGGGGCGCAGTGCAGAAGCACTGCCGGATGGGCATCACTGTAGGGTCTAAGTGAAGTGACACTGGGGGCCCTTGCAGATCTCCCCCCAGACGCCTTGCAGATCGCCCCCCAGTCCCGTGTACCACATTTATTCACTCCCCCAATCGTAATGCCCAGGGCCTCGAACCACGCTCACCCCAGGAGACTCACAAGGTTTCCCTCTACCACCACCAAGTCCAAGTCCCCCTCAAAGTCTCGGTATTGCACCCAGAAGGTGCCGACTCCCCGGATGGGGACAGGGTTCTTTTGGAAGTCTACCAGGCTTAGCGGCGATGGATGTAGAAGGGGTCCCCCGGATGGGCAAAGCTTTTTAAGGGTGTCCATGGAAATGATGGACGCCACCGATCCCAAGTCCACCTCCATGCAGCAGGGGGACCCCTCGATCTGCACGTTTACTTGGATCTTCAGGGTGGAGGAGAGGTTGGGGTTGGGAAGGCATAGTACCTGCATCGGTTGATCCATGAGGTGGTACAGCTCGGAGAGCCAGTTTGGTGTAGTGGTTAAGTGTGCGGACTCTTATCTGGGATAACCGGGTTTGATTCCCCACTCCTCCACTTGCACCTGCTAATGTGACCTTGGGTCAGTCACGAGCTCTGGCACAGCTGTTCTCTCAAGGACAGTTTCTGTCAGAAGTTCTCTCAGTCCCACCTACCTCACAGGGTGTCTGTTGTGGGGAGGGGAAGGGAAAGGAGTTTGTAAGCCGCTCTGAGACACCTTTGGGCAGTGAAGGGCGGGGTATAAATCCAATCTCTTCTTCTTCTTCTCTTCCGTCGTCTCGTGGTCGGTGCGCAGTTAGGTGGGACCGACGATCTCATGCTCCGGGGGCCCTTAAACCGGCAGACCCTTGCGAGGTGTCCCTGCTTTCCGCAGCCGTGGCAGACTGCATCCCAAAACTTACAAGTCTTCCTCCCATGGCCATCCCTGCAGCTGGTGCACACTGTCCGGTTGCTGGGAGGCTTGGCTGGTTCCGGGCCGGGCTGATGGGCTGGTGCCGGCTGGCGGGGTTGCGGCCTTAGGGAGTGAACCTCCTCTGTGTTGGAGTTCACTGGGCTGGGACCTGCTCTGACCAAATGGCCTGCCAAGGCCGGGCTCTCCTGCGCTGAAGCCTTGTGGGCGGTTGCGATGTCCATGGCCTCGTCCAGGGTGAGCCACTGGTTGCCAATTAGCTTACACCGCAGCTTGGAGTCTGCCAGCCCCCACACGAACTGGGTCAGCAAGTTGTCCTCCACCTTGGGGAACAAGCAGTTCACCGTGAGCGCCCTTAGCGTGGCCAGGAAGGCAGCAGCGGATTCCCCTTGAGCCTGTACGCACCCCTGGAACTTCATCCTTTTGGCCAGGAAGGTAGGCCTGGGGCTGAAGTAGGCGTTGAGGACATCCAGGATCTCTGCAAATGAGCTCTCCAGGGCCGTGCGTGGCACCAAGAGACTCTTTGCAAGGTGGACCATGTCGGTCCCACACGAACTCAGCAGGAGCGACCGTTTTTTCCCTGGGTCACGTATCTCGTTGAGGTCCATGTAGCATATGAGCTGGTCGGCCCATGCGTCCCATGTTTCTGGCCAGGACGGATCGAAGCACTCGAGTCTTCTGTGCGTGGCGGCCATAGTTACGTCTGGGGAGGCGGGCGTCGGTGCGAGCGGTGCGGTGCTGCTCTCAGGGTCAGCGATGCGATGCTCGGCAAGCAGTGCGGTGCTGCTCTCGGGATCAGCAATGCAATGCTCGGGAGTGGCCTTGTTGTCCTCGTCGTCGCTCATGGAAGGTGTTAGTATCCCATCCTCATCGCCACTGTAAAGTACTGGGTTTCGTGCCTCATGACTCGGATGACGACATATGAGAAGATGCGTTTATTCACACAAGACAAAGACGCGTTTATTCACACAAGACAAAGAGCAACAGTAACGGCCGGAGGCCAACTATATACAGTAAGGGGGGGGGACGCCCCACATTCCTATTGGCGGGTTTGAATCACCTGCCAATGCTGCCATTGGTTTACTTTAGGTGAGCTCAGGAGCCTAGTCCCTATTGTTCTCAGAGAATGGAGATCAGCTGCATTTCGCCAGCTCAGGCTCTGGATCCTAGGACATAACAGGCCCACATCTTTCCAGCATCTTGTTTGCTACTAGCATGACACAGAGGCCAAAATCCCCCCCCCCTCCAAGCAACTGGCATTTAGAGGTGCAAAACCTGTGGGATTTATTTAGCCAAAGGCCCTGATGCTTCTGCAGGACCAAGGAGATCAGAGGAGATTCAAATTCCTTCTCAGCCCTACATGATTCCTTTCTAAGCCTTCCTTCTTCTTCCTCTCTCCTCCTACCCTGTTGAAATTGAGATGCCCAGCTCTCTGGGCAGGGACCTGTCCAAGTAAAA
Organism: Gekko gecko; assembly: GCA_029375565.1. Lineage (NCBI taxonomy): Eukaryota > Metazoa > Chordata > Lepidosauria > Squamata > Gekkonidae > Gekko > Gekko gecko. The sequence continues at coordinate 57,192,614 of JAPDNY010000003.1, read as the reverse complement.
ATATAGTTTCTCTAATGTATTTTGATCATGGGAGTGCCTTCTTGACCCTGTACAGATGCGCCACAAGGTAGCCTCACCTGGGGGAGGGCGACACAAGATAGCCTCACCTAGTGCACAAAAAACCCTTAGGCCAGCCCTGGTGCAACATAAGGACAGGATCCAAAGCATCAGGTGACCCATATGGCAGCTGATGAACCCCATCCTCAGCCTGTCTGCTGGGGGAACCAAGGAGTAGCAAGCAGGAATCCTACAAAGACACAGGCCTCTGTTTGGAACCCTTGCCACCTGGAAGTGAAGCCAGGCAATTGCCTCCAAGCTGGGCATGCCGCTGTAAGGCTCAACCCCCAAGCTCCCTTAAGGGGGTCCCTATCACGGAATGTGAGCACATAGGCACAGCCTCCCAAAATGGATCCCTCCAAATTCATGAAACCATCACAAGAGTACGGGGAACCACCCAGCTCCCATCATAGCTCTTAAAGCTGCAGCCTACAAAGAAGTGCATATCAAATACCTTGTGGTCTAGTGAGTGTTGAGCTGTGGGCCCCATGCAGGGTGAGACAGATGCCCCCTGTCCACTACTGGGTCACAAGGGCCTCATCACCATGTCTGGGGGGGAGGGCACTGGGCTGATCTTGTACAGCTTCATGGGATTGAATAAATGTGAATTTATTTATTTATTTATAGTTTCAGCTTATATACCGCTCAGACCCCAAGGTTTACATGGTCTGGTTCTTCCCTAACTAGGGCCACAATCAACAGGGGAAGGGACATCCTACCGGCACCCTGATCAGGGCAGGGCTTCCTGTTCTCTCTTTCCGGCGGGGCTCCAGGCGTAGAACTTCGAGCCCCTGGCGAGGATCTTCCTATTTCTGGGCCAGGAGACTTCCGCGGCCGGCTTTCTTTCCCGACGCACAGGCCCGCGTCGGCCTTGGCTCTCGGTCCACGTCCAGCTGGCTCCATCGTGCCGCGCCGTCATGCCGTCCGCACATCTTGGCTCCGCCCACAGCTCCACCTACTGCCAGGTTCGGCCGTCTGCTTTCGCCCGCTGTTGCCGCCACTATTACTGCCGCCGCCGATGTCCGCTGATGATACTGCCGCTGCTACTCACCCCTGGAAGGGAGGGTGCCCCCCGCCTCTCTACAGGCAGGTACCCATTTATCTACTTGCATGCTTTCAAACCGCTGGGTGGGCGGGAGCTGGGACTAGGACCGGGAGCTCACCCCGGTCGTGGTGGGACTCGAACAGCCATAGTGGCTGTTCGCTAGTTGTTATAGCAGGTGATTTACTACCTGCGCCACCGCTCCCTATGAGCCATATGGACTACTTTTTAATGATCAATCAATACTTTATTACTTTCAAATGAAAACAAAATTAAGATTTGAATTACATGTTGCAGAATTGATGTCTGGTAGACAAGTAAAGTTGTTTGGTTAATTTTATGGATAACCATAGGCCATAGGTCAGGAACCAGGGGGTGGGGAGGACACAGTGAGACAGCCAGGTGGGATTTCCTATATGATAAAAGTGTGGCCCAGGCATTAAGGGAGAACTGGATATCAGTGGCCGCAGGTCAAATACCAGGAGGTGGGGGAGAAGCAGGCAAATATGCAAGCTCGGCTCAGGTTGACATCCCAGGGTGACTTACTCCTGTTCTCCAAACTCTCAGCATCCTCACTTAGGCCACAGGACCTCCTCCAGTGGCACCTCACATGAAGTGGGGGTTCAGTGGTGCCTCCTCTTCTGGCAGCTCAGCTCACTTGTGACCTGCTGCACATTGACTGGGGTTTGGGCTGCCATCGAAGCCTGGCAGCTTGCCCTTACCAGCCTGCTCAGGCTTATTCCTTACTCATTATATCTCCAGGGGTCCTCAGTTAATGATGCCATTTCCCCTTGAGCTTTATCTGTACAATATACTTCTATCGATCATATTGTGGAACTCATGGCCAAAATCCAATTCAGCTGGCTTGTGTGGCTTTGAGCCCTTTTCCATCTTTTTGGAATAGGCAGTGAAAGCACCTCTCACTATATAGATGATTTTCTTTCATTGGCCTGGCAGATAGCCCTGCCTGTGGGGAATGCCTTGCTGCATTTTGAGGGCCTCTCAACACCTCTGTCTTACTTAGGCATCCAGTTAGATTCAGTGGGTGGGGTGTCCAGCCTGACAGAGGAGATGCTGCTAGCAATGCAGCAGGCTTTACTTACCTAGGGATGGCCCACACCAAGTGTTCATTGCAGGAACTGTAGTTGTTAGTGGGCCATCTTACCTACACCTGCCAGGTACTTGCACTGGGTGGGGGGCTACTGTGTGCACCTGGTACAGGATACCATGGGTGCCTCCACACCACATCACCAAGTATGGGTAACTAAGGGCCTTCTTACTGTAACAGGGTCACCATTTGGCTGAACTTGCTGTAGTGGGATGATAGCATCTAGATACAGTTGGACAATACGGGTAGTAACAGCTCCGGGGGTATTACAATGGGGTGGTGCACTAATCAATGGCAGGCATGGTGGGCAGGTACGGGCATAGACCGGGACCATTTTTTGAATTGGTGGCAGTTATATGGGGGAAAGAATTCTGGAATTAGAAGGTCCAGTTTTGGTGCAACCACCAAGCAGTTCTTTTTTTTTTTTTGTTATAAAACTCTCCTAAAAAGGAGAGAAGTTTATTCTTTTCATATAAGGAAAAAGGTAGGGTATATAGATGGATTAAGAAAAGATGTGAGTGAGTATTCTGTTAAAAAGGGTTAGTTTTAGTTAATGTAAATACAATTTTTTTGACATTCACCGTGGTTGAAGAGTCTCCTTTTCATCTTAGCAAAGTCCAAAAAAAAGAAAAAAACCCTCTGTTAATAAGGTTAGTAATGTCCTTTGGGGTTAATCATTAATCCGTTCCTTCCTGATGTTTCGCGAACAGTTATTTCTTAGGCAGTCTTTTCTTGGTATCCCTTAAGTTGTACGATGGGCCCTCTTTCGCTTTCACGGCTCTCGCTCCGGCACCTCCCTCTGGGCCGCTGTCGTCATCGCTACTCGATTCTGTCCAAGTTGCAAGTGCTGCCTCTTCCTCCGAGCTGGTGTGTCTCTTCAGGAATTCTTGAGCCTTGAAGATGGAGTCGATCTTCTCTCTTTTATCCTTATACTTAAACTCCAGTCCTTCCGGGAATCTCCATTTGTAATTGATCTGATTCCTTTGTAGAAAAGTGGTCAGTCCTTTGTATTCTTTCCTTTTCATACGGATTTCATAAGGCACGTCTTTAAGTGTTCTGATAGTCTGCTCCCCAATCTTCAGGGGCACCGCTGAAACAGCACGCAGGATCTGATCTCTCGTACGCTGCTTAGTGAACTTGACAACAACCTCTGCTGGCAGATTATTTTTCTTTGTAAAAGTGGAGTAGGCTCTATAAGCCAAATCCATCTCTTCCTTTAATTCTCGCTCTTCTCTGCCAGTTATGGGTGCCAAGACATTCGCTAGTGTCGACCTGAGATCCTCTTTCTCTTCTTCTTTAATGCCCTGGAAGTGGGGAGTCAGATTCGATTTCTCCATCTGCAACCTCAAAATTCTTTTTTCTTGTTCATCCTGATACTTTTCTAATTTGTTGACCCTTTTCTTTATTTTTCTGGTATCTTCCGTCGAGACCAGACATTTCTGTGCGATCTCCTCCATCTTCTTAGATGTTTCTGTTAGTTGTTTCTGTTGGCTGTTGAGAACACCTTGCATGTTAATTAACGTTTCATTGATTTTTTGCATTTGGTCCAGCAGAGGGTGCAGTAGCTTGCTTTTCTGTTGAATGACAGCAGGCTCTGAAGGGGGGTTACCCAGACCGGAAGTCCCTCCTCCCTTCTTTTCCGGCTTGAGTAGGACCTTTTTCATTGCCGACATTTTTCCTGTTTGTTTACTTTTTCCAAGTTCGCGTCGCGTCCCTCAGGAAACTCGCTGACTTTTAGCTTCAATGAAACCCCGAAGGTACATTCACTAGCCCTCCTTCCCTTTCGCCCCCTTAGCTTTCCTTTTATAAGTCCCGCTTCTCAATGGGGGGGGAGTCACCCCTCCTCCCTCCGCTTATTTGCTTAAGGGGGGATTCGGTTTTGCGCTTTATTTTAGACCTCCAACTCACGGTTTGATGCCAGTTCTTCTTTTTATTTTATTTCATGGCGCTTTTCCTCACTCCTGGAAATCGATGGCGTTGCTAAATCCCATGCGGGACACACTACGCAGCGGGGCTGATTGGGGCGGGGAAAAAGCCTCAATTTCCCGGCTATCTGCCGGCAAAGAGGCTACTCCCCAAAGCGCCCCCGGTTCAGAGCCTTTGACTAAGGCTCACTAGGGTCGTTCGCATAAGCGAAAACCCCCCAACCGCGCGCGGGCTAACCTCCTCCGGGAGCATCCCGAAAGGTGGCCGCCATTCACTCCGCCGAAACCGAAAGTCCACCACCAAGCAGTTCTGAGGGTCGTGCCTAAGCAGACCTCGTGCCCAAAGTGCCCTTAGTTTGCCTATCAGTCATTAATTAATATTTTCAGCTCACCATGGAGTAGGTATTGATAACAGCATCACACATGCCATGTCATGGCTGCAGGAGGAAGGGTTCCCATGGTTCCGTGGTCTGGCACTGGAAACCAACCACTACCTGGTCCCATTTCCCGGGAAACTCTAGGGTGTTCCACCCTGGAGCCCTGGCTGCTGTATGGAGCAGCTGCCCCAGTCTTTTGGCCTCCATTGGATGCAAGGGCAGGAAGAGTGGGTCCTTTGGTACATAGCCCACTTACAGGGGCAAAGTTTTAGACTTAGAGCTGTACTGGGGCACCTGGATGCCATTTCATTTTAGCAAAGCCCATGGCTCAGAGGCCAGTAGCATGCTGAAGGAGACTCTCCCCATGAGCATTGACCCTTAGCATGCTTATCAGGTATTTTTACATTTTCTGCTTGCCATGTAGCAAGCATCAATAACAGCATCACAGATACCTTGTCTTGCCTCTAGGAGGAGAGGTTCCCTGTACCATTTCCCAAGTTGCTTAGGGGTATTCCACTCTGTTGCCCTGGCTACCTTATGCTGCAGCTGCCCTGGTCTTTGGCTTCCTTTGGACACATGGCCAGGGTTGGAGGAGTGAGTATTTCAGTTCATAGCCCACTTACAGGGCCAAACCTTTGCAACCAGAGCCAGTTTGGTATAGTGGTTGAGAGTGGCAGACTCTGATCTTGAGAACTGGGTTTGATTCTCCATTCCTCCACATGCAGCTGCTGGATGACCTTGGGCAAACCATAGTTCTGATAATAGCTGTTCTTGAAAAAGAGCAGTTTCTGTCAAAGCTCTCTCAGCCCCACCTACCTCACAGGGTGTCTATTGTGGGGAAAGGAAAGGAAAGGAAAGGAAAGGAAAGGAAAGGAAAGGAAAGGAAAGGAAAGGAAAGGAAAGGAAAGGAAAGGAAAGGAAAGGAAAGGAAAGGAAAGGAAAGGAAAGGAAAGGAAAGGAAAGGAAAGGAAAGGAAAGGAAAGGAGATTGTAAGACATTCTGAGAGTTTGAGTGTAGGGCAGGGTATATATCTAATTTCTTCTTTTTCTACTGGGGTCTTTGCACACTGAGTCACACTGGGGCATATGGAGACCGCCATTTCATTCTTTAGAAAGCCCATTGCTCAAAGGATGGCAGAAGGATGGAGGAGGAGCTCCTAGATTTTTGTCATTTCAGCATGGCTGGTGTGAAAACTCCTACTCCTGTGCTGGTCTCCTTATGAGGCCACTATGTTTGAGGTTTGGGACACTGAGAGTTCTGGAGCTAGTGACAGATTCTAAAGTGTGCACAGCCAATTGACTCCTGGGGGTTGAGATGTCCCAATTGTTGCTGAGAGGATCTTCTTCAACACCAGGAGGACTAAGACCGACCATCAGACACTGGGGGGGTTCACCTGGGACTAGGTCCTTTGGTGGGAGGAGGCCCGCTCCAGGAACACACTACAAAAACATTATGGCTCAGAGATTGGGTCCCCTCCTTACTCATAGTGGTGCAGTTGTGAGGGTTTGAGGATGGGCATAGAGGACATGGCTCTCCCTCTTTGGTAGTCAGGCCCCCATCCCTCTCTCATCAGGGTGGCAACCACAGCTGCCAGTTTGAGTCTAAGGCCAGCCTGCTTCCAGGCTACTGGGAGATGGTACTGCAGGGCATGCTGGATTTACATTGGGCTGCACCTGGCTGTTTTTTGTTAACGATGCCCTATTCAGTTCCAAGGAGGCAGTGCAAAGGAATATGGAGCTGCAGGCACAGGATTGGGCACTGGGCTGAATCTAAATGGCCTCGTCTGGATGAGATGTGGACCTTCGGCAGGCTGTTCCTGGTTGTTGACTGTTAACAATGCCTATCCAGCCCAGGAGAACAGTACAAATGCATATGGATTTCCAGGCACAGCACCATGCACAGGCGGCTAATTGTTAACACAGCCTTATTCAGTTCCAGGGAGGCATCACAAAGTAGTATGGCACTGGTGTTGCAACTGGGCGAGTATAGCCAGGGTACTGGGGTCTGAGGGACCTCTGCCCAGAATGCGTTGATGTGCCAAGGAGAAAAGATGTCCAACAGGCTGGCCAAGAGTATTGAGCCCATGAGAGGGGCCATAGGATCTTCCATCTGGGCATTTTGCTGTGTTTGGATGCCCTGTTCTGGATAGGTTTCTGGCTGCATGGCCAAGGGCCCATGGTCTTGGCTATAGCTGTAGGAGCATTTGTGGGAGCCAGGCAGCAAGAGGATTGGTTCTTGTGGCAGTATCGGCATGGGGCCAAATCTATTCTCAGGCCTGCGTGCCCATTTTCCTGAGTATGGGAATCCCCTTAAGAGATATTGGGGTGAAGGATTCAAGGAGTGTGCCCTACTCAGCAGCTGCTGGGGGCTATCCTCATACTCAGGTGACAGGGGAGACCACTTAGGGGCAGTCCTCCTTGGGGGTTCTCATGGCCCCAGCTGGTGGGCTGGAGTGGGCAGAAAATCATTGACTGGCTGGAGGGTCAATGGTCAGGATATAGTTCCATATGTTGTGCCAAGGCTTCTTACAGCAATAATCAAAGTTGTGGCCAATTTATTCCAAAACAGGCTGTGTGTATTATTCAAACCTGGGTCCTAAAAAGGGTTAAGGGAGGCTCATGGAATAAAGGAACCTCCATGTTGCCCTTTGGCCCCCTCCCTCATACCCTCCCCCTGGCACTGGGGCCACAAACCAAATGCCCAGTTCAACCATTTGGTGGGACACCCTTTCTTCCTGAACAACAACTAACCAGCAAACCAATCTAAATTTGTGCCAAACGAAACAATCCTTTAAAGAATCCTTTAGGTTGTACAAGGAAACAACCAACCTCATGGGAAGAACTGAAATAAATGAGAATGAAACACTTTGATCATTTTAAAAATACCATCCGTCGTAACCTATACAATGAGAAATGTTCCTCTGCATTGGCACTGAAATGCCCAAGAGACCATATAAGAACATGTATTTGAAAAAAGCAACGGTTTTTTTTTACTATTAATAAAAGCAATCTATTTTTTAGCATTTGCAGATGCTGCTCATAATTGGTAATCTAATTATAATTCAAACTACTGGCAGCTTGTCCAATTTTTTATCATAATGAAATCCATGTCAGCTTTTCCCTGGCAAATTTTGGCATTTATTACTTGATTTTTTAAAAAAAATAGCTGTAAGATTGTGCATGCATGGGTGGACTTGTTTTCTCAAATATTATAGACATACTACCATTGCCGTATTACTGTAACAGAACCATGACTGATTTTTTCTGCATCTGAATACATTGATAAGTATTCCATTAGAAGTATGATGGGTCAAACCTTGAGAAACAGTTATGAGCTGGGAACTGCAGAAGGAGACTTTGAATTCAGTGAAAATGTGGCCATGGCATTACAGATTTTCCTCTGTCAGTGTTTCTACATTGCTTACAATCAGTCTGGTGACCTCACAGTGAAGATCAAGAGAGTTTCTAAAACTCAGTCTAACCACTTGAATCAGATGCTCGCACATCACAGATGTGTGATCTCCACAGGGTGCTCTGAAAGGGAAACAAAATATGTGGCAGTAAGATCTTGAGACATAAGCTTAAATAGAACTTTTATTTTGTTTTATTTATTTATTTGTTATTAATTTTGGCTTGTATTCTGCCCTCCCTGCAGGTGGGTTCAGAGCAGATAACAATAGCAAACTCAGAGTAGGAATGAAAAACATTTCACAGTAGGAGTTAAAACATTTCACAGTTAAAACATTTCACAGTAAATACTTTAATTTTTTCTCTTTACCTGATGGCACATCACCTTTGAAATGCTACTCAGTACTTCAATGTGCAATAAAGCAAAGAATTAACGTCACCTGGGAACTTCTGAGTAAAATCAGCATGCATAAAGCAATAGGAAAGCCACTAATTGAAAGGGTGACTTGCCTATAGTGTTGAGTTTTATTGAGTAATTGCAGCTAGCTAGCTATCTGTTCCCCTGTCATAAAATTGCTCAATAGTCATTGCTTTAAAATTTTGTAAAACCAGCCCTGAATAGCTGTCATATAAGGCTGATTAGGGACTTGTAAAAGGATTCTTAGAGTACAGTCTAACATAGTATTTCATACTCAGAAATATGTGGAAAGAAACCATGAACATATATGTATGTGAACTTTATATCCAAAAAGATTATCCTTTATGAGGACTGTACTATTGGCCTGTAAGACCTCTGTTGAATGGGACTGTGCCTTGAACGTTACTTGGTAACTGAAACCAACAGCAAAAACCATTATGTATGTGACAGCACAACCCTAAGCAGAGATATTCCCGTAGAAGTTACCCCCTTCCAAGTACATTTGAGTCAATGGGCTTGGGGGGGAGATGTAATTCTGCTTCACACATCACAACAAATCTCTTTCTGTGTGCTATGGGCATGAGCACACCTTTACTCATATACTTCCTCCTGCCTCCCCATCCTCATATACATGAAGTATGATAGCTTTCAGGTCTGGGAAGCCTTCAATCAAACTTCAGCTTGTTGTGATGTCCAAACAGAGAATGCCTAAGCAAACCGGAGTTGTTTCCTCCCCATTCCTCCATCAATTAGGGTTCTGAACCACAATTTAATCCTCATTTTAAAATCAAAGTTGTAGGCCAGGGCTCTTTTTGTAGCAGGAACTCCTCTGCATATTAGGTGACACACCCCTAATGTAGCCAATCCTCCAAGAGCTTACAGTAGCCCCTGTAAGAAGAGCTCTGTAAGCTCTGGGAGGATTGGCTACATTAGGGGTGTGTCACCTAATATGCAAAGGAGTTCCTGCTACAAAAAGAGCCCTGCTGGTAACAATATTCAAAGTTGGCCTAGGCACCTGTGTTTGGAAATTGGAGCTTTTGAAACCAGGAAGCTTTCAGTTTTATTCTGCACACAAGGGGAGGAGAGAAGGGTAACCAGGAGGGAGGGTGCAACCCTGAGAACAACCCATCATAGATAAGCAGAGGTTTGTGGTGACACCTGATTGCAACATTGCAGCCAGCAAACTGCCTTATACTGAGTCAGACCACTGCTCTCTCAAGGTCAGTCTGACTGGAAGCAGTTCTCCACATCACCTACCAAACTTTTCTTTTCACTAGAGATGCCAGGGACTGAACCTGGGACTTGCTGCATGTAAAGGAGATGCTTTACCAGAGCCCCATGAATATGCATTATTGCTGCAAACCATTTCTTCTGGTGTTCTTGTTTGCTATCCTTTCCAGAGCTATCAGACATATTAACAGCTTCATTAAACCACAACATTGTGTTTACAAACAGCCAGTTTCCTGCTTATCTGCATTCATCAGCTAGTTCAGTGGTCGTGTAATGCATAATACTATTGAAAGGCAGAGAGAGCAGTCTTGATAAATGATGGGTAGAGCATAAAAATAAAAGCATCATTATGTTTTTCATGAGACTTTAATAGCATTACCCACTATCCTTTGCAGATTCCTTGAGTCTTTTAGAATTTAAAAATTACAGCCAACAATAACCTGTAATTCCTATGGATTTTTTTTTCCTGATCAGCATAGTTAGAAATGCAGCGATAACTGTCTGTTCTTTCCACCCCTGCACCATGCTCCTGTTGTACCTTCTACCAGGAGAGGCCAAGCGCAACCATCTCATTGCTCCAAAGGGACGCTCTCCCAGTCACCCAATAAAAGTCAAGGAGTATTTGTTTCACATCTGACATAAGATTGTGGGGCTGATGGGGCGAAGATGCTTATGTTTCAAAAGACCTGTTCATACGTTACAGTGAACACATGTACTTACTACCTCTACATGCATTTATCCATTTGTAATATAGACCCAACACACTTTCACTTTACAAATGAAGCCAGAGACCAGTGCCTGGATATAGGCTCTGGTCACACTGCAACTGACATGCACTTTGTTCCCAGTTTATTTAAATCGGGAACATTTTTATTTGCATTGGGCTGTCTACATGCAGCCAGCCCCTCTTTCCCAGCACCCACTTGCCTGCTGCTGCACCGTCCTTCCAGACGATCCTGCCGGCCACGGGGAGGCTTGGGCGGCTGCTGCTCCTGCCGACACTTTGGGGGGGGTGCTGCCGCTGCCGCTGCCACCATTGACCCACGGAAATAGGCTCCGCCGTCTCCGCCATCCTCCTTGCTGGCCCCATCCAGGCTGCCATAGCCCCCGCCTCTCGTTCCCGCCTCCAGGGCCATCTTTGTGTGTGTGTTTTTTTTTAAAAAAAGCTTCTGGTTTGAGCGCTTGACTAAACATGCACTTAATAAATCCATTATTAAACTTTAAATGGATTTATTAAGCGCATGTTTGCTCAAGCGCTCAAACCGGAAGCTTTTTAAAAAATAAAAACAACCAACCCCAAGAACGTTCAGACGGCCCTAATTGCAATCCTTGCGAGAGAGGGGCTGTCCACATAGGCGAAATTGCGCGATCAAAGCAGAAGTGCCAGGAAAACACTAGTTTTTCCATGGGTCAGCATTGCGCGAGTAAGCCCGCTTCGGGGCGGGAGGCGGATTGGCGCGTGTGAACGTGAAACTGACATGCACAAGGAAACAGCAGCGAATCCCGATCAAAACGGCAGTGTGACCGGGCCCATAGCTGTGGTTTCAATCACACATTCAGCTGTACATGTAAAATAAAAATTACTCAATGTACATCTAAAGAAAACCAAGTATGCACTGCTCAGAGACTGTACGTGTGTCGGCTGTAATTTTTGAACAGGGTTAGAGAGTCATCTAAATGTAGCAGTTAAATACTATATTATAAAGAATTTTAAATAAAAATTGCTCAGTGCATATCTAAAGAAAACCAAGTATGCACTGCACAGAGACTGTGGCTGAGTTCAGACTGGCAATTTGCCCTGCTATAGCCACATTTCAGCCACGTTTCCCAAGCGGATTAAAGGGGGCATTCACACAGGCACATCGGCCTGGCATTCCCCACCCATAGGCAATTCATGCTGTTCCGCTTTGCTCCCGCTCATGTGCTCATGCACTCATACACACATAGGCATCCGTCCGATTTACCAGGAAAAAGCTGTTTACAGCTGCGCCTCAGGGCCAGCAGTCTGAACGCTCCTGCGCGCCTCCTCCCGGTATGCTCCCGCATCAGTCGGTCCCATGTGACCGGGAAAACCTGGAACAGTTTGTTCTGGGGCTTTTTTGCCACGACTGGCTTCTGCTTCAAACTGCCAATCTGAACTCAGCCTGTATGTGTGTTGGCTGTAATTTCTGAACAGGGCTGGAGTGTCATCTAAATGTAGCAGTTAAATACTATATTACAAACAATTTTGAATTCCAGTATTCCCTTGCAAAGTTTCCAGCACTGAAGCAACAAAACTTTTCTGCCTGACATTCTGGTGCATGTGGGAAAAGTTTTGCAATGATAAATACAAATTCAGTACACACCGGCAAGTGATTCAAACTGAAAACGGAACCTGGTGAATTTCTGCAGCTCCTTCTCTTCTAAACTTGACCAATGCAGACAATTTGGTATCTGTCAGGTACCGAATACTAAATGCTGTCTTCACACCATTTGTTCTGATTTGGTATCTGTCAGGTACCGAATACTAAATGCTGCCTTCACACCATTTGTTCTGATGGTTTCTTCTGACAACAGGGAAGCCTGTTCCAGAGAGATGTGACCTTGCTAAGTTTTAGAGTCCATAACTGTCTCTCGAACAAATTAGTGGAACATCTTTAGCCTCTGCAGAAATGGAGTTCCAATAAAGCTTTTTCACCTACTGTGGTAGACACTGAGAGCAGTAGGATTGTTCTTGTAGCCTGTTGAGACTGGCCGGGGTCAAAATGTAGGATTGGTGCCTGTTTCTATAATGAAGTCTCTTGCAGGCTGGAGCCTTCTGAAACCTGCACTTTTCAGTCTTAGTGGCCTCAGGGACATTACCCTTAGCAATGCCCTTTGCCCGATGTTCCTGAGCACATTTTAGTTTCTAAAGAAAAGGTCTGTGGTATATGGCATATATTAAATTTCAAATCCAGAAGTTCCTACTTTTCATGCTCACTGTTTATTGAAATATCTCCACTAGTGTACTTGTCAGGTACTGATGGGTAAATCCATCACCACTTCTTGATTCAGAAAGGGTTCCATTAATACATGAGATATTATTAAAACAGGAAAACAACATGCCATGCCATTATAAAGTTCATCCCTCATTGTTTCCCAATAGCATCATTACAACACAATAATGTTTCACCTAGCACTGTTCAAGAATCTCATAGATAGCTTTAAAAAGGGGATAGTCAGATTCATGAAGGAAAGGTCCATTGATAGCTACCAATAAAGATGAATAAAGGGAACCCTGTATACAGAGACAGCAAACTTCTCAGTATCAGTGCTAGAATGCAGCATCATGGGAAAGTCTTATCCTCTGTGTCTTGTTTGTTCCAAGGCAACTGATTGGCTGCTTTGTGAAACAGATTGCTGGACTAGATGGAATACCAGGGAATAATGGACACCCCACACAAAAGCCACTACAAGGAAGGAACATCTATGGTGCCACAGAAGTGAAACAGAATCAAAAATCAGCTGTTTCATTACTGGGTTTGTAGCGTTTTACAATTTAAGCACATCTCATACGACATTAAGTATATGTTCAAATTCCTACATTACAAATTCATATATATATATGCACATGTGTGCCTGTGCACATGTGTATTATATATATATATATATATATGAGATGTACCTCAATTTCATTGTCATTAATGAAAAAGTGCAAAATGTAGTTGACATTTTAATGTGCATAATCATATTTAAAAGACAAATATTGTATTATGCATTATCACCCACTGGCAGCAGGAACTGTAGAAAGGCAGTTCTGAAATGCTTCTATATTAAAATAGTAATGAATCATTACATTTACCTGGCACTTTCTTTCCTAAGATTTCAGACCTTTGCAAATCTGATTAATCCTTATTACAAGTATCACAGCTTCTTTACTGTAGGTGAATACTGAGAAGGAAGAGCGGGCTTGCAATCCTAAGAAAATTTACTCCAGTCTTAGCCCATTGATTTCAATGGGCTTAGACTGGAGTAACTCTGTTTAGTATTGCACTGATACAGTAGCTGAGCTGAATTTTGAGACTGGGTACTTCCTTGCCCTGTCATGGATGGCCAGTCTAGTCCAATCTTGTCAGATTTTGGAAGCTAAACCAGGTCAACACTGGTTAGTACTTGGAAGGGAGACCACCAAAGAAGTCCAAGGTTACTATGCAGAGACAGGCAATGGTAAACCACCTCTGAATGTCTCTTGCCTATGGGGTCACCATAAATTGGCTAGGACTTCATGGCACATTCTACCACCCCCAGCCCTTCCTATTCACAGCTCAATGTATATAATTACTATGATATTTCAGCTCCCTAATCTGTGCACATAAAAAGTACATCAAACCATAATAATTCCATGGTTTAAATAAGAAATCATAGATCCATCATGTCTGTGGCACAATGCATAGCATTACTTTTCTGAGCTGGTGTTAAGGATATTGTACACCTAAATGACAAAAATATAAACTGATATAACATGAAGCAAAACAGAGAATATTTGCTCATTGCTGGCTTGTATCACAGTATTTCATGGGCACCTATAAAGCACCAATCCATCATGGTTATGCAGTTATTTCTTGATTTTTATGATGTTTCTGGGGGGGGGGGGAATCAGGGTTTGGGGGAGTCTTGGGGTATTGGCTCAGTCCCCAGACCCCATGCATCATCTGTACTGTTCTGTGTTCTGACCCTTACTGATTCAAATGGCAAGCCAAAGGATTAATGTAGACAGCTCAGGCAGCCCATCCATAATCCCCTTTCCCTGACAGGCCCTTTCAAGCCTTGGACTTCTCCCCCACCTCCGCCTCCTATTATAGCCAAAGTAGTGACCACTCTAAGCAGCCATTCTGAACTTCTTCCTGGAAATCCAAGGAGAGTTTTCAACTAAATTATGCCTATGCCATAGTTGGAGCTAGGATCTTTTCTCCAATAATCAAGAACCCAAAGATGAGCTCATATTTTCTTTGTCTTTGTGTCAGAGTTAAGTATTCTCATCCTGTCCTCCTTCTTGCAGCTATTAGATTAAGCCATTCAATATGTTCTTCTGCTTTTCATTCATTTGTGTGAGAAAGTGGATATCATGCAGTTCTTTACGTCTTAATATCACAGGAACTTTTCATGATGCATAAATCAGGCATTACATCTGCAAATCCATCATTATGAAATGTAGTCTTAGCAACCCATTTAAACCTTGACAAACAACTTTCTATTTGGTAAATTCATCCTATTTAGTGTCTCTAACTGGCACTTTACACTCAATTTATGTTTCTTACTGCCCACAAATGGACCCTAAAGGTAGTGCTTTAAAATCCTTGACTTGAAATTCCAACTAGTTGTTTAATCATGCAGTTCAGATAAAATTTGCCACATGTTCTATTTAAACGGATTAACTATTGGAGACTAAAGTTACTAAACTATTGAAGCACTGCATAAATCTCTACTTCTTCCTCTGTGTCTCTTAAAATGGCCTCCCTATATGAAACAACAATTGAGCAGGTTGGTTCATGCTACTGGATCATCATTGTTTTAACTTCTTGTCCTTAGTTCTTATCACTTAATGCTACTTAAGCACATGATCATATACATATGCAAAGTCCATTTGTTGAGACTCTTACAGGACAAATGGCTTGAAGTCAACAATTTATACATGAACAATCTCATTATCTACAAACATTTATTATGAGCATGTTTGTTGTTTTGAAACTATATGCCAGGCATTGTTTTTTATGTTTAAAGAAGACTACACTGAATCACCGTGATTGGGGAAAATGTTTCTTTTACAGTGTTGTTAATTTATTTTGTAATATTCATGTCCATATAGCACTTCATTGGCTGCAATCAGATTATGCCATTTTCTGAAGCCATGGACTAGTAAATCCTAGATGTTTTAAAAACAATAGGTTTTCCCCAACTGTTTATTTCACATAATTGTTTTCAGTGCTTTCAAGCAAATAAATTAATCACCAAAAGACTAATCTTCTTTATTTGATTTGCAGAAGTACATTATAGATCACCATCCATGTAACCTCCTGGGTCTCTTATGATAAAAATTTGATATCTTTCCTAAATTTAGTTTCTATCGACTTTTGTATGTATCAGGCTAATAGACCTACTGCAATCCAGCCAAGTTTGTGCTTTGGATGAAAAGTAATGGAAGCTAGAGCAATAGTACTAGGACGCTATTGATGGGTGTGATTTCCCCCTCCACAATGCTCATGTTTGTCTCATCTGCTCCAGAAAAATGTGACTTTTCCCCATCATATCAACCTTTCTGATTCATTTTTAAATGTTCACATCATCATATCATTCCAGGTTTCACTTTGAGAGACCTCTTATCCATTTTCATTGCAGCAAGGCAAAATATACCTTCATTATATCAAATTTATATCTGTCTCCAAGTCTATTTAGATAAGCCACTAAAGTGTTTCTGCAGATGGAAGGAGACCTACACAGAGTGACTTACTTGCCACCTCCTTTCACTGCAGTCCGATAGGCCCCCCCTCAATATACTGTTCCTGAGGATGTCCTGCTACACACTCTCCATCTTCAACAGACATTAGTTTGCTCCAAGCTACCCAAAACATAGGACATAATCCAGGTTTTTGGCATGTGTGTTTGGAAAAAAAAATGTTTGTATCAGCATGGGATTGTTTTCACAAGACAGTCCTGGAAGGCAAAAAGCTTTTAATCTCCCTCAAAAGGAAGGCTAACAAATATTTACAGCTTTACTTTACAAGATCTTGTTTGCATAAACTTATAGGAATACTGCTTGTTGGCTTTCAAAATTTAATAGCAAGAAGAAAATAATGTTATAGAAAGACCAGGACAGCCAGCTCGGAACACATAAATAACCACCCTATCATTTATCACTGTGATCTGTACTAAACACATTTGTGCTTCTGGAGCCAGTTGCAGTTTGGTGCTTATTGGACAAAATGCAGCCAGAGTTGAAGTCTCTACTAATATTGCATTCTTAAAGTTGCCAAGCGAACCATAAAGATGTTGGAACAATAAATAAATTAATAAAAACGAAGAGTACTCCATCTTTCTGCGTTATACCTCTGTGGATGCCAGGCACAGCTACTGGTGAAACGTCAGGTCCTACAATGCCAAGACCACGGCCAGACAACCTGGAAAACCCACAGCAGATAATTAATAAAATCATTATTACTAGCACCCACCAACCAATGTCTCATTAAGCATCTTTAAGACCATTGGTTTCTTAGGACTTCCTACCATGAAGCCAAGAAGTTTATCAGATAGATATAACAAGTGGAGACCCGCAAGAAACTTGCGGGATGGTCATCCCATTCTTCACACTTTTGCTTCCTGCCCTCCACCCTTACCTATCTCACACTCTTTCTCCCTTCTGGGGGTGCAGCCATAGACTCAACCCTCCAAAGCAGCCATTTTATCCAGGGGAACTGATCTCTGTCACCCGGGCAACAGTTGTAATTCTGGGTGATCTCCAGCCCTCACCCAGAGGCTGGCAATGGTAGTTCTCATGGAGGAAATGGCTGCTTTGAAGGGTGGAGTCTATGGCATTATACCAATCTGAAGTTCCTCCCTCCCTCATATCCCACCCTCCCCAGGATCCACCCCTCAAATGGCCAGGAGTTTCCCAATCCGGAGTTGGCAACCCTGTTTCCTTCCCACCCAACAGCCAACTTACCTTTATCTGCCTTGATCTGTCTTCAGCTTTTCGTCTCCACCCCCCTCCCCCACAACTTCTACCAAGGAAAATTATAGTCTTTCTCCACAGTGGGGACCAAAGCAGCTTACATTATTCTCACCTCCTTTTTATCTGCACAACAATCCTGTGAGGTTGGTTAGGCTGAAAGTATGTGACTGGTCCAAAATCACCCAGTCAGCTTCCACCGCAATATGGGGATCTGAACCTGGGTCGTGCAGACCCTACTCTGAAGTTCTAACTGCTGCACCACTGCTGGCTTTCATAGGGGTGGCTGCTGAACAGCAGCAAGCAGCCAGGCCAAGTTGAGTCATGCAAATTAGTATCAAGTCACCCAGAGGGTGCTGCCTAGGGATGCCAGCCTCCAGGTGGGATCTGGGGATCCCCTGGAATTCCTGCTCAGCTCCAGACTACTGAGATAACTTCCCCTGGAGAAAATGGATGCTTTGGAGGGTGGACTCCAGGGCATTCTACCCCACTGAAGTCCCTGTCCTCCCCAGGCTCCATCCCCAAATCTCCAGGAGTTTCCAGACCTGGAGCTGGCAACCCCACTACCCCCATCCCCTGCCATTGCCCATGGGGGGACCTGGCAACCCTAGATTGCTGCCAGGCCTAGGGTTGGCAACCTCCAAGTGGGGCCTGGAGAGTGAACTCTAGTCTCCCTGGAGAAAATGGCTGCTTTGGAGGGTGGAGTCTGTGGCATGATACCCAGCTGAGGCCTCTCCCTTCCCCAAATCCTGCCCTCCTTACACTCCACCACAAAACCTCTAGAAATCCCCCAGCCTGGCCCCAAGGCTCCCTCCCTCCAAGGCCAAAAGAGGCCTGGAAAGGGCCCTTCCCCCACCCTTTTACTGACAGAGCCAGTTAGAAGCCTCTCCCCCCCCACGTTCTAATCTCTCACTGTTGATGCCTGGAGTTGGGTCCCTGCAGAGGCCATTTCAAAAGGTTTTGGGGGAAATTCAACTGTCCCTGAAGGGATTTTTTCAGTTTTGGGATTTTTCTACAAACCCAGGAAGTCTACTGACTATGTAGGAAAAACTGTTGGGGGAGAGTGAGGCCCCTGTTGGTGGGAATAGGTATCCGCACACATACATAAAAGTCTGGGAAATAGAATAAGGATGTTATAACAATTCTACATTCCGTGTATCACATAGCATTGGTTCCAGGTTTTGCATGGTCTTCAGTATCTCTCACTTCAGTTCCTCTCACCATCTTATCTGCATGCATGTGCACATGTATACATAATCTCTTCTGCTGTAGGGGTACTCTGCTCCTACTTCCAAAAGCTGCCACCATTCAGATGTAAATGGACAGGACAGTGAATGAGCTATGGATGCTCCTAGGTATTACTGGCATTTGCCCACTTGCAAGTAGCCATGACAACTGAAAGCAGCTGCCCAAGCCTCAATGTATGTACAACCAGTCCTTATTTTGCAGTCTGTCAGGGAGATACAGAGGAGGAGCACCCCTATCATGTGCATCAAAGGAAGGAGGAGGGTCCAGCAAGATTGGAAAGGCAACTCTGTAGCCATTGTCACCACCCCATGAAAATGGGCAGGAGCCAATGTCTGTAGCTCTTGATGTAAGGGGATGGATCAAAAATCAGCTCTGGATTCTTGTAGGACCCCAGCTACTGGAATCTGCTGATTCTTGAAACCAGCCTTGTCTAGTTTATGAGTGCCAGAGTAGTATATAGCCATCAGTGTTAGGTTTATGTTTTTAGGGACCTGTCATACTTAAATCAGAGTAGATTCATGTGACTGATTTCTGCCACTACAACCATATAGCTCTCATGTTGTAAAGGGCCCCAATATTCATTTACTATGTGGACCTCAACAATATTTAATGTCAAACTGCCAGATCAATGTTTGAACCTTACACCAATCCAGACTACATCTTCCCGCTTCTCATTACAGGACTGGGTTTTGTTTTTCAGACTTCAGCCAAGAATGGGAAGGGTGGGAATCTTTCTCAGAAATTGCCTACCACTGGTATTAAAATAGTACCCATACCCCAAACTTTAAATCCAGGCTTTTTTTCATTTCTACAGTTCTAACTGAACTCTGTGGCGTTGTTTAAAGTAATTAATGTTTTAAATAAATATCTTCTAATTGCAGTCACAGTTAAGGAACGGAGCACTGTCCAAGACTGGAAGGACATAAAGCAAACTAGTTAATATAATAATTTTTTAACATTAGCATGGTATAATGTGAATAACTACCATTATAAATGGCTTCAAGGAATGCAGTTTGGCTCCAATCCAAAAAAGGGGGGGGAGGAATGTTCAGCTGGACAGATTTTTTTCTTTAATTGAAATAGTAAATTGATGTCTACATTTGTATACTGAGCTGGCAAAATTTTCATCAACACCTCTAGATAAAGTGGTCTTGCCTTTCTATCTCATTTTTCTTGCAGTGATGTGCTATAATAATTTTGATTTCTTTTTTGCCCATAACGAGCATGAGTTTTCCTGGACATTCCTCATCTGAACTCAAATTCACACCAGAAAGCTCTTAATCTGTCATTACTATGGCGAAATTAATTTGTCCTTATTATTCCTCATTACCTTTTAGTTTGCAATGGCTCTAGAGAGTATTACATGAGCTTTACGTAGCATCCCTCTCTGTGTGCTTGCTGGTTATGATTTTTAAAAATAGCCACCATGGTCATCCTGTGCAAATCTCAGCCCAGTCTCATCTGTTAGCCATGATAATTGAATTCCTTTTTTAATTACAGGTGGTAATGATATTTTAAGTACCTCGTACAGGTGCTAAGAGCTTTTTATGTAAAAAAAAAAAAAGACACAGCATTAAGAAAGTGCAGTTTTTCAGTAATATTGCCAAACTTCAGAGGTGCCTTTCAGCTATAAATTGCAATTTTAATTTGAGAATAACAATTAGTTTTGCCACCTGGACAACTCTATATTGAAATCAAGGAGGATGTGTGGATTTGAGACTTGGCACAATCAACACTTTAGGTCTTGACTGCTCAAACATGTTTAAGTTTATAACATTTGAATGTTCAGCAATCTCTAGTCTTAGTTCTCAAAACTCTTAGTGTTTACCCTTTTCTCTGCTATTCTGTATGATTATGACTGACTATCATTAAAAATGAGACTTCCTTAGAAGTACAACCTTAGACCTTCTATGGAGCACAGGTAATTTTTGCCCCCACTTCCACCCTTTAAAATGGTCTGATATGGAGCAGCACCAGTCAAGCTAGTTGCCTCATGAAGCCTAGCCAACCAAAGGGGACACTGGCGAAGAAGACTATATAAGGATGTTCTAGCACACTGCATCGTTTTACCAATGAAGCTATGCAGAACATTTGCTTTTTCTCTTTCTCTTTAATGGGGTCTTCAGCAGAGATGGGTTTCAGAATTTGATTCAAAAGCAGTCAGGCACAGTCTATGGTTGTAATGCCTACAAAAAGAGGAAAAGCCCTTCTAACCAGTGACCAGAAAGTGGGCTAGAGCCATGCATGGTAACACAGGACCTTCAGTTAAGAGCTGCCAAAAGGTTTAGCAACCTAAGGTAAAGGTTTCCCTTGCTCGAAAGCCAGTTGAATTCGACTCTAGAGGGCAGTGCTCTTCTCCATTTCCAAGCCGAAGAGCCAGCGCTACCTGAAGACTTTTCTGTGGTCATGTGGCCGGCATGACTAAATGCCAAGGTGTATGGAATGCTGTTACCTTCCCACTGAAGTGGTACCTATTTATCTACTTGAAATTTCTTGCTTTCAAACTGCTAGGTTGGCAGGAGCTGGGGCCAGAGATGGGAGCTCACTCTGTCATGCGGCACTAGGGTCTCGAACTGCCAAACTACTGACTTTCCAATCTGCAGTTCAACGTCTTAACCTCTGAGCCACCTAGAATCCTTCTATTCCTCCCCACCCCCCCACAGCACAAGAGCCACTCTTATCTATTGGCAGTTAGCAAAACTGCTGGCGCATAACAACCTTAGACTTTCTAGGGAGCACAGACAATTTTTGCCCCCTCGGGTAATTTTAGCCCCTACTTCCACCCTTCAAAATGAGCTGATAGGGAGCAGCACTAGCCAAGCTAGCTGCCTCATGTATGTGCCTCAGGGAGCCTTGCTCTCTGCAGATCAACATCTCCTGGTAATTCCTGGCCTGAAAGACATCAACTTAGCCTCAACCAGGGCCAGAGCTTTCTCTGCTCTGTCCCCAGCCTAGTGGAACATGCTCACAGCTGAGATCAAGGCCCTGCAGGACTTGTTACAGTTCTGCAGGATCTGTAAAATGGAGCTGTTCCATCAGGCCTTCCGTTGAGGTGGTGGATGTCCAACCATCTCAGCCTCCCCTGTCCACAGCACTGGCCCAGTGCCAAGACTAACATCTTGCAGGAGGCATTATGGACTACCTGAAGTTATTTGTTAAGCTGCCATCTTGCTTTTGTACTGTTTTAAATCTGGTTTTAGTTTATATGTTTTAATAATTACTATGTTTTAAATGCTGTGACTGCCCTGAGCCCTCTGTGGGGTAAGGCAGGATATAAGCCCCAAAATAAATAAATAACAAACTCCAAGCTGTGTTCATTATTTGCCAGTTTTCTGTTGTTACTGGACTAAGGTTTTTTTTAAAGTTTTTGCACCTCTTAATATTAGCTGCCTTTCTGTGGTTCATACTATGATCCATGAATTTATCATTACAGGATCTTTTGGTAGAAGCTAGTATAAATTGCTTTCAAAAAGAGTAAGAAAAAATATAGTGGCTATTACTTGCAGTTGCTGTAATCATAGAAAGAACACCTCTGAATGCAGGACTTTTTTGTAGAAAAAGCTCAGCAGGAACTCATTAGCATAACAGGCCACACCAAACAGCAGAAACTCATTAGCATATTAGGCCACATCCCTGATAGCACATCTCATTAGCATATTAGGCCACACCCCCACATTACCAGAAGTGTGGTCATCCAGCCACACCCACCTTTTGCTTCTTATTCTGTTTACCTTGTTTATTGTCAAAACCTAGGGCTTTTTTTGCAGCAGGAACTCCTTTGCATGTTAGGCCACACATCCCTAATGTAGCCATCCCTAATGAGTTTCTGCTGTTGGGTATGGCCTATTATGCTAATGAGTTCCTGATGGGTGTGGCCAACCCAGGAGCCAGCCGGAACTCCATTCCTGTGCGTTCCTGCCCCAAAATAGCCCTGTCTGAATGTAAACTGAAGCTACTATATTCAGGTGGGTAACCATGTTGGTCTGAAGCAGTAGAACAAAGTTTAAAGGTACCACTGGACTCAAACTTTGTTCTGAAGCTGCTACTATAGTATGTTACCATTTTGCTTTGTGTGTGACTCTTCCTAGGCCACCTAGTTGCTGATTGTCAAAAGGAGAACCCTGAGCTGGATAGACCATCAGTCTGACCCTACTGGGTAATTCTTATGTTGTTTTTTACTTTAGAGGACGAGAAAAGAAATTTCTTATAAGTTCTTTGTAGGAGCCATTTTCTAGAAATATATACTCTGGTTTGTTCTATAGTTTAAAGGGAAAGATATGTCAGAACTAGGACTTTCCTCTTTCATTACTTTACCTCCAAGCCTTTCAACTTTGATTTTTTTAAAAACAAAGTGTTGGACTTGAAAATAGTATCAGACAGCAATCTGCACTCAACATCAACACATGTTTTATTCTTTTGCCCTGTGCTTTTCAAAATAAATGAGGGTACCAAGGCTATATTTCTGAACTTTTTTCATCTGCAAATTTCTTTATCTTGTCTCTTGATGGATACTTTGCAGAGTTATTTTGTTCCTTATTTCATGAGGATCACTATATAAACACTTTGGCATGTGATGTAACTAGGCAAACTTGACATAACAAAAATTGCATTGTTGCATAGGTACATTATTTTTGTAACATTATTGCTTAAATGAATATGTTTTCAGAAGATGAAAGAGAGAAAGAATGAAGAAAGAATGCTAATGAATGTCAGTCCAAAAGTCCTCCTTTTGAATGTACTGTTAAAGCAAATGTCATTATTAGCTGATGCTTTTCCAAGATCTAGTTTTGTTTATTACACATTCTGCACCAGTTTCCAAATTGTTTTCAAGAGCAACCCTTGCTTTCACCCACGGGCATTGTTCCACATTGCCTTTCAAACTTTATCAGTGCTTATACGTGCATTGGCAAGCTTGAGAAACAAAGAAATGAAGAGAAGGAACTGAAAGCTGAAGGAAATTGTACACAGTCCAGTTCCAGAATTTCAGAAATGCTATCATGAAATTGGCATTCAGGAGCACTATGGCAGAGCAAAATTCTAGAACAAGAAAATAATGGAACAGGGAAATTTATGCCTTCCCTAAACTCTTTTGTGGAGCAAGTCTTTCCTATAATTTCCTTATCTCCATCACAGTATGTAAGTGGTTAATATAAACCCGTTGCACTGAGTATATTGTGAGTGAGTGATCTTTTCCACTAGGCTTTCATTTATGAGAAAACAGAAGATAATCTCATGTGTATTATGGAAAATGGAAAAAGCAAATGTTAAAGGTTCCCTAGGTCAGCCTCACCTTTTGGAATGGCTGGTGTACATCACTTCAGCTTTCTCTGTTAGCATTTTTTCCCTTGCGTCTTAAATGAGATATTCCCTTTGGCAATTTCCTCTGCTTTGCAGTCTGATTCTCAACCACCTGTCTCACTCCATCTCATATACCTGGGAAGCACCCGAGTCATGATGCTTGCAGAAATATAATGTAAGGCTGCAATCACAAAGCTCTTTGGGAGCAAGTGTCAGAAGCCAGACCCCTCCTCACACTCAGAGCATCCTGGGGCAGGCACTACTAGGGCCTGCTCAGGCCAGGACACTGTTCAGACATGGATGTCAGTTGCATAGCTCCATGGGAAAATGAAAGAAATATACTTGGATTAAATCAGGAGGTAATCAGAAAAGATGTCTCCCCCCATCCTAAAGATATGCATGACTTAAGCAAATGAATTACTCAGGACTTATGCAAAACATCCCAGAAGACTTCATTAGCAATTCTAGCAAGCAATTACTCTCATGCCCTTTTCTGCATATGCAAAATAATCTCTTGTTTTGATCTTTGTTACATAATCTCTTTAGCTAAGTGTCACCTGTCTGGTTAAACCTTCCTGGGTCATCAACAGGACCATTAGGGCTCACCTAAGTGCAACTTAATCCCTTTATCTCAGTGTCACCTGTCTGGTCCAGCCTTCCTAGGTCATCCATTAATGAACATCAAGCCATGGCTCAAACCTTTGTTTCACCCCAGTAAAACAATCATTACAATCGTTCTCTAAGAGTTTCCCACTGGACAAGTGTTAAATACTGGGTTCCATGAATAGTCTGACCTCAAGCTAGTGATCAGCTCTCCTTTATTAGTGATTCAGCCAGAACAAAAAGCCAAAAGCCAGGGCAACTGCCCTTTTTAAATAGCATGCAACTCCACCCACTTCCCAAAACAGCTACCAATGGTAGGCCATTGTCAGAACCATTAATTCCTCATTGGCCACCTCCAGAGTCCTGGTGGGCTATTGTTCTAGAACTCCAAGCTCAGCCAGTCTCTGGTAGAAAGAGTCCTGGAATGTTCCAGTACCAATACATAACAACAAGACACACAGCTTCCCATAGCCTCAGGGCACAATTTTCCAATAAAAATATGTCTCCAAACCCTACTGTTTGTGTGTGAGACTGTTATTGGCGCTCACCACATACACCCCCACTTTGAGAGTTCCTTTGGCTGTGGTCACACACACTAAATAATCCACTTTCAATGTACTTTCCAACTGGATTTTTACTGTGTGAATTAACAAAATCTAATTTGAAAGTGCATTGAAAGTGGATTGAAAGTGGATTATTTAGTGTGTGTGACTGCAGCCCTTTTCTCTCTTTCACAGAACAAAACGTTGGCCATTGCTCTCTAGCTCTGCTGCTTCTGCAGACCTCTCCAAGACTGGTAAATATCACCCTATTCCTAAAACACTGTTTCCCCTCTTTATTTTGAACAAATCACCTGTTTATTCGAGATTTCTCACAGACAAAATCCCCATAAACCAGTCCCAATTGCCCTCTCTCATCCAGTCTCCTATGCTAACCCCCCCCCAACTAATCAAACTTTCCTACAATTCTGAGCTATTTTCTAAAACACTGTTTTTCTAGTGGGGAAAAAACTTTGGAGAAAAAACTAAAAATCATTTTCCATTTGGGTTGTTTTATACACATTATTTAAACCATACTGCATGTTAATATTAGAAGGAAATTAGTCCTAGCTCAAATCATGTTCATAATTGAGGTTCTCAGATCACTCTAGACTCAGAACGGGTAGAGCCTCAGAGTTCAAAGGGGAAGCAAGAGGGAAACTTGGCAGAATTTGGTAGGGTTTTTTTTAAAAAAAGTCTTTCCTTCTAACCAATCTGCAGAGTAGGATATTTCTCAGTGTGTTTTTAATGTATTTATTGTGCCTAGTTTGCTGTATGTTTCTTGGAGAGCAATCATAAGCAGGTGTCCTTGGATATTAATCCCATTTTATTCAAAGGGGTTTACTTTCAGGAAAATATTCTTAGATTGCAGCCTGGGTCACTCAAGAGGGTTTTCTGTTTTATAGTTTTAACATTGTTCTGTTTGTTCTGCTGTACTTTGTTGGAGATATTTTCTAGAACTAAGTGAATGCTAACATTGGAGAAGAGGGAAAATTACAAAAAATGAAAGAAAATACTGAGAAAGAAAGAAAATACTCCTCCCTCTTCATGGTAGGAGACCAGTGAGGATTTTGTTGTAGTCAGCAAGCCAGGGACCACAACAGATCCTATGGAAAACAACTTTCCCTCTCGGCTTGGCTCCTCTTCCTGAAACTCCACACTTTCTCTCACAAGGAGACTGAAACCTGGAATTTTTAGATCAAGCATGGAGACTTGGCAGCTCTGTTCCTAATGAAACAGGGACATTGGTTTATATGTTTTCCTGATGTTTCAACAGTGGACATGGGACACTGAATTCAGTGGTGCCCACCCCCCCTGGTTGCCTGAACTTGGGCTTCTTAACTTAGGCAAAATTCACCCCCTGATTTAGTACTATATCTCTAGGTCCCAAATGGATCCTTTCTTCTTTAGCACACTCAGTTACTCACAACATTGTGCACCTTGCGTGGTGGGTCTGCAACTGTATCTTTTCCCTCACTGATACATATTCTGTTAGCTGGAAGACTTACTCACCTGGAGTATTGAAGGGGATAAAGTGGAATGCTTAGGATACAGCTCCTATTCAGGGGCAGCACCTACATTTGACCATCAATGGGATCAAATATTATACATGTCAGGACTTCTTATGCCTGGGAAAGTGTTTTCACAAAGGTAGAAATAAAGAGGCAACTGAAATAGTGCATGCCTACACATAATTAACACTTTTGGTGCACGGTTCTATGGGGCTACTGGCCACATTCCAAAGTATGAGAGATATTTACTCAGTCTCTAAGTAACACTGGAAGTTTTATGAATGGAGCTCCCAGTGTTCTTTCCTTTGTTCAATAAAATCTCTATGGATCGATGCCTTGAGCAGTACAACAGTCTGAAATTTCTATTTATTTCCCAAAAGAAGTAAAAAATAATTTGTGGCATCCAAAGTTCTATTAGGATTTTGATCTGTGAGTAGGAAGGGGATTAGAATCATAGACATTCACCAACTACGGCAGAATGAAACAACATCTTAAAGCTCCCAGTATTATTCCACATTACAGTTTTTGTCTAAAAACATTACTCCTTGCTTTCCTTACACATAAATCATCAGTCTTATTCCCCTACCAGGGCAAATAGCTGCTGGGGGCAGTGGTAAAGGTGCAGCTACTTAGTGTTCTCACATGAAAGTGCATACAGAACTGAGAGACCCTGATTCAGCAGGTTCCTCTAATATAGACAAATGACTTGATCCTGAATAATTACAGGTCTCTCACATCTCATATGGCATGCCATCACAAACAGTCCTTTCTCTCTTGTCACCATGGGTTGGAAATCCAGCAATAACAATAACCCACTGATCCTCAATATTTCAACTGGTTTCTGTTATCTTCACTGTATTTATGTTCTCTTTTAGCACTAAACATTCCAGGTCCCTCAGCCACTGTTTTTGAGGTTTCAGGCATTTGAATAACACCTACGTTGGAACTATCTTTTCCCCCAGCAGCATGAGTTTGTGTGTGTGTAAGCACGCCAATGACAAATAAGATAAAGGCCGAGGACAGACTGGCAATTTGCCGCGGGATGGGACCCGGGCTGACAACGACTCAATATCGGATTAAATGGAATGTTCACACAGGCACATCTGCCTGGCGTCCCCCACCCGTAGCCTACCGGTGCTCTCGCGCTTCACTGCCGGATTAAAAAAACACCTGATAAAAGTTGACGCAAATCTTGAAAGCCTGTGTTTGTCGCGCGTTTCTCCGCTTCCGGGGAGTCTGAACGTGCAGCCGAAAAGCCGGGAGCAACCCGTGTTGGGCATGAGGCAGCAGCGGTGTGATTGGCTGCGCTCTGCTCCACTGCCCAATGCGGTGCCGGCATTGCAGGGCAAAAAAAAAAAATTGCCAAAATGCGCTTATGCGCACATACGCCCACAGCCGAATTAATGGGGAAACAGTGAATATAGCGCGCCTCCAGCGCGGCAGTCTGAACGCTCCCGCGCGCCTCCGTCCAGTATCTTCCGGCAGAGGCCCCCACTGTGTGGACGGGAAAACCCGGTATCGTTTACTCCGGGTTTTTTTTGCCGCGACTCGATACCGGGGCAAATTGCCAGTCTGTCCTGGGCCAAAGTCAGTTCTGTGGTTGTCAGATGCCGTGGCCAAGTCTTATCCCATTACCACCTTTGTGGGCTCCGGGACTGGGGAAAGAGCCAGGCAGCCATGTGGGCTGTGCCTGGCAGACCACAAGGACTGGAGTGGGGGCGAGGTCCTGTGGCAGAGGAAGTACAGCCCTCCTGCATTCAGGGCTCGTGTTCAGGTGGGATGGGGCTGCGGGTGGTCCTGGGGCTTTACCTTCCCACCCCTCCCCTATAAGGGTGCACTGCTGCCAGGACCTCATCCCAGATTTTCATGGCTTTGCTTTCCTACAGAATGGAGCACTGGCTCCTTTTTGCACCCTCCATGTGGTCGACTGACCAGATTGGCAAAGCTGCAGCCAAGGGCATGGGAAGCTCAGCTCACTGCTCTCCCTGAAGCAGCTTGCCTTTTTGCTGAGAGCCAGCAATGATTTAAATCCTGCAGAACAGCTGAAAGGTGGCTGGAACTGCTGGACAGCAGCAGCAATCTTAGGAGCTTTAGCCCCAGCGTGAGCTTGGGGTCCTGTGGTACCCGTTGGGGTTGGGGTTGGCCACTTTGCCAGTGGTTGGGCCCTGACCTGGATAGCCCCAGGATAGCTTAATCACATCAGATCTCAGAAGCTAAGCAGGGCCAATGCAGAGGCAGGAAGTGGCAAACCACCTCCAAATGTCTCTTGCCTTGAAAACCCTACAAGGATGCCATAAGTCAACTGTGACTTGATGGCAAAAAAAAAAAAAATCCATCACACCACTTGTGTTCTGAGCAGGCACTTCTGTTCTCCATTTTGAAGTCCAAGAGCTGACCATCCCAAACATCTACAAGACATTTTTGAAAGCTAGAATTCTACCTTTGTACCAAAGCATCACAAAATAGTGATCACAAGCTTCACCAGACTGGGTGTTAAGAAACACACTACCCACTCTCAAAGAAGGTGCCCCCATCCTCCATTGTTTCCAAAAGACTAAAGTCAATCCAAAGAATCTCTGCAGTAGAAACTGAAGGGGGGGGGCATTTTTCCAAACCCAGCAGCACCAGTACAATGTACAGAGTACCCAGCAGTACCAGTGCAATCACAGAGTGCCCAGTGAAACCCGGTGCCACTGTGGCAATGCCAGCTATTGTCAAGCACAGAATCACAATCCAGGGGGAGGGATTGGAAGCCCAGCAGAACCACTGCAATGTACAGTGCCCAGCAAACCCAGTGCCATTGTGGCAATATCAGCTGATGTTAAGCACAGAATCACAGTCCAAACAGAGGGAGGGGTGGACAGTGCAATGTACAGTACCCAGCAAACCCAGTGTCTTTCGTTCATAATATTAAAAAAGGTTTGCTACTATACTACTTTTAAATATATTCTTTCACCAAGCAGAACAGGAATAAGAAGGTCTTGAGACCAATAAGTATAAATAAAAGGGGAGGGGCATGGAAAAATTAGGGGAAGGGAGACAAAAATGAATGAGAAACCTGTGGGAAAGAGGGAGAGAAATTGAGAGGGGGAAAGGTAGTTTTATTTTGCTGCAACACCTTAACTACTGCTTTGCAAGATCTGACTGAGCTGGGAGCAAGGAAAGGAAGAGAGAAAGGCTAGACTATTGGACAAAATGACCTGCTGGCTGACCATTACTGTAGCAGCTATCAGCACAATTTGTTAAGCAAGTTTGCATCTGTCTCGGAGAAAGGGAAGTCTAGCCAATCCTAGTGTGCTTTTTGCTATGCTCAGTTTTCCCTGTGACTCTAATGGCTGCAGCCAGGACTGCATTTTAAAAATAAAAGGAAAGATGTTCAGCTGGACATAGCATGATGCTGCCTTCGCTCACCCCTGCCCTGCCCTTGGTTATGCCATTGGCAGGCACTGCAAGGATATAAGTCCTGACAGAATGTTCTGTTTCCAGCTGAAAGCAAAACACAGAAAAGAAGTGGGGACACTAGCTGGGAGGTGTGAGCTGGACAGCCTCTCTCCCCCTTTGTATCTGCTTTCTCCAGAACCTATATAATTTTATAAAGTTCCATTGTGCCATGTTTTAGTAGTATTTTTTTTCTGAATATCTTAGTCCCATGTCTTTTAGTCTTTCTTTGTAGGACAGATGCTTCTAACACCTTGGTCATATTGCTGGCCAATAAATGTCCAATTTTAGAGTAACCTTTTTGAGAATGAGTAAAATTGTATGCAGAATTTCAAATATGGCCTAGAGAGGCAGGCAGGCAGGCTTGGATCTCCACTCAAGGAATGGATTTCTATCAGTGGAATGGAATTATCTCTCCTGTCGTGATATACATGTCTAGTGTAAGGCTGGCCTAGATGAGTTTGATCTATGTCAGTGCAGATGACAGCTAGCAGCTGTAAGGGTGGCTGGTTCCAGCCAGTTTAGGGCAGTCCAGTCCAGCACTGAGTAACTTACATCACCATGATTCAGCACTGTACTGATTGTTCAGTGGTTGTATAAATGTATTGCTTGTACAGTTTATGTATCTCTCTCTTACTGAATGGTTGCAGCGGAGTGCTTTGTCACTGAGAACTGGATGTTGGTGGAGGCTTGGTGTAAATAAATTGTACATAGTATTTGCACTAAAGCTGTGGAGTCCAGTCTTCCTTTAGATACTCTTACTCCCTTATGGGCCCCTCAGTGTCAGCCAGTTCTGCGCATCCCCCCCCTTGCTGCAGCCCAAATCCCCTTCTGGATGCTGCTCTTGGTAGACAGGGGACTTTCAGAAATATAATGAAGGTGAGTCAAAAGTCTGCAGTAGGATAGAGGAATTGTTGAAAATTGTTCCTTCCCGTTCGTTGATATTTACCTACGGAAAGACACTGTGATGCTGGCAGTTTTATTTTCAACTTAATTCATCCACTTGTGCAATTTATCATTTCCTCCACCCCTCAAGATCTCTTTCCTGGTTAATCTTGGACAAATTAGACCTCATCAGTATACATGTGAAGATACCTTTTTGTCCCTGTGTCCATCACTTTATACTTACGTTGAATCTCATTTGTCATCCTGTTGCCTGTTCATCCATGCTGCTTGCTTCAACTGACACAGTCTTGAAAAAAAAAAATGCTATTTTCTAACTGGGATGTTTCATTAATCAGTCTTGATTCCAAATCATGTATGAACAAATTAAACAGCATTGCTCCTAATACAGACTTAGGGGGACCGCACTACTTAACTGCTGTCCATTCTGAGAAATGTCCATTTATTCCTGTCCTTTGCTTCCCATTCTTTAACCTGCTATCAGTTCACGAGAAAACCTGATCCTGTGGCTTATTTCCCCCTCCCAATGCAGACATCCACTTTGCCCTTGATACTGTTCCTGAGGGTATGCTGAGTGGACTGCAGAGGAAGGAGGAAACAGAAAAATCTTGCTGCACAAAATCTATGCATGGTTAGAGACAATCTCCCCCCCACCCCCACATTCCAAACACTTCTTTTTTATCATACCGTGAGATATACATTCTCACTTTCATTACATTTTTTTTTCATTTCCAGTGGTTTCTGTAGGAAATATATTTTCAGATGAAATTTCTTAATTTTCTATACACTTTGGATTGAATTAACAGACTTTGTACTGCCAAGAGATTCTCCATGCCAAATTTAGGATATATAGAGGAGAAATGGCCTCAGTTTAATTGGTAATTAAAATAAAGCCTCATTAGTCTGGGGAAAAAAATTGCATGCTGTAGAACCTATAAAGCTGTCCAATTACCATGAAATCAGGGGAGATAGCAATCGTCCCAAAGGGAATGCTCACATGACAGAGGACAGAAGTAGACAGGTGGCACTCTCAGGCTGCGGAGAGAAGGCAGAAGAAGGTGTTTGGCACCCTAAGAAGACAGGAAGAATAATATGGTTGACAGTTGCTTTCATTTAGAAGCAGTCAGCATTACACAATGGCATTCATCTCACATCATAAGGAAGTGAAGGCAGATGACAAAATCAGCAGGGAGAGTTTGGCACTGGGAGCATCCAGGCTTGCAAAGCAGAGTTACAATAGTAGAGGGTTTTATGCTTGTACCCAAAGATGGCAGATTCACACATCCAGCACGGACATTTCACAATCTCAGAAAGGCATCTCATTCTCTCGTCTGTATTTTTCTTGAACTTTCTGAATAAGACTGCCAAGAGCCTTGGGAAGGAATTAAACAAATCCGATGAATGGTATTCAATCTTTTGCTTTGTATTCCCATTGTCCTGTGTTCCCCTAACAAATATAACTGAATGGATCCTTTTTTTGGTGCATTTTTTTTCATTAGTTTGGAAATGAATGCATATTCATCAGGGGAATTGAAAAGTACTGAGATCAGCATAGTGAAATCAGCTCAAGTTTATTTAGTTACATCTGAACAAAGATAAAGATAGCCGGTCCACACCTGGCTTATATTCATATCAGCACACACCCCCAACACCTGTGATAGGTTCTATTTACATGGCCCCGGAGACTATAGGTTTCCTGCAGGATCCTGGTGCTCCCATTGGTCCGTGCCTAGGATCCACAGTGTCTATTGTTCTAGGACCAAAGGTCTGTAGGTCCATTGGACTGCATGGCCAGGCACACGCGGTTGCAACCCTCTTGATACCTTACACCAAACCCTCTTGATACATTACACCCCTCTTCCCTTAGTTCCGAAGTACTAGAATATATAGTCCTGCAAATACTCTGGGTGCTGTCGTTCTCTTGTGAAGTGGCATGGATCCATTGGGGTGCTGGTAGGCATGCTTGGCCCAGGTTGCGGCTTGGTGATAGCCGCCAGTGAAGTCCTGGTTGCCGGTGCAATTCCACTGTTGGGCTCTGGCATGGAACTTAGGGCAGGAGTTGTGGCCATGCTGGACTTTGTTGGTCCCAATGCTGGTTCCTCCTGGTCTGGCTGCATGGCCAGGCACACAGGGTCACAACCCTCTTGATACCTTACACCAAACCCTCTTGATACATTACAGGAATCTTTTGATTCTCTTTCACAGTGAAGAGCGGCTCAAAGAATTCATTCAGCTTCTCTGCAATTCCCAATCCAGCTTTACAACTCTTTTCACTGCTTTTTCTCTAACAGTCCAACTCTCACCCTGGGTGCTTTCTGCATCTAATCTATTTAGAATCTTGTTATGGTGTGACTAGAGGTTCCCCCCCCACCTTCCTTAGCACCAACAGTCTAGGGTTGCCAACCTCCAGGTGGGTACAAAAAAAGGAAAAATCTTCTGTATAATTAAATCTCCAGAAATACTCGAAGACACTAAATATAATGCTGACACATTATTTAGTGTCTTTGAGTATTTTGGGGGGTTTAATTATATGGACCCCCCCTTTTTTTGTATTCACTTCATTCGTGTATCTCACTTATGTTGCTAACCTGCAAGTGGAGATCTCCCAGATGTATGACTGATCTCCAGATTACAAAGATCAGGTTCTCTAGAAAAAATGGCAGCTTTAGAGGGTAGGCTCCATGGAATTACATCTCTGCTGAGTTCCCAAACCCTGCCCCTACCAGGCTCCGCCCCCCAAATCTCCAGAGATGTCATGACTTGGAGTTGGCAACCCTACAACATACATTTCTTTTGAAAGGGTTTGCTCTCCTCTCTCCTCATTTGGGCAAAAGTCACCTTTCCATTTACAATTTCTTATTTAATACAGGGGATAACTCGGACTAGCCTGACCTCATCAGATCTTGGAAGCTAAACAGGGTTCGTATTTGGAGGGGAGACCAGCAAGGGATACCAGGGTCGTTATGCAAAGGCAGACAGTGATGAACCACCTCTGAATATCTCTTGCCTTGGAAACCCTAGAGGGTCACTGTAAGTTGGCTGTGACACAACAGTCAAAAAATATCAATATACTTTTAAATATATTTGAAATTAAAATGCTCTTTACAAAAGTGTGTGTTTGTTTACTCGTTAGAATTGAGTTCAGAAGAACCTTAGAGACCAACAAGATTTTTGGGGCATAAGCTTTGTTTATTGATGTTAACAGTCTCAGACATAAACCTTTTTAAGATACTTACCACCTCATTTTAGAGATTGTATTTATTTATTATATTTATTTAATGCTTTCCCAGTGGTAGTGTACCAAATGAAAGAGTCAACGTGAGGCTAAAACAATCCCTGTGTCTTGGGAAATTGTTTGTTTAAGCTGAATTGCCTACATTTTCAACCTTTCCCTTCAGAATGAAGAAAGCATTTCATTTTCTCAAAAGACCAATTGATACAGAAAATCACTGTATTTTAAATGGAATAGAACAATTGTCCCTTTACAGAAATGGTTTAGGTTGGTCCTTTAAAAATGGAGCGGTATCCTTACTCAGATCAGAGTGAGAAATGGGCCAGTACCTTTGCCTTTCTGTTCTCAAGATGCTGAGTTCCAATTTTAGCTGTGATTGTACAAAGACTGTGATTTGTACAAAGATTGTACAAAAACAAAAAAGTTTTTTTCTGGTTTTTTTTCCTACTGGTTTTCTACAGGGTTCCCCCCCTCCATTGCCTCGGAAAGGTCCCCTTCTTGTGTCATATTCATGGTAACCTAGCAGGTATATTGTGGTTCTTTCACAGGACTTGAAGGTAATGACTGCCTTGGTTTACATATGCAGCAAACTGAGGTCACAGAAGACTAAGGCCATAGAACGGACAGTACAATTCTAAATAGCAGATCAGACCTCATAAACCTACAGCTTACGAAACAGTAGCTGCTTTGACTGAAATCTGTCTCCATGTTAAGTTACTTTCCATTTGCAGGGAATTTTGAACATGGGGAACATTCAAAACTCACATTGCTCACCTCCAGCCTGAAATGGTACAATGAGCTCATTCAGTTGCTTGCATAAACCCAGAGGATACCATGTTGCAGTTAATTTCCATGACTAGTAATGCTGGCGTGTGGAGAAGTGTTCATGTGGGCTTCTCCCATCTGTTCTAGAGTTCCTTTGATGAAATGAAATGAAAATCTAATAGCAGGAATTACTGGGTGCAGTCAGGGATACCAGGTTCTCTACGCCGGTGAAATGTCCTGCCTGGAAGCCCCAGACCCCCATCACTACTCAGTAAAGCAGTGAAGGAAAAATGGGGGAGGAAACCACCGTCACTCCAATGGTGCAAGGTCTTTTCTGGCACAAACTCTGGAAGGATGTCATTGTGTCAGGGTGATGCTCTAGAATGCCACCGTAAAGTTTCATAAATGTGTTTATAAATAAAACTACAAATATTTATAATAAAAATGATTTATAAATGTATTAAAAACTATAAATAAAAACTAACTAAATAAATGAAAACATAATGTTCTAGTCAGGTTTCAGAGTTTCACCCTGATGCAATGACATCACTTGCAGGTTCATGCTAGAAGTGACATCACACCATTGGACTCATGGAGATTTACATGACCCTTCCAAGCCCCAATCAGCGTTCAGGTGAACCTTAGGTTGAATACAATGCAAAGGAATGAAGTTTTGAAGATGAAAATGAAACAAACAAAACCCAGCTCATCCGGTTGCCGGCTCTAGCAGCCTTGCGGCTGGGGTACCACCTTTGCCTCCCAGCAAGGAGGATGGGCGGACCTACCTTGTGTGACAATGGCTGGAAGATTCCTGGGCCAGCTTCGCAGCCTCAAGCCAGTCTTCACCCAACTTCTTGGCCCACTCTCCCATCTTGTAAGGAGTACAGGCTCTTCCCTTTGAGCCTTGTGGCTCGGGGGATGGAATTCCAGGGTGACTACCTGATCGTGCTGACCAGGCATGAGCCACATTGGTTGGCTCCCACTTGGGGCAGGACAGGTTGCCCTACTTTACATGGCAAGGGAGGGGTCTTGGCGACCCCTAGCCTTGGCCTCTCCACAATCCAGTTTTTGACCCTTGCCAGTTTTCTCCGTTATTATTAATAGTTAATAAAGTGGCCCGTTAGTTAACCTAATACTGGCATCTGTCTCATCATTCCAGCTTGGGGGACAAAATGCATACATTTCTATTAGAAAATACAGGAAGGACTTTTCAGGTATCAGAATATCTGACAATTACAGAACAATTTAATTTGCAAACTGCAAGTAAAATCACTCCTAAAAGCTTCAGTGCTAGTAGAGTCCAATGATGCGGCATGGAACTACATCAGTTTGCCTCAAGTGTAGAGAACAAGTTAAAACTTGTTAATGAGATCTCTGGAGAAAGGGGCCTTTGTACAAAGTAATCATTTTACTCAAATGAGCAGCCTAGCATAACAGTAAAATAGGAAGGGCATATTATGAACACTTCTTAAAATCCTTGTGGCTGCCCTGTCTCAAGACTGCACAAGCAAAACCTCATCTCCACTCTTGCAACTGCAGGTGCAGGGATGAAGTTTGGGTAAAGAAGGGGCAACAAATTCCAAGTTATTACCCATGCTACCCATGCAGCCATACCTAGAGCTACAGGCAAGTCTAGAGTGGGCTGTTACCAATAGTAACGGCTAAGGAGCTCAAAAAAAACTAATGCCACATAGAAAAGAGTTCCACCTTGTGTGGCTAAAAAGCTAAATGTGTATTATTTTTCCATACTTCTAAATTTTCCTCTAGAATACACAAAGCCCCCTCAACTGTCCTGAGGACAAAAACAATATTGGAATTTGTTCCCTGAGCGTTTGTAAAATCCACATTAAAAGAATTCTGGGTGCATACTGGTGGCATCTTCAGTATACTTGCTAAGAGAATGCCAACAGAAACAGCCAGTGCAGCA
Organism: Gekko gecko; assembly: GCA_029375565.1. NCBI lineage: Eukaryota > Metazoa > Chordata > Lepidosauria > Squamata > Gekkonidae > Gekko > Gekko gecko. The sequence continues at coordinate 57,155,905 of JAPDNY010000003.1, read as the reverse complement.
CAAGTAATCCTTGTCTGAGCTGTAAGATTTAGAACTGTTTCCTAAATGGATTATGGCCACCATTTTGAGATTCTTAATATCTCTGACCTTCCTGGAGGCCACTGGTAGCTGACTGATGTGTAAAATATGTTAATATAAGAACATAACAGAAGCCAAACGTTGGATCAGGCCAATGACCCATCTAGTCCAACACTCTGTCACACAGTGGCCAAAAATACCAGGTGCCATCAGGAGGTCCAGCAGTGGGGCCAGGACACTAGAAGCCCTCCCACTGTTGCCCCCCCCCCCCAAGCACCAAGAATACAGAGCATCATTTGCCCCAGCCTGAGAGTTCCTATCTATACCTTGTGGCTAATAGCTACTGATGGATTTCTGCTCCATATGCTTATCTAATCCCCTCTTGAAGCTGTCCGTGCTTGTAGCTGCCACCACCTCCTGTTGCCAGCCACTACATTGTAAGTAAGTGTCCGTGTTGCATTCAGAATGAGAACCAACAATAAGCATAAAACCTATTCCAATAATTAAATATAAAATCACCAGCTGAAGAGAAATGCCTGATATGGATTTCTTTCTCTGGTCTCCTTTCTCACCTAGAATATATTCTTGAAATAAATCTTGATAGTGCAACTTTAAGAATATTTTCTCTTGCAATCTCCATTGCAGTGCTCAGTACAGAGAAACTTGTATTTGTGTTTCTCCAATAATGTACTGTGGAACAGTGATCCATTGCACAGATAGGAGATGCTTAGTTCAGATTGGAGAGTGTAATCATGCCCTCAGTTATTCTGAGGTAGCAGCATGGTGAAGGTTATCTGCACATATTGACTCTTGGCTATGTCTCTAAGTAATACCTGTGGAGGTCATTTTTGTTAACTTTTCTATACAATTATATTAATATTTTATATACTGTTCCCCAACTCTCCCGAGCATGAAAACTTCTGCTTTTCTAAGGCAAATGCTATACATTACTGCAGCTGGTGATGAAGAAATGAATACTGCAGATCTAATAAGATGATGAAGACTGAATTAGATCAGGATGTAAAAAGTGCTGTTTCATTTTTATTTGCAATCTATATCAGACTTATGCTATCAATTAGTTCGCAGAGTTCTGCTCCTGATTATTAGTAGTGTGGAGAGTGTAACATACAGTGTTTGTTTGTTTGTTTGTTTATGAATAAAAATGTACAGGTATTCATATATAAGGTTGCACTGATTTCCACCAGTTCACCATCAGGAATTGAGGAGCCCCCCAAAAGGTGCTGGTATTCAATACCAGTGAGTACCACCTCCAAAGAAAAGCCCTGTTAACAAAAGAGTTGGGCTTTCCATGTATACTGATACAGATTCCTGATGAAATACCCACTGTTTTGACATGTTCTTTAAGATGCCATATTCAAAGCAATTGGTTCTAGATACAACTATATCCTTTACATTCCACTAAATGTGAAGCTTGCTTTAATAAAGCTCCCCACCCCAGAAAGAAGAAAACTAAAAAAGATCTTTCCCAACTCCATGCAGTGAGGGGCAAACCAAGTGCTGTATAGGGAACACCACGGACCTAATTTCATCACAAACATGGCCAGTTCATGAGGCCTTGGTTCATGAGATTGCATCTCACATGAACTGCCCATGAACCACCTGTTTTTCATGGAGGTTTGTGAGGTTCATGCCGGCAGTTCATGAGCCAGATATGCTGGTGCCAATGAATTAATTGTCAAAGCAAAGGGGGAATGGACTTCTGCAGCCCTGGAAACACCTATAATGGCCCTTCAAAACTTGCCAAGCAGCTCTGGCTGCAAATAAGAGAGCTCCCATTCTGCTTTATTGGAGCAGAATGGATATATACCCCTAGCTTATACACAGCTCTTTTTACTTAGCAGCAGGCAGTTAGGCAGAGAGGGAGCTAACTGTTAGAGGCAGAGAGGGAACATAAGAACATAAGAGAAGCCAGTGTTGGATCAGGCCAATGGTCCATCTAGTCCAACACTCTGTCACACATTGGCCAAAAATACCAGGTGCCATCAGGAGGTTCAGCAGTGGCCAAAAGTATCAGGTGCCATCAGGAGGTCCAGCGGTGGGGCCAGGACACTAGAAGCCCTCCCACTGTTGCCCCCCCAAGCACCAAGAATACAGTGCATCACTTGCCCCAGCCTAAGAGTTCCTATCTATATCTTGTGGCTAATAGCTTCTGCTCCATATGCTTACCTAATTCCCTCTTGAAGCTGCCCATGCTTGTAGCCGCCACCACCTCCTGTGGTAGTGAATTCCATGTGTTAATCACTCTTTGGGTGAAGAATTACTTTATTTTATCTGTTCTAACCCGACTGCTCAGCAAGGAAGGAGCACTGTGACTCTCTGAGGCACTTGTCCCTCTGCTAAAGCCAGGCAGAGGGGTTCAGCCAGTGAGTTCCTCAGCTGAGAACCCACACAGTCCCCGTCAGTGGGAGTTTTCAGCATCTGTACCCAGCTGGGGCAGTGCCTGGTGGGCTCAGGGCTCTGAGCTACCACCTGTCTGTCTTCTACAGCCAGGCAGAGGAGCTCAGCTAGTGAGTTCCCCGGCTGAGGATCCACCCTCCCATCTAATTGTCAACAATCCTCTGTGCCATGAGGGTGAAAGTGAGGGACAGGGATGCTCATTGCAGCAGCAGGGGGGGGAGTCCATCCCCCTGGTCCCACAAGCCCCTGTCCCTGTGGAACAAGCTCATCCTACCAGCCCACTAGTGCCCAGCTGTACTGGGGTGTCACCAGGAGTCTCACCAGGAGTCTCAGAGGCACAGCCTCTTTTGCCTAATGTGTTATTGGGGGTGGACAAGGAGGCAAAAGAGCTATTAGTGCTTCCAAAACCAGAGCACAGGGGGTGGAAGAGGCTGTGGGAGACTAGAGGAAGAGCAGAAGTCCAGCACCTCAGCCCCCAAGCCCCAACCAAGAAGGATCCCCAGTACTAGTTCTCAGTGGTGAGCTGGGAGGTCGGCAGCACTGAGGAGGCCAGGCATGCCCTGGTGAGCAGAGGTGATGGTGAGGGAGTACCGTGCTGAACCTCCTGAGCCCTCTGACTCCAATCCTCTGGAGTCATGTAAAGCTGCTATCTGGCCCAACCTGTCCTGCATGGCCACAAGCCTCCTCTTCTGCCCCCCCCCACCAGTGTTCAGAGTAAGTCGGTGTTCTCTCACCTGGGAGACATCCTCAGCCCCACCACTCACACCTGTCCCTGGCTCTGGTGAATGAGCTGGCCTTCCTCAAGGTCAACCTCCTCCTTCAGGGCTACCTCTCTCTGGACCTTGGGGAGTAAAGATACAGGACCCCTGTCTTCCCCCCTTCCCCCACTTCGCTCTAAGTCATCTGATATCCATATATGCCTCCTCATGATTTCTGTCCCACCAAGAACAATCACTTCCAGATTCACCCTTGTCCATGTCTGCCTCCTCACAACTTGTGTCCCACAGAGGCTTCAAGGAAGAGCAGAAGTCCAGCACCTCAGCCCCCAAGCCCCAACCAGGAAGGATCCCCAAGAGGCAAACAGCTCTTTTTCCTCTGGGGATTTCAAAAGCAATGAATCAACCCATGGTAGAAAGGAAACAGTTTTATTCTTACAAATCACCAATACAAACAGAGAATAACAAAGTTCTATACCCACGTCCCTTTCAGCTGCAAGAACCCCAAAATAGCAGTGGGTCAATTCCTGGGTGTCTCAGCACCGTCCTGGTCTTAGCTGAAGTTCCCAAGGGGCGGGGGGCAACCTCCCTTAACTTATAGATCAGGGATGTCAAGGTTGCGGCCTGTGGGGTGGATCAGGCCCTCGGAGGGCTTCTATTAGGCCTTCAGTAGAACTGGCTGTCTTCTGCTTCTTCTTCCAGTTCTGCTGCTGCTGTGTCATCGTAGGTTTGCAGCTTACAGATACACACCTGAACAGCATACTCAAGATTGCAAAAGCACAGACATTTTGATGCAATAATTCAGAGCAAGAGGTGTCAGTCATCAGACACCGTTAAATAAGCAAAATATTGCAAGAGTGCTGATGTTTTAAGCATCTTTTTAAGTAAAAAAACAAAACCCTTTGTGTTTGTGTCCTTTATAAAGTGTATATCTCCACTACCTGGCATTACATTTTATGACACACGTGACCCAGCCCAACAAGGTCTCATTTATGTCATATCCAGCCCTCATAACAAAAGAGTTCGACACCCTTGTTATAGATGATCACCAGGTATGTGTGATTAAAATAGTTCAGTGGCTAGCCTTGTGCTGGAGTCTGCTTCAAGGTCAAGACAATAAGACATCCCCTGCATTCCAGCATTAGGTATGCCTTCCCTCACTCCTCAACGTGCATTTAACCCCTTCCAGCCTGGTGCTGCCACAAAGCGACCTAGAGAAAAAAATTGTGGCTCACCTCAACATCTCCTCGAATTACAAATGTCTTCTGCAATCTGTGGCTACAGCCTCCCCTTGCCCACCTGGTTGGGGAGATGAATTCCGGTTGTGGCCAGCCACTCTCACTCAGGGCTATTGTTAAATGGTCTTTCTCATTTCCAGCCTCCCCTCACCCATCTCATTGTGAGATGGATTCTGCGTGTGGCCGCTCTCACCTAGGGCTATGTTTCCATTTTAAAAGGCCTTTCTCCCTCACACTCAAGGGCCACTCCACCGCACTCCCCTTCACTGGGATTTGCGAGCACCTCCTCCTTAGTATTTGCATCCCCCAAACAAAGGTCGCTTCCAGCATCCTTTGTCTGTGTCTGCCTCCTCATTATTTCTGTCCCTCCAAGAATCGTAACCTCTGGCCTCCCTCTGTCCATGTCTACCTCCTAATGATTTCTGTCCTCTGAAGAACTGGCACTTCCAGCCTCCCTGTCCATGTCTGCCTCATCATGAGTTGTGTCCCCACAGGAATAATCACTTCCAGCTTCCCCCTGTCCACATACATTTCTTCACCTTATCTCCCCCCCAAGAATCATTGCTTCCAGCCTCCCCCCATCCATATCTGCCTCCTCATGGTTTCTGTTCCCCCAAGAATTGGCACTTCAGCCTCCCCCATCCATTGACTGCCTCCTCATGATTTCTGTCCCCCTAGAATTGGTGCTTCCAGCATCCCCATCCACATCTGCCTCTTCGTGAGTTGTGCCCCATCAAGAATCAAGAACCAAGATCTACCTCATAGCCAACACCCACTCATCTACCTCATAGAACAACATCTACCTCATAAACCAAGATCTTCCTCATAGCACAATACCTACCTCATGAACTGACATCCACTTGTGCAAACCTCTACCTTGTCAAACACCCACCCGTTCAAGCAAGCCCATTTGACTGCACCCAAGGTGTCCCCATCTACAGCAATAATGGGAGGGTGACCACCTTCCAAGCCTAAGGGGAAGGGTTGGCCACCCACAGGATCCATGTCCCCAATGAGGAGGCGGGTGGGTGACCACCTCCCAGAACAGAAGGGAAAGGTTCACCACCCTCAGAATCAATCTTCATAATCAGGTGACCACCTCCCAGGCCTAAGGGAGCGTGGTGGGCCACCTCCCCAAACCCCAGTCACCAGGGGGAGGTGGGTGGGTGACTGCTTCCCTGGCCAGAGAGGAAGGATTAGCAACATCAGAATCCATTTTCACAACTGGGTGACCATCTCCCAGGCCTGAGGAGGAGTGTGGTGGACAACTGCCCCAAACCCAGTCACCAGGGGTAGGTGGACCACCTCCTGGGCCTGAAGAGAAGGGTTGGCTGTGATATCCCCAGAGAGTACTTTCCTGGGGGCACCTGCTTAAGGGGGCTGCAACTTGCCCCCCACAGCCAACCCTCACCAAATATGGAGGGCAGGAAGAACGGTGGCCCAGGGATGTCCTATGCAAGTTTTATGCCTCTAGTTTGCAGGGGGTCTGTTTGACACACTAGTGAACTTGCAGCTGTGATTTCCCCAGAGAGCACTTTCCTGGTGGCACCTGCTCTGGGGGGCTGCTACCTGCCAAATGAGGAGGGCAGGAAGAGGGGCAGCCCAGGGAGGTCCTCTGTGAGTTTGATGCCTCTAGCTTCCAGAGGGTCTGTTTGACACACTACTGAATTCATGACTGTGATTTCCCCAGAGACCACTTTCCTGGAGTCACCTGCTTTGGGGACTGTAACTCAGCCCCCCTAAATCCAATCTTCACCAAACTTGGAGGACAGTTAGAAGAGAGTCAGCAGGAGACTTGCTGCAAGATTGGCATCTCTAGCTCATGGGGGGGGGCTGCTTTGCCACATCACAAACCTGATGGTTTGTTAAATGGGAAGGTTCATGAAGGTTCATGGCTCACAGTTTATGAGACCCCACGAATCACAAACCGGGATGACCCCGCCCCATTTTCACTGTTCATCCTCATCCCTAGTGCTGTACCTAAACCTCTGATCTTACTCCAGAGAATATGAATAGAAATGGGTTAAATTTATTGACTCAGGCCTGATTTAGACCTCTTTCACATTGCCATTCCAAAGCAGTTGTTATCCATTGTGTGGAAGCTGCTTCTTTGTGGCTTTTATCCTTGTTGCTTGGGTAATATTGGTGCTGAAGAAATGCATGGATGGTGTGGAGGAATAGTCTTGTTCTGACCTGCAGGCCTTATTCCACTATGCCCTCCAAGGTTTTTCCAACACAGAGGAGCTTTCCTCTCTTTTTGTTCACTATCTGGCCTTTTTAGGAATTGCCCACTGGGAAGGCCAGGACCCCCAGCTTCCCTTCCAAGTTCTGAGGCCTTGCCTCTGGGTCTCCTGCTATCCAGCATCTGGTTATCATGAGAACAGCTTACTGCCTTATGTGCCACTGGGGAAGTAGCCATTTGCCAACTGACTGTCCCTCCCTTTCCTCCTAGTGCTCCTTTTAAATTAGTATGTCCAAGAAGGTGGAGGTCTATGTGGTACAGAGAACTACTACCAGTATCAAATGTTATAAATATTAAAAAGAAGTTGTTCACAAGCATACTTTCAGCACAAAACCAGATTGAGCAAGAGAATCAAAAGAAAAGGGTAAAATGCAGTTCATCCATCCCTCTACATATGCCCAAGCAGGTGTTAAATATAAGGCAGGCTTAGAAAGTTACAGATATTTTACTGGGTTCAATTACCTTCAAGCCTCCTTCAGGTATGCAGGCCAGCACATAGCAATGGCTGCCTCCCCGAGACTTCATTTAAGAGTCCCATCTCCCTTAATGGAATCAGTACAAAAGAGCCCCTCTTCCTTGCTCCCAGGAGTTTTATCATCTCTCCCTCTCCTCCTATGAACCTGGTCAGGCTGGGTTAAAGAAGTCTCTAGGAGATTTTTCCTGGAGTCTCTCTGGCCCTTAATTTCTCCAAATCTCTGTTCCTTTTGTCTGACTGGAGGTGAGGGTTGCTGGACCATTCATTTTCTCTAGCTAAACCTATGAGCATTTCTAAAATGGTGGCTGAGCTAAGGATGGAAAGGCATTGCATTGACTTCTCTCCTTCTGCCTGTTCTCTGCCCAGAGAGGAAGACTTTTAAAAAACTCATGCTAAAGGTTTTGCTCAATTCCAATGTCCAAAGGAAAAATGCATTTCTTCACAGATGGTGCCACACAAGCCTTTTTAGCATTTCACTTTCCATTTATAGATTTTGCTCCATTTTAACTGCATCCTTATTAGAGATACTTTAACACCTGTGGGTTTGGCTTATTTTATAACCGTTAGTGGAAAATAAACCCCAGATTTATTGCCGATATGTTTGTATGATTGCTGAGTTTTTCATCAAAGTTCATTAGGTGGCTGCACATCTGTGTCCAGCACAACGGCACACATGTAGGTGCATGAGAAAGCAAAGCAGTGTGGGGATTGTATTTTTCCCATGGCTGCTTTAGCACCAAGGATTTTCTTCCCATTTGGGGGCCTCCATTTCAGCACATGACACTCCCCCCCTCTCACTGCTGAGCATCACTTTACAGTAAAAATGTCTTTCCTTTGGAGGGCTTTGTTTCAGCAGCTGAAACTTCACCTCACTCCCCAAGAGATTTCTATTTGGGGGCTCTGTTTCAGCATGACACCCTTCGAAACCCATATTCTATGCATCCCACTCTCTCTAATTTTTTTGTTGTTCAATTGCACAGTTGAGTCCGACTCTTTGCAACCCCATGGACCACATCATGCCAGGCCCTCCTGTCTTCCGCCATCCTCTGTAGTTCGCTCAATTTCACATTTGTTCACTAAATCTAAAAGGTAAAGGTAAAGGCTTCCCTTGCTTGAAAGCCACTCGAATTTGTGGTTCATAGCCTGCCCAGTTCGTGAGCCACATGGCCACAGAAATGTCTTTGGACAGTGCTGGCTCTTTGGCTTGGAAACGGAGATGAGCACTTCTTCCTCCCACTGGCTGCCACTCTTTCTTCTAGCCACAACATTGTTGGGTACCCACAAAGGATGGAGGAGGAGGACTAGAGCTGGAGGCTTGTGCCCCTCTGAATATGGGTGTGGGCACACCTGGCACTCTGCCATATGAGTCACTGGAGAGGGTGCAGAATTTTGTGCCAAACTGTGGGCTGGAAATGGGGCCCAAGGACTGGAGAAGGTGAGAGGCAGAGCAGGGAGTTGAGATGCAGAAGGGAAAGATGCTTCCCACCCACCCTCTGATTTACTACTGTCAGAGTCCTCCTCTCCAACAAGTGTTAACAACTGTTGGTGTTTGGGCAGTGCTAACAACTCTCTTGCTTCTGTGGAGAGCTCAAGGGACAGATCAGTGATGCCCTGCTAGGGCTGGGCTCCAATAGGTTTGTAGGATGGGTTTGGTGCCCTGGGACGGGGGTCTGTGATAAGCAGGTGGTGGAGGACTTCTTTCCCCCACAACAAGCACCCTTTGCACCCATTTTCACCCTCGTGGCACACAAAGGTGTTCACAATCAGGAGGGGTGGGAGGGTGTAAATGTGGGTCCTTAGTCAAGGCACACAGTAGTTAAGACCCTCTCCTCAGTGTCAGACTCTGGGACTAAGTTACTGTCATGGTTTTCTTCTCTCACCCCAGTCCAGGGATGAGAGTTAAAAAACCTTTGACTTCAGTAACAATTAAACAACCCCCCAGGAGAATGGCTGTACACACTCCAGGGCACCAGTAGTCACTGCCACCAGGATCTCTTACACAAAGGTCCCCGCCACAGATCAGGAGCAGAGATCCCAACTTCTGCCTGGTCTATAGGGCTTAACAATTTAGCAGCTCTGTATCAGGGCTGCAAGCAATTAATTAACAAAGTGGTAGCCTTCTTAGGCGAATGGCTTAGACACAAGATCTAGTCTTAGAGATCAAGTTGCAACAGAGAAAAACAAGTCCAGATAATATTGATTATATATTATCTTTATTCAGTGCAAAAGCATGCATATAATATGAGACTAGCAAAAGGTGAGAAAACAAAATGTATCTATAGCTGGTTCAGCTCTAACTACACAATAGAGGTATTCCATAGTTACCAGGCTTTCAGAGGTATCAGATGATTCAGTGTGCAAATAGTCCAAGGTCTCACCAGGGAATCTGGAGAAGAAACCACATGTTGCTGTGGGCAGCTAAGTCCAGCTTGGCTGCCTAACAATCAAAACACCATGGCAAGCAAGCAGCCAGTCCCAAAAAGAACTCTTTGTTTTCAGAGAGGAACTAACGTTTTCCAAGAAGTCCCTTTTCCCATAGGGTCATTACAATTATACCCCCTTCTCCGCCACCACCAGGTATGGCCATTACCCAATTGTGAGAGAGTGGGTGGGTGTGCCCATTGCCAGGGTGTACGTGCCACATGTCATGTCAGGGAATGCTTTTTGATGTATTAATGTACTGGGCATAGCTTTCCCATGCTTGGGAAGGCGTCTGCCTGTCTCTCTGCTCCAGCAAAGGTATCAAAGTGTCTTGCATATGGATATGAGGCTTGGCCATCTGGTAGGCCATCTGTTCAGGTGACAAAAGTCACATGGAAGTGTTACCAGCTAAGGCCATCTGCCCCAGGCAGGGAGAATTTAAGAAAAGGCTTTTTTTGTACAGTTACTCTCAACAACATTTACTGGAGGTGATTTGTTTATTGAAGAATAAAGATGTTCCAAGTTAAAAAGGTTGTTGAGTCAGAAATGAGATTCGGGCACAAAACCCCCCACCACAATTATACCTGGTTAAAACGTAGTCCCCTCCAATCATGCTGACCATTCATTCCCATCTAACTAGCATGCCTCTACCCCCACACACACACCTGTAAATTATCCCAGCTTATCTCAGCTAAGGCAGCAAGCAGAGAGACAGACCAAGGCCATCTGGCTGACATCCCTGGGAAAGGGAGGTATCTTGAGGAAGTTACATGAGATGCATTGCTCTACAATAAAGCCATTCTCACTCCCCACGTTTACACTTCCCCCTTCCCTGGAATCTCCCCAAATTACATGGCAAATGAAAAAGCGAGTTTGACACTCAGCACGAGCAGACAGATGGGGTGGCTCAGAGCCCTGTGTCCACCTAACACCCAAACCCCACCGGGGGAGAAGTGTTCACAATCAGGAGGGAGGATATAAATGTAGGTCCTCAGCTGAGATACCCAGTAGGTAAGCTCCTCTGCTTGGTGTGAGAAGAGAGATGGGATGGCTCAGAGCTCTTAGTCCACCTAACACCCAAACCCCACCAGGGGAGAAGTGTTCACCATCAGAAAGGAGGGTATCAATGTGGGTCCTCAGCTGAGACATCCAATAGCTAACCCCCTCTTTTTGGCATGAGCAGAAAGATGAGGTGGCTTAGAAGCCTGAGTCCACTTAACACCCAAACCCTACCAGGGAGAAGTGTTAACAATCAGGAATAAATGATGAATATGCTCTGCTTTTAACAAGTTTAACAAGCTAACAAGTCTCTGTCTAATGCCAACAGCCAACAGAGGAGACCAGAATGGGAACTCTGTTATTGGCAGCCAGCCAGTAGTACCTGGCAGCCAGCCAGCAGTACTTGCTAAGCTTGGGAGGTCTGGTTGACCTGCCACAAACCTCATTTCGCGAGCCACAAACCAGCCAAAATTCATCACCAACTTTAGGTTGTGAGCCGGTTTGTGCCCATCTTTACCTGTGATTAGCAAGTGATCACTCCTAGACCATTGTTCACAGTTTAAATTGTATATTTACTTAATCTTGGATTTTATCATTCTTTTTCACTGATTGGACTGGAGACAACCCTTTTGCATTCAGTGGAACCAGGCAAGGAAGATTCCCAGTGTGTCAAAGGCTGAATGTGACTACTCTGATTCTCCTTTAATGGAGACTGGGAGCAAATGAGATGAAGTGACTTCCATAGCGGAACTAACTCCCAAGACCACAGCTTAAGACACAGCTTAAGACACAGTGACAAATTCCTTCAGCAAGGGATATTATACTTTAAGCCATTTTATAAAAATCAAATCACTTTACATTTTCATTTGGAATTCTGTCAAATATATATGATTATCGCAGTATAATAAAAGAAATATGGTCAACATATTGCAATTTTCTTCCCTCCGTAGGACTTCATGATGTGGACATGGCATTGTGGGGATTTTCTGATGTTTTTAAGTATCAATTGAGGTTGGATATCCAAAAACGGCCCATCACACATGTCCAAGGCAACACCGCAGTTACAGGCAACAATTAGGTGATGGCTGCCAGAGGTTCACTGATGAACATGTACCTCAAATATGCAGCTAAGGCTCTTGTAGAGAACAAAAGTTCCAGTGATGTAGTTATTGTAATGCCTAAGCAATCAAGAAACAACATAAAAGCAGGATTTAAAGGCATGGTGTGCCTTACTGTGTTGGTTGCTCATTTTGACTCTTCCTTAATTAGACCAGTGTGGAGGCTGGCCTCAGAGGGGAAAGAAAATAAACACTTGGAGAGGAAACACTTTTTCATCAGCATAAGCAAACTAACACCACTGGAGTTATTAGCTGGGAGTGCATAAGAATTCATGTGAGAAGCTCCGAGCTGTCTAGGAACTGCTGCTATGGCAACAGGCATGGATAAAAAGGATAAACATTTGTTAAAAGCAAATGGGAAAATATCTCTGCCTCCAGGCCTTAATAAATATGTTGTCACTGTAACTGGATGCTTTACAGTTGTCTTCAAAGAAAAATCAGGGCTCAAATAACATTGCCTGTGACTAATCACCCACTTTTACAAGGTTGACTATAGCCAGGTGAACATCTCATATGAAAAATTAGGGCTCTGCCAAAATCCTGTTAGAGTAAAGTAATATTTTTTTCTCCCACAGAACACCTTTGCTATAAACATAAGTTTTACTATTAACTAGATTTGCAGTTGGCACGTGGTAGTGTGCTGAACAATTTGGCATTCTTACCCTTCTCTGTTGCAAACGGAAGTTCTCTCTTCCTGAGTTCACAGTGAACCTGACTTTCATATTGCTTACAGGCCACTGTCTAGCATGCTGGTTGTTGCAGACATTTACTTTCAGCCATAAAATGCATGCACTGAGGTGCTGACAGCACACACAAAACTCACAGCAGTTTGGCTTTTGGCACAGTACCTCTCCAAGTGTTTGCACGGTCTACACAGAAGCATCTTGTTTCCAGATAAGGCTGCAGTGCAAACCTTAAACACAATTATCTGGAAACCTCATCAATGGGATTTACCTCCTCGAAAGAGAGAAATTGCAAGTAGATAAATAGGTACCGCTTTGGTGGGAAGGTAACAGCGTTCTGTGTGCCTTGGCGTTTAGTCACATGACCACAGAAACATCTTCGGGCAGCACCGGCTCTTTGGCTTGGAAATGGAGATGAGCACCGCAACCCTAGAGTCGGATTTGACTGGCTTTCAAGCAAGGGAACCTTTACCTTTAAACATGGTAAGGATCAGTGTTAATTGCCTAATCTATGAATTGTCATGCTGCTGCTCATGATGGTACAGAATTATGTATTTACTGATCAATCACCCTAATTTGGGTGGGCCAGGCTAGCCTGAACTTGTCAGAACTTTGCAGCTAAGCAGGGTCAGCCCTGGCTAATACTTGGATGGGGTTAGTACTTGGGTGGGAGGCCACCAAGGAAGTCCAGAATTTCTCTGCAGGGAAAGGCAGTGCCAAACCACTTCTGTTCCTCCCTTGCCTTGAGAACCCTATGGTGTCCTTGTAAGTTGGCCGCTTAAAACACACAATGATCAGTCACATCATGTTCTTCAATCAAGAAAGTAGAAGTCCAAGCAAGATTAGGCTGACGCTTACTGAATATAATGTGTTTTGCTTTTTGAAAAGTAAATTCCAAATAAATGTTATCTATTTCTATGAAGAATTTGGGCATTTTGAAGCGAATTGGGGGTTTCTTTATGATTTTGAGATTTGGTTCTCCTTTAAAGTATGTGCTAAAAGCTCATAAAAATAAAATCCCAGTTACTCTAACAATAACAAAATATATCATTGTAATGAAATCACACAACTTTATGGGTGGACCCACCTTCCATCAAATGTAATCAGGGCTATTTTGGGGCAGGAACACACAGGAATGGAGTTCCGGATGGCTTCAGAGTTGGCCACACCCACTACAGCCAAAATCTCTGCATGTGTGGCTACAGAGGGAAGGCCTGGAGAGCAACCCCCCCCCGGAGACTCTGAGGTGGATTGGAGGGGGGGGCTGGAAGGATCGGGGAGGCATTTAAATGCCTCCCTGTGCCTTCCCCGGCCTGTCCAAGGGCCAGCTTGCCCAAGCAAGCCAAGGGAAGGCACAGGGTGTGGCCTAATATACTAATGCGCCGCACTCTCTCAGGGGTGTGGCCTAATATGCTAATTAGTTTCTGCTGTTGGGTGTGGCCTATTATGCTAATGAGTTCCTGCTGGGCTTTTTCTACACAAAAAGCCCTGAATGTAATGATATGTTGATCAGTCAATGAGTAACAGCTCTATGGCTGCGATCATACGCACAATAAGACTTGACATAGGTGCGAATACTGGGTGGGTTTAAAGGGCACAATCAGACAACAACATCTGGGAAGTGCCCTGTAGCCATTGGCAACCCATTCTGCTCTGCCACAGAAGTGGAGTTAAAAGACACTGGGGAAAATCTGGTCATTAATGGGTTGTGATGGGCCACGGACAGACTTTCCCATGTCTGATCACTCCGGCATGCTCTCATGGCGTTGGGATGGTCTGGTCAGACCTTCCCAACTCTGTGTTATTGTTGTTTTCCCCCTTCACAGTATGCACATCATCATCACAAACTCCATAGTGTGGAAGTGTGATCTATCAGTCCCTCAGTTATGCACATGTGGGGAAAAATGGCACACGCACAAAAAAAACCGACTTACCCACAGTTGCATCTGATCACACACTGACAGATTGCGTCTGCAGCTTCAAAGGGAGGTGTGATCATGCAACTGTGGGTCAAATTCCTCCGGAGGAAATAGCCTCACTCCCCCCCCATTTTTTTCTGGCATGTGTGACCACAACTTATGTTTGGAGCTCTTGAATTGTGATGAGGTTAAGACAGATAATGAACGCTGTCTTTGGGCCAAGGCTCAATTGTTACTCATTTTTACTCACAAAAAACCCCTGAGTTGTTCAGAAATCATAACGTGTCTTCTACAAGCTAGTGGAGGAACAGTACATACTAGATTCTGTTTACTAGCATTTCAATAAAATTTATTTGGCATATAGCCTAAAACTACCCTGACAAGCTGCATACACGTTTCAGGGATCCATTTAAAATACCACATCATAACTACATGTTTGCTATGAAACAGTGAGTCGGTTCCAGACTCATGACAGAAAACCCTTCATCTCGGGTGATTTCCTTGGCATGATTCTGTCATATGGGCACCACTTTAAGCAAAGCATAAACATAGCTATATGTCCAATTGGTTTCACAAGACAATCACACCTCCAGGATATCATCTGAAGCAGATCTGACCCCTTGGAGAGGCAGAGCTCCAGATACTATCTTCTCAGAAAATAAGATTCATTAAAGCAGTAAACAAGTGCTTTCCTCTTCCAAAGAATAGGTGAAGATTGACATTTGGAATATCTGCAGCCTAACTCTATGTATGCTTATTTAGCAGTAAATCCTACTGAGTTTAATGAGACTTTACTCTGAAATAATATTGTAGCCTTGAATTATCTGTTAATGAAAAGCTGTTTGTGTTTTCTGTTTATGCTGCTGTTATTGTATATTTTTATCATTCACATGAGTATTATGTTCTTGATCAATTGTAAATCCTTTAAAAGTTTCTGTTCTGAACACAAAAGTTAAAAAAACCCTCCAACCAATAATGGTAATAACTAAGATTTAATGACATAATTTTTAATTCTCTATGCTGTGAGAACTCCTGAGAGGTATAGTTAACTGACCTTGACATCCATCGGTATATAATTCTGCCATAGTGGTTCACTTGCTTGGACAGGTTCAGCTCTGATATAGCCAATGGAGTTTCCATCCTCTTTAAAATCATTCACAGCTCTTATGGTGAGCTATGCTCTGGCACAGCTGTCCTCCTTGCACACAGGCTAATTCATCATTCTTTTGAGAGAGGTTAACAGTGTTTTCTTTCTTTTTAACATAATTAAGTCAGGCCTCAGTCACATGGGCCAGA
The DNA here is from genome assembly GCA_029375565.1 of Gekko gecko. Classification (NCBI taxonomy): domain Eukaryota; kingdom Metazoa; phylum Chordata; class Lepidosauria; order Squamata; family Gekkonidae; genus Gekko; species Gekko gecko. The sequence goes on along the minus strand of JAPDNY010000003.1, from coordinate 57,140,362 downwards.
TAATGCGGGGGGGGGAGGCGTGGCTATTTGCACCATCGCAATCTGATCCACGATTAGGTGATCAGACGCGACGGCAGCACACCAGGGCTTCCTCCATCAGCATGCACAGCAAAGAGGATGACCCGGGGGAATAGCCGTGCGCCGGCGTGATCACACTGTGGGAGTCCATAGGCAGCCCATGGCAAACCATTTGCCAGTAGGTTGATCCAGGTACCTTTTAAATGTGCATCTTTGGTGGCACGCCACGGGTTAGTCACAGATACGCTACGCCTCCCAGATGTTCCGGTGTGATCGCGCCCAGAAAATCCGCTGGACTATCATGTCTTCTGCAGTGCAAATGCTCCGTGTGACCGGGGCCTCAGATGAGTTTCCACACCATATGACAACTGCTGCTATCCCAAAAGTCACAAATGAGAGTTTAAAAATTCAAACAAAAGCATTGTGCTGAAAAATGCAAATTCAGTAGACTAAATCTGAAGCTCAGCACTGCCTATCTACCCCTCTGTCTATCCCGTCTGCTACTAGATTCTGCACTTACCTTCAGACTTACCTTGAGAGTCTTTCAGAGTCTTGCTTACTTCTTTGCTCTCATGTGCTGCTACAACCCTGCCCACAATACCCTCCCTTGTACCTCTGGCCCTCCTCCCCTTTTGCCAAAGCTGCCTCCTGGAACCGATGCGATGCACTACTCTTGCACTTCCTACAAATCCTTCTTCAAATTCGGGCTTTCTTGTGAAGCCCTGAACATGACCTCTTAGTCCCCTTTTACTCCCAACACAAAGCCTAATCTTACAAAGTTGATGTGCTTTTTTTCTTTTGCCATCTTCCTTTCCTCTCTCTTGAGGACAGAGTTCTCACCACAAGGCCCCCCACAATGCAACCTCCTCCTCTCTAGTACCTTGACTGTGTCTATTTCTCTCTTTTTAAAAAAACTGGCCTCTTTCTACTCAGCTTTATTTCTGTACTGTTGTTATTTTGCCTAGATGTGAAGAGTGTCACTAAATTTATTTTAATCCTCCTTCTATATGTTTCACATTCAACAGTTACCAAAATGACTAGATAGAGAGCCACAGAGTATGGTGTAGTGGATAGAGTGTCACCTTAAGATCTAGGGGGCTGGGTTCAAAGTTCCATTCTCCCATGGAAGGTTGCTGGGTGACTTTGGGCCAGGCACATGTTCTCAGCCTAGCCTACCTTGCAGGGTTGTCGTTATGAGAAAAATGGAGGAAGGGAGAATGTATTGTAAGCTGCTTTGGCTTCCCAATGTGGGGTGCAACTAAATAAATACAAATACATCTTACTTACAGAGCTTTTTAAAAAGTAATTCTTAGGCTTCTTTCCAAAGTACTTTAGGATGCAAGAAATCTTTATTTAGGAGGGGGAAAGTAACTTTTCTCTGTGAAGGATGGAATGTCTTGCATAAAGCTGTGGGAGAGTTGCAGGATCCTAATGTATAAATGTGATACACAAACAGCATACTGGGCATATTCTTCATGTACATTGGCCTGGATCCAGCAATGCCAAGCAGAAACATGAATGGATGATGCACAGTTCCTTTCATGCAGAATCTTGTGCAACACTTAACACTTTTGTTCCTATATATTATAGTGCCCAGAAATTTATTCCACAAGATCTTGCTCAAGCAGAAGGGGACAGTGGGGATGCAGTCAGTCTGACCTAGCATAAGTGGCTACCGTTGCCTTGGCCTTGCATTTCCATTTGCACAAGGGCACTGGATCCAGCCATATGTCTGAAACTGAGATGAACCTCTGTAGTACTTTAATGTGAAATACCCTAAGAGAAAAGGCAATTGCTACAGATTCAAAATGTTGGTGCTTAAAAGTGCCAAAGACTCTAGTATTTATTTGCAGGATGATCACAACATTCTATTGAATCAGATTCTGAATCTGAATAAGGGTGTCCTCCCCTTTGGACTGCTCAGTGTGCGTGTGTGTAAAACATTCAATGTTGTTCAAGGGAGGAATGCTAGTTTTTTTTTGTAATCTAATTGCACTCTTGTACAACATAGAAACAAACAAACAAAATGTAAGCCATTTAAAATTAGCCTGTGTGCCAAAAAGTGCATCTCTTTTTTAGCATTTTGATACACAAGGGACTAGTTTTACAAGGCTATCTATTATTTCTTTTGTTGTTATGTTGCTGCAGAGTTCAAATGTGTGGAATGGAGCTTGGGAAGTCTCTTCATCTGTAGCCATTAGGTTAATGAACAGAAAGGTAACAATTAAGTTACAGAAAACAACTGCTCCTGTTGCTGTGCTCTACCAAGGCTTCTTAATTGGTGTCCATGTTGTCATATTGGGATTTCTCATCTATTGACATTTGACAGTAATTCTATGTGGAAATAAATTAATTCCTAAAAAGGTCTTCCCAAGAATCTGTGGAAGATGAAAGAGTACTGGAGGAGGAGGAGGAGGAGAAGGAGAAGAAGAAGAAGAAGAGTTGTATTTATACCCTGCTCTTCACTCGGAGTCTCAGAGAAGCTTACAATCTCTTTCCCTTCCTTTCACCACAACAGACATCCTGTGAAGTAGGTGGGGCTGAGAGACCTCTGAGAGAATGGCTCTAGAGAGAACAGCTCTGAGAGAACTGTGACTGACCCAAGGTCACCCAGCTGGCTGCATTTGGAAGAGCAGGGAATCAAAACAGGTCCTCCAAATCAGAATCCACTGCTCTTAACCACTACACCAAACATTAAAATGGCTCAATCTCCTTTTTAATAGAACTTTTTCATTGTGGTGGTAAGATTTATACAGACCTCCAAAAATTAAATCAGTGGTACATACTCTTTTTCCATGACATGCTGTACTAGGTCCAGTGCCAGTTACTATCCAATCTTTTGATAACAAAATTGTTATCTTGGACCTTGAACAATTTGAGAAGCAAAGAGTGTGACACAGAGTGTTGGACTGAATGGGCCATTGGCCTGATCCAACATGGCTTCTTTTATGTTCTTGTAACAAACCTGCTCAGTCTAATTTGAATGGACATGAAAGGGTAGCATTAAAAATATTGGTACAGGACCAGACCATCATAATAAAGGAAGCTGACAGGGGAGGAGCTATAGTGACACAAAATAGGAAGGAATATGAAGCAGAAGTATTTGGACAATTGCATGATCAGATTTATTATATTCCATAAAGACATGACCCAACAAAAAAACATTCAAAAGGTGATTAGAACCTCGCTTGAGCAAGAAATGGTTATGAGGTATATTTTAATACAGAAAGAGCTTTTTAAGATAAAGAACACCTGTGTTTTTTACTCTCTCAAAAGACCTATAGTGTCAGGTTACAATTCAGTCCTTGAACAATTCTCCAAGTATGTAGGATATTTTTCTTAGACTCTTTGTACCAATATTAACATCATATTAAGGACACCACTGATACTATTAACAGTTTGGGCCATCTGAAAAATGTTGATGCCAATGTTCTTCTAGTAACTTTAGATGTGGTCTCCTTGTATACAAACATTACACAACAAGAAGCCAGGGCCTGGATTTACCATGAGGCCTGCTTGCAGCCCCGTGGGGAGGGGGGAGGGCAGGGCTCTTGCAGGCAGGGTGGGGGCCAGGCTACAACAAACGCAGGAAGCTTGGTCCCACCTGATCCTGCTGCCAGCCACAAGCACTTTTGGTTATAGAAAATACATGGATGAAGAAACAAGATCACCATCCACCCACATTTTTTCTTGTGGCACTGGTTGCATTAGCATTAGCCAAGAATTATTTTTCATGCAATGACATTTTTTTTGGCAGATGCACGGTATTGCCATGAGGTCCTTTATGGATCTGTAAACTGCTAATTTATACATGGGCAAATCTGAGAAGGAATTTGTATATTCGGAGAGGAATCCTTTTCAAAGTTTTATATCTATATAGTGGAGATGTATTGATGATATTTTCTTAATATGGAAAGGCAGATGTACTCAGTTGCAAGAATTTCATAGGTGGCTTGAGGTTCAGGATAATGATATCAAATTTGAAATACATTTCAATGAACATCATATCAGTTTCCTGGATTTCATGTTTAATAAAAAGGACAATAGGATATGGACAAATATATACAAAAAAACCCCTACAGATAGAGTTTCCTTTTTAAGTTTTGATAGTTTTCATCCAACTCATATAAAATAACTTACCATATAGCCAATTCTTGAGAGTTTAAAGGAATTGCACAAATATTGAAGAACCCTAAAACAAAATTTTGCCACCAGGGTTACCCAGCCCACATCTTACAAACAGCGTATGATAAGGCTACAGGATTGCCCACTCCATGTTGAGAAATTCCTGAAGATTCTGTGTAGAAGGGAAGATTTATTATTTATTACATAAGAACAAAAGCAAGTCACAAAGCGAGAGAATTACAGTCAGTTTGACTTACAATCACATCATTATACTACTAAAAAGGAAAATATATAAAAACTGGAATATGCTATATGATGTTCAGCTTTGTGATAAAAAACAGTTGGTTCAAAAGACAATATCATGGTTTTGCGCTCTCACCCCAGTCCAGGGATAAGAGTTACAATCCCATGCGCTTCAATAACATTTAAACAACTCCAAGAAAATGTCTGCACACTCCCTAAGGTATCAGTAGTTGTGCCACCAGGACCTCTGGACAACAGGTTCCCACCAGCTTAGGAGCAGAAGTCCCACCTCCTGTCTGGTTTCTGGGAATTAATAACTTATCAGCTCTGTGCCAGAGCTGCAAACAATTAATTAACACAGTGGTAGCTGCATCACCAGAAACAGCCTAGGCACAAGATTAAGCCTTAGAGTCAGTTTGCAACAGAGTCACAAAACCAGATAACATTGATTATATATTATCTTTATTCAGTGCAGAAGCATGTATATATAATGAGACTAGCAAAAGGTAAAGCTCTAACTACACATAGAGGTATTCCATAGTTACCCAGCTTTCAGAGGTCTCAAATGGTTCATTGTGCAGATAGTCCAAAGTCTCACCAAAGGATCTTGAGAAGGAACTACATGATTGCTGTGGGCAGTTAAATCCAGCTTTGCTGCCCACTAGTAAAATTCCATGTTGCAAGGATACAGTCCAAAGGGGAACTCTCTTCCAAAAAGGAATTCTCTTTCCAAGAAAACTCCTCCCCTCTTCCCATAGGGTGATCACAACTATCCTCCTCTTCCGTCACAACTGAATATGGTCATTATCCAATCGTGAGGGAGTGAAGGGGCATGTCCAAATCTCCAGTTAGTAGCCATTGCCTACGTGACAGAAGTCATGTCAGAGAAGCTTTGATGTGTTAATATCGTGGGACAGCTGTGTCCCAGGCTTGGGAAGGTGCCTGCAGGTCTATGTGCTCCAGCAAAGGTGTCAAAGTGTCTGGTATATGGATATCAGGCTTGGCATCTGGCATGCCATCTGCCCAGGTGACAAAAGTCACATGGAAGTGTTAGCAGCTAAGCCATTTGGCCCTGACAGGAATAGTTCAGGAAAGGCTTTTCCTATACAGACAAATTGGTTCACAGCAATGACTTTGTTCCAATTAACCTACAATGAACCATCCCAGGAGCAGGTTTGCCCAAAGGCTATTTTAGATGTGGACATTGCAAATGTTGTAACTCGAACTATGAAACTTGAACTATGAAAAGTTTAATAAATCCTCTTCATTAAAAAGAATATGTTTTAAACAACTACACAGCATGAAATTCAGATATGGTTATATATGCCAACAGATGTTCTTGTAATAATATGTATGGAAGACATCTAGAAAATTAAAGACTCAAATATCTGAACACAGACGCAACATATTTCACAGAACAGTTGGTGTCCCTTTGGCACAGCATTTCATGAAAAAAGAATGTGGACCCACTGATTTCATTTTTGGAGGTGTATATAAATAATACCACCACAATGAAAAAGTCCTGTTAAAAAAAGAGATGGAGTAGTTTTTAAAGTTGCAGACTTTGGTCCCTCGTGGGTTAAATTCTGATCTGGTACTTAGAATCATAGAATCATAGAATGTTAGAGTTGGAAGGGACCTTGCAGGTCATCTAGTCCAACCCCCTGCACTCTGCAGGAGCACAGCCAAAAGATAGCCCTACAACACACCCAAAAGATGGTCATCCAGCTTCTGCTTGAAAACGTCCAGGGAAGGAGCATCCACCACCTCCCGAGGCAGACTGTTCCACAGCTCAACCACTCTTACAGTTAGGAAGTTTCTCCTGACCTTGCTCAGTTAATCTTTGTATAAAAATGCTCCACTTTAAAATAATTTAATTATTGTGGACCAGTCCAGCACTAGGTGAATTTTCTGGTCAGTATTTGTTTCATATTATATACTTTTACTGTCTTGCTTGATGTCCAATGCATAATTTATTTTTATTCTATATTTTGACAAATATGTATCTGTTTATTCATTTTGATCCTATCTTTTAAAATCTATATATCTAATTCTCAACATCCCCTCTGTGTGTGGATACTTATTTCCACAGATAGGGGGCACACTCTCCCCAAACAGGTTCTTCTACGGATTCAGGGGACTCCATGGTTCTGCAGAAAAATCCCAAAAGTATTTTAAAAAAACTTTGGGAGGGGTGAATCCCCCCATACCTTTTGAAATGGCTGCCACAGGGATCCACTTCAGGCCCCACTGCATCAACAGGGAGAGGGGAGGAGGGGGAAGGAAGCAAAAAGCAGGACTGGATCTAGATAGCAGGGGGTTTGGAGCCAGGCTTGGGACTAGGATTGCCCACTCCATGTTGGGAAATTCCTGAAGATTCTGTGTTGAAAGTCTGAGGAGTACAGAGTTTGGGGAGGGGAGAGGCCTCAGCTGGACATAAGGCCACAGAGTTCACCCATTTTCTCCAGGGGAACAAATCTTTATGTTCTCTGGGGTTCAGTTGTCATTCTGGGGATCTTCAGGTCCCACCTGGAGGCTGGCAAATCTAGGCCTAGCAGCACCCTCTGGGTAACTTCATACCACCTGACTTGCATGATTCAGCTAGGCCTGGCTGCTTGCTACTGTTCAACACTGGCAAGCCACCTAATGAAAGTCAGTGCAGTATAATGGTCAGAGCTTCAGAGTAGGGTTTGTGAGGTGCAGGTTTAGATCCCCATCTTGCTGTGGAAACTCACTGGGTGATTTTGGACCAGTCACATATTTTCAGCCCAACCTACCTCATAGGGTTGTTGTGTGGATAAAAAGGAGGAGAGAATAATTTAAACACAAAATGCTCTACGGCTGGCAATAGCACTACAGATAAGATTAGAGTTTCAATAGCTATTCCACACACAAAAGAACCTCCTCAAGAAACAGGAAACCTCCTCAGGAAACAATCCATAGACAAAAGAACCTCCTCAGGAAAACTCCTCCATTAGCATGTTTATAGCATGGAGAACTATACAAGATAATGACTCAGCCCTACCCCACCTTCCAGGGTAGAAAGAAATTACTTGCCTACCATTTTCTGTTCACTTTGACACAGAGAATACTCCATCTGTCTGTTTTATACCTCTGAGGATGCTACTCACAGCTACTGGAAAAACATCAGGTCCTACAATCCCAAGACCATGGCCACACAACCCGGAATATCTACAGCAACTAATGAACTCCAGCTGTGAAAGCCTTTGACAACATATTGAAAGGCTTTGATAATAATTTAAACTGCTTTAGTCCCCAACGTGGAGAAAGACTATAGTTTTCCTCAGTAGAAGCTGCACAGGGAAAGGACATGCAAAGCTAAAGGCAGAGGAGCAGATAAAAGTAGGTTGGCTGTTGTTATGTATGCAGGCCACCACTAGGGGCCCGCAGTTTCAGGTTAGAGCTTGGCTCCTTAGAACAATAGAACTGTAGGGTTCTAGTCAACCCAGTATCCACCAATAGAACCTTTGGCGGCAAATTCAACCCCCCCAATGGGACTGTGGGTGTACCGGGTGCATGTGTATATAGTCGGCCCAAATCTCCAGGAATTTCCCAATGTGGAGCTAGCAACCCTAAGAGGAACTGATCTCTGTATTTGGGCAATCCATTGTGATTCCTGGAGAGTGGCTGCTGCCACTGCTGCCGTGGGTTGGGGAGTAAGTAGGTGTGAGGCCAGGAGAGTGACAGGGGCAGAAAGAGTTATGGGGTTGGGGAAGTGACAGGCATGGAGTGGAGAGAGAGAGAGAAAGAGTAAGAAAAGGGGTGGCAGGAAGGAGAAAAGGTATGAGAGAAGGAGGGAACAGGGGAAGAAGTGAGGGGGAATGAGATAGCCACTCTCACAAGTTTCTTGCGGGTTCCCACTTGTTTATGCTATTTTTAAAGTTTTATAATAATTTTTATAATGGGGTATTTCAATTATTTGTTTTTAATGCAAAGTTATGTTTTTATAGTTCCCCCAGGCTAAGCCTGTGTGGCAAAATGTGTAGGGGCTTTCTATGATAAAAATACCCAGCCAGTTATCACATGAATTCCCCCCCTTTTGTTCTACTGGCACATTGCTGAGTGCAGCAGTTTTTCTTCATCCACAACTTTTAAAGTCATAAGAGCATGAAACACTATAAACATAGTTCAAAATTAACACACTGTTAAAAAACCAGCAATAAAAACCAGCCATAGCGTAAAAACAGCTGACTGCTTGAAATGTTTTATTAATGTTTTAACTGATTTTATCTTGCTTTGTTTTATGGCTTTTGTACATTGCCCAGAGCCCTGCTGTGGCAAGGGTTGGATTACAACAGCAGCAGCAGCAACAACAACATTTGGCACCCTAAAATGAATCTCATAAAACAGTTCTCAGGCTAGAAGCAGGTTGTAAAAACAATTTTGAAAGATCTACCCCGTAAGTAGAAGCCCAAGTGAAAAAAAGAAATGTTTCATCCTGGTGCCTAAAAGACAGTGGGGTAGGTGCCAGGTGAGCCTCAAGGAGGAGGGTATTCTACAAGTTAGGTGCCACCACAGAAAAGATCCATCGCTGCTGCTACATGCCTCCCCTCTCCAAGCAGGGGCACAGAGAGCAGGGCTGGTGAGGGTGTTGTAAACTGGTGGGTTTCCCAGTCAGGAATGGGCTCCTGATACCCAACATTGATGAATCCCAGTCTTACTGAGATGCAGCAATATTTCCTGGGCTGAGGGATTAGAAATCTTCAGTGGATTTAGAAGTGTACCTCTGCATAGGACTGTGCAGGAAGTGACCTCCCAAAGACCACCTACTGAGTCTACTGGGCTTGGGCTTTGAACCCACATATTCTTATTCTGTGTCCATCATTCTCCACTGAACCACACTGTCCGTATTATTTGCAGACCTCTCTCTCTTTCTCTCTCTCTGTATACATATACATACAAACCCCTCTGTGTGAATGTGTATATGTGTGTACATACCTTTTATTATGAACAGCAACGTGATTATTTGTGCTTACTTGTTTAATGCACTGACCATAACCTTTAAGTACTTTTTGTCTGTTTTGACTCACAGCCCAGCTGCTTGCTTGCCTTTAGAAATCCTTGAGCAGTATTACAAGGTGGGGTCTTCTATCCTCAGTCCATTTTTAGATTCATTATAGCGATTTCAGGAAGTCAGCAAACATGCTTGATCAAATGCTCACTGACATAAGACTCTTACCAGAATCCTCACTACTCAGCTGCAAAGTAATTTTACAGATGTCACCCCGGCCCAGACAGGTAATAGGGATGGTACTTAGGATTGTCAAAATATGCTCCTTGCCATCTTCGGCAATTTGTAAGAACTTTGGCACAAACTGGAAATAGAGACAGATGATCAGTCTTACGCAGCACTCATATGAAACCTTTTGATGGCAAAGGGCCTCTGTTTAGAGCTGAAATGAATGTTTGGGTGTTGCATCAAAAGTTGCATTTTCCAAGCTATACATTCAAAACAGCAAGCGAAGATTTTAATAAATGAAAAATTAGCAGAAGCCATACCAATTGAAAAAGGAACTTGTCAAGGCTGTCCTCTGTCACTTTTATTATTTAGTTTAGCAAAAGAGACATTAGCCATAAAGTTCGGACAAGATACAATGTGGTTATAACAATTTTGGATCTGCAAAAAAATGTTACAATGTGTGATGGAACATACTGAAGAATTTGGATCCTTCTCAGGATATAAAGTAAACAGGATGAAGACAAAAATTATAATGAAATTCTTAGAAAGAATAAGATGATATTATAAAGAGTACAGAATGCACAGCAGCCACCAACTCTATTAAATATCTAGGGATAAATGAGACTGGACAAAATTGCAATCTAGTTAAAAACAATTATCAGAAGAACTGGAAATTGATACAAGCAGATCTATTCAGATGGAAAAAAATAATACTTTCATGGAAGAATTTTAGCAATTAAAATGAATGTAAATTTATCTGGAATGTCAAGAAACCAAAAATAAGTTTTAAAATACTTCAAGATGAGAAAAAGAGAGGAGGGTTAGTATAAAATTATATTACCAATTGGCAGGTCTGGTCTGGATTGTGGATTGGATCAAAAATCCAAGACAAAGAATGGTAAATCAGCAGATTTAGAAGTTGTACATAATTATGATTAAGAAATCAACTAAAACAATTATTATTATTTTTTTTGTAAAAACTCTCTTAAAGAAGAGAGAATTTTATTCTTTTTATAGGAAACAGGGAGGGTAGACAGGTGGGGAAAGAGAAAGATGGAGTGAATTTTTTTCTGTTAGTGAGTGTTAGTTTAGGTTAATAACCAATGCCAGTTTTGGCATCCATCGTGGTTAGTAGATCTTCTTTTTAACTTTTACGAAGTCCAAAGTCACTCTGTTAACACAGTTAGTAAAGTCCATTGGGGTTAGTAATTAAACAGCTCCTTTCAGATGTTACACGAACAGTCCTCAAAGTATCTTCTTTTTAAATCTCTTCCAGTTACGGATTGAGTCCATTTTTACTTTGAAGTCTTCCGTTCCATCCCCACTTTCCCCTGGGCTGCTGTCTTCTTCGCTTGTCCCAGTTTGGAATACTGCATCTTCCTCTCTGCTGGCACGCCTTTTCAGAAGTTTCTGTATTTTAAAGATGAAATCCTTCTTTCTTTTCTCTTTTTCCTTGAACTTCTGGCTTTCAGGCTTCCTGGGCTCCACAAACTCTTCAACTGAAATTAGATCTCTAGTTTGTCGCTTGGTATGCTCAACATCCCCTTCTACTGGCAGAGTATTCTCTTTTAAAAAAGTGGAATAGGCTTTGGGGGCCTTATCCACCTCTTCTTTTAATTTTGTCACTTCACTGCCAGTTAGGGGTGCCAAAACATTTGTCAAGGTAAATCCGAGATCTTCTTTCTCTTCTTCTTTAACGTCCTGGAAACCTAAGGTCAAATTCGATTTCTGTTCAATCTCCAGCATCTTTCTAGTTGTTTCCGTTATCAGTTTCTGTCGACTGATGAGGATACTATCCATTTTAGACAGATTTTCGTTGATTTTCCGCAGTTGTTCCAGCAGAGGGCACAGCATCTCCTTTTCCTGTTGATTGACAGCAAGCTCTTGGGGGGGGCTATCTGGACCGGAAGTCCCTCCTCTCTCCTCTTCCGGTATTTGCAGGACTTTTTCCAACATCGACATTTTGTTTTTTTGTTTACTTTTCAAAAGTTCGTGCCACATCCCCCAGAAAGCTGAAATGATCAAAATCTTCCATGCAACCCCAATGGTACTTTCACCAACGCCTTTTCTTCTCTCAGCCCCCCTTCGCGCTCCCTTTTTGGATCTTTCTTCTCAAAGGGGGTGGGAACTCCTCCCTCCTCCCAACGCTTAAACGCATGCAGGGGGGCTCCGATTTACGCTTCAAAATAGATCTCCAACTCACGATTCGATGCCACTTCTTCTTTTTATGTTAAGCCATAACGCTGTCTTCACTCCTGGAATTCGGTGGTGCCGCTAAGTCCCATTACGGGCACACCGCAGCGGGGCCGATTGGGGCAGGGAGAAAGCCTCAATTTCCCGGCTGTCTGCCGGCAAAGAGGCTACTCCCCATGCGCCCCCGGTTCGGAGCCTTTACCTAAGGCTCACTAGGGTCTTTCGCAAATGCGAAGACCCCCCCTAACTGCGTGCGGGCTAACCGCCTCCGGGAGCGACCCGAGAAGCGGCCGCCATTCGCGACGACCGAAACCGAAAACCAACTAAAACAATTATAACTTGAGAAAGGAGTCATATAATTACAGATGAAGTTTTGAGAATATGGTTTGCACATTAGAACTTACTGAGTCCTCCAGATTCCCCAATAGTGATTTCTTAGCACATGGTAATATGGTAAATGCTTAGAGGAAACTCAAGTCCTGGCAAGAAGAGCAAGTGAAAAAAATGTATGATTAAGTGGATGCAGAATTTCAGAGAGCAAATACCTATACAACAATGGGCACGATTATGAGATAAAGAAATTAAGTCCACAGCCAGCCAGTCATTAAGAGAAAATTGGTATAAAATGTTTTTAGAACATAAGAACATAAACATAAGATCTTGTCTCACTAACCTGTTAGTGTTCTTTGAGGGAGTGAACAAACATGTGGACAAGGGGGACCCAAGAGATTTTGTTTACCTTGACTTCCAGAAAGCTTTTGATAAAGCTTCTCATCAAAGACTACTAAGTAAGCTCAATAGTCCTTTTGTGGAGCAAAAACTGGCTAATTAATAGGAAACAGAGTGTGTGTATAAATGGGCAATTTTCACAGTGGAGGGTGGTAAGCAGTGGGATACCGCAGGGATCAGTACTCGGTCCAATGCTTTTTAACTTGTTCATTAATGATTTGAAGTTGGGAGTAAGCAGTAAAGTGGCTAAATTTGCAGATGACATGGAGTTTTTTGGGGTGGTGAAAACCAGGGAGGATTGTGAGGCACTCCAAAGGGATCTGTCGAGGATGGGCGAGTGGGCATCAATGTGGCAAATGGGGTACAATGTGGCCAAGTTCAAAGTAATGCACATTGAAGCCAACAATCCTAACTATAAAAACACATTGATGGGGTCCAAATTGGTAGAGACTGACCAAGAGAGAGATCGTGGAGTCGTAGTAGATAACTCACTGAAAATGTTGAGACAGTGTGTGACTGCAATAAAAAAGGCCAATGCTATGCTGGGGATTATTAGGAAGGGAACTGAAAACAAATCAGCCAGTATCATAATGCCCCTGTATAAACCAATTGTGAAACTTCATTTGGAGTTCTGTGTACAGTTCTGATCACCACACCTCAAAAGGACATTATAGCATTGGAAAAAGTGCAGAAAAGGGCAACTGGAATGATAAAAGGGTTGGAATGCTTTCCCTATGAAGAAAGATTAAAGCGCTTGGGGCTGTTTAGCTTGGAGAAACCTGCTGCATGCAAAGCTGATGGTCTGTCCTTGAATTAATTTTGCAGCTTCAAGAATTGGAAACAGCCCCCAATAAATAGCCCTGGAAACATTCTCTCCTTCTCTCTTATCAGTTGCCTACTTTTCCAACATAACACTTCAACTTTGTTAAAAATGCATCTTTTTTATTTTAGAAAACAAGATAATAAAAGGGATACAAAAGAAAGGGATTATACAACAAGAAAGGGGTTATATAACAATAACAAGCCATATATATCGAAGATTGCAGAATGTATCAAACAAGAAATAAAAATTATTTCTCCCCAGCATACCTTTCATCACAATTTTGGGGACATTTTCTTTAGAGTACAATGATCCTAACTTCAGATATTGTCAGTTTCAGATTTTATAATTGATCTATTTTACAACTATGTTATTAATTTCTACATATTCCAGTACTATATATTGTTCAACAGTGGAATCAGCTGCCTAGGGAGGTGGTGAGCTTGCCCCTCACTGGCAGCCTTTAAGCAGCGGCTGGACAAACACTTTTCAGGGATGCTTTATGCTGATCCTGCATTGAGCAAGAGGTTGGACTAGGTGGCCTGTGTGGCCAATTCCAACTCTGTGATTCTATGATTCTATATTGCATATTTCATCATTTCTACCTACTATCTATACATTTTAATATAACAAAATTTAAAGAAAAATCCATTATATAATATCTCAATAAAGAATAAATAATATTTTGTTCCAAGTCCATTTCCTTATACATTTATATTCAAAACTTATTCTCATGGGTTTGGTATCCCAGTTGATCTGAGGTTCACAGCTGGGTTGCAGCTGGCGAAGATCAGCAGGCGGGCTGATGACCGGGCAAAGGATTCCAGTGCTCCTGCGGAGGGGAAAGTATAGCAATGGGACTAGGCAAAGAGTCAAGGGAAAGGGACAGAGAAACAATTTAGCTCGGTCTCCTTCCAGTCTACGTACCATCCCAAAGGCTGTAGTCAGTGGGACTAGGGCGAATGACCCCTCTCTGACATTGGTGTTGTGTAATGCCAGGTCTATAAATAATAAGACCATGGTCCTTCAGGACTTCCTGCAGGAGCAGAATACAGACCTGATGTGTGTGACAGAGACCTGGGTGCGGGAGGGAGAGACAGTATCTCTCTCTCAGTCAGCCCCTCCTGGGTTCTCAGTCCTTCAGCAATCACAGATTAAGGGGCCAGGGGGAGGAGTGGCATTATTCATCCAGAAGATCTGGACCAGGAGTTACAAACCATGGCTGGTTGGCTTAGGCTGAGCCGGCTAAAATTGAATCCAATGAGGACAGAGGTCCTGTGCCTGCATCAAGGTGGTCCGAGGGCAGGGATCCCACCCCTGACCTTTGATGGAGCTCCGATGGTGCCAGCACCTGAGGTTAGGAGTCTGGGAGTGCTCCTAGATACTTCCTTAACAATGGAGGCCCAGGTAGCAGCCACTGCCAAATCAGCCTTTTATCACCTTCGGCTGATCAGGCAGCTGGTTCCCTTCCTCAAATGCAATGACTTGGCAACAGTGATCCATGCTATGGTCACCTCGAGACTGAACTACTGTAATACTCTCTACATGGGGCTGCCCTTGTCTTAAATCCGGAAGCTGCAGCTTGTGCAAAATGCCACCGCCAGTCTTTTGATGGGACTCCCAATCCAGGAGCACATCCAGCCTGTGCTAAAAGCATTGCACTGGCTGCTGATAGCATATCAGTTCCATTTCAAGGTGCTGGTTCTTCCCTTTAAAGCCCTTTATGGCCAGGGACCTACATACCTGAGGGACCACCTTTCCCCACATGTACCCCAGAAAGCACTGCGATCAGGGACCCAGAACCAGATGGCCCTCGTAAGTTTCAAGGAGGCCAGGCTAGTAACAACTAGGGCCAGGGCTTTCTCGGTGGTGGCTCCATTCTAGTGGAATGAACTCCAAGAAAAGACCAGGGCCCTGCGGGACCTTTTGCAGTTCTGCAGGGCCTGTAAAATGGAGCTCTTCTGCTAGGCCTTTGGAGCTGCCACCATTGCCAACAACTGACAGGCTAAGGCTAGAGAGCCCTGTCCCTCCCTAGGACCCTGTCTATAGCCTGAGCCAGGCACCTGGGATGGTCTAAGGAGATCAAGAAGCCGACTGCAAGAAGAGAGAACAACTGCTGTGTAATTAGTAATACTAGCGCTTTATTATGTTTTTAGGCAGGGCTTTTTTTGTAGAAAAAGCCCAGCAGGAACTTATTAGCATAATAGGCCACACCCAACAGCAGAAACTCATTAGCATATTAGGCCACACCCCCATGTTACCAGAAGTTTGGACACCCACCTTTTGCTTCTTATTCTGTTTACCTTGTTTGTTGTCAAAACCCAGGGCTTTTATTGTAGCAGGAACTCCTTTGCATGTTAGGCCACACAACCCTAATGTAGCCAATCCTAATTAGTTTCTGCTGTTGGGTGTGGCCTATTATGCTAATGGGGTTCCTGCTGTGTGTGGCAAACTCATGAGCCAGCCAGAACTCCATTCCTGTGTGTTCCTGCCCAAAAATAGCCCTGTTTTTAGGATTAATTGCTTTTAGGATTGTTAAATGTTTTAACTAATGTTGTCTAACTTATATTTTATGTATTTTGTAAATATTATGTTGTTTTTTGTAAGCCACCCTGAGCTGGCCTTGGCTGGAAGGGTGGGGTAGAAATTTAATAAATTAAATCAAATCTATTCGGCTTTGTCTTGTACCACCTTCATTTGCATTGCAATATATTTATATACAATTTTAAAACTATTTCTTATTCTAAATTGTAAATGTTTTGTAAATTTTAAACTGTTTCTCATTCTGTTTGTCTTCTGCTTGCATAATAAGCACTCCTCGTCTCAAATTTTGAAATTGATCTGCTTTGCCACTACTGCACAGTCAGCAAATTTATTTTCCCATTTTTCTAAGCTTAGACAAATGTTTGATTTTCATTTTCCTGCATAAAGTATTCTAGCCACTGTTACAATATATTCAAATATCTCTTCCAAAATTCTTGGAAATTTGTTAGGTAATATTCCTAGCATATTCTTAGCTTCCACAGGAAATTTAAATTTTAATATATTTTGCATTTTCCCATGTATTCTCAATATCCTTTGAAGTAATATACCATGTAAAATATTTTATAACAATTTTCTCTTAATGCCTGGGTTCCTGAGCTTTCCACAAATGTGCACAGTCAAGAAAGTTGCTGAACCTTGTCAAAGGAAGTTTGGGCAGCCTGTAAGGTGACCAAAGTGTTTACCAATGCAGGCTGTACTATGAGGTGTATTTTTTCAACCTCCCAGGAACTGCTCTTTATTATAAAAATTCAGGTTGTCCACATCAGACTCAGACTGATAGCAAGGACTATTAACAAGCTGACGAAATTGTGCATTTAATAAAATAAGCCATGACAAAAACTTGACAGTAGACATTTCAGCGAAATACTACCTGGAATGCCTAAAATGAGCACATAGAACAGAGGTCCCCAAATTTTTTCATATTATGGGCACTTTTGGAATTCTGGCACAGTGTGGTGGGTGCACCCACAAAATGGCTGCTGAAGCTTTTCTTCAAGCACACAGAAAAGATCCTTGTGTTGTAGCGGCAGCTGCTGCCAAGCCAACAGGGCTTAACACCTGTATCAGTTCCAAGTCTTTTGTGGAGAGTATCTTAATAAAGATTTCAAAATGCCACTGGCAGCAGGGTCTCATGGACAGGACAGCACCAACATCATGACCTGTACATTGTGATGTGGGTGGGAGTAGAGCCAGCCCTGCATAAAGGCCAGGCTCCACCCTCACCCAGCTAGTCATCACCTTGTGCTCAGCCCACCCTCCTGCCCTGTTCTTAGTGCAGGATGCAGCAGGTCAGCTGTCGGGGCCAGATAGGGATTTTTTGCCTCCACCCATGATTGGCCTTTGGGTGGAGGTGTTTTCACCTACCTTGCACTGGGTCGGTTACCTGGCAGGGTAGTGTGGGTAAGAAAGCGGAACGGGTGAGCACCTTAAGGCATATTCCCATTGGGGAACAAGGGGGCCATCAGGAACAGCCTTCAGGTGTTGCTGCCCAGGGCTAGGAATGATGACCACCTCTGGGAACCCCTTGGGTAGGCTCCTCCCTGCAAGTTATGTGGCTTCAGGGGTAGGCACTCCTGGGTGGCAACCAGTTTGCTGGGCCACCAGTTGCGAGCCAGATTGTTGGCTCAAGGCCGGGGTTGGTGACTCGTCCCATGTTGGGCAAGGAGGTTGGCTGGAGAGTGATGCCTGCCTTGCCTGTTCTGCACCTGCGTATCTTTTCCCCTTGCCGCTTAGCTTCTGGTATTCTTCTAAATAGTTAATAAAGTGGCCCTTGTTTGATTCCAATTTGGTGCCTGTCTCATTATTCTGATTGGGGGGGGGCAATGGCAAGGCACTGCTGCTTGAAGAGAATCTTGAGTATGAAGCTGCCTTACATCAGTAAGCCATTAGTTCATCCAGCTCATTATATTTACTAGGACTTTTCATGGTTACAGGCAGTAAAATGTCTTTAGTGGTCTTAGAAGGATGTAACACTGCTTAGAATCATACAGTATATCTCCACTCAAAAGATTTCCATATGAAACACAGCAATGATCATCATGCATAACAATTCTCCCATAAATGATAATGGTGAACTTAGCATGAATGTGCAGGCTTTTAGTTTTATTTATATTGAATTACAGAATAAGAAAATGGGGGGGGGGTATTTATTTATTATTTATTTATCAAACTTATACCCCATCCTCCCCGCAAAGCAGGCTCAGGGCGGTAGTTATTAGAAAGTGCTCCTGAACACCCACTTGAGGTCAGGGAATGTTTTAGCCTATTCTATGCAAAACTTCATCATTAACATAATGGGAGTTTTGCCACTGAGCTCTGCAAAAGGTGGATTGCCCCTTTCAGAAAATGAAAAGGTTCCAGGTGGTAACCCTGCACTGATCTTTATGAAGATTGGCCATTTAAAAGCATAATCACTTTTATTTCACATCATGGGTAGGGAGACAACCACAACTGTTCAGACATTATGCCTCAATAATTTCAAACCCACCAAATGGCATGTATCTACTTAAGGCTGTGTAGAAATGCCTCTCAGAAGGTGAATGAACATGGAACACTTTCACAGTATATTTCTCGACACCTAGAGTCTGTGACTATTAGGGCTTTGGGAAAGGCTGATAGAATGATTGATAGAATGGCAGGCGATTTATTGAGACATTTTCTCCTTGGGCTCCTAGAAGGACCCTGTTTATAATCACCGAAGCCAATTTTCCAGTGTGTTGTCTTGCGGAGCAAGGTGGTTAATAGAGAAATCTCCATCAAGGATATGCTAGAGAAGTTTGTTAAATGAGGTGTTTTGCTGTTACCTTAATCCCAACATAGAATCCATCATTTTCTTCAGGGGAAGACTGGTGATTGGGAGAGTCCCACTAAAAGCTGTGACAATGCAAAAGACCTGCAATAAATACACTGTCAATTTTACAACCCCCCCCCCCTTTCAAACTTAAAGCTTATTAAAGATGACTGAAGCTGTTGTGAAGATTTTCTTGAGATTTTATGTTTTAAGAGGACTGCTTTACTGTTTGTCTGCTTTGTCGCCCCATGCCTTCAGCCTTCCGTATTTTAGACCCTTGCTGCAAGACTATTCATTAATCAGGGAACTTACACAAAGCCTGCAGGCATGAAAAACTGAGTCACCAACATATATTCACCAGAGTCCTGTTAACACTTAAAGGTTTAGCCAACTGAGTGTGTAGGTGATGCCAAAGAAGTCCAGCTGGCTTTGATCTTCAGAAGTGGCTATGACTAGAACCTCCTGCGTGCTGAATTTGTTTAACCCATATGTCCCAGAAGATTAAATCTCTGGGAGATTTAAAATGGGCAGAGGGAGAAAGGTGTATTCTGATCTGTGGTCCTTGCAGAAAGGACAGAATAAAAATGTAATAGATCTGTAGACTGAAATAATTGCAGTCTGTCCTCTACCCTTTCTCATGTTAACTTGGAGAAACAGCACTAAGGACTTGCACTGGAGACCTTGATCAGCCATTACTATCGCAGTACACACTGAATATAAAACATGCTTCCTAAGTGCTGAAAGAAGGCTTTCCAATCTCTAGGTGAAGACTGGAGATCTCTCAGAATTACAACTGGTCTCCAGACTACAGAGATCAGTTTCCCCAGGGGAAATGGCTGTTTTAGAGGCTGGACTTAATAGCACTATATCACACTGAGGTCCCTCTCCTCCCCAAATTCTGCCCTCCCTCCACCTCCAAATCCCCAAGAATTTCCCACCCCAGAGTTGGCGACTGTAGCTCAAAGAGAGGCAGTTCTGTATATCCCTTCATCTCCTTTCCCGGCTGGTCTCCTTGTTGATGGAGTAAGAGCAAGCAGGGGCTGCATGTGAAGCAATGTATTAGAGATTACGGCCAAGATCCATTATGCTGTTTAAGTTGTTCCGTGCGCCAAAGGTTGCTTTAGACACATGTTCTTCGAACAAAAGCTTTTTGTTTGAGAAGAGGAAAAGACTTTGAAGCTAAGCACTGCAAAGCCATTTTGTTGCTCCAAGAGAGATTTTTTTTTTTTAAATCACATAGCCCTTGTACACAATCAAAGTAAGTTCTTTGAATTTCAGGAAAGGTTGTATGGCAGGGAAGAGACCAACAAGCCCATCTCTTCCAGACACAGACATTCCATTTAAGTACCCAGATATGTGCCCCATTCAATAACACACCATCTTCTTTCCTTTGTGGACCATGTTGCTAATACTATGCATTGCCTTAGACTCCATGTCATCCATCTAAAAGACAAAGGTACTTTTTACATCATATGCTGAGCTCTGATCGTGAGAAACTGTTTACTCCCTTTGGACCCATATACAAACCCTGCTGAAATGATAAGGGTATGACAGCAAGGTTTATTTTTCAATGAGCAAGAGAGATCAGGCCAATTATGTTGCAGCAAAGCAATCGTTATCTCTGCTGAGACAACACACCATCTGCTATCTTAATGGGTTTTTACCCCAAATAAACAATTCTTCCTTTCCCAAGACTAAACCAACAAGTTTCCTTCTTTTGAAGGAAAGTATATATCACATGAACTATTCATTTAGAGCACGTTTACCCCCACCTGGCTCCATAAGGCACTCCGGCTGCGTTACAGTGTTAATTAAAACCACAAGAAAGACGATAAAACTACAAAACAATATCATTAAAATAGTATATAAAATACAAATTACTATATTTCATAAGAATGACTGCATAGTTCAGCTTCACACAGCCTGTAAAAAGCCAACAGTGCTGTCACCGGGAATATTCTGGTGCAGGTGGGCACCAATCTCACCTCCCTACAAGATGGATTTTTTTCCCCTACAGCTTTGATCAGCTGTGCAGACTTCTCACACGGGAGCATATTGGGAAAGGTAATTCTGCAAGTCTGTGAGCCATTAAGAGCTATACATAATAGCTATCACCTTGCCTGCAGAGATGAAGCAAGTGGTGACCAGAGACCCGGCTTCTCAGCGGTGGCTCCTTCAGAACGCTTCCCTCCTTAAGGCTATCCTTACGCCTGCTTGCTTGTCCTTTAGGTGACAGACGAAAACATTTCTCCTTACCCAGACTTGTAATGGAAAGTTTTCATATTTTAAGCTGATTGCATGGTCTGCTTCTAGCCTTTTTAAAATGTTTTTTTTTTTTAAAAAAAAAAAATTATTCTTATTTTCCAAGCACAAGAAACAATTACAGGTTTCCTAAATTGAAAGGAAATCATTACATTCAACATTTTTTTCTTTCATTTTTACAGGCAGTCCAAACCCCTTGTTTCTGCAAATCACGATCATCTGAACATTGATATTTCTTTTACTATGGGCTGCTTCTAGCCCGAGGGTTTTTTTCTGGTTTGTGATTTTAGGGCTTGTTTAAATACTGGTATTTTAAATGCCTGTTGTTGTTATACATTTATTTATTTATAACATTCTGAGCTGCCTTGTGCAGGTATTGGGAGAAGCAGTATATAAATAAATAAGTACTTTGCATTGATCCTTGAAAGTGAAAATTGGAAGCACTGGTATTATAGAAGTACACGTGGGGATCTGCAAGAAACTTGTGGGAGCGGCTATCCCATTCCCTCCACCTCTGCTTCTTCCCTTCTCCCCCTACTTCTCTCATACTCTTTCTCTTTCCTGCCAGCCCTTTTCTTACTTTCTCTCCCTCTCCCCCCCGCCTGTCCCTTCCTTTCTGCACCCACCTCATCACTCTTTCTGCCCCTTCGCACAGCCTCCCACATACCCCCCCCCCAGCAGCAGTGGTAGCAGCAGCAGCCCCTTTCCAGGAATCACAATAGACTGCCCAAATACAGAGATCAGTTCCTCTTAGGATTGCCAGCCCCATGTTGGGAAATTCCTGGAGATTTGGGGGTGGAGACTTAGGGAGGGAAAGGTTAGAGTTTGGAAGTGATCTCAGCAGGTTATAATACCCTAAACTCCACCCTTCACTGTGATCTCCATTCCCCACGGCTGGTGTCTCCATGCTGCTCTGTGGCGCAGGCTGCTCGCCACCACCTGCGGCCCTGCTGCTGCTCCAGCCATCACCCTGGCTCCTGCCGAGGTGATCATGCTGTGACCGGTGTTCCCTCTAAGCTGAATTAGTGCGAGCTAGCTCATAGTTTTTTAGCTTCCACCTCACACAATTAACTATGTCTTAGCTCCGGAAGGATGGCGCCAGAGCAAACTAACTTAGGCAGTAGCCAAATCACCTGCTCACAACTTTGATGCCAGTAGTTCACAAAGTAGAATTTTTACTCACAAGACTCCACAGCTTAGAGGGAGCATTGGCTGTGACTCTTCCACACTGCCTCGGCCTTCCCAGGCTTCAGGCTGCACGTTCACTCCAGCAGCCTCAGGACTCGACCTAGACCATCTGAGCATGAGGCACCAAGAGGAAGTAGGAGGGAGGAGTCAGCAAATATATTCCTTCGGACTCCTCCTCCCAGCAACCTTACATGGGAATGCCAGCTCTGTGAGTGGAGGAGCCATGTTATATGTGGCAAAAGACTCTGATTTCCTGTTCCATGGGCCTTCATCCTAAAATAATAGAAAGTCTGTGCCATATGGCTTTAATGTATACACCCAAAGGTAGCGTCTCTGATCCCTGCCGGTGTTTTTAGCCTGAAGTGGTACATAATGTTTCTTGCAGCTGAAAGGAGCCAACATGGTACCATTTGAGGTGAAGAGCAGCTTCCCTGTCTTTCTTGTGCTTCAGATTATACATATTTATACCTCAGAAGAGCTTCTTCTATTAAAATTTCCCATGTATGGAAGGAATCTCCCATCCATGGAGGAAGTTCTTCAGTAAATTGAAAGGCATTAGGGATAATAAAAGAAATGGATTCACCAAGGCAGATTCAGTGTAACAAATTTTAATAATTTAAAGAACAGTGTATAACAGTGTATGGGGGGGGGGCGTTGGATCAGTGATCCATGGGATACTTGAAGATAAGTAAGGTATTTGCCTTTTAAAAGTCTTGAACTTTCTGTTGTGTCCTGAAGCTGGAATCTGCCCTATCTTTTCCTATGTTAAGCATCAGACATAAGAAGGGATTGTAAGCTGTAACATTCCCATTGGTTGGTTTCTGTGAAACCTGGTAAATAACCAACCATAACTGTACATATGCTTTTGGAGGGAACAAGCCTCATTGGTCTTTATCCTTGTTTTCCTATTGGTTGTTAACTGAACTATGGGCGTGGCTTTGACAGCCCGGATTTTTAAAAAAGGAGCTGTGCTCCACTATTCTCTGTGTGTGTGTTATTGAGTTGTCTGATCCTTGAGTTGCTATTACAATAAAGCTGAATCACTTTGCTGAAATCTCTACCTTATTGAGTTGCATACTTAACACTTTCTGTACCCATTATGCTGTGTAAAATTCCTTCGTGTCCCGTCCCCCCTTCTCCTACTCATTCTTACACTTCTCATATTAATAAGACCCACTCCTTTGGCACAGATCTACAGTTTTGTCAGTTTGTCAGTTTGTCACATAACTATTAAGATAATTTCTCTCACAAATTTCTTGCCTTCAGGTGAACACTGGCTCTTCCTTAGTAGCACAACAATCAGAGATGGTTTCCTCCTTTTTATCACTATACCATGTTTTTGGGGAAGAGGATGAACAAAGTATCCTGCAGGCAATGTGAAGAGGATATTCCCTGTAAGGCATTTTTTTCTGACAGGTTTCTCAATTAATAAAATAATACTTATCTTTCCACATTCTTAAAATGCTGCCGATATGTAAAAGGAAATGCATCTTCAACTTAAAGACAGTAGTTTTAAGATTCAGAGACCTGCGCATGCATAGTTGTGGCAGATGCAACCCTACGGCTGTACAATGTAGACTTTTTGCCCTTACATAACTGACAAGAGAGAAGCACTGCTTATGTGAACAGAACTGCCTTGTTGGATGACAGCTCTTATGCATAAATCTTGTTTCGAGGAAAGCTTATGTCCATAAAAATTGGTTTGCTCCCTATTATCTGGAACAGATTCCCCCCTCCTCCTTCAACTTTAAAATCATGCCCAGAAAAATTTATCAGGGGGATTTTCACAGCCTTATCGTAGATGAACCTCCACACTGGACAGCATTAATGAAGGTGTGCCCTTGTATCACTGCTTGTCCAGCATTCTAACCACTATAGTGAACTGCTACAGAATCTGCTATTGTGTTTCTGAATAGAAGCTGAATGACTTCAGATTGAACGCACTGTCTTTCTGGTTAGGATAGTCACAAGTCCAGTTTACAGATGTAGCCTTCAACCACCCAATACAGGGACTACTTTTAAACTTGCACTCCCAAATTCAGCCAGTTATGAGTGATTCTCTCTTCAGCGAGTCAAGCTTGCTTTCTTACTTTCCTTTTCAGAGCTCCTATGATCAGGTGATCTTCAGCAATTAATAAAAGATCTAGGAATAATACCATTGTGGAAATAAATACAATGAGCTCTAGAAAGAGGCTATGGGTGAGTGCCCCGGCCTTGGGGGGAGGGGGCTGCAATGCATGTTGGAGCAATGGATTGCAAGTCATAGTAATGAAAAGGTCAGGCTTTCCATATTTCCTGATGATTGCCATTGCATCCTGATAGTTTTGCATCATATTTTGTGGGCTGCCTTGAAATGATGATGGTAAAATCAGAGCTTTTCCAGGAAGGAAGTCATTGTTATGTCCAGCAGTTTGGATTTATACTTTATACTTCTTGATTCAAAGCTGAAATTGATTTTGTCGAATGTAGTTTAGTCTGTTGGCTTCCATTTTGACATATGCATCAATGATGTATTGTTGTGTAAGATTTCCTGTAGCAAAAAATGGATTGAATTCTCTCCGGATTGATGGGTGATATTGAAAGTACAGCATTTGGATGACCTTTGATCTTGGCTTTGCAGATGGATGTTGGACAGCAAGTATGGTTCTGGGTCTGTGTTGAAGTGGAATATCAATTCCCCAGCTTTGATCACCACGTGGAAAGAAAAGAGGGTACACCAAAGGCTCTAAATTTGGGTCTAGAATGCTGATTCTTTGGCAGAGTTCAGACTGGCAGTTTGAAACGGGAGGGAGTCGTGGCAAAAAAGCCTCAGAACAAACTGTTCTGGGTTTTACCAGTCACACTGTGCCAACTGATGCAGGAGCATATCAGGAGGAGGTGTGTGGGAGCGTTCAGACTACTGGCCCAGAGATGCAGCTGTAAATGGCTTTTCCCTGGTAATTCAGCTATGTGCGCATGAGTGCATATGCCCTCATGCACATAAGCACATCTGGCCAATTTGGGGAGGATCCTGTTGCGCCGGCACCGCATTGGACGGTAGAGTGGAGCACAGCCAATCATATTGCTGCTGCCTTATGCGCAATGCGGGTTGCTCCTGGCATTTCGGGTTGGCGTTCACACTTCCTGTAAGCGGAATGAAGCAGGATACACGGGCTCTCAGGGATTTGCTACTGCTTTTAGCAGGTATTTTTTAAACACGGGAGCGAAGCAAAACAGCACGGGTTGACTATGGGTGGGGAACACCAGACAGATGTGCGTGTATGAACACCCCCTTTAATCTGCTTGTAAAATGTGGCTGAAACGTGGCTATAGTGGGGCAAACTGCCAGTCTGAACTCAGCCTTTCTGTGTTTCTATTGTTAGTGGTTGTAGCTGCATGGCAATGAATGAGCAAGTCATGGTGGAGTGGAGGCTGGTCATCTGAATTTTCAAATATAATGGCAACCTCATGAGATCTCAGAGCATTATATCTCCTTTGGTCATTTTCATGGTCTTGAATAATGGCCATGGATACAGTAGAAGGAACAGCTTTATGCATGTGAACATCCTAAATGCTCTCTTGGTCTACCGCATAAAGCATTTTACAGTCATCTGAAAATGGGTTATTATTTGTCATGAATGTAGTTAGGGTTTGCATTAGATACGCATTGCACCCACAGTTTTCTTGCATTTGCAGTCTTTGGGCTGCAGCCTCATCAGTATCAAGAATGTAAAGCTGTGCATATTCCTGTTGTTCACCATTTTCTTTTCTTTTTTGTAAAACTCTCTTAAAAAAAAGAGAGAATTTTATTCTTTTTATAAGAAATAGGAAGGGTAGACAGATGGAGAAAGAAAAAGATGGAGTGAAATTTTTCCTGTTAGTGAGGGTTAGTTTAGGTTAATAACCAATACCAGTTTTGGCATCTATCGTGGTTAGAAGATCTTCTTTTTAACTATTGCGAAGTCCAAAATCACTCTGTTAATGCAGTTAGTAAAGTCCATTGGGGTTAGTAATTAAACAGCTCCTTCCAGATGTTACACGAACAGTCCTCAAAATATCTTCTTTTTAAACCTCTTCCAGTTATGGATTGAGTCCATTTTAACTTTGAAGTCTTCCGTTCCATCACCACTTTCCCCTGGGCTGCTGTCTTCTTCGCTTGTCCCAGTTTGGAATACTGCATCTTCCTCCCTGCTGGCGTGTCTCTTCAGAAGTTTCTGTATTTTAAAGATGAAATCCTTCTTCTTTCTTTTCTCTTTTCCTTAAACTTCTGGCTTTCAGGCTTTCTGGGCTCCACAAACTCTTCGGATGAAATTAGATCTCCAGTTTGTCGCTTACTATGCTCAACATCCCCTTCTACTGGCAGAGTATTCTCTTTTATAAAAGCGGAATAGGCTTTGGGAGCCTCATCCACCTCTTCTTTTAATTTTATCGCTTCACTGCCAGTTAGGGGTGCCAAGACATTTGTCAAGGTAAATCCGAGATCTTCTTTCTCTTCTTCTTTAACGCCCTGGAAACCTAGAATCAAATTCGATTTCTGTTCAATCTCCATCATCTTTCTAGTTGTTTCCGATATCTGTTTCTGTCGGCTGATGAGAACACTATCCATTTTAGACAGAGTTTCGTTGATTTTCTGCAATTGTTCCAGCAGGGGGCACAGCATCTCCTTTTCCTGTTGATTGACAGCAAGCTCTTGGGGGGGGCTGTCTGGACCGGAAGTCCCTCCTCTCTTCTCTTCCGGTGTCTGCAGGACTTTTTCCAGTATCAACATTTTGTTTTTTTGTTTACTTTTCAAAAGTTCGTGCCGCATCCCCCAGGAAGCTAAGATGATCAAAATCTTCCATGCAACCCCAACGGTACTTTCACCAACACTTTTTCTTCTCTCAGCCCCCCTTCGCGCTCCCTTTGTGGATCTTGCTTCTCAAAGGGGGTGGGAACTCCTCCCTCCTCCCAACGCTTATACGCATGTAGGGGGGCTCCGATTTACGCTTCAAAATAGATCTCCAACTCACGATTCGATGCTACTTCTTCTTTTTATTTTAAGCCATAGCGCTGTCTTCACTCCTGGAATTCGGTGGCGCCGCTAAGTCCCATTACGGGCACGCCGCAGCAGGGCCGATTGGGGCGGGGAGAAAGCCTCAATTTCCCGGCTGTCTGCCGGCAAAGAGGCTACTCCCCAAGCGCCCCCGGTCCGGAGCCTTTACCTAAGGCTCACTAGGGTCTTTCGCACATGCGAAGACCCCCCCTAACTGCGCGTGGGCTAACCGCCTCCGGGAGCGTCCCGAGAAGCGGCCGCCATTCGCGACGCCGAAACCGAAACCCCCCTGTTGTTCACCATTTTCAAGGTGCAGTGCTCCTGCACGGTGGTAGATGGATCCATTGATTCTAAAGCAGTAAGGGCCATAACCTGGTGGAGGAGCCAATTGTGCTCCCATTGATGTAAATGCAAGAGAACTATTAATTGACTGTATGTTAACCAAGACGTTTGTTGAAAACTCATGGTGATATGTCAGAAGTTGTTCAATTAATGGGGAAATGTGAATGGGATCTAATTTGACTACTCCTTCGAAGCAACAGGTAGAGAACTTTCCATCAGATCTTCTTTCTCTGGGGAAGTGTTTGACATGGCAGAATTCAGAGCTTTGGTCCAGAGTGCCACATGAGTGTGTAGTAACAGCATTCTCATCATTTATGTGGTGTAAATCCTTATGATGTGTAGTGGTTTGTGTAGCTTGAAGAGCTGCAACATCTCTATTATTGTGGTTTTGACATCTTTGAGCAATTACCTCTGCCATTTCTTGTTGTCTGTTAATGAGTTTTCTTTGTGCCTTTCATTTGGTGAGATATGCCCTTTGTTCAGGAATCACGTTTTATGCCTGTGCAGTATGGACAGCACGCATGTGGAGAGATTCAACATATCTTTGCTGTGGCGACATAGCAGGATGATGATTACACAGATGCTGAAGCTCAGCGTTCCTTTAATCTGCAGTGCATTGTTGGTGCCTTTTCCTGTCTTTTTCAACCTAATCAGCCCACATATGCAAATAACCTTGAAAGGCCGGCCCAGTCAGGTAAAAGGCTTTTA
The DNA here is from genome assembly GCA_029375565.1 of Gekko gecko. NCBI lineage: Eukaryota > Metazoa > Chordata > Lepidosauria > Squamata > Gekkonidae > Gekko > Gekko gecko. The sequence continues at coordinate 57,112,188 of JAPDNY010000003.1, read as the reverse complement.
TATATATCTAGATGTGTTCCGTGTGCCTTGGTGTTTAGTCATGCTGGCCACATGACCACAGAAACATCTCTGGACAGTGCTGGCTTTTCATTTTGGAAATGGAGACAAGCACCACCTCCTAGAGTTGGATTCGAATACCTTTTGAGCAAGGGAAATCTTTACCTTTACCTTTAATAATACATTATTAACTAAAGGAAAATACATTAGGCAGAAATTTGGCGACCAATTAGGTTGTGTTTGGGTCACTGTCTAGCATTAAATAGGGAATATTATCCCCCTGAAGTTTCTTCAATGAAGAGCATGTTAAAAGTAGTGAGATCCAATGGTTCCTAAAAGTGGTTTAAAAACCAACATTCCAATACATTGTGAGACAGAGTGTGAATTTTATCCTGACTGCAAGGGCAGAGATGATCTGAATATGAAATGTGACAAAATCTGTCCCGTAATAATTTTGAGAGGATGGCATTAAGGCAAGCTAAAGTAAATACTCTAACAAGGTGGGGAGGCATTGGGTGTCTCATGTATAATGGCAGAGTCTGAGAAGGTAAAATAAAAAAAAAAATGACTGGAGAAGACTCTGCAAAAGTGTATCACCATATTGTTGTAATTCAGCTCTGTGAGGCGATGCTGGACAAGTGAAAGGGCATAGCAAGAAGATATCTTCAGTTATTAGCCCTAGCTGCCTTAATCCTTCATCTATTGTTTTTATCTGTTGAGAATGGTATGCATCTTGTTTAAGAAAGAACAGCAGACCTTCAGCTTCCAAAGCAAAAATAATTCTTAGTCTTAGCTTGAAAATGCTGAGCCATGCTCTAGCTTCTGATGACTCTTGACCAAGCTCAGCTTTGGGAGATACATCTGAGATGCAATGAGGGACTCCTATTATCCTACATATAAACTGACAAAGCAAAGTCAAGCAACGGATAAAGGTTAGTAATACTGGGACAGAGACAGCTCTTTTCCATCACACTCTTCACAGTTGCAATAAGTCTTCCAGAGAACATTTTGCAGCTTCTCTGAGTCACAGCAAAAAATACTTCACTACAGCTATTACATTGGCATAGATCTTTAAAACAGTCATGACACAATTGGTCATAACTAGCATACTATTTGGACATTGACATTACTTTAAATATCTCAGAGTCTTCATAAAATGAATTGCAGCCACTGTAGCAGGGAACAAAGTGGAAGCCATGATATTAGCATCTTGGGTGAATGATATGTACTTCTCAAATGGTTTTAATTCAGTGCAATATAATTCTACATGCATTTTTTTTGTCAGTTCTATACTAATATACTACTTTGAAGACAATCAAATTGAGGTCCCCTTCCCACTATCTCCACTGTTATTTATTCTTGTGCTGGAGTTATTTTCTTCTAAGATAAGACAAAATTCAATAATTGAAGGACTAAAAGTTGATGGAGAAGAACTTAAAGAGTTACACTGACAATGTGGTTTTGACAATTTCAAATCCTCAAAGGTCGAAGCAGTATGTAATGGAACAGACTGAAAAGTCTGGATCTTTCTCAGGCTATAAATCCCCAAATTTTTAACAACAAGAAGAAAATATTAAGAAAATCACAGGATGTGATATAACTTTAAATCCAGTCAAATATTTGGGAATAAATCTAACCAGATATGCAGACAATACCACTTTAATGGCAGAAAGTGAAGAAGACCTCAAGAGTCTCTTGCTGAGAGTGAAAGAGGAGAGTGCAAAAGTTGGCTTGAAAATCAACATAAAAAAACTAAGATCATGGCATCTGGCCCCATCACTCCTTGGCAAATAGAAGGGGAAGTCATGTAAGCAGTGACAGACTTCATGTTCCTGGGATCCAAGATCATTGCAGATGGTGACTGCAGCCATGAAATTAAAAAAACTTCTGCTCCTTGGGAGGAAAGCTATGGCAAACCTTGACAGCATAATAAAAAGTAGAGACATTATACTGCCAACAAAAATCTGCATAGTCAAAGTGATGCTATTCCCAGTAGTAATGTATGGCTGCGAGAGTTGGACCATAAAGAAGGCCAAGCACTGAAGAATAGATACTTTGGAATTATGGTGCTGGAGAAGACTCTTGAGAGTCCCTTGGACTGCAAGGAGATCAAATCAGTCAATCCTAAAAGAAATCAACCCTGACTGTTCCTTGGAAGGCCAGATACTGAAGCTGAAGCTTTGGCCACCAAATGAGAAGGGAACACTCACTGGAGAAGATCCTGATGCTGAGAAAGATTGAAGGTCAAAGAAGAAGGGGATGGCAAAGGATGAGATGGTTAGACAGTGTTATCGATGCAATGAATATGAAATTGAGCAAACTCTGGAGGATGATGGAAGACAGGAGGGCCTGACGTGATGTGGTCCATGGGGTCATGAAGAGTCAGACTTAACTGTGTGACTGAACAACAACAATAAATGTCAATTTGGATAAAATTACAAAAGGACCTGGGAAGATGGAATAAACTAAAATTATTCTGGGCAAAATTTCTGCAATAAAAATGAGTATACTACTGAAACTGAACTTTTTATTTCAGATGTTACCCATCATCATACAAGATAAGACACTGAATGATAGGTAGAAACAATTAAATAAGATTATTTGGAATGGTAAAAAGCAAGAATCAGATTTAAATTTTTGCAGGATGAGAAGAGGAGGCTTGGCAATACCTAATATCAAATTATTTTATCAGGCAGCAGGCCTAGTCTGTATATCAGACTGGATCAAAAATCCAAATAAAAGATTAATAAAATTAGAAACAGCACATTTGGATGAAGGATTGCACAATCACTTATGGATCAAGAAATCAACCTGAAAAAATATAGGGCAATATCAAAGTCATATAATAAGAGACAGTATACCTAAAATTTGGGAGATGACAACAAGAATCTCCAATATCACTTATGGTGTTACCAATAGATTCTTATTATGATAAGAATGTGAGGAAAAATAATGATTTTATAACCTATGGAGATATGATAAACTCACAAGGAAAAATTAAGTCTAGGCAAAAAATCAAGGAAGAAAGGAAGTAAATACAATGGCTAATTTATTTTCAATTTGTTTCCAGACTTAAGAAATATATTTATACAGAAAGAAGTGGAATAAAAGACCTGACAGAATTTGAAACAATAATCCTTCAATCAAAAGTTCATTTATTAGGATGAATTTATAAATTATTACATCAATATGATAGAGAAGCAGAAAAAGTCAAAACATGTATGATCAAATAAATGCAGAATTTTAATGAAGAAATATCATTTCAATGCTGGGAAAAATTATGGGTAAAAGATATAAAATTTACAGCCTGTCAAACAGTAAGAGAAAATTGGTACAAGATGTTTTACCATTGGTATCTTACCCCAAAAGACATTGAAAAGATGGGCAAGAATGACAAAGGGACTGCTGGATGACATCTTTTACCATATTTGGTGGACTTGTAAAAAGATGAAGAAATACTGGAAAGAAATGCATGATGAAATTCAGAAAATTTTAAACATTAAATTTCTGATGAAACCTGAGATGTTATTGGGAATCTTATTTAAATATATGCTTGCCATGGATAGAGTAATACTAGCAATAAAATTGAAAGCAGAAGAATGCCCAGCCATAGAAATCTGGGAATATTAACTAGCTGAGTATGCTGTAATAGCAAAACCAACAAGTTATGTAAACAAAAGAACAATCACAGAATTCCAGGAGGAATAGAAAGCTCATTATTTATATTATGGGCATAATTGAAGTGTCAGCTTAATTTTTAAAGATTTATGCATAATGTCTGTATAATGCCTGAATTATTCGTGGGAGATCATACTTAATCATTAAAATTATCATTACTCTTTCAATATAGCTTGTATGGATCAGAATTATTGAGTAAAGTATGATTAAGTTTATGTGAGGATGAAATTTAATGTTTATAAATTCTTAATTATTAATATTAATCCTGGAATTTCTACATTATTAATTCTAACCTATGATAAGATTTCACATATATGGCACATATTTAGGGCTGATTTACTGTATATCTTAATGTTGATGATGTGGTAATTTTAATTGTTATGTTCAAACTGTAAAAGGGAAGATGAGAAATGAAGCATCTTAGAAGCAACTATATTCTGCTGTATGTACTATAAACAACATGAATGTCCTTGATTAATGCAAATATTTCTATACAATTTTACTCATTTTTATTTCCCTTTACCTTCTTTCCTTTTTTGTATCCCTTAAGTTAAAAATTTAAAAAATCTTTAAAAAAATCGAGGTCCCCTTGACATACCCCTGTGAAGTTTTCTTAACTAAGAAATGATCTCAGGAGAGAGAGAGAGAGAGAGAGAGAGAGAGAGAGAGAGAGAGAGAGAGAGAGAGAGAGAGATTTGCAAACAGGACAGTTGGTAGATGTGAAATGTGTAGCCAGATTCAGATTTTGGAATAGAAATTGGGTAAGGAAAAAAAAAATGAGGTTCCTTGGGTTTCCCCTAGCCACAAATCATTGCCTATGTTCATCATAATCTTCAAAAAGCCCTTCAAATAAATTTTTTGCCTACTTTTGTGAGAAACTAAAGGAAAAACCAGTAAAACAGCTATAAAATTATTACAAGAGAGGGAAAGTGGCATGGTATAACCCAATCTCATCATATATTGGAAGCTAAGCAGGGTTGGTACTTGGATGGAAGACCTACAAGGAAGACTCTGCAGAGGAAGGCAATGGCAAACCATATCTGCATCTCGCCTTGAAAACTCCTTGCTGGGGTGAGACTTGATAGCACTTATGTATGTATGTAAAATTACCACAGACTATACACGGTCTAAAAAAGGTGAAAGTAACAACTTTCTTACTGTCTCTATGGAGGGGCTCAAAGCAGAAGGAGGGATACACTTTCTTACTTACTGGTACTCCACATCAGCTTGTGCCAGCTTACATGCACCCCCAAATTTGGGGGTCCATATCTGAGGGTCGTTTGTCCATGTACCATTAACAGAGTATCCATGAAGGTCAAGCCCAACTGATTTACAGGCTTTTAGAATATACTAACCAACCTGGTTATCCATTAGATCAGTGATATGGCAGGGCACAATTGTTTCATCAGGTAAAATGATTTTTTTAGCTGCCTAACCTTTAAAAGAAGCAATACTGTGATATATAATAAAGCAAAATGTTCCAAAGAATAAACTGGAGGCCATAAATGAAAGGTGTTTAATGTATCAGAATGGTAGGAGAATCTAACCTTGATAAATAGTATTTAATAACACTACATTCAAATGTACTTCTGCTCAGGCACTGACTTTTATATTCAGGCTAAATTCAGGCTCAAGGGAATAGAGTTAATAAGAGGCAAACAACAAATAAACTACAAAGGGATTCAGTTCCTCTAAATGTTTGACCTTGTTTTCGGAGTTCAAGAAAGCATTACCGTTATCTCCCAATCTGAAATTAACTCCATCCATCTCTACATAGGAGAATGTCTGTAGAGTTGTGTCATGATGAAACTGTTCGCTCATGTTGGATGGTGAAAGACATAACCAGACCACTGTGGAGCCCACAGAATGATCTGAAGCTGGACTGCTGAAAGTGCCTTTGAGGTGGATGCAAGTTCCCAATAGCTCAGGAGTGACAACTGGGATTTGAAGTTACTCTGTAGAAGGGAAAATTGATTGCTGCACGATGCAAGATAGTAGTTCAGACTGGTAGAAATGATAATTGACATAGTACTAGCAAATACAGAAATGTTGATCAGGGACTATGTTTCACAATTAACACCAATTTGATTGTAGAACTCAAGTAAATCCTGTAAATATTGAAAGGTCAGAAAGTGTCTTCCAGATAAGCAATTCAGGGCAACAACCAACTAAAGAATGGCAATTCAAGATTGTGGATGAACACAGAATAAATAAAGCCTGCTGAGTAACTGGAGGTACAAGAACGCGTGCAGAAATCTGGGGATGAACCAAAGCAGTATGGTTCATGTGTAGAATCCAGAATAACTAATTTGTATAGTAGGATTCAGAAAGTGAAGGAAAGTATATAGAACTAGTTCCATGCATTTCTATGATTCTCTGAGGGAAAAATCATTTCCAGAAACACTCTAAGTCCAGAAAGTATAACTGAATAAAGAATTGCTATCTGCTATTCCTTTTATTTCCTAAATAGAGGATTGAATCAAAAACTCTTCTAGTGGGCTGACAATTATTTCTGACAGAATTAATTAATACAAAACAAACAATTTTTGCTGTAGTAATTTGGTGCAGTGGTTAAGAGCAGTGGGCTCTAATCTGGAGAACTGGGTTTGATTCCTCGATCCATCACAGGGTCAGTCACAGTTCTGTCAGAGCTGTTCTCTCAAGAGCAGTTTTTTCAGAGCTCTCTCAGCCTCACCTACCTCACAATGTGTCTGTTATGGGGAGAGGAAGGAGATTGTAAGTCGCTCTGAGACTATGAGTGAAGGGCAGGATTTAAATCCAATTATCCTCCTCCTCCTCCTCTCAAAGAAGTCATAGTTATATTTTAAAGTCCACTAGGTTATTTCAATAAATGCACAAATATTAGATACTATAAAATAAATTTGCTCAAACCTGTTACCTGTACACTTGCCATCTGGCATCTAAGACTTGCACATTAGTTCTAGTAAAGATACATACAAAGTGTAACCTAGATAAGGCTACTTTAGTAACATGCTGCGTGTTAAATTCTGCCCAAGTAATAACAGCTATTCCTCTGAACTTGGATCCCCAGCCCTTGGTCCTTACAGCCGTTGGGCGGGGGAGGCACCTTTGCCACCCAGTTGAAGGAGGCTGGAGTAGTCTGGGCACCAAAAGAGTGCCTAGCATACATATGCGTGAAGGGAGGGGTTGAGGGGCTTAAAAGCCCGGCCCCTCCTTTCCTTGCCAGCAGTCCCATCTGGTTCTTGGCTGGTGAGGACCTCTGTGGTGTGATTAGTTTCTGCCTACCTTGCTGCATGTCACTGCACAGATGCTCCTTGCCGGGCCGATGACGTAGAGGTCGGAGTTGGGTGGCTGTGCCTTCAGTGGTGCAGCATGCAGCCTAGCGGCAGCTCTGGATAACAAAGGAGCGCGTGTATTGGTGAGTCTTTCTTCGACCCTCATGGGCAGGGATGGCGCGGAGGCCCGGTGGTGGACAGCAGCAACAGGCAGCTCTTGCTAGCTGGGTACAGTTTGGGCTGGCCTGCTAGGCGGAGCGGGGCTGGGTGGTAACACATGGGCAGCCAGCTGGTGGCTTGGGGCTGGACTACCCCTTCTTGGTAGTGGCTGTTTGGCAGAGCGCCTGGTGGCAGCTGGACTACCCCTTCACTCCCCCATCAGGCAGCTTAGTGCAGGCAGTTTCCTTTTGGGCTACAGTCTTTTTGAAGGCAGAGAAGGTTAGGGGACTTTCCTAGGTGGGAGGTCCACCAGGCCATTTGCCTTCCTTTCCAGTTTCAATAACCCCCCATCTTCCCCCCCTTGGGTTTTTTTGCTACCACCCCCTTTTTTGCCGGTTGGTGGATGTTTTGCCCTGTGGGTTTTTTGAGGAGGTAGAACTTCCCAAGCAGCTGGCTTGGTAGCTTTCTAGGATGGGGGAAGCAGCTTTCCTTTTTCCTGGGTCAGCCATTTTGGGTGTGTCGGTGGCCATTTTGTGAACATTCGAGTCGGCCATCTTGGGCTTGGGTGTTAGTTGGCCATTTTGTTTCACTTCATAGGTGTGAAGTGGACACTCATCAATAGGGCAGTGAATTATCCGGGTTTTGCAGGCAGTTGGCTACCAGGGGTGAGACAGCATTGGTATGGCTCCTAAAAAGGGCTCTGGGTGATCTAAGGGCAAGCAGCCAGCACCCAAGCCTCCCCCCAAGAGACCTGCTCCAGCACTGTCTTCTTCAGAGGATGATGATGATGTGGTGCAGCAGACCATTATGAAGTGCTTGCAGGCAGTGGAACCTGCCACAGGAGTGTTACCTCTGGGTGCGCAGCAAGGGGGTGGGGCTCAGGGACAGAAGGAAACTCACTCTATGGCTAATAAATGCTTTCAAACAGAGGTGTTAGCCAGGTTGTCTATTGTTGAAAGGCATACGTCTATGCAGGTAGCTCCATGAATCAGGACTGTGGCACACCTTCTCCAGTAGTGCCTGCTGAGGAGCAGCACTCAAATGACGCCTTGGCCAGCTCTTCCACGGTGGTGGGTAAGTGCAACACGCACCACACAGGAGGCAGTTGGCCTTGGGGCCTGCCTGCAGCCATTGTCTCAGTGCCCTCCTTTCAGATGGGAACTGTGTGTAGTCAACCTTGTGGTCAGTTTTGTGGCACGGCTGCATTTGCTGGTTCCTTGCAATCAGCTTGTGCTGCAGCAGCAGCACAGCTGTGTGGCCAGCCTGGTACACCATGGTGGGGAGGTCCATCACCCTTCGGCGTCCCATATGCAGCAGTGCCTGCCACTGCCCTCCCATTTGGGGATTTGGCACTTCCTTTGGGGGACCAGATTCTACCCGCCACTAGGGAAAACATATGCATGGGGGAATATGTGGATATTTTCACGCTTCTGTTCAGGGAGCTCGAGAAGAAGGAAAAGGAGGATATGGAAGATAGGGACAAAGACAAGTACAAGAAAATGAAAGTGGATAGAACCTGGGCCAACTGGGTGGCCCAGGGGATAGGGGCTATGGGGCGGGCCAGCAATGGCTAGGCAGAAGCCACTGCTCTGGCTCCCACTTGGGGCAGGGTGGCTTGCCCTATTACATCAGGCAAGTGAGGGGTATTTACCTCTGACCTTGACCATACTGCAAACTGTTTTGCCCTTGCCATTATCTTCCAGTTAAAGGTTGTCAGTTAATAAAGTGGCCCAAGAGTTAAACCCATCACTTGTATCTGCCTCATTATTCCAGCTTGGGGGAAAAGATTTTATTTCACAGAGGAAAGCAAGGAACCATTTTTCTTTGCAACCCGAATGTGATGACATCACACAGAAGTGGCATCATCATGTTGGGGACCAGCACCCCCTGCTGCTTATCAAAAGCATTTAATGGGTCCCTAGTAATAATTAGAATCAAAGATTCATAATTCAGAGTAGCAAAGATATTTTGAGCCAAAACTCAAATAATACACCAAACTTATTTCTTGTCACTTTTGTACATGCCAATCAGGACAGAAATATTCTGGAGACAGAATTGGAGGAGGCTGATCTCCTGATCAAATAGAGGTGGGGCCTTTTGGGATAAAGTGACTTCCCGCTTCTTGCCAAGTTCCTTTCAAACCTGGATGTTCAGTGCATCCCCAAATCCCTACAAATTTTATCCCTTCAATTAATTCCCATGTAAGATCTGCACAATTTCCAAATGGTTTGAATAACTCAGTATAGCAACACCGATAATATTCACAACAGGGTTCACTGTAATACATGGCCCAATCGCCTCTATTTTCACAAGTCCAAAACAGGAAACAGTGTTGTGCTTGTTTGTCCATGGGGAGGGGGGGACATTAGTCGATTACTTGAATGACTTGCAGCTCCCAGAATACAAAGGTCAATAAAACAAAAAACAAAATAAAAGATAGGCAAAAAGTTCCAGAGACTCTATCATTTTCAGTGGTTTTGGGTATAATGTCTTTAACTTTCTCTGTCGGGCTTTCTGGACAGGAGTTCGCATCGTCCAAGGAGGATTCAGTTTTGGACAAGCTCACGCCTTGTCCCCCCCTCCCTCTCAGGACAGTGTCCTGTTTGAAAGGCTGAGATTTCTTTAGGAACATTTGCTCTGTTTCCACATGGCTGCTTCTCACTCCTGCATTTTGTCCTGGGATTTGACCCTCTGGATCTGTGCTAGGTGTCTTTCATAGGAGGGAGCTGGAAACTATAAGCTTTTCTCTGCTACTTGTAGTGGTGAGGAGCCTGGAACCGAAGCCTTCCCCCCTTGGAATATTAAGGTTGACTTTTTCATAGACCTGTATCCTGGGGTTTCTTGGTGTGTCTGTGGAAACAGGCTTAGATAACAAAATCTGATTATCAAATAATCCTATATGTGCCATTGGCTGGGTACTTGTGCACCATTGGCTGGGTACTGGGTCCGCTCCTCTCCCCTGCCCACCATCAGCCTAGACACCCATGGTCTACAATTTTGAAGAGGGTTCATCATTGAAGAGGGTTTTTGGCTCATCTTCAGAAATGTGGTACCTGTTGCACTCCTGTTCTGGGAGGTACTTGCATTTGAATTTCAGCACTATACAAAATATTTTAATACAAAGTTATTCATCCAGATAGAAACCTCGGTATTTGGTCAAGCTGGTCACAGAATAACATCTCAGAAGTATACTTAGAAGCAAGATGCATCACCTTTTTCTTTCTCTTTTTAACCTCCAGCATGGAGAGTCAAAAGATTTAATTTTACTTGCTTAATATAAGCTAGTGATTCCAATTTGTAAAGCACACAAGAAAAGATTTTTTTAAAAAAAGTTTAACTATTGAAAACCCTATACACAACTGTACCCTTATAGGAAATAAAGAAGTAGAAAGTAGAACCAACATAATGTGAAACTTCCCTGATTTGGTTCCCTGGTGATCATGTGTGTTTTCAAATGGGGCGAATGTGCTTGGGTTTACTAATCATCTTTCTACAATCCAATGTCCCCTCACTGAAAACTTCCCAAACATTGTAAATAAGTTCATGAAACTGTATAGTTTAGTCTTATGATCTCCGGAATCATAATTCAATGCCTTAGAAATACTACAGGAACTGAGGTTTTTTACTAGAGCCGTCCCCCCCCCGCTTTCCTCCATTGCCCCCTCCTTTTTCTTTTTGTTAGCTTGTTAGCTTGCTCTCCACAGCTCCAGCCAACCAATCATTAATTACTACAGGGGCAGAGGGAGTTATGCTTCTGCACTTTAGTAGGAAAAATTATTTCTATCAACCCGGTATCAGCATGGGGGGGGGGGGCATTTCCTTTCATTATTTCCCTTTTGCATGCGCTGGTGAAAGGCTAACACTGAACAGGCCCTTTCATCCAAAAATAAAACAAAACAAAAACACCCAAACCCCTTAGTCCGGTCATGAAGCTTCAGCACAATTTAAAATAAATGACGCATTCCATAAATTAGGTCTTTGCAGCCATCAGATCTAACTGGATAACTAAGCTGGCAAATTGCAATTCAGACAATTCTGACAAGTCTATGCTTGTTTAAATCACTTTATACCCACATGATAAAATCCTACTACCTCTGTTACTCCTTCTTTTCTCCAGCATTCTGCCAAAATCGCTTTACGATATACTTTCCCTTTGAAACAGATTTCTTTTTCCAGCTCTACTTTTCTCCAACACAGTATTAATAATGAAAACATTACAATCCCCCACAAAGCTCATAGACCAATCAAGGGAAACCTCAGGACAGGCCAGTGCCAATAACACACACACATTTCAACGACACATTCTTTCTCATTCAGATCCTGGAACTACTGAGCTTGCAGCTAAAACCAGAATGGCTTTTGGGCACTCTCTTCTCCCCCTGCAAGCCATCATAATTTCACAGATTTTTCACTCATTCCTGTGGTGCCTCATGAACTTAAATGAAGGGGAAAGGGTACAACCTTCCTCCCAGGACCTCCCTCCTTAAATGCAAGTGCAATTCTCATGCCTTACCTGAGTAAGGAGGAAAACATTCCCGGAGAAGGCAATCCATGTCTCTTTTGGATGCTACTGATAGGTGCCCCAGATTGCACTGCAAGATCCCAGGCAGGATCCCATTTGAATGCTACACACCCAAGTCTTCAGTCCCAAAGAGCATTAAATTCCCTTTGGGATGGGCAACTGCCTCTCCTGGCAGCTGACTGGTGCCCCAATGGAGCTGCCTGGGTCCATGGTCCTTCCCAGAAAAGACAAAAACTTTTTGTAATGTCATTCACATATATGTTCTTTCATACAGTTAAGATGAAACAAAGACAGACAATTCAGGGCCCTATTTTCGCACTTGCAACAAACACTTATACCAGTAAGAGGATGTCCAAGCATACATCTCACACATGTTTCTCAAACATTCCAGCAGGCAAAGTTAACCATGCTAACATCCCAAACCCAATATCAAACCTAAATCTGGATCTCTCCATGAGATCCTTTTAATAACCGTGGTCCCTGGAACCTCCTGAGTCATTGAATCACCAGCTCCTAGCAGTTCTTGCTGCCTTTCAAAAGGGCTTATGCAATCTGACTGCATCCTTTAGACGGCTTCCAAGCAGCCAGGGGGCCAAGCCTGGACTTAAGTTTGTCTCACAGGGAGTCCTGCCCCTCATGTCCCCCTAGCTTGCTGCCTTGCAATTCAAGATCTTATGCTACCATTTCCATCTCCCAGTGTCCTGTTTCTGTCTCTACAAATTCAATCTTGTACTGTTTCTTAGAGTCAATCCATGCTCAGGCTGGTGTCTAACCACTGTGTTCTTTAGCAGCCTCATTTCCTTTTGCATAATTGCTTTTTCTAGGGAGTTCTTTCACATGACGTCGCCAAAATAAGTCAGTCACACTTTTATGATTTTTCCTTCCAATGACATGTCTGATTTTTTGTGTTCCAATACTTGCTTGTGTGTCACCTTCATTGTCCAAGGAATGTGCAGGAGCCTTTTCCAGCACCACAGTTCAAACAAGTCGATTTTCCTCCTGTCATGCTTCATCATGGTCCAACTTTTGCAGCCATGGGTTGCTATGGGGAACACAATAGCACAGACTAATCTGCATTTAGTTGCTAGGCTGATGTCCTTCCATATTTGACTCATGCTCATCATTGCTGTGCGACTCAGTGTGATTTTACGTTTTATTTCTGGACTGCATTCACCATTTTGGTTGATCTGTGATCCTAAGAAAGTGAACTCTTCCACACATTCAATCTCTTCATTGTTAACTGTTACTTTGACATTTCTCCTTTTCTCAGTGGTCATGAACTTGGTCTTTTTAATGTTTAGGAAGAGGTCAAGCTTCTAACTTTCCTCTTTGATTTTCTTGATCAGGTATTCCAGGTCTTCTTTAGTTTCTGAGAGGAGGGTTGTGTCATCAGCATATTGAAGATTGTTGATATTCCTTCCTCCAATCTTTACCTCAATTTTTTACTCTTTCAGTTCGAACTTCTTTGTTATTGTTTCGGCATACAGGTTGAATAGGAAAGGTGAAAGAATGCAACCTTGTCGTACTCCTTTCTCTATCTTGAACCAATCAGTATCTCCATATGGTTTTCACAGTGGCTTCCTGGTTTGTGTATAATGATTGTATCAACTTGACCAGATGTGCTGACGCCCCCAGGTCTTGTAGAGCTCTTCTCAGTTTGTCATGATTGACACAGTCAAAGGCTTTCTTGTAATCAATGAAGCATAAATAGACAATCTTTCGATACCCATGAGATTTCTCCATGATCCAAAGCAGATTTGCTATATGGTCATGAGTGCCATGCCCCCTTCAGAAGCTGGCTTGGACATCTGGTAATTCCCTCTCAATGGTTGGTGCCAGGCATTGTTGTATAATTTTAAGCAGAATTTTGCTAATGTGAGGGATGAGAGTGATTGTGTGATAACTAGAGCAGTCTTTGGAGTCTTCCTTTTTTGGTAGTGGAATGAACACTGAGTGTTTCTAGTTTCATGGCCATGTGTTGATTTCCCAAATTTTCTGACACAGGGCTCTGATGATTGCACGTGATACAGACCTCAGCAATTCTGTGGAGATGATGTCAACACCTGGAGCCTTGTTGTTTGGTAGCTGGCTCATTGCCCACATGATCTCTTCCTCAAGGATGGCTGAGTTTCTTGGACAATGGCATAGTAACCCTCTATGTCAAGTTCCATTGTGTCAGTTGTTGGGACATAGACTTGGACAACTGTGATGTTGAGGAGGTTGGCACAAATTTGGATGGCCATAATTCAATTGTTGACTTTGAGAAGCCTTTCACTGCACTAGCAAATTTCTTATTTACAATAAATGCTACTCCATTTGTTTTCTTGGTGTCATGTCCTGAATAGTAGACAGTAAAATCCTCAGACTGGAACTAGCCATGTCTGTCCAATGTAGCTCACTGATGCCAAGGAGGTTACTTTTCAACCTTATCATTTCTTGTTTGACAATATCCAGTTTGCTCTGACTCATTCCTCTGGCATTCCATGTTGTTATTCTCTGTGTCTATGTACAGTGCAGACTCTTGCTTTCATCTTTGACTGTATCAGCAGCTGGGGATCCTGCTGGATTTGTCCCAGGCATGTCATTAATACCATGACTACTTGCTAGAGATCTTTCCTCTTCCCCAGTAACTTGTTGGGTACCTTTTGGCCTGGAGGTCCTGCCACTGGGCACCATGTCTGATACTTTTGAGAGCCTTTCCAGAAAATTTTCTTGGCAGATTTTTACAGAGTAGGTCACCAAGTCTTTCTCTAACCCTCCCCATTTATCTGGGCCTGGGACCGGCATGCATACATGTGTACATGGCTGGGTTCATCTGAGCATACCCTCAGCCAGTATTGCAGCAACAATGTCCAAGTTTTCAAAGACTGCCAGGCAGCATTTTGACTGAAGTTTAACATTAATCTGCCATATTTCCAGCCTTGCCTTAATGCATTTCTAATGAGGTTCTCAGAACAGAATCTGTGAACCCGGTCAGGTGAATCATATTAGCACCACTCAAAACTGAAGAGATTCCAGAAACACTGATTGCCTTAAATTTTCTCATTGTTAATAAAGAAGTAACTCAGTGGCAGTTCATGAATGAAACAATAACTGGCACACACTTGTGTCTGGAACAAGGGATGTAACCTATTTTCTGCTTCAGAATATTAAAAAAGATCCTGCTGTGTTTAGATTCTGTACCTTTTGATTGAGCATCACCACAATTAAACAGGAACTGCTAGCACTTGCCTCTTGGTGGGAGAATGGGAAAACATTTATCTTTTTCACCTTCTAGAAAGCTGTTGGGTAGTCCAGCACTATTCCAGCTTTAGCTTTGGGATGCAAACAAATGGCTTGAACAGCTATAGACATATTGCATGGGCAACAAGTGGAACTAAGTCATATCGCTCAGTCTCACATGTCATTAAAAAGCCCTCTTCTGCTATATAGTTGATGCTGCAAATGTTATAAAGGCGGCAGATGGTAAGACTGTCATAGAAAGAATTTTGCTTAGGCAATGTGCAACTCTTTAAAGTGGTATTGGGTGGCTGCTGTATGCTTACTGAAAGCTCCCTGGAATGGTCTCATTCATTATAAGATCTCACAGAGCACTTTAGTCCTTATGACATCAGTTTTCTAATTTACTGTTTTGTCACCATAAAGAATTAGCTAGCTTTTGGAAGCAGGGGCTGGGGACTGTCCCCTACCTCTTCAGATGCCGCGTGTGATACCGTAAGCAGTCCTACCTCCCTTTTTTACAAGCATGGGCACAAGGCAAGATGGAATACCACATCTCACCCCCCCAGTAATGCAAATAATGTGGCCTGCTTGCAAAGCTTCTATTCCATCTGCAGCGCCATCCAAAGCAGGTCTGATCAGAACTTTATTCAGTCTATTCCAAGAAAAGTATAACAATAGCATACCACTTTATCCTGTACTTCATAAAAGGAACCCATTGTGGTATCTCTTTCAAGCACTGGCCCTTCTTTGCACTGTTTTGTTTAACAACTGTGTTCACATTTGCATTTTGGTGTAGCAGTTTCTATGACATAACACCCTTATACTGCTATGCTGTCTGACTTCTCATATTACCATCACTATGCATCGGATGTACACCTATTCAAATTCACATGGTTCTTCATGGATATCTAAATATGTGCCAGAGAATTCGCAGATGTCTTCAGCAACGTTCCAAATGACTACTTAAACAGCTACTCTCTGGAAGGCGAGCAGCATTTTGCATATGCACCTGGGAGGAAATTGCTTCTCTGAGGCATTCACACAACATTTTTCCATGTAGCTGAAAAATTGCCCTCCCAGATGAGAGAACTGGTGAATTGATAAACAAAAGAGGAAATGAGATGAGCTAGCCGCACAAAATAGTATCGTTATAAACTCTCATCATCAAAATATACACCTGAAAATAACTGCAAAAAGATCTGGCTTATTTGTAGTTTTTTAAATTGGCCTGTCAAGAGTTGTTTTTTATAGTTTAACAGTTACCCTCAGTGAGTAGGTGAGCACTTCCAAATTGTGCAATTCTGCCTCGTTGTAGGAGCCAGGTGACATAGTGCCCTGCTACAGTGAGACTGGTGAATTTGAGCATTATGTCAGGTTTGAAAAATTATTATTTTTAAAAAAGTCATATTTCACTGGTGCAACTTGGCTGGATTTCTTAAGCAGCAGTAGCAGCAGCTCTTTTCAAGCCCACACAAAAAATGGATCTTGTGCATGACAGCAGGGTGAGAACTGAGGTCACCAAATAACTCATGCCTGCTTCACTGTAGTTCTGTCAGATGAATTTTACCTGGCAGCCCCAAGGCTAAAGGTACAGGGAGAGCAAAAGCTGACTATCAAGTAAAAATGGCGGAATGGATAAATTAATAATTTGCCAACTTAGATTTTGTTATGTCCTGATCTTGATTTCATTCCCATTGACAGGCTGGTATCCAGAATGGCAATACCTGATTGGCTACTCTGTGTAGCAGGCCAATCGGGATACAAGGATTGTGCTGGAGGGAAGCAAACTGATTGGATGTTATCTCTGCAATGCTATTGGTTGTTACCATGAATATGGGTGTGGCTATGCTAGCCACACTGTTTAAATATGAGCCTGTTGCTCTAAGTTGTGTTGTCTGTTCTGAGCTGTTCTGAGCTGTTCTGAGCTGTTGAATCACTTCATTAAAGCTGAATCACTTTTCTTGAAAGCTGCCTTTAAGCATCACACTTATCAGATTTAATTTGTTGTTACTGTCTTTGAAAGGCAAAGGCTCTGGACACCATTTTTTGTTCCAATGGAATGTGGCTAATTTTAGTCCATTTATAAAACTGTAGAACCTTAGCACAGGAAGAAATAAGGAAGCCATGAAACCTACACCCTTGGTAGTACCCCAAGGTAGGCTCTCCCCCATATGTTGTATCTGACAAAGGGAGCTTTGATTATCAAAAGTTTATGCCCTGAAAACCTTGTTTACCTGTAAGGTGCTACAGGACTGGAATTTTACTCCATCACATATCAGTCTTTATCTCCTCTCCCAAAGTACCAGAGATTAAATTGCAGAATTCTGGTCTGATCTGAATTACACTTCTGCAATGACCGTATGAGATTGCCACATAGGTAAAGGTCCTGTAGCATCGATCACTTGGGTTGCGGTGCTCATTCATAGAGAGCGCTGTCCGAGCATTTGGTCAGTGGCAGATGTCACAACGCCACATACACTGAGGTAAAAGACAAACAACATACATCTTGCAGGCATCACATCTCAAGAACTGATGTATCAGTGTCACAAATTCCTACTTTGCAGTGGAAAATCCCTGCAGCAATCAAGGTTTTCCAAGGAAAGGTTTTCACTCAGCTCTTGTATGGTTTCCAGCTCTGAATTTATGAAGAAAGGCACCTACTGGAAGTGGTACAATCTAAGTTCCTAAAAACAGCTGTAGTGCAATCCTAATGTCCAGAGATAGCTCCAGACTGAGGGCTGCCTCTCCTACTTGTGCTTTTCCATTGTCCCTTGGGGCAGAGGTTGAAACAGCCAAGAGCAGCACCACACAACCAAGTCAACAGCAAGGCTGGGACTGGTGGGGCAAGCCCAGCCTGGTAGGGGTGGAAATGATGCCACCGGGACAAGCTACAGTGGGAACCAGACCAGCTAGAAGGCCGAGCTTACTGGAAGCAACAGGAGGGTGGGCTTGCTGCAAGGTGGCAAGGGCCCGGAGACCTAGTAGCCCTCTGGCTATCCTGCTTGGTTGTAAGGAGGAGGCAGGAGGCAGAGAAGGGCAGGGAAAGGACAGTTGTAGGCAAGTGGGAACAGGTTGTGAAGATCACTGGCCTCTTAGGTTAGGGATTGGCCAAGGCACCAGCTAGGTGGAACCCTGCCCAGGATTGTGTGCCAGTGGGGAAGGGGTAGAGAGAGCAGAGGTTAAAAGGGAGACTCCTGATGATGGTCAAAGAGAACAATCAGGCTCACCTCAAGGCTACAAGAGCTGCTGCCTGTGAAAAAAAAAAGATGAACAAGGTGAAGCAACCCTTCTGCTTCTAATTCTGAAGCCTGGGGAGGCTGCAGGACTTGTGGCTAGATGGCAGCAGTCAAGACTGGGCAGGAGGAGCACCGTACCTAAGCAGTTACACGCTGTAGTGGACAGTTAGTGGTTAATGCTTTAGCCCAGTTGTTACCCAAAGGGGTAATCTCCCATTAGTTGGGGGGATTAGCAAAAGGAAAATGTGCGAGGAGGGCAACTGGGATCTAAACATCATATCTACAGGAATTGTCCTCATGAGAAGTCTCAAAATAAACAGGTGATTTGTTAAAATTATTTTATTATTTTATTACATTATATTAACAAGGAAAAAGAAAGGTTCATCCAGCAAAACACATAACATTCAAGAGCTTACTGGAAAAGGCAGGGAGGAGTGGGGAAATGGTGTTTTATGAATACAGTGATATTTACCAGTCTTGAAGAGGTCAACAGAAGTAGCAGAGCTAGAGAGAAACAGCCAGCATTTTGTTCAGTCTTGAAGAGGTCCACCAAAGTAGCAGAGCTAAGATGAAACAGCCAGTGTTTCATTCTTTGAAGGAGAGAAAAAGAAGCCCATAATTGTGGGAGGTGGTGGTAGATGCCAAGAACACACTGGATGAGTTTTGGGGAAGATTCTTACAGGAAGAATTGTGCCCTGAAGTAGTGGGAAGGTGTGTGCCCTTCCTAATGAGAAAACTTTAGAGAACAATCATAATGATTGCCTTAGCTGGGTGAAACAAAGGCTTGGGCCATGACTTGATGCCCGTTAATAGCCCCATTGATGCCTTAGGAAGTCTTGATCAGACAGGTGACACCAAGATAAAAGGATTAAGAAGCTCTTAGGAGATAGAAAAGAGGATAAAGTGATTTTATGTATGCAAAAAGGGTTTGAGAGCACATGCTTGTCTGAATTGTTAATGAAGTCTTCCAAGATGTTTTACATAAGTCCTAATTAATCCATTCATAAGAACATAAGAACATAAGAGAAGCCAATGTTGAATCAGGCCAATGGCCCATCTAGTCCAACACTCTGTCACACAGCGGCCAAAATATACCAGGTGCCATCAGGAGGTCCAGCAGTGGGGCCAGGGCACCAGAAGCCCTCCCACTGCTGCCCCCTCCAGCACCAAGAATAGAGTGCATCACCTGCCCCAGACTGAGAGTTCTCATTCTATACCCTGTGGCTAATAGCCACTGGTGGACTTCTGCTCCATATGTTTATCTAATTTCCTCTTGAAACTGTCCATGCTTGCAGCTGCCACGACCTCCTGTGGCAGTGAATTCCATATGTTAATCACTCTTTGGGTGAAGAAGTATTTCCTTTTATCTGTTCTAACCCGACTGCTCAGCAATTTCATAGAGTGCCCACGAGTTCTTGTATTGTGAGAAAGGGAGAAAAGTACTTCTTTCTCAACCTGCTCAATCCCATTCATAATCTTATAAACCTCGATCATGTCACCCCTCAGCCGTCGTTTCTCCAAGCTAAAGAGCCCCAAGCATTTTAACCTTTCTTCATAGGGAAGGTGTTCCAACCCTTTTATCATTCTAGTTGCCCTTCTCTGCACTTTTTCCAATGCTATAATATCCTTTTTGAGATGTGGTGACCAGAACTGTACACAGTATTCCAAATGAGGTCGCACCAATGATTTATACAGGGGCATGATGATACTGGCTGATTTGTTATCAATTCCCTTCCTAATAATCCCCAGCATAGCGTTGGCCTTCTTTATTGCAGCTACACATTGTGTAGACATTTTCAGCGAGTTATCCACTACGACTCCAAGATCTCTCTCTTGGTCAGTCTCTGCCAGATCAGACCCCATCAACATGTATTTATATTTAGGATTTTTGGCTCCAATGTGCATCACTTTGCACTTGGCCACATTGAACCCCATTTGCCACGTTGACGCCCACTCACCCATCCTCAACAGATCCCTTTGGAGTGCCTCACAATCCTCCCTGGTTTTCACCACCCTGAACAACTTCGTGTCATCTGCAAATTTAGCCACATCACTGCTTACTCCCAATTCCAAATCGTTAATAAACAAGTTAAAAAGCATGGGACCGAGTACTGATCCCTGTGGTACCCCACTGCTTACCACCCTCCACTGAGAGAGTTTCCCATTTATACTCACTCTCTGTTTCCTATTTATAAGCCAGTTTTTGATCCACAAGAGGACTTGTCCTTTTATCCCATGACTATTGAGCTTACTTAGGAGCCTTTGATGAGGAACTGTATCAAAAGCTTTCCGGAAGTCAAGGTAAATAATATCTATTGGGTCCCCCTTGTCCACATGTTTGTTCACTCCCTCAAAAAACACTAACAGGTTAGTGAGACAAGATCTTCCCTTACAGAACCCATGCTGAGTCTGCCTCAATAGTTTTTGTTCATCAATGTGCCTACTAATTCTTTCCTTAATAACAGTTTCCACCAACTTACCCGGTATCGATGTCAGACTGACTGGCCTGTAATTTCCTGGATCTCCCCTGGAGCCCTTTTTAAAGATGGGAGTGACATTAGCTACCTTCCAGTCATCAGGAATGGAGGCAGATTTTAAAGAAAGATTACATATTTTTGTCAGGAGATCCACAAGTTCACATTTGAGTTCTTTCAGAACTCTCGGATGAATGCCATCCGGGCCTGGTGATTTATTAGTTTTTAAATTGTCCATCAGTCGGAGGACTTCCTCTCTTGTCACCGCAATCTGATTCAGGTCAGGACATGCATTCAGTTATGCATGTCTTTAGGGTGGGGGAAAGACATCTGTTCTGATCACCTCCTAATCCAAGTATATTTTTCTATGGAGCTATGTAACTGGCACCCATGTTTAAACAGTGCCTTGGCTTGTTCAAGTGAGCCGGTTTGGTGTAGTGGTTAACAGCGCAGACTCTAATCTGGGAGAACCAGTTTTGATTTCCCACTCCTCCACATGCAGCTCTAGTGTGACCTTGGGTCAGTCACAAGTTCTCTCAGAGCTGTTCTCTCAAGAGCAGTGCTCAAAAGAGCTCTCTTAGCCCCACAGGGTGTCTGTTGTGGGGAGGGCAAGGGAAAGGAGATTGTAAAGCATGGTGAGACTCTGAGTGAAGAGCAGTGTATAAATCCAATCTCCTCCAATTCATCCAACTCCTTTTCTGGTTCCAGGGTTCTCTGAGCTTTGGGGAGTGGGTGGGTCAGAACCTTGAATGACAAGGGGTTCAAATGGAATTTTACAGCTGAGAGTGTCAGAAGTGTGGTTTGTCAGTTCCCTAGGTTGGATTAACAGACAGCAAAACAAGAAAAGAGACTGCTCAGCTAAGAAAAAAGGAAGAAGGGAAGTAAGGAACTGTTATAGAACCTTCTAGGTAAACTGAAGTCAATAGGCTTAGAAGGATGCAACTCTATTTAAGATTGCGCTCGTACCACAGAACTCTATCATTAATTTCTAAATCGGGGCATAATTCAGAGCCTAATTACCCCCCCCCGATCCCCCACAGAATTTATAATAAGAAATGATCAGACAGGGCCACATGACTCAGTTCAGATCTGAACCACAGAATGTGGGGAGAGGGGCTGAATCCCAACTCGAAATGGCTCTGGAAGCAATACCACTAATGGTGCACACCTAGGAACCTCCAAGGCATACTCCCCCTCCCCAAGTGTCATAGTCCCAATCCAGAATGTGTACTTCAGTTTCTCTATCTTTGGTCGGATTATCCCTATATTTTAGTTGTGTGCATGGTTTAACAAGGAGGAGGTAGCATAGATCAATGAAAAAGCAACAATAAGATTCAGCCAAGTAGCTATTTTATGACACACTGATTTCCGTGGGTAGTCACCCAAAAACTTGTCACCCAAGTTATTAGAAGAGTGCTCAGCTTGGTGCTTTAAATGTTTTCTTCTTATTATTATTCTGATACTTTATTCTGATCTTCTGACATACTTGAAGATTTTGGTAGGTGTAAGATATTGTTCACTAGTGTAAGAGAACCAGCTTGTATTGGGCCTCTTACACTTGGATTGTGAAAAGATGGACATGATGAAATTCATCTTCAATCTGAACATTTTATTGCAGACTCCTGTTGTTGGGTTCTCAAAAGGGAAGAAGACAGTGGAATATCTGCAATTATCAAACATCTTTCTCAGCTACAGTGCCAATGGAGATAAGAGACCATTTTAGCGAAAGTGGTTTCTAGCACTAATGCAATTAGAAGCTGATCTGTGCCTGCCAACTACTGAGCATTCCCTTAAGGGTTCAGCTGCAAAGATTTCTGTGAGAATCCAAATGTTCACTGCCTACAGTATTCTGTCACTTTTTACCTTAAAACATAATTTACTGACATTTTGTAATTAATCCATGAATCACCATAGTGAAATAGGAATATATTAATTATTCATTCATTCCTCTGATCTATCAATTATTCATCCGAAAAGCATATATATAAAAATGGGATGGGCTGTCCATTTCAAGTCACTAGAGAACAGAGAGAATTACTTCTGCATCTTGGGATGTCTCCCTCCACTTACTTGGGATTTGGATAGTCAAGTCATTTGATAGATTGAGTATTCTGAATATTCCCAAACTCTGTGCAGTTGCATGGGAGGGGAAATCAGATCAGGTCACAGGACTTATCATTTGGGGTTTGCATAGAAATTATGCTATTAAAAATAAGTAGGAGCACATGAGATACATGCTTATGTTTAAATGATGGTACAAGTTCTTTGGGTTTTGGTTGTTGGCAGTTACTGGTTTTGCTGTTTAGTATCTGATATATTATGAAATGTTCCTTTGTTCCTTGTGTCTTTAAGAATTATATACTCTATTTTGACCCCAAAGGAATCAGTTCTCAAACCAGAGTTTGCTGTCAACCACTACAGGTGACATGTCGATTATTCAACAAATCAGAAACGTGCAGTCCCCGACAATTTATTCAGTCATTTCTTTCCATTAGGCCAATAGACTGTTAGTAAATGTTTGTGAGAGAGAGGCTGCACAGCCTGCAAAATCACAGTAGATTTCACTTGTGGGATGAGCTGATTAATATTACTTATATGAAATGGTTATTAACTCCACTACACATACTTGGTTCAGCTCAAATGGGTTTGTTCTTACATGAGTTGCATAGTAATTAATATCTAAATCCAATATATAATTCTTCTGCTGGGTGTAAGCATCGCATGCACTCTTCCTAAGTGAGACCAGCATGTATGCGTAGTCAGCATCCAGCACCAAAGGGTCCTCATGTTGTGTGCTTCCATTATGAACTAAAAAGGATGATTGCTACTGTGGTAAACTTTGATGGTACTGATCATCTACCATAAAGTGCTGAGCCTAGGCAAACACCCACAGCTAGTGATGGATGTGATCAAACCTGTCAACACAAAATAGACATGGGATATCAGTGATCTACTATACCTTTCTTTTTAACTAAAAGTAGAAGTGAGAGGGACCTAAAATGGATCAGGACCATACCATGTTGATGTTGAGGTCAAATAGCCACTTTGGAGGAATGACTGAGATAAGGGAAAGAGGGGAAGGAAAGATATTTCTGCCATCCCACTGCTACAATGTAACTCAGTTTGACTGCTGTCTGCTACTAACATTTTTTTTTTAATTCAGACAATCTGATCATAGTTCTACCATCATAATGATCTCATTTAATCTAATTTAGAACCAAACACCAGCAATAGAAATCCTCAATATAGGTCAATGACTTGCTGAAATCTATTCATTGAATTTAGTGGCTTATTTTGTGACTGACTGATTCAAGCTTCATGGCAGAGAAGCAGTTTGAACCCAAGCCTATTATGACACTATAAGAATTAACCTTAAAACTTTCATTTTCCTCTAAACCTGTACAGGTTGTCTCTGTGCAGTTGCCATTAGGAGACAGGGCTGAACTGTCAGTGTTTTAAAAGAGTTGGGGCCCAACTTGGGATTCTGCACAGCCACAGGAATGTCTTCTAAAAGATAAAGGAGAACCCAAACGGGCTCAAAATGTTGCAGCAGAAAATGTGGAAACAGCACTGGGGGAGCAATTTCCCCATTTTTGCTGCTCGCATGCACAGAATACTCTATACGGAGCAACAAAAGCAGGTTTAAAAAAAACCTAATCCCCATAGCTGTTCTGTGGCTGTGGAGAACCTGAGTTCCCTAGAATCAACTCTTTAAAAAAAGTCAATATGTAGTTTTACCCCCAGAGTGCTGAGAATGCAGGGTATAAAAGCAGAAATAAATTCCTTTGTTACTATAGATCAGCTTCTGATTCTGAGCAAAGATGTCTGTGTAATACAAGTGAAGACTTAAAATGTCTATTATATGGCTATAAATGAGAGCTTCCTGCCTCTTCTAAAAATAATTTTAATCTCTTGCTTGCTTATTATTGTTATTGTTAAATGCTTGATCAATAACAGATCTCTAGAGACTTGCGATATTAGGTAGTGTTTCAAAACTGATGGCATATATGAGTCATCATTGCCTCAAGACTGTAATCTGCTGCTCTTTCTCCTACTACTATGACTGAGTTACTCTGCTGTTATTATCACCAGTTTAATATCCAACAAAAAAGGGTATTTTGCAAAGAATGGCACTGGAAACATCAACATTCTGAATCCAACATTTTTCACCCATATTGTTTTCCAGATATTTATATCATGCTTTTAAAAAGAGCGAGATATCTATGATATTCAATGGATGTTGCTTTGTGCCTGCCTCAAATGCTGGAATGACACACTATCAATGTCAAAGTAATGTTTCAGTTTATAGTATTTGCTGGCCCACTTATTGGTAAGCTGTGGTCCAAGCATGTATGTTCTAGCATATGAAATATTGGCATTGACTTTTAATTGAGGGTTAAGGAATTTCAGCATAAAAGAACACATAAAGATAAAATAAAGAAGTATAAACTAAGCAAAATGCTGAGTTTTGCATGTTTACGCATGAATGTAATCTGACACATCTAACTGATCTTTGGTAACATATTTAATTATAACCTCTCTTGTAATTATGTTTGAATCCAATTTGGTATCAACTGAGATAGAATGAAATCAGCCTTTATGTTAGCAGCAGCTTTGAATGAGGAGTTTACTGATTTGTGAATGTATTATTTTGCTTGAAATAGGATTTTTTCCCTAAAATAAGCCTAAGACTTCATTATTTAATTTGAATCAAGATAGATTCCATTGAAAAGATGCCCTAAGTGGGCTTGAACTACAATGAGGTAAAAGTGGTGAGGTAATCTATTACATAACATTGAATAAATTGTGGGGGAGGTACTTCCTTTTCTTTTCAGAGATCCTACAATCAGATTATCTTGAGCAATGACTAAAAGAATAATACAGGAAAATATGTTAGAAATTTGGCAACCAAGTAGGTTGTGTTGGGTCACTGTCTAGCATCAGATAGGGAATATTATCCCCTTGGAGTTTATTAAAGGGAGACCGTGTTTAAAGTGGTGAGATCCAGCGGTTCCTAAAAACGGTAAAAAACCAACATTCCAATATTTTGTGAGGCAGAGTGTCAATTTTTCCCTCATCGCAAGGACAAAGATTATCTGAATACGGAATACTAAGAAATCTCCTCTATAATACTTCAGATGGGATGGCATTAAAGTGAGCTAAACTGAATGCTTTAACAAGGTAGTAGTGGTGGGGCGTCAGGTGTCTCATGTATAATGGCAGTATCTGAGGAGATAAGATACCAAAAAAATGGCTTGAACAGTCTCTGAGAGAGTGAATCACTATACTGTTGTAATCCAGCCTTACCTAGCAAGAAGACATCTTCAGTCATAAGCCCTAGCAGCCTTAATCTAATAGCTACTGTCTTCATCCATTGAGAATGGTGAGCATCTTGTTTAAGAAAGAACAGCAGACCTTCAGCTTCCAAAGCAAAAATATTCCTTAGTCTTATTTTGAAAATGCTGAGCCATGCTCTAGCTTCCAATTACTTTTGGCCAAGTTCAGCCCTCGGAGAGACATCTGAGGCACAACAAGGGATTTATTATATTCAATTTATATCCCACCCTCCCCACAAGCAGGCTCAGGGTGGGCTACATGTCACATAGGATATAAATTATTTTGGAACTGAACACCTGAAATGCACTGGGGATATATCTTCCTCCCCCTGTACAGAAGAAGCAGGATATTGCTCCAGTAGCAGGCTTAATTTTATTCAAAGCAAATTCGTGCTGCTGAGACCAGAAGGACATAAGAGAAGCCAATGTTGGATCAGGCCAAATGCCCATCCAGTCCAACACTCTATCACACAGTGGCCAAAAATACCAGGTGCCATCAGGAGGTCCAGCAGTGGGGCCAGGACACTAGAAAATCTCCCACTGTTGACCCCCCCAAGCACCAAGAATACAGAGCATCCCTTGCCCCAGACTGAGAGTTCCTATCCATACCGTGTGGCTAATAGCCACTGATGGACCTCTGCTCCATATGCTTATCTAATTCCCCCTTGAAGCCATCCATGCTTGTAGCCACAACCACCTCCTGTGACAGTGAATTCCAAGTGTTAATCACTCTTTGGGTGAAGAAGTACTTCCTTTTATCTGTTCTAACCCAACTGCTCAGCAATTTCATTGAGCGCCCAAAAGTTCTTGTATTGTGAGAAAGAGAGAAAAGCACTTCTTTCTCTACCTGCTTTATCCCATGCATAATCTTATAAACCTCGATCATGTCACCCCTCAGCCATTATTTCTCCAAGCTAAAGAGCCCCAAGCGTTTTAACCTTTCTTCATAGGGAAAGTGTTCCAACCCTTTTATCATTCTAGGAGAGGTTTGAAGAGAAAACAATCCCCAGGTAGCAGAAATTCCTGATTTGTTCAATATCTGAGTTTGCTATAGTCCATTTGGAAAGACCTAGAATGCCATTTTTTTGGGGGGGGAAGCCAAGATTTTAGATTTATTGTAGTTTATTTGCAACTTCTAATTTAAGCAATAGTTTGAGAAATGTCTCAGGAGTCTCTTCAGGCCAGTCTTGGTACAGGAGATAAGAATTGAATCATTGGCTTAAAGCAGCAAGGGTATTTCTTTCTTTCAAGGCTAATTGGGAGCATAAAACTCTAGAGAAGAAGGCATCAGGTCATTTAGCTATATATTGAAAAGAGGGGGAGCAAGCAGACAACCTTGTCTCACCCCCAATCGATGGTGAAGCTCTCTGAGAGTTCCAGGCCCATAGCTACAGTGGGGCCTCCTGGGACCCACCCCCAATGCATTCCAATGCAGCCCAGGCCCCCTGATACTCTGGGCCACATGGAGGTCTCCCTGGTATCTCCCCTTCCCTGTCTGCCAGCAGCTCTGCAGGCTCCATCCCGGGCTGGTAACTGGGGGGAGAGGCTGGGGGTGAACTGCAGGTGGCTCTGGAGAGGTTGAGATGCATGCTGTGAGGGGGCGGGAAGCAACATGTGCACCAGCAAGCTAACACAAGCGATAAGCTGCTCAGAGCCTTCCCCCACTACTCAGACACACTCACGTTACACTGCTGACTGAAAAAGCAGCCTCGGTGCTTGATGTGTCTGACTGAATGCTCAGTTCTCCAGGTACCCACAGCAGAAGCTAAAGCAAGCTGCCAGAAGAGGCAGGCAGGACTGGGGCAGGCGTGCGGCATGTCCAAGGCTGGCAGATCCAGGTGGGGCACCTCTTCCTCCTGCTCCTGGGTGCCCAGCTAGAGTGCTGATGGAGGCCAGCTCAGTTTCCAGGGCATGTCAGTGCTCGCTAACCTGCCCCTTGCCCTGTTGCTGTGCGTGGGAAGACCTGCTGGGGCAGGGGCCAGCCAGCGTATGTGAGTTTTTAAATTTAATTTTTATTTCAGTGCCCCCAACTTAATTAAAGGCCCCCCAAATTCAAAAATCCTGGCTACGGGTCTGATTGTCCCGTGGCACTGCAGTGGACCTGGGCAGTAGTATTGGTGTATAGGATCTTAATTAGCCATAGTAGTCCTTTATCAATGGATAGGCCCACCACAGCTTCTGTCAGCTAACTGAATAAAATGCTCTTTTAAAATCCATAAAGGACATGTAATGCTTTCTGCCTAGTTGTATATTTTTCTGCTAGATGAAAGAGAGTTAAACAGTAATCAATAATGGAAAAGCCTCCCCTAAAGCTGAATTGTTCCCAGCCCAGGATTTTGTTGGTCTCAATCCATTCCACTAATCTTTGGTGCAAAATGGAAGAATATAATTTCCCAACAGATGATATGAGGCTAATTGGTAGATAGTTGGCTGGATCAATTCTATTAGCCTTTTAAAAGCGGAAATGATTATAGAATGCTTCCAAACTGAGGGGATGTCTCCCTCCTGATTTATCTGAGAGGAGACAGGTGCTAGAATTCCCCTCCACCAGAATGGATTTAGTTTCAGAAGCACAGTTGGACCTTATCTGGGTCAGGGGCTTTTCTGGCTCTCGTTTCACAGATCTTATTGTGTATAACTTCCTCCAGGACAGGGGCCCAATGTGGGGAGTCATCTGATAATCTGTTCTCTAATGGTGTATTGTTGGAACAACTAGAGCAAAACAGCTTCTGGAAGCAGAGATACATGATTACAAGTTGGATCTCAAATTTATGGCCATAGAAACAACTTCCCAAAAACTTGACGAAATGTTGTTAAGTGATCTAATAAGGAGGCTCAGGCCTTGTACTTTTCTTCTCTCTTTTTATCCTGAATTATTTTTGTATCTTTTTTGAGGACCAGTAATTCCTCTAGAGCATATAAAGTATTATCTCTTTTAGATTTCCTATGCAATTGCTGAATCCATCTTTTCATAGTTTTGCACTCAGAATTATACCACTTGTTTCTTTTCTAGGGATCAGACATGTTCATGGGCTTAATTGGGCATAGGCAGAAAGGCTCAATTAAGGTAAAGAGATCATATAGTAGCTCTAATGAGGACGTAACTAAGTAAGATCTAAAGATTTAATCCTTAATAGAGCTGGATTCAGTTGACTGCAGCATACTCTGAAAGCTCCCTTGCAGTTGCTGGGGCCAGGAGACTTGACATATCTCATTACCCTGCTGCAGCAATTGCCCTTGTCCATTTACAGGAAGGTGACTTTCAACCTGAGACATCCAAATGAGAGCGATGTCCATAAATTCCTGTACAGAAAGGCTCTTTATCAAGTGTAGAAAGTCAAAAGCCACCAGTCAGTAATCAATAACACTTGCCTCCCTGGCATTAAAAAATGTAAAATCTCCCCTATGATCAATTTCCAGACATCCATTTAATATGGTGAGCCCCTTTAATAAAGACAATTCAAAGGGCCTCAGGCCTTCTCTATTAATATAACTATCCTTTGATGACCTTGAGGTCATCAGAGGGAAAAGGCTATCCTCTGGGCTAAACTGCAGCCAAGTAGCTAGCAAGGCTTCATTATCACTACCAATTCTGGGATTGAAGTCACCTGCTAGTATAGCATTGTATCTGGGAGAGACTCCATTAATTGGTCACATAAGTCATTTATCATATTCCAGTTTTCCACAGTATTTTGAGTTTTATTGCAACGGCAATAAAAAGGGGGCTTCCAGTTTCCGGCTGAGAGGGACTAGAGGTTCATCAGCTGTGCTCTGCCAAGACAGAAAAGTTTCATTTTGTTTCATTTTAGCTTCAATAATTTTATGTTTATAGTCATTTTGCTTCTAACTCCCTTCCTTCTTTGTTTTAGGAGGTGGGGGGAGAAGTAAGGGTTTTAATGGGCAAGAACTCATTGCGAGTTGGGAAGTGTATTTTCTTTCTTTGCTTTGTTTCTCCATTGCTCACTGTTTTATTTTTACATTTACTGAGGTTTTGAAGTTTTTATCTTATCTGTGTCCTTTTAGTCCAGGCTAGCTTTGCTAGCCAGCCAGCAGCGACAACTCCCTTTTCTTGATTGCCTCCCCTGCTAAATAGGAAGGGGGGCAAATTGCACAAAGATACTGGTTTACCTCTTTTTATCCCTGTTTGTATTCCAATTTTATTCTATTTCTATTTTATTCTATCCTTTTATAATTGATTACAGTGAATCTTAAAGTATTTCAGTTACCATTCCAATACTGGAGAGAGTTCAAGTTTCCTGTGTGAGATAGCAAACTTGAGGCTGTGCGCTGCTCTTTTGAGTTCCATTTTAACTTATTTCTAATTTATTTCTGTCCTTTCTCTCTTAAATTCCTACTGGGGGTTATATTTTCTTTGCTTTACTTCTCTGCTGTTCTCTGTCTGAACTTTTTATCTTTTTAATTTCCTTTGGCATAATAATTATGCTTTTGGCATAAACCAAACTGGCATAAACTGAACTGGAAAAATACCTGAAAAATCCATTATTGATATTTTAAAGGTATTATTTAAGCCAAATACAAATCTCTGATAGCTGATAGCTGAGCCTGAAAAAGCAGAGGGGGGTAAGCCTTTATTCAGCTATACTGCGAGCCAGCCCTGGCCAAGGCAGCATGGAGCTCAATTCTGACCTGCAAGAGAGGATCAGCTAGGGTGGCGCGGAGCTCTGTGCCATGTTGGCTAAGGCTGGCTGGCTCATCTTGCAGCTCTTTTTAAACTGAGTAATAAAGTATACAGGTCTGGACAGCCTTGTCAGCACAGGCAGCAGGAGCCGTTCCTAACCTCCTGTAGGATGAAGATGGCCCCCTCCCTGGATGGGCTGCATTCTATATTGATGCCACCCTGCGCATTGGGACAGTCACTGTTTTCCTGCCGTTTTCTGCCTTGGGGCAGCTGGGAACTCTAGTCCAGCAGATAAGGAAGCCCCATTCAACCCAGTGAGTGATACCCCTACAGGCCCCTCTCTGGAACTACACCTCAATTAAACCTTATGGCAGAACATTTTAAACAAACAACCGCAGACAGCAGCCATCTTACAAACACAGATAACTGCCATTTTGCTATACCTACCAACAGCCACTGAGGGAAAAGTTACTCCCACACAGGATGCAAGCAGTAGAAGTGTCTGGGTCAAGAGACAAAGCCATTTGCCAGGAATTCTGACAGGGCAGGGTGGCTGAAGTGGGAGTGTTCAGGGAAGAGGAGCAGACCCAGCACCCAGCCAATGGCATGTGAGTACTCTTGAGTGGCAGCTGATGGGCCAATGGCTGAGGGAGGGCATTGCACAGCCAATGAAAGTGCATGGAATGTTGCCACTTTAAAACAGCATTATTATATAGAAATATATATAGATATGGGGGGGGGTACTCCATATAAACCCCCAGTGGAAAGAGAAGTTATTGTCTGATGAGCACAGTAGGTTTGTTGAGGTAGGAATTCATTCTGGTGGAGTCAAAATACTGGTGTTGGGAATTTATGCCCTGAATGAGGTTAAGGGGTTATGTTATAAACAATTTATGGATGGACTTTTGGGTTTGCCCTTTGAAAGTTGGTGTTTGATGGGTGATTGCAATGGTTTGATCTCTCCACAAATGGACAGACTTTCAGGGGGAGAAAATTAAGATTATCCAAGGTAAACAGCCAAAACCCTTTTTTGATTTGATGGACAACCTGGGTCCAGTTAATATATGGAGACAGAAAATTGGTAACTCTAAAGAATTCACTTATTTTTCAGAGAGACAAAGATTGTTTTCAAGACGTAACACAATTTTTGTTTCCAAAGACCTAGCTACTAACGTCACAAGAACAGAAATTTTAACCAGGACTTTTTCAGATCATAATCCTGTAAGTATAACTTGTAAAAGAAAGTCTAATACTTTTAGATGGAGATTAAATGAAACATTGCTTCAAAAACTGACGTTCGTGAAGGATTGTAAGAAAAAGTTAAAATAGTTCTTTGAATATGATTTAAACAAGGGCACTAACATGACAGTGACTTGGGATGCAAAACAAGCCTTTATGAGAGGGCATTTGATACAGCATAATGTTGAATTGAAGAAAAAGAGGCAAGAGAAAATACAAAATATCTTGGATAATATTAAAAGAAAAGAGAATGAGTTGAAAAAAAAATCTCAAAATACTACAAAAATCTTTCACCAAATAAGAATTCTACAACAGCAGTTACCTATGTTAACAATAAGATATATGGAAATAAAACTGAATGACATTAAGCAAACAAATTTTGAATTGGCTACTAACCCAGAGAGATGCTTGGCTCATAAACTGAGAAAAGAAAGAGAAAATAAAATGTTATTGAAAATGCACAGAGGAGACAAGGTACTAAGAGACAATACGGACATTCAAAGAACATTTTATAAATATTATTCCAATCTATATAAAAGCCAGGAGGTACCTCTGTTTAAAATAAATGAATGCAGTAGTCTTGTCATAGAAAAAGAGCTGCAGGAGCTCATTAGACCAGAAGTGATGTCAGAAGGGGAAGCAAAAGTGGGGGAGGCATCTTCAAAAGCCTCCCCTTCCCTTCCCCAGCTGGCCTGGGTGGGGGAGTGAAGAGAGAAGGGGTTTAAACTAGAGTTGGGCCACAGAAGGAGGAAAGAGGGATGGAAAGAGAGAGAACAGAGAGAAGGAAAGAGGGAAAGAAAGAGAAGGAAAGAAGGAAGGAAAAAAAGAGAGAAGGGAAGAAGGAGGGAAACAGGGAAAGGAGGAAAAAGAGAAGAGAAGAAGGCGGAAATAAAGAGAGAAGGGAAGGAGGAGGAAAGAGGAAAAGGAGGGAAGGAAAGGAGGGAATGAAAGAAATTTGGCAGCAATTTGGCCCCATTATATCGTATGGGCCATTAAAGTCAATGGTGAAAACATAGGGTATATTCTGGAGGGGAAGGGGTTTGAGGAAGAGGCTCCAAACTCACAGGGTAGCTGTTGGAGCCTCTCCCCAAGATACCCACCAAGTTTCAAGAACATTGGACCAGGGGGTCCAATTCTATGGGCCCCCAAACAGGTTGCCCCCATCCCCTCCATTGTTCTCTATGGTGGGGAAAACGTTACTTTTTTTTTCACTGTGCTGTTAGTAGCTCTGGGGGGAGGGGGTTTGAGGGAAAGGCTCCAAATTTTCAGGGTAGCTTCGGGAGCCTCTCCCTACATACACCCCACGTCTCAAAGCAATTGGACCAATGGACCTAATTCTATGGACACCCAAACAGGTTACCCCCATTACCTCCATTGTTTCCAATGGGGAAACCCAGCCAGCAGCACTTAAGGCAGGCAAGCAGACGGCACCAGCAGTCAGACTCTCCCAGAGAATCTCAGGGCAAGTGAACTGTCTTGGCAGGTGCTTGTCTGCCATGAGAACAAGTGGCACACTCCAGAACAAGTAGCACTGTGGCAGTGCAAGCATGCCACAGTGCCACATAGAAACCCCAAAAGACCAAAAGGAACATCATTTATACATGTATAAATTGATGGTGCAACCTCATTGAACCACTCACACCACACACACCTCAAAAAGAATATTTATAGCACTGGAAAAAATGCAGAAAAGGGCAACTGCATATGAAGTACTTCTTCACCCAAACAGTGATTAACACATGGAACTCACACTGTGTGAAGGGGGCACACAGTCTCTTCTACCCACCCACCTCCTTCCTTCAAGAGTGGCTACCCTCTCTCCATGGAGCCCTGGCCAGAGGGGGAGAAAGAGAGTGCATGCTCAGCAGCCTCTCCATGATAAGTGATGGCGGGGGGAGCAGGTGTGGGGAGAAGGCTTTATGCCTGGCCCACTGTTTCTGAATGAATGGAGGTGGCCGCTGAGTGACAGGCACCCTTGGACCCTCCCCAAGGTGCTCAGCCACCTCAGTGAGGCAAGAGGGGGAGCTCCTCCAGCCTCCCTGTCTGCCTGCCTGGCAGCCCTTTGCTGGGTCCTGGCAGGGGACCTAGCAGGAAGAAGCCAACCTGAGAGGCAGCTGTAAAGAGTCCTCTAGCAGATGGGGGTCTAGCCTTCCACTCTATTGAACCATAGAGACTAGGAGGAGGGAAGAGCTAGAGCATCGCTGCCGGGCACCATTTTTTCTCCCACTGCCCAATCTTTAAAAATCGGGGGAGGGGTCCTCAGGGTGGGGAAACCCCCACCCTACCAGGGGAGTTGGCAGCCCTAGATATTTCAAATTCTGTTTCCCATTTGTAGGGTTGGGAGGAAACTAAAAAAAACCCCACTATGTCTGCAGGAAGGTGATCAAAGAAATCTGGTACCTTTTTATTTTTTTCGATTGTAGTTTGAAGAAGGTGTCAAAACCATGGGCTCAACATGTCCCCCCCTTAACTTAATTATTTGGCTACAATACTTCCTTTTGACCACTGAAGCATGTGATCATATGTTTGTGGTGTACTGTAGCATGACAGGAGGGTGCTTTTTAAAGAAAAAATCCCTGGGCCGATGTGTTGTTGTTTTTTTAATTGCTTTTTCTTGCATGCTGTGCTTCCCTCAGGCTATGGCTGAGCATTTTTCTACAGATCATAGGGGGTCTTTTTTGGGGGAATGTTTTTTTCTGAAATCAGCTTAGCCAACGCTGTCTTTTTTGTTTATTTTTCCTTTAAAAAAACCACCCAGGTTTATTTCATTCTATGTTATTTTGAAGGTCTTTAAAAACAATAACACGGACTACCTATTTACTAAAAAAGCAAATTTTTACTGTTGACTGTCTCCTATTTAGTTCAAGATAACAGCCCCCAGAGCGGTGATGATAGTGGGGATTCATCAATACTCCTTGGCAAGCAAGTCTAAAGGGGGGAAAAAGACAATTCTACACACTCTATGGAGCACTATGAAACACAAAAAACACAGCCAGGTATATTTAAATATTTGAATTGCATGATGTTTTTGTGGGGAAAAAATGCAGGGTGGGGTATGTTAACAGTAACATTTGCTGGGGAGCTGGTTTCATGCTAGAAATTAATTTTCATTCATTTTTCTCTCCTAACAGAGCACGGCTCTCCTCAAAGAGTCTTAAACTAGAGATACCTGCAGTAATGGCCCAGTCTGAGCCACCAACCTGAAAAGCCTGACCCCGTCTTGTGAATCTGCCAGCAAAGATGCAAAGCAGCACTCCCTGCAACAGACCTGTATGAAAGAATTGTCAAACCCAGCCAAGCCAAAAGCATGTGATAAATAAAAAAGAACACACGCACCAAAGTAGCTGTAACCGAAACAAACGGGAGATGGTTTTGTGCCACCCTGCAAGAAACAGAAAATGGGCATTACTAGTCCTGATGCTGCTTTTAAAGCCATGTGTGAAAACATAGCAAGATTTATGGTTCATACAAAAGATCAGATAGAAGCTCTGGCTAGACAAGCTCCCAGTTTGCAGTCTACGAGCACAGGAGCATCTCACAGTGCTTTAAAAGCTAAGGAGACCATCCAGGGTGTGGGTACTTTCTATGGCAGCACTCTAAAGGTTTTAAAAAGGGATCCCACATGTATAAGTGTGGAAAGGGGGCTCAGGCAAAGGGGTGCAGGGCAGGGCAGATGGCACTGGCCCATACACCAAAGGCAAATGTTTGAAACTGAAAACGTTGTGGCAGTTATACTAAAATGCCTAAATAATGCTAAATTCTATTTAGTTACTTAGTTATTTAGTTTGATTTGTACCCCGCCCTCCCTGCTGGAGCAGGCTCAGGGTGCCTTACACAAAACAGCAACAAGTAAATAACAGATAAAAACATCAATATAAATATCCTCATAAAATGCAACATAATTACTAAAACCAGTTTATATGACGATGGTGGTACAACAGTAGCAGTAAAGATAGAGATTACGGTCAGCAAATGATTTTTTTCTTCTGGCAGACTCAGGCTGGATGGTGATATTGGGCACAGGATCTTAGATTATTAGGTGCGGCTCTTTACCTAAAAGCCTGGTGGAAAAGCTCTGTTTTACAGGCCCTGCGGAACTGTAAAAGGTCCCACAGGGCCCTGATCTGTTCCGGGAGCTCATTCCCGGATTGTTAAATCTTTTGCATTTTGTAATATTTTGTATTTACCACATGGTTTTTTCCCCTTGCCACACAAATCATGATATATCTTTCTGCCATTGTTTAAATGGCATGCCAAAACTGGTATTGCCTGGAACAGATATAGAATTCTAGGTAAAATATTCATCTTAATTACAATAACAATTGTAGTTTTCCTCATCTTAATAGATCTTTTTTAATTTCCTTCCAGTCTTAAGATAATTATTATGAAATAACATACAATTCATCAGCACCGGTTATTCATCAACACCAGTTGTACTTGTGAATTCATATTTTTGTTAACACCTTTGCTTTCTGTTTGTTAATTCTGAAGCCTGCTAGTGCACCAAATTCTTTTAATTTAGGCATCAAAGAGTCAACCTTTTAAAGGGTCTTCTAAGACTAAAATCAGATCATCTGCAAAAGCTCTCAGTTTGTAATTCTCTTTTGTAATCTTTACACCCCCAATCTTTTCATCCTTACATCTCTAATCAGAATTTCAAGGACTAAGATAAACCTTTTTGAATTTCACATGGTTTGGTTAAATCTCCATTGAAGATTATTTTTGCTGACTGTGAGGTGTAAATCAATTTTACCCACTTTATGAAGTTCTCACCAAATTCATATCTGTCAAAAAGGTCTCTACTGCCCAACCTGGGCTAAAGACCTTTTCAACAGACTGGCTAGCTGCAAGTTACAAAAAAGTGTTGGAGGCACCTATGCACCTTCAACCTGGGTAGGCTACCATCAGCCCTTCTATGTCTATCTAGTCAGAAGCCAAAGGACACACTCCTGACTTTCCCAGGATTACCTAGGGAGTCCTCCCTGAGAGGTTGGCTCACAGTAGGAAACCCACCAAAATTACAATTACGGTAGTGAACCGCCTATCTAGCCATTAGATTTCTTATTGCAGATATAGAGACAAAGAACCAGAGTGTAGTATTTAAAATACCATTTTATTAAGGTGCAAAGGTACTTGAAATATTGTGAGGAAGAAAACAATAAAACTAGATATTAAGAAGCTGACTAAACATTTTCAAACCTTGGTTTCCAGAAGACAAGATATTACACATTCAAAGTTCTGGGTCCAAAAGCTACTCTTCTCCAGAGTACCAAAAGCCAGGCTGGTTGGCTTCCAGCAGCAAAGTTTCAAGATGGCCAAAGTGAGCAAGACGATGCCAACACATTGGCATGACATTCAAGCATCAAGGCTCCAAGGTAGATAATTCATTGTCTGAAACCTAGATTGCTGTTAGGCCTTTACACCAATCAGTGTTCTGGCAATATCCTACAGTTACAGGTAGACCAATCAGTAACAGAATTATTTCATTGGTTCTCTGTCCATGTCATAAAAACAGTGGGATGATCTGCAGCTCACTCCACCCCCATCTCTCAGAGAGACTTAATTGAGTGGAATGTTAATTGGAGAGACAAAGCAGGGAGAAGAATATCTTATCTTTGCAGGTGCAAGGCCAAGCTATTCTCACAGCACGACTGTGTGAAACTCTGGAGACAAAGAATTTCAGCAAAACAGACCACAGCCAGACTGAACCAAACTTTTAGAAAAGAACTCCATTTTAACTGAACCAAAGTTCTTGACAGTATCTTCTAAAACTTTAAACATAAAAGGCCAATTAAATTTGTCAAAGGCTTCCCCTGCATCTAAGAAAGCAGAAGTGGCTTTTTTGTTGTTGTGTTTTCAAAATATTCCAAAATATCAAGAACAATTCTGACATTATCCTTCAACTGCCTCTTAGGTAAAAAAATCACATTGATCTTCATGAATAAAATCTTGTAAATTTGTTTTAATATCTTTCCATTAATATTGTAGTAAACAGCATATAGTTATTATCCAGCAATGAAATTGGTTTGTAGTTTTTCATTGTAGTCAAATCTTGGTCTTCTTTGGGTAATAATGCTGTATTGGCCTCTTTCCAGATTTCTGGCATTTCACCTCCCTGAAGTAGGGAGTTCATTGTACACTGTACTTTGCGATGGAAGAAAAGCTTCATCTTCAAAACACTTGTAATACAGACCTGATAAGCCATCTGGAGTTTTTCCAGATTTAATCTTTTTTATAGCCTCCACTACTTCTCTAATTGTTATAGGACCCTTCATAATTTGTCTTTGTTCTTCTGAAATCGTGGGCAAATTTTGTTTTCTAATACATTCATTCAGGGGTCTTGGGGGCGGGGGGGAGCACACTGGAGCGCAGCTCCAGCAGCTTCCAAAGACAGAAAGGCCCCTGCATGTCGGTTTTGGCAGTACAAGCTGATTCCAGAGTCTTTTGGCCAGCCGAATGTCAATTTCAGCCCCATTATATCCTATGGGCCATTGAAGTCAATGGTGAAAACATAGGGTGAGTGTGTGGGGGGTGGCTTTGCTGCCCTTTCCATCCTGCTAGTGCTCGTTGTATTCCTTTTACAAAAGGCTTTACTACTAGCTTAGGAATATTTTGCATTTAGGAATATTTTTGTGTGTGTGTGAAAGAGAAGAGAGTGAGAGAGCCTTTGCCTGGGAAGGGTGTGTGCAGAGCCTGCAGGTGGGTGAATGGGACAGGAAAAGAATGTGTGTCTGTGTGTGTGTTAAGGGGAGACAGCAAGAGAACCTTTGTCTGGGAAGGTGTGGTGCAGAGCCGGCCAGCAGGCAGGTGAGTGGAACAGAAAAAGAACTTGTGTGTGAGAGAGAGAAAGAGCGATGATGAGTGCAGGAGATGTTTTCTGGTAGATTCCAACATTGGGGCATTTAGGAATATTTTCCATTCTCCTTCAAAATTACAGTGGCTCAGTTCAAACATAACATGAGGCCATAATTTAATTAAACTTTTATTAGTATGCTCTGCAGCAAATAATCTAGCTCTTGTGTTTTGAAAAGTAGTGGTACTGCCATTCTCCTCACCAAATGCTGGCAAGGAATAGATTAGAAGTGAACTGTGGGACACTGGCTATATTACTGACATCTCTTGTTTGGACCAGTCAATGAGAAGGGAGTACAGATAGGCTACGTAAGCAAGCAGCACCCATTCCACAGCCTCTTGCTATCATTGCTGGCAACCCACCCAATGTTAGCAGAATAGGCGTAGCTGGTTGCCTAAGGTAACCGTAAGAACATAAAAACATAAGAAGAGCCCTTCTGGATCAGACCAATGGTCCATCTATTCCAGTAACCTGTCTCACACAGTGGCCAACCAGTTCCTCTGGAGGGCCAAAACGGGGCACAGAGGCCGAGGCCTTCCCTGATATTGCCTCCTGCCTTTGGAATTCAGAGATTTAGTACCTCTGAATATGGAGGTTTCCCTCAGTCATCATGGCTAGTAACCACTGATAGACCTTATCTTTCATTAATCTATCTAATCCCCCTTTTAAAGTTATTTATTCCTGTGACCATCACTACATCCTCTGGCAGTGAATTCCACATTTTAATGACTCTCTGTCTAAAGAAGTATTTCCCTTTGTCCATACTGAATCAACTACTTATCAGCTTCATTGGATGCCCTTGAAACAGTAACTTTGGGGCTTTGAAACTAGACTGTCTTGTACCCTGTTTGTCTACTCAGTAATGCAGTACTATAGGTGAGGGAAAATGAACATCTGGAAGAAATTGGTAAGCACTCCAAGGCAAAGAAAACTGACAGAGAATTATACACAAGAAAAAAGGCAACTGAAAATCAGCTTTCAGAAAAAAATCAGAGTAAAAGTGGTCTCAAAAGAAACAGGGAAAAAATGGGGGGGGAGTAAAAACTGAAGGCACAAGAATGCATATGGAACTCATGGGATGAACCAAAGCAGTATGGGACCAGAACTGATCGACTTGCTCAAATGAGAGTAAAACTTTTAATTCATAATACCCAGGGCTCATTTTAGAAGACAGGTTTATCTGAATAGAGGATTTGTGAGATATAGATGTTAATTTAAGATATTGCAGTTCAGAGTTGGCCCTTGGTTCGTGCAGTACTGTGGGCTTGTGACTCTAATACTTTCTGTTTCAATATAACATTAAGATATTGCAAATACTTTCTTGAATCAAAATCTTACAAATAATGTGGTATTATACTCCTTCACATGTTTTCCACCATATTTTTAATTAAGATGTTGTAGATCAAGAATGACCCTTATTTATAACCTTTTATCCATCAACTGTACCCTCGTTTAACTCTGTCATGCCATGTTTAAAAACTGAGAATTACCATGTTAATATGTATTTGTAACATGACCAATCCTGTAAAATAAAAAAGCACCTTTTATTCATTTTATCCACTTCCTTCCTCTACTGAGAAAAACAAATACTTCTTGTAAATTCTTTTACTTCTTATGAAGTATTGAAAGAACCAAATCATCTATGGAAGACTGAGCCACAGTTTAGTCTGTCTCACATATCACCCATGGAACTGTCAGTTAATTTCACAGTGTGGAATCTTTACTACTAGTGATGATGTAAGAAGCAGGAATAAATGTATGGGGTTTTTTTACAGTCTTAAGTTGTATATACAAAAATACCACTTGGAGCTGCCATCTTTTGACTTATAAACTAGGAATATTTCATGTTAAAGTTATGAATGAAAAAAAATGTGCTGCCATTTCATTGGGCTATATTTCAATCATCATTTCTAGACTTGTCCCAATTCTTCTGGTGCACCAAAGTTCTTAAAGGAAGATTAGAGAGAATCCATGTAGTGCTTCTTTTGTACTTTACCTGTAATATAGTGAAGTCCATCTAAAATTCTGTGTTTATTTGGTTATTTATTGATGAAAGAACCAGTAGGCTCATGTCCACTCTTTTACATATCATTATTTATTTTACAAAATGTATACCATGCCTTTCTGCCATCATAAGGGCCGCCAAGGTAGCTGACAAATTGTAACAAAACATACCTAATAAACTCAGATCTTAAAAACCATGAAAACCAACAAAAACACTTCATTAAAACAATTAAAATCAGAGCTAAACACTTACAGCAGCATAAAACTAGCAATTAAACAAAGGACAGGAAGGAAGGATCACTAAGATAATGACAGCTGAGAAAAAGAAACAAACAAAAAATATCTTTACCTGCTGGTGGAAGAGGACAACAGAATAGGCCAAATAAGTCTGTCTTGGGAGAGATTTCCAGAGTTTCAGTGCCATGATCAAGAAGACTTCTGGGTTTCTACCTGCCTAATATCAGAAGGTAGGGGCACCCAGAGCAGGCCTCTGAAGATGACAATAGTGGCCAGGTGGGTTCATAAGGTAGCAGGCAGTACTTTGAGCACATTGGTCTCAAACCACCTAGGACTTTAAAGGTCAACATCAGCATCTTGAATTGTGCCTGGGGATTGGAAGCCAGTGTGGATGGGCTACGACTGGACTGATATGGCCTCTATGAACCACTCCAGGCAACATCCCGCTCCAGTTGAGGTTTCTGAACCCTTTTCAAGGGCAGTTCCATGTAGGGCATATTGCAATAGTCTAGATCTAGATATAACTAGTGTATGCACCACATTGGCCAGATCTTTTCTGCCCAGGAAAGGCCACAGATGGCTAACCAGTTGAAGCTGGTAAAAGGCACTCCACAGCATTTACCTGCTTATCCAGTAAGTAGGCCTGGGTCTCAGAGCATCTCTGGATTATCCAAGAGTATAAATCTGAGTACAACACTTTGCAGAACAGGTGGCACCTTAAATCTCAGGTCAGTAGCATTTCTCTCTTGTCCAGATTAAGCTTCAGTTTATTAGTTCTCAACTAAAGGCAGATGAGACCAGAAGACAGTTGTTGAGAACTTCTGGATCCAGGGCATGCTTCTTCAGATGTGGCATTATGGCACTGGTCAAATCAATGATTAAAAGATGAAAGGAAGAGTGAAAATGTAACATAGGATGGCATTCAATCAAATAAAGCAGTGTTCGTATCTGGAAAATTGTACTCTATCTAAAGGCACATGAAAAACTATAAACTCTCACAATTAAATTATGCACCAGAATCCATGCTCATTACCAGTCTATTGTTTAAAACCCATCTTTATTGTTAGTCTCAACTGTTATTTATTGTGGCATTTCACTTGCGAAGTGAGCCTGTAGTATTCTAAGTA
Organism: Gekko gecko; assembly: GCA_029375565.1. NCBI lineage: Eukaryota > Metazoa > Chordata > Lepidosauria > Squamata > Gekkonidae > Gekko > Gekko gecko. The sequence continues at coordinate 57,070,208 of JAPDNY010000003.1, read as the reverse complement.
AAGTTACGTCCTTTGAAGTCCATTAAAGTCAATGGGGTTTGAAAAGTGTAACTCTGGTTAGGATGGCACTGTAAGAGAACTACTGCTACTATATTTAACTTTGATCCCACAGAGCTTCTCTTATTCTGTTTTAAATGTATAACAGTGGCATAAATTCCCAAAGTGTGTGCACTCTGAAAACCAGGCGGAATAATAGCTTTTGTTCCCCTTTCAAATGAAAAACTGTAAAAGCCATTATTCATGTCTGACATTTCCTTTACAAGGCAATATTATTTCTTTTTCTAAGATGCACTGTTTAAACCAATTGTATAATATATGCATTTATATTCAAAATATTAATATGAAGATTCTGCAAGAGACACAACCAGTGCCTAATTTCTAGAATCAGAAATGCCAGTTTTGCAATCCCCTGACCCATCTCTGCTTCTTGGTCTGGAAGCCTGTTCCATATTCCTAAACATATGAAGACTTTGTAGGGTTATTTAGACAAAGGTAGGTGAGGTCACAAACCTGTTTCTGGAATGTACCATGTCAGAATGCATTTGGGGCAATCAGTATAGAATGTTCTTCCACACTAACAAAAAAAATGCACAAACATATAAAACTAGACATCAGAGTGCAGGTCTCTGCTCTACTTTATTATGTGTTGGAATTTTTTTGTGTTGTAGCGTTTCATTGTTTGAGCCCCCATCTGTCTAAAATGGTACAGTTCAGGTAAAAGTTTGTCTCTTCATCTGCCTCTTGTGAGAAATAGTTCTGAGACAAACAAAGAGGTAATATTTCATCACAAGTTCCAAGAATGATCCTGGGCAGTAAAAAAAAGATAATTTCCAGTGAAATCATATTCAGTTGTTGATATTTGTATCTCCACAAGTGGAAACCTACAAAACTTATGAGACATGGAAGGAAGGAGGAGGATAAAAAGAAATAATATTATTTATTTATTTGTTCCTTTAAAATACTTACAAAAGAGTTTCTTCCTCAAACAGTATCCAAAACAGTTTAAAATGTTTAAATACAGGCAGTTGCAATAAAACAAAGCAAAAATAAAAGCTAGAATAAATAGCTACAGTTGTCCTATCAATTGTGTTGCAGACCTTTCTGAAGGCCATGAGGGTGGAAGGCTATTCTGTAACATGGGGCAGCCACAGAAAACCCCAAGATCAGACAGTGCCCCTTTGTTACCACCCATTTACAAGGACAGGGAGAACATAAACTACTGAGATGAACAAGCTGCTGCATGAGTTCACATGGGAGATATATTTCTCCAAGTATGTGGGACTCAGGTTGTGAAGGTCTCTAAAGATAACAACCAGATTTTTGAACTGAACTTATAAAAAAAGTTGCCAACCTCCAGGGAGGGCATGGAAATCTCCTAAAATTGCAACTAATCTCCAGACAACAGAGATCCATTCCCTTGGACAAAACAGCTGCTTTAGAAGGTGGACTTTCTGGCATTATACCCTGCTGAAGTCTCTCCCAGCCACCAACCCTGACTTCGTAAGGCTCTGCCCCAAAATCTCCAGGAATTTTCCAACCCAGAGCTGGCAACCCAATTTATAAATGAGTAAGTAACCTCTTCACAGCCTTGGGTACTCATATTTGCAGGCACCTTATATATATATATATATATATATATATATATATATATATATATATATATATATATATATATTAGACTTAGGGTGGCTCAAAACATTCACTAAAATAATCTATAAATAGAGATAAAACATACTTACAAAACTTTAAAGTAGCATCCTAGCTCAGATATCAGAATAGAGCCTGAGCCTTTCTTCCTGTGTTCTGCCACAACAGCTTCACTCATCTAAACAGGGCCTTCTGGGAGTGGCACCTAGCAAATTAGCATGATCAACAACTGCCTGTGCATGTGTATCTCTGTTGTGGCCCCCAATTTATGGAACAGGGTCAGGAAGGTCAGGAAGGCTCCTGTGTTCCTGTTTATAAAATATCAGTCTTGAGGCAGCTCTTAAACAAGTGACTCAGCTTTATTAACAAGAACAATCAACAACAAGGACCATTCAGTGAGTAACTCAATTTATACTATTTCTGCCAGGCAAACCACGCCCCCTGCTTTGTCAACTACTAATCAGAACACAAAAATAACAACCAACAAATTTTTCTCCCTCCAAAACCATCCCTAAGCTCTGATTGGCCCCCTGTTCAACGTAGCCAATCAGAATGTGCAGTTTAGGATACCAACTTGTGGCTGAAGCTCGATTCCCTCCACAGCCTGTATTAACAGGGCTGGTTCGCCCATTAGGAGAGCTAGGCTCTCACCTAGAGCACGCCAGCCACAAAAAGCAAAAAGCCGCCCTGCCTCTTACCTGGCTTGCTTGAGTGCCCCGCAGCTCTGGAGCGCCCAGGCAAGCCAGCGCTGGGAGGGAAGGGGCAGGGGTTAAAATCCCCGCCTCTTCCCTGGCTTGCTTGGGCGCCCCACAACTGTGGAGCACCCAGGCAAGCCGGTGCTGGGAGGGAAGGGGTGGGGGTTAAAACCCCCGCCCCTTTCCCTGGCTTGCTGCTCGCCTGCTCTCCCCCTCCCCCCTGGGGGGCAGAGGAGGCGGGGGCGGCATGGTGGATTCTCCAGGCCTCACCAGGAGGTTGGCATCTGTGCCCGCATAGGACACAGAGCCACCTCGAGCTGGCCCTGTGTATTAACAATACATAACACTGTTGTTCTTCCAACTTCGTAAAACAGAATTGTTCAGCATAGCCTAGTTATAAAGCCCCCCCCCCTTCCTCTCCTGCCCACCAAGATCTTTCACCTTCCTCCTCCTTAGGCCGGTCCTCTCCTTTCCTGTATCCCTTACCCTTGTACCATCTTTTTATCTTCTCTCCTTTTTTCATCTATCTTGGTAGTTGAAATGGAATGTGTGCAATTTACAAAACAATGGCTTGGCTCCTGAATCTCTTATGACAATTTCCAGGTAAAGAAACCTTACCTGCTTCCTAAGAATAGGGTTATGGGATGGGGTGTGGAATTCTATTATTTGGAAGAAGAGCCATTGTCCATCAGTGTGTGTGGGGAGGGGGCATGCATCCCACCTAATAGGCTAAAAAGTATTATTCAAATCAGTACTTTTTCTGAGCTTTCTCTATCAATATTTATAACTGATGGATCATTTCTTTAGTCATTCCCATTCTTCAGGTAGGTGAGAACTACACTCAAAACTAAACTGTTACTTCAGAGAGATAGAGAGTTCAAGTATATCTGACCTGAACATTACAGTTTGTTTTCCTTTGACCAACTGACTTGAATAGATTCTGCAAGCTTGTTATATTTTTGCAAACAGAAATAAGCCTGTGATTTCCTAATTGATCCAGTATGGAAAAGGCCGGCATCTTAAGATGCTGTCAGTAAGGTAAGGGCTAAAAGGAACAGAGAAATAAACTGTAGATTAGAGAGATTAGATCAGGAGAGTGTGAAATATTTGACAGCGTCCATTATAGATTAATCTTCCACTCCTGTTTGTTTGTTTTATTTAGGAAGATAGGCTGGCTCCTGGGAAGCAGAACTACCTCTGCCAGCTCTTTCCTAGTAAATATCAATGGTTTACACAGACAAAGGATGAGAAGGCCCAGAGACCAAGCATGTTTACCTAGAAGAGCAGAGGCAAATCAAATAACATCAATAGACAGTGTGATGTGATATAGCACTGGGTGTGTGTGGGGGGAGATTATACTGATACTTGAACTTGTTTTCAGTAATGCAATGCTAGCTACAATATCTGCAGAAACCTAGAATAAAGTTAGCTGCCAAATTTTCTACTTTTTAATATTTGGATTGCTTCCACGGGGAGATTTTTCCCTGCATGGAAAGCAGGAAGTGTTACCTAAACTGGACCCAGAGAAAGGGGAATTAGCTTTAAAAAGGGTTCCCGAAAGGAATAGCACAGGACCTTGGCCCATATATACCAGGGTGGATCTGAGTAGTGCTACCCCAAAATAAAATTACAGAGAGTGAGAGAGAGTGATTTTAAACAAAATAAATAGCTTTATTGTGTACAAAAAAAAATAGAGAAGTAAAAACATAAAGAACCTAAACTAGGCACAAGAGAGCTAATTCCCTGCATAACCACACATGCACACACCAACAACAGGGCACACTTTAAAAGGGTAGGAAGGAGAAAATTGGGAAGTTTTAGAGATGGGACATACAACCTGAAATCCTGGTCTTGAGGTCTGGAGAGGAGCCTGCAATGCAGTTAGTTGCAGGGGTGTTCAAGTAGTGGGAAACCTGGTACACTTTCCACTGACCTGGGATGATCTTTTTGTGGGGAAGAGTCCCATACCTGGGCACAGGAATCCATTTTCCCAGGAATCTAATTGGTCCATGATGTGAAGTTTGAATCTCACTGGCTGATTTAAAATTAACTGCCATCAAACTTTGATGGGGAGAATACTTGAATTAAGCTATAGTGAGCCAAATCTGCATGGGCACAAAGAGCCTAGCTGAGGCAACGTGATAAACATACTTTATATAAGTTGAAGGGAGCTAGATCTGCATGGACACAAAAGTCTGAGTGAGTCAAGTTAGCTCCTGAAACAGAATGGAGCGTGAATTAATGAGTGCCCTTCTTGACTGAGTAAAAAAAGGGAAAAGATGAACTAGGCATTGGTTAATGGAATGGCAACTTTCTTGGCCTTGGCAGACACCTCTGGGATATGCCAGGGTATTCCAGTGTTGAGAAGTCTTTTGTTATTGAGAATGAAGTGAAGTCTTATTGTTATTGAGAACCCTGAGCTGGGGGAGATTGCACTTAATCAGTTTGTAATGCCAGCACACCCTGGTCTCTTTCCTGGGCTTTCATGGCTGTACCCAGGTGCATTTATGAGACTCTCTAAGTTTCAGGTCCCCCGACACTTAGGCTGTAAAAGGGGTCACCTATTAAAACAACTCAAGGGTCTCAGCTGGAGGAGGGGTCAGGGTCCTTACAGAAGCCGCTGTATTAAATTCAGCAATGAAGTTGTGTTTTTCCTTTGAAAATAGAGACAAATACACCTATTTTAATCCAACTGTAGGGGATTGTCTAAATGGACACTCCCTACATTGCTGTCATGAGGAGGGAGACAGAGCCAAGTGTGCTGCTTTTAAAATGACACACATTAGCTTGCTGTTACATGCTATTTCCCTCCTCCTTAAAAGGACTTTTCCCATTTCCTTGCTGAGCTGTGCTGTACCCTTACACTGGGGCCAGTAGGGAAAGGGAAAATGAGGGTTTTGCACAGGCATGACAGAGAGAAAAGGGGAGGAATGGGGTTGGGGTTGTGACAGCAGCATGCATTGTGAGTACCGTGGTGTGTGGACGCCATTTCTGCTCATTCCAACACATCTTGCTGCAGCTGCTGTGGCGAGGGCACATTGTGCACCCCAATGTCGAAGCTGCCTTGGCTGAACAAATATGTATCTCAACCTTTCTCCAAGAAATACAGGTTGGACTATATGGTTTACCATGCACTGGGTTTCTGAGCTCTTTATGGGTGTCTTCTCTGGCATATAATCCTTGTATTCAGCAACCAATAACAGCTAAAGCCCTGTTATTCATTCCATCCTTCACACTTAAAGATATATAAGAAGCACAAAGACTCATTTGGGATTATGGTGGCTGCTGGTTCTACTTAAAAACATTTCATTTTTGCTTCTTCCTTGAATTAAGTGAAACTGTCCATTTTTGCACTTTTTTTTGCATGTCCCCCCCTCAGAAATAGTCCTCACTCTGCAGAAGCTTCATAACATCATAATGCATACAATTTTGTCAAGTAATTTTGTTATAACCTAACTCAGAGTGATGACTGCGCTTCTGACCCTCACTTAGGAGGGCTCTCATTTAGGGAACTGTGTGTAATTCTGGTCCTAGCACTCATAAAGTGTGGTCTCAGAGATTTCTATGCAAGACTAGCCATCACAGATAGTACAGCCATTTATGCTGGTTTTCTACAGTGAATCAGGGTATGTCAAGAGATGTTCTCCCCAAACCTCTTGTTGTGGTGCTTCCAGTTGTGACATACAAATTACAGTGGGGAGCAAAAGAATTACTATATTCTCTGGATCTTTAAGCTTCCCAGAAGAATTAAAAATACAAACACAAAACATGATTCTCTTCAAGTCCCATCTTGTCACATTCAGCAGTAAACCTATGTGACAAACAAGTGTGTTCTTCAAATCACAATGGAAAAGAGCCCCACACTATCAAAGAGACTCCTCAAAAGTAAGATTTGAATGTTATGTAGGCTAATCATCTCGCAAGCTGAAATGCAACAAAGTCACTACGAAAAACCAGACTTCATTAAAGAACACTATATTCTGGATTTGAGGTCAATAAGATCAACCAATTCTTCCGTATAAAAGAATTTACTGTGGCTCAGCCTTGGTGTAGCATTTGACTTGCATAAGCATTAAAGTACTATTTGCCTGGGAGGAATGTCACTTATCATCCTGGGTTTTCCATGAAGTGGTGAACATGCTGTTGCCAAAACACTGGACAGCTGTGCTCTCTGTTTAGTTGCAGGGAAAACAATTACCTATTCATATGCTGGTCTGTTTGCTGGAGTTTAATATCTGTTCCTCATGTGTAGATTAGAAATGATAGAGTTGAGCATATGAAACATCTGTTACAGTCAGACTTCCCCAAGAGTGTCTTACAACAATAAATTACACACTGACGTTTGTGACCAGATGTAGGAAAATATAATGAAACCTTTCTTCCTCCAGAAGAAGAAGAAGAAGAGATTGGATTTATACCCCTTGGAGCCTCAGAGCGCTTCACTTGGAGCCTCAGAGCGCTTACAGTCTCCTTTCCTTCCCCTTCCCCTTCCCCTTTCCCTGTGAGGTAGGCGGGGCTAAGAGAACTCTGACAGAGACTGCTCTTTTTCAAGGACAGCTGTGCCAGAGCTTGTGACTGACCCAAGGTCACATCAGCAGGTGCAAGTGGAGGAGTGGGGAATCAAACCTGATTCCCCCAGATTAGAGTCCACACACTTAACCACTACACCAAACTGGCTCTCCAGATGTTTAAGTCCTCTCAGAAAAAGAAAGAAAGCTACAGATACCCGGCTGCTTGGCCCACCTGAAAGGAGGAAGAGGTATCAGTGCAGCATGCCACATATGAGCAAGTGATGGGGGCAGAGCCAGCAGGTTTATAAATGCGGCTCTGCCCCCACCTTCTCCAGCCTTCACTGCATCCTCGGCCTAATAGGAGCTCAGCCCGGCAGCTCACTAGGCTGGGCCATGGCCTGCCAGGATCATCAGCATTGGTAGCAGAGGGCCTTGGGAGTGATCTCTGGTGGCAGGGTGGCAGGGGTTTGGAACACAGCAGATGGGAGCAGTGGTGGCAGTAGTCTCTTTCAGTGGGCCTTGAGGGTCTCTCCCCCCTGTTCCTCTTTGAAGGTATATGGCATGTTCTCAGCCTGTGGTCAGGGTGGATAGGACAGCTGCATTGGCAGGGGTTGTTTCTGGGCTCTCCAGTGGTCAGAACTGCTGGTCAGGGACAGGGCCATGCCCATGGGAGTGGCCTGGCTTGCATGAAATGCAGCCTTCATCTGAGGGGGGAGGTGGCCTACAGTTGCTTCAGGGTCTCCTGTCCTGTCCATTTGGGACATGTGGGTGTGGGTTTCTTGACTCTCCTGGGGTTGGGGCCTCCCTGCAGTAAGTTTGGGTGGCCATTTTGTGATCTTGTGGGGTGGGCATTTTGTTGACTGTCTGAAGGCAGCCATTTTAGGTGCCCGGGGGGGAACAGCCCAATTAGCCCACATTGTCATGTCACAAAGGGTGTGCTAAGGGAAAACAGGCCAGGGGTGTGCTAAGGAAAAACAGCCCATGCCTAAAGCCCCTCCCAAGAGGGTTGTTCCTGCCTTGTCCCCTTCGGATAATTTATTTGGCTCTATTATACTCTATGGGGTATAATGGAGAATCAATCAAGAAGTATTGGGGCTGTGGGGGGGCTATATTTTTAGGTAGAGGCACTAAATTTGCAGCATAGCTGCTGGCACCTCTCCTCAAATCCCCCCCCCCCATTTCAAGTTTCAAAAAAATTGGACTGGGGGCCCAATTCTATAAGCCCTTAAAGAAAGGGCCCCCATCTTCCATTATTTCCAATGAAGGGGGAAGCTATTTAAAGGGAACACGTTCCCTTTAAATGGCTTTTGCAATGTGCACCACACTTAAGTCAACTCCAAAGCAGTGAGTTCACCTGGAAGGTGGGTGAACTTGCCACTTTGGAGTTGACTTGCGTGTGGCATGGCTTGCATTGCAAAAGCCATTTAAAGGGAACTTTCCCTTTAAATGGCTATGGCAATACAAGTCATGCCTTGTGTGAGTCAGTTTTAAAACAGTGAGTTTACTGCAGGAGAAGCTGTTCCCAGGATCTGCATGCAGGAGGGAGGTCTCTCGCTACTGCAGGCATATCTGAGAGGATCAGCTGGGGCAGCGGGAGCTGAGAGCTCCATGCCACGTCAAGTGGGGCTGGCTCCTCTTGCAGCTTTTTTGGATTTTATTCGAGCTCAGCTATATCAGTAGCTGAATCAGATTATCTAATCTGTATTTGGCTGAATAAATACCCCCAAAAAACCAATAAGATGTTTTTCAGGTATTTATTTGGCTTGGTTTATACTGAATGGGCATCTCTAGTTTCAGCACTAGGTGAATTCTCTGGTCATTATTTGCTTCATATATTATATCTTTTAATTGTCTTCTTTCAGGTCCCATGTATATATTATTCATTTTATATTCTATATTGACTAATAAGTATCAGTTTCTGATTCTAATTTTGATTCTAATACTTTTGTAACAATTTTTAGTAAGGGGTCCTTCTATTATTTGCATTAAACGTCTCCCTGATGAAGCCTGCATGGCGAAACACATAGGGATATAGTAAAAAAATCAAATCTATCACCTGGCATTTTTTCCTTTTTGTTCTGATAATAATAAATGGACATCTAGGCCATTACTTGGAGCACAGAGATAATGGGGCTCATGGTCTATCTCCTGTTAAACATTTATTTTCTGGGGTCGCCAGTTCATGGATTAGTTCATAACTGCCATACTTATCACTCAGTTAGTTTTGCATCTTGACTCTAATTAGCCCTTCCTGGCAACTACCCCCCCCTTCACATGTAATGGTTGAGGAAGCCTTGTTTCAATGTATCTGAAGAAGTGTGCATGCACACAAAAGTCTGTGTTCAGAAGCAAACTTTGTTGGTCTCAAAGGTGCCACTGGGCTCAACCTTTGTGTCATTCCCACTCTGTTGGTCCAAAATGCAAGAACACAAATATAGAAATATCACTGCTTTGTCAGGAGATGATTACAAATCCTGTACATTTTGTGCATTAACTTGAAATTAATGATGACATCTTTAGAGACTTCTAAGCAATCAGTGAGAAGAAATTATAATTATGGTTATTGATTGGCCTGGTTTTTCCCTTCATCTCTCAGAATGAAGAAGTGTGGCAAAATTAACAAGTTTCTACATCCTAATCTCAGCTAAACACACACATTACAAATGTTACTTTTTCTAAATAGCACAAAAAAGAAGAGAAGAAAGTACCTTGATTTTAGAATCCTACCAGCTGCATTCACATGGAAATTTTGTTGTTTTTCCCTTTCAGATGCCATGTTATTTCCTGACAAGTTATGATGTGATCTAATTATAACTGAAGAATCCAAATCTTTTCCCCCCACACTGTCTCCCATAATGAACTGGTAACTGAATTTTATCAATAGCCTCCCATTATAGTCTTATTATAACTCATCTTACCTAATTTATACTATAAGAAGAAAGGTTCTGTGTTGAAACAATGCAGCAGGGTTAACCACCTGTTGAGCAGTAACATACAATTGTGCCAAAATCATTTCAAAGAAGCACAGTCAAATCCACTTTGGGCTGAGGAAATTTGGTAGAACGCACCCATGTACACCCTGTACCAACGTGGCTGTGCTGGTGTAGTGGCCAGAAATGGGTGGCACCAGGGGCATTTTACAGAAGAAATGGGGTTTGGTTGGTGTTCTAAACACCCACAGAGCACATTCCAGCCCCAGTGTCAGCATAATATTATGATGATGAAGATGCTAATATACATATAAACATTCCCAATGACCTCAGTCGAAGAAGAGCTTCCCCTCACTCCTACTTCCCTCTCCCCGCACTGGGAGGCAGTGTGATGTAGTAGTTAAGAGCAGCAGAGTCTAATCTGGAGAACCAGGTTTGATTCCCTCTCCTTCACATGAAGCCAGTCATAGTTCTCTCAGAACTCTCTCAGCCCCACCTACTTCACAAGTGACTGTTGTGGGGAGAGGAAAGGAAGGTGATTGTAAGCTGCTCTGAGATGCCTTAGGGCAGAGCAAATCAGGGTATAAAAATCAACTCTTCTTCTTCATCATTGCCTTCTTGAGATTTGAACCCCTCTCTGTTGTGTCCTATATAAACACTGTATGCCCATCTATAACAAGGCTGTGTATTTGCAGATGACAATCAAACCCCCATCTGTGGAGATTTCAGATACTCAGTATTTAGTTAATCAGTAACTAATTTCTCCAGAGTCCTGCTTGAAGTCTTTCACAAAGGAAAAAACATTAAAATTATTAAAAGAGCAGAACATAAAAATCAAGACTAGCAAAGAATCAGCCAAGGGTATAAGATCAGTGTAAGACTAACACAGTATAAAAGCAATATCCAGCAGTTAAACACAATAATAAACCCATTTAGTAGAGAATGTAACATCAAGTGTGATCTAGCCTAGTCCTTAGGCTAGAGGCAGGGTGGCCATAAAGCATCTAAAAAGAAATTACATTGCCTCTGTATTCCATACAGCAGAGGGTGCTGTTTTGCCTTGTTCTTTCCCTTGTTGTTAGAAGTGGACTAGGACATGAAAATGGCCCTGTAGCTAGCCAGGCTGAGCAGCCCCCACAATGCTACAAGCCAGCTCTGCAGGGCCTCTCAGTTCAGTAAGGATGACAATAAGTAAGGATGAAAATAAGTAAGGATGAAAATAAGTAAGGATACATCATCCCCCAAACTGAAAGCAGTGCAGGAGGAGACTGTTGGTGAGCTGATGAAGGGTCTGGGCCAAGGGGCCCTGAAGCTTGGGCAGAGTTGTTGGAGCTCTGCTTACCCCTGGCCACAAATGTCCCCCTAGGGCAGTGGCCCACCAGGAGATTTCCCTGTAAGTTAAAGGACCAAACTGCCCCTGAGTGTTGTATTCGGGGCACACCTGAGTGTTGTGTTTGGGGGGGGAGTGTAGGCTGACACTAGAGAGTTTTGGCAGCTTGACACCATACATGGACAACACAGGAGCATCATTAGCGTGCCACTCCATGATCAGTAGGTGTCAGCACCTCCAGTGGAGGTGCTATGCCTTCCTTTTTCATTCGATCCTTATTGGCATTTCTTTTCTTTCCTAAGGGAATATAAAATATCAACTAGCTATACTGGTGTCATGCCACCACCCAGAGTTTAGTGCTGAACTGCCTAGGAAAAGGCTCCAATTTGTGATATACGCTTAAAAAACAACAACACCTGTATTTTGGTATTTCAGAAAGGGCATGATTACTATTATCCTGAAATTTTGGGGGCATCCTGGCCATAAATGTCCTTTTGGGAACCCATTTTGGGAATCCATTTTGGGTAGTGTTGTTATGGGGAAGGGAATTATTATTTTTTCCTGAAATTCACTTGTTTAGATATAACCATCCATTTCTTTCCCCCCTCTTTCAAATGGGAGTTTCTCTTTAATTTCTCAGAGAGTTCCCTTTGTAGAGAAATCAATGCACCCTTTTGCAACATCAACCTTTGTACTTATTTTATATTATGTACTACTACAGGGTGGTGCTCTAGCAGAAATATAGGGAAATTTTGGAGGACAATGTGTGCCTCTGAACATCTGCAGCGTAAAATTCAGGAGGCAGATCTATTACTACTGTTTCCAATAAGAAGTAAACCTGCCCTCTTGTTGCCAGGTCTACCACCCATTGAAAACAATGGTGGTAGACCTGGCATATGGACTCCAAGTCTAATCCCATTGATTCCAATAGAAGCCAAAATAATCTGGGGGGGGGATCTAAAAATGAGGAATATAAATTTGGAGAATCTCAAAATTTTAGGAGTGCTTTTTAAAGTTTCAGATATCCCCTAGCCACCATTCTGAGTATAATATCCCAAATGAACACCCTAGCCACCATTCTAACTATAATATCCCAAATGGACACCCCTAGTTCAATTGAACATAGTAGGACTTAATTCAGAATTGGATTGATGTTTTTAGCAGTAAAGTTGGTGGTGTTTTGTTCATCATCTATTCTGGACTAATCACTTCTCAGAAATGGTATGGTACTTCCTGTTCATCATTGCAATAAACAACAACAAAATACTTGATTTAGTATACTAAAAGAGTTTGTACTTGGAAGTATATTATTCCTTGAGCTCTAGCATGCACAATGGTCCCTGCCGATCAAAGTTATGTTCTCCTATATTCCTGCTTCCCCAGGCATTAGAATTTATTGGAAAAGATTTCATAATCTAATAACCAAGGTTTGGGTGAGTTCATATTTTATATGGAGCATTTCATTCATCCTAAAGTAAAATGTTGCTTAGAAGCCATATTTAGATCTTGTCCCCAGAGCAGATCATTTCCTACTACCTAAGCATATAACAGACTCCAGACTGAATATTGTACAGTTTCCAGGACTGGAAGCGCTCATTAAGCTTGCCTGGCTGGTGTGATAACACAAAAGTGTACATTCCCAAATATGGGATTAAAACATTAATCCGACATTCTCTGTTGTGTCCTGCTTTTATCTCCAATCCCCAGAGGTAGATTTTTCAAGATTTATAAGCAATAATTTCTAAACATGTATCTGATAAACAACTTAAACATTTAATGATGAGGACTACCTCTTTATATAATATATATATATCTCAATATAGTATGAAACGTAATGATTTAATTTAGACTGCTCAGAACTGAGACTGCGAGCTGAACAGTACTGATGCCCTGGGAGCTCTGCAAAACTTTCTTTTCAGCTCTAATCCTTATGACTAGGTATGCTTTCATATTTCTAATTGATTGTAATTCAATAGCAAATACTTTTTGAAATCCTGCATTGCACCAAAAAAAAATGAACCTGGTGAAAAGCATTTGTTTTTGGATTTGTATTTAATTATTCCAAATATTTTCCATCTCCAAACAGGCATGTATAGATAGTATTAATATGCATTCTGAATGTGCATAGCTTAAAGTAATTAATATAAATTTATTCCTACCAAATTTAACCTTGCAAATTAAGAAGATTAACCTCTCTACCATCAGTCCTAACACATATGGATATTAGTTAGCACCTGTCATGTTTACAGGAGGGCCATAAGGGGGTGGAGCATTTGGGTATCTAGGCAGGTCTCCCCACAACATACCAATCAGGTGGGAGGGTAACAAAAACTTAAATGTTGAATTATATCCTTTTTGGGGGAGGGACTCCCACCCACTCCTCTGTGTGCTGAAAACGCATGTATAGTTGTTGTCAGTTTGTTCCACAGTTGCTTGCAATAAAGCCTGAGTCACTGAAGTCACTTGGACCTGTTTTCTTTGAATGAACTACCAAAGTATGGTTTTAGAAGTGCAAATACCTTTCTGGGGAAAAAAAACAAAATAGGAGAAGAACACATCTGGTCCTCTTCATTCTATGTCCAGAAACAATTAAAAAAACACCCCACACAAAACATGACCTTTGATGTAAACAAGAAATGGAAATGTAGTTAAAATAATAAACTAAACGAAGCATGACATGTTTCTACAACCTTACTTATGATATCATAAGTCAGCCAGCTGCAGCCTTTCCTGGGCAAAAAAGAGACCTGGCCACTGCGGTGCCTCCTTGCTTACATCTAGATTATATTACTGCAATGCTTCATACCTGGGGCTGCCCTTGAAAAGTATTGGGAAACTTCAGCTAGTACTGATTGCTAGGGATGAGAAAAATTCATCATGAATTTTGCGTGAATAGGAGTTCACAAAGCTGTGTTTGTGGAAGGGCACTCAGCACAAACATTCCATGAACTTTGGTGCTGTTTGTGGCAACTTGTTGTGGTTTGTGAATGGATACTTTCCCAGACAGAATGCCTCCACTCAATCAAACTGTTTACAAAACTCCAAAGTGACAGGGGAGTGGAATTCTCTAGCCTTGGAAATACCAATAGGAGCTCTTCAGAGCTTAGCAGGCACAGCTGGCTGCCAATAACAGAGTTCCCGTTCTGCTCTATGGGACTAGAAAGCTATAAATATGCTCAGCTCAACTCTCTTCTCTGTCAGCTGTTTGCAGTTACACAGTGAGGCACAGAACCTGATAAAAGCTAACTAGCAGAGCATGTTCATTTATTCCTTCCTGATTGTGAACTCTTCTCCCCTACTGGAGTTTGGGTGTTAGGAGGACTCAGGACCCCGAGGCACCCTGATTCTCTGCTCATGCTGAGACCCACATTTTATACCCTCTTCCACTCGCTGTTCCCTCTGGCCATGTCTATTGGCCTGTAGCCTCCACACTTCTTTGCAGAGTTCACACTTCCTCTGCAAGAGCTCTGCATTCAGGACAGCAATGCTGCCTTTTATTCATGGATCAGGGATATAGGCCAGTTTCAATTCCGCTTTCTTGCAGAGGGGATACAACTGGAGGTGATTCCCACCTGCAACCTCTCTGCAAGGCCCTGACCCATGGGAGAACAGCCAACTCCACTGCAGGGACCAGTGCCTGTTCCAGCTCTTGAATCAGGGGGACGATTTATCCCATGCTGGCCATATGGGTTTGCAGCATGTCAGTGATGTCCGGGAAGGGCTTGAGGACACACACCATTTGGAAGAGGGTCAGCCAGTCATTAGAGCTGATGCTGACCTCCTTTTCACCATGCAGGATTGTCATGGAGGAGATGACATCTTGCACGATGCTCTTCTCCTTTAACAAACATGCAATCTTGGTGTGGGTGGAGTTCCTCATCCCCTCCCCCTGCCTCTCACACAGCAGATGGGCAGATCCAATGCTGCACCAGAAGTGGGTGGCTAGTCAGATCTCGAGCAAGGACCAGATCTTGAGGGGGCCAGCATCTCAAGTGGCCTTGAGAGTGCATCCCAGCCACAGAGCATCCTTCATTACCAGCTGAAGTGTATGTACCAGGTAGATGAAGGCCTTGAAGAGCACATACTTCATCTCTTCCAGCATGTTGGTGCCGACGTCCACGACCATGGAGCCATGGATAATGTTGCCACCACCCACCCACTCCCTCAGGCATCTCTGTATCAGATGGCAGTGATGTTGTGCACCGTGTGGTCTGCATCTGTCTTCTGAACATGGAACCTCTTTGTATCCTGGTGGCAGGATTGTCCCCTCCTGGGTCCCAGGTCCTGGGCCAAGTTCTGACAGTCCTGCTGGCTGCCCCAGAGGTCTGCCATGAGGTCTGTCATGTGCTCTTGAGAAATGCACCATAACCATCACCACTGCAGACAGGAAAGCACTATCCTCATCCAGGTAGCCCTTTTGACCTCCCACAGCAGCCCACCTTGATGTCCCACGCATTGTGCCTGTTGACAGTTGCTGACCCACCACCTCACTGACACGGGGATCCAGGGGCTTGGCCTGCAATGGTGTGCTTCCTTTCTGCAGGGTCGGGGACAAAGGGTGGTGCTAGGGGACCAGCAGTCCAGTAGACACCCACTGGAGTGTGGCGTGCCTCAAGGGGCAGTGCTGTCTCTGATGTTGTTAAACATCTATATGCGCCCCCTTGCCCAGATCACCCGGAGGCACGGGCTGGGGTGTCACCAGTACGCTGATGACACCCAGCTCTATCTGATGTTGGGCAGCCAGTTGGACTCCAGACTGGAAGATCTGGACCAGGCTTTGAAAGCTGTGGCTGGTTGGCTTAGACTGAGCTGATTGAAGTTGACTCTGGTGAAGACGGAGGTCCTGTGCCTGAGTTGGGGCAGCCCGGGAGTGGGGATCTCACTCCCAGCCTTTGGTGGCACACAATTGGTACCAGCACCAGAGGCTAGGAGTTTGGGAGTGCACCTGGATGCCTCCTTAACTATGGAGGCCCAGGTAGCAGCCACTGCTAAGTCGGTCTTCTATTACCTCCAGCTGATTCGGCAGTTGGCCCCCTTCCTTGGCTGCAACGACCTGGCTACAGTGATCCATGCTATAATCACCTCAAGATTAAACTACTGTAGTGCTCTCTACATGGTGCTGGCCTTGGCGCAAATCCAGAAGCTGCAGCTAGTGCAGAATGTCGTGGCCAGGCTCCTGATGGGCCTCCCTAAATGGGAGCACATCCAGCTTTCACTGAGGACACTGCACTGGCTGCCAGTAGCATACCGAATCTGCTTCAAGGTGCTGGTTCTTACCTTTAATGTCCTATATGGCCAGGGTCCAACATACCTACGGGACCACCTTTCCCCGCATATACCCCAGAGAGCACTACAGTTGGGGTCTCAAAATCGACTGACCCTCCCTGGCCCCAAGGAGGCCAGGCTGGCTACTACCAGGGCCAGGGCCTTTTCAGTGGTGGCCCCATCCTGGTGGAATGAGCTCCCGGAGGAGATCAGGGCCCTGAAGGATCTGTTACAGTTCCACAGGGCCTGCAAGATGGAGCTCTTCTGCCAGTTGTTTAGTTAGGGAGCCGCCACTGGTATAGAGTCCTGGCCCTTGGTCTTGACATTGAGCCAGCACCGCAAGAAATCATGAGCAGAACAACATCTGGGAAGTTGACATCTATTCTGAAAGCGAGCCATCTTGGATAATTAATTAATTGCTACCAGCACTTTGTGAATCTGTATCTGTTTTAACTGTTGGTTTTTTTATATGACTGTATGATGTTTCAACTGTATTTATGTTGAGTGGAAACCACCCTGAGCCTGCTTTGTGGGGAGGGCGGGGTATAAATGAGGCAAATAAATAAAATAAATAAATATGTATTTGTGGCACCCATATACTCAAGGACCTACCTCACTATATCCTCTTTTGTCCACTATACTTCAGACCGAGGGCTAAATTTTTAGCAGGTATTTTATCTGGTCTTAGTGTATACCCAGTTGAGGATCAAATCTCATTTTTGTTATCTGACACTGATGCATATGTTTCTTACAAAGTTTCATTATTTGCCCTTGCTGCAAAGAATATATTCTCCAAGGTGGCAATGGGAAGGGGCATCATCTAGGTTATTGTATTAAATTAGTTATATTTTGCTATTGATTTTTGATACTTCTGTATCTTCTGATATTAGCCTACAACTTGTTCATAATCTGTATTTTTATTGCTGAGAGTTTTGTAACCTTGTAAGGGCCAATGGCAAATTACAATAAACTGATTTGACAAAACCTCTATGCTCATGCCATACTTTGATATGTTATGCTTCATCATGATGGATTTCAACATACAGAATACTTTTAGGCTACAGCTTGGATTCCTATGCTGCAAGAAGATATGCCATCTAATACCAGGTATCTAATGTATTAGATAAAACAGCTTTTTTATTTCTCTGTTGCTAAGGTATAGAGACTGTACGGTGCAGTGATATCTTTTAAAAATCTTTGAATAAGCCTTTATATATATATATATATATATATTTTAAAAGGTCTTTTTTATTTGTGTGCATTTTACCTTGAGAACTCACAGGGCTTGATATTGCTCAAGGAACAAAGAGCAGTGACCCAGGGGGACCCTCAAAACACCCCTCAGGCTTGAAGCAGATTCCAAAAACCATTTAAAACAAATCAATCACACACACAGTTAAAAGCCAGGGGGGAAAGAAACATTTTGGCCTGGCAGCCAGAAGAGAATAGAGCACATGCTAGGTGAACCTTAAGGGAGAGGGCATTCAATGGGCAAGGTACGACTACTGCAAAAACACTGTCTCAGGATGAAACCAATCCTATCTATGCAGGTGGGGGCAAAGAATGCAGGGCTTATGAGGAAGATCTCAGCTGGTACTCTGGATACCTTTCTACACTGCCAGTTGAAGACAGAGTATCACCCAACAGCCCCCAGATTTATAGGGCTTCAACTTTTCTTCTCAAGTCATTACAAGGCATTTCTAAATAAAATAAGGAGCAGTTCCAGTTGGCAGCAGAGGATAGGACCCGAAGCAACAGGTTTAGATTAAATGCTGAAAGGTATTGGCGGGATATTGGGGAAAAACTTTTTCATGATGAGAGTGGTTCAAAGGTGGAATCAGCTGCCTAGGAGGGTGGTTAGTTCCACTTCACTGACAGCTTTCAAGAAGAGGCTGGACGAATATTTGTCAGAGACGCTTTATGCTAGTCCTGCATTGGGCAGGGGGTTGGACTAGATGGTCTGTATGGCCCCTTCCAACTCTATGATTCTATGCTTCTATATTATCTAGGTAGATCCAGGAAAAAATACCTGCCAGGATACCATTAGCAAATACTATCCATGCCTCTAGCTTTAGGGTCAACAAATAGGTGACAAGCCCTCAAAGAGTCTGTAAAACGAAGGGCTTAAGAAAAGCCAATCAGGAAATTGTAAACCATTAATAAGGTAGTGTCTATAGTTAGGAACTGCTGCTTTTTAAGAGGAGGGAATTCCAAGAGAGTGCAACAGACTGACATAATCCACAACAACCCTTGACTGATTAAGGGGGAAGTTGTAGCCATTTAATTATACAACAATCATGTTTATGCAAATCTATATTTATGAGGATACATTTTCTCCAGGCTGTTGAGTATATGAACCAACACTGTGCATAACCATTTACATGACCAGTATTTCTGCAGATTATTGCAGTTGTTGGTTTGGATTCAGTACATAATTATGCCTAGATTTAGTACAGAATTATGCCAGTTCATGTCCTGCTCACCAGTCAAGAGCAGGGACTATACTGTATGGCGAGCTGTTTGAATGCATTTTAGAAATGTCCATCTGCATGGTCATATTGCTTTCTCACATGAGTAGATGGCTTTCCCGTGGCCCCCACCACACACACACACACACACTCATCTGCCACTGCCACCTCCAATTTGAAAAGGCACATAGTAAAATGAAAAGAAATTAAATTTGAGATTCACTTATTCAGGTTTAACAGACCATAAGCCATACACCAAAAAGATTTAAGAATTAAAAACAACAGCAAAAAATAATTTAGCCACATCAACCGTGCAGCTTTACAGTTTGGTGTAGTGGTTAAGAGCAAGTTTGGTGTAGTGGTCAAGTGGGCCAATGCTAATCTGGGAGAACCAGGTTTGATTCCCCACTCCTCCACTTGCACCTGGCTGGATGACCTTGGGCAAGCCGTAGTTCTGATAAGAGCTGTTCTTTGAAAAAGAGCAGTTTCTGTCAAGAGCTCTCGCAGCCCCACCTACCTCATAGGGTGTCTGTTATGGGGAAGGGAAGGGAGTTTGTAAGCCGCTCTGAGACACCTTTGGGTAGTGAAGGGCGGAGTATAAATCCAATCTCTTCTTCTCTTCTCTTCTTCTACATAAACTGCTCAGAAACAATCTTAGTTTATGAGTATCATGATGGATACTTTTAACAAGCATTTAGCAAGAACCTTCTTCCTAGAAACAGTATAAGTTTTAGACTCTGGACTTGAGACTTATTATTTAGGTGTCTCCAAGAGTAAACCTAAAAAGATCTAAGGTCCATGTTGTTATTATGGGGCTTAATCCCAGGAAAGTGTCCTTAGGACTGCAGCTTCAGAGCACATTAAATGTCCTTCCATGAACTCAGCTAATCTTGCCATCACTTTCTCCAATTATCTCTCAAACGTATTCCTTAAAACATTTTTAAAGTATCCAACATGGTTTTATTTAAAATTATGTAAATAAAATCTGTCTATACCTTCAGGCTGACATGATTTTTTTGGAATACAAGGCCAGTTTTAAAATACTATTTGATGCCTGGAGTTTATTACAGGCTTTTCCTTTGTAATTTGCATTGTTAAAAAAAAATCTAAACGGGCAATTTACAAGTGAAAAACTGAAAGAAAAATTAGTACACAAAGAGAATGGCAAGCAATCAGTTCATCATTTGATCCTTTGTTAGTCAATGCTTGTCTCTGCAAAGCTCTATTTGAAAGTTGTCTCTTTGATGATACAAACATGATGCTCTTTAGAATATCTGTATTGTGCTTTTCATGTACAGTAAACAAAAATGGATGGAGATTGGCTTACATCTCTCTTCCCTGTTTTTCAGAAATTGGTTGCCAGTGGACTTCTGGATTCGCTTCAAAGTGCTGGTAATTACCTTCAAAGCCTTATACGGCCTGGGACCCACATATCTGAGGGACTGCTTCTTCCCATATATGCCCCGAAGAACTTTACGCTCCATGGATCAACATCTTCTGGTTGTCCCTGGCCCAAAGGACGTCGGTCTTGCCTCGACCAGGGCCATGGATTTTTCTGCCTTGGTCCCTGCCTGGTGGAACATGCTCCCAGTCCAGATTAGGGCCCTGTGGGATCTTCTTCAATTCCGCAGGGCCTGTAAGATGGAGCTGTTCCACCAGGCCTTTGACTGAGGCAGCGGACGTCTCTATTTGGCCTCCCTGAAGTGGTTGTCACCTATCCACCTATCCATCTGTTAACCAAATAATATGCTAAAGAACCATACAACCAGTGACTGTCAGAAGTGCGGCTGAGTTTTAATGTTTATTATTGTTTAAATTATTAACTTGTTTAACTTTAATCATATTTATTGTACTGTTTTATGATGTTACCCGCCCTAAGTCCGCTTGTGAGATGGGTGGACTATAAATACAAATAATAAATAATAAATATAATTTATACTAATCTGACCCTATATTTAGTTTTCTAGAAACCAAGCAAATCAGATACATTGCAATAAACACGGGGTACAATTTGAACACCAGTTCAAGAACATCTCTCCAGAATGGGTGAATGGGCAACAAAGAGGCAAATGAAATTGTGGAGAACAGAGAGGGGCTGGCTGAAATTTCAGAATGCAAGCCACAAGGTCACTTTACCTCGTCAGTGTGTGCTCCAGAGTTGCCTCATGCTCTCTCTCACAGTGCCACTCAGCCTCTTGTCTTGCCTTCCTCCTTGGTCCCAGAGTATCAGTCCCCTTATGCTCCTGCGTCTCTTTCTCCCTCCCCTCATCACCCCTCTGAGTCGTCTCTAGTCCTGTGTTTCACCCATTCCTTCTTCCCCATTGGTCCTGAGTGTGGCCATATTTATCAGTCAGGTCCACCCTCTACACTCAGCCGAGGGGAAAAGTTGACAGTGAACTGATCAGTCGGCAGCTCAGTCACTGCCACCTCTTCTCCCATGGCTGTGGCATGCTGGGGTGGGCCCAGCACCATGGGATCAGGGGTCTCCTCCCTGGCCCCACCCACCTCCACTGGACCTGAGCTCTGGCTGGGCCTACCTACGGTTCACCTGCCTGCCTCACACTCAGCTGTCCCCCCCGGGGCTGCGGCTGATCCATCTTCCTTTGGCCATCAGGACTGGGCTGTTTGGGTCCCAGTAGGTGACTCGCCAGCTTCCCTCCCCAATCCAGGCTGCCGTGGCTCAGGAACACAAACACTGGGCAGCCACTGGTTGCAGTCATGGCAAGGCTGTGTCATTTGTCCCGTGGCAATGCTGATGTCCCAGACATGCTCCTCCTCGCTTGGGCTCCCTCCATGCTGTTCTGGTAAGTCCAGGACCAGACAACTACATATATGCTCAGCTCAGTTTTTCATGTTCTCCTCTGTCAGCTGTTCCCAGTTACACAGAAAGGCAGCAAACTTGTTAAAAACAGATTAGCATAGCACATTCCCTTCTGATTGTGATTCCTCTCTACTGCTGGGGTTTAGGGGGTTTTAGGTGTACTCAAGGGTCTGACTCAGACCGTCTGAGCCACCCAATCTCTCAGCTCACACTGAGCAGAAGAGCTTAGCTATTGCATTCCTCAGCTGAGGACCCATATTTTGATTCTGATCCCTTTCCCCTGCTGGGGTTTGGGACCCACATTTTGATTGTGATTCCTCTTTCCTTGGGGGTGTTAGGTGGAGTCAGGGCTCTGAGTCCCCTGTATCTCTGTTGACACTGAGTAGAGGGGCTTAACTATAGGGTGCCTCAGCTGAGGACCCACATTTTGTACCCTCCCTCCTGACTGTGATGTGGCACTCTCTGTGCCATGAGGGTGAAAGTGGGTGCAAAGGTGCCCATCATGGGTGGAAGACATCCATACCAGAGGTCCCAATCCCTGGGCACCAAACCCATCCTGCCATCCCACTGGATCCCACCGCCTAGCCGGCCATCACCAGGGGTCTTGGAGCTTCCTTTCCCTGATCTGTTCCTGGGGCTCTTCACAGAGGCAAAATAGTTGTTAGCACTGCCCAAAAGCCTGCAGTTGCTAACAAATCTTTGAAGAGGAGGACACTAGCAATGATTCGGGGGAGAGCATTCTGCCTTTACATACAACTTCCTCTCCCTGCTCCTGCCTCGAGTACACTACTCTGTGGCCCCTCCCAGCCCAGCTCCAGAGCGCAGCTGTCCTTCCCAGATTCTCCAATCCTGGGGCCCCATTTCCAGCCCACACTTTGAAAACACTTCTGCACCCTCCCCAGTGACCCCTGTGTGGCAGATTGCCCATGTCTGGAGGGACACAACCACCCAACTCTTGTTCTCCACAGGCACCTGCAAAGGTTGAAACTCACTATGTTGCTGCCAGAGGAAACAAGGGAGGGCAGTGAGAGGAAGCCCACTCCCTCTCAGCAGGGAGAAATGGAAGGGGAGCAGGAGGCCTCTCCAAGAAAGGCTCCCCACACTCAAGCTGCCATGGGTGGGATATCAAGGTAGGTCACCATCCAAGAAGTCATTCTCCAGCTATTCCAACAGTGCCATCCAGAAGGGATACATGAAAGGCCCAGTTAGCAGTCGCTCACCTCATCAGCGAGATGATTGCTGTGTATGGCCACCCTTTTCCCTCTTCAAAGATGTAGCCTTTTGCCAGCTGCTGCAACACCTGCTCCCTGGTACTCCATCCCCTCATGGAGGACTATGAGCTGATGAGTCTTGCCTACCATGCACCACTCCACAGTGATGATGATCAAGGCTGAGCTCACCGGAGTGCAAGGCAGAGCTGTGCACTTCACAGCAGACTTCTTGAACAGCCAGCAATATGGCAACCTCTCCCTTATGATCCACTAGTGGCAACCAGAGGACCTCTCTGTCTGGACTATCAGGGCATGGCCCCAGGAGGGGACAGTCCTGCCACCAGGCTACAAAGTGGTTCTGCTTCATGCATAGATGATGGATGCAGACCACACAGTGCAAAACATTGTCGCTGTGATACAGAGTAGCCTGGGGGAGTGGGTGGGTGGTGACAACATTGTCTGTGGCTACATAGTCATGGACACCAGCACCAGCATACTGACAGTGGAAAAGGCTGTGGGCCTCAACAACATTGTCTGCCTAGCACTGGTAATGAAGCATGCTCTGGGGCTGGGGAGCACTGGCAGGGCCACCTGGGATGTGGCCACCCTTGAGATGCAGTCCTTACTCAAGAATCACTAGTGCCCAGCCATCCACTTCTGGCACAACATCAAGTCTGCCCATCTGTGATGTAAAAGGCAAGGGGAGGGGGGATGATCCTGAACACTAGCTTATCCTGGACTTACCCACCCACTGGAACTCCACCTACACCATGATTGTGCATTTGGTGGAGCAGAAGAGCGCAGTGCAGGATGTCATCTCCTCCATGACCATCCTGCACAGGGAAGAGGAACTCAGAAACAGCTGCAGTGACTGGCTGAGCCTCTCCCAAATGGTGCATATCCTTAAGCCCTTCCAGGACACCACAAATGTTCTGTGCCTTTATGGCCATCCTGGGGCAAGTCACCCCCCTGACTCAAGGGCTAGACGAGGTGCTGTCCTCCACACTGAAGCCGGGTCCTGATGGGTTGCCTATTCTCCCATGGGTCAGGGTTTTGGCACAGAGGTTGAAGGTGAGAATCACCACCAGGTTGCATCCTCTCTGCAAGAAAGTAGAGTGCAAGCTGGCCTATATCTTTGATCCCTGAATAAAAGGCAGCATTGCTCTTCACAATGCAGAGCTCATGCAATGGAAGCATGAGCTCTGAAAAGAAGTCCAGAGGCTACAGGCCAACAGAGATGGCCAGAGGGAACAGCAGATGGAAAAGGCTGAGGGAGGAGAGGAGCTGTAGCCCAGCACCTCAGCCTCAAAGAGCCCAACCAGGAAAAAGCCTCTCTACTGGGTGTCAGTGGCAAACTGGGAGGTCTGCAGCAGCGAGGCTGCCAGGTGAATAATGGTGGTGGATTCAGCAGAGGTGATCTGAGGGAGTACTTCACTGAGTACCCTGAGCCTGCCTCCACCAATCCCCTGGAGTACTGGTCACGTAAGGCAGACATCTGTCCTGATGTATCTTGCATGGCCATGAGTCTCCTCTCCTGGCATCCCACCAGTGTCTAGAGTGAGCAGATATTCTCCCACCCAGGAGACATTCTCAGCCACCACCACTCCCACCTGGACCCAGCCTTTGAAGGTCAACCTTTCCCTGTTGGGATACCCCTCTGTGGACCTCATGGGGTAAGATCCAGGTTTCCTGTTGTTCCACTGCATGTCCCTCCATTCCTCCTCCTCTCTGGGTGATCTGGCCTGCGGCCTGTGGGTTGTGCTCTTGGCACTTGGGTGGGAGAATGGCTACCTCTGCTGAGTGGGGGTAGGGTCCCTCACCCAACATCTACCTCATGAAACATCATCATAACACAACACCTACCTCTTAATCGCTTTAATGGGAAACTCTGATTTCCACTGGTCTGATGGAACTGGGGAGCCCACCAAGCTGTCGTGGGGTTATATCAGGGAACCTGTGTCAGATGTCTGCATTTCTGTCATAGCATCACTAATCACTTTAAATGGAAAACTCTGAATGCCACGGGTCTGGTGGGGCTAGGGTGCCTGCCAAACTGTCATGGGGTTACTTTGGGCGGCCCATGTCAGTTGTCTGTCTTTCTGTCACTGATAAATATAAACAACCATGTAGCACAAAAAAAAGCACTTTGTCTAATTTATATCTAATATGTTTTTTAACCTTCAGTTCATACACAATACAATGCAATTGTATTTCCATTTCATATCAACTATAAGATACAATAATGAACCTTGAAACATTGGTAAACATTGGAAACAGTTCACACATATCACTGAAACTGCCACAAGGGAGAAAAAAACTTTGGCACCAAGCCCAGAATTAAAGTCAGCCATCCAAAGGGCTTGGCATCAGAAAACACAGTGTTTTAAATCACCCAGACTTGCTATGAATGATGATATTTCACATAGTTATTCAATGCTGCTCCAGATCCAGCCAACGTTTCAAATCTTCATCAGATCACAATCTTATAAGCTGGTATTTTCTTAAATACAGAAAGTCAGTAACATGTAAATACTCATATAATAGAATCCAACCATCAAATAAGAATAGTTACTGAGTTAGAAGAATTGGCACTTACCCAGTGTAATTATACAGACGATATTCAACAAAGCACCAGTCTATAAATAAACCCAACAATCGTTCAATTCTTTCTGTAGCTGGTATTGCTTCTCCTAAACTTACCTCGAAAAACTTAAGTTCTTACAGTTTGATACACAGGAATAATGAGTAGGAGCTGTAACTGACACATTGCCCCATGGAGCAAAATTTAAAGGGACCAACATCGTTATATATCCAAAACTTATTTAATTACAAAAATGAAGAAAATTCTATTGACTTATTAAGTCCATGTGGAGAGAATGCTTAAGGGTGTAAATCCAATGAACTTCTTTACATAAAAGCAGTCTACAGACACCCACATTTACATAAGGGTATGAGTTAATTTTTTTAGAACCAAAAATCTAAAGTCATTGGGTGTATGCCCTTGTTCAGCAAAAAGTTATCCTAAAGGAGCCTCAAAATTTCTATTTCTTATACACAAATGATGTTCCACTATTTGGGTCCTAACTGCCTTAATGGAAGACCCCACATACAAGGAACATGCACATTGAATCAGATAAATAACATGTTTTTTTCAACAGGTGATAAATGCAACCAATTCTTTAGAACAAATTAGGTAAAATAATTTTGTTCATGTCCCAGGACATAAAGCACACAACATCTGTCACATTTATGATGTCCCTGAAGGGATCCTGAATTTGTTTCTGGTAACAAAACATTTGCTCTTACTAACATATTTCTAATATTCCTAGTTCTTCTGAGTCCTATATAAAGTAGCTCTTCATACCCTAGAAGATCTTTCACTAAAAACCAATACTTATGGATAATTTTCTTAATAGGATTAGATAATGTGTTGAAATCAAATGCACATACAATATTGTTCTTATATATCCTAGGATCATCCTTAAGTAAATTATATCTATTAATTTGTTGTACACCTGTCAAAGCCCTCCCTGTGACTTCTAGGGGATAACCCCTATTGTTAAATTGCCAAAGCATTCTGGTTGCCCGGGAATTAAAGTCCACATCACAGGTCAAATTTCTCCATATATGGAGAAACTGTCCATAAGGCAGATTTAAATGCAAGTGTCTGGGATGGTACCAAAAAAAAAAGTAAAAAAGAATTCTTGTCAATAGCTTTAACAAATGATTTAATGGCCAAGGTGTTATTGGTAATCCTGAAGACCTTAGTGTCTAAGTACGTTATCTCGTTACTGTTATATTGACAAGTGAAGTTAATTGAATAATGAATTATATTAATCCAATCTACAAACTCATTAAGTGGCTTTTAATCAGGAAAAAATGATACTGTTATCAATATATCTTTTGTAAAAAAAAAATATATCGGAAATTTAGATTTACGTCACAGTTACAAATGGTATCACTTTCAAGTTGGGCCATGAATAAATTGGCTAAGCTGGGGACAAAAGCACTGCCCATCACCACATCCTTACTAGTGGGGGGAAAATCCTCATAAAATCGAAAATAATTCTTTTCTAGGATTAATTCCACCAAGTTCACTAAAAAGTGAGTGGGTGATTGTTCTTTCCTTTGTTCTAGTATTAACTGCATGCAGTGCCTTGCTTCTTCATGAGATACGTTGCAGCTCTGGGGAAGGAAGCAACCAGGAGAGAATTTAATTGCCTTGAGGTAAACCAAAAAGCTGTGTGCTCATGGGGAAAAACTGGTGCATCAGCCCAGGCTAGCACAGTTTAGAGGGAACACTGCCTGTAACTACAGGTGTCTTTTCCAGAGAAAACAGTGGGGAGACCTGGTTTGGAGGTCTATAACTGGGACTCCAGAAATGTAATCTGCCCCAATTTAAAGAGATTGTAGAGGAGCGGGCAGCAGGGTGAGCTTCCCTGTGCATTTGATGTGTGTAATTTACAGGGGTCCATTCTATAGACTTTTGAACCTGTGCCTGACATTTCCTCCAAAAGCACTTTTCTAGTTTGACCTTAGTCCAGTTGGGTTTGTACTGCCACAGTGACACTGGTTCAGCTGGGCACATTGCACTGGTTCTGCTGGGCTTGCAAAAATGCCCCGTTTCTACCGCAGTTTCTACCACAGAGATTCGCAGGGACTTTGATTCTGTTCTGCTGGGCTTCTATTGCCCTTGCTTTTTTGGGAGGACATAACTCTGACTCCATAAACCCAATCCTCACTGAACTTGGAGGTCAGATAGAAGACTGTCAGTCAGAGGTCTGTGGCAAGTTTAGTGTCTCTATCTTGTACAGGATCCATTTTGTACACTCCTGAATCTCCTGAACCTGCACCTGTCATTTCCCCAGAAAGCACCTTCCTGGGGGCACCTTCTTTGGGGGGGGGATAACTCAGACCCTGTAAACCCAATCCTCACCAAACTTGGAGGACAGGTAGAGGATAGTCAGCTGCAGATCCTCTGCAAGTTCAGTGTCTCTAGCATACAAGGCATGTGTGTTTCACTGAATCATGAACCTCACAAACTCATCTAGCATCAAAAAGTTCGTGTTAGTCCCTGGTTTGTGAACTGCACACACCGTGAACTGATACAGACCATGTTTTCCAACTTCATGCCCATCACCAAGAAGCCTTGATGAATTATCAATCGTTAAGTATTGAGAAAGGCTCTTTTTATGTCTGGAGATGATATTGTTATGGACTATTAATGCAAATGAGATTAGGCTTTGTCCTGCAGCCTGTTGTTTTGCCTTTGTAGTGGTTTGGGGCTGAAACTTGCTGACTGTCCAAATTAAGACAACTAGAAGAGAAGCTGATTTCAGTATGAAAATGGAAATAGGTGGTGGTGGTGGAACATGAGACAAAATGGCAGCAGTTTGGCAACAAGCTCATTCGAAATATCCACTCAATATGCAATCGCACAAACTACCACTATCCCAATACCCTGTTAAAATTATATGGTGCTGCTGCTTTTGGACCATTGTGTACAGTTCACTATGGGGAACTTCTGTACATTCCCTTTTGAGAAAGGCTAAAATGAGTATATTTAGTTTAAAAAAAGATATAATACAAAGCAATTGATTGACACAATGCACACTTCTTTTCCCCTCAGAATACACAAAAATAGAAAATGGTTTATTAATATTAGCACAAAATTCATCTTCTCTGAACTAAAATATTTCAGAATAGACAGCCTATCCAGCACTGTAGTAATGCATTTTATATTGTGACTTCCTTCATGGAGAAATAAGAATTTCATTAACCTTTTCATTAGTCTAGGTGTCAGACTGAGCTTATAAATGGTATCTTGGGGTGATTGGAGGGATGAGGCTATGGTGACATCCCTGAAGACATTTGTAAACTGTGAAATCAACAGAGTCTAGGCATGAATCATGATATTCTTGAGATTCCTTTAGTTCTGTGTGCAACAAAAACATTTCTCAGTTTTAACTAAGACTAAATAATAGGGTTTGTTTTCAACACTTCTGCCTCTGGACCTATATAGAGCTATTAGCCTCACAGCATATGTCCTTTTCTTTGCATTTATTCTCACAATCTGCTCTTTACTCCCTCTGTTCTGAATTTCTGACCTTCTTCCACATTAGTTCCACATCATCACTTCTACTGCAACATGGTATAACCGAATTAATACTTGTCTGCTGAGGCATTGTTACCACACTGAACAAATTAAACATGAGCATCACTTTAAGGCAAGTGGAGTTTGACTTGAAACTTTCGGTTTTGTTCATTTTCAGTGGTTTTCCAAAACACTAGGCAGATTGACAGGAATCTGCAATGTGTCTTTAGATGTCTTCCATCGGTAACGTGCTAACTCTTTTTTTACAGCTCATCACTAACATTCTTGATACCGTATTTATTGCACAAAGATCTGAGTGCTTCTATAACAAATGTTTATTTCTATAGCTTTAAAGGTTGCTTTCTGATGGCAAAGGTGCTCTCTGTTGGAGTAAAATGAGCTTTGGATCCAATCATATGACTTTATTTGAGGTGTGCAATAAGATACAGTCTAAAGTCAGGTTCAGTCCCCAACATCTCCAGTTGAAAGTATCAAGTAGAGGGTGATGTGAAAGACTTATGTCTGAGATCCTGGAGTGTCATTGTGTGTCTAGAAGAAAACACTAACCTCATACTCCAGTGGTCTAACTCACTGTATGGCAGCTTCATGTATTCATGCATATACAAATGCATGAATACATATACAAAATGCATACAAAATGCACACTATGGTATAGTGTGATTATAAGTGATACAAGCATGAAGTATACTAATAGAATCATAGAACCATAGAGATGGAAGGGGCCATACAGGCCATCCAGTCCAACCCCCTGCTCACTGCAGGATCAGCATGAGACATCCCGGACAAGGGTACGTCCAATACTTTTTGAAGACTGCCAGGGAGAGGGAGCTCATCACCTCCCTAGGCAGCCGATTCCACTGCTGAATTACTCATACTGTAAAAAAAAAAATAATTCTAATATTCATCTGGTATCTTTCCACCATAATTTAAATCCATTATTGCAAATCCTATCCTCTGCTGCCAACAAGAACAGCTCCCTGTCCTCCTTAAGTGACAGCCTTTCAAATACTTAAAGAGGGCAATCATGCCCCCCTCACCCTCCCCTTCTCCAGACTGAACATTCTCAAGTCCCTCAGCCTTTCCTCAAAGGGCTCAGTATGAACTGAACTGACTCAAATTTGAAGAAACAGATGGGTTTTCCATTGAACTTTGCTCCCAGGAGACAAAAAAGAAAAAGTATTTGGAGATGGAACTTCTCTTGTGAATTTGGGACATTATCTATTTTAACATATCAGAAATGGTGGACATGAAAAATTAAAGAGAATATTTTGCAGGTAATTAAACCAGGCAATAGATTGGATCCAAATAGTTTTCTGCAGTGAAAAAGGAAGGAGGGTTCCTCTGGCCAAGAAACAAGGCTATGCTGGGGATCATGGGACCTGCATGCCCAAAAGCCATGTGGGATGTGGGCTATCGTTAGGAGGGCAATTAGGTCAGATTCTGTGAAAAAGGTCCAACCCTCTGCAGTTGTGAGGACGTGTCCCTAATCGGGTCAGTCATCTTAATTTCATGCCTTGTGTGTGTCAAACAGTGACTGGGTTCAGACTGGCAGTTTGCTCCGGTAGCCAGTCGTGGCAAAAAAGCCCCGGAATAAACTGTTCCGGGTTTTCCCATTCAGACAGCCCGCGCTGCTGCTGGAAGATGCGGGGTGGAGCCGGGCGAGAGCGTTCAGACTGCCGCGCGTGGGGGTGCGCTGTATTTGGCGTTTCCCCATTAATTTGGCTGTGGGTGTATGGGTGCCGATTGGGGGAGGATCCCGCAGCGCCAGCACCGCATTGGGCAGTAGAGCGGAGCACAGCCAATCATACTGCTGCTGCCTTCTGCCCAACGAGGGTTGCTCCCAGCTTTTCGGCTGCACGTTCAGACTTCCCGAAAGCAGAGAAACACGTGACACATGCGGTTTTCGGATTTGCTACCAGTTTTATGAGGTATCTTTTTAATCCGGCAGTGAAGCGCAACAGCACGGGTTGGCTACGGGTGGGGGACACCAGGCAGATGTGCCTGCGTGAATGCCCAATTTACTCCGAAATTGAATCGTTGGTGGCCCGGGTCCCTACCAGGGCAAATTGCCAGTCTGAACTCAGCCAGTAACTGTTTTCAGAACTGTATTACCATCTAAGGGAAGAATGAATTGTTGCCTTTTTAAATTTTTTACACAAGACCAAAATTCTGTTCCTCCTCTAGAAAGTCAAACTTCTGCTAACAGAAGTTAACTGACAGTGCAAATGGTATTATAAGGAATGCTGCCAAGGACCATGCTTTCCCACAGTTTGAATCAATCTGCAACTTCTGCAACTTCAGTGGAGCGTTAGTTTTGCTTGGATTCTCTTTCACTGAGTAAACTGATTCTATAGCAAATTGTGTTTGTCATGCTTCGGTCTCTGCAGTCCTAAAAATTTAACTTTCATCAATAGAGGCATTTGGCAGAGTGTTTACTGCCTCTTACTTGAGTGCATATCATAGACCACTGTACATTTCTGCCTGACGGAGGCCAGAATACTGAAAATTTAAGCTTCCAGGATGTGAACCATGTCAGTAGCATGGTGCAGTGACAAACTGCCTCTCCTGCCATTAAATACTGTTGTTCCCCCTGAACTGCACAATCTTCCCCCTGAACTGCACAGATGACAGTTACTTTCTCCACCATTCTGATATTTAGTATTTGAATTAGACAAATAATTTCTACTGAGAATTAATAGCTGCCCCACCCTTTTGCTTCTGGTTCCTTTGAAAGTCATCTTACCTTTTGAATTCTGCCTAAACATTTGATTAATCTTGTTTGCATGTATAATTCTGGTGGCCAAAACCAACAACATGGTCACAGGGAGCCTGCTGCTTTTCTTCTCTGTCTTTCTTTTGAGTGGTGGGGCAGGGCCAAGCCTAGCCCTTTCCTCCACCCCTCACCACCTCACTGCTACCGGAGGGTGAAGAGGGTTTGCTGTGGCTTCCTGCCCTGCTTCCGGTTTCCTCTGCCACATCTCCTCAGTGGGAGGGCAAGGAGGGCAGTTGCTGCCGCAACCCTCTTCTCTGCCTCATCTCCCCTGGTGTGAGGAGGGTGGGCACTGCTGCATGTGCTTCTGCGGTGGGGGTGAGGAGGGTGGGTGCTGCTGTGCCTTGTTCTTGCAGTGCCACTTCACTGAAGGGATTGAGGGGTGGGCAGAGGCTTCTTTCACTGGTGGAGGAAAGGAGAATGAGTAGTGACTGAGTTGGGTGGTGCTTGCTGCCCAGGGTGTGCAAAGTCCTTGGGCCGTCCTCTTTCACATCCATGCATGGATTTTATATGCAATTGATATGGTGCATATACAACCATTGTATATCATTTATATGCACAATGTACTATGCTGATTTATTGAGGCATGACTAACATTAAAAATGTGCACATTTTAAGGGGGGGATTTGGTGTGTGGAAACATAAAATGAAGAATTGCTTGTTCAATTTGCACTAGGGAAAACTGAAATTGGAATGGGGATTTTCAAGTCGGAACAGCATTTCAAAACTATCTCTACGTATGTAACATATTCTCTTAGGCATAGTAATGTTTTCTCCACTGCCTTTAAAGCCCTGCCCGATGCCCAGACAGAGAGAAGAAAGGAAGGAATCTATACTGCACTATATAAAGAAGCAGCATATGGGTTCTCCTAACAGTTATCCTTTTTCCAGTGTCCCCAAGTAAAATCTATGAGAAACTCCTTTAATGTACTCAGAAGCCAATTTCCAGGCAGAAATAAATTAATGAGCAGTCCTCCACACTGCCATATCAGGCAGGCCTGTTGATATTAGGGTAATTCCATCTATCTTGTTTACACTTACCATTGAAATCTAATTCTTATTTTAAAAAAAAAACCCTTACAGTTTCAGGATAATTTCATTAGAGTGCATATTGATTCATCAGCGTGACTCATTAATATTAATGACATTCAAATAGCTAAACTCTTGCAAGCTGGGATGATGGTTTCCTCCATGGAATCCCAACTCCCAAAGATGAATTAAACAAAAGATGCTTTTCACAGAGAGAACACACTGCATTAGGCTTCTTATTACAGCACAGTAAAAGCAGGGAAAGAAGGCTGAGCCTCTTATAGATTTGTACAGTATTTTATTGGATTTTAGCCAATGCATGTGGATTTGTGCAACTGACAGATGATTACGTTTAGCTGATACATCTGGGTTTATTTCTGCTATGTTAATATGACATAATTCAATTATCGTCTGCCAGTTGAAGTAAAATCGAGTAAGCTGATCCTGCGGAACCTCTACTAGGAGCTGCAGCGCACATTGTTGCTTTCAGTCTTTGCACTGTGGGTTCTTTGCAAAAGCTGTAATCTAATGTTGGCAATTTCTATAAATTTATTTTATGCCTATTTCATTGTTGCACAATTGTAGTTTCTACTGTTCTTGTCCTCATCTCATATGTGAATCAGACTGTGTGCATTCAGATTTGCTGGTGGGGCAATGGAAAGTAGCTCTGAATTCTCCTGACAGGTTCACCCCTTTTCTTTTCTGACCCCTCCCCCCAAACGCTTTTTTTTATGGTAAAGTTATATACCTTGGGACGGGCAGGAGAGTGTGGTATAAAAACCACTAATGACTAATTCTCTGCCAGCACCTGGACTGAGAAATATGGAAAGGTGAATCCCCAAAATAATTTAAAGTACGGTGGACTTCAGTTTGAGTATA
Source organism: Gekko gecko (assembly GCA_029375565.1). NCBI lineage: Eukaryota > Metazoa > Chordata > Lepidosauria > Squamata > Gekkonidae > Gekko > Gekko gecko. Next base: position 57,036,537 of record JAPDNY010000003.1, on the reverse strand, counting down.
CTAACTTGTATGCATGATATATCAGTGTATAATGAGCATGGAGGAATCATGCTGGTTCAGTCTTCTGGTCATGCCTGAATGCACTGCTCCCATTAATGTGCTACTGGACTCTTGCTGTTTTCTATGGCTCCTATTATGTCCATTGTCCTGAAAAGGGCCATAGCACATATGCATATACAACCTGTATATGCCACAAATATGTGATTGAGAATATTTTGTCCCAGTTGTCTGTGACCACTGAGGTAGAACCTATGGGTTATATAGATGCTTAGATAGTACAAATGTAAGTGTTGTGCATAGTGTTCTGTCCTTGAGGGGAGCTTGTTACCAATCCCTGGCCCTGCACACCAATATATTGTGTGTACAGGACAATATTCTTTGCCTTGCAAACAGATGTTTCAGAATTCAATAAATATGTGTTCAGACTTTTTCTACAGCTAGCATGTGTTATCTGTCTTCTTTTCCAGTTTAGAATGGGGAATGGAACTTGCACACACATGCAAGATGGCTCACTTTTAGGAGTTCTTCACATGAAGTATTAGATATACATTTCTCATGAATGATAATCAATGTGGAATAAAGAATTCATGGCTGTTACTATTGATGGGGACATAACATGAAAAAAATATGTAAAGCAACCACTGAACAGCTGCACTTGTTGATACAATGGGATCGTTCATACAGTGGCACACAATACCACAGCACTTTCTTTGCTTCTAGCCATTATCAAATCAGTTTCTTAAGAGCTCACTGTTGATTTAAAAGTTGTTTTAAAAATCTACACTCAGACTCAGAGAATAAGAATGCATTAAATTACTATACCATTTAAAGTTACAAAAATCTGCGACTGAAGAAGGTCCCCACATATAACAAAAAGCTATCACCTCCTCTAAGAGGTCATTGAACATTTGCCAAAAAACCCAACACCAAACATAATTGCCTTGCCCTCTACACAGTTCTGGTGGCAGGGGCTCATTTGTTGGGTCTGTGAACAGGGTACAGCATATAGATACCCTTGGATGAGAATTTATTCATGTTATTATCTCTGCAGTTGGTTTATATACACTTGATTTAAGTTCTTGTCAACTGAGTATTTGCCTCTCAGTAAATGGATTCAGTATATATTGAAGATAACCTTTCATTAATTCCCAAAGTGCAGCTTGGCTGATAAAAATGAAAAAAAAGCAAGTCTTTTGTAGGAAGGCAGTACATAAATAAATATTTTATGGTGTTAGCATGAAAGCATCAAGAATTCCTAACTTTGGCAATTAGGTCTTTCAGTAATACAATTGGGTGGCAAGTAACAATATACAACAATGTCAGCCCACCGTAAAATTGTCCTTATACTAATTTTTACAATTGTGGTCCCCAAAGGAACTACAAATATACAGTATTTGCAGTCTTTACCTACCTCTTTGGGAGTCCAACTAGGAACAATTTAAAGGCAGGATGGGAGAAAGCCTCTGTCACTGCACTTGCTCAACCAGTTCTTGTTTCCCTGGACTCTGAGATGTATGGCAGAGTTGATGTCAATTTTTCCAGCCACTTGGAGACAGACAGACTGTATAGCTAACTAGCATTCATGTTTTCTTCACTGCATGAATTATTGGGGTAACAAAAACCAATTGCTGAATTTAGTGAGGAGTAGTTTTAAGGCTTTTTGGTGTGTGTGTGGGGGGGCAGAAATGAAAAAACAGGAACTAAAGAGCTAGACAACACCATGTCCTTGGAGTGTAGAAAGAGGAAGAAGGCAGGTGACTGAGAGACAGAGGTGTAGAGAGAGAAAAAAGGGGTAACAGGTCAGGCTGCAGAAATGTGTGAATGTGCCTGTGACTGATTTCCCACTGGCCACTGCTCTGTCCTTGCTCTCTCCCCCACCCCGATTCCCACCGCTTGCTGCATGGCCGCATTTTGCCCTGCAGCTTTACCCGATTTTCCCAGTGTCTTCTCAATCCTCTTGAGAATCGAGAAGACGCAGGTGAAATCGGGTGAAGCTGCAGGGCAAAATGCAGCTGCACAGCAAGTGGTGGGAAATCGACATGAAGAATCAGGGGAGAGGAAGAACGAGGACGGAGCAGCAGCTAGTGGGAAATTGGTCTCTGTGTGTAAAGTGCTGTCAAGCTGCAGCCAATTTATGGCAACCCCATAGGGTTTTCAAGACAAGAGACTAACAGAAGTGGTTTGCTATTGCTTGCCTCCACATCACAACTGTGGTATTCCATGGTGGTCTTCCTCAAATACTAACCAGGATAAACCCTGCTTAGCTCCCAAGAACTGACAAGTTTGGGCTAGCCTTGGGCACCCAGGTCAGGGTAATCTATGAACAGGAGTAACTAGTTGTGGGGTTGTTTCAGAGAGTAACCATGCTGGTCTGCAGTACAAGAGTTACATCTGAGTCCAATAGAAGAAGAAGAGAAGAGATTGGATTTATACCCCACCCTTCACTACCCAAAGGAGAATCAGAGCAGCTCACAATCTCCTTTCCCTTCCCCTCCCCACAACAGGCACCCTGTGAGGTAGGTGGGGCTGAGAGAGTTCTGACAGAAACAGCTCTTTTTCAAGAAAAGCTGTGCCAGAACTATGGCTTGCCCAAGGTCATCCAGCTGGTGCAAGTGGAGGAGTGGGGAATCAAACCTGGTTCTCCCAGATTAGAGTCCACACATTTAACCACTACACCAAACTGACTGTCAGTAGCACCACAAAGACCAACAACAACAACAAAAATTGGGGAGAGGCAGTTAAGCTTTTGAGACTCAAAGCTCCCTTTGTCAGATCTGATGAAAGGAGCTTTGAATCTTGAAAGCTTAAATCCCAGAAATCTTGTTGGTCTGTAAGGTGCTACTAGATTCAAATCTAGCTGTAGTTGTGGGAGCAGAGAGATAAATATAGGTACAAAGAAGGAGTCTTAAGGAGAGTAAGGGAGGGAAATTGAATAGAGGGATCAGTTCGGTGAGACCTGTAGAGATCTAGGGAGACAAGAGAGTCCAGACCAGGATGCTCCACTCCGTGTTTTATAAAACCTCGTGAACTCTATCATCTTTTTTTTAGTCTTGCATCTTTCAACGATCAGGAGAACTCGGAGGCATCCTTTGCTTTAATGTGGCAATGACCAATTAGGCTGTATGAGAGTAAGCATCATTACACATATCAAACTGGATGTTTATGGAGCCACATTAAGTCACCTCTTCAGTTAGCACTACCTAGAGGCCTCTGGTGGCTTATATAAAGGCTATTGTGGAGGTGATCTGTGCAATTTGGTCCTCCCTGGCTGTAAAGGGCAACACTCAGGGTCTCAGGACCATAGCCTTCAAAGTAAGAATGATTTTCAAATTACCAACAAGTGAGCAGAAGTCAAATACAGCAATAGAATGTTTTTCCCCCAAGATAAAATTAACTTTGCACCTCTCCCTCTCCAATACCAGCCCGCCCTCCAGATGCATACGTACTGACATTGCATTCAACTTGCCTGGCTCTGTGGCATCTGATTAATGGCCATGAAAGTATGACATATTTCATTTTTCCCATCCTTGGACTGGAAGCCAGCTGTTAAGTCTGAACAGGCTGAAGCTGGCAATCACAGGAACAGTCCCAAGACACCAAACTGTGGATCATCAAGAGTGGCACCTGATCTTTTGCCCACCTTTTCCATATCATTTCCTCACAAGCCGTAACTGCGATGAAATAGGAGTGGCATCCATCTGTGACCATTTCTACAAACTTGACCAGAAGCATCTGATATAACTAATTAGAGCAATCTTCAGACCTGCCTATTGAAACCTCTGGAAGTAATAAATCATATATTTCAGTAATTGCAGTTAAGCTTCCAAATTAAGACTGCACACCCAGACATTTGTGCAAACTACAGGTGCCACTACCAAAGCAAGGTAAGAACATAAAGCAAGTTTCATCAGTTCTCTAGCAGAGCAATAATTTAAGGTGTTTGAGGCTTGATAAGGCAAGGTCAAATGTTTCGGTCAGGAGCACACGGTTCCATCTTCTCCCAGCATACTATGCTTCTTGCAAAGGGTGTAACCATTTAATCTTCATAAGCATTTATTGCAGGGCTTACTAAGGAAAGGTCTTGCAGAGAACACAAACTCACAACCACAATATTTTGAAATAAAAACAGGCCACAGCTTTATTGATTACTGAATAAAGAGCATTGGCATTGGCAAAGCATGGGGGTGGATCCTGGCCAATCAAGTGGATCCTGGCCACCTGCCGCTTGATAAACACTGTCCCACAGCCTGTCTGCTGGGGAAAACCCAGGAGTGACAAATATTATTAGTATCACAAGGGTGGCTGCCACTGAGTGGTACCATTTGACACCTGGGGTGAGCCTGGGCACAGCCCTCGAGCTGGGCATACTGTGTAGTGGCTCAGACCCTCAGACCTCATAAGAGAATCCCCAAAGGGGGGGGGAGGTGGACACACAGGCCCTTCTCCCCCCAAAGGATTCACTCAGATGTGCAATATAGCCCAGCAATGACAATTAAAGTATACACATGCAGAAATCTAAAATCCCAGGTGGGGTAAAAAACACATTGCTGGAGCCTCTAAGCTGTACGCTTTAAGTAGATCCAGGCAGGCTCTAAGTAACCCTTGTGTAGAGCCTGCCAAAACTTCCTCCGCTTCCCTGGGCAGGCCCATGGATGTTCCAGGCTGGCCAGCATGGTTGCCTGAGGCTGCCACCAGCCCAAGGGCAGGAAGGCCTCCTTCTGACCCCTCCTAAGCCCATGCTGCAAACCGGACATATTGGATGAATCATAGCTGTGCTTGTGCAACACAGATGGCAGAAGCTGAACAACCAACTGTTTGAGATCTCTCCAGATCAATGATGCTTGCTGCTTCTCATCCCACCAGACCCAGTTAAGTATCACCAGGTATAAAATGGCTGGGAAAATCCTTTCATAGATAATAATGGGTACTTCGTTTGGCGCCTGCTTGAGAAAGTAGTTAATTATTTTCTAAGTGCTTTAGTCAGGAATTATTTCATGTTTAAACAGGAAAGTGTGGGGTATTTTTGTGGCAATAGTGGTGATAGTTAGGTGTGCCTAGCTTTGGACTGCCTGCCTTCCTGCATGCCCCCCCCCAATAATAGTGAACAGTCCAGGCTTTTATCAAGACGTGTTGCACTGTATGCTTTTGTAATTTTACAAAACTGGTGGAGTGATTCTAAATATAGGAACCATCGGCTGCTTAAGCTTCTGGTTAACAGTTAGTAAAATCTGATTACTTAAGGGCCTTGGCAGGCTACCTTCAGGGTTCAACTTGACTGTATTGTATATTGTCCTTCAGTGAATGAGCAGAGCAGTTTGCATTCGAATGAGGCTGATAAGTGATTGATAGTTAATAACTGGTTACTGAATATCAGGATAGGTATACTCTCTTCTGAGCTGAGCAGGCTTCAACATGCCACCAAAAAGGGTTGCCATCACTGAAAAAGGGACAGCTGCATGTTTGACCAAGGCAGCAAAACACCCCAACCCTAAGGCCCTGGATTGCTGTCAGGCACCTGGGACACTTCTCAAAGGGGGGGCCTTCAGGTAGCACCTCCAGGGTTGATGGGCTGCAAACGAGGACAGCTTCAGGGCCTCCACTGCAAGTGACCCGTGTGGATAACACTGCTGTTTTGCAGGGCATCTTGCAAACTTTAATCCAGCTGTCAGAGAGGATGGAGCAGCTTTGAGCCCCTGCGGCCCAGCCAGAATGGACAGTGCAACCCAAGAACAGGTCCAGGCAGAGGCACTGCTGACTGGCAGAGGCAGGAGCTTCCAGCAACCCAGGCACCGATTGAGCAAGGAGCCCCATCCACAAGGGGAAGTGCTGGGCAAAACGCCAAAGGAGGAGTAGGTCCACTAGAACTAGGGAGTTGACAGACAGCAGCACATCTTTGGATGAGTCTCCCTCAGTTGAGAATAATGTACACTTAGAGGGTAGCTATTGGAAAACTGGGGCTTTTATTTCGGGGTTACCTTCCTGGTTGTGTAAGTGCAGAACCATGGGTGAACCCAGTCCTAGTGAGGGGGGGCAGAGCAGGCCCAGGAGGCTCCTCCTCTGTCACAGTACACAGACACAGGGGACCCACCAGGCCTCCAGTTGCCATGGAAGCTGCAGAAGAAGGTCCTTGATGGGTATTATGTGGACATTTTCCCCTGTTTAAAACCAGAGGGTAAGGTTGGGAAAATGGGTCCAAGGCACAATAAAAAATAAGGGGCTGCCAGGAGCAGGGCAGAGTGTACATTCCAGAATTGGCTAAAGGGCTGTACAGTTTATATGAGCTGTGTCACTGCAGCTTATTTATTTATTTATTCATTCATTCATTTGATTTGTACCGCGCTCTCCCTGCCAGGGTGGCTTACATAAAATAGCAGTAAATAAAACAACAATATAAATATCGATATAAAACACACAACACAGTTATTAAAAACAAATTACGTGACAATGGTGGTACAATAATAATAAAGTGCATGATGGACGTACAATCAGTGAGAGATTTTACTATTGGTGGGCTCTGGCTGGGGATAATATTGGCACAGGGCATAGATGGTGGAAATGCAGCTCATTACCTAAACACCTGGTGGAAGAACTCAATTTTTGTGGCCCTGCAGAACTGTGAAAGGTTCCGCAGGGCCCTGGTCTCTTCTGGAAGCTCATTCCACCAAGTTGGAGCTGCCACAGAGAAAGCCCTGGCCCTGGTCGATGCCAGCCTGGTGTCCTTAGGGCCAAGGAGGGCCAGACGATTCTGAGACCTTGACTATAGTGCTCTCTGGGGTCACTGCAGCTTACCCTGAGCAGGGTTGGCATCTTGCATACCATCTGGAGAATGTGCTAAAGGCCCAGTCCATGGCTAGCAACATTCCAGCTGTGGACTATGATGAAGAGTTTAGGCAGAGGGCCTATCACAATGAGCTGACTAGCTGGGATCTTATTAATTCAGGGATTTGCCTGGTGATAGTTGGCCCCCATACTGAGCTAAGGCTGAATTAGAAAAGAGAAAAATGGCTTCCCAGTGTGACACTTCTCACTGGGTATGCTGGGAATACAAACAGGGTAGGTGCCCTGCCCCTATTTGTAGGTTTGAGCACTGCTGTGAGGCATGTTTCGGTTCTCAAACAAAGCTGTTGTGCTCTAAAGAGGGTGGATCACAGTAGCCCTTTCGGGGCTCCTGGCCTTCTGGAAACACTGTCAGTAAGAACCTCTGCCTCAGCTTTCTCAAAACAATCTTAGTCATGTACCAATCCTTAACTTGGGGCTGGCAAAGGCACTAGTGTGGGTCCTGGCTCTTTACCCCTTCCTCTGTAAGTATCCCAATAAGGCTGCCACTTCATACCTCTTCTTAGGCTTGAGTGTGTGTTTTCACATCCCATTCACTGGCCTTTACATCACAACAGATTGTGTTAATCTAAAGTCAGCCCAGGAACTTCCGGACTTTGTGGCCAGGAAAATAGCCAAAGAATGCAAAGCTGGCAAGGTTGCCGATCCATTCATGGTACTACCACTATGCAACCTGTGAGTGTCACCTCTGAGCACTGTTCCCAAAAAAGCTCCAAGTGAGTTTTGGCTGATCCATCACCTGTCTTATCCAAAAGAGGCTTCAGTGGATGATGCTATTGCCCCTGAGTTTTGCTCTATTCAGTATGCTTCAATGGATCATGCTATCAGCATTATTTGGTCATGTGACCTTTGCGCCTTGTTGGCAAAGTGCTATATTCAATCCGCGTTTTGCTTACTGCCTTTTCATCCTGTTCATATCAACTGTATAACTTTGGCCTAAGGTCAAAGTCATTCTCACCTAACTAAAAGATGTTCGGAATTTTAGCAACTAAAACAACTTCCTTGAAAGTTAAATATCTACCATATTTAACCTTGTCAATAGGAGACATCTGTTGCTGTGCACTTAATTTGTTTCTGGTCCCAGTCAGCTTCTAATGAACAAGACAAGGATATTGTATTCATGAACACTCTAATGAGAGGTCATGGTTGCTACTGTTAAAGCATTTATCTACAAATTGTCTCTGTATAATTATGCCCCAGAAAATGAAAGTATGAAAGTGTGATGAGGTGGGCTAACTTAAGAATGTGTTGATCTTATCTTGAAGTCAGTTCTCCTAACTTAACAGTGAAGACACCAACTTGGTGTTCCATTTCCTACTACACAAAAGGACACAGGAAAAGGAGTGAGGGAAATGGGAATCTTTATGTACTTAAAATCTACCCCCCACCTTATGTAGTTTTTTGAAGACCATTGACAGAAGATATTAAAAATGTGCACTCATAATCTTGATGGCAATGTATAGAATAGAAACATTTTCTTCCTTTTCTACTGCCTACCAGTTTGATAAATAACTGTACATTAAAAACCTAAAATGGAAAACAGAAATTAGTACCATAGACAATCAGGTACATAGGCACATAGCAATAGCTTACTTAAGAAATCACCAGTGCTTTATTGGATGGTCACTTGTTACAAATGAATAAGAGCTTTATTAATCTTGTTGGAGTTTTCAGCAGCATTTGATACAGTTGACAGAGCTGAAATTTTGTTGGACTGGCTGGTGTCTGTGCTTGCTCTAGCCTATGAGGGACAGAGCATGTGGAAGGAAAACACCACAGTGCATTTTTGGAAGGAAAATGGACACAGCTTTATTGAAAACAAGCCAAGGAGCATCGGTGCAGCACAGGGACAGATCCAGCATCAGACAACCCACCTGTTGCCCGATGAACCCATCCCCCCATCCCGCCTGATGAGGGGGAAACAATAGAGTAGCAATTCCAGTGGGCCCACATGGATGCTAGCCACTGAGTTGTTCCCCTTGCCACCTGGTAGTGAGAGCCAGGCAGCAGCCCCTGAGCTGGGCATGCTGCCTGATGGCTCCACCCCAAGACCCCTTAAAGGAGTCCCCAACTGGAGGATCTGTCCCATTGCCCAACCTGCCACAAGAGCAGGGAGGGCCCACTACAGGAGCAGGGAAGGCCCCTCCAAGCTCCCACTAATGTTTCTAAGCCTGTGATCGACAAAGCAAGCTGTAACAAATGCTGTACAGCCAAGTGTCCATTCTGAGAGGTGTTAGCCTGATTGCGTGTTATTATGAATAATAACGAGGGGAATTGTATTGATTATTAATAAGTAATCGGCTGCGAGAGCGAACACCTGTGTATACAGAGGTCAGCTCCGCTGGGAGGAGTTGGTAACAGACCAGGAGACTTTTTATAGTTGAAAAATAAAGTCTTTTACTGAAGTACTGCACAAGCAAACAATTACACAAGCTCACACACAATTATTCAAGGCCTAAGAAATACAGAAAGAGGCAAGCACATTTGCATTAGCAGGTAAATCGTTGGTGGGTCATATTTACCAGTCTCGTCGTGTAGAGCGTTCCTCAGGAAAAATGGAGGGGAAAGAAACTAAGAAAATCGGGAACCACGCGGCCTGACCAGCAGGAAACACGTGGGAACTCGGCCTGCAGACTGGAGTTTTAAAGATGGAGGCAGGGGTTGGGATAGCAAGCTGGACATAAGAGGGTCAAAGATTCGATAGGGGTCGAAGAGCAGAGAGAGCGCTGGTGGTCAGGCATCTCCTTATAAGCAGGAGGGTGGGGGCTGGTTCCAGCCCTGATTCCCGCCTCCTGGTAAGTCCGTCCCTGAAAACACCCTATTGGTTGGAAGATGTAGGGGAGGTGTGTGGAGGTGTGCCTGAGGGATGGTCAATACTGAGAGCTAGAAACTTGCTTGTGTCTGACACCAGGTAGCAGCCAGGATGAGTCACCCGGCCGATTCTATTGTTTTCTTGATGGCATTAGCCCGGCTGTTGATGGCCCTCAATCAGTTACTAGGCAACGATGAATAGACTCTGCCAGGGCTACGTGAGGTCTTGCAGGTGAAGGTGGGGGAGGGAAAGAGGCTGCCTGCTGTAGAAGGAACTCTCAATGGTGTTTTTGGAGTTCCTAGTTCATGTATTTTATCAAGGCATGGTACTGTGCTTTGGTGTATACTGGTTCTGTTCCATATTCCCTTCATGAGGAGCAGGCTGGTAACCTCTGCTGGGCACTGGAGCTGCTGGAAAGGTCAGGAGAAGCATCTCTTGCCTGGGTGCAGTCTCTGCTGGCATCTGGGTGGGTTACCATGTGGTTCAGTTCCTTATACACGCACTGGCACAGTTTATTATTTTATTACAGTCCAAAAAGAGGCTCAAAAGCCTTGCAGGGCAACATTGGTGAATGCCAGGCTGAACTAGGGAACCCTCCCTGTGAGGTTGGCTCACAGCAGGAGACCCATAGGTTATTCTAGAGGTAGTAACCCACAGGCACCAGATAACTTATTGCAGCAGTGGAGACAGAAACCAGAATTGGTGAATAAAATATATATTTATTTAAGTGCCAAGTATTTATTAAAAGAAGTAAAGATTACTTAATATTGTGGGGAATAAACCAAGAAAGCTAAAGATTAACAAACTAGCTAAACAGTTGTAGAACCTTTGTCCTCAAAGACAAGATGTTACTTATTCAGTTCTGGGTCCAAGTGTACTCCGTCTCCAGAGTCCCAAAAGCCAGGCTGGTTGGCTTCAGCAGTCAGAGCTTCCAAGATGGCCGAAAGGTGAACAAGACAGAGTTACATGTCAGCTTCACATGCAACACCATCATGCAGGTGATGTGATCTACAGTTTCACAACGCTAGTCCCTTCCCACAGGACTTAATTGCTGTGGAAGGGCCACAGAAGAACATTTTATCTTGCAGGTGCAGAGATAGACACTCTTCTCCAGCATTTCTGTGTGAACTAAGGAGACTTAAGAACAACATTTTTAACAAGAGCAGGCCACAGCCAGATTGAGCCAAACTTTTAAAACAGACTCCATTTTGAGTGAACCAAAGTTCTTGAGAGGGAGGCCCAATGCGTTCCTCTGTGGCCTATCCAAGAAATCAGCAGTCGGTTGCTGAGCCCCAATGATTTTCCCCAGCCAGATGAAGATGAACATTTTCTACCTCAAGACATTGTGCCCTATAATCCAAACCGTCTTGTGTGCACCTGTATGAACTAAAATCACAATAAGAATATCTTTACTTAGGCAAAGAGTATATATACGTTTGATACACAGAACAGTGCAAACAACCAATAGCCTGGATCCTATTGGGGAAAAGCCCAGCATCAGAAGCCACTGTGGCAGCTATGCAGAATGAGTGGATGCTGTAGTCCACAGAAGGAAGACCCATGTCATAACACTGGCATACTGTAATAGTGAAAGGTAGGAGCCATCAGTGTGATTTAGAAAGGGGCCAGGGGATGTTGGTCTCGCTGACAAGTAATTGGCAGTGGATTGTACCGGACAGGGCAGCCCATTGGGGGCAGAATGTAACACAATAGAAGAACCCCTGCCATGCTGATCTATTTTGAATTGACACAGCAAGATGCAGAATTTAGAGCCTTGCAACGAAATATCAGGAAATGACAGGGTCCTACCAAACAAAACATGAAGCAAGGGTTCTAAAAACTCACTGCAAAGAAAAACCCCATAAAAGGCCAGTGTGAAGGCTGCCCTGAAAGGGGTGGCCTCAAAAGATGAACGGCAAACCTGCGGTAGGAGTTGAATGATACTGGCCAGGACTTCCGCAGTGATGGGTTTCCATGAATCAGGTCTCAAAGGAGAAGCCCTTTTCCAACTTTTGATAGCACAGTGGGCAATAAAAGAGTTGCAAGGATCATCATGATGTAATGCTTTGCTGTAAAATGCTATTGCAACTAAGTGCAAAGTTATGGTTTTGGGAGCAAAGTTACACTCTTTAACATGAGCCATGCTCTTTAATATTTACATAAAACTTATTGATGAAACCATCCATACCTTTGAAGTTAGCAATATTTCTTTATCTATGCCCTGGTAGCAGCTGTGACAGGCCTGAACCAGTATCTTGAGGTGGTGGTCAGGTGACTGAGGGTGAAGAAACTGCAACTGAGTCCTTATAAGACCAAGGTGATGCTAGTGGGGAAGGTAGAATTTTGCCTACTATGCATGTTTTAGATGAGGTTAAGAGTTCTTTAAAAGTCTGTGTGGAGATCTTAGAGGATTATGGTCTTGCTGATGTTGACATTATTGCTAAGAGTTCCTTCTTTCAGTTACATCTTGCTTATAAGCTAGATCCTTATCTGGATTCCACAGCCACACTGATCCACGCTACTGTAACCTCCAGATAAGGCTACTGTAATGCGATCTACGTGGGACTGCCTTTGAGGAAAACTCAGAGACACTTCAGTGGGTACAAAATGCAGCAGTTAGCAGAGTCCAGGTGCTCAGAACATATTACTCTGGTGATTCAATTGCCTAATAGGACCAATTCAAATAGCTCATTATTATTTTTACAGCCCCTAATGACCTAGGACTTGCATACCTATCGGTCCATATCTCCTGATAGTCCCATGTGCCCATTGTGCTTTTCAGACAACCTGCTGATCACATTGTGTTCCCTTAAATCAGTTCATTCTGTGGCAGTCAAAACTAGAGGATGTTCAGTCGAAGAAACAAAGTTATAAAATGCCTTATGTGGATGGGTGTGCAGGGCACCTTCACGGTCTGGAGACTGTGGAAGAATATCCTATGTCAGAAAGGTTTTTGCAGAGAATAATATAGTTTATGTAGGATGCTTTTGCTGCAATTCTGTTTTAATACGTGTCACACACTGCTAGTTTGCTGTGCTTTTTTATTTCTTATTTCAACTTCTTGTTCCTTGGAGAAAATTCCTTGAGTCTTAGAAGAAAGGCAAAGTGTGTGTGTGTGTGTGTACTTATGTATCTAACTATCGATCGATAGATATAGATGTATGGTGGGGCAGGAATACATCCTGAGCAGACACACTGGTGCCATGTTCCTGCTTATGTTGTGATTTAAAATATTTATTTTACTCTGAGCCCTGAAACCTGATAAAGCACAGCCTTTGGGAAGGAATTTACAGCCCTGCTTGGAAGGATATCTTTTGATTATACAAAGAAAGTGAGTAAATTCCTATGGGGAAGAAGAAGCACCAAAGAGTCTACTCGGCCCACTGCTCTCTGACTAAATTAGCCAAGCAGCTCCTTCTGGATGATCTAATCTCATGGAGAGAGGCAGTAAGTGACCTTTCAAATCTTACTCTCCCCATTCCACCACCCCCCTGCAGTTTTAGAGATGGAGTGCAATAACCGGCTATCTCAAGAAAATCCTTCCACTCCAGTCTTAGAAAAACCTTCCAAGGAAAACTCTATGGAATCACAAACTCCCCCATACACAGAACACCACCTGGGGACAGAGGACGTACAAAGTTCTACAAAAAGTTATTTATTAGACTTCATAGAAGACCACTGTATCCCAACAAGACAGACAGTTTTTAGCTATTTTCCAGCAACTGAACTTTATATCTTGCAAACTTGATTTATTGCCCAAAAAATTCTTTCCACTAACTTCAGTTCAAATTTAAATTCCACCCCCCCCTTCACCAGAGATTAAAACATCCATCTGAGAGTACAAATCAAAAGACCAAAGGCACAAATCTAGACTTGAGCCAGCAAGGTATTAGTAAAAACAATATGAGAACTGATGGAAAGAGAAAGCAAAGAAATTCTGGCACATCATGCCGTCTGCAAGGGAACCAAATTGTCCTGTCCATTGAAGAAAACTGTATAAACAGGGGGCATTGGACAAACAAGAGAACAATTCTGGATTCTCTGAGCAGGTTGTTACATATAGAGCCATGGGCCATCAACTTAGATGAAACTGAAAGGATTCCTCAGACTTTTTATACCATGAGGATACTTTTAAAATTTAACAGCCAGCAAAGGATCTTCTGGTAAGTACTTGTCTGATAATTCTGGTGATTCATCTGATGCCCATGACCTGGGACTTCCTAGTTGGGCTATAAAAAGGATGAAGAGTGGTTGCATCCCTGTATCGGTTCAGGTCCCTGAGTTGTCACCCAGCTCCCTGGTTAAATATTTTTACAGATTGTGAGGATCTCCTGGGCATTCATTTGGCATGGAAGGTTAGGGAATGTATCCTAGATGATTATTACATTGATGTGTTTACCCTCATAAAATCTGAGTTTGAGGATGGTAAGCAAGGCCCTCACCATGAAAAAGGGGCAGCTAAAGAGGCTGCAGAGCACACCTTTCTTAGCTGGTTAATGGGTTATGTTATCTTCATGGGAGTGGTCCAATCTGCCTACCTTGAGGGGGGGACACCTTTCCAATCAGCTTGGCCATGTATTGTGGGCAAGGGCTTCAATGGCCCATAGCCCACACATCAGGTGGGATTTGCTTAATGAAAACCTGTGGCTATTCAAAGTTGGTCCTTTTGTAAGGAATAGACCTGATCCTACCAGGGTCACTAAAGGGAGTTAGCAGGCATGGGGGTCGCCATTTTGTTTTCGGGGGAAATAATCAAGGCAAGGAGCTGTGGTGGCTCAAGTGGTTAAGACGCTGAACTGCAGGCTGTGGAAGGTCAGTAGTTCAGCAGTTCGAGACCCAGGGTGCCGCATGACGGAGTGAGCTCCCGTCTCTAGTTCCAGCTCCTGCCAACCTAGCAGTTCGAAAGCAAGAAATTGCAAGTAGATCAATAGGTACCACTTCGGTGGGAAGGGAACAGCGTTCCGTGCACCTTGGTGTTTAGTCATGCCAGCCACATGACCACAGAAACATCTTTGGACAGCGCTGGCTCTTCGGCTTGGAAACGGAGATGAGCACCGCAACCCTAAAGTCGGATTCGACTAGCTTTCGAGCAGGGGAACCTTTACCTTTACCTAATCAAGGCAAGTGCCAGCAAGCACAGTGTAAGTTGAACCACAACTGTGACAGATATTTTGGTTCCCATCCTCAGCCTTCTTGCCCTTGTGACAGCTCTTCCCAGCAGCCCTTTCATGGCAGCAAAAAAGAGGGCAGGTCTAGCTCCAATTTGCCACAGACTCCACTATCAATAAATAATCTTCCCCTTCCTGCCTGCTCAGGGCTTGGGCTTGCCCATACCCCCATCTGGGTTGATTCCCTTTGCCTTTTGTGTGATAGGTGTCCTAACCATTGTGCTGCCATCTTCCTCTATGAAGGATTCTCGCAGGGCTTCCATATTCCTTTCACTGGCCCTTGTATTCCCTTTGTATCTGGTAACTTAAAATCAGCCTGGGACATGCTGAATATTGTTTCTGCCAAAGTTACTAAAGAATGTGCTGCCAGTCACATAGCTGGGCCCTTCTCTTTACTTCCCCTGCCAAACTTGAGTGTGTCCTCACTGGGAGTGGTTCCCCCCCAGGAGAATATAGGTTAATTAAGCACTTCTCATACCCAAAGGGTTCATCAGCTAATGAAGCTATCCTGCAGGAATGTTGCTCAGTGCGATATGCATCTTTCAACCATGTGGTTAGCATCGTTTGGGCTTGTGGCCCTGGATCCCTCATGGCCAAATGTAGTATTCACTTGGCCTTTCAGCTCTTGCTGGTTCATCCCAGCAATCATTGTCTATTGGGTTTCAAATTGAATGATATGTGGTATGTGGACATGGCCATACCTATGGGGTGGTCTGTGGCTTGTGTGGCTTTTGAAACCTTTAGTACCTTTTTGAAGTGGAGGGACAAGGATCGGATTGGTTCCCTCCATGTCACTCACTATTTAGATGACTTCCTGTTCACAAGCCCAGCAGAGAGCCCATTTTGTGCCACATGCTTGGCCCTCCTTTTGGGCTTTTGCTCATGTGTCAGGGGTCCCCTTAGCCCAGGATAAGATGGGGGTCCATGCACATACCTGATTTATCTGAGTATTTTGCTGGACTCAGTGTCTGGCACTTCTAGTTTGCCACAGAATAAATTGGTTGCCCTGCAGGCATTTATATCTCTTCTGCTGTCACAGCAAATGCACATTGGAGGAGATTCTGGGCCTTATTGGGCCTCAACTTTGCTTTGCAGGGTTTTTTCCTCTGGTCAGGCTTTTGTGCTCACCTAGCTAGGTCCACAGAGGGGTCCATGCTTCTCGTCATCACATTAAGGTCACCAGTGAGATGAAGGCTGATTTGAATGTTTGGCTGGCATTCTTGTCCAGGTCTGATGGGGCTGTGATCTGGCCAACTCCCTCAGAGCTGGGTTCCTCCCTGCAGGTTCACTCTGATTCATTTGGGTGTATCGATTTGGTGTTTACTTGGCAGGTTGATGGTATGCACAATGATGGCCAGCATGCTGGGCTGGGTCTGACATCCTCAGGGATCATACTTTTCTTGAGTTCTTCCCGATCCTTGTATCAGTAACCATCGTGGGGGAAAAAATTTGAACAGGAAAGTCTGCTTTTGGTGTGATGATCAGGCAGTTATGCATGTCATTAATTGCCAAACCTTGCAGTCTGAGCTGGTCATGCATTTAGTCCACCAATTCGTCCTTCACTGTTTGTCTCTTAACATTTGTGTATCAGCTAAATATATTGCAGGTTCGAATAATGATATTGCAGATGTTCAGGAGGAGACGTTTTGGGCTCTGGCCCTTTAGCCAAACCACTATCTAGACCCCTTCCTGGATGAGTTTTGGGCTCTTGCATCTGATCTTACAGTGAGTATTTAACTCCATCATTCTTTCCTCACAGTGATCCTTCACGCAGGTGGCAGCCACCTTCCTGGCTTACTCATTGGTGGAGTGGGAGGGAGATTCTTGGCCCATTATCAGAGGCTATAGTTTTACAGTACCTTGCTTCTCTGCAGGTTTGGGACCTGCCACCCAGGACCATGGCTTATCACTTGGCTGCTGTCTCTTTCTACAACTGGGCCTATGGTCACCCTGATCCCTGCCACTCTTTTGTTGCTCATAAGACCCTTGAGGATGACATCTAGGGCCCCAGTTAGCCGTATGCCTTTAACCTTTCCTGTTTTGGCAGCCCTACAGCAGCAGCTCCCTATGGTTTGCTGGTCTAGTTTTAAGGTCACCTTATTCTGGGCTGCTTTTTCACTCACTTTTTTCAGGGTTCCAAGAAGAAGCAAGCTCATCTCATCCTCCAAACATGATGTTTCAGGTCAGGCCCTTAGGATTTTTTGGATTTTTTTATTCAAGGCTGTACCATATCACTACTCATTAGAAAATCCAAAATGGATCAGAAGGGAAGGGGTCAATGCTCCCTCTAAGCTGTGGAGTCTTGTGAGCAAAAATTCTAATTTGTGAGTTGCTGCCATTAAAGTTGTGAGCGAGCGATTTGGCTCCTGCATACATTAGTTTGCTCTGGAGCCGTCCTTCTTGAGCTAAGATGAAAATGTGTGAGCCAGAGGCTAAAAAACTGGGAGCTAGCTCACACAAACTCAGCTTAGAGGGAACACTGGAAGGGGTGCATATTTGTGCCTCAGGGCAGCTGTTGTTGTTCAGCCTTGCCCAGGTTGATCCATTAGGCAATATTTAGACATTTGGCCCTCTGGCCCTGACCCTCTTTTTATTCACAGAGATGGGTCTTTGCTGACACAGTTTCAGTTCACTGGTATCTTGTGTGCAGCACTCTCAGCTGTTGGCTTTTCCTCTGGGGAATTCGGATCCCATTCCTTTTGAATTGATGCTGCCACATCAGCAGCTCAGTATGGTTTGTCTGCTGACTCTGTTTGCTCCATTGGCTGCTGGAGATCTGATGCCTGTTATCCTACAAGCATCCCTCTGCTGGCACCACTTCTTATGTGTCTTCTTTTTGCATTTTTGCAGGGTACTTCAAGGCAGTGTGGATTGTTGGTAACAGCAATTGTACACTGGGCTGGCTGTTAGACTTATTCAGGGAGAGCTTCCTTTGGTCTCCAAGACTGGCTGTGGATTCAGTGATTGGGGCACAGGGGGATGTGCTGGGACTCCTTCTTGCTGACTGTTCTTTGTGCAGTAGCCTCCTCGAGTCCTTTCCTGATAGCAATGGCAGGAGCAGGAGCAGGCATAAGTGATAAGACTATTGCATTATCTACCAACCATAAATCAGGGCACTGAAAAATATTTAAGATGCATTTGGTAGTGTCAATATCATAATTCTTTGCCCTTGCACACCCTACTTCTCAATAACAGGATCAAGCTTGAACTTGGACAAATGATGAATAACACGAAAGTGACATAAATTATACAGAAAGGTTGCAACTGAGGATGTTTTTTAAAAAATGCATAAATTTTATGTTTTTTTTATTAAAAATTAACAGAACTTGTACTAAGTATCAGCCTCAAAACATATGTGTAGTCTCAGTGTGACGGACTAATTCATTCAATAACAGCCATAATAAAAACCCAAGGGATTGGCATATGCTGACAAATAGCTTGTTCCTGAGGTTTCATCACTCCTGATATATGGGCCACATTATAAATGTGTCTCTTGAAACAAGATCTTTCTTGATTTTGTGATGGCCTAAAGAAGAGAAAGGCAAGCAATTTTTGTCAGGCTTGAGTGAAAAGATGTGCATGTATGTGTTTTTGTATATATTCAACTCATTAAAAAAAACATCTCTCCCAGCTAATAAAGTTACTTTTTTATATGCAGAGATGGTGGACAGCAAGTGTGACATAGGTAGAGGGCACCATCAGTCTTTGTAGACAGCAGGAATTTTGGAAACTTATGGCAAATTCAGGGTGGCGTGGACAGAATCTACATTGATTCTGAAGACAGATGAGAAATCTGAAAGCAAGAAAACAGCCATGTATGCAGTTTTAGAATACCACAAGTGTCCTCCTGTGCGTGAGCAAACCACAGCAGTTGTGGAGGAGATGAAGATGCAAGGAAAGCAAACACAGCTGGAGAGGGAGCATTGCACTGAGTGAAATCAAAGAAGATTCATTGATGGTCTTGTAATGGAATTGTAATGAAGGAACAAGAATCTTTTTTTTTTCTTTTTCAGGTAAATATTTAATACTGCTAATAACAATAATATTCTGCAATAGTGAAATAGTGCAATAGCTCACCAATGCAAAAAAAAATCCCAAAAAGTTTCTATACATACGCTTAAAATAATCAATTTCCCAAGAAATGGGTTAAAATAAAAGTAGTTAAGTATGTGAGCCTTCCTTGTGAAAAGGAAAGGTAAGACTCAGGCTGAAGAAAAGGGATGCTGTAAAAGATAATTCGGGGGGGAGACTGAACATGTCCTTGCGAAGCTGATTCTTGGAAGTGGAAATGGAGACCTGCACTAATCCATACTGAACACAGTTCATGGGAACTAATCAGCCTCAGATGTGTACTACCCATACTGACTTGAGCAGTCTAGATTGCCTGGAACCCCTGTTCTAGACAGTGTAGCTGGGTTGTATTTATCTACTGTTAATTTATTATGCTCTTCTTATTTTAAAAAGGGGGATCTTCCCTCACACCATTCTTTATGTAATATCTGTTTTTGAAATTCTTAAATTTAAGGTCAACTTTCCATGACCTTAATCTGGCTCAGCGCCCAAATGATTTCATTTCTTCAGTTATTTGCCAAACCAAGCACTAAAGAGTTCCATGTAGATTCACCAATATTTCACTAAAGACTTGGCTGTGGTGATGGGTGGTTTCATAGCTGGGAAAGAGGGATGGGCATTTGATGTGAGAAACCTTCCTCAGTCATGGGAAAGGATCAAAGATGTACTGCTTTCTGTATATTTGTCATTGTATAACAAAAAGGCAGCAAAATATAAAAGCTAAGGACATGGATGTTCAATGTATATGTGCATGGTATGGCAAAATAGATCAAATTACTTGTTAAGTTTTACCAATATGTAAAGTATTCAAGTTGACAGCGTAAATGAGAACAGATTTGTAGAGAGTGATTTAGATCTAAAGATTCTTTCTGTAGCAGTGGAATCATCATATGATGTGATGACGCCTTCAACTAGAACAAGCCTCCTTACTTTGGAAGATGGCTCCACCATTTGTAGAAAAAAACCTTTGAGTCCTACCCTGTGTCCTTGCAATAGGAAATGTATAAGGCCTACTGTTTGAGTTAACAATGTAATAAGAGTTCACAAAATTGAGTTGGATCCAGGTTTTTGCGATAGAGGGATTTATGAGAGGCAGATCTTTTTTTTCCACTCCCTTCCCTCATTAGCCACTTGTGAAACCATTTCAGGGGTTCAGGAAATTCTCCTGTTGAATGGTACCCATTTTTCAAAATACTCTGTCATTGAACATTCCTGGCTTCTGAGGATGAGCACTGTGGCAGTATTAATAACAATTTCTTTCTTTTTTTCTTTTCTTTTTTTAAAGGAAGCCCCCCCCCAAAAAAAAAAAAAACAAAAACATTAAGGGTGTACCAAGTCATGACAGATGACTGGTGAACAAATAACATACTCAACAGAATTTCTAAGTGTTGTGGATAATCTCCACATAAGCTACATTGAAATAGGGAGCTACTGTGGTTCTTTAAGGAACATTAACCCCTCAAGTGGCTTAATGAATGGACTTTAAGTTTTGAACATGTTCAAGAATGGTTTGGATCTCAAGACTATTTCAGCAGAACTGGGTAATCAGATACTATTGTTCCAGACCAATCTACTACACCTTAGGGGTTTCTTTTCTTTTTTAAATGCAAAGAAAGTAACTTCCAGTAATTCTGGCCTTCAATATTCCAGTCATCTAAATGTCAAATAAGCCAGTAGGAGTTATTTAAGGAAAGATACACAGGGGATATTCCATGTTACCATACTGCAATAGTTATCTTAACACAAAGAAAGTAACTGAAATGGAAAATGACCAATACAGAAAATCAGCCAACAAGATGCAGAATTTAGGAAGTAACGTAAAGACAGAATACTGATGTAAGAACTTTGGAAAATTCAGAACAAAATAAATAGTTTAAATAATGAAGGGTTTTTAAAAAACAAATGCAAACAAAATCAAGATAGATTAAAAGTAAATGTGACATCTTGGCATGTGCATGTTTAATTGGAAGTGTCAACAAGTTCATTGAAACTTACTCTTGAGTAATCATGCATAACATGGTAGCTTTAATTTCCCTTTCCATATTTTGCAAAGTACAGGGCTTAATAGAGCATAGAGGGATAAACAGCATTGGTAACTGTAGCATGTCAATGTGTGGATGAAGATTTCCTACGCAGCTACAGCAGAAATTTGAACAAAATGAACACAAGACAGAAAGTGTGAGACACATTAAAATCCCTCTTTCTGAACAGAAGTGAGAAGCAGAAAACAAACAAAAACTCAACAGTAAAACTGGTAAACCAAAGAACAATAATAGACAATTTAAAAAACCCTGAAACTTAAATGTGGATTTCATTCTCTCACGTGAAAATGATTATGTGATCCAGGGTTCACTTGAGGGAAAAGGTCCCTTAATACTCAGTGGGACATTGCCCAGGAAGTGTGCCTAAGACTGAAGACTGAGTTGATGGTTATTTGAACAGAAATGTGTTGTTTTCTGATTTGGAAGAAGTTTTAGAATTAATTGCTGTTATATCTAATATTATTTAAATGAGAACCTTTGTTTCCCAAAATAAATGGCAAAATGAATTCATATATTAAATTTATGAAAAAAAATTAAATCTGATGACAATGTGGTAATTAGAAAATTAAGTAAAATCAAAAACAGACTCTAACCACACACTTGAGAGACATTTGGAATGATAGAGAAGGTTGGTAAGCAGAGAGGAAAGAATAAAAAGAGAATAACCTCTAGTTTCACTTTACAAAGAAATTATAATCAAATAAAGAAAATGGGGAATTCTTTTGTAGAATGTATCTATGAAAGACATAAAAAACAGTGGAAAATGGGGAAAAAAATCAAAGGACTATCTGTTCCAGTATGTTCCTCAAAGAGCTTTATGCTCTGGTTCCGGGTTGCAGCACTGCGAGACAGATGGAGCCGGGACTTGCTCCCTGGTACTGTCGGCTTTTTGTTATCTTTAGAGGAGACTTGGTGGCTCCCGAGCTTCACCACACTTCAGGGGAGTGCGGTGCAAGAGACATGATCCGGGCCCCCTGCCTGTGGCAACAGGCAAGTGGAAGCCCATGGATTGTCTCTAGCAAGAAACAAAGAAGAGCATTCATGGCAGCCATGAGTGCCTAGCTGTCATTTCCCACTAAGAGGCACTTAAAAGTTTGCACCTCATCCACAACATAAGTGAAGCATATCACTGTGAGTATTTCTTAAAGCAAGTTTACCTGAAATTCTACTATATAATGTCAGCCCTGTTAAAGTATAAAAAGACTGGAAGGGGGGGAGACCTTTTTTCCACCACCACCCACCTCTACTGTGGTTAAGAAAATGATCTAAAATTAAATAATCTACTGGGCGAAGAAAACAAGACAGCACCCTGTCCAATTGATATCTTCAAGAATTATTATATTTTCTATGACCCTGAACTTTAGGGAGAGCCTAATAAATCTTCTTGTCCTTTTTATGAAAACTTTGACATAAATACTAAACTTTGGAATATGCTATAATTTAATACTTGAATTATAAAGGGTTGTTTTTTTAATGGATCTTATTCTGAACTTTTGTTGTATTTCATTCCCATAACAATGTATGTTTATCTCTATTGAAACTGTAAAACTCCACTTTCTTCTGACTATATTGCTTTGGAATGTAAACAACTAATAAGCTTTTTGCCTTTTGTTAGCTTTGTCTAGACCACAATAGTTGTTGACATACACTCTCTAAAATTGTTATCTCTGTAAAACTTGGTGTGGGAAAAAATCTATAGAGGCTCTTTGGTGTTAACACAAATTTGGAAAAATGGTTTGTAATGATAAATTGCAAAAGACCCCTTTGGCTTTTTACTTAGTTACACCAGATTCTATGGACAATAAACCTACTCAGGCTTCCTTGAAAGACCTTTTGAATATGGTTCAAAATACACTTGCTGTAGTCATAAAAAAAGCAGTTGAAGAAGACTTTCATTCAGTACAGACAGAAATCCAAATATTGATGAAACAACAGGAAACAGCCCAGACAGCATGGAAAGAGGAGGAAAAAAGACCTGACTGCCTTGAAAACACAGAGGAAGCCTCCAAGCAAGATGACTGGACTTATAAAAAAGAATCTATGCCTATGAAGAGAAATACAATCTTTACAAAAATGTACCAGAGACTCTATAAAATATTATGGCTGATGAAATTCTCAAAGTAGTGACTTTCTTACCATCTCAGAGACCACAAAAAAACCAATGTATGGAATTACAAGCTACTACTAAGAGGGAACATAGATGGCTGTTTCCAGAAGACAATTTTTACACTTATACAGAATCAAGACTTTAAAACTTAAGAGTAGGAACCAGAAAATGAAGAAAAAGCTGACACCTATAAAAATTCTGGGGAAAGTATGAAGAAATTCCTTCCATTTTAGATCTGCATCATTTATATATTGAAGGAATCCCAGATACTTTTGATGGAGTAAGATCCTAGTATACTTGTATTCAGAATAAAGCTGGAGCACTGACAGGCTGGAGCAGCTGAGGACTAGGCTCTGGGATATCAAGGACAGCAATTTTGCCACCATTCCCCCCTCTTCTGTCCTAACTGTAGTTAATGCAGAGATTACCACAAATAACCCCACTATTGTCCACACTTCCCCAGGATTTTTTAATCCCTCAGAAGCTATTTTTACAGAAAATGGATCAATTCCACACAGTGGATATGTTTTCACACAACCACTTAGCAAACTCTCAATCCCTGAAGAAGGGACACAGTTTTTTTAGAGGGCCACAAGCTCGGTAGAACAGCGCCCCATCCAGTGGGCTCAACCAGCACAGTTTCTACTTTAGCTACACTGCCCTCATTCAAAAATGGGTCCATTCAAGTGGACTCCAATGGAGAACTGAATAGGACTGAAAGACTAGACTGACTACTAAGGGTATGCACAAAAAAAATCAGGGTGTTTTTTTTTTTGATATGTTGAATACAAAAAATGTTGGTATTTCCCAATATTCCCAAATCCCAATTTTGGTATGGTATTGGAATTTAGGAAATATTTGGGATTGCAAAAAAAAAAAAAAAAAAATCTCCATTATACCCTATGGGGACCATTATAATCAATAGTCCCCATAGGCTACAATGGAAAATGGGCCAGGCCATCCTAAAGAGGAGGGAATCCTGGTTTCGGAAGATGGTCTGTCTGGGCCTGGGTAAAACATCCACCCTGTTGGAGGCTCAGATCCTGGCTAAAGACTGGCACATTTCAGTCAGATTTTTGGGATCCTTTCCATTCCTCCCAATACGGTTTCTATGTAAGCTCCCTCCATTGATCTATCTTGCCCCAATAGTCTTCCATATCAACTTCTGAGATTAAAGGTTTGATCTCCTCTCTTTCTTCTGACAAAGCCCCAGGGGAGGACATGATCCCCCTAGAACTATTCAAATACTTCCCTGACTGGTGGGCCCCAATTTTGGTGAAGCTATTTACCCAAATCAACACAACAGGGGCCCTTTAGGGTGGAAATGCAGAATTGTGGTCCCATCATATAAAAATGGAAATAAACAGGTTCCCAGAAATTGCCACCCAATTAGCCTGCTGGATATAGTCTCCAAAATGCACAGCAGATATCTCTTGAGTAAGATGGAGGACTGGGAAGCCTCCAACCAAATCATCTGCCCAAAGCAAGCTGACTTCAGAAAAGGGCAAAGTACGGTTGATTGTTGCTTGATCTTAAACCATCTTGTCCCAAAATGCATGAGGGGCCTTACCAAAAATCTCTTTGTTGCTTTTGTGGACCTAAAAACTGCTTTTGACTCAGTAGATAGGGGCTGGCTTTGGTCAAAGCTGCTTTGAACAATTAAGGGAAACAACCTTAACCCTGAAAACTAGGATCAAGAACCTGAAAAGTTAAGTCAAACTGAGTAGAGGGCCAACAATTAAAACTTAATGTATAAATGATACGTAAAAATACATGTATTTATTTGTAAAGGATTAAAAAGCATATAGTGGCCCAATCACACCTCATGTAAAAATTCCAAAATCATATAGACACAAGGGCCAATGGTCTTGATCTGACATGTTTCGGCCTATTATGACCTTCTTCAGAGGTCAAACACAATGAGGAATGAATTGGCTTATACCACAGTACATAATACAATACAGTTATACATCATAGATACAAAATGGATCAGAAAGGAATAACTGTAAAAAGTAAAAGGAACATGTGAAATTAAATACTTAGAATAAAATGGATAAATAAACAATGCCTATATTATACTTTAAAAACGGACTTACTTCTGGAGTGGAATTACTAGGCATAGAATGAAAGTATGAATGAGGCTTCCCAAGATCCAATCATATGCCAAATGACATTTCACTGATATTAATCTAGAAGTAAGAGAAATGTTAACCAATGCAATCTAAAACATTGAAAGTCAATTAAAAATATTTTTTTAAAAAAAGTATTTTGTTACTTCTGGTCCTGTAAATGCCTTTCAATAGCTGTTCAATCCAAGCCAAAGTGTCCTCAACAAGATTGTCCCTTTAGCAAAGAGCAGTGTTGATCACAGTTTGGTTTGTCTTGCCTTGTGATCTTTGCCTCAGGATTGGCTTGTCTCCCCTTGAGTCTGCTCGATACGACTCAGGTTGCATTGGTTGGCAGCAGCTTGCTCAGGTTCTTCACAGCTTGCCTCCTTCCAGATTCCACTTGGCTGTTTTAGGAGTACTAGCCTGCTTCCCATTACAGTGTCTCTCTCCTGTGGGGTAGATTGGATCCCATTACCATTTTCAATAAGGACTAGAAGTTATGGGCAAGTGCTTTTCAGCATGGTCAGAGGTTTCGTTCTTGGAGAGTGAGGGGCTTCTCCAGAAGCCATCGCTGGGAATCATTTTCAGCTTGGGGCTCAGCAGGGTCAGATTGTGGAGTGGAATCTGCCGGGGAGGCTTCTGATTAGGAGCAGTGGGTTGCAACGCTGGCTTTGCCATTGGAGTGAGTGGTTTTTTCTTAAATCACATGGGGGGTCTGTTTGTTCCTTGATATAGGAGCTGCTCCCTATGTGGTAGGTCCCAAGTTCAATCACCGGTATCCCCAGTAAAAGGCTAAGGCAATGGGTGAGGTGAAAGACCTTATGTCTGAGACCTTTGAGAGCCACTCAGAATAGATAAGTCTGACCTTGATGGATCTAGGGGCATTTTTCATATAGGGTAGGTTCAGGCAAAACATTTCTAGCCCTGCTGTATTTTGACAGAGCTATTATCAGGGCCAGTGGGTTTGTTGGCCACATTTTGGGTGGTTTGTAATGCACCGGGTATGTGTTTATGTTAGGATCACCAGTGGTTCTTGCTGTGTTATAGCTCTTAATTTCACGACTGCCTGCCTAGAATATTAAAACATTTTAGTTTAATAGAGTTTGCTGTGTTCAGTCTGCCCTTCATGTTCTGTTTCAGAGTTGTAATCTGCAGTTGCTAATTTCATTATAGGTTCAGCTAAGTCAATTACACTCTGTTTGCAGAAGTGGTAATTTGAGATTTGTATAAGGGAGGGTGTTTTTTTTGCTGGCGATTGTGTTTGGTGGATCACTTGCAGGGGCATATTTTCTGTTCAGAGTCTAATTGGCAGCATTGCTTTAGTAATTCGACAAGATGCCTTCTAAGCATTCAGCTTCTGCCAAAAAGGCTGGGGCAAGTAAAAGACAGATGCCCCCCACAAAAAATGCTGGGAAGGGAGAAAGCATGGCCAGCAAAAATTCAATAAGGCCAGCAAAGAGGGCCCCTCTGCCCCAGTGGCTTCTGGTGGTAAAAAAGGGCCCCAGGTACTGGCAAGGTACAGGCACAACAATCCTGCTAATTCCCCCACAATTGGCAATGTCCCTGCTGAAACCCCTGTGATTGATAATTCAACCATTCTGTTGGGGATTCTACTGGGCAGTTCCATCATCAAGTATGGGAACATTTCTTTTGGACTGGAATCTTTGTACAGGGAGGACGGCATTTGCCTTTCAGAATGGGGGATGGACATTTGGCTGTTCAGCATTTGGGATGCTCTGCTTTGCTGGTTGCAGGCTCAGGAGCCTTGGCAGGAGCATCAAAGAGGGTCTGCCCCCCTCTTTCACTCAGTGATGGGTTTGTGCATCTAGGTGGATCCTTTTGGGGAAGGCAGGCCTGCGTGAACACCTCCCCCCCTTTTGGGGACTCCCTTAAGGGGTTTGGGGGTTTGAGCCACCCTGCAGGATGCCCAGCTCAGGGGCTATGCCCAGGTTCACCCCAGATGGTAAATTGGTACCATTTAGTGGCAGCCACCCTTGTAATACGAAGGATATTTGCCAGTCCCAGGTTTTCCCCCAGCAGGCAGGCTGTGGGATGTTGTGATCGAGCGGCAGGTGGGTTGCTTGATTTCCAGAGTCTGCCCCCATGCTTCGCCAATGCTCCTTGGTTTGTAATCAATCAACAGCTGTGGCCTGTTCCTATTCCAAAAGATGGTGTGGTGTTTTTGTGGAGATCTGTAATACCTCTCCTTTCTAAGCCCTGCACCTGCAATGGAGAAAGAGAAGGTATAGGCCAAAACTTATTATAAAGCCTACTTCATGGCAGTGATAGCAGCAAAGAATATTTCTTCACCACCACTTCATCCTCAAAGCGTAGACCTGCAGAACTTTTCTGAGTTGTCAGCAAAGCTCCCTCTAAGCTGTGGAGTCTTGTGAGCAAAAATTCTACTTTGTGAGCTGCTGGCATTAAAGTTGTGAGCGAGTGATTTGGCCACTGCATAAGTTAGTTTTGCTCTGGAGCCCTCCTTCCTGAGCTAAGGCAAAAATGTGTGAGCCGGAGGCTAAAAAAGTGTGAGCTAGCTCACACTAACTCAGCTTAGAGGGAACACTGGTTGTCAGGGGCCTTTTGGGTTCTGGCCGACAGAAAGACAACACTATGAACATTTTGCTAAGCACTTTGTGGATAAAATCTCTTGTAT
Source organism: Gekko gecko (assembly GCA_029375565.1). Lineage (NCBI taxonomy): Eukaryota > Metazoa > Chordata > Lepidosauria > Squamata > Gekkonidae > Gekko > Gekko gecko. The sequence goes on along the minus strand of JAPDNY010000003.1, from coordinate 57,008,736 downwards.
CTGTTTCAACTTGAACTCTACATTAGCAGGATCAGATGGTTCCAGGGTGTCAATTTGTCCAGTTGTATGGGACACTGTTCCACTTGTGCAGTCTGGGGATGTGGACAGTGGAAGTAAAAGACCTACCATCTTCTTGTAAGACCCTTGCTGTTCCTGGCTGCTTAAATCACCCATGGTGCAGTGCTGCCATACTGGGACTCAGAAAAGGGGAGGTTGCTCCTGCCTTGAAATGGGTAGTGGTGCATTCACTCCTAAAGAAACCCGCTCTTGACCTAGGAGAGTTGAATAACTACCATCCAGTCTCAAATGCACCATTCTTAAACAAGGTGACTAAACACATGTTGCCTGGCCAACTTCAGGGATTCCTGAATGGAATAATTTTTTTTGATCCATTCCCATCTGGTTTCAGGCCTGGTTATGGAACCAAAATGGCCTGGTGGATGACATGTGCTGGGAAATGGACAAGAGGGAGTGCAATTCTATTAATTTTCCTGAACCTCTCAGCAGTTTTCAATACTATTGATGATAGTATCTTTCTGGATTCCCTTTTGGGACTGGAAGGTACTGTTCTGCAGTGGTTCCAGTGATATGTTGAGGGTAGGTTTCAGAGTGTGGTGTTGGCATTCTGCCCCTTGGCCTCCGGCCTATGGATTTTCTCAAGGTTCCTGTTCTCCATGCTGTTCAACATCTATTTGAAGCTGCTAGAAAAGTCATCCAGGTATTTGGGCTGAGTTGTCACCAATATACAGATGGCGCTCAGCACTATCTCACACTATCAGGAGCTCACAGGGAGTCTGTGGAAGCTAAACAGTTGCTTGGAGGCAGCCATCCTCCCTGCCCCCATCCCTCAGGATATTGAGATAAACCAATCATATATTTAAATTATTAATAGTCCTTCCTGGCATCTATCAGGGACCCATTTCCCACCTTTTGTGTAAATCTGGGGAACCATTCAATCTACCTTGGCCAAACCAACAGTGGCCATCAAGACGCATTCAACTAGCCATCCAGTACCTAGCTAGATCCATCAAGGCTATTGTGCAGCTACTCTGCCTCTCTGGGACCCCATTGGTCACACCTGAATTACACTCTGCCTGGTACCACACCACCATGGACTCCCTATTGGTCTAGAAAATTTATTGTTCTCACCTGGGACCAGCCCTCAAGGCCTCACATTGGTCTGCATTGTTTTCCAATGTCTACATCCGTCAGAGCACATGGCCTCAGATTTTGTGTGTCTGCCCCTGATGCCAACTGGTAGTTCACCCCTAAACCTTTGGTTTGGGCCATAATCTCATCTCCATGGACCCCTGAATGTCTGGACAGGTTGTATCACCCTGTAACTGACCCTTCTATTTGCTATCAATCACCTCTGCTTTCTTAGTTCTGTATTGCTTGCTCTTGTTGAATGCTTAGTGTGCTTGTAATGAGGGAAATTCTTCAATAAAATCTATTTAATTTACTCTTCAAATCTGGAGTCTTCCTACTGCGCTGGACCTTGGTATACAAGAGGTATGCAGACACTGTACCCCTCTTGTCTCCCCTGCCACATAACTAATTTCTCTAAATAAGAAAGCAGGCCATTTGCAGTAACACAGTCCTGACAAAATGGAGGTGCTTCAGGTGGGAGGTCTGATTTAATAAACAGGTTATCCCCTTGTATGGATAGGGTTGCACTCCCCCTAAAGGAGCAGGTTCAGAGTTTAGGGGTGTTCCTGGTCCTGGTCCTCCTGTTGGTTAAAGAGATGGCAGTGGTGGCCAGGGGTGTCTTTGAGTAGACCCACTTAGGATTGCTTTTTAAATGTCTGGAATGCTCTCTACATTCAACTGTTGAATTTTAAATATATGTTAAAGATAAGAATACAGTAATATATAAAATAATTTTAAATATATATTAGATATCCTTTTAAATGTATATATTTAATTTTAAATATATATTAGAGTTAGGAATATAATAATACATAAAATAAGAAGCAGTTATTAAACAAATGTTGAATTTGTAGTAAAAATGTGTGTGAAAGATATTAGCAAAATACACAGATGTCAAAATACATCTCTGACACAAGCCATGTTTCTAGTCTTCAAACCAGTGTAAGCTTAAATGACTCATTCATTTCTAAGTACCTTTCCTATTGAATATCATTAGATATTAAGCTATAAAGAAGAAACTTTATATGACCACTGGAATGTATACCATAGCATTCTCCTTGCACATGGACAAGTGAGAGATCACTAATTCTTATATAAGCACACAGTTGAAGCCCCCCATATTCTCCTAAAACCTACTCAAGAATCTCATGGGAAAGCTGCAGATGAGAAGAAATAGGCAATATCCCTATGTGAGCCCCTCTTAGATACACACCTCAACATGGTGAAGTGGGTGCTGTATTTTTCAGTGAAGCTGAGAGCAGTACCATTAGGAATTTAGACTCTACCAAGAGTCTACATTCCTATCAGAGCAGAGACAACCGGCAAGATGCATTTACTCTGGAATCAATGTTTACATCAGAAGAAAAAAAAATGACAGTTCCAGGTGATGGGGTGGAGGACTCCTTGAAGGGTAGTTATTGGACAGCAGCAGTATTGGAAGATGATACTAGTGGAGGATTGACTGGTGCCTGCCAATAAATGGTTCTGACAGTGATTGTTCCTCCTGTGTTATACTTCAACTGTAATGCTGGTTGTCATATTTCATTAAAAAACACAGAGTAGATGGCAAGAGTCCCCCACCACAAGTGGTGGCATTTTTTTAAGGCTTAGCACAGTGTGATGGTCTGAGGCCAAGTCTACTAATATGATGGAAAGGGGTGGATAGACCTATTCTCTGGAGTGGGTGGGTTGAGGACACAAAGGATTTCAGGTTACAGTGCATGATAAAGGGCTGGGCCAGGGCAGTACCACTGGCCCCAGATACCAGGTGGCCCCTGATGCTAGGTGGCTCTTCACAGAAGTGCTACCTGTTCCACTTGCAGGGCCAGAGAGACAGACACAAATCAGGAGTCTCTGTGTGGATGGGTAGGGAGAAAGGGTTTGAGTTTGTTTGGCACTAGGATGCTTTTTGTAACTAGAGGGAGCTGTACAAAAAAGATGGTCTCCACTTGTCCTGAGAAGGAATCAGGCTGCTGGTGCTTAAACTAAGCAGTTTTTAAACTAAATATTGGGGGAAAGCCGACAGATAGCTTCAGGTGATGGGCCATAGGATGTGCCCATTGTTCCAATATAAGAGCGGCCTGCCCTTGACTCAATGCTACACTGGGCCTTGAGGGCGGCTGTCCTGGTGGTGGATAACTTTGGCAGTCACTCTTTTCCCTTTGGAGCAGCTTCCACAGCCACTGGAATAAGGCTGAGCCTTGCCGAGTTTCAGCATTTAGACCGTTGGGAGTCCCAGGCATATCAGGTGCATTGGCATAAGCAGTGAAGGCTGACAGTTTGTTTCTTTGCAGGGTGTGGTTCATGAACAGAGGCCACCAGTTTGCTGATTTGCTGGCTTTCTATAGTATATTGATCAAGCAGGAGGGCCGGGTGCTCCAGCATCGGTACCCAGCTAGGCATCAGAGACCGGACCTCTGTTGAATGGCTGGGGAAGAGAGGAAGGCATTGGAGGCAGACATTACCCCTCCTCCATGATCACAGTTCAGCAGGAGCACCTCCCCAGGTCATTGTTGTGCTTTTGGGTGAGAATGATCTGGGCAACAGGTTGGCAGTCTCCTTGCTGGCTGAGGTTCTGCAGGATTTGTAGACTTAAGTGCGGATTCCCCAACACAGTGTGGTTTGGTGCAATATGTTACCTAGGTGAGTTTGGAGGGGGGGGTGTACTGTCCATCTCAAGTAGACAAAACATGGTGCTGGCTAAACAACTTCATAGACAGGTCACTGATCACTGGAGGTGGAAAAGTTATCCCATATCCTGGGATCAAGTCCTTGTGGCTGCACTTCTTCAGGCCCAATGGGTTTCACTTGTATGCTCCTGGGACGGACATCTTCTTAACTGATCTGCAGGTTGGATTACATAAGAACATAAGAGAAGCCAATGTTGGATCAAGCCAAATGGCCCATCTAGTCCAACACTCTGTCACACAGTGGCCAAAAATACCAGGTGCCATCATGAGGTCCAGCAGTGGGGCCAGGACTTTAGGAGCCCTCCCACTGTTGCCCCCCCCAAGGACCAAGAATATGGGCATCACGTACTATGGGACCTATTCGAATACAGTTGTCAGGACAGGTGTTAAGCCAAGGCTAATCCCCTCTGTGGTGGGCAGAACATGGGTTGAAGGGATTTAGAGTTAGCAAGCAGCCTGAGATATCAGCAATGAGGGTGTCCTCAATTGGGTGCTTTTCAGCTTGGCAGTCTGGGTGACTCAGTGGGGGATCACTTTGGGGTTGGGGAGACATATGACAAGCCTTAAGGTTTAGCAGTCGTGGGCAGAACTGTGCCCCTCCATTCCCTCTATGTACTCTCATGAGGGCCATGGAGGAGAAAGGTTCAGTGGGATCTTAAACCTGGCTCTGACCTGAGTGGTGTTGCCCTCCTAGGAACTTCCCTTGCAAGCCCAATACAACCCATGTTTTAACCCATAACCTGTGCCATATGTCATTTGAGGGGTGGCCAGACAAGACCAGTGCATGCCAGTGGGGTGGGATACAGCAGTTGCCTGCACCCCACCTTCTTGGATGATCATGAGGATGGGGGGAGCCAATGGAGGCTCAGAGTAGGAATCAGAGGCTGCTCACCAGCCATGTCCAGCAACCGCCTCCTCCTTTGTCAATCCAACTGGCGCAAGCTCCCCACCAACCCTCCCTTTTTTGTGACCATGTGGGATTAGTTGGTTCCTGGTTTTGGGTCCGAGCAGGAATTCTTTGGGCCTCATTCATATTGGCTGAGAGTGGGGCCTTTTTTCACCTGTGGTCTGAAGGGGTGAGGTATAAATAGGCCTGATAAAAAACTCGTTAGGCCCTGACTGGGAAGGTGGGAAGAGCACAGGGTCAAAGAATTTAGAGTTGGCAAGTGCCCTGAGATATCAGCAATGGGGGGGGGTCCTCAACTGGGTGCCATCTGGGCATCTCAGTGGGGGACCTCTTCAGTGATGGTGGGGACTTAAGGCATAGCTGTATTGGCAGGACTGTGTCCCTCTATTCCCCCTATGTACTATCTTCCAGGCCATGAGGAAAAAGGTTTGGAAGGATTCTGGACCTGGCTCTGAGCCGGGGTGGTGTTGCCCTGCTAGGAAGCTTCCCTTGCAAGCCCAGTACAACCCTTACTTTAATATGTTAACTAAGCAGTGCAGATCAGTTATATGTAAATAAAGTCCCCACTTGTAACCCGTAACCTGTATCGTGTGTAATTTGAGGGGTGGGCAGAAAATTTTATTGACAACAACAGTGACATTTCAGTTAACCCTTCTCAGCACTGTACAGAAGAGGGCAATAGTAAATCATGTCTGATCATTTCATACCTCAAGAGCCCTATGATAAGACAACCCAAAACAAAAGAAGATACAGTGCTGGAAGACAGGAGTCCCAGGTCAGAAGGTACTCAGTTAGTTACTGGGGAAGAGCAGAGGACAAGTATCAAGAGTACTGTTCTTAATAACGCAACAGGATTAAAGCCAAAAGGACATGCTGATGTGAACAGATGCAAAAGGAAAATCCTCCAAAGTTGTATGACACATATAGTAGGAATATGAAATGGGACACATATGAATCAAGGTAAGCTTAAAATGTAAAACAACAAAAAAAATGTAATGTTTAAACCTTGTAATCCTTGGGTGTGAATGAACGAAAGTGGACTGGATCAATGATTCCTCTAAGCTGCGGAGTCTTGTGGGCAAAATTTTTGTGAGCTACTGGCATTAAAGTTGTGAGCGAGCGATTCAGCTATTGCATAAATTCGTTTGCTCGGGAGCTGTCCTTCCTGAGTGGAGACAAAAATGTGTGAGCTGGAGGCTAGAAAACTGTGAGCTAGCTCACACTAACTCAGCTTAGAGGGAACACTGGACTGGATTAGAACATTTCCAGTGTGCTTGTGAAGAAGGGTCCTGTGCTATTAACTACATTAAATCTCAAATTCAGCTTTCATTCTGTCACCATCAAAAACAAAACAGCTTCCTTAGGAAGCCAGGAGCTTTTAAAGAACGAATTCTACGGACTTGAGAGAATTTACTTGGTAATGAAAAGAGTGCCATAGAAATCAAACAGTAAAGCTTTGAAATAGACGATTTGGATGTTGCATCGCAGGGCCATTACATCATGCTGTTAAAGTGCTGTAATGATTTGAAATTGTTGCCCAAGGAAATGAAAAACATTTAGCACTTTTGATTCAACAATAATTATTAGAACAGCTGCTGCTGAATACATTGAAATCTGTGAATTTTTATTTTCTAACTAGAGCAACCAGGAAAGACAGAAATGCATTCTGAGAAAATCATGAATATTAAAGATAAAAATAATTTATGGGATAATATTACATCTACCCTATTGGGTTTATAAAAATAAATATGTTATCTGACAGTAAAAAATATTTTAGAGACCATGTTTCAAAAAGGAACTAAACATCCCCTGTATTCATTTATGGATTTAACTGAATTTCTACTCCACATCTGTAACCTAGCAAACTTTAGCTGGCTGGGTGACAGATACCTTTTGAGGGGGAGAGTTCCAGACAGGTAGCCAAATTAGAAATAGCATTTTTGGGTTAAGTGCATATCCCTGTCAAACTCTCACACATTTGGTCAGGTCCAGCAATTGGGAACATATGATCCCAATATTACAGCAAATGCACTGGCTACCGGTCTGCTCCCAAGCCCAATTGAAGGCATTGTTTTTGATATTTAAAGCCCTACATGGCTTGGGACTAAGGTATCTGAAGGACTGTTTTCTCCCATTTGTTCCTGACCAGGAATTAAGATCACAAGGAGGGGCTTTCTTGACCTGTCCCATCAATCAAAGAAGATGGTTTGATGGGTATATGAGAATGAGAGAGGGACATTTCAGTGGCACTTGCACAATTATGGAACAACCTCCCCAGTGAGGTACACCTGTTTGTTAGCAGTCAGACTCGTCCTCCCACTGAGGGGCAGTTTATAGGTTACAAAGCCAGAAACACTCCTCTATACATCACCCCAATACTTTAAGTACAGGGCACTGCTTGGGCCTAAGTAGACCAAAATGGATGCCAGTCAGGCAGAGGCCTGGGGAAAATAGTTTTCAAGGTGCGAATCAGAGCAGCTGGCTGGCTGCTACCCCATCCTTGTCCTGGAGAGATGCATGACTTAGAACTATGAGCCACCCAGGACCTATTGATTTACTCAGAATAATCCCATCAATACCCAAGCCCAACTTCCCCTTCACCCATTATCCATTAAGCAATGATTAATCAATGCTTACGTCTATTAGCCTTCCCTATCACCATGCCCGTAGCCAGGATTTTTTTAGTCGGGGGGCATGTAAATTTCTTAGGGGGCACTAATCGAATTAGAGGTAGTTGAATTAACTTTAAATAGACTTTCTGGGGAAAATAGAGAGGTGCTATCTGGCTCTGCACTGCCACCATAGCCGGCCCGTTGCACTAGGCAGCTGCACATGAATACCTGGCTCCTTCCCAGCACTCACCACTGTTCAGGGGCCCTGGGCTGGATGGGAAGTTGTGGGGTAAGTTGTGCCAGTAAGATGGGGGGCCTAGCCCCGAGATGCCCCACTGTAGCTACGGGTCTGCCTATCACCCTTCCGGTGCTTGTAGGGCCATCAAATCTCTCCCACCTCTTTCTCTACCTCTGATAGAACCATCAACTCATTGTCCTCTGGTAGTGAGTCAACCCACCTCAGGATACATTTTGCCATATAAACATGTCACCCTGCTGCCCCAGATGTGTGTTTGTGTGTGTTCTTGGATCCTCCATACACTTCCACTTGCATGTGGCCTTTCTCTGATTTGTCAGAGTAAAACTGTGAAGGATGTCTATATATTCTGAGTTTCAACCTTGAAATAATTGCATGCAAATATAGCTGAAATAAATTAAAAGTTTCTTACAACCTTTCTGAGGTGCATAAAGTTTTTCTACCTAAAACACTTTGAGTTTAAAAAGTCGCTCCGCAAGTGCATTCTCATTCAATTACAAAATATGTAAGAGGCTTGGGTTTCCTTTTCTGTCCCCTCTCTCCCGATGGGAAACCTGACATTTTAATGCTTAAGTGGATGTTCAACAGCCTCTGTGCAAGTTCAGCCCTGAGGCAGAGAAAATGAAGTGCTTTGAAACAAAACATTAATACTTTTATGTTGTCTGAAGTGTTAATGATATAAAGTGCCCACATACTCAAGCAAAGGATGGAGTAATAAGAAAACAGAAATGCTAATTCACCATGGATATCAAACATAAGGAGATATAGATAGAAATAAATGAAGGTTGTGGATTTTTTAAAACCAAACTTCTATATATTGGATAATAAGTACAAAGCAGTAGTGATGCAGAGAAGGAAGAATAGAGGCCTGACAGGGAAGAATCAGATAATGAAATCATTTATGGAGGCATATGGCTTATCTCAATAGTTACAGCCATGATGCAGAGATGCACAAAGGAGTGGCATATCGCCAATAGGGCATGTATCATTCTCTTTCATCACTACACCTTCTGTGACCTCACTGGTTCAATTATGTATGATTTGCCAAGGCTGCAGGCAATATGGCACAAGAGAGCTTTTTTAATCTGCAAAATGGAAAAGATCCCAGGCCAGCACTCTCCTTTGGATCGTGGTGAATGGGGACAACCTCAGTCTGCTAGGCCTCTGTCATTCCCATTTGGCAGTACCACATACATACATCCAAGTCCTACAATGCCAAGACCACGGCCACACAACCCGGAAAATCTACAGCAACTAATGAACTCCGGCCATGAAAGCCTTCAACAACATATTATACATAGCTTTATTATAGTCAACAGACCTTTCAGTAACATAGTGATTAAAACAAAATGCAACAATTGTCCACATTTTGTTAACAGAGTTCTTTCAGTGTTTAGGATGTAGGTTCAATTAATATACTGAAAAAAATGTAGACACTTTTTCAGTAATATATTCTTCCCAGCAAAAAGAACCCCAAAATGACTATCTGTTCTGCAGAATTGCCTGGTGCTGCAGCCAAGCCTCAAACAATTATGACATCTCTAACTACTTTAAAACAATTACAAAATAGGAGTGTGTGGGATACTAGGTAGGTATCTATTCTAATATGCAAGAGAAAGTGTTAGACAAACACTCTAATGAAACCAAGACTGCAGACATACATTGTAGGATATTGTACTACTATTGCACTCGGATAATTATTCAATCCCTGGAAAATTTTGGAAAATTTAAGTTATGACTGACAAATCATTGCTATGGCACAATATCTAGTGACGTGTGGATGCAACCCAACTAGAATTACCAACCTCCAGGTGTGGCCTGGGGATCTCCCACTTTTACAAGTGATCTCCAGCTGACAGACATCAGCTCCCTTGGAGAAAATAGTGGCTTCAAAGGGTGGACTCTACAACACTGTACCATGTTGAGGCCCCTCCCCTCCCCAAACCCCACCGTCTCCTGGATCCATCCACAAAGTCTCCAGATATTTTCCAACCCAGACCTGGCAACCCTAGTTACCACTGAAAATTAGGGTAAAAACAAGCAGCTATTTGCTATCAGGCCATGTCAAATTTAGCTAGTTAAACGAGACAGTAGGAATTCCATGAACAGCTGTCTTTAAAAAATACCAATATGAGGCGTGTGGGAGAGATTGTGAATGATTTTGTTACAAGGGAGAAACAGTTTAAACTTTTCCTGTACCATTTTCCTGACCTAGGCTGAGGACAGACTGGCAGTTTGGCCCGGTAGCCAGTCATCGCAAAAAAACCCCCGGATTAAACTATACCGGGTTTTCCCGTCCACACAGCGGGGGCCGCTGCTGGAAGATACGGGACGGAGGCGCGTGGGAGCGTTCAGACTGCCACGCCAGAGGCATGCTATATTCACCGTTTCCCCATTAATTTGGCTGTGGGTGTATGTGCGCATGAGTGCTCATGCGCTCATGTGCATAAGCGCATTTTGCCGATTTTTTTTTTTTGCCCTGCAATGCTGGCACCGCATTGGGCAGTGGAGCGGAGCGCAGCCAATCACACCGCTGCTGCCTCGTGCCCAACGCGGGTTGCTCCCGGCTTTTCGCCTGCGCGTTCAGATTCCCCAGAAGCGGAGAAACGTGCGACGAACACGGGCTTTCGGATTTGCGACGGCTTTTAACAGGTGTTTTTTAAATCCGGCAGTGAAGCGCAAGAGCACCGGTAGGTTACGGGTGGGGGACGCCAGGCAGATGTGCCTGTGTGAACGTTCCATTTACTCCGGTATTGAATCGTTGCCAGCCCGGGTCCCTTCCTGGGGCAAATTGCCAGTCTGTCCTTGGCCCTAAACTGGCACTGGGGAACCACTGTTTGCCTCACTGTGACAAATGTTCAGGTCCTGGGGCAAGTAAGGTCTCTCCAGGATCATTTCAGACTGGGAAAACAATGTGTGGGGAAGGCTTAAACCTGCTCTCCCCTTCTCCATGATCTCAATCAGAACTGGGCCCTTGCCCACAATATTTGAATTTTTCAAAATGCTGAGAAGCTACATGTATAGAACTCCAATTCTGATTTGGCTTTAAGTATCACAATTCAAACCACTTGGCTGCACTGCTTTCTGCTTGGTACGTATGAAAGACTGGATTTTGTTAAAAACAATAACAACAAAAGATTATTAGAGTTAGAAGGACACAATCTGAGATTTGGATGGCATGGGTATCTAATGTATGGCAAAGCCAAAGCTAATGCAGAATTCAATAATCATTACATTGGATGTGCTATTTTGAGAGTATGGAATAAGTGTAAACCTAGGTTCTGCATGAAAATATCATTGTGGTTATCACCACAAAAAGCACATTTTAGAAAAGAAATTATGGGTTCATATAAATGGTTAACATATCGTGATGTGTTAGAATTGTGACAAGGTGAATACAAATTAAAGTCTAGAGATAACAATAATTGAAGACCATACTTGCCACTGGTATACGTATTTAAAAATCATAGAAAGGTTCAAAGCTGATAAAAGGGGTCATGATTTTGAGCAATCAAAGTCTGAATTTGAAATAGAATTATGTACAAAGGATGACCATGTTATTGCTAAAATGTACAAACTCTTATTGAAATTTAAAAACTGAGGAAGAACAAATTAAAGAATATATGGTAAAATGGGCAAAAAGCTTTGGACATGACATACATATTGAACAATGGGAACATATGTGAACAAAGGATTTGAAATTTACCCTAAATTCTAATCTTAAGGATAATTTTTATAAGATGATATATTGTTGGTATATGTCTCCAAATAAAATGTTTAGAATGTACAAAGATACTACTAGTTTATGTTGGAAATCTAATAATCATGAAGGAACATTTTATCAGATGTGGTGGACCTGTAAGAAAGCCAAAAACATTTGGACACAAAACAAATACTAATACAAAAGATTTCAAAGACTAATATAAAATTGAAACTAGAGTCCTTTTTTGTTCGGACTAACAGACAATCAGTTGGAAATAAGCTATGGAATATATATTCTATATATAAAGCAAGGAAAAACTTTTAAATCAAATTTAGGCTGAGTTCAGACTGGCAATTTGCAGCGGGAGCCTGTCATGGCAAAAAAAGCCCCTGAATAAACTGTTCTGGGTTTTCCCAGTCACACAGGGCTGATGGATGCGGGAGCATACTGGGAGGAGGTGCGCGGGAGCGTTCAGACTGCTGGCCTGGAGGCACAGCTGTAAGCGGCTTTTCCCTGGTAATTCAGCCGGATGCCCATGCGCTCATACACACATAGGCATCTGGCTGATTTGGGGAGGATCCCATTGTGCCAGCACTGCATTGGGTGGTAGAGCAGAGCACAGCCAATCAGATCGCTGCTGTCTTATGTGCAGAAACACCCAGCACATGCTATAGAAGTGGATTGCTCCCGGCTTTTCGGCTTCGCGTACATACTTCCAGGAAGCAGAATAATGCAGGATAAAGGTGCTCTCCGGGATTTGCTACCACTTTTAGCAGGTATCTTTTAAATGTGGGAGCGAAGAGGAACAGCGCGGGTTGCCTACAGGTGGGGAACGCCAGGCAGATTTGCCTGTGTGAACGCCCCCTTTAATCCGCTTTTAAAACATTGCTGAAATGTGGCTATAGCGGGGCAAATTGCCAGTCTGACCTCAGCCTTATATTTGTTGTAGGGAAAATTGGAAGCCTTCTATTTTATATGTGTTCTTTCTTTTTCTTTTTCCTTTTCCTTTCTTTTATTTTCTCAATAAAAACTAACGCTGACAACCAAACCACTTTGCTGCAATTTCTATTTAGTAATTTTTCATAACCTATTTGTAAAAAAATATTGGAACTAAATTTATATCTGAGCCTGTGTCCTTCAGGAAGACATCAATAACTTTGTTGGACAAACCAGAAGAGTGTCTAAAAGGAAAGCTGATGGTGCACATGAAGCAAAGAACATGACTGACTGGTAAATAATTGGAATATGGCAGCTGGTACCATCTAAATCAATGTCTGTAACTGGAGTAAAAAGGGAACTGAAACTCAAGTATACTTAGTGAATATATTGCAGAAAACTTAATGCAAAGGAATTTTTGTCAGGTTTTAGATCTTTGTTCTAGTTTTCTCCCATCTTTAAAATTAGACAGGCGGCCAAATACTAAACAAGTTTATAATTATTTATCACCACACTGAAGTGAAGAATCAATTAACCTGATTTATCCCACCAAAGATTCTCCAGCAGGCTGAAGGCAATTTGGAATTAAATGCTCCCTATTTTTGAAGTAAAATGTTACATGCCCTTTAATAGGGCCAAAAAGAAGTAAATGCTCAAATCCTATTGAATTAATAGGAGATGGATAACTAATTCCCTTGAGGCCTGGACCAAGTTCAAGTTAATTGAGGTAAAACTATGGAAGCAAAATAATATATATGTAAGGGAAAATTAATTGAAGAGGAAGTTTGATATTATTGATTGACATTATTGATAACTTAGAGAAACAAACTGTTCTCTCCTAGCCCAAGATGCTTCCTAGAATACTACAGGGTGGTAGGGAAATCACGCATTGAGTCTGTAGTGCTATATTCATGCTCTCCTTGTATAATGCAAAATCCATTCCCATCCAGATAGGAAGACTTGCTGCACTGAAGTGTAGATTGCTTGGAGAAGAAAAGAATGATAATGAACTGCTTTTCACTGAGATTTTTTTAAAGAAAAGAATAAGCTTTACAGGATTCTCCCTCCCCCCAAAAAAAAGAAAAGAAAAGAAAAAGAAAACAGTGAAGGTTAAGTGCCACTTGTCACAGAGAGATTCTCAGGCATTTAAACTTGTCATAAATCTGTAACCCAGTGCAGATGACAAGTCTGGGGCTATCAACATGTGGAGGGGGAAGCAGAATTGTACCCATTAGCCCTACTGTGGACTGCCACGTATTGATACATGTGTGCATGTCAGATCCCTCAGTGTTCAAACAGAGGAATGAAAGATCAAATGTTTTGTTCCAAGCTTATGGCCAGACAGTCTGGCAATTAGAGTAACAAATCCCCTGACAATGGAATTTGCAGGATTTCTCATTTTTGAACCTTGGTTAATAAACAGGAGGCTCCAAGGTTCTTGGTGAAATGTCCATGAAGATCTGCTCCTTTGCTCCAATGGGAAGTTTTTTCCAGCATTTTGTATAGTTCATTTTGATATTTTCCTTTAAGGTATGAAGTCATCTGTGGAAAGTCCTGTTGCAGAGTTGCCTCTCAGCCTCCTGAGTGCAATCTGATTTGTTTGTGGCCACCACAGCATAAACAACCTTCTTTTACAATGGGCTTGAATCCTACAGATCTTTCCTGCTAATAGTGGTGTAAGGCACCTTCCACCAGCAGAAGAGACTCTTGAACAGCACACAATACCCACAATATCAATATAATTCCCATATTTTAAACCTTCCTTGCTATGCAAGCCATCAAATCTGCAGCAGAAATCTGCTGCACTACCACTTGGGCTCTCTGGACAGTGCCTGGAGCATTGTCACACAAAGCAAGCAGTTGGGCAAGGGATGTGTGATCATCTGAACCTGCTGAAAAATATCCCTGATCAAATCTACAGCAGGAACAAATTGCGGTACGCTTGTCATGTGACCACAACCTGAATAAATGGTTTTCATACCCTTGAGCGATGCACCTGTGACTACACCAGAATGCTGTCTTCATTAATTGCCAAGACAGTCTAACTACGTTAGGAAATTCACATTGGTATTTTTCTTATTAAAGTACATCCATGTTCCCTCACACATAACATCTTTCAGTGTTGGCAGCTCCCACATTCAGCTATCACACATCTGCTGTGCTGTGACCAAGAGCAGAGAAATCAAGTGACATACATGCATGCAGTGATGGGTGAGCTTCATGAGCTCACCTCATAATGTGTGCAATTTTGTTTCAAGTTTTATCAGAGAATCCTCAGAAAGAAGACTTTTTCTATACTTTTTTACCCCTGAAAATTAGGAAAAACCAAGCTTAGTGGTAGCCCTCCCTGCTAGTCCCCTTCCCCCAGCCCTGTAAATATTAAATATGGAAAACCTGAAGCATTGCACCATTTCATAAAGGATGTTATTCTGTGGCAGGTAACCCACTGGGTTATTTATTGAAAATGTTGTTGGATGTAAATAATGTTCTACTAAAGCTGCGCTTTTTTAGCTCATGAGAAGAACAGCAGTATGTAAGAGTCACTGAATTGATGAGATGTTAACAACACTACCTCAAGGATCGTGTATTCGTATTGTCAACAAACCAAGCTGTCAAGAGGTTATCATGATATGAATGCACCTGCCAGCATGGAAGATGCATCATATCAATGAAGCATGCATATAAATTCCTGCCCAGTCCATGGAAGCGGCTCTCTGTACCAAATAAGGAGGTAAAATATACTGATCAGTCAAAAAAATAAATATAAATATAAAATAACCCATGGACTATAAAAATAACCCATAAATATAAAAGTAACCCATGGAAAAAATTACACTTGAAAACAATTCTCTTTATGCTATGTTTGGCAATCAATTGCATTCCTGGCATTTTAAGTGTATTCCCTCATGGTTCTCAATAGATGTCATGATGCCTTGTTAGAGCACAATCAAAGCAACAGAAATTGAGCTAATCAAAGAAAAGTGTCAGAAAAGTCTGAATGAGAATATATATCTGCTAAGCAAATCTCACAAGAGAGATTAACGTACAGAACTCTTTCCAAAGCAGCCATGAAAATACGCACACACAAACAAGCACATACTGCTTACAACTATACATTGAAACGTCTCTGGTACACTGTTAATAATGAACAGAAAATACGGTATAGCTGCCGCCACTCCCCTGGCAGTTGTAGCACAGAACAATTCTGTTACAGATCACAGGATCCAGAGGACTACACAACTAGTTCTGGCTGCTAAAGCTGGTTTATGTTTGTCAAAGAACAGAACTCGCCTGTGTAAGAGGGCAAAATACTTCTGAAACTGACAAGAGTTTCAAAAACAGATTGTGATATGGTATGGGAAGAGGCTATTCAAAGCAGAAACCTCAAAAATCTACCAGGCATGCTTTAGGTAAATCTAAATCAGATCTTTCAGTCCTATGTGGTGAACATGGTACTTTGCTCTGCTTTGGGGAGGAAACAAATTCTGTGGAATGAAAAATCAGAAGCATAATTTGCTACACGGAGGAAACAGCTCCTTCTCCAGGTAACTGAGTTCTCAGTCTTAATTTAAGCCTCTACCTACAGCCTGACACATTCTGTCTATAGACTGGTTGAGGCCTTCACAGTAATGACTTGGGCTCCTACATCTGAAGTACAACCCAATAACGGGGTGGGAAGCAGAGTGACACTATTCTTGCCATCTGCCAAGGAGTCTCCTAATACAAAATAAGAGATGGATAACTCATGTTTAGGCTCCTCTGAAGTGCTTCTACAACTCCCTCCAAAAATCTGTAGGTAGGGATGAGCATAAACTGGCTCATGAAGTAAAGTTCATCATGAATTCTGGCTGGTTTGTGGTTCATGAATATTTCATGAACTTTGGTGCTGTTCATGACAGCTCATGGTGGTTCATTAATGGATACATTTCCAGACAGACAGTTGTCACTCATTTAAATTGTTACAACACTCTAAGGCAACAGGGAGGGGGTGGAATTCTCCAGCCTTGCAAACACCAATAGGAACCCTCCAAAGCTTAACAGGTATTGCTGGCTGCCAATAACAGAATTTCCACTCTGTTCTATAGGATCAGAATATTATACATATGCTCACTTCTGCCATCTCTCCTCTGTTACTTGTTGGCAGTTACTCAGAGAGGCAAAACTAAAAGTAGATTAGCAGAGCACATTCATTTATTTCCATCTGATCATGAGCTCCTCTCCTCTGCTGTGGTTTAGGAGTAAGTGGAACTCAGGGCTCTGAACCACCCTGTCTCTCTGTTCATGCTGAGCAGAGGGTTTAACCACTGGGTGCCTTGGCTGAGTGAGGACCCCCATTTTGTACCTTCCAGATTGTGAACTTCTCTCCCCTGCTGGGGTTTGGGTGCTAAGAAGGGCTCTTTTTCTGGAAGAATGTGCTGGAACAGAATTCTTCTTTTCTTCAGCAAAATTCCTTTAAAATATTTAAAAGTTCATGAGTTTTCAGTATACAGATTGAAAACTTCATTTCCCTCTTGAGATTTCCAGCACCTCTCTTAAAAAAAAAAAAAAAAAAAGCCCTGGTGTTTGGTGGTCTCAAGTCTCTAAGAGACCCCATCTCTCCATTCACAACAAGTGGTAGGGATTAGCTACTAGGTGTCTTGGCTGAAGGAGGACCCACATTTTATACCCTCCTGATTGTGAACTCCTCTCCCTGCTCAGGTATGGTGTTAGGTGGACTCAGGGTTCTGGGCCACCCTGTCTCTCTGCTTACACCGAGTGCCTCAGCTAAGGACTCATGTTTTATTCCCTCCTGGTTGTGAACTCGTCTCCCCTGCTAGGGTTTGGGTGCTAGATGGACTCAGGGCTCATGGCCATGCAAGAGAGATTGGGCCCGATGACAACCTTGCATGACCAGGAGTCCAGGGGATCAGCTTCGGTGGTTTCAGGGGACTTGACAAGGTACTCCTCACCATCACCTCTGCCAAATCTTCTGCCATTGCATGCCTGGTATCCCACGGCTGCTGACCTTTCATTCACTACTGATAACTAGTAGTGGGGCTTCTCCTTGGATAAGCTCTTTGAGGCAAAGGTGCTGGGCTATGGCTCCTTCTCCTTCTCCTTGCCAGCCTCTTCCACCTGCTGCTCCCTCTAGCCATCTCTGCTGGCCTGTAGCCTCTGCACTTCTTTGCAGAGCTCATGCTTCCATTACAAGAGCTCTGCATCCAGGAGACCAATGCTGCCTTTTATTCAAAGTCACAGATACAGGCTAGCTTGTACTCTCTTTATTGCAGAGAGGATGTGATCTGGTAGTGATGCCCACCTGCAACCTCTCTGCCAAGGCCCTAACCCATGGGAGAACAGCCATCCCTGAACAGCCTAGCTCCAGTGCGGAGGCCAGCACTGAATTGTGGTCTCCTGTTATTCATTATTTGATGGAAAATGACATATTACCGGATGATGAGAATTATGTTGATTTTTATTTATTTTGTTTTATTTGTTTCAATTTGTATCCCGCCCTCCCCAAAGGCTCAGGGCAGCTAACAGGGGCATGAATGCCAATTTAAACAATATAAAACAATATCAACAGGTAAAATTATAAAATCAAACAATACAACATAAGCACAACATTTAAAACCAAGATGACGGGAATACGATGGCATGGTTTTCGAGGTGGGATATCGAAGGTGGAATAGCGGCAGTGGTGGCTCCTACTCAAAAGCCTGGCGGAAGAGCTCCGTCTTGCAGGCCCTGTTGAACTGGACAAGGTCCCGCAGGGCCCGGATCTCCTCTGGGAGCTCCTTCCACCAGGTAGGAGCCGCCACCGAAAAAGCCCTCGGCAGCCAGCCTCACATCTCTGGGGCCCAGAATTTCCAGGAGATGACGGCCCCCAGACCGAAGTGCCCTTGGGGGAACATGTAGGGAAAGGCGGTCCCTCAGGTAAGCCGAACCCTGGTCATACAGGGCTCTAAAGGTGATCACCAGCACTTTGAAGCGAATCCGGTACACTATGATTTGATATGAATATAAGCAGAGCTTTTTGTTTTGATGGTCGATCAGGGTTTATTCATCTCAACCTCATGGCCTTATATGTTTTATTTATAGCTTCAACATATTTGTTGTGATTATTATTATTATTATTATTTTAAAAAAGGAAAATAAAATATAGTGGAGACTATGATCCTCAGCCCTTGAGAAGGCTTCCTCTACTTTCAAGGGATTTGGCAGGCTGTAGATCTCAGTATTCTATCAGGGGATCTGACTGATGAATTTCCAGTTTGTATCAAATCAAACAATCCTCACATTATGGCATACACAGGTCCAGTCCAGGCTAGTGTTTATAACAATCTGGAGAAAAAATGTCCCGCCCTTTTAATAGAGGCTTATTGTGTTGCAATGGGCAGGTGAAGCTTTTCATGGCTTGGAGGTAAATGCCATCACTTGACAAATAGCATCTCGTTAAGCCTGTATTCATAGGAATAGGACTTATTTGCTTCAGGTTGTTGGCAACCTTAGCCCAGGGTCCCCATCCTGTCTCCTTCCTAACAGTCATACTTGACTTGCAGATTCTCCTCAATTCCTGTTTGTGATTTCAGTGATGACTGGGATACATGTAGAATAGACTACACTCTTCTCCCCTTAATGTTTTCCTGACCTGAAACAATCTGGAGGGGGTCTATTGGGTCTTTGGGGAAAATCCACAGTCTACACATCGGTTTCCCCAATGGGCCAAATAGAACACACCTGGGATGACTGCACTTCAGGAAAATGATGCAGGAAGGAGGCTGAAGCCACATGCACCACAGTCATGTTCTGAACTGAGGACTGTATGCATGAGAATTGAGGAGAACCTGCAAGTCATTTGTAAGTATTTTACAGTGTGGGAACCCAAGACCCTACCTGTTTACTCTGTTGTGTTTAAAGGAACACACATGATCAATACATTTACACGTAAATTATAAATCCGTATTGTTATTAAAGTTAGTTCAGTCTTTTAGCTTACCAACAAATGGAAATGAAACCATTATTCCACATCATCAAAAAAATGAAACCATTATTCCACATACTATTAAAAACAAAAAATGATCACATCTGGACTGAAAACTATTACAACTTGAAACCAGAATGGAAACCATGAAAAAAAATTAGAAAAGTTAATAGAATACTGGTTTCATTGTACAAGTGAATCTTTGAATGAAAAGAAAGAGTGTATGTATGTTTCTAGAAATTCTTGTCTTCGACACCTTTGTAAAACTGTAACACTAAGGTGTTAAATGAAAGGAAGACAGTAATGAGAACTGTTAGCTTTTCTAGCTTCTTTATGTTTTCATTGGTTCATACATATACTGGCAAAGGTGGAATTGAGGGCCACCCAAATCAATGGAACTTCAGCCTTTGTCTAGACAGGAAACAAATGTGTCCCTGCTCTTGAATCAAATTTCAGGTTAACTTCTTTAGCTTCTGTCAAAACATGGTATTTTTGCAAGCCTATTGTTGTGTAACTAGCCTATAGTCAATTGCAGTTAATACTGTATGGTTTAGGAGATATTTGAATCTCATGTACTTATCCACCTGAGATTTCTCTAGACATATAAAAAAAAAAAATTGGAGGGGTGTCCCTCAAATTTGCTTTAGATAGTTCACCTGAGAAGAAACTTCATTTCCCCCCCCAACATTCAGTTTGGCTGCACTCTTCTGATAATATCCTCAATGTACTAAAGAAATACTCAACAAAAAGATATAGTGGAGTGGAGTGATAGGAGTGCCAGACTACGACTGGGGAGATACAGGTTTAAATTCCTACTGGCATGGACACATGCAGTTGCTTTAGACTGAGTCTGGCCACTGGTCTGTCAGGATCAGTACTATGTGTCCTGACTGGCAGCACTTCCCTCAGGTAGTGGCCTTCCACATCACCTTCTACCTGATCCTTTTAGCTGGAGTTGAACTTGGGTTTTTCAGCATGCAAATTTGATGCCCCCCTCATTTCTCAGGCATAAAGTCCTCTGGGTGATCTTGTCACAGTAACTCTCTTTTAGACTAATCTGCCTGACAAATTTGTTTGCTTCTGTATGTGTGTGCCTGCCTGCATGCTTTGTTCAACATGTTTTTTGGTGGGAACAGTCTGAAATGTTGCACATAAAGTCCAGTTTCCTTCACCTGTGATTCAGCAAGAACTTCAGTTATTGTGTCTATTGCTGAATTCAACTATAGAGAGCTACTACAAACACTGCTGGTGATTCTTTTATGTCATCTTTCTCACATGGATGCACGAAGGTGCAACATTAATAAGTTTTTTTAATCATTACTGAGTTTAAGTCTTGTAAATATTGTCCAGGAAAATCACAAAGAGAAACTTCTTCCCTACTCTTTAAGATTTTATTTTCTCCTTAATGAGGCATCTGCAGACAGCTACTTGGTTGCTCTTCTCCTATCCATAGTGGAATTAGCAGATTTGTTATCTCCAGAACATAAGAGCAAACAGCATATGGGTTTTGTTAATATCATCATAATGTCACAGTGCAATCTGTCACAATGTAAATTCCTTCTGAGTAATTTCAGTTTAGTGAAATACGCAACAAGAAAGAGGTGAAGATAATCAAATATGCCATAATTCTTGTTTGGTGCATTTCTGTTAAATAAGAGGGTCTGTAAATATTACCCTCATTGACTATAAACTCCACAGTGCCAAGGCAGACAATTTGTTATCAGGAGTTAAAAGGTCATTTCCTATTTAGGCAAAGTCTTTTCCGTCAGATAAGTAGCCATTTAGATTACATACAACCAGAAAGCCTTCAAAGGGGCTTCAAGATCAAGGGAAGATGGTTCTTTGCCTTGTGTTTAGCCCTGAAAACCTTACTAGGTTTTCACTTTGATATTCAGATAAAAGGTGGTTTTAATGGCCCTGTCTACATACAACTAATGAGTACTGTCCATTAATCATATTTTGAACCAACAGAAAGTCCATGCTGCATTTTCAGAAACACTGTGATATGCGTGCATCAAGAAGAAGGCTCGTTGTCATACATCCCAGCACAGAAGACTGCATCCAGCCCATTCCCAAACACTATGTCTAATTGTTTACAGGTCTACACAGGCACAACTCTGACTCCTAGATCACACTGGGGAATTATATCTGTTGTAGTCATCCACGTACACATTCTCCAGCCAATTTAAGGATGTGTATTATAATCCTGTTTCCACTTTCACATGACCTCTAGCAGTGTTCCAATTCTCTAATGCCCTCCATTTTGCGGAGGGTTTTTTGACTTTCTGACTATTCCTATCTGACAGACGCTGTCAAACTATCAGTCTTAGGTGACAGATTTCCCACTGCCTTATTATCCCCACATTACACCAATACTTCTAAATGGTTAATTCGATCCCACACATTTCAAATCTATATCCTATTATTGTGAACACCATATTGGCTGTAATGAGTGCTACTGTAGCAGCTACTATCAGCAGTGCATATAAAAATTTCTTCACTGAAATTAAAAGAGTATTTAAAATGTTTAAACTTCAATATTATTGCCAACAACTGTTTGATTTAAGGATTTTCTAGAGCTGAATATCCAAATTACGTACACTTCTTTTTTTTATGGTAAAAGCATTTCTAGAAGATCTGCGTTTTATTCTAATGGTCATGCTCTCAAAGCCACAAAGCAAGGTGCGCTAAAATTTCAATTCTGTTATCTGGAAGAATGTTCCACTGCAGTACATAAGATTTTTTAAATGATCATTATTTAATACCATCAATGTGCACAGCACTTTATATAGCACAGAAACATAAGTGAACTTATTTATGCCCAAGATAAACATTAGTATGAAATCTGAGTTGTAAACTGCTTTTTGTCTGATTGCATTCCTCAGAATCTATAACATTACCTTTTACTTCACCTGGTTGAGTGTTAGGGTTCTGAGTCCTAACAATTGTAAATTTCCATATAGGCAAACTCATCATAAGCAAACTATAGGCAAACTCATCATTCTTCCCAATTTGTCTCCCCACGTTCCACCTTCCCAGAAGGGCCAAAAAGTTCAATATCCTCACCTTGTTCAGCTGTCCTGGTGTAAAAATGTGATGAGGAAATCCAACAGAGGACCAAAACAAACAAGGTATGCCTATTCAATCCAGGGGACCAGCACAAAGGTACACAGATTTGCAGGCACGGCATTGTGCACTGGCAGCTGATTGTTAACACAGCCTTATTCAGTTCCAGGGAGGCAGTGCAAAGGAGTATAGTGTTTGGTGATGCAACTGGGCAAGTATGACTGGAGGACCCCATGGGTCTGAGGGCCCTTTGCCCAGAATGGGTCAATGTGGTAAGGAGAAAAGATGGCCAACAGGCTGGCCAAGTGTTGAGCCCATGAGGGACTGTAGATCTGCCATCCAGAAATGTTGCTGCATTTGAATGCCCTGTTGTGTATGGATTTCTGGCTGCATGGCCTTAAGGATGGCCTACAGGCTTGGCTACAGCTATAGGAGCATTGTTGGGTGGCCTGGCTCTTATGGTGGTATCAGCATGGGGCCAGATCCATTCACAGGAATGCTGTCCTGTGTGCCTATTTTCCTGAGTGTGGGGATCCCCGTAAGGGATCTTGGGGTGAGGTATTCAAGGAGCATGCCCTGCTCAGCAGCTGCCAGGGGCTACCACCCTCCTCAGGTGACAGGGGAGACCACTTAGGTGCAGTCATCCTTGGAGGATCCAGCAACCTGCAATCTCATGGTTCTTACAGCCTCAGCCAGTGGGCTGGGGTGGGCAGGAAATCCTTGACTGGCTGGGGGGGGGTTCAATCAATGGCCAGGATCCAGTTCCCCATGCAGTGCCAAGGATTCTTACAGATGTAAGCAATAAAGTTATGGCCAGTTTATTTCAAAGCCAGGCTGTGTGTGTTAATCAAACCTGGGTCATCAAAAGGATTAAGAGGGGCTCAGGGAATAAGGGACCCCCCTTATGGGGTACCTATTAAATGTGGGAAGAAAGCAGAACAGTCCAGGTTGCCTACGGGTGGGGAACACCAGGCAGATGTTCCTGTGTGAATGCCCCCTTTAATGCAGTTTTAAAGTGTTGCTGAAACGGGGCTCTGCCGGGGCAAATTGCCAGTCTGAACTCAGCCCTTATGTGTTATCCTGCCTATTGGTTGGGTGTCACTGCTACAGCAGTACTATATTCCCAGAAGTATACCACAGTTATTTGTTTTATCAAAAGTTTCTTTGGTGATTAAATAGAATAAATAGCTATAGAATAAAAGTTCTCTAACTTTCAAAAGAAAGATTCTGATAACATCAAAAATTGTATAGGCATCTTCAGACATCAACTCATCACCTACAGCTACAGATGTGGCCAGATGAAGCTGTCACATGTTGCTGCATTTGAATGCCCTGGTGTGATCTGGTCCATGGGGTCGTGAAAAGTCAGACTTCACTGTGCAACTGAACAACAACATCTTGTTGCAGTCATTTTCAGAAAAACCAATTGTAGTTACATAAAAGAGAAATTTGTAAATCAAGAACTGTTACACAAACCAAAGAAATTTTTTAAAAATGAAAGAACTGTAAGGCATTTAGCTCAGGAATGGCATCAAGCATTTCTTTGTCACTATAATCTCAATTTATTTGTAATATTGGAGTCACTGTTCAAGTAGTTGAGTCTGGTATGTGGTTTGTTGCACAAAATTCTAATTTCAAAGCATTTTTGGTTTCCAGGATTAATAAGAGAACTCTATGACTGCCTATTCAAATGACTGAGAAGTTCTATTGTGCCATTAGAGTCACTGCCTCATGAAACCAAATGCCTTCTCTTTCAAGGCTTGGTACAATGTTGAGATATTAACAGTGCAAGGAAATCATTCTGGAATCACTAGAGTGATGTGTTGCCTTTTATGATGTTTCCCTGCTTCCCTTTTTTCTGAGCTGAGCAGCCTCCTTTTCTTCTTCTGTGTTTCTCTGTCTGTCCCCCAAATTGTTTAAATATATACAGATATATTCTGATCCAGCCTAAGATGCTGAGGAACTGAAAAACCCTTCCTTGATATATGTCTGATTATGGCAAACAAGAAGCTGATATTAACTCACAACACCTAAACAGTTTTATTTCATTTTTATAGGGAAATGGTTAAGTCATCCTGTCCGAGAGGTTTCAGTTTCTAACGTGGCAGGTGAAAGGGCAACAGGAATGAGGGAAACTTTGTATACCTATATACAATAGTTTGTCACAAATATATAGCTGTTTTGTTCTACAGCCCTGTGTTTATAACTGTTTCTAATTTCGCTGTCACTCATAAATAAACAGGCATAAGTTTATTGGTCACAAAATTGCTAAAGTCTGTGGAGGCAGGAACATATACATAGGCTCCAATATTCCTTCTTTAATACATGATAAGGATCATCCCCATTTCCTAGGAGCTATTTCCCTCAGGGAAAGACTACCAGTTCCACTTTCCTATTTCAGGAACCTCTTCAATCCTTTACTCTTCTTAACTGCCATTCTCAACTGCTACTCCTTCAGGTCAACAGTAGAATTCCATTTGAACCTCTTGTCAATCCAGGTTCCCAGACCAGTATAACACATCAACAGTTAGCTGTCCACTACATTTTCTTAAAGAAAAAAACAAAACACTTAAAGCTACTGTGTTTTGTTAAATCTAAATGTGAATACACATTCTCATGAAACCATATTGTACATAGCCAGTACTGGAAGAGGGTCTCCAAGGTCTCAGGCAAAGGTTTTTTTCCCAGCCTACTCCCAGAGCTTGAGATGCCATGCTGACCTTCTTGAAGAATGGGTGGGATCAAAATATACTAGATAAGTGGGGTGCACAAAATTGTAGTGCCTTGCTCATACTGAAAATAGTGTCTAAGGCAGTATTCTCAATGTCACATCTGTAGGCACCGTGGCACCTGCTAATGTGTTTGCTGGTGCCCATTTGCTTCTTCCTCAAGCCAACGAGCAAGTTCTGGCTATTAAAGGAGCACAAGTGTCATTATCTGTGCATCTGCAGGGAGCACACAATCAGAAGTCAGCCTCCATCACAGGGGGATGCTTGCAAACTCCCAAAGTTCTGTGATTGACCCCAGAGCCCCATGGCAGCCATTTGGGGATTTCCAGTCATGTCTGACATTCCTGTGATGGGATCCAATACTCATTCTCAAAAGTAAAAAAGATGTCCATAGGCTCAACAAGACTGAGGACCCTGGTTCTGGGAGAGATGGATAAAAATTATTGTACTCTAGGGTTGCCAGCCCAGCTCCCACAAATAGTGGGACCTTTCAGCAACACAGCACTTGGAAAACAGTATTGCATATGTCATGATGTCGTCTCCAGCAAAAACCTGGAAGTGACATTACTGGTACAATGTGATGTTTTATGACTACCTCAAATATCTATGGTAAAGACCATAGAGATTTGGGGCATTCCTTGATTGTGACAATGTGGCTGTGATATCACTTCCAGGTTTTCACCAGCAGTGATGTCATGATGCATGTGATTCTGTTCCCTCCATTTCTGTCCCACTGCTAAGACGAAAGACTATAGGAGGGCCACAATGGAAACAGGAGACTGCCAAAACTGAATAAATTAAAACCCCTGTCTTACTCTCCTTGGCTGAATTCAGGCTGGCAATTTGCTGTGGGAGCCAGTTGCAGCAAAAAAGCCCTGGAACAAACTGTTACGGGGTTTCCCGTTCACATGGCCCAGACTGCTGTGGGAGCATACTGGGAGGAGGCACGCCAGAGCATTCAGACTGCTACCCCGGAGGCACACTGTATGCGGCATTTCCCCATTAATTCGGCTGTGGGTGTATGTGTGCATGAGTGCTCATGCGCTCATGTGCCTAAGCACATTTTGCCAATTGGGGGAGGACCCTGCAGCA
Source organism: Gekko gecko (assembly GCA_029375565.1). Lineage (NCBI taxonomy): Eukaryota > Metazoa > Chordata > Lepidosauria > Squamata > Gekkonidae > Gekko > Gekko gecko. The sequence continues at coordinate 56,982,632 of JAPDNY010000003.1, read as the reverse complement.
CCGGCACCACATTGGGCAGTAGAGTGGAGCACGTCCAATCATACCGCTGGCGCCTTCTGCCCAACGCAGGTTGCTCCTGGCTTATCGGCGGAGGGTTCATACTTCCAGGAAGCGGACAAACGCGGGACACAGGTGCTCTTCGGGGATTTGCTACCACTTTTTTGAGGTATCTATTAAATGTGGGAAGAAAGCGGAACAGCCCAGGTTGCCTACAGGTGGGGAACGCCAGGCAGATGTGCCTGTGTGAATGCCCCCTTTAATGTGGTTTTAAAGCGTTGCTGAAACGGGGCTCTGCCAGGGCAAATTACCAGTCTGAACTCAGCCCTTATGTGTTATCCTGCCTATTGGCTGGGTGTCACTGCTACAGCAGTACTATATTCCCAGAAGTGTACCACAGTTGTTTTATCAAAAGTTTCTTTGGTGATTAAATAGAATAAATAGCTATAGAATAAAAGTTCTCTAACTTTCAAAAGAAGGATTCTGATAACATCAAAAATTGTATAGGCATCTTCAGGCATCAACTCATCACCTTCAGCTACAGATGTGGCCAGATGAAGCTGCCACATCTGCTGCCAACCTGACAAGATGAAGTATTTGTGTTAAAGAATAAGAGATTATTTTTGCCACTAAACTTTAGTGATAAGACAGGGTGCTTTGTGACACTTCGTTTCTGAAATGGACTGGAAAATAACAACTATACAGAAACGTTTTGAGAGTGCTACATTAATTGCCACTAATAACGCCTTGCATAATTGGAGTACCCAGTATTTACTGAAAAGAACTCTCAGCATTGCTTTAACTTTGTTATTGGAATCAGTAATCTTTTAAAGGCTGACAACAAGCTACAATCCCCTTCTAAAGTATCAGATCCTTCAGTTTCATTTTTTCCATTGCCAAATACTCAAGTACACACAATTGTTGCTGCTGTGATGAGAGAAATGAACATACTTTAGAGATAAGGTGATGCTTCTTCCTTGTCCAGTCTATTTTAGGGGGAAAATGCTTCAGAATCACAAACCCTTACTAGTCATCTGCTGAACCAAAACATTTCCTCAATCTGCATTTGAGGAGAATATTAGAAATGGCAGAGATGCCACAGAGGATCATGTTACATCTGAAGTCAAAATTTTGAAAAGCATGTAAGAACTTTTCTCAGGCTGTGTTAATACAGACAAACTGTGCTGGGGAGCCTGGTGACTGAATGGATCTAGGCAGAGTATATAGCAGTTCTCACAGTGCAGCAGTTGATATTTCAGCTTTGGATTCTTGACCACTGGCAGTTGTACTCAGAATAACAGCCTGCACAGAACTTTGCAAGCATTGACTTGCAGCATGCCAGTTCAAGCCCTTAGCAAGTCACTCCCCCTCTAATGTTTCAAAAGAAATGCTTGCATAGTTCCCCATGTTTCATTAGCCTGCCAACAACTGTGTTGGTGTGTAGTGACTTGGGCTCAACTGACTTATGGTGACCCCATGGGGTTTCCAGGGCAAGAGACTTCAGAGAGGCTTTGCCATTGCCTGAATCCATGTCATGACCCTGCTATTCCTTCATGGTCTCCTTTCCAAATACTGACTAGGGCTAACCCTCTATGCCTCTGAAATCTGATGAGATCAAAGCTAGCCTGGGCAATACAGGTCGGGGATCAACATCGTTATCTTCTGACAAAAAGAAACGAGATAAAAACTTGAAAAAAGATGCATGGTGCACTATTGGTCCAAAGCATAATCCCCAAAACAAAAACCATGCACTACCACTCATTAACCAAACTACCATAAATCAACATTCATGCTTTCAAGTTCTGTTGGCACATAAAAATAATAACATAGCACACACATGTAAATTAGGTAAAAGAAAGAATAGGAAGGGTTAGATGGAGGATAAAAACAATAAACAGTCTGGCTGACTAAGCTTCATCTTTCTAGCTGATGTTAACTCCAAGATGGAGACTTCAGCTACTGAACTCTAAACAAAGGAAAGGAGAAGACCCAAAATTCCACTGTGCCAGAACTCAGGTAATGCCTCCCAATTATGAATCAGGCAGGGCCAGCTCGCCCACTAGGCGAGCTAGGCACTCGCCTAGGGCGCCAGCCCTGCAGGGGGAGCAAAATGCCCCCCACCCCCCCGAAAAGCCCCCCGGGCTGCCCAACGCCGGCAGCCCCAGCTTTCCTGGGTGCCTCGTGGCTGCGAGGCACCTGGGAGAGCCGCGCCGCCACCCCTGGGAGGGAAGGGGGGCTTCTAAGCCCGCCCCTTCCCGGCTCTCCTGGGTGCCTCGCAGCTGCGAGGCACCGGGGAGAGCTGCGCCACCGCTGCCCCTGGGAGGGAAGGGGGCTTCTAAGCCCGCCCCTTCCCTGGCTCTCCCAGATGCCTCGTCGCTGCGAGGCACCAGGGAGAACCGCACCGCCGCCGCCCCTGGGAGGGAAGGGGGGGGCTTCTAAGCTCCCCCCTTCCCCAGCTCTCCTGGGTGCTGGGCCATCTCCAGGCCCCACCGGGAGGTTGGTATCCCCGGTGGGGTGGGTTCCCCAGGCTGTCCTGCCTAGGGCACCCAGACACCTGGGGCCGGCCCTGGAATCAGGCTAAAGGTCAGTTCATTATGCACTGTCTAGCCCAGGGAACTCCTACTCAACACCTCATAGGTTCTAACTTATTAGCATAGACAAAAAAAACCCAAAAAAACAACCCAGGTTAACTTTTTCCTGACATCAGGGAGAGGACTTGCAGATACTCCAATATCCCTTCTCACGTTCACATACTGAAGTCATGAAGGTACAGCTTCTTCCACTGGAGGAGGAGCAGGAGGAGGAGGAGGAGGAAGAGAAGAAGAAGGAGATTGGATTTATACCCCACCCTTCACTCGGAGTCTCAGAGCGGCTTACAAACTCCTTTCCCTTCCCCTCCCCACAACAGACACCCTGTGAGGTAGGTGGTGCTGAGAGAGCTCTGAGAGACCTTGGGTGATTTCCCACTAAAGCTTGCCGCGGGGTTGTGCTGCCGTTTGCCCCGAGATTTTTAGTCAATTTCACACCCGAAGCCGCGGGGCTGCATTTTGACCCGCGGCTTCGCTCGATTTCCCCGCAGTTTCGTAATCCTCAAAAAACAGGATTACGAAACTGCGGGGAATCGAGCGGCTGCGGGTCAAAATGCAGCCCCGCGGCTTCGGTGTGAAATTGACTAAAAATCTCGGGGCAAACGGCGGCGCACCCCGCGGCAGCTTTAGTGGGAAATCACCCCTGCTCTTTCAAGAACAGCTCTGACAGAGCTATGGCTTGCCCAAGGTCATCCAGCAGCTGCAAGTGGAGGAGTAGAGAATCAAACCCAGTTCTCCCAGATTAGAGTCCACACACTTAACCACTACACCAAACTGGCTCTTTCTATTCAAAGTTCCCTCTTGTAAGTGGCTTCATTAGTATATCAGCCACCATCTCCTCAGAGGGCAATACTTGATCTCAGTCAGTTCTTCTTGTTGCATCTCTCTCACTGAGTGATATTTGATAACAATATGCTTGCTTCTCACCTTGATGCTCTCACTCTTAGTTAAGGCTATACATGCCTGATTGTCCTCAAAGTTATCCGTTTAGGTTCATCAACACCAAAGTCCTTTAGTAGACAGTTGAACCATGCAAGTTTACTGCAGGTGTTTGCAGCAGATATGTACTCAGCTTCAGTTGTTAATTTGGCCACTACTGGTTGTTTTTAGCTAGTGCAGCTGATCAGGATTTTTCCACAGAAGAATAAGTAGCTACTTATTGACCTGTAGTTGGTCTGGTCTTCAGCCCAGTCAGCATCCATGTATCCAATAAGTCTTGGATTGTCACAAGTTGAGATCTTTAGTTTCAAGTCAGCTGTTTTTATGAGGTATTTAGCCAGTCTCTTTACAGCATTGCAGCCATAATGGCTGAGTTCAGACTGGCAGTTTGCCCCACTATAGCCACGTTTCAGCCATGTTTTACAAGCGGATTAAAGGGGGTGTTCACACAGGCACATCTGCCTGGTGTTCCCCATCCATAGTCAACCCATGCTGTTCCACTTCGCTCCCACATTTAAAAGATACCTGGTAAAAGCAGTAGCAAATTCCTGAGAGCCCATTTATTCCGCTTCATTCTGCTTCCGGGAAGTGTGAACGCCAACCCGAAAAGCTGGGAGCAACCCGCATTGCACGTAAGGCAGCAGTGATATGATTGGCTGTGCTCCACTCTACTGCCCAATGCAGTGCCGGTGCAACAGGATCCTCCCCAAATCGGCCAGATGTGCACATAGCCTAACTACCAAGGAAAAGCTGTTTACTGCAATGTCTCCAGGCCAGCAGTCTGAATGTTCCCACACACCTCCTCCCAGTATGGTCCCACATCAGTTAGCGCATTGTGACTGGGAAATCCTGGAACAGTTTGTTCTGGGGCTTTTTTGCCATGACTGGCTCCCGCTTCAAACTGCCAGTCTGAACTCAGCCAATGATTCAGTGAATCAGTCTTTCTGCATAAGATTCCAACAGCCACAGAGATAACAGTTCTTGGCACTGTACTCAGATACAGAAGTTTGCCAATTGCTTCTCTGTATTGTTGGTTGCTCTCTAGGAATACTCCATCTTCAAGCTTGAGGTCTGCTGGCTCAAGAGGAGTACTGACTTCTTTGGTATCCTTTAGGTCCAGGGATTCTACATGGTCCATGATCTTGTGTCTTGCTGTTCCCATAGCATAGGGGAAATATGCCTGCAACCCATAACCTTATGTTGGCACATAAAAATAATAACACCATACATCTGTGTAAATTAGTTAAAAGAAAGTTTACTAAAGAACAGGAAGGGTTACATGGAGGACTTTAAAAAAACAGTCTGGCTGACTAAGTTTAATCTTTCTAGCTCATGTTAACTAACTCTAAGATGGAGACTTCAGTTACTGAACTCTAAACAAAGGAAAGGAGAGGACCCAAAATGCTACATGCCAAAACTCAGGTAGTATCTCCCAATTACAAATTGACCAATGGCCAGATTTTTAAAAAAAAACAAAAACATTTTATTAACAAATTTAAGTCAAAGTCAAAAGTTGAGTTACAGATACACTTAAATAAGTTTGTGAATGATCAATATACATCTAAGGTTCAGCTAGGTAATTAAAACATGTTAATGATGAGAAATTGATGAGATTAGTTTATAAGGACCCTTAAAGGTTGTGCTACCCCATGAATTAAGTAGCTTAAACATAACTTTTGGTGATTACACCCGGATATTGTAGCTTAGCCATATAATAGTAATTTAAATTTAGGAGATTTAAAGGTTTCCCAGTCGAGTTTGTCTGCATTCATTTTTTCAATGATGGGATACCATTTATCTAACGGATTGAATAATTGGCTTTCGGTGTCTTCCTTATTTGTCCATATTTGTATTTTTTTCTTGAAGGAAGAAGTCCCAAACCTTGTGAAGCCATTGTTGCATAGTTGGGAGATTGCTGGATTTCCATTTGTTTGCCAGTGAAACTTTTGCCGCTATTAGAAGAATGTTAATAAGCTTTTTTGTGTTTTCAGGTAAGTTGATAGGAGGCCAAAGGTGAAGAAGGACAATCATCGGATCGTAAGGTACGTTGTAGTCTGTGAGAAGTTGAATATGTTTGATGATTTGATTCCAAAATTGGATGATTTTCGGACAACTCCACCAGGTATGATAAAAGGTGGCCTTCTGACCACATTGTTTCCAGCAAATTGGTGAACTTTTGGCATAGATATGTGAGAGTCTAATGGGTGTAAGGTACCACCTATGTAGTACTTTGAAAGCCGCTTCTTGTATATTTAACGATTTCGATATCTTGGTATGGGTCTTCCAGATTTGGGACCATTGGTCTTCGGTGAGTTGTAAATTAAGGTCTTTGTGCCATGCAACTTGATAGCTTGAAGGGTAGGAGGATTTTTCCTCGAGGAGTTGTTTGTATATTTTTGAAATTAAGCCTTTTTTACTATCTTGCTTCCATAGTAATTTCTCGAAGGTTGAAAGTGGATGTCTCGGGTTAAGTTGAGGTTGATGGCTGCTTATTAGATGTTGAAATTGAAGATATTCAAACCAAGCAAACTTGAGATTTGTTCTTTCTTCCAATTCCGTTTTTGTTAATACCTTACCTTGCGAGATAATATCAATTGGTCTTGTCATATTCGCTATCTTCCAATTTTGGAATGAATTTGTGTTTTCAGCAGGTGGGAACCATCTTTGACCAGTGAAAGTACTTAGTTTAGAAGGCGAGGATGTCAAGTGCGTCTTGTATTTGTACCATGTTAGGAGTGTGGACCGAAGATACGGATTTTGTATCAGTTTTAATGTTTTTTGAGGTTGGTTTGTCCACATTATTTCTTCGAACTGTCCATGTAGTAGTGAAGCTGTTTCCAGGTAGTGCCAGTCTAAACCATCTTTTTGGTGATATTGCCTAAGGAGACCGGTTAGTTGCGAAGCTATGCAGTACAGTTGGAGGTCAGGGATTGCTAAACCCCCTCTTAGGAGCGATTTTCTTGCTGTTGCTGACTTAACTCTGGGTGTTTTATATTGCCAGATGAACTTGGAGATATTTGATTGCCATTTTATTATTAAGGACCCTGGGATGGAGATTGGTAGAGTTCTGAAGCAATAAAGGAATTTTGGGAATATGAACGATTTCACTGTTTGAATACGGTCAAACCAGGAAATAAATTTGTTATTCCAGTTTTTCATAGTTTTGTCCACTTCCTTGTCGATGGCGATATGATTATATTTAATTAAATCCGAGATATTGAGGGGTAATTTAATACCCAAGTACGAGATATATGATTTGGTCCATTGAAACGAAAAGTCAGCTTGAATCCGAGTTGATTCGTCAACACCCACTTGTATCGGGTAAATCATGGACTTAGTTGGATTAATGTTTAGGCCTGCTACTTCTCCAAAGGTTGTTAACGTGCGTTGAATTTCTTGAAGCGATGTGTAGGGGTTGGCGATATAGATCGTTAAATCATCCGCAAAAAGACTAACTTTAAATTCTTTCGCTTTGACGTTTATACCGTTTATTTTGGGGTTGTTCCTAATTGAGCGAGCTAGTGGTTCCATCGCTAAAACAAATAAAAGTGGTGACAGGGGACATCCCTGCCGTGTGCCTCTATGGATTGCTATATTTTTAGATGAGTTGCCGTTTACTAGAAGAGTCGCTTTGGGTTTGTCATAGATGGCTGCAATGGCTCTGGAGAATGCACTGCCAAATTTCATTTGAAACATAAGAGTTTTGAGAAAGTTTATTTCTAGGGTATCGAACGCTTTTTCGATGTCCAGCATCAATATTATTGAGTTGACTGCTTTATCAATTTTTCCAGAGTGGATTATATTAAGGGTTTTCCTGATGTTGTCTGAGATGTCACGTGAAGGGATAAAGCCTGTCTGATCACTGTGAATGTAGTTTCCAATAATACTTTTGAGTCTGGTTGCTAGGATTGAGGTGAAAATTTTGTAGTCCGTGTTGAGAAGCGATATTGGACGGTATGCTTTTGGGTTCGTGGCGTCTTTGTCCTTTTTCGGAAGTAATATCACGTTAGCAGCTGTCCACGTCTCTGGTAGGTGACCTGTAGACAGAACCTGATTAAAGGTGTGTAATAAGGGTTTAGTAAGAATTTGAGCAAAGGCTTTGTAGAATTCGGGTTGAAACCCATCTGGACCTGGGGCCTTGTTTCTTTTGAGGTTTTTGATTGCAGTTTTTATTTCGTCATCATCTATGGGTAAGTCAAGCAGAGCTTGATGTTCTTCTGTGAGACTTAATGGTAGATTTTGATGGTTTAAGAAGTCGTTGATTTTTTATTGTGATGGATTAGTCGAGGTGTAAAGATTTGAGTAGAAGGATTCCAATACCTTTAAAATACCTTCAGAAGTAGAATGGAGGAAGCCATTCTTATCCTTTATACTATGAATCCATCTTGCTTCTCGCTGTTTCTTGAGTTTCCAGGAGAGATATCGAAGGTTTTTATTGCCTTTGGTGAAATGAACCTGTTTGGAGTGTAAATTGCCTTGTATTACTTCAGCAGACTCCAGAAGTTCTAATTGTTTTCTTATATCCAGTAGTCTTTTGTAAACTTTGTCATTGCATGTGCTCTTGTGTTGACTTTCGAGTTTTCTCAAATGGGCTAAAAGTTCTGATTTTTTCTCTAATTTTTCCTTTTTACAGGCTGCAGACAGTGCAATTGCTTTGCCACGTATCACCGCTTTCGAGGCTTCCCAGATTAATGAATGGGACACACCACAGCCTTGATTTATTTGGAAATATTCTTCGAGATCTCTTTGTAATTCCAGTTTAGTTGCTTCTTCTAATAATAAATTTTTGTTGAACACCCAGTTGTGATTCCTTTTATGCACCGAACTTAACTTCAGGGTACAGCTTGTTGGAGCATGATCAGACCATCTGATGTTTCCTATTTCTGATGATATTATAAGAGGGAGAGTTGTAGTAGACACAAAGATATAATCTAGTCTAGAATACCTTTTATATTGTGCTGAATAGAATGTGTAATCTCTTTCCAGACCATGTTGAGTTCTCCAGACATCTTTCAAGTTTAGCTTATCCGTAATAATTTTTAGAGGGCTAGGTGCACTTCTGAGGTTTGATGATTTGCTAGAAGAGGATTTGTCTAGCTGTTTATCAAGTAAATAATTGAAGTCTCCTCCGGCTATAACATGGCCTTTACTGAAATGTTGAAGTTTAGCAAAAGTTGATCTTAGGAATTCAATCTGGCCTGTGTTGGGAGCATATATTGAAGCCAACGTGACTAAATTGCCTTGTAGAGAACCTCTTATGAAGATATATCTGCCCTGGTCGTCCTTTTCAATTGCTTCCAGTGTAAAGGTAGCATTTTTGGCAAGGAGTATTGCTACACCTCTAGCTTTTGAAGTACCATAGGCAAGATATTGAGTGGGGAACCAATTGGAATTGAGAACATGAGCACCTTTTTTAATGTAGGTTTCTTGCAATAATGCAACGCTAGTATTTTGATTTTTTAAGTCTGTGACAATACGTTTTTGCCTTGATCTTGTTATTTAAACCTCTGCAATTAAGAGAGGTAATTTTACAGTCCAACAACACCATGGTTGGGGTGTGCTTGTAGTTGGTTAAGCAGAAGGCCTGCACTTTTACCTAGAGTTGGGGTGATGGAGTGGTAGATTCTTTCCCTATAGAACTCCATTAATAATGAACAAAGATATCTATCCATGGGGCACATCAACCTGTTTACAGTAAACTTAATTTTTGCTATAGGACTAACCTCATCAAACATCTTAGTAAGAGATTTTCTGTATAACAATGTTTTCCTATGTAATAAAATTACTAGAATATTAATGTTAAGTCCTTTAGAAGCATTTGTGAGAAAAAAATTAGCACTGAGAGCAATGAAGCTGAACCACTTTAAAGACAAAGTTATGACCAATCGTTTTTCTATTTGAAATGCATTAACTATAAACTGTGAAAGATAATTAAAAACAAACTCTTTTGAACACCTGTATCTCCCCTTAAAACCCTCCCTGCCCTCCCTCTCCCCCCCAACTTTTCTTTCCCCTGATCAAATCCTATGATGAACCAGCCTGTTGATTTAACTTTAACAGTACACATAGTGCTTAGGCTGTTGAACATGAAGTTTTCAATGACCCTCTGTGTGTGAGTCATGCTCACACGGAGCTGGATGTGCTCCGCCTTTAGGTCTAAACTCTGAACAAGTAACATAAAAAGCCAAGCCCTCTGGCTTATAATTCCACCCTGGGACTTCATGACTGAGTACACCATCCCCACTCCCCTTGCCATTGTAGTTCAATTAATATAAAATTAAGAGAAACAAAGCTTTTTAAAGCAATTTTTTAAGCAGTATTAAGTCAGTTTAAATATAACTGTATGGAAAAACAAACATTAACAACTTATCAGATTTTCTTTCTTTCTGTTTACTTTTTCCTTTCTGATTGCGTTTAAGAAGAGATTCGAAGTCTGGTTGGAATTCTGCTCCATTTGTTAGGAGATTTATCTAAGTCACGCTTTCTTTTCTTTGTCTGAGAGGTATCCATTTTTTTCAGAGGTTCTATTCCAATCGCCCTCAGCAATGTTAAACCAGACTCCAAATCATCTGCTATGTGGGTTGAACCCCGATGGCGTATTTGCAGATATCCTGTAGGGAGCCATCTATATCTTATGTTTGCCTCGTTTAGGCTCTTTGTTATGGGTTTGAGATTTCTGCGGATGAGTAATGCTTCTGGGGCTACATCTGGTAAAATGAAGATTTCTTTTTGATTGTGTTGGAATTTGCCAGCCTTTTTGGCTTCTTGGAGTATTTGATTTTTGGCTTTTATATCTAGGAATTCCGCTAAGATATCCCTGGGGCCCCTCTTTGGATCTAAGGAAGGTGGGCCTATTCTGTAGGCTCTTACAATCATTGGAGTTGAATCATCATCTAATTTAATGTTGGAGGTTACCCATACTGTAATAAAAGCAACCAGCTCAGTGTTACCTTCCGACTTTTCATCAAAGCCTCTGAATTTCAAGAACCTTTCTCTGGCGCGATGTTCCAGTGCAAGAATTCGATCTCGTGACCATTTTTCATTTTTTTGCAGTTCCTGTATATGTTCTTGGTTGGTGATAGCTGTCTCTAGCGCTGATTCAGCTGATTGAGAAACTTCTTGTAATGACTCTTGCATTAGGTCAAAGCGATCTGACATCGCTTTCTTAATGTCGTTTATGTTTTCAAGTATTTCTGTTTTGAAAGCTGTTAGCATTTCTGTGAAGTCTTTTTTAGTTAAGTTTGCTTGTTGTGACTCAAATGGAGCTGATCCGGCCACCATTTTAGAAGCAGTTGGTCTGCTCCCGCTCGGAGTTGCCTCCGAGGCTTCAGTGCCAAAATATGTGCTTAAATTCTTAGCGTTTGGAGCAGCAGTATTACCTTTGTGACCTCCCGATTTTCCCATGTCAAGATGAGTCGTTTCGTTTCTCTGTATTCGCTATTTAGCGGCAAAAGGAGCGGGGGACAGTAGGAGCTCAATCAAATGGCGCCCTCCATTTACTCTCCGACGCCCCGCCCCCCCACCAATGGCCAGATTAAAGGTCAGCTCATTATGCACAAACCTTCCCCTTCTAGCCCAGGAATGCCTACTCAATGACTCATAGGTTCTAACTAACTACCAATTAGCATAGACAAACAAACAGGTTAACTCTTCCGTGACATCTGGGAGAGAACTTACAGATACTCCAACAAGTTCTCCAGAACATTCCATCATTCTGGTTCTTAAAAAAATAAGGGGGGAGACACCTCCAGACAAGGCCTTGTCCCCTAAGCATTCTGTGGAAACTCTGATAAGGTATATAGGTTTAAAATTATGCTGGTATTAAATTGCACTCTTGGCCATCTGGAAGGGAGAAGTTAAAAAATGGAAGCACCCATTTAAAAACATAAAGGCCAGCAGCTGATTAAAAGTTTTTTAAACAAAAAACAGAACACACAGGAGACTGACAGCAGAGTACTCTAATAATTATGTTTATGAGCTACTGTGAGCACCTGCCATAACTTCAGTGTTGGATGGAGCCAATAAACCCTCCAGAATACCTCCTGGGAGGCTCAAGAGGGAAAGAGTTAACATCATATTAGATCTTCTCTTTTTCTACTACCCTGCCCAATAGCCAGTTAGGTAGCAGGACAGCTAACCTGTCTTCTCAGGCCTGAGTCCCTGGCCCTTATGAGGGAGACTCCCTGAGTATGCCCACTTCCTGTCTACCTGAGGGGTGCCCCAGCCTCCAGGGATGATTGCTAGGAGCTATCACAAATCAAATGCAACTAGCCAGGTCAGCTTCCAGCCTCACTCAGCATCTCATTTAAATAGCTGCCTCATCTCCCTCCAGCCAGCTGGAACTAGTACATTAAGGTTCAGGGCTACCCCATATGATGGTTGTTCCCCCCTTGTTTGGCCCTGCTGGGTTGGGAATGTTGCTGGCCTCTTGGGTAGGCCTGGCTTCAATTGGCCTACTACCTGGAAGGCAGACTGCCCTGCTGTATTAATCAGCAGGGGAGAGGTCAAATTCTGCTGTATGCAGGCCATCACTAGGCAGGTTACTCCAGCTGGTCCTCACCTTTGTAAAGTACATGGGAGCAGGGAGTAACCCCAAACAGTTACACAGGATGAGGTTCATCAACTCCCTTTACCTTCTACCAAACCAATAAAGATAGGGATGTTTTGCAATGTTTTGCAAAGGATCAGTTTTGATAATACCTTTGCTTGCTATGAATTTTACTGCAGTCTTTGGCCATATGTCATAAAGATCTTGCCCATTAGTCTCAGAACTATGCATCAGCTTTTACTGTGTGTCAAAGAGAGCCCCTCTGCCTGCCCAACCTGGGCCAGGAGTTCTCTTTACCAAGAGGCTGGCTAGCTACAATTACAAAGGGGTTAAAGGCTCCTGTCTTACCTTTAACCGGGTAGTGCTACCCCCAGTCCTTTTATGTTCCTCCAGTCCAGAGCTAAAGGACAGACTCTAGACTTTACTGGCTCAACTAGGGAATCCTCCCTGCAAGGTTGGCTCACAGCAGGAGACCCACAGATTGTTCTAGAGTCCAACAGTCTTAAGCACCAGATAACTCATTGTTGCAGTGGAGACAGAAACCAGAAGCCAAAGCCTGGTACAATGTCAATAAATGAACTGAAAACAAGGCATCAAAGAAGAGGTTGTGTAATAACTTATCACAGGCACAATGCACAATTAAAACCTCATTTGCTATGCTTCCACTACATGCCAAAAGTTGGATGAATGCATGACTCAGTAAAAGTAGATCAAGTCTTTGTAAACTCAGTGTCCAGTAAAATAAACACATGACTGCTTTGCCACACGCTGAAGGATCAATTTATATTGGTCATATTGGGTCAGGTCATACATGTGATATCTCATATCTATGTAATATATGTATAGCTTTGTAGTATTTAAAACAATGGAAAACAGTCTTGCTGGACAATGATATATGTCTATTCAAAGGAAAGGACCATTATATTCAATGGAACTTACCCCCAGCTAAGTTGCTATTGGATTGTTTTGAGGAAAAAGAAAAAGTTCTTTTTTAGAAGTGCTGAAGCATGGAAGTGTGTTTGTGTGGTTCAGTACAGACACACAGTACCATCCAGCAAAATCTAAGCACCTTCAGCTACATTGATCTCTGTGGGAGAGTTCAGCTTAAAACTCTCCTATTGAAATCTCTCAGACTTAAACATGATTAATGTTGCTGGATTGTTCACATGCTGTTTTCCCAGCCTTTGACCATCCAAATGTCAAAATAGTTCTCAAGGAATAGAACAATATTTTCCAGCCCTTTCCTGCAGAAGACAATCCATTTAGTTAGGAGCTTTGAGCCTCTGCATTGACATTATTTTTACATAGAAAAGCAGATTTAAAACAAAGGGCTGCAGGGTTTGTCCGTTGGTTTGTTTGGCTGGAAGAAGAAGAATTTTTTTTCAGCATTTCAAAACAACCAAATTTGAGTTTGAACTATGGTACATTCAAAATTGGGTGAAAAAATGAGTATTTTATAGCTGGAGGAGAAAGAGTTCTTGATAGGATGGTTATATATTTCTTGATGGCAAATCTGTCTTATATTCCCTCACTGCATGCTCTTGTCCAGAGTGTACACCCTTGTATCGGTGCTCTATAGGAAGTGTAGTCAACAGTTTGCATTGACCACAGTTTAATGCTTGTTCCATCTTCCCTACCCTTCCTGGTCTGTACTTCACAGACCAAATCCATTGTAGCCTTTTTTTACCCCTTCTATCTTTTACCCCTTTAACTATCACACCACAAGACAGGGCAAGTTATGTGGAATGTCTGCCACTGAATGGCCTTTCTTTGTTTCTATGCTTCTCTTCCGCTGCTAGTCACAGAAAGTGAATTCTGGCATAAAGGGACTAGCAGATACTGATGATTAATGAATTGTTGATTGAGTAATGATGGAGATAAGACCAGTTTAATTCAAAAAGGGAAGGAAGAAGGTGATCGCATCCCAGAACTGGCTTCCAATTTGCAAATCAAAGTTTAAGGCATTCTTAGTTACGTCAGTGAGTTGGGAATTGGGCATGAGGTTCAACTGAACCGAAATAATTTTAGTGGGACATGCTAATATGGGCTTGGTCTTTTCTATGGCTGAGTGCTAACATGGCAGAATTCCCTTGTAGCTAATTGCCTTAATTAATTGCTAGAGCCCTTGATTAATGATTTACTAACTAGGTACTTATTGATGTTTTCCTAGAGCTACTATTGCCCTCCATACACACGATAATAAGTTGTGGCCTCTACTAGTTCCTGGTCTTTTGAACTGTCAATGGCCAGGAATTATATTCTTAGCACCTTGTGAGTAGCAAGCAGATGCATTTCCCATGTTCTCAAAATAGAAGGATAGAGAGGAAAGCAAGCCAAAAATTGAGGTTTGGTGGTCACAGTATGGCTTGCATATGACAGGAAGTTGTTAATATCAGATACAAAATTATTGTTGTTGTTTCAACTTATGAATCACCCACCCTGCTAGCAAGCTCAGGGTGATTAACAACCTTATAAGGTAAAGGTAAAGGTTCCCTTGCTCGAAAGCCAGTCGAATCCGACTCTAGGGTTGCGGTGCTCATCTCCGTTTCAAAGCCGAAGAGCCAGAGCTGTCTGAAGACGTTTCCATGGTCATGTGGCCAGCATGACTAAACACTAAGGTGCACGGAACACTGTTACCTTCCCACCGAAGTGGTACCTATTTATCTACTTGCAATTTCTTGCTTTCGAACTGCTAGGTTGGCAGGAGCTGGAACTAGAGACGGGCGCTCACTCCGTCATGCGGCACCCGGGTCTCGAACTGCTGAACTACCGACCTTCCACAGCCTGCAGTTCAGCGTCTTAACCACTTGAGCCACCGCAGCTCCGATTTACAACCTTAAAAGCAATTAAAAATACAATCAATGTAAAATTATCACAGTAATCCAATAAATTAACCAATCCAAGATGATGATATGATCTCTTTTGCCAGCTACACTGCTATCTGTGCAGCAGGGCTGGGAAGGGCACATGGGGGTCATAAGACAGGGTGCCAGTCTTAACTGTTGCTGCCCTCAACTAAAAGCTTGGCAGAACATCTCTGCCTCACAGGCCCTGTGGAATTGCATCAAGTCTCGCAGGGACCTGATGTTATTTGGAAGAGAGTTCCACCAGGTCGGAGCCAGGACCGAGAAGGCCCTGGTCCTAGTCGAGGACAGCTGGACCTCCCTAGGGCTGGGGATCACTAGCAAGTTGTTATCAGCTGATCTCAGCATTCTTCTGGGGATATATTGGAGGAGGCAGTATTGAAGGTACATGGGTCCCTGATCACTGAAGGCCTTGAACAGGTTTCATTCAGGTGAGGAGCCATGTTAGTCTGAAACAATAGAACAAAGTTTGGGTCCAGTGGCATCTTTAAGACCAACAAAGTTTAATTATGAGTATAAGCTTTTGTGTGTATACACATTTCTTCAGATACAATGAAAGAGATTTCCTCAAGCCTTACATATAGGTGGTGGTGAGGCATTACTTGCCAGGAAGCACTAGTTAGAGTCAAGATGCATAAGTAACTGGGCAATAAGTATAGCTGAGACTGAGTTAAAGCCGTTGGTAAGACCTGTGGATGGCAGCAAATTAGTGTACAAATGCAAGAGTTAACAAACAGATGTGAGAACTAAGTTTAAATCCAGTGGCACCTCCATGACCAACTAAGTTCAATTCTGGGTGTAAGCAAGAACTGAGAGATGTGTAGATGCACACTTTGTCAGGTACACTGAAACAAATTTCCTCAAGCATTGCATATGGGGGGGGGTTAGTTGCCATGAATGGCTAATTAGAGTCAAGACACATATGTACAGCTAAGATTGGAATGACACAGTTGGTAAGATCTGTGAATAGCAGCAAATTAGTTGTTATTGTTGTTGTTGTTGTTCAGTCGTGCAGCTGAGTCTGAATCTTTGCAAGGCCTTCTTGTCTTCTGTCGTGCTCTGGAGTTTGCTTGTTCGTTGCATCGATGACACTGTCTAACCATCTCATCCTTTGCTGTCTCCTTCTTCTTTGACCTTCAATCCTTCCCAGCATCATGGTCTTCTCCAGTGAATGCTCTCTTCTCATTCGGTGGCCAAAGTATTTGAGCTTCAGTATCTGTATACAGATGATAAAAGAGTTAACAACAAATGTGAGAACTAAGCTTGAGTCCAGTGGCATCTTAAGACCAACAAAGTTTAATTTTGGATATATGTGAGAACTGAGTGACCTAACTTGTAGTGAGATAAGGACCCGATATCTCTGTTAAGCCTTTGGGCTTCCATTGTCCTGAGCATTCAGCAATCTCCCATTCCAGTCTGCTTTTGAAACTCCTTTGGAATAAAACAGCTACTTTGAGGCCCCCCATTGAGTGCCCTGGGAGGTTAAAATGTTCTCCTACAGGTTTCTCAGTTTTGTGATTCTTGATGTCAGCTTTCCGTCCATTTATCATTTGGCATAGGGTTTGACCTTCTTTGCCCTATGTAGAGGACTGAAGGGCATTGTATATGCCATTAAATCCAACAAAGTTAGAAGATGACCAAGTGAATAAGCCTGAGATGATAATAGTTGATGTTGTTAGGTCCAGTGATTATGTTGTCTGGGTGTATGTGGCAGCAAAGTTGGCATCTGGGCTTACTGCAAGCTCTGGTACCAGTGTCCATGTTCAAACTAGATTGTGTAGTATTGTGGAGGAGGAGTTGTTTAAGATTGGGGGGGCTGTCCAAGTGCAAGATTATCCAGTAGGGGTCGTAAGTCACTGATGATGCGTTGAACTGTTTTCAGTGTCTCTTTGGAGCCTGTCTTACAACTATTACTGTTACTAATAATCAATGTAAAATAACATTCAAAGGATAAAATATTAAGTGGGTAGCCAGAATCTGCACTCTGAAGATTTCAGGTATATAGGAGAGACATTCCTATCAACCTCCAAAATTTAGCTCGTCAGAGATGCTATCTGATCAGCATGGAATTAAGACATAGAAAATCTGCTGCAGTGGTTCATGACAGAAATAAGCTGGTGCTTTTTGTAAAACTTCATTGAAAAGTCACTGTAGCCTCTTCTCTGCTTGGTAACCTTATCACACAGAGTAGCTGCCTGTGCAGCTGACACAGATTTATCTTGAAACGTTTTTCTTCCTTTTTTTACAGCCCTACTGATGATTTTAAATGTTTATGCTATTGGTGCTTATAGGTAGTAAATCATAACTGATATATTACAGGAACCCCATGAAATGAATTGCTTTTCTTACCTTTATTAAAAAATGTGAATTTAGTGTCTGTGAAGAGTAACAGATTGACAATACCAGTGCATTAAATCCCCCATTTATCTTCAGCAGAAGTACCACATGGACAAGAACAATATAACCCCCCATCACACCAGGAGACTGCCATGTCAGGTCACTCTTGCAACAGAATTCTTCATTCTCTTAATCTCACTCCTGTGGACTTGTAAAAGAACAATTCTAGACATGTTGTTTGCCTATTATGGAAGAATTTCTCTTTATTGCCTTCCATCCCTTAAATATGTCCAGCCATGTGTGTGTGTGTGTGTGGAGAGAGAGAGAGAGAGAGAGAGGTCATAGAGTCCTGGACCCAGGATGCAGGAGAACCCACACTGAGGTGCTGATATGGTCTGTTCAGTAATTGCAGAAACAAGAGATTCCCCCTCCTTCATGATTCATAAGATTGTAGGGATCAATAAGAGAAGAGGTGTATTTATACCAGGCCCAGAGAACTGATGCTTGAGCCCTGTCCCCAAATTGTAACTTACTGATATTTTGTTTCATTTTTTATCCACCCCCTATTCTTGCGACCCAAAGCTGTATGTGATTAATTGCTTTTAAAAAACAAAATTCAGGATGAAAAGTAAAAATAAATATCTGCATGTTCAATCTTCACCGTCATGTGGCAGACTTCATGGGGAAAAAATTCCAATACAATAGGGCAGTCATTAAACTTCCTACCAACATTAATTTGGGTTCTGTTTGGTATTACCTTGGATAGCCCAATCTAGTCTGATCACTTGGAAGCTAAGCAAGTTCAATCCTGGTTAGTATTTGGATGGGAGACCACCAAGGAAGTCCAGCATTGCTAAGCAGAGGCAGGCAATGGCAAACCACCTCTGTTCACCTCTTGCCTTGAAAGCCCCATGGGGTCTCCATGCTGGCTAGGGATGGGCATGAACCAGGAAAATGTGGTTCAGTTTGTGGTGCACCTGTGGACTGAACCACAGACCATCACAAACAAAAACCCATTTGTATAAACTGAACTGGTTTGGGAAATACTTGATGCATTAGAATGCCCCCTCCAGCAAGCTAGAGACACCAAACTCACAGTGGATCTCTGAATAACCCTCCTCTACTTGCTACCCAAGTTTGGTGAGGATTAGATTTATGGGGTCTGAATTATGCTCCCCCCCCCAGAAGGTGCCCCAGGAAAGTACTTTCTGGGGAACTGAGAGTCAGGTTTAGGACTGTACTGAATGCCCCCCTGGCATGCTAGAGACACCAAACCCACCACACATCTCTGGCTGACTCTCTTCTACCTGCCCTCTATGTTTGGTGAGGACTGTATTTATGGGGTCCAAGTTATGTCCCCTCAAAGAAGGTGCTAGCATACTCCATTGTTTCCAATGGAGGGGGGGAAACAGATAAAGGAAAGGGAGAAGCCCAGTAGAACAGAAAAAAAAAATCAAAGTCTCTGAGAATCTCTCCAGTAGAAACTGAAGGTGGGGGGCATTTTCACCAACCCAGTAGAACTAGGTAATGTGCCCTGAGACCACCTGAGACCCAAACCCAAGCCAGTGTGCAATGACATATGTAGACATGCTATCTCCAAGCCCTGAGATGTATGTAGACATGGTGGCTCAAAGCCCAGACAAGTAAGTAGATGTGGTGGCTCAAAAGCCCTGCCAAGTAGTTAGACCTGGTGCTTCAAAACCCTAAGAAGGAAGTAGATATGGTGGTTTGAAGCTTGGAGAAGGAAGTGGATGTGGCATTTCAAAGCCCTGAGATGGAAGTCAACAAAGTGGGTCAAATCCCTGAGAAGGAAGTTGACTTGGTGGGTCAAAGCCCTGAGATGAGTAGTAGATGTGGTGGCTTGAAAGCACTGAGATGTATGTGGACATGGTGGCTCCAAGTTCTGAGAAGGGTTGGCCATGCACAGCAATCGCCTCCTTGATGAGCCAAATGAGTGACCGCTTCCAGGGTTCTGAAGGACAGGTGGACAGGGAGCAGAAATGTTTCCACAGTTTGGCTTGGAAACAGGGCCCCACAGTTGGAGCAGGTGGGAGGGATAACTGTTTTCACAACTCTGAGTCCACCTTAGACCTAAACCCAAACCAGCATGCAATGACATATGTAGATGTGGTGGAACCAAGCCCTGAGAAGGAAGTGGAGGTGGTGGGTTGAAAGCCCTGAGACAGAAGTAGACATGGCTTGAAGCCCTAAGAAGGAAGTAGACATGGTGGGTCAAAGCCCTGAGATGGAAGTAGATGTGGTAGCTCAAAAGCCCTGAGAAGGAAGTCGACATGATAGCTCAAAAGCTCTGAGTTCATCCTTGACACTCAGCCTCCAAAGTGTGTGATTACATATCTAGACATGGTGTATCCAAGCCCTGAATCCTCAAACCCCAAAGCATGCAATGATGTATGTAGACATGGTGGCTCCGATTCGTGAGCTGGTTTGTGTCCATGCCTAATGCTGGCTGTGACTTGATGGCACTTTTCATCATAATATTTGGTATTATGCTATGGAGTGATCAGGATTTTAGAAAGAAGGACATTTATGCATGGCACAAACAAAATTGATTTTCTAATTAAATCACTTTGCTACCTAGAATCACTGGAATTTTCCCAAAATTCTGTGCCTACATGTGTGTGAGATACATCTACAAAGCAAGACTTGCCAGGACCATTTCTGAAACCTGCTCACTGCCTGGGAGTGTTTTTACAAGCAAAGCTTGAAGCACAACAGTTTGTATTTAATTGACAAAATGGGAAAAAAACAACGTTTTTGGAGATGGCTGGTAAAGCATCTGTTGGACTTCAAGAGGAACTGTTTTAACTTGGCATGAACACTACTTTTGGATCATTATTGTTGGTCTGTTCACTTGCTTTCTATCTTGTATTCAAGAATGGTATGTGATAGCAACACACACATGATTACCACATAGTGTCAACATTTGACCCAAAACACCATCATTGGTCCCATGTGCCAATTCTCCCTCATATGGACATTCCTGTACCACCAAAAAAACAAAACAAAAACAAACACCACACACACACCAGAAATTGGGAGGAAACACATTTGTCATTGGTTATTTCACTTGCATTTTATGTTATAGTTAGATTCAGTAAAGCAGTTGAATGAAGGCTTGTCTTAAAATGTCTGTCTATATAAAAATGCAATCACTGGCACCAATATTTTCTCCTCTGGTATTTTTGTAGTTCCAGAGGAGGGGCAGAAAGATCCCTGCTCAATTCTTTTGAGGAGCACCAGAAAAGTGGTGTGTGTGGGGGTGCACCTAAACATTTATTGCTGGGTCAAAGCTTTCTGAACTGGGATTGTCAGGAAACTTCTAGAAGCTAAGGAGGCTTTTCTTATAAAAAAAGAAAAGAAGGGAACAACAAACCAAACTAAAGAAAAAGAAAGCTGAAAGAGTGATTTTGTTCAGTTAATTTATGGACTAGACTCCAAATAAATAAGTCCCCAAGGCAGTTTATACCATACTTAGTAAATACAACCAGATCTATAAGAATCATTATACCCACTCGAAAAACGGACCAAGAGGGAGATCTTGGAGTCATAGTGGATAACTCAATGAAAATGTCTAGACAGTGTGTAGCTGCAATAAAGAAGGTCAACATTATGCTGGGGATTATTAGGAAGGGAATTGAAAACAAATCAGCTAGTTTCATAATGCCCCTGTATAAATTGGTGCAACCTCGTTTGGAATACTGTGTACAGTTCTGGTCACCACATCTCAAAAAGGATATTATAGCTTTGGAAAAAGTGCAGAGAAGGGCAACTAGAATGATAAAAGGGTTGGAACACCTTCCCTATGAAGAAAGGTTAAAACGCTTGGGGCTCTTTAGCTTGGAGAAACGACGGCTGAGGGGTGACATGATCGAGGTTTATAAGATTATGAATGGGATTGAGCAGGTTGAGAAAGAAGTACTTTTCTCCCTTTCTCACAATACAAGAACTCGTGGGCACTCCATGAAATTGCTGAGCAGTCGGGTTAGAACAGATAAAAGGAAATACTTCTTCCCCAAAGAGTGATTAACATATGGAATTCACTGCCACAGGAGGTGGTGGCAGCTACAAGCATGGACAGTTTCAAGAGGGAATTAGATAAACATATGGAGCAGAAGTCCATCAGTGGCTATTAGCCACAGGGTATAGATGGGAATTCTCAGTCTGGGACAGGTGATGCATTCTATTCTTGGTGCTGGAGGGGGCAGCAGTGGGAGGGCTTCTAGTGTCCTGGCCCCACTGCTGGACCTCCTGATGGCACCTGTTATATTTTGGCCACTGTGTGACAGAGTGTTGGACTAGATGGGCCTTTGGCCTGATTCAACATTGGCTTCTCTTATGTTCTTATGTAAAACATCAGTTCACATTTCCAAATGCCAATTTCCATTCTCAGCTGCAATGCTAATACTCAATCCAGCTGAAAGGTTCTCCAGAAAATGCAAGTCTTTGGATCCATCCAGAGTTCCTTTAGGGAAACAGCTGTTAACTCATGAGGAACAAAGTTCCACAATCAAGGGGCAACAGCCTCTCCTGCGGGCTGAGCCTCCATTAAGTTGTTCTTGAGTCTAATGTAGGATAATACAGAAGGAGGCAGTTCTTCAAATATCCTGGGAAATTTGCAAGAATCCTAGCCATCATATTCGGAACCAAATGAACTTTCTGAACTGTCTTTAAGGAAGAGCAGTTCCATCTTATTTATTTATTAAGCCTCATCCATGCCTTCACTATTTCCAGACATCAGTTTATTACTTTTACTGCATCCTTGGATTTTGATGGAAAGGGGACAGTCTCTGCCAGTGGTTTCATATAAATGTTAAAAAGCATCAGGACAAGATGGTTTCTTGTGGTACCTCATGAGACCATGGGTCGAATTGAAGTCTCCTTGGACGTGGTGTGTGCCCACCAGAAATGAACAAAATCAGTTCAATATTATGCATCAAAGTCCATCTAGGCAGACCAGGCATAGGCTACTTACAAGAGTGATAAAGGTACTTTCTGTGCCTTGGAGAAATCTTAAGAAATCCTGATGGAGTTGAGCCTGGGAGGATGGAGCTGAGCTGGAGAGGAAGAAGTTAAAAGACAGCAGAAGCGACCTTGTCCCAAGGCAAACTGGAAATAGCTGCAGATGCTTCTGAGCCTCAGGGCTATGATTTTTCAATGAGCAGAAAAGTGCCTAACATTGGAGGAATGCAAGCCACAGAGGAGGAGCAAGATCCAAGCCTATAATATCTATCTTGAACTTGCAGGATCTGGATGGTGAGAGATCACAAGTCTAGGCAGGACAGCTGGATTGCATTTGTTTACAGCTATTTTTCTGCCTTTATATTCAATTTGAAAAGGTGTTTTTTTCTCCTTTTAAATCATCTATGTTTTCATCTCTTACTGTAAAGATAAAATATAGGTTATATGAACCTGACTCAGTGCTCTGGTTATTTCATCCAGTTCCATCTTGCCAAATCCTATGGCTAGATGCAATAGAGAGTTTGCCTTGTTGGCTGTTCAGTGAAGCAGCTGATTTTCAGTAAAGACTAAGTTGTAGAAAGCTTATGTTTAAAAATGGAGAGTGTGTGTGAGAAGCATGTGCACAAAAAGCAGAAGTAAACTCTGGCAGAAGATAAAGGATGTCCTGTGACATTCTGATACCTGTTTAAACATCTTGATGCAGTCAGCCACTTCTTCCACTGCTCCCCAATTGATATTAGGAGATAAAGGGAAGTTACCATGAAAAGCAGAAACGGATGGAGCCATGAGCCTGTAGAGACTGAAAAAGGTGTCAATGTGGTGCCAAGCAAGAAGTGGGTGCACATACATTTGGAGGCTAAGGGGAAAGGACTTGAAAAGTACTGCGGTTGGAGACTCAGCATAGTGAAATCAGCTCAAGTTTATTAGTTACATCTGAATGAAGGTGAAAATAGCCGATCCACACCAGGTTTATATTTGTACCAGCACACATACCCAACACACCCCCAATACCCGTGATAGGTTCTATTTACATGGTCCTGAAAACTATAGGTCCGTGCCTAGGATCTGCGGTGTCTATTGTTCTAGGACCGAAGGTTTGTAGGTCTATTGGACTGCATGGCCAGGCACACGTGGTCACAACCCTCTTGCTACCTTACACCAAACCCTCTCGATACATTATAGGACTAATGAGGTAATGAAACAGCAGAGAAGGGTCAGAGAGATTGTGATGTCATGGCAGAAGCCAGAGACGGGCTGGGAAAGCTCTACTTTCCACCATCAGTGGAACTCTCCTGCTCAAGCAGCTAACTCAGGCAGCCTGCACAGAAGCATCTGCATGCAACTAGCAGGTTTGGTCACCCTTGGGTGAATGAGAAGTGTGAATGAGATTAGCTTAGTTTAGGATGCATAAGGCATTTTTAAAGGATTTTTCTCTAAGAACTTCTGTCTGTTTGCTGCAGGCCCACGACTCTGCTGTAGGATCTGATCAGCCCTGGAGTAGCAGGCAAGGCGCCAGAAATGCTATTTTGCATCTAACACTCTCCCAGTCATGGGACAGATGAGATGACCATTCCATCACAGTCCCTGTTCATGTCAAGCTGAGAATTTTAGTGAGGGCCTCATCACACATTACACACAATATGTTTTCTCTCAACTCAGATCTCTTTCCTAGTCCTGAAAGACAGGTGGAGGCTACAGTCACACACACTAAATAATCCACTTGCAATGCACTTTCCAACTGGATTTTGCCAGTTCACACAGTAAAATCCAATTGGAAAGTGCACTGAAAATTGACTGAAAGTGGATTGTTTAGTGTGTGCGACCATAGCTGGAGAGAAGAGAGGAGTCACATTCAGTGTTCCCTCTAAACTGAGTTAGTGTGAGCTAACTCACAGTTTTTTAGCCTCCAGCTCACACGTTTTTGTGTAAACTCAGGAAGGATGGCTCCAGAGTAAACAGATTTCTGCAGTAGCCAAATTGCTCACTCACAACTTTAATACCAGGAGCTCACAAAGTAGAATTTTTGCTCACAAGACTCCACCGCTTAGAGGGAGCATTGGTCACATTACTGTGTCCGCACTTACAAGAGCAGGAAGATTATCCTCTCCATTGTCTCCTCCACTGATATGGAAATTACTTGCCAAGATTGAGCCACAGTGTAATGCTTCAAGCAATTCATCTGATCTTTTGCAGATTTTTAGCAGCATATGTAGAGATATACTGATTTATAAAGACCACATACAGGTTTTAAAACTGCCTTTCTTTTTACTGAAGCTGATGTTATGAGTGCAAACAGTAAGACCTCTGGCAGGCAAGCCAGGATCAAAATGATTGAACTCCATAGGAACAAGTCCCCTCAATGTCTCTAGTTACCAAAACAAACAAACCAACCCACACACTGGTAATTAGAGGGTTGCTAAAATGATGACATCCTCAAATGGCTAATGTTCAGTTACAGTCAAAAGAATAGTAGGTCTGGAGTACATTTGATCAGTCATTATGCTGGTTATTTTAAACATGAGGCCCAATGCAGTACTAGGAACAGTCACTCAGTTATAAAGGATAAGTTAGACACAAGGGTTATGTAATCAGGATCTAATCCTAAAGGCCACAGAGCCACCAATTTCCAAAGATGAAGGGTTGGTTTTCATATCCCATTTTTCTCTACCCTACAGAGTTTCAAAGCAGTTACAATTGCCTTCCCTCCCCCTCCCACAACAGGCACCTTGTGAGGTAAGTGGGGCTGAGAGTTCTGAGAGAACTGTGACTGGTCCAAGGTCACCCAGCAGGCTTTATGTGGAGGAGTAGGGAATTATATCTGGTTCTCCAGATTAGAGTCTGCTGCTCCTAACCACTACACTGCACTGGATCTTTTGTTAACACTGCAGTGTTTTACAAAACACATGGTTTCACAGGTATCTATACTAGCTAATGATACAAAATTGTTCCTGCTTAAATGACTAGAGCTCTGCAAATTCAAAATCAAATTCAACTATTTGTTTCCCTGAGCTAATATTTAAATATGAACCCTTAGAGAGTGTCCATATCAAATAATTTGCTTTGGCTACTTTGACATCATTTAATTTGCTACAACAACCTCCAATTTGTTTAATTTAATTTTGCAACATTGACTGAAAATGAAGTAGACACTTTGTTTCCATATCTGTAACAAGTAAGACACAAAAGGCTAATATCATAAACCAGCCTTCCCAGATGAAATTAGCTGAAGACTGTATTCAACATAAAAGCTTGATAAATTCCACAAGGATTACAGGTCAGTTGTTCATAATTTTCCCATGGAGTAAAAGTACATGTAGTGCATGCGTGTGTGTATGTGCGCACATGCATGTGTGTTCAGTGCTGTCAAGTTGCTTCCAGCTTATGGTGGCCCTATGAATTAATGACCTCCAAAACATCATTAACAGCCTTGCTCAGGTCTTGACAACTGGGGGCCATGGTGTCTTTTATTGAATATTATAAGCTTCAGACAACTTTGGACTTTCCTTTTGCATCCATTCACATCAACTAATGGATATCTTTTTGGCTTTAATCCTATTGCATCATTAAGAATAACACTATTTGTAGTTGTCTTTAGCTCTTTCCCAATAGTTGACTGAGTGCCGTCTGACATGAGGGTTCTATCTTACAGCAATCTCTATATAATAGTCCTCATAGCATATTGCCTGTTTCCAGCTCTCCCATTGGCTGCACAATGTGCTCCATCAACCACTGGCCCTCAGCTGCCACTCAAGAGTACTCATGTGCCATTGGCGGGGTGCTGGGTCTGCTCCTCTTCCCCGCCCACTCCCAATTCAGCCACTGTTCCCTGTCAGAATAACTGGCAAACGGCTGTCTCTCCTGACAAAGACACTTCTCCTGCTTGGCTCCTCTGTGGGACTAACTTTTTCCTCAGTGGCTGTTGGTAGGCAACCAAGCTTGGTTCTGTCAGTAAAAAGACAAGGGAAGGAAACCCTTTCCAGGCCTTTGTGAGGAACTCACTGGGGCCAGTCCAGACTAAGGTTGCCAGCTCCAGGTGGGGAAATTCCTGGATATTCTGTGTCTAAGGAAGGCTGTCTAAGGAAGTCAGAGTTTGGGGGAAGGAGAGGCCTCAGATGAACAGAATGCCATATAGTCCACTCTCCAAAGCAGTTATTTTCTTTGGGGGGGGATCTGTTGTCTGGAGTTCAGTTGTGATACCTGGTGATCTTTAGGCTCCACCTGGAGGTTGGCTACCCTAGGCATGATAGTCAGCGCTTCAGAGCAGGGTCTGCTAGACCCAGGTTCTTGCTGTGGGAGCTGAGTGGGTGATTTTGGACCAGTCACAGACTTTCAGCCTAACCTACCTCACAGGGTTGTTGTGCAAGTCAAAAGGGAGAGAGGAGAATGATGTAAGCTTCTTTGGTCCCCATTGTAGAGAAAACTTATACTTTTCCTCCTGGGGAACCATTGTTGCCAATCTCCATGTGAGGTCTGGAGATCACTGAAAATTACAACTGCTCTCCAGATGGCAGAGATCAGTTCCCTTGGAGAAAATAGTGGACTCTGTGTCCTTATACCCAGCTGAGATGGCCTTCCTATGACAGCCAATGTGACATAGCAGTCAGGGCTTCAGAGCATGGTAGAAGCTACAGGTGTGTGTGTGGGAGACAGAAAGCTGAAGAGTGAGGGGCAGATAACAGCAGGTTGATGCTTGGTAGGGAAGGAGATATAGTTGCCAACTCCAGGTTAGGAAATTCCTGAAGGGGTGGGGCCCAGAAAGGGTGAGGTTTGAGGAGGGGTGGGAACTCAGATACATGCAATGCCTCCAAACCAGCCATTTCCTCCCAGAGAACCATTCTTGCCAATCTCCAGGTGAGGGCTGGAGATCACTCAGAATTACAACTGCTCTCTAGGAGGGAGGAGGGAGGAGATGGAAAGCTGAAGTCAGAGGGGCAGATAAAGGTAGGTTGATGATTGGCTGGGAAGGAGATAGGGTTGCCATGTCCAGGTTGGGAAATTCCTGGGGATTTGAGGGGTGGAGCCTGGAGAGGGTGGGGTTTGAGAAGGGGTGGGATCTCAGACAGGTAAAATGCCATAGACTTCACCCTCCAAACCAGCCATTTCCTCCCAAGGAACCATTGTTGCCAATGTCTAGTTGAGGGGTGGAGATCACTCAAAATTACAACTGTTCTTCTGGTGACAGAGATCAGTTCCTCTGGAGAAAATGGTGGACTCTGTGTCATTATACCCTGATGAGGTTGCCACAGCACATTGACGCTGAGTGCCCAAGGCCTGGGTATTCTCCCAGAGCCTCTTTCTAGAGCTCGTTGTATTTATTTCCATAATGGGACTTATTCCTAGCATAGATATAATTTTGGATTGCCTCATCAGAGGTGTTCAAGGTAAAAGATGATCAGAAGTGGTTTACCATTGCCACCTTCTGCTCAGTACTAACCAGGGCTAGGTGAATTGGCACAGTCATTATCTATGCAAGATCCTCTGCCAATGTCACCTTCCCCTACTGCTGCTACCCATCAAGGATTCCTCTGGCTCCCTCACCATTAGAAGCACCATTCTCTTCTGCTGATGTGACCACTGATTCCTGAAGAGGGTGAATGCATCTTAGCCTGGTGTCTCTGCTGTGATCATTCTGCTGCTGATGTGACCATTGATTCCTGAAGAGGGTGTGTGCATCTTAGCCTGGTGTCTCTGCTGTGGTCATTCTGATGCTGATGTGACCATTGATTCCTGAAGAGAGTGGATGCATCTTAGTCTGGTGTCTCAACTGTGACCATTCTGCCTTAACTGACTGCTAGTAGTTAGCCTCTTGTCAGAGTCTAAATTCCTTATGCTATTGCTCTCAGCTTCATCACATTAAGGTGTGCATCCAAAAGGGGGCAAATAGTATAGACTGACTAAGTTTTAAAGGCTGTAAACCAAACCAAGCTATAGTAACAACAACAATGACAATAATGACAATAATAATAGTTGTTGAAGCTGCTGCAATCTACTTGCTTAATCAATTAAAACAATTTCATTGTATGAAAAGTAGCCCCAATTGACCCAGCAGCCAACTTTTTTTTTAATATTGTAATAAGTACAATATTTATAAAAACTACAAGAGATCTTTTTTGGTGCAATCCTAAGCAGACTCATAACCTTCTAAACCAATTAAAGTCAATAGGCTCAGAAGGGTGTAGCTCTGCTTAAGACTACACAGTTCATCGTTAGTGATGATTTATGATACAACCCATGTGTACGTCATCTAAAAATGAAGTTTGTTTCCCCCACACTTAGAACAATTGTTTCTGATACGTGCATTTATGTAATTATGCCAAATGTGATCTTGTTTGGGGGGAATGGCAAAGATGCTTCATAGTGAAAGGAAGTCCGATCCATGGTTAACAATACTGCTTATTTATTTTATATCCCACTCCACCCCATGGACTCATGTTAATGTTCCCTAGCTCCCTTGAGAAACCTGCTGGGTGGTAAGTAGGATATAAATATTTTAAGCAGTACTAGTAGTATTAGTTGTCATCATAATAATAGTAGAAGCAGCAATAGCAGTTGTCATTGTATAATAGTGACATTGACGAAATATAAGTAGAACAGGTAAAAAGGAAAGTACAGAAGGAAAGGAAAAGGCTAGAGATGTTGATAAACTGCTTGCCTCATATTCATTAAGTTAAAGGTATAGTCAAGGCCCCATCATTTAAAAACAACAACAACAACAACACTGATTGATGTCTATTCATATAGGCCAGTAAGGACATGATCCTGTCAAACAGTGGGAAACATTTGGATTCCTCATTGATTCCAGTGGATGAATTAAGCTCATGCATAATTCTTTCCTACCAAAGTCAATAGAATTTAAGTGTTTAAGACTGACTGGATCATGCACAGTGTTCACTTAGCAAAATATGGAAGCCATATTGAAAATGTAAATAACATTTGTAAGAATTGCCACATGGCAATTCCTCTGAGAGCCAGTTTGGTGTAGTGCTTAAGTGTGTGAACTCTAATCTGGGAGAACCGGGTTTGATTCCCCACTCCTCCACTTGCACCTGCTGGATGACCTTGGGCATGCCATAGTTCTGGCACAGCTGTTCTTGAAAAAGAGCAGTTTCCATCAGAGCTCTCTCAGCCCCACCTACCTCACGGGGTGTCTGTTGTGGGGAGGGGAAGGGAAAGGAGTTTGTAAACCACTCTGAGACTCCTTTGGGTAGTGAGGGGAGGGGTATAAATCCAATCTCCTCCTCCTCCTCCTTCTACATTCTAGAGTTCTAAGCATCCAAAGCTCCAAGTTCTAAGGTTTTCTCTGACCAAGGGTTTACCAGAGCTTATCTTTCAGTTCCAGGGCTCACCACTGAGATGAAAGAAGACATAAGTAGAGCCACTGAGAATGAGTTCAAAGCACTGCAGCAATACTTTCCTTCTTCAATGAGTCCTATACTTCCTGAATTAAGGGATAAAGATTCCAGATCAGAATATGGTGACTTCTGTGTGATGTTAAATCCTGCCCATTTTTTTTCTTCGGAATTAACAGTGAACCCCCTTTGGCCTATGCAGAAAAGAATGTTGCATCTATAGACGTGCAACTGTATATTGATATCCAGTACCGTTATACTAGACATGAAAATGATTTTTGGCCTGCTCGTCACATCTAGCTTGCTAAGGACTCTTCCTTTTTTAAAAAACTTTTCTTCCTCTTCACCTAGAATAAGCATGTTGGGAGGGAATTGCTGGGGCAGTGTAGAGTTGCATGAGCTGGAGGAAAAGTCTTGGTAGGTTACAGGAATCTGGCTCCTTTGATTCTTGAATAATAAGTGCCAGTATAGAATTCTGTGTATCATTTTATTTATTTACAAGATTTTTATTCCACCTTTCCACCCAACTAGAGCCCTTAAAGTAGAAAAGTTTTAAAACATTAAAAACAATATATACAGACACATATATCCAATATAAATGCATATATATGCACCCTCAAGGAATTGTGGTGGGAATGATTCATACACAGAAACCTGTTTCAAGTTCAAGGTCTCTGTCTTGAATGGCAATTCAGTATCTCATCTTCCTAATTATAATTGATACTTTCTTCTCATTGGCATCACTTTGCATTTATCACTACAAGTTCATTTGCCATTGTCTGCTTTCTTGGGCAGCTGTGATTAATTAATCATTTTGAACAGGTTTCTTCAGAATAACTCTCTGCAAAAGATTGGTCTCATTTTCTCGGTCACCTGATTCTTGTGAGTTTTCTACATTATTAGTCACAATGAGAACAACAAGATATCATTATGGAGGAAACTAGACTTGGGGTGCGATCATACATACTGGAAGCAATGGCAGCCATGCAATTCCCCCACGGATTAAAGGGATGTGATCAGACAGACACATCTGTCTGGTGTCCCAGAGCCATTGGCGGGGCGTCGTTTCATGCGGCAGTAGCATGGAAAAAAGCTACTGCCAAAAACTCAGTATTGTGGGGAACTGCAGGTGCGTGGCGGGAAATTTGATTGTGCAAACGTGTGTCATTGCAGACGGGGCAAACAGCCTCGCTTCCTGCCCACCTTTTCCCCCTTCTGTGCGATCGCAGCCTTGGATAAACTCTTAGACCAATCCATTGGGATAATAATTTTCAGTGTTCTTCATATGGTGCCTTTGCTTTCTTTTTACAAACTTTTCTTGAGTTCACACAGATAGCTGCAAAAGCAATACTGCATAGGAACCTGGAATGTAAGATCTATGAATCAAGGTAAGTTGTATGCGGTCAAAAATCAGATGGCAAGACTGAACATTGAAATCTTGGGAATCAGTGAACTAAAGTGGATGGGAATGGGTGAATTTAACTCAGAAGACAAAGGCAGTAATGGGATACAATCTCAAAAACAACAGAATGAACTCAGTCCAAATCCAAGGCAAACCATTCAACATCACAGTAATTCAAGTCTATGCCCCAACCACTGATGCAGAGGAGGCTGAAATGGACTGGTTCTATGAAGACCTACAACACCTCCTAGAACGAACACCAAAAAAGATGTCCTTATCATCATAGAGGACTGGAACGCTAAAGTAGGAAGTCAAAAGGTAACCAGAATAACGGACAAGTTTGGGCTTGGAGAACAAAATGAAGTCGGGCAAAGTTTTATTAAGAGCAAACACCCAACAACCTAAGAGGTGACTCTACACATTTACATCACCAGATGGATAACACCAAAATCAGATTGATTATATCATTTGCAGTCAAAGATGGAGAAGCTCTATACAGTCAGTGGAAACAAGACCTGGAGCTGCCTGGTGCTCAGATCATGAGCTACTCATTGCAAAATCCAGGCTTAAACTGAAGAAAGTTGGGAAAACCACTAGGCCATTCAGATTTGACCTAGATCACATCCCTTATAAATATACAATGGAGGTGAAGAATAGGTTTATGGGACTAGATTTGATGGACAGAGTGCCTGAAGAACTATTGACGGAGGTTTGTGACATTGTACAGGAGGAAGCAATCAGCACCATCCCAAAGAAAAAGAAATGCAAGAAAGCAAAGTGGCTATCTGATGAGGCTTTACAAATAGGAGAGGGAAGAAGGAAAGCGAAAGGCAAATGTGAAAAGGAAAGACTGACCCAACTGAATGCAAATTTCCAGAAAACAGCAAGAAGAGATAAGGAGGCTTTCCTGAATGAACAATGCAAAGTAATAGAGGAAAACAATAGAATGGGAAGACTCTCTTCAAGAAACTTGGAGAAATCAAGGGAACATTCCATGCAAAGCTGGCCATGATAAAGGACAAAAACGTTAGGGACCTAACAGAAGCAGAAGAGATTAGGAAGAGATGGCAAGAATACACAGAAGAACTGTACAAGAAGGACCTCAGTTTCCTTGACAACCACAACAGTGTGATCACTGACCTCGAGCCAGACATCCTGGAGTGTGAAGTCAAATGGTCCTTAGAAAGCATTACTAACAACAAAGCTAGAAGAGGTGATGGTATCCCAGCTGAGCTATTTAAAGTCTTAAAAGATGATGCCGCTAAAGTGCAGCGCTCAATTTGCCAGCAAATTTGGAAAATGCAATAGTGGCCACAGGATTGAAAAGGTCAGTTTACATTCCAATCCCAAAGGAGGGCAATGCCAAGGAATGTTCAAACTATCACACAATTGTACTCATTTCACACACTAGCAAGGTCATGCTCAAGCTCCTACAAGCTAGGCTTCAACAGTACATGGATAGAGAAATGCCAGAAGTACAAGCTGGGTTTCAAAGAGGTAGAGGAACTAGAGATCAAATTGCCAACATTTGCTGAATTATGGAGAAAACAAGGGAATACCACAACTACTTCTGCTTCATTGACTATGCCAAAGCCTTTGATTGTGTGGTCCTTAAAGAGATGGGAGTACCAGACCACCTCACATGTCTCCTGAGAAACCTGTATAAGGGTCAAGAAGTGACAGTTAGAACCAGATACGGAACAGCTGATTGGTTTAGCATAGGAAAAAGAGTACAACAAGGATGTATATTGTCACCCTGCTTATTTAATTTATATGCAGAGTACATCATGTGGATGAATTACAAGCCAGCATTAAGATTGCCAGGAAAAACATCAACAACCTCAGATATGCAGACAATACCACTCTAATGGCAGAAAGTGAAGACGGCCTCAAGAGCAGATTGCTGAGGGTGAAAGAGGAGAGCACAAAAGTTGGCTTGAAACTCAACATAAAAAAAACTAAGATCATGGCATCTGGCCCTGTACAGGCTTTGAACCTCTCAGAACTCAATCCAGGGGATAAGAGGCACAATTCCTGATACTCTGCCAGCATGTACAGGATCTTACTTCTCTCTCACGCCCCTCCAGGTCTGAGGATACCAAAATCCCATATGCTTAAACAAACCCAGGAGTATGTCTGCACACACTCCTGGCTTATCAGTAGTCACTGCCACCAAGATCTCTTATATCAGGGCCCTCACCAAAGGCTCAAGAGAAGAGATCTAAGCTTCTGCCTGGTCTAGAGGACTTAGCAAGTTTACCAGCTCTGTGCCAGAGCTGCAGATACTTAAGTAACACACAGTGGTAGCCTTCAGCTGAGTCAGCTCAGGCAATGAGATTTAGGCTTAGAATCGAGTTGCAATCCATGACTCACTCAGGTAATATTAATGGATATTATCTTTATTCAGTACAAAGCATGCATGTAACTAGAGGCTAGCGAGAAGGTACATAAAACAAATAAGATCTATAGTTTCTTCAGCTCTAACTATACATAGAGGGATTCATAATTACCAGTCATTCAGAGATACCAGATAATTCAATGTCTTTTGTGGAACCAGGGAATCTTCAGGATGAACCACATGGCTGATGAAGGCAACTAAGACCAGCTTGGTTGCCTAGCGGTAAAATTCCATGTTGCAGGTTTGTAATCGAAAAGGGAACTCACTCTAAGAAAGGGGCCTCTTTCCAAGAGAACTCTGTCCCTCTTCCCATAGGGTAAGCACAACTCCCTCCCTCTCCCATCATAATTGAATACGGCCATTTATCCAATCACAAGGGATTGAAGAGATATCTAGGTGTAGGCATTGCTGACGTGACTAAAGGCACGTCTGCTGAGCTTTGATGTGTTAATGCATGGGACATCTGTGTCCCCCTAGCTTGGAAAGATGCCTCGATGTCTACTTCTTCCCAGCAAAGGTGTCAAAGTGGCTTTGTATATGGATATCAAGCTTGGCATCTGTGCAGACCATCTGTTGCAGGTGACAAAAGTCACATGGAGATGTCGGCAGCTAGACCATTTGGCCGTAGCAGGAATGAATCAGGAAAGTCTTTTCCTATACAGGCCCCACCATTCCTTGGCAAATAGAAGGGGAAGTCATGGAAGCAGTGACAGACTTCACATTCCCGGGATCCAAAATCACTGCAGATGGTGACTGCAGCCATGAAATTAAAAGACACCTGCTTCTTGGGAGGAAAGCGATGGCAACGCTGGACAGCATAATAAAAAGCAGAGACATCACCCTGCCAACATAAGTCCATATGGTCAAAGCAATGGTATTCCCAGTAGTAATGTATGGCTGCAAGAATTGGACGATAAGGAAGGCTTTTGAATTATGGTGCTGGAGAAGATTCATGAGAGTCCCTTGGACTGCAAGGAGATCAAATCAGTCAATCCTAAAGGAAATCAACCCTGACTGTTCCCTGGAAGGCCAGATACCAAAGCTGAAGCTCAAATACTTTGGCCACCAAATGAGAAGGGAGCATTCATTGGAGAAGACCCTGATACTGGAAGAGATTGAAGATAAAAGAAGAAGGGGACGGCAAAGGATGAGATGGATAGAAAGTGTTATCGATGCAACGAACATGAAACTAAGCAAACTTTGGAGGACTGTTGAAGACAGGAGGGCCTGGCGTGATGTGGTCTATGGGGTTGCAAAGAGTCGGACTCGATTGTGTGACTGAATAACAACAAAAATTACTCAAAGTATTTTGTTTTTTAAATATAACTTAACTCTTGCCTGAATCCAGGTGTTCTAGCCATTTCAGTTTCTTATAACCATTTTTTCTGTTGTGCTTTGAAAATTCATATGGAGGATTGTAATCTGACCTTCATCACTCAGAGGTTCTCAGAGCACTAGATGTGATGGACTGAAAATACAAAAGCAAGAAAGGAGACTGTTTGTTTCCAAGCAGGGCAAATAAATTTTCAGTTCTCCTCATGATCCAGTGGAATACTTGATGCAGGAACACATCCAGCTTGATTTCAAATGTGAGACCTATTTTGTTTCTTGCATTTGTTTATTGTTAGGAGGAGAGCTTTCTCCACCAAAATGTTAGGAAAATGTTATATCCAGTGTTACATGTGTCAGATAGGAGAGCCAGCTATGTGGATTACATACTCGTGTCTCCTGTTTTATGGTCAATTTTCAAGACACATAAGACCAGGAAGTGATCATCTCCCTCTTAAGGGGGTTGTTTATTTCCTGTTAACATTCTCATTTATTGTCCAGTCACAGAATTATGGGCCTAATATTCGGTGAGAAATACCTTAAATCGTCCATGAAG
Source organism: Gekko gecko (assembly GCA_029375565.1). Taxonomy (NCBI): domain Eukaryota; kingdom Metazoa; phylum Chordata; class Lepidosauria; order Squamata; family Gekkonidae; genus Gekko; species Gekko gecko. Next base: position 56,947,345 of record JAPDNY010000003.1, on the reverse strand, counting down.
TCCGTCTTGGAAAATAGACTACTGCTTCTAGGTGAATCAATGCTAAATCTTAGGAACCAAGTAAAATAAAGTGAAAGTAGCATAGTAGAAATCTATCAAGAGAAAATGATCTGTTGTGTCCACTAGACGTTCTTCTAGAAATTATACAAGGCCATTGAGCACCTGATATGAAAAGGAATGTAAGGTAGGAGAAAATATCCTATCTAGGTAAATTAGAGAAACTTCATAGTAGATCTGGTTTAACTTTAACTCAGAGAAGATTATAAAAAAGCCATTCATTCTATAACAACCACAGTTTGCACGGGAGACAAGTACAAATCAAAACATCTTGAAATACAGCACATTAGTTAATGATAGAAGTTGTCTTGGCTTGAACTTGCTAAGTCAAGCCCACATTTGTGACATATCCAAATGGTTCCCTTTCTTGGCTAAATTCCAGTTGATTGTAGCTCACTTCGACAAAACTCCTGCTCATGATTCCAAAGTGAAGGGAATGCACACCTCCCTGTATGGGGCATGAAATTCATCCATCATGAAAATAGCTATAAAAAATCCTTATAATAGAATGAAAGAAGTCATTTCTGAAGTAATTTTTAATGTCTTGTTTATAGCTATGAATGCATGAAGTTGCGTTATATTGGATCAGGTCATTGACCCATCAAAGATGGTATTGTCTACTCAGACTGGCAGCAGCTCTCTGGATCTCAGGCAGAGGTCTCTTGCATCACCTACCCAATCTTTCCCACTAGAAATTCTGGGGATTGAACCTAGGATCTTATACATACAAAAGAGATGCTATACCACTGAGTGATGGCCCCTCCCCAAAGCCATGCCCCCCTCATGCTCTTTCAGACCAAAAATGTCCCAAACACTTTCATAGCAAATCAGTTCTGCAAAGCAAACCATCTTTCTGCTGTTGTTCCATAAGCACACTGATAATATCCTAGGACATTTTTTTACAATAGAAGCTTGGCTGGATTAGGCTATGATAGAGCCAGCCAGTTCTGTTCAGCATAGAAGGGGGTCAGTCCTTGAAGTGCCAAAGCTGAAGCCAGTTGATAGTAGCAGGGTGGATTTTTTAAACTCAGACTTATGTCCCCTTGACTGTAAAGACTGAAGTGGAATGTGTCCACTCTGGCCTGCAGATCCTGTTCCACCATGCCCTCCAAGGTTTTTCCAACACCTAGAGAAGCCTTTCTTTATCTCATGGGTAACCACTGCCACCACCTGACCTTTATAAGGAATTACCCACTGGGAGGGTCAGGACTCCCAGTACTTCCCTTCCAAGTTCTGAGGCCTCGCCTCTGTCTCTCCCGCTGCCAAGTGTCTGATCACCATGGGGACCATTTATTGCCTTGTGTGCCACTGGAGGAATAGCTGCTTGTCAATTGCCTGCCTTCCCCTTGGCACTCCTTTAAAAATAGCATGTCCAAGATGGTGGAGGTCTGTGGTACAGAGAACCACTACTAGCTTAAAAAGTTATAAAGTATTTATTATTAAGAGAAAATGTCCACAAGCACCAGATTTTAGCACAGTGCCAGATTGAGCAAGGGATTAAAAATAAATGGGTAAAAAACAGAATTCCTCTGTCCCTCTATCTATATATGCTCTATCAATTGTTAATATATAGGACAGGCTACTTAGCTTAGAATGTTCTAGCTGTCTACAGAGTTGCTTTTACCTTGCAGCATCCTCTGGCTGTCCAGGTGAGCACATGGGAATGTTTTCCTCCTTCAGAATTCAGTTAAAAGTTATGTCTGCTCTGATGGACTCAGCACAAAAGAACACTTCCTCCTTGCTTCTCTCTTTCCCCTCCCACTGACCCAGTCAGGCCAGGTCAAAGAAGCTTTTCCTGAAGACTCCAGAACTTTTCTTCCTGAAGACTTTTTAGTCTTAATTCCTCCAGCTCTCTGTTCCCTGCTTGAAGGGGTGGGGGAAGCTTGACCATCCAATTGTATAAACCTATTAGCATTTGTATGAAGGTGGGCTGAGGTAAGTCTGGAAAGCAGCTGAACTGACTTCTCCCCTTTTTGCCTGTTCTCTGTCCAGAGAGAGAGAGAGAGAGAGAGAGAGAGAGAGAGAGAGAGAGAGAGAGAGAGAGAGAGAGAGAGAACTTTAAAAACTCAGAGAGAAGGTTTTGCTCTTTTCAAACCTCCCAGGGAAAAATACATTTCTTCACAAAGACATTGAAATGAAATTAATGTTGAATGACATCGTTGATAATGTAATGTAACAAGAATGTTCCTTCTGCATTCGTTCCTTACAGAAAGTAAGATTTTTGAATGAAAAATGGATTGCTCTGAGACAGCTGTATTGTGCGGCCTTTATTTGTTCCATTCTTTGGTTCTGAATGCTGCCAAAAATATCATTGGAATTTCAATGATTACAAAGTTATCCAAATCTAGCCTAAAATGTAAGGATGGGTAGGCAGACCTGAAGATCGAATGAATTATGAACCTCACACCATGCTGAAAGTGTGGCTTCATATCCATGTTTAGATATACAACTGCATCTGCTACATTTCCCTAAGGCCAGCAGGCATATTTAATGGCAGGTTGAGAAGTCAACACAGCACTGGGAATTGCTTGAGTACCCATGGCGTTCTACCACTGGCAGCAATTTGTAAATGCCACTTCTTGATAGACTGCAAATAATTAATGACTGAATGGTTAAACAGATTGCCTGGAAAGGAAGCCATTGTAAGCGCTGATCACAGACAGAAAATAATTTTCTTTTTTTAAAAAACAAAACTGCTGCTAACAGTAGGTAAAAAGTTAATGAGAAACATGCAAATGAGGAACACGTAAATAATTAATACTTCCTTCCATTCTGAGAAAGATTTGTTGATGTTGCTGCTTAATAATCTGTAAATTCATAGGGTTCTTAATCCTTTACAATGGGGGTTGGGTTGCTCAATATTTTATTAAAGGAGGGTAAATTGTTGCACTAATTACTTAGCAAATATGGCTTTTCATGTGTCTACCTCCCAAACATCATTTTGGGATGCCTTGAGCAAGTCACTTGATAATAGTATGCAAGATGGAGCACACTAGGGCATTACAAACAGACAAGGGCTTATCAAGTTTGCTAAAGAAGTATATCAGTTGCATGACTCTAATTGTACAAATGCTCTTTTCCCAGCTGTTACCCAAATAAATGTGCATGCACCTTGACAAAAAGAGCATCCTACCTCCAAAGGGTCAGAAGCTCATACACACCTATGCTTAGGGCAAATATCATTGGGACCATATTGCCCGATGTATACCGGGGTCCAAGATTTGATCTAGTGCCTCATGAGGCTGTGCAGATTCTTAGAATAAACAGACATTGGTTTAAAGTTAAGGATTTATTAAGAAATGAATAATAAAAGAATAATAGCAAAGGGAATTAGCAAATTAAATCGAGTTTGAAACACACACACTCTAATTAAATGTTCTACAAATCCTAACTTCTACTAAATCCAACCTATCCAAATAATACTAATTTAAATACAGCCTGTCCTAGTGAGTGAAGTTGGGTAGAGTTGGTCAGAGGAAAGAGAAATCAGTATGGGAGAGGGTGAGGTGGAGGAGCTGAGCACAGCCTTTCCAGGTGCCTGCATTGGAATAGCAGGGCCAATGCAGAGTCACACACACCTTCCCCAAGATGCATTTTCACCTAGGAGTTTGGAGCCAGTAGCTGGAGCCCATTATTGAGATGGGGCCCAACAACTATAGCACCAACACTCAGATTCTTGGGACTGTACCCCAAATGTGGGAAGATAGAAGAGGAAATAAGATGCTTCTCCAAGCAGATTGGGTTGGAGCCAAAAGTTTCAAACCTCATTGCTAGATCAATAAGAGAACAATGAGGGGGAAACTGGGTATATCGATTACTACTTTGATGTGGTTTATGACCCAAATGGAAGAACAAATTTAGGCAATATGGTTACCATTTGACTAGATTAATTGGGGGGGGCACACTGAGGGAAATGAATATATCAAAATCAGAGATAGATGAGTTGATGTATCCTTGTCAACTGATAAATATATCCTGTTAGTGTTTGTGGAATGCTGAATGTAATTAACTCAGGATGAGTTCAGATTGACAGTTTGCCCCACTATAGCCATGTTCCAGCCACGTTTTACAAGTGGGTCAAAGGGGGCGTTCACACAGGCACATCTGCCTGGCATTCCCCACCCATAGTCAACCCGTGCTGTTCCACTTCGTTCCCGTGTTAAAGGATACCTGGTAAAAGCAGTAGCAAATCCGTGATAGCCTGTTTATCCTGCTTCATTCCACTTCTGGGAAGTGTGAATGCCAACCTGAAAAGCTGGGAGCAACCCACGTTGCGCATAAGGCAGCAGTGATATGATTGGCTGTGCTCCGCTCTACCACTCAATGCAGTGCCGGTGCAGCGGGTACGCTCCCGGTATGCTCCCGCATCAGTTGGCGCAGTGTGACTGGGAAAACCCAGAACAGTTTGTTCTGGGACTTTTTTTGCCACAACTGGATCCCACTTCAAACTGTCAGTCTGAACTCAGTCTTAGACACTGTTATAACCTTTGAATGTAGGGGGATTACATTCTCTTTGAAGTGGTATGATTTGGTGTATGGTGTGTGGTATTTTCTCTTCTGCCCCCAGATTAAAGAAGCCAGGGCCCAAACTCACCACAGGTCCTCTTTGTGGCCCTGAAAGGGAGGAGGGAGGTGAGGAAGGCGATGGCGGCCATGGCAGCTCCATCTGGCTGGGTGGGACCAGTTGCATGGACAGGTGAAGGGGCCAGGTGGCTGTAAGTACACATACCTTTGGCCTGCCCGAGCCTGCCACCAGGTGTATCTTATGGCTGGAGGGTGGGGGAGAGGGCTAAGTAGTAGGGGTGGGCAAGCCATGGATTTAAGGTGCTATGCCACCCTGGGATGCATCTTGCCACATGGGTTTTTGCCCACCCATCCCTCCTTTTGGTGCCTCTGTCCGTGGGGAGACGGCATGTAGAGTACAGTTTTCTCACTCTGGGGGAAGCTCCACATGGGGGGGGGGCACACTGGACAATTCTGTCTTTTTCAGGTTAAGACAGTTTGTTCTTCAGTTATTTGTCACAACATGGGGTGGTATCAGCATGGGGCCAGATCCATTTTCAAAAAAACAAACAAACCTGGCCTCCATGCTCATTTTCTGAGTATGGGGACTTCCTTAAGGGATCTTTGGCTGAGGGTTCAAGGGGCATGCCCAGCTTGGGGGCTGCCATGAGTTACCCTCACATTCAGGTGACAGGGGAGATCACGTAGTGGTTGTTATCCTTGTGGGATCAAGCATCCTGTAACCCTATGGTTCCCTCACCCCAGCAGGTGGGCTGGGGTGGGCAGGAGATCACTGACTGGCAGGCGAGTCAGATGATGACTAGGATCCGGTGCCTCATGCTTTGTCAAGGCTTCTTACAACCGTAACCAATAAAGTTGTGGCCAATTTTATTTCAAAGCTGGGTTGTGCTTTTATTAGGGCTCGAGTAGTAGGGAGACCCCTTGCCTTCAGCACCCTCCCCCCTCCTCTTGGTGCTGGGGCCACAAAGAACTTCCAATCTATTATTCCATGCATTGGTAGAGGTCAAATTAAGAAATAGAGCTAAAAAAGATGCATAGTGGGGTTTTGGGCTTGAATGTTTTCAGGAGGTGTCCCACTTTGCAGGAGTAGCCTGTAGCAGATAGTCCCACCAGTCAACACTGCAACCCAAGGGGAACTCGCTTGCAGCAGCCTCTGTTGTGGTGAAGGGGCCAGTGAAGGGATCCCAACTAAGTATTTAAGTGCTGATCTGAGAGCTCTCTGATGGGGTAATACTGCCAGTACTTTTAGTTGAAGTAGTGGGAGCAAAGCAGCTTAATGTTCAGGGCGCCCCTGAGGACAGAAGGAGAGATTTTCTGTTAGTAAATTGTGTTGCTCTTCTCTTCTTGATACTTTAGAACTAGATGCTGTTGTAGCAGATGTGATGCTCATGAGAGAGAATGAATCTTACTTTGACCCATTCTAGCAGCTACTATTAAATTGTCACATTCGTACTGAAAAACATGGGCTGCAGTTCTAAGAACACTTTCCTTGGAGTAAACCTCATTGAATGAAACAGCTTACTTTGGAGTAGATGTGCTTAGGGTTGCTCCTATAGTTACTTACTTGGTAATGGAAATTGTTTTGCCATTTCATTATCTTTGTTTGCTTATTAGCAATTAATTCCATCCATAACTGAAAGAGTTATCTTAGGTTGGAAATAATTCAGATCAGGAACAAAGATGAGCTAGAATTTTTGATGGTCATGTCAAAATTTGTATAGTCACTGAGAGGAAGAATCGCCAGTTTCATGATATTCCAAAGTGATTTTTCCCCCTGATTGTTGTCAAAGTCCTGAATCTTGAAAGGTCAGTTCCTAATTTTAAAATTTTATTAAACTTTCAAAAAAAACATGTAATTTATATAATACATAGCAGGCAGAACAAATTATATTACATTATGCTCACAAACTGAGATAAACAGAGAACATATTACCAAAGGTGTAACTTATCAATTATGCTTGATATTTCCTCTTGTTGAGATAAATGTTCTAAAATAGGAAACCAAACAGAATCAAAATCAGACTTGGAGGAGGGTGTATATGTATTATTAATATTATCTGTTATTTTTGCCATTGTGTACATATTCCATAATTTGGAATACCAATTCTGTCTACTAGGGCCAATGGTATTTTCCCATTTTGCTGTGATTGTATTTTTAGCTGCTGTAAGTGAAATGGCTACTGTTTTACTAATACTATTCAATCCAATTTCCATTATCCAATAGTTTAAAATAATATGTTCTATTGTAAACTGCAATACAACTCCTGTTATGGACCTAATTTGTGCTATAACATCTTTCTAAAACGCCTCTTAAATTGGACAATCTAACAAGCAATGAAGATGCATTCCATACTGACCACATCCCCTCCAACATTCAGGCTTCACAGATGCTATTAAATGTGCCAGCTTCTGAGGGGTCAAATACCAGAATGTGGGTATTTTGGAAGTTTGAAGTTTTATGTCAATTATGTTGGTTTTAAAGGGAAAGGAAGTCCAGGTTTTTTTCCCAGAAGCTCTTATCTAGAAGTAGATTTGCTAAGGATTGCCATTTATTTTGATAAGTGGTTTGTCCCCCTCCAGAGAGAGGATAGAATAGGTTGCAGCAAGTAGATGTGGGTTTTTTTTATATTCCAGCTTTCTTATATTCCAGTTCAAAAGCAGTTAGAGGTTGTTTCAATATAGAGGTGATATGACTCTGAGAGCAAAAATGCTTGAGCTGCAAGTATTGGAACCAAGGGGTCTAATAATGTATTATTATGGGTGACACCATGTAATGTATCAAGATCTGAATTCCTCCATATATTTATATTAGTAACTGTATTTGATGGTAATAGATTCTTTTGATTAAAAAGAGTTTGAAGTGGTTGAAAGGTCAATTTCTAAGGCACCAGGAAATTGTTTCTTAAGGTAACTAAGGTAGCTAAGCGCCAAACTAGACCCCAACCAACTCACAAAAATATGTGTAGTTTGGCCCACAATGCCTAGGACCTACAATCCTACATAATTTAATGGTCCAACATAAATGGAGCTAAGCAGGGTCAGCCCTGGTTTGTATTTGTATGGGAGACCACCAAGGAATGTCAGAGCCCCTACACAAAGGCAGGCAATGGCAAAGTGACTCAGTCTCTTCTCCCATGCCTTGAAAACCATATGGGGTTGCCATAAGTCAACTGTACCTTGGCAACATACACACACAATAAGTCCAACTGCTCTAATATGATAGGATTCAAGTTGGCTGTTTACTTTATACCCTAAACATTTTAATACTGACACAGTGAAACAGGAGATTGAGAGATTTTGTTTACCCTCCTATTTTATATTTATTCTCAACATCATTTTCACATCACTGTTTCTATAGTTCTCCTATTGAGTTTCATCCATACACTTTGGGAAAATTTTTATGGTAACTGATTCAAGCACCAGCAGGCAAATCAGACCATTCAGGTACCTTAAAGTTTGCCCTGCTGTGTCAGGTTCGAATTGTACACTGTGTGAAATCAGCTCTATTGTCTCCATCAGTAAAGGGTGATAAAGTAATAATTGGTTAATCAGTTCATACAAGGAAACTGTTCATACAAGGAAACTGTTATCTTAATATGACATCTTGTATTAAGTTCCTTCTGAGCATAAGCTACAGTTATCTTATTTCTAAGAAATTTTACTAGAAAATGGTTTTGGTATTCATTTATTAATGTTTTAATTCTGCAGGTTCACATTCATATAAGTCTCAACATGATAATAACAAGAAGCATCAGACATGATTGCAATTGTACGTGTTTTGGGGGCTTCCAGATCAGAGTATTGTAAGAAGCAGTATATAGAGCAATAAAGATCTCAGAAATTCCAACTAGTCAAAAATGTGGCTGCTTACTTGATGACAGGTTCAAGCCAATTTGAATACATTATTCCTCTTGTGATGAATCTTCATTGGTTCCCAGGTTGTTTCTGGCTCTTTAAATGAAAAGTTTGTGCCCAAAATATCTCAAGTGGTACCTTCTCCAGCATGAGGCTTACCCACCAAAATTTCGAAGGTGGGTAATTTGGAGGAAGATTTCTCTAGATGATTCCTGTGACGTATTCATATTAGATGAAAAAGCCTTCCTCCTCCTCCTCCTAAACCTTCTTCAGTTGGATAGCTAAAGTTCAGTTGGATGGCTAAATGGGACACGGTCCTTGCAGTGGCATGTTCTCAAAATTATGTTATACCCTCTCCAATGAGGCCTGTTTGGTACTTCATTTTTTCAGAGCTAGGATAAAATGGGGGGGTCAAATGTGGAGAGGATCAAGTTTTCTGGAAATATGGTGGCTATAACTAAACTGTATGGTCCCTGAAGGGAAACTGCCGGATGCCTCCTTGCTGGTAGATGTATTTACACTCTAGTATTCTTAAAAATGACTTTAGTGGAAAATGGCTTTGTAGTTACTGTTGTTGCAGCTATAGTTGTTTATTACTGTAATCACATGTTTTCAAAGAATAAAAAATTATATATATTTTTTTTAAAATGTGTTTTTGGTTTGACTCCATTCTTGTTTTTCTGGTATATTTCTAAGTTATGCTCCTGTTTCATAACTGATGGTATTATTGGCTTATTTTTATTCAACCTGTTATGTTTTTACATTGCATTTAATATTGTTTATGATTTCTAATAAATTTTGTATTGATTCTCAATATAGTAAGATGCTCAAAGATCCTGCAACCAAATAGTAGGAAAGTATCTTGGATTCTCCATTCAGATCCCTGAAGTTGATAAAAGACCTAAGAAGCAGCTTGTAATTTATGTTCAGGTTTGCATTCTTCAAGTCAAATGAGGACAACTTAAATCTAATTTTTGTCACTTCCAGACAAATAATTTATACAAATTCAGATGCACACGTTCCTGCTTGTGTGTAGATACTCAGAGACAATTTTAAAAAGCAGTCTAGTGATAGAAAAAAATAGTGCAAATAGTGCACCATTAAGACAAGTTAATGTGAACACATAAAAGTATTCACATTTAAATGACTATTAACAGAAAAGGGCATGTAGAAGTTTAAAATGGCTGGCCTTCCCACCATTACCTTTGCAAAATGGAATAAAAAGAAGATAATCTCCTCACTCTCTTATTTATTGCAAGGAAACAACGTCTATTTGCATTATTTCAACCGATAATATCAAATTTGTATTTTGTCAACTTATATTTATCTAAAAATGCTCTAACCCAGAGATGTCGAGCTCATTTGTTACGAGGGCCAGATCTGACATAAATGTCACTTTGTTGGGCCAGACCATGTGTGCCATAAACGTAATGCCAGGTACCGGGGATATAAACTGTATAAAGAACAGCAGCTGGTAAGTTCCAAGTCGGTATTATCCTCACTACAAGGCCCCAGGGTTTGGGAGAGGGGTGCAAAGGAAAACCCATATGGGTGGACTGGAGAGCCAGCTGTGCAGCTCTGGGAAGATGTTCCCACACTGCTTGACCACTACAGATAAAGTTGCTCTGCCAAGCTGAAGCCACAATCAGAGTGGCTCTGCCTGTGCCCCAACCAATAGTCTCCTGTTCCCTCCCCTGCACTAGTTGCTTCTGGGCCACATAAGAGCCCTGGACGGGTCAGTTCTGGCACCTGGGCCTTATGTTTGACACCCATGCTAACTTGCCTTTATCCCAGGGGGAATCAAGGCGCAGTACAAAACAGTAAAAATAATACACAATAAAACCTAACACACAGTAAAATTCACTACTCCTGATAAAAGACAACCTTCACCTCACCTGCTATAGAAAGCCACACGCCTTCAAACACCTCCTTAAATGTACTGACTCTAGAAAATCAATATACTGATTCTAGAAAATTATAAACACTGGCACTTACCTACCTAACTACTTTTAGCAGCATGGGGGAATCTCCAGAAATAGCTTGTCCTGAGCAGAAATAGTTTCCACAGACATGGGATAGAAAGACTTTGTAGAGACAAACAGAGTTTCTGTGTAGTCTCATACAGGAAAAGACAGCCTTGCAAAACAGAGAGCTACAGGTCATGAAGGGCTTCAAAGTTAAAGCCAGTAGCTTTTACAGAAACCAGAGATTCAATAAGAGGCATAACATGAGAAAAGCACTTGGTCTCAATCAACAAACAGCCAGCTGTTCTATTTCAAATCTTTGACATTCAGATACTTTTTGTAGCCAAGTTTAAACAATGAAGTATGGACTGGCTCTAAAGCTTCACAATTCTGAGTGTATTATGCTCATGCATTTTTTTTTCAGAAGGAAAAAAGCATTCCAAAATGAGATGCTGATTAAAAGAATAGTGATGGAAGGATCTGATCTTCTTGAATTACAGAAGATACATTTCACATGGTATCCTGTTGGAGGACTGGGCTGGTGTCTTAATAAGTTTCAGAGGCTCAACAAATAAAAGAGAAGGAAGAGCCAGGCTCTGTCTCCAGCATCCTCAGTAGTTATGCTACAGCAGAGGGCTTTAACAGGATCATGTTGCTGGCCTGAATCCTTATTACTGGTGTGTGAATAATTTGCTTGGTGAATCATTTGCTCTGTAATGGTTTATAGAATTATTGGAGATGGGGGAAGTATGCTGTCCAGGAGGGGGGGTAGTTCTTCCACACTGGGTTTCTTAAGTCGGTTTTGTGAATCTGAGCTCTCTCCGTGCAGTAGGACCACCTTTGTATGGACATTTGTCAAGACAACACATGGCCACATGCAATAGCTTTATTGAGAGCAGGGCAAGGGTAACAAGAAAGTACCAGGCTGCAGACTTCTTGAACTACGAACAATCTCTGTTCATAATGGCAAGGTTTGGCTTCTGAATATGTCTTTGAATTTTACATTGTCCAGTGGGGTTCCTCACTTCCACCAAAAAATTAAAATGCAGTGTCTTTTTGGATAGTTGGCAGTAAAAAAAAAAAAAAAGTTCAGAACTAGGACTAGAATAGAACAATCATTCCTATATGTATCCTGGATATTTAACACAGCTTTTCCTTAACTTCGGAATATGTGATCGCAGTGCTTACGCATTGCCCAGCAGATGGTGGTGTTATTTCAGCAACTCTCTCTGTTTCACTCCCCAAGAGCTCTTTCTTTCTCTGATGCTAGCAAACAAATTTTTTTTCCTGTAATAGTGTCATTCTAGAACCTAGGAACACCCAGGTTGATAACCATGATGGAGGATAACCCCTGGGAATGTGCAGGGTGCCTTACAGCAATAAATTCTTGTATGCTAAAAAGACTCTTGTGCCCATACAAGGGTGTTTTAACAACATTGTAAAAAAACACCACTGCTGTCACCTCAGCTTTCAAATAGGAGGCTGAGAACACATCTAAGACGAACTCTTTGACTATTAAAGACTACCCAAGATGACTGTTTAATACTGTTAGAGAAGAATGTAAGAAATCAGTACTCAGAGACAAACAACATAATTAATATAATAGCACAGGTGTGCAGAGAGTGAAGGCACAGGCTGATACTCAAACAATTAAAATGCTTATTTTAAAAAGGCAAATCATAAAGGCAGATGGCTTTAAAAAGGTAGACAGCAGGGGGGAGATGAAAAATGCCAAAAAGAAAACTACAAACATTTCTGCACTGCCTGATGCCAGATATCTCCCCGAGCAAGGTATCAAAGTGGACTACAGGCCCGTAGCCAGGATTTTTTTAGTCGGGGGGCATTAAAGTTTCTTAGGGGACACTGGGTAATCGAATTAGAGGTAATTTAATTAACTTTAAATAGACTTTCTGGGGAAAATAGAGAGGTGCTATCTGGCTCTGCACTGCCACCATAGCCAGCCCGTTGCACCAGGCAGCTGCACAGGAATACCTGGCTCCTTCCCAGCACTCACCACTGCTCAGGGGCCCTGGGTTGGATGGGAAGTTGTGGGGCCTTGCCAGTAAGACGGGGGGCCTAGCCCCAAGATGCCCCACTATAGCTACGGGTCTGGTGGACTTACATAGAATTCTGTGTCCCCAGGTCAGGGCTAAGCCATGTGGCTCCTCAAGCTTTGGGAAGGACTAAGAGTTGAACCACACAGCTGCCTCCTGAGAGAGCTTCAAGAAATTCCATAGTAACTAGCATCAGTCGTAGCAACCAGTTTATCATTACCCTTCACTGTTAGGAGACTCATATGTGTATGTTTCAGATAGACTGAAATCTTACATTTTGGATTGACTGTGGTCTTCTTTAACCAGTGGGAATATGGGTTGAGCCAGTTGGCAAGAAATGGAGGTAAACAACTGATCATGGGGAATGAGATCAATTGGAAAATGATGAAAACATTAGTTTGATGAGCCACGGTTATAGCTCATTCTCACTGGGCAGCTAAACTTAACACATGGTCAACAAGGCTATCAATTAACTGGGAAAGGAACTCAAGGTTCTAACTGAGGAAGTCAGACACTTCTACATGTCAGTAAACAGAAAAATAGAAGGTAGCTGCATTGTTCCACAGTTGCATTGTTTGGTAATTAAAGAAAGCAGTACAAAATAAAATAATATTTTCTATTGCCCCAGAAGAAGAAGAGGAGGAGGAGGATATTGGATTTATACCCCGCCCTTCACTACCCAAAATAGTCTCAGAGTGGCTTACAGACTCCTTTCCCTTCCCACAACAGACACCTTGTGAGTTAGGTGGGACTGAGAGAGCTCCGACAGAAACTGCTCTTTTCAAGAACAGCTGTGCCAGAACTATAGCTTGTCCAAGGTAATCCAGCGGGTGCAAGTGGAGGAGTGGAAAATCAAACCTGGTTCTCCCAGATTAGAGAGGAGGAAGATACAAGACACCCACAAATGGGTTAAGTTTATTAATGGTTGGTACACATAAAGATTAATGTTTTTCTTATTTTTTTACCTATTTGTGGGCAGTCTCTGGTGGCTGTCAGCATACAGCCAAGCACTCCATGGCTCCAAACCCAGTCAATATTACTGTCCATGCCTTCTTTATACTCACCAGAACGCAAACTTGTAATAAGCGGTGCCAGGCATCATTGTCCATCATTAGGATTTAGCTGGTGCTGCCCAGTACACATACTCCACTTACATAGCCAGTGGGCAGCTGACTCAGAAAAACCTTCCTTCATCTTTACATGCTTCAAGCAGTTTGACAATAATCTCACTAATGCTATAGGAATTAGCACTATTTTGACATCCCTAGTGAGTTCCGCTCTTAACCCATTCTAAAGGGCTAGACATATATTCTAATAGTGAAGTTGGCCAGATCTTTGGATACTTAAATCCAGTGACTGGTGCTGTGAATGGGCAAGATCTTTCTACACCTGAAAAGAGCCCAAGGTTTGCAGAAAAATGTAAAATAGAAAAATACATTGGGGATTTAAAACACACACACAAAAAGGAGTGTCTGTAGCTTTAAGCCCTTGGTGGCTATTGCTAGGCAACTACAGCATTCCAGGCTTCAGTTTTTGTGAGTAAAAGGAAGAGGGAGGAGGGAGGGTCCTTCCCAGGATTGTTTTGACATTTGAGGAGGGATTTCTTGGGGCCAGGACTAACTAGGGTTGTCGGCTCCTGGTTAGGAAATTTCTTGAGATTTTGGGATGAAGTCTGAGGAGAGTAGGGTTTGGAGAATGGAGAGGCCTCAGCTGGATATAATGTCATAAAGTTCATCCTTCAAAGCAGCTATTTTCAGCAGGGGGACAGATCTCTGCTGAAAGTTATAATTCTGGGAGATCTCCAGGTCCCACATGGAGGCCGGCAACCCTAGGCCTGGAAGCAGCTTCTGGGTGACTTGATACCACCCAACTTGCATGTTTCAACTAGGCCTGGCCTCTGCTTGCTACTGTTCAACAGCAGCCACCTTATGAACACCAGTGTGGTGTAGCAGTTAGATATTCAGAGTAGGGTCTGGGAAACCAGGTTCAAATCCCCATGTTGGGTGATTTTGGACCACTCACATACTTTCAGCCTACCTCTCTCGCAGGGTTGCTGTGTAGGTAAAAAGAAAAAGAGGAGAATAGTGTAAGCCATAAAATCCCACCCCACAAGTTCTTAAGGGTTCCCTACCATGCAAGTGGGCCTGGCCAGTGGCCAACATCACACAACTGGGTCAAAGTTTTTGTCACATGAGCTGGTCAATTGTTGTTCAGTCGCACAGTTGAGTCCGACTCTTTGCGACCCCATGGACCAGATCACGCCAGGCCCTCCTGTCTTCTGCTGTCCGCTGAAGTTTGCTCAATTTCATGTTCGTTGCATCGATGACACTGTCTAACCATCTCATCCTTTGCCGTCCCCTTCTTCTTTGACCTTCAATCTTTCCCAGCATCAGGGTCTTCTCCACTGAATGCTCCCTTCTCATTTGGTGGCCAAAGTATTTGAGCTTCAGCTTCAGGATCTGGCCTTCCAGGGAACAATCAGGGTTGATTTCTTTTAGGATTGACTGATTTGATCTCCTGGCAGTCCAAGGGACTCTCAAGAGTCTTCTCCAGCACCATAGTTCAAAAGAATCTATTCTTTGGTGCTCGGCCTTCCTTATAGTCCAACTCTCACAGCCATACATTACTACGGGGAATACCATTGCTTTGACCATGCGGACTTTTGTTGGCAAGGTGATGTCTCTGCTTTTTATCATGCTGTTTAGGTTTGCCATCGCTTTCCTCCCGAGGAGCAGGCGTCTTTTAATTTCATGGCTGCAGTCACCATCTGCAGTGATCTGGGATCCTAGGAATGTGAAGTCTGTCACTACTTCTACGACTTCCCCTTCTATTTGCCAAGGAGTGATGGGGCCAGATGCCATGATCTTAGTTTTTTTGATGTTGAGCTTCAAGCCCACTTTTGCACTCTCCTCTTTCACCCTGAGCAAGAGGCTCTTGAGATCCTCTTCACTTTCTGCCATCAGAGTGGTATCGTCTGCATATCTGAGGTTATTGATCTTTTCCCCAGCAATCTTAATTCCAGCTTGTGATTCATCCAGGCCAGCATTTCGCATGATGTACTCTGCATAGAAGTTAAATAAGCAAGGTGACAATATACATCCTTGTCGTACTCCTTTTCCTATGCTAAATCAGTCAGTTGTTCCATATCCAGTTGGTCAATGCCCCCTCACTATTGCTGGACTCAGACTCAGGCTGGATATCAGCCGTTGCGGCGGAGATCCCCTAGAGGCAGCTAAGGTCTCAGATGTGGACAGTCCAGGCAGGGGCTGTAGACTAATAGGAAGCTGCTTTGCTAAAGGTGTGTTGTGTAACCAATCTCAAAATGGAAAACTGGGGAAAAATTCCCCCCAAATCCCAGGTATATTCAGGAATTACCAGGAAAATCATCAAAGCCTCCCAAAAAGCTGTTTTTCAGACTTTCTTCTGCAGTCCCTTTAAACAGGGCACATTTAAAGGGGCTGCAGAATGCAGCCCCCCAAATAGTTGAGCTGGGAGGGAGACTGCACCCTGCTGGATCAGCTTCAGGCTCTCTTGTGCAGCCCCATTTAAAGCTTAGCAGGCAGGGAGGCTGCTCCCCACTGGCTCATCTGTTTTCCAGGCTCCCTTGTGCAGTCCCTTTAAATGTGACGTGTTTAAAGGACTGTGGAAGAAAACATGAAAAACAGCAGAGAGGTGGGAGCAACCTGTTCCTACCTCTCAGTTGTTTTTCTGCAGCTTTGCTGTTGCTGGTTCCCCCCCCTTTGTTTTTTTCTTCTTGAGTCTATTGGACACCCCCCTCCCCCAATCTGGAATTTCCAAAAAAATCCCAGATCCAAACATTTTACTGGTATTGGGATCCAGGCAGTGTTCCTTCTAAACTGAGTTAGTGTGAATTAGCTCACTATTTTTAGCTTTCAGCTCACAGATTTTTGTCAACTCAGGAAGGATGGCTTCAGAGCAAACTAATTCATGCAGTAGCCAAATCCCTCATTCACAACTTTAATGCCAGTAGCTCACAAAATAAAAATTTTGCTTACAGAATCCCACAGCTTAGAGGGAGCATTGGATCCATGGTGTTTTGGGAATCCTCATTTTTAATGCTCTTGTTAAGTGTCCAAATGTTTTAATCTTTTTATGTTTGCTGTCATGGGGGCCCTGGACAGGTGGCATAAAAATGTTTTAAATAAATAAACACATGTTTTTTTAAAATATATATATATTATTTTCTCAAGGGAAAAAAGTGGGATACAGAAGGGGGAAAGGGGGGGAATATAGATTCCACAAGCTTGTTAAATATTATGAATTGTTCCATACAACAAGTAAAATCAAATATATCACCAAATGTATTATATAATTCAAATAAAGAAACAATTAATAAAGCATCAATTTTACAGAATTTTGGGTTAGATTCTCTCTTTAAGGAATAAACAAAAAACTCTCCTAAAATCAGTAATAATATATTAATGATAAAATAAAATACATCTTTAACAGTTGAACAAATTTCTATCCTAAAAACCTAAATATTGTCTTAATTGTTTATCTAAAGCTGAATTTTATTCTTACTGATTATTTAAATATTAATGGAATACAAAATAAAATATTGAAATATAATCAATATCTTCATCATCTTTAATGTGATATTCAAATAATTCCAGAACTAAAAAGAAAAAAGTTAATTACTCCCATAATATGAGTAATAAGCTTGCCATTTCTGCCGAAATTCATTCAATAGTCTTTTGTTTATATAACTGGTTAACTTTGCCAATGTTGCATACTCAGCTAGTTTTTCTTTCTCTATTGCAGGGCAGTCTTCTGTCTTCCATTTCATTGTAAATATTATTCTAGCAGCTGTCAATATGTATTGAAGTAGATCTTGTGAGTTTCAGAAGGGAGAAAATGCGGGCAGGAAGCGAGGCTGTTTGCCCTGCCTGCAATGACGTGCGTTTGCGCGATCATACCTCCCGCCAGGAGCCCCGCAGTTCCCAATGATACTGGGTTTTCAGCAGCAGCTTTTCACCACACTACTGTGGTGCGAAAGGACGTCCTGCCACTGACTCCAGGATGCCAGACAGATGTGTCTGTCTGATCGCGTCCCTTTAATCCATGGGGGAATCGCATGTCTGTTGCGGCTTCCAGTACATATGATCGCACCCTCTGTCTATTTTATCTGGAAGGATTCCCAGTAACATAGTGTCTGGTTTCATCAGGAATTAGTTTTTAAAATAGCTTGCATTTTCCCATGTATATTTATCTAATATCTTGCAGGTCCACCATATATGATAAAAAGTGCCATCTTCTTTTTTACATTTCCAGCATGCCCCTTTGTAATTCTTCTCCATCTTAGCAATATCTTTTGCGGTGACGTAGCATCAATATAACACCTTGTACCAGTTTTCTGGTAATGCTTGACTAGCAGTAACTCTATTAGCTTTAGTCTATAGGTTTTCCCAACATTGAAACTGCATTTCCTCACCAAAAATTTGCATCCATTTGATCATGCAGGGTTTAACCTGTTCTCCTTCAGAATTGTATTGAAGCTATAGCTTGTAAATTTGTCCTAATAAATGGTCTTTAGATTGTGAGAAAATCTTCCCAAAATCTGTCAGTTCATTGATAGCTCCTCTCTTAATGCAGATATCATTTTTTAACCTGGAAACAATTTGAAAGTATATCCACCACTTTTCAGCTTGTTTAATCTCTTGCCACATCTTGATGCCACCTTGTGAGTTTATCATATCACCATCTATATGTATGAAAGGAAGTCCCCTCACCATAAAATCAATGCGCAGGCCAAACCCCTGGACCTAGAAACACAAAATTTTGGGAGAGCACTCCTGCCATGGCATAGATGCTCACTAAGAAGGGATTTTTAGAAATTCAACCCCTAAGGGTGTCAAAAGGGTAAAATGTGCTCCCCCCATTGATTCCTATGTGGCTGCCAGGCTGCTGCCTCCTTGCACCCCCCAGTCTCTGATTGGTCAGCTGCAGAGCTCAGTGTTCTGAGGTAAAAACAGTTACAGGAGACTGCACAGAACTAAAGACAGTTGAGGAAATCAGGAACAGCCAACAAGAATGCGTAATAATTCATTGAAGATTTAAAGGATGTATGAAAGATTGGAATGGGACTTAGAGGGAGTTGTATGGTGTTTTCATAAGTGGGTGGGATAAGGGAATAAGAAAAAGAAGAGGATACAAACTGAATTGGGATTGGGTTTGGTTGGTCAGTTGTGTAGATGGAATGTGACCTCAATTTATTTATTTTTTTTGTTTAAAATACGAAAGAGAATATATAAGGATATGAATTACTTTTATGAAATATGAAATATATACTCAATAAAGATTATATTAAAAAACACAACCACCTGTGAGGTGCAGTAATGCTGCTGGCCCAGCCTCTCTGATGGCTTCCAACACACTCCCTCCACCTCCTACACCTGACAGGTGGTTGTCTGTCAGGTGCAGCAGTGGTTGCAGGGTGCTTAAAGCCACAAGGGACCCCACCCCAGCAGTAACACCTTAGTGATCCTGCCAGTCCTGCTTCCACAGTGGCTTCTAATATTCCTCCTCTTCCCCCTCCTACACTGGACAGGCACTGGACAGAGAGGAGGTGGGATGCTTACACTGGGGAGGTTTGCTCAGCAGGATTGCCTTAGCCCAGCTGCTGCCCCAGCCTCCCTCATGCCTTTAAACATAATTCCCCCCCAACACCAGACAGGCAAGTGTCTATCAGATGTAGGAGTAGGACCAGGGTACTTTAATCCATCAGGGATGCCACCTCAGCAGGATCCCCTTAGCAGTGTTGCGGCAGCGGGCCCAGTTTAGCCACAATCCCCCCCACAATGGAAATATATCCCAAATTGGTAGAAAACTGGTTTCCTTTATTAGGTTATTTAACTTCTCACAATGTGGGTTCTAGAAAATTGGTTCATATGAACTTGCTTAATATCTGATTGCTCGGATGGTGTTTTGAATATGTAGTTATGTCTCATTTCTTAAATGTAACTGTGACGGACTTAAAGATCTGGGACCAGCAGAGAATAAAACACAGAACACTGCTGGGTCACATGACAGAGTGAGGAGTGGGCCATTTAGCTCAGAACCCTCAGTGATTGGCAGATAACAGACAAAAGGTTCCATTGGGAATGGCAGTTGAGAGAAGCTGCAAAGGAGTTCGGTGTGTGGCAGAGAGCTGAGAAGAAGTCTGTCAGCGAACTGAAGGAATCAGATCTCTGTAGCTCTGTGGAAACAGCCTGTGAACAGTTTATGTAGAGAACTGGGGCTTGAGGGCAATCAGCACTGATTCTCTGAACATCCTGAGGTGAATAAAAGTTTAAGACCTGAATGGTCACAGACACCGTCACTACTCCACAGGGACTTATAGCGTTGTTGAGCGAAGGCTAGAGGGTCTGAAGTGAGGAGTCTGAAAACCTGGTTAGGGGACCAGATTAGGCTCAGAGGGCCAGTCAAAAGTTGACCACTGAAGGAGTGACTGGAGAGTGAGATCTGAGGTGTGTGTTGTGAACTGAAGGAACATCTAGGTACTGAACCAAAAGTAATTAATATACAGCCTAAATCAACATAAGGGAAAGAGCTAAAGCCTCAAAGGAAACAAACTATCCTCTGTACAACTTCCATCCCCCGTTGTGTTGTTTGTGAATAAAGCCTGTTCAGTTTTTACGTTAGCCAGCTGTGGTGCCTACCTATTTCATTGCCAATACACTTAGCAGTGGTCCTTGTAAATATCCCTAACCCAGAAGCAGAACAATTACCCCGAAGAGACATTTGAAGATTTGCTTAGAGAACTGGTCAAAGGAAATCAGCAGCAGCTCTGACCAGGCGCCACACGCAGACCCTCACAGTATTGTCAATATAGAAGGGGCGTGTGTCATAGTAACATAATTGAGAGGCACTTTTGTAAAAAAAAAAAAGGGGGGGAGGTATGCCCTCCCCCCCAATTCAATGCCCAGGCCAAACCCCTGCACCAGGAAACCAAAAATAAAGGGAGTGCATTCCTACTAGGTCAAGCCTCCCACAAAGAGATTTCTGAGAAACACAACCCCTAAGGGGGTAAAAAAAGGGGCAAAATGTGTTCCCCCCATTGTTTTCCATGTGCCTGGCAGGCTACTGCCTCCTTACCCCCCTGTGTTGGTCAACTGTGTAGTTCAGAGTTCGGAGGTAAAACCTGCCCGTTTGCACCTGCCTCCCTCTGATTGCTCAGCTGTGGATCTAAACACAGTTAGAAGAGACTGCAGACAGTTGAGTACAGTTACAGAAATCAGTGATTCAAGTCTCCTGAATAGACATTTTTCAAAAAAGCCAGCATGGCAATTGAGTTAATAAATGTTCACGAGGAGATAGTAAAGGACCTTTCTAGGAGCCATTTCAATGCATGCCTCCCTCATGAACCTGAAGAAATGTCCACTGCATCACCACTCCCTCACACCAACTCCCCCTCAACCTCTCACCTCTTACTGCCCCCAAGAAAGCTCCTGGAAAACATCGAGCCAGATACACCAACATTACAAGGAGGAGACAACTTAGGAATAAGAACATAAGAACATAAGAGAAGCCAATGCTGAATCAGGCCAATGGCCCATCTAGTCCAATACTCTGTCACACAGTGGCCAAAAATACCAGGTGCCATCCAGGTGCCATCAGGAGGTCCAGCAGTGGGGCCAGGACACTAGAAGCCCTCCCACTGCTGCCCCCCTCCAGCATCAAAGACATTTGCACATAGTACTCCTGTGGGGCACTGAGCTACACAGGCCAAGTACTAGTGAGATCACCCTGAGGTGCTCAGAACCATGCAGTCTCCATATGAGCAAAACAATCCAGGAACACAAATAGAAAGGCCATCACTTTTGTGGAAGGTGGCAGGAGTTGACGTAACAGACGACTGGTTCTTAAATGGACAGTTCTATGTTGCCTGCTCCAGAGTGAGCACACCAAGCAGCCTGGTGATCCTAGCACCTGAGGGCAGAACCACCAATGTGGTCTAGAGAGGGGTCCTTCAGTAGAGGGGGGGAGTACGTATGTCTCACTTCATTTTTTACACTATAATCTTCTCCATTAGAATTTCTACAACAAATGTTACATTTCAAACTTCACATCAGTATTATAATTGGATTTACAGAACTTAAATACCATAGTGAAGCATGGATATCAGGCTAGTAAGTTATCAAACAATTATTTCTCCTTGTGTAATTGTCATAATAAGCATCTATTGGTGACATTATTAGAGGAATTGTAGGACTGATTCTCTTTCGTAGCATTTCCCAAATTTTAAATCAGCTATCTATAATTATATGTCTTTTATCCTGGGTTTTGTTTTTTGATGTAGATCTTTTAATCCACAGGTAGCTATGTAGTCCATCATTGAGATTTGAAGATTCTAATTTTATCAGTCTTTCATTAGGACTACTGATCCAATATGAAATCCAAACTTGCCCAGCAGCAAAAAATTACATTTTTTTTTTTAATGTCAAAGGCCGGTTGTAGTCAGTAAAGGGTGAGACAGAAGAATGAAGCAGATTGCCCAAGGCCTTCTTATACCAGGCTTGAACAGCAATCCTCTCTTTAAAAATTTTTTACACACACACACTTTTTTTTCCCCCTGAAGAGCTGGTTGCTAAACATTTACCAGCACACCACTGGCTGAAGTAAAGGTCACTGTTTCCAATAACCACCATCACTCTTGATATACCACAAGTCTATAAGAAGCACAGGACAAAGAAGATTCTACAGCTGCTGTTTCTTAAGTTTCATTGTGCTCAGAACATAATTCTGAAAGCTGAAGGAGCTTCTTAAGGTTTTCAATTTTTAGATCCATGAATTTTATGTATATTCCTCCCCAAAGAGACATTAACCTAAGAATATGAAGCTCTTTGTGTTAACATTTTGACACATCTGGCCAAGTCGTCTGTTCTTGGAATTGTGGCAATGATCTATGTCGGGGTGCAGTGCTCACCCAACACAACGTTTGCAAAAGTATCCAGGAGCAGACAGTTGTGCCAGATGTGTCACAATGCCAACACAGAAAGCTCAAGTGAATATAAAACTGAGCAGGTGTGATATGGCTGTAATAGCAGGCAGGCTGGAGATTATTCATGCCAAGGACTTTAAAGGTAATTCAGCAGCCACAGAGCATGCTAAATTGGCATAAAACGATGTGCTTAATATTTGGAAGGAAATGTTGGAAAGTGATTATTGTTTATCCCACTTAGTGGGGCAGAAGCATCTCTTTTTGCTTTGCACAGCTATAGAGATGTGCAGAATCCTCTAGAGACCTTTTGGCTATACTTATTAAAACTGTTATTGCTTCTCTGGATTTTGTGTTCTATCAAGTAGGAATCACCGACTTTGCTTCAAAATGTTACCTCAGGCAAAATTTGGTGGTAACTCTAGACAACTATGTTAGCAGCACATCTCCATGTGCCATCATATCTGCACATCTTTAAGGATCAGGATGACTGACATTGTACACAAAAATCTGCCTTCTTACAGTAACAGAAGCCACAAAATTCTCCATTCCACACAGGGAGCCACCACAAAACAAACAACTGAACAAAAGCAATTCACATCTAACCAGCAACCCAAAGAGAGGTATTAAAATGGAAAGCACATGCACATGAGGCAGCCTTAAAAACACAGAGATGATTTTCCCCTCGTAATATAAAGCAATTTATATGTAAAGCATTGGTAATCACAAAACTGCCTTAAATACTATATTCAAATTCCAGCAATAAGAGTTCCATATCTGATAATGATAAATCAACATATTAAAAGGCAGGCTGCTCTCCATAGCGGATGCTGTTTGGAAGGGAAAACAACAAGTGAGGTTTGTAATGCAAAGTGAAAATAGTGACAGCACAAAGGAGGAAAATAGCAGAAAGGCAGAATGGGGCACCTTTTGCTGCTTTGTCAAATCAGTGGAGAAGGTTCAGAATTAAAACAGGGCCTCAGCTCAGAATGTTCTTGGCAGGCAGCAAGGATCCTAATTAGACAATGTGGATTTGAAATAGTGCAATTCTGTCACTTCCAAATCCAGATTCAGCAACTCTGACAACCATTTCTAAAGCTCACACTGAGTTTATTCTTGTTTATTTTGTTTTATTATTGTTGTAAGCTGGTCTGAATGCTGGGAGGGGGAGTAGAATATAAATTATTAAATGTAAAAAAAAAATGCTGTGGTTTCAACAACCTTGATTATGAGCTAGAGTTAACATGAACTGGCATTACATATTCTTGCCATCTCTATAACCTTATGATATTCTAACCCTTAGCCCTGTAATACCTTCAAATAATTTTTGCTTAAAAAGACTTGCAGGAAGTTAAACCAAGTAATAAACTTGTATGAGAGCCAAATCATCTCTGGTGTCACAATATTTTAACCCATTTGTGCCGAACTAAGGCAGTTATCTCTGTGTACCCAGAAATGTACTTGTGAACAGATCTGTAAGGACCTCAACCCCCCCTCCAGCTGAGACCCCCTTGATTAGTTGAGTCCCCATTTCATTTTAGACTTAGTTGTTTTGATAGCCTGTGAAAAAAATGCATATTTTCTTTGGAGGCTTGAACTGAACAAAACATTCACTCTTCATTTTATAGCCTGTGAAAAAAATGCATATTTTCTTCGGAGGCTTGAACTGAACAAAACATTCACTCTTCATTTTAAAGGTTTTGCTCTCTAGGCAGAGAACAGGCAGGAGGGGGGAAGTCAGTTCAATTGCCTTCCAACCTCACCTCAGACACCTTTTTAGAAATGCTAATAGGTCCAGCTAGAGACAATGGGATGGTCCAGTCTCCCCCCCCCAAGCAGGGAATAGATATTTGGAGGAATTAGGACTAGAAAGACTTAAGGAAGAAACTCCTGGAGACTTCAGGAAAAGCTTCTTTGACCCAGCCTGACCTGGTCAGTTGGTGGAGAAAGAGAGATGATAAAACTCCTGGGAGCAAGGAGGAAGAGTTCTTTGGTGCTGCTTCCATCGAAGAAGACAGAACTCTTAAGGTCTGGAGGAGAAGGCATTGTTATGTGCTAGCCTGCACACCTGAAGGAGGCTTGAAGGTAATGGGAGTCCTGTAAAAAAATATGTAACTTTCTAAGCTAATGAGCCTGCCTTATGTTTAATATCTGATAGAGTATGTACAGAGGGAGGGACAGACAAATTGCATTTTACCCTTTTCTTTTGAATCCCTTGCTTGATCTGACGCTGTGCTAAGAATATGTTTGTGAACACTTTCTTTTTAACAGATGCTTTATAACTTATGATCCTGGTAGTGGTTCTCTGTACCACATAGATCTCCACCAATTTTGGACATGCTATTTTAAAAGGAGCACCAGGAGGAAGGGGAGGGCAGTCAGTTGGCAAGTCGCTATTCCCCCAGTGGTACACAAGGCAGTAAGCTGTCCCCATGGTAACCAGATTCTGGGTAGCAGAAGACACAGAGGCAAGGGAAAGGGAAGCTGGGTGTTCTGACCCCCCCCCCCAGTGGGTAATTCCCCAAAAGGTCAGGTGGTGGCAGTGGTTGACCAGAGAGAGGGAAAAGCCTCTCCAGGTGTTTGGAAAACCTTAGAGAGCAGGGTGAAACAGGACCTGCAGGTCACAGCAGGACCATTCCAACACACAGCCTAAGTGCCAGGGGGACCTGAAACTTGTCTCATAAAGGCACCTGGCTACAGCCATGATGTTGGAAAATCCTATGTGATGCAGGCCAATCTGAAGGGAAAAGGACAAGAAGCAAGGGAAAGGAGGCATAAGAATATGTGTACTCTTTTTGTTCTCAGTCCCCCAGGCTAGGGTTGCCAGGTTCCTCCTGGCCATTGGGGGGGGGTGCCAGGTCCAGGTTGGGGGACTTCTGGAGATTTGGGGGTGAAGCCTGGGGAAGACAAGAACCTCCATGGAGAACAATGCCATAGACTCCACCCTCTGAAGCAACCATTTTTCTCAGGGAACTGTTCTCTGAAGTCTGGAGATGACTTCTGGGGAATCCTCAGGTCCCACCTAGAGTCTGGCATCCCTAGCTTGGGGCACCCAGCTCGATCTGGCACTCTGTTTATCTTTCTACACCATGACAACAGGGCTAGAATTACAACAGGGCTAGCCTGTATGTCTTTGTGGGTATGAGCATGCCTGAGTCAAATCCCTGGAGTCTACTACTCGTCTCCTTCTTTGTAATCAATAGCCCCCCCCCTTCTCTTATGTACATGTGTGTGTGATATCTCTCACCTTAGCACATAGCTGGAGAAGACTCCCGCCACCTCCCAGGGCTTGGCCCTGATCAACCCATGCTTTGAACAGGGAGCTGGGCAGGTCAAGTTAGCTGAGTGTCCTCTTTTTGGCCCTAACTTTGGAATCTGCAAAAAGCTAAGCCACAAGATGACTCTTCACTATTTATTGATTTTGCGGTAACAGTCTAATATGGCTACCACCAATGGCAGGAGTGTAACTTGTGGGTGGGTGGGTGCGAAACAGAATTATTATTCACTGTCCTATGAAGAGCTGTTAATGTAGGACACAAGTATCTTTGTATCATTTTATAAACAGATTAAAGAAAACCTAAAGACTACTGACATTGTTGTGTTGTGCTAATATTCCAAGTAATGCCAATTATCAAGAAATTCTTACTAATATTTGGCAGTTTCAGGACTGAATATATATCACAACAAAGATATTTAAATCCCATAATTCCATTCCTTCTTTCAGTCACCCTAATTGCACTTCATTATGCTAATAGTCTCAGTGCAGTTACCCCTTGCATTATTTAATTTTTGCTCTGCAATTAAACATATTTTAATATTCTTTGTTTTCTGCTTCAAAGATTAGATTTTCACACACACACACACACACTTTTCATCCTAGAACAGGCACCTGAAGAAAGGGAATGTTTGTAGGATTGTGCTGATCTGTTTAAAAATTGCTTACTTTAAAAAAAAAAAAAAATGCTGCCCTTCCTCGGAGAGTTCCCAAATGGATTTCACTGGCAGCTTCCCTCACCCCAACACAAATCTTTGACTACAGCAGAACATGTGTGCATGGTCAATAGGCAGAAATCCTCTAAGGAAAATATAACTGTTGTGAGCTGTTATGTGAATAATATTTCAGTAGGTAACTGTTCCCCTTGAGATAAGTGGAGTTTGTGGGGATGGAGAGGTGTTTGTGTATTAGAAAAGCTGACATGAGGTCATTCGAATTAATTATCAATGAATATTTGGCTGGACTGACTAGACTTTTCCAGCAGTCCATGGGGACAAGACAGAAAACAATTCTAAATTCTAAAGATTGTCATTGACTGTAAACAAGAACCTGAACCTGGCATGATCCCCTACCATAATGCAATATGGTATTCATCTCTGCATTGCCTTTGCTCCTGAAATAATAGGATGTTTGTGAGATCATTCAGGGTCAGTTGCTACTGAGTATAGTATACTTGAAGCTTATGCTCACAAATGTCAAAGTCGCCTTGGCTTCATAAAGCTCTTTGGCAAAAGAAACTGAACTGCTGAATGAGTGACAGAACTGTAGGCTATTAGCCATGTCTCCCCCATTATTGCCACCCCATCCACATTTCTCAGGTTGAAGTAAGAGTGGAATTGGTCTCTTCACTCATTTCGGAAATTTTGCTAGGAATTTCTTTCCGCATCCAGGATGTAGCGCCTGATTAAGACATGCTGGGGCCCAAAACTATGTCAAATTCAAAAGGCTCAATGGAATTACTTTTAAAAAATGTAAAGCTTGAACTTTAGTAATTTTCTATATTTAGAGGCCCCTCATAATCTGAGTTTTTATACCATAGTTTACTCAGTTTCTATGTAAAACTGGCTGTGGTGGGATTGCTTTTTACTGTGGTTTAACAATTGGAAAGGGGGGAAAAGAGCACGCTCCCACAACAGCCACTCATGGGCTGAGTTCAGACTGGCAATTTGCCCTGCTATAGCCACTTTTTAGATGCATTTCCCAACCGGATTAAATGGGGGCATTCATACAGGCACATCTGCCTGGCGTTCCCCACCCGTAGGCAACCTGTGCTGCTCCACTTTGCTCCCACGTTAAAAAGATACCTGACAAAAGTGGTAGCAAATCCCAGAGAATGCCTTTATCCCTTGTGTGAACGCGAAACCGAAAAGCTGGGAACAACCCGCTTCTATAGTGTGCGCTGGGTATTTCTGTGCATAAGACAGCAGCAATCAGATTGGCTGTGCTCCGCTCTACCACCCAATGCAGTGCCAGCACAACAGGGTCCACCCGAAATTGGCTGGATGTGCTTATGCGCACGAGTGCATATGCGCCTGTGCCAATTCACACATAGAGGGAAAAGCCATTTACAGCCATGCCTCCAGGCCAGGAGTCTGAATGCTCCCGCGTGCCTCCTCTCGGTATGCTCCCACATCTGTCGGCCCCATGTGACCAGGAAAACCTGGAACAGTTTATTCCAGGGCTTTTTTGCCACGACTGGCTCCCGCTGCAAACTGCCAGTCTGAACTCAGCCATCACCACTCTGTCCAGTGCTTGAGCAGCCAGCTTAGTAGTGGCCTAGTGGCTACTCCACCTAATGGTTGGGTAGCTGGTTGCTAGCAGTGGCTGCCAGCTACCTCACATGGGGTAAGGGCTGTCCCTTGCTTGGCCCTGGCAGGATACTGATGGGGTGTCCGGTAGGGGCAGTGATTCTGGGGCTCCATCCTGGAGTTTTGCCCAGGGCCCCAGAATCCCTGAGTCCAGCCATGCTGGCCAGCTGGTTTTAAGCTGTACCCAATACCCAAATAGCCAGCTAGAATTAAATGATGAGAAAATCTTTTCATGTTCACATCTGCCAACTTTGTTTCAAAGGCGAATAACATCCTTGCCTTGGGCCTGTCAAAATAGGCAAACAATCCCAAGGTGTTTCAACCCTCTACTCTGGGGTCATTCTCAGTTCAAGGTGTGCTTCTTTGAATTACAGACACCTTCAGCTTTGTCTGTGTCTAAAGTCATGCTGTCTGTCATTGTCTCTATAAGTTCAACTACAATGAGGTGAAACTGATGTGAGAAATTAGCCTTTAATTTTCAAAGGTCTTTCTTTCTTTCTTTCTTTCTTTCTTTCTTTCTTTCTTTCTTTCTTTCTTTCTTTCTTTCTTTCTTTCTTTCTTTCTTTCTTTCTTTCTTTCTTTCTTTCTTTCTTTCTTTCTTTCTTTCTTTAAAAATTTTTGCTTCTGTTCTGAAGGTATTGCTTGATCATGAACATCTAAGGCTCAGTGATTGTGCTTATGATATCAACAAGATATTCAGACAGGGGTCATTTCATAGAAAAAGAGGTGCAGGAGCTCATTAGCATAACTCATTAGCATAATTTATTTGCATTTGCCACACACACAGACATCACTGGAAGTGTGTCAGAAGGCAACACCCACCGCTCAGGCTCCACTGGTGTCAGGTAGCCCTGCCATGATGGATGGAGGGGAGGGGAGGATGGCTATGGGCGCCATGGTGGCGTGACGGGCGGGAGGTTGGGATCGTAGGGGTGTTGATTTATGCCTGCTGTGTGAGAATGGAATGTGGCTCTGGCAACCCCTATCTCTGGTAGACTGAACATTCTGACCTTGGAGAGTCTAGCTGCGAGCTTTCCTATCGCTTTCAAAGCTGCAGCTTTGCTAAGATTAATGGGGGCGGTGGGAACTTCATTAGCGTAGTAACTTTCGATTCCCATTCGCATGTTATTCCCTGATTGGTAGAAGGGGGGGGTCCCCATTCACCCCCTTCCCCTGTATAACTGCTTGCTATGTGTAACCAAGTTATTCTGAACAATGTATCTGCTCCAGTAACCTTTCTATTGCAGCTTTCCAATAAAACGTTATTCTTGTTTAAATCACAAGGCATGATGTTTGGCTGACTACGTTAGGGCTTCTGACAGTTTGTTCAGAATCATCATCAACTTTCGGGACTGGTCGGAAACCCGCGATTCCAAAATGAGCAGCGGTGAAGAAGACACTCTCCCGATCGAAGAGGAAAAGAAAGAGGATAAGAAACCTCTTGGGAAGGATGTACCCAAAGAGACCCCTGACACGTATGTGCCGGGAAAATGGGGTCCGGAGTACGACTTCGGAGGGCCCTACGGGGATCCATATGGGGCCGCCTATGGGGGGGTGACCACCCGAGTCGGACGCAGACGAGACTGGGTGAAACCCCTGGCAGAATCCCACGAAACGTGGTTTGGAACCCCTCGGGCATCGGTGGGGGGAAGCCACCCCGAAAGATCGGTCCGTAGACTGATTACGGCTGGGACTCTGGAAGACACTGGCCGAGACTCCGAGAGCCTGGAAGGTGCCGTGGTGAGGCAAAGGTGGAGTGGGGAACCGAGCCAAGACTGCCTGATGCGCTTCCTAGATGAATCCCTCACCCGCATCCCACAGATGATCGCAGAGGGCATCCGGGAAGAGCGAGAGCGACAAAGGCGAGAGGAACCACCAGACCAACCTCCCCAGGATCAACGGCCGGCGCCAGATCCAAATCAGCAGAACGTGCCAGCCGGCCCTCCGGCGCAACCAGCGGGACCAGGGCCGCAGGGGCCACCGGGGCAGCCACCCCCTCGTCCATGGGGATTCCTGCCGCCGAAGCCTGCGGAACTCCTGGACGCAGATTTTGACGGAGACCCAGAAAAGTTCCCGTTCTTCCTCGTGAGGGCTGAAAGATTTATCGAGACCTGGGGCCACCTTTTCCAACGCGAAGACCGCATGATAGATGTCATAGCATCTCACCTGAAGGGAGCGGCAGCTGACTGGTATGTCGGGCTTCATCAGGCCGACAGCTGGGAACTGAGAGAAATCGATTCTTTCATGTGGGCCATGAAAGAGCAATTCGAGGACGTGAACTCCAATAAAGCGGCTAAAGCGACAATCCGAGCCCTCAAACAGGGCGCCAGATTGGTAAGGAATTACACAGCGGAGTTCCGTAGATGTGCGGCCAAAATCCGAGGAGTGCAAGATGGAACCCTCGTGGAGTACTACAAGTTGGGGCTCAACGTGGAGTTTCGCCGGGAAGTCACCAAGACCCAAGACCCAGACACACTCTCTGGTTGGATACAAGCCGCCATCACTATGGAGAACCGCTTGAAAACCATCAAATTGGATGATGCAGCAGCAATGATCAATCGGGGCCCTACACCAGCCGCGCGGGGAAAACACCCCACACCGAACCCAAAACCGAAGGATGGCACGAGGGAACTCCGGATGAAGCAAGGTTTGTGCCTCAAGTGCGGGGAAGGGGGCCACTTCGCCGCGAGCTGCCCAAGCTCCCCTGCACCAACCGGGGCACCCAAGGGAGTCAAGAAAAAGTTCGACACGTCCACACCAAAGCCAATAGCAAAACCGAGAGGGGCAAAAGCTCTGCAAGCCAAGCCGCTCAGCGAGGCATCGGACTCATCGGATGGCGAGACCGTGCCGCCGGGAAACGAGACGGACCTGCTGTAAACAGCGCTGAACAGCAGGTCCCGGACTCCCAGGCGCAAACCCCGGTGAGCAAACCCCCCTCTCTTTTCTTTCTCACGGTGACTTTAGTGGACCCGGGTCTATTGACCCATGTGAGAGTACGGGCTCTCATTGACTCTGGGTGTGGGAGAGACCTCATCAACCCCACGCTAGTGACAGGACTGGGGGCGAAAGTAATTAAACTAAACGACCCCTTGATTTTTACACAGATGGACGGCTCCACCATGAAAGAACCCTGTAAATACGAGACTGTACCCTTGAGGGTGGGGATTGGGCATCACTGGGAAGAGAGGCCCTTCGTTGTTACCCCGTCTGCCCGCTTCCCCCTGGTACTCGAGAGCGCGTGGTTTTTCAATCACGATCCACACGTTTTATGGGGGGAGGGGAAAGTGAATTTCATCTCTGAGAAATGCCAGTCTCACCTGTGGAAGCAAGAGTGGGGACCCACGACGGGGGGGAAGCCCCTAGTGACGGTGGGGGTGGCAGAAGCGGAACTAGAGGGGATCCCTCCAGAGTACCTGGACTTAGCTTCTGTCTTTGGAGAGGAGGAAGCAGATGAACTGCCCCCCCACAGGAACTCAGACTGTGCAATTGAGATTTTGCCTAACCAGAAACTGCCCAAAGGGAAGTTATATTCCATGAGCCCCTCGGAGAAGGTGGAGCTGAGGAAATTTATTGACAAAAACCTGAGCAGGGGGTTTATACGACCGGCATCCTCCCCGTTTGCAGCTCCCGTGCTTTTCCGGAAAAAGAAAGACGGGGGGTTGCGGTTGTGCACCGACTATCGTGGCTTGAATGCAGTCTCCAACACGAACGCTTACCCCATGCCCCTAATCAAAGACTTGTTGGCTGCGGTGGCTGGGGGGAAAATTTTCTCTAAGCTAGATCTCAGAGATGCCTACTTCAGGGTCCGAATACGGGAGGGGGATGAATTCAAAACGGCATTCAATACCCCCCTGGGCCAATTTGAATACTTAGTCATGCCATTCGGGCTTCAGGGAGCGCCGGGGGTCTTCATGAACTTGATTAATGAGGTGCTCCACAAGTATTTGTTCAAGGGGGTCCTTGTTTACCTTGATGACATACTTTTGTATTCCCCTGACCTGAAATCTCACGTGAAACTGGTGCGGGAAGTGTTACAAACGTTGCACAAGCATAAACTCTTTGCTAAACTGTCCAAATGTGAATTTCACAAGTCGGAGATCCCTTTCTTGGGCTACCGCATATCCCAAAAGGGAATTGAGATGGACCCTGACAAAATAAAAGATGTGGTGGGGTGGGAGCCACCCAAAACCCGGAGGCAACTCCAAGGGTTCCTCGGATTCGCGAACTTTTACAGATCATTCCTGTCGAACTTTGCTCAAGTGGCTCTCCCCTTAACTGATCTGCTTAAAATGAAAGGAAAGTCACCCGACTGCACTCGACCCGGGGCCAAACTAGAGTGGTCTCCGGAGTGCCAACGGGCATTTGACCAATTAAAAGCCCTTTTTACGTTGGAGCCTGTATTAGCTCACCCGAACGAACTTAAGAAGTTCATTGTACAAGTAGACGCTTCTGACGTTGCTATGGGAGGGGCGATCCTCCAAGAGGGGAGGATGGTAAATTGCACCCCCTTGCCTATGTGTCTAGAAAATTTACCGATACTGAACGGAATTGGTCGGTGTGGGAGAAGGAAGCGGGATTGATCCGCTTAGCGTTGGCAACCTGGCGCCATTGGCTAGAGGGGGCGCGGGTTCCTTTCGAGGTATGGACTGATCACAAAAACCTCGAGCTTCTCCGCTCCCCCCGTTCCTTGAACGCCAAACAACTACGTTGGGCTGATTTCTTCTCCAAGTTCAATTTTACACTGCACCACTTCCCTGGGACATCTAACTCGCTTGCCGATGCACTGTCACGCCTCCCGCAACACGACAGTAAGAGGGAGGAGATTCGTGACTCAGTTTTCATGCCTTCCCAGTTGGGAGGGGCAGTAACCACTCGTAAGCAAGCCAAACGTTCCCCTCCGTCCCCAACCCCTCCCACCAATGACTGGGTGACAAAATTCTCTACAGCCATGTCTGACGCTGATAGGGAGGAGGTGAAGGGGGAGGAAGGAGTCTCTCAAGATGCGCATGGCTGCTGGAGTAAGAATCACAAACTGTTTTTTCCCCGTTCCCTTAGGGGGGAGGTGATGGGCTGGGCGCACGGCTCGAAACTGGCTGGGCACACGGGGTTTGTAAAATCTCTCCAGCTCCTACAGAGACAATTTTGGTGGCCTGGGCTACGAAAGGACATTTCGTTATTCATGTCGGCTTGCCAAACGTGCTTGATGAGTAAGCCCAGACCCGGTAAACCCCCAGGAGCACTACAACCCCTCCCCACGCCAGCTCGTCCATGGGAAGTGATCTCTATGGACTTTATTACTGACTTACCCCCTAGCGGGGGGAATACTGTCATCTGGGTGATAGTAGATCTGTTTACTAAGCAGGCTCACTTCGTTCCGTTTGCCTCCATCCCCTCTGCCAAGAAACTAGCCTCAGCGTTCTTGCAACACGTGGTGCGGCTCCACACTTTACCTGCTAAGGTGATCTCGGATAGAGGGGTCCAATTTGTTTCGCATTTCTGGAGTGAATTAATGTCACTGCTTGGGGTGGAGAGGGGGGTCAGCAGTGCATATCACCCAGAAACCGATGGGCAGACTGAACGTGTGAATCAAACCCTTGAACAATATTTACGGTGTTTTACAAACTTTCAACAGGACAATTGGCACTCTCTTTTGCCTTTGGCTGAGTTCTGTTACAATAATACTCAGCACTCGTCGACGGGGATGTCCCCATTCAAGGCGGTCCATGGATATGACGCTCCACCTTTGCCATTTTTGACTTCTCCCGACCTCCCGGTGGGAGATGCTGGAGACTGGTGCAAACAGTTGCAAATAGCATGGTCATCTTTAGCCAAGACTCTGGAGGAGGCTAAGAACGCCTATAAAACCCAAGCTGACAAGAAACGCAGTCTGTCCTGGGTCCCTAAGTGTGGGGAGTTTGCTTATTTGTCCACACAGAATTTACGTGGCATTCAACCGAGTCGCAAGCTTGGTTGGAAATTTGTTGGACCTTTTGAGATTGTGAGAGTTATTAACAATGTGACTGTGGAACTTGCCTTGCCTAAATCTCTAAAGTCTGTTCATCCTGTCTTTCATGTAAGGCTTCTACGCCGGGCACCTGAGGAGAACAAATGGAGACCGAAGCAGCCCGCCCCGCCTCCGCTATTGGGGGGGGGGACCTCACTACGAAGTTTCGCAAATCTTGGACTCTAAGATCTCTCGCAATCGCTTGTTTTATCTGGTGGAATGGGTTGATTTTGGGCCTGAACAGAGGGAGTGGGTACGGGCGGAAAATGTTCGGGCCCCCGGATGCTCCGGGCTTTTCACAAACTGTACCCCCACAAGCCTAAGGGGTAGATTTGTTTTCGAGAGGGCTGCATGTCAGGTAGCCCTGCCATGATGGATGGAGGGGAGGGGAGGATGGCTATGGGCGCCATGGTGGCGTGACGGGTGGGAGGTTGGGATCGTAGGGGTGTTGATTTATGCCTGCTGTGTGAGAATGGAATGTGGCTCTGGCAACCCCTATCTCTGGTAGACTGAACATTCTGACCTTGGAGAGTCTAGCTGCGAGCTTTCCTATCGCTTTCAAAGCTGCAGCTTTGCTAAGATTAATGGGGGCGGTGGGAACTTCATTAGCGTAGTAACTTTCGATTCCCATTCGCATGTTATTCCCTGATTGGTAGAAGGGGGGGTCCCCATTCACCCCCTTCCCCTGTATAACTGCTTGCTATGTGTAACCAAGTTATTCTGAACAATGTATCTGCTCCAGTAACCTTTCTATTGCAGCTTTCCAATAAAATGCTATTCTTGTTTAAATCACAAGGCATGGTGTTTGGCTGACTACGTTAGGGCTTCTGACAACTGGATTCTTTTGGATTGCTAGCTATTGGGGGAGGGGAGGAATGTGCAGATCTGTCCTCACAGAGGAGGGAGAGCTTGTACCTGAATAAAACTTGGTCTTAAAGTTGCCACTGGACTGTTTTGGACTGGGGGGCTGGGAGGGGGCTCTGCAACTTACCTGGTTGCTTCTTGCTCTGACTGAGGGCTGCTGGGAGCAGGGGTGGGGTTTGTTGCATGTGTCCACCCCCTGGGCTCTTTACTGCCGGAGCTCCGCTCCTGTGCACTCCTGCAGGAAATGACCCCTGCATTCACAGTCCACTGACTACAGGAAAAGATGGGATTCAGACTTCTAGAAATTACATTGTTTGCTTATTGTACAAACTTGGCTTACGGATACTTGGAGCAGTATAACAGACATATCAAGCAAAATTACTGGCAATTACATTACCGTTTTCTATTCCTTTGCTGTGAGAAAACACGTATTTCAAGGAGATTGCTTGGCCTAGTGGATAGAACCAAGGCCAGCATCCAGCTGTGTCCTGAAGTAACTGTGAAATTAGGGACAGGGAACTGAATCTCCTTTCACTGAATGAAGCATGATACTTCCATAAAACCTGGGGGGAAATAGCCCATTACCATCTCATGGTAAGAATATTACAAAAATATGCACATCATTTAAATTTAGCTTTCTAACATGCAACGAAATAGTCAGGTTTCAAATGAATCTGCAAAAACTCTTAATCCTCAGATTCAGGAGGCAAAACTATAAAGAGAGAGCAATAAGCTTAACCTGGTCTTGGCTTACTGTATGTCCTTTAAAATTTTGGATCTGTGTTTTGTATTACCACGCTTCCTTGTAATTCAAAGTAATAAAATGCAAATAGCACATCATTATCAAAAGAAGATGCTTGGCTCACATTATTAAGAGTCTTAAAATAACTATTTTGTAGCTAGCCATAAAGTTCAATGTAGAGGCTGAATCTAATATAAAAGAACTTACTCCAGCCTCTCTCTTATGGAGCTGTGACCCTTATTCTTTTGTACCTTATTTATTGGTTACCAAACCATGCCAAACTCTCCCCCCCACCTGTTTTCTTCCAGTAGAATAAGAGTGACAAAATATGTACTTCTGGTTGTTTTTAAACTGTAAACTTTATTAAGTCCAAGTAATAATTTGCCATATGTCATCATCTTGAAGATGGAGTGGTGTTCTACTTGCTTATTTGGGATAACAACCCCTGAACTTGCTTGGGTGTAGGGACTGTTTACATGATTTAAAGGCCAGATAAAGTTGGCAGTATATTTGAAATTGTTCATTTCAAGATAGAAATAAACAATAACTGGTTCCCACAATAGAGAGAGTTCACAGTCCTATAGAGAACGCACAGTGAAGTACGAACATCTCAAAACAGTCAGCAACTAGGTACAGCTGAAACACCTTGAATTCACCCATTCACTGTAGGCAAGGTGTGATAGGCCAGCCAATATTATTAATTCCATGGCTCAGGAGCCACATGTGACTCTTTGACATGCTGCTTGTGCCTCTTCTGAGGACCATTCCCCAACAGGGTTGCCAGCTCCAGCTTGGGATATACCTGGAGATTTTTTTGGGGGGTGGAACCTGAGGAAGCATGGTTTCAGGTATAACGCCATAGAGTCCAACTTCCAAAGTGTCCATTTTCCCCAGGTGAACTGATCTCTTGTGACCTAGAGATTAGTTGTAATAGCAGGAGATCTCCAGCCACCATCTGTAGGATAGCAACCCTATTCCCCAAGGCTGTACCTGCCCCATAATCAGAAAAATGAACAAGGTCTTTTCCTGGTGGGGCTTGTTGTAGGCAAGTCATTCCCACCCAGCTGGATGGACTAGAGGATGGCTAAGCTGTGAGCTTCCCTGAGCTGTGGGCCTCATCCCAGGGATGGAAGTGTCCAACAATAGGGATGGACGTGAACCAGGAAACTGCAGTTTAGTTTGGTTTGTGGATCATAATGGGTCCATGAACTCAACCATGGACCGAACGGAACTAAAATGGCCTCATATGAACTGAACAGGTTCATTAACTTTGTGACACAGCAGAACAGCCCCCTGGCATGCTAGAGAATACAAACTTGGAGGGAATCTCCAGCTGGTTCCTGTCTACTGACCTACCAAGATTCATGAGGATTGGACTTGGGGGTCTGAGTTACATCCCTGAAAAGAAGGTGCCCCAGGAAAGTGTTGTTGGGGAAATGTCAGGCACAGCTTCAGGAGTGCATAGAACAGACCCTGTGCAAGCTAGAGGCATCAAACTCGCAGTGGATCTCCCCAGGATGCTCCTCTACATGCCTTCCAAATTATGTGTAGATTTGACCTGGGGGCATCTGCGCTATGCCCCCCACAAAGAAGGTGCCTCAGGAAAGTGCTTTTGAAAAAATGTCAGGTGCAGCTTCAGGAGTGTATAGAGTGGACACAATGTAAGCTAGAGGAAACAAACTCACAGTGGACCTCCCTGGTATGCTCCATGGGATGGCCAATCCCCTGGGACCCAAAGTCACCTGCACTGTTGCAGGTGGCCACATTCAATGTTCCCTCTAAGCTCCACAGTGTTGTGAGCAAAAATTCTACCTTGTCAGTGAAAAAAGCTAGTAGCGTTAAACTTGTGAGCAAGTCTACATTTGACTATTGCATAAATTATTTTTAGATTATTTCCATAACCTTGTAAAAATTTCTGAATGAATTCTTTTAAACTATATTTTAAGAATAATTTAAACATTATAAGAGAAAACAGAATCAAGTCAAATTTCATTACGCAAAATATTGTCCTCTACAGGGGTAGACTAGGCCTCTGGAGAACAGATCTCCCACCCCTTTCCACTATCTTGGTAGACCTGGCCTTTGGAGAACAGGTCAACCCACCCCTTTCCATTATATTAGTAGATCTGGCCTCCGGAAAACAGGTCTACTCATCCCTGTCCACTATATTGGTAACCTGGCCTCTGGAGAACAGGTCTACCTGACCCAATCCACTATATTGGTAGACCTGGGCTTGGACCATCACCTTGCGCTGACCCTTAGAAAACATACCAGCACTTAGGGGAGAAACAACACGTAGTTTTTTTAGTGAAATATGACAACCATCATTACAGGTCAAGTATAACAGAAGTGGAACAAACACTGTCAGAACCCTGTCTAACCTGACAAATAGGAAGTTGCTTTAAATGCTATCAATCTGCTCAAACTACTTATTTATTCAGATATTTATATCCCATTTTCCCTGTGACTCAAGGCAGCTTACAAATCATACTGAAAAGCATAATAGGGGTGTGCAAAAAAAAATTCTGACTCAATTATAGCCTATGGGGACCATTATAGTCAATGAGTCCCATAGGCTATAATGGAGAATTGATCTGGGGGTATCTAGGGTTTTGGGAGGGCTTTTTGAAATAGTGGCACCAAATTTGCAGCATAGCTGCTGGTGTCTCTCCTCCATGTTGCAAATATTGGACCAGTAGGTCCAATTCTATGAGCCCCAGAAGGAGGTGCCCCAATCCTCCATTGTTTCCTAGGGCTAAGATTGAACAGTGATAGGGAGACAGAACCCTACTTGTTCTCAGGTACTCTGGTAGTTAAAAAGCTTATAGTTGTACATTTAATATTAACATTTACAGCTTATATCATTGTATCTCTGTGTTTGGTGGGGTGGTACATATGATTTACAGTGGCTCCTTTGGTTGGTGGTAATTGCCAGGGTGTCTCTTCTCCTTAATTACCATTTTCATAACAAAAGTTACAAGCAGCCAACCAGTGTGTCTCTCTGCAAACCACTGCTATAGGTTCAACTTATTTATTACCTAGAACTTGTGACCATTAATTGGGGGTGTAGGACTAGAGTGAGCATGGTTTAAACATCATATAGATGCTGAGGAGACAAGTATAAAGTGTGAATTATTCTGTTCTTCAGTAACATCCGTACCAGGAAGTGATTCATCTTTCTCATGATGAGATGTGCAAGTCCTCTAATCCATCGTCATCAAAATCTTTTCATAGTCAGAAAGATATAGTAATTCTTATTTAACCATCACATACAGTCCATGTGAACCTACCCATTAACTCTGGTCATCTTTGTAGACCCTGTTTCAAGTGCACCCATCATCTGAAGCTAGACAGGGGGCAGCCCAAGGGCAACCCATCATCTGAAGCTAGACAGGGGGCAACCCAGTCATGGTGCTGAAACTTTGGAATTCTCTCCCCAGGGAGAAGCATTTGTCTCCCTGTATTACTGTCTTCCACCAGCAGGTGAAGACTTCTTCTTCTTCTTCTTCACCCTCAATAAGTATTATTGGCCTTCTATTCTCGCTCTGTTGTGTTTGTACATCTACATGTTTTTATTGACTTCTTTTTAAGTACTTTATGTATACCTTATTTTCATTGCTGTTTTAATGTTTTGATATTTGACACCTTGGGGACACTACTTGGTTGTAAAGGTGGCCTGGAAATGTTTTAAATAAATTAAAGACATAAAGGCAGTTGTGCTTGCCATTGTATTATGTGGTCATCAATGCCCATACTTGGCCATGTGGTAGGGAAGCAGAAAAGGAATTGTTAAAGAAAGGGGCAAGACCTAACAATCTCCCTATTAGCATTGGCAACTCTATGATCCAAATTTCTCTCACAGTTTCCCCTTTTTTTCATGGTTTTGCTTATTGTCCTGGACTATTTAAGCTGTCTGGACATGCTCTAGAATTAGCTTCTCTCTTTTTTTTAACCTTTGCATCACTGCACATAATCAAAAAATTCCATGCACACATTGAGAGATCAGGAATGGTATGAAAACACCTAGTCATCAAGAAAATACTTGATTGCCTACACAAAACCTTTAGTGCAGAATGTGTACTACAGACGCAATGAGTATCTTTAGGAGAGGGCACAACAGAGGTGTTTGCTATTCCAAGGAAGATTCTGATTAACAAGGGCTAATAGTCACAAAGGTTTGTTTACCAGAAATGACTTGTTCCAGTCTAACTTGTCCTTGACTGCAATCAAATGGAAGAATTAATAAAATGGTGAAAGGACAAACTCTGGAGATAAAACATCAGTGTCTCTCTTATATACTGCTAAAAACAAACCCTTTTAATACAATATCACACTACATGGTTCAAATAACTCTGATTAGCAACTCTGTTAAGGAACACAAATTTGTCAGCACACAGAGGAGAATGCAAAGTTACGGTCCTTTAGCTCCCTCAAATCAGTCCATTGAGGTAAATGGCACTGTGCTGATTTACAACAGCTGGGGATTTGGCCCATTAGGTTTTGTGGAATCCTCTTCTTAGCAGCTCTGCAATTTGATGACTATTACAAGGTCCATAGAGTGGCTTTAGGCATAGAGGGAACTGAGAAGGACTTTGCTTATGGTGGAAGGTTGCTAGGATATGAACCATGGAAGAGAGAGGATGTTCTTTTCAGGTCTGGGGGCGGGGGAAAGGCCTGCATTTCCACAGAAGAACTGGGCACACATC
The DNA here is from genome assembly GCA_029375565.1 of Gekko gecko. Taxonomy (NCBI): domain Eukaryota; kingdom Metazoa; phylum Chordata; class Lepidosauria; order Squamata; family Gekkonidae; genus Gekko; species Gekko gecko. The sequence goes on along the minus strand of JAPDNY010000003.1, from coordinate 56,907,034 downwards.
ATGTGTTTGTAAGCATCTTCTGCACTATCCATTCAGCCATGCTCCACTTTCTACGTCATCTGGCTGGCCAGTGTTTGAAGCAGAATGCTGGACCAGATGGACTGTGGGCTGATCCAGGAAAACTGTTTTTGTGTTCTTAAGATTTCTCCGGCTGTGTTATTGATCTATCTTTCTCCACAATGTTGTTTTTATCTGCTCTGAAGCTATTACCAGCAGATGAGAACATGATACATCAGTCATTTGCTGCCTGCCTTATGGCATGAGGATATTTAGTATGATTTTGCTACAGGCAAACTTGCATCACTTGTTTTTTTGCTGCTGAAATGTGAAAGCTAGAATACAGGACCACTTACAGGGAAAGGAGATAAAGGAAGTCTTGGCATCAACTGTGATGGTAGCAGTAGATTTTACTTCAACCTTCTCTCACAGCTGGAATTATCTTTCCATCTCACTGAAATGATATAGTCCACTGAATGCAGGGAAGGAATGATATCCCCATATGAACTAGATTGACAAAACTATCTGGCAAAATAAACTTGTTGATTCATGGAGGAGAACTATGTTTTTAAACACCAGGTCAGTTTGTAACTACCAAGAGATAAATGCAACAGTTCTTTTAACCAAGGGGTAGAGCATAATAGATGCAGATGGACCTTTGTATGTTTCCAATGAACCCTCTGGACAGGATACCCTTTCAAAAGTCTACATTTACAAGCCATTTTATAATCTGTATCTGACATATGAAAGAAGAAAAAAAATACAATTTTCATATTCCTCCCTTTACCTTGACTACCCATTTCTCTCTTTGCTCCTTGCATATTTAAGAGATTGAGATGTCTAGAGTTCAGGATGTATATGACTACAAATAAATACATTGTTACAAATGAATGCACTGATTAGATCAGGGGTGTCAAACATGTGGTCTGGGGGCTGGATCTATCAGGCCTGCAGTGGAACTGGCTGTCTACTGCATCTTCTTCCAGTTCTGCTGCTGCTGCATCATTGTAGGTTTGCGGCTTACAGATACACACCTGAACAGCATACTCAAGATTGCAACAGCACAGACATTTTGATGCGATAACTCAGAGCAAGAGGTGTCAGTTATCAGACCCTGTTAAATAAACAAAATATTGCAAGAGTGCTAAAGTTTTAAGCATGTTTTTATTTTAAGTAAAAAAAAAACACCCTTTGTGTTTGTGTCCTTTATGAAGTTTATATCTCTGCTACCTGGCATTACATTTTATGACATACATGGCCCGGCCCAATAAGGTCTCATTTATGTCATATCCAGCCCTCATAACAAATGAGTTTGACACCCCTGGATTAGATTGTGGGGAAAGAAGTTCAGGTGAGCGTCATCTATTTGGGTGCATCCACAGTATGTGAAATCCACATGGACCTTCTGTATTATTACTTCCTTATTTGGCTATCTAACCTTTAATCATAAACAAAGGGAACTGCTCAGGTTGTATTTTGGAAGTGACACATGAATGCCCTTCTTAAAAACCAAAGCAGGCATGGGTCCTTTAAAATGGGTAAGACTATGAAATGATTATAATCGGACCATGTCCTTCAAATCTGCTTCTATATGATTCTGCCCGAACTGGTCTCCCCCACCCTTTTCTTCTTTGCACACATCCTCTCCAGAGGAAAGGCAATGCACAGTAAGCTTTATGGATATCAAGTCATGAAAAAGAAGTTTAAAATGGATTTGCTGACAGACCTTCAACTATTGTAGACCTAGCCAACCAGTTATAATAAAGGGATTTATCTTGGATTAGAGTTCCTGGAATTAATCATTAATTGGATTAATGAACAGCAATTTATCATGTATGCCAAACTTTGCCTACTTCTGACTTCCTGCTCCAATCCCCTTATAAAAATGTATGAAGGAGAACACATCCGTTTGTAGAAAGTTCATGAACAAGTTTAAGGAGATATGCATTTTTTTTTCTGTTGACATGCCACAAATGAACAAAATTCCCTCCTTTAATAGTGCCATTGGTTGTTTTTTTTACATCATTCATTGATATTGGCTGATTCACTGTGGCTTTTACAATGTGAAAATGAAAGTAGGTTTGATTTTGGATGTTTTGCTTATTGTAACACACTGTGGTTTAAGAAATATGGGCACAATCCAGACAGAATGAAACACTATGAAATCAAGGATATGTTTAGCTTTAAAATTCAGTAGCAAAGCATGTGTTTGTTTAATTCTTCCACTGGAATCAAAGGCACTTCAATGTATTTAATGTTGGCTGGATAGTGCCCTGTGTGATTAGCATCAATAATTGCATGAGGGAGTGCATCTTACGCAATAGGCAACAGTAGTTTAGCATCTCTTAAGACAAAAAGATAGTCCAGAATATTTTTAATTCTCTCACCATACCTTGTGGAAGATGATAAATGATCAGAAATAACAAAGAGAGGTTTGCAACTTCTTTTTCTTGCTTAAACAATTTATACCTTCAAAGGGAGCCATTCACGTTCTGTGAAGTGGTCAAATGAGGGCTACAATCTTGTGATGGAGAATGAATGCAAAACAATTACATTTTGTGTGTCTTAAAACTTAAAACCTTTGTATATCCTGGATTTCTGAACTCTGCCTGAATTCTACTAATATCACAAATGTAGCTAATATCATTTAGAAGATGTTATGCTAAGAATATACGTGCCTGCTTCAAGTAGATCTAGTGCTTTACTCAATACGATAAACAATTTCCTGGTGATGTCTGTCTTGAGCCTAGCCTCAGAGATAAGATTCAGAAGTTAGAAGATGAAGACATAAACTACAAACAGTTGCCTGCCATGAGTAAATTGCCTGTTATCTCTAGGTTAGGTTGCTGAAATATGCATTAAAGAAAGGTAATTGGTAAATGTTGTAAATGATAATGAATACATAGTGAATAGGTCACAGGGTAACTGGATATGAAAGATGATACTGTATAATGCATGGTGTGTCTGGAGAACTTAGGCTGCGGCCACACATTCCAGTTGAAGCAGCAGGGAAGTGAGGTTATTTCCTCTGGAGGAATTTGACACACGGTTGCGAGATCACACCTCTGTTTGTAGCTGTGGGCACAGCCCATCACTGTGTGATCAGACGCCACTGTGGGTGAGCCATTTCTTTTTGCCATTTATTTCCCTTGTGCATAAATGAGGAATCACACCTCTGCACTGAGGGCCCCCTATGGAGTATGCGATAATGCACATACTGTGAAGGGGGGGGGGAATGGCACCAAGCTGGGATGGCCTGGTCAGACCATTCCAATGGCATGACAGCATGTTTGTGCGATCAGACAAGGGGAAGTCAGGCCATATTCTGTTGGGACCCATTAGAGCCTGACTTTCCCCAGTGTCTTTTAACTCTGCTTCTGCATTGGAGCAGCATGGGTTGCCAATGACTGTGGGATGTTTCCCAGATGTTGCTGTCTGATCGCTCCCCTTAGATTCGTCAGTCATTCGTACCTATATCGGATCTAAAGGCACGTGTGATCTCAACCTTACTATCAATGTCCGTGTAAGGATCCCTCTGTTGCTTGAACTACTTAAATGAATTCTTTTCTGATAACGTTCACTGTCTCTATTTGAACCCTTCGTGGAAACCTTGAGAATCTTCCCGTCACCTGACACAGGCTGCTTAAATCCAATTCCTTTTAATGGGATTTAAAACAGACAAACAAGCAGTCCTACGCAGTGTTACCCCAGTCAACACAAGTTGACTTCATTGGGCTTTAACTGGAGTGACTGCACATAGGACTGCAACCCAAATAATTTCTTCTCAAGGAAGATGATGCAAAGGAAGTTGCATAGACTTCCACAATAAAGGAACAGTCCCCATCAAAGTAAGCATATCTGGTGGGGGGAGTAGATAGTCCAGCAATATTTATGTGATTAACTCAGTTCATTTACCTGCCTCTCTTTCCATTCCTATTTTTAAAAAATTCTGTGATACTACAGCACTTTCTAAATGTACTTTATAGAGATGTGAGGATATTCTCAGTGCTCATGCAGTAGCAAGATTCAGGTGAAGGAATTTTTTAAGTGCTGTTGAGTAGTGGTATCTTTATTTATTTACTATCTTTGCTCATTTTTATCCTGTCCTTCCTCCAAAGAGCTCAGGCTTATGTACATGGTTCTCCTTTCCTCCCTTATGTTTTCTCAAAACAACCCAGTGAGGTGTGACTGGACAAAATCACCCCTTGAGGTTTTCATGGTGACCAGGGATCTAAATTCGGTCCCCCACAGGTCTAGTCCAGTACTCTTAACTTATATTGGCTTCTAATGAATGAAACAGACATTTGGTCTCCTACATTTGAGGAGAAGAAACATTTTGCTTCTCATTTTTTCCTCAACATCTTTCCACGGAAATACCAGAGCTATAGAACATTTCAAAACTACCCATATTCAAAACTACTCTTTCAGCCCATCTAGACTTTTAACCTTTTAACAAGCTTTTCTCTTTCTTGCAGATTTGTGACAGGATTGGAATACTTGCTGGGTGCTTTGCTCACATTTGTTCAATGTGATTACAGTGGAGGGGAATTTCTTGTCAGACATTATTTCCATATGTACCAGGAGCCCAGCAATTTCTCATGTTGCGAGAATGTGCTACTTGTAATGCTACTTGTATTTATAGCCATGCTGCCTGAAAAGGGGAGTGCATGCATTTTTCATGAGCATACATCTTCAGTACATTTTAACCAGAGTCCTGGAAAATGCAGTGGTCAGTTTGTGGGCACCAAAGTGATACGTGCATGCAAAATATGTACATCCCCTTGTTCAGGCATTGAAACTGTATGTATCAGAAAGTTCTTTGAAAAGTTGCCAGTTTCTTGGTATGCATGGATATAATATCTGAAAAACTCTACAGGTACTCAACCCAAAGAACTCTGAGAGAATGTAGTAGAGTTTCGATAAGACCAGCTACATTTTCAGAAAGACAAGGGTTGCTTACCACTGTGTTATCATCAACTTCCGACTAAGGGAAATCTGAGGTGAATTAGGAAGTTCATGCCAATTTATGAGTGAAGCTAAAAGAGGTTGTATAAGACTAGCCCAGAACATTCTATATGGCAGCAACTTTTATTTTATTTTTTTGCCATCAAGTCACAGCTGATTTTTGGTGACCCCTCATGTGGTTTTCAAGCCAAGAGATATTCAGAGGTGGTTTGCCATTGACTGCATCACGACCCTAGACTTCCTTGATGGTCTCCCACCCATATAGTAACCAGGGCTGACCATGCTTAGCTTCTGGGATCTAACAAGATTGGGCTAGCCAGGTCAGAGCATGGCAGCCACAATTACATGAGCAAATTGTGGTAATTTAGAGGGCTGGTGCCTTAAGAGTTCTGGCAGTGATCCACAGTGTAAATATATTTGCTGGCCCCCAAATCCTCATAAAATTTCACAAACACAAAGTGGTTGCTAAAAAGTTATAGTATAAACCTTAACAGATTGGATCAGTTAACTGATTCCAATAGATTTAATGCCAACGATTAAAGAGGAGTTTTCCCCCCTTCACTGCTTTATCATTGACATTAACAGAGACAAAGTTAGGACAACACTGAGCACTTCTGCAAATCCCTTAAGCTTCTTATCTGAACCACTGTAGAGTTCTCTCATGCTAATGTGAATTCAATGTGTTTTTCTGGTCCTTGTTGGAGGCATCCAGCTGTCTTTAATTGAGTTTAGAAAACTATGTTTCTTTCCTAGGCATGGCCCCAAAAACTCTCTGCCCGAATAAAATGGAACAAAAATAAATTTTGAAACATCACAGTTAGAATTGTTAAAGCAGCATTATGGAGGTGGAGAAAAGCCATAACATCCATCAGATATTAAATTCAGTGATAGAGAGTGCCTTCATTGAAGAGTGTACTCACAATTTAAAGCTGGAAGCACCTGACCTCAGAGAACTATTTCTGCACTATTGTATGGTTATGATAAAGATTCTCTGGCTACGATTCCTCCTAAGATAAATAATGACCCGTGCTCCATAGAAGTGTGAATGCCACTGCATTAAGGGAAAAAGTTTATTACATATAATTGCTTGCTCTGTTTATGCGACTTGGGTAGAACTTGGACAAGCAATTTAGTTTACAGAGATTTATAACCATTTTCATGAAGATGTATGAAACTAAAAAGCTGCAAGCTTTTCCAAACCACCTATAAATCATTTTACACATTTAATTCCTCCTGGTTGTGTATAAAAGGACCTAAAATTTAAAATTAAGACTTGCTTTCTGATGTAGCAGATAGTTTGGGGGGGGGGGTTGCCTCATCCTGCATTGTTCAAAAAATATCCCTTAATGCAATTCATAAAACAAATTACAACAGTTTAATTCAGGGTTAATGAATGCTATGGTTTGATTTGTTGGATCCCCCCCCCCAAGAAATAATAAATATGGTTCATACCACTAGGTTTCAGGGGCATCATATATTTGTCTACTATGCTGAATAATAGTAAACATCATAGACTGAAAAAGGAAATCAGCAGTGCCACCCTCAGCAGAATTACGCCCTTCTAAGTCCATGTAAGCTGAACTTGTGATAAAACCCCCACGTATACCTGTTTAGTCATCCTCAGTTTAATTCATAAAGTGAAAGTGCATTGGTTCTTTATTGCAAAATAGATGTATGTAAGCACTTGTCAGGGACGCTCTAGGCAGATCCTACACTGAGCAGGGGGTTGGACTAGATAGCCTGTATGGCCCCTTCCAACTCTGTGATTCTATGACTGTGTTCATTGTAACATGTGAACAGGGCTACAGTCTCCATGTAAAGTCAGCTTGCATCTTCCTCTCCCCCCAGCCTGGCACCAAAGTTTCATTTATAGCCTACCTGTTTTTCCCTCATCTTCCTGTAGCAGTAGAGAGAGAGAGAGAGAGAGAGAGAGAGAGAGAGAGAGAGAGAGAGAGAGAGAGAGACCTACTCTCCCCATTTGCATATGCTGAGCTTGCCCTTTGGGTCATCCTAAGGCACAGACCCCTCTACCCCAGGACCTGCCTTTCCACATCCAGATGCTCATCACCCAACACCAAAAATCATCCTCCCTCCTTGGGGAGGAGGGAGACCCCAAGCCTCCCTCCCAGCAAGCACTTATTTTCCGCCCTCCCTAGCTGGCTCTGCAAATCATAGCTGTCCATGTGCTCTCATATAATTTAAGTGCCCTTCTCTGGGACTGGTGCTAAGAGGGCAGAGGGACCCAGCTAGGCTTCAGGGCTGAGTATCTTCTGGCCAAGCTCTCCATCCTGCTCCTTCACACCTTTTCAATTTGGGGGCAAGAAAGAGAGAACTTGCCAAGGCTCATACAGAGGTCCACAAGCTAGCCCTACTATAACACAAAGGGACAGGTATCACTTTAGAAGCCCAGTCTCACTCCTTTCTCTTGGTATACTGCCAAGACCTGAGTTGAACTGCAAGAAGCACCCCTCCCCCAACTCATGCAAGCAATGCAACAAAATGTGAAGTGCTGACAGATGGGAAAGGTTAAGGAATTTGAAGATCTATGGTTGCCCATAATCGGATATCTTAAAACTCAAAATATTTTGCCACATAGATTTGATTACAATGTTTGGTTATTTAGTTGAATGAGAACAATTTAGAGATCAAGTAAAGAAATCCTAAAAGAAATCAACCCTGACTGTTCCTGGAAGGCCAGATCCTGAAGTTGAAGCTCAAATACTTTGGCCACCAAATGGGAAGGGAGCACTCACTGGAGAACACCCTGATGCTGGGAAAGACTGAAGGTCAAAGAAGAAGGGGACAGCAAAGAATGAGATGGTTAGACAGTGTCATTGATGCAACAAACATGAAATTGAGCAAACTTCAGTGGACAGTGGAAGACAGGAGGGCCTGGCGTAATCTGGTCCATGGGGTCGCGAAGAGTCGGACTCGACTGTGCGACTGAGCAACAACAACAATGAAATCATTGTTGTAAAAGTTATTGGGATGAGACCCTCTCTAGAGATTGTGTAAAGGTGATTAAAAAGATAAAATAATGTATATATAAGATCTATATCTGTAGTTTGGATATTACGAAATTAGAGTATAAACTTACATTTTGTATAATGGCATAGACAAAGAACATTTTTTGTAAAAGAAATTTAAAAGGCCAGACAGGAGCATCCTTGGTGTGTCTGTGTGCGCGCGCCTATGTAGGCTTAAGATGTCCCTTCCTTCCCTTTCTGGTTCCACCACTGTGCGGATCCCCTGTATGCCAGCCTTTTAGGGTGGGTGCACGGAGGCCGAGGGGAATGTTCTACTCCTCCCGTCTCTACGGTTGTGCTATAGAGACTAGGAGACGAAATTCACAGTTTGTTGCTAAAATGATGGGTATTTTTTTTCCACTTCCCAATATTTCCATATCAGGGTTTTGAGGCCTTTTGTGGGTAGTTACTTGCCAGGGGCTCAACTGGACTGTTTTATGTTCATTATAGACAATGGGAATCAGCACAAACCAAAAGAGGCAGGCATGACTCTTTAACAGAGCCCATCAGGCCCATAGCCAAAACAAAAAAAAATCAGTGAGGGGGCACTGGAAGAACAGGTGGGGCGTCACATCACAAAATTTAAAATAAAAAGTACAATGATAAAAGGGCTCATTCCCCAGCAGCCATGCAGAGGGTGCGAGTGGGTCATCTAAAGGCACAGGGATGAATAGGGAAGGTGGGAGGAGATCAAGTCCTCCCTCCACCTTCCCACTTATTCAGCCTCCGGACTGAGCAAGTTGCTCAATGTCTCCCCTCCCCTCCCACCCCCGTGCGCAAACAAAGCAGAGCCAGCGATGCTCTTCTCTGCCTCCAAGGGGGCTTTTGTTTTGCCAACCACGGGGGTTGTCTGGCAGGTGAGCTGAGGCACCCCTCAGGGAGGGCAGCCTCCCGCCCTGCCGAGCCACCATTGTGGCCTCCACATTGGCCCCATAGAGATTTGAAACCCAGGTCTCCTTCCTCCCACCGCTGCAGGTTCAGTTCCAAGCACTGCAGCATGCTGGCTGCTTTCCTGACCCCCCCCCTTTCAGGTGCCTTGAAAGAGGGCCTTCTGCCTCCCAGCACTCCAAGATGGCTTTGAGGAGTTCCAGGTGGGGCGGGGCCATGCAGAGCTGTTCAAGAAGCAGCTGCAACCCTCAGGCTTCTCTGTGCCTGGCAGCTTCTCCTCAGGGAGTGGAGGGGATTGGCAGCTGGCTAATTTTGCTGATGATCTCACAGGCAGGAGAAGTTGGTGGGTGCCTGGGGTGCAGGACCAGCTGGCTAGGAAAGAACCACAGGAGTGGCCAGTGGACGGCTAAATCACTTGGCAAGGTGCAATGCGGCACAGCTGAATTAATAAATAATTACTTTAAAAATAAGGTTTTTAAAGAGAGTGTTTTGTAGGGCATGGCTTTAAATTAAGGGGCATGGTCCCAAGATGCCCCATCATGGTTATGGGTCAGGAGCACATGCTTTTTATGCAGTAAGGCCCCAGTTCAGTTCTTAGCACCTCCAGTTAAAGTAAGTGAACTAACATGTAAGATAGGCCTGCAGATATACTGGTGGTAAAATAGACAGCACAAAGCTACGAAGACTAATAGCACACTGTATAAAGCAGATTAGTGGGCTGCAGTGGCTGAGAGGTTAAGATGCTGAGCTGCAGACAGAAAGGTCTGTAGTTCAGCAGTTCAAGGCCCTAGTGCCGCATGATGGCGTTAGCTCCCGTCTCTGGTTCCAGCTCCTGCCAACCTAGCAGTTCGAAAGCAAGATATTTCAAATAGATAAATAGGTACCACTTTGGTGGGAAGGTAACAGCGTTCCGTGCACCTCGGTGTTTAGTCATGTCAGCCACATGACCACAGAAGCGTCTTCGGACAGCGCTGGCTCTTTGACTTGGAAATGGATATGAGCACTGCCCCCTAGAGTCAGATATGACTAGCTTTCAAGCAAGAGAAACCTTTACCTTTACCCTTTAGTTTAAGGCAGATACATAAGCTGTTTCTGTGAGCCAGAAGGAAGGAAAAGACCAGAAAGTCCAGTACCTTGCTCTGTCATTAGTGCACCAGCTAGTTGATATCCCCTGCTCTATGAAATATGATCAATCCTGATCAATGTACCACTTCAGCTTCTTGACTCCTAATTGACTGTTTGCATCACAGTGGCAATGGATCAAGAACTAACCACACAGATGATAAACCTGTAAGTGTGTAAAATTTCCCATCTAGTTAGAACTTCAGACAAAACTAGGACAGGTGCTGTCATCTACCATGAAGGCAGTGGTTAGAATGGTAGATCTGGAAAACCTGGCATTAAGGGAAAGCAGATTTATGATGGATCAGCGTTCTGACCTTGTAAAAAGCAGGTTAACGTTCATCTTAGAAATGCAAATTTGCTGATACAGAATAGTAAGTATTTAACACTATTTAAAAAAAAACCTACATTTCATTCTGTACAGAGTGAATTGGGGTTTTTAAAAGTAGATGTTGAAATTATAATGAATAATACATTCATTATTTATTTGAAACACTTCTTTAAATTTATTTTACTTTATTTCTATCCCACCTTCCTCCTCTATGGGGTCCCAAAGAGGCTTACATCTTTCTCCTCTCCTCTGTTTTACCCTCACAACAACCCTGTGAGGTAGATTAGGCTGAGAATGTGTGGCTGGACCAACATCGCCCAGCAAACTTCCATGGCACAAGAGGGGATTCAAACCTGAGTTTCCCAGTATCTAGTCCAGCACATTAACTACTACACCACACTGGCTCTCTTTTCATTTCTACCTTATCTCCCTGGACCGAAGGCAGTACACAATGCAGCAGACAAGTTGCAAAGTCCTAAATTAACACAGATTAAAATACATCGTTTAGCAATTTAAAACCATTCAGCCCTAATGTACCCAAGATGCACATGGGATCAAGAAATTCACAGCCAGATCTACTGGAAAAATTCACCTTCCAGCAAAGAAAGAGGACTGTCTTAACATACTTTCATAAATGTCGCCCGGGAAGGTGCCTTCCTCACCAGCTCTGGCAGGCTGTTCCAGAGGACTGGGCCCACCACAGAAAGCACCTTAAAGGAGGAGGCTGTCTGAACAGTTTAAATAGTGCAGGAAATACTGGGAGGTATAGTTGGACGTATGAGTGTCCTGGGCTGTGAATGGCTCTTTGATGCTATTGAAATGGCTGTGGTTCTCAGCAGAAAAGAGGCAGCACAAAGTATATTTTGTGAAAGTGGTTCTGCCAGCATGTGCATTCTGGAGCTCTCTGAAGCGTTTGTATTGAAGTTCAAATTGAATGACCAGCATGAAATGCTATGCATGGTGTTGCCAAGGTGAGTGAGTCTATTGTCCCTCATTGGTTATGTGCAAATTGCTTTTTCTGTTGCTGATAATTTGGACTGCATTTTATAAAAGACTTCACATATCCTGTGCTAGGTAGAGATTGGAAATGAAGCAAAGGGGGGGGAAATGTCCAAAAAAGTATGTTTCAAAATATATATTTTTTAAAAAAATCAATCTGTACCAAAGTCAGTGCAGGTACTGTGGTTCATTAATAACATTATATGCAATCCACTTTGTGTATATGTGTATATGCATATACATAATATTTCCGGTAAGCTGTAGTACTACTGAAACTCTGCCAATGAAAGATTTAAAGGTAATGAGCCAACAGATTTCTGGTATGTACTTTTCACAGCCAGTACTTCTAAGCATTGTACCTTCCAACATAAAATGCCAAGTACAACCTGACTCATCCATATGGTCTAGAAAAGAATTGAAACGTTATGACTGAAGGCAAACAGTGACAGATCATTATAGACTCCTTGGGGAAGGGGGAACATGTCTGATTCATCTAGCCTGACTTCAAAAGTTTTGTCTGCCTTCACTATATTTGGTATAGAAATTATTGAAGGTTAACAGGAGAATGGGAGAGCCCAGGAAAATGAAGACTTTGGATGGAATCGTCTGAAGAGATTTGTGCTTCTGGAAGTAGGTGCTGCCAGTTTAGCATAAGAGGCTTGTCACCAAATTCTCTCATCACTAGCTAGGGTTGCCATGTCTCCCCTGGCCACCTGTGGGGGATGGGGGGTAGGGTTGCCAGATCCAGATTGAGAAACTCCTGGAGATTTCGGGATGGAGCCTAGGTAGGACAGGGATCTCAGTGGGGTACAGCACCATAGAGTCCATCCTTCAAGGTATCCATGTTCACCATGGAAATTGATCTATGTAGTCTGGAGATGAACTGTAATTCCAGGGGATCCCCAGGTCCCCCCTGGAGGCTGGCCTCCCTATGCCTTGCAGAAAAAAGGCAGGAAGCCAGAGACTGTTCTTGACATCCAGATACCATTTATGAGCTGGGAAGCAGGCCAGAACCAGTGGTATGAAACCATTAAAGGGAACCCAGTCCTTCTGTTGCCTGGTTTAGGAATGAAATTCCAGCTTCCTGACAGACATGAAGCCTCAGGCCTGTGCCAATAAATGCAGGCTTGCCATCCAGTTATTAATCCTATCATTACACCAAAACTATCCACAAGCTACTTTCTAGGTAAAAATAATAACCAGGATCAATACTCCCTCTAAGCTCTGGAGTCTTGTGAGCAAAAATTCTACTTTGTGAGCTTCTGGCATTAATGTTGTGAGCAAGCAATTTGGCTACTGCATAAATTAATTTGCTCTGGAGCCATCCTTACTGAGCTAAAACAAAAATGAGTGAGCCGGAGGCTAAAAAACTTGTGAGCTACCTCACACTAACTCAGCTTAGAGGGAACACTGACCAGGATATGAAACATGCATTTCTAAGCTCTGACCGATTTCCCACAAGCCGCTGCTCTGCCCTCACTCCTCCCTTTACCCTGATCATATGTGTCATTTCTCCACTATTTGCTGTGCGGCCGCATTTTGCCCCGCAGCTTCACCCAATTTACCCTGAATCTACTCAATCCTGGTTTTTGAGGATTGAGTAGACGCGACGAGTCCTTACTTGTTGGGAATGCTGTGGTTCCCCAGCTGTCACAGTGAGGTCTATGTGGGAACTGGGTGGCTGACACTGTAGTTGTCAGAGTCCCTAACCTAGTCAGCCAAACACCAGGTCTTGTTCATTGAAGCAAGAATAGTATTTATTTTTTATAAAGCTGCAATAGTAGGTTACTGGAACAGATACATTGTTCAGAATAACGTGGTTACAAGAAGCAAGCAGTTATACCAGAAAGGGGGTGAATGGGGACCCCCCCTTCCTCCAATGAATGCATAGTATGCGCGCGGGAACTGGAGATTATGATAATTAATGAAGTTCCCACCGCCTCCATTTTCCCAGCCAAGCTGTAGCTTTGAAAGCGATAGGAAGCTCACAGCCTGTCTCCTCCAAGGTCAGCATGTTAAGTCTACCCGAGATAGAGCCTGCACAGCCTGGCCCTCCACATTCCATTCTAACACTCCAGGTGCATAAATCAACACCCCACGATCCCAACCTCCCGCCCTTCACAACACAAAGCCCATCCACCCACCCTTATCCATCCATCATGGCAGGACTACCTGACATGCAGCCCTCTCGAAAATAAATCTACCCCTTTGGTTTGTGGGGGTACAACTTATGAAAAGCACGGACCATCCTGGGGGCCAGAACATGTTCCGCCCGCACCCACTCCCTCTGTTCAGGCCCAAAATCAGTCCATTCGACCAGATAAAACAAGCGGTTGCGAGAGATTTTAGAGTCCAAGATCTGTGAAACTTCATAGTGAGGTTCCCCCCCCACCAGCAGCGGAGGCGGAGCAGGTTGTTGCGATCTCCATTTGTTCTCCTCAGGCGCTCGGCGTAGAAGCCTTACATGAAAGACAGGATGAACAGACTTTAGAGATTTAGGGCAAGTTCCACAGTCACATTGTTAATCACTCGCACAATTTCAAAAGGTCCAATAAATTTCCATCCGAGTTTGCGGCTTGGTTGAATACCACGTAAGTTCTGCGTGGACAAATAAGCAAACTCCCCACACTTAGGGACCCAGGACAGGTTGCGTTTCTTATCAGCCTGTGTTTTGTAAGCCTCCTTTGCCTCATCCAGAGTTTTGGATAAGGACGACCACGCCGCTTGCAGTTTTTTGCACCAGTCACCAGCATCTCCCGCCGGGAGGTCGGGAGAACTCAAAAATGGTAAAGGCGGGGCATCATATCCATGGACCGCCTTAAAGGGGGACATACCAGTAGAAGAGTGCTGAGTATTATTGTAACAGAACTCAGCCAAAGGCAAAAGAGAATGCCAATTGTCCTGCTGAAAGTTCGTAAAACACCTTAAGTATTGCTCCAGGGTTTGGTTCACACGTTCAGTCTGCCCATCAGTTTCTGGGTGGTACGCACTGCTAACCGCCCGCTCCACCCCAAGCAGTGACATCAGTTCACCCCAGAAATGAGAAACGAATTGTACCCCCCTATCCGAGATCACTTTAGCCGGTAAAGTGTGGAGCCTCACAACGTGTTGCAAGAACGCCGAGGCTAATTTCTTGGCCGAGGGGATTGAGGCAAACGGAACGAAATGGGCTTGCTTAGTAAAAAGATCCACTATTACCCATATGACAGTATTTCCCCCACTGGGGGGCAAGTCAGTAATAAAGTCCATAGAGATCACTTCCCATGGACGAGCTGGCGTGGGGAGGGGTTGTAGTGCTCCTGGGGGTTTACCGGGTCTGGGCTTGCTCATTAAGCACGTTTGGCAAGCAGAAGTGAATAATGAAATGTCCTTTCGTAGCCCCGGCCACCAGAATTGTCTCTGCAAGAGTTGGAGGGATTTTACAAACCCCGTGTGCCCCGCCAGTTTCGAGTCGTGCGCCCAACCCATCACCTCCCCCCGAAGAGAGCTGGGAACAGTTTATCATTTTTCCTCCAGCATCCATGCACATCTTGAGTAACTCCTTCCTCCCCCTTTACCTCCTCCCTATCAGTGTCAGACATAGCTGCAGAGAACTTCGCTATCCAGTCATTAGAGGGAGGGGTGAGGGGTGGGGGGAACATTTAGCTTGTTTCCGAGTGGTTACAGCTCCTCCCAACTGGGAAGGCGTGAAGACAGAGTCACGAATCTCCTCCCTCTTACTGTCGTGTTGTGGGAGGCGTGACAGTGCGTCAGCAAGCGAGTTAGATTTCCCAGGGAAGTGGTGCAGAGTGAAGTTGAACTTAGAGAAGAAATCAGCCCAACGCAGCTGTTTGGCGTTCAAGGAACGAGGGGAGCGGAGGAGCTCGAGGTTTTTATGATCAGTCCATACCTCGAAAGGAACTCGTGCCCCCTCAAGCCAACGGCGCCAGGTCGCCAACGCTAAGCGGATCGATCCCGCTTCTTTCTCCCACACCGACCAATTCTGCTCAGTATCATTAAACTTTCTGGAAACATAGGCGAGGGGGTGAAGTTTACCATCGTCCCCCTCTTGGAGGATCGCCCCTCCCATAGCAACGTCAGAAGCGTCTACTTGCACAATAAATTTCTTAAGTTCATTTGGGTGAGCCAACACAGGCTCCGACGTAAAAAGGGCTTTCAGCCGGTCAAACGCGCATTGGCATTCCGGGGACCAGTCTAATTTTGTCCCGGGTCGTGTGCAGTCCGGTGGCTTCCCTTTCGTTTTAAGCAGGTCAGTTTTGGGGAGAGCCACTTGAGCAAAGTTCGATAGAAATGACCTATAAAAGTTCGCGAATCCAAGGAAACCCTGGAGTTGCCTCCGAGTCTTGGGTGGCTCCCACCCCACCACATCTTTTATTTTGTCAGGGTCCATCTCAATCCCCTTCTGCGATATGCGGTAGCCCAGGAAAGGGATCTCTGACTTGTGAAATTCACATTTGGACAGCTTAGCAAAGAGCTTATGCTTGTGCAACGTTTGTAAAACTTCCCGCACCAGTTTTACATGTGACTTTAGGTCAGGGGAATACAGAAGTATGTCATCAAGGTAAACAAGGACCCCCTTGAATAAATACTTGTGGAGCACCTCATTGATGAAGTTCATGAAGACCCCCGGCGCTCCCTGAAGTCCGAACGGCATGACTAAGTATTCAAATTGACCCAGCGGGGTATTAAACGCCGTTTTAAATTCATCACCCTCCCTTATTCGCACCCTGAAGTAGGCATCTCTAAGATCTAGCTTCGAGAATACCTTCCCCCCGGCCACCGCAGCCAACAGGTCTTTGATCAGGGGCATAGGATAAGCGTTCGTGTTGGAGACTGCATTCAAGCCCCAATAGTCCGTGCACAGCCGCAACCCCCGTCCTTCTTTTTCCGGAAAAGAACGGGAGCTGCGAACGGGGATGAGGCAGGTCTTATAAACCCCCTGCTTAAGTTCTTGTCGATAAATTTCCTTAATTCTATTTTTTCCGAGGGGCTCATGGAATATAGCTTCCCTTTAAAGGTAAAGGTTCCCCTGCTCGAAAGCCAGTCGAATCCGACTCTAGGGTTGCAGTGCTCATCTCCGTTTCAAAGCCGAAGAGCCAGCGCTGTCCGAAGACGTTTCCGTGGTCATGTGGCCGGCATGACTAAACACCAAGGTGCACGGAACGCTGTTACCTTCCCACCGAAGTGGTACCTATTTATCTACTTGCAATTTCTTGCTTTCGAACTGCTAGGTTGGCAGGAAGCTTCCCTTTAGGTAACTTCTGATTTGGCATAATTTCAATAGCACAGTCAGAGTTTCTATGGGGGGGTAGTTCATCCGCTTCCTCTTCCCCAAATACGGAAGCCAAATCGCGGTACTCTGGAGGAATCGCCTCTAGCTCCGTTTCAGCCACCCCCGCCATCACAAGGGACTCCCCCCCCATCGGGGCACCCCGCTCCGGTTTCCACAGGTGGGGCTGGCATTTCTTGGCAATGAAATTTACTTGCCCCTCTCCCCATAGGACATGTGGATCATGATCGAAGAACCACGCGCTCCCGAGTACTAGGGGGAACCGGGCAGAAGGGGTAACGACGAAGGGCCTCACTGGGCCACCCGTAAGGGAACAGTTTCATATTTGCAAGGCTCTTTCATCGTAGAGCCATCCATTTGCGTGAAAATCAGGGGATCGGCCAATTTAACTACCTTCGTCCCCAGACCCATTACCAGTGTGGGGTTGATGAGGTCTCTCCCACACCCAGAGTCAATGAGAGCTCGTACCCTCACATGGGTCAGTAGACCCGGGTCCATCAAAGTCACTGTGAGGAAGAAAAGAGAGGGGGTCTGCTCACCGGGATCTGCGCTTGAGAGTCCAGGACCTGCTGTTCAGTGCTATTTACAGCAGGTCCTTCTCGTTTCCCAGCTGCACGGTCTCGCCATCCGACGAATCCGACGCCTCGCTGAGAGGCTTGGCTTGCAAGGCCCTCGCCCCTCTCGGTTTCGCCACCGGCTTTGGGGTGGAGGTATCAAACTTCTTCTTGGTCCCTTTAGTGGCCCCGGTCGGTGTGGGGGAGCCTGGGCAGGTCGCAGCAAAGTGGCCCCCCTCCCCGCACTTCAGGCAGAGACCTTGCTTCATCCTAAGCTCCCTCGTGCCGTCTTTGGGTTTCGGGTTCAGTGGTGGGTTCTTTCCTCGCGGAGCCGGCGTAGGGCCCGACTGGCCCCCTTTATTCATTGCTGCTGCATCATCCAATTTGATGGTTTTCAAGCGGTTTTCCATGGTGATGGCCGCTTGTATCCAGCCCGTTAATGTGTCTGGGTCTTGGGTCTTGGTGACTGAATGGCGAATCTCTGCGTTGAGCCCCAATTTGTAGTGGTCTGCTAGGACCCCATCTTGCCACCCTCGAATTTTGGCCGCGCACCGGCGAAATTCAGCCGTGTAATCTCTCACCGACTTGACGCCTTGCTTGAGGGCACGTATGGCCGCCCTAGCCGTCTTGTTTGCATTTACATCTTCAAATTGTTCCTTCATGGCCCACATGAAAGCGTTGATTTCTCTCAGCTCACGCCCGTCAGCCTGATGAAGTCCCACATACCAGTCAGCCACTGCATCCTTCAGGTGCAAGGCTATGACATCCACCATTCGGTCTTCACGTTGGAACAGGTGTCCCCAGGTTTCGATGAATTTCTCGGCCCTCACCAGAAAGAAGGGAAACTTCTCCGGGTTCCCATCGAAGTCCGCATCAAGGAGTTCCGCTGGTTTTGGTGGCAGGAACCCCCATGGTCGGGGGGGTGGCTGCCCCGGCGGGCCCTGCGGTCCCGGCCCCGCTTGTTGCTCGGGTGGTTGGACCGGCACATTCTGTTGGTCCGGGGCCGGCACCTGTCTCTGGTCTTGAGGGGGTTGGTCGGGTGGTTCCTCCCGCCGTTGCCGCTCTCGCTCCTCTTGGATGCCCTCCGCGATCATCTGGGGGATGCGGGCAAGGGATTCATCTAGGATGCGAACCAGGCGATCTTGGCTCGGCTCACCACTCCACCTCCATCTCACCACGGCGCCTTCCAAGTCCCCGGAGTCTCGGCAGGCGTCTTCCAGCCCCTCATCCATGGTCAGTCTATGGACCGACCTCTCAGTGTGACTCATTCGCACCGAAGCCCGCGGAGTCGCAAACCACGTCTCATGGGTTTCGGCCAGGGGTTTCACCCAATCTCATTTTTGCTTGGTTCGGGTAGTTACCCCTCCGTAGGCTGCTCCATACGGATCCCCGTAGGGCCCTCCAAAGTCGTACTCCTGCCCCCGTGTCACCAGCACATATGTGCCAGGGGCTTCCGTGGGTACTGTTGTCACAGGAGGTTTCTTGTCCTCCTTCTTTTCATCTTTGATCGGGAGAGTGTCTTCCTCACCGCCACTCATGTTAGAGCTGCGGGTTTCCGACCAGTCCCGAAAATGATGTTTCTGAACAAACTGTCAGAGTCCCTAACCTAGTCAGCCAAACACCAGGTCTTGTTCATTGAAGCAAGAATAGTATTTATTTTTTATAAAGCTGCAATAGTAGGTTACTGGAACAGATACATTGTTCAGAATAACGTGGTTACAAGAAGCAAGCAGTTATACCAGAAAGGGGGTGAATGGGGACCCCCCCTTCCTCCAATGAATGCATAGTATGTGCGCGGGAACTGGAGATTATGATAATTAATGAAGTTCCCACCGCCCCCATTTTCCCAGCCAAGCTGTAGCTTTGAAAGCGATAGGAAGCTCACAGCCTGTCTCCTCCAAGGTCAGCGTGTTAAGTCTACCCGAGATAGAGCCTGCACAGCCTGGCCCTCCACATTCCATTCTAACACTCCAGGTGCATAAATCAACACCCCACGATCCCAACCTCCCGCCCTTCACAACACAAAGCCCATCCGCCCACCCTTATCCATCCATCATGGCAGGACTACCTGACAGTAGTGCAGTCAGGGACCATAGTGTCAGGACTCTCAGGCTCGATGGACAGCATACGTGCTAGAGCGTTCTCACGTTCCGAGCAGGGTGTCAAGGCAGTGTTCGCCTCCGACTTGGAAATTGGCTGGGGGACAATCGGAGTTGAACATGGCATGGGATTTGGCTCTGTCACTTGGGTCTCTGTGTTGGCTGGCTCCGATTCCCTGACCCAGTGTCACCAGAGCTGGTCAAGATGTCTCCACAGGCTTCTCCCGTCCGATGTAGTCACCACGTACAATACTGGTCTGTTAGTTGTTGTCATGGTAGCTGGAATCCAGATCGGCTCATCACTGTAGTTCTGGGCATAGACAAGGTCGCCAGATTGGAAGGAACAGAGAAGCTCCAGGACCTCTCGCTGTGGCGGATGATCTGATGTGAGGTCTGGGTGCAGATCGTCCAGCAATGTGGATAAGCAGCGGTTCATCAGAAGTTCCACAGGGCTCCTCCTGGTACTTGTGTGAGGCAGTATGTGCTGTTGCAAAAGGAAATCTGCTAGTCTCTAGTTCCAGTCACCATAGACTAGGGGTCATTTGGAACTGGAGCACAGTGGAATGCCATTCTGGCAGCCCAGGAGTGGGCACAAATGGCAGTGGCGGCAAGCCCTGTCCCCAGCTCCCCATACTGAAGTGCTGCAGCCCGGGGAATGCCCAAAGAGGCCCCCCATCAGCTTCCCCGGGCCCACACTGAAGTGCTGCAGCTGGGGGAATGCCCGAAGAGGCCCCCCCAGGCTTCCCGGGCCTGCACTGAAGTGCTGCGGCCCAGGAAACGCCCAAAGAGCCCCTCTGCTGGCTTCCCCAAGCCTGCACTGAAGTGCTGCAGCTGGGGAATGCCCGAAGAGTCCCCCTGGGCTTCCCGGGCCCGTGCTGAAGCACTGCAGCTCAGAGAACACCTAAAGAGGCCCCCCACCGGCTTCCCCAAGCCCGCACTGAAGCGCTGCAGCCCGGGGAATACCCGAAGAGGCCCCCTGCTGACTTCTCTGGGCTTGCACTGAAGTGTTGTGGCCTGGAGAATGCCCGAAGAGGCCCCCTGGGCTTCCCAAGCCCGCACTGAAGTGCTGCGGCCTGGGAAACGTCTGAAGAGGCCCCCTGTTGGCTTCCCTGAGCCCGCACTGAAGTGCTGCAGCCCAGGAAACACCCAAAGAGGGCCCCCACTGGCTTCTGTGGGCCCACACTGAAGCACTGCAGCCCAGGGAATGCCCAAAGAGGCCCCACGGGCTCCCCTGGCCCACACTGAAGCGCTGCAGCCTGGGGAACGCCCAAAGAGCCCCCCCCCTGCCAGTTGCTCCAGGCTCACGCTGAAGCGCTGCAGCCTGGGGAACACCCAAAGAGGCCCCCTGCTGGGCTCCCTGTGCCTGTGCCGGAGCCCTGCAGCCCGGGGAATCCCCAAGAAGGCCCCCCACCAGCCTTCCCCAGTGCGAGTGACTGGTGCAGAGTGGTGGCGGTGGAAGATTAATCGCAGTAAGTGAGAGATCCATGGGGGTGGGGGTGGCGGGGGCTTGATAGGGGGGTGGGAGAGCCTCCCCCCATCTCTTTGCCCTTTTTCTTTCCCTCCTTTCTTTCCCTCTTTTCCTTCTTTCCTTTCCTTCCTTCCTTTCTTTCTCTCTTTTCCTCTTTCTTCCCTTCTCTCTCTTTTTCTTTCTCTCTTTTCCTCCTTCTTCCCATCTCTCTCTCTCTTTCTTTCCCTCTTTCCCTCCTTTCCTTCTCTCTTTCTTTTCCTTCTTTCCTTCTCTCCTTTTCCTCTTTCCCTTCTTCCCTTCTCTCTTTCTTTCCCTTTTTCCTTTCTTCTTTCCTTTTCTCTTTTTATCTCCTTTTCCCTTCCTTCTTTCCTTCTTTCCTTCCTTCTTTCCTTTTTTTTTCCTTTCCCTCTTTTCTCCTTCTGCAGCCTGACTCAAGTGAGAAGGGGTTTAAACTTTAAACCGCTTCTCTCTTAACTTCCCCCCCAGCCCACCTTGGCAGGCCAGCTGGGGAAGGGAAGGGGAGGGTTTTGAAGATGCCTTCCCCCCCTTTTTGCTTCCCCTTCTATCATCACTTCTGGTGATGTCAGGGGGCATGGCATATGCTAATGAGCTATTATGCTAATAGCCTAGTAGCTCATTAGCATACCATATGCTAATGAGCTCCTGCAGCTCTTTTTCTATGAAATGACCCCTGTTGTAGACTATTTTTCGCAGTGCATCCTTTGTAGTGTGGACCATTTGTTCAGCCTGCCCGTTAGTGGATGGATGAAATGGGGCAGCCGTGACATGCCAGATCAAGTTGGCGTCCATGAACTTCTGGAACTCGAACTATGTGAATTGTATCCCATTGTCGAACATGATAGTCTCTGGCAGTCCATGTGTAGCGACCCAGGGAGCCATCAAAGACAGCAAGAAAGTCTTTGCACACAGAGTCCAAATTTTCATGGGATATTTGTTGTACTCCCATCACGTGAATGCCAAGTCCATCAAACCAATCAAATCCCAGGAGACTGGCACCATGCCTTTCAACCACTATAATGCTCAGTGGGCCATAGAACTTTTTATAGTGAATCATAAATTTGCCAATTCCTGCAACAGGAATGCACTGTCTCTGGAAATTGACTAGGGGGAAATCAGAAGTTTGAGCTGTCATTTGCTCCATCTGGGGAAGAGCCGACGTAGCATCTGCGTCGAGATGATGGTGAGTACCAACCCCAAATTGACCTCCATCTCACACGAAGCATTGTTGAGGACTACTGTCACCTTAATTTTGTTTTTTGTTTGGAGATGAGTACTTGCCACCAATGAGTGGTAGAGACACTTGGGCATCAAATGACAATCAGCAGGCATAGAGGTGTACTGTGGCAGTGGTCAGAGTCTGCTAGGTGATGTTTGAGGCGACATCTTGGCCTTTGATGTACAGCAGACCCAGGTGAGGTGTCCAGCCTTTCCACAATTATGACACTGGGCCTCACAGAACCAGCACTTCCGGAGTTTGTGGTCACCCCCACAACTGGCGCAGGGTGTTCTGGTAGCAGGTTGCTGATTGGAGTGTTTGCAACTCTCAGCCTATGTTCGGTGGACTCGGTTGTCCTCATTGTCAGAGTCTTCCATACTCTCCTGATGCACCAGCTGCAACTTGCGTGACGTTGGTGGACTTCTGGATTGATGCATGTCTTTGGTTGACTGCTCAGCAACCTCCACAGCAACAGTTTCCTCAAAGGCAGCTTGGAAAGTGAGCATTTTCTTGGCAAATGGCTGCTGTTTCAGTTTCTTGTCCAAAGACCGTAGATTAGCCTGTCTCTAAGTCTATCGTTTAAGTCCGTAACGTTGCACTGCTGTGCTGTTTTCCTAAGGGCCGTCACATAATCAGCAATTGACTCACCTTGAGCCTGATCACGATTGTGGAATGCGTGTTGACATGCAATTTCAGAAAGCTTAAGCGAAAAATGTCCACAAAGCTTAGATTTTATTGTGGTGAAGTCGATCACCTTGAGTTCAACTGGTGCCACTAATGTCCAAGCCACATCAAAAACGTGCTTTCCACAGACACTGAGGAATGTGGCTTTCTGGGGATCTTCATCAGATATTTTTTGAGCAGCAGTTTAGAATTCAAACTGGAAGACGTAGGTGTCCCAGTCCTCTGTAGTAGAATCAAACAGTTTGAAGTGGCCCTTGGCGGCCTTCATAGTTCCATGCTGGAGTGGCAGGTTGCAGAGTCCTGTTGGTTGCTCCAATGGGCCAAGTGACAATTCCTTGCCCACTGCAATGATCAGCTCAGGTTCTGTGAGGCTGTCTACCCACACAATCCCATCCTCATCGCCAGTATTATGTACTGAGATCGAGGCAGCTTTTCAAGCAAGTGATTTCTTTATTAGCTCAGAATACAGAGAAACAACACAGAGAATGACCAAACTATATACAGTTTGAACCAGGGAAGCCACACCTTCTGGAACAATAATGTCCAATCAATAATGAGTGCTTGGGACCAATGGGAATTGTTCCTGCTGAAGGTCAGGATCTGTATAGCAACAGCGACCAACGGTTACTTATCCTAGGATGCTGACAGTCTATGGAGTTTCTGACTGTTTGTGACTCAGATAACCCAGTACATAACACGAGGGAAATCGGGCAAAACTGCAGGGCAAAATGCAGCTGCACAGCAAATAGTGGGAAATTGGCACATACAATCGGGGTAAAGGGAAGAGCGAGGGCAGAGCAGCGGCTTGTGGGAAATCAGTCTCAATCTCTAATCTCTTAGAAGAACCATTCACGTGGTAAAAGTTTCTGTAGCCTGCTATAAAGTATAAACAGGTCAAAGACCTCTCCTCCAATCTGTGTACTTTTAAAAATTCCTCTTCTATTTGCTTTCCTCTTTATTCGTGCCCAAACTTCTGTAATTAAATAGGGCAATTTTGCTTCTTTGCATTTTGTCTGATAATTAGGAAGAACATTCTGACTTCAGAAATTATATGACCCTCTCTTTAACATCCACTTCTAATCATAATTAGTTTTTTTAATCATAATTAGGAAAACGTTAGGCTTAGGATGTCCAGTTTCTACACATGTTTGTGCAAAACATGGGAGTATATAGCTCCTATTGTTGGAAGTAGTTCACAAGCTCAGAAATGTAGAAATGTGTAATATGTGGGCCCATGATTGTTATTTTTTAAAAATTTATCCTACCCTCTCTTCAAGGAACTCAAGGCAGAATACAATGGGATAGATGAAGGCCACTCATCTGAAGCTCAATCCAGATAAAACTGAGGTGTTGTTGGTCAATCACAAAGCCACTTGAGGACCGAAGAGTAAACCTGCCTTAGAGGGGTCATATTCCCCCAAAAGAAGTAGGGCTCATAGCTTGGGGGTGCTGTTGGATCTTGGCCTGGTTAGAGGTTTTTGTCTGTAAAAAAATTATTTATTTATTTATTTATTTATTTATCAAACTTATACCTTGCCCTCCCCGCATAGCAGGCTCAGGGCAGCTTCCAACAAGTATAAATGTAGCAAAACATTACAAGGGGCTACAGAACAATGAAAGGTATTAAAAATATGAGTCTAACTAAGCTCCATACATTTATGTGATTACATTGACCATTCCATTTCTCATTCATTCCCTATTTCCTGGCTTAAGGCCTGCCTGAGGCCAATTTGCAGGATGGGTCAAAGCTTTAAATCCTTGCTGTCTCAGCTGGGAAGGTTCCACTTTGACCTATCATGAAACTGGGTTTGGCCCTGACCTGGATAGCCCAGGCAAACCCGATCTTGTCAGATCTCAGAAGCTAAGCAGGGCTGACCCTGGCAAGTATTTGAATGGGAGACCTCCAAAGAATACCAGGGCCAAGAGGCTATCAAGCCACTTCTCTGAACATCCTCCATGCCCCAGTAGGAGTCTCCAGAGGTCACCATGACTTCCAGGCATGAGTGCATGAGTGCGCAACACACACACAGAAATGCAAAAATACAAAAAAAGGGAGTGGGGAATGGGTTGAATTCCCATGTGTATTACTTTGTACCTTTCCTCCAATCCAATCAAGGCATAAATAGCCATCTTTCTTGCCACATCCTGGTAGGTAGGAAATGGTCATCTTCATCCTGACTATTTTTCTCTGTAATCTCCTCTTAGCCTGAAAACTGAGTGCTTCATTGCTTCATTTCCAGAAAATAACATTTTCTCTGAGATCAGAGGCTCCCTGGATGTTAATCAAGTTGTCCTGCATGCTCCTATTATAACTGTGTGCTTGATGGCACATAGCTCCTTTTGTCAGTTTGGGCTGATACACCAGTTGTGGCTGTTCCTCAAAAAAAAATAATCTGGCCACAGTGATAAAGTAGGGGCACATCCAGGTTAGATTACTGGACTGTAATGTGCTATGTGCAATTGTCATTGAGAACAGTCTGAAAACTTCCATAGGTCCGAAGTAGAGCTACTAGTACAACAGCAGTTACTGTTGGGGACTGGGTATAAGGATCACAGAAAGATATGTATTAGATATGTATTAGATGCCTGTCTGTTTCCCAGTAGAATTCAATGTGCTGGTATTTACCTTGACTTGAGGCCAGGATACCTGAAGGACCACCTTCTCTTTTACTGTCCAGACTACCAGTTAAGATACTGTTTCCAAACATTGCTCTCTGTGCCTACCTGGAAAAGTGAGGTGGGTGGGGACCAGGGACAGGGCTTTTCGGTGGTGGCAACTCATCTTTGGAATGCCATTCTCCTTTAGCAGGATTCTCTCTCTAAGTACACATTTTACAAGACTCCACTGTCCCCTCAACTGCCCACATGACCCTGCTTTATCCCTCTGTGGTTTCCCTTCTTCTTGGCACTTGCTTCCTCTTTCTCTCCCCATTCAACTGCCAAGCACCACTCTGCTGGGATACCACAATACCTTCTTTCCTTTCCTGAGTCATCAGGAATCAGGCAAAGGCCAGATAAGGAAAACAGGGAGACTGGGCCAGGCAATCCCCCAACCATGTAGCACCCCTAAAAAAAGTCAAAAGGCCATCCACCAGCAGGTCAAGGAACATGGCAAACACAAGGGGAGACCTCGAAAATGTTCCCTATGTGGAAGGGGTGTGTGAAAATCTGCATCTCCTCATCCACAAAAAGACCAAACCTTCCTTAGATTCCAGGTATGATTTTTTTTTCCTGGAAAGATCATAACAAAGCATGTTTGGGGGAGGGGGAGTGAAAAGGCAGAGGAAAACCTAGAAGGGGATCAATCGCATAACAATGTTATATGAAAGCTCCCCCCCAGCTCATAAGTTGACACATTTCCACTGTACCACATCAGATCATAGCAATAGAATACATATTGTACATTGTAAAGATTAAATGCATGTACCTTGCGTAGTGTACATCATACAGCCTACTACAACCACTGTACTTCTGTATTTCCTATTATGTGAACTGGCCCTTTGTCTCAGTTAATTCTATAGTTACTGCAGTAAGAATCCAAACTTGCACTCTTATTTTCAGAAACGATTGTTTAGAAATCAGTATTATTATTCATTCAGTAGAACATACTCTCAAGTAAGTGTATTTGTGATTGGACCCTAAACTGATTACATAATACAGTGGTCTGGACAGAGGCTGCTTCCAAAGACACAGTGTAATTGTCTTTGTATTTCTCACATCTTGCAATAGTGTCAGAAAGTCTTGGTCCATGCATGATAAAATATTAATGTTTTCATATATTCGGGAAACTAGTCCTCCAATCTTTTATAGCAGGATAGCCCATGACCTCAGGCGAAGGTGCTGTGCTTTTCTATGACTACCAAGAACCAATGGAGATCATAATAGGTCCATAGGTGCAGGAGAGCACACTACTACCGGATAGTTCATATTAAATAAACTTTTTAAAGGGTCTATCGTTTTAATTTAAAATGTTTCCTGTGTATTATGATCTGCATTAGCCCTATTCATGAACTTCAAAGACAAGAAAACAGCATTTGATTTGAGTTAGTGTCCAGAAATAATGTTTAGATCAATATGAAAAATAGTAATTCTCTCTCTCTCTCTCTCTCTCTCTCTCTCTCTCTCTCTCTCTCTCTCTCTCTCTCTCTCTCTCTCTCTCTCTCTCTCTCTCATGCACACACGGCAAACACAGAGTTAACATTCTCTTGCAAAAACGAATTTGGTATGCTACAGCTTTCTGATTAGAACCCTAGCAGAAGTGACTGACAAGTAGACATTACTAGTTCACCTAGAATGATTTTCTGTAGTACTCTTAGAATTACACATTAGCTTCTAATATCTTCTTTAGACTCAGCATTCTGTGGGAAAGTCAAACACTTACCAGTAGGAGAGTTTACAAGTTTACAGCTGGCATACTTCAAAAGCCTAGTTTGCCCAACCATGGTGGCCTGCAAGGCTCAAGTGTATATGAATTCCAACTTGAAGGAGCCCCTCAGCAAATCACTAGTACTAGGAATCTGTCCTGAAACTAAAAACAAAACAAACCTTTACTTATTTAAACATGTACAAGCAGAACAATCCTTTAGGGTCTTGATTGCCAAGCTTTCAGGGGAATTTTCATGTTGATTTGTCTGCCACAGAACCCCTCTTCGTTGCCGAGGATTCTCCAATGATTTCTTGGGTGAAATCTTAGTTTATCTATCCTGCCAACAGGCCTGTCTAGTCTTGCCATGATTCCAAGTAAAATAAGAACTCAGTGTTGCCTCCACATTGTAAAGGAAGTCCAGGGATAGTGGCTAAGCTGCTTTTCAAGGAAGGTTGGCTGGCCTTAAAAAGGTAAAGGTAAAGGTTCCCTTGCTCGAAAGCCAGTCGAATCCGACTCTAGGGTTGCGGTGCTCATCTCCGTTTCAAAGCCGAAGAGCCAGCGCTGTCCGAAGACATTTCCGTGGTCATGTGGCCGGCATGACTAAACACCAAGGTGCACGGAACGCTGTTACCTTTCCACCGAAGTGGTACCTATTTATCTACTTGCAATTTCTTGCTTTCGAACTGCTAGGTTGGCAGGAGCTGGAACTAGAGACAGGAGCTCACCCTGTCATGCGGCACCCGGGTCTCGAACTGCTGAACTACTGACCTTCCACAGCCTGCAGTTCAGCGTCTTAACCACTTGAGCCACCGTAGCTCCTAAACCCTAATTCTGGCCTTACACAAGGCCAAAACAAACGTGGTGTAGATAGATCCTGGTAGGTCACTGTGATGTAGGTCACTGATCACCCTTCAGTTGTAAAACACAAATACCAAGTGCACACAATCCTAATTTGGATCAGGTTCATATGGAGAGGGGTTTCAACTCACCAACCTCTGCATTGTTTCAGTAATCAAAAGTGACTCACTTTTACCCCCCTACTCCTAAAGGAAAAAATGGGGGAAGTTGTAAAAGTGGCATTGGAACCCTGTCTTGCTTACTGAAACTAAGTGGAGGCTGAAGGGTTAAATTCATATGTGGTGCAAATATGAATTAGGGTTTCTTGCATGTACATTCTTCTTTATAAAGAAGAACAAAATGTGTGGTGTTCATTGCCCTCCAAGCTGAAAGAAAGAGACAGACACAGATGTTGGGTTAACTAAAGGGCCACTTTATTTAACTGTTAACATTAACTCAAATGGCAAGGGCTAAAATAGCTTGTGGTATGGTCAAGGCCAGGGGTCACCCAGACCCCTCCCTTACCATATAAAGGGCTCACACCCAGCTGGCACAGCAAATGGGTAATTGCCCCGAACTCCTTCCCCAAAGCCACACAGCTCAAGGGGCAGATCTATCTGTGATGGTCCCATAGGCAGTCCGCTTCCCCCACCCAGGGTCTCACACCCCAAGGGCTGTACTCACAAGAATTAGGGTTTCTTGCACGTACACTTTTCTTTATACAGAAGAACAAAATGTGTGGTGTTCATTATATCTCTTTGCCTTGACCTGTTCATTCCATAACCATTGATAAGCGTGCAAGGGACTGCAGACATAGCATCCAAAGCACTACCAGTAGTGAAGCTGATAGAGTGGGACCTTTTTCATCCTCCTGCAGCTCACTGAGGTAACTAACATTCTGTTATTAGGGGCAAAGACACCCTTAAAACAGTGCAGGTGCAAAATGAGTTTCCTGCTCTGGCAGAGTGAATCAGTGAAAAATCACCCTCCCCTCCTCTGCCTGCAGAAGTGAATTCAGTGCCAGGATTCTGCTGCATGATGAAAATAGTAATGCCCTACTTATTTATCATGACTTTGAGTAGCAGGTATTTCGAAAACTAGTCCTAATCAATCCCACACTCAGGCTTAAATGGCATATTTCCAGGAACAAGCAACAGTAAACAAATCAGTCGTTTCTCATACTGTTTTACAAGGCAGTTTAAAAGTTCAATGTCTTTTCATTAACACTGCAAAATTTACCTGTTGGGACATTCTGATAAAAAAAAAATACATCTTTGCTTAGTGCTGAAAATGGCACCATGGTGGAGTATCAACTTGCATTTTCAAGCAGTAAATTCACAAAATTACATTATGCTTATAGTTGTCGTCCAAATATAAAGGAGAGCATTAATCTTCCAGAATTTAATTTTGCCTGAATTTTAATTCCTCTCTTTATTACCAAAGGGATTTATAGATTTTCCCCCTTCCCTTAATGTATC
Organism: Gekko gecko; assembly: GCA_029375565.1. Classification (NCBI taxonomy): domain Eukaryota; kingdom Metazoa; phylum Chordata; class Lepidosauria; order Squamata; family Gekkonidae; genus Gekko; species Gekko gecko. The sequence continues at coordinate 56,877,693 of JAPDNY010000003.1, read as the reverse complement.
TGACTTCACAAAGTTTATGCTTGAGTAAATGATATGCTACAGTACTAAAGTAATTTTCTAGCTGATAGTTTTAGCATTGTCCTCTTATTTTCCAATAATTTACATACAACTATTATGATACGGAATTTATGTCTCAATTCAGCATGAGTGTTATGCTTGCAATATTTCCACACTTGGATGATCACTCCAGCTAGATATGTCTTTACCTAGAGAGAAGGTTAGCTATTTTCAGCTGCCCTCCTTCCTGCTATTTATGTTGGGGAAAATTTGCAAAGGTATGTCAAGTTTTTAAATCAGTTTTTCCCCCCTGTACAGGCTCCATAAGCACTCAGTTCAAAGACCATGCCTTGACCACATTTTGACCTTTGTGTGATGGTCTTGCAATACCCCATTCAGAAGTAAAGGCTATGGCATAGTATAACTGGATGAGAATGCGAGGCTTGCTACAAGGGGACTGATTATAAGGATGGGCTGCTCGTGCTACTGCCCCTTCACTTCTTCAGACTGTATGGGGTAGGTTCCATAAGAGGGAACAGATCTTGTGTAGCAGCTGAATTTAACTAGAGTCATGGCAAAGTCTGAGCACACTTTCCTCTCAGCAGAAAAAAACTAGCTGAGTGTGCAGTGAAGCATCTGAGCCTGACTTGTGAGAGTGAACTTCACTACTGCTTACTTTGATTTGTGACTTGTGGTAGATCACACGCTTTGCATGCAGAAGGTCCCAATGTAGATAGCAGGCGTTGAGAAAGACCTTTACCTGTCTGAGATCCTGAAGACCCACTGCCAAACCAAGGAAACAATCATGAGCTAGATGGGACCCAGCTTAGTACAGGATAGTCCAGCATGTAACAATAACTGAGACAGCGTTTGACGCTCCAGTATCCCAAATAGCTGAAGAAAGGCTAAAAACCTTTCATAAGGCTCAGAATTTTGATGGGAAAAGTGGAAAAGGTTTTAAGTGAAGATACATTCGTTTAGACTATCCTTTTTGCAGACTTTGTGGGAAGACAACAAACATGAAGAAATGTTACATAGCTATGATAATTTAAGTTATAAATATTCTATGGACTGCCTCTAAAATTGTATATTGCATTTCTTTGCAATTTCCTAACTTGTATAATCTGTTTTTAGGATTCAGTTACCATATTGGGAACAGTGTTAGCATAATTTTCAATAAGAAAACCTGCAGGTGCATTTGCAGACCAGGTTAAAAAAATATTTCGTTTTAAATTATCCTTTTGTTATGTGATGTTCTGAAAAAAAAATGGCATTCATTTTCAGAAAATGGTTCCATGAGTTTTGTGATGAACAACTGCACTATCAAACTAGTGCTTAGGATGAGATACAAAGACCACTTTGTGAGTGCAGCAAAGTAGTCCTCTTCTTGCTCATTGTGCTTCTGGAACACAGAGGGTTTTCGCTGAACCAAGAGCAGCCAATCATCTCCAGATACTATGCAGTGGAGTTGTTCAAAGCTATTAGGAGACACAGAAATAGATCAGGATGAAGTCTGGCTGGAAATGGTGTGACTTGTTCACAAACAATTAAAGCCATTATAAGCTCAATGGAGTCATCTACTTAGTCTTTTTTAAAGAATAAAATAAACCGTCTTTTGCACACTGAGATTAAAAAAAAAAAAAGTCTGACAGTTTTGGGTGGCCAAACTGTGGCTCAGCAGACATATGTGGCTCTTTCACACATATTGTGTGGCTCCCAGCAGGGCAGCTGGGGTAGCAAAGGGGAGGCATGCTCTTCCTTCCTTCCTTCCTTCCTTCCTTCCTTCCTTCCTTCCTTCCTTCCTTCCTTCCTTCCTTCCTTCCTTCCTTCCTTCCTTCCTTCCTTCCCCCATCTTTCTTTCTTTCTTTCTTTCTTTCTTTCTTTCTTTCTTTCTTTCTTTCTTTCTTTCTTTCTTTCTTTCTTTCTTTCTTTCTTTCTTGCTTGCTTGCTTGCTTTCTTGCTTTCTTGCTTTCTTGCTTTCTTGCTTTCTTGCTTTCTCTCTCTCTCTCTCTCTTTTGTTCTTTCGTCCTTTCCACATCTCGCTCTATTTCCCTCTCTCCTAGACAAGTAAATATCATTAGCAAACAAACAAATATCATTGGACAAATAAATATCATTATCAATATCTGTTTTTACCCCTTTTGTTTTTATTTTTGGCAGTCTCATTTAATGTTAATAAAAGGCAGATTTGCATATTTCCCAGGAAAAAAAGTGTGTGTAATGTTTGTACATGTCTTGCGGCTCTCAAACATCTGATGTTCATTCTATGTGGCTCTTAACGCTGAGCAAGTTTGGCCACCCCTGACATAGGTCTTCCTTTCTGATTTGCTCATATTTATCCTCCCCATATTTCAAGGAGTTTCCTTTGAGGTAGGTGAGGCTACAAGAGGCTCAAAGTCACCCAGCAAACTTTGGTGCAGAATGAGGATTTGAACCTTTGATCTTAATCCAGCCCGTTAATCATTATACTACACTGGTGACTTTGGACCAACATGCTAAAAGTCCTCTATAACACAAATAGTAAAGAAATCAATTATCTACTTTCATAAAAGGTAAAGGTAAAGGTTTCCCTTGCTCGAAAGCTAGTCAAATTCAACTCTTGAGGGCGGTGCTCATCTCTGTTTCCAAGCTGAAGAGCCAGTGTTGTCCACAGACTTCTCTGTGGTCATGTGGCCAGCATGACTAAACACTGAGGTGCACGGAATGCTTTTACCTACACAACGAAGTGGTACCTATTTATCTGCTTGCAATTTCTTGCTTTTGAACTGCTAGGTTGGCAGGAACTGGAGCCAGAGATGGGAGCTCACTCCGTCATGCGGCACTAGGGTCTCGAACTGCCAACCCACAGACCTTCCAGTCTGCAGCTCAGCGTCTTAGCCTTTGGGCCACCTTCATAAGCAGCTACAAATATATTAATTTCCTTTATATATAAACTGTCTTCTTGCTGAAACTCAGGGCCGATTACAGAATATAAAAACAATGCAGTCAGACCACATAAGACATTCAGTGAACAATGCAAGAGGACTTGGATAAGAATTACAGAATTAGAAGGCAAACTGTTTAAGGCAAGATATACCATAAACAAGCGATTTACAGAAGGAGAAGACAATGCAGGAAGAACAAGATAATAGAGACAGAAAACAGTGCTGTAGAGTACAATCCAATTGGCTTATAAAAGCACCCCCCAAAAAACTGTACAATCCAATTGTCTTATTATAAAGGAAGGAGATGGAGGATGCTTGGTACTCTTCAAACATTTGTCCCATCCTGAGGTATGTTAGTAGGGGGACTAGTAGTACATACCTTTCTCCTGCATTGATGCTGTGCAACGCCAGGTCTATCAATAATAAGATCTCAACTCTACAAAATTATTTTACAGTACAGAAAGTGGTCTGGGCATGCATGACAAAGACCTGGGTGAGGGAGGGAGAGACCAGTGTTTCCTCTAAGCTGAGTTAGTGTGAGCTAGCTCACTGTTTTTTAGCCTCCGGCTCACACATTTTTGACTTAGCTCAGGAAGGATGGCTCCAGAGCAAACTAATTTATGCAGTAGCCAAATCACTTGCTCACGACATTAATACCAGTAGCTCACAAAGTAGAATTTTTGCTCACAAGATTCCACAGCTTAAAGGGAACATTGGAAGACAGTCACCCTGAAAGAGCTGACCCCTCCAGGCTTCTCAGTCCTCCATCAGTTCCAGACAAAAGGTTGGGGTGGCAATACTCATCTGGGAGGCTTTCTCCTTCAAGCCACTTCCCGCACCAAAGATCACCGGCATTGATTATGTAGATCTGACATCGGAGGCTGAAGAGAGTTTGGCTATCTGGCTGGTGTACCAGCCACACAGTGCACCAGCAGATACCCTGTCACACCTGCTGAAGACAGCTGCAGGCTGGGCCTTGAAATTTCCCAAACTTTTGATTCTAGGGGACTTCAAAGTCCATGCAGATGTGGCTGCCTCCTCACAGGCTGTGGACCTAGTGTCTTCCATGGTAACATTAGGACTGTCTTGAGAGCCAGTGGGGTGTAGTGGTTAAGAACTGCAGACTCCAATCTGGAGAACTGGGTTTGATTCTCTGCTCCTTCATATGCAGCCAGCTTGGTGACCTTGGGTCAGTCACTGTCCTCTCAGAGCTGTTCTTTCAAGAGCAGTTCTCTCAGAACTCTCTCAGCCCCACCTACCTCACGGGGTGTTTGTTGTGGGGAGAAGAAGGGAAGGAGATTGCATGCCGCTCTGAGACTTTGAGTGAAGAGTGGGGTATAAATCCAACTCTTCTTCTTCTCTTTCAATTTACATCAGGTCCCAAACACCAAGCAGGTCACACCCTAGACTTGATCTTTGGGATGGAGATAAATGTAGACTTAGATGCCATTGATGTAGTTCCATGGTCTAACCACTTTGCACTGAAGGCCCGGCTGAGTGTTCCAACCCCTCCCTGTTCAGATGGCGATCTGATTCATGCTTGCCCATGGAGACTGATGGATCCAATTGGCTTCCAGAATGTTTTGCAGGACCCAGTTCCCCCTGGTGACTCATTAGATGGGCTGGTAGAGGACTGGCATAGCTGTCTCTCTGAAGCTATAAATGAAATTGCTCCCCAATGCCCTCTTTGCACCCACTCCAAGCTAGCTTCATGGTATACCCTGGAGCTATGTAGGATGAAATAGGAGATGAGACAGCTAGAGCAAGTTTGGCCACGGACTCATGACAAAGCTGCAAGAACATCTTATAGGTTGTTCATGGAGTCCTGTGAGGTGTCAGTGAAGGCCACTAAGAAGGTATTCTATGCAGCCCCCATTGCATTCACTAGCCCTCACCCAGCTCAATTATTTAGAATAATTAGATCATTAAATTCCATTCTTCAAGGACCCCAAAAAGATAGCAGATTGACAATCAGTGCTTTTACAGGCTATTTTGTGGATAAAATCCTGTCACACTGCCAGGAACTGCTGGTCAATATTGACACAGTATATGAGTTGGAGGCCCTTGGCTGTCTTTAGGTCCAGTAATGGACCATTTCAGCAGACTCTTGCAGGATGAGTTTGACAGGATTCTGGTGCTGGAAAGTCCACCACTTGCCTCCTGGACCCACACTCATCATGGCTGGTGAAAGTCAGTGGTGATGGGATACAGGCCTCCCAGCAGACATCATCAACTTGTCCCTGAGTTCAGGGACTTCACTGGGGATCCTAAAGGAGGCTCTTTATTTTTTAAAAATCTTGACCCAGCCAACTACTACCCAGTTTTGAACCTTTCATTTCTGGGTAAGGTAGCCAAACAGCTCCAGGCTTTCTTGGATAACTCCTTGATCTTGTATCTATTCCACTCCAGTTTCTGCCTGGACTATAGGACAGAGACAGCATTGGTCACCCTTATAGATCACCTTCAGAGACACCTGGATCAAGGTGAATTGGTGCTGTTGTTATTACTTGACCTGACAACAGCATTCAAGATAATCAATTATGATCTTATGGCCCACCATCTTGCCAATGTGGGGATATGTAGGATGGCCTTACAGTGGTTTGTCTCTTTTATCCATAGTCAGGGACAGAGGGTGGCACTTGGGAAGAGAGTCTCACTGCATTGCCCTTCAGTTTGTGGCATCTTGCCCATTTTATTTAACAGCTATATGTGCCCCTCACCCAGTCATCCAGAGCTTTGGGCTGGGTTGTCATCAATATGCTGGTGACACCCAGCTATAATCTGTTAATGGATGGCCAGCTGGACTTCACCTTGGCCTGTAGCCATGGTGGGGCATTTGGGGGCAGAGCCCCCCATGAGCCTTGCCTCACCACCCAAGGATGCCAGACACCCCCCGAAACTCCCATCCTCCCCAGTGTACCTAGCCCAATCGCAGCAGCGAGGCTGGAGAAAGAAAAGGAAGCCAACCTGCAGCTTCTGGTCAGTTTCTCTCCTGTGGGTCAGCTGTCAGTTTAACAACTGATCTGAGGGGAGTGAAACTGACCAGAAGTGACAGGGCAGCTGTCCTTCCCTAGCCTCCTGGATGCTGCAGGGGGCTGGGAATGGAAAGGAAAGCTGCCTTGCCACTTTTGTTCAATTTCACTCCCCTCCGGTCAGCTGTTAGACCTAACAGCTATTTGTCAAGCAGTGAAACTGATCAGAAGCGACAGGGCAGCTTTTCATTACTTCCCCAGCCTCCCGGCTGCTGCAGGGAGGCTGGGGAAGGAAAGGGAAGCTGCCCTGCCGTTTCTGGTCAGTTTCACTCTTTGACAAATAACTTAGTTCTAGAAGGGAGTGAAATACAAGTCAGGCTTGAAGAGCTGCAATTCATGTTTATTTTAATTTATTTTTGATTTGATGTTGTGTCTGCCCCACAAGCAAAAAATCCTGACTACAGGCCTGACTCCACCCCAGACACTTTGGCCATGGGTTTGGAGGCTGTGGTTGGGTGGTTAAAGCACAGCCTGCTGAAGTTAAATCCATCAAAGACGGAGGTTCTGTGTGTGGGCCAAGGGGGAGCAAGAATGGGGATCCAACTCCCAACTCTTGCTGGGGTGCTGTTAACACCAGCACTGACAGTGAAGAGCCTGGGTATGATTTTGAATGCCTCACTATCTGTGGAGGCCCAAATCACAAATGTTGTCAGATCAGCATTTTCCCATCTTCACCAGATCAGGCAATTGGCCTCCTACCTCTTCCCCCACGACCTTGCCACAGTGACACATGCAATGGTCACCTCCAGACTGCATTACTGCAACTCACTCTATGCCCGGCTACCCTTGAGACTGATCTGAAAACTTCAACTGGCCCAGAATGTAGCAGTGCATATTCTTACTGGAACACCAATAAGAGCACATATACAACTGGTGCTTCATCAGCTGCACTGGTTGACAGTTGAATACCGGGTCAAGTTCAAGGTCTTGGTTCTAACCTTCAAAGCACTATGCAGTCTGATACCAACATACCTTCAGGACCGTCTCTCCCAGTATGTTCCTCATGGAGCATTGTGCTCAATGGATCAAGATCTACTAGAGATCTCCAGCCCTAAAGATGTCCACGTAGCCTCAACCAGAGCCAGAGCCAAGAAGGCCTGTTGGAACACTCTCCCTATTGAGATCCAGGCACTTCAGGACCGAATGCAATTCCTCAGGGCATGCAACCCAGAGATTTTCCACCAGGCCCATGGCTAAGGTGCCGGAGATCCATTCCATCAACCTCCCCTGTATTGCTGTTAACATCTATTGCCATCAATCTGTGCTATCTGCTGTCTGCCTGTTTCCCCAATTTCAATTGTCAGCCACCTATGACATTGGGGAAGTTATGTGGGAGTAGAAAGAGATAGAATAGTCAAATAGTTGCCATAGATTACACTGTTTGATGTAATCATTGATCTTATTTGTAAATCGGGTTTTAATTACGTTTTTTTTATTGCACTGTGTATTTTTGCTTTTTGTAACCTGCCCTGAGCCTGCTTGTGGAGGATGGGCTAGAAGTTAAATAAAAAAATAAATAAAAGCAACCCCCAAACTGCTGTATCTATTAAGTTCTAATCACTTTATGAAATTGCCTTCTGGAACGTTTCTGTTTTGCACATCCTGCAGAATGATAAATGTATGGAAGCCTTCCTGACCTCTTCAGTCAGACCATTCCACAAGACAGGAGCCACTACATAGAATGTGTGTGAATAGGCAGTTGCTGATCTTACCCATTTGCAGGGTCGTACCTTCAGAAGGCAGCTGAGCCATTGTAGAAGTGGTCCTGCAATTCTGTGAGTCCAAGGCCATTAAGGGCTTTGTAGGTGATAAACCTTGAACTGAACCAAGTAATCAATGGAGTGACTACAGAATAGATGTGACATGCATGTACCCAATAGTAACCAGTCTACAGCATTCTGTACCAACGGTAGTTTCCATGTTTACTTTAAGGACAGACATATGTAGAGAGCATTACAACAGTCTAAACTTGAGGTAACCATGACATAGATCCATGTGGACAGATCAGCTGAGTCCTGGTAGAAGATCATCTTCTACATTAAATGAAGCTGGAAGAAAGCTCCACTCCCCCCTCCAGAAGTTATTAACTTGCTTCTCTAGAAGTAGCTGGATCCAGGATAAGTGTCAGCTGGACCCAATCAAAGAAGGGAAGCATGATGTACTAGGACATACACATGCAATCACTGCAATCTCAATCAATCAGTCATAAGCTTTATCACATTAGCTTATAACCTTAGCAATTAATACTAAAAATACCAACATCAGAGTAATAATGCAACAATAACAATAAAAAACTCTAATATACATTACAGTTTTATAATCTGTTGCTTACCGCAACTGTTGAAGTGGGGATTAGAATGCACATTTTCAAAGATAATTGAACAGTCTTCAAGTATGTGTGTGTTAAGTGCTGTCAGGTCACTTCTGACTTATGATGAGCCTATGAATTAATAGAAAAGAGCAAGACTCCAGTAGTACCTTAAAGGTGAACAAAATTAATGATTAGGGATGGGCACGAATGGGGAAAATGTGGTTCATGTCAGTTCATGGTTCGTGGCCTAACCATGAACTGAACCACAAATCGAACTGGGAGGTTTGTTCACAAACTGAATTCATTTGTGGTTTCACAAACCTTGTTGAAAGGGACCACAGTCCCTTTAAATGGGGTATGAAGAAAGACCGAAAAAACAGCTGAGCAAGGGGGATCAGCCTGCTCCCTGCTGCTCAGCTGTTTCAGGTTGTCTTGTGCAGTCCCTTTAAAAATTTAAAGGGACTGCAGAAGACAGACCAAACAACAGCTGAGTGGTGGGGAAGTGCTCCCTGCCACTCAGCTGTTTCAGTCTGCAAACTGTTAGATTATGTAGATTATTTAAGTGTCAGGACCTGCCAAAATAGCCACTTGCAAATCACCTTAGCATTAATGATTCAAAATCTAACAATTCACCTAACTGAGAAATATGATGCAGAGCTAACTCATGTTTCTGGTTATAAAAGAATCAAATGATCCAAAAATGTAGATAAACAAACCAAGGACTTCCTCAGCTCCAAAATAATCAATGGCAGGCACTCTGAAGCCATCAAAGGCTGTGGTCATAAGTGCAGTTTATGGTGCTATAGTAGCATTACCTTAGTGGAATAAATGGCCCTCTCCAGACAAGAACATCTGCCTCTCATGGCATAGTCATTGGCAACCCGTGCTGTTCCACAATGAAAACAGAATAAACAGATTCTGGAGAAAGTCCAGTATTAGCGGGTTGTTCAGGGTTTCCCCTGGGTTCTCTGATGTCTGAACTCTCCTGCAGCAAAAGGAACCCGGAAGGGATGTCTGAACCTGCAGATCTGTTTCCAGCACTGGGGTGGGTTTTAAAAAAGTTTTTGCCTATATGTGCATGAGTACATATGCATGTGCATGAGCACATATGCATGCACATGTATGCATATGATCCACCTGCATTTAAAAAAATGTCTGGGCAGCACGCTCCATGGCTGAGGCGCTACAGTAATATGGATGCTTGATCAGGGGATGGCCACATCGGTAACCCTCAGCAGGGTGTGCTGTCTGGATGATATGCCCCACAACATTTTACACTGGTACAATTAGAGGTGCCACCATACCACATCAAGCTGCCAGTGTGACCACAGCCTTAGAGTGTCATCTACAAATATCTAATCTAAGACCAAAATTCTTGTTTTCTGTAAAATGTTTATCAAACACAGGTGACAGATTGATGGACATGAAATTGAACAAGTTAAAGTGTTCAGATATTTTAGGTGTAGTGTTCCAGCCATCTGGCTTATGAACAGCTCAGCTTTCCCATGTAACTGAATCTTCCAAAAAGTGGCTACAGCAACTTTAAGATTCTTCTTTATAAAAGAGGGCTCTCATATACCATATGCATTGAATGTCTTTCAGGGCAAGGTGGTTCCCCAGCTTATATATGGTTACAGACATGTCTGTGCAATGACTACCATAAACTAGAAGCAATCCAGTCCAAATTCCTCACATCCTTTTTTGGAGTACATTGTTGTGTACCCAATGCCCTGCTTAGGCTAGAAGCAGTGTTGGTTTCACTAGAAGTATGTACCTGGTTCCAAGCGACATGCTTCTGGCTCAAGTTAACCCCCCACCCACCCGATTAACTTCATTAATCCTTTCAGACATTTTTTTCACTCAAGGTGGGTGAGAACAACAGAGGACAAATTGCAGCTATTTGGTTTCTCCTGTACAGCTTTACTGCATCTTGGCTACCAAGAAGCCAGAGCACTGATCAAACAGAGACTATGGGACACTGCCCTTCAAGTCAGTAGATCACAGGCCCACTCTGCTCTGGCAGTGGGAAACTAACAAAAATTTCATTCCATCAAGTTACCTTTACACATTTGAATTCCCCAAACACCACAAAGCCTTCATTCTGGCCTGGTTTAATGCCCTTCTTGAAAGGAGATATGCACATGTCCCATACATACAACATCTCTGCCCATGTCAGTCTGTAAAGGTAGAAACAATCAACCATGTCCTCTTACATTGCCAATTTTACCAGGCTATTCGAATATGTACATTACCCCAATTCTATCCAGGTAGATCAAATTATTTTTATGCTTCTCTTCTTGCTTCCTGTTTTAATGGCACTGCCGGTAAGGTAGCAAGATTCTGCGCTCTGGTATGTTCAACAATGCAGAAGAACATAGTCTAGTGTTCTAATAATTTTATTATTACTATTCATTGTATATTTTCTGTACAGAATATCTGTTTTATGCATCCAATGTGTATTATGTAGTGTTGATATTCTTGACTGCTGATCTTTAATCATCATCATCATCATCATCATCATCATCATCATCATCATCATCATCATCTACTATTAATACTAAAAAAGCCCTAACTAAACTATAGTAGCAAAATATATCATGAATAGGAAAGCATTAATGCATTTCATGTTGGATTGCCAGATAACTGGCAAAATAAAATAAATTAAAGGCCCTTATCAACAGGTTATCAGCAAATGAAGTTTTTTATGGAATGGAGATATGTAACATCACCTATTAAATATCTGCTGATCAAGCTATTGTAAAAACACAACAATTAGGAGCAGCCTGGCATCAGTGCTTCGCCAGCAGTGGCACTGCAAGTGGGAGGGGAACCAGCACCACCCCTGCCTTTGCTTCCTCTCCTGCGGCAGTGCTGTGGGTAGGGGGAGGTGGAGGAAATGCCACTACATCCAGGTCTGTGTCTCTGGCAGCCACCCTGCAAGAAAGGAAGGAGGAAGAGGAACTGCCACCACCATCCTCCCAATTGCTTTCTCTCCAGAGAGAGGGAGAGAGTGGGCATAGGGGGAGGGAGAGAGAAAGAGAGAGCAGACTGATGGAGTGAAGGGCAGAGAAGAAAGAGAGAAAGCAAGAGAGAGAAGGTTTTTGTGTGGCATTAGGCACTGGGGAGGGAGAAAGAGAGAGAAAAGTGAGAGCGGGGGTGAGGACGAACAGAGAAAGACTAACAGACATAGGGGGAGGGTGAATGAGAGAGGGGAAGACTAAAAGAGAGAGAGAAAAAGTGAGAGGAAGGATAAGGTAGAGAGAAGGAAGCAAAAGTGGATGGAACAGCATGACTACTCCTGAAAGCTCCCATTTGTGTTATTCTAAAGTCTTAGATGGTTCTGTAAGGTAAATAATCTGTCTAAACGCTCCAAAATAGCAAAATGTTTTGATACATTTATCATAGTCCTTCTACTCTTTGGTCCCCAAGCCTCACAGATATTAGTAAGAATGAAACAATAAGTTCTTCCTATTACAAGTATAGAAACACCACAATGCATATTTATTTGAATTCAGTAGTTTTCTTTTTTTACTCATAGAAGTTCTAAACATTGTCAAAGCAACAAACAGCTTTTAAAAATGAGACTGAAAATGGTGGTTTAGAAAATGGCATTTTAGAAATGGTAATGACTATTCTATTCTTCCATTACTGGCCAAAATTGAGACTGACATTTGGGGATATTGAAATATATTTAAATATTATTATATATATGGCATTGGTCTATAAAAGTGATGGACTTCACACCACACAGAAGAAAGTTGAGATCCTGCCCTTTTCATTTAATCTATAGCAGGACTATATTATAATTCTGAAATAATGCAATTTTTATATAAATAGGTTCTGAATGAAGCATCATAGGGCATTTTCTCAAAACAGCTGAGAAATCTCCAGTACAGCTACACCAAGTGTTTTGATTTAGGGGCTGAAAGTAGTACTTTCATGAAGCATTTCTTGAACATCCCCTTAATTTCACCATTCTTCCCAAGTTAGCTGCTGGTTTGGTGCTATTTCTTTTTACTGAGAACAAATGAGGCCAAGTAAAACTGAGGATAATGCTTCCTAGAACAAGGGTCATCCCATCTAATTGGTGATCATGTAGAGAACAAGATGACCTCATGACTCTATGTAGCCAATTAAAGTTTGCTATATGGAGGTGACTGAGAATAAAGAATGTCAGTTCAGGGTGAGCGCAACACTTCCTGAATAAGCAAACGCTTTGAACAATTACAAAGAGTCAGTGTGGTGTAGTGGTTAAGAACAGTGGACTCTAATCTGGAGAACCAGGTTTGATTCCCCACTCCTTCACATGAAGCCAGCTGGGTGACCTTGGGTCAGTCACAGTTCTCTCAGAGCTCTCTCAGCCCCACCTACCTCACAGGGTGTCTGTTGTCGGGAGAGGAAAGGAAGGCGATCGTAAGCTGTTCTGAGACTCCAATGGATAGTGAAAAGCGGGGTATAAAAACCAGCTCTTCTTCTTCAAAGCAAATAACACACAAACCCCAAATTGCTGAAAGATGATGCATTTTGACACACAGAGACACTAGCGTTCAGAAATAAGTTGAACTATTCTAATACCTGTAATGCAAATAGTTTCTGTCCTCTTATGTGCAGTCCTCCACTGTTATGTACACTGTGAGGTACAAGACAATTGCCACCAGGGTCTTGCTATAACAGTCTTCTCCACTACCATCTATGCTTCAGGTGGGGCATCAGTTGCTACCCTTCTATATCTGATTCCCCCTTTATCTCCGGCTCTTTCCAGATGCCTGTACAGAGCTCTTTACCTGCTTCTTCTGAATAGCCAGTGTTGTGCAGTGGTTAGAGTGTTGAACTAGGATCATGGTGACCCAGGTTCAATATAGTCTGCCATGGAAACTTGCTGGGTGACCTTGAGCAAGCCTAACCTAGTTCACCGGCTTGTCGATGTGAGGATAAAATGGAAAAGGGGAGAATGATGCTGTGCGCCACAGTTGGTAAAGATATTTAAATAAACAAATGAGCTCTGGGGAAAGGTACGCTACTGGAGGATGACTGAACCTTGTGAGAAAGCCTTAACTTCAGGTGTATGACCTTCATGAGTTGCAGCTTGCTTGAAAAAGAGCCAGTGTGCTTTTCTTGAAGCAGCTGATACGAGCAAAGAAGGCTGTAGCACAGCCCATTTAGAAGCTTCTGTGCACATAGCTTCCTGTGAACAAAGGCTGCAGGACTGTGCCCTTAGTCTGGTGCAGCAGTAGTATGTTAGGATTTTGTCCATCCATTGCAATTATTAATTTACAGGCTGCTAATATTTAGCCAGTTGTCTATGATAAATTATTCTTTAAGTTATAATATCCTTCATGGCATGCACAACATTGCACTGACCATAAGGTATATAATGGTTCCAAGTGTAAACAATACTAAATATTCTATCAATGTATGATGTAATTACAACATAATTAAACAGCCTTGTTTAACACAGTTCTTACAATGTTAAGATGCTTAAATATTGCTCAGGTAACTGTTCAGGCAAGAATAATAATGTGTAATGATATGATTTGGATCTGGAAAAAAAACTTCTCCAGCACATGGGAATGTATTTTAAATGAGATCTGTAACAAACAATGTGAAACACATAATTATACATAATATACATAATTAAAAAACCAACATTTAGCTACAGTTGCTCAGGCAGTGGTATATCACAAAGCACAAGACAGAGTGAGAGAGTGAGCACGAGAGAGAAGATGGATAGATGGATGGATGGATATATTGCGATAGATAGATAGATAGATAGATAGATAGATAGATAGATAGGTAGGTAGGTAGGTAGGTAGGTAGGTAGGTAGGATAGATAGATAGATAGATAGATAGATAGATAGATAGATAGATAGATAGATAGATAGATAGATAGATAGATAGATAGATAGATAGATAGACAGGCAGACAGGCAGACAGGCAGACAGGCAGACAGGCAGACAGACAGAGGTGTCTATTTATTGACTGGGACCAGCCACTATGTTTCTGTTATGAGCTTTGTAGACTACTTATATGCATATTGGTTCCATTCAAAATGTTTATGCTTACCTGTAATGCCCTTCATGGCCCAGGACCCACATACCCAAAGAACACTCTATCTTGGTATGAATTTAACACCTTTTTCCAGCCCTTTTTGGTGTGCCCTTAGTGGTACATATTGCCTCTTGGTGTGCAGCAGCCCCACTGGAGAGGAAGCCGTGATGCCAGAGGCAAGAAGGAAGAACACAGAGCAAGCTGCTTTTGGATTACAGGAAAGTTTTGGCTGCCACTGGTTGCCCTGGGGGAGGATCAGTCCTTCCTGAAAAATTTCAGGGATGGCCTGAGCCCCCGAGCCCCCCTGTGGTCTACGCATATGGCTGAAAGTGTATGAATGGTCCAAGGTTACCCAGCAAGCTTCCATGGGAGAGAGGGGATTTTAACCTGGGTCTCCCAGACACTGGTCTGACACTTTGTCACTCAATGATTCTTACTTGGTCAACTATGCAGGATTACATTTTTGTTATACTATTCCACTGGTCTCTTCTGTGTTGTAATAGTTACACAGTGTCCTAGTCAAAATTCAAAAGAACACCAATTACAAGATAAATAGCATACTGCCTGCTACCACTCACCTCAAGGGTCATTTATAATGAAGCACCGGAATCCATAAATGGTATTATCAAAGAACTGAACCAATGTTTAATGTCTGACCTCCTGAAAAATATAGTCCATAGGACCCGTGTTATTACTGTCAAAAGAATCCCTTTGGATTGTTTGATTTAAGAAGCTAGGGGTAGGGGGCAACTTCTAACCAGATGCAACTAGGACACAAAACATGTACAAAACTTTCCCCTAAATGCAGACCCCCCAGAATGGAGGTATATCTTTATTAATATACTACAAAGTTTGGAAATGGGGGGGACGGACCTACATGCACATGACATACTCCACTGAAACTAGTAGACAAACTCCTTTGGCTCAGATCTCAGTATTTGTACACTTTAGGAGAATTCACACCAAAAAATGTGGGGGGGATTCTTATGAATTTTTGACCAGCTCATAAGGTTGGTGTCTGCTAAATGAAAAGTGCATTCAGCTTGATTACAATTCTCAAAATAGACCTTTGTTCTGTAGATTCAAAATGAAAGCTGAACTGCAAATTCCACTCAGTAATTAAAAATGTAGGAAGAAGAAGGAAGAAGACAAGAAAGTGATACAGAACTGATCTAATGAGTCAGCCAAAGCATACCCCCTGGTGCTACCAATGCTGATGCTAAAAGATCAGCCAGTGAATGAAAAATAATATGAGGATAGAGGTATCAGGAAGGTAAGTCATATGTGGATATTTTTGTTGTTGTTTTAAAACAATTCAGTCAAATGATTTCCTGCTGGGATCATATTTCCCATGTATTAAGATATTTGCATTGGTTGCCAATACTTTCCTGGGTTTAAATAAAAATGCTGTTTTTGACCTTTAAAGACCTTCACAACCAGGGGCCAGCATAGCTAAAATATTGCCTTTGCCTGTAATCATGTGGGAGAAAGACAGGTTATATTTTTTCAACAAATAAAATTAATATCAACATAAAAGCTAGTCATATGAGAAAATCAATCTGACAGCTGTTTCCAGTGGTTTAAATGGGGAGCAAATTTCCTAGTGTAACTTACACTTCCAGTTGGGATGAAATTGTCAGAAATTTTATTCTTTAGCCAAGGGACCCCCATCCCCTGTATTTCAGTAAGATAGGAGAAAGTGTCCCATTCCTAAAAACATGTAAAGTAAATGTTGTGAGTTGTAAAGAATGTACTGACAGAATGTAGTGACTTCTAAAGTGGGTACAGGGGGAAGATGAATTAGCATGAACTTTATCTCCTTTCTCACAAGCCTCAGT
This sequence comes from Gekko gecko, assembly GCA_029375565.1. Classification (NCBI taxonomy): domain Eukaryota; kingdom Metazoa; phylum Chordata; class Lepidosauria; order Squamata; family Gekkonidae; genus Gekko; species Gekko gecko. The sequence goes on along the minus strand of JAPDNY010000003.1, from coordinate 56,861,543 downwards.
TTGGGAGGCTATTTAAAACCAAATACAGAAGGTACAGGCAAGGGGAGTGAAACTTTCCTCTGTTGCCTAGGGGATGTTATCATTCTTCCAGCCCAACTCCAATAAAAGATGTCAGCCAGGCTAGCAAAAACTGCTGAATGCCCCAGAGTTAGGCTTGCCATTTCTCTAATCTGCTAGCCTGCGGGGGAACTCCGCCCCCAAAATACCACATTTGCACCCATGTGCCCACTGCAGTGATGTCATCACACAGGGCACATGTGGGAGGATGCTCTATCATCTGAGGAAAAATTCTATGGTTTTTCCTTGAACAATTGATGCCCCACCCACAATGTGCCCTGCATGATGATGTCACTTCCATACTGTCCACTTCTAGTACGACAATCTGTCCACAGTACATGTGATTAGCTCTTTGACGTCCAAGTCCCCTAGGGTCATGGCCCTGGTCAGAGCCTTCACATTCCATTGTTTGCAGAACAATAAATTATTCAAAGCCAGACACATCCCGGGGGTCAGTAACAGGGTCGCTGATGGTCTCTCCTGAGAACAGATGGAGAGATTCTGCCAGCTGGCTCTGGAAGCCAACCAGTTCCCAGTTCAGATGCCACCAGTGGTGTGGCAGATTGGCGCGCTGAGGCCGACAGGGTGATAAATTTAGCTCTCACCCCTTCCACCCAGAGAGCTTATAAGAGGGTGGGTAAGCAGTTCCCGTCTTTTAAGGAGGAAGCAGGTCTAAGACATGTTTGGCCCATACCTGTGTCTCATTTGATGCAATTTTGTGTCTCACTAAAAGGTAAGGGCCTGTCAGTGCATTCCATTTGGGGTAGGCTGTCATCTCTCACCTATGCCAGTAAGGCATCTGGGTATGAGGAGAAGACAGGTGACTTCCATATAAGGAAGATGCTTGAAAGCTGTTCAAGGGAGGGTGGCAAGGTTACAAACACCAGGGAACCTTTGACCCAACAGTGCTGAGGGGGCTCAAGGCATAGTGGCACACATTTTGCATTGATGGATACAAGGCCACATTGTTTCACGCAGCATCACTAGTCACCTTCTTTGAGGCACTTCAGATCAGTGAGCCAGTGGTGGGATCTCGCCAGGATATATCTGGCCTTGCGCTTGACCAATGGGACATTCACATGTTGGATTCCAAAGTCAGGATCACGCTTAGATGGTCAAAGACTGACCAACTTGGCAAGGGTTCTGTTATTGAGCTGGGCCATTGTTCTGAGGCTGAATTATGCCCCATACTGGCTTTATGCCAATATTTAGGTATGCGGGGCAAGGACGTAGACAATCTGTTTCAACATAGGGACAGCACCCACCTCACTAAATTTCAATTTTGGGCCCTAACACAGAAAGTGCCAGTCTGGTTGGGATTAGGCGGGTTCTGCTTCGGAACCCACTCCTTCCAAATTGCGGCTGCATCAACGGTTGCAGCCATGGGGTATTCTAATAGCGAGATTCAGCAGATAGGTCACTGGAAATCGTGGTGCTACAAGGGATACATGCAGGTTTGCAAAGTTAATGTTATGTTTAGGTTATAAATGGGGTTCTTCTTTTAGGTGCTGTGGGCTGTGGTCACAGTATGCTCTTTTGGGCTGCCCACCGGGCCAGGAGAACACCCATCAGTTCCCAACTGGGCGTTAGTGAGTGGGCTGTTGTCGAATGTATGGGAAGGAGGGGCATGAGATGGCCTGCACTCTTTCCCCTGTTACTCGAAGAGAGGTGGGGCCTCATCCTCATGTCTTGGTTGTACACCTGGGGATAATGACCTGGGTCTAATGAAGGGCAAGACCCTTGTGTTACAAGCTGAGGCTGACCTAGCAGTGATAAGAGCAGATAGTTTAGTCAGCTATTCTGCCCTGCCAGGTGTGGTGCAATTTGGGGGACCCCCAGTGTATCGGCCATGCCAGGCGTAAGGGCAACCAGCAAATGAGAAAAGCCATGGAGGGTGGTTTAGGGCAATATTTGCCACATCCCAACATATGGGTTGAGTTACAGGACCTATATAGGGTTCACAGGTGCATTTATCAGACAAGGGCAATGAGTTTTCTTTCTAGAAGGCTTGCAGCAAGGGATTAGGGCAGCCTTGGGCTGTTAGGTGACCACAAAGGTGACCACAAAGGCCTTGGCAGTGGCAGGTTTAGTGAGGGCAAGAAAGCATAACCGGTGAGCACCTTATGACATTTTCCTGTTGGGGAACAGGGGGTCATCAGGAACTGCCTTCAGATTTTAGGGTGCAGGGTGGGGAATGGTGATCACCTCTGGGGACTTTTTGAGGCAAGGCTCCTCCTTGCTCAAGACTGGGGCTGGGTGACCCACCCATGAAGGGCGAGGAGGTTGGTCAGGGAGTGACACCTGCCTTGCCTGTTCCATGCTAGCTTAGTTTATCCCTTGCCACACTGTTATGTTAAATAGTTAATAAAGTGGCCCTTGTTTACTTCCTCTGTCTCATTATTCCGATGGGGGGGGGGGCAACTGTGACTGACCTGAGATCACCCAGCTGGCTGCATGTGGAGAAGTGGGGAATCAAACCTGGTTCTCCAGATTAGAGTCCACCGCTCTTAACCACTGCACTAAACTGGCTCTCAGTCATGGTTGACTTCTTTTTCCACAATTGATGCTAATAGCAAGCAACAGGAAGAGATTTGTATCAGGAAAGGCACCTTCATATAATATTTTATATATATATATATATATATATATATATATATATATATGTGTGTGTGTGTGTGTGTGTGTGTATATAAAGATCCCATACCTCTGGAACAGTAGTTCTCTCACAGGTGTGGGATGATCTGATTCTTTCCTATGACAAAAACATCCCACATTTCATGTGATTTGGTGCATGTGTTCACTGTGGGCACCTAAGGCTTCACCTAAGGCTATCTGCTCCAGCCTGTCAAAAAGCAGGCAGCCAGCCTATCACAGGGGGCAGAAAGCCTGGGCCTCTAACCCCTTGTCTATCAGCCAACTGATATAAATGAAAGATTTTCCTCCCTTTGTTCCTTGCAGAACATATAGGCTGGCTAGCACTACCCTAGTTACCTCTTGGGTGGATAAAACAATACACTCTGCATCCCTGCGACCCCAACAATCTGCCATGCCTGTTTGTCAGAATATGCATACAAAGCCTTCACAAGTTAGGCAGGCAAATGGAGATGACTACATATCAAGGGGAGGGAGCTAAAGCTTCTGAACCTCTTATTTCAGCCCAGCCTAGCTTCCAGTAGGTACAAACAAAGCCTTTTGTAGATGTGGTAAAACAATTTGATGAAAATGACGATTGACAGCGTGACAGAACAACCCAACTGACCTGCAGGCTCATGTTGCTGTTCTACAGCCCTGCCTTATACCTGCTTCTCCTGCTACCACAGGGACCTCTTGCTGTACTTGTGCACGACTGGGAGATCAGCACCTTGCCAATTGATTGATTGTCCTCTTTTCCTGGTGCCCCTTTAAAATACCATGTTCAAAGGGTGGAGATCTAAGTGGCACAGAGAACACCTCCTGGCATTAAAAATTATAAAACATTCATTTAAAAGAAGATGCCCACACATATAATCTCAGTAGAGCAACAGATTGGGCAAGTGAAATAAAAGAAACTTGTAAACAGATAATTCCTTTGTCCCTTCCTCTGTACATGCTCTAGGTGATGTTATTTTAAGGCAGGCTCCTTAACTTAGAAGTTTCAGTGGTCCTAAAAGGTTTCCATTACCTTGAACTCTATGTTTCAGGTCTGCAGTACTCCACAAGGCAGTGGCTGCCTCCAGTAGGAGCCCAGGCGACAGCTCTGTCTGCTAAATGGAATTGGCACAAAAAAAAGAAAGAACTTTCCCATTGTGCCAAGGATTTTTATTATCACTTTTTATCTAACCCCTTTGTAGATCAAAGAAGTTTTTCTTGAAATCTCTAGGAAGATACCCTCTAGCATCTTGAATCTCCCACATCTCTGTTCCCCTTGTCAACTTTTTAGCTGAAGGGGTGAGCTGACCACTTCATTGCCTCTGGCCAAGCCTGCCAACAGCATTTCTAAAGTCTAGCTGCGTGAGGCTCCCTCCTGCCTGTTCTTTGCCAAGACAGAGAAAAAAAATCTTAAAACTCCAGGTGAAGGTTTTGTACAATCCAAAACTGTACATAGTAGTTAATATCTATATATAGTCAAATTCTGTTTTCTGTGCGGATACTTATTTCCCTCAACACAGGGCTCACTCTCTCCCAACAGTTTTTCTACAGACTTAGGGGACTTTCTTGGTTTGAAGAAAAATCCAAAAATTGGGGGGGGGGCCCTCAGGGAGGGTTGAATTTGGGATTGCCAGCCTCTAGGTGGGGCCTGGAGATTTCCCACTTTTACAACTGATCTCCAGCAGACAGAGATCAGTTCCCCTGAGAAAATAGCTGCTTTGAAGGGTGGGTTCTATGGCATTGTATCATGCTGAGGTCCCGCCCCTCCCCAAACCCCACCCTCTCCTGGATCCACCCCCAAAGTCTCCAGGTATTTGCCAAACCAGAGCTGGCAGCCCTAGTTGAATTCCCCCAATACCTTTTGAAATGGCCTCAACAAGGATCTACTTCAGACATCAGTAGTGAGAGATTAGAACGTTTGGGGGGGGGCTTCTAACTGGCTGTCAGTAAAAGGCAGGGGGAGGGCCCTTTCCAGGCCTATTTTGGCCTTTGAAGGAGGGATCCTTGGGGCCAGACCTGATAGGGGTTGCTAGTGCCAGGCTGGGGAATTCCTAGAGATTTTGTGGTGGATTCTAAGGAGGGCTGAGTTTGGGGAAGGGAGAGACCTCAGCTGGGTATAATACCACAGAGTCCACTTTCCAAAGCAGCCATTTTCTCCAGGGAGACAGATCTCTACTGTCTAGAGTTCAATTATAATTCTGATGGGGGTTTCCAGGTCCCACTTGGAGGTTGGCAACCCTAGACCTGGCAGCAGTCTATCCCCAACAAGTGATGGGGGTAAGTTTGCCAGATACAGACTGGGAAACTTCTGGAGATTTGGGGGTGGACCTTGGGGAGGACAGGGACTTCAGTGAGGTACAATGCCACAGAGTCCACCCTCCAAAGGATCCATTTTCTCCATGGGAAGTTATATCTGTAGTCTGGAAATGAGCAGTAATTCCAGGGGATCCCCAGGTCCCACCTAGAGGCTGGCATCCCTAGGCAGCATCCTCTGGGTGATGTGATACCACCTGATTTGCATGACTCAACTAGGCCCAGCTGCTTGCTACTGTTCATCAGCAGCCACCCTATGAAAGTCAATGTAGTTAAGCAGTTAGAGCTTCAAAGTAGGGTCTATAAGACCCAGGTTCAGATCCCCATCTTGTGGTGGAAATTGACTGGATGATTTTGGACCAATCAAACACTTTTAGCCTAACCAATGTCACAGGGTGGTTGTGCAGAGAAAAAAGGAGGAGATAATAATGTAAGCTTCTTTGGTCCCCACTGTAGAGAAAGACTGTAATCTTCCTAGGTAGAGGCTGTGGGGGAGTGGGATGAAGATGGAAAGCTGAAGACAGATAAAGGCAGATAATGGTAGGCTGGCTGTTGGGTGGGAAGGAAATAGGGTTGCTAACTCCAGGTTGGGAAATTCCTGGACATTTGAGGGGTGGAGCCTAGGGAGGGTTGGGTTTGAGGAGGGGAAGAACTTCAGACTGGTTCTGCCATAGACTCCACCTCCAAACCAGCCATTTTGTCCATGAGAACTACCTTTGCCAGCCTCCAGGTGAGGGCTGAAGATCATCCAGAATTACAACTGTTTTCCAGGTGACAGAGATCAGTTCCCCCGGATAAAATGGCTGCTTTGGAGAGTTGAGTCTATGGCCTTATACCCCGCTGAGGCTGCTTCCCTCCCCAAACCTCACTGTCCCAAGGCTCCACCCCCAAATCTCCAGGAATTTCCCAACCTGGAGCTGGCAGCTCTAAAGTGAATTGATCTCTGTAGAGGGGAGATCCATTGTGATTCCCAGATCACTGCCACTGCTGCTGTGAGGGGAGAGGAAGCAGGTGGGTGGCTTGGAGTACCACTGCTGCTGCTGCTGTGTGGGTAAGGAAGCAGGCAGCAGGCTGGGAAAGCGATGGGGGCAGAAAGAGAGAGTTATGAGGTCAGGGGCAGAAAAACAAAGAGAATGATAATGGGTCAAAAGAGAGAGGAAGTAACATGTATGGAGGAGAGGTAGTAGGAAAAGGGGGGAACAGGGAGAAAGAGTATGGGAGAGGTAGGGGGAAAGGGAGGAAGCAAAGGTGTGAGAAATGGGATAAGCATCCCACAAGTTTCTTGCAAGTCTCCACTTGTGCTTTTACAATACTTTTTTATCCTGCAACCTTCTCTTTTTAGTTTTTCATGCTCTCTGGTTCTGTTTTGTTCTCCCTATCTCTCCCTCTCCTCCTGCTCTGTGTTTTTCACTGTTCTACCATTCATTTGCAGTGTTCTACCCTTTTTTTTAACCCAAATATTCATTGAAAACCTCCTTTTCCATGTGGCATACATTCCTGGTGTTCTTCTGCCCCATAAGCCTGAAACTTCCTTGGGAATTATTATGAATAATCCCATCACTGCTACAGAAATCTTCATTTCTATTTCAACTTTCCCTTGGGGGAATTGAAACTGTTATTCTTAATTTCCATACCATTTTCAGTTTCTTTACACTTTTTCCCTGTTCAGTGAACACATATTTTAGGGGTTTTTTTATGCATGAATAAATCAGCAAGCATTATACATTATGAACAGATAGGTGTACACTGTAAAAATAAATATTGTATACAATGTGTATAAAACTATACGACATGCATAGACGTAGAGTTGAATTCTGTAATCATTTCACACTAGGTTTGAGGATCTTTCCTGCTCCCCCATTCCCCAGCAGCTCCTTCAGAGCTCAGGAAAATCTGTTTGTGGATCACAGTGATGCCTCAGGACTCTCCCTCACAGGGGACCTCAGTTTTGATCCCTGTACATCATGCATATCTTAGCGTGGGCCTAGCAATGAAAAATGGAGTCTGGATCAAACTGATACTGAAACGACTATGAGTCATGCTGAGGATGTGAAAGGAATGCAAAAACAGCTCCTCCTGAAAGCCAGATCTGGTGGGAGTCAACAGAAGGGCCTCCCCCCCCCCCAAGGACCTAAGGGAGAATCTGGCCTTAATGAACAACCAAAATAATCAAGACAATGAGCAACAGGCCAGCCCCATCTATTTTCTCCCTATCTTAAGTGCTGGACAGGAAGATTTCTCCCCCTACTCAATCATGTCAAGTACTTAGCTTTTGATATTTGCCTATCTGCCCTCTCAATATCTCTAGAGGATCACTTCTCCTTGATACTTTTACCTTTAATGCAAAAGAAGAAAATTCCCTTCCACAATGCCCACAAAAAGACCCTTTCTAAATTAGCTCATCTCTAGAGAGATGGGCTTTTCATCATTCCCACATTAGAATGCCAAAACCTTTCCCCTCCTCAATTGTTGCAAACATGTATAGTTATCCTTATTCCATCCAAATTGTTACCAGTTTTGGAACCTGTTACCCCAACTGTATGGTTGGCTTCTCTACTTTTCCATCCTATTCTGCTGTGCTTCACCAGTCTGGTCATCATTGTGAGCACTAAATTGTTAACTGTTTACCATATGATTGTTTTAACTTTCTGATTTGGCACATCATGCCGATAAATGTGAACCGCACTAGGCCCGTTCGCGGGGAGGGAAGGATATAAATGCTATTATTATTATTATTATTATTATTATTATTATTATTATTATTATTATTATTATTATTATTATTATTATTATTATTATTTCCCTCTCTGGAGCTGCCCTGCCCTCTCCAGGAAGCAGGCTCATATGCTTCACATATGCATTTATTTCCTTTCTGTGGTACCTCTATTTTTATTTATCTGATTTAACTTTGTTCTCTTTCTGTTGATTTAATAAATTTCTTATTTAAGAAGCTTATTCCTCTTCATTTCTCTATCTCGACCCCAATATACACAGGGCTAAGATTTCAGTAATTAATACCTCATAATATACTTCTTCTTTTTTTCCTTGTTAGCAACAGAATGCTTTTGCTAGCTACAGGGGCTGCACATGTACTAGTGATTTTGGTAACAACAGGACCTGCACTGACTAAGAGCCAAATCCATCAGGAGTAACACTAGCATGGGAGAAGGGGGGAATTGCCCCTTCTTTCCTCTTCCTGAGACATCAGGCTAATGCAAGAGGGACGGCATTTATCCCCTTTTCCCTACCATGGATCCCAGCCCACATCTCTATTCATTACTATGGGGTGGAAGGGACTGCTAGGTAGAGGGGAACAAAGGAAAGAATATGCAACAGTAAGTACCTTCCACGGACAGATTGCAGGATCCAGCCCAGTATAAATTAATCTAGAAAATCAAAAATGAAAAGCAGAAGATGGTAATAGTTGTTTACCCCTATTTTACTTCTGTGAGAAAGACCATGAAATGTATAATGTACTCTGCCCTCCAGCCTCATCACAGACTAGCACAGGCAACACTGAAAGAAACTCACTGATCATGACCATGAACATAAGAAGAGCCCTGCTGGATAAGACTTGTGGTTCATCCAGCATAGCATCCTGTTTCACACAGCAGCCAGCCAATTACCTTGGAGCACCAACCACAGGTTGCTGAAGTTACAAGGCATGTCCCTATCCAGATGTTTTATTGAATTATTTAAATACAGGAGTCTATTAGCACCAATTCATGTCACCATTTCACATCAGGTGTGAAACGATCTTAAATGAATACTAGATAAAGGATGGACCTGTTGGAGTAATAGATTTACTGTTATGGATTTAAGAGGTCTCCACTGTATTCACATTACTTTATTGCCATTTAGTGCACTCTAATTAAAAATAAAAAGACTTCTCCTTGCCTTCTCCCTCTTGCACATTTCTGAAGTGATTTAGCTTGAAAGAGGAAAGAGCAAATGACAGATCACAAGGAAATGTTAAACTATATATCACCAACATCTCTGGACATAGGGACTATTTATGAAGTTGGAGGGTGAATTCTAATTAAGTTGCCCAGCCATTTGGATGCATTAATTCTCCTAAGCCATCAGGCATCATATTTCTACGAATGTTAGTAATGTTTAAGGAAAAGCTTCCAAATGCTTAGCGAGTTTACCTGTTCCAACTGAGCCATACTGCAGCCTGACACAATAGTAGCTGTGGGGTACCAATTAAACATTGCATTCTCCATGCAGTTAATGTATCAGATCTGTCTGCAGACACTGCCAGGTATATGATGAAAGTAAAGAACTGACAAAGGGACATATGAAGTCATTCCTCAAAGGCCCAGGAACAGTGGCTGAGCAGGGAGATTAAGTGTTAGTACTTCAAGGTGCCATATTGTTCTTCCCTGTTTTTCCACATCACTGTTAAACAGCCACCACCTCTGCATCCAATTTACAAAAAGCAATGTGATGTTGTCCCTCTTTCATAAGGAAGCAGGCTTGTTCCAGCTCACTCTAGATAGAAAAGTTCTCTCTCTCTCAAATCTAAATTCCTTCCCCAGAAACCATCCACAAAGAAGCTTTGGTAATTCTAAAAGAAGTAATGGGGCCAGGGGGAAGAAAACTGAAAATGTGTCTGTGGTGGCTTTTGACATCCCGCTGGGTGATGGGGCAGGGCAGGAAGTTGCAATGAATAAGAAGGATCAACCAGAATTATGACACAGACCATCCACACCACAGAAATTGTGTTTCTGTCCCATACCCACAGAAAACGTATCACAATGGATGGGCAAACTAATCAGACTGATTTTTCTCACCACTGGATTTTTGGGGGTAAATGTTACATTTGTCTATTGATTAGTATAATTGTTCAACATTTTTATAATTGATTGATTAACCTAGGCTGAGTTCAGACTGGCAGTTCACCCCACTATAGCCGCGTGTGAGCAATGTTTCACAAGCAGATTAACGGGGCCGTTCACACAGGCACATATGTCTGGCGTTCCCCACCTGTAGTCAACCCGTCGTGTACCGCTTAGCTCCTGCGTTTAAAAGATACCTGGTGAAAGTGGTAGCAAATCCCAGAGTGAGCCTTTATCCCACTTCATTCCACTTCAGGGAAGTGTGAATGCTAACCTGAAAAGCCGGGAACAACCCATGGTAATAATGTCCGCCGGGTGTTTCCGCGCATAAGGTGCACTTGATTGCCCTGGAGAGGCAGCAGTGATATGATTGGATGTGCTCTGCTTTACCACCTAATGTGGTGCCGGTGCAATGGGTTCCTCCCCAAATCTCCCTGATGCACTTATGCACATGAGCGCATAAGTGCACATGCGCACATAGCCGAATTACCAGGAAAAAGCAATTTACAGCCGCGCCTCTGGGCCAGCAGTCTGAACGCTCCCTTGCGCCTCCTCCCGGTATGCTCCCGCATCAGTCCACACAACGTGACCGGGAAAACTCAGAACAGTTTGTTCCGGGGCTTTTTTGCCACGACTCGCTCCCGCTTCAAACTGCCAGTCTGAACTCAGCCCTACAATTTGTATGGAAACCTATGAGATGATATATTTGGGGATTTAGTAAGTATTCAATAAGTACTTGTTTATGCTGTCATATCTGTGTGAGATAATTTATGAGCTGTTTACATAGATATTCTTTCTAATATAAACTACTGAATATGAGATATGGTATAAATACTGATAGGTTTTGTGAATTTAATTAAAAGAATTTAAAGGGGGGGGATAGCAACAAATGAGCTCCTGGAAATATTAAGAGTGTAACAGGGAATGTATGGGAGCAAAATAGTTTCTTTCCAGCATTATCGTATTACTGTTGTGTGACCAACTGATGGCAACTGTGCCACAAATGACTAGTGTGAAGCCACCCATACTTACTAAGGTATAACCCACTGATTTCCTTCTGAATAAAGGTGCTTAGTATTTTCTGCAATGCTACAGTTCTATGCACACATAAACCAGTCAAATGAGCTTACTTCTCAGGAAATGTAAATAGCATCAGGAAGACTTGTAGGAGTTAATCCTTATCCTTTATTAATGTAGAGTCACCGCCTTTTAACCTTAACTTGCCTTTCTACATTGCCATTTCTGTGGAAGCAGACAGGTCTTATTCAAATTATTCAAGTTAGAATAAGATTACAGAAATGATGCACAAAGCAGCTAAATGACCTAGAAGAAAATTACTTTCCCCCCATGCATATTCCTTTGTTTCAAAGCAGACCGTGTATTCCTGGCAAAGTTGGCTGTCGTCAATGCAGCTCAGCTCAGCCCATCACATTTCTGTTTGTTTGTTTTTAATTATCCTTTTCATGTAGCAGCTGACCCCCCCCCCATTCATAAAAATAAAGATCTATTGTGCAGTGTATGGACACTCATACTCCTGCCAGAGAATCTGCTTACTTCTTCCCTTAAAAGCTGAGTGAATCCTGATTAGCATTATATAGCTGTCCTTAGATCTCTCTTTATCAATGGCTGCCAAAGTGTTTGGAATTGCTTGCTGTCTTTGTAACTTACACATATGCTCACTGGGGACAGAGATTAATACCAATTCACAACATAAAACCTTTTCAACCCTCCCTCATCCTTACTATGAAGAATGTCCTTCCCTAGTGATAACAACAACAGAAAAAAAGAGTGAGATGATTTTGTTTGCTATATGTTGTCCTGGTTAAAGGATATTCTTTCAGGACTGCTTCATGGATTGCTGTTTGCTTCCTGTCTTTTGTTGTTCCAGCTGTCTTTACAAGTTCCAACTGTTGCATTGTTAGATTAAGGCTGACTGAATTGAAAAATTCTAAATGCAAACATCCTTTCTAAAACCACTGCCAGCTTGTATTCAGGCTGATCTGAGCAAGCACCATGCCTAGAAATATCGACCCAGAACTGGCCCAAATAGGTGGATTTAATGTGAACTGAATGAGCATAAACAACTTTCTTTGTGGCAGAAAAAGAGGGAAATTTCCTCTAACCATTAATTTTTTACTTTCAAGATCTTCTATACTCCTCTTCAGCTCCTCCTATTCAGGAATTTTGACAGGTGTTTAATAATGAATGGCAAAGTGTTAAATTGTACATATACGAAGCCATTTTTTTTGTGTGTGATTGCTGAAATTCCAGAAACCTTTAGCAGCTGCAAGTTAAATTCTGCAGATTATGCTGCCAGAAAAGAATCATTCCTAACCCATATGGAGAGCCATTCATGCAGCAATTTAAACGCATTTGCCTATGTGAAAGAACAAAATGGCTACATTGTGAATGGAAGGCCAAAAAAGAGAGAGAATAATTTATCTAATCTTCACAATGGGATGAAAGTGGACAAGAATAAGGTAATTACTCTTGATGAAGTTTGACTGGGGCTGCACTTTCCTCACATAGAGAGAAAGCCATGGTTTCCTTTCTAAGTATAGCTTAAGGATCTTAATTTTTCCTGTGAAGAAGACAGTGCTCTAAGCAACTTGAAACTGCCATTCCCATGTGTTTGTGTTTTATGAAACAGAAGCTAAATTAGGAAGGCTCTTTCATTAAATTATTATAAAAAGAGGTGGTGGAACTAAGTATTTCTGAAATTAGAAGTTTAATCTGAAGTCCACCCCCAAGTCCCTGATGTGCAGAGATTTCAGTTCTTCAGGACATAAAAAGAAGTCTGGCAGAACAGACCAATGGTCCATCTAGTCCAATATTTTCTTTCCCATATTGGCCAACCAGATACCCAGGAAACCCACAGCAGGGACATAGAGACCTGTTGCTTACCTCCATCAACTGGTATTCAAAGGAATATCATCTTTGAACACTGAGGCCGATTTCTCACACGGCACTTACCACTGGTTTTCCTTGGAGTTTTCTGCCCCAGATCGTTTTTGTCAATTTCACACTGTAGCCGTCTGCCCCGGATCTGCTCTGGGGGTTTCATTTTCCCATTACAGCCTTGGCGTGGCTTCCTGCAACATTCCTATGCTTCTGTTGTGTGGTTTGCTTTGCATTTGAGTACAGTGATTTAAAGGGCAAAAGTACACAGTTCGCCTTCAGGCTCCTTCAAGTAAATGTACAGCTCCCAACTGCAGCTTAGCAGAACAAGGTGAATTGTTTGTGAAGATACATCTGAAATAAATTTCTTGTATTTGTGAAACTGTTGTCTTCCTCATTCAATGGTGCAGGAGAAAATAAACCGGAACAGGGACCACAGAAAAATAACTGGGGGTGGGTTTGAATTGTTGCACATGTTTCTGCAGGTTGGGTTGGGAAAGGGTTAAGGAACCTGGGTGGAGATCAAGAAATCCTGCAGTTAACATAGAGGGGGAAGGTGGGCGGGTTTGATTTGATGCGGGGCAACAGGAAACTCCTGGGAATCAAGGATCACGCTGATCTGGAGTAAATGGGGGAAGCTCCAGACCAAAAGCCAGCCCCGGGACAAATGGTGTGAAATTGACAAAATGCAACGGATGAAACAGAGGATTGACCCCGGCACAAGACTTTGTGTGAAATCGCCCTGAGTTTCCATTTAGTCATCATGACTAACAACCATGGATGTCTATTTGTTAGAAAAGGCAATGTCTGGTATACAAAGAAGAAGAGAAGAAGATCCTGAAGGTAGCAGCAAGACGACAATTAGATAGGATTGTTAGATCAGTACCTTCTTTCCTGTTAAGTGTCGTTCCTTGTTTGACTCCAGATTGCTCCTCTTAAGGGAATTTCCCACCCCACTACGTCCTGGACTTTCCTTGGGTCCATACCCAGTCCTTTCCCTGATATGTGGTAGCTGAGGAAGTCCAGCTCCTCTCTATGGAACTCACACTTGGAGAGTTTGGCAGACAAGCAGTTCTCATAGAGGGCTTTTAGCAATCCATGCAGCAGCTTCACATGTGACTCCTTATCTTTCTAATATATTAAGATATTATCTAAAAAAAACAAGGACCCCCTTGTACAGGTGCTTGTGCAACACTTCATTGATTAAGTTCATGAACACTCCTGGAGCTCCAACCAAGCCAAAAGGCATCACCAGGTATTCAAACTGACCTAGTGGGGTGTTGAATGCAATTTTGTGTTTGTACCCCTCTCTAATGCGTACCCAAAAGTATACATCTCGTAAATCCAGTTTAGTAAAGATCCGGCCCTGCGAGGCCTTGGCTAGTTGGTCTTTGATGAAGGGGAGGGGATAGGCATTGGACATAGATACTGCATTCTGCCCTTGATAGTCCGTGCACAGTCTCAACCCCTCATTCTTATTTCAGAATAGCACTGGTGCCGCAAATCGAGGTTTATAAGATTATGAATGGGATTGAGCAGGTTGAGAAAGAAGTACTTTTCTCCCTTTCTCACAATACAAGAACTTGTGGGCACTCTATGAAATTGCTGAGCAGTCGGGTTAGAACAGATAAAAGGAAATACTTCTTCACCCAAAGAGTGATTAACATATGGAATTCACTGCCACAGGAGGTCGTGGCAGCTGCAAGCATGGACAGTTTCAAGAGGGAATTAGATAAACATATGGAGCAGAAGTCCACCAGTGGCTATTAGCCACAGGGTATAGATGGGAACTCTCAGTCTGGGGCAGGTGATGCACTCTATTCTTGGTGCTGGAGGGGGCAGCAGTGGGAGGGCTTCTGGTGCCCTGGCCCCACTGCTGGACCTCCTGATGGCACCTGGTATATTTTGGCCGCTGTGTGACAGAGTGTTGGACTAGATGGGCCATTGGCCTGATTCAACATTGGCTTCTCTTATGTTCTTATGTTCTTAAATGGGGAGGCTGCCAGTCTGATGAAACCCCTGGCCAGGTTTTTATCCATGACCTACCTCACAGGGTGTCTGTTGTGGGGAGGGGAAGGAGTTTGTAAGCCGCTCTGAGACTCCTTTGGATAGTGAAGGGTGGGATATAAATCCAATCTCCTCCTCCTCTCTGGGATGCTCTAGTCCTGACACTGGAGCTGGTTGTGGCACTGGTGTGTGTGGAGGTGGAGGAGAGGGCACCTGCTTGGACTCTTCCTCCTCTTCCTCCTCTTTGCCCTCTTTCTGCTGCATGAGCTCATGGACGATCTCCGGGAGGCCTTTCTTTAGTTCCTCAATCTCTTCGCAGAGTTCAGATTGAACCCACTCAGTGCTCCCCTCTTCCCCCAGTGCCCCAGCCACTCACACCGATTCTGGGTCATCACTGAACACTCAGTATGTCTGTCTCCATTCCAGGTCAGACCAACTCTTCACCCCATGATACCCTGTGGTGCATAATCAGACTGGTTCTTCCCACCGCCCTTGATTTGGGTGGGTGTCTTTCAGCCTGGCACCTTTCTCTCGGGCCACTGTACTCTTTTTAGGCTTCATAGGGCCCACTGCATCTCCTTTCTGCTTATCGTGTCGGAGGCCAGGATCTCAGTTTGGACACCGATTCTTGTCCCAGTTTCTTTGCCTTTGTCTGCCATCACCCTTGTGGTGCAATGGTCAAAGAGAGGGAGTTCTGACACTGTGTCAGACTCCTGGACAACATTACTGTGAACAACACTCTCTGGCGGAGATTTGTTTATTGAGAAATAATCATGTTCCAGGCCAGACCAGTACTGTGTCAGAACTGGGGTTCTGGCAGGAGAATCCAAAGATATAAACAGTTCAAATGAAGCCCCCCACCCCTTCAAGTACATTGAATCACACTCTGCAAATGTCCCACCTAGCTTTTGCACTTCCTATACCTCCACACCTGTGAGTATGTGGATTCCTTATCTAAAACAGCAAAGCAGGCACAGCTTGGCTTCAAGGTCATCTCTCGTTGAGGGAGGTATCTTGAGAAGAGTTACATCACCTATGATAGAGCAGTTCGCACACACAGCCACTCACACCCCCCTCAGGAATTTCCGTCCCCTTACAAATCATGGCAAACTAGAGACAGAGTTTGACCCCCCCAGCACAAAGTCTCTCTGTGTTAACTGCCATTAAGCCTCTTTGGACTTATGAGGACCCTGTGAATTAATGACCTCCAAAACACTTTATTTGTCACCTTTCTTCATTGTTCAGCTTTCACACCCATACATAGTAATGGGGGATGCTATAGTATAAATTATCTTGATCTTGATCACCAGTGGCACAACCTTAAGGATCTTTAATAGCTCCTGCATGGTTGCCCTTCCCAGTCTCAATCTCCTTCTGATTTCTTAGTTGCAGTCTCCCTTCTGGTTGATGATTGAGACAAGAAATAGAAAAATTCAGTTTTGTTCATCATCAACCTTTCAGTTGTTTAATACCTCAGTAGTCATTACTTTTGTCTTCCTGATGTTCGACTGTGATCCCACTTTGGCACTTTCTGCTTTAACCTTCAGCAGTAGTCATTTCAAATTTTCACTATTTTCTGGCTGTAATGTGGTATCATCTGCATATCTCAAATTGTCAATGTTCTTTTCACCATTTTCACTCCATGTTCACTTAATCTAACCCCCCTTTCTTTATAATATGTTCTGAATATAGATTGAAAAGACAGAGAAATAAAATACATCCTTGTCTGACATCTTCACCAGTTAGAAACCAATCTGTTTCTCCATATTTCTGTCCTAATAGTAGCCTCTAATCCAAAGTATAGGTTGCACAACATAGCAATCAGATGTTCTGGCACACCCATTTCTTTCTAAAACCAACCATAGCTTTTCATGATCCACACAGTCAAAAGCTTTGCTGTAATCTATGAAACAGAACCAGATTTTCTTCTGAAATCTTCTCATATGCTCCAGTAACGAAAGTAAATTTGCAATATGATCGCTAGTGCCTCTTCCTTTTCTGAATCCAGCTTAAAAACCTGGTATTTCTTGTTCCATATATGGTGTCTTTGTTATAAGATTTTGAGCATCACTTTACACACATCATAAATTAATGCAATGGTCCAATAGTTGTTGCAGTCTTTGACTTCTCGGTCTTTTGGAATTGGAATATAGATTGAAGATTTCCAGTCCGTTGTTTTGTTTTCCTTATTTTTTAAAAAATATATTTTTATTTTTTAAAAAACAGAATAATAGTAGAGAAAGGATACAGAAAGAAAAAAGGGGGGTTATAGAACATAATTATCAAGAACAATAATATTTAACGGAATGTTTGGAACAGAAAATATTTCTCTCCAACATCCCCTTCATTATAATTATTAAGGCATTATCTGTAACATGCAGTAGTCCTTACTTCTGTTAGATTCAGGGCTGTAGCCAGGAATTTTTCCAGGGGGTACCAGGTCCCCCTACCTGAATTCCCGTGATTGGTCCTGGCCACCTCTGATCCTCTTTATTTTAGTTTTCCCTTCATTTCCTTTACCTCACCAGCAGAGCTGCAATGGGGGAGGGGATTGTGCAAGCACCAGGCTTCCCCCCCTCCCAGCCCTGCTCTGGCCCCTGTTGGCTGCTGAGAGGGCAGTGGGGGGAGGGCAGGCAGTGTGTCACTTGCCTCAGGCTTCGTCCCCGTCCTGGCCCTGCACAGTAGAGGGGAGGGAGAGTTTAATCCACACTGTGCTGCTGCTGCACTGGCCTGAAGCAATTCTCTGACCCTCTTTCCTTCTGCTGTCCCCTTATCCCGGGTGGGCAGTCCTGCTTTCTCTGCTGCTGGGGTAAGGGGGTGAGACTAAAGAAGGAGGGTTGTAGAAATTGTGTCGGGCTAGCATGGCCTAAGGAAGAAAGGGAAGATTGGAGAAGATTGGGTAGGGGTGCTGCAGATTTGATAGGGGGCGCCACCCCCAGCACTCCCCACTGGCTATGGCCCTGGTTGGGCCATAACTTCATAACTATGTCTGTTATTACAATGAACTGCATATTTGCTATTAATTTTGGCAGATATCTCTCCTTATATATATTTGAGTTTTGGTGTCCCTCCTTGTTAAGTATGCCACTCAACAACAGGATTTCAGCAAAAAGTGATTTCAACTTTATTTAACAGCAAACTCCAACTCAGGAACACACCACGGCAAGAGCAGAGCACAGCTCCCTTTTTAAACAATCCCGGGCTGTCAAAGCCACACCCATAACATGTTAAAGATCAATCATAACACAGGGATAAAGGCCAATCAGGACCATTCCCTCTTTGCTACATTCTCACACAGTGATTGGATATTTACAATGGTTTTGCAGAAACCAGCCAATGGTAATGCGACAGATTAAGAGCCACATTCAGACTGAAGCTTAACATAAGAATACATAGGATGGATCCACACTTCAGTACATAACACTCCTGGACATGCTTCCACAGCCACTGAGATGCCACTCTCACAGTCTTCCAATCCCATAGCTACATTGGTTTGCTGCGTTGGCTCGGCCCCACCCACCAAGCCAGCGGGCAGCAATTCGCCCTCAGTCTGGAGGGAGCCAGCAAAGGGGATGGATGCTCTGCTGAGAGAGTGGCAACCCCTCCACGGGGAAGAAGGAGGCAGACCTAGTGAGCAGCAGCAAGCAGGGGAAGCACTCACCTTCGCTGCCCCTTGAGGTCTCTCTCCCCTGGCCGCAAGGCCTGCACCACAGAGAAGGCTGCCCAGAGCCTTTCAAAGGCTCCCCCACCTTCCTTCAGCGGTGGCAGTAGCGCCAAAGAGGGTCTGACCTAGAGGAAATGAGCTTCGGCTCCTGGAAAGCCAGACTCTCTCCTGAGGAAGATACTTCTTGTTATGTATTGTAATAATATGTATGAGCTTGAGGTTTCAGAAGGTATCCTAAAAGTGAGCAATCTGATTGGCTGCTCTGCGAAGCAAGCCAATCAGAGCAGCTAGAGTTGTTCCAAAGGGAACAAAATCTATTGGTTGTTATCTCTCTTTTGTTATTAGTTATTAACTTGTTTAAGGGCATGGTTACCATAGCCAGAACAATTTAAAAAGGGAGCCTGTTGCTCCACTGTTCCTTGTGTTGGTTTACTGTTGACTGAATAAAGCTGAATCACTAGTTAAGATCAGACTTATGTCTCATACTTAACACTTCTCTTGGCTCCTGTGTGTGACTAACTGTGACTAACTGTCTCCTCAGTGGCTGTTGGTAGGCAACCAAACAACCAAGCTTGCTTCTGTGAGTAAAAAAATACAAAGGACTCTCAGCATAACACACACACCCTGCTTGGCCACTTTCCTGTCAGAATAAATTTAACATGCCTCTCACTCCTTTTTGACTCCACCATGGCTGGCTGGCTAATGAGATGGGCCAGTGACCATCAAACCATTGTCTTCAACTCCCTGCTGTGTGGCTGACTTTCCCCTAGGGTTGCCAATCTGCAGGTGGGACCTGGAGAGATCTCCCACTGTTACAATTGATCTCCAGATGACAGAGATCAATTCCCCTGGAGAAAATGGCTGCTTTGGAGGGTAGACTCTATGGAATTATCCCCCTGCTGAGTCCTTCCACCCCACCCCCCAATGCTGCCCTCCACAGGATCTGCCCCTCGAATCTCCAGGTATTTCCCTAATCAAAGGTGGCAACTGTGCTTTCTTATCAGTGCCTGTTGCTAGGGAACCAGGTTCTGTCAGTGAAAGTCCCTTTCCATACCTGCTTTGGCCTTTTGGAGAAAACTCATTGGGTCCACTCCTGATAGGGTTGCCAACTCCAGGTGGGAAATTCCTGGAGATTTGAGGGATGGAGCCTGGAGAGGGTGAGGTTTGAGGAGAGGTGGGACCTCAGACAGGTAAAATTCCATAGACTCCACCCTCCAAGCCAGCCATTCCCTCATTGCCAATCTCCAGGTGAGGGCTGGAGATTACTCAGAATTACAACTGATCTCTAGGAGGGAGGGGGAGGAGATGGAAAGCTGAAGCCAGAGGGCAGATAATGGTAGGTTGATGGTTGGCTGGGAGGGAGATCGGGTTGCCAACATCAGGTTAGGAAATTCCCGGATATTTTAGGGTAGGGGTGGAGCCTGGAGGAGGTGAGGTTTGAGGAGGGGTGGGACCTTAGACAGATACAATGCCATAGACTCCACCCTCCAAAGCAGCCATTAGCTCATGGGAAACCATTGTTGCCAGTCTCCCGGGGAGGGATGGAGATCACACAGAATTACAACTGCTCTTCAGATGGCAGAGATCAGTTCACCTGGAGAAAATGATGGACTCTGTGCCATTATACCCTGCTGAGGTTGCCACAGCGAATTGGCGCTGAGTGCCCAAGGCCGGGGCACTCTCCCAGAACCTCTTTCTAGAGCTCATTGTATTTATTTCCACAACAGGCCTTATTCCTAATATAATATAACTCATAATAAGAAAATTAGGAAAAGATGATCTCCCTAGAGTCCACTTCTTTGCACACATTTATATTCAGGATATTACATTTAAAACAGATTCTTATTCTATTTCTATCTCATTAACATACGTTTGTGTATAATATTTTAAACTGCTTCTAGTTCCAAATTTCTCTCCTGCTTGCATGGTACACATAATACATACTCCATCTCTTAAATTTCATAACTGACCTGTTTCTTAAATAGGTTGTTAATTTTGACATTAGTGCATATTCAACAAATTTGCTTTCCCAATCTTCTAAGTAAGGACAGACATCTAATTTCCATCTTTCTGTATAGATAATTCTAGCTACTGTCACCATGTATTTGAATATTGCTTCTAAACTTTTTTGTAATTTGTTAAGCAGTATACCTAGTAGCATGTTAGGCAATACACCTAGTAGCGTGCTGTTGGCTTCCATTGGGAATTTAAACTTTAATAAGTTTTGCATTTTCCCATATATATCTTCGAATCTCTTTTTGCTTCTTCACAAATCCACCACATACAGAAAAAGTTTCCATCTATAGCTTGACAGTTCCAGTATTATCCTTTGTAGTTTTTATCTGCTTTCTCTATGCCCTTTGAAATTATATTCCATCTGAAAAACAGCTGCAGTGGTCGGCGGAGGCATTGCATGGAGGCGGTGGCACTATTATGGACAGGGCTGCCAGAACCAATCAGGGGCCATGTGGCAAGGGAGTAGAGTCCAGCATCCATCTCAGGCAGGGGGTGGAGAGGGGTGGGCCGCAGGAGTTCCACTTGTTTACAGGAGCACACCCTCCATGCACTTAAAGGGACCCACTCCTGTCAGCAGATCCAGGCACCTGCTAGTGGGGAAGGGGTTTGAGCTCCCATACCACCCGTGCTAGTGGTGAAGCAGGAGATGGGGCCTCTGAGATGTGTAGTGATGTAGTTGTGATGCATTGCAAGTCATTTGTTATTCCTTCATGCCAGTATGTCTAATGGGCATACCCCACCCACTTCCCCACCCGCCTCCAAAAATGAGTCTGCCCATAGCATTGGCTCCCCTCACCACTGACTTCAGGGACTCCCTTGATCCTCTGCCCCTTCAGTGTTAACTGTCAGAGATGTCTTTCCCCTGGGTGACAGGAGCCCCCCCACACTCCTGGAGCAGACACACAGTAAGGAACCTCTTTCATTCACTCAATTTATTTATTTTCTTTTTTTTGTAAAACTCTCTTAAAAAAGAGAGAATTTTATTCTTTTTATAAGAAACGGGAAAGGTAGACAGATGGAGAAAGAGAAAGATGGAGTGAAATTTTTTTCTGTTAGTGAGGGTTAGTTTAGGTTAATAACCAATACCAATTTTGGCATCTATCATGGTTAGAAGATCTTCTTTTTAACTATTGCAAAGTCCAAAGTCACTCTGTTAATGCAGTTAGTAAAGTCCATTGGGGTTAGTAATTAAACAGCTCCTTCCAGATGTTACACGAACAGTCCTCAAAGTATCTTCTTTTTAAATCTCTTCCAGTTATGGATTGAGTCCATTTTAACTTTGAAGTCTTCCGTTCCATCACCACTTTTCCCTGGGCTGCTGTCTTCTTCACTTGTCCCAGTTTTGAATGTTGCATCTTCCTCCCTGCTGGCGTGTCTCTTCAGAAGTTTCTGTATTTTGAAGATGAAATCCATCTTCTTTCTTTTCTCTTTTTCCTTAAACTTCTGGCCTTCAAGCTTCCAGGGCTCCATAAACTCTTCAGATGAAATTAGATCTCCAGTTTGTCGCCTGCTATGCTCAACATCCCCTTCTACTGGCAGAATATTTTCTTTTATAAAAGCGGAATAGGCTTTGGGAGCCTTATCCACCTCTTCTTTTAACTTTATCGCTTCACTGCCAGTTAGGGGTGCCAAGACATTTGTCAAGGTAAATCCGAGATCTTCTTTCTCTTCTTCTTTAACGCCCTGGAAACCTAGAATCAGATTCGATTTCTGTTCGATCTCCATCATCTTTCTAGTTGTTTCCGATATCTGTTTCTGTCGACTGATGAGAACACTTTCCATTTTGAACAGAGTTTCGTTGATTTTCTGCAATTGTTCCAGCAGGGGGCACAGCATCTCCTTTTCCTGTTGATTGACAGCAAGCTCTTGGGGGGGCTGTCTGGACCGGAAGTCCCTCCTCTCTTCTCTTCCGGTGTCTGCAGGACTTTTTCCATTATCAATATTTTGTTTTTTTGTTTACTTTTAAAAAGTTCGTGCCGCATCCCCCAGGAAGCTAAGATGATCGCAGTCTTCCATGCAACCCCAACGGTACTTTCACCAACACTTTTTTTTTCTCTCTGCCCCCCTTCGCGCTCCCTTTGTAGATCTTGCTTCTCAAAGGGGGTGGGAACTCCTCCCTCCTCCCAACGCTTATACGCATGCAGGGGGGCTCCGATTTATGCTTCAAAATAGATCTTCAACTCACGATTCGATGCTACTTCTTGTTTTTATGTTAAACCATAGCGCTGTCTTCACTCCTGGAAATCGGTGGCGCCGCTAAGTCCCATTACGGGCACGCCGCAGCGGGGCCGATTGGGGCGGGGAGAAAGCCTCAATTTCCCGGCTGTCTGCCGGCAAAGAGGCTACTCCCCAAGCGCCCCCGGTTCGGAGCCTTTGCCTAAGGCTCACTAGGGTCTTTCGCACATGCGAAGACCCCCCCTAACTGCGCGTGGGCTAACAGCCTCCGGGAGTGTCCCGAGAAGCGGCCGCCATTCGCGACGCCGAAACCGAAACCTCAATTTATTTCTAACCTCTCCTCCCTTCAGTGGCTTACATCATTCCCCTCTCATCTGTTTCACTCTCACAACAACCCTGTGAGGTTGGTTAAGGTGAGGGTGGGCATATGGGCCAAGGCCACCCACCTAGCTTCCATGGAATAAGTGGGGGAGAATCTGGTTCATTTACCCAGACCACCCCATGGCCACTCCCCCCTTCACACAGGAGTCTGAGGGGTGAGGGAGGCAACCTGTCATTAGACCCATGCTATATTTTGCAGATGACTATGCCCAGTGGGATCTGCAGAACCATCCACAACCACCCAAGGCACCTGATAGCTCCCCCCCCGACATGTTCTCAGAAGCTTTTAGGGGAGGGACAGATGGGCTGGGGAGAGAGTGGGCCAGGGAGCAGTTTGGAGCTCCTGTCATGTAGTCTAAACCAAACAGACAGAGACACAGTTGTGGCACAACACAGACTTTATTGAACTGCAAACCATAGCAAGGTGTGAAGTCTCCATTCACTTCCCCCCTGGGTCCATGGGGATGAGGACTGAGGATATCTTCCATGGCACCTGTCTCAGGGGGATGGCATTGCAGGTGGAACTTGGAAGGACTGGTGAGTTGATATGTTCCGCTTCAAGAGGAAGGCTGGAACTGCAGACTGAGCACTGTGCGTGTGTGTGGGAGTCAGGACTTGCCAGACCCACAAGTCTCCCTGTTGAATCTCCGCCTGCAAGAAAATAAAACAGAGCTATGGCAACTGGGCATGAGTGCCATTGCCAGGCTCAGTCATGGATGTGTTGTTCTGACAGGGTCTGCAAATGCAGCCCCATGGGGGGCTCACCACAAACCCGCCTTGAGGTGCATGATGGTACCATCCAACTCACACTCACCTGTCCTGTGGTGAAGTGCTCTTGGATTGTGGCTAATCCATCCACAGCAGCAGCTGGAGCTCAAGTCTCTGATTCTGCAAGGGAATGAGTCACATGGACACTTGGCAAGTTAGTTCACTGTGTACAGTGGAGCAGCTGCCAGACCCCCCTCCACAAACCACAGGCATAGCCTGTGCTCTATCAAGAGTGAGAACCAGGTAAATGATAGAGCACCCCCCCCCCCAGATCTCCTGGAAAACTTCCCTGGGATATTTTTCCATGGCATATCAGGGGCCATGGTGCTGTGGGGCCACAGCTTGTGCCACCCCATGCCTAAACTCAATGCTGGGCATGAGTTCAGGAGACACTGTCTCGGCACCCAGTCTCAAGTAAGGGGAGAGGAGGAGCTGGCTTCGGAACCTTGCCCTTGCTTGCCTGAAAGTGTGTGGTTGCCCCTGTGGGTTGAGCCTCCAAAGGTGGGGTACCTGTTAGGGTTCTGAAATGGGAGAGGTCAGCCAAAGAGTACCGACTTTGCTCTCCTCCTTGGATGTCAGTGCAACATGCTCGCCCTGTAGTGCTAAGTGCCCTCTCTGTGCTTCGTCCACCACCAAAGTGCCTCGTTGCTTGCTCTAAGCTTTGAGACAGAGTCCTGTGCCATGCACCCTAACTACTGAGTTGTGAGCTGTCCTGCTGAACATTTTTATCGGGTGGGTGGGGCATGGTTGGGTACTGGGGATGGGGCTTGGCTGAGCCTGTAGTCAGCATCTTGAGCTCCTCCGAGTCTAATGGACGAGGGTGCAGAGACAGGAGATGACTTAATTTTCAAGTTTAATGGGTGCCTATGGGCTATGCCTCAGGAAAGCTCCTCCATTAACATGTCACAGCCTGGGAAACTCCTACAACATAATGACTCCACCCTACCCTACCTTCCTGAGTAGATATAAATTACCTGCCTATCTTTTTTCTTCTCACCTTGACACAGAGAATACTCCATCTTTCTGTGTTATACCTCTGAGGATGCCAGTCACAGCTGCTGGCAAAATGTCAGGTACTAAGACCACGTCCATACAGCCTGGAAAATCTATAACAATTAACTTATGACATGTTTATTTTTTGCATAACTTTCTGCCTCTGGCTGGGGGCATTCCCAGGCTGAATGGGCTCAGGGAGCTAACTGCCTGCACCATCATAACTGGCTCTTACGCTGACATATCTCAGACTTATCCCAACACACAGGTCAGGTGGCTCCTTGAGTGCTTTCAGCCCCCTCTCCAATTGTGCATTAATGCCTGTAATTTTGATATCTTTTTTCCATAGTTGTTCCCATTGTTGCATAGATATCTGTTCTTTGAAATTTTCCACCCATTTAATCATACATTTTTTCACTTATCCTTCCTCTGTTTCTAGCTGGAGTAAGATCTTATATATCCATTGTAATAAACCTCTGAGTCCCAGAGCCGGGAGGCAATATCAAGGGAAGGTCTCATCTTCTATGCCCTGTTGTTGGCCCTCAGGAGGAACTGGTTGGCCACTGTGTGCAATAGGATGCTGGACTAGGTGGACCATTGTTCTGCTCCAGCAGGGTTCATCTTATGCTGCTATGACAAAATTTATGCTTTGACCACTCCCTCTTATTTTAGATCATTCCAAAATCTAATGAACAAGGTTTTTTCAATGTGAAGAATTAAGAGCGTTCATATGTACAATAAAGTTGCAGTCATGATAACCATAGCATGTAAACTTATGCAGCGTAAAGAGGCTTTCGCCTTAGATGTCTAATATTTTGCTACTTGTTGTGCTTCTTCTCATCCTTAGCCTTTTTTTCTGCCTTTTATTTTTAAATGTCCTCTAAATTATGCTTTCCTCTATAATAAATTCCATTTCACAATGTTGTGCCATGGGTCTTTTCAAGACCCCAATCTCTGCCAGATCTGGTTTATGTTACGTGGTTTAATCCCTAGATAATATTATTGCTCCTTCCTTTTATAAGAGGATATTAGTAAGGCATTTTCAAGATGCCCATTAATGAACATTTAGAATTTGGAACCTTTGACCCTTGAAGGGCTGTGAGAGAGACAAAGGGTGCCAGAGAAGTGTTATAAACAGAAAGGGATCCTAGCGACTCATTATTGTACTGCCACCAGTTGTTATTCCAGCATAGTCACATTACAGTTTCTATATTGTTTCTGCACTTCTCATTTGAATACTGCATTTTATGTATAGCTACCCAATTTAAAGCATTCTCTTTCTAACTGCAAGAGAAAAATCCATCTTGAAATATTTGGTGTGCATACACTACCCACAATGTAAGAGAGTGATTGCAATCATATAGAGTCAAGCAGCTCAACAATTGTGAAAAGACAAAAATAGGTTTTGAAAGCCAG
Source organism: Gekko gecko (assembly GCA_029375565.1). NCBI lineage: Eukaryota > Metazoa > Chordata > Lepidosauria > Squamata > Gekkonidae > Gekko > Gekko gecko. The sequence continues at coordinate 56,835,386 of JAPDNY010000003.1, read as the reverse complement.
TACTTCAGTACTTACAGGAGAATATCAAAAAAGGGGCTACCTGGAATGCCTAAGATGATAGTATATTAGATATTAGCAAGATCACATTCTGTGGTTTTGCTATGAAATTACTTTCCACTTACTGTTCCATTTTGTTCCATTGTGACTGAAGTCCTAGATAGCATCTCAGCCTCCTTTGGGGCTGTGGAAGAGCTCTGTGGTACTTAACAAAAAGCAAGTTGTTAAACAGTTATATATTATTTAAATAGAAAATGAAAATAATTTAAATGAACTGAAACAGACCATGATTTCGTATGGCTTATTTATAAAGGGGGAGGGTAGCAAACATCGATGAATTCATGCTTTCTGTCCCGTCTATATAAAGCCTGATGGGGGAAAATGCAAGAAACAGTGGCTCTAACTGAAATCCATTGAAATCGGGGGGGGGGAATCAGAAAAAGAAATGAAGGGATATCTGTTGTGTCCTGGGATCAGAAGGCAGAGCTGGCGAAAGACAGCCAAGCTTCGCTCTCTGAGAACAATAGGGACTAGGTTCCTGAGCTCGCCAGTAGTGAACCAATGGCAGCATTGGCGGGCGATTCAAACCCGCCAATAGGAATATAGGGCCGTCCCCCCTAACTGTATATAGTTGGCCTCCGGCCGTCACTGTGTGTTCTTGTCTTATGTGAAGTACGAATAAACGCGTCTTCTCTTATGTCGTCGTCCGAGTCATGAGGCCCGAAACCCAGTACTTTACAGTGGCGACGAGGATGGGATTTCAACGCCTCCCGTGACTCCATGAGCGACGAAAAGGACACCGCCGAGCGCCGCATCGCTGACCCCGAGAGCAGCACCGCACCGCTCGCCGAGCATCGCATCGCTGACCCCGAGAGCAGCACCGCACCGCTCGCCCCGGCGCACGCCGTTCCAGACAGAACCATGGCCGCTTCCCATGTAACACTGGAGCACTTCGACCCGACGCAGCCAGAAACCTGGGACGCCTGGGTCGACCAGCTCATCAGCTACTTGGAGCTAAACGAAATCCGCCACCCCGACCAGAAACGAGCGATCCTCCTGAACGCCTGCGGCACCCAAACCGTCCGCCTCGCCAAGAGCCTCTTGGTGCCCCGCACGGCCTTGGAGAGCTCGTTTGGGGAGATCCTGGATGTCCTCAATGCCTACTTCAGCCCCCGACCGACCTTCTTGGCCAAGAGGATGGATTTCCAGAGGCGAGTCCAGGCCCAAGGGGAATCCATTGCCAACTTCCTGGCCGCGCTAAGGGCGCTCGCGGTGGACTGCGGATTCCCGAAGGTGGAGGACAACCTGCTGACGCAGTTCGTGTGGGGCCTGGCGGACTCCAAGCTGCGGCGCAAGTTGGTTGGACACCGGAGGCTCTCCTTAGACGAGGCCCTAGACGCCGCAACAGCCCACGAGGCCGCGGAAGGGGAACGCCCGGTCGCGGCCGCCCATGTGGTCGGAAGGAGTCCAAGCCCTGGGTATGCAGATACGGAAGAGGTCTTCGCCCTCCGACCTCAACAACGCCGGCCGGCGCCGTTCCTGCAGGCCAACCGAGAGCCAACCAAGTCTTCCGGCAACCGGACCGTCTGTGCCAGCTGCGGGGAAGGCCACGGAAGGAAATCCTGCAAGTTCCGGGATGCTGTTTGTCACGGGTGCGGAAAGCAGGGACACCTCGCACGGGTCTGCCGGTCCAAGGGCCCCAGAAATGCGAGATCGTCGGTTCCACCGCACCGCGCATCGTCAACTGCCCACGAGACGACGGAAGAGGTCGCCGAGTTGTACCACCTCACCGACCAGCCGCTGCAGGTACTTCGCCTCCCCAACCCCAACCTCTCCTCTGCCCCGAAGATCCAAGTAACCGTGCGGATTGAGGGGTCCCCCTGTTGCATGGAAGTGGACTCGGGATCGGCGGCGTCCATCATTTCCCTAGACACTTTAAAAAGACTTTGCCCAGTAGGGGGACCCCCTCTGCGTCCATCGCCACTAAGCTTGGTGGACTTTCAAAAGAACCCTGTCCCCATCCGGGGAGTCGGCACTTTCCGAGTGCAGTACAGAGATTTTGAGGGGAACTTGGACTTGGTGGTGGTAGAGGGAAATCTCGTGAGTCTCCTGGGGCGGGCGTGGTTCGAAGCCCTAGGTATAACGATTGGGGGAGTGAATAAGTGCGGGGTGCGGGACTGGGGGGCGGTGTGCAATGAATTCCCGGAGGTCTTTGACGGGAAACTGGGGTGTTACAAAGGGCCCCCGGTGTCGCTTCACTTAGACCCCACCGTGACGCCCGTCCGTCGGCGCTTCCGCACCGTGCCCCTGGCCCTCCGCCCGAAAATAGAGGCCGAACTGGACCGGCTAGTGGGCCAGGGGGTCCTAGAGCCCGTCCCGAACGCCCGATGGGAGACCCCGATTGTGACACCCGTCAAGCCAAACGGGGACATCCGCATCTGCGCGGATTATAAGTGCACCATTAATCAGGCACTTCAGGCGCACGCATACCCCGTACCCGTGGTCAGCCATGTCTTAGCCACACTGGCGGGGGCGCGCATATTTGGGAAGCTGGATCTCGCGCAGGCGTACCAGCAACTCCCGGTAGATGAGGCCACGGCCGAGGCACAAACAATAGTGACACACCGAGGGGCCTTCCAGGTGAAGCGGCTGCAGTTCGGGGTCAGTGTGGCCCCAGGGATATTCCAAAATCTAATGGACGATTTGTTGAAAGGGATCCCTGGGGTGACGCCGTTCTTCGACGACGTCCTCATCGCCGCGACCACCCCGGAAAGCTTCGCCGCCCGCCTCCGAACTGTACTGGAACGCTTCCAAGCCGCGGGTCTGAAAGTCAAGCGGGAAAAGTGCCTCCTCGGGGTGCCGGAGGTGGAGTTCTTGGGATACCAGGTAGACGCAACAGGCCTGCATCCGGCGAGGGACAAGGTGAAGGCCATCGTGGAGGCCCCCGCCCCGAAGTCCAAGGCCGAGCTCCAGGCGTTCTTAGGCCTCCTGAACTTTTACCACGCCTTTCTTCCCCACAAGGCCGCCGTGGCCGAACCCCTGCACAGGCTGCTGGATAAGGCGACACCTTGGGCATGGGGAGCGAGGGAGGCGGCGGCGTTTCGGGGGGTTAAAGTACTCTTGATTTCTCGCCCACTTTGATGAAAAGCTCCCGGTAATCCTTGCGTGCGACGCATCACCGTATGGGGTCGGGGCAGTCTTGGCCCACAAGCTACCGGATGGGAGGGAAGTCCCGGTGGCTTACTACTCCCGCACGCTGTCCTCCGCGGAGCGGAACTATGCTCAAATCGACCGGGAGGGCTTGGCACTGGTGGCGGGGGTAAAAAGTTTCACAACTTTGTGTACGGGCGGCCCTTCATGCTCGTAACAGATCATAAGCCGCTCTTGGGACTGTTTGCGGCGGACAAACAAACGCCGCAGGTACTGTCGCCCCGGGTGTTGCGCTGGTCCTTGTTTTTGGCGGGCTACCAGTACCACTTGGAGCATCGGCCGGGCAAGGCGCTGGGTCATGCCGATGCCTTGAGCCGCCTGCCGCTGCCGCATACAGGGGAAGATCCGGCCCCGGCTCCCGCAGTGTTGTTAATGGAGGAGCTGCCTAACCCCCCCCTTCAGGCGGCAGACGTGGCCGCCCGCACGTCCCGAGATCCCATTCTCTCCCGGGTCCTAAACTGGGTGGTGAGGGGATGGCCAGCGGAACAGACAGGGCCAGAGTTCACGGCATACAAAGCCAGGCGGGAAGAGCTATCCGCTTTAAAAGGGTGCTTGTTATGGGGGGACAGGGTGGTCATCCCGGGGCCCATGAGACAAGGGGTTCTAGAAACGCTACATGAGGCCCACCCCGGCATTGTACGAATGAAAGCTCTGGCAAGGAGCTACGTGTGGTGGCCCGGGATGGACGCCGAAATTGAAACCTGGGTCCGAGGGTGCACACGGTGTCAGGAAGTCCGCCCCAATCCCCGAGAGCGCCAACCCAAAGCTGGGAGTCTACCCACAAGCCGTGGTCACGCCTACACATAGACTTTGCGGGGCCGTTTCAAGGGCTCCAGTTCATGGTGACGGTAGACTCCTACTCGAAATGGGTGGAAATAAGCCCAGTGTCTACCATCTCTGCCAAAGCGGCAATAAGGGCCCTGCGGAAAATATTCGCGACGCACGGGTTACCCGACACAATCGTGTCGGACAACGGGGCAGCGTTCACATCTGCTGAGTTTCAAGCGTTCCTCGAAAGGAACCTCATCAGGCACATACGATCAGCGCCCTTCCACCCGGCAACCAATGGACAGGCGGAGAGGACGGTACGCACCGCCAAAGAGGCCCTGAGCCGCATAACGGAGGGGGACTGGGAGTTCCGGCTGGCCCGCTTCCTTCTCACATACCGCACCACCCCAAACCCCATCTCCGGGCATTGCCCCGCAGAACTATTAATGGGCCGCCGCCCTACCACTTTATTAGACAGACTCCACCCGGACTAAGCCCCCGAGAGAAAGCTGGTCGAGAACAGGGAGGCGCCCCGAAGCTTCCTACCGGGAGACCCTGTCTACTTCCGGAACTATGGGGCGGGGCCGCAGTGGGTGGCAGGGCGCATCCTAAAACCCACCGGGCCAGTGTCATACGAAGTCCTAACAGATGGGGACCGGGTCCTCCGTAAACACGTCGACCAGCTCCGGAGGCGGCAAGACCCCGACACAGAGATCCAGTTACCGGGAAATGCCGCCGCCGCCCCATCATCCGATCGACCGCAAGCACCGACAGCGGAGCCAGCGCCAGAAAGTCCACGGAATCCGGAGGGGGCCCCGGTGACAGCTGAACCGCCGCCGCCGCCGCCGTTACAGCCGCCACCGTCACCGCCTCGGCTACTACCAGAGGTCCAAGCTCCTTGTGCTGGCGGACCACCCGATAGGGGCCCCGCCAGTCCGGTACCGGCCCCCCGACGTTCGCTAAGAGAACGGAGGCCACCAGCATACTTAAAGGACTACGTCACCTGATAGGAGACGAACTATGGGGGGAGGGGTGTTGTGTCCTGGGATCAGAAGGCAGAGCTGGCGAAAGACAGCCAAGCTTCGCTCTCTGAGAACAATAGGGACTAGGTTCCTGAGCTCGCCAGTAGTGAACCAATGGCAGCATTGGCGGGCGATTCAAACCCGCCAATAGGAATATAGGGCCGTCCCCCCTAACTGTATATAGTTGGCCTCCGGCCGTCACTGTGTGTTCTTGTCTTATGTGAAGTACGAATAAACGCGTCTTCTCTTATGTCGTCGTCCGAGTCATGAGGCCCGAAACCCAGCACTTTACAATATCGATGGGAACATATTATCACATTTTCAACCACATTCCAGGACAGATATTGTGGATGTTGATGGGAAGAGCTTGAAACATTGGATCATATGATTTTGCCCATGGTATGACCTGTATCCAATTCTGAGGAAGTATAGCCTTGACTCACCAGTCACCGTTCATTGTCGATCAGGAGGGGAAGCAGGGCAGAGGAAGTGATTTTTGGCAGCCTCGTGCTGCCCTCAGGCTCTGTGGGGCGGGACTGGCTGTGGTTGGCTGGCTGGCAGCACCAGTGAGGGAGGCACAGAGGGGCAGGGGCTGGAATGACCCCTTTGGCTACTGATATGTATTGGGATCGAATCATCCCTGATTGAATTACCCCAGAGACTGGCTGAGCTCGGAGCACAAGAACAATAGACCACCAGGATTCTGAAAGTAACGAATCTAGTAGTAATGTTATGTAAATAGCCTGTCACTGGGAGTGGGGTGTGTTTGGGTGTGGCAATTGCATGCTATTTAAACAGGGCTGAGGCTCTGGAGTCTTGCTCTTGCTGAAATCACAAATAAAGTTGATCTGATCACTAGACTTGAGCCTGCTCATCAAGGGAACCCACAATTTAACAGCTACTTAAGCCTTGCACTGAGGCCAGTCCACCCTCAGTTCTTCTGGATCAGCTTGCCCACCCCTGTTTTAAGCTTTTGGGTGTTACTGGATGGTCATGGTATGTTAAGTGGTTGGTATTCTTTCTTCTCACAACTGGGCTGTTTTTGGCATTGGGATGGATCCTTGGGGGGGGGGTCGTACCTGTGTGCCAGCCTCCCTCAGTTTGGGGACTCCCTGAAAGGGTCATGGGGGTGGGGCCATTCAGCCACATGCCCGGCTCAGGGGCTGCCAGCTGGCTTCTACCACCAGGTGGTAGGGTGATCATGCAGAGGCCAGCACCCACATGGATTCCAGGTCTTGCCACTCCATGGTTTTATTCCTCAGCAGGTGGGCCGGGGTGTGATTATTGGGCAGCAGGCAGGTTGCCTGATGTTGGATCCATCCCCATGCTGCGCCAGTGCTTACTCAGCAGTACCCAATAAAAGCTGTGGCCATATTTTCACCAAACACCTATCTCTTTGTCTTCTCTTCTACTGCATCACTCCTCATCCTCCCTGACCCTGCAAGTTAATGCCTATTGACAGAACTAAGACTGTACCATGTTAGATATACACACATGTTCATTGCAGAGGTTTCATAGGCCTGCCAGACAGTTCTTCAGGACTGTAGAAGTGGCTGCCTTGGTGGCAAAAAACTCCTCAACACTCTGTTTCAAAAGGTGTTAAAAAGTACCAGAAAGCCTTGATGTGATGGAAAGTCTCCCTCTACTGATCTAAAAGAGCTTGGTGTCAGTCCAGCTCAAGAAACAGGTGAAGCATCTAGTCTTAGAAAACTCAAGAGATCAATGTAGCCCTCATGCCTAAACAATGAAGAAGGATGTGCAGAAGTGATAAGTTTAAAATATTTTGATGTAGAATGGGGAAAGCTGCAGGGCATTTGGTCATCACTGAAAAGGGAAACCCAAATGTGCTCTTGGGGGCGAAGAACTACACAAGGTACTTGAAAGGGAAGCTGACTCCAGAACTGGTATAGAAACCAACCTGTAGCTACAGGGGCATATGCAGAGGGGATATGCAGAGGGGCCACAATATCCCCTCAGAAACCTGCTGTGCACCCTCCCTGTATGTCCAGGTTTTATTTTTAAAAAAAAGTCTAGATAGGAGGGAATGATTTGCAAACAGGCTGTGGCCATGTTTTAGATTAAAAGAATTGATTAATTACCATCTCCCTCTTCCCTTTGTTTTCCTAACAGCCTTTTAAATCTTAACCCAAGCTGCACCCTGCAACATCTCTTTTAGACAATACACATACATAATTGAAACTATCAAAGCAAAGCAAGTTCCTTATGCCAAATCACATGCCTATGGTTTCTAAGAGTTATCTGCATTCCTGTATGGTAAACCAGGCCTCATAGGCATCTGTTTCTACCACAGGGGTATAGAATATACCTTGGTAGCTCAAGATTCTAGACCTCAATGAAGAATTCACCTCTCCAGTTTCATTCACACACCCCAGAAAATCTAGGATTCCTTTTCCATTGCCACTACCAGGTAATGAGTTACAGAGGCATTTCCCTTTTTATAATTTGGATCCCAGACCCTGTTTCTTGAGATTCCCCTAAGATTATGACTCACTCTCTTACTCCAAACCATCACAGAAGCAGGAAAGATCTTGGCAATCTCACTTGTGAAGATTATTCATATCCAGGTAAAGCACTTCTGTATCTTGGTAAGTGTGAATGAGTTAGGGTTTATATGTGGGTGTGAAGACCAATAACACTAGTTTCAGAAAAAGGAAAAAAGTTAATCTTAATTTGAATAATGTCATGGAGTCTGAAAAGTAAAATTATGCAGTTGAGCCAAAGACAATAAAATGGACATCTTTCCCTGTCTCTTATAGACTTACCCCAACTATAAGATGGTGAAGCAGAAGATAAGTACCATATTTGGAATCCAGATTGGTGTTCAGGCTCACTTCATATTTGTCCTTCTCTCTGCAATGGTGTCGGCCTTCTCCTTGAGGTCTCCCACACCTCTGTCATCTCTGCCTCACACACCTCTATCTTCTACCAGAAATTCCCACCATATGCTCAAACCATGCACCTCCCACCTTTGGCAAAGGACATAGATTCCCCCATATAGGAATCAATCCTAAGCAGTCAGCTCAGAATTAAGTCCCACTTTATTCAGTGGGGTCTACACCAAGGAAAATGTTCTTAGGATATGTTATGTATGGACATACGTTTGCTTATGTGGCTCAATGTAACTGTGAACTGGAGTTTCTGTCACAAGCTCCACATGCACTTGCTTATGGTATGGTTCAATATGACATTAGGCTGGAGCTTCAGGTACAAGCTCCATAGACGATGGTATCATAAATCTGGCTGTCGGATTGGCCCCTGTCGCAAGACAGACCAATCCATGGGGACTCTGTTTCTGGTGGGAATGAATCCCATTGGTCCCAAGCCTGCAAGGTGATGTATTGTGTTCTTACTCTGTAATACTGCAAGTATGCCTGAGCTTCAGCCAAAGCTCTATAGAAGCCTGGTATTCTAAAGTGCACGTTCTGATTGGCTGCTTTGCACAGTTGGGCTAATCAGAGAGTAAGAAGGGTTCTGGAGGGAACAACACCCATTGGCAGTTATGTACACATTGTGATTGGGTGTTATCTGTTTAGGGGTGTGGTTTCTGCCAGTTCAAATCGTATATAAGCCAGCTTTGTTCTATGTAAGTTTGTCCTGTGTTAAGTTATGAACTGAATAAATGAAATCACTTGTTTAAGAGCTACCTCGATCTCAGTTCATAATAGGATAGCAGCCGTGGTCTGTAAGATCCTAGTTAACTAGTAGAAACTATTAGACTCCTAGAAAATTCTAGCAGTTTCCATTGCCTCTGTGTGACTTCTATGTGTAACTGGCTTAAGCATTTTGTCTTTTTGACCAGCTCTATCAACATATGAATAGACAGCCCCTTTCAAATGGTCTCTTTAACACTCTTTGGTTTCTGAAGGCAAAGGGAATTTTTAAAAATGATTTTGCACATCTTAGGGATTTTTCCCCCCCTCACGCAGTTAAAGAAGTTATATCTGCTTTTTCCAAGACTTGTTTGGAATAATTTTTTTGTTGAGCTTTATCCTTAAGTTACATGAAACCTTTTTTTTTTTTTTAAGGGCAAAGTGCTCTAAAGAGCCCATATGAAAGAGGCTGAGATCCTGCTACCTTTTGCAGACTGAAGGAAGGCAGGAAAAACTTGTTCTACAACCTTTTGACTACTTGACATGATGGTTTTATGTTAGCTTCTAAGTACAAATCCAACATTCACCTTGCAAAATGGTAAATTTTTACATAGACATTTGAGTTGAAGTGTTATTTCACCACAACTTTCTTGTAGGAACTTTCACAGATGACTGGGGGGCCTGCATGCATGCATGTGTGAGTGAGGGTGCTCCCATCTTTTTCTTCCCTCTTCCCCCTGGGAGTTCTGAACCTGCTACCACCCAAACTGACCCCACCTCCCTCATTTACCAGTGATTTGGGATGCTGGTAGGCGATGCTCCCTCTAAGCTGTGGAATCTTGTGAACAAAAATTCTACTTCGTGAGCTACTGGCATTAAAGTTGTGAGCAAGCAAATTGGCTACAGCATAAATTAGTTTGCTCTGGAGCCAGCTCTGGAGCCAGCCTTCCTGAGGTAAGGCAAAAATGTGTGAGCTGGAGGCTAAAAAACTGTGAGCTAGCTCACACTAACTCAGCTTAGAGGGAACACTGCTGGTAGTGCTTTGTGTGGTGTGGGTGATCCTAGCTCTCCTGTTTGCTCTCCATCCCAGCCTTGCCAGGAGAGTGTAGGACATGCATGAGCAAATGGCCAGACGTGTGGATGAGGCTCTGTGAACACAGTCTGAGTTTTTTAAAAAGAAAGAACATTATCCACTACACACAGTTTTATATCCTACAGTACACATATGTGGGAAGAAAGGATATTACGGCACTGAAGGACCAGTGCAGAACTAAGCAAGAAAATAAAAACACTTGAGGCTAGTCTAAGGTCGAATCTGCATTTGCATTTTTAAATCAGTTCCGTGCTGCTGTGACACTGTCAAGCATAGAGAATGACAGCATCACAGCAGCACGAAAAATGCAAATTCAGCACAAAACTGATTTTAAAATGCAAATGCAGATTCGACCTAAGTTTTAGAGACACAGATGTGACCTTAACAATTCCTTCTTGGGAAGAACACAAGCCTACTTGGAATTTAAGAAGTAGAGACACATGTCCTTCTATCCCCTCATCTGCTTGAGCCCCCTGCTAAGAATGTGTCCAGATCATTTAACCCTTCTTGCTCCAGTTTGGTAGGTTTCCCCTCATCCAATCCTGAGTTTGGAAAGCAATGCCCCTCATGGGATACTTGGCACTCATTCCTCCAATCAGCTTTGAGTGCATGCCTTCATCCTTTACTGCCCAGGTCACATTGTCCAAATAGCCATCCATCTAGCCCTTTCCTGGCAGTTGGGCAAATGGTTATCTCCTTGGAGGGAACTCAGTTCTACTTAGCTGCCAATTTAAGAAGTTTATTACTTCTTTCCCTGGGAAAGAGTGTTATTCTCAGAGATTTTGGTCCCCTGAATGTAACTCAAAGCATCTTATACTTCCCTGTCACACCTGTAACTACTGTCCATGAATCTCAATACTTGGCATTTTGGGGATCTGACAATCCTCAAGTGTACTCATTCTTTCTGCCCATAACATTTCTCACTAGAGGCCTGTGTAGAGAAACAATTTGTCAAAAGTATTTTGTAAGCGAAAGGTAATGCTGTTTCTTGTGCCTGTATTTCTCCTGTGGGTGGAATATCATAAGATATAGGGAGAAGTCAAACCTGCTGAGCTTCCAACTACAGGGGTCCAGACCTGATTTTGGAAAGGATGGAGCATTGTACAAAGCAGCTGTCTACAAAAGTACCAAGAAGCAAATGTGCTAGACAAGGACCTTGAACTATGAGGGAAGAAGATTTTCTCTCCAAGGCCTCCTGCTGGTTTGTGTTTCTTTTACACGTGCTGAGAAAGAAGTAGATGTTGATGGACTTTTTATTTCAGGTCTACCAAACCATGTATCTGTTATCTTAAGTTTATACTTTTAAAATGTTATTCGTCCTTTTCCCTTTTATTTCAGCCAGAAGAGAAGAATTGAAGACATTTGCATACTGAATCATACAGCTATTCATGTATTGTATAGTTCTATGCATGAAATTATCTTTTAGCTTTGTTTTTTCTTGGATGCAATGCAACATTTAAAATCTATTGAGTTGAAAGAGAAATGTATAATTCGCACTCTGTTGACAAAGTTCAACCAAAAATAGCATTCTGAAATAGCCAAAAGGCCATACATTGAAATCTTCCAGCTAGCTTTCAGTCTGACTAACAGCCCTAATAGCCTGGTTTGGCCCAAGCTCATCAGGGCTTCGGAGCTAAGCAGGGTCGGCCACAGTCACTACTTAGAGGAAAGACCGCTAAGGAGTTGCTACATGGAAGGAGGTAATGGCAAACCACCTCTGCTCATCTCTTGCCTTGAACACCTCATGGCTGTGGTCACCCTGAGAAAATTGCAGCTCAATGGTACATGCTTCTTCTTCAGTCTGACTAGTTGGGGAGGTTGGCAAGTAATATAGAGTAGCTAAGAAAACCAAATATGTGCCTTCCCACAGCATCGAGGATTCATATGAATCTTCTGGAACTCTGAGGCTGCGATCACATGCACCTTTAGATAAAACATAGGTGTGAATGCCTGATGGATCTAAAGGGAGCGATTAGACAGCAACATCTGGGAAGCATCCCTCACTCATTGGCAACCTGTGCTGCTCCACCACAGAAACAGAGTTAAAAGTCACCAGGGAAAGTCCGCCTCAAATGAGTTCTGACTTTCCCCTGTCTGATCGCACAAGCAGGCTCTCAGACCATTGGGATGGCCTGATCATGCCATCCTGGCTCGATGCCATTCCCCCCCCTTGCAGTATGTGCATCATCATCTCATGGGCTGGGCTGTGGGGCAAGGCAAGCACGGGGGTGGTCAAAACACAGTCCGAGGTCAGAACCGGGCAACCCAACAATCACCAGAAGAATAAGTCCAGAGTGCAAGACAGGCAGGGTAGTCGAGGGGCAGTCCTGATTTGGGAACCAGGCAAGACAGATAACCAGAGAAATCAAGTCCAAAACACAAACCATTAGTGTAATCCGAGGATCAGAGTTCTGAGAGTCAGGAGTCCAGGCAGCGAAGATTCAGGGTGCAGAGCTGAGCAGAGTCAGACGAGCCGAGGTTGAGGAGCCGAGGGAAACAAGACAGGAGGCAGGAATCTGGGTGAGGTGGTGCAGAGCATGGTCAAACTGACTCGTTGCTGGCACGAATTCTTCATGTGCCAGCAATGACTAAATAGTACTCCAGGTGGTAGGCAATTACCACGCTCCAAGCATGTCCCAGCTCCTGCTAGTACTCAGGGCTAAATGAGCACTGGGTGTGCATGCGTGCCTCTCGCTGCCGAGCTGCCACGTCCCGGCGGTGCTGCTCTCACAAATGAGACACCAGTGGCCGCGAATTGGGGGGCGTGCCAGGTGAGCGGGGATCTGCCCCAGCTATTTCTGGGCCTGCCACGTGCAGAGGTTTTGGATGACAGGAGCTCATCTTTGGCAGGACTTAGCTCCTCTGCTGGAGCCAGGGGCTCAGGCTCAGCAGGCGCCATGACACCTTCAGTGTGAAGGTGCAATTCCTTGTTTATGCACATGGGAAATAAATGGCCAACCCCCCGACTCACCCACAGTTGTGTCTGATCACACAGTGATGGGCTGGGCCACAGCTACAAAGAGAGGTGTGTTCTTGCAACTGCGTGTCAAATTCCTCCAGAGGAAATAGCCTCACTTCCCCTCTGCTTCAACTGGCGTGTGTGACAGCAGCCTGAGAGATTCTAGTCACCAAGTAGAACAGATTGGATCTGATCTGCTTAAGAAGGCATCTTTTGATGTGGTTTTAGTTTAGAATGTGAGAGAAATCACAATACAAGAACTTATGGGCACTCAATACAATGTGACAGAATTTACAGTACAAGAACTCGTGAGCACTCAATGAAATTGCTGAGCAATCGGGTTAGAATGGATAAAAGGAAGTACTTGTAAAGTACTGGGTTCCATACATTATGACTTGGACTCCGACATAAAGGAAGATACGTTTATTGGTACTTCACACAAAAGACAACAACCAACGGCTGGGTGGCCAACTATATACATCGGGGCAGACACCGCATTGTTCCATTGGCGGGTTCAAATTTCCCGCCAAGGTCCCCATTGGCTCCTTACTGCGAACTTCAGGAGCCTAGTCCCTATTGTTCCCGGGACTGAAGCTTGGCTGTCTCTGGCTGGCACTTGTCCCTGATCTACGGACGCAACAGTACTTCTTCACCCAAAGAGTGATTAACATATGGAATTCACTGCCACAGGAGGTGGCAGCAGCTACAAGCATAGACAGCTTCAAGAGGGAATTAGATAAGCATATGGAGCAGAAGTCCACCAGTGGCTATTAGCCACAAGGTATAGATAGGAACTCTTGGTCTGGGGCAAGTGATGCACTGTATTCTTGGTGCTTGGGGCAGGGGGCAACAGTGGGAGGGCTTGTAGTGTCCTGGTCCCACTGCTGGACCTCCTGATGGACCTGGTATTTTTGGCCACTGTGTGACACAGAGTGTTGGACTAGATGGGCCATTGGCCTGATCCAGCTTTGTCTTCTCTTATGTTCTTATGTTCTTAATTCTGACAACCAAGTCCTCTAAGAATCTCCAAAGAAGTTGAACGAAAAGTTTACAGAGCAATCTGAAGCAAACTTAAACCCTTGTAAGTCCACTGAAGTCCATGGTATTTGAGGGGTATAGCTCTACTTTTGATTGCTAAGATTCTAGGTTAAAGTTTCAGTTGTATGAATCCACCTTACTTCACTGTTTCAGGGAGTTGGAAACAAGTCCTCTATAAACTGCTGGAATATGTTCACACTACTCTTTCTTTCAAGTAAGTTGGTTCTCTTGAGTCTTGAAAAAAAAATCCCAGATGTAAAACAATTGCCAAATGTTACTTATAAGCAAAATAACAATTGGCTCCATTTAGCAGTAGGAAGATTGCCTAATTTGCACCTCACCTTCTGCTACAGTGAAAGCAAACAGGGCAGTGATTCCAAATGGCCTTTTGATTAATTATTAGGGCCCTTTGATTAATGATTATGAAAATGTCAAGATTCCCTTACCTAGGTGAACTGTGTCAGTGAGAACAGCAGCTTGCATTATCCCCAACACAAGCAGATGCCATTGATTAAGAATAAAATAGGAAAGTATTAATTTTGCTAACCACAAATCCATCAACTGGCACATCCCTAGTGAGGGCTGGTGTAATAAAAAACAGATCTGATTTCTTTTCTATTGCTAACAAATATTTCTAGCTAGGAAACGATGCAATAAATTCAGATAAAGGAAAGCATTCTCATGCATAATTTAAATCAGACAGGGCATGTTAAGGATGACTATCAAAGATGAATATACGTGGCTGAAGGAGTCCTCCTTCTCTTTTAAAAAGATATTCATATTAATTTTATAATAAAACTGTAAAAAATAGAAGAATTGAGAATTGGATAGCCATCATTATATGGTGAGAAACAGGAACGGCCAATGAAGATGAAGAGGGCAAGGTATTGAATTACTGTGTTCCAAGGAGATGCCATTTTCTTTGAACTTTCGGAGATATCTGATTCTTGCATTGAGTGGAATAATTAATACACTTTTATGTTGGGGTAAATGTTTCCTTGTCACTGCAGATAAACCTGTAATAAATCCAGCAGACCTTATTGGATAAATTTAAGCCAAATTTATAGATAGCTCTAAAACCAAGTATTTTTGATTCTGAATGAGAAGGAAGACCTGACATTTCAGACCTAAATCCAGCTATTAAATGTACATTGACTAATGAGGCTCAGTATATCAACCCAATTCTGCATGAATGCGGTTTGGAGGAGATTCATAACTCTTACAGTGTTTCAGTCTGCATTAAACTAGACACTGCAATTCTCCTCCCCGGTATGAACAGCAAATAAAGCCATATTTGCTCTTTACAAAAATCAAGGGATTGTATACTGGTAGTAAAAACTAATAAGGCCTTATTTACAAACAAATTCATGCTGGTTTTAAAATTTCAGACTATAGCATTTGGAAGGAACAGCATGTACAAGTCCATTGATTCAAAAGCCAAGTGCCTGCAACTGGAGAATCACACCAGTGCAAACCTTGCAAAAGTAGTTCACACAAGTTTAGAGATCAGTATGGCTGTTACACTAGAATCTGCAGCGAATCCATATAAATGATTATAAAATAGAACTGTGAAGGGCATTTTTTATATGGGGAACAGAGTTGTAGTTTTAATTATCTGAGAAAATACACTCATATTGCAGCGTATGTTGGATGCGTTATGCTGTTTGTTATATGTTGCATGGTATATTTATTTATATTTTATATTATTATTATAATATTTTTATTTTATTTCTCTCTAATGGTGTTCTTCAGTTTTATTGTATTGTTTACTGTGGTCACATGCGCCAGTTGAAGCAGAGGGGAAGCTAGGCTATTTCCTCCAGAGGAATTTGACATGCAGTTGTGAGATCACACCTCTCTTTGTAGTTGTGATCAGATGCAACTGCGGGTGAGTTTGTTTGTTTTTGGCTGTTTGTTTCCCATGCGCATAAATGAGGAATCACATCTCCACACTGGGGGCCTTCTATGGAATATGCGATGATGCGCATACTGCGGGGGTGGGGAACGGCACTGAGCCAGGATGGCATGATCAGACCATCCCTATGGCCTAAGAGCATGCTTACGCGATCAGACAGGGGAAAATCCATCCGTGGCCCATCAGAACCTGTTTGAGCCAGACTTTCCCCGGTGAGTTTTAACTCTGCTTCTGCGGCGGAACAACACTGGCTGCCAATGACTGCAGGATGCTTCCCAGATGTTGCTGCCTGATCACTCCCTTTAGATCTGTCAGGCATTCGCACCTATGTCAGATCTAAAAGTGTGTGTGATCACAGCCTGTTTGTATTTTACTCATGTATGTTGCATGGTTTTATCTATATATCTAATTCTCAATGTGACCAAATCTGTGGATACTTAAATCCAGGAAATTGGAGCCACCAACAGTCTGGACAGCTTTCTACAAACCTGAGAAAAGTCGCAGATTTGCAGAAAAAGATAATAGAAGCAGCTTCTGTAGCTTTAGGAAATGAATTCCCTCAATGGCCTTTGCGGGAGTTTCTAGGTAACCACAACAGTATTGCCAGCCTTGGTTTCTGTCAGTAAAATGGATGGGACAGGGCTCTTTCCCCAGCCTCTGAGGGATGAATCATCTGGGCCAGCAACCACTGGACAACTTGATACCATGTAACTGGCCCAGTTTGCCCAGGACTGGCTGCTTGCTACTGCTCAACAGCAGCCAGTCCACAAAAACCAGTGTGGTACAGTGGTTAGAGTTTCAGGCTAGGATCTGGGACACTCAGGTTCAAATCACCACTCTGCTCTGGAAGTTCACTCACTGTGTGACCTTGGGCCACCTTCTTAGCCTAACCTATCTCACAGGGTTGTTGTGAGGGGGAAAAAAAGGAACTGAAGAGAACAATGTAAGGTGCTTTGGGTTCTCATTGTAGAAAAAGGTGGGGCATAAAAGAAGTAAAAATAATATATGTAGCTGAAGATAAAAGGTGGGTGGGTGGGTGGGACGGACAGAATAAATCAGGGAAAGGTGAGGATAAGGAGACTGCAAGGAGGAAGAAAAATGAAAATAGTATGGGTAGAGGGATATGGGGAAAGTGAGGGGAGATCTGGAAGTCCTGGGGGTTCCCACCACTCAATTGGGCCTGGCCCAGCAGCCAGCATGGCACAACTAGGCCATAGCTTTCCTAGATAGAGAAGGAGGGAAAGCTGGAGATAGCAGGGTAGACAAAGGCAGGTTGGCTGGTAGTTGGGAAGAAGAAAAGGAAGTAGGAAAAGGGGAGAGACTGTGAGGGCTTTCAGGGGAGGGAAAGATGAAATAGAGGGGGAGGGAAAACTGAGATATCACCACAAGTCTTCGTGGGTCCCACACTTGTAATCCTGTAATCCACCTTAAGTATCAAAAAAGGCAGACAACACATGATAAATAAATAAAAAGCAGGTGTCCTCAGAATGTCACTGTAAGGATCTCATGATCAGAGAAAGATAGGGAACAGTGTTGATAAAAGAAATAAAAGTTAGGAGATAACTTTAGCACTGGATTTTGCAGCTACCATACTACATTTATATTTATGCTCCAATCTGGAATGGCCATTTCCTTTTTATCAGCTGGAATGATGCATAAATGACTATGTAATTACCTCATGTGCTGTTATAAAAAGTTGCTCTTATCAACAGCAACTGCACAATCCATCTTCCAAGGCAAAAAAAAAAAAATGTACTGCAAAAGAAAACAAATGCAAAAAACCCAACACATTTTCTGAAAAAACATTTTTTGTGTGCGTTCAGGAGCAGTTTGTTCTCCTTTTTAAAGCACACCCTTGACTGCAGACATTAAAATTAAATTGGCGCAGTTTCATGAAAAGTACAAAAGAAATGTCAAGATCGGTGAAGCACATGCATAACTACATAATGAAGAATCCAAAAGGAAAATGGGATAGCTATCTATATCTATCTATATCTATATCTATCTATCTATGTACATATCTATATCTATATCTATATCTATATATATAAATACATATATGAAAAAGAGTATTTGTGAAGTCTATGAAGTGGTAACTACCTTAAAGGCTTTTAAAATAAATTAAATTATCACCATCTATTTTGTTCAGACAGTTTACAGTAGGCAAGTAGATCAGTGGGATAATTTTTAATGGAAAAAAATTCTATAGATCAATCTCTATTACAGGGTCCAGCTGCGGAATACATCATTTAATTTCTTATTTTGAGAACTTCTGGACATAGGGGTTTCTTGTTTTTTTCTTAATTTAGGGGGGATCTTAGATAGTAATGTTATAAACAGAGCTGATAGCTCTGCCTGCTGGGAGATGTAGTGTAGTAGGGCAGGAAACAGGAAGTAGAAGAGTAGACTGAGTGATGCAGCAGCTGTAATACAATAAATCCAGTTTAGGACCTAAATTGTGCTCTGTTGCTTGATAAAATAAGACTTCAAACATTAAATCTATGTCCATTTCCAGCAATTCAGACAGGGACATTGTTAAGCAATGAACTGGGCAGTACACCACTCTCTCCAACACACCCGGCACAACAAACATATATTTGAAATTTGGCTTTTCCTTGACATAAGAACATAAGAACATAAGAGAAGCCAATGTTGAATCAGGCCAATGGCCCATCTAGTCCAACACTCTGTCACACAGCAGCCAAAATATACCAGGTGCTATCAGGAGGTCCAGCAGTGGGGCCAGGACACTAGAAGCCCTCCCACTGCTGCCCCCTCCAGCACCAAGAATAGAGTGCATCACCTGCCCCAGACTGAGAGTTCCCATCTATACCCTGTGGCTAATAGCCACTGATGGACTTCTGCTCCATATGTTTATCTAATTCCCTCTTGAAACTGTCCATGCTGGAGGGGATCCTGACAGCCTGACAAGCAATAGGCACATCCTCTCCCTGTCCATCAGATATACTTCATGATGAAACAAGTTCAGCTTCCTCCATCAGTGACTCGGTTTTTCCCCCTCCTACAGATGGAGCTGACATTCAGCAAAAACACATTTAGAGCTGACAGAATACCGACATGGATAGAAAGGACCTTCTGGGTGACAATTCATACTATTTAAAATAGTTCTTTCCCTGCAATGGCTTGGCCCATTAACTCAATTTGCCAGTTTGGATGCAACAGCACAATATAGCTTACTACAAAATATATCTTACCACATGTTAAATGATGGGGGGCATGGTCCATATGCATCAGTTAAAGTTCCTTTCATTCCCATAGCGCTAAGTCTTGGTTTGCCATTCCGTCTGTATCATGCCACAGTATCTTCTGTTAAGTCTGAGTATGTCATGTTAACCACGACTTGATTAAATATCAAGATTAGGAACGCTGATGAAAAAACCAAGCAAAAGATAGTAATGCTGGTGGTAGGACATGTTCATGTGAAGAATCCATAGGTCAGTGCCTCAGTGTGGATTTACCTTCTATAGTGCATCAAGGATGGGTTCAGATGCATCTTCTTCCCTATTGTTTTCTGTATTATTTTTCTGTAAACTGGTGGCATCCCTCAATACTCCATCATCAATGGGTTCTGTGGGTTTTGCCAAGCCTGGATGCCAGTGAATTCTGTATTTATTTTCTTCTACATCCCCTGCATGTTTCATAATCTGGGTGAAATCACTGGACTCAACACACACCTTAATTAACTTTTCTAAATCAGCTGGGAGTGAGTTGCCCAAAGAGTAATAAAGTCTTTTTTTTTACTTCTTTAATAAATTTATCAACATTTTCTTTAGGATTTGGCATAGATTGAAGAATTCCAAGCAAGTCTGAATTAGACCATGGAGTATAAACATAAATAGGATTTGACCCAGAATCTACCTGTAATGTATTCTGTGAAGGTGTAATGCACCCATTGAGAACCTATATTAAGCTTCATTCCTAGACAAGGATCGAAATCCCGCACTCCTGATTGGTTGTCTAGGAATTGCCGTCCAATCCGGACGAACCACAAACTCTTGGAGGGAATGAACCTTATTGGTTTTTATCCAAGTAATCGCATTGGTTACTTTCTGTAAATAGGCATGGCTCCATTAGCCTGGGAATGTTTAAAAAGAGCAAAGCTCCACTGTTTGTGTGTCATCTGCTAGATCTGTGTTTGCTGTTGCCCCCCCAGTCGGAATAATGAGACAGACAACAGTGTGGAATTAAACAAGGGCCACTTTATTAACTATTTATCAGAACATTGCAGCAATGGAAAACTAAGCAAGCATGGAACAGGCAAGGCAGGTGTCACTTCCCTGACCAACCCCCTTGTCCTTAAAGGGCAGGTCACCCAGCTCCAGCCGTGAGCCATTTATTCAATGGCTCGTGGCCAGCAGCCCAGCAACTGGTTGCCCCCTAGGAGCGCCTACCCCTGAAGCCTTTCAACTTGCAGGGAGGAGCCTACCCTAAAAGGTTCCTAGAGGTGATCACCATTCCCCACCCTAGACCTTTAAATCTGAAGGCAGTTCCTGATGACCCCCTGTTCTCTAATGGGATATGCCGTGAGGTGCTCACCAGTTCCATTTTCTTGCTTGCACAAACCAAGGTCAAGCCTGTGCTTTGGCCTTTGCTCCCCATTCAGCATCCTAATGCCATCTAATCCCTTGCTGCAAGTCCTGCAAAATTATCCCGTTGCCCTTGTCATACAAATACACCCCGTCAGCCCTATACAGGTCTAGAACCAGACCCGTATGGCGGGGTGCAGCAAAAACTGCCCTAAACCACCCTCCACAGACTTCCTCAGCTCGTGGTTAGGCTTTACGCCTAGCGAGGGTCTTCCACAATTGTGCCATACCTGGCGGGGCAAAATTAGCCAACCCGAAGAACAGCACACCGGGCCATCTTGCTCTTATCATCACAAGGTCTGCCTCAGCATGTAACACAAGGGCCTTAACAGCCAGACTATCTGCACACCGGGCCATCTTGCTCTTATCATCGCAAGGACTGCCTCAGTATGGAACACAAGGGCCTTGATGGCCTGACTATCAGCACACTGGGCCACCTTGCTCTTATCATTACAAGGTCTGCCTCAGCATTTAACACAAGGGCCTTAACAGCCAGACTATCTGCACACCGGGCCACCTTGCTCTTATCATCACAAGGTCTGCCGCAGTGTGAAACACAAGGGCCTTGATGGCCTGACTACCTGCACACCGGGCCACCTTGCTCTTATCATCACAAGATCGGCCTCAGCATGTAACACAAGGGCCTTGATGGCCTGATTATCCACACACCGGGCCACCCCGCTCTTATCATCACAAGGTATGCCATTGTGTGTAACACAAAGCCTTAATGGCCAGACTATCTG
Organism: Gekko gecko; assembly: GCA_029375565.1. Lineage (NCBI taxonomy): Eukaryota > Metazoa > Chordata > Lepidosauria > Squamata > Gekkonidae > Gekko > Gekko gecko. The sequence continues at coordinate 56,814,423 of JAPDNY010000003.1, read as the reverse complement.
CACAATGGGCCACCTTGATCATATCATCACAAGGTCAGCCTCAGCATGTAACACAAGGGCCTTATCGGCCAGCTATCAGCACCCCATGCCATTTTGGTCTCATCAACACCAGATCCACATCGGCCTGCAACATGAGGGCCTTGCCAGCCAGCTATTGGCACACTGGACCATCTTGCTCCTATCATTGCAATGACTGCTTCAGCTTGTAGCACAAGGCTTTGCCATGCTGTGGCCGCAAACAGTGACTCATCATCTCACCCCCTGGCCTGCAGCACCTGAAAGAAGAACCACATTAACAACATTACATTTTCAATCCCGCAGGACAAGCGCTAGGCCAGATACATCCTTACATGAGTTCATAACTAGTTCCCTGATCTGCTGTGCCCCAAAGCTTACCAGCCCTCATATGAGCTCCCCAGGTGGAAGGGGCAAGAGCATCCAACCAGGGAACTGGGGAGCCTCTGGAGGACCAGCAAAGGCAGATGTAACCTGCCACTTGGCTTCGACCAGAAAGTCCTCCCACCAAAAATACCCAATCGTATAAATTCAAATTGTTTTTCATACGAACTCGTCTCTTAGGCTCCTGAGGTCCCTAGTTCTACAGTGTATTTTTTTTTATTATTTAACTTTCAGCTTGATATTCCGCTCAAACCTCCGAAGGGGTCTCTGAGCGGCTTACAGTTACTCATATATTGTTCCTAGATAAGGCCACATATATATAGTCGGGGGGGGGACTATCCTACCGGCACCCAGTGGAGTGCTGTTTTTTTTTCCATCTTGGATCGGATCGGCGTCTGGCTCCTATTTCCTTGTTATTCTTGGATTGGCAGGCCCATCCGGTGCGTGGTTCCCGTGTTAGTGCGGCTCCGGCTCTGTCCATTGGCTCCGCCGCGCCTGCGCCTCCACATTTCCTCGCGCCCTCCTGGCTCCGCCCTCCATTGATGCTTAATCTCTGTCTGGTGTTGTGCCCCATTGCCATCTTGCTGCTTGCTTTGCCGCCGCCACCGATGCTCCACTACCCCCACAGGGTAGGCTCAAGCCCTTCAGGGACTCGATAGTCTTATAACAAATACCTGGCTGGGCACCACAAATTTGCATGCACAGCTAAGGCAGCCAACCCGCTGCTGCAGCTCCAGCAAAGTAATCTTCTTTTCCCTGGCCGTGTAAATTAAATGTCTGGTCAGTAAAATTCACACTGCCCTGCATCTTTCCTCCTTACCCACAGGCAGTCATCAAAATAATGGGCAACGCTGCATAGTCCTGTCCTGCAGCACAAGGCCCATTCCAAAAAGGAACTGAACCTCTCGAATGCCAACATGACCCCGAGCATCCCATGGGAAGGGTCCTATCCATGTGGAATTTGCCCTCTAAAGCACCACCCAGCAGCACAAAAATATGGTGTACCACTCGGATGGCCTGATCAAATGACATGTACCTAACTGAACATAACTCCCCAGGTATCACGTCGTTCCACAACTCCCCACATGGGCATGACAAGTGGTGAATGAGGTGATATTCATCAGGTGCCTTTTTCAACAACTCCCACTGGGGAAACCTTAAAATGGTAACTGGGAGGAATGGAAAGGTGCAAGGACCAATGCCCCCAGTAAGCTGTGGAGTCCTGTGAGCAAAATAATAATAATAATAATAATAATAATAATAATAATAATAATAATAATAATAATAATAATAATAATAATAATAATAATAATAATAATAATAATAATAATATTCCACCCTGTGACCCCCATCATCAAAGCTGTGAGCAGGCAACCCGGCCACCCACAACCAGCCTGCTCAGAGCCATCCCTCCCGAGCCAAGATAAAAACTGTGTGAGCCAGAGGCCCAGAAAACCGAGCTAGCCTGCTCCAACACAGCTTAGAAAGAACACCGCCAAGGCTCCACCCTACTTGCATTCCTTGGCAATTTCCCCAAAGTATGTTCTCACTCCCCTTAACTGAGTTCAAGTTAGGAGCACTATAAAGTCACCTTTTCTAACCTAAACCTTAAAGCAAAACCTTCCAAGAAGCAAATGGGAGCCTGTCAGCTGGGATAATTCCTCACCCCATGCTCAAGAACCTTAACTTGAATTGGGCTGGGACACTATGTCTGGGGGAGGGGGTTGTAGCCACACCTCCTCCTGAACACTCACCTCCCCAGCCCCCCACCCATTTTTTTTATTTTTGGGGCAAACAAAAAATGCATGGGGCCTCCCAGCAAAGTGGGCATCGCTGAACCGCCTGGGCATGGGTACTTGCCTGCCTTGGGATCACTGAACTGAATGGCCACTACCAGACCTCATTGCTAGATCTGGGCTCTGCCCCCCCCCCTTTGGGTGATGATGGAGCAATGAACAGAATCATGAACAAGTTCTTCAATGTCACCCTTAAAGTTGTGTAATTCCCCAGTAGTCAGTACTTTGTCTCATTGATGGTCAGCTGTAATCCAACTTGTGGCACTTTCTGCCAATAATGTGGTGCCTTCAGCCTAAATAAATAAATAAATTTCTCAAACTGTTAATGTGCCTTCCACCAATTGTTACTGCACCTTCACTTCAGTCTAATCCAGTTGTCCTTATGATGTGTTCTGCACATAGATCAAGAGAGAGATAAAAGACATTAATCTGTCAGTTTTACTGATTGGAAACCAACCTGTTTGTCCATATCCAATCCTAACAGTACCCTCTTGCCCAGAGTACAAGGTGAACACCCCAACAAAACAATGTATGGGACATCCATCACTTTTGTCCATATCCAGTCCTAACAGTACCCTCTTGCCCAGAGTACAAGTTTGAACATCCCAACAAAACAATGTATGGGACATCCATCACTTTTGTCCATATCCAGTCCTAACAGTACCCTCTTGCCCGGAGTACAAGTTTGAACACCCCAACAAAACAATGTATGTGACATCCATCACTTTTAAAACCAACACCAGCTTGTCAAGATTTACACAGTAAGAAACTTACTGGTAATCAGTAAAACACAAGCTGATGTTTTTACTTTTAAATTCTCTTGTAATTCTCGGTAACCAACATAAATTTTGGCAATATGATTTCAGTGCTTCTTCCCTTTCTGTACCTGTCTTGAACGTCTGTAAAAACACACAGGAGCCAGGATGATTAAAGGGTTGGTGTGCCTTTTGTATGAAAAGATGGGACCTTTCAGTTCAGAGAATGGCCCTAAATCCTGACTTCAAATTCTGCACCAGCCCCATGCACCATTCCCTTTCTCCCAGTGCATTTATTCTGCAGCCACAATTATTATGTAGCATATAGTGATGTATTTTTAAAGGAAAACCCAAATACACCTCCATGGAAACCGATCACTTATCTGTGGTGTATTATTGATTACTGATCTGTGGTGTAGTACTGAGGAGCCACCAAGTTAAAGTCTGATATGTCATGGACTGGCACCTCTAAAGACAGAGAATAAAAGAAGAAGAGGAGATTGGATTTATATCCCACCGCCCACTCAAAGTCTCAGAGTAGGTACAAACTCCTCTCCCATCCCCCATCACAGCAAACACCCTGTGAGGTAGGTGGGGCTGACAGAGCCTTTCAAGATTTGAAATGTAACTAAAATAAATAACTAAGAGCTGCCCTTTCAGGGACATTGCTTGTCAAAACTATAGCTGGCCCTGCTCCCGCCAAAAGCCCTTCAAGCCCTTGAAGAATCGCTGGGTTGACAGGGTCGTCCCACTCATGATGGCTGCCCCCATGAGCTCCACTCAAATGGCCACCCCCACAGCTCCACTCAAATGGCCTCCTCCTGAAGTATCAATAATAATAATAATAATTGGCCACCCCATTGCCCAATTGTCTACAAATGGCACCAATTGGTGCACAGAAGGGGGGGGAATATGGAACTGGGGCCTCAGCAGCAGCACCAACTGCACCCTCGCTACCCAGGAGCCCTCCAAAGAACTCCCCCTAACCAAAAGTGTGATCCCGCGTGTGGGATTTTTTAAATATATATATAGATATATAGATATATAATAAACAGAGGGTGAGGCGCTGAGGCCAGCAATCGTGCCTCCGCCTCATGCTTCGGTCCCAAGGGTCCGCCTCGATGGGCCGCCATGGGGAATGGGCCGCCGCTGCCATCGCTGCTTGGAGCAGCTGCTCCGGCTGGGAATGGGCCGCTGCCGCCCCCACCAGGCATGGGCCACTGCCGCTGGCAGGAATGGGCCGTCGCTGCCACGAGTGGGCCACTGCGAGTGGGCCGCCACCGCCGCGAGCGGGCCGGGCGGCGGCCACTGCTGCCGCCAACGCAAGCAGGCCACCGCCTCTGGGAGTGGGCACCTCACGCACAGTCCTTCTGCGCGCTTGGAGCACACAAAGCAACTGCCAAGGTGGGAATGGAGCCCCAGCCATTTTAGAATGGCTGGCTCCACCCCCAGCCATGTCGGGACGAATCAGTCCCAACTGCTGTTGCTGCCCAGATTCCTCAGGGTGGCAAAGTAGCCCACCAGCAGCATTGCCGGGGGGGGGGAGCTTCGTTCTGGTTGATTTTGAGCTGTTGCTGAATAAAGCTGAATCACTTACCTGAAATCATGTTAAGTGTCATACTTAACGCTACCATACTTGGATAGGGATGCACAGGAAATAATCCCCCATTTGAAACTTTTGACATGTCAAAAATATTCTTTAGTTACAGCAAATGCTTTGGGTGTGTCATGGGGCCCCTGAAACACAGCTTTATTATTTTTAGAATCATAGCTCAATACTTTAAAATGTTGCAGGCATGGAAGGAAGACATCCTGCAAGGTTTCAGTAAAGCCATTCTCCTGTTTGTCTCTCCCCCACTCCCTCCCCCCCACCCTTTTCTGCAGGCTCGCTTATCCCCAGCAAGGGAAATAAAATCTTCTAGCTCATTATCAAAAATGGGAGGAGGGCTTGTAAGGCTAGGGTGGAGTTTAGCATTTGAATATGAAGGAGGACTCTGTTTAATTTTTGCTTGCATAAGATGGGAAGGCTGGTGTTTGGCAGCTTCCTCTATCCAGAGGGATAGGAATATCAATTGGTCTGGACAAGAAGCTTCTACAAATTCTCTTAAAGCAAACAGACACATCTCATCAAAACTACTCTCAGCTGGCCATTGGGATTCCTAGTCTAACTCTGAAGTAAATACAGGCCAGCACTTTTGGCAGAGATATATAAATCTCATATTTTCTAAACCAGGGGCCCATCTCTTCTTCAAGCTAGCTACCATTTGCCCAAGAGGGCTCTCAAAACTCAATTTCTATTTGGAGGACTTCACTTCCATGCTACCAATAAACAAATCACTCCAGCATCATAAAAACCTCTCTATCTCTTCAAAAGTCTCCCTCCTTCTTTTCCTTCTAGTCATGCAGCATCCTGCTAAATCACTTTAGAGCCCCTCTTTCCGAAACAGATTCCCTCCCAAATCTCCTTGTTTCTCAAAACAGCATCCTGCCACAATCCATCACAGAGCTCATAAAACAGCAGGACAAACAACAAAGACAAACAAATCACATAAATGCCTGTACTCCTTTCCTCCTCACAGGATTTCCCCTTGGTTTTGAGCAAATGCAGTTCATGAGCCCTGGCCTGTCTCTTTTCTCAGGAGGCGGGAACTCCCTGTGAGGGAGGCAGGTCGTTTCTTCTGAATGGAACTGACACGTGCCCCAATTTGTGTTGTATGGTTTCAGGTTCGATTTTCAAGGCAACACTACCATATGCTCACAACCACCCGAGTCTTTCCGTCTAGGGGCGAAAAGCCTTCTTCAAGGTGAGCAACTGCCCCTCTGGGCAACTGACAGGTGCCCCAATAGGGTTTGCCTTTTCAATCCACCTTACTCCCAAAGGAAGAGGGAGGAAACACAAACATTCAGCCACACATTCAGACTTTTTCTGCAGTAGTGAAGTTCCCCGCATTGACATTTTTGAATCTGCGCATTATGTGAAATTTTCCACATTAGAGTTTTCCTCACTAGGTGCAAACCCCAAGTTTTCCCCTTCTTTCCCGATATTTTTGAATTCGCTAAAACTCGGGATTCCGAAAATGGTGAGGAAAAATCTAATGTGGAAATTTTCACTTAACATACAGATTTAAAAACATCAATGCAGGGAATTTCACTACTGCAGAAATGGTCTCACTATCATTCCTCTTAGGTCGAATCTGCATTTGCGTTTTTAAATCAGTTGCATGCTGCTGTGATGCCGTCTTTCTCTATGCTTGTTTGAACATTTGGAGAAGACTCTTTTAAAACAGTGCGGAGGTGCAATAACAGTGGAGCCACCCCGAAAGGGCGATAAATATATGTGGACCTGCAAAAGTATGCTAGCACTGTTGAGGTGTGAAAACGACACCAAATGTGGACAGCTTTTTTGAAGATGGAGTCAAAAGGCTAGGATACTGGTGGGAAAGACAAATGCAGATTTGGCCTTATTCAAACTGCAAATGCTTTCCCTCTTAAGCTGCCTGCTTTGCCAGCACCACTAAATTTTCAAAGGCTGCAACGAGCTTTTCAGAAGCCCGGAGCAGAAAAAGCCTGGAGTAGGGGGTGAAAAAAACCCACAATGGAAACAACCAAGTTAAAGTGCAGTGGCACCTTTGTAATGTATTGAACTTGAGATCCATAACAAAAGCAGGCTAGGATCCTAGAAGCGCACCAGTAGGAATGCTTGGATCCTAGTATAGCCCAATAGAGTTGCCTGGAAAGGTAACTTGGTGTAAATAGCCTATCACGGGGAGTGGGGTGTGCTTTGGGTGTGACGTTCTTTGGGCGTAAAACCTGGCTTCAGCCAGGGGTCTTGGTCTTTGTCCTCACTGCTGAATCACTTAATAAACTATGTGCTGATCACTCAATGCATCTGGACCCAGTATATTTCAACCTTTAAGACCAACAAATTTTTATTCAAGATGTGAGTTTTCGTGTGCATGCACACTTTGTCAGATGATGAAATGGAATTACATATCACAGTTGTATATATATATAGCGGTGGCTTGTTAAATTAGCATGCAAAAGAGTGAACATATTTTTAAAAACAGATCAAAAGAATGACAAGCTCAGTTTCTGCTTACCAGCTTTACAGCATCTTGGCTGTGCAGAGTATTTTCCTTGCTTTCCCCCAACCAACCCAAATTTCCTACATCTGTTCTCACTCTCACTCCTGCTGCCAAAAAAAAAAAAAATCCTCCAGATCTTGGTGGGACCTCCAAATATATCAGGGGAAATAATTCAAAGACCAGATTATTTCCCCTTTTCTGAGATCTATCTGTGAGGAATAAAATCACTTCAAGGCTTTTTGCTAGAAGAGCAGAGAGTTTATTTAAAAATGAGTCATTCAGATACCAGCCCACTGAAGTCTTCAGTAAGCAGGCATGTTTTGACTGACACAGAATTCATCTATTATAACTGGGGAGGGGGGGCTGATTAAAAAGCTCAGTACAGTCCCCTAGCCAGGATTTTTCCCGGGAGGCTCCAGGATGTCAAGGGGGCACTGCTAATCAAATCTGATTTAATCCTTACCCCAGTCACAGCCATCCCCGGGTCACAAGACCAGTGTTCCCTCTAAGCTGAGTTAGTGTGAGCTAGCTCACAGTTTTTTAGCCTCTGGCTGACACATTTTTCTCTTAGCTCAGGAAGGAGGGCTCCAGAGCAATCTAATTTATGCAGTAGCCAAATCGCTCGCTCACAACTTTAATGCCAGTAGTTCACCGAGTAGAATTTTCGCTCACAAGACTCCACAGCTTAGAGGGAACATTGCACAAGACACCTTCCATCGCTCTCAGGGAGCAGGGCAGTGCGAGGGGCAGAGAGAAGTCAGGCACACAGCCTCACCACAGCCTGCTCAGCCACCACCCCCTCTGGCAGCCAGGGAACAGGTTTCTTCTCACCTCTGGATTTTCTTGAGTGGTGGTGGTGGAGAGAGCTGACTGGGGTCAGCCGAGCTTCAGTCACCATGCTTGCCAGCCAAGGACAGGTGAGGCAGCATGAAGAGCAGAAGTCGGGCACACAGGCGCACAGCCCCACCATGTCCTGCCCAGCTGCCACCCCCTCCAGCAGCCAGCTGACCCATGCTGGACGCCACACTCACCTTCCTCTTGGCTACCAGTGCCCGGGCAGTGGCACGGAGTGGCACTCCTCCTGCTAGGGCGCTGTGGTTGGGCTCTGCCTTAATCGTGGGGGACTCCACTCATAAAGCCACACCGCTGGCTATGGTCCTGGTTCAATATAGAGAACCAATTTAAGAATAAAGATTAATCTATCTCATGCTCAATAATAAAAGGACTAAGAAGGATATTAGATCCTGCGTCAGCATCTCTCAAACAGGATGCCAAGTGAATTGTGTGAGTTTTTGATAACTTGTACTTCTGGTGACTGTACAGTATGAAATGCTATTTTTTTAAATCAAATTTTATAACAATGCAGAATTTTGTTTTACTTTTTTTAAAGCTGCATCATTAGGATACAGAACACTTTGCTGTTGCGTTTTGGGGAGGAGAGGGGGCAAATGTAATTGACTCTTAGAATCTGGGATTTTAAAGGTTCCCTTCATCTTTGCAAGGTGGATTCCTGGGCACAAGAAAAGGGGGTTTCCTGATACTGTAAATCTGTAATATTTTTTGAAATGTCTTTGAGTAACTATTGAAATTCCCTGCTAGTTTTGTCCGAGGAGGTGATGCAACTGAAATCTTTAGTTCGACATCCTTTGTTTTCATTGTTGTCACTTGCATTGCATTTATCACTCCTCTGGGAATGGCATATGGCGTTTTGATACTTGCTCTCAAATCAAATGCATTCTGACACTGTCAGGCAATCCAGGTTTCCGGTGTCAAATAAGGAAGGAGCATGCCTTTAAAATGAGCCACATTTTTGTATATTATGAATCTTCAGATTAGGAATTCTGCAGTTATGTTTTCCCCTTGAAGTCAGGGTAGGCTTGTGAAAAGTTGTTAAACGTACTAAATGTGAAAGTTTCACCTTCATTGTAACCTTTCCCCGTCCCAAGTATAAATGGAAGATTCTTCATTGGGTTTTATATAGTAAGTTTACATTTTGGCAGTCCAAGGAGGAGGGGAGTTGGAAGTTGTTGTAAAACATTGCAGATTGTTGCCCATGTCCTACCTGAATACCATTGACTGTTTTATAAAAATTACCTTTAATAAGCTGGAGATCATTTGGCTTGGGGAAAATAAATTGGAGGGGGAATGAAACGCCCCCCAAAAGAGCATTGTCTGCTCATGCACAGACAAAGCTCCAATACAGCTCATCTACTCCCCCATGCTGCTGATGCCGCGAAGCTGCAGGTAGGCAGGAATGAGTTGCTGCCACCACCATTGCGGAAGTGCATTTGCCAGACAGGCAGGCGGGGGGTAAGGCGAGTTGCTCCTCCATTGCCCTGCTGCTTGAGGGGGAGGAGCAAGAATAGTAGCAGCTCAGCTGTCCACAGATGGCACCAGACTCACATCTTCTCCCATCACCACTATAGGTGCATTTCTAGGTGTTGAGACCACCATTGCCAGGCTCCAGGCAGCTTCTGATCGTTGCTACAGCCAGCATGAACGTTGGAAGGTTTGCTGTCACCGGCATGGCTGATGCAGCTGTCCTTGACTCTTGCTGCCAGGGATGCCATCATTGGATGATCTGGCTGGAGGTCTAGCCTTGGAGGTGCCCTGAGCTGGTATTGTGGTGAAGTGAGGGGAGAAGGGTAGGGACTGACAGAGAAGGGTTGCGGAGAAAGAGAGAGGGAGAGAGTGGCAGAGAAGGGTGAAGGAAGCAAAGGCAGAAGGGTGGGATGCCCTCTCCTCACAAGTTTCTTGCAGATCCCTGCTTGCAATAAATAAAGTTAAATCCCACAACCCACAATTTTGGGCCAGGGGACTCAAATACATTTCATTTCCAATACTATCCAGAGAGTACGGTCATTAAGCTAATTTAGATTCTTTCTGAAAACCTCTGTGTTTAACTGAGGGCCCTTATAGAATGTGTCATTCCAACCATACCGACAAGCACAGGGTGGATTGGTTAACTGTGGCTTAGTTCAGACTGGCAGTTTGCAGCGGGAGCCAGTCATGGCAAAAAAGCCCCAGAATAAATTGTTCTGGGTTTTCCTGGTCACACGGGGCTGACAGATGCAGGAGCATACCGGGAGGAGGCACGCAGGAGCATTCAGGCTGCTGGCCCAGAGGTGTGGCTTTAAACGGCTTTTTCCTGGTAAATCAGCTGGATGCCTATGTGTATGTGAACGCATACACACATAGGCATCCAGCCAATTTGGGGAGGATCCCATTGCCCATTGGGTGGTAGAGCGGAGCACAGCCAATCATATGCGCCAATCATATGTGCCGAGAGCAACATGGGTTGCTCCCAGCTTTTTGGCTGAGCGTTCACACTTCTGGGAAGCTGACTGATGCGGGATAAGGGCATTCTCCGGGATTTGCTACCACTTGTAACAGGTATCTTTTTAACCCGGGAGCGAAGCAGAACAGCATGGGTTGCCTACAGGTGGGGAAAATGCCCCCTTTAATCCGCTTGGGAAACGCGGCTGAAAAGTGGCTATAGCAGGGCAAATTGCCAGTCTGAACTCAGCCTGTGCCTATTCTGTGTAACACATTTTTGAATACCATGGGAGGGAGGAAACCCCCCCACACACACTGTTTTCCAACATGATCCAGAGCAACACACAGACAGAAGTAAGCCCTAAACTACAGGTACTGAGCTACTTTCCAAATTATTCTTCAGTAACTCCAATAACCTACGGGAATGGTTTCAAATGCTTGGGAATTCATAAAGAACCTTAATTCTTGTCTCTCTGGGGCATGTAATAACATACTTTACTTGTACTAATGATTAAGACATTTAACTAAAGATTTCTAGTAGGCTGCAATGGTCTTGTATTAATCAAAAGAAGAAAAAGAAGAAGGAGTGTGTCTTATTAAGATACCTTTAGCTGTTCTCTCTATTGACGTATCATGGAGATAGATTAAGATTTAGATCCACCTGCCACTTTGTACAACATCTGTAATTCCAGTAACTCTATAATTAACTCTGGAGAACCTATGGAACCTTCCAAATAAGTAATTCCCATTGCAGCCATTTCCCTTCACTGTAAAACCATATATACTTCAAACTGCCTGATGAATTTGAGGTTTTATAGAGGCCTTTCTAATGATCTAATTTTCTCCTGTCATTTCTCAAACTTGTAACTCTTCCAGGGTTTATCTGTTCAGTTTCAGGACTTTTTTTAAAAAAAAAACAGGAGAGGAATTAAAGGCTTGAGATTCAACATGGTGGGTGCAAAGGAAGCACTAAAAACAAAGAATTAATAAACAGAGTGCATTCATACACTGGAGGATCACTTGCATCTAGGTTACTAAACTCAACCCTGCTTTCCAATGTACATACCATATTTCTATTATTATTGTCACTTAACTGGAAGGCAGTTAACCCATGAATTGTAAGAGGGATTAAAATAACATCGGAATACTTAATAGAGAATTTTTTAACTAAAATAGAATTGAATTCTCCTCCTCCTCCCCCATTATAGATTAATCCTGTTTGGATCAAATGAAGGGGACTATTTTATGAATTGCAGCTCATGCGTAATTGGAAAGTTGTTTTAAATTGTAAGAACGCTGAAGAATGAGGATTCTTTTGTAGGTGAAATGCAGAGTGTGATCTCCTTTTCTGCTTTAGGGACACACGGCCAAACAGAGTGAACAGAGTTACCAGTACCCATGTTATGACATGTAGTACATTGCCAATTAGAACACTTAGGGAGAAAATAGATGGTTTCTAGCACATAAAGGATTTGGCAGTCTTCTAATTTGTTCTGCTTTTATAGAGTTTAGGAAAGGGTCTGTGTAACCAGCATGAAACTTCCTTGACAATATATCTGTGACTCTTTGTGATGCTTTGTCAAATCTTGTGAACCACTTTGCTGGAGCTCATTCAGATTAAAACTCTCACTCAAATGGACTAGGGGTGTGCAAAAAAAATGGGTTATTTGGGATTCAGGTCTCTTGAATCCAAAAAATATCCATATACCTGAATATACCCAAATACCAGTATTGGTATTCCACTGGTATTCGGGTCAATACATGACTTGGTGAGTGAAGGGAAGATATTATAAGTTTAAATACATCCCTTTCCCTGTCGGGCTCGCACTGCCTCTGTGGTACAACACCCAGTCAAGGGAAGGCATTTAAAATTTAAATATCTTCCCTTCACTAGGGAGTCATGCTGCAGAGGTGGCATGAGACCCAGTGGGAAGGGAAGGTGTTAAAAGTTAAAATACCTTCTCTTTGTTGGGGAAGTGTATGGCTGCAGCACATCTCCCCAGCAAAGGGAAGATATTTTAACTTTAAATACCTTCCCTATCCCTAACCTCTGGGGCTCATGCTGCCTCTGCACCATGACAGCCCAGTGAAGGAAAGGCATTTAAAGTTTAATTGTTAACAGGTGTTGTTGATGAACATCATGGAATATTTAAAGGGGCAACCATGTTGAGAACTCACTATAACTTGATTTTAACAATCCTCTTTTATCTAATCTGTCATTAATCTTTATTAATTTTTGTTAAAATCAGTTATAATGGGTTAACAATTAGATACAATGAGTACTTAAAATGCTATTCAGAGAGGATGACAAGAACCCTATTGTCAAGATTTGAGGAAGAGTGAAGGTTGAATGACATTATTTCTAGAATGAAAAGAACTTCTTCAGAATGGTTTTTTAGACATGGGGTCAGTTTGAGATTTTTTGAATCAATAATGGAGACAATAGAGACTGTGGGGCATGATGATTATAACTATTTATAAACAATTCTACAGTTCTGAACTATTCCAAGAGACACTTCTGTTGCAGCTTTGATGCAGAGTTTCTGAAATGTGCTGTAAATCTGGAGACATGTTGCCGGGCTAGATTCTTCTGGATTCTCTGAGAGCGAGTGATTTTCCTCCTATCGAGAATCTACTTGGACTGTGTATCTTTTAGAGCCTTAATGTGCTTTTTAAAAAATGTTATTAAGACATTGAGGCTTTTGTGGCGGCAAGCTATTTCAGTGAAACCAGCTATTATTTCTTGTAAATCATCTGTATATCCTATGTATTTTATTACTTATCATGTCAATTTATGGAAATTTTGATATAAAATAATAGAGAATATCGTAATAATATGGAATTGTTTGAATAATGGATGACAGCCATGGTGTATAGTTATATCTGGTGTTTGCCAGTTTGTAATTTGAGATAGCCTTACAATGTGGGTTCCCTTTTTTTGGTCTTGTTATTCCAAATATTTAAATGGGGCAAGTTGCACTAGGCAGCCTGACCAATGGCTGCCTTAGTTTGGCTGTTCCATCCTGACTTGCAACACAGCCAGCAGTTTCCGCCAGCCTTGTTTATGAGGCCCGTCTATTATGTGCTGAGGGGTGCGATGCCCCCATTTAAATCCCAGTGCCCCACAAGGCCACTACCAGGTTTGGCAAGATGTTGCTCACCAAATCCTCCCCACTGCAAGACCAGTGATGGACTGTTCCAGATATGCTCGCCATTACGTCCAGTGTCTCAGGATGCTTGCCAACCATCCATGCCTACTGTGAGCAAGCCACCCTATTTCACCAAATTAGTTATGGCCTAAATAATCAAAGACCAGGCCTATTTGATCCAACATCCTACTTCCCCTAACAACACAAAGCAGGTGAAAAATGTCCCTCACATAGCCAATTAGGGAGACCCAAATATTTCTGCTTGGCCCCACAAATGGTGCCTGCCTTGTCTTGCAATATCCAAAGGAAAGATGGGTAGATCAGCAGCAACCAGGGAAAGTGTGCTGAGAAGGGGCAAGGCTTTCTTAAATATTCCCACACCTGCACCATGCATTGGTTAATTCCCCTCAGCCTTCCAGTTATGCCCTGTGCTTTATTTGAATATGGGCCAGGGCAAACACATCCGCATCATCATTGCTGTGAATGTCTCTTCAGTCTTCTTGAACTGTCTCACATCTTTAAGAATATGCAAGTATCTTTGCAAAGAAAAAAACCCAAAAATATTAAAAACACACCATGCTTTGTGATGTGATTGTTAATGCTAAGGCATTCATACGCTGTACAGAACCATTATAGAAGCGTATCTGTATATAGAAACATTTGACAAAGATATGTGAAAAGCTCTGGCAAGCATCAAGAACATCTGATATCACAGATTCTGGGGCAGCACACAAAATGTATGATGAGAAATGGCTCTTACAACTCCACAGCGATCATGAACATGAGTGACAGAGCATCAGTTATGATATCCCCACCAATTATAGACATGCATATGCAGCAAGTCCTACTACATATTATTTATTAGCCTATTCACCCATAAGAAGAACTGCAGACCATATTAATCTCTCCAGCTACAAATCCATTGTCTTATGGAGATGGATGGCTACTATATGCATTATTTATTTTGAGGGATACTTGCCTATTCGTATTACCAAAAAGTATTATTTTTATCCTTTGGAAGGAATCTTCTCTAGAACCACGAGAATGCCCTTAATTTAAAGGAGATAAATGCTTTCTTTCCCCAGAGTGATTCTAATTTAGAATTCAGAATAAGAACTTGCAAGCAATTTGCAACTTTTCTCCCTACCATACAAAGTTAATTTAATTTGCTAGCACTTTGATTTTCATGCAAGAGTACTGAGACATCTGACACTGGACTCTTTCCTGTGATTTAAATTGTATCCAGTGGATTCCAGCCTATTGTTTGTTTTACTAGCCTTCATGGTTCACCTACCATATTATGCAAGCAAAGGCAATGCTTTCCATTCCTTAAAAATATCCAGGAATAATTAACCTCTGAAGTATGTCTGTGTGCTACTTAGAGAAGAGTCATTAAACAAATGCAGAAACAATGGTGTTCTATAATTAAACTTCACTGAAGGACGTTCCTGATATCTGCTGAGCTTGTCTGAACACTTTTTGTTGGACATTTGTCTACTTATATTTTACAAGGCTTTCTGGTTTAGGCAGGGATGAATTCAGAAATCAGGCTTGGTAAGGTATGGTCCATGGACTTCTATCCTAACAAAGCTTCCCCCACCCACCCCGTTGCTTCATGCATCTGGTTTGCAAGTGTTACCCCCAAGGGTAAAAGCAGAGTGAAGCTTTTCAAAGAACATTAGTGGTTACATCAAAGGATGAGTGTTGGTTCCCAGATGTGTGTTAGCTTCTCAGTCAGAGCACTATGACCCCCACAAATGCAAACTATTCAGGTGGAATATGCAGTCACCTGAAATCCAAACTTAAGCCAACTGAAGTGGAATAGACTGTGGTCAAATCTGCATTTGCATTTTTAAATCGGCTGCATGCTGTTATGACACTGTCTTTCTCTATGCCTGTTTGAATGTTGTTTGGAGAAGATTCTTTTAAAGCAGTGCGGAGGTGCAATGACAGTGGAGCTACCCCGAAAGGACAATAAACATATGTGGATGTGCAAAAGTATGCTAGCCCAGGCGGGGAAACTTGTGGGAAAGACAAATGCAGATTCGGCCTGTGTTTACCTCCTTAATAACCACTCAAGTGTTTCCTGAATCCTCTGTGTAATGACTTCAAGCTTTCCCAAGGACACAACAGTGCATTTCTGATTACAGCCATTACTTCTGGCAGTGATTCCAATAATAACGAAGTGCAGTGGTGAAAACTACCAGGAGAATCATATTAATTCACCATAGTCAAGGCTCAGATCAGATGTTTGACATGGAAGAACTGGCAAATGTCTGAATTAACGTTTTGGCCTTGAGTCAATGGGAAAAGCGTCTACATTCTGGAGTTTACCCACATCCAATAGCCAATCATGCTAATGAGTTTTCTTTAGATTTCCTTCCAGCTGAGGAAAATCTTACAGAACAACAGTAAGCACCAAACTGTTCAGTCATTCCTTCTTGCCAGAATGAGAACTGGTTCAGTTAATACGTCAGTCTTATGGATGGTGGGGAGTGGAAGGAGGGAACACACCACATCCAACAGAAACAGTTGTTCGTGCATTGCCTGTTGTCCATTCTGGTATTCATAAATTTCAAGACACAGTTGAAATAGTAGATTAAACTGAATTATATCCAATTTATGGATGCCAGCTAGAATCATGATCAGTGGTAAGGTCAATGAACCAGGTGGACAGGAAGAAAGGAGCAATGACTCCAGTTTGGTGTAGGAGAGCCAGTTTGGTGTAGTGGTTATGTGTGCAGACTTCAGTCTGGGAGAACTGGGTTTGATTCCCCACTCCTCCACTTGCAGCTGCTGGATGACCTTGGGCAAGCCATAGTTCTGTCAGAGCTGTTCTTGAAAAAAGAGCAGTTTCTGTCAGAGCTCTCTCAGCCCCACCTACCTCACAGGGTGTCTGTTGTGGGGAGGAGAAGGGAAAGGAGTTTGTAAGCCACTCTGAGACTCCGAGTGAAGGGCGGGGTATAAATCGAATTTCTTCTTCATCTTCGTCTTCATTGTCTTCTTCTCCTTCTCCTCTCACTCCCACCACACATAACACCACTGTATCATATGAACCAGCCCATGATGAGTGAAGGTAGATTTCATCAATTTTTAATTTATGCAAGATAATATTTAAAGAAAATATAAAGTACTGAGACTGATGCATTAGAGGGTGATTTCAGCTCATACTATATTGCTTATAGTCAGATCTTGAGATGCTTTAGCTGGCTTGCAGACCGGCTTATATTCCTAAATCACACCACACCCAAACACACACCCACACCCATAATAGGATATTTACAGTGTACTTTCGTACCATAGGTCTCTTCTTGGATCCTAGCCTTCCGATAGGTGCAGGCTAGGATCCGTTTAGGCTATTGCCTTTAGGAACGAAGCTTTGGCCCTTCACCTGGCCACGTGTGTATCTGACTATGTGTGCGGTCACCCTGGGTACATAACAGAAAACATGCCATCTCACTTTTAACGTACGCCTTTCTACATTTTAGGAAGCATAGGACAGGGAGAAAAAAATCCCAATTCACTCATTACACTGTACGAAAGATGTATAATGTTCAAATATCTCCTTTCACTAATTTGACATTGCATTTGAGAAAGAACAAGATCTCTCTTAATGAGATAATTGTAGACAATTATCAAAAATGTGCATGGAAATTCAATGGGGGTTTGGCTCATTTTGTTCTTCAAAATCATTGATGGAATTATTTTATAAAATTTAGTGGTCTATGTTCAGTATGCAAGCCCAAACTCCCGCCGAGCTCGGGCTGGCAGGAGGTGGCTGAATTGCCTCCTCATGAGGCATGAAGTGAAGGACACTGGCACTGTGAGAAACGCAGTGCTGGGCAGGGGGTGGAGCCAGACTATTTAGGCTCGGCTCCCGTCCTCTGCCCCAGCAGTCCTCTTGTGTGCTCGGCCTGCCCTCCCACCCTATTTTAGTGCAGGTTCATACTGGTCGCCTTTTCATGGGGCCAGGTAGGAATTTTTCACCTCTCATTCAGTTTGGATTATGGAGAGGGGTATTTTTGCCTACCTTGCACTGATGATGGTGATGTTGGAAAATTGGCTTCGGGGGGCCATGTTCCTTAAATAGGTTGGTCACTTTATGTTGGCAGGGTAATGCGATCAGGATGTGAAATGGTGAGCACCTGGGCATTGTTATAAAGGAACTAAAGGGTCCTCCAGGAACAGCTTTCAAGCCTTTGTGGCTCAAAGCCAGAATGGGGTGATCTTCCTTGGAACAATCTGGTCTGGCCTACCTTAGCAGGCCTTTGCAGCTTCTAGGATGGTGGGCCAGGGCTTCTCTTGAATATGCCAAGCCACTGGTCAAAAGCTACCTTCGGTGGCTTGAGATTGAGGCAGGTGCATCGCCCAGAAGGAAATGAAGGTGGTCCGGAGTTTGACACCTGTCATATTCCTCAGTATATCTAAGCAACCCCTCGCCAGTTGTTTATTTGTAAATTAATTAATAAAGTGGCCCTTGTTAAATCCATATTGGTGTCCATCTCTTCATTCTGGCTGAGGGGGCAATATTTATTTATGCAGTATTTACATTGGTTTCAACAAGAAACACATTCCCAACTCTGACTTTCCTCTCTTTTCTCTCTCTCTTCCTGAACAGGTGGGGTGACATTCTCATGGATGGAATGAAACTGGGCTGAAAGGCCTATGGATTCTACCTCCTACCAAAGTGATCCCCCCTCATAACTTTCAGAAACTTCTAGAAGCATTTAAAAGGGAAGGGAAAATGCTCTGAATAACCAAGCGTTTAAGACAGCAAGGTAAAATAGTGGCAAACAGTGGCAAACATGTTTACCTACATTCTCCTCCATGCCCCACTTCTATAAAAAAAAGACACCTCTCCTGCTTTACATATGGGCCAGATTCAAAAATAATCTTGTCTGCCCCATGCAGTTTTTAGATAAGGAGAAGAGAAATATCAAATGCTCAGTTAGGGTTCTTGTTCACATGGAGACATCTGGCCATGGATTTCTCACTTTGTCTAGCCCTGATTGTGTAGCAGCTTCATATGAGCAGCAATTTTATTTTACTGTTGTGAAAATGGAGTCACTAGATTATATTTCTACTGTGATGGTGAGGTACCGAGTGGCATGGCGTTTTTTGGTCTTTTTCTCCCCATGTGCCAGAGTGCAGGCTTGGAGGAGGGCAGGGATTACACAAAGCTGAGCCCTCCGCCTCCATTCCCCCTTCTCCTGGCATGGAGAACAGGGCTTGACAAATCCTGGCTCCCACACATACAGTGCCTCCTTCTATTTGTACTACTGTCTGTGTGTGTGCCATGAATCTAATGCCGTGATCTCTGGCTCACAAAGGCTTGTGCTGTAATAAATTTCTTAGAGCTTAAGATGCCACAAGACTTTTCATTGCTTTGGCTGCAACAGACTAATACAGCCCCTTTGGAATCTGATGTAACTTATTTATATTTAGCTAGTGGGCACATTCATAATTACCCGACTCATTCTGTGGAAAGTGCATGAAGGATTTCAAAGGATTCCAAAACTGCATTTGCCGTTTCTTCTCTAGGAGCAAATGGATATTATATTTTGGCTCGCCAATTGCAGAGGTCTTTTCATTCTGCTTTTCTGTTCTATGACATACCATGTTGAGTGTATCTCTGAATCTGAAGGCAATTCTAACAGGATCCCTTGAACTTTTTAACAAGGCTTTCATTGGGCCCTTATATGTTTTTAACTGTCTTTCTAATAGATACATGCATTTTTGTATATTGTAAGTTTCAACTAGGTTTTTAATATTGGACCTTTATCAGACTTATCCCTTGATTGCAGACCACTTCTCTTACACCAGAAGGAACCCCCACAGTGAGGAGAGTCCATTCACTGTAGCAGCCAAGGCCAACCCTGTCAAGCTTCCAAGATCTCGCTAGTCTTGGGTATCCGAACTACACTCCTTCAGTGCCCACTGTCATCAGTGCCCTTACCTAACTCCCTATCTATCATGTGCATGTCCTGAGCTATGCCCTTCTCTGTCTGTCTGTCTTCTATCATCTGCCTATCTATTTGTCTATCAAGCTATCTGTCTGTCTATCTAGCTGTCATATAGCTGTTTTTCAAGCTGTCTATCTAACCATCTATTTCCGATGTAACACCATAGGCCAGTGCACTTCCACAACAGCCCAGGCAGGTTGGGGTGCTGGTCCTCCAGTAACCCCCTAGGCCAGTCAGGCATCTCCCCCCATGTGTCTGTTTCTATGTGTGGGTACAAAGCAAAGGCTTATCCCCAGAGCTCCAGCCGCCCAGTTTTTCAAAAATATATTTCTTACAATTGATAATAATGCTATGGAGGGCAACCCAGTCACATAGGTGGGGGGGGCAATGCAGTATGGTATGAGTGCCCAGATCCTGGAGGCACACCATGGCTCCCCTCATCTAAGAGCCAGAAGCAGGTGACCACGATGGCACACCGTAGCTCCTCCTGTCTAAGGTTCAGGAAGCTGGCAACCATGATTAAGAAGGCCGAAAGATCTGTGACCCAGGGTGAACATCCTGCTATCCCCTACTTCTACATAAGCTGCAATCTGAAGCAGGGCGAGAGGTAGGCGACCACAATGGCACAACACAACTCTCCGTCCAAGGGCCAGTAGGCTGGCAACTGCGAGTAAGCAGGACAAAAGGTCAGGGGTGACTGTCCCACTTCCCCCCACTCCTATGCAAGTTGCAATCTTAAACAGCACCCCCTCCTTGCCTCTTCATGAGCAGGACCCCCTCCCTAAAAAGACCCTCACTCCTGGTGTGCATGTGCCTGAACTGATTGCTGCCTGCGTTTCCTGATGCTGTCATCCTCCTGCGGCTCCACTGTTGCTTGTTGGGCTCCTTGTAGCTCACATCCCCCCCCCACCGGCCAGTGTGGTCTCGAAAACTGAAGCTGTCCCTGCTGCTGCTGCCGGCCCTGGAGTGAAAGCCTCATGAAGAAGAAGAAGAAGAAGAAGAAGAAGAAGAAGAAGAAGAAGAAGAAGAAGAAGAAGAAGAAGAAGAAGAAGAAGAAGAAGAAGAAGAAGAAGAGGAGGAGGAGGAGGAGGAGGAGGAGGAGGAGGAGGAGGAGGAGGAGGAGGAGGAGGAGGAGGAGGAGGAGGAGGAGGAGGAGGAGGAGGAGATTGGATTTATACCCCGCCCTTCACTGCCCAAAGGCGTCTCAGAGTGGCTTACAAACTCCTTTCCCTTCCCCTCCCCACAACAGACACCCTGTGAGGTAGGTGGGGCTGAGAGAACTTCTGACAGAAACTGTCCTTGAGAGAACAGCTGTGCCAGAGCTTGTGACTGACCCAAGGTCACATCAGCAGGTGCAAGTGGAGGAGTGAGGAATCAAACCCGGTTCTCCCAGATAAGAGTCCGCGCACTTAACCACTACACCAAACTGGCTCTGTGGTCCAGAAGCACAATGCAAGGCTGCATGCCACCACCAATTGGTTGCTGCCGCCCGTACTCCTGGTGCTGAACTGGCTGCACATCCCCAATCATGTGGGACTTGATCCTGTTGGGGAAATGCCAAGAAAGGGAGCAGCAGAGTGACAGAGAAGCTCGTCAAGCAACCCCACATGGCCAAGTGAGCTGGCTGGGCAGGAAGAAGAAGAAGAAGAAGAAGAAGAAGAAGAAGAAGAAGAAGAAGAAGAAGAAGAAGAAGAAGAAGAAGAAGAAGAAGAAGAAGAAGAGAGGAGGAGGAGGAGGAGGAGGAGGAGGAGGAGGAGGAGGAGGAGGAGGAGGAGGAGGAGGAGATTGGATTTATACCCCGCCTTTCACTGCCCAGAGGCATCTCAGAGTGGCTTACAAACTCCTTTCCCTTCCCCTCCCCACAACAGACACCCTGTGAGGTAGGTGGGGCTGAGAGAGCTCTAACACAAACTGTCCTTGAGAGAACAGCTGTGCCAGAGCTTGTGACTGACCCAAGGTCACATCAGCAGGTGCAAGTGGAGGAGTGGGGAATCAAACCTGGTTCTCCCAGATAAGAGTCTGCACACTTAACCACTATACCAAACTGTGCTTTCCCCCCTGTGGCCCCTTCCCTTCTTCCTCCTCCAGGCCTAATTCAGACTGCATCATAGGCTTACCTGGGAGTAGGAGAGCCAGGTTTTACCACTGTTGCTGCTGCCCAACCCCCAAGCTGCCTGCTCAACCTACCCTGCCTTGCAGGCCGTGGCCAGCCATGGCTGCTGTCACCCCTACTGATTCTCTCCATCCGTTTGGGACCACAAATGGGATCTGCAGGTGAGTAAGGGGCCCCACTTCCCACCGACCCACAAAGCCTGAACAGCCAGGAAATCACGCATGTTGTAAAAATGTGTAAAACAGGGAAGTGGTTTTTGAAACATTTCAGTTTCCCTCAAAAGGCTTCAGATGTTTACCTGAGCAGGAATGCCCAAACTCTGTTTGAGTCTCACTTTATATAAAAACTCCAGATGAGGTAAGAAAGAAAAAATGCACTGCAAAATGTCATCCGTCATCCCATATCCATTTGTTTTTCTTTAAATAGCTCAACAATTTTGCCTGAAGAAAACTCTGCCTGAAATTAACTTCAAATGTTGCTTTAAATGAAATTTTAGTGGTAACTCTAATAAATGGGGCAGGATCATATGCAGATAATATGGACTGAGAAAATTCTAATTCTTGTTAAGGAAAGGGAAACTAAATTATTTTAGCATGAACCATGAAAACAGGTATATCTACAGAGGACATATGCCCATTGCAGGGCTCCTGAGAGCTACCATGGGCCCTGGAAGAAAGAATCCACCTGAGGTGGTTTGGTGCAGGCTCAGCCCGATCTTATGCAGGGGGTGCTGACCAGCAGAAAGGAAGGCTTATTCTGCAGTAGAGACCTGGTCGGGTACTCCAGTTTGTTGCCTTTATTCCTAGGAATTTTCTCAACAGGCAAACCTTCTCACCTTAGGCATAGAGGCAAATTTGCCCATAGAGACTGGGGCAAGTGATGCTCTGCATTCATGGTGCTTGGGGGGGCAACAGTGGGAGTGATTTTAGTGTCCTGGACCCACTGCTGGACCCCTTGATGGCACCTGGTATTTTTGGCCACTGTGTGACAGAGTGTTGGACTAGATGGGCCATTGGCCTGATCCAACATCGGCTTCTCTTATGTTCTTAGCATGGCAAAAGAAATTACTTGGTTCGCTGTTACTATGTATGTATAATAATAAAAGAATCTGCATGCCCATTTGTGGCAAGCATAACTAATCAGAAAAATAAAACTAGGAATCTCAAAATTGGTCACCAGTTTCAGAATAATCATGGGAGTTCCAGGGCCAAAAATGAAAGGAATCAGAAAATCCTGGCCCAGGTTATCTCCAGACTACCCCCTCCAGTGCTACTTGCAATGGAAGTTAAGTTCTAACTTCTGTTCCTCATTTATTACCTCTAAAACAGACTAACATTCTAGTATCATGCATGTTAAGTGTGTAGAAGCATCCTTTTACTACTTCGATTGATTATGGGGAAATATTAACTCCCCCCCTTTTGTTCATAATATTAACAAATGTTTGCTGCTATACCATTATCAAATACATTCTAAATTGCCAGTGCAGAGTACATCATGTGAAATGCTGGCCTGGATGAATCACAAACTGGAGTTAAGATTGCTAGGGAAAACATCAATAACCTCAGATATGCAGATGATACCACTCTGATGGCAGAAAGTGAAGAGGACCTAAAGAGCCTCTTGCTCAGCATGAAAGAGGAGAGCGCAAAAGTGGTCTTGAACCTCAACATCAAAAAAACTAAGATCATGGCATCCGGCCCCATCACTCCTTGGCAAATAGAAGGGGAAGTCGCAGAAGTAGTGACAGACTTCACATTCCTGGGATCCCAGATCACTGCAGATGGTGTCTGCAGCCATGAAATTAAAAGACGCCTGCTCCTTGGGAGGAAAGCGATGGCAAACCTAAACAGCATGATAAAAAGCAGAGACATCACCCTGCCAACAAAAGTCCGCATGGTCAAAGCAATGGTATTCCCAGTAGTAATGTATGGCTGCAAGAGTTGGACTATAAGGAAAGCCGAGCACTGAAGAATAGATTCTTTTGAACTATGGTGCTGGAGAAGACTCTTGAGAGTCCCTTGGAAATCAACCCTGACTGTTCCCTGGAAGGTCAGATCCTGAAGTTGAAGCTCAAATACTTTGTCCACCAAATGAGAAGGGAGCACTCACTGGAGAAGACCCTGATGCTGGGAAAGATTGAAGGTCAAAGAAGAAGGGGATGGCAAAGGGTGAGATGGTTAGACAGTGTCATCGATGCAACAAACATGAAATTGAGCAAACTTCAGAGGACAGCGGAAGACAGGAGGGCCTGGCGTGATCTGTTCCATGGGGTCATGAAGAGTCAGACTAGACTGTTCGACTGAACAACAAAAATTGCCAACCAGGATGGATGAAAAGGAATTGAGACTGTACAGAATCTGGACGCTGCCAACATGTACAAGTTCCCGTCGGTTGCCAACATGCAGAGGGTTCTTGTCGCTTGCACCCCCTCACCTCCTGCCAGGTTTCTGGGAAGTAACAGCTTATCAGCTCTGGTCTAGAGCTGCCAATAATTAACACACAGTAGTAGCTTTCTAGGCGAGCAGCTCAGACTCTAGATTTAGCCCTAGAAGTTCAGGTACAACATCAGTCCAAAACAGATCCGTTAATCTATATAAGATCTTTATTAATCAAAGCAGTTATATGACATGAGACTTGCACAGGTTTAGAAAACAAGAGCCATCCTATAGCTTTATAGAGCTCTTACTAAACATACAAAGGCATCATAATTACCAATCCTTGGTCCAGAGAACAGTTAGAGCAAAGTCCATTCTCCAAGGGATCTTAAAGATGAAAGCCATGCTTGCAATGGGCAATTAAAGCCAGTTTGTTGCCCCCTTGCAAAATTCAGTGTTGCAGGTGTGTAATCCAAACAGAGACTACTTCTTGGAAAGGGGCCCTCTTTCCAAGAGAGTTCTGTGTGTTTTTTGATAGGCTAAAGACAAATCACCTCCTACCTCTGTCACAACTGAGCATGGCCAGTACCCAATCATGACAGAGTAGAAAGGCGTGTCTAACTCTGTAGGAGCCTCCATAGCTTACGTGCTGACTGCACACGTACGCTGGGCTTTGAAGTTTGGGGAAGAGCCTGAATGTCTGGCCTTTCCCTCTGAGGTGTCAAAGTGGCTTTTGAAATGTAGAACTAGGCCTGGCATTTGTGCCTGCCATTTGGCCAGGTGTGAAAGTCACAAGGACATGTTCCCAGCTGAACCATTTGGGGCCTAATCAGTGAACCAGAGACTAAGGCTGCAATCACTTTCCACTTTCAATGCACTTTCCAACTGGATTTTGTCAGTTCACTACAGTAAAATTCAGTTGGAAAGTGGATTGAAAGTGGATTGTTTACTGTGTGTGTGATCACAGCCATAGACTGAAAAATAATGTGGATAGAGAAATGAAGGCAGATCATGAAAAGAAGAGAGCAAAGTGAAGGAGAAAACTATGGAAAAGAGAAATAGAAATTAAGGAAAAGACAACAAAAATTGTTTTTTTAAAAAATGGCTACAACACACTACCAGGGCTTCCCCTTTGCAAGATGTGGCTGTGCAGAAAAAACTTTGGAGCTAGATGCAACTAAAGGAAGAGGGAAACCATAGACTGCTTGAGATAATGAACTTCTTAGGAGGCTGCATCATGGTACTGACTGTAGCTTGTCCTGGCTGATCTTGCCTTGCTCCATTGCTGGCTTGGCTGATGAGTGTAGCAAGATCTGAAATGCAAGGGTTTCTCTGAGTCTCCTAGTAAGCTTTGCAGAAAGGCCCAGCCAGCAGAGTCCCAGCTCCTGCTGCTTACTGTGTTTCCCCTCTCCTGCACTTCTAGTGGCTGTGGTACAGAACCTCTTTAAAAAAAAATTAAAAATGCATTCCATGGATGCAGCATGATACTGGCTTCAGAGGCCCTTCAATTGACTTGAGACCCAGGAATTTTGTCTCCCTAATCCCCCTCTCTCAGCAGCCCTACCCTTTGCTACATGTTGGGAAGTCTTGGATGCATGCAGTCTTGGTACAGTAAGGCACATTGTTGTAAACTGTGAAAATCAGCACCTGTTAAAAATGAAACAGCACCTGTTAAAAATGAAAAAGTACCTGTGACAGACAGATAGGTTCCTTTTTTTTCTAAGAGCAACCAGATGGAATGCTGAAAGAGGGAACTGAGCCAGATGGGCTGGAAAACAGAGCCCAGGAGACAGTTGCTGGGAAGGTCAGTGTGTTTTTTTTGCTAGGAAGCATTAACTGAAGTTGCTTTGTGAGAGGACAGATTTTGAGAGTGAGTGGGTGCTTGTATCCTTCTGGAGAGTGGTGTTTTGTCTGGGTCAGTTTGAGTCATTGTCGGGTCTGTTGCTCATTGAGCAAGGTCTGTTTGCCTGGGGCTGATTGCAGGCTCCACACTCTGCTGTTGCTGCTGGGGGTGGGAGTTGTTGGCCTCTAAACTGCAAGGCTCCTCCTAGAAAGAGGCATGAGATGAAGAGTGAGAGCTCTTGGACTGTGGCTCTTAGCCTGGGGATCAGGCCTGGGGACCCTGCATCACTCTAGACAGCTTTAAATCAATAACCAGTATGAAGGTAGAAAGCCATCAGGGGAGTGGGGGCTATCCAGTGTTTTGCAGAGAGTGCCACATGTATGATTATCTACCCATTGAGTGGAAATCATGGGTGGGTGTGCGCTGCATGGAGCTCTTGGCTCTCAGGGAGCAGGTTGAGGATAGGGTTGCTGACCTAAAGAAGCTGAAGCAGAGAGAGATTTGGGGAGGGACCCTCAGGGACTTTAGAGCAGTCCCACTCCTGTGCTGACAGGTCTTCTGCTGTTGTGGAGAGTCTTGAGGTCGGAGAGCATCAATCTGAGGAGGGGGATGTGATCCCTTAGAAGGGACCCCTTTCTTGGATGAAGGACTGACATCCCCTTGCACAGAGGATACTTCTGGGGGGCTGGAGGAGGTGGGCTTTTGGTAGTGGGTGATTCGATCATTAGGAATATAGAGAGTGTGCTCTGTGACAGGCACTTTGACAGCATTTGCTTGCCTGGTGCAAAGTTTGAGGTCATCATACGCTGTCTAGATAGGCTGATAGTGTTGGGGTGGAGTCAGCAGCCATGGTGCACATTGGCACCAATGACAATGGGAAATGTAGTTGTGTGGTCCTGGAGGAAAAAATTAGGTTACTAGGCAGAAAGTTAAAGGCCAGGACCTCAAAAGTAGCATTCTCAGAAGCAGAAAGGGCCCGAGTAGGCCGGGCCCGCCATTTGCGGGGACGGGCAAGGATGAGAGGTCGGCCAGCAGGAAGGGGGGGGGCCTGGCACGTGGCGGGAAAAGACGCGCCGCCCCCCCCTTCCCCAACCAATGGAGGGCAGCGGGGTGGTCGGGGAGGGGGAGGCATTAAAGGCCGAAGGAAGCCGCTCCCCCTCCCCACTCGAGCAAGAAACTGGTTGTGTGTGAGTTCATTTCAAAGGGGGGGGTGTACTAGGCGAGCCGACCTCGGTGTCCTAAGTAAGACATGGAACCGCAAGTGCTGCTGGTTCCACAGGCAGGGCCAGCTAGACAGGCACAAATCAAGGATCTCAATGTGTGGATGAGAAAATGGTGCCAGGAGGAAGGGTTTAGATTTGTTAGGCATTAGGGAACTTTCTGGGGCAAGCCAAACCTGTACAAAGGAAACATACCTCACTTGAATCAAAATGGAACTTTGAGGCAATGGGAAAAGCATCTACATTCTGGAGTTTATCCACCAGTTCACTAACATCAAATAGTCAATCATGCTAATGAGTTTTCTTTAGATTTCCTTCCGAGGAGAATTTTACAGAACAACAGTAAGCACCAAGCTGTTCAGTCATTCCTTCTTGCCAGAATGAAAACTGGTTCAGATAATACATCAGTCTATGAATGGTGGGGAGTGGGAGGAGAGAACACACCACATCCAACGGAAACAGTTGTTCATGCATTGCCTGTTGTCCATTCTGGTATTCATAAATTTCAAGACACAGTTGAATTATATCCAATTTACGGATGCCAGTTAGAATCATGATCAGTGGTAAGGTCAATAAACCAGGTGAACAGGAAGGAAGGAGGAATGACTCCAGTTTGATGTAGGAGAGCCAGTTTGGTGTAGTGGTTGAATGCACGGACTGTAATCTGGGAGAACCGGGTTTGATTCCCCACTCCTCCACTTGCGGCTGCTGGATGACCTTGGGCAAGCCATAGTTCTGCTAAGAGCTGTCCTTGAAAGAGCAGTTTCTCTCAGAGCTCTCTCAGCCCCACCTACCTCACACGGTGTCTGTTGTGGGGAGGGGAAGGGAAAGGAGTTTGTAAACTGCTCTAAGACTCCTTTGGGTAGTGAAGGGCGGGGTATAAATCCAATCTCTTCTTCTTCTTTTTCTAATATCAAAAAGGAGTCAGAGCAGCTTTTAAACTAATCCCAGAGGGAAAGCCAGCAGGAGCTGGAGAGACTGTGAAAACACTTTGGGTAATCGTGATAAGAACGTAATAGAACTTGAAAGTGAGCACACCTCACCAAAGACTCCTGAGTAAACTTAACAGTCATGGGATAAAAGAACAGGTTCTCTTTTGGATTAAAAGCTGGTTAAATGGCAGGAAGCAAAGAGTAGGAATCAATGGACAGTTTTCACAATGGAGGGAATTAAGCAATGGGGGATCCTACAAGGATTGGTATTGGAGCGGATACTATTTAATTTATTCATCGATGATCTAGAACTGGAGTGAGTAGTGTAGTGGCCAGGTTTGCAGATGACACCAAAATTATTCATGACGGTAAAAACCAAGGTGGTCTGTGAAGAGCCCCAAGACGACTTCCACAAACTGGGTGAGTGGTTGACAATGTGTCAAATGAAGTTCCATGTACACTGGGACAAAAAAATCCCTATTTCATGTATAGGCTAATAGGGACTGAACTTGCTGAAACTGAGAGGGAAAATGATCTTGGGTTATACTGGATAGCTCAATGAAAGTGCTGCAGTGGTGAAAAAGGCAAACTCTATGTTAGGGATTATTAGGAAATGGATTGAGAATGAAATGTCTGATATTGTAATGTCCCTGTGTAGATCTATGGTGAGGTCACCATATCGCCAAAGGACATACTAGAGCTGGGACTTTTCAGTTTAGAAAAGAGAGAACTGGGGGGGGGTTAGATAAAGGTTTATAAAATTATGCATACGGTGGATAGAGTTGACAAAAAGAATTTTTCCTCCCCCTCCCAAAATACTAGAACTTGAGGGCATCCAGTGAAACTGATGGGCAGTATGTTCAGGATGGACAAAAGGAAATACTACTTTATGCAGAGAGTGATTAAAATGCAGAATTGGCTGCCAGAGGATGTTGTGATGGCCACAGGAATAAACAGCTTTAAAATTGTGCAGAAGTCCTGCTTAGAGCAGGCTGAAAATAGTAATTTTTAAATTAAAAGATCTCAGTTGTAGGAAAAAGACCTCAGTTCAAAAGTTCAATGGAAGTGAAATGTCCCTCACACCTTACTTTCCTCAGTGTTTTGTTCATAAATAAAAGTCTTCTTGTTTTGATTAACCCTGTGGGCTACATATCTAAGGGAAAGAATCACACCATTTAATATCTCAGTGTGTGTGTGTGTGTGTGTGATAGAGAGAGAGAGAGAGATGAATGAATGGTGGCAGCAAGTGACTGGAACAGTGTTTGAGCCCTAACCCCATTAGCTCTGTGTGAGTAAGGGTTTATTATTAAAGGGGGCTGGGTTACTTTGCCTGTGGATGTCTCTGGGAGTGAGAGACAGGATCTGTGGTGTGAAATGGTCATGGCTCTCTGTATATTTTAAAAGAGACAAGAAAGGTAGCTTGTGATGTCCTAACCTACTGACAACCCTGAACCAAAGAGAGAGGGAGGTTGTTGAGGGTGGTAGGCACTCTGTTTTAGTAGAGAAGGGGTATCACAGTACCATAGCCATTGTTTTAGGGAAAGAAAACCTTCTGCTTATAAGCTGTTCTATAATAGTTCATGAGTCTAATTTAGTTTTTGGTTTGTTTTTTACAGGAAGTAATTTGGACACTTAAATCCCTGTACTCCTCTGAGAAATCCCGAGACATAACACTGAGAATATAATCTGAAGCCTTTGCATTGCTACCAGGAGAGCAGGTCATTTCACTTAAAAATTTAGCTGTTAGTCTCCTGGTGTGCCTGGATTTTGTAGCATATTAGTTAAAGTCACATATTTCACAGAGACAAAAATAGCGACTTGTTCTTAAGCCTCAGCACGTTATGGTTCTTTTAAAGAGCAGGGAATTTGGGCTTTTATTCTTTGGTGGGCTTTTGCACTTTTGCCCATATAAAATACTTGAACATGCATCTGGTAGCAATAATTTTGATCTGCGTAAGTGACAATCAGTGAATTGAGTGCCAGAACATTGTTTATACATTTCATCCTGGATTACAACCTCTAGTGGCCAAGTATTATCTTAGTTTGTTTCTTTGAAAAATAAGAACATGAAGAAGTGTTTTAGTTAGTAAACCTTACTGTATTGCCAGAGGATGATTAGAAGACTGCTACTCTGTTTGCCTTTTATGGGTCAAATGCATAGAAGCTGGTCATTTATAAGCTATAGAAGTCCTAACTCTGCTCACCTGCTGGTTTATGTGTATAAGGCAGTCATTATATATCTATATATCATTTGCATATTAAAATATTTATACCTCCCTTGGTATAAAGGCCCATGGTGACTAACAAACATTTTCCACTGTACACCTCACTACCCTTGGCTCCAAGAAGCCAAGTTGGGCCTACATGGACCTCCCTTCCTCACAACAACCCTGTTACATTGAGACAGAATGTCTGTCCCAAGGTCATCTGGTGAATTTCATGTCAGAGTGAAATTTTAAACATGTGTCTCCCAGGTTTGGCTAACTGGGATTCATTTGCACAGCCTTGACAAGTCATGCTTTGTTCATCTGATATACAGATGAATACATGGAAAGTGGATTGTGTTTGCACCTATTGGCCCTGCCAACTGAAATTTTACAGGATACAAGTTGCACAACCGGAACCTACTTGTGTCGGGATTTATATTGAAGTGTTGGGGCTATACCCAACCATGTTATTGGTTAAGAACTGCTCAACAAGGAGCTAAGCCTTTAGCCTTACATACTCATCTGATGCTAGTGCAGGATCTTGCTAGTTTCAGCAGCTTCAGTGGGCCTGAAAGGTATGGTACAGCTTTGAGATGACCCTGGGGTTCTTAACAATATAATCTTTTGTGTTGCTGTGTCAGCGTTGCAGATAGGATTGGCCTGCAGGATAGTCTAACCAGAGATTTCATCTTCTTAAAATCTGCTTCCCAATATCATTCTGGCTTCATGAATCTTCAGCATTCAGTTCTTTGTTGTTCATGATCATATAGATCCAGCTGTCACTGGAGTTTTTCCACTGGAGCTGTGCCAGAACCTTGCCATTGTCAATATGCACATTAGTGAAGGGTTTGGAAGAGGTTCCTTAAGAGGGATTGGAGCTTTCTAATTTGTATTTTTATATGGCTCATTGTTATGCTAATGAAATCACAGTGAAACAACACCAGATGCAGTTTTACTGTCATGTACAGTGTTCCTATTTCAAGAATACCCCATTGTGCCAAGTGGCTAATTGACTTACAATATGAATGATGAGTGCAGTATGCTTTAGACCCAATTCCAGCAGTTTCAACTGTTATTATACCATATTTATAGATGTTTTGGAATGTATAGAAAGCAATGCCTGCTGAATTATTAGCTGCCTTCTGTCTTTTGTGGAATCACATGATCAACTCAAGACTAATACTTTATTGTTCCTACAGTGATGGTCAAAAACAAGTTTTGCTGGGGGCCACCATCCTAAAACAACTTTCTTCAAAATATTCTGCTGGTAAGTCTTGCCATCAACATCACTTTCCCCTGTGGTTTTTATCCTCCTTTCCCTATGGGGAAGCGGGGGGGGCACATATATAGAATGAGATATTGTTGCATAGCAACTGCCAGCTGGGAAGCACAGAAACAGTAAAATAGCACACAAGGCCATAGCCTAGCAACAACCTCCTATGTCAATAGTTCATCTTCCTTGCCCTCCTCTTCTAAGGCACAGAGAGGAAACAAACAGAAGAAAGATGAGAAAATCCTGAAGAGAAGGAAAGAAATAAGCAAAATGAGAACCATTTTTAATACCTTTTCTCCATCCCTGCATTTGCATATCTTCTGTCCTTTCTTCTGTCATTTCCCTTTTTCCTGTGTTGTTAAAAGATACCATAGAAACTTCCTTCTATGTTACTTAAAATGGTTCAGGAATTTACTTTAGAAATGTACACCTCACCTTTCTACCAGGGTAATCAAGGCCATAACATATTAATTTTACAAATACAACATAAAAATCAGGATTGCCATATCATTGTTCCTAAATGTAAACTGCCTAACTTGCACAACAGGAAAATTGTATGCTAATTATGTAAATTAATTCAATTAATTGTGCGTTTAAACCCTTTTTTGTCTACCTCTGGCAAGTTCCACAAAAGTGAAGAAATAAGAGTGAACGTTTTGTGTCTTCTTATCCATATGAGGAAATAAAAGTCTCTTATCTGCTCTGCTCTGCCTTTATTTTCTAGGAGTATGCTGGGAAGAGATATGGAAGGTTATAATATCCAAGTGTCTCTGTTTAAGTATCCAAGTGTCTGTGTTTCATTTGCACAAACAGTAGAGGTCATTATATTTGCTTAATTAATGTGGAAGCAGAAATTCCAGATATAACAGGAAGCTCCTGGACTTACTTTGGTTTAGAAATATTCTCTCTTAGTA
Source organism: Gekko gecko (assembly GCA_029375565.1). Taxonomy (NCBI): domain Eukaryota; kingdom Metazoa; phylum Chordata; class Lepidosauria; order Squamata; family Gekkonidae; genus Gekko; species Gekko gecko. The sequence continues at coordinate 56,782,123 of JAPDNY010000003.1, read as the reverse complement.
TGTAGACCTTTATTTGAAGGATCAAGGCTTGTTCTCATTAGGGTGCTAGGCCTGCACCTGACAATCCTGGGAGTTTTTGGAGGTGGGTCATGGAGAAGGGGGCCTAGAAGTGATGTCACCATGTTAAGCAATATTCTAGTAAGGACCATAGAGATTGGGGGAATTCCTGTAGAGGGCCACTCAATGCAGTGATGTTTTTCCCTCCAATCTTCCTCCAGTGCTCCACTGAGAGCTGTGGAACACAGGCCAGATTTTACCTACCACAGCTGCAAGCCTAGTAAAGATCATAGAGAGCTCCCCACCACTCAGCTGTTTGGTTTAAATGGCTCAGAAAGCAAGGGTTTAAACTTTAAATGGCTCACTAATCGATATGAACCAACCTTCCCGTTCATATGGGTTTGTGGTTGTGCCTATCCCTAGTCATTTTAGCTTCTAGGGATTGATTTGATCTAGAACCCACTGATGTGTCTTTTTGGTGGTCCACAGTACCCATAAAACTCTCCTCCAACACCACATTTCAAAGGAATCAACCTTCTTCCTGTCAGCTTTCTTCATTGTCCAATTTTCACATCCATACATAGCAATGGGCAATATTGTGGTATGAATTATCTTGAAATTGGTCACCAGGAATACACCCGTATACCTTTAAAACTCCTTTATGGCTGCCTTTCCCAGTCTCAATCTCCTTCTGATTTCTTGGTTGCAGCCTCCCTTTTGGTTGATGATAGAGCCAAGCAATACAAAATATTTAACAATATTCAATTTCTTTATCTTCAGCCTTGAAGTTGTGTAATTTCCCAATAGCCATTACTTTTGTCTTATTGATGTCCAGCTATAATCCTGCTTTGGAACTTTTTGCTTCAACCATAGCTTTTCATGATCCACACTGTCAAAAGGTTTGCTGTAATCTATGAAACACAAGCTGGTTTTATTCTGAAATTCTCTCATGTGCTCCAACATAGATTTGCAGTATGATCTTTAGCACCTCTTTCTTTTATTAATCCAGCTTGAAAATCTGGCATTTCTCATTCTATTTATGGTAATGGTCTTTGTTATAAGTACTTGTGTGATAAAATAATATGATGGTCTGATGGTTGCTGCTGTCGTTGATATCTCCTTTTTTCAAAATTGGAATGTAGATTGAGTGTTTCCAATTTGTGGGCCACTGTTTTGTTTTCCATATTTGTTTAGGCATACTCGTTAAGATTTTGATAGGCTCCATTTCTCTGGCTTGAAAGATATCCCATCTACTCCTGGTGATTTGTTTCTCCCAATTGCTCTGAGTGCAGCTTTCACTTCACTTTTTAAAATTTCTAACCATGCTTTAACTTTCCCCTTGATTTATTGGATCTTGTGGGACAGAACTCTTGCTATTCCTTTTTTGATGTTCTCTTCTATTTCTTTACACTGGTTATTATAATTATTATCTTTGTCTCTGTGTCAGTTGCTGGAATGCTGTATGTATTCTTTTGATTTTATTTCTATTACCTTTTACTTTGGCTTCTCATCTATCTTTAGCAATTTTAAGAATTCCAGCAATCATCCATCAATATGTTTTTCATTCCTACTACAGGAATAGTTTTTTGCATATTCCTCCTTGGTAATGTCTCTGGTTTCAACCCATAGTCCTTCCTGTTCCCATTCACTTGAACTTAGTAATGTAAATCTGTTATTTATATGATCTTTAAACTCTTCAAGGATGTTGTTTAGATTTTTTTGGCACTATTTATTTATTTATTTCATTAGATTTATAGACCGCCCTCCCCACGAATGGGTTCAGGGCGGCTAACAAACTGGGCACATATGCCAATACTTGAAACAATTAAAAAAAGATAAAACAGTCTATTACAATCATATAACAAAACAAAGTGCTCTTGTTGTCTCAAAAAGAATCTACAGTAACAAGATGGCATCCTGATGGTAGTGGTCCCTAATCAATAATATCAGTTCCAGGTAGCACTATCATTCATTTGTCACCAGGACATCTAACCCCCGATGTTACCCAACCTAGTTGGTGGTGGTGGTGCAGTGGTGGCGGCTCCTACTCAAAAGCCTGGCAGAACAGCTCCGTCTTACAGGCCCTGTGGAACTGCACAAGGTCCTGAGGGCTCGGATCTCCTCCAGGAGCTCATTCCACCAGGTAAGAGCTGCCACTGAAAAAGCCCTGGCCCTGGTTGCTGCAAATCTGGCATCTTTGGGGCCTGGAGATACCAGGCGATGTTGCATCCCCAACTGTAGTACCCTTGGGGGAACATATGGGGAAAGGCAGTCCCTTAGGTATGTTGGACCCTGGCCACTATGAAAGTTTTGGTATTTTTCTTCAGCTTTATTCTAATTTTTCAAATTAACAATTCATGGGCCATATCACAATCAACTCCTGGTCTTCTTTTAGCGACAGAATAGAACTTCTTCATCATCTGCTTCTGATTATGTAATCTATTTGATTTCTGTATTGGCCATCCAGTGATGATGTCCATGCATAGAATTGTCCAGTTAGTTCCCTGAAATATGTTTGGAATGAACAACCTGGTGTCTTCACAGAGTTCTATGAGTTACTGCCCTACTTCATTTTTTCACTTACAGAATAAGTGAAATACATACTTAAATATACATTGTTGGGAACAGCATATGAGTGTTGCATTCATTTGTTCAAACACATATGAAACATCATATCGAACAGTGAAATAAGGTAAGTATTCAACTACATTTTGGAGCATGGCCCACCTCCCCAAAAAGAAATACTAAAAACCAAAGCTGACTGTAAATCCTACTCACAAATAACTTGGAAACACAATAAGGTAGGGTCAGGAGAATGTACTCCTCTCTGTTTGAGAGCTACTGTCTCAGGAGTCTTTTGCTGAGCCCTTTGTAGAGAAGTAGCCTTTGGTAGGCTATCCTGACCTCCTTCTCTCTGCAGGATATGAGCAAAAGGTACTGAATATAAGTCTAGAGCTATCTATCTTTTATATGAGAAAGCATTTCATGCACTTCCCTTTTATTTCTCCTTTTAAAAAATCAATTTTTGCCCACATCACTCAGATTATGTTTCATGCATGAGAAGACTACACAAAACCACTGATCTTACAAACCATCCTATCTGCCAAACATATAAGAAGCAATTGCCTTTGTTGTCAACGAACAAGTACCCTTTTGTCCGGATCTTGGAAACCAAGTCACATTGATATGCAATTCATATAAGTTCAATTATGCTTCTGATGAAAACAATTACAACTGGAATTTAAAAGTACAGATTAAAAGGTCTGAAAACTTCACAAAAGTGATTTTAAAAAATATTAAAAGCAAATGACTTTTTAATTCTATGAATTCATCAATTTGTAAGTTAATGAAATTAATGAAGCAAGAAATGGAATGGAAATTCCAGAAGTTTGCATGCCTAGACTTAGTTTTCTTTCTTTCTATGAGCCATAATATAATAGCCCTGTACTACCAATTAGAGTGGAAGGTAATGAATAACTTCATTCCAACACTAATTCAATTATATAACTCTCACCCCTCTCTTTTATCCCATCAAATAATGTTCAAATGTCTGAAGAAGATGCCTGATAAAGATATTTTCCCCCTGCTCAAATCAAGCTAAAGTCAGTCATCACTAAGCCTTATTGAAAGCAATGGGGTTTCAATGGGATTTAGTCATGGCAAACTTAATTTTCATCAGAGCCATTATAATAATAATTATTGACAATGATCTTTTACAATCATGAGGGTCCAAAGCAGAGAAGTAAAAAGAGTGGCAGCCACAAAACTCTGGGAGAGGGGAATGTGGATATTTGTAGCACCATGCAAGTATACAGAAAATAGTGTCTTGTAAATGTTTATATAATTCCCCCATCTCTAATGGACTGGATGAGCATGATAATTGTTCTATAAGGACCATAGAACAATACAGATTAGGTTTGTTTGTTTGCCTTTTAAAACAGTTGTGATGGAACAGGCCTGCTTTGACTTGCAGACCCTGCTTTACCCATCCCTCCCAGGCACTGAGAACTCCTGGAGGGATTACATCTTCCTTCCACTAGGGCAGGGCTCTTTTTGTAGCAGGAACTCCTTTGCATATTAGGCGACATACCCCTAAGGTAGCCAATCCTCCAAGAGCTTACAGTAGCCCCTGTAAGAAGACCTCTGTAAGATCTTGGAGTATTGGCTACCTTATTGGTGTGTCGCCTAATATGCAAAGGAGTTCCTGCTACAAAAAGAGCCCTGCATTAGTGTAACTTATTGCCACTATCTGCCCCCGGGGGGGAGCATTCCTGCTAGGAGGAACAGAGCTCTTAGACACCCTTTCTAACCTGAGGCCCCGTCTCTATGTCCTCCATTAACCAGAGCCTTGTTATCACTGAGACCAATTACAACTTTGAGGCTCCCCTGGAAAAATAGCCATGTGCACACTGTGTGGGGGAGTCTCAGTGGTACAGAGACTGAGAACCAACCTCCGAAGTCAACAAAGATTTATTGAAAAGAAAATATTTACAAGCATCCTTAAGCAGAGCACTAAATCTGCAAACAGATTTCAAACATAAACACAATCCAAACTGAAAAATCAGCAGTGGCTGAACATAGCCTAACTCAAACAGGACACAGCATTTTGTTCCAAGACACTGAAAAGCTGGACAATACTTCCAATTACCATGTCAGATTACACAGGGAAGCCATTGAAATTCATAACCATAAATACAATTTCAACAGGAAAGAAGAGATTTTAAAAATAAATAGGACATGGTTTTCTGTCCTGAAAAACACAAAATGCTCTACACCAGACAATAGCACTACAGATAAGATTAGAATTTCAATAGCCATTCCACATACAAAAGAACCTCTCCTCAGGAAACAGGAAACCTCTTCAGGAAGCAATCAATATATAAAAGAACCTCCTCAGGAAAGCTCCTCCATTAGCATGATCATAGCCTGGGGAACTCGTACAAGATATGACTCAGCCCTACCCCACCTTCCAGGGTAGATATAAATTACCTGCCTACCATTTTTCTTCTCACCTTGACACAGAGAGTACTCCATCTTTCTGTGTTATACCTCTGAGGATGCCAGTCACAGCTACTGGCATTTCCCCACACACACGCATCTCCAGGTATTAACATAACCAAAAGAAGCAGACATTCCTCTCCAGACTAAGACAAAAGGATGTGCTTGATGATGACACAGCAAGCCATCAAGTCTTCCTGCCTCCCATCAAGATAACACAGCTGTCAAACATCTGATTGTTAATCCAAAGCATTGGTCCTGCAACCTGAATAGTTCTCTTCCTTTCCTCCTTTGTCTTTCTCATTCTTCTAAGTGCGGTCACTCCTAGCCAAGCCACCACCCGCAATTGCCCAACCATTAATCCCTTTATGCCCCATTCAGAGTTTAAGGTTTTGGTCAATATTTCCTGGGGACCATGTGACTACAGGTATCTGCCTCGGGTCACATTTTTGAGTGTAAAATAAGAGCTTTGTGCCATTGTTCTTCCTCTTGCTCCTGCCTCTCCTAACCCCACCCCATCTTGTTGATTCCAAATCTAGGCCTGTTTGGAATCAGTCCACGAGTGTTGCTGGTCAGCTCATGATCCCCTTTCCCTTATTGTGTTGTTTTTCGCTGCATGATCCAAGCGTCTCGCCAGACAGGTAAAGTATCACCCAACCAATGATATTTCCTGCTCATGCAAATGTCTCTATACTTTCTAATCTGTATTCTTAGCCCCGTATTGTGTGTGTGAATGCTTGCCTTTTGTATGTATGCTTGAAAAAACTTTAGTGGAGAAATCACTGCTTTATTAATCTAAGCTCAGTGTCTATTCCTTGGGTCTGGGAACTCTAACTCCCGTAAACACAGGTCAATGGTCCCATACTTAATGCCTATTGCCATTTAATACTCATAATTTCCCGATTTGTTAATAAATAAGGCAATTTGGCTAACAACCTCCTGCAGACTCTCAGGAGTGTTGAAAGCAGATTTAACTCTGGCTTCTTCCCAGGCCCAAGTTTTGGTGGTGGGGCATACTGTCACTTCTGACATCAAAAATAACAAATACATATTTCAAACAGAAGAGTCAGAGAATGAGAAGAGCTGGATAAAGGGCGCCTTCCCCACTCCTTTCCCTCTCCCCTTTCCCTGGCTTAGATAGCTCCCCTCCCACCATCAGAAACCTCATGCAACAGCCTCAGCCAAGTTGCACTCGGCATCCCTCTGTAATGTGACACCTCAACCGGCTCCTGCGGTGCTGAGCACTGCCAGGCTCCCTCAGGCCTCCTCCTCCCCCTCTGCTGCCCCACCGGTCAGCCAAGCCAGGCAGCTAAGTTCATTGCTCTGTATCCCCTCACAGGGTGGCCGAGCAGGTGGGTGCTAGCACTGCTAAGGCAGCTAACAGAATGGAGGTTGGAGCCTCAACAGCAGCCACAGCACCAACAGGTTAGGGAGGGCATGAGAGACCCTGAGTCCCTCCCCCCAGCCTTGTTCTTAACTGCACACAGAAATACAGTCTACAATAGGCTACTCAGGCTTCTGTGGCTTCTGGCTACAAAAGTATTGGCGATGAGGAGGAACTTCCAAGGAAATATCAGGAGCAGGGGCCAGGGTGTGGCAGTGGTGATGTGGGTTGGCACGGCCATGGTGCAGCAGGCTTGGCAGGCAAAAAACAACTAGGTGTGGGTGGAGTTGGGGTGGAGGGCTTTGAGAACCAAAGTTCTATAGGTGTTTAACTAGTGTGTTAATCTTTAGCTTTTTTTTTTTATTCCCCACAATATTATTTTGCACTTTCTATTAATTATACTCTGGACTTAAATAAATATATATTTTATTCACCAATTGTGGTTTCTATCTCCACTGCTGCAATGAGTTATCTGGTGCCTGAGACTGTTGGTCACTACCTCTAGAATAACATGTGTGTCTCCTGTTGTGAGCCAACCTTGCAGGGAGGATTCCCTAGTTGAGCCCAGTAAAGTCTAGAGTCTGTCCTTTGGCTCTGGACTGGAGGGACATAAAAGGACTAGTGGTAGCACCATCTGGTTAAAGGTAAAACAGGTGCCTTTAATCCCTTTATAATTGTAGCTAGCCAGGCTCTTGACGAAGAGAACTCCTGGCCCAGTTTGAGACTGCCTCCCACTGATGTACAACTGATGAGATTCTCTCTCTGCCCTGAACTGACATACTAGTTGGTCAATTCAGCTTCCATTGCTGAGTCTATCCAGAACACTGAGCCCAGACAACTAATAAGCTTCCACCTGTCTCTCCCCCTCCTCCTCCTTTCTCTATCATGCTCACCACCACCATTTCCCTGTCAAGATCAGGTTTCCTTGGTATCCTTGGTCCCTGAGAGCCAGTTTGGTGTAGTGGTTAAGTGCGCAGACTCTAATCTGAGAGAACTGAGTTTGATTCCCCACTCCTCCGCTTGCAGCTGCTGGATGACCTTGGGCAAGCCCATAGTTCTGTCAGAGCTACTCTTGAAAGAGCAGTTCTTTTTTGAAAAAAATATTTATTTATAGCTTTAATAACACATTAAGACTATTTGTGACAATAATACATATTGTGTTCCAAGTCTTGGAGTTAATGACTACACAATCTTTTCATATCATTTATAAACTCTGTCCCATCTTTTTTGGAAAATCTTATCATCTTTTCCTTGAAGTGTAATATTAAGCTTATCCATTTCCGCAATTTCAAATAATTTTCCTACCAGTTCCTCTCTGGAGGGTAATTTCTCGGATTTCCAACATTTTGCTACAAGAATTCTAGCTGCAGTAAGTATATATGTCAACAAATATACATCAAAGTGCCCGTAACAATCTGGTATAATGTTCAAGAGATATATTTCTGGTAACAATTGTAAATTTATATCCATTATCTCTGTTATTAGCTGTTTGATACCTTGCCAAAATTTATGAATCTTTTCACACCTCCACCACATGTGAAAAAATGTACCTACATTGGTTTTGCATCTCCAGCAGTTTTTCGACACATCTTTATAATATTTGGCAACTCTATCTGGTGACCAGTGCCACCTATAAAACATTTTAAGGATGTTTTCTTTGAAAGAAGCTGATCTTAATAATTGTACAGCTTTCCATATCTTTGACCACTCATCTATATTCAGATTATAACCTATGTCCTGCATCCAAACTATCATTGGTGTTTTTACTGTTTCGTCATGCATAAAGGCATAAAGTAGGAAGTTATACATCTTTTGTATCAACTTATCAGACATTGACAACCAAATTTTGTCTAAATCAGTTTTTGCATTATAAAAGCTTACTACTTTATCTTTAACATATCTGGATTTTAATTGTAAACTCTCCCACCATGTGAGGGTAATGTTATTTGTTCGTAGTACCTCAATTGTTTTTAATTTGTTATTCTCATCTAGTAAGGTTTCATAGGTTTCTCTTTTCTTTTCTGACATCAGAGTGGGCTTTATAAATGCCTCTAATGGTGAGACCCACTTAGGAATTCTATCATAAAATCTTTCTTTTATTTTTCTCCAAAGATTTATTAATGCCCCTCTGATTATATGGTTGCAAAAATTTGAGTGTACTAGATCCTTATCATACCATATATAGGCATGCCAGCCCATATATAGGTCATGACCCTCCAACTGTAACATTCTCATATCCTCTAACAATATCCAGTCTCTAATCCAGCCCAATGCTGAAGCTTGATAATATAAGGACCAGTTCGGTAAACCAAAACCACCTTTCTCCTTTTTGTCCTGAAGTAGTTTCCATTTGATCCGTGCTTTTTTTGGGGTACCATAAAAATCTCCTTATCATATTGTCCAATTCTAAAAGATATTTATTATTTTTTACTATTGGTATATTCTGTGCAAGGAATAGAAAACGGGGTAAAATGTTCATTTTTATTGTGGAAATTTTGTCCATTAATGATAGTTGCAAATCTTGCCATTTAAGTAGGTAAATTTTTAAGGTCTTCTAGTAATTTTTTATAGTTATTTTCAAGCAACATACTATTTCTATTTGTCAAAGTTATACCTAAATATTTAATTTTATGTATCACTTCTATATTAGTCTGTACTTGAATCTTATTTATTATTTCGTGAGTACAGTTTTTTGTCAAAATCTTGGTCTTTTTAAAATTTACTTTCAATCCTGCTACTAATCCATAATCTTGTATTACGTTTAACAATTGTGGAATAGATATCAATGGTTCTTCCATTATAAAAACTAGATCATTGGCGAAGGCTTGCAGTTTGAACTCCTCTCTTCTTAGACTATTATTACTGATTAAATCACTGAATTCTACGTTGTTTGTTAAGGTTAGATTTCCTGCTACTGGAAACAACTCCAACCAAATCCTAGTAACCAAGGGCATCCAACAGAGCTGTATTTTGGCCCCTGATCTTTTTAATTTATATCTATACAACCTGCCTCTTAAGCTACAACAAATAAACTTCCATCCTCCTGAAGTGCATATTCGTCACCTGGTGATTTTATTGTATGTGGATGACACTACACTACTATCCTGTACGAGAGTAGGGTTGAAACGTTTACTTCATACTATGGCAAAATATTGTCAGAACAATCAGCTGGTCATTAACTACAATAAACCAGTAAAAGACCTTGGTCTTCCAGAAAGTGAAAACTCCTATAAATGTCAGTCAGTCTTGGATAAGCAATGGACACTTGATAGATGACGTGAACTGGTATTGTTACCTCAGGTTCCACTTCACAGGTTGGTCTATTCATCTTAACCATGGTCGATTTCACTTTACCTTTTTAAACCGCATGGTTTCGGTTATTGGTTCATCATGGAGGAAACCAGTACAGGGACTGCTGTTTCGCACAGCATTTCCCTTCCGTTAAGGAGCCATCTTTGAAGCACTGTGGCCATTTCAAACTGTGCTGCTTTCTTTTCCTGCCATTTTTCCTCCACACATACAATCTCCCTGAGAGGGTTTTTTGGGGAGAGGATTTTATTGGGAGCACTATGATGCTGATTTGACATCTTGTTATAGTGTTATGCTGCTTCCAATGGAACATTATTATTATTTTTTTTTAAATGGAGAGATTGTGCGCTGGGGGGAAAGAACACAAAAAACCCATCACTGGAGGAAGTGCTACGGGGCATTTTACACAGCCCAATGTAGCAATTCAGATCTGGAAGAAGGGATTGAAGACCTGAGGAAAACAGTTTTCATCAACAATGCCTCAGAGATGCTTCCCAAATGGGAAGCAACTGGCACTGTATGAACAGGTAAATATATTCCATTAACAGCCAGTTACTAAAACAGGTCTGTCTGAAATGACGGGGGAACGTTAGTAACCAGTTCCTGAAATGGAACAGATAGGCTGTCTGTAATCCTTCCCTGTCTTGGAAGGAGCAAAAGTCCACTTAGCTGCTATTCTGAGATTCTTTTTTCATGAGAAGAGAAGAGAAGAGAAGAGAAGAGAAGAGAAGAGAAGAGAAGAGAAGAGAAGAGAAGAGAAGAGAAGAGAAGAGGAGATTGGGTTTATACCCCACCCTTCACTCAGAGCTGTTTACAATCTTCTTTTCCTTCCCCTCCCCACAACAGACACCCTGTGAGGTGGGTGGGGCTGAGAGAGCCCTTTTGAGAACTGCTCTTGAGGGAATAGCTCTGAAAGTACTTGTGATTGATCCAAGGTCACACCAGTAGCTGAATGTGGAGGAGTGGGGAATCAAACCCAGTTCTCCCAGATGAGAGTCCGCGCTCTTAACCACTACACCAAACTGGCTCTATGGCCTATAGAGGTCAATCAGTTCCAATGGCAGTGGAGGTCTACCATGCAAAAATTCTGTCCTTCCTACTATATAGAGTGCCTATTTGGATATCTGCAACCTTAAGTAGGTTGGAGATCATGCAGGCTTCTTTCCTGCACACTCTTTTGTATGCCCCCAAATGAATCTCGAATTCAAATTTATTATTGGAAACAGGCTGTAGTCAAAATTTCTCTTATGGCCTGTGCAACTGCAATAAAATTTAAACTCTTCCTGATACAACCTGAGTCCTTACCTTATTTTTTAAAATGGACCCAGTTTGAGTCCCATAAATCATCTTGGGATAAATTAATGGAAGACAAGCTGCTCAGTCTAGGGTTTAATCAGTGTCTGTCACTCATGGATGTACCAGAAATTAGAAAGAAGTCTCTCGATTTTCTGAGGAGATTAGATCAGGAGGCTATTACTCTAGATGCCAAGAGACATTGTTCATCTCTTTTGGGGGGTCTTTCAGCCCCTCTTGTTCCTGTTTTGCCATATTATTTTACCCTTTCAATGATTCCACTTTTTTGTGAACTATTCTTCCTGGTTATAACAAATGTTTTACCACTCGCAGAATTGTCGGGTCACTGAGAGGGTCTTAGCTGCCCCCAGAGACTCTGCCCTGGTTGCAGATCAGTAACTGAAACTTCAGCTCATTTTCTATTTAGTTGCCATCTGTACCCTTCTATAAAAGCCAATTTCACATTGCCTTTATTGAGCAGGTTTCCCTGCTGCTCACATGATTTCCATCTGCCATATCTTTTGGCTGTCCATGATAGAAGTATAACTCTGGGCATGGCAAAGTTTATATTCCTTAGGATCAGGCAAGCCACGTTAAAAAAAATAACTCTGGGCTTAAGTACTAGTGGGGCTATAAATTCTATTTGCTTCGCCAAGGTGAGGAGGAGGAGATTGCTTTATACCCTGCCCTTCACTACTCAAAGAATTCTCAGAATGGTTTAAAATATCCTTTCCCTTCCCCTCCCCACAACAGACATCCTGTGAGGTAGGTGGAGCTGAGAGAGCTCTGAGAGAACTGCTTGTGAGAAAACAGCTCTGAAATAACGTGCAACTGACCCAAGGTCACACCAGCAGCTGCATGTGGAGGAATGGAGACTCAAACCCAGTCCTCCCAGATTAGAGTCTGTGCTCCTAACCACCACACCAAACTGGTTTACCAAACTGGGGCACGTAGGTGTTCTGAATTTGGTACAGGAACAGGAAATCAACCCAGGCAGAAATATAATCTCTCAACAGCCCTTTCAAAATGGCAAGGAGAATTCTTTTTTGAAATAGTTTTGGAGCCTTTCTAGTAATGTGACTTGGCACAGTGACATCACAGAAAGCAGACCTGCTGTTCTGATCTCAGTTGGTGCATGGGGTCATACAGAGACATGCAGTTTTCCAGGTTTGTGAGTCCCATACTATGCTTTAAAGACTTAAACTAGAACCTTGAACTGAACCTGAACGCAAATGAATGTTCTATGTGATTGTAGAACATGCCTGTCAACTCTAAACAGGAAATGCCCAGCTGAGTTTCTGAGCTGTTTTCAGGGGTAACCCCATAGGAAGTAATCTTCATAGTGCTATTGTCCTGACAGGGGGCACAGTGGCACCATCATTTTTTATTATTATTATTTTAAGAAGAGAAAGACAGAGTGAACAGTGCATTTCACATTGCAGGCCCCTGGTTAGTGCAAGAAATGGATCCTGAATCTGAAATCAAGATTACTGAACTATAATTCCTATGGTCTACCCTCTAAAGAGTAAACTAATCTTGCAATCCCAAAGGCACAGGAGCACCCCTGCTTTATTACTGCTGAACCTAGATTGCCCTCTGAAACCCATATATTTTAAATAAAACATCATTCTAGTTTCAAAAGAACCATTGTTAGAGGTGATCCCTTGGGTTGTCATACAAAGGGAGTCAGTGTTGAGAAGCGACCCCTTTCATTGCATATGTCTTAATTCACCCCAAATTATAACACCCACTGTACTTATTGCTTTTGTTGATATCTGCTCTTTGGATTTAGAACAAATTATACATGGTGTCTGATCAGTATGCAACTTAATCTGGGACATATATGTCTTGATAAGTGTTCTTATTGTTATTTTTATACCTTTTTCTATAGCTTCTCATTGTTATGCTGTGTTATGTTTAGCAGCAACACACTAATCTCTGTCTTAATCATACCATTAATCTACAAGAAAATGTTGTTCTGCATCAGCAAAAGCTGATTAATATCACTAAAAGGCTTGAGCTTTAGTATTAAACGAAACAGAACTCACACCAAATAATTTGATTAACCCCTTTCTTCTACTGGCTTAATTACATAATCTGATTATTTTCGCAAGCAATTGACCTTGATAGGAGTCATTTTATACTACATATTATTTAAAATGCTATAATAATCAGTATATCTAATTTTCAAAATGGCCAGATCTGTGGTTATTTAACTCCTGAGACTGGAGCCATGAATAGACAAGACATATTTTTCTATAAGCTTGAAAACAACCCAGGTTTGCAGGAAAATCTGAAATCTAAAAACTAAATAACAAAAAAACCCTAAATTGGGGGTTAACCCCCCATGATATAAGGAGCACCTGTAGCTTTAAGAAACAGATGCCCTAACTGGCCATTCCTAGACAACCATAACAGTACTACTAGGCTTTAAGACTTGGTTTCTATCAGTAAAAGGCTGGGGGAAGGGCCTTTTTCAGGGCCGTTTGGCCTTTGAGGGAGGACTCATCAGGGCAGGCCCAGCAGCCATCATCCTAGACCGGGAAGTTCTCATTGTTGCCCTGCTTATATATACAAATATTGTGTATTTCTTTCATAGCCACATTCTCACAACCAGTGTTCTCTCTAAACTGAGTTAGTGTGAGCTAGTTCACAGTTTTTTAGCCTCCAGCTCACAGATTTTTCTCTTCGCTCAGGAAGGATGGCTCCAGAGCAAACTAATTTATGTGATAGCCAAATCGCTTGCTCACAACTTTAATGCCAGTAGCTCACAAAGTAGAATTTTTGCTCACAAGACTCCACAGCTTAGAGGGAACATTGCTCACAACAGTATTTTAACCTAGTCTTCACAAGTGTCTCCTGATATTTGGTCAAATCCCACAATATCACTTTTTAAAACCAATATTTGCTTAAATTGTTGAACTTCTATTGTACCATGAATGATACAAATGACACAATGTACCCGTCATGATTCTAGGCCTAAGGTTAAGGAATGAGCAGCCAACAGACCTCAAGGAAGCTCGTCTTCCACAAAGGCCTGAGTTCTTTGTGTAATTTTTTCCAACAGGCCAATGATTCCCAGTCACCTTCCAGACTTCAAGATTGGATTGGGAGGAAATGGAGGGAAAACAGGTGCCAATTGAATAATTAACAAATATGAGGCCTTGTGCAGAGATGGGGGAGGTTGCACTCTGTAATGTATCCACTGGAGAACATGGGCTCTGGACAGCCATGTGCTTGGACTGGTTCTAACCGGTCCACCATGTGGCCAGGCGAAGGGCCTGAGCTTCGCCCCGAAGGACAATGGACTAGTGGATCCTGACTCCCCTCCAATGGAGGAGCAGGAGTTAATCCAATCAATGTAAATAGCGAATCACCGGGTGTGTGTGTGTTTGGGGTGTGGGTCACTTGGGAATAAAAGCCGGCCTGCGAGCCGGCTCAGTTGTCTTGTTCTTCATCTAATAAAGTATGTGAGAGCTGAAATCACTAGTAAGTCTCAGTACTTTTCACTGGCGACGAGGATGGGATGCCAACTCCCTCCATGAACAACGACCACGAGACGAGCACCGCTGACCGCCCCAACGCCGAAAGCACCGAACGCTGCCGCCGAGCTTCGTGTCCGCCTCTTCGGGTCCTGGGCACTGCACCGCTCCCTAGCACTGCTGACCCCGAGAGCAGCCTCGCTTCCAATGCCGCCAACTCTACGCCTGAACCGCGACCTCCACGGGTGAGCACCATGGCCGCTAGCAACGAGAGCTTCCCCGCCTTCGACATCTCTCGTCCCGCACACTGGGAGACCTGGATCGAGACGCTGGAGTGTCACTTCGAGATCCATGGCATCACGGATGCGGGTACGAAGAAGGCCTATCTCCTGCGCTACTGCAGCATCGAGGCACACCTCCTCCTGAAGGACCTGGTAAACCCCCTCCTGCCGAAAGACGCGGCCGCCACCTACGACATGCTGGTCAAGGCGTTTACTGACCACTTGGCACCAAAGCCCACCAAGTTCGCGGAACGAATGGAGTTCTTCACGAGAACGCAGGGCCCCGACGAAACATCTCCGGAATTCCTGGCCGGACTACGCCGCGCAGCCACAAGGTGTGCCTTCCCCAACCTCGCAGATACCCTCCTAAACCAGTTCTTGGTGGGGCTGAAGGAGGCGAAGCTGCGCCGCAGGCTCATCAGCCGGGACGACCTCACTCTGGAGGCCGCCATCCAAGAAGCGGCCGCCTACGAGAAGTCCCACGCAGATCGCCGGCCTAAGACGGTCCATCGCCTCCAGGACTCCGGCCCCTCGGATGACTCGAACGATGAGAAGGTCCTACAGGTGAACCGCCAATCACAGCCACGCACCCAACGCAACAGGGGATCCCCCGCACCACCAAACCAGCCCAACGCATCTGCCTGTGCCAGCTGTGGCGACGCTCACGAGCGCCGGACCTGCCGTTTCCGGGACGCCGTCT
Organism: Gekko gecko; assembly: GCA_029375565.1. NCBI lineage: Eukaryota > Metazoa > Chordata > Lepidosauria > Squamata > Gekkonidae > Gekko > Gekko gecko. The sequence continues at coordinate 56,766,679 of JAPDNY010000003.1, read as the reverse complement.
GCAGGACCTGCAACAAGGCCGGACACCTCGCCCGAGTCTGCCGCTCCAAGGGGAAGCGCCTGGGATCCACTGCCCAGCTGGACGCCGCAAGCCTGCACACCGTGACGACACAGCGCCGGCAGACGGTATGTAACTTGCCCCCTGAAAGCCCGGACAAGGTGCATGTGACTGTCCAAATAGAGGGGTCCCCCTGCCAAATGGAAATAGACTCAGGGTCCTCGTTCTCTATAATTTCCGCGGAGACCCTTAAAACGCTATGCCCCAAGGGGGGACCCCGACTGCACAAGCCACGGGGGTTGAAACTGACGGACTTTAACAAAAACGCAGTGGCAGTCCGTGGCTGGGGCAAGTTTCAAGTCCGATTTAAAGGGTTCTCGGGCTTGCTGGACCTGCTGGTTGTGGAGGGGCGCCTCTCAAGCCTCCTGGGACTGTCGTGGTTTGGGCCTTTGGGACTCCAAATAGCAGGAGTAAACCACCTCGGGACCGCTGACTGGGAGGCAGTTTGCCGGGAGTTCCCCAAAGTATTCGATGGGACCCTGGGGAGGTACAATGGGACCCCGATTTCGCTAGATCTGGACCCTAACGTACGACCCATCCGCATAAAGGCACGGCCCCCTCCCCTCGCCATGCGGGAAAAAATAGAGGTCGAGCTCGACCGCCTGGTCGCCCAAGGCGTGCTGGAACCGGTCGCGTCAGCGCGCTGGGAAACCCCCATTGTAACGCCAATTAAACCGAATGGGGCTATACGCATTTGTGCAGATTACAAATGCACCATAAATAAGGCTCTGCAGGACCACGCCTATCCGGTCCCGGTAGTGAGCCATGTCCTGGCCTCCCTGACGGGGGCCAAAGTTTTCGGCAAATTGGACCTGGCGCAGGCTTACCAGCAGCTGCCAGTGGACACGGCCGCTGCGGAAGCGCAAACCATCACCACCCACAAGGGGCTTTCCGGGTCAATAGACTGCAGTTTGGGGTTTCAGTGGCGCCAGGGATTTTTCAATCTTTCATGGATTCCCTCCTGAAAGGAATTCCAGGGGTCCAGCCCTTTTTAGATGATGTCATCATCGCGGCACCGGACTCCACCGCCTTCACCGAACGGCTGCGTCAGGTCCTGCAGAGGTTCAACAAGGCTGGCCTCAAGGTGAAGAAGGAGAAATGCCTCCTGGGTGTGCCCCGCATCGAATTCCTGGGGTTCGCAGTCGATGCACAAGGCATCCACCCCACAGACGAGAAAATTAGAGCGATCACACAAGCCCCGGTCCCCACGTCCAAGCCGGAACTCCAGGCCTTCCTGGGCCTCTTGAATTTTTACCACGCGTTTCTGCCCCAAAAGGCAATGGTGGCTGAACCCCTCCACCGGCTGCTGGACAAGGAGGCGCCGTGGGCCTGGAAGCCGGAGCATGCGGCAGCTTTCCAGGCGGTAAAAGACTTGTTGGTCTCCAACGGGGTGCTGCACCACTTCTGCGAGGCTTTACCTGTGGTTCTGGCGTGTGATGCGTTGCCCTACGGGGTGGGGGCGGTGTTGGGGCATCGGTTGCCGGATGGCCGGGAGGTTCCGGTCGCCTACTATTCTCGGACCCTGTCTTCTGCGGAGCGTAATTACGCGCAGATAGACAAGGAGGCACTAGCGATAGTGGCGGGGGTTAAAAAATTCCACCATTATCTCTATGGCCGCCCGTTCGAGATCCTTACAGACCACAAGCCTCTCCTGGGCCTCCTTTCGCCCGATCGACAGACGCCGCAGATGGTCTCGCCCAGGGTTCTCCGCTGGTCCATATTCCTGGTGGGGTACTCTTACACCCTCACCCACCGCCCGGGAAAGGCCATGGGTCACGCGGACGCGCTCAGCCGCCTCCCACTGCCTGCAACGGACCCAGACCCGGCCCCCGCCCACGTCATTGCACTCCTAGAATCGCTGCCCGATTGCCCAGTACACGTCAAGGAGGTGGCCCGCCTCACGGGCCGCAACAGGGTTCTCTGTCGGGTTTTGAACTGGGTGGGGAGGGGATGGCCGACAGCTAGACAAGACCCGGAGTTTGCGCCTTTTGTCACAAGGCGCGATGAGCTGTCGACCTATAAGGGGTGCCTAATGTGGGGAGGCAGGGTGGTCATTCCGAAACCACTACAGGAACGGGTACTGAGGGACCTTAATGAGCACCACCCTGGGGTAGTCAGGATGAAGGCTCTGGCGCGGGGGTATGTCTGGTGGCCAGGGTTAGACCGGGATATTGAGGACATTGTAAAAAGGTGTCAACCCTGCCAGGCCTCCCGACCCGCACCCCCGACGGCCCCAGACAGGGCCTGGGAATCCTCTCACCGCCCCTGGTCGCGCCTGCACCTCGACTTTGCGGGCCCGTTCCAGGGGCAGCTGTTTTTTATACTTGTAGACGCCTACAGTAAGTGGCTAGAAGTAGAGCCGGTACCATCCACCTCCTCCCGGGCGGCCATCCGAGCGATGTGGCGGATTTTCAGCTCGCACGGACTCCCCGACACCCTGGTCACCGACAACGGGACGGCCTTCACGTCCGGGGAGTTCCAGGAGTTCACCCGCCAGCACGGGATTCGCCACATCAGGTCGGCCCCGTTCCACCCCGCCACCAATGGCCAAGCCGAACGCATGGTGCGGACGGCCAAAGAGGTGCTCCGTCGGACCGAAGGAACGGACTGGGACTTCAGGCTGGCGCACTTCCTGTTCGGCCAGAGAACGACGCCCCATGCGACAACCGGCCGGAGCCCGGCGGAACTATTGATGGGCCGACGCCTCACCACCAGGCTGGACCGGTTACATCCCGATCGAGCGCCCGAGCGGGAGCCCTGCACGGAAATGCCAGCGGCGGCGCGAGGGTTCTTCCCAGAGGACCCAGTATACGCACGGAACTACGCGAGAGGGCCCCCGTGGATTCCCGTCCGAGTAGTCCGGGTCCGTGGTCCCCGGTCCTACGAAGTCTCGGTGGAAGACGGCCAGATCCTGCATCGCCACATCGATCAGCTACGTCGCCGGGTGCTACCCCTGGAGCCGGATGAGGGGGAGGAGTGGGACGAGCCAGCTCAACCAGACGGGGGCGGACGCACCAGAAGAAATCCCGGGGGACTTCAACTCCGGACTGACAGCCACCGCAAATGACACACCGGCCGAGATGGTGAGCCCAGCCCCGCCAACACCAGAGCTGCCACCAGTCCCCACAGACGCCCGGGAGGCTGTCAGTTCCCCCATGCCAGAGCCCCGTCGCTCCACGCGAGAGCGGCGGCCCCCAGCTATTTGAAAGACTATGTGTGCGGGTGTTTATCGGACCAAGGGGGAGGGGTGTAATGTATCCACTGGAGAACATGGGCTCTGGACAGCCATGTGCTTGGACTGGTTCTAACCGGTCCACCATGTGGCCAGGCGAAGGGCCTGAGCTTCGCCCCGAAGGACAATGGACTAGTGGATCCTGACTCCCCTCCAATGGAGGAGCAGGAGTTAATCCAATCAATGTAAATAGCGAATCACCGGGTGTGTGTGTGTTTGGGGTGTGGGTCACTTGGGAATAAAAGCCGGCCTGCGAGCCGGCTCAGTTGTCTTGTTCTTCATCTAATAAAGTATGTGAGAGCTGAAATCACTAGTAAGTCTCAGTACTTTTCACACTCCCTGAAACTAAGTAGCACTGGGGTTGCTTTTGGAGGAAGTTGATCCTTTGACCATGGTGGGGAGAGTCTGGGCCACCAAGATCAGATGGTGAACAATGTAGGAATGAGATAAGACCATTGTTTCAGGGAGCTATGTTGTTTTCTGGCTGGCTTCTTTCTTTGTGAGTTTTGCACTGTGTAGTTGCAGTGTCCCTGGATTAATTCTGCCACATTTTATAATTTTTCTCCTATTGACTGACTTGTTTAAATATTTGTTTAATGAGCTGTTTCTTGTTCACTCTGCCTGGGTTCTGCATGCCTCAGTTTTGGCCACACACCGCCGACACGCCTTGACTAAAAAGGGAATTGCCAATGGACAACTAGCTTGCTCTGGTTTCTTTCTAGTAAAGACATAGAACCAGAGGAGTGGCAGTCAGTTAACGCCTACTCTAGGTCTAAAGTGGGCAGGAAGAAAGGAGGGTGTGTGGGGGAGAGAAACATTGCTGGAAGGGACATCCGGCTAGGGTTGCCAGGCCTCCTCACATGGTGATTTCAGTGGTGGTAGGAGAAGAATAAAGAAAAAAAATTACCTCCAGCCTGTCCATTGGTATGTCATTTCCAGGTGACAATGGCTAGCTCTAGGAACTACCAGAAACTCTGTGGTATTACCATAGTTTCCAGAGATTTCTAGAGTTACTCATCGTCACTTCTGGGTGGTATTCAGAAGCGACACAATGATGTTGGTGACTTCACTAATGTCACACACGTTCACATGTCTCAAAACCCTCAGGCTGCATGCCAGGCTCAGTCTGGCAAACCTAGACATCTAGTGTTGCCAGGTCCATCTTCGTCCCCAGTGGGGGACTGGGGGGCATTCCTGGAGGGGGCAGGGCATCCCCAACATGATGATGTCATATTGGGGACATCCCAGCTCCAAGCCCCACCCCCGTGTGGACGGTCCTGCCAGCTGTGCACTGCAGCCAGAGGGTCCGCCCACCTGATCTCCAAGCAGCAGCATCACTGGGAGACTGGGCATGTGGGGCCCTTTCCCACCAGCTGCCTTTTCCCATCGATCTCCAAGTGGCAATGCTGTGAGTCAGTTTTGTGTAGTGGTTACGTACGTGGACTGTAATCTGGGAGAACTGGGTTTGATTCCCCACTCCTCCACTTGCACCTGCTGGATGACCTTGGGCAAGCCATAGGTCTGGCACAGCTGTTCTTGAAAAAGAGCAGTTTCTGTCCAAGCTCACTCAGCCCCACCTGCCTCACAGGGTATCTGTTGTGGGGAGGGGGAGGGAAAGGAGTTTGTAAGCTGCTCTGAGACTCCCTTGGGAAGTGAAGGGCGGGGTATAAATCCAATCTCCTCTTCTTCTTCTTCTTCTTCTTCTTCTTCTTCTTCTTCTTCTTCTTCTTCTTCTTCTTCTTCTTCTTCTTCTTCTTCTTCTTCTTCTTCTTATTTATGAAGAATTATTTTCACAGGTGAAAATGATAACTGTTCTGTATTTATTTTCAAACTAATACCACTGAGGTGTTCCAGGCGAGCTGCAAACTATGAATTTGGAGTCTCAGAATATTCACCCTGACAAACAAGAGTTCACACTTTCAATCCAGGCTCGCTGTCATAAACTGTAGGTAGGATTTAAGAATGAGCTTTCTCTAAAGTGCACCAATTTCTGAAATCATGACTTCATTCCTAAAGAAAAGTTAGTTTTGTGTCACAGCTTCTTACAGCAAAACAGTTTATTGAGTGCCACAGTGACCTTTTTCAAGACTTAAACAAAGTCCCTTTTTGTTTACTGAGGACATAAGACATGGATTTGGAAACTCAAAGGATAAAATCCCCAAGATTTAGGGTTACATTGCTGCCCCAACCGTCAGCAGAGTAGATCCAAAATCACTGCATGAGCAAACTTTTGATATAATGAATCTAAATTATTTTTATTTCAGACCTTCTTATCCTGCATTTTAGCTGAAGGGATACATAATTTAAATACTAGAAATAATTAACAGTACCATCCCATTGACTTCCGTGAACTTAGGAGGGTGCAACTCTGCTTAGGGTGGCAATGTAAAAGAATACGTAAGTGAAAAGTACATAAAAGGGTACAGAATTGCAAAGTAAAGGCATGAAAAGGAAGCTAACAAATACAAACCATACACAAACAGTGAAAAGTCACAGAAAAACACAGAGGGCTCATTCAGATGGGCTGTTTAGTCCACTTTCGGCACACTTCAGTAACGGATTTTATATCTGCGTTCACACACTCAACATCTGCACACCATTCCCAGCTGTCACTTTCTGGATCAAACCCCTTTTAAAATGGAGTATTTTGATACCACTTACCCAAGTGGTGTTTTCCTGATTCTCCGGTTTCGAGCCGCAGTTTCCAATGTCTGATCGCTCCTGCGGTGTCAAGCCACTTCTGGGTGCCTCAACCCCCTCCCCTCTGGAAAGCTGCTGTGGAAGCCTCAGGCTTCCGCTTTTCATCCACCATTTTTTTATGCCTTGGCGGTATGTGCATGGGCGGAGTTCCGCTCCTAAGTTAATAAAAACAAAGTTTAAATGGTGCCTAGTTTTAGCACTTAGATGAGTTTGGGATCTCATGGAGGCCAGTTTTTGGGGGAAAGTTTCATTTAGTGTTCATTTAAAGTTTAAAGGGAAGTGTGGAAATCACTGTTCTGCACATGCACAAAAATTTTAGTTCTAAAGATGGCTGCCTGTGTGCATGCTCAAACTGAGAAAAAAAAACCCACTGATGCACGCTCCCGGCAGGGAGCAATGTGGCTGTGCAGAGGTCAATGTGATCACGATTCTCTGGGTTAAAAAAAAAAAAAAAAACATGCATCAGACTGGAGCAATTTACACTGCTCCCAGGATGCTCTCTGAACGCACCCAGAGATATAAACAGTGTAACAATAAATCCAGGAAAGCTGTAACTATCAGTAGTAGAGCAGATTGAAATCAGTAGAAAAGCAGGGCTGTAAGAGATCATACACTCATAACTTATAATATAGGAAAGTAAGACTTTCCTCAAATTCTCTTAATAAAGTAGTGCTCAAAAAAACCTGAATTTCAACATATTTCAGAGATTATGGATGGGCAGATGTTCCATACCTCATCACGTTATATTTTTATACTGAATTCTGAACAATACCCCAAAGTGTGGAACAAAAATTTGCACAATGGGCCTATATACAAAAAGGGGAAATCGCAGCCACCGTTCTGAGGATTGATTGCCTAGCAAACCAAGTTCATGAGAGAAGATATAGACGGGATGGGGAAAAGAGGTGGGACAATACAATGGTGAAAATAGCAACAGGGTTTGGGAAGGGGGAAAGAAGAAGAAGAAGAAGAGTTTGGATTTATACCCCGCCCTTCACTGCCCAAAGGCGTCTCAGAGCGGCTTACAAACTCCTTTCCCTTCCCCTCCCCACAACAGACACCCTGTGAGGTAGGTGGGGCTGAGAGAACTTCTGACAGAAACTGTCCTTGAGAGAACAGCTGCGCCAGAGCTTGTGACTGACCCAAGGTCACATCAGCAGGTGCAAGTGGAGGAGTGGGGAATCAAACCCGGTTCTCCCAGATAAGAGTCCACGCACTTAACCACTGCACCAAACTGGCAGTGGTGGCAGAGGTGGCCACAGTGGCAAGGAGGAAGAGGGGAAGAAGAGGTCTAATTGTTATAACAAGGGAGCATAAGATATTTTGAACTACACCCAAGACGTTCCAATCTCAAGTGGAAACATTCTTTCCCAGGGAAAGGAGTAATAAACTGCTTTATTTGTCAGCTGACTGGAGATGAATTTCTTGCCAATTGTCCAACTACCAGGAAGGGCAAATAGATGGCTATTTGGATTACTTGAGTTGGGTCATAAAGGTCTGAGCCATGTAGTCTAAGCTGACTGGAAAGAAGGTGGCAGGATGATTGCATTTCCAACCTTGCAATAGGGCAAAGGGAAACCCACCCAGCTGGGACAGGAAGTGTTAAAAGATCTGGATACCCTGTCAGAGGTGCTCAGGTCAAGACAGGGGACAAGGGGAAGAGCAGAATGGTGTCTGCCTTGACCGGTCTCTATTTCTGAAGTGTGTATCCATCCCAAGGTATGTATCCATCCCAAGGAGGGTATGCCAAGCTGACATCAGTAGCTCTGTGTCCCGGTCCCAGGGGTCCAGGACGAGGACCACACTCCCCAACCCCAGCCCAGGCAGAATGCTTACCTGGGGGTGGACCTGGAGGCTGAGAGGAGCTGGGGCTGTCCCAACCACTGGCAAGGGAGCCCACCAGTCAGGCAGAAGAAAGCCCCACCACAGCGGTCACCAGCGGCCCGAGAGGAGAGGGGAGCACCAGAGGTGCTCGGCTCCGAAGCCATGGCCCCTGAGGAACCCTGGAGCGGAACAGCGGGGCAGTTGCCACCCAAAAAGAGCCAGAGGCAGGCACGCACGCTCAGAAGGCCCAAGACAGCGGCGGCTGCATGGCCCTTGGGCCAGCAAGGCTGCCGGCGGCACAGCAGCAGCCACTCCCAGGGCGCCAGGAGAGTGTCCACATTTATCAAAAGGGGCAGGGCCTGGCATGGGGAGGAAGCAACGGGGAAGATGGGCGGTGCTGGGAGCGGGGCAAGAGGTATAAAGAGAGGTGGAGACAGAGAGGCCGGGGAGGATATACGTGTCACAGACAAGGGCACTTGCTGAGAGGGAGAGAGAGAGACGAAGGGCAGGCAAGCAGTCAGACTCCAGGATGTGGGGGCAGAGGGACATGTGGGGTGAAGCTAACCCTGTCCCCTGCCGGTCTGAGGCCTCAATATCTTCTCCAGCCTTGCACCAGCCCCAGCCTCCAGCACCATCCTCCCCCCCATGGATACCCGGCACCACGGCTACTGGCAGGGCTCTGCCTGGGGTGCAGCTAGAGCGCGACACTCTATTTCCTTTCTTAGTCCAGCGATAATTGGTTCATGAGCCATTTAAAGCTTAAACCCCTGCTTTCTGCTCCCCATGGCTTTTTGTGGGGAGGAGAAAGCAGGGATTTCCAAACAACTGAGCAGTGGAGACCACCACTCCATTGTTTGGTTTAAATGACTCTGAGCTATTTTATGTGAAGTGCTTTCTGATATTCACAAACCTCCACAAACCGCTAGAAATGGCATCAAAATTTGTGGAAGTTCATGGCAGTTCTTCAGTTCGTGAAGATAGCTTTGCAAACCATGAACTGGCCAAAATTTTTGATGAACTTTAGTTCATCAGCTGGTTCATGCCCATCCATAATTGCCTTCTACTTTTGTAATTGCACTTTCTGCATTATTTATAGTGTACTGTTCTGTAAACAGTTAGTTGTATGCCTTGTGTTCTAACGCTGTAATCCTACTCCTACTGCATTGTTCATTGAATGTTTTATGGTGTCTGATTTTTTTTTAATCTGTAATCTGCTTTAGGCGTTAGTGAAGAAGGCAGGCTATAAATAAACCAATAAATAAATCTTACATATTCCCTGTTCCAGGTTCACACGTGAGGCTGCCTTATACTGAATCAGATCATTAGTCCATCAAGATAGGTATTGTCTACTCAGACCGGCAGTGGCTTTCCAGTGTCCCAGGTGGAGGCCTCTCTTATCACCTTCTGCCTAGTGCTTTTAGCTGGAGATGCTGGGGATTGAACCTGGGACCTTCTGCATGCAAAGCAGAGGCTCTTTCACTGAGCCACAGTCCTTCACCAAATCATGCAACTTTCCACTGCAGGTCATTGCTTATCACAGCAGGGGAGAAAGGAAAATGCACTACCCCAGCAGCCCCATTCTCAGAGCCCAGAGAGTACCTGGAAAAGGAGGAACAGGCTCTTAGAGGGTGGCTGCAAAACTGAGGTTGTTCTCACCTTTGAAGTGAACTTGAGAAACCTGAAAACTGTTTCAGGGAGCTGTGTATTTGTTTGCCATGTATTTTTGTCCTTGATTATGGTGTATCACTTTTCACCATTGCTTTAATAGACATTTATATGGCATACACATTTGCATGCAATTTTATAATGTGTTTATATAGAATATAAATACTATAGGAAAATCTGGTGTGATTAAAAAGAAAGACTCATGGTTTCAGTTCACACAAGCAAAAAGTGAAATTTAAACATGGCTTTGGGGTTCAAAACACTAGGAAAGGGAAATTTGAAATCACATCTGTGGTGGAACAGTCCTGCTCTGGCCTGCAGGCCCTATTCCACCTTGCTCTCCAAGCTTTTCTCAACACTTGGAGAAGCTTTTCTCTCTTTGGTAACCACCACCTGACCTTTATAGGAATTGCCCACTGGGAGGGTCAGGACTCCCAGCTTCCCTTCCAAGTTCTGCGTCCTTGCATCTGTGTCTCCAGCTGCCCAGTGCCTGGTCACCACAGGGACAGGTTACTTCCTTATACGCCCCTGGAGCAATAGCCACTTGCCAACTGCCTGCCTTCTCCCTAATGCTCAGTTTAAAATAGAGTGTCTGAGACGGTGGAGGTCTATGCAGTGCAGAGAACCACTACCAGGATCAAAAGTTATAAAGTATTTATTAAAAAGAAAATGTTTACAAGCATACCGTTTGCACAGTGCCAGACTAAGCAAGGGATTCAAAAGAAAAGAGTAAAATGCAATTTTTCTGTCCCTCCCTCTACACACGCCCTATCTGTTGTCAAATATAAGACAGGCTCCTTAGCTTAGAAAGTTACAGATCGCCACAAAGTTTCCATAACCTTAAAGGCTGCCTCAGTTACAGGCCAGCAGATGGTCTGTCTTCTCCAGACCTCAGTTAAGAGTGCTGTCTGCTCTGATAGACTCAGCACAAAAGAGACCTCCTCCTTCCTTCATACTTTTCCTGGAGTTTCCAGAAGTTTCTTTCTGAAGTCCTTCTAGTCTTTAATACCTCCAAATCTTTGTTTCATGCTAGGGGGGAGAGACTGGACTATCCTATTGGCCCTAGCTGTACCTATTAGCATTTCTTAAGAAGCAGCTGAGGTGAAGCTAGAAAACCATTACTTCCTTCTCCCTGGCTGTTCAAAAATTTTAAAACATCTGGGTAAAGGTTTTACTCACGTCATAATTCTACCCCAAAAATGCATTTCTTTACAACATTTATCAAGGTGACAAGTTCAGAAAGTGTTCTAGACTGCTAAGGTAGGTTCATACTAAGAGTTGAGTTGGTTTCTGGTTGGGAGGGAGCGGCCACTGCAGACACCGTCCTGGTGCGTGGATTTTAAGGTTTTTAATTGTTTTAATGACTTTTAAATGACTCCAAAAGAGCTTAACCAAGACTGATTCATTAGCAAGGTTTTTGTTTTTTAAATCCTGTCTTAAGCTCAAGATGAAGAGTCTTTGCCAGGAACTGCTATTTTATTGCCTCTATCTATGCTGGCACCTCCCACATGTAGCAAGGTCTATAACAGCAAGTTAATTAAGATACTTTTCTCTTTTTTCTTGATGTAAAGAAAACAGTTGTAATCTTTTCTGCTCAGAGAACTGCCTGGCGAATAAGGAAAGGGAAAGGCAGTTGTTGAACCTTTTATGGGCAGCTGTAAAAGGGGTCGAGATGGAGGGGATTTTCCCTCACCGCCAGCCAGCAAGCAGACGAAACTTGATGACTACTTTGGTTCAGACGTTTCCCCTCATGCTTTTACCATTCCTACTTCAAACCACTTTGCACTTTTGGTTAATCTTTTGCCTGACACCAATGTAGTAAAGACACGGGGAGAGGCACTTACCCTACTCCAAGAAGACAACAAAGGCAACACAGTTGTTAAAGATGCCAACACCAATAATAGTACTATCTACTCAGGGGATCTTATTCAGTTAACCATTCAGTTAACTGCTAAAACAGTGGATGCTATTTTTGAAAGAATTAAGCTAACTGAAGATAAAATTAACCAACTCACCAAGATGGTCTCAGACTGTTCTGGCAAGAGATCAGATTATGATAGTCCCCAACAGGAAACCATCTACACTCAACTTCTATGTCTTGGAGACCAAACAGAGAACAGGCAACCTCCTGGAGATATCAAGCAGATGCAGCCCAATTCCAGCTAAAACTGCAGGCTTGCAAAATATGTATAACCGTCTACTGTCACCTTGTTTCAAGCAGCATCAGGATCATGGATATGTGTCTCCTCCTCTGCCAAAAAGTCATATGGTTAGAACATTTTTTGCTTTCCTCAGCATTCATCAGCTGTATTGATTAATGAGGCTCCTCCTCATTCACACCGAAATTTCACTTCTAGGGAAATTCATTGGCAATTCTAGTGAAATTTATAAGTTTTTTCAGCTTTTTAATTATTCCTCAAAGAAATCAGCATTCCCAGTCTCATTCAAATGAGACAAGATGTTGAAGTAAATTTTAATTCTATAAAATGAAAATTATAATAATCTTACTTGGTGTGCCATGGTATGATTAAATATGTAATCATTATAACAGCATGATGCTGAACACTGAATAAAGTACCTGCTGGACCCACCCCAGGTGTCTAAATCTTACACAAACAAGAGCCCAATGAACAATTTAATTTCAAAATTAATAGGTGGGCTTCTTTCAGAGACCAAATAACGACTTAGCATAGGACCTCAAAGGAAGAAGGAAGAAAAATGCATACAGCACTGGGTTAATAATCTATGTGACTGAAATGTTCAGGATATTCCAAATTTATTAATCCATACTTAAATATATGCATGTGATTATAATGGCACATGATTACAAACATAAGATTAGGGAGGAAGTAAATAGCTTTTCTGCTGGTGCACAAGGTAGAAGAGGTGATTACAGCAGATTGTCTCCTCACTGGTGTCCTGTCCCACTTGACTGCCTGTCCATAGGGCAAAACATAGTAAGGCCAAAGAAAAATAATTTGGAGATGATGCCCAAAGTGCAAGACTGTAATTCACATCTATGATGACAAAAACAATCATGTTGATTGATGGATTTATTATTTTGAAAATCATCATACTGTTCTTTCCTCTTCAAAATATAAAGGATGTAATATCGGACACATTTGGGAACTGCAGTGGCTCAAGTGGTTAAGACACTGAACTGCAGGCTGTGGAAGGTCAGTAGTTCAGCAGTTCGAGACCCAAGAGTGCCGCATGACGGAGTGAGCTCCCATCTCTGGACCCAGCTCCTGCCAACCTAGCAGTTCGAAAGCAAGAAATTGCAAGTAGATAAATAGGTACCACTTCGGTGAGAAGGTAACAGCATTCTGTGCGCTTTGGTGTTTAGTCATGCTGGCCACATGACCATGGAAATGTCTTCAGACAGCACTGACTCTTCGGCTTTGAAACGGAGATGAGCACCGCAACCCTAGAGTCGGATTTGACTGGCTTTCGAGCAAGGGAACCTTTACCTTTTACCTTTATGGGACATATTTAGCAACATTTTTAGAAAAGCCATTTTGAATTATATACTTATAATTTTTTTTATGTATCTGTGATTTACAAGAAAATCATGAACTCCGAAACAGAAAGAATCTGTTTTGCAGGCATGATTCCATATAGCAGACCTGGCAATCTAGAAGGGTATTTGGGAGAGTTTGCTGGTCCATCATATACCCCCTCCCCAACTGTCAGTTCTTCAAATAAAAGATTAATGAAAGAATTAGGGAGAATTTACATGAAAATTGCCTGATGGAGGAGATTTGAGTTATACATATCTTCAACCTTCAGGAGGTGTTGTAAGGAACAACAGTAGGATAACTTACAGTTAGAAATTCTCTAAAACATCAATATGTGAAGTATACATAATGATTTGAAACCACATCACTTGAAAAACTACCATATTCTGGGTATAACTGTTTGAGGAAGCAAGAATATATAGTTTCCAGCTAGGTGCCAAACTCAGCGTTGTCAATGTCATGCTCCCACATGCGTACATTTTTTAAATGTATTTGGGGATAATATCATGCTAGTTTTATTACATAGCTAAAGGGTACAAAAGATCACCTTCTGCAGATTATCAATGTCTGCTTTATTACTGAATATGTATGTTTAGAAATACCCAGAACTAATACATTAGGTCAATGTCAATCACCTTAAATTTAGGGATCTAGCATGTAAGGAATTTATATGCTTACTTTAGATTAAAATTACAAAGCACGGTTAAAGTAACACTACTCTAACATCAACTAAAATTTTATTTATTGCATATCATGATTGTATAGACACACATTTATACATGTTGTACATGACTTGGCCCCCAAGGACCTGTGGAAGAGTCAGGAGATAAATTGTTGTAGATGTTTGAAAAAGGATATGTCACCTTGAAGTCCTCTTGGCTCATTACCTCATTCTGTTCACCTGTCAGCTGTGTTGGGAAGGGCCTGGCCTGCATCCTTTCCCTTCATTCCAGGTTCAGCCTCTTAAGCCACTGTAGCTGGCAACTGCCTACATCTGCTTCTACTGGAAGAATGGTGGATTGTTTCTTATTAAACCATTTGTATCCCTCCCCCTTTCCTCTTGAGCTTGCTCCATTGGGCCAAGTGCATTGTCTCAGGACTTCAAAGGGAAACTCCCCAGTTTCAGTGCTAGTGCAGGGCTTGATACCTGCAACATGCCCTGGATTCCACAGGGATGTAGTCTGACATGTTCTACTGAAACCCATACTTTTATTTCGAAAATGAGGAGCTTAAAGTTTCCCCCCCTAAATGGTCACTTAGCTCAGCTCACCCTCCCAGTAAAAAAAAAAAAAAAAAAAAAAGATTTGGGCACACACAGAATCATGCCTGCATATTGTGTTATATTGTGCATGCAGGAGTAGGATATGGATATCCAACATTTTACTATACATATGTTAACTTCAGATCGATGAAATGTAGACTTTAGTTTCCAATAAAGCTTGCAACAGCACTGGAGTTTTAGTCTGAGTGGGACTGGGGAATAGGGCTGTTTGATTCAGGCTACTGTTACTGTTCTATTCTCTATCCCTGTTGGAACATTGGTAAGAGAAAGGAGAACAGCTGTAGATGGACATTACATTCTGGGCAACTAGCCTAGGTGACTAGCCTTTAAAAGATGTGCTCGCACAATGTTTGAAAGAAGTGCATGTTATGGCACATCCCACTGTTAGGAGGTATTCACTTCCTCAAGTGTCATTGGCAGCAAATGTGAAACCTTGAATCTTTTGCTAGAGAGATGGGAGTTGAAATTGCATTAATTAATTGATTAATTGGTTAATTAATAGAAAGGTATAACAACAGAAGGGAGTGAACTTTGTACTCAAAGAAAATAAGTGCAAAGTGGAATGGCTGCCTGAAGAAAATTTGTACCAGCATGAACGCTTGTATAGTTTCTTACAGAGCAAGAAATGCTCCAGGATTTTGTTTACATCATTTTATCTGAAAAGTTGCTTTGCTAGACAGATTGGAGTGGGAATATAAAGCTTGTTTCTTATCGCTTGGAATTTAACCAAGTTTAAGGAAGCAAGCTTCATATTTCCACTGACCTATTTTTTTCCTTCCAGTTTTCAGAATGTTTTGGGGGGAAGGGGGGCATATTCATGGTTAACTGTCTTCAGATGCACACTCCATTGCTTCTAATCAGTTCTGACTCTGCTTGTTTGATATGTGTATGGGGTGCTGCTAAAAATAGCTGAAGCAGAAGACAGAGGTAGTAGAATGTTAAAACTTCAGCCCTTTTGACTTTGCAAATGCTTGCATTTATTGCTCGTGTGGTACATAGATTTTCAGTGATGTTTGCTATAGCATGTATACCTACTTGGTATATCAAAGATTTAAAGCAGAAAGTTGTCACCCACTTGAGTGGCATGTCTGTATGACATCCACACATTAATTCACTAGCACTATAAACGCCTTTTCCTGGGGGATTAAAAAAAAAAACGGTCTGAGATTATGTTCGGTGAGTAAACACATTTAGCTGTAGGTCAGACATTGACTGGATGCTACAATAATAGCATCAGTAAATTATTTCTAGTCTAGTCTCTGTCACATATTCCAGCTAGAAGAGTTGTTGTCAAACATGCTTCAAGAAAACCAGACCGCTCTGCTAACATTACGTTATGTAGTTTGCCCATCTCTCCGTGTATATAGTTTTGCCTCTTTTCAAAAACATAACACAAAATAAATAACTTGATGACCACTGTAACCTAGGCTTTTATTCCCCCTTTAATTATCCTTTCGCATTTACTCTGTTTTCTTTTTGCATCTCAGTGTGAACAATGGAACAAGAACACAGTTGGAATCCAGTGGCACCTTTAAGACTAACAGTTTTACTCAAGGCATAAGCTTTGTTCTGCTGCTTCAGACCACGATGGCTACCTACCATCTTAATGGAACAAGAGTCTATAGTTTCTTCTTGTGCTGAGGTTAGAAGTCCTGCATGCAATAAGATGCTTTGATGCCCCTGTGGCAGGAGATGATAGAATCAGCCTCTTATTGAGACCTGTAGAAGGACACCAACTTGAATTCAGCTATGTCTATTTCAGTGGATTGTAGATCTCACCATATACACTCTGCAGTGATCACAAGTGATACATTTCCAAAAAAAACATTCCCATACTTTGGTACATAAATTCACTCAGAAATCAGAACACATTATGTTGCAAAAAAGCCATATAAGTATTTATTTATTTATTATATTCATCTTTTATACTACCCATTCCCCAGTAGGGCTCAGGGTAGTGCATATCATACAGTTTAAAATGGATAAAAATCACAGTAAAACTCCATAATAGCAAAATCCCTTAATTCCATAATAGCAATACAATTTAAAAAACAGATGGTGATCCAGGTTCCAATTGTGCTACCACCTTGCAGAGGGAGGAGGGGGGAGAGTGCTGGCTAGATGGACAACATCGCTGTCCTCAACTAAATGCCTGGCAGAACACCTCTGCTTTGCAAGCCCTGTAGAACTGTAGCAAGTCCTGCAGGGCATAGATGTTACTCAGCGGAGAGTTCCACCAGGTTGGGGCCAGAGCATTAAAAGCTCTGGCCCTAATTGAGGACAGCCAGATTTCTCTTGGGCCAGGGACCACAAGCAAATTCTTATCCACTGAGCATAATGCTTTCTGAGGGGTATACCAGGAGAGGCGGTCTGGAAGATATACAAGCCATGCCTTTGCTTACCTAAATTACACTTTATGGTGTATTTCCCAGAAAGTTGCTTGTATTTCCCAATCCAGTAAGGAGATTTATGCATGGAGGTATGTTCGCAGGCAGAGTTTCTTTGCTGGGTTGCATCTTGGCCATGCATCCACATTTCAATGTATACTTTTCAATATGTACTTGCGTGTGCACACACATAAATATTTATGGCCTATACTTTAAAGTTTTTATCATTTCTAGTATGACTATAACAAATGCTGCTGACAATATCTTGTAAACAGAATGCATGATAGGGAAGATTTAATATGGATAAAACTGAGATGTTATTTGTGTGCCAGACAGCAACTGATAAAGTTAGTGTCTATCACATTCTTTTTATAGTCATAGGCAAAGGGTTTTAGGTCATTTCCTCTGAAGACCAGCAGCCATATATCTAAGTCTAGAAATGTTTTGATTTTTTTAAACTTCAGATACCAATTCTGCGGGCCCTTACCAAGTTACATATAACGTTTGAGGAGCAAACAAATCCTTCCACATGTCCAGTGGGATTTTCTCTCTCTTTCCCATTACAACAGGCTCTTATCTTTACTGAAACTGCTGGAAATCATATTTCCTAGGCTTGGAATATGAAGTATGGTGGAGTCCTTGGAGGGTCTGACACCCTAATTTCACTTTCACTGGGAACTACATTTCTCAGGTTCACAGCAATTTGGCTACTACCTGAACAGATCAAGACAGTCTGGCAGAAAAAGAGACATTCTCTTCTCATGCCCCAGCCAAGGGGCGGCAGAAGACATTCCCTTTCTTCTCCCGTATGTCTTGACTGCCAGTTGGCTGCAACTGCTGCTGCACCACCTACTGCAATAGCCAGTGCAGTGGCAAGGTAAGTCAATACTTCGGAGGTAGGGAATGTTGGGAGTAATGATGAAGGCAGGCACCACATGAAAATTAGGACTGAGTTCATAATTCTCAGTAAAAAGAGGGTTTGTAGGTCTCCTGAGAGTTCTACACTGTTGCAGATAATTTGCTGAGCCCATTCTATTTTGAAGTCAGGGGGTTCATGCATCCATGCTTGTGTCACATTAAAGACTACTCTTCAAACTCCCCTGCCCTTCAGAAATTAATTGGTCAGCATGAGGGAGTAGACAGTCACAGAAGGTACATAGAATCAAGTGTTATGCAAGCATCTAATAATGTTTAGAAAGGCTGTGTTCAGACATGCCTTTAGAACTGACTTAGCTGTGGATGTGTGATGGATCTAAAGGGCACAATCAGACTGCAACATCTGGGAAAAGTCCTGCAGTTGTTGGTAACCCGTGCTGCCCCACTACAGAAATGGAGTTAAAAGAAACTGGGGAAAATCTGGTCCTAACACTTGCTGACAGGCCAGAGATGGATTTTCCCTAGTCTGATCACTCAAGCATGCACTCAGGCCATCAGGATGTACTGCTCAGTCCATCCTGACTTGGTGCCATTTTTTCCTGCTTAGTGATATATGCATAACCACATAATCATCCATGCACACAAAAAAGCAAAAAAAGCAAAATAAAACCCCACTCAACTGATGTACCATCTGATCACTCAGTGACAGGCTGTGCCTGCAGCAAAATGGATTATACTGGAATGTGTGATTGAGTAATTCTTTGCCAAATACCAACAAATGGAATAGGAGCGCTTCCCAACCGTACCAAATGGCACATCTGACCACAGCCAGAAACATTTTTCTTCAATTAAAAAAAAATCTTTCTACAAACGTATACTGATTACAGGTTTGTTGTCATTTGGACCAATCCAACTTCAGGCTGAATGTATTATTCCCAAACGGCAATACAATTTACAAAATTTACAAGACTCATTCCATACACTGCTTTCAATTGCTACAGTGATAAACAATCCAGAGACAAGAACATCTATATACTAATTCCTAAAGTCTGTTCTCCATGTGGATATTTATTTCCACCAACAGAGGGCTCACTGTCCCCCAGCAGATGTTTCTACAGACTCAGGGGACTCTCTGGGGCTGCAGAAAAAACCAAAAAGTTAAAAAAAAAGTCTTGGGGAGGATTGAATCCCCCCAATACCTTTTGGGGTGGCCTCTGCAGGGATCTACTCCAGGCATCAGTGGTGAGAGATAAAATGTTCAGGGCGGGGGAGAGGCTTCTAACAGTAAAAGGCAGGCAGGGAGGAGGAAGGGCCATTTCCAGGCCTATTTTGGCCTTTGAAGGAGGGAGCCTTGGAGCCAGGCCTGACAAGGGTTGGCAGTGCCAGGGTGGGAAATACCTAGAGATTTTTTGGTGGTGTCTAAGGAGGGCTGGGTTTGGAGAAGGGAGAGGCCTCAGTTGGATATAATGCCACTGAGTCCTCCCTCCAAAACAGCCAATTTCTCCAGGGAGACAGATCTCTGCTGTCTAGAATTCAGTTGTAATTCTGATGGGGGTCTCCAGGTCCCAAATGGAGATTGGCAACCCTAGGCCTGGCAGCAATCTAGGTTGCCAGGTCCCCCCTGGCCCACCAACAGGGGATGGGGAGTAAGGTTGCCAGATCCAGGCTGGGAAACTCTGGAGATTTGCAGGTGGACCCTGGGGAGGACAGGGACTTGTCATACAATCCACCCTCCAAAGGATCTCTTTCCCCATGGGAAGTTATCTTTGTAGTCTGGAGATGAGCATTAATTACAGGGGATCCCCAGGTCCCACCTGGAGGCTGGCATCCCTAGGCAGCACCCCCTGGGGGACTTGATACCACCTGACTTGCATGACTCAGCTAGGACTAGCTGCTTGCTACTTTTCAATAGCAGCCACCCTATGAATGCCAGTGTGGTGCAGCAGTTAGAGTTTCAAAGTAGGGTATGCAAGATATAGGTTCAGATCCCCATCTTGTGGTGGAAGCTGATTGGGTGATTTTGGACGAGTCATACACTTTCAGCCTAACCAACCTCAAAAGGCTGTTGTGCAGATAAAAAGGAGGGAATAATTGAAGCTTCTTTCATCCCCACTGTAGAGAAAGACTATAATTTTCCTAGGTAGAGGTTGTGGGGACAGAGGTGAAGATAGAAAACTGAAGACAGATAAAGGCAAAGTTAGGTTGGTTGTTAGGTGGAAAGGAAATAGGGTTGCCAACTCCAGGTTCGGAAATTCCTGGATGTTTGAGGGTTGGAGCCTGGGGAGGGTGGGGTTTGAGGAGGAGAGGAACTTCAGACTGGTATCATGCCATAGACTCCACCCTCCAAATCAGCCATTTCCTCCATGAGAACAACCATTGCCAGCCTCCAGGTGAGGGCTGGAGATCACCCAGAATTACAACTGTTGTCCAGGTGACAGAGATCAGTTGCCCTGGATAAAATGGCTACTTTGGAGGGTTGAGTCTATGGCAATATACCCTACTGAGGCTGCTTGCCTCCCCAAACTTCACTGTCCCAAGGCTCCGCTCCCAAATCTCGAGGAATTTCCCAACCTGGAGCTGGCAGCCCTAAGATGAATTGATCTCTGTAGCTGGGAGATCTGTTGTTATTCTTGGAGAGCTGCCACTGCTGCTGTGGGGAGAGAGGAAGCTGGAAGCACTGCCACCACCACTGCTGCTGCTGCTTTGTGGGGTGGGGGAGAAAGCAGGCAGCAGGCTGGGATAGTGATGGGGGCAAAGAGAGTGATGGGGTAGGGGGCAGAAAGAGAAAGAGTGGAGGTGGGGAGGAAGAAAAACAAAGAGAATGATGAGGGGGCAGAAAGAGAGGAGAAGAGATAACAGAGTAAGAAAAGGAGAGAGCAGAAGGGAGAACGAGTGTGAGAGAGGGAGAGGGAGAGGGAGAGGGGAGAAAGCAAGGTTGTGAGGAATGGGATAACATCCTGCAAGTTTCTTGTGGGTCCCCACTTGTTTTATTATATTTGTGACTACTTCATCTGGTGGTGCCTCATTTTGTTTTTCTATTATGCAAATAAGAGAAGAAGAAGAAGAAGAAGAAGAAGAAGAAGAAGAAGAAGAAGAAGAAGAAGAAGAAGAAGAAGAAGAAGAAGAAGAAGAAGAAGAAGAAGAAGAAGAAGAAGAAGAAGAAGAAGAAGAAGAAGACGAGGAGGAGGAGGAGGAGGAGGAGGAGGAGGAGGAGGTTGGATTTGCCCTTCACTACCTAAAGGTGTCTCAGAGCAGCTTACAAACTCCCTTCCCTTCCCCTCCCCACAACAGACACCCTATGAGGTAGGTGGGGCTGAGAGAGCTCTTGACACAAAAACTGCTCTTTTTCACGAACAGCTCTTATCAGAAGTACGGCTTGCCCAAGGTCATCCAGCCAGGTGCAAGTGGAGGAGTGGGGAATCAAACCTGGTTCTCCCAGATTAGAGTCTGCGCACCTAACCACTACACCAAACTGGCTCTCAAAAATGAGGGCAGCTTGCTTTTCAATCTGAACATTTTTGGAGGGTTCCATTTTGGATGTAAAAGCTGTTATTTCAGAGGAACTGAAGTTCCCACCCCAAGACAAGGTACTCTTCATCTGTTATTGCTTTTCATTGCTGAACAGTGGAGTGCATTGACAAGTACTGCTCTGTGGTGCAGAAGTCTGAGTGTTACACCTGGGAACCTAATCTCAAATCCCCATTCGGCCATAAAGCCCATTGAGTTACTTTGGATAAATCACTTTCTCTCAGCCTCATCTACCTAACAGGGCTATTGGGGGTGGATGGGTGATAGGCTTCTTGAAGAAGGGTAGGATAAAAATGAGATAGATAGCCACTGCCTTAAAGGCCACTAAAATGGGGGGGGTGTCCAAAGCCACATGAGGCCCCCATATGGCTGCTATTTACAAAGGTAAATGCTGGAGATCTCTGAAGATGGTATGCCCAGCATATTGTATAATTTGTCCTAAAGGAAGTAAAATCGTCCATGCGTGTCACCTCTAGCAAATGGTGCTTGTCAAATGGTAGTAAAGGTAAAGGTAAAGGTTCCCTTGCTTGAAAGCCAGTCGAATCCGACTCTAGGGTTGCGGTGCTCAACTCCGTTTCAAAGCCGAAGAGCCAGCGCTGTCCGAAGACGTTTCCGTGGTCATGTGGCCGGCATGACTAAACACCAAGGTGCACGGAACGCTGTTACCTTCCCACCAAAGTGGTACCTATTTATCTACTTGCAATTTCTTGCTTTCGAACTGCTAGGTTGGCAGGAGCTGGAACTAGAGACAGGAGCTCACCCCGTCATGCGGCACCCGGGTCTCGAACTGCTGAACTACTGACCTTCCACAGCCTGCAGTTCAGCGTCTTAACCACTTGAGCCACCGCAGCTCCTGTCAAATGGTACTTGTAACTAAAATATTCTGCCAGAAGTTCAAATGGGAATTGCTGTTTACCAAACACAGCATCCAGCTCTGTAACACAGAACTATATTTGAATTCTTTTTACTCTGCCTACTCTAACTGCAAACCAGATTAAAGTATGTTAGCAAACTCGAGCACTGAAGGCAGACATGAAATCTAATTATCTTTTGTTGCAAAATACCATATGTTTCTTTTAACATCAAACAATGAAGTAGAGCACATTCATATTTCAAAGAAATCTTTTATAGTAATGGAGGACGAGGAAAGGCATTATCTTGGCCGATATACTGCACATATATGAAAATTTTATAGCATGCTTCTATCTTGTTCAAATATTTATTTCCATTGTACAAAAAGTTAAAAGAAAGCAGGTGATGTGGCTTGCCACTTTTAGAAAATACTTTTTTATCCAGTTAGGGTTGTATAGTGTGTAACCATTCACACAGACCCAACCCTTTTTCAGAGAGTCACAAAGGCCAGAAACTCCCAAGTATTGCAATTCAGGAGCTCTTTTATTTAGTTACACTGTATTAGCACCACAAAGTGTCTCCCCTGTATCAATTAAGCCTTTCCTGCTATTCTAGTGTAAACTATTTGGCTTGCTTGAAACCAATAGGAACAGACAATGAAATAAAGAATCCAAACAGAGGTAGTAAATGGAATAAATAAAATGTGTTGTTGTTGTTTTTTAAAAAAAGGAAAACAGAAATTGAATACAATGTGGCACACGCTGCTGAAAGAAATGTATCTCTATCGAACAATTCCTGATCTACAGAGGTCAAGGTGAAGATTT
Source organism: Gekko gecko (assembly GCA_029375565.1). Taxonomy (NCBI): domain Eukaryota; kingdom Metazoa; phylum Chordata; class Lepidosauria; order Squamata; family Gekkonidae; genus Gekko; species Gekko gecko. The sequence goes on along the minus strand of JAPDNY010000003.1, from coordinate 56,743,934 downwards.
TTGTTATTGCTAGCAAACAGATGAGTAAGCCTTAGAAATGAATCCTTTACAACTAGGCAGTGGTATCAAAACAAGTGAAATGAATGTATCCATAATTAGTTTTCAGATGCATGTGCATACTTTCCTGCTTGGCATCTCTAAGAGATTTCAACCTCAGTCTGAATGAAGTCATAGAAATATCCTATCTTCCTTTGTTTCCATACTATACACTGCTGAAAGAGTCAATGGCTCTTGTCCAATGGCTTGTTTTTAATATTGTGCCAGTTTTAATGCTAAGCCATCTTGAGCCAAAACTCAACAAGAAGCAACACAGAAATATCCTAAATAAATAAACTTCCATGAGCCAAAGCCCAATGGCAGATGCATGCATTTGTATGTGTATGTCGCCTTAGAAAATTAAAAACAACCATGAGTGCTGTACACAAACAGTAAGAATTCATTCTGAGACTTTTACAAGGTTATGGTAAAAAACCTCCAAAAAACTAATCTATGAGATAGGCAAATGTATGCCCGCCCACAACTCCAATGCTATCTCTTCCAGCTTACAGAATAGAACTTTCACTCACAACATGTTACTGCTTAGAGGGAACATTGCTTCTGAGTTCACTCACTGATCAGATTCACATATTATGAAAACAAGAGACCCCATATTGAATCAGCAAAGACAATCCCCACTCAAGGCTGCAGGGAAAGAAGTGCTGATTTTTCAAGATTTACCCACAACTTTATTGAGGAGAAGGAGAGATTTCGATTTTGAAAGTTCCGTGTGCTATAGAAGTTACATTACCAAAGGGTAGAACAAGCAAAACAACAGGCAGAAGAATTATCAACAGAGAATATTCTGAGGAGTTTGAGAATCCAAAGAAACAAAAGAAGAACAAAGAAGGCCCAGATAAAGACGAGGATAAATTAGACCAAGCTGCAGCATTTTAATAAAATGGATAAATTGAAGGCTGCATCATTTAATAATGGTCTAAATTCTCCATTAAAATGATCAAAAACATTTCATTTATTAAAGAAACAAAAGGCAGCTATAAAACCATGTTGAGAAAAAAATATGAACAAACTCTAAATAATAAGAAAATGGGCAACATTTACATGGCTTCAACAGACGAAAAGAAAAAAAATGAGTCATGGTTTATATAAGTAATCAATGCATAAAGATTACAGAAGAATTAAAAGATCCTGAAGGAAAATAAGACCTCCTGAAGGAAACATTCATATATTAGCATCAATATATGCTCTGAACAATGCTGAAGAAAAATTCTATGAGAAATTTTTCCAATCCTTATTGGACTTTCAGAAAGGAGAGATCATGATTTTTTGGAGACATGGAGTAATAGACCCCAAAAAGGACAGATCTAGAAAAACAAAAGGGGGTAAACTCCCTAAGAATGTTTTTAATTATATAGAAATGCTACATTTGGAAGATGCATAAAGAACTATCAATCTGAATTCCAGACACTGTACCTTCTTTTTCTGATAGACATCAAACATATTCCAGAATTGATATGTGGGTATCAAAAACCTTAATTATGAATGTGGAGAGTGTTGAGATCTGACCAAAGATATTTGCAGATCACAATGCACTAGTGGCAATTTGGCAAGGAAGTGAAATCAGAAGAAGATAGAGCAGTTTTGTAGACTTGTTCCTGTGCAAGAAGTTGCCTGCAGGTCTCGAGCAAGGACCTCAGCTCAAGAGTGGCAGCATCCCACATGGGCTTCACAGTGCTCCCCAGCCCCAGAGCATCCTTCACCGCTATGTAAAGTATGTGCACCAGGCAGATGATGCCCTTGAGGTATGCATCTTTCACCACTGCCAGCATGTCGGCGCCGGCATCCATGACCATGTAGCCACTGATGATGTTGCTGCTGCACACCTACACACTCAGTCTACTCTGTATCATGGTGGTGGTGTTTGTTGCTGTGTGGTCTGTATCCATCCCCTGTGCATGGAGCAGAACCATTTTGTAGCCAGGTGGAAAGACTATCCCCTCCTAAGGCCTGGACCTGACAGTATGGACAGTGAAGTCCTCCGGTTGCCACCAGTAGGCACTGGGGGGGAGGAAGCCATGCTGCTTGCTGCTCCAGAGGTCAATGGTGAAGTGGATGGTTCAGCCTTGCACTCTGGAGTGGTACACAGTGGTCAAGATTTGCTGGTTCATGGTTCTCCATGTACCAGAGAGTCAGGTGGTGCAGCAGCCAGTGAAAGACTCCATGAGGGAGAAGGGCTGGCCATTCATGGCAACCATCTCACTAATGAGGGTAGTGAATGCTTCCTCCACCTTGCCCATTTTTGAGTGGCACTGTCAGTGTTCCCGGGAGCATGATCCCAACCATGGCACCCAGAGGGTGGGGAGCCTTCCTTGGAGGGGCCTCCTGTTCCCCCTTACTTCTCCACATGCAGCTGCTGGTGTGACCTTGGGTCAGTTACAAGTTCTTTTAGAGCTGTTCTCTCACAAGCAGTTCTCAAAAGAGCTCTCTCAGCCCCACTTACCTCACAGGGTGTCTGTTGTGGGGAGGGGGAAAGGAGATTGTATGCCACTCTGAGACTCCTTTGGGTAGTGAATGGTGGGGTATAAATCCAACCTCCTCCTCCTCTTCTTCTTCCATTACAAGTGAGAGAACACACCTTTCTTGCTCACTATTGATAGCTGCTTTTTGACCCTTTGGAATTCAGTCTTCTCATTTTCCATCAAGAGCAATAAATTTGGAGTAAAGCCTAGTGGTTCCAGGCTCTGATCGACCAGCCTCTTTCATTTACTCTGGAAGGGATCTTTTCCTAGTCTAAAAAGTAGTCTAGATATATAGTTTAAAACAATCTTAATCCTGAGTCTAAATGAGTCCAGCCAAGCTATTGATTCTAATGAAGGAATTGCAGATTCTTGGCAAATAGCTATACTGGATACACACTTTGGTAACCTGGTTATTTTTCTTAGGAATTTTAATAAGAAGGAATGAAGAGTCTTTGATATACTTTCTACCCATACTCCGGTACCATAAAGTATAATCTAATTAATGTTACCCCCAAAAGTCCTAATAGCTGTTGGATAATACTTCCCTCCTTCTGTGTGGGGGAAAAAAATCAAGGCATTTAAATATGGTGTTATCTTATAAGAGATAGATTGAAATTGACTTTTCCAAAATAGGTTGGGAGAATATCATTCCTAAATATCTAAATGCTATTACTGGTTCAGTGTTGATATTTGCTATCCTCCAGTCCTTTTTCTTTGGTTGACATCTTCTTGTGAATACAACTATTGATTTCTCAGCATTTATCATTCAACTTTCATCAGCAAAGTAGGACCCAAAACTAGCCAACACGTGTTTCAAATCTATTGATATGTGAGACAATAACACAGTGTCATCATCATAAATTAGAATGGAAAGATCTTGATTATTAAGGATAGGTGCGTGATGAGTATGTCCTAGAACTGCTATGACGATATTATTGCCATATAGATTAAATAAATAAGGGGATAGAAAAGAACCTTTTTGAGCACCTTTAAAGCTTGGAATAGAATTTGTAGTCTGGCCTTCAGGACTATATTTGATTTTCACTTCTGTGCCTTGATATTATCTAGTCAATAGCATCTTCTGGTCATAGTTCTCTTTAGCTTCTGCCACAATCTAGTTCTAGAGATACTATCAAATGTTGAATGTAAGTCCATGAAGGCTATACAGAGATGATTATTTACTGAAGAAGTATATTTCTCAGTCAAATGACATAGAACCAGGCAGTGATCAATCACAGAGCATCCTTGGCTCAGAATTTCTGACTTCGCCATCCATTCTTTCAATCTTATGCTTAAATAAGCTTCGTATAGTTTCCCAATAAGTGAGAGGAGGGTAATTGAGTGATAGAGGTCCTAACCTCTTCCCTTTATTCTTAAGAATAGGTACCTCCAAAGCTTTCTTCCAGATAGAAGGGATTCATACTAGTTATATATCATGGAGAAGAGAGATGTCAAAACTTCTGCCCACCACTTTGAGCTTGATTGTAATAAATCTATTGGTACCCCATCCATGCCTCGTGCTTTTCCTGATTTCCTATTCTTTATTAGGTAGCCAATGGTCTTGACTGACACTGGTGGCCAGTGTTCCGGTTCCTCAATCTCAATCAGATTTTCCTCTTCCATATATCTGGTTATGTCCTTGCAATATAAACAGCTGAAAAACTAAACCACATATACAGGGTAATGTAAAAAGGAATAAATATTCTTTTCACTGTTGTTCACAATATGCCAGAACTGCCTACTGTTCTCATTGTGAGTAGCAGATATCATGGCTCTCCATTTGTTCATTAAAGTTGCCTTTTTGTTATTGATTAGTAGATGTTTTCAGCTGTTCTTGGCCATTTTAAGACTCACTAAGGTATATTCTGATTGCTTCAATCTAAACTCCTTATGATAAGCTCTCATTTTTCTCAGGGGGTCTGTCATTCATAGTCAGACCAATCATTCTTCCTTTGTTTTAGTTGGTTAAAGCAAAGTACCTGGTATGCAGATTTACATAAATCTATGATCTGGCTCAAAAGATCATAATAAGATGGAACATCAACAGCTGAAGCACATTTGTTGTGCTTTCTTAGGAGTGGGTTATAGAACTTTTCTTTTTTTTTTTTTTTTTTGCGATATCAATGGGGTCCATTTCCTTATTTTGATTTTCTGAAAGAAAACTCCAAATCCCCAAGTACCTGCAACATCAGACTGAACCTGGAACTCAGCTTCCAGTAACCTATCCTGCCTCTAGAAGAAAACTCAATTATAACTTTCTAAAAACTCCTGCCAAATGAACAGATCAGCTTTCATTGACCCTCATTCTTGGGTGCAGTGATGTGGACGGAATGCTCCCCGCACTGCATTGCAAAAATGGCTCACAAAAGCTCAACCTGAGGCATCCACTCTGCAGGCAAAGTTCAGGTCTCTTAAAGGTTGCGCAGGGTCATCTTGCAATTCCTGCATGCCCTTTCAACCACCTCCTGTAATGCTCCTACCTTACCACATTATTACCTGGTAACTTAGCAATTTCAGTGTCTAGAAATATAGAACTAAGTTTAAGTCCAGTGGCACCTTTAAGACCAACAAAGTTTCATTCTGGGTATAAGATGTATCTGACAAAGTGTGCATGCACACGAAAGCTTGTATCTGGTGAAATGTGCATGCACATGAAAGCGTATACCCAGAATACCCCAACATGGTGCTCATGGGTGCCATGAGGCCCACTGATACCTTTTCTAGTGATGCCAAGTCTTTGTAGAAAGTGGTTAGGGCAAAGTGGGGCTTTTGCCCAGCAAGACTTCTGACTGACCATTGGAAAACTGAGTGGTTGTGCAGATTTTTAAAAACATTGCTTTGGCAGCAGAGTGAGGCTGTCCACATATTTTGGCAGCAGCTGCTACTAGAGCACAAGAATCGTCACTGCATGACTGAAGATAAGCTGCAGCAGCCATTTTTTTGATTGTGTCCACCACAGTGTGTCAGAATTACAATATGCCTCCCTAGGGTTGGGCCAGGTCTCTCCTGGCAACTGGTAGGGGATGGAGGGAATTTGAGTGGGAGGGAGGCCCAGCGGACATTGCAGCAACTTAGCTATATCATTTCTGAAGTGACCCAGAAGTGATGCAATCATGCAGCAACATTGGGTCAATGCTCTGGTAATTGGGCAAAAACTTCAGGTCAGTCATAAGTTCTTTCAGAGCTGTTCTCTCAAGGGCAGTTCCCGAGAGAGCTCTCTCAGCCCCACCTACTTGTTGCCAGCATCCTCAGCCCTGAACCTGGGGTAGTCTTTCCCAAAAGAGAGACAACCCTAAACTACCTCTGAACCTCCACAAGCAGTGCCCTATGAAGCCAGACTTGGCTTAAACAGTGGCTTTTGCTGGGAGGCTAGGAGAACCACATCTTGGCTAAGAAAACTCAGGCCAAAGAGAATTCTCCAGTTTGGCTGTACTGCCAAGCGTTCTCCATGCCAAGCATTCTCCAAGCATTCTCCCAACAACTATCCTGTCAGCTTAGTCCAAAGAGGACTAGAATGGGCAAGTCCCTGCCCTTGACTCATGCATTTTCTATTGACCAAATGGCTAGTCTTTTGTCTGTCAAATGTACAGGCAGGCAGGGACAAAAAGCCTCTGGTCTGTGCTATTGTCATGAACATTGTATGTTTCTGTCCCAAATCCTTACACACCCTGGAACTCAGAAAACACCTCTTTGCTATCTTTACATTTCTACACCTACCTGTTTGTCTAAGATATTTCTCTAAGATATCTGCATTCTTACACCTATGCCAGATATATCAAGGTCAACATTAACTTTCCATGGCTAGTGAATGGTCACCCATTCAGGATCATCCTGCCACACATTAAAAAACATCACTTCTTTTGTCTGGCACCAGGGAAACACCAGTCCATTCTATTGTTTCACAATGGACACCCCCAGTACAGTCATCCAACACCTGGCTTCTATTGTTAAAGCCAGACTCTGCCCCTCTGAGAGCTCATTTGTCATATCTAGGCTTTGCCCATCCTGATGCCATACACCCCTGGGACTCATCATTGGCCCAGGTAATCTATTGTTTTCACCTGAGACCAGCCCCCAAGACCTTCCATTGGTCTGCATTGTTTTCCAATGTCTATAACCGCTCTAGCACATGGCCTCAGATCATGTGCCTCTGCCCTGATGCCAACTGGCAGTCCACCCCTAAACCTCTGGGTTTAGGCCATAAACTCATCTCCATGGACCCCTGCACATCTGGATAGGTTGTATCACCCCATAACCAACCCCTATATTTGCTATCAATCACCTCTGCTTTCTTAGTTCTGTATCGCTTGCTCTTTTGAATGTTTAGTGTGCTTGTAATTAGGGAACTACTTTAATAAAACCTATTTACTTTACTCTTCAAATCTTGGGTCTTCTTACTGTGCCAGACCTCAGTATACAAGTGGTGTGTGATTCCTGTACCCCTCTGGCTTATCCTGCCACTTAGCTAAATTCTCCAAACAACAAGGCAGGCCACTGGTGGTAACATACTTCACAGGGTGTCTGTTGTGGGGAGGGGAAGGGAAAGGAATTATAAGATGCTCTGGGACTCCTTTGGGTAATGAAGCATGGAGTATAAATCCAATCTCCTCCTCCTCCTCCCCCTCTTTTTCTTCTATGGTAAATTTGGCTTCTATTATGAAGTTTTTGTCCAAATATCAGAGTGTTCTACCTATGTGATGATGTCACTTCCGGATCACATTAGAAGTGACATAGATCCGTCGCTGCAATGTCCACTGGGCCTCACTCTTTTTCCAGGTAAGTCCCCACCATCACCACCCAGCTGATCAGTGGTGAGGTGGTGGGGCCTGGTGGCAGGGGACCCCGCATCCACCGGTGGGTCTGGCAACCCTATGCCTGCAGGCTCAAAAAGGTTGGGGAACACTGCTATAGAAAATAAAGGGAAGCATGTTTATTACAGAATCATTGCAGTACAAGCAGGAATGAAGTTTGAGATAGCCTAATTTGCACTGGAGCAGTATTCTCCTATGGTTACCAGAGCTGAGCCTGAGCTCTGAAATACTTAAAGAAATCCTTGTAATAGCTTTTGTAGTTTCAGTCACAGCATATATACCTAAATCCCCTTCTGTCCCTTACTTTGCCCTTTCCATTATGTGACTCAACGCCATTTGAATCCTGCTGTCATCACAGACAGAGCAACTTTGAAAGTCCTGCACCTATGGACCAATCAAGACAGAATGATAGCCTTTCAAAGAAGGGTCATTTCAAGTTGATCTTAGTTATAAATTTTCTACCAGCTCTCATTGCAAACATAACGGAACAGTTAGGGTTCAAGAATTTCCCCAGGTAACTATCATTAGATTAAGTAGAATTATTATTCTGAGCATTGGCTAAAAAGTTATAGCCTCGGCATTATCATCAGTAGGTATTTTCCTGATGATCTATTTGAAATATCTTTTGCTTGACTCATCCTTCCAGCCTCAGAGAAAGCTAACAAGGCCCCCTTTAGAAGCTGTCAGCAAAAATCCCCTGTCAGGGAGAACAACTGTTGTTTAAGGCAGAAGAAAAGAAAGGTGTTACCACCTCCTCCTCCTCCCCCTCCATCTCCCCAGTGGGAGATAAGCACAAAGATCCTGCAGAGATCCCCGCCCCATGTAGTCCACAACATTATATTTTGTGCTATTTTTAAAGGAATGTTCAGTATGCAGGTGAGTCTCATGCTGAGATTCTGATGGATTTAAAGTCTTGGTATGCAGATTAGTATGGAAATAGAGAAAGGAGGAGGAAAGACTACACATTGTTTTCTACATCACAGAAGGCTACTCACATCAGGGGCTTTTCAAATTAGCATTGTTTTGAAATCAGTTTCCACTAACACAGCTAAAAAGTTCATGCTACTGCAACCCTTCATCCTTACAAAGAAAAAGAGATATTTAGGAGTCTTAGGCTGCAGTCCTACAAACACTTTCCTGAGTGTGAGTAAATGGGACTTCGGAGTAGACCTGCTAGGATTGCTCTTTTATGCAGCTAGTTCCGCACCAGATGTGAGTGTGTGCAAATGTGGTCATAATGCTTTACTTTCTAGAGGCATTGAACTGTTTCTCACCATAATGACTCCATTTTGCCTATTTCTAATCATCTGTTGGAAGAACTGCATTTTTGGAGGTTTGAAGAAATAAGGGAAATCTGTTCATGGCATCTTGATTTGCACCACTTAGATTTGTTTGTGTGTGCTGTTGGCACCTGATGAATTTCAAAATGCAACAGTGATCTCTGCCCAGGTTTGAAAAGTGGCCTGTTTAATTTCTGATTTTTTAAAACCATATAATCTGTTGAAAGATTCTGTGCCACCTTTGTATGTCAGCCTCAGATGAGACTGTGATGAAAGAGGACATGCGGTAAAATGCCTGCAGCTGCAGCAAACCTGTCCTGGTTAATTTTTATCTCATCCCCATTAGTGATATGTCACCACCTCAGAATTCTTCAGTCCATTTTCTCCATAAAAATGTCGAGTTGTCTCTTAAATTCATTTACACCATTGGCTTTTATGGCCTTCCTTAAGATCTTACTTTTTGTTATATTCTAGCCTGTGGTTGTGAAATAGGTTTGCCTGAATGCATACACTGGTTGCTCTTAATTTCCACATTTTGGATGTAAGGCCGTGTGCTTCCTAGTGTCTAAATTCCTCACTAATGGGAAAGTTTCATGCAATGAAATCTTTGCTTTGAGTCAGCGTCTGCAACTTTATCTGTGCCTCTGTTTTAATGTCCATTAATAATGTACCAGCCAAAATACTTTTAAAAAGCAAATCCCAATAAGAACTTTCTGGTGTTTTGTTGTTGTTATTGTTGTTGTTTTAAAGACAGATCAGAAGTTTTTTGGGGGTGTGTGGATGATTATTTATTTACGTTATTTATAGTCTGCCTTTCTCACTGAGATTCAGGGCAGATTGCACAGTGTAATTCAATGCAGTCAATATGATGGGACAACCAATAAGCAGTGTAATAGGATTAGAATGCAGAAATTAAAACCACGTAAAAATCTGAAACAAATCTGAAACAAAGCATAATTATTAACATGGGATAGCAAACAATGTAGATATTACATAATAGGATAATATATACAACAGATAATATGGCATTACAATTCACAGTCTTGTTCCCATTATTAAAGCATTATTCCAGAATCATTCAGTTATTATAAAGCCCTATTACCTTTGAAGAAAATGCCTTCCTGAATAACTCAGTTTCCCATAGTATACAAAATACCAGGAGAGCAGAAGCCTTCTTGACCTCATCAGACAAGCTGTTTCATGGGGGGGGGGGGGAATAGAAAATGCACTTATACAGGCAATTGTTGATCTTCCCATTTGTTTGGTGGAACCTATAAATGGTCCTGCACAGATGAGCAAAGCTGTCATGGCAGTGCATAGGGGGAGAGGAAGTCCTACAGATATGAAGGTCCAAGGCCATGAAGAGCTTTGTATATTATATCCAATACGTTGAATTAAGCTCAGTAACTGATGGACAGCCAGTGTTTGACTGTAAAATGGGGCTAATGGGCATGTTCCATCTTGTTACTGATAATAACTGAGTGAGCTGCAGCATTCTGCACCAACTGGAGTCTCCTAATTGACTCTGTGGACAGACCTACGTAAAGTGCACCACAGTAGTCTAGTCTAATGTTACTGTTGTATGGATCCAGGTGGCCAGATCAGGTAAGTCAAGGCAGGAGGGCATCTTCCAGCCTAAAGTTGTTGTTGTTGTTGTTTGGCAGCTGTGTTAACTTGCTTTTCCAGTGGTAATGTTGGATCCAGTATAACCCATAGATTCTTGACCAAGTCAGCAAGGGTCAATTGAACCCCATTGGAGATAGGTAAGCACAATCTAAGAACATAAGAGAAGCCAATGTTGAATCAGGCCAATGGCTCATCTAGTCCAACACTCTGTCACACAGTGGCCAAAAATACCACGTGCCATCAGGGATCCAGCAGTGGGGCCAGGACACTAGAAGACCTCCCACTGCTGCCCCCCCCAGCACCAAGAATAGAGTGCATCACCTGCCCCAGACTGAGAGTTCCTATCTATACCTTGTGGCTAATAGCCACTGATGGACTTCTGCTCCTTCACAATCTCTGCTTTCCCAAGAAACATTACCTCTGTGTTGTCAGAATTTAGTTTCAATTTGTTCACTCTTAACCATTTAACTACAGTACACAGGCAGTGATCCATGACCTCTACTGTATCACCAGGAGCTTTGGATAAATAGATACAAAGAAATAATAGTAATAACAATAATAATAATAATAAACCAAATACATTTTTAAAAATCAAGTAACATCTTTAAACAAAACCAATTAAAACCATCATTTTAAAAAGATCTAAGGTCTTAAAAGCAGCAAATAAATCAGTGATAACAAAATTAAGTAACAGTAGAATTATAAAACATCAGATTTTATAAGTTCAAGAATTATATGCAATATTAAAATTCCATAGACAACATTATAAACATAGGACAGGCCTCAAAGCTCATGTCAAAAACCAGAAGGCTTTAGTCTTTGAAAGAGGAGTGCCAGGAAAAGAAATGTTTCAGTGGTGGGTTCCACCTTAGGGGTGCTACACCTAAGATGGCCCTATCACTCACCCCTCCTTGGATAATAAGAGAGGTAGAAAAGGATCTTAATTGACACAGGGGAACACACATTCTTTAAGGACCCAGTCCCCAAGCCATTTAAGGCTTTAAAGCCATCAGCACCCTGGATCCCTGTAAATTTGTATTTTGATGCAGTCACACATATCATGCTCCAGATTAATTCATCTGCAGGTACAAAGACTTTGACCTATAGCATGCAATTTTCCTGCTTCCCCCATCAACAGTCCTCAAAGTCCCCTGATATGGTGTTCCTGGGGAAGAAGGGGCTGCTGGGGAGGGAGGGATCATATGCTATAGGCAGAAGTTAATCTAGATCCAAGCAGTAAGTACAAGATTGCTTTTTGGTCACTATTTATGTGTATATAAGACATTGTCCTGCAAAGTAATAGAGGAAAACAATAGATTGGGAAGGACTAGAGATCTCTTCAAGAAAATTGGAGAAATCAAGGGAACGTTCCATGCAAAGCTGGCCATGATAAAGGACAAAACCGGTAGGAACCTAACAGAAGCAGAAGAGATTAGGAAAAGATGGCAAGAATACACAGAAGAACTATACAAGAAGGACCTCGATGTCCTTGACAACCACGATGGTATAATCACTGACCTCGAGCCAGACATCCTGGAAAGCGAAGTTAAATGGGCCTTAGAAAGCATTACTAACAACAAAGCTAGTGGAGGTGATGGTATCCCAGCTGAGTTATTCAAAGTCTTAAAAGAAGATGCTGTTAAAGTGCTGCACTCAATTTGCCAACAAATTTGGAAAACACAACAGTGGCCACAGGATTGGAAAAGGTCAGTTTACATTCCAATCCCAAAGAAGGGCAACGTCAAGGAATGTTCAAACTATCGCACAATTGCACTCATTTCACACGCTAGCAAGGTCATGCTCAAAATCCTACAAGCTAGGCTCCAACAGTACGTGGATAGAGAACTGCCAGAAGTACAAGCTGGGTTTCGAAGAGGTAGAGGAACTAGAGATCAAATTGCCAACATTCTCTGGATTATGGAGAAAGCAAGAGAGTACCAGAAAAACATCTATTTCTGCTTCATTGACTATGCTAAAGCCTTTGATTGTGTGGATCACAATAAATTATGGCAGGTTCTTAAAGAGATGGGATTACCAGACCACCTCACATGTCTCCTGAGAAACCTGTATAAGGGTCAAGAAGCAACAGTTAGAACCGGATATGGAACAACTGATTGGTTTAACATAGGAAAAGGAGTTCGACAAGGATGTATATTGTCACCTTGCTTATTTAATTTATATGCAGAGTACATCATGCGAAATGCTGGCCTGGATGAATCACAAGCTGGAGTTAAGATTGCTGGGGAAAAGATCAATAACCTCAGATATGCAGACGATACCACTCTGATGGCAGAAAGTGAAGAGGACCTAAAGAGTCTCTTGCTCAGGGTGAAAGAGGAGAGTGCAAAAGTGGGCTTGAAGCTCAACATCAAAAAAACTAAGATCATGGCATCTGGCCCCATCACTCCTTGGCAAATAGAAGGGGAAGTCGTAGAAGTAGTAACAGACTTCACGTTCCTAGGATCCCAGATCACCGCAGATGGTGACTGCAGCCATGAAATTAAAAGACGCCTGCTCCTTGGGAGGAAAGCGATGGCAAACCTAAACAGCATGATAAAAAGCAGAGACATCACCTTGCCAACAAAAGTCCGCATGGTCAAAGCAATGGTATTCCCCGTAGTAATGTATGGCTGTGAGAGTTGGACTATAAGGAAGGCCGAGCGCCGAAGAATAGATTCTTTTGAACTATGGTGCTGGAGAAGACTCTTGAGAGTCCCTTGGACTGCAAGGAGATCAAATCAGTCAATCCTAAAAGAAATCAACCCTGACTGTTCCCTGGAAGGCCAGATCCTGAAGCTGAAGCTCAAATACTTTGGCCACCAAATGAGAAGGGAGCATTCACTGGAGAAGACCCTGATGCTGGGAAAGATTGAAGGTCAAAGAAGAAGGGGACGGCAAAGGATGAGATGGTTAGACAGTGTCATCGATGCAACGAACATGAAATTGAGCAAACTTCAGCGGACAGCGGAAGACAGGAGGGCCTGGCGTAATCTGGTCCATGGGGTCGCGAAGAGTCGGACTCGACTGTGCGACTGAACAACAACAACAAAGACATTGTCCTCCCACGGACTCCCATCCTCCATCATTCTGAGGGGGGAGAAGCTCAGCTGAAGCCTCAGAAAGGGAGTTGCGAGGTTAATTCACCACCACTGGTGCTCCCTGGCTGTTACTGCCTTCCCAATCATCTCTCTCTTGGGTCCCCTTCTGCAGTTTACAGCTCCTCTTTTCCTCTCCAGCTCCAGTGTCTCTTCTCCCCCTTTATTCTGCTCTCTCTTCCTCTCCACCCTTCTCCCTTCTATCCATCCATTGATTCCTTCACCCATCCCTCTCTATTTCTGCGTAGTCCATTGGCTGAGGTGAAGATCCCTTCCCTGCCTTGGTCTGCCCTTGCATGCCACTCCCACAGAGCACCAAAGTTCAGTGGGGCCAAGGAGCTAATTGGGCATCAGCTGCTGCTTCCAAGGCATCACCAGATACCTCTGTGCTGGGTCAGTTGAGTTCTCCAGCATCTTCTCTTGTTCTTCCTGTCTCTGGCATGCCTCGCGGAGATGAGGCCTGGCACAACCCGGCTTCCCTGCCACTCCTCCACAGCCCAGCTCTCTTCTCTGATCACCTGGTTGCCAGCCCCATTCCCACCCTCAGGGCTGGCACTGTGGGTCCCCAAGCGGTCAGTCTGTCATGAGGATGGTGGGGCCACAGCAGCTTAACTGGAGGAGGGTCCAGCAGGGTGGGCATCAGGCCCATAGCCAGGAATTTTTAATTTGGGGGGCCTTTAAATAAGTCAGGGGGCACCCTGCACACACCTCTGCACACGTACCCAAGGGAGTGCCTGTGCTGGATGGGAGGTCAGGGGGCCTTGGAGGTAAGTCAGGGGGCCGGGCCCCGAGACACCCCACTGTAGCTACGGGCCTGGTGGGCATCTCTCTCAAGTCGTCCACAGTGAGAGTGTTTGACCTGGGCCAGGACACAAACTAAAGGAAGGATATCAGTTAACTGAAGAATGGAAAGGATGGCAAATTACATGTGCTCCAATTATGGAATTAATTTTAGAAGGTCTCCTACTTAAAGTGCAATTAAGGTGGAGTGAAAAATTAGGAACAATGAAGAAACGGAACAGGGGGAAAGCTACACATCCCTATTTATAAAGAAGCAAACGTGAATAAATTAAAGCTCAAAGGCAAACTGCCCTCAGAAATAAATCAAGCTTTGGGGTTACTTAAAAAATGTATAGGTAAATGAGTAGAGTGGAATAAAATCAAATGAAATACAACATTCTACCACTAATAGAGTCAGGCAAATAATAAATGAACAAAACTAATCTGTTCTACACTAGCTGAGCTAATGAGTGTCGCATGGGTCACATCCTCAAATTGCAAATAAATGTTATCATTTATCAAAATAACATGTTATTCAATAAATCTTCCCCACCACTGTTTGCACTTATCTGCTGTATCATTTCATATTTCTTTCCGATTTAACAAACCATTTCCCCTGTCTGACCTCACATAATAGAAAACGACTGAAATCAGACAGTAGCTAATTCAAGAACCATATCATTTAGAGCTAAAGAGAGCCAGGACCACATTTTTATGAGCTTCTGTACATCTTGCTACATGTCCTATGCACAGATTTTAGCAACTTTTTTCTGTCAGAAGAAGCTTGAAATATAAAGCAAAGCTGCTTTTGTAGGTGTGCCAAATTCGAATATTAAGAACACAGCAGTGAGAGACATACTCAGGACCTCCCCATCAACTGTTGGACGACACTCCAGTGATTTGGGGTTAAGCAGATATGGGTAAATGTTGACATAAATATATTTAATTGGGTGTACTGTTTTTATTCCATTTCTTTTTTCTTAACCACTCTGACTAAGTAAGAAGTTGAAATGTATAAGGCACTATTGATTCAAATCTCAGGTTAAAGAACCAGTGTCAAAGAAAGGCTTGTTTGGGATACTGAGATATTTGCTTATGGCATTTTCCACATGTTTGCACTTGATAGTTGTTACCCTAACCTCTCATTCTGGTCCTCTCGCTGGCCTCCTCTGTTGGGCAGTGAATCTGGGTCAGAGAGCAAAAGACAGTTATTGAAGGGGAAGAAAGGAACTATGCTAAACCCAGTTCTCTTTTGCTGAGAATGAATAAGCAACATCCTGATGGAGCCTGGAAAAACTATAGCGGCTTCCCCAAAAAACAGAAGTAATGAGACCACAGTTAGAAATCTCTAGTCATTACATCAGTGTGCCTTTTGCCACAAAAGAACTGTGCACTGGCATGTTTATCACCTCACTCAGAAACAATGTCCATATTTGGAGCTAGCCATCTTAAGTATCCATCCAGGGTAACTCCTTGGCCTAAAAATCACCCTCCCTTTTTGTATAATCTAGACGTACACCTAGCCTCTATCTATACCTCCTTTATACTTGCACTATAGCCAACAAATGAATCATTTCCACAAAATGTGCTTCTATTTCCCTCCCAAGTACATTCATCTCTAGGAAGCTTCCAAGATCGCTGATCTCCCCCCCCCGCCCCGTATTTTTATCTGGTCACCCAGGCCTCCTTCATTGGTGCTGGGATATTAGTCACACTCCATCCACCCTACTCCTCCAGTTAAAAGAAGTGTCTTACTTGTACTCTTGGTGCTTGCAATCACACTGCCTTGTCCAGACCTGCTAATTCCACTAACCTGCATGCTTTGCAAGATTCCCCTTTGATGTCTTATTCCTAATTTCAGTCCCATGTGGAGTATCTGTGTATTCCTTTGTTCTCTACCAAGCTAGCCCAAGTAATCTGGAACTGAAATTCTGGAGAGAATTTTGGTGCTATCCATAGAACCAACTCAAACATTAGTTCAGGAAAGCTTGAGATCCAATCCTACTTGCATGACTTTACTTATTTGGAATGTGTGTGTGAGAAGGCTGACATATTGCTGGGAAATTATTCCATCATGTCCCTGTATATTAGCAGAGTATACTAGGCTGTGACCACAGCACAAGGCATGTAGTCAGCTGAGTCTGTGTCTGTGCAAGCATGAAACAAAAGATACATGGAGCCTCCTTAAGATTTCAAACTAATAAGGAATTTATTATAAGAAAGCCATTCACTAGATAGGAAAGATGAGAGACAGCATATCTAATCTAACTCACTGGATGTCCAGAGATGCCAGACATGCAGGGCTATTTTTGGGCAGGAATGCACAGGATCGGAGTTCTGGCTGGCTCCTGAGTTGGCCACGCCCAGCAGGAACTCATTAGCATAATAGACCACACCCAACAGCAGAAACTTATTAGGATTGGCTACATTAGGGGTGTGTGGCCTAACATGCAAAGGACTTCCTGCTACCAAAACAGCCCTGGATTTTGACAACAAACCAGATAAACAGAATAAGAAGCAAAAGGTGGGTGTGGCTGAATGACCACACTTCTGGCAACACGGGGGGCTGGCCTAATATGCTAATGAGCTGTGCTATCAGGGTATGGCCTCATATGCTAATGAGTTTCTGCTGTTGGGTGTGGCCTATTATGCTAATAGGTTTCTGCTGGGCTTTTTCTACAAAAATAGCCCTGAAGACATGTGTCCTGCTCTCATGGTGCTAAGATGGAGAGTCTGGCAACGTGTGCGAGAGAGGTGCCAAGCTGGAAGGAAGGAACTCCCCTGAGGGTAGCAATCTACACTTCAAAGGGATTGCAGTAGAGAAGAAAGGAAGGATTGCTCTGCATCCCATGCCTCCCTCCCTCCCTCTCTCTCTGACTCTTTGGTAGCCCCCTCTGAAGACTGAGGCTAAGAGAAAGAAGATTTGGACACAAGGGCTTCTTTTGACAAGTAAAGCCCTAAGTACATTTTAAGTTGGCACAGTCACATGAGAGGTTCAGATTCACCAGAAGATTTTGCTGTCAGGCTGCTGACTTTCTTTTCACTATTTAAACAATTGTATAGACAGTAGGGCTTCCTACAAAAGTAATCTTATTTCTGCTCCTGTGCTGAGATGGGATCAATTTAAATTCAACCATTTTAGACTGCAGTTTATCCCGTGTCCTATAAGATACACAGTGTTTTAACATCTTGCCTTCTAGCATCTCTTTCTGTCAGAAGGATTTTTTTAAAATATTGGACCTACAACGGTCTATGCATTAAAGCCACTAGCAAATGGAATTTAAAAAGTGAGCTCCTACATATAAGCTTTACAGATCCTCTGTTTCTCATTCTTTCAAAAGAATCTATATATCATATACAATTATTATTTGTCTTTTACCGTTTTTGTGCTGCATTGCAATACTATGGAGGGGTTTTTTTTTTTTCACCTTAATGATTATCTTGCTTCAGATATCAAATAACGAACTGAGTCTTTGCAATCTGGAGAAACTCTTAATTGCTCTACTAATGTGCTGCTCTGTGCATAGTGTGTTCTGATAGCTGGCAGTGAGAAGTCCCTGAAGGAAATAGAGTCGCTCTAGGGCTATAAGAAACTAATACGTTCTTGATTGCACCCCAAGTTGCCTGAACATCTGTCTCTAAAGAACTGTCCTGTGGTGACGGTGATCTATTTCCAAGGTAAGACCTGCCTGAGGACTAATGACATGTGTCAGTTGTGCAATGTAGCTGTGACACTGCTGTAACCGCAGTGTGCAATGTCACCTTCCTGAATGAACCATTCTCTTTACAACAGTCTATCACAGTATCCGCATCACAGAAATATGAGATGCTGGCGATCCAGCCTGAATGCTGATTGTGGTTCCTTGATGAGATAATTTTTTTGGCCTGTGGCAATGGGATTAAAGGGTAAAAAGGGTTTAAGAGAGCAGACACGCATTGACTGAATCATTTTTTAGGGTATATATTCTGTGGATTCTTCCAGTGTAGAAAAATTGCATAAAAACAGAGTAGATCTGTAGGTCAACAAAATAAAAAATCAAAATCAAATCAATAGAAGAAAAAATACAAATTAAATAAAACAAATAAAAAATAATCAGCTAGATCTTGGGCTGGTCCTAGATCTAATAGGTCACCTTGTCAAAGGGTACAGGGCACAAGCCATGAGCCAAGAGCTCTTAAGCATTTCCCCTTGAGCTCATGCCCGGTGACTCACGCCACCCGCCATGCCCGAACTTAATCCCTGTATATGGGAAGAGCAAACAAAAGATGACTGCTGACGTTCAGCTGGCAACAACTTCCCTCGCAATCTGCCTCCTTGCTTTATATGCCTGATAAAATCTCAGGTGGGGTATACAGTTCCATTTTATCTTGTTACACTTTTATGTACCAAAAATATGCCATGAACAACAGCATTTACCTGCCACCATGCAGCCTACTGTTAAGTGAGAATCCCTGTTTTGATTTGAAAACAGCAAATTTCTAATTGTAGGTATACAATTAGTTGACAGTAATTTCTGCTCATGGCACTGAGACCACTGAGAGTAGCTTAGCACTGGCCAGGGTAACATTGTCATTTTTTTCATATCTTCCCCTATGATCCACCGTTCTTACCCCTCTGTCCTTATCTGAATGGCAGATATATGTCCACACCGGCATATATTAACAAATATTTACCATGAGCATTGGCAGTTCTGAATTTGCATAAACATGTGCATATATTTAATAATTACACATGTTATGGATCAACATAAAGCTGGTTAGTTTCATGCATTTCTGTAACATAAATTATTGAGTTATGTCATTGAGAATCAGATGTGTTGAACATCCAAAGTGTGCAGTTAAATAAGGTAGAGGAATTCTCTGGGTGCTCTACATTATTCAGGGTTTCCTCCATATTATTTCCGTTTCGAAAGAATTTTCTTAAAAGTCTTCTGGGGTTTCTCTCCTGTTCCTTGCCTGTAATTCAGATATGCTAACTGGAACAAGTTTCCTGCTTACCCACACGACATATTTTTCCCCCTTGAAAGTTGTTGTACAGACATAGGCAAAGCTGTGAGGACCAGAGGTTTCCCTCGGCTCCTTCATTAGCCAAGCCTCTCATTCCTTGAGGACCACATCAATACAAACTCTCAACAATTACCAATCAATCCCTCCATCACCATACTGGCAGTAAAATGATGCTTTCCCCCAGCACTACTGTCACTGATTAAGAACGTAGCTTTATGAGCCATGATCATAACAGTGGCCATCTAAAGTCTTACTAAAAACTAGTACACATTACAAATACAACACAGATAAGACACTTCAGTACATCCTGATTTGTCCATGTCTTTATGCCCTTGTCCCTCTTTTCATCTGCCATATCACTCAAAGGACAGAGTATTTATGAACAAGCTCATACAGTACTTTGTCTGGTACAGAATAAATAGGCATTGAATATATTCATTAGAATACATTAGAATATTCCAGTGATTTGAACAATTAACTCTGCATAAGGTAGATATTTAAGATGGCAGGATTTGGTTTCTGATTGGACTTGTGTATCTTTGCCCACATTGCTGCGCTCCTTTACCTGGAAGTAAGCCCCATGGAATAATGTGGGATTTGCTTCTGAGCAAACCTCCCTAAAATGGAACTGCTAATCTCTGCCCTAATACCAGAATAAACTTGGGAGTTTGCTGAAATTCCAGTACAACAGGCTAAATTAAAGCCTTTCTTTGTGACTATTTTCATTCATGCTGGTCTGTTGTCAGTTTTAAATCTTGATTAGATGCAAGCCTTCGTCAGCACAATCCTATCTTCTGCAAGTTTCTGTTCTACAGATATGCTAATGGCAGAAGACCATTAATATCTGAAGTACAAATTTTAGATTATAATAAAGCCTCATCGTAATGGTTCGCTTTAAAGTTAACATCCAGTCATGTGTACACATTTTACAAATAATTTACATACAGTTTATGCCACACAACTGCCACAATGCATACCCTAATAGCTAAAAAAGTATTCATGCAATATTAACTGTTGTATTTTCTACTCTAAATGTCTTAAATATGTTCAGTCAGCTACTTCTAATATAACACACACCATTAAATGTGAAGCAAATGTGTTTGTAGTGGCTGCACATTCAAAGTGCCCTAACAAGATGTAAATAAGTGCTGGAAGATATTCTGTAAGCACCTGTTACTAATCTACATAAATGGTAACCCATGTGGAAAGTTCTGTGTATTCCATAAAACTTCTGTTTTGTTTTTTTTATGAGCAGCCTTCTGAACCACCTGGCATGCCGTTTTTAAATCCTAGGCTAAGTGGCTCCCATTTGAGGATGAAAGTGACACAGTGACAATGTGGTGCTCTCTATACCATGGTCATAATTCTTAAATCAGTAGCTTTCCATAGTCACTTCCTGCAAATCCGGTCTGTAAATGTCTCCTGGGCTTTTCTGAACACTTTGACTCAATCAAGACGCTTTGGGGCACAGTGCTCTGTTATCTTACCTTAGTTTTTCTTAATAAAAGAAATCCCAGCGAGTGCCCTCGCTTTCCGGTCTGGGTCCTTTTTGGCTGCGGCTGCCGCCACACAAACATGCCTCAGGCAAAAGATCTCCTGCATCCCCCCTAGAGTTGCCAGGTCTGGGATGGAAAATACCTGGAGACTTTGGGGTGGATCCAGGAGAGGGTGGGGTTTGGGGAGGGGAGGGGCCTCAGCATGGTACAATGCCATAGAATCCTCCCTTCAAAGCAGCCATTTTCTCCAGGGGAGTTGTAAAAGCGGGAGATCTCCAGGTCCCACCCGGAGGCTGGCAACCCTAATCCCTCCCCTGAGGAGAAGAGGAAGCATAAGAAGAAGTGTTTGGTTCAGAGTCCTAACTCTTACTTTGTGGATGTGAAATGTCCAGGTTGCTACAAAATCACCACTGTGTTCAGTCACGCTCAGACAGTGGTTCTCTGTGTTGGCTGCTCAATTGTCTTGTACCAGCTCACTGGAGGGAAGGCCAGGTTGACAGAAGGATGTTCCTTCAGGCAAAAGCAGCATTAGATTTCAGCAGCTGGTGGTCCCAGATGGACTATGTGCATAGCTGCTGGCTCAAGAATGTAGATCAGGGGATGCGAGAAACATGGGCTATGACTGCACAGCTCTTGAGGCTTCAGCCACTCGCCATGTCATACGAGGAAGAAATGTGCACTGTCCTCGTAACCTCACCCATTTGACTCAATAAATTTTGGATAAAAATAAAGAAAGAAAATAAACCCCAGTGATTTATTTACTTTATTCATAGCCCACCTTTCTCTCTGGAAGTCAAGATGAATTGCAGAATAAAAAAGTTTTAATGTAATGAAATTTGTTCCTCAAGAACTAACACCTCTCTGCCTCTTTCTCTCCTTGTTTGGAAAGTTTTTTGGACTGGACATTCCCTTAGTTGCACCTTCCTTTATCCAAGGGCTTAAGACTATCTCTACTGTCCACAGCCAAGAATCCAGAGATGACTTTTGAATCTCCCTGCTTCCATCCAACTCCAGGAAATACAAATGTTTTGTTCCTATTATTCCTCACTGTTATCATTATTCCAACTCATGCTCATTTTTTGATCTTGGGGTGTTCCTATAGTGTTCCTATTCAGGTTCTCGTTCAGCCTAGTCCTACTGCATATAGCTTTTGCCCAGGATTTTCTCTCTTTTTTTTGGAATTTTTTTATTGCTTTTCACTAAACCCTAACAACTACAAACTACAAACTAAACTCTAAAAAAAAACAGAGTAGGCAAGGATCTTCAAAGGTCTACATTCGAATTTAGGAATTCCCTATAGATATGATTACAAAGTAGTTATAGTAAAATAGCTCTAGCTAGAAATACAATTTAAGGTAACATCATAGTACATTATCTCAAGTAAAAAAAACAAACTAGATTCCCAGATCTTCACTTTGACTTTTTCTTCTGGTTACTTTTCTTCTACTTCTCGAAGGGGATTTTGACTTTAAATGATCTAGAAGCTGCCACCCCTAGTTCAGATTCAGAGTCTATAAAGTCGCCTAAAGACATTGATGTGGATGAGGAACTGCCACTGCTTGTCCCATCTTGTTCACTTGTATCCGTAGCATTTTTGTCCTTTACTTCTCCTTTTGGTTTCACTGGGGTTTGTTGCTATTCCAGAAATGTTTTAGCTTTAGCCAAAGAGTCAATCTCTTTTTCCCCCCTTATAATTGAAAGTCAGTCCTTCTGGCATAAGCGATCAATATGAAATTGAATTTTCTTGCAGTAGTGTTGTAACATTTTTATATTGTTTTCTATTTTTCCGTATTTCAAATGGAATGTCTTTGGGGGGCGTGGCCTGACACTAAGAAGAATGGCTGCACAATTCTAGAGCTCTGCTCCTTCTCACCCCAATACCTCCTAAATCGCACCACTTTTGATTGCAAACGACTCTAAATATATGGGGAGATCCAGTGAGAGACCCAGGAACCAGAAAAAAGATACAGAGCGACCACTTACTGACTACTTCCAACTTGCTACAACGACTGCAGGCCGATCTGCTTCTAAAACTACTGAAGACAAGATGGCTGACGGCACTCAGCAACAAGGTACAGATGATTTGCAAATTGACTCTCAAAATGTTTTAAAACAAATGAGCAAAATGGAGACAAGAATTTTAGACTCCATGAAGGCATTATTTGAGCCTATACAGACCCAGCTAAATGATATAAAACAAGCTCTGCAGGAAGTTGATAAAAAAGCAGATCATGCAACTTCTTTAGGTTTACAAGCTGCAGAAGCAATTAAAACTTTTAAAACTGAAGAGACAGTAACTCAGAAAAGACTGTTGGCTCTAGAAATGGAGACCAGGCAATATAATTTGAAATTTCGCGGTTTTCCTGAGGACGCTGAAGAGAAAAGTGAATTACAAATATTTCTGGCACAATGGCTTGCATCTATTCTTAAGCTTGAAGATGGTGTGGCCCCTATGATTTTAAAAGCTCACAGATTGGGACAGAAAAACAAAGATAAGCGTAGAGGACCAAGAGATATTCTGGCAACGTTTCTGGATGCAAGAACCAAAAATAAAATACTAACAGAAGCCAGAGTAAACAAAAATCTTCCCTTTTTGGATATTAAAATAGAAGTTTTCCCTGACTTACCCCCGGATGCTATTGCACAGAGAAGGACTCTAAAGCCGATCACCATGCAACTCAGGGAAGCAAACATAAGATATAGATGGTCTGCTGCTGCAAAATTGCAAGTATGGCACAAAGGAACATTGTACACAGCTACAGACCTGGAATCTGGTCAAACATTACTGGAACTCCTGGAAATCACCCAGCAATCTATGGAGACTGACAGACAATCTTTTAAAAGAAGACTGCAGTACAATCTAACTCCACATAAGGAAAACAAAGTAATGGCACGTCCTTGACTTATAACTCACTGAGAGTAAATGTATAATTATCTGCTGTATGAAGGTTTCATAAAGTGGTCATTTATTCTAATGGTTTAAAGATTATTATGTTAAATATGTATACAATATTCTAAAGACCATATATGGTATTGGGGGGAAGGGGGAGCAAGTAATATTCACACCAGTTCCTTCTATAGTTAAAGTCTGGATATAGTCTCAAATTCATAACTTCGATCCTTGTTCTAAGGAGTGGGAGATTTAATCTCACTACCTCTCCCAAGTATTTGGGGAAGGGTTACAGGAAGTTCTTTTTCTTTTACCCTTAGTCTTTTTATTTTGGTGTGTGTTTTCAGTTAGGGGTGGGGGGGGTTGTTATTAGAGTTAGATATTGAGTATAGTTACCAAACAGGTTAAGTTAAGTAAAGTTACTGTTACACAGTTGATAAGGCAGGTAAGGCAGTATTAGTCTCCAGGAGAGTAGTTAAAGCTAGTTACAAAAGTAATATTTTCCTTGACTTTTCATTTCTAGGAAAGAGTGATAGTAATTCCTTGGTTACGTTGCACGCATTGTTTTATTATATACAATAATCAGGTAGAATATATGTAAGATATACCATTTACATCTGTGCAAAAGTATTGTTATTTTGTTGATTCTATAAAATGTCAAAACTACTTAGATGCATGACTTATAATACCAGAGGCATGAGCAACCCTGTGAAACGTAAGCGTATTTTTGCGCAAATAACTAAAGAACATCCAAATATTGTTTTTCTTCAGGAAACACACAACACTGCTAAGTATCCATGTCTTTTTAAATCACAAAAATTCAAATATCAATGGCAGTCGTATGGCTCCTCTAAATCTCGAGGTGTAGCCATCCTAATTTCAGCTAATACTAACTTCACGCTTAAGAAAATACTCAAAGACCCTGTAGGTAGATTTTTATTTGTGGTAGGAAGTGTTGATACAACTGTTGTAACTCTAGCTGTTTTGTATGCACCAAATACAAATCAAATAGCTTTTATGACTGAAGTCCTAAATAAGCTAGCCAACTTTCAAGAAGGTGATTTAATAATCGGGGGAGATCTAAACTGTATTATGGATTATTCCTTGGATAGATCCTCCTTCAATAAGATGCAGAAAAAATGCATACAGATTGAGAAGAAACAAACCCCCTTGCGAGGTTGATCCAACAATATTCTTTAATAGATATCTGGAGACAGTTACATATAGGAGAACGTGACTACACATATTATTCACAGAGACATAAAACCTATACCAGAATTGATTACATATTAGCTTCACCATCTATAATAAATAAAATTAAATCAGCCCAAATTGGGAATCTGCAATGGTCTGACCATCATTGGGTCAGCTGTGATTTAGAACTAGGTATGGAAGTAAGACAAAAAACATGGAAGCTGAATACAAATTTATTAAAAAATCAAATCATAGCAGCTGAGATAGAATCAGTCATTAAAAATTATTTCATAGACAATAACACAGAAGATGTATCCCCAGCAATTATTTGGGATGCAATGAAGCCTGTCGTAAGGGGTGAGTTGATATCCAAGGCAGCTTATCTAAACAAACAAAGAAAGCAAAAAAGAGAAAAACTGTTAACAGAAATAGCTGTGCTGGAAATGAAACACAAACAAACAGGCAATAAAAAAGCATACAAGAAATTATTAGCCATAAGACGGGAGCTAGACACACTTGACATCAATCAAATACAGCAAAACTTACTCTACTTGCAACAAAAATCATGGCAAAACACATCGAAGGCACTGAAAGTTTTGACTAGAAGAGTCAGACAGAAAAGGGAAGCCAGATTAATTACCTCAATAAAGGACAGACAAGGTAAACTACAATTTGAAACACAGCAAATAACAAAGGCTTTTTTAGAATATTATAAACAATTATATGAAACAAAAGAAATAAATGCAACCTC
The DNA here is from genome assembly GCA_029375565.1 of Gekko gecko. Lineage (NCBI taxonomy): Eukaryota > Metazoa > Chordata > Lepidosauria > Squamata > Gekkonidae > Gekko > Gekko gecko. The sequence continues at coordinate 56,718,488 of JAPDNY010000003.1, read as the reverse complement.
AATTAAAATATATCTAGAAAAATACTATAACAATATTAAATTGTCAGAAGAACATAAAGCAGTAATGGAGAGTCCTATTACTGAAAAGGAAGTGATTGCAGCTATTAAAAAATCCAAGTGTAATAAAGCTCCTGGCCCGGATGGCTTTAGCTCTGAATTATACAAAAAATATCAGGATACCATAGCTTTACCCTTTACTAAAACCTGCAACTATGTCATGCAATATGGAATTTTACCCCCTTCGTGGCTGCAAGCCTCAATAATAGTTATTCCAAAAGCAGGTAAAGATTTGACTGATGTTGCCTCTTACAGGCCAATTTCCCTTTTAAACAGTGATTTTAAGTTCTTCTCCACTATAATAGCATCACGTCTAAGCTCATTTGTGACGCAATATGTCCATCAAGACCAAGTTGGCTTTATGCCCCATAGAGACATTACGGACAGTACTTATAAAACACTGAGTTTAATTAATTTTTGTAAACAAAATAAATTACAATCCATTTGTGTTGCCTTAGATATACAAAAAGCCTTTGATTCAGTTAACTTTATATATTTAAAACAATTGCTAAAACATTTAGGCTTTGGTGAAAGCTTTATACGCATAATTAATGCAATATATGATCAACCTACAGCTCAACTTTGTATAAATAGCTCTATTTCGGATAAGTTTAATTTAAAACGGGGCACTAGGCAGGGATGCCCATTATCTCCTCAATTATTCGCTTTGGTAATGGAGCCTTTAGCCTCAAGGATTAGAATGCATTCAAATCTACATGGGATACATATAGCAAATAAAATTTTTAAATTAGCTTTATTTGCAGATGATATTTTATTATTTTTGACTAAACCTACAATTTCTTTACCATCGCTTCAAAAAATATTGGAAGAGTTTGACAATGTATCAGGATTACAAGTCAATATTGCCAAATCCTCTATTTTTCCAATATACTTAGAGGATGATACTGTGAAAAAGCTTAAAAAATCAGTCCTTTATAAATGGACCACAAAATATTTGAGCTATTTAGGGCTTAAAATTCCTTTGCAACTTAAAGATATACATTCAGTTAACTATGATTCCTTAATAGAAGAACTAAAGAGAAAATTTACTCAATGGCATAAAATGTCTCTTTCTTGGCATGATCGCCTAAACATCATTCGAACATATGTATTACCTAAGTTCTTATTTCTTTTTAGAATTCTACCAATAACAATATCTAAGAAACAAATTGAGGTATGGCAAAAAATCTTATTAAACTTTTTTTGGGCTTATAAACGCCATAGGGTTAGTGTGGAAACATTAACCAAGCATAAACTTAAAGGGGGACTAGGCTTTCCAGACCTATATAAATACTACCAAGCTAATCACCTAGCCAACATTCTCAAAATGCTACATGATTACCAAAATAAGGATTGGATTATAATACAAACACACTATACCTACCCATATGATGTTCCGGAAACAATCTGGCAAACATCTTCAGAACGTTCCAAAAAAATAACTGATAGTCTGATCCTGCAAACCTTCTTAGCCACCTGGGAAAATAAAAGAAAACAATTGATCCCTGGACTTTCAAAATTCCAACATCTCTTTAATCAAAAAAGTTTATTACCTCCAAATTTCCCAATACACCAGGAAACATGGAAAAAAGCAAACATTACAAAAATTGAAGATATTGTAGAAAACAATATTTTAATGAATAAAACTCAATTAGAAGCAAAACTGTGTTCTACTATCTCTTGGATGCAATTTCTACAAATATCCCACTTTTGTTCTCAAATACATTTAAATAATATCATTAAGCGTCCTTTATCAAATTTTGAAAAGATATATAAATGGATGAATACCTCTAGAAGACAACTTATGGCTAAACTATATTTAGAATTAATGGAAATAGAGTCTCACAACTTATTGACATATCAGAAAAGGTGGCATTCTATCTGTAATTCTATTTTATCTGATGACGACTGGCACTACATATGGAGGACGTTTCCCTTTAATACGAATATTATAGAAATAAAATTACAAACTTTTAAAATACTTACTTTTTGGTATTTAACACCTCAGAAATTATCGCATATAACATCTGCTGTTTCTCCTGCATGTTGGAAGAAATGTGGAGGTGTGGGAAATTATGTCCATTGTTGGCTTGAATGCCCAAAACTAGAGCTGTTCTGGACAGAAATAATAACTCAGGTTAAAAATATAACTGGTTATGAATTGCAATGCACAGTGGAACATATACTACTAAATAGATGGCAAATGCATATACAATCTAGTAATACTATGAAAAGAATAGCCATTTTGTTGGCAGCAGCTAAAAATGCAGTAGCCTTATTTTGGAAAGACACTAAAAGTCCTCAACAACATCATTGGCATGCTAAACTTTGGAAGTTCTATATAATGTCAAAAATAACGGAAAATGTAGATGGAAGAGATGTATACAAATCTTCTTTAGATCACGCTATGATTTGGTTCCCTATTGTGGAATATTTAATTGATCAGGGTGAAATCCCTACTACAGTTAATGACTTAAATTTATGGTAAGATGTGAATGTCTCCTTGATTTGAAAAATGTAAACTGATACTGTAACTTTGAAAATGTAATACTCTTTTTAGTAACTCTAACACTCTTTTCGTGTATACTCCAACTTACCTGTTTTGTTAATTGCTATTTTCCTTTTTTGCATTTATTAATAAAATGTTATTAAAAAAAAAAAAAAAAAAAAATGGAATGTCTTTCAAAGTCTTTATTTTTTCTTGGATTTTTAAGGTTGTCCCATTAGTTGCTTTCAAAATCAAGTCTCTTGTTGATCTTCTTAAAAATTTCACAAAAATTTCCCCTGGAGGATTATTTTTCTTAATAAACTCAGGCTAGATCTGATAGATCATGTCTATATCCGATTGTAATGTTTCCGGTTCACAATTTATCAAAGGAGCCAATGCTTCACTTAAGATCTGTCTGAGATTTTCGTCTTTTATTTCTGAAATCTAAGGATGTATGAGGATCTTTCCACTTGAAGTTGTAGTAGTTGTTGTTTTGCTGAGGTCCTTTCCTTTTCCACTGATTCCACTTTTTGATTCAAAGTTTTTGTATTGTGTTCAACTTTTTGAACTTTTTTAGCTGTCTTCTCTGATGTGGACTTGATTTCTTTGATCTCTTTTTGGAGTGTTTCAAAGTTTTTGTTGAGGTTCATCATCTGGTCCAGCAGAGGTTGTAATGCTTCAGAAATCATGCTTGCAGTGTCTATGGTCATTTCCAGTCAGTGACTCGGTGATGATGAACTGGTAGTTCCCGTAGTAAGTTTCGTTTTGGTCACCATTTTTCCTGCGCACTGAACCATTGTTTACATTAAAGGTAAAAGTTCTTTGAAGTTCTGAAATCTTTCTCTGGAGTGCTAAAAACGGTTCTTGGCACTAGTGGGTTCAGATGGATATATACACTTAAAGTCAGTTTCCAGCTTAATCTTTTATTCAGTTGTTCAGACTAGGCAAGGGCTACTCCTCCCCCTCCAGAAGGGCCCCCCCCCTTCTTCTTCAGATTTAAGGCTTACATTTAAATCCACTCCCACAGCACTTCTTTTAAGTATTTTGGCACTTCCATTTAATATTGATTAACCGCTGTGTGATAGGGTAGATTCTTCTTCCACTTCATTTAGATCCTTTGCTCGCTCTGGACTCGGAGTGCGCCTCTGAGCACCATTGCTGGCCCCTGTGCAGTAGAACCTTTGGGAACAAAAGGGAGCCTCAGACCCTCAGCTACAGCAGCTCTCTTCATGTCCCAGGCTAGAATCCCCCTACAGGGGCTCTAGGGGAGGCTGAAATCATCCGGTCTCCCTTCTTGCCACTCCGGTATAGAATGCATCCATCACAGCTTTATGAGATGTGATTGTCTAACAAGTCGCCAAAACCAAAACCACTGCTCCTGCACTCTCCAGTCACAGCTGAGGCCTGGTACCATGCCAGCTAGAAACAAATGAATTTCCCTTAATGTTTTTAAGCAACTGGCATTGAGGTGTTCAGCTCTGCCCCACTTCTCCTCTGATTACATTCCAAGAATTTAAAGGAGGAAACATAATTGTGATGTGCACAGGCTATTACAGTGGCAGGGCCTAAACATTGGGAATGTCTCTTTGTTTGTTTGTTCATTGCACAAAAGTATACACTGAAATTTTCAGAGAATATAATCCCAGGGCAATATTTCTCCAGACTCTACTAGAAGCACTGCTTAGAAATGACAAGCTCTCTTTGTTCTCAACACAACCATCTTTTGCAATGGTTTCAATGAACCTTTGATAGCATGTTCTACTGCCCAAGCATATGCCCATTGCTAACTATACCTAGGTCCTTTTTCCATTGGGTGAATCCACAAATGAAAAGAAACAGCCAGAGTCAAGCGCATGCTTCCTTTGGCATGAAATTTATGAATTACCACCAAACCGTTTTGTTCAATATGCCAATATGTTAAATGTGCAGTTCACCAGTTCCTTTCATTCATGGCATACAACATAGTCCCCAGATACTGAATTGTAGTTGTGTCAGTTTTTGCTACTAAATTGGAGACAAGGTTATTCAGATAATTAATCACATTTGGTGCTTATTGTGCATTATCCTTATAACGACAAGTCGGCAGATTTTGTACAGCTTGTATTTTGCTCATATCTGATTGTGTGAAAGCAGCCAGTTGCCTCTCCTCCCACATAATCCCCTCATCAGCACCTCCATCTCCCTCTCTCTCTTTATCCTTTTCAAGAATGTGAAACATTGTTCAAGATAATACCAAAGAGACCTGTCAGGGAGTGGGGCTGCAAAGAGCATTAAATAATGTTCCTGATTACCCAGCCTGAGTTACCACTGTGTGGCATTGTGCAGTAACAGACACCTGATATTTCTCTTTTCTTTCAGGTGGAAAAATCGTGATGTATTGTAACATTTTAGATACTGAGATCTTAGTCAGAATTATATCAGAGGGAATCTGACACAATTACACAACCAGAACCTGAACATACTGACAAAGGAGGAGTAGCTTTTTCACGGGAGAGGGAGCTTCTGTATCCCAGTGGTCGCGATGCACCTTGACACTTGTCTTGCACCAACACTGGCTTATCCAACTAAAACTGCACCACGTTCTATATTTCATAAGAATATAAGAGTCCTTCTGGATCGAACTAGTGGTCCACCTAGGCCAGTACAGTTCGCACAGTGGCCAACCAGCTGCACTGGAGGGCCAGCAAACACAGCCTTCCCCTAATGTTGTCTCACATCACTTGTATTCAGGGGATTACTACCTCTGAATATGGAGGTTCCCTTTAGTCACTACAGCTAATGGTTATTGACAGACTTATCCTCCATGAATCTGTCTAACACACATTTAAAGCCATCTGTGCTCATGGCCATCATGTCTGCCAGCAGTGAATTGAACAGTTTAATTTCTCATTGAGTATAGAATCCTTCTGTCCATCCTGAACCTAGAATAGATTCTAGGGCACTGCAGGCTTGGGGCTTCTCTGTCATGCTTGAAACATTTCCCTCTCCCTCGTTTTTCTGGGGGTTTTTTTAGTTCTTTGTTTTGTCCTAAAATCAAATCTGATGAAGAACTCTGGGAAAATCAAATGAATGTTACTGTGTGGTGTTTTGGTTTTTAAAGTCACTTGTGTGTGTTTTACAGTGCACTTCTAGTAGCATACGTTGTTAGCTGAAATGTTTATTTAAAGTTGTGGTATGCTTTTGCACAAAGAAGACCCCACTGTCACCAAAGAGCTATTTGTGCTTGCTCAACTAGAATGTTGGCTTCAATTTTTAATTTTTCTGTTACTAATGCAATTAAATAATGGTATTTCAAAGAAGGAAATGGTCCCGATGACTCAAGAATCACGCTGCATTCCATGACACCACATAAGCAATGATTCTTGCATTAATGGAACATCCCTTAGTCAGAGATGAACTGCTGACATTTTACTGGATATATGTTAATGCTGACATTTTACTGGATATATGTTAATATGTGTAGTTATATATCTGTAGTGAATGAGGATTAAACAACTACAAATTCTATTTTTAACAGTATTTTATCTCTCCCTCCACTCAGGTATGGCCACAGACTCACACTCACCCTTTTTCCTTCTCCCATGAACATTCCCTCATCATTGCCATTGTTTGCTTTAATCAGATGCTCACTAGCAAGGAAATCTCTGGAATTAACTGGGAGCTGCTGGGGGCTGGCATGGACCTATCCTCTATAATAGGATGCCACCATTACAACAGTTGATTGGTGGCATTTCTGATAGCTTCCGGAGCAGCAAAGACTGGATGGCCAGGATAGCCGCATGCATCTTGAACTCATCTGAGAACTCCCAAATGGACCAACTGCCCTGCTTCAGACCCTGAAGGTGGGTCCTGGCTTGCTCCAGCTCCAAAGGGTCTTCCTAATGTCAACAGAGGGCCCACATAAAGTCATCCATGTCCCTGAGATCTGGGCCCTTCACATTGTACAGTCTCACAAACCAGTCTGTTGCCCTATCCTGCAGCCAAGATCCCACGTAGTCCACAGGGTGCTCATCCGATGTGAAGGTATGGTCCCATTCTCTCAGGGACATCTGCACCTATAGTATGAAGAACACCATCAAATGTAGACTCCAGGGGTCCCATCAAATGTAGACTCCAGTGCTTCTTTCGGCTGGGCTGGAGCAGGTGGTGGCCTGGGCTGGGATACTGGTTGGGGTTGCACTGCTGGCTGTGCTGGGCCATCCACTGGGGGACCTGCAGGTCCTGTGAGGATTTGCTATGCGGGGCCTTTCTCTAAGGCCTGGAGCTCCTGCTGCAAGGCCTCCTGGATGGCAGCTGGGAGGTCTGCCAGGGCTGCTTGTGTGTCCCATCCCAGCTCCTCCATTTGCATCTAAATTCTTGCCAGACCAGCTTGATGTCGGTCTCTTTGGTCAGCATCCCTGCCACTTGCAACTTCTTGGGGTCATCATGGAATGATCTCGAGACCCATCTCAACTTGGTCTCTGGCTGATTACACCAAGCCCTCAGCCCAGAAGTCAGCAGCCAGTCAGGGTCATCCCATCTCAGCTGTGAGGACCAACAGTCCTTTGGTTGAGCTCCCTTCTCTCAGGTTGTCCCCTCCTCCATCGAGATGGGGGGTTCATGGGCTGGTCCTGATCCCAATCCCTGTCTCATCGCCTCCTTCACTCATCATGGTGGTGGTGCGATGGGTCGAGGAAGTGAGTCAAGGATGCGAGGAGAAACTTGCAGAAACTCACTCTCAACAACACTCTTCTTCCAGTGATTTGTTTACTGAGATATGTAGTTGTGTCAAGTAGAGACCATCTGTGTCAGAACTGACTACAGTCCTTTCCGCACTTGGATCACATCCCTGGTTTTATCAGAGTTCAACTCATGACAAAATACCTGCCATTTATCCCTGATTATAACAGCATCCATTTATCCTGGGACAAGTGTCAGGCAAAACTGGGGTGACCTCAATGTAATGTGGAAACAAAAAATGCCCTGAGATAATTACAGGGGTGAACTTGAGTGTAGTGTAGAATGTAAAAATACCCTGAGATAATTAAAGGAGTGAACTTGTGTGTAGTGTAGAAAGTAAGTTTGGGGACAGGGTTGAAACAGGATTTAAGGTCTAGTGCAGAAAGGACTAATGTTGGCACCAGCTCTGGTATTACAAATGATTCTAACAACCCCCTCCCCGTGACCCACTCAACCAATCCATTCACATATTCCACCTAAACTAGTGTGCGCTCATTTCCCCCACCACCTGCAGACCTAACCGTTTCATTATCTACAATGGCCAGCTAGCAGAGACAAGCATTCAAGGACATGTACATTCTTCCCCTTAAGAAAACAGTCACACAATTCTAAGCAAAGCAGGTACACACACATACACACACTCACCAACTGCACCCCCAATAGCCCAGATACAGAATGGTTACTGGAAAAGGAAGACAGAACACAAGATCCCATGCAAACAAGGCCCCAAGTTTGACACTCAACATCTCAGGAAGAGACAGACCCAGTGGCCAGTGGAATGTTTTGTCTAAAAAAGGCTCAGGTTCAGGTCAGTGAGGAGGAATCCAACAACTCTCTAGGCTGCAGAGGAGCAGGCTGGAGAGAAGACGTGATGCCAACAAGGTGGAAATAACCCAGGCAGAAACAACTCCCTCCTTAGTTCTGAAGCTGCTTCAAGCCCTGCCAATGGGGGCACAAGGGGGCAGGACAACACAGGGGAAAGCCACTGCGACCCTCAAATGTAGCCTTGCTTTTGCTCTTAAACATGGCTAATAAAGACCAAATTCCAACATAATCAGGATTTGCACATCCACTTAAAAGATTGTTTAAAATAAACACCATAGTAGATATAATGCTATACCACATTTAAGAAAAGGCTGAAAAAGAGAAAATCATTCATGTAAGACAAGGGAGGAGGTAGAGAATGTGTAATTGTTGATGGAAATAATTTAAAATCAGGGGGGGGAATTAGATTGGTGAATGAGAGTACAAGTGGAATGTAGATATAGTAAGGATAAACAGACAGATGGATTTTATTTAGAACAAGATGCATTTGAAAAGTTATGTACTTCAAGAGAGAAGAAACTTATTAAGAAAATGTACGGTATGCTGATACAATTGAAAATGCAGGATGAAATAGTTAAAGAATGTATGGACAAATGGATGCAAAATGTAGGTTATAACACAGATCTGTTACAATGGAGTAAAATATGGAATGTGAATATAAAGCTGACTAAATGTGTTTCATTTAAAGAAAATCTGTATAAAATCTTTTATAGATGGCACCTAACCCCAGATAGGTTAGCTAAAATGTATAAAAACTTGAGTAATAGATGCTGGAAATGTAACAATCATGTTGGATCAGACTATCATATGTGGTAGACATATAAAAAGGTTCATAAATACTGGATTGGAGTACATGTTCTCTTACAGTCAGTGCTGAATATTACAGTACCCTTTAAACCAGAGATATTCCTGTTAAACTGTTTACCAGATGACTTAGATAAGAACCATAGATACTTTATTTTACATGTTGTAACAGCCAGAATTTTATTTGCAACAACATGGAGGACATCAAAAAACCCACAGTTTATGAGTTGATTATGGAATGTGCTGAAATGGACAGATTGACAAATATATTAAAAGGAGAAATGGAAGAAGAATTTATGGGACAATAGAGGGTGTTTTACGACTGGTTAAAACATAGGTATTGAGAAACTAAGATTTAATGAAGAATAACAAGAAAGATGGTTATAACAGCTGAGAAGCTTTTTTCTTTACTGTTTTTGACTCCAGGTCTCCTGTGAAGCATAGAGCTATCAGATGCTGGTGTTTTAATATTGCTACATTTCTATGAAGGAGCAGTCATCAGAGCAGAAATTACTTGGAAACCTTTATTGGCAAAAAAATATTTCACATTGATAATGCCAAACAAACAGAGACTCTTACCAAATGGAAATGAGAAGAGGTTTGTCACTACATAGGTAAGTCAGGTAAGGGAGGGAATGTGATAGACTGATCTCATCAGATCCCAGAAGCTAAACAGGATTGATGTTTGAATGGGAGACCACCAAGGAACGTTCTGCAAAGGACAGCAATGGCAAACTGAATCAATTTCTCACTTGCCTTGAACGCCCTTTGCTAGGGTTGCCAAGAAATCACGTAGAAATCATAATGTGGTTAATATTTTGTTTGCACACAAACAATTTAAGATTCAGTAAAGCAAGCCATATTGGCACTTGATTTGGTTAGGACTCTTTTGGACCTAAAAAGCACAATCCTAAGCAGAATTACACTCTTCTAAACCCATTGACTTCAATGGATTTTGAAAGGAATATTTTTGCTAAGATTTATACCATGAATCACCTTCCATCCCTCTATCTTCAGCAATGCTAAACTATACATGTGACTACACAGCAGGAAAGGTACACAAGGTTTGCAGGAGAACCTGTGGATTTGGACTGATGAGGGATGGAGTCCCCAGTGGAGTCCAAATTTTAACCCATTCCAGGAATCATCTAATGTCACATTTATTATTATCAAGTCCCCCCACTGTGTGTACATATTCCTCTACTGAATACTTTTGCAAGCCCACCAAGCCAAATATTCAGAATCCACAAAGCCAAAGATCCAGCCCTAGATCTGATCACTATGAATACAGTGCTCTTACTACACCCTCCTTGGTAGAAATTCTAGCTTGCTCACTTAAAAAAAGAAGGTGAATGTGTTCTGACAATGATGTCAATCACAATGGCGCCTGCTATGTTTGCCTTGCAGTAATATCTGGAAATCCATAGCAGGTTGCTATCAAAATGCTGCTATGTCTTTACATTGGATGCAGGAGAACTATTTTTAGCCTTCATCCTAGGTCTGGTGAGTATTGTTGACTTGGTGGGGCTGATCGGTTGAACAGAATCCAGAACAGATGGGTGAAGCAATAATTCAAAGTCCGATGGAAACTAGGGCTGTGTTATGTTTTCATTTCACCTCATTTTCTTTTTTTTAAATCCTTTTTGTTTCACTTGTTACATTTATTCATTTTCAGTTTTCCATTGCTTTCAATAGGAAGCACAATTAAATGGAAAACATAAACAGGCTGCAGGCTTTTTTTGTTGTTTGCTATCCAGTTAGGATGAAATTTTCTCCCAAGGGCACCTCCCTGCCAAATTCCAGGCAACTAGGACAAAGAGCCCCAGTTTCATATGTAATTAAAGGCAACATACATTTCCACCTGTAACATCTTTTCCTCCATCCAACTGTGATGAAATTCTCAGTGATTGTATCCCTCATCCAATGGATTCTGCCTGTCAGAATTCATCAATAAGTCACATTCATCAATAAGTGACATTAACTACGTTGACACATGGTCAGAACTGACGGGTTCGAATTATAGTTCTCAGGACACAATGCAGGAACGCATAAATGGAAGGGTAGTTGTTGTGTAATTAGAGCTCAGTCCTTTGCTAAAACTGCAAAATCTCTGGTACACCTATAATACTTTAATTTCTATAGTAATTAGCTTCTATAGTTGAAACTTTGATTCTGTTCTGCTCCCAGGAACCAAGGAATAAGACTAAAATCAGAAATTAAGTACCCTCTTTCACCTATTGAAGCTAATGTAACTGTCAATCAGGTCTGTGTTGAGCATTTGACATACATCTGACGTATACAACAAAGTCAGCCCTTTCTTTCTATCTCTCGGGTCAGGGAAGTCAAGGAAAGCTGTCTGGCCTTCACTGGACATGACTTTGCCTCATGTGACTCCTGCCTGCTGGGAATGTTTATGCTTTACAGCAGTCAGAAGCCACTATCAAATTCTAAATAGGTAGGGGTATCAGAAATTACCTTCCTTGATTCTGTGAGTTTTCCTGGCTCAACCCAGTTTTCCTTGGCTTTCCTGACCCCAGAGATAGAACGAAAGGGCTGACTGTTGTTGTATTTATCAAGCATCAGTGACAGAAACCCTACCCAAGGCAAGAAAAGCAAACAAACAATCTTATGACAAAAGAGGCTTGCCTTGCTACATGCAGCCGAAGCGAAGAGATGCAAACTGGCATTTCTAACACTCAGGGCCTTCCAGGGCTCTCACCAACTGAACTGCATGTAGATGGTGCTGTATCCATAAGGCAGAGACAGATACTAAGCTCTAGAGGTATTTTCAAGGAACCAGGCAGGGTCAGGTCCAATGAGCAGTAGAGATCTCTCAGCTGTAAGGTTTTCTCCTATCTCCTCAGTAGCATACCTAAGTTTCTTCTATCTCTTCCTTCTAGCAACCACTTTTCTCTCCACTGGGGATCGGTGGTCACAAGCACATCCACGTGCAACTGTCATGGTCCCTTTGTTCAAGGGATGGGGTGTATAATGCACCTTTTCCTAATGTTTTGTATCCAGTTCTTCAGTACATCATTTGTCAAAAAGTGTCGATCCCACTGAACACCCTACAATCTTTCCACAGCAGGATTTCATATAGCACTTGCCTTTTTGTATCGGCAGCTCCATTTCTGTTGATCCTTTCTTGCTCTATTTAACCTACAGCCAGAACATAATCATTTAAAAATGTTTCCTTTTAATGTACTCAGTATTAAAATATGCAAAATGAATAGATGCTGCACTCATTGTTCTGCAACACAATACAATTTCACTGCACTGAAATTCCCCAAGAGCAAAATATCATCTACAATCAGGGCATAGCGTTCTCTAGCCATTATAATGTCTGGTAGAAATTGGCAAGACTCCATTTATTAGTGCCCTTGTACGCTGTTTTTCCCCCTACAGGAAAGCGTTCACTATTTAGTATCAGTTAAACTGTTTTATAAAGGAAGACATCAGGACTGCCTCAGATATTGGATTAACTCCTCACTTTATTTTTAAATATAATGAGGATTTTTTTTCACTGACACATTACCGATTTTACTGACATGTTACCAATCTTAGTCTGTACTCAAATACTTGTACTCAGTTCTGCCAACCATATTAGTAAATGGATTTGAAGTTTTGTTATGTATTAAGATGACCGCGACCGCGTGCACCTGGCCATGTGGTCAAATGGACCTACGGTCCTAGAACAATAGCCACCGCGGATCCTAGCACAGACCAATGGAAATGCCAGGATCCTGAAGGGAACCTATAGTTACCTGGGCCATGTATATAGAACCTATCACAGGAATTGGGAGGGTGTTGGGTGTGAGTGTGTACACGCATATAAGCTGGCCTCGTGCCGGTTATTTTATCGTCATTCTGATGTAACCAAATAAACTTGAGCTGATTTCATCATGCTGAGTCTCAGACCTCAGTACTTTTTAAGTTTGTTTCAATTATTGTCATGTCTACAGTGGGGCAAGGTGAGGGAGCAGCAGTTTTAGGGGAGACACAATCGCATTTAACTTCAGTGTTGCTATGATCCGACCTTCGCCCTTGTCATCATCCCCCCCCTTTCCAGGATCTGGAGGACATAACTGCTGTTTCCCTCCTCATTATCAAGATGCAAGCATTCAGGAAACTCTGTGACGGATGTGTAACTTGTAATACTGTTTTTAAAGATGCAGCCTGAATAGTCCAGCATAGGCTGCACTTGTCAGAGTTAGACTGTGGTTGCTATGCAGAGGAAAGCTATGGCAAACCACCTCTGCTCATCTCTTGCCTTGAACAAGCCATGGATGGGGTCACCATGTATCAGTTGTGACTCATTGGCACATTATTCTTTCAGAGAAGGAGAAAGAAAAGAACCAGGGCTATTTTGGGGCAGGAACGCCCAGGAACAGAGTTCCGGCTGGCTCCCGAGTTGGCCACGCCCAGCAGGAACTCATCAGCATAATAGGCCACACCCAACAGCAGAAACTCATTAGGATTGGCCACATTAGGACTGTGTGGCCTAACATGCAAAGGAGTTCCTGCTACAAAAAAGCCCTGGGTTTTGACAACAAACAAGGTAAACAGAATAAGAAGCAAAAGGTGGGTGTGGCTGGATGACCACACTTCTGGTAACATGGGGGTGTTACCTAATATGCTAATGAGCTGTGCTGTCAGGGATGTGGCCTAATATGCTAATAAGTTTCTGATGTTGGGTGTGGCCTAATATGCTAATGAGTTCCTGCTGGGCTTTTCCTACAAAAATAGCCCTGAAAAGAACATTCTCAGCCTTTGCTCAGGGCAGAGCAGCATTATGGTAAGGAGAAGTGCAGCAGCAGGAGAAGGGCTGGTGATCTGAAGCAGGGCCACTTGTTGAGCTACAACTCTTTGCATCCGTAATACTTGAGCTGACCAAAACAATCAGGGACCCACAAGTAACTGGTGAGGAGGGGGCATCCCATGCCCCCTGCTTTTGCTTCTGTCCCTCTTACCCTTCTCTGTCACTATTCTCCCTCTCTCTTTCTCCTCTACCTCTTCTCTGACAAACTCCCCCTTATCTCTTTCTCCCCCAACCCCTCTCTGTCAATTTCTCCCTCTCTGTTTCTGCTCCAAATCTTCTCTCTCAATCACCCCCCCTATCTCCCAAACCTTCTCTGTCAGTCTTTCCCCCCCTTCTCCCCTCACTTCACCACAAAGTTGGCATCTTCTTGGGGCTGCTCTGAGGCTGGGCCTCAGCCAGATCCTCCAATGAAAACCTTCTCAGAGGCAAGGAGAACCATGTTGACCATACCAGTGACAGCAGAGCCTCTGGGATACACACCAGACACATCAGTGACAGGGGAGGCTGCCTGGAGCACAGCCACCTGGAGCTGCACTGGCAATGGTTGGGGGTGGCCCTAAGGTGTAGTGGTTAAGAGTGTGGACTCTAATCTGGAAGAACCGGGTTTGATTCCCCACTCCTCCACATGCAGCTGCTAGTGTGACCTTGGGTCAGTCACAAGTTCTCTCAGAGCTGTTCTCTCAAGAGCAATTCTTGAAAGAGCTCTCTCAGCCCCACCTACCTCACAGGGTGTCTGTTGTGGGCAGGGGAAGGGAAAGGAGTTTGTAAGCTGCTCTGAGACTCTGAGTGAAAGTTGGGGTATAAATCCAATCTCTCCTTCTAAGTCTGGCACCATCCTTGGACAGCTGCTACTACTCTTGCTCCTCTTCCCCTCAAGCAGCAGGCCAATGAAGGAGTGTTCAGCCCTCCACCTGCCCACATGACAGCTTCACCACCTTGGCAGTGGTGCTCAGCCCCCTCAGCAGTCCCGCACCTGCCTGGCAGCTTTACTACCTCAGTGGTGGCGGCAACTCACCAGTCCCCAGCTGCCTCACCTGCCTGTCACCTTCACCACAACAATGGTAGCAATGGTGACTCCTCCCTGCCTGCCTGCAACTTCACCATCTCATCAGCATGAGTGGCTGGAGAAGGAATGTTTGAGCTTTGCCTATGCATGTACAGACAACACTCTTGTTTGGGGAAATATTAACCACCCTCCAGTTTTTTTAATGTTTTCAGATTTTTCTGCAAACCTGGGGGGGGGTCCAGGTTTGCAGTAGTTAACTGGTTATAGCCAGTTTGGTGCTGTGGTTAAGTGTGCGGACTCTCATCTGGGAGAACTGGGTTTGATTCCCCACTCCTCCACTTGCAGCTGCTGGATGACCTTGGACAAGCCATAGTTCTGACAAGAGCTGCCCTTGAAAGGGCAGTTCTCGAAAGAGCTCCCTCAGTTCCACCTACCTCACAGGGTGTCTGTTGTGGGGAGGGGAAGGGAAAGGAGTTTGTAAACCGCTCTGAGACTCTGATTGAAGGGTGGGATATAAATCCAATCTCCTCCTCCTCGTCCTCCTTTTTCTTCAATGACCTTGCACTGGTAAATTTGGAAGCCTGTTGTAAACAGTTATATAAAAATAAATTCTACCACAACTAAAACATTTTAAACATATTATGTAAAGTAAATTGATATACCAAAGACTAAAAAAAAAATTATAATGTGTAGTGCTATGTAGATTCAAAAACACACCTGTAAAAAGATCTGTAAACATCACATCAGTCAATAAATCGTTGTATAAAAAGGTAACAGTGTGCAAAGAGAGAGAGAACAAAGCCATAGCAACTTACAATGTAGCTCATATCCAAGGGGTGACTATTTTAAGCATAGTGTACATATAAAAGAAAATACTGCTTCAAAGGGAAGAAAAGGGGAGGGGCACAGCTGCAACAAATTGGCATGACTATAGAGAAGTAATTGGAAAAATAAGTGATAGTGGGAAAGATCAGAACATTAAAGGGGAAAAAAATCACTCTATAAGAATTTATTATGTATCAACAACTGTTTACAACAGGCCTCCAAATTTACCAGTGCAAGGTCATTTATGACCCATGAAGATTGACGCCATGATATTTGTTCTTTGAAGCTACACTGTCCTGCATACCACCGATTAACTCTTGAACTTCTGTCTTTCAAATTAACCTGCACCTTGCTCACTACTGATGAAGATTCATACATCCAAACAGGAATGGAGCCGGCATCTTGTCTTTGCTGTGTGTCTTTTGTAGCTCAAGAGTTTTGGTGTAGTGGTTAAGTGTGCGGAGTTTAATCTGGGAGAACCGAGTTTGATTCCGTACTCCTCCACTTGCAGCTTCTGGATGACCTTGGACAAGCCATAGTTCTGACAAGAGCTTGTCCTTGAAAAGCCAGTTCTGGAAAGAGCTCTCTCAGCCTTGCCTACCTCACAGGGTGTCTGTTGTGGGGAGGGAAAGGGGTTTGTAAGCCACTCTGAGACTCCGAGTGAAGGGTGGGGTATAAATCCAATCTCCTCCTCCTCCTCCTCCTCCTCCTCCTCCTCCTCCTCCTCCTCCTCTTCTTCTTCTACTACTACTACTGCTGCTGCTGCTACTACTACCATATATGTCTATTTGCAATATTTTTTTCCACTGCCAACTTTTTGGGATATGTCAATGTAGTTGTATTCAATATAATTGCCATGGTTAATATTGTAAAAAATATACCATGATAGTGGTCTTAATAATTGTTACTGCTCTCTGTAATTTTTTAATTACAGTCATTTTTTTCATATTTTTGCAATTTTGGAATCATATATACACCATCATTATTCCTTCTCATATATTCTATAGTCATTTACAGACTTCTAGTACTCTGTACCTGTTTTTCCCCCCTGATCAGTACAGCTACCCTAGATGCGTTCCAACTGAAATTTATTCATTCCCTCTTTTTGCAATGGCAATAAGACAGGAGCACACTTTTGGTGCTCTAAAGGAATGCTAATATGCATCCAAAGCCTTTAAAAATTAATCAAAGCACTTACATGAATAAAGACGTGGCCTTATTGCAAAGGTAGGAAATGAATACAACTGTTAGGAAGCTGTTTTCTAACCTTCTCTCGAAAATTATAGAAATGCCAGTTCTTAATTAATTACACATCTAATATGTAAGAGAGGATGGAAGAAAGGTCACCATGGTGGAAGCTGACACAGTTATTTCCCTCAAGAAAGATAGTGGAATCGCTCCAACCAAAACAGGTTGAGATTATGCTTGATAATTTATAATTAACTCTCTGGGGTGTTGTGATGTCCAGTTAATAAATACCTGAGAAACTGTCTGAGAGCCCCTGAAGAGAGTTGCTGCAGGAATGCCAGAGATCATTATGTTCCTCACAAGCCTGTCTGCTGAACAAAGTTTGAGTCCAGTGGCACCTTTAAGACCAACAAAGGTTTATTCATGGTGTGAGCTTTCATGTGGAAGCTTATTGGTCTTAAAGGTGTCACTGGACTCCAACTGTGTTCTGCTACCTCAGACCAACATGGCTACATGAATTTCAGCCTGTTTGCTGTTATTGCAGAAGAATGGAAGAAAATCTCTTGGATTTCTTAACACTTTGCAAACAGGAACTGGTTGCTGGAGAGCAGTCCCTGTCAAATGAAAATGATCTCTTCAACAGGCAGTTTGCATGTGTTTACATTAGGAATTAAAAGTGTAATTTCTTATATCAGTAAACAGAAGTAGTAGTAATAATATTCATACTAATATTGGTTAAGCTCTTCACCAGTAGATATGGGATGGGGACAGAATAATGATTATAAATGCCAATGTGGTTCCCAGTGGCAGCTTTTCAATTTTCTCCTAAAGGCAAAGTCTGTCAATCAAATGTTTTCATACAATGCCATTTTTTCTAAATGGCCTTTGAGAGATTTTTAAAGATTCAAAGAATCAGAAGCCCTGGGCTAATCCTCACAGCTGATGGGTTTATGGAGATAAGCTGGTGTGTAGCTTGTGCTGAACGATTATTCTGTGGCAAGGCACACAGCTCATTTGATTCTTATTGGAAATCTGAAGTAAGTTGGTGGAAACTGTAGTTAAGGAAAGAATTAGTAGGCACATTGATGAACAAAAACTATTAAGGCAGACTCAGCATGGGTTCTGTAAGGGTTCTGCTTTCCTTTGTCCTTTTGAACACAGACTGATTTTTCATCCTTGATTTCATTGATACCGATGTGTGAATTGCTAAAATCCTACAAAAAACACATTTTGGATCTGCTCATAAGAACATAAGAAGAGGCCTGCTGGATCAGACCAATTGTACATCTGGTCCAGCATCCTGTCTCAACCAGTTCCTCTAGAAGGCCAACAGGGCATAGAGGCTAAGGCCTTCCCCTGATGTTGTCTCCTGGCTCTGGGATTCAGAGGATTAGTGCCTCTGAATATGAAGGTTCCCCTCAGTCACCATGGCTAGTAGCCATTGATAGATTTATCCTTCATGAATTTATCTAACCCCCTTTTAAATCTGTTTATTCTTGTGGCCATCTCTATGTCCTCTGGCAGTGAATTCCACATTTTAATCACTCTCTGTGTAAAGTAGTATTTCCTTTTGTCCATCCTGAACCTACCGCCCATCAGTTTCATTGGATGCCCTCGAGTTCTACTGAAATATACTGGGTTCAGGCGCGTTCAAGTGATCAGCTCATAGTTTATTAGTGATTCAGCAAGAGAAAGAAGACTGAGAAACCCCTGGCCGAAGCCAGATATTTATGCCTGGAAAAGGTTACACTCAAAACACACCCCACTCCCAACTATAGGCTATTTACACTACATTGTTTCCCAGGTGGGTTACTCTAGGATCCCTGTCACCCTATTGGTCCATTCTAGCTAGCTATTGTTATGCATCCCCAAACTAAGTCCTTTTGCAAATACAGTTCAGGCTCAATACATAACATCTACTATTTTAGGAGAGGGAGAAAAGTTCTTTTTGTCAACTCTCTCCACTCCATGCATAATCTTATAAACCTCTCTCATGCACTCCCCATCATCTCTTTTCTAAACTGAAACGTCTCAGACTCTTCTTTCTTTCTTCATAGGCAAGTGGCTCAACCCCCCCCCCCAATCATTCTTGGTTGCCCTCTCGTGTACTTTTCCCAGCTCTGCTATGTTCTTTTGGAGATATGGTGACCTGAACTGTACACAGTATTTCAAATGAGGCCACACCATAGATTTATACGGAGGCATTGCAATGTTGGCTGGTTTATTCTCAATCCCTTTCCCAGTAACCTCCCTAACACGGAGTTTTCCTTTTTCACTACTGCAGTTTACTGGGTTGACACTTTCATTGAGCTATCCAATACTGTGCTCATATGGTATGACATTTTACTAATGCACAGAAATGCATATGCACATTAGTAATTAACTGGACAAAACCCTCTCAATGCAGTCAATATTTATGACCATATAAAGATTGTGGTTTTGCATTAGTTTTACTAATATGTAAAGTTCTGCATTTAGGTAGTTCTGCATAATTATAGGTTGGAGGAGACTTGTCTAGGCAGTAGTATGTGAGAAAAGGATCTAGGAGTCTTAGTAGACCATACACTGAACATGAGTCAGCAGTGTGATGCAGTTGCTAAAAAGGCAAATGCGATTTTGGGCTGTATCAACGGAAGTTGGCTGAGTTTAGACTGGCAGTTTGAAGCACGAGGGAGTCGTGGCAAAAAGACCTGGAA
This sequence comes from Gekko gecko, assembly GCA_029375565.1. Classification (NCBI taxonomy): domain Eukaryota; kingdom Metazoa; phylum Chordata; class Lepidosauria; order Squamata; family Gekkonidae; genus Gekko; species Gekko gecko. The sequence continues at coordinate 56,699,061 of JAPDNY010000003.1, read as the reverse complement.
CAATTTGTTCCCGGGTTTTCCCTGTCACACTGCACCAAGTGATGTGGGAGCATACCAGGGAGGACGCACAAGGGAGCATTCGCACTGTTGGCCCGCCCCTGGCAGAGGTGCGGCTGTAAGCAGCTTTTTGTAATGGAATCTGACGTTATGCACTTATGTGCTCATGTGCATAAGCGCTCATGTGCATAAGAGCATCCCTATCAGATCAGCTTGTTTGCATTCACACTTCTGGGAAATGGGATGAATGCGTTCTCCAGGGTTTGCTACCACTTTCACCTGGTATTTTTTAAACTTGGGAGGGAAGCGTTACAAGATGGGTTGAGTATGGCTGGGGAACACCAGACAGATGTGCCTGACAGATGTGTCCTTTAATCCATTTGTGAAATGTCTCTGAAACGTGCCTATATTGGAACAAACCGCCAGTCTGAACTCGGCCGTATAGTGTCCAAATCATGTGAAGTGATAGTATCACTTTGCTCTGCTCTGGTTAGACCTCACCTAGAGTATTGTGTTCAGTTTTAGACACCACAATTTAAGAAGGATGTAGACAAGCTGGAACATGTCCAGAGGAGAGCAATGAGATGTTAGGGGTCTGGAGACCAAATTCTATGAGAAAACGTTGAAGGGGCTGGGTATGTTTAGCCTGGAGAGGAGACAACTGAGAAGTGATATGATAACCATCTTAAGTACTTGAAGGGCTGTCATATACAGGATGGTATGGAGTTGTTTTCTGTTGCCCCAGAAAGTCAGACCAGAACCAATGGGTTGAAATTAAATCAGAAGAGTTTTCAGCTAAACATTAGGAAGAACTTCCTGGCAGGTTAGAGTGGTTCTTCAGTGGAACAGGCTTCCTCAGGAGGTGGTGGGCGCTCCTTCTTCGGAGATTTTCAAACAGAGGCTAGATGGCCATCTGACAGCAATGCAGATTCTGCGAACTTAGACAGATCATGAGAGGGAAGGCAGGAAGGGTTACCGCAGTGCTTAATTCATATGGCCCTTTCTTAAACACCCAGGGAAATCCTGATTGCCACTTTGGGGTCAGGAAGAAATTTTTCTCCAGGCCAGTTTGGCCAGGGATCCTGGAGGTTTTTTGTCAACTTCTGGGCATGGAACAGTGGTCACTGTGGGTGTGGAGGGGGGAGGTATTTGTGAATTTCCTGCTTTGTGCAGGGGGTTGGACTAGACCCTGGAGGTCCCTTCCAACTCTATGATTTTATGTATATCACAATAGTGATATAGTAGGGTAAAAAGCTGTGTATGAACTGGGGGGAAGAGTCAAACGACACATTCAAATATCAATCAGTAAAAACAAACTATGGGAAACGTACTCATTCCCACCAAGTACCTTGATCAGTGAGAAGCAGTTTATATATTCCGTAGAATACCATAATAAACACTTTTTCTAGCTTCCTGAAGTGGTAATCGGGTAGGAAAGCTGCATGTTTTAATGCCCCTCCCCAATTAATCTCCCTGCAAAGAGTATATCAGAGAAGTCATGCTAGTTTTGCACATACAGATTTTTTTTCATGAGTTTACTTTCACCTCCCCCACATATACACACCTGCAGCCTAAAACAGAGTCCCAGAAAACACAATTTGTTATGCTTTTTATTACAATGAGATAGTGCAGAAAAGCACTGCACTACCAATGCTCCCTTGCAGGAAAGAGAAATAACTGGAGAAAAATGCATTTGTATAAATAAAATACAAAGTGAATTCAAAGGGGAAACTCCTATCGGCTTCCATTGGTTTGCCAAGTGCCGGGCGGGGGGATGTCCTGTTCCTTTAACAGAGGCCAAATTGGGCACTGACAGTTTTCATGGCATGGAGGTAGAATTGGGCAGCTGACAGTTTTCATGGCACAGAAGTAAATAATATCATCTGGTAAATAACTTCCCATTAAGCCTCTGTTAAAGGGTCATGACATTTTATTCCTCCAGGCTTCATAAATATGTGCCGAGTACTCTGGAGCAGGAGGAATATGCAGCAGCCCTCAGATATTGGACCACTTCCTATGACCATCATGTTTTTGAGAGAGTTTCTTCAAATCCCTGCTTCTGACATTCCAGTAGAATGGGAGACAAAGATTTTCTTGTTCTTGTCAAACGTATGATACACTGATTACTGATTGTCTGTTTTCAAACCATAATTAGTCATCCCAAATGTGGATTAGCAATGGCATGTTAAAAGCAAGATCCAAGTGGGCAGCTGTGTTGGTCTGAAGCAGTAGAACAAATTTGGAGACCAGTGGGGCACCTTTAAGACCAACAAAGTTTTATTCAAGGTATGAGTGTTTGTGTGCGTGCATACTTCTTCATGTACAAAAGCTCATATCTTGAATAAACCTTTATTGATCTGGACTCAAAATATGTTAAAAGCAAGGTCTTGTCTTTGTTGGTCCCAGCAAAGGATAAGTTCAAAGGCCAGTGTATGCAGTGACTTCAAGTGCTGGGCAGATGGCTGTGTGAATCAGCACACAGTCTAGACCTAGCATCCCAGACTTTTGATAGGTATTTAATTGTGGCTATAGGACTTAGCAGGGCTCTTTTTGTAGCAGGAACTCCTTTGCATGTTAGGTGACACACCCCAAATGTAGCCAATCCTCCAAGAGCTTACAGAGCTCTTCTTACAGGGGCTACTGTAAGCTCTTGGAGGATTGGCTACATTAGGGGTGTGTCACCTAATATGCAAAGGAGTTCCTGCTACAAAAAGAGCCCTGGGACTTAGACTAGGTGGTGAGGAAGTTTCCCTGTGTTTCACACTAAAGCTGCTTTGATATTTGCAGTCTTAACAAAAGCTTTCAAAAATGGTTTTCAAAGGACCTCGGATGAGTGTGGTGACATCCCCACCAACTGTGCTTTTATACTCACATTAAAGTGCTGGTATCGCCTCCTACCAGTGCGAATGTTAGAATGGCTTTTATAACATTGCCTCCTTCAAGTGCATTAGCGATATCATCTAAGCACTGGTTTAGACATGCCATTGATGTGTTTCTGCCTTCCCCTGACTGATATATGCTATAGGTCAAAAACCCAACACAGGTCAGGATACAGGCCTGACTGACTGAAACATGAGGTGCCTGCAGGGCACCTTGAGACCTCAGGACAGTCACTGACATTGCGATGTCTGGCTTTCTCTGGCTAAAATTCCAAGAAATTAAGTTGAAGTTAAAATACCCAATAGGGCATTGTAATTTCCATGTGAAAAAAAATCATGTCCCTTTCAGCCTGGACATTACACTCAGCAAAAAGGGAAAGGATTGGTTAAAAAGGCATATGGGACCAGGATCACAAGCACCAAAGAGGCTGTAAAGAGAAAGCACTGTGCAGTGACTTGGCCTGTAGAATATAAGTACTGAGAACTTTTTTTCAAATGAGGTCATGAAGGGCATGTTTGTGGCCACCAAGACACCAGTTTGCTCCAGTGACTGGGACAGGCTCTCTTTGGCCTGCAGTAGCCTTACCTACTAAATCGAGGACCACTGAGCAATTCACTGACAAAAATTTAAGATAGGAACAGACTTCCAGTTGTATACAAACGTTGCTACATCTGAACATTTTTTTTTACAAAGGTTTATCATTCCTCTCCTAAAAGCCTCCAGAGGAGGAAATACTATATTTCCTAAGCCAAGTATCTACTACTCAGCTATTCTTGTCATCAGGTAATTTCTGCTTTATTGTTTAACTAGGAGCAATGCCCATTGCAGCAACAATGCAACAAGCTCTAGACAGACAGGGGTGTTTCCCCTCCTGCACGGCCCTCTGCTTTGTTCTCGCTCCACAGACCTTGGGGGTGCTGTGGCAAGGGGACGTCCTGGCAGCAGCTCCCTGCCCAGAAAGTCTCCAAGCACACAGAGGGGTGGCCCCCATCTCCTCCCTCCATTCCCACGGTCTGCCCCTCATCCCCTGGACCCTTTTCTCTGGAGTGGCTCCCCTTGGGGCCGCAACCCTCTCCCCTCCCCTCAGCACCACCTGGCTGTCCTGCTGGGTTCCTGCCCTCAGCAGCACCCCTGAGTGGCATGCACTGTCCTGGGGCAGCTGTGACACTGCTGCTGGCTGCCTCTCCCCCTCCCTCCCCTCCCGCCAGACTCCTTGTGCTGCTGCTGCTGTGGCTGGGCCAAGCAGAGGCAGCAACAGAGAGGAGGCCACAGCAAGGCAGGCCGCAGTGCTTTTGGCTCAACTCCCTCTCCCACCTCCCTTCACCTAGGGCCTGGCTCTCCACAGCTCTCACATGATCAGGCAGCAGTGGGAGGGACATGCGAGGAGACCATGGCCAGAGTCTGGGGAGGAAGGTGGTGGTGGTGGCAGTGGTGGTGCAGGCCAGGCAGGCTCAGGCCAAGGCCAGAGGGAGCCAGCAGGCTGCGGCAAAGCCAGCCGGGCCCGTCCTCCTGGCTCCCCACCACCATTGGGTGAATTGGAATGTAAGACATGCGTGTATTGCTGCCTGTGGCTGGTGGAGGGTCCATCTCATCGCCGTGCATGTTTTGGTGCCTGTGTGCACCAGAGGGTCTTTCCCATCTAGCATTTCCATGTAGACTGAAGGCGAGACGCTGGCGGGGTCCTCTGTGGGGGACTCTGCAAGGCAGGCAGCCGACCCAGCCAGTGCCTTCTGACTGGCAGTTCATGTAGCCAACTGATTTTGGCACACATAGAACGTTACCACCCCAAATGGCTTTTATATATAAAGAAGGATTGTTGCAGAGAGTGAACCCCATTTTGAGTTCTTAGTTCAAAGATTAAATAAAAACAGACCTTAAGTAGCTTTGCTTCTTAAAATTTTGCATTAACAGCCATTGATAATGTATATTCCACATCATTTTGATTAATATACCATTCCATTTCTACTCAAAGCTGCCCTGCCAAAGATATTTGGCTAGTCTTGCTAGTAGTTTTTGCTTCCCCTATTATTTCTTAGCTGTTTTACTAGAATAAGACACACACATGACAACTGCAGAGGCACTTGTATTTTGCTACACATATACGATGACATGATTGAGGTTTATAAGATTATGAATGGGATTGAGCAGGTTGAGAAAGAAGTACTTTTCTCCCTTTCTCACAATACAAGAACTCATGGGCACTCCATGAAATTGCTGAGCAGTCGGGTTAGAACAGATAAAAGGAAGTACTTCTTCACCCAAAGAGCGATTAACATATGGAATTCACTGCCACAGGAGGTGTTGGCAGCTACATGCACGGACAGTTTCAAGAGGGAATTAGATAAACATATGGAGCAGAAGTCCATCAGTGGCTATTAGCCAAAGGGTATAGATGGGAACTCTCAGTCTGGGGCAGGTGATGCACTCTATTCTTGGTGCTGGGGGGGCCAGCGGTGGGAGGGCTTCTAGTGTCCTGGCCCCACTGCTGGACCTCTTGATGGCACCTGGTATATTTTGGCTGCTGTGTGACAGAGTGTTGGACTAGATGGGCCATTAGCCTGATTCAACATTGGCTTCTCTTATGTTCTTATTCCATTATTAAACATGACTTTCCACTATATGTATACTAGGAAATTATCCCATGTGACTAGGTACACATGACACACAGTTTCAATCATGTAAGAGATGTATATTTATTTACATTATTTATAGCCCCTCTTTCTCACTGAGAATCAAGGCAAATCACACCATACAAATCAATGCAATCAGTAGGATGATACATCTAATAAGCAATATAATAGGACTAGGATTACAGAAACAAGCAAAACTGTCACCTGAGCAAATTATGAAACATGACATGTTAAACAAAGCAGAATATGGTATTATATAAGTAAAAACACAGTGCGTTTTCCTGTGCCAGTCTATCATGATGCATTTTCTCACTTTTATTTATTTTAGAACCCTTTTAACATATTTTTTCCTCCATACAATATGGACCCAAAGCACCTTACAATGTATAAAACACATAAGACAATTTTACAGATACAAAAAAGACAATTAGATCCCACAATTACTACTTGACAAATCATGAGGCAGAGCGGGTGGCAACAGCTCTGCCTTTAGTGACACCAGTCTCTTCCCAGGCAGGCATTCACTTCCTTCCCCCCTTCTAGAAGGCAGCTTGTTTTATAGTTCCAGGAGCTGGAGGGGTGGAGCAGAGCAGGTGGAAACAGCTCTGCCCTTGATGAAACCATTCCCACCCCCAAGCAAACAGGTAGGTAGGCACTCTCTCTCAGAGTGATTGTAAGCCACTCTGAGATTCCTTTGGGTAGTGAAGGGCGGAGTATAAAACCCACTCCTCCTCCTTTTCTTCTTCTTCTTATAGTCCCAGGAACTGGAGGTGAGGGAAAGACCAGATGGAAATGGCTCTGCCCTTGATGGAACAGCCTATCCCCAGGCAGGCACTCACTTCCTATGTAGCGCTATTCCCTTTATAAAACAATTCTGCTTTACATAGTTTGTGAAATTTCAGGCATATGGGAGCCTTCCAGATCTCCACAGGCAAGCCATTCCCCAGGGTGGGGGCTACTACAGGGAAGGCATGTGGGTAGGTGCTGATCTTGCCAATTTGCATGTGGCCAGTTGCTGATCTTGCCAATTTGCAGAGTCGCACCTGCTGAAGGCCCTGCTCAAATGAACAAAGCTGTCATGGAAAGATATAGGTGGAGAGACAGTCTTGCAGCTCCAAGGGCCCAAGGCTGTGAAGGGCTTTGTATATGATAGCCAATGGGAGCTTAGTAACTGTTGGTCAGGCAATGGAGTGACTGCAGAATGGGAGTAATGTGCATGCACTGCCTAACTCCTTATAATAACTGAGCTGCAGCATTCAGCATTAATTAGAGTCTCCAAGTAGATTTCAAGAGGACACCAACCTAGAAAGCCTTACAATAGTCTAGTTTCAATGTCACCATATCATGGATCCAGGTGGCCAGATCAGCCAAGTCCAAGTAGGGCAGAGATGTTGAACTCATTTGTTACAAGGGCTGGATCTGACATAGATGTTGTTGTCAGGCTGGGCCATGTGTGCCATAAACTGTAATGCCAGGTACCAGAGATATAAACTTTTTAAAGACTGCAGCTGTTAAGCTCCGAGTTAGTGTGTCCTCAGTGCAAGATTCTGTGGGCTGGAGTGTGTGCAGAGGTTAACCTGCATGGAGAGCCAGTGGTGCAGTGCTGGGCAGATGATCCCACACTGCCTGGAGGGGGGGGCAAACCCCTTCCCCATCCTGCTTCCATCACCAGTGCTGTAAGCCTGGGTCCCAAGGTAAAAGCATGAAGAGGCTGAGTATTGCATGCTCCCCCTTGACCCCAAGCTACCATGTAAGGAGACTGGGAAGACAAGTTCAACTAACCCCCTGCCTGTGGTAGGGGGAGGGGCAAGGCCACCTGCATGGCAGAACCCAGGCTAAGCAAAGCTCAATAAGCCAGAGACACCCATGAGGCAGCAGCCACCCCTGGCCACAGCTGCCAGATGATTCATGGTGGGGCAATCCTTGGAGTTCTGCCCAAAAGAATTGATACATGCTGTTCATCTATGAATTCAGCTTTTCAACTTTGTGTTCAGAAGAAGACATCGAAACGATAGCATTCATTCCAGAGAGCGTCATTAACTATTTATTTATTTATAATCACCTATTACTTTTGTTGTATTTATTTGAATTTTGTACTCATTATACAGAGTTTTATATTATCACTTTAGCATTTGTGTGTACAGTTTCCTCATGATTTTTTACTAGATTTCATTTCCAAAACTGTAACCCATCTTATATATACTACCAGGCTGAAGGATGCCAGGTCATCTGATGGGGGAGTGGGCACCACATGCACAAGGCCACATGTGCAGTAGAGACCCAAGGCCACCTAGAAACCAATATAACCAGAGCTTGACTGCACCACCCACCTGTGAAGTGGAAGCTACCTATGGCTCAAGGCTGCTGTGTGGTCCATGAGGGAGGGTGGACTGGCTGCTGAGTTGTGTGCTCAGTGACAGTACTCGGCTCCTAATGTGTTGAAGAAACTGCAGAAGAATGCCTCCCATGCCAAAGAACAACTATCTCATGGTGTGGTGCAAAGGTCCCAGCAGAGGATTTGCCCCCCCCCATGTGCAAATGCCAATCAAGAGCCAGTTTGGTGTAATGGTTAAGTGTGCGGACTCTAATCTGGGAGAACTGGGTTTGATTCCCCACTCCTCCACCAGCACATGCTGGATGACCTTGGGCAAACCATAGTCCTGGCACAGCTGTGTATAGGAAAATACTTTCCTGATTCATTCCTGCTACGGCCAAATGGTCTAGCTGCTAACATCTCCATGTGACTTTTGTCACCTGCAACAGATGGCATGCTAGATGCCAAGCCTGATATCCATATACAAGCCACTTGGACACCTTTGCTGGGAAGAGCAGACACTGAGGCGTCTTCCCAAGCTGGGGGACACAGATATCCCAAACATTAACACATCAAAGCTACTCTGACATGGTTTCTGTCACATTGACCCAAAGATTTTGGGCACACCTCTTCATCCCCTCATGATTGGATAAATGACCATATTCAATTATGACAGGAAAGGGAGGGAATTGTGAGCACCTTACGGGAAGAGGGGAAGAGTTTTCTTGGAAACAGAGCTCCTTTCTGAGAGAGGGTTCCCCTTTGGATTACATACCTGCAACATGGAATTCTACTAGTGGGCAGAAAAGCTGGACTTAACTACCCACAGCAATCATGTGGTTCATCCTCAAGATCCCCTGGTTCCACAAAGGGCTTTGAATTGCCTGGTATCTCTGAATGACTGGTAACTATGAATACCTCTATGCGTAGTTAGAGTATGCTAGAGGCGTTGTTTTATTCACCTTCTTGCTAGCCTCTTGTCATATGCATGCTTTTGCACTGAATAAAAGATAATATCTGATCAATATTATCTGTTTGCTTCCTATGTTGCAACCTGACTCTAAATCTAGATCCTGTGCTTAAGCCTTTCGCCTAGAAGGCTACCACTGTGTGTTCCTTAATTATTTGTAGCTCTGGCACAGAGCTGGTAAGTTGCTAAGTCCTCTAGACCAGGCAGGAGTTTAGATCTCTGCTCCAAAGCCTCGGTGAGGGCCTTTCTGATGTAAGAGATCTTGGTGGCAGTAACTACTGGTAAACCAGGAGCGTGTGCAGACATACTATTGGGTTTGTTTAAGCATACAGGATTTTGGTATCTTTCATTCCTGGACTGGGATGAGGGAGAAGTAAGATCCTGTACATGCTGGCAGAGTATCGGGAATTGTGCTTCTTATTTCTGGACAGGGTTCAGAGGCTCAAAACCTGTACAAGCTGTTCTTGAAAAAGAGCAGTTTCTGTCCAAGCTCTCTCAGCCCCACATAAGAACATAAGAGAAGCCAATGTTGAATCAGGCCAATGGCCCATCTAGTCCAACACTCTGTCACACAGCGGCCAAAATATACCAGGTGCCATCCGGAGGTCCAGCAGTGGGGCCAGGGCACCAGAAGCCCTCCCACTGCTGCCCCCTCCAGCACCAAGAATAGAGTGCATCACCTGCCCCAGACTGAGAGTTCCCATCCATACCCTGTGGCTAATAGCCACTGGTGGACTTCTGCTCCATATGTTTATCTAATTTCCTCTTGAAACTGTCCATGCTTGCAGCTGCCACGACCTCCTGTGGCAGTGAATTCCATATGTTAATCACTCTTTGGGTGAAGAAGTATTTCCTTTTATCTGTTTTAACCTGACTGCTCAGCAATTTCATAGAGTGCCCACGAGTTCTTGTATTGTGAGAAAGGGAGAAAAGTACTTCTTTCTCAACCTGCTCAATCCCATTCATAATCTTATAAACCTCGATCATGTCACCCCTCAGCCGTCGTTTCTCCAAGCTAAAGAGCCCCAAGCATTTTAACCTTTCTTCATAGGGAAGGTGTTCCAACCCTTTTATCATTCTAGTTGCCCTTCTCTGCACTTTTTCCAATGCTATAATATCCTTTTTGAGATGTGGTGACCAGAACTGTACACAGTATTCCAAATGAGGTCGCACCAATGATTTATACAGGGGCATGATGATACTGGCTGATTTGTTATCAATTCCCTTCCTAATAATCCCCAGCATAGCGTTGGCCTTCTTTATTGCAGCTACACATTGTGTAGACATTTTCAGCGAGTTATCCACTACGACTCCAAGATCTCTCTCTTGGTCAGTCTCTGCCAGATCAGACCCCATCAATGTGTATTTATATTTAGGATTTTTGGCTCCAATGTGCATCACTTTGCACTTGGCCACATTGAACCCCATTTGCCACGTTGACGCCCACTCACCCATCCTCAACAGATCCCTTTGGAGTGCCTCACAATCCTCCCTGGTTTTCACCACCCTGAACAACTTCGTGTCATCTGCAAATTTAGCCACATCACTGCTTACTCCCAATTCCAAATCGTTAATAAACAAGTTAAAAAGCATCGGACCGAGTACTGATCCCTGTGGTACCCCACTGCTTACCACCCTCCACTGAGAAAGTTTCCCATTTATACTCACTCTCTGTTTCCTATTTATAAGCCAGTTTTTGATCCACAAGAGGACTTGTCCTTTTATCCCATGACTATTGAGCTTACTTAGGAGCCTTTGATGAGGAACTGTATCAAAAGCTTTCCGGAAGTCAAGGTAAATAATATCTATTGGGTCCCCCTTGTCCACATGTTTGTTCACTCCCTCAAAAAACACTAACAGGTTAGTGAGACAAGATCTTCCTTTACAGAACCCATGCTGAGTCTGCCTCAATAGTTTTTGTTCATCAATGTGCCTACTAATTCTTTCCTTAATAACAGTTTCCACCAATTTACCCGGTATCGATGTCAGACTGACTGGCCTGTAATTTCCTGGATCTCCCCTGGAGCCCTTTTTAAAGATTGGAGTGACATTAGCTACCTTCCAGTCCTCAGGAATGGAGGCAGATTTTAAAGAAAGATTACATATTTTTGTCAGGAGATCCACAAGTTCACATTTGAGTTCTTTCAGAACTCTCGGATGAATGCCATCCGGGCCTGGTGATTTATTAGTTTTTAAATTGTCCATCAGTCGGAGGACTTCCTCTCTTGTCACCGCAATCTGATTCAGGTCTTTCAAACCCCCTCCCGAAATCGGTGCTTCTGGAGTGGGCAAACACTTCTCCTCTCCACCTACCTCACAGGGTGTCTGTTGTGTGGAGGAGAAGGGAAAGGAGTCTGAGACTCCTTTGGGTAGTGAAGGGTGGGGTATAAATCCAACCTCTTCGTCTTCTTCAATCCCCACAGCCATCTGGGACAGCATCCCCGGAGCTGCAGGTTGAGCACAGAGGTGTGCAACCTCACCTTGGGACCTTGAGTTGGCATGAATCTGGCTGCAATGAGGCTGCCACTGAAGCGAAGGGGTTCTCCTTGACTGCTGCTAGGGTTGCCAGGTCTGGGTTGGAAAATACCTGGAGACTCTGGGAGTGGATCCAGAAGAGGGCAGGGTTTGGGGAGGGGAGGGGCCTCAGCATGGTACAATGCCATAGAGTCCACCCTTCAAAGCAGCCATTTTCTCCAGGGGAGCTGATCTCTGTCAGCTGGAGATCAGTTGTAAAAGTGGTAGATCTCTAGGCCCCACTTGGAGGCTGGCAACCCTACTTGCTGCAGATGAGGCTGTTCCACCGTGCTGAAGCCACTATCAGACTGGCTATGCCCACTCCCCCCCCGCCAGCAGTCTCTTGTTCCCTCCATTGCACCAGTTGCTCACAGGCTGGATAAGAGCCTTGGATGGACTGGTTCCAGCCCCTGAGTCTTATATGTGATGCCACTGAGGTAGGGGGTCATCTTCCAGGTTAAATTAAGTTGGAAAAAAACCACATTTTCCAGCTGCATTAACTTGCTTCCCTAGGAGTAATGCTGGATCCACTATAACCCCTAATTTCTTAACTAAGTCAGCAAGGGTCATCTGAACTCCATTAAAAGTAGAAAGCATGATGTTGTTCAAGATCTCAGGCTTCCCAACTAGCATTACTTTCATGTTTAGAATACTGTTCAGCTATTGATGTGCTGCAATTGAAATGTGAGAGGTTGGCCTTGAAGAAGAAAACTTTGAAACAGGAGTAGAGCTGGCATCCCATCCCATCAACATCTCTTTGCTGCTTACTATGAGGAGTTACAAAATTTCTCAGTAAATTACTCTCAAGTTGGATTTTTAAATTATAAAATTATTGTTTAATTATTTGAACTGATACTTTGTGATATGTGAATACCTCTAACTGATTTCTCACTTAGTATTTAATGTTTGGGATCAGCACTGTGAAATAATTCTCTATAATGATGTAAATAGTTTTTGACATGCTACTCTGGAGCGACAGACTTAGTACTTTTTGTTGGATTCAACCTGTCCAAGGCACATCCCCTGATAACAACTTTGCCTTCAAACACCACAATAGGATGGTATTATCTACTGTATCAAAGGCTGCAGATAAATTAGTAGGAACAACAAAGAATCATGGGCTTTGTTTACTGTCAGATGGAGGTCATCAATTAAAGAATAGGGATGGGCACAAACTGGGAATATGGAGGTTTGTCCTGGTGTATGATTTGTGGGGTCTCACAAACCATGAACCACAAACCTTCCCATTTACTAAACCAGTTCATAGTTTGTGAGGTTTGTGATGAGGTAAAATGGCCCCCATGGGCTAGGGATGCAAAACTTGCAGCATGTCTCCAGCTGACTTTCCTCTACCTGCCCTCCAAGTTTGGTGATTGAATTTTGGGGAGTTGAGTTACAGCCCCCCAAAGTAGGTGCCCCCAGGAAAGTGCTGTCTGGGGAAAACACAGCCGCAAGTTCAGGAGTGTGTCAAACAGACCCCTGCAAGCTAGAGGCATCAAATTTTCAGCACACCTCCTTGGGGACACCCAGGGAGAGGTGTGTAAATCTCCCACTGAGGGGGACCCACTGGCTGAGCTCCTCTGCCTGGCTGTAGCAGAGGGAAAGGAGGTGGCTCAGAGCCCTGTGCCCACCAGACACCACCCCAACCAAGGACAGGTGCGCAAAACTCTCACTGAGGGGGACTGTGTGGGTCTTCAGCCGAGGAACTCACTGGCTGAGCCCGTCTGCTTAGCTTTAGCAGAGGGGCAGGTGTCTCAGAGTCCTGAGTAAGCACCAGCACTGTTCACAGTACTGAGGAATGACTTCCAGTTCCTTCTCTCTCTGCATCTAACAGTTAACTCCCTCTCTGCCTAACTGCCTGCTGCCTGGTAAAAAGAGCTGTGTGAGAGCTGGGGTTATATATTTATTCTGCTTCCATAGAGCAGAATGGGAGCTCTTCTGTTGGCAGCCAGAGCTGCCTTTCAAGCTTTGAAGGGCCAGTATTGGTGTCTCCAGGACTACAGAAGGACTGCAGAAGTTCACCCCCCACCCCGTGGCTTTGACAATTAATTCATTGGTGCCAGCATGTTTGACTCATAAACTGGCATCACGAACTTCTGTGAAAAAATGGCTGTTCATGGGTGGTTTGTGGGAGAGGCGATCTCACAAACTGAGGCTCACAAACCATGAACTGGGCAATGTTCATGGCAGAATTAGGTTTGTGACAAGGTTTGTGCCCATCCCTACTAAAGAGACCAGGGCCATCTCTTTCCCACATCCTGTCCTGAAGTCAGGTTAAAAAGTGTCCAGGACAGGTGAGTTTTCCAAGGCCTGGAAATAGTCAGCTACTGCTCTTTCGACAACTGTGCCCAGAAGGGGCAGATTCAAGACAGAGCGATAATTGGCTATATAATTTATCTGTAAAGATGGCTCTTCAAGTAGTGGACAGATAACTACTTCTCAGAGTAACTGAGGGCTATGTGCTTTCTTTTTTTAACCAAACATTGCTCAGTTTGAAGGCCTGAAAACTAGCCCCCTCCCATTCTTTATTTTTGGGAAAGTTACAATAAAAAAAGGATAATCATGAATGTAGGCTGAGTAAGATAAAGCAGCAAAACATCCTAAAGTGGGAGACTGACAATGCTATCCAAAGAAGCTTTATATTGTTCTAAATCTGATGGATTCAATGGTTCTTATAAGAGTATAATTCTTCTTACAATGGCACTGTAAATATTAACATTTCCTGCAGGTGTGATTGCCCAAAGAAAGCAAAACACTGTTAAGAGCAAATTTCAATGTTATTCCAGGCTCAGCATTTCAGTCTGCAAAGCTCAGCCCATCTTTGTTGAATAATGCTAGTAAATGCATTTAAAGGGAGACAATCATGACGGAAAGAGATTATATTCAACTCAGAGACACAGCTTCAAAACGACATATATTATTAATTCTATAGAGCTTCTCACTTGAATTATTATGCACTTTTCCCTTCAGACATGCTTGCAAAGCAGTATCATTGGGAAGACTAAGAAAAGATTTCTGATTCCCATTTAACACCAAGGTATGAAAAATATATTTTGCTGAATGGTATTTATCCAGTCCCTTTTCCTTGCCAACGGCATAAAAATGTTTTTTGATTGTGTGCACTTCTTGCCTTGATCTCGTGATCTGCCAAAATATGATTGTACACATAAAGTTTGCCTCCTGCAAATGCTTTCCCATTTTCAGCAGGGGAAACAATGCCACACATGGCAAGTGAAAATTTGTAACCTTTCACTGAAGTGAAGGGACACTAGCTGTGGCTCAGTGGTAGAGCATCTGCTTTGCATGCAGAAGGTACCAGGTTCAATCCCTGGCATCTGCAGCTAAAAGGGTCAGGAAGTAGATGAAGTGATGTTACCAGGTAGTGGGTGATGGGATGACCTCTACTTCTTCCTGAGACCCTAGAAAGTGACTGCCAGTCAGAGTAGAAAAATACTGAGCTTGATAGACTAATGGTCTAACTCAGCATAAGGCAACTTTATGTGTATGCATAATAATTCTTATTGGGTATGCATCCGGCTCAGGATTAGTGCAAATTACTGTTCTAGATTGAAATAGTTTCCAACCTCCTTATGGAAGACACTTCCATCCATGGCTGGGGAGTCAGCTATTTTCTCTTTGTGCTGCAGATACCCTGGACATGATTTATGAGACAAAGCAGTGTCCAGACCTGGCACCTGGCCTGGCCTTGACCTCAGTGCCCCATCCAGCTTGGCACTGCTGCAACAAGCCGGAGGCTGCACAGGGTTCCTCTCTCTCCCTCATACCTCCAGAGACCCCCCAGAAAAGATAGAATTCTCAGATGAGCCCAAGAGAGTTTGCTGGCCAATGCAGCAAGCAGCAGACTTCAGTGCCTCTCTCTGGGCCCACAGCACCAGAGACACCAGTGGATGATATCATGCCTGGTGCTGAAGGGAGAGCCGTGGTGCCTGGGGAAGAATGGGCCTTGGCCGAGGCTGCCAGGCTAACCTGTGACTCCAACAGTTGCCAGCAACAACCCAGTGGTGACCTGAGCTGACCATGGCCAGACTGCAGTCAACTGGATCACTGGGAGAGGGGAGGAGGAGCTACCCAGTGGCAGACAAATGAAAGGGAGGAGGGGGCAGCCAGGGTGGGGTGACCCACCTGAAAATTCTGCACATAATTCTGAGCCCCTGAACCAGATAATAGGGGCAGGGGCTGGAACATAGAAGGAAGCTCCAGAACCATGCTGGGGGGGGGGATCAAAAGGGGCATTGGCCTATGCCTCAGGAAACAGAGGATAAATACAAGTTCTGTAACCTAATCTAACATTCCCTTTCTCTACAGGGAAACCCAGGGAGACCTCAGGGCAATAGGACATGACAGCTGAGGGCAAGAGGCCAGAGCAGACAAGGGAGGAACTTCACAAGCAGGTTGCAGTGGGAAGGGATGGTAGTAGAGTTCCACTTCTTCTACCACAGTTCTGCTTGTGCTAAATAGGATTGATTCCATAATCCTGCACATCCTATTCAAACATATTCTGTTTTCATATTCTAACCAACAAAACAGGGCTAGAGCACAAAGTTGTTCTGAGGAGAGCAAGCAAATCCCCGTGACATTATTCTGACATTGGAAATGGCAGGTAACCCATCAAAGTCTGACTTTTGTAATCCTAAAGTCAATTTGTGGAATTAAAACTATAAGGAAGAATTATGAATATTTCCTAGTGTCAAGAGCCTTGCTCAGTAATAAACTCAGGCAGTGCTTCCTGTTTATTAGTGACTGGTGAACTCATCTCTGTCAGAATGGGGTCAATTAAAGCAGCTTAATTTGCTGAACATCTATCAGGTTTTTGAAATTCATTCATTTGGGCCTGCCATATTCACATCAATGCTATCTCAAACAGAGTTATACCCTTCTAAGCCCATGAAAGTCAATGGGCTTAGAAAGGTATAACTCTGGATGGCAGTGTAAAAGTACAGCAATATCTAGAGTCCATAGATACTGTGGAGCCTCTGGCTTCAAGCTTGTGCTCTGCTGTGAACAGATGCAACAGTGTCAAAAACATTGATAAAGACATGAAAAAGAAATTTCCATTGATCTTTTGTCCCTGGAACTTGTGTAGCAATCCATGGGAAATGTAGTTCTCAAGTTTCCTGATGTGCCTAGATACTGCTTTATATGTCCACAAGGAGCATCCGAGAATGCTGGTCAAAATGAAAACAACATTTCCCTGTGGTTCTCAGAATACCACTCTTGTAGCAATACCCATGTCTCAAGCCCTCTCTGCCACCCACTTCTCACTGGTAGATCAATTATTTTCCTCAGCCCAGGCTCTTGGGATTGGAGCCATAATTTCAGACTCTTCTCCAATGCTAAGTTATAGTCAATACTGTTATGATATTGAAGTTATCACATCTTTTTTTATTAATGAAAACATTTTTATATTATATTATATTATTATAAGCATACGTATACAGGCATGTTTTAAGAATATAACAACAAAAACAACAAGAACAGCTGCACATGAAAAACCCAAGAAGTATAAAATTATATGCAAAAATGCTAAACAAATACCGTTATAACCAGCGTTATGCATAAACAGTACACCAAGAATAAGTTGGAACAGTATAGTTATTAATGGTGAGAGAGAAATTTAAAAAAAACCCTCCCATTACAAAGGGGATAAAACAAAATTGTAACCCATATTCATAGCCTCAAGGCACCATATTAGGAGGAGGTGATGAGGAAATTTCCCTAGGAAATTATTTGATCTCAAATCCATTTATGTAGTTGTGACCATTCAACAGAGATAATTGATGTTGAGACAAGAAGTCTAAAATAGGGGACCACTTTACTTCAAAAACAGAGCATCTTGGCTGACTAAGATTTGTATTTATTTTGTCTTCAACAAGATCCATGAGAAAGTGGCCCCATAATTTACGAAACCATACCATAACTGAGGGTGGTTTACTATCTTTCCAAGAGGAGGCAATCGCAGTTTTAGCAACAACTAACAGAATATCTATTGTAGTTTTGGAATGACCAAGTGGAGGATCTTTTGGCCAGTGATCAAGAAATTGAGTTTCAGGAGTGAAGGAGACTTCTGTCCCAGTAATAGATTTAATATGAGAGAGAACTGCAGTCCAGAAACATTGAAGTTTTGCACAGTCCCACCAACAGTGAGCAAATGTACCAATTTGTTTACAGCCCTTCCAGCAATACGGCGATTGTGTGAAGGAAACGAAGGAAAGTTTGTGTGGTGTGGCATACCAGTGTGTCATGAGTTTGAATGTCTGTAAACTGACTGATATTACTGATGATTTAAAATAAGAAGAATTCCAGATATCAGTCCAAATCTCCTTGGTGAGAGAGGCTTTGCAATCCTTCTGCCATGCAAGTTGGCAAGGGAGGGGTTTGGGGCAGTGATCCTTCAAGAGTAAAGCATAAAGACTAGAAATTAAACCCCTGTTCTGTGTTTCATAGTTTTGGAGAATAAATTCCAGTTCAGTCAGAGGTTTTGTGAAAAGAGAAGACAATTGAAGATGGGTATACATATGATTCCTTTTCTCTCTGGTAGACCCATCACCACCACCACCTGACCTTTGCAGGAATTACCCACTGCAGCTCCCAGCTTCCCTTCCAAGTTCTGAGGCCTTGCCTCTGGGTGTCTTGCTACCCAGGGGACCATTTACTGCCTTGTGCGTCCCTGGAGGAAAAGCCACTTGCTGGCTTACTGACTGCCTCCCCCTGGCACTCCTTTTAAAATAGCATGTCTATGTGGTACAGAGAACCACTACCAGCTCCCAAAGTTATGAAGTATTTATTAAAAAGAAAATGTTCATGGGCATACTTTTAGCACAGCACCAGACTGAGCAAGACATTCAAAAGAAATGGGTAAAATGCAGTTCTTCTCTCCCCCTCTATATATATGCCCTATCAGATGTTAAAATATAGGACAGGCTCCTTAGTTTAGGAAGTTATAGATCTGTACAGAGTATCCTTACCTTGAAATTTTCTTCAGCTCCTCAGGCCAACATATGATCAATGGCTGCCCCCTCCAGACTGTAGTTAAAAGTTCTGCCTGCTCTGATTGACCCTGCACCCAAGAGGACTACCTCCATGTTCCCCTGAGTTTTATCACCTGTCTTTTTCCCACCCACTAGCCAGATCAGGGGAGGTCAGAGAGCTCTTCCTGAAGACTCCAGAATTTTTCTTCCAGAAGTCTCTCTAGTATTTAATTCCTCCAAATCTCTGTTTCCTGCTGGGGTGGGGGGGCTTGACTATCCCATTGTCTAGACCTATTAGCATTTGTAGGAAGGTAGGCTGAGGTAAGTTTGGAAAACAATTGAACTGACTTCCCCCCTTCCTGCTTGTTCTCTGCTGGGGGAGGGGCTTTTAATACTCAGAATGAAGCTTTTGCTCATTTCAAACCCCCCAAAGAAAAAATGCATTTCTTCACACAAGAACAAAGAAATGCTGAACACAGCTCTGTATTTATCTCACTAGGCTCACTAGGGTTGTAGTGGCACACATTATGTTCCCTGACAATGTCAGTGTTGTCCCTTCTACCACATGATGCTCAGAGAGTGCTTTGAATAGGACAATATGTCTTTGCAGCTTGGTTAGTTCAAAAAATTGATTTTTCAGATGAATATCCAGAAGGCAAGTCTATTCAGATTACTCTGTAAAACACTGTGTGCTTAGTCAATTTTTGTTATTGATTGCACTGTGTTTAGTTTAATGTGTCAAGCCTTTGAGTATTACAACTTACTTCATGGTTCATTCTTTATGCCTGTGGAAATCCTTCTTTTTAATTGCAAAACAAACAACCAAAAAAGTCTGCAGTATACTGCGTAGTTTGAATACAGATAAATCTAAGCTGCAAATTTTGGATACAAATCTAAATTTATGACCCTGTGCTGCGGTGGATTAATGCAAATCATACACTGATGAATTGCAAATTGACAGTGATTGACTAGGAAAGAGATCTTGGGGTTCTGGTGAAGAGAACACCTCAACAAAATATTGATTCAGTATGCAAAAGAAAAGAAAAAAAGAAAATTCTGTCCAGGAGATTATTAGGAAAGGAAATAACAATGGTAATGTCCTTGCACAAATGCTGCCAGGACCTCTCTGAGGTCAAGAGAGGACTGGGTCAGTTTAATTTTTGAAGCTCTGAATGTCTTCTTTCAATCCTGTCAGGGTTTCTCTTCAACCACATGTATAATCTCATTTGGAAATAACAACACAATTTCCTGTGAATGTGAGGCCTTGGCCAAATGACCTTGCTCCTCCAGTAGGCCTTGAATACTGCCTCGTTTGGAATACTCTGTACAGTTTCAGTCACCCCATCTCCAAAAAGGAATCTGTAGACCTGGAAAAGGTGTCAAAAGGGCATCCAAATGATCCAGAGTTTAGAGTACCTCCCTTGCAAGAAAATGCAAAACCGTTTGTGTTTTTTAGTCTAGAAAGGAAATTATAAAGGGCAAATGCCATGGATATTTATTAGGGACTATTTAGAAGAAGTGTATAGAAAGTTCTTTCTACCCAAAATACTAGATCTCAGCACCATCCAATTAAATGGATTGGCGGTAAGTTAAAGACCAACAAATGAAATTTCTTCACAAAATTCATAATTAACGTCTGAAACTCACTTTCCATGTAATATAGACAGGGCATTTTTTGTAGAAAAGCCCAGCAGGAACTCATTAGCATAAAAGGCCATACCCATCAGCAGAAACTCATTAGCATATTAGGACACACCCCAACAGCACAGCTCATTAGCATATTAGGCCACACCCCTGTGTTACCAGAAGTGTGGCCATCCAGCCACACCCACCTTTTGCTTCTTATTCTGTTTACCTTGTTTATTGTCATAACCCAGGGCTTTTTTTTATAACAGGAACTCCTTTGCATGTTAGGCCACACAGCCCTAATGTAGCCAATCCTAATGAGTTTCTGCTGTTGGGTGTGCCCTGTTATGCAAATGAGTTCCTGCTGGGTGTAGCCAACTCGGGAGCCAGCTGGAACTCCATTCCTGTGCATTCCTACCCAAAAATAGCCCTGGATATAGAGATAGCCACTAATTTAGATCTGAATGCCAGTTGTCAGGGATCAGCAACGGGGGAAAGCTTGAGCATCTGTGCTCCAACCAGGGGCATCTGATCAGCCACAGTGGGCAACAGAACATTAGACTCAAAGGACCATCAGTCTAATGCAGAAGGGTTTCTCTTATGCTCTTAAACCCGTGGTTTCTTTCAAGTTTCCTACCTTTTCTAACTGAGGAAGCGGTGGAGGATTGCTGCATATGAGGCATTTCATGATTGTGAAGAAACAGGAAAATGCCAATCATTTTCTATAATCCCATGTATTAGTTGAATATTTTATACAAGTCAAATGGATTTATTGGCTTACTTCCAAATAAAGGTTTCAGGATTACACTGACACTATGCAAACAGTTTTATTGAAATTAATTTATACAAAATATGGACTGATTGCTTTGTTCAGGAACAGCAACTGTTATTACTACATCCTAATTGTTACACTTACCAAAGTCTATAGAAAAAGATGTCACTTGCATGATAGCACCGCTCTTTAGTTTATGTTCATGGAGGTCATATCTGCACTTTTACCTTCTTTTGAATAGTTCTGTAGGAATGTTTATCTGAATGTAAACATGTGAAGTCCTCAGAAGAGCCAGTGTAGCCATCAGAGTGACAGGCTAGAGTCCAAACTACCTGACAAATTTGGAAATTAATTGGTTTGGGATCTTTCTCATCCAACTTGCATATCCTTCAGCCAGAAAGTAGCAGTGGGGAACTTATTTCCCAAATAACCCAGGACCCTGGGGATGTATCAAGTCGGGGAAATGGCACTGCGATAAAGCTAAAGCAACTTCTCCTTTCCCTGCACCATAGTCTACATCCTATTTATCACCATACATCTCGGACTTAGGATCTCAGAGATCCAGGTACAAATCCCCACATGGTCATGGAACTCATTGGGAAACCTTGGGCCAATCAGTCTCTCTCAGCCAAGCTTACAAGACTAGGTTGGTGTGAGAAGAAAATTAAGAACAAAAAACCATTTCTTGGCAATGTACTAGATAGATTTGCTGTACTAGATGTACTAGATAGACCTGCTGCTGTTAAACACAGAGAGAGTAATTCTAAGCAGGTCTACTCAGAATTGTACTCAGGTCTATTCAATGGTGCTTACTCCCAGGAAAGTGTTCTTAGGGTTGCATTGTGAGTATTTAACCAAGGAACTTTCACATAGGACTTTTGAGGGGGAGGGAATGCAAAGGTTGCATAAGACCAAGAAGCCAGGTGTCTGCTAAAACCTTTCTTGTAAGATTGCCTGGAGTTTTTTTTTAGAGACTGAAGATAAACCTACCAGTATCTGAAGTTCAGCTCCCTGCAAGAGCATGGGAACTGAATGTTTTCCAAGGTGTTTGTCTGCAGCTGAACAAATCAATGCAGCATAGTTGGCATTATTGCATACACAACTACACAGTGTTTTGTATCAGCTGCCACCCCCACCCCATCCTTCCTGCAATGGCTGACACCATCTCCAGCTGAGAAGTATGGTGTTAAAGAAAACAATCATGTTATTTTTGAAGTAAGATAGTATCTCTGTGTGCCTAATGGAGACATTACTTGACAAAACAGAGCTCTTACACTTGGCTTTTAGTTATTTGGGGTTGTTTATGTGGGATGCTTTTTAGTTTTATTTGCATTATGTATTATGTTTTTAAACTGGGATGTTCATGTTATAACTGTTGTTAATGTTTGGTAATATTTTGGCTGTTGTTAGCCATCTTGAAACTGCCTGGCGGTGAGAGGCAGCATATACATTTAATAAATAAATGATTAAAAATAAATAAATCGATCAATGGCTTCCATACTGTCCAGATCAATCAGTTAATTAATGTGTGTTCTCACATGGTCTCATTAGAGTTGTAGATTACCCCCAGCTGAAAAAAAAATGTTTTAAAAACTTAGGTCTGAAAGATGCACCTTGGGACTTGTTATACTAGCAATACAGTATTCCAGTCCTTGTACATGATGCTTGGATAGGCAACTAAAAAGAAAAACAGCCAGATCCTCTTGGTCTATTTTCTTTTAAAACTGAACAAACATTCCCACTCCACCATTTTTCTGCTTCTGTGGTAGATACTGTCACCATATCTTGCTTCTTACTTTACCAGCATCTACATCCCCAGTCAGCATCTGCATATGCCATTAGATTAAGGCTGTCATTGGCAGGTAATTTCAGCTAAAGGTCTGCAGTACCTTTTAGGTGTTTACAAGCATCTTAAATATATTCCAGTGTTTGATTGTTGGTCTGTTCTGTTCTGGTCAGTGTGCTAATGTAAGAAGTTTGCAGAGGATTTCATGATGCCTGTTGTTGGTAGGTTGCTGTTGGGTGTCATCTCATTGTTTGATGTAGCTTACTTCTATTGGAGTTGGTGCAGAATTGGCTGTTTCCATTTCAGGGATTTGATCACTTCTTTGAACTTTTGCTCTTGGTTGATGAGAAAACATCCATGTTCCACTCTTTGCACTTGAATTCCCAGACAATTTGTTATGTTTCCCAGCTGCTTTACTTCAACTTGCTGGTTCAGAAAATGCTCTATTTGTTTGCTGTCCTCTGGGTCTTCATATGCTAGGATCAGATTGTCAACATAAGCCAAAATGTAGGTCCACTTGCCATCTTTGTGTTTGGTGTACAGGCAAGGATCAGATTTGCTTTTCTTGAAGTCTGCTTGGAGCAGCATGTAATTCAGTCTCACCCCAAGCTCCAACAGTTTGAGTCCATAAATGCTTTTATGAAATTTGCATATAGGACCTTCCTTGCCTTTGTCTATGAAGCCAGGTGGCTGCTGCATGTAAATTTCCTAATTCTCCATGCAGGAATGCAGTCTTCATGTCAAGGTGCTCAACTTGCATTCCCTTACTTGCAACAACACTTAAGAGTGTTTGCATCATTGTATGTTTAACAACTGGGACAAAAGTCTCATCATAGTCCTCTTCATATTTCTGTGAGTATCCTTTAGCTACTAGTCTGGTGTCGTGTTTCAATTTGAAAACCCACTTACACCCTATAGCATTCCTCCCTTGAAGAGAGCTCTGTAATTGTCCATGTGTTCTTCTTGCATAGAGATGCAAGCTCCTCATGCGCAGTGTGCTTCCACTTCTGAGCTTTTTGTGGTGGCAGGTGAAATATTTCTTCTCATAACAAAGGCTCAGGTACTTCTGCTGTTTCTGTGAGACAGGACAGTCTTGGGGCTGGAATACCTTTGTTAAAGTGCTTTGATCACCTCAATGCAACCTCTGTGGTCTCACTTTCTTTTGGGTTTTTTTTTATATTTTTAATATGTGCATGTATGTGTGCATGTGAATGTGTGTGTACCTGGAAGTCACAGTAACCTCTTATGACTGACCATGTGTGCACCTAGAAGTCATGGTGACCTTTGGTGACTGGCCCCTATTGGGGGCTTGGAGGATATTCAAAGAGGTGGCTGAGTAAAGCCTGCCCCTGCCTCCGCCTCCTGCCTTTGGTATTTCAAAGAGGTCTACCATCCAAATACTTGCCATAGTCGATCCTGCTTAGCTTCTGAGATCTGACAAGATCAGATTTGCCTGGGCTATTCGGGTCAGGGCCACTTTCTTGGGTAGGATCATCTGGTGAAACACTGGAGGTTGTCCCATTTCTCAGGATCTGTTGTCTCTTCTTCCTTAATGGTAGGCACATCAGGACCCACAGCATTAGCTCCCTCTGAAGCTGGAGTTCACTCACTTTCATCAAAGTACATAGATCTGCTGATGGTTATCTTGTTTGTGCTTGGATCTAGAATCCTATAGCCTTTGCTTTCAGCTGAATACCCATCCATTATGCCTTCTGAGGCCCTGTCATCTAACTTAGACCTCTTCTCTTTTGGCCTTACTCCCAAATACTCTTAAGTGTCTCATGCCTGGCTGGTAGCCATGCTACAATTCATTTGGAGTCATGTCTGTAGCTTTTGTGGATAATCTGTTTTGTATGAATGTTGCAGTTATGATGCTTTCTACTGAGAACTGGTTTGGAAGGGCTGCATCCCTAAGCATGCACCTTTCCATATCTAGGAGAGTCTAGCTTTCCCTCTCTGTAATGCCATTCTCCTCAGGGTTGTAGGGAACTGTTCTCTAGTGATCAATCTCTTGCTCTCTCAGGAATTCCTGTGTTGCACTGGATGGGTATTCCCCTCCATTGTCTGTTCTCAGGATTTGTGGTCTTCTTCCAAAACTTGTTGGTCTCAAGTGCCATGTACTGTCTTAATTTGTCCAGAATCTGTGATTTTTTGTTAAGCAAATACACACTTGAGTATCTTAAAAAAATCATCAATGAATGAAAGAAATACCTGTAACCTCCAATGAATGGGGTAGGCAAAGGTCCACAAATGCTGCTATAAATCACTTCAAGATGCTTCTTGGTCTTCCTTTCACTTGGTTTTGGAAAGGCATTATTTGTAGCTTTTGACTGTATGCAACAAACAAACATATGGTTAGCAGCACATTCTATAATCTTAATGTCATTGGAAAGACTTTTTCTCTGCATGTCCAGAATATTCTGGTAGTTCCTGTGACCTAATCTTCAATGCCAGAAGTGTACACATGCTTTATGAGAACATGACTTTGTAAGATTGACTTCCTGATACATTTCATCTGTATTTGCATCATATTCACAGGATTCAGTTTCAATGCCTGACATTGAAACCGTACTTTCTTCCACATTATAAAGCCCTTTACATTTGGTGCCAACAATGCACACTTGCCAATTTTGTGAAACTGTACACTTCCCACTGTCATTATTTATTTGATAAGCTTCTGAGTGGAGTTGATTGATTAAAATCAAGCAACAAGAAAAAACATATGGAACATCTATCAAGAGAAGTTCATGAGCACCATGTAGTGGCCAAAGTAAAAATTCCATTTCCAAGAAGAACATTGAAAGGAGCTGGAATCTCTTCAAAATTAATGAATAATTCTTTAGCATCGCATATATGTGTCATAGCCCCCAAATCCAGAATGAAATTAGCAGTCTCTTTTTCTAAAGAAGCAGTGGAATTCTGGTGTTTATATTCATGCTTTGTGGGGTTTTAGTTGCTTTTATGATCCTTTTCATGTTTGGTGCTGGGACACTCAATCGCTTTATGGTGATGTCTCCACAGTTGAAACATTTCAGCTCAACTTTCTTGCCAGGCATAGGAAGAGCTTCCTCCCTCCCACTTTTTTCTCTGAATGGTTCCCTTGGCAACAAATTTCTCTCTCGATTACTCTGGTTCCCCTGCATTGTCAACCCTTATGATCTTCCTCTTGCTTTCCCATCGGGAACCTTGCAGCAGGTGCTCTTTTAAACAAGCCTTATAAGGGAACATTTCTGGCAAGTCATTAACATGTCTCCCCAAGGTTCTACAGTGTTCAGATTTTTTCAGTTCTAAATAGGTTATAACATAGCCATAGCTTACAGGCAAAGTTAGAAACAGGGTAGCTACTTTTCTCTGCTCATCCAAAAAATTTTCTACAGTCCTGCAGTTCTGCATACAGATTTGTCAATCTACTGACATGAGATCTAAAGCAATCCTCCTCTTTGAATTGCATAGCCATTAACTTTTGGTGCAAAGCATAATGGGAGGTCCAGCCCTTTCTTTGATGGGATGCCACTAGAGATGCCTTTTGTCAGTTTCAAACTAATAAGAGTCCTTTATTTAGGGAACTCCATTCTAGATGGTATAGGATGAGTGACAGGGATAAAAGCTATCTAACTAGCTATGACGGATGCAGATGCAAAATGCATGTCCTGCATC
The DNA here is from genome assembly GCA_029375565.1 of Gekko gecko. Lineage (NCBI taxonomy): Eukaryota > Metazoa > Chordata > Lepidosauria > Squamata > Gekkonidae > Gekko > Gekko gecko. The sequence goes on along the minus strand of JAPDNY010000003.1, from coordinate 56,672,926 downwards.
TATGGTGCCAAAGATGGAGAGTGTGTTCCTTCTTCATGCGTGTGTGAGTGAGAAAGAGGGAAGGAGGAAGGAAGTCTTGTTGAAGGCTTTCATGGCTGGAGTTCATTAGTTGCTGTAGATTTTCCAGGTTGTGTGGCCTTGACACAGAGAGTACTCCATCTTTCTATTATATGTCTGAGGATGCCAGTCACATCAGGTCCTACAGTGCAAAGACCATGGCCACACAACTCGGAAAATCTACAGCAACTAATGAAGGAAGTCTTGTCCCTAAGAATAACATTCTTTAAAAAAAAAAAACCCTTCTGTCTATCTAAATCTACGGTGCTGTCTCTGAAGCCTGAGGCAAGAGACAGTGTACAGTCTTCCACTTCCAACATTTTCTATGACCAGAGTTTTCAGGCCGCTCTGTTCCCATGTGCTGCAAAAGTAATTTACCTGGAAGACTAACATACTTGCTAGTATTTTTTTCTCCACCAGTGATTTCTTAATTTATAAAGCAATCCATTCATGTATCTGTAAACCAATCATATGCCCATGAGGATACGGGGCCTCAGGATGTGTTTTAATAGTTTATGAGCAAGTATAAATTAGGTTGGTAATATACCAAGAAATAATGTTCAATGCTTGAGTCATTCCCTGGGGATTGATGACCAGTTGGGAGAATGGGTAGTCCCAGGATGTAATCAGAGGTACTGCTATCCTTTTATTAGAAATTTGTTTGCTTGCTTTTAATTATAGGCAAAATGGTTGTTCCTCTGATGTCTCATGGCATGACATTAATAGAAAGGGGAATAGCCATTCTGCAGAATATTCCCACTTATATTACATGATTTTTGCTCTAGATCTGTTTCACCCAATCCATCAATTTTACCTAATCCAAACTATGTTTACTTTGAAGTAATTCTGTTGTTTCCAGATAGGCATTCCTAAGGTTTGAAATCCAGAGATAGGCAGATATCATTAAAATGAAGCACACAGTCATCTACAATCCCTTTGGACTGATGTGCTTAACCAATTTTCTCTGGATTGTGCATTTTGATTAAATAACTTATTAAACACCATAGGACTCCTGGCAGTGAGCAGAAATGAAGTACACACCTTGGCAGCATCACAGCCTTCAAACAACATTAATGCCATGCATGTTGTTATCATGAGATATTTCAAGCAGAGATGAAAAAAAAAATATTTGCAGTAATGTTAATCTCCATGAAATTTAACTGCTCTGAATAATTTCATTTTGAATATGATATGGTTTAGGAGTTTCAGAAGCCACATTCTCAGACTTCACTGTAAGAAGCACAATTTGAAACTGGACAAAAATGGATAAAATATCCAAATGAATGACAGTCTGATCAAACCATAAATAGAAATTTGCTGAAGCACACCTCAGTAATATTTTCTGTCAGATCATGTGTTAGCATCATGCTCAGTCACAACTGAGGGCTGGCTGACATATGCGTGGATGTCATTTGATATATCATTACTTAATTCAGTCTCTGATTATAGTTCAATAGATTATAGTTCAATAGATAAGAGAATTCCCTCTGAAATGAAGGTTCCCTGAAGAATTTAAAAAGACTTTAGGTCAGTATAAAAGTTATATCATTCAGACCTATGAGTTATCAATAGACATGAGCATATGTTTCGGTTTAAAATTTCTTCGTATATCTGTCTATTTCATTGCCAAGGGCTGGCCCCCATGCAAACAGGCAAATCTACACCATTGGGCAAGCCACAGTGTTCTGAAAACCTGTGAGAATCCCGAGGTTCACAGAAAGATCTGACTTTTTAAAAGGGTGTGGCAAAAAGTTGGGAACCAAAAATGTGGGGCTGAAAATGGGATTTGTTTCTATTGTTAATGGTTTTAGTTTTGAGTTGTCTTTGTTGTTTGTTTTGTGGAATCATTTGTATTTTCAACTTTGTGAAGAAATATTTAATTTGCCTGGCTGTTAATTTGGCTGGCAGGGCTCTAACTAGGTATGTACATGATTAGCAGGAATGTACCAGTTGTGAGGGAGAACACACCATGAGGAACCTGAAGGGTGAAGGCTGATTGGCCCGAGGGGAATTGGTGACAGGACTTTATGCAGGAGGCAAACATCTCTGAACTCTAAGGGTGGCTGACCTGGAGAGAAGGCATATTTCTTTATGTGTAAGTGGTGAAAGGTACAGCACAGATATGGTGAGGTGTCATCCCATGGGAAGGTGGATCTCCTGAGCTGTACTTCCAGGGCAGAGTTGGGGAAAGTTTTTTGTTTGGTAGATCAGGTGTTAATAAAGCCAGCCCTAATTTATCCCTAGGCTAAGTCTTGTACCTTAATTGGGGGCAAATTACCAGTGCTCAGATGCCAGCTGAGAATGTCCATATACTCACAAGATTAGATAGGGGGTGGGAAATAAAGCTATACCATCCACACATTTGTGACAATACAACCCAAATATCCCTGTACAATCTCTCCCAATAGTTTCATATAAACATTTAAAAAGCACAGGAAACTACATGGAACTTTGTAAGGCTCTATGTTAAAGGCCACTGGGTTTAGCAGCAGTACACCAGCAGCACTATTTAGAATCTGTCTTGCAGAGAACCAGGGGTCATTTCATAGAAAAAGAGGTGCAGGAGCTCATTAGCACAACTCATTAGCATAACTTATTTGCATATGCCACACCCCCTGACATCACCGGAAGTGCGTCAGAAGGCAACACCCACTGCTCAGGCTACACCCCTAGAGACTGTCTTTCCACTTTGGGGGCTGTCATTCCAATCCCAGAATAGCCTACCTGGGCCTAGGAGGAATGCTACATGTGCTGCTTCATGCTCTTGCTGGGAGCTGGGGGCGAGGCTTGCCACTGTCTGTGCTTCTAACTGCCAGAGCTCCGCTCCTGTGCGCTCCTGCTCCAAATGACCCCTGCAGGGAACATTTGTACCCCCTAGAACTGTGTCTCCCTGCTCCATTTCTCTTGGCTGCCTTAGAAGAATACTGCCATCAATGGGACTGAAAGCCCCAAGAGGCCCAACAGATAGGGAGATATGTCCCCCAAATTCCTAGTGTAAGCCACCCACCACAGGTTATTTCAGCCCCCCAACCAGATTGAAAGCTAGACTGTAAAAGGATCTAGACCTGGATAGCCACGATTCTGAGGTGCAATATGTGCTGTTGAATACTGAACATGATGTGCAATAGACAGACTATTTTCCACAATGCATTTAATCTCCTCTGAGAAAAATCTTGCTTCTGTGGCTAGGTGCCTGGAATGTGAGATGCCAGCAAGAGGAAAGATGTTAGTAAAAATAAAGGATTTGTGCATGTGTGTGTGTATACTTGACGGTTGCTTTCTATCTAATCCATGCTGTCAGGTGAAAGCTACACAGGTCAGAAATGTTGTAACCAAACAATGAGCTGAGCAGGATTCTGTACTAACTGCTGTTAGTTGCTTCCTGAGCCAATGCTTTAACTGCACAAGGAACAAACTTTCCCAGTGCTTGACTGCTACTTATCCAGTAGGTGTGTTTTTTGTCAATCTTTCCATGTTTTGTGCTTGAACACATAATGGGGCAAACAAAAAGCCTACAATTATAACTAAGCTCTGGGCCTTGAACAACAACAAAAAAGGTCTCAGCAACTTATATTTTACTCATCATAACCCTGGCATCTAGTTGTCATGCTCAACAATTTATGTGACATGGGACTGAGTGGGAAGACAGCCTGTAAAGGGGCACAGAATCTGTCATATAGTAAAAACTTACATGAGAGCAGGAAACATCGATCCTGACAGAATGAAATGAAGAGTGTGTACCTAGTGTAATTATTTTAGATGTGTGTATGCAGTTCCTGATGCACACGAAAGCCCCAACTAACTGTTCCCAGGGTAGCTCCAGGAGAGAGCGGAGCTGCTGAAAATGACCGGCACCTCCCCAGTCAAAAGGTTCAGCCCCCTCCCACTTCACGCCACCTACAGCCAACCCAATGATCATATGAAAGTAAATCACATGACTTACCCAAATCCACAGTCCTCCAAGAGGATTGGAAAGCCCAGAATTTTGTTCCTCTTTGGCAGCCCAAACATGGAGCTGTTTCATGTCAGGAGGTGCTGCCAGGCACTGTCAAGCTACAAAGGAATACACAAAAAGATGGCTGTTCCTTGGAATCCAGCTCAGACCAAATACAAATAGCAGTATACACATAAAACCACTAGAGAGTCAGTTCTTTCGGGGGGGGGTTGGGGGGAGGAGTTGAGTTGCTTTCTTTAATATTGGAATCGATACTATAGTTGCTTCCACTGATTTCAGTGGAAAACACAGGTTTGAGTGTAACTGCCCTTCACTGGATGCAGGGCTCTTTTTGCAGGAACTCACTAGCACAATAGGCACACCCAACAGCAGGAACTCATTAGCATATTAGGACACACACCTGACAGCACAGCTTATTAGCATGTTAGACCACATCCCCATGTTACCAGTAGTGTGGTCATCCAGCCACACCCACCTTTTGCTTCTTATTCTGTTTACCTTGTTTGTTGTCAAAACCCAGGGCTTTTTTTGGAGCAGAAACTCCTTTGCATGTTAGGCCACACACTGCCAATGTAGCCAATCCTAATGAGTTTCTGCCATTGGGTGTGGCCTATTATGCTAATTAGTTCCTGCTGGGCGTGGCCAGCTCGGGAGCCAGCTGGAACTCTGTTCCTGTGCATTTCTGCCCCAAAATAGCCCTGACTGGATGAAATTGTCAAATGTTGAACTCACCCATAGCATCCCCCCTGCCTTATTTCAGCCAGATGAGACAAAACACTTCTATTTTAGAGGCAACTAACAGTGCAATCCTATGCAGATTACTCCAGTGTACACCCAAGACATGTAAATGCAGATAACAATCTATATATGTAACATTCAGCAATATTTAGTCTCCTCTGAATAGCTGAACAATTTAATGGGCTTAGATTGGTATCTCTGCTTATAAAAATGCTGAGTCCACTGGCACTTTTAAGACCAACAAAGTTTAATTCTGGGCATAAGCTTCTGTGTGCGTATCTGATAAAGTTTGTATTTACATGAAAGCTTATACCCAGAATTAAACTTTTTTGGTCTTAAAGGTGCCACTGGACCCAAACTTTGTTTTATAGCTTCAGACCAACATAGCTACCCACCTGAATCTATGGAATTTCTCTTTGCAAAACAAGCATGGAAAGGTGAAGCCCTAACTTCGGTCAATTTTCCACTCGAAGCCGCGTGGCATTTCGACCCGCAGCTTTGCCCGATTTTCCCCACGGTTTCATGATCTTCAAAAAACAGGATTACAAAACTGTGGGGGAAATCGGGCGAAGCCGCGGGTCAAAATGTGACCGCTCGGCTTCGAGTGGGAAATTGACCTTCATGTTATCTTTTCCTTGCATCCTTCCTGAGTGATGGCGATCATACATGCATTGCAAGTTCCATGTTCGGAACTCAGTTCCAAGCCATATAAGGGTCAGCCCATATCAGGACCATGGTACACAGGGAGCTTTAGCCTTTCCCCACATTGTCATCCCTACCTGAAACAGCCCTGCAAGCACTATTTGCCCAACTGAGGAAACTTGCACTCAGTTCATCAGTACGTGTGGTTTCCCCAGCATATAGAATAGCTCCCCCGAGAGTTGTTCCCGCTTGAGAAAATAGATCAGGGGGGAAGGCCCCGCCCTTTGTGACATGGCCCCAATCCAAATCAGCTCCTCACATGTGTGTGAACAGAGTTCTGAGCAGGGAATTCTTAGTGCTCAGGTTTAAGATCTCAGAAATTTAACACTAATCACTGAACTCTTGCATAGAAAAAGAGAACCTGAATCCTTCATCAGAGATTTTATTTTCTCATTTGGCTTTGACTTTCATTTATGGGGGCACTTGCCTAGACTCCTCCCCATGTGCAGCATGCCTAGTTTCCAGAAGCAGAAACTGCAGACAACACCTTTGCTTCTTTTCGGTGCAGGCAAAACGTCATGCCTATCAGCAAAGGAAAGAATATAGTATGGCTAGTCTCTGTCTCTGTTGCCACTCTGTTTGCAATAGAGACCAGTTGTCATCAAGGGGAAGTCTGAGCTTTGTCTCTACCCACCCAAAGGCATTAATACCTATCAACAGGTTCAAATAACGCTTTGGCCTTCACTTTCTAAGCAGGCATAAGAACATAAGAGAAGCCAATGTTGGATCAGGCCAACAGCCCATCCAATCCGTCACATAGTGGCCAAAAATACCAGGTGCCATCAGGAGATCCACCAGTGAGACCAGGACCCTAGAAGCCCTCCCACTGTTGACACCCCCCCCAAGCACCAAGAATACAGAGCCTCATTTGCCCCAGAGTCCCTATAGACCTTGTGGCTAATAGCCATTGCTGGATCTCTGCTCCATATGTTTATCTAACTCCCTCCTGAAGCTGTCCATGCTTGTAGCCACCACCACCTCCTGTGGCAGTGAATTCCATGTGTTAATCACTCTTTGGGTGAAGAAGTACTTCCTTTTATCTGTTCTAACCTGACCACTCAGCAATTTCATTTAGTGCACACGAGTTCTTGTATTGTGAGAAATTTCTCTACCTGTTCTATCCCATGCATAATCTTATAAACCTCAATGATGTCACCTCTCAGCCTGAGCCTGGGGTGCTGCTGATCCTTCAGCAGCCAACCTGGCATGACGGCTACTGCTGCTACCACCACAAGTAGAGGGAAGACTGAAGCTCCTACTGGTGAATGGCAGTGAGCTCCTCCTCCAATGTGCCTGTCCCCGCCTCTGCATGGGGGTGTGGCACTGGCTGCTGAGCCCCATCCCCTGGCTGGTGTGCTGGGTGCATGACCCAGGATGCTGCCTCAGCCCTGTGGATGTCCCTGCCTGCTGGCACCCACCACCATGCTAACCCCTTCCTTGGCAGCCATGCTGCTTTGGAGGGTCCTTGGGTTGGGAGGGAGCATGCTTCAGAGGCAAGTCTGCTGCCTGCCCTCAGTCTGCCTGCCATGAGTGCAATTAGGGGAAGGGGCCAGGAGGGAGGGGGAGCCAAGGCTTGGAGAGAAAGCCCGTGAAAACCACTATGGAGTCAGGACCCATGGGTCCCGTGGTAGCTACATGCCTGATCAACAGCAGACGTGGCGACTCCAAGCCCTGAGAAGGAAGTAGATGGGGTGGCTTGAAGCTCTGAGAAGGGAGAAGGGAGAAGCCCTTCTCAGAACTTCAAGCCACTCCATCTACTTCCTTCTCGGGGCTTGGAGCCACCATGTCTACTTACTTCTCAGGGCTTATTTATTTTATTTTATTAAATTAGACTTATTAGGTTGTCCTTCCTTGCGAGCAGAGCTCAAAGCAGTTTTGATCAAGAAAAATACAATAATACTTGACTTAAAACAGCATTAAAATTCAACAACCACAGTAAAACAGTACGATCCAAGATGGAGGCAAATTTCCAATACCCACTTGCTCCCTGGGTTAAGTAAAATGCAGAGCAGTGGGACAGGGTGGGACGTGAGAGTGCCAAGCCGACGCTGTCCTCAGTCAAATGCCCAGTGGAATATCTCTGCCTTGCAAGTCCTACAGAATGATAATAGATCCCAAAGGGTGCAGATGTCCTCAGGCAGAGAGTTCCACCAGGTAGGAGCTGGGGCTGAAAAGTCCCTGGTCCTGGTTGAGGACAACCGGATCGTTCTCAGTCCAGGGAACACCAGGAGATTCTTATTTCCAGATTGTAATGCTCTTCCCAGGGCATACTGAGAGAGGTGGTCCTGAAGATTTGTGGGTCCCTGACTGCTAAGGGCCTTGAAGGTCAAAAACAGAAACTTGAACTGGATCCGGTGCTCCATCTGATGCCAGTGCAGCTCGCACAGTACAGGTTGTATATGTGCCATCTGAGGGGTCCTTGTTAGGACCCACACAGCCACATTTTGGTTCAATTAGAGCTTCTAGGTCAGATGCAAGGGTAGGCCCACATACAGCAAAATGCAATACTCTGTGCTGGAGGTGACTGTTGTATGGATTACTATGGCTAGGTCAGGGCGAGACAAGTAGGGAGCTAGTTGCCTAACCAAGTGCAGTTGGAAATGCCAGCTTGGCAACCTTTACAGCCTGAGCCTCCATAGACAAAGTCGTGTCCAGAATCATTCCCAAACCCTTGATGGTCAGGGCTCATGATAAGGGCATGTTGTCAAGAGCTGGGAGATGACAATCCAACAGCTCTCCCTCACCCTGCCACAGAACCTCTGTCTTAGCCAGATTCAATTTCAACCGGCTCGGTTTTAACTGCCCAACCATGGCCTCCAGGCCGTTGGCTAAATTTATGGGAATGGTGTCTATCTGGCCACCCATCAACAGAACTAGCTGGATGTCTTTGGCATATTGATGACATCACAGCCCAAAACTCCACTCCAGCTGGGTGAGGGGGCACATATAGATGTTGAGTAACTTTGGGGACAGAAGTGCCCCCTGGGGGACTCTGCATTCTAACAGGTACCTCAGGGACACCTTACCCCCAATGCCACCCTCAACCATACAGGAATGAGGTGAGCCATTGCAAGGCTACCCCATGAATTCCAATGTCAGTGAGGCAATGAGGCAGTAGATGGTGATCGACTGTGCCGAATGCTGCTGCAAGATCAAGCAATGTCAGCAGTGCTTACCTGCCCCAATCCGGCTGTCTGCAGAGATCATCTGTGAGGGTGAACAACACTTTCTCCATCCTGTGGCTGGGGTGGAAGCTGGACTGGAATTGATCCAACATCGATGTGTCATCCAAGAAAGTCTGACACTGTGCCATCACCACTCTCTCAATTACCTTACCCAGAAATGGGAGATTAGAAACTGGGCAGTAATTGGGCAGATCCATCAGATCTGAATTTGTTCTTTTTAAGAGTGGGGTAACCACTACGTCCTTCAGCCCTACTGGAAAAGCCACTGAATCCAGGGATAAGTTGATAAGATCTTCCAGAGAGCCTCACAACCCCTTGCCACTGGCTTTCAGCAGCTAAAAAGAGTTACAGATCTAGGAAGCAAGTGGTCAGCCTAACAGCATCCAGAATCCTGCTGACTTCAGTTCAGGAGAGCTGGCTGAAGATGTCAAAGACAGAATCCAGACAGCCAAAGGGCCTCCAGTTCCTGTACTGTGTCAAAGTTGACTGGGAGGTTGCAGTGGAGCGACAAGATTTTATCTGCAAAAAAGCCTGGAAATGCCTCACAGCTTGTGGACAAATTACTAGTATTCCGGGTCCTCTCTGAGAGAGATGTAAGAGACCAAATTCCCCTAAATAATTGAGCTTGCAGACGTGATAGAGGTCACATAAAAATCTTTTTTCTAGCGGCCTTCACCTCCATCTCATAGGATTTCATAAACATCCTATAAGATGCTCTTGAGGCTTCATCGTGAACTTGTTGCCAAATTTGCTCCAGTCATCTGAGTTCCCATTTTCTATCAGGGGCAGAGGGGATGTCTGGGGGTGATTTTGTCAATGGCTTCAGAGACCCAGGAATTCCAGCTCTCTATTAGCTAAGGAATTGCTGGAGGACATCGGATCTTGTAGAGCATTCAGGAATCCAATTGGATCCATTAGTCTCCACGGGCGAGAGACGGGGGTGGTAAAACCCAGCTGGACCTTCACAGTACAGTGATCTGACCACGGCACCAACATCTTGGCCATCAGATCCAAATCCACCCCCATGCCGAAGATCAAATCCAGCATGTAGCCTGCCTGATGTGTGGGTGGGTGAGCCCTATATATAATCTGGGTGAGCCCTAGTGCTGCCATGGATAACAGTAGGTCCACAGCCTGTGAAGAGGTGACATCAACATGGACATTGAAGGTTGAATCTGCATTTGCATTTGCAGGCTTGGGAGGCCGTCTGCTGGGGTGCTAGGCAGCCGGTACACCAGAAGGACAGCCAAGCTCACCTCAGAGTCTCAAGCCAGGCCGACACAATCAATGCTGGCCATCTTCAGGATGGAGAGCATCCTGAAGGAGACACTCTCTCAGATGAATATCACTACCCCTGCCCCACTGTTTGTTCTCTCTAAGCTGTGGAGTCTTGTGAGGAAAAATTCTACTTTGTGAGCTACTGGCATTAAAGTTCTGAGTGATCGATTTAGCTTCTGCATAAATTAGTTTGCTCTGGAGCCATCCTTCCTGAGCTAAGACAAAAATGTGTGAGTTGGAGGCTAAAAAACTGTGGGCTAGCTGATACTAACTCAGCTTAGAGGGTTGTTGTACACAGGTGTGAGTCTCAGGTGGTCTCATGGCACACTGACCCGGTTCTGTGGGGTTGGCAAAAACGTTCCCCACCTTCAGTTTCTACTGGAGGGATTCTTGGGGAGTCATCCAGAGAAGCACTGCATGTTTGGTGTGGCTAGCATGCTGGGTGGGGGGCACTCTACTGCATCACAAACTTACAGAACCAGTTCAGTTTGTACAAATGCCCCCCCCCACCCTGTGACAGTCTCCGTTTGGTCCATGGGATCACCATGAACCAAACCGCAATTTCCTGGTACATGCCCACCCCTAGCCACATTTTCATTGGCTACCTGACAGCTTCAGTGTTTTCAGGAAGAGAAGGGACTGCTTTGAAAAGGGGGGTGGACGACATTACACTAATGCAGTGAAAACTGACAGGGAATGAGAACAACAGAGAACAGGCACAAAATAAGAAAACATTGGAGGCAAATTTAGGAGACATTTAATGTGGCAGAAAGCCCCCCTTCATGCTAAAAAATGGTTCACTTTGAATATTCATGGAAACCTAGTTAAAAAAAACCCTTTTGATGGAGTTTCAGCTTGGAGGAAATGGCAGACGTGCATAATAGAGTGTGTTTGTGGTGTGATGTTCTCGAACAAAGGGCAGTACTGGAGGGGGCAAATGTAACATCAGAGTCCTGAGCCTCCAGTTGCTAATCACTGATCTAGAGTGAAAAAGGAGTAGAAATAATTGAATTGCGTACAGACAAACATGGGAGCAGATTTTTTTTTCTTCATTGTTTTAATTTGAAAACAATTGTTTTTTTAAAAAGATGTGTGTTTTTTTTCCTTTAAAAACCCCTTATTTCATCAGAGCTGCTTTTCCCATCAGAGCATATTAAAAACCACTTTTCAGACAGACTGTACCTGATAATTCATCTCACAATAGCTACTTACCTAATGTTGACCCTGGCTCCACAAATATATTCCGCCTTCTATCCACTGATATCACCAGTTGTGTTAGTTATGAACTCATTAGAAAGATGAAAGGATAGATGTTATCTCAGTGAGGCACGTGAGCAGTGTAGTCAACTTTAAATGATAAGTGATGAGACGGGACCAAAGCAGATCTTTAAGCATAAGTAAATATGCCAGACATAATTATTATAAATCCTCCAAAGCCTTTCTTACAAATTAGTTCCTGAAAATGCAATTTTAAAAGTTTCCCACCTTCTTTCTAATAGGATCATCCTGTAAATATTTTCCTGTTTGTTTTGATTCCCATGCATTTGTTACAGCTTTTCCTAAAAGCAAGTGATCCTCTTCAGTGCACTCAGTTCTCTATAGGCCTCACTGGATTTAATTGGCTTCACTTATACATTGCACAGAACATTTTTATCAGAATGACACTCAGGCAGGTCCTTATTTTGCCAATTTATGGTTCTCTCTTTTTAGAGTTGTTCGTGTGTTCTGGCCTGATGGAGCCATGAAATATCACAGACGGCTTAGATCTATGCCTCTGAAATCCCCTGGATTGTAAAAACACAAAACTAGGATTTTTACTGTTGAGTGCAACTGATCATAGCTAACCTGGAGTGTTTCATCTGAAATTCAGGATTTTCCCTAAGGTATATATGCGGCATTGTTTTTGAGCCTGCATAACAGCACCATCTGTTTGGCAGCCTTCAAAATGAACCATCAGTTTGGAGCTTCGGGCTGGGATGTCACCAGAACACTGATGCCACCCCAGTGAATTTGGCTGAGGGTTTGGAGACTGTGGTGGGATAGTTGAAGCAGAGTCGACTGAATCCTGCTAAGATGGAGGTTCTGTGGCTGGAGAGGGGGGATTCAGGGCTGGGGTGCCATCTCCCAGCCCTTGATGGTGTGCCCTTGACACTGACACCAACTGTCAAGAGCCTGGGTGTGATTCTGGATGACTTCTTATCAATGGACGCCCAGATCACAAATGTTGCCAGACTGGCGTTCTTCCAACAGTACCAGGTCAGGCAACTGGCCCCCTACCTATCTTGCCCTGACCTAGCCACAGTAATCCATGCAATGCTCACCTCCAGGCTATACTACTGTAACTCGCTTTACATAGGACTATCCTTGAGATTGTCCAGGAAATTCCAACTGGTCCAGAATGTGGCAGCACAAGTCCTCTTGGGGACTTCATGCATGGCACATATTCAACCTGTGCTCCGTGAGCTGCACTAGCTTCCAGTGGAATACCAGATCAGGTTCAAGGTTATGGTAATAACCTTCAAGGCCCTTAACCGTCAGGGACCCACATAGCTTCGAGACCACCTCTCCTGGTATACCTCCCAAAGAGCATTACACTCCACTGATAAGAACCTGCTGGTGGTCCCTGGCTTGAGAGGCATCCAGGTGTCCTTGACCAGGGCCAGGGCATTCTTGGTCCTGGTCCCAAACTGATGGAACTCTCTGCCAAATAGCATCCATGTCTTGTGGGACTTAATGCAGTTCCACAGGGCATGCAAGGCAGAGATGTTCCACCAGGCATTTGGTTGAGGGCAGTGACAGCTTTCCATCTGGCTGGAACTTCTGTTTCTCCTGCCTCCCCCCCCCAGGAGGCAGTGACATACTCTGGCAGTTCTGTCACCATTTGATGGTTCATAGGCTATTATGGTTGTATAATATATTAAAGATTGTAAATCTGATTTTTATGCAGTTATTTTATGCTGATATACACTGCCCTGAGCACCATTCCACAGGGGAGGGTGGTTTAAAAATCCATCTTAATCAATCAATCAATCAATCACACCAAATGAATTTCAGGAACAGTGAAAGGTCATTACAGCCTTGCAGAATTGCACTTGCTCTCTCTCTCTCTTTTTTTTTCTTGAATGTCCGCTTTCACTTTCCAACTGATCTCCTTTTTATTTTAATTTAATAACAGTTCTGGCATCTCCCTCTATTGCCCATCTAAGCAGCGGTGAGCAGAGCTGCTGGGGGCAGGAAGGGGGAAACCTAGCAGTCCTCTACTGGATATAGAATCTAGGACCTTCTTCTGACAAAAATGTGCTCCATCACTGATCCACAGCTTCCTTGACAAAGCCATTCAACATTTCCACCTTCAAAAGTTTGCCACTCATACTACTAGCTGTATTCAGTTTCTGGAGGGATGGTAAGGGTCCCCCTCCCCCATATTCTATCTAACAGAACTGTAAACCAACCTATATGCCACTGCCTACCAATTGTTTTCCTACCCAAGTATCCTTTGCACTGGCTTTTCTCTCTCCGCTAAATGTTTGCCTCACAGGTCTTTTCTCACAACAAGCATTGTAAAGGCCGGTACCTCCAGTCTGCAGAAGAGGGGCACACACACATCATACACTTAACCTTGAAAACTTCATTCGTTCTTTCCTTTTGAAAAGCGTCTTCTCCAAGTTCTTCTGCTTTAAAGGATGTGGTGACCTTTGGCTCTAATGTCACTTAAAATGGCTGTTGAAACTGTGACGGATATTATACAGTCCTTGTAAAATCCCTTGCAATTACTGCAGAAATTGTCCAGAGGGATAGGTTAGGCTGGTGGAGAATGCCAGAAAACACAGCTAAGAGACTGACAGAGAAACACTAAGGGAGAACAAAAAAGATCTCTCTCTATTCCTTCAAACTTCATTGCTGTCAAGTTTGTTGCCCAAACTCAAAATGAAATAATTGGAGTCCAAGGTCAGGCCACACATACAGCAGTTCACATTTCTCTTTAGGTACTGAAGTCTGAAACCAGCCAGGAACGGGACATCATCAGATGACTATTGTGTTCCAAGCAACACATGATCCCACCTATGCGCCAGACAGGAAAGTCTGAAAACTATTTAAAATCCCATAGTAGCTGCTTCAGTTTTTTGCAGTGCAATCCTAAACAGAGTTACACCGTTAGGCAGCAATCACACACACTAAATAATGCACTTTCGATCCACTTTCAATGCTTGATCACAGCCAAAGTTAGGCAACCAGACAAATTTATCATTCTTGTTCTGGTAATGGACATATCTGTCTCCCCTCCTTCCCTATACGACCTGTAGAGATTTCTGGAGGGGGGTGTCTAATCAATAAATCCTGCAATCAAAAGAAACATTTTTTTTTAAAAAAAATCCTACAATTTATGCCTTGGCTTACTAGAAACACAGCAAACTTACTGGCTGCAGAACCAGCTGAGGACAGTGGTAGGAACCTGCTTCAGCCTTGTCTCCCAGTCCTCCAGCAGTGCCGCAGGAAGGGAAGAGAAGCTTTTAGGGCTCCTTTCAGAAGGCCAAGTAAGCTGCAGCTCTGACTCCAAGGACTGTTGATATCGATCATGAAGGTGACTTGCCACTGCAACTGAGGGCTAGACCACCACCACCACCCCGGGCTCACAGAAGCCCCAAGGGAAACAGCTCCAGCATCCTCTGAGGGGCTGTAAGGGGACTTTTCTCAGTGCCATCTCCCAGCCTGGTCACAGAACCAGGGAGGAAAAAACAGAGCTGCTCACTCCTGTCTTTATTCCTTATAGTTGCAGACTACACTGAGTGCCAAGAAAGGCGAGATATAAATGTTCTCAACCAATAATGAATGTTTACATATGAGTTAATTGACACTTGTGGGATTCCACTTTTTAAATACGAATTACAAAATGTTTGCCTTTGCAAAAGAAATCACATGTCTATGTTTATAAGCCAATGAGGTATTTATATGAAGCAATAAAATTAAACAAGAGAAGTGCCTTAGCTAGATGTTATCGTATTTCCCAGCAGGATTTGTGAGGCTACTTCACACTTTGAAATACAACAAACTAGCTCTTTAAAGGGGTTATTCCATTCGATTTCTTCCCAGCATTTTATTTTTTACTCTCCATTGCCTTCCTTTCTGCTCGACTGTCAGCAAATGAAATAATATCTTGGCATGGTGCAAAGCCATTTCTGTACTACATTCCGTCCTGCCTACGATAGTGCAGGTTATGAAAGGAACAGGCAAAACTAGGAGGGGGGGAGAAACTGAATATTGTAAGTCCTACATTACAGGGAACTGGCTCGTATGCTCAACAGTGACACACAAATATTCCATATGTATAAGTCCTGGCTAACACAGCTATGAATAAAATAAAAGTGTAAAGGCCTGCAGCTGCAAATAGATGAATTCAAATATTCCCCCCACCCCCAGTGAATAACAAGTTCTCATTCTTGCAGAAAAACTCAAATTTCTTAGTACATCACAGGCAAAGGAATTCCTGTTAATAGTTATAGGTGGGTAGCTGTGTTGGTCCAAAGCAGCAGAACAAGGTTCGAGTCCAATGGAACCTTTAAGACCAACCGAGTTTTACTCAAGCATTCATGTGCAACACACTTCTTCAGATACATTGAAATGGAAGTTGCCAGTCCATACAGACAGCATACAGCAGCAAATTATCATACATATATATGATATATATCATACATATATACCCTATCATAGGTATATCATACACATATATGGTACCTGACTTATACTTGTCTCTAGTTTCATTCTAATTTCACCATCCAAACAAAAGGTGACCATGGCCGCGATCACACGCAGTATTTACCATGGGAGTCTGACAATTGACAGGCGGATTTTATGGGCGCGTTCACACCGGCCCATCTGGCCAGCATCCTGCACCTGTCAGAGACTTGTAGGAGGCAGCCAAAGAAGTGCAGTTAAAAACCACCAGGTAAACTGCACTATCAAACAACGGTGCGATGGCTGAGGACATAGTTCCTGGGGTGATCGCCCCAGTGCGCTCCGATGATGTCATTGAGCCCTTGAGGAAGCAGGCTGGCTTCACTGTCCCTTGAGGGAGCAGGCTGCAAGGTAAATACTCCACTTCACCCACCACTGCATGGGATCATGCCACAAATAGCCTCCCTCCCCCCGCGCGTTTTCTGCCACATCTGACTGGGACCCCAATAAACTAAGCTTGTTATTCCAGTTTGGTCCTTGCATCTGTCAAACAATTTTATTAGGATGTATGATAATCTAATGCTCACCCTCTATCTCTATGTATGGACTGGCAATTTCCATTTCAATGTATCTAAAGAAGTGTGCGTGCACACAAAAGCCTATACCTTGATCGGTCTTAATGGTGCCACTGGACTCAAACTTTATTCTGTTAACAATTATGCCCTCAAAGGCACTTTATCAACTATTTCAAACATTTAAGGTACCCCAACAATGCTCTAGAAAGGACTCCAGAATTTGCCTACTCTCTAGAAACCATGTCTTATATCTGTCTCTAATTTCATTCAAGAGCAGGCTTGAGTTTTGCCTTCATTTCTCCATAGCCAACATACACACATTTACCTGTGGGCACCAAGCTGGGACGGTCATGATGTCACATGCATGAAGTACTTCCAGCTTATCACAAAAATTGAACTTTCAGTCTTCAGGATGTAAAAAAGAGATGCAAAAAAGAGATTTTTTTTTAAGGAATTTCTTCTGAGAGGATTTCCTCCTACAGACCCTGCAAGAGGGACAATAAGAATAGAGCTTTAAAGAAACTTATCTGTGATTCCTATGGGATCTTTCTGCAAAATTAACAGCTGCAGAAAAATGCTTTGAGGTCTCTGTGTCTACACATTTTCATAAAATTGTTCCTCCAAGGAGATCAGAGTGTGTATTCTTCCTCTCCCCTGCTTTATCCTTATAACAACCCTGTTACATTGGTTCAGCTGACTTAAAGGTTCAAGGTAGCCCATAAGTGAGGATTTTAGGGTAGTTTTCTTCTGTTCTAGTCCAGTGCCATAACACCAGTTTGGCTACAATGCCTCCTCATTTTTCCAAGTACTTTCTGTACAGGCAGGCTATTGTTATTTTCATCTATGCCTTATAGTGATGGGCCAGAACACAACTGTTTATAATTCACATGCAGCACTGCATGCACAGGATTACTGGTTGAGCCACAATTTCAGTTGCCTTTTGGGTATGCAGGCATATATATGACTTGAGAAATGGAGAAGATCACATTGGGATCTAAAAGCACATTTGCACTGAATGTTATTGAAAATGAAAACTGCTAACATCAAAAATATTGTTATTTTACTTGTTAATACTGTTCATTAGGCTTTATTCACATAGCTCCTTATCCATCTGTGGCTTTGCATAGTTATGAGTGACTAGTTCAGTGATTCTTAATGGGGACTATGTGAGCTCTCAGGAGATAATCTACAAATCCTCTGGGGCATTCAGAACTTTGATGGGCAATTGAGAAGTAGTTGGAATTTTTATGGCTATAGGTAGACCCATTTCTCTGTTTAGAGTGGCTTCTGACAGCCGGTAGAAGACAGTACAGAACTTGCACAGGAATTTAATAGCGGTGCCACAAATGAAATAGCTGGACAAAGCAACATTAAAACTCAAATTCTAATGAGAGGACTTGGAAATGATACCAACCCCTCCCCCAAAAAAGAGAGCTCTGACTCAAGACCAGAAAGAAAGCAAATGCAGTCATTAACAGAAGCTTTGTGTCCAGATCACGGGAGGTGGTAGTTCCACTCTATTCTGCTATGGTCAGGCCTCACCTGGAGTACTGTGTCCAGTTTTGGGCACCACACTTTAGGAAGGATGTTGACAAGCTCGAACGTGTCCAGAAGAGGGCGACCAGGATGGTGAGAGGGTTTGAATCCAAGTCTTATGAGGAAAGGCTGAAAGAGCTGGGTATGTTTAGCCTGGGAAAGAGAAGACTTAGAGGGGACACGATTGCAGTCTTCAAGTGTTTGAAGGGCTGTCATGTAAAAGATGGAGCAGATCTATTCTCTCTTGCTCCAGATTGCAAGACTAGATCTAATGGGTGGAAATTACAAGGGAGTCGTTACCGGCGAGATACACAAGAGAAACTTCCTAACTGTAAGAGTGGTTGAGCAGTGGAACGGTCTGTCTCACGAGGTGGTGGATGCTCCTTCCCTAGATGTTTTCAAGCGGAGGCTGGACGACCATCTTTTGGGTATGTTGTAGGTATGAAGGGCTATCTTTCGGCTATGCTCCTGCAGAGTGCAGGGGGTTCAACTAGATGACCTGCAAGGTCCCTTCCAACTCTAACGTTCTATGATTCTATGACCAGTCAGTATGGAAAAAGAATGCTGAAAAAAATTAAAGAGAATTTTTTTTTTGGGGGGGGAGATAAAGGGAGAGGAGAAACGATTCTGAAAGCGAGAAACTCGGTGATACTCCCAACCCCACACTCACCCAAGCACACACCAAATACCTTTTAATGAAACTCATGAACTCACTCCAGCTTCAGCATACATGCACACACAAATCCCAAATGCACCCAAATGTGCCCTTCAGAGAGACAACACTCCACACCCCTACATATCACTCCAAAAGGTTTGAAAACTGCACAAGGCAAGGCAAGAGCCCTCCTCAGCAACACACAGCAAATGCCTGCTTGGGAGGGGCATAGCTTGCCCAAGTAGCTACACTGCCCCCCTCCCTCTTGACTGGAACATTTCCAGGGCTGCTTTATGCCCCATTTGGCAACAGGGGCCAGGACAAACATATCCATAGCTTCTGATGTTGTAAATGCCGTATTTGTTTTGTTTTATTTTACTGTTCGCTCTCTCCCGAAGATAAAATCCCAAATCCTAGGTTTCTACTCCAGGGCCTTAGAAGGGAGGCACACAACCAACTGGGATCAAGAGAGTCCGGGAGTTAGTTAATGGCCATCAGACACAAAAGTCTCATTGATTGTATGGCTGAGATCTATGTATTATATGCATTTCTCTGCCTAATCTGTGGGAGTAGTTTGGGGTCTATGTTATTCTTTGCCTCCTCATCCTTTTCCCCCATCCCTCCTTTTTTTGTGTTTTCCCCATCCCCTTCTGGGTTATTAATTTTTTTAAAGAGTTTTTCACTACTTTATGGGGAGGGAGCCAGCACTGAAATCTCCCAGGAAAGTTAGGCTAATGCTGTGTGTGTGTGTGTGTGTGTGTGTGTGTGTGTGTGTGTGTGTGTGTGTTCATTTTGAGCAGGGAGTTCCTTGTGAGTAAGTCTTTTGGACAGCCAGATTTCTCCACAGGTAACCCCCCGCCCCAAAAAAGCTTCTTGTCATTTTGAAGAGTTACAGTAGCAGCCACAGCTCCCCCCACCCTGTACTCTTACCTCATTTTGTGCCCACTTTGCTCAGAGCCAAGGAGTCACTTGGTAGGGCAGAAGGGTGTTTGCACCCACCATTTTGTGAGCACAAGGTGTTTGGGCCTGGCTTTAGGAGGCAGCCCCAGTGTATCCTCTCTAACCCTTGTGACATCACCATTCCTTCCCACCCTGTTGTTTCACATTTCCTTCCTGGGAGGCTTGGGGCTTGAGCGCTTTGCCAGGAGTGTTTTCTCTCACATGAGTGCAGTGGCCACCATTTTGTACAGCTTGGAGTGGCTGTTCAGCTGTAGCATGTGACCATTTTGTCAGGTTGCTGATATTAGTTTCCTTTGGCTCTGTGGCTGAGCCCTGAAAAAGGGCTGGGTAAAAGAGTGTGACTTCTACTTGGCTGATCCTCATCAAAGTCTGTGTGACATTATAGGTGACCAGTGGGGCAAGGGGTGTTAAGTTAGGCTTACTCTCTTGTGTGACATGTAAAGGGAGGTTGTGCAAGATAGGTGGGGTTAATTGGCAAACACTCTGAGGCTTGCTGGAGCAGTGTCTGGAACAGGACATCACATGCCTTGTGGCTGGGTACACTGTGAAGGAACACCCTTGGTGCTGAGCAGCATTTTTAGAACACAGTAGGAGCCTTGAGGCACATCAGGGGCGAGGACGAAGCTTGGCACCTCTTGGCAGGTAGGCAAGGCCAGTGGAGCACTGGCTGAGTTTGGAGCCAGGATGGATCTGCCCAAAAGGCAGACTATGTGGATGTCCAGCACGAGCCCACCCTCAAAACCATCAGCTTACTGGGATAAGCAGTGATGTAGATCAGCCATTTAATTCATATTTAAATAAATCAACTAGTTTAACCCATAGCTGGTTGTCCTGTGTTATTGGGGGGGGGGTGCCAGGGCAAAGAAAGTGGAGGATGGTGAGATGTAAAAGATCCAATTTGTTTTACTGTATGATGGTTTGGGAAATATAGTGAAGCAGCTTGGCCGAAAGAATAGAAGGAGAGAATGGCTGATGATGGGTTTAGCCAACCACAGGCCAAAGGTTTCTGAGGGGGCTTGGCTTGCCCTTGCTCTTGCGTTTTCTTTCCTTCCATTCCAGCCCATTCATTGAGGCTGATTAGTGGGTTGCATTTGCAGTGATGCTTTGCCAGAACCCAGGCAACACACAGGAAATTGGGGTGGCATCTTGGGATTCTGGCTGGAAGCAAGAAACAATGTTTTAAATAAATAACAGTGATATTTCTCTCTTAGACTAAGAAAGAGTTTTTGGAACTAACTGTGGTTTACACAAATACAGTTTGCTATGATATCTGAACAGAACCGTAGAGAACATTTAGGTTCTTGTGATATGGATGGCTTTCAGTGGTTGCTTTTGGGATGTGAGGGTGGGAAAAGGCCACATGGCGGCTATGGCTAACTTTGGAAAGCAATCTAAAGACCCGCAGAAGCCCATGGGGTTGAAAATGCCCACTTTACTGCATACATTTTCTCCCTTCACATTTGATCAAGCCTAATTGGGAATGTCTCCAGTGATGTAGCATTTACCATTCTCTTAGATGGATTCTTTCACAGTCCAACACATTTCACAGTAGAAAAATTACCTCAGCTGTCAACTACTATGTTTTCCATCTGTTAATCACTTGCTGTTATTCCTTGCACTGCACTTTCTACCATGCATTAATGCTCCTTGATTCATGCTTACGTTTCATAAATATTTATAGAGCTTTATTGCTCCCTTGAAATTTTTCTCATGAAAGCAGAGTAAGAAGCAATGCTATACTTCAGACTTGCTCATGAGACTGTACCACCTGACTATACCCATGGGTGTCTATACCCTTTTTTAAAAAATAATTCCCCGTGTTCCTTTACTCTCAAGGGTTAGCTCTTTACATTTGGGCTTTCTACAGAGAACACTTTCAAAGTCATGATCTTGCTCATGCAGGGTCCTGTGAGAAGACAGCCCATGTCAATGCATTTGAATGGGCTAGTAACTGTAGTTACTCTCATCTGAAATGTGGTGAATTATTTTTAAAGATAAATTCCAGGGTCAAGATTCAGTCCATATTTTATGGCTGCTTAGCTTATATTTGTGGTTCTAGAACAATTTTGCTACTAGTGCAGCCGAATGACTAAGACAGCCATTCGAAGTAGGTCCGCTCAGAAGCAACTCACATTTTATTCAATGGGGCTTACTTCTTGGAAAATAGTCTTACGATTGCAGCTAAAGTACACTATGAAATGGCTTGAGTTCCTTGGGCCCTGCACCAGGGAAAAGCATGATCTTGCAGGCTCCCAACAGAAGCTTGATCTGGGCTTGATCTGGGCAAAGACGGGCTCCTCAGGCCCCAGACAGGCCCTCATGCTCAGCGCCTGGGTGGCCATGGACATGAGAAAGGGGGACAGGGATCACAAAGTGGGGGAGCCTGGCCTGGCCTGCCACTCACAGACCTCCTGGATTACTAACTGCTGTGAAAGACAGGAATTGCATATTGAACTTCCTGTTTGATGGACCTTGTGACTGTTTCAAACAAACTGTGATCCTTTATGAATTTTGTTATATTAAAACTGGTCAATTAATTTGCACTTGCAATAAGATATTACAGTGTTTGTGTTTATTTTTTCGCACACGGCCCTACAACAGGTGCACCCATGAAGCTCTGACAGAGCTCTACCTGGCCTTCCTTGCGCGCTATGATGCATCATTTCCAGTACACAGTTCAGTTTCTTCTTACCAGCAACTTAAATGAAGCCCAGTTCAAAGAGAAAACCAAATCCTCTTCTTTAGCAGCGCAGTTTGAGTGGCCACCTCCCAAGATGTTATGCTACTAGTAATATATAAGGATGAATGCATTTTCAGCATTTCTATTCTAACATATGCAAACAGCTGCCTTACATAATTTTATATGAATCTGGGGCATTTTCTGAAGGATTGGTTTCATTAGAGAAATATCACAGAAGCTTGAGATAGACATTATTCCAGACTTGTGATTCAGAGTCCTTCTAGTGAAACACTAACTCTTCTTGGAGTCTGAAATTTTCTTCAGATAAGTACTGCTAATCAGAGCGAGTAGGTTTTAATGTATAAATAAAATTGAATTGCCATATTTCAGACTCCTGGGAGGGGAAAAAAGTGGGTACAGGTTCTTCTAAAATATTTTGCCCAGAAAATAACGGTATTTGATTATATAAATGTGAGAAGAGATGAAAAGCACAAAGAGTGGAAAGGTCTGTAAGAGCCTTTGGTACAATCTGGATTTCTGAATCCTCCTGAAAGTTGTGGGTTCTCTCAGTAAAGTTTCGCTTCAAAATATAAACATAAAATTTATGACTTTATTGAGAAAGAGCATATATGAGAATGAACAATTCAAGGTAAGACTGGTGCAGAATGGACTTAGAAATTCACAGTACAATCCAATGCAGTTATTCCAGTCTAAACTCAGTGACTTCAATGGACTTAGATGTGAGTAACTCTGCCTAGGACTGCATTGTTACACAATGTCCTACTGCTGTGTTTGACCCATATTAGAAATGCAGTTGCGTATATAAGTTGATTTTACTCTCCACTGACAAGCTGTATAAAACATGCCAATCTTCACATTTCTTCTAGTTGTGTGAACTTAAAGAACATATGTCAAAGAAACATCAGTCATCAAGTTATGATGTGATGGAAGCCCACGGCAGAACTATTATTACCCTGGTTTTGACCCTCTTTGGAAAGCTTAGAGAAGCAGATCGTGAACTCATCAGAGTGAAGTTGGGTATCATGATATACTTGGTATTATTATCTACTACAAACAGCTATTGGCATGATTTATCTCTACCTAGCACTGTGACGCTTCACCATTTTTACACTCTCTGTTTACACTTACAGATAAGCATGTGTGGCCATACAATCACTTAATTGTCATGACCTATCTGCTCCTACAGACCACTGGGAGGGGGGGTGGCGTTTGGAAAAAAACTTAACTCTTTGCATAGGTTTTGTACTGACATTCATGATTCCAATTATAAACAGCATCAATGATTAAAAAGGAATACATATTTTAATGCATTATCATTTTCAGTTTCACTTATAGCCCGGTTTACAAAGAGCGCTCTGCTGCTCAGGAAAGCGTATGGGCATCAAAAACTTCAATCAAAGTCCTGCCAAGTTATTATGAGACATAATAATACCAATGATTAGCGAAAAGAAACTGCAGAGAAAAACACAGTAAAGTAAGTATTTTAGTAAACAGGGCTTAAATCCTTGATCAATATAACTAGCCCATTTGAAAGGTGCACTTTAAAATTTCATTATATAACTGGCTGATGCTCAGTTTTAGCATTCTTTCTACATGCAACTTTTGTGGCCATAGCAATTATTAATATGTTATTAAAATTCTTTTTAGTAGCTGAGAAGATATTAATTTTTAAAATGGACATTCTCTTGAAGGTGACATGAAGGTCCCATCCCCACAGCATTCAGGCATGGTCAGGGTTCATTTTTTTTCTCTTTTTGATATAATTTTATTTAGTTTTTTTTGTTAAATTTTCTATTTCTATATTTTAACTGCAGTTTTTAATGTATATTTGTATACCTGAATAATGTTTGTTTTTGTCAACTGCATCTAGTTGTGGACCATAATATAATAAAATTGAATTGAATTGAATAGTACTGGATGCCCCTGCCCCATTAACCATCCCTGGGTTCCCCAATAGGCCTGGTAGTGGGCTGGGTAGACTCCAGCCTCCCACATTCAGTGCTGGCCTGCTCACTTTTCCGTCCTCTCCCTCTCCGCCCTTCAATCTCCCTGCAGAGCCACAAACAGGACACGAGGTGAGTCTGTGCCTGTGACTGTAGCTTAGCTGTAGTCAGTGTTCTCTCTAAGCTGAGTTAGTGTGAGCTGGCTCACAGTTTTTTAGCCTCCGGCTCACACATTTTTCTCTTAGCACAGGAAGGATGGCTCCAAAGCAAACTAATTGATGCAGTAGCCGAATCACTTGCTCACAACCTTAATACCCGTAGCTCACAAAGTAGAATTTTTGCTCACAAGAGTCCACAGCTTAGAGGGAACATTGGCTGTAGTCCTGCATTCAACTGGGCTTCTGGAGAGGCAGATTGCAGAGTTATCTTTCCATCAATTTAAGCTGGTTTGCTAGTGGCAGCCATTTTGGAGAAAGCAGATCTGGTCATCCCTGACTAATAATACTATTAGTCTGTGGTTGTGCCCCCTCTGGATAATAATCTAATTTATATTCCAAGCCAACATTATCCCAGAATTTGTATGAACAGAAAAATATGTAACTATGTAATTTTAACTTAGGCCGAGGACAGACTAGCAATTTGCCCCGGGAAGGGACCTGGGCTGACAACGATTCAATACCGGAGTAAATGGAACGTTCACACAGGCACATCTGCCTGGCGTCCCCCACCCTTAGCCTACCGGTGCTCTTGCGCTTCACTGCCGGATTAAAAAAACACCTGATAAAAGCTGTCGCAAATCCAAAAGCCCGCGTTCATCATGTGTTTCTCCGCTTCCGGGGAGTCTGAACGCGCAGGCGAAAAGCTGGGAGCAACCCGTGTTGGGTACGAGGCAGCAGCGCTGTGATTGGCTGTGCTCCGCTCCACTGCCCAATGCGTTGCCAGCATTGCAGAGCAAAAAAAAATCGGCAAAATGCGCTTATGCGCATGAGCGCATGAGCGCTCATGCGCACAGACACCCATACACCCACAGCTGAATTAATGGGGAAATGGCGAATATAGCATGCCTCCGGCGCGGCAGTCTGAACGCTCCCGCGTGCCTCCATCCTGTATCTTCCAGCAGCAGCCCCCGCTGTGTGGACGGGAAAACCTGGTATAGTTTAATTCGGGGTTTTTTTGCAATGACTGGCTACCGGGGCAAACTGCCAGTCTGTCCTCGGCCTTAGGCTGAGTTCAGACTGGCAGTATGAAGCACGAGGGAGTTGTGGCAAAAAGACCCAGAACAACATATTCTGGGTATTCCCAGTCACACTGCACCGACTGATGTGGGAGCATACAAGGGAGGAGGTGCAAGGGAGCGTTCACACTGTTGGCCCACCCCTGGTGGAGACGTGGCTGTAAGCGGCTTTTTCCTTGCTCTGTGGCAGGCACCTATGCACATGGGCACGTAGGTGCATCCCTGCGGGAACAGCCAGCGCACATTATCAACGCGGGTTATTCCCGGCTTTTGGCATTTAGTGTGCACACGTCCGGGAAGTGGGATCAACGTGCTCTCCAGGGTTTGCTACCACTTTCACCTGGTACTTTTTAAACTCAGGAGGGAAGCATTACAAGACTGGTTGAGTATGGCTGGGGAATGCCTGATAGCTGTGTCTGTGTGAACCAGCCCCTTTAATCCATTTGTGAAATGTGCCTATATCGGGCCAAACTGCCAGTCTGAACTTGGCCTTAGAGTGTTTTGCCATATGTTTTAAATGTTTTACCATTAGAACAAAGTTTGAGTCCAGTAGTACCTTTAAGACCAACATAGTTTTATTCAAAGTATAAGCTTTTGTGTTCCAGCACACTTCATCAGACATGATGAAATGTCTGACGAAGTGTGATTGCACACAAAAGCTTATCCTTTGAACAAAACTTCGTTGGTCTTAAATGGGCCACTGGACTCAAACTTTGTTCTGCTGCTACAGACCCATATGGCTGCCCCACTTGAATGTTTTACCACTGTTACTGTGTCTAAAAAGCCTATGTGCCAAATAGACTTCCCTGAATAAACAAAAGATGGCGTCACAATTATTCATTCCTTGGCATCCTACAGGTCAGTTTCTTGTAATGTGGTATCTATGAAGCTGTCTATGACAAATTCCACAAACTTTGGCTGGTTCAAAATGCAGCACCAAGGTTTATGACGAGGACTGCCATGGGGAGAATAAAATGTCAGTGCTACATGAGGGCTTCAGACATCTGATGAAGTCCGTTCTTGTTTATGAAAACTTATGCCATAAAAATGTGTTAGTATTTATGGTGCTACTTTGGTTATCAGTGCTATATTAGTTCCACTAGTTGCCAATTTGTTTCTTGGCCCAATTCGAGGTCCTAGAGATGGCTGTGACCAGGGTACTTAAACAACCACCCATATGAACCTGCCGATGATATGAAGGGGAAGGGTTGTGTGGCAACAGCAAAGCATCACTTTTCATACAGAAAGTCTTTGATTAAATCCCTACATTACCAATTCTTTTTAAATGGAATCTGCCAGTAAATGATGTGAAAAACCTCTATTTGAGACCTTGGACAGCAGCTGCCAGTCAGAGAAGACAATACTGTGGTCAAAATCAGTATGTGGTAGTAGAAATATTCAGTAGGCAAGTAGAAACTGCTCTTTCATATAATGTGTGACATGGCCTTGTGAACAGCATTTTATTTTATTTCCAAAACACCTTATTTCAAAAGAAAACAAAATTCTTCAATAGTTAATTGCTTACCAATGTTAATTGGACAATGAAATCAGGATTAGGCTTGCCAACTCTCAGTTGGGAAATTTCTGGGGATCCAGAGCCTGGAGAAGGAAGGGTTTAGGGGAGAACATAACCTCAAGGGGTATCATGCCATAGAGTTCCCTCTCCAAAGCTCCAATTTGCTCCCCAGCAACTGATTTCTGTTGTCTGGAGACCAGTTGTAGTTCTAGAAGATTGTCAGGCCCCATCATGAGATGGGCACCCCTACTTAAAATCTTTCATAAGGCACAGTTTTATAGACATAAAAGGATGGGTGCAAGCAGAGCTCTGAAATGGGATGCTGGTTTGGTTTTACATTATGCAGTCCCCAGGAAAACAACTGGGAAGTGTTGACTGAAATGAAGAAAGGCAAAATGTAATTTGGTTCTTTGATGTGTAAACAGATTTAGTACCGTGAAGATCAATGAGGGAATCCTACAAAGGGATATGTGTTTTAATGCATTATCATACTTTACAACGATTTTAAAAAATTCAATTTCAATTATAGCCCAGTTCACAAAGAGTGTTTTGCCTCTTGGGAAAGCATATGGCCACCAAATCATCAATCAAAGTCCTGCCAAGTCTTCCATAAAAAAATGAATAGCCATAATCCAGTGTGTTATTGTCCTTTTAATGTTAGCGGTATGCCTATATTTCTTCCCATGTCTGCCTCTGCAGTCAGCATCCTGACATTATCGGCCTCCGTTTCACAGTCCTCCTCTTGAAGACAGATCATACAGAAAAAGCTGGCATGATTTGGGTTATTATTTTAAACTTCCAGTTAGTCTCTATTTTTTAAACAAAAAAATCAAATGCCGCACATACACAGAAATTATACTGGAGAGGGATGAGGTATATGGGCTTCTCTTTTGAAGGAACTTTGAGCAGAACTACAGATTATACCTGTAATAAAAACTTTAATTTTTGTAGAATTCAGTCACAGATTTAAGGAAAAAAAATGGAGTGTTGGTGAGAAGTTATCTAATCCTTTCCCTACCCCACCTTCAAGCTGCTGTTGACCATGCTGGGAAAAACCTATGAGTATGTACCTATCAGTATGTACCAGTCTTCCCTGCCCCCATTAGACACAATCCTGCCCCCTTAGACACACTCCTAGTGGTAGTAGTGGGCTGATTACTGCCAAAAAGATTCTCTAATGTTCAAAAAACTTTAAATTTATTGTAAAGTACATATTGTCATATCAACACATGAAATCTTATACTGAGTCAGTCTGCTGATACAACAAGGTCACTATTGCCTATTTAGACTGGCAATGGCTCTCCAGGGTTTCAGGCAGAGGTCTTTTACATCTGATTGGTTTAGCATAGAAACTGATTGGTTTAGCATAGGAAAAGGAGTACGACAAGGATGTATATTTTCACCCTACTTATTTAATTTATATGCAGAGTACATCATACAAAATGCCAGCCTGGATGAATCACAAGTTGGAATTAAGATTGCTGGGATAAACATCAACAATCTCAGATGTGCAGATACCACACTAATGGCAGAAAGTGAAGAGGACCTCAACAGCCTCTTGCTAAGAGTGAAAGATAAGAGTGCAAAAGTTGGCTTGAAACTCAACATCAAAAAAACTAAGATCATGGCATCCAGCCCCATCACTCCTTGGCAAATAGAAGGGGAAGTCAAGTGACAGAATTCATGTTCCTGGGATCCAAGATCACTGCAGACAGTGACTGCAGCCATGAAATTAAAAGACACCTGCTCCTTGGAAGGAAAGCGATGGCAAACCTAGACAGCATAATAAAAAGTAGATACATCATCCTGCCAACAAAAGTCTGTACGGTCAAAGCAATGGTATTCCCAGTAATAATGTATGGCTGTGAGAGTTGGACTATAAAGAAGGCCAAGTGCTAAAGAATAGATTCTTTTGACTTACGGTGCTGGAGAAGATTCTTAAGAGTCCCTTCAACTGCTAGGAGATAGAATCAGTCAATCCTAAAAGAAATCAATCCTGACTGTTCCCTGGAAGGCCAGATACTGAAGGTGAAGCTCAAATACTTTGGCCACCAAATGAGAAGGGAGCACTCACTGGAGATGACCCTGATGCTGGGAAAGATTGAAGGTCAAAGAAGGAGATGGCAAAGGATGAGATGGTTAGACAGTGTTATTGATGGAACAAACATGAAATTAAGCAAACTCTGAAGCACGACAGAAGACAGGAGGGCTTGATGTGGTCCATGGAGTTGCAAAGAGTTGGACTTGACTGTGCGACTGAACAACAAGAACAACTGTTACATCAGCTACCATGTGGTACTTTTAACTGGCAATGCTCAGGATTGAACCTGGAATCTTCTGAATGCAAAAGAAATGTTCTACCAGGGTGGGACCATAGCTTAGTGTAAGGTTGCGGTCACACAGTTGTTTTGATCTGGATTCACTGCTGTTCCCTCTTGCATGTAAAATTGCTGATCAGACAGGCCAATCCGCCTCCTGCCCCAAAGCGGGCTCACTTGCGCAATGCTCCTTGTTCTCTCCCGCATTTTCCTACACTCGGAAAAACGAGTACTTTCCGGGTGTTTCCATTGCAGTTCTGCACTTTCCTCTATCTGGACTCCCCTCTCACAATGAGTGTGATTTGAACGTTTTTTCTCCCAGCGACTGCCATTATGCACATGTGCAGTCATGCACATGATAACCCTTGCGCATGTGCAAATAATTTTTTTTTTTTAAAAATCCCACACCACCACTTGGGTGGCACAGCTGTCTGAGACTCATCATGCGATTCAAGAGGGACGTGTAACCAGATTTCATTAAATAAAAAAAGTTGCAGATAAACCGACAGCAGGAGCAAGTCTTGGTAAGAGTTCGGTGTGACCGCAGCCTAAGTTTAAATAGTAGTCAGAAATTAAAAAGGGGGAAAGATCAGAAGCCAGGATTGCAGACCTCCAGGGTAGGATGGTAGGATGGCCTTGCCCATGTCCCTCAGAGGCAAGATTTCCCCTCCATTTTTTTTATCTCTCTCTGACTGAGCAGCCTTATTTATCTATTTCTTCTTTTGTGAAGAACAATGGCTGTCCCGCCCTGTCACCATATGATATTTTGCTGTTGGCTCAGCCCAGAACTTGAGGGAAGAGACAAGGTGTCTTCCTCTTTAACTTAAACTACTGAAATGACACTCAAGAGGCTTTTAAAAGTACAAAAATAATTTTAAAAATCAAGGAAGAGGGGAGAGGTCAGGTGAAATCGGAGTAAAAGGTCTCAAGTAAATCAGTACAGGCACAGACTACAGTTCATGTTTTTAAGCAACTGAAATTTCGTAAGCTTTTCACAGTGATTTAGAATCTTTAAGATGAGAGGCTTTTGTTTCAGTGTTTCCTAAACCCTCCAGTATACTTTCTTGTGTGTATTTGGTTCATTTGGTTTCCAGAAGACAGGGATACTTTGTCCAGTACCCAAACTCCTTCACTAAACACACCAGTAGTCTTCTTGAGTTTAAGGTTTCAAAAGGCAGTTTCTAAACACACTCCTCAAAGCTATTTGCCTTTTCCAACTGGGTAGGGAATTTCTTCTCTCACTAGAAGATCTGTCCCCTTTTCTGGCCTGAATAGAAGTCTTCACCTAACTACCCCCTCCTCCTGCCAACCTTTCAAGTACTTTGACTGTGTTAGGGCTAAACACAAACCCCATCAATACTAAACCCTTCTCTGTCAGGGCTAGGCTCAGACTATGGTCCTTTCTGTATTTGCCTGCCACTCTAGATTTTCTCAGTGTTTGAGTCAAGACAATTTAAGTCCATGGCAAAACAACATCCAAACAACCCCAGGGCAACAGCAGGCTGAAACCAGGCTGACCACTGAAGAGAGGTGATGTAATGCAGAATGGGGGGAAAAAACAGATTAAAAATAAGGTTGAACTCCATTTTAGTGCAGAATGGAAAAAAACAAACAAGCCAGGATTAAAAATAAGGTTGAATTCAATTTTAGTGCAGAATTGCTTGAAGGACACAGCCGTAAACCTGGATTAAAAGGAGAGTGCAGAAACGGCCTTTGCCAGTATTAGACCCTTCTCAGTCAGGGCTGAATTCAGACTGAATTCTCCTCAGCATCCATTTCAGAAGTCTGCTCAACTGATGCTAACCAATCAAATTCCTTGGAACAGCCTGTCACTCAAGGCTCTCTGGCTTTGTGAGGAATTAACCCTTCACAGTCCATCACCTGTTTACACAGCACTTATAAGATTTTAAAGGGCAATCCATCACAGATGGCAACTTGTAAAACAAAACTTGTAGTATCCTGGATGCTGAGGAAGGACAGGGTGTTGTTTGTTTGTTAATACTGACAAGGACACCCCTACTGAAGTCAATCAGCTAGCATATCTACTCCTGGAGGTGAAACTGTTTCACACAGAGTTTGTGAACTTACTAACAACATGATAAAAATTAGCTTAAAGAAATTTGTCCCATTCAAGGTGTAACTGTGTCAATTTGCACCTGAGGGCCATGTAATGCAGAGCAGACAGATCATTTTTTGGCATATCTCATAGAGAAAAAGTATATAGTTTTTTTTAATGAAGCCAACTGTGTGATCCAGTTTGCAATAGTAGACAGAAACAAATTATTATCATAGGGAAATAAAAAAGTTAATATATGTTTACAAGTGGAGACCCGCAAGAAACTTGCGGGATGGTCATCCCATTCCTCACACCTTTGCTTCCTCCCCTCTACCCTTACCTATCTCACACTCTTTCTCCCTTCTGGGGGTGGAGCCATAGACTCAACCCTCCAAAGCAGCCATTTTATCCAGGGGAACTGATCTCTGTCACCCAGACAACAGTTGTAATTCTGGGTGATCTCCAGCCCTCACCCAGAGGCTGGCAATGGTAGTTCTCATGGAGGAAATGGCTGGTTTGGAGGGTGG
This sequence comes from Gekko gecko, assembly GCA_029375565.1. Classification (NCBI taxonomy): domain Eukaryota; kingdom Metazoa; phylum Chordata; class Lepidosauria; order Squamata; family Gekkonidae; genus Gekko; species Gekko gecko. The sequence continues at coordinate 56,641,317 of JAPDNY010000003.1, read as the reverse complement.
AGTCTATGGCATTATACTGGTCTGAAGTTCCTCCCCTCCTCAAACCTCACCATCCCCAGGATCCACCCCTTAAATGTCCAGGAGTTTCCCAATCCAGAGTTGGCAACCCTATTTCCTTCCCACCCAACAGCCAACGTAACCTTTATCTGCCTTTATCTGTCTTCAGCTTTTTGTCTCCACCCCCTCCCCCACAGCTTCTACCAAGGAAAATTATAGTCTTTCTTCACAGTGGGGACCAAAGCAGCTTACATTATTCTCACCTCCTTTTTATCTGCACAACAACCCTGTGAGGTTGGTTAGGCTGAAAGTATGTGACTGGTCCAAAATCACCCAGTCAGCTTCCACTGCAATATGGGGATCTGAACCTGGGTCTTGCAGACCCTACTCTGAGGCTCTAACTGCTGCATCACTGCTGGCTTTCATAGGGTGGCTGCTGAACAGCAGCAAGCAGCCAGGCCAAGTTGAGTCATGAAAATTAGGTGGTATCAAGTCACCCAGAGCGTGCTGCCTAGGGATGCCAGCCTCCAGGTGGGATCTGGGGATCCCCTGGAATTACTGCTCAGCTCCAGACTACTGAGATAACTTCCCCTGGAGAAAATGGATGCTTTGGAGGGTGGACTCTAGGGCATTGTACCCCACTGAGGTCCCTGTCCTCCCCAGGCTCCATTCCCAAATCTCCAGGAGTTTCCAGACCTGGAGCTGGCAACCCCACTACCCCCATCCCCTGCCAGTGCCCATGGGGGGACCTGGCAACCCTATACTGCTGCCAGGCCTAGGGTTGGCAACCTCCAAGTGGGGCCTGGAGAGTGAACTCCAGAGATCTGTGAACAACAGAGATCTGTCTCCCTGGAGAAAATGGCTGCTTTGGAGGGTGGATTCTGTGGCATGATACCCAGCTGAGGCCTCTCCCTTCCCCAAATCCTGCCCTCCTTGCACTCCACCACAAAACCTCTAGGAATCCCCCAGCCTGGCCCCAAGGCTTCCCCCTCCCCCTCCCTCCAAGGCCGAAGAGGCCTGGAAAGAAAGGGCCCTTCCCCACCCTTTGACTGACAGAGCCAGTCAGAAGCCTCTCCCGCCCCCCCCCCCAACGTTCTAATCTCTCACCGTTGCTGCCTGGAGTCAGGTTCCTGCAGAGGCCATTTCAAAAGGCTTTTTTGGAGGAATTCAACCGTCCCTGAAGGGATTTCCTCACTTTTGGGATTTTTCTACAAACCCAGGAAGTCTACTAACTATGTAGGAAAAGCTGTTGGGGGAGAGGGAGGCCCCTGTTGGAGGGAATAGGTATCCACACAGAGAAAAAAAAGTCTGGGAATTAGAATAAGGATGTGGAAACTGCAATTTATATCTGGTGCAACAAAATTTATTTCCACTATTAGAAAGGTTCAGTTACTGGAGCTGTGTTTAGCAACAGCATCCAACAAAGTGATATAAACATTGCACCAAGTACCATGTGCCGTTAGGGTTCCCAAGTACTTACCGTATTTTGGCGGGGGACGCACAGTCCACAGCCAGAACATTCCCTCAGGCAACACCCACGCCGCATGATGCCATCGCCAGGAAGTGACGCCAGGCGACGCTCTGGCAATGGGGCTGGAAACTCGATGGTACCAACGAGTTTCCATCCCCATTGCCAGAGCGTCGCCCAGCGTCACTTCCTGGTGACGGCATTGTGCATGCGTCTTTCCTTCCCCTGGGGATGGTCCTGCCAGGGCGTATCTGTCCTCTGCCGAAATACGGTAAGTTCTTGGAAAGCCTATGTGCTGTCTTTGTGTTTCACATGCTGTTTATGTCAGATCAGGTCCTGCTGCCAAAGAGACAAGCCACTGTATCCCAGTTTCCCTCTTGGAAGCCCAGGGTGGCATAGGTAGTCTTCCATGTTGGCACTGGCCAGACCTAGATCTTCCAAACTGCACCATCTGCTTCTCATTAAGCAACTTTCCAATTCATAATGAAACAAGAAAATTCATACTGTAGAGCTATTTAATTATCTGTATGTTCATTATATGAATTTAGGAGCTATGATAGAAAATGCCATAGCAATTTCTTTAAAAAATCCTTAATTTCTAAAAAAGAAAACCCCCACAATTTTTAAATATATAGATACAGTAGAACTAACTTTTTGTTTTACTTTTAGCACATGTAGATTGCCTTAGAGTTAGGTGGTCTTATACCGTATACTTGCACTGATTCTACGTATGATACGAAGAGGAACAACTCTTCTAAGAAATCTGAGGCACAATTGAGATTTTGTGTAATTTTCTTGTCCATTGTGTACTGTTTGTATCTCACAGAGTCTGGATTGAACATTTTTAAAATTAATTTTGCTCCAGTTAAAAAAATAAAATAAAATACCATAGTAATTTCTGATGCTCTGAGCATCTTTGACTGGCCTGTTTTCTGACTTACCTAACATATCTACCCCCCCTCCTTTTCTCTTTACTCTGCAGTCAACAGTTTTTAAAAGCCAATAAATAAATGCAGCTATCTCTGAGTGAATCCTAACTTTTCTCTTTTCTGGCTTCATTAAGCATGAACAATGTACTAACTTATAGTGACATGAAGTGTGTGTCTTCAAGCTGAGGCACTATAAGAACATTCTTCAGGCATGATAGTATTTGAATAGGTGGTATTACTCCAGAAATGCTATAAAAATAAAACTGCCTCAAAAACAGAGAACCGGTCTTAATATTTTAAGGCATCAGGCCAGAAAAATGTTTAGATTTTCTAAATGGTTCTGGTTTCTAAACCTTTGATTATTACAGGATATAAGCAAGGACCTGTGATAAACTCCTGGGAACGTTTCCTCACTGGTCCCTGCTTTGTCCAATGACACCCCCACAGCTTTCTCTATCTTTTCATCTCACTGCCATTTCCTCCTCCATCTTTTTCCAACCAGACTATACTCCTTCTACCCCCCCCTTATTCCTGACACCAGTTCCCAACTTCCCCTTGCCCTCCCACTGGGTTAGTCTGGTTCAGTTTTGACCTCAGATTACCCCATTAGTACAGTCTACATATTTGAACAAGATGGCTTTTTGAGACACTTTGTTCCGCTTGCAGGCTGAGATTCCCAGGCTCAGAAACTGTTGATGTCAATGCTGGTCAATCAACAAGGGTTGTTTAGGCTATTGTGCAATTGCAAAATAGCAGCTTTAACTGCTAATCAGTCAACAAAGTGCCTCTTTCCCAGGCCCATCTTTCAAGCATGCTCAAGATATCCCCTTCAGGAATTTTCGGTACAGGACCTCATCTGGAGAAAGTAACAGGGGCCTTTGCAAATATCTGACTTGAGCTGGCTGATAGAGAGAAACAGTGGAAGGTAGTGGACATTATGTGTGTTCTAGATAGGCTGATAGACAGTGCTGGGGAGGAGCCAATGGTTGTGGTACATGTTAGCACCAAAGATGTGGGGAAATGCAGTCGTGAGGTCCTGGAGCAAAAATTTAGGCTGCTAGGCAGGAGACTCAAGGCCAGGGCCTCCAAGGTAGCCTTTTCAGAAGTGCTACCTGTTCCACAAGTGGGGCCAGAGAGACAGGCACAGATCAGGAGACTCAATGCATGGATGAGACGATGGTGTAGGGAGGAAGGCTTCACGTTTGTTAGGCACTGGGATGCTTTTTGGAACAAGAGGGAGCTGTACAAAACAGATGGTCTCTACTTGTCCTGAGAAGGAACCAGGCTGCCAGTGCTTAAAATCAAAAGATGGCAGAGCAGTTTTTAAACTGAATATTGGGGGAAAGCCAACAGAAGATGAAAAGTCTCTGATTTAGGATGGCTCATCTCAAAGAGATGAAGGGATGCCTGTTACTTTTCTACAGAGAAATGGATTAGAATTATCCACTGAGACTCTGGCAGACAATATGGACTGCCTGGCAAGGTCTCAAGGCAGCAAGAGAAAGGTTGTGGGCCTAACATAAAGTTATTGAGTTCAACATTTGTTTAAATAGGGAGTTGCCCTCGCAGAGACTGACTGAGAGAGATCTTGGAGTCGTAGTAGATAACTCACTGAAAATGTTGAAACAGTGTGCAACTGCAATAAAAAAGGCCAATGCTATACTGGGGATTATTAGGAAGGGAATTGAAAACAAATCAGCCATAATGCTCCTGTATAAATCAATGGTGCAACCTCACTTGGAATACTGTGTGCAATTCTGGTCACCATACATCAGAAAGGATATTATAGAATTGGAAAAAGTGCAGAAAAGGGCAACTAGAATGATAAAACGGTTGGAACAGTTTCCCTATGAAGAAATGTTAAAGCACTTGGGGCTCTTTAGTCTGGAGAAATGATGACTGAGGGGTGACATGATAGTGGTTTACAAGATTATGCATGGGATAGAGCAAGTAGAGAAAGAAGTATTTTTCTCCCTTTCTTACAATACAAGAACTAACGGGCACTCAATGAAATCGATTATCAGTCAGGTTAGAATGGATAAAAGGAACTACTTCTTCACCCAAAAAGTTATCAACATATGGAATTCACTGCCACAGGAGGTGGCGGCGGCTACAAGAATGAACAACTTCAAGAGGGAATTAGATAAGCATATGGAGCAGAGGTCCATCAGTGGCTATTCGCCACAAGGTATAGATAAGAACTCTTGGTTTGGGGCAAGTGGTGCTCTGTATTTTTGGTGCTTGAGGGGGCAACAGTGTGTGGGGGCTTCTAGTGTCCTGGCCCCACTGGTGGACCTCCTGATGGCACCTAGTATTTGTGCCACTGTGTGACAGAATGTTGGACTGGAAGGACCATTGGCCTGATCCAACATTGGCTTCTCTTATGTTCTTATGGAAGAATGGAAGAGTGAACAGGACCAACAGCTTTGCAAGCTGCAACATAGAAAAGTTTATCAAGACTTAGTGTCAAGGCATTCAATGATCATTCACTGATATGCAAAGTTATGCTTTCGGCAAACACAAGGGCAAATAGCTGAAGTGCCTGAGGCCTAACAAATTAAAATGGTTGTACAATAGTCAGAATCCCATGTGGTTGTCATGTGAATAGACTGAAGGAGCAAGTATATTTTTCTGATAGCTATTCTTGAGTGTCAAATCCTGGGAAGAAACCCCAAATACACCTGAAATGTGGAAATTGATGCTGCCTGCTCCCCTATTGTACATAACCATCTCCTGTCCATCACAGGGAACCCATTGACCTGCCTGAAAATACAAACATGCTTTAAATGTTGACCAAGCATGAAGACTCACAAACACACATGAAACTCCAATGAACAAGAAGGCCAATCTCATGACTGATAAGAAGAGCTTAGACTGGCATACTGTTTTGAGATACTGGCAGGGCCAGCTCCAGGTGTATGGGCGCCCTAGGCAGGACAGCCTGGGGCACCTCCCACCGGGGATGCCAACCTCCCGGTGGGGCCTGGAGACCGGGGGCGGCAGCAGAGCACTGGCTTTCCTGGGTGCTCTGCAGCTGTGGGGCCCCCAGGAAAGCCAGGGAAGGGGGTGGGGGTCTAGCCGCTGCCCCCTCCCTCCCAGCGCCGGCTTTCCTGGGGGCTCCGTGGCTGCAGGACCCTCAGGAAAGCCAGGAAGGGGGCGGAGGTTTAAACTGCCACCCCCTCCCTCCCAGCGCCGGCTTTCCTGGAGGCTCCGTGGCTGCGGGGTCCCCAGGAAAGCCAGGGAAGGGGCGGAGGCTTAAACCACCACCCCTTCCCTCCCAGCGCCGGCTTGCTTGGGCACTCTGCGCCCAAATGAGGGGAAATTACTTGTCCACACCTCTTTCTCCACTCTATTGAATGCCCCTGATCAAGCAAAATGTATAAAATCCTTAGTTGGCTTTCACCATCTTGGAATTAGGGATCTCCAGGTATTTTCCAGCCCAGACCTGGCTGCTGGTGGGGGATAGGGTTACCAACTCCAGGGTGGGGAACTCCTGGAGATTTGGGGGTGGAACCTGGGGAAGTCAGGGTTGTCAGTGGCATACAATGTCATAGAATCCACCCTCCAAAGTTTCCATTTTCTCCAGAGGAACTGACCTGTATAGTCCAGAGATGAGCTGTAATGCTGGGGGATCTCCCATTTCCACTCGGAGGCTGGCATCCCTACTTGGAATCCATCTGCCAGTGGGACCAGCCCAGCTAGTTTGAGTACTTTACAGGCACATTTCTGGGATGTGGACTCAAGTCCATTCTCTTCTGGAAATACCTGGAGATTTTGGGGGTGGAGCCTGGGGAGGGCAAGGCAGGGAATGGACCTCAGCAGGGTACAGTGTCATAGAGTCCACCCTCCAAAGCTGCCATTTTCTCCAGGGGAACTGATATCTATTGCCTGGAGATCAGATGAAATAGAGGGAGATCTCCAGGCCCTACCTGGAGGTTCAAATGCAAAAAGCAAAAGAGAAACACAGGTATAAAGGTAAGTAAGTGAAAAAGAAAAATCTGTCAAAAAACCTATGGAATTTATTATATAAATATATTATTAAATCCAATCACTTATAGAAAATTCTCAAGTGCTAATTGAAGAACCTTAACAATAACTAATCTACTAGAAACTCATGTCAAGTCACTAAACAATCTATCTTAAAAACATTTAAGTAAAAGTAAAGCCAGTTGAATCTGACTCTAAGTGGCGGTGCTCATCTCCGTTTCCAAGCTGGAGAGCCAGCGCTGTCTGAAGACATGTCCATGGTCATGTGGCCGGCATGACTAGATGCCAAGGCACTTGGAATGCTGTTACCTTCCTTTCTTGCTTTTGAACTGCTAGGTTGGTAGGAGTTGGGACCAGAGACAGGAGTTCACTCCGTCATGCAACACTTGGGTCTCGAAATGTTGAACTACCAACCTTCCAGCCTGCAGTTCAGTGTCTTAACCACTGAGCCACCACAGCCCCCTGATAAACATTTAGTCATTATATAATGAAACAAAGGTCCCCCATTCATAGAATAACAAACTCATACTTTCCTTTAAAGATGTAGTCCAATTAGGGCTCATTAAGTGGTGAGTACTTAGCTTAACAGCTGATAGTTTTCAGTGCTCTATACAATTTTTATTCAGCTTTCAGAGTGTGTGGCCTTCAGCGTTCAGCTTTAGCATCCAGTCTGCAGCTTGAAGTTTCGTCTGCTTTGAGCTTCAGCTTAGCCTCTTACAAGCATGCTGGCTTCCATATTCATTTCACATTAGCTTCCTCAGAGGTAGAATATTAATGCCACAAACATACATTGCCAATAATTACATTCATATAAGGTGTATTTTATTTTAACTAAAGAATCTTACTATTCCAATGAAAAGCCAGTTTTACAAAAATCTGTACCTCGTCACTTTCAACATAGCTCTGGGACCCAATTCAGTTGCTGAAATCTCACAAACAATAGCTAGTACTTAAATACACAATACCCCAAATCATTGAGGCAAATACAGGCGTATTGAATAGCCACTACTTGAATTCAAATTCACATTTCTTAAAGAACCATACAGCTATTAGCCATCACTCTATAATAGAAAACGCTTCTCAAGGTGAACACTTCAAGATCACTTACCTTGTAGATATGCCATCTAAAGACAGCTAGAAAGATCTGTATTAGCGTTCAAACCGTCTGGTTCAAATATGTGTGTGAATGATTTAATTATTTTCACAGATTTTTCTTACCCACCTGGAGGTTCACACCCTACGTTAGTTTGAGCAGGTTTTTTGCTAAATTTTTAGGGGTTTTATCTTTATTTCTATAGATCTTGTTCTTCCCATATGGAAGAAATATAGTTTGTAAAGGTTTTTGCCTCCATTGACATTTGGCTAAAGCTAAAGTCCAGTCTTCAAAGCTTAACTCTCTTGATTCTTTGGGATAGTCATCAATCTATATGGTTAAAGGCAGTTAGGATCAAGTTGGGCTTTTCCCCTCACTCTGTCTTGGAAACGGGGTACAAGCAGGCAAAACAAGTTATAAAGCAAAGCAAGAATGATGGATACTGAGCAGATTTAGAGAGGTCACCAACTTTCCTATCTTTGGAAAATGCTAGATATCTATTTTCCTTGGCTGCTTATTTCTGCAAATTGGAGATTTTCAGCCACAGGAGAGCATTTCCCTTGTTAGATGTCAAGCACTCCCTTCTGCGGTTTTGGATGACTGATATAAAAAGGTTCCAAAGGGCAGTCAGGCTATATGCTTGTTGTTCAGGGGAGATCAAAATTACTCAACGTGTTCTACTTTGTTGCCCCTTATATCAAGAGGTTCACTCTAAGTTTATCCTTCCCTCGTTTAGTAGGTATCCTGCTCAATCAGATTTGGTGCATGCTTGAATGCTACTCATAGATGAAAAACCACTGGTTTCAGCATGTACTGTAAAGTTTTGTGTGGCAGCTTGTGTCGCCAGATACTGATGGCTTTTTAAATATTCATATTACAGAATTTTAATAATTTTATCTGTCATTCATCTAACTGTACTTCCCTTTGAATTATAAGCTAATTTATGTGTTGGAGTTAATTTTAATTTTTCTATTACCCGCTGTGGTGGTTGGGAATTTTGCTGAGACTTGTGAATGACTGAGAAAGGTATTTTTGTTGGATACACTTTACGGTGTAAGGGATATAGAACCTTGATCCAAAGACCCAAACTGTATGAATTTGCAACATAGTTTACATAGATGAAAAGGAAAAAATCTAAAACTATGGGGGGGGGGGAATGGACATTATAGAATCCAAACTGATGGAAGAAACTAAAATGCATCAGCCAGAAGCAATGCAATTAACCACCTTGGAACCTACAGATGATGCACCGGAAGATACCCCGGAACTAGAAAGGGGTAAAGAACCAGAGGTCAGAGCTAGATACAACAAGGGAGTACCACCAAGAAAACTTTTCTACCTGAACGAAATAGAGGCTGCAGTGGAAACTTCCTCACGGTTGTTGTAAACGTCTAGTAACATCCAACTGATTATAAGGATGATTAGTCAATTTCTCTCTGACTAAAAATTTAAAATCAGATGGTCTATGGTCTTCAGCCCTAAAATGTGTAACCAAAGGGGTAACCAACTATCCCTTCTTTACAGCATAATGATGTTCTGCTGTACATATACATATAAGACAAGTAGTCATACCAATATACAGTAATTTACATGGAGCTGCGGTGGCTCAAGTGGTTAAGACGCTGAACTTCGAGACCCAAGTGGCTGCATGATGGAGTGAGTTCCTGTCTCTAATTCCAGCTCCTGCCAACCTAGCAGTTCGAAAGCAAGAAATTGCAAGTAGATAAATAGGTACCACTTCAGTGGGAAGGTAGCAGCATTCTGTGCACCTTGGTGTTTAGTCATGCCTGCCACATGACTACGGAAATGTCTTCTGACAGTGCTGGCTCTTTGGCTTTGAAAGAGAGATGAGCATCGCAACCCTAGAGTCGAATCCGACTGGCTTTCAAGCAAGGGAACCTTTACCTTTACTTTACATGGGCAAACTGTTACATATTGATGTTACATTGGCCTTGATAAGCCAATTTTACTTTTGGGACCCAAACTGGAAGGTACACACTGGTACTATTACTGTCTCCAATATATGCAATTACTTCTGACACAAGGCCAGATACATTTGTGGCCCCACAAACAATTTTTTGTGTGTGTCATTCAATTCCAGATTGGAATATTCAATTATTGGTCCTATATCAATTGTTTACTGCCCTTCAGGTGTAACAGAGACTTAGCTGCATGTTGTATTCTGTACTATTTGACCTCTGACGAAGGCTCTTGTGGGCCAAAATGCATCAGGTCATATATTGGGTTTTATTTATTTATTTATTTATTTATTTATTTATTTATTTATTTATTTTATTATTAATCATACCCCACCCTACCCAGCCAAGGCCAGCTTTTTTTATTCACTAGTCACTTTGATTATTTATGAGGCTTTATTTGGCCCCTTACAAGGTTTTTATGTTTTTGAAATAAACATGTGTACTTTTGCCTGTACCTATTGATGTTTTTAACTTTTGGCTCTTAACTGGTCTTTTAAACTTCCTTTGGAGGTTTTTGCTTGATTGCTTTAGTTTTTCTTCCCCTCTTTTTGTGGGGACTTTGTATAAACCAATTAGTAGGGATCCCAGTAAATATATATTATTTATCATTAGAACAGTAATGTATGTGGGTCTTACCCTTGGTTTGATTACTGAATCAGTGTCTTTATTTTTGGTTAGTAGTTCAGCAGTTCGAGACCTGGGTGTGCTGCATGACGGAGTGAGCTCCCGTCTTTAGTTCCAGCTCCTGCCAACCTAGCAGTTTGAAAGCAAGAAATTGCAAGTAGATAAATAGGTCCCACTTCTGTGGGAAGGTAACAGTGTTCCATGTGCCTTGGTGTTTAGACATGCTGTCCACATGACCATGGAAACACCTTCGGACAGTGCTGGCTCTTTGGCTTTGAAACAGAGATGAGCACCGCAACCCTAGAGTTGGATTCGACTGGCTTTCAAGCAAGGGAACCTTTACCTTTTTAAGCTTCACAAAGAGTCTTCCTTCCCCAGTAGACTGATAGTATCAGGATTTAATTCTATTTTTGAACCTTTGGCTCAGTACGTAGATAGCTGTCATAGTCTTTTTGTTCCACAAACTCATGTTTTTCCTAGGGATACCATGGAATTCATTACTAAAACAGAAGGATATGTCATGAAGGATGATGAGATATTTTGCACTATGGACATATCTCATGATAAATCTAGATCAGTGGCACAAACAATTTTTGGAGAGTCATCAATTTTTGATACAACTATTGGATATTATTTTGGAGAAAAGTTTTGATACAACTATTGGATATTATTTTGGAGAAAAGTTGTCTGTGGGTACAACATCAGTTTTATTTTCAGATACAAGATGTGCTGATGGGGAGTCCTATAGCACCTACTGTGGCCAATCTGTTCATGGTGCACCTTTAGGATACTTATGTTTTTCATATTTCCAATCCATTTTGAATAGGATTTCAGTATATTACAGATACATTGAGGTAAGGACTACTCAACATGAGCAGATTGTTATTTTAGACACAGAAGTGTTCACACAGAATAGGAAATTATCCACTCATTTTTCCCCCTAAACCTACAGATAGAAATTCATTGTTACGTTATGATAGCCATCATCCTAAACACGTCAAAACATACCATATGTACAGTCCCTTTGCATTAAATGTAATTCTTCTAAACATCATGATTATTTGGTGGATGGTGATAAATTATACTCTAAACTGGCAGTGAGGAATTATCCACAAAATGTTATTAAGGATGGACAGAAGGGAGCAACTCCAAAGCAAAACAGAATGATTATACACATACAAGATCAGATAGTCATGTTATTTTTTCTATGGAGTTTTCATTTTTGTCAAATAGAATTAGAAATATTATACACCAACATTGGCATGTTGTACAACAGATCTTAGATGTGAGTCTTTTCCTAAAACAGGATATAGGAGAACTAGATCTATTAGAGATATTTGGTCCATACTGACTCACAAGTAGAGAGAACCCCACCAAGGAAAATAGGATACTACAAGTGTAGAGGATGCATAAGCTGCAGTCATTTGTTGGTAACACAGGAATTCATACATCCTATGATGGCCATGTATTTCAATTAAGACATTTCTCAGATTGTGGATCAGTTGTTGTGGTTTATATTTTCATCTGCCCACATAAATTACTGTATGTTGGTATGACTACTCATCCTGTATGTGTATGTATAGGAGAACATAATCTCCCTATATTATAAAAGCCAAATGGTGGTGGCACTCTCCAGAACATTCCACACGCTCCAGAATTGGTTGGTTCCCTGGAGTGTCACTCAACTGGTCTCTCCTTCTATTGGCTCCATGGCTACCTGCTTTGTCATAGTCCCACCCACACATGCACCAACCAGGGTCTCACCCTCATTGTGCTTGCGGCCCAACTGGCCTTGGGGAGGGGGGAGAGGGCTGAGCTTCCCTGGCTCGGCACGACCTGTCCCAAGAAAGCCACGGCCCCTGGGTGGGGGGGTTGGGCTCTGCTGGGCTTCCCTGCACTGCCCCTGGCCTCGCTGGCCTGGTGGTGTCCCCCCCACTGAGCTTGGGGAGGGAGAAGAGGGCTGCACCATGCTCCCCTCAGCTGGCGCAGCCTGGCCCAGGGAGGCCACAGCCCCTGTTTTGGGGGGGTTGGGGCTCTGCCAGGCTTCCCTGCACCACCACCACTGGCCTGGAGGCATGCCCCCACTGAGCTCAGGGAGGGGGGAGAGGGCTGCGCCACACTCCCCTCGACTGGCACAGCCTGGCCCAGGGAGGTCATGGGCCCTTCTTCAGGGGGAGGGCCCCACCGGGCTTCTCTGGGCTGCCCCCAAGGCTGGTCCAACTGGCATCCAGGAGGACAGGGTTGGGCGGGGGCGCTGTTGCAAGCCGGAGCACTTGCCCATGCCCTCTCTCTAGGGCCTGTTGCATTTTTCTCTGCAATGGGCCTGATCACAAGTTATGCTATAAAGAAGGGAGAGTTGGTTATACCTTTGATTACACATTTTAGGGCTGAAGACCATAGACCATCTGAGTTTAAAGTTTTAGTCACAGAGAAATTGATTAGACATCCTTATAATCAGTTGGATGTTACTAGATGGTTACAACAATGATAGTCAAACCAGATATACACCTTGCAATCTTTAATTCCAAAAGGCTTAAATGAAAATATGATTTGAGTTCTTATATTTTATGACCCTCTATATCCTTAAGAGGTTGTTTGGTTTATTGAGATGTTTGCAGCTGTATCTTGTAAATTACCACTGAAGTGTATATATTATGTAACTTTTAATGTGTATATAATTGCTTTCCCAATGTGATTATTTTATGACCGCTCAACTGAAGCTTGAAAATTTATTGGTGCACTTTATTTGAAATTGTAAGGTTAGTAATTCTTCTACTATACATTTTAAATATTGTAACTGTTGGTTTGATTATAGTTGGCAGTAGGTTTTGTCTTTAGATTAGAATAACTCTGATGAAGATCAGCTCGAAACGGGAAAGGAGCTGGTAACCCATCAAAGAGGAGTTATGGACTGGATTGTCACTGCTTTAGCGTTCCCTCCCACTGGAAGAAATATGTGAAACTGCTACATTTGGAGTATCATTCTCGAAGAGGGGAACCTTTGAATTTTGATGGATTGATATAGTAATGTTTGTTATCTTACAATAGTTATTTATATGTTTAAACGCTGCCAACAGTATGTTCTCTACTGGTTTAGAACTGATTAGAACTAGTTGAGAATTCTGTTTTATTTGGTCATGCTTTGGCACTGCTTCTTTATGTCACCCATATTACTTTCTGTAGCCATATGACTTTTTCACACGTATTCCTGTATCACGCATCTGATTCAACTTGCAATTTGCTTTTGTAGTATATTATACAGTAGTGCTTTTCAATAAACTATTTAATTGGTATAGGTAACATTTTGAAGGCTGCATCTTCCTACTGACAGTTGTGTTCCTACAAAGATTATAAGAACCTCTAGGAACAGAGGCCTCCTGCTTAAGGGGACTGAATTAACACACTGCACACTCTTTCCACAGAGCCCAAATATTCTCTCCTTGCTGCTCTGAGCACCCACCCTCTCCTTGCCACTCTGCCTACCCATCCTCCTCCTTTCCAGTTTGCCTGCCCCCCTCACCACTCTGTCTGCCTGCCCTCACTGCTCTTCTCTCCTCCCCTCTCCTCACCGCTCTTCCCTCTCCTCACCATACTGCACACTGCCCATCCACCCACCTTCATCTTGCCACTCTACCCTTGCTCCTCATACACACACTTGCCTCCACCACTGTTGCCTCAGCTGCCGTTCCCACACTTTCCCTTCAGCTGCTGCTTACCGAGACTGAGACAACAGTGCTGCAGGTGGGCGAATGTGTGGAAAAGAGCCTCCTCACCCACCTGCCCACCTCCAGTGCTATCGCCTCAATCATGGCAGTCAGAAGTTGAGGGCAACATTTGGGGGGGTGCAGCTGAGGCAGTGGCTCTAGAGGTGGGCAGGTGGGCAAGAAAGTTCCCTATCAATCTGCTTACCTCCAGAACTGCTGCTTCCATGTGTCCAGAGAAGAAGGGGCCCCACCCCACTGCAGCTGTGGCCTGTGTTTTTTTTTTTTGGGGGGGGCACACAACCTCATGGCTATTTGGACACTTGTAAAGGTGCAGGAGGGTGAGGTGGTGCATTTTAAAATCACTTTCATATGATGATGGCATCCAGTTTGCCATCATTGTTGAGTTTGACCCTGAATGCATCATAGGTCTGTTTCATCTATCAAATTTTGGAGTTAAAGAAATATTTGGATCTAAGGGTTTCTTGTCAGAGGTGAACAAAGTTTGAGTCCAGTGGCACCATTAAGACCAACAATGTTTAATTCTGGGTATAAGCTTTCGTGTGCTAGCATGCTTCCTCAGATACAGTGGAACAGAACCTCCTCAGTCGTTACTTATACAATTGTCTCTATTATCAGTGATGGTTTCACATCCATGAACTATGTTTATTAACAATAGTAGTACTGCACTGTGTGCTGAGCTCACCGCAGTCCCCATGTAGTGCTGTAGAAAGAAATAGAAAAGCAGTCCAACTAGAAAAAAAAATTATAAAGAACAAGACCTTACACATCCCCAAACTTCAGTATCATGCTAGGGGTCATTGTAATCACTTTTGCCATTGACACAGTCTTGCTGTCAAGGAGCTCCAGGTAGCAAATGTGTTATTTACTAGATATGCCTATTGCCTTCAACAGCAAGCGACCTCATCCTGGGCCATTTATAAGTGGGGAACCAAAAAGCATCTAACATAAATAAAAAGTCATATTAGGCAGCATGTTGAGAGAAGTGTCTTGTTGCTACAATGTATTCTCTCTCATTCAAAATGCCTCCAAAGTTCACAAGGAGAAATGCTAAAGGATGGGGAGGGAACAGTAAAACAGAAGCGAGAAAGGGATGGGTAGGTTCAAAGCTGAAGTGCAAAAAGCACAAATCAAAGAAATCCCCCAAAGCACACCCAAATAGAGAAGCATAAACATAGACAGACAGAATCTTAATTAAGGAGCCTGTTTTGAATAGCACTGGATGCCTGCTTTCCTTTTTACAAAAGGAGAGACTCCCATATTCTGTTCCTTCTTCCCAGGAGCCTGTGGGGTATCTTGAAATCTGACTACCAGCCAGCGCCATGTAATTTAATGAAGTCTGCAACACCTCCTAGTCTCCATTTTAAGAATGCTAACACACTGCAGATTTTTGACTTCTTGCCAACATTTCCTGAAACTCTCCCTTTTTATCATCTTGATAATGACTTCTGGTAAACTCAAAGCATGCACTCAGTAACATTTTTGTGTGTGTGTGTGTGTTCTTTTCCCTCCGAAAAAGGTATTGTATTACTGTTGGTTTTTTTAATTCCACCCTCCCCCGGAGCAACACCTCAGTTATGTGTACAAATGTATGCATTGGCTACTTTGATCCAAAAGTCCCCAATCTCACAGAAAAGGGCAAACTAAAAATGTAACAAATATAATACTCCCCAATTGTGTACAGTTTCAACATATAATTACAGCTCACACAGTATTTGCAAATATAATGTTGAATCATCCAGTAAACAACAGCATATGTGTGCGGTATTAGTTATTTACAAGAGGGGACCCACAACAAAATGTCATGTAATGTGTTGTGTCCAGGGCTCTTTTTGTAGCAGGAACTCATTTGCATATTAGGCAACACACCCCTAATGTAGCCAATCCTCCAAGAGCTTATAGAGCTCTTCTTACAGGGGCTACTGTAAGCTCTTGGAGGATTGGCTACATTAGGGGTGTGTCACCTAATGTGCCAAGGAGTTCCTGCTACAAAAAGAGCCCTGGTTGTGGCTTAGTTTAACTTGTAATTGCAGTGTAGGTTTTGTGTACAGTCAGCCTCCCCTATATACAGTGTTATTCCTTCTCTCTGTTTGTCTGTCCCCTCAGCCCAGGGAAGGTGTGAGGCAACCAAAGCCTCACTCTGTCAGGAACAGATAAAATGTGGGACCTTTCTGCCACTCCCCCAACGCTGCTGTCCAGTGACAGTGACAAAATTGTCATGCGATAGAGTGGGGACCAAGCTGGGGTATAAGCACATTCTTACATTAGTGTGAAGAAGTCTTTCCTTCTGAAGCCATCTAAGAAACTGGCCTGTATTGCCAAAGTTGTTGGAGTGAGTTCTATAAGTTCACTATATGTTATATAAGTTCACTATATGTTATGCATGGCAGAGCAGGGATTTAAACCTGGGTTTTCCAGATCCTAATTTTATTCTCCAGCCATTAGTGGTGGGAAGTGCTGTCAAATCACAAGAAACTTGTGGCAGCCCTGTGGGTTTTCTAGGCAAGAGACTAACAGAGCTGGTCCGCCATGACCGTCCTTCACATAGCAACCCTCGATTTCCTTGGTGGTCTCCCATCCAAGTACTAACAAAGGCAGACCCTGCTTAGCTTCTGTGATCCAGCAGGCAGAGCTATCTCAATGGGTAGGGAGGTGGGGAGAGCAGCAAGGTTAGGGGGAAGGGGTGAGTGAATGCCAAGGATGGATGAGTAGTGGGGTGACAGGGGTGGGGGGTAGATAGGGAGAGCTGTAAAGGTGTGGTTACTGGAGTGCCAAGGGGGAGTAGGTGGGGAGAGCAGCAAGTTTGGAGGGGGTGAGTGGAATGCCAAGAGGAATGGGAGAAAGGAGTGACATAGGGGGTAGGTTGACAGATAAAAGGAATTGGAGAAAGGGAAAGGTTATCAGAGAAGGAGGAGTAGATTGACAAATAAGGGATGTGGCAAAAGAGATGGGGGTAGGTTGACAGAGAAGGGGAGGGGGAAGAGGGGGAAGATTGTTAGAGGAGGAAGAGGGGAGGAAGCAAAGAGGGGGAAGGGATGCACTCTCTCCACAAGTTTATTGGGGGGGGGCAAGAGAAGGAGAAAGGTTGGAAGATGTTTCAGTGATTGAAGAGGAAGTACCAACTTCTGGAGGAGCCATGGGATGTTTCAGCAACTGCAAGTTCTGAGGTCCCATTGGGGAGTTGGGGGGTGCCCTGTGGCCTGTTTGGGAAGGGAGAAACTTGCATGGAGGGGGCATTTCCCCACCTTTGCTCCCCTCTCCTTCTGGGAGTCTAAGCACCTCCTGTGTCATGGGTCGGGGTACAGACCAGATAAGAGTAAGGAAGTCAAGGCACAGTCTGGGGTCAAGAGCCAGGCAAACCAACCAACCGGGAATACCAAGTCCAAAGCGCAAGAGAAAACAAGAGGCAGGCAGACAAACCAACCAAGGAAGCCAAGTCCAAAGCACAAACCATCAGAGTAGTCAGTAAGCCAGAGGTTCCAAGAGTCAAGAGTCAGGGAGTCAAAGGTTTGAGGTGCAGGTCTAAGCGTAGTCATGCAAGCCAAGGTCAAGGAGTTGAGGATGTCGAGACAGGAACCAGGAATCAGGAACACGAGCGAGGAGATTAAAAACTTCATCAAAGTGACTAGTTGCTGGCACGACTCGTCGGCGTGAGTGTGAGGGCTAAATAGCTCAATAAGCTGCCAGCAATTAGCATGCCCCAAGCATGTCCTGGCTCCCGCTAATACTCGAGACTGAAAGAGTGTCTGTTGTGCATGCATGCCTCTTGCCGCCAGGCTGCCATGTCCTGTTGGCACTGTTCTCTCAAACGGAAAACCGGTGGAGGCAAATCGGGGGGAGTGCTGACTAGGCGGGAATCTGCCTCAGCTGTTCCTGGAGCAGCCTCTGAACTCTCAGCGCTGTCAGGTGCAGGATTTCCCGGCATCGGAAGCTCATCCCCAGCAGCACTTAGCTCCTCCGCTGGAGCCGTGTGCTCAGGCTCAGCAGGAGCCATGACATCCTGGCATTTCCCTTTCTCTCCCCTCCCGTCCCCTCCAGCCAGCCCACCTGACCCCTCAGTAGTTCCTCTCTTGATCCGGTGCTTGCCATCCCTGCTGAGTGCACAGAGGAGCAGGGCCAGGCTGAGCGGGCAGCAGCAAGGGCTGCATCTAGGCCCACAGTAGAGAAAGAGGTGGTGGCGGGGAGAGCCTCAGGTGCTGGCTGAGGGGATGGGGTGCAGCCTGGCTTAGCTGGGACACCTCCTTCCCTCACAGAGTGAGGCAAAGGCCAGCGGGTGTCAGTTGGCAGAGGGGTGAAGCAAGTGGCAGCTCCATCCTTCAGGTGGAGCATCGGCTGGGGTGGTTATAGCTGCAGCGGTTGTCCTCATGGCTGTAACTGCTTTTCCTGGCATTCCAAATAGCAGTGGCGGTGGCCTCCCTGGGGCTCTCCAGCATGTTCTCCTGGCTTGTCCGCTACACAGGCGGAGTAAATGCTGTTCTACTTTTTGGGTGGTTTTAACCTCCCTCTTATGTTTTTTGAAGTTTTTAGATTTTTCTGCACACTTGGGGAGTGACCTACATGTACAGCATAATCTCTTTTCCCTCCATGTGCCCCAGATTTGCGGATTTAGATATCCACACAGAGGGGGCATGTTGGGAATTAGATATATAGATATATACATATTCTTCCTCATAATCTTTAAGCAGCTACTGACATCTTAATGCCTCAGCTTAATTACCCCAACCCTGCTCACCATCAGTTTTCATGTTACAATTAGAGCTCATATCATCCAAAATATGATTGAGGAGAGAGATCTGAAATGTTCTTACTTAATAGGATGTTTTCAATGGGTACAATTTGTGTTTTAACTTTCATTTGTCATGATAAAAAATTTAAAAGACCTTATAGAAATTGCATACTCTTTAGGGAACTTTGTGTGTGTGTGTGTGTGGATACAGGATTTTAAATTCAGGTATCAGTTAAAGCAAAGGAAATAACTAACCTCCTTTACACAAATGTCATTAGAGTAAATTAGGCTTGAGTCTAAGGATTTAGAATGAGTGCCAGAACTTGTATCTTAAGAAAAAAACAAAACCCTTGTATATATTAACAGATTTCTAGAAACATAATTCCCACCATATTGTAATAATAATATTGAGTTTGAATCCAATAACTGTGAATGGACCAGGTTCATGGGGTTCTTTTTTTATTAGCTTCCTCTCCTCCCCTCAGCAGCTACCTGCATTCCCCAAAAGCCAGTGCTGAGGGTCTGGGTACCTTATGCTCTGCTGTAGTAGAGGAAGTGGCAACAAGGCCTGTTGGGAATCTCATACAAGCAAGGCTCTGTTCACATGAGAAAGAATGGGGATTGTTCCTTCTGATTTCCCCTTCTTGGGCTGCATCCCTGTGTTGCACAGGTTTACCATTCTGATGGGTCCCCCAATCCTCAGCAGTGACTGCTGGGAAACTCAAAGGGCTGCTGAGGAGAAGGTGAAGCTAATAAATACATGTGTATTTACTTTATGTCAATGGTGAGTGTGACCTGTGTTTGATGTGATTTTTTGGCATAAGTTAGAGTGGTTTCTCAGTGTTGTTCATATAGGGTTTCTTGCAGAAGACTTACCTGATTTACCTGATGAAAGAACAGGTCCAAAATGCTAATTATCTGGAAATGCATAGTTTTCATTTGGCACAGATCTTATTTTCTACAAGCCATAATATATAGATGTTTGGACTTCAATTCAAGGACTTGTGAAATTTATATAAACAATTCTTTTCTTTTGTGCGCTTGTTCCGTTAATGAAGTAAGTTCGCTGCTTTGGAGATGTGCTGTGACTTATTGTGGGTTTGATTTTGTTACCACCCACTTTTTGATAATTGCTCTTTTGAACATTGATGATTCCACTATAATATATATGAATTTGCTATGATTATTGTTTTCTATATAGTTATTGTTGCATATACCTGGCGTGTTTTGACTACAGATTGTTTTGTGATCCCACTGATAAAAAATCATTGCCATGAACTTTGGGTGGTTGTAGATGTTGTCATCCTCTGCTTTAGCACTCCTGCTATGTTCTCAGGTCCTTGCCTGTCATTTTTTTTTTCATTTTTTTTTCCTGGATACTGGAAAACATAGGATACTGGTGGCATCAGCAGTGGCTGAGTTCAGACTGGCAGTTTGCAGCAGGAACCAGACGTGGCAAAAAAGCCCCGGAACAAACTTTTCCAGGTTTTCCCAGTCACACGGGGCCGACTGATGCAGGAGCATACTGGGAGGAGGCGCATGGGAGCGTTCAGACTGCTGGCCTGGAGGTGCAGCTGTAAATAGCCTTTTCCTGGTAAATCAGCTGGATGCCGTTGTGCCGGCACCACATTGGGTGGTAGAGCGGAGCACAGCCAATAATATTGCTGCTGCTTTATGTGTAACGTGGGTTGTTCCTGGCTTTTCAGCTGAGTGTTCACACTTCCGGGAAGCAGAATGCAGCAGGATAAAGGCACTCTCCGGGATTTGCTACCACTTATACCAGGTATCTTTTAATTCCGGGAGCGAAGCGGAACAGCACGGGTTGCCTACGGGTGGGGAATGCCAGGCAGATGTGCCTGTGTGAATGCCCCCTTTAATCCGCTTGGGAAACATACTAATACATTATTATTATTGTTATTGTTATTGTTATTATTTCTATACCTGTTCCTACTAACAGGCTCCTGATAGAGTACAAAATCCCAAGCTCTCTCTTAGAATGTGGCTTTGGCTCACAGTATTAATTTTATCTGAAATTTAATTTTATGTTGGGTCATTAACATGAAATTGTTAATGAGTTGATTCATTTGGGGAAATACAAATGGGCTATTGTAGCCCTTCATCCTGATTCTATGGTAATCATCAAATGGCTCAGTCACACACATTGTTACAATATCTTCCTTAAAAGGTTGTTAAATAATGTATTTCAAATTGATAATAGGCCACAATGCATGAAAAGCATGTATCTTTTATGCTGAGCATTGTGATTTCCCCTTCCCCCGAACACTTCAGACAATGTAAAAGCATTCCAATTCAGAATCTTTTTTTAAATGAAAATACATGAAACTGGTTGCTAATGCTTTCATTAACTATGCTGAGTGCTGCATAGACTGCAGTTAATTAAAGAGGTCCTCATTCAATTTTGCAAAGATATGTAAGCTTATTACACTGAAATGTATTAATTCAGAGTTTGGTAGGGTGACAGAAGCACTGGATTTTAAAGAGTCGTTTTCCTAGCTTGCTGATTGTCGACATGATGATGATCTCTTGGGGTAATCTGGCCTTAGGTTAGCATTGCTGATTCTGTTGCAGAGTTCAAAACAGTAAACCCAATGACAGTAAAATCTCACAAACTTGATAAAGGTGTCAAAGAATAGCAATCCGACTCACAGGATTCAGAAAACAGTATGCCAATACTCTTTAGTTCTTCAGGTACATTGGAATCAGAGAAAGGAGCAGCCACTCCCAAACACCGAGGGAAGAAGAAATACAAGAAGAAGAGATCCTAAGACCAAGATAATCGTGGAAGATGCAACTTTTGTTTAACTAATCGGTTTTTACAGCTTTTTACTTTTAAAATTTTTTGTTAACTTTTTTTTATAAGCAACAAGGCTCTGTAACACCAGGTGACAAATGATACAAATGTAACCAGATCATGTCACCTTGTTAGTTTTTCCTTCCCCATGTCCAGTAGGGGTTTTTTTTAGAAGTAGGGCTTAGTTTCCTTCCCCCATCCTGGTAGTTTTTTTCGTATTAGTTTTCCCTACCCATGTCCCATAACTTTTTTAGAGGTAGAGATTAGTAACCTTTCCCCATATCCCATAGTAAAGTAAAATCATTAAAATCCCCTTTGGGGGGCAATGATAATAAAAAAAAAGCAATCTAGCAGTCTTGAGGTGATTTTTTTTCTGTTTGGGGATAAAGGTAGCTGGATTTTCAAAGAAAGTCATCTCATGCTGTGTAGATGCATTGTCATTATCTAATATCAATTTGAAAGGCTGCCTTTAATACTATTTATAACAATTATTCTTTTTTGACTTGCTGGTAAATCCCAGTGCACTGTACCAATGTAGGTACAGTTGTGGTTATTTTAGGCAAGGCCATAGGATTGGTTTGCATGACACATAAATTACCCTTGACTATTGCTTTTATAATTGTGGTATGAAAAAATATAAGTTAAAATTGTCGAGCCATATAAACAATGGATGAAACAGTAAAACTGAACCAGTAAAACAAGGATACAAATTTTATCTATATAAATAGATGGTAAGTCTATGAACATGAAATTTGTTTCACACATGCAACGAAACTTCTGAATTTTTCCATGTAACCATAGTGAATTCTCATGCACTCAGAAGGGCATGGCAAAAAGTCATAACAAACAAAGCCTCTTGGTCTACTACAAAGCTAGGGCAGCATAACAGAGTTGAGGTTTGTTAGCAGAAAACTTGTACCAGATCTGACAGATGAAACTATAAAGTACATTGGGAGGCCTATGAGGTGACAGTGAAATATCATCATTGCATCAGCTGAATCATGTGTGGCAAATTATTTAAAATAATTTGAGATTTTGGAGATAGCAATCTGGGCATTGTGGTATTTTGCTCGGTTCTTTGGTGATAAGGTCTCTCAAACCCATTTTGACTTGGATGCCGCTTTGGTAACAGATCATGCTGTAGAGGTGCCCAATTATTATCAGATCCTTTTGAATTGATAGTTTTTGCTTTGTGTTCCTGAGCAGTGCACGCAGGACCTTGGCTGTCATGAAGATAACTAGGCCTAGTTCTGAAACCTGCCCTTCTGAGTTATTAAAATCTTGTAAGAATAAGTTGAGGAATCCATTGATGAAGACCAATGCATCATTATCAGAAGAGGATTTCCCAGAGTCTCTGAAAGAGGTTGTAGTCTTTCCTAAATAAGTCATGGCCAATTATAGATCAATTTCTATCTTTGTGAGGTAGATTCAGATGGGTAGCCGTATGGGTCTGAAGCAGCAGAACAAAGTTGGAGTCCAGTGGCACCTTTAAGACCAACAACGTTTAATTCTGGGTATAAGCTTTCATGTGCACACACTTCTTCAGATACAATGAAATGGAAGTTACCCGTCCATACATATAGGTAGAGGGTGAGCAGTAAATTAGCATACATCATAATGAAGATGTTTAAGAGATTCAAGGATGAAACAAGAATAACAAGCTTAGTTTATATGGTTACCATTTGTTTGGGTTTAATTCTGTGGGGAAATATAGTGAAGGAAATAGATACATTAGAATTGGAGATTGATGGGTAAAAGTATCCTTAATTGTGGAATGCTGAGAGTAATTAACTGAGACCTTGCCATTATGCTCCACCCATCCATCTCCTCTCAAGCATGGAGGTGACCTTACAGCATCCTCTCCTTTGAAGTGGGGTGATTGTTATATCACAGAAATACATTCCATTCTGTCTGGAGAAATGTTGGGCAAATGTTGAGGGCATCGACCACGTGGCTGCCTTGCAGATGTCGTCTAAGCACAGTCTGGACAGGAACACTGCTAACAAAGCTTGGACCCTCATGGAATGTGCCCTCAAAGCAATGCCATCGAACTGGAGACCCCTGTTTAACTCTGAGAGTAAAGTGATCCCTGTGGCTGAGGTGATGGCATGCATCAGCACTGAGGTGGCAATGGCTGGTGTCAAGGAGAAATTGAAGCCCATTGTTAATGCTTTGTTCTCTTTTTTGATGTTTTAGATGGTGGTTCCAACACTGAGCGCATTGGTGCCAATTTGTCTGCCCATTCCAATATCAAAGGTGTCAGGACCGAGGCTCATGGATGCTTATTGGAGTGGGCCTGTTTTTCTGTCTGCATTTCTGGGGTTCTCAGGGCTTTCCCCCACAAGGCTGCCTTAAGCCTGGTAGCTCTACCCTCATGAGCTTTTGGAATAAGGCGGCAGCATGCTGGGCACGAGGACTTATTATGCCCTCCTCCAATGCACAACAGACATGACTTGTGGTCATTGTTTTGAGATATTTTGGCTCCACACACCAGCTGTAGTGATCAACATGGTGATCTGAAGCTGACAAAGAAAGATAAAAACAGTTGCAGCTCAGAAAGACCCGTGTTCTCCTTATGGTGGCAAGAAGTGAACTGAGGGGAGAGTGCTTGCCCCACCTCAGTCATGTGACACTTTGTGCAGGAAAGAAGTTACTGGAGACAGAGGGCAGGGGGAACGCTCTGAGGCTCTGGAAAATTCTACTAATCTTGGAAACTCTTTCTCTGTGGTTGGCCTGTGGCTGCGCAGTCCCCATGTGTGCTTGCACAGAAGCCACAGTGATGAACAGGGGGCATACTCTGTTTGTTTAGGTGTTGTGGGTTTTTTTATCTGATAGTGCTCAGAATGTTGTTATTGGGGACTGTGAATCTGCAACTTGGAATCTAGCCTATGCAGTTCCCTAGGGATCGCGTGTTTTTCTGTATTAATGGTAAGACCAGTGAACGACCAGTGAATGAGACCACAAGACATAATCAGTATGCTAATGATATTCAGGTATATATTTCCTTGAAGAAGTCCCCAGAAGCAGCCATCTCTGTTCCACGCTGATATGGTGAACTGGTGGATGGTGAGAAGCTGAAACTGTATCCATAAAAGGCAGAGGTTGATGTTAGTTGTCAAGGCTATTTGTCTAAGGGACAATTGCGCCGACCATTCTAATGGAGTGAGTCTTTCTTTGATATGCTTGATTATGAGCTTCAGAATTGGCTTTATCCAGTTCTTTTGTTTAAAAAAATTGTTAGCATGGTGAACATTTTTTCACCTTCAATCGTTTCCCTTTTTAAGACTCAGCTCAAGTGGTTAAGACGCTGAACTGCAGGCTGTGGAAGGTCAGTAGTTCAGCAGTTCAAGACCTGGGTGCTGCATGACGGAGTGAGCTCCCGTCTCTATTTCCAGCTCCTGCCAGCCTAGCAGTTCGAAAGCAAGAAATTGCAAGTAGATAAATAGGTACCACTTTGGTGGGAAGGTAACAGCATTCTGTGCACCTTGGTGTTTAGTCATGCCAGCCACATGACCACAGAAATGTCTTCAGACAGCGCTGGCTCTTCGGCTTTGAAACGGAGATGAGCACCGCAACCCTAGAGTTGGATTCGACTGGCTTTCAAGCAAGGGGACCTTTACCTTATATAGCTGTGCTGATCCATGTTATGGTAACCATGAGGTTATATTACTGTAACATGTTCTATGTAGGGCTGCCCTTGAAAACAACTCAGATAGTTCAAGCAGTCCAAATGCAGCAGCTTGTTATGTGCATGAAACTCCTTTGCACATATCATTCATATTTTGTTAGCTTTTACCTTTAAGGCCCTTCATGACCTGGGATCTAGGACCATCTCTCCTTCCATGAACCCATGTAGCAGCTCCAGTTGTTCCTGCATCTCCTTCTCCCTTTTGTCTCCTGAAGACATGTGAGAACTGCCACCAGCTGATCTTGAGTTTCTTCTAATCATGGATCCAATATTATATTAACCTCCTTATCAAATCTGAGTTATTTAAGATAACACTTGGCAGTAGCTGGTATCAATCACAACAGGCAATATTCTGATTCTGACTTTCTGTGTTTTTAATTTGTTTAATTTGTACTGTTGATTTTAATGTTTGTTGTGAGCCTCTCTGGTTTCCTTTTTGAAAGAAAAGTGATCTAAAAGTATTCTAAATAAATTTTGTTGTTGTTCAGTCGCACAGTCGAGTCCGACTCTTCGCGACCCCATGGACCAGAGCATGCCAGGCCCTCCTGTCTTCCGCTGTCCGCTGAAGTTTGCTCAATTTCATGTTCGTTACATCGATGACACTGTCTAACCATCTCATCCTTTGCCGTCCCCTTCTTCTTTGACCTTCAATCTTTCCCAGCATCAGGGTCTTCTCCAGTGAATGTTCCCTTCTCATTTGGTGGCCAAAGTATTTAAGCTTCAACCTCAGGATCTGGCCTTCCAGGGAACAGTCAGGGTTGATTTCTTTTAGGATTGAATGATTTGATCTCCTGGCAGTCCAAGGGACTCTCAAGAGTCTTCTCCAGCACCATAGTTCAAAAGAATCTATTCTTCGGTGCTTGGCCTTCCTTATAGTCCAACTCTCGCAGCCATACATTACTACGGGGAATACCATTGCTTTGACCATGCGGACTTTTGTTGGCAGGGTGATGTCTCTGCTTTTTATCATGCTGTTTAGGTTTGCCATTGCTTTCCTCCCAAGGAGCAGGCGTCTTTTAATTTCATGGCTGCAGTCACTGTCTGCAGTGATCTGGGATCCCAGGAAGTGAAGTCTGTCACTACTTCTACGACTTCCCCTTCTATTTGCCAAGGAGTGATGGGGCCGGATGTCATGATCTTGGGGTTTTTTTTTGATGTTGAGTTTCAAGCCAACTTTTGCACTCTCCTCTTTCACCCTTAGCAAGTGGCCCTTGAGGTCCTCTTCACTTTCTGCCATTAGAGTGGTATCATATGCATATCTGAGGTTGTTGATGTTTTTCCCAGCAATCTTAATTCTGGCTTGTGATTCATCCAGGCTGGCATTTCGCATGATGTACTCTGAATATAAATTAAATAAGCAGGGTGACAATATACATCCTTGTCATACTCCTTTTCCTATGCTAAACCAATCAGTTGTTCCATATCCAGTTCTAACTGTCGCTTCTTGAGCCTTATACAGGTTTCTCAGGAGACATGTGAGGTGGTCTGGTAGTCCCATCTCTTTAAGGACTTGCCACAGTTTGTTGTGAACCATACAATCAAAGGCTTTAACATAGTCAATGAAGCAGAAGTAGATGTTTTTCTGGTATTCCCTTGCTTTCTCCATAATCCAGCGAATGTTGGCAATTTGATCTCTAGTTCCTCTACCTCTTCGAAACCCAGTTTGTCCTTCTGGCAGTTCTCTATCCACGTACTGTTGGAGCCTAGCCTGTAGGATCTTGAGCATGACCTTGCTAGCGTGTGAAATGAGTGCAAACGATAGTTTGAACATTCCTTGACATTGCCCTTCTTTGGGATTGGAATGTACACTGACCTTTTCGAATCCTGTGGCCACTGTTGTGTTTTCCAGATTTGTTGGCAAATTGAGTGCAGCACTTTAACAGCATCTTCTTTTAAGACTTTGAATAACTCAGCTGGGATACCATCACCTCCACTAGCTTTGTTGTTAGTAATGCTTTCTAAGGCCCATTTAACTTCGCTTTCCAGGATGTCTGACTCGAGGTCAGTGATTATACCATTGTGGTTGTCAAGGACATCGAGGTCCTTCTTGTATAGTTTCTAAATAAATTAATAAAATGCAATAAATTGAGTACAGTGGTTGGAGTTTTGGAGTAAGACTCGAGAGACCTGAATTCAAATCCCCACTTAGGACCAAGCTACCATAAGACTGGAGATTTGTGGTAAGATCCCCAGATGTTAAATGTAGTTGCAACAAGGAGTGACACGTGTGATATGGACTCAGACAGTGGTGCTAGGGCAGAGAAGATTAATGTCTCCTTCCTTGTGTTATTTCATCAGTTGTAAGAAGGTTGCTTTCTAGACCCAACAGGAAAAAAGAGAAGAGACATATGACCTTTCCCCATTAGAGTATCGAAAGTAGCCTGGGGTGGTGGCTTTTTGATCAGAAAATGGCACAGAGAAAAGAGCACCACACTTTTCCGGTACCAGAGCCCAACTCCATATTGCCCATGGCAGCCTTTTATGGGTAAATCACACACCAGGGGAATCAGATCATATATGTGGACTTTTGCTTTCAGCCATGAAGTTCTTTGGAGGATGACAGGTCAATAGTTCTCTCTCAGTTTAACCTTCTCATCAAGTTTTTATGAGGATAAAATGATGATCACTGTGTATATGTCCTCTTTGTCAGGCAGGGATTTGGAAAAATCATCCAGCATCACTTGTAGTCTCATGAATCTGGGAGGCTGTTCCTTTTGGAAATTAGTCTTTTTTCCAGCAGAGCACAAAAATCTAACAGATAGGTTGCTGAAACCATAAGAAACCTATTGCCATTTTCATAACAGTAGTTTATCATGAAAGCCAGTAATGGTAGTTAATTGTGATTACAAAATTAGTGGTATAAAATAGGTCAAGATTTCCAGTTCTTAAACTATAGACCTTTTGAACTTTAATAAGTATTATAAACATCTGGGATAGAATACTGAATCTCTGACTTGGAAACAAGCACCACCACACAAAAATAGGCCTCAAGGCCAGAAAATTACTGTTTCTGCCAATCCTTTACATTTCACACTGAACTGTAATTTGTATTTCACATACAGTTCTTTACAAAGCATGACAATACTTTTGAACTGTCACTGACTAACTAGGGGACTGATTTTGGCTCAGTCTCTCACTGTGTTCTAATGACCTTGCATACTTAATCATAATTGAGAGTCAAGTGACTTTTATGGGACATGAATTTTAATTAGCCTTCATATTAACACTGAAGGTACTTTGTCTAGAATTCCTCTAATTGTTATAATTAATTGGCTGTCATGAGTCAGCCTCCTGTCTTAAAAGATCCATTGAACAGCATCTTTTCAAATATTTAGTAAAGATGTTGTAGAACGTGTGCTTGTATTTTATGTGTGGATGTGTATCATAAAAAGTTACATTCTCATTTCAATTACACATGGCTTATGACCATTTTTTTATCATTAAATACTAAAGATAGTCTCCTACAGTAAGTCTAAAGATGTTTATGAAATATCCTTTTCCAAATGTATATTGCATAAAAAGAGTGCTTTGCATAACGTATTATAGAATTAATTATCTAAATTATACTCACAGAAAAAACAGGAATGTACAAATATGCTGTTTGCCATTTCTTTATTTTCACATGTATTTGTTTTGAATGTTTTCATCTTACTCCTCCTTTTAGTTCTCCCATTTCATTGAGAAACAGTCTTCCAGAGGTGTTCTGCAAGGCGCTCTGGCTGGCACATTTCAGAGACATTTCACAAATGGATTAAAGGGCCAGTTCACATGGCACATCTGTCAGGCACTCCCCAGCTGTACTCAACCTGTCTTGTAACGCTTCCCTCCCTAGTTTAAAAGATACCAGGTGAAAGTGGTAGTAAACCCTGGAGAGCTCATTCGTCCCACTTCCCAGAAGTGTGAATGTGAACAAGCTGATCCAGTAGGGATGCTCTTATGCGCATGAGCACTTATACGCATATCGTCAGAGTACATTACAAAAAGCCACTTACAGCCATGCCTCAGCCAGGAGCTGGCCAACAGTGTGAATGCTCCCTTGCGCCTCCTCCCCAGTATGCTCCCGCATCAGTCCGTGCAGTGTGATCAGGAAAACCCGGAACAGATCTGTTCCGGGTCTTTTTGCTA
This sequence comes from Gekko gecko, assembly GCA_029375565.1. Classification (NCBI taxonomy): domain Eukaryota; kingdom Metazoa; phylum Chordata; class Lepidosauria; order Squamata; family Gekkonidae; genus Gekko; species Gekko gecko. The sequence continues at coordinate 56,612,167 of JAPDNY010000003.1, read as the reverse complement.
TGACTCTCTCGTGCTTCAAACTGCCAGTCTGACCTCAGCCTCTGACAGCTTTTTGTATGGTCTATGATGGAAGACCTCCCACCAGCAAACCCTGCTGCCTGCTGCTGCTCCGACAGCTGGTTGGAGAAAAAAAGAACGAGAAAAATCACTGTTGGACCAATGGCATTCCCATTTTTATGATAAAGTTTCCAACAATTCCTAAAGCAATGTGATATTGCTTGTGGGTTTTCCCTGGAAGTGACTTAATGCCATCGCGCTGATAGTGCCCCCATGTCCCCTCCCCTGACTCCCACCTGTTGCCAACCACTGACTGTCCACCCTGTCCACAAGACTGTTTGCAAAGGGCCCTTCCATGAGGGAATTTTGTTCCAAGTCAAACCTTCACTATTTTCTGTTGGACATTCAATGTACAGTTGTTGCTGTTACAGATTGGTTCAGTTTCACTTTTTGTTATGTTGTGTTGCTTGGCTTTCTAGTCATGATTGTACACTGCCTTGGACTAATAGAAAAGGTACAATTATAAATATTATAACAAAATCATAGAATCATAGAATGTTAGACTTGGAGGTCATCTAGTCCAACCCCCTGCACTCTGCAGGAGCATAGCCGAAAGATAGCCTGACATAATACAACATACCCGAAAGATGGTCGTCCAGCCTCCACTTGAAAACTTCCAGTGAAGGAGCATCCACCACCTCCCAAGGCAGTCTGTTCCACTGCTCAACCACTCTTACAGTTAGGAAGTTTCTCCTAATATTTAGCCGGTAATGACTCCATTGTAATTTCCACCCATTAGATCTAGTCTTGCAATCCGGAGCAAGCGAGAATAGACCTGCTCCATCTTCTACATGACAGCCCTTCAAATACTTGAAGACTGCAATCATGTCCCCTCTAAGCCTTCTCTTTCCCAGGCTAAACATACCCAACTCTTTCAGCCTTTCCTCATAAGACTTGGATTCCAAACCTCTCACCATTCTGGTTGCCTCTTCTGGACACGCTCGAGCTTGTCAACATCCTTCCTAAAATGTGGTGCCCAAAACTGGACAGAGTACTCCAGGTGAGGCCTGACTATAGCAGAATAGAGCAAGACTACTACCTCCAGTGATCGGGACACAATGCTTCTGTAAATGCATCCTAAGATTGCATTAGCTTCCTTCACAATCACATCGCATTGCTGGCTCATGTTTAGCTTGTGATCAACCAGAACACCTAGATCCCTTTCACGTATGCTGCTGTCAAGCCAAGTCCCTCCCATTCTATATCTGTGCCTTTGATTTTTTATACCTAAGTGTAGGACTTTGCACTTATCTCTATTGAAATTCATTTTATTTGTCTCAGTCCACTGTTCCAGCCTATCTCGATCATTTTGAATCCTGACTCTGTCTTCTTCAGAATTAGCAATCCCACCCAGCTTTGTGTCATCTGCAAATTTGATAAGCATGTGATTTCTACCGATATATAATGAGGTGCCAGTCTTTTAAGGTTGATTCTACAACAGAATTTTGTTATGTGTGTGTATACACACACAAAGCTCTCTTGTATGAAAAAGTATATATTAAAAGGGCACGTACAAAACATGCATTGGGAGGAGTCTACATTTTTATAATTAGCAAGATATTCTTGATGTGTATCAGGGACATTCTAATAAATAAAAATGCTATGTAATCATTCCTGAGGAGCTGACAAATGCCTGCAGGTAGGGGGGAGGAGTCAGCAAGGATATAGTCATCAGCTCCTCCCTCCAACGTCCTCTTACTGCCTCATGCTCAGCCCACTCTCCTGTAGTGCAGGCTGAGCTGGTTGCCATTGTCAGGACCGTGCAAGAATTTTTTGTGCCCTCCTTGCAATTGGCCTGGCATGAGGGTGTGTTTTCACCTACCTTGCACTGCATGCAGTGGAACACATTTTTTGGAGGTGGTGGAGTCATTGCTTAGGTTGGTCACCTCACGAGGGGGGTGGTGCCTGCTTGGTGTAGAAGGAGGTAAAGCAAATTTGATGAGCATCAGAGAGCACCTACCTTGCTTGGGAGAAAAGGGGTCCATTAGGTTCCACCTGCAGTTTTCATGGCCCAGGTCGGGGAATGGGGACTGCCTTTGGAGCTGCCCGGGCAGGGCTTTGCCGTTGCGAGTTATGTGGCTCAGGGTGTTGGAATGCTACAGGGTGTCTCCCAGTTGGCTATGCCAGCCGGGGTGAGCCAAGTGGCATGGCTTGCATCCAGGGCATGAGTGATGGACTGACTCAGAGATAAACCCGCTTAATCTAATTCACTTGAAACTCATGATGGGGGAGTCTATAGTGGACAGGGAGGACTAGAAGGTTCCTTGCAATTTTGGTATCATGTACTTGAAAAACAGCTACTCCAGTCACCCAGAAAAAGTCCTCCACAGGGAATTTTTCAGAATTAAAAAAGAGGAAAGAAAAACACCTCAGATCCCCAAACAGTACTGAGGAAATGAATAATCCAGAATACTAATATGAAAACTGTGAAGAAATGCATTTTTCCTGGGCAGTTTGAAAGGAGCCAAACCTTCACTTTGCATTTTGTTTCCCTCTGGGCAGAGAGTCAGTTCAATTGCTTCCCAGACATAACTCAGCTCACCTTCATACAAATGCTAATAGATCTAGCAGGAAAGATAATGGGTAGCTCAAGCTCTTCCCCTTCTCCGAGCAGGGAACAGAGATTGGGAGGGATGAAATGCTTGAGGGACTCCAGGAAGTAAAATCCTCTTTGACCTGGCCAATGGGTAGAAAAACATATGATAAAAACTCCTTGCAGCAAGAAGGAGGTCTCTTTTCTATGCCCATGAGAGCAGGCAGACCTCTCTGCTGAGAAAGCAGACATTTTGACCATGTGTTTGGCTGGAGACCTGGAGAAAGCTTCAAAGTAATGGATACTCTGAAGAGATCTAGAACTCCTAAGCTAAAGAGCCTGTCCTATATTTTAACAGCTGATAGGGCATGTATAGAGAGGGGGACAGATGATTTGCATTTTACCCATTTCTTTTGGATCCCTTGCTCAAACTGGTGCTGTACTAAAAGGATGCATGTGAATGTTTTCTTTCTAATAAATAATTTTTAAGTTTTGATGCTTGCAATGGTTCTCTGTATCACAGAGACCTCCACCATCACAGAAACACTATTTTAAAAAGAGCACAGGGAGAAGGCAGCCAGTTGGCAGGCTGCTATTTCTCTAGGGGCATGCAAGGCAGTAAACAGCCCCCATGGTGACCAGGAGCTGGGCAGTGGGAGACACAGAGGCAATGCCTGAGAACTTGGAAGGGAAGGCTGGAGTCCTGACCCTCCCAGTGGGCAATTCCTTACAAAGGTCAGGTGGTGGTGGTGCTGGGCTACGCAAGAGTGGAAGAATATCCTCTCCAGGTGTGAGAAAAACCTAGGAGGGGAGGGTGGAATAGGGCCTGCAGGCCAGAGCAGCCACGTTCTGCCACAGAAACCATTCTCAAAATCTGAAAAATATTGTACATCCTTACCCTGGTCTTTCTCTGAAGCCAGGTAAGAATGGAGATTTCAGATATCATTTAAAAGAAAGAGGAGGAGAAATGAAGAGTCAGCACCAGTGTTTCCTCTAAGCTGAGTTACTGTGAGCTAGCTCACAGTTTTTTAGCTTCCAGCTCACATATTTTTGTCTTCGCTCAGGAAGGATGTCTCCAGAACAAACTATTTTATGCAGTAGCCAAATTGCTTGCTCACAACCTTAATGGCAGTAGCTCACAAAGTACAATTTTTTTCTCACAATACTCCACAAGCTTAGAGGGAACATTGGTCAGCACCTATAAAAGATGCACTGCAAAAATCCTGTCTTAGTCTGCAGAGGCAAAGCAGCCCTTTGACATAGCTAATTTGGTGTTGGCAGAGGAGTTCTGCAAAGAAAGCTCAGGTTTGCAATGCCATATAAGGAAACAATCTGAGCAGTCAGCAAACACAATTGCTTCAAACGTGCAACCAGAAGGAAAAAAAATGGAGAACACACAGACGGAAAATGGATTAGACAACTTGTGTGAGAAAGGTACAACCCCCACACTCCTAGCTGACAGCAAAACCAAGGCTAAAAGCCTGTTCAGAAGCACCCATAGTCATTAATTGGTAAATGTATCACATTAATTAAAAAGCTTTTGAAACAAACTTTTAATTCAAGCTCATGTAACTATACAATGTAGTTTATATACACATTCATATTTCTTTGCAACATGAATGCAGAACCATTTTTTTTGGGGGGGGTTCTGTTGCAGAAAATCAGAAGGCACCAAAAGGTGTCTTTTCCAGCTGTTTTTCTCCCCATTTTAATACTGTTCTACCCCAACTGGATTTCTCAGCTAGAAAGGGGGATGAAAATAATCATAGTGGGAGCAACAAAGGGGGAATTTGGTAACTTTGAAGAGTTGAGAGTCCCTTGCCCTTGATTCCTATAAGAACATAAGAGAAGCCAATGTTGGATCAGGCCAATGGCCCATCTAGTCCAACACTCTATCACCAATGTTCCCTCTAAGCTGTGGAGCCTTGTGAGCAAAAATTCTACTTTGTGAGCTACTGGCATGAAAGTTGTGAGCCAGCAATTTGGCTGCTGCATAAATTAGTTTGCTCTGGAGCTGTCCTTCCTGAGCTAAGACAAAAATCTGTGAGCTGGAGGCTAAAAAACTGTGAGCTAGCTCACACTAACTCAGCTTAGAGGGAACACTGTCTGTCACACAGTGGCCAAAAATACCAGGTGCCATCAGGAGGTCCAGCAGTGGGGCCAGGACACTAGAAGCCCTCCCACTGTTGCCCCCCACAAGCACCAAGAATACAGAGCATCACTTGCCCCAGCCTGAGAGTTCTTATGTATACCTTGTGGCTAAAAGCCACTGATGGACTTCTGCTCCATATGCTTATCTAATTCTGTCTTGAAGCTCTCCATGCTTGTAGCTGCCACCACCTCCTGTGGCAGTGAATTCTGACAATCTCTCCCTGACTCTGCATGGTCTCAGCAAAGCCATTGTGACAGCGTGTAATTTCTGAAGAAGCATACAGTTCTGTCCCAAGCCATTGAGCTTATTTCATATCCTTTTTCTGATCTTATGCTAAGGGCAGACATGAAGCTACAATTCATTAAAAAGATACTGAAGGTAAGGATAAGAAGGGTCTAAACACAGGTCACTGGTGGGGGCTTTTCCATTCCTGGCTTTCATTCCCCAGCACTGTTCTGAGCAGTAACAGCAGATTTTTTTTTTAATAGTCATTGGGCTTACAGTCTAACCATTTCCAGGCAAAACTCATGAGTTGATGCTGCCCCTATGTATTCCCCCCTCTGGGTCTTTTGCTGCTTGTCAGACCATGCCTCACAACCCTAGTCTAAACCTTTTCAGGAAGCTTAAAAATTATTTTAAACCATCACCTCTTGACTCAAATAAAATATACACCACAAATTAGAAGGGCAAGAATAGGATAAGTCCGATTAAACTAAGTCCAATAGGATGCTAATGTGGTTGAATAGCAGTATCAACAAAGCCACAGAGGTTTTGTTTAGACATTTTCTGCAGCATCAAGTTTCTCCGCGTCTGCACTTGTATTCCTCTGCTGCTTTCTCTTGTTTCTGTAGATGTTTTCACAGTCTCAGGCACAAAAAAGCAGTTTGTTCCCTGTTGCTCTGCAGCATCAGACTTCCCTGTTTCCAGGAATTCCCATGCTGAACCGCAAGAGGGGGCAAATGGCGTTTTTGCTCCTGGGAGGGAGAAATCATCTGCAGAAACAAGGGCAAGCCGCAGAGTAATAGAAGAGCAGGCAGGGGGAAACTTGACACTGCAGAAAACATCCTAGTGTCAGTTTTACCCAAATGATGAAAATAATGATAATGAACAGAAATACAGACTCTGCCAAATTAAATTCAAATGGCAAAGCAAGTAAAAAAAAAGATTTTTAGGATGAAATTGCTAAGTCATAAACCACCAAATACTTATTCAAATACAATCAGAAGGAGGAAACCGTAAAGGGAGGTGACAAAAATGTAAAGTGAGTACTGAAAAAGAACAGAGACATTCCAGAAAAATGCCATTCTTCATTAGGAAGCTATGGTCCATCTAAACCACTTTTTAGGGAGGGTGTGAGAGAGCTGTCAAATGGAAGTGGCAAAAAGTTAAATTTTAAAGCTATTTTATGAATTACCAATTAAGGTCATCAGGCTGGATGGCATTGCTAAATAATTTAAATGTGAAACATGCATCCTCTTTAAGAATGGAGACTGGAAGGCAGCGATGTCTCACTGTTTTAAAAGGGAATCACGGGAGGATCCTAGGAATTGGAAACCCCCCCAAGTGAATAAGAATGTTTGAATTTAAATTTCTTGTAACTAGAACACTGAAACCTTGCATTTCTATTCCTAATTGTATTGCCAATTGGATGCCCAAACTGATGCTGTGCACATGGTTCCCTAGACAAATCCAATGGCTAGAGTTGTTAGGCATAACCATTTAAGACCCTGAAATCTCTCAAGTTAGGTGTTTGGGTAGAAGCATGAAGGATGCATTCAGCTCCCCTCACACTCCTCTTCATTTCTCCACTACTTTATCTACTGGAGTCCCCTTATTTTAAAAGGTTTCAGAGTTACCTAGGAATTTTGTTTACCTAAGAGTTCTAAAAAAAATAAGAATTCACCTCAGATTTGTACTGAGGCTTGGCAGAGAGACAGATATGCCACTTTCCTCTTTTCTTCATTAGCATGATGCATTTTCCCACCTTTCCCTAGTATCTTCTATTATTGGTCATTAATTATGTGTTATATGTGGTAAGAAGTGTTCCGCACAACAGTTAAACATATAGTGTTTCATTTGAGTAAGCAAAAGTCAACAATTTGTAAAGTATGTAACGTCATTTACATTTTTAGAAACATAGGCAAAATATCTAACCAAATGAAGGATACTGTTCAATCAAAAAATAAAGAGTTAAATAAGAACCTGAAAAATTATGATATGCATAACATTTTTCAAGCAAAACTGCACTGATATTACACGAATCAAATTCTTTTTAATAAAGGCCTCAACATGGCAAAGTTTAGAAATAGGTAGTATGCATGCACAGAGTACAACAAAAATCTTTTATAAAACAGCTGTTATTTTTGCAATTTTTGTACAAAGGGAATAAAGAGCCACCACAAACATATTTAATCTCTTAGATTAATATATTAGGACAGCGAAAAATCAATAATATGTAGCAGAGGGAACAAAAAAACCCTCCAATTCTTTTTTTGTACATGTGTGTGAAGTCTTTTGTGCCTTTAAAGTTATATATAAAAGATTTCATTTTTTTCCAGCCTAGAGAAATTGCACTACATACTTATGTCATAATTTTTAAAAGGCAAATTGTATTTATTTTTTTGTTTTTATTCTATACAAGATAAAATAGGCTACCAGAGAAAGTAGTGGAAACTTGTTACATTTAATGCTCTCCACTGCTGAGAATGTGGTCTGAGGTTTATTCAAGGTTTAAAATTAATCTACAGTAGTTTTTAAATAATGTTTCCATAGATACAAAATTATGAAGATTTGGGTGGGCTGGTATAATATTTCTATGTAAAGAGGTGGATTTTTCCTTCTTCTGAGAAGTCTGTTTTTAGTGTGTGTGCTTATGGCTTTTTGTTCTCCTTATATCACCAGGGAATTTATCGTACACAAATAATACATGTGGCTGAGTAAATAAATATATAATGTGTGTTGGCAATGCCTTCTTGTGCTCCAGGTAGGCTAATGTACACAGGACTGCAGACTAGGCCTTGTCACACATCAGTCAAGGTCTTTCCTCTTGCAAGTTGTATATTACTAAATTCTATACAGGTTTACTAAATACAAAGGATTTTTTTAACATGGTATATATGTTTAATATAGCATGGATTACCATTGAATCCCCAAAACTGAATAATCTGTGTTCATGCAGACCATTGGATGTTCTCTATAGTACTCATAGCTTGCTGGCATCCTAAAGCAAACTGTAAAAACAAATTATGTGTGATTTGTGAAATTATAGAGTGTTGTTACTTTAAGGTTCTGAAATGAATTTCTAAGGGGCACTAAGAGAGTAGACTATCCAATCATACTTTCACCATTTAAAACAGAAACAAATTCACACACTGTACTATAGCTGTTGGACCATATCATGGAAAAAGTGCAGAAATAATCTTCATTGATTAATTGAAACAAAAAAGAGTTCATACAAAATAGATTGCTCATATTCACACTACAAAGGATTTTTTTAAATTTTTTAAACAAATTCAATGTGTGTTATATCAGCAGCATTGTTGTAAATTGTACTGGTAGTGCAGATTCCCCCCCCCTAAAAATACCATACAAATGGTCAGTCAAGTCATCAGCAAAAGGAAAACCCAGGAAACCACCAACCAAACAGGAAAAAAAAATCCAGAGGTAATGCTGACGCCCAAACAATTATAATACTGTTGGTACATAGAAAAGTAATCCTTATATTTTATACATTTATACAGTATACAAAAAGTTACAATGGATTATGCCACAGTCTCCCTTATTCCAATATCTATTTTCTTTGGAAGGAGTTCTTTCCTTTCATCAACACTTGCTAAGGAGTTTCGACAATTTTGCCCATCCATGTACAACTTTGCGTACACTGGATTAGAGTAGTTTGTTGGCTGAAAAGAGATAAATATGGCATACGTCATTTAGGATACATTTAAGAATAAATGTTTAGAAAATATTAATTTCACACAACATGCACAAATGAGTGAAAACCAGAATACATTTATTAATTACTTTGGTTCAAGCAAAACACAAGTCAAATATTCAATTATACATGCTTTTGAAATGATGTAACATGCATGTACCTAAAGTTTGCTGGAAATATTGGGGGGAGGGGGAGGGAGATGAAAACTGTCCCATCTAATATAGTTCATATTTATTTTATGTTAGCCTAGTAGTCATGGAAAATACACATGCAGCATGGAAGGACTGTATAGGTGTAATCAAGAGACTCCATGTAGAGATTATTGTTCAGCGCTGGTCTAAACTTGAAAAATATTGTAGGGCCTAAAGGTGCCAGGCAGTGTTCCAAAATTATAACTTATTTTCAAATGATTTAAGGTTATTGTAGCAGTTATTTTAAATACAGACTAATGCAAATAATGGCTCAGTATTGCTGGGTTTAATACAAATGTACACTTCCACATCTACAAAGGGTCTTCCACACAAACAAGAGCTATTTTTCATCTTGACCTAGAACGTTGCTCAAGAAAAATGAACTGATACCTATATGTCTTGATCTCCTTACACAAGAACTTCTGCAACCTTTTGCATCAACATGAAAACCGCTGCCTATATAAAAATGAATGAAGTTTTGTGCAACCTCTTGCATAAACATCTGTGGAAGGGCACTAATATTTATTTTCCTTCCACTCATTGGCTTAGATCCAACAATGTGCAAATAGAAATATGAATACACAGTTTGGCTTCTGCAGAATCTCCTGCAACATCTAGCACCTTGCTATACCTTATAGTGCCCAAAAATTACTGGCAGTATGTCTTGTAAAAAAAAAAAATAATTAAAAAAACTCAGACACTATATTTTAACTAAATGCATGGGGGCAAGTGCAAGGTTTTTTAAACACTTCCACTTGCGCAAGGAAACCTAGCACGTGCAGAAATCTCCTGTTGGATCCAAGCCATTATTTCAGCAGACTTCTGTGTACAGAGTGCTTCTGAACTGGAAGAAATGCAAAAACATATAGGATGCTGGGCATCTCCATGGTTCTGGTCCCTAGATTGAAAATTTTATATCTGCTTTTCCAGGTGTTCACAAATGCAATATCTTTGCTTTGCAGAGATAAATGGGAAGTCTTTAGACAGTCCTTACAAAGATGTAATGTATGCACTGTCCTGTTCTAGAGTCACATCTTTAGCATCTACGGTTTCTGCATGTATTTCCAAACTGAGCTTGCACATACAGGGGCAAAAAAAAGAGTCATGCTGTCATTTGGTGGGGCTGTTGTGTCAGGTGTTGCTATGCATACATGTACACAGAAACACAGAAATAAAGATAATGTACCCAATCCCAGTCAAACTCTTTTGAGCTCTGTTAGGTCATGCAGCTGATTCAGCTCTATACTTGCAGGATGGCTACTAACTGGGAGACGGAAAGGACATCCCCCCCCCCCGCCACCATACAGAAAGACACAAGGAGAAGTTGGGAAAGGTGCAAAGACTGGATTAGGCTAAAATAAACTTCTATAGATAATTATTTAAGTGTTCACTCTTCTATAATACTTCTCTGAAAAAGTAACAAGAAAAGAGAAACTGGTGGTGGTAGAAAGTGCCATCAAGTTACAGCTGACTTAAGGCAACCCCTTGGGTTTTTCAAGGCAAGAGACGTTCATAGCTACCCTGGCCTTGCTTGGTGGCCTCCCATTCAAATCCTAACCGGGGCCAACCCTGCTTAGCTTCTGAGATCACGCTAGGGGTCAGGGGAAAAGAGAAACTATACCTTTTTAAGAACAGAGGGGATGATTGTCAGATATCTTCTTACCACACAGATACTGTGAGTAACAGTTACAACTTTGGAAGTGGAGTCTTTAAATTACACTTTACTAATGCTCTGATGCTAGCCAGAGGCTGCGTTCAGACGGCCAGTCAATCGCGCCATGAGCCCTCCTAAAATTTTATCCCGATTTTTTTAATCCAGCCTAGCACGACCAGACGCCCCCCATGAAATAGCCTCACCGCGCATTGTTCCCGCCGTGATTTGTCTACATGGCATCCACCGAGGATTTTTTTAAAAAAAGTTTTGTACATTCGCATAGGCAAGGCTGCGCCTCCTTGGAGAACTGAGGCGATCGCGGAGGGTTTTCAGCAAAGTCCCGGTCCTCCCCCTTGCCATTGCCATCATGATCAATGGAGGGAATATTTTGCAAGTTAGAACAGTCCTTCCCCCCCTCCATCTCCCATCGCGGTAACATCTTGTCCCTAAAAGAAATAAGCATGAATATTACATTCCTCGTAGCGCTTATCGCTGAATGCGTTTCCTTGTTAAAGCGCACATGGGGTTTCAATTTTTTAAAAATCGCGCCCCCGTCAGCTCGGTCTGACGTCAGACCAAGCCGACGGGAGCATTGCGCGCTAATGGAGTGACCAGACGGAAGAAAGTCTGCAGTTGTTGCGCGGGTAAGCGAAAACCCTACATTGAAACTGCTGCTTTTTAAATCAGGATTGGAGGCGCAGCAGAACGGGATGCCTATGGGACCGGAATATTTCCCAGATGTTTATGTCTGGCCGTGCATTTTTGATCCGCAAGGGAGTCGTTCCTATGGCAGATCAAAAGATCTGTCTGAACACACCCTCAGGTGGACAAAGGCTGTAAAATGAGTTTCATTATCTGTCAGCCTGCCTTGTTAACAGTTTAAGCACTGATATGTTAATTGTTTGTTGTTAGGTTTTTTTATATACTGAAGCATGAGGACAGTCACATAAACAATGGACCTAGCAGAATCTTCCATGTTTTCTCCTCAACAAGCTGAAGGGGGCAGGAGATGATTTGCTTAAGTATGCCATGTGGGCGAGGGAGACTTTTCAATTTGGGGCTGGCTTGGAATACCAGGAATTCCAAAGAGAATCCTCAGAGTTCCTGAGAGAAATTCTGGCAATGGAATGAAAGATGGCTTGAATAATGTGATCTAAAAATTGCCAGCATAAAAAAATGGAAACTGAAACTGGATAATTTGAAGATTATTCTCCCTAGTTCTTAATTTCCTGTCACAAAGGAGTAAATTTTAGAGTTAGGGTAGAGGGTTATGTTTATCCATTTTATTTTTCCTCTGCTCTGAAGGTGTTAGTCAATTCTTACTCATATAAATATGTTTTCTTTTTTGTGATCTTCGTTAGAAGATGAGTCTTTAAAGAGATACAAATCTATGGTTTGATTCCCTGAGGGACAAAACTGGCATATCTGTAATAGCCACTGGTGGCGACAAGTGGTAGATAGTTCTTATATTTCTGTTGTAGTTGGCAGGACTGAAAAGTTCAAGAGAACACCTCATTATGGTCTAGTAGTGGCTTGGGAGTTCAGCCAGCTGAAAAGTTCTACATCCTCTGTTGTAAAATGAAGGTGCTTCTGGAAACATTCTGTAAACAGGAATACAAAGTTCATGGATCTAGTAGTCATAAATATACTGACAAAAATTATGCTTGAAACCCTGAGGTATTGTTCCACCACTGCTTTTCTTTTTTTTCTTTTTTCTTTTGCTTTTCCAGGAGCATTTCACCAGACCGAGCTCTGTTATTTCAATAGATATTATTTTTACTAAGTATATTTAGGATTACATTGTTATGCTGTGCTGCAGGGACAAACGCAGTTAACTGAAACAAAAGTTAAATGAGATCAGTTCAGCTATTTCTAATTAAATGGGCAATCTTCAGAGAGGTGAACAAAAAGCTATCAGAAAGGCACACAGAACATTTCACGTTTGTACAAGATGATTTTCTAGAGATGGTTAATTTCTCATAATATTAGATTGACATATGAATGCAATACTTCTAGGTATCTCTAATGTATCTTATGTTTTGTTGTATTTGAAAAAAATCATGAAAGCTTTTACTGAATACTTGGATAGAGAGCACTTCAGCTGAGATGTAATATATATAATTTACTATCACCAGTATAATACTTCTGAAGGAAATTTAGGCAAAGTAACTCAAACCCTAACAAATTAAGCAGTTACCATGAGTCAGTGTAATTACTATGCATTAAGAGATTGTTACTATGACTGTAATCTTAGAGATATTTATACGAGAATAAGTTTAGTAAGATTTATTTGTAAGTATACTGAGAGTCAGGATGCATATTACATGATATAACTATACACATTGAAATTATTTTGAGTTCCATTGCTCAGGATTGGATAAACTACAGAATAAACCCTAAGGAACACCATGCATCTTCCCAGGGTTTTTACATACAACACTAGGTTCTAAAAACTAGTTATCTCTAATTCATGTTTCTCTGATGAACAACAATACATGCAAGGTAAATGATTTTCAACAACCGAAACCACATTAAAATGACTATAAATGAAAAATATGAATACATGTGCCCATGCATATGAATATTATTAATAAAATGATATTGAAAGAGCATTGAGATTTTTAGTATATTGTGTAGACATAGGTGATACCAATTAGAAGCATTTACATCCAAATACAGTACTTCAGATACATTAATTTAAATGTGATTTAAGTGCATCTATTTTATTTAGATTGTGTGTATTATGGTCATTAATTGGTTTACTGCACTAAATAGTTTGGACATGATCCAAAGCACAAATATGCATATACAAATTACAGACATGCTCACTTGGGCATTAGATAGCACACTTCAGTTATCATTAGGGCCTTAAATTTTGTACTTATGTAATCTCTGCAAATACTGTATGTTTATGACGATATATTGTGCAGCAATAGGTGCTCTATAACCTATATCATATATATGGCGGTGTACAAATTATTAACCAATATTGTGTGCTCAGTTTACATTAATTTAAGTGAACAACTGATTACAATTTATTTGTCAATTGTCTATGTTTCGGGAAAACAGCCTGGCACAATTTGTGCATGTGTTATCACTTATGTAAAGGCACAGCTCAGTTCACTTGCCAGCTTATTCCACTATGACAAAAGGTCTTCCATTAATTATGCACGCTTACTAACTGCCTGGTCTTAACCTTCCCTGCACAGTACGTGTAGGTTTGTGCCAAAATAGCATCCTAATCCAATCAAACAGATCACTGCACCACTTATTTCTGTGCCTGATCGACACTGAAATGAGCAGTGCAGGATTATGCCATTGATTAGGGTGGGGCTTCTCTGCTTAGTTTCTTACAGCATGCATCTAAGAAGCAGCACTGGTGGCAGTCAAGGGTCTTTTGGGGGGGGAGCGCACCGGAGCTGCGCTCTGGGAGCTCAGGAGCCAAGCCCCGCCCCCAGCCGGCATCCCGGGGAGTCTTTCAGGCAGCCGAATGTCAATTTCAGCTCCATTATATCCTATGGGCCATTGAAGTAAATGGTGAAAACATAGGGTATATTCTGGGGGCTGGAGGGGAGGGTTTTGAGGAGAGGCTCCAAACTCACAGGGTAGCTGATGGAGCCTCTCCCCAAGGTACCCACCAAGTTTCAAGAACTTTGGATCAGGGGGTCCAATTTTGTGGGCCCCTAAACAGGTTGCTCCTATTCCCTCCATTGTTCTCTATGGTGGGAAAAAAATTAACTTTTTTCCCACTATAGAGAACAATGGAGGGAATAGGGGCAACCTGTTTGGGGGCCCACAGAATTGGACCCCCTGATCCAAAGTTCTTGAAACTTGGTGGGTACCTTGGGGAGAGGCTCCATCAGCTACCCTGTGAGTTTGGAGCCTCTCCCTCAAACCCCCTCCCTTTACTTCAATGGCCCATAGGATATAATAGGGCCGAATTGCCGCCGAATTTCTTTCATTCCCTCCTTTCCTTCTCTCTTTTTCCTCTTTTCCTCCTTCTTCTCTTCTCTCTTTCTTCCTTTCCCACCTTCTTCTCCTCTCTTTTTTTCTCCTTTCCCTGTTTCCCTCCTTCTTCCCTGTCTTTCTTTCCCCTCCCTTTCCTTCTCTTTCTTTCCCTCTTTCCTTCCTTCTTTCCTCCTTCTATGGCTCAACGCTCATGAGAAGTAGTTTAAACTTTAAACCCCTTCTCTCTTAGCTCCCCCACCCAGACCAGCTGGGGAAGGGAAGGGGAGGCTTTTGAAGATGCCTCCCCCCCTTTTGCTTCTCCTTCTGACATCACTTCCGGTGATGTCAGGGGGCGTGGCATATGCTAATAGCATAGTAGCTCATTAGCATACTGTATGCTAATGAGCTCCTGCACCTGTTTTTCTACGAAAAGACCCCTGGTGGTAGTTATTTCCTGAACACAAAATATGCTCAACCTCCTAGTGCCAGAGAAAAGAGACAACCTATTTGAGTGTTTTCATGTTTCGAGACGGCAGAGGATCCTAAACTTTGATACTGCTCTTGAGCAAAACAGGATGGAACTGTTACTGAGTTTGATTTATTTGTGCTATTATAAAGTAGGACAACTTTGTTTATATTTGCTTTATGTTTTCAGTTATACATTTTATAACATGTCACACTAATTACTTTTAAATACATTATTCACTAAATGTTGTTTGTATGTTAGTTCTCTTTTTATCAGGAACCTTTTATAACCCTCACTAGGGGACCATGATAGAATGAGCATGAAAAATGAACTACAGTTTCTCACCCCTGCTGTTAGAGGTCCTTTCAGATCAGAGTTTAAGTAGATTGGTGGTGCTGTGTGGGGAAGCTTGAAGACTGTGGTCCCTCCCCCAATATATCTGGCCTGCATTTAAATAGAGGATTTTTTGATATATATATATATATATATTTTGCATTTCAGTTTCTGTGCTTAAAATAGTTCATTTTTGAAATACTATTACACGAGCAATGAGTGCAATCACAAATCTGTCTTCAGCTTTGAGTTACTGCAATATGAACACATTAAAAATCAAACACAAACTTCGATTAGGTGTCTCTTACATAAATGACATCAATACAGGAAGCATTTCAGTTAAAGATTATCACCCAGATTAATATTCCATTTATCAACTGGCCTAAGAGCCCATTAGTACATTTTTTCTATTGACCATACCTGGGTGCACACTCTTCATTGACAAAGAGACATTAAGACAATTCTAGAATGATTCATAATTCAGTTACTTTTTCTGTGACTCAGCAATCATATACTTCATAGTGGGAAAAAGAATTCTCTTAACAGACAATAAAGGTGATCATACGTAAGAACAATGTGACCAGGTGTCCCTTTAATTGCACCTTCTAAACATATAGAGGAGCCTGTTATCTTTCACTGGAAACTTGTTATCTGGAACTTTCAGTAGTACGGGCTGTGAAGAGCAGGAAGCCCTGAGTCTTGCAATGCTAAGCAACCATAACCAAGAAAACAAGGAACACCAACAGAGTGAAGAAATGGCAGTTAACGTATTTTTATACAGAAGGTAATAAAACAATTGTAAATATCAGGGTTCTTGAATGAGAGTGGATGGTGAATCCTTACTACTCCAGGACCTCTGCAGAATCATATGAAACATCTGCAGAAGAAAAATAATGATTTACATGTGCACCAATGTCCATCTTGCTGTGCTGTAAATTTCATCCAATGGGGAGATACCTCAAAAGATCATCAATATAACTTCTCCCTATAGAGTGTGGATCAAAAGCTGTTGTGGTGCTGATTTGTCTAAGAACTTGTAAGCTCCATGCAATCAGTAATAACAATGATGTCAAAATAAACTCAGAAAAAACATCTTTGTGACTTTTAATGTTCAACTTCAATATGATGAGAAACATTACTCCTCAGAGTTCTTCTTGGATTCTGATCCAACCAGATAAGAACTCTTCCCTTCCATTCCAGCTCATTCATTCCCAGCCCCATAGGACTACATTGATGGAAGCAGCTGAAATGAGCCTAGATGACTGGAAAGGCTACTTCTCTTGTCTCCATCTCCCTGGTCCCTCTTCCCAGTAAGCCAATGAAAAGGGCAAGAGCAGTAGGAGAAGATCTCTTTCTCTCCCTGCCTTCAGTAACTGCTGCTCTCATCGCCACTACTGCAGCTCTTGGGAAGGGGAAGTGAGGAAATGGTAAGAGAGAGACTCTCTCCCTGGAAAAAAAAATCCTGAAAAGCTAGAGGAGCCAGCTTGATTTACCTTAATTTCAATAAGCTGACACGTTTCTCCAATTTTGAGCAGATGCAAATGACTCATATGCTATATTCTGACAAGCAAGCGTCCATTGTGATACTGGTGGTAGTCACCATCCTGTTCTTATACAGCCAGAAGGCCAATGAAAAGGCATTAGTATTTTATGTACATCCTCTCACAAAGTGTTTAACAGGACAGAAGCCACAATGTTGAAAGCACAAACCCTGGAAAAAGTTGCACAAATCTCTTGGATGGAGAATAGAATAAGAAGGATTGTAGCAGAAAAAATACCAGCATTGATCAACTGTCATCTTGAATTGGTCAAGTTGACCCAACTTCACTTCCTTTAAAGGCCAGAAGCCTTTCATCTCCTGTTGTTTGAAACTCTATTTACTGATACAAGACTGTGTGATTTTCCTTGTGTGCCTGAGACTATCAACCATTAATACATAAGTTTTTCCTAGTTTAAGTGATATGTTAATTGTACAAGTGCTAAGGTTGCTGGAAAGATCTTCCTTTCCTGCCAGACCAACATGAAATATCAATGACTAATAACCTGTGCCCTCAAACTGATGCTTGGTTCATTCATAGGTACTTTGCTTGAATTACCTTCCTGCTCGTTACTCATTGTGATTGGATGTCTTAATTCTTTCTCACTAGCTAAAGCAGGGGTGTCAAACGTATGGCCCGGGGCCCAGAACTGGCCTGTCCAGTGCTCTTATCTGGGCTGTGAGCAACTGGTGTAAGGGAGGGAAGGCAGGAGGCTGCTCGGGTGGGGGTGGCGGGCACAGCTGGTGATGTGTGTGTGGTCGAAGCTGTCAAGAAATAGAAAGAAAATGGATAGGGGGCAAGGCTAATAAGCTGAGGTAAAATAGTGTGGGGAGAATGGCAACAAAGACAGAGAAAGAGAAGGTATGGTGTTTTCCCCCCTACCACAGCTTGGCAAGGATTGGTGGATGGGTGGTGGAGCTCAGTGGCTAGCGCTGCCACCTCTGCATCAACTGGCGTCACGCTTTTTCAAACAGAGACCGTGAGGGGTGTTAGCAAGAGCAAGAGTGCAGAGCGATGGTGTGCCGATGAAGGGCCAGGGCCAGTGGGAGAGAGAGGAGGAGGAGAGCCAATGCATGAATTGGGAGACAATTGGGCTGACTTGTGCATGCTGCTCTGAGGGGAAAAGATGTCCTGGCCTTGGAACCAAGTGCAGGAGTGAAGTGAAAAATGGGCATCACTGTTGCAATCGCACATCCGAACAACTACAGAGCCAGGAGGCAAAGTGAGTGTCAAGGCAGGTGGGGGACAGTGACCTCCCTTCTCCCTCCCGTTCTCAGCCGACGAGGGAAAAGGGGTCATGGGAGAACAAAAAGCACCCCCTGGATGTTTCAAGAACAGCCTCTCCATCAGGCCTTCCCTTCAGCCCTGTTGCTTCTGTGGGAAACACAGAAAGGATTAGAACTGGGGGTGGGAGGATCTAGGAGAGCCAGGTTCAGAACCCCCCTCCTCCTGAGTCAGGACCCTGTCATCTGTGTCACCTGGGGCCTGGTCCACCTTACAGGATTGGTGGTGGTGGGGCACACGTGGCCCGGCCTGACAAAGTGATATTTATGTCAAATCCAGCCCTCATAACAAATGAGTTTGACACCTCTGAACAAAAAGGATATGTTTGCCAGCCAATCTCATCTGTAAGAATTTTAATTCACCTACAGAGTAATCCAAAACAAGTCACCTACAGAGTAATCCAAAACAAGTCTAATCAGAATCCTACTCAGGTATATCCAATAGGGCTTAATCTGGGGAAGGTGTTCTTAGACAGTTAGATTTTGCACCTGCATAGTGCTGTAGAACAGAGGAAAAAGAAAGCTGGATGAGCTATTGTCATGATTTGAATGGATATACTCAGAGCCTCTTGAGTTTTTTAGGGGAGTAACACAATTTGGCTGAGCTTCCAGCAAATATGATCTATAGTATTTCAATTTCTCTGCCCATTTCCTCTGCCAGTGTTACTCTAGCATTCTACCAACCCATTTCATGCCTGCAAATTTCCACTTACCAGATCATCAGTTTCCTGCTTGGTACAGAAAACACACACACCTGGAACAGTCTTATGGTTGTCATAGAAACAATGAAATTTCAGCATGGATGCTGAAATCCCCCAGAATTATAAAAATGAATGTTCAGCATTAAATTATGGGCCTCCAGCAGCTCAGCCACAGAACTCAATAAGATCTTAACCTGTGGTTGGAACCAAATACTAGGTAAGTGCTATCAAAGCCGGATATGGTATGAACCAGGTATCTGCAAAAGGAGAAAATCTCTATGTATACATATACATACTCCCCATCCTCTAACATGCAGAAATTCACTTCTATGTTGTCCACAGAAAGCTATATTCCTTGTTTACAACAAAGCCCAGAAGCATGCCAGTGCTGTGAGCATATCTAGGCATGACATCTAGGCATGACAGGGGCTAAGGATATTACTCTGGTAAAGAAAAGGCAAATTCACTGTAATCTCAGATTTGCTACCAGAGCCACCAATACTTTGGGGAGCACCATGGAGACAGCTGTGAACCTGAATCATAGTGCTCTGTACTGGAAATGTTTATGCTCATACAAAAAGAGTAGCTATCTCCAAGTGCATTAGAATGTGGAACTAGGCTTGCAATAGATCAATGAATGCAAAGAAGTCCTGAGGTTGATTTCAGCATCTCAACCTTGAAAAGTATCTTCTTCAGAAATCTGTTCAGCCTATTCAGATTCATCTGTGTCCCCATTTTTAAAAAAAGTAGATCCACAACTGCTGTGTAATCTGACCTCTGAAAGAATTCCCCTTGAGTAGCAGTGTGAACTGGTGGGTCTTATGAGGTGGGACCACTCCAAAGAATACTCAGACACAGAAATCCCCTAACAGGCTGTGATGGACTAATGCCTAACATAATCTGAGGGCCTCTGAGTTACAGGCTGGTTCAAACAGAATTCTGTTCAGAGAGTCAGTTAAGAAATGACTAACAGTTGAAGAAGAGACTAACAGTTGAAGAAGAGACAGTTAAGCACTGACTGTGGACTGGGAAGGAGGCTAAGAGAGTGAATGGATCAAGGAGGATTCTCATTCAAGTTTTAAAAATGGAAAATAGCTTCTAGTAAAAAGGAAAATAGCTTCTACTAGAAGGAAAATAGCTTCTAGTAATGAGAAGTGATCCCTGCCCACTTAAGAATGGAAATCGCTTCTAAAAAAGAGGCGTGATCTCTGGTCTGTGTATAAAGAAGGATTTGGGGAATCTGGCTGTATGTTTGTGACTTCTAAACTTTACATGTCGGTGAAACTCAGAAACCTATGCTTGAGTGTTTAACCAGAAAACTTTTAACAAATTTGTTGAATAGCAGAATCACTTAGTTGTTGGAAATGAATTAACTGGTGTTTGTGTGAATACCAAGTTACCTCAGTTTTATTATCTGTTCACCTCATATATCCTACCCTTATTCTACCTGGCCTTTTCTCCTCCAAGTTAAATAAAACATTTTGATTGTTTTGAACTTTCAAAAGCCCCCCATGTGCCATTTCAAAAGCAGAATATAAGGTGATTTTTTCCCTTTTCCCTCAGTTCCCTGGGCTGAGCCAGCCTCTCTCTCTCTCTCTCTCTCTCTCTCTCTCTCTCTCTCTCTCTCTCATTAAGCAACTGGATGGGACAGCCTTTGACAAAATAAAAAGGGCTGCTCAGAAGGAAAGAAGACAGAAGGGAAAGAGGGAGGGAAGAGCACAAGAATTCCATACAGGCCCATCAAGCTAGTACCCTTTTGAAGAAAATTGTGATGGCTGAAAAATAGGGGGCGGGGGGAAATCTTGTGTTGCAACTACTAAATGTGGTCCTGAAAGAGCTGCTAGGCAATAGTCTGGGGAAAGGGAGAGGAGTATAGACTTGAATTTAGATGGAAGAGGAAGCAAGCATGCCCCCTGTGTCCTGGGGAGAAGAGACAGTTTCATCACAGGTCTTCCACAAATTAGTTAAATTAAAGTAGTACAGATTTCAAAAACTCTCTGGACATACAGTATTTACTGAATGTACTTGAACTTAGAGAAAGTTTGCAATGCACCATGATGCTTTCATTTAAATGAATGTATATTAAGGACTCCTAACTGCTATACACATAAAGTACTGTTTACTAGTTTGTATTTATAACAAGATTTTAGACTGCATCAAGAAGCGTTTTTCAACTATGACAAGTCAAATACCATAAAAATGATATTTTGCTATTTTTATAATACATAATTCTTTGAATGTAAAAGCAAAATAACAAATAGGTATTAAATATTACCTTATCTGGATTTAATGTAAAATCGGAAAGACCCCTTTCACTGTGATTATGACCCACCTCATACATATTGTATGATGGGTTACCAATTTCTACATTGATTCCTCCATTTATTATTGGCTGTCTTCGGATTGTTTTTGTCCTACAATATATCAAAGAAACAGCAGTGAATATATTCCAGCCTGTATGGATCATACACATTAAAAGATTATTTTTCAGTTATCAAGCACAATCTGCAATCCTTAGGAATTTCAACACGAAAAAAACTCTTGCCTGGATAACTTTTCTAGGGTCTGGCAATGATATGAAATTCATACTTATAAATAAAAGAGATGCATTTTCAGCTACAATTATTTGTAACTGTACTCATCCATAGTTACCTCTCCTCCTTGTCTCTCCCTTCCCTCTTCTGCAGGTTTTCCCCATTGTCTGCTTTAGACTATATGTTCCTTAAGAGCAGGGACCTACTTATTTTTGCCCAGGTTAGCAGTATACTAGGAAAGATTACTAAGAAATTAAGATGGAGATTCCATTCAGGCACTAGTAATGGCTTTTGATAATCCTCCATTCCCCCCCCATTTCCCATTTAAAACCTCCTAAGCTTTCACATCTTGTGGAAGTGTAAGTTTAAGTTTGCAGTGTTTGGGGGAAAAGTATTATTTTTGTCTGTCCTGCCAATCAAGTTCAAATATTTTGGGAGAGTTTGTATACATGTTCTTAACACCATGTATAATTTTATAAACCTTTATTATGTGCAGATACCCTTTTAAAATCAATTTCATTATTGTAATGCCTAGAATATATCTAGTAAATAGCTTATCACTATTAAGATGACTAACAAATGAAAACCTTCTTATATCATCATGAGCTCTTAACTAATTAGTCCTGCAAATTTAAATAACTTTCTCAAAAGCATCAGTAATAAGGTTTTGGAAATGCAAATTGTAAAATTATAAAATTGATTTACAAAAAGGTGATAAACATGTAAATGTATGGAAACATAATTATATAGTAATTATATGTGCTATTATAAAAAAGATGGATACTTGTGTTTTTATCATTCGCAGATAACAGGAATGATTTGTACTTCACTTCTAATGAAAATAAATGATTAATTTCTATAAGCTGGATTCCACAGAGGATTTCTACTGACAGACAGGGTGGCAAGTTTCACTTATCCTCCGCCCCCTCTACAGACCTTTGACTTAATCTGTTCCTGGGGTCTCCTGTTCCTCAGGAGCAGGAGTTCAGTAGGAGAGGGGGCAAGATAATGATATTTTACTGAAGGGAATCCTTCCATCAGCAGAAATATTTGGCACAAGCCAAGCCAAGTTTTAAGTAAGTTCAATAGCAAGATTTACAAGAATTGTTTATTCTAAGAATGTACAGACTTACTTGTCTGTAAAAATATATATATTTGTGGAAAACACAATTAAAAGTAAAGGGCATGATACACCATATTCTGCTGACAGGTGTTTTTGGATGCAAGAGGGGATTCCCATAGGGCATCACTGTATTTCCTAAGCAGAGCTCCCCCCCCACCAGCATGAGCTGCTCTCACACAGAGCATGAGAAATCTGCACACTGGAAGACTGGGAGAGTGGGGAGGAATGACACAACCGTATAAACTACATGTGTTTCACGCCACCATGAAAGTTAGGTACCATCATTACAACCCAATAATGGGATGGATGGAGTTACACAGAGTTCATGAGATGACTGGCCTCAGCTGAGTTGTCACTAGCACAGAGATCCAGCAAACATGAGGCTGCCAGAATCCTACATGTTTTTAATGCAGCTGGGATGAGATATAGAACAGGATGGCTGCTTTGGGGCTTTGAGCCAATGAGTATAAATGGAACCTCACTGGGAAGAAAACACAAGCCTTCTGCTGGAGAAAAGTAATCAGGAATTCCCATGGGGTTAAGCTTTTCAGATTAGTTCCACACAGCATCTAAATGAAATCATAGCTGTAATTAGCTCCCTCTTGTTACTCTTGTCTAAAGTGCTGCATCTGCTTTATAGAACTTTTACTACATTGAATTATTCTCATATGCAGCCTTCTTTCTTGGGTAGAATTGAAAGCCACTAAGAAGAAGTTCCTTACCTTCGTTTTCTTTTACAAAGGAGCAAACCAATTACCAATGTAGTGATCAGGGTCACCAAGAGAACGAGAGGGACAATGATCGCAATACTTCCTGCAACAAATAATAGAAAGAGTGTTGATCACTGTTTTGTGTAATGGCATTTGTTCATTGTTCTGATCATCAGTCATTGGGTGCAGTCACACTAACCTCTTACTGTGACTTGTTCCCACTGTCGGCATATCCGCAACTTTTTTTATTGGATGAAAACTGTTCAGACAGCCACACCGCCCAGGTGGTGGTGTGGGAATTTTTTATAAAAAATATATTTGTGCATGTGTAAGGGTTATCGTGTGCATAACTGCTCATGCGCATAATAGCGGTTGCTGGGGGGGAAGGACCAAGTCGCTCTCATTGTGAGATGGTGGTCCAGATAGGGGAAAGTGCAGAATCGCAACTGAAACACCTGGAAAGTACTTGTTTTTCCAGGTGTAGGAAAACGTGGGAGAGAACCGGGAGCACTGTGCAAGTGAGCCTGCTTTGGGGCAGGAAGTGGATTGGCCTGTCTGGTCACCGAATTTACATGTGAGAGGGAACAGCAGTGAATCCCAATCAAATCAACCATGTGACCGCAGCCAGTGACTCTCCCTTTCTTCCCTTTCCTACTTCTGTAATTTTCTTACTGTCCCAAATCTCTCAATCATGTCATTTTTGAACACTAGAGCATTCCACACATGCACAGCAACCATCAGAAATAAATTGTTACTTAAAAACAAACAACCAACTTACTAGAACTCATATTGTCAGACTTGCTGCTCTTAGGTGCTGGTCTTTCACACTGTGTACCTGCCCAGTTGGTGGAACATCTAAAACAACCCAATTAAGAGTTTAAAAAATTAGCTTATGCCCACAATTAATACAGCTATTAAACAGACCAAACATAGCCCATGCAAATGATAAAGCCATGTTCCAGCATGAACAAATGTTAGCTCACCATAGTGCAATACTAACATTCTGAGCATTTTTCTTTAATAATTTTCAAAAATATAAGTTTATATAATCATATTGTAACACAAAAGTGTCCATTTCTGAGGTTAGATATCATACAACTGCAATAAATACCAAAAGAAAAACCTAAATATGATTTATAATTGCCATTATAGTAGAGACATTATATAAATACTAAGCAAGAGGTCCCAACATTATTAATACAATGACTTTCATTTTAATATTACCTTCACCTGTTTTTATAAACTGTTGTTACTTAAATGTAGGGAAGGGTGGCCTAGCAAATGTAAATAAATATATTGACTTTCATTTATCAGAAGCACCAAAACTAGAAATTCCTGAAGTATAGTATAGTCACACTAGCATTTATTCCTGTTCCAGTTCCTGGGCATTTATGCACAGACCACAATTAAAATGAACAACTGTATTAAAAGCAAAAATATACTTCTTAAAATGTAGTACTCAGAAATGAGCTCCCTGCTTTGCTAGTATGTTAAGCGAATACTGGAGCTGCAATTAATTTAGTCAATTTTGTTAATAAATGAGCTATTGATCTAAAACTTTTTATCAACAAAAATGAAGGGCATGATTAATTAAGCAGCCATGCCTAGGACTATATACTTTTTTTAAGTAAACAATTTACAATTCAATTACTTGTAAAAATACAAGTGGCAGATGCCTCACAGAGGAGATCATTCCTTTTCTAAGACAGCATCTACAGTAAAACATACAGCAGCTGGCAATCAGCAGGAATCTGGGGGGATGGGGACATGGCCCCCCCAGAAAACCTGAAATTGATGTCACACCTATCTAGGAATCACTGGAAGCTCTATGGTGAAATCAGCTTTCCCCCCAGAAGTAACATTAAGCTGTCACACAATGGAAATGGGTTTTTAAAATAATTTTTTTCTCCTGCCAGCTGCAACAGCATTGGTGAGAATTATGGGAAAATGGCAGGCCTGCATACACATTTCATCTAAAATACATAAAATAGGCTTTTCCACACAAAATAACTTTTTATTCATATGCAAATATGATATATTAAATTTTTCAAATTAATTGGGTAAAATTTTTACAGCTAGGTAAAAGGAAACAGATATGGAACTGTTTATTTAATTCATTTATACCCCACCTTTCTCCCCAATGGGGACCAAAAGTGGCTTGCATCATTCTCTTCTCCATTTTATCCTCACAACAACCTGTGAGGTAGGCTAGATTGGGTAAGTGTGATTGGCCCAAGGTCACCTAGAGAGCTTCCCTGGCCCCAGTGGGGATTCAACACTGGATCCTCCAGATACTAGTTCAAAACTCTTAAACAGTATACCACACTCACTCTCACAGCTGTTGTGTAGACAGCTGATAGTTTCTGCTTGATATAAGTATCAGTCTAAAATGACATGCTTGGACAAAAAAGTCCCATTGATTCATCTGGAACATAATTTGAAATAACATCAAAGATTTTGAGAACTTTGATCACTAATTTTTTAAAAACTTCTTTCAGACTTCAGGTCCAATGGATTGATCTAATTATAATAACTGAATGTTGGACAATGAAGAAAGCTAATAGGAAGAAAAACAATTTATTTGAAATGCTGTATTGGAGGAGTTTTACTGATACCAATGACTGCCAAAAAGACAAAAAAGTGGGTTCTAGATCTAATCAAGCCTGAATTCTCCCTAGAAGCTAAAATGACTAAAACTGTATTTTGATCACATCACAAGAAGACAAAATTAACTGAAAATGACAATAATGCTGGGAAAAGTTGTCAGCAGTATGAAAAGACCCAACATGAGAGAGATTGATCCAATAAAGGAAGCCACAGACTCCAGTTTACAAGACATGAGCAAGGCTGTTAATCATAGAACACTTGAGATGTCATTAATTCAGGGTTGCCATAAACTGAAACTGACTTGATGACATGTAACACACACACACATTTTAATATTTACTAGTATAACACAATCTTGAAAAAAGGTTGTTTGAAGACTGTTGTACAAACATAGTCTCAGAAAACCAGTATGAATTGAAATAATCTGTTTAATAAAAACATCTGTCAAGGAGTTCTTATAAGCTATCTACTGTATTCTGACTCTTTATTTTGGAAACAGCAGGCAACTGCAGGTGTTTAATAGCCTTATAAAAGTTACTACATGCATAATCTCCTTTGTCATCAAACTGGATACAACCATTTAAAATCGCTAGATCCTTCTTTGATAATAAGGATGCAAAATGCCTCCTAGCACCATTAATTTTCCTATCTTTAGATCTGCTGTAATTCAGAATCGAGCTGCCTTTTATCTGAGTTTTAAAGCATTTCAGAAAAAAGTTCTTCATTTGTTTCCCCAACCCTAGCATTAAAATCCCCAGCCAATAACACTGAGGTTGCTGGATAAAGACGGACCAGGTTCTCTAAACAGGGGTCTAATTGGTTCCAACACCAAAGGGTCTTAGACTTGCAAGCATGTGGCAGAAGGTAAATATTTACCAATATTATAGAAAGCTCCTCAAAGTCCAAAAGTAGTGCCATTGCATACAGAAAATTGTTAAACAGCTCTGTAACCTTCACTTTGAGGTTTTTCTGAGATTAAGCAGGTCAGCGCCCCAGAACGCCTGCCACTTTTCCCAATGTCAACCGTGGGTACTGAATATGTGGTAAAATCAGAAACATAAACTTTAGCCTTTGCACAGGTTTCCTGAAGCAACACTAAATCAAATTTACTCAGATTTTTTTTTTGCATCATTGTAGGATTCCACCCAGGTAGGACAATACTCTGAGTCAATTGTTTGTTTGTCTTTCCCTTAAGAGGTGGGTCCCTAGATATATCAACCAGAGACTCATGTCTGGAAGTACTTAGTGGCAGAGATAATCTCTTGTCCCGCGCTGTCCCAATTGGAGACTTCTCTACTGGGCAAGGTTCTTTGTCCAGTTTACTCTCAGATTGTACTTTAATATTATACAAAGCAGAAATTAGCTTTTGCAATTGTTGCAACATGTTATCCTGTTCCTTCAATGGCAAGGCATCAGAAAGAGGCTAATAGGTTCTCCTCCGTACCCTCGATACTGCTTATGTGCAATCCCTTATGTGCTGTAATATCCCTTTCCCCCCTTTCTACCTGAGGGGAGATAAAAGTTAATGGAGGGTCATTTTAGAGTGACATTCTGTAAAGTCCTGAGTCTGCAACTGTCATGCAATTATTTATTTACATGATAGATCAATAAAAGTTACTATTTCCACATGACAACTAGTAATACCAGAAAGACTTAATTTATACAAGATGTTACAACAATTATACTATAATTACTATTTCTACTACCATGAGAATTTAACTTTTATATCAGTCATTTCAGCTAGAGAGTCATACTGCAAGGTATACAATCCTAGTTGAGATGAGTTTTTTTAATTAGATAAATACACATTTACACATTAAACACCATTTAGAGTAAACTCTTTATACACTCTATGACTTTAAGCCTTCCTTCTTCCACAACTCCATTCACTATCTTAAATTGAATCTAAAGAGAACATGCCAATTTTGTAATGTGAATTATATAATATGCATTCTAGTTTTGCATTTGTGATGGAAGAGCAAACTGCATAGCTCACAGTTCAGCCATGAAGTGAAGCCATAACATGGTTCAGCATTGGCTCCCCAATGTCCCAAAGTAACACCAGGTGTCCAAAATCAAAGGGACAAAACTAGAAGAAGACCACTCCTTGGTTTTGCTCTATAGTCCAAGGAGGAAATCTGTCATACCAAGAACTGTTGCAGGGCAAAAGAAATGCTTCACAGATTGCCATTAGAAACAGTCATAGATGGATAAGCTAGTCATCAGGCCTAAAATTTGGAATGAGAGCTAATTTCACTGCTGATACATTTTTTACTGTGAAAAAAACAATTTAGTACATGGTCAAAGGAATCTGGAGAACAGGCTTTAAACTATGTTTCAGAGCATGCAGATCCATACTAATCTCAGGATTTTAAAAACAGAGGCTATACACCATCCAATTCACTATTTTCGTTAGTTGTTAGAGAAAGGTGATACATGTGGCCTTGAATCCTGCATGTGTATCTTGAAGGATAGAAGAAAGGTATTTTTCAAGCTTTTTTACTACTAGAGTCCGTTTAAGTGAAAAGGCAAGAACTGAGCCAGATTACCTTACTGTTCACTTTACCAAGACAACATAAGAAAAACATGCTATATAAATAGCTGCTTAACATTCAGTTTGAGTTAAAAAATGCATCTGTGATACACAGGGGTCTTTTCGTAGAAAAACAGCTGCAGGAGCTCATTAGCATATGGTATGCTAATGAGCTATTAGGGTATTAGCATATGCCACGCCCCCTGACATCACCGGAAGTGATGTCAGAAGGGGAAGCAAAAGGGGGGTGGCATCTTCAAAAGCCTCCCCTTCCCTTCCCCAGCTGGTCTGGGTGGGGGAGCTAAGAGAGAAGAGGGTTAAAGTTTAAACTCCTTCTCATGAGAGTTGGGCCACAGAAAGAGGAAAGAGGGAAGGAGAGAGAGAGAGTAGAGAGAAGGAAAGAAGGAAGGAAAGAGGGAAAGAACAAGAAGGAAAGAAGGAGGGAAAGAAAGAGAGGGAAAAAGGAGGGGAAGAGGAAAAGGAGAGAAGGAAAGGAGGGAATGAAAGAAATTCAGCGGCAATTCGCCCCATTATATCCTATGGGTAATTGAAGTGAATGGTGAAAACATAGAGTATATTCTGGGGGCTGGAGGGGAGGGGTTTGAGGGAGAGGCTCCAAACTCACAGGGTAGCAGATGGAGCCTCTCCCCAAGATACCCACCAAGTTTCAAGAACATTGGATCAGGGGGTCCAATTCTATGGGCCCCTAAACAGGTTGCCCCTATTCCCTACATTGTTCTCTATGGTGGGGGAAAAAGTTATTTTTTTCCCACTATAGAGAACAATGGGGGGAATAGGGGCAACCTGTTTAGGGGCCCATAGAATTGGACCCCCTGATCCAATGTTCTTGAAACTTGGTGGGTATCTTGGGGAGAGGCTCCATCAGCTACCCTGTGAGGTTGGAGCCTCTCCCTCAAAACCCCTCCCCTCCAACCCCCAGAATATACCCTATGTTTTCACCATTCACTTCAATGGCCCATAGGACATAATGGAGCTGAAATAGACATTCGGCTGCCTGAAAGACTCCCCCAGACACTGGCTGGGGGCGGGGCTTGACTCCTGAGCTCCCGGAGCTCCCCCCCAAAAGACCCCTGGTGATACATATTGTGTCATTAATTTGTTAATTTTACAGCTCGTTCAAGAAAGAATATAAATGTGTGAAATTCTCATAGCTGTTGCTTTAGTATGATCCACCTTAGAAACTATGATTATACACAATAAAATTTCTGCTTTAATAAAGCAAAAAAATAGAAAATATAGTACGAATTGACATATTCTTAGCACACTGTAAATCACAACTTTAGGAGTTTAGCATTAAAAAGTCTCTCATTCTTGCATGCAAAAAGTTAATCTACTAAATCAAGAGGAAATTATTATTCTTAAAGAAGCGTGTTTATATTAATTGCAAAGAAAACTGCTACCATCTATCATGACAAGATCAACCCTACATTCGTACTGTTATATTTCCATCTCATGTAAGCATCTGCACGCAAAATATGTCTTAATGTAAAGTTTAACCCCTATATTTTATCTCTATATAAATATGGAGCAATACAGAAAATCTTTAATTTTTCAAGAATTAGCAGACTACAGCAATCACTGTTTTACGGGGATGACAGTGAAACATTACACTTGAGAGATGATGCTGGGGTTACAGCAAAACCTGCCTTGCAGTCCTGGAACTGAGTGGTGCTACCTTCACTGGTACTGATGCCACTGATCAGTGGTCTGCAACTCATGAGTCATGACCCATTATAGAGCTGCAAGGTCACATGGCCATGGAGATAATTCTTTTTTTAGCACGGGCATGTTTGTAGACTGTCTTCCAGACATGCCACATGCTTGCTGCCCTGGGATGCCCCTGCTGCTTCCTGGGATTAAGGTGAATCCTCGGACTGGGAAAAAACTGAATACCAGCATCATAGGGGGATGCAGTATATCTGTATGCCCATGCATACACATCCTGAAGGAACTTTTCCATGCACAAGCCTCCTGCCATGCACATGCCCCACCTTTATTACTGATAAGCATTTTGTAAACTGTCCAAAACACATAGTCACACATCCTTTTTCTTTTCCTATATTGCTTATAGCATACAACACCCAACCTTTTCTCCCTGGCATTATCTGCCTTTGCAGGGAAGGATTATTGATGATTCTCATGATTCCCCCTACCCAAAATACTTGTAGGATGCAAGACTCTGTACAGTTAAGCTTGCTTAAATCACACTGATTTCTATAAGATTTAAGGTGTTTGCTTGTTTTTTTGTTCTAATTGTTGAATGTTTAAATTTATGTTTCTTAAAGCTTTTTGTTATTTTTGCACTGGAATGAGGTCTAAAAGCCTACAGGTAATGTAAAATGGGGAAAAGCTGAGGGTGGGAAGTGATATATGACAGTGTATTTAAATTTGAATTTTGAAAGAAGGAAGTGAATTCAGAGGAAGAGGCAGTTTTGGAGGAAGCGCCCGGGAAGTCATGTCACAGAAAGAGGTGAGGTTTGGTGCAGTGTGCTGGAAGTGACATCATCAGAAGGGGCTGGAGCTTGGGAAGTTACATCACTTGACCTTTGATCTGGAAGTGACATCACAGGATATGACATCACAAATGTCTCCTGGCTTCACCCCCAAAGTCCTCAGATATTTCTTGAGTCAGACCTGACAACCCTAGTTTGTGGATAGTTCGTGGGAGACACAATCTCATTAACTGAGGCTCACAAATCACTAACTGGGTGATGTTCATCATGAAGTTAGGTTCGTGACAAGGTTCATGACCATCCCTAGTCAAAAGCAATGCAAGCAAATGTCACATCATGCATTCAGGCTACCCTATTTCCTCCTTCCCACTGCAGGTCCTCAAACCCCCTGAAAATGTTATCCTTGGGAGTTTCTGGTCTTGGCAATTGCCATGGCAGTCGTCTTCTCCCAGGGCCCTGGGAGAAGCCTGCCAGCGCCTGCGGCTGGGTGGGGGTGCAATTGTCTGTGCCACCCCAGGTGTTCTTGGGTTGGACTCCTAGCCAAGGGGCGCTAGAGAACCCCCCCGGCGAGTCAAGCCAGAGAAGGGGGGCTCCTCCAAGCCCCGACAGGCCCGCTGTAGAGCATCCTGAATGGGAACAAGATCAGCACAGCAGAACAAGCGTACGGTGATCAAGCAATTATGAATGCAGAGAGACAATCGCTAAAAATGTGAGTTGGAGTATAAGCGAGAACCACCCACAAATACTGTGCTCCCCTAAAAGGAAATGAGGGGGGGAGGGGACTTCCCCCTGCTAAGGACTGTTTGCAAGCGATTTTAAAGTTAGAAAAGCGGGGGGCAGCAGTAAAAAGCAGATGAATGGAAATAGACTGTGAGAGCTTACCATTTTGATTAAGGATCTCCAGAGGCTTTGACAAAATTTTACAAAAAGTAAACAATCCTCAAACATGGTGCCGCCGAAAGACTCTAAGGACAAACTAGCAAAAGTCAAGCCTTCTTCAGGAAGTTCCAGCCCTCCAAGTTCTGTGCCTAGACAGGACTCAACTACAGAACTCCAAAGGTTGCTGTCAGAGGCTCTGCGCCCTCTGCTGGAGGAAATTACAGCTATTGATAATAAGCCGGATGCACAACAAGTGCAAACGGTGTTAAACACACAGAAAATCAAAAAAGCAGAGCAAGAGCTTAAAGAGATTGGTTCCAGCTCAAAAAAGGTGAATAAAAAACTGCAGGCGCTTTAAAAGAAGTGCTAAATCGACGAGTCTCATGTGTTACAGCTGCAAATGGAAAGGGCAAACTATGTCTTGAGACTTCAAGGGATCAAGGAGGAGAGAGGGGAGAATCTGAGACAGATTGTGAGTGACTTGTTGGCTCCCTTGGCAGAGGTGACGTCAGATCAACTTCAAAGCAAAATAGATACGGTCTTTAGATCGTACTCTGAATTTATCAGAAAGAATAATCTGCCAAGGGAAATTACAGTAAGATTCTCCCAAAGAAAAATGAGAGATCGGCTACTGAAAGCGACCAATGGAGTTACCTTGAAGTTGAAAGACAAGGAAATTAAAGTATTGAAGGACGTTCCATTTGAGATAAGAAGGAAGAGAAGGAAATACAGAGACTTGGTGTTATTTTTACAAAACCACAAAGTCGCCCACAGATGGTTGGTACCCAAGGGACTAATCTTCAGATATGCAAATGGCAAAGAAAGGATAGACTCTTTTGAAAAGGCTTGTGAATTTCTGCGTCAGCATGGTCAGCCATCAGGAGAGGGAGAAGGAGCCCCTGATGGCACCAAGGAGAGCGAAGAAGAAGAAGAGACTGGATCTTCTGATGAGGACTTGGACTCTAAGTTGGGGTAGTAGCCCCCAAAACAGGCTTTCATCTGAGAGGGGAAAGAGGGAAAAAGTAGACTGTTATTGTTCTCTGGAGTACTTAATTGTGTTTATTGCCGGGCACAGCTCTTTAAGAAACTGGGATTACTGGGGAAATATTGAAATGTTTTATTAGCCAGATGATCATTTTTGGAGAAAGTCAATTTGCATTTAAGAGACAGGGTGTTATTTTAAAAGCTTTGTATGATTACTGATTCTTGGGGTTTTAGAGGTTTTTCTTTTCTTTCACCCATAGAGTATAGTTTCCCCACCCCTATTTTTCTGTGTATTGTAGTTTCTTTCTTTTTTCTGTATGTAAATTTAGAAAAAGAAATAAAAAATCCCCTTTGGGGGGGCCAAAAAAAATCTATTAAGATAACACTTGCCCCATGAGTTTTTATAAAGGAAAACTAATCCAGGGAAATATTGAAGAGTTATAATTGTCTGCAGGTGCAAAAAAAGAAGGGAGATTCAATGGACATTTCCCTCACCACAAAGTGATTAATAATAGGAGTGAAAGCCCTCCAAAAGTCAACAAGACCTGCAATTAATAAAGATAGATATTTTCTGTTGACAGTTCATGTTGGTTTTCTGTCATAATAATTCAAAGTTTGGCAACTGGGAGACAATTCTGAAGTCAAAGAGATACATTTTTTTCCTGGTGATGATAGAAATTTGGAATTGCACTTTGGGGTTATACATCCCAAATAGTATTTGTATATGATTTTCACATATTTGTCACATAGTTTTAAAAATACTTGTATTACAAATCCATAGCAAGGACAGATATTTACACAGAGAATTTTGTGATTGCCTTTGTGATACTTAGCATGGGATATGACCACACATACTGGATCGGACCTGTAGCATGTACATCTAGACAGTATATTTAATTACTATAAATGTTTGTTAAACTACAGGACAATTCTGGAGTACCTTCCAAAGAACACGTAAGGTTGTAAAGCACCGTCCCATCTTGATAGATTTTATCCTGGGAAGAGTGTATAATGGACATAAATAGGACGTGTATTCAGATCTACCCAATCTGAAAATATATTCCCCCCCAATACATATATATATGTATATGTATTTTTTCAGGTATATTTTGTCATCCCAAATGTATCTGGGATTTTTCAGGTGATCCAGGAAAAAATCCCTGGAAAAATCCCATATATATTCAGGAATTACTGTCAATGCCTAAAAAACCAGCTGAGGTGCTGGAACAGATTGCTCCTGCCACTCAGCTGTTTTCAGGCTTTCTTTTGCAGACACTTTAAACAGGAAGTGTCTAAGTGACAGCCCACAAAACAGCTGAGCTGAGGAGGGGGAGACCACTCTCTCCTCTGGCTCAGCTGGGGGGCTCTTGAGAATTTCAGTTTAATTCCAACTGCCCAAAAGAGCCTGAAAAGCTTCTGATCCTGTTAAAAATGCCCAAGAGAGCCCCAACTGAGCCCATGGGAAAAGTTCTTCCTGCAGAATCAGCTGCTTTATATGTTTTTGGGGGGCAGTTTGGTTTTATGAGATTGTCCAAAAGAGCCCCAGCTGAGCTGCCTCTCAGGTGTTTTTTGTGGCTTTGCTGCTGCTTTTTTCTCTGTTTTTTTTTCAGTTAGGGTCTATTGGACTTGAAAAAATGCAACATTTCTGAAAAATCCTGGATCCAAATACTTTTACCATTATTGGGATCTGGTTTTTTGGGGGAGAATCCTGAATTTTGGGGGGGCCCAATAGACCCAAATCGAAAAATACCGAGAGACAAAAAGTTGCATACCCCAGACATAACATAGATTGACTGTCAAATTTGTCTAATGTAAATTTTAGTAACTTTGTTACATATTTTATATTATTATATGCTTCCTGTGTGTAATTCTGCCATATGATAAATAATAACCAATAGCCAACACACAAAGGAAAACCCTATTTGTCACAGTTATGACATGATGGAACCACTAAGTTTCTCTGGACATTGTTTGAAAGATGACATAAAAAGAACATAAAAGCCAATTCTAATGATAAAGCTGCCACTAGGAAATGCTTCTATGTGGCATTAACTCCCCATAGTGGTACCATATTTGAAAACTGTCCACTGTATGGATTGTGCATACAATATTTTCATGCCAATATCTAGCAAGAACATGTGGCATCGATGTTCTCCATGTTCTTGGAACAATCCATGTGGTTAGCATCTTTCAAACTCTATGCTCTCAATGTAGAACTATCACATAAGAGAAGATATTCATATAGCAGCAATAAATTTGCATTCTTTAAAAGTGTCTAACCATAATGAAACACTGGCCGAGGACAGACTGGCAATTTGCCCCGGGATGGGACCCGGGCTGACAACGATTCAATACCGGAGTAAATGGAACGTTCACACAGGCACATCTGCCTGGTGTCCCCCACCCGTAGCCTACCGGTGCTCTTGCGCTTCACTGCCGGATTAAAAAAACACCTGATAAAAGCCTTCGCAAATCTTGAAAGCCTGCATTCGTCGCGCGTTTCTCCGCTTCCGGGGAGTCTGAACGCGCAGCCGAAAAGCCGGGAGCAACCCGCGTTGGGCATGAGGCAGCAGCGGTGTGATTGGCTGCGCTCCGCTCCACTGCCCAATGCGGTGTCAGCGTTGCAGGGCAAAAAAAAAAATCGGCAAAATGCACTTATGCGCACATACACCCACAGCCGAATTAATGGGAAAACGGCGAATATAGCACGCCTCCGGCGTGGCAGTCTGAACGCTCCCGCGCGCCTCCGTCCCGTATCTTCCGGCAGCGGCCCCCGCTGTGTGGACGGGAAAACCCGGTATTGTTTAATCCGGGTTTTTTTTGCCGCGACTGGCTACCGGGGCAAATTGCCAGTCTGTTCTGGGCCACTGTATTAGGCAAGCTTAAACTCCTTTATTTCAATATGATTAAGTATGTTTAATTCTGTGTTGGATTATGTCTTGTGTGAATACAGGAATGAAAAGTTAAGATGGCCCTTCTAATTAGAATCCTTGATTTTGTGTCATTTATTTTCAAGAGTATGCTATACAAGACAAGTGTAATATTTCCTGGTGGGCAATAATAGTTTTCTCTGGGAAACATATCAGAATTCTACATGAAAGATCAGATGAAAGATAAAATGAAGTTATGTTGTGCACTAAGTAAGTAAAAGCTAGGAAGAGTTAAGAGAGCTCTTCTAATTTGTTGATGTTTGTGGTAATTGCCTTTTAACAATTATTTTCATATTACATTTATAAAGAAGTTTATTGCCTCAACAGCTGACAAATTGCTTGTTCAGTTATCGTGTACATTCTTAGTACTGTAGCATCAGATTAAAAAAAATCAAAATGATGAATTTGCAGTTTACCATTTTTCTAAACTTCAAGTTATTTAAAAGTAGGGTCATTTAGCAGACCTCCTGATATGTCACATTATTTTCACTGTGTTGATAAGCAGTAGTATAAAATTTCACTTCTAATTATATGGCAATACTTTACCCCACACACTATATTTTAATACACTCATTAGCAAAACTACAAAAAACTACATTTTATTGCACAAATGAACCCTAGGATTAAGTATAAATTGTGAAATGTATATGGATATGCATGATGTGAACCAATGAACTGTGGCCTGAAATGATGTCACAAAATGCGCAGCATTAAGTGGAAGGTTAAACCTACTTGCATCTTGGTTCATTAAACGCAGTTAAAGTGCAAATTCCCTCATTCTGACAGTAGTAATCACAAGGGTTCACTTTCTGGTCACAGCGCTGACTTTTAAACCCCACAGAGCATCTGCAGAATTTCAGTAAAATACAGCTAAATAAATAAATATTCTGCCTTTTGCTGAACATGCTTTAAATGCATATACACAATTATGGTAAGACGAGCTGTAAGGAATTTTGCTCAGTACTCTCCCAGAGAAATCTAATCTAATATTGTTCATAAAATCTTTACTGAAAGCTTTGGGCACAGCCACAGTGCCTCTGCACAGAAAGAACAGCACAGGCCTCAACTGAGTCCACTTGCCCTCCTCACTCTCTTTTAAGCACATAATATAGTGTCTGAGTCATTATTGATAATGGAAGATCTGTGCACACACCCCTATCCCTTCACCCCTCCCCCTCATCTGGGCCCTCAGCATGACTAACTTATATCTATCAAAGATGAAAGGCTAGATGTAGATAAAGAGGAGTGCATGATTCTCCAGTTTCTGATAGTGGTCCAACTGCTGCATGTGCATACAGGGAGGGGGTTTCAGGGATATATCAAGCCTCATGCTCATCCTTCCTCATGCAGTTACTCTTGCCTTATTAAGATGGATCATGGTCAATGAACAGAGTCCTGATCTACTGATATTTTACAATCCTATAGCAATATGCCATAAAGAGACACTCTGGCTTCAGCCACTAGTTTTCAGTAACAAGGAAAATAAAATATATTGACAATAAGTTGTTTACCTCCTTAAACACAAAGTAATTTCTTTTGATCACCACTTAAAAGATAAGCATAATGGTGCAACATACATTGAAACCATGTACCTTAATTTTTTATGTGGTTGACGTGTGCTTGCATAATGATCCATTCACAAGCCTAGAATTCACATGTCTATTCCTCACGTGGCTAAAATGAGCCAGTTTGTGTGGGAGGCATGACGGGGGGGATTCTAAGCTGAGATTCCACTCCAAAATTGCAGTCTTTAAACATATATATATATTTTAAAAAGCAGTTCCACTGCTTGTAGTATTATGAAGATGTATGCTGTAGCTGCCATTATGTGTACAAAAGGCCATACAAAAATTAATATGACTATGACAGTTAACCCTGGTTTAAGGATCCACTTCAAAATTTGGTATATAAATGCTCACTTTAAAAAGGTAAAACATATTTATAGGAATTCAAATAGCCATACTAGGAAATATTTTTAGATTATCAGAGAACAATCAATGTGCGTGTTATTTTATCATCTGCCATTTTATTGAATGCATATGCCAGTATCTACACATCAATTTAAGTGGGTACAAATGGCTGTCACAAATATAAGATATTAACATAATTGAAATGGCAGTCACTTTTCTATCACTTTCAGTTAAATAATGCAAACTGGAGAAGTGAAAAATGCTGGAACACTAAAGATTTCATTGCCACAGAATAATGTGGGCAGAAAAAAAAATATTCAGACAATATAATACTAGGCATGTATTAGGTATTAAGATGTTTCAATGATAGATGCAGTAGTATACTCACAGGCAAACAGGTATATTGGTCTCTGGGTCCAACTGACATATACCCCCATTGTAGCAATAACCATCACATAACTGACAACTGGATGCAACCTTCCCATTTGTGCAGCTGTAGTGAAAAAATGTAATTGTAAATGCATTAAAGTCGAATGCTAGTGAGTGCTTAAACAGTCATGATTGGTTAAAAATCCTAGAATGAAGAAGAGATCTCTCTCAGATATGGTTACACTCAGGGGTCTTTTCATAGAAAAACAGCTGCAGGAGCTCATTAGCATATGGTATGCTAATGAACTATTAGGCTATTAGCATATGCCACGCCCCCTGACATCACCAGAAGTGATGTCAGAAGGGGAAGCAAAAGGGGGGGAGGCATCTTCAAAAGCCTCCCCTTCCCTTCCCCAGCTGGCCTGGGTGGGGGAGCTAAGAGAGAAGGGGTTTAAAGTTTAAACTCCTTCTCATGAGAGTTGGGCCACACAAGGAGGAAAGAAGGAAAGAAAGAGGGAAAGAAAAAGAAGGAAAGGGGAGGGAAAGAAAGAGAGGGAAGAAAGAGGGAAACAGGGAAAGGAGGAAAAAAGAGAAGAGAAGAAGGTGGGAAAGAAAGAAATAGAGAAGAGAAGAAGGAGGGAAAGAGGAAAATAAGAGAAGGAAAGGAGGGAATGAAAGAAATTCGGCGGCAATAGGGCCCCATTATATCCTATGGGCCATTGAAGTCAATGGTGAAAACATAAGGTATATTCTGGGGGCTGGAGGGGAGGGGTGTTTGAGGGAGAGGCTCCAAATTCACAGGGTAGCTGATGGAGCCTCTCCCCAAGATACCCACCAGGTTTCAAGAACATTGGACCAGGGGGTCCTATTCTATGGGCCCCCAAACAGGTTGCCCCTATTCCCTCCATTGTTCTCTATGGTGGGAAAAAAGTTACAGTAATCTCTGAGTCAATCTCAAGAACATTTCCACTATTTTAGGCATAAAATTCTATCTGTTTACAAATGCTATGAAGGCCTGATCCTGATTGGGACCATGGTGGGGGAGGTGTTCCTGTTCCTCCCAACTACCCACTGTTTTCAAGACCCCCAACACCAGGGGTTTGGGATCTTGAGAATGACATGCATGGAGGGGGGAGCTCCTCGTATCCTATCAAAATTGGCCCCTTTGCAGCTTTTGTGAACAGAAAATTTCATCCCTAACATGGCAGAAGCATCCCCTTGGAGGATCAAGGGATGCATCTAGTTTGGTTCTTAGTCTTCTATTTGCACACAGAAGGCTACTGTATATGTGTGCTCAGGTATGCTATGACCAGGAAGCCTCCAAAACTTCCTGAGTTTCTAGAATTCACGAAGTGAATGAAAACTTGAATTCTGATCTCAGGTAAGGGATAAGTGAAACCTTTATGTTCATTTTCCTAGATATTTTCCCCATTCTGCATACTGGCCTAAGTTGACTATCTAAGAAGGTTTGGATAACTGTTTTTTTAGTTTTTTTAAAGCACTGATATGCAGATAACCCCAAAAACCAGTGGTTTCATTTACAAACTATTATATAGCTTGGTATATAAGACTGTGAACTGCAAGCTGGAAGGCCGGTAGTTCAGCAGTTCGAGACCCGAGTGCCGCAAGATGGAGTGAGCTCCCGTCTCTGGTTCCAGCTCCTGCCAACCTAGTGGTTCGAAAGCAAGAAATTGCAAGTAGATAAATAGGTATCGCTTTGGTGGGAAGGTAACAACATTCCATGTGCCTTGGCGTTTAGTCATGCTGGC
This sequence comes from Gekko gecko, assembly GCA_029375565.1. Taxonomy (NCBI): domain Eukaryota; kingdom Metazoa; phylum Chordata; class Lepidosauria; order Squamata; family Gekkonidae; genus Gekko; species Gekko gecko. Next base: position 56,572,555 of record JAPDNY010000003.1, on the reverse strand, counting down.
CACATGACCATGAAAATGTCTTCAGACAACGCAGGTTCTTCGGCTTGGAAATGGATATGAGCACCGCAACCCTAGAGTCAGATACGACTGGCTTTCAAGCAAGGGAAACCTTTACCTTTACTTATACTGATATACATTTATTGTACACTAAGCTTTATTTTATGTTGCAAATGTTTAAATATTTTGTGATTATTTAATTATCATAACTTACTTGCACGTTATATCATCACTCTCCTCGTTTATAATGCACTGTCCTCCATGACACTTGGCACACTTGTCTACTTCACACTTTGGACCTTCGTATCGTAAAGGACAGACACATTCTACATTACCATCATCAGCAATGATGCAGGACTCAGAATTCACACAATAATGGTGACAGACATCTGCAAGAAATGAATAATCTATATTACTTGTGATAAAAAATTGATTTTATTTTCAACAAAAACACACTGATTAAAAAAGATATTGATTCAAAAAGCAATTTTTCTCATAACCCAAGATGATTCTGTTAATCATCAAATAGAGGGGTCCATGTATCATTTGGCCATATGAAGCATTTCTACATTTGTAGAATAAGACTAACAAAACAGGTTTCAAAAGCAGCGTTGAATGAAAGCTGAACACATAATGTTCTTTTTGCATGATCCAGAAGATTAAGGCCCTTTCTATGGAATGGACAGAATGAGTCTTATTATGGCAGGAGATAGATTCAGGTGGGGTAGCCATGTTAGTTTAAAGTAGCAAAACAAAGTTTGAGTCCAATGGCACTTTTTAAGTCCAACAAAGTTTTATTCACGGTATAAGCTTCCTTGTGCATGCACACCGTATCCGAGGAAGTGTGCTTGCACACTAACGTTTATAACATGAATAAAACTTTGTTGGTCTTAAAGGTGCCACTAGACTTAAACTCTGTTGTTATGCATTGGGACTGAAACATTGCAGGACTGTGCTGCCTGAGACAGGGTGAGCTTGGAGCCGAATAGCAATAGACCAACAGGATTCTGGCAGTAACCAATCAAGGTGTAGGACAGTGCTGCCAGAGAGAGGGTGAGCTTGGAGCCGAATAACAATAGATCAACAGGATTCTGGCAGTAACCAATTAAGATGTAAAGTTTTGTAAATAGCCTGTTGTTGGGAGTGGGGTGTGTTGAGGTGTGGCCATTGCATGCAATATAACCAAGCTGAGGCTCTGGTCTACAGTCTTGTGTTTGCTGAAATCACTGAATAAAATAGAGCTGATCACTAGACTGGGAGTCTGTTCACCCATGGAACCCACTATTTAACATCTGTTATGGTAGAAGAGTCATCAAAGCCTACCTATTACTAGAGGAGGACACCAGACTGAAATGATGTAATATTTTTTACAAGAAACACTTCAATAAAACATTCCATTCGAAGGAAGACTGACCATTCCTTGCAGCAATGCTGGTAGATCCAAGCCACAGTAGCTCTGCTAGTGCTGCAAGAGCCACTCAGCCTGGCTTGTTCCTAAGTTTTTTTTAACATAAACCATAACACCCCTGTTTTCATGACTAGAAGAAACTGTCTATGAACCCATTTACCATATTAGGATATTTTTTCTACATCAGTTTATCCTTTTGAAGGGACTCCCCCGATATCCAGCAACAGAATGTAGACTGTTAGCAAAGAGTATTGTTACAAATTTCAATATTGTTCTTTAAAATCTATCACTTCATTTTCTCTCATGTCCCAGTTTGTGACACAGGATAATACTGCTAGAATACAGCACATGATTATTGAGAGGATTACTGAGATAATATATGTGGAACACTTAGGGGAAAGTATTCAGGTAAATATTGCAAGCATTCTTTATCATAAAAAAGTAATAATCTATTTGGAATCATCATTTTTCATATGAATCAGTATGACTGGGCAACTATTGTCCACTTTAAAAGACTTCTGAAAGTCTTGGGATGCTTCCCTTTGTTTTCTATTTGTTCATTAATGGATTTTGTTTATCTGTAATATGCTGTTATTTTAGACTGTGTCAGCAGACGTTCAAATCTGATTAATCAACGCAGAGTGTAGAAAGTATTCTTAAATTTACATTTAAATGAATCTCTCTTTTTTTTTAATTGATGTTTGCAGAAGCAGTCAACTAGAAACAATTTGGCTGGCTTTGGGTAAGCTTCAAGTAAATATTTTTTTCTTAATCTGTGTGTCTGTCTGTGCATGATTTATGTACTATATGGTTTTCAAATACCCACTTGTAGCTATTTTTAGATCCATGGAGTTTATTTAATACCAAGAGGAACAGCATCCCAATTATTCAAGGTTTTCCATTCAAAGACTTGAATTCATTTTGCAGTCTCCCAAATGAAAATATGTTATGTTGATTTCAGTGAAAATTCCATTTAAGATGCACATGAATTGTTTGACAGATTTGTTAATTGGATTAAATAGTTCAGTCTCAGAAAAAGCTTTGTTTCAGAGGTTTGCAATTACTTGGGACCGTCCATTACAACAACAGTAACATAGAAATAATAATTTCTTCTGCATATATATCTTTTATCTTCTCAATGTAGATTTATGAAACTGCTCTAGTACACTGTTACAGAACTTTTTCAACCGCACACCAATTAGTCTTCTCTGAGCTTTGCAAATGTTGCTGTTTCATATAGAACAGAAACTGCATCTTCGCCCTCCACTCATGCATTTTTCTCCCTCAAAAAAGAGAGAGGAGAAATGTTGAGAATAATATAACTGTGTTCACAATTGCATTGTGGGGGAATCAAATATTTTGTTCTCTATTCATTTTTAAGCCCTAAAATTGAGAACATAATTCTTCACCAAATGGTGCTCTCCTCTGCCTACCTGGTCTTCGAATGTACTCTGGGTTTCAGTTCCTTTGCTATTTTCAGTCTTGCTATGCATGGCAGATTCCATGTGCATTCCATGTGCATTTCCTCCTGGAATTCCACTTGCATTTGTGTATACTTTGCTCACTAAACTATTTCAATAAATTTTAAATCACCCAGAGCCTACTTGCAGGGTGGGTGATTCATAAATTTAATGAAATATATAAATCAATACACCTCAGGACTTGGGAGAGCCTTGAAAAAAGGTGCTGGTACTCAGTCCTGTTGAGTACTGTCATCAAAAAGCCCTAATTCTAACCGTGTGATGTGTGTATGTGTGTGAATGGCTTTCAAGTGTTTAATTCTATTCACTTTTTACTACTAAAACTTTAAATATGATCCTTCATATTTATTGTACTTACAATATTGGCATCTATCACCAGTATATTCAGGCTGGCAATGACAACGGGGCTGATTTCCAGCAGTGACAGTGCAGGTTCCTCCATTTTGACAAAAATTTTCACAAACTGTTTTATTACAGTTAGGACCTGTAAAACCCAATGTGCAACTGCAAGTAGGTCTTCCTATAATACAAGAATGAAATGGTTAGTATAGCAAAACTCTATATGTGCTTTGTCCATAAATCAGTACTTTAACACATTCTTTAATCTAGAAACACAGATAAACATCTCAGAACCGCAATAATTTTAGCCAGCTCTACAGAATGACAGATAAGAGCTTTAATGATTGATCAAAGCAAACAGATGTTGAACATAAATATTCATTACAACACAGCATTAGGTAGGGATGAGCGGATTATAGCCACATTTGTTTCTTTTTGATCCTATATGTCCTTGGTAACTTTTATTTCAGTCTTCCTGATTTCATTGCTATTGTTGATTATGCTTTGGTTGCCTTTATGCTGTTATTATACCATACCATTTGTATGTACACACTACTTATATGGACACCCAGTTTTATGCCATTTATATACCAGATATGAAAGTAGTGCACAAACAGCATTAAAAATGCCAACACTTTAAGGGGAAAAAATGGTGTGAGGGAACAGCGAGAAAATACTTGTGGTTTCACTTCTTAGAAGTTAGAAGCAAAATCAAAATGGGGATATTCCATTTGAACCAGTAACTTTATGAAATTCAGTTTCATTCCTATATTGCACCAGGTGGCAGAGATGGCTACCCTTGGGTGGGAAGTTAGGAAATTCCTGATGATTTGGGGCCAAAACTTGGAGAGAGCAGAGTTTGGGAAAGTCAGGGAGTTCAGCAGGGATGTGATGCCATACAGTTCCCCCCAACAACTGTTGCTTCCAGACTCCCCATCCACATCTGCTTCCTCATGACTTTTGTCCCCCCTAGAGTTGATAAACCTAAAACAATGCTCCCTATAAGCCGTGGAGTCTTGTGAGCAAAAATTCTACTTTGTGAGCTACTGGCATTAAAGTTGTGATCAAGCAATTTGGCTACTGCATCAATTAGTTTGTTCTGGAGCCATCCTTCCTGAGCTGAGGCAAACGTGTAAGTCAGAGGCTAAAAAACTGTAAGCTAACTCACAGTAACTCAGCTTAGATGGAACACAGACCCAAACCAAACCCCACCCCCACCATTCACTTATATATTCAGTTTCCGAAATAGAGCAAGTCTTTATAGTATAGATTTTTAGGAATAACCTCCTTTTTTGTTAAATAATCTATCACAAGAAATCAGACACGTCTGCCTCCTCATGACTTCTGTCCCCCCAAGAATTGTTGCTTCCAGTCCCTCATCCACATCTGCCTCCTCATGACTTCTGTCCAACAAGAATCATTACCTCCAGCCTCCCCCTGTCCATGTCTGCCTCCTCATGACTTCTTTCCTCCAAGGATCATTCCCTCCAATCTCCCCCAATCCATGCCTGCCTCTTCAGGACTTCTGTCCCCCCAAGAATCGTTGCCTCCAGCTTTCCCTGTCCACATCTGCCTCCTCATGACTTTTGTCCCTCAAGAATCATCACTTCCAGCTTCCCCATCCATGCCTGCCTCCTCATGACTTCTGTCCCCCTAAGAATCATTGTGTCCAGCCTCCCCATTCACATTTGCTTCCTCATTACTTCTGTCCCCCAAGAATCATCACTTCCAACCTCCCCTGTCCATGTCTGTCTCATTACTTTTTTTCTCCCAAGAATCATCCTCATTACTTCTTACCCCAAAAATAGCACAACAACCACCTCATGAACCAAGATGTACCTCACAGCGCAACACCCACCTCAGGGACCACGATCTACCTCATAGCACAACACTCACCTTGAGAACCAACATTCACCAGTTTGGTGTAGCGGTTAGGACCCCAGACTCTAACTGGGGAGAACCGGGTTTGATTCCCCATTCCTCCACATGCAGCTGCTGGTGTGACCTTGGGTCAGTTGCAAGTTCTTTCAGAGCTGTTCTCTCACAAGCAGTTCTTGAAAGAGCTCTCTCAGCCCCACCTACCTCACAGGGTGTCTGTTGTGGGGAGGGGAAGGGAAAGGAGTTTGTAAACCACTCTGAGACTCCTTTGGATAGTGAAGGGTGGGGTATAAATCCAACCTCCCCCTCTTCTTCTTCTGTGTAAATCTCTATCTTATCAAATATCCACCTGTACAAATGAACTTGTTTGACTGCACCCAAAGTTTCCCCATCTACAACAATTTCGATGATGAGGTGGGGACTGCCTCCCAGACCTGAGAGGAAGAGTTGGCTACCCCAGGAACCCATCTTCACAACTGGGTGACCACCTCCCAGGCCCAAGGGAAAATGTGGCAGTCCAGCCCCCAAACCCCTATGACCAGCAGGAGACAGGTAGGTGACCACCTCCTGGGCCTGAGGGGAAGAGTTGGCCACCCTCAGAATCCATATCCACAACTGGGTGACCACTTCCCAGGCCACCCCCCAAAACCCTATGATCAGGGGGAGATAGGCATGGTGACAGCATTCTGGGCCCAAGAGGAAGGGTTGTCCATTCCCAAACCCACCTTCACAACCAGGTGACCACCTCCCAGGTCAAAGGAAGAGTTTGAAAGGCCACCCCCAAAACCCTGTGACCAGGGAGAGGCAGATGGCTGACTGCTTCCTGGGCCTCAGGGGAAGGGGTAGCCACTCCCAGAATCCATGTCCACAATTGGGTTACTGCCTCCCAGGCTGAAGAAGGAATGTGGCAGGCCAACCCCAAAACCCAGTGACCAGGGGGAGGTGGGTGACCACCCCCCAAGCCTGAGGGGAAGGGATGGCCATCCCTAGAATCCATGTCCACAACCAGGTGACTTCCTCCCAGGCCCTAGCCAATCCTCACCAAACTTGGAGGGCAAGTAGAGGGGCATCCTGAGGAGGTCTGCAAGTTAGATACCTCTAACTTGTGCGGGGAGGCTTTGACACACTCCTCCTGAACCTGCAGCTGTGATTTCCCCAGAGAGCCCATTCCTGGGTGCACCTGCTTTGGGGCACCACTTCTTGGCACCCACAGCCAATCCTCATCAAACTTGGAAGGTTGGTAAAGGGGCTTCCCAGGGAGGTCCTCAGTCAGTTTGATGTCTCAAGCTAGCAGGGGGTTTATTCAACACACTCCTTAGAGCACTTTCCTGGGGACACCTGCTTGGAGGGGCTGTGACTCAGCCCCCATAAATCCTCACTAAACTTGACAGGCAAGTAGAGAAGATTCAGCTGGAGATTCTCAGTGAGTTGGGCTTCTCTAGCCCACAGGGAGCCATTCTACCATGCCACAAACCATGAACCAGTTTGTTAAATGGAAAGGTTCGTGGAGGTTTGTGGTTTATGAGACCTCACAAACCATGAACCTCCACTTTCCCAGTTTGTGACCATCCCTGGTCTGAACTTGCTGAGACTGAGAGGGGAAAAGACCTTGGGGTCGTAGTGGAAACTTAATGAAAATGTCAACCCAGTGTGCTGCAGTGGTGACAAAGGCAAACTCTATCTTAGGGATTATTAGAAAAGGGATTGATAATAAAATGACCAATATTGTAATGCTCCTGTATAGATCTACAGTGCAGCCTCATCTGGAATACTGTGTACAGTTCTGGTCACTGTATCTCCAAAAGGACACTGCAGAGCTGGGAAAAGTACAAAAAAGGGTAACCAAGGTCCTTTCTGACCTTGGATCTCATCCCTGGTCTTATTCAACTTGGGACACAATACCTTGCAATTATCCCTAATTATAACTGCATCCATTTATCCCGGGACAAGTGTGGGGCAAAACCAGGGTGACCTCAATGTAATGTGAAAACAAAAAATACCCTGAGATAATTACAGCGGTGAACTTGTGCGTAGTGTAGCATGTAAGTTTGGGGACAGGGTTGAACCAGGATATAAGGTCTAGTGTGGAAAGGACCCAGAATGATTAGAGGGCTGGAGCACCTTCACTATGATGAAAGACTGAAGAGTACGGGACATCTCAGTTTAGAAAAGGGATGACTAAGGGGAGGACACGATAGAGGTTTATAAAATTATGCATGGAGTGGAGAGAGTTGACAAAGAGAATTTTTTTTCCCTTTCCCTAAATACTAGAACTCAAGGGCATCCAATGAAACTGATGGGCAGTAGGTTCAGGATGGACAAAAGGAAATACTACTTTACACAGAGAGTGATTAAAATGTGGAATGTGCTGCCAGAGGATGTAGTGATGGTCACAGGAATAAACATCTTTAAAAGGTGATTAGATAGATTCATGGTGGATAAGTCTATCAGTGGCTACTAGCCATGGTGACTGAAGGAAACTTCCACTTTCAGAGACACTAAGACTCTGAATCCCAGAGTCAGGAGGCAACATCAGGCGAAAGCTTTCGCCTCTATGCTCTGTAGTTGGCTGTACAGAGGAACTGGACTAGATGAACCACTGCTCTGATCCAGCAAGGTTCTTCTTATGTTTTTTTATAAGGGTAAGAAATGACATGAGAAAAAATGAATTTGCCTAATATGAGATTAAGAATATGGGTCTTGTTTGATTGTTGGTTCAGAAGACATTCATATGTATTATGGGTATCTACAGCAGGGCAGTCTTCATTGTGCTGAGTTCTTTGATTCATGTACTTACCTGGGAAAATGTTTTGTCTGACATCATAGTGAAATAGCCCTAACAGAATGACTCTGTGTATCCCTAAATATTGGTGCTTAGGACTAGGAATTGAAAGTAGTCTTACAACACTGTTACAAAATACCTAAAACATATCATTTCTTTCACAATTTCTGGCCCAGATCAGTTCAACATATTAACAAAAATGTTTCTAGACTAGCATTTGCTAACTTCAGCTTTACCCTTTGCTTATTCTCGATCTACTTCAATTTTGACATGGTAATATCTTTAATTCCATCCATTTTAAATGGTTTTTTTTTTTTTTTAGGAAGTATTCTTTTCCTTTGTTAACATACACGTTCCGCTTTCCTGCTGTGGCATAAGATCAGTATAGCAGCAATGGCCTAATAATCTTCATCTATTTGCTGAAATTTTTTTCCTTTTGTCCCTGAATTGTCTTTCAGACGCCACTTATTCAGTAATTATAGAAAGTATCAAATAGTGTGAGATATGTTCATTTAGGCACCAGTAGCTCTAAATAATCTCCTTTTCCCGTGGCCTCTCTTTTCAAACATGCAGCATGGATCTTAAAATGGTATGGATTCAAACCAATCCTGAATATATTATACAACTGAAACTTCTGGCCAGACTCTAATGGTTTTTAATGGTTCTACCTCCACGGATTGCCTGCTTATCTCATATTAACATACCCTTTTAGATTAGAGAATGAACATTCATTTGTAAAACTGTGACAGGTAGATAAATTGTCTACTTGGAAACTTAAAAGATTATGAAACCTTTTAGTTTTCTCTGGACTCAGCAACAGATGATTTAGAAAAATCCATTTATATTGCACACCTAACACAATATCTCTCATAATAATTATCTTTTGGTTTCGTAAGATTCCATGCGCTCCCATTGGTTGTAAAATGCCCTCCCTCAGCCATTGGCCCATCAGCCGCCACTCAAGAGTACTCGCGTGCCATTGGCTGGGGGTTGGGTCTGCTCCTCTTCCCCACCCACTCCCCTTTCAGACACATTTGCATGTCAGATTTACTGGCAGACCAGCTCTCTCTCCTGAGGAAGACAGTTCTCTTGACTCCTGCGAGGGACTGTCCCCTCAGAGGCTGTTGGTAGGCAGCCAAGCTTGGTTCTGTGAGTAAAAAGACAAAGGACTTTCAGCATAACCCCCTCCCCAGTAGCCACTTTCCTGTCAGAATAAATGGGAAAAGGCTCTCTCTCCTGCTTAGCTTCAGCATGGCTGGCTGGCTGGCTGGCTAACGAGGTGGGCCAGCAAACATCAAATCATTTTCTTCAACTCCCCGCTGTGCGGCTGACTTTCCCCTAGGGTTGCCAATTTCCAGGTGGGACCTGGAGATCTCCCACTGTTACAATTGACCTCCAGATAATAGAGATCAGTTCCCCGGGAGAAAATGGTTGCTTTGGAGGGTAGACTCTATGGCATTATACCTTGCTGAGTCCTTCCACACAGACTCCAAATGCTGCCCTCCACAGGATCCACCCCCTCAAATCTCCAGGTATTTCCCTAATCAGAGTTGGCACCTGTACTTTCTCCGCTGTCAGTAAAAGGCCCTTTCCACACCTATGTTGGCCTTTGGGAGAAAACTCATTGGGTCCAGTCCTGATCAGGTTGCCAACTCCAGGTGGGCAATTCCTGGAGATTTGAGGAACGGAGCCTGGAGAGGGTGAGGTTTGAAGAGGGGTGGCACCTCAGACAGGTACGATGCCATAGACTCCACCCTCCAATCCAGCCATTCCCTGATGGGGAACCATTGTTGCCAATCTCCAGGTGGGGGCTGGGGATCACTCAAAATTACAACTGCTCTCTAGGAGGGAGGGGGAGGAGATGGAAAACTAAAGGTAGGTTGATGGTTGGCTGGGAGGGAGATAGGGTTATCAACTCCAGGTTGGGAAATTCCTGGAGATTTGAGGGGTCAAACCTGGAGAGGGTGAGTGTTGAGGAGGGGTGGGACCTCAGACAGGTACAATGCCATAGACTCCCTCCACCCTCCAACCCAGCCACTCCCTCCTGGGGAACCACTGTTACCAATCTTGGGGGTGGGCTGGAGATCACTCAAAATTACTACTGCTCTTCAGGTAGCAAAGATCAGTTCCTCTGGAGAAAATGGTGGACTCTGTCTTTATACCCTGCTGAGATTGCCACAGCAAATTGTCACTGAGTGCCCAAAGCCGGGGCACTCTCCCAGATCCTCTTTCTAGAGCTCGTATTTATTTCCACAACGGGCCTTATTCCGTATTAAATAACTCAGATATTGTGCACAGCCAAAAGGGGAAAAAATCAAGGGTCATGAATATGAAAAAAGCAATGCAATGACAGATGATCATGGCTAACTTTAGTTCCTTTAATTTCAATGGAATGTAGTCATGATTAATATTTGCAGGATCATGGGATTTTAAGGTGTGCTTTAAATGAGTGGAGCACATTTATACTCAAGCACCATTCTCACTTTCTGACTGATTGAAGGATTTGGAAATCCCTATTGCTTCTTGTATCTGACAAATGGAGCTTTGACTCTTGAAAGCTTATACCCTGAAGATTGTGCTGGTGTCTAAGTTACTACTGGATTCTAATCAAGGGTGTGTGTGTGTGTGTCTCAATTTCTGTGGATTTCCCACCTGAACTACAGCCCTACCCTGCATCTTAATCTAACCCACTACCCTCTAATCTAATCCACTTGCAGCTGCTGGATGAACTTGGGCAAGTCATAGTTCTGTCAGAGCTGTCCTTGAAAGAGCAGTTCTCTCAGAGCTCACTCAGCCCCACCTACCTGACAGGGTGTCTGTTGTGGGGAGGGGAAGGGAAAGGAGTTTGTAAGCTGCTCTGAGACTTTGAGTGAAGGGCGGGGTATAAATCCAATCTCTTCTTCTTCTTCTATCTGATGGCCAGTGCAAACAGTTTGCATGCTCGAGTTACTTCTGATTGTCTGGGGTTAGGGTTCTTCTACAAACATTGGAACTAGTTTGGGAAGCGTTTTTCCATACATCTGTTCTCCTTGTGCATTTTTACAGTTGTGTAGCCGGCTTATTTTCTTACCAACCTGTCTTAAAAAATAAGGATTTTCAGGAGGGAATGATGTCATCAGTGTTATTGGTGACATCAGAGCACCCCCTTTAAAAATGGCCATAAATTATCACTGTAGTGTTGTGATGATAGTTTGAGCAGGTTCTTTGAATTCCCAGCTTTCACGGGAAAAAGTAAGCCACTAGTTCCTTGCCTCAAAGAGATGTGCCTTTTTACTTATATCTCTGCAAGGGAAAGAGATAGAGACTTACTTTTTTGTTAATGAAAGCTAGGAATTCAGCAAACCTGCTCAAACTATCATCACGACACTACAGCGATGTATCAACATTTTAGGGCCTTTAAAAAAAAAAATTCACTTGTCTCCAGGTCAGGTGGATGGGGGAGAGGAAGTGGTTTCACAATGATGGCCAAACCAATCACTGAAAAGTGGGCTGGAGGTAGGTAGGATAAAGAAAACTGACAGAAACACTATGTGCCAGGAAAAAAATTGACTCAAAATTGGCTTCCAGAAATACATTTGGATACAAATGGTCTCAAAAGAGCTGGAAAAAACCCAGTGTGTGGGGGGGATGAAGACTAAAGGCAGAAAAATGCATGCAGAAACCAGGGGATAAACTGAAACAGTATGGGACCAGAACCAACAAGAAAAAAAATGCAGATATTATCAGGATTTTTGTTAGTTCACATTATAAATGTTTTGTTTTGTTTGTAACCATATAAAGGTGAAACTGGATAAAATTTGCTAAAGACATTTTTTGTTCCAATCGGTGAAGAAAGAAATATTAAAAAAGTGGTATAACATGAAAAAGTTGGCACTGACTACTAAATGCAGAACTGAGAAGCCTTTATCATTTACTAAAGGCATTGCCGGCTTCTTAACTGTTTCCTTCTGCCCTCCTAAATATTTAATTACCAATAAAATGAATGCTCATTTGGTTTCTTATTTTGTCATTAATGTAACTATTCTACTTATATGAATTTGGATTTTGTAATAACTATAATCATTCCTTAAACTACAAATCCTGACCTGGATCGCCCAGGCAAAACCAATTGCGTCAGATCTCAGAAGCTAAGCAGGGTTGACTCTGGCAAGTACTTGGATAGGAGACCTCCTTGGAATACCAGAGGCGGGAGGTAGGGGCAGGCTTTATTCAGCCATCTCTCTGAATAATCTCCAGGCCTTTAGTAGGGGTCAGTCACCAGAGGCTGCCATGACATCCAGGTGCATGCGCACACACACACATGCACATATGAAAAATATAAAAAAAAACACCCCCAAATATAAAAAACTACATGATTCATATGTCAAGAAATCAGTTTTTCTATAGTTGTACTTTGTCCAATTATTCTTCTAAGAGCAAGCCAAGTGTATGTTTCATAAACTTTTCCTGTTAATTATTTCTTTAAAATTCCTCTTTGTTTGTTTTCCTTGAAAATAATCTGTACTATGGCTGAAGTTTTAATTATAGCTCCCAGATGTATGAATTTAATTAACTGATGACATTGTCTGTGTTCTGTTACTATAGTGCAATACAATTGTCATAAACATATAAATTTTAATTAGAGTTGCCCCAAACTCTACTTATATAATGTCCACACAGGAATTTGCCAACAGGCTTAACTGTAAGTATAATGAATTACAACAATGATTTGTTTAACAAATTAACATTTGTGGCCAGATGATGAGGATCTAAAACTAGTCAAAACACTGAGAAAATAAAATAGTCTGTGCTCGGTGCCTACACGATGAATGACAAAACAAAATAAATATTTCAAGATGAAGTACTTCATGATCAATGTGCCAGTATGGGGGGGGGGGGAATCTGCCTCCAATTGTCATCAATCTCACTCCAAAAGTAGAGAGATCTGGAGCATGGCTTCAGTTGATTTATCAATGAATTGGCAACTTCTAGCCAGACAAGATAATTTGATTTCAGATATTCTCTTCCAAAACTATTTCATAGGTGAAAAAAAGCACTCCAAACCTCACAAAAAAAAGGGTATGTTCAGACGGGCAGCTAATCCCACCATTATGCCGGCTCACATTTGATCCTGATCTTTTTAATCCATCCTCGCACAACCAGACATCACCCGGGGAATTGCCTTGCCACATGCTGCTTCTGCTGTGGAGTGTCTAAACGGCATCTGCTGAAGGAGGCACTTGCGGTGGCTTTTTTAAAAAAACTTTTTGCGCATGCGTATAGGCATGATATAGGGGCCTTGTTTATTCGCGCATGTGCAGAATCAAGATTTTTTAAAATGGTGCCCGTTCGGGATGGTCTGATGCCAGACCATCCCAAACGGGCACCATTTTTTAATTGTGCACTAGAACGATCAGACAGGGGAAAGTCCGTGAATGCCCCGTCGGGAACAGAAAACTCCAATTTTAAAGTAGTACCCTTTTAGTACGACTCCGAAGCGCAGCAAAATGGGATGCTCATGGAAGATGGACATTTCCCAGATGTTGATGTCTGGACATTACATTTAAATCCATGAGGCCCTCATGCAGATCTATAGAGCCGTCTGAACAGACCCAAAGTGAAAGCCAGTGAGTATCTATTCACAGTAGCAACATAAGTTCAGTTTGGTTTTACCCACCAGCAGCCATATTCTGAACAAAGTGGAGTTTCTGAATGTGTTTTAAAGGCAGCTCTATAGTTAAAGGAACTTCCTTTAGTAACATAATTCAGACATTACCAGTTAATTGATAGCTGTATTACGTTACCTCTGCCCAAGATAACTTAAAGAGAACTACTGATTATCCAGCTGAAGCTGGTAAGGCATCTCATGCAATTGATTCCAGTTGGATTTAATGGCAACTCCAAACTGCATGCCTGTTCCATAAGGTCAGAGGTCACTAATCTCCTTGAGTCTGTGGGCACCTTTGGAATTTCAAGAGTGGGTGACTGCTCCCACCAGAAAATGCCTGCCAGGAGGTGGGGCCAAGCACATACATAAAAGAGGAAGGGGGGGGGATATCAGCACACACACTCACACACACACACAGACAAGATGACCAAGAGGAGATAACACAGAAAAAAGATGGGGGTGGTGGTGAGGCAGCCCCTTGTTTTACTGAGGGGCTGTGGATGATGGATATACAAAGGAAAACAGCTAGAGTGACAATGAAGAAACTGAGTGAATCCTACAAGGTACATGCAAGACCTCATTTTAAAGCCTACTCCATGGTGGTGATGGCAGAGAAGAAACAATATTTCTTTGCCACAGAGAACATCCACCTTGGTGAACATCAAAGGATTAAAACATGACGACATTAAAACTTCAAGACATTAAAAACATTTAAAATATTTATTTATTTATTGCATATTGTTTTTTTAAAAATAATCACATATACACATATAACACAATGACGGAGGAGGGCTGATAACAGTTACAGTTCACCTACTCCACGTTCAGAAGCACTAAGCCTCTGAATCCTAGAGCTAGGAGGCAACATTAGGGAAGGCCTTGGCCTCTATGCCCTGTTCTTGGCCCTCCAGAGGAACTGGTTGGCCACTTTGTGAGACAGGATGCTGGACTAGATGGACCACTGGTCTGATCCAGCAGGGATGTTATTATGCCGGCTGAAGACAACGATAGAGGGAGACAGAGGAATCTCCCTGGAGAGGGAGTTCCAAAGTTTTGGTGTCACAACTGAGAAGGCCCTTTATTGCATTCCCACCTATCTAGCCTAAGAGGATGGTGGTATCTGAAATATAGCCTCCAAAGATTGTTGGAATGGGCAGGTAGGTTCATATGGGAGAAGAAGTCCTTAACCTATATTGGTGTGAGCCATATAAGGCTTTAATAGTTAATATCAGTACTCTGAATTGAGCCTAAAAGCAAATTAACCAATGTAGATGGCTAAGACTGAAATGATATGGGCCCTACAAAACACTTTCGTCAAAATTCTGGCCTCAGCATTCTATGACAATTGTAGCTTGCTGACAGTCTTCAAAGCCAGTCCCACATAGAATGAATTGCAGTAATCTAGTCTATAAATTATCAAGGCATGCACCACAGTGGTACAATCTCCCCATCCTGGAAGGACTTCAGCTGGCTCACCAGCTAAAGCTGTTGAAAGGAAACCCTGGCTACCACTGCCACTTGTTTATCCATCAGGAGGCCCAGGTCCAGCAGCACCCCCAATGAACCCCATCCAGAACAGAAGATATTCCATTTTCTGGGTCAAACCTTTCCCCCACTCATAGCTCCTCTGTTTTGCCAGGATTAAATTTCAGTTTGTCAGCCCCCATCTGTTACAATTGCCTCCAGAGATCTGAATGGGATCCACTTGGACAATGATGTCTTTTTAGGAGGGATGTGTGACAGATTACATCCTCTTTTCCTCCTATTCATCTCTGGCAAATCAGATCTGAAAGCCTGAATGGAATGTTGGAGTGAGAGGGGAAGAAAAAAAAACCCTGAGGAAATTTATCTGCCACCAACAAACTGAAGAAAAGGAGGTGGGGGTTCTGGCAGGAGACAGGACAAGAGGTGTCCTTAGGAGTACAATAGGAACATTAGTGGGTTATTTAGACAGGCAACATTTATGTGCTGTTATGATGGCCCTGTCCACTTCCCTCTTTCAGAGGCAAGATTTTCCCTCTGTTTTTATTCCCCTTTACTGACTGAGCCACCCCAGTAATGTATTTTCTTTTTTGCTGAAGAACTCTGGCTGTCCCACCCTGTCACAGTGTGATATTTTGGCTGTTGGCTCAGCCCAGGAACCTGAGGGAAAAACAGGTTGCTTACCTGTAACTGATGATCTTTGAGTGGTCATCTGTGCAGTACCACACATGGGTTGGGCGCCTGCGCACGACCTCGTTCGGAGAAACTTCTAGAGCTTTACTTCAGAAGAGCTTTTGGCGGGCTCTCCTCCCGCTCTGGGGAGGAGACATGCACTGCGCATGCCCAGAGCGGGAGAGAGAGCCGCCTCCCACTCAGTTCCTTCGACCGCCACTGTCAAGGCCAAAGAATCCAAAACAGGACATCTGGAGATGCCAGCAGCGGGGAAGGCTGGGTGGGATTGTGGTACTGCACAGATGACCACTCGAAGATCATCAGTTACAGGTAAGCAACCTGTTTATCTTCGTCGTGGTCTCTGTGCAGTCCCACACATGGGTGATTACAAGAGCTGAACCAGTTGGAGGAGGGAGCTGGCAGCTGCAAAGGACACAAAAATACTGGTTAAGACACAGCATCACCATCAAAACAAATCACCCACGGGTCCTACCTGAGGGTGTACCAGGATCAAGCGAAGAGAGATCGCAGCACCGTCTGACCAAAGGCAGCATCCCGCCGAGCTCGGACGTCGAGAGCGTAGTGGGTCACGAAGGTCGATGCCAAGGACCACGTAGCAGCCGCATAGACGTCTTCCAACGGGACACCAGCCAGGAAAGCAGTGGACGTCGACACCGCCCGTGTGGAATGGGCAGTGAGACAGGTAGGAACGGGTTGACGCGCCAGCTCATAGCAAAGGGCTATGGTGGAAGTCACCCACTTAGAGAGACGTTGAGAAGAAATGGGTTCCCCCGCGTGAGGGGGGCCATAAGCTAGGAACAGCCGAGGAGATTTACGTATGGGCTGTGTCCTGTGTAGATAGAAAGAGAGCGCTCTGTGCACATCTAGACAGTGCAGGGCTCTCTGAGAGGCATCAGTCGGGTTCGGAAAGAATGTAGGCAGAACAGACGACTGAGAGAGGTGAAAGGCAGAGATGACTTTAGGGAGGAAGGGAGGATCTGTTCTAAGGACCACCTTCTCCCTATGAAAAACGGTGTAGGGGGGATCGGCCCTAAAGGCAGCTAGTTCCCCTACTCTGCGTGCAGTGGTAATGGCTACGAGAAAGGCCGTCTTCCAGGACACAAACCTGAGGTCAGCAGTAGCCATCGGCTCGAACAGTTTAGCCATGAGTTGAGAAAGGACTAGAGACAAGCTCCAGGAAGGCACCAACGGTTTCCTAGGCGGGCACATGCGAAGAAGACCCTTGAGGAACGTCTTGGTGAGACGGTGGGAGAACACTGACGAGCCTTGGATGAGGGGGTGGTAGGCGGAGATCGCCGCCAAATGAACCCTCAAGGACGAGTATGCCAGGCCCGCATCCTTCAAATGCACAATGTAGGCGAAGATCTCACGGAGAGATGATCGAATTGGATCGAAGGAGTGATCAGTAGCATAGGATTGGAATCTGTTCCACTTGAACCGATAGGAACGTCGAGTAGAAGGCTTCCTAGCATTCAGGAGGATTTCAGAGACCTGAGGCGGGAAGTCTAGGGCTGGATCTTCCAGGCCGTTAATTTGAAAAATCCCGGATTGGGATGGATGATTCTCCCTCGGGCCCGAGAAAGGAGATCTGGGACGACAGGGAGGGGACGGAAGGAACGACAGGAGAGTTGAAGCAGGTGCGGGAACCAGACCTGGCGTGGCCACCACGGAGTGATCAGAATGCAGGAGGTGCGGTCTGCACGAATCTTCTGCACGACCCGAGAGATGAGCGGGAACGGAGGAAACAGATAAAACAGGGTTCCGTTCCATTTGTGGAGAAAGGCATCCCCGAGCGACCGAGCAGACGGGGGACCCCTGCTGAAAAACAGGCGACATTGAGCATTGTTGACGGATGCGAAGCCGTCGACAGATGGGTGACCGAACTCCCGAAACAGAGGCCGAAGATACCGGAGGGGAATGGACCATTCGTTGTCCGATGAGGCAGAACGACTCAACCGGTCCGCATCGACATTCTGATCCCCGGGAATATGAATCGCCGAGAGCGTGATGGAGTGGCGGAGGCACCAGGACCAGAGGTCTATCGCCAAGGTGCAGAGACGAACAGAGGCAGTGCCGCCCTGTTTGTTGACATAATAAACAGCCGTGGTGCTGTCGGAAGCCACTTGGACGACACGGCCTCGGAGGGTCGGAAGAAAAGACCGGAAGGCCAGGTAAATTGCTTGCAACTCCAGGTAATTTATGTGGCGAGCTGCCTCTCGAGCAGACCAAGACCCTTGAACAGTAAGCGTTCCGCTCCGGGCTCCCCAACCCGAGAGGGAAGCGTCCGTGGTCAACAACAAGTCAGGAGGAGGACGAAATGGCATCCCGGAAAGGAGGTGGACAGGTTGAGCCCACCACTCGAGGGAGGCGAGGACGGTTTGTGGGATCAACAGAATCGTGTGCCAAGGCCTCCGGAGGGGATCGAAGGCTCGTAGGAGCCAGAGCTGAAGCGGCCGCATCTTCAACCGGGCGTTGCGGACAACGAACACCGTAGAGGCAAAGTGACCCAGAAGCCTCATGACCGAACGGGCGGATTGTTGGGGACACGTCTGAAAGGCGGACACCATCGCCCGAATGTCGGAAGCCCTGGACTCCGGAAGGAAAGCCGCTTCGAGGTTGGTGTCAAGTCGAGCCCCGAGGAATCGAAGGATTTGGAGGGGCTGAAGGGAGGACTTGGCGTGGTTGACGCAAAGGCCAAGAGCACGGAGGAGGGAGAGAGTCTCCCGAGTGTCGTGGAGCAACTGAGTTGGCGTTGGAGCTACGAGAAGCCAGTCGTCGATGTAAGGATAAAGAGTGACCCCCCATCGGTGGAGTTCGGCTACCACCACAGCCATCAGCTTGGTGAACACCCGTGGAGCTGTAGAAAGGCCAAAGGGAAGCACCCTGTACTGGTAGTGGGCATCTCCAACGGCGAAGCGGAGAAACCGCCGATGTTGGGGACGGATCGTGACATGGAAGTATGCGTCTTGAAGATCGACTGACGCGAGCCACGCTGCCCGCGGAAGGAGAGGAAGGATCGACTGCAGAGTGACCATTCTGAATTTTTGATACCGAATGTAACGGTTGAGATCCTGAAGGTCCATAATTGGTCTGAAGCCGCCGTCCCTCTTGGGGACCAGGAAATACTTGGAGTAGAAGCCGAGAGTTCGTTGCGCCTCCAGGCCCCCTTGGCAAGGAGAGCAGAAACCTCGAGATCGAGGAGGGGGTCTGGAGGCGTGACGACAAAGTGTGGGAGGATCGGAGGCGAAACGAACTCTATGGCGTACCCGACCCGCAGGATGGTGAGGACCCAAGAGTCGGTTGAAATTTCTTCCCAGGCTGGTAGAAAGGGGAAGAGGCGGGTACGGACGGAAGGAGTGAACGACATTGGAGAGAGACGGTGGGGACAGTCAAACAGACTGCTTAGGCTGCGGCGGCTTTTTGGTGGGTTGGGAACGGTGTTTGGAAGGAGGACAGGAGTCGTACGGTTTCCTCCTCCATTGGGAGTGAGGTGCCGGAGATAGGTATCGCCTGGAGCCGGAAGGTTTCCAGGAACGGTTTCTGGGACGGTAAGGTGCAGCCGAGACTCCAAGGTTTCGGGCCTGCTTACGACTCTCATCAACAGCCTTCAACACTTCGTCGGTGGTGGAGTGGAAGAGGCCGTTTCCGTCAAAGGGGAGGTCTTCTACACGGAACTTGACGTCCGGTTGTAGGGAGGTGCCCCGCAGCCAGGCATGACGCCGTAGAGCGACAGAAGACACCAGGAGTTTAGAGGAGCAGCTGACTGCATGACGAACGGAATTGATTTGTTGCTTTGATATGGCACAAACCTCAGACAAGGCAGCCGAGAGAGTGGGACGGTGCTCTTCCGGAACAAACTCCAGGACAGGGCGAATTGCATTGGCAACGTTGAATGCGTAAGCAGATAAATACGACAGATAAGTATCGACCCGGAAATTCATGAGGCCAGAGAGTACATCTTCTTGGCCAGAAGATCCAGTTTACGACCCTCACGGTCAGGGGGCGTGGACTGGCGAGCAGGCTGCCTTGATTTCGAAGAAGAGTGAATCACCATGGAGTTCGGTGGTGGCTGAGAAAGGAGGAATTTGCCAGGAGCATCCTGGATCCTGTACAACCCATCATAGCGCCTCGAAACCGGAGGGATCGAAGCCGGGTGTTCCCATGACTCTTTCAACATAGAAAGGTGGACAGGCAGCAAAGGCAAGACGGGAGACGGAGGAAGATCAGCCTGGACCAATCGGTGAACGACGTCGGTCACTGCTGGGGACTCCGTAAAGCCCTGAACTTGGAGGGCAGTCGCCATCCTGGTAACGAGCTCCAAAAATGCCTTAGGGCCTTCCGTAGGGGAAATCGACCCCGAGCGTCGGTGCTCGTCCTCGATTCGAGAGACCTCGGGATCGAACTCCGCCGAATCCGACCCGTCTGAGATCGACATAGGAGAGGAGGATCGGGGTTGGACAAGGTCGACGACCGGATGGTCGATGGCAGGACGGTGTCGAGGTTCCATTGGGGAACTCCTTGTGGCGTCCCGATTTCTGGGAAGGTCAGAAGGCTGTTCCCGAGAGGCAGAATGAGCCGAGGCCACAGATGCCGAGTGCCAAGGGCGGTCAGGGGCGTGGGCCTGATCTCCGCGTTCCGAATGCCGGATTCGGTCATAGCGGTGTCTCTCCGGTGTCGGAGACCTCGAATAATAGTAGGCCGCATCCGGAGGCTCCCGACGGTCTTCGCAGGACCAGCATTGGTGGTCAGAGGCGGAATCAGACGACGACGGGGATTGCCTACGGATCAGGCATCGACGACCAAGTCGAGATCGGGACCGAGCATGGCGGTGCACAACCAGACCCTCGTCCAAAGTGTGGATCGGGGTAGTGGAGCGCCTCCGTGGAGACCGGGAGCCTGTTCGCGGAGACAGGTGCGGAGGCGATCTGGTCAACTGGCCCAACGGTATCGTCTCTGTAGGTGACGAGTGGGGGTGCTGCGGAGTCTGTTGTCGAGCCGCAGACTTATGAGATGTAGAGGCAAGGGCCGGCATCGACGTCGACAACCCAGTCACGATGATGGGGTCCACTTTCGAAACCGAAGCAGAGGGCGTGGCCTTCGACCTCGAAGGGGTCTTATCTTCAGCCCGCTTAGGTTTCTGTTTCGGTGCCTTCGAGGAGGTGTCCGATTTCTTGGCTACCGAGACCTGGGAAGCTCCCGAAGACATTGTGGGACGCAGAGCCGATTCAACAAGAAGAGCTTTGAGCCTAGCCTCTCGATTACGGCGAGCCTGACGAGTGAAACTCGCGCAATGAGGGCAAGAATCTACTCTATGGGCCTCACCCAAACAAACTAAGCAAAGGTCGTGCCCGTCGTTGGATGGAATTTTAGCAGGGCAACGACGACAGACCTTAAAGAATTGAGTCTTTCCCATACAAAAATCCCCACCCACCCTCCAAAGAAAGGAGAGGGGGGGGGAAGAGAGATAGACAAAGTTTTTGTTTTTTTTAAATATTTTGTAGAAGAGAAAGAAGGAGATAGAAAAATAAGCAGAAGCAAAGAAAAATATACTCAGCTGAGGTAAATGGAGGAACGACAGGAACGAGGTGTGAACACGAAGGCGGTCGAAGAAGAACTGAGTGGGAGGCGGCTCTCTCTCCCGCTCTGGGCATGCGCAGTGCATGTCTCCTCCCCCAGAGCGGGAGGAGAGCCCGCCAAAAGCTCTTCTGAGGTAAAGTTCTAGAAGTTTCTCTGAACGAGGTCATGTGCAGGCGCCCAACCCATGTGTGGGACTGCACAGAGACCACGACGAAGATGGATCAGGAGCCCCCTTTAACTTGAACAACTCAAATGGCAATTGTAGTTATTTGAAATTGTAGTTATTTGAGAGCCAGTTTGGTGTAATGGTTAATTGCACAGACTCTAATCTGGGAGAACCGGGTTTGATTCCCCACTCCTCCACTTGCAGCTGCTGGATGACCTTGGGCAAGCCATAGTTCTGGCAGAGGTGTTCTTGAAAAAGAGCAGTATCTGTCAGAGCTTTCTCAGCCCCACCTACCTCACAGGGTGTCTGTTGTGGGGAGGGGAAGGGAAAGGAGTTTAAGCTGCTCTGAGACTCCGAGTGAAGGGTGGGGTATAAATCCAATCTCTTCTTCTTCTTCTTCTTCTTCTTCTTCTTCTTCTTCTTCTTCTTCTTCTTCTTGAAATTCAGAAATAACAAAGTATTTCATTTAGCATAGAGAGGAAATGTCAGGTGAAATTAGTGGTAAAATTTCTGAGGTAGCTCAAATAAATAACTTTGAGGTAAAACAGTATGCACAGACTTTAGTTCATATATTTTTCAGGCTATTAAAGTTTCATAAGCTTTTCCCAGTGACTTAGGGACTTCAAGGTGAGAAGCTTTTGCTCCCGTGTTTCCCAAATACTCCAGTACACTTTCTTTGAATATTCACTGACTCTTTTGGTGTCCTCAAGGGTGGTACACTCTATCCCGTACCTAAACCCCTTCTCTAATCACACCAGTACTCTTCTTGAGATTTATCCATCTCTTTAAGATTTCCCAATGCCATTTCTAACTACACCAGACCAGGGATATCTCTTCAGAGCTATCTCCCTGTTCCAACTGCATAGGAAATTTTCTTCTCTCTCTAGAAGATCTATCCCCTTTCCTTGGCCCAAATGGGAGTCTTCACCTAACTTCCCAAACTTCCTTGCCAACTTTCCCCCAGTTCTCTCTCTGTGTAAAACTGCTCTCAGCTAAGGCTGAAATCAGACAACTCAATCAAGGCAGAAATCTGACTGACTGTCCTCAGCATGCAGCTCTCAAGTCTTTCTCTGCTCAGCTGATGCTAACCAATCAGATTGCTTGAAGCAGCTTGTTACTCAAGGTTCTCTCTTTCTGTAAAGAATTAACCCTTCACAATCCTTCAGCTGTTTGCACAGCACTTCTATGCTTTTAAAAAGTACAGTCTGTCACAGCTGTTCTTATATAAAACCAGTGAAATGTTAAGGCTTTCTTGTTACTGTTCCTAAATCTGTGATGCTGAGAGCCAGAACCATTGTAATCATTAAACACTAAGCATTCCCCATGTATATCAATTGTGTTATCTATTGGGCTGTTTATTATTGTTCACAAAATTTATATTCATCCTTTCTGCCCTTACAGAGGCTATCAAGGCAACTACCTATTCAAAATATATATGACAAAATCACATTTTAAACCATTAAACTCAATCGCCCCAATGCACATCATTAAAACAATTAAGAACAGAGTTAAAATACACACAAAACACAAAAACAGCAATTAAAACATTGGCTAGAAAGCAGGGATCATAGAGAGAATGCCTGTCAGAAAATGCCTTTGATGTTTCTCACTGAATCCATTGTTTTGGGTTCCGCTTAATCCTCAGGCCGCCCGGTGGGTCCTCCTCCCCGCCATTGTAGGAGGCCGCGCCCTGTTCTAAAGTGGTGGTCGGCCAGTGGCGAGAAGTTGGGCCGGTGTCTGAGTGTTGCCTAACAATTAAATATCATGTCTGACAACGGAGAACTTGAAGACAAGCCCCCAGCGCCGCCTGTTCGGATGAGCAGTACTATTTTCAGTTCAGGAGGCAAAGACCCATCATGTACTAATCATAGCTTGAAACCCCTGCCCTCTGTGCCAGAAGAGAAAAAACCTAGGAACAAAATCATCTCAATTTTCTCTGGCACTGAAAAAGGGAGTAGGAAAAAGGAAAAAGAAAGGCCTGAAATTTCTCCCCCATCAGACTTTGCAAAACAAAATCTTCACCCATTGGTGGAAGAGGACAACTGAAAGTAACAAACAAATCTCCCTGGGAAGAGAGTTCTAGAGCTTTGGTGCCATGATGGAGAAGGCCCTCTCCTGGGTTGCCAACCACCCAAGTTGGAGGCACCCAACTCAGGGATTCTGGAGATGACCATAGTGGTCAGGCAGGTTCATAAAGGAACAGACAGTCCTTCAGATATGTTGGTCCCAAGTCATTTAGGGCTTTGAAGGTCAAGATCAGCACCTTGAATTGTGCTGTGTTGTTGGGCAAAGACTGGGGTTTATGGTCCCTATAGCCCACTCCAGTCAACATCCTGGCTGCAGCATTCTGTACCAACTGAAGTTTCTGAACACTTATCAAGGGTAGCTGTCATGGGCCAGCCAGCTGACATCTCCTCCTCAGGAGAGGAGATAGAAGAATTGGGCCCTGCACTGGTAGAATACCCACCTGAACAGCTGGGTTGAGAAGCAGACCCAGCAAGAGAAGCATCTGGAAGTATGAACACTTTCCAGGCAAAGCTAGGCTGTTCATTCTGGCAAGAGAAGAAAGAAATGACACAGAGGCCACAGCGCCAGTAGCTGTCACTTTGTCCTTAACTGGCAGAGCACAGAAGAAGGAGGGAGTGCTTGAGAGCTCTAATGAACCAACATAGTACCTGCCTGATTGCCCAGCAGCAATCAGTGCTAATTACTGGATAAGTCTTTCAGGATCAGGAGTGACAAGCTGATAGGAAAACAAAGGACTTGTACCTGGAGGACAATTAACACAGCAGTAAGAAGCAACACCTGGGGTTTGGGGATGAGTCAGCTAATAAGGCTGATAGAAGAAAAATGCTGAGCAGAGCTTACTGTGGAAACAACTTTGCTTGCCACACCCCCTCTCTAGGTTGATCTGTTCTATCCTGATTTGCTGCCTTTTTACTCTGTCCATACTAACCTTTGCTTATGTTCACATCTACAGACCCAGACCTTGCAGCCTGCACTAGGGCCAAGTCTTGGACCCTAGAACCTCTCTTTTTCTGACCCTTGGACTGAACCTTTGGCTCCCTGACTTCAGACTGGTTTGTAGACCTTGCTAATTTCTCTTGCTTTGTTGATGGTCATTGTATTTGTGTATCCCAGAAACCCCAGGTAAGGCAACAATGCCAGTTGCCTTATGGTCATAGCTGGCTAACCAGCAGAACCTGGAATAGAGTGGGAAGTTGTTAATTAAACTTATGTCTTTTTGTTACATTTGACTGTTATGTTCTTATCAACTCATTTAACCCACAACATACTCTACAGGATCCATGGGAAAGGAGTCCTAACTTGTACCAGTTATGCTCTCTGATTAAGGAATCTCCTGTGTTTGCTTCACCTCTCATGGCAGCCATTTTGTAGTTGCACTCACCATCCTGTGTCATAGTTCCAAAGGTGTCCATGAGTTTGAGGACCCCTGCTTTGGAAGGTATCTTCCATCTCTCCAGTAATAAAGATTTAGTACACAGACTATGGGAATAAAATTGTTACTGACTACCAAGGCACATGATTCTTGAGAAAAATTTAAACTAAATAATTGAGGCAATCTGATCAGTAGTTTGTCTCCTGTGTAAACAAGGAAGATAGACTGACCACCATGTTAATATCCAAATTCTTAGCCTGACTAATTTCATTATATTATCACCGACTCCCATCCCAAATAGGCACTCCAAACAGCTATTAAGGTGTTGGAAGCTCCTGGGAGATACAAGAGGGAGGAGGAGGAGGAGATTGGATTTATACCCTGACCTTCATTCAGAGTCTCAGAGCGGCTTACAAACTCCTTTCCCTTCCCGTCCCCACAAGAATTACCCTGTGAGTTAGGTGGGACTTAGAGAGCTCTTTCCAGAACTGCCCTTGAGAGAAAAACCCTGCCAGAACTATGGCTTGCCTAAGGTTATCTAGCAGCTGCAAATGGAGGAGTGTGAAATCAAACCCGGTTCTCCTAGATTGGAGTCCATGCACTTAACCACTACACACTTACACACTCCTTGTCTTTCTCCCAGTATAGATAGCCCAGCAGAAACATCATATCATTTCTGAAACCAGTCTGGAAGCCAGAAGAGGCATGCTAGTGAATTTTGTAACTCCCCTTCCCATTCTGCACTGAAAACCCCTGATATGAATTCATACATCCCTTTTGCAAATTACACCTATTTATCTTTATTTTTGCTTTATCTTCTGTTCCTCTTAACAGTTTCCCATTTAATTTAAACAATTTTAAAATTGTTTTTCTGTCTATTGAGAATACATGACATGTTTCTAAAGGACACATACAAGGCATGTGATACAATGGCATAAAACAAACAAATCAGTGAGGAACACCCAAATGCAAATGTGCAAAACAGAAAGGGTCCCAAGAACAGCATATGAAAACACACCAAAAAATATAAAAAGAGCATATTTGTGCATTCTAAAAAGGGCTGAAACAAACCTAGATAAATTATGTAATCCAGTTATCTGCAGAATCATAGAATCATAGGCCAATTTCGCACATGTTACTTACCCCTGTTTACCGGCAGGGCAGTTTGCCCTGGACCATTTAAACTGATTTCACATTAGAGTTCTTGGCATGTGGCTGTTTTCAGTCTGCTCCTGGAGTTTGATTTCCTTGGTGAGGTTTCCTGTGGCTTCCTGTGTCCTCCCTCCTCCCACTCCCCTATCTTCACCCTCTTAATCCCTCCCCTCCCCCTCCCACTTTTTCTCTGCACAGCAACAGGAAACTTTTTGCAAATCAAGGATTGAGCTGAGCCAGAGCAAAACGGGGGAAGCTGCAGGTCAGAAGGCAGCCCTGGGACAAATGGTATGAAATTGACCAGAAGAAGTGGAGGGAAAGGAGGAGCAAGCCGAGACAAAGGCGAGTGTGAAATCAGTCATAGAGCTGGAAGGGACCTCCAGGGTCATCTAGTCCAATCCCCTGGAGGTTGCAGGAAATCCACAACTACCTCCCCCCATACCCCCAGTGACCCCTGTTCCATGCCCAGAAGATAAAAAAAATACTGCAGGATCTCTGGCCAAACTGGCCTGGAGAAAAATTGCTTCCTGACCCCAATGTGGTGATCAGCATTTCCCTGGGCATGTAAGAAAGGGCCACAAGAACTAAGCAATGATGCAAATCTTCCTGCCTAATTTCACCGAATCAGCATTGCTGTCAGATGGCCATCTAGCATCTGTTTGAAAACCTCTAAAGAAGGAGAGCCCACCACTTCCCAAGGAAGCCTGTTCCGTTGAGGAACCACTCTCACTGTCAGGAAGTTATTCCTAATGTTTAGGCAAAAATTATTTTGATTTAATTTCAATCCATTGGTTCTGGTCTGACCTTCTGGGGCAACAGAAAACAACTCTGCACCATCCTCTATATGACAACCCTTCAAGTACTTGAAGATGGTTATCATATCACCTCTTAGTCGTCGCCTCTTCAGGCTAAGCATTCCCAGGTACTTCAACCTTTCCTCATAGGACTTGGTCTCCAGACCCCTCATAATCTTTGTTGCCCTCCTCTGGACATGTTCCAGCTTGTTTATATCCTTCTTAAAGTGTGGTGCCCAAAACTGAACAAGTTATTATAAAAATACAAATATTTATTATGGTGTACACATTAGTAAAAGATAAAATAAGTTAAAAGTAATTATCCAAATATCAGACTCTTAAAACTTTGTACATACAGAACTGTCAGTTTCACATATACAATTGATGGGTATATCTTATGACCAGTAGACCATGTGCATTTTGGCCCCTTAAGGCCTTCCTCAGTGGTCCAAATTACTATTGTAAAGCAACACGCATACAGAAATAAATATATGAAAAAAGATTTTCTGGATGTGTGAAACTGACAGCTCTGTATATAAAAAGCTTTAAGAGCCTGATATTTGGATCATTTCTTTTAACTTATTTTATCTTTTACTAATGTGTACACCATAATAAATATTTATATTTTTATAATAACTTATTTTGATAGCTTGATCCTAAGGTCTAACCAGAGAAGAGTAAAGCAGTATCATCACTTCACATGATCTAGAAACTATACTTTAGTTGATGCAGCCCAAAGTTGCATTTGCCTTTTAGAGAAAAAACACTACTATCCATTTGAACACTTGAGAACACTTGAGAAGACTTGTGACTGGCTGATGGTTGGCATAATTATTTAGATCCAAGGAGTTATTCAGAGGAATCTAATAGCCACAACTAGGGATGGGCACAAACCTTGTCACGAACCTAAATTTGTCATAAAAAATCACCCGGTTTGTGGTTCATGAGCTGAGGGTCATGTGGTCACTCCTGCAATGAACTTCCCACAACCTCCATGGTTTTTACAGAGGTTCATGTGGTTCATGTGGCAGACACGTTGGCACCAATTAATTGTCAAAGCAATGGGGGTTGGACTTCTGCTGCCCATCTGCAGCTTTGGAAACACCAAACAAAAATGGTCTTTGTGGGACCCAGGGGTACAGAGGAAAGTATGGGATGGGATTGAAAGTCGAGGACTGCAGGGTCAGAAGGAAAAGGGGACAATCTATTGGTAGAAGTAGCAGGAGTTCCAGGAAACCAGCCTGTGGGGCAGTCAGAGAGAGGCCCAGAAGTTAAGGAAGTTAAGGATCAAAGGGTCGAAAGAGGCTCAGAAGTCAAAACAAAACAAACCGGTTTGGTAAACAGAAAGGTTATGAAGGTTCATGGTTCATGAGACCCCACAGACCATGAACTGGGATGAACCTCCATCTTCCTGGTTCATGCCCATCCCTAGCCACTGCCTTCAAGGTGGCTGGGACTGCTCTCTTTCTCCCATGTGACATTTATTTAGGATTCACATTTGCCAAACTCCCCCTCCTTCAGATTCTTGGGCTACTGTATTACCAGGAACGCATACCAGACTGGAATTCATAATGTTGGAATCAGAGCCTCTTTCTCAGTTGGATTTTTAAATAAATAAATAAAAAGATGTAAACATAAGACTAAAAAGATCTTCAAAGCTACCTCTTTGAGTGAGGATTTTTAAAAACTGTTTCTTTGTTCACCATTAGGTAATTTTAAATATGGTTGTTTTAATATTTAAGAACAGAAACATTATGTTATTTTGCAACATAAAAACAAAAAAGACTAACACCTTTAAAATGACCAGTTCAATACTTTTTTAAAATAAAACTTTTTAGCACAGAAGGCATTAAAATGGATTCTATTATGTTTATAGGAGACAGAAAGGCAGAACTTAGATTTGTTTTGACTGAAGTTGTAATTGTGCAATTGTACCCCTTTGTGGCTTAAAAAACAAACAAAACCCCTTCAAAGTATGCCGTTTGCCAAAGAGATAACATTTTAAAATTCTTGTTGATACAAAGACAGGTTCAGCGCATGAGTATTTGAGAGCCAAAGCTCATACTCCAAAAATTTTTGTTGATCTCTAAGGTGCTATTGGATTAGAATCTAGCTGTTATACTGCAGACCAAGATGGCTGCCCTCTGAAACCAGCTTTCAAGAGGTTGCTCTCACTCTTTTTGTCTGATGTTTCAGAAGAACCCAATATAACTGCAACATAAAAACAAACAACTAAAATTTAACCCCCCTTTTTAAAACAATTTTTATGTCCCCAAACTATGAAAAATATGTAAGGGGTTAGATTCGATAGGGCTTCTTTCATTCTTTTTTATTTTTAAGTTGCAGATGGATGAACATACCAACTCTGATATCAATTGGGAGGTCAAGTGTTCAGCAGTGAGGTCTCCAAAGTGTCAGTCACATTTTTAGGCAACAGTAACTAATGTATCCAAGCAGAAGCAGCAAGAAAGAGCTATGGGAATGTTCAGGACTTGTACTATATAATCTAAACCAGTGCAGATGCCAGTTACTGCACTTGGAAAACACTGACATCCTGGGGGCTTATTTGAAGCAGAACCATGACAAATCAGGACGGTTCTGCTTGACAGCCCTGTGCAGACATGATGGCAAAAACTAATTTTCTTTGCCTCCATCATTACTAAAATAGTAAGCTATTAAATGAATTCTAGCCCATCAGTTGTGGGATTATCCCCATGTCTTTGTCTACTGAATTGTAGCCATCATTTCTGCTGCTTCATCTCCCCAAACTGTCATATGAAGTCTAGGGAGCAAGAGAGAACACAGAAGGGAATGACCATTGTTTTGAACCACCTTGGTATTCCAAAGATTGACGAAGGCATATGTGACAGATATGTTAGCACAATACTCTTCCCTGAACATCACAAAACCATCCAGATACATTAGCCTCCAGAGGTGACTAACCTAACTGATCCAACATTTCTGTATTTTTCTATGCAAGATCATGTGTCCAGATTCACTGAAGTAGTATTTTTTTAGTTTCTTTGCCAGATAGATGATCAGAAAAAGGGATGCCTGATTCTGCCTCCCCCCCCCCCGTAAAAACTCCATCTGCACATACAAGTTTTGGTGCTAGATGCACCTATAAATTTCTGTACACACTTCTAATCTAATCAGGACCATAGTTCTACACAAAGTAAAAAAGTTGAACATTTCCCATGTTTAATACCTGAATACATTACAGTTCTTTGAGTCTTCTATAACCTATAAATTAACAATGTTTCATTGTCATATAATAATTAAAATATACTGAAAAAGTATATTTTTCCCGTTGGATACTGAAATTGGTTATATTATTATATATGAATTCTTATAAAATTATATATTATATTTTATAATTAGACTATTTTACATAAATCTGGCAATCAATGCTAGTAAACTCAAGAAAAAACAAAGAAAAAGATACATGCTAGTTCAAAATTTCATTAGGCTTGGGAAGTGGAACTAACTTTTTACTGATGGCTGGATTTAGGTACTTACCAAGGACTGAAGCTACACAGGTTCCTCCATTTTGGCAATAATTGTCACAGTGGTTAGTTTCACATCTCTCCCCTGAATAACTGGGCCAACAGTAACATCTTGGATCACCTTTCTCATTTAGAACACATCTTCCCCCATTATCACAAGTCAGCTTACATGTATCATCTGTACTTAAAGCATAAACATATGAATTAAAACTCCTATAGCTGTAAATCCAGGTACCAAGAGAAACCAAATGAAGCAAAAAGTATAGAACTGCCAACACAGCAGAAGACTGGGTACTTATTACGACATTGGCAGCTATTCAGAAAAGAAATGAATTAACACATTCAGTTGTATATTTTACACCACTACTGAAGGTGGCCTTGTGTAGTAAGAGCATATCTGTAGCTGGGCCAGGGTTCTCTAACTTGGTGCCCATG
This sequence comes from Gekko gecko, assembly GCA_029375565.1. Taxonomy (NCBI): domain Eukaryota; kingdom Metazoa; phylum Chordata; class Lepidosauria; order Squamata; family Gekkonidae; genus Gekko; species Gekko gecko. The sequence continues at coordinate 56,541,818 of JAPDNY010000003.1, read as the reverse complement.
GACACCATGGTGCCTGCCGACACCTTTTCTGGTGCCTGCCAAATGTTTTTAGAAAATTCGGCTCCCTAAAGGCTGCAGGGCCAATGGCAGCTGTGGGCGCGGGGTGCTTCCCTCCTTTGGAAGGAGGAAGAGACAGGGTTCCAGTGACATCCAGCATCATGGTGTTGCAGCACAGGGGCAGAACCAGCATGAATTTAAGGAAGGCTCCACCACTCTTCCTCTTTCACTGTGTGCTCAGCAAGAGGCAGGAAAGGGGTGATTCAGACAATTGTGCTGAGCACTAGGCAGTCGCCAGCCCAGTGGTCCGGTAGCGGCAGTGGCAGCCTACTTGGCAATCATGGAGCAGACCAGGGGCAATGAGGGCCCAATTTATCCCCAGAGTTGGGAGTATTGTCACAAGGGGGCTGGGAACAGTGGTGGAGAGCTAAGCCGATGTAGGCCTGCTACCCAGGTGGGGTAGCAGCATCTTGGCAGCCTCCTTGGGAGTCATTGGTTGTAGAGTGGGCCAGGGAACATTAGGGCCCATATTTCCCCCAGGTTAGGGGGGAGCCAGCATGAAGGGAAGTTGGCACTGAAGGACCATAGGCAGGGACCGAGTCTGCAAGTGGGCAGTGCCAAACTTGGGAGTACCTGCAGCATTAGGAAGTTCTGGGAAGGATTAGCAATAAAACCACACATGTGAAGCTGTTCTTTAGGTGGCTGAGCAGACTATTCTCTTTTTATTATTTACTTTTTATTGTATTTATTTCAAAACCACAATACAGATGAAGAAAATAAACTCAAATATTACAACATCAAAGTATACCATAAATTAATGAGATGAACATATGATACAAATCTCAAACAATACTTATTGATTTATCAATTTCATTAAAAATATCCAAAATGCTTCATAGTTACCACAGACATAGATCATCAGTCCCATTATGGATTCCATCCTGTTTTACTAAGTATTCCATAATGGGAAACAATGTTGTATCAAAGTTGGATGATGAAATTTGTGAATTAGGATAGGATAGGTTGTCAGTTATTTTTGCTATAATATATTGGTCCCATAGTTTTTTGTGCCATAATGATAAATCTGGGATTAATGTACTTTTCCAGCATGAGGCTATTGCAGTTTCAGCCGCGAATAAAAGAATGAGCAGACTATTCTAGAGGAGTAGCCCTGTTCTTCTTCTCTCTCCCTACATGATTTTTTATTGTTCGTTTTAACTGTTTTTAATGTGATTTTATTGTAACGAGTCTTGGACCTGGCTTTTGTGATCCCCCCTGAGCCCATTTTGGGGAGGGTGAAATAAAAAACCCTCAAAAACAAATAAATAACAATAAAACCACTCAGTCCTGAAGGCAGGAGGAACTCACAGTCCTTTTTATGGCTTGATTGGCCATGAATGTTTCTGCTAGATTGATATTGACATGGCTGTCCCGTTGCAAGTGAAATGGAGAGCTGGGAGCCAATTATTTTAACAAAAACAAAAAACCCTTTTCCTCTGTCCATGCACAGAGTGCCTTTTCATGCTGGTAGAAGTCAGGTAGAGGGGGCTGGATATGCAAATTAAATGTCTCTGTGAGACTTCAACAATGTCCAAAACAGATGCTAAAGGAAAATTAAAACAATAAAAAGGAGTCTAAAATGTAAGAGGGAAGAACACATCTACTGAGGGGGAAAGTTTCCTTCTGGAGAGGAAATTCTCACACCATGCAGACCTGGAACTAGGGATGCTAGCCTCCAGGTGCTACCTGGGGATTCCCTGAAGAAAATAGATGCTCTGGGTCACGGTGCTACTATTCTTATTTTTTGTCCTCTTAATATGTAAGGGACTATTGTTCTGCTGCCAAATATGTTTTCTTTCTAGGTTTGGCCAGCCACTGTGGGAGGCAAAGAGTCACCATTTGTGGCCATAGTATGGTCTTTTGGGTGGCCTACTGGGCCAAAAAGGGGCCTACTGGTTCACAAATGGGGCTTAGTATGTTGGCTACAGTTGAATGGTTGGGGCGATGGGGCTTGAGGTTGGCCTGGCCCCATCCCATTGTTATTCGAGGGATGACGGGGTCCTCCACCTCGGGTATTGTTGATCAATTTGGGTGGGAATGATCTCCGCCTTCTGGAAGGGGAGGCCCTGGTGATCCAGGCAAAAGCTAACTTGGAGCTCATCTAGAGCAGGTGGCCTGGTGTGTGTCAGCTAGGCAGCTGTCATAGCTGGAAGAGGGGGGAGAAGCTGATGAATAGTCTGTTGCTGTAATGGAATCTTAACTTTCGGTTTTCCCTGTCTCACCTTATCTGCTAGCTTAGGCTGGTGACCTTGGTACCTTGCTGCTGCTTTTGCTGGGAATACAAACCCGTTAGCTTAGGTGGGCTTTAGCTTATTCCCTGATTGGCTCAGTCCCATCATGGAGACCCCTTTGAATTTTGTATAACTCCCTATTTCACATGCTTGCAATCAGTTCTGACACAGAGTGTAAGCACAGATGATCTGCCTTCACTGTCTCAATAAACTTGAACCTTTCCAAAGGAACCTTGTTGAGAACTGATTGCTGCGGGACTCTGACAGTGTGCAGACTGTGTGGTCTACTATATTGTGACAATGTGTGTGGTGCAGATTGGGTCAATTTGAGGGAGACAGGGTTCTCCAACTCAGATATCGTTGATCCACTTGGGTGAGAATGATCTCAGCCTTGTGAAATGGAAGGCCCTGGTGATGCAAGCAAAGGTGGACCTGGAGTTCATCAAGAGCGGGTGGCCCAGTGTGCCGATCATGTGGTCTGCTATATTGCTACACCCTGTGTGGTACGGCATGGCAGGATCCCAATGCTTGGACAAGGTTCGCCAGAAGACAAATGGGGAACTGAGGAATGCAATGGCAGGCAAACTGTACAAAAAAATCAAAGGCACAGATATAGAATGGGAGGGACTTGGCTTGACAGCAGCACATGTGAAAGGGATCTAGGTGTTCTGGTTGATCACAAGCTCAACATGAGCCTGCAGTGTGATGTGGCTGTGAAGAAAGCTAATGCAATCTTAGGATGCATTAACAGAAGCATTGTGTCCAGATCAAGGGAGGTGGTAGTTCTGCTTTATTCTGCTATGGTCAGGCCTCACCTGGAGTACTGTGTCTAATTTTGGGCACCACATTTTAGAAAGGATGTTGACAAGCTCAAGCATGTCCAAAAGAGGATGATCAGGATGGTGAGAGGGTTTGAATCCAAATCTTATGAGGAAAGGCTGAAAGAGTTGGGTATGTTTAGCTTGGGAAAGAGAAGACTTAGAGGGGACATGATTGCAGTCTTCAAGTATTTGAAGGGCTGTCATGTGAAAGATGGAGCAGATCTATTCTCTCTTGCTCCAGATTGCAAGACTAGATCTAATGGGTGGAAATTACAAGGGAGTCGTTACCGGCGAGATATCAGGAGAAACTCCCTAACTGTAAGAGTGGTTGAGCAGTGAAAGAGTCTGCCTCGGGAGGTGGTGGATGCTCCTTTGCTAGACGTTTTCAAGCGGATGCTGGACGACCACCTTTTGGGTATGTTGTAGGTATGAAGGGCTATCTTTTGGCTATGCTCCTGCAGAGTGCAGGGGGTTCAACTAGATGACTTGCAAGGTTCCTTCCAACTCTAACATTCTATGATTCTATGACAAGGGGTCCATTTGGGCTCAGCCTTTAGGTTTCACAGCCCAGGGCAGGGAATGAGGACTGCCTTTGGGACTACTCTGGCTAGGCTCCTCCCCTCTAAATTTTGTGGCTTGGGGGGAGAGCTCCAGGGCGGCATCCCATTTGCCATGGCAGCTGGTGGTGAACCAGTGGTATGACTTACACCCAGGGCAAAGGTGGATAGTCCAATATATGGCAAAGGAGGTGGTCTGGGGCAACCCCTGGCCTTGGCCTATTTCTGCACTTGGGGTTTATCCTTGCCACAAAAGGTGTAGATAGTTAATAAAATGGCCCTTGGTTAAACCCAATCCCATGCCTGTCTCTTTCTTTCAACTGAAGACGGGGTAATGGGCCATGACCAGGTGGTGTTTTTGCCCAGCAGGGCTTAAAAAGTTGCTTTGGCAGCAGCTGCCTCCATAGCACAAGGATCGTACCTCCAGTCATGCAGTGAAGGTGTGTGTATTCAGGATAATGTTTTAAAACAATATGCTGATTTTAAAAGACATCCTGTTAAACACAGCTTCTGCCTGAACTGTTGTTGATGATTTACAAGTTGCGTTACACATGATCTCGCTCCCTGACATTTTTAGTTGGTTCTGCCTCTTTTGGCAGCAATTTAGTGGTTGTGCCCACCATCCTGTATCAGAATTCCAAAGGTGCCTGCAGGGTCCAAAAGGCTGGAGACCCCTGAGCTTGGCAGTGTCTGTCTGTCTGTTGTAGAAAAAGAGGTAATTGAAAGACTAATGTTCAAATTTACATCTTACTAGAAATGTGGGATTGGAGACTACAGTTATGTAAACAGAAAGTGTTCAGACAAGAACACTTCTTCTCACTCTTCAGCTTCCCCTAGCAGCTCCTTGTTCACAACAAAAACCCTTGGCCATAGTTTGGGCAGGACTGTTGTAAAATGCACCAAGGATCGGTGGTGGTAGGATTGCAGCAAACAAGACAAATCAGGTCAAGCCACCATCTGTATCTTTCCATGAATGGAGCAAAGTATACTCTCACTAACATGGAACAAAAGAATTTTAATACAGAACTTTAATGCAGAAGATTCTTTCACTAGCTCTTTATCAACAAACATCCAGAGCAGTCATACATTCATATTAGTATTTAATTTATCTTTCTTATGTAAATTATAATACCCACCTAAAATGCTTGAATCGCTGCATGTTCCATTAAACAATGACTTTCCTTCTGGACACACACAAGCTGCCCCTGAAGGGTTGAGTAAACACAGGAACTCACAAGTGAACTCCAAGCAAGGGTTGTGTGCTGTTTAGAGAGAGGAAGAAACGGTTTATTTCTGAAAAATGAATTAAAACAATTGTGCAGCCAACAGGCTGTACAGCCCCTAGCTGCCAAACAAAGCCTGTGTCAATTTCAATGTGGCTGCAACATCCAGTCAGCCTGGACCGAGAACTGATAACAATGCTGAGGGAAGAACTGGTAGTGTGCAGTGGAAAACAGCAAGAGTCCAGTAGCAGGTTAAAGACTAAGGCCGATTTCCCACAAGCGCTGCTCCACACTTGCTCTTCCCTTTTGTCCCGATGGTACGTGTCAATTTCACACTAAGTGCTGTGCGACCGCATTTTGCCCCACAGCTTGACGTGATTTCCACCGTGTCTACTCATCCTCAAAAAACAGGATTGAGTAGACACGGGGAAAATTGCGTGAAGCTGCAGGTCAAAATGCAGCCATGCAGCACTTAGTGTAAAATTGACATAACAGAATTTATGGCAGGGTGTGAGCTTTCGGGAGTCACTGCTCACTTCTTCAGTGGCAGTGTGCAGTTAGAGGGCTGAATCTTCATGAGAGCAAACACATGGAGCTAAGGTCTGTCTCTGAAAGTGAACAGATTGTGAGTTTGGTCTCTGAGAACTACAGAGTTTCTGGTGAATGCTAAAGCATTGCCCCAGTGCAGTGACATCAGTGTCAGGTTCACGCTGAAAGTGATGCCACACTGTCGGCAAAATGCCGAACATCTGGACTCCACTGCACCCTACATTGACTGAGGGTTGCCAGCACTTGCCTGGCAACCCTACTTCGTCATACAACTAAGGCAAAATTAAACAGTTTTCAACGGAATACATTTAAGCACATGTTTTAACTTTCTCACTAAAATCAGCAAGACTTAACAAGGGTTAATAATGGCTGCCTTTAGTGATTTTCTTTTTCTTGCATAAGCTTCAAGCAGTTACTTTTTTTAAACAGAATCTAGTTAATATAGCCAAAGCTTAAGAAGGTAAAGTCAATCGTATCCCAGTTTCCATTCACAGTTGTCCAACTAGCAGCAGGAGGTAAATAAATTGACACAAAAATCAAAGGGTAGTTGTCTAAAGTAACCAAAACAGCCAATACCAAATCAAGAGAGATCAAAACTTTGGTTGAGGTAATGTTTCACGCAGTGGAAATGAAACAAACTAGACTGAACCTGAGTCTCCCTCCCCTAATCCCGTGTGAGTCTTTCCTTATAAATGGGATGTAGCTGGGAAACGTAAGGTCATTTAAGGCTCATGTTTCTTGGAATAAAATAATAGCACATTGGGATACAAGTGTGGTAACATGTGGCAAGTGAATTTTGCTACTCCATCCTGTGATGTTCCAGTTGAGTATTTTAAGTTGATTTGTCTCAACTGATCATAAATCATCACACTGTCGCCCTGACCTGAATAGCCCAAGCAAACCTGATCTCATCAGCTCTTGGAAGCTAAGTAAGGCCAACTCTGGCACATATTTGGATGGGAGAGCTCCAAAGAATACCAGGGTCAGGAGGCAGAGGCAGACTATCAAACCACTTCTCTGAATGTCCTCCATGCCCTTGTAGAAGTGGCCAGAGATCACCATGACTTCCAGGCATAGGCACACGTGCACACAAACACACACACAGCAAAAAATACTCCCCAAAGTCATCATGCTGTTCAATGCCAGCAGCCTAAGGTACAGAATACCCATTTTTAGACCAAATCTGAACACTTGGTTCAAGGAGTACAGGAGCAGGGGTAGCAGATTGTTCAACTGGTATAGGAGTGGATGTAATGGATTGTTCAAGTTGTACATGAGTGGGGTAGCCAGTCATCCTCCTTCCATGAGGGGAACATGCCTATGAGGTTTTATTCCCAAATAAGGTGGAATTCACCCACCCTTTTTGGTGAGTGTGGAAGGTCATGTATGATTGGCCTAGTTCGATAGAACTGTATTCTTAAAAACAACCAGGAATATTGCAGTCTGCCTTGCACCTGCACTCCCCTGCTTTCTATTTGAGGGCCTGATTTTAATTAATTTAGCTTGCAGTTGTTGCATATGAATGATAATATTAAACTGTTGCTTATGTGCCAGGCGTCTATTTTCCCTCTCCATGAATGGAGCTGCTTATGTTTGTCCAGAGATGAAAGGTCAATCAGCAGGTTCTCTTTCACCTTTGCCCCACCCACTGGAGGGGGAAAGGGGGAGAAATCTTCTAGCCTATGTGACTGAGTTTGTTTAATTGGAATCAGAGGGATAACAGATAGTACTTTAAAAGACCTCTGAGGAATGATGCTATGTAAATGTAGGCAGTCAGTCTTAGCCATAACCAGAGATGGAATTTTGGGCAAAAGAAAAAGAAAAAAAGAGAGGCATCAGTCTGCCAAACAGATAAGACTTGTCAATCTTTCATAATATTTTAGAACTACATTTTCAATTCTTTGATTTCATAGAGCAGCTAGATGTTCTCTAATATGCCACTTGTTCCCCCAGTTTATGATATGACCTTTAAAAGGATAAATATTCAAGATATGGATCAAGAACAGACCTTTGCCTTGTGCTCTTCCTAGGCAGCAATCCAAATTCAACAGAACCCCTACTACCTCACCCCTTGTTGGTGTAGAATTTGGAGTTCTGGCTTATTGCCTTAGTAGTTAAAGTGGCCAGGGCTCATAAATCTTCTGCAGTGTCTCAGCAATCATGTCTGAAAAGTTAATATATCTAAAATAGAAGTATCCCCACCAGCATCCTGGAAAAGTTGGCCAGGTTTTTGAGGTCCTTCTAGGAAGAATGTGGTAGACTTTAAAAAAGAGCAAGATGCTGCAGGACTGCAATCTTCTGGTACGTTACCCTCTAGTCCCATAAACGGAGTATCCACTATACTCTCAAAACTCTCCTGGATAGCTCAAATAATTTTTTTGGTATTTTACATCCTCAGATTCTGCCAGTATACACCTTGTTTAGGGTATTTGCTTTAGCTTGCTGTTAATTATCTTTTCTTTCCATATTCAGATCGTCTCTGCCCTCGTGGTCAAGGTAAAAGTGATACCCTGTCTTACAAAATATTGGAATGTCAGTTCTTTACTGCTTTTAGGAACCATTGGATCTCACTACTTTTAATACACTCTTCATTTAATAAACTTCAAGGGGATAACATCCCCTATCAGATGCTAGGCAGTGACCCAAACACAACCTACTTGCCTGCCAAATTTCTGTCTAATGTATTTTCCTTTAGTAAGTAATGCATTATTCTTTTAATCATTGCTCAAGATCATCTGATCATAGGAACTCTGAAAAGGAAAGTAAGTAAGGTAAAGTCAGTCTTTAGTGAACTTAGTTGTGGGCTGCTGTGGCATATGTTACATATAACATTAGGAAAAAAAACCCTCATTATATTCCTGCATAAATATTTCAGGCACGCTATTTTCATATGGGGATCGATCACATCATGGAGCCATTTGGTAAGGGCTAAAATAGGGATGCAGAATTTTAGTAAAAATTCCCAACCACTTTGCTGCTACATGTCCAAGGAGCTTCAGCTGCATACTTTAGCTCTGCAACACACTGACCGCTACATCATGCTGCACCATCCAAAGCTCTTTGTTCTATTGCTTCACTCACTTGGTCTTTCCCTTTTCGCTTACTCATCCCATGGTTTCTTGTCATAATATAACATAAACATAATAGAGGAACATCCCAAGCCATACAAATGACACAGGCTCATCTTCTGAACAGAATGCTTAACAGACTGGGTATATGCCAGTTTGAGAAGAAGAATACCAAATTATTTAAAATTAATTCAATTCAGCAAATTTATTACTGTGTCCTAAGATAGAAGCCATGTCTTTTCTCTGATTGATAGAGTTATAAATGTCACAGTGCATGTTGTAGGGAAAAGGAGCCCAAAAGGTACCAAGATTAGCTATCTATCAAGACTGGCAATTACTTTCTTCCTACTTAAAATCCTGCCTTTCATTTCCTATTGGATCCAATGTTCTTTACCTCCTCTAATGTGCCCTGGTAAAAAGTAGTGAAAATTGCTTTCATATGGAGATGATTGTGAAGTATATCTTATACAGAAAATATTCATTTGGTAAAATAGTTCTAGCCCTTTGTGATGAAATATAATCATAGGCATTATACTAATTTTAAATATGTCAGCACATTTTGCTGGAAATTAGAACACAGCCAATGCAAAACTAAGACTATCTTAAAATAAATGCAACATTTCTCAAACATATCTAACAATAGAATTGTAACTATGGCTGTGATCATATGCACAATTAGACCCAACATGGATGCGAATGCTGGGTGGATTTAAAGGGCGCTATCAGACAACAACATCTGGGAAACACCCGCAGCCATCATCAACCCATTTTGCTCCACTGCAGAAGTGGAGTTAAAAGACACCAAGGGAATTCTGATAGTTAATGAGTTGCAACAGGCCACGGATGGACTTTCCCATGTCTGATCGCTCCAGTGCGCTCTCATGATATCGGGATGGTCTGATCATGCCATCCCAACTCCGTGCCATTGTCCCCCCCCCCTTGCAGTATGCACATCATTGCAAACTCCATAGGGAGCCCTCGGTGTGGAGGTGCAATTCATCAGTCCCTCAGTTAAGCGCATGGGGAAAAAACAGCACAAAAAAAAGACTCATAGTCGCATCTGATCATGCACTGACGGACTGCGCCCACAGCTTCAAAGGGAGGTGTGATTGTGCAACTGTGGGTCAAATTCCTCCAGAGGAAATAGCCTCGCTTCCCCCCACCCCCATTTTTTCTGGTGTGTGTGACCGCAACCTATTATAACTATTACAACACAACAAAGCCAACTGATTATCAGTCTTTAATCTTCATGATGATTCCTAAATTGCATCTAGGATCTTATTAAGTGGAAGAGGGCAGCTGTTTTATTACTGCAAGTGGAATGTACAGCTTTTTCATGAAATACTTTCCCCCATTTTACAAAAAAACAGACAATGGACATAAGCTTGCATACACACAAGGGCTTCCCCACAGAACAAAGCTGACCCCTTTCCTTGTTTCCTGAACCATTCACAGCACTTCTGGACTTTACTTCCAACAGAAGAGCTATCTATGTCTGTTGCGGATGCAGTGACCCTGCTCCATACAAAGGCTCCAGTACAAAGTTTAATGATGGGCACTTTCACACATGCTGAATAATGCACTTTCAAGGTGCTCCAACAATTGTTTGCAATTGGATTTTGCCATTTCACATAGTAAAATCCAGTTGCAAAGTGCCATGAAAGTGGACTGAAAGTGCATTATTCAGCATGTGTGCAAACTTCAAATGTTTAGAGTACGGGATGTGTGTGTGTTGATTGTGCTAAATATTTGTTTTGTATCTGCTACCGTAGATTTTAAAAACACTTAAACATTTTATTGAGAGTAGCAAAATATACTCACAGTATGCTTGCTTGTAACGATGTGTAATCAAGGCACTCTTTGTCTTTTCAGTCTCCAAATTCAGATATTCTACAGAGCCAAAGCCAAATTTTTGTATCCTGAATGCACCGTTTTTAGGTCCTGCTCCATATATGTAATTCTCAAAAATATCAATTCTGTGAGGATGGAGTAATCCTTGAATTATTAAAAAAAAAATCCAGAAATTCATTTCAGATGCTATCATGGTTTAGTTCAGCATCAACAAATAACAGTATACTCTTGTTAACAATTTAATTCTACTCTTGGTGAGAAACATACAAGCTGGCCCTCTTCAAAGTGTCTACAATAGTAATGCTGCTCTAGGTGAGAAACACACAAGCTGGCCTTCTTCAAAGTGTTTACAATAGTAATTTGCTTCTGTCTGAGGTACATATGTCCCTATTAGATGTGCTCAATTTTAAGTGCTCAGGCTAGGACACCTAAGCAGAAGAGGAGTTGGTTTTTATATCCCAGTTTTGTCTACCCTAAGGAGTCTCAAAGCAGTTTATAGTCACCTTCCCTTCCTCTCCCCACAAAAGGCACCTTGTGAAGACGCAATTGATAAGCCACGGGAAGAAGCTACATGCTTAGAGCCAGTTTGGTGTAGTGGTTAAGTGTGCGGACTCTAATCTGGGAGAACCAGGTTTGATTCATCACTCCTCCACTTGCAGCTGCTGAATGACCTTGGGTAAGCCATAGTTCTGTCAGAGCTGTTCTTGAAAGAGTAGTTCTTGAAAGAGCTCTCTCAGTCCCACCTACCTTACAGGGTGTCTGTTGTGGGGAGGGGGAAGGAAAGGAGTTTGTATGCTGCTCTGAGACTCCAAGTGAAGGGCAGGGTATAAATCCAATCTCCTCCTCCCCTCCTCCTCCTCCTCCTCCTCCTTCTTCTTAGCTACGGCCCACCTTGCCTATCTGCTACAACATTCCAGAGTTTTGTTGGTTAATATCTTCTCTTCAACATTACATATACATGGGGGAAAGGTCAGAAAACACAATACATGCATTCTACAGTGTTCTGTTTACAATTTCAATGAGAAAAGGTTCCTCACAGTCTCAAGAGGGTTATTTTTGACAGTAGGAGGAATGGAAATGTATCATATTGACCTTGGTGTTTTACTGTTCAATCCTATGCAGAGTTACTGCAGTCTAAGAATGAAATCACTGAGGTTAGTCTGCTGTGCGTAGTATTACGTTATTAGGACCTCATATGTCCTTGTCAAGAGAGAGATGTGAGAACCTCCAACACACCCTGTTCTTTCACTACAACTAAGTTTTCAAGTTTGTTACAGGCACCTGCTATGATTTCTTTTTATTATATTTTTATTTTGACTTTCCTCTATGAAACTCAGGGATTGTCCCAGTTTCCCCTTCTCTTTTTAATCCTCACAGCCACTGTATAAGATAGATCAGGCTGGAAGAGACAACAATTGGCCTGAGGTCACACAGTGACCCAATGGCAGAAGGGCCATTTAAACCAAAATCTCCCCATTTCCAGTCCAATGCTCTACGGATCACACCACATTGGCTGTCAATTATATCGTATATAGAATTGTATGTATAGTTACCTTAACATTTTAAAGAGCAATATGATACTAAAAAGAAAACTCAAACATCTTTGTATACTTCTATGATCCATGAAACTACTGGAGATGTACATCTGATAAGCCATGTGTTAAACCTCCTTGGGGCACCTTCTTTGGGGGGCCTAACTCGGTCCCTGTAAATCCAATCCTTACCAAACTTGGAGAGCAAGTAGAGGAGAGACAGCTGGAGAAGCCCTGTGAGTTTGGTGTGTCTAGCACACCGAGGGAGGGGTCATCCCACCATGTCACAGAGTCACTGAACCAGTTTGGTTCATACAAATGGGTGGGGTGGGGGTTGTCCGTGATGGTTTGTGTTTGGTCTGTGGGTGCACCACAAACTAAACCCATTTTCCCAGTTCAGACCCATCCCTACTTAACACACACACACACAAATTACTCCAAATCCTAATTTCTAAGAACAGTATCAGACCATCTACCCTAGCATCCTGTTCTCCATAGTTACCACCTTACACCCTCAGTAGGCCTAAAGGCAGTCGAGGGAAACCTCCAGCAACTGGCATTCAGAAAAGCACTGTCTATAAATACAGAACTCTCATTTAGTCATCATGGCTATTAATAGGTTTATCCTCCATGACTCTGTCTAATTCCCTTTTAAAGCCATCTAAACTAGTGGGCATTACTACATGTTATGGCAATGAATTCAATAAGTCAGGTTAAGACATACTTCCTTTTTCCTGTTCTGCATTTAGTGTACTTGTTCAGGTGCTATTAGAACATTTTCTATGCTGTGTGTAATTTTATGAATGATAATATCATCTTTTCTTTTAGCCTTTTGTTTTGGGAAACATACTTCAATCGCTTGACCTTTTTGACTGGTCTTTTCTCCCAGTTCTATAATATCTTTTTTGAGATGCAACTACGCGCTGTACTACACACATCCCAAACATGGCCACATAAAATGTATACAGTATTCTGTAAAGATAAAATACATTCTTTAAGTAGAAAACCAAATCCTGCAATTATCTATAAAATAAACACAGATGCATACTGTATTTTATACACAGAACCTGATTTGCTACAGAATATGAATTACTTCTGCGCAAAATTCATGGGTTCCAGAAATGTAGAGCACATTTCTCAAATTTATGCATCTTTACAAACAGCGTTCCGTGTGCCTTGGTGTCTAGTCATGCCGGCCACATGACCACAGAAACATCTTCGGACAGCGCTGGCTCTTTGGCTTTGAAACAGAGATGAGCACCGCAACCCTAGAGTCGGATTCGACTGGCTTTCGAGTAAGGGAACCTTTACCTTTACCTTACAATATAAAATAAATTTTAAAGTAGAAATCCCCATGTTAATCTTAAAGACATTATAGAAGTGATGGGACTATGGTAGCTTTCCTAAAAAGTATGCATACCTTGTTTACTGCTCACACATATGACCAAATCAGAGCCATCAAAAAGCACACTTCCTATTACAGATAATTCAAAATCTGCCCAGAACAAGCGTTGACTGAAATGATCAACTACAAGACCTGTAAAAATAAAATATTTTTCAAGATATTTATTATGAAACATTTTCTGGAAAAAACAAACAAACACATATGTGCACTCCTCCATAACCAGGCAATGTTGTCGTTGTGAGAGCTGTTTGTAAGGTTGATTCATTTTGGCTTTTCACAACAGTATGAACACTTTACTGTGTGGATTCTCTTATATGCTAATACAGTCTCTGATATATCATAAAGTGAACAAGAGGACCCAAACAAACAACCACCTTTTTGTAGGATAAAATTATAAGCCTATTTCCTATTTATAATGCCCCAGAAAACCAACATGAATCAGCAAATTCCAAGCTATTTCCAGGAAAGCATTCAGTGTATAGGGCTGTGAGCATAATGGTTACTCAACCCATATGTAATATGGTTAGATTACAATGAAGGAATATAAGGACTGTAGCAGAGAGCTCATCTCATTTGTGTAATAATCATGACACTACACCATAGTTATTTATATTCATCCACCAGTTATTGCAGATTTTATATAGCCAAATTAGAAACAAAACAAGTGGGAATACACAAGGATTTAGGGTAGGCATCTCATTTCCTCCTCCCCTGCTATTTCTGTTTTCCCTTTCCTGAAAGCCCCCATAGCTTTCCTGAAACCCTTTTTCCAGATTCCATCTCCCTTTCCCATCCAACAGCCAGCCTACATTTATCTGTCCCTTTGTCTTTAGGTTTCCCTCTCCCCCCAGTAGCCTCTACCTAGGAAAACTATGGTCCAGTTCTGTGGTGCTGGCACTCAGCAAGGCCCACTTGCATGGTAGGGAACCCTCAAGGACTTTTGTGGGGCACCTTACTTTCCCCGTATCCCTCTCCCCACACTATTTCCTCTTTCCATCTTCCTGTCAGTCCCCATATCCTCTCCCCTTTCCCTGGCTTGTTCTCACCTTCTTAGCCATTTAACAACCTACCTTTTATCTGCCTCCCATCTTCAGCTATATTTATTTACTTCATTTATACCATACCTTTCTTCACATTGGGGACCAAAGCAGCTTTTGTTGTTGTTAGCACCTTTTAATGTTCTGATTGTTATATGGTTTTATGATTATTATACTATTTATTGTCGTTTTATCCTGTTGTAAGCCGCCCTGAGCCAGCCATGGCTGGGAGGGCGGGGTATAAATGTAATAAATAAATAAAATAAATAAATACATTATTCTCCTCTCCTAAAAGTATTTGACTGCCCCCAAATCACCCAGTGAGCTTCAACAGCAACATGGGGATTTGAACCTGGGTCTCCCAGACTTTATTCTGAAGCTATAACAACTATATCACATTGGCTTTCATAAGGTGGCTGCTGTTGAAGAGTATCAGGAAGCCTGGCCTAGGTGAGTCCACCCTCCAAACCAGCCATTTTCTCCAGGGGAGGTGATCTCTGTTGTCTAGAGAACAGTTGCATTTCCAAGTGATCTCCAACCCCTACCTGGAGATTGGCTACCCTAATTCCCCTGGAGGAAATGGTGGCTTTGGAGGCTGGAGTCTATGGCATTGTACCTCTCTGATGTCCATCCTCTCCTCAAATCCCACCCTCCCCAGCCTCCATCTCCATCATACCTCTGGCTGGCATCCCTATCTCCTTCCCATCCAACAGCCAGCCTACCTTTATCTGCTCCTCTGTCTTAAGTTTTCCCTCCCCCACTAGCAACCTCCATTTAGGAAAATGGTGGCCCAGTTGTGTGGTGCTGTCCACTGGGCCAGGCCCACTTGTATGGTGGAGAACCATCAAGAGCTTTTGGGATGAGATCTTACATTTTACATATTTCTCCTCTCCTTCTTATCTGCACAACAATCCTGTGAGGTAGATTAGGCTGAAAGTATGTGACTAGTCCAAAAAATTTCTAAACAACATTTCACATTCTATGACATTTCAGCACAGTATGTCGATTTTTAGCTCTACATTTGTTTCAGTTTCGTTTTTCCAACTTACATTAGCACCCAACTGATAAACATGCGGAAATATTTGCTGTTGTTTACCCAGTATATTTGGGTATATTTGGAAAGCTGGTATTTTAATAAAAAACATTTGTATTAAAACATTTGGGATAAGTACTTAAGTACTGCTAATTCACATAGCCAGAAAAACAAAATAAATGCACTGTTTCACTAATCTGTAGGCAATGACACTACAGTTATATCCGGCAGCCCATAATTTAGTAAAGAATGCTTAAATGATTAGATTATTGCAGTCAGGTTAATAGCTGTAGATGGTAAAACATATGAACCATAAAATGATTTAATTTTTTTCTTGCTGCTGAAATAATGTGTCATTTTATAAGAACAAAGGAAAAAATTCTTTCTGTTGAAGTAATGTGCAATTTTTTAAAAAAAAAATCAATTACTGCAAATTATATATAGCTACAAAAATATTCTACAGAAAGAACAAAATTGATCAAGAACTGGGAGGGTGGGGTGGGGAGCAGCTTTTGTTTTGCAGCTCTGAAAAGATATTTATGGTCCCGTTTGGATGGAGATTGCAAAATGACTTTGTAATCCAGATAACTTCGGTAACTCTACTATTTTGGACCTCTCCTCACACATGTATATGGTTGTTGGACTTGTGTTATAATACAGCATTAAATTTTGTAATTTTGATTCTTGGTGCGTATACACAGCTTTCTTTGTTTCTTTCTTTTGCATCAGTATGCTGATGACACCCAGCTCTATCTGTTAATAGATGGCCATCCATCTTCCATTCCTACCAACTTAGCTGAGGCTTTGGATGCTGTGGCTGGATGGTTGCAGCAGAGTTGGTTGAAGTTAAATCCATTGAAGATGGAGGCCCTGTACCTGGGCCGAGGGGGGTTGGATGTGGGCACCAGGCTCCCCACACTGGAAGGGGTATTTTTGGTATCAGCCCAGACAGTGAGGAGTCTAGGAGTGACACTGGATACCTGTCTTTCCAAGGAGGCCCAGGTTTCTGCAGTTGCCAGATCTGCATTTTTCCATCTTAGGCAGATCAGGCTACTGAAGTCATATCTTTCCCCCCAAGACCTAGCCACAGTGACCACACAATGGTCACTTCCAGACTTGATTACTGCAGCTTGCTCTATGCAGTCTTACCCTTGAAGCTGATCCAGAAATTATAACTGATACGGAATGCAGCGATGTGCCTGCTGACGTCAACGCCTGTGCGGGCTCACATTAGGCACGTGCTCCACCAATTGCATTGGTTGCCAGCTGAGTACCAGATTCACTTCAAGGTGCTGGTTTTGACCTTTAAAACCTTATACAGCCTGGGACCAACATATCTAAGAGACCACCTCTTCTCATATATGCCTTGAAGAACATTACGCTCTAAAGATCAACACCTCCTGGTGGTCCCTGGCCCGAAGGATGCCCATCGTGCCTCAACCAGGGCCAGGGCTTTCTCTGTCCTGGCCCCAGCTGGTGGAACATGCTCCCTAATGAGACCAGGGCCCTGTGGAATCTTCTTCAATTCTGCAGAGCCTGCAAGATGGAATTGTTCCGCCAGGCCTTTGGTTGAGGCAACAGGCCCCCATATATGGCCTCCTTGAGGTTGCTGTCACCCATTTATTTACTGACCACTGACAATTGGTCTTTAACTCACTGCACCATTGGGCCAGAACTTTATAGCCAAGTGATGCTGTTTCAAGCTGTACCCATTTGTTGGAATGTTTTATCATGTTTTAAACTGAAATTGTATTTATTATAATGATGTTACCCACCCTGAGCCTGCTAGTAGGATTGGTGGGATATAAATGCAAATAATAAATAAATAAAAATTAATACATCTAAGAATATTTTTTTTAAATTAAAAACATATTATTAGATCTCCCATACACATAACAAACCAAATTAAAAAAAATAAATCAGAATTTGGAAAACAATTTCACATGCAAAAAAAAAAAAAGGAGAAGGGAAAGGGTTTTGTACCTGTAGGTCTTTGTAAATTCTTTTGCACTAATATCCTTCTCAAAGTGCCATCCATTGCTGCTTCTTCTATGTGAGAATGATCTCCAATGACTGTCCAGTACATCATGCTGAAAATTCCAAATACAAAATTGTCTACTGATAAGTTACACAATAACAAATATAGGAGGAAGCCAATGGAAATTTGTAAGCATTTGTTCCACTGAATCAGAACTGCATACTCTGACTGTATCTACCACACAGAACTCATAGAAGGGACTCCTTCTGCATCATCCCACACTGCCACCAGAGCTGCTTGGGATGGAGTCTTTGGGGATGTAGGAGGCTTTGCAAGAAAAATGGGGAATCAACGCAAGCTGCCAAACCTCTTATATGATGACCACCACCACCACCACCACCATTATTATTATTAATAATAATAATATTTCTAGATCACCCAATCCCTGAGTACACAAGGCTCTGGGTGATTTACGACTTAAAAAAACAATATAAAATTACATATTAAAATCAACAATCAATTAGTCCTAATTTCATCCAAAACCTACTCTGGACTGTTCTTCTATCTAGTGGGCAGGCTAGAGAGGAGGCCAAAGTGGGCAGAATGAAGACAACAAGCTAGAGGTGAAGGTATAGCTGATTCCCACTTTCAGCTGCATTCCTCCATGTCATATCCCAGCTGTGTTCTTGAGATTTCTCTGGACCTTGGGAGTAGTTTGGGAATGTGCAGGGAGTTGTGAACCAGTACAAATAAAGTTAAATAAACACTAAGATAACAGTCCTACTCAGGTCTATTCATTGGGGGTTACTGCAATTCTCTAGCCATCTGAATTTTCTATAGCTAACTATGGCATCACTGGAAAAGACAATAATGGTAGAAAAAGTTGAAGGCAGTAGGAAAAGAGGAAGACCTAACATGAGATGGATTGACTCAACAGAGGAAGCCATGGCCTTCAGTCTGCAAGACCTGAGAAAGGCTGTCAATGATAGGACCTTCTGATTGTCATGAATTCATATGGTTATCAATCATAAATCAGAAGTGATTTGATGGCACATAACACATAAAACTATGGTATATAATACATAAAAGTTTTTAAACACAGTACATACAGAAAAGAATAGGTATGATAAAAGGTTTTCATAACAACGTACCCTTTGGGTGGATTTACAGCAATTGCATATGGCTCTCCTGCCATATTTGTAAGGAGCCTTGTACAATTTGGTCCATTTATCTGTCCTACATTGACAGAATATCTTAAACTTGTCCAGTGAGTTGTATAATAACTGAACCAGTGCATTCTTGAGTGATCAGTCCAATAAATGTTTCCAGCTATCCAATCCACTGCAATATCTCTAGGTCTTCTGAATTCTGGGCACTAGAAGAAAATACAGACATTACAAACTCATAATGATAGCCATTTCTTTGACGTAGTTTGTGGACTTTTTCATGTAATCTAGGATTTTGATATGTTCAAAGGAACATTTGACATACAGCATTTGAAACATGAGTTTCAAGAGTCATTGAAATCTACATGCTTTATAGTTTAATATGAAAGGTCTGAGACTGAATATCAGCAGTCAGCACAGTTTGTATCATCTGATACAAATTCTATCTGCCTCCATAAAATACCTCTAAGAAACCCAGAAATTACAGGTAAACTAGGTGTTTTTTGTATCATAGCTTGCCATAGACTCCTGAACCAGAGGGTTGTTTTTAATTATCTTTTGTAATGGCCACAAACTCTATGTCAGATTTTGCTGATGATTGTAAATGAAAGAGTTTTTAACTGGTGGTCACTTTGCCATTAGGCAATCTGACAGTGTGAACAGGCAGAAAGCAGCCAGCTAGACATTTGCTGACTTTCTAAAAGAAAGAGGAAAAAAAAGGATATCCTAGCAACCTCTGACAGTTAAAGGAAATCCACTGTGAGGGAGCATATGTGAGCGATGCAGTCACATGCCACATCACCTTGCCTTCAGTCTGTTGAAAAAAGGTCTGGGAGTTCCATCCTACACACAGAGAGAGCAGTAGTACATAGGCATGTAGGTAAGCTAAAAAACCCAAAATGAAAAAGATAACGTCAGGTCAAACCAGCTCAACTGCCACTAGACAGGTAGTTCTGTAGCCTAATTTTTCTTTGTGATTAATCAGTATATGTTTATCACCAAAACTCCTCTATACTAGGTCCACCAGTGACACACCAGTGGAAAACTGACTTATAGTTTGACCTGTCAGAATATTTGACAAGATTTCATTTTTGTAGTGCACTCTGACAGCAGAAACAAAGGATTTATTGTCCCTATGATCGCTACATTCAGTTTTTTGGCCACAATTAGAGTAAATTCCTTTTATCTGATGATCATGGACCAGCCATCATAACATTTATTTACATCTAGGGTGCTTATATTGCTGCATTTTTCCAGGGTGCAATATTTCTCCATTTTAAGGTTATACTTTCACTTGTTGGTTCCATTATAATTTCAACAATGAACTGATTTTTTCAGAATAATACCATTGCAAAAAAGAATGACACAGTGTATGCAGATGGCATTTGCAGAAATTCTTTTTTATAAACTAGAAGGTCAGTTTAATCTCCAGATGGTGTGATATGGAGTGTATAAGGTAATTTAGATTATTTATACAAAAATATGTAGGTCAATCCTAGATAGAGTTACATCCTTCTAAGTCTGCTGACTTCAATGAATTTGGAAGGGCATAACTCTGCTTAAGACTTGCATTGTTTATCCTTCAAAAATGAGTTGGGGGGACTGCTCCAGAATAAAATGAAATTTAAATAAAAATTCTCACAAAAGTATTGTGTTGAAACAATTATTTGTGTAATTAATCTGTCTAGAAAAATGGGTTTAAATTCTTTGGAATCTTGTATAGCAGAGAACTTGAGCCCTATTTTACTTGTGAGGATGACCCTGACATATAGGTGTATAATATACCTTTGGTTCAATCTGGGATAGGCAGAAGACAGCCCCCTAAAAAGATTTTTAGGAGACAAATATAATTTGACCTGAGTCATCTTATATCTGGGAGGCAGGGAGCTTAGCCTTATATAAGGATACTGTTACAGAAGAGTTCAAGCTTCAGCTTTTATGTGAACAAACGAGAGAGCTGCACTTTTCTGAATCAATGTTCTCACAAATTCCTAATCCATTTCTCTACATCTTTTTGTTGATGATAGTTTGCACAGACAGTGGGGAAATAGGCCACTTTCATAGACCTCAGGATGCCCTGCTGTGGACCCTCTGCAGCCTACATTTACATTTCCGAAACAAGGCTAATACCACACCCAAGTGGTGGAACAGTTTTGGTCAAGGATTAGGATTTACATTTTTTTCCTTCTGCAGTGTACAAAAGTAAGTCTACAGATATTTAAAATTACTAATTAGTATGATGGCAATAAATTACAAAAGAAAGAAATCTATGAATAGTTAATAGGTTTGAGGCAAGAATGTGAAGAGACCTTTGAGGCAAGAATGTGAAGAAAGAACCCTGGCATCTGACAGTTCAGAACAGTGAGATTTCTAGGGCAGGTGCAGAAAAGTTTCTTTGAAATGCACATAAACTCTATAAATCTTTTTACAGTCCCTTTCTTTTACATAAGGTTATTGATTATGTTTTCCTTTTTCTGAGATTCCTCTATTTCATAAAAGATACTTAGGAAAGCTTTGGAGATAAATGTTTATCCACAACAGTATTAATGCTTCACTCTTGAGATTCACACACCAATGTCACTTTTGAATAGTTAGATGTGTGACAGCCCTATGCTATCTTTGCTTATATACTTTTGGGTTGACAGACATCCAGATACTTCTCACTATTTCAGCAGCAGAAAATGGGATGAAATAATAAACAGTAACATTCTGAAACAGTCCTCAGTGACCTTTTTGACAATCATAACATCTAGGTTTGAAATTTGTTTTTCTATCCTGTAAAGAATCCAATTCCATAATCACAAAATTAGAAAATGTATATGACTTTAATTGAGACTCTTTTCTGAGTTATCTCTATTTCTTCAAAGCTGCTTGGGCAGCATTTTATCCACAAAGATCCTCTTAGATTCCTCCTGCTGGATACTGCTACAGGATGGAAACTGGCAAAACTCTTCTTTGTTTAAAGTGGAATGGAAAAAAAAACACACAAAGAAATCACTCTGTGTTCCAATAAGCTTGGAATACACATGGTACCCAAATAAACTGGGCATCCTACAGCTAGGATGTCATGATTGCTTTAATTATCTTCTGCTTCAGATGACTGCACTGATATTCAGAGTAAATTCCTGTCTTAATTTCTCAAACCAACAAAGCTGAAGAACTTGACTGGACTATAGTTGTCTACCATTCAAACCTAAATCCATTTGGGAGTGAGTTTCACAGTCTGCAACACAAACTTGCTTCAAACACAGCAGTTTTTCTTAGTGTTAGCTATGCCCATTCAATATACCAAACAATCACAGGCCAATTAGTAGCCACGCCAATTGTTTTGCCCTAGTGCAAGCAACAGGATTAGCGTATTCAGTAGAAGCAACAAAATCCAAAAGAGCCAATAATGTAATAAGATCCCTATACTGCTAGGTCAAGGGTTGTCCCATCTGAGGGTAGCTATATCTGTGGATCTGGAACACACTGACAGTGTTGGGGAAATGAGGGATGCAGGAACCTTTTCATGCACCCTCATTTCCACTGTGTTCAGTTCTGGGAGGGAGAGAAGCTGGCTTCCCAATTGCAGTTTATTTTATTACACACTCTTAAGTCAGAAAACATTTTTGTAGCATTTCAATATTCAACGTAGAATATTTCAACACAACCCCAATGCATAAACAGTGTACTTATAATTCTATAAAAGATATCCTTGGCTGTTCTGCCAAGACCCATAACGGCAGGGTAGTTGGTTAGAATAACTCCAAACCAAACTAATTCAGCTGAGTTATGTTTGGGTGACTCACAGATTCAAGGAAGTTAGTTTCTGATATGCTTATCTATTTAGAATATGATAGTGACTTCTGCAAAGTATAAACATTCCCAGAAAGCAAAAGTTATGTGAGGCAAAGTGTACAGTGATATCCTGGAGGCCACACACAGTACATAGCAGCAGCCTGAAGCCTCCTGGGAAACAGAACCAAAGTTTCAAATACAGAAGCTAATTACTATAGAAATTAAAGTATCATAGGTGTACCAGAGGTTTTACAGAGTTTTAGCCAAGGACTGAGGTTCAGTTCAGCTCTAATTCCATGACATGTAGAAAACAGATAGTTTTGCAAACATGGGGTACCCCCCCCCCGGGGTGCAGAAAGATCTGAGAACTTTAAACAATGGATGGGGCATTAAATCCTTCCCTAAGAGGGTTTGTCAGAAGTCCCAATCAACACACTAAACAACAGTCCTGTAGGTAGGTCAATTTATTGAGGAATGAATAGGCATCGTAAGACTCTTGTGTCAGTAATGGCAATTGCTAACAGAACACTAGAAGAAATACCCCCTTCAAGCCAGACCCCTTGATACCCAGGGGCTAATATAGAGGTCTCAAAATGCGCGGGCTTCCTAACAGCTACATATTCCCAAGCAAGATGCACAGGAAAATGAAAGCAGGTTAATGCAGACAGAGCAGTGTCTCAAGGCCAGGGCCAATAAGCGAGCAAGGCAGAGACAGCAGCGGAGAAAGAAAAACAAAGTGGCAGCATCCCCCCCCAACCAACATTCCATTCCATGGCAGCTAGCTGACAGGGCTGTCTGCTTGTGAACAGACACATATGCTCTAATATGCATGCACTCTAATATGCTGGCTGCTGCAGCTGCCACTCTGTGAGAAGGAGGAAGAAGGTGGGAGAAGGAACAGGAGCCATTGTTTTCCACCCACACTCAGCTGCGGAGGTGGCAAAACTGGAGAGGGGAAGGGGGAGCACAGGAGTCACCCCCCCACACACACACACTGAGCTGGCAAAGCTGAAGGTGTCATGGGCAAGGGAGTAGTTGCTACCCCCCTGCCAAGCTGATAAAGCTGGAGGCAGCCAGTGAGAGCTGTCAATGATCCCCCACCAAGAGGCAAAGCTGCAGAGGTGGTGGGTTGCAGGAGTCATTGCTGTCTTTCCTGTCTATCTGCAAAAGAGGGGGGTGACAGAGAAAGGGTGGGGTCAGAAGAAAGAGAAGGTGAGTGGCAGATGTGGCGGGTGAGGAAAAAAGAGAGATGAATATCAGAGAAGGGAGGGAAAGAAGAGGAAGTAAAGGCAGGGGGAACGGGATGCTCCCTTCCCACAAGTTTCTTGCAGGTCCCCACTTGTTCCCCCAAATTTCCTATAGTACCATTGTTATTTTTTTGATGTAGAACCAATCACTGTGAAAGCTACTGTCTGTAAACAAATGAATATGCTGAGTCTGTTCCCACAGCTCCATCCTGACTGTTATTTGCTCTATGTCCCAATAATCTTATGCTGTATTTCATAGAACTTCAAGGAGAACTTCAACTCTTTGTTCTCGTATCTACTTCTGGTCATTGTGGAAAAAAATATTCAAGTCCCATTAATTCAAGGATCCTAGAAAAATACGTAGTCATATGTTGCAATGGGACGTATGTCATTAAAAACAATAAAATAATAAACCACTTAAAAAAACTAGTCCTTTGTAGATGCATCCACACATCATTGGATTTTGTGCTATTATTGTACAGTAGGGTGGGAACCAACATTTGATTCCAAAATCATCCGTTTTTAGCATTTGCCATGGTGGTCATGTTCTCCCGAGGCTGCAAAGATGCACGCCAGAGCCTGTGGTTAGGAGGGGGCCCAATTGTCCATGCCACCTTTGGAGCCCTTGCATTAGGCTCCCAGCCATGGGCGCTAGAGAGCTCTTCCTCCGGTGACCTCGCTGATGAGGCGAGGCTATTCCATGCCCCAAAGGTCCTGCTGCAGAGTGTCCTGCATGGAAACTAGAATCGCACATCGGAGCAAGCGGTGGGTGGCCAAGCGAATTGAAATTTGAAAGTAGCTACAGCATTGAAATGTGAGTCTAAGTGAAAGCGAGAAGCACCAAAGATCTAGCCGAAAACCTCCCCTTAAACAGCGAAGGGGGAGGGACCTCTCCCCCGATAAGAAGAAAATCAATGTATTTTTAACCACAGACTTAAGGGGGGGTGGGCTATAGATGCAAGATGGACTAAAATAAAGAGCTTGTAAGAACTTACCAGGCTTTGCAAAGAGTTCTAGAGACTGTGATAACTTTTATAAAAAGTAAACAATTTCTCAATGTGCCGCATCCACGGAGGGATGAGAAAGACAAACAAACAAAACCTAAGCTGCCGTCCAGAAATGCCAGCCCAGCGAGTTCTGTCTCTAGACAGGACACAAAAACAGAGCTTCAAAGGATGCTGACTGAAGCGTTGCGACCCCTGCTGGAACAAGTTACGGCATTACACCATAAGTTTGATGCACAGCAAACTCAATTGAACGAGAAAGTTTAAAAAACAGAAAAAATGGAGCAAGAGCTTAAAGAGGTGGATGCCAACGCTAAGAAGCTTCAAAAACAACTGCAGATGATGGAGAAACAGAGACAAACCAATGAATCCCTTTTGTTACAGCTGCAAATGGAAAGGGCAAGTTATGTCCTAAGATTTCAAAGTGTCCTGAAAGAGAAGGGAGAGAATCTGAAGCAGATTGTGTGTGATGCTTTGGGCCCGATTGCAGAAATTAAAATGGATACATTACAAAATGAAATTGATACAATATTTAGGTCATATTCAGAATTTATAAGAAAAAATAATCTGCCCCGGGAAGTTATGGTGAGATTCCCCAGAAGACAAGTGAGGGATCAAATACTTAAAGTGACAAACGGAGCTACCTTGAAAATCAAGGACAAAGAAATAATAGTGTTGAAGGATATCCCGTTTGAAATATGAAGGAAAAGAAGGAAATATAGGGACTTGGTTCTATTTCTACAGAAAAACAATGTTGCCTACAGATGGACTGTCCACGAAGGCATAATCTTATAGAAAAAGCAATTAAAAAATCCCCTACGGGGGGGCAAAAACAAACAAACACATTTGATTCCAAAATCCACTGAAATAGGAGTTTACAATCATCCCTTCTAAAGATCCTAATCTTAATTCCAAAAAATGCAATTACTGTAGATACAAATTTTTACAGAAAGTAATTCAGACTGTACTGACTCTCAAGTAATGATCTTTTGAACTTGATTGCTAAAGATCTGTTGATGATGTGTCCTGATGTTTCATAGCCAGAATACACCTCCTGTGCTAAAGTTGTAACTAGAGAAGATGTTGAGGCATCAAATACAGCTATCTAAACAGGCTGAAATAGGACTCAGTTCTGCAGCTGGCTGGAAAGAGGAGGACTCCAAGTGGGTGCTGTTTGGTTTTTTTGGGGACAAATACTGTTTACAGACTAGGGCTGTCTGTCTGGATACCTATCAATCCAATACAGATCTGTGGTTATTCAATGAAAAAGGCAAACTGGGAGATAATATTGGCTACAATATAACATTGGCTATAATTTAACAGAATAGAGAGAATCATTTCAAAATTGGTTTCAGCTGGAATTTAAATCTTTGGTTTACAGCTCACAGAGCCAGTGGATACCAATTTGCTAATTTCATAAAAGTGTACTTGAAAATTGTTATGTAGCAACAAGTCTATTATGTTTGCAAATACAAATGCTGATAAGCAAAAAATGCATATACATGTAAGCAGATAAAATAACAAAAATATATTTTATATGCATGTTTCTGAATATTTTAATGTAGTGTATGTTAATTTAGAAATGTATGCTATATAAAACAATATCTAAAATCTAGGAGATAAATCAGAACACTTTTGCATGTAATGTTTAGTTAGAAATTGGAACTACATCCATTGAAGCAATTTGAGAATGACATTGATCACACTTGCTTTGGTAAAAATTTGCTGAATAAGCAGCTCCAAGGGTGGGAGGGGGGGCCTGATATCATTGGCAGACTGCGCTATTCAAAATTAACCAGCACATAAATTTGAATTAAATCTTGATTGTATATGTTAAATGTGTTCTACACAATAACCAAGCTAAACAAAAACACTTTTCTAGTTTACTTACTATCACGCCACTACTGCTTTGTCTTCTTTCTCCCTGATGAAACTTTTTATAGAAAATTCCTCCAGGATTAAACTGAGTACTCCAAACAATCATTTCTCCTTGATAATACAGATCCATTCCAGTTATTCTTGAATTATGTTCAATGTGTGCAATCTGTTGATGAACATCACTGTAGTTGAATGGATATATAAAACCCAGGATATCAGTGTCATTAGCAATGTAGAGAACTTGATCTTCAGAGCCTGGAGATTATTGTAATGAAATACAAAAATAAAGTAAATTTCAGCTACTTAAGAATCAATGTTTTTATGTCTTTTAAATGTTCATATTTATTTGGAGAATTTATTTCTATAAACCGATGTTGCACTTGCCGCACCCCCTCCCCACAATTTAATCTTGGGTAGTTTGTCTTAAGTCAGTGAGACTGTCAAGAAAATTCCCCAGTGGAGTATAATATGAAATAAAATCCTGTAAATGAACAGTCTGTCTTTAAGCACATTTCAATTTAGTACTGATGTAGTCTAACACACAAGTGTCCCATATGTAGGTGAATAAGGAATATGTTAAGCTTTTGACCAGCCACATTTTTAAACCTCATTACTTGCAAGCCTGGCAATGCAATAAAAAACTTAAATCCATAAATGTATGTTCTCTTTTTTTTAAATGCTCATTCTTTATGCAGCATTAACAATTTATTAGAATTAAGAATGAATATAGCATCTAGGTAATACATCACATCCAAAATTTATCACAAAAGCAGTGTCTTCTTGATATGAGCAGACATTATAAAAATTCTATCAGCTTTTAGCAAGGGATTTTGAATATTAGCTTATGATCTATGACAACTGCATTGACATTTCAGTTTTGTATAGTAATTCTCAGCCATATTATAATCGATGTTTAATTATATGGATTAGGTAGTTCCAAAGAACCATAAAGGAAGGAATGTAGCTGCTAATGCTTTTCTGGAAATGTTTGTGCCAGTAAAGACCAAGCAATACTGTAATACGTATGTTCAGTAAGAGTAATTATGGTTCCACTTTCTCAAGAGGTTACACAACATTTTGTGCAAGGAGAACAACATATTTTGATTCAACTTCATTTTTTTTCTCATGCAGCGCTTTAACATGAGATATAAAACAGCCCTTTTATTGAGTGCAAGGATAACTCTAGACCCCAAAGACCTGTTCAAGAGTTTTTGAAAAATTCAAAGCAAACGTGGAAGTTTCTTTTTAAGTGAGACCAGGAGTGGACTGGCCATTTAAATTACAGGGAAATTTCCCAGTGGACTTCTAACCTAGAAAGCCATTGGTGACCCCCTATGAACAGTCAAGATCCAGCAACACTGCCAGCAATTCAGGGGCCTCTTGGTTCAGATCACTGGCAATCATAATCTGTGTCACCTCACCCATTCACTCCTGTACTGCTGTCAGTTTTAAAAAGGAAGCAATGGATGAGCTAAAAATCCCATTGTTGGAACTGCTGGGTTGAGTGGCCCCTGTGGTCCTGGCTTGTAGCACCTTAAGGTTTGTTCCAGTGTCATCTTTATGGGTTTTTAAAAATTTTTATTGTTATTTTCCAAGCACAAGAAACAATGACAGGTTTCATAAATTGAAAGGAAATCATTACATTAAACTTAAGGGCCATGCTAATCTTGTCTGTATCGTTCCAATTTTAGTATATGTGCTGCCAAAGCGAGGACGTTCCAGTGTCATTTTCACTTCCCAGTCCACACCTGGGTGACACTTCTAAGGAAGAGTTTCAAAAGACTAGAAAAGACTCTGATAACATGTCTGCATAATTTATTTATTCTGTTTATACTGTTTATACTGTTATTTATTCTAACATAATGTACACATGGGAACTATAAAGGAAGACTTTTCCTGACAAAAGCAGCTTGGTTGCAATAGAAGTCAATAAAATAATTTCTGTTTATTTGAGTTAAGGATGAAGAATATATCCTTTTTACATTGTAGTTCAAAATTATATCTTGGTGTATCAGTGCTGGAATGTACTTTGTATTAACCTAATCTGAAATGCAGAACAGTAATACCACATAAAATCACATTGCTGTAAAACAAATTCAAGTTGCTTTCTGCTTGTATTTACTTGAAAAATCTTTTTTTTTAAATAACCACAGTTTAAAGAAATAGGAGATTTGGGGACTGCAGATTATATGATACACCTGTGATTATTTTGAAACTCTCAGTGCTACCTGTCTCAAATATGGTCCTGAGAAAAAAGTTTTCTTCATATGTGATTTTCAAGCATACCATATACCAATACAAAATATATACCATACGTCCCAGTAGGAGGGGCTGTCTAAGAGTTAAAGGTGGCAATGTGTCACCAAAGCTATCTAGGGTTATTTGGACACAGAGGGCTGTGGAGATGACCGCCAAGCTCCTGGTTCCCAGCAATTTAGATAAGTTTTTAAGCCTATATGAGAGTACATCTTTAGAATGGATCTCATTATATGATAAGATTGTTAACGATTTCTCCAGGATCGTGAGGCTATAAATAAAGCAACAAAGGGGCAGTGGGGAAGCCTTTAGGCATGGGTGGTTCGACAATGAATGTCAGGTGATGAAGAGTCACTTGCATGATATTTACCAATGCTATAGGAAGTTAAATTTAGCGGATCTCCCTCCAGAATACTTTGAATCTAAAAAGGCTTTACATCAACTTTATAAGAATAAGCAGAAAAAATTTCTGATTAGAAGTTGGAAACCCGTCTTGCAGGCCACAATCAATAATGACTCAAGGAAATTCTGGGCCTTGGTAGCTGAGTCCATGGGAAGAAGGGGGTCAGTAAACAGCTTAGTTACAGCCGATGGCTGGTACAATTATTTCACAATGATTTTCCAGAAGACCAGACACAATCCTGAAGAGGAGTGTGACGTCTGTCTGGATGATTGCCCAAGTTGGGTCCCCGTGCAGATTGAGGAGACCAAATCTTTAATGGCGGCCCTTAAATTGGGAAAAGCTCCAGATCCTGATGCTATTTCACCTGAGGCTATTATGGCTTTTCCTCAGTGGTGGGCCCCCTTCCTAGCAGCCCTTTTTACAGCCTTAGATCGGTCTGGTGGAAGAATGCCATATTAGTCCCGATTTTTTAAAAAAGGTGATCCTCATCTCCCAAAGAATTACAGACTAATCAGTCTCTTATCAATTATGGGGAAGCTATATGCCAATCACTTGGCCGATAAACTGAAATCTTGGATATTAGACCAGCAAATTTGGGGGCTGGAGCAAATTGGCTTCTGTCAGGGCAAGTCAACCCTAGATCACTGCATTGTTCTTAGTCATCTAGTAAATAAATATAGGAAAGAGAAAGGACTTAAATTATACGCAGCTTTCTTAGATCTCAAGGGAGCTTTTGATTCAGTGCCCAGGGATATCTTGTGGAGGAAACTGAATAATATGGGGATTGATAAATGTCTGCTTTTTTTGATTAAAAAACTCAACTCAGAAACTACTTGCCAGGTTAGATACTCAAAAGAAGGTGACCTAACGCCAAAAATTGCTATTTCAATGGGTGTCAAGCAAGGTTGTATCCTGGCTCCGATATTGTTCACTCTCTTTTTAAATGATCTGGCACCCTTTATGAGTGGTGTTAACAGTCATTTCCCCAAGCTGGGAGTAAGACACTGCCCGTTATTGTTATATGCTGATGATGCTGTTCTTCTGTCACTTTCAAAGGCTGGGATGAAAAAGATGCTAAGGTGTTTTTCAGTATATTGTGATAAGAAACTGCTGTCCCTCAATTTTGATAAGTCAAAAATTATTGTGTTCAGTCAGAGTTGGAAACCCTCTAAATGGACTGTTCAAGGAAATCCTATCAAACAGGTGAAGAGTATACATTTCCATTACAATGCTAACTGCGTCTCCCACACTAACGAGGTTGTAAAATCCATGAATAGCAGTGAACTTGCAATTTCCCACTTTTATCATACGAAAGGAAATCAATTAATTCCTGCTGCTCTCAAGGTGTTTAACCACAAAATATGTGCTAAATTACTCTGTGGTGCCCCAATTTGGATCTCTACTTTTAACAAAACAGTTGAAGGAGTCCAATCCAAATTTCTTAGAAAAACTCTAGGGCTCCCAACTTGTGTATCTTATGCGGCAATATGCATTGGGACAAACCAGAGACGTTTAGCCACTAAGGTGTGGCTCTCAACTTTTAAATTCTGGCTGTGCTCCTCTATAGAAGTGAGCCTAATAGTCTCATTGCTTATATGCTATATGAATCTCACTGATGGGGCTCAGCATGGATGATTTGATTCTTCTTTCAGAGAAGTATGGTTTTGGCATGATTAAACAGAGATTGATCGATACAGAAATGCAAGAACTTAGAAGTCTTGCTACTGGACATTGCTCTCCCATTTATTGGGAAATTTCTCTTAATGGGCCACTTCCAGAATATTTTTCCTGTCTGATTGATCCCCACATTAGAAGGGTATTCATGTTGGTCCATTTTAACGTGCTCCCCTCAGCTGTGTTATATGAGAGATTTTAAAAAATATCATTTCAGGATAGGCTACATCCCTGTGGGCTAAAGGAGATTGAAGGAACAGACCATATACTTCTAACTCGTAGATTCTACCAGGATTTACATGATTATCACCTCGTTCCTATACACGAACCTTGCAGGGCAAATCTGAGGAAACTAGGATAATGAACCTTCTAGCCTCAAACAGGGCTGATACCATCAAACCGGTGGCAAACTTCCTTTACAGAGCAGGAGAAGTTCTTTTTTGGCAGAAGGGG
Source organism: Gekko gecko (assembly GCA_029375565.1). Classification (NCBI taxonomy): domain Eukaryota; kingdom Metazoa; phylum Chordata; class Lepidosauria; order Squamata; family Gekkonidae; genus Gekko; species Gekko gecko. The sequence goes on along the minus strand of JAPDNY010000003.1, from coordinate 56,510,615 downwards.
TAGTGAATTAACTGTTTTGCTTGTTTCTGTACCTAAGGCTGCTGTTGTTATGCTAATAAAGGTTTGTTGTGTTGTGTTGTGAAATATATACCATATACCAATACTGGTATTATCTGCTAATTTATTCTGAGACTTTTGCCATGCATGAGAATTATGCTTTCATGTGGGGTGGGTTCATGGCCAGTAGGTCCAGCGGTATCAGTAATTATTTTTCTGGGCTTACCTTTTGCAATGCAGCTATTATTCTTTTCTTTATAGTTTTTTTCACATGTACATTTGTATGATCCTTTTATATTGGTACAAAGTTGAGAGCAGATACCAAATATCACACATTCATTGATATCTAGAAAATAAAATAAAATAGCGCAAGTCAGTTCACTATTAAAAACTACAAAAAAAAACCCTATTAAAAACATTATTGGAAAGCTCTTTTCTTACACCCCAAGCCATCCTGAACGATAAAGCATTATGTGGAAATCTTTGGAAACAGAAGAGATTTCTGCCCTTGGAGCACAATTTTCCCACCTTCTCCTCCAACTACAGCTCATAGAAATCCTTCATGGCAATCCAACTCAAAATGTATAGTCATTCCAAAAAAATGCTCAGGTTTGGGCTGTAACACAGTCCTCTGAAAAACTGATCTGCTAATGAAGGGAGAGCATAAAAATGATTATCCGTTAGCCCTGCAAAGGCCTTCTCCAGCCCAGATAGCCATAGGTCCAACCTCCAAGCAGTCCCTCCATGCCAACATGTACACTCTTCAAGTAAATGGGTAGAAAGTTTGACAACAAAGTATAAATGGTTATAAATGACTCACCCTCAAAAGTTTCTAAAATTATCCGTGATGAATTTGAGTGGATTTAATTTGAGTACACGATGCGTGATCTTCTTTCTAGTTATTTCCCACTCCACCCACTTTCCACCTTTACTTCATCTATATAAAATGTTCTATAAAACATCTTAGCCCATAATTTTATATGAGCTGAGATATTTATAAATCAACACACATAAATCCAAAGGCAGGATGGGTGTAAAACTTAAAAAATATGTATAGCCACCAAAGAACTTCAGCCATTATCTACACAATGTAAGGAGGCTCATAATTAAGGCAAAGCTAGAAAAAATGTTCTCCAGTACTAGAAATGTTGTATTATATGCAGCCAAGTCTAACTGCAGCTAGAAACCCTAGCATCCTCACAGTTGACCTTGATCTTCTGCCATCATGAAATCCTACATGAGTTGTTCTGTTTTGAGGAGGGCTATGTTGGACAATATCAGTTTTGGAATCCTAGAAGCAGCTGGACTGGACCATCACATCCAACTTTCTCTTTCATCACCCTAGAAGCCTCTGTCTGCTCTTGCACTCTTACCTCAGGCCTCTCCCCTTCAGACCTATTCAACTGCAGTCAGTTCCAAAAGCAATGTTAACAAGGTCCATCAAGAAGTGGAAATAAACCCTACTTAGAAGAGTTTGTCCTGGAATCCCTGGTCCTTTAAGTTCCATTCAATCACACCATTGTATTTATCCTTTGCTTCAATGCAAAATATCTTGGTTGATATGCATGCTTATAAATTTGGGGTGAAAGCAGTGAAACTTGGGCCAAAATAACATGTTACATTTGACCTGACTCACAGTCAAATGTTAGAGTGGAGACTAGTCTTTAGAAGCCTTTTAAAACATCTTTGTTTCCCCACATGCCTCCAAATGCTGCAAACGGGAAGGAGGGGCTTCATGCTGCCTCCTATTCCATTTTGGAGTAGCAAGAGGAAGGAAAAAGCAGCATCCCAGGTGGCTAATTCTGCTGGCAAAAATGGTGCAGGAAAGAGGCATGAATCCCCTCCTTTCCCCTTGCAGCATTTGGAGCCATGCAGGGTGACAAAGACATTTTAAAAGGTATTTAAAAGTTCATCCCTGTTCAAAAAATTTGATTACAAGTCAGGCTGGGCACAGGTGTCCCAGCATGGCCTTCTCTTTATGCAGTTGTAGTGCAATGAGGTAGTTGGGAGGCAGCCTTCTCACATTAAACATTGCAGGTGTACTGAGATGTTGCACTGCAGGTATACTCAGTTCTGTTATTACGCAGTTTTTCAATGGCACTTCACTTGCCTGCACTAGCAAAGCGATTAAGGAACAGCAGGCAAACAACAAACAGAGACAAGAGAGACATGCAAACATGTGGAACATTCAAGGGGGTATGTCTCTGTGAAATCTTAATAATGGGGACTCAGGGTGCTTTCATATTATAGGCGATATATCCATGGAACTCTATAATTTACTAGCTATGCCCACAATCAGAAAACATTATGGCAATGAAAAGAAATGTGTTACAGTCCAATACAAAGCAGACTCTATAATCCAGGGGTCCCCAACCTTTTTGATCCTATAGGCACCTTTCAATTTTTTCACAAGGTCATGACTGCAACAACCAAATGACTTCAACAAAATGGCTTCCACAACCACAACTTGTCAGGGAGTAAGGTTATAGATAACACTCATAGTAACTCAGCATTACTCAGCATTCAACACTGAAGGCAGAAGCTCTGTTTAACAGGATGCCTTTAATGTTCACAGCCAATAAGAATCCCTTTGGGCACAAGCCCCAACTGGCCCTGCCCACTCTCTAAAAATACTGGATGGACACTATGAAAGGTGTTGGTGGGTTCCATGGCACTCTGGGCACCACGTTGAGGAACCCCTACTTTGAACAACTTTAAAAAAGGATTGCTTTGCTAAACTGTTGCTAAACCAATGTCAAAATCCAATAAAATATTACATTCATCTCTATGGTATTCATTTTTTAAAATTTGGAGAGGTGAGACAGGACGTAACAAAGGTAGACATGCTCCATAACAAACATAATTATGTTCTTAAAGATTTGCAGCTCTTCACTGTACAATGAATGGCTAACTTACTAATATAAATAAGTTTTTAGTTGATTTCTGTTCTCCCAAAGCAAAACAGTGCTCCAAAACCACATGGTTATTACTAAAGGTGTTTTTCTGGCATTTAATTTATTTGCAGTATAATTCTAAGAACATTTTCCTGGGAGTAAGTCCCACAGAAGAGACCTGGATACTAATCAGTAGACTTGTTTGGGATTGCTCTCTTAGTCATTTTCATGAACCATTTTAGATACAAGGATTTCAGTATTGTTGCTAAGAAAATACCTTCACATTGCCAGTTTCTCTTGTTCCTTTGAAATCCAGGCTTACACTGACAGAAAAGAGATGTTTTGGTTTTATTACAATATGCATCATCACCACAAGGATTCACATTATTTTCACAAGTATATTCAGTAAGGCCTGAAAAGAAATATAAAGAAATATAAAATCAAATGACGGGTTTGTTTAAAAAATATTTGTACACGTTAACAATTAAGTCCATACAGAAGGAACATCAGATACTAAATTCAGGTGGGTAGCCTACTTTGTTCAGATACTAAAGAAATTCTCTTGTATAGAATGTACATACAGAAGGTACAAGGTTTATTCCTTGGGAAGTCCAGTTAAAGGACCTCACTAAACTGGCACTGGAGATTAACTTGCTCTGTCTGAGACTTCTGGAGTACAGTTGCCAGCCAGAGTAGATGATGCTGAGCTACATTGACTGATGGTCTTAGCTTGGTATAAAGCAGTTTCCTTTTACTGAATAATTATGGCCAACCTCCCTCCTCCCATAGCAAGAACAATCTACTTTCAATTTTTACTTTTTGCCCTGTTTGTTGTGGCTTGCAAAGAAGCCTAAAAAAGTGTATACAAAGGTTATATTTGTGGGTCCAGTGGCATAGCAGGTCTGCAGGCAAGGAACTGACACAGACAAACTTGATTTGGAGAATAAAGTGGCCACAGCTTTTTATTGATTACACCGTAGGAGCACTGGAGCAGCATAGGGACAGATGCTAATATACTAGCAAATTTGGAAAACGCAACAGTGGCCACGGGATTGGAAAAGGTTAGTTTACATTACAATCCCAAAGAAGGGCAAAGCCAAAGAATCAAAGAGTACATCATGCGAAATGCCAGCCTGGATGAATCACAAGCCAGAATTAAGATTGCTGGGAAAAACATCAACAACCTCAGATATGCAGATGATACCACTCTAATGGCAGAAAGTGAAGAGGACCTCAAGGGCCACTTGCTAAGGGTGAAAGAGGAGAGTGCAAAAGTTGGCTTGAAACTCAACATCAAAAAAAAAACCCAAGATCATGACATCCGGCCCAATCACTCCTTGGCAAATAGAAGGGCAAGTCATGGAAGCAGTGACAGAATTCACGTTCCTGGGATCCAAGAATACTTCAGATGGTGACGGCAGCCATGAAATTAAAAGACGCCTGCTCCTTGGGAGGAAAGTGATGGCAAACCTAGACAGCATAATAAAAAGTAGAGACATCACCCTGCCAACAAAAGTCTGTATGGTCAAAGCAATGGTATTCCCAGTAGTAATGTAAAACTGCAAGAGTTGGGCTATATTGAAGGCCGAGCACTGAAAAAATAGATTCTTTTGAGTTATCATGCTGGAAAAGGCTCCTGAGAGTCCCTTGGACTGCTAGTAGATCAAATCACGCAATTCTAAAAGAAATAAACCCTGGCTGTTCCCTGGAAGGCCAGATACTGGAGCTGAAGCTCAAATACTTTGGTCACCAAATTAGAAGGGAGCACTCACTGGAGAAGACCCTGATGCTGGGAAAGATTGAAGGTCAAAGAAGAAGGGGACGGCAAAGATGGTTAGATAGTGTTATCAATGCAATGAACATGAACTTAAGCAAACTCCAGAGCATGATAGAAGACAGGAGGGCCTGGCATGGTGTGGTTCATGAGGTCGTGAAGAGTTGGACTTGATTGTGCGACTGAACAACAACAGGGACAGATGCTAACTCAGGCAACCCGCCTGCCACCAGATGAACCTCACATTCCCAGTCCAGGTATCTGTTCACCCCTGGAGCCAGCATGTGAAACTACTTGTCCTTAAATCAAGAGAATGCATCTGTGATGTCATTACTGGTTCCTTCAATGTAGCATGCTGAGAAAGAGATGTTAGACTCCAGCCATGTTAGCATGACCGACTCAGAGTGTGACGACTGCCGATTGATAACCCTGATTAGGGCTTAGTTGTCACACCAAAATAGGACGCACCTATTTGGAATATATTCCTTCACAAGATAACTGCTGCCCAAATAGGAAAAAAAATCCAAAAAGGTAAGGCCCCTTAATATGTCAGTGCTGGCCCATTGTTGTATCCAATGCATGGAGCACCAGCACCCAGCAAAATACATCCCCTAATCCAAAAACTGCTGGATGTGTCAGTGTGAACCTGAAAGGAACCCCCCACCATGTCCAACTGTGATTGCCAAAGGGAAACCTCATTAAAACCTTTTAGAAAGCTGAGCCAAATCTCCAAGTCCTCCTTAATGCCTTGTGTAACCCTAATATTGTGATGGGGAGTGTACCCCTGAAGTAACACAGGCAAGCCATGTGCAAAAGGGGACACCACCTAGCAAACAAAATTAAGGTGACCATAGAGGACTGGATCTATTTGGATACCCAACTACTTTAGCTGGTACATGGGGCCCTCCATCTTATCCTGTGGACACCGTCAACACAAGCTGAAGTACAGGCTGTGATCAGGAAGTCATCTAAACAGTGGGTGATGTGTTGGCATTGTGTGCAGTCCTTAACCACTCATTCCAGGAAGGTGCTAAATGTTTCAAAGGCAACACAGGCCACCAAGCAGCCCATAAGCATGGCTTTGTCAATGTACCATTCACCTTTGAACCGAGCAGGCAAAAATCCTCCGGTTAAACCGGCAACAAGTGGAATACAGACTGAATGTTGCATTTTGCTATAAGGGTGCCTGTGCTAGAAGACTGCACAATTTGCCTGGTTTAGTCAAACGAAGTATACCTCACCAAACAAAGTTTTGGGGAAATATAACTGTTGAAAGACAACCCCTTGGGGTAATACATGTGATGAATCATGTGATAGTCACCTGGGTTTGTTTGTTTGTTTGTTTTGGTATCACTCCCAAGGGGGAAATCCGGAGATTTGAGATAAGTGGGGATTCAAATGGGCCTGGCACACACTCCTTGGTGACCTTTTGTGCCACACCATTGGGTAGGTCCCTGGCAGATTTAAAGTTAATAAAGTCCATGGGGACCCTTGGGCCCATAAAGGAGATCCTGAATCCCACCCCAAAGCCCTCTCTCAAATATTCTACTGCAACCCTATTGAGCAACAGGGCCTGAAGGTTTAGTTTTTGCTAAAGTATCATTGAAAACAGGGGGCCCCAATGAATTACTTAGTAGTGCCAGCAGCAGAGGCATCAGAGGAATCTGATTCTCTCTCTTTTTTAATGCCAGAGCTGGAGAACTGGGCACACTGAAGGGGCTGTTGCGACATCCCAGCCTAGGGGCAGGATGGCTACAGATGCAGTCCAAAACAATGGCACCCGTCTTTGGCAATGACAATTGCTGCATCAAAAAGGAAAGCGTGTAATGTATTTCTTTTTCCATGGGAATAAATAACTGACAGCATCTTAATCAAACTTACTTGTTTTGCAGCCTTGTTCATCTGAACCATCTCCACAGTCATCAAACTGATCACACTCTAGTTCCACAGGTACACACTTCTTATTGCTACAAGCAAACTCATCCTTTTTACAAGGCCTTGTCTTAGATGTAGTCTTGTCTGTAAAAAGTTGTAAATTAACAATCACCCCAAAATAGCACTTAATATTTTATTAATGGAACAAACAAGTATACTGAGGTATTAAGGATCCAATCCTTCCTTCTAGGTTGAGAATGTCACCAGAAGCTCCTCAGTTCTCCCGCTGAATCGCACAACATTCAGGAGCCCAGGCATGCTTGTTATATTTGCTAGAGGGAGAAACTCCGTGAATACTATGGTGACTTAATTGCTCTCTTTCAAGAGGAGAAAAGTCCAGGAACGCAGACATCCAGCAAGCTAGATGGATACTTGGAATAGAGAGCAGGCCTCCCTATGTCCACTCTCCTTGGCTTACCACTTGACAATAACAATTCATATGGGAGGCCCACAAACTACATGGTCCTGCCTCTGTGCTCCATCAATACCATTGCACAAGTACATGCACAAGTCCTTAAAAGGAGATGCTCTTCACCTAGGGAAGATGGATTAGATTTCAGTCTGGCATCAAGAGTCTAAGAGTTTAGTTTGGCTCTAACTGTTGAAGCAGGTAGTCACTCTTTTCTCTGTTTACAGCCCTCTAGTCTTGATTCTCTCTCCTGCTCTTGCTTTGATATCTACTTATCTAACTAACAGTTGTTGGTCTCATATGACTTGTCCCATTTCTCAAGGACTTATCTACTTTTCACCCTCCAGCCAGTGGCTAGAACAGCACATGATGCCTGCCTCCAGTATTAGATCAAAAGGTAAAATTCACACATTTTCACAAATAAATGAAAATACTTTTTTAATGCTAAAATAATCCATAAGAAAATCACTTGCCACAATGGTCTTCATCTGAGTCATCACCACAGTCATCAATCCCATTACAGATCTGTTCATGTCGCAGACAGACTCTGTTATTTCTGCACCGGTACGGCCTTGTTGAGGGACATAGAAATTTTACTGTAAATAGAAAAAACAAACAAGCTATGATATACATTCTTTAAAAATCATACATTGACATGTATTTCAGGTTTATTACTCTGTTTCCATCACACAACAAAAGTGATGGTAAAGATTGATATGGCTTTACAGTTGAACATGATTTTACAACAAGCACATACACTGTATTTTGATTTATAAAGTAACTAGGAATAAGGCCCATTGTGGAAATAAATACAACAGGCTCTAGAAAGAGGCTCTGGGAGAGTCTTTGAGCCCTCAGTGACAATTTGCTGTGGCAATCTCAGCAGGGTATAATGATAGAGTCCACCATTTTCTCCAGAGGAACTGATCTTTGCTACCTGAAGAGCAGTAGTCATTTTGAGTGATCTCCAGCCCACCCCCAATATTGGTAACAGTGGTTCCCCAGGAGGGAGTGACTGGTTTGGAGGGTGGACTCTATGGCATTGTACCTGTCTGAGGTCCCACCCCTCCTCAACACTCACCCTCTCCAGGTTCGACCTCTCAAATCTCCAGGAATTTCCCAGCCTGGAGTTGACAACCCTATCTCCCTCCAAGCCAACCATCAACCTACCTTTAGTTTTCCATCTCCTCCCCCTCCCTCCTAGAGAGCAGTTGTAATTTTGAGTGATCCCCAGCCCCCACCTGGAGATTGGCAACAATGGTTCCCCATCAGGGAATGGCTGGATTGGAGGGTGGAGTCTATGGCATCGTACCTGTCTGAGGTGCCACCCCTCCTCAAACCTCACCCTCTCCAGGCTCCATCCCTCAAATCTCCAGGAATTGCCCACCTGGAGTTGGCAACCTGATCAGGACTGGGCCCAATGAGTTGTCTCCCAAAGGACAACATAGGTGTGGAAAGGGCCTTTTACAGACAGAGGAGAAAGTACAGGTGCCAACTCTGATTAGGGAAATACCTGGAGATTTGGGGGGGTGGATCCTGTGGAGGGCAGCATTTGGGGTGTGTGTGGAAGGACTCAGCAGGGTATAATGCCATAGAGTCTACCCTCCAAAGCAACCATTTTCTCCTGGGGAACTGATCTCTATCATCTGGAGGTCAATTGTAACAGTCCCACCTGGAGATTGGCAGCCCTAGGGGAAAGTCAGCCGCATAGCGGGGAGTTGAAGAAAATGGTTTGATGGTCGCTGGCCCACCTTGTTAGCCAGCCAGCCATGCTGAAGCTAAGCAGGAGAAGGAGCCTTTTTCCATTTATTCTGACAGGAAAGTGGCCACTGGGGAGGGGGTTATGGGCGGGGGAGGGGGTTATGCTGAAAGTCCCTTGTTTTTTTACTCACAGAACCAAGCTTGGCTGCCTACCAACAGCCACTGAGGGGACAGTCCCTCACAGGAGTCAAGAGAACTGTCTTCCTCAGGAGAGAGAGCTGTCTGCCAGGGGGAGTGGGTGGGGAAGAGGAGCAGACCCAGCACCCGGCCAATGGCACGCGAGTACTCTTGAGTGGCGGCTGATGGGCCAATGGCTGAGGGAGGGCATTTTACAGCCAATGGGAGCACATGGAATCTTGCGAAACCAAAAGATAATTATTTATAAGGAGAGATTATAATATCCCCCTTTTGCTGTGGGTTCCCAGGCCAGAGTACACACTCAGGCACCTGTTCTCAGATCCATTCAGCAGGGACAAGCTGGCTCAAAACATCAGCCATTTATTTGAAAAGGACAACTCTCACAACCAACAACTACAGCTAACATACAAAACTGAAAACCAAAACAAGAGCTCCACCCAATAGGACCAAACTAAATCACACAGATATTGGGGGGAGAGTAGACTGTTTTACATATATACATATATACATACATATACTGCAGTAATGTTGTGCAGTAAGATTTGGAAGAAGGGGGAAAAAAACCCCTGCTAATGAGAAAAGTATACTCTTTAGTGCCAGAATACGTATCTAGAAAACCTTTCCAGAACAAAAGGAGGTTCTGTATGTAAGCTCTGTATGCCATCTGCTTATTTCAAACTAGCCTGATACCCATGCTTTGCTACGGTATTTAAGTTCCATAAATCCAGTTATAATACTGATGATGTGAAATCTGAAATATAAAATTTGTTGTAGGTATTCTAATGGAGAAGATTGTAGTGTAAAAAATGAAGTGAGACACACATACTATTTTTTTCCTCTACTGAAGGACCTCTCTGTAGACCACATTGGTGGTTCTGCCCTCAGGTGCTAGGATCACCAGGCTGCTTGGTCAGCTCACTCTGGAGCAGGCAACATAGAACTGTCCATTTAAGAAGCAGTCATTTGTTAAGTCATCTCCTGCCACCTTCCACGAAAGTGATGGCCTCTCTACTTGTGTTTCTGGATTGTTTTGCTCATATGGAGACTGTGTTGTTCTGAGCACCTCAGGGTGAACTCGCTGATACTTGGCCTGCACAGCTCAGTGCTCCGCAGGAGTACTATGTACAAATGTCTTCGCCACATTCCTAAGTTGCCTCCTCCTTGTAGCGTTGGTGTATCTGGCTCGATATTTTCCAGGAGCTTTCTTGGGGGGCAGTAAGAGGTGAGAGATGTGAGGGAGTGGTGATGTGGTGGACATTTCTTCAGGTTCATGAGGGAGGCACGCATCAAAATGGCTCCTAGAAATGTCCTTTACTGTCTCCCCATAAACATTCATTAACTCAACTGCCATGCTGGCTTTTTTGAAAAAATGTCTATTCAGGAGTCTTGAATAGCTGATTTCTGTAATTGTCCTCAACTGTCTACAGTCTCTTCCAACTGTGTTTTTACCTCAGAACACTGAGATCCACAGCTGAGCAATCAGAGGGAGGTGGGTGCAAGTAGGCAGGTTTTACCTCAGAACTCTGAACTACACAATTGACCAATCAGGGGAGGGGACAGGCAAGGAGGCAGCAGCCTGCCAGGCATATGGAAAATAATTGGGGGAACATATTTTGTCCCTTTTTTACCCCCTCAGGGGTCTTGTTTCTCAGAAATCTCTTCATGGGGGGTTGACATCATGGTAGGAATGCAATCCCCTTATTTTGGGTTTCTTGGTGCAGGAGTTTGGCCTGGGCATTGAATCTGGGGGGGAGGGCATATCCCCCTCTTTTTTCAAAAATGCTTCTCATTTATGTTATATTTTAGAACTGGGACATAACTACATATTCAAAACACCACCCAAGCAATCAAATGTTAAGCAAGTTCATATGAACCAATTTTCTAGAACCCACTTTGTGAGAAATTAAATAACTTAATAAAGGAAAACAGTTTTCTACAAATTTGGGGGGGAGTGTGGGTAAGATGGGCCAGCAGCAATGCTAAAGTGATCCTGCTGGGGTAGCGTCCCTGATTGATTAAAGTACCCTGGTTCTGCTCCTACTTCTGACAGACACCGGACTGTCTGGTGTTGAGGGGGATTATGTTTAAAGGCAAAAGGGGGGCTTGGCCAGCAGCAGGGCTAAGGCAATCCTGCTGAGCAAACCTCCCCGGAGGATGTAAGCATTCCACCTCCTCTCCTACACCTGACAGGCAGTTGCCTGTCCAGTGTAGGAGGGGGAGGGGGGTGGAGTATTAGAAGCCACTGTAGAGGCAAGGCTGGCAGGATCACTAAGGCATTACTACTGGGGAAGGCTCCCTCATGGTTTTAAGCACCCTGCAACCATTGCTGTACCTGACAGACAACCACCTGTTAGGTGTAGGAGGTGCGGGGAGTGTGTTGGAAACCATCAGAGAGGCTGGGCCAGCAGCATTACTGCACCTCACAGGTGGTTGTTGGTCATTCCTGATTTCCTCAACTGTCATTAGCTCTGTGCAGTCTCCTGTAACTGTTTTTTGAGGTTTTTTACCTCAGAACACTGAGTTCTGCAATTGACCAATCAGAGGGCGGGGGGTGCAAGGAGGCAGTAGCCTGGCAGCCACATAGGAATCAATGGGGGGAGCACATTTTACCCTTTTGACCCCCTTAGGGTTGAATTTCTAAAAATCCCTTTTTAGCGAGCATCTAAGTCATGGTAGGAATGCTCTCGCTGAATTTTGTGTTTCTAGGTCCAGGGGTTTGACCTGGGCATTGATTTTATGGTGAGGGCACTTTCTTTTATATTTATAGATGTACATGGCATCCACTATAAAACAAGATAGAATCCTATGAGGAATAATGAGAGAGAATTCCCACCACATCCTCAAAACCTTCCACTTCTAGCATTTTCTCACATGCTCTTTAGCAGCATTTCACCCCCTCATTTCGCCCCCACTTCCTCCTTCAGCTGATACTTAGAGGATCCAAGTATGGGTGTTATGGACCAGCTAGACCTCACTATGCCAGTTTTTGAGAGGTTTTAAATATTTTTCTTTTGGTTAAATTACAAAATCATATTTTCTGTATCCCAGAGGAATCCCCGACTTCTGTATAAACCCCCTACCATCTTTGTTCATAACTTGTCTGTCCAGTTTACTATCTGAAACAGTGATGAATATTTGATCCACTCAGAAATGAAGGTTCAAGCAAGGTGGGAACATGAGAAGCCTAACATGAGTTAAGCCAGCAACAGCAATACATTGAAACTATAGAGAAACTTACAACACATTTCAGGTAGTTCATCAGAGTTGTCTCCACAGTCATCTTCTCCATCACAAACCCAGAAATGAAGTTTACAGAGGGAATTGTTGCAAAGGAACTCATCTGGTCTACATATATTCCCACCTGAAACATCAAAATACCTAGATCAAAACATAATTTATGCTACTTTGTAGTTGCAATTTGAGTTTGTATATTATATCACTATGTCTTCCCTATCAGAGGAGGCAGCTTTAATTTGAGGTTGCTACTATGTGTAACTTGATATGACAGGAAATTCAATGAAAAGAAAATGCAATTCATACCCTTCCCTTCCCCCCCACATTATAAGTAGCCTCCCCAAATCATTGATACAAAGATCTTCTCCCTTTCTGGTCACCAAATAGAATAAATAGAAAGTCCAGACAATTCACTAATGAGAAATCATATAATATAGTAGCCAGTAGCTTATAAGGTGGGGTAGTGAAATTTTGTATATATTTCTTTTTAAAATGCCATTTTTCTTTATGAAGTCTCTTCTATGTGGTATTTAACATCCATAGGTAGCAGCTGGATGCAATCACTGAGCATTCTGGAACTAACCCTAATTTTTATCTTCTTTTCTTTTTTAATTAGTCATAGAGAAGACCTTCTTTCTTCCCTGAATCTGTACCTAGACACTGCAATGGACTGGATGGACTAATTGTAATTCAGTCCATACAAGTCAAAGGAGCTTACAGTTGTCAGGATTTTCAGTGGCTGAAGAGGGAGTAATCTGTCCTGGATGGGGTTACATTGCAAAAGAACAAAGTAGGCAATGTAGGAGTGTTTCTCAACCAAACCTTACTCCAGTAGTTCAAGTGGCAGCACAGGCTAGTAACACCTTCTACGAACTGTAATTATACTGGGCATTTTGAAATATCATGAACTTTCCCAAATATAGGAGACACAGGTAGTGTTTATCAGACTTATTCCCATAATTGGAACATTTCTTCAAAAGTGCTTTCTTGTCACGGGATGGGCTGTGCTGAGAGGCAGGAGTCAGGTCCAGTCTGAGGTCGTGGCCAGGAAAGTCTAGAGCAAGAGCTGAATTGTGAGTCCAAGAGATTGGTCATCCAAAGCAGAGGTCAGGAAGCCAGGAGATCTGAACAAGAGAAGGGTCTGAGAACAGGAGCCAAAAGTGGATATGAGGTCCACATGAAGGCGACTCATTGTTTCCAAGTACTCAGGACTTGGCACTCATCTTCCCTGCCAGCATGCATCCCAGCTGCAGGTGGCTAAGTCCCTGCGGAGTCGCTCCCTCAGCCAAGCCACCCATGGAGGTTAGTCAGGAGGACTTCCTGGTTGCACCTGTACCTCATCGGCTGCTGCAGGACCAGGTGTGGGGGTTACAGGTTCAGGTACTGGCGGCAGCAAGCTGTCAATGCCCAAGGAATCAGAGGGGTCAGCTTCTGGCTCTGGCAATGCTGGCGGCTCTGACTGTGCTGTCAACTCAGGCTGGTGCCCGGCGCTGTCATCATCGTCCATGACATTTCTGTACCATGATATTTTCTCCATAGTATCTAGGAATAACCTTTCAACTTGTACATTTTTCATTTGATGTCTTTATTTCTTTCATTGTGTTTTCCTCTGGAATCTAATTCAACCAAAAGGTGACCATATAGACTTATTTGGGCCATAAATTGTATCAAAAAAGACATCACATCACCAACATGCCCTCCCTGAGAGATATCTTTCCCACACAGTAGTTATGCCTCTGATCTGCCAGTGAAGTTTGATATTTGTGGCTCCCAGCCAATCCATTTTGAGGTGTCTATTTCCCCCTCTGTCTGAACACTTTGGTAGTATAAAGTTAGCCGTGAGAATCCCAGCTCTTTGTTCCAGCCATTGGGTCCCGTCTCGATACTAAGAACATAAGAGAAACCAATGTTGGATCAGGCCAATGGTCCCTACAGTCTAACACTCTTTCACACAGTGGCCAAAAATACCAGGTGCCACCAGAAGGTCCATCAGTGGGGCCAGGACTCCAGAAGCCCTCTCACTGTTGCCACCCCCAAGCACCAAGAATACCGAGCATCACTTGCCCTAGATCAAGAGTTCCTATCTATACCTTGTCTCTAATAACCACTGATGGATCTCTGCTCCATATGTTTATCCAATTCCCTCTTGAAGCCATCCATGTTTGTACTAGGTTCCAGCACCTGTCACCAAAACTCTCATGTGAGAATATGTAGTGGTATATGTGTGCATGACTCTGCATTAGCCCTGATGCCTAAAGATCATGCCCTTCTCCTCCACCCTGCATTCACCTATGCTGTTCTTTCTTCCTCCGATTAACCTCACTGGACTTTAATCACCCAGACAGGTTCTTATATCTTTCTTCTCCTCCCTATCCCATCTCCTTGGTTTTTCTTCAGACTAATAATATTATCTTAGGTTAGGATTTGGTAGAAGTTAGATTTAGTAGAACATTTATTTAGAGTGTGTGTGTGTGTGTGTTTTCCAAACTCTGTATTCAGTTTGCTAATTCCCTTTGCTATCATTCTTTTGCTTAATAAACTCTGAACTTTAAACCTAGGCCTGTTTATTTTTAAGAATATGCACCCCTTAATGAGGTGTTAGATCAGATCTTGGACCCGAACAGTCCCGATATAAATTTTCCTGAGCACATGCATGTATAGGCTTCTGACACACTATAGGGGGGCATTCCCTATAGTCAAGGTACATACATGTGTAGGCCATTTGGGTAACAGTATTAAATTGTCATGCCAATATGCAAACCAATTTTTTTTTAAAAAAAGAATACTTCTTGATAATTCTTTGTACAAGGATCGTACTAGTCTGTATTTCTGTATTTTAGTATTGTACTAGTCTATATTTTAATCATCCTTCCACTACACATTTCAAAATAGCAACAGATTATGAGGAATCACTATGCCGCACCACACACCGAGGAGCGTCCCTGTGCCCTGTCTTCCCAGGCTCTCCAGTCTGTAACCTGGGCCCTACCATCGTGGTTCCCAGCCTGTGCTTACTGCATAATAAATGAGAACTGGGCTGGCGTGAAAGTATTGACATCCAATAGTCACCTAGAGTATGTTATAAGAACTGATACTCCTGTTGCTTGAATATGTTCCAGTGTTTTATGTGTTTATGTTTTAACTAATTGTTATTTTAAGTAACTTATACCAATGAGAGGTTTTTAATTGCATTTAACTGTATTTTATGATCTGTTGTAAGCTGCCTTGAGCCCGCCTTGGCGGAGAGGGCAGGGTATAAATTAAATAAATAAATAAATAAATAATTTCTTTGGCTAATTGGTCTAATTTGTGATGAATAGAGTAGAATTCATTTCCATATCATTTAGCCAGCTGTTATGCACATAAATATCCAAATTCATATAAAATGTTAATTCAAATATCTAGTTTTAATTTAGATATTAGTAGTAACTTGGGGCCTTGCCAAGCTATTCATTCCCCTGGTAGACAGAGATATCAAGATACGGGGGGGGGGGGCACTATACCAGGATCAGAATGGGTTATGGCCCAGGAAACTGCCCGCAGAAGTAGAAACCAGCAAATCCCTTTTGTAATCCTTGAGTTAACTTTTGCTCTTTTTTGTAAGGTTTGCTTCACTTGCACAAAAGTACAAGGAGATATTTCCATAAGTTCCCCCTTCTAGCTGCAGCCCCTTCATGCTGTATCCTATTCTGCTTTTGAGAATCCCTAGTGAGAGGCATATGAGCTGCCCTAAGAAGGGGAAAGTGGGAAAAATTCCTTCCGAACTCACTCCACTGGAGTGGAAGGATCATATTCAACCTTTCAATGTCAAGGACCTTGAAATCCCAATAGCAAAAATCTACATATTGGTACATGATATTAAGATTGTATTTGGGCATCCAAATAAACCATGAACTACTTCTTCATTTCTTTATTTTACAAAAATTATAAATTATAAAGCACTGTTTGTTTAAACACTAGTTTATAATGATGTCTGAATGCAGAATGACTACAAATTGTTAAATTGTTAGTGGGTGCTGGATTATTATTTCATAAAACAGGTTGTACATGGCTGGTTTACTTTTATATGTCATTACTGCTAAATGCAGAAATCCCAGTTTATTCAGTAGCACTCCCCCCCCTTTCTTGCATACAATCAACTGCATGGTCTAAGAGAAAAAATGTAGTCACCACAAGCAGTGTTCCTTCTAAGCTGAGTTAGTGTGAGCTAGCTCACAGTTTTTTAGCCTCCAGCTCACATATTTTTGTTTTAGCTCTGGAAGGATGGCTCCAGAGCAAACTAATTTAATGCAGTAGCCAAATTGTTTGCTCACAACTTTAATGCCCATAGCTCACAAAGTAGAATTTTTGCTCACAAGACTCCACAGCTTAGAGGGAGCATTGGCCCCAACTACATTCAGCTACCCCTGGAGCTTTCTCAGGAAATACCCTCCTTTCTTCCCTCTGCCCTCTGCCTTGTCATGTTACCCCCAGAAGCCTTACCCTGTTGGGTGCTATGAAGCCAAAGGTGTAGGCAGGCTCCATGTTGAATCAAACCGTAGAATTACAGGAATAAAGTGAAATAAAATGCCACCTCATGATGACATAGCCAGATTCCCATGTGAAATAGTTACACCCCTACATTTAGGGCAGGGACGGCCAAACTTGATTAATGTAACAGCCACATAGAATAAACGTCAGATGTCTGAGAGCCGCAAGACATGAACAAATATTATACACACGTTTTTATTGGAAAATATGCAAATTTGCTTTTTATTATTGCAGTTTGGACACCCCTGATTTAGGGTTTATGACTCAGTGAAATCTCACTATAACCTGACCAAAATGAATGACAGTGTTTATGGGACAATAACCTGTCCAGAATAATAAATACTGACTCAGTAAATTAAAAAAGCAGTCAATATGATGACTTCATCTCGTGACCCATTAGCACCCTTTGTAGTTACCCAAATAATGAGAAATCTTGTTCCCACTTCTGGCAAAAAAGGGCTAGCATTTGGGGATAAAAGGACCAACCCACCAGTTAAGGGCTGATTTTTTGCTCCAAGACTCATTTACCAACAGACCTCTGAGACTGACCCACCAGAAATCTTGGACATACAGGAACAGGCAACATATTAATTTCTGTCTTCCTGGAACTTTCCCTAAGCAAACCTACTTCTCCTTGCTCTTTTCGATTGCACTCTGGCTCCATGTAGCTTCTCTGTTTGGTCTCACCTGCAGCTCAACTGGCCATTCCATGAAGGCACCCAAGCTTCTCTCTTCACTCACTCTACTTCCCTTTACTCCTTGCTTCACTCTACTTCCCTTTACTCCTCGCTTTTCAGCCCTGGACCCAAACTTGTTCCCTCCCCCATCCACTTGTTTCTTATTCAGAACACTGCACATATTCATGGGTAGGTTTTGCAAGACTAAGCTATTGGCGGACACATCTAAGGGATATAAAACTGCCTCCACTAAAAATGTTCAAATGCTTTGCAATTCACCTTAGAATGATCTAAAGTGTCTTGTTTCTGATTCTCCTGTATTGCCTTTTTGAAATCTGCCACTTTTCCTTACTCTTTTTGTCTACTGTTACATTCAATAAAGATGGGTTCAGTTAATTACAGAGTCTGTCCCTGTTTCTCTCTCTTCATCTTTCACATATTGTCTCAAATATACACAGACACGTATACACAGATGTAAGGTACTAAAACCAGTATCAAGAAGGTGCATATGGTAGGACATCTACATGTGTAGCCCCAGCCCTGAGCAGTAACATCCTCTCCCTGCTAGTAATGACTCATTAAGTTGCTTCAGCCTCTCCTAATAAAAAAAAATTAAAGGGTTGCAAGGGAAAACACACTTAATTATGTGTGTTTCCCCTGCAGCTTGCTGAGATACACAGTAGAATGCACAAACTCAAAACAGTTCACAATCCATTTACTGCCACACTGAGAGCTCCCTGTTGCAACACTTTATATAGATACCCACAAGTGAGCAATGTAGCCATGATAATCTATTTTATTTTAAATTTACTTTTCTGATAGAAACCAAGGTGAAAGAATGTGATTAAATGGCAAGAAAGTAAAGGGAGACACTACTATTGTAACAGATCTATTTTCTTTTCAAGTAAAGAAGCTCAGGGAGTGCAGTGAAGCAGAACGGGTTAGGGGGTGGCAGATTGTCAGCTTAGTCAAAATATCTCCAAGGAGGCTTGACTCGCCTAAGGCATACCTGCTTAGCCCCATCCATTTATTATGGTTGGCCAAGTAACCAAGTAGCAGCCTAGCAGGCTGCAGACAGAGTGATGATTTGCAAGGAGCTGGGCAATGCAAGGGAGCTTGGGATAGCATCTACAGATTCTGCTTGAATCCAGGAAAGGAGAGTAACAGCCATCTACCATGGTCAGTTACGTACGACTAGTAGACTAACTAAGGTTTGTGCAACAGACTGTGATTTAAACAAACTACAGATTAATGTGACAGCTAAAGGCAGCCATATTGTCCTTCTGCTTTTTACTTAACCCACTGGAAATTTGACAGATCACTTACACTCCCATCATCAACTGACTACACTAGATACTGCTTCAGGAGAGAGAAACCCCATACTGTCTATACTGTGCTATTTGACATTCTCTAGAAATATACCACAATCCTCCTATATGTTCAGTCCTATTACCCTCCTGTTTCAAATAAACTAAAAGTAAGGTCAAAATCTATAGATACTGTAGATCCTTTTTTTCTTCTTAATTCATGGTATTTCCAGGCTCATTAAAGTGAGATTTGCCTCTGTGGGTTATCTTGAAAACATCCTCCTTTGCATTATATTTCTAAAAAATATATCTCTTAGTAATCATGAATGCATCACTTCTGCTAAATTTCTTTCATGGAGGAAAATACAGTAATATCAAAATATTTTCCTTACACATTGTATGTGATAAAATTGCTTCCATCTCCTCATACTCTTTTCCATATAGAAAGAACATTTTATGATGTGTCCCAAACAGTGTACAGATGCTTATATTTAAAGCAGTGTGATATGAAGAATAAAGATTTCACAAATAAGTTTTGTAAATAGTATATTTTAGTTCTGAATTTTTCTTTACTTGCAATGTAATTACATGGATTTGCTTTATGCACTTATCTGAATCACTGACACAATATGAATAATGTATCTTAATGTTTCAAAGAATTACTAAACATGGTCTGAAAATATATAACTTTGTAAAAGTATTTTTTAAATACTGTATGTTATAAATGCTACAAGTCCTACATTTTGATATGCCTTCAAATCATCTGTTTTTCAACAGTTTTTTTTATGTTTTCAATTTTGTATTTTACAATTTATTGTGTATTCAAATTCCCTAATTCTAATACCTTTTCTATACCAAAAAAGAGTATGAAGAGATGGGGGCAATTTTATCACATACAGTTTGTAAGGGAAATGTTTTGATATTACTGTATTTTCCTCCATGAAAGACATTCAACAGAAGTGATGCATTTTAATGTTTAAAGAATTGTATATGTAATTATGAAAATCAATAACGATAAAATCCAGCTACTGGCTGCTGTTAATTAATCTGAGCTGCATCAGAGCTTTTTTCAAACAGAAGAGAGTTGTTTATTTTTATTGGACAGGAATTAACTTTCTTATTACAATCTTCTGTCCTTTAGCCATAAAAAATATTTACTCACACTCTATGGCAAGATGAGAGAATAGTGTCAGTGTGATATGCTGTACCTGAGTCAGTATTCTCCAAAACAAAGAATAAATACAGGCAATTTTGCCAGCCCATTGAAAAAAAATAGCAGCACCTCACCACATCCTGTGCAATTCTGAACAGCATTATACTTTTGAAAATCTGCTGGGCTTACAAGGGTATAACTCTGTTTAGCATTGTACTGTGAGTTTATTGTAACACTGCTGGTGAGTTGGATCTTTTTCAGAGCTATAATTCTGGTCTTAAAATACAACTTTTAGAAATCTAGTAAAAATTGGAAAGTCTAGCTATAACAATGCAATCCTATGCAGAGTTACTCCAGTCTAAGCCCACTGAAATCAACAGGCTTAGACCATATAAGATTGCACTAGAAGTGCCTGCAATAAGTTTAGATTTACTTAGGCTGCGATCATATGCACAGTTAGATCCGACATAGGTGTGAATGCCAGGCAAATTTAAAGGGCGCGATCAGACAGCAACATCTGGAAAGTGTCCCGCAGTTATCGGCAACCCGTGCTGCTCTGCCACAGAAGCGGAGTAAAAAGATACTGGGGAAAGTCCAGTAGTAAATGGGTTCTGATGGGCCACGGATTGACTTTCCCCATCTGATTGAGCAAGCATGCACTCATGCTGCCGGGGTGGTCTGATCAGGCCATCCTGGCTTGGTGCCATCAGCGCATACTCCACAGGGGGCCCTCAGTGTGGAGGTGCAATTCCTCATTTATGTGCATGGGAAACAAATGGCCAACCCCCCCCCCAACTCACCCGCAGTTGTGTCTGATCACACAGTGATGGACTGTGCCCGCTGCTACAAAGAGCTTTGTGATCTCGCTGGTGTGAGTGACCACAACTTTATTTGACTCAGAGGAAGTCTCTTTCACCAGTGGAAAGGATACATTGGATCCAGTTCTCCACTTGCAGCGGTCACTTAATACATGATGAGAAAAGTCTAATTTCTCTTAGTTTTCCTAATAAAAATGAATCATGTCTTTCCTTCATAGAAAAAAGGATGTACTTACTCAAAATAATGAATTTCCAGAAATAAACTGGTTTAATACAAACAGAATAGAGTTGATGATACTACAGATCCAAAAATCTGCTGATAGTTTAATTATAAATACTGCCTTTATAAAGCATACACTTCAAAAATGAAAACAGGAATTATTCCTATGACTGGCCAGACTTAAAATAAAGCTATATTTAGAAAGAGCTAGAAGTGTGAAAAAGCAGTGAAATAATGTTGCTCTTTATTTTAAGGGATTGCTATGATAGTCATAATTCTTCTTAAAAGGGAAGGCTTTTCTGAACAGTATAATGAGAGTGACAAAAGTAGGAAGTGCTAACCAACAGGGAAAATACTTTGGTTGAACATTTTTGTCTTTTAAAAGCTACAGCTCTTTAACATTTATATAGCAACTCAGCATGAGATCAAAAAGAAAGAGGTAATACTGGCTAGGAAGGCTAGGCCTTGAAGGACAGCATTCTTTCCACTTCTGGTGGAGTTCAGATGACCCCTGTTGACTCAGTTAAAAGCCTTGGGGTTATACTGGATCCCACATTATTATTGGAGAAGCAAGTTAATATAGCTGCAAAAAACACTTTCTACTAACTCAGTCTGGTCTGTGAGATGGCCTTTTACCTTGATATGGCTGATCTGGCCACCTAGATTCATGCCATAGTAACATCAAGACTAGACAACTGTAATGCACTGCACATTGGTCTCCCCTCAAAATCAATTCAGAAACTCTAACTAGCACAGAATGCTGTGGATTGGCTATTATCAGGCACTAGACATATTACTCCCATTCTGCAGACACTCAATTGGCTGCCTATTTGTTAATGGGCACAATTTAAAGCACTGGCTATCAAATATAAAACCCTTAATGAGCTTGGTTCCTCTTATCTGCAGGACTGCAGCTCCTCCATATATTCTGCCACAACAGCTTTACTCATGTGAGCAGGGGCTTCTGCAGCTGCTGACCTCCAAATGGGTTAAATCGACAACTGCCTGTACATGTGCTTTCTCCTTTGTAGCTTCCACCTTATGGAATGACCTATATGTGGAGGTCAGGAAGGCTCCTGCTCTTCTGGCTTTTCTGCAAACTATGCAAAACAGAACTATTCAAGAGGGTTTTTCTATGCAGGCAATAGGGTTGCACTGTACAAAATGATTAACAAAACTACTTGGGTAAATTATTAAGGACTGTGGTCTGTACTACTGTATATAGTTTGCTGTAAGTAGGATATTACTATGTAGTTTTTGCTTCATTTAATGAGTCATTTTAATACTTTGGTTTTGCTCCACTTGTTTCTGTTTTATTCCAGACTTCTGCGGCCAAAATGCACTGGTTATTGAATGTCCCATTTTGTTGATTGTACTGACTATGGCTGCAGTAACACACACTAAAAGAATCTACTTTCAATCCATTTTCATTGCACTTTTCAACTGGATTTTGCCAGTACACAGAGTAAAATCCAGTTGGAAAGTGCACTGAAAGTGGATTATTTAATGTGTGTGACCGCAGCCTATGTGTAATCCATAAAACATAACAGAAGCCATGTTGGATCAGGCCAATGGCCCATCTAGTCCAACACTCTGTGTTACCTAGTGGCAATAACCCAAGTGCCATCAGGAGGTCCACCAGTGGGGTCAGAACTCCAGAAGCCCTCTCTCTGGAGTTCTTGTGAGAAAGGCAGACTATAAATAATATAAATAAATAAAATTTACCTATGTAAGATTTAACTATTGCAGATAACTATTCATTATCATTTTGACATGCATCACCAAATTCAACACATTGTAGCACCTTCAATTCAGTGGAGCCAGTCTCAACTAAACAAATTCATCATTAGGATATTCACTCATCATTACCAAGCAAAACTGTGGCATGTTCCCTTACTCTGAACTGCCTTCTTTCCTTTTATATTACATGGCTAAAGGATAGAAGGGACCTGGTTATAGAAAAATAGAGATTTCATACATTTACATGTTCTCAGCCAGTAAAAATTGTTATAATATCCAAAATGGAAAAATAAATTCTACAAAAGAGGCTGCAATTGCTTCAAACATAAATACACAAATAACCTCAGCATCATGTCTCTTAAAATAATTGGAGAGAGCTTCCTGAAAAAGATTGGCATCCTTTGGAAACGTTTACACATTCCTTTTACAGCAGAAACACCTGCTTATGGAAAACTATGTAAGAATAAAACAAATCTCACCTCTGTCACAATTCTGTTCATCACTACTGTCCACACAGTCATGGATTCCATCACAAAGCCATCTGATAGGGACACAGTGTGCCTTATTTTTACATCTAAATTCATCTTCTTTACATTCTGTTACACAATCCATCTGTTTAAATATATTTATATATAGCAGTATTTATCAATAAGACACAGGATTATAGACAGATCAATCAGAACTCAGCAAACTGATACATTCATTCAGCATCTTTCCTATCTGGATACAGAGGAAGGGTAATAGTTGGTTTTTACTAAAAAATAAAATTACATCACTGAATGTAAGTAACTGAAATTGCACACAGTTCTATGCTGTATTATGAAGATGGAAAATATAGCATTTGATCCTATGGACTGGAAACAGGCTTCTCTGCTTTCCCCTTTGGAGATCCTTACAGCACAATGACTACAGTGAGGAGAAGGATTTTTGGCAAATGGAGACTCTAGTGCCAGCAGAAGTTCAGCCACCAGATGGTGAAGGGGCAGTTTCAATCTGCTTGCTTTCCTGACTGCACCCCCACCCCCACCATGGGTCAGCAAGGATTTGAGGAATCACAAGTGTGGTTGTGGGTAGGCGAAGGCAGAAAGATTACCTCAGTGCTTGTAAGATCCAGTCCATTCTGTTGCTATTTTTTTCATTAACCCAGTGGCTACTTACATGAATTAGCCAAAAAACACACAGAGCTCCCTATCTGCATATGGAATAATTCTTTATTAGTCACCTAAATGAAAGTTGCAGCTGCTCCTTCATTCAAATGAATGGAGAAATCTGCTCGTGACTACATGATGCAACCAATATGTGTCGGATCATGGATGCACTTGTAGTCAAACGTACATAAGGGGAACTCACTTCAAAAAGTACTTGTTTGCTTGGTGCTGCAAAGAAATGGAGCAATGGGGAGAAGAAATTTCTGGTTTCCCTCTGGCCTGTTTTTCAGCAACAAAAGTGGTGGTGGTGGTGGTGATGCCTTTTCACCCCTTTTCTCTAGCTTCACATGGCCTTTCTAGGGTGAGAACTTCTTTTGTTTGGTTTGGTACTAACTCTCCTTACTGCTTATATTAATTGCTGTGTGTCCATGTGTGTGTGTGTTTTAACATTGATTTTAATCTTTTTAATTGTTTGCTGCCTTGGGGGCCCTGAGTGAAAAGGTGGAATTAAAATGTTTCAGGTCAAGAGCAATGAATTGCTTACCTCGTCAGAACCATCAGCACAATCATATTCTCCATTACACCTTAAAGATGCTGAGATACATCCTCCATTGGAACATACATATTCACTTGAAGAACAGGTTGGTGATGCTATTTCAAACATACATTTGACATTAGGCAAATACAATGAAGAACTGCATCATGATTATTAAGATTCATCAGTAAGATTGGCATTTACTTAAAATACAGATCTATTGAGTAAGATCTATCTACCTGGTGCATTTTTGATGCATCCTTCCTCTAAGGGGCTCAGTATGGCATATATAGTTCTCCCTAAATGTAAACAGAAATTGCATTCTTTCCTTTATCTAAACACCTCTGGGTCTCTGGTTTTGTCAGGACCAACAGTGCCTTCATTAGCTTTTCCATAACTTCTCATGTTTTAAAAAGTTAGGGTAATAAGATTTTTTTTTAAAAAAAAATTAACTTCAGGATTTTTTTTTTTTAAGAAAAGAGACTGGAGTGGGGAGGTTGACAAAAGAGTTCATTACACTCTTCTAAACTGTAAAAATGTGCATTATACGTGTTTGTTTTTTTAAATAACAGCTAGCTTTACTTAGCACAAAATACATTTCAGGTAAAGATAGCACCCAAGGCATAGTTATCATCTTCTAAAGGGGAGAAAAGGGTGTCTTCTGAACAGTATTGGATGGACATTTGAAATGGATGGGAGCCTGTGAAACACTTATGGAAGGAGCTGGCAGAGATGGATCTTTCCTGCCTTCCTCCTTTCTCAGCAACTGTTGGTGAGAACTAAAAAAGTCTCCTTGGAGGATGGGGAAACTGCATGGATAAACATGTAAAGCGGGTAATTGCAGCAAGGAAGAGAGAGAAATCATTCCCCTGCTTCCACTTCTTGTGCCAGTGGAGCCTTTTGCCCTGTAGAAAGGCTTCTTGTGAAAGCTGAAAGGATATTTTCAGAATATGGGAAAGCAGTCTTCTGATTTATAGTTCTTGTTAAAACCATGTTGCTCAAGTACCCCAAATAAAGGCACAAGACCATAGCATGTGTTTAGTTCTCCAAATTCACCCTGGCTCCAGTCTCAGCCAGTGCCTACTGCCAGCCTTGCTTATCCTTACCTGCACATAATATGCTGAGAGGTACCAAACCCTGTCCCCTTCCCTAAGGCACCATAAAGCCACTACCGGGCCACTACCAGGTTTGGAAAGATGTTACTCAGCACTTCAGCTACCCTCACATTGACTGGGTAGACATATGCTTGAGTCATGCTGTAGAAATGAGATTCCTAGACATCATAAATGACTATGCAGTGGATCAGTTGGTCACAGAGCCAACCGGAGGGGTAGTGATCTTGGACTTGGTTTTGAGTGGGTCTCAAGACCTGGTGAGAGATGTAGAAGTTGTTTCACCAATTGGAAACAATGACCACAATACTATTAAGTTCAGCATTCATGTCTACGTAAAGTTACCCCTAAAGTCCAAAACTGTAAAATTTGATTTCAGAAGAGGGAACTTTACAAAAATAAGGGGAATAGTTAAAGGGAAGCTGAAGGGGAAACACAAAGGAGTCAAATCCCTACAGGACACTTGGAGGCCATTTAAAACCACAATAATTGAAGCCCAGGTAGAATACATTCTGCAGGTTAGGAAAGGGACTGCCAGTTCTAAAACAATGCCTGCATGGTTAACAACACTAGTTATAAAAAGTAAAGAGGCTTCGTTTAAAAAGTGGAAGGTCTGCCGCAATGAATTAAACAGAAGGGACAACAGGCTCTGGCAAAAGAAATGTAAGTCAATAGTTGGCCATGCAAAAAGAGAATTTGAGGAGCATGTCACTAAAAACATCAAGACAAATTTAGTATCTGAAGAAGCAGGTCTGTGTTTTAAATGAGCTGTGTGAGGGGCAAATTTCAAGTGAAGCGTTCTTCCACTTGAACAAGAGCTCTACAGTCATGACATGAAAGGGGAAGATGCATTCTACAGTTGTGGATATTTTCCATAAAAACATACTCATTGGTTGCAGTGCCAGCTGAAGCAGAGGGGAAGTGAGGTTATTCCCTCCAGAGGAATTTGTCCTGCAATTCTGAGATCACACCTTCCTTCATAGCTGCAGGCACAGCCCATCACAGTGTGAACAGATGCAACTGCAGGTGAGTCGTCGGCTTTTTTGCCATTTGTTTCCCATGCACATAAATGAGAAATCGCATCTCTGCACCGAGGGCCCCTTATGGGTATGCGCATACTGGAAGGGGGGGGAACGACACCGAGCCAGGATGGCCTGATCAGACCATCTGTATGGCATGCATGCATGCTTGCATGATAGGACAGGGGAAGTCTGTCCATGGCCTGTTGCAACCTGTTTACTACCAGATTTTCTCTGGTGTCTTTTTACTCCGGTTTTGTGGTGGAGCAGCATGGGTTGCTAACAACTGCAGGATGCTTCCCAAATGTTACTGTCTGATCGTGCCCTTTAGATCTGTCAGACATTCATGCCTATGTCAGATTTACTGGCACGTGTGATCACAGCCACTGTGTGTTAACATTGTTAGCATTTCAAAATGGTGCTTACAAGCAGTCCAGGCTGTACCAAGAAATTGAAGGGAAGCAGCAGACGTTGTTTTGGAGCTACAGACGCTGTTCTGTTGCCTGTTTTTTTGGACAAGTGCAGACTCCAAAGTACTTCAGAGAGGTTATTGAAAAGCTCAGACTCGCAACTCAAATCCCCACTTAAGGAGGTTTGAAATTATCTGACTGCTGGTTTTTACTGTGAAGGAAGTTCTGTACTGAAGTGGTTGCATGTCTTCTTCTACTAGCCTTCATCAGTCAGCCCCTTGTATAAAAAACCCAAACACTACCAGCTTGTAAATATGTTCATTTGTAGAATTCTAAACTTTCACATAGGTTCCTATGATGATATAAACAGTAGCAACATCAAGACAAACAATGACGATTGCTTTAAATATATCTGGAGCAGGAAATCAGCCAGAGAAGCAGTAGGGCCCTTGGATGACAAAGGAATAAAGTGATTGCTAAAGGAAGATAGGGAGATGGCAGAGAAGCTCAATGAATTTTTGCTTCTGTGCTCACTATGGGAAGTGTGGGGTACATAACCATGCCACAGCCACTATTTTCAGGAAGGGAGTCTGAAGAACTGAGTCAAATTGAGGTGACCAGAGATGAAGTTCTAGCCCTGTTGGGGAAATTAAAAACCAATAAGTCTCCAGGTCCTGATGGCATACACTTGAGAGTTCTCAAGGAACTCAGATATGAAATAGGTTACATATACAGGGTAGTAGATCAATTATCACTAGATTCAGCTGCTCTACCAGAAGACTGGAGAGTAGCAAATGTGACACCAATTTTTAAAATGGTTCTAGAGGGGAACCAGGCAAATTAGTAGAGATTATAATCAAAGGTAGAAATATTAGGCACATAGAGGGACAAAACCTGCTGAGGGAAAATCAGCATGGCTTCTGCAAAGGGAAGTCCTGTCTTACCAATCCTCTGGAGTTCTTTGAGAAAGTGAATAAGCCTGTAGAAAATGGTGACCTAGCAGACATAATATATTTGGACTTTCAAAAGGTTTTTGACAAGGTACCTCACCACAGACTCCTGAATAAATTTAGCAGTCTTGGGATGAGAGGACAGGTTCTCTTATGGATTAAAAACTGGTTAAGTGATAGGAAGCAAAGAGTAGGAGTAAACGTACAGTTCTCACAATGGAAGGAAGTAAGCAGCAGAGTCCCACGAGGATCTTTATTGGGGCCAGTTCTATTAAATTTATTCATAAATTATCTGGAACTGGGAATGAGTAGTTTAGTGGCCAAGTGTGCTGATGACTCAAAATTATTCAAGATAGTGAAAACCAAGGCTGACTGTGAAGAGTTCCAAGAGGATATCCACTAATTGGGTGAGTGGGTGACAATGTGGCAAATGAAGTTTAGTGTTGGTAAGTATCAGGTGATTCACATTGGGACAAAAAATCCCAGCGTCAAGTATAGGCTAGTGGGGGTCTGAACTTACTGAGTTTGAGAAGAGAAATTGTAGTGGATAGTTCAATGAAAGTGTTAACCAATTATGCTGCAGCAGTGAAAAACGAAAACTCTATGTTAGGGGGGTTACTGGGAAAGGGATTGAGAATAAAAGGGCCAACACTGTAATGCCCCTGTACAGATCTAGGGTGTGGCCTCATTTGGAATACTGTGTACAAGTCTGGTCACTGTATCTCCAAAAGGACATTTCAGAGCTGGGAAAAGTACAAGAGTCCAAGATAATTAGTGGACTGGGGCACCTTCCCTACAAGGAAAGGCTGAAGAGGAGTCTGGGACTTTTCAGTTTAGAAAAGAGATAACTAAGGGGCACATGACAGAGGTTTATTAAATCATGCATGGGGTGGAGAGAGTTGTCAAAGAGAATTTTTCTCCCTCTCCCAAAATACTAGAACTCGAGGGTATCCAATGAAGTTGATGGGCAGTAGGTTCAGGACGGACAAAAGGAAATTTCTTTACACAGAGAGTAATTAAAATGTCGAATTCACTGCCAGAGGATGTAGTGATGGCCATAGGAATAGGCAGCTTTAAAAGGTAGCTTAATGGGGGATAGGTCTGTCAGTGGCTATTAGCCATGGTGAGTGAGGGGGATCTCCATGTTCAAGGCAGTCAACCTCTGAATCCCAGTTCTAGAAGGCTATATTAGGGGAAGGTCTCAGACTCTATGCCCTGTTGTTGGCCTTCTAAAGGAACTGGTTGGCTACTGTGTGAGACAGGATGCTAAACTAGAAGGACCACCGCTCTGATCCAGCAGGGCTCTTCTTATGTTCAAAGACACTCCTCCCCAAGCTCTAGCCTGCTGTAAAGCCAGTGAAGATCTATTCAGGACATGCCCTCCATCATGCCCTATGGCTCAGGGTGCTCACTGCTCATCCCTACCTCTCATAAGCAACTTTTCCTATCCCTGTCAAACCAGTTGTGGCATACATTCAGGTGGTAGCTGTGTTGGTCTGAAGCAACAGAACAAAGTTTGAGTCCAGTGGCACCTTTAAAACCAACCAAGTTTAATTTGGGGCATAAGCTTTCATTCCACTGGACTCAAACTTTGTTCTAGTTATGGCCTAAAGACCAGGGCTAATTAAGCAGATTTTAGTCCCACCGCACCTGAACATTACAAAGCAGGTAAAAATACATTCTTCCCCCTGCCAATCATGGAAGAACCACCCAAAATTCCTCCTTCACCCCAAACAGTGATCAGCTACTCCTTCAATATTCTAGGGATGGTGGGTGAGTCGGCAGGAGGCAACCAAAGCTGCAGCATGAGGGTGAGGCATCCTCTCCTTTCTGCTTTCCCTTTGGATGGCCACCATTGTCCATCCAATCCAGTCTCAGTCTTCATGTGAAAAGGAACTGGGGCAAATCAATCCGCAGCTCAACAGCCATGAATACCTCTTTTGCCTGTAACATTATTAAAGATTCTACCATTGTAGAGACTTAACGTCAACTGCAGTTAGCTCTGAAAATTTTGCATACTAAGTATGCAGAAACTAGTTTACTCCAAATTTTGTAGCTAGCTAGATTTCTAGATGATATCTTAATGAAGCAACTTTCTCAGAATGGAACTTTTCTCCATAAGTTAGATTTCAAATTGTTACCACCACTAACTGGAACATTTTACACACATTTTGCAGCAGTCCAACAGATTGAGTGCAACAGAAGAGAATACAAGCTAATGAGATCACCAAAGCATGGGCTTGCAAACTGTTTGTGTTTGGGAAACAATCCATTGTTTGTTTTGGCTGCTTTGTGAGTTTGCGTGTGCATCCCTTGATAAAGCCATTCTTTGAATGCTACCAAAGTCTGACATGGGACTTGTGTGGGTATGACAAATTACACTTTCATTTAGTGACAGTGCAGCTACTGGGGAATCTCTGAAGGCAAAAAAGAGGATGAGGAAATGAAGACTGTATTCAGGGGAACTGCAATGCTGTGTTTTTATTTATTTATTTTTAGGGAATGGGAAAGTCTCCAGGTTCCACCCCCAAAGTCCCCAGGTATTTCCTGAGTTGGACCTGGCAGCCCTACTTTTGAGTCACACACTGAGTACACAGTGCAACTATAAATATGGCATATTGTATCATGCAACATATTACAAAAATGTCATTTTAGTTGCTGACCCATTTTCTTACTGCCAATACGGGTGTTGCCATTTGTAAAGAAGTACCTGGTTCACAATTTTTCTCATCCTCTCCGAGTATGCAATCATCGTGTCCATCACATTTCCACTTTGCTGCTATGCATTGACCATTGGAACACTGGAACTGGTCTTTTAAGCAACCAGAATCACAATATCTCTGTCAAATATAATTAAGCCACTAATTTAATGAATGTACAATATAATATTAAACTTCAACAGTACAAAGTATTTAAGACCTATTTCTGAAAAACAGTACTTATAAATTCTCTAACAACACAGCACCTGCTTCTGAATTTAGCAACACAGATTTTTAACAAAACCCCAAAGAGAATAGTCAATATAACTGGGGAGGGAGGGAGGGAGGGAGGGAGGGAGGGAGGGAGGGAGAGAGAGAGAGAGAGAGATTAAATGTTAGTTATTCTTATAACAACGGTGATCCAGAATGACAACCATGTATTAATAAAAAACTCTCAATTTATTTAATCACAGTTAAACAGCGCCTTCACCAAGAAACTAGGGAAAACAATACCCACATCCCAAATTTTTCTGCTACAAGTAATTGCTTTGGGGTGAGCTCAGGAAACATAAGAATGCCCTTAAAATCTATCATTCCCTCCATTGCCTTCCTCCCCTCTTGTTTTCCAGCACCTATATCAGGCCTGCAGGATGCTGATTACACAATTCTTCCTTCCACTATTGCCCTACTGAAGTTTGAGTGGCAGTTTCAAACACTTCACTGAAGAGTGATGAAAATACATAACAGATCATGTTTGCTCAACTGGAAACATTTAAAAAAAATTCAGGAGCATCATGTTATATCTGTATGTTATAAAAGAGGGATGGAAAACACATTTTCCAATATTTCCAGAGATATTACTAACCATGGCATCATATGTTTGGGGCACTTATTGCAATAATGGGCATGACATTTAAGCAAAGGCAGCATATTCCAAATTGGTATGCCAAGGGACTATTTCAAAGGTAATGGCCACTGAAGACGTATACAATTTTTAAGGTTGACAGAGAAGAAAATGTTAAACATTTTTGCTATTCCTTGGCTCAATCATAAACCAAACGGGAGAAAACAACCAAGTAATCAGAAGGAGACTGAGACCTGGAAGGGCAGCCATGGAGGAACTAGAAAAGATCCTTAAGTGTAAGGAAGTGTCACTGAAGACTAAGATCATGATAATTCATACAACTGATGTTCCCCATTATCATGTATGGATGTGAAAGTTGGACAATGAAGAAAGCTAAGAGGAAGAAAAGTAATTCCTTTGAAATGTGGCTTGAATTAGAGTTTTACAGATACCATGGTCCAGCAAAAGACAAATAATTGAGTTCTAGATTAAATCATTTTTGAGTTCTATGAAGCTGTGGCAGAACGTGCCCACTCTGGCCTGCAGGCCCCATTCTGCCTTGCCCTCTTGGGGTTCCCAACTCCCTGGTAGTGCTTATCCTTTTTACTCTCTGGTAGCCGCCACCACCACCTGATCAATATAGGGATTTCCCACTGAAGGGATCAGGACTTTCAGCTTCCCTTCCCAGCTCAGAAGCCTTGCTTCATTGTCTCCTGCTAGCCCAGCACCTGGCTACCAAGGGGGCAGATTAATGCCTTGTGCACCACTGAGGGAATAGCCTGTTGCCAGCTGCTTGCCTTCCCTCCCTCTTGGGTCCCTTTTAAAATAGTGTGTATGAAACAGTGGGGGTCTATGTGCTACAGACTACCACTTCCAGAATCAAAAGTTTAAAATATTTATTTTTAAAAAAATGTTTACAAGCATACTTTTAGCATCAGATTGAAGCAAGGGAAAACAAAAGAAACTGGTAAATTGCAAATCCTCTGTCCCTCTCTCTAAAACATGCCCTAACTAGATGTTAAAATTAGGACAGGCTCTTTATTTTAGGTGTCCCAGTTAGGCTTGCCAAGTTCCCCCGGGGGGCGGGTAAACCCCCACCCGAGAGGCTCATTACCCGCCCCCAGAAAATCGGGCCCCGGGGGGACCCCCTTCCAGCAACGTCCCCAGCATGATGATGTCACTCGGAAGTGACATCATCACGCTGGGCACGCCGGGGGCAGGATGCTCCATGACTCAAGGGAAAACTCTATGTTTTTCCCTCGAATCCCGGCGGCCCTGCCCCCAACGTCCCGACGCGATGACATCACTTCCGGTGGGAAGGGTTAGATTCAAGTCCTGTAGCACCTTAGACACCAACAAGAGTTTCAGGGTATAAGCTTTTGAGACTGAAAGCTCCCTTCATCAGACACCAGTAGGAATGGATATCTCTGTTCCTTTTTGTCAGTCAGAAGGTGGGAGGTGTATTGTAAAGATGTATCGTTTAGGCCAGACTGCCCAACAGATTTTCAGGGAGTGGCACATAGGCTAGGAAACATAAACTCACAGGTGAGTACAGAAATGAAAACCTTAGGGCACATAAACCATGGATTCCGTTGTCTCTATGCTAATACACAGAGTACAGAGAACAAGTAGAAGGGACTTCCTAATACAGGAAGAGGACTAGGATCTAATAGGCACTATTGAAACTTGTTGGGATGACAGAATTGGAATACTAGGATTCAGGGGTACAACTTGTTTAAAATGGATAGACAAATAAGGAGTGAGAGGGGAGTAACATTATATGTAAAGAAGGTATGTACTTTTGAGGAAATACATGAATCTGAGCATGGAAATTCACTTGAGAGTCTCTGGGTAAAAATAAAAGGAATAAAAAGGAGTAAAATAGATGACTCTGGAGATCCCTTCCAACTCTCTGATTCTATGAGGGTTAGGCTGAGAGTAATGTGACTTGCCCAAGGTCACACAGCAAGCTTCCATGGCACAAATGGGGATTCAAACCTGGATTTCCCAGATCCTAGTTTAACACTTTAACCACTATACCACATTGGCTCTCATGATGGAACAGTGTGTTGGGATTTGATTTTTTTTTTTACTGGCATGATTACATATACAAAGTTAAATAAAAGAAGTTTTCCACTGTCTGCATTTCTTATCTTGCCATTGAAACAAAGTTTGGGTCCAGCAGCACCTTTATGAGCAAACTCTGTTCTGCTGCTTCAGATCAACATGGCTACTCACCTGAATCTATTTTCTGGCCATTATTATTATTATCTGTCTTATTTCATGATTATTACTGAAAATAGTTTTGTTGTATAGACGAGGGGCCCAGACCTGGATAGCCCCAGCCTAGCCTGATCTCATCAAATCTCAGAAGCTAAGTAAGGCCAACATAGAGGCAGACAATGGCAAATCACCTCCAAATATTTCTTTCCTTGAAAACACTATGGGGTTTGCCATACGTCAGCTGTGACTTGATAGCAAAAGAAAAAGAATAGAGATGGGGAGCATTAAAAAATTATCCGCCCCAGGTGCCAAATAGGCTAGGTACACTACTGGTAATGTTGATAGTAGTTCCCAAAGTGCAAAGGATTTATTAACTAGACCCTTAGGTGGAAGGAGATTTCCCATGCATACATTGATGCCAGAGATAGTAAGAAATACGCCATTTAAGTCGGGGGTGAGGTGGCAACAGCAGAAACTGAGCCTAGTATTGGGAAAGTTCCATTATGGCAAATGATGCACAAGTACCTTTGTATTTTCTATCATCTCAGAGCAATTCTGCTTTTTACACCCCCCCCCCCAAAAAAAACCCCTTAATTAAAAATAACCCTGGAGCTCTAAAAGAAAGGATGTTATTAATACTGAACGCTTGCTTTCCAGTAAAGGGTGATAGAAAAGTGCCTTATGGAGTCCTGATAATGTTTCTCATTATCATAAACAAAGAAAACTACTCTCTCTTTAAATGTCATTAGTCAGGAAATTGTGGGGAGGACTTTTTCCAAGCAGGAATATAGACACAGTGTGTGTGTGTGTGTGTGTGTGTGGGGGAAATAACCAGGCAGTGGGGGTGGGGAGCTTTACTATACAGACATGGAACACTGAAAGTATAAGAAATGCATTAACCAGTTAGTGAAGTTGAGGGAACTTGCCAAGCACAGAAACGGAGACCCAAAGAGGAAGGAATTTTTTGTTGGGGCTTTCCTACACAAATTTGACAAAGGGGACAAATTGGTAGAATTAGTATTGCAATTGCACTGTTCTGTTGCATGGGACACAGAGCAGCGGCACTCCCACACTTCCTACTGAACATCTTCAGCCCATGCCCCCAACTGGACTACTTTTTGGTGGTTTTGCTCCTCATGCCTTCCATAAACATTGCAATATTTGACTGGAATGTACCAACAGTCTTCAGGTAAGAGATCCCCATTTGTAATGTTAAAGCAGCAGTGGAACTGTGCTGTTCCAGAGAAGCATTTCTTTTTTTAAAAAATGTAATTTTTTGGTAATAAACAGTCATCTGTCCCTTTACAAGATATAGTGGGTATCATGGTTTGGCAGAAATTTAAATCCAAATCTGACATACCCACAGATTTTCTGAGCCATTTTTAAAAAGTTTTATTGGTAGCAACAGTGCCGGAAGGATGGTGATCTGCTAATCCAGGGGGAGGGAAGGGAGAAAAAAAACCAGAGAAGGGGGCATTTCATTTCACTCCAAAATAGAGTGTAGTTTCCAATTTCAATATAAAAAACAACATATGGTGATAGCACTCTGCAGATGAAACACTGGCTTTTACAGGTTTAAAATACAGCACTTTTTGATGAAGGAATGGTCTGTTCTTGATTGGTGCATAAATACAGCACAACATCATGTGGACATAGGGGGGAAAGTTCCGTGAGTTGGGAAGCTGAAAATAATCACTGTGAAAACCACCTTCAGCGGGATTCTAAGTAGACTTAACTTAACACTACTCTCTAACAAGCTTTATTCCTGCATTAGCTTTTGTAAGCCAGAGCTTACTTCATACATCTCACAAAAACTCACAAAAGCTTATGATGTCATAAAGTTTGTTCATGGCCACGGTGCTCTTCTCTTATTTTGCTGCTACGGAGTAATACAGGGACTCATCTAGAATTAGCCACAACTGCTTTTCTTTAATCCAACGTTTCTATCCAAACTATTGAATCACTGCAGCCTCTGGCTAGGAGTTCCTAATTCACATCAATAAAGAAAATATCACAAATCTTTTACAGCTATATAGAAGACATTCTGAGCCATCAGCATGATTGGACAGCTGCTTAAAAAAGCTGCTTAATCATCAGAACTAGAGCAACAGGCATCAATACTGAGATCAATTTTTGATTCACAGTTGGTCTTTATGTCAAAAATCCTCGTTTCATCTCTCAGAAGAATCCACTCAGATTAAAGTTTAACCAATTAATGTGAGAATACACATGTAGGTGCCTTATATTGAATCAGACCATTGGTCCATCAAGATCAGTATTGTCTACACAAGCTGGAGATGACAGAGACTGAACCTGAGACCTTCTGTATGCCAAGCAGGTGCTTCACCACTCAGTCATGGCCCCTTTTACAACTCTATTTCATATACTGTAATTCTGTGTGGCTTCAGTCTGTTGGATTATATTGTGTTTGAGCCAACATGGCGATGGCTG
Source organism: Gekko gecko (assembly GCA_029375565.1). Taxonomy (NCBI): domain Eukaryota; kingdom Metazoa; phylum Chordata; class Lepidosauria; order Squamata; family Gekkonidae; genus Gekko; species Gekko gecko. Next base: position 56,474,637 of record JAPDNY010000003.1, on the reverse strand, counting down.
GTGGGTACTGAAGTTGGAAAGGGCTCATTCCACTTCTCCACCAAAATATAGCTGATAAATGAATCAAGTCCGGCCTTTAGAAAATGCATACCTCATCTGAACCATCTGCACAATCATAGTCTCCATCACACCAGAATCTTGCAGACATACAGTCTCCATTTGAACAGTGAAAGTCTTTCAAAGTGCACGTTTGTGGTTCTGAAAGAAGAAAGAGTGTCTGCATTACATATGTGTAATCTGAGTACTTGAATTTCACAACACATTGATATTAAGGTATTTCACATCTTCCTATCCATACCTGCTATCCTTTTTTTCTTATGTATAAGCAAGTATGTATTTTAAGGCAGATTATTTTAATTCTCCAGTGCTTTTCAGAAGCTTTTTGTGTTCCTAGAATTTACTTCAAAGCATTGTTTAAAATAATTTTCAACTCTTCCTATCAAAATTTGGAACAAACACCTTGCAGCTTTTGCTTTTGAAGCTGCTTACTGAAAGTGGAACAGACTTTATTCATATTGTACATCTTATTAAAATACATAAAATTCTTAGGAATGTTTACTGGAAGTATGAGTCTAGAATATAAAAGCAATATTGGACATGTTCAAATATTCAACTGACAACTTTTTTCCTATTTTGAAAAATAAATATTTGCAGCCCTGTTATTAACATTTTCCCTACAATCCTTGTAAATGGTACTGCCTGCTGTTAGAAGCAATTTTTTTTAGTGCGACTATGATAAAGATTCTGTTTTGAACAACAATGTAAATATAACAATAGATACTAGCCAAGCAGACCAAGGTCAAGTGAGGAAAGAAAGGAGGTCATTGAGCCCTACACTGATCCTCGACCACAGATACAGCAGAAATAGAATCAAGGTTTAATTTGCAGATTTGCCTGTCTTACATTACTACTCTTTTGTTTGTGATTACAACATTGCTATTTTCCTCCATTTTTCCCTACTTGCCTCTGTTGAATAGTTTTGTATCTGAATGGTTTTTACAAATTAATATATTTAGATTTATAAGATCTTCTTGGGGTTTTTTTAGAAGTACTTAACTTGCTTAACTGTATTCACTAGTCCAGAGACTCTAACCTTACTGTGATCTCATTAGGGTTAAATGCCATTAAGTCTGCCATCCAAAGCAGCCATTTTCTCTTATATATATATATATATATATATATTTACATACACACACACACACACCCATTTAATGAGGAAGACAATCAATTTCAACATAAGACCTACAGTCAATGTATTTACCCAAATCAAAGTTAAACAGCATGGTTAATCTAGTCATTTAAAATTCTCTTCTTGTCACTTGAGCAACTCTAGCAAAGCAGCCATTTTCTCCAGGGGATCTGATCTTTATTGTCTGGATAGCAGGCCCAACCTGGAGGATGGCAACCTTATCTCACACATTTTGCAAGCTCCAACTAGCAATATGTAGGCATCATCACAAAATCTTTATTTTAAAATATTAAATTTAATATCTTAATTTTAATCACTTTCTGTCACTCTGCTTTGTGATTATTTTTGACTGTAAAACAATAAAATTCTAAGTCACACTGAAGACTAAAGGCTGGATTCAATATTCCTGAAATACAGCAAGTTCTCAGAACGAATCCCCTGCCTTCTCGTTCCTAGTGCTTCTAAAGAAGCTGCCTGCTAGGGCATAAGTTCTCCTGCCATGGAGGCAAACATAAAACAATAATGCTGCAAGAATAAGTGAGGATCAGCAAACCTCTCATCTCTGGTCCTCTCCACACTTAGATCTCATCCCTGGTTTTATCAGAGTTCAACACGTGACACAATACCTTGCATTTATCCCTGGGACAAGTATGGGGCAAAACTGGGGTGACCTCAATGTAATGTGGAAACAAAAAATACCCCAAGATTATTACAGGGGTGAACTCGTGTGTAGTGTAGAATGTAAATTCGGGGACAGGGTTGAACCAGGATTTAAGGTCTAGTGCAGAAAGGTCCTCTGCATCCCACTGCTGCCAATGTAGCAGAGAGAAATTGTGGGGGAGAAAGTGCCATTGTGGCATCAATTCCAGCCACATAACAGAAAGTGATGTCATATGTTGCCATAGTAGCCCCCAGATGTAGTGATGTGTGACATCCCCTCTAGTTATGCAACCAGATGTGGCACCACTACAGGGAATCCCTGGAATGATATAGGTTGAGGCATGGGAGGCTGCAACAATCAGTGGGGATCAACATAAATGTCTCGTTGCATGAGCAAAACAAATTACACAAACAGAATAAAGCTTCACAAGATGTGTGTTAGGGCCAATTTCTGCTGATTTGACCTTATAATCCACTGCACCCAGTGCTGTTTCTGAGGGTTCTATGATCCTTGGATCAGATGGAAGTAAGGAAAGAAATATCTGATGAAGATGTCATGGGTCCAAGAAAGTGTATGCAGCAATACATTTGTGGGTGTATGTTTAAAATGACTAGAAATCTTGATTTTTATTTCGGTACAACTGTTGAAAATAGCTACATTTCTGTAAATTGTATGTGTGGTTATGACATGCCTAGAAATATCTTTGGAATTATTAACCATGATTCCATTTTACATTCAATTTAAAATATTATATATCATTTATGGATTTAGGTTCCCTAGGTGGTAGAAATTCATTTCCCCCCAAAAGAACAAAGTATGATTGTAAAAATGTTTACCTCTTATAGAATAGTTATATGAACAAATCACAGGTGGTAACATTAGAAATCACTTACTACAGTTTTCTTCATCAGAATTGTCACCACAATCATTTTGGCTGTCACATCGCCAGTGATCTGGAATGCAGTTGCTGTTTTTGCACTGATATTCATGAGGTCCACAAGTCTTTTTCTCTGTAATAAAACATAAATACTACTTGCACTGTGGCACCTTAAAGCAGTTAAAATGGCCAAAATGCATGACACATTATCAAAATATAGTATATTAAAATGTATTTAGCTAACAAAGACAGCAGAATTAACTTTTTCTTTGCGCTAGGATGCAATTTCCCACACAGTTTTCCACAAAAAAAGAGATTTTCTTAAGAAAAACCAATAGTGTTAAGCGACAGTGTTCCCTCTAAGCTGTGTGTGTGAGCAGCCACAGATCAACACAGGAAGCCTTGCTCAACAGTAGTCTGGAGCCACACAGGGTCTTGACCTACCCATTGCCCATTTTAAGAATAAAGCAGTTATATTATATTCAGGATGTGAACTGCTCCACTCAGTAGGGGAAAAAACAGAGAGAATGCTGGTTAGGGACAGGCAGAATTACCAAATTACACTCCAAAGACTCTTAGCGAATTAAATCCAATTCTGGTTCACTGAAAATTCTTAAGCAGAGAGAGGAATTTTGAATAATTTATTCAGTCCAGTCTGACTCTAAAAAAGGACCTGGTGTGACCTTTAGTAGTTGCACTAATAGACCTAAAATGGTATAGGAATGAGCACAGACTGGACTATGTCTTCCAGCTCAAGAATGAGAATATCAAGGAACCTGAAGGATCAATGACATGGTTTCTTTTAAAGTAAACAGAATCCCACACAAGCAGTGTAAAACTGTTTGATCAAAAACTGAATAATGAGATTTTAACAGGTGATAACACTAGAACCCAACATGAACCTAATCAATTAGCTATTATAATAAGTCAAGACACCAACTGAAGATGACACTGAGAATTATACTACTTTGTTCAGTTACCAAATATTCTTAATAAAATATTCTTTTTTACTCACCACAGTTTGCCTCATCAGACCCATCTGCACAATCTGGATCCTCATCACATACCCACAGTTTAGAAATGCAGTGTTGTGTGGTTTTACACTGGAAGTGGTCAGGAGAACAGCTGTTTTCCGCTTTAAAGAAAATTAGCTCTTTTAAGTACAGAAACTGTTTCCCAGCATTCAGAAACTCAGGATAAAATAATCAAAACTATTCAGAACTACTTTTTCCCTAAATTTTGCAGAACTGTTATTTCACTTACTACATTATCAAAATGTTATTCATAAGAAGATATCAAAAAGATAGTGTACTGTGGTGTTCTGCCAATGACAAATAATACAATCCAAGATTTGATCCATGTAAGCAAAACACTAGCATTAGGTTTAAAGCTTTCGTACTTATTTCAGTGCAGTCACTTTGTTTTTCCATTAAATCCCTAAAATCAGAGCACAGGGCTGAATGAAATTTTGCTGCAAGATATAGAATATCTGTATTTGTATATTTGATTTATATTTGGTCTCCTAGTTTTAACAGGGTACTGAGATGATGAAGCAGGGACTTACTCCCCACACTGCTTCTGTGGGATCCGGGGCACAACAAGGGGCAGTCATGTGGCTGGTGGTCTTCAGGCCACATGGCCAGGCTGGGGTAGGCTCTGGTGTGGATAGCTGGATGCCCCCCTTCTAGGCACTAGGCATACCAGGTGAGCCAGTAAAGGGGCAGACCTGGGGGCTTTAACTTGTCTGCCCCTTCACTATTTAGGTTGGTGCTTCCCAATCCTTGGCCTTAGATTGCCACAGCTTTCTTGGAACTGGCAACCGTCCTCTGGGTCTCTTCCTAATTCTCCATGTACTTCAGCCTCCACATGGTTGGAATGGGTAGGAAGGAGTCAAGGGGCTTTGTTCCTTGTGCTGCTGCTGTGGAGCCTCTTTAAAAAAAGAAAGGGCCTTGAGTAGCTGACTGGTGGTTCAGTGATCTTCAGGACAGGCAGTGGTCAAGTGGCAGAAAACAGCACAGAGGGCTCACCGTGTGATAGATCCGGAGAGGCCTCAGCATGAGTTCCAAGGAGCTTGTGGCAGGGACTCAGTTTGCTGGCCTATGATTGCCTCCGCCTTTCTCCTGCTTCATCAGCCAGCTGGGGTTTGGAGCTATGGAGAGTGGGAGCACCCCCCAAAAAAATCCACTGTATTGGATGCTGGACATTAAAGGGCCAGCCCAGCTGATTGGAGGCCCGCTTGCTCACTGCCACAGCTTATCAGTGGTGACCTGGGTAGCTGGCTGGTCCCTTCCTACTTTTGCGCTGGCATGGGGGCCAGGAGCATTTTTGCCCAGCATCAGCCATGGGCCATTGCTCTGTGTGGTGGGGCAGGGTAAGGGGCCTTTCTTCAGCAAGCTGCAAGGCTACAGTCCACACCTCCCACCCAACAGTATCTTGCTGGTTATCCCCGGTCACCTTCTGCAACCATTTGTTGTTGTTGTTCAGTCGCACAGTCGACTCCAACTCTTTGCGACCCCATGGACCGCATCACATCAGGCCCTCCTGTCTTCCACTGTCCTCTGGAGTTTGCTCAATTTCATGTTCGTTGCATCGATAACACTGTCTAACCATCTCATCCTTTGCCGTCCCCTTCTTCTTTGACCTTCAATCTTTCCCAGCATCAGGGTCCTCTCCAGTGAGTGCTCCCTTCTCATTTGGTGGCCAAAGTATTTGAGTTTCAGCTTCAGTATCTGGCCTTCCAGGGAACACTTAGGGTTGATTTCTTTTAGGATTGACTGATCTGATCTCCTAGCACTCATCTCTGGGACTCTCAAGAGTCTTTTCCAGCATTATAATTCAAAAGAATGTATTTTTCGGTGCTCGGCCTTCATTATAGTCCAACTCTCACAGCCGTACATTACTACTGGGAATACCATTGCTTTGACGATATGGACGTTTGTTGGCAGGGTGATGTCTCTACTTTTTATTACGCTGTCTAGGTTTCCCATTGCTTTCCTCCCAAGGAGCAGGTGTCTTTTAATTTCATGCCTGCAGTTACCATCTGCAGTGATCTTGGATCCCAGGAACGTGAAGTCTGTCAGTGCTTCCAAGACTTCCCCTTCTATTTGCCAAGGAGTTATGGCACTGGATGCCATGATCTTAGTTTTTTTTGATGTTGAGTTTCAAGCCCACTTTTGCGGTCTCCTCTTTCACTCTGAGCAAGAGGCTCTTTAGGTCCTCTTAACTTTCTGCCATCAGAGTGGTATCAGAAGACAGAAGGGCCTGACGTGATGTGGTCCATGGGGTCGCGAAGAGTTGGACTTGACTGTGTGACTGAACAACAACAACTGTCCTTAATGGACCAATGGTCTGATTCAGTATAAGGTGGTTTCATTGATATGCACAAGGGCATATCAATTTTAATTGTGGATTATACAATTTTAATTGTGGATTATACAAGGGGATTTCAAGGGTCTTGGCATCTATTAACTGATATTATCAAGTATTTAATCTCTTTTAGCTACCACAAGGGTCATTCGGGTCACAATACCCTAGGAGGGAGAGAGAATAGACTCCCTCCATGCCTCACTCAGAGGTTTCTCACTTATCATTTATTATGTTATTTTGTGAGCAGGCAGGCAACAAGGCATTATGCCCACCAAGAAGACTTCATTTGGGAACTAGAAAGCATCTAAGGCCAGCCCCATGTGCACTACGCAGAGTCCAGCCTCAGGAAGGGCCATTCCCACACAGCCCACTGGCCATTAGGTCTTGGCTCTGGCCCCGAGGGCACCATATGGCACCTGGGGCCTCTCTTGCCAGGGACAGGCAGCAACCAATGTGACCCTCAGCCCTATGCAACAGGCGCCTCCTCTCCTGGGGGCGCCGAAAATGGGACCTCCCTCTGTCCAGGCCCAAGATCACTCAGCTGTCCTGCAGGGGATTGTTCAGGCCATCATACATCTCTCTGAGCATTTAAAAAGGAGGGAGGATTGAGAAGCTCTGCTGCCACCAGGAAAGTATGTGTGTGTGTGTGTGTATTAGAGAGCAATCCTAAAATAGGTCTACTTGGGCAGGGCAGGAACCCATTCCTTTTATGGAAAATTCTGGGAAAAGATCCGCTAAATGTTCTTTTCAGAACTGGCTTTCACGGTACATGGTATATGTACCCTGAGCAGGGCTGGCACTTATCCAGACACCTAGCAAATGTTCTATGGGCCCAGACTCTGGCTGGGGAGAGCCCCACCACTGAGTATGATAAGGCCTTCAGGAAGATGGCATCACACAATGAACTCACCCAGTGGGATCTCTTAGATGAAAAGCTGTGGCTTCTCATCATCAGACAACACACCAAAGCCAGGCAAAGCCTCGCCCAGGCCAGGGCCAGCTTTCGGCGAGTTTCTTTATGGCGGGTGTTTCATGAATTCAACCATGTAAGGTGCCACTGGTTCAGGTGTAAATTTGAACATTATTGTGACTCCTTCATAAGGCCTCATCCTTGACTATCTTGTCCTACAGCATTTTAGGGGCTCCCAGTCCTATGGCTCCAGCATTAAAAAGGAGGGAGGATTGAGAAGCTCTGCTGCCACCAGGAAGGTATGTGTTTGTGTGTGTATTAGAGAGCAATCCTAAAGAGGTCTACTTGGAATCCTATTCAGTCGGGCTTACTCCCAAGTAAGTGTTTTTAGGTTCAGACCATTAGCCCCAATAGGTACTCAGATATTACCTATTTTTTGTAAAAAACAATCCAAACTGAAAAACTTCCATTCACTAATAACAATTATTGTGAAAAATGTGATTTAACAACAGTTAGTAATATTCTAATCCATCTGTTAATCTGGCAGCTGGATATGCAGTTTACGCGTCAACAAAAAGTGAGCAAAAAGTAACTGAGCAGATATGTGATAGGAGCCAATAGTTGGCAAATTTATTCAGTAAAACAAAACAAAACAAAACTTGGTTATAATTCTGGAACTGTAAAGTTTAATTTCATGTTTAGGGCAAGGGGAACAAAGAAAAAATATGAGCAAATCATGCAGTGGGAAGGAAGACTTGATGGTGTCTGTGTAAACTAGGCTCTTGCCTGAACTGATTCTCTGCCAGTCCAATTCAGAAATGCTACGCATGCTGGCTGGGCATTCCAGTATCCTATAATTTTTTGATATATGATTTCTGTCCCTTATACCATGATACTTGTTTTCTTTGGTTGCCAAAGCTATGCTGCCGAGCATTTTATGCCATGCTAGCTGATTGCACCTGGGAGCTGCGGTGGCTCAAGTGGTTAAGACACTGAACTGCAGGCTGTGGAAGGTCAGAAGTTCAGCAGTTCAAGACCCGAGAGTGCTGCATGACGGAGTGAGCTCCCGTCTCTAGTTCCAGCTCCTGCCAACCTAGCAGTTCGAAAGCAAGAAATTGCAAGTAGATAAACAGGTACCACTTCAGTGGGAAGATAACAGCGTTCCATGTGCCTTGGTGTTTAGTCATGCCGGCCACATGACCACGGAAATGTCTTCGGACAGCGCTGGCTCTTTGGCTTTGAAACGGAGATGAGCACCGCAACCCTAGAGTCGGATTCGACTGGCTTTCGAGCAAAGGAACCTTTACCTTTACCCTAGCTGATTTCTTGGGTTGTCAGGACAAACATTGTCCTCTGCTTGCTCTGTCTATAAAACAGACACTTTCACCTGTTGGCTTGGAATAAGGGAGACAGGATCTCTTGGGTGAGACAGACAGACAGACAGACACCCCTGGGCTCCAGGCTCCACTGGACCTCTTTGCTCCAGTAGGAGCAAGGAGCAGGGACAGAGAACAATGTCATGTGATCATGTGCGATGCTGTGATGTTACTTCCAGTTGGTACATGGAATGACATTATGATGCTCTAGGAATCACATGTCTCTATGGTAAAAAAAACCTACAGAGATGAGTGAATTCCTGAAATCTCATTTACATCATTCTCTACTCACCAGGGGTGCCACCAGCATTCATTTGGCGACCAAATCCTTAGGCAAATAAACATTTCTTAATTTGGCATTTAAAGGCTGAGAGAGTAGGAACCAGAAAAGATTGCATGCCAAAGTTCATCCCACTTGGGTGTAAACAAATGTTACAAATGTTAATATATTTTTCATGAAAACAAATGGATATGAAAAACATTGAATAATTACAATTAGACACTTCAGCTTTAACAAACCATTTAGCAGAACTAAATCAAGACTCCTAGAAATCCTTTTGGTAGTTACCATTTCCCCGTTCTAATTTTTATAAACTGTTACAGATCCATAAGAGCACCTGACCTCTTAGCCCACGGCTGCTAAATTTGTTTAAGTGCTACTTACGACAATCTCTTTCATCTTCTTCATCACCACAGTCATCCTGCCCGTTACACCTGAGATTTATTGGTATGCACTTCTGATTCTTGGTGCACTTGAATTGACCGGACAGGCAAACATGTGTATCTGGCAAGAAAAAAAAATCCAAAAAATCAAGTCTTATTTATATGATTTAATTTGATTAATAATTGCTTAGATCCATCCCAATCTGGTTTCAAGTCTAGTTATGGGACTGAAATGGCCTTGGTCACCCTAGTGGATGACATGTGCCAGGAGATGGACAGGGCAAGTGCAACCCTGTTAATTCTCCTGGACCTTCCAGCAGGTTTTGATGCCATCAATCGTGGTATCCTTCTGGATTGCTTTTCAGGATTGTGACTGAGAAATATTGTTCCAGTCCTACCTTGAGGGTAGGTTTCAGTGTGTAGTGTTGGGGGACTGCTGCTCAGCCCCTTGGCCTTTGGACTATGAGGTTCCCCAAGGTTCCATCTTGTCCTCCATACTTTTCAACATGCTTTTCAACTGCTGGGTGAGGACATCTGGAAATTTAGGCTGAGCTGCCACCAATATGCAGATGACATTCAGCTCTATCTCACTCTTCCAGCAGATCCCAGGGAGGCTCTGGAAACTGTGAACAGTTTCCTGGAGACAGTTTTGGAATGGATGAGGGTCAACAAGCTGAAACTTAATCCTGACAAAACAGAGATGCTACTGGTGGGTGGAAGGTCCTACCCAGAAAATGGGTTATCCCCTGTTCTCGATGGGGTTGTACTACCCTTAAAGGAGCAGCTTGCCTTTCTACCCAATAAATAGGTGGCAGCAGTGGCCATGGGTGCCTTTCATTAGCTTTGGCTGTTGAGCCAGATGTGGCCCTTCCTGGATTGAAAAGATCTTTCCACTGTGGGGCATACCCTGGTAGCATCAAGATTAGATTGCTGCAATGTGAGGATGCCCCCTGAAGACTGTCTGGAAACTACACTTGGTACAGAATGTGGTGGCCAGAGTGGTGACTGGAATGGGTTGTGGGAACCATACAACTCCTGTCTTGTTCCACCTACACTGGTTTCCAATTTGCTTCCAGGCTCAATTCAAGGTGCTGGCATTGATCTTTAAAGCCCTATATGGCCTGGGACCAACATATTTAAAGACCAACTTCTCCCATATGAACCCATTTGCTCACTCCGATCATCCTCACAGGCCCTGTTTCAGTTGCCCCCACCATGTAAGCTGGACAGGTGGCAACCCCAGGAAGGACTTCTCTTTTGTTGCACCAAAACTTTGGAACTCCCTCCCCAGGAAGATTCATCTGTCTCCCTCTATCATTGTTACTCACTAGAAGGTGAAGACTTTTGTTTCATTTGGCATACCTCCAGTAATGGTTTTTGGTCCTCCTTTTAGTGTTTGCTTGTGTGTTTTTAATTAAATTTTATATTGTAAACTATATTTTAATTGTTTAAATGTTCTGTACGTTCATCACCTTTTGGACCCTGATTGGGTGGAGAGGCAGCATAAATATGTTTTATATAAATAATAAACAAATCATAATTTAAACAAAAATTCTTCTGCATGCGTATCTCTAACCAACCACTCTTTTACTGTAGTCCTGGAGTCATTTTATGCAGTATTTATCATAGATTACAGGGTTTTAAAATTTAATTAATGCTCTTAACCATGCTTTTCTCCTGCAAAGCAGGGCTCAAAGTGGTTTACAAAATAAAACCACACAACAATAAAAGAGGAACAGCAGCCAGGAGGTGACACGGAGCAAGTCAGAAAACTCAGTATTTCATTGGTTGGTTACATTGGTGGGATGGCTAGTGACAGTGGGTTGCTAATATTTTAAAAATTCTATCCCTGAGTTAACATTTGAATAGTGCCTTTTCCCCTTTAAACATATTCCACATGATCTGCTGTTATCTCTTCCTCTTACTTCCACAGTTTCCAAGAAACCATTATTGTCTGCCACATGATGTTATTAACAAAAATGGCCAACAGAGTGAAATTTTCTCACTCTCTTTTTTCAGAGCAACCAAAAGTGTCTTCTAAAATTCTGCTTCTGGGGAAACAGGACATCCAGGAATAGCATGTCAGGAGTGTTTGGGATTCTTTTTACAAAGGGGAACCAAAAGCAACACCCTCAAACCAGAGATCCCTAACATGGTGTCCATGGTCCCAATAACATCCACCAGTGTGTTCATTGGTATCCACTTCCTGGAAGTAATACTGTCTTTTCTTCACCTCATTTAAGCAAGAGGTGCTATTAAACATGAGAGGCATCGCCTATGTGTTAGCAGGGAACACCCATTCAGAAGGAAGCAGTCTACATTATAAAGATGATGCTTGGCTTGGCACATCTCAATGTTTTGTGACTGGACTCAACTTCCTTAACAGGCTTTTTATGGTGGAACTCACTAAATGTTCTTAAAATTCTAAAAGTGCCCATAGATGCTAAAAGTTGTAGGCGCCCGCCTTAGACACTCATAAAAAGATCATACTTTCAAAAGTTGAACCTAATGTTTTCGGAGCAAGGTGAACAGCTAAATTGACTCAGGTATCTGAACAGCAGTAATAATTGGATACATACAATAGCAGAAATCACAGAACAACTTGTTGAACTATGAACACTGTTCCGCTTTGGGCCCTCTGAAAGGTTAAGGAACTTAATGGGTGTCCCGGGACTCCATCTGGCAGTGCACTGTCCTCCCAAGCCCACCAAACTTTCAGAAGGGTTTCTTGCTTCTCCCTGGGTATCTATGCTGCCACCACTTGGTCAATTAGATTTTTTTTCCTGCTGAGGGCCAGCCCTCCTAGCCCTCTGTCTACATTGCCATTTGCTGGCTCCACCTACTGCCATATATCCTGCTTTCATTCTGGTTAGCCTTTGCAGGGACCACTTACTTACCCAGGGATCTGGTGATCTACTGACCAAACACCTCCCTTCTCCTGCACCCTTTTAGTTACATATTTGAGTGGGGCTTATGGGGGGGGGGAACTTCCAAATTTCAAAAGAATAAGAAATTTATTACAAAGAATGTGTCCACACACATTCTGCAGAGCAATGAATTGAACACACTTACAAAGTAAAGGTGCATGCACACAGTCCTCTGTCCCTTAGCTAAACATACTCTGACTGTTATTATTATTATAAAGTAGGCTCTTTAGAGCTACAGAGTTCTATCAGTCACCTGTTACCTCGAGTCTCTGTCAGACTGCCTGCATTTAGCTCCACATGGTAATGACAGCTATCAAGACGGAACCCAGGTATGAGAACTCCTTCCTGCAATTTGTCCCCAGATGGAACCACTTAAAATGGACCTTGTTCCCTTTGTGTCTAGGGAATTTAACTCCTCTATTTACCTACTTCCTTGTGAGTCAATCTTTTTCTTCCTGTCATTCCCAGGAAGAGCTACAATCTAGCATGTGGCATCCCCAAGTCTTTGTTCCCTCCTAGGTGTCACATTCTGCCAGGAGATCAGATGGCCCTTCGACTGTTTCCTGCTAAGTACTAGGTGTTTGTGAGAGCCATCAACATGATGGGGGTGCTTGAGAACAATTAATCACATTCATGTTTCCTGTCCTTATACCAATAAAGAAACTTCTTGGAATTCTGTGGTGTTTTTTGTAACTGTCATATAGACCTACCACAATTGATCTCATCAGAGTGGTCCCCACAGTCATTTTCTCCATCACATATAAAAGCTGGTAAAACACAGAGTCCAGTTCCACACTGAAAACGACCTGGTTGACATTTAAATTCAGCTGTAAAATGAAACAAGTTATTGGATCATAAAAGGAAAACTAATGGGTTCAACCAATTCATTGTGTATTTGTGCTCTAAATTCCATAAGAAAAAGATTAAGCCTCCATTAGCTCTCACCCAGCACAATTTAGGGTAATTAGATCCTTAACTTCTCTCATGGAGAGAGCCCAAAAGGTTAGTAATTTGACCATCAGCTGTGAGGATTTTGTGAGCTTTTTCATGGATAATGTCTTGTTGCTCTGCCATGATCTCCTGCCCATCATTGATACAGCATGTGAATTAGAGGCCCCTTGGCTATCTTTGGGTTCAGTAACCAACAGCCTCAGCCAGCTCACCCAGGCCTATGCCAAAAGGATCTTGGATGCTGTTAGGCCAACCACATGCTTCTTAGACTGGTGAAAGCCAGTGGTGAGGGAATATGAGGCCCCTGGTAGACACTATCAATCTGTCCCTGGATTTGGGGGTCTATCTGGAGGGTTTAAAAGAGGCTGTGGTGTCTCCGCTCTTGAAAAAGCCATTTTTGGATCCTACAGATCCTTCGAATTACTGCCCAGTCTCAAATCTGTCATTTCTGGGCAAAGTAATTGAAAGAGTAGTAGCTGAGAAGCTCCAGAGTTTTCTTGATGACACATTGGCACTGAACCCATTCCAATCTGGTTTCTGCCTTGGCTGTGGGATGGAAATTATTCTGGTTGCCCTCACAGACAACTTTCTCAGACAGATGGATCAAGGTAGGTTGGCACTGCTGTTATTGCTTGATCTTGCTGCAGTGTTCGACAAGGTGGGTAATGATCTTCTGAACTACTACCATGCTGACATAGGAGTCCATGGGGTAGTCTTGAAGTGGCTTATCTCATTTCTCCAAGGCCGAGGACAGAGGGCAGCACTAGGAAAGACAGGGTCAATGAGATACCGTTTAATATGTGGGGTCCTACAGGGGTAATCCTCTCTCCAATGTTGTTTAACATCTCTATGTGCCCCTCACCCAGCTGTTGTGGAGTTTGGGACTGGGATGTCACCAGTACACTGATGACACCAAGCTGTATCTGTTGCTGGGTAGCCACCTGGATGCCACCCTACAAAATCTGACCATGGGTTGGAGGCCATGGTGGGAGGGCTGAAAAAAGTGCAGGCTGAGACTGAATCCAACTAAGACACAGGTTCTGTGGCTGGCTGGGTGGGACTCTTGATGATGTGCCCTTAACATCTGCACAAACTGTCAGGAGTTTGGTGCTGTTCTGGATCCCTCCTTATCAATGGAGGCCCAGATCATAAATGTTGCTAAACTGGCATTTTTCCAGCTATGCCAGGCAAGGCAACTGGCCCCCGTTCTGTCTTGCCCCAACTTAGCCACTGTAATCCATGCAATGGTCACCTCCACATTTGACTACCTATATGCTGACCTACCCTCGAGACTGATGCAGAAACTCCAACTGGTCCAGAATGCAGCAGCACATGTCCTGACTGGAACATCATGGATAGCACATATTCAACCTGTGCTGTGTCAGTTGCATTGGCTTCTGGTGGAGTACCAAGTCAGGTTCAAGGTTTTAGTGTTGACCTTTAAGGCCTTGATTGGTGAGGGACCCATGTATCTTTGGGTCCATTTCCTCTGGTATGTTCCCTGAAGAGCATTACGCTCTGTAGAGAGCAATCTACTGGTGATCCCCAGCCCAAAAGACATCCAGCTATCCTCGATCAGAGGACAATCCCACCTGGTGGAACTTTCTGTCAAATAACATCTGTGCCCTGTGAGACTTAATGCAGTTCCACATGGCTTGCAAAGCCTTTGGTTCCACTAGGCTTTTGGTTGAGGACAGCAATGGGTACCATCCTACTGGCACTCCCCCCCAATTCCCTGCTTCTTCTCTACCTCCCTGCAAGGCAGTGCCCCTATTGGAAATTGTAGCTGTTAGCACCATCTGAGAATGTTTTATCTACATATTATTTTTGTATTATTTAAGTTGTCTTACTATTTATGAATGTTTTTACCATTGTGTTGTCCACTGCAGGCTCAGCCGGGGCACTCTTGGGCAGTATCTTTAAACCAGACTGTCCAAAATAGCCCACAAAGCAGCTGACCCAATGGGGCGAATTCTCCCCATGAGCTCATTTTGGGCTCTGATGGGCAGCCTGGTTTTAAGGGACTGCCCAAAAAAGCCCCAGCTGAGCTGGCAGAAAGTGTGGTCCCCCTCACTCAGCTGTTTTGTGGACTGTCTTCTGCAGTCCCTTTAAACACCCTTTGTTTAAAGGGACTACAGAAGAAAGCCTGAGGACAGCTGAGTGGCAGGAGCAATCTGCTCCAACCCAGGCCCTCATCTGTTTTTTAGGGATTGCCGGTCATTCCCGAATTTATCAGTGATATGTGTTTGGAGCCAGAGTATGGTTGCCCAACTACTAGAAGGCCAAACAGGCTGTCTGTTCGGAGTAACTGCATTAAAAAAAATGGAGATGCTTCCTAATGATACAGATCAGCCATAAACAAGCCCTGTTTAATCTATATTTTGGAATTTCATATCTTCATTATTGGGATTGCGGGCCAAAATGATAACCATTAGTGTTATTCAAGAGATTCTAATTTGCTAGGTTTTTTCTCAACAAAGTAATTAAATTTATTTCCTGCAAAATAAATGGTCTCAAAATGATTTTTGTACAGATACAGACCCACAAACATACCTCTTACCAGAATTACAATGCCTAAACATAGTGGAATCTAATTGGCATTAAAGATGAATTGCTCAGTAAGAAGAAAATGAGCAGTTTCTTGCATCTTGATTTTATGTATAAAATCACACTAAATGCATAAATCAGCACAATTACTATATCAGAACTGCTTAATCCACTAGTAGTGAGAATGTATATTGTTGTTACTTACTCTGAGCCAATTTTGAGGAGAGTGGGTATTAAATAAATAATAAATAAATGTTAATGATGGTATAAAGCACAGGGATTATTTTCTAAGAGAAGGCAAGGAATAATACAAGTGAAAATGAGTCTATGTTCAGGTATATAAACAAAATTAAAATTAATGATTGCCTATCTCTGAACCCTAGAAAAGACTTTGTAAGTAAATTCATGTCAACTTCAAATTTGTAAGACTTTAGGCAGTCAGTAGGCAGAATGTATTCTAGTACTGTACAAATTAGTATGCATGTTCTTAGTTATACTGCATGCTTTTAAAATACTCAGGCTGATTTCCCACTACAGCTGCCTCAGTGTTGCACCGCCGTTTGCCCCAACACTATCGGTCAATTTCACAACTGAAGCCGCGGGGCTGCATTTGACCTGCGGCTTTGCCCGATTTCCCCCGCAGTTTCGTGATCCTCAAAAAACAGGATCATGAAACTGCGGGGGAAATCGAGCGAAGCCACGGGTCAAAATGCAGCCCTGCGGCTTTGGGTGTGAAATTGACCGATAGTGTCGGGGCAAGCAGCGGCGCAACACCAAGGCAGCTGTAGTGGGAAATCAGCCTTAGTCTTCAACACTGTATAAAATTAATTAGTTAAGATTTTAAATTGTGGACTTTTAGGTGTTTTTATAATTGTTGTTTTATTTACATTGTAAGCCACCTTAAATTCTGCAAGACAGACATTTTTTAAAAAGTAAATAATAAATTAAAAATTCAAGATTTAAGAAAAGATGCCTTCAACACTGAAGATTTGTGAAGCTTCTCTCCACTCTGAAATAAACATGTGATTCCCATTTTTCTTTAAGCAGGGCATCAGAAGTGAGGAAGCTATTCTTTCTGAAGTAAGGAAGACTTTCCTCATAATCTAGAGTAATTTCTCCTGCAGCAAAGTAAGGCACTCTCGATGCAAATCTATGCAGAGTTACTCCAATCTAAGTCCACTGATTTCAGAGACATTCTGAGAATTGACAGAAATGTTAGAGATTAATTATTCCTATGGAATGAAGACATTTAAGAGTAGCTACTTTCCTATAATCCAGTCCACAAAAACAAAAAAGATGAAAATAAGAGATGAATAAGAGATCCAGATCTGAATGAATGCAAAGACTGTAAAACCACTGTACAATCTTCAATTTTCTTCTCTGTCCTCACTAAAGGCTCAGAACACATTAAAACAGTTTAACTCTAAAAAATCAAAACATTGGATCGATACATTGCATTTGTTCCGTGGCTACTTAACACTGGCTTGTAACACCAGCCCAATAATAGAGTGCCCTTCTACAAGATATTCAGGCTGGGATTACATCATATTTTACTGTATTGCAGCCACTGACAATGCTTCTGCATATATTTGTTCAAAGTTTGCAGTCAAGTAGGCAGTTGATTTTAAAGGTGTCATGGAACAAAAGGTTATCTCTAAAGCATGTAGGACTATAGGTAATAGGGGATTCATAGATTAAAAAAAACCCTGCATCCTGGACTGTGCTGAGAAAGAAACACAAATCCAAGAGTACTGAATCCAAAGTACCACTAATGGATCCAAAGTACCACAAACATAACTCTGCTTGTGGAATGGAACTTTCTTACCCCCCTTCTCCTTCAGCCCAATGTACCCTCCCCCCAAAAAAAACAACAACAACAGGCTGCGCTCAAAGGTGAGGGAACTCCCAAGCACAGTAGTGGGCAATTTGTGTGGGGTTTGCAGTGGAAAGTGGCAACCAGTGAAAAATTGTCCCCCTTCAGGTGGATGTGCCCTTTCACCAGCAAAAATAGGAGCTTTGGATTCACCACAATGTCTTACAGAAACACAAAATAAATGAAAATGCAAGCAACCAATACAAAGGAATTCAATACTATGGCAAGGGGTATGTAGACAATTTTGAAATGGTCAGCAATAACAGTCAATTAAGAAAGAACCCAGAGGGATCTCCTTCCTTGCAAGTTTTCAAGAAAAGACTGGACAGCAACCGGTTGAAATGTTTTAGGTATATTCCACTTTAGGGCAGGAGGATGGACTAGGTAATCCAGTCAATCTGTGCTGTTTTATTTTTGTTCTGACAAAGTATCAACCCAATTTTTAGAATGGACATGACCCAAATAAATTAGTGTACATTCAACATATTAAAATGTAGTAGTAGTTTACAGACACCGCATCTTTAAACACCAAGATACCTTGTAGTCACCTGTCATAGCAAAATTATGGCAGACCTCCTGCCAACTGTTAAAAGCATTGTGTACTTCAGTCTTTCTAAGCACTGACTGGAGTTCTGTGGCAGCTGTATGAACTATGAAAAGCTATCAAAATATCTGCTGATTTGACAGAACACCCAGGACACAACTACAATGCTACTGAAGAAGCTTAACAGTACTGCAACATATAAAATTACAGTACAAGGTAGTAATTACTGAACTCCTGTCAATCTTATTTTGTATTGTTTGAAGAAGAAAAAAATATGACGGATCAGCCAAAAACATCTCTAGACTGTTAAACTGCACACTGCACTGCACTAAAAACTATCTGAAAAACATGCTGTATGTTGTTCTAAAAATACATGTTTACAGCACAGTAATCTTGTACATTTTATCGTATTATTCTAATAAATATATAGGAATAAAAACTACTTTGGAAGGTATGCATAAATTCCTGTCCTGTCCCATGTTTCTTTTGACGCCCAGAAAAATTTGTTCCTGGAGTTGTGGGACCCACATGGATGAACAGCTGTACAGATCAAGGGGCTACAACGTGAATAGGGAGAGGGGTGAAGCCCCCTCTTTGCTTCTCCATCTGCACAGCTGTACAGATGGAAAAAGCAGACGGGGTGACTCCCACCCCCCTTCATCTTGCTCCCTGACTCACATGGCTATTCACTTATGTAGGTTCCATTATCAGGAATACTCTTTCCAGGTGTTGAAAGTGACTGCAAGTAGGGAGAGGAATACAGGAAAAATGAGCATCCTGTTGGTTTTTTGTAAGATATGAGCCAATATATTATAGTGTTGGCTTTATGACTCTTACAAATATAACTTACAATGCCTGCCATACAGCATTTTTAAAATACTATACACACTTACGACATTCTTCAGGTTCATCTGATCCATCCCCACAGTCATCCACGGTGTCACATTTCCACCAAAATGGAATACATTTGTCAGTTTTGCAGCGGAACTGCAGGGGGAAGAAAGAGCCATGAAAGCCTTGTCATATTAATATTTTTATTGAAACATGAATATTCTATGTGAATAAGAACTCATAAGCAACCAACAATCAAAATTTTAAGGCTGCACTCCTTAAAATAAATTCTAATAATTTTGTATAGCACATTTTAAAAGGCTACATTTTAAAAAGACTGCATTAAAACAGATTCCTTTTAGCATTATAGGTATACTAGCATTAGTAGCCAATAGTTTTACCAGTGGAGGATCTGATCCTGAAATTTTTAATTCAAAATATCTGCACTTGCCAGCTAGAATGAGATATAAATGTACATTATATTACAAATGGGCATAAATACAAGTGTATCTTGAATAACCCACCACTGAGTTTGCTGAATTAATAAAAATTAGACAGAATCCATATTCATGATAACACTCTTATTCTATATTATTTGCGGTTCTAGCAGATGTCAAAATGAAAGGGCAAATAGTTCTTTGGTCAGCTTTGCTTCATATATCTGCATCAAACTCAGTTTATTATGCATCAATTACCTGCCATATCCATTTGAGACATGTCTATCTCAAGTACCTGCATTAAAACACTATTTATAATAAAATTAAATTAATATTGTCAGAAATATCATCTGGGACACATATTAATGAGTTCAATAATATCCTTGAATTCCTTTTTTCCAGGGGTTGGAATCCCTGTTTGATTCTTAACGCACTTTTTCAGTAGACATGTTGTTCTGTATACAGAAGTTCCTTAGGCTAGACTATGATCACTAAGGCCTTAAAAATATAAGGAAAGGTAGCTGGATTATCTGTCTATTGGTTATCAGTATCTGCACAATATGTATCAATCACCAAGCAGTGCCATGGTTTTAAACAAACTGATGTAATTATAATGGCTTGTTGGATCCTAATCCTTGCTTCTGCTTGTGCTGCACTGTTTTCCATTGCAGGAGTGGAATATCTGCTGCAGAGGTTGTTAGTGTATCTCTTGTGCTAGTGTTAGAGTCAACCTCTGGTATCTAGTCTGAGGATGCTGTGTTCACCAAAGAATAGCCATTTTATGTACCAAGTTTCCCAGTATTTCTAAACACACCTCCCCCCTGTTTTTCCATCAGACTGCCTTCAAGAGATGGCTCTTGGGATGGAATACAAGCATGCAAGGGAGAGTTTTAGAGGTCCAATTCTCCGCCACAACGTTAGCTATAAAATTATCAGAATCTGTGACTCATGGGTTCCTGGCTCAGGGGAATCATTTTGCCCCTTTCTAAACAACCGTGCTAGGTTGGCCAAACATCACAGTACTGGAGAGGTAGCATGGATCTTTACCTTTCCGTTGCTCCACAGATGTTCTAACACACACAGATTAAAGGTTAAAGATTTGGCAAATGCCCAATTCAGATATATGATCCATAGCACAGATTACATACAAATTCATTCAGGACATCTCCTGTGATTTTACTGCAAGTCCTTTCATACCAACATTTAACATAGCAAAGATACCATCTTACTCACACAGCAAAGATGATGATGAAGCCCTCTGAAATGATTGTTAGCACTTGGTGACTCTGCCCGAGATGCCAGTGCACTGGCACTAAGAGTACCCTGGAATGATTGTGTTGGAACCCAGCAACTCAGCCTGAGACCCCAGCTCCCAGCTTCTGCTCATGCACCACTGGAGTCTCTCAGTGAGCCAAAAAGTACCTAGCACTAGAGAAAAGGCTGCTCAACAAAGAACCACTTCCAGAATGGATGACAAGAACAAGGAAAGGAAGCAAGGATCAAGGCTATTACATTAACATTAATTAAAACAGTTAAAATTAAAATACAGGATACTTGTTCCCTTTGAAAATTTCTGAATGCATTTTTTTAATAAACTTACTTCCTGGGTTTTATCTATGTATATGATTGTGACTATGTTCTCTGTCATATTTTCTGTATCTATTTTAGTCTCTTTTTCTACTCTCTTGGGTCACGACTTTGGTCACATAGACCCGTAATAAATGAATGAATGAATGAATGAATAAACTTACTTGACTGGCTGTGCAGTTTGATAAGCAGGTCTTATTATCTGAAGCAAGGTAAAAGTTGGCAGGACAGGCACACATATGTGTTTTGCCCGGAGCAAGGAGGCACAAGTGACTACAGCCACCATTATTTATTTTACACATATGTTTAGGCACTATAAAAGGAAAAGAGAAAACAATTCATACTTACTAATTTATTTATTTACTTATTTAATCACATTTCTACCCCACCCTCCCTGCAAGCGGGCTCAGGGCGGCTTACAATAGGGCACCATGTGCCAACAGATAAAAATAGCATAAAAACAGGATCTAACAAGATGGAATCATATTTACAAGGTGGAGTCCCCGGACTCTTATATAACAATAAGGGGGTTGAAATCCATGGATGTTACTCGGGCCCATCCAGTGGTACTGGCCACAGTATTGTCATGGTTGGACATACTAGTGATAGTGGTAGTGGCAGTGATAGAGGTAGTGGCGGCTCCTACTCAAAAGCCTGGCGGAAGAGCTCCATCTTACAGGCCCTGCAGAACTAATAAAGATGGGAAAATCAATACAGTAATTTTTCCTGTTATAGAAGCTTCTGGTAAACTAAAGTAACCAATTCACTTAAGGCTTTTTTGTAGTACAATTCCTGTGAATAAATGACAATGCAATACGTGTGTGTGTGTGTGTGCATGAAAACTACCTGCTCCCCTTTTTATTCTATCTGAATATCCAATGAGGACTTATTAGAGGCTTCTGTGAGTTCACAAAGAATCTACATGTCTACCATGAAGTCATACCAGACCTAGGCTGCCACTACCTCCATCTTTCCTATCACACCTCAGTGTTCACTACAGAGATCGACACAGCTGAAGAATAATTGAGGTGATCATGAAGCCAATGAAGGTTGTTGGTGTGAACCTAGCCACCAAGTCTGACCTTCACACAGGTCTAGTGAAATTCAGGTGGTGAAAGAAGCAGCAACGGCTGTATTATTGACTCAGGTCTGGTATGATTGGAGTTCTCCAGAAACAATTTGGAATATGGAATAATAAACCAAATGTCTTGGTGGCATGTTAGTCTTGTATAGATATTTCACTAACATTTGGAGCCCAAGTATTGCTTTATTAGAAAAAAAAATGTGTTGTGCTTTGCCATGCAGAAATTTGGTTCCTGTTTCTCCAGGATGGGAGCCAGTTTTGCTTCCACTCCCATTTCACATGGGGATACAAGCTCTGGAACTGGATCTCCGCTATTTGTTTCATGCAGCTAAGCCATTTGGAGTGACAGTAAGGAATGGTTTTGGCCAGTAAAGGAATGGTTTTGACCAGACCTAGGGGCCTGAGGATGAAACTTCCTTGGTGTCCATCATGTTGTGACTCCTCATGCTGACTAGCATGGGAGCATGGCACTGATGAGCAGAATCTCTTGGCACAGAATGAGGCATGGATCAAGAGTAGTAGCATTACCATTCTGACCCTGGAGCCAGGGTAGGTCTGCCCAAAAGCTAGCAACTCTGTAGGGCAGCCTTTATTACAGAATGGGAAGCTTTAAATAAGATGTACAGTTAAGATGTTGATTTTAATAAACCTTAGTTTAACCTGTTATGTGAGACCTGCATGTTCCTTTCAAAGTATGATGAATTATTTCACTTTTAAGAGACCCTGTTTTGCTCTGTCTGCAACATTATTTTATAATGTATGTAGATATATTAATTTAATATTTCATCATTTATTTAATTTATTTATTTATCATTCTGATTTATAAATCACTCAATCTCTGAGCAATAAACAGCAACAATAAAAGATATCACATTAAAACAATTCCAATAATTTAAGCAAACTAATTAATTCACAAATGACATTAATACAGTAATTAAAAACAATTCACAGGGGACATTGATACATCAGATTCCAGACGGTGTCTCCTCCTCATAAGCGAGGTAGGGTGGGAGAATAGTTGAAAAGGGGGGAGGAGGAGGAGGGAGTGCCAGCCAGTATGGTACTCACCACTTTCCTCAACCAAAGGCATGGCAGAACATATCTGCCTTGCAGGCCCTTTGGAACTCCATCAGGTCCCACAGGGCATAGATGTCATTTGGCAGAGAGTTCCAGCAGGCAGGAGCCAGGGCTGAAAAGGCCCTGGCTCTGGTCAAGGACAGATGGACGTCTTTTGGGTTAGGGATCACCAGTAGATTGCTCTCTGCAGAGCGTAATGCTCTTCAGGGAACATACCAGAGGAAATAGACCCAAAGATACATGGGTCCCTGACCAATCAAGGCCTTAAAGGTCAATACCAAAATCTTGAACCTGACTTGGTACTCCACTGGAAGCCAATGCAACTGACACAGCACAGGTTGAATATGTGCTGTCCATGACGTTTCCATCATGACACCTGCTGCTGCATTCCAGATCAGCTAGAGTTTCTGGATCAGTCTCAAGGGCAAGCCAGCATAAAGTGAGTTACAGTAGTCCAATCTGGAGGTGACCACTGCATGGATTACTGTGGCTAGGCCAGGGTGAGACAGGAAAGGGGCCAGCTGCCACACTTGGCACAGATGGAAAAAAATTCAGCTTGGCAACATTCATGATCTGGGCCTCCATAGATAAGGAGGTATCCAAGACCATACCCAAACTCCTAACAGTTCATGCCAGTATCAATGGCACACTGTCAAGTGTGGGAAGTTGATGTCCCAGCCTTGACCTCCCCCCCCAGCCACAGAACCTCCATCTTAGCTGGATTCCATCTCAGTCAACTCTTTTTCAACCATCCTACTATGGCCTCTAGACCCTCAAACAGATTTTTCAGGGTGGTATCTGGGTGGCCACCCATTAACAGACATAACTGGGTGTCAGCAGCATACTGATGACACCCCAGCCTGAAACTCTGCACCAGCTGGGCAAGGGGATGCATATAGATAATGAACAACGTTGGAAGAGGATTCCCTCCTGAGGGACCTCACATGTTAAGGGGTACCTAGTTGACACCCTTTCCCCTACTACTATCCTATGTCCCCAACCAAGAAGAAATGAGGTAAGCCACTTCAATGCTACCCCACGGATTCCCAAGTCTGTGAGGCAGTGGGTCAAAAGGTCATGGTCGACCATGTCAGATGCTGCTGTGAAATCAAGTAACAACAGCAGTGCTGACCTGCCTTGGTCCAGCTGACTGCAGAGATTGTCTGCAAGGGCAACCAGCACCGTCTCTATCCTGTGGCTGGGGCAAAAGTTGGACTGGAATGGGTCCAATGCCAATGTGTCATCCAGGAAACTCTCGAGCTGCTCAGCTAAAATTCTCTCAATTACCTTTCCCAGAAACAACAAATTCAAAACTGGGTGGTAATTGGAAGGAACGATGGAATCCAGAGGGTTTTTTTTTCAAGAGTGGTACCACCGAAGCCTCTTTCAACCTTGCTGGATAGACTTCTGATTCCAGCGACAGATTGATAATGTCTACCAGGGGGCCCAGTATTCTCTCACTGATGGCTTTTACCAGCCATGAGGGACACAGATCCAAGAGGCATGTGGTTGGCCTAACAGCATGCACGATCCTGTCGACATTGGCATGAGGGAGCCAGCTGAAGCTGTTGAATATCCAAAGATGGTTAATGGGTCTCTAATTCACATACTGTATCAAAACTGGGAGTTAGGCTGCAGCAGAGTGACAAGATTTTATCTGTAAAGAAGCTTGGAAATCTTTACTTTTACCTTTGTTTTACTTCCTAAGCAATGTGAAATAAAATTACTTACACTTCTTGTTAAGCAAAGCCTCCAGAACACTAACAAAGGTTGATTTCCCACTACAGCTGCCTCGGGGTTGCGCCACCGTTTGCCCCAGTACTATTCGTCAATTTCACACCCGAAGCCACGGGGGCTGCATTTTGACCTGCAGCTTCGCCCAATTTCCCCCGCAGTTTCATAATCCTCAAAAAACAGGATCACGAAACTGCGGGGGAAATCGGGCGAAGCCACGGGTCAAATGCAGCCCTGCGGCTTCGGGTGTGAAATTGACGAATAGTATCGGGGCAAACGGCAGTGCAACCCCG
The DNA here is from genome assembly GCA_029375565.1 of Gekko gecko. Classification (NCBI taxonomy): domain Eukaryota; kingdom Metazoa; phylum Chordata; class Lepidosauria; order Squamata; family Gekkonidae; genus Gekko; species Gekko gecko. Next base: position 56,449,710 of record JAPDNY010000003.1, on the reverse strand, counting down.
AGGCAGCTGTAGTGGGAAATCAGCCAGAATATGAGACGTTGATGTGCTTGACTGAATACACATAAAAGATATTTACCATCAGGTTGTCTATATGAATGATATACTTGGATATCAGTGATGGCATGCCATGAGTTAATCAGTGATGCTTTATCTGCTCCAGAAGTTTTATGGGCACGGTTGACTGACTTGGTTTTTCCATCAGTCCAGTATACATACTCTTCAAACAATGTGAGAGCAATCACCCCGAGGATGTGTTGATTAGGAACTGCAACAGAATATAAGGTTAATGTGATGTCAGGGCTGAAGACTCTTTATTACTAGTTTAAAATGTCTAGGATTTTGATTAGACACATAAAACTTGCCTATTTAGGTTTTCTTAAGGTCTAACCATAGTAAAGCAAATGGCTGTGATCCATAGAACTTTTACACACTTTACACACATGCTGGAAGAATTACACATATTATTTAATGTGCCAGTCTTTTTACAAACAGAATACTCAGTTAAATACAAATATAGCTTGTGCAAAGCCTTCCACATCCACTTGCAAAAGATAACTTGGATGCACCTAGGTTTTATAGAATAGGTTTGTCTAGAATGTATTTGGATTACATTTTGGTGTTCTTTTAGATTGTAATGCAACTTAATGAGCCAACCAAAGTTGTTATATACTTCTAAATCCATTGAAGTCCATGGATTCAGAAGGGTATAACTCAGTTTAGGATTGCACTGTTAGTTTTGTTATGAATCACCATACTTTGGTGTTCATGCGCTGAGATCTTAATCCTTTTTTTAAAAAAATCAAACAAATCTGTAATAGTAACATACTTAGATTGCATCTACTGCCTCAGAAAGAGGGAAAATGACCCATTTCTTCATGGGTCTTCTGTATACTACACTGGGAAAAATACATTATGCTTAGTCAGGCAGATTGATGAGGAACTTGACTGGTGTTTCACATAGCAAATAGATCTAAGTTTGAACACAAGTCCTCCAGCTAACAGTTGCTTGAACATGACAAGATACTGCCTGAAGAACATAGTATGTACTTTAAAAAATACAGTGACGATGCTAAACTATTGAGGACTCTTGTATGAATAACTGTTGTCAATGTTCCATTTAAAGTCTAGTAAGGTAATCTTGACCATGGCCAATACATCGACTATAAGTGGGCAGAAAAGATACAAATCAGGTCAACCAATATATATTTACCTACAGTTTTGCAGTAGTTCATTCACAATAAAACTATCCTGACAATTGTTTTTTCTGGCACATTCTAGAGACTGCTACAATTTATAAGGGTTGTTGACATTGCAATTAACAAATATATCAGTGTATATAAACCTCATCGAGGCCAAATCTGTGAATACTTAAATCCAGAGGCTGGGGCCATTGAAAGACAAGATAGATCCTTCTACAACCCTGAGAAAAGCACCAGGTTTGCTGAAAAAACCCAAATCTTAAAAACAAAAACAACACAAAGGGGGGGTTAAAACCCTGAGGATAAAAAGAGCACCATAGCTTTAAGAAATGGACAACTTCAGAGGCCATTGCTAGGCAACCACACCATTTTGCCAATCGTCCAGCCTTTGTTTCTGTCAGTAAAAGGCAAGGGGAAGGACAGGACCCCTTTCAGGGCTGTTTTGGCCTTTGAAGGAGGACTTATCAGGGTCAGGCCTGGCAACAACCACCAGGCAACGAACTACCACACTATATGTATGACTCACTGAGGACCAGCTGCTTGCTGCTGTTCAACAGCAGCCACCCCATGAAAGCCAGTGTAGTGTAGTGTAACAATAAGAGTTTCAGACTTGGATCTGGGACACATAGGTTCAAATACCGACTGTGCTATTGAAAATTTGCTGGGTGACCTTGAGCCAGTCACACATTCTCAGACTAACCTACTTCACAGACTTCTTGTTATAAGGATCAAATGGAGTAGAGGGGAATACTATAACCTGCTATAAGTCTCCATTGTGGAGAAAAGTAGTGTATAAATAAAGTAAATAAACAAAACATATAGTTGAAGATGGTGGATAAATAAAAGGTTGGTAGGTGGAAAAGAGAAAATAAACCTGGAAAGGAGGTGGTATGGGGATTGCCAAGAGGAGGACAAGAAGAAATAATGCGGGGAAGGTGAGGAACACCACACAAGTCATTGCAGGTTCAGTACCACACAATGAGACTGGCAGCCAGTCCAGCAGCTGGAACTGTGCAGAGTTCAGGGAGAGGCTGCCAGTGGGAGCAAAGGAGGGAAAGTTAAACAAAGGAGGTAAATACAGGTAGGTTGGCTGGTGAGTGGAAAGGAGAAAAGGAAGCAGGAAAAAGGGAAGGGGAAGAGGAAGGCGAAGAGGAAATAGTGTGGGAGGGTAAAATGAGATGTCCTCCATGTCCTTGCAGTTTCCCTGCTTCTATTACTATCTTACAGAGCACATATTGTATTTAAAATGTTATCAGCTGTTAGAATTATATTTATATAAAATCCTAATTATAAAATTATATCTTTAGTTAGAGGGTTAATGACCTCCAATGTTCTCTCTAAGCCCCACAGTGTTGTGAGCAAAAATTCTACCTCGTGAGCGAAAAAAGGTAGTAGCATTAAAGTTGTGAGCAAGTCTACATTTAACTATCGCATAAATTAGTTTTTTAGCTTACTTCCATAACCTTGTAAAAATCTCAGAATGAATTCTTTTAAACTATATTTTAAGAATAATTTATACCTTATTTTTTTTTATTAAACTCTCCTAAAAAGGAGAGAATTTTATTACTTTTTATAAAAAGAAAAGGGGAAGGTATATAGAGGGATTAAGAAAAAGAGTGGAGTGAATTTTTCCTGTTAAAAAATTAGTTTTAGTTAGTAAAATTACAAATTTTGGCAACCACCAAGACTGGAAGATCTTCTTTTCATCTTACAAAAGTCCAAGATAACTTTGTTAGTAAAGTTAGTAAAGTCCGTTGGGGTTAATTATTAATCCGCTCCTTTCTGACGTTCCACAAACTACTTCTTTGGATATCTTCCTTTTACATCTCTCAAGTTGTACGATGGGCCCTCTTTAGGCTTCTTGTCTCCCACTCCAGCTCCTCCCTCTTCCGGGTCGCTGTCTTCCTCGCTGCTTGAATCTGTCCAAATTGCGAGTGCCGCATCTTCCTCTGTACTGGCGTGTCTTTTCAGAAATTCTTGTGCTTTGAAGACAGAGTCAATCTTCTCTCTTTTGTCATTATATTTAAAAATTAGTCCTTCGGGAATACACCATCTGTAAATTATCTGATTTCTTTGTAAGAACGTGGTCAATCCTTTATATGCTTTTCTTTTCATATGGATTTCATAGGGAACATCTTTCAAAGTTCTAATGGTCTGCTCCCCAATTTTCAAGGGCACCGCTGAAACTGAACGCAGAATTTGATCTCTGGTACGCTGCTTTGTGAACTTGACAACCACTTCTGCTGGCAGATTGTTTTTCTTTGTAAAAGTTGAATAGGCTCTGTAGGCCATATCCATCTCTTCTTTCAGTTCCGACGCTTCTCTGCCAGTTAGAGGTGCCAAGGCATTCGCCAATGTAGTTCTGAGATCCTCTTTTTCCTCTTCTTTGATGCCCTGAAAGCGGAGAGTCTGATTTGATTTTTCCATCTGTAACATTAAAATTCTTTTTTCTTGCATATCCTGATGTTTTTCTAATTTATTGACCTTTTTCTTTATTTTCTTGGTGTCTTCCATTGAGACCAAACACTTCTGTGCGATCTCCTCCTTTGATGTTTCTGTTAGTTGTTTTTGTTGACTGCTGAGAACACTTTCCATGTTACACAGAGTTTCGCTGATTTTCTGCATTTGATCCAGCAGAGGCGCAGTGACTCGCTTTTCTGTTGATTGACAGCTAGCTCCGGTGGGGGTGCTCAGACCAGAAGTCCCTCCCCCTTCTTTTCCGGCTTCAGCGGGACCTTTTTCAATGCGGACATCTTTTTAATTGTTTACTTTAACAAAGCTCGTGCCGCGCCACTCAGGAGACTAACCAACTCTTAATCTTCAGTATTTACCCAAAGGTATCTTCACCAACTCTTTTTTCCCTTCACCCCCCTCCGCTTTTCTTTTATAAGTCCCGTTTCTCAAGGGGGGTGGGGATTCCTCCCTCCTCCCATCCGCTTATACACTTACGGGGGGTTTCGTCTTTTCGCTTCAAATTAGATCTCCAACTCACGGTTCGATGCCAAGTCTTTCCATTTAACTTCAACTCGATCGCTTTATTCACTCCTGGAAGTCGGTGGCGTTGCTAAGTCCCATTATGGGCACGACGCAGCGGGGCCGATTGGGGCGGGGAGAAAGCCTCAATTTCCCGGCTGTTTGCCGGCAAAGAGGCTACTCCCCAAGCTCCCCCGGTTCGGAGCCTTTGCCTAAGGCTCACTAGGGTCTTTCGCATAAGCGAAGACCCCCCCAAACTGCGCGTGGGCTAACCACCTCCGGGAGCATCCCGAAAGGTGGCCGCCATTCGCTCCGCCGAAACCGAAAGTCAAGAATAATTTATACCTTATAAGAGGAAACAGAATCAAGTCAAATTTTATTACACAAAATGTTGTCCTCTACAGGGGTAGACCAGGCCTCTGGAGAACAGGTCTATTTGCCCCTTTCCACTATATTGGTAGACCTGGCCTCCGGAGGACAGGTCTACCCTCCCCTTGCCACTATGTTGGTAGACCTGGCCTCCGGAGAACAGGTCAACCCCCCTTCCACTTCATTGGTAGACCGGTCTTCTGGAGGATCAGGTCTATACACTCCTTTTCACTATATTGGTAGACATGGCCTATGGGGAACTGGTCTATCCACCCCCTTCTACTATATTGGTAGACCTAGCCTGCAGAGAACAGGTCTATCCACCTCAGTCCATATATTAGTACACCTGGCCTCAGATTGTCATCCTGCACTGACCCTTAGAAAACATGCCAGCACTTGGGCAGAGGGAGTCTTTCAGTCTACTTTCTTTAGTGAAATATGACAACCAGCATTACAGGTCAAGTATAACAGAGGTGGAACAATCACTGTCAGAACCATGCCTAACCTAACAAACAGGAAATCGTTTAAATGTTATTTACCTGCTCAAACTACATATTTATTCAAATATTTATATCCCAGTTTTCCCTGTAAATCAAGGCAGCTTGCAAAGCATACTGAAAAGCATAATAGGGTGTGTGAAAAAAAATGATTTTTTTCCCAGCTCCATTATAGCCTATGGAGACCATTATAGTCAATGGGCCCCATAGGCTATAATGAAGAATCAATCCTCCAGGGGTATCTGGGGCTCGGGGGGGGGGGGCTGGTTTTTGAAGTTTGTTGTTGTTCAGTTGCACGGTCGAGTCCGACTCTTCGAAACCCAATGGACCACATCATGCCAGGCCCTCTTGTTTTCTGTTGTCTTCTGGAGTGTGCTCAACTTCATGTTTGTTGCATCGATAACACTGTCTAACCATCGCATCCTTTGTCATCCCCTTCTTCTTTGATCTTCAATCTTTCCCAGCATCCAGGTCTTCTCCAGCGAGTGCTCATTTGGTGGCCAAAGTATTTGAGTTTCAGTATCTGGCCTTCCAGGGAACAGTCAGAGTTGATTTCTTTTAGGACTGACTGATTCAATCTCCTAGCAGTCCAAGGGATGCTCAAGAGTCTTCTCCAGCACCATAATTCAAAATAATTTATTCTTTGGTGTGCAGTCTTCCTTATAGCCCAACTCTTGCAGCCATACATTACTACTGGGAATACCACTGCTTGGACCATATGGACTTTTGTTGGTGGGGTGATGTCTCTACTTTTTATTATGCTGTCTATGTTTGCCATCGCTTTCCTCCCAAGGAGCAGGCATCTTTTAATTTCATGGCTGCAATCACCATCTGCAGTGATGCTGGATCCCAGGAATGTGAAGTTTGCTTCCATGACTTCCTCTTCTATTTGCTAAGGAGTGATAGGGACAGATGCCATGATCTTAGTTTTTTTGATGTTGAGTTTCAATCCAACTTTTGTGCTCTCCTCTTTCACCCTCTGGTGCCTCTCCTCAAAGAAAAACCCCAAGTTTTTTTAAAAAATGGACCAAGGGTTCCAGTTCTATGGGCCCAAGAAAGAGCTGCCCCTATCCTCCATTGATATCAATGGAGGGGGAAATGCCTTCTCAATTCACTTGTGGTCTGAGGCAAAAATACCTGTGCTGCCAGCTAAATTTTGTGTGCCAGCACCCCCTAGCACACCTTAGAGGGAACTTTGCTTACCTCTATCATTATTATTCAGTGTCATTTATCAAGATATAGTGAAGAGATAGTATTTACTAAACTACTGTTTAGAAATTTATTCAAAAGAAACATTAATCAAATCATAACCTGAGGACACTATAAAGGAAACAGAGATTATGCAACATTACTTTGTGTGTGTGTGTGTGTAATTTTCTGTTAATTATTGGGTTTTTGTATAGTCAGATTGCTGCTTTTTTTCTACAATTATGCATGATGGGGTTTTGTGCCGGCTGGATACATGGGTGGGTTTTGGCTGCTGTCCTATCAATTCATGTGCTTCCCTCAAGCCCCAATCTTCTATTTTAATTGCCTTATTTTTGGTCAGATCCATGTTCAGATCTCCTGTCATACTTAATTCTCCCTCTGCGAATTGCTTAGTTTTTTTAACTAACCTGGCTAAAAATTTATTTTGTCCTTTATTGGGTGCATATATATTTACCAATGTAAATTTCTTCCCCTCTAATCTGAATTTAGCCATCACATATCTCCCTTCCCTGTCTGTCTTTCTTTCTAGTATCTCTACTCTAAGTTTCTTATGAGTCATTATTGCCACTCCTCTGGCCTTGGTGCGGCTCCTAGCTTCTGCTAACATCACCCAGGTCGAGTCTTTTAGCAAAGGCTTGTTGTCATTTCTTTTCTTATGTGTTTCCTGTAAACACAGAACATCAGTTTTTTGCTCTCTTGCCAACTTGGCTATCCTATATCTTTTAATTTCTGATGTTAATCCATTGACATTCAGTGATAAAAATTTTATTGTTTTATCCATATCCCACATCAATTAAGGCTTTGACATCTCGTGGCTGTGAAAAATTTGAATGGTTAATTAGTTTACCCTTCCCCTTCCCTTTCCCCCCCTGTGGTTGAGAGTAAAGGTGGAAAGAAAATCTCTTCCCCTCTCTCCACTGCATGGGGTGCACACATCCCCCCTCCTCCTCCTTCTTGATACTGTAAAGAATGATAATACTATTAATAGTCATTAGCTCAATCAATAAAGGTATACTTCCCTTAATTGGTTATCGGGAGCTGGTCCTGAGGCATTTCCCTCCTCTCTCTGAAGTTCCTTCGTCACCATCTTCAGGAACCCCTGATTCCTCTTCCATTTCTTGCTCTCCCATATCGTCTGTGTTGATACCTAATTGTTTAAGTAGTTCCTTTGCCTCTGTAGTGTTCCTTGCCATAAGTCGCTTTCCTTCCCGAAATATAATTATCGAGGATGGATAGCCCCATGAAAATTTAACATTGTTTGCATAAAGCTTTTGGGCAAAGGGGCGCATAAGGTTTTTTTTCCTTAAGGTCTCTTGACAAAAATCTTGTCTCACCCAGACTTTTCTTCCTCTAAAAGTCAGGTCTTTCCTCTTCTTTAGTGCTGTATATATTTGCTGTTGAATTTTCTCTCTGGCAAATTTAATTATTACATCTCTAGGGGCCCCGCCCTTCCCATTCCTTTGTAGTCGATGCACTCTCTCAACATCCTCTGTTTTTATCTCTACTTCATTTGTCTGCATCCACTGTATCAGGGACTCCTCCAGTTTATTTACAGAAATTTCTTCAGGTATCCCTGATAAAATAAGGTTAGCTCTCCTGTTTCTGTCTGACAAGTCATTTATTTGGCGGTTCAGAGCGGTTATTTTTTGCTCATTAGCTTCAGCAAGCTCTTTGGCTGTTGTAGCTGTCTGCTTTATAAAAGCTATTTCTGTGCCTATTTTGCTAATTTCTCCACGTAGTGAGTTTAACTCACCACTAATTTTTTCTTGAAAGGCAAGGACTGTATTTTGGAGTCCTGCAATTTGTTCAGATAGGTCCTTAATTGTCTTCGCCATATTTGATTCAAAGCTTTGGGAGCGGCCTTAAGAATCTCAAGGCTTTCCTTTCTAACACAGCAATAAATTAGTTTCTTACCACTCTGAAGATGTTCTAGCCAGCTGCTTTCTGGTTATCAGCCTCTTATCTGGGTTTGCGTAGTATTTACAAACTTTGAGCTATAAATTCTTTAGTTCGAAGGAGGAGCTCGGAGGAAACACAGCTGGCTTGGTTTAACGCATGCGTGCAACCCCCTTCTGTTAATTATTGGTGGCTTTTCTGTCAATATTGTAAACATACTAAAAGTAATTCTGTTTTCTAGTCACAGTAAATTGCTCTACTTTACAACATTTTCATTTTCTTAGTAGAACTTATTCTAAAACTTTACATGTTATTTTTACCCATCAATCAATTTATACAATATGAGCACACAACAAAGGCAAAAGTATCTTACAAAGATAGGAAAACCTCAAAATGTGCCAATAAGCCTTTGTTTAGAAGACTCCTGTTACTTAAAATTGAAGTTTGATTGACATAAACCTAAATACTTATGATGAGCAGGTTCAACATTGGGTGGAAAGAGACAAGTGCAAGTTTTGTTTTGTACACTGGCTCCCCAACCTGAATCGAAAAGCAATCTCAGTATATTATATAGATCTCATGATAAAATAGTTACTTCGTAATAAAACAAATTGAATTGATATCAGTACTGAGCAGCCAGACTGTGCCTAGAATATATTTTAAGTATATCTCAAGTTTCGTGAATGATTGTACAAAATGAAGGATGCATTCCTGCATACCTTTACACAAGAAAATGTTTGTTTTTATAGGGATGGTGGATCCCACCCAAGTCCAATGTGAAATCCTTCTCTAAAATTATTATTATTGCCCTGACCTGGATAGCTCAGGCAAGCCCGATCTGATTATATCTCGGAAGCTAAGCAGGGCTGACCTTGGCAAATAATTGGAAGGAGACCTCCAAGGAGTTGCCAGGATTTGGAACTCACAGGCAGGCTATCAAGTCACCTCTCTGAAAATGTCCAAACTCCACTAGGGGTTGCCAGAAATCAGCATGACTTCAAGGCATGCAAGCACGCACAGAGAGAGAGAGAGAGAGAGAGAGAGATAGCCACAAAAAATAAAATAATAATAATAATAATAATAATAATAATAATAATAATAATAATAATAATAATAATAATAATAATAATAATAATAATAATAATAATAATAAACTTTTACTGATGTGATATAGGGATGTATGAACATTGGCTTTTTTTCTGTTTTCTTTTGTACTGTATGCTTGCCAGTTATTGAGTTCAAAGTTTGAAACTGACAGCTAGCTGTGACAGGTTTGTGAAGTTCTTTGCTGACAAAATCTTCCAAATTTGGCTATGATATGACTGAAATACTAGCAACCCCCAAAGCAACATATGGTCCCTTTATGGATCATTTTAACCCAGTTACTGTGATGGATGCTGACAGGAATCCCGGAGCTGACAGGATTCCACTAAGCTCAGAAGAACAGAAGAATACAAGGAGTCAGCATACATCCATCTTTTCAGATAGGATGAAGAATGGACAAACAATGAGCTCCCGTTCATGTCTTTGTCTCCCAGAACTGACAGTCGTCCCACTGCCATACTTCCCGTGCCTCAACTGCAAACCAGTGCTGTTATTTGTCAGTGATCTTGGCAAAGCGCATTCTGTTACCCCTTTCATTCTCAAAATGTTTCCTAAACAATATCATTTTCTTCAATATGAAAGAAGTATTTACATAAAAGATCATCTCTAAATAAAGGTTTAGCTGTCCACAGACAAGACCCCCCCTTTGGTTCCACATTTCCCAAAGGTTAGCCTTGGTCAAGGGATACGGACATATCAGCATGTAATGAATGGTTGCTTCCTTGTTTGTCTGTCATGGGAGCAGTGTTGTCATCATGACTGATGGAGGTTGGAGAGGTCGGTATGTGAGCACCTTTGTATGGAGTTTTTTTTCATATATTTATTTAAAATATTTTTGTCCTGCCTTATCTTTTCTGATTCAAGGTGCTAACAAAGCAGCAATACCTGCAAGGACATGAAAAGCAACAGATATTATCCCCTCCGCAAAGCAAACATAGGACAGCAACTAGCAGTGCTGGCTGTATGCTCACATCAATGTCCTAGTCCTCTAACCACACTGGCACTCAGCCAAGTTGTAAAAGTCAGTAGCAAGCTGCTCAGTTGAGTTGGGCAGCAGCCATTGCAAGTGCTGGCCAAGTTGTGTGGAGGATGCCATTGGGTCCAAGTGAGTGGTGTGGCTAAATTGTAACCACCATACCTGGATGAGTTGCACACATTGCATGGTAGCAGGTTGTCTGTTGGTTGCTGCTGGGCCTAGCCCTTGTGAGTCCTCTCATCAGGGCAGGAGGGAAGCAAGCATGGGTGGACTAGGAGGCCAAGATAACCCCAAATGTGACCCTTCTCCTATCTTTTCCTGACAGAAACCAAGGTTTGAATCCTGGTGAGACTGTTGTGGTTATATAGCACAGCTTCTATTACTGGGGGGGCTGTTTACCCCCCTCAACTTTTTTGTTTAGTCAGATTTCAGATATTTCTGCAAAACTGGGCTTTTTCTCAGGTGTGTAGAAAGATCTGTCTTATCTTTTTTATGGCTCCAGTCTCTAGATTCAAGTATTCACAGAGGGGTCACATTGAAAATTAGATATACTATTTGTGCAGTGAATCTATGCATTGATTTCTTAATCAATTAAAATAGACAAAATGTCATATGTTTAAAATTCTTTCTGTGCTGCAGAGTAATGCATTTTATTTGTTATTTAACTGCTTTATATATTTCTTATTTGCTTTTCAACTTTTTAAATGGAGGCATGCATTAATATTAGCTAACATTAGTACTACTAATAATCTCTGGTGGAAGAGCTGTTACAAAATCAGGGAGGCTACCCTTTATGCTGTACATTCTAATGTCTTGTTGCTCTACATTATTTGTAAAAATATAAATCATAGGAAACATTTTTTTACAAAGATCATACATAAGCTAGTTAAAGACTTGAATGTCTTAGAAGTGACTAACCTTTATTTCTATGAGAACCATCCATATTAGCAAATTCAATATGACTTTCATCAGCCCAGTAGAGTCTTCTGTTCACATAATCTATTGTAAGAGCCATTGGTCTAGAAATCTGTGTTTCTATCACAACTGTCTGGTTAGAACCATCCATGCCAACTCGGCCAATGTGAGGATACTCACAACAATCGATCCAGTACAAATATCTAGGAAACAAAATTTGTAAGTATTTTGTTAATGATACAGAAACACTAACTCATAGTAACAATATATGTTTATCCTGGAATTATTCGTTAGGGTTGCAGTCCTGAACTAACTAAAAAGTGTGGCTTGCTTTCAAATAAAATACTTTGGGACAGGATGCTGCTAGTAAATTAAATAGATGGCTGCCAAGTAGGGGTTATTTGACTTAGTTCCCTGGTAAAAAAGTAGTAAATGGATAGAGTACATCAGAGAATAATGATTACTTCCTTTTCAAGTAATGCCATGGGGGGGAACCCTCCTGTTACAGTGATAAAGAAGAAATACTAATGAATCAAGTACTGTATTGCCATTCCCATGACTTGAAGAAATTATTTTACAGCAGCAAGATCTATGCTATGATGGTTTATCCTCTCCAAGTTTACCATTCAAAAGCAGCTTAGCAAATAATCAAAAACAATGCATGAAAATTACTTTAACTCTCCTCTGCCTCTAAGAAGTGCCTTGGAATGACTAACAGCCCAACTACACATTCAGGTTCTTAATGAGTTGCATTTGGGATCTCTGAATGACTGGCTTTTTAAAGTAAAGGAGAACCCAAAAGGGCTCACAACACTACTGCCGGGGGAGGAAGGTCTCCTGTCTCCCCTGCTCAAGCCACTCTTCTGTGCAGAGACAGTGTTAGAGGAAACTTATTCACCCATTTTTCCTGCTTCACTTAGAGTATTCTGTACACATGGAGCAGCAAAAAACAGGGAAATAACTCCCTCCCAGCACTAGTATGGAGTTGGAAAAATGGCTCGGCAGGGGGAGTCAGAAGTCCTTCCTCCCCAGTGGCAATGTTCTGAGCCTGTTCAGGCTCTCTTTTATTTTATAAAAGCCATTCACCTCAGTTGCTGTGTGGCTGTGGGGAACCTCAATTGGGCCCAGGGAATTCAGACCCAACATTAAAAACCCAAACATGTTGTTTGGTGTAAGGTAAAGAGGATGGTACCAGTTGCATAAAAAAATTGCAGGAAGTGGCACTAAACAGCAAACAAAAGTCTTCAGGTTTGCATAGTTTACTTATTCAAAAAGATAATTGCTCTAATATATGCTTAGGGATTCCAACCCCCCAGTCCAGACAGGGGTCCCCCTGCTTTTGCAGGCTCCTCCCCACCAGCAGCCAGCTGGCCAGCAGGCGAACCCCACCCTCAAAGCCCCCAAAATGCAGCGTGATTATGTCATCCGAAAGTGACATCATCACACCACTGACATCACATGACAACACTCTAGTTTTGGGGCAAAACTCTGTGGTAAATTTGAGCTCAGACCATAGAGTTTTGCCCCCAAACTAGAACATCACTGCTGGTTATGTCATCACATTGCACGTGCTTTGCATGCAGCAGAAGATCATGGGAAGGCATGGGGATACCCCCACTGGAAATAGTAGGAGCTGGAAACCCTATATATGCTAGACAATTCAAATCTTAAAAATCTTAAAAATACATGTGTATATATATATTCCTTAATGGATGAAAGTTTCCTGTAGGAATTTTTAAATTAAATTGACAACAGTACTTTAGTAGAAAATTTGAAGAGGAAGTAACTGTATATTTAATGAAATGCATGCACAGAACATATGTTGTGAAACTGCACTTATGGACACAAACACAAACCATCACATTTGTGTTTTACTGCAAGTTTATCACTATTTAGAGGTACAATTACCACTAGAATTACTGTCTTTTGGATGATATATAGGCAGGCCATCTGGAAAAAAAGAGGAAGAGAATTCTGAATCTTCCACTTGGTCATTTTAAACATTAGATGATCAAAGCTTTGATTGTCTCTTGTATCCTCTACATAAATGAACCTAAAACATTATTCTCCATAGAAGAAATATATTTCATAGTGATAATTAATCTAACTAGATATGAATAATTCACTACTAATTTACACTGTAACTCCATACCCAACTTGAGGATCTAAAGAGAGATCTCTAGGGAACTTCACCCTTTTGCTCACAAGAACTGTCGGGTACAAGCCATTGAGTTTTGATACTTCAATAATCCTTTTTTCTGTGTCGGACCAATAGAGATTCTTTCCAACCCAGTCAACTGCTAGTGCATTAGGAACAGCTGTGTTATGAACTACCTAGAGAAATTAAAACAGTATAAGTAATAAATACTCAAAAGATCCAAGAAAAAAATCTTGTTTTATGAAAACTTTTAAACCAAAAATGTATCCTTCAATTTGTGTTTGTGTGTCAATAGGCTTTGAAGTCAATAGGCTTAGAAGAACAACGTTTGAGTTCAGTGGCATTTTTAAGACCAACAAAGTTTTATTCAAGGTACAAGCTTTCGTGTGCATGCACATGAGCTTATACCTTGAGTAAAACTTTGTTGATCTTAAAAGTGCCACTGGACTCAAAATGTTCTGCTACTTCAGACTAACATAGCTACTCACCTGAATCTAGGCTTAGAAGAATATAACTCTTGTTTAAACTGCTAGTTAATGCTGCAGTTTTAAAGACTGATGGTAAAGAGATATATTTCTTGTGGGATATAAATTGTACAAATAGATCTCCAAACTAGAATGTCACCATGTAATTAAAAAAAATAACATGGTAATAGGGTAGCTTTTTTATGTTTCCCCAAGAGTGACAGCTAGTTAGAAATTTCAGTTTTGATAAGAATAAAACCATGAGTTATATATGCTAAGTATTTTCTTATGCAGAGAAATAACTTTTTTGGAAATGCGGTCTGTTATACAGTTACAACTGTTTCTCCAAAATAGACTGTCTTCCATCACCTCATGTAGGAGTCTTTATGGATGCTTATTACAGACCCCCAGAAGTTGAGAAAGTTTCAAATACCTGGCCCACCTAAACTTGCTAGAATGTACTACAAACTAATCAGAAGCTCTAATGCATTCATAGAGCTTCAGGCAAACAAAGTATTCACATTCACATGTATGGGACAGAACACCATAGTTACAATGCAAATAGACATACAGAACTGATCTCTTCAAGGACAGCAATGAAGGAAGCTTTGTGTTAGAGTTCTGTTTGCAGATCTCATACCTATAAGTATAACCTTTTAATCTTCTGGAACAGGTATAATAATAAAGTACCTGTTGTTAAGTGACATGTAGAATAAATGTGAAGGATATAAATGTGGTGTTCTGTTCAACAATAACAAACTCATATAATATATACGGCATGTTCCACTATGTCCCTTCTCTGATCAACCCAGCAAAACATAAATGATACTTTGATTAAGCTATGTATCATATGACCAACAACCTTTCTCTGTGTAGTAGCCTTATTAGTGAAGATTTGCACCAGTACAAGTCAAATGGCAAAAATGTTTATTTATTTACAGGATTGTCCAATCCCACATTTAACTTGAGAGCTCATATCTATTATTATCCTGCTTTTCCTATCTTATGTTGCATTTATAATAGTTCTAACTAGTTAATACTATGCAAATCTACAAACAAGCTGTTTGTTATATAATACTACAATTTAAATAATATTGCTCTTTAATTCCATGATTACTTCTCAATCACCTTGACATCACTTCCATTCAAATTCATTCTATTTATTCTACTGCCATTAGGTCTGCTGGAATCAATCCAATAGATGAATTCTTCTCTGTAATCAAAGTCTACTGCAATCACATTGTTCAGACCCTATAGAGAAAAACAATTTTTTTTTTCTGTAAACAATTTAATACATTGAATATGACAGCTTGTATAAGACACTACTCAAGTATTAATCAAAGGAAAAAATACAATACGCTGCCTCTTGCACATTTTCAAATCTGATTTATATCTTTAAATATAACATTGCATGAAAATGAAGCTGCTAAGATTGTGTGGAGTTAACAATCATGTAAATTGGGAGCTCAAAACAAAAAGAAAATCATTTTCTTTTCACTTTAGATATGACATACAACATTAACTTTGTTCAGCTGTTATTTGGAGTCACATTCTCCTGATTATTTTATTACACATCAATGAATTGTTACATTACAATTCATTTAACCTCAAGTATGTTATGAAAAATCTCTTACTGGGGTAGTTTTGATTGGTGCAGGTACACAAATGTTTTTGCTATACAAACCTATTCAGGAAAATTTACAGCCAATTTAGACATTCAGGAAGAATGTTTAACAAATGTCTTAGGAAAGTATATCTAAGGGTGACATACTTGAGTACTCCCTGACATCAAAAACTCCATTCACAAGAAAAGCTAGCAGTTCTAGCACAAGCCCTTGTTTTTTTACAAACTGGCACTTTTAATGTGGTAGATCATCCAAAACCCCTTTTCAGTGAAAGCTTTAAGCACTCAATCCCCTTCTATAAACCAAAAACCACATTCTGTTTCCCCCAATCTTTCCTAATTTTTTTGTTTAAAGAACACGTTTGGAATCTAGCAATCTAATTCATGACAATGTCTCTGGAATGCTTCTTGCATCATCACAGCAAGACTATCACATCAGAGTGGAATATTAGGCAAAGGAATTGTTTTTTTGCCTAGTACAATTTTCTTGATTTATACATAGGTAATGGTATTCTGCGCGTTAACACTCTACCAATTCAGTTATTACAGTCAGAAGATAACAAATAGGAACCTGAGAGAAACTCACGGAGAAGTGAAATCCTATACTCCTGCCGGCCCTTATCTCTTTCTTCCTCACCAACTTGCCTGCCACCCAGAGCTCCAAACAGTTGGACCTGGCGAGAGAGACTTGGAGAAGGATGCATGCCGGATGTGCTTTCTGCTGTAAGTCTATTGCAATCATCACTAAGTGGTGATTAGGAAATGTTCTCCACTCCATTCTCCTCCCTTTCAGCAGGTTTCTGGTAGCCTTAACAGGCTTAGAACAGAAAGCACAAATGATGTGCTTTTGGTTTCAAGTTTAGCTCCCCCAGCCCAGTTGATTGGGGCTGGCCGCTTCAAGCACTGTCATTTCATCTTCTCTTCACTGCCACTTCCTCATCCCTCCCTTCTCCTCCTGCCACATCCTCTTCTCACTACACCGTGTTCCTGCTACTTTTCTCTTCCTTCCCCTAACTCTCCCATTGTTGCTATTGCTGTGTCCTTCTCTTCTTCCTTATTTCTTCAGATCATTTTTTTTAAAAAGCCCCCATTGTAATATGGAGCATGATGCCACAAAATCTCGGTTGGCATTTTGTTATTTCAATTGAAAGCTCTGCATAAAGGCAAACAGTGCTTCTTCATTTTATTTTTACAAAAATTAAAAGGTTTTTGGGTTTCCCCTCAAACCTGGAGGCTCCCCTGGGTTTGAAGAAATATCCTATTTCTACATAGCTCTTCTGTATTTTTGATCTGCAATATGGGGCCATGTTCAGAATTAAATATAAAGATCATTTCAAACTATTTTAATACAATAAGCATCCGGAATTGTTTCCTACCCTTTGCTTCAGAAAGAAAATTTGTTGAGGTGGCAGGCAAAAAGTTGGATGGCTACCTGGTTTCTACCTAAAGACAACCAGTTTCAGGTGTTGCTCTATAGACTAAGGATGATCACATATAACATATTTTTCTGTGTTCTCCACTTCTCTGAGTGATGCAAAGGTCCAGGGGCTAACACTAACCCAAGATGGTTCCCTTTGGAAGAGAACACCTTCATTGTACTTGCTTGATTTACAAATATATGAGCAGAGTACAGGTGGAGGCATAGAGGCATTCCTTATAAGGCAGAAGAACTGTTACCCACATCAGATTCCCAATGAGATAGAAACAGTGCCTTAGCCAACCCACAGCAGAGGTGTTTTGCTGACTTCCCAATAACACCTCCAGCATCTCAACATTGTGCTTCCTTTTCACACAAAGCTGGACAGATGGAAGCTCAGATTTCTCAGTCCTTATGGGCCCTTGAACAGAACCATTAAGATCTTTTTCAGGGGATAGTTATAATAATTAAGACACATCATTCCTTTATTATGTTGGGTAGACAGACACTGTAGTAACTGGATTCCAAGCATATAGGATGGGATCATTTACCAGTGCCAAATCAGTTACACAATTGCATGCCCTGTCCCAAAAGACAATCACCCCATATTATATAAAGGAAACATCGCTTTTGGATTTAAATTTAATCATTCTCTTTCTCAAACAAGAATTTACTTTCCAAGGTAAATATTTATCTTCTAGAAACATGGCATGAAAATGCATTCCTTTCAAAGAGGTAGTGGGATAATACGGAAAAAAAGACATTTGCACCTCAGGAACCATCCTGGTGATGACTCTGGAAGTAAATATTTAGTAGCTTGCAAGAGAACCTATTTTATTCTTATCTTGCCCTTCTTCCAAGAAGATCAAAGTGGCATATATTGTTCTCCCCATTAACCATGCACACAGGTTTTGGTGGCGTTGACATTTATAGGTGTCAATGACCTGGGGTCAGAGACTCTAAAGGATTGCTTCCATCTGTACCAGGTTGTTCACATTCTGTGATCCCAACATAGTGCTGTTCTGGGGGAACTGGCCTTACCTGAGATCAGATTAGCCAGCACCAGATGCTTTCCTGAGATTCTGGAATGCTCTCTCCCGGGAAGTGAGACTGACGCCAGAAAATCTTTAAACTGGATTAATAGGGATGACTCTTGTAATTTGTTTGTTTGCTTGCTTTATGGCTTCTTCCTCTGTTGCATTGTTTTCTGTATGTTTGTTTTTAGTTCATTTCATATTTATTTCAAATTAATTGTTATTGGTTTTAATTTTGTGCACTTGAAGACCTTTAAGTGGAAAGGCAGCTAAAGAACATTCCTATGAATTTTCTTACTTGTAGTTGAGACTGTTAGTCATATTGCTCACACTTATTGCTATTTTGATGCTTTATTCCCAGTCACAACTATTGGCGGTATCATGGGGCTGGATCCATTTTAGGAAATTGGCCTTCGTGCTGCCCTCCAGGGTACAGGGATTCCCTTAAGGGGTCTTGGCATGAGGGCTTTGTGGGTACCAGGCCAGCTCTGGGGCTACCAGTGCTTGCCCTCATGCTCAGATGGCAGGGGAGACCTCTTAGGGGCTACAGTCCCTGTGGACTCTGGCAACTTGTCATTTCATGGTTCTCCCACCCATGCCAGCTGGCTGGGGGGGGTATATCAACTGGCACCAGGCCAGCTGATGTGGCAGATCCGGGACCCATGCTGTGCCAATGCTTCTTACAGTTGTAATCAATAAAGTTGTGGCCACTTTATTCCACATTTGTCCAAACCTTGTGTATGGCTGTTTTATTTGATGCTGGTACAGGAAACATGCCAGGCTGTATTCCCCCCCCACCCCAATAGCTGGGACCACAAAGCAGTTATAATTCTGGATGATCTCCAACCCCTGCCTGGCAGTTGGCAACCCTAGTTCCCTTGGAGGAAATGGCTGCTTTGGAGAATGGAGTCTATGGGGCATCTGAGGTCACTTCCCTCCTCAAACCCCACCCTCAGCTCCCCAAATCTTTAAGATTTCCCTAGCATGGAGTTGACAACCTTATCTCCTTCCCACCCAACAGCCAACTTATCTTTATCTGCCCTTCTGTCTTAAGTTTTCCCTCTCTCTCTCCAGCAGCCTCTGCTTGGAAAACTATGGCCTTGTTGTGCGGTTTCAGCCACTGGGCCAGGCCCACTTGCATGGCAGAGAACCCTCAAGGACTTGTGAGTGGGACATTACAGCTTATATTATTCTCTTACCTTTTTATCTACACAACAAGTCTGAGGTAGGTTAGGCTAAAAGTATGTGATTTGTCCAAAGTCATCCCAGTGAGCTTCCACAGTAACATGGGGATTTGAACCTGGTCTCCCAGACCCTTCTCTGAAGATCTAACTGCTACACCACACACACTGGCTTTCATAAGAAGGCTGCTGTTGAACAGCTGCAAGCAGCCAGGCCTAGTTGAATCATGCAAGTCAGGTGGTATCAAGTCACCCAGAGGCTGCTTCCAGGCTGAGGGTTGCCAACCTTCAGGTGGAACTTAGAGATCTCCCAGAATTACAACTGAACTCCAGATGACAGAGATCTGTCCCCCCTGGAGAATATAGCTGCTTTGGAGGGTGGATTCTATGACATTATATCAGATTGAGGCCTCTCTCTCCCCAAACTCTACCTTCTGCAGCCTCCACCACAAAATCTCCAGAAATTTCCCAACTTGGAGCTAGTCAGCCCTGGCCCCAAGGATTCCTCCCACAAAGGCCAAAAGAGGCCTGGAATGGGCCCTCCCCCTGACTTTTACTGACATAACCAAGCCTGGAATCTGTGGTTGCCTAGCAACAGCCACTGAGGGAGTCTGTTGCTTAAAGCTATAGGTGGCCCTTTTACCATTTTAACATTTTTAAACTCCCCATTTTTTTTTAGATTTCACATTTTATTGCAAAATTGTGCCCATTTTCAGGTTTGTAGAAAGATATGTCTTGCCTGTTACAGCGGCCATCATCAGATTTAAGTATCCAAAGATCTGGTCGACTTCGCTAATAGAATATAAGATTGTGAGGCAAAGCACCCTCTGTTCCCTCCAAAGGGTTAACATGAATACTACTGGGCCTGTTCCAGCTTGCAGGTGTTCATAATTGGGCCTCTCTGCCTATACTCCTCTTATCTTCCTCAAGGCCAGAGCCAAGAATGTGATGATTGGCCCTTCTGGGAAACTTGTGGTCCGCTGGATGGGAGGGGAGAAGTGGGAGCAATGTTGTAATCTTCTAGAGGGTTCTGGCAAGTATACACCCTGGCTGGATGTGAAATACCATCTGATGCCAGATGGCCTGAGACTATTATTGACCTAGAGGTCAGGGAGAAGCCATGCTAACTTCGTGATTCTTTGGGACTGAGGCCTGGACTATACTATCCTTGCATTGCAATGAACAGCTATGTAGACGATGATTAAGCCTCTAACTTGGACTCTGAGATTTTAAGATAGTGCCATTTAATACCGGGTATGAGGTAGACAAGTTAGCTGTCTTTATTTTGTGCTGCAAAGCTGTAGAGACTGTGTTGCCTAGGATCAAGTTTGTTCTTTAAATATTTAATAAACCTTATACATTCTACCAAGATCTGGTTTCTTGTATACACTTAGCCCTGGAAACCCACCGGGCCCAGGCTTGGGCTTCTTGACAAAGATACTAACAGAAATACACACAGTCAATACAGAATTAATAGACTTACTCTGTTACTAGTAATAAAGTGAAAAGAGAGTGGGGTAAAATATGTCTTGCCCGTTGCTGTGAGCAACTTTCTAAATAACAATATGCTCACACAGGGCTCATTTCCATCCAAAACAGGCAAGAATGCCATTCTGGCAATAAGAAGCCCAGGAGCAGCAAGCCCCACCCCCAGCTCCCAGCAGCCCTCAGTTGGGCCAGGCGGAATGGGAAGCAGCACGCACTTGCTGCCTCCCTCTGATTGCTGCCACTGCCATCCACTGCCACCAGCCAGAAGGCAAGGTAAGTTGGTGGGGGTGTAGGGTGGGGGCTTGATTGGGTATGGTGGGTGGGAGAGCTGTGGGCAGCCTGGCAGGTGTGGGGGTGGCAGGGGCTAGATCAGGGGTGGGAGAGCCATGGGCAGCCTGGCTAATGCAGGAGTGGTGGCAGAGGCTAGATCGAGGGGCTGGGAGAGCTGTGGACAGCCTAGCTAGTGTGTGTCTGTACATGTCTCTCTCTGCCTCTCTGTTCCTCTGTGTGTGTCTCTGCCCCTCTGTGTTTGTGTGTGTCTCTGTTCGTGTCCCTCTGCCCCTCTGTTCGTGTCTCTCTCTGCCTCTGTGTGTGTGTGTCTGTTCATGTCTCTCTGCATCTCTATTCCTCTGTGTGTGTCTCTGCCCCTGTATGTGTGTGTCTCTGTTCATGCCTCTCTGCCCCTCAGTCTCTGTGTGTGTCTGTTTATGTCTCTCTCTGCCCCTCAGTCTGTGTGTGTGTGTGTGTGTCTGCCCCTCTTTGTGTGTGTATCTCTCTCTCTGCCCCTCTGTGTGTGTGTCCCTCTGTGTGTGTATCTTGTCCCTCTCTGTGTGTGTTCCTCTCTCTGTCCCTCTGCTTCTGTGTCTCTCCGTGTCTCTCTCCCTGTGTCTCTCTCTGTGTCTTTCTTAGCCTATCAAGGTCAGTATTGTTTCGGGGTTTTAAGCTCATACCTTGATTAAAACTTTGTTGGTCTTAAAGGTGCCACTGAACTCAAACTTTGTTTGAGGCAGACAGTATTATTTTCTACTTCTGCCTTCCCATGGTGTGAAATATTTGGACTTGATGGTAAAATGCAGACCTTTTTTGTGTGGATTTAATTGACTTTCTGTGTCTGGGGCCATGTGGTTGTTGTCTCTAGATGAGGCTGAATGAGGGGAACATGAATTAAGTTTCCAGAGTGGTGCAAAGTACACAGCCCCAAGGTTTTTGTCAGGCATTTTTCTTATGCAACAACAAAATTGTTGGTGGAAAGTGCCATCAAGTTGCAGGTGACTGATGGCAACCTCGTAGTGATTTTTAAGGCCTGAGATGTTCAGAGGTGGTTTGCCATTGCCTTCCTCCATGTCACAACCCTGGGCTTCCTTGATGGTCTCCCATCCAAGTACTAACCAGGGCTGACTCAGTTTAGCTTCAGAAGGTCTGACAAGATCGGGCTAGTCAGGGCCATCCAGGCCAGGGCAACAACAGAATACTGGCACTTTAAATACCACTTAATTGGGATGATCGCTGTATTTCAAAGGGGGTCAGGTTAACAATGTTTTCAAGGGATTCTTTAAAAAGAATTTTGTCAAAGACGTTCCAGAACTCTGTTCTGGCATGGTCCCCCAGAAAAAAAGTCCTGGGAATTGTCTTGCTCACAGCAACAGGCAAAGCTTAGCTTGTATTCACTTGAAGAAGGCAACTTGGTTATGTATTTAATATTATTTAATGTTATTATATGTATCACCTCTCTCTCAAGGTTATTCATAATTTACTAGAGAAGGGAGGATGTCTTTTCCAGATAGTAGATCTGCTAGCCCTGTGAAACATGGAGCATGCAGAATGTGTACCACTTACTGGAGTGTTTGCAAGTGACCGAAAGAGAAACTTGCATGACATTGTGGCTTTTCTTCCATTATTAAAAGTTTTTGCTGAGCATATTAAAAAAGCTGCAATCTTGCACAAGTCCCATTCTCTAATGCCACACTGTTCATACATGTAGACCATTTATTTGAACAGGTTTTTTGCAAAAAGTTATTTTTCATGTAACTATACAGGTACACTGGTGTGATAAGAATGTAATTTCCTTTTACAAAACAAATCAACCCCACTCATATATAGCAAAGGTCACTGCTAATTTGCCCTTCTAAGAAAACTGGACTTTAAAAAGCTGAACCCAGGAGGCTTTGTATAGCAGCTATCACAAAAATAAATAGCAATACTAACTTGATCTGTATCTTCATGCTTGTTGTAGGGTAGCTTCTGGTGATGTCAGGGGGTGTGGCATATGCAAATAAGTTATGCTAATGAGTTATGCTAATGAGCTCCTGCACCTCTTTTTCTACAAAATGACCCCGTCACACATTATAACAATGCTGTCAAAACACCAGTCCAAATCTGAATACTATATGAACTAAACTAGAACAGGCAATGATACCCTCCCCATTAGCCACTGAGCCAATTCAAAGGTGAGCACTAAGCCCCTGATTCTTGTCTAGCTTGGACTGAAGAACTGTGTCCTGCCCCAGCTCAGTTGCTGCTGCTGCTGCCTGCTAGCCAGCCAATGAAGAAACAAGAGCCTCTACAGTTTCAGCAAAGTCCAAGGCATACCCAGTGCACCCTTGTTTGGGTGTTTGATATCTTATGTCTATATTTCATGGTGTACTAGACATTTCTGTGATGCTGTTGAAACAGCACCTAAGGTGTCAGAAGAGGTGGAAGGGGGCAGAGGCAAGAGAACTCTCTAAGTAAGTTGGTTTTAGGTAAGAAGAAGCAGGATGGAAAGCTTCTGAATGTCTATCCAAATGTTCAGAACTGAGCTTGCAATAGTGAGATGTGCTGATCTATGCTATAAAGAATTGAAGGTCAAAGAAGAAGGGGACGGCAAAGGATGAGATGGTTAGACAGTGTCATCGATGCAACGAACATGAAATTGAGCAAACTTCAGGGGACAGCAGAAGACAGGAGGGCCTGGCGTAATCTGGTCCATAGGGTCGTGAAGAGTCGGACTCGACTGTGCGACTGAACAACAACATGCTATAAAGAATGGTTTATCCAAGCCATATTCCAAGGCAAGCTCAGATGAGAGAAATGCCCATCACAATGCACATCTTTACTTCATGCAAATCTAGCAAGTGGACAAATTCTATATAATCATTAAGTGCTTCCACAATGCTTCCAGACTATAAAACACACTTCAGTGAGATCCACTATTGAATTGACACCACTTCAAACCGAGGAAAAGTGATAGAAAATTATCCATCAATTTTTTCAAATGTAAGTTAAGAGCAACCATGTTTGTGAGCATTGTGTGGACATTGAAATGCCCACAGAAGGGAAAGATCCTCCTTACCAGAAGCAACATCACCAGAAGAAAGTAAGAGAGATATCAGGAATTGTAAAACTAAAATAAAATACTACTATTAAAAATAAAGATTACTTCCATTATTTTCTTTTATTGCTCCATGGGTAAATTGTGCAGAATTCCAAGCAGAATTCCAAGCATCTCATGAATCTGAGCCTTAGTTGTGGAGAATTTGGGGAAAATTAAAACACTCCAAATTAAAGCAACAGTTGAGCGAGCACTTCTTTTGGCTGTAAGGGAAACTGGTAATCTCAGATGTCTGAATATATGTACAGCCCCCATTGGCTCCAGTGGCTGTTTCATATCAAGTCTTGATGAAAAGATAGGAGGAGGAAAAATACATTTCTCTGTTTGAAGTCACAAACAGATTTTGGTAATGTTCAAAAAGGAAAATGATCAATGGAAGCTAACATTTACTTTTGTAGGGATACTGTTCCCTTCAAAAATGCCTCAGGGCTATCATCGCAGTTGTACTCAGTTTCACAGTATACTGACAGGAGAATTTCTGATTTAAATTGATAACATTTCACTAGCATCTAGAACTGAGGAGCAACATGAGCAGATACTGGGGAAATATGCCATAGGTCTTTTCTGCAACCGTCTGTCCCCCTGCAGTTTGTCCACAGCCACATTGGAAGCAGCATCTCCCTCTGCATTGCATCCTGCTCTCACTTTCCTCCTGCATCACAGCTCTTTCCAGATTCTGCACTGTTTTATGGCCGTTCGGAGGTGACTTCGCAGTCATCATGGAGCTGCCCTGGAGTATCTGAAAGTGGTTGCTCCCAGGACCTTTTTGCTCTTCAGCTGCCGATTCAGAGGGAATAATAAGCAAACTGCCTGACATGCCTTTAGACATCTCTGCACATTCCCACATCCCTATTTCTGCTTCTATTTAATTTTCACCTAGCACACAACTTGGAGGGCAGGTAGAGGGGCAGCCTGGGGAGGTCCTCTGGGAGTCTGATGCTTCAAGCTTGGGGGGGGGGGCATCTGACATACTCCTCTATCCTTTGCACATTGGACCCTAGGGAGGGATCTTTTCCCTCCCCCAAAGTCAATCTGTACACAACTAGGAGGGGGATGTATTAAAAGGAATGTCAGGATTACCCATTGGAAACAATGGGAAAGGCTTTACGGCCCTTTTTTTCAATTAAAACCCTTGGGATGCCACCCCTCCCAACAGACCAGCCAGCCAGCTGCTGAGCTGGCATCCCTCTATGGGTCATGCATGCCTGGAGTGGCCCAGCAGCAGTTAGCCAAAGGGGATAGAAGAGCAGGGAGGAAGAGAGAAAGGGGAGAGTGCAGTGTGCCCATCCCTTGCTCATGCACTTGGCCAAGTCGGTGGCAATTGGATGCCCCCTCCACAGGTTACAAGTGATGTTAACCACAATTAAGCAAAAAATGTGGGTTTCAGTTGTAGATGAAGAATGCATACACAAAAATAAACTGGATAAAAAAGAACAGTGCAGAGGGAAGGGACACGAAATACAAAGTTAACCTTAAAGCTCGACTGCTCAGATTCTCCAGAGTAAGCTACAGTGAGTTGTTAATGCAGAAAGGACCATAGTCAGGTTGAAAAGAGATTTTAATATAGGCTTGTGATAGTTCTCACGTTTGGAGATAATTTGACAGACAACTTTTTAAAAAGTTAGGGGGAATTAAAAACATTTAATAAATTAAAAATAGTTTCTCATGATATTCCATCACTAGGTAACTCACAAGATGCAACAGAAGGAGTGGGAGGAGGACAGCTGGGAGGAAAAGAAGGTGGCAGCCAGAAGAAGCATGTGTTGAGCACTGGTGATATTTGTTTGGGATGGTTCTCACACAACTGTAGAAAAATTTATTGTCCCAAACAGAAAGAAATAAAAAATACAACAATATATAACAGTGGTGGTAGGTCTACACATAAGGATCTATAAAAAGTTTTTCAAATATCTAAAAAATATGTCCATGTACAATTGTCATCTATAGGCCATATGTTCAAATGTTAATAAAGTTGTAAAGTCCTTGAACTACTGGATTACTGGAGGTGAGGCATTTATCTTCCCAGCATACTAATAGGAGACTTTTAGCAACAGTAAGTGCATGTGAGCATCCATTTTCATTGACCTTCAGCAAAGCTCCAGGAGACAGGCAAATAGTTAAAAAATACACAAGCATCCTCAAAGATCAACAGATATTCTAATACAAAATTGATATGAGTGATTACTTCCTCCAAAAAAGACCAAATCCGTATTCCTCGGATTCAGTTTCAGTCGGCTCAGCCTAAGCCATCCAGCCACGTCTTGTAACATCTGGTCTAGATCTTCCAGTATGGAGCCAGACCGGCTGCCCAACAGATAGAGCTGGGTGTCATCCACGTACTGGTGATATCCCAGCCCATGTCTCCATGCAATCTGGGCAAGGGGGCACATGTAGATGTTAAAGAACATCGGGGACAGCATTGCCCCTTGATGCACTCCACAATCCACTGGGTGCCTTTGGGAAAGCTGTTCCCCCAGCACCACCCTTTGTCCCCAACTTTGGAGGAAGAAGGCGAGCCACTGCAAGGCAGTCCCCTGAATTCCAGTGTCGATGAAGTGGTGGATCAGTAGCTGATGGTTGACCATGTCGAACTGCCAATCCATCCCAATCCAGTTAACAATTCCTAAAAACTTTATTAGTTACTAAAAGTCTATTTAGCATCTCCTAAGTTGAAAGAAACCAGAAGCACATGCACAACAGTAAAATAGCCTCCTCCCCCCAAAATCAAAAAGGCCTGAGGGCCTCTTGGCCTAACCCCCCCCCCCACACACACACACAAACACCACCATTACCAAAATAAGAAAACTCCACAAAACAGTTAACTTGTAGTTGGTTAACTGTCTGAAGGAAAAAAGGCCTCTTGGCCTAAGCTCCCCTTACACACACACATAACACCTGTCCCTAAAGCAGAAAACTCCACAAACAAACAAAAAACTTAACCAACTACAGGTTAACTGGCTAAAGTAAAAAAAGGCCTCCTGGCCTGACCTCCCCCCCCCCACACACACACTAGTCCAAAAATCAGAAAACTCCACAAACGAAACATTAACAAACTACAAATTACCTGGAAAAAATGGTCCTTTGGCCTAACCTAACCCCCCCCACCAACAAAAACCAGTTCCAAAATGGAAAAAAAACCCTCCATAAACAAAACCTTTACCAACTACAAGTTAACTGGCTGAAGAAAATAAAACCCCTCCCCCCCACACACACCACTGCCAAACAAGTAACAACAAGTGTGTGTGGGGGGAACCACAAACAGTCAGCAACCAGAAACAGTCTAAAATTTAAGAAAAGAGAACAGGCTGAAGGCCTAGGCCCTAGGCCTCACTGCCCCCACCACACAACCCACCCAGGAAGCCCAAAGAACAACTAACAGTGAAATAAGAAAACTTTTTTAAAAACTGTTGTTAAGTCAAACCAGTTGCTGACAATGCTCCCTCTAAGCTGTGGAGTCCTGTGAGCAAAAATCCTACTTTGCGAGCTACTGGCATTAAAGTTGTGAGTGAGTGATTTGGCTACTGCATCAAATAGTTTGCTCTGGAGCCATCCTCCCTGAGTGAAGACAAAAATCTGTGAGCCAGAGGCTAAAAAAACTGTGAGCTAGCTCACACCAACTCAGCTTAGAGAGAACACTGGTTGCTGACTTCAATCTTCTGCAGTATGACAGCAGGATCTGATAGGAAATCCACAGTCCCTCAGACAGCAAGAGAGTCTGGTTCAGAGCAGCAGCTGAAGCAGAAGCCAGCAACACTCTCTTCAAACCAACTCTCTCAGCAGCAGTGGTGTCTGGCTGAGCCAGACTTGCTTTTATGCACTCTGTCCATGCACAGAAGATTTAAAAATTTTTTTAAAAAATCTGTGATTGGCTGAAGAACAGTGTTTTCACCTATTGGTCAAATTGCCACTGTTCCTTCCACCCTCCCTCCTGTTCCCTGGGAAATGGGCAGGGAAGCTAGCAACGAACAACCCTGAAAGGTTTCCTGCAGTGCAATGGCATTTGCAAATGCACTGCAATGATTGGCACTAAGCTCCCCCTAAGGGGCTTTCATCATTGACCTGCAGAGATCCCTATTCCCCCTTTCTCCTATTGCCCTGCAAACCAGAGCAAATGGTGGGAAAGAATCAGAAAGAGAAGGTATTCCTTTAAATTTTAACCCCCTCCCCAGTAGCTACAATTTGGTATAGCAGAATAAAGCCAAATAAAAGCCGAATAATTACCCGAATAATATTAATAAATAATAAATACTTGCATAATACTGATAAGGTATTTAGTGCATCGCCTGCCCAGCATGCCCACAGACAGCCTTCTGAGCCTTTTAGAGGCTGTAGCTGAGTGGGCCTTGGAATTCCCAAGATTGTTAATTCTTGGGGACTTCAACATTTATGCAGATGAAACTGCATCCTCTATCCAGGCTTCAGACCTGGTGTCCTCTATGGCAGCACTAGGGCTCTTCCAATTTGTATCAGGTCCCACACACCAAGCAGGTCACACCGTGGATTTGATCTTTGGCATGGGGATAGATATGATTTTGACTTCTAGAGAAGAAGTGTCATGGTCAGACCACCTTTTTTTGAAGGCCCGGCTGTGTATTTCTATCCGCCCCCCTGTCTGGGTGGCGAGCTTATTTATACTTGCCCATGAAGATTAATGGACCCAATTAGGTTCCAGAATGCTCTGCAGGATCTGATGCTTTCCGGTACCTCATTGGATGTGCTGATGGGGACTGCAGCTCCCATCTCTCTGAAGCCATCAATGAGGTTGCTCCCTCGTGCCCTCTACACTCCAGTAGTAAATCATCCCCTTGGTATATAATGGAACTTAGGGGGATGAAACAGGAACTTAGACAACTTGAGTGAGTTTGGCGGTGTACTCACAATGAAGCTACAAAAGCATTTCATAGGATGCTTATGGAATCCTATGAAATGGCAGTGAAGGCTGTGAAGAAGGTATTATATTCAGTCCCCATTGTGTCTGCAAGCTCTCGCCCAGCTCAATTAGTTAAGGTGATTAG
Source organism: Gekko gecko (assembly GCA_029375565.1). Classification (NCBI taxonomy): domain Eukaryota; kingdom Metazoa; phylum Chordata; class Lepidosauria; order Squamata; family Gekkonidae; genus Gekko; species Gekko gecko. The sequence goes on along the minus strand of JAPDNY010000003.1, from coordinate 56,420,821 downwards.
GTCTTTGAGAGACACCAAAATAGATATAGGAATTTGACCATTAGCTCCGAGGCATTTGTGAGCTTTTTTTTGCAGATAAAGTCTTTATCTTTGCTCTGTCATGACCTACCTGATACAGTACGTGAATTGGAGGCCCCTTAGCCGTCTCAGGATTCAGTTTTGGACTCCTTCAGCCTGCTCTCCTCAGCTGATGTTGACAGGATCCTGTATGCTGTCAAGCTGACCACATGCCTCCTCGACCCATGCCCCTCATGGCTGGTTAAGGCCGGAGATGAAAGGATATGGGGCCCTCTATTGGACATTGTCCCTGAAAACAGGGGTTCTTTCCGGAGGTTGTACGGCTCCTGAAAAAACCATTGTTGGATCCTTCAGATCCAGCCAGCTACTGCCCAGTTTCTAATTTACCATTCCCGGGTAAAGTGATTGAGAGAGTGGTCCTGAACAACTCCAGGGCTTCCTGGATGACACATCAGCACTGGACCCATTCCAATCCAGCTTCCGGCCCAGCCATGGAATGGAGACTGTGTTGGTTGCCCTGACAAACAATCTCCATAGACTTCTGGATCGAGGCGGGTCAGTGCTGCTGTTGTTGTTGGATCTCACAGCAGCGTTCAACAGAGTTGATCACAGTCTTTTGACTCACCACCTCACCAACTCAAGAGTTTGTGGGGTGGCCCTCCAATGGCTTTCCTCATTTCTCCATGGTCAGGGTGGTGCTGGGTGAGGATGTGTCTTCTAGGAGACCCTTATCATATGGGGTTCCTCAGGGGGCACTCCTCTCCCCGATGTTATTTAACATCTATATGTACCCCCTCATCCAGCTGGCAAGGAGTTTCAGACTTGGGTGTCATCAATACGCTGATGACACCCAGCTATATCTGTTATTGGATGGCCAGCCAACTACCACCCCACAAAATCTGGCTGAGGGATTGGAGGCCGTGGTGGGATGATTAAAAAAGAGCAGGCTGAGACTGAATCCAACAAAGATGGAAGTTCTGTGGCTGGGGGGTGGGTCCTCAAGACTGGAGCCTAGGGTTCCAGCTCTGAATGGGGCACCATTGGCACAAGTGCCACCCATTAAGAGCTTGGACATGACTTTGGATGTCTCCCTATCAATGGAGGACCAGGTCACGCATTCTCTCATCTTTGCCAAGCCTGACAACTGGCTCCTTTCCCATCATGCCCTGACCTAGCCACGGTAATCCATGCAACAGTCACCTCCAGGCCAGACTACTGTATATCATTCTATGCTGGCCTACCCTTGAGACTGACCCGGAAAATCCAGCTGATCCAGAATGCAGTGGTGCAAGTACTGACGGGAACCTCAGACAGCACATATATAACTAGTGCTGTGCCAGCTGCACCAGAAGCCAGTGTAGGACTGAGTCAGGTTCAAGGTTTTGGTATTGACCTTTAAGGCCTTAAGCAGTCTGGGACCAATGTATCTGCAAGACCATCCTCTCTGCCTATTGACATCAGGGCCCTGCGGGATCTTATGCAATTCCACAGGGCCTGTAAGGCAGAGATGTTCCACCAGGCTTTTGGTTGAGAGCAGCAATAGTTACCCACTGGCTGGCACCCTTCTTTCCTATCCCCTCCATATTCTAACTTCCCTTCCCCCTGCCTGGAAGAAAAAAGGACCGATAATCTGGAACTAGGACCCATAATAATATAGGGAAATTGCCATCTTGTATTTTTATCTGCACTGAGATGTTACTAATGTTGTGTCTTGTACATCGCCCACAGCCTGGCACGAGCCAGGATGGGGCGATTAATAAATCCAGCAGCAACAACAATAATAATTCAGGTAATTATTCTGCTTGGTATATACCAAATGCACACCCCTATCCTACACATAATTTTTTGCTGGATAAGTTGCAGCTTTAAGGTCCATGGGCACAAGTATAAAATTTAGGGCCATATCCCATTGCTTTGGCAAAAAAGGACATTCTATCTCATTCCATTCATTTCTGAGAATCTGCAGATCATATTTATTAATGACATCAAATATTTATAAGCAAATACTGTAGTTTTCATTTTCTGCATTGATTCAATGAGAGTTGTCAAGAGTAAAGAAGATTCTGAGACACACAGTGCTGCAGGGACATATTTAAATACAAACAGATGTTGCAGTTGTAAATGCCACCATTCAACAGAGTTTGACAGATCTTTATGCATTTTTCTTTGGTACAAGATCCTTAATGCTGGCTAGCTGATCATTATTTCAACTGTTTTGTTTTGTTTTTTTTAAAGGCTACTGGGTCTGGGGAAGTGCATAAGAGTACTCCAGACATTTTTTTTTTCTTTAGCTTGGGATAAAATCTAAGCCAGTAAATTAAGAGTGGTTCTGGGAGATAAGTAGTTACTCCCATTGAGTTCCAGAGACCATTTTGAGAACATGGGCTACGTTCAAGATGGACGTGTGTCATATACCAGGATATATGCAGTGAAATACATTATGCCAATAGAGGATTGTTTACATTATTAAATTTCTTCTCTGTATTTCCAAAAGGATCCCACTGACAGTTTATACAAATCAAAAGTAGGCCTTGATGCATTTTAACAGTAGTATGTATAAAGAATTAATTTAATTGTGATCTGAATTATACCTGTTTCAATGAAGTATAGTTGGATCCATCTGTACTAATTTTTCTTATTTCATGATGATCTGCCAGAATTAAGAAAGGCTCTTCATCTAAATACAGGAAAAGAAAAAAAAAACTACTCATGTTTTTAGTTAATGTATAGAATTTTAAAATAGAAAGTCCAGAAACACATGTGGTTGAAAATAAAATGCTACATGCTGTGAAAACTGTTATAAATGAAAGGAACATTAAAAGTATAATATTTCAAGAAAGATCAATGATGCATCATAAACCGAACAAGAGATTCAATTAGCATCTCTTTCATAGTACTTCAATTTAGCCTTTGTAATACAGGAAATGTATTAGCACTCACAATAATTTCAGTTCCAAGATAAATTTAAACATAGTTACTCAGCATGGCTTTTAAGGAACAAATAGGTAATAAGTAATGTTTGACATTAGAAAAGGTAGAATTTCCAATTCTGTCAAACAGTTCAAATTAACGAACACTACTATTTTACAGTAGTAGTGAGCTAAGCAGTTTTGGGAAAAAAACCTTTAATGTTAATAAATCTATAAAATGTCTTCTATGCCTGCGGAGTAAACTTCCAGTTACTGAACATTTATATAATGCCCTGATAATAGTTTTTAAGAAAATTGCAGTTGCATATATGCTGAGCAAAAAACTTCTCATAAGTAACTTATGAATTCTTAGGTTGACCTGCAAAGATCCTTATGAATGGGAATTAGTAAATATTTGACTCAGAACTGGGCCTACCCTTTTTTCTCAAGCAGTTTGCATGAGTTCAACCAAGGAAAGCTTCTGCTGCCCTTCACTACCAAGTCTAGGCATAAAATGGCCAGATCTTTGGAAGTGGAAATCTAATTGTGTAATTTGATTTCTAGAATATTGTGGGTTTAAAAAAACAAACAAACAACTCATTAAGAGCAATCTTGAGCAGGTCTCCTCAGAATTCTACTGGGGTCTATTCAGTAGGCTGACTCCTAGGAAGAAGGTTCATAGGATTGCACTGTAAATGTTATTCTGTTTTTAGTTTTTTTTCACCTACACAATAAATTGTATATGAAAAAATATCATTATAGAATTGTCAATAATCATAGCATTCTGGGTCAACTCAAACAAAGTGTGATGGGGGATGCTATAATCCTTCAGTCTGTTGTTTGAACTTTCAAAATATATAGTCTAGTTATGTTCAGAAGGGTGGACAAATAGCTAGCTTCTTCTGGGATTTTTCATACAATATAACTAAAACAGTCATGCTAAAGGGAAGGTTGGAGGAGGAGCTGATTTTATACCCTGCTCTTCACTACCCAAAGGAGTATCAGAGCAGCTTATAATTGCCTTCCCTTCCTCTGCCCACAACAGACACTCTGTGAGATAGGTGGGGCTGAGATAGTTCTTAAGAGAACTGTGACTGACCCAAGGTCACCCAGCTAGCTTCATGTGGAGGAGTGGAAAATCAAGCCCAGTTCTCCAGATTAGTGTCCACCACTCTTAACCACTACACCAAGCTGGCTCTCTGCTGTTGCTATTGTTCCAAAGCCTTGGCATCAGTAACAGAGTACATGAAGAGTGAATAAATTCAATCTCAGTCCAGAGAAACTGGAAGTGATGATTGTAGGAGATACGGTGTAAGAAAAGAAAAGTCTAAAATTAAAAGGGTTAAAAATATGCTCAAAAACCAAGTTTACTGTTTGGAAGTTGCCTTTAGCTTCTGTCTTGCTCCTGGCTGTGTAGACTGTAGCCCTGAGGCTAACACTGAGGCTGACACTGAGGAAGACCTGACACTGGGTGTGATCACACTGGCGGCTTGGCACGATATGGGACCACCTCTAATTGAACTAGTTTAAAATGTTGCAGGGCATAACACCCAGACAGTACATCCTGCTGCAAGTTACCCACGTGACCATCTGGTGGTCAAGCATTCACATTACTGCAGCGCCTCAGCCACAGAGTGTGCTGCCTGATCTTTTTTTAAAAAATGCAGGTGGATGCATGTGCCTCACGTGCATGTGCGCTCATGCATATATGCACATATAGGCAAAAACTCTCCCCCACAAAAAACTCACAGTGGAAACGAATCCACAGGTTCAGACCACCAATCCATTCTGCACACACTCCCCACATTCAGACATCCACCCACATGCAATGAATGTGCAGGGAACCAAAAACACCACTTGTGATGTGGTACCTTTTAAATCCAGCTCCAAGTCATCCTACAACAGGGTATGCCTGGGGAACACCTGACAGATGTGGCTGTGTGACTGCGCCCATTTAATCCAGAGGAGAGGGGTGGCTTTGTTGGGCCAAACTGCTCATGTGATCACTCCCACTGTCTCTTAGCCTCAGACTGCAGAGACTAGGGTTAGCTAGACAGGCAGACTTTGGCTTTCCTTCCTGTTTGCTCTCCCTGCCTCTATCCCCTTGGATGTGTAGACTGATAACACAGGGAAATTGCCTTTCTTTTTTCCACTCTCTCTCTGACACAAAGAAAAAAGGACGCCACTGTCCTCCTTTGCCACAATGGATGCGGGATCCCCCTCGGGGTCTGGATCCATCCAAGGAAGTTAGATTAGACCCTATCCCTGTCTCCTATCTAGAATGTAGTCCCTAAATACTGGCTGAGTACAGACTGGCAGTTTGCTCTGGTAGCCAGTCGTAGCAAAAAAGCCCCAGAATAAACTATACCGGGTTTTCCCGTTCACACAGCGGGGGCCGCTGCTGAAAGATATGGGACGGAGGCATGCGGGAGCGTTCAGACTGCCGCACCGGAGGCGTGCTATATTCGTCGTTTCCCCATTAATTCAGCTGGCACCACATTGGGCAGTGGAGCGGAGCACAGCCGATCACACCGCTGCTGCCTTCTGCCCAACGCGGGTTGGTCTCGGCTTTTTGGCTGCACGTTCAGACTCCCCGGCAGCGGAAAAACGCGCGACACACACGGGCTTTCGGATTAGCTATGGGTTTTATCAGGTATCTTTTTAATCCGGTGGTGAAGCGCAATAGCACGGGTTGGCTACGGGTGGGGGACGCCAGGCAGATGTGCCTGTGTGAACGCCCCATTTACTCCGGGATTGAGTCAATGCTGGCCTGGGTCCCTACCGGGGCAAATTGCCAGTCTGAACTCAGCCACTATATGTGATTCCCCATGCCTGAGTATCCACCTATGAGCACCAAAAAATGTTGGGGGACCAACACAAACGAAAACCATGTCAAAAGGATGAATGTATTGAGGAGAACAAAATGGGCAAAATAGTGTCACCAGAGCATCTAGACTAGTTTCTAAATTAGACTATTGCAATTTGCTCTACACAGGATTGCATTTGAATATGATCTGGAAAATTTGGCTAGTGAGAAATGCTGAAGCTAGGTTTTTGTTTGATATTAAAACAACTACATCAACTTCTTATATGATTTTGGTTCAGATTCAAGGTGCACCACATTAATGCTTTTTCTGCCTTGTCCTGAATATCCTCTTCTGTGTTTTTATTTTAGTAGTGTTATGGTGTAGTGTTTTTAATATATTTATCTATTTTGTTATCCTATTTATTATAAGCTATTACAAAATATTTGAAAAGCAGCCTTTTATTATTCTATTAATAATAAACAGAGATATTGGAAAAAGTTTCAGGTACTAACGCATGGTAGCACTGGGATCCCTTAACCATGACCGTGTGATCAGTGCAGTGGTTCAGCAGCTTATAATTTGCCCATTTTATAGTTCTTTGGATATGTCATCTAAGCAATAAACTACCTACCTATCGCAAGATTATCCTACCTTTCCTCTAAGGAGTTCATGCTGTCATACATATGTCTCCACTTCCCATTTTATCTTTCCAACCATATTGTGAGATCTTAGGCTGACAGTATATGAATGGCTCATGGACAACGAATGAACTTCATGGTGGAATGGAGCCTGAACCTGCATTTCCTCAGTCCTAGTCTGACACAATAACTTCTTCACCACACTGGCTTTATTACACCAGTTATTTTGTTGGAGGGGTGGGTAACCTTTTAGTCTGGAACTATGTTAACTAAAATCACTTTACTTTTGAAGGGTCAGCTAGCTTAATTGTTTCTTAATATTTGGCTTATAATGTGGCTTAGTATTTCTGTGGAAAAATAAATAGTGGTACCTGAAAGAGATTTGCAGCCATTTGGATTATTAGATTGTACTTCATAACCATGTGCGCACAAACATTTGTAGGTTCCATATGTATTGATGCATTGCTGGCTGCATGGAAAGCCAGAGAGGCATTCATCAATGTCTACACATGTTTTGCCATCATCCTTCATGTGAAAGCCAGGCCAGCATTTACACTAAGAAATACAAACCAAATAGACATTAATTATACTTAAGATTACACATACATGTCCCCCAACCCTCTGTGTTATGGCTTTCTTCAGAAAGCTTGTGAAAACCAAGACATCCAAGTAACATTTCATCTAAACCTTTTACAATAGCACATTATAAAAAGAAAATCTCACAGCAACTTGGATGTCCCACACTGAGCCTTCTTTGGCTACCCACAGTAGCAACAGTCATGTTAGTGAGGCAGAATTCAGGTGGGAGACTAGACATTTTTGAGGATCAGCTATAATTGGCTTAGGTCTCTAGTTTGACTCCTTTTCCCATAAAGCTTTGTAGAATAACTGCTGTCAAGCAAACACTGACCTGACAATGCATTCTGTCCTACAAGGATTGTTTTCATTTTTTGAATTTCAGCCTCAAAACCAAAACAATTGAGATATCAGGGTATGTGGCTCCAGAATCCTGCCTTGACATGGGAAGGGTGTTTTTAACCTAGTAGAGTATGAGCTTAGGGGAAGGATTTGGGTTTTGTGAGGCCCACCCCATTCCTTAATTGACAGCTACTCTGGATTTTTCTTCTATATAATGTCAGTGTCTGACATTGTTTGGGGCCTTTTGCCAACATCTCCCTTGTGGGTTTTGACAGGAGGCTGGAATGCATATTCCTAAATAGACATAGGTTCACTCTTTTAAAAATAAATATGGGATTCTTTTCCTTCTGTATGATGACTCCTGAAATTGCTACTTGCTTGAAAAAATTGCATTATGATTTTATCTTTCAGTAAATAATAGATACTTTGGAACAGTTCTCTCTCTCTCTCTCTTTGAAATGATAGGGTCCCTGCCAGTTTCCATCCTCCTCTCCTATCAAATTGAAGATGGCAACCAAGAAGTTGGATTATCTTTCCTTTGAAGAAAGGATAAAGAATCTGGAACTTGCCAGTTTATTTATAATAAGATGACTAGAGTGGAATATGGTAAAAATTTATAAAACTATGCCTAGGGTAGAGAAAGTGCATAGAGAACACAATTTCTCCCTCTTCCATAATAAGAGAACTTGAAATGACTCATTGTAGTCAATGGGTAGTAGATTCAGGACAGATAAAAGGAAGTGTTTCTTTATTCAATTACTAACTATATTGAGGAATTCACTGCCAGTAGACATATGCCACTAGCATATATGACTTTAAAATGGGGACAGAAAGTTTCATGGAGGATAGCTCCATCAATGACTACTATCCATGGTAACTTAGGGGAATCTCTATATTCAGAGGCAGCGAACCACTGACTATCAGTGGAAGGCCTTCATTTATATGCCTTGTTAGTTGGCCTTTGAGGACAACAGGTTTACTACTGTATTTAACAGAATACTGGATTAGATGAACCACTGCTCTGATCCAGCAGGGCTCTTCTTTGGTTTCCCCCATTAGTGGCTTCTGCCATATATCTTCTCAGAGGACAGATTGTTGCAAGAATCCCTATCTACCATATCCCATAAAGGAAAGTAATTATGTTCCTTAAAAAGCCCTGGAAATGTTACAGCTGTATGTTCTTCCACAGAATATTGATGTAATGGGGAAAATGGCACATGCCAAAATACATGAACACCAGACGTATACAAAAGTACTATACCTTTGAGGATGTACTCATACTAGATAAGCAAGTTGTTTCTGAGTTCATAATATATAGGCCCTAAATAAAAATCTACCTAATAGTTTATCAGGGCCTATGTTTCTATGCCTGTTTTATTGCTGTCAGACTAGGTAGGCATTCCAAAGGACTGACATGAAAAGCAAAACATCATCGAGTTCAATGTCTTCTATGTTCATGGAATAGAAAAAGGCAGAAAACAATAGAATTGTGCCCTTTTTATTTTGATTATTATTTTAAAAGGAAGTGTTAAATTAGAGTTTGATATAGTTACTGAGTATATGTAAATCAAATTTAAGATAGAAAACTCTTTTCATAATATTACACACCATGACTACCAACCTTGTACCCAACTGGAAGATCTTGACAGTCTTGAGAACAGCCACTGATTTTCTTACTCAAACATTCATTAATATGACAGTTTCTCTCATCAGATCCATCACCACAATCCTGCTTAGTGTCACAGACATCTTCTTGGGGAATGCATTTGCCATTTTTGCACATAAAAAAGGAACTGTTGCATGACTGTTCTAAAAAAAGAAAAAGAAGATACATATGTATTGCAAGAAATGTATCAAGAACCATTTAGGTTTTAAAGTGAAGGATGCATCTTGATTTATGAATAAGGCATACATTAGTTAAACAGTGATCATAGCCCTGTTGATATATTGTACAACCCAGCAACGGATAATTTGCTGTTGGTTGTGACAAGCAGAATGTACCACTCAGTATGCAGGCAGTGTAATTAAGTATTGTGGTAGTAAGATTCTAACTACTTACCATTACTTTCTATAATCCTCTTTCTATGGCTGTGGTCAGACATGTCATTTGGCATGGTAGAGAAGTGCTCCTATTCCATACATTGATATTTGGCACGGAGTTACTTGATCACATATCTGAGTGTTTTGCTGTGGGTGCACCCTATCACTGCACTATCAGACAGCATGCTCAGGCATGTGCATAAATGAGGAATTGAACCCCCACACAAAGAGTTTTCCATGGATCAATTATGCGGTGATGTGCATATCACTAAGCAGGAAAAAAAATGGTGCCTGTTTGGAATGGACCAAGCAGTCCATCCTGACAGCCTGAATGTGTGCTTGAGTGATCAGACTAGGGAAAATCTGTCCATGGCCCAAAGGCAAGTGTTAGGACCAGACTTTCCCCAGTGCCTTTTAACCACATTTCTGTGGTGGGGCAGCATGGGTTGCCGATGACTGTGGGACCTTTTCCAAATGTTGCAGTTTGATTGTGCACTTTAGATCTGCCAGGCATTCAGAGCCAAGTCAGATCTAAAGGCACATCTGACTGCAGCCTATATTTTAATTTCCAATGCACATAGAGGATTGGATCCAGCACAAAATTTCTGCTTGCGCGAGAGCTCTTGAGCAGCAGAAACTCAAGAAAAAGACCACAGTTGCTATTCATGCCAAGTCATATTGTATCCTCACTTATGCTGCCACTTGCTCAGGATTTTGTGAAACCAATTCCTGAACACTATGATACATAGGGAGGAAAGCACTAGATGTTGCACAAGATTTAGTGCAAGCAGAAGTGCACTAAGTCCATTTATGGTTCCACTTGTGCATCTCTGGATCCAAGCTTCAGTCAATATTATGTGACAATCCATCTCAGTCCACAAGACACAAATTCTTAGATATATAAGTCTTATAGCCCATCATATCTCAAGAATTCATGGAGGACAGCAATATGGTATTTTTATCCTGTCCCATCAAAAATCAATTTGAATTTTTACATGGCACTATGCAGCATCCATCTGGCCCACTAAGCTGTTGTAAATTCCACTCACAGCTAGAGTCTACAACCTAGAGTCTAGTAAAGTTGCATTTTAATTAAGAGAAGATATCCTGTAAATTATCTAGATTTACAGATGCTCATCATTTTGTATGTTTTACTGTCTATAGACTACAAATATATATTACAGAAGGGCAACTAAGTATATTTTCATAATTTATTTCACATATTTAGACAATGCTGGAAAATAACTGATGACACTAGAGTTATTGAGGTACATACTTACCTATTCCGTGGGTAGATTGCCTTTTTCTATGTAAGAGAAAGGTTCTGATACAGAAAGGTTAATCAGGACTCTTTCCTGATCAGCTCTTGGGGAAGGGCTGAACCCAGATATCCTCTTTCACCTCCATGTCAAAAATATTTAATGGAATGGAAAGTGCTGTCAAGTTACAGCAGACTTATGGTGATGCCATAGGGGTTTCAAGGCAAGAGACAAACTGTGCTGGTTTGCCATTACCTACTTCTGCATAGCAACCTTGGACTCCCTTGATGGTCTTCCATCCAAGTATGAACCTGGGTCACCCCTGTTTAACTTCTGAGATCTGATGAGACTCGGCCAGCCTGGGTCACTAGGACAGAGTCCTCAACAATAACAAGCTGTTTAACAGACTAGCTCCTTTAGATGCAGTCCTGTCTGTCATAGTTACCCTAAAGGTTACTGGTAATTCATACCAGCAAGTTTCCACTTAGTGAACTGAGGCAGAAAAATGACACCCCAACATGGAAACACAGAGAAGACATGGAAAGATATGCTTGGTAACCACGACTCACTAACTGAGAGCTCTTTCTTTTAATCTTTTCCTGCATAATTCAGACTTTCTTGCTTTACATGTTTTATCAGCAGACCATTGAACTGAATCATAGAATTATAGAGTTGGAAGGAGCCATACAGGCCACCAAATCCAACCCCTGATCAATGCAGGATCAGCCTAAAGCATCACTGACTAGAATTTGTCCAGCCACTGCTTGAAGACTGCCAGTGAGGGGGAACTCACCACTCCCTAGGCAGCCATTTCCACTGCTGAATGACTCTTATGATATATATATATTATATATATATTATATATATAATATATATATATTATATATATATTATATATATAATATATATATTATATATATATAAATAAAATCCTACTATTCAGTCATTACTTTTCTGTTCACAATTTAAACCCATTATTGTGACTCTTATCCTTTGCTGCCAACAGGAATAACTGCCTGCCCTCATCCAGGTCCCTGATCATCCTCATCACTCTTCTGTGCCCACTCCATTCTGTCCATATCCTTTTGAAGTGAGGCCTCCAGAACTGCACACAGTGCTATAGATGCAGCCTGACCAATGCAGTGTACAGCGGGATTATGACATCTTGTGATTTGGATGTTGTGCCTCTGCTGATACACCCCAAGACCGCATTAGCCTTTTTTGCCACTGCATCACACCGACTGGTCAATAACAATGGACCATCAAATACTAAGAAAAATAAACACCATCTTCACATAAAACCAAAATTAAACTTGTATTGAAAAAGTTCAACCTGCACTTTTGCATTTTGTGTTAATTGGATGTTCATCAGAATGATCTGGACAATCAAAATCTCCATCACATTGCCACTGAGAATTTAAAAGACATCTTCCATCAGCACAACGGAATTCTCCAGGATTACAGTGGCGATAGCCTAGAACAGAATGATCAAAATGCATACTTCAGAAATTTAGTATATTTTCACAACAGATATGAAATTAGTAGCAATGTCTTTCTGATTGATTGATAAATATATATGTATAATATATATGTATACTAAAATCCTATAACTCTCTTCCTCAGGTTGAGAAGTCCTTCTGTTGGAGAGGGCTCTTTAGCAGAAGCGAGTCATTAGACCCTGTATGCTAAAATGTGCTGTTTAAAGTAATTCCACCCTCTTATAGAGCATGGCTTGAACAATAAAACCCTGGAGAATGTTATGCACAATCTTCTGGTATTCAGCAGCTGATGTAGTTTCAACAACAACAGTTTTCAACAGGCACAGGACTGGTGCCAGGATTTTTTGTGCCCTAGGCGAGACAAACGACTTGCACTCCCCCACTACTGCTAACCAGTTTTCAAAAACAGATGAACTGTAGAAAAACGAAAAGCACAAAACTTGAAATTGCAATTTTTTTGAAAAAATGGGAGAATAAGTTATACAACAATCTTTGATTTTCTTTCTCAAATAGAAAACAGTTTTGGCACACAACTCATTTTGAATAATCCTGTGAATTGTGATGTTAAAATTTAAGTCTCTTAAATGTTTCCATTTCAGACACATCAAAATCTCATTTTGTGTGCCTTTTTCTTTGCAAATTTTGCCACCAGTTCCTTCAGGTCAATGCTGATGCTTCCATATGTTCAATTGATATACTTGCCAAACCAAGTAGTCCCTTTTGTAGCATTGTTTTTATAAGTTTGAGCTCTGAGAAACTGTGTTCACCGCTTGCCACTGGCACAGGAAGTGTGAGAAGGAACCTTAGAGCAACGGAAACATTGGCCGAGGACAGACTGGCAGTTTGCCCTGGTAGCCAGTCATAGCAAAAAAAACCCAGATTAAACTATACCGGGTTTTCCCGTCCACACAGCGGGGGCCGCTGCTGGAAGATACGGGACGGAGGCGCGCGGGAGCGTTCAGACTGCCGCGCTGAAGGCATGCTATATTCGCCGTTTCCCCATTAATTCGGCTGTGGGCGTATGGGTGTATGTGTGCATGAGCGCTCATGCGCTCATGCGCATAAGCACATTTTGCTGATTTTTTTTTTTTTGCCCTGCAATGCCGGCACCGCATTGGGCAGTGGAGTGGAGCGCAGCCAATCACACCGCTGCTGCCTCATGCCCAACGCGGGTTGCTCCCGGCTTTTCGCCTGTGCGTTCAGACTCCCTGGAAGCGGAGAAACGCACAACGAACACAGGCTTTCAGATTTGCGATGGCTTTTATCAGGTGTTTTTTTAATCCGGCAGTGAAGCGCAAGAGCACCGGTAGGCTACGGGTGGGGGACGCCAGGCAGATGTGCCTGTGTGAATGTTCCATTTACTCCGGTATTGAATCGTTGTCGGCCCGGGTCCCTTCCTGGGGCAAATTGCCAGTCTGTCCTCAGCCATTAGGTACACTATCCAGGAGTTTTTGTTGGAGTATGAAGGAAAGTATTCCTTGTGGTGGCATAGACTTTGGAAGTCCCAGAACACTTTTGCTACTCTCAGGGGCTGTCATTCCACTCTGGGGGCTGTCATTCCAGTCCCAGATTGTTTCTGCTTCTCCCAAGGGCTGCCATCCCCGTCCCAGAACACATCTCCTACCCCCAGGGACTGTCATTCCACTCTGGGGCCTGTCATTCCAGTCTCAGAACACTTCTACTACTTCTACTGCCCTCAGGGACTGTCATTCCACTCTGGGGGCTGTCATTCCAGTCCCAGAGTAGTCTATTTGAGCCCAGAGACCTTAATGGAAAACCCATTCCGCATTTTCTTTGCAACTTTTTTTGTAATGCAATGTATTTCAGTGGAGCCCATGCAAGTCAATTTGTATTCCTGGCTCCCATTATTTCCAATGGTCCTTCAAGCCTCTCCCATTGTTTCCAATGGACAATCCTGTCGTTCCTTTTAGTACATCCCGATTTCACTCCCTCCTCTCCTGCTAACTGCTAATTCTGTTCTAGCCAACTGTGTAGAGAAGTCACCCTTGGGAAATTTATAACAGGAGGATTCACACTGTTTACCTCAACTTCCTCCTTTTTTTACTAGAAAATTTATACATGATAGATGTGTGATAGATTTCATACCCTAATGCTGATTGTCAGTTCTGTGCTCCTCTGATATCTGTACTCTAGGTGGTCACCTCATTGGCCTAATGGTAGCACTGGCCCTGAGTCTGTGCCATATTCTATTATATTGTAACTATTTTGACAAGCCAGAGAATACAGCACACAGGTCAGCAATTCATGGTCTGCAGCTATTGAAGTAGATCCCCCCAGCCATAGCAGCACTGATGAAAGCAGAATTGTTCTGGAACCCAGGTTTGGTTGAAGTTTGTCAAATATGAGAGGATGAAGAGTATCTCCATAGAACCTTGCAGCATTGTGTGAATTTGGTGTAAAAAACCTTCAATTCTACAGTAGAAACGTGAGTTTTTTAAAATTTAGTATTTAAAGATATTGCAAAAAGAAGAAATACAAGTATTTCATTTTGAGCTCTTGAGTTTCCAAGTCCAACATAATCTGCCTCACAAAAGTTACCCCAACTCACCTCTTCTAGTACCTTCACTATATTTTTCCAATTTTACCATCAACTGTGTATATGTAAAACGTTATGATATGGTCTGTTGAAATTTGACTGGCCTGTACTCCTATCGAATTGGGGTATATTTCTCAAAGAGATTGTCTCTCTTCAATGTTAGATACAATTTTCAAAGAGATGCACAAATAAAATAATTGTTTGGGGAGGTGAAGTATTCATCTACAGAAATAATAGAGGAGTCTTAGCAGAACTCCTTTAGAGTAAGGAGAAATTTAATACCTGAATTCACTTTCTTCAAATGATTTTATACCATTGGGGGGGAGTTCTTCCCTGTCAGCAGATGGAGACAGAGCATTTGAACTTCAGTGTTAAGACACCTCTTTCACAATCCTCAGTCTATTGTTTGAAAAGTATTAATTATCACAGATGCCTTAAAACAAAGTTATATACTGTAAAATTTATAATGAGAAGAACTCAAAAGACAATACAATTGAATTTTAAGATTATACCATTTAAATTTTAAATGGTCTTAGAGGAGGCAGTCTAGACTGGTATAGAAGAACTCAATGAAGGGAAATTGAGAGGTATTAAATTTCTTCTTGAGTCATTCTTCTATACCAAGCAAGATTCTTTGGACCTCCCATGTGCTGCTTTTGAATTCAAGAGCTTTGTGACTGACCAAAGCATCTATGTAAGGAAGCTGTAGAACCAAAGGGTTCTACTTTACCATTAGTATACATGCCCAAGAATCTGAAAATATTTGAAATGAAAATCTGGTAGACTACAGTGCAATCCTAAACAGGGTTATACCCTTCTAAATCCATTGATGACAGAGTGTGACTGTTTCAAATTGCATTGCCAGTTTTAAATGCAGCACAGCTACTGCACTTCTGTCTTCCTAACATATTCCTGTAATATAACATCTCACAAACAGCATGTTGGGAATGAATGCGATATCTTAACCCTAACTCACTCTTTAGAGTTTCAGTGCATTGGAGATCCATCTCGAGGCCCATTTTAAAACACCATGCACATTTGTGATACATGAAAGGAAAAAAAAATCCTTAAAATTACAAATAACAGGATCCAAGAAGAAAGTTAACCTTGCTATGAAGAATGTGGATTCTGCACGAAGATTCTCCCTATCTGTGCACAGGAGACTGTTCTTCAATAAATCAAGATCTCCACTGGAGAAAAGTTCCTCTTCTCTTTATGTATTCCCCCAAGTATATCCATGGAGGTGGCAAACCATCAAGGTACTGATTGCAAACGTGATTTTTGATTTTCTCTACTGGGGTTTTTCTATTCTCTTGAAATGAAAATAGCATTTCTGAAAATATGAGTAGGAAACTTAGCCTGCATATACTCCAAGTAGCAAATGACAGAATACTATAAAAATAGTTCTGTGATTTCTGTGGGTCAAGTCTCTTAATCCTTTTAAAATACCTGTATGTCCAAAAAATGGTAAAATTCTATGATAAGCAATCCACAGAGCCAGCTTTTGGGTCAAATTTCATTTCTTTAAATCTACAGGGGGAAATTTGTGTTTGTATGTTTGATATTTTCTTTAAATAAAGTATTACAACTCATCAATACTGCGAAGGGTAATAGGGCACCAAGATATACACATTCATTTCCTATTCAAACTTGGCAACCACATTCCCTCAAACTACTGTAAACTATGGTATTTTTTAAAAAGTTAATTTGACTCAATACAAATAACAAACAGTATACATAAAATAACCAACTAGCAAACCAATGGCTAGCAAACTTTGTCTCCTTATCAGAACTATCTTCCATATGTAGCTATATCACTATAAGTCTTCATTTTATATCATGTTCAGGAACTGTATGCTGGAGGGCATCTCAGCTAAGATGTAAAGTGTGTGGAAGTTTTGAACCATGGAGGAGATGAGAACTAGGGATGCCAGCCTTCAGATGGGGCCTAGAGATCCTCCAGAATTACAGCTCCAGACTATAGAGGTTAGTTTTCCTGGGGGGAAAAAATGCTTTGGAGAATGGACTCTATGGCATTGTATCCCACTGAGGTCCCTGTCTTCCACAGTCTCCATCCCCAAATCTCCAGGAGTTTCCCAACCTGGAGCTGGCAACCCTAGAGACTTTCCACAGTATCCCTTTTTAAGTGGGAATGGAAATTAATCTAACTTATTTTTAAGAAGATGAAGTTTCATACCATAATATTGGTTTTTGGTGCATTCATTAAAAAGCATTTTTTGTTCTTTTTCAAATCATAATTATGGTTATATTCATATGGCAAATAGAAAAAAAATGACTTTGAGGCAAAGAAAAATTAGTATTATGTCAAGTGGTGGTTTTAAAACTAGTATGAGAAGCACATTAGACATGCAGAAAAAGAATAAATTCATATTTCTTGAGAAAATTACATGTCTGTGATCTAATTTACTGAGTAGGAATATTTATCCAAATTCTAAATGAAACAATAGTGTCTTAATAGAGGAAGGGAGGAAAACACAGAAGGCGTCAAGGACATAACATGGGCACAAGTGAGCCCATGACTTACTAACTTTCATCCTTTGTTCATAAAGTAGTATAAGACCAGACCTTTGGTTAGGCACTCTATCCCAGTAACAATGAAGACAAACAGGAATTATGAATTACTGGCAAACAGCAGGTTTATGCATGTGAGTTAGGACTCTTATTGAAAAAGTAGAAGAATCTGACATTGATCACAAAAACTCTCCATGAACCGCTTTTAATCTCAGGACATGTAGGCTCTTTTTTAGGGTTTCCCCCATAATCATGAGTTAAAGAAAAGGTAAATTGTAAACTTTTGGATTGTTGATATGTATAACTGCTGTCTATAATGAAAACTGTGTTTATAACAAATTGGGTGGACAATTTTGCTATCAACAGTGTGGAGTATAACAATTTTCCCAGTGATAAAACTAACTTTTCTATGTAAATAAGTCTAGCTCCACATTAAAGCTGGCATTTGGAATCCTCAATTACATCCCATGCATAGAATTTTCAAAATGAAAATGAAAATTTCCCCATTTAGATTATAATAAAAGGCTGTTTGGGAAAAGGTGCTATATCACACAGAGGACATGATGCTATGGGGAGTGAATGAAAAAACCAAAATCTTGGTGTTTTCATTGCACCTCCATAACAATAATCGACACCAATGACTTAAGCTACTGACTTAGCAGGAGGTTTAGTAAACTTGCCTTTCTAAAGACTTTCAATCAAAGGCATCCAACAACTGGGAGATTTCTGCAATTCTAGTATTATTAATAAAACTGAGAATTTCCCAAACATGCAACTGAACAAGTAGCAGTAACTAAGAATTCTAAGAGTATGAGACTCTTCAAGTACATAGGAATCTCACAACTTTGAAATTCAAATGCTCTGTGGTCTTCTGCTGACAAGGGAACAAACTGAAATGGACAAGAAAAACAAATACAAGTAAGTGGATTTAACAGAAACATTGTATTTAAAACATTTTTTATCTATAACTAATGCCTTTTTAAAAAGAAAAAGCCTCCAAGATCAAAGTTGCATCAATTATTATCTCCTTTCAGGAACCCTTGACATCTCTGCGACAATTACCTATTCATTCAGCTAAGATAAACTAAATATAATCAACAGCACATTGATTTAAACTACCGTAACTCGGCAAAGAGCTGCAGTGTAAAGTTGGTACATTACTCATTATACTAATTTCCATGTTAAAATGTATTTCATTTCCATTATATAGTGTTTTATTCATTAGGGAAACATCTAGAATAAAAAGAAATATTCAAAGTAATTAAGAAAAAAATATTCAGCATTAAATATAAAACAGGCATCAAATGTGTTTTTGTGTCATTTTCTTTTAGACCTGTCTAACCTTAATAGTTATGTATTTAAGTAATACTTGCCACATTCTAGTGATTCATCTGACCCATCTCCACAATCATCATCATGGTCACATACAAACTGCTTGGGAATGCAGGCTTTATTATGGCACATGAAAGTGTTTTCATCACAAGTGTTATTAGGAGCTATGAAAAGAATGGAAGAAAAAAAAAAGATCCCTTAAGAACATAACACAGATGTTTCTGGTATTTGAAGTATGAGGAATCAGCAATTTACAAAGGGAAAAAATGCCATAATCACACAACTAAAACAGAAACCCCAAAGGACATACAACGGGCAATTAGAACTAGTTAAAATAATTTTCCGTCTCCTGAAGGTGGACAATTAAATCTTTTGGGAGAAATCAAACACAGGCTGCAGTCCCACACACTAAATAATCCACTTTCAATGCATTTTCTGAACGGATTTTTGCTGTGTGAACTGGCAAAATCCAATTCGAAAGTGCACTGAAAGTTGATTGAAAGTGGATTATTTAGTGTGTGTGATCACAGCCACAGATAAGTATCCTCTGCCATCCTCTTTCCATTTGGTGGCTTCGATCTGGCTCTATCCATGAGCTATTCAGGTTCATCACAGCCCAACACATTGTGATGCTTGAGGAGAACTTGCCCACAGGCCCATAGCCATGGTACAGCATGTGGGAGTGACATCCCCCATGGATGAGCCCTGCCCTTCCTTGGGAGGATGCCAGACCCACCCACCCCACCCATCCTGGTGTGTTGCACTCCTTACTGCAGCCTCACCAGCTCTTCCTGAACCAGCCCAGGAAGGGGATTTAAAGAGACATAAGTCTATTAGTTGCTGTAGATATTCCAGGTTGTGTGGCCATGGTCTTGGCAAGACCACACAACCTGGAAAATCTACAGGAACTAATAAACTCCGGCCGTGAAAGCCTTCGACAAGATATAAGTCTCTTTAAATATTTATTTGTTTATTGGATTCTTACCCCGCCCTCCCAGCCAAGGCTGGCTCAGGGCGGCTTAAATAAAATCAGTACATAATTTACAATAAAACATTAATCAAATTAGATTTTAAAAATTCTAAAATCATTAAACTATACAATTCAATAAAGTGCTAGTAGCCTTCCTAGACTGGCACCAATAAACACCGAATACCTCCCCTTTAAACTGTAAACACCTTCTTACAGTGGCCTCACAGCCCTTCCTGTGTCATCCCAGGATGGATATTTAAAGAGACATATGTAAATAATTGTGCACACTGCATCCACAGCACAACTCAGGGAGGGAAGGGGAGGTATTTAAACCTCTCCAACCTTCCCTGAGTTGTACTGCTGTGGTGGCACATCCCAGTATTTAAAGAAGCATGGGTCTCTTTGGATAGCCTTCATTTTACCCACTGGCAGGCACTGCTTCCATGGCACATCTCAGGAAGGGAAGGGGTGGTATTTAAACTTTAAATACCTCTCCTTCCCTCCCTAAGTCATGCTGCAGCAGCAACATGCCCCAGTATTTAAAAGATATATATCTCTTTAAATACCCATCCTTTTACCCACTGGTGCGCGCACCCACAAATTAGATTAGTCACTAATCCAATTAGTGATGCTCTAGTTAGGTTACCTGCTTTTGATGTTTGCCCCCTCCACTGAAAATTTTCTGGCTATGGGCCTGCTTGCCCATCTCTACCTCCTCCTAGACAATTTAGGAAAGTCTCAAGAGTATTCTCATCCTCATTTCCCAACCAAAGGTAGCCTTGAGTGACTGGTGTAAAAAAGGTGGTTGGGTTGGGTTCCATGATCCGTGGCCTCGAGGATTACAAGATTTTCTCCACCTTCTCCTTCTCCTTGGAGCTCTTTCTAACCTGTCCGTATCAAAGGACTTGCATGTACTGATAGCCATTTGGGTTGAACAACTACAGTGGGGAGAGGAAAGGGGGCAAAAATTGATCCTTTTTTTCTACTTTGTGAGTAGAGTTTCATTCACACAAGAGGAATAGTTTGCAATCTTGTTCCCTTCCTCCTTCTCAGTACAGCTACCCAACCAGTGTGGCTGTTCATGCACAGAAGTCACTAAAGTCTCAGAAGTCTATGATCGCAGCAACAAATTTCCCCAGGGTTTTAAAGGGCTCCCGGGGAGAGGGGGAAGTGAGATGATCCTAGACCATCAGAAATTTACACTGGTAGCTCACAGGAACAAAGCCATCATCACGATTCTAGTGATGCCTCAGGAAACTGACAATCATTCATCTAGATTAAATAACTGAACTGGCATAACCTTGAAAACTGTGAACAATTAGCATGCTAATGTAAGGCAACCAAATCAACATATTAGTAAATATAGAGGAAATCTACCCCATCACTGTATTATCCTTCTCTTCCATGGCTAATTTTAGCCTAACAGGAAAGGGACAAGACTTACTCTAAAGCCACTTTGTGGACTCTGGGGCCAGGGATGGAGCAGCGAGACTGGTCATTGTGCCCAGTGTCTGGCAGGCCACATGGTGGGGCCCGGCAGTGAGCTTGGCCTGTCTGACCACCCCCATGTAAAGGCAGGACACTTGGGCTTTGGCGTCTTTTCCATGCAGCTTACTTTGCAGCTGTGGAGCAGAGAGGGGATGCACCACATGATCTGCTTTAGAGTACAAGGCCTGACATGAAGGCTTTATGGGCCTTGTCTCTATCTCCTGGGCCACACAGCTCCTCCTGGGCCTTGCAGCTTCACTGTGGGCCCTGTGTCACATGGGATAAAAACAAAACCACAGGTGTTGGAAGTGGTGAAGCAGCGGTGGCAATGACTGTGAATGTGCAAGAATGGCCATTGGTGTTGGAGGAGCTCCTGCCATGATAAATAAAGGAATAGGTGCACTCCCTGTCATTTCTGGACAGTCTCAGGGAGTCATGGCTGGTCTGCCAGGGCACAGCTTCCCCTTGGGCATCGATGGCTCTGGCCCTGGTGAGCATGGTAGGGCTGGGGAGGCCATGACCACCTCTTAGGAATTCAAGGCCAAGGACCCTGGGAAGTTGCAGCCATTCTGGGGGGTAAGGTTGCACTTAGGCATCATGGGTCTGATCAATACCTCCATTTCCAGGAAATCAGAGGGAACTGGGTGCCTTCACTTGGGAAACTAGGGACCGCTGCACGTTGGGGATGGGCAATCTTGCCCTTAAGGCACCGGGTGGGGGGAATCAGTATAAGGAATTTTCTTGTGGCTCTCTTGGGGAGGGTTACTGGCTGAGTGGTATAGCATCAGTGGCTATGCCAGTTTGGTGTAGTGGTTAAGTGCATGGACTCTAATCTGGGAGAACCGGGTTTGATTCCCCACTCCTCCACTTGCACCTGGCTGGATGACCTTGGGCAAGCCATAGTTCTGATAAGAGCTGTTCTTGAAAAAAGAGCAGTTTCTGTCAAGAGTTCTCTCAGCAAAAACTGAAAAAGTAGAGGGGGGGGAACTCAACCCAAGATAGCACTGTCTGAGGCACAATTCACCAATTGGGTTACAGGTTCCACCCAGGTACAGCAATGGGGATCACCCCTCAGGCATCCAGCAGGCACACAGGGTCCAGGAGCAAATTCTAGATAGCTGTTATGTTGACATGGGAGTCAAGGGGGTAGTCTTGCAATGGCTTACCTCATTTCTCAAGGTTGGGGACAGAAGGTGGCACTGGGAGAGAGGGTATTGCCCAGGTACCCCCTAATATGATGGATCCTCCAAGGGGCAATCCTCTCCATGATGTTATTTAACATCTACATTGTCCCCTTGCCCAACTGATGTGGAGGTTCGGGATGCAGTGTCATCAGTACACTGATGATACCCAACTTTATCTGTTAATGGGCTGTCATCCAGATAATACCCTAGAAAATCTGACACAGGGGTTGGAGACTGTGATCGGATGGCTGAAACACTGTCAGCTGAGACTGAATCCTTCTAGACACAGGTTTTGTGGCTGGGCTGGGGAGACTCCAGGTTGGGGTGCCAACTTCCAGTCCTTGATGGTGCGCCTTTGAGACTGGCACTTACCATCAGGAGTCTGAGTATGATCCTGGATGCATTCTTGACAATGGAGGCCCAGGTCACAAATGTTGCCAGACTGGCATTTTACCATCTGCTCCAGAGTAGGAAACTGGTCCCCTACCTGTCTCGCCCAGACCTAGCCATTGTAAATCACGCAATGGTCACCTCCAGAATGGATTACTGTAATTCACTCTACATTGGCCTAAGCTTGAGGCTGACCCATAAACTCCAAATTATACAAAATGCAGCAGTGCAGGTCCTTACGGGAATGCCTCGCATAGTGCATATCCATCTGGTGCTGCGTGAGCTGCATTGGCTTCTGATGGAGTACCAGGTCAGAATCAAGGTTATTGTACTGACCTTTAAGGCCCTTAATGGTCAGGGACCTACATACTTCCAGGACCACCTCTCCTGGCATACCCCAGAAGAACATTATGCTTGAAGAATCAGAACTTATTGGAGGTCCTTGGCCTGAGAGACATCTAGCTGTCCTCGACTAGAGCCAGGACCTTCTCTGCCCTGACTTCAACCTGCTGGAACTCTCTGCCAAATAACATTTGTGCCCTGCAGGACATTCTACAGTTTCGCAGGATGTGCAAGGCAGAGACGTTCCACCAGGCATTCGGTTGATGACAGCGACTGTTTTGTCTTGGCATTCCCATTTCCCATTCCGCCCATCTGTTCCCCATGAGATAGCAGCACTGTTAGGATGTTAGCACCATCTTTAATTAACATAGGCAATAAATGAATCAGACTATTATGTTTTTACTGTCTTATGTAAATCTTAATTTGTTTTATTGATATTTTATACAATAGTGTTGTACACCGCCCTGAGCTTGTTTCCACTGGGAATGAAGGTTAAAAAATTCAAAAAATAATTAAATAAATACATTTCATGCGGGGCTCTTTTTGTAGCAGGAACTCCTTTGCATATTAGGCAACACACCCCTAATGTAGCCAATCCTCCAGGAACTTACAGAACTCTTCTTACAGGAGCCACTGTAAGCTCTTGGAGGATTGGCTACACTAGGGGTGTGTCGCCTAATATGCAAAGGAGTTCCTGCTACAAAAAGAGCCCTGCATTCATGTTCTTGAGGCCAGAGACTGAGTTGGGTAGGGCTGGCCACTGAACCAACATGAAGGGTTCCAGGAAAGGGAGTAGTGAGCACTCCTTTCAGAACTGGTTGTCAGTGTACACGGTGTTTATGAGCACCATGCAATTGGCTTATCTGGAATGAGGATGGCACTTGTCCAGCCACTTAGCTAATGTTCTGTGTGCTCAGGAGCTATCAGGGGATGGCCCAGCTATGGTGAGGCCTTTCCTAGGATGACCTTGCAAAATGAATTAACCAGGTGGGACCTTTTAGAAAACAAGCTGTGGCTCCTCATAGTTGGCCCATACACTAAAGCCGGACATGAGCCAGCCTGTTACAAGCCCAGTTTCACGTGGGAACCATTTCACCAGATATGTTGGGAATATAACCAGGGCAGGTACTACCTGGGCAAGTGCAAATTCGACCACAACAGTGACTCTTGCTTTGGCCCACATGCTCAGCCTGTCGGCATGTGTACAGAGATTGCTGGCAAGATGACAGCTAGTCTACAAGATTGAAATTATCTATGTGACAGCTTGGAGTCACATGACTGCTCTGGATATGACACAGTGACTCTGTATCTCCACTATGTATCTCCACTATGATTGATTCTGTGGACTATATAGTCTGAGCTGTGGTACCAGAGTGTGCCCTTGGGTGGTAACTGATTGCCTGGTGGAGCACTTTGTTGGTTTGAACACCGAATGCTCAGTTGTGAAAGACTGTGTAAACACATGCCATATACATGTATGGTACTCTGGTTATGTGGAAATCAATAAAGCAAGCATATGTATCCACTAGTTCCTGTGAGGCTGAATACTCAGCACTCAGTGATTGTATTGTGCACCTAGAATGGTTCTATCAATTGCTTAAAGATCTGAATGTATCTTGTGATCTGCCTATAACTATATTATGTGATAGTTCATCAGCTAGACAATTGGCAGGACACCAAGGTATACGCACAAGAAGCAAGCATATCAACATTCGATACCAGAATGTGCGAGCAACTATGTCTCAAGGTTTTGTGTCTTTGCAGCATTGTACTTCGGAACAAAATATAGCTGAGTTGTTTACCAAATGTTTATCTGTATCAAAGCTTGAATTTCTCAAACAGGAATTGTGTTTGCCTACTGCATCTTGGGAGGCATGTCGGCATGTGTACAGGGATTGCCAACAAGATGACAGCTAGTCTACAAGATTGAAATGATCTATGTGACAGCTTGGAGTCACATGATGAACTGATTGCATCAGACTGCTCTGGATATGTCACAGTGACTCTGCAACTCCACTATGATTGGTTCTGTGGACTATATAGTCTGAGCTGTGGTACCAGAGTGTGCCTTTGTGTGGTAACTGATTGCCTGGCGGAGCACTTTGTTGGTTTGAACACCGAATGCTCAGCTGTGAAGACTGTGTAAATATTGTAAATAAATTGTATATATCTCTGCACTAACTTGTGTGCACAGGACATCCTTCTTCACACAACCAACACAGCCATCCTGCCCCTAGTGGGGGTCATCACAGCAGCCCTTTCAGGGCGCCCAATTCTCCAGCTCCTCTGATATTTAGAAGGAGGGAGGATCAGGGCCAGTGACCGCGCAGCAGCCAGTAAGACTAAGTAATTCTATGGGGCCAAAAGTTTTTGATGGCCACCTTGCTAGTAACTCCAGTTCACTAGCAGGCTCTGTTGTTCCTTCTGGCATGGTACCCCAACAGGGCTGCTGCAAAATATCTGAGAGAGGGCTGCAGTGGGGTTCTGGTTCCCCTTTGCAGGCCCCAGGGTCCACACAGACTGCAATATCTCTGGGTCTACAAATCTTACTTGGATTAACTTGGATTTGCAATACCAGGGATTGGAGGTGCTGTGATCCAATGAAAAGGCCAAGGGGGGATCCCTGGGCTTCAGTATTTAGTCTCAGCCCTTCTGTCACTGGTATCAGGTAGAGTTTGGTCCACTTCTCATACGAGGGTTGTACGCAGTAGTTGCCCTCACTTATCCCCACATCACAGGGGGACATAAGGATTGGACTGCATCGAACAAAATTAAATATTTTTTTCCAGTTGCCTAATTCATGCAATATTTTTACACATGTCTTTTCAAAAGCAAATGTTGGCTGCATTTAATGGATTGTATTTATTTAGATTGTTTACACAGCAATATTTCTCCTGAGCATGTCGAAAGCCAAAGTGTCTCTCTTACTGTACCACTTTAATGCCAGTGAACGATTCCATTAATTACATATACATGTATTGCAAGAAACACATCTTTTGAAATATAAAATATCCAACTGTGTTTGCTGAATGTTATCCTACAATGCAGATTTCTTGGTGAAAAAGAAATACAACAGAGCCTACAGCAGCAGCTTTTGACTGCTAACTCTAGGTTAGGTCATGATGAGCAATTGTAAACCTTTGGTCCCTGCTTGAGAAATAAAGTTCACCCAAGATATTATCAGCAAGGAAGCACGAGATATTTAGCAAAATTGGATGCTACTAATTAGGTTGGTTTTTTTAAAAAAGGAAAAATACATGGAAACATTCATTCAGTGTGGGGAGACACTATCTGTGTGACAGAAGCAATATCCTTCCTTCTTCTAGCATGCTACAAGGATCAAAGCCTAAAAAAGCATGAAAATTTAAATAATCTGTTGACATAGCTTTTACTGATTAAAGAAAAACCAACAACAAAGAAGCAGACATCTAAAAAGCAGACACAAAGCAAACATAGGTCTAGCATAAAAAAATATTTACATTTTGGGGAAAGGACCAAAAAGACAAACCCATAAACCATCCAAAACTGAAAAGGGTGCCTGTATCTTCTAAGTCTGTACAATGATGGTGTGAGCAAACGATAGACATAAACTGTGACAAATAATTACTATATGATTCTAGCAGGGATGGTGTAAATACAGTACTGGCTCATGTTGCCAGTGGAGGTTTTTTCATACTTTGTAGGGACCATTGATCTGCAGCATTTCATGTGCATGTACACAGCCCTACTCATGGGTTTTCTTCAAGGAGTAAATGGTGTGATTCTAAACAGTAAAAGTTCTGGAGTCAATGCTCCCTTCATCAGATACCTGTTCAGGAATGTACTGTATTTATTTATTTATTTTACTTGTATTAAATTAGATTTATTAGGCTGCCTTTCCTTGCAAGCAGGGCTCAGGGTAGCTTACAACAGAGCATAAATAATTCAAGTTAAAACCAATGTTAAAATACCTGTGACATATCAGCAAATAAAACAATACACTTCCCAAGATGGCAGAAGAGAGATTATAATTTCCACAGGCCGCTTAGTGGGGGAGGGCTTTGCAGAGGGTGTGTGTGAGAGTGCCAGATTTTACACTCTCCTATTGCTGTCCTCAACCAAATCCCTGGCCAAACATCTCTGCCTTGCATGCCCTGTGAAAAGGTAGTAAATCCCACAGGGCAAGGGTATCTTCCAGCAGAGAGTTCCACCAAGCGGGGGCCAGGGCCAAAAAAGCCCTGTATAGAATCTTACAACTAAAGCCTGCAATTCTGTGACAAAAGTAATCTAATGATGAACTAATGCACATGATGAATTAATGCATATAAACAGACTGCTGTGTGAAAACTGTCGCTACAGCAAATTATGCCAAATGAAGGTGGTCTTCATATGGCAGCTGTCCGTATCTCAGTAATTAAAACAATCCTCATTACTTAACATTGTAGACCTTTAAAAATCAAAATGATTTGATTTGTACTTGAATGCAATATTGTGAAGACAATACATTTAACTATTAATGTATATTCATTGATTTGCCCTAGCTTGTTCAGTTCTAGGCCACAACATCTTGGAACTTGTTAAGAGCAATATATTAGTGGGTAGGTATATGTTACAAAATGGTTCATACCACATCCTGCTGTAGAAAGCTCATCATTCCCATTAGGGCAGTCTCTTTCACCATCACACAGCCAGTGCTGAGGAACACAGGCATAGGAATCTAAACAGCTGAACATGTCTGGGGCACAGGTAACTGACCCTGTTAAAATATAATTAAATGTAGTTATCTTCTAAATAGCTTTACAAATATGTTATGCAAGGGGGGACCCACAAGGACTTGCAGGAGGTATCTCATTTTTGCTTTCCCTGCTATGTTCTCATTCCCTTTCCTGAAAGCCCCCTTAGTCTCTCCTCATTTCCCTTTCTTTTCTTCTCGCCTAGCCAGCCAATCTGCCTTTATCTGCCCCTTCAGTTTTTTCCTGTTTCACTCCCCCTGGCAGCCTCTGTCCCTGAAAACTATGGCTGAGTTGCATAGTGTTGGCCACTGAGCCCAGCTGTACAGTCTGGAACCCTCAAGGACTTACAAGGGGTACTACTCTTTCCCCTGTATTGTCACATTGAGGGAGAAGGAATTTGTATTTGTGTGAAAGGGCTTGCCCCACTCAGTCCCTCACCCACCTGCTGTATGGAAAAGGCACCACCCAAGCCCTGCCTTTTCCCTTGTGTACTGGAGGATTGGGACTCCATGCATGTGTGTGGAATGTGTGCATTTCCAGCTCCCACCCCACTTTCTCCTTTTCTCTATCCAACCTTGCTCAACCAGGAGGTTCTGGCCAGTGATCCCTCTAAGCTGAGTTAGTGAGAGCTAGCTCACAGTTTTTTTAGCCTCAGGCTCACACATTTCTGTCTTAGCTCAGGAAGGACGGCTCCCGAGCAAACTAATTTATGCAGGACCCAAACTGCTCGCTCACAACTTTGATGGCAGTAGCTCACAAAGTAGGATTTTTGCTCACAAGACTCCACAGCTTAGAGAGAACACTGGTTCTGGCCTATACATAGAAAAAGAGACCAGGCACAGAGGTGGAACTTTTTGAACACATTCTGATCTCTTGAAAGACAAGGGCCTTTATTTAGTAACTTTAAACTCTAGATAACAAGATTATAGGAAAGAATAACATAGTACTAAATGGTTATTACAGAACTAAGAAGAGGGTTTTGTTTTGTTTTTAAAGAGGCTAATCTAAGCTTCAGAGTCACTTATGTTAACTTGGCATCCCCTTCTTGGGATTGGCACAGGCTTGCTAGAACACTGGAAATATAGGCTTGCTAAGGCAGATACCATTCCACCTCCCCCCCCAGGTCTCTAGTCCTGCTTTAAGCACTTCTGACAGTGTCCAGATCTTTTAATCTTTAAAGGAACTGCAGAAGACAGCCTAAAAAAACATCTGAGCAGTGGGGAGCAGTCTGTTCTTCAGGCTTTCTGCAAACCCTGTGGTCCATTTCAACAGGGTTTGTGGGGCTGCAAACCATGAACTGATTCAGTTCACAAACGAACCTCCCAGTTTGGTTTGTGGTTCAGCCACGAACCAACATGAACTCAATTTTTCCAGTTTGTGCCCATACCTGTTCACAGGTAATTGGCAGGAATATGTCAGGATATGACAACAGAGAAATGTACAGGGAGTGAGGCAAAAAAGGAGCAATAAGGAGTTTGTGCTGGATCTGGAGTCGGATGTGAACATAAGGATACCTATGGTCAGTAGGGGTGTGCACTCGATTTATCTGAAAAGGAAGAAAAAAAAAACACCTGAAAAAATACCTTAGTGATTTGGCTACTGGTATAGCTGAGCCTGAATAAAAGCCGGTATTATTTGGCTTTTATATGGATGCAGCTTGGAGAAGGCGTTTAAGGAGACTGTGGCTTCTTTAAATACCTTTTCCCCCCTCCATTGAAAGCAATGGAAGATGGGGGTACCTTCTCTGGGGGCTCATAGAATTGGACCCCTGGTCCAATCTTTATAAAACGGGGGGGGGGCTTAGGAGAGGCACCAGCAGCTATGCTGCAAATTTGATACCTCTACCTAAAAAAACAGCCCCCCCGAGCCCCAAATACCTCTGGATTGATTCTCCATTATACCCTATGGGTTTCCCAAATATTTCCTGAATCTGAATACCATACCAGTACTGGGATTTGGGAGTATTAGGAAATACCAATATTTTTCCGATCCAGTATACCCAAATCTGAAAAATACTATTTTTAAACACCCCTAATGGTCAGAGTGAGAGTAGAGGCAAAATGCTAGACAGAGGGGTAGGGATTAAAATGTAACAAAGAGGAGTAGTTTGCCAGACTCATGGCAAAAGATAACTGGATCACATACTAGAATTTTGTTAAGGGGGCAGAAGAAAGGGCTGTAGTGGATATTGGTACAAGAGAAAACAGAGTGTTGGTTGTATGCTATTGTCTAATTTAATTTAATAGAAAAGGTTTTGCCAGGATATTTATTTTTTCTTATGTGATCGGTTTCAAAAAGGCACTGGAAATCCAGGGAAAGAAGGCAACAAAATTTGAAATATTACTTTGGGTATAAGCGTACTTAGAAAAAGAGGTAGACAGTTGAGGGTAGTTAATAAAACGGGGGGGGGACCCTGATAGAAGTATAGTTCTGTGCAGAAATGGAAAAGCTAACTTTAAGGTTTTTTTATAGTCTATTTTTCAGTGAAGCTGAAACTGGTTTGATTTGATAAATTTCAGCTTCTGGACACAGAGTTGACTCAGTAACTTATTCTATGGAAGGAAAGCAATAAGATAGCATTCTCACTTTCAGACCCTTTGAGAAAAACCTGCTGGTGCCCTGATTGAAGTTTATTTATGCCACCTTCACCCACAAAATTATATTGTCTTTTTGCTTAAAGCGCCCAACCCTCCATACATAACATAACTGAACTACGGGCATAATCCACTTTCTGAAGACCAATTGTCTATACAATATTGTATAGTTAATTTCAAACAATGTTCTGATCTTAGTGTATAGTCTTATTTTTGTTCTACATGAAACATTCCTGCTTATCACACTTCTTATGGGTAACATCAAACAAATGCCCCCCTTATCAACTATGTTAATGTTTATTCAATAAACCTTGATCTAAATAATGAGTTAATTTTAGATTGGTGTTTCTCATTAAGTGCATAGTTAATGAAAATCCATTTAATTTAATAATATGGATGTTTTCTGTTTTATTTACTATCCAAGTTGTAGTAGTGCACAGCACATCATGCCAAAAACATAAACAGATAAACCAAAAGTCCATAGAGAAACAGAAACAGTATTACCTTGGTAATACAACATAGGTCATTAGGAAAAATATATATTTAAAATAAAACAAGTTATATAGCCTATAACTCAACATACAATGTTACAAATGTTCAGCATCACAGCTATTTCAGCTATTCTTTAACTATGGATGGAATGTTACTAGGGTCAAAAGAGGCTGCTGGAGGGAGGAAAACTTGGAAAACATACCTCTCATAACATAAGTCTTGTGTGGATAAACAGAAATGGAGAGAAAACCAAATTAGGTCATTAAATAATATGGCCAATTAAACTAGGATTTGCAATACACTGAAATTTGGAGCACAGTAAGGTTTGCCAGTCTCTTCTGCAAGGTAACTACCAATGATCAGAACTACAGGCTTATACCCTTCCTTTACAAATATGGAAGAGAAAATATGCCCTAGGCATCTGGTCTCTCTACACTTAAGGAGACTTAAGAATCTTGTCTACCTTCCAAAAGATCACATGCTCTCAAAATAAAATATACTCTAATACCCAAAGGGGAAATGCTGACTTTATCTGTCATCATGTATGTTATTCAAATAGTATGCAAAAAGTTTGGACATATATTGTAAATTGCATTAAGATATCTCTTGGGGCTGACAATGTCTTCATTAATGTTTATGCTATGAAGAAAGTTGAAAGCCTTAATTGACAAATGTACATCTGTATAAACACCAGCCAAAAGACTTGTTTCATTAATAAAATATTGCATTATTGTAGCTGACATATATTTTTGTGTTGCAGTGAATTCCATATTATTCCCTACAATACAAAAATAAATTAACCATATTGTATCATTATCATACTCACCACAAACAGCTTTACTTTCATCCAAGCCATTCCCACAATCATCCTCCCCATCACAACTCCACTGTTTAGAGATACACTTGTGTGCAGAACAAGCAAACTGATCCCATGAACAAGAGGAATCTAGAAGGAAATGTAAACCATAAGTGTTGCCTATGTATGAAATAACATTGTTCCACAGCAACACCCGGTGAGCATCACCCTCTGATATATACCTACTAGCCAGCTAAATTTTCCTCCAAAAATTCAAATAGCTCCAGTGAATTTTTGCCCAGTGAATTGGGCATTTAAGTTTAATTAGATTGATTCTAAAAGGTATGTAATTTTACTGCATCCCTACCATATAAAAATAGTAAGAACTGTTATTCTGCTAGTAAACACATCGTATAACATGGTGTTAGCCCAATTGCTCTATTTTTAAATATAGCAATTGGTTTATTATTATTTAATGGGTTGTCGCCTGTATATACAGAGAATGCTGCTAGTCTGTAATGGTTCCCAGTAAAAGACACAGAGACCAGGTATAATTAATAAAATATTATTTTACTGAATATAATCCTTATTTATCCATTCACAAACACACAAACAGTATTCAAACATTCACACAGAGAAAATAGAACTAAGAAAGCAGAGGGGATTGATGGCTTATGGAGAGGTGATACTACCTGTCAGATGTGCAGAAGTCCATGAAGAAGGATTGTGGCCTAAACCCAGAGGGTTCAGGGGTGGGCTGCCATTTTGGCTAATGGCAGAGACACACACTCTAAGGCCATGTGAGTTCTGGGATATACCCACTGTAAGACAATGCAGCCCAATGGGTGACCCTGGGGGCTGGTCTCAGGTGAGAACAAAAGATTTCCTGGACCAATGATGAGTCCCAGGGGTGTGTGATGTCAGTAGAGGCAGACCTTAGGTATGACCAATGGGCTTCCAGAGAGGCGGGGTCTCTAGTTGAATGGATTATCTGACTCACTAATGGTCCTGGCCTGGGGGCTGGACAGAGGAAGCTGGCTGGCAGATGATCTGGCCAGGTAGCTGATGGATCTTCCATTGTATGGTTTGGGTGGGGTAAGCACTTAATCCCTTCATGCAAACGACTGGCAGAGGAAAAGTCCTTTGTCTGCTGTATGGCCCTTAATCCGTGTATGTGACATGCAGCAGGTATGTAATGGAGTCCCTCAGAGTAAAAAAACAGCTTTCTCCTTTCTCTATGGGCTTCTACCTTGGCATCCATTTTACAGTCTAGACAGACCATGTGGCAACAGCAAACAGTCCATAGCAAAGCCCCATAATGGCGTCAGGGCTAACAATGGCACAAAACTATGGGTGGGTAGAGAAAGGAGCCACAATCAACTAGGCAAGTGAAACAGAGTCCACAGTTCTATTTCACTATGAGCAAAACTTTTATCTGATACCAGGAGCCTTCTGATGATGCAAGAGATTCTTCTACTGAAACAAGAGCATGCTGCATCAGGAAATGGCTCCTTTAGCGGAACAGTATCACAGAAGCCAACTCAATACTTGCTTTAAAGCTAATATAGAAAGTGCATAATCCCAACACCTTGTGTCATTTTAGGATAACTAAGTAATACTAAAAATAATTTCATACTTTTGTACGAGAGAATAAATGACACGAAAAGCAATAGTAACTACCACAAGGAAAATTCAGTAAGTCCAAGGAACTGCATATTCAGTGAAGAAAACATTTTACCTTATAATATGTATTAAAGGCACTAAAATGAAGGAAAACCAAAAATATCATAGCGTCATCGCCCAAATGCAAGATCCCAATTTTGCTGCAAATTTCAGAAATGTTGTAAAAATGCAACTTTAATTTTATTATGATTCTATCTCTTTAGAAAAATGGATTGCCCTTTAGAGTGAAGCTGTTCAGACACTTCCTATAAAATGCTAATTAAGATGATTTAATCCAATAAATAATTAATGCACTGGTAAACATCCAAACATTGGTAAGAACAAAGCACATGGAAATTTTAACAGACAAAACTTTTTTAAACTTTTAATTTTTAAGAAAAGGTTGAATCCAATTATTCTTTGTCACAGTGGGATCTTCCACTGCTGAATGGTCAGTGGGCTTTTTCTATAAAATCTATTTTCTATGGTGAACTTTTTGCAATACTGAAAGCAGGATTCCTCTGTTGAAGTAGAAATTAGTGGAAATCAGCCATTAGATCATACCCGCTATAATTTCATTTCTTAATCATATGTTTTAAAAACTGCTATATTTATTTCAATTTTAACAGGTTTATAATACCACTTTTTTTTTACAACTGTTTTGGTTACTGTGGACCACCATAAAGACAAATAAGTAGGTCCTAGACCAAATCAAGCTTGAACTCTCCCTAGAAGCCAAAATGGTTAAACTGAGGCTATCATACTTGGGCCACATTCTGAGAAGACAAGAGTTACTTGAAAAAACAATAATGCTAGGACATGTTGAAGGCAGCAGGAGCAGAGGAAGCCCCAACATGATATGGATTTACTCAATAAAAGAAGCCACGGCCCTCAGTTTGCAAGACTTGAGAATGGCTGCTAATGAGAGAACGTTTTGGAGAATGTTAATTCATAGGGCCCCCTCAAATTGGAAGAGACTTGATGGCACTTAACACGCATACACACACACTTTTATGTATTCACAAATTAGAATATTGTGTTTAACATTGTGTAGTTTATACTATACTTAATGTTCAGATAAGGAACAAAGATTTCCAGTAATCTCTATATTTGGGGCCATCCTGATATTTCAGCTGTGTTTCTAAATGCCTGTTACGTTAGTTGTTGGGGCATCTATCTTGGCTTTCAGTAGCCTACTGAGAACAGTTCAGATGTTGAATGGAATTTCTAAAATCTGAAATGGTTTGAAGCCATAGACAACAAAGTCCATTTAGATGCATTAAGATATATCTATAGCATAGTCACATGAAATTGAGCAAACTTCAGCGGACAGCGGAAGACAAGAGGGCCTGGCGTAATCTGGTCCATGGGGTCGCGAAGAGTCGGACTCGACTGTGCGACTGAACAACAACAATAGCATAGTCACACTATGTTGTGTTAAAAGATGAGTCTTTTAAAAGCCCACTAGTTGTTTGGGTCAAAAATATTTCAGAACCAAACAATCCAGACTGATATCATAGCCCCGATCTCTGATATTTAAAATAATAGGGAAAAATCACAAAGTAAAAACATGGTATTAATGAAAGCATTTGATTACTGGATTACCAGACTAGATTACTGCAACTCGCTCTGCATTGGGCTATTCTTGAGACTGCCTTGAAAACTTCAACAGGTCCAGAATGCAGCAGTGACGGTCCCTACTGGAACCCCTATCAGAGCACATATCCAGCTGGTGCTCCACTAGTTGCATGGGCTCCAAATTGAATTTCAGATCAAGTTCAAGGTGTTGGTTTTAACCTTTAAAGCCCTTCATAGTCTAAGGCCAACATATCTTTGGGATCACCTCCCTTGGAATACCTCCCACCCCCGAAAGCATTACACTCCTTAGGCAGTGACACGCTGACAGTCCTGGGACCAAAGACCATTCACCTGGCCTCAACTCAAGCTAGTGCCTTCACTGCGGCTGAGGACAGACTGGCAATTTGCCCCAGGAAGGGACCCGAGCTGACAATGACTCAATATCGGAGTAAATGGAATGTTCACACAGGCACATCTGCCTGGCGTCCCCCACCCGTAGCCTACCGGTGCTGTTGCGCTTCACTGCCGGATTTAAAAAACACCTGATATAAGCCGTCGCAAATCCAAAAGCCTGCGTTCGTCAAGCATTTCTCCGCTTCCAGGGACTCTGAACGCGCAGGCAAAAAGCCGGACGGAAGCCGCGTTGGGCAAGAGGCAGCAGCACTGTGATTGGCTGCGCTCCGCTCCACTGGCCAATGTGGTGCCGGCATTGCAGGACAAAAAAAAAAAATAGGCAAAATGTGCTTATGCGCATGAGTGCATGAGCGCTCATGCGCACATACACCCATACACCCACAGCCAAATTAATGGGGAAACGGCGAATATAGCACGCCTCCGGCGCGGCAGTCTGAACGCTCCCGCGCGCCTCCGTCCCATATCTTCCAGCAGCGGCCCCTGCTGTGTGGACGGGAAAACCTGGTATAGTTTAATCCGGGGTTTTTTTGCCGCAACTGGCTACCGGGGCAAATTGCCAGTCTGTCCTCAGCCTGCGATAGCCCCTGCTTATGGAATGCACTTCTGAGTGAGACCCAGGCCCTCTGGGACTTAGCTAAATTCTGCAGGGCCTGCAAAATGGAACTGTATCACCAGGGGAGAAACCGGGGAGTTTTATTTATATAATGCCTTTGTTCTTTACCTCCCCTCTCTCCCTGGGACAGTGGAGCAGTGGAAAAGTTTTTAACAGCATCTGGTTAATTGATTCTGATGTTCATGTTTAGTTTCAATTGAAAAGTTGTTTAAGTTTGTCTATTTATGTTGTAATCCACTCTGAGCCCCATGATTGCGGGGGACAGCAGAATAGAAATCGAACAAATAAAAAAATAAATAAAATCATCAACAGTAGAGAAAGAAGAATCTCAAAGAAGGGATACTGGAACAGTTCTTTGTTATACAGCCATATACCACTTTGACTGTGGCCCTTTTCACATTACCTTTCTAAACTGGATGTTATTTGTTATTGGCCCATTATCGAGTAAAGCAATACAGACACAGGGGTTTCACACAATGATTTTCCTTCCATTAATGAGCTGTCTCGGAAGCACTATGTCATTTCAAACAGTGTCACTTCCCACACGCACACCTTTTCCTCTGAGGTTTTTTAAACTATTCTTATGTGAGCACTAAACCGCTAAACTAAATTAACTCTTCAGTGTCATAGCGGCACCATAGAGATGCCTGGACTCACTCTCAGCCTTGTTTGCTTTGAATTCATGGGGAAAGTGTAAGCATCATTACAGGCAGATTTATATGAGAGTAGCCCCATTGGTTTCAGTACATTTACTCTTGTGTCGATCATGGGATGATCTCAAGCACCCTGGGGGAGGACAGGGACCTCAGTGGGGTATAATGCCTTACAGTTCACCTTCAAAATTATTCATTTCTCCAGGGGAACTGATCTCTGTAGTCTAGTTAACAGCTACCACCCACTTTAGCCAAAGTCCATGCCCAGGAAGCCCTGCACATACTATTTGGGCAGATATTCCACCCAAGTATACTCAGAAGCAAGTCTGCCTGGATTTTTTTTTTTTTTTAATTTTACCCTAGTCTCCCTGAATTAGGCATGCCAGCCTCCAAGGGGGACCTAGGGATTCCCTAGAATGACAGCACAGCACCAGACTATAGAGATCAATTCTCCTGGAGAAAATGAATGCTTTGGAAGGTGGACTGTATGGCATTGTACCCTACTAAGGTCCCTATCCTCCCCAGGCTTCATCCCCAAATCTCCAGGAGTTTCCCTGCCTGGAGTTGGCAACCCTACTGCCTCTCACACTTTAGCCAAGAAGGACCTGGCAACCCTTCCAAGCACACTGGGAACGCACCATTGGGAAGAGCTGTACCTTGGGGTAAAGTGGATTTTCTCCTGTTCTTTGCATCACTGAGCTGCAATCGGGGGCTTGGGGAGGGACGATTGCAAATGAGGCTGAGAGTCCAGTCATCTCTATGGTGCCACAATTACACTGACCTGCTATATTTGTTTAGCATTTTAGCGCTCACATTAGAACCTTTAAATAAACAACTGAGGAGGATTGTGCACAGGGTGAAAAGGGGAGGGTAAAGAAAGTGGCATTGCAGGAAGGCATTGAGGCATTTCACACGGCATACCACAATTCAGAAGCAGAAGGAAGAGTTTGAAAATGGAAGAAAGCAATTTTTGTCAACAACGGCTCAGGATCACTTCCCCAATGGGACACAAGCGGGATTGACTGAACAGGTAAATTAATTCCATTAGCAGCCAGTTACTAAAGCAGGTCTGTCTGAAATGACAGAAAAATTCCATTAGTAACCAGTTCCTAAAATGGAATAGATAGGCTGTCTGAAAATGACAGTATTTCGTATCCAAAGATCCATTAACAGAACAGATCTTTCTGCCTCTCTCTTTTCTGCATTCATGCACATACAGAGATACACACCCCACCCACAAAGTTGCTCTTGAGGGAAAAGAGATCCCTGGAATCAGTGCAGGTGAATGGGGGGGGGGGCATAGGTTGAGCAGGAAACTATGGAAACAGAACCTCTCCCCTTACAAAAATAGAAATGACATCAATTTGCATGATAACACATTTGGATACAGCCCTGTGATGGAATGTAGTATTAATCATGTATGCCAGACAATGCATATACTGACTTTATAGATATATGTTTGACATGCAAGACATTTTTCTTATAGATTTTTTTTTAGATTTCCTTTGAAAGTTACAATCTCATTCTTTTTTCTTTCAGTCTTGAGCAAGCAAGCAAAAATGAAAAGATGTATCATTCATTGTTAGAATGAGTTATGAAAGGCTGATCTTCTGCCAAAGGCTGCTCTCATCACAAATAGCGACACACAGTCAGTTTGCTTCTCATGGGGGGGGGAAATCCATAGTAAAAATAGTGTTTGTCAGAGGCATACTAAGAAGAGTGTTATGTCAGGCCTTCAGAGTACCTGAATCAGAAGGTTCAGTAAAGTCATATGTGGTCCTAGGTAATAGTATCTATGTAATTTAGCCACACTTTATTGCCCCGAATCTCTCAGATTTGGAAATCAGTAAAATCTGCTTTTCTTTTCTTTTTTGGCAAACGTCTGGGTATGAAGGGTGGAAATGTTAAAATCAATGTCGGTATAATAGGAATTACATGGACACTTATATAGGATTGATTTCCATGGGATATGTCAGTGTTCTTTGTAAGCATTTAATAATGCCTTCATTTAATCAGATACGGAGTTATCAGATAATTTTTAGATAAACATTTAAATCAATAAATTGACTATAAAGGATTTTCATTTTGAACCTGGAACAAATAAATATACATAATTTTCCCTCAGCATTTTAGGACTGGTCCTTTCAATGATTTAGTGTTTTGTTTGGGGGGGTTTAAGGAGGCATTCATGCACTAAGCACACGGTGATTTAGTGGTGAATGCATTGTTTGAATTCAGACAAAGAAGTAAACAAGTTCCCATGTGGCTCTTCAAAGGCAACACTTCCTCACAGGGAGGCCTTGTAACAGCCACAGCCCAAATTGTTATTAATATTCTGATGAAACTTTAGCTTAATACTTTGAATTCTTGTGTTTGAAAAAATTGTAATTGACCATTATTTTGCATAAATAGTCATGGTTTAGAAAGAGATACTCACCACAGTGTAATTCATCATCTTCATCTTCACAATCTTTCTGACCATCACATACCCAAGTGCTCAGAATGCATTTCCCACTACGACAACCAAAATAGTTGTGTTCACATGTATGTTTACTTCGAACTGTGAAATTTAAAAACAACAACATATTTTAACCATCAATGTCTACATCAAATAAATAAATTAGACTAATAAGCCTTTTGTAAAATTTGTTATCATGAAAAGATATTTAAATTACTGTTCTTTTCCCAATTACCTGGGCATTTTAATTCATCTGTATAATCCCCACAGTCATTAGATCCATCACACAGCCATTCTGGTAGTATACAAAGTGAAGTAGAATTACAGCTAATAAATCCTGAAGATTTTACTCCAAGTTTATAGAAGTGAGTGCAGTCTGTGTTATCTGTTGAACAAAAACTTGAATGAACATCATAATACATACTTTTTATTTGTATTTAATTGCTGTTATTTACTTGGTAGAGATTGCTTAACATCTGCAATCACAATGTTGCTTTTTATCAAGTAAATTATATTACTGAAATTAATTTATCATCAAATATCGGTAACAGAAAATAGAATTCCTTACTGCAATTCTTCTCATCCGAACTATCCAAACAATCAATGATCTGATTGCATTGTGTTGATTTTGCGATACATGTTCCATCTGCACAATGAAACTCTGCTGAATTACATCCTGAAACTAGAGGACATAGCATTGTTGTTGTTTTTTCAGAAAAAAAGGAAGTCATAAAAGTAACTTTGCATTACTTAGGAATTTATGAGGAAAAATCATATTACTAATTCTGAAATGTGGTTTTGTTTAAAAACAAAAAATCTCAATCAACATGCCCTCAATCCAGCAGAGACAGTTTAAGACCAGCCTTTTCAGGCTGCACCATGGTTTTGAAACATCCATCTGTTTCACCTCTACAAGGAACAGACTTCTTCCATGTCTCTATAAAAAGTAGGAGGAAAGTTGGCTGGGTTCTTTTAGTGTATGCAAGATGTTGTATATAGGAGTGTGCATTCAGATATTTCCAATCTGAAAAATGCCTAAAATGCATTGTTTCGTTTCAGAGCCAAAATATTCAGTACAAAGCAAGGCACTCCTGACATCCCTAATCCCCCAAATCCCAAATCGCCCAAATTTATCTCATGAAATTTCAGGATTTTTTCAGCTGTTTACATTGGGGCAATAGACCAGGTGACCAGATTGCAGAGGCCTGACATCCAGGCTTCAGCGGTCACATCTTCTTCCAGTGTTTTCAATGGGTGGTAAAGACTTGACATCTGAGATATGACTTCTGACATGGAGGAACAGTGTGTACACAAAGGATCTCCACTCCAAACATTACAGATGGCTTTTTTTTTTCTGCACCCAATGCCACATCCAGGAATATGATCTACCTATAAAAATACATAGGGCATGTATACATGGCCATAATATCTGGCCTTCTCTGATACTTAGTTCCAATGGAAACATTGAGAAAATTCACTGTTACATCTCAAGAATCAATTAGAAACAATTTAAATGATGTCATTTAAGCCTGATTTTCATTACCTATCAGTTTTTGTTATGAAGTGCACTTCTTACTGTCCACTTAAAATATTACACTACACATAATAGCAGACAAAGTGTCTATAATGCAGAAGAGCCCAAGACCATACCTTCACAGCCCACTTCATCAGAGTTGTCACCACAATCATTTTTGCCATCACATACTTTATTGGTGGATATACAACGATGATTAAGACAAGATTTAAAACCTCTCCGACATTTTCTATTCTCTGGTAAATTCAAAATAGCAAACAACAACATCAAGAAAGATAGCCTTTATTATTTGCACAAAATTCCTATACGTAGGGCTGGGTGAACACATATTGAGATACAGAATCTAGTCAGCACCCCATGGATAATATTTATTGCTAGGCAGAAACATGAGACTTTTTAAGAAAAGTGGACTATACTGTAAAATAAATTCTGTACCAAAATGTAACAATATCAAGAGAGAAAACAACAACCCATAGTGGACTGACTTACCACAATAAAGCAACTTTTCATCAGACTTGTCCTTACAGTGTGCTATGCCATCACAGGAAAGCTGATAATCAATGCACTCACCATTTCCACATTCGAACTCAGAGTAAAAATTGCAAGAAGAATTTTTAGCTGAAAAAGCAAGCAACAAACACAACTAAGTTCAATGTCACCAGTGTAAAGCTGGTGTCGAAAGCCAATTGCTATTGCACAGTTAATTAAAATAATTACAAGTATGGGACCCACAAGGACTTGTGGGGAGCATCTCATTTGCGCCTCTCCATTATTTCCTCTTTCCCTTCCCTGAAAACCTCTGGCAGACCACCTCTTCCAACATGCTCTCCCCAAATTTGCGGTACTAGGCCTCCAGGATGGTACTAGGCCTGCAGGATGTTCATTGTGGTGCTCCTGTCCTGATGGAACCAGGTGTCATATGTGGGCCCCGTGGGGCTTATCTAAGTTCTGCGGGGCCTGGAGAGCAGAGATCTTCTGTTTAGCTTTTCATTAGTCGGCTCTGTTTATGTGAGCTGCTTTTTATTTTTATTTGTATCATGTTTTTAATTGATGCCTGTTAATATTTTAGTTATTGTTAGCTGCTTTGAGACCACTTGGTGGTGAGAGATGGCATATAATTTTAATTAATAACAATAATAGCTCTCCCTTTTTCATGATTCCTTCTCTCCTTCCCACCCACCAATCAAACTACTTTATCTGCCCTCCTGTTCCTCAGCTTTCCCTCCTTCCCATCCCAGCAGATTGACTCTACCTGGAAAAACTATGGCCAAAGTTGTGCAGTGCTGAATGCCAGGCTGGGTCCAGTTGCATAATAGGGAACCCACAAGAATTTGTGCTTTCCCCTGTATCCCACTCCCCCACTATTTCTTTCAGTTCTCTTTGTTGCCTTTTCTTCTTCTGACGAAGGGGCACCTGCACAGTGAGGAACCAGCAAGGATTTGAGAGGAGCACCTCATTTCCCCTGTAGCCCCTTTTCCACACTACATCCTTTTGTTCTCCTTTTGGCAGCCCCCACATTCTCACCCTCCCCGGCTTCTTTCTTTCCCTCTCATCCACCCACTAATCTACCTTTTGTCTACTCCCCCCCCTCCATAATTTATACCGTATCTTTCTTCCCAATGGAGACACAAAGAAGTTTACATCATTCTCCTCTCATTTTATCCTAAGAATAAACCTGTGAACAGGGGTGGGCTGGAAATAAAACATGCTGAAAAATGGCCACTCCTGCAGCTGGTCCTGGCCCCAGCTCCCAAAAGAAGAAGAGGA
The DNA here is from genome assembly GCA_029375565.1 of Gekko gecko. Lineage (NCBI taxonomy): Eukaryota > Metazoa > Chordata > Lepidosauria > Squamata > Gekkonidae > Gekko > Gekko gecko. Next base: position 56,378,665 of record JAPDNY010000003.1, on the reverse strand, counting down.
AATTGGTCAGAGTCTATCTGAACTTGAATCTTCCTCCCAAAGTGGGGAAAGAAAAAGGGAGGATGGAACAACCTGCCTAACAGATGCGCTGGGCACTGCTTTTCTCACCTTTCTTGGGCCAAGTAGCTTCATCTTGCATTGGGTTGGTCAGGCTGGGGTAGGTACTGCTGCTACTGCCTCACATGGGGCAGGCGATGCTGCTGCCTCCCTCCTCACGCAGGGCTCAGGCTTGGTCATGAACCACTGTTGCTGCCTCCCCAGGGGTCAGGAGATCTGAGCTGGGGCTCAGCCTGGGCCAGGTTCCATTGACACTGCTTCTGCCTCCCCCACAGCTCAGGTGGGGTGAGCTAGGTGCTGCTGCCTCCTCTTTCTCACATCAGATGGAGCTTGGGTGGACTAAGCTTGGTGCTGCCTCTCCACCCTGCAGGGCAGAATGCCATTTGTTGCCATGATGCCACCTTATACAGCATCTATAAAGGTTATGGAATATGACTGTAAAGCTGGACTGTGCATATAGTATATCAAGGAAATGGACTGAATGATGACCATGAGACTGTGCCACCCTGCTGGAATGTTGGCATGTGCCCAGACAATGGGAACTCTGTTCTGAAGCAACGTGTCTTACCAGATGTGGACCCATGGAAGACCCAATGCCTAAGCTAGACTTTCTGACCCTGCAAACACACAGGATTAGCAGCAGTTCGCCGAACAGAAGCCATGCTCTGCAAAGGGAACTTGGACATTCCTTCCCAGATGCCATAGAAAGCTCTCTTCTCCATCATACTGAAACCTCCCCCCCACATCTGCATATTGACATCTCCAGGTAAAGCATGTAGGCAACTTCAGCCTTGGCAATAAAACTCCTTCCATTATGGGATTAAGTAGTCACATCTTCCAGCTAACACAGCTGTTTACCATCGGATTTAACAGCAACTACCGGCAATGGATTTGGGACATTACTATTCTTTTCCCTCTCTTATCTCTCCCCTTCCCCCTTAAGACCGCTATTTCAATTGCCCAATGATTAATCCCTTTTTCCTGGCCCATTAACAGTAGTTATGCTTCATGAAGAGTACAGTTCACAGTCATTTTAGGGTATAAAAGAGAGCATCACTCCACTGCTCTCTCTTTCTCTCTTCTCGTCTTCCTATCCCCACCCTACCTTACTGGTTCCATTCTAGCACTGTTTGGAGCCTTCCATGCAGACTGCTAGTCAGCACATGATCCGTTCCCTTAGTGTCACCCTCTTTTTCACTGCAGATTCAACTCACCACATTGGACAGGTAAAGTATTGCCTATCAACGATATTATCTGATAATGCAAACATATCTGTACCTTTCTATCTGAATTCCTAGATCTGTATTGTGTGTGTATGTTTTATTTTATATTGTGTGTTTGAGAATCCTTTCAGTAAAAGAAATCACTGCTTCTTAAGATCTAGTTTCAGCATCTCTTTCTGGGATCTGGCTAAAGTTGGACTCTTGTATACACAGGTCTGATCCTATATTTAATGCCTATTGCTATTTAATATTCATATTCCCCATGTTTATTAATAAATCAAGGCAATTGGCTAACACATTGGCCTACTAAGATGTTATGTATTTACTTATGTATTATGCAATGTAATCTAAACGGGAGCTTCAGGCACAAGCTCCATTGACTCTCAAGTATCCTAAACCCTGCAGTCAAATTGGTCGCTGTTGTGTAACAGACCAATCCGGAAAGACTTTGACCGATGGCGGGAACGAATCCCATTGGTCCTAAGCTCTCTATTGTGATTGGATGTTATTGTACTAAGGGGGTGTGGCCCCACTAGTTGAAAATGTATATATTGCATCATTCTACAAAGGTTCTTGTTGTGTTGTGTGTTCTGAGCTGAATAAACAAATCACTTGTTTTGGAAACGCTGCCTTGATCTCAGTATATAACACTGGCAACAAGGATGGAATGCAGTGTGTAGGCAGCCCCACAGAACCATAGCTGATCACTACAGTGGGCAAAGAAGTGTTGCCTTGGCTCTTGGAAGCAGCTAGAGAACACAAGCACTTGCCACTCCAGCACAACACCACAATGGCCACCAAGGGTCACTTCGAACTGTTCAATTCAACTACAGAGGACTGGGACACCTACGCCGCCCGGTTTGAGTTTTACATTATAGCTCAACAGATTATGGACACAAATATCAAGAAAGCCACCTTTCTTAGTGTCTGCGGCAAGAACATTTTTGATGTGGCTAAAACATTAGTTGCTCCTGCTGAACTCAGGGACACTGAGTTCATTGCAATCATGGCCAAACTACCATTTTTCACCTAAGTCTTCTGAGATCGCATGTCAGCACACATTCCACAAACGGGACCAAATTCAAGGTGCGTCAATTGCTGCGTATGTGAAAGCGTTTCAGAAAGCAGCATGACAGTGCAACTTCACAGACTTAAATGACAGACTCCACAACAGACTAGTGTGTTACGATGGCTGTTTGCCACAAGAGAACTTACATTCCAAAATGCGTATGCAGTCGGATTGGTTGCTGTTGCGTAACAGACCAATCCAGAGAGAATCTGACTGATAGCAGGAACTAATCCCATTGGTCCTGAGCTCTCTATTGTGATTGGACTTTATGGTACCAAGGGGCATGGCCCCACTAGTTCAAAATGTATATATTGCATCGTTCATGTTGTGTTGTTTGTTCTGAGCGGAATAAACAAATCACTTGTTTTGGAAATGTTGCCTCGATTTCAGTATATAACACAAGAGGTGTCCTGTTCTCTTAATTGCCATTCCACCTCTGCTTGTGAGGTAAGTTAGGCTGGGAATATGTAATTGACCCAAGGTCACCTAGTGAATTTCCATAGTAGAATGGCAATTCAAGAGCCTAGCCCTGAACTGTAGCACTACCCAACACTGACTTTTGTGGGGTGGCTGCTTTTGAATGGTAACAAGCGGCCATGCCTGGGAGAGTCATACAAGTCAGCTGGCAGCAAGTCACCTGCTGGCTGTTGCCACACCCTCCCCCAAAGTCTCAAAGGCCAAAACCAAAATTGCCCTTTGCTCTGTTCCCCATCTTTTACTGAGAGAAATCAACTTGGAATGCTGGCAAAATTATTGTGGTTGCCTAGTGTAATTTTGGGGGCTTTCACCCTCCCAATGTTTGTTGGTTTGTTCCATTTCAGATTTTTCTGCAAAACCAGGGTTTTTCTCAGATCTGTAGAAAATTCCATCTTGCCTGTTCATTATTCCAGTCCCCAGGTTTAAGTATTTATGTATTAATTGTTGCATTTTTGGGACTGTAAAGTTGTGAAGGTAAATGTTTTCTTCAGTTTAAGATTATAATAGTGTGCTAGTACTAGGCAAAACAGGACCTAGCCAGGAGTCAGAAGCCATGCTTTGGAAAATGAATTGTTCCTGTGCTGTCATTTTGCAACTACATGTCTTTGAATCAATGTGATTTTTTGTTCAGTTTAGAGCGACTGGCTTGGGAAACACTGAACTATGCATGCTAGTATCTTAGAGCAGCTGGCCTGGAAATAATTGCTTTGTGCATGTTAGTATCATAGTAAAAGCATTATCTATGGGGGCCTAATATCATGTGTGAGTGTTATTGTGTGATGTCAGGAGATGTTAGGAGAATAGTGAGAACATCAATAGACAAACATTGGCAGTTATATCTCTGATCCTATCTCTGGGTCTCACAACCATGCTCCAGGTCCCGTCCACAATTTTGTCTCAGTGTCACGGGCTGGGGTGTGGGCAGAGAGAGAGAGTCCAAGTCCAGTCCGAGGTCAGAGCCGAGGGGTAGCAAAAACAGGAGCCAGATAACAGGAGTCCAAAACATGAACCGAGAGAGTAGTCGTTCAAAAGCCAGGGTCAAGGAGCCAAGAGTTCTGAGCATGATTCAGGAAACGAGAACACAGGCGAGGTAGGTGCAGAAGTGTCATCAAGTTGACTAGTTGCTGGCACGAAGAACCAACCTCGGGTGGGGAGCTAAATAACCCTCAGGTGCCGTTGTCAATTAGCGCTCAGCGTATGCATCCCGGCTCCTGCTAGAACTCAGGGCTGAGGGACTGCCTGCTGCACAGGCACACCTCCCTCTGCCAGGATGCTAAGTCCTGACAGAGCTGGTTCCTTAAGCAAGCCACCTGTGGAGGCGAATCAGGGGGGCTGTCTGCTGGGCATTGTTCTTCCTCAGCTGTTGCTGAGGCGGGTAGCGAGGATGCACTAATGGGCTCTGGGGCTTCATCAGGGTCAGGTGTGGGTTCTGCTGGAGTTGGGAGAACATCCTCAGCAGCACTCATGACACTCAGGTACATGAGTTTTAGTATTTCACAAGAAGAGGGACCCGCGATATTCGCAGGGAAGGCTCTGGCGATGTCCTCTCCTCCACCCCCCCCGCTCCGGCGATCACCTCCTCCCCACCCCCGGCCCTAGCAATCTCCTCTGCTGCCACCGCCAATCTCCTCCCTCCCCCGGCTCCTGTCACCCTCCTCTGCCGCCGATCTCCTCCCCCCCGGCTCCAGCTATGTCCCCCTCCTTCCCCCCCCGGTGATCCTCCTCCTCCCCCCACCCCCGGCTCTGGAGGCGAGGCCCGAGCGGCTTCCAGCTGCCGGGCCCGCCGATCTCCTCCCCCCGGCGATCCTCCTCCTCCCCCCACCCCCCGGCTCCGGAGGCGAGGCCCGAGCGGCTTCCAGCTGCCAGGCCCGCCGATCTCCTCCCCCTGGCGATCTTCCTACTCCCCCCACCCCCCAGCTCCGGAGGCGAGGCCCGAGCGGCTTCCAGCCGCCGGATCCGCCAATCTCCTCCCCCCGGCGATCCTCCTCCTCCCCCCACCCCTCGGCTCCGGAGGCGAGGCCCGAGTGGCTTCCAGCCACCGGGCCCGCTGATCTCCTCCCCCCCCGGCGATCCTCCTCCTCCCCCCACCCCCCGGCTCCGGAGGCGAGGCCCGAGCGGCTTCCAGCCGCCGGGCCCGCCGATCTCCTCCCCCTGGCGATCCTCCTCCTCCCCCCACCCCCGGCTCTGGAGGCGAGGCCCGAGTGGCTTCCAGCCGCCGGGCCCGCCGATCTCCTCCCCCCCAGTGATCCTCCTCCTCCCCCCACCCCCGGATCCGGAGGCGAGGCTGGAGTGGCTTCCAGCCGCCGGGCCCACCGATCTCCTCCCCCCCCGGCGATCCTCCTCCTCCCCCCACCCCCCGGCTCCGGAGGCGAGGCCCGAGCGGCTTCCAGCTGCCGGGCCCGCCGATCTCCTCCCCCCCTGTCGATCCTCCTCCTCCCCCGCCCCCCGGCTCTGGAGGCGAGGCCCGAGTGGCTTCCAGCCGCCGGGCCCGCCGATCTCCTCCCCCCTTCAGCTCTCTCCTCTCCCCCCGGCTCCGGTGGCAAGGACTGAGCGGCTTTTAGCCGCCAGCCGCCACAGAGTTCCCAGAGCATTCCCTGCGCATGCGCAGGGAACGCTCTTACTTTTTGGGGGATTCTGATATCCCCCCTAGACTTTTTAACACTTTTTAGAATTTTCTGCACACGTGGGGACTGCCCCACGTGAGCAGGAAAATCTCCCTGCCCCCCAGGTGCCCCCGATGTGTGGATTTAGATATCCGCACATAGGGGGCCACTTGGGAATTAGATATATAGATGAGATAAGTTTAGGAATTCTAATTCTAATGTGTTTGACTTCCTCACCGCTTTCTATGCCAGACAAACATTTCAGACCATGCCCAAGTATTAAAATCTTCAGAGGAACGGTAGGTAAAACTGACCAAAGGCAATATAACATACAATATAACAAAACTGCCGAAATTTAGCAAAACAAGAGCCCATCTTCAGAATCCCCAGAGTTCTCCTTGAAGAGTTTGGAACAGAGATGATAAGAATCTGACAACACAATTCATTCTTTTTCTAACAACTCAGATAGGAAAACTGTTAGGCAGTAAGGTGACCAGTGCACCAACAGAATCCTTAATGTGTCCCACATACCCAACATTTCTCTCCCAAGGGATCCCCCTGCCATGTTTCAGGCACATATGATAAAAGGCTTTAGTTTTACAGGCAAATTAAGGAACCACTTATTTTAGCTATACTATCTTTGTTTTCCACCTGATGGAGACGGAATCCTCAGAGACTGTACTATTTACCACAGGCAATTAAATTTCTCACCTTCAGAGAAGGCAAAGGCAGACATTTGATACTCCCATAAGGCAGGCAGCATTAAAGAAAGGGTAGCAAGAAGCATTTGGCACTCTCAGAGGAGCACATAGAATTGCAGAAGGCATAGACAGATTTCAAAATGGGCATGCAGAAGAGAAGGAAAAGAACCCAAAGAAGGGCAGAAAGCATAGCACAGTGGGCACAGGCAGGCAACTGGCAATTCCAGAAAGGAAGGCAGCATGGGAGAAGAAGAGGGGGAAACCTCAAAGACTAGCTAAATATATTGATTCTGTCCCACATACTAGCAAAAATAGTATATGTATTTCTCTTTGTCAAACAGGGCAATCATACAACAGCTAAGCAATTTGCAAAGAACATAAATATTCTTAGTCTCAAAGAGAACAAAACTAGTCTGGGGAAAGAGATTTCTGACTGGGTGGATGGGTGGGAATTATGCTTCTATAGAATCCCTTCTCAATCCAGCAGTGATTTGTGATAATATTTATATTCTTGCCAAGATATTTTTATTTCTTACCATTTTTATATCACCTTTCTCCTACGCTGAAGTGGTACCCAACATAGGTTGAATTCAGTAATAAACCAATAAAACCAAAAAGTTTAAGAACTAGCAGAATTAACAAGATAACTATAACTGAGAACACTCCAATATATTTCAATTGCCCCCTCCCCCGCCCCGGTGCCAGAGATCTATCCTCTCTGGGGCCCTCAAAAATTCTGTTTTTACCTAGTTTTTTTTCCCCCAGCCTCTCCAGATGCTGGAGCTACTGGCACCAGGAGGCTGTTCCATAACACGGGGCACCACTGAGAATGATTCTGTATGGGCACTATCTGAAGGGAAGAGACCAAGATCAGAAGAATGGAACTGACACATGGGTTCAAACAGAGAGCTTTATCAGGATATATCTCTCATCCTGTTTTAGTCCATTAACTGGAAATATTCTCTTTCATGTTTGATTCTCTTCTAACTGCTTGACTTCTCTAAAACAGACAGCCAGGCATCATCATCATCAGTCATTTCTTATTCATAATCATTATAATACATAGTCTGTCCACTTGTGTCTGCCCTTGAAGTTAAATTGGAGACTCCAGTTTGTACAGAATGCTGCAGCTGGGAGTTATGTGAAGCATGTATATCATACATATTCCATAGTTACTCCATTGGCTGCTTATCTGTTTCCAGGTTCAATTCAAGGTATGGGCTATCACACACACACAGCTCTTCATAGGCTCTGGTCACACTGCAACTGACATGCGCTTTGTTCCCGGTTTATTTAAATTGGGAACATTTTTATTCGCATTGGGCTGTCTACATGCAGCCAGCCCCTCTTTCCCAGCACCCGTTTGCCTGCTGCTGCGCTGTCCTTCCAGGCAATCCTGCTGGCCATGGGCAGGCTTCGGTGGCTGCTGCTCCTGCCGACACTTTTTGGGGGGTGTTGCTGCCGCCGCTGCCGCCATTGACCCGCGAGAATAGGCTCCGCCGTCTCTGCCATCCTTTAAACTTTAAATGGATTTATTAAGTACATGTTTGCTCAAGTGCTCAAACTGGAAGCTTTTTTTAAAAAAACAAAAAAACCAAGAACGTTCAGATGGCCCTAATCGCAATCCTTGCGAGAGAGGGGCTGTCCACAAAGGCGAAATCGCGAAATCAAAGCGGAAGTGCCAGGAAAACACTAGTTTTTCCAGGGGTCAGGAAAACCCAGAAGCGTTGCGCGAGTAAGCTCGCTTCGTGGCGGGAGGCAGATTGGCTTGTGTGAACATGAAACTGACATGTGCAAGTAAACAGCAGCGAATCCTGATCAAAACGGCAGTGTGACCGCACCCTAGTCTTGGACTCTCATATCTGCAGGATCACCTCTCTTCCTGCAAATGGGAAAGATCAGCAACTGCACATGCACATTCATTTTCTGTTCTGGACCCCACCATGTGGGTGGCCTGCTGGTAGGTCAGGAAGGCTCTCACACTTCTTTCATTCTGCAGACTATAGAATTGTTCAGGAGATTGTTATAAAGGTCATGAGTATATTATAATTAAGTGGTTCAGAAAGATGCTTTGATAAAGGGGACAGATAAAGGGGACTTTGTTCTGTATGTACTATCTTGTTCTCGCTGAGTTGCTCTATATGTAACACCATTTTCTGCATTATTCAACATACACTGTCAAATATTTTAAGTATTGTTTCAGATTTACATTGCTTATTAGAGTTTTCATCCTATTGATTGCATTCAGTTACAGTGTGATATTTGTGAGAAAGGTAAATAAAGTAAATAAATTGATGATAATGGGTTGGATCCAGACTAGATCTGCAATTTCCATTAATTTCCCATTCCTGCTGGAGACCCCTCTCACATAATTCTTCATTGTAATCTCCTCTCCCAGGAACAGCATTTTTGTGAAGATCAGTGGGCTGCTGTGGGAGAGGGGAGGCAGGAAATTTCCATTCTGCCATTGGAAAATTTAGTCTGGATCAAACCCAATGAATAAGCCTTTCCCCTTTTGCTATTTTTTCCATTAACTTGTGCATGGGCTTATGACATTCAAATATTGGCTATGTTTACACTATAACTTTGAGTCTGGGAGCCTCATATATCACAAGCTTTCTGAGCTCAATGTGTCAAATTGGTCAGCATACATTGAGGAAAAAATCAAAGCATTGGGTCTATCTATAGAATCACTGTCTATGCTGCCCTCTGTTGCTGCATTTCAACAGATTAAAAACAGGATGTTAGATATTGAGTACCAGAAACTATACAGTTTAGCCAATAAAACCTGCTCCCCTTTGAATTTCGAGATCCCTCTTACTACAGGGAAAATGGCCTCATATTTATCTTCCCTGCAGGTCCCACAACAACGCAGAGTGTTTACTCTGGCCAGATGCAATGCTATGCCTTCTGCCATTTTATATGGCAGATTTAACAAGATATCTCACTCAGCCAGATACTGCTCCTGCAAACAAAAATGTGTTGAGTCAATTACTCATGTCCTTCTGTATTGTCACCTGTATGTGGATCTAAGGTATATGTATTTACATTCTACTTTAAGCAGCATGATGGATTGCCCTGATGCATTTAAGGTACACAGACTTCTAAATGATTTCTGTTCTGACATCACTGAGAAAGTGGCCAAGTTTCTCCAGTTTGCTTTAAAGCTGCGCCAAAGGATCCCAGAGACATAGTATTTTCAAAGGTGTGTTTTAATCTGCTCTTAAATTGTACAGTCTAGAGACATAGTAATCTGCTCTTAAATTGTATAATCTGTATTGACAATTTATGTCAATAAAGGTTAACGTGAACTATTTTTTCCCATTAGTAATTTAAAAAAATACACATTCCTAGTTTTGGACCCAAAATGGTGTACTGATGACTGGTCTACCCAGGATGGAAATAGGAACCAGAAAGTAGGGAAGGTACTGCTTACTTTTACCTGTTTCATCCCTCGCCCACTAATCCCCCGATGTTTCCCAAACACACTTCAAATGCATTAAATCAGCAAAAAAAAAAGGAAAGAAAAGAAAAGAAAAAAAAGTGACAAGGTAGAAAAAATACCAGGATATAACTTTGCCTAAGCCTGCACTGTTACTGACTTAATCACAGGGATGGGACTGATCAGATGGAGCTTTATAATGGAGCTTCCTCCAGAGGAAAGTGCTGATTCCACTAAAAAAACAACCCCACACAATTATGTCATTTAGATGCTATTCCAGTCAAAAGGGTTATGGTTGGTGACATTTAGCTCTCACAAAACTGGCAGGATAATTTTTAAGATCACCGGCATTGATTGTGTTGGCCTGGTGTGGGATGCTGAAGAGAGCTTGGCTGTCTGGTGTACCAACGGCCTAGCACACCAGCAGACAGCCTTCTGAGCCTTTTCGAGGCAGTAGCTGAATGGGCCTTGGAGTTCCCAAGACTATTGGTGGGGCGCACCATTGACACCAGCACCATCTGTCAAGAGTCTGGGCATGACCTTGGATACCTCCTTATCGATGGAGGCCCAGGTCACGCATATTGCCAGGCAGGCATTTTTCACCTTTGGCAAGCCCGGCAGCTGGCTCCCTTCCTGTCATGCCCTGACCCAGCCACAGTAATCCATGTGACAGTTACCTCTAGGCTAGACTACTTTAATTTGCTTTGCATTGGCCTACCCTTGAGACTGATCCAGAAACTTCAGCTGGTTCAGAATACAGCAGCGCGAGTTCTGACGGGAACGTTATAGATGGTACACATTCAGCCAGTGCTGCGCCAGCTACACTGGCTTCCAGGAGAGTACCGGGTCAGGTTCAAGGTTTTGGTATTGACCTTTAAGGCCTTGAGCGGTCTGAGGCCAACATACCTACGGGACCGCCTTCTCCGCTATGTCCCTGGAAGAGCTTTGCACTCAGCTGATAATAACTTACTGGTGTTCCCTGGCCCCAAGAATGTCTGGCTGTCCTTGACCAGGGCCAGGGCCTAGTCAATCCTGGCCCCAACCTGGTGGAACTCTCTGCCAAATGACACCAGTACCCTGTGGGACCTTGTGCAATTCCGCAGGGCCTGTAAGGCAGAGATGTTCCACCAGGCTTTTGGTTGAGGATAGCAATGGTTGGTTATACTGTCTGGCACCCTTTCCCCCTACCCCTCTCTTCCTGTATGTATATTTTGTTAAAAGTTTCTATGCCCCCCCCCCATATAGCCAAGTAGTCCAGAAAGGAATAGAAAACTGTAAATTGCCACCTGGGATTTTATTCTGGTTTTATTCTTATTAACTGTATTGAATTTTAAAAATTTGTATTTTGTATTATAGCATTATGCTTCTCTTGTACATCGCCCAGAGCCCAGCATAGATGGGATAGGGTAATTAATAAATCAAATCAAATAAATAAATAAATAAATAAATAAAAATACCTAAGAAATTAGATGGGGCTAGTGCTTTTTCAGTGATGGTAATCACTGATACTGAACTCTGGTACCTTTATTGGGGCTCTCCCAAGGAGGGGTGGGTATGAACTTTGTCATGAAACTAATTCTGTCACAAACGTCACCTGGTTCTTGGTTCATGAGTCTTGGTTCATGAGATCATGTCCCCCACAAATTACCCACAAACCACCATGTTTTTCATGGCAGCGGTTCGTGAGCCAGGCATGCTGGTGCTGATTAATTAATTGCAAAGCAACAGGGTGGGGAGATGGACCTCTGCAGCCTTTCTGCAGGCCTGGAACAATCAATGATGGCCTTCCAAAGTTTGACAGGCAGCTCTGGCTGCCCAACAAGAGAGCTCCCATTCTGCTCTATGGGAACAGAAGGGATATATATCTCCAGCTCACATGCAACTCTTTCTACTTGGCAGCAGGCAGTTAGTCATAGAGGGAGTTAACTGTTAGAGGCAGAGAAGGAAGGAAGTCATTCACAGTACTGTGAACAGTGTTTGTACTTACTAAGGGCTCTGAGGCACCTGTCCCTCTGCTAAAGCCAAACAGAGGGACTCAGCCAGTGGGTTCCTTGGCTGAGGATCCACACAGTCCCCCTCAGTGGGTTTTTTGCACAACTGTCCCTGCCTATGCTGGTATCTGGTGGGCTCAGGGCTCTGACCCACCACCTGTCCCTCTGCTAAAGCCAGGCAGAGGTGCTGAGCCAGTAGGTTCTTTGGCTGATGACCCACCCTCCTGCCTAATTGTCAACGCACCTCTGTGCCATGAGGGTGAGAGTGGGGGACAGGGGTGGTCGTCATGGAGGAAAGAAGTCCCACAAGCCCCCATCCCTGTGAAACAAACCCATCTTGCCAGTTCACCTACCCCAACTGTACTGGGGTGTCACCAGGGGTCTCAGAGGCAAAGCCCCTTTTGCCCAATGTGTTCATGGGGATGGACTCAGAGGCAGAAGAGCTATTGGCACTGCCAAAATCAGAGCAGTTGCTAAAAATGTTTGTGGAGGGTGAATCTGAGAGTGAACTGGGGTGGGGGTGGGAAAACTTCCAGTCCCTCCACATCCCAACTCCTTGGGGCTGCTCCCACCCTCATGTCCACCCATCAGTCTTCCCAGCCCAGCACCACACTGCAATGGCTAAGCCTTCAGCCTACCCCAATTTTGGGTTCCTGTTTCCAGGCCACAGTTTGGGAGCATTTCCACACCCTCCCCAATAGCCCCTGTGTGGTAGAGTACTAGGGGGCGCAACCTCCAGATGCAGTGGGACTCAAATACCCACCACCTAATATCCTCCACCCTCTGTAGGTAGCTGCAAAGGGTGGACCCAAGACTGTTGCCTACAGAAAAAAGAGTGGCACCCAGCAGGGGGAAGAAGAGGCCCATTGGAGTACTGGTTCCCTGGAGTACTGGTCGCACAATGCTGCCATCTGGCTCAACATGTCTAGTGTGGCCATGAGCTTCCTATTCTGTCCCCCACCAGTGTCCCCTGGAGTACTGGTCACACAAGGCTACCAACCGGCCCAACCTGTCCTGTGTGGCCATGAGCTTCCCAGAGTGAGTGGGTGCTGTCCCACTTGGGAGACATCCTCAGACCCCACCACACTTGTCTGGATCCAGCCCTGGTGAATGGGTTGGCCTTCCTGAAGGTCAGCCTCCCCCTGCTGGGTGACCCCTCTGTGGACCTTGAGAAGTAAAGATCCAGGACCCAGTCTCCCCCTTCTCCACACTTATCATTTCACCATATCCACCCCCCCCCCGAATTGTTGCCTCCCTCTGTACATTTACACCTCCATCTCTGGGGCCGCTGCTTGGAGTCTGTCATGGACTTGGCAGGCCTCTTTTCAGTTTGAGGGCTGCTCTGCCACTCACTGGCCTGCCCCATTATGGAGAAGGATTCTGGGTTTCACCACTCTTTCCCAGGGTGATGTTCAGGACTTGGTGGTGTGTCTTTCAGGCCTCTGTTTCCATGTTAAAAGGCCTCTCCCATTTTCAGCCTCCCTTTGTCCACCCCATTGGACAGGTGAATTCTGGCGGTGGCTGCTCTCACCTAGGGCTCTGGTTCCTCATTAAAAGGCCTTTCTCCCTCATGCCTGAGGGCCACTCCACCATACTCCTCCTCACTGGGATTTGCAAACACATCCTCTTTAGCATTCGCGTACCTCCCAAGAATTGTTGCTTTCAACCTCTCACATCCACACACATCTCTTCACCATATCTGTCCCCCTGAGAATTGTCAGTTCCAGCTTCACCCCATCCATGTCTGTCTCTTCATAACTTGTGTTCCACCTCAGCACTTCCAGTCTCCCTATGTGTCTTTGTCTTTTATGCCTTTTATGTCTTTTAAGGTTTTGGGTCTCCATGGGTGTCTGGTGGACTCAGGAATCTGAGCCACCACCTGTTCTTCTGCTAAAGCCAAGCATGGGTCTTAGGTGCCAGGTTTCTCAGCTGAGGACATACATCTTCCTTACTGGGATTTGTGAAACCTCCTCATGACTTGTGTTCCCCCAAAAATCAATGCTTCCAGCCTCCCCCATCCATGCACATATCTTCACCATATCTGCCCCCCAAGAATCATCACTTCCAGCCTCCCCCATCCCCATCTGTCTCCTCATGATTTCTGTCCCCCCAAGAATTGGCACTTCTGGGTCTCCCACCCCTGTCCGCACATATCTTTTAAGGTTTTGGGTCTCCATGGGTGTCTGGTGGACTCAGGGCGCTGCACCACCACCTGTACTTCTGGCATAGCATCTTAGGTGCCAGGTTCCTCCTGCATGTGGAGGAGTAGGGATTCAGACCTGGTTCTCCTAAATTAGAGTTTACATTTCTAACCACTACACCAAACTGGCTCAAACTGGAAGGTTTGGACACCCCCAAAATCCATCTTCACATCTGGATGACAAGGAGTATTGTGGTGGGCCGTCCCCTAAAACCCTGTCACTGGGAGAGGTTTTGAGGTAAGAGCTGCAAATCTAAACTACAACAATTGTAAATTAAATTCAGGGGGGTAGCCTTGTTGGTTTAAAGCAGCAGAACAAAGTTGGAGTTGAGTGGCACCTTTAAAACCAACAAAGCTTTATTCTAGACATAAGCTTTCATGTGTATGCTTATTCAGATCTGAAGAAGAGTGTATGCACACAAAAGCTTATACTTAGAATAAAACTTTGTTGGTCTTAAAGGTGCCACTGGAGTCAAACTTTGTGGAATTGTAAATTAATTTATTGAAGTTTTATTTTAGATCAACCCTATATTCATGCTAACAAAATTGTTTTTAAAAAAATTCTTGCTCTAGCCATACTCTTTAAACCCCTGTTGCCATAAGGAAATAAATTATACATTCTATAAAGTATTTGTCAAAAGTTGGTAGTAGAAACACAAAGATAAATAAGTTGCAACTGATATTCACAAGCATAACAGAGATTGAAAGATTCTGGGTAAAAAGCCTGGCAGGTGAATTTGCTAGACAAATCAGAATATTTCAAAATTCTGCATGGTATTCTTAATGTTACTTGGAGATCATTTATGTGTGTAATTTGTTGGGTACTTAAATTCTGTTGTCTAAATTTGATTTTTTATACAGGGAAAATTTCTGTAAGCTGGTTCAGGTCCCTTTGGGGAGAAAAATGGCATAGAAAAGACTAAATAATTAAATAAATAATCACTGCAGACAAATACTACCAGAAGAATATCACTATATGTAATGGAGGAGCATTATGGTTCCTCTCTAGGCAGGGTTCCTCTCTAGACTTTACCATACAGAGGACTCAGACTCTTGCACGAGGCTATCATTGTCACAAGAGTAATCCCTCTTTAAACAGAGAAAAAAGGAAGCCAAAGAAAGTAAATTTTGGGAAAAGACATTCCCCTCCCTATAGCAATACCATTAGAGAGATTAGTTGGATAATTAAATAGTTCAGATCATCTCTTTATCAAGCCTAAATCTGACTAATCAGGCTTGTTTCCAATTGTCAGGTTCAGCATAAAAACATGAAGGGAACATAAAGTATCAATAATCTCTAATCCTTCATCAGTATGTTTTCTAGAAATTGACAATACCTACTGAGTAAAGATATACTGAAATAAGGACATAAGTCTTACTTGATTTTATCATGCTTATCCCTAGGTGGTTCACCTGTTAGTTGTTCCCCTACTGTGGCATCAACTAGAACCCATGCCTTTTACATCAAAGCTATCATAATGTGGAAAGGGAAGCCTGAGGTGAAGGGGACAGAGCCTTTAGATGTATATAAGTGATTGTGCAAGGGTACTTTATTTGCTAGGACTTTTAATGGGGGTGTTGGTTGCACACATTATTTTGGGAGAAGGGTCTTTTGAAGTGGTTTATTACATTTTGAGTTTTTAAAAATGTGAATTTGTAAGCCACCTTTTGAGCTGTGCAAAATGCTGGGTATAAATATTTAAGCAAGTAAATAAGAACTGAAACAAGATATCATTGCATGAGATGATACTACTTACGCACACATCTATTGTCATCTATCAGTATTCGATCACCCCTACAGGAACAATTTACACGACCATCTGGAGTAAGAAGACATAAATCATGACATCCCCCATTCATTTGGGCACAGGGAGACAATTCACCTGAAAAAAGGAGAATTGTATCAACATATGTTTTTTTGAAGTATCAGACAAAGATCTTAAAAAGTTAAGTGACTAGCCCATTGAAGCACAATTTTCTAATAAGCCTTGCTGTCATCATATAAAGAACAGGACTAGTTTTCTGAGGTTCTTCACCTGTAATATTGCCATAACTTTTTCTTTCTGCCCTGTTCTGAGAACTTCAAATGTAGCCAGTCTCCAGTATATTATTAATACCACAATAATAATTTTAAAGATGTCAGTCAGACCATTGAGGCTTAACTCAGCAGACTGAGACTATAATCGGCATAGATATTTGACCATATTTGAATACCATTTTTCCTCCAAAGAACTCATGCTGGCATACATCTTCACAACTATGCTGCAACACTAAAATGCTGGGAATCTACTATCATACAACCCATGTCTGTTTTGACCCTCTGAATGGCTATCCCAAAAGTTCAGCCAGTCAAATCTATGGTGAAGGAAATCTGAATCCAGGTCTCCCTGCTCCATCGTAAGTTCTCTGCACCATATTAACAAAATGCAATATTCAAAAACTATTTGTAATGGGAAATATGTTATTTCAGTTTGTTCTTTTCTGTTAACATGCTAACATGTATACATGTGTATGTTTGTGAGTATGTGCATGCACAGATAAAATCAAATAATTGCAAAACTTCAGGTTACATTTTGAAAAAAAAAGAATATGAAGGAACTTCTAATTTCAAGCAGTACATAATTTGGATACATGTTATACGAAAGAGGCATTTTTCAAATTTGGCTAAGGAGGACACAACTACATTTATGTAGGTCTTGACTGTGGCAGATTCTTCAAGAATCACATATCCTATCCTTTTTGCTAATAGGGGAGGAGATTTTAATACTTAATTTCATGAAGCACAATATAGCAGGGCTATATTGCTGCTGCCCTGGCAGAAGATCATAGAGTTGCTTCCAGCTGAGGTGAAATTAGTTGATAGGTACCACTATCTTAATGAAAAATATTCATAGCCTCATTGTAGCACTATAACATGGTAAACACAGTTTGCCATAAGTAAGTCTGCTGCCCCATTGCTACTTAGGTGAGCCTGAGGAATAATGTAAGCAAAGGAATTCTCATTATAAAAAGACTGAAGTAAGAATGCATGATGTGCGTCATAACATTCTAAACAGATTGCTACAAAATCCTGGAAATGAGCAAGCTCTAGACCTTTCCTTTAATTTTAACCTGTCAGCTGAGAAAGTACTGCTAGCCCCTTGATTTCTCCAAACTGGCAGTTCTCAGTCAGTTCAAGCTTGCCGTTCTCTTTGATATGATGAGTCTTATGTCACAGAAGCTATTATGTAACTAAACAAGGCATTAAAATATGATTAAATGCACCAATAATAACAATTGTACTGAAATATTTTTTAAAAAAAATTACCAGTAAAGAAATATTAATTTTGAACACAGTAACTTACAGCTGTTAGTGTCATTAGCAACAGCTATGATGCCCATTGGCTGATGCGGTATGTCAGATCTAAGAATTTTTGTATCTCCACCCGTATATTTATTGGATCGCAGAATAGCTCTTCTCACCCAGTCTGTCCAGAAGATCCAGTCATTGTAAATAGCCAGACTAAGAAAAGTGCCAGGTCCAGATCTGATTATCACCTGATTAAGAAAAAGAAACAGGCAACAAATATGAATGTTTTCTACTCTTCAGTTTTGCTCGCTTGCTTCACTTTAATAGGGTGAGAAGGCTCCACGGGGCTACATGCTTTTAAAAGAAAGATTAATTAGTTGCATGAGGGCATTTGGGAGGGAAGATGGTATGGTATGTAGCCCAAACTCAACAGATCTCAGAAGCTAAGCAGGGTCAGTAGTTGGAAGGGAGACCACCAAGGAAGGTTGTGCAGATGAAGGCAATGGCAAACCACCCACTTGCCTTTAGAAACCCTTGATGAGGTTGCCATGAGTTGGCTGTGACTAGGCAGCACTTTACACACACACACACACACACACATACTTGAGGGCATTTGAGAAAAAAAATACAATGCACAGAAAACAATCATCTTTGGAGTTTACAGAATAGGATCTCAGTGGATCTTTAGACACATGGGTACTTCCTCTGCCACTATCGTCTATTGATAAAGGGAATTCTCCAACCACAGGCTTGAAAATAGGCTCCCTCTCCCACCTTCCACCAGGCTCCCAGAGAGTAGGATAACTGTACAGTAATTGTGGCCTCTTCTTCTCTTCTTCTGGGACACGTGGATCGAACATGGGATTTAATGTGAGCCACAACAATCGATCCAGGTGCATTTAAATGGAATAGAAGTGTATTAAGGAAGTTAAAAAATGTACACTGATTGCATAAAGACAACATTTTGATCAAGGACAAAAGTGTTAACATTGTTAACCTCTGACCCTAATACTTTAAATACCCTAAATGATGGAAAATTAGAATAGTTTCTTGATTTTTGGAATTACAAATATTTTGAAACTAGAAGAAAGGCCTGTTGCGGAAAGGTATTCAACAAGTTCTAGGAAGAGGGCCTGGGTGACTGCAGGGTCCTGCAGCAGTCACCAGCAGCCCCCCCTCCTGGGCCCTCCCTGGCTCACCTGCCTCGGTGGGTGAGCCAGGAGGGGGCACAGGGAGGGCTCTGGGAGGCTTCTCCTTCTCGCCTGCTTCAGCTGGTGGACAGGAGAAGCCATGGGAGGGCTTTAAACACCTCCCGGGTCCTGTCCTGGCTTGCCTGCCTTAGCAGGCAGGCCAGGAGGGGGTGGGGGCCTCTGGGAGACTTCTCCTGCTCACCCGCTTTGGTGGGTGGGCAGGAGAAGCCACGGGGAGGGCTTTAAATGCCTCCCCACTCCCTCCTGGGCTCTTCCTGGCTTGCATGCCTTGGCGGGTGGGCCAAGAAGGTGGGGAAGCCTCAGCCTTCTCAGTGTCAGGGTAGCAGAGTGTCCTTCCTGCTCATTGTCTGGCATCACACTAAGGCAGCGATGCTGGCCACTGCTTCTGTGGTGGGTGGGACTGCAGCAACCCAGGCACTGGATTGGCACACCGTGGGAGTGACAGTCCAGGGAGCCAAAGGCTGTGGAAGCATGTGGAACGTTGAGGCAAGAGGGACACAAAAACTCTTTTATATATAAGAAGAGATAGCCCATTACTTCATTCCAGCATTTGGAGCTCTCCTGTGTGGTCTCAGACACATGTATTCAGGATGGTGTTCAAGTTAACATAGAGAATATTTTTAGTGGTTTGCAGTCACAATGGCAAAATGGTCAAAAGAACTAGTTCCACTTTTCCTCCACCCCTCCCTCTGCACTGCTTTTTCTTTCCTTGTCCCAGAAGGCATTTTATCCTCCCAAGGTCCATAGTTTTATGTGAGATTGTCAGGAAAGTGATATTACCTATTGTCTTTCTCCTAGCTAGAGCTATTTGCATTTCTGTGTCACTGGATAGCTTCATGCTTGGGATGTATGCTATAGCCACCCCTCTTTTTCCTTCTTTTCTCTGCTAGCCAGCAAAAGACTGTACAGAGTGCAAGCCCAATTATGAGAAACCTTGAAACAAATTTTGGGGTGGAAGGCATTTCACCACATATACGTCAAAATCATGGCTTGCTCACAAGCTCTTATTTTTCTCCATGCATACCAGTTTAGTGCAAAGAGCTCTACTGGAAAATAAAACAAAACTAATAGCACAGAAAATGAAGTAGAGGAAGAGGAGGAGGGGAAGAGATTGGATTTATATCCCACCCTTCACTTGGAGTCTCAGAGCAGATTACAAACTCCTTTCCCTTCCCCTCCCCACAACACACACCCTGCGAGGTAGGTGGGGCCGAGACTGTAAAGTACTGGGTTCCATGCCTCATGACTCGGATGATGACATAAGAGAAGACGCGTTTATTCGTATTTCACAACAAAGACATACAGTAACGGCCAGAGGCCAACTATATACAGTAAGGGGGGGAACGCCCCACATTCCTATTGGCGGGTTTGAATCTCCCGCCAATGCTCCCATTGGCTCCCTTTTGGCGAGCTCAGGAGCCTAGTCCCTATTGTTCTCAGGAACGGAGTTCGGCTGCTTTCTGCCTGCTCTGGCTCCTGGTCATAGGACATAACAGAGACAGCTCTGAGAAAAACTGCTCTTTCAAGGACAGCTCTGACAGAACTATGGCTTGCCCAGGGTCATCCAGCAGCTGCAAGTGGAGGAGTGGGGAATCAAATCCAGTCCTCCCAGATTAGAGTCTATGCACTTAACCACTACAACAAACTGGACAATGCCCAGACTTTGCATATAATTCCTGGAGGCAGGGTTAGACCAAAGCAGTTTGACATCCTAGTGGCATACACCACATGATTCAAGCGGTGAACTCCATTCTCCTTGGTCACATACAAAGGTTCCTGGAGCACATCTCAGAAGGTGGACTGCATCATTGACACTGCAAATAGCTATATTTGCTGGCACAATTTGTGCTTGTCTTGCAACTCTTAAAGGCTCAGAAGACCTTGCCAGGAAAAAAAAATGGCATTATTAATAACCCCCTACAAAGGCAGCAATCCAAAGAACATTCTCCTGGAAGAAATCACCTCTGAATAAAATTGGACTCTAAGCAGATCAGTTTGGGATTGCTCTGGAAGAACTCCACTATTGTGGTCAAGATGATATGGAAACATACTCTCTAATTTCTGCCCTAGAAGCTATCTGAGGTCCTGATTAGACGGGTCTTTAGATCCGAGACAGGCACAAGTGCCGCTTCCGTGATCAGTCTGTTCAGCCCTGCCAGGGAGCCGTACTTTAAAGATACCAGTGAAAATCCAGAGCTAATGTTTGCTGACAGGCCAAGGCAGATTTCTTCCTGTCTGATCGTTCCAGCACACAATCTTCCCATCAGGATGGTCTGGCTCCAGACCATCCTGAACAGCTGCCATTTAAAAAAAATTCTTAGCGATATGTGTATAAGTGCGTAAACACGCAACAGCCACAGAGCTCTGCTCAAACGTTCCGGACAATTTCATGTTTCTGAATGGCCCATGAAATTTATGAACTGCGTTAAATGAAATGGTACCTAGAGGGAGGTACCACTGGCTGTGCTTTAACCATTCAATTCCACACGTGGGTGGAAAAACAAGTACATGTTGAGGCACAGATGTGCATGCACAAACAGTATTAAAAAAAAAATGACTGTGTAGCTCCTTCAGGTGGACACCATCTAGACAATCCACTGCGGAGTCCACATGCAGTAAGGGGATTCATAGGGGAGCTGTCTGGTCATGCAACATCAGATTTAAAAGATCGGGATCAAATTAGAGCTGGGCCAATGGTGGGATTAGCTGCCTGTCTGAACGGAGCCCTAGACCAAAATCCAGCACAAAGTTAAGACTATCCTGAACTCTGTGTTGAACTGTGGGCATGATTTTTAGATTTGTAAGGATTAGCTGTGGAGAATAATGAAAATAATAAGGGGAAAACTCTCTGAATACATTCAGGGGAACTTCAGTCTTAGTTAATCCTGCATTAAGTATAGGTCTGACACAAATGAAGGCCAAATTTACCTGAACATTGTATACAGCTGCCCTCTTTTCTCTTTCCCTCTCATAAATAAAGGGGGGTAAAGTAGGGTTGCTAGCTCCCAGGTCTGGGTGGGGTTCCCCCCACTTCTGAGGGCTTCAATCTGCCCCCAGCCATCCACCCTCGGAATGCTCCCCAAATCCCCCTGCTGGAGCAACAAAGGGACCTGGAAACCCTAAGGTAAAGAGAAAGAAAACTCTTTTCAGGAGCTTCTGGTTCTCAAGGAACGAGTTTGCTCCTTTGAGGCCACAGTGGCTGACCTGGAGAAGCAGAGACAGTCAGTTAGGCACACAGAGAAGACTCTCGGGGACTTGTTAGATATGTCCCACTCTGGATCTGGCAGCCACACCGCTGTCAAGGAGAATGAGGGTCAAGGGGAAACAGGGCATTGTGCTGAGGATAAGGGGAATATGCCCTCAGAAGGGACCTCTTCTTCAGCTGGTGAAAGGGTATCCTTTTGCACCAAGGAACCATCCCTGGGCAGGGTGGGAGGGGGGGCTCTTGGTAGTTGGTGATTCAGTCCTTAGACAGGTTGACAGCCGAGTGGCAAACCTGCGTACTGACCATATGGTGACTTGCCTGCCTGGTGTGAAGGTAGTGGATATTACATGTGTTTTAGATAGGCTGGTAGATAGTGCTGGGGAGGAGCCAGTGGTCGCAGTGCATGTTGGCACCAATGATGTGGGGAAATGCAGTCGTGAAGTCCTGGAGGAGAAATTTAGGCTGCCGGGCAGGAAACTCAAGGCCAGGACCTCCAAGGTAGCCTTCTCAGAAGTGCTACCTGTTCCATGCACAGGGCTTGAGAGACAGGCACAGATCAGGAGTCTCAATGCATAGATGAGACAATGGTGTAGAGGGGAAGGGTTCATGTTTGTTAGGCACTGGGATGCTTTTTAAAACAAGAGGAAGCTGTACAAAAGGGACGGTCTCTGCTTGTCCTGAGAAGGAACCAGGCTGCTGGCACTTAAAATCAAGAAGGTGGCAGAGCAGTTTTTAAACTGAATATTGAGGGAAAGTCAACAGGAGATGAAAAGTCTCTGGTTTGGGATGGCTCATCTCAGAGAGATGACAGGGTAGCTGTTGCTTTTCTACAGGGAGGTGGATTGGAATTGTCCACTGAGACTGTGGCTAGTGATATGGACTGCCTGACAGGGTCTCAAGACAGCAAAAGGAAGGTTGCGGGCTTAACATGTATGGGGGGAAGGGTTGGAGATGGGGTGGCTCTGTATGTCAGAGGGGGTATAAAGTCCAGGAAGACTGAGAGGGTAAGAGAATTGGATTCACTTCTGAAAATGCTATGGGTTGAAATAGTGGGCCCAAAAGGAAGCTTAACACTGGGAGTTTGTTATTGCCTACCAGATCAAAAGGTAGTGGAGGATTATAAAATGATCAATGAATTAAAGATAGAGGCTAAACCAAAAAACTGTCATAATAGGTTATTTTAACTACCCACACATTTATTGGGTCAATATATGTTCTAGTCGGGAAAAAGAGATTGAGTTTCTAGACACTCTCACTCCTATAGAGCAGATGGTCACGGAACCTACCAGGATTTAGTCCTAAGTAATGCCCAAGACCTGGTGAGAGATGTAAAAGCGATTGCACCATTTGGGAACAGTGACCATAATGTTATTGAGTTCAACATTTGCATAAATAGAGAACTGGCCAAAAAGACTGGCACAACTACTTTTAACTTTAAAAGGGGTAACTTCTCTGATATGAGGGGAAATGTGAGGAGGAAACTGAAAGGAAAAGTAGAAAGGGTCAAAACCATTGGGGAAGCTTGGAGACTATATAAAACTACAGTCCTAGAAGGTCAGAAAAAATATATACCGTAGGTTAGGAAAGGCACAAATAGGTATAGAAAAAAGCCTGCATGGTTAACAAACAAAGTAATAGAAGCTGTAAAAGGTAAGAAGGATTCCTTTAAGTGGTGGAAAGCTAGTCTCAGTGAGGTTGATAAAAGGGAACACAGGCTGTGGCAAATAAAATGCAAGTCTGTGATCAGGCAGGCAAAAAGGGAATATGAAGAGCATATTGCAAAAAACATAAAGACCAACAATAAAACTTTCTTTAAATACATTAGAAGCAGGAAACCAGCCAGGGATGGGGCCCTTGGATGACCAAGGGGTAAAAGGAGTAGTGAAGGATGATAGGGAAATGGTTGAGAAGCTGAATGCATTTTTTGCCTCTGTCTTCACTGTGGAGGATGAGAAGTGCTTGCCCACGCCAGAACCGCTGATTTCCAGAGGGGTGTTAAAAGACCTGAGTCAGATTGAGGTGATGAGAGAGGAGGTCCTACAACTGATAGACAACTTTAAAACTGATAAATCACCAGGCCCGGATGGCGTACATCTGAGAGTTCTGAAAGAACTCAAATGTGAACTTGTGGATCTCCTTACAAAAATATGTAATCTTTCATTAAAATCTGCCTCCATTCCTGAGGACTGGAAGGTAGCCAATGTCACTCCCATCTTTAAAAACAGTTCCAGAGGAGATCCGTGAAATTACAGGCCAGTCAGTCTGATGTCGATACCAGGTAAGTTGGTGGAAACTGTTATTAAGGAAAGAATTAGTAGGCACATTGATGAACAAAAACTATTGCAGCGGACTCAGCATGGGTTCTGTAAGGGAAAATCTTGTCTCACTAACCTGTTAGTGTTCTTTGAGGGGGTGAACAAACATGTGGACAAGGGGACCCAATAGATATTGTTTACCTTGACTTCCAGAAAGCTTTTGATAAAGTTCCTCATCAAAGGCTCCTAAGCAAGCTCAAAAATCACAGGATAAAAGGAGAAGTCCTTTTGTGGATCAAAAACTGGCTTATAAATAGGAAACAGAGAGTGAGTATAAATGGGCAATTTTCTCAGTGGAAGGTGGTAAGTAGTGGGGTACCACAGGGATCAGTACTTGATCCAATGCTTTTTAACTTGTTCATTAATTATTTGGAGTTGAGAGTAAGCAGTGAAGTGGCTAAATTTACAGATGATACGAAGATGTTCAGGGTGGTGAAAACCAGGGAGGATTGTGAGGCACTCCAAAGGGATCTGTCGAGGATGGGCGAGTGGGCATCAATGTGGCAAAAGGGGTTCAATGTGGCCAAGTGCAAAGTGATGCACACTGGAGCCAAAAATCCTAAATATAAATACACGTTGATGGGGTCCGAACTGGCAGAGACTGACCAAGAGTTGTAATTGTAGTAGATCTTGGAGTTGTAGTAGATAACTCACTGAAAATGTTGAGACAGTGTGCAACTGCAATAAAACAGGCCAATGCTATGCTGGGGATTATTAGGAAGGGAATTGAAAACAGATCAGCCAATATCATAATGCCCCTATATAAATCAATGGTGTGATCTCATTTGGAATACTGTGTACAGTTCTGGTCACCACGCCTCAAAAAGGATATTATAGCTTTGGAAAAAGTGCAGAAAAGGGCAACTAGAATGTTAAAAGGGTTAGAGAACTTTCCCTATGAGGAAAGGTTGAGGCTAATCCATTGTGCTATGCATGCGTGGGTTCGGATCCCATGCTTGTCGCCAGTGTAAAGTACTGAGACTGACAAATTGTTGAGTGATTTCAGCTCATACCTTTACTAAGTGATTTCAGAAAGTAAGATACAGGGCAAGTCCGAGGGCTGCTTAAATGCACAACGAATGACTCCACCCAAACACACCACTACACCTGTGATTGGCTTATTTACATAATTCTACATCTGATAGGGTTCCTCTAGGATCCTGATCAGCTGATAGGCTGCTCCTAGGATCCTCTGTGCCCATTTTTCCTGGGAGCGAAGCTCTGGCTATTTGGATGACCGTGTGTGCAGAGCAACCACGTGCGTGGTCTCTGTTGGAACACAACAGTGGGTATGTGCCCTCCCTTCAACAGTCCTTGGGTGAAAGATTAAGTCTTTTTGGCCCATTAGTCTCCCTTGGACTGAACTCAGGTTCAAAGAAGAATAGAGTAAGAAGTACTATGATTGGTTTTGAGCTTGTGTATTTTGTTTTAATTTTGTGGTTATGTTGAAAAGTTTTGCTTAAAATACTTAAAATGCAGCATAGGTTAATACTGAGAAGAGAGAAGCTTCTTTTCTTTCTTCTATTGTACAGTATTAAAGCAATTAAAATGTATAGGTACATCTATAAAAAACAAAAGAAGAAATTGTGATGTAAGAAGTATGTGCATATTACTAGCTAAAATTGTAATCTTTTTTTATAATTCAGTTCTTCAGTAAAACAAAATGCAAAAAAAACCCACAACCTGGTTAAAGGACACTCCTGGCCATAGCTGCCACCTGCTTACCAACAGTAGGCACAAATCCAAGGGCATCTCCAAACTATGGATCTGCTCCTTCAAGGCAAGTGCAACCCCAATAAGAATGGGTGGTACCTTAAGTCCTCGGTCAGACGTTCTGATCACCAGTAGCACTTCTGGTTTTTGGAAAGAAGCTTCAGTTTATTAGCCCACCTCCACTCCAACAATGCTTCCAGACATGGTCTCAAAGTTTCTACTGCCTTCTGGATACATCAGTGATAGCCCAAATCTCCAGATGACCTCATTCAGCAGTTTCATGCAAATGTTAGAGCATGGGGAACCAAATGGAGGCCAAAGCCCAAGGGACTGATTAGCCGTCTCTCAGCTCTACCTGACCTGGAACTACCACAAAAGTGCTTCCCAGTCCCAATTTAGAAAGTCTTTTACTTCGCAAGGATGATAAAGAGGGATGAAGCAGAGCCTCTATCCAGTAGTAGACACCTTTGTACTGGAAAGGGTGTTTCTCCTGATCTATTAGATATTAAGATATGTGTCCCCATTATGGACCAGTATTCTTCAAATGAACAATAAGAAATCAATTAAGTCAAGTTTCCCTTAAATATTATCCTGGAGCACCATAACTTAGTATGATGTTATGATTGTAGATTATTTGTTTTCAGTAGGGATTAAAAGAGAGTGACAAGTACAGAGAAGGTTTTGTAAAAAAAAAAATAAAAGACATTATGCTTTTACTCACATTTCTATGTGATCCATCATATTCACACCTTTCAATTTTCCCCAAACTGCCATCTGAAAAGTATAATTTCTCCGCACTGTGATCAATGGCAAGTCCATTTGGCGTAAGAATGTCTGTGCTGATGACAATTTGTGCATTTTTTCCAAACAGTGTAGCCCTCATGATGCTTGGATGCTGCTCATTCCAATTTGTCCAGAACATTAAACTGTATTAAATTGAAGAACATTTCCACATTTTAGAAGATAAATTCCTGCAGAGGCATAAAATATAGCACTTTACGTCTTTTAATTCTCATTGGCTAATTTAAAGAGATGAAAAAATATAGATTCATATAAAGCTGAATAAAATTCACCTTTCACCATAGATGGGCCAGCATAGGTAAACATGTTAGATTTGTATTCAGTAGCACCTTAGAGACCAACACAGTTTTGGAGTATGAGTGACTCTCAAAAGCTCATCATAACCCACAAGTGTTGTCAGTCTCTAGGGTGCTCAGGACTTGAATCGAGCTGTACTACTGCAGACGAACATGGCTACCCTCTGAAACCATCTTCATAGGCAAATATATGAACTATACATGCCCTACATTTTTAAACAGGTTTCTATAGTTTTTACAATAGAAATGAGCTGAAAATGCTATCCCCATTCTGACCCATTATAAATTTAAGGCATACTTATTCATTAGAAGCATCACAAAACTTTAGTAAAAAATAAAAATAAAATACTACCACTTATTTCATAATGTTATGTTCAAAGATTTCTTGATTATTTGGGGGGATGTGGTGAAGGAAGTAACTACTTCAAGAAGTTGTGCATGCTTTAGTGTCTTTCTTTGCAAAATTTAATAGCTGCTTTCCCAGAATTCCAAAGTAGTGTACAACATAATAAAGCATGAAACCTCATCTACAATTTCCAATATAATTTTCAAAATTCTCTGAATTAAAACAGCACCAAGGCAGAGAACAGAGCTAGGGAAATCTGCTCATCTCTAATATGAAATTCTGAGACTAATAAATATGGATACAGCACTTACTTTTGGCATTCATCTAAGGCTAATACATGTGGATGGTCATCTTCAGACATTGTGAGTACTGCTTCCCTGTTGAAAGCTCCTCTTCGTTTCTGATCCACTGTGTGCCTTGTAATAGAAGATGTAGTAGAGCTGGTCCAGTACAAAGTATCCCAAGCCCTGTGATATGCAAGCCCTTCCACAGAACCTACATCTGATAGAGAATAAATTTTAATTAATAAACTAAGAAGATTTTGCTAAACAGGATCTTTAAAAAGTAACAAGATCACAGTCAGGATACATTAAATAATCTACCATTCATTACATATCCTGGGAGTGTGTAATGATTATTTCAATGAGAAAATATGATAAATATTATTTAAAAGAAGACCCATAGCTGAATTAGAAATACAGCATGATTTATAAGATATTCACACTTATATTTTTAAGGTGCTAGATGAGAACTTCTAGATCTATCACTTTTATTAGCTCTTTAGTGAAACAATGCATTAAAATTCAAAATACCAAGCTGGCACAGATCAAGAACATAGAATGTTATAAATAATAGAAAGACTGTTATATAGGCAGCTCTCTGAAATTATATTTCTTACAGTTATAAATGAAAGAGACACACAGATAAGAGATATCAAGGTTTATGGCCTTCAGGAATTAAATTTATTTATTTATTTATTATTTCAATTTGTATTCCACCTTGCCACAGAACTGGCTCAAGGCGGCTAACAACATTAAAAGTGATAAAACAGTACATACAATAAAATACAATACAGTAAAATATAAATACAACTACCTAAATGTCTAATAAGTACAGTACTAATGATGATGGCAGCATACAGTATACAGACATATCCAACTGGTGTTTCATGCGGGCCATGGTGTATTCCGGCAGTTCATTCGTCAGTGGGGTGTTCACCAGTGGTGCAATTTGTCAGTGGCGGCTCCTAATTGAAAGCCTGGTGGAAGACCTCCATTTTGCAGGCCCTGCAGAACTGTAAAAGGTCCCACAGGGTCCTGATGTTGTCCAGGAGCTCATTCCACCAGTGTGGAGCCGCCACTGGAAAGGCCCTGGCTCTAGCAGCAGCCAACTTGACATCTCTCGGGCCAGGAAGAGTCAGGCAATTCTGTGTCCCTGACCTCAGTGCTCTCTGGGGCATATGTGGGGAGAGACAGTCCCTCAAGTAGGCAGGCCCCTGACCATATAGGGCTTTAAAGGTCAAAACTTGCACCTTGAAGCGGATCTGGTAAGCTATTGGCAGCCTTCAGCACAGGTTGCATGTGGTATCAAAAAGAGAGACCCATCAGCAACCTGGCCGCTGCATTCTGCACTAGCTGCAGCTTCCGGATCTGAGACAAGGGCAGCCCCATGTAGAGAGTGTTGCAGTAGTCTAATCTCGAGGTGATCATAGCATGAATCACTGTTGCCAGGTCATTGTGTTTGAGGAATGGAATCAACTGCCTAATCAGACACAGATGATAAAAGGTTGCCTTGGCAGTGGCTGCTACCTGGGCCTCCATTGTTAAGGTGGCATCCAGGAGCACTCCCAAACTACTAACCCTCGTCGCTGGCACCAATGGTGCCCAATTGAAGGTCAGGAGTGGGATCCCTACCCCTGATCCACTCTGACTCAGGCACAGGACCTCCGTCTTCATTGGATTCAATTTCAATCAGCTCAGTCTAAGCCAGCCCATCACATCACAAAGCGCCTGCTCCAGGTCATCTGGAGTAGAGTCGGACTAGCCACCCAACAACAGATATAGCTGGGTGTTATCTGCATATTGATGGCACCCTAGCCTATGCCTCTGGGTAATCTAGGCGAGGGGGCATATATAGATGTTAAATAACATCGGGGACAGTACCACCCCCTGAGGAACCCCACAGGCCAGTGGGTACCTCTGGGATGTCTGCTCCCCTAATGCCACCCTCTGTCCCCAACCTTGGAGAAAGGAGACAAGCCATTGCAAGGCAAGCCCCTGGATCCCAGTGAGGCAGTGGATCAGTAGCTGATGGTCGATGGTGTCAAATGCCGCCAACAGAACAAACAATGACAGCACTGCTGTACCTCCTTGATCTGTACTGGTGCTTTCTCCTTCCCATGACCTGATTGGAAGCCAGACCGAAATGGGTGTAGCATGGAAATGTCATCTATAAAGCTCTGCAACTGAATTGCCACCACTCTCTCAAGTAATTTGGCCAAATAGGGAAAATTGGAGACTGGCCAATAGTTGGCCTATTCAGCTGGGTCCAAAGATGGTTTTTTCAAAAGAGGGTGGACCATCACTTCCTTGAGTGCCCCCTAGAACAGTCCCTTGATGAAGGACTTAGTGATAATATCCCTGAGGGCAACTCGTAACCCCTCATGGCCAGCTTTTATAAGCCATGAAGGACACAGATCAAGGCTGCACGTGGTTGGGCATACCGTTGAGAGCAATCTGTTGTCTTCCTCAAGCCTGAGTGGACTGAAATAATCCAGAATAGAACCAGAAGACATTCATGGAACCTCAAGTTTGCTCACTGTCTCAACTGTGGCAGGGAGATTGCGGCGGAGCAGCAGGACTTTATCTGTGAAATAGCTCGCAAAAGCCTCACAGTCAATATCCAGTTCCCTAGCATTTGGTCTGCCCTGCGGCAGCTCTGTTAATGATTGAATAGTTCTAAACAATTGTGCTGGGCATGAGCTGGCAGATGCAACCATAGCCGCGTAGAATTGTCTCTTCACGGTTTTGATTGCTACCTCATAGGATCTCATAAACATCCTATAAGATGCTCTTGTTGCTTCATCACAAGCGCACCACCACTGTCTCTCTGTCTAAGCCCTCGTCTCATCAGTCGAAGCTCCTCGGTGAACCAGGGAGCCTGCTTAGAGCGAGGGCACAGAGAGTGTCGAGGAGCAATCTCTTCATGGCTGCCGAGAGCTGGCTGTGCCAGTCCTTGACAAGCTCATCTAATGAGCTGCCAGGAGGCATAGGATCCTGCAGAGCCATCAGAAGTCGCTGAGGGTCCATTTGGCTCTGTGGATGAGCCAAAATATGCTCACCACCCAAACAGGGTCGGGGTGACACATTCACCCAGGCCTTCAGGGCAAGGTGGTCCAACCATGGCACTGCCAAAGCAGTGATCCAGTCCACTGTAACCCCTGCCATGAAGATCAAGTTGAGCGTATGCCCGGCCCAATGAGTAGGGGCTGTTACAAGTTGGGTGAGTCCTAGTGCCACCATGGATGACACCAGGTCCATTGCCAGTATAGAGGCCACATTGTCGGTGTGGACTTTGAAGTCGCCCAAGACTATCAGCCTAGGATACCCCAATGCCCAGCCCGTCACCGCCTTGACCAGAGATGGCAGGCTATCGGTTGGTTCATTAGGTGGATGGTATAGATAGGAACTCTCAGTTTCAGGCAGGTGATGCACTCTATTCTTGGTGCTGGGGGCGGTAGCAGTGGGAGGGCTTCTAGTGTCCTGGCCCCACTGCTGGACCTCCTGATGGCACCTGGTATTTTTGGCCACTGTGTGACAGAGTGTTGGACCAGATGGACCATTGGCCTGATTCAACATTGGCTTCTCATGTTCTTATGTACACCAGCCAAATAGCCAGACTCTCCCCAGCTTCCCACACTAGGCCTGAGCACTCAATACCCCCAAGCTTCAGTGGCGTGAGCGCCCTGAAGGAGTAAGCCTCCCAGATGAATAGCGCCACTCCCCCACCCCACCCCACAGCCTGTGATTGGTGAACGACCGAGAACCTGGGCGGAGTGAGACAGTGCTGCTGTCTCCTCATCTTGCACACAAGTCTTGGTCACGCACACCAGGTCCGCTCCCTGTTCAAGCAGGAAATCCCGAAGGGTTGAGATCTTATTGTTTATGGATCTGTTGTCGCACAACACCAATGTTGGAGGGGGGTCCTTAATCCCCACCCCTCTGCCTGTCACTCTTGGAATAGGATGCAGGCTGGAAGGGGGTCGAGCTTCTCTGTTTCTCCACCTCCTTCCCTTAACTTCCTGCCTGTTCCCACCACTGTACTTTCCCCTCCCCAGAAGCACTGGTATTCCTAGCGCTGTCACCACCATTGCAGGTGGCCTTTGCAGTGCCTTTACAATGCTTCAGGCCAACCATAAGCTGGATGTATAAACATGGCCCACTGTTGGAATGCCACTAAAAATCTAAGTTCTCCTCAACAATAAGTTAATACATACAATCGAGCCAAATTTCTAATTAAAATAGCTAGATCTATAACCTAACTAATATAAGCAGACCTTGCCCACCCTGACCTCCTTTCTTACTAGTCTGCCGGGTTGCAGAATAAAACTACTCTATGAAACTAAACTATAAGGAGTGGGAGACAGGTCTTCACCCCACTATTGTAACTAACTCTATTAATATACGGCCCCCAGCAGAGGTATATGGGGAGGTGCTCCTGATCTCTGCCACCCAGGTTGATCCTCTCTTCCTGTATCCCTGGACTCACAGGGTGGCAAGTTGGAAAAGGGTAAGTCCCAAGGCTGTCCTGTATTCCAGCGGTGCAAATCTCAACTCTGTGCCTCCCTCTCAGCCGATGGTTGGCCCCTGACTCCTGAAACTGCCAGTGCTGGCCGGTCTCATGATATTGCCAGCATTGATCGGTCAAGGTTAACGTTGCCCGACACAACACAGGGCCCAACACTTGCACTGGGGTCCTCACTCCCAGCCCAGCTGAGTCCAAAGATCCGGCAGCTAGGTGTGACTGCCCCTGTCCCCCCATGGCTGTGTTTGAGCCGGCTTCTCAGCCTCACTCAGGACCACTGAGACCATGCAGCTCAGTTCAGTCCACCCACAGAAGCAGCGTCCAATACCAGCTGTCAATCACGTACCAGCGGACACGGAGCCCGCTAGGTGACAGCAGCAGCCCCGAGCAATGGGGCCACCGCAACAGCAGCCTCAGTGAACGACAGCAGCAACAGGCTGTGGTGGCGGCTTGCCCCCTGCCCAGCCACACAGAGGGAGGTGGCAAAATGCAGCAGGCAACGATGGGCTGTGAGCTACAGCTCAGCTTCGCGGCCCACCTTCCCAGGCCAGCCAGCAGCACTGACAGCGCAGCAGCCAAGGGCAGCCTAGATCTTCAGTCCCAGCTGCAGGCAGCCCTAGTAGCAGTGGACCCCACAGCAGCCACCAAAAGACACCCCTCCAAGTGACAGGGAGCCGCCACCCACCCAAGCCACACAGCTGCTCCTCCACATGCCAAATGCTGAAACCATTTCACTTGTTGATTATTATTTATTTCAAACATTTCTATGTCATTCAGTATTGAAGGATTTCCAAGGTGACTTCAATTAAAAAAGAACCATTTAATCAGCAAAACACTACAAAAATAATATTCATACTCAATTTAGTTAACAAAAAAAAAACAGAAGTGAAGACCACTACTCATTAAATGTTCAGGGAAGTAAAACTGCTTTAATGTTCTACATAAAATCCTATTCAAAATTCAACAAAATAGGCATCAGTCAGATTTCTCTGGGGCGTGGTGTTCTACAGCTGGAACATCACTACAGAAAAGGTCCTATCTCATGTACATATAAAGGATAGGTTACTTGGATAATGACCTCTAAAGATCATTGTAAAGTTTCTTTCTCCAAAAGTAATCCCATCTACAAGATACCACAGTAAACCAATCTGAATGACACCATGAGCACAATAAGGCTTTAAGAAACAAATGTGTTTTTAAAATATTTTTCTACTGCAACTTCAAAAAACGTGTTCTCATAATAACTGAAAATGCTAAGGAATTCTTCAGCAGATATATATCTCTTTCCTTAAAGTTGGAATGTGTTCCTAAAGTGATTGCATCAAGGGCAACAGATTCACCACTGGCAACTTACAATTTTCCATTTCTTTTTGAATTGGAACTATCATGACCACATAAATGACTCCCTGAATACTTGTTAGTTTTACCTATAATAGTAGGCCTTTGCAATACTTTCTGTTCTGAAACAATATTCTACATGTCATCCACTCTAGATTTAATCTCATTTATGGTTGCATTAAGCTCTGATAAACTTTGAAATAGTTTTGTGGCCAGTTTACTAGTCAGCAAACACCGAGTGGCCACAAAGTCCAGATCAAATGAGATTTTCTTCTCAACAAATCAGGGCAGTCCTGGAGGAATTTGGATACTTATTGCCATGGAAAAATTCTTCTGCAAAGAGGCACTTATCTTTTTGTTGGTTTCTCTTTGTCATTCACTCCTTAATATTGGAGGCTTGATTACCTCTGGGAAAGAAGCTCTAGGCTTAGGTGTCTGCCATCTTCAAAATGCAACCAAAAACTCAAAAGCCCAACCAAAGTAGTAACAGAGCAGCCAAATCTTTCCAGTTCTTCAGTTTGTTTTACACAGTTCAATTAAACTTCCACATAGCAAAACCTAGTCCTGTAGGTGCTTAATTTTCATAAGTTGTCAGAGTTATCAGGTCTTCAGAACACTCACTTCAATTAGGTCTCTGCAATGACTCTGGGAGTAGAAAACTAAACAGACATACTGAGCTGAGATGAAGCACAAAAACCCTCATTTCCTTATTTCCTCTTGGTTT
Organism: Gekko gecko; assembly: GCA_029375565.1. NCBI lineage: Eukaryota > Metazoa > Chordata > Lepidosauria > Squamata > Gekkonidae > Gekko > Gekko gecko. The sequence continues at coordinate 56,344,861 of JAPDNY010000003.1, read as the reverse complement.
CCAGCCACAGTCTCTCTCATGTTCGTGGAGTGTGAACTTATTATCAGCAATTTGAAACAGTTTAAAAGAGTTTAAAAGAGCAGAACTGCAAAATGTCTGCTGTAGTCGCAATCTTGGATCCTCTCTCTTCCCCAGCTACCTTCCCCATAGATCTATTGAGGATCTAGGCCATGTGGCCTTCTATTGTCCATGATTTGCACTACAATGTGAAAGATTTTGGGGAACATTTCATTACAATATCCAGGGAGAGCAGACAATGACAGACTAATCATATTGCTTGCCAATAAAAGTAAATGGGTAACAGCACAAAAGGCGAAGTTTGTTGCACGAGATAAAGACCTTGTGAAAAACAACCACTGTTCCTTGCACTGTGTTTTCTGAGTGATTGAATTCTTGTTGTTTTTAACTTAAATTGTCATTGTTGTCACAATTTTAAAACTGTTTATAGATCTGTAATGGATATTAAGAGTTCGTTATTGTGATTGCTATATTACGGTTTTGATATTGTTTTTGGAATTTGGTGTTATTTGCGAAGGATTTGAGCCAATGCAAAAAGTTTATGACGGAGGATTCTCATAATAACATGAAAATTATGAAAACCATATTTACTATCAGCATAATGTGTTCATATAATGTGTTTCAGGATTGCACAGAACTACAAATTAAAAAAGGAAACATTTATGAAATGAAAATATTGATGACATTAATGCCTAGTGTACATATTACATTTATTCTGTCCTATTCAAGAAGCAACAGTATGATTTTTAAATGAACAGCATATTTAAATGAAATGAACACTAACACAATATGATATTAATATACAAATGGCCACATTATTCACCTGCTACTGACAATCTGAATTAAATCCGTAATATGGTATATAAGTGATTAACTGTCTACACAACAGAAAGCAACAGCTTACGATTTACAGAGGCAATGGTACAATGATCACATCATTATATTGCCAAATGCCATCTATCACTTTTACTGAACTTAATGAAGATGGATTACATCCCAGCAATGTGATACAGTCTATAAATACTGCCATACTGCTCTTCATCTAACTTTTCTGGAGAACAGAATATCAAAAAGAAACAAAAAAAAATTGAAGAAGTATCCTTTGTTGCACACCTACAATGAAATCTCGAGTAAAAACAGCTGAAAAGCTCCAGTCACTGCAAGGGACACTTCCATACATGGTTGTTGCATCTCTCACTTAATATTAACATTTTACCAAGAAAAAAAGTGCTGTAACGTCAAGTATTTCCAATTACTTAACTTGACGTTTAATTCAATAATAATAAGTGGTTTAATTATATTTAATTATTTTCACTTTTTAAAACATATGACAACAAGCGGGGAATCTGTAAGGACTTGCAGGGGACATTTATTTTCCCTTTCTCCTACTTCCTCTTTCTCTTCTCTGGCAGCCCCCATAGCCTCTCCCCTTTTCCTGTTTCCTTCCCACCCACCAGCCAACCTACCTTTATCAGCCCTCCTGTCTTCAGGTTTTTTCCTCCTCCCTTCTCCCTAGAAGCTTTCCCTGGGAAAACTCTGACCAAGTTGCATGGTGTGGGTGAGCTGAGCCCAGCTGAGCTGTGGGGAATCTGCAAGGACTTGTGGGAAAGAAGAAGAGGAGGAGGAGGAGGAGGAGATTGGAATTATACACCGCCCTTCACTTGGAGTCTCAGAGTGGTTTATAAACTCCTTTCTCTTCCCCTTCCCACAACAGACACCCTGTGAGGTAGGTGGGGCTGAGAGAGGTCTTTCCAGAGCTGTCCTTGAGAAAAAAGCTGTGCCAGAACTATGGCTTGCCCAAGGTCATACAGCTGCTGCAAGTGGAGGAGTGAGAAATCAAACCCATTCTCCCAGATTAGAGTCTGCGAACTTAACCACTACACCAAACTGGCTCTCAGGGGATTGCCCAGTCTGCATACTCGTCGTATCAACTTGATTACATATTTTATATTATTATATGTTTCCTGTGTGTAACTCTGCCATACTTCCCCCGTATCCCTTCCCCAGTCTATCTCCTCTTTTCTTTCTCCTGGCAGCCCCATATCCTAACCTTTCCCTGCTTTATTCTCTCCTTCCAACCTTCTATATATCCCCCCATCTTCAACTATTTTTAAAATTTGTTTATATCCCACCTTTCTTCACAATGGGGACACAAGGCAGCTTACATCATTCTCCACTCATCCATTTTATCCTCATAACAGCCCTGTGAGGTAGGTTAAGCTGACAATGTGTGACTAGCCCAGTGTCATACAGTGAGCTTCCACAGCACAGCAGGCATTTAAACCTGTATCTCCCAGATCCAAGTCTGAAACTTTAACCACAGGCGTTTGTGAGACAGCAGCAAACAGCTGGGCCTGGGTGAGTCACGCAGAGCACATAATAGAAATTCGACCAGCGGTTGCTGTCAGAACTGGCCCCATGTTGTCCTCCCTCAAAGCCCATAATGGATATGAAAAAACCTGTCTCACCTCCTGCTTTTTCCTGACAGAAACCAAGGCTTGGCTGCTGACAATACTGTTGTTGTTGCCTAGAAATGGCCACTCAGGGCATCTGTTTGCTACTACTATAGCCAGTGCTTCTGTCATTTTAGGGGTGGTTAACCCCCACTATACATATAGCTTTATACAAATATCTATCTTGTCCATTCATGGCCCTTGTCTATGGGTTTCAGTATCCACAGATGGGGCCACCCTGAAAATTAGATATACTGATGAAAAGGTGGGTTTCATGCAGCCATTTCTTTCCTCTTATATTTGGTTAACTGGGGTTTCTGAAACCTTATTTCATATGTGTTCATTTCCAGTAATGTCTTCAATTTGGGGGGAGGAGTCTGTTTTGGGGCCTTGTGAACTCATAGGAGCTGGAGAACTGATTGTATGGTGGCCTTTCTGCAACAACTGTTTCTATATGGCTGTGCCTATGGAACAGCAGTGGGAAAAATATGTTGTGTGGGGAAAAAAATATTGTGACAGCGATAATGCATTATGAGGGGAAAAATTGCAGCCACAAAATATACACCATCTTCTTGCAGTACTGGACATGCTAAAACACAAGAACATAGCTAGAATGCATCATAGCATTAGGTGTGGTTAACTCCATTGTTTTCATGGCCTTAACTATACTTCATACTTTCCAAGACTGTGTATTTTTGAGGTATTTTAACAATAATAAGCATCTACTCACTTTCTTATTTTCTGTGGTAGCTCACTGTGTTCACATGAGTTACCTTTAGAAAGTAAATTGTTTTACTAGCCCAGACACTGGGAGTGAGGTTTCTTTCTGACAATCTGTTCATACAGAGTATTTGCAACAGACAACAGGTGGTCACCATTTTGTGATTGAGATGAAAGCAATGCAGTAAAAGCTATAATAAACCATCTGAGAATATGATTCAACAGTTTACACATATCACTAATGGAACAATGAGAACACCAATTAATTCTTTACTCTTCCAATGGTCTCCTAAGGTAGACATAAAGGAAGAAACTATCCAGGGCAGAAAGTTTTTAAAAATTAACCCCTAATAATAAAGTATAATAAAAAATGAACACATACCAGGGTGTACAGCTGTCTGGTTAGGCTTTTTTCCAAACATTATAACAAAAATAGAGCAAGGGAATTATTCACATGAAATTTGTAGAATAATGTAACTTTTATTAAATCATTAACAAACTCATTAGACAACAGATTTTAATGGTAGAATGTCATATATAGGAAAAATAATTATTAGCAATTTTCTTCACATATCATTAGAAGTTTGACTAACACAAAATTTCTTAGCATTTGGGTCTTGTAATGAAATGCAAGTTTAAAATAACTATTGCCATTTTGTTGATCAAATTACCCTTGCTATTCATCTAAGAGAAACAAACAATAATATTTATTTATGCTCCCCCAGCAATTCCCAGAGCTCAAAAACAGGTTTCTCCTAGAGATGTTGAGAATTCTGCAGCAAAACTGTTTGGCAGTTGTTATATATTTACTTATGTATTATGCGATGTAATCTAAACTGGAGCTTCAGGCACAAACTCCACTGACTCTCAAGTATCCTAAACCCTGCAGTCGGAAAGACTCTGATCAATGGCAGGAACGTATCCCATTGGTCCTAAGCTGCCTATTTTGCTTGGACATTATGATACTAAGGGGGTGTGGCCACACTAGTTCAAACTGTATATACTGCATCACTCTATGAAGGTTCTTGTTGTGTTGTGTTGTGTGTTCTGAGCTGAATATATGAATCACTTGTTTTGGAAATGCTGCCTCGATCTCAGTACATAATAGCAGTCAAACATACAATGTTCTGTATTCATAGGATTGCCCACTCTAGAAAACTCCTGGAGATTCAAGGGTTGTGACGGGGGTGATTTTTGGAAGGATTTCACCTAGAATCTATGGTATACCATGGAATCTGCCCTCTAAAACTGCCATTTTCTCCAGGGAAACTGATTCTGTAGTCTGGAGATCAGTTGTAATTACAAGAGAACTTCAGGGCCTATGTAGGGAGATTGGCAACCCTATATACTTGCAATCAGATTGTGAGCTGATAAATGATATATTTTAATTGCTTCAAGAAACTTACACAGCTACCAAATAGGTTTGCAGCTGTCTGTTGGTCAGAAGCTGACCCACAGCTGAACAAGACATCAAACAGGAAGCAGGTTCTGATCTCCCAGCACTTCTCCGTATCCAAGTGTTATTGTGCTGGAACACTGGAAATATCCAAGGGTGACTATAAGCCAATTTATATCTCATGGGATGAGCTGAGACTCTGCCTCTGATCCACACACATAACCCTTCAGAAAACTGCTACACATGAAAAATGATTTCCAAAATGTATAAAATCTTGTTAAAATGGTATACTGAAGATGAGAGTGTAAAAGAGCAGATGGTGAAATGGGCTATAAATGTAAATAGAGATATAGAAATGTCATCTTGGGAATGTTTGTGGAAAAAGTCGATTAAAATATCAACACGTATTAATGTCAAAGAAAACTGTTACAAAATGATGTATAGATGGTATATGACACCCAAAAAAATTGCTAATATGAATGAGAATATGTCTAACAAATGTTGGAAATGTAAAAAGAAAGAGGGCTCTTTTTACCATATGTGGTGGATGTGTGAAAAGGCAAATACTTTCTGGACAGAGATTCATATTGAAATTCAGAAAATTCTCAAATGTACGTTGAAAAAAGAACCAGAAATGTTGCTTTTAGGATTAAAGTTAGAAGAAGTCAAAATGACAAAAAGAACTCTGTTATGGTATCTCATTTCGACGGCAAGAATGACCTACGCTCAGTTTTGGAAACAAGAGCAGGTACCTGATAAATGGGATTGGATTAAAAAAATGATTTTTATGGCTGAAATGGACAAATTAACAAGAAATCTTCACGGAACAGAAGACGAAGAATTTATAACTGACTGGAAAGACTTTAAAGAATATTTAGAGCTTAATTGGGATGTTAAAAACAGATTTTTGTGTTTTGATAGTTATTAATGAGAGAAGTGTTTTAGTAAGATAGATTGTATCTGATAAGTTACCTAATTGTCAAAACTAAAAAGTTAGATATTGAAACTTAAGACTTGTATATGGAGAACAAATCGAATATATGAGAATATTGTGTGGAATGTTAATGGGGACGGAGCATCGTGGGAAGCCAAGGGAGGAGGGGAGTAAATTTGAATGTGAAAAGGATATGACGAGAACTGTAAACAAATGATGGAATATGTTATTTCATATCCAATAATAAATTTTCTTTCAAAAAAAAAGAAAACTGCTACACATTGAAGTTGGAGATCAAAACTGATCAACTTCTGATCTCCCCATTGCAAAAAGGAGAGAATTGTGGAGTGAGAGGAGAAAGAGAATATATCTTCCAAGGTATGTGCATGTCCTCTTATAACGGAAGAAGAGATAGAGATAGTTTCTCTTCTTTTCTTTCCTGCCCAAACCATCAATTTGGGGGTGAGATGAAGGGGAATCAGGTGGGCTTCAGGTCACCCATCCCCAATTTGCTGCATCTCAGCAAGTCTGAGAGTCAATAATATTTCCAGGGTGGGAGATTAGAAGAATCCAGTTTATAGCTGATTGCTGAGATCCAGTGGTCTGCCTGCCTGCCTTCCTTCCTCCCGCTCTCCCTGGTACAGTTTACGCCTAGGAATTGGTTTTCTCCCCTCCCCCCAATTGATTGACATACAGCAAAATTTTCCAAGTAGGAGATCAAAAGCCACCTTTGAGCTGATTCCTCCAGGTTGGCTTCCAATGGTTGCAACCTGAAGCTCCAACTCACCTGCAGGTCCTGTTTGTGGTCCTGTGGGAAATTCCTGGGTATTTTGTGGTGGAGTCTAAGGAAGCCAGAGTTTGGGGAGGGGAAAGGCCTCAGCTGAACAGAATGCCATAGAGTCCACCAATTCTCCCTCTAAGCTGTGGAGGCTTGTGAGCAAAAATTCTACTTTGTGAGTTACTGGCATTAAAGTTGTGAGCAAGTGATTTGGCTACAGCATAATTTAATTTGCTCTGGAACCATCCTTCCTGAGCTAAGACAAAAATGTGTGAGCTGGAGGCTAAAAAACTGTGAGCTAGCTCACACTAACTCAGCTTAGAGGGAACACTGGAATCACACCCTTCGGAGCAGTTATTTTCCCCATGGAGAGAGAGAGATTTGTTCTCTGGAGTTCAGTTGTGATACCAGGTGATACCACAATCAGTGTGGCGTAGCAGTTAGCGCCAGACCCAGGTTTTTGCTGTGGAAACTGAGTGGGTGATTTGGGACCAGTCACACTTTCAGCCTAACCTATCTCACAGGATTGTGCAGATCAAAAGGGGGAGAAGAATTATGTAAGCTGCTTTGGTCACCACTGCAGAGAAAGATTGTACTTTTCCACCTGGGGGACCATTGCTGCCAGTCTCCAGGTGAGGGCTGGCGATCACTCAGAATTACACCTGCTCTCCAGATGGCAGAGATCAGTTCCCCTGGAGAAAATGGTGGACTCTGTGTCATTACCCTGCTGAGGTGGCGACCCTATGACAGCCAATGTGACGTAGCAGTTAGCACTTCAGAGCAGGATCTGCCAGACCCAGGTTCTTGCTGTGAAAGCTGACTGGGTGATTTTGGACCAGTCACAGACTTTCAGTCTAACCTACCTCACAGGAGAATGATGTGAACTGCTTTGGTCCCCACTGTGGAAAAGGACTATACTCTTCCTAAGGTAGAGGCTGCAGGGAGGGGGGAGGAGATAGAAAGCTGAAGTCAGAGGGGCAGATAAAGATAGGTTGATGGTTGGCTGGGAAGGAGATAGGGTTGTCAAGACCAGGTTGGGAAATTCCTGGAGATTTGAGGGGTGGAGCCTGGAGACAGAGGGGTTTGAGAAGAGATGGGACCTCGGACAGGTACAATACCATAGACTCCGCCCTCCAAACCAGCCATTTCTTCCTGGGGAACCATTGTTGCCAATCTCCAGTTGAGGGCTGTAGATCACTCAGAATTACAACTGCTCTTCAGTTGGCAGAGATCAGTTCCCCTGGAGAAAACAGTGGACTCTGTGTCATTATACCCTGCTGAGGTCACCACAGCAAATTGATGCTGAATGCCCAAGGCCAGGGCACGCACCCAGAGCCTCTTTCTAGAGCTCATTGTATTTATTTCGACAATGGGCCTTATTCCTAGTCGAATATAATTGTATAGATTATTAGGCTGGCTTGCCTGACTTAACCAGTTCCAGTAATAGAAGTGGAACAGCTTAACTGCTGTTTCCTCACCTACATACAAGAAATGTATTATTGCTATGGCATAACATTATACTTGTTCATTTTTTTGGAAAAAATAGTTATTTATAGACTGCCTTTCTCACTGAGACTCAAGAAGGATTATACAATGTAAAACAATGCAACCAAATAGCATGAAACATCCAGTAAACAGCACAACAGGACAATTATACAAATTAGCAATAATGCAAAGTAGTATCAGAAATATGGCAAATAATGAAAAAATAACATGACAAGACTAGAAAACATTGTAGTAAGAGAAAGATAATACATACGATAAGCAGTAGACAACATAATAGACTATCATAATACATATGATAATCATATAACTAGTATGCCTGCTCCATTACGAACCTATCTGACTACTATGGTTATCTTCTGAGGCCCTGTTTTGGATGGCCCCCATGTTGTAAGATCAGGTAGGTGGCAACATAGGAATTGGAGGGGACTGAAATTGACCACTGAAAGGCATCCAGCCTAACAGCAGGGCTGGCCCAGAGCTTTAAATGCCCACCCAGCTTCCCCAATCTCCCAGCAGCAATGGTGCACATCAAAAAATCAAGGGACAGAGGGGAAGCATCTTTAAATGCCCCCTTGCCTTCCCTGGCCTCCCCATCATGGCAGGGCACCCAGAGAAGCCACAAGGAGGTTTTTAAAGATGCCTTCTCTTTCTCCCTTGCCTTTTCTGGCTACCTGGCAGTGGCTGAGTGACTTGGGAAGAAAGGGAAGGGAGAACAGGAAGGGATTTTTAAATGCCTTCCCTCTTCAAACCACCTGACCACATCCATCAGTCAGTTCCACTCCCCTCTGCTAGTCAGCTGACTCTTGAGGAGTGAAACAGACCAGTGTGTCAGCAGGCTTTTGAAGGGAAAGGAAAGCATCTAAACATGCCTTTTCACTCTCCCTTGGTATAATAGACTTGAATATATTCAGGAATCCTGAATATCACCCTAATCAGCATACCATACCAATAATAGTATTTGAGGATATTTGGGAATCCAAAATGTATTCAGCTCCATTAACTCTGATTCCAAATGATACTGATTTTTCTTCTTGCACACCCCTAGTTATGGCTATTTAGACATTTTATCATCTCTCCTAAAGACAGACAGAAAATCAGTTTAACTTTGTTTCCTTTCCTGATTGCCAGTCGGTAACATTACTCCAGTATGCATCTACTATTGTCTCTCTTGGGGTGGGGGGAACCACACAAACAACCACTGTCACTCATTTTCACACCTGATCTCCTGTCCTTGAAGTTATAAACAATATTTTCCTGAATTGTCACATGCAAGCATTCTTTTGGCTCACTAAAAAAAAAAAGTTTTGATATAATTGTTTTTAAAAGAGTATACAATCTGAACAAAACCCAGGAATTTTCTTTTAAAAAAGAACACAAATTCCTCATTGTTCAGCAATACTAACCTCATACTTAGAGCAAGGAATTTAATTTGAAAACATGAATACAGCATACATGGTATTTAATGGAAGAAGTTGTAAGTTTATCTGCCCCTATTATTTATGATGGTGCTGTCTTGTCTGTTACTGATATCCTTGTGAGTTCTAAATCTGTTTTTAGTGAACTGGTAACATGTTATATAATGGATTGTTTATACACTGTAAATCTACTTTCAGTGAGCTGGAAATGTTAGATAATGGGTTGTTTATGAGTCACAAATCTGTTCAGTGAGTTGAAAATTTGTCAGATAATGGACTGTTTATGAATTCTAAATCAATATTCATTGAGTTAGAACTCTGTTTGATAATGGCTTGAATATGAGTAGTAAATCTATTTCTAGTGAACTAGAAACATACTAGATAATGGGTTGTTTCTAAGTAGTAAATTTGTATTCCGTGAGCTCAGAACATATGAGATAATGGGATGCTTGTGAGTTGTCAAAATTTTAGTGAACTGGAAACCAGTTTAACACAGACCTCCTTATAATGTTGGATTCAGTATGCTGAGAACATTAGTTCATCCTTTTGTCTGGATTGGGCTTTGTGTGACCAGAATACCTGCACTTGGCCTCAAGAACAGTTTCCTTATCGCCTCATCTCAGTGGGATAACTGAGGCTTAAAGATAGTGGTTGTCTAAAGCCATCAAATTAATGCATGATCCGGACAACTTTTTTGATTCTTGCTTAGTATTTTGGCTACCATGTTAAAATAAGTAGGAATCTTGTGATATCTTAAAAACTTCCCCTCCCCTGAAAAAAACATCCAGTATAAGATTTCATGGACATAAGTCCATTTCTTTACATGCATTGTTACCATTCTCTCTCTACTGCATCTATAAGAAATCACTGATGTATTGGTCTATACTATTCAACATGTATAGAATTCTCACCTTTTCTGCTATTTATTCACACAGAAAAAACAAACATGCCACAACAAAATCTGAAGTCCTGTTCCTCAAGTTGGTTAAAAAAATCTAAGCCATTATCTGTTTTACTGCTGTCCGAAACAAGATTTCACACTTCACAAATGCACATCATTATGGTAGAAAAAATCCTTTTGTTATTTGGAACATTGCACTATTTGATTTAACAGCTGACACAATAAAGAAAGTAAAGGTGAAATATTCTGTCAGTTAACAAATATATCTTTCCATGTACTGAGTGAAAAAATATACTACTTTGTCATTAAGCTTTTAAACTATTTTATTAAAGACAATAGTTGTACAACTATATTTAGCAATGCTCACACTTCAACTAAAATACTGTGCTCAGTTTTAATAACTGGAAGAATTCAGTAGACATGAATGTACACCAGAAATACATATAAGGCACAATTTGTATTTTTATTTATTGAGTATATTTTTATCCTGTTTTTCTTCCAGGGCTCAGAGCAGCATACATCATTTTGCTTTCTGCATTTTATTTCCCAATAACCTTGTGAGAAGGTGAGTGACCTGAGGTCACCCAATGATCTTAATGGCAGAAGCTGGATTTGAACCTGCATCTCCCAAATCCCTCTTATCTGCAGGATCACCTCTAACCTGATGCTCCACCACAATAGTTCTAATCAGGTCAGCAGGGCTTTCTACAGGTGCCAACCTGCAAATAGGCAAAATCAACAACTTCCGATATACATGCTTTCTCCATTGTGGCTCCCACTTTATGGAATGGCCTGCCTGAGGAAATCAGGAAGCCTCCCCCTCTCATGGATTTCCACAAACTATGCAAAACTGAATTATTCAAGAGGGCTTTCCTGAACAGGTAAGACAGTTGCACTGCATAAAATGGTTTATAAACTTACTTGAATAGTGATATGGACTGTGGTCTATACTGCTATTTATAGCTGACTCTAAGTAGGATCCTATTATGTAATTTTTGCACTGCTTAGTGGGTCACGTTAATACTTATGTTATGCTTTAGCTCTATATTTTTTAAAGTTCTGGCTGGTTCCACACTTCTACAATCCTACATTGTCCCACCAGGTTGATTGTATTAACTCCCTCTGTGTAATCAGCCTTGAGTGCCTGTGGGAAAGCCAGACTATAAGTACCATAAATAAATAAAAATAAATAAAATCCTAGTCTTACATTCTAACCATTAGAAATGGGAGATGAACAAGGGCTTGCAGGGGGCATCGCATTTTCCCATGTACCCCTCTCCCATTATTACTTCTTTCCTTCTCCTTGCAACCCCATACTCTCCCCCTTTTCCTGTTTCCTTTTCTACTCCCCACACAATCTACATTTAGCTCCCCCCCAGTCCTCCTTTTCCTCCTTGCCTCCCTCTGATAGCCTCTGTCAAGGAAAAGTCTGTCCAAGTTGCCAGGCCCAAGTTGCATGATCACGGCCAGGCCCAGCAAGTGCTCCTCCACAACAGGGGATGGTGCTCCCCCGATGGTTTTGCTTTGTGGAACCCAGGGTTTGAAAGGCTCAGCAATATAGTTGTGGGTGCCTAGCCACCCCCAAAAATGGCCACATAGAGCTCAGTGGCCATTCTCTTCTTAAAGCCACAGGTTTTGATTCTATTTTTTTAAAAAAATCAGATTTTTCTCCATGCCTGGGAGTGGGACCTCCTTCAAATTTGTAGAACCCCCCCCCCCATCTGTCTGTACTTCCATTCTGCAGATTTTACCTGGCTTACAAACATAATAAAACCATTAAAAGTTGTTAATTAAAACTTAACATTAAAAACACAAAGCATAAAGAATGCCCAGTTTAAAATGAATTTAACAATTTTCAGGCTAAAACACACTATAAACATGGCTTTAAAGAGATCAACCCCTTATATTTCAATGATCAGCAATCATATAAAAGTTGAAGTGATCTATCAATTAAAGTAATTAAAGACCCACCTATTACAATTGTGCTGTGAAGTATGATAAAGTTGAACTGTTATATTTTGGGGGTGTGAAAGTGTAAACATTTATTTATCTGCCTTGTTCTAGTGCATTCCTCCAATGAGTTCAAAGTGGTATATACATAGTTCTCCCTTCTCCATAGTTTCCTCTCAAAACCCCTATGAGTTAAGTGAAGCTGTAAGAAAGTAACTGGCCCATGGTTACCCAGATGAAAGAGGATTTGAGTATGAATCTAACAGATCCCAGTACAACACTACCTCACACCGGCCCTTACTTTTAATAAGGGTTTACATAACAGTTAATAAGTTAAACAAAAATGATTACTTACTTTCAAGCACAACTTTTCTGCCAGACCAGTCATCGTTAATAAGTTGTATGTTCCCAAAGTGTGCATCACTGAAGAAGATTCGGTTGGTTCCTCTTTCTTTTTGACTGTAGTCGAAAGCAAGCGCTATCACATTTTTGAAATATTCTGGATTTTCATAAGGTTGCACTGGTGAATTTAAATTAGTCTCATTTGAAAGATGTATACTTTTAAATATTGTTCTTCCTGAGTAAAGTAAGTAGCCTTCGTGTCTCAGACATGTAACTCCATCCTCTGCCAGATAGCCATGTGCACAAGCACATGTTCGCTGTGCATTTCCCCGATAAAGGCAAAGTTGTTGACACCAACCATTGTTCTTGGCACAAATGTTGGTTCCTGTAAGAGAAAAAATATATAATTTCTGCTTTTGTAACACAGCATATCAGATATTTTATTAAATTTGATTACAGTATTAGTTAATAAAGGTGGCATCCACCTTTCAGAAATTTCAGAGTAGCCATTAATGATTACCATTCAACATATTTCACCCATATATTTAGTGCACTTTTACCCATATCTGGAGATGAGATAATGTGTCCTAAAGTAGTAGATCAATTAAAAAGAATGCAGGAATTTCATTAGTCTTAAATTGTTTCATATATAAATATTCATTATGTTGTGGGTATCCAAAAGTACATACGTTAAAAAATAAGATTTTATTGAAAATAAAATACATGGAATAAATAACTCTGCCTGAAATGCAGTTTAGGATTGGCAGCTACTCAAGAAAAATACACTTCGAGGTATAATAGGGGAAAAGATCTAATACAAATCTCTATCTGCAGTTTATCATGATGTTTAAATGCCACCTGACAAGGGAAACAGTATGCAGCGTTTTATCTCTTTCTCAGAGAAAAGAGATTATTTCAGACCAAGAAAGCAACAGGTGTTATACTTAGCCATTGTTTGAGTGTCTTCTTTGCAGGCATGCATTAGACTTACATAGAAAACCAAAGATGAATTTCTAGTTTTAAGTAGTAATGTCTACTAGTTAGCTTGGTCTGATGAATAGAGATCTTAGAAAAAACGATTCTTAACAGTTTTCTTTCAAACAACATAGGAAATCATTTCCAACATTTGTAAAATGGATCTATAGTTTTCCGATGCCTATTCTTGCTATTAGTAGCTTAATCTCTGTATCTTCTTTTAATAAAGAATACAATGGAAGAGGAATTTGAATCCATTTCCTTCCTTTTGTCAGAATAACTATCGCACCAGGGACTCTCCCCTAGATCTGGTCTCTCTATCTGGGCCTTCCTTGTATCAGCCTGGGTCCCACTCTGTCTCCTTTGCTGTCACCATGCTCCTGGGATCCTTTGAGCCAGTGGATGCCTTGAGCATTGCTGGTCTGCTCCCTTGGCTGTCTTTGCTCTTACTGCCTCTTCCAGCAGCTTCCCTGATGCTGTCTAACATGGATGCTGTGCTGCCAACTTGGGCTTCAGCTTCCCCATCTCCATTGGGCTCCTGCAGGACTCTTCTGGCTGCAGCTAGCCCAAGATGCCTCTGACCGAGTTGATAAGTCCATGGGCGTCACCTCCAGACACCACTACCTCACACTGACTTTAATGGGGTGGCTGCTGTTGCACAGTAGTAAGCAACCAGGCCTGGGTAAGTCATGCATGCTGTGTGGTAGCAAGTTGTCCAGTGGTTGTTGCCAGGCCTGGCCCCCTGTCCTCCCCAAAAGACCGGAACAGCCCTGGAAAAGGCCCTGCTTCTATCCCTGCCTTTTACTGACAGAAGTCTAGGCTGGAAAGTGGGTAATACTGTTGTGATCACCTAGCAGCCGCCACCAAAAGCATTAATTTCTTGAAGCTACTGGTGCTGCTTCTGTTATTTGGGGGGGGTTAATCCCCCTCTTTAAGATTTCAGATTTTTCTGGAAACATGGGGATTTTCTCAGGACTGTAGAATGATCTATCTTGTCTGTTCATGGCTCCAGTCTCAGGATTAAATATCTACAGCAGGGGTGTCAAATATGGCCTGGGGCTGGAACCAGCCTGCTATATATACAAAAAGTAACTAATTTGTATGGAAATGTAAGATAACTCCTTTTTATGGTATCCCTTGGGGAAAAAACTAGCCCTGCACATGATTAAATACATTTATTTAGCTTTTGTTGGTTCCCCAGGAAATCATTTGTTTTCACTACTAGGAATCAAATGCTTTTGTTTGTATTTTGAGTAAAAATTATATTGTTAATTGGGTTTGCCTGTGTCATTTATAAAGTTTACTAGGAGTAAGGCCCGTTGTGGAAATAAAGACAACGGGCTCTAGAAAGAGGCTCTGGGAGAGTGCCCTGGCTTTGGGCACACAGTGTGAATTTGCTGTGGCGACCTCAGCAGGGTATAATGACAGAGACCACCATTTTCTCCAGAGGAACTGATCTCTGCTACCTGAAGAGCAGTTGTAGTTTTGCATGATCTTCAGCACTCACCTGGAGATTGGCAACAATTGTTACCCAGGAGGAAATGGCTGGTTTGGAGGGTGGAGTCTATGGCATTCTACTTGCCTGAGGTCCAACCCCTCCTCAAACCCCACCCTCTCCAGGTTCCACCCCTCAAATTCCCAGGAATTTGCCAACCTGGAGTTGGCAACCCCATCTCCTTCCCAGCTAACCATCAACCTACTGTTATCTTCCCCTCTGACTTCAGCTGACTTCTGCCCTCTCTCCTGCAGAGCAGTTGTAATTCTGAGTGGTTTCCAGCCCTCACCTGGAGATTGGCAACAATGGTTCCCCATGAGGGACTGGCTGGTTTGGAGGGTGGAGTCTATGGCATTGTACCTGTCTGAGACCCCACCCCTCCTCAAACCTCACCATCTCCAGGATTTACCCCTCAAATCTCCAGAAATTTCCCAACCTGGAGTTTGCAACCCTATCTCCCTCCCAGCCAATTGTCAACCTACCATTATCTGCACCCTGACTTCAGCTTTCCATCTCCTCCCCCCTCCCTCCTGGAGAGCAGTTGTAATTCTGATTGATCTCCAGCCCCCACCTGGAGATTGGCAACAATGGCTCCCCAGGATGGAATGGCTAGTTTGATGGGTGGAGTCTATGACATTGTACCTTTCTGAGGTCCCACCCCCCTGAAACCTCACCCGCTTCAGGCTCCATCCCTCAAATCTCCAGGAATTTCCTATCTGGAGTTGGCAACCCTATCAGGACTGGCCCCAATGAGTTTTCTCTCAAAGGCCAAAACAGGTGACAGGACCAAGCTTGGTTGCCTACCAACAGGCACTGAGGGGAAAGTAGTGTTGCGAGCTCTAAGTAGGGAAATACCTGGAGATTTGGGGGATGGATCCTGTGGAGGGCAGCATTGGGGGGGGGGCGGAAGGACTCAGCAGGGTATAATGCCATAGGGTCTACCCTCCAAAGCAGCCATTTTCTCCAGGGGAACTGATCTTGGTCATCTGGAGATCAATGGTAACAGCAGGAGACTTCCAGGTCCCACCTGGAGATTGGCAACCCTAGGGGAAAGACAGCTGCACAGCAGGGGGTGAAAGAGAATGGTTTGATGGCCACTGGGCCAAGATTGGCAGCAATAGTTCCCCAGGAGAAAATGGCTGGTTTGGAGGGTGGAGTCTATGGCACTGTACCTGTCTGAGGTCCCACCCCTCCTCAAACCTCACCCTCTCTGGGCTCCACCCCTCAAATATCCAGGAATTTCCATACCTATAGTTGGCAACTTTATCTCATCCCCTCTCAGCAGCCTCTTCCTAGGCAAAATTCTGTCTTTCTCATTAGCGGGGAGCAAAGCAGTTTACTTCATTCTTTTCGGCTTTGTGATCTGTACAGCAACCCTGTAAGGCAGGTTAGGCAGAAAGTCTCTGGCTGGTCCGAAATCACCCAGGCAGTTTCCATAGGGATGCTCCTGCTGAACAGGAGCAAGCAGCCAGGCCTAGGGTTGCCATTGCCAACAAAGACAAATTGATGCAAAGGAGGATGGAAAAGTCTCCATATCTCTATTTTGCCTTCAATTGGTTTTGATGCCAGCAGATTGAGAAAATGCCAGAGGCTCTGGGTAGGTGCCCCATGGTAAATGCACCAAACAATTCCTAAAGATTTTCCACTGTGTCGATAAATCATTTTCTACACTTGCAGCGTCCCCTGCCTGAATTAGTACCAGAGCTTTTTTGCCTTGTGGTATTCTGCTTGTGGTGTGACCTGTCTGTTTTGTGGTGTGGTATGGTTGTGTTATTGGGTTTGTTTCTTTTGAAGGGGAAGTGTTGTGAGTGAGGACATATTTCACCTCAGGATACAACAGGTTGCATAAACAACTGACAATTCCAACTGTCTTGTGGGGGGAGTAGTTTGAGGTGTGAAATGGAGTGAAGTCCAATCAGCTTCCATATGAAAATGAGCTTGAAATGCTGGCCCAATCAGAGAAGAGTGGCCTAGGCTGCAGTGGGTAGGAGAGAACTCAGGCAACACAGCTAGTGGATAGGGACAGATTCTGAGCGACATACCAGGGAGCAAACTGATTTTGTCAAGCATAGAATCTTGCCAGACCACTACCCTTTTATATAATAGGACAGGATATATGAGGTACCTGGCATTACAATTTATGGCACACATAGCTTGGCCCAACAAAGTAAAATTTATGTCAGATCTGGCCCTCGTAACAAATGAGTTCGACACTTCTGATTTACAGATTTTACAACACTGAGAATGAGATATACTGATTTCATAGTTATTTAAAAAAAAATTACTATACCTTCTGAGATACACATTCTATGATTTGGGGCTGAGAAAGTTAAATTGTACTTTCTCACACAATATGTAGTCTCTTTTGCTTGTCACACAAAACAAAATTACAGTGCAATAGGAAAAGTAGGCAACATCCTAAGTGAAAGTTTACCTTTCTCACGCCCTCTGTTGAAGACCTTCACTTCCTTCAAGTTTATTCCTAGTCCAGTCCTCATGGACACAGCCTCTGTAGCATCATTTTTGTGGCCTCGTCTGATAGACCCATTTGCATGAGCTCTGCCAAAAAAAAAAAAGTTTGAGATATCTAACCCACAACTCTCAATTAATTAAGATCAAGTAAGTCATTAAAATACAGAAGACATCTGGCCTAACAGAAGGTGAAGAAACACACTTTTGCCTGTGACTTTGATATGGTTTAGCTTTGAATATCAAAAGTGCCTTTTCTCTGAAAATTATTTAGCTTTGTGAGATCCTTTCGGTGACCTTGCTAAAGAATGGCTAATCCTGCAAGGGTGAAGCATCTGGCGCAAAAATAACATTTTCAGACTCAAATACTTATGGAAAAATAAATTACCTGTCAGACCAGTAGATGTAAGCCCCGAAGACTGCTACTGAAAACATATCCACATTGCTTCCTGACAGCACAATCTCCCGATTCCTTCCATTCTCAAGGTCAATTCTTTCTATCTTGTCCATTCGAGTATCACACCAGTATAATTTGTTTTCCTAAGAATCGATTGAGAAGTAATCTACAACCACTTTTATAATATATTTGATTTATAAAACAAGATAATATAGTGTATTACTTAAATATGTGTATTTAATATAGCAGTTAAACTCTTAACTAACCTCATAGTCAATAGAAAGTCCATTAGGCCATGATATCCCACTGCCAACAAGGACTACCTTCCCAGATCCATCCAAATGAGTCTTGGCTATACAGGGTATCTGTCCCCATTCTGTCCAGAATAAATATCTAGAATGTATAAACATTCATAATAAAATCTTAAGTTGATTGAAACAGGTGAGTTTATATGAGGAAGGTATATAACAAGCAGCAGGAGAAACTGATCACATAATATATTTGAAAACAAATATTGATCCAGCTCATACTAAGACTTTGGAAAAACACAGAATAGTTATCAAAAGAAATATTGTAAGTGTTCCAAGACTAATCAACCAAACTGATACAAATAAATCATTTAGCTTTCAAAAAACAGCTATATATACACAAATATTGATAGATAGATATGATAAGTAAAGCCTTTGAACTAGTTTAAAATGGTATTTTGAATCCTGAATCTACTCTGAAGAGACAGCAAAGAAATCTAGATCTGTTTCATGTATTAGAGCAGCCACTGGGGGAAATACCATTCAAAATGAGGCTGAAAGCAGAAGACTAGGCTGTCTCTTTTTCCTTTCATAATACCTTCCTACCTGCAGCACATGAAAATTCATATAATATTTCAAACTCCTCTAATCAACTACTTTTCATTTAATACCTAGTTAATATATAAAATGATAAGGCTTGTCCTGTATGATATACCATGATGAAATTAGTTTGAAGAAATACAAAGGATGCTAAGAATTTATATATATATATTCTGAGCGACATACACACACACACACACACACACAAAATGTTTAGCATCCTTTGTATTTCTTCAAACTAATTTTATCATGGTATCTCATAGCATGGTATCTCATACATACATACTGATGGGGACTTCTATCTCTAGATCTGCCACTATACCACACTGTAAAATTGGTTACATGTTTTGATTTCCTTTTTCAAGAATTTTAATTAATTGCATGCATGTCAGTGATCAAGTTACCCTTTTTCTGGGTGCACAGCTACAGATCTCGGCTGGTCAAGGCCTTGAGATATAACTACATATCGAAAAGAACCATTCAGCCTAGATACTTCAATAAAGTTAAAGCCATGATCTGTCCAGTAGATATTTCCTAGGGAGAAAAAACACACATGCAGACACACATTCATTTATGGAAAAAACAAGCTATTTCTTTTAAGAATGATAAGTCTCAACAGCATAGAGTATAAAGGACCATGAACAGAATTTTAAGTCTAATTATTTTCTTATTAATACATGAAATCAATACAATTTGTAATGTTCAACTACGTACTAGAATGTGCACTTTAAAATCCTACTTAAAATTAAAGTTACAGTTGAAACAAATGTATTGTAAGGTTGAACTGAAGTAAAGAGGAGAAAAGATACCTGCTATCCAGTCCACCGCAATGCCTTCCACTCTTCCCAAGCCATTTGTAATGATGTCTTCCTTCCATGTCTGGTCCCTTCTAGCTCTGCTTATTTTGTTGAATCCCATATCTGTCCAGTAGATTGTATCATTTCCTATTAAAATAATTATAATTTTTTTAAAAAAGTTGTTGCAATCATAAAGTTGTAATTAAAACAAATGATAGAATCTGCAAATCTGTTCCTCATAACCCATCTCCCAAACCAATACTATAATGTTACCAACTTCATCTCCCCTAGTGCCTTCTTTCTTCTGGCACAAAAAATACTGATTTTATTTTTGTGCTGTTAAGTCACAGCTGACCACTAGTGACCCCACAGGATTTTCAAGGCAAGAGACATTCAGAGACATTTTTTCATAGTCTTCCTTGGTGCTCTTCCTTCCAAATGCTATCCAGGGCTTACCCTGTTTAGCTTCTGAGATCTGATGAGATCAGGCTAGCCTGGGAAGAAAAGTACTGGAACAGACATTTCTTCTCTTGCTACAAATGGAGGCTAGTATATCCTTTTCCTTCTCTCCATGCCGTCACATGAACAAATTAATACAAGAGAATGATTACACTGTTGTTTTTTGAACAAAACTAGGATCGATTATGTCAGGGAGTAAATAAAATGTAAAGGAACTGTGACAGAAAAGAAAGTAAGTATGGCTGACTCAGTCTAAGGCTGTAATTTCTACAAAACAATGTAACTGCAGATGCTTCCAGGTCTTCGGTTACTTTTGACCAGGGCTCTTTTTGTAGTAGGAACTCCTTTGCATATTAGGCAACACAACCCTAATGTAGCCAATCCTCCAAGAGCTTACAGAGCTCTTACAGGGGCTACTGTAAGCTCTTGGAGGATTGGCTACATTAGGGGTGTGTCGCCTAATATGCAAAGGAGTTCCTGCTACAAAAAGAGCCCTGCTTTTGACTGTTTGCTAGGGTTACCAGTTCTGGCTTGGGAGATTCCTGGGGATCTGGGAAAGTGGAGTTTGGAGAGAGAGGGAGTTTGAGAGGGATGTTGGCATGGTTTACTTGGATTTAAGCAAAACTCTTGACAGGGTTTCCATGATGTTCTGATAGGTAAACTGGAGGACTGTGGACTGGACTGTAGGATAGTTAGGTGGATATGGAACTGGCTGGAGAACCATACAAAAAGAGTAGTTGTCAATGGCATTTTGTCTGATTGAAGGAAGGTATCCCATGGAGTGCCACAGGGATTGGTTCTGGACCTGGTACTTTTTAATATTTTTATAAATGATCTGCATGAGGGGGGGAGGGACTACTCATTCAATTTGCAGATGCCACCAAATTGGGAGTGGTAGTGATGTGAACACACTAAAAGACAGAGAGAGAATTCAATGAAGTCTGAACACACTGGAAAAGAGGGTGCATGTGCATAAGGTTGCCAGACTCCTGGTGGAGGCGGGGGTCTCCCACTGCCAGGCCCTGCTCACCAGCCATCAATGAACTGGATGGTGGGAGGACTTACCAGTAGAAAGAGAAAGATATAGGCCACATTGCTGCCATCACACCAGTGACTTCCGGGGATGCTTTGGTATTTGGGCAAAACGCTATGGTGAAGCTGGTTTTACTATACAGTTTTTGCCCAAATAGCAGAGAGTCTCCTGGAAATCACTGGCATGATGATATCACTTCCTCTGTGACACTGGCAGCATGGCTTGGTCTTTTCTCTTGATAAGTCCTCCCCATCCCCTGCCAGTTATCAGGAGGGACCTGGCAATCCTAGATGTGAATAAGATGCAATTCAACAAGGGTAAGTGCAGAGTTCTACAACTGGGTAGCAAAAAGAGAAGTACCCATACTGGATAGGAGATTCACTTCTGGGTAGCATTGTGTGTGAACAAGATCTTTGGGTATGGGTGGACTGTAAGCTAAATATTGAGCAGTCAGTGTGATGCAGCGGCAAAAACAAAAGGCTAATGGAGTCTTGGGGTATATCAACAGAGGCATAACATCCAAATTGCAAGATGTCATAATTGCACCGTACACTGAATTGGTCAGGCCACACTTGGAGTATTGTATGCACTTCTGGAGGACTCACTTCAAAAAGAATGTGGACAGAACAGAATGGGTGAAGAAGAGAGTGACGGGGATGATCAGGAACCTTGAGACCAAGCCCTACAAAGAAAGGCTGTAGAACCTGGGAATGTTCAGCCTGGAAAAAAGAAGGTTGAGGGGAACATGATTGTCCTCTTTTAAGTATTTGAAAGTCTGTCACTTAGAGGAGGGCAGGGAGCTGTTCCTGTTGGCCATAGAGGATAGGACTCACAATAATGGCTTTAAATTACAAGTGGAAAGATACTGGCTGAATATTAGGAAAACAACTTTCACAGTAAGGCCGAGTTTAGATGGGCAGTTTGCCCTGAGATAGGCACATTTCAGCAACGTTTCACAAATGGTTTAAAGGGGCCATTCACTCAGGCACATCTGTCCGGCGTTCCCCAGCTGTACTCAACCTGTCTTGTAATGCTTCCCTCCTGAGTTTAAAAGATACCTGTTGAAAGTGGTAGCAAACCCTGGAAAGCGTGTGAATCCCGTGTCCATCCTGCACCAACAAAGTGTGAATGCTAAAAGCCGTGATTTTTGATTGTGTGCTTATGCACTTATGTGCATGAGCACTTATGTGCATAAGCACATAGGCACATATCTCTGGATTACAAAAAAGAAAGCCATGCCTTACAACTGCACCTCCATCAGGGGCAGGCCAACAGTGTGAATGCTCCCTTGCACATCCTCCCCAGTATACTCCCACATCAGTCTGTGCAGTGTGACTGGGAAAACCCGGAACACGTTGTTCCGGGTCTTTTTTGCCACGACTCCCTCACACTTCAAATTGCCAGTCTGAACACAACCTAAGAGTAGTTCAGTAGTGGAATTGGTGTCTAAAGCAGTGGGTGTCTGAATACTTCTCAGGGATGCTTGCATTGACCAGGGGGCTGTTCTAGATGGCCTGTATGGCCCCTTCCAACTCTATAATCTTATGGGAGACCATACAACTCACCCTTCAAAACTGCCATTTCTTCCAAGGGAACTCCAGCCCTCACCTAAAAGTCAGCAACATTACTACTTGCAACTTTGGGGTACTTCTGAAAAAGGCTACTATGTATTAATTTCTTACATTTATATCCTCAGACAGGTGACAGTCTTTAATAGCATGCTAAATGCTTATCAGATAGAGGTAAATACTTTTTTGCTATTCACCTGCATGAAAATCTATGCCCACGGCAAATGAAGTTCCCGATATAGGCATTAATGCATCCGTTTTGTCATTTGGATCAAGGGGAATTCCTCTAATTCCTTCATGAACAGAATACATGAGGAATGATTCTATGCCTAAAAACAAACATACATAAAACATAAGAACGATCATCGTTACTAGGTATAAAAAGCCAATTGCTTTAAATTAATATGGAATAAATGGTTTTCTGCCTCTCTACTTTTCCTCATCAAGGCTGTCTATTCCTTTCATGGCCACTGTTTCAAACATTTTTTTTTCAATATTAGCATAAACACAATCCACTGACACATATGAAGACAACTCCAGGAAGAAAATATAGCACTGATGAAAATAAGTCCAAGATAACAGAAACTAATTATTTGACTTAACTTAAGGTGTTTTCCATGTTTATATTCAACTAAGCAGAATACATTAAGAATACATGCAATAGCCGTAAAGACACTTACAAGAACCAAGTTACTGAGGCCAAGATAACATGTAGTTCAATCCTAGGTAGAGCTGCAACCTCTTAAGACTTCAGCAGAGTGGTGTAACTCTATTTAGGACTGCACTGATCATCTATGTTAATTCTGAAAACTCTTTAATATATCTCTAGGAAAATTTAAATATTCATGACATGATAAGGTGGCATTAGCTATTTGCAAGAACATGTAAAAATATATTCACAGAAATCAGTGGAAATGATATGCATTCCTATTTTCCAACTATGCAGCATCATATTTCTTAAACAATCATTCTTCTGGTATTTTTCAAAAATTCTTTTTATTCAGTATTTTCTTTAAAATTGCCAAATTACCTTGACAAGACATCCGGTTTTTCTGTAGGTTATAGCCTATTGTACATAAGCATGTGCGAGTTGTTTCTGAGGTTGGCAAGCAAAGTTGGGAACATCCACCATTATTGAGTTGACAGGAATTGCTACCTACAATGGAGGAAAAGTGAAAAAGTAAATAACAGTAGAACAACAACCTTTAATTTCTTGCCTTAATAGAATTATACATTTCATACTGAATTCTTACAAGACATTTTGAATACTATGCTTCTGGAAAATTATAAACCAAAATTGTTCCTGTTCAACATCAATATAGAAGCACCTACAACAGCCTTGGGGGGCACCCTGGCAAATGTAATCAAATCAATTAATTAATTAAAAACATCATGGGGTCGCCATGAGTCTGACAGACCCAAGATCTCAAGGGACAAAAGACATTCCAGCATCCAGTCACACAAGCAAACCATACCAGAGACAGGGACAGAATGGGAAGCAGACAGAAAGGGAAGAGAGGCTCTCAGTAGCGGAGATGACCAATGGAGGAAACTTGGGAGTGAACACGCACTCTAAAAAGCTGCTGCCGCCTCCCACCCTAGGCAGGTTTATGGTGGGGTCAGCCTTGTTGAGTTCCATGGGATTTGCCCCAGTCCCCAGGCAGGGCCACAGCCCTAATCCCTTGTTTAAAGACCTCAAACTTGAAAGCTATACAGCAATCCATGGGGTTTATGTGTGAATAAGACCACCTCGAGTCGAGCTGGGCAGGAAGGTAAGCAGGGACGAGGTGAAGAGAGCAAACGGATTCCAAAGACATGCCCCAGATCTCCTCCCCTTTCTAAAACAATTGAAATCTGCACCGCCAGGATGGCCCCTGGAGGGGAAGAAGGAGCAGGGAGATCAGGGACTGAGTACACAGACTCCAGGAGGAGTAGGAAAAGAAAGGGGCAGAGGAAAAACCAGAGGCTGGGCAGCTTCAAACTTTGCCCATGCAAAACTGAGGACCTTACTCCATTGACAGGCAGTTGCCATGTAGCCTTGCTGGCTCTTCCTGCTGCTTCCTTCTTCTTCCTGTGGCCAAGCAGGAAGGGAGGACGAGGGGCCATGAGAAGCTGGCTGTGGAAGCAGGAAGTCCCAGCAAGGCCACCCCTCTCCCCCTCTTCCTGCTCAGCTGCAGCAGGAAACAGCAGGAAAAGCCAGTAAAGCCTCAGTGACTGGATGCAGCGGTAAGAAGTGCAGCGCCCCAGGGGTGGGTGGGACTTGCATCTTCCTGGGGTGGGGAGCATTGCAGATCCAGGAGGACTGCCTCCAGGGCCCCTACAAATAGCTAATGCCAACCTATCATGTCATTAAAAAACTGTTTTGTTTCTTTGTTTCAGATTCAATAACTTTGAGACCAAGAAAATATCTTCAGAAGCTGCATTTCCTAAATCACACACACACACACAAACTACAGCAACAAAAACCACACACACACATCTAATTATCTACTCCCTATGTGTTATTTAAACTCCAGAATGCAAGAAGAAGAAAATTGTGGGAGCTATAAAAGGCCAACTTTGAGAGGACCCATGTCCCTTTTCCACCAGCAGTCCTTTGCACACTCTACCCTTGTGTACCAAGTGGTACACTATTCTGGATATAGTGAGGAGGGTCAATCAAACAAAATTGTCCTCTCTTGGTCTTGAGAAATTGCAGCAAATTTACTTGCACAAGTGTGGTTGAAGGCATTTCTCCCTTCTCACTGAAGAACCTCTAATGAGACACAGTCCATGATGTTCACAACCCTAAGTAGAGATTTTCAGGGCATGAATGCAAGACGCTGGGGAAAGGATGAAAATGTAGATTATGTTCCATGAGTTCCTTCTCTTCATGTAACCATAGGAACTATCCCAATACCATAAATTTGCTAATTCTGACCTTCACTACAACTAATGTACCATCCCAAGATAAAGTGTAATCCAGAAATTTGTCTAGTACATACATGCAGATAGGATTATTTTACAACACTGCACCACAGTGCAGATGTTAAAGTTTGTTTCAAACTAAATGTTAGATCATGTAGTTGCACATGAAATCCAGAACATAAATTTGTATACTGTATTTTCCATGAAGACACTAAAGTCAGTAAATCTTTCCAAGTTGAAAATTTCAGCAAATATTATGATAGCTAAACTTTTATTCAAATTGGATTTTCTCCAATATTTCACTTACAAAATTTAAGCCTTCTATTAATCCAACATAACAGCATAAACATGGAGCTATAAAATTACTAGTCCAGTTCCAGAGGTGAGGCTTTTATGGTCTTCCAAAGTTGATGCTTCAGAATTTTTCATTAAAAAGTCCTTTAATTACTTGGAAATTGTAAAAACAATTATAAAACAATTGTAAAAATTATTTAATAATAAAGTCAAGAAAGTCCATCTATATCTATATCCTGCCTTTTCCTAAAGAGCACTCAAGGTACTGTATAAGAACAAAAAAAAAAATCAAAATAAATATATAAGCTAAGAGATAGTAAACAATAACCAGAACTGAACAAAAACCATCCTTCTGATCACCTGACCAACTGAGTTACTTACATTCTCTGTTTTAAATAGTTCTGTTTTGTCCTGTTTCCTAAAAATCTAAAAAATGTTAAGTACCTTCCTGACTGATTCTGAATACCGTTCCAGATCTTGGGTCAAGCCAAGTACAAGTCAATGACCAGACATAAACAATTTAAACCATCGCAGGTGGGGACAGAAAACAAATTGGCCTGAGATGAGCAAAGTTGGCACACAGCATCTCATGGGAAGAGACAGTCCTGCAAGTATAAAGGTCTCAGGGTGTGAGAGGCTGTAAAGGTCAAAAACCAGCACGTAGAACTGTACGCAGAAACAAATAGGTTGTCGTAAGTCAGTCTGTGCTGAATGATGGCTCAGATTTTTTCAGATGAAGAGCTACCTACTGGCCCTCAGCCAGTAATTCAACAGCTGGCTGCAGCTGGCTCTGAGCCAGAAGAGCAACAGGAGATCAGGTTACCAGCAACGCTCCCTCTAAGATGTGAAGTCTTGGGAGCAAAAATTCTACTTATCTGTTTTATATGTTTTAAGCTGTTTATCTTTGGCACTTAGTTGCCTCATTGTAAGCCGCCCTGAGCCCGTTCGCGGGGAGGGTGGGGTAAAAATGGAATAAATAAATAAATACTCTGTGAGCTACTGGCATTAAAGTTGTGAGTGAGCAATTTGGCTACTGCATAAATTAGTTTCCCCTGGAGCCATCCTTCCTGAGCGAAGACAAAAATGTGTGAGCCAGAAGCTAAAAACTGTGAGCTAGCTCACACTAACTCAGTTTAGAGGAAACACTGGTTACCAGCTGATCAGGAATCACAGCCTATAACTGAAACCAAGCCAACACCTTGTAGCTCTGAAGCAGTAAAGTCTTCAGAACCCACTCCCAGCCCACCTAGCTCACTCACACCCTTACAGTGCCAATGCTGTAAGAGACTCTTAGAGCTGCAAGAAATGAAAAGTGCAAGACTCATGGTCCATTGAAAGCTGTTGACTGAAGAGATGAATGAGTAGTTTCAGGACGACTGCTAAGGAATTGGCTGGGAGTTTAGCTCATTAAGAACAAGCAGTTTGTGGATGCAACAAGTACACTTTGCGACTGAGCCACCAACCTTGCTGCTACTGGATCTCTGCAACCTTGAACCGGACCTAACAATTGGCTTTTCTGGAACCCCTGACCTTGGACTAGACTTTGACTGCCTGGAACTCCTTGCTCCTGGGCTGGATTTTGGTACACTTGTTCTCTGGAGCCCCTGACTTTTGGACTAGACCTTGGTTACTCTCTGCAACCTTGTCTGTGACCCACCCTTCTGGACCCCAGCTCATGCCTCTTGGAGAAGCTACATCAGTACATAGGTAGCCAATGTAAACATTGCAAAATATGTGTGACACAAGAAAAATGGTTAGCCTAATTAATAATTAGGCTCCTAATGGGCCACTGGCATTTCCTGTGTTATCCAAGAGCAGCCCTACACAGAGTGCAATGCAATAGTCCAGCTTCAAGTTTATTGTAGAATGAGTCAGCATGGTTGGTGGCATCCAAAAGGAAAGATCATTTTAAAACTAAATGTAACTGGAAAAACACACTTTTGGCCATTATAGTTACATTTTTTCCCAAAAGAAAAACAAGGACCAAGAAGATTCCTAAGCTAAAAACTAAGTCTGTTAAAGAAAGACTACCCCAACAAAGGCAACCAACACAATTCTTCCCAGAACATATCTGGGAAACACATTATTTATTTGTCTGCTTCTCTGTCAAAACAATTTATAACTCCACAGAAACAGAAAAATAATTTACTGACATAATATGCTCAATTACTTTCTCTTAGAAAAGCAAATTAGGCTGTTTTTTATGTTGTGCATGTACTTTAGCTCTGTTTTTTAAATTATTTTAATAATGTGTGTTGAGGGGATTGATTTTAACAGTTTGAAAAATGTGATTTTTATCATGTATGTTTTA
This sequence comes from Gekko gecko, assembly GCA_029375565.1. Taxonomy (NCBI): domain Eukaryota; kingdom Metazoa; phylum Chordata; class Lepidosauria; order Squamata; family Gekkonidae; genus Gekko; species Gekko gecko. The sequence continues at coordinate 56,316,895 of JAPDNY010000003.1, read as the reverse complement.
AATTGTTAGCCACTTCAGAGACTGGACTATAACTGGACAGAACCCCTTGACCAGTAAGGGGTTTTTTAGTAAAAGATCAACCACTGCGTCGTTAAGATGTCCTGGGAAGTCATCATTGGTAAGGGAAACTGTTGTGTACCAACTGAGACCAAACACGTGACTTTCCTGTACACGTGGTCAGTGAGGTGACCAGAGCTTCGATCTGGGGAATGATGGACACACAGGATCCTGGTAACTGCCTATCAGCTGTCCAGGATCCTAAAGAACCCTATCAGAGCTGGGATTATGTAAACAGCCAATCATGGGTGTATGGGTGTATGTGGGTGGAGTTGTTGTTGTGCATTTAAGCAGCTCATGGGCTTGCCCTGTATGTCTGTACCTTCTGAAACCACTGAGTAAAAGTATGAGCTGAAATCTCTCAGTGATGTGTCTGACTCAGTACTTTTCAGAAACATTAAAGTTCTTTGTGACAGTATGCTTCAGCTTCTCCTGAGCAGACGTTCAAAAACAGGAGCCACAGGTATCTAAACATCATGTGGAGGCTTTAACAACATTAAGGATCAGGTCAACACTGATGGTGGGAAACAACACTCAAGCTATCTGTCAGATAAGCACTACATAGTGCTTTTAACATGTCTACTAATCGATCACTTAAGAAATTGTTCAACAAAGAATAATGCAAAAGTGTCATAACCAATAGTCTATCTACTATCACTCCAATTCTTAATAGTTGTGCTGGATGGTATTCAGCCATCGCAATAGTAGAGGAGAAATAATACTTCACCACTGTCACTTCAAATTCACGGGCCTGGGAGTGGGCTCTTTAATATGGTCTGTCATATTTGGCATGAGTTTCTGTCAAAATTACTCCAGACATTTCCCACCCTCTTCTGTTTCCCCCTCTTGGAAGGAAACCACAGAGCCAGATTCCTAAAGGAGGGATGAAGAGGATATTGCAGTGAAGGCAATTCTTTCATTACCTCAATGTAGTGTTCCACAGAGCCTTGTCACTGTTAAGACTTTCAAATTTCCCCAGAGCAGTCTGGAAACTAAGTGGATTTATCATTCTCTGGGGGTCGACCACTGTAACAGCCTTTGCAGGAATGAGGAATCACAGGTACCTGTGCTTTCAGCAGACAATGATCTGACTATGAAACAGATTTTGTCGAACAGGTGGTCATGGCCATCAACTTGGAAGGCTTTAAAAGGGAGTGGACAAATTCATGGATGACTGGGCTATCAATGGCTACTAATCATGACGGATATCTACTCCCTCCAGTACCAAAGGTAGTATCAAAAGTATGCCTTATTAAATCAGTTTCTGGAGCACACAGGACAATGCTGTTGCAATCTTCCTATTTGTGGGCTTCCTAAAGGAAGCCACTGTGTGAACAGAATGCTGTGCTTGATGAGCCTTTGGTCTGATTCAAAATGGCTCTTCATATGTTCTTATATTTTCATGTACAAGGCTCAAAAACCCTGAGATAATCTTTATGTAGGCATAGTGGCAAAAAATCTGTGTGTGTACTCACAAGGCCAGCCCTGCGTGGATGATGAAGTCCCCCAGAATGACCACTGTGGGAGACTCTGATAGAATATTTGTGCTAGATTGTAGTAAAACATTTGTCCACATGCAAGTGTTAGTACTATTTAAACATTCAGGTTCCATAAATTTGGTAGTGATATTCAGTGATGCAGATGATGAGAAGCAGTTGAGGCTTACTGTGGCCTGAAAGAGAAAAAGCCACATCTTTGAACTGTTGTTATTAGTTGCTGAGGTTGCTTACCAAATTACATCTAAAGGAGTGGCTATATCTAGCAGCCAGAGCCCCATTTGATCATTTGAGGGATGGGTTGAAATCCTGTGTAATTCCCAAGTCAAAAAGGAACACCTTAGGCTTATCACAGTTTCATTTTTCTCCTTCTTATTAGAAAAGTGATTTTTCTGTTTCTATGGTGTTATATGCTACTATTGATGCCAATTTTTGGCATAAAGACAGTGAAATTAATGCTTTAAATAAATAAATGCATATACTATGAGTATTATTTTTAAAAATAATATAAAACACCATTTACCTTGCTGTGTTGCCTTATCATAAATTTTCATGTGTACGATTCCTGAAGTTTTGTTCCGCAGCACTGTGGGATTTCTTCCATCTTTTTTATTGCAGGTACCCAGCTGACCTAAGTTTTGATCTGCCCACCACAGTTTCTTTTCTGCAAAATATAATTTTTATTTTTTTTAAATAATGACATATCAAAAATATTTTAAAATGCCCACATGAAGCCTTGCTTATCTAATAACAGTTACACATAATAGTTTCAAAGCTTTTAACAATAATTTTAGGTATAAGCCTTTGAAAAAGAAATATGATGTGAGTAGTAGATATAAAATAAAGCTCACAGTAACACAATCTGTATATATTTTACAACAGTGTCAAAAATTACAAAAAACTTCCATAATACCCATTTTTAAAAATTTTAGTCTCCTTAACCCTATTAATAAAATGAATAATCAACAAGTTTATTTCATAAAATTTAACTGACTGAATATGCTTGTCATCTGGGGTAAAAAAAACTGAAGAAGAGAAAAAGCTATTGGATTTATATCCCGCCCTTCAATCGGAGTCTCAGAGCGGCTTACAAACTCCCTTCCTTGCCCCACAACAGACACCCTGTGAGGTAGGTGGGGCTGAGAGAGCTCTTGAAGAACTGCCTTTTCAAGGACAGCTCTTGTCAGAACTATGGCTTGCCCAAGATTATCCAGCAGCTGTAAGTGGAGGGGTGGAGAATCAAACCTGGTTCTCCCAAATTAAAGTCCACACACTTAACCACTACACCAAACTGCCCATAGCATAGAACAAAACATTGGAAACTGCCTGACGATTTCTTCTCTTCAGTGGGGCAAAGGCATCCAGATTGATTAGGTCATGTCTATGCAAACTTTTGCAAGTCTCTACTGGCTGGACTGAGGCTGACCCTCTAGTCATAAGTATAGCCCAGCTCCATCATCGTATCACATTATTCTTTTTATTTTCTTTGTTGTTGTTATTGTTGTTGTTTGGGCAGACTTCACCTCACTGAAGAGAAGAAACCTTCAGGTAGGTTCCAATGTTTCATTCTCCTTGAGTGTGGGAAGTCATCCAGACTGTTTATATGTCTAAGCCATACCCCTGGGTAGGATAATACTCTTTCTTTACAGATCCAAAATCTGCTGCAATGTTCTTCTACCAAAGGATGCTTCCTTAGCTTGCAACTGATCAATTTTGTAGTGCTTCACAAAGGTTGAGAATGTAGACCATGTAGCAGCTCTGCAAATGTCTTTCACTGGGGTCCTTATAGAAAAAGTTGCAGAGAACACAGTAGCCCAGGTAGAATGTGCTATAATATTTTTGGGTGCATGCAGACCCAAAGCCTCATATGCCTTTGTGATACACATCTTGACCCAAAAGGCAAGAGTGGCCTTCAAGACCTTCTTGCACAATGTTGGACTGCTGTGAGAGACAAACAATGAGTCTGAAAGTCTAAAGTTTTTTGTCCTGTCCAGATAGGTATACAGAGCTCTGCAGACATCCAACTAATGCCACATCTTTTCCTTAGGATGCACTGGCTTTGGGCTTTGGGCCCACTGCTGGACCTCCTGATGGCACCTGGTACTTTTGGCCACTGTGTGACAGAGTGTTGGACTGGATGAGCCATTGGCCTGATTCAACATTGGCTTCTCTTATGTTCTTATGTTCTCATGATGGTAACACTAGCTGCTGATTCCATGGTAAGCGGAGTTCACCTTTGGCACAAACCAAGGATCTGTCCTTAATATCACTGAGCCCTTGTGAAAAAATGCAACTCTTATTCTTTTTATCCACAGCATTCTTTAGGGCATTGTGGCCATCTTTTGATAATACCACCCCTGAGTGCAGAGCCACTACCAGTGCATCCACTAAAGGTCCTCTGTGGCATCCTTTGGAAGGGCATAGAATTTCCTAGCCATTCCACCTGACACCTTGCCATTGCCAAGGATTGCCCACTCCATCTTTACCACATCTTCAGAAAAAAACCAGGGAAGGGACAAACTGAGGACCCTCTCACCAGCCTCTTAAAGCTCCTACTATCCAGCTTGGCCAAAACAGTGGATCTGGGTGTTTCTGCTGTTTTTATTTGTTAGTTCAAAGTATGGAAAACCTTTTGCAGAAGCCCCTGAAAATGCTCTGCCTGAAAAATCCTAGAATAATTTTCTTGCAGATGTGTCCTCTCCTGACCACTCTTCTTCCTCTTTTTCAAAGTCCACATAAGTTGAATCACTTGTCAAAGGGAGTTCATCCAACCCAGAAACTGAAGTTGGGGGACATCTATGCAATCCTTGATGGATTAATTTCTCACTACTTCTGGAGGTCCATCTCTCTCCTGGCTACTGAGACCTCTCATCCTCTGATAACTCTAAATATTTTAGCCAGTGGAGGAGGCAGTGATGGGATTTCCAAAGAGGAGGATGACCCATGTTGGGAGGGAGAAGGATTGCTTCTGCTGGAGTGAGTTCTTTTTCATTCCTTGCCCTTTCTGCCCTTCCTAGCCAGTTTGCTAGTATTTGCCAAGATCCAGGCAGGAGCCCACATGTCAGCAGGCCCATCTGGTTGCCCTGAGGCAGCATCATAGAAGGTGGAAAGACCCAGGGCAGGGGCGCACTAAAAAACATAGGGGAAATGATGTGGCCACCATGTTTGTTCCCACCTGGCCACCACTCTGCTGGCAATAGGCCACTTGGAGAGTCCCCTGCATTGTCAAATTTTCCCCCATCCAAACACTGAGTTTGGGGCCCAGACTGTGGGTCAAAGTGAAGCTGCTGTCTTGCCAAGGGAGGGTCTCACACCATCTGAAGCCTCCCACAATGTTCTTGCTTGCTCGGAAGCTTCCGATTGATCCAGAAAGATGCCATCCCATGCCATGTCTGCCAGCCTGGCTAGAACATGTTGTCTATTGGTGCTGTTCTGGGAGCCATTGGTGTTATTCAGGAGGAGGCTGCAGCCAGACCCAAAACTTCAGGTCCTTTAGACCTCACAGCAGTCTGTGCTGTGCTGGGGAGGGCTTCACTTCGCCAATCTTCAATGCCTGAAGCTTTGGACAAGAGGGACCTCTCCCTTGAAGAATCCTTTTTTTTGTCCCTGAAGGAACCAGTAGATCTCTCCTTGTCTATCCTGAATGATGAGTAATCAAGATTGATCCTAACAATATTTCCGAAGAGCCAGAGCTGCAGGCTATTTAGACTGGAGGGTCAGCCTTGATATAGCCAGTAGAGACTGACAAAAAATTGCATAGCCCTGCCTGGAGCTGGAAGAGACATGACCTAACCTATCTGGATGACTTCCCATACTGAAGGAGAAAGGATGCTCAAAATTTGTACAGGAAACAGTGTTAGGTGGATGCATCCATAACAAGATGCAAGACCACCCCAAAGGGGGGAAAAGCCTTCTACTATAGGAAGGTGGATATGTATTCAATCTAAGCAATTTCTGCTTGATTGTTTGTGAAAAACACCCTGTTTGATTGCCTCTTCCCTACAGTGTCTGCTGGGCCCTATTGTATAGTTCTACTAACAGTACTGCTGTTGAAAGAGGGCATTTTTTCAAGTCACCAGGAATGCTTCCAAGGTAACATATTCTTCCTTCAGCAGACAAGAAAATACTTGAAAATGACCAGAATTTCTTATACATACAATTTCAGATTTAATTCTCAGGATGCCACCTGCTTGCTGTTCCCCTTCTTAACACAGCTCAACCTGTGCTTTTTCCATGTTAATTCCCACCGGCTCCCCAAGGGAGGTGTAGTCCCAAGGGTGTTTTGGTGGCACCACAAGGATATTTATTCTCAAGGGCTTTTAATGGGATATAGGCTTCAAGCACTTTAATTGAATTGCATTTTATATGTTTTAAATTTTGATTTGTAAGCAACATTCAGCCCCCTGAAAATGCAAGGTATAAATATTGCAATAATAAATGCATAAATACCCTCAGAAGCTGCTTCCACACATGATGATATTTCCAGTTATGTATTCATTGCCACTGCAAATGCATTTGCAGAAGCAGCAATAGAGAATTCACTCCAGGGTATTCTTGTGTTTTCTTTGGTAGCCCCTTGTGCCTGCTATCTCCTGCTTCTGCAACATTACAGGGCCTTTCCCTTTTTAAATACATGGTACTGGCTATGTTTAACAGTATAGCAATTATCAAATAAACAAAATAACAAACAACCCTCCAGAACAGTGTGAGGAGGGGATGTTGGGTGCAAGAAGACATGAAGGAAAATGGCATGGATATGGGCATGGAAGTTTGGAAGTTCACACCTTCCCATCCACATTGTGGGCAAACCCACTTTAACTCTTGTCTTTCTGCAAATATTGGCACAAATCAAGTTTGGGGTACATTGGACCAATCTAGGAAAAGCCACAGATAGAGATGAAAGAGTGCATGAATGACTGGAAGACACAATACATATGCTCTAAAAATATCTGTTTTAGTAGGACAAACAAGGTGGAGCAAAACACCAATGTGGAAGCACCCTCAGCTGGCTTCATAATTTCAGCTGTGTTTTTTGCCCTACCATTGCACATGTTCCATGATTTTATATTTCTCATTGTACATGCTTAAGTACACAGTTCTTTTTTTGAATTAATACATGGAAAAGTAATTCTGGGGTCCATATAATACAACTGGCAGGATTTTTTTTATGAATACATCCCAAAAGTTCAGAGTTTCAAAACTTAAATTTAACCACTACTACTACTACTACTACTACTGGTTAGGTTTGCTAATGTGTATAGTTCCCTTTTCTAAACTATCTCCAAGACTCTACATGCAGCCTCTTTCACATTTCTCTGCATTTCTTTGATTATTTTAAACTAATCACAAGCAAAATATTTTATTCAGATTTTTGGAGAGATAAAAAATACCCCTCAAGTGCTGTTGAAATTTATAAGCTCTTTCCAAACTCACGCCATCATGATGGCAAGCATTTGCTAGTAAATATCACACTGTACTATCTTGCAAACAGGTGAGAAGTAAAGAACTCCAGAATAATTCTCAGAGTAATTACAGATGTTAAAGTTACATAAGTTTTTAAACTGGGGGTAGTTGTTGTTATTTTTAATTCCTGGAGGAACAGAATTTGGAGGGGGGACTGGATTATATACAATGCTTACTTTCTTATCAAACTGAAACTTTTTTTCCTGGTTTAACAAAATGAACAATTCCTTTACAACTTAGAGTTGTACTATACAACATACTGTGGAATTTAAAAGTATAAATGCCTTCATTTACTATAAAAAAATGACGTATATCCATTACTTGAGAATTACTTGCAAACTGCTACACCCTATGCTACCATAGCACACATATCTTTAATTGTTGCCCTCTGAAAGGTAAAAAAAGTTTAAAAAGTGGAAAAGTTCTGTAGTTAAACAAAAGAAAACTTTTGTTTCATTCCTCTGCTCTTTCCAGAGAATAACCCTGAGGTAGACTAATTCTACTGCTGCAAAAATCTGACACAGCATGGGCTTTGTGGGAACCTAATTTACCACAAGTCAGCTGATGTGAGATTTTATGAGAGAGAGCTGGGTACAACTGTAACAAATGTTAACAAAAATGTGGAATAGATTTTATGAAGGACTAAGAACTACAAGCAGCTGAGAAAACAGCCACTTGAAATACAGCTGCATGGACATTTCTCTCACTTAAGCACTCATGTTTGTGGTATTGTGGGGAAAATAACTTGGCATCATGTGAGAAGCTGCTCACACAAATGGGTTGCCACATGAAGTAGCTTTATGTAGCAGTTTGCTTCTGTGAAAGAGGTAAGAAATGAATACAGAAATAAAAGTTAAAAATCCAATACTAAAATTAGTTTACATTATTAATTCATTGATATAAATGGTATTCAAGCATCCGTGTACTGATTTAGTAAGATTTCCTGGAGGAACCTCCCCTACTGAGCCGCACATGAGCTGCTTAAGAGAAAACATGGGCCACATCTGCACTGTCATTTTTGTCACTCATTTGTCCCTATGGCTTCAGGGTTTTAGTCCCAGAGGGAGCAAAACACAAGTGGAGGGGGGGCAAAGCAATAGGGACAAATGAGTGACAAAAATGACAGTGCGGAAGCAGCTATGGACAATGGCTACAGTTTCAAACATGCTTAAATTCAGTTGAAGGTGATAGAATTTGAAGAGTTTGCATGCAAGAACGTAAGCAAATTCTATATCTAAATTTGCGTCTGTGCATGGATGTGTAAGTTACACTGTAATAAACGTCATTTATTATTTTTAAAAAATGAACTCAAAGATACCGATCCCATAATGATACCTACATACAGGGTAAATCACATGCTTTCTCATATTGTGAATTTAAATGCATTTTTGGTACAAAGGTGAGAACTGAAAATCAAAACTAATATTCTTACATCTCTGTAACATAAATCTCTGTAACATAACATCCATGTACTTTCTAAATCATGACGTAGTGATGGGAAGTGCCATCAAGTCACAGCTGACTTATGGAGGCCCTGAGGGGTTTTCAAGGCAAGAGATAAACAAAGGTAGTTTGCCATTGCTTGCCTCTGCTCAGCAATTCTGGACTTCCTTGGTGGTCTCTCATCCAGGTACTAATCAGGGCCAACCCGATTTAGCTTCTGAGATCTAACAAGATCAGGCTAGCCTGGACCATCCAGGTCAGGGCATGATACATACAGATTAATGCTTTTGAAATATCTGTTAAGTGTGTATAAAGCACAAATAGCCTTCTTTATAGATTCACAGAATTATGAATTAGCACTCTAGGTCTACAGATGAGTCTTCCTGAGTGACAAGCTATAAAGGGATGATGATCATAGAGATTCTTCTAATCTAATGATACTAATCATTCCAATGATTTTGTGAAAATGCTGTGTTTCTGAAGAGTTAAAATGCATCATGTATTTCCCATCACTGAGATGGATATGGCATAAAATAGTGACGATAACAACATGAAAAACCAAGAGAGAGAAAGGCTGTAAAGAAATTTGCCTTACATAGCTCTAAATAAAGATCTGAGATAATTGACACCCATGTTCTGGAAAGCTGAGTTAGATCTCCATGTATGATCTGGCTGTTTGGGACGATGCACATACTGTGCAAGGCAAGGTCATCCTACTTTTTGTATATTAGCTAATCATGGATCAAATTTCTGGACAAACTTCACTTGCTACAGTGGGCCCATTTTACCAGTGGAATCCTATATATGCTTATCTGAGAATGTTTTATACAGTGGCATTTACTTCTGCCCAGGATTGCACTGTACATTAACTTTGATTTATCAAAAGTATATTGCATAGTTCTTTCTCATGCTCAAGCTGCCATATGACATGGGATTGTATCTAGATGCTAAAAATTATACTAGCTTAATGCAGCTATGGACTATGGCCACTATTGTCTAAAATATGGGTAAACAATATAGTATCTTTCATATCCTTTCACTGTTCTTGCAATGTACACACCAGGAAATCAGCAGCTTGAAACAAATGACTCTACATGATAGTCTAATTCTAATGAAGCAAGAACCCCAAACCACTACCCCCTGCATTGTCTGTGCCTCCTATTCAACTAACAGATTCAGTTGTTTCACATAAAGCCCTATATGAGGTAACTCCCATGGAGAATGTAGGTTTCCTTTTGCAATGTGAATAACATGTGTTTGCCAATTCAGCATATCCAAATGGAACATATAGTAGTCAGACACTTCTCCCTATCGTGTTGCTGATGAAAAAACTGCAGCTTGCATAAATAGTAAATAGTCTCTAAGACCACCTACCTCTCCTGCTAATTCCAATCATGTAATTAGACAATCCTGTTATCTTTGTTCTCAGATCACAGAATCATTTTTTTCACAACATTAGAATTAGAAGACAATTCAGGACAGGGTAATATCATCACTAGCCCTTAGAGTATTGGCCTTCTTTGCAGTCTCCTGCACCTATACAATTAAAAAAAATTCAAAAAATCAAAACATAATTCTCAAAAATAGCCACATGCTGTTATTTTGTTTTTATCACTACAGTCACAATGATTGAAATCTCATGCACACTTAGGTTGCTTAAAGATCAGTGAAACCCAGGTGTGTGCAGGATTACAGCCAATGTGATTTCCCTTATAGTTTTTTTTTAAACTATACTGTTTCCCCAGTTTCATACTGGGGAAAACCATTTAAACATGGGGCTAGAGAGAGGAACTGAAAGTTCCAGTAACAAGGGCTAGGTAATTAACTACACAGAAGAACCATGAATACTCGACATTTCAACTTTTACATGAAAATAAAGATGTGTACAGCCTAGTTATTCCAAAGAAATGCTTCCTGTGATCATCTGCCAAATATTTAACCTGAAACCCAAAAGCTAACGAGAAACATTTGAATGTTCCTCTTCAGTCTGAATACAGAAAATACAGCAGAGCGCAGTTTAAGCTCCGTTCATTTTATTTTAACAATAAATGAGCTACGTAAGCAGAAGCTGATAATGTACAGTGCAATCCTATGCAGAATTCCTCCAGTCAAAATAAAGCGCTCAGTACCTTTGCCCAGGTTTGCACTGCTAGTGTCTTTCACTCTTAAATGCCACAATTTCTGTAATACGGATTTTCACTTAAATTTTTCATTATATATTAAATCACACTGAAGTTAAAAAAGCAGAATAAAATGATCTATCATCTATCTAGTTAAACCTTTGTTATCTAGTTCACAGGGGGAATGCCAGTTAATAAGAATGTGCCAGATACTCATGCTTACTGCTTTGCCCTTCTCCCTACCCAAAGGAATTTGTAGCATCCCAATTCTACCCCATTAGAAATGCCATGACAACATCCCCCATACCTGTCAAGAGTTCTTTCCTTCCCCCAAGTCATGGAGCCATCCTGTACAGTAGGCAAAAACAAACAAAAAAACAGGTCAGCTGCCCAGGAGCCCTCAAGCAGAGCTGGCTCCTGATGGCTAAAGCAGGCTGACACGGAAGGAGACACCTAAGAATGATGTCAGCCAGGAAAGCCAGCTGTCAGAAGCCCAGCAACAGCAGGAAGCATCAAGCTGGTCAAGGTGAGAGGCAGGAATGGGGGGTGTGCATGCCTGAAGATGGAAGGACATGGTAGCTGATGGGAGAAGCTTGATCTTGGGGGAATGCCAGTTAACAGAGCATTTTAGGCAATAAAATGCCAGGCAAAAACCCTTTTATTATATATAATTATAATATTAATTAAACATTCATATTTTAATGTTTTGGCTGTATTTAAAAACATTTTGTGTACAATAACTAGGATTTCCCATCAATAATTATTTCTGTCATTTGTTTATAATGTATAGTAGAAGAGCTTCTAGCAGATCTATTAATACTAAAAGCACAACGGGGCCAAGATACTTAAAGGCAGCAATGATGGACCATTAGTTCATATTAATGATGGCCTGAGTAGGAATGGGCACGAACTGGGAAAATGCAATTTGGTTTGTTGTTCATGGCAGACTCACAAACCGAACAACAAAGTATTATAAATGAAAAAGGCTTCATATAAATTAAACTTCTTAGTGAAGTTTGTGATATAATAGAATGTGCTAGGGACACCAAACTCACAAGGATCTTTGGATGATTCTCTTCTACCTGCCCTCCATGTTTGGTGATGATTGGATTTACAAGGTCCAACTTACAGCCCCTCAAAGAAGGTGCCCCGAGGAAAGTGCTTTCTGGGGAAAAGACAGATGCAGGTTCAGAAGTTTCAGGAGTTTATAGAACAGACCCTGTGTAAACTAAATACACCAAACACGCAAAGGACCTCCAGCTGACTCTCCTCTACATGCCCTCCAAGTTATGTGCTGGTTGAATTTACAGGGTCTGAATAACAGCCCCCCAAAGAAGGTCCCTCCCTCCTCCATTGTTTCCAAGGCAAAAAAAAGCAAGGACAATAGAAGCCCAGAAGATAAGAGTCAATGTCCCTGAGAATATCGGCAGTAGAAACTGAAGCTGGGGGGCATTTTTGCAAGCCCAGCAGAACCAGTGGTACTGCAAACCCAACAGGACTAAGGTCAAACCAGAGAATCTCTGCAGGAAAAACTTAAGGAGGGTGGGCATTTTTGCAAGCCCAGCATGAACAGTGCAATGTACAGACTGCCTAGCAGTACCAGTGCTGTTATTCCACTCAGTAACCTGTAATTCCTGTCCCTGGATACTTCTGCTACTCCTAGGGGCTGTCACTCTACTCTGGAACCTCTTATTCATGTCCCCAAACACTCCTGCTACTCCCAGTGGCTGCCATTCCAGTTGGGGGGGGGCTGTCATTCCAGCCCCAGAACACTTCTGCTACTCCCAGGGGCTGTAATTCCAGTTGGGGGAGGGCAGTCATTCCAGTCCCAGAGCACTAATTCTATTTCTGCGGATATGTATCCTCTGGTTACTTGCAAGATAGCGCTTTTTGCACTTGCAGCCAGAAAAGTTAGATCCAAGGCTGTTTCCTAGAGCTACAAAACTGGTAGCATAGCTTTTATGATTTTAAAACTTTGATTGTTTTATTTGTTCAAATGCTATGCAGTCTTATTCTGAAGGCTTTGTTTTTAGAACAGTACTTTTGAACCCTAAAGTTATATTTTGTATTTATATTTTATATTGTAATGGCCAATGGCCATATGCAATAAACTTACTTACTACTACTACTACTAATTCTATTTCTGGGGATCATTTTTCCACTCTGGGACCTGTTATTCCAGTCCCAAGGCAGTTTATTTGGGTCCAGAGACACTAATTGAAAATCCACTACGCATTTTTATTGCAACTGTTTTATGACGTAATGTATTTCAATGGAGCCCATGCAAGTCAACTGGCATTCCTGGCTCCCATTATCTCCAATGGGCCTTGAAACCTCTCCAATTGTTTCCAATGGGCAGTCTTGTATTTCCTTTTAATACATTCCCCCCGTGGAACCCAGTGCCACTGATGCAATGTAAACAAAAGAGGACTAATGTCAAACTAAAGAATCCCTGAAATACAAACTGAAGAGGGGGGCACACATTTTTTCAAGCCTAGCGGAATTAGTGCAATATGTCCAGCAGAACTAGTGACAGTGCCAACTCAACAGGACAACTCAAACCAGAAAATCTCTGCAGTAAAAACTGAAGGTGGTAGGGAAGCAATTTTGCAAGCCTAGCAGGAATAGTACAATATGCAGAGTGCCCAGGAGTACCAGTGTAATCAAAGAGACGCAATGACAGTTCAACAGAATTGATGTCTAGTGCAAGATCACACTACAAGCAGATTGGGGGGATTTTGCATGCTCTGTAAAAGCAAATGAGAAGGGAACCCAAGCCAGCAAAGGGAGGGGAAAAACCTCTTGAATCTGATAAGAGCAGCTGGGAAGCTGATAGAAACCCAAGACACACAGAGAAAAAAAGAATAGATTCCAAGGCTGGAGAATTCTGCCCCCCTTGTTACTTTAAAGTTCCTCCCCACGGTTGCCTTGGAGTTTTGTAAACAGCTTAATTGAGCAGCAACAGTCTATCTGGAAATATATCCATTCACGTACCACCAAGAACCACTATGAACAGCACCAAAGTTGGTTGAATGTTCATGCTGGGTGCCCTTCCACAAACATCACTTCATGAACCGGCCAAAGTTCATGATGAACATTACTTCATGAGCCTGTTTGTGACCATCCCTAGGCCTGAGCACTTAGAGAAGAAAAGCATATACTGTACTTAGAACTGGGCAGATTGCCTGGATATAGAATATGCATTACTGCTAATGTGATTAAGAGTATTGTAGCAATTGGAAGACTGATGGTCTGGAAGTTTTAGGTATATACATTTAAAAGTCCCTTGCAGTAATGCCTTTCACTCCACTTATGCAAGTCAATAGATTCCTTGAATTATTAACTACGTTCTAAATAGGAATTTGCCAGAAAATAACTTCAAAGAAATCTATTCAAATTAAAAATACAATATATCACACATCAGTTAACTCCTTCCAAATACTCATATTGCCTAAAATGTAAGCTACTCCCTACATATGGTATAAATATCTACATCTTATAAACAGAACTGTTCAGGAGAGCATTCTTGCAGAAGAGGCAAAGCTGTGGTGTAATGGTAAGCTCAGGAAATGACTTTTGTTAGGGATAAAGTCTTTTCTACACTGACTGTCTTGTTGCTGTAAACATGTGTTGTTGTTTTTTCCTGTTCTACAATCCCAGCCCAACTGTATTCTTTTGTTTTACTAGGAACCTTGCTATTAGGTCCAAATGTTACATCTTGTAATCTGTTTACAATTACAGATATTATCATATTTTGTAATCCACTTACTTATTGAATGAGTAGGGTTTTTTATCATACTTATAATCTGCCTTCGGTCCCAGTGAGAAAGGAAGGTTATAAATTAAAATAATGAATAAATAAAATATACTTCTCATGTTCATCTACTGATGGGATAAATGAAACACTAAGCATGCTTATCAAATTAGATGCTTATCAGATTTGCAGATGACACAAAACTGGGTGGGACTGCTAATTCTGAAGAAGACAGAGTCAGGATTCAAAATGATCTAGATAGGCTGGAACAGTAGGCTGAGGCAAATAAAATGAAATTCAATAGAGATAAGTGCAAAGTCCTCCACCTAGGCACAAAAAATCAAAGGCAGAGATATAGAATGGGAGGGACTTGGCTTGACAGCAGCACATGTGAAAGGGATCTGGGTGTTCTGATTGATCACAAGCTCAGCATGAGCCTGCAGTGCGATGTGGCTGTGAAGAAAGCTAATGCAATATTAGGATGCATTAACAGAAGCATTGTGTCCAGATCACGGGAGGTAGTAGTCCTGCTCTATTCTGCTATGGTCAGGCCTCACCTGGAGTACTGTGTCCAGTTTTGGGTACCACACTTTAGGAAGGATGTAAGCTTGAGCGAGTCCAGAAGAGAGCAATCAGGATGGTGAGAGGGTTTGAATCCAAGTCTTATGAGGAAAGGCTGAAAGAGTTGGGTATGTTTAGCCTGAGAAAGAGAAGACTTAGAGGGGACATGATTGCAGTCTTCAAGTATTTGAAGGGCTGTCATGTAAAAGATGGAGCAGATCTATTCTCTCTTGCTCCGGATTGCAGGACTAGATCTAATGGGTGGAAATTATAAGGGAGTCGTTACTGGTTAGATATCAGGAACACTTCCTAAATGTAAGAACAGTCTGCCTCGGGAGGTGGTGGGTGCTCCGTTCCTGGACATTTTCAAGCGGAGGCTGGATGACCATCTTTCGGGTATGTTGTAGGTATGCAGGGCTATCTTTTGGCTATGCTCCTGCAGAGTGCAGGGTGTTGGACTAGTTGACCTGTAAGGTCACTTCCAACTCTTTCTATGATTCTATGATTCATTTATCATTTGTCTTTGATAACCTGATTGCACTACAATTCTAGTCAAAAATGTGTTACTGTAGCAGGAGACATCTCAGAAATTACTGAAAATGTAATTGTAGATACCTTTATACTGTGTTTCAAGGATAGATGCATGAGTTGTAACCATATAAATGCCAAACATGAAGATTTAGAGGGAAAATGGCTCCCAACAATATTACTATAACAAACAACTGGAAAAAATTGGGATCTGGTAGGATTACATTCTACTAGATATTATGGAAGTGCATTTTATAAGCTTTGATCTACAGATTTTAAGCAATGTCTTTCTTTGGAAGAAGGCTGGAGTAACTTCTTGACAGTATTGATCCCTGTTAAAAAGGGATCTTCGGGAAAGATATACCAGTATACCACCAGGGCCTCAGCTTAAGAGGACCTGGGCTAATGCACACTCCAAGGCCTAGATTTTTGTAAACCAACAATAAAAAAAATTCTTCGAATGCATTAGAAGCAAGAAACCAGCCAGGGAGGCAGTGGGGCCCTTGGATGACCAAGGGGTGAAAGGATTATTAAAAGATGACATGGAAATGGCAGAGAAGCATTTTTGCCTCAGTCTTCACTGTGGAAGATGGGAGGTGCTTGCCCACTCCAGGACTGCTGATTTCAGGGAGTTGAAAGACTTGAGTCAAATTGAGGTGATGAGAGAGGAGGTCCTACACCTGATGGACAAATTAAAAACTGAGAAATTGCCAGGCCCAGAAGGCATACATCCAAGAGTTCAGAAAGAATTTGTGGATCTCCATACAAAAATATGCAATCTACCACTAAAATCTGCCTCCATTCCCAAGGACTGGAAGGTAGCTAATATAACACCCATCTTTTAAAAAGGTTCCAGAGAAGATCCAAGAAATTACAGGACAGTCAGTGTAACATTGATACTGGGTAAGTTGGTGGAATCCATTATTAGAGGCACATTGATAAACAAAAAACTATTGAGGAAGAATCAGCATGGATTCTGAAAGGGAAGATCTGGGCTACATTCAGATAGGCACTTCAATTCACTGTTGCCCAGCCCCTAATTGAGCCAGATTATTTTGTGCCAGAGAATCGTGATCAGACTCACCCCTTTTAGCATGTTTCAAAGCACTTCTACTGGCCCTGGAGTGATCAGATGGCAGCAGGCATGGAGTCAGCCTGTCAGCCATTTTTTCAAAAAGTTAGTACTCAGAGCATGCCCACAAGCACAGATGAGCCTGCTGGGATATGTAGTTCATGGGGCTGTCAGCCATTTTTTTCCCAGTTTGCCCTCTGAGCAATAGCACAAGTGCTTGCTGAGAATGCTGGGATATGGCATTTACTGCCATCCTCCCTCTAATCTTTTCAATTTACCCCTCCCTCAAAGGACAGAAAAAAGCTGAAGAACAGAGGCATCTTTCTTTTAGTGTTTTTAAAAAGAAAACGAAGTTTTCAGCAGCCCTTGTGGGGGGGAGGTGCAAATAAGCAGTTGTGCATACATTGCTAACTACTTTTTTTTTAATGGCAGATCCCACCCATCAGTACCTGCACGTATGAAAAGAAACACATCATCCTCAACAAAATCCTCTAATAAACTCCGAGTGCATGTTACCTTTCAACTAAAAATCCTATCTGAATCCTAAACATTTTCCTGACTCCTAGTGTCTCCAACCTTATTATTTTAAACTCATGTCAGAACATAGATGCTCAATTACTCTCTCCCCTCCATCAGCTTTTCCTACATATAATTATGATTAAATTAATTAGAAATTAAAAATTGAAACCAAAGTACTGCAAGTGGAGTGAAGCTCGTAGAACTTTCCCATTTCCCCTCCTACTTCACCCTATTGAGCCCTTCCATTCCCAGGCATCAGAGGATCTCAAAAACCCAAGGGAGTAGAAGGGGAGAATGGCATCAACTAAACTGCCATTCTAATAGTGTAAGTGTTGCTATATTAGCAAAAGAGCACCTTTGGATCCAATACTATACAAAATGGGCAATGAGATACCTCCCAATATTAGTTCATGGTAAAAATCATATATACACAATTTACTATAATTTAAATTTTCCTATGCTTTGTTCAACAGAAAGAAAACCATTACTTCATATTTACATAAAAATATTACTTCATATTTACATATACTTAAATGATGCTATTAGCCTACGTGCATCCTGGGATGTCTAAATGATCATGTATAATATCATACTGCAAGTCAATTAATAACATATTTTAGAAGAAATTCATGTATGCAGGGGACAGGGAATGTATTGCAAAAGGAAACTCACATTGCTATAACATGAGATTATTGGTAGATCAGTGCAATAGCAGGTATTTAACTGTTTTCTGTTTGAAAGGGTTGGAACACTTTCCCTATGAAGAAAGGTTAAAATGCTTGGGGCTCTTTAGCTTGGAGAAACGATGGCTGAGGGGTGACATGATCAAGGTTTATAAGATTATACATGGGATAGAGCAGGTTGAGAAAGAAGTACTTTTCTCCCTTTCTCACAATACAAGAACTCGTGGGCACTCCATGAAATTGCTGAGCGGTTGGGTTAGAACAGATAAAAGGAAGTCCTTCTTCACCCAAAGAGTGATTAACACATGGAATTCACTGCCACAGGAGGTGGTGGTGGCTACAAGCATGGACATCTTCAAGAGGGAATTAGATAAGCATATGGAGCAGAAGTCCATCAGTGGCTATTAGCCACAAGGTATAAATAGGAACTCTCAGTCTGCGACAAGTGATGCTCTGTATTCTCGGTGCTTGGGGGAGGCAAGAGTGGGAGGGTTTCTACTGTCCTGGCCTCTCTGGTGGACCTCCTGATGGCACCTGGTATTTTTGGCCACTGTGTGACAGAGTGTTGGACTCAAAGGGCCATTGGCCTGATCCAACATTGGTTTGTCTTATGTTCTTAACTGGAATAAGCAGTTGTTCTTGTTTATACTGAGGAAATGGCTTATATACTTCTTTCAGGTAGAGATGCCAGGGATTTAATTGGGATTTCCTACATGACGAACAGATACTTTACCACTGAGCAACAGCCCCTTCCCAGTTGTCTTCAGATAAATTCTACATCTCTGTACTTCAGATAAAATGTACTTGTCTATACTTGCAAGTAAGTCCAATTGTGCTGGCAATCAGCCAGAGGAATTCAATGTCTCCTGCAGTGGTGTTTTGCCAAATTACAACTCAGCACTGTGAATTGCTCATTGGCTCAAATGGAGCCCCTGTTCCACAAAGCAAAGTGCTATGCAAAGTTGGGATGACATCATGTAGGATTGCCACCCTACAGGGAAGGCCTGGAAACAACTGATCAGATCATCAGTTGTAATTTCAGTAGATCTCTCAAAGATCAGTTCCCCTGGAGAAAATAGCTCCTTTGGTCCCTATGGCATTCCTTCTTTCTGAGGTTCCTCCTCTTCTCTAAGCTGTGCTTTAAGCTCCCAAATCTTCAGGAATTTTCCAACTTGGAGTTGGCAGCTCTAACATAATGGCATAGCAAAATGTGTGAAAGCTAAAACAAAGTCGAAGTAACACCAGCTTCCAACTATGGGGGAGGGACAAAATGCCTCTTTATTCCCATTACCAAATATATAGCCAATGGAAATACAAGAAGAAGGAGCACTCATTTCCTTCCACAGTTCTTCTCTGACTTAGTTTGTAATTTTTCAATACACAAAATAAAGGCACACCTTATGCGCATACCAAATTTTAATCCTCAATGTCCCCTTTTCCCCAAAGCTCTTTTGCCACATGATTGGATTGAATCCTATTACCTGTCAGTGTAAGCAGTTTGTGAAGGCTGATTTTCCCCATCTTTCCTTTTCCCTTGTGACTTCTGAGGGAAACTAGAAGTTACGGCCAGTTGAAAGTGATTTTACAATGCCACAAAGGCCCGGTACTAGTCAGGGCCACAGCACAGCAGGCTGTTTCACTTTGCGTGCCTTATTGAGTGTCAAAATGGTTGCAGCAGCCCTTCCACAGATGTTTCAACATTTGAAAAGGAAACTGGGGAGGGGGAATGCCACACTGTGGACCCAATCAGGACTGGGTCCATACAGCATTTTAAAATCACTTTAAAATGCCAATGGTGTCTTTATAGTGGCTCATGTCTACTTTGGTCATGAGAAATGTATAAATATACACTATTCTTTCTGCTTGGGTCAGAGAGGAAAAGAGAAAAGTTTTATGTGCTTTGGAGCCTTCACATAGCGAGGTTTCCCACCAATAATCTATGCCATTGGCAGTTATTGACATGGGTGTACTATTTCTGGGCTGATCACTCTGACTCATATGATGGATTGTGTGCATGTATGTGTGTATGTATTAGAAATATAAAACTTCTGGAAAGTCTGAAACCATGGGAGAAAATGGGAGGGTTTGAGGGTCTTTTCACAGTTGGGGGAAGAAACAGAATACATGTAATACTTACTTTACTATCAGAACTGCACCTCTCTTGCTGCTTTAACAAAATGCATCATTTATAATCTAGTTAGTATATAAAAGTACATTCGTTCACATATTTATGGAAATTAAATCTAAAAATGTCAGTTTTCTATAAGCAAAACTGCAAATACAAACAATACTAAAGTGAGAGAATGCTATCTTAGCACATTCTATTAATTCAAAAAGATCCTATCCTATGATTTTTTTAAATTGTTCACTTAGATTTCTCTATTTTTCTAATGGAAAAAAATGAAAAAAAAATCCATAGACTTCCATGCTACATCTTGAGAGAGGAAAAAGAAGACTTGTCTTGAAAAATTTTCACTGATTTCAAAAGAAAAAACAATATTCTGACATGCACCTCAAAATTTTGGACAGTTTCATGTTTTGCATTTTGAATAAAACCTTGTCTCATAAAAATTTCAGTCATTTCAAAGACAAAATATTTTGTAAGAGGGGTTTTTTTTTAAGTGTTTTCCCAACTGTCTCAATTTTTCCATCAGGAAAATTAGAAAATTCCTTTGGGAAAAAAAACAGACCCCCTCCCCAGGTCTTCACATCTCTGATGTATATGCACATGTATGGGGGGGGAGCACAGGGTTGGCATTAGCATACCCTCAAGTGGAGCAGCTGCTAGGACTTCTGGCAGGGACCACTGTTGTCACCCCCCTTTGCCCACCCATTTGCCAGTGCTCCACTATCCATGCTCCCAGCTGTATGCAAGGCAGGCAGCTGTGAGCATGAGCAGTGGCAGGGCTCACAAGCAAAGCAAGGGAAGGATGAACAGGCAAGTAGTGGGTACAGTGTGGGTGAGCATAAAGAGAAGTATGAGCGGAGGATCTGCTCATGAGCAAGGCAGGGGAGGGGCACACCCAGAACCCCCAAAAATCTAGAACTGAACCTTGGAGAGCATGGAATGAAATGGCAATGTCATCCCTGTTGTGAGGGTAACATGTAGGAAAGCTCATGCTGGAAGTTACTTTGTATAGTTGGATCTGCCCGATGCTTGATTCAAACAGTAAAAGTCCTTCTGTACAATGTGTTGATTGCCATGTTCTATTAATCTAGCCTGCCATCTTATCTGACAGTAAATGGAAGCTCCTTATATCTCAAGGCTTGTCCAGTGTTTCTCTGATTCAAGAAGAAGAAAAAGTAGAGATTGGATTTATACCCCACCCTTCACAAACTCCTTTCCCTTCCTACAACAGACACCTTGTGAGGTAGGTGGGGCTGAGAGAGCTCTGACAGAAACGGCTCTTTTTCAAGAACACCTCTAACAGAACTATGGCTTTCCCAAGGTCATCCAGCAGCTGTGAGTGGAGGAGTGGGGAATTAAGTTCATGCACTTAACCACTACACCAAACTGGCTCCCAAGGACTATGCCTACAGTCTTCAAATTCCATCTCAATGAAATTGATAGATGTTTATCTTTCAACAGAGCAAACTATTTTTACCAATTCATTTCAGGGGGAAAAGGTTTAAAAAGACAAAAAAAAATTACAATATTACTTTCCCTGTTTTCAGCAATGCCTTTAAAGAATGAGAAAATTAAAGAAAGCGAAAATAAAGGAACCATATATATGTGACATGGATGAGAATGCATTGATTTTATTATTAATAATTTTAATTTAGAATATTCATATGCTTATATTTTCTGGTTTTACAGATTTTAATAATATTAAGAGTCTGTTAGGAATTAGAGATCCTTTTCTGTAGGTTAAAGTGTGCTCTGAGCTGATGCTGGCAGACAAAAAGTAAATATTCTCTCTTATCAGGTTTCTTGGCTAGAGAAGTTGTCTCAGCTGTCTAGAAGTACTAATAAGCTTTAAGTATAGTGTTAATGGGACAAGGGAGGATGGGCTGATAGGGGTGTTTACTCAACTTTTTACTCAAAGTATAGAGTTCATGGCTTTAGTTGTTTAGGGTAAAAGCAGTCAAGTGTCTGGGTCAGGAAGGGCTTGAGATCCTTATCTGAAAACAACACTTTTTGCTTGGATATAGAGAATCCTTGGTTAAAGTTAAAGTAGATCAGGTTAAGTAAACATCCTTATTCTAATAGCCAAAATGTGTGGATATCTACTCCCAGCAACAGGGGGCTCACTGTCCCCCAACAGCTTTTCCTGCATAGTCAGTAGACTTCCTGGGTTTGTAGAAAAATCCAAAAAGTGAAGAAATCCCTTCAGGAACAGTTGAATTCCCCAAAAAGCCTTTTGAAATGGCCTCTGCAGGGACCTAACTCCAGGCATCAATGGTGAGAGATTAGAACGTGGGGGGGGGGGCTTCTAACTGGCTCTGTCAGTAAAAGGCAGGGGGAAGGGCCCTTTCCAGGCCTCTTTCGGCCTTGGAGGGAGGGAGAGAGGGAGGGTGCCTTGGGGCCAGGCCTCACAAGAGTTGCCAGTGCCAGGCTGGGGGATTTCTAGAGATTTTGTGGTGGACTCTAAGGAGGGCTGGGTTTGGGAAGGAAGAGGCCTCAGCAGGGTATAATGCCACAGAGTGCACCCTCCAAAGCAGCCATTTTCTGCAGGGAGACAGACCTCTGCTGTCTAGAGTCCAGTTGTAATTCTAGGGGGTCTCCAGGGCCCATTTGGAGGTTGGCAACACTAGGCCTGACAGCAGTCTAGGGTTGCCAGGTCCCCCCTGATTTGCATGATTCACCTAGCCTCGGCTGCTTGCCAGCGTTCATCAGCAGCCACCCTATGAAAGCCAGTGAGGTGCAGCAGTTAGAGCTTCAAAGTAGGGTCTGCAAGACCCAGGTTCAGATCCCCATCTTGTAGTGGAAGGTGACTGCGTGATTTTGGACCAGTCACATATTTCAGCCTAACCAACCTCACAGGGTTGTTGTGCAGATAAAAAGGAAGAGGGAATAATGAAAGCTGCTTTGGCCCTCACTGTGGAGAAAGACTGTATTTTCTAGGTAGAGGCTGTGGGGTGGAGATGGAAAACAGGAGACAGAGAGGCAGATAAAGATAGGTTGGCTGTTGGTTGGGAAGGAAATAGGGTTGCCAACTCCAGGTTGGGAAATCCCTGGATATTTGAGGGGTGAAGCCTGGAGAGGGTGGGATTTGAGGAGGGGAGGAACTTTGGACTGGTGTAATGGCATAGACTCCACCTTCCAGCCATTTCCTCCATGAGAACCACCATTGCCAGCCTCTGGGTGAGGACTGGAGATCACCCAGAATTACAACTGTTGTCCAGGAGACAGAAATCAGTTCCCCTGGATAAAATGGCTGTTTTGGAGGGTTGAGTCTATGGCATCATACCCTGCTGAGGCTGCTTGCCTCCCCAAGCCTCACTGTCCTAAGGCTCCACCCCCAATTCTCCAGGAATTTCCCAACCTGGAGCTGGCAGCCCTAAGGTGAATTGATCTCTGTAGCTGGGAGATCCGTTGTGATTCCCAGAGTGCTGCCACTGCTGCTGTGCGGAGGAAAGGAAGCAGGTGGGTGGCTGAGAGCACCGCCACCACTGCTACTGCTGCTCTGCGGAGTGGGGGAGGAAGCAGGCAGGAGGCTGGGAGAGTGATGGGGGCAGAAAGAAAGAATGATGGGGTGGGGGGCAGAAAGAGAGAGAAAGAGTGATGAAGTGGGGAGGCAGAAAAACAAAGAGAAAGATGACAGATCAGAAAGAGAGAGGAAGTCACATGCATGGAGCAGAAATAGAGTAAGAAAAGGGGAGCAGAGGGGAGAAATAGTGTGAGAGAAGTAGGGGGTGAGCAGAGGAAGCAAAGGTGTGATGAATGAGATAACCATCCCGCAAGTTTCTTGCGGGTCTCCACTTGTTTAAGATATAATATAGCCATATCTTTTATTGTAACTGACCAATAAATGTACGCCTACTCAAATGTTGTTCTACCATTTCAAACCAATTAAGATTTTTGTATGTTATCTTTTGCTTATATCATTTTGGGCATAACATTTTGTGTACTTCCTCATGTTGTTCAGAAAGCAAGCAATTTTGGCCTAATAACTGTTTTCTAATATTTGTGGCAATAAATATCCAAATAAGTTTTTCTCCTCACTGGGACTTCTCTAGTGTGTTCTTTTTGGGCTTGGGAACATGTATTTTCTGTGTACATACTACTTGTATGAAGTATATCAATTTATGTTCCTAAATACACTTGAATAGTAGTGATAAGTGATCTAAAGGCAGTTCAAATAGTAACTCTACATTATTTATGAAAATAAGCATATAGGAAACCATTATTTTTTTTAAAAAAAAATCAAGCTGTAAACAATATCTGGAAGTTCAAGCTAGAACTGAAATGTTGTTAGTTCTTAGGGTGTCAAAGATTCCTGCTCATTTGTCCACTTGTACATGGCTATTAACAGCAAGTTATAAAGGGAAAATAGATATGTTTATTCTTACAGTACAACACAATCCAGTTTTAACCAAAATGTACAATCTGAGAATCAATTTACACAGTAAATTTTCCATTTATATAATCACTCTAGAAAGCAAAGCAGGTATCTTGAACCTCATCCAAGGAACTGAATGCATAATACTACTTGTTTCCTTGAAGCACCTCTGTTAACTTTCCTTCAGTGAGTGCCATGTTATGAAACAGGTGCAACACTTTTACATACTACTTTTCATATTTACCAAAGCAATGCATTTTAGAAAATGTGCACATTGGACCTGAGATAACAGTTAAAATGAAGATGAAATATTTTCAGCAGAATCTTATGGTACTTATAATTTAATATAATCTTCCTAATATATATCAAGTTTGTTATAGGAAATGTATGTTGGTTCTGGCAAATGATGAATTTCATTTTAGCAACCCTTTGAAATAGTTGCATATGTTCCCATATTAGGTAGGCATCCAAAATAAAATTATGTATGCTAATCTATCAGTATAAATGAGATACGAATACATTATAAAAATGCATATTAAAAAATACCTCAAACCTAAAATTATTTAGAAAAATAGTAACAGGGTTAGTCTAATCTCACAGACAATGAGCCTACCAACCTTTGTTCAGTTTAAGGGTGGCTTATTTATTTAAGTTCATTACAGCTAATACATTTAATTAAAATAACCTTCCTTAAACTGGATGAAGGCTCTGATTCTCTTCAGACAACACATGAGACGAGGTTTTAGGAGTTCTTTTAATGTGATTTTCACTCAAACTTTATTGACATGCATTTCCAGGTTGTAATCTTCTTATCAAGATTTTCTGTTATAAATGCTGGGTTGGATGCAACGGTCCTTTGCTGCTAAGTAAGGAATTTTCCATTCATGGAAGACTCCTGAGAAGGCAAGTAGTCTTTTGGTCATACAAGATTCCTCAGAACCAAGGGGAATTATGTGAGCCAACATATTTTTATATTCTCCTGTTCTTTAAATAACTTTCACTATTTATATAGAAAAAGAAGATTTGGCTGGGACCTTTGTGGGTTCCAGGGCTAGGGGGGCAGACCAGTAGAGGACCATGTAGTCTCTGACAGTCTGACCACATGGACTGTGCAGGGGAGGGGTCCACAGCAGTATGAGGATTGCCAGACGTGGGGGCGAAGCTCAGGTGTTCATGAGGGCTAGGACCACCCACTCTCCTCCTACAGCTCGGGGGCTGTCAGTGGGGCTCTCACCACCAGGTGGCAAAAGGAGCCATGCAGTGGCCAGCGCTCACATGGTTCCCTGTGGTTTGCCACTTATCAGTTGCCACCCCCAGTAGGTGGGCTGGGGTGTGGGGTTCATCGGTTGGCAGGCAGGTTGTCCGAGGTGTGATCCATTGCCATGCTGCACCAATGCTCCTGCAGTGTATTCAATAAAGCTGTGGCCTTTTTTCATCCAAGATTATCAGTGGTCCATTGTATCATTCCTCACCTACGTCCCCCCATGCCCCTGGGCCCACAATAAGAACTAAACTTTCAATTTCAAGTTTAACTTCTGTCCTATCATGAGTGAATGGAAAATGTCAACTGCTATTTTGAATATTACTTTCAGGAACTGTTGCTCTACACAAACCAAGTTCTAACGGCAAGCTCTTTTAATATATCTCTTTTATCGAAATGACAACTGTACCTGCCGGGAATACTAAAACCTGAACAAAATATATCACAGTAGTGATGTTTTTGTGTCTTCATTGCCTCTGCATATTTTAAATGAAATATAATTCCTTTATTCATGATCACAGGATGTGTAGAGCACCTCACTATCAGCTATTAACAAAAGAGAATTATGACCACATGATTGTAGCCAAATGATACATAAAAGTAAAAACACCCCACTTCTCATTCCATAACAATTTAATCTCAGTGGATCCCAAGATTAAAGTGAAAAGTAAAACATCCTGCAACATTTTTATGAGCAACATTATTTTCTACATACAATAAGAAAATAAGCCTACCCAAGAAGGACTTTATGGGCCTGAGTAACATGGACATTTTGCTACCACCTAACCAGAGTTAAGATTCCATAGTTAAGATTTCTGTTGATACATCCTTAATATGTCCATGGTTAACATAAACCAGTGTTCCATCTTAATCTTGATTAGAAATTATGATCTGAAATTTAGATACATCAGCTTCTTTGGTTTATTTGGATAAAAATGGAATAGAAATAATTTCAGTAAATCAATGAAATACTTCTACATTATCTTTTGATTAACTTGTAAGCACCTTTGTCATTTTATCTTTAGGCTTGTCCTCCTGATTTCTTACAGTATTCATTATATCTAGGAATCACCAAGAGTGTCCATCCCCAATGCTTACATCTGTACTGACATTAAACTAATAATCTCTAGTGAAGCATTAGTTATTTGGAATCAAACGACTGCGCTGACTTATTTGTGTAACTACATGTTAAAACTTCATGCTACATAATACTAAAGAGGAATGTGTGAACAGTTTCGCACAGATCTGGAAAGGGGGTTGGAACTGAAAATATGAAAATTATATTCAGTTACTATCTGGAGCAAAGATGCACCCATGAATGAATTCTTACCAAGTAGCTTGGTGAAAACTTTTCTACAAAAAAGCAGTTTAAATTTAAAGAAAATGAACAATATGATGCCTTCAAACATACATATTAAGGGACAAAGCAGTTTTGCACTAAGCAAAGGGATTTTGTCACATATCTCACAGGACAATATTAATATGCACCTGGAGAGTAAAATCTAACAGACAAGTGCATCCTAAACATGTTGACTTACCCATAATGGTTAAAGCTGTAGCTTTTGTTAATTCTTCTTTCATTGAATCTATTACTTCAAAATTGCCTCCATCTAAATTGCATCGGTTTATGGTTCCATTTCCTGAACTAATCCAGTAAAGCTTGTTCTCTGCATAATCTATCGATAGACCTAAAAATAAATGTATACCAGACATGGAATATATTTGCAGCACTCTGATTACACAAAATGTATATATTCATTCAATTGCTTACACACCAGCAAAGGGTATTCACAAAATTCAAGACATTTAAAAAGTAGCAGGTCAGCTGTTCAAATGACTTAGACATATTTTTTAAACCATACTAAGTAATTAAAACCCAGATGATAGAGCCAAGGTATGAACTTCCTGAGAAAGATACATATTCAGATTTTTACTACATAACCATGGATTAATTAAGGGGATAGAAGATGATATTTTTTCAGATCTTGTACAAAAATAACATAGCTTTTACTTTATCTGTTTTGCCTACACTGCTACATAAATATTTCTATCTATCTTTTCTGTCCCACTCCCTCAACAGTTTTGCCCATGTCATACAGGGAAAATAGAGTCTATTGAATACCTTCTGCTGCATTGCCCATTCTATAACGGCATTCAACATCAGTATATTGTTTCAGTTCTGTCAATTATACTGGGAAGATCTGAACTACATTACGTCTCTCTCCTCCTTGCTGACTCTGCCCAGAAGATAACTTACAAAGTTGTCATATTTTGCCTACAGGCGTGTGGGATATATTGCTTATCTGTTCAGGGAGGGTATTATTTTCTTTGTATGTCCCCCTTAATTTGTGTTTATTGTTTTGTGCTTGTCATATTACATGTGTTTTTCCTTTTATTATTTGCTGATTCTCTGAGCTGAATTTGTATCAAAATAATTTGGGTATCTTTTCTGACCATCACTCAGGGCATTTCTTTTATTCTTATTTATCTGATCCCTGCCACACAGAATTACATAGGAGTCCAGTAGCAACTTAAAGATTGATAAACTTTATTCCAGATTCATCTGGTGAAGTGAGTTCCAACTCTGGAAGCTTATATCGTAATAAAATTCATGGAAGCTTATATTGGAATAAAAGTTAGTCTTTAAAATGCTACTGAACTTCAGTTTAACTTTACCCCACACTATATTACTAATTTTAATTCCCATTCAGTTTCCTTTTGTTTGTTGTTTCCATGAACCAGATAATTCTAATTATTTTCCAGAAAGTTCAACCATCCTTTCTATGTCTTTTGGTAGCTCTTCCTTTTACCCTTCTTCACTATTGATGAAGTCCACAATGAACTTTGTGTTGCATATATACTCAACTTGGTTTTTTTTCTACATGAACCATTCATCTTTCATCCGGTCATTTATTTTTCCTTGTTGCTAGTTAAAAATGACCATCAAGCCATTCTGACCCAAAATAATAAAATATTTTTTTAAAAGCCATTTTGACCCTAACTCATCTTTCCCAGACAATATGAGATACAGTTTAATCCATACAGGCAACATCCCTGTATTTAAATGGCTTCTTCTGACCTCTTAAATACAGTTCAAACAAGAAAATCATTATCACGATTAAAAGACCTGTACATCTAGTAGATACCTATATATAATACTGCATTCAACATAAATACCGAGAGTATGGCTACAACATTCCAGTGTATCTTGAGAAACTAGCTTCTACTAAGTTAACGCAAGTCAAATATCCACCTGAAGTATTTTGTTTTTTTAATCCACAATCAGGAAAAACAAACAAACACAACTTATCATTGGGTTTTCTACTTTTTGAACTGTGAACTTCGAGGCCATCAATTCTGTATTAGTTTAAAATTGGTTTCAGGCACGATTCAAACTAAATTGATACTGATATTTGCCTATACAAGTGGCTAAACAGAGTAAGTTATTTGTTTGATTGAACATGTCTCAGATTCTGAGAAAAAGTATTGATTTAGGACAGTTGTACGCCCCATGTTTCCTCTGATACAGTCAGGAACCAAGGCTGATTACAATAATGAATACAAATATAGAATTATTAATATAATTTAAAACACATAGTTAAAGCAGGTAATTAAAATATACCTAAACCAGAGAATTAAAACAGTTAAGCTGGAACACATTCAAGATGCTACAAAGGCTCTCTTAAATAGTTCTTTCCTACAGTCCCAGTGGAAGGTCCCAAGGGTAGATGTCTTTCTCACCCCTTCGAGGAGGTTGTTAGGTTGTTCCATTGCAGTTGGGCTGCAACAGAAAAGGCCCAGGCCCTAGGAACTGTGATCAACAGATAATCAATACAACATAGGAATACCAAAAATGACTTATAATCTGAAGTTTATAATTGTGTTTAAGCAAAAGGGTGAATGAAAGACAAATGACTGAGAAAGAACCACAAAGGATCTATGAAAAACTGAAGAGGAAGTTGCAGAGATAACAACAGATATCTCCAGAGAAGTTTAAGAAAGACAACTGTAGATTGGGGGAAAGGAAGAGTCAGCACCCCTAACGTTAAAGATGAGCTAGCAAGGATTTCTAGACATGAGTGTTTTACAAGTTAGCTATTAGTGATGGCTTCCAAAAATGACAGGCTGACTAGTCTCAGCCAGATTTCATTGAGATGCCAACTCCAAGAAAAAGGAGGGGGACAGAAGTAACCAAGAATTAATCAAGTGGAAGAGAAAGATCATCCAGCAATATGGCATCAACCGGACGCAGTAGTGTGCACACTATTGATCTTTTACATATCAGGAATGGACCAGTAGACCAGTGGTGCCCTTGGTTCAGTGGTACCTTTAAGACCAACAAAGGCTGTAGTCACACACACTAAATAAATCACTTTCAATCCACTTTCAAAGCACTTTCCAACTGGACAACACTGACTTGCTCTGTGCTCATAAGGCCAGCTTGGAGCAAATCATCGCCCTGATTCAGGGGTGGACTGGGCACTGGCCTCCATGCTGCAACCAGACCCCAAGGGGACAGCTGTTCTCCCATGGGTCAGGGCTTTGACACACAGGTTGCATAAAGGCAGACATATCCATCAGTTTGCATCTGCTCTGTCATGTACAGGAATACAAGCTGGCGTGCATTTGTGACCCCTGGATCAAGGGCAGCATCTCTTTCTGTAATGCAGAGCTTTGCAGAGAGGTGTGGCGGTTTCAGGCCAGCATATGTGGCCAGAGGGAATGGTGGGCAGAAGAAGCTGGGGGAGGAGGAGGAGGAGGAGGAAGAGGAGGAGGGTGCACACCCCTCTAAGAGACAGGTGAAGCAAAAGCCCCACTACTGGCTGTTGATGGTGAAGTGAGAGGTCAAGAACAGCCCAGGGGTACAGGCATGCTATAGTGGAGGATTCCACTGAGGTTATGGTCAGGGCATACATCACTGAGTCCCTGAGCCCATCAGCTCTGATCCCTTGGAGCAGCAGTTGTGCAAGGCTGTCATGTGGCCCAACCTATTCTGTATGGCCATGAATCTCTTGCAGTGCCCTCCCACCGGCATCCAGAGCAAAGGGCTGTTCTGCCACTGGGAGACATCCTCAGTCCCCACGCTTCTGTTTGGACCAAGCCAGGGTGGATAAGTTGTCCTTCCTGAAGGTCAACCTCCCCCTGCTGGGCAACCTTGTTCTTGAACTGGCAGACCACAATCCAGGTCCCCTCCATTGTCCCCCTCCCTCCCCACCCCCCTCTGGGTGATCTGGCCTGCAGGTTGCTCTCTTGGTGCTTGGGTAGGAGGATGGCTGCCTCTGTTGGGTGGGATTGGGTTTGCCCCACAGCTTACCCCCCAAAATATCTCATATCACAACTACCTCACAGAACAACATCCATCTGAGCAAACATCCACCTCGCTGTACATCTACCTGAACAAGCAAGCCCCCATTAGACTACCCCTTTCCATTACCTTTGTACAATTCACAATCAAAACAGATGATCTCTTGCTTGTACAATGTGTTCTGCTAATGGTGAAGAACCATCTTGGAATTACACCCAGGGATGGGCAGTGATCAGGGGATCTTTGGGTTTGGGCCTGAGGGGGTTGTCTGGCTGAGGTGCCTGCCAAGTTGTTGTGGCATCATTGTGTGGAGCCCCATTAAAAATCTGAAGATGCCTAGTCTGCCTTTCTTCCATCTATCTGTGAAGCAGAAGGACTCATTGCAGTTGACTGGTGTGTTCCATGCCCAGGTGGGGCCTGAAGATCTCCCACTTTTACAACTGATCTCCAGCTGACAGAGTTCAGCTCCCCTGGAGAAAATGGCTGCTTTGAAGGATGGCCTCTATGGCATTGTACCATGCTGAGGTCCCTCCCCTCCCCAAACCCTGCCCTCTCCTGGATCCACCCCCAAAGTCTCCAGGTATTTTCCAAGCCAGACTTGGCAACCCTAGTGCAATCCCAGGAACACTTTCCTAGAAGTAAGCTACACTTAGTAAACCAGAGTAGGATTCTGAGTTTAGGACTGCTCTCATATTCTGTTTAGGATTCTAATTAGGATTGCTCTCATTCTGTTTAGGATTGGTCTCATATACATAACTTTAGTGTATTTCACAATATAAAAGTATAGATCATTTTGAATGGTGTCTGAAGTCTAGAAGATAGTTAATAAGCCAAGAATGGGAGCACAATAAAGAGGACAGATAGGCATTGTTAGAAATGATGATGAAAAAAAAAATGAGAACCTTGAACTAAAAATCAGCTTCTTCGTTAACAAAGCTCTTTCTGTTTTGTGTACCTCTGGATAAGCAATAGCTTATATATAAGTCTACAATCTTATATATAGGGATTTTTTAACTTTATAATTGTCTATGTAGAATTAACTGTTGGTATTTTACTTGCATACTATATCCACAAAGAATGAACACAGGACCTTGGTCTGTGTCTACCAGGGTGAATCTCAGTTGGGGTACCCCACAATAAAATTATGAAGAAAAAGAATGAGAGAGTGATTATGTTGTATTTATATCTGAAGCAATTACAAAAAGAAAAACCATATAGTTGAATTTAAAAAATCTGACAACTATTGAGAAAAGGGTGGGAAATGAGCAGTAATGGTGCTCTTTTACTCTGCCTAACTCTTCATCTACCTCTTTGATGGTGAATTGAAAGACAGACAGAATAATTTTGAAGTCACCATCTGTTTGAGACCATGGTTAGGCCTTTCCCATCTATTCATGGCCTCTTTCATTGACTCAAATCAAAGTTCTCTGCTCCCTTCTGCTAAGGTGACCAGATTCAAGGCAGAGCCTGAAGTTCTCCAGGAATGACAAATGATCAGCAGACAACAGAGATCCGTTCCCCTGAAGCAATGGCAGCTTTAGATGGTAGACCCCATGGCCACACTTCACAATGGGCTGCCTACCCTCCCCAAACTCCACCCTCCACAGGCTCTACCCTCAAATCTCCAGCAATTTCCCATGCAGGAGTCTGTGATCCTTTTGCAGCTCAAAGGGGGAGGGGAGGGAGATGTATCCCTACCCCAGTATAACAGAACCAGACACACACCAAATTTGGATAATGTGTGGAATAAAATAGACACAGCTTTATTAGTTACAGCTGTAAGAAGCATTGGCACAACATGGGTCCACTGAATCCAAAGCATTGGCTTCAATGGATCCAAAGCACCAGTCATTGTACCCCATCACACCCAGCCTGCTGGCTTGGGTGGAGAACCACGGGATGGCAGGTTGCAGGAGCCCACACAGATGACTGTCTCTGCCATCTGCTTGTGAGGGCAAACACTGGCTGTCCCAGAGCAAGCTTGGTCCCCTAAGTCCTCATGCCAAGAGCCCTTATGGGGGGGCCATATCCAGAAAACTGCCCACAGACCAATTTCCATAAATGAATCCAGCCCCATGCTGTTACCGCCAAATAGTTGTGACTAAGAATAGAGCATATGAAACAGACAACATCATGTGGCTAACGATTCCAAACTAAAAACAACATTCAAATTGCATTGTCCCCCAAACTACTATATGGTCACCACACTGCTATCATCTGAAGGCTCATTCTCTAGGGAGGGATGGGTGGGCAACAGCTTCATGGTCAGACGAAGGATGGGGTAGAAGGCAAATGGCCAGCCCCTTTCCCCCTGCGACAGCCCACCCCACAGCCACATTAGATCCCTGTGAATGGTCTCCTGGGAAAGAGAAAGCCCAATTCTCCCACCATTTGCCCCTGCCCCCCAGCATCTGGCCATCTCTCCTCTCCTGCTGGTGCCACAAAAGTTGGGCTGTGGCTAATTCACGTCCTCCTCCCTTTTAGCAGGCCCTGGAGCCACAGGAATAGTTCTTCTCATCTCTTGGCTAAACCTGATGAATTAAACACCTCATAGGATGGCAGATTAAAGGCCAGAGAGACAAAAAAACCCACCTTAATCTGCAACTTCTGTCTACTGGAAAGGTAACTTTAGTTTAATCTCTAAACATTCATGTACAAAACAGGGTTAATAATGCATGAAAATACATATCTATTTTTGATTAGTTATTTGAGGGGGCAAAAATCCCATCAGGAAAGTATATTTTAAATAATTAATAAATAAGCATTTTGTTCTTAGTAACATCTAAAACTGAGTAATAAATCTAAATTGGGAATATTTAACAGCAGATTTACTTGGAATGCTGATTTTTATTCAAAAGAAGCAACATCCATTCAGCCCAAACTGCCTGAAGACTGTAATTATTCACTCAGCAGGAGTACAAACTCATAAAATGCAAGATGGGTGTTCTGACAAGATTACGATGCACTTGTATTTCAAGTTTGCTGTACATATAGGTTTTAAAAAACCAACAAGGCACAGCATAAAGTAGTCAATTACTGAACACTCACTTTATCAAAACGGCCATCTAATAAAGACTGGAAAATTGTTCAGTAGCTCACATACCCCCCCTATTCCATTCCAGATTGTGGATTTTTCAGTGCTATTAAAAAAGCTTCCTGTTCTTTACCCATCAGGACATGATATTCTTTAAATCCAATAGAAGGAGATGCTTCATAGATGTATAGATCTGTGTATCTAATTCTGAACTTTGTGTCAAAGTGCAGATTTTTTTTTTAAATCCTCACATTATGGGCAGGTACTGAAAGGGGAAACATTCTTCCAAACCTGAGGAACCCACATATTTGCAGAAAAATCTTAAACCTAAAAGAAAGGCAGGGGATAAACCTAAAATAATGCCAAGATCCCATGAGGTTATTTCACAAAATGTTGGCAGCCATTTTTTATTGCTCGGGCAAACTCAGAAAATATATCTGTTTACATAGGCAATATAAGGTTGTTGATGGCCATTTACTCCACTAGAAAAGTTAAAAATGGTCAGTGGGTAAATAAAGTGAAAGGTGAAGTAAGCACAGAAGCAGGTGAAGAAAATGAAGGAAAATGGTGGGGAATACAGATGGGGGAGGAAGTTCCATGCCCCTCCAGGAGCCTCATGGGTCTCCCTTCTGGTTTTGTTCTAATACAGAGAACAAAATAATTTCTGTTATGATGGGTTTCTGTATGTAATCACAACTTTCTCCTTTAAAATATATACAAACAAAAATGCTATAGATGGAACAGAAATAACTTTTGGAGTACATGAATTACCATACAAAGTGTCATTGGAAAAACAGAAATTATGTTTTATAGATAAAAAGAGGGGATCTAGAGGTTAAAAGAGAGGGTTTTGAAGTGGGTGTTCCCTCAAATGGTGACATTTCAATGAGAATATTCTAATCTGAAACATAGCTGGAATACTCTTATTATCTGGAAATCACTGCACTAAGCAGTTGTCAGAGGACAGTTATCACCATATTCTCTCTTTTTTCTGCACATATTCTTGCTTCCCCACATTGGGGATGGCACTCATAAAGACCAAAAAAGTTATGTAACTAAAAACAAAATTATTTCCAACATGCACAAGTAAATTGAACAATATGATTTTGCTTGCTTGTTGTACATATCTTTTAAATATAAACAAAAGAAACATATTCAGTTGGGAATATAAATTTTATTCCTATATTCATCAGCACTGAATCTGAAATTACAACTGGAATTTACCATGAAATAAGAGCTTCAGCATTTTCATTATGAGTACAGACCTAATTTTGCAGTCCAGCCAAGGAAAATACCATTAAAACAAGTGTTGTATCTCCTGCTGCAAGAAAGAGGAGCCAATCTTTGCCCATTCCTGCCCACTAGATTCCCATGTGGCAATGCAATAACATTTCCAACAGTTGTAAGAACCCTATTAGTGGTTTTGCAAGCAACACAGGACTGCAGCAAGAAGAGAAAGACTGCAAATATTCCCTTTATATATTTACTCTTTTTGTCTTTCTGTAAGAGCCAAGTCTCTAATTTCAAGCTTGCCTAATACAACAAACTTGAAGTTAACAAACTTAACAGACTTAAAGGTATCCTGGGTAGAATCCCATTGTCAGAAATATTTAAGGAGAAGGGAGTTCAAGAGGAGTGGGAGTTTCTTAAAAGTGAAATATTGAAGGCATAATCACAAATGATTTCTTAGAGAAGGAAAAATGGGAGGTGCCTAAAGAAGCCATGATAGCTCATTTTCAGCTTTCTAAAGATCTGAGAAATAAATAACTCATTTAGGAAATTGAAGGAGGAACATACAACCAAGGATGAATATAAACAAATAACCAGTGCTTGGAGGGCCATGGGGACATAACCCTAGCCCCGGCCAAGCCCTGTACTTGGCCACCTGCAGCCCAGGGGTTGCAGCTGCTAGTGACCCACAGAGAGGGGATTCTAGCCACTTACTAAGTCCCCAGTCAAAGGGTCCTCCTCCAGCACAGCCCATCCCACCCACCCTTTTCTCCATGTGAGAGTATGGAGAAAAACAGGTTGCTTACCTGTAACTGATGATCTTCGAGTGGTCATCTGTGCAGTACCACACATGGGTTGGGCACCTGCACATGACCTTGATCGGAGAATCTTCTAGAGCTTTACTTCAGAAGAGCTTTTGGCGGGCTCTCTTCCCACCCTGGGGAGGAGACATGCACTGCACATGCCCAGAGCGGGAGAGAGAGCCGCCTCCCACTCAGTTCCTTCGACCGCCACTGGCAAAGCCAAGCAATCCAAAGAAGGAAATCTGGAGATGCCAGCAGCGGGGAAGGCCAGGTGGGATTGTGGTACTGCACAGATGACCACTCGAAGATCATCAGTTACAGGTAAGCAACCTGTTTATCTTCATCGAGGTCTCTGTGCAATCCCATACATGGGTGATTACAAGAGCTGAACCAGTTGGAGGAGGGAGCTGGCAGATGAAAAAGACACAAATACTGGTTAAGACACAGCATCATCATCAAAACAAATCACCCAAGGGTCCTACCTGGGGGTGCAGCAGGGTCAAGCGAAGAGAGACCGCAGCACCATCTGACCGAAGGCAGCATCCCATCGGGCTCGGACGTCAAGGGCGTAGTGGGCCACGAAGGTCGATGCCAAGGACCACGTAGCAGCTGCACAGACGTCTTCCAATGGGACACCCACCAGAAAAGCGGTGGACGTCGATACCGCCCGTGTGGAATGGGCAGTGAGACAGGTAGGAACAGGTTGATGTGCCAGCTCATAGCAAAGGGCTATGGTGGAAGTCACCCATTTAGAGAGTCATTGAGAAGAGACTGGTTCAGGTTTGGAAAGAAAGTAGGCAGAACAGATGACTGAGAAAGATGAAAGGCAGAGATGACTTTAGGGAGGAAGGAAGGATCTGTTCTAAGGACAACCTTCTCCCTATGAAAAATGGTATAGGGGTGATCAGCCCTAAAGGCAGCTAGCTCCCCTACTCTACGTGCAGTAGTAATGGCAACAAGAAACGCCATTTTCCAGGAAGCTAACCTGAGGTCAGTGGTAGCCATAGGTTCGAACGGCATAGACATGAGTTGAGAAAGGACCAGTGACAGACTCCACGAAGGCACCAACAGTTTCTTCGGAGGGCACATTCGAAGGAGACCCTTGAGGAACGTCTTGGTGAGACGATGGGAGAACACTGAGGATCCCTGTATCAGAGATTGCTGCCAGATGAACCCGCAAGGACGAGTACGCCAGGCCAGTATCCTTTAAGTGCATGATGTAGGCGAAAATCTCACGGAGAGATGATCGAACCGGATCGAAGGAGTGATCAGAAGTGTAGGATTGGAATTTGTTCCACTTGAATCGATAGGAACGTCGAGTAGAAGGCTTCCTAGCGTTCAGGAGAATTTCAGAAACTTGAGGCGGGAAGTCTAGGGCTGGATCTTCCAGGCCGTCAGTCTGAAAAATCCCGGATTGGGATGGAGAATTCTCCCTCGGACCCGAGAGAGGAGATCTGGGATGACGGGGAGAAGTAGGAAGCCAGCCAGGGAGGCAGTGGGGCCCTTGGATGACCAAGGGGTAAAACGAGTAGTGAAGGATGATAGGGAAATGGCTGAGAAGCTGAATGCATTTTTTGCCTCTGTCTTCACTGTGGAAGAGGAGAAGTGTTTGCCCACTCCAGAAGCACCGATTTCGGGAGGGGTTTTGAAAGACCTGAATCAGATTGCGGTAACAAGAGAGGAAGTCCTCCGACTGATGGACAATTTAAAAACTAATAAATCACCAGGCCCGGATGGCATTCATCCGAGAGTTCTGAAAGAACTCAAATGTGAACTTGTGGATCTCCTGACAAAAATATGTAATCTTTCTTTAAAATCTGCCTCCATTCCTGATGACTGGAAGGTAGCTAATGTCACTCCCATCTTTAAAAAGGGCTCCAGGGGAGATCCGGGAAATTACAGGCCAGTCAGTCTGACATCGATACCGGGTAAGTTGGTGGAAACTGTTATTAAGGAAAGAATTAGTAGGCACATTGATGAACAAAACTATTGAGGCAGACTCAGCATGGGTTCTGTAAGGGAAGATCTTGTCTCACTAACCTGTTAGTGTTTTTTGAGGGAGTGAACAAACATGTGGACAAGGGGGACCCAATAGATATTATTTACCTTGACTTCCGGAAAGCTTTTGATACAGTTCCTCATCAAAGGCTCCTAAGTAAGCTCAATAATCATGGGATAAAAGGACAAGTCCTCTTGTGGATCAAAAACTGGCTTATAAATAGAAAACAGAGAGTGAGTATAAATGGGAAACTTTCTCAGTGGAGGGTGGTAAGCAGTGGGGTACCACAGGGATCAGTACTCGGTCCGATGCTTTTTAACTTGTTTATTAACGATTTGGAATTGGGAGTAAGCAGTGATGTGGCTAAATTTGCAGATGACACAAAGTTGTTCAGGGTGGTGAAAACCAGGGAGGATTGTGAGGCACTCCAAAGGGATCTGTTGAGGATGGGTGAGTGGGCGTCAACGTGGCAAATGGGGTTCAATGTGGCCAAGTGCAAAGTGATGCACATTGGAGCCAAAAATCCTAAATATAAATACATGTTGATGGGGTCTGATCTGGCAGAGACGGACCAAGAGAGAGATCTTGGAGTCGTAGTGGATAACTCGCTGAAAATGTCTACACAATGTGTAGCTGCAATAAAGAAGGCCAACGCTATGCTGGGGATTATTAGGAAGGGAATTGATAACAAATCAGCCAGTATCATCATGCCCCTGTATAAATCATTGGTGCGACCTCATTTGGAATACTGTGTACAGTTCTGGTCACCACATCTCAGAAAGGATATTATAGCATTGGAAAAAGTGCAGAGAAGGGCAACTAGAATGATAAAAGGGTTGGAACACCTTCCCTATGAAGAAAGGTTAAAATGCTTGGGGCTCTTTAGCTTGGAGAAACGACGGCTGAGAGGTGACATGATCGAGGTTTATAAGATTATGAATGGGATTGAGCAGGTTGAGAAAGAAGTACTTTTCTCCCTTTCTCACAATACAAGAACTCGTGGGCACTCTATGAAATTGCTGAGCAGTCGGGTTAGAACAGATAAAAGGAAATACTTCTTCACCCAAAGAGTGATTAACATATGGAATTCACTGCCACAGGAGGTGGTGGCAGCTACAAGCATGGACAGTTTCAAGAGGAAATTAGATAAACATATGGAACAGAAGTCCACCAGTGGCTATTAGCCACAGGGTATAGATGGGAACTCTCAGTCTGGGGCAGGTGATGCACTCTATTCTTGGTGCTGGAGGGGGCAGCAGTGGGAGGGCTTCTGGTGCCCTGGCCCCACTGCTGGACCTCCTGATGGCACCTGGTATATTTTGGCCGCTGTGTGACAGAGTGTTGGACTAGATGGGCCATTGGCCTGATCCAACATTGGCTTCTCTTATGTCCTTATGTCCTTAGGGCGGAAGGAATGACGGGAGAGTTGGAGCAGGTGAGGGAACCAGACCTGGCGCGGCCACCACGGAGTGACTAGTATGCAGGAGGTGCCATCTGCGCAGATTTTCTGAATGACCCGGGAGATGAGAGGGAATGGAGGAAAAAAGTAAAACAGGGCTCCAGTCCACTTGTGGAGAAAGGCATCCCTGAGCGACCAAGCAGACGGGGGATCCCTGCTGAAAAACAGGCGACATCGAGCATTGTCGGCGGTTGCAAAGCCGTCGACAGATGGGCAACCAAACTCTCGAAACATCACCAGAAGAGGGGAATGGACCATTCGTTGTCCGACAAGGCAGAGTGACTCAACCGATCGGCATCGACATTCTGGTCCCCGGGAATGTGGATCGCCGAGAGCGTGATGGAGTGATCGAAGCACCAAGACCAGAGGTCGATCGCCAAGTTGCAGAGATGAACAGAGGCAGTGCCGCCCTGTTTGTTGACGTAATAAACAGCAGTGGTGCTGTCGGAGGCCACTTGGACGGGTCGGTAGAAAGGACTCACAACTTCAGGTAATTTATGTGACGAGTTGCATCTCGAGCAGACCAAGCCCCTTGAGCAGAAAGTGTTCCACACTGGGCTCCCCAACCCCAGAGGGAAGCGTCCGTGGTCAACAACAGGTCGGGAGGAGGAGGTTGAAAGGGCATCCTGGAAAGGAGGTGGGCTGGTTGAGACCACCATTGGAGAGAGTCGAGGACGCTCCGTGGAATTGACAACAGCGTATGCCAAGGACTCCGTAGAGGATCGAAAGTGTGAAGAAGCCACAGCTGAAGCGGCTGCATTTTCAGCCGGGCATGGCAGACAACGAACACCGTGGAGGCAAAGTGACTGAGGAGCCTCATTACAGAGCGGGTGGATTGTTGAGGGAACGTTTGAAAGGTGGACACCATCACCAGAATGTCGGAAGCCCTCGACTCCAGGGGGAAAGCCGCTTCGAGGTTGGTGTTGAGACGAGCCCCAAGGAATCAAAGGACTTGAAGGGGCTGAAGGGAGGACTTGGCAACATTGATGCAGAGTCCGAGAGCACAGAGGAGGGAAAGAGTCTCCTGAGTGTCGTGGAGCAACTGACTTGGCATCGGAGCTACAAGAAGCCAGTCATCGATGTAAGGATAAAGAGTGACTCCCCGTCGATGAAGCTCAGCCACCACCACAGCCATCAGCTTGGTGAACACCCATGGGGCGGTAGAAAGACCGAAGGGAAGCACCCGGTACTGGTAGTGTGCATCTCCAACAGTGAACCGGAGAAACCGATGGTGCTGGGGACGGATCGTGACATGGAAGTATGCGTCTTGGAGGTCGACTGATGTGAGCCACGCCGCCCTTGGTATCAGGGGAAGGATCGACTGCAGAGTGACCATCCGGAACTTTTGATACCGAATGAAACGGTTGAGATCTTGAAGATCCATAATCGGTCGGAAGCCGCCGTCTCTCTAGGGAACCAGGAAATATTTGGAGTAGAAGCCGCGAGTCCGTTGCGCCTCTGGGATGACCTCGATGGCTCCCTTGGCAAGGAGGGTGGAAACCTCGAGATCGAGAAGAGGGTCTGGAGGCGTGATGACAAAGTGTGGAAGGACTGGAGGCGAAACGAACTCTATGGCATACCTGACCCACAGAATGGTGAGGACCCAGGAGTCGGTGGAAATTTCTTCCCAGGCTGGTAGAAAGGGGAAGAGATGGGTCTGGACGGGAGGGGTGTACAACTTTGGAGAGGGCAAGTGGTGGAGACAGTCAAACAGACTGTTTAGGCTGTGGCGGCTTTTTGGTAGGTTGGGAACGGTGCTTGGAGGGAGAACGGGAGTCATAAGGCTTCCTTCTCCATTGGGGATTGGATGCCGGAGACGGGTATCATCTGGAGGCAAGAGGCTTCCAAGGATGGTTCCGAGGTCGGTAAGAGGCAGCAGAGACTCAGATTTCAAGCCTGCTTCTGACTGTCATCGACAGCCTTCAAAACTTCGTCGGTGGTAGAGTGGAAAAGGCCATCGCCATCAAATGGAAGATCCTCGATATGGAATTTGATGTCAGGTTGTAAAGAGGTGCCCCGCAGCCAAGCATGACGCCGGAGAGCGACAGAAGTGACCAGAAGCCTGGATGAACAACTGACAGCATCACGGACCGAATTGATCTGCTGCTTCGATATGGCACAGACCTCAGACAAGGCAGCTGAGAGAGTGGGACGATGCTCCTCTGGGACAAAATCCAAGACAGGACGAACAGCATTTGCGACGTTGAAGGCATACGCCGACAGATAGGAGAGGTAAGTATTGACGCGGAGATTCATAGAGGCCAGAGAATACATCTTCTTGGCCAGAAGATCAAGCTTACGACCCTCGTGGTCGGGAGGTGCAGACTGGCACACGGGCTGCTTAGATCTCGATGATGAATGGATGACTATGGAATTAGGTGGCAGTTGACAGAGGAGGAACTTGCCTGGATTTTGTTGGATCTTATACAGACCATCATAGCGCCTCGAGACTGGGGGGATCGATGCTGGGTGCTCCCAAGATTCAAGATCGAAAGATGGACAGGAAGCAAAGGTATGATGGTAGACGGAGGAAGGTCGGCCTGGACCAGCCTGTGAACCACGTCGATCACAGCTGGGGA
Source organism: Gekko gecko (assembly GCA_029375565.1). Taxonomy (NCBI): domain Eukaryota; kingdom Metazoa; phylum Chordata; class Lepidosauria; order Squamata; family Gekkonidae; genus Gekko; species Gekko gecko. The sequence continues at coordinate 56,275,026 of JAPDNY010000003.1, read as the reverse complement.
TTCTGTAGAGCCCTGGACTTGAAAGGCAGTCGCCATCCGAGTGACCAGCTCTAAATATGCCTTAGGGCCTTCAGGGGCCATATGGACCCAGAACGCCGAGTCTCGTCCTCAATTTGAGTGACCTCGGGGTCAAGCTCCGCCGAATCTGACCGATCCGAGATCGACATTGGAGAGGAGAACCGTAGTGGTTGAGCCAGATCGATAACTGGGTGGTCGACAGAAGGACGGTACCTAGGTTCCAATGGGGAACTCTTCAGTGTATCCCTAACCTTTGAGGGTTCGGAAGGCTGTTCTCGAGGAATCGAACGCGCCAAGACCACCGATGTGGAGCATCGAGGGAGGTCAGAGACATGGCCCTGATCCGTACGCTCAGAGTGACGGACACAGTCGTAATGATGCCGCTCCGGTGTCGGGGACCTGGAGTAATAATAGGCCCCATCCGGGCGTTCTCGACGTTCATCGAAAGACCAACACTGGTCATCAGAAGGAGAACCAGACGACGATGGCGACTGGCGACAGATCAACCTTCTCCAGTCATATCGGGATTGGGATCGCGAGTGTCGGTGCACCAAAACAGGCCCCTCGTCCAAAGTGTGGACCAGGGTACCAGAATGCCTCGACGGAGATCAGAAACGTCAACGAGGGGACAATGGTGGAGGCGACCTTGACGACTGGCCCAGAGGGATCAAACCCGAAGGTGAAGAGTGCGTATGCTGCAGGTTTGTCGGTCGTATCGCAGACCTTTGAGAGGTAGAGGCCAAAACAGGCATTGACGTCGATAACCCGGTAACGACGATAGGCTCCACCCTCGAAGCCGAAGCAGATGGCGGGGCCTTCGATTTCGAAGTGGTCTTATCTTCAGCCCGCTTAGGTTTCTGTTTCGGTGCCTTCGAGGAGGTGTCCGATTTTTTTGCCGCAGAGGCATGCAAAGCTGCTGAGGACATTGTAGGGCGTAAAGCCGATTCTAAAAGGAGAGCTCTAAGCCTAGCCTCCCGATTACGTTGAGCCTGCCGAGTAAAACTCGCACAGTGAGGGCAAGTATCTACTCTTTGGGCCTCTCCCAAGCAAACTAAACAAAAGTCATGCCCGTCATTAGAGGGAATCTTGGCAGGGCAACGACGACACACTTTGAAAAACCTAGTTTTTCCCATACAAAGCCACCACCCACCCTCCAAAGAAGGGGGGGGGAGAAAATAGAAAAGAGAATTTTGTTTGTTTTGTTTTTAAGACAGAAGAACAAGGAAGAAGAGGAAAAACAAAGCAAAATACAAGAAGAGGAAATATACTCAGCTGAGATAACGAAATGGAGGAACAATAGCAAAGAGGTGTGAACGCGAAGGCGGTCGAAGAAGAACTGAGTGGGAGGCGGCTCTCTCTCCCACTCTGGGCATGCGCAGTGCATGTCTCCTCCCCAGGACGGGAAGAGAGCCTGCCAAAAGCTCTTCTGAGGTAAAGCTCTAGAAGATTCTCCGATCGAGGTCATGCGCAGGCGCCCAACCCACGTGTGGGACTGCACAGAAACCACGACGAAGATCTGTTGTGACTGACAGGAAGCCTTTTCCAAGGGACAGCAATGGATGGAGGGGCTGGCAGCACCTGTAATGGTGGCTTCCAGACACATGGAGGGGCTTCTTGCTATAGCAAGGGATGTAGCAAGGGATGCTGTAGCAAGGGATGCTCTCAGAGTCTCTCCAAGCCTCCCTGACACCCCTGCCCCTCCTCCTGTGTCTCCAGCAGGAGTGACACTTGGGTTGGAATGGGGATGACCTCAATGGTGTGGGCGCCCATGGTTGCCATGGCCAGCAGTTAGTGGGGGACACCCTCACATCCATGTTCTTGTCCATCATCCTCCATTGGGGCCCTGTGTGCAGAGTGCCACCATGGGATGCCTGCAAGGGTTACAGGTGATGCCTCTCTCCTCACTGACAAGTGACCGGGGCTTGTGACAGAAGCTGATCTCTTTAAGGGGTGGTATGGGGCAGAGGAAGAGCATTGCTCCTGTGGCATGCCCCTCTCTGCCCCCTGCCAGTGATAGACACTTGTCTTGGCCTCCCGGACTCATGGCTCCCATTGGTCTTGCCTGACCTATCACACCACCTCCACCTTGTAACAGCACTGGAACGGAACACTCTGTTGGGATTGCCATGGATGCCGCCATGGCAGCACCCAGCAACACTGTTGGGGCATCTTTTTTTCCCACCTGGCTTCTGCACAACTGTCCCCTGAAGGAGATGAGATGACTAGTGGCACCACCTGTGTCATGCCGGCCACTGCAGCACAGGTGGAACACAGGATTCCTCTATCCAGTACTGACTGATTACTGTCTCTCCCAGCCTCATCCTTCCCAACAGAGTCTTGAACCCTACCTTATACTCTGCAACATGTCTTGAGAAAAGAATGTAGGTACACTAATTAAGTAAAAAATGTCTCCTAGTATGATCATAAAAATATAACTTTTCCATGGACAGCTGATGGTGCTCCATATTGCAGAAATATGGCTTCATCAAAGACTTCTACACAAGCCTGCTTGTGCTAACCACTGCACATGTAAACTAGAAATGGAAGACAATAATTGGCAGTATAAGTTCAACTGTATTTTACAATCAACACTTAGTTAATCTCTCTCTCTCTCTCTCTCTCTCTCTCTCTCTCTCTCTCTCTCTCTCTCTCTCTCTCTCTATATATATATATATATATATATATATATATATATATATATATATATATTAATCCTAGTAAATATCCCACATTTTCAAACACACACCACTGTGACTACATACCAATACCATGTAGTATATGCCATGTGGTGTGTGTAAGGTGCTACTATTAATAAAACTTTTTCAGGTGACATCATGAGGACCTACCCCATGACATTTCCGGACAAGACAACCCTAGCTCTCACTCAGTGTACTCATGCCCCCTTCACCCTAGAAAGTTCTGGCTATGCATTTGAATATATTTTAGGAGGAAATTTAGGATTTTAAAAATAGAATTTGTTGTGCTAAGAGCTGCTTAGGATTTTGGGATGCTGAACTGATACTGCTGTTTCCTCTGTAGTTATTTCTATATCTCTCACCCTATACAGGATACTTGCTTAACTTGTAGAACAGAACTTCACAGATCACAAACAAACACAACACTGAAATTTTGATTATATAACCAGGGCTCTTTTTGTAGCAGGAACTCCTTTGCATATTAGGCGACACACACCTAACGTAGCCAATCCTCCAAGAGCTTACAGAACTCTTCTTACAGGGACTACTGTAAGCTCTTGGAGGATTGGCTACATTAGGGGTGTGTCACCTGGTATGCAAAGGAGTACCTGCCTCAAAAAGAGCCCTGTAATACCAAAGAAGGATACAAGCCAGATACAACTATCTGTGACATGGCCTCTTGTGACATACCCCTCTCAGACAAGAACACCCTAACAGCCATTTATTTCGGCATTCCATTTACTTGACAATCCCCCACTCTGTTTTTTTTTTCTTTTCATTCTCAGTAATGCAACAAAACCAGAAGGTTTACCTAACTTTTTGAACCACTTTTTCTTACCATCTGTGTACTATCAATACTAGTATTACTTAGCTTTTATTTTGAAGATATATGTGAAAATAATTATATTTATTTACCAACTGGATCTTTCTGATTCTGACATAGTATTTTGATGTTGCTGCCATCCATATTTGCCACATTAATGGTATTTCCATCAGTCCAATAAAGCTTTCTTAAGAAAAACAGAAGGAAAGACAACATAGTAGCATTAAATTAAAGTTTTAACAGACTTCTGAAACCTAGCCATAGAAAGAATACCAAAACAGTACTGACTATATTGTATTTTGCACATCTGCACTACATATGTTATGCTATATTTTTTCATTTTATAGTCAGATGTACACAGATGCAAAAAACCCAAAGAAATATATACAAATCTATAGTAGTTTATATACCAATATATACTTTTTAAATTAAGGTTTTAAGCATGACAAAATAACATAATTTCTTTGGGATGGATCCTACAAACTGAAAGCATTTGCTGATCTTTCCTGACTCCCCCTAGCAGACCCATATACCCTCCCTAAGGTCATGCTGTGAGCTGGGGTGCATCATGGAGACAATGTCATGGGACAAGGCGGAGACTATAGTAAGGAAGAAGCAGAGATTGGATTTATACCCTGCCCTTCACTACCCAAAGGTGTCTCAGAGTGGCTTACAAACTCCCTTCCCTTCCCCTCCCCACAACAGACACCCTGTAAGGTAGGTGGGGCTGAGAAAGCTCTTGACAGAAACTGCTCTTTTTCAAAAACAGCTCTTATCAGAACTACGGCTTGCTCAAGGTCATCCAGACAGGTGCAAGTGGAGGAGTGGGGAATCAAACCCGGTTCTCCCAGATTAGAGTCTGCGCACTTAACCACTACACCAAACTGGCTCTCCATCTTCCTTCTTTTCTTACCAACACAATTTGCAAGCATTTAGACTCAAGTGTAGATTCTAAAGCATCTTGCTCTTTGGTTAAGGGAAGTGGGATGACTAAATGTTTCCAAAACAGCTAACATTTGTAATACAAAGAATATCCAGGTCTTGCTAAAACCATTCATACTAATATTGAGATTAAAAACAAATCTCTGATCAAAATGCCAGACTTCCTATCCATTACCAGTGTTTACTATTTTAGCAATGGTTACATTTAAGGATTATATAATTACATTTCTTGCTACCTTTCAAGACCCAGTAAACACTCTTACATTGAAAGCTGATGCTGGAATAAAATTTTGTTAGTTGTTAAGGTGTTACAAGTCTCCTGTTCAAGCTTACAATATTATAACTCTACTATTGAAAATATATACATTTTACCCTTTAGCTGGGTGAACAGTAAGACACTGTGGTTTATCAATTCCATGTATAACTGATGTTTTTAATGAACCATCTAAACGTGCTACGTTAATTTGTGTTTCATCAAATTCTGAACTAATCCAGTATAAATTACGTGATAACCAATCTACAGCCAGTCCACGAATAGTCTGAATGTCTGCAAAACATAAAACAAAATACTTGTTCAAATTGGTCTACCAGTACATTTTAATTTTTTTTAGTTAAGCTACTTCACTTTCCAAAATATATCACATCTTTAAAAGGATTGCAATTTCTTATCAACAGTTACAAGAATGCTATTTCATCTCTATTATTTTAAACAGAGCAAACTCTTGTTTCAAACATTATCTCAGGTCAGTCTCTTAGGCTGAAAATATATAACACCACATAAACACTTAAATTATAATAAACAAAAATCCAATCAAATATTTGCTACACTTTCTAGCCCTGCATTGCTGTTCATACATCAGTAATAAAACAGTGCTAATTGCAGGACATTAATTTAGTGAAGAATGTGTGAAACTGCTTAAGAATCCCAGATATTAGGTTGAGCACCGTGAACTGTCAGCACAAGAAACTCAGGGAGGCAAATCTCTACAGCAAGCAGGCTGAAAGGCAAATAAGTTATCTTAACTACATGCTCTTTCCACAAAATGTGTTTCTCATTGAAAATATTCTGGGGGAAACCAGAATGAATAGATGTAATAATGAATAAATTACACAAGTACATTAATGATATAAATAAAGTAAAAATAAACGTGCATACTCCTAGTAAAAACATGTCAAATTTCCAGACCTTACTAGGTAATCAGGGCCTAGGACCCAGAGCAGTGTTTCCATCATCACAAGAATTTCTACTCATCTCCCCTCTCCCTGCTACATCCACAAACATCTCATAAAATGTTATTTCTAGTGCTCCTCATCCTCCCCTGTTATTGCAGGGTGGAGGAGATGAGAAAATGGTTGGTTTTGAGTGGAAATCTTTGTGACTGCAGAAACATTGCTCTGAGTCCCAGCCAGTAGTTAAGTGCATAAAAATATGTAATATAGAATTGACCACTAGAGAGAGCAAAACATGTGCAGAACAGAAAAAAACAACCCTGAATCAACAGGAAGACACAAGTGAGGGATATGAGAATGCAGATCAGTCTAGCGAGATATTGGGAGTCTTGGAGAATATAAGTACCATATTTCAGTTCTCTTTTGTTGTTGTTGTTGTTGTGGATGTTTTATAACAATTATGCTGATACCATGATGGTACCTGTGAGGCCTAATCATTCAGATATATATACACATACAAACTCCCTGAACATTACAGTCCCAATCTGAATTGGGCCTATGCATGCCCAGGAATTGAGTTCCCTGTCTGCTGCCTATGCAAAAATACAGAAGAAGTGAATCATCATAATCATTCTTTTCAAAAATGTCATGGGCAGTACTCTTTTAAAGATGTATTTTACATGTTAACTTTTCCAGATTGCTATGATTTATGAAGTCAAATCTGTGTGTGTGTGTGTTTTTTTTTTAAAAAAACAAGCCCTTCAGAGCAATGTACCCCAAACATTTAAGATTATGTTGTGAAACATCAGTACTACAAATTGATTTTATACCTGTTTAAATGTCACAATTTCCCCAAAATAATCCTGAGAATTATAATTTGGTGGAAGCGCTAAGATTATTCCACTGAATGTCCTTGGTTTATGAATATTCAGACTAAAGTTCCCATGATCCTGTAAATTAAGTTTAAGGAATTAAACTATTTTAAATCTATAGTGTGAATATACTCTTGGTGAACAGCAATGTTTGTTATTCCTGATCAGATCACAATTTTTATTCACAACATAAAAACAGAAATTAATATTTTCATACTTAGCAAAATTAAAAAATGCGTATGTGTGTGTGTACACACACACTATTGAGAGCACAGTTTCTAAGTTTTACCTCTTGAGATGACAGTTTCTAAGCCAGTGCCATTAATGAAGGCTCGTTTTATAGTTTGAGTCTTTATATCAGTCCAGTATAAACGTTCTTCTGCTGCATCAAAATCCACAACTGTTACATCATCAATATCAGGAACCGTGAAAGCTGTTATATAATTGAAGTATGGGTTCTCTATGTCAACCCCTCTTATTTCTGTATGGCGTGCATAAAGAAGAAAGGTCTTCATTTCTAGAAGAATAAAAGAGGCTATTTAATAAGTACATAGTAATCAGTGGATTCCAACTATCATATATAATTTATTTTAATTAAATTTCAAACAATGTAGAGGACTGTCAACAAATGCACAGTGGTAAGTTATGCACTACTGTCTTAACAAAATGTTTTTAAAGGAGAGAAGCACAATTATGGGGACATGGAAAATTCTTTCATTGTGCTATATTAAAAGAAGCAATGCCCCCTGGACTTACCGGGGGCTGAGTTTGCAGCTGTGGGCTGGGGAACAAGTGAAGGGAAAGAATTCCCTTCTGACTCTACAATGGCAGCCAGTCAGGGTGCCCAGGTCTGCTGAGAGGGGTGGGGCTTCCACCCTTCCTGTATTTAAGAAGTTACTGTCAAGGCTGGCCTCATCAGCCAGCTCCTGCTTGAAGCACACATGCGTAGCAATAAGTTTTTGATGTGATAGAAAAGAGCAAGAGTCCAGCAGCACCTTAAAGACTAACAACATTTGTGACAGGGTATGAGCATTCATGAATCACAGCAACTCATCAAAGCTCATACCCTGACACAAATTTTGTAAATCTTTAAGGTGTTACTGAACTCTTGCTCTTTTCTACTGCAACAGACAGACTAATATGGCTACCCATCTTGATCTTTTTGATGTGACTCCACTAAAGACCTCTGGGAGACAAACCATGCCAGTGCAGCTACTGCTTGCAGGGCTGGGGCCGCCGATATTCCCATATTCAGCTGCCTTCTCCATTGACAGAAATGGGGGCAAAATGACACATGTAGAACTTTGTGAGCTCTTTGAGAGGGAAGGTCTAATATCAGATAGCTGATGCCCATATCTGAGATATAAAATATATTTAATACATTCTGTAAAGGCAGTGGACTGGTTCTGACCAGCTTTTCACTGGTACAAAAGTCCTGTTCATATGTTACAATCAATGGAGATACATCTGGTTTTTTAAAAAACGAAAGAACCAATACACATTCACTTTACAAATGAAAACAGTGACCAGTACGTGGATAAATAAATGTGTGGTTTCAATTCAATTACACAGTCAGCTATATGGGCTCTGAATATGGAATGATAATTACTCAACACAGGTACTTGAAAAAGTGTATACTGTACACTAAGGGTGTGCATTTGGTATATCCGAGCTGGAAAATACCTTATTGGTATTTTCAGGCTATTCTTTCAGCTGAATATAGATCTGATGGAGCTGAAGTAAATTGGGATTTCTGTAAAATCCAGAATCTGAATACCATGACAGTATTCAATATACCTGAACCTGAAAAAGAACACATTTTTTGCACACCCCTACTGTATACAGATTGTATGTGCATTCCTTGTAACTTGTGAACAGGGCTAAAGAGTAAGGATGGTTTTATTTTATTTATTTATTTTTTGGATTTATATCCCACCCTCCCCTTGGTGGGCTCAGGGTGGTTTCCAACAGTATACTCTTGTTGCAGCCTTATATTTCTAAGCTTTTCCAGGGGGGAGGGGGGTGTTAAAGAAGTTCTCTCTCCCCAGTGGAAATGCTGGTCAGATCCACACATAATAAACAAATAAATAAAACTTTTCATACTTGTTTGAAGGCAGAAAGCTTGATAATTATTTCTGCATCTATTATCTACTAGCTTTAATCTATGTATTCTCCTGAAAGGCTGTTTGCTTTATGGACTAGTTCTTAAGACCCACAATGATGTTAAGATGACTTCAGAAGAAGAGCAAGTAGAGATTAAAAGTACTTTTTATTGTGCAGTTTACCTGCATCATCATTTTCTGATGATGCCCTTTTCACTTGTAAATCTCCCTGTTCTGTAGAGATAAGGTCTGCAAACACACTATACACATCTGCAATGGGGGGGAAGCAGTACATATCAAAGCTTCAGAAGCTGAATACACTGGAACAAGCTATGGGGTTCATGTGTAGCAAGAGGTACTGTCAAGAGTTATCAGTAAATAGCTTGGCATAGGACTTCTGCAGTATCTCTATTTAAAATTTTTAAACTAATAACAACAGGAGAAAAAAAGTATTAAAGAGGGGGAAAAGAAACTTACCATAACACATCTTCCTGTCTGCAGACAGTTTCATTAGGTGAGGACATGCACATGCCGCACTTCTGTTGTGATTGATTAGGCACATATGAGAGCATGGGCCTCTGCCATTGTTAGCAGCACAAGGATTGGGAGCTGGAATTAAAAAGCATAAACTGAAATGTCCTTATGGTGATTAACAAGTGACTTTTCAACATATGGTGTTACCTGTTTAGCACTATGTATTGTTTCCTATTCTGAAACACACCAAAGAATTTGCCAAGTGGATAATCTATCAGCCATTAGCTTCATTTGTCATTGTTTCTTGCAAGAAAAGAACACTAAATGAAATAGCAGAAATAATTGCAAATTGTAAATCTACACATGAAGTTGCTTTATACCACTTGTCTATCAATGCCAGTATTGTCTTCTCTGACTAGCAGCAGCTTTCCATGGTCTCAGTAAGACCACTTTAACTAGAGATGCTGGGGACTGAACCTGGGACCCTCTGTATGCAAAGCAGATGCTTTACCACCGAGTCATAGTCCCTTTCCACACTGCAGTTGCTTAAGCTGACTATCAGAAGTGTAAAAGTCCCCACAGCCAAAAAGAACACCAGCATACTTGGTTAAATTACTCTAAAAATCTGCCATGGACAAAATCCAGACTTCATTCAGGAGGCTGAAGTTGGTTCCCAGTTTCTTTTACCTTTACCTTTTATTCCCTTAGAAGCTCATTGATTAAGAAATTTTGAGCAGCAGAAGATTCCTATTCCTCATTTTTTGGACACAAGGGCCAGAAGGACTGCAATGAATTTTGCTATTGGCAGAATGCTCTTAGGATTCTTATCACAATGCAAAAGAGCCAGAGTTTCCAAGGTATAAGTGATTGATCAATTAGAGGCTTAATGTAATGATCCCCTATATTCTCTAAAAAACTGCATTCAAGCAAAGCATGAAAAGATGTGTCAATCCTATTAAGTCCTTAAGGGCAGATTCTGTCAGAATAAGGCCTATTCAAAAATCTCCCCTGCAGAAGCATTGAGGGTATAATATTCAATCTTGTGAATAAGAAAGCTCTGCAGTATCATGGGATAGTAAGATAGTACATATGGGGGGAGTAAAGATTTTGGGGGAAAGAGACAAAAAGCCAAAGGTGAACAAACTTGGTGGGCTCTTAAGATAAAATGGTGTAATCAGTTTCTAAGACATGCTTTTTGATAAAAGAAAACGTTTTGGATTTGCCCATATCAGAAATATGATTAGCCGACATTCCAACTAACATCAGTTTCTCAGCCAGGGCTTTCAAACAAATCGATCTGTGAGTATCCTGTTTCAGAATGGCTAGCAAGCCATCTTCAGCACAGAACAGTTTTAGTCTTAGTTTGAAGGCAAAGAGCCATGCTCTTGCTACCAGGGATGTTTGTCCAAATTTTGCCTGCGACACAACATTTGATACACAACAGGGAATATTCAGTATTTTTCTTAAAAACTGGGCCGGAGATTGATCAATATTATCAGAGATAGCTTTGATCCAAATAGCTGAGCCATAAAGAATAAGGGGGGCCACTTTCAACTTGAAGGCTTGCACAACTCCAGGAATATATTCCCCCCCCTTATTACGGAAAAACCTATTTATAGCATTTGACATGATTTCACTTTGTTGAACACTGTTCTAAGTTGGGTGATTCAAGACAAATCTTCCAGGAAAAGGATTCCCAAATAGGAGAAAGCCTTAACCTGCTCAATATTGGACCCATTGACTGACCATTGAAGCAGGTTCCATATGCTTGTCTTGGTAAAAATCAAGATCTTAGATTTCAGACAATTAATCACCAAGCTTTCTCAGGATCAGGAACTGGAGAAAGATTGCAAAACCCTTTGGGGATTAACCCTGGTTTGAGACAAAATTACAGCATCATCTGCATAAATCAGGACAGGGACACAGGTCTCAACCAGTTCCAGTGGGTGGCAGCAGTCATCAAAGATTGATCCTAATAATTTAGATATACATTGAATAAAGAAGGCACCAGCAAATATCCCTGGTATACCCTCTTTTCCATGGTAAATAAATGTCTTAACTGCCCTTCATACCCCCAGAGTACTTGAGCAATTGAGCCCAAATATAGTCACTGGACAAGTTCTAGGAGCCTTTTGTCCACAGTAGTTTGATTAAGTTCATTCCACAATCTTATCTTATTGTCTTTACTGTTTTTGCAACTGGAGTCATAAACAGCAAACCCTCATCCCATGATAAACTTCATTCCACAGGAAAACATAAAAGAATTAAAGGTTGCTACTGCAAAAGTTGTCATGTAATTTGACAACAGCTGCTAGAAATTTTGCCACATGCAGAGTAGTTTGTTTGTCTCTAGTAACCTGGATGATTTTGCTTCTAGAGAGAGAAAGTTCCGATTAAATAAAGGGGAGATCAGTTTATCTCTTAGAGCTGAAAATTTGGGACAATCAAGCAAATTATGATTCACAGAGTCAATTTTACTGCTGCTGCAATTACAGAGCCAATCTGAGTATTCCACAATCTGGGACAATTCCATCCAATCCAAAAGTTACTTGATAATCAGAATATAACTTTCCAAAGAGGAAAAGAGGCTAATTGCTCAATAGCAGGATGGGTCCAGTTTTTACTTGTTCTTAAATATTGGGACAATAACAGAATGTCTCCATTAATCAAGCATTTACCCACTGGAATTAATTTGTATAAAAACTGGAGCCAAGACTGTGGTCCACCATTGTGGATTGGCCCTGAATAACTCACTAAGAATTAGATCAGAGCCAGCATTCCCTAATTTTAATCCATTAATAAGGCATATAACTTCCTTGATTGATACTTCAGGCCAAGGTGCAGTTAAATCAAGAGAAATAATAATCAAAGATGTACTAGGTGCATTTGCATCAGAAAATAGCCTCTTGACAAGGTCTTCCCATGTCAAGGGGGCAATACAGTATGGGATTTTAAAATCTGGAGTAATAGTAGTGTTAACAATGGACCAGAAGGCCTTGTTATCATTGCTGTTAATAGCTGAAATGAGACATCCCCATTCCTTACTCAAGGCCATCTGTCTCCTCATCTTAATCAGCTTTGTATACATTTTTTTCAGTTCCATCAACTCTCAGAGAACTGATATTGTACAGTTACTTTAAAACTCACAGTTCTTCTGTTGTATGCACCTCTGCATTATTCTACAGTCACTATTAAACCAGCTATTCCTCTTCACTTCAAAAGATGTCCTATCAAGGTTCTTTTTTCACATAGAGAGAGCTAAACAGTTCTAATACCGCATGCAAGTTATACAAACAGTTGGAAACTGAGTCTGACTGCAGAACCCTGTTAATTAAGGTGTTACACAGAATGGAACCTATTATAGTACAAACCTTATCAATAGAGTTAGAGCTCCAGCATAATGGACAAAGTTGATTTTGATTTTGGGAGAGAGAAAAGCTTTGTGCTGGAACAGAATAGTGTTCCAAAGAGAAGTCTTTAGAAAAAGAGGCTGGGAGATGATCACTTCCCATAAAATCACCAACTTTTAAATGCTTAAAATGGGAAAGATATTCAAGTGGAACCGGAATATAATTTATTATGCTGGCTCCTCTGGGGCTCATGTAAGTAAAACCCGCAGATCTGTCTACCTCTAAATAACTATTCAATGGAATAAAATTTCTTTGGATCACAAATTTAGCAAACTCTAAACCACCACTGCTTTATTACAACATACTTAGATTTTCTGTTGTGCCAAGCATGGCTGAGAAATCATCATCAGGACCTACTAATTTGGATAGAAGAATATTTGGGTGAAGTGCTGCCAAACATGCAAAGCTGTTTGGCCCAATCCACCGAGCACACTCACACAAACCTGGGAGTCCACCTGGATGCCGTGGTCAAGGCTCCATGTTGATTTCGCTGGGCCATTCCACGGACAGCTATTTATGGTCATGGTCAACTCCTACTCAAAGTGGCTGGAGATAAGCCCCATCTCCGCCACCTCCTCCAAGGCTACCATCTGGGCCCTTCTCAGGATCTTCATGATGCACGGGTTGCCAGACACCATCATCTCAGACAACGGGTCAGCGTTCACATTGGAAGAATTCCAGGAGTTCCTTTGCAGCAACCTGATCAGGCATGTGAGATCTGCACCTTTCCACCCTGCCACCAATGGACAGGCTGAACAGATAGTGCACACCACCAAAGAAGCCCTTAGCTGCCTGACAGAAGGAGACTGGGAATTCCATCTGGTCTGTTTCCTCTTGGAGCAATGGACCACTCCCAACCCAGTCAACGGGCACTGCCTGGTGGAACTCCTGATGGGCCAGCAGCCCGCGATCCTCTTGGACAGACTACATCCAGACAGGGCCCCGGAATTGTGCAGTCTGTCCAAGCAGAGGGAGGTGCCCCGAGGGTTCTTCCTGGAGGACACCGTGTATAGCCAGAACTACAGCAAGGGCTCCCCATGACTAGCTGGCCGAATAATCCACCTCACAGGTCCCGTGTCCTACGAGGTTTCCATGGAAGACAGCCAGGTCCTGCAGAGGCATGTCAACCAGCTGGGACAGTGCCTGCTCCCAGCTTCAGAGAATGCCCCTGCTTCGGGTAACGTTGACGTGGATCTGCTGGACAGCCCCGACTGCGAAACTACCAATGAGAGTTTTCAGAAGCAGTCTCCCATCCCTGTGGCCCAACCTGAAAACAGGACACCTGCCTCTGTCTCCACGTCGGAAGAGGCTCTTCTATCTCCGCAGCCGAGTATACCAATCGATTTGCCAGCCAGGGCTCCTGACACCCCGGTTCCGGCTCTTAGGAATTCCCTGTGGGAGCACCAGGCCCCAGCCTACCTCAAAGACTATGTCACCTAGGCTGGGTTTGAACTATGGGGGGAGGGATGTTATGTCCACTGACAGCCACTAGGCACCAGCAGTATGCAACCCGAGCTTGGCTCCAAAGAACAATAGGGCCTAGGATCCTGAACCTCCAAGTTTGCACCTATAGGAACTGTGGCAGGAAGTTTAAACCTTCCAATGGGACTGGTGGGTGTGTCTCTGGGACTGTATATAGTTGGCCCTATATACAAGTTGGCTCTATATACAATAAACTAAGAGCTGTAATCTTGCCTTGTCCGGCTTCTCCATGCGTTGAACCAGTACGCAACAGGGTGGGACCTTACTTTTCACTTTATCCCACTCCCCACACTATTTCCTCTGTCCCTCCTCTTGGCAATCTTTCCCCCATCCCTTGACAATCCTTCTCTCATTCCCACCAACCTCTTTTATCTGCCCCCCACCATTATCAGCTATGTTTACTATTTAATTTATCTGTATCCTGCCTTTCTCCACAAAGGGGACTCAAAACAGCTTTCATTATTTTCCTCTGCTCCATTTTATCTCTATTGTAAGTTAAGATGAGGCTGAGGTCAGAATGGCTTTCTTGATGAGTGCAAGTTGTAACCACCAGAGTTGCATACATGTGTGAGGCATTCCAATCCTGAAGGATATGGGGTAGGATTTTGCCTTCCACTCTCCTTCCAATGATTGCACTGCTGCACCAAATCTTCCCTTGTAGCATACACTACCATGCTTGCTTGCTTGCTCTCTCCAAACCTTATCACTTGTCCAAGCAAATCCTCCTCAAGGTCCTCTTGTGACTACTTGCCTGCCTACTGAAATGCCTTGACCTACTTCAGTCACCAAATGCCTGACAAGTCTGTCTCTTCTTCATGTCCTTCAAACTAAGACTGTGATCAGACAAGCAGTTTGGCCCGACATAGCCACCCCTCCCCTCTAGATCAAATGGGCATGATCCACTGTGCACATCTGGCTCCTGGGCCCCACTTATCCCTGCCTTTTGCTAAAACAACTCCCGACAAATTCCAGTGGCTACCTTGACAAGGCCTTTCCATGGCAGGTTTCTGTGGATCTGATCGCCTGGGCATGCCATGGAAACACATGAGTGGGGTGATTGTTCCACTCTGTTCCCAACACATCTTTTTTTAAAAAACCACACTCCAATGTGTGCTTCAGCACTTCTGTAGAATGTGGCTAGGAGCACATGTGCAATTGTCTGTTTCTGTGCATGCACAGTGGGACTTAGAAAGAAAGCAACCAACCCAGCTCTGGGTCTGTGGTTGTGGCATGTTAGCGATGTGAATGACCAACCAAGAGGCCATGGCACTATGATGCTGGCTTAGGGGGTGTTATATGATTGACATAAAGCATCCCAAACTCAAGCAGCTTATTTAGAGCCAATATACTGTCATGGCAAACTGGTCGCATGACCACACCCTAAGTGTCTGCACTGCCAGATTTCCTCACTGCACACTGCTGTCTGTTACTACGTATATGATTAATTTTCTTTTATTTATGTGGTTCAAGGCAGATTTAATGGAACTATTCTATTTTAATAAAGTATAATTCTACTATTTACCAGCAAAAAAAGTGCTTTTAAATTTATATTTTCAATTGAATCATTAAGCGAATGCTTACAGCTTTCTATAGCTTTTAAATAAACATGATTTAGATGTATGGAACTATGGTATGATAATGCTTTAATATTTTAATTATCCTGTTAAAATGAAAGATAATTAATTCCAACAGCTGTTGGTTTAAATCTCTTAGGTATCTCTTATGCAGATCATAACAAAACAATATTCTGATATTTTAATTATAGTGAAGCCCACTGGTACTAAGATAGTTTAACAGAAATCCCCTTACTTGCCTTCCTCTTTATATACAGAAGTTTACTCCTACAAAAATTCTGCAGCTATAAGTTTACATCTATATACTAATTCCCAAAATCCCCTCCGCATGCAGATACTTATTTCTGCCAACAGAGGGCTAATTCTCCCCCAACAGGTTTCCTATATACTCAGGAGACTCTATGGGTCTGAAGAAAAATCCAAGAAGTAAAAAAAAAAAAAAAACCACACCATAACCCAACACCTCAGGGAGGGTTGAATTCCCCCCAATACCTTTTGAAATAGCTGCCACAGGGATCTACTCCAGGCCCTGCTCACATCAACAGTGAGAGTCTAGAACATTGGGGGGGGAGGCTTCTAACCAGTTCTGTCAGTAACAGGTAGGGGAAGGGGGCAGGGCTCTTTCCAGACTTATTTTGGCCTTTCAGGGAGGGATCCTCAGGGCCATGGTGGAGTCTAAGAAGGGCTGGGTCTGGGGAAAGAAGAGGCCTTTCCTGAAATAATGCCACATAGTCCAGCTTCCAAAGCAGCCATTTTCTCCAAGGAGACAGATCTCTGCTGTCTAAAGTTCAGTTGTAATTCTGGGGGGTGTCAAGGTTCCACTTGGAGGTTGGCAGCTCTAGGTCTAGCACCCTCTCGATGACTTGATACCACCTGACTTGCATGATTCAACTAGGCCTGGCTGCTTGCTACTGTTCAACAGCAGCCACCCTATGAAAACCAGTGTGGAGCAGCAGTTAGAGCTTTGAAGAAGGGTCTGCAGTGTTCGGTGTGCATTTTTGATCATAGAGACTTATGGACGGTAAGGAGATTCTAAAGTTTAGTTTCTTTTGCAGTTGGACTGGCAAGCGGATTGTAAAGTGTTTTTTTGGTGTTTTTTTTTGGAGTAAAGGGTTCACTACCCCAACTTCACAAGATCTGCTTGCTAAGAGAAAGGCTGGATTCTCCAATGAGCGTGCTTTTAATGCAACAAAAGGAAGACCTCTTATGAGTCAAGATGTTTAAGGAAGTGAAGATGTCCCTGGAAAAAGGAACTTGGTTTACATCATGAATGGACAGATCCAGATTTATAAAAGCTAAATGGAAAAAGAAGATACATCTAAGATGGAGGAAGATAAATTGTTGTAATGTTCTTGCTAAGGGAATATTGGTTTTAAATATTTTGCCGGGGGGGAGGGGGGAGCAAAGCATAAAAGCGTAAACGGAGAGGCCAAATTTTCTTAAGGGCTGTGTCTATGTGTGTTTCAGCTTTGGAATTACTTTCTGTCTAGTCTGCTAAGCAGGTTTTGTCAACAGAAGTGATGACTGGTGGGCACTCTTCATGTTTCAAAGTAACTGAATAAGAGTAACCACTATTCTATAAGCATTGTACAACCTCCACACTTGGGTTTTTAGTTAGGTTCTTTTTACTTTCTCCTTTAGATTGTAGAATTTTCCCTCCCCATTTTCTGTTGTAGTTTTATAGAAATGCAAATAAAAAATTCCCCTTTGCCCCCCCCCCCAAAAAAAAACCAATTAAATTTCCAAGGCATTTAATTTCATTTTTCTCTACTAACAGAGCACGACTCTCTGCAAAAAGCCTCAAACCAGAGCTGGGTACTGCAAGCCAGTTTGGGCCACCAATCTGAAAAGCCCACCTCCTCTGCCTACTTACCCACTCTAGAACCACCGATTTCGGGAGGGGGTTTGAAAGACCTGAATCAGATTGAGGTGACAAGAGAGGAAGTCCTACGACTGATGGATAATTTAAAAACAAATAAATCACCAGGCCCGGGTGGCATTCATCCAAGAGTTCTGAAAGAACTCAAATGTGAACTTGTGGATCTCCTTACATTAATATGTAATCTTTCTTTAAAATCTGCCTCCATTCCTGAGGACTGGAAGGTAGCTAATGTCACTCCCATCGTTAAAAAGGGCTCCAGGGGAGATCCGGGAAATTATAGGCCTGTCAGTCTGACATCGATACTGAGCAAGTTGGTGGAAACTGTTATTAAGGAAAGAATTAGTAGGCACATTGATGAGCAAAAACTATTGAGGCAGACTCAGCATGGGTTCTGTAAGGGAAGATCTTGTTTCACTAACCTGTTAGTGTTTTTTGAGGGAGTGAACAAACATGTGGACAAGGGGGACCCAATAGATGTTATTTACCTTGACTTCCAGAAAGCTTTTGATATAATTTCTCATCAAAGGCTCCTAAGTAAGCTCAATAATCATGGGATAAAAGGACAAGTCCTCTTGTGGATCAGAAACTGGCTTATAAATAGGAAACAGAGTATAAATGGGAAACTTTCTCAGTGGAGGGTGGTAAGCAGTGGGGTACCACAGGAATCAGTACTTGGCCAGATGCTTTTTAATTTGTTTATTAACGATTTAGAATGGGGAGTAAGCAGTAAAGTGGCTAAATTTGCAGATGATACGAAGTTGTTCAGGGTGGTGACAACCAGGGAGGATTTTGAGGCACTCCAAAGGGATCTGTCGAGGATGAGTGAGTGGACGGCAACAGGGCAAATGGGGTTCAATGTGGCCAAGTGCAAAGTGATGCGCACTGGAGCCAAAAATCCTAACTATAAATACACGTTGATGGGTCTGAACTGGCAGAGACGGACCAAGAGAGAGATCTTGGAGTCGTAGTAGATAACTCAATGAAAATGTCTAGACAGTGTGTAACTGCAATAAAGAAGGCCAACGCTATGCTGGGGATTATTAGGAAGGGAACTGAAAACAAATCAGCCAGTATCATAATGCCCCTGTATAAATCACTGGTGAGACCTCATTTGGAATACTGTGTACAGTTCTGGTCACCACATCTCAAAAAGGATATTATAGCATTGGAAAAAGTGCAGAGAAGGGCAACTAGAATGATAAAAGGGTTGGAACACCTTCCCTATGAAGAAAGGTTAAAACACTTGGGCCTCTTTAGCTTGGAGAAACGACGGCTGAGAGGTGACATGATCAAGGCTTATAAGATTATGCATGGGATAGAGCAGGTTGAGAAAGAAGTACTTTTCTCCCTTTCTCACAATACAAGAACTCGTGGGCACTCCATGAAATTGCTGAGCAGTCGGATTAGAACAGATAAAAGGAAGTACTTCTTCACCCAAAGAGTGATTAACACATGGAATTCGCTGCCACAGGTGGTGGTGGCAGCTACAAGCATGGACAGTTTCAAGAGGGAATTAGCTAAACATATGGAGCAGAAGTCCATCAGTGGCTATTAGCCACAAGGTATAAATAGGAACTCTCAGTCTGGAGCAGGTGATGCACTCTATTCTTGGTGCTGGAGGGGGCAGCAGTGGGAGGTCTTCTAGTGTCCTGGCCCCACTGCTGGATCTCCTGATGGCACCTGGTATTTTTGGCCACTGTGTAACAGAGTGTTGGACTAGATGGGCCATTGGCCTGATTCAACATTGGCTTCTCTTATGTTCTTATGTTCTTATGAATCTGTCTGCAAAGCCACGGCACAGCAGCCCATGCAACAGACCTGTATTACAGGATCATCAAACCCACCCATCCCATGTGGTAAATCCCAAAGAACACACCCCCACCCCAAAATGACTGTAAATGGAAACAGAAGGGGGCTCATTTCACACCACCATGTAAGAAACAGAAAATTGTCATTACTGGTTCTGATGCTGCTTTTAAAGCTTTGTGTGAGAACATGACAAGGCTAATGGGTCAGATGGGCCACTTCTAAACTGTCATTTTTGTCACTTGTTTGTCCCTATTGCTTCAGGATCCCCCCCCCCATGTGCTTTGCTGTCTCTAGTAGTTCCAGAGGGAGCAAAACACATGTGGAAAAGGGGGGACCCAAAGCAATAGGGACAATGTTATCTTACTGTTTTATGTTATGGTTTTAATATCAAAATAAGTAAATAATATTAATCATTTAAAGAATTTAAGCCATGTAGTTGTTCAAAAGCTATGTATACTAGACAGTCTATACATAATTTAAGTGAATGCTTTTCTGTCTTTACTTTAGAAATCAGTTCAGCCCAACATTACAAAGGTTGACGAATGGTGAATTAATAAATTTAAAGTATTTAATTTTATTTAAAAATATTTCTACATAGAGTTTAATTTACATTTCTGTTGTTATTGTGTTTCCTTCTTAATAAAGTTTGTTGATAACAAAATGGTCACTTTTATTTCCTATATTTTCCCTTCCAAGCCTTTACACTCAAGTGCATTAAAGCCCTCTTCATAAGGCCACTTTATAGTAATGAAGTAATTTACTAATAACATAGCAAATTTATTATTTAACTAGGCATAAGACCCATTGTGGAAATAAATACAATGAGCTCTAGAAAGAGGCTCTGGGAGAGTGCCCCAGCCTTAGGCACTCAGCGTCAATTTGCTGTGGCCACCTCAGCAGGGTATAATGACACAGAGTCCACCGTTTTCTCCAGGGGAACTGATCTCTGCCATCTGAAGAGCAGATATAATTCTGTGTGATTTCCATCCCTCCCCTGGAGATTGGTAAGAATGGTTCCCCATGAGAGAATGGCTGGTTTGGTGGGTGGAGTCTATGGCATCGTACCTGTCTGAGGTCCCACCACTCCTCGAACCTCACCCTCTTCTGGCTCTACCCCTCAGATCTCCAGGAATTTTCCAACCTGGAATTGGCAACCCTATCTCCTTCCCAGCCAGCCATCAACCTACCTTTATCTGCCCCTGATCTCTACCATCTGGAGAGCAGTTTTAATTCTGTGTGATCTCCAGCCCTCACTTGGAGATTGGCAGCAGTGATTCCCCAGGAGGAAAAGTACAGTCATTCTTCACAGTGGAGACCAAAGCAGATTACATCATTCTCCTCTTCCCCTTTTGATCTGTACAACAACCCTGTGAGGTAGGTTAGACTGAAAGACTGTGACTGGACCAAAATCACCTTCTCAACTTCTACAGCAAGAACATGGGTCTAGCAGACCCTGCTCTGGAGCACTAACTGCCACACCCAAGTTAGCCAACCTACAGATGGAGCCTGAAGATCGCCAGGTATCACAACTGAACTCCAGATAACAGATCTCTCTCCCCTCCGGAGAAAATAACTGCTTTGGAGGGTGGGCTCTATAGCATTCTATTCAGCTGAGGCCTTTTCCCTTCCCAAACTCTGGCTTCTGTAAACTCCATCACAAAATATCCAGGAATTTCCCAACCTGGAGTTGGCAACCTCAGTCAGGCCTGGCCCCTATGAGTTCCTCACAATGGCCTGGAAAGAGTTTCCTTCAGCGTTGGAAATGGCCAACGTGTAAAACAATTATATATATATAGGATTATACTTGATAAAATCACTACACAAATTGTTGCTATGGCTCTTCACATGGTTTTTTTCTGTGTGGGCTTTTTTCCACGTGGGCTTTTATGTCTGTGGCTTATTTCCATGTGGGCATTTTTCTGTGTGGGCATTTTTCCACGTGGGCTTTTTTCCTGTGAGCATTTATGTCCGTGGGGTTTTCTCCGTGGGCTTTTTTTTCTGTGGGCTTTTTTCTGGTCACCCTTTTAGGGACAGCTGTAACTGACCACCTGACAGATCTCCCAGTGAAAGATGAAGATCTAGCCTCTTTACACATCATCTCCCTGAGATGTGTTTTAAATTTACCAGTTTTTTCAATCATTTTGGCCTGGGTGGGTATAAATTTTCCTCTGAGGAGGATGACCTAGGTGAGGGTGAGGGAGAACTTTTCCCCCTCTAAGTCAATTTTGTCCCTGGGGGCCAGACACCCTCTGCATATCCCTGGTTCCAGCTACAGCACCATCTATTGCCCCTGATAACCCCACCCCCCAGTATGCTTGTGGGTGGGAACATCACTTGAAATTGGGGCATGCAGGACAACCTCCAAGACTGTAACATCTAGTCGGCTGTGGCTGGGATAAAAAGAGTGGGTAAAAATGGTGTGGCTGCCATATTGGAGTTTCCTGTGCTTGCTGGGTAATTCTGAAAAATTGGGATGGCCTGGGAGAAGGGAAATGCTCCCATGAAAGAACCACTCAATCTTTTCTCTGTACCAGTGAAATTGTGCCCTTGCTGCTCATGGGAGGGGGGAGGGAATCTCACCTCTAGTGCCATGGAACATTCCCCAAAGACCCAGAAGTTTCCAGGTCCATGCAGGGAAATTCAGCCACGGTAGCCTCCATATGGTTAGAAGGCATTTGTACAAGCCTTAGTGAGGCTTGAGTCACCAGCAGCAAAGAGGCTGGGGAGAGACCTGAAGCTTTGGGCCTTCCTGCCTTGCTCAGGGTCACAGGTTCAACAATCATGCCCTGGATCTGCCATTCTCCTGTGCTGAAGCTTGAGGCAGAAAAGGCTTGTCCTTTAACAGGTCTTTCTTTTTCTTATATCCTGACCTAGAGACTCTCTTAGACTTTTCCTCTTCAATGCTGAGGAGATCCAGGAATGGTAAGTTATCTAGATTTATTAGCCACAAAAGAAGAACTAGGCTTGAGCATCCTGGTGGAGTTGCAGGGCTATCAAAACTGGAAGGGCAGCATTGCTCTCATCCAGGAAAATCCTACAAAATTTGCATAGTTTTGCCTGGTGCTAGAGAATCCAGTCCCTAACCAGTATGGATGACTTCCCCCACTGAAGGAGAACCCTGCTGTTTTCAGTAGTAGTATGTAAAAGGTAGATACATATTTGTGATTGTCCCTTCCCCTGAAACATAAGAAGTTCTTTCCTTTCTCTAGCCCTTATAATCCCCAGTAAAAACAACCTGTAAGCATCTTCCGAACTCCACTATTTCTCTATTGAAAATAATGGCCATAAAGAGGTTCTAGAGTTAATGCAGCGGATGTCATACCAACATAGTGTAAAACCACATTTGTTATTGTTCTGACCTGATGCTAAAAGCTTATAAGTATGTTCTCTGATTTTCAGTTATTTGTTGGTAATACTTCACTGAAGCAGATGCAAAGGGCGGTTAATTCAGTATTTATTGTTTTAGTGATCTTTATAGTGAAATAGTTTTAATGTGTCATTTAGCCAACAATAATACTTTCACAAATTCTCATTTTATATCTGTATGTACACCACTAAGTGGGGCATTTCAAGAGATACACACATATTGCCAATATAACAAGTAAAAGCCATAATAAATTATTATTGACATAAGCAGCTAAGATATATCCACTGAACAAACAAGTTAATTGTAAACAAGAAGACTGAAACATAAACCATTTAATAAAAATACAGATTCTAAAATTCTAGTGATAGTACTAAAAGCTTTCATTTACCTTGTGGTTGACGACTTGGGTGGTAGATCTGAAGATCAAAAGGCTGTGCACTAGTTTTTTGTATTACACTAACATTTTGACCTGTCCATTTGTTGGCTTTGGACAGTGTGTTTGTCCTCCAGTCTGTCCAATATACTTCACTCCCATATAAAGAGACAGCAAAGGGGTGGGAAAGATATTCATGGCCTCGTATAATTTCAATCATGTCAGTTCCATCATATAGTGCTGAATAAATAGCATCTGATCTGAAACATAACCCAAAATGTGAATTAATTTTTAAAAGAAAGAGAACCATAAAATAATGTGAGATAATACTGAAATCACATCTAATGCAAAAAGGTCTATGAACATAATTATGACCTTGTAACAATATTAGACAAATTAGGAGCAATTATACAACACATGAAAAAACTATATTTTCCTTAGAAAAATGTTGTGAATTCAAAAGATTTTTTTTAAAAAAATGATTACTAGTAAAGTGTCAAACCATGCTATGGTCAATGTGTTGATCAATGACCGTGACTAAAATCTATCAGCTGACTGTTTTGTGGGTCTCTACAACATAGAAGCACCTGAGCTGCGAGACGTGGATGCCTTCATGCAAGCCCTACGCTGCCAGTTTGAAGACCCTCTCAAACTAGAGAAGGCTCCTACCTGCATCCATGGCCTGAGGCAGGGCAATCAATTGGTACAGGAGTTCTCAGATGAGTTCAAGTCATACACCACTAAACTTCAAGGGTGGCCCAAAGAAGTCCTGATTGAGTTCTACCAGATCAGGTTGAATACCACCATCCTGGAGAAGGCACTGGCCCAAGACAACCCCCTAACATTGAGGGAATAAATACACATGGCTTGAAAGGCTGAAAACCCTCACAACTTGGTGAAGCTGTATCAGCATAAGGCCTTGGGGGGGGGGGAGGATGGAAGACAAAAACCTTTTCAAGGCAGAGGACCGCTGCCCGGAGGTGATCGGGAGAACAGGATGAGTCTAGGGCTGTGCCTGAGCTGTGGGAAGTTGGGTCACTTCTCCACAGAGTGCCCCAGAGCCAGAAGCTTGGAGAGGGAGCATCATGAGGAACCAAAGGAGAAGACCAGGACACCTAGGAAGTGTCCCAAAACTCTGAAAGCTCTCCAAGCCAAAGCTTGTGACACCCTGGAAGGAACCTCCTCCTTCAGCAACACTGAAGTACAGTCGGCAGGAAAAGACTGGGATCTGCTGTAAAAGTCGCCAACCAGCAGGTCCAAAACAGTCCAGCACATGAATCGGTGAGACACATCTCCCACTTGTTCTATTTGACTGTTACCATAATTAACCTACATCTGGGTGATGACCCTTATAGATTCTGGGTGCAACAGAGATTTAATAAGCCCTGCAACTGTCACGGGACTGGGGACGAAGGTGCAGAAACTAAAGGAGCCCATAGTATTCTCTCGGATGGTGCTCCCATGAAGGAGGCTTACCAGTATCATATGGTGCATTTGCCAGTGGGGGTGTCGGCACAATGGGAGATGTGGTCCTTTGTGATTAAACCTGTGACCAAGTTCCCAATGGTGTTAGGCAGCCCATGGCTCCATGCTCATAACCCCTATGTACAGTGGAGCATAGACACCCTCATGGTTTTAGACCCACAGTGCTGGGAGCACCTCTGGCACCCAGAGTGGGGGGGAGAGCCACATCTGGCAGCAGAGTAGGTGTGCTTGGCACAGGAGGACCTGAACTTAATTCCCACAGAGTAAAGAGACTTGGCCAGAGTGTTTGAGGAAGAGGAAGCAAATGAGCTGCCTCCCCACCTTAAGACTGATTGTGCTATCAAAATTCTCCTGGGTCACAAATTACCCAAAGGGAAACTATACGCCATGAGCCCAGCCAAGAAGGAGGAGTTACGAAGGTTCATTGACAAGAACTTAAGCTGGGATTTTATCCATCTGGCCACCTTCCCCTTTGACAGCTTCCATGCTATTTAGGAAAAAGAAACATAGGGGCCTAAGACTGTGTACTGAATACTGGGGGCTAAATGCAGTGCCTTTGTCTAACACCTGCCCCCTCCCCTCATCAAAGACTTGTTGGCTAAGGCGTCCCAAGAAATTATTTTTACCAAGTTGGATTTAAGGGATGCCTATTTTAGAGTGTGCATCCAGGAGGGTGATGAGCATAAGACTGCTTTCAACATGCCGCTGGGGCAGTTTGAATATCTGGTCATGCCATTTTGGTTGGCTGGAGCACCTGGGGTGTTCATGAATTTAATCAATGAAGTGCTACACAGGTACCTATTTAAAGGGGTAGTGGTTTATCTTGATGACCTGTTGATTTATTTGAAAGATAAGGAAATGTATGTGAAGTTAGTGTGAGAGGTCCTAAAAGCCCTCTACAGCAACCACCTCTATGCCAAACTCTCCAAGTGTGAGTTCCACAAGGAGGAACTGGACTTTTTGAGTTACCGCATATTTGGACAGGGGTTAGGCATGGACCCCAAGAAAATCCAGGATGTGGTGGGGTGGGGGCTTCATGCATGAGACGGTAATTACAATTGTTCCTGGGGTTCACCAATTTCCATAGGCCATTCATCCCCAATTTTGACCAAGTCACATTGCCCCTCATTAACTTATTAAAGATGAAGGGGAAGGGGCAGGAGTGCAAGCAGCCACCTTGATTGGTCCCTGAAATGCCAGCAAGCATTTGAAAAACTGTGGGTTTTTTTACTTCAGAACCTGTGTTGCACCACCTCGATGAAACAAAGCAATTCATTGTGCAGATTGATGCTTCTGACATGGCCATAGAGGGCATCTTGCAAAAAGGGGAGGGTGGAAAATTGCATCCCTTGGCATATGTTTCAAAGAAGTTCTCCAGGGCTGAAAGAAATTGGGCAGTGTGGGACAAAGAAGCTGCCGCCATCAAGCTTGCCCTTGTCACTTGGAGGCATTGGTTAGAAGGGGCTAGGGTTCCATTTGAGGTGTGGACTGATCACAAAATTTTGGAAGCTCTTAAGGCCCCTAGGCAGCTGAATGCCAAACAGCTTTGATGGGCAGAGTTCTTCTCAAAGTTTTGTTTCATGTTGAAGCACCTCCCCTGCAAGTCAAATTTCCTGGCTGATGCTTTGTCCCACCTCCCTCAACATACCAGCCAGTGTGATGAGGTAGTAGACACTATGTTCCTGCCCACTCAGCTAGGAGGTGCCATGATGACACGTAGCCAAGTGAAGGGGGCACTGACTCACAGCCGTGGGTAGAAAAATTCAAAGCTGCCCTCTCTGATAAAGACAAAGCAGAAATTGAAAAAAGACGGGACATTGATCCAAAGGGACAATGGGTGCTGGTACCAACAAAAGACCCAGAGTCCCGGGGACCCTCAGAGGAGAAGTGTTGACCATGGGACATCATAATAAGCTGTTGGGACATTATGGCTATTTAAAGACTCTGAACCTCACACAGAGACAATTCTGGTGGCCCCGCATGAGGGGGGACATTTCTAAATGTGTATCTTCATGCCAAACTTGTCTCATGAGCAAACAGTAGGCCAGGAAGGTGCTGGGGTTGCTGCAGCCATTAGAAACCCCAGATCGACCCTGGTTAGTGATTTTGATGGATTTTATCACCGACCTGCCACCGAGCCATGGAAAAATGGTGATTTGGGTGGTTGTGGATTTATTTTCTAAACAAGCCCATTTTGTTCCTTGCAAACAGATACCCACAACAAAGCAGTTGGCTCAAATATTCATGCAGCATATCATAAGGCTCCATGCTTTGCCCCACAAAGTAATTTCAGATTGGGGATCTCAGTTCATTACCAAGTTTTGGCAGGAACTTTTGAAATTTCTGGGAACTGAACAGAGACTTAGCAGTAGCTATCATCCTGAAACTGATGGGCAAATGGAATAAACCAACCAAGTTTTAGAGCAGTTTCTGAGGTGTTTCATTAGGATAATAAGGTGGACCTGTTCCCTTTTGCTGAATATAGCTATAACAATGTGGTGCACAGTTCCATTGGTATTCCCCCTTTCAAGGCTGTGCATGGATATGAGTGGGGTCTTTTGCCTACTCTGGCACCTGACAATCCAAGTGCTAGAGACACACATACCTGGTGGCCTAACCTGCAAAAGACTCTTGACAAAGCCAAGGAGGACTATAAACGCTATGCTGACAAGGGCAGAGGCCCAGAATGGGACTTGAAGCCTGGGGACTCTGTATATAGTTCCACGAAGAACCTGAAAGGAGTGCAACCAGGGGAAAAATTAGGGTGGAAGTACATCGGTCCATTCAATGTGGTGTGATTAATTAACAAAGTGACTGTGGAGGTTGAACTGCCGAACTGTCATGTGCACCCTATGTTTCATTTTAGTCTGCTGAAGAAAGATCCTGGACCCTTGAAATGGAAACTATATCCTCTGGCTCCTCCTCCTCTGAGGATCAATGGAGAAGTGCACCAGGAAATGGAAGATATTCTTGATTCTGTGATAAAGCGGGGGCATCTCTTCTACCTGGTCAAATGGAGAGACTTTGACCCCACCCATAATTAATGGGTTGAGTCTAAGCATGTAAAAGCTGACAAAATAATCAGTGCCTTCCATAAACATAACCTACTCAAGCCTGTGGGGTGAGGTGATGCTTGAGGGGGGCAGTATGTAAACCCATGCTATGCTTTGCTTGCTTTGGTTGCCATAACTGTTGGGGGGAGGGAATTCCTAAGGGGAGGGAGGTGGAGTGAGTGAATGTGAGTGCTTCTAGGAGACATAACTTCACAAGTCAACCTCCTTTCCCTCCTTTCTATTTCCCAGGGGAAGGTGTTCTTGAGAGGCTCTCTGTACCAACTTGGACTGTAGATAACCAAAATATATATCTTTCACTTGGTTGGGATGGTAACGTTAGACGTGGTGTGAATGTGATGTATGCTTGGAGGACAGAAGGGGCTTTTCTTTGAATTATCTGTATTAAGCTTGTACCCGCCAAAAGTCTTCAGTTCTAACACAGTGACTTACAGGATCTCGCATACACTTCAATAAGTGTATTGCTGCCAAGAGAGAATTGTTGAGTGTAACTGGACTGGGGGTCTGACATAAAGTTATTGAAGTTTGTAATAATAATGTTCGGAAAATGTCCAATTCACAATACTTGGCTGTATTATGAATTAAGTGTCATTTCCCCAAGAATTTCCTTCTAGTGCTGGAATCAAACTGAACTTCTGAGCACATGTAGATCAGCAAGGTGTTCTGGGATATATAGTATTCTAGACTGCCTGAGCAGTAATATCATATGCCCTGGAAACTGCATACCCCTTGGCTCTTTGTACCTCATGACTGTTTATGAAGATGTTCATAGCATCCCAGACGTATATGTAGTTTTCAGGGCATTTGATGTCCTAAACCAGGGGTGTCCAAACTACGGCCCACGGGCCAACTGCGGCCCGCGGGTCAGTTTTTATTGGCCCGCAGCAAATTCTGAAAATATAATTGAATATGGCCCGCACATGGTCACCAAGGTCTAGCGAGGGCCGGCAGCACGCTTGGAGGGACGCACGCTCCCGCGCCTCCCCGCCCCTCCCTCCCCGGACTCCCCAAGGCGCAGGCTCGGCTCCACGAACTGGCAGGAGACGCGCACGGCGGGGCAGGTGACTTTGGGCTGGGCGCCCCTCCCTCCCTGGCCGCGCGCCTTTGGGTTCCCCCTCCCTGCAGCACTTGGACTTGTGGGGCTTCCCGACCGAGCCGCCGAGGGCTCCGCGCTGCATTTCCCCCGCGCCGCTGCCGGACTCTGGCTTTCCTTCTGGTGCTAGCCTCCCCGGGTACTTCGGCCGCCTCCCCGGTTTCCCTCCGCGACCCACGCTTTCGGGCAGGTCCCTGCGGCGGGCGATTCCCTTCCTTTTGTAATCAATAAACAGTGTTTGCTTGGCTGCTTCCTCAGGAAAAGAAAAAAAAACCTCCAGCAGGCTCATGACTTCTGTTTTATTTTCCTCGAAGGCGGGGAAGCAAGGCTCCAGGCCGGGTGGCCCCCCTCAGGTGTGTGTGTGGGGGAGATACTGCAAGGCTGCAATCGTAAAAACACTTACTAGCGAGTAAGCTCCATTGACCTTATTTACGAATTACCTCGGGGGTATGTTATGTGGTTAAGACGCTGAATGCCGATCGTTAGGTCGGTGGTTCCAGACCTTAGTGCTGCATGAGGGAGTCCTGCCAACCTAGCAGTTCGAAAGCAAGAAATTGCAAATACATAAATAGGTACCACTTCAATGGGAAGGTAACAGCTTTCCGTGTGCCTCGGCCTCCAGTCATGCCGGCCACGAGATGGGCACTGCATCCCTAGAGTCGGATTTGACTGGCTTTCCAGCAAGGGAAACGTTTACCTTTACTATGTTATGTTTAGGATTGTGCACTTCAAGGTGGGGAAAGGGGTGATGAGATGAGGAGGGGTCCCTGCAGACCCACAGGATTAGATTCAAAGGGGGAAAAAATCTTCCAGAGTCTGACTTCTGCGCAAGGTTGAAACCCTGTATCCTTTAACCCCCACACACCTTTTTCCAACTTTCACCTGCAGATTCAATATGTCCCTTCTTGTGTGTGGCCCGGGCCTTTGCTTATTTTTCTGTATTTGGCCCTCACCAAAAAAACTTTGGACACCCCTGTCCTAAACTATATATGCCAGAGTCCCTGCCCCTGAGATTCTGCTGTTTCAGATGGAAGGGTGCATTGGAGATACTGCTG
The DNA here is from genome assembly GCA_029375565.1 of Gekko gecko. Lineage (NCBI taxonomy): Eukaryota > Metazoa > Chordata > Lepidosauria > Squamata > Gekkonidae > Gekko > Gekko gecko. The sequence continues at coordinate 56,245,328 of JAPDNY010000003.1, read as the reverse complement.
CAACCAGGAAAGTTTGCTAAAGGGAAGAAGATGGTGATGTGTGGCTTGGTGTGTACGTGAGAGAAGTATTTGGGCTACATCATGCTTCTGATGGTTTCATCAAAAGAGCAAAGAGGTTTCTGAAATTTCAGAATTAAGATATGAAAAGAACAAGTATTTTCCATTGTTAGACCTATGGATTACAGCAGGCATTGATGTATGTAACAAATCTACAGACCCAAAGGCCTACAGAACTAAACTTCAGGCCTTACGTCTTGGTGAGATTTTTGTTTGTTTGTGTATTTGGAAAATATTGGCAGAGATTCGAGAACATAGTTTCTAAGCAGTTTTGAGCCTTTGGTTCTTGGTGTTTGCTCTGTATCTAACCTGGGCAGAACTTGTTCTATTTGTAGCAACTCGAGGCAGAAATCTCGAATATTGTTGGCACTGAAGAGGTCAAGAGTCAGGGTAGCTAAGAACAGCTGAGGCAAGAGAGATGCGAATGCACCAGGTTTGAGAGAAAGAAAGACAAAGCATGGATGAGGAATAAAGTATTTTGGTTATGATTTTTAAGAGAAATGAAACATTCTGCCTTCCAGAGGGAAAATCTCACTTGCATCAGTATTGGATCTGAGGGTTTAATAATTTATGTACTCTGATGTAAATAAATCAAGTCAGACTGGGATTTAGGGGAACTGAGATACATAAAGAAGACTGGTAAGAAGTTTTGGCACCCAGAGTTTCAAATAAATGAGTTCATAAGGCTGTGTGGATCAACTTATCACCTTCCCCACATTCATTTAAATCTCTTGCTATGTGGTCACACTGCAATACCTATGGAGACTACAGTCTACAGTAATCTTTATGTTATCAGTCAGGCACTGCAATACCTATAGAGACTACAGTCTACAGTAATCTTCATGTTATCAGTCAGGGGACCCTAAAAGGAATTTTTGAAAGGAGCTGCGTGTGCATAAGAGGATAGCTCTCACTAAAACTTGTTTTCAAGGACAGTTTTCTGACAGTGACTATTTGGCCAGGATCAAGATGCAGGTACCCCAGACGTGTTAATTATTACCCAAGATATAATATGGTAGATGTTAGGAACAGTATCTAGGCAGCTTCCAATATTCTGGGATGAGCCTTGGAGAAGATGAGCCAGAACTCATTCAGGAGTTTCTGGTATTTTAAAGGGTATTAGAGAGAAAGCCAAAAAATGTGACATGACCCACATTGATTAAGAAGAATCCATATGTAGTTTGCGTATTTTCCCTTAATGTCAAAATGACCAGCCAAAGAGTTCTTGCTAGGGTTGTCAGCCCCCTGGAAGAGGTGGGAGTCCCCTGCTGCCAGGCCCTGCCCTCCTACTGCAGATCAGCTGGCTGGTGGGGGGACTTAGCAAGAAAAAGAGGAAGGCCCAGGCCAAGTTGCCAGTGTCACACAGGAAGTGATGTCATCATGCCAGTAACATCTGGGCAACACTCTGGTACATTTGGGCAAAAAAATCCATGGTAGAAGCTATTTTACCATAGAGTTTTTGCCCAAATAGCAGAGTATCACAATGACATCACAATGGGTGATTTCCCACTAAAGCTGCCGCGGGGTTGCGCCACCGTTTGCCCGAGATTTTTAGTCAATTTCACACCCGAAGCCGCGGGGCTGCATTTTGACCCGCGGCTTCGCCCGATTTCCCCCGCAGTTTCGTAATCCTGTTTTTTAGGATTACGATACTGCGGGGAAATCGAGCGAGCCGCAGGTCAAAATGCAGCCCCGCGCTTCGAGTGTGAAATTGACTAAAAATCTCGGGGCAAACAGCGGCGCAACCCCACGGCAGCTTTAGTGGGAAATCACCCAATGTGTTGATGACAGTTCCTGTGCAATGCTGGCAACATGGCCTGGACCTTCTTCTTTCTCCTGGTAAGTCCCCCGATCTCCGGGCAGTTGCCAGGATGGACCTGGCAACCCTAGTTCTTGTCAAGTTTCATGTGTCTTTACTGGGAGATCAACAACTATCTGGGAAAAAAATCAGAACTATTTATATGACAAATTCGGCCTCGATGACTGGTTTCATCATCTTTGTTAAGTGAGTTTACAGTACAAGATGGAGGATACCCTGAAAGGCATATATTTTCAATTTATTTTGGAATTTTTATCGTGCCCTACCCTGCAAGAGGGCTCAGGGTGGCTTACAACATGGCATCCATGGCATACAACAGAACACACATTACATTAATTAAAGCAATTCATTAAAACAGAACTACTAGTAATTAAAATTGAAATTAGTTGCTGTAGATTTTCCGAGTTGTGTGGCCATGGTCTTGGCATTGTAGGACCTGATGTTTCGCCGGTAGCTGTGACTGGCATCCTCAGAGGTATAACACAGAAAGATGGAGTACTCTCTGTGTCAAGGTGAGCAGAAAACTGATAGGCAAGTAATTTATTTCTACCCTGGAAGATGGGGTAGGTCTGAGTCAATTATCTAATGTAGTTCTCCAGGCTATTAACATGCTAATGGAGGAGCTTTCCTGAGGAGGTTCTTTTGTCTATGGATTGTTTCCTGAGGAGGAGCGTAGCATTCAGACAAGAATAAAAGAACATGAAAGACACTGCAGACTTGGCCAACCTTAAAAATCAGCAGTGGCTGAATATAGCCTAACCCAAACAGGACACAACATTTTGTTCCAAGACACTGAAAGACTGGAACGGCCACACAACCTGGAAAATCTACAGCAACTAATGAACTCTGGCTATGAAAGCCTTCAACAAAAAATTGAAATTACTGGTTTAAATAACCTACTGGCCACTTGGCAAATAGTTTCTTATTTCAGTGCAAGCTGGATCTGATTAGGATAAGTCAGTCCCTCCTGGCACCCATGATGTAAAAGCACCAGGAATCACTTGAAGCAGGGGAGGCCAATGTTCTTTGACATTCACTACCTCAATCAACAGCCTAGCGGAACAGCTCCATTTTACAGGCCCTGCAAAATTGCAGTAAGTCCTGCAGGGTCCTGATCTCAGTTAGGAGCATGTTCCACCAGGCTGGGGCCAGGGTTGAAAAAGCCCTGGCCCTAGTCAAGGTGAGGTGAAGGGAGAAGGCCTATGGACCCTTTCTCTTTTTCTCTCCCTCTGTTATTTTCCTCTTCTGTAAGTCTACATAATGCTGCTTACCTGACTGCTCCAATTAGATGAAAAGTGGCCAACTCATTCTATTGTCATATTGTGCTTGGAAACAATTGAGTTTATTGTAATCTGTAATGTGAGGAGTTAGCACTGAGGTTAGATGTATTAGGATTCATTATGTGTTCTGTTTGGGGAGCCAGTACTTTTGGTTTAGAACTCATTGAGAATTTATTTTGGGAGGGTTATATGAGTTTTTGGAGAGATTTTATCCTCTTGAGTTCAGGAATCTGTAATAAGAAGATGAAATGAAAGAATGAACCTTGCCTTAAAAAATCTTTGTTGCATAGCTAAAATAAAGTAGTTAAATAATATTTGGATTGCGTCTGATTCCTTTCACATGGAATTTTTCTTTTTTTTCTTTTTTGGTGATAGGGATAAACGATCCCTTGCAAATCAAAGTTAGTTGAAAGTTAAGACCATGTTTGTAAAAAAAAGAAAAAAGAAAGAAGAAGAAAAAAAGCTTAGCTCCAAATCCAGATGAAAACAGTTCACCCATGAATAGTTGTTACAAGAATAAAGAAAATAATGTTTATTTTAATGGTTACCTTGTTTTACTTCCTGGTTATTGTTTTTGCTGCTTAATATCACGATTCCAAACATTTAAAAACAGTTGAAAGCCATGGAGTTAAAGAGCATGTATTTAAAAATTAGCACTCCAATCCAAAGTTCCCTCTAACCTGTGGAGTCTTGTGAGCAAAATTCTACTTGGTGAACTACTGGAATCAAAGTTGTGAGCGAGCGATTTGGCTACTGCATCATTAGTCTGCTTCAATCCTAAATATGTCCACTAGCAAGGAAATCCAACTGAAAAAGGGATTATATACTAACAATTATACTTATGATAATGCTGTAAAGCAACTAATACTATGTATGAAATTTGGCTTAAAACGTACATTGCCTGTGTGTAGGATTTCTTTGCACAATTGATATGCAAATAAACACACACATTTATTCTTTATCCAGACATTCACCTTCAAAATTCACTTCTGTCATGGGAACATTGCACTTTCTAAACTTCTAGGTAGGGAATATTTGGTACATGGAAAAATCTTTTGTCATACAGTGCATCCATTACTATTTCTCCTTGAACTATCTAGAGATTTTAGGGTCACAATATTTCCTGTGATGTTATCAGTGATTAGTACAATTCCTCATTTATGGAAAAAAATCCATTTTCTCCCACATAGTGCATCCATTGCTATTATTATTTCTCATTGGAATATATAGAGATTTTAAGGTCACCAAGTGAATATTCCCAGTGATAACATCAGTGATGAGTATAATTGCTCATCAGTAATGAGTACAATTGCAAAATTATTTCTAATTTTGTGATGTTCCACTTTGCATAGGATTCGTAGCACAATCCTATGATTAATTATTCAGAAGTAGATCCCACTATATTCAGTGGCAGGCCTGTAGCCACAGTGGTGCAAAAAGGGGTGGCATCTCTAGTCCTTTGCATGCCAGGCATGATTTCTCCTCATCAGCAGCACATAAGGTAGGAGCTTTTTTTTTTTTTTTTTGCTTTATTGTTGCTGGGGGGTGTGTTCAAAGGTGGTTGGAAACAGAAGGGCTGGGCAGCAGCCTCTATATTCTACCTTTCACAAGTGGACTTGTGACCATTTTACAGTGTGTGCAGGAACCTGCTTTGCTGTAGGAACCACAAGCCTACAGTGGATCAGGGCATCTCAACATTTTAAAATCACTGTACAGTGTGCAATATTTTGTACAAGGTAATAAAAGGTAATTGAGAAAACAAAGTATTTCTTTTTACCAGAGTAAGCAAATTGAAATGGAAAAGGGAGTTGTTAAAGAAGAAGTAGTAGAATCAAAGGGGAGGAACCAACTGGAAGAGTGTGTCTAGAAAAGAAAGAGGCTCTACTGAAGGGAAAAGGGGCCCTGGTTATAGCTTTTCGCCCAGGGCTCACACAAACTTGTAAACAGTACCACTTTCAAGTAAAAATACTGTTTGTAAAAAATGAAGGACCTGAGGTAAAAAGTGTGAATCCTGTCATAAATCTTCCAAGGGTGAATTTTCTATGCGATTGGCTAGAATAGATTTAGTAGTTAGCAGGACTGAAGAGTCCTGATTTTAAACACCTGAGGGGGTGGGGGTGGTAACGACATGTTGGAGTAAAGCAAGAGTGAAAGAGATTAAGGAATGAAAGGGTAAAACTCATATTGTAGCAGACGCAGAATTGCTTACTGCATTGTTTTCATTTTTAAAAATTCAATTGCTGCACTGCTTCTCTAATACTTTTTTGCACTTTCCTACTTTTGTAATCCTAGTCCTATTGCATTGCTTATTAGGTCTGTCATGCTACTTGATTACATTGTTTTATGCCATGTAATCCATTTTGAGTCTCAAGTAGAGAACTGGTAAATTCTTTATTATTCATACATAAAGGGTGCACTCCTAAACTGGTCTATTTGACAGTATTTCCTATTTTACCCAAAGAAGCTTACTCCCAGGGAAATGTTAGAAGTATACCCAAAAGACATATAGAAAAGGCTTAGCATACCTAACATATATTCTAAAAGAAATGCAAAACTAATTTTTACCTAGCATCTGTCCAAACAATTCGTTTTTCAAAGTGATCAACAGTGAGTCCATTAGGCCACGCTCCACTATCCATGTCTTTATATATGATCCTTCTTCCTGCTCCACTCATGGAAGCAGATTCAATGCGAGGAAAGTTAGCATCCCAGTCAGTCCAAAACAAAATTCTGAATGATACAAAGAAACAAAATAAAACTTACACCAGAAAGAGAAACAAATAAACAACAGGCATCATCTAAAAACAGTAACAACTTATTTGTAGTTTTGGCATAGGTGAAATATTGTAGTTATGATAATACTAACTAAGGATGGGCACAAACTAGGAAAATGCTGGTTCATTTGATTAAATAAACCATGAACCACAAACTTAAACAAACCTAGCAGAACTGGGAGAGTAACAAGTTCTTTCAGAGTTTCTTCTCTCAACGGCAGTCCTCAAAAGAGCTCTCAGCCCCACCTACCTCACAGGGTACCTGTTGTGGGGTGGGGAAAGGAAAGGAGTCTTCTTCAGGTAGTAAAGGGTGGGGTATAAATCCTCTCTTTTTCTTCTGGTTGAGTTGCCCAACCTGGAAGTAAGCTCCAAAGGCATTTAAATAGTTGTGGCCGTGGGCGGGTGATGGGCTCTGATGGCATTTAAATGTCTTCAGGGCTCATTTCCAGGGGGCCCACTAGACCCATTTAAATGCCTTATGAGCCCAAGAATGGGTGCCCCACAAACCTCACGAACCTCCATGAAAAACATGGAGGTTTGTGGACAGATTGTGGGAGAAATATTCTCCCAAACCCCTGATTCGTGAACCATGAACTGGCCTGGTTCATGTTCAAACCAGGGCTTGTTTGGGAGTTCATGCCAATCCCTTATACTAACTAGTAAATGAACCCACACCAAATATAATAGAATGATCTCACATACACCCACACACCAGATGCATAGATTCTATATAACTATATTTACCTATGAAAATATCTTATTGAACAAAGATAGAACACAAAACATTGAAGCTACCAAAAAAAGGAAAATCCTCATATTTGATAAATGCAAACTTAAGTGATATTTTGTTGTATTCTATGGAGTGACATTTGTACATTATGTAGTTGTAAACATTGCTGAATACTATAATTTTATTCTTCACAGCAATGAATTCTGTGTACCTCAAAAGAATACATATTCTAACCAACTTATATTTGTTCAGTAAAACACATAATGGCTTATATTTCGTTCTTCTCTTTGTCCAGCCATACCTGACTCAAATTCAATACATATCATATCTGTCTAAACAGATATGTTTAATATTATTCAGTGTACCAAAGGAAATGCAAATGATTCAATAAGGAAGCATCAGAAAACAGCACTGTTGAAAGTATTAATGGACAGCACATACACCCTACCTACATATAAGTCTGCAGCAGGAATAAAAATGAACATAAACCACATCCTGAGTTGTTTCTGATAGAAAACAGATGCTTCCATTCCCTTTTGTAAACTTATTGGCTGCAGTAAAAGTGCTGAAGAAAATGGTAATTATATTTCCCATGGTGACCACAGATGCAATAGATCATATTTATGGCATCAGGAATCCCATGATTCCTGATGACCCCAGATATGCTGTGCAACATCAATAGCCTGCCAATGCCTCTTCCTCTGTCCATCATGTTCAGGTAAACTGGGGAAATGGAAAGGGACAGCAGAAAAGGTGCTAGGGAGTAGTCTTGAGAGGTAAACCAAATGCAATAGAGGTTATACCAGTTTTGGAATTCATTTGAAATAGTCTGGGAAGAATTAAACCATTTTAATAAGATGCCTAACCACTTACCCAGTAGACCCTACCCTATCATTAGGCGATAATGCTTATAGCAGGGACCAGATCTTTTTTACTTTTCTCCTGCTGGATACAGGAGTAAAAAGATTATATTGGTTATCTACACATTCTATTCCCCCACCCCCTTAGAATGCTCTCTGTCTTGTAATACTGTAATATTAAACTAGTACAGAGATGGGCTCTTTATATTCTAGTATCAAGGTAAGAGTGAGTAGTGTTACAATGTAATCAATGCTAACTGAATGTAGATCTACACGTACCATGGGCATGTGACTGTATACTAGTAACTAGTAAATGGACATGTGAATGGACATTTGAATATTAAATGTGAATAATTCTGAATGCATTTTTTCAGTAAATCTTTCATTATTTGATAGTTACTTAATGTTCAATTTATTATCTACTCATTTTTTTTTCCATTTGGAAGTCAAATTATCCATTTTATTAAACTGCAAGGATTGGCCAAAACAGACATGATGTGAAAGATCTGTGAACAGCAGGGCTCTTTTTGTAGCAGGAACTCCTTTGCATATTCGGCGACACACCCCTAATGTAGCCAATCCTTCAAGAACTTACAGAGCTCTTCTTACAGGGGCTACTGTAAGCTCTTGGAGGATTGGCTACATTACGGGGGTGTCGCCTAATATGCAAAGGAGTTCCTGCTACAAAAAGAGCCCTGGTGAACAGCATACTCCATGTTTTTCAAAAAGCTAATCTGCTGCCCAAAGTGGTTAATCTGAAGGTCAGCAAAGGATTGCTGGGTGCAAAGGTGCTGTCTCCCCTTCAATGCTTCTTTGATGATTTAGAATAGCCATATGTGTGCCTTCAATGGTCTCTTTATTTATTTAGGATATTTCCATGCTACCACTTCAGAGTCCCACTCAAGGCGGCTTGCAATTAAAATGTCCCAATATTAAAAACAAGCCATTGGACAGCATAAAAGCTATCCATAAAACTGAGGCAGACCATTAAAAAGCTGTTAAGATAAAATCCCTAATGAAATGCTTCAGGGGAAAAAGATGTGTAGGTGCCAATCGAGCCTTACATGGGTGAGGTGCCATCACAGAAAAAGCTCTCTAGTCACTAACTTCTCACCTCTGAAGGTAGAGGCACAGACAGCAGCGTTTGAGAGGCAGATCTTAACTAGTGGGCTGGATAGTATGGGAGGAGATGGCCCTTCAGGTACCTTGACCTCAAGCTGTTTAGGGACTTGAATGTAAGAACCAGCACCTGCAATTGTGCCTGGAAAGATGGGTAACCAGCACAGATCTTTCAGCATAGAGTGATACAACCTCTGTAACCAACCCCTGAGAATAGCCTGACTGCCAAATTCTGACATTTCTGAGCCATTTTTAAAGGCAGTTCTACATGCAGTTAATTACTGTAATCTAACTTGGATGTGATAAGAACAAGCAGTTCCCCAAGCAGTTTCTCCTTTGATCAACAGCACCTCAGTCTTGTTTGCATTGAGCTTCAATTTACTGGTCCTCATCAATCCCATTACCTTCTCCAGACATCTATTCAGGACTTCCACAGACCATCCTGGCTTAACTTTTACGGAGAAATAGAGCTGGGCATCATCTGCATATTGGTGACCCCCTCACTCCATATCACTGGATGACCTCTCCCAGTTGTCTCATGGAGATAACACTGGGGACAAGATGGAACCACACAGTATATCTGCTATATGGCTGATCAGCAGTTCACTAGCACCTCTTTCTGGAATTGTTCAAGTAAGAGTGGAGAACCACCAACATATCATGTCCCCCATTCCCAACACAGCTAGCCTCTCCAGAAAAATATCATAGCTATTGGTACTGAAAGCCTCTGGGACGTCCAGAAGAATCAACAGGGATATATTCTACTGTCACTCTCCTGGCAAAGGACATAAGTCAGGACAACCAAGACCATGTCTGTCCCAAAGCCAGGCCTGAATCCAGATTGAAATAGGTTGTCTACTCCAAGACTGTCTGAATCTATGTAGACTCCACCCACTCAAGCACCTTGTCCAAGAATGGAATATTAGCCAATTGGCAGTACTTTAGATAATTTGGATCCAGGAATGCCTTTTTCAGGAGTCTCACAACAACATCTTTTGGAGAGGTTGGAATGGCATCCTCCCACAGAGAAGTACATATTACTTCCTGCACCCAGTCAGCACACCCTACTCAGCATGATAATGTTAGTGATGGGCAGTAAGGATCACTACTGGGTGTGGTGGGCCACACATTTTGAAGCACCTTGTGCAGTTCATCAAATCTCACCAACTGAAGGTCATCTATATAATTAGAACTAGATTGTGCCCCAATACACACAAAATTTACTGCATCTTTGTATGGGTATTTTAAATTGCGGAAGAAGAATGGGAGAAAAGAGTCAACACCTCTCATGCAGCACCCGTCCTTCAAAGAAGGTGCTTACTAATTAGTTTTTTTAAAAAAAAAAAAAATGGAAGATCCTAACCATTAATTTTTATTTCACATCCATTTAGGCCCTAAAGCAGATGTTAGGATAGATAGCAAACAATAGTCAAGACAGTAGGAAGTAACCATTGGTCTTAGAAGGGCCAAACATAAAATTCTTGGCAGCTTCTCAGCTTAATTTTCCTCTTTAAACAACAAATGTAATATGACTTGCCCACTTCATTTAAGAAGCATTCTCATCTCCCAATCTAAATAGCACTAAAAAAAATAGGGGGCAATAACTGTTATCTTTAGAATTACCAATAGATCTTTGGGACTGGTTATGGATATATATATTGTGAACATCTATTTCTGTTGATTTAAGAGAAAAAAATGTGAAAATTATGTAGTGCTGGTATCTGATACTCTACAGATTCTTATATAACAAGATTCATGTTAGAGATGCCATTCAAATCAGTCAAATTTATTACCTTTTCTTTGGAGTTGTTCTAAAATAGATTCTTTTTGGCACCAGATTTTTTTGGTATGTTTTAGAATTAACAGGCCATGATTTACCATCTGAGACTGTGGTTGCTTTATTATGCTATGTTTAAGACTGTGTACCTGCCTGACAGAGAGCTTTGAATTAGAATTAGCTTGTTAACTGCTACAGGACAATGTGTAATGTTCTGCTGGAAATGCTCTGTGGTCCCCAATATAAACAACTGGATTATGAGAGCATGGGAAACTGTTCCCATGTCTAAACTGACATATCAAAATAGAATTACAAATCAAGAAGATATAACAGCTGATAAATTCATGGACACATGGGCTTTGTTTATAATGTCATGGAATGACAGAGTTAACACTGGTTTTTCTCCTTTTGTATTTTTTGACATTTTGCAATGAGTGATTTTTTGTATTTTTTGTATTTCCCCCCTTTTCTTTTGTATTTTCCCCCTTTCAGCAATCATTATTTTTTTAAAAGGGGAAATAATTTCTTTTAAGATGTACTTATTATCTCCAAATTATATTCAGACATTGAAACCTATACTAGCCTAGTCAAAACCAACACAGTGAATGAAAAATAGAGATTTGAAGAGCCCCATTTCACAGAACAGATTCATAAATTGTTGTATCAAATTAGGCTGAAGATTACCAGACCAAAGAACAAACAAAAAAAGAGCTCACATTGAATTAGAAACCTATTAATTCCATTGTGTTGTAAACAAGGATTTAAATTACATATAATTACCCATATCTCGGATCCAGAGCAATAGCCCTAGGATGCTCCATGGCACCTGCTATTAGAGTTGTTCTTAGCGTGCCATCTAATTTTGCAACTTCAATTTGGTCCAAATTGCTGTCTATCCAGTATATATTTCCAGCAATCCAGTCCACAGTTAGACCTTCAGGTGTAGCTAAACCATGTTGGACCACAACTTCAATGGAGCTTACCCCTGTGAAAATATTGGGAAACATCCTAAAACACTGAATTTTACAAACACATTAACCAATTTTAAAAATTCTTAAGTTCTGCTAATGTTAAAAAAGCATAGCTAAAAAGTACTTAAATGTAAATATGATCAAAAATGCCATAGAATGCCCTGATGTGGATCTCGTCAGATTTCAGAGGTTAAGCAGGGCTGACCCTGGCAAGTACTTGGAAGGGAGACCTCCAAGGAATACCAGGGCCAGGACACAGAGGCAGGCAATAGCAAGCCCTCTCTAAAATGTCCTAGAGACCACCACCCCACACACACACCCCAAAAATGTCATAGAATGGTAGTTTTATTTATCTTCATGCATCTTTCCTCATGCCTGGTGATCCAGAGACTAGCCATTCGCTGCACATGGTTCATAAACATTACAACTTCTCAGTTTCTTCTAAAGGAACAGACACAATACTTATTAAACTTTCAAACAATGTGTTATCTTTTGTAATGTAACTCTTTGCATATTCTGCTCCCAAGTTGTGAACAACCAAAAGGTTGGGGTTCTTAGCAGTCAGCTACCATCCTGCAGATGGGCAGTTGGCATTCACAGAGAAATAAGACTATACACTGTCTGTCTGTCTGTTGTTCAGTCGCACAGTCGAGTCTGACTCATTGCGAACCCATGAACCACATCACGCCATATCTATCTATCTATCTATCTATCTATCTATCTATCTATCTATCTATCTATCTATCTGTCTGTCTGTCTGTCTGTCTGTCTGTCTGTCTGTCTGTCTGTCTGTCTGTCTGTCTGTCTGTCTGTCTGTCTGTCTGTCTGTCTGTCTATCTATCTATCTTCCTTCCATCCATCCATCCATCCATCCATCCATCCATCCATCCATCCATCCAAATATCCCAGGAAACCAGCCCGGGAAAATATTTGGTAAGTGATTAAAAAGGCTGATTTGCAAAGCATTTCCTTTCTCATCCCAAACATAATATATACTTTATAAAAATGGATTTCTTGGGAAAACAGCACTTTACATTAACATATTTCATCCCCCTGCTCTGCTTCCACTTGACACATTTACCCTGTTAGCATGTCCTTAACATCTAGAATTATCTCCCCTTCCTGTATTTCTGAGGGTCATCAACTGATATTATCAGTCTTGGGAAAGTCATCAAGTTCCATTCAGATCTTTTATCTCCTTCCTGGAGAGCAATCAACCATTTGTCCAAGTCTTTGGGAACTTTCCTGTAAACACATCAGTGCTATTATTTTAGGGGCAAACTTGTCACATTGCCCTAAGGTATATTTTTCCTGTGACCACATGGACCCGTCTCCAGTATTCATGCTCTTTTCTTGGTGTCAGCTTCATAGCATGTGAAGCACTAGTCACTTCTTTCTCTCCCACAGACCAGAATCTTAAAGACTGGTAAGTATAGCCTATCCTAAACTATTTTGGGGTAAAATGATGTGAGAGTGCATGTGGGTGTGCTAGAACCTGCTTGTGGAATACTCCAGCTGTCTTCCTTTCTATCTGTCAGAGATAGCCCTAGCTCCCTTCCTTTCTATCAGTTAGATAATTCCTGTGCCCCATTAAGCCCTCCAGTGGACTGACTCAATGAAGTGGGGGATTACTATGTGTGCTCACATATGGAATAACAATCATCCCTTCACCCAGTCTCAGCAAATGCTTCTAGCTTGGCTAGGTGTGTGGTATTTCTGCATGGATGAATGGCCTGGCATCACTGGTGAGAGTTAACTGCAATATGAGATCTTTACAGGAGAGAGAAAAAAAAAGATATTTAATAACTAACAAACATCTTCTACAGAATAACAATACAAAACCATGGAAATGTGTATCAGAACACAGCAGAGGTATTACAGAGAACTAGTAAATAAAAAGCAATACTGGCTAAGTTACACTGGTTACTGAGTTACTTTGGCATTTCTTTCAAAGAAATAGACACAAGACAATGGGAATGCTAAAGCAAAGAATGGTCTTGGCATTGGCACGGACTTTAACTCTCTTTCTTCCCACTTCCCATTGCACCCTCCCTCAGCTGGGAGGCATTCTGTTTGATCAGTGCTGTATTGGGAAGCTGAGTTACTCATTTCCCACCAAGCCACCTTTGACTAATCATGTCATGTCCTGCACTACTGCAATTTAAGGCCTTGGGCTGGATTATTAAAAGTAATAACTCTTCCCCTTCCTGACAGGGTAGCCAAATGGGTTCCTTATTCAGTATCATTTGTAGCCATAAATATGTGTTTCCTTCTCTGAGCATACTATCAGGATTTTCCCTGGGGCATATGGCACCCCATATTCACAACAGTGATAACCTTGAATGATTTGGCATTTTAACTTCATCTTATAATTTATCTCATAATTTGAGGCCCAGTGTGTTGCAGCGGTTAGCATTTTGGCCTAGGATCTGGAAGACTCAGACTCAAATTCCCATTCTACCATGAAACCTGCCAGGTGACCTAGGGCAAGCCACATACTCTCAGTCAAACCTACCGTACAGGGTTGTGGTGATGATAAAATGAACAAGAGGAGAATCATGTATGCTGTCCTGAACTGTCTGGAAGAATAGTAAAGTAAAAATCTATGAAATGAATAATCTTCAGAACATGCCACAAGTTCCCATCTGGCATGAACAGCATACCAGTATAGGTAAAGGTAAAGGTTCCCTTGCTCGAAAGCCAGTCGAATCTGACTCTAGGGTTGCGGCGCTCATCTCCGTTTCAAAGCTGAAGAGCCAGTGCTGTCCAAAGACGTTTCCATAGTCATGTGGCCAGCATGACTAAACACCAAGGTGCACGGAACGCTGTTACCTTCCCACCGAAGTGGTACCTATTTATCTCCTTGCAATTTCTTGCTTTCGAACTGCTAGGTTGGCAGGAACTGGAACTAGAGACGGGAGCTCACTCTGTCATGCGGCACTCTTGGGTCTCGAACTGCTGAACTACTGACCTTCCACAGCCTGCAGTTCAGCGTCTTAACCACTTGAGCCAAACTGCCTGTGGTTTTGTCTGAATTTTTTTTTTCCTATGCACATTTCTGTCAGTTACCGGTCCCCTGTATACATATTTGGTGTATGAGAAGAGCAGCTAACAGCTAGTCAGAACCCATGGATGGCTCAGGAAGTCAGATGGGAGGGAGAATGAGAAAGAGACATCTGTTATACTTTCAGTTCAGATCAAATATGGTTTGTGCTTAATTAAGGATAGGCTAAAAATCTTTTCTCAGGAGACGCTGGATGTCTCAAAGTCTGTCTTTTATGAAAAAGAAGGCTATCACAATGAATGCTTTAGGGAGAGACTAGCTATATCAAGGCCCAGTTTCTCTGGGAAAATGGCTAAATATTTGTGATTTCTGGGGGAGATCACATTTATACTGTGAGAATCCTGAGGCTGAAGGAAGGCAGTATTCACATGAAAAATAAAAGTCTAGATGATAACTGTTTTCTGCACCCAGCAGTTGACAACTGACACATTAAAACTTAATGAGTCCAGCAAAAGCTACAAGTAAGTAGTTTTAAGCCTCTTAAGTTAATAGCCAATAATACCCCTATTCTTCATAAATGTTTTTAATTCCCCTTTAAAGCTATTTGAACTACAGTCATTGACAGCCATATCTTCTGGCAGCAATTTCCAAGATGTTCATTATGTGTTGTTTAGGTAAAAGGTAAAGGTTCCCTTGCTCGAAAGCCAGTCGAATCCGACTCTAGGGTTGCGGTACTCATCTCCGTTTCAAAGCCGAAGAGCCAGCACTGTCCGAAGATGTTTCCGTGGTCATGTGGCCAGCATGACTAAGCACCAAGGCGCACGGGACGCTGTTACCTTCCCACCAAAGTGGTACCTATTTACCTACTTGCAATTTCTTGCTTTCGAACTGCTAGGTTGGCAGGACCTGGGACTAGAGACGGGAGCTCACTCCGTCATGCGGCACCCAGGTCTTGAACTGCTGAACTACTGACCTTCCACAGCCTGCAGTTCAGTGTCTTAACCACTTGAGCCACCACAGCTCCAGTTTAGAGGCCTACTTTATTTTGATCTTTTCTGAACTACAGGCAATCAATTTCATTCCTCATGCTATAAAACAAAACAACAAAAGAGGAGACATATTTCCTTATCCTCTTTCTTCACACACCTTTTTTCCTTACATGGAAAGTGCACCAGTTCCCTACTTAGCCTTTTCATCCATTTTGCCAAACTGATGATATTGCTATACTCCTTCCACTTTGAGCAATTCCATGGACATCACTAGGGGTGTGCAAAAAAAATAAAAATAAAATAAATCAGTATTTTTCAGGTTTGGGTGTACTGAACCCAAAACATATAGATATTTCCCAATATTCTTGAATCCCAATATTGGCATGATATTGGGATTTAGGAAATAATCGGGATTCCCGAATTTATTCAGCTCCATTATACCCTATGGGAACCATCCCCATAGGGTGTAACGGAGAAGGGATTTAAACTTTAAATGCTTGCTGAGTTCACTTGCTGAGTGGTGCTGCCACGGCGGCGTGACTTTGTGATTGAAGTCAGCAAGCATTTAAAGTTTAAGTCCCTTCTAAGCTCACTCGCTAAGTTGCACTGCAGCGCCAGCATGACTTGGTGAGTGAAATCAGCAAGCATTTAAAATTTAAATAGTTGATCAGTTCACTTGTTGAGTCATGCCACCACGGCGGCACAACTCGGCAAGTAAATTGAACTCAGAAGGCATTTAAAGTTTAAATGCTTGCTCAGTTCACTTGCCAAGTCATGCCACTGCAGTCTCTTTAAATGCCTTCCAGCCATGGCCAAATAAAATCTGCTTAAAAACTGATCTGTATTTGGCTGAATAAATACCCTAAAAATACTGATAATTCTTTGGCTTGGTATATATCGAGTGCACACCCCTAGACATCACTTACCTGGGTTGGCTCCCTTTGGAAGAGAGAGCACTGGAGACTTATAACAGTTTTTGTACTATTTGCTTTTTTTATAAATATACAAGTAAAGCATGGGTGAAAGCAAAGATGCATGCCTATAGGGTAGCAGATGTGCTACCCTACATTAGATGCCAGAAAGAGAGATTCTGCTCCTCCCAAGGTGCTTCAACCAATTTATAGCAGTCTCTGTTTGTGTCTGTCTCCCTTCCCCCATCAAACTCCAACTTCACACACCTGCCCTGTCATTCCCCCAACAAACTCCAACTTCACACACCTGCACCTGAAAAAAATGATCCAAGTTCTCATGGCTGCTTCAACAGAGCGATCAATGGTTCATCACTAACCATCTTCTTCCCAAGGAAATATTTACAGTAATTAAGGAACAGTAACTTCCTTTAGCTAAAGGCCCAGACCCTTTAGAACAAACCCAGTACAACACCTTTTTAAGTTGGGGTGAGTAGACCTGTATATCCACTGTTGTCCATGCCCCCACCTTCAGAGGCCAACCATACATTCTCCATCACTGCAAAGTGAACAGTCATATTTATTGAGCTATCTTTCATCACATATGATCTCTTTCCTGGATGGTTATTGCTAGTCCAGACTCCTTCACTATGGTTTTTGCTCCAGAATGCATGCCTGTACATTAGATCATACTGAAATTAACTTGCCATGGGCTTTCCCATTCCCTCACACCAGAGAGATCACTTTCTTTTTGTGCTTGGCTTTTTAGTATCCTGAATAATCTGATCTAATCAGAAAAGTGTGCTACTTTATTGTTTACCCGACTCCAGATTTTTTAAAAGAATAAGATATATAGCACCAGTGTGACAATACATTCATCACCTATGTAAGTTGAAGGTGGAATGAGGTAACCTAGACTCCCATCCACCAAGAGCTAAGATATCTTGGCTCATATATGTACAAATACAACAAAGACCAGCAAATGTACTGGGCTCAAAAATTTAATAATAGATATGAATAGTTACTTTTTATTATTATAAAATTATTATTATTATTATTATTATTATTATTATTACTACTACTACTACTATTATTACTACTACTATTTAGTTACTTTTTATTATTATTTCATTTCTGCTTTTGAGCAAAAATAGTTTTGGTATGTTGATAACGGATTTTTCAGTTTTAAAAGTTTATTCCTTTGGTATTTATAAATATCAAAAGTTATTTTGAAATAACTTTAACAAAAGATGTGTGTTGCCTTTCCACAGAAGTATGAGCAGAATAACATAAATATTTTTAAATCCCTCATTAAAGCAACAACAATAAACAAACACATTTTGTGACAGTTGTTTTCTTCCTTACAGGATTGTAACAGAGCTTTTTTGCAACATAAAACATTCCCTTTAAAATGAACTCCTTTTGTGCCAAAAAATGTGGTTTGATCTAAAACAGATATGAGCAGGATGTTATCAAGAAAGATGGCAGAATCCACAGCTCCCCTCCAGCGCAGCAAGTTTTGCCTCCTAAAAAGGTAATAGCAATTTTAATATAAGGAGATATGTTATCTAAATCTCCAACAAACAGAAGGAAAAAATGAAGAACTGTTTTGAATCTGTTGAAGCTAGTATGATTCATCTAAATTTGGGAAAGAATGAAGGGAAAACCAAGATGGCTTCCAGGCACTTGCAATTAAAAAAAAAGAGGTCTTTGTCTCCATTATTAAGAGTGAGCTGAAGAGTTATTTGCAAATCATCTTGAAAATCTTACAGCTGAACTGAGTGCTGATATATCAGCCTTGCTTTCTCCTATTAAAAAAGCAGTAAAACAATTAAATGAGAGGGTAACTCATTCAGAAGCCTTGGCAGAGAAAACAATTGATTTAAGGATTATTACAGCTTGTAAAGTGAGCAAGCTTGAAAAGGCAAACCAGTACTTGAAAGATAAACTGGATTATGCAGAAAACTATGCCAGATGCTGTGATTTACACTTTAGAGGCTTTAAAGAAGGTGTGGGAAAAATACAACTATGAAGGCTTTTATAGCTGAATGGCTTAAGGAAACTTTTAAACTGGAAGTGTCTGAAGACACAGTATAGATTGAAAGAGCACCCAGTTATCTCCTACATGAAAGTACCTACTGGGACTCCCAGAGATATAATAGTAAGGTTTCTGAATTTTAAAGACAAGCAAGTTGCATTTTCTTAAAAAAAATCATTCTAAAGTCGCAATTACTTTTGAAAAGCAAAGCATTATGACATTTCAAGATATCGAGCTGGGAGGGCGAGGTAGAAATTTGAAAAATAAATAAATAATTATTAATAATAAAGATCTCTGTAGAAACTTTGCAACACAGAAATCAGTAACTGCTGCTTTGTAAGAGGCAGGATTAAAATATTGCAGGGGATTTCCCTTCATGTTGTTAGTCTCGTTCAGAGACCAAATGCTACCTGCACAAAACCTTTAAGAGGCCAAAGCATTCCTTAAAACAGTAGGGATTACTCTAAAACAAGAGCAACATCAGAAAAAGAAAGGTCAATTGGATTCCTCAGATTGCAGTGAAGAAGAAAATGAGGAATAAGAAGGTACCTGGAGTGTAGTGAAAATGAAAAAAAGTCCGGCTCTACCCAGCCGCTTTGGCCAGGAGCTGCCTTTGCCTCACCCAGAAGGAGGAAGAGGTGTCTGTGTGGCACGTAAAATATGAGCATATGGTGGGGGCGGAGCTGGCTGCCTCTTAAGCGTGGCTCTACCCTTGCCCTCTCCAGTTTTCACCATGTGCTCAGTCGGGATGGCGTTCGCTTGAGCAGCTCCTGAAGTTGGGCTTTGAAGGATCAGTGAGGGCAGCAGGGGTGCTGAGGGTGGTGGTGGCCTCAGTGGCAGAGGGTCTTGGCAGCAATCTGCCAAGGTGTTTGACATGGGATAGCCGGGAGCTGGCATTCCTTTTTTTGGCCAGTCCTTTCGCAACAGCCGTGGTAGTGAGCCTTGTGCCCCCTGTTTACCCCATTAGGCCTTGTGGCCTGTTCCTGGTCAGGGATTGGGGCAGTCAAGGCAGATGTGTTGGGGGGAAGTTTAAGGCTTTCAGGCAGTTCTGGCTGGGCACATTGCATTTACTCAGAGGGGCTGGGCCGTCTGCCTTGGCTTAGGGGCTTCTTTGCTACCTGGGACCCCTGGGTCAGCGGTCAGCGAGACTCCCCTGTGGTTCATCCTTCCCTCAGTGTTAGGGCAGCCATTTTGTCTTTGGGTAAGGGCAGCCATTTTTTTAGCGGCATGAGGATGGCAATTTTGTGTCACTAAGATGCCAGAAAGCATTGCAGAGGAGTAGTGGTCAGCCAGTGGAGTGCAGCTGGGTTCAATGTGGCAGCATGTGTGGATGTGGCAAGATGCCTGGCTCCAGAATGACCATCCAATATGACAAGGGGGCCTGACAGCCCCCAGGAGATGCAGAAAAGTGCTAATGGCCAAGGAAATGTGGCTGGAGTCTGCTCAGCAGTCAAATGGCCAGCCACAGAACACCCTGCCCAGTGTATGCTGGGAGGATGACCATGGGAGGAAACAGGCAGCCTCAGTCCCCATAGACTGGGCTGGGCCTAGAATGCAGATCCAGGGGGAAGCCCAGGAAGATGGGTCAAAAGTGGAAAGACCTACAGGTGTCCCTGTTACTCTGGAAAGCCCAGCCCCCAGAGTGATAGGAGAGGGAAAAGCCAAGGAAGAAGAAAGAGGCTACTCTGTAAGTCACAAAGGAGGGGTTTGGAACATGCAGGGGAGAAGGAGTTAGGTGGAAGTAAACCCCCCTCTTCACAGATTTGAGACTCTTCCAGGGCACTGTCCAGACAAAGGGGAACTGTAGAGGGAGATGCAGTTCCAGACTATCTCTATGCTGAAGGAGATGGACAAAGATAAAAAGAAATAATTTTAATAGTGGCTAGTTCTGAAGAGATTGATTAACTTTCTTAACTATACTTCTTTTTAGACCTGGCATTCCAGAAATAAAACTGGAGATGAACCCCTGACTATATCATATAAATTCCTTAGTTTTGTAAAAGCAACAGTAACAACAAAAGTTAGCATATGGAACCCTGAAACAGAGGCAGAAATTTGGAAGAGGAGAGTTTCATAAGCTTCAGTATCAAGTCCAGAGTTTATTCAGCAAGACAGCTGGCACACGGGTCACTCTTGCAGTGTTTGGATCAATAACAGACTCCTTGCTGTATAGAGTACTCACAAAGGGGAATACCATACCTCTTCCCAAATAATTAGTTGACCAAGCAAAAAGAGCTTCTCCAAAGGGAACTATCATGTAAAGTGTGACAGCACCAAACTGTGGGGAGGGGAGAGAATATCTGCCATTGGAAAATACACTTGGATTGTATGTTTTTAAAATATTTTTTAACTAATCAGTTGAGGGAAAGTATTTTGATCATAACCTTGGAAATTCAAATCTTGTTCATAATCTCTTTTCCAGTTGACATATTCCACTTATGATTATTGCTAAAAAAAATTCCAAATTTCATTTCTTACCTCCAGTTTCTGAAAGTTTGCCTCTGTAAATTTTATCCTCTACCACATCTGTCCAGTACAGCAAACTCTGATTGAAATGAAAATCAAGTGCTATTGTATTTCTCAGACCAGGAACTAACAAGCTGTAGTCCCGCTTCTGAAGATCGATCTTTCTGATCTCATGACGAATGGAGAAAATTATGAAAGCTTCAAATGGCTCTAGAAATACAATGAATTTTCTTGTAAAAATGTATTAGACAATGATAAAATTCATTCATTTACTTACAAAATTTAAATGTAGAATACTTATAAAATAATTTGCATTAATACACTAATTTTCCTATAACATTTTCTCAAACACAGTTCAAATATAACCTTTTCTCATTTATTAATTGTGACAATGCTAATAGAAGAAGCAGACTGACAGTATATAATCCTAAACAGAATTATAACCTTTTAAACCCATTGACTTGAATGGCTTTAGAAGGTTGTAACTATACTTAGGACTGTACAGTAGGCAATCTGTGAGTCAGTAAACAGTAAACTGTGACCAATGTTCCCTCTAAGCTGTGGAGTCTGGTGAGCCACAACTCTACTTTGTGAGCTACTGCCATTGAAGGTGTGAGCAATCAATCTGGCTAATGCATACAATAGTTTGCCCTGGAGCCATCCTTCCTGAGCCAAGACAAATATGTGTGAGTTGGAAGCTACAAAACTGTGAGCTAGCTCAGACTAACTCAGCTTAGAGGGAACACTGACTGTGACTATGGGCAACAGTTCAGAAAGTTAAGTGCTGTGAGGAGGAACACTGTGTTGTAAAAAAAAAAAAAAGTTCTGATTGAAGGCAGTTAGAGTGTTGCACTGGAGTCTGGGACATCAAGATCTGAATTGTCACTCTGCCATGACACTCACTGAGTGTCATAGGCCAGCCAGCTGCCACCTTCTCCTCGGAAGAGGAATTGGAAGAATTGGGCCCTACATCAATGGAATTCCCAACTGAGCAGCTGAGTCCAGCAGCAGACCCAGTGGGGGAAGCATCAAAAAGCAAGACCAGTCCCCAATCATACCCAGGCTACTCAGTCTTCCAAGAGAAGAAAGAGATGCCACAGAGGCTGGTGTCTCCATATCCACCAGCCTCTCCTGAACCAGCAGAGTGTAAGAGGGAGTGCTTGACAGCTCTAGAGAGAAGATGGAGTGCTCACCTGATTGCAGATAAAAAGAAAGTTTGATGTGGAAGCAACCTTCCTTGCGACAACTCTGTGAAACTGATCTGCTTAACAAACAGAACTCTGCCCTGACTTGCTGCCTTGTACCTTGTTTTTGGTAACCCATGATCCTTCAAACTGGGACCCAGACCCTGCACCTGTTCCCCAGCCCTGGAACCAGACTTCTGAACCCTCAACCCTCCTTACCCTGACCCTTGGGCAGGACTTAAGTTCTCTGACTCCAGACTGGTTGGTAAACCTTGCCTCCAAACCTATTGTACTTATTGTTTCTGTATTTGTATATCCCAGAAACCCCAAGGACAGCAACAGCATGATGCTGAGCCATGAACACAACACTGAGTGGTTTTGGGTTGTTGTGAAGGTAAAGCATAGGAGGAAAGACCAATGTATGCCACTCTGACTTCCTCGGAGGAAGCGTGAGATAAATATTTGCTACGTAAATGAGTTTTACTATTTTTATAAATTATAAAGGTTTAGAAATTATTTTACAGGGTAAGCCACCCTGAGCCCACTTGTGGGATAGGGTGGGGTATAAATTTAATTAAATCATCATCTGCTATAGAATTTAATTTTATTAAAGGGAGAATGCAAATTTAAAAATTTAAAAGTTGGCAGTTTTATATAATAGCTACACTCAATATTCATCAAGATGTTATAAATAAATTAAAAAGTTCAAATTTATATTTCTATTGCATTTTTTTCAGATTTTCATGGGAACAGTTTATTTTTCTATTAATATACTGCTCTTGTTTAGGATAGTTTTTGTTTTTTTAAAAAATGGGAAGGCATCCTGATGCTAATATAACTAATAGTTGAGCAAATGTCCTGTTGATACCAAATGGAACACATAAGTCCCTTGAAAGGACACCACACATCACTAGAATGATTTCCTCAACACAAGTTAAAACAATTTAAATTTGAATAGCCCTTTAATGTCAGTGAGAAAACTGAATCTTTATTTTTACTACTATTACAAGCAATATTTAAGTAACCAGAACATCTCAGTGTATTCCTAAAGTTGTGCATTTCTATTTCATAAGAGTTCATAATAGAAAGCACCCTTAGAGTACAGAGAT
This sequence comes from Gekko gecko, assembly GCA_029375565.1. Lineage (NCBI taxonomy): Eukaryota > Metazoa > Chordata > Lepidosauria > Squamata > Gekkonidae > Gekko > Gekko gecko. Next base: position 56,222,243 of record JAPDNY010000003.1, on the reverse strand, counting down.
GTAAAAACATGGGGTCCCTTTGCATATTTCAGGTCATTGGATCTGGTTATCTCAATCACTGCTGCGTGTTTTTGAATAAATGTTGTCTTCTAATCTGTGAATGGTGTGTGTGAAACAGGATATGCCTTCTTTATATTGGAAAAGAGTGTATCATTTCTAAAGCTGGGCAGACTGAATATTATAACTCCAATGTGACACCCATTCTGATAAAAACACCACTTCTGGCTACACCCATAGACACCACAATGATGAGTCTCTAATCTCCAGATCTGGTCTTGCTGGATGTTTGATAGTTGTAACTGTCATCAATATGCAATATGCATTTCTTAATCTATCATTCTGCCAAGTTTTGTAATTATATGGCAGTTGTTCATAGACTGTAAATAACTCTCCAAAACCCTGTTTGAAAGAAATTTAAGAGTTAATGGATATATAAGAGTGCATGATAATCCAGATACAATGCTTTTCCAATGTGAAAAAGCCTTAGTTTGTTCCCCTTAAATTTTCATAAAAAGAGTTCTATGGTAGTGGATAGACTGTAAATGTCAACTTACCAATATTAGCACAGCTTTCACCATCTTCATTAAGTGTCCAACCATCATAACAGGAGCACTTAACAGTATTTTTTTGTTGTTCACACACTTGGCTGCACTTCTGGTGTTTAGCGCAATAATCCACAAATCCACAGGATTTATTGTCTGGATTTAAGTACAGTTCTGGGGGGCAGAAACACACAATTCTACCGCCAGGAACTACTGAACACTGGTGGCTGCAGCCACCATTATTAAGAGAACATTCATCTGAAATAAAATCAGAAGCCAGTCAACAACTTCTCAGACATACAGCACAATTTCGTAAGTAGAAGCATGGATACAGTAAGATTTGTAAGAAATGGTATGAAAAAATCTAATAGATTTGCAATAGAACATAGTGGTATTAGATTGGAAAAAATAAAAACAGAAAAGTTCTTCAGAAACCATTCAGAGGCATACATGAAATTAATACAGGACAAATTACATGGCCTCATGAATTGGAGTAAGATAAATGAAATTCATTAGTATCAAATACAACATGCATCTCAGGAGTAATAACAAATATTTGGTTTTGTTGCTTGGGGGATTTATCGGATGTGTTTTTCTCAGAACCATTTTCCCCCCTTCAGTTTGGTACCTTGAATAATCAGTCTGTGGGCAACTGATATTTGCCTTGTAATAGCTGATTAGTTGAACCATGATCTGATCGCTCCTAGTGTTATGATTCCATTTTTTAAAAAGAAATCTATGTCTGTTGTTCAGTTCACAACTAAACTACCTCTCTGTTCATACTATTAATGCATATTATGAAAAGGTAGTGGAAGAAAAATTTCAGTGCAGAGGTGGGGGGATTCTGGCAGGTGTATTAGGCTGTGTTCAGATGTGCCTTTAGATCCAGCATAGCTATGAATGCCTGAAGGATCTAAAGGGCATGATCAGACAGCAATATCTGGGAAAGGTCCTGCAATTATCAGCTTCCCATCCTGCCCTGCCGCAGAAACAGAGTTAAAAAGATACCAGGGAAAGTCCAGTCCTAACATTTGCCAATGGGCCACAAACAGACTTTCCCCTGTCTGATCATTCAAGCATGCTCTCAAGCTGTTGAGATAGTCTGCTCATTCCATCCCAACGTGGTGCCATTACCCCCCCCCCATTTAGCAGTATGTGTATAACCACATACTCCTTGGGGAACCCTCATTGCAGAGGTATGATTCCTCGTTTATGTGCATGGGAAACAAAAGGTCAAAAAAAACCCACCACTTGCCCGAGGTGGTGTCTGATCACACAGTGAAACACTGAGCCTGCAGCACAAAGGGATGTGTGGTCGCATGACTGCGAGTCAAATTTCACTGGAGGAAAATAGGGCACTTCTCCTCCACACCAACTGGCAAGTCTGACCACAGCTTTATTGAATTTAGTTATAAACATATTTAGATGAACATTTCAAACACACTGAACTCCATAAAGGAGGGCAAAATACTGAATAGTTAACTGAATACAAAGCACAAAACTCTACTGTATTGGAATATGTGGAATTAGTTCAATATAATGTGTTTTAGAGATATTTGGTGAAATTTGAAATATTCACAAAGCGTGACAAATAATGAAAATATAAAGCTAACAACTCTAACAATGCAAAGCTTTAACAATATATTTCCAAGGGGAAGGTGCAGATATTTTATATACATAGGAAACATTTATTTATTTTTACAGATTTGGATTTAATTAAACATGAAATACCACAAAGAACATCTTCATCAGATCCATCAGGACAATCTCTTTTCCCATTGCAGAGCTTTTCAGGCTGGAGGCAGATAGATGTGTCATTAGCACAAGGGTATTTTGGTGGTCCACACATATATCCTTCACAATTATCCTCATCAGACTGATCCTCACAATCAATGTCTCCATCACACAGCCATGCTTTACTAATGCATCTCCCTTGGAAAAGAGAAACAAATACACAAAAATAGTTTGAAAACAATGACTAGAAAACACACCAATACCACTCCTAAACACAGACTGGCCAGCACTACCTAAACCCCAGCCAGGATGTCGCATTGTTCATCCATTCTTGTTCTTTTCTTTCTTTTCTTTTTCTTTTTAGTTAATGACACTTTATAAAATGAGCAAATATCTCAAAGACAACTTAGCTTTGTATTTTAAAGTTACAACTTCAAACCTCTCACAATGTATAGCTTAGGGTCTAACAACATGATAAACTGTGAGTTGTGTGGTCAGAGCACACACCTTTTAAAAATTAATTTAGCAGCCCTGCAGGGCACCAATTTGGATCAGAAATGTGGCATTAGGGGAAGGTGCTTTTAAGACTTCCACGACACTGTTTTACTGGTCAAAAACAGTACCAGGGGAGAACTATCTATCCCGCTGTGAAATTGCACATTCACTTGATACCAGTTCATACACCTTTTCACAACAAGAAATACAGCATACCCCCACTGGGTTTTTGATCAGGAAAATGGCATAGCAGAAGGCTTAAAATCCCTGTAATAGTCCTGACATGAAACAGGCCCCGACATGACTGCTAAGTGAGTTTAAAAAATATGCTGGGTGCTCAATTCACAGAACTCACAGAACACTCATGCAATTAGGCCCTCAAATGACATCATTTTCAACAGAAATCTAAGGAACAAGCTATGCATTCTGTCTAACTCTGAGGAAAATACAAATGTGTACAAAAATGTTAAGAACTCTAACAGTGCAATCCTTACAGAGGGGCCAAAAGCACACAAGCAGCTGACAAGGAGCTATGCCAAAATGTGCCAGCAGAGTACCCCAGTAGTGCTGTACTCCCTGCTGGGCGCTGATGTGGCAATGGCATGGAGTTATGCCAGCATGAGACTCTAAGCAGTGGGGAAAGGGGTGCGGCTGGGGGTGTGGCATGGGTAAATTGAATCTCTAAGCTGCCCCAGCCCTGGAACACCACCACCCCTGAACCAGCAGAAAGTGATGCCAGCAAAAAATCATGGCATAGCTCATAGACATTCATAAAATGGACAAGGCAAAATATCTCCCCACAGCCATATCCCCTCCCACAACCTCTGATGGAGCACAGGAATGCTGACTACCACTACACCTCCCACCCCAGTGCTGGCAACCCCCCACTCCTAATCACAGATCCACCAGCACTACCTTAAACCCCAGCAAGGTTGTTCCATAGTTCAGTAGGTAGGGCATGCAACATAGGACTCTGTTTCAGAGGTCTGTGAGGTGTACACTTAGAACGCATGGTGTTGTAGTTGGGTGGCAGGAGAGGCACAGAGAAGGGCTCTCAGCCCCACCGAGGGGGCATATAGCACTAACACCATAGGGGCTGGTTAAGACCTGTGGCAATGAGATGTGGACCCCTTTGATGGAGATTATCAACTTGTCCCTTTCAGTGGGGACTTTCCCAGGGAGGCTGAAGAGGCGGTAGTTCACTCTCTCCTTTAAAAAGCTTCTTGGGACCCAATGGTCCTTAATAACAATTGCCCAGTATCTAATCTACCATTCCTGGGTAAGGTGGTAGAGAGGGTAGTGGCAACACAACTTTAGGTTTTCTTCAATGAGGCTGGACCCCTTCCAGTCTGGTTTTTGCCCTACCCGTGGGATGGAGACAGTCCTGGTCGCCCTGATGGATGTTCTCCAGAGACACCTGGATTGAGGCGGATCAGCACTGCTGATTCTTCTTGATCTATCAGCAGCATTTGATATGGTTGACCATGAGGTGTTAACCCACCACCTCGCCAACACCAGGATATGGGGGCTTGCCTTGCAGTAGCTGTCCTCCTTCCTTCAGGGTCAGGGACAGAGGGTAGTGCTTATGGGGGAGTTATCCCAGTGGCAGCCACTGGAATGTGATGTCCCACAGGGAGTGATTCTCTACCCCATGCTGTTTAATATCTATATGCACCCCCTTGTCCAGATAATCCAGAGATATGGGCTGGTTTGTCACCAGTATGTGGATGACACCCAGCTCTATCTACTGATGGATGGCCGCTCAGACATGGCCACAGGACATGTGGAAGAACCGTTACGAGCTGTGGCTGGATGGCTACAACATAGTCGACTGAAGTTAAATCCATCTAAGACAGAGGTCCAGTACCTGAGTCATGGGGGATTGGGTCAAGGGATCAGACTTCCAACTTTTGATAGGGCTCCATTGGTGCCTATGTTGGGGGTGAAGAGTCTGGGGATGTTCCTGGATGCCTCTCTCTCCATAGAGACCCAGGTCACCACCACTGCTGCCAGGTCTGCTTTTTTCTATCTGAGACAGATCAGGCAGTTGGCCCCATATCTCACTCCCCGAGACCTAGCTACAGTGACCCATGCAATGGTCACTTCCAGACTGGACTATTGTAACTCTCTATGTGGGGCTGTCCTTGACTCTGCTCCAGAAGTTGCAGCTAGTGCAGAATGTGGCAGCGTGGGTGTTGACAGCAATGTCTGTGTGGGCTCATGTCCATCTAGTGCTGCATGAACTGCACTGGTTGCCTATTGAATTCTGGATCTGTGCTTATTCTGTGTAAACTGTCATTTTAACATTGTTTTAATTATATTGTTTTAATTGATGTCAACAACCCTGAGCCCGTTTATGGGGAGGGCAGTGTATTAGTCAAATAAATAGCTGTGTAGCTAATATGTCATTTCAGAACCCTTATAGGTGGGATGGCCATGTGCCAATAGTTGAGCAGGAGTCCAACCCTCCCAGACCATGGGTCTGCACTAACCTCCCCTTTCCCCCATGTCATGTGATGGGGCATACCCTCAGGAAAGTGTACCCAGGAAAGAAGAAGAGAAGAAGAGATTGGATTTATACCCCAACCTTCACTACCCAAAGGAGTCTCAGAGTGGCTTACAAAATCCTTTCCCTTCCCCTCCCCACAACAGACACCCTGTGAGGTAGGTGGGGCTGAGAGAGCTCTGACAGAAACTGCTGTTTTTCAAGAACAGCTGTGCCAGAGCTATGGCTTGCCCAAGGTCATCCAGCAGGTGCAAGTGGAGGAGTGGGGAATCAAACCCAGTTCTCCCAGATTAGAGTCCGCGCACTTAACCACTACACCAAACTGGCTGCTGGGGGGGGCAGGGAAGCTGGCAGCCCTGTACTGGGTTGTCAGCACACTCCAGAGCACAGCCTATGTCCAGGTGGTTGACAGGGCACAACTGTGGTTCTGGGTGCCTGATGAATGCCCTGCTGTGCCCTGCTGTGCTCTGTGGATCAGCTGGCCAAGCAACCTTGAGACTCATTCCCTTGGAGCCCTATGCAGCAGCAGCAGCAGCAGATCTTCTGCCTGGATTGCTGCTCCCTCAAATTTATTACAAAAAAAACAAAAACAAAACTAACTAGACCTGTTGCCAATTTTGCATGTTAATGATGTGCTCATGTACCTTTTGTCATGCGTCCATGTTTGTACGATTGACAACAATTACAATAGACATTATGATGACAATAGGTAAAGGTAAAGGTTCCCTTGCTCGAAAGCCAGTCGAATCCGACTCTAGGGTTGCGGTGCTCATCTCCGTTTCATAGCCGAAGAGCCAGCGCTGTCCGAAGACGTTTCCGTGGTCATGTGGCCGGCATGACTAAACACCAAGGCGCACGGAACGCTGTTACCTTCCCACCGAAGTGGTCCCTATTTATCTACTTGCAATTTCTTGCTTTCGAACTGCTAGGTTGGCAGGAGCTGGAGCTAGAGACAGGAGCTCACCCTGTCATGCGGCACCCGGGTCTCGAACTGCTGAACTACTGACCTTCCACAGCCTGCAGTTCAGCGTCTTAACCACTTGAGCCACCGCAGCTCCATATGATGACAATAGAGTGTTCTAAAAAACTGTTAACTTTTTAGGTAATAATTTACCACTAAAATTTTGGAGCATAAATGCCTACTTTAAAGATGCCGATATAAAGAGTCTGGCAGCTCTACATTAAAGCTGTCTGATTTAGAAGCTATTATTATTATTATCATCATCATCATCATCATCATCATTATCATCATCACCATCATCCTTAAGTGTTTAAGTGGACATTTTCCAAACACCTCCCTAAATTTTAAAATGTCCTACTTATACTGTACAATCGTAAGGACACTTTCCTGGGATGTCAGAAGGATTCTGAATAGACCTGTTTAGGACTGTACTGTTAATCAAGTTTAAAAGATGTATCATATATGCCAGAAAACAGGTACAAAATATTAGGAGTTTGTATGTGTCTACTTTTAGTCTAAGCCAGTGTGTCCTGGTAAATTCTAACTTTGCTATAAACAACCTTGCTTGATTTTGTTTTTAAATAGCTACCTATATAATGATGTTTAATGCAATTAAAATATTTCAATTTCTAGAAGGGAACTTGAATAAGCTCCATTTAAACCTGCAGCTATCTATCACGTAATCCACACGTTACTCAACTAATCACTTCAGGGGTATGAAGGTGTATTTGCTAGACTAGCCACTTTAGCTAGAACATAGAAAATATTACAATAGAAGACTCCTAAACTGATGCTCCTGATATGCTAGTACAAGGACTATATATCTGAGTACTAAAACATGTAATCTTCAGAGTACTGTGATAATAAATCTAACCTGCTGTTTTCTCTACTAAACAAATGGTATGCGTTATTTGTCTTACAGGAGTATGGATACATAGCTCTGGGTGCTTATTAGGATAGAAAATTGAGAGCACAGAAACATTCCCCCATGTGATTTCTCCAATCAATCAATATCTTATATTCAAATAGCAAATTCAGCATTTGGTGACTGAAGCTGTGAATGGGCAAGACAGATCTTTCTACAAACCTGAAAAGGGCCCCAGGTTTGCAGAAAAACATGAAATAAAAATTAACAAATAAATAAATAATTTGGGGAGTTTAGAAAATGATAAAAGGAGAGCCTGCAGCTTTTAAAAAAGCATTCCCTCAGTGGCTGTTACTAGGCAACCACAGTTTTCAAGGCTGGGTATTTGTGAGAGAGAGAGAACTGGGAGGAGGAGGGTCAAGGCTCTTTCCAGTCTATTTTGGCCTTTGAGGGAGGATTCATTGGGGTCAGGCTTGAATCTTGATAACAGCCTCTGACTGACTTGATACCACCCAACTTGCATGACTCAACTAGGCCTAGCTGCTTGTTATTGTTCAACAGCAGCCACCCTATGAATGACAGTTTGGTGTAGCAATTCGAGGTTCAGAGTAGGGTTTGGGAGACCCAGGTTCAGATATTCATCTCACTGTGGAAGCTGACTGGGTGATTTTGGACCAGTCACATACTTTCAGCCTAACCCACCTCACAAGGTAGTTGTGCACATAAAAAAGAGGAAAGGTGGGATGCCAGCCTCCAGGTGAGACGTGGGGCTCCCCTAGACTTACAGCTCATCTCCAGTCTAGAGATCAGTTCCCCTATAGAAAATGGATGCTTTGGAGGGTGGACTCTGGCACTGTACCCATGTGAGGTTCCTATCCTACCCAGGCTCCATCTCCCAACCTGGACCTGTGAACCCAGCTCCCCCATCTCCAACTGGTGGCCGGGGGGGAGGAGAGGAGAGAAGAATGTCAGGTACTTTTTCCCCCACTGCAGCAGAAGAAGCTGCAGGGAAGGGTAGATAAAGGTAGGTTGGCTGTTGGGTGGGAAGAACCTAGAGTTACCAACTCCTGGTTGGGAAATTCCTGGAAACTTGAGGGGTGGAGCCTGGGGAAGGTGAGGTTTAAAGAGAGGAGAGATCTCAGACAGGCATAATGCCATAGACTCCATCCTCCAAAGCAGCCTTTTTTCCAGAGGAACTAGTGTTGCCATTCTCTAGGTGAGGGCTGGAGATCACCTAGAATTACAACTGATCTCCAGATGACAGAGATCAGTTCCCCTGGAGAAAATGGCTGCTTTGGAAAGTGGAACCTTTGCTGAGGTCACTTCCCTCCCCTTGCTGAAGTCGCTTCCCTCCCCAAACCTCATCCTGCTAAGGCTTCACCCCCAAATCTGCAGGAATATCCCATCCTGTAGCTGCAGCTCTAAGGGGAACTGATCTCCATAGCTGAGAGATGCATTGTGATACCTGGAGAGTGGCTGTTGCCACTACTGTTGGGGGGGAGGGGGAGCAGGTGGGCGGCTAGGAGCATAATGGGGCAAAAAGAGAGGGTGATGGGGCAGGGAACAAAAAGAGAGAGGAAATGATAGGCACAAGAGTGGGAGAAAATAAGGAAATAGGTGGTGGAAGAGAGAAAGAGAGAGAGAGAAGGGAGGAAGCAAAAGTAGGGAGAATGGGATAGCCACTCCTGCAAGTTTCTCGTGGGTCCTCACTTGTGGAAGTCTGTCTATCCAGTATGATATTTTTCAAACTGGGACCTAGGGAGTCCTTGGGGAGGGGGTCTGCACAGGTGCTTCAGGAGGTTCAAAGACATTTGTAAGGGCAAAGGAAAAGTTCCTATTGTACATATTCAGCTAATGTGAAAAAAAACCCTTTCAGTTTTCTAGGGACAATAGACTCTTCACCTTGGAGAAGATGGGAGACAATTAGCCTCCCACTCTCTCAAAGTGCAGAGGCTTGCAGAACCAGCATTACCTTCCATCACCTAGATTGCAGATCCCTCAGAAAACTAACAGCTCAGAACAAAGAATTTAAGCCAGCTGAATTGCACCAAAAAAGTACAGTCTGAGTAAAGCCATCATACCTAGCACAGGGCTAAAACTTACTTGGGTTCCACTCTGTTTCAATGCAAAGGATTTTCCTGTAGCAACACAGAGATACTGTTCTGCATTCATAGACAATAATAGCCAATGGCAGTTGTCAACTGAATACTGAAGTTCAGGTTTTGTGTAACACTGTCCTTCTTATATTTCTACAAGGAGCTCAGAGGTTTTCCAAGGCCTAACCACCCTGTTTAGCTGGTCTCTGACTAGAAGTTAACTAATAAAATAGCTTCTTGATTGGCTGCTGCTACGTTTTAATGTTTTTTTTATTTATACATATCCCATTTTTCTCCCCAAATGGGGACCCAAACATCATCAACCCCCTCCCATATTTTATCCTTACAACTACTCTGCAAAGCAGATGAGGATGACAGTGATTGACTCAACACCACCCAGAAAGCTTCCATGGCAGGCTGGGGATCTGAGCTTGAATCTTCCAGATCCTGATCTAACCACTATACCACAGTGGTGCCAAATCATCATAATTACTACAAATATTTGTACCTTTACATAGTCTACATCTCTCTAATCTCTAACCATGTCTCTCTTTGTTGAGGCAGAGAATTGTTGTGGTTCTGCACTAGATGCTAACTGTTTATACATTATTTTCATCTGATGATCTGATTTGTGTACGCTACCAGTGCTGGCTCCTTTCCTTGCTGCTGCTTCCTTATTGAGCTTTTTCTTTACCCTTGTTGCCTTTCCATCAATATATGTTCTCAGCTCTCTCAGCCAATCATAGCTTTTGCCTTCTCTTCAAGTCTGCCATCCTAGTTGGCCAAGAGAGGTTCCATTTAATTGCCTAAACCAGGGCAATGAAAACTAATGGGAAATGTAGTTGCCAAGTAAACTGGCCACAACCCAAAGTGAACTGATGTTGCTCCCATAATAGCATGTTATTTCCTTTTAACTTGTTTTATTGATATATAAGCTTTTAGAGCAAATATGTTTACTTCCTTTTAGCTTAATGAAAGAAAAAAAGTAACAGAAGATTCCCCTTACTGGTAGACTAGGTATCTCCTATTATATTTAGCAAATGTATATAAGCTACCATGTTAATATTTTAAAGGAAATGCCTACAATTAAGCATTCATTGTAAAAGTACTGATTACATCAGGGTGAATGCAATGATTTGTAAATTACCATTCTTTAATAGCCTACATTTTCTTGCTTTGTGGACATCACCTAAGCCTGCATTCTTCAATAAATATCTGTCCCATATTTATTGTGGTTTTTAAAAAAAATAATAGAATAATTCTTATATACATATAAATTTTGTCTGCAATGTCTTTGGTCAACATGAAATATATCCATGATAATAAAGATGTTATTTAATATAACCACATAATGGCTCCCAGACAATTCCAGATTAAAATAATCAAGTACAATAGAATTAACGCCCATAAAATATTTTTAAACACTCAGTTTTTAAGAAACAGAATGGTAAGAGGATCTTTTAAAAGTATCTGTAGAACGAACGAGTCTGTAACATATTATAAAATTAATAATAAAAACTGGGGAGAGCAACTATATAATAGATTCAAAATAAGATATATATCCTGTGATATTTTAGTCATAATTTCTTTAAAACAATTCTGATCAGAATATGCAAAACCTAATGCTTCCTAATATTCCCTCATCAGTGTTAATACCATTATTGGCATTTTTAAAGGGATCTAAGCAACATTTCTCCCTTTTCATTTTATTTTCATAACAACTCTGTTAGGTTAGGATGAGAAAATGAGGTAGGAGAGTGGCCCAAGGTCACCCATGGCAGTGTGGAGATTATGAACCTGGGTCTTCCAGATTCTAGTGTAACACCCTATTACACTATACAAGTTTTGATATGAAAACCGAACCTCTCAAAAATCCATTCAGCTCTCTGTATGAGACCCAGAAAACAAATCAAACATGGTTGAGTAAGAAATTTTACTTTTCACCACCCATGGTATCAAAGGGTAAATGACATTAAGTTGCCTACAGTGTTATGCCTAGACTCCTTCTCCCTCAAAAGGACGAGTCTGGTACCCAGAAAAAAATGTGACACAGGCAACCTTCTTTCTCTGCATCTCACAAGGTCACTCACTCTAGACTCTGCCCTGGTCTGCAGATAGGATCAAGATAGGTCCTACAGTCACATGGAATGTGTGCCATCAAATACTGACCAGAGGCTTGTCTAGGAAAACTGGTCCTAAAGGTGCATTGTGAAAGGGTCTGGTTTCTGGTAGCTCCCTTTCCTCTTTAAATTCATCAATGACAAAGACTGACTTCTCAGAAAAGGCAGTAAAACTAACCAACTTCCTACCTTGTCTGACCTTTTTTTAGCTGGTTATCCTAAATACCTAGTAAAAACCATTTTAATCCCATAACAATCCTTGTAATCATTTTCCTGTCCTGGCAGTTAGAGATCACCAAACTAAATAGACATCTTCATGTGAATGTTATATTGCATTTGCAATTTCTGGGAATGTCATGAAGCTTCCTTGCTCAGACACATTGTTTCACCATTACCATCATAGCATTGTTCTAGGAGCAATCACACCATGCTGCAAAGGGTATATCTAGCCACACTGTGTTTAGTGAAGTGTGTGTGTTTGGACATACACTAACATGAGGTTGGCTACTCCTCCTTCCTTGAGTGAAACACTGGTTCATTTCACTTATCCTTCTCCTGAGACCTTTGTTCATTGAGTAAGTAAATATAGTCCCATAGAATAAATTTTGTTCTCTGTCTCTATAAGCTACCACCTTTATTTTCTGAACTTGTATGTGTTTTTACAGAGTGTTCTTATATTAATGAGTTTGATTTTATTCTTTAATTCTCTTTAATAAAAAAAACATTTCATTAATCACAGTCTGATTCGTTTTGAGAGTTCTACTGGGAGGGGAATCCTGATATGCATAGGTGGAGACCCTGTTTGATTACCCTCCTCTTGCATTGTTGGGGTCTCCTTGCTAAATTCCCCAACATACTCAGAAGACCCTCACAACCACTTAGGGTAACGATAATAACTTTTCAGTAAAGCTCAGGATAGACTGTAGCACAATTTTATGCTACAGCGGAAAGGGTTAAATATAAATGCAGGAGAGTTATTATGGAATTATTATAGTGTTATTATAGAATCCATCTTTAAGTGTATGCTGTCTTACTTAATAATGAGCCTGTCAGGAAAATGTTTTTGTGGTTTGTTGGGCTTTTCCCCCAACATACTCATTTAATTAATCAGGGATATGTTTTCTTCTTCAGTTTATAGAATATACTTTAGTACACTAATTTCTTTAGTCATTGGCAACCTTCAACTTCATTTATCAATTCTAATTAACCAATTTGTATGTGGTGACTCAGAGCAAACAGAAGGAAATGTCAGTATTGTGACATGTTACCATTAAAATATGCTTTGATGCACCTTCATATACAGTGCACTCAGCTGTTCAACACAGCCATCCCTTGCTGTTACAAAAATAACATATCTGTTTTTTATGGAATGTAATATTGTTAATCTATACATTTGTATCTTCTTGATAATATGCTTCCTTTATTCTTTAATTGCTTTCAAATTCAAAATTTCATTATCAAAGTTAGTTTAAGGTCACAATAATTTATAAAACAATAGTGTAACTATTTACTAGTATTCTCTGCTGATGACATCTGGAGAACAGCCCTTATTGCATATAACTTGATGTTGTAAGATCAGAGACATACTGAAAATATATGAATATAGAAATTTATGCTGATGTTTCTTATTAAAAATGTGTATAATGCAAACTATTATTTGTGAAGTAGCATTTCTGGTGTTCTTATTTTAAACTAGCCTGATACGTGTGCTTCACTACAGTATTTAAGTTCCATAAATCCAGTTATAATACTGATGATGTGAAGTTTAAAATGTAACATTTGTTGTAGGAATTCTTATGGAGAAGATTGTATTGTAAAAAATGAAGTAAGACATACATACTGTTTTTTTCCTTTATTGAAGGACCTCTCTGAAGACCACACTATTTTGCTTATATGGAGATGTGTTGTTCTGAGCACCTCAGGGTGATCTTGCTGGTACTTGGCCAGCGCAGCTCAGTGCACCTCAGGAGTACTATGTGCAAATGTCTTTGCCACATTCTCGAGTTACCTCCTCCTTGTAGTGTTGTTGTATCTGGCTCAACATTTGCCAGGAGCTTTCTTGGGGGCAGTAAGAGGGGAGAGGTGTGAGGGGGAGATGGTCTGAGGGAGTGATGATGTGGTGGACATTTCTTCAGGTTCCTGAGAGAGGCACACATCAAAATGGCCCCTATCTCCCCATGAACATTCATAAACTCAATTGCCATTCTGGCTGTTATGAGAAATGTTTATTCTGCACTCACTTTTAACTGTGTTTTTACCTCACAACATTGAGATCCACAGCTGAGCAATCACAGGGAGGTGGGTGCAAGAGACAGGTTTTATCTCAAAACTCTGAGCTACACAGCTGACCAATTAAAGGGGGGGCAAGGAGGCAGCAGCCTGCCAGGCACATGGAAAACAATTGGAGGAACACATTTTGCCCCTTTTTTACCCCTTTAGGGGTTGTGTTTCTCAGAAATCTCTTCGTAGTGGGGGTTGACATCATGATAGGAATGCACTCCCCTTATTTTGGGTTTCTTGATGTGGGGGTTTGGCCTGGGCATTGAATTTTAGTGAGGACAGTGAAGATTTTATCTTGGCCAGTACCCTTCCCATTCCCTGTTGTTTACATCTATTTTGCCCTCCTCCCACTGTCCATGTAGCTGGCAGTGGGAGGTGGAATGAGGACTGGTTATTCACCATCTGATTGCCTTTAATGTTGTACTAATGTTTTGAATTAAATTTATCTCTGGTTGTACATGATTCAGAGCCCTGCAGTAGCAGAGGTGGGGCAATTCAATAATAATAATAATAATAATAATAATAATAATAATAATAATAATAATAATAATAATAATAATAATAATAATAGGTGGTGCAGTGCATACCTTTTTTCTTCACAAAAATGCTTCTCATTTATGTTACATTTAAGAAGTTCAAAACAACATCCAAGCAGTCAGATATTAAGCAAGTTCATATGAACCAGTTTTCTAGAACTCACATTGTGAGAAGTTAAATAACCTAATACAGGAAACCACTTTTCTACAAATTTGGGGTGTATTTCCACAATGGGTGGGAGTGTGTCTAATGCTTTGGGGAGGCTGGCCCAGCAGCATTGCTAAGGTGTTTCTGCTTGGGTGGCCTCCCTCCTGGATTAAAGTACCCTGGCCCTGCTCCTACACCTGACAGACACCTGCCTGTCTAGTATTGGGGGGAGTGTGTTTAAAGGCATCAGGGAAGCTGGGCCAGCAGCAGTGCTAAATTAATCCTGCTGAGCAAGTCTCCCCAACAGCTGTAAGCATCCCACCCCCTCTCCTACACCTGACAAGCAGCTGCCTATCCAGTGTAGGAGGGGGAGAGGGAGGGGTATTGCAAGCCACTGTGGAGGCTGGGACAGCCGGATCATTAAGGCATTACTGCTGGGGTGGGCTCCCTGATGACTTTAACCACAAGCACCCACTGCTGCACCTGACAGAAAGCCATCTGTCAGGTGTGGGAGGTGGGGGGAGTGTGTTGGAAGCCATCTGAGAGGCTGGGCCAGCAGAACTGTTGTACCTCACAGGTGGTTGTTAGCCATTCCTGATTTCCTCAACTTTCATTGGCTCTCTGCAGTTTCCTGTAACTGTGTTTTTTTTTAAAAAAAAAAACCCCTCAGAACACTGAGCTCTGCAGCTGACCAATCAGAGAGTTGGGGTGCAAGTAGGCAGCTTTCTGGCAGCCACATAAGAAGCAACGGGGGAGCACATTTTATATATATATGTATGTCAGAAACAACACCATCCCATTTATCAATAGCTACAACAGCTTTTAAAATTCTATTTGAAAGAGCGTAATTGTTTCTGGTAGGCATGTTTAAGAAATACAAGTAAATGTCATTTTGTATTTCCCAATATCCAAAGAGCATGCAGTTTCCATAGTCTTTTCTTATTTAAAGCTGACAGGGTTTTTTCCCCCTCTTTTGACTTAATTTCAATTTATAAGGTTACCATAAGAGGGAAGCAACTTGATGACACTTAACATAGAAACACTTAATTAGGGACAGCAGAAGTGTGTATGTTAGTGTTAATTCATTCAACATCTTAAATGCTATACAACATTATACAAAGGAACCAGAGGACTAGGTGATAGAGAAACTCAAAGAAGTAGAGTTAAATGTGAATTGTTGCAAGTGCTCATTTTACTTATGAATTATTATCAACATTGTAATTCAATTAATTATCTGTAGCTCATGATCTGTAGAGCACATGGGCCCATAGCCATAGTGGGGCATCTTGGGGCCAAGCCCCCCCTTAATCACCAGCCATGCCCCACAAAATTCTTTCCTCAAACTTAGAATAATTTTTAAAGTTTAAAAGTAGTTGCAGCACACTCGGTCCTGCTTGCTCTACCTTCCTCTCCTCCAGTTGGCTGGTCTGTGTTCTCCAGCTGGGGGGAGGGTCTGCACCTTCCTTCTCCAGCAGCTGGCCAGTGCACCCATCTTCTCTAGATCAAAGTCAGCCTTCTCATCCATCCCGATCATCAGCATGATGATCAGAATGACTCCTCCTGAACAGCCCTCCCCTCCCGTGATTAGTCAGCTGGTCTTGCCTTCTGACTTGCTGACTTGCACACTGTGACCTGCCTCGTGTGCTCCACCCTCCCTACACACTGGCAACTGGTGTGAGTGAACCACTCATTCCTTTAGGAGAATGATAGGCTGCACAACAGCAAAAAAGTTGAATGTTTTGATGTCTCTACTGCTTGGGGTTACAGCAGTTGCAGGGAGTTTTCTGAATGGCTTTGGCACTGCTGTTGCTCTTGAATGAGCCTGGCCAAGAACAAGACAAAGCACAGTGGTGAAGGTGCCTGAGTTAGCCTGTTCATGGCTACACATCCATGCCTGTCTTCCCCCCTCCTCTTCCTTGCCTGTTTTTGGAAGCTCCAGAATCAACACCCTTGGAAGAAAGCAGAAGGTTGAAGGTGAGCCTTAAAAAAAAAAAAAAAAACCTAGCTGGGAGGGTCTCCACTGTGCACGCATCCCCCAATGCTGCCACTTCACGCTTCCTCACCTCAGGCTGCACTGGCATACAGGACATAGGAGTGAGGATGGGGAAGCCAATCCTGGGCCCCTCCATACACATGAACATTTTTTTTTATTTACTGGGCGGGAGCTGCCCCACAAAAAAAAGTTTTGCCCCACAAGCCAAAAAATCCTCGCTATGGGGGCCTGAGAGCACAGTGGTCAGAAAAAGCACAATAGAAGGAGTAGTTGTGGAGGTGGGGGAGTCTATCTGCCAGGATCAAAACACAGAAAGAAGATTTTTATTTCACATACACACACAGGTTAAATTGATTTTCTTTTCTGCTCCTATCCATAACAGATTCTCAGGCTGCCTATTGTCATTATTTCTCAAGAGCCTAGCCCATTAATAGAGTTCACATCCCTGAAAGCTAGTTAACTTAGTTATGTGAGTATCAAATCAGAAGACTGGCAGGCAAGCCAGACTTAGAATTTGTTGTTCTGGTATTTCATTACAACTATACAACACTAACCATACATTTACTGGCATTATCAGAAAATCAAACAGATCTCATCTTCAAACTATATGTTAATAATGCCCAGATAAACCAACTATATAAATTATAGCAATAAAACTAGTGAAGGAAAGGTATCACACAGACATAGTCTGCAAATATATAAGTAACAAGAAATGTTCTAAATTTGTTCAAATTATTTATTTATTTACAAAATTTGTGTCCCACCTTTTTGCCCTTAAAAGGGCTGCCAAGCTGTCTAGCAATTAAAAAAAATGATAAAATACATTATAAACCATTAGAATAAACTCCCCTCCAAAACTTACATCACTACAAAAAACTGAAAAAAGATGTTACCAATAGAGTTTAGTTCCCATTCAAGATGGTGCTGCGGTGGGTGGTTTGAGTTAGAGCTCCCATGCACTGGGTTTCATTTAATTTATTTTAGTGGACTTTTTGAGCTGCAATCCAAATTTTAACCTCTGAGGAATTTTACTATCTTATAAGAAGACTCCTGAATTTCTTACCATATAACAACAGTCAGAAGTATAATAACTAGATAACCAGAACTGCAGTTGGAAACGCCAACAGCAGTGAAACATTGCAGAAGCGCTCTTGTATTCCGCATTGTAATAACAATTGTACTATTAATATTAAAGCTCTGGAAATTAAACTGCTGCTTGTTTGACCACCCATGGGATAACCCACTCACCTGCCCATAAGGAGATCAGCAAGCCTTTGGACACCATGGCATGAGTGGCATGAGTGGTGTGAGTGATGGGATCCCACAAGGTAGAGGAGGGGAGGGAGGTGCAAGGTAGAGGTGGGGAGGGACCGCCTATCAAGGATCTGAAGCTCAAGTTGGGTACTGGCAAAGGATGCTGTTGTGGTTGCTCTGCCCATGGATGATGACTGGAAGGCAGCCTGTGACCGGCTGGTGACTCTGTTGGTGACACGGGCCCTGACACAAGGCTCTGCCTGGCCAAAAGTTTTTCAGTTAGTTGCTGACACCTGCTGTCTGTCACCTTTGTTGGCCTACTGTGTCAGCCTGCTTGTCTTCATCCTCAGAAGCTCTTGGCTAACCGCAGAAACTTTTGTCAGGGTAGAGATAATCTCTGTTTATCTCCATTTGGCTCTGGGTGCTTCAACTGTGGCCACAGGGAGTGGGCTGTTAGAATTTGTTGCTGAGTGGTTCTTCTGCATGGCAGCAACCAGATGATTGAATGGACTCGTGTTATGAATGACCCATGACTATGAGCCTTCAGTTTAATTTGGACAGGTCCATGCCTGATGGAAGTCCATGGTGCCTTCTTTCTGAGAGTAGTCCATGACTGAAACATCAGCCCTTGGCCTTCCAGACTGTTAGTCCAGTCTGAAATTTCCAAGGAATTGGAGGAGGACTACTTAATAGACTGTGGATGACTTGCCCCCTGCTAAATAGGCCTGGAAATATTAGTGTTAGATTTTCCTCTTCTAGATACCAGCAATAAAATGAGGGTTTCTATTATTTTATTGTTAATCGATTAGTCAGTTTGATTAGAGGGCTTATCTGCCGTTAATTAATCAATTAACTAATTAGAGAGTTGTTTAGTATTTGTGCTGTGGGTCGTGGAAGGGTTAGAGTATATTGCAGAGGAAGGTAGGTTCTTGAACAAGGGTTTTATGATTAGGTTGGGTTGGGTTGTTAGCATTATACCGTATTAAATAGTTGTTTAAACCAGGCATAGAGGTGATTGAACATCTCCCTAGTGTCTTCTTATATATTGTGTGTGGACTGGATATAGTGGTTGTGATCACTTCTAGTAGGGGAGGCCATGGTAGAGTTGGGGATCTCAGTAATAAAGGGACGTGGGAAGTGTGGTGGGGTTAGGTATTATACTGGAAAGAGACAGAGATATGGCTATGCTCGGTCCCCTTCCAACCTTCACCCCATCCTGAGAGATGTTGATAGTGGTGAAAGGAAGATTTACCTTTCTTCAGCATTGATGCTGTGCAATGCCAGGTCTGTTAACAATAAGACCATGATCCTGCAGTACTATCTTGTGGCAAAAAAGTGGACCTGGCTTGCCTGACTGAGACTTGGGTGTGGGAGGTGAGATAGTTGCCTTGAAACAACTGCCCCCCCCCGAGTTCTTAGTCCTCCATCAGTACCAGACAAAAGGGTGGGGAAGATGGCGATACTTATCCAAGGGGCTTTCTCTTTCAGGCAACTCCCCGCACCAAAAATCACTGGCATTGGTTGTGTAGGCCTGGCATGGGATGCAGAAGAGAGTTTGGCTATCTGGCTAGTGTGCTGACCACCTAATGCACCAGCAGATACCCTGCTGTGCCTGCTGGAGGCAATGTTGGACTGGTCTTTGGAGTTTCCCAGACATTTAGTTCTGGGGGCCTTTAATATCCATACAATGACAACTCTTCACAGGCCACAGACCTTGTGACTTCCATGGTGACACTGGGACTCAGCTCCCACACATCAAGCAGGTCACGCGCTGGAGTTGATTTTTGGCATTATGTAGACCTTACAGGAACACTGCATGCCTATGTCAGATTACCATTTTATATGCTGGATTTATACTGCACCCTTCAAAACCCAAAGGAGTCTCAGAGTGGCTTACAAACCCCTTCCCCTCCTCACAACAAACACCCTGTGAGGTAGTTGGGGCTAAGAGAGCTCTGAGAGAACTGTCCTTGAGAGAACAGCTCTGACAGAACTATGACTTGCCCAAGGACATCCAGCAGCTGCAAGTGGAGGAGTGGGGAATCAAACCTGGTTCTCCCAGATTAGAGTCCACACACTTAACCACTACACCAAACTGGCTCTCAGGATCATTTTCTCATACATATTAAGCATCATCCCTTCACAAATAGCACTATGCTCCCAGGTGTACCTGGGATGGGTTTCCAATGATGACAGAGTGTTGGGATATTGCAAATGTTACTCCTTCAGTCATGAAAGAAGTTAACCTGCTTGTTTATGAATGCTAAAGTTAGTTTGCACTAAAACCAATTAGGTACTGGGCATATATTTTCTGTCAGCGAAAGGGAGGTATTATTCATAATGAGATAAGTTTGGGAACTGCTATTGGTTAATTAGTATATTGAGGATGTTACATGTTGACTGTCATGGAGACAAGAAGGTGGGGGCATTGGGGAAAACTTTCCCTTGTTCTCACATAAGTTTGGACTAGTATGTATACAAGCTGGAGCTTAGAACTGGTTAGTCAAGATGTTATTTTTAATTCCCTGTGTTTCTTTGGTAATTATTTCTTAAAGCTAAATACATGTGTGATGCATTGCTTTACTCTGCTAAGTATCCAACAAAAGGTTTTGGGAGCCCAGCATGCTTCTGCTGTGACACAGGAATGTATATTAGATTGGTAGAATTAGAGAGCAGAAATATTTTTTTTAGAAGAATCAACTTCTTGTTTTTTGTGGATATTATTTTTTCCAAACCCTTACAAAGGAGTCTCTCTCTAGAGTTGCGGAAACACATACAAAGGAGAAATCTTCCCTTGCAATCTGATGAGGAAGGAGAGAACTGAGTGCATTTGCTGAAAGAGGAATCTTCAAAAACTGCAACCCAGCCAGGGGCCATGTCTTCTGACGGAAACAATGCAGCTCAAAATGGAGCAGCCCCTTCAGTCAGCATCACTGTGAGGGAATCATTAAAACATTCCCTCTCACAAGTTCCAAAATTAAATGGCCAAAATTACCTAATATGGAAGTTAAGAGTAGAATGTGCTTTGGGAATTCAGGAAGTTATGCATGTCATTGAGAACAATCTTCCCCAAAGTGAAGAAGAAAATGAGTTGAATTTATACCCTGCCCTCCACTCGAAGTCTCAGAATGGCTTACAATCTCAGAGTGACTTACAAGTGTGGGAGAGCAGGATACTTTTAAAAGGATGACATGAAAGCACATTTCATAAATCTAAATTCTATTTCTGATTAAGAAACCCCTCTGGTAGCCAGCTGTAAAACTGCCAAAGATATTTGGGCTAAATTGGAATAGAAATATGCACAACACAGAGACAAATGCATGCAGTTTTTAAGAAGGAAATTATATAATGTGTGTGTGTGCATCTAGAAAGCCTTATGTGCCTTGTTGCAGAGTTGTGAGCTGTGGGAATCGAGATAATGCCATCAGATTCTGAATAGCTTTCCCAGTTCATATGCAAATCAAATTGCTGTTCTGGAGTCAAGAGAAAGGGTGGACATGGCTTATACGCTGAGTTTTCTCAGAGACGTGGCTATAGAGAGATCTGTTTCAGAAACCGCAGGAGGAATGTCCGCTTTGAAACTAAAGCATGAAAAAGAAAATGTTGTGTGTTTTAATTGCCAAATGAAAGGACATGTTGCAAAGTTTTTCAGAGCAAGGAAAATTTCTAGTGGTCAGAGAGATGAGAGTCAAACCGACAGAAAGCCTCGGAAGCATAATATATATGTTGTTTATTTATATTTATATTTATATTTATTAATTCTATTTATAACCCGCCCTCCCTGCAATGCTGGAAAGGATTTAAATGTAAAAGACTGCTGGTTGCTAAATTCTTGATCCTATTCTTATGTCTGTCATGACAAGCAAAGGCAAACTTTAATTCAAGCTTAATTCAAGTTAGCCTTTTGCTAACTCAAGGAATTGGAGTTGTGAAACTGAGAATTTCCAGTACTGAAGGAGACATGGTTGGAATTCTTTTAAAGGACTGTGTTTATGCATCACAGGCTGATCTGAATTTGTTGTCTGTTTATAGAACTGTGAATTAAGGAAATTGTTTCCTCACTGAGGACAATGTGTGTAGTATTTTTCATCCTGAGGGCAACAATGAAATACTGACAGAAAAGGCTGGTGGATTTTACTATCTGAACAGTGTTACTGAACAAGTGTATCATACTAATCAGCAGAAATGTCTTAATTCTGACTGCATATTAGCATGGCACAGGAGGCTGGCCTACAGAAATATTGTCTTAACAGGAGTATTCTAGAAATGGCATGTTGCTTACTCCTACAAGCTGGCTTGCCTGAACCCTGCTGAGCAGAAACTGTAAATACAGCAGTTAGTTAGCATTAGAACCAATAAGGTATTAGGCAAGTATTTCCTGCCAGGGAAAAAGAGATGTTATTCATAATGAGATAAGTTTGGGAACTGTTGTTGGTTAATTAGTATATTGAGGATGTTACATGTTGTCTGTCACATAGACAAGGACCCTTCTCTATGATTCTTCAATAAACTTTTCTTAAAACTAAATACACATATGCTGCATCACTTTACTCTGTTAAGTATCCAACACAGAGAGATCACTGGACTAGTAAAAATGTTTTGTACAGCCAAGGTTGTTATGATTACGAGACAATTTAAAGAAAATTGACCTCCTTTTCATTGTGCAGCAGCAAATTAATCTAGAACACATCCACTATGAGTGCTTCCTTTCTACAGGCTTATCTGGGGATGTTTCCAAAACCCACCTCCTATTTCCTCAGATTCAACTATGCCGATTTTGTTTGTCCTAGTTGGGGAGCTAATATGTTGCTATTCTTTTGGCTTTAATTTATCACTTGCTCTTGATACACTTTCCAACCTTCTATTAGCAGAAATGCACACTAGGGATCCAGCACATGGGGGGGAAATGGACAGTTTCTTCTTATTTTGAAACATGACAAGGTAGGACTTTGATCATACTAACACTAATTCACAGCTCAGTTAAGATTAAGCCCTTGGATTTCAAGCTGGGTTTTATTCAAATATATGCACTTTCAAAGTTTACGTTTCTATTTGGTCTTAGATGCTGGTGGCATCAAAGTAACATTAAATTAATTTATGTTCAAAATTCTGCCTGCCCCCCAGCCCAAGGATCCTTGTCATCAAACAGACAAACAAAAGTTTGAAGGAAAGACACACACATGTGAATGGGAGATAAGGTGGTCAAATCTATCAGAAAGGCACCACCATGCAACAGAAACATAAACACTCTGGCTACATCAGGTTCCCTGCAAGGAAGGAAGCATTTAATCAACTTCCAGAAGTGGATGACCTACAGCATATGAACTTGGAAGTAAATTCAGCTACATGCAAAGGGACACCTCCTACTAAGGATTTACAGGACTGAAGACTTAGGGTGAAGTACAATCCGATGCATGTTTACTTGAGAACAAGCTCTACTGAGTTTTGTGCTGTATAAAATCAAACTATTCTCTATGCAGTTTCTAATTAGCTTGACTGAAGATCTATTCTGAATGAGCCTCACTACTGATTGATTAAATTTAAGTAAATTTAACATTAACTAAAATTACAGTTAGCACAGCAGTGTGCATGAAGGAAGGCTTAAAGAAAGAAAAGATGTGGAGGGAGTGAATCCTTCTCTGTGCACATTACTTCTGAGTCAGGAGAAAAAAAATCAGTGAAGAACAGAAAGAGTAAAGGGCCAAGGTCTACTGCTGGCTTCTATTAAACACTGCAGAATGGACTGGAAAGCTGCAGCAACAGCAAATTGTTTGAACTATTTCCAAAATTAATTACTGAAATTCTCTACTGGATCTGAGGAGAGACTTAGAGCACAATATCAGGCACTGCCAATCTGCAGAAGATGTCTTACCAATTGGAATGAAATAATTCAGTCCAGTCCTACTTATGTGTTTACTGGAGATGGTGATGAGGGGAATAAATATACAGGCCTGTGGCCAGGAAGCAGGAATATACCTTCTAACAAAACAAGCAGCTCTGAAACTGAGATATAGTCCAATTATTTCCCCCCCTCAAATTAGAAAGAGTGTTCTGTCTTTAACAAGACGTTTGGAACTTACAAATAACTATTTCACATGATTCTGTCATACTGGGAACTTACTTTCTTCAGCAATGAAATTTACAAACTGGAAGTGTCTGCAATCCAGCAGTCTACTAATTATAACAGAATTATAGAAACGTTACGTATATCCCAGGCATATGTGATTGCCCCATTTATGCTCTGTCACTGCCAATGTTGAAAACTTCTCCTCCTCTATATGGAGAGGGAACCATGTCATGTTTGTGAACACAGAGAATATTCCAGCAAGTAGTCATGAACCATAATATCACGACACATATGCAAGGAAAAGAGATCTGTCTCACAATAGTTTAAGCAATATGCTGAGTGGAGGGGGCTGGAACCCCAGCCAGCTGCTCCAAGCTCCTGTAGCTGAGCTTCTTCTCACCCCTTCCTTGAAGGTAAGACTGAGATAGCCCAGAGGTGTGACAGAGGGATGAAACATCACCCAGCATCTGTAAACACTTGTGGCTGGGTCTCAACCCTGCAGATTTCCTGCATGCAACATTTTTAAAACATGAGCTGGCCTTGAGGCACAAGTCTTTGGCTCTGAGGGCTGAAGCCTGGAGCTGAAGGGAGGAGAGATCTGCTGGGATGGCGGCAGGGAGAGAATGTCCTGAACTCCAAAGCCTTTTATCTTCTATTTGTCTACACTATATTTTTATAGTGAAAGCTGCTTTGGGTCCCCACTGGGAAGAAAAATAGCATATAAAAGCTTTAATAAATGAATGAACCCCATGTTGCTATACCCACATAGCAAAGCAAAAATACACCTGCACCAAAACATTATGAAGCATTTTAGAATTCTTGAAGTGATCTTTTCTTCTGTCACTAGTGGAGGAAGCTTATACATCAGTCCTAAAACAGCTCAAGAGTTTGACCAACTCTTCTGAGCATAGAAATCCAGCAATACATTTTTCTGCTCCAGGACCCATGGCATGTTTTGGGATTCTGCTGTAATTCAAATAATAAAATCACGTGGTTTAAACTCTGCACAAGATTACACCCCAGGGTACCTGTGGTCTTGCAAGAGAATTTTGTTTTTTCATCACATGGGCGAAGAGTTCCATTGCAATATTTTTCATCACTGCCATCTTCACAATCCTTTTCACCATCACAGCACCATAACACAGGAATGCAGTTTCCATCAGGGTGACACTGAAATTCTTTCCCACTGCATCCTCCAAGAGAGACTGTTTCTAATGCAAAACAATAAATTAAATAAATTAAACAACTAAATCAAGTGCTTTTTTCTTATTAGTTGTCTCTTTCCAAACACTGGATTAAAGTCATGGAAGAGATATGATGGATAATGTTCTGTGTCATCAGTTCTTTGATCCTGTCTATCCTTTCACAGAAACAACAGTACTGAAATGCGCAAAACAAGCAGACAGCCTGCTCCTGTCCCAACCTCGTACCTGAAATCTGCATTAGACAGATATTGGATTGATCCAATGATTCTAGACTATTAATTGGCTACCCTTTCCTTGGCAACCCTCACTTGTCAGGAGTCATACACCCACTCTTGCATGAGCTTGTTGCATTCATGTACAAATAAGGAAGACAATTTTGGCTTTCTTGCTTCAACTACATGTTGGAATGCCCCTTGATAGTCAGTAGCAGTTAATGGATCCAACCCACTATCGATGTTATTCTTCATGTTTGGTCTGCCTCCAGTAATATAAATCTCTCCATTAGAAATGTAGCTAAAAAAAAATTAAAAAAAAAATGTAGCTACTGTTTGATGATGCATTTCCTGGAACTTTAAAGCATCCTGTATCAAGTAGTAATATCAGTTTGTGTTGTCTCAAATAGTAAGAAGAGTGGTCTTCATGTGATTCTGTGGCACAAGCATTATATTGGTTAATTAGACAGACACACATATATCGAAGTGTTTTGTATAGGACAATATAGCAGACATACTAATCTACAGTCAATAGAATTGTCAAGATGTGGAATTAAATTTACAAATATAGGTCAAAGACAACTTTACAAAGCAAATTGAAATTAGTGTGCATACATTAACTACCCTGTGAATATAGACCTCCAGCCAAATGTATATATGTGTGTATAAGAATTTTAAAAATATTTTATTTATAGTTATAATGACAAATATTTTATTTACAGAGAGGAGACAGAACAATTTTATTGCAGAATGGGAACCATCAGAATCTACGGCAACTTGGAAAAGAGAAAACAGGAATGAAGAGTAAGACCTACTCAGAGAGAAGTGTGATCAGATATAATGAAAAATGCCATCATGGATGGCCACTAGTGGCTTTCTAATACAGCTTCATCTAGTCTTCCACCAGTAGCAACTTTTCTGAGTGACTAACAGTTTGGGTGCCTGCAGTTGTATTGAGCCAAGGACTCTACAGTAGCCATGGAACTGAGGGCCTAAATGCATTGTGAAGGAAAAAATAGCTGGTAATTAATGAAATGGACTCAATACTTTTTGGTTATTAGTCTTGCTTTATAGTATGTGCATAATCTGTTTTTATTTCCTTATTTTTTGTTAAAGACATTCTGTTGTTTTGGTAAGTCATGTAACTATTGTAAAGAAACAGGTTATTTCCTGATCTAGTCAATTATTACATGACTTCTAGTCATTTCATTCCTCTGGTTACCAGAGACGGAGGCTAGTGAGATAGAGCTGGAGGCAATATGTAATAAGTCTAAGACCTCAGTCATCTTCTTCTTTATCCATCTGGCTTAATCAAAAGACCCCGATTTCTTACTTCTACCCTGCAAAATATATTTCAAGCATGCTTTCTTTCAAGGGTTGCAACATTTTATTCTTGTCCCCCCTGCCCATCACTCTGGTAGCTTACATGGCTGCTTAACTTAAATTTAATTTAAAAGAAACATCTTTTAAAATGACTCACTTCCTTTTATCAGTGTCTCTCTTGGACTGAAAAATGATCAGAAATGTGTTGCACTGAAGCAACTTGTTTATTTTACTGGAAGACTGTAAGAACACCAAGGCTACCTAAGGACATTTTACAAAAAAAAAAATGTGCTGCAAATTCAGCTTTTGCAAGACTCACCAACGTAATTGCTTTCAGTCCTCTTTGGAGTTTTATACTGCTGTTATGTGACATTATTTTGAGGCAATTTCAGGTAACACTTGCTCAAAGCCATCACTTCACTGAGTTTCAAAGCCAGGGGGAAGCAGTGCTTTTGGGGGGATTCACAGTATTCTTCAACAATACATATATCAGATTCCATACAGAATTCAAATATGTCTACAATCTAGACTTTGGCATGAAAAGTCTCTGTTGATGCTCTGAGAAAAAAATCCATTGCTAAAATATCTGCTGATACTAATATGTATCATTACAGTATTATCGTTTTCAGGGCACTACAGCTCAAACGAACAGCTTTTGCTTGTTTCCAAACTTTCTAGCAGTGGCCATCCATGCCTGCAGTAATCAGTTTATGCTGAATTTATGAATGCATGTTAAATTGTGTACAGGACTGCACTTCAAAAGACAACAGGTGCCCTCTCAGGCTTATTTGCTTCTGATACCAGAGACTAGTCTTTCCAGCAACAGACTACTGTACTTCAGTGGTTAGAAGAGAATGGAAATATAGTCCCTTCATGGAAATGAGTATTATTTTTCTTTCCATCAAAGAATCTTAAGCAGCAGCTATCATTCTGCATATGCCAGAAGAAAGCACTAAGTTGTAACTGGCCTTGTGGCTGCACTATAACAGTAGTATATTGGTTTAGCTGTGTGCTTGTCACTACTGGGCTTGTGGTGGCTATTTGAAATTTGGAACTAGTCATCTCTTTGCCTTTGGAAAGTATTCTAAGTAACTACCATGACATTAACCCAGTGGCCACTAATCAACTCTTCATAGCTGGTGAATCAATGCTGCTGTTGAAATTGAAATTGTAAACACATGTCCATGAATGTCTGACATTTGCTTAGGTACCAATGCTTGGTATTGATTCTTTGACCAACCATCCAGTTTCCAATTTAAGTAATCTGTTATGGTTGCCCTTTAGCTTCAGGCATACTGATCTGGCAGCAGCTAACAACTTCCTGTCTTGTCAGCCAGGAGGTGGTCCGGGGGATGGCTTTGCTCAGCCAGGCCTGCCCTCCCTTGTTTAAGTCCACATGGCTTCTGGACCTTCCCAGTTGCAGTTCCAGCCATCCCTCCTTCCTTCCTTTTCTCCCTCAGTTGTCTGGTTTTGTAGTGCAGTTGTACTTCTTGTTATTTTTCTTGTCACATCTTTGGCAGTTGTAGGTAGTGGGCTGGATCCATTGGGGGGGGGGGTTGTTCCTTTGTGCTTGCCTACTCCAGGTGGGGACCTGCTTAAGAGGTATTGGGGATAGAGCCAAGTAGCATCATGTCCAGCTCAGGAGCTGCAGCTTGCCTCCTACCACAGATGGCAAGGGAGCTGTGCAGAGGCTTGCACTCATGTAGGACCATTGGTCTTGCCATTCCTGGTTTACCCCCAGCATGTGGGCTGGGGATGGGTTTCATCAGCAGGCAAGTGGGTCACTCAATGCTTGGATCCATGTTCTATGCCACATCAATGCTTCAGCTGCTGTGATCAATAAAGCTGTGGCCTATTTCACCCCAACTTAGTTGTAGCTTGTGTGTTGCTCCATCCTGCCTCCTCCTTGAGCCCCACCCACCTGCCCTTAGGACCAAAAGCTTAGAGATGCAATTAGATCTTAAATAAAGAAATCTTCAATGAGTTTCAAAATGTGCTTATTATAACTTATAATAAATCACAATTCAAGTTATTAATGAACAAAACACAAAGACATTTACTTTTAATTTTTGGCTGAAATAAACTGTGCATTCCATAGGCTACAAACTATCAAGCTACAAACTATATTGTACAAAAATACAAAATGTTTATTAGGGTGTACACATAGCTAAAACATACTGCAGTTAAAAGAAATAGTCTAAGTATCAGGCTTAAAAGGCTTATACAACCAAGTTAGTTATTATACAAATACAGTTGATGGGTAAAAATCTTTTGACCTGAGGACTATACGCATTTCGGGCCTTCCTCAGTGGTCAATATTCTTTATATTACAATGACACACATCCAGAAATGTACACATCAGAAATTTTTTTATATATATATATATATATATATATATATATATATATATATACACACACACACACACACACACATATATGACCAGATGTTGTTGACTGAAATTGTTAAGAAAAAAGGGGAGAGGGGAAGGCATGATTATTACATGAAAATTACATGAAGTAATTGTATGTAGTAATAAATTTGATTAACATTAATAAGAACTATATACTGGGATTAACTTATATGTTTTTACAGTTGCTATTGTAGGCCATCAATAGTAGGCCCTAAATAATAGCCATATCAATTTTTCAGATTATTCTATATAGAAATAAAATAAAAATACAATTAATGAAATTTCTGGGCAATATATAAAATACTGCTAACAGTTAACCATGTGACATTATTATACTTTAGCAAGAGAGACTTAACCACATTTTAAAATGAGGTTGAAAAAACTGACAGGAAGAAAAGTGAATAATTTGAAATGTGGTGTTGGTGAAGAGTTTTACAGATACTACAGATGAGTAAAAAAACAAATAAGTGGGTTCTAGATCAAATCAAGCATGAATTCTCCCTAGAAGCTATAATGATCAAACTGTGGCTATTATACTCTGGGCATATCATGAGAGGACAAGAGTCAGTTGAAAAGACAATAATGCTAGAAGCTGAAGTCACTAAGAAAAAGGAAGACCTAACTTGAGATGGATTGACTCAATAAAGGAAGCCATGGCCTTCAATTTGCAAGACCTAGGCAGGGCTGCCAGTGATTGGATATTTGGATGTCATTAATTCATAGGATCACCAAATTGGAAGCAACTTGATGGCACATAATACACATACTGGCTAGATCACTGATTATAAAACTCAGACTGATTAATATGCAAAATACACACGGACAACATAATTTAAAGATCATGAAACTGACACTGCACTTTTAGCAGTACATTTATATTTTTAAAAAGTGATTTTGGACCCAAAAGACCATAAGCAGTAGTGTCTTCCTCCTCACAGAGGAAGGAGTTTGGATCCAAACTATTATGTTATGGTTCAGAAAGCAGGCAACTAAAATATCTGGCACTCTGTGGGCATTCACCTGCCAAAATATAAACAGGAAAGTCTGTGAAGTATTTTACATCCTAGCAGACCAGGGTGTGTGTGTGTGTTATAAAATACCAACCTTCCTTGGTGCAGTTTGTTTGGTTTTCATCACTGAAATCTCCACAATCATTGTCACCATCACAAGTCCAATGACTTGGAATACATCTGCCATTAGAACATCTGAACTGATTATCAAAGCATGAATGAGTGCAGCCTAGTTCATCACTGCCATCACCACAATCATCATCTGGGGGAGAAAAAGTATAGTCAGTTTTATTTTTTGCCTTATTTCAGCTGTACATAGAAAACGGAGTTTGAGTGCCTTTCACAGAAACAGAAATTTTAGTTTGAATTTTAAATTTTGTTCTCTTGAAACCAGTTAATATGCGCTCAATAAATTAAGAATCATATATCTGTGGTGGGACAAAAGCAACAAATATTTGCATCTATGAGGGTCTAATTTTCATAGTCATTTGCCCTCATTTGCCTTCAACCATATCACAGTATTATGAAAATTATGAGTATAGCAGTATGGGTGTACCTTTGCACGATGTCAATACACCATGAATGTTACAGGTTGTTGTCAAAGGCTTTCACGGCCAGAGTTCATTAATTGCTGTAGATTTTCCGGGTTGTGTGGCTGTGGTCTTGGCATTGTAGGACCTGACATTTTGCTAGTAGCTGTGACTGGCATCCTCAGAGGTACAACACTGAAAGATGGAGTACTCTCTGTGTCCTTGATCTTTTCTGTGTTATACCTCTGAGGATGCCAATTACAGTTACTGGCAAAACGTCAGATCCTACAATGCCAAGACCATGGCCACATAACCTGGAAAATCTACAGCAACTAATGTTACAGGTTGTCACAAATGTGGCTACTGTTCCACTACATGCACAGAATTCCCACCTTGGTAGGGGTCTGAACTACCCTCAGTAAATCAGGACCTTGCTCACTTCTTGAAAGAGTACATAGTCTAAGCCTTGAATGACTGGAGAAAATTACCAGCCCCCCACCCCCATTTCATCACGAGTCAGTCCTCTACTGTGAAATAACTGCTTTTCTAGAACACCAAAAATAACATCAATGATATCCTTTCATTGCTTTATTTAATCTGATGTTTAAATATTTAAATTCAAGTAACTGAATATTATATTTATAATTCATTCCTATTCATGCCACACAGCAAATATGATCTCAACACGATTGAGTTTATATTTTTGAGGCCAATTAGGCTTTTTTCATACATTATGAATCCTAAATTTCAGTCTTTATAAAAGTTGCTTTGTCATCAATATACAGAATGGTCCTATATACAGACTATCAAGTGAACAGCTGGCTCTTACCTGAATCACAGTACCACTTCCTACTAATGCATCTCCCATTCTTGCATACAAAATGAGTTAGCAGGTCACAAGTTGGAAATTCTGCAAGGAGGGGGAAGAGTCCAATATCTAATGTCAGAATGAGTATACCAGCATGAATATTACATCATATCTGAAGAAGTGAGCAGTGAATCACAAAAGTTCAAAGCCAACTACAGATTTTGTTAGTCTTTACTGTAAACTCAAGTCAACTACAATTGCAGAAACTGTAAGTGCTGCTGAAATAAATTTGGCAACAGCCAAAGAAGTATATCTGTTGTTTCCAGATAAAAGATTAAATATATGATATTCATCATAAGCCCTGACCTGGGTAGCCCAGGCTGGTTTGATCTTGGAAGCTAAGCAGAGTTGGCCCTTACTAGAATTTGGGTAGGAGACTTCCAAGGAATACCAGGAATATGACATGGAGACAGGCAATGGCAAACCACCTCTGAACATCTCCTGTCTTGAAAACCCTATGGGGTCGCCATAAGTCAGCTGTGACTTGACAACACTTTCCATCAGAGAGAGAGAGAGAGAGAGAGAGAGAGAGAGAGAGAGAGAGAGAGAGAGAGAGAGAGAGAGAGAGAGAGAGAGTCTCAATCTGTGATAAAGGCCACAAAATACAAGTAAAGTGTTTTATTATAAAATTGTGCA
Source organism: Gekko gecko (assembly GCA_029375565.1). Classification (NCBI taxonomy): domain Eukaryota; kingdom Metazoa; phylum Chordata; class Lepidosauria; order Squamata; family Gekkonidae; genus Gekko; species Gekko gecko. The sequence continues at coordinate 56,190,449 of JAPDNY010000003.1, read as the reverse complement.
AGGATAGTTAAAGAACAGTGAACAGTGAGAGGATAAAATAAAGCTGTAAGTCTAAATTATGTACAGTTACAAGCATTGGTTCAAGATCCAGCTGCTGCCCATAAGACTGAGTCCAATAGGGTTCCAAAGACAAGGTTTCTGATTAGTATGACCTATCAAGAATCAAGAAATGTCCCAAAGTCAGATATAATCCACACAGAGAGCGAATCTAGAATGAAAGATCTTTTCTATAGGTTCAGCCATGCTCATTGGCCTGATTAAAGTTAACCAATCAAATGTATAGCTAATGATGTAGCTAGACCAATCAAGAATGTTGCTAACCATGTGACCTGACCAATTAGATGAGTTTGCCAATTAGGCAGCTGCCCTGCAGCTGCATCAGGTCCAATTAAATAAACACCTTCTCCCACTCATGAGCTTGGGAGCTAATGAGATGGAATGTACTCTTCTAGACTCTTGAATCTTTGAAACTGCCAGTCCTAATGGTATGACAGGCACCTGGGTTACCTCCAATCAAAGCAGTCTGACCCAAGTATTCTGAGGAAGAAACTGCCATCTTTTCTAGGCCACAGCCTGAATATATTTGTTTTAATTAAACAAGAAACTAATTAAAGGGACCAGTTTCTTAACATAATAGAAAACAAGAAAAAGAGTTTGGATTTATACCCCACCCTGCACTTGGAGTCTCAGAGTAGCTTACAAACTCCTTTCCCTTCCCCTCCCCACAGCAGACACCCTGTGAGGTAGGTGGGGCTGAGAGAGTGCTGACAGAAACTGTTCTTTCAAGAATAGCTGTGCCAGAGCTTGTGACTACCCAAGGTCACATCAGCAGGTGCAAGTGGAGGAGTGGGGAATCAAACCCAGTTCTCCCAGATTAGAGTCCGCACACTTAACCACTACACCAAACAAGTACATTTAGCATTTGATATGAGATGTTGCCAGCCCATGTTTCCAGTCAACTTTTCATCAAGGTATAAACTCTGTTAAGTCCTAGGACAGGTAAGCTTCAGAGTAAAAACTGTAGACCATCAATTTCGACACCTGTGAGCTGATTCTGTGTACTAACAAAAGGTTCCAAATGTAGCAATTCCAATAAGGAAGGGGAGTCCAAAGGAACAAAAATAGTCTAAATTATGGCAGCAAATGATCCAATGTGGCTTCAGCACGGCACCTTCGGTCTCTTCTTGGAGCTCTGCTCCTGAAGGAGAGTTGAACTGACAGGTTTGCAGATTTCCTAAATGAGTAAGTTTGGTTCCTGTTTAAAGAAGACTTGAACTTAGAGATCTATTTGAGAATTTATACCTGAGTTGCTGGATTTTGGGAGGAAAGGGGGTGGAAGGTAATTATATAAATGAAAGAGGTATGGAAACAATGGTTTAAGATGGAAATTTCATTGTAACAGCTATTATATAAGCTTGATGTGAATTTTTCCTTTATTTTTCCAGGACTCTTTTTGTAGCAGGGACTCCTTTGCATATTAGGTGACACACCCCTAATGTAGCCAATCCTCCAAAAGCTTACAGTAGCCCCTGTAAGAAGAGCTCTGTAAGTTATCCCCTTCCCCAAATCCTTCCCTTCTCAATATATTAGTGAAAATCAAATAAAAGTTGTGTTGTTGTTGTTTTTTTTAATTATGGTAGCAAATCAGGCCAGAAGGCTCTAAACAAAAGCTTAAAGAACCCATGCACCTGGGAATTCCTAATACAGCCCAAAGAAAGGATAGTTGTACAACTTCCATTTTGGGGCCAAATGACTGAATTTATAAAGCAACTCTGTATAGAAGTTGGACTATAATTTTTGCCCTTAGAACCTGCAAAGCTGAAGGAATATGCTGCCTGCCATTGGATACAAATCTTTGAATAGCTGCCATATTAATATTGTAGCCTGTTACAGTTCAACAAGAGTGGAGAGGGAGGCCCACAAGAGAGAAGAGTGAAACAACAAACCAAGATAAGTGAATGAAAAGAAGATGATGGTTATTAACAAGCCAAGTCATTGGCTTCCTGTATTGTAATGTGGGGGAAAAATAATTTCAGATTTATATAATTTACATGAAAGGATTTGGCTTCACAACAGATGGAAAAGGTTTTTAAATTTCACCAACCTTATTTATTTAAGAAAATGTTGAACTGATCTGCCAATGCATTTTTTCTTCCAAGTTAGCAGTTTCTTAGTCCAAACTGCAAACTATATGCAGGCAGGACAAAGGTGAAACACTGCAAGACCCAACATTCATCTGTACTGCATTATACATGGCATATGTTTCTTCGGTAGACAAGGTTAGAAAATGTTATTGCTGAAGCAGAATCAGTGTATTGGGGGGGGGAGCAAAGAAGCACCTGAATATTAAATATATTTTCCAAATACACTTATTTTCCATACGACAGCTCTATCCACTCTAAACCTGGTTTCAAAAGGAAACCAACACTACTGAGAATACCCAGTTGAAAGTCATCCAGTTACAAAAGCATGGTTTTTCTATCATATGAGAAATAAAGAGGTCAGAACAGGCCCACCAATTAATCAGTTATAACTCAACAAGAAAGAGTTGATCAAAGGAAGTGAAAGAACCACTTATTTCAAAGACAGCAAAACAAAAAGGTGGAAAATTAATTATTGCATCATAAATACTTACACATACTAGCTAAAAGGGAATTTTCAAATCTGTCAATTTTAGAACATTATTATTATCATTTGAAAAGGGTTATGTTAAGAGCCAACTCTTAGGAGAACAATGGAGAGACCGGATCAAAGATTATGAAGTTAATGAGAGTGGTATAATCACCCAAGGTTAAAGGGTCAATAGTCCCTCCACCTGCAAATATGCACTGCTTCTATAGCTTCCATGTCTGTGTGATTTTTAATCTGTTCCACAGGCTGCTGTCTTGGAACCTGGGAGATGGGGTTGGGGGTATGAATGAAGGATTACAGGAGTGATGTAAATAACACACTTTCACTTGGAAGGACAAAGTCGAGGTGTACTATATGGCTCTTGTACTGGGGCCAAAATGTACCAAGAGGAAGCCTTGATCAATTTGGTATGGGGAGGAAAAGAGGAATTGCGAGGAAGTTCATGGCCATATATGTGTGGAACAGTACATCATTAGCTGGATCCATAGATGCCCTTCTGCATGTGAAAGAAGTCTATTGCTTTCAGGAGTATTATTTTACTGCTCATCCTTAAAATGCAAAAATTTGTCCTACTTTAAGAGTTTTATGGAAGCATAAGAACAGCTAGAGAATCTACCTGTTGCGACACTGAGTTACTTTTACCTAAGAACTTGTATAAATGCATGTAGAACTGAACAAGTGGCCTCTTCTGTTTATGATTACTGAAATTGATCTTAATGATAGAAAAGGTATTTTCGAGGCCCTCATCTTATGTTGCCATATGTCAGGTTTAGGAAACTTCAAGACAACATATTGTTGTCTCCACTATAGAATATTGTTTTCTCCACTATATATACACGAGGAGTAAGGCCTGTTGTGGGAAGAAATACAACGGTCTCTAGAAAAAGGTTCCAGGTGAGTGTCCTGGATGTGGCTGGTGTAGCCAGTTACAGGGCTGCCAACTCTGAGGTAGAGGGGTAGAGCCTGGGGAGGGCAGGATTTGGGGGTGGGGAGGGACCTCAGCAGGGTGTAATGCCATAGAGTCCACTGCACAAAGTAGCCATTTTGTCCAGGAGAACTGATCTTAGAGATCTCCAGGTGCCACCTGGAGGTTGACAATATTTAGGGGAGGGCCCGGTTTGTTGAAGGACTTCAGTGAGGTACAATGCCATAGAGTTCACCCTCCAAAGCAAACATTTTCTCCATGGGGACCGATCTCCATAGTCTGGAGATTAATTGTAATTCAGAGAGATGTCCAGGCCTTCCCTTTCCCACCAACCCCTTTCAATTCCAAAGCTGCTTCCCATTTAACACAAACTGATTTAACAGTTTAACTGACTCCCCGCTAATGCTCCACAGGCTCAGAGAGATGTCCAGGCCTTCCCTTTCTCCACAGCCCCTTTCAGTTCCAAAGCTGCTTCCTGCTTAACACCTTAACTGATTAACAGTTTAACTGACTCCCTGATAATGCCCCACAGCCTTTTGGGACTCTCAACTTGGGAGCTGCAGTTCTAATTCCCTTTGCTATGGTTGCAGTAACTATAACTCCCAAGGTACAAATTGTCAAAAGTAGTGGTGTAAGAATTGAGGAACTGGTGGGGCAAGCCAATAGGACACCAAGGCAGCTTCCCAAGTGGTCAATGGGAGAGTAGGTGAATCATCACCAGCATTGCTTGCCTTTTATATATATAGGATACCATTTCTTAATTATTGTCCAGGCACAGTATGCTAGATAAAGATAATAGGGAAGAGCAAACCCTTCTTCATCTTTCTATAGGAATGTAAGGGGGGTGGCCAAGGATGGTGATTGACTGCTCCTAATGGCAGAGGATGGTGGCAGGAAAAAGTAGAAGCACATGGGTAACCAAGTCTTGGCTTCTGCCTCAGCTCCAGGATGCCTCACACAGAAGTTCAATTGTTGCTTCCTCTTTTATCCTCTGCCATTGTTACCCATGCTTAGTGCTATTTTGTTACCCATCCTCTGCCATTAAAAGCAGTTGGCCTTTTCATACAGCGTGGATCAAGTCATGCATGCTTAGTGTGGGTTCCAAGCCTCTTGTGAGAGCTCTAGATCTTCCCTGGGCCCAACTGTGTTGTATCAGACATCTCCCTGTTACAATGGTTTCCACCTAAAGGAACAATCAGTCAAGGATAAGTGAATTCTAAACACCAGACCTGAGTACCAAGGAATATGTTTTGGTGTGCTTCTGTTTGGTACATGTGTTAGTGGTTGTCTATCCCTAGTTTAAGTCCATACATTTTTTAAAAAAAATCAGTTCAGGAAAATAATTCAGCATAGCATTCAAAATGTTTAATAATTTAAATCTCAAATCCCATACTCCATTTTCAGTCATTATAATTTATTTTGCAAAGTAAATTCACTTATTTATTCAAATTATAATTTATTTTGCAATAAAATTTATTTAGCAAAATCAGGAAAATCTTCTGCAGTGTTTGTTAAAAAATAATATGATATTATTACAATATGTAATATTTGACCAAAGAAAGATGGTAACTTGATTGTTATTCTGCAGATGGCTCAGAACCAAGGCAGGATTGCAAAACCTGCCTATTACGTTTGTTTATATTGTTTATGTTTCTTTGATTTCTATCCGACTCCATTTCCTGCAAGCAGGACTTTGGGCAGCACACAACATATAATATACATAAAATAATAATAACTACATGATAGTAAAAAACCTATAACAAACTAGATGGTATCATATGTCTGTCCCACAAGGTAGGTGGGGTTGCTGGGATACAATCCATATTCTTTCACAGGCGATCTTAACATAGGGGAGGGGGGAAATAGGAACCCAGGAGGCCACTGATTCCTCTAACCGTTGCTGTCCTCAACCATATACCCAGTGGAATATCTCAGTCTCACAGGGCCCAGATCTCACTAGGGAGAGAGTTCCACCAGGCTGGTCAAGGACAGCTGGATCAATTTGGGACCAGGAACTACTAGTAAGCTGGTACCAATGGAGTGTAATGCTCTCTGAGGGGCATATAGGCATATTAGAAAAAATGGCTACCAAGGTGTAGGACAGTATGCCTTGAATTCCCCATTGGTAACTTAGATTTAATTGAAACAGAAAATGCTTAGTAAACAAGTGTTCAACATCAATTATTATTGAAACACCATGAAGGTCATGATTCTATTGAAAACCTCATGCAATTTTCTATGCGCTGATGGTAAACAAAATTAACTCATGACCCTTCTATTCATGTCATCACATTTTTTAATCAAGATACTAAAGATGTCTTGTCAAAGGTCCTATATGTTGTAAATGGATGCTAGATCTATGCAAAAATGTGCTAACAGAACTGCTGTCAATACATGGCAGAAATCCAGATTTCAAGCAATAAATCCGTATTTTTTGAACAATATCACAGGCAAAGATTTCTCTTATTTCTATAATGAAGCAGATACAGTCTACAGAGGCAATATAATGTAAAACAGTGGTATGAATAGGAGTTATGGTGTGGGTCTTCAACACTTTAAACCTCATCTTAGACATGAATTTCCTGAAGGGTTATGAACTCACATAGAACATCACACATCTTTTGGCTTCAGCCTCCCATCTGCAACATGGGAATAAAAACACTGCCTAAGGTACAGGGTTACTGTGCAGATTCCTGCATTTTTAATACTAAACTTTGTGTTAAGATCATCATGGAACAGCAAATATAGTTATCAATAAAATTGCAAAGAGAGAACAAGACAGAAGATAAAGAACAGAGAATAAATGAGGGCAAGATGATAGGCAGGAAGTACTAACACAATTTAACAGAAAAAAATAACACTGGTATTTTTGATAACTTTATTTTGTTTGCTTGTTTGCTTGCTTGCTTGCTTTAAGATGAGAGTGAAAATTGACTTTGCTGGTTAAGCAGGTCTATGACTGTATACCCATACAGGGGCTAGAAAAGCTGCCTCCGATATGGAAATAGGAGTGGAATGGAGGCATTTGGGCACAGCCTACACACCCCATTCCTGTGCTGCTCACTGCAGGCACCACCCCTCTCCACCCTTTCCTGCTTGTCACATGAAAGCAGAAACAATGACTGGATAAGAATCCCAGCAATACCCATCCTGCACAAAAGCTGACTTGTAGCTCTATTGTTAGAAATAAATCCTTGTTAAAGGGTTAAAGGAGCTGAACATCACCACTTTGAAGGAGGCTCTAAGCTCTGCCCCCCCACACACTTTGGATTGGTTGTGTACATAGGTTTCACATGGAGGCTCTGCCTGCAGTCAGAGTGCCACTTCCCTTTGAAGGTTTCTCTTTGGTCTGGCTTAAAAGGGAAAGGCCCCAGAGCCCCATAAGGCATGCTTGAAGGAGCAGGACATCATGGGGAAGCTTCCCAATAAAGCAGGAGCATCCTGTGTGCAACCCAGGGGATAATTCACATGTGGAAACAGCCTATGTTAAATAAAAACTGCAGCTGCTTTTTAAAAACTTTCTTCTATTTTGTTCCCAAACTGTGCTTATCAGGAAATCTTATTGTAATGCATTCCAAATACATTTGGAACACATCTTAGTGGAATGCATTCCAAATACATTTACTTAAGATCACGCTCTTAAAAACTTGTATTTTTGTGAATAAAAGGTGACCTGAACTTGCAGGCCAGAAAATCCACTTTATCTTTGTCTGAATGATGCTTGACTTCTTTTCAATAGTATGCTATAGAAAAGGGCTGAAACAAAAGTTGAAATTCTTTGGTAGTAAATATTATACCCATAGCTGCTCTGTGCCAAATTTCACACATTTACATTGCAATCTTAAACAGAGTTCCACCCTTCTAAGTACAATGAAGTTAATGGAAACAGAATAAATATCTCAGATCTCCAAGGGGGCATTTGTAAGAGTAAGCCAAAATTTCACAGGTATATATTTGTTTGCAAAAATAGACTTTTGAGATGCTGGTAATATTCTTTAACAGACCCACCAAAGCCTTAACCTTTTGCATTGTGTTCCCTGTTTCACCGTTTGCTTCCCCCTCTCAGAGTAAAGTAAAGGCAAAATTTCCACTTCATGTTTTGGGCCTGATACATACTCCAGCCTTGGCATAACAGCTACATCAGTTATGGTGCACTATTATATCAATATATGGTGCTATCTCCCCATGTCATTCTCTGTAGAAGATCACATGAGAAATACACAGATCTCATCATACTTTTAGGTTAAACATGCACATAATTCTTTAACCTTTTCCCACTGAATTAAAAAAAAATTGAAAGCATTAACAAAATATAACAAGAAGACACAAGACAAATGTCACATGAAACTACTGAGAAAGGGCTTCTGGAGATTCAACGTGTGTTATTCTGTAAAACAAACCAACCAACCAACCTGAGGATACCTATCACTCCTTTTGATCAGAGTACAGAAAAGCTGAGAATATCTTGAACCTGATATCAAACTGGGATGCAGGCTAACAACCAAATCTTAATCCATACAAAAAGGAAATGATTTTGATCAGTGGAACAGCTGTTTTGAGTGGGATCACATTCCCCATTAAGAATCAGGTTTGCAATTTGTGAGTATATTCCTGGATTTTTAGGTGGCACCTCCTTCCAGAAGCACTTTTGTCCACTCACATTCACATACCAGCTGATACTGGGGGAACATGTATTTAGCCCCTTTTTCATACATTTTGATTATATCCAGACTAGATTACTGCTAAAGTCAGTCAGTCAGTCATAGAATGTCGCCATCTTGTAATAACATCATATGTTGTGGAATTATGGTTTTATATCTAAACTTATTTTAATGTTGTTTATATTGGAGTTTTAATGTATATTTATACCTACGCTGTAAGCCACCCTGAGCCTGCCATGGTGAGGAGGGCGGCATATAAATCTAATAAATAAATAAAAATAGACAGTCAGTTTTGGCTAAGATCAAGTGTAGTACTGCTAAAAAGCTGATGCAGAATGAAGCTTTTAATTTTGTTATTATTATTATTATTTTCTCTTAAAAGGGTCGGATACAGAAGGAAAAAAAGGGGTGGGGAGAAATATAGATTCATCAGATTTGTGAAGTATTATGAATTGTTACATACAACAAGTAAAAATAAGATGTATTATCAAATGTATTACATATTTCAAATATAAGAGCAAACGATAATACTTGAATATTACAGAATTACAGAATTTGTGTAGATTCTCTCTTTAAAGAATAGACAAGAACTTTCCTAAGCAGAATGAAGCTTTTAGAAAGGCAGAATAAAAATATTTCAATAAAGCAAATTTAGGCAGGACACATCAAAGCAACATTTTTTAAAAAAAATCTGTATATTTAGATTTGTGTCCCACTCTGGCTATCAGGGCTTGAGGTGGTTAAGCACATAAATATAAAACATAAATAAAAAAATAAATATTCTATAAAATAATTTAACACACGGGGACTCTGGCATGACGATCAGAGAAGCTGATAGTAGGTCCAGTAAAACTGCCTCAATGGAAAGCCTAGAGGAATAATTTTGTCTTACAGTCCCTACGGAACTGAGACAGGTCCCTCAGGGCATGAGTCTCTCCAGACAGAGTATTCCACCAGGTTGAGGCCACAATCAAAACAGCCCTTATTCTGGTCAAGGTTAAATGAGTGTCCTGAGGGCAGACACCACCAGAAGACCAAGTGAAATGGAACACAAGCACCACAGGGGGAGGTTATAAGTGGTGGTCCTTGTGCTGAAACTGAATTGTTCAGCAGCCATCATGCAGCAGTATCTGATTTGCCAATATAATTCTGCACATAAAGACAGTAGATTAACTTACCACAAGATGTAATTTCATCTGATTTGTCACCACAGTCATCCTCCCAATCACACAGCCATGAATTTGGAATACAACGCCCATTTATACAAGCAAATTGGTCAGCTTGACATGTTCTTGCTGGAAAGACACATTTACATCAAAATTACAAAGGACAGAGACTGGATGAATTTCAGACGAGTCATACATAACTGCGGTACGTTCATTTCCTGCATTAAGCCAATTCTTAGAATTTTTACATTCTGATATTTATTTTTTAAACACATGTTCTCAATCATACAACCAAAGTGCATGATTATTTTGGATTTCTAAAATAGTAATCCAATTTATTACTTATTTAAACAACCCACCATAAATCATTGTCAAGATTGAAGTGTAAGGACAATATTTTTCTTTCAGTTCAATATGTACCAATTATTTAAAACACATTAAAGCACAACTTATTTTGAATATATAGTATTTCTGACAGGAGACATCAGGTGACAGGAAGAGCAAGAAGAACAAGAAAGCACTAAAATAGATGAAAATAGTTAATTCCAATCACACCTTCTGTGGCTTGGTTGATGGAAGATATCTTTACATCAACTGAGAACTCCTTCCATGAATGCAAGATTTCTCTGTCAATGGAAAGGCACCATTGACTTAGCCCAAACTTTATCTTTTTCTATCATTATTTTCATGTGGGAACTATTCATATGAATACTTTTATATGTGGTGACAGGAGTTTACCATGCAACACAGACTTTTCCATCTTGTGTGACATATACCAACTATCATGAAACAGAGTCCATCCAGTCCAGCAGCCTGTATTACACAGAGACCAATCCGTTCCTCCAGAAGGTCAACAAGCTAGTAGCCATTATGGCCTTATACTTCAGGAATCCATCTAATCTTGTTTTAAAGCTATCTACACCAGCAGTCATGATTACATCCACCAGCAATGAATTCCACAATTTAATTACTTGGTGAGTAAAGAAATAATTCCATTTGTCTGTCTTGAACATATTGTCTGTTCATTTCATGGGGTGCCACCAAGCCTTGTTTTCCACTTTCTCCTCCTCATGCATAATTTTATAAACTTCTGCCATGTCCCTTGTCCTTAGTCATCTTTTTTTTAAGCCAAAAAGTTCCAGACTTTCAAGCCTTTCCTTTCAGGAAACATGATTGCTTTTAGATATTAATAAAATTATGGGGAATATTAGCTCTTATCAATAAGCAATCAGTTGCAGGAGACAACACCAATTTATACAGAGGTCCCACCCTTCCAGAAATATCAGTAACAGACACAAAGACTTTATAAGGTTGAAATTAAAGTCTTTTACTGGGAATCTTCTTCACATACAAACAATACACAAGCACACACACAATTACTCAAGTCTAAGAAATAAAGAGAGAGATATAAGCACATTTGCATTAGCAAGTATTCGTTGTTGGGAGATATTTACCTGTCCTTGTAGTGTGAGCCATTCCAATGGAAGAATGGAGGGGAAAAATGGAAAAAGGGGACATGTGGTCTGAACCAGCAGACAACACGTGGGACTCAGGCTGCAGACCAGAGTTTAAAGATTGAGGTAGGGAGTTGGGATAGAAAGCTGGACATAAGGGGGGTCAAAGATTTGATAGGGGTCGTAGAGCAGAGAGAGTGCATGTGGTCATGTTGCCCCTTTTATGCATGAGGGTGGGGGCTGGCCATAACCCCTGGTCACACCTCCTGGTAAGTCCGTTCCAGAAAACATACTATTGGCTGAAGGGAGTAGGGAAGGGGGGAACTGAGGAGTGGTAAATGTTTGAGAGCTAGAAACTTAGCTTGTGCCTGGCACCTGGGGGCAGGTAAATGAGTCATCAGCCACAGTCATTGTTATCCTGATTGCATCAGCCACAGTCATTGTTATGCTGATTGCATCGGCCACAGTCATTGTTATCCTGATTGCATCAGCCAGCTCCTGGATGAGTGGATTAGTTGCTAGGTAACCATGAATAGGGTCTCTGGACCTGCATGCCGCTCTGCATGTGCTGGAGTGGGGGGAAGGCGGTTGCCTGCATGTGTTGAAGGAAACTCTTCATGGCATCTGGAGTTTGCTGTCCTCATGCTCAGGCATAGCATGGTGGTTGTGCTTTGTGCATACTGTGGAACTGGTCCTTCTTCCATCTGGTAAAAGGCTGGTAACCTTGTAGAACCTACTGGAACAGCAAGTGAAGAAAGGAAGGTGCCCTTCTCTCTCAGATTGCAGTCTCCTCTGGCTTCCTAATGGCTACCATGCTGTACAGTCACTTAATCATGCTCGTGCACAATTCATACTTTATTTCAGTTCATGAAAGACATAAAAAGCCTTGCAGGGCAACACATTTGTCCAGTGTCACATCAAAAAATGTAGTCAACAGTACTACAAGTATCTGAATACCTCATACTAAATGTGTTCTGAGTGCTGCTCAGCCCAACTTACTTGGCTATGTGGTGTCAGCATGGAGGGAGAGGAAAGGTATCTCCCTCTCTCTCATCACTTTGAACATTCTCTGGCAATAAACCAGGCACAAGGAGATATGGCAATATAGCATTCAAGGCACAAGGAAAAGAGTGTCAAGACCTGCCCTGGGGCAATCTCTATATAGGAGGAAGACTCTAAGAAGGAGAGACTCTTTGAATGGAGCCCCCAGGTACCTAACTATGCTGGAAACTATGCACCTTGCACCCTGAAAACTCCAGAGGGAGACCCCCTGCTTCTTCCCCAACAGCAGGCTCCTATGCAAGATTCCACACAACAGGCACACAAGGAACTCCCTAAGTGGATTCATATATCTCTAGCATCCCCATGAATAAAGACAATAGAAGGCCTGTGCTGAAGCCTGGACCAGCACAGACGTGCATGCCTGGTAGCGCAACACCTCTTACATTGCAGTCTCACTCAGAAGGAAAGCACAGCTTTCTAGAGCTTAGCAGGACCAGGGACTTAACACATCTACAAAAACGGTGAGACTATCAGCTCCCTGTATAACCCTCCCGGAGCTCCAACCTCTGCTGATGCAATATCTCCTACAAAGTCAGCTTGTGTTTCAGACTGGACAGCTCCCTACGGCTAGGCTCCAGCTTTCCAGGCCCTTTTTGCCTCTTGAGGAGATCCCCAGACTCCACCTCTAGGTCTGAAGGTCAGTTCATACTCTGCTTGCTACCTTCCTTTGACCCTTATGCCTTACCACCTGGCCCTCCAGGTACAGAACAGGATAGAGATAGAGTTGAAGACAGTGACAATCTTCTTCCTTCCTTGCCACCTCATAGCAGCATCCATTTACTGGATACTGGGAGAGGGAAGTATGGAGATGAACTCAAGTGACACTACTCACCTCAGATGGCAACCACCAAAATTCATATCCCAGGCCGAGGAATTATAAACCTCAGCAGTGTTACTATGAAACAGTATCACTGAGAAACTGATACATTAAAAATATATATATATCCTTGCCTTGCCAAAAGTGTATGTGGTAAAAAAGGCATGAGTAGTTTTCTGGTTTCCGTAAAATTAACTGTACATAAATACCATGTTTAAAACCACAAGACCATTTGGGAGGTAATATTACATATATATCTATACACACATATTTTAATTATATATGCATTAATACATAAATAATAATGTATACATTATGCATGATGAAACAAGAACGTTTTTAGATAATACCTTTCAACCCAGCCTACTAAATTCCATGGGCCAACTAATATTCAAGAGGTACAAGTTTCGACTTTCAAACAGACCACTGACAGTCAAGTAATACAGATAGATGGACCAAATTACTTTGGAAAGTAGAGTCAGACACAAAGATTAAGTAAAATATAATCTGTATTCCAAACCTGCTGGCAGCAAAATCCCAATCCATTTTAAAAATGGCAGTAATTAGAGCATTAGTAACAGTACAGCTCTGTGCAATTTTACAGTTTAGCTCTAAATGTGGGAATCAGATAAAACTTAGTCAACCTGTAAAGAAAAAAAGAAAAGAAAAAAGAGTTTTCTACACAATGTTTTTACCTGCACAAGTTTCATTAGATTCATCTTCACTGTTGCCACAATCATTCGCTCCATCACAAAGCCATCTCTTGGGGATGCAGCGGTTATTATGACACTTAAACTGATTGCCAGGACAGCTGTGATTAACTAGGGGAAGAAAAATACATGTCATCCTAAGTATGCAACCAGAGGCATTGTTGTTAAAATATTAGAAATACAATTTCTATTAGATTGCATTCACTGGAAAAAAAGGTGATCCAATTACTTGGATTAGTCACAGTCATTTTCCTGCTTTAGAATCTGAACTCAGTTTTACAATAATCATAGGTTGTAAACTCACCTGGAAATAGGTTTCAATGAATTCAGATTGACTTATTTCTGGGCAAACACACACCTGATTGGATCAATAATGTTACCATTGTGAAATGAATGTAAACAAGTGATTCTAAAAGAGAATTTCATATTCCAATTCCCCTCATATAAAAGAGGCCTGCAAATTCACCAGTAGTATTTAGTGCAGAAAGGTTAAAACAAAACCCTTTATGGTCAGGGGCCTACATACCTGAGGGACCACCTTTCCCCACATGTTCCCCAGAGAGCACTGAGATCAGGGTCCCAAAATCGACCGGCCTTCCCAGTCTCAAGGAGGCCAGGCTGGCTATAATCAGGGCCAGGGCTTTCTTGGTGGCAGCTCCATTCTGGTGGAACGAGTTCCCAGAAGAGATCACGGCCCTGCAGGACCATATGCAGTTCCGCAGGGCCTGTAAAACGGAGCCCTTCCACCAGGCTTTTAATCAAGGAGCCACCCACAACAGTTGAAAGATAGAAAGCCCTGTCCCCTGGAAATTCCAACAACAGCCGGTGCCAGCCGCCTAAAGGAAGATCTATGAGCCGACTGTGAGAACAGATTATCAAATATGGTCACCATTGTTAAACAACAATAATGAATACTAGCACTTTATAATGTCAGATGGTTTTAGAAAGTTTTAGTTGTATTTATGTTCCTTTTTATATAAGCTGCCCTGAGCCAGCCTTGGCTGGGAGGTGGGGTATCAATTTGATAAATAAGTAAATAAATAAATAAAACTAAGCTACAAAATACTTTGTGGAACAAAATACATTTGCTACAATCCAAACAAGTTTCATTGATGTTTTCCCAAGAATATACAGTTATTTCAACTAGGGATGTGACTGAACAACAAAGCTGCCTCATTTGGTTTGAAACTTTCCATTTCAGTTTTGTTTCTTCTTGTGAGATACACCACCATGAACATTTCCCCCTTTATACCAATTTCTCCCTTAAAATTAGCTCATTTTTTTCAATACTTGCATCACTTCTGCATCAATTGTGTACAAATAGAGTACAATATGAAAAAGGTATATAGGCATATATATAAATAAAAGGGTCATTGATGACAGCAAGGAAAATTATGCAAAAACAATGACAACATACAGAATAAAAGACAAACAAAACCAGCCATATCAGACTACCCTTAGTTTTACCCTTTGCCCTGGTGTCTCACAATTGTAGACACAACAGATGAATGGGTTCAACTAGTTTTATACATTTAAATAGTGATTAACATCATTGCTTATTGCCATAAGCTAACTATCCCAAGGGTGAGCTGTGCTAGACAGGTAACTGTTGCTGCCTTTTATGAGCTGATCCACGCTGGCTTTAAATTTAGCCATTGCCTCTGCTGTCCTTGTTTATCTTCACCTGCCTATGTACTATGTGCTAAGAGGTGCCCAGCCTCCTTGCTCTTCCCGGACATGACATAAAGCCTCTACCAGATTAGGAAAGATGCAGCTCAGGACCAAGTGTGATCTTTCCCAGGACCCAGCTGTAACTCATCTGATGGCCTTCCCTGGACACCTGATGCCTCAAGCAGCATAAGGCTGCAAGGAAAAGCAAGTAGCTTCTCATACACTACATGTTATTTTCTAACCGTTGGCTGCAAACTCTCCAGCCATGACCAATACTCCCTTGTGCCTCCTTTTTAAAAAAGAGGGCCAAGGCACAATGTTTTAATGTTTGTTAATGCTCATAATTCTTGGTTTCCATGTATGATTTCCTGGGGTAAAAACTAATATTATAAAACTCTCAGCTTTAAGACAGCATTCTTAGGTATGAATTATTTTCCTCAGTTCTGTTCTTTAATAGTTCCAGCAGTTTGTTTTGTACAGAATATTTAATGAAATTCTGGAATTGGAACCCATGCAGTTTCCTGCAGCTTTCAGTTCCTTTGGTTCTTTTGCCCACCTCACATTGTATGTTAGCAATGTGTATGTGGGTGTTGATACAACACTGCCCAAACCCAAAAAAGTATGTGTGTGTGTGTGAAATATATATATATGTATATACATATACATATATATGTATATATATGTGTATATGTATATGTGTATATATATACACACACACACATATATACACAGAGAGATTGATTTTTGGGGCAGCATTTTGATTGCTGGCGAGATCAATATACCTCCATTTGGTTGGCAACACTTCCCATCATTTTGGTTAGCACTTGAACAATTCGGAATGGTCTAACAGATTTTGCAGAATCTGTAGACAAAAAACGAGGTTGGCTAGCTACAAAACAGCTGCTTTTATTTCCTTAATATGAAAGGTTTCTTCACACCTGCTCTCATTCTAACAGGCCAATCAGATTCTTGTAAACCAGTTCTCATTCAAATGGACCAATCAATAACCTTTCGTATCACCAAGCCCTTGCTCCTTTTCTGGAGGAGTAGCAAGCTGCCATTCCACCTTGCACTCCCACTTCCACCTATCAGAGCTGCTCATTCTAACTTTCCCAGACGTTCTCCCTCCTCCTGGCAAATCTACTAAGGTCAACTTTTGCTTTGCTATTGTGCTCAATTTTTCTAACATAGGTTGCGGTCACACATACTAAATAATCCACTTTCAGTGCACTTTCCAACTGGGTTTTTACTGTGTGAACAGGCAAAATCCAGTTGGAAAGTGCACTGAAAGTGGATTGAAAGTGGACTATTTAGTGGGTGTGACCATAGCCTGAGACTTCTTCCCAGTACCAAACAGCACGTGACCAGCACACTGTCAGCTCACTTGCTTGTCTCATACCTGTGTGCCCAGCATTACTGTCTCTTGGATTTATTGCTTAGAATTTCTGCTGGATCACCTACATGTACCCCCCCATGCCAAGCACCTTTCAATGAACAGAAAAGACAGCTAATATTTTCCCCCATCTCCATTCCCCCTCTGTTTACTTGTCTTTCACTTTCTCTTATTTTCTGAGGTGTATACTGCTCCATGGGATAATTACTAGATGGATGCCAGAACTGGGTGCATGTATTGACAGACGGTGTGGTATTTTGTGCTGAAACATATTTTGTGCTAAAATGTACAATGGAAGACAAAGGCATCTGGCCCAGCCCCTTGCTGGGGGGACAACCCCACATGGTCTCACTCCCCGACAGAAGGTGGAAAAGAAGGGACAAAAACACAGGCTCCTACTACCACCATGTCATGGACCAGCCAGGGCTCAGTGACAGCATGGATTCCTCAGGGGCCTAGTGTAGCCAACCCACAGCCAACAGTAGTTGAGCAACAGGGGGATGAGATTCAGGTATTACCCTGACCTGCAGCTGGGAGTGGATGCAGAGCCATCCCAGCCCTCTAGGTCTAACCTAACAGCCGAAGGCCAGCCACCTGCTCTCACTTCTCCAGGGTCACCAGCACCCTTGGAATGCTGTAGGAAAAGACTCAGGCAGGACTTCCAGTGCATGCCTCTCTGCTCAGCACCAGCTGCTGGCTGACAGTGAAGATGAATCATTGCAGGAGCCAGCTGCGTGCAATGCCAGCAACTACAAAGACTTATGAGGGAAACTTGTGGGCATGGACGCAACATGTTCCTAAATGCCAAAGCTGCTGCTATGGACCAGACTGCTCCTTGATAACCCTGACTCCTGGACTGTTTCTTGACAACCCACGTTCTGAACTCTCTTTCTCTGGCATTGTTGATCCGGATGCTGTTGCCTGCTTACTCTGACTCATGGATTGTTATCCGATACCAATTTCTCTACATCCTCTCTCCTTGGCCTTGCCCAGCTGGTCTGCTGCAGATGCTAAAAGCAGACACTAGAGACGTGTAGCCTGATTCAGAACACACCACTTGTACCCACTCCAACCATGGCTCAGGCCACCCACTCATGGCAACAGCCACTAGCACCCACCCAGAGTTTGGGCAGCTGGTTCAGCAGCAGCAGGTTATGACCAATCCATCTGGGGCTCTGGAAACCAGTGATAGCTGCCACCTGCTTCACATGGAGCAATGGCTGCCCATTGTTCTGCTCCAGCCAGGCACTGGTGGCAGGGAATGTCAGTGTTTCTAGGGCTCCAGAATCACTAAGACCACCCCTGAATGCACCAAAGTATTGCTCTGACTTCTTGCCTATAACCCTGATTCTTCTCAATAAACTATCTCTGATTGTTCCAATCTATTAGAGCCACCCCAACCCCCATTCTAAGCCTGCTCTGGAGCTCCATCTCAAACCTCCGCATTCATCCCGCTCCATCTGAGCTTGGACCTGAGTCTAGTGAAGATGGAAAGGGGACTTTACATATGTGGCCTCGAGCACGTTAGGTAATGTACTGATGTGCACATGTGCTGGGGTGCATGGGTAAAAATATGAAACAAAGAATCTTGACATAGCCATCTGTACAATCACATCAAAAGTGCTTTTTTGCAATGTTTTAAAAGGCACAGTAGTAAGGAAGAAGGAGATAAATGGCATATGAACAAAAAGAATTAAAAGCTGCAACAAAACTGCTCAGTATTCTGTATAAAATTCAGAAATATATTTAAAAACTGTGAAATATTTTTAATGCATCAGTTCTGCATAGGAAATATGACCAGATCATTTGGAACCCCAAAACTGCATGGAGAAATTTGAGTAAAGAGCACATTAGACTGGCATTTCTGGTAAAGTAGAAGAGGCAGCAAAGAGGGAAGCACATCCGAATTTACCAGGGCCGATTCCGCACAATCTCCTGCCCTGGTGTGGACACCCATAAATATTCAGGTTTGGCCTTCATTCCCACATATGATAATGCAGGTTCACAAGCTGACCCAAATCCCATGCACTCCCCTCCGCCCCGCATTTTCCATTTCTGCTTTTTCCAGATCTTTTTTTTTGTTTCGGTGCTGGAGTCGGGGTATTCCAATTGGGAACTCGGTCAGGATCCACGTTTGCCTAGTTGCTGCCCCTTCCCACCCCCATCCTATTTTGTTTGGCTGCTTGCTTCCAAAACCATCCCCCATCCTCACCTGTTCTTTTAACCATGACATTGCCGCCTCAAAGCAGGGGGAGTCAATGGGCTGCAATCACTCCAAGCCACCCCACACACACACACACACACAATTCATAATCACAAGGATAGACCTAACTTAAGCACAGGAGCAGAACGGGGTGAGGATGTGATGAAGAAAAACCAAATGAAAACCACACTTCCTTTTTTTAAAAAAAGGGAGAGGAAGGGGGGAAAACAGGAGGCAATGCATGTGCTATGGTTACTCCCTTGGTGGTGCATCAGCACAACCACACAAGTTTTTTTTCTTAAAAAAATGGGGGGAGAGGAAACAAGGGGGAGGAGCGGCAACACATGGGGAAAGACAGAAAATAATAGATTTTTCCCCTGTCCTGTTCCGTTCCATTCTCTGCACTCAAAAATACTGCCCCAGGGTCCAGATGACTCATAGGACTAGCACTAGCTCAGTGTGGAGGTCTGCAGTAGAAAGAAGGAATTGGTGAAAATCACCCCTTGGCAGAAGTGTCCTTGCTGCAGCAGATTGAGACTGTGGGATACATCTCTATGACATGGGTCCATATCAGTGTTTCTGTGGGCACAAGGTTTTCTGCCAGAAGAGTGCAACTTTCTCACCTGTTTCCAGGGACCTGCAGGAATATGATGGGTGTATGTGTGTTGTGCTATTGTGTGAGGGAGGAACTCATACTCCACGGGCAAAAAAATCCTTGTATCCACAGAAACACTAGTCTGCATCCAACCCAAACATCTTTAAATTGAGTCTTAATCCCAGGGCTTTTTTTTTCTAGAAAAAGAGGTGCCAGAACTCTCAAAAGGGAAATGAAGTTTTCAAACTGTGGCCTCCACACATGGACTGTTACAAATAACGCCACTTAATAGAGATGTCATTTCAACATCCTTCAAAACCAAACACAAGAGCCCTCAAATAAATAATTAGATGCTCATTTATGCTCTTATCTGGAGTTTAGCACACCAAATTAGCAGAAACCCTTTTGTGCCCTTGCTCACAATTTGGGATCTGAGAAATTATTTGGGTTTTATCTGTAGTTAGACGAAATTTAATACAGTTACAGGTTTACGAAAATAATTGCAGTTGTTCAAGATGAAATAGTTAGCAAAAATTCTCCTGGTATGCAAAACCTCACAACCAAATTACTATTTACTTATCACTTGTGCACATTCCAAATATTTAATACAACAATTTATTATTTATGTGGCAAACATAATATGTTTCATATAGATTTATCTGAATGAGTGGAGAGATAAACAGGTTGCTTACCTGTAACTGGTGATCTTCGAGTGGTCATCTGTGCATTCACACCCATGGGATACAGTGCGCCTGCGCTGACCTGGTCGGTGTCTATACAAAGCTCACAATGGGATTTTCGCGCCCTCCGCCCCCAGGCATGCGCAGGAACCCCACCGCGCATGCCCAAGGGGCGGGGGCACGGACATCCCGCCAGTTCCTTCTGACCGCTATCAAGCCCAGCCATGTGTGAGAACAGCTGAGGATGACAGCAGTGGGGAAGGACGGGCGGGCGGTGTGAATGCACAGATGACCACTCGAAGATCACCAGTTACAGGTAAGCAACCTGTTTATCTTCTTCGTGGTCTCTGTGCATCACACCCATGGGAGATTAAAAAGCAGTGGCTCACCTGGAGGTGGGTGCTGTCAGACTCAGGGAGCCGTAGAAGAGAGGACCAGACGACCCAAGTCACCCTTCTGCTGGGCACGGACGTCCAGAGCGTAGTGTTTGATGAACGTGGTTGGCGTGGACCACGTAGCCGCTCTACAGATGGACGAGAGAGATGCGCCCTTCAGAAAGGCCGTTGAGGTCGCCATGGACCTAGTTGAGTGTGCCCTCAGACGAGAGGGAGGCAACTTTTTGGCTAGCGTGTAGCACAGCCGGATCGTGTCGACAATCCACTTGGAAAGTCATTGAGACGTGATGCGGAGCCCTAGGGAGGGCGAGCTGTATGATAGGAACAGCGAGTTGTCACGTCTGGTTGGCTGAGTCCGGTTCAGGTAGAAGAGGAATGCCCTCTTGACATCCAGGGTGTGGAGCAAGCATTGCCCGTCATTTTCTGGATGTGGGAAGAAATTTGGTAAGAGTATTTCAGTATTGAGATGGAACTCTGAAACAATCTTCGGAACGAAAGTCAAGTCCGGTACCAGACGTACGCCATCTGGAAGGAAAACCAGGTAGGGTGGATCATGGCGGAGCGCTATGAGCTCGCTAACTCTTCTGGCTGAGGTGACAGCCACTAGGAAGGCCGTTTTCCACGCCGCGTACTTGAGGTCACAAGTGGCCATTGGTTCGAACGGCCGTCTGGTAAGTTGTCTTAATACCAGTGGTAGGTCCCACAATTCTGTAGGTGGGGCCACAGGAGGGTACAATCTAATGAGGCCCTTCATGAACCGCTTAGCGGTTGGGTGGGAGAAAATTGTACTTCCCTCCGAGCCCTGGTGGTAGGCGGAGATAGCCGCCAAATAGACTTTGACTGATGAGTGGGATAGACCCTGGTCTCTAAGGAGTAGAAGGAAGTCCAGAATTTTGTCCAGGCCCACTGTGGTTGGATTGTCTGTAGACTTGTCCAAGTACGAGAGGAACTTTTGCCACTTTCTGCGGTAAGATGAGCGGGTCGATTCCTTCCTCGCATTACAGAGGATCTCTGCAACCCGGGTGGAGAAGTTCAAGGTTGGAGCCTCCAGGCCGTTAACTTTAGGTTGTTCACCTCCGGGTGGAGTACCTTGCCCCCTTCGGTGATGAGGAGATCTCGCACTCTGGGGAAATGGTGGAATCTGTTCCCCGCCAGATGCAGTAGGGTGGGGAACCAGGGTTGCCTGGGCCACCACGGAGTCACCAGGATGCAATTTGGTCGAGATCTGGCCACCTTGTGTACTACTCTGAGGAGTAGGGGCAGTGGAGGAAACATGTACAAAAACGGGCCTGTCCAAGGTACCAGCAGACCGTCCCCTAAAGAAAGAGGGTCCTTGCCTCCCTGGGTGCAAAAATATTTGCATTTTGTGTTCTCCCGCGAGGCGAACACGTCTATTGTTGGGGTCCCCCAACGGTCGAAGAGTGGTTGGAGGTAGATCTGATTCAGTTCCCACTTGTGATGGTGAGCGTGGCCTCTGCTGATCAGATCCGCTTCGGTGTTGAGAACTCCAGGAATGTGTGTGGCCACGGGAACAATGTCGTTGGCAACGCACCAGTTCCAGAGGTCGATTGCAAGCCCACAGAGGCTCCTGGAGACGGTTCCTCCCTGTCGATTCAGGTAGCTGAGTGCCGTGGTGTTGTCGGTGAGGATGGCAACACAATGGCCCCGTAAGACGCGCTGAAAAGCTCGAAGAGCCAGAAAAATGGCCAGCAGTTCCAGGTAGTTTATATGCCTTTTCCTGGTGGCAGCATCCCACCGGTATCCCACACTGATGCCGTCGAGGTGGGCCCCCCATCCCCATAAGGAGGCATCTGTCGTTAGGGTGTGATGATGGGTGGGGGGAGAAAAAGGGGCACCTTTGGTAAGATTGGGGACAATAGTCCACCAGGTGAGAGAGTCCCGCACGGCTTGTGTTGGGATTAGGATTTTTGATTGAGGCATGCGGTGTGGACGGAAACTCTTCAGAAACCAAAGTTGAAGAGGCCTCATGTGGAGTTTCGCCTGCGGGAGGACTGAAGTTGTGGCGGACATGTGGCCGAGGAGGCGTTGAATGGCGTACGCCGTCGAGGATGGAGAGTCTCGAACCGATGTTGCTAAGTTGGACAGGGTTTGGGCTCTGTCCATCGGTAGGAAGGCTTTGCCAGCCACAGTGTCGAGTAGCGCCCCGATGAATTGTACCCTTTGAGACGGGTGGAGACAGGACTTTTGCAGGTTCACCTGAAGACCTAATGTTGAGAGGAGGTGCAGGGTGAGTGCAGTGTCCTTGCGAAGAGATATCGGGGAGTCGGCCACGAGAAGCCAGTCGTCGATATAAGGGAAGATGGTGATCCCCTGGAGGCGAAGGTGGGCCGCGACGACTACCATGGTCTTGGTGAAGACCCTCGGTGCCGTAGATATCCCGAAGGGGAGACATCGATATTGATAATGATGGTCCCCTATTGTGAAGCGGAGATACTGCCTGTGGGAGGGGTGGATATTTAGGTGGAAGTAGGCATCCTGGAGGTCGATGGTAGCCATCCAGGCGCCCAGCGGTATCAAGGGCAGTAGGGCTTGCAGGGTCGTCATCTTGAATTTTCGGTACTTTATATAGATGTTGAGATCCCGAAGATCCAAGATGGGACGTAGTCCTCCGTCCCGTTTCGGTACGGTGAAGTACCGTGAATAGAACCCCATCCGTTCGGAGGTTTTGGAGACAGGTTCTATTGCCCTCTTCTTCAACAGGGAGTTGGTCTCCTGGAGAAGAATAGTAGAAGGAGGGGTGGGTCGGAAGGTTGGTAATGGTGGGAGGTCGACAAACTCGATGAAATAGCCATTGGCTATAATTGAAAGAACCCAGATGTCCGTGGTTATGGCTCTCCACGTCGAAAGAAAGGGGTGGAGGCGGGTCAACTCTCTCGACATCGAGAGGGTGGAGTCAAAGACCCTGCTTCGGCCCGCGGTTGGACTTGGGCCTTGCTTGTGGGTGTTGGGCACCCGATCTCGGTCTGGACTGATATGATTGCTTGTTGTAGTTTGGAGACTGGCGGGGTCTCCAAACAGCGTCAGGAGATGGCTTCGTTGGGTATGGACAACGGGGAGTATAACGGGACCACGACCTTTGCCTGTAGGATTTTTGTGGTGCTGAAACTCCCAAAGATTTTGAGGCTTTGATGTTTTTGTCCATCTCCTGCAAGGCGGCATCGGTGGAGGAGTGGAATAAGCCCTCCCCGTCAAAGGGGAGATCCTCAATATAGGACCTAGTGTCCTGAGGCAGAGAGGTGTTCCGGAGCCAGGCGTGACGCCGGATCGATACTGCCGAAGCCATCGACGTCGAGAAAGCGTCCAATGAGTGCTTTGCAGTGCTCAGGAGCTGTTTGGCAACAAGGAGGCCTTCCTTTTGGATAGATCTTGCCTCGGCGCGCTTGTCGTCCGGTAGAGATGGGAGGAGCTCAGACATCCTCTGCCATAAGGCATACTCGTACCGTCCAAAACAGGCCAAATAATTAGAGGATTTGATCCCCAAGGCTGCAGAAGAGTAAACCCTACGGCCGTAGGCGTCGATCTTTTTACTCTCTCTGTCTGACGGAGTAGAGTTAGAACTCTTGGTCTTGGAAGATATGGAAACGACCAAGGAATTCGGGCGAGGATGGAGATGGAGGAATGAGGTTCCCTCTTCCTGGACCCGGTACATGTGGTCTAAACGCTTGGTGAAGACCGGTGCTGACGATGGTTTAGCCCACGGGGACTGAACCGCTTTCAAAAGGTGTTTGGACATCGGTAAGGCTATCGGCGTAGAGGCGTCGATCTCGATGATATCATACACCTCGTCAGCTGCGGATGGTTGGGTTTGGACGATAGGCAGGGCAAGAGAGTGTGCCATACGCTTTACTAAGTCCCCATATGAGGACATGTCCTCCGAGGGAGAGATCGGGCTGCTCCCGGAGATGGATTGCTTGGGGGGGGTTCGACATTGGAAAGAACGTCCTCCGGATCATCGACATCGGAGTCACCCCGAGAAGAGGCGGAATTGAAACTCGACCCTTGAGGTCTCGGTAGCGGTGGCTCGGCCATCGGCATTGGTGGAGCAGTGGCACGGTCGGAATGAGAAGGAGGAGACGGTGGAGGTTTCGACACTGTCGCCGAGGGCTGGCGGCGAGGCGAGCGCGAGCGGTATCGACAGGGTTCCCAAGGATCTGGGTACCCAGGGAAGTTCCACGGGCCCGAAGAAAACCAGTAAGGCATCTCGTGCTTGCTCTCGAAGGGGAACTTCGGAGGTCGATACGGATAGGTTGCACGATACCTGTCATAGTGTGGACCATAGGATTCCTGCTCACGGTGGTCAGGACGACATGGGGATCTGGAGCGGTCCCGAGGGCGATGTCGGGATCGACCGGATTGATCACTGGCCCACGAAATTGGCGAGGGGGATCGAGACCCCATTGCCTGGACATTCGAACCTAGATCGAGGTCGGTAGGAGGTGGCGACATCGACTGGGGAGGATCACGACGCCGAGGTGCTGTCGACACAGGGGGTCCAGACTGACGTGGTGGAGAGTCCAAGATTTGTATCGGGGGCTCCACGATGATTCTCGTCAGTTCCGGCGTCGGATGGGACAGTCGTGGGGGTTGCTGAGTTGCGTCCGCACTAGCAGAGCCCCTAGGAGATCGAACGCTACTCACACCGTGAGATTTATGCGCGTCTCCCGTCTTGCTCGAGCCCCGAGCCTTCGCCTTATCCCTTTTAGGCTTCTTCACCGGTGTTGACATGGATGAAGTCGCCTTCGATTTCGATTTCTTCGGAGGGGCCCCTCCGGTATCTGAGGAAGGCTTCCCTACCTTGGGAGGCTTCGGTGTTGGAGGATCCTTCTGTGTCGACACAGACGACTTCGATGTCGAGATAACTGGTCTCGCAGAAGAAGGATCAGATTCCATTTCGGGAGCTGGAGGAGCGAGTGCTGACTCCCACAACGCGACCTTCAGCCTAGCGGCCCTGTTCTTTCTCGTTTGGTTGGAGAAACGGGCGCAGATGGAACAGGCGTCAGGCCGGTGAGTCTCCCCCAGACAAAGAATACAAAGTGTGTGCTCGTCCCGCAGAGCTAGCTTGCTCCCGCAGGAAGAACACCATTTAAAGCAGCCCCACTTACGACTTTCCATAAACAATGGAAAGGAGCCCTTCCACCCAGCAGGATGAAGGGCGGAGAAGTGGGGGGGGGAAAGGTCCGTAGACCAGAGAGAAAAATCCTCCAAAAAGTTGTTGGAGTTGAGTTGGAACGATCCAAAAACAAAGAGGAAAAGAACTGAGGAAAATTTTGAAGAAAAAGTTGTGATTTCCACTGAGGTAAATCGCTCTCAGAGACACCAACGCAAGCTGCTAACAGCGAGGCGGTCAGAAGAGAACTGGCGGGATGTCCGTGCCCCCGCCCCTTGGGCATGCGCGGTGGGGTTCCTGCGCATGCCTGGGGGCGGAGGGTGCGAAAATCCCGTTGTGAGCTTTGTATAGACACCGACCAGGTCAGCGCAGGCGCACTGTATCCCATGGGTGTGATGCACAGAGACCACGAAGAAGATAAACTGTTTCTTCAATGCATGCACATTTTTTAGATCTCTTCCACTGAAATAAATGAAGTTGATCATGCCCTGTATCAGGCTGCGGTTAGGTGGTGAAGGGATAACAAGCAGAAGCTGAATCCAGTCAAGACAGAAATAATGCTGGATCAGGGAGGCTGATTTTCCAGAGGGAATGGATCCACTTGGCTTGGAGTGGGCTTTCACAGAGCAGGTTAAGAGCATGGGGGTGCTCATGAACCCATCCTTGCTGTTTGAAAAGCAGGTAGCACCTTCTATCACCTGCATTTGATTCACCATCTCTTTCCTTTCTTAGAATCAGCTGATCTGTCCACAGTGATGCATATTTTTGTAACCTTATTTGGTTAGATTACTGTATCAATCTATATGCTAGGCTGCCCTTTGAAGACAACCCAGAATCTATAGCTGATCCAGAATATGGTAGCTTATTACTGTCAGAAGCTAGCTGATGGAGACATATTTTACCTATTTTGAAACAGCTACATTGATTGCTAGTGTATTTCCTACTTTAATATAAGGTACTGGTTATGACCTCTAAAGTCTTTTCTGGCCTGGGATCCACAGATGTGAAGAACTGTCTCTTCCCATATGTTCCCATGTGCCAACTCTGGTCTTCATGCTTCCACATGCTGCCTGTTCACCTCCCCTTCAGGTGCCCTGCCTGGCATTAACCAGAGTCCTGGCCTTTTCCATTATGGCTCCCACTTTTTAGAATGGTTTTTCTGAAGAGGTGAGGGGCATTCCTTTGTAGGAGATCTTTAGGAGATGCTGCAAGGGTTGGGTTTCCCCCCACCACCACTTTTGAGAGAGTTTGAGCTGCAGGCATCATGGAGGATGAGTTTTTGTTTTAGTTGGTTTTTAATCTGTAACATTTCAATTATTTACTGTAAGCTGCCTTGAGCCAAGAGGAAAGGAGAGATAAAGAATCTTAATACATAGATAAATACAATTAATAAAAGGACTGCACCACAGGTAAGTGGTTCTTGTGCCACTGTTTATGTGTGTGTAGTAAATGAAGTCAATCTACAGGTTAGAGGGGAAAAACCTCTTGGTTTCTCTTTGAATGTCTATGAATTTGGCCCAAGATTATCTCTCCTCTATTAGATTATGTGTTGTAATAATGTGTTAAAATATTTGTGGTAGCACTTTAAGAGTCTCACAGAAGCAAGCATGATGGACAGTGTTTCTGACAACTGCTCTCATTTTCAGATACCTAAGAACAAGGATTTCTTACAATGGTTTTTAAATAGTAAAGTTGTGGCAGACATGAAGAACATCATACTCTTTTGCTTGTATTTCAGTTCCCTTATGTCCCTTTCTACAACATAACTGAGGCAGCAAAAGCTGTACAGTTTCTTGTTCCAATCCTATGTCTTGTTTTTTGGACACCCTTCAAGATACCACTGCCAAGAAGCAATGAAGTGTTTATCAACCTTCTGCACACTAATTCTGTCTTCCGGGTATTTAAATTGATTCTCCTTATTTTTGCAAGCAGAGTATGCCTCCTGGCCCAGCAACCAAGCATGGGCAAAGGGCATTAACATCCAAGGAAGAAAAGCAGCAGATCAGAGTGTGAAGATCATTAGCATGAATGGTGTTATGAAGCAGTATCTTCCCAGCATGCAATGGACTCAGTGTGCTGCCATTCATCACAAACATGGCACTGGGGTTGCCTGCATTAAGTAGACGGAGGACAAACTGGATGATTTAAATACATGATTAGACAACTGGAGCTTCATTTTTATTCCCCTTGGATGCATATATTTGAGTGTACATTAACACGCTCATGTTAATGAGTTTTAATATAAGAAAACATGGACTACACTTTGCCCAGATACATACAGCAAATCTCTGAATGCTCATCAGAGCCATCCAGGCAATCATCTTCTCCATCGCAACGCCAGCGGTCTTGGATGCAGCGCTGGTTCTTACACTGAAACTCTCCTGGCTTGCATAACTTGGACACCGGTTCTCCGGCATTAACTAAAGTGACAAAGATATAAAAGAAAAGGCAATATTAGCTGCCTAAAAGCAAGCATGAATCATTTTTAACTGCAGCTTTTAAGAACATTCTGCTCTCTTTAAGATTTCCTTGTTTATATAATTCCATATGGAGCATTCTACAGATTCTTATATGAATGCATAATTGACATACTTAACTATTCTCATTCCAGCCTTGTCCAATGGTCATCAGAGCAGAGTCAGTTTCCACTGAACCCTCCACTCCCATGACAGACTTTCTTCGCAATGTATTGCTAAAGGATAGTAGTAGTAGATTCCTTTAGTATAAAGCTTAAAACTATCATATGCCCTAATGTGATTTAATGATGTTAGGCAATCAGATTTGCTTCTAAACAAGTTCACAGTCAGCAGGATGTGTCTTGGCTCATGGAAGATACTATTGTCAATATAGATTGGCCAGCTAAAAAGAATCAAGATGTTTACCACAGTGCAGCCTCAAAGTTAAATGCATACCCCAAACTCTCAGCTGAAATGTCCTTGTTTCATTCTAGCTGAGCCTAATGCTCAAGCAGCCATATAAGGACACATGTTATGGATCAGATCACTGAACATTCTTCCACATTAAAAATAAACCCCTGCACACGTAGAGAATCAAAATGTCAGGAAGAACTCTTCTAGTATCATACTTTGACACTTTTACTTAATTCATTAATTGCCTCATTCCTCAACAATTTCTGGCATCTACAGTCTTCTGTACTTATGCAAATTCATGAATACAAGGAGCCC
Organism: Gekko gecko; assembly: GCA_029375565.1. Taxonomy (NCBI): domain Eukaryota; kingdom Metazoa; phylum Chordata; class Lepidosauria; order Squamata; family Gekkonidae; genus Gekko; species Gekko gecko. The sequence goes on along the minus strand of JAPDNY010000003.1, from coordinate 56,161,773 downwards.
TGCCTACTGCACAGTATTTTTTCCCCTTTTCTTAATAATTCCTGCAGCACTAGTGCAAACTCAAATACTCTTTAGAAAGATCATACTCATGCAGGTTGTACTGTTTTCTTCCAAATGCTGATTATCAGCACAAGCACACACTCTGCCTCCGGGAACAGCTAAGCAGAGAGTGCTGCAGCCTCCATTATTAACACGGCATGCGTTGTCACCTGCAATATATATTTAAAAAGCAACCATAAGAACAATTAGCTCATAAAAAACATGCAGAAAGAAGAGAAGACATGAAGAATAGCATTTTTCTTTATCAGACACAAGGCTCTGATCAGTGCTATATCCTACAGTTACCACTGATTTGATCCATCTTTTGTGTTACTTTTTTGATTACAGAACTATGGTGCAACATAACAGATGGAATGAATATGGTACCCTTAATTATGTAAAAGCTATGATATGCCTGCCATTATGACAGACAGGATGTATATAGAGACATTTACATTGCTGAGACCCCTGAGGGAATCATTCTCATTGACTGACTGACTGCAATATTTCCCCCCAAAATTAATTATCAAGCAATGGGGCCTGATTCAGATAAGGAACATAACATAAATCAACAAGGTTTTCGTCTTTCCTACTCTGAAGGTCAAAGTGTCGTCCCCCCCTTCCTTTTTAATGATATTTGAATAGAGGTAGTGTAATGAGCAGTTTGACCAGTGTGGTCTCTACCTAGGCCTAACTTGACGAGGTAGATTGACCATAAGTGGAATCCAAATGCTGTTATTTCAGATGAGACATTAGGGAAATGGAAAAAAAGAATAACTTTTACTGATTTTCTTGGATGGGAGAATAAGGAAGTTAAGCAAACTAGAGGAAGAAACTATTCACAAGTATAACACACAACATTTGCTGAGTCCAGGCAAGTTGGTGTGAATTCCTCAGTGTAGAAATTTAGCCTTTCCACAGCCTTATGAATTTCATAGTTTTAAGTGTGAACTCCTTCAGGACATTTATTTAGCCACCTTTCCCTTGAAACTCAGTTCTGAGACAGCTATAGCCTCCTCTTGATATATCAATTATCAAAATAGCCTTATTTGTGGATACTTAAAACAGAGAGACTGGAGCCACTGGCAAATGAGACAGGTTTTTCTACAAACCTGAGAAAAGCCCAAGATTTGTAGAAAAATCTGAACTCTGAATAAATTAATATATTTAGGGGTTAACTTGTATCTTTAAGAAAAGAATACCCACTGAGCTCTCAGTTGCTAGGCAACCACAATAAGATCTATTTACTTTGGGCCAGACACACATTCTCAGCCTAACCTACCACATAGGGTTGTTGTGAAGATAAAATGCAGGAGAGGAGAATAATTAAGCTGCTTTAGATCACCATTGTAGAGAAATGCAGGTAATAAACAAAGGATGCAAATAAGAAATATAGCTGATGTTGGGGAGCAGATAGAAGGTAAGTATGACAGATCCCTGATGCTTTCCCACTCTCAGGCAAATTTTCCCACCAAAAATATCTTTAGTTCTCCTCAGCGACTGAGCTGCCCTTCAGTAGTGTGTATTTCTTCTTTATTTTATAAGCTTTTACTGTCCCATCCTGTCACAGATATTAGTTTAGGCTTATGAATCAGCACAGGAACTAGAGGGAATACAGGAGCTGTCTTATTTTAAAATACCCTCATAAAATGGCACGTGAGGCAAAATTAATGTTCAAAAACAGAATAAATATTTTAATAAACATGCAGGGAATGTATGAGGATTCAAGATATAGAGGATGCTGAGGTAAAACTTTCAAATATGTATATATAGAATTGAGGTTTTTGAAAAAACAAGAGAGTCTTGTAAATTATTTTCAGAGTTTCGAGTTCTTTTCAGTGAGAGATTTTTGCTTATTATATATTTCATCTGTTACACAGAATCTTGAATACAGTTTCTTAGTGGATAGCTTTGTCCTAGTGCTTCTGGGTTTCTCCCTTCAGAGTTCCAGATTTCCCCTTTAGATATTACAGTGTTTCACTAACTCCTGAGGTGTCTAAAGCTTCTCCCTTTTATCACAGACCAGGGTTCTTTCCCCAAACCCTTTCACTGGCAGGAAGTTGTTCTCCTTGTCCATAGGAAGCAACAACCCCTTTTTACTATTTGATTTGTATAGGAGTTCTCTCTGACTACCCAGACCTTCTGCAAAATCCTTCTCCAGTATATGTTGTCTGTATAAAGCTGTTCTGTACTTTCTTGACTGAGAATTGAAGTTCTTCTTCAGGGTAGTTCTAAAATATTTAAGACAATGAGGTCCTTATTCTTCTCTCTATAGAAGTACTTTTCTGACAATTACCTGACAGAAATCACTGACTCCCAAAGTATCTTCCCTCACTGAAAGCCAAACTCTTTGGCTACTGATCCAGACATTAGATTTCAGACCAAGACCAAAAGTGTCTCAAAAGGTGAAAAAAACTTTTCACTCTAGATCAGCTGTTTTATTTTCTCTCTAAGCTGATGCTGGCCAATCAGAGAGCAAGTACAGCAGCCAGAGTAGATTAACTCTTGAATTCCCTGACTCTCTGGCACAAGCAGCATTTTAAAAAGCCTGCTTTTCTTTGCAATCTGTCACAGTAGGCTGGTGGCTGGGAGGGAAGGAGAGAAGGAAGCAGGGGAAGCTGATGATATGGGTACTGCCATGAGATCAAAAAGAAGAAATGGTAGTGGGGAGGGGGATAGGGGAAGGTGAGGAATCTCCCACAAGTCCTTGCACATTTCCCACCATGCAACTGGCCCAGGCCCAGCAGTAGTGTGCAATTTGGCAAGAATTTTCCTAGGTAGAGGCTGCTAAGGGGAGATGTGGGGGGAGCTGAATACAGGGGAGCAGATACAGGTAGGCAGGCTGGTGAGTGGAGAGTAGGAAAAGAAGCGGGAAAAGGGAAAAAAATTATGAGGTCCTTCAGGAAAGGTAAAAAGGAAATAATGAAGGAGGGGGAATGAGATGCCCCTCACAAGTCCTTGGGGGTCTACCACTCATCGGTATATCTAATTCTCAACATAGACCTGTGTGAGGATACTTAAATCCCGAGACTGGATGTTCAAACCTGAAAAAAGTCCTGTGTTTGCAGAAAAATCTGCAATCTAAACAAAGCAAAACATTGAGGTTAAAAACTTCCCCAAATAATAGAAACAGCACCTGTACCTTTAAGAAATGAATGCCCTCTGCAGTGGCCATTGTGTGGGCTGTGAGACAACCACAGCAGTATTGCCAGCCATCAAGCCTATGTGGGCCTGGGTGAATCATACAAGCTGGGTAGTATCAAATTGCCCAGTAGTTGCTGGTGAGCCAATGAGTCCTTCCTCAGAAGCCAAAAGAGCCCTGCCCCTGCTCTCTGCTTTTTACTGACAGAACCCAAAGCTTGAAGGCTGGCAATACTGTGTGGCTGCCTAACAATGGCCACTGAAATTATTTGCTCCTTAAAGCTACAGGTGCTGTTTCTAGTGATGGAGAATTTACCCCCCCAATACATTTTCTTCAGATTTTTCTGCAAACCTGGGGAAAGTTTCAGGTTCGTATAAAGATTTGTCTTGTCTGTTCATGGCTCCAGTCTCTGGATTTAAGTATCCACAGGTATAGCCATGTGGAATTAGTTATATTGATGATTTGGGAAAGAATATGGAATTATTGTGGTCAATGTCTACAACATGTGTTTAACAACACAGGGGTAACACGTATCCACAGAACATTTTTTTGAAAGTTGCTAACTGTTTCATAAATATCAAGAGGTGTGCTGGTCACATTCCACAAGCCTGCTTATATGTGACAACAAATTTATGTGTGTGCAGAACTGCTAGATTCATATACTTCAAATCCCAGTCAACACAGTTTTTGTAACTACTACCATGAGACTTGGTATAAATAAATGTTGGGATTATTAATTAGGCTATAGATGGATATTTAACAAGCAGTTCATATAAATTTAACTAGCAACATAGGATTACAGCCTACACCTGTTAAAGTAATGGAACAAATCAATTTAGCTTCAACAGAAGCGAGGCCAAATGTGTATAGACTTTATTATTCTTGATCCAAACAGGTTCCTTTATCACTACTGCCACTGAGACTGACCCAAAATTATAGTAATTGCAGAGGTAAAAATGTTGAAATGAAAATTGTAATTTTTGTTTAATCTCTGAGACTCTTCTTCCCCACACTGCTTTAGACACAATAATGCAACAGAAAACTATCCAAGTTCTCTCAAGAGTTCAGGCAGTTGATTCTATCCCCTTTAAAGTCCTTAGAGAAATGGTACTAAACCCCTTCCTAACAGAAATCACTTAAAGACTATTTCCCATGTCACTGTTAAATCCTGTTAAATTGTACTGAGCATGTGAAGAGGATCAAGGGACTGTCCATGCCTCCTCGCATTAAAAGCAGTACTAAAACACTCAGAAGATAAAACTCGAGTGCAGTTTTAAAAAGAAACTGCAAACAAAAAAGCAAACTGTACCAGCACAGACCTAAAAACAGCAAGAAAAGTCTAAAACACAACCATCATAAAATTATAATTAATTTTACAAAATTTTCCAAGCACAAGACAGCACCATCTTAAAAATTAGGTGTAAAACCTGATATAAAATGTTGCCTAATGCTATTCCTGGCAAGAGTCAGTCAATCTATAATTGCTGAAGCTTCTGAACCCCACAATAGTGCCCCCGATATATTATATTTTTTTTAAAGTAACAACACAAATGAAAGTGGCAAGATCAAAGTCAAAAATAAACTCATTGCTACTGTATGGGATTCCATTAACAGAAAAGGTTTTAGGAGTATCGTTAGCAATATCTTTAGAATAAGAATTGATTATACCCCGCTTTTCTCTACCTTAAGGAGTCTCAAAGTGACTTACAATTTTGCCTTCCCTTCCTCTCCACACAATTAGGAATGGGCATAAACCAATAAAACTCAGTTTGGTTCGTGGTTCATGGCATGCGCAGTTCACAAACCACAGACCATCATGAACTTTTTTGAGCTAGATGAACAGGTTCAGTTTGTGAAATTTGTTATGCAGTAGAACACTCCCCACAGCCTGCTAGAGATTCCAAACTCACCGGGTATCTCCAGCTGACACTCATCTACCTGCTCTCCAAGTTTGGTGAGGAATGGATTTCTGTAGTCCAAGTTAAAGTCCCACCAAAGAAGGTTCCCCCAGAAAAGTGCTCTCTAGGGAAATGACAGGCATAGGTTCAGGAGGTTCAGGAGTGTGTAGGTTAGATCCTGTACAAGCTAGAGACACCAATTTCACAGCAGATCTCCAGCTGACTCTCTTCTACTGGATCTCCAAGTTTGGTGAGGATTGGATTTACGGGGTCTTAGTAACCCCCCCAAAGAAGGTGCCCCATCCTCCATTGTTTTCAATGGACTAAGGTCAAACCAGATAATATCTCAGTAAAAATGTAAGGTGGGGGCATTTATGCAACCCCAAAAGAATCAGTGCAATGATCATAGCAGAATCTGTGCTACTGTGGCATTGCAAACCCAACAGGACTAGGGTCAAGTCAGGAAACTGCTTTTGGGAGGAATGTCAGGCACAGGTTCAAAAGTGTATAGAAAGGACCCCCTGCAAGTTACATAAATTAAACACCTAGGGAAACTCACCCTGCCCCCCACTTTTCTACAGTCTCTTCAAGTTTGGGCAAATTATGTTATGGACCCCCAAAAAAGGTCTCTCCAGTGCTCTCTCTGGAAAAGACAGCAACAGTTACAGGAGTCTATGCAATGGCTCGGGAACAAGCCAGTGACATGAAACTCACAGGGAAATTTCACCTGGGAGACTCTCCCCAGCCAGACACTAGAAGTAAGACAACCATCCCCCCTTTGCTTGCAGCCCCCCCTATCTCCAAAGGCAGGTTCTGAAGGACAGAATGGCAGACATCCACAATGTTTTGACAGATGCTCCCCAAAAACCAGTGGAAATCAGAGTTTTCCACTTAAAGTGATTAATGATGCCAGCCATGATAGAAAGGCAGACATCCAACAGGACAGGGCTTCCCAAAGTAATCCCACAACAGATTGGCAGGCAGGGCACCCCAGCCCCACTAGACCAATGGAAATCAGATTTTTCCATTTAAAGTGATCATGAGATAGGTGTTGTGTTACGAGGTAGATATTTTTGTTTCATGAGGTAGGTGTTGGGTGAGGGAGCCCACCCCCACCTGGCATAGGTGGCCATCCGCCCACTTAAGTGCCAAGGGCACAATCTGCAGGCCTCATACTGTATCACCCAAAGAGGAGTAGGAATGGGGGGATACACAGAGGGACAACAGGAGGCCTGGATCTTACCCTGTGAGGTCCAGAGAGGGGTAACCCAGCATGGGGAGGTTGACCTTGAAGAGCAGTGGGGGCTGAAACTGTTTCCCAGATGGGAGAACACCCACTCACTCTGGACACTAGTGGGAGGGCAGGAGAGGCCATGCAAGAGAGGTGGGCCAGATGAAAGCCTTGAGTGATCAGTACTCCAAGGGATTGGTGAAGGTGGGCTCAGGGGACTCTGCAAGGTACTCCCTCACCATCACATGCCTGGCACCCCACAGCTGCTGACCTCCCAGTTCACCACTGACAACCAGTGGTTAGGCTTCTCCCTGGTTGAGCTCTTGGAGGCAGAGGTGTCAGGCTGCAGCTTCTCCCCATCCCCCCAGCCTCTTCCACCCACTGTTCCCTCTGGCCACATCTGCTGGCCTGTAGCCTCCACGCTTCTTTGCAGAGCTCATACTTCCATTGCACAAGTTCTGCATTCTGGAAAACAATGCTGCCTTTTATCCAGGGGTCAAATATACAGGCCTTCCTTTACTCCCCTTCCTTTCAGTGAGGATGCAAACTGGTGGCAATGCCCACTCATAACCTCTCTGTCAAGGCCCTGATCTGTGGGAGAACAGGCATCACCTTGGGACTTGGCTGCAGTGTGCATGCCCGCATCTGGTCTTGCCCTCAATTCAGGGGGATGATTTGCCCCAGGCTGGCCTGTGCATAATGGTCATGGAGGAGATGACAACCTGCGCCATGCTTTTCTGCTCCACTAAACATGCAATCATGCTGTAGGTAGAGTTCCAGTGAGTAGCTAAATCCAGGACAAGCTGGTCTTCAGGCTCAACCCCCTTCCCCTGCCTCTCATGCAGCAGATGGGCAGACTTGATACTGTGCACAAAGTGGGCAGCCAGGCAATGGCAGGTCTCCAGCAAGGCCCACATCTCTAAGGTGTCAGTGTCCCAGGTGGCCCTGACAGTTCTCCCCAGCCCCAGAGCATCCTTCACCACCAGGTGTAGTGTGTGCCTTGAGGCACACAACCTTCATCACTGCCAGAATGTTGGTGCTGCTGTCTGTGACCATGTAGCCACAGAGGATGCTGCCACTGCCCACTCACACTCTCAGGCTACTCTGTGTGATGATATGCAATCTGCATTCATCCCCTGTGCATGGATCAGAACAACTTTGTAGCTCAGTCGTAGAGCTGTCTCTTCCAGTCCAGACAAAGACGTCCTATGGTTGCCACCAAGTGGGCATTGAGGGAGAGGTAGCCATACTGGAGGCTGCTCCAGAGGTCTCCTGTAAAGTAAACAGTTTTCCCTTACATTCTGGAAAGCTCACCCTTGACCATTGCCACAGTGAAGTGATGCCTGGCAGGCAAGACTCCTAGATCATGGTCCTCCACAAGGGTACGGAGTACCAGGGAGCCAGGTGTTGCAGCAGATGGCAAATGTCTATGTCCTCCATGAGGGAGAAGGGTTGGCCATGCACAGCAGTCATCTCACTGATGAGGCAAGTAACTGTTTCCTGGGCTCTCCATGTAGCCTTTCTGGATGGCACTGTTGGTGTTCCTGTGGGAATGACCTCTTGGCACCCTGAGTGTGGGGAGCCTTTCTTGGAGGAGCCTCCTGCTCCCCCTCCAGTTTTCCTTGCTGAAATGGAGTGGGCCTCTTCTTCCTCCCACTGGCCACCACTCTTTCCTCTGGTGGCAACATACTGGGATGCACCCTTTGCAAGAGTCTGTGGAGGATGGAGGGGGACAAATGTTGGGAGATCATGCCCTTTCAGATTGGGTGTTGCATACCTGGCACTCTGCCACACAGGGGTCACTGGGGAGGGTGCAGAAATGTTTCCAAAGTGTGGTCTGGAAATGACACCCCAGGACTGGAGAAAGTGGGATGAGGGACAACTGCTTTTAGGGACTGTACTGGGAGGGGTGTGTACTGGAGGCAGGAGCAGCAAAATGGAGTTGTGTGGAAAGGGAGGATGTCTCTTTCTCCAAAGAATGTTATGAACTGCTTGTCTCTGGGTGGTGCTAAGAACTCTTTATCCTCTGTAGAGAGCCTTAGGAATAGATCAGATGCCCTGCTAGGGGTGGGCTCCTGTGGGATAGTAGGACTGGTTTGGTGCCCATGGAGGGAGGCCTGTGGTATGTGGGAGTGGAGGACTTCTTTCCCCCACAATGAGCACCCTTTGCCCCCACTTTCATCCTCCTGATAAACAGGGGTTGGTTCACAATCAGGAGGAATGGGAGATTATACAATGTAGGTCCTCTGCTGAGGAACCCAGTAGCTAGGCCCCTCTGCTTGGTGTGAACAGAGGGTAGGGTGGCTCAGAACCCTGAGTCCATCAAGACCCCCAAACACCGGCAGGGGATAGGAATCACAATCAAAATGTGGGTCCTCAGCAATGCTCCCTCTAAGCTGTGGTGTCTTGTGAGCAAAAAATGTACTTTGTGAGCTACTGGCATTAAAGTTGTGAGCGAGCAATTTGGCTACTGCATAGATTAGTTTGTTCTGGAGCCATCCTTCCTGGGCTGATCTGGAGGCTAAAAAACTGTGAGCTAGCTCACATTAACTCAGCTTAGAGGGAACACTGGCCCTTAGCTGAGGAACCCACCTGCTAAGCCTCTCTGCTCGGTGTGAGCAGAGAGACAGCTGACTCAGAGCCCTAACTCCACCAAGACCCCCAAACCCCGGCAGAGGAGAGGAATCACAATCAAAATGTGAGTCCTCAGCTGAGGAACCCACTAGCTAAGCCCCTCTGCTCAGCATGAGAATAGAGACAGGTTGGCTCAGAGCCCTGAGTCCACCTAACACCAAAAACCTAGCAGGGGGGGTGGAGTTCCCAGTCTCAAAGGGAATGTGCTCTGCTAGTTCACTTTTTAAAAGTTCCTTGCCACTCTCTTTAACTGCGAACAGCTAAGAAAAAAGAGGCTGCAGAGCTTAGAGTATATTATATACCTTTCTGATCCCATATATTAGAATGGGAATTCTGTTATTGGCAGCCAGCAGTGTCTGTTAAGCTTTGGAGGGCTCCTAATGGTCCAAAGCTGGAGAATTTTGCCCCCCGTTGCCTTGGAGTTTTGTAAACCATATAACTGAGCAGGAACAATATGTCTGGAAAATGTAATAATACACCACAAATCACCCCAAACAGCACCAAAGTTCATGACATGTTTGTGCTGGTCATCCTTCCACGAACATTGCTTCACAAACCATAAACCAGCCAAAATTCATGATGAACTTTAGTTCATGAGCAGGTTCATGCATATCCCTACCGACAGCAGGCACCTTGTGAGACAGGTGGAGCTGAGAGAGTTTTGAGAGAACTGTGACTGGCCCAAGGTCACCCAGTAGTCTTCATGTAGAGGACTGGGAAATCAAACCCAGTTCTCCAGATTAGAGTCCACTACTCTTAAGCACTGTACCACTAGACCACACTGGCCCTTCACAGAAAAGCAGAGAGGCCCTGATATTGTTTATTTATTTATTTATTTATTTATTTATTTATTTTGATTTGTATCCCGCCCTCCCCGAAGGCTCAGGGCGGCTAACAGTAGGGCATAAATGCCAATTTAAACAACATAAAACAGTATCAACAAATAAAATCATACAATACAGCATTGTTAAAACATCATCGACCCCTACTATGGCCTATAGCAAGGGTCTCCAATCATTTCTAGCCTGTGGGCACCTTTGGAATTCTGATAGATTAGTGGGCAGTACCACAAAACGGCTACTTCAGGAAGTGAAGTCAGCCACAAAACAGTTGTCACAGGGGCAGAGCCACTTTCCAAGGCAAGATTAAATGCTTTGCTCCTTGGGGGAATTAACAGGTAGATTCCTAGGGACTCCTTTTTCAGAACGACTTTGCAATTGTAATTCAGACAATTTAGACACAATTTGGCACTTTTTTATTGATTGCAAGAAATATAATATGGCTTGCGGCAGATGGATTTCAGTGTACATTAAAAAATGGAGTCCTGCTACTAATTAGGAACTTGTAGCTAATCTCTTAGCTGATACTGATCCAAATGTGATGCTGGTAGTGGCAAATTTTTTATCTGTAACCTTGGGTGGAATTAAAAGAATTGACCCTTCCCTTTTTACGTAATTAATGTGTATTTGGTAAACTAAACTACATAATTCTGTGAAATTGTAAACTGTAAATTATAACATATGCTGTATTCCATTGCATGTACTATATTTTGTATATCCGCTTATGACCTATTGGTCTATGAGCAATAAAATGATTGAACCTGAGGGGCAGAGCCACACACACAGTGGAAGCCCAAATGCAGAGGAGAAGAGGCACAATTTAATTTAAAAAATAGGAAGGAGGTAGAATAGAACCCAAACTCCCCCTGCTGCTCTTTGTGGCTCACCCAGAGCAGCTTCAGGCCAGCCAGCATAATCTCTTCCACCCCCATCTCTCCAGCGAGCCGCAGAGAGCTGAGGGAAAATGTACTGGCTCACCTGGAGCAGCACAGTCCCCCCAGCTCTCTGCAGCTCACTGGGATCCCCACACAAGTCTCACAGGCCCCTACTTGTAATTTCCCTATTTGCAGGTTGCTATTTTCAACTAGTATATAGTTACTGCTGGCACTGACACTTTGTCAGAATATCAATTTTGTAACTTCCCTTCCTCCTACAATATTCCCTGTACCTTTCGTTACTTTCATTATTTCTCCTTACTAAAAATGTCAAAGTACTGCTCTAAGAGTACATTTTGGTAATGTGGTATTAGGTACAGAAATCTTGTCAACTAGATCTCCTAAACTGAAATAGCCAGATATATAACAGATAGCTAACAGCAACAAACAGACAAAACAAAACAAAAGAAAACCCTAGGCCTTTTATTTTCAGATAGAAACATATTAAGCAACTGAGGCCAACATTTTCTTTAAAGGTAAACAGAAGATAAATATGACCTCCTCTACATCTAAACAACATTGTTTACCCTACAGTTCTACACAGGGGTCTTTTCGGGGGGGAGCGCACCGGAGCGCAGCTCCGGGAGCTCAGGAGCCAAGCCCCGCCCCCAGCCGGCGTCCCGGGGAGTCTTTCAGGCAGCCGCATGTCAGTTTCGGCTCATTATATCCTATGAGCCATTGAAGTCAATGGTGAAAACATAGGGTATATTCTGGGGGCTGGAGGGGAGGGGTTTGAGGGAGAGGCTCCAAACTCACAGGGTAGCTGATGGAGCCTTTCTCCAAGACAAACCCACCAAGTTTCAAGAACATTGGACCAGGGGGTCCAATTCTATGGGCACGCAAACAGGTTGCCCCCATTCCCTCCATTGTTCTCTACGGTGGGAAAAAAGTAACTTTTATTCCCACCATAGAGAACAATGGAGGGAATAGGGGCAACCTGTTTGGGGGCCCATAGAATTGGACCCCTGGTCCAATGTTCTTGAAACTTGGTGGGTATCTTGGGGAGAGGCTCCATCAGCTACCCTGTGAGTTTGGAGCCTCTTCCTCAAACCCTCCCCTCCAGCCCCCAGAATATACCCTACATTTTCACCATTGACTTCAATGGCCCATAGGATATAATGGGGCCGAATTGCCGCAGAATTTCTTTCATTCCCTCCTTTCCTTCTCTCTTTTTCCTCTTTCCCTCCTTCTTCTCTTCTCTTTTTCCTTCTTTCCCTGTTTCCCTCCTTATTCCCTCTCTTTCTTTCCCTCCCCTTTTCTTCTCTTTCTTTCCCTCTTTCCTTCCCTCTTTCCTCCTTCTGTGGCCCAACTCTCACGAGAAGGAGTTTAAACTTCGAACCCCTTCTCTCTTAGCTCCCCCACCCAGACCAGCTGGGGAAGGGAAGGGGAGGCTTTTGAAGATGCCTCCCCTCTTTTGCTTCCCCTTCTGACATCACTTCCGGGGGCATGGCATATGCTAATAGCTTAATAGCTCATTAGCATATCATATGCTAATGAGCTCCTGCAGCTGTTTTTCTACAAAAAGACCCCTGGTTCTACATATTATAACTAATTTTCCTAAGTGGTAGATGTTACTTAATATGTTTCCAAGAAAAGTTAGCCTCTTCCTCAAGAGGGTTCTGCCATCCTTTCTCTGTATTCCATGTATCAATTAACATCTGTCAACTTCCAACTGAAAAAGAGCCTTCTCTTCCAACTGAAAAAGAACTTTCTCTTTCTCTCACTCCTTTTTATCCAATCAAGACAAAGTTCCCTTTTTGGTGATTAGTATTTATTGTGCCATGGTAAGCCTTCTCAATCTCTTCAGCCCACTCAAGTTCCTCATTATCCCTTTTGTGTTGTTCTCTTTCAGACCTTCCAGAAATACCATCTTCTATTTACAATTAGATACTTCTTTATCTCCCTGCTTGCATCATTATCAGCTTGTGCCTTACTGTACATTGAAATGGGGGAAGTTCCCGCTTCAAAAGTAACCAAAGTGAAAACCAAGTTCCTACGAAGTGCAGAAGTAAACTGTGCTGCCCCCAGTCAGTGTTAATGATAAGTATTAGTAGTTCAGTAAGACTGCTGTGTATCTTTAAGACCTGTGGCCCCTTGGGAGTTGTAGTCCCCTAGCCTATGTCCCCTCTGATTAGTTCATTAGGGCAATTTCCTGAGCTCAGAGGCGCGTAGCTTAGAGTTTATGGTTCTTTTCCGTTTCTTTGTCTACCGTTAATTACAAGTTGAGGGGGAAATGCATCTCTTCCCACGAACACAGCCAAAAGAGACCACTTAGATCACAAGATGTAACTTTTCCAGCCAGCTATCAGCTAGATTGTGAGTACATGATCTTCTGTATGCATGGGGAGTTCAATAAAGATGATTTAAGATCCAATGGCTGTGCGTTGCTCACATCTCAGAAAGCACTGCTCTGCATCAGTGCCGGACGAGAACAGTGGGAAGAGGGGATGCTTTGTTTTCCCTCCCGAACGCATCAAAGCATTTCTAATGCATGATAAAGAATCAAGGAAACCTTTTCTCTGTCTACAATTGATGGCTGCATGCACGTTTCCCAGCACAGTTTTTTTTGTGCAATCCGGTCTTCCAAGCAAGCATTTTTCCACCTACGACCAGATAACTTTATTGCATGCTAAGCAAAGTTTCTCCTGTAACAAGAAAACGCTGCATAGCTGGAGGAGGTGAGCTGCTGGATTCCAGAGCATTTAAATGTAAACAGCCCTGCCTTTGTGTTTCAGCCATCGCATTGTATTGCAAAGTTAGATTCACAGACGCTATCTGCCTGCAAACTCCACAGACGCTTGCCATCTCAGTTCAGTTCCTATATTTCTATATCTGCCTGAAACACTGAAAACTAGCTTCCTAAATCAGAAAAGGGCTAAACGCAAGCAAAGTCCCAAACAAAGTGGGACCAGCAATCAGCCTTATCTATAACAGGAGCTCTCAGTTTAAGAGGCAGTGATTTAGAAAAATGAGAGCAAGCCTAACAGCGTCTGCCTTCAGACCTGCAGCCACCATAGCAAAGGTGTAGCAGCCCCCTGGTGGCAGAATTAGGAATTGCAAGAAAAGCAATTTGGTGCAAGTCGATGCACTCAAATAAAGTGACGGCAAGTCAGCGGTGTTCACGCAATAGCGCCACCCAGTGGGTGAGATCCAGTATTGCAAAGCTGAACAAATTTTAAGGACTTTTTTTAAAAAATAAATAAATAAATAAATAAAACAAAATAAAATGGGAGAAGCCACAGGCAGCGTAGCAGACCCCAATGCTGACTTTATTGGCAGTGCAAGAGTCGAGGATACATACATGTTCCGGGGACGAGTCACGAATCCTACCCCTGACATGCGCGAATATCTGCTTGTCCAGAAGACAAACTTGTACAAGAAACTGAATAAGTCTTGGGACAAGATACAGAAGGACATAGATGCAGCAGCCGATACAACCAGTTTGACACATATGTGCATGACACGAAAAGCCCTCATAGCTCACTCCATAGAGTGGAAAGACTCCATGAGATGTATTGTGCGCATCCTGGATCGGTTGAACACAGCTGAAGCCCGGGCAGAAAAGCAGTGCCTTCAGAAGGACGTCCAGGCAAGGGAAGAGGCCTGCGACATTACTCTGGAAGACCTAGGGAGGCACATTGAGGAAGAGGAAGAGAGGCGTCTCCACTTGGTCGAAAGTGAGCATGGTGGCACAGATGCTTACAATCAGGAGCACGATCCTGAGATCTCTCACAAGCAGGACACTGTGGCTTCCAACAAGTCCTGCAGGTCTGAAGTATCTTACAAGACGCAATACACTGTGGCCTCTAACAAGTCCTGCCATTCAGGGGTCTCCCACAGATCGTGCGGGTCTGAAGTTTCTCACAAGTCTCAATGCACTGTAGGCTCCAATAGGTCCCATCAGTCCAGGGCCTCTTGCCAGTCCGAAGCCTCCCACAAGTCTCGGCACACTGAAGCCTTCCACAAGTCTCGGCATATCGAAGCCTCCCACAAGTCTCGGCATACCGAAGCCTCCCACAAGTCTCGGCATACCGAAGCCTCCCGCAAGTCTCGGCATACCGAAGCCTCCCGCAAGTCTCGGCATACCGAAGCCTCACACAAGTCTTGTCACTCTACTGGCCATAGCCATTCCTCTTGTGGACATATGGCAGACACCACAAAGTTAGTTAAGGCGAAGATTGATGCCATGCTGGCAGCCAAGAGAGCAGAATTTGCCAAGAAGGAAGAGACCCTGAGGAGGGAAGCTGGCAAGTTGCAGGCAGAAAAGGATGACAGGGAGGAGAGGATAAAGTCGCTTCACAAGGAACATAAGGCTGAAGAAATGGCTGCTCGTGCCAAGATTCTACAAGATGGATACTGGGACCCAGAGTTGAACTTCAACCCAGCAGAACTCGGGGTACTGGACCCATCTCAACGAGTCCTGAACTACGTTCAGGAGCAGAACACGTACATTCGTCCACTTGATGGAGTAGAGACAAAGGTACTCAACCCTGCAGCACCGGAGTTCATGAGGCCACAGATGACTCCTGCGTTTCCTCCAGTGCCAACCCCAGCTCCTACAAAGGCATACATGGGTCCTGCACCGATGCCCCCGGATCAGGGATTTCCCTACTCCTGTCACTTCGGCAGCTGCACAGGATCTGGGAACATCAGACGGAACCTGGCTGATAGAGGCATCCAGAAGTTTACGGATCGTCCAGAGAACTACTATCTTTGGAAGACGACTTTCCTGGGAGCAATTGGGGACATGAACCTACGTGCGGCTGAACAACTCACACTCTTGGCAGAGTGGCTGGGTCCGGAGTCCGCAGAACAAGCAAGGAACCTCCACTCAGCAAATGTAGCAAATCCAGATGAGGCCTTGAAACGAGTTTGGATGAGACTCGATACCCGATATGGATCACCGACAGCTGTTGAGACTGCACTCATGGGGAAATTAAAGAAATTTCCCCCGATAATGACCAAGAACCCTGAGAAGCTATGGACCTTGACCGATCTCCTTGAAAACCTGCAGGCGGCAAAAGAGAATCCCGCCTTACCAGGACTCGCAAGTCTCGACCAATGCTCGGCGCATTTGGAGGTCAAGGAGAAGTTACCCCCTGTGCTGCAGGACGAGTGGAGCAAAGCAGTGGCCAGTTACAAGGCTGCCTGTCAGGGCAGGTACCCTCCCTTCTCATACCTCGTAAGTTTTGTCGCACAGGCTGCGATGGTTCGCAACAATGCCCAGTGTGGATGGTCTACAAACCGTTCAGACTCTCGCTCGGAGAAAACACCTCTACGCGACACCAGAGTTAGGACAGCAGTGTCTGCAAGGAAGACAGAACTACCTGATATCCCAGCAAAACCAAAAAGGGAGAGGCCTTTGGAGCGGAAGGCAATAAAGCCGACAGAGCCGACAGAGCCAGTGTGTCTGTTTCACAAGAAGCCGTACCCACTGAACAAATGCAGAGAGTTCAGAACAAAACCATTGGAGGAGCGGAAGGCTTTGATCAAGGAGTATCAGTTATGCTTCCGGTGTTGCGAGTCCAAGGCCCACATCGCTAAAGACTGTAAAGCTGTTATCAAGTGTCATGTGTGTGACAGCAACAAGCACCCTGGTGCCTTGCATCCAGACTCGGATCCACCACAGCAACCCACGCCTAGCTCCTCTACCACGATGACCTCTGCAGACACACCAAACACTTCCGCCCAGCCCGTTGGTGCCCACTGTACTCAGGTTTGTGGCACCAAGAAGAGTCAAAGGTCCTGTCATCAGATATGTCTTGCCAAAGTTTTCCCTACAGATCATCCGGAGAAGGCTGCAAAGATGTACGTCATCTTAGACGGACAAAGCAATCAGTCCTTAGCCAGCCCTGCATTCTTCGAGCTATTCAATCTACAGGGTGAGGAAGTTCAATATACTCTGAAGACGTGTGCTGGTGTCCAGCGCACGGCGGGGAGGATAGCCATCGGGTTCCAGATTGAATCACTCGATGGTGAAGCCCAATTCCCCCTGCCATCATTGTTGGAATGCGATGCTCTACCAGATGACCGTGACCAGATTCCCACTCCAGATGTCGCGCTCCACCGTCCTCATTTAGCACCTATTGCAAGTCAACTTCCTGCTTTGGATCCCGACGCAGAAATCCTGCTCCTGTTGGGAACAGACATCCCCGACCTACTAGCCGGTCACGATCTGCTCAGAGGACCTCCTGGAACACCGCATGCCCAGAGACTAGAGCTGGGATGGGTCATCGTGGGGAACGTGTGTATAGATCGCCTCCAGATGCCCAACCAGATGAGTGTCTTTGCCACAAGCATTCTAGACAATAGGCGACCCTCCCACCTGAAGCCATGTCCAGAACATTTCACACTGATTGAAAGGGACTCTGGCTTGGGAGCTACAGTGTTCCAGACAACAAAGGGTGACAACGAACCCGCTCCATCCATAGAGGATAAGCAGTTCCTGCAGCTGATGGACAAGGGGTTCAGGCAAGAAGAATCTGGTAGTTGGGTGGCTACGCTTCCTTTTCGTGTGCCTAGGCAGCGTTTACCCAACAACCGCAAACAGGCCCTGTCTCGACTCAGCGGCTTGCGCAGAACTCTAGAAAGGAAGCCTGAGATGAAGGTACATTTTGTGGAATTTATGAACAAAATGCTTCAGAACAAGCATGCAGAACTCGCGCCTCCTCTGAAAGAAGGTGAGGAGTGTTGGTATCTGCCGTTCTTTGGAGTATACCACCCACAGAAGCCAGGTCAGATCCGAGTGTTTTTGACGCCAGTGCACAGTTCCAAGGTCTTTCACTGAACAGGGTCCTCCTCACAGGGCCTGACTTGACTAACAGTCTACTTGGTGTGCTCATCCGCTTCAGGAAGGAAGCCATAGCTGTCATGGCAGACATCCAGCAGATGTTTTACTCCTTCCTCGTCAGAGAAGACCACCGCAACTACTTGCGATTCTTGTGGTTCAGCGATGAACAACATAGCCAGCAAGTCACTGAATATCGCATGAGGGTGCATGTTTTTGGAAATGGCCCATCACCTGCGATCGCCAACTATGGGTTGCACCAAACTGCATGTATAGGAGAAGAGAAGTATGGCCTGGATGCTAGACGATTTGTGGAACGAGACTTCTATGTTGATGATGGACTGAAGTCTGTACCCACTCCGGAGGAAGCCATAGACTTGCTAAAAAGGATGCAGAAAATGCTAGCTGCAGCAAACCTCAAGCTGCATAAAATCGCATCCAACAGTACTCAAGTATTGGCAGCATTTGACCCAGAGGATCATGCCAAAGGTCTGAGGGACCTATACCTGGGCGACGATGCTCCCAACACCCCCTCATCCAACGCAGCCTTGGTCTAAGTTGGGATCTAAAGAGGGACACCTTCACCTTTCGAGTGCCAGCTTCAGAAAAGCAGTTTACCAGACGAGGTGTTTTGTCAATGGTGAACAGCCTGTTCGATCCTTTGGGGTTCGCAGCTCCAGTGACAATCCAAGGGAAGCACCTATTACGCACACTCTCCCAGGGAACCAAAGATTGGGACGAGCCTCTTCCTCTTGACCAGAGACAAGACTGGGAAGCATGGAGAGACTCCCTTAGCAGTCTACAAGGTGTACATCTATCCCGTACCTACGTCTCAATTTCGCCAACCGCCGCCTCCCGCAGAGAACTGCACGTCTTCTCAGATGCATCAACCAAAGCGATAGCAGCAGTAGCGTACCTCAGAGTCACCGGCGGGGAGAGTCGTGTCCATGTGGGCTTCGTCATGGGAAAGGCTAAGCTAGCACCACAGCAAGGTCACACCATTCCAAGGTTGGAGCTGTGCGGCGCTGTGTTAGCCATGGAGCTGGCAGACATGATACAGAGAGAAATGGATGTCCAGTTTGAAGCCACAACCTTCTACACGGACAGCAAAGTGGTGTTAGGTTACATACACAATCAGAGCCGGCGATTCTACGTGTATGTAAGTAACAGAGTGGAACGCATCAGGCAGTCTTCGCAACCTGAGCAGTGGAGATATGTTCCTACGGATCAAAATCCTGCAGACCATGCAACGCGTTCTATCCTGGCATCTCAGCTAGCTGAGTCAACCTGGCTAAAAGGCCCAGAACTCCTTCTCCACCCTGACAGACCTTTGCAGCATGAGGAGGAGCATCATGAGCTCCTAGACCCAGATGAGGACGCTGAGGTACGGCCTCAAGTCGTTTGCATGGCAGCAAAGATTGAAAAGAGATGCCATCAGATAGCTTCGAACGCTTCTCCTGTTGGACACCACTGGTCCTAGGAGTAGCACGTATCATCCGCTACTTGTATTGCCGGAAAACTGAGCTGACCTGGCTAGATGAACAACATTGGGCAGAGAAGCTAATCCTGCGCAGCGTGCAATGTGAGTCTTATTCACAGGAGGTAGAGTGTCTCAAAATGGAGAGACCAGTACCAAAGACCAGCCCCCTCTTTAGGTTGAGCCCCTTCCTCGATGACGATGGGCTACTCCGAGTAGGGGGACGCTTGAAAATGGCTGACGTGGTACCAGCAGTGATGAATCCAGTCATCCGCCCAGCTCGGCAGCATATCACCCTCCTGCTGGTGCGGCACTACCACGAAAGGGTCCGCCACCAAGGACGGCATCTCACAGAAGGAGCCATCAGGGCAGCAGGCCTATGGATCGTCGGATCAAAGAGATGCATTGCTGCAGTACTTCAAAGGTGTATACAGTGTCGTAAACTCAAGGGGCTCTATCAGCAGCAGAAGATGGCCGATCTGCCACCAGATCGTCTCAGTACACAAGCAATGGGGAATGATGGAGAAAAATTAGGTAGAAGGGAGAGCCTTGATTACAGATATCTTTCCTCTAAGCTGGGAAGAGAACAAAACAGATGCAAACATACTGGGAATGACTCCTTTTTCCAAGTAGAATTCACAGGTGATGGCATAATCACAACTGGCATGGGGAATGAACAAAGGCAGTATATATTAGAGTGGGGTTGTCTTCTCAGTTTCAGTTACTTCATGGTGCCACTCCACTATGGCTGTAAGACCCATTGTCTATATGTAGCCTGTTCTGAGGAAAACAAATCAGTCTTATAGTTCCTGAAGAAGGTATTCAAAGGGGATCAATGTGGCAGCCATGAAATGCTCATATAATGACGTGCTCCTTCAAAAGGCTGCACAGAGTACAGCCTCTTTTACTAAGTGTGCTAGGATGCTATCTGGACTTCACTGGAGATGTAGGGCAAGGCAGTGTAGGCCAGTGATGCCATGGGCCCAATGCTGATTTCCTTCCTTCCTTCCTTCCTTCCTTCCTTCCTTCCTTCCTTCCTTCCTTCCTTCCTTCCTTCCTTCCTTCCTTCCTTCCTTCTCTAATATTCTGCCTATATAATGCATGACAGACCTGAAGGCATCAATATCTACCAGTGCACTGACAGTACACTGTCAGTGTATAGAAGGCTCTGGGCCCAAATAGATGGCAGAACTATTGTTTGACATCTTGCCATGATGACAAAAGCAGTTCATCCTTTACCAAAAGATCCCAGTTCAGGAATCCTGTATGCTAATATAAGGACCACTAAGAAAACAATTGTCAAATTTAAGAACCTGAGTGAAGTGTTGCTTAAAGGTTCCCAAGGAAAACTTTAAAATGCCAGACAGATGCGGAGACAATAATAACAAAGGCTCTCCCAAGGATCAGGAATTGACAGGTTTGTCAGGTTCAAGAACCAATGTTTGTGAGGAAATCTTGGTGTGAAGAGACAAACTTCTGTGATGGTGTTCCTGAATCTTCATGATGGTTCATGGTAAGGAAGTTCAGCTTTAGGAACATGTGTCATACATTACATCACTGGGTAGGAAGATTTTGTAATATGCTTATTTAACTGTTACTGTGAAAAAATGCATTGTCTCCTGGAAGGTTGGCAAGCAGCAAAAACTTTCCATGTGCATTTAAGCAGTTTTCTTTCTCTGAGCTAAGAACAAGCGGGGGGGGGAGTTAGCCCATGTTCTTCCAGACATATCTCTTAAGAATTCTTAATGGGTCTTGCTAGAGACAATGGGATGGGCCAGTTCACCCCCCCGTCTCCAAGCAAGGACTAGAGATAGAGTTATTAATGGCTAGACAGGTTACAGGAAAGGACTTCCTGGAGACAAAAGGAAAAGAAGCCTGGGCTGACCAGGTCAAGGGGGAGGAGACACAGATTTGTTAAAACCACCTTGCAAGGGAAAGGCAGTCTCTCTTCTCCTTAGGATGCTGAGCTGAACGAACCTCTTGTCTGAGGTTGGGAGCAGGCCTCCATTTTGGACCATGTGGCTGGCCGAGAGAGCTCGACTAACCCTTAAGGCAATGGAAGATCTTTATAGAGCTAAGACACCTGAAATAAAGGGTTCTATGAAAACAGCTCATGGGGGGAAAGCCCACATGGAAATAAGCCCACATGGAGAAAAAGCCCACATGGAAAAAAGCCCAAACACCAAAAAGTCTACACTGAAAGAACCAAGCTTGGTTGCCTAGCAACAGCCACTGAGGGAAAAGTTAGTCCCACAGGAGCCAAGCAGAAGTGTCTTCATCAGGAGAGACAGTCGTTTGGCAGTTATTCTGACAGGGAACAGTGGCTGAGGTGGCAGTGGGTGGGGAAGAAGTGTGGACCCAGCACCCAGCCAATGGTAAGCGATTAGTCTTGAGTGGCAGTTGATGGGCCAATGGCTGATGGAGAGTACTGCACAGCCAATGGGAGAGCTGGAAATGGCCAATACGTAAGGAAATTATTATATTAAGATTATACTTGATAAAATCACAACACAAATTGTTGCATGTGAATATTACATGTTTTAATCCCAAAACAATAATATAAAATATAAGTAATACTTGTTCATTCTCATCCACAATTATAAATATCTCTGGCGCTTTACATGGTATTTTCCAGCGTGGGCTTCTTCCGTGTGGTCCCCCCCCCGTGTGGGCTTTTTGGTGTATGGGTTTTTTTTTCCGTGTGGGCTTTTTTCCATGTGGGCTTTTTCCCGTGAGCATTTATGACCGTGGAATTTTTCCTGTGGGCTTTTTTCCTTTGGGCTTTTTTCCAGTCACTGAAATAAAGAGTCTGTCCTATATTTTCAGAGAGGGCATTGCGTTTCATCAGTTTCTTTTGTTCTTCCTTGCTTCACTCTGGTGTTGTGCTAAAATATGCTTCATATAATCAATCACCATCTTATGTGAATAGTTGGAACAGGAAAGGTGATGTGTTTCTTACTTTGGAAGAATGGGCTATTATTTGGAAATCTAAAGCCTTCCATGCTAAAAACATAATGATTAGAAGTCAATTATTTAAGACACTTTCAAAGTGGTACTTAACTCCAGTTAAGGTCCACTATATAACAAAGAAAACATCCCCTAATTGTTGGAGGGAGTGTGGAGAACAGGGTACATACTGGCATGTTTGGTGGAAACACAATAAAGTGCAAAGCTTTTGGAAGGCTGTTATTTTAATTATTTCTCAGATAACAAATTATACAGTACCTTTAGACCCAAAGACTTTATTATTCAATTTGTGGCCTCAGATAGAGATTGATAATGCCACCAAGAATCTTCTAGAATACCTATGTGCAGCAGCTAGAATGACTTTGACAAAGCTCTGGAAAAGCTCTAGCCCAATATCAGTTAACACCTGGATTTTACATAAAAGTTAGTGAGTTATGTATGTTGGACAAGATTACCGAATCTTTAAGACAAAAAAATAATGAAAACTACCAATCTAATTTTACAGCAGTATGGTTTCAATTTTTAGAATATTTATCTGATAAGGAAGATTTTAATTCCACACTAAATGCAATTCTTGTTTTGTAACAGTTGAGGTATCTTGAATGATATTATTGACTGTTTACTATTTTTATTGGGGTGCTTATAAACATTTTCTTTTAAATAAATACTTTATAACTTTGGGTGCTGGTAGTGGTTCTCTGTACCAAATAGACCCCCACTGGCTTCCGGTCGGAGTAAAATGGCGAATTGACACACTTTGCGAGTTGTGCAGAGTGTACTGCGGTATCTGACGACAGTCTGGGCTTCATCTGGCCCAGCGCAGCACTCCCCAGCAAGCAGCCAAGCCTGAGGGGGAGTTGAGATCGGTGTGGATAAGCTTCGGAGGAAGCTTGTTTACACTTTGATCTCCTTCCGTGAAGAGGGCAGTTGCAAATCAGCACTACAGATACCAGCTGGGCTGAGAATTCAGCATAAATTCGCCATCTACCGATCTCTTTAACATCAAGTTCAACATCGATTACAGAAGAAGCACCGCGAAACCCCGAGATTACAAGTAAGGTAACAAACGAATAAGCACTTACCGGTTTAAAGAAGAACGCGAAATTGAAACGTACGGATAAGCGTAGAAACCTTTAATGAACTATTCCGCTTGATTTAAAAGTAAAACGAAAGCTTTCCTTTAGAGAAAACGGCTGAAAAGTGACTTTGTTTTGCATTCCTGTGGTCAGTCAAGTCTAAACTTTACGTAGCAGAAACGAAACTAACTGTGACTCTATGATACAGGAAGTAGGCTAGAGTGGACGTTTTAGAGGTTGCTGTGCCGGAAACAGATGGACGTTTGAATGTGTGACACCACCTTTACCGGAAGTTGGATTACAGAGACGGACAGATAAACAGGAAGTCTGGAAGGAGCCTACTCTAGCCGGAAATTGCGCCCGACATTTTGAGGAGGACTAAATTTTAAAAAGTTATTTTTAAGCCGAAAAAGCGCTGATACAAGTTATAAAGGTGGCGATTTGGCTTGAAGATTGCTAATATAAAGATTGATTAGCACTGAAGTCGCTTTCAAGACGGATTTGAGGTCAAGACCTAGAGCTGCTTCATCACCTAGTCCAAGAATGACTGCAAAGGAAAAAAAGAGTGGCAAGTGGCTATGGAAGCGATGGAAAAACGGATGACCGAAGTGGTGCAGAATCTTGGAAAACAAATAGAATCACAGCTGCAACAACAATTGCAACAACAGCTGCAAATACAACTGGAGCAAATAGAACAAGTGCAAGTCCAAGTACAGAAAAAAAATATGGAAGAACTGAAAGAACTGGTACTAACAGAAGTGTCAGGGATTAAAAAAGATACAGAAGAAGTTAAGAAAGAGGTCAAAAGTCTGGTGACAAAATCTGAAGAAATGGAACAGAAGGTTAAAAAAACCCTGTTAGAAAATACAAGACTGGAGTCCATGATGGAATATAGAGCTACTCAGAATCATCTGAGATTGAGAGGGATAGAAGAGGAGGAAGATCAGGATCTACGGGCTCTAGTAATCAATACATTGACAACTTATGTAGGGGAAGATGTTGGAGATTTGGATTCAGACTTTGACTTGATTTACAGAGTAAACTCAGCTTATGCCAAGAGAAAGCAATTACCCAGAGATGTGATTGTTCAATTCGTGACAACAAAAATGAAGGAAGATGTTTTCAAGAAACAATTCACACAACCGTTGGAAATTAATGGAAAAAAAATAATAATTCTGAGAGAAATTCCGAGATCGATCTTACAAGACAGAAAGAAATTCAAGAAATTGACAGACAGACTAAAAGAAATGAATATCAGGTTCAGATGGGAGATTCCATATGGACTTTCATTTGTGTACAATTCGGTGAGATCTACTCTTAAATCTGAAGGAGACTTATACAGATTTAAAGAGAACAATTTTGATGATTTTAAAGATATTTAATTCAACACAATTATGGATTACAAATTTTTATCTTGGAACGTAAATGGACTAAATTCACCAAGTAAAAGAAGATTAGTGAATCATTGGCTGGAGAAACAAAAATGTAACATAATTTGTTTACAAGAAACACATATCAGAAAACAAGATAATAAATACTTGATTAATAAAAAATTGGGAGAAGAATTTCATTCCTCAGCAACTAATAAGAAAAAAGGAACAGTGATTTATGTTTCAAAAGAATTGGATCCTAAAAAAATCTTCTCAGATAAAGAAGGAAGATATGTCGGCGTGGAAATATTGATGAACAGAAAAAAGACATTGCTCGTAAATATATATGCACCCAATGGTGCAAAAAAGACTTTCTTCAATGACTTGACTAAAGAGTTGGATTGTTTAAATTATGATCAAATAGTCCTTGCTGGAGACTTTAATGGTACAGTGAATAACATATTGGACAGAAAATCCAAAGCAAGTGGAGAGACAATTGGAAAGCTACCAAAAAATTTCTTTCAATTGATGAAGCAAGAGAAACTGGAAGACGTTTGGAGTAAGTGGAATCCCAAGACTAAGGATTACACGTTTTATTCTAATAGACATAACTCCTTTTCCCGAATTGACATGATTTGGATGTCAGAGGAGATGGCGCAAAAAACTTATAAAATACAAATTTTACCGAAAACTAATTCTGATCATAATCCCTTACTCTGGATATCTAAAGAAAAAACTAAACAACTATATTGGAGAATTAATGAGGACTTACTGGATCAAAAACTAATCAATGAAACTTTAAAAAAAGAAACGAAAAGTTTTTTTGAATTGAATTTAAATAAAGGTACGGATATACAAGTTGTATGGGATGCGTACAAAGCGGTAATGAGAGGTATGCTTATCTCTCTGAACTCCAAGGACAAAAAGCAAAAGATGCAACAACAGAAAGACCTTTATGAAAAAATTCGAAAAAAAGAAAAGGAATTAAAGAAAAGACCAGGGAAGAAAAAGATTATTAAAGAGATCCACTTTCTGCAAGATCAGCTGAATGTTTTATTAAACAGAGAATTATATTGGAATCTGAAGAAATTACAGCAAAAAGCATTTGAGGGTGCAAACAAACCAGGAAAGTTTTTAGCGTGGCAATTGAAAAATAGAAAAGAAAGGAATTTTATATCTAAGATTATTGAAGATGGAAAGGATGTTATGAATTTGAATGGTATAAAAAGAGCTTTCTTCAAATATTACGCCAAATTATTTAAAAAGAAAGGAATTGATCAACAGAGAATTAAGAAATATTTGGAGACTATTGAAGTTCCAGAGCTGGGAAAACAAATTAAGGAATCATTAAATGGTTTAGTAACGAAAGAAGAAGTGACAATGGCGATAGAAGATGCAAAGTTGGGCAAAGCTCCAGGACCAGATGGCTTCACAGCAAAGTTCTACAAGAAATTTAAAGAGGAGCTAACCCCCATTTTAGTACTTCTGTCGAATGAGATAAGAAAGACCAAACGGATCCCAGATTCATGGAAAGAAGCAAATATTTCATTGATACCTAAAGAAGGTTTGGATTTGACTCAAGTAAAGAATTATAGACCAATATCGCTATTAAATAATGATTACAAATTATTTGCAAAAATAATTTCGGAGAGATTGAAAAAATATCTGAAAGATACTATAGCGGAAGAACAAGCCGGATTTTTACCAAATAGACAAATTAGAGACAATTTAAGAGTGGTGATAGACGCAATTGAATACTATGACAAGCATCCAGAAAAAGAAGTTGGATTCCTCTTCCTAGATGCGGAAAAAGCTTTTGACAACTTAAATTGGGAGTTTATGCTGCAAGTTATTGAAAAAATGGACATTGGACAGTTCTTTTTAAACATGATTGTGGCAATATATTCAGAACAAAAAGCAGCTTTGAATATAAACAAAGAAAGGACGGATTTTTTCCAAGTTCAAAAGGGAACACGTCAAGGTTGCCCGTTGTCCCCGTTGCTGTTTATTTGGATGTTGGAAATATTATTGACAGCAATAAGAAAAGATAATAGTATTGAAGGACTTTCAGTGAAAGGATTCGTATATAAATACAGGGCATTTGCAGATGATGTGATGTTTATGATTCAGGATCCTATTGAGAAAATACCACATCTGATGGAGAAAATTGAAGAATTTGGCTCAGTTGCGGGTTTTTACGTTAATAAAAACAAAACTAAGGTGATGTGTAAAAACATGACGAAGCAAAGACAAATAGAACTTCAAGAGAAAATCCAATGTGAAGTAGTTACAAAGACTAAATATCTAGGAATTGAATTAACCATGAAAAATATTGACCTGTTTAAAAACAATTATGAAAAGGTGTGGCACAGGATTCAGCAAGACATGAAGAAATGGGACACTTTGAATTTATCATTGATGGGAAGAATCGCAACTGTAAAAATGAATATCTTACCGCGTTTGATGTTTTTATTTCAGACCATTCCAATACTAAAACAAAGGAAAGTATTGGATTCGTGGCAGAAAGAATTATCCAAATTCGTATGGGCAGGAAGAAAGCCAAGGATCAAAATGAAAATTTTATGCGACGCAAGAGAGAGAGGAGGCCTACAACTACCAAATTTAAGACTGTATTATGATGCCGTCTGTTTAACATGGTTGGAACAGTGGATTAATCTTGAGAATAAGAAGCTATTGGCTTTAGAAGGGCATGATAACAAATTTGGATGGCATGCATATTTATGGTATGGAAAAGTAAAAATGGACAAATTTTTTAAACACCACTTTGTAAGACAATCACTGTTCGAGACATGGATGAGATATAGAAAATTCTTCTCAGAAGAAAGACCACTTTGGATAGTACCAGCTGAAGTGATTAACCCACATTCAAGAAATCAAGGGTTAGACTGGCTACCTTACAAAAATCTTTTAAAGTTAGAAGGGAAAAACTTTGTGTTACAAGATAGATTTGATGTCGAATTTGAATATGATTGGTTGAAATACAGACAGATTTATGATTTATTTAAGACCGATAAAAGAGAACATGGTTTCAGAGAAAAGAACATTGAAATTGAAACTGTATGGCTTGAGAAAGGTAAAAAAATGATTTCTAAACTGTACAAGGTTTTATTGAAATGGTACACTGAGGATGAAACTGTAAAAGAGCAAATGATAAAATGGGCTGTAAATGTTAATAATGAGATATTAATGACATCCTGGGAATATTTGTGGAAAAAGTCTATGAAAATTTCAACTTGTATAAATGTTAAAGAGAATTGTTATAAAATGATGTACAGATGGTATATGACGCCTAAAAAAATTGCTATTATAAATGAAAGTATGTCCAACAAATGTTGGAAATGTAAGAAACATGAAGGGTCTTTTTACCATATGTGGTGGACATGTGATAAAGCAGTAAAGTATTGGACTGAGATCCACAATGAGATACAAAAAATTTTGAAATGTACTTTTAAGAAAGACCCACAGATGTTATTGTTAGGTCTTAAAATGGAAGAAATAAATGTAGCCAAGAGAACACTACTATGGTACTTGATTACAGCAGCTAGACTGATTTTTGCTCAATGTTGGAAACAAGATAAAGTACCTGAAACATGGGAATGGATTAAAAAGACGTTGTTTTTGGCAGAAATGGACAAATTAACAAGAAAGTTAAACAACGAAGAAGATGAAACTTTCTTTGAAGACTGGAAAGACTTTCAAAAATACTTGTTGAAAAATTGGGACATTAAACGTGGTTTGATTTGCTTTGATAGTTATTAAGAAGAAAATGAAAGAGAATTAGATTTTTGAATTGTTACCGTTTGTAAGAGAAAAGAAGTTTAGAAGTAATTGTAACAGAATAAGAGAGACATTAATGGGGTTGGAGCAGTGCGGGAAGCCTTGTTTGGGGGGGGAGAAGGGAAATAAGAAAAATGGATATGTAGGTAGGTTTAAATTGTATGAACATGTGATATATCCAATAATAAACTGTATTTACCAAATAGACCCCCACTGTTCTGGGCACACTATTTTAAAAGGGAGCCACACAAGGGGGGAAGGCAAGGAGTTGGCAACTGGCTATTCCCCCCCAAGAGCACACATCTGTCCCTGTGGTAGCCAGGCACTGGGCTAGCAGGAGACACTGAGGCAAAGCCTCTGAGCTCTGAAGGGGAGCTGAAGGTCCTGATCCCTTCAGTGGGAAATCCCTATATTGATCAGGTGGTGATAGCAGCTACAGGAGAGTAAAAGGAGAAGCCCCTCCAGGGAGTTGGGAACAGGGTAGAATGGGGCCTGCAGGCCAGAGCAGACATGTTCTGCCACAATTACCCATCTTGAGTCCCAGTTATTTGGGAGAAAGTTGGGGTTATAAACATTTTGCATAAGTAAAATTAAATAACTTGTCATACAAGTTATAGGTAGGAAGAAATAGAAACATATTTCTTATTTTCAACATGTAATCTATGGATGTACTGTAATTCTGCAAACATTATTTTGATATAATTTCCATTAAAGGAAGTTTCTTCACAACAATCTTAAATCCCATTTATGTCAATGGCATTAGGTGCAACTAACTCTAGCTAGAATATTCCTCACACAGCCTTTGGTTTTGGTTCAGCCTGTTGCTTTCAAAGATTGAGGCAATGTTAAAAATATATATATTTTATATTACTAATCTTAAAACACTGTTTGGTGTGAATGCAGAAAATATTGTTTTCTATACCTTGCTGCTTGTGGGGATCATAAATTTGCAGACCAAACACAGGTGATCTCTCACTTCTTAGAAGCATTACATTTCTAGTTGTCAAATCCAGTTGGAAAATAGAGCCATTCATATAATCTGTCCAGAAAATATAATTCCTGTGGTGTGACAGTCCAAATGGATGGTTTAGTTCTTTTCCACTGTAAATCACCTGTAATTAAGTGACATTATTTAAATAGTTGTTAAATATCATTTCACCATTAAAAGGTTTAGAATTCACCCAGCAAATGATGGGTGGGGTGGGGTGAATATTTTTGTTCATGCATAATGAGGACTGAAATACCAGGTAACAGATATCTTAAGCACCACTAGATGACTGGGAACTTTATGTAATTATCTTTTATGCCCTAAGGCCCTCTCCATTCTTTAGTAAGATTACTGATTACATCAATAGATGTAGCATTCACACATATCAAAAGTGGATTCTATCCCTTTGTCTTTCATGTTTAATGTAACATAACAAATTTGTTCCAAAGTTATGAAGCCTACAACTCAGATCTTAAGATTTATTTACTTTTGCATCCCTTTTTGTCCATTGCAGGGGCAGTTCTCTAAGCAAAGCATGTCCTTCTAGTGCTAGGTACTTTTCTGCTCACTGAAAGACACTGATCTTGTATGAGTGGAAAAAACCTAGAGCTGGAGGAACTGTCCATTCAATGAAAAATAAGCAAAAGTGGAAATGAAACCTGAGATACAAGCCTGTATCTTTTCCCCATAGGTGGAAAATATTGATAGTGCCTCTAAGATCTTCTACAGTAGAATAAACAATGACCTGGTAGGTTAACTCTTGAATATTTAAATTGACAGAGGAGGGGGGATTCCATCCACTCCCTCTCTCCACTGCAGCTCCCAATCTGTGCAGTTCTTTCTTCACACAGATCCTGGGATCAAAGGAATGAATCCTCTAGGAATTAGAAGGGGCTGCAGTAATGGAGAGAGGAACTCCACACATACTTTCTTTGGATGCATCACTGGACACAAGCTAATGATTGGCTTAAGGTCACCTGGTGAGCCATATGGTATAGTTGGAATTTGAACCTGGTTCTCCCTAGTCAGAGCCTCATATTCTAGCCACTATATCATCCTGACCAGTGGACCTGCATTCTACTATTAAGTTGTAAGGAAGATTTTCAGTCCAGGGATAAAATGTTCCAGATGCCCCATATGTTCTATGAACAGCATCTTTGTCATATGTCTGGGCAAATGATGTTTCTCAGTCATTATTTATAAGCCTTATATGCTGAAGTCCCACATGTTTACTCTTACTTGAAACAGTCATAGTTTTCATGTCCCCTCCCCACAACATGTATTCATGCTGGGGAAACAGCATATAACTACATACAAAATGTCTGTGGGACACACTAGCAAATACTACAAGGTAAGTCTTAAATCTAAGTACATCAAGCTTGCCACCAGATATGAACAACACAATTCAGTTGCTAACACATGAGCATCACACAGTAAAATCTATCTGATCTACTCTCTTTGAAGAAAACAAAATAAAAATAAACCCTAGGCCATACTTACCCCACCCCATACGAAAAGGCCAGCTAAAATTGTTTTGGGGCTCTTTATTCTGGGAATATGCAGAGGGCCAACTAATAAGACATCCTTGAAGGAGAAAATTATGTGTGTGTATACACAGACAGACAGATAGATAGATATTTCAGTGAAAGAGGACAACAGAGCAGTGAATTTTCTTTTACCTTTCTGTCAGTTCCATTCAAAAATATTCTTTCAATGTGATCATAATAAGCATCACACCAGTATAATACATTGCTACGATAGTCCAGAGTTAATCCGTTTGGCCACAACATCTTTGATGCCACAAAAATCTGCCGGCTGTGGCCATTCATCCATGCCTTCTCAATTCTTCCCACACTATCATCTATTTCATCTTCTTCCCAGTCTGTCCAATACATCCAGCTATGAAATGATAAATAGAAGCATTCATTTATTATTTGAAACCTACAGTTTAGATTTGAGAATATTTACTACACAAGGGTCAATATAAGTTTATTTTTCTAGTTTGATTAAACCTTCCAAATTCAGTTTTCTTTCCACCAGAGGCAATGATGGAATGACAGCGGCAGTGCGACAAGGTGGGGAGGAATGACTGAGCTTTTCAGCACAGAAAAGATAATGAATGACATGATTAAAAAGTGAACCGACGGACATAACAAGTCTCAGCTCCATTAATAAGCTGGTCAGTTTTTATCCCATCACAGAGAATAATGATCGAACCCTCCAACAAACACAAAAAAACCTGGCACACTCTATTACAAAGGGCAGAGCTACATGTTAGGGCTTTGCCTAATATAAACTTTTCTTTTGAATACAAAACACATGCAACTATTACTGCACACAGTGAGTTTACTATCTTTAATTTTAATAACTCTAGCTCAAGTGGCTTGAAACTTTGAACACCACTTGAATCCCTCATGGGAATAATTTATTCCCTTAAAATGGTCCCTTCAATGTTTTTGTTTTATTTTTGGGGTCGGGGAAATCACAGACTCTTTTGGCATGCCCTGTTGGGCAAGCACTCGGTATTGTATGTTTGCTGCACAAAACTATGGGATAATGCTTTATGCAGAATTCATTCTAAACATATACTTAAACAATAAATAAATATGTTTAGACTGCTTTATTTAACACATATGCAGCTTTTTATTTAATACAAGGGCTTATAAGCATCCTATTAAGAATATGTTCAATTCAAATCAATGAAGCTATACTGCAAAGTGCATGTATTTAATCCTTAATCATGGGGTTGCCAACTTCAAGGTTGAGTTTGGAGATCTTCTAGAATTACAAGATGACAGAACAGCTCCCCTTAGAATTGCCAGGTACACCTGGCAACCAGTAGGGGGGGGGCTTTACTAGCAGTGGGAGGAGACATAGCCTGGAGTCACAAGACAATATATCCCCTCAATGGTTCATGTTTTTGTGGCCAAGATTATTGCTCAGTTGTTACATGGCTCTCATTTGTGTGCTTGTAATATGTTCAGATCTCTTGAAATCATACTGTCAAAATTTTTGAGAGCCATATTTGTGGTTCCTCATTGTGTTCCTAATGTGTTTGCATCTTGAGCCAGGCTTAATTTCTCTTGAAGCCCATGCTTGGATATATAGAATTAGTTAAAGCTTATCCCCCTTATACATTGGGTTCAGGGCGGTGAACAACATTCTATAAAACAATTATTACAGATCAGTAAACAATTAAACCAAAAACAAATTCTGTCACAGATATAGATTGAATTTGATGGATCAATTTTGTCCTATCCCATGGGGGGAGGAGGGAGGGGGAGGAAGCCAGGTACAATGGAAGCCATTGCTGTCCTCAATGATAGACCTGGTGGAACATCTGTCTTACAGGCCCTGCAGAACTGCACTAGGGCTTGCAGGGTGTGGATGCCATTTGGCAGAGAGTTCCACCAGGCCAGCACCAGGGCTCAGAAGGCCCTGGCTGTGGTTGAGAACAGCCAGATATCTTTTGGGCCAGGGATCACCAGAACAGTCTTATCCACAGACCATAATGTTCTTCTGGGGCTGTACCAGGAGTGACAGTCCTGTAGATATGTTGGTCCCAGACTGTTTAGGGCCTTGAAGTTTAACACTAAAACCTTGAACTTGATCTGCTATTCAACCTGGAGCCAACATAGCTGGTGAAGCACTGGTTGGATATGTGCTCTCAGTGGGGTTCCCATAAGAACCCAAGCTGCTGCATTCTGGACCAGTTGTAGTTTCTGGATCAATTTCAAGGGCAGCCATGTGTAGAGCGAGTTACAGTAGTCTAACCTGGAGGTAACCATTGCATGGACTACTGTGGCTAGGTCAGGGCATGACACGAAGGGTGCCATTTGCCAGAACTGGCACAGTTGGAGAAATGCCAGTCTGGCAACATTTGTGATCTGGGCCTCCATGATAAGAAGGCATCCAGAAGTTCACCCAGGCTCTTGGCTGTCAGGAGCAGTGTTAAGAGAGCACCATCAAGAGTTGGGAGTTGGCCTCCCAACTGGGAGCCCTCCCCTAGCCACAGAACCTCCATCTTTAATGGATTCAGTCTCAACCAGAACTGTTTCAACCATCCAACCACTGCCTCCAGCCGCTCAGCCAGTGTTGTTGGGGCAGCTTCTGGCTGGCCGTCCATCAACAGGTACAGCTGAGTGTCATCTGCATATTGATGACAACCTAGCCCAAAACTCCATGCCAGCTGAGTGAGAGAGAGCATATAGATGTTGAACACTATTGGAGAGATTATGGCCCCCTGAGGGATCCCACATACCAGGGGGTATCAGAATGATTCTTTCCTAGCACCACCCTCTGTCCTTGACACTGGAGAGATCTATTTATTTATTTATCTCAATTTGCTAGGCTGCCCTGCCCTGAGACATGGCTCAGGGTGGCTTACATCAAAAGCAAATACAATATATGAGAAAATTAAAACAACATTAAAATATATTTTAATTTATTATTTATTTTTTGTATTTGTATCCTGTCCATCCCATGAGCGGGCTCAGGGTGGATCACATCATCTTTGAACAATACAATAAAGTTTAAAAGCACAATATAAAACATTTAAAATCAGTAGTTATAGCTACTGGTGAAAGTTCTGACCCATTGATACAGATGGATATGGCCGGTTGCCAATAGATGTATGGCTAGCAGATAGGAGACAGCAGCCTCGAGAAGGCCATATGTGGATGCCCATTGCCTCAATCAAAAGCCTGGTGGAACAGCTCCATCAAAGATCCATCATGCAGGCCGTGCAAAACTGAGTAAGATCCTGCAGGACCCTGATCTCAATGGGGAGCATGTTCCATCAGGTGGGGGCCAGGCCCTGGTTGAGGCTAGACAGACATCTTTTGGGCCAGGGACCACCGGGAGGTATTGAATATTAGAGCATAAAGCTCTTTGAGGCATATATGGGAAGAGGCAGTCCCTTAAATATGTTGATCCCAGGCCATATAAAGCTTTAAAGGATATTACCAACATCTTGAAGTGGATCTGGTACTCAACTGGTAACCAGTGCAGCTGGCAAAGCACATGCCAAATGTGAGCCCGCACAGGCACTGACATCAGCAGGTGTGCCACCGCATTTTGTACCAACTGTAATTTCCAGATCAGCCTCAGGGGTAAGCCTGCATAGAGCAAATTGCAGTAATCAAGCCTGGAAGTAACCACTGCATGGATCACCATAGCTAGGTCTTAGGGGGAGAGATAGGGCTTCAGTAGCCTGATCTGCCTAAGATGGAAGAATGCAGATCTGGCAACTGCGGCAACCCGGGCCTCCATAGACAGAGAGGCATCCAGTGCTACTCTAGACTCTGCACTGTCTGGGTCAACATCAAAGGTGCCCCTTCCAGTGTGGGGAGCCTGGTGCCCACATCCTTGTGCCCACAATATATTAAAACAACCAAAAAGCAATAGTGTGTCCAAGATGATGGATAATTTCAGTATCATGTGCCCCCTGGATGGAGGGAAAGATATGGAGAAAAAGAGGGGAGATGGGTAATGAGGTAAGCCACTTCAAGGCCACCTCACAGAATCCTATGTCGGCAAGGTGGTGGATTAATAAATCATGGTCAACCATGTTGAACACTGTTGTCAGGTCTAACAGTAATAGCAACACTGACCTGCATTGATCCAGCTGCCTGTGGAGATTGTCTGTGGGGGTGACCGATGCTATCTCTGTCCCATGGCCAGGGCAGAAACCAGACTGGAAGGGGTCTTGGGCCGACGTGTCCTCTAGGAAACTCTGGAATTACTCTGCCACCGGTCTTTCAATTACCTTGCCCAGAAACGAAAGATTTGAGACTGGGAGGTAATTGGCAAGATCCATAGGGTCCAGCAATGGTTTATTTAAGACTGGTTTTAACACCACATCCTATAAGCCCTCCAGGTGGATCCCTAAACTAAGGCGCAGGTTGATAATGTCTGCTATGGGGTCCCATATTCCCTCACCACTGGCTTTCACCTGCCATGATGGACACAGGTCTAGAAGACAAGTGGTTTGCTTAATAATGCCCAGTATCCTATCAACATCAGTCCAAGAGAGTCCAAGAGAGTGTTGAACCCAAAGGCAGCCAAGGGGCTTCCAGTCCACATACTGTATCAATACTAGCTGTCAGGTCATTGTGGAGTGACAAGGCTTTGTCTGCAAAAATCCTCACAAAAGCCTCACAACTAATGGCTGAATTGCTTACATTTTTGGTTCTCTCCATAAGAGAAGTTAGGGACCTAATTATTCTAAATAATTATGCTGGGCGAGAGCTAGTGAATATGATGGAGGCTGCATAAAATTCCTTTTTAGCAGACTTCACTGTCATCTTGTAGGTTTTCATAAATGGCCTGTAAGATGTTCTTGTGGCTTCATCATGAGACCATTGCCAAGCTTGCTCTAGCCGTCTAAGCTCCCACTTCATCCCCCTGAGCTCCATGGTGTACCATGGGACCAGTTTGGGGGCAATTTCATCAATGGCTTCAGAAAGACAGGTATTCCAGTCTTCTATCAGCACATCTAATGACTTGCCAGGAGGCACTGAATCCTGCAGAACATTCTGGAACTCAATTGGGTCCATTAGTCTCTGCGGGCAAGCATAAATGTACTTGTCACCTAAACAGAAAGGTGCTGGGATACCTAGCTGGGCCTTCAGGGCAAAATGATCTGATCATGGCAAAATGATCTGATCATGGCAAAATGATCTGATCATGGCAATTTGTCGATAGCAATCAGATTTATATCTGTCCCCATGCCAAAGATCAAATCCAGTGTGTGGCCTGCTTGGTGTATGTGAGCTGATACAATCTGGGAGAGTCCCAGTGCTGCCATGGACAACACCAGGTCCAACATCTGCAAGGAGGTGGCAGCATCAGTGTGGGCACTGAAGTCTCCCAAGACTATCAATCTTGGGAATTCCAAGGACCAACCCACTACCATATCCAGCAGGCTTGGAAAGCTATCTGCTGGTGCATTAGGTGGTCAGTATACCATCCAGATAGCTACACTCTGCTCAGCATCCTAGACCAGGCCAACACATTCAATACCAGAGATCTTTGGGATGGGGAGTACCCTGAAGGAGAAAAGATCTGCCTATGTGCTGAGTAATGCTGCAATTGTATGCCTTCCAATTTTGGTCCAGAAAATACAGGTGCAAACAACTGATCAGAGCCCATGTACCATAAATGGTGCACAGTGCATTATTCAGCATGCATGCATCTGACTATGGCACAACAAACTAGACTCTAGGAGGCCTCATAAACATTCTCATGACTTGTGTAAATTGATTATTATTATAAAACTCTCTTTTTTTGGCCCTACATCAATGTAGATAGTATTACTATTGTATTGTGAGCCTTTATGTACAAATATTGGTTGACTGCTGAGAAAGGCCTATTAGGGCCAAAAAGCATCAGGTCACAATAGTTCCCACTTCTGTATATTGTACAGTTACAGTTGGGCCCATAAATGTTTTTAATCCTTGGCAATAAATACCTGTATTTCTGATATTACTTAGTTTTTAGTAATTAGCCCTATACTTGGTTTGTAACTAACCTTTTTGGTTCTTATCATTAATGGACCTGGCATTACACAGCATCAGTGTCAGAGAAGAGTTTACATTCCTAATCTCTTCACCAACGTGTCTTGACAGATCAGCGTTTTACCATCTTTGGCTAGTCAGGCAACTGGTTCCCTGTCTCTAACCCCATGGTTTAGCAATGGTTACCTCCAGATTGGATTACTGTAAGTCACTCTATGCAGGGCTGCCCTTCAGTTTGATCAGGAAAATTCAGCTCGTCCAAAATGCAGTGGTGCATGTCCTTACTGGGACACCTTTAAGAGTGCACAAACAACCAGTGTTCTGCCAGCTGCATTGGCTCCCAGTTGAATACCAGATCAAGTTCAAGGTTATGGTATTAACCTTTAAAGTCCTGTGCAGTCTGGGACCGACATACCTGCAGGACCATCTCTCCCCATAGATCTCTCAAAGAGCTTTATGCCCCACAGATCAACATCTGCTGATGGTCCCCAGTCCAAAGGAGATCTGCTTAACCTTGACCAGAGCCAGAGCCTTTTTGGCTCTGGCTCTGGCCTGGTGGAACACTCTCCCAAACAAGATCAGGGCCCTGCGGGATTTGTTGCAATTCCACACAGCCTGTAAAATGGAGATGTTCTGCCAGGCCTATGGTTGAGGCAGTGGAAATACAACTCCACTGGCCTCTTCTACCCCACTTGTGTGCCATCTATGCTGTGCTATCTGTTCATTGTTCTCTGTTACCTGCCCAAAACCTGGTTCCATCTATGGGCATACATGCTGAAAGTTCTCTGGGGGCACTTAGTAACTGTCTCTGATCACCATCTTTGTATTATTCGATGCTATATCATTTTGTAAATATTGTGTTTTAATTGTTTTAATTTATTGTGTATATATACTGTTTTAACCTGCCCTGAGCCCTGCTGTGCAGGGAAGGGCAGGCTAGGAATCCAATAATAAGTAAACAAACAAACAAACAAACAAACAAACAAACAAATAAATAAATTTAAGTCTTGCAACAAAATTTCATTTCTTCAGGGACAAGAAATTCTTTCCTTCTACCCTGACCTAGATAGCCCAGCAAGCCCATTCTTGTCAGATCTCAGAAGCTAAGTAGGGCCAACCCTGGCAAGTATTTGGATGGGAGACCACCAGAGAATATCAGGGCCAGGAGGCCAGAGGCAAGCTATCAAGCCACTTCTGAATATTCTCTGTGCCCCAGCAGGAGTCGCCAGAGGTCACTAAGACTTCCAGGCATAGGCGCACATATACACAAAATACCAAAAATAAGAGAGAAGAAATTTGTGCCCTCTAATTATCTGGCTAATTTACTAATTACCAAATTTAGAAAAGCTTTTACTTTGGCTTGATTTAATGTGCTACCTTTTGAACTCTTGGAAGGGATATTTTAGGGTGTAGCATACCAGGAACATATATGCTCTTGTGCTAGTGGGGAAGATGAAACTGTTGGACATATTTTATTGCATTGCCTTTTTTATTATGATCTTAGATATGATTTAATTACTTCCATTCCGCAAAAAAATCCAGGTAGATCAGAGGAATCATATATTTCCTTTCTCCTCCTGGAGCATGAGCTTTGGATCACAGAAAATGTGGCCAGATTATGTGTAGTTACTACAATCTATCATAACTCTGGATTAATTTGATAAATCATATTAATGTATTTTAATATATTATATGGAACAATTTTTCAGTTAGCATTTAAGGTAATGTATTTACTGTTGTGCTTGTCTTTGACCTTATTAAACCAGTCATTCATTCTTTCACTCACTCACTCACTCACTCACTCACTCACTCACTCATCCATCCATAAATCCACATGTGACATTGTGTGGTGCTGAACATCTTGCAAACAAAAGTAAGTGGCTTCAGACATAGCAAGTTCACATCTGAAGTTTCCCTTAGTCAAATCATCATGTCAGGTGCCTAGAACAGAAATAAACACCCAGATCAATATACTCTTTACTGTTCTCAACAGCACAATGAATCAATAGCACTTGCAAACATTTATTTGACTTGTTAAAAGGCCATTACTTAAAAATAGTCCTCTTTGCTTTCAGTTACCACCTGTCACATCTCAAAACAGGCTCAATGTCAGAAACATTCACACTCACAAGTACAATTTATCCTTGTTAGTTAAAATGTAATCATACACAAATAGTAGTTATATTTAGGTTTTTTTTAAAAAAAATAATTAAATTGTCATGGTGAAGCCTTCCCAATTTATTAAGAAAGAACAATAAAGGCATACTACTGCAAAATGTAGGAAGTAATTGTCAGATGTTGGATACTCAAAGAAGAACCCTGAGAGTGGGGGACAAATTGGAATAGGGAGCTGACTGACCCTTATGCTGGTGTAACAAGCTGGATTCACCCCCTGGCCAGAGTAACTCCTGCCGGGCCAGGCCAGAGTAACCCCGTGGGTTAATTCAGACTAACCCCTGCCAGACAAACCTCTGCCGGGCCAGGTGGGTGAGCTGGTGCTGGGGGTAAGAAGTAATGCAAAAGGGAGACAGGACAGCAGCCCCAGAAAGCAGGTGTGGGGGGTTAATCTGGCCTGGAGGGTTAATCTGGGCTGGGCCTACCCATATGTACCTACCTATATAGTTTAAGTTTAAAAACTTTGGCTCTCAAAAGAAATTTCAGTCATCATATTGTTGATATTTGGCTCTGTTGACTAATGAGATTGGATTCATACCCCATTCTTCACTACCCAGAGGAATCTCACATTGGCTGACAAGTTTCTCATGGACCTCAAACCCGCAGAAGCTGACACTGTGCTGGTTACAATGACATTTAACTTACCACTCTATATTGGGGACTGTGAAACCCAGGTTCAGATAGTTTGGCATAGGCAACTTTATATCCGAGGGGTTACTTTGGCCCAGAGTTACAGGTTGTTGTGTTGTGCAGTTGGGGTTACTCTGGCGTGGCCCGGCAGAGGTTTGTCTGGCAGGGGTTAGTCCGGATTAACCCCTGGAGGCGTTACTCTGGCCTGGCCTGGCAGGGGTTACTCTGGCCAGGGGGTGAATCCGGCCTGTTACACCAGGATAACTTGGATTTATTCCAATGTAAGGGTTTTTTACATTGCCACAAGGCACAAATGGCACTGTGCTTCACACTTCCACCAGTGTGTTAGCCAAACTGCTCTATTATTTAATAAAGATGGGGAATTATAATTATTAATATGCAGTTGGCTTAACTATAGGATCTGACCTGTGTATACCAGAGTTAGAATTCCCAAGAACCCAGGAATAGACACAGAAACTGGGTGGCTAAAATAATTATTTCTTTACTAAACATTCTCAAGCATACAAACAATATTCAAACACTCTCACACACAATATAGAACTAAGGAAGCAGAGGTGATTGATAGTTTATAGAGGGGTTATACAACCTGTTCAGATGTGCAGAGGTCCATGAAGAAAGGATTGTGGCCTAAACTCAGAGAGTTTAGGGGTGGACTGCCATTTTGGATCAAGGCAGAAACACACAGTCTGAGGCCATGTGTGTGCTCGGATATAAGCATTGGCAAAGAATGCAGACCAATGGGTGGCCCTAGGGGCTGGTCTCAGATGAGAACAATAGATTACCTGGACCAATGATGAGTCCTAGGGTGTGTGGCATCAGGATGGGCAAGGCCGAGATGTGACCAATGAGCTTCCACAGAGGCAGGGTCTGGATTTAAAAATAGCAGCCAGGTGTTGGGTAGCTAGTTCAATGGACTTAAATCTGACTTACTAATGGTCCTGGCCAGGGTAGACAAAAGGTGGGAGACGTCCCTGATTAGCATCAGGAAGAATTGCTAAATATTTGAATTATTGATTGGTTTATCCTGGTATCTTGAGGGACAGAGCAGGAAAGACAAAGAATTCAGACAAAGAATTACTGGAGACAGAGTTATCTGGCAGGTGGCCTCTGAAAAGATTTTACAAATATAGATACTTTATCTAATGGAACCCATTATTATTTCATAAGCATAATCTCTGCTGGATGGAGGGAGAAGACTGGAGACTTGCTCTGAGGTCACCTTATGAAACCTGAAAATGGAAAGCCCCTTTTCAAAGCTGTGGCTAGCTGTGCTTCAGAACCAGGAGTGCCTTCCTTGGCCTGAGTTTTGTGGGTCTCTGGGTCAGGTTGGAAAGTGGAGTGCCCCTGCTTTGGGGCTACCCAAGAGTAAAGGCAGTGCCTCTGGCAAAAAGTGCAGCTGCACTGCAGCCACATGCTGGTGAAGTGATGGAATGAATCTCTGAGCTGGTGGAAACATGGGCGTGTCAGGGGTGTGGCACCAGTCAGTCAGCTCTCAATGGATTTTCAACATGGGAATGCCTTGCCCCAGAACAGGTGCAAAATTCTGGTTCTGCTCATCGGCAGCCATGATAACTCCTAATTCACTCCCCCCTCACTCAGCTGCAGCTATGCTCATGGGAACCCAAGTAGCTCAGGATGCCAACCAAGTGCACACCCAATCAGCACCCACACACAGAGACTGGCATTGCCCCTCCTTGGCACACTATGATTGCCTGCCTTACAAATGGGTTGAGGAGATCACCCCACAATTCAAGAGGGAGGGTGTGTGTCATGGAATGCTGTCTGACAGTTCCCTGTTGTGTGGACTTACAGCTAGTGCACACTCACCTAGATGGCAAGCAAAACATAGATAGGGCACCTAGCACTGCTGGGCAAGCACTCGGGAGGAATACAACACTAGGAGAGCAAAATCTACACTCTGTGGCTGACCTCTCCCAGATTTTAGCCCCTGTAGGTACACCAGCTCATCCACCAGGATCCCAAGGGGTAGCCACACATGAATAGGTAAGCAAGGCACCCCTTACTCAACCCCACCCCCCTAGTCACCAATAGTGGCAATGAGCCACAGTGGACACAACATCTCCCACTGTTGAATCTGGCAGCTCAGTGGCCAGCAGTGGTCCCTCAGATGCACATAGACCCCACACATCTGACAGGTAGGTGTGTCGGGGCCACCCAGGGCAGCTGATTGGGGACAGTGGCAAAGATGGCACCAGTGCACTAGGCTGCATGCCCTGCCAGTTGGCAATACTCCCTCTGCACAAAATGTGGTGGGTGGTAGGGAGCCCCACCAACCGGAGAGCAGAATGATCTCACACGATGGTGAAACCTTTCCCTTGCAGATGCAGAATGCCCTGCTGCTGCTGACAAAGTGTATCTCCAGATAATGGAAGTTCTGACAGGACACTGACTCAGGTGTGCATGGTCAGGATTCTGCCACTCGGCTTCCGGTCGGAGTTAAAATGGTGAGTTAACGCACCTTGCGATCTGTGCAGGGTGTACGGCGGTATCTGCTGACAGTTTGGGCTTTATCTGGCCCAACGCAGCACTCCCCAGGCGGGGGAGTGACCAGCAAGCAGCATAACCCAAATGAGAGTTGAGATTGGTATGGATAAGCTTCGGAGGAAGCTTGTTTACACTATGATCCCCTCTCGTGAAGCGGGCAGTTTGCAGAACAGCACTACAGATACCAGCCGGGCTGAGAATTCAGCATAAACCCGTCATCTACCGACCTCTTTAACATCAAGATCATCAATGATTGCAAAAAGAAGCAATGCGAAACCCCAGGATTATAAATAAGGTAACAATGAACTTTTGCTTACCAGATTGAAGACGTAGTGAAAGTTAAAATGAACGGAACAGCGAGCAAAGTTTTAGTGAAATAATCCGCTTGGTTTGAAACTAAAAAGAAGTCTTTTAAACCGAAAAAATGGCAGAAAAATAACTTTGTTTTGCATTCCTGTGGTCAGCTAAGACTAAACTCTGTGTAGTAAAAACAGAACTGATGCGATTCTGTGTTACTGAAAATAAGTGCCGACTGAAAAAAAAAAAGACAAGTCTGGGGCTAGAGTGGCTTTGGAAAGGAACTGAGTAATTGGAAGGAGATGGACGTTTTAGAGTATTACACCGGAAGTTGGATTATTGGGACGGACATTAAAACAGAAAGTCTCGAAATAGCCTACTCTAGCCAGAAAACCATAGAGAAATTGCGCCCGCCATTTTGAGGAGGACTAAATTTTTAAAAGTTATTTTTAAGAAGAAAAATAAGTGGAATATAATTTTAAAGGTGGCGATTTGGCTGTTGTACTGGAAATATAAGGACTTGTTAGTTGTATTACAGATTTCAAAACGGATCTGAGGTCAAGACCAAGAGCTGCCTCATCACCAAGTCCAAGAATGACTGCAAAGGAAAAAAAAGAGTGGCAGGCTGCAATGGAGGCGATGGAGAAGAGAATGATGGCGGCGGTGACTAACTTGGGAAAGCAAATGGAATCACAGTTGCAACAACAGATGCAGATACAGTTGGAGCAAATAGAGCAAGTGCAAGTTCAAATACAAGAGAAAAACATGGCTGCAATGAAAGAATTGGTACTAACAGAAGTGGCAGGAATTAAAAAAGATACAGAAGAAGTTAAGAAGGAAATTCAAAGTCTGGCAACAAAATCAAATGAGATGGAACAAAAAGTTAAAAGAAATCTTCAAGAGAATGCACGGTTGGAATCTATGATGGAATATAGAGCAACTCAAAACCATCTGAGATTGAGAGGAAAAAAGGAGGAAGAAGGGCAAGATATACGAATGGTAGTGACAAACGCGCTGACAGCATACATTGGAGAAGATCAAGGTGATTTAGATTCAGACTTTGACCTAATTTACAGAGTAAATTCAACGTATGCTCAGAGAAAGAAATTACCCAGAGACGTAATTGTACAGTTTGTGACAAGAAAAATGAAGGAGGATATCTTCAAGAAGCAGTTTACACAACCGTTGGAAATTGATGGTAAAAAGATAATAATTTTAAGAGAAATCCCGAGAGTGATCTTGCAAGACAGGAAAAAAATCAAGAAACTGGTTGACAAACTGAAAGAAATGGGAATCAGGTTTAGATGGGAGATACCACAAGGGCTCTCATTTTCATACAACTCAGTGCGATTTACAATTAAAACAGAAGGAGACTTGTGCAGATTCAAAGAAAACAATTTTGATGATTTTAAAGATATTTAAACTAGAACATCATGGAATACAAACTGCTATCTTGGAATGTTAATGGACTTAATTCACCAAATAAAAGAAAACTAGTAAATCATTGGCTAGAAAAACAAAAGAGCAACATAACCTGTTTACAGGAAACTCATATTAGAAAACAAGACAGTAAATATCTGATTAATAAAAAATTGGGAGAAGAATTTTATTCATTAGCAACTAAAAAGAAGAAAGGAACAGTGATTTATATTCCTAAAGAATTAGAACCAAAACAAATCTTTGCGGATAATGAGGGACGATATATTGGAGTGGAAATAATGATGTATAGAAAAAAGACTTTGCTAGTGAACTTATATGCACCCAATGGAGCAAAAGAGCTTTTCTTTAAAGATTTGACAAAAGAACTGGACAGTTTAAATTATGAGCAAGTGGTTTTTGCAGGAGACTTTAATGGCACGGTGAACAATATACTGGATAGAAAATCTAAAACAGTAGGAGAAGTGACTGGGAAACTACCGAAAAATTTTTTTGAATTGATGAAGCAAGAGAAATTGGAAGATGTCTGGAGAAAATGGAACCCTAAGGTTAAGGACTATACTTTTTATTCTAACAGACATAACTCTTTTTCCAGAATCAATATGATTTGGATGTCAGGATGGCTTTAAAAACCCAGAAAGTTGAAATTTTGCCAAAAATTAATTCAGATCATAATCCCTTACTTTGGATATCAAAAGAGAAACC
This sequence comes from Gekko gecko, assembly GCA_029375565.1. Taxonomy (NCBI): domain Eukaryota; kingdom Metazoa; phylum Chordata; class Lepidosauria; order Squamata; family Gekkonidae; genus Gekko; species Gekko gecko. The sequence goes on along the minus strand of JAPDNY010000003.1, from coordinate 56,117,305 downwards.
AAGACAAATATATTGGAGAATTAATGAAGATTTATTGGATAGACAACTGATTAATGAGACTCTAAAAAAGGAAACGCAGAATTTCTTTGAAACAAATTTGAATAAAGGTACTGACATACAGATCGTGTGGGATGCATACAAGGCAGTAATAAGAGGGCTACTTATTTCATTAAACTCTAAAGACAGAAAGCAAAGGATGCAGCAACAAAATGACCTTTACAAAAAGATTCGACAAAAGGAAAAGGAATTAAAGAAAAAACCAGGGAAGAAGAAAATTATTAAAGAGATACATCTTCTACAGGATCAACTTAATGTTTTGTCAAACCGAGAATTATATTGGAATCTGAAGAAACTACAACAAAAATCTTTTGAAGGTGCGAATAAACCAGGAAAATTCTTAGCATGGCAGTTGAAAAACCGAAAAGAAAGAAATTTTATAAACAAGATAACGGAAGATGGAAAAGACATCATAGACTTGAATGGCCTAAAAAGAGTTTTTTTTAACTACTATGCAAAGTTGTTTAGAAGGAAAGGTATTGACCCACAGAAACTCAGGAATTATTTGGAGAACATTGCAATACCAGAGCTGGGACAAAAAATTAAAGAAATGCTTAATGGTCCAATTAAGAAGGAAGAAATAATCAGTGCGATAGAAGATGCAAAGTTGGGCAAAGCTCCAGGTTCGGATGGTTTTACAGCAAAATTTTATAAAAAATTTAAGGAAGAGCTAACCCCAATTTTGGTACTTTTGTCGAATGATATAAGAGTGACCAAACGAATCCCAGAGTCATGGAAAGATGCCAACATTTCACTCATACCCAAAGAAGGTTTAGATTTAACTAGTGTAAAGAACTACAGACCAATTTCTCTGTTGAATAATGACTATAAATTATTTGCGAAAGTAATTTCTGAAAGATTGAAAAAATATTTGACAGAGGTCATAGCAGAAGAACAAGCTGGTTTTTTACCAAATAGACAAATAAGAGACAATATAAGAGTGGTGATTGATGCAATTGAGTATTGTGATAAACATCCAGAGAAAGAAGTTGGATTCCTCTTTTTGGATGCAGAAAAAACCTTTGATAATTTGAATTGGGACTTCATGCTACAGGTGGTAGAAAAAATGAATATAGGCCAATCTTTTTTAAATATGATTGTGGCAATTTACTCAGATCAAAAAGCGGCTTTGAACATAAACAGAGAGAGAACGGAATATTTCAAGGTTCAAAAAGGAACACGGCAAGGCTGCCCGTTATCACCGTTACTGTTTATTTGGATATTGGAAGTATTATTGGGAGATATAAGAAAGGACAACAATATTAAAGGATTTACAGTGAAAGGTTTTTCATACAAATACAGGGCGTTTGCAGACGATGTAATGTTTATGGTGCAAGACCCAATTGAGAATATACCACAATTGATGCAGAAAATTGAAGAATTTGGGGAGATAGCTGGTTTTTATGTCAACAAAAATAAAACGAAGGTAATGTGCAAAAATATGACGAAACAAAGGCAAACAGAACTTCAGGAAAAGATTCAATGTGAAGTAGTGTCAAAAACTAAATATCTAGGAATTGAACTGACTATGAAAAATATTGATTTATTTAAAAATAATTATGAAAAAGTTTGGTATAAAATTCAGCAGGATATGAAAAATGGGACACCTTGAATTTATCGTTAATGGGAAGAATTGCAACAGTAAAAATGAATATTTTGCCTCGTTTAATGTTCCTATTTCAAACGTTCCCAATACTACGACAGTGTAAGATATTGGATACTTGGCAGAGAGAACTATCAAAATTTGTGTGGGCAGGAAGAAAACTGAGGATTAAAATGAAAATATTGTGTGACGCAAAGGAAAGAGGAGGACTTCAGCTACCAAATTTAAGACTTTATTATGATGCCGTCTGCTTAACGTGGCTAGAACAATGGATTAACATTGATAACATGAAATTGTTAGCACTAGAAGGTCATGATAATAAATTTGGATGGCATGCATATATGTGGTATGAAAAGTCAAAAATTGACAAATTCTTCAAACACCACTATATAAGACGATCACTGTTGGATGAAATATAAAAAATTCTTCTCAGAAGAAAGACCACTATGGATAGTGCCGGCAGAAGTGATTAAACCTTTTTCCAGACATCAAGGTTCAGACTGGTTACCATATAAGAGTCTTCTGAAAGTGGAAGGGAGAAATTATGTGATAAAAAATAGAGATGATGTTGAATTTGATTATGATTGGTTGAATTATAGACAGATTTTTGATCTATTTAAGACCGATAAGAAAAAGTATGGTTTTAGGGAGAAAAATAATGAAATTGAAAATATATGGGTTGAAAAAGGTAAAAAAATGATTTCAAAAATGTATAAGGTTTTGTTGAAATGGTATACTGAGGAAGAAACAGTAAAAGAACAAATGATAAAGTGGGCTGTTAATATAAATAGTGAAATAACTATGTCATCATGGGAGTATTTGTGGAAAAAATTAATGAAAATTTTAACCTGTGTTAATGTTAAAGAAAATTGTTACAAAATGATGTATAGATGGTATATGACTCCGAAAAAAATTGCTATTATAAATGAAAGCATGTCTAACAAATGTTGGAAATGTAAAAAAAAAGAAGGGTCATTTTACCACATGTGGTGGACTTGTGATAAAGCTATAAGCACAGTGAGATACAGAAAATTTTGAAATGTACTTTCAAGAAAGACCCACAAATGTTACTGTTAGGTCTTAAATTTGAAGAAGTAAATGTAACCAAGAGAACATTGTTATGGTATTTGGTTACAACAGCCAGAATGACTAATGCACAATTTTGGAAGCAAGAAAAGACACCTGAAACATGGGAATGGATTAAGAAGATGTTGTTTATGGTTGAAATGGACAAACTGACAAGGAAGCTTAACAACGAGGAAGATGAAAAGTTTTCTGAAGAATGGAAAGACTTTCAAGACTATTTGGGGAAAAACTGGGATGTTAAGAATAACTTGATTTGTTTTGACAGTTATTAAGAAGAAATTTTAAAATGATTTTATTGTTAGAGTGTTACCGTTATATGATAATGAAGGTTAAAAAGGATCAGTAAAGTAAATGTTTAACAGAGACTATAAGGGGGGTAAGAGCATTGCGGGAAGCCTTGTATTGGGGAGGGAGGGGTATAATGAAAAGGATATGTATTTTACTTTGTTTTTTATATAATATGGAACATGTTAAATATATCCATTAATAAAGTGGTGTGTTTTTTTAAAAAAAAAAAAGGATTCTGACACTCAAAGGGTCCCCCTTGCAGCATCAGAGTGCCAGCCAGGGCATGCATGACTGTCAAATGCCCTAAATGTAGCCATCAAGCAAAGTCAGTGGCTGCTCTGCTGAGTGTTTTCCCTGTACGCAGGTGTTGATCCAACAGGGACAGCTGTCACTAGGGATGGGCATGAACCTGCTCACAAACTAAAGTGCATGATGAATTTTGGCCAGTTTATGATTCACAAAGTGAAGCTCATGGCAGGTCAATTGGCATGAACTTTCCATGAACTTTCAAGCTATTCATGGATGTTCGTGCTGGTTCGTGAGCAGATAAATTTCCAGACAGTCTCTGCTCAATCTAAATGTTTTGCAAGCTTCAAAGCAACGGGGGGAGGGGATTTGGAGGTCATGTAGAGGAGCATGCAGGGGAGATCCCCTGTTACTTTGATGTCTCTGGCTTCCACAGAATCCATTCTATATGTTCCTGAACCTCCTGAACCTGTGCCTGTCAGTTCTGGAGGTTCAGGAGTGTATAGAACAGATCCTGTACACGCTAGAAACACAATACTTGGAGGGCATCTAGATCCTAGCTTCCCTGGGGAAATCTGAATATGCAAATGAGGGGCTGGGATGGCACATAGCAGTGACTGCTGGGTAAACTTGGCCACTGAGGGCAAAACCAAAGGGCATCATCATTAATATGTCTGTCAGCCTTCCTGATGGCCTTTCTGCAGCATAGCCACCATGAGGATAAATGTCATAGCTATGCGTGCCAAGCTGGGTCACAGCCACACACAACTATCCTGGGGCCCAGTACCCACAGAGTTAGGAGCACCCACCCTTTGTGAGGTGGGTGCACAGGGCCCGCATTGTGGATTGAACATCTGCACAAATGTGTGGCTCCTTCAGCTCTCCCTCATGTTTGCAGAAATTGCAGTTTGAGCAACTGGCCACTTGTGCAACCAGCACATGCCCAAACCATCTCAAATGGTAGAAATTCCTAGCTCTGCAGACACGGATGTCCCTTCCCTTTTTCCTCAAATTGGAATGGAAGAAATCAGAGATACGGGAATGCTCAGACTTCTTCCCACCTTCATCCCATCCCGAGAGATGTTGGTTGTGAAGCTAGGAAAAATTACTCTTCTCTGACACTGGTGTTATTCAATGCCAGGACTTTCAATAATAAGACCAACATACTCCATGATTATCTCACAGAGTCATGGCTTGTGTGACTTAGACCTGGGTGAGGGAAGGTGAAACTGTCACCTTAAACCAGCTTAACCCACCTGGGTTCTTTCACCAGTCTCGGACATATGGGGGGTGGGAATGTAGCATTGCTCATCCATGAATTTTGTTCCTTCAGGCTGCTCCCTGCCCCAACAATCTCTGGCATTGAATGTGTGGGCCTAGCGTGTGATGTCAAGGAGAGTTTGGCTATACGGCTGGTGTACCGACTGCCTAATGCATCAGGAGATACCCTGTCCAACCTGTTAGATGCTATATCAGGTTGGGCACTGGAATATGCCAGGCTTCTAGCCCCAGGTGGCTTCAATGTCCATGCTGATGACGCAGCATTTTCTCGGGCCAGAGGCCTAGTGTCAGCCATGGAGGCACTGGGACTCTCCCAGTTTATATTGACTCTCATGCATCAAGTGGGCCACATGCTGGATTTGATTTTGGGGATGGGGATACATGTGGATCTGATAACTACAGAGGTAGTCTCATGGTCTGGCCACTTCGTCCTGAAGGTCCAGCTGAGCATGCCATGCCTGCCCTGTTTAGGCAGTGAGCTTATTTATACTCGCCTGCAGAGCCAATTGGTGGGCCTGGCCCAGTTTGAACAGTACACCAGGGATAGAGCAGGCAAGCAGGCTCTTCCTCCCTCCTCTGGGGCACTGTTGATGGAGGCCTTTTCTAGGACCATTTTGCCCTCTCAGTCCACTCCTGGTGCTGCAGCCTAGTAAAGCAGGTTTTTGTTTGTTTGCTTGTTTGTTTGTTTGTTTGTTTGTTTGTTTGTTTGTTTTGATGATCTTGCATCTTACATTGCTTTATGATCTTGTAGGGTTTTGGTTTGATATGTAAGATCAAACCCATTCCTGTAACTACATTGAGACGGATGAGAGCTCTAGAAAACTCTCTATTATATAGTGCACTTCCTTGACAATTAATTTGCAAATGAAATGCTCTTTAAGGACAAGTCCACTATCTATTGCAGTCTCCTATGCCCACAGATCTTTTCTTCCAGCCAAAGCAGGATAAACTTCTAATTAACATGTAACTCTTAACTTCTAAAAAAAAAAAATCCAGCATTTCTTGGCTTTCCAAGCTACAATCACACAGCTTTGTGGGGAAACAATCTGTTATTTGTACACTGTCAGTCCAGTCCTCACAGTGGATTGCACTGGACTGATTTCCCTAAGGCAGTTTAAGCCTTTAAATAGGTTCACTGATCTCGGCTTGGAGTGTAAGAAGAAGGGGAGAGAATTAAACTGCTGACCATTGCTATAGTCTATTCTTGTGACTCCCAAACCCCATGTACTGCTCTTTGAAAATGGCCAGATTACACAGCACAATCCCAGCTGTTATGTCCTGCCTTTTTCACCCTCTGGGGTATAATAGGTATTTACATTAGCACAAAGAGAACTGCACATCTGCACATGGACTGTTAGCTATTCCCCAAACAGAAAGCAGAATGTCAGGGGCTATTTTACCATACTGGGGGGTTGTCCATACAATATAAATTCACAACCCTGAGGTGTCAAATATATACCCTCCACTTCATTTTAAAGAATAGACTGCTCCACTGCAAATACACATTTTGTGCTCTTATATTCCCATACAATCAGAAACAGAAACTAGGAGGCAGCAAGGCACAAGTCCCCAAGGATTTCCTGGTGGGGGCAATGCCACCTCCAAGCTCTCAGGCCCTCCAGGATTTGCCAGCAGGGGAAATGCCCCCATCCCAGGCTGCCAGGTAGCACCATAAAACTGTAGGCTGTCAGGATCTCAAGTTCAGTCAATTCTATTTGTCTTTGTAGCAATTTAACAAGTTTCTAGGAAGTGCAGGACTGGTTTTGTTTGTTTTTGTAAAGATAAGAGGGGGAAGGGATTTTTAGTGGATAATACTATGAAGAAAAGAGAGAGAGAGCAAGGTAGGGGGAAAGCAATCAGAAGGCCTCACTGGTTGGATTGAAGAATGTACTTCCTGTAGCCTGCAACACAAACTCTGATGTAAGTACAGCTAGATTTGAGTCCATAAGAGAAGCTGTGTTGGATCAGGCCAGTGGCCCATCCATTCCAATGCTCTGTGTCACACAGTGGCCAAAACCAAGGTACCATCAGGAAGTCCATCAGTGGTGCCCCCCCCAAGCACCAAGAATACAGGGCATCACTGGCTCAGACATAGTGTTCCGTCTATAATAAAGGTAAAGGTTCCCTTGCTCGAAAGCCAGTGAAATCTGACTCTAGGGTTGCGGTGCTCATCTCCATTTTAAAGCCAAAGAGCCAGCACTGTCCGAAGACATTTTCATGGTCATGTGGCCGGCATGACTAAACACCAAGGCGCACAGAATGCTGTTCCATCTATACATCATGGCTAATAGCCACTAGTGGACCACTGCTCCATGTATTTAGCCAATCCCCTTGTAACGAACTGTCAAGGGTTAATGCCTCACAGAATCTGAGAACCTTTGAGTGACCACCTATTCAAACGGAATTCTCTAGAGTTAAGGAATGACAGTTGGGGAACTGACAGTTGAAGAAGAGAATGTTTAGCACTGACTGAGGACTAGGAAGAAGGCAATGAGGAATGAGAGGATCACAGAAGATCCCCATTCAACCCAAAAAGGGACAGAGCTTCTAGTGAACAGAAGTAATCCCTGCCCAGTGAAAAGGGAGATAGCTCTTGAAAGAGGAGTGATCCCTAATCTGTGCTGAGAGAAGAATTTTTGGAACTTAGGATCATACAATCATAGAATCATAGAGTTAGAAGGGACCTCCAGGGTCAACTTTGTTGTACATTCCTGCCTTCTAAAAGTGTCACTGAAACTCAGAAATCTATGAGTTAAAGCAGAAACTGAAAAGAAAGCCTCTCTTCTCAAAGTTTCAAATACCTTTTTGAAAAGCAAAAATAGTTGTTGGCAACATGGAAAGTGAGGTGATTCTGCTGTCCAGGACCCTACTTCAAGCAAATAAATGCTCCCATATTTTCAGGTCAGGGTATCTGAGAAGCCATAATTTACTGTGGATTCTGAGATTCACTTGGAGATTTGTACTGATTATCCGGTATGTGAGTGTTTTAGATATTAGAACATTGATGTAAGATTGGGGAGATGACAATTCAAATTCCCACTTAGCCACAAAGCACACTGTGTGGCCTCACACACAGCCTAAGCTGTGAGGAAAAGAGAGAGGGGGAGGAAGTATTTTATTTTACACACAAATGAAATATTTACTCAAATTGTCTCAGTGAATGAATTAATGACATCTTTCTTCTCCTTTTACAGGATTCTCTTTCTTTCCTTCATTGAAATTCAGATTATGATGAGTGGAAAAAATAAGATCACATGACTAATTGTTGGTGTCATATGTTTTTTGGAAATATTAAAAAATTAATATTAAAATAATTTAATATAGATTACTAAATATGGGCTTGGACCAGGTTGAACTCTATCCTCCCCCTAGGAAACTGAAAAGTCTTTTCTGATCCCAAGCAGACCTTTCCTGTTATTAAAATGTGAGATGTACATGTGGGTCGATTTTGCGAATGGGCTACCATCAATAACTTTTAGGGTTCTTTGCCACTAAAAATGCCCAAGAAAAGAGGGTTGCACTTACCTGTAATTCTTCTTCACCATGCAGTCTTCTGTGCAGGCGAACCTTGGGACTCTATGTGCACAGGCCAGCCACAGAAAAGATTTCTAAAGTTTTCTAGTAGACTAGGAGCACCCAGGGCCAGCTCACCCGCTAGGCAAACTAGGCATTTGTCTAGAGCACAGGCCGGCCCTTAAGGCACCAAACTCGACTAGGTGTGTGTGAGGAAGGCGACTTCCTTCTCGCCAGGCCCCACTGTGAGGGAGCACTGGGCATGGCAGGAGAAGAAGCCTGGCAAAGTGGGGAGCTGAGGGGGTACTGGCCATCACCGCTGAGCCCTGCTCCTCCAGCGCTGGGGGTGGCTGGCAGCGGCGGCACCCCTCCTCACTCCTCTGGGTAGCTGATAATTTCTATTTTTATTTATTTATTTGGATTTGTATTCCGCCCTCCCTGGAGGTTCAGGGCGGCTAAATCAGGTGGATAAATCAATCAACAGAATGAATCTTCACTCGCCCCCCCTCAAACCAGGAGGACATGGCAGTCTGGAAAGGCCACTTTGAGGTGCAAATGTGATGCTGTTTGCCGAGAGACTGGGAGTGAGGTGAGTCCTCCCTCCTGGGTGCCAAGGGGTGGCCTGCTGGTCCCCCTGGTGGGCGATGCCTCACTCTCCTTCAGCAGCAGCGGTGGCAGCAGGAGCAGCAGGGGCCGTACTCAGGGCATCTCAGCAAGAAGAGGCCCTCACTCACTCCCCCCCGCCATGGGGCTCCTTCTTTGCTGGGCCGCCCCAGACACAGGACACCTTTCTTTGGCTTCCCACGGCCCTTGCCTCTCGCGGCCGCCCAGAGTGCCAGGCTCTGGGAAGAAGGAAGGAAGGAGCAGCCCCCACTACTGCAGTAGTAGCAGGAGTAGCTGCTGCCACCAGGCAGGCCAGGGAGGCAGCAGGAATGTGGGCAGGCCGGCCTCTCATGCCAAGGTATGCCGGGCTCAGGGCAGACAAGGGGGCACCCCTTTGTGCAAGCCAGGCTGCTGCTTCTGCGAGCAGGGAGGGTGCTGTGAAGGTGCTGGGATCCTCCAGAGCAGCTCCTTCTCTGCAGAGGGGAGAGGAGGGGAGAGCCTCCTGCGTGGGTGCTGGCTTCCCTTCCTGCTGGCTCCTGAACTGCTCCTCTCCACAATTTCGTCACACAGAAGAGGAGGAGCGGGAGGAGAAGAGTCCAAGGGGGGACTCATCGCATGCCTCTGCTGAGCACCTTGAGGTTGTAGCTGGTGGCACCCCCCAGCATGCCGTGGCCCATTCACTGCGGGTGGGAAGGGTGAGGGAGGGGCCTGGTGGCGCTGCACAGCAGGAAGTAGCCGGTCACTCTCTGGAGGCGCTGTGAGGCCGGGGAGGCGAGAGGGGCCAGGAGGCGCAGCCACCTGGGTGTTCAGAGGGATGGACCGGGGTGGGCTGGCATGAGGGGATGGAGCCTGGGCAACTTCCTTCTCTCCAGGCCCCACCTGGAGGTTGGTAATCCCATAATTGGTGGATGTGCGGGGGGGGCACCAGAAAGTAGCCCCCCAGGGCACAAAAAAACCTCTGGCTGGCCCTGGGAGCACCCTTCCTCCCTCTGGTGCTTTCCCACCAAAAACAATCACATAACCAGGAGGAGGGGATTTACACTGTCAGTTCACTCCATGCTGTCACCAGAGACACCAAGAAATTAAGATTCCATAGAGTTCACAGCAAGGCAGGATGGAGGGATGTGTGCCTTCACAGACAAAACCAAGGAGGGAGAATGTTCTTTTATGCAGCCAAAGCCTTTAAAAAGAACCAGTAAATCTGAGGCTGTCACACTACACCTCACCAGGGAAGGGGAAGGGTCCTTTATTCAGGCTGGCACACAGTCAAAGCCTTTGAAACATAACTCTTTTGAGTCCAGCTCTATCAAACTATGCCTTCAGGGGCAATTGATGACAGACAGAGCAGACAGCTCTGTTGTTTGAACCTCTAGGAAATTAAGGCACAGAGAATGGGTGTTTATCAGCACCATTTTAAAGCCATGGTTGGCACAATCCTGAGTAGGCCCTGAGCCATAATAACACAGTGGATATCCAGAAACATTTCTTCTCTAAATGTAGTTTATTCTTCACTAGAATGAGTATTGATGACAAAAAGGAAACGCTGAAGAGAAAGAAGTCTCTTCAGCCTCAAGAATGAAGTTAGAAAAACAAAACACAGAAAAGCAATGGAGATCATCTCTTCATGGTGCCAAAGAGAACTAAGGAAGTAGCCTAGATCCTCCTGGTTCCTTTTTGGTGGGAAATCACCAGAGGGCAACTCCTATCCTACTAGAAAGCTTTGGAAATCTTTCCTTTGCTAGCCTGTGCACACACAGTCTCACTGTGAGACTGCACAGAAGCCACGATGATGAAAATTTACTTGCCTAAACACATAAAGGTCAAGTAGCATAGTGTACATTGGACCCATCTTTTAAAAAGGTTTTTAGGCAATGTGATGACCACTGTTTAGAAGTACTATTTATTTATTTAGTAGTTCAATTTATACCCCACTCTTCCTGCCAAGGTGGGCTCAGGGTGGCTTACATAAAATGCATATATAAATACAATTAAAACCATAAATAAAACATCCATAAACAATCAGTATCCATTTTCGAAAGTGCCAGAAACAATTAAAGTGCAGAGCAGAGATTCCTAAATCCAACCGTACCACTACTTAGGTGATAGTCCTGGTGGTATTCTCAAATTGGCTCAATTTGATTGCGTAATTTATGCAGCGAGATAGACTGAAGGTGGTAAAACCAGGGCACAGGGTCACTCCTTGGTGTTTAAGGCAAATCCTAATTGAAAGCCTAGTGGAAGAACTCCATCTTATAGGCCCTGCGGAACTGTAAAAGATCCCACAGTGCCCTGATCTCTGGCAGCTCATTTCAACAGTAGGGAGCTGCCACTGAGAGGACCCTGGCCCTGGTTATCACCAGTCTAGCATCTTTGGGGCCTGGGAGGGCCAGCTGGTTTTGGGCCCCTGAGTGCAGTGCTCTCTGGGGAACATATGGGGAAAGGTAGTCTCTCAAAAGCACTACCTTGAAGTGAATCCGGTATGCTATTGGCAGCCAGTGCAATGCTTTCAGAATAGGCTGGATGTGCTCCCACATAGAGAGACCCATCAACAGCCTGGCTGCAGCATTTTGCACCAGCTGCAGCTTCCAGATTCAGGACAAGAGCAGCCCCATGTAGAGAGCATTACAGTCATCTAATCTTGAGGTGACCATCACATGGATCACTGTTGCCAAGTCATTGCGTTCAAGGAAGGAAACCAACTCCCTGATCAGCTGAAGATGGTAAAAGGCTGACTTGGCAGTGGCTACTACCTGGGCCTCTATTGTTAGAGGCATCCAGGAGCACTCCCAGACTCCTAATCTCTGACGCTGGCACCAACTGCGCTCCATCAAAGGTCGGGAGTAGGATCCCTACCCTTTTTAGGGACAAAAGGTGAATCCATAGCTAGTTTAAACTCAGCCTGTTAGCCATCTAAAGAGATGTCATGCCAGAGCTAACTGTCTTCCTAACAAGTACAGTTTTCTTTTATCAAGGCTAATACCAAATTTATATGTATAGAAGATTAAAACACTATATTTATTGATCAATTTGAGATTGGAAAAAACCTGTTTGTATTCATATTCTGAGCTCCCAAAGGGACTAGCACAAGGACACAAGATACCACATATCACTGAAGTTTGCATCTTGAAGATAAAGAAGTACCAAAATAGCTAGACAAATACTTATTAGTGAGACAACTGAGAAGTCAAAGAATGTCTGATTATTTTCAAATTCAACTGTGATGAATATGGTCTTGACTTGTATTTGGGATTAAAGGATAAACTGCTGAATGACATTATGGAATTGCTCTTCTCCAATTCATCCTATTGGAGAGAAATGTGTATGGTTCCATGTGTGACCATTGTCACATACACTGTGCATATCCCCCAGTAGCACTGACACTTTATCCAATGTAGTTTTTGTAAATGTTTGGGAATAAAGCATACAACAACCTCTTCACATAATATCGGGATAAATACTTCTATCTGCACTTCCCTCAATTATGGATGGAGGCCACAATTCAACACAGAATTACGCTCTCTTAAATGATTTAGAATTGAACCTCCATTGATTGTGACCAAACAGTGCAAGAATGAGAGAAGAAGAAGAAGAAGAAGAGATTGGGTTTATCTCCCGCCCTTCACTACCCAAAGGAGTCTCAGAGCGGTTTACAAACACCTTTCCCTTCCCCTCCTCACAACAGACATCCTGTGAGGTAGGTGGGGTTGAGAGAGCTCTGACAGAAACAGTTCTTTTTCAAGGCCAGCTCTGATAGAACTATGGCTTGCCCAAGGTCATCCAGCAGATGCAAGTGAAGGAGTGGGGAATGAAACCTGGTTCTCCAAGATCAGAGTCCGCGCACTTAACCACTACACCAAACTGGCTCTCTAACACTTAGATCTAAATATACTTTCAAAAAAGAAAACATTTTACTAAAATAACAAAAATGTTCATACCCATTAACTGGATCCACAACAATTCCTCGAGGGTGAGTCATGTCTCCTTCTAACAAAGTTTTCCGACTTTGAGAGGCTTTTTCTAATCTGGCAACATTAATTGTTTTTCTATAGCCATCATTTGTCCAAAAAAGATTATTTCCAATCCAGTCTACTGCTATGCCTTCCACATTATCAAGATCTGTGTAAAGAACCATAATATTATATATCATTACTGTATTAACTCTTTCATAAAGTTCTAATTGAATTAGTTAATTTCAAATTGAACAAGCATGGTTAATTAGAACAGATATAAGTTTCTACTGCGATCTTGCTTATTGTCCCCAGCATATTCATCTCCAAAACTACATACTTTTGCTTGCAGTATCAGCATGTTATTATGGTCTAGCATGTTATATAGACAAAAGAACCTGTTAAAAAGAGCAGCATGGATCCAACCATGTACTTCCTTCAAGGACTGGCATGTCTGTTTGCAGAAGAGGGGGGTGATTTCCACCAGTTCCCCTCTCCACTACATATCTTCACTTTGCCCCTGTGCTGTTTCTGAAGGTCTGCTGACACCCAAGAACTTTTCGGGGGGGGGGGAGAATAGGAGAATCCCACTCTGTAAAGTCTGCATATGGTTGGATACATACCATTTAGATAATGGAATCTAAGTGGCATGTCAGCATGGCATAGTGGTTCAAATGTAGCACTTGAATCAGTCATTGAGTCATGAAGGTTAATAGACAGCCTTGGATAAGTCAAGGTTATTAGGAAACCAAAATGCTGCCTTGAGCTCCTTGGAAAAGGTATAGGATAGAAATATAAAAACACAAATATTCAGTCAAAGATATGAACATGATGGCTCCTACATATAGTCCACAATAGAGTTGCCAACTCCGGGCTAGAAAAGTTTTGGAAATTCAGCAGGTGAAGCCTTGAGACGGTAAAGTTTGGTGAGTGGAGGGACCCCAGCAAGGTATGATGTCATAGAGTCCACCCTCCAAAGCAGCCATTTTATCCAGGGGAACGGATTTCTGTCATCTGGAAATCAGTTGTAATTCCAGGAGATTTCCAGGTACCTCCTGGTGGTTGGCAACCCTAATCTGAAGCAGTCTGGGAATCAGTAGTGTTGATTTGGTATATGTGTATTATAGACATACATACATACTGCATTAATAGTATTAGTACATCCTACTTTAGTACATCCTACATTAGTACACCCTAAACAACTCAAATACAAAACCAATACAAAAGAAATTTCACTTAGAACTTAATCAGTGGAAGAATGGATATCAATTGTCTATCTATGTAACAGATGAATCAAGAATGGGAAAAAAGTTATATACAAAAAAAGTAGTTCACAAATAGCAAAATCAACAATACTTTCCTTTAGGTAAAAATCAAAAGGCCAAAGTAACAACTGAAGTTTAGTAATTAGCTCTTACGAACAGATGTTGTTGAGAAAACAGGCTTGTTACTACATAGGCATAATAAGGGGATTTTAATGAGCACCAATGTGTCCACATATTATTTTGCATGCACACACACACAATGCTGAAACAAAAACTTCTGAATTAAGAGAATCCTCTGGATAATACTGGTAGCCCAGAGAGCTACAGCGGAGGCATCTGTTGTTGAAGAAATATATAAATATATCTAAAAATAACTGTTCAAAGAATTAAAATATACATGGCAACATGCAGATCATTCTTTCAGATCATTAGAACAAAAAAATCTTTAGAACATCCAACTAGGGATGGGCATGAAAATGCAAAATGGAGGTTCATCCCAGTTCATGGTTTGGGGGGTCTCATGAACCACAAACCTTCCTATTTATTGAACCGGTTCATGGTTTCTGAGGTTTGTGGAGCAGTAGAACACCCCCCATGGGCTAGAGATGCCAAACTTACAACAATTCCACAGCTGACTCTCTTCTACCTGACCTACAAGTTTGATGAGGATTGGATGTGGGGGGCAGTAGTGGCCCCCCAAAGCAGGTGCCCCCAGGAAAGTGATCTTTGGGGAAATCACAGCCACAGATTCAGGAGTGTGTCACATGGACCGCCTGCAAGTTAGAGTCATCAAACTTGCAGCACACCTCCCTAGGATGCCTCCTACCTGCCATCCAAGTACAGTGAGGATTGTCTGTGGGAGGGATGCATACTGCCTGCCTCCTCATCTTAGGCATTGTTGCTGCAATCCTTCTCCTCGGGCCCAGGAGGCAGTCATTCACCTGCCTCACCCTGGAGACAGGGTTTTGGTGGGTGGCCCCCCACACCCCCTCAGGCAGGGGAGGTGGTCACCCAATCAAGAAGATGGAATCTGGGGGTGGCTATCCCTTCCCCTCTGGTCTGAGACACAGTTACCCAGTTGTGGAGATGGATTCTGGGGGTGGCCAACCCTTCCCCTCTGGCTCAGGAGGCAGTCACCTGCCCACCTCATCATTGTTGTTGTTGTAGATGGGGAAATCTTGGGTGCAGTCAAACAAGCTTGCTTATACAGGTGGATGTTTGAAGAGGTAGAGGTTTGCATACACTGCCGGCTCGCCCACTAGGCGAGCTAGGCGCTCGCCTAGGGCGCTGGGGTCCACAGGGGCGCCAAAGCGCCCCCGCCCCGCCCCCCGTGAGCCAGCGCTGGGAGGGAAGGGGCGCCCCTTCAAACGGGCGCCCCTTTCCTGGCTTCCCCCCGTCTCCAGCCGGCGGAAGGGGCTGGGAGGGAAGGGGCACCCGTTCAAACGGGCGCTCCTTCCCTGGCTTCCCCCCGTCTCCAGCCGGCGGAAGGGGCGCCCGTTCACTACTGCGGCGTGCTCAGGAAAGCCGGCGCTCCCCCCGTCTTCAGCCGGTGCTGGGGCTGGGAGGGAAGGGGCGCCCCTTCAAAGCCGGCGCTCCACCCCCCCCGTCTCCAGCCGGCCCTGGGGCTGGGAAGGGGCGGCCGTTAAACGGCCGCCCCTTCCCTAGCTTTCCTGAGCACGCCGCTAGTGCGGCGTGCTCAGGAAAGCCGGCGCTCCACCCCCCCGGTCTCCAGGCCCCACCGGGAGATTGGCATCCCCGTGGGGTGGGCGCCCCAGGCTGTCTTGCCTAGGGCGCCCAGACACCTGGGGCCGGCCCTGTTTGCATAGGTGGATGTCAGTCCACAAGGTAGGTATTGTACTATGAGGTAGATCTTGGTTCATAAGGTGGATGTTGCATGATGAGGTAAATCTTGGTTCCTGAGGTGGGTATTCTGCTATGAGGTAGGTCTTGGTTCCTGAGGTGGTGTTGCACTATGAGGTAGATCTTGGTTCCTGAGGTCAGTGTTGTGCTATGAGGTAGATCTTGTTCCATTAGGTGGTTGCTGTGCTTTGAGGTAGATATTGGTCCATTGTGGGGAGGCTGGAAATACCAATTATTGGAGAGGGGGAGACATGAACAGATGTGTGTGGATAGAGGAGGCTGGAACTGATGATTCATGGGGGGACACAATTTGTGAGGAGGCAGATGTGGACAAGTGGAGGCTGGAAGCAACAATTATTGGTGGGACACAACTCATGGGAGGCAGACATGGACAGGGGAGGCTGGAAGTGATGATTCTTGGTGGGACACAGGTTAAGAGGAGGCAGAAGTGGATGGGGGAAGCTGGAAGTGCCGGGTCTGGGGAGGGGGCAGAAAACTTGAAAAGGTGTATGTGGGGGGAAGTGGCCACAGCCAGACTCCATCTTCCAAACGAAGTGGGCCAGTGAGCGACAGAGCAGACCTCGAGCCAAAAAGAAGACACACCAACTCTAAAATGTAGCCCTGGGAAAGAGCGGCAACACCCAGAATCCATCTCTCCAACAGGGTGGGCCAGTGAGGGGCAGACAGGCCCTTAAGCTGACAGGAGACTTGCCAAGTCCAAAACAGACTCTGAACAGCAACCCCAGAGATGGAGGCATATGTAAATGGAGGGAGACTGGAAGCGACAATTCTGGGGGGGGGGGGGGCAGAAATCATGAGGAGGCAGGTGTGGACAGGGCAGACTGGAAATGATCATTCTTTGGGGGAAGAGATGTGTGTGGACAGAGAGAAGCTGGAAATGGCTATTCTTAGGGAGACATGACTTGTGAGGAGGCAGATGTGGACCGGGGAAGTGATAATTGGAATTGGAGGTTGGAAGTGACAATTCTTGAGGGGACAGAAATCATGAGAAGGCATACATGGACATGGGGATGCAGGAAGTGATGATTCTTTTGGGGACAGAAATCATGAGGAGACAGATGTGGACAGGGGGAGGCTGGAGGTGGCAATTCATGGGGGAACAGAAATCTTGAAGAGGTGGATGTGGGGAAGGAGGGGAGACAGGGGCCCTGGATCTTTATCCCCCAAGTTCCAGAGAGGGGTAGCCCAGCAGGGAGATGTTGACTTTAAGGAAGGTCAACTCATCCACCAGGGCCAGGTATGGGCATGAGTGATGGGGGCAGAGAATGTGGGAGAACACTCCCTCACTCTGGACACTGGTGGGGGGCAGGAGAAGGAACTCATGGCTACACAGTAAAGGTCAGGCCAGACGGCAGCCTTGAATGACCAGTACTTCAGGGGCTTGGCAAGGTACTCCTTCACCATCACCTCCACTAGGGCATGCCTGGCCTCCTCAATGCTGCTGACCTCCCAGCTCACCACTGGGGACCAGTACTGTGGAGATCCTTCCTGGTTGGGCATTTGGGGGATCAGGTACTGGGATACTGCTCCTCCTCCTCTTCCCCCCCAGACTCTTCCATCCCCTGTTCCCTCTAACCATATCAGTTGGCCTGCAGCCTCCAGACTTCTTTGCAGATATCCTGCCACCATTGCAGGAGCTCCGTGTTACAGAGAGCAATGTTGCCCTTTATATGGGGGTCGCAAATGCAGGCCATTCTGTACTTCCCCTCTGTCACGCACCCTGGGGTCTCCTGGGGATCTCCCCCCGTTGCCATGGCGATACTGGTTACCTCCTTCTTGTTGGACCCTCAATCATTGCTGGAGGGCATGCAGGGGAGGCTCAGGAGGATGGGGGTGGCTTGTAGGGGTCAGTAGGAAAGAGGGGCCATAGACCAGGGATTTAATGTGGAAGTTGCTTCACTTCCCTATCCCTTGGATTCCATATGCTTGTTTGTCTCTTTGCTCCTTCACATGGTCTCCTCCTCCTCCTCAGCCCTCTCCTTCCCCCCTTTTTATAGCTTCCTCGGCTCCTGAGCCACCCCTTCCACCTGGCCCCACCTCCTGTCAAAAAGGACAACACCGTCCTGCCCATGGTTGGCCCCACCCCTGTCTGTGCACTGGGCATTCCTTCCCTTGTGCCTGTGTTGGACTGTGCACTGCGGCTTGTCCGGGTTTGCTGGATGACTGCGCCTCCCTGCCGCCTCAGCCCACCGTCGACGGAGCTCTGCTGAGCTCCCACGGTCCCCACTGTTCCAGTATGGAGGCCAGCACTTGGTCCAGCCTGTGTATCAGGGGGATGGCTTGCCCCAGGCTGGCCATGAGGGAGCAGGGGATGTCAGTGGTGCCCTGGAAGGACACTATTTAGGAGAGGGCCAGCCAGTCATTGGAACTGATGCCGAGCTCATGTCCAATAGGCATGATGGGCATTGAGAAGATGACATCTGGCACAACACTCTTTTGCTCCAATCTTTGTCCAGGTTGTGTTCCAGTGGGTGCGCATGTCCTGTATGAGCTGGTGTTTGGGATCCCCTCCTTCCACCTGCCTCTTGTGTGGCCGGTGGGCAGACTTGACACTGTGAGAGAAGTGGGCAGCCAGGCACCAGCAGGTCTCCAGCAAGGACCACATCTCCAGTGTGGACACATTCCAGGTGGGCTTGACACTGCTCTTCAGCCCAAGAGCATCACTCACCACCAAGTGACAGCAGATTATGCCCTTGAGGTGCACAGTCTTCACCACCACCAGCATGTTGGTGCTGGTGTCCATAGCCAGGTAGCCATGGGTGATGTCAACCAAGGCCACCCAGTTCTTCAGGCTAGCATTAATTGCCATGGTGATGTTCTTTGCCATGTGGTCTACATCCATCTCCTGCTCATGCAGCAGAACAACTTTGTAGCCCATCATCAAGACTGCCCCCTAGTCTCAGGGCTCTGGTCTTGCCTCAGCAATCTGGAGGTCCTCCTGTTGCCACCATTAGTCAGTGGGGGAGAGATGGCCGTGCTGCTAGCTGCTCCACAGGTCTGCTCTGAAGTGCACGGTCTGCCCTCACACTTTGGACAGCTTGGCCTTGATCATCTCCACTGCAGAGCAGTGCATGGAGGGCAAGACTCACTGGCTCATGGTCCTCCATTAAGGGATGGAATACCATGGAGCAATGTAGTGCAGCAGCCAGCAAAAGGCCACATCCTCCACAATGGACAAAGGTTGGCAATCCACGACAAGTGATTGCCTCCTGAGCCTTCCCCTAGTCCTTTTGCTTGGCTGTGACAGTGTCCCCATGGGAATGACCTCCTGGAGGGTGGCCTGCCTGGAGGTTTCACTCCTACCCACAGCACTCACAGTGTGAGTCTTTTTGCTTGGAGAGGCCTCCCCTTCCCCCCTTCTTCCTGCCAAGACAAAGTAGGCCTTCTCTTCACCCTGCTGTGTGCCACTCTTTGCTCCAGAGGCTACAGACTTGGTTGTGCCCTTTGCAGGTGCCTTTGGAGGGTAGAGAATAATAAGCAGTGGGGGTTTGAGCCCCTCCGCATCTGAAGGTTGCACACCTAGCTCTCTGTCACACAACGGTTGTTGGAGAGGGTGCAGAAATGCTCCCAAAGTGTGGACTGGAAACGGGGACCCAAAATTGGGGCAGGCCAGAGGCTTAACCACTGCAGTGTGGTACTGGGCCAGGAAGACTGATGAAGGGGTGGCCTTGAGATGGAAACAGCCCCAAGGAGATGGGATGTGGAGGAGTTGGATTTTCCCCACCACCCCCTAATTCACCACTCTCAGATTCCTCCTCTGCAAACAGTTCTAGCAACTGCTCTGGTTTTGGCAGTACCAATAGCTCTTCTGCCTCCTAGTCCACTCCCAATAACACATGGGGCAAAAGAGACGCCTGGTGACACCCCAGTTCAGCTGGGCACCAGTGGGCTGGCAGGATGGGCTTGTTCCACAGGGATGGAGGCCTGTGGGACCGGGGGGGGTGGACGACTTTCCCCTGTGACAAGCACCCTGTCCCCCATTCTCACCTTGTTGACAATTGGGCAGGAAGGTGGGTCCTCTGCCTGGCTGTAATAGAGGGACAGGTGGTCGATCAGAGCCCTGAGCACACCAGACATTGCCCCAGCTTGTGACAGGTGTACAAAACTCCCACTGGGAGGGACTGTGTGAGTTCTTAGCCAAGGAACCCACTAGCTAAGCCCCTCTGCCTCATTTCAGCACAGGGATAGGTGCTTCAGAGCCCTGAATAAGCATCAACACTATTCACAGTACTGAGGATTACTTCCAGTTCCTTCCCTCTCTGCCTCTAACAGTTAACTTCCTCTCTGCCCCTCTCTTCCCCTCTGAAGTTCCTCTCTGCAACTTCAGCTGCATGGGAGCTGAAAGTAATTATCCATTCTGCTCCCATACAGTAGCACAGCAGCAGAATGGGAGCTCTCTTGTTGGTAGCTAGAGCTTTGGAAGGCATCAAGCTTTGGAAGGCCACTATTGGTGTTTCTAGGGCTTCAGAGGGCTGCAGAAGTCCATCCCCCCTGTTGCTTGGACAATTAATTCAGCTGCACCAGCATGTCTGGCTCACAAACTAGCGTCATGAACCATACACACTTCTGTGGAAAAAAAATGGTGGTTTGTGGTAGATGTAATCTCATGAACCAAGGCTCACAAACCATGAACCAGGTTATGTTCATGACAAAATTAGGTTCTTGATGAGTTTCCTAGCTATCCCTACTTCCAACAATATACCACCAAGCCTTTTCAACTGAAACACTGTTTATGCTTTCAGTTCCCGTAATGGGAATCCATATGGTCCTTTCAGACAAGTTCCCCGAAGTCTGTTAATATCCTACAACAACACCACAAATTAATGATGCAATGGTATTTAACTGAAAGGGGGGGGAGAACTCAACCCAAAATATATCTGTGAACCAAGAGGGTCAAGCTAACGCTATATAATATAAAAATACAAATTAATAAGGTATACATATGTTAAATCATACTATGATTAAAAAAAAGAGTCTACATTTCAGACTATTAAAAGCTTTTCCAATGCAAATATATTTGACAGGTAAACACTTTTTTAACTTAGGACCAAGCACGTTTTGGCCTCTTCGGGCCTTCCTCAGTGGTCATTATTCTCTATTTACAATGGCACACGTCCAAATACATGTATAAAAGGTTTTTTTGTATACACATATATATAGCCAGGTGTTGTTTCTTTATATGCTTATAGTTATGCTACGGGCTTAAGTGTTGGGCCATGCCAATTCCTCAAATTATTCTTGTATCAAAGATTTCATTGGTCTGGATGTGTGTCACCTCCATCAAAGGTAATGTTCATAATGGATAAAATCTCTTCTAATATCACACAATTGGACCCCCACTTGGCATACCAAGACTTTATTAGCAAATGGTGGCCTGTGTTAGAATGACTGGATTGTAACTCTGTTAGTAGGATTTCTTTTACATTGCTTGATAGTTATGAATTCATGAGATTGTAGTATAAATACTCAGACAGTTATTTAGTTTTCAATACTTATCTTGAATTCTACTTGATGTGTTATATTGCCTGGGAAATTTGGAACTATTGTTGTTGTTATAACTATTATTCTATACAATTCTATATTATACACTGTTGTTATTGTTATTGAAAATAATAAAAATGTTTAAAAAAGACTTGACATTTTCTAAATAATTAAATCTAGCAGATACAGAAGTAAGATCATTAGAAAATGAGCCCACCCTCTGATATAGTATCTTAATTTTGGTATAACATATTTTTAATCAATTCTGAAAGTTGCTTAGAGATGATGTTAGAGAAATACCAGCATTCTGATTTCTTTTTGATAAAAAGCCAATTTGTATTTCTTTGATATACAGCACATGACTAGAACATATAGTATGAGACTAGAATTAAATGACATATGCTATTTTAAAACAATGTGCACTCTGCCCCCACCACCCCATCTCCACAAGCATGTGATTGATTAGGCAATGAAGGGTACTACATACTAGATTTTAACAATTAGCTGATGCAAAGTAAAACAGGAATGTGACCTGTGCTTAGCAGACATGACAACAGTATAACTCTATTAACCATGGACACCCTCATATAGATCATTTTAAAAACAATTAAGAAACAATATTCACATTGGCTTAAGTACTATGGAACATCAGCCAGAACGTCTGCACATTACTAAGGATTGCAAATTATATCCTCTTTTCATGTGGGACAACAATGAGATTGGGAATGAAAGGAGCACCTAGGAAATTCCCACTATGCTCCATGGGTAAGCATTGTGGAAGAGAACAGAAATTATGGCAAAGCCAAAATTGACAGAAGCTGTTGCTAATTTTCCCATCTCACTTAGGATCTGCTATCTCAAAAGTGACTTCATGGCACTTCTCTCTCTCTCTCTCTCTCTCTCTCTCTCTCTCTCTCTCTCTCTCTCTCTCTCTCTCTCTCACACACACACACACACACACACACACACACACACACACACACACACACACGTTTTAAGAACAATAGTGACATCCAATGTAAATTATGTCTCAAGATCTATTACTGGGCTACAAAAACCTTCTAAATGGTTGCATTTCTTGCTGCCGTTTTCCCCACTGTGAGACTGTTAATTGCTAGACCGCTATTGCACTAGAGCAATTCCTGTGTTGTTGTTGTTTTTAAGCCCTCAAAAAATCCCAAAATCTTCAGGTGGCACATTCAGAGAAAAATGCAAGGAAAATGGTGGTTAACAGAGGAAAGTGTGCAGAAAACTCCCATGTAGACCAAGGCTGGTCTTACCTATGGGGCATCCAGGACAGCTGCCCTTAGCCTTACACTGGGCAAGCCAACAGCTGTCCATGGCTCTGCCGCTCTGTCAATGGAGGCAAAAGAAAAGGAAGAGATGAGTGGTCAAACCTACCCAACCACTCTGGGATTTGGGTACCAGTTGGCCAGATTGATGGATGCAGCATGAGCACACCTGCACCTTCTGGGGCTTGGACAGTGGCTGGGTCAGTGGTCATGCACATACATGTGACTGCAACCTTTTAGGGCTCAGGCAGCAGCTGACTGGCTCTATAATTGCAACATGTCCACCCTGTTTGGGGCTCAGGCAGTGGCTGGACAGGCAGTTGCTTTGAATGCTTGCCCTTCAAACCCCACTTTACACAAGGGAGGGGCTGCCACTTTCTTGAGCCTGGAGTGGCTCAGGTGGCAGTGATTTGAGGGCCTCAGCCTGGAATTTTGCCCAGGGTCCAGATGCAGACATTCAGTTGCCAGTGTGAATGCCTCTGCAAGTACAGAAGCAATGACTACAGAATGGAGAATTCTTGCTGTGTGGATGCAAAGAGATCAGTTTTGGGATCTTTTCAGCTGTTTCCAGAGTATTTCATTTTGTCCTGTCATGTTAATAGCCATGTACATTACAAAACAGTTATTCTCAGTTTCATGTTCGTTTTAAAACAAGGATATGACCACCTGAATCTTTTAAATCTAATTTAGCACTCACATAACTTATATAAATGCAGCACCCTACATGTACAATTTCCAGTTTTCCTACTGATAAACAATGTTTCAACACTTGTAACTTTTGTGTTTGCAACAGAAATTGACTAGACTCTAATGACTGAATGCTGGGAGCAGCAGCAGTCTCTCGAAGAAGTAGAAGAAGAGGAGGAGGAGGAGGAGGAGAAGGAGGAGATTGGATTTATACCCTGCCCTTCACTCAGAGTCTCAGAGCGGCTTACAATCTCCAGTTTGGTGTAGTGGTTAAGTGCACGGACTCTAATCTGGGAGAACCGGGTTTGATTCCCCACTCCTCCATTTGCACCTGCTGATGTGACCTTGGGTCAGTCACAAGCTCTGGCACAGCTGTTCTTGAAAAAGAGTAGTTTCTGTCAGAAGTTCTCTCAGCCCCACCTACCTCACAGGGTGTCTGCTGTGGGGAGGGGAAGGGAAAAGAGTTTGTAAGCTGCTCTGAGATGCCTTTGGGCAGTGAAGGGCGGGATATAAATCCAATCTCTTATCTTCTTCTTTCCCTTCCCCTCCCTACAACAGACACCCTGTGAGGTAGGTGGGGCTGAGGCTCTGGTCACACGGCAAAGGTAATTGTGCTTTGTTCCTGCTTTGTTTAAATTGGGAACATTTTTCTTCGCATTGGGCTGCCTAGATGCAGCCAGCCCCTCTCTTCCAGCACCCGCTCGCCTGCTGCTGCGCCATCCCTCCAGGCGATCCTGCTGGCCATGGGGGAGGCTCGGGCGGCTGCTGCTTCTGCTGACACTTTGGGGGGGGTGCCGCCGCCGCCATTGCCCCACGAAAACAGGCTCCGCCATATCCGCCATCTCTGCCATCCTCCTTGCCAGCCCCATCCAGGCTGCCAGAGCCCCCGCCTCTCGTTCCCACCTCCAGGGCCGTCTTTTGTGCGTTTTTTTTTTTTTAAAGCTTCCAGTTTGAGTGCTTGACTAAACATGCACTTAATAAATCCATTATTAAACATTAAATGGATTTATTAAGCACATGTTTGCTCAAGCGCTCAAACCAGAAGCTTTAAAAAAAAAAAGCACAAAGAGCGTTCAGACGGCCCTAATCACAATCATTGCGAAAGATGGGCTGTCCAGATAGGCGAAATCATGCATTCAAAGCGGAAGTGCCAGGAAAACACTTGATTTTCCAGGGGTCAGGAAAACCCGGCATCATTGCGCAAGTGAGCCTGCTTCGGGGTGGGAGGCAGATTGGCACATGTGAATGTGAAACTGACATGCACAAGGAAACAGCAGCGAATCCCGATCAAAATGGCAGTGTGACCGGACCCTGAGAGAGCTTTTTCCAAAACTGTCCTTGAGAGAACAGCTCTGACAAAACTATGGCTTGCCCAAGGTCATCCAGCAGCTGCAAGTGGAGGAGTAAGGAATCAAATCTGGTTCTCCCAGATTAGAGTCCATGCACTTAACCATTACATCAGATTGGCTCTCACCAAACTGCTGCTTGGAGTGACGGTGACCAAAGAAGGCTATGAGTGAGACTGGGCAGCCCTACACTAGGCACAGTAACAGGAGATCTATGACTGTGACCGATTTCCCACAAGCCGCTGCTCCACCCTTGTGTTTCCCTTCCCCCCGACTACATTAGTCAACTTCCCACTACTTGCTGTGCGGCCATATTCTACCCCACAGCTTTGCCTGATTTCCCCCATGTCTACTCGAACCTCAAAAAACAGGATCGAGTAGACGTGTGGGAAATCAGGTGAAGCTGTGGGGCAAAATGTGGCCATGCAGCAAGTAGTGGGAAACTGACTAATATAGTTGGGGGAAAGGGAAGCACAAGGGTGGAGCAGCGGCTTGTGGGAAATCGGTCACAGTCATAGATCTGACGTGCGGGAAATCAGGTGAAGCTGCGGGGCAAAATGTGGCCGCGCAGCAAGTAGTGGGAAACTGACTAATGTAACTGGGGGAAAGGGAAGCGTGAGGGTGGAGCAGTGGCTTGTGGAAAATCAGTCTGTATATCCAGCTTTCAACTAGAAGATAATAAATAGCTACAGCCTCTTCCCCAAATCTGGACTGAGGCCACAACACAGCAGGGAAGGGTGCCATGCTCCACACAGGATGCAATGCTCCCACAATTGCTATTTGCCCCATGGGAAGAGCATGCAGATAATAAAGTGGGGACATGGCTTAGTGGCACAGCAGTTTCCTTGAATGTGCAAGGTCCCAGATTCAATTCTAGGCATCTCCAGTTAAAAGGATCTGGCAATAGATGATATAAATGCCCATGTGGGACCCCGAAGACCCTGCTATTGAGTTAATAATGACATACATTTATTTAAAATATTCCTATGCTGCCTTTCCACATAATTCGGGTCCCCAAGGTGGTAAACATTAAAACATTCCAAGCATTTAAAACAATTTAAAACACCAATATAAATACATATATTATTTAAACCAATTAAATAAAACATATGCATACATAAAAACAAACAGGGGGGATAATAGGGATTAGTGATTAATACCAACCAACCAAAAAAAAAAAAAAAGTCTTCAGCTGCTGATGGAAGATAACAATAGAGGGAGACAGACAGACAAATTTGCCTGGGAAAGAAGTTTCCAAGTTTTGGTGCCATGATGGAGAAGGCTTTTACACAGGTTGGCATGTGGCTAGCCTCAGATGGTAGGGGCATCTGAAGCAGAGCCTCTAAAGGCAAGTGGAGTGGTGGCATAGGCTCTCATGGGAGTAGGCGATCCTTCAGGTATGTTGGTCCCAAGCCATACAGGGCTTTAAATATCAATGCCAGAACCTTGAATTGGAATCAGAAGCTGCTGCAGCCCCCCCCCCCGAGCATCTGCTTGGCAGAGCATCTGCTTGGTATGCATAAAATCACAAGTTCAATCCCCAGCATCTCCAAATAAAAGGATTAGGTAATAGGTGGTATGAAAGACCTCTGCTTGAGACCCTGGAGAAACACTGCTAGTCTAAGAAGATAATAGGGACCTTGATAGACCAATGTTCTGATTCAGTTTAAGGCAGCTTCACATTTTGTATCAAATTAGAAGCCAGTGTAGAAGAAACAAGACTATGGTCTCTATGACCCACTCCATTCAACATCCTGGCCAAGTATTCTGTACCAGCTGTTGCTTCTGCACATTTTTCAAGGCAGCTCCATGCAGAGCACTTTGCAGTAATCTAATCTAGATGTTACCAGGGCATACATGATAGTGGCAATATCTTTAATGACCTGGGAGGGCCATTGCTGACTCACCAGCCATATACCCTTTCACTGTCAGGAACTCTTCCCTCTTTTATCTTATTTGGAATTATTCCAGGAACCCTGAGCCATCACCCCTAATTCATCTGCTCAGAAATCGGTACTTATTACTGATTTTTACATCATGCCCCAACAGGATGTATGCCTAGCTCCTACCTCTGCCTGTCCCCCTCTTTTCAAGCCTGGAAACAAACAAAACAAAAAAAATAACCTTTTCCACCGTCACCACTTCACAAGTTAACAAACAGATCTGAAGCCAAGTAGTAATTGATTATAAGAACAACTATGAAGCAGGAAAGGAATTTATGACTGAGCACCAAATTCCCCTATCAACTAGGTATAAAATCCTTTCCCCAAATGCACTTTGGGGCTGGCTTTAAACCTCCATTGGCATGTGCTACATGTCATTGCTTCTTTGCTTTTCAGGGTTACATGCTAACCTGTCACTTGGACTGTCTAATTGTGTTGGACTCCCCCCACTACAAACACAGATGTGGCAAACTGGACTTTCAGGAACAATAACTATAAATCTCTTTTGAGGGGTTCTCTCTCTCTCTCTCTCTCTCTCTCTCTCTCTCTCTCTCTCTCTCTCTCTCTCTCTCTCTCTCTCTCTCTCTCTCTGCCTAAGTGGTAACTTATTTACAGTGCCGGTGCTTGAAGGAATATGCTTTTTAGTGGTGCTTAGGTGTTGAGTATTGGATACTTGGTATTATTTGACTGCTTAATACTTGCTAATTCATCTGCTCAGAAATCTGTACTTATTACTGATTTTTACTTCATTCAGGCTTCTGATATGCCTTCCAAACTTTCAGTGACACTTCCATGATCCTAAATGTCTTTGCTACTGGCATGTGGATCATTTTGATGAACTGTTGTTTTTTTTGCTTTGGTCAGTCTTAAAAACCAAAACCAGCAGCTCCCTAAGCAAGAAATGAGGGGTGTGGGAGTAATCAGGGCTCTTTTTGTAGAAAAAGCCCAGCAGGAACTCATTAGCATAATAGGCCACACCCAACAGCAGAAACTCATTAGCATACTAGGCACACCCCTGATAGCACAGCTCATTAGCATATTAGGCCACACACCCCATGTTACCGGAAGTGTGGTCATCCAGCCACATCCACCTTTTGCTTCTTATTCTGTTTACCTTGCTTGTTGTCAAAACCCAGGGCTTTTTTGGTAGCAGGAACTCCTTTGCATGTTAGGCCACACACCCCTAATGTAGCCAATCCTGATGAGTTTCTGCTGTTGGGTGTGGCCTGTTATGCTAATGAGTTCCTGCTGGGTGTGGCCAACTCGGGAGCCAGCTGGAACTCCGTTCCTGTGCGTTCCTGCCCAAAAATAGCCCTGGGAGTAATGTTGCTTATTTATGCAGGGCAATTTTGGAGTGGATCTGGGTTCCAATTGTAGAAAAGATGCTTATCTGTAAGGAACATGTCATCTGAGCAGGTACAGTAACAGGCTAGCCATTCCCTCCATCACCAAGTACTGATGCAATTCATCCCTGTTTATACTAGAAGATCTGCCAAGAATAACAATTGATGTGATATGGCTAGAAGTCATATTAATTTTTAAAAACATGAAAAATACATTGGCAAATGTTCTGTAGCAGCATTTTAGAATTAGGAAACTAGATGGAACACTGTCTAGTCCAGGCACCCAGCTTCCGGGATCTTGGGATCTTATTTGACCTTAAAAGATGCCAGAAATGTTGCCCTGTTAATTATGCACCATGACACTTAGGCTGTTCTTTCTTTAGATGATACTTGATCATTACAGGGATCAAAATATTATTTTACAGAATTCACTGTTAAGGAGAACCATTCAGTTTTCAGGGCTAATGAAGAAAACATCCATTTAAGAAACCTGATTTTCCACACTAGTGAAGGCTTAACTACAAACTACATTTCCTCTGGATCCTTGTGATCAAATATGCATTATGATATCTGTGTTGGGAAATTAATTCCCGGTACACATCTGGACCTGATTTGGATTCAGCACAAGGAGAGGGAGATTAACCCTTCCCCCTTTGCCATTTTCCTGACCTCAAGCAGCCCTAGAGGGCACTATTTGTCTGATTAGGAAAACTAGGTGAGCCTCATCAGTGCACACCGGGCACCCGACAGGCTGGTAAGGCAAGTGAAAGCAATCCACTTCCATATCAGGGTTTTTTTTAAAAAAACAAACAAAATATTACTCTTTTCTCTTTCTCTCTTCAAATGATCTACTATGTAAAAAGCTCACTGAATGTTAAAAAAAAAAAAACTAGCACAATGCAGGAGTGTGGTTATGCTAAAATCATCCCTCTTCCCTCACTGCCAGGAGCTATGGTTCTTAAACGGTCCTCTCAATTGCAGGGTCCTATGGAGCCAGATCACAGGTATCAAACCAGTGAATCATGACGATGACTATGAGAAATCAAGTGCATCTCATGATGAGACAGCTAGGTTCTCATTGGAAAATGCCACGTGTGGCGTTCAAGAACTCATCTTGTGACTCTTTGGGATCTCTCATAGCCAGTTTAAAATTAATGGCTAGTGTCTTCAGGACAATAACTCTGGACCTTCTTCAACCTCCAACATGAAACCATACATGCTCTTCAGTACAGGCAGACTATGAATTCCTCCTGTTATGCTTCCTGTCCCTTACCTTGCCTCCATACCATCTTTCTCCATCTTCTCCCTTGCTTTGTAGGGGGAAAGAAATCTCTGGAGTCAAAATCAAGACTTGCACATGAAGAAAAAGAAGAGTTGGTTTTTATACACCACTTTTCTCTAACCTAAGGAGTCTCAAAGCACGTTACAATTGCCTCCCCTTCTTCTCCCCACAACAGGCACTTTGTGAGGTAGGTGGGGCTGAGAGAGTTCTGAGAGAACTGTCACGGGCCCAAGGTCGCCCAGCAGGCTTCATGTGAAAGAATGGGGTATCAAATCCAGTTCTTCAGATTAGAACCTGCCACTTCAGCTCTCACTATGGGGACATTTACTCAGATAGACCCTTGGGTCATGATAGGGATTTTGTAGCTGTTGTTTTGATGTGGGAGACCATTCAAAAATGCAATTCCTTCCCCACAGCCTAAAGTAACACCATCCAGAATTCTACCACTTCTTTTGTACAGAATGTATTGGGGTTCTTACAATCTCCTTTCTGCTCATAAAGATCCACTTGAAAGAATATCCTTGCTCAAATAACTGAAATCTGTAAACTGAAATCTGAAACTGAAAACTGAATAACTGAAATGTTTACTGGCCTTTCTCCTAACATGCATGCTTCAATTGTGCCTTGCACACATATGCTTACAAACCTACAAAACCATACCTGAGCAGCCTCTTTGCACAAGATAAATCAATATATGGAGATAAGGAACAAAGTCTGTAACTGTAATCTTGCTCACCTTTCCACACATTGGCTGGTCAGATATTGTAGGTGATTGCACAGAAGTAGTGATGCTTATACTAGTGGACTGATACCAGGCCTCTAGCCCAGTGGTTACTAAACTGTCCTTTTTCATCCCAAGCAGCCAAATCTTCTCACCTGTGACTTTGGCATATTGTATTCCAACAGCTTGTATGAAACACAGCTTTATACCTCAGGGTAAAAAATGCTTGTTATTTTTGTACTGTTGGCCATAAAATATAGACAGAGGGCTCAGATATGGTGCTGATTCACTTACAGTCCATCCCTATTTTATGGCATTCAGGCCATTCAAATCTGTTAAGATTAACTGAGTGAAAAAGTGAAGGTAAGCTAAGATTCTTAAGACTCTAAGAAGTAATTAGTTTTGCATTCTAAAAATTGTTGGACAATCAGAAGGGAAAGGCTATAAAAGCACACAAGTAGTCTACCATGATTTTGGATCAAAATATGAGTGAACTTAGTATGTGATTCTCACATACATTCCAAAAAACTGTCAGTCATTTCCCTGGAAATATATATATATATATCTTTTAAGAAATACACTTAAAATAAGTAATATTCTAATTTAAGTAATATGTCTTTTTTTGTACTATTTTTAAGGCCGAGGACAGACTGGCAATTTGCCCCGGTATCGAGTCGGGGCAAAAAAAACCCGGAGTAAACGATACCGGGTTTTCCCGTCCACACAGCGGGGGCCTCTGCCGGAAGAAACGGGACGGAGGCGCGCGGGAGCGTTCAGATTGCCGTGCCGGAGGCGCGCTATATTCGCTGTTTCCCCATTATTTCGGCTGTGGGCGTATGTGCGCATGAGCGCTTGAGCGCTCATGCGCTCATGCGCATAAGTGCATTTCGGCGATTTTTTTTTTTTTTGCCCTGCAACGCCGGCACCGCATTGGGCAGTGGAGCGGAGCACAGCCAATCACAGTGCTGCTGCCTCGTGCCCAACGCGGGTTGCTCCCGGCTTTTCGCCTGCGCGTTCAGACTCCCCGGAAGCGGAGAAACACGCGACGAACGCAGGCTTTTGGATTTGCGAAGGCTTTTATCAGGTGTTTTTTAATCCGGCACTGAAGCGCGAGGGCTCCGGTAAGCTCCGGGTGGGGGACGCCAGGCAGATGTGCCTGTGTGAACATTCCATTTAATCCGATATTGAGTCGCTGTCAGCCCGGGTCCCATCCCGCGGCAAATTGCCAGTCTGTCCTCGGCCTAAATATACTACTGTCCTAGCAATGGAAACTGGTTGCAGCTCTGACATTACTAAGCAAACATCCCAAAAGGTGATTCTTACAGTTTCACAGAGTCCCAGGCATACACCAGAATGCCTTTTTTGGTGGTGGTGAGGATCCTGCAAAATCCACAATCATATCTGACCAAACTCTTGAATACAGCTGGTGGTTTACTTACATAAATACAAACGACTGATACTTTAAATAAATTATTTTAATATATTTCTGTGACTTTTACTCTTTATTCCTATATTCTTTTTAGCTATTGAGAACATAAAAGTTTGCTTCCAAAACCTCTGTATAGAATACTTATTTAAAGGGAAAAGCCAGAATATCATTATCATAAATGCGGGGTTGGGTTTTGAACCTGATCTACAATTTAAATTAGAGAATAGTACACCTATTATGTATTGACAATGCTCATGTTTTATTTAAATGTATGTTTTCATTATATTTAGGAAATATATATAGTTTCTTTCCTATTGTTAAAAAAGTCTCCCATAGAAACTGAAGAAAATCCCATTAGTGTGTTAATGCATGCAATGAAATGTCCATAAAATAAAGCAACAAGTTACAAAATGATAACAACAATAACAACAACATCTGTACTGTACTATTAGTCAACTCAGCAAAGGAGATAAAGTACAGCAAAATGTTATCAACTAGAAAAGATTTAATTCCAATGTGGTTTGAGTAGCATAGCTGAAACTTTTCTTTGAAACATATTTCTAGATATAACTTGCTGATGAGTGAAGGTGGTGAGATGATTGTCTGCAAAATGTCTTTGGTGTGTATGATTTACACTAGCGATATCTTGGAAATATGCTCCTTTGTGAGTTTGATACCAGTTGTTGCCTTCTGTTTATAGACAAAACGGGTTTGGGGGGATATCTGGGCATGCACAATGAAACCATGCACTAAAGAAAGATGCTTATACTAATAACAAAGTGTACTTTGCAACAATGTTCTTGCACCTCTACCAAGCATGCTTTAGAACATTTATATTTTAAAAAAAGTTTGAAAATAGAAAAAATACATAGCTATGTATTATGAAAGTATGAAATAAAAATAATTTTAAACTAGAGAAACAACACTGTAAATGCCACATTCCTAAAACATTTGGGCAAAACTTCCCAGTTTTGATCAGATAATTTCCTTCCCACTAGCAAAATCTTTCTGATTTCCACTTACCATCTTTTAAGATCGTTTCACGCTCTGTGCCATCAATTTTCTGACGCCCAATCAGGAAGCTGGTAGTGTCAGCAAAATAAATGTAACTGGTCTCAGCATGAAAGTCCAGAGCTCGAGGATTTACAAGGTTTTCTATGGGGATCATGTATTCATCAGCTATTTTGCTATTCAGATCCATTCCCCGGATGATTCCTGGGCGTCCCTTTCCATAAAACAGGAACAACTCATTCTTTGGTCCTGCACAATAAAGATTACAAAGATAAACCACCATTACTGCCTAATTTCTTTACAATAAATACTGTAAGTACTGTCACTTTTTAATTAAACGGTATAATTGGGGGGGGATGTTAAATTCAATACCTAGAAATTAAACTCTAAAATATTCTAAATGTATCTAAACTTAAGATGATTGGTTAATTACATTATCTTAATTGAAACACAAATTACTCCTGTGACTGAACTACATCTAATTAATCACTGCCTTCTTGGTAGCAATACTGCAAAACCTCAATAGTTCAGAGGATAATGTTATAGGCAGAGTAAAATGGGCATATATAATCTTGCAAGCATTTTACAGTTCATTAAGATCTACTGGCTGCTGCAGGAAGCATGCAACATCTTTTAACTCTCACAATACTGTAAACATCAGTAGATTGTCTAGACTGTGCCAGATCCTTCTTCTGAAACCAGAGTCTGAAGCACAACAATAGAAGTATTTTGCTAAGTAGAACTGATTTATTCTGCCAACATGAATGTATAACATACAGGTATCAGCTCTATTGTTTCTTGTAAAACCTAATGCCTTTAAAAAGGCATTCCAGTCTACCTTTATACAGAGGGATAGCCATGTTAGTCTATTGTAGCAAAATAAAACAGAAGTCCAGTGGCACTTTAAAAGTCAACATTCATTCCAACATGACCTTATGTTTCATTTCCCTTTATACATACCTTCCTTGCTGTTTTTAAAATATATATAACATCATGAACACCAGTTAGTTCAGGGATCTCCAGCATGGAACCTATGGGTATCATGGTGCCTGGCACCTGTCCTGTTGCCCACCAAGTGTTTTTAGAAAGTGGGCAGAGCCTGATGGGGCTTATGCCCAGCAAGGTTTCTGAATGGCCACTGGAGATCTGACAGGGTGTATGGATTCAGAAAAACACAATGTGGGGAAATTTGGGGGACAATCAGACTTCAGGTTACATTCCTCTGAAAAACAATGCAACCAGCACATTCTTATCTTATCATAATAAAACAAAGTTAAAGTCCAGTGGCATCTTTAAGACCAACAAGGTTTTATTCAAGATATGAGCTTTTGTGTGCATGCATACTTTCTCAGATAAACTGAAATGGGTCTTTGCATATGTCTAAACATTGTCATTCAGTTGTATGCTACTTTGCTGTTCACCTATGTAAAGGCATCTGTCTATATATATGAACTGTTAACTTCCATTTTGATATATCTGAGGAAGTGTGTTTACATACGAAAGCTTATACCTTGAATAAAACTTTGTTGGTCTTAAAGGTGCCCCGGACTCTAACTTTGTTCTATTGCTTCATATCAACATAGCTGCTTAACTGGATCTGTCATCCCATCGTAAAATAGCACAAATTTATTTTGTAAGTATACTATCATTTCCTCTAGCTATCTATGGCACACTAGCTTTTATTCACTGCGGATATTTTTCCATTTTAGCCAAGATCAGAAAATAACTATACTGCTTTAGCTTTAAGCATATCACAGCCACTGGCCAAAGCCAGGAAATACTTCTATAAAATTACTCAGACTTTTTTGTTGAGCACATGTTGGAAATATAAGCTGCACTGTAGTTAATGTTTTTAGTTATAAATTAACATGATTTCAGTGACTCCTAATTATTTTAAAAGCCTTCTATAATTTGCATAGGCCAAATTCAGATTACTTTAAGAAGGCAACAAAAGTCAAGAAGCCCTGGGACATTTTAAGGTTAAAAATGAACGATAACCAAAAGCCCTTAATGTAGCTCAGGAAGGATATACTAGGATTATAACAAAGACCGTCATTGTAGCACATCATAGGAGACGAGGATAACAAGATGTAGCTGGAGATTCCAAATGGGAGGTTGCTGTTGTTTATCACAATGCTGCCACAAATCTAATTTACTCACTTCTGTTGCTGAAGGGTGCCAGCCAACAGATTACAAAAGGGAATTGAAAAAAATGGCATGTGAGCAAAATGGCAGGTACATATTGCCAACCAGATATGACTGACTAGAAAAGCTGGTTAGTGCTGTCGTTGCTGTTGATGATGATGCTAATTAACACTCAGGATTCCACTCTGACATATTAGCTGCTGGCAAAGCATTTGATTTTAAACAACATACTTTTGCATGACCTGCCATCACTTCCCAAGACGAAGCCCATCCTGCAGCGACAAGTTCTGGTTTTGTAGCTGCTGCTGAGCAGACAGATGTGCGAGCATCCCCCTGGCATTCCATATAGGTCTGGCTCACACGCATGACTCCTGACTGCAACAAATGAAAACAGCAGGTTGGAAATCCTTTAAATGCAAGGCTATCATATGCATCAGTCTGGAGAGAGATTAAGAAGCAAAAGGACAAATCAGAATACCAAATGCTTTTTTTGTACACTCTCCAAAGCAAGGCAGTTTCAAATGGTGCTTAATAAAAAGGCAAGCAGTATGCAGTCCACAAACAGTACACACCTCAGTTTCAAACAGGGCACAGATGCAATCATTATGGTTAAAACAGTCCCAACACCTAATCACGAGGGAAAAAAATAGGTGTGTATTACAAGTGTGTATTATATACCATATTAAAATGGTAAGCACTCCTTGCTTTCGGCTCCTGTAATTAATTATAATTCTTCAGTCATCCATGTCTATTTCAGTGCTTCTGGTTAAATGAGATTTCCTTTCCTGTCTAATGCTGCCATTGCTGTGGAGATATTGCATGTGATGGCTGTGTGACTTTAGAAGCACCAATTGTACTCACCATTATGTCACTGATATTAAGAAATATAATCCACCATGGCCATATGCCCCTATTCTTAAAGACTGCTTTTGTTTATTAGTTCTTTCTATGCTGATTGTTTTCCCACTATGCTTATGATGCTGCAATGCATAGCTATAATCTTAAAAGGGTCCCAATCTTGTTGAGCCTGTGGACTGGGGGATGGGCATGAAATGGCTCATGAACTAAAGTTCATGATGAATTTTGGCTGGTTCATGGTTTGCAAACTTTTAGTCCTGTTCATAGCAGCTTATTGTGGTTTGTGAATGGATAACTTTCCAGACAGACTGGCACAACTCAATTAAACTGTTTACAAAACTTGAGTGCAATAGGGGGGTCAGAATTCTCCAGTCATGGAAATACCAGTAAGAGTCCTCCAAAGCTTAACAGACAGTGTCAGGTGCCAGTCACAGAGTTCCCATTCTGCTCTATGGGCTCAGAATCCTATCTATCTCTATCTATCTATCTATCTATCTATCTATCTATCTATCTATCTATCTATCTATCTATCTATCTATCTATCTATCTATCTATAAAAGAAAGTCCCCTCACCTTAAAATCAACATCCAGGCCAAACTCCTGGACCTAGAAACATGACATTCGGTGACTGCACTACTACCATGACATAGATGCTCACTAAGAAGGGATTTTTAGAAATTTGACCCCCATTGCTTCCTATGTGGCTGCCAGGCTGCTGCCTCCTTGCTCCCCCTACTCTCTGATTGGTCAGCTGCAGAGCTCAGTATTCTGAGGTAAAAAAAAAAACAAAAAAAACAGTTACAGGAGACTGCAGAGAGCTAATGACAGTTTAGAAAATCAGGAATGGCCAACCAACTGTGAGGTGCAGCAATGCTGTTGGCCCAGCCTCCCTGATAGCTTGAAACACACTCCCCCACCTCCTACACCTGACAGGCGGCTGTCTGTCAGGTGCAGCAGCAGGTGCATGGTACTTAAAGCCATCAGGGAGCCCACCCTAGTAGTAATGCCTTAGTGATCCTGCTGGCCCAGCCTCCACAATGGCTTGCAATACCCCTCCCTCTCCTACACTGTACAGGCAGCTGCCTGTCAGGTGTAGGAGAGGGAGGTGGGATGTTTACAGCCATCAGAGAGGCTTGCTCAGCAAGATTGCCTTGGTGCTGTGGTGGGTCCAGCCTTCCCGATGCCTTTAAACACAATGCCCCCCTTACATCAGACAGGTGGATGTCTGTCAGGTGTAGGAGTATGGCCATAGTACTTTAATCCATCAGGGAGGCCATCCCAGAAGAATCATCTTAGCGCTGCTTTCCCATCCTCCACAATGGCTTTAGCCACACTCCCACCCACTATGGAAATATACTCAAAATGTGTAAAAAAGTGGTTTCCTGTATTAGGTTATTTAACTTCTCACAATGTGGGTTCTAGAAAATTCATTCATAGGAACTTGCTTAATATCTGATTGCTCAGATGTTGTTTTGAATATGTAGTTATGTCCCACTTCTTAAATG
Organism: Gekko gecko; assembly: GCA_029375565.1. Classification (NCBI taxonomy): domain Eukaryota; kingdom Metazoa; phylum Chordata; class Lepidosauria; order Squamata; family Gekkonidae; genus Gekko; species Gekko gecko. The sequence continues at coordinate 56,080,492 of JAPDNY010000003.1, read as the reverse complement.
TAACATAAATGAAAAGTATTTTTTTAAAAAAAGGCTATGACTTGCACACACACACACCCAAATTCAATACTCAGGCCAAACCTCTCCACCAAGAAGCCCAAAATTAGGGGAGTACATTCCTACCATGACATCGCCCCCCACTATGAAGAGATTTCTGAGAAACATAATCCCTAAGGGGGTAAAAAGGGGGAAATTTTTTTCCTTCAATTGTTTTCCATGTGCTTGGCAGGCTGCTGTCTCCTTGCCCTCCCACTGGTCAACTGTGTAGCTCAGAGTTCTGAGGTAAAACATTCCTGCTTGCACTACAATCTTCTCCATTAGAATTCCTATAACAAATGTTACATTTCAAACTTCACATCACCAGTATTATAACTGGATTTATGGAACTTAAATACTGTAGTGAAACACCGGTATATAAAAGGCAAGCTGTGCTGGTGACGACTCACCCACTCTCCCATTGGAGACTCTCCCATTCTTACAATCCCACTTTTGATGCCTTGCACGTTGGGAGTTGAAGTTCTCAGCTGGCCTTACTGCAACCATAGCAAAGGGAATTAGAACTACAACTCCCAAGTTGGGAGTCCCAAGAGACCATAGGGCATTATCAGGGAGTCAGTTAAACTGTTAATCAGTTAAAGTGTTAAATAGGAAGTAGCTTTGGAATTGAAAGGGGTTGGGGAAAAAAGGGAAGACTTGGACATCTCTCTGAATTACAATTGATCTCCAGACTACAGAGATCAGTCCCCATGGAGAAAAATGGTTGCTTTGGAGGGTGAGCTCTCCAAACTGGAATCCTTCAACAAATCTCACCCTCCCCTTAGTATTGCCAGCATCCAGGCAGCACCTGGAGATCTCCAAAATCAGTTCTCCTGGACAAAATGGCTGCTTTGGGCAGTGGACTCTATGGCATTATACCCTACTGAGGTCCCTCCCCACCTCAAACCCTTCCCTGCCCAGGTTCTACCCCTCAAATCTACACGTATTTTCCAACCCAGAGTTGGCAGCCCTGTAACTGGCTACGGAACTGCTTTCCAGTCCCTTGGAACCCAGAAAACATGGCATTTGAGGAGGTCCTTTTCTATCTTAGCTGCCACTGCATAGCCTGAAATCAACATAAGTCAGGGTGGAGGGAACCACATGCAGCTGTCCTCCCATACTACCCACTAGGGGCAGCAAAATGACTTGAGACAGCCCTGCCTTATAGCTAAGCAGAAAGAAATAAAAATAGCTCCCCTCCCGCTATTTTCCCCTTCCCTCCACTGCCCCACCAGCCAGAGCTGGGACATTCACTTGGAGCCTCTTTCTAGAGCTCGTTGTATTTCTTCCCACAATGGGCCTTACTCCTAGTGCTATATATTTAGTCAGTTCCCCTCCTAACCCTCTGCTCTGTTGGCTTGAGACAGTAAAAGAGAGAGGCATGGAGCTTGTGTAGATTAATTGTTTTCTGCTTGTGATCTACTCTCTGCTGCTGGGGTTTGGATGTAGGTGGACTACAGTTCTGAGACACCAAGCCTCTCTGCTTGTGCTGAGCAATGGGGCTTAGGTACTGGATTCCTCATCTGAGGACCTAAATTTTATACCCCCACCCCTTCCTCATTGTGATCTGCTCTCTGCTGCTGGGTTAGGGTGTAGGTGGACTCAGGGCTCTGAAACAGTCTTTCTGCTCACACCAAACCCAGAGGTTTAACTGGTGGGTTCCTCAGATGAGGTCCCATATTTATATATCCTCCCAGGGCTTGGGTGTCAGGGGTGGTCTCTGGGCTCTGAGCTCTCTGTTCCAGTCAAGCACAGAGGCTTAGCTGGTGGGCTCCTCAGACAAGGGCCCACATTTATACCCACCATTCCTGATTGTGAAAACCGTGAGAGTGGGTGGAAGGGGTGCTCATTGTGAGGAGCAGAAGCCCTCCCCCTGCATACCAGAAGCCCCTGTCCCAGGGCACCAAACCCAGCCTGCCCCCCAAAGCCCCAACCCAGTAGGTCATCATTAGGTGTCTCAGTGGCTCCTTCCCCTGCTCTGTTCATTGGGCTCTCCCAGGAGGAAAAAGAGTTTTTAGCAGCACTTCCCAGACATCAGCATTTGCTAAGTCTTTGGAGAAGTCTCTGAGAGCAGTGGTTCAGAGAGGGGGGCATCTTCCCCTTCCACATCCCAACTCCCGGCTCCTCATGCTGCTTTAAGCACACCACCCTCAGGCATCACCAAACCCAGTGCCAGAAAACAGCTATGCCTCCCACGTGTTCCAATCACGGGGCACTGTTTCAGTCTGGAGGAGCACAAACACCCAACACCTGTCTTCCTCTATTCTCCACAAGAACCTGCAAAAGGTACACCCCACTTTGTTGCTGCCAGAGGAAGGAATGGCATGCAGTGGGAAGAGGAAGACACCCATCCCCTCTCAGCAGGGACAAGCAAATAGGGAGAAGGAAGCCCCTCCAAGAAAAGTCCACCACACTTGGGGTGCCATGAGTTGGACCCCAAGGCAGGCCATTCTCCAAGAGATCATGCCTCCAGGGATGCTGATAGTGCCACCCAAAAGGGCAAGGAGGAGGGCTCAGAAAGCACTCACTCACTGTGCTAACCCTTCTCCTTTGTGGAGGACATAGCCTTTTGCTGGCTGCTGCATCACCTGGCTCCATGGTATTCTGTTCCCACATGGAAGGCCATGAACTGGCAGCTCTTGCCTGTCATGCACCACTCCACAGTGGCAGTGGTCAAGACTGTGCTCTGCAAAGCATAATGCTGAACCATTCACTTCACCGTGGACATCTGGAACAGCTGGCAGCATTGCTACCTCTCCCTCACTGCCCACTGGGGGCAACCAGAGAACTTGGTACACACTTTAACTGGTGGTAAAGGATGCTCTGAAACTGAAGAGTACTGTCAGGGCTGCCTGGGATAATGCCACCCTCAAGCTATGGTCCCTGCTCAAGACCTGTGGGCATCTGGCTGCCCACTTCTCACGCAACATTAATTCTGCTTGTCTGCTGCATGAGAAGCATGGGAAGGAAGATGAGCCTGAACATGGGCAGGGGGAGGGGGATAAACACTGGCTTATTCAGAACCTACCCACCTGCTAGAAGTCCAGCTATGCTATGAGAATGTGTTTGATTAAGCAGAGCAATGTGGTGCAGGATGTCATCTTCTCTGTGACCATCCTGCATAAGAAAGAGGAACTCAGCATCAGAGCCGATGACTGGCTGACCGTCTCCAAAATGGTGCATGTCTTGAAGGCCTTCCAGGACACCACCAACTTGCTCTGCACCCAAATGACCAGCCTGGTGCAAATCATCCCCCTGAATCAAGGGTGGGATCCAGTGCTAGTCTTCACACTGCAGCTGGGCCCTGAGCAGATGGCTGTACTCCCATGGGTCCAGGCCTTGGCAGAGAGATTGCAAGTGGACATCACCACCAGGTTGCATCATCTCTGCAAAGAATAGGAGTACAAGTTTGTCTGCATCTGTAGCCCATGGATTAAAGGCAGCATTGCTCTCTGGAATGCAGAGTTCATGGAGTGGAAACATAAGGTCTGCAAAGAAGTGCAGAGGCTTCAGGCCAGCAGTCATTGCCAAAGGGAACAGTGGATGGAAAAAGCTGAGGAGGAGAGGGAGGAGGGGAGGAAGAGCTGCAGCCCAGTACCTCTGCCTCAAAGATTCTAACCAGGCAGAAGGCCCAGTACTGGTTGTCAGTGGTGAAGTGGGAGGTCAGCAGCAGTGGTGGAAAAGCCAGGCATGCTAATGTGGCGGATTCAGCAGAGGTGATGGTGAGGGAGTACCTCACTGAGTTCCCTGAGCCCACCAATGCTGATCCCTTCAAATACTGGTCACACAAGACCATCATCTGGGATGACCTCTCTTGTGTGGCCATGAATCTCTTCTTCTGCTCTCCTACCAGCATCCAGAGTGAGCAGATATTATCCCACCTCAGAGGCATTATCAGCCTGCACCACTCTCATCTGGACACCGCCAAGGTGGACAAGTTGGCTTTCCTGAAGGTCAACCTCCCCCTACTGGGCCACCCTGCTCTGGACCTGGGGGAGTAAGATCCAGAACTCCTGTTGTCCCCCTGCATGTCCCCCCCATCCCTCCCCCTCTGGGTGATCTGGCATAAGACCTGTGGGTTGTGCCCAGCATTCCCTCTAAGCTGAGTTAGTGTGAGCTAGCGCACAGTTTTTTTAGCCTCCGTCTCACACACTGTCTTAGCTGAGGAAGGATGGCTCCAGAGCAAACTAATTTATGCAATAGCCAAATGACAGAAAAAAATCCATTAGCAACCAGTAACTGAAATGGAATACAAAGGCAGTTTGAAAAGGGACTGAGTCTTTATATTTTTTTTCAATACATAAAACAGCTCACAAAATAAAGGAATAAGATGTATCTAACCATATTAACCCACATTCTGCACAGAAAATCCTAACAAGCAACAAACATCAATCCACAGTAAAAATAACTGGGCCAAATGTAGCAAACAGTAGGGCAGTATAGACCATAACTGCAAAAAATACAACAGAAGACACAACATAATAATGTAGCATAAGCTCTCAAACCGCCAAGATGCCAATGGAAGGGGTAAGAGGTCAGCTTGTAGTAGTGCACTTCTTTACAGTATTTTCTATGTGCTGACACTTCTGTGATCAGTGATCTAAACTATGGGGTGTGTGGATATTCTCTCATCCAATATACAACAAGCTGAGGTAAGCCAGTGCTTTAGAATGCCTAGTACAAAAATAGTCCTTCCATACAAATGATGTAGCCACAAGTCCATGTTGTTCTTAATTTGCTGTTTCTCGTGTCAGATAATTCACAATAGTTCTTGGGATTTTGCTTCTGCAAGCAATAGCAGAGGGCCATTTTAAGTGATAAACCAGATGAGATGGCAAATGTGAGGATGACACAGAAAGTGGAAAGGTGCAGCCAGCTCTTCTTCACCATTCATAACATCTAGCAAAATGTATGTTATAGCATCATAGTGTTCTGAAATCCCCACCTGCCAAACCAAATCACTGGCTGCTGAAGGCAGGAAAGGAGAAGAAACAATGAACGCCAAAAAGTCAGAACTCTACAGACATTCTAGTAGATGATATCATGAGGGTGGGGAATGCACATTTAAAAATCCATAAGCTTGCAGAGATAGCACAACAGTGATTTTCATGCACAGCTATAAGGTACTGAAAAAACAACTCGTCACAGTGTGCATGTTACAGAAGGTAACACTTATCCTTATGTTCATTGCTTTTGCATATTATCTATTAAAATAAATGATGATGATGATGACAATGACATAAGACAGGATTCCTGTGACTGTATTCCTACTATAAGGTGATTTGGAAGAGTTATTTTATTTATTAAGACATTATACTCTATCCTTCCCACTAAACTAAACTAAAACTACCCTTAAACTAAAGCCACTCATAATTCAATAAAAGAAAATTAATTCCATCCTTGTGGATATTCATGTCAATGAGTTTTTCACCTATCCCAGAGGACTGGGATAAAAGTATAGGTAGGTTCTCTGTTTCATGATGAGATAAAAATTAGAATTAGACACAAACTGATTTGGAGGTAATTCTGCAATATCTTCACTGAAAATAGGATAAATACTTGATTTTTTGTCTTGTAAAATGTGTTTTACAAAATTACACATGTGAAGCAGGAAAGCAACTCATAGAATTCTGTGAAGAAAACAAGTTATTCATTGGGAACACATGTTGCAGGCAACCGAACAGATGATTGCATACATGAACATCACCGGATGGCCAATATAGAAATCAAATTGATTACATAATTGGAAGCAGAAGATGGAGAAATTCTAGTCACTCTGTAAAACAATACCAGTAGCTGATTGCGGTACAGACCATGAATTATTACTATTGAAAATTAGAATAAACTGAAGAAAAACACCGAAATATTCACAATGCCAAAATGCAATCCAAAAATATTCCTGAAGCGTTTAAAGGCCATGTAAAGAATAGACACGTACAAGTGGAGACCCGCAAGAAACTTGCGGGATGGTCATCCCATTCCTCACACCTTTGCTTCCTCCCCTCTACCCTTACCTATCTCATACTCTTTCTCCCTTCTGGGGGTGCAGCCATAGACTCAACCCTCCAAAGCAGCCATTTTATCCAGGGGAACTGATCTCTGTCACCCGGACAACAGTTGTAATTCTGGGTGATCTCCAGCCCTCACCTAGAGGCTGGCAATGGTAGTTCTCATGGAGGAAACGGCTGGTTTGGAGGGTGGAGTCTATGGCATTATACCGGTCTGAAGTTCCTCCCCTCCTCAAACCCCACCATCCCCAGGATCCACCCCTTAAATGTCCAGGAGTTTCCCAATCCAGAGTTGGCAACCCTATTTCCTTCCCACCCAACAGCCAACTTAACCTTTATCTGCCTTTATCTGTCTTCAGCTTTTCATCTCCACCCCCTCCCCCACAGCTTCTACCAAGGAAAATTATAGTCTTTTTCCACAGTGGGGACCAAAGCAGCTTACATTATTCTCACCTCCTTTTTATCTGCACAACAACCCTGTGAGGTTGCTTAGGCTGAAAGTATGTGACTGGTTCAAAATCACCCAGTCAGCTTCCACCACAATATGGGGATCTGAACCTGGGTCTTGCAGACCCTACTCTGAAGCTCTAACTGCTGCACCACTGCTGGCTTTCATAGGGTGGCTGCCTTACATCAGCAAGCAGCCAGGCCAAGTTGAGTCATGCAAACTAGGTGGTATCAAGTCACCCAGAGGGTGCTGCCTAGGGATGCCAGCCTCCAGGTGGGATCTGGGGATCCCCTGGAATTACTGCTCAGCTCCAGACTACTGAGATAACTTCCCCTGGAGAAAATGGATGCTTTGGAGGGTGGACTCTAGGGCATTGTACCTCACTGAGGTCCCTGTCCTCCCCAGGCTCCATCCCCAAATCTCCAGGAGTTTCCAGACCTGGAGCTAGCAACCCCACTACCCCCATCCCCTGCCAGTGCCCATGGGGGGACCTGACAACCCTAGACTGCTGCCAGGCCTAGGGTTGGCAACCTCCAAGTGGGGCCTGGAGAGTGAACTCCAGAGATCTGTGAACAACAGAGATCTGTCTCCCTGGATAAAATGGCTTCTTTGGAGGGTGAATTCTGTGGCATGATACCCAGCTGAGGCCTCCCCCTTCCCCAAATCCTGCCCTCCTTGTACTCTACCACAGAACCTCTAGGAATCCCCCAGCCTGGCCCCAAGGCTCCCTCTCTCCCCCAAGGCTGAAAGAGGCCTGGAAAGAAAGGGCACTTCCCCACCCTTTACTGACAGAGCCAGTCAGAAGCCTCCCCCCCCCAAACGTTCTAATCTCTCACCATGGATGCCTGGAGTTAAGTCCCTGCAGAGGCCATTTCAAAAGGTTTTGGGGGGAATTCAACCATCCCTGAAGGGATTTTCTCACTTTTTGGATTTTTCTACAAACCCAGGAAGTCTACTGACTATGTAGGAAAAGCTGTTGGGGGAGAGTGAGGCCCCTGTAGGTGGGAATAGGTATCCGCACAAAAAAAAAAAGTCTGGGAAATAGAATAAGGATTATTAAAGTTCAAGTAAACAGGAATCAGAAAAATTATGGGCTGAAACCAGAGATATTATCAAGGAAGAATGTACAAATACTATTCCTGTAGCCAAAAGAAATGAAAAGCCTTAATAAATGACCATTGAAATGATGATTGTCAAAGACAGAAAAGAAACAAAAGTTAAAATAGAAATAGAATCAGAAATTCAAATGCAGCATTCCAGCAACTGGCATGTAGAGACAAAGAGAACTATTATAATAACCTGTGTAAAGAAATAGAAGAGAACGACAAAAAAGGAAGAACAAGAGATCTGTTCCATGATATTCAAGAAATCAAAAGGAAAGTTTAAGCAGAGTTAGACATGCTGAAAGGTCAACACAGAAATACAGTAACTGAACAGGACAAATAAAGAAAAGATGGGAACAATACCCTGAAGAACTATACAGATGAAAGATTCCGTCAAAGAAATCAATAAAAATCCTAGTTTTTACCAAATGCCTAGGAGAGCCAAATTGTCTCAACATGACAGCTAAAATTTAAAAGCAGTTGGCAAGTGTCATGGGGTTACCATGACATCCTTAGATACTGAATAAGGAAAGCAGGGGACTTACCTATTGGTTGGATTCTCTTGTGGAACACATGGACCTCTCTGGCATTTTGAAGCCTAGTTAACAACTGTGTATCTGTACTATTGAACCTGTTTATTTTTATGATGCTGAAGTTATCTAAATTAGTTGCATACAAATAGTTTTCAAATATCGTTAACCCATACAGATGTCTAACCTGAGAAGGAGAAAATACATAATTACTGCTTTTAATCACAACTTGCTACAATCAAGCCATAAAGCAAGGCCACACAGAGAAATGAATAATGGGAGCCATATTTAGAAATAATTGAGTCATATTTATGAAAAAACATATTAAGAGACAATCCACAATGTGATTACTTTACAATGTGATTTTTTAATTAACTTAGTACTGTAGAAGACAGCCTTGGGGAAGTAGAACCTATGAAACATGGAAGTGCTTTTTCATGCAAAGTAAACTCTCCAACAGTGACCAATATTAAATAGCTGGAAGAAAACTACTCCTAGCCAATGCCAGATGTTCATTAGAAGGAGGCAATGCAGAACAGTGACCCAGCCTTCTGATGCAATGGCCTAATAAGAAATGTGTCCCTTTCACCTGAAACCTGCAGTGAGATCTGCAAAATCCAGAGGTACCAAAATCATCATCCAACAACAAATTAAGCCAATTTCTTTGGTAATCTGGTCCTTTGTAGAGATGTCATTCCGCTTCTACGGTCACATGACTGAATAGCCTGCCTCCCCCAAATGTCCTACACAGGGCTCTTTTTGTAGCAGGAACTCCTTTGCACATTAGGTGACACACCCCTAATGCAGCCAATCCTCCAAGAGCTTACAGTAACCCCTGTAAGAAGAGCTCTGTAAATTCTTGGAGGATTGGCTACATTAGGGATGTGTTGCCTAATATGCAAAGGAGTTCCTGCTACAAAAAGAGCCCTGGTCCTACACATAGAAATGGAGCACAGCAAGGGGAATGGTCTGAGGTTAGACCTTCCACTAATGTCCTTGTTTTCTACATAACAAGGATATTTCAAAAGAGTGACCACATCAAATATATTAACACTAACCCAGGGTGCATAACTGAAACAGGACAATCACAAAATGACTCTATTATGTAATTTAATTATTTCGGATCATATAGATTTGCCTTCTAAGAATAAATGAGGATCAGAAGCATAAATTGCTTGTACTTCTCCACTGGCACATTCCAATAGAACATAAGAACATAAGAGAAGGCAATACTGAATCAGGCCAATGGCCCATCCAGTACAACACTCTGTCACACAGTGACCAAAAATACCAGGTACCATCAGGAGGTCCAGCAATAGGGCCAGGACACTAGAAGCCCTCCCACTACTGCCACCCCAGCACCAAGAATAGAGTGCATCACCTGCCCCAGACTGAGAGTTCCCATCTATACCTTGTGACTAATAGCCACTGATGGACTTCTGCTCCATATGTTTATCTAATTCCCTCTTGAAACTGTCCATGCTTGTAGCTGCCACCACCTCCAGTGGCAGTGAATTCCATGTGTTAATCACTCTTTGGGTGAAGAAGGACTTCCTTTTATCTTTTCTAACCCGACTGCTCAGCAATTTCATGGAGTGCCCACGAGTTCTTGTATTGTGAGAAAGGGAGAAAAGTACTTCTTTCTCAACCTGCTCTATCCCATTCATAATCTTATAAACCTCGATCATGTCACCCCTCAGCTGTCATTTCTCCAAGCTAAAGAGCCCCAAGTGTTTTAACCTTTCTTCATAGGGCAAGTGTTCCAACCCTTTTATCATTCTAGTTGCCCTTCTCTGCACTTTTTCCAATGCTATAATATCCTTTTTGAGGTGTGACAAAAAGAACTGTACACAGCATTCCAAATGAGGTCGCATCAATGATTTATACACGGACATTATAATACTGGCTGATATGTTTTCAATTCCCTTCCTAATAATCCCCAGCATAGCACTGGCCTTCTTTATTGCAGTTACACACTGTCTAGACATTTTCAGTGAGTTATCTATTAAGAGAAGCCAATGTTGAATCAGGCCAATGGCCCATTTAGTCCAACACTCTGTCACACAGCGGCCAAAAATACCACGTGCTATCAGGAGGTTCAGCAGTGGGGCCAGGACACTAGAAGCCCTCGCACTGCTGCCCCCTCCAGCACCAAGAATAGAGTGCATCACCTGCCCCAGACTGAGAATTCCCATCTATGCCCTGTGGCTAATAGCCACTGATGGACTTCTGCTCCGTATGTTTATCTAATTCCCTCTTGAAACTCCAAGATCTCTCTCTTGGTCAGTCTCTGCCAGTTCAGACCCCATCAATGTGTATTTTCATTTAGGATTTTTGGCTCCAATGTGCATCACTTTGCACTTGGCCACACTGAAACCCATTTGCCACATTGACGCCTGCTCACCCATCCTCGACAGATCCCTTTGGAGTGCCTAACAATCCTCCCTGGTTTTCGCAACCCTGAACAACTTCGTGTCATCTGCAAATTTAGCCATTTCACTGCTTACTTCCAATTCCAAATCACTCCCTATGGTACCCCACTGCTTACCCTCCACTGAGAAAGTTTCCCATTCTCTGTTTCCTATTTATAAGCCAGTTTTTGATCCACAAGAGGACTTGTCCTTTTATCCCATGACTATTGAGCTTACTTAGGAGCCTTTGATGTGGAACTGTATCAAAAGCTTTCTGGAAGTCAAGGTAAACAACATCTGTTGGGTCCCCCTTGTCCACATGTTTGTTCACTCCCTCAAAAAACACTAACAGGTTAGTGAGACAAGATCTTCCCTTACAGAACGCATGCTGAGTCTGCCTCAATAGTTTTTGTTCATCAATGTGCCTACTAATTCTTTCCTTAATAACAGTTTCCACCAACTTACCCGGTATCGATGTCAGACTGACTGGCCTGTAATTTCCCAGATCTCCCCTGGAGCCCTTTTTAAAGATGGAAGTGACATTAGCTACCTTCCAGTCCTCAGGAATGGAGGCAGATTTTAAAGAAAGATTACATATTTTTGTAAGGAGATCCACAAGTTCACATTTGAGTTCTTTCAGAACTCTCGGATGAATGCCATCTGGGCCTGGTGATTTATTAGTTTTTAAATTGTCCATCAGTTGTAGGACTTCCTCTCTTGTCACCTCGATCTCACATCCTTTAATATATATATTAAAAGCTGCCTCTTGAAAACATGGATGCATATAACCTGTTCAGCTTTAATGATGATTTGGATATATTTAGTATATACAAAGTATTGTGTTCTTGTATTTGTTTCAGATGAAACTGTTTTTTTTCCTATACCTGAATCTTAATTCTTATGATATGAAAAAGGTACAGAATAACTGTTTATTTGCTGTCCCATCTGCAACTATACAATCCTATATGTAAGGATAGAAAAAGTTCCTCTGTAATTAATCTGAATAACTATCTTGCAGGTTCCTACATGTAGTGGAAATTATGATTCCCCACCTCAATTCCAGCTTCCCAAAAGGAGCTTCTCAAGCTACTGCAACATCACCCAGCAGAACCTGAGAAGTGTTCTAACACAATGAACGGAGCTGCTGCATAGGAAGAAAGGGGGAGGAAGCCAAACACCCTGGTGAGTTGCACTGTCTCTTGGCATACAACCAAATGGTGTTCTTTGATTGATAGCTAGTACCTACTGCTGGTTCAATCTGGGATTTAACCTTAGATAATACTCTCTCTCCCCCCCATCTCTGTTCATTTCATAAAATATATTAACTCTGTGCTTAGACTGTTTCTGCGCTTATGATGTGAATAGGAAAAGAATGATTTCAAACAGTACCTTTCATTAGTTTTATGTCTATGCCAGTTCTGATCTTTGGTCAGCCAATGTCGAATTCATTGTGAACTGACTTTGAATTTCTTCATAAAAGCTGAAAATCATACTTACTTTAGACACACCCGCAAATCTCGTTTGAGGCTGCTACAGTTAGAAGTCAGAGCAGCCTGCTGCTTACTGCCACAGTTTCAAATGTGATCAAGCAAATATGAATTTTCCTTCGGGTAACCCCCGCCCCTTTCCTAGTGTTTATTTGTATGGTAGCATTAAAGACCTGTCAGAATTATGGATTTGCATGAAAGCACTGCTCAAAAGCTTCAGTGGATGCTCACTTTGGAAATTAGTTCAAACCATTAGATAGTTGAAATTTGAACAGCTAAGCCACATGGGGTCCAAGAGAAAAAAGCCAACTGCTTGTTCACACATCTGGGCTGTACCTTATGCCCCTTCACGTCTCATGCTGCAATACAGTTCTCTTGTATATTTCAATTTATAAAATATTTTTTCAATTTATTTCAATATATTTATTATTTCAATATATTTATTTCAATATATTTCAATTTATAAATATTTCAGTTTATAAAATATAAAATAGTTGTGCAGGGATCACATTCACTGTCACTAAGAATAATTAAAGCTATGAATGTTCACATGGACATGGAGATGCAAGGAAATGTTATAAACAGAACATTTACCTGTCGGCCTTCTGCTATTGTATGTCTGTTATGTCCTTGATAGTCAACAACTCCTATCAAGTCCAGATAGATATCTACCCAGTAAACATATTTACTGACTAGGTCCAGGGCAAGGGCAGTCGGCTGCTCTATTTGAGACACTACTATCCTTGTTCTGTTCATCCCATCCATGTCACATCTCTCAACTTTAGCCACAGTCCCATAGTCTGTAAAGAAGAGTCTCCTGTGAAAAAGAAATAAAATATGTCTTTACAGTTTGGCATGATACATAACAAAGCCATAAGAAGCAATCTGAGGAGGGGAAAGGGTTTTTTTCATTCTTGTTACGTGCACACCAAATTCCAACCAATTGAATCTGTTGGAATCAAAACAACCAAGAGTCTTTTGGTGAGTACACATTAACATATTTGTTCTTTTTTTCCATATCCCACACTCTGATACCCAAATTGTCTATGCACAGTAGCATAGGTCGGTGGCTCAATAAATTTGCTGGTCTTCATGAAATATTAACACTTGCTTAAAATGTGAAACAAAACATCCAGTGATATGCTCCCATTATTTAATTAGAATATTTACAGCCTGCCTTTTCTGGCCTGTACAAACCATGATCATACAACCAGCAAATACAAATTAAAAATATAATGCAAAAAGAGAAGACCAAATGGGTTTCAAACAACAGAAACCAATACCCACTGTTGCTCATCTGATAAAATCTTAACTTTGGAGATGCAACCTTCAGAGAAAGTTCATTAGAACACAACAGTCTTGCAAGATTCTCTGGAAGGCTATCAGAGTTAATGCCTTCCAGGCTGGCTCTGGCAGACTGTTCCATACAACAGGAATAGTTATGGGGGGAGTCATTTGAGAAAGAATGGACCATGTGAAAGGGATGAAAAATGAGAGCAGGAATTGCTGCAATTACTATATTTGGGTTGTGGTTTGATACAAGATTTTTCCACAGGTGTTGTCCTCCAAATGGAATGATGGCATTTAATAATGAAAAATGTATGCCTTGCATTAATTCATTTCATTTGTATACCATTCTTCCTCCAAAGACAATGAATGTGAGGTTATACAATTTTCTACACAGTACCATGAACCAAGTTAAGTTGAATGATAGTGAGTTGCCTAAGAGCACACAGAAAGCTCAAAAGGACTTTCCATCTTTAGGCACAGACCTATATTGTACACATTACAGCTGCAGAATTATATATACACACAATTAATCCATCAATAATTTATTATGATTGTGGACCAGCAGAATTATACACACACACATAAACACTAACACAGAATAGTAATGCAACAATGTTGTTGATAGGGAAGAAAACAATTATTCAGCTTAGTACATAGACAGCAAGGAATATCTTAAGAGTTATTTCAGACTAATTCTAGATGATAATTGCTATTTTTCTTATATCACATGCATTCAGGCTATAAGAATTAATTTATTGTGGTGTGAAGCTAGTTATCAGTAGAGCAGAGTAGCAGATCTGAGAAGCAATTAAGCAACTGGAAAAGTAAATGTGAGCTATTGACAAATACTGCATGCAGAAGTAATCCAGAGTTCATGACTATGTCATCTATCCTACAGCATAACATCTCACAGATGGTAAACTATCGACATATTAGTCTTAACCATTTTGAAAGACAACCCCCCTCCCCCGCTAAGCTCTAAAGAAGCTATAGCACATTTATCTCTCCATAGATTTGACTCACTGATTCATTTAGTGTAAAACTAACAGGAATCTATCAAATGTACCTCCAAAGCTTCTAAGCCTGATATTTGATTAACAACTACTAGGTTTAGTAAACACAAATCAATTTCAATTAACCTGACAATATTGTAACAAGATTACTTTCTCATGAGACTAAATTACATTTGTAAATAGAAGACCATCTTGCCATGACTTTAACACTAAAAAGAATGATCCGATTTCAAGAAATGAATGTTTTCACACCGCCTGTGAGATGGCATCCCACTATTAGTAAAAGGGCTGCTAAATACTTGTATTAGTAGAGAAATAAGATAATGATCATTAAGATTTTTTTTTTAAAGATATAAGCCTCAGTGAACTCAAAATACTGTGTCACCCACTAAGGGTAGGATTACTAGGCCTCAGGCTTTGGCACTGAAACTTTTAATTAATATTATTTTTATAGTCTTTTAGCCTGAGAAATATTTAACATTCTTTTTAAGATGGTCCATCTTTTGCATTGTTTTATGCTCTAACACATGATATATGATATATTAGGGGTGTCCAACATATGGCCCGTGGGCTAGAACTGGCCCCTTCAGGGCTGCTATCCAGCCTGCAGGCAACTGGCTCTCTGCTGCTTCCTGTTCCTGTTTCCTCTTTGCATCATAGCTCCTTTTGTCCAGCTTCTCCTATTTCTTGCTTTGCAGAAGAGAGAAAGAAAGCCAAGCCTCCCTTCCCTCGATTGCTGGGGGGGGGTTCTCCCCCCTCCTCTAGGTAGGGAGGGGGAGGAGAAAAGTCAGGGAGAAAGAGAGAGAGAGACAGACAGACAGACAGACAGATAGACCTGTGGCACTTTTAAGAATACCAACAATGTTTTATTCCAGTTATAAAGCTAATCGCACAGCTTGCATTTTTTATTAGTGAAAGGGAGCAAGAGTCTAGTAGCATCTCAATGACTAAAAAAAATATTGTGGCAGGCCATGAGCTTTCAGGAGTCACTGCTCACTTCTTCAGATACATCTAGAATGTGAGTCCATCTGTCCTTATATCTTGGAGAGCGAAATTATTTCAGATGCAAAATGACAACACCAGGTATTGGCAATGACAGAAGAAACCTAGGTCTCCATTCAGCCCAGGAGCATGTATTGTCTTGAGCTTCATTATCAGATGCAATTCAGCAGCCTCTCTTTCTTTCTTTTTTTTTTTAATGTACCCTAATATGATTTATTGTTTTTATCTAGTCAATGTTTTTTTTTTTAATAACATTTTATTAATAAATGCAAAAAAGGAAAATAGCAATTAACAAAACAGGTAAGTTGGAGTATACACGAAAAGAGTGTTAGAGTTACTAAAAAGAGTATTACATTTTCAAAGTTACAGTATCAGTTTACATTTTTCAATCAAGGAGACATTCACATCTTACCATAAATTTAAGTCATTAACTGTAGTAGGGATTTCACCCTGATCAATTAAATATTCCACAATAGGGAACCAAATCATAGCGTGATCTAAAGAAGATTTGTATACATCTCTTCCATCTACATTTTCCGTTATTTTTGACATTATATAGAACTTCCAAAGTTTAGCATGCCAATGATGTTGTTGAGGACTTTTAGTGTCTTTCCAAAATAAAGCTACTGCATTTTTAGCTGCTGCCAACAAAATGGCTATTCTTTTCATAGTATTACTAGATTGTATATGCATTTGCCATCTATTTAGTAGTATATGTTCCACTGTGCATTGCAATTCATAACCAGTTATATTTTTAACCTGAGTTATTATTTCTGTCCAGAACAGCTCTAGTTTTGGGCATTCAAGCCAACAATGGACATAATTTCCCACACCTCCACATTTCTTCCAACATGCAGGAGAAACAGCAGATGTTATATGCGATAATTTCTGAGGTGTTAAATACCAAAAAGTAAGTATTTTAAAAGTTTGTAATTTTATTTCTATAATATTCATATTAAAGGGAAACGTCCTCCATATGTAGTGCCAGTCGTCATCAGATAAAATAGAATTACAGATAGAATGCCACCTTTTCTGATATGTCAATAAGTTGTGAGACTCTATTTCCATTAATTCTAAATATAGGCCCAGGACAGACTGGCAATTTGCCCCGGTATCGAGTCGGGGCAAAAAAAACCCGGAGTAAACGATACCGGGTTTTCCCGTCCACACAGCGGGGGCCTCTGCCGGAAGAAACGGGACGGAGGCGCGCGGGAGCGTTCAGACTGCCGTGCCGGAGGCGCGCTATATTCGCTGTTTCCCCATTATTTCGGCTGTGGGCGTATGTGCGCATGAGCGCTTGAGCGCTCATGCGCTCATGCGCATAAGTGCATTTCGGCGATTTTTTTTTTTTTGCCCTGCAACGCCGGCACCGCATTGGGCAGTGGAGCGGAGCACAGCCAATCACAGTGCTGCTGCCTCGTGCCCAACGCGGGTTGCTCCCGGCTTTTCGCCTGCGCGTTCAGACTCCCCGGAAGCGGAGAAACACGCGACGAACGCAGGCTTTTGGATTTGCGAAGGCTTTTATCAGGTGTTTTTTTAATCCGGCACTGAAGCGCGAGGGCTCCAGTAAGCTCCGGGTGGGGGACGCCAGGCAGATGTGCCTGTGTGAACATTCCATTTAATCCGATATTGAGTCGCTGTCAGCCCGGGTCCCATCCCGCGGCAAATTGCCAGTCTGTCCTCGGCCATAGTTTAGCCATAAGTTGTCTTCTAGAGGTATTCATCCATTTATATATCTTTTCAAAATTTGATAAAGGACGCTTAATGATATTATTTAAATGTATTTGAGAACAAAAGTGGGATATTTGTAGAAATTGCATCCAAGAGATAGTAGAACCCAGTTTTGCTTCTAATTGAGTTTTATTCATTAAAATATTGTTTTCTACAATATCTTCAATTTTTGTAATGTTTGCTTTTTTCCATGTTTCCTGGTGTATTGGGAAATTTGGAGGTAATAAACTTTTTTGATTAAAGAGATGTTGGAATTTTGAAAGTCCAGGGATCAATTGTTTTCTTTTATTTTCCCAGGTGGCTAAGAAGGTTTGCAGGATCAGACTATCAGTTATTTTTTTGGAACGTTCTGAAGGTGTTTGCCAGATTGTTTCCGGAACATCATATGGGTAGGTATAGTGTGTTTGTATTATAATCCAATCCTTATTTTGGTAATCATGTAGCATTTTGAGAATGTTGGCTAGGTGATTAGCTTGGTAGTATTTATATAGGTCTGGAAAGCCTAGTCCCCCTTTAAGTTTATGCTTGGTTAATGTTTCCACACTAACCCTATGGCGTTTATAAGCCCAAAAAAAGTTTAATAAGATTTTTTGCCATACCTCAATTTGTTTCTTAGATATTGTTATTGGTAGAATTCTAAAAAGAAATAAGAACTTAGGTAATACATATGTTCGAATGATGTTTAGGCGATCATGCCAAGAAAGAGACATTTTATGCCATTGAGTAAATTTTCTCTTTAGTTCTTCTATTAAGGAATCATAGTTAACTGAATGTATATCTTTAAGTTGCAAAGGAATTTTAAGCCCTAAATAGCTCAAATATTTTGTGGTCCATTTATAAAGGACTGATTTTTTAAGCTTTTTCACAGTATCATCCTCTAAGTATATTGGAAAAATAGAGGATTTGGCAATATTGACTTGTAATCCTGATACATTATCAAACTCTTCCAATATTTTTTGAAGCGATGGTAAAGAAATTGTAGGTTTAGTCAAAAATAATAAAATATCATCTGCAAATAAAGCTAATTTAAAAATTTTATTTGCTATATGTATCCCATGTAGATTTGAATGCATTCTAATCCTTGAGGCTAAAGGCTCCATTACCAAAGCGAATAATTGAGGAGATAATGGGCATCCCTGCCTAGTGCCCCGTTTTAAATTAAACTTATCCGAAATAGAGCTATTTATACAAAGTTGAGCTGTAGGTTGATCATATATTGCATTAATTATGCATATAAAGCTTTCACCAAAGCCTAAATGTTTTAGCAATTGTTTTAAATATATAAAGTTAACTGAATCAAAGGCTTTTTGTATATCTAAGGCAACACAAATGGATTGTAATTTATTTTGTTTACAAAAATTAATTAAACTCAGTGTTTTATAAGTACTGTCCGTAATGTCTCTATGGGGCATAAAGCCAACTTGGTCTTGATGGACATATTGCGTCACAAATGAGCTTAGACGTGATGCTCAGCAGCCTCTCTTTCTAATCTACCTTTGAAATTCCTTTGTAAGAGAACTGCTACACTTAGGCCCCGTTCACATGGAGCATTTGCCCCGCTGAAGGCACAGGAGCCCCGTGATCATATGTACGATCATATGAGCACATCTGGAAGGTGTAGCGCTCCCGTGGCCAACCCGTGGCTTCCCTATGAAAACGTGGAGTAAAAAACTACTAGGTTCAAAGTACTAGTTTCCAGAAACCCCAGGGCAAAAGCCAGCGTCTGATCGCGCGAGTGCCAGTATCCCGCGGCTTCCGACACCGACCTATGCCCCGGGGTTTCTGGATGTTGTAAGTTTCCATGGGATGCGCACCAACGCTGAATGAGGCATGTGCATATGCAAGACACCGGCAGTGGCCCACCCCCTCAACGGCACATATGCACTTCGCAACAGCGCGGCTTGCGTGGTCTGCTGCACCACTTTTTTGCCGCACTGCAGCAGCATGGTGTGATCGGCACTTGGGGCTGGAGCATGGCAACCCAGTGGCCCATGTGATCAGGCTACAGCGCCTTATTTTGCTCCGGGGCAAACTGCCACGCCTCCCCCCCCCCGCATTTTCTGGCCTGTATGACCTGGGCCTTAGGTCAGCAACTGAATGTCCTGGAAAGTTAAAATGTCCCCCCTCAGGTGTTTGAATGTTGTGGTTTCTAACAGCAGTAGAAAAAGTAAGAGTCCAGTAGCACCTTAAAGACTAACAAACTGTTTGGTAGGGTATGAGCTTTTGTGAGTCACTGCTAACTTCTTCAGACTTATTTTCATTTATTCTTTGCATCCTCCTGAACTGAACCCTCCGGTACCAAACTGAGACCTAGCTTTCCTGTCTCATTACCAGTGCTGATATCTCCACACCTACTACCCCTCTGAATATCACACCTAATCCAATCATGCCTGCTATTGCCATTCGGCATCTAAAATCATATTTATAAAGTTTATATCTCTGGTATAGGAATGAGGAGGTTCTCTGGAGAGGAGGAACAGAATTTTTTTCAAATAACAACTATGGCTTAGGCTTTAGTGTTCATTCTTGGGACCTTTGAGGTGGCAAGCTGAACTCTCAGATCCATATACCCACATACTTTTCAAAGTCACAATTGTGAATATGGAAATTCACAGATAATATGTGGTACACTTTCTACTAGTGCAAAAATACTACTGTCAGTACTGTTTTTCTGTGTGACATCAGTATGCCTATCAGGGTTTGGGATGCTAGACCTATGGATACAAACCAGGGATATTATCAAGGAGGAATGTGCAGAGACTATTCCTGTAGCCAAAATAAATGAAGAGCCTTGAGGGAGGACCAATGAAACTTTTAAATTTGTTAAAGACGGATGAGAAGCAAACGTAAAAGGTGATAGACACAGAATCAAAGTGGATGAACTGGGGTGTGAGATTAAATAGCTGAGGGGGCTGCTCCACCCTGCTCCCTGAGGCTGTCTCCAACTGATGAAGCTGACTAGCCCACCCCATGGTTGATCCTACCACTTCCACATCTCGTGGCAGCATGAGACTGCTATATACCTTCCCTGACTCATCCTCCTCTGATCCAAAAATGGTGGCTCTGGGTAAGTCTGTATCATACTTACAGGCAGAAAATAGTGAAGCCGAAGTGATTCCTGATGAAGGTTAAAGGAGAAAATGCTAAAACAGGATTACAGCTGAACAATAAGAAGACAAAACTAAAGAATACTGGAGAAATATACAACCTTAAGGTTGACAATGAAGAAACTGAAATTTGCTATTCCTTGGCTCCATCATTAATCAAAAGGGAGACTTTACCCAAGAAATCAGAAAGAGATTGAAACTGGAAAAGGCAGCCATGAAGGAGCTAGAAAAGATTCTTAGATGTAAGAATGTGTCACTGGCAACCAAGGTCAAGTTAATGCATCCTACAGTATTCCTCATTACTATGCATGGGTGTGAAAGTTGGACAATGAAGAAAGTCAAGAGGAAGAAAGTTGATTCCTGCCATAAGCCAGGACCAACACACAGACACTACATATGCAACAAAGGGTTCTGGCAACTTAAAATCTAGCACAATTTTCTTATGGGCTAGAGTTCACATCATCAGATTTTGTTTATGTGTTATATACATAGAAACACAGATGTAGTGATACAGGTAAAAAATGTTACCAGTATGGAGTGGCCAAAAGGCCATAAGTGCTGTAAGAAATGTCATGTCTGCAGGGGGGCAGGGGCATGCTTTCCCCACATGCTTACTGCTTTTTTTTAGCGTCCCTTAATGTATACACATTTTCATTTTTTATTTATTACAAAATTTATATCCCATCTTTCTGTCCTCAAAAGGGCCATCAAGGCAGCTAACAAATTAAAACATACATCATAAAATCACACTTTAAAATGGACTAATACTAGTCAGCAAGATGTCTATAGTGATCTGAGTGGCCTTGCCCCCCACCCCAAAATATGTGGATGTCTTGTTTTTTTTGAGTTTTTTCTGAAGACAGTTAATTTACATAGTATATGAAGTAGCACTTTCATTAGCCCATGATTCAAAATATGCATTTATATGAATTTCACTTATATTTATATGTATTTCACTCAAAAGAATAAAAGAATATATAATATAAAGCAGGAACATTAAATGTATTTTAAAGTTATCGAAGTCATTAGAACAGATGTCTATTGGAACAGATGTAATTAGCAGAAAAACAAAGAGAAACTCAATTTGTTTATAATGAAAAATATTAATACATTTAAAAATAATTTAAAGATCAGTTCTTTCAAACTCCGTCATTTGTTAATTATTGAAATAAAAATAGGAAGAAAATAATTGTGCAATTTCCAGCAAATGGCAAATTTTGTTGTTGTATATAACTGGCTATTTTACAATTACACTATCAAAACATATATCAAACTAGGAGAATCAAACTTAATTATCTTTATTGCACTGAGTAATAATAGGAAATGAAGAATACTGAACTGGAAAAGAATACTGAACCGGAAAATAGTCTTCATATGTAGCAGAATAAGGTGGCAGGATGCTGAGGAGGTAGAATTGACTGTATCACTTCAGACTATAAATTAGGGAAACACTTTTTTTAAAAAAAAATGGTCCCATGTTAAAATTTCCCTGTATATAGAAAACTAGCACATGATTACGTGAAGTACCAGGACAAAACCTTTCTCCTTTGTGTGCTTATTAAAAAGTCACGTGTAAGCTTCTATATGGGGAAGTACTAAGAATGTGACTCCCCCTCCCCTACTGTATAAAAAGACGTGGCTCATTCTACCACCTCAGCATTTTAACTCTGCATGTGGAGATGAGGCTTAGGATGCTCGTGGTGAAAGAATAGTCTTTAAAATTAATGTTTTCTGCACTGCTGACAATAGTAAAAGTTTTCAAGAAAAAATAAGACAAAGGTAACTCTCCTGTGTCTCTTTTAACTGGATTTTTGCTTCTCTCTTTAGAAACAAAGTGATGTGTTAAAAGTTTCCCATTCTGCTTAATATTAGGTCAGTGAAGAAGAAGATAAGAGATTGGATTTATGCCCTGCCTTTCACTTGGAGTCTCAGAGTGGCTTACAAACTCCTTTCCCTTCCCCTCCCCACAACAGACACAACAGACACCAGTGCGGTAGGTGGAGCTGAGAGAGCTCTGAGAGAACTGCTTTTTCAAGGACAGCTCTGGCAGTATAGCTTGCTCATCCAGCAGCTGCAAGTGGAGGCGTGGGGAATCAAACCCGGTTCTCCCAGATTAGAGTCCGTGCACTTAACAACTACACCAAACTTGCTCTCATGCCTATTCTTAAATGGGTCTAAACAAGGGCATAGACTTTCCAATGGGGGGGGGGCTGGGCCAGAGGCGTTGCTATGCTAGGTCCTTAAAAGAATTGCGGCCCAGTGACATCACAGGGAGGAGCCAGTGACATCACAGGGAGGGCCTCCATTGCCACTATGGAGGCGAGACCATGGGGATGCATCCTGGGAGCCCTCCTGGATGGCATTATGGGAAACCTCCAGGAATCATCTGGAGACTGCCTAGCACCAAATATTCCTTCTCTGTTTCCTGCTTGGAGAACAGGAGGGGGAGAAGGAGGAAGCTTGCCCAACCCTATTCAGTTTGCCCTGTTAGCATTTGTATAAGATACTCTGGGAGGTACTTGGGCTGCCTTCCTGTTCGCTGACCGCAGAAAATAATATTTTTAAACTTCCAGGCTGGTGGCTAGCTGGTTGTCAGCCTCCCAAGAGAAAAAGATGTTCTGTTATACCTGCCAGTGTTGTCTCTGGGATGCACACAGGGCAAAAGGAAGGGCAGCCTCCCCAAAATCTAAACAAACCAATACATAAAAAGGCCTCTGATCCGCATCCCCCCCAATATGTTCATGCAGATGGGCTTTCTCATTGCTTCAAAGAGACAGCACCCAGGCTGCCATTTTAGAGATTGTCCTTTTCTTCAATATATACCACCTCACAATTTAAAAATGAAATGGAAATTAAAAGAACTTAGGAGTAGCTGAAGCAGCCCCCCCCACTACCATGAAAAAAAAAACCCTGCTCTCAGTCAAGGCTATATAGACCCATGCCCATCCCACACCCAGCAGAAAGCAACAACAGCAGCAAGCAAGCAAACAAAGCTATTTCAACAAGGAAATGTGATTTTCTTTTTAAAATCACAATCAAATGACTACCTGTTTTAGAGCCCAAAGAAAGGTGTCCTGAGTCAGTTAGATGCCCATCAGTGGATATTATCCACAAGGTACGGATAGGGACTCTGGGGCAAGTGATGCTCTGTATTCTTGGTGCTTGGGGGGGGGGCAACAGTGGGAGCGCTTCTAGTGTCCTGACCCGACTGCTGGACTTCCTGATGGCACCTGGTATTTTTGGCCACTGTGTGACAGAGTGTTCGACTGGATGGGCTTTTGGCCTGATCCAACATTGGCTTCTCTTATTTTCTTATGTTCTTATTTGTAAAGAACCTTACAGACTCACTGATTGTGATCCTTACATACTTTAAGTAACCAGAATGGGCAAGGACCCAAAGTACAAATGATGGCCTTCATGGATCCCAGGTTCCTATCAGCATTCATCATAATGACCAGATCAAAGTGGTCCATAAATGCACCAGATGTTGCACTAGGGATTACTCCTGTCTTGGTTATATTAAAGCCATCATGAAGGTCAGAATGTATTTGGGTGA
This sequence comes from Gekko gecko, assembly GCA_029375565.1. Lineage (NCBI taxonomy): Eukaryota > Metazoa > Chordata > Lepidosauria > Squamata > Gekkonidae > Gekko > Gekko gecko. The sequence goes on along the minus strand of JAPDNY010000003.1, from coordinate 56,056,770 downwards.
TTTTCCAAGCAAAAAGCTTTGCAAAAACTTGCTTTTTAACTAGCTTCTTTTCTACAACAAGAAAAGGTCACAATCAATGCATCTTCTGAAGCGCAATTGCATCATTCAGTACCTTTGTTCAGTCAACCTCCTCCTATTATCAATAATATAGGTCACAACTCATTATATATTTTCTGAAGCCTGAATGGAAATCAATGTAAATGATATCTGATTAGCACAAGCACACTCTTTTCACATATATCTTGGTAAGCAAGACATATATAAGGTGTGCTCTAAATTCTTTAAAATGTTTAATGACTAGATCATGGTTGCCTTTAAAGAGGCTGAGCAATTTAACTCTTTTACTATAATGCAGAAACAAATAAAACTCACTACATGCACACAAGAATTGTCTCTCCCTGTATCAACTGAAACAGCTGCCACAGGAGGTGAAGCCAATCACAAAATATCAGGGAGTGAACTTGTGCATATAATTAATAGTAATGCCTCAACAGTTCAGGCAAAAGCTCTGATTAACAGGATTCCTTTTTAAATCAACATATTGTTTAGAAATAGTTTTGTCCATACACACAACTTATCATCAGTTACACTGTGGAAGTCCTTGTGCAGTGGTGGCAGGTGCTGCCAAAGCAGTTTTGAAAATCTGTGCAGCCTATCAGAAGCCTAGCTGGGTAAAAGCCTCAGTGTGCCCACCCATTTTACAAAAACGTTTGGTGGGCACCACAAAACATGTCTGTGGACACCACGGTTCCCATGGGCATCAATATCAGGGGTCCTGGCTGTAGGCAATGTAAGACCGTCCTTTTTCAGAGGATGCTATACTTTAATCTTTAAGGGCATTTTGCTCAGGATATTAGAAGAAGAGAAGAGATTGGATTTATACCCCGCCCTTCACTGCCCAAAGGTGTCTCAGAGCGGCTTACAAACTCCTTTCCCTCCCCACAACAGACACCCTGTGAGGTAGGTGGGGCTGAGAGAACTTCTGACAGAAACTGTCCTTGAGAGAACAGCTGTGCCAGAGCTTGTGACTGACCCAAGGTCACATCAGCAGGTGCAAGTGGAGGAGTGGGGAATCAAACCCGGTTCTCCCAGATATTAGAACTTTTGTTTATAGGTGTCTATTATTTTATCTTTGTGTCTGTGTGTGTCTGTGTGTGATTTTAAGATGTGTTTATCACAGAATAGGTTTGACATCTGTCTCAAGTGCATGAAGGTGAGAAAATGCCACAGCTCTGGATTTATATATCTTAACAGCAATTTCAAGTAACTTTGATCTCACGACTGTGACAATAAAAATGGAGCTACAAACCTCACTTTATTTGCCTAGGTCAAGATGTTTCTGGGAACAAAAAAGAAAGAATTACATAAAATAATATTGCTGTCTATCAAATACACGCAGTATAAAACTGGACAAACACCTTAAATGGAAAAAAGGAAAATTCTTAACTAATAGATGTGATAAAAGACAAATGTTTGAGCAGCTCTGACACCTCAATGAATTGTATTTTCTACTGTTACACAGTCTCTCTGTCCATGCAACTCTGCATCCAAAGAATTTCATTGCAGCAGAACTAACCAATACCAGAATGCTGATAATTATTCCTTGCTTGGCTAGGTTAGCTAACTCTACTGAGACATAACGTTTTCAGAAACAGAATGGAATGGTATAATTGCTGGGAATAAATTGTGGTGGCTATGGGGGTGGGGTGGGAGAAAGAGGAGTGAAAGCTCTGAGGCAACTGCCTTCTGGACTGAATAATATCCAATCCCCCACTGTGGTCTCTGCTATAGATTCTTTATACCCCAGCTGCCCACAATCAAATAAAAAGGGGGATATAAGCTTTAAAATAAAGATTGGTAACAGGTAAGCTGTGTGCTCCTTAAAAGTCTCTTATTTAGAAACCTGCTAGACTAAGGCTGTACTTATATGCAAGGTAAATAGAGTGGTCTTAAAAGTTAACACTGGACTCAAACTTTGTTCTGCTGCTTCTGGTCGACACAGTTATCCCCTTGAATCTATGTTAGATACATAAAGTAAAGCTGGCTCTCAAATAAAGTAAATAACCCCTGAGGGAAAATTTGATTCCCCTTGCTCTTGACAGAGTACCTCAGCAGGTTCAAGGCTGATCTTTTCTCTCACAGAGCACCTTACCATAGAAACTACACACACCAGTTAAGAATGATGGGCCCTTAACAGGATGCTTATTTGTACCTCTAAAAATGCTTTATTCCCTAATCCAACCTACAAAAACTAAAAAGCCAAATAGAAGCCTAGCTAAGGTGACAGGCCTTTCCACAGCCATGAAATCCCTATCCCAAAAGGGGGGACGGGAAGTTTCCTTCACCCTTCTTAAGCTGAGGCTGGCTCACTCACTCCCATTCAGTGGAGTTCCATGGGCTCTGATTGGCTGACAGTCATTTGGATTTGCATGAGGCGTAAACGACAAGGGTTGGTTCAGAGCCCTGGAGAATAAGATGATTGTCCCATAAGTCTAACAAAAGATATTTTTGTTTGTCAAGCACAAACATTTCAAAATATGGACTGGTTTAATGTGAATTCAATTTTGTAACTGCTTGCCCCCGCCCAAATACTTGGCGGTGAACTATTTTCCTCTTTTTCATTCTTTAATTTCTTAAACATTCATTCTCAAAGAATGGAAATCACAGCTCTATAAAAGGACCAAGGTTCAGAGACATTGTTTTCATGGAAGAACTTTGGGGGAGGGGGCACTTCCATCTACAGTGTTTATGTATGCACTAGTAGGGATAGGCACAAACTGCATTTTTGTGGTTCAGTCCAGGGCTCATGGCTGAACCATGAAATGAACCATGAACCTATACAAACTGGGAGTATGGTTTGCAAACCAAACTGCCTGACGTGGGTTTGTAACCCCTGCTTTCTGCTCCCTGCCACTTTTTGTAGGGAGCAGAAAGCAGGGATTTAAATAGCTCCCAGCCATTTAAACCAAACAGCTGAGCAGTGCTCCACCACTCAGCTGTTTGTTTAAATGGCTCAAAGCTGAACCCAAGAAAGCCCCTTTAAACAGCTGAGCTGCATGGAGAAAACAGCTCCATGTGGGTCAGCTGTTTAAAGGGGCTTTGTGGGCAACCAGTCCCTGAGTTTCTTGGCTCAGATGGATTTCTTGGCTTAGCTGTTTAAAAGGGCTTTCTAGGGCAGTCAGTCTCTGAGTTTGCTCCACACAGCAGAGCTGTTTACAGAGGTTTTCATGGGCAGCCATCCCCAGAGACTGGCTGTCCAAGAAAGCCCCTTTAAAGAGCTTAGTGGCAGAGCAGTTTGCTCCATGCAGCTCAGCTGTTTGAAGGCACAGTGAGCCCCAGGGACTGGCTGCCCAAGAAAGCCCCTTTAAAGTGATGAGCAGTGGGAGCAGGCTCAGCTGTTTAGAGCCCAAAACAGCTCAGTGGCAGGAGCAGGCTGCACCCCCATGACTCAGCCATTTCCAATATAAATAACTGAGTGGCCAGGAGCATCCTACTCCCACCACTCAACTGTTTTGGTGGCTTTTGCGGGGAGGAGAAAGCAGGGGTTTAACCCCCCCCGCCCGTACTCCCCATGAACTTCCATGAACTGCCTTAAAAGTTTGTGGAGGTTCATGGCTGGGCTGCAGTTCAGTTCACAAACTATGAACCAGCCAAAATTCATTATAAACAAACATTCATGAGCTCGTTCACCTACTCAGGGACACCATTCTTTCCAACCAGAGTGTGGGTCATGGAAATATATTGCCAACTACTACATAATAAGCACTTGTCAGAAATTGGTGGCACCTTTAGTCACCTACAGCTTAGTTTTTATATTGAGACAATTGTTTTAGCTTGGATGTTTTCAGACAGCCCAGAAGTGTATCCAAAAAGAATGGTTATAAAGCTATCACAAGGTGAAAGCTTATCCTAGCGTCATTTGTATGGGCTCTGATATCTGTGTGTTCCCATCTAACTTCCACTCACAAGTTCTAGAATGTTTCCATCATCCTCAAAATCAGAGTGAAGTTTATGCCTGTGATCTTGCTTCAACTTTCTCACCCCATATGGCTATAAGTGTCTCTGTCTGCATCTGTAGTACAGTAACTGCTCTTCCGCTGGCATAGATAGCTAATAAAATAAAACAAATTACATGAATACTTGGTGTGCAGTTGACGCTGGAGGCTAAAGGCTCAACAGCATTTTGTGTTCCATAAATGCAAACAAAAAGGCAGATGATTCTTCTCTTGCTGTCATAGCAAAATTTATTTCTCTTCTATATGCAATTAAAAAAAAAGATTAAATAGGGGGTATAATCCTGAAATATTGCCTTATTTAACAATGATCAAATATATTCTGGCTTTATCTGCTACACTGTTTAAATATAATTGAATGTCCTTTTAAATTTAAAGCAATGCAATTACCTTAAACAATTTAGGGGCACAGTACTGTTGCAATTTCATCATTTCCCCTAGATCCCAAACAAAAGAGAAGGGGGAAGTATATTATGTTTTAATTCCATTCTTCTGCATTTTGCCTATAAATAAAAGTCTCAGCTCAAACCATCACCGGATTTCCTTTGCTACGTCTACCCAATCACATCCTCAAGGGAGCTTAATTTCAAACATGCACAGGAACTTCCTCTCAAAGACCTCACCCAGGTTTGTCAGCTATGTTTTGGAAAGTACCCAGAGATTTTGGGAGTGGTGCTTGGGAAGGGGAGGGACACCCTCCAAGGCAGCCTTTTTCCCCAGGGGAATTGATCCTGGTCATCTGGAACTCAATTGTGATAGTGGAGGGGGCTCCAGGTACCACCTGGAGGGTGGTAGCCCTAACCCCCATGCCAGTCTTCCAGGCTGAGAGGCTTGCTCCTCACCCAGCAGAAGAACCGCCACATGCAAGGAAAACTCCAGTGCTGCCTTTTTCTTGCCCTCTATACTTCTACTCATTGATTATTTTTATTCTTGATTACAAAGGTTGCATTGCAAAAATAATTATTAGTAAATTTAGTTTGTTTACGAAGAGAGGCTTGTTATGACAAGCTCTGAGAAATGCTTTAAATTGATATTTCCAAGTCTGCTTTCGTGTGCATGCACCCTTCTTCATATAGAACTGTGCATGTACATGAAAGCTTATACCTTGAATAAAACTTTGTTGGTCTTAAAGGTGACACTGGACTCAGTCTTTGGGATTTGATGCCATCAACTGTATTTTATTAACTAAGAACCCCCCCCCCCAAGGCAGTCTTTGTCCAAAACCAGTGCCTGGAAGCTGTGGTCAAGTCGCTGAGACAAAACACATTGAAACATTTTTTCCAACAAGATGGTCATTGGTAAAACTGAGTTTTTAGATGGGAGAATCTGCTATCATGAATACGTTTTGAACATCATCTTAAAAGTTTAAGTCTGCTCCTGACCCAGCTTTGTTAATGGGTTTTTTATTTTATTTTAAAAATTTATTAGCGTAAGCTATATAAAGCAGGAAAGTGGCTAACAACAACAATACACAATATAATGGATTTAAAAACTAATTAAAATTAATAATTTAAAACTTCCTTTAAGCAGAAGCACTAATCAACTAATCAAATGCCGTCATGAATAAAACTGTCTTCAGCTGCCTCCTATTGGTTGGTTTTGTTGCTGCTTTTTTCAGTTGCACCTTGCTTCTAAATTATCATCCCTTCTGCATTCAACCAACGTAGCTCAGCTCATCCATTACCATAACTTTGAGAGTGGACAACTGAAACGAAGTGTATAGGGCTGCCATTAAAAACAACGTGAAAAGTTCAAATCATGTAAAATGTGGCCTATATGACCCATGAAGGTCTTTCTCCATACAAACCCACATCCCAATTGTAATACTCTCGGCTATTCTTGTTCACCTTGCTGCCTTTAGAAGTGCTCACTGCTGTTCAGCCCAGGTTTGGCAGCATCTTTAAGCCAAACCAGACAAAGTACTGTGAGCTTTGTGAATGGAGCACTCAAGATTTATTTCATCGGAAGTCTGGTATATGGGGCCTCATTACTACTGTGATTGTGGCACATGAAGAAGCCTTCAGCTGTCCCATTTTCGGGACCTGAAATGGCCTTGAAGAGTCACTATTTGCCCAGCTGAGGCAAAACATTGCTACAACAGGGTAAATGCTAGATTTTTCAAATTGTGAAAATGACATGCAGGGGAAAACTTAAAGCCACCTTTCCTCTTGTGAGGTAGTCCATATTACAGATGTGAAGGTGAGGGAAATGTTTTTGCTTTTATCCAAGGCCTTTTTTCTATTTTTTCTGATCAGAAGTAATGGGATATTTTAGCAAGCACAAAACACTCTTGGTTTTGGTCTTTGCAATGATCAATTTTTAAATGTGTGTTTTTACTTAAGATGTACATCATTCAATTTTTCAAATAGAAAAATTGTGAAAATTGGGGGAGTACTAAAAAAAACTCATAAGAAATACTCCCCCCCTGAAATAAATGGAAACTGCTAAATTAGAACAGGTACAACAGTTTGCAGCTCTTTGACACTTTAATATTTGGTTTGATTGCTATTCTTGCTGTAGAAAACTGAGGCAGTTATATTTTTGATTTCATAAACATGCCAATTAATACAATGTTATATGCTAACTAAGTTTTAAGGGATGCATTATATCTTGTTAAATAGATTTAGGTTTGATAAGTATTTCATATATTTTCATTTTCACATTTCCATTTTTTTTCAAATAAGCTTGGCATAGGGAAAAAGTCCCCCCACCCCAAGGCTTCAAAATTCCCAGAAATTTTATATTTCTAGTTCAGATCAGAATTCAGTCCCATAGACCTAATGTATGATGGAGAAAAAAAACAGCTTGGAACGGTACTGATAGAACTCCTTCCTCATGTGATTTTGGCCCTGACTTCCACTGAGAATTTTTTACCTTAATTCTTGAGGTCTAAACACTTGACTTTTCCATTCTATTAGGATAGTTTATGAAATGTTCTATTACCAAGTGCTTAACCAAAATGTTAGAGGTATTCAATAGGGGCAATGGAGTCCTCCTGTATCTGGCTAACTGAGATGTCAGTATACTTAACCAAAAAGAAGACTTTATTTGAAATATACAAGAGTGCATGAAGATTGGATTAGAAAAGGTCAAAATGTTATCCTGCTAACTAAGGAACTTGTCTTAAACTGGTAGAAAAGGTCAAGAAGCTTGTCTCATGAGGCACTATGTTATATTCAATGATTTTATGAGCTCATCTAGCTGGGGGGTGGATTATAATGGAAATGCAGTAGCATTTGATGCAGTAGCAAAAATAAATCGAACATGTTCAAGACTGCCACAGAATAACACACAGGAAGCTGTGGAATGAAAGAGTAATCACAAGCTTTAAATGTAATGTTCTTCCTTTTTTCAGTTGTACTGGATAAAGAGCAATATATGTAATTAATCCTTTTCATGGTTGCAAAGATGTAATGTAAATTGGCATATATTTTGTTAATTTGTATCTTTGAGCTAATTAGGAAATAATAGTATTACAATTCAACACTCTGCCTGGCTGGTTTGCAAGCATTTTTCTTCCTGCCATTTACTTTCCCTCTTGTCTTAAATGACAAAAGAAGAATCAGTCAAGCTGTGGAAAAAAAAAATCCTGGCAGAAACCAAACAATCCCATTTATATCTAGGAAACAGTGACACTCCACTAGTCAAACTGCCAGCTCTTGTTAGGAAACTATGGCACAATTCACAGCAACATTGTCCATAGGATCCAAATGATTGCTAAGGCATAAATAATTTCATTTTAAAATACATTTGGTGCATATCAAAGCTGATGAGCTGACCAAGTTGCTTTTTGGTCTGAAGGTCTTTATTTAGACACAGACCAAGAACAGGCAACAATCATACTTATCTCTTGTGTAAAACGCTATTCAAAGCAGTATAATTGTGCCCCTGCTTTCTTTACCAAATCTGACCTGAAGAATAATAATTTAAACTGCACTGCCATTCAGTCATTTCCCTCTCTGCCAAAGCATCATTTATTACTAAATGCAATGAGGTTCTAAGCCTGAAATGTACTATTTATTTAGTAATTTTTATTCACAGGATGCACTTTATTTAATACTAGGAATAAGGCCCATTGTGGAAATAAATACAATGAGCTCTAGAAAGAGGTTCTGGGAGAGTGCCCCGGCCTTGGGCACTCAGCGCCAATTCACTTGGCGACCTCAGCAGGGTATAATGACATAGAGTCCACCATTTTCTTCAGGGGAACTGATCTCTGCCATCTGAAGAGCAGTTGTAATTCTACGTGATTTCCATTCCTCCCCTGGAGACTGGCAAAAATGGTTCCCCATGAGGGAATGGCTGGTTTAGAGGGTGAAGTCTATGACATTGTACCTGTCTGAGGTCCCACCCCTCCTCAAACCTCACCCTCTCCAGGCTCCACCCTTCAAATCTCCAGGAATTTCCCAACCTGGTGTTGGCAACCCGATCTCTCTCCCAGCCAACTGTCAACCTACTGTTATCTGCCCCCTGGCTTCAGCTTTCCATCTCCTCCCCCTCCTCCCTCCTAGAGAGAAATTGTAATTCTGAGTGATCTCCAACCCCCACCTGGATATTGGCAACAATGGTTCCCCATCAGGGAATGGCTGGTTTGGAGGGTGGATTTTATGGAATTGTACCTGTCTGAGGTCCCACCCCTCCTCAAACCTCACCCTCTACAGGCTCCATCCCTTAAATCTCCAGAAATTTCCCACCTGGAGTTGGCAACCCTATCAGGTGTGGCCCCAATGAGTTTTCTCTCAACGGCCATAACAGGTGTGGAAAGGGCCTTTTACTGACAGAACTTGTTCCCTAGCAACAGGCACTGAGGAGAAAGCACAGTTGTCACCTTCAATTAGGAAATTACCTGGAGATTTGGGGGGTGGATCCTATGGAGGACAGCACTGGGGGGGATGGAAGGACTCAGCAGCGGATAATGCTATAAGGTCTATCTTCCAAAGCAGCCATTTTCTCCAGGGGAACTGATCTCTGTCATCTGGAGATCAATTGTAGCAGCAGATCTCCAGGTCCCACCTGGAGATTGGCAACAATGGTTCCCCAGGAGGGAATGGCTGGCTTGGAGGGTGGAGTCTATGGTATTGTACCTGTCTGAGGTCCCACCCCCTCCTCAAACCTCACCCTCTATAGGCTCCATCCCTCAAATCTCCAGAAATTTCCCACCTGGAGTTGGCAACCAATGAGTTTTCTCTAAAAGGCCAGAGCAGGTGTGGGAATGGCCTTTTACTGACAGAACTTGGTTCCTTAGCAACAGGCACTGAGGAGAAAGCACAGTTGTCACCTTTGATTAGGGAAATACCTGGAGATTTGGGGGGTGGATCCTGTGGAGGGCAGCATTGGGGGGATGGAAGGACTCAGCAGGGGATAATGCGATAGGGTCTACCCTCCAAAGCAGCCATTTTCTCCAGGGGAACTGATCTCTGTCATCTGGAGATCTCCAGGTCTCACCTGGAGATTGGCAACCCTAGGGGAAAGTCAACCAAACAGCAGGGGTTGAAGAGAATGGTTTGGTGGTCACTGGCCCACTTCATTAGCCAGCCAGCCATGGTGGAGCCAAAAAGGAGAGGCCTGTTAATTCTGACAGGAAAGTGGCGGGGGGGAATGCTGAAAGTCCTTTGTTTGTTTGTTTTTACTCACAGAAGCAAGCTTGGTTGTTTGGTTGCCTACCAACAGCCACTGAGGAGACAGTTAGTCACAGTTAGTCTCACACAGGAGCCGGAGAAGTATCTTCCTCAGGAAAGAATCCAGCTTTCCAGGAGCCACAGCTTGTTTCCTCTAGGCCAGACCCTCCCTGGCATTGCCACTACTGCTGAGGGAGGTAGGGGAGCCTTTGAAAGGCGATGGGCAGGCTTATTTGCGGTGCAGGCCTTGGGGCCGAGGGAGAGGGGCCACAAGGGGTAGTGAAGTTGAGTGCTTCCCATACTTGTCACCGCTCGCTAGGTCTGCCTCCTTCTCCCCTGTGGAGGGGTTGCTGCTCTCTCAGCAGAGCGTCCATCTGCTTCACCAGCTCCCTCCAGACTGAGGGCAAAATGCTGCCCGTCAGCTTGGTGGGCGGGGCCGAGCCAACGCAGCAAACCAATGCAGCCACAGGATTGGGAGACTGTGAGAGTGGCATCTCAGCGGGCCAAAGGTTGAGGAAGCGTGTCCAGGAGGGACACCAAAACTCAAATATATATAAGGAGAGATCCTGCTTTTCTCACCCAAAGGCATCCAAAGTGGCTTATAATCTCTTATTCCCTTACTCCATTTTACCCTCACAGGAAAAACCCTGGCGGGGGGGTGGGAGAAGAATTAAGCTGAAAGAGAGTGACTGGTGCAAGTTCACCCAGCGAGCTTCCATGGTAGAGTGGAGAGTCAAATCCGGGTTTCCCAGATCCAAATCCAGTATTCTAACCCCTATAGCACACTGGCTCCTTTTTCGCAAGCTGGTTCAAGTTTCAAGCACAACATCTTGGCATTAAAGACTGATCACATAAGGAAATAATTCCCAAGTGCCCCTTTAATCTTTAATTAAAGGCTATGAATTGGTAGTTACTGTCTACATATGAAAATGCCAAGACTTCTGATGGGGTGAAAGGATGGGTATGTGTCAGTAGGCCTCTGTGAGGTCTACAGAAGTCATGAAGCTGATGTACCTTAAAGGCTTACCTATGGGTCTCCATGCAGAAGTGTCTGTTTTAGAAATCTGTTTAGGAATTTTAACTCCAGTATCATTCCAGGCGCCCTTTTACTTACCGAGGTCTCTCCCCTTCCCAAACTCTAGCCTTCCCTAGGTTCCACCCCTAAAATCTCCAGGGATTTCCAAATCTGGAGATGGCAGCCCTATGGGAGACTATGGTGCAATAATTTTCTTCTCTGAAACCCCCATCCTCTTTTTATGAAGGGGCTTCAGATACCTCAGATATTAGGTTTTGTGAATCCATTCCCTGCTGGGAGCATTGATCCCTGTGGCCATAGGCAATGGCAGATTAACCATTAAGCAGACTAAGCACGTGCTTAGGGAACCAGGGCCAAAGGGGGCACCACAAAGTTGGGAAAAGGGTGAAAAAAATGTAGAAAAATGCCTTTTGGGTCATGAATATTGGAATTTTGATACATATAACTTGTGAGATATTAAAATAGATGTTGTATTGCATTTTTGTAGAACTTTATGTGGCCAAAGCTTGGCTTAGTTTGTACAGTATATTGTGTTATCATATGAATACATTTTTGTGTTGCTGCAACCTGCATTGTATATCTGGTCAGACAGGTCAACAACTAAAATGGACTGGGTCAGTGTGGAAAGGAGGGGGGCACCAAGATTGGTCAATGCTTAGGGCACCAGTGAGCCTTAATCCGCCCCTGGCCATAGGCAACTTCTGTATTCCAGGCTGCCTTAGTTGCCCCCCCCCCATAGATGTAGTTCTCAGGGCTGAGTTCCCAGTAAAATTTCCCACCTGAATCACTGTGGAGGCCAAGTTAGAAGAATGAGCTGGTAATCAAGATCTTAGTTTCTTCTGCATTGTAGTGGTTGCCTTGAGATTGCTGTTTTGCAACTGAATAAGTATTTCTTCTTGTTGCAGCCACCTGTTTGTTTTATGGGGAACCTGAGATACTGAAGGTCCCTAGGGTGGTCTGTAATGAAAGCTGTGCACCTAAGAATCCAATGGGTTTAGGGCTGGGATGGTTTTGGGGTGCTGAGTAGGGAGCATTTTCTTCTAAAAGTTCCTCTTCTTCCTTTCCCCTAGTGCTATGTCAACAGATAGATCCTGTGCTCTCTGCTCCATTTCCCTAGACAATGTATTCTACCCAGGACTCCTAGGACTCCATCTCACCTGTTTTGTGCTCCATTTCCTGGTCCCTCTCAATTTCCTGGGACTCTGAGGGCCCATCTTGCTTCTGTGCCTTAGAGTTGCTTTGGGGAGGGGGCTTGCGTCTCGTTCCTCAGCAGAGGAGATATAGTCATCTGAGGCATCTTACTTTCTGGCCATTGCCTTGACCAGAGCAGAAGGCAATTCATTCATTCATTCATTCATTCATTCATTCATTCATTCATTCATTCATTCATTTAATTTATATCCCACCCTCCCTGCCGAGGCAGGCTCAGGGTGGCTCACATATAATATAAAACAAATAAAACAGAATTAGATAAAACCGAACAATACAATTATAAATATTATAAAATATAAAGGGCTCGTTTATGTCAGATGGCGGGCTTAGCAGCATCCTCAGACAATAGCATAGTCTGGGTTAGCTGGTTGTTAGGCCAGGGCTACAATTTCTTGGGTGCAACTCCCTAATCAAAGGCCTGGTGGAAGAGCTCCGTTTTGCTGGTCCTGTGGAACTGTAAGAGGCCCCACAGGGCCCTGATGTCCTCTGGGAGCTCATTCCACCAGTGCAGAGCCGCCATTGAAAAAGCCCTGGCCCTAATCACAGCCAGCCTGGCTTCTCTAGGGCCTGGTAGGGCCAAGCGGTTTTGGGACCTCAATCATAGTGCAGTAAGAGGGGTTTTTTGGGGGTTTTTTTTAAGGCTTGAGAGGAGAGCAGAAGGATTAGCAGAACAAAAGGCAAAGGTGAAGGAAAAGGTATAGGAAGCAAAAAGAAGGCTGTAAGGGAGGTCTAGTGTAGAAGCAAGCCTACACTTCTAGTCAGGAAACAAAATGAAGAGTAGGTGATCCCCACCAGGGGAAACAGGAGATTAATATTTAAATTCTGCCTGCTTGACTAATTGGTGGGAATCAACCATGTTAAGATGGCTGCCCCCTCAGAATAAGAATTAGACATATACAAGTGGAGACCTGCAAGAAACTTGTGGGATGGTGATCCCATTCCTTACATCTTTGCTTCCTCCTGTCTCCCCCTACCTCTCTCACACTCTTTCTCCCTTCTGCCCCCCTTTTCTTACTCTATCTCTCCTCCATTAATCTTTCTCTCTATCTTTCCTTCCTCTCTCTTTCTGCCCCCTCATCATTCTCTTTGTTTTTCTGCCTCCCTAACTCATCACTCTCTCTCTCTATTTCTGCCACCCACCCACCTCTCTCTTTCTGCCCCATCACTCTCCCAGCCTCCTGCCTGCTTCCTCCCCCACTCTGCACAGCAGCAGCACCAGCAGTGCTGGTGGTGCTCCCAGCCCCTCACTTGCTTCCTCTCCCCCACAGCAGCAGTGGCAGCTTTCCATGAATCACAGCAGATCTCCCAGCTACAGAGATCTATTCACCTTAGGGCTGCCAGCTCCAGGTTGGGAAATTCCTGGAGATTTGGGGGTGGAGCCTTGGGACAGTGAGGCTTGGGAAGGCAAGCAGCATCAGCAGGGTATAATGCCATAGACTCAACCCTCCAAAGCAGCCATTTTATCCAGGGTAACTGATATCTATCACGTGAACAACAGTTATAATTCTGGGTGATCTCCAGCTCTCACCTGGAGTCTCAAGCCACAATTGGATCACAGTGATTAACCAAAGGTACACCCCACCAACATTCACTGTGAAAAAAATGATTCTGTTACAGTTACAGTCCACAAACTTGCTTCTATTTTTGTTCCTTTATTTCACACCATGCAGTACTGCTGCTGCTTCCAACTTTCAAACAACCATCTAATGCTGCTGCTTCCAAACCACTTCTAAACAACAAACAACAACAGATTTCCTAGGTAAGTATTCTGTTTTCCCCAATGCTTCATTAGGTTGCTTTTTTATACATGGAGCCAATGCTCTTTGCCTTCTACTCTGAGTTAATCTTGTGTTTCCCTTCAGCATCTGCTGGCTTTCAACTGGAGGTTGGCAATGGTAGCTCTCATGGATGAAAAGGCTGGTTTGGAAGGTGGAATCTATGGCGTTACACCAGTCTGAAGTTCCTCCACTCCTCAAACCCCACCCTCCTCAGGCTCTATCCCTCAAATGTCCAGGAATTTCCCAACCTGGAGTTAGCAACCCTATTTCCTTCCCACCCAACAGCCAACCTACCTTTATCTATTACAGCACCAAGTCAAGCATTAACCATAACACATTTAGATACAGAGTTATAAAAATCTAGGTAAAATACAATAAATATATATGGGTGGCTCCTGATGAACAGTAGCAATCAGCTAGGTGTACTTGAGTCATGAAAGTGAGATGGCATCAAGTTGCTGCCAAGCCTAGGGTTGCCAACCGGCAAGTGGGGCCTGAATTACAACTGAACTCTAGATAGCAGAGATCTGTCTCTCTGGAGAGAATGGCTGCTTTGGAGGGTGGACTCTGTGGCATATCCAGCTGAGGCCTCTCCCTCCTTAGGATCCATCACAAAATCCCTAGGAATTTCCCAGCAAATTCCCTGGAAACCCTTGTCAAGTCTGGCCCTAAGGATCCCTCCATGAAAGGCCAAAATAGACCTGGAAATGGCCCTTCTCCCTTCCCCTGCCTTTTACTGGCAGAACCAGATACAAGCCTCCCCCATGAACATTTTAGTTTCTCATTGTCAGTGTGGAGCGGCCTGAAGTAGATCCCTGCAGTGGCCATTTCAAAAGGTATGGGGGGGGGGATTCAACCCTCCCCGAGTATTTTTTTTTAACGTTTGGGATTTTTCTGCAAACCCAGAGTCCCCTAAGTCTGTAGAATAACCTGTTGGGGGAGAGTGAGACCCCTATATGCAGAAATAAGTATCTGCATGCAGAGGGGATTTTGGAAATTAGTATATAGATTGATTTCTTTAGCTGTCTTTCTGCAGCCTTCCCTTAACCCCAATACTGCTGCTTGTTTGTTTGCTTCATTTCAATATCGGTCTTTTAAACTTCTAATTGAATAAAGTTACACTTCCTGCAATTTCACTATGGTGTTAAATAACAGATATGCTGCCCCAAGATTTGCCCAGGTGAAACCTCTCACCAGCAATCTGGCCATTCAACAGTATACATAGTTGGTTTTTAGTGGCTTCCATGTTTATATTATTTTTGTCAGAGCACAGCTTTTCCTTGCTTCCTGGAACAAATTATCTTATAATGAACTATTTGTAAATTATATTATGCTCACCATCGGTTCCTGCTGTATTTTTTTCACATGTTGATAGATTTAAGTTCAAAACAGATGTGTCTTATTTAACTAAATGGATTTGGCTAACATTAAAGACACCAGATCCTCCCCCCGCCCCTTCATTTTTGCCAAAGGAATTTTAGGTTGTTTGAGAGGCAAATACCTACAAAAGATATTTTTGTTTTACTTGTTGAATTAAGACATTCTTCTATATAACTCTCTTCAAAACTTCTGCCTCTGTTGAAGCTCAGTGGATTCACCCATGACTTAGTCATTGCTTTCTTTTCTGGAACTGACGTGATAACCTATAGGCCAAAAGGTTTCATATCCCAATACTAATCTTCTAAGCCGGAACCCAGTCATTCTCTGATGACTCTCTTTCTGAAAGCTTTAGTTTGTGTAAGTCACAAACCTTTATACTCTGTATCGCAGCAACAGAACAGTACCATTAAAGAGCCTTTTCAACGTCTGTGAAATTAAGGGGGGAAATCAGTTGGTTGCTATGTGCTTTTTTTTACTTTATTAGTTTTTTATTGCTCTTATACAACGAAACACTATTAAACCTTGCTATGAATGAATGGGAATAGATTCTTTTGTTCTGAGGAGAAAAAGCTGGATTTCTTCAGACATATACAAGACTGAGTCACCCATTTAATTATGCAGCAAGGGAGTACAAATTACTTTATACCAGCATAGCATAAATGAAAAAGTATCTAATGGCCTGGAGCACAATAAAAACATTCAGGTATTCAGAAGCCTGGATACGTGGCAATTCTCTAGAGTTGTTGATAGTATGAAGCTAATCAGACTATATTCACACAATCATTATTTCAGCCATGAGATTCTTTTTATCTACTTGTCCAATTGGTAGGTGCAGAGGTACTAAATTCATTTTAAATGCATTCATCTAAAAAAAAGAAAAGGATTCCTTATGGATTACTTGCACAAGATCATTGCAAAGAGAAACAATTAAAAAAGGTAATTATGTTGGGATTATAGTTTGATTATGTGAGAGGGAAAAAACCCAAAACCAACTGCCAAGGAATTATAGTAAAGTTGGAAGATTTAGGCTACAAGAGAAAATCCTACAGCACAGGTTTCTTACATGCATAAATGGTGGGTATGATTAGTACATGAGTTTCTCTTGTGTACTTTTATTCTTCCATTATTACCAAAATGAACTATGATTGATTCACGCTGTAGTATTTTCCATTCTGTCAGAAACATGCTCACCTTAGGTCTTTGGACATAATCAAAAGGAACCTCAATTCTCTGCAACAGGATGCAGAAGATAAAAGAACCATGAATAGAACAATGAGAAATCACAAGAGACAGAAAACAAAAAAGGATAGAACTCGGATGCCCAAAGATCAGACATCTCTTCCACGCCAGTAAAAATGCGAGGCTATGGAACACTGGAAGATCACAAACAAATTGTGGCTTATTCATGATATCTGAAGACAGCCATTGGTTAAGGACATTACTGAGATAACATGAGGGAAGACCTGAAAAAACACCATTTAGTATTTTATTTTATTTTATTTGGATTTATATCCTGCCCTCCTTGCAAGCAGGCTCAGGGCAGGTTCTAACAGGATAAAAAACGATGAATGCTTAGAACACAATTCTAAATCAAAACTTTTACTATTGCTTTTCTAGCAGCAACAAACATTGCAACCAAGTTCTTCAAACAGAGCTCTTCTTACAGGGGCTACTGTAAGCTCTTGGAGGATTGGCTACATCAGGGGCATGTGGCCTAATATGCAAAGGAGTTCCTGCTACAAAAAGAGCCCTGGATGAAAGACAATATATCCTTGGTGAGCACTGCTCAAGGTAGTAGTGTACATGTGCTCTCCATCCTGGCTACACTTTTGTAAAGCCGTAAAGTTCCTATCTCTTTCAACTGTAGTCCAACCAACCATGTACACAGTGCTGGGTCAAAGTATTATAACTTCCCATCAATAACACCAAAATTAGTAACTTCCATCAATGTGTTCCCCTTGTCCTTCAATTTCTAAATGGTTCTGTATTAAGATCCTTGAAGGAACCTCTGTATTTCCATCAAACTAGTTAAGCCCTACTCTTTGTGCCCCCAGATTGCAGAAGTGAAGAAGATTGCAACTAGAGACAGAGCTTTTTCAGTGGTGGCACATCTGTCCTCCCACTTCAGGCTTGCCTGACATTTCCCTTATTGTTCTGGTATATATCAGGCCAAAGTGTTTCTGTTTATTAAAGCTTTTAACTGAGGGATTCTGTCTTCTCAACCTGTTTTTATGGTCTGCTTCTAGCCGTAGGACTGTTTTCTGAATACCACCCTGACATACCTTCCCCCCATCAGAATGATGAGGCAGACACAGGACTGGGATTAACTAGGGTCATTTACAATTTTTGTGGCAAGGCTAAACCACCAAGCATGGAAATCAGCCAAAGCAAGTGTTGAAACCCCCCCCCACTCTTTTTTGGTGAGCTGTTTGGATGAGTATGGGGGCATTTTGGTGCGCCTGTTTGCACAATTACAACTGTTTCATAAACAGACTTTCCCTCCTCAACCCCACTGACCCATCCATCTTCCACTACCTTTACCTCTGATTTTTAGAAGGGCCAATAGTAAAATGAATAAATAAATATCAGTTTGGTATTTTGGAATTGAGGCTTACTATTAGCCTTTGATATTTGCTCATAAACCCAGCTAACCTTGTGATTAGTTCTTATGAACTTGAATAGATGCCATTGGCTGCACATACCCTTGGCTAGCCCCTGGTCAGCATGACAAACTGTGAGCCACCCTGAAGTGCCCCAACCCCTCAAGCTATGTAACTTGGATGCCAGGGCAGCTCTGAAGGCAATCTGCATTGCACGTCCTAGGCCACAAAACCCCAGGCAGATCATGATGGAACTTTTAACTCCAAACAGGAGAGGTGCTCTCTGGTGCTCACCATATCAACTCCCCCCCCTTTCTTCTCCAACCTGCCACCACCAGGGCCAAGCCTCTGCTTAGGACCCTGTGCCCACTGGGCAACTCAAGACAGCCCACCATCCTTGCAGCAGATCCTCCAGGACTATGGCATTGCCCTTATCCAACAGATGCATGACATCACCCCTGTACAGGTCCTCCAAGTCCACCTGTATCATGGGGTGTGGCAAATATTGTCCCAATCCCCCTTGCATGGCCTTTCACAGGGCTGTGTTTATCTTCTTCTGAGCCCACTCCAGGCCCCTGGGGTCCCCAGCTCCGTGCAACTCCCAGCATGGCAAAATGACAGACCACATAATCAGCACCCCAGGCCACTTTTGTCTCTTGTATACAATTGAGGCGGCTTAGCCAAGAAGCAAGCTCTAGCTGGTTTCCTCCCACCCCCTGGGAAGAGGATGGTGAGGAGCCTCAGCCAGTGCTTTATCAGACTTTCTCAATCACACAGGAGAGGCTTGCCATAGAAAAAGGAAGCAGGAAATAGTCATGGCCTTGCGGGTCAGATTGCAGCCCTCCGAGGGCCTGATCTGCCCCCGGGCTGCATGTGTGACATCCCTGAGCTACACCATTGTCGACACCCCCCCCCGATACATGACTAGTCAGGAGAGGCCACTGTCAGCCCTGATGGTTGGGCACCTGATCCTGCACCCAAACCTTGCTGTCCTGGCATGCGTCTATGTGATGCATCTTGTTGCTATGAAGTGGCTGGAGACCTGGAGGCAGCAGGCAAATACCAGGTACCCCAAGGCCACACTGGTCCCTCAGGAGGAGCCTAGTCCATTCTCTTGCAGCCTGCCACAGCTGCCACCCAGTCCACTGCCTCCCATCTTAGGCCATTTCTCAGGCTATGCCTTGGACCACTCTGCAGCTGACCAGGCCCAACCAAGCATAAGGGGAGGGCTGTGGCCTGCTTGCTTCCACTGGCCTGCAGAGCTCCTCACCACAGGCTGAGTATGAGCTGAAGAGGAAGCTGTGAAGGCAGGGGCAATTTTTAAATGCCTCTGGCCCGACCTCTCCTGATGCAGCAATGCTTGTGTTACCCATCACTGCCTCTTCCCTTATGGGGGAGGCAAGGCCCCCCCACCCACAGGTGCCTCTACAGACAGAGGAGCTGTCAGAGGTTGCTGAATATTGCTTTATGGCTTGTTTTAGTAGTGATAATGTTATGGATTTTTATATGATCTTATTGTATTGCTTTTATCTTGTAAGCCAGGTAGGACCCTAGATACAGCATATTCCTTTTTTTCAAATAAATAAACAAGATAAACCCCAATGGCTTAAAAAGGAGGATATGTGTCTGTAAGTGCACATCCTTGTGATAGAAATATGCCTATCACAAAATTGTCTTCCAGTTAAATGGCAACCCTCATATAAAAATATATTCAGATAGGATGAAATTATAGCAGAACTACAAAAGTAGGTAATGGCTGATGACTAAAAAACATAATATTTTTCTAATGCGCAACTAACTGAACAATGGAATGTATATTTGCATATTCATATGAATATTTGGATTACTATTTCTACTGTGCATATAAAAGTTGTTTTAAATATGAAATCCTTTTTCAATTTAGCTGCTAAGTATTTACAGTCTACGCAACAATTATGGGGAAAACCCATTTTATTTCTACCTGGTGATGTGGAAATATGTGTTTGTGGTCAATTAAGCATTAAAATCTCTCAGTTTATAAAAAAAACAGGTCAATTTGACAAAATCATACCCTGTTGCTTCAGGCTGTTCATTAAGACTCAACATTCATACATTAGTGAGATGTTTGTCCAATGTCCTGAGGCAGCACATTGGCTGCATACATAATGTGCAATGAAAGGAGAGAAGTTCAAGGTCTCCTTATCTACAGGAATATATTAAAACATAAGTGTTCAGACAGTACTGGTCTCAGTGACAAAAGAGATCCAGAGATAATGTGGAACAAACGTTAGAAACTGCTCAGGTATTTACCAAAAAACCCCTCACAAAACAATGCAAAGAAGGATCCAAAAACCTTAGCTACGAGATAATCTCCTGAAATAGCCCTCTCACCTCCAAACACAATCTTTTCCTGTGAGAAGTAGAATTCTGGCATTTATCAACAGTTATAGAACTACTTAGTATGAAGTCAAACTCCAGCATTGTTTTAATATTAATCATTACTTGAAGGCTTTCACATCTTTCTAAAATAAGTTAAAGAAGTTTTAGGGCGTTTTTACTTCAAGGAATTTGATCAGTAGAAAAGAGTAAGAGTCCAGTAGCACCTTAAAGACTAACATATTTTTATGCCAGCCTATTTCACTATTATGGCCAGTACTTTTTCCTCCTGCAGTGCTCATGCTGACAGAAACATGTCACTCAATTATTATATAACTTTTATTATAATATATTTAATGTATCTTTCTCCAGTAATGAAGAAAGATGGCTTACATGTTTAAAATCGAGATAGTTTTCAACAATTTTAAAACATCATTAAATAATATAAGCAGTTATTATCCTACAACAATGCCAACCACTGAGAAAACTTTCCAAACAACATCATCTACTTGCATACCCCCTCACTGGATGCCTTCTTTTTACCCCAGAAAGGCCATTTTACAACATGGTAGAAACCATAGAAAAAAGACCAAGATTGGGGAGCAGCTATAGGTCCAATCTGCATTGGTATTTCTCACTGTTGTGCCAATGATCTCACATCGTCTCACAAATTTCTGTCTACATTTCATGCCACATCCACTCTCCTATTGTTTCATCTCAGCATCGGCTGTTTGCATCATTTTATTGCCATTTAGTAGTGGCTCCAAGTTCACTATGATGTCCCACTGCCTTAACTGAATGTGTTTTTAAGGTAGTACAACCGCTCCTCCCCACCATTGAGCCGCTGTGAGCAAAAAGCAGACAACTGGAGCTGAATTCTCCCCCCTATCTTTTCTAAGGAGATACACAAATTGTCACAAAGGAAACAAGTTAGCTGAAAATCCAATCATCTGCATTGGAAAGCAGCCAGGGAACATTTTTCTGTGATCATATGGCATGCCCACCCCTGAACCATTTGTTATTTCCTGGGGCAGTCTCCAGAATGCCCTGCTGGGTGTTTTGTGTTTTTTACCCAGCCTGTTCCATCTTTCCTGCCCCCCTTCTGCCTCCACCTCTGCCAGGTCACCCCCTTTTACTTTCTGTGTGTGGGGGGTCGCAGGTCCTCCTCACAGCGCAGTATAGTGCAGTGCTCTGCTGGTACCCCTGGGATGCTGCTCCTCCCCCCTCTTTCTTGTGCTCTCCATAAACAACTTGAGTCCTGATGCAGACACAGGAGAGCTTTATACTGAGCCAAATGGGAAGTCGGTGCCACAGCAGCATGGAGCAGTTTTACATGGCAAATGCAGGTTGGGCCATAGTAACAAGCTCATAAGAGGGGACACTGTACAGATCTTCACTGGAAGAACAGAGGTGCTGCAGAATTTTCTATTGGGAGAGGCAATCTTTGAGAGAGGGTTCCAGGCCATAAATGATGTTTTTTGATGATTTTTTTTGGGGGGGTTATGATGAAGAATGACTGGGTTTTATGATGAAGAACCACTCCTTTTAACTGAACTTAGATAACAAATACAGTTCCTGATAATGAACAACTACTGCATTTTGCTACATTTACACCAATTGAAATGTCTGAATCTGCTTCAAGGGAAAACCCAGTCATTAATGAAAATGTGAAATAGATAGAAGGAAGCAATAAAGAAAACCCTGATTCCCTCCAGGGATAATCTCATTCCTCCTCTACTTGTCTACTGTGAACCATCTAGTCTACTTAATAAAGCATAGTAATAAATTGGTTCACATAATCAAGTGAGTATTTTGATGTGACAGTTTAGTAAAGTGAAGTTTTTACCACATGGTGATGATCATAACATAGTCTCATTCCTGTGAATATGATCAAGAGCTGGGCTGGGCTGTTTTGCCTATTTTGCCCATCCCCTGTCTCTAGCAACCCGCTAAATAGGGGAAGCTGCTGCCTGAAGAGGCTGCTGGTCAGAAATGTGTACCTGTGGTAAAAAAAAATGAAAAGAAAAAGATATATTATGGCCTCACACATGACAGGAATTCAGCAGGAGCAAAATTTCTTCCACTACACTTCTTTAATAAATCCACAACTCTGATTGATTTTTTTTTAAAAAAATTGCTATTTCTCATGTGTCGTTATTTCACTAACATTAAGTTTAAGGTATTCGTAGCAGACAAGAGCTTTTTCTTAAATAATACATTTCTATTAATATTAAAATAAGTTATAAAAACATTATTTTGCCTTTTATTTTACGACCTATGCTAGACTAAATGTCAGCAAAAGCTGGCATTTGAAAACCTGTCTCATCCATCTTTTTCAGAAAATGCTACAATAAACAGCATTATAAAGGATTATATTAAACCAATCACAGATCTGTAATTTAAATGTGTTCTGAATGTCATGTGCAGAACTGAAGCAAATGTTAGACCCCAGTCAGAGGTATAGGCTTTCTTTTTAAAAATGATTACCAATGAAAAATATTTCCAGTTAGGCATGTGGAACAGAAATACACAATACTTGACAGTATTGATAAATATTATTGATCTCCACCAAGATGTTTCTGTTTGGCAGAACACTTTTCATCATTTTGAACCCATGAAGGTGCAGGCAGTTCTTACCAATCAGCTGTTTAAAAGGGCAGGTGGTACAGGTGATTGCTTAAAACTGAAGCTCAAAATGTATGGCATAATTGCTAATCAATGCATAATGTAGAAACACTTAAATGCACTCCTAATACAGAAAAAAACCATCCAAGACTTATACTAAAAGAGCCTGACCATAGGATAATCTAGAAAAAGAAGAGATTGGATTTATACCCCGCCCTTCACTTGGAGCCTCAGAGTGGCTTACAAACTCCTTTCCCTTCCCCTCCCCCCAGCAGACACCCTGTGAGGTAGGTGGGGCTGAGAGAACTCTAACACAAACTGCTCTTTCAGGAACAGCTGTGCCAGAGCTTGTGACTGACCCAAGGTCACATCAGCAGGTGCAAGTGGAGGACTGGGGAATCAACCCTGGTTCTCCTAGATTAGAGTCTATACACTTAACCACTACGCCAAACTGGCTCTGCAGCAAGTGCAGCAAGTGCCTTTGCAGTGAAAATTGTCCAGCGTAAATCTAGTGGTACAGAGCCATGGCAGCTCAAAAGGGAAAGCTGCTCCTATCTTGTGCCTTCTGGGAGAGGTAATACCTACTTTTTCTAACAAGTCTATGGCTGCTGAATGAGTATTGTGGTCCTCTGTTGCTGTTGACCTTGTTGTCTCTCTTTGTTGAAGATGGTTTAATAAAAACTGTCTACATTGAGAAGGAAAAAGAGAACATTCTAAAATAATATGGGGTAAGGAATCTGGTGTTCTCAGTTCACAAGGACAAAGCCTGTTCTGGAAAGGAGTCTGCTTAAATCTGCCTGACAAAACCTTGGAAGGGAAAGCATTTAAATGGGCCAGCATAAAGACCCTGCACTAGAATGGGGAGTCTAAGTTAGTGAAGTAATGGGGTATCGACCCGTGTCTTTTATTGATACCTAACTTGGCAGCTGAGCAGGTGAAAGTTTGGGAAGAAAATAGTTTTTGAAATTCATGGTCTAGAAGTCTTTCCTGAATTATTTGTGAAAAATAAATTTCATCAAATAAAAGAAGAGAATCAGTTGGAATACCAATTTGTTGAAGCTTAGAAACAAATACAGAAAATCAATCAATACTGTGTCGAGCTTTCATCAGGTGAAAGAGTAGACTCTAAGGATCAGATCTAAAATGGATTTTTAACCAATATTTAAAGGCCACAATCCAGGCCTTAGTCTCCAAAAGATGTTGGCCCAACTCCGCACAGATAGATAAATAGTGGACACATTTGGGGATTCCTAAAATTTGTCATAGAAAGGATGATTGTACCCTCTCTGTGTAAGAGTTGAAGGCTTTAATCCACAAAGGGATCCCATATAATAACTGTGGGAGAATTTTGGCATTATAGATCTTAATAACCACTGGAACGAACTGGTTGTTCCCTGTAAAGCTTAATCTAATCTAATTGCTTATTGTTCCTTTAGTCCCTCCTTGTTATTTCCCTATTCCTATTAATTCATTAATTATAATATTTTATTCTTCCAGCAGGATACTTAATTCATTCTGGTAGTCAATGTGTAATCAACTTTTATTGTTTTATTTTATAAATATTTTTTCAGGAGGATTGTATTTACTTTTGATGTAGTTACTTATATTGCTATGCCATTAAAAGGTATTTTGATTGATTGGTTGGTTGACGTTATTGTCTTTATTATTTTCCATTTCCTTGTTTTTTTAAATAATTTCTGTTATTAGAAGCCAGCCCAAATTTTGTACTGGCAATTTAATTTTTAAAACATCCTTAATTAATTAAATTTAATGCCTTATTTCAGTATTCCATCTGCATAACATTGATGTAGGGTTGCCAAGTACTGACCGTAATTTGGTGGGAGACACACAGTCCCTGGCCAGAACATTCCCCCAGGCAACACCCACGCTGCATGATGCCATCACCAGAAGTGACGCTGGGCAACGCTCTGGCAATGGGGCTGGAAACTCGAGTTTCCAGCCCCATTGCCAGAACGTCGCCCGGCGTCACTTCCTGGTGACAGCATCATGAGCCACGTCTTTCCTTCCCCCTGGGATGGTCCTGTCAGGATATATGTGTCCCCCGCCGAATTACGGTAAGTTCTTGGGAAGCCTGCATTGATGTAACCAGACAACCTGTTGCTCTACTTCCCTCACCATCTCTTCCTGAAAGCCCCTTCTGTAGAGAGGAACAGCTGGACCCAAAGGGCTCCTGTCACACAAGTGCAAGTTTGGAACTGAACTGTAGCAAGAGAACAAGTTGATTCCTGCACCATGTCTGGGATACTTTAGAATACACTGAAAAAAATCATTAAAATCATTTACTAATGTTTTGAGAGTAGGTTTTACAGAGCATAAAAGCCTACATTTTGCTCTACAGCTTTTAGCTAATTTTCTGTTTGTTTTTACTAAATATTTTATGCCAGCTTTTGAACTTCTCAAAGGATAATATTAGTTAAATTGATCTTCTAAAAAAATCTCCATTAACATCTATAATAGAGAACCTTCCTAACTCTAGTGTTTCACAACTATGAGCATAGTGCCAGAACTTTGAAGTTGGATGGGGGAACTCATAAGCATCAGGGAACTAGAAGGGTTGTTCTAGTAATCAAGTCCTGTCACTTGGAGACAATCCAAAATCAATCTGCAAAGAAGGCCCAGATCATCTAGAGCACAGTGTGGCACAAGATGGGAAAAGGATTAAAGTATTAGGCACCACATAAAAATATTAGCAAATGATATATATTTCAGTCCCCTTCAGCAAGCTCTGGTCAATGTAGGCAACTCCTGGAATGCTATGCAACCATCTTGGGAGGAAAAGCTTGCACTTTCAGAGCAGGCACACAGAAACAATACATCATCTGGGTAAAACCCCCACACACACTTATTCAAGGGGATGGGACAACTTTCTAAATGTTCTTCACACACCCGTTTTTAATGGCCACACAGTTGTAATGAGGAGGAAGCAGCACCACAGAAGAGAAAGACTAAAACCATCATCATTTATTTATTTGTTTTGGCTTATATTCTGCCCTCACCACGAATGGGCTCAGAACGAATGACAACAGAAGTTAAAACATTTCACTATAAGAATTAAAACATTTCATAATAAATCTTTAGAATAAATAGTTACAACGGATTAAAAACAAAGCTATAAACCAGACAGAAGGCACAGTACTTTGATATGGCAGTCACAAAAACTAGAACCACTACCCTGAAGACCAGACTATGGGTCTTTACCTGATGGGGCATTCAAAGGTGGAAGGTTCAACAGGGGAGGCCAGTAGATTGAATAATTGGGTGTCCACCACCTCACCCAAAGGCCTGGTGGAAAAGCTCCGTTTTACAGGCCCTGTGAAACTATTATAGTCCCACAGGAGCCTTAATCTCCAACAGGAGCCAGGGCCAGGACAGAAAAAGCTTTGGCCCTGATCGAGCTTAGGTGGACATCCTTTGGAATGGGGACAACCAGCAGATGCTAATCTGCTGAGTGCAGGGCTCTCCAGGGCACATATGGGAAAAGGCGATCCTTCAGATATGTTGGTCCCCGGCTGCACAGGGCTTTGAAAATCAGTACCAACACCTTGAAACAGATCGGTACTCAATCAGAAATCAGTGCAATCTATACAGCACCAGCTGAATGTGCACCTGCACAAGCAACCAAGTCAGCAAATGGGCTGCTGCATTTTGCACTAGTTGAAGTTTCTGGATCAGCCTCAAGGGCAAGTCCACATAAAGTGAGTTACAGTAGTCAAGTCTGGAAGTGACCATTGCATGGGTCACTGCAGCCAAGCCCTGGGGGGAGAGATAGGGAACCAGTTGCCTGATACACCCAAAATGGTAAAAGGCAGATCAGACAACAGTGGTGATGTAGGCCTCCACTGAAAATGAGGCATCCAGGATCACCCCTAAGCTCCTCACCCTCTGAACTGGCACTAATGGTGCGCCGTCAAAGGCAGGGAACCTGATTCTGACCCACCCAACCCGGCTCAGGTACAGAAACACCATCTTCACTGGATTAAGTTTCAACTGACTCTGCTGTAACCACTCAGTCATGGCCTCTAATGCCCTGTCTCAGTTCTCTGGGGCAGAGCCCAGACAGCTGCCCAATAACAGATAGAGTTGGGTGTGATCAGCATATTGCTGGCAACCCAGCTTAAACCTCCAGACTAGCTGGGTGAGGGGGCACATATAGATGTTAAATAACATTGGCAAGAGGATTGCCAATCCTGCGGCACTCCACATTCCAGTGGATCTCGCAGGGAGACCCTCTCACCAAGCACCACCCTTTGTCCCGGACTGCAGAGAAAGGAGAAAAACCATTGCAAGTCCCCCATACCCCTATGTCGGTGAGGAGGTGGGTCATAAGATCATAATCAACCATGATGAATGCTGTTGTTAGGTCTAATAGCAGCAGCATAGACACACCTCAATCCAGGTGTCTCCAGAGGTCATCCATAAGGACAACAAGTGCTGTCTCCATCCCATGGCCAGGGCAGAAACCAGACTGGAATGGGTCAAGGATGGATGCATCATCTAAGAAAGCCTGGAACTGTTCAGCCACCACTCTCTCAACCACTTTACCCATAAACAGTATATTAAAAAACTGGACTGGAGTTGGACAGGACCACGGGGTCCAAAGATTTTTTTTAAGAGTGTGTGGACTATTGCAGATAAATCATTGTCATTTACAATGCAGTAAACCAGTGTGGTATAGTACTTAGAGCACTGGACTAGGATCTGGGAGACCCAGGTTTGAATCCCCATATAAGTTTATTGGTGACTCTGGGCCAGTTACAAAGCCTCAGCCTAACCTACTTCACAGGGTTGTTGTGAGAATGGAGAAAGGGAGACTGTTGCGAATTACTTTGGGGAGAAAAGTGGGGTAGAAAATGAAGTAAATACATAAAATAAATAATATATGGGGAAGAGGAAAATTTAATTTAACAAGGAGGGCAGAAACCTTGGTTTCCCCTTCACAGGAGTCTTTTGTCCAGGCATTGATCTATTGTATAACACCCAAAGTTTTGACAGAGATATGAAATTAAGTGTTCCCAGATTATTAAATCTCCAATCAAAAAAATGGAAGTTAGACTTCACTCATAACGGTAAGATTATATAGCCTACGTGCACAAGAAAATGTCATTAAAATGCTACCTCTTCCACAAATATGTCCCTGGCTTCTTATTAATTTATTCCACATGATGAAATCAGTTTCCCTTGTTGTTAAGTTTCTAGTGGATGGATTTTATATGGTTATATCAATTATCAGAATGAATAATCATGGAGGAACTAGGGAGAAAGGTTACAGTGTGACATTTCAATGTTAAAATTGGTTTTATAAATTCATCCTAAAATAGTTGCAGAAACGAAGTCGCACCTATAATTAAACTTGACATTCCTATTTCAGATTAAAAACTAAATAACTGGTGGTGCCCTGGAAGCCATGTAAAATACACAGAAAAAACTTGGATATAATTTAACTCACATCAACATCAGCAATTACCCTAACTGCCATGTTCTGATTTCCCTGTCTCAAGTGTGCAGAAATCACAAATGGACAATAACTATGGTAGATCATCTACTTTGTACAATAGATGGTTTAAACTTTAACAATTGTAATACAACTGATTCTGTTGTTCACTGAGAGTAATCACCAGCACATTCTAATAATAATGACAGAAAGACATATATCTTAAACTTTTTACTGAATTCTAACTGGGGGGGGGGACTCAAATTTCTTAAGCTTAGATTACATGTCAATGCATGTTATATAACCAAAAGCCGCATGTGATACCTACCTTAGTAGAAACCATGTAAACATATGATTAAAGGTTACAGAATAAATCTAATGTATACTCTGATCACTAAATTAACTTTTGGTAACTATAAAAATGATTATAATAATAAAATGGAGATGGGCAGAGCAATCCTAAGAGGAGGGGTGAAGGTGCTTAGAGAGCCAACTGACCTCAGCATTGGCATAAATCAGAGATATGCCAGTGTAAGTAGCATTTACATTGGCACAAGCCCCCAGAGGTGCCCCACTGCTCACTGCTGCCAGTGTAGTGGCACTGCAGCCAGCCATTGGTGCAACTGAGGTGCAGACCCCTGTGCTGGCGTGGTTGTGGGCAGTTTGGGGGTGTGCCCAGAGTTAGTTGGCTCCCTGAGCACTTTCAGCCTGGGAATGCCTCCAGGCAGAGGTAGAAAGTTACTCCAGGGAAAAACATGGCATACCCCGAAGGTGCCAATGGAGCTGAAATCCAAAGTGTCTGTCACACCACTGTAGCCTTGGCAATCAGGGCTGGTGGAACTAAGGTGCCAACTGCACCCTTGCCCAATCACCACCCTCCCCATGGCAGCCAAGCCCCCTCCCCAGCAGCCAATCATGGATCACACAGCCCTACAAAACCAGCAGTCTGCACACATGAGCACCCATTAGTCAGGGCACAGGGCAGGGGACTCTGTCTTGTAGGTCCTTGCCATGTGGACTTTTATGCACACAGCGAGGTGGCTCAGTGGCAGGGTTAGCACAGGGATGGCACCAAAGACCAAAGGGAAAGCACTTGGTTGTCACACTACATAGGGAGTTGGAAGCCCAAAATCTGTGGCTAACAGCTCTTCTATAAGACCCCCACAGGTACCTCAATGTTGGAGCCTCAACCCCAGGGGGCTCATGGATGCTGTCAGGTAATCAAGAACAAGGATCCCAGTCCTGCTCCCCCATTCCCATTGCTTAATGTCTGATGCAGCAGCAGCATCTCCTGCACTCAAGGCCAGCACTGAGTGGGGAGTCCATAACCAGACATCTACAGCACCACAGGTGCAGACAGCCCTGAGAGAACATCTCAGCTAGGGATTCTGGCAGAGGAGGGGAATGGCCACACAATCAGCTGTCTCAAACCCTCAGAAGAGGACAGGGCATAGGGGGACCCGGCGGTACTGTACCGTGAGCTTACCAGGTGAGCCTTTTCTGCATTCCCTTGGTGAACCATGGTCTCCAGTAGGAGCTGTTGGAGGTGGTGCATCAAGCTCTCAAGCACTCACATAGAGGACACATGACCATACTTGGGAGTACACAAGCACCTGTGGCAATGGGGCCCTGGTGTGCCCTGTTTCACACAGCTGCAGTATTGAACCCTGCTGGGACACTACCTCCATACCTGAGTCTGCCATGGCACAGATGGATGGTGTTCATGGCTACACATGCCTCTGCTGTTGTTCCTGCAGGTGGAGGTGCCAGTGCTGTGGTGCTGAGGCCATGGGACTGATGAAAACCCACTCGAGGGAGCATGGAGAAACCCAATTTGTCATTGTCTCTGGGGTTAAAGGGTCAGTAGCGGCAAGGCCATCTGAAGGAAGCTGAACTTGAGAGGTGCCATGAGTCTGGGGCTGTGGGCCTTGGTGCCCTGCAATGCCTTGTGGGTTATGCAGATTAGGCTGCATCTCAGGGGAACATGGCTACAAAGGGGTGTATTCTGAGTGAAGGGGACCATTTCCAGAAAAAGGAGGTATAGGATGTGAGGATATGCTCCCTGAACAGTAGGGAAAGGTGGGTGGTGGTGAGGTCACTGTATCCAAAAGGGGGCCCTCAGTCTGTAGCCCCGAGGGCATTATACTTTTTCCATAGTCTCATGATGTATGTGGTGTGTGCTCTTCTGTGGCTTGTCCTGACTACTGCCCCATGTGGCATGCTAACTGTGGCATAATTTTTGCATGGGGGGGGCCACTAGGGGACCAACAACATCATGATTATAATAGAAAGGAAGGGGAGTGAGGGAAGGGGGTTGAAGCTTGGAAAGGGCTAGAGGGGTGGCTCATGAGAAGGAGCTCTGTGAGTCAGTGGCCTACGTGAGCTGAGGGTTGTTGTACAGTTGCAGCAATAGGGTCTTGGGGAGTGGTTGAGAATGGAGGGATGTTGTCAGGGTGATGTGGGTGCAGTCCACAGCTCCAACCATATTCGGAAAGCTGCAAAGGTGGCCAACCAAGCCCTAATTAGCCTGAGCTCCCACTCCCCTGTGAGAAAGTGGACATGTTCATGGAGGTGTGCCAGCATAACACCCTGGGAGGTGTGCAGACACCAGCAGGCTGAGGACTCAGACACCTCCAGTGCCTTGGCAATGACCCCTTGGAAGAAGCCAGTGGCCTGGAAGCAGTGGAAGATGAGAACCTTCTGCAAGACAGGGGTGGCTCAGGGCTGAGAACCTGGCCCCAGAGAACTGGGTTTAGCTCCTCACAGAGGACCTGAATGGCCATGCAGTCTGGGTGGAATACATCCAGACAGGTCCAGCCCACCATCTGGAGGGTGCTGATGTGCTCTCTGTAGCGGCACCCACAGTGGTGTCTTCTCCACCAGCATGCCACCCAGACATAGAGGGGGCAGACTGGTGTGTTGCACTCCCAGCATGTGTGGTGGACGGACAACTGAACACCAGACCCTAGCCACCTGGGTCACTCCTGTGGGGAAATGAACAATGATGACAAAGACTGGGCATGTCGGAGGGCCCAACCCCCTGGCAGGGTGTGTCCACAAGCCCTGGGAAAGGCACCCATGCCCTGTTCCCATAGTCTGGTGGCCCCCACTGGCAAAGACATCTTGGTAGTGATTCTCCATCCTGTGGGAAATGGGAGTCAGGGCTGCCCTTGGAAATGTTGTGTCTCCCAGAGCAGGATAGCCACCCCTGCATTCCAGTGTCTATGGGTAACATGGCAGAGAGGACATCTGGAAGGATGGTCAGGCATCACCAGCCGAATTGGACAGAGGAAGAGAAAGCCCTGTTGTTCAGCTTCGTCATGGAGTGCACAACTGTGGCTGTGGCCACTGCCAGGAGCAGCTCTGCCACCTTCTGTCACCAATCCTTCTGGCAAATGGTGGCTGAGCAGGTTTCAGCCTTGAGACATGCTGACTGCATGGAAATGTCACCATGAAGTGGTGGAATGATTCCTTCAGCCCACCAGGAGGAGAGTCCATGCCCTCATGGTGACAGGTGCCCCTTATGAGCAGGCCCTGGATGAGGGCCTTTGGGAGGCTAAGGCCATTATGTGAACACTGATCCTCCCAGTCATCGTGACAGGATGCAGAGTTGAGGTTTTATGTGGTGAGTGATGAGGTTGGCACCTTCACTCCAGCCCCATCCGACTATTCCTGCCACAGACACCAGGGCGGTCGACAGTAGCAGCCCCAAATGCAGGAACGTGGCTAACTATGGCACGAAAGAGGGGTGAGGGGAGGTTTGTGAAGGGCTCAGAGACTGCAGCCTATGTAGCCAATTCCACCCACCCTGCCATTCTTGTGGGCAATAATTGAGAGTGGGCAGCTGGAGAGCCATCAGGAAAATGGCCAGGAGTGACCAATGGATGAAGAGCCTCAGTGAAACTGTGTCAATGGGGGCCAGACACCTGATGGTCCTTGTAGCCATTGTGAGAGATACCACAGAGGGGCAAGGGTGGTTTGAGAGACTGCTGGGAAACATCAATGAATCTCTCCATGCTGGCCATGCACTTCCAGACCCCTCCTGTACTACATTAGTGGAAGCACACATTAACAGGGCCAGAGGCATGGAAGCTGTCATCTGACCCCCTGTCCAATGTCACCCGCCACCACCTATCCACCCACCCACCTCAAAAGCTAGATCCGGTGACCCAGTGCCTCAGGACTGTCACATGCATGGAGAAATGCCCAACCATGGCCTTCTATCCAGTTCAGAAAAAAATTAATAGCAATCACTCTCCAGGGAATATAAAATCTGTATTCCCTGTGCACATTCATTAAGCAATAATATACGCAATCAGTAGCAGTTGCCAGGCATACAGCCAAAAAACCCATATGTTTACAAACAATATATGAGTTTTAACCTGTTTTGTTATTTTCACAGGTGACCATTTATGTGAACTGATCATGGCATCTCTGAAGCCGTCAGCTATGATCAAAGAGACATTTGTGCAATCAAGATTACCATAAGTATTGCTAGACTGACCTGGTGAGCAATAGTGATTGACAGTCATGTCACAATTCATTTGCATATTGCTAGGTACCCTTATTTAAAAAAAAAATGTTCCATGTTTCTGTTAGTTTCTATCTGTTAGTTTCTATCTGTTAGTTAATTACCCTCAATAAATTATTGCTTGAAATTCTGTAGTATGCCTACCTGTCCTAGATCACAGGGGCCAGACATAATCTGCTAGCACTGACTGGGGGTAAAGATTTTTTTCATTATTTTCATCCCTGACCAATGGCTCATTTACAAGCTACATTAAAGGAATAGTTCCTCTCTAAATATACAAAAATAGTCTCAGAATGTAAACAGAACATGAACATTTATTTATTCATTTATATACTGACTTCTTTTTCAAAAGAAAAAAAAATAAGCTGATGAAAAAGCAATATAAAATACCCCGCCAACAATTGGGTGAACTCAGTTCAAAGCTAGACTGTGTTTGCCCTATCTCCTGCAGAATAGCTGATTGCTGGTGGAATCCAAGAAGAAAAGGACCACTGAATAGTTGAGCCAAGAAGACTCATGGAAAGGGCTTCCAACTCTCTTCCTTTTGTTCTCCACAGAGATGCCACAAATTTAGCAGCAAACTTATTCAAAAGGTGAATGTACCATGGTGTTCATCTGCCTCTGTGGGGTGGAGTTTCTGTTATCTTGTAGTGGTGGAGTTTAGTTTCCTTACCTTGCAGGGCTTCTGCCCCTGCACATTAGGTGAGAGAATTCTACCCAATGCCATGGATGGTTGGATCAGGTACTCTAATAATGTGAGGAAGAAACTACACTTCCCACAATGCTGTGTGAAAATGTGCATATGTGAAATAAAGGTAACATGGACTTAAATAAGTACCAAACAGTGGGGGCGGATCTTATCCCTGTTTTACCATTCCAGTGAGCAAAGTTTATTTTTTTGTTTATTGAAATATTTATACCCAACCTTTCCTTTTGGCTTTGGTTTGAAGCCTTCCTCCTATGTAAGGAGGATTCCTTGAACTTAAGGGGCTCCTATTGGATAAAGGACTACTTTTTGAGTAACTCTCCTTAAGCTAAAGGAAGCCTCCTTGGAAGATGGATCCACTATAGTGTTTATAATTAATGGGTGACTTATTGTTTTCCTCATTGTTTATTTATTTGATTGGCTTCCCAGTGGCATGTAGCAACAAGTCTGCAAAGTAGGGAAGAAGAAGTTTAGTAGAACTCCCACTAGGTTGTCTGAGAAAGTGCAAGCATGAAACATTATTAACTGCAGTATGCTGCTTGAAAACGTGAACAGTAATCCAAACAGGCTTGAACTGTTTGCAGACAGTCAAAGTGATCAACAAAAAATCAGCTTCCTTTTTGCAACAAGTGAATAAATCATGATCAATCCAGGGAATGTTAAAACGTTAACGCTGCAGAGTGGCTGGCCACTGATGTATGTTTTTGAACTTTCAAAAGTAAATACATGATCTACCATAGTTATTAGTAAAAAGCGATACTGATCTATATACACTGCTATATCTGTCCTCTTTCCCTATGGAACTCAAGGTGAAAAACAAAAGGTAATCCATCCAGGCATTGGCTAGGTCTGCTTAGTTTCAACAAAGTCACTGTATCATATGCCTTCTATACTTTGGTTCCCTGTCATAGCTTGCAACATCAACCCAGTTTGTATTTGCATATTGAACAACATGACAGATCAGATTAACTGGCTGCTATAGAATTTCCCTAAAATACAAGACACAGCTTTTCAGAAATTTGTCAAAGTAACCCTAATAACATAATTTCTATCTCTCACCTCAGGAGAAGCACAGGAATGCTAAAGGACGCGTGTTTTATCTGCCAGGAGTTAGAGAGACTCATTTGCACTGTTTGGATGCTGCCAGACAGCCTACACAGAAACTTACAGAGGCCTTCACTAACCAACTTTGTTACATCACGCCAGCCAAAACTGTTGTTGATTTCTGTATATGTGTACCACTTCCCCTTCCTCTGAATAATTTTCTGTTGTGGTAAATTGATTGTCTTTTATGAATAGACTTGCCATTCCCCTGGGGGGGGTTTGACTACTTTTAGGGTCCTCGATCTGCCAGCCTGGATCTGGCTGGCGGGAGAAACCCCACCCCCAAAGTGCCACGTTCGGGCCAACATGCCTGGCACGATGACGTCTCCTGGAGGTGATGCCATCGAACAGGGCATGTTGTGGGAGGACACTCTTATCATTTGAGGAAAACCTCTGTTTTTTCCTCAAGTGATAGAGGCCCTGCCAACAACATGCCCTGTGCAATGATGTCTCTTCCAGGTAATATCATTGTGGTGTGCGAGTTTTGCACGCATGCCAAAAAATCTCCCAAAGAAGAAAAAGACCCCCTCACACACTGGCAGGCAGGTAAGACCTGTCAATCCTATTTATGAATATCACCTGCACCTATCAGAAACATTGATTACTTCATATGATTTTAGAATGTGCCCTAGAACATGCCCAGCACTCCCTGAAGGCTATGCTACATGCTTCATAAAACCAGACAAACTCTCTTATAGGCAACATGCCCAATCTGATCATCGATAACTTTATCAATGGGCTTTTTGAGTGACTTCAGGTACCCAGGAGCACAGTTTGAAAACAACTGCATTAAGAATAATGGCAAAAGGATAAAGTCCTTGTTTGACTTACTGTATTCAATGCACAGTTATATGATAGAATGCTAATTTGCTGAAGACTAGATCTCCATGCAAGCCAGTTATGAAAATACTAATATCTGCCCTTTCTATGCACAGCAGGCTTCTGAAACGATACAAAAATGTTTGCATGTTTACACTGGTAAATTTAAGGCAGCTGCTGTCTCACCTCCACACCCCAGAGCCTTGTCGCTAGTTTAGCTAATCTCCTATTAGACTGCCAAAAAGAGAAATCAGAGGACTGCCATTAGATTCTGAAGACCATTCTGATCCTTCCACTTGCTACGTATCATGGGTATGTCAACAACAAAAAGGCCAAGCGAAGGCAAGGCTGGCAGAAAAGTTGCACAGAAACTGTCTCATCAGTTCTGAAGCCTCATAATTCACAGGAGGTTTTATTTTTATGTAAACAAAACCTAATAGTAGAAAATTCAGTGAGATGAAAGAATGATTGCTTCTGGGCCAAATCCTGTTACTTGTCCCAGAACTAGGCTGATAATCTCTCTGAGCGTTTTCATGTCCATTTGATCTTTTGCTGTTTGTTTTGCACTTATAATGAGGATGCCAATTATAGCTAACAGGAAATGGGGGGGAGGAGTCATACAGTTCTTATAAAAGTTAAAATGGAGCCAATAATTGTATGTCAGTAGAGACCTTAACTTGCTGCCTGTGGCCTATGATTAACAGGCACTATCAAACTTAGTTGTACTCGAAATAATGATCTGTTTGCAAAATGTTTTGACTCTTGACACAAGGCCTCTCCTCCTCCCCCTTCTCTTTCATCTAGAGGGGAAAAAAAGATCACTTTATTACCCCTAATTGTAAGTTAGTAGTAACTAAGGATACAGAGGTCCTGTTCACTTCCCAGGCCACTTCACAAGAAAATGAGAAGTAACATGTGAATCACACTTTTACGTCCTATAACATGAAGCTTCTCTTTCCGCTTCCCAAGCAAAAAGGTCAGAGAGCAAGTACTGACACACATGGACTTGGTGCACAAATTCCCTTTCCATGTGTTGCAACTACTAGCAGCAAACTGCAACACAAGTGCATGTTTAAGGTTTTCTTTCACTTTTCGGGTATCAGACTACTACGTTTCTGCAGTTTCCTCTCACAAGTGCTGAGTGAAATGTACTATACAGAAATATCAGCAGGTGCACATTCTTTGAGAAGCGGATGTGTGTTGCAAATTTCACAACAGTACAAAGGCCCTTAATGAACACTTTACAGAAAGCAGAACTGGTTATATGGTGATGAACAACTTTTCAAAGACTGTAACTCCCTGAATGGTGAATTGAAGGGGAGAAGCTCAAGATCCTACAGGCTAGGCTCCAACAGTACCTGGATAGAGAACTGCCAGAAGTACAAGCTGGGTTTTGAAGAGGTAGAGGAACTAGAGATCAAATTGCCAACATTCACTGGATTATGGAGAAAGCACCAGAAAAACATCTACTTCTGCTTCATTGACTATGCTAAAGCCTTTGATTGTGTGGATCACAATAAACTATGGCAGGTTCTTAAAGAGATGGGATTACCAAACCACCTCACATGTCTCCTGAGAAACCTGTATAAGGGCCAAGAAGCAACAGTTAGAACCGGATATGGAACAACTGATTGGTTTAGCATAGGAAAAGCAGTACAACAAGGATGTATATTGTCACCTTGCTTATTTAATTTATATGCAGAGTACATCATGCAAAATGCTGGCCTGGATGAATCACAAGCTGGAGTTAAGATTGCTGGGGAAAACCTCAGATATGCAGATGATACCACTCAGATGGCAGAAAGTGAAGAGGACCTAAAGAGCCTCTTACTCAGGGTGAGAGGAGAGCACAAAAGTGGGCTAGGAGCTCAACATCAAAAAAACTAAGATCATGGCATCTGGCCCCATCATTCCCTGGCAAATAGAAGGGGAAGTCGTAGAAGTAGTGACAGACTTCATGTTCCTGGGATCCCAGATCACTGCAGATGGTGACTGCAGCCGTGAAATTAAAAGACGCCTGCTCCTTGGGAGGAAAGCAATGGCAAACCTAAACAGCATGATAAAAAGCAGAGACATCACCTTGCCAATGAAAGTCTGCATGGTCAAAGCAATGGTATTCCCAGCAGTACTGTATGGCTGCGAGAGTTGGACTATAAGGAAGGCTGAGCGCTGAAGAATAGATTCTTTTGAATTATGGTGCTGGAGAAGACTCTTGAGAGTCCCTTGGGCTGCAAGGAGATCAAATCATTCAATCCTAAAAGAAATCAACCCTGACTGTTCCCTTGAAGGCCAGATCCTGAAGTTGAAGCTCAAATACTTTGGCCACCAAATGAGAAGGGAGCACTCACTGGAGAAGACCCTGATGCTGGGAAAGATTGAAGGTCAAAGAAGAAGGGGACGGCAAAGAATGAGATGGTTAGACAGTGTCATTGATGCAACAAACATGAAATTGAGCAAACTTCAGAGGACAGCAAAAGACAGGCGGGCCTGGAGTGATCTGGTCCATGGGGTCGCAAAGAGTTGAACTCGACTGTGTGACTGAACAACAACAACAAGTGGCAGTTGAAAAAAGAAAAAAAAGAGGAATTAATGGAGGGCAGCCAAGGAAGAACTTGTGAAAGTTCTGAAAAAGAGTACTATGGTGTAATTTTTTTTTTTAAAAAAAAGATAGTACTATATAGCACATTAAATGTTTGAAACTGATTCTACTCTCCGAACTAGAGCTCCAGAGTTCTGGTAAGCAAAACTAAAAAAACTACAAAAAAACACAAAAAACCTGGTACAAAGAAGTCCTTTGCATCTGATCACTTGAAGCCATTGTAGCTACATACAGGGCATTTTTAGAGTCTAAAACTGGAACACCAGAGTTATTGACCAGCATGTAGTTTAGGAACAATCAGTAACTAAAGCAATTAAGAACCTGGGTAAGTAATTAGATACAGCATCTGATATTCGTCATCCACGAAAATAGGATCGAAGGCAATATTATAAGGAAACTACAGTGGCACCAAAGCTATGAATACCCATTGACACATCAGTTCCAAAAAACAACTCTACAAGACAGAGATGAATACAGACAAGGCACCCAGAATCTCTAGCTGGCATGGTCTACTTCAGTGGTACTCATTCCAAAACTCACAGAGAGCCACAATTTCAGTTTCCACCAACAAGAGGAGCAATGTTGACTTCATTCCCTGACTTAAGCCTCACACCTGATCTACTAACTTATATTTGATCTATTAGCATATACATGTAATTTCTCACTAAAATCAACCACAATACCAGAGAACTAGAGAATAGTAAATGTTACGTAGATATTTTAAAAAAGAGATCCAGAAAGGAACCAGGAAAGACAGATCAGTTA
The DNA here is from genome assembly GCA_029375565.1 of Gekko gecko. Lineage (NCBI taxonomy): Eukaryota > Metazoa > Chordata > Lepidosauria > Squamata > Gekkonidae > Gekko > Gekko gecko. The sequence continues at coordinate 56,018,177 of JAPDNY010000003.1, read as the reverse complement.
GACTAATGCCTGTCCCATGTAAATTAGTAGAACTGTAATTAATCATAAAATTAGTTGCTGCAGATTTTCCGGGTTGTGTGGCCATGGTCTTGGCATTGTAGGACCTGACTTTTCGGCAGTAGCTGTGACTGGCATCCTCAGAGATATAATGCAGAAAGATGGCGTACTCTCTGTGTCAAGGTGAGCAGAAAAATGGTAGGCAGGTAATTTATATCTACCCTGGAAGGTGGGGTAGGGCTGAGTCATTATTTTGTAGTAGTTCTCCAGGCTATGAATATGTTAATAGAGGAGCTTTCCTGAGGAGGTTCTTTTGTCTATGGATTGTTTCCTGTTTCTTGAGGAGGTTCTTTTGATAATGATAAGATAGTGGCTCAGCCCTACCCCACCTTCCAGCCCTACCTGCCTACCATTTAAAAAATGGAAGGTGTGCGCCCAATGAATTGGGCAGAAGGGACCACAGACCCTGGCAAAAGAAATGTGTCAATAATTAAGCATGCAAAAAGGGATTATAAGGAGCGTGTTGCTAAAAACATTAAGACAAAGGAATACAGGGGTTACTAAAGGAAGATGGGGAGATGGCAGAGAAGCTCAATTAATTTTTTGCTTCTGTGTTCACTGTATAATGTGTGGGGCATGTACCCATGCCACAGTCATTACGTTCAGGAGGGGAATCTGAAGAACTGAGGCAAATTGATGTGACCAGAGATGAAGTTCTAGCCCTGTTGGGGAAATTAAAAACTAATAAGTCTTCAGATCCTGATGGCATACACCTGAGAGGTCTTAGGGGACTCAAATGTGAATAATTTATCCTCTAACCTGTATATGTAGTGTATCACTAAATTGAGCTCTTTTACCAAAAGACTGGAGACTTGCAATGTTAGACCAATTTTTAAAATGGAGTCCAGAGAGGAACTAGGCAATTACAGACCTATCAGCCTAACATCTGTCCTGGCTATTTATTTATTTATTGAATTTCTACCCTGCCTTCCCAGCCAAGGGCGACGTACATAAAAATCTATAAATTACATAGAATAAATAAATTATGTTAAAAACATGAATAACAATTAAAACAGTTCAACCATAAAAGTGCTAGCAGTAGTTGTCATCAGTTTGATGGTGGCAGCCATTGTTCAATGTCCCTAGTTCACAGTCAACTCTCCATCCTCATTTTTGATTGTTCTTGCAGGAACTGATGTCCTTTGGGCTGTTGATGAAGGTTCCAGGAGACTGGGCCCTCTCTCATTCCCTTGTTAGTTGTAGCTATTGATGATGGTGGCTATTGACGATTGTAATCAAAGACAGAATTATTAGGCAAACAGGGGAACAAAGCCTGCTAAGAGAAAATCAGCACAGCTTCTTCAAAGGGAAGTCCTGCCTCACAAAACTTTTGGAGTTCTTTGAGAAGATGAACAAGCATGCAGCCAATGGTGACCCAGTAGACATTATATATCTGGACTTACAAAAGGCTTTTAACAAGGTACCTCACAAAAAACTCCTGAGTTAACTTAGCAGTCATGAGATAAGAGGATGGGCTCTCTTATGGATTAAAAATGGATTCAATGACAGGAAGCAAAGAGTAGGAATAAATGGGAAGTTCTCACAATGGAGAGAGGTCAGGACCAGTATTGGAGCCAGTACTATTTAATTTATTCATAAATGATTTGGAACTAGGCATAACTAGTGTAGTGGCCAAGGGTGCAGATGGTACAAAATTATTTAGGGTGGTGAAAACCAAGGCTGCCAGTGAAGAGCTCCAGGAGACTCTCCACAAAATAGGTGAATGGATGATAATGTGGAAAATGAAGTTCAATGTTGGTAAGTGTCAGGTGATGCACACTGGGACAAAAAAATCCCGACTTCAACTATAGTCTAATGGGGTCTGAACTTGATGAGACTGAGAGGGGAAAAGATTTTAGGATTGTAGTGCATAGCTCAATGAAAGTGTCAACCCGCAGTGCTGCAGCAATGAAAAGGGCAAACTCTGTGTTATTATTAGGAAATGTATTGGACCTAAAATGGCTGATATTATAATATCCTTTTATAGATCTATGGTGTGGTCTCATTTGGAACACTGTGTACAGTTTTGGTCACCGTATCTTGAAAAGGACATCTCACAGCTGGAAAAAAAAGTCAGAATATACCATTCTCCATAAAAAGGGCCCTGAATTTTATTCTGTGTATTTCAGATCTATGTAGGGAACAAGCATGCCCAACAAATGAGAGAGATGGCACAAACTGTTCCTTTCTCCCCATCACTTTATCCATCTGCACTGATAGGGAAAGATTATGATCACAACCTGAAATCTATTTGATTGTAGTCTATCCTTTCTTTTGGGGGGTGACATGCTGTTACCCAGCAAGGACTTCCTCTTTGCAAGATGTTTTCTATTAACTGCCTTGGAGTAAGGGTACTACCCCAAATTTTGAGCTGGATCATCCTGCTTCTTTATGGAAGAATTAAATAAATAATCAGTATAAAGGCATTTTTTTATATATTAGTTTTGAAGTATCAGCTATAAAAAGTCCATCTGTTTTCCTTTTGATCTGGGATTCCATCCCTACTCTTAATAGAGAAGGTCCATCTTCTGGATCCTGATTTAAACTAACTACCTCATTCTCAGAATCATTCTCCAAAACCTCAGACCGATTTTTTAGTGGCACAGAGGGCAGTTATTAAGAATCTTTTCCCAATCTACTTTGCTTAGCTTTTAAAAAAGGTTCATCACCAAACTGTTGTGCCCAATTTTTTTTACTAATTTTAACAAATGAAGAGAACAACACTGCCTTCTAACCTAGGCAGTAAACAAAACTTGGTGTCTTCAAGGAGGAGGGAGGAATAAGGAAACAGGCAGACAAGTCAAAGTCAGCTAGCCTCTAGCTTAAAATCCCCACCACCACAAAACACACCTCCGAACTACTAAGAATGATAAAATACTAAGTATAACTAATATAAGTCCAATAAAATAGATACAAACTAACAACTGCCTAAAAGGTCTGAACCAACCTGAGCTAAGCTCAACTGAAAAGAGTTAAAATAAAACCTACATGGAGCTGCAGCCCCCCCCCCTTTCCAACACTCTGTCACCTGGAAATAGCAAGGGAGGAGACAAAAAACTCAAGATAGTCAGAAGACCACAAAAGTAAAAAAGATTAAATAAGGCTAAATAACTGCTAGAAATGCCCCACCACTCCCTTCATGATTAAATCTAATAAGGGAACCAGCTGAACACCAAAAATACCACCCACAAGGCAGGCAAAATAAAATGGGGGGATGAAAGGAGCATTTAAAATCGACTTATAACAAACAGAAAGAAACGACAACAGAAGCATATAGAAACTGATTTTTAAAAAATAAAATAAAGATTCTTGAAGTAGAGCACAACCTAAAAGCATCAGCTAGACTAGCACTGGAAAATAGACTATCCAAGAAATATGTTTTATTTCAAGGTCTAGACTTGACAAAACCTCTACAATCAATTTTAAAAGCCCCCCTCCCATTTCCTAGCAGAAAAATGGAAGTCACTTCCAAGTGAAATTAGTGAAATATTTCATGGATTTTGTATTTTTGCAAAAGCAGCAATGCCCACAGAGAAAGTCACCCAATGGAAGGATGGATCCTGGTAAAACGGATTGTGGATTCTTTTTCTGATGCGTGTTGCTGTGTACTAAGAGATCTTTCAAGCTTGCTGGTTTTTGGTTTTGGGGTTTGTTTGTTTTTTTTGTAATAAGCAACAATAGGTCTTTTATTCCACATAGGAATATCATCCAGAATGTTCCAGTTCTTGTAAATGTTTTTTAAGGCTGCATTTATAGAATTATAAATCAGACTGCATACAAGCCTTTCGAGGTCACTTTTTCCCTTATCCATTAAAATCTCACTCCTATCTTCAGCAGTGGCCTCAATAAGATACATCTGTAGTACTTGCTACTGGTATCCTTTGTCTGCCAAATTTTTCTGCAGTATTGAAGCCTCACTATGAAAGTCTTGTAATCTAGTACAATTTCTCCTGATTCTGAGAAATTGACCAAAAGATAAATTATGTATCACATGTGGTGGCTCTCATATCTGAGGAGGGAATTTTTGTCAGTTGGATTTCTGTACAGGCTTGTGGAAAGTTGGTTATTGTTCCTGAAAACAATCTGTTTATTTTTTTCCTTGCATGTAATTCAAATTTTAAATTCTTATCTCTATTGTGAAGCCAATTTTGGAATGTATATAATTCATCTAAGGTTCCTTTCCAAAACACAAAAATGTCATCAATATAATGCCACCATTTTATAATATATCTCTGAAACTGATTATCTAAAGAACGTATGTTTTTATCTTCAAAGTCACTAATATATAAATTTGCCACCTCTGGGGCCATTAAAGATTCCATAGCTATAACTTGGATCTGCCAATAGAACTTACCAATGAATTTGAAATCATTTTCTTAAGCACAGTTTCTGATGAGGCTATTAAGAAGGAAGTGTGTGCATGTCCCTTCTGTTCAATGTCTTCTCTATGGTATAGCTTCTGTTTGAGGAATGTTTATGTATAGGGAGGCCACATCGAACACAGCAAACAAGGTAATTTCATCTACACATGACAAACTGGTTAGCTTATTAATAAAATCTGTTGTATCTTTAATATAAGAAGGAATTAGTTGCTGTAGATTTTCCGGGTTGGGATGTTGGGAACAAAAGATCTAAGAAAGGTCTAAGGCCCACATATTTAGAAATAGGTTCTACCACAGAATTGCTACCAGATACAATTGGTCTCCTGGAAGGGGGGGGTGGCTGAGAGAAAGATATAGCTGTAATATTCACAGTAAATATGCACAGTGGTAGCAAGGAATACATTTGCTTTACTGTGGACAGAAGCGGCAGCATAAGGAATAACATTTGTCAAGTATCTACAGACTGTAAGCCTGAAGGAGGAAGTTTTAGTTTGTTCATGCTAGCTCAGTTTTGCCAGCTGGAAAAGTGCAGGCCTATGCAAACTCCAACAGTCGCTCCAGGCATTTGAATGCATGGAGGTTCTGTGAGAGTTCATGGTACTTCTCTGTGCGAAAAGAGCAGAATACAAGAAGTGCTTTGTTTTTCATTTTTGCTCAAGTAACTTCATAATTTTGCTCATGTAACTTCCTAAGACAATTCTGATTCTCTTATGCAAACACGTATGTGTACAGTTGATCTGTGATCATCCACCTCTGCCTTACAAATTAAGTAAGCAATCTGACCAGCAATTTAGATTACAGGTTAACCCCCCTGCAAAAGCATGTCTTTTGACTGTTCAACACAGAAACAAAGTATAAATATCTACTTTCAAAGAAAGAGAACTGACAGCAAAACACTAATGGTACTGGTCAATTAATGTGTCTTTCCACCACTGTTATAATCAAGCACTGGAAATGGAAAGTGCCATCAAATCAGAAATTACTTACGGCAACCCCGTAGGGTTTTAAAGGCAAGAGACATTCAGAGTTGTTTTGCCACTGCCTGCCTCTGCATAACAACCCCGAACTTCCTTGTCTCCAGTCCAAATGCTAACCGAGGCCGACTCCCCTTAGCTACTGAGATTTGATGAGATCAGGCTAGCTTAGACGATCCAGATCACAGCAATCAAACACATAAGCAAATGGCATTTACACTGTTCTTGAAGTTAAAAAAATGAAGACAATGAATGACTGTTATTCATAAAAAAAGGGCTTATCTGTGGAGGTAGGTGAAATATGCAATGTGAAAAAGTAGGGCTGTCATAAGGATAGGGTTTTTAAAGCTATATTGAGGCCTTGGATAAAAAATCAGTTCGATGCCTATGTAGCACAATGCCTCAGATATGAAAACTGGTAGTGGCTCCAAAACATCTTTGATTCTGAAAGAAAGCATATTTAGTTACTGTCAAGGGATAGGAGGTAAATTCAGGAACTTCAATGACTGAGGTGATTCAGGAACTGGCCAGCTATTTGTGGCTATGTGAAATGTGGATTCAGTTCTTCTCCAGCCCAGCAGGAAACTGAGGCTCCTATTGCATTCCTGAAAGGCAGGGAGTAAGCAGTTCTAGACTGACAAAGGTTGGTATAAACACAGTGCAGGATCAATGCCAACTTGCCTTTCCTGAATTTGCCAGTGGGTTGTCTAGTGGTTCTACCTCCCTACGCACACCTTACAGAATCCTCGTTTCTTGTTCCAGCCCATTGCTTCTAGGTTCTGCTCCATTCTGCAGCCCATCATGGTTCCTGCATTTTCATCATTCATTTTGGTTGTAGTGTCCCAGCGCAAGGAATACTGACTGAAAAGTCTTAGGAAGCTGCAGAAGGGACAGTTTCTCACCTGCACTTCCCTCTATGCCCCTAGGCACACAACAGGCAAACATCTGTCCAAAAGTACTTTTACATACCAGGTCAACACCTATTTCAAGTTGAAGGTAGACACATTCATAATCTAATCAAGTTGCTTCTTCCCCATCAGGCTTATCTGATTGTAATAAATCCATTATTAGGTCTCTTAGGGCCTACAATTCTTTAGTTTCATCACTGGAATTATAGATATTTGACCCTAAAAAGCATCCAATTATTATTCAAACAATGCTGCACAAAAATAATTAAAGACATACTATTGGTTACATCTCTGTGTCTCACCTAACCAGTGATCTAAGTGCATATGTGTGGATGATAACTGCAGAAATTGATGAAACATTTTATTATTATTAATAATAATAATAAATATCAAGTTAATTTGACATGTTCAAAGAGTCGTGTTTCCCCTTCAAATGTTAGGTGCTCACTGTTACAAACAGCCTAATGTAAACCTACTTGTCCAATCAAATATGAAGTAGCTCTCAGATGGGAATAGAAGGAAGCCATTTGATATTTATCACAGAGTATTTCAAGTGAAAGAGCTGTACAAGTTTGAAAAAAATTACAGATATTCTTTTGTGTAAACTACATTTCTCTACTATAAAGGGGGCTTTTCCATGTTCTCATTTCACTCACTGGTAAGTTCCTGTTTCTTTGAGGTGTGTTTTTTTCTGTTCCACATGTGTTTTGGTCTTTCTAGTGGTCAATTCAACACCACACAGATTTACTCCCAGCATATCTCCCCACAGATTTAACCTGCAGGTTTGTATGCTGGAAATAAATCTCTGGGATATCAAATTGACTCCTAGAGGGAGTAGAACAGAAAGAAAACCCCAAAGAACCAACTTACTGGCAAGTAAAATGAAAATGCGGAAAAGCCCTAGGATGTGTACACCAATTTAAAATCCAGAAGATAGACGTCTGCAGGGTGAAAGGTAGGGTTTTTTTTCCTTTTTGCTCCCATAAGGAAGGAATTATGTCAATGGATTGTGTCCAGCTGACATATGCACTGATGGATGGGAGTGCCCACAGCAGAACAAGACTTTATCACCTCTTCCATTCAGCTACAGCCAAAAATGCTCCCTGAAATAGTGCTTCTGGGGAAAAGAGATCCCCAGGTACAGAATGACTGGCAAGTTAGAAGTCTATACTATAAGGAAGAATTGGTGAAAATTGTCCTCCTGCTAACTGGACCAAACCAGTATCTTGCCAAAATTTCCCAAATCTATTTCAGAACACTGTCAAACAAGAATCCAGAAGCTCTTCCTTTCTGTCTTTAACGTATATACTCATTCAGCTTAGAACACCAAAAATCGATTGCAAATTTGTTTATAATTCATTTGAGCCTGCAGTTCAAAACGAAACCTTGTTATTCAGACAGCTGGATCTATGGCAGTCATTTAACAACAATGGAAGCTAACATGGGCCCACATTACATTTGTAATAGATCACTGGACATTAATGAGATATCCACTAATCCTTCTTTAATTTGAATGGGAATGAATTTTGATGAAGGAACATAAATGGAAACAGCAGCTACATAACATACATTTGATTTATCACTGCAAAGCAGTTGCTCTTTGAACATATTTCCTGCTCTATCATATAATAAAGCTGGGAAGTCTTCATAGCCCTAGCACTGCTAACTGAACTGAAAACAGGGGCTTCATTAAACTTCACTTCAAGACACCAACACTACATTTGGCTATTTGGGAGGCAGGTTCTAAAAACATTTTACAAGGGAAGGTGGAAATCAGTACTGAGATGTTATTTGCCCTAGAGGTTCCTTTAGCTTAGCAAAAAACACCACATTGATAGAAGTTTCAAATGTTTGAAAAATGTCTCTTGTCTCAGGCCAATGCTGGGTTGATTCAACAAATGGGTAAACGTAACAATGGGTGACCCTCACCCATCACTACTCAAATTGCATTTGGACTGGTAATTGCACCCATCACTACTCAAATTGCATTTGGACTGGTAATTGCACTGTTCTTGCAGCATGAATAGTTCAACTTAGCCAGAATTTATCAGAACTTGGAAGCCAAGCAGTGTTGGTGACAGTTAGTACTTGGATGGGAAATCATCAAGGAAGACTGAGGTTGCTATGAGGAGGAAGACAATGGCAAAACACATCTGTTCATCTCTAAAAAATTTCTATGGGACTGCCGTGAATTGGCTATGATTCAATGCCATCTTCTTCTTGCAGATATCCAAAGTTCAAACTGGTGTATAATATTTTGGAACATGACCATTTTCACAGTGATAAGTGGAAACTGTAGTATGGAAACAGGGAGGCAATGATGCTATTGCTTTTATGTCAAGTCAGTTTCAGCTATCTGGAAATAAAGATTCACATCAAGATGAAATTAGGTGTTGAACTGAACAACTTCTGACGGATAGAGCAACAGCTGCTATTGGCTTTAACTCCCTGGTCTGAGGAATGCCAACTACACAGGAAGGTGAGCCTCAAAAGGGATTTATTAAATCTTCCACAGTGAAAGTTTCACAACAAGAGTACTCAAGTAATAATAAAACTCAATATTACGACTACAAGTACAGTGTGCTAACTTTGTCAGCATTGATACATGAAATAAGTAAACTCAGTGTACGACAGCAATCAAGTAGTAGGCTGGGATGTTAAAGTCACTGTACCTCCTTGTGTCTGGAGTAGATACCAGCCTAAAGGGGAGGGAGAGACACAATGGACTGGGGGGGGGGGGATCAGGTGACAATTTTACTGATGACAGTTTCTGTAGTTGGCACAGCAGAGGATGGGGACAGTGGGTGCAGACCTGCCTGCAGCCACTTTGTTTTAAGTATGCAGAATAGAACAAATTGGAAACCACAAACACATCTGGTCCTGCCTCCCCCCCAGCCATGCAACTGGCCAAAAGAGAAGGGGCAAGGCCACAGAAAACAGTGTGAGTCGCCTGGCTACAGATAAAGCCAGGCACCATGGCCCAGAGTCCTGCTCCTTCCCCATCTTCCACCCAGCACCAACAGCTGTTCCAACTTACAGCTAAGAGCTGAATTTATTGCAATAAGCATAACCAACACAACCCATCCTTCCGCTTCCATTTTCATTTACATGTCACAAAACTGGCTTTGATGCACCTTTTCTGGTCTTGTCTTCAATTTCTTTTATAACATTAATGGAACATCTCAGGATCATGTTTAAAAGTCTCCCAGATCACTGACTTCTGTCATTTTCACTTTCACATCGATATTGATTTACCATCTTTCTATATTATTAAACCCCTATGAGCTGTTTAACCTTTAGCCGTTATCGTTAGCACTGCTCTTGCATTCCCAGGTTTGTTTTCCAGATACTGGCTTTTCGAAGATAAAAATGAAGAGCTGCAACAAAGAGGTATGAGTAATCAGTGTCTCCCATTAACGGGTACAGCAGATGATGGCTGTTGGTATCAAAAACACCATCCCTAAAAGAACAAACTATGGGAAAACCTCAGTCCCACACGGTGAAGTCTTGAATTGCTGGTTTGCTGCTAGCAATGTAGCAAATACATTTATTTTTTTTTACAGTAACTGAGCTATAACTCAGATGAAAGAAAGTTTCCCTGAAATTAACTTAGTGGAGACATAAATGCATCTCAAATTTGTTCTTTCCAGCTGAGACCCTAATGTGCTTTCTTTTTATCCCTTTGTTGACATTAACGCATATACACAGCATGATGCTGCCATAAAAATTAAGGCACTGCTGATTATTTTATTTATTATTTAAAATATTTATACCATGCCCTTCCAGTACAGAGCCCAGAGAAGCTAACAGTAAAAAGCCAAATACATAACCTCAACAAAATAAAGTCAAAATACAATAGACAAAAAATATGAGTATACCCTCAAAACAACTTAATTTTACTCAGACCAATAACTTCAAAACTCAATATATCAAAAAATTATGTTTCTACAACCAACTGGTATATTTGATTCAAAGTCCAAAATCCAGTATCAACATAATGCTCTTAAAAATAATTATGCTTTGCAGATTTTCCAAACTGGATGGTTGGAAGAAGTCTGATGAATATATTGGAGAAGACTTTGACATAAAACTACAGCAGAAACTGAAAAGGCCTAATTTCTAGCAAATCAAGGGGGGGTACTTGAATTGATGAGATAGTTAAAACAGATTAAAAAGCAGATTGAAGGGGACACATTGATATATGCCAGGAGAGATGGGTCTTTAGATTACCTTCATGATTATTTTAATGGCTGAGAGGATTTAATTGATGGCAGCCCAAAGAACTGCTTGAGACAGCTCACAAAGTAAACTGAATATAATAATGTGGTATTACTTAAGCCACATGAAACACAGTGCACACAATCAATTATGAACAGTGTTTCTCGGTGTGAACCTACACGCCAACTTCTATCTTCCCAGCAGGTTTCTCATGTCTATTACTGCTCAAAAACATTAGATCTCCTTTGGACTGACCACCAGTATTTTTAGCAGTAGAATCTTATGGAGCAGCATTCAAGAGGAGATCATTCAAGATAGCTCCCATACTGGCAAGTTTTAGGAAGCACTGAAAAGAGTGGAGTTCAGGAGAATTTATTATGGAGGCCTTTTGATAGTTTTTTCAGTTATTTCATAATTGTGGATTAGGGTACTTTAATTATGATTAGTGTACTGACTTCTATGGTTTCCGTGTTGTGCCTGTTCTTTTTTGTGAGCTGTTCATAACCTACCTTGACCCTTCCCCCTTTGATGGGAAGAAAGGTGAGGTCTGAATATTATAATAAATAATATAGGGGTGTCAAACATATGGTCCAGGGGGCTGAACCAGCTCATCCAGGGCTCTTATCCAGCCAGCAAGTAACTTTTGTGAGGGATGGAAGGCAGGAGTCTGCTTGGAGGAGGCAAGCAGGTGCATGCGGTGAGGTGTGTGTAGTTGAAGCTGTCAGGACATAAAAAGGAAATTACTGGGGCCAGGACTATGAGGCTGAGGTAAAATAGTGTGTGGGGGGGGCGGCAGTGAAGGCAGAGGAAGAGGAGGAGTGGCGTTCCCCCCTCCTGCCTCCTCTAACTGCAGCTCAGTGAGAACTGGTGAAGCTACTATGTGTGTGTTGAGGGGTGGAACGAGCAGCCGCACTGCCAACCACCACACCAAATGGCAACCGTGAGCAGGGTTGGCAAGAGCAGGAATGCAGATGAAGAAGTTTGCCAATGAAGGGGCAGAGCTGACAGAGGAGAAAGGAGGAGAGCCAGCACGTGGATTGGGAAGCAACTGGGTTGTCATGTGCATGCCACTCTGAAGAGAAAGATGTCCCAGCCTTGGAAGCGAGTGGAGGAGCAAAGGTGCCACTGTTGACACCACACATCTGAACAGCCACGGAGCCAAGAGTCAGAGTGAGTGTTGGGAAGTGTGGAGGATGGTGACCTCCCTTTTACCCCACACCTATTCTCAGCCCATTAAAGAAAAAGGGGTCACAGGAGGATGAGAAGCACCCTTTGGAGGTTTTGGAAACAGCCTCCCATCAGCTCTTCCCCTCAGCCATGCAGCTTCTGGGTGAAATGCAGGAGGGATGAGAACTGGCAGTGGTAGGATCTGGGAGAGCCAGTTTCAGATCCCCCTCCTCCTGAGCCAGGGTGCTGTCATCTGGGTCACCTATGGACAGTTGCTCAGCCTGGACCACTTCATAGGATTGTTGGTGATAGGATGGGGCAGTGGAGGGGGAAGTCTGGTATGCCTCCTCAAGGTCCTCAGAGGTAGGAGTAGGGAAGAGAGGAAACAAAGAGTGAGAGACAGATCATCGCTGTGCTTGGCCTCTGAGGCTGGGCATATGGTGCTGATAAACTGCCTTATTTACCTGCAAGGAAGATGACTCATCTCCTATAAGTCCTATATATATAAAAACTAATTAAGTTGTTTGGAAATGTAAGCTACCCCCCTTTTATAGTATCCCTTGGAAAAAACCCTGGTCTTAAATATGATTAACTAGGAATAAGGCCCGTTGTGGAAATAAGTACAATGGGCTCTAGAAAGAGGCTCTGGGAGAGTGCCCCGGCTTTGGGCACTCAGTGACAATTTGCTGTGGCAATCTCAGCAGAGTATAATGACAGAGTCCATCATTTTCTCCAGAGGAACTGATCTTTGCTACCTGAAGAGCAGTAGTAATTTTGAGTGATCTCCAGCCCACCCCCAAGATTGGTAACAGTGGTTCCCCAGAAGGGAGTGGCTGGTTTGAAGGGTGGAGTCTATGGCATTGTACCTGTCTGAGGTCCCACCCCTCCTCAACACTCACCTTCTCCAGGTTCAACCCCTAAATCTCCAGGAATTTCCCAACCTGGAGTTGACAACCCTATCTCCCTCCCAGCCAACCATCAACCTACCTTTAGTTTTCCATCTCCTCCCCCCTCCCTCCTACAGAGCAGTTGTAATTTTGAGTGATCTCCAGCCATCACCTGGAGATTGGCAACAATGGTTCCCCATCAGGGAATGGCTGGATTGGAGGGTGGAGTCTATGGCATTGTACCTGTCTGAGGTGCCAACCCTCCTCAAACCTCACCCTCTCCAGGCTCCATCCCTCAAATCTCCAGGAATTGCCCACCTCGAGTTGGCAACCTGATCAGGACTGGGCCCAGTGAGTTTTCTCCCTAAGGCCAACATAGGTGTGGAAAGGGCCTTTTACTGACAGAGGAGAAAGTACAGGTGCCAACTCTGATTAGGGAAATACCTGGAGATTTGGGGGGGTGGATCCTGTGGAAGGCAGCATTCGGGGGTGTGTGTGGAAGGACTCAGCAGGGTATAATGCCATAGAGTCTACCCTCCACAGCAACCATTTTCTCCCGGGGAACTGATCTCTGTCATCTGGAGGTCAATTGTAACAGTGGGAGATCTCCAGGTCCCACCTGGAGATTGGCAGCCCTAGGGGAAAGGCAGCCGCACAGCGGGGAGTTGAAGAAAATGGTCTGATGGTCGCTGGCCCACCTCGTTAGCCAGCCAGCCATGCTGAAGCTAAGCAGGAGAAAGAGCCTTTTCCCATTTATTCTGACAGGAAAGTGGCCATTGGGGAGGGGGTTATGGGCGGGGGAGAGGGTTAAGCTGAAAGTCCTTTGTTTTTTTACTCACAGAACCAAGCTTGGCTGCCTACCAACAGCCACTGAGGGGACAGGCCCTCACAGGAGTCAAGAGAATTGTCTTTCTCAGGAGACAGAGCTGTCTGCCAGGGGGAGTGGGTGGGGAAGAGGAGCAGACCCAGCACCCGGCCAATGGCACGCGAGTACTCTTGAGTGGCGGCTGATGGGCCAATCGCTGAGGGAGGGCATTTTACAGCCAATGGGAGCGCATGGAATCTTGTGAAACCAAAAGATAAATATTTATAAGGAGAGATTACATTTATTGGGGCTTTCGTGGATTCCCCAGAAAATCAATTGCTTTCACTCCTGGGTATCAATTGCTTTTGTTTGTATTTTGAGTAAAAAATAATATTGTTAACTGGGTTTGCCTGGGTCATTTACAAAGTTTATACATCTGGTACCTGGCATCAGTTTATGGCACACATGGTCTAGCCCTATAAAGCAACATTTATGTCAGATCCGGCCCTCATAAAAAAATTGAGTTTGGCACTCTGAAATAATAGATACTAGTTATACTAGGGAGAGTGAATGTAGTGCTCAAATTATGAGAGGGACACAGGAGGGATTAAATAAATTCACAAGCCCCACAATCTTATTGTGTTAATTTTAACCCTTTCAACTGGTTCTTATAAATGCCACTTCTTAGCCCTAGTCCTCCAGGCCACTTATACAAACAGTGCACGTATGTACATTGGTACACATAGGGGGTAAATACAAGCAGCAAATAACAATTTCTTCTTTGTTTTTACTGCAATGTTATTACCCATCAGAGGAAAGTATTGCCCAACAGAGGCTATTACCTTCTGGAAAGGAGTATCAGTTGAGATATAAAGTCCATGGTAACGGATAATGGTATACACAACTGATTGTTTTCTTCACTAACTCAGTATTGTTGACCAGTGAAATGTCTGCAGCTGTCTCTCTCCAAAGACAAAATTCATAGCATTGATCCTTGTTCTGGGCTGGAAACTATCCTCCTAGTATCAGAAGATAATGTTGAAGAACTTATTATTTGCTTTCACATTCTCCATTGTGGGCATTCAGAAAGCAGAACAAAGTCTGGGTCCAGTGGCACTATAAAGTACTTAGGCTGATGTGTTGAAGAGTGATTACAGCTTATACTTTATTAAGTATGGTCAGTTCTTGAGATGATTTAGTCGGATCACAGGCCAGCTTATATCCCTGTATTTCACCACACCCAAACACATACCCACACCCGTGATAGATTATTTACAATGCACCCTAATCCCATAGGTCCCTTCTAGGATCCTAGCCTTCTGATACGTGCATGCTAGGATCCATTTGGGCTACTGTCTTTGGAAGCGAAGCTTGAGCCCTTCACCTGACCATGTGTGGACCCGACTGTATGCGCGGTCTTCCCCGGGGTACACAACAGGCACCTTTAAGACCAGCAGTTTTATTCACGGTATAAGGTTTTGTGTGCAAGCACACTTCATCCAATACAGTGGGAAGAACCTCCTCAACCATCACTTACAGGGTTGTTGTCATGGTTGTTGTCAGGAAGGACCATTTAGAGTCAAGATGCATAAGTACTGGTTGATTGTAGCTGAGACTGGATGTAAAAAAGATCTGTGAATGGCAGTAAATTAGCATACAAATAAAAGAGTTAAGAAACAAATGTGGGAACTGCACCTACATGATATATAAAGTTCAATTCTGGGTACAAGCAAGAACTGAGAGACTTCGTACGTACACTCCTTCAGCTTCATAGAAACAGATTTCCTCAAATATTGCATGTAGGTGTGGGGGGATTAGTTTCCAGGAAGAGCTAATTAGAGTCAAGATTCCTATGCAATTGAGCAATAAATACAGCTAAAATTGGAATAACACACTAGGTAAGATGGGTAAAGTAAAGGTAAAGGTTCCCTTGCTCGAAAGCCAGTCGAATCCGACTCTAGGGTTGCGGTGCTCATCTCCGTTTCAAAGCCGAAGAGCCAGCGCTGTCCGAAGACGTTTCCGTGGTCATGTGGCCGGCATGACTAAACACCGAGGCGCACGGAACGCTGTTACCTTCCCACCGAAGTGGTACCTATTTATCTACTTGCAATTTCTTGCTTTCGAACTGCTAGGTTGGCAGGAGCTGGAACTAGAGACAGGAGCTCACCCCATCATGCGGCACCCGGGTCTTGAACTGCTGAACTACTGACCTTCCACAGCCTGCAGTTCAGCGTCTTAATTTGGATAATAAAAGAGTTAACCACATCTGTTGGTCTTAAAGATGCCATTGGACTCAAACTTTGTTCTGCTGCTTTAGACAAACACGGTTACCCCACCTGAATCTATCTTCAGAAAGCAATTATGCTTAAATATTATTTTGGACGTCAAATTCTTTCCAAACCCTTTAAGAACCCGCAGTTTTCCCTCCATAAAATCCCTGATTATTTATTTGAGTTGAATTCTGCCAAACACTAGTGCCCCATAACTTTGGGAACAAGGGGCTCCTTTTTGGTTGGGGGGAGTCTTGACATGTGAAGTAGGTATGTTTTAGGTATAGGGAGTGAGACTGTTCCAGTGGGCTTGGAAATTCTCTTGGATAGTCACTGATGCCATAGAACCGTACACAAGATTGTGTAGGTAGTACTCAAGTTTGTGAAAGCAGGAACATGCATACAAAACCCAATTTTACTTCTTAAACTCTTGATGAGGATCACCTCCCTTTACTAGGAGCTATTTTCCTCAGGGGAGTACTACTGGTCCCATTTCCCTAATTCAGGATCTTCTACTCAGTCCCTCACTCTTCTACACTGAGCTCCAACTGAACTAACAGCCACTCTTAAGTGGGGCCTAAGGATAGGATATTCACAAATTAGGGTGCATTAATCTCCATTTCTAACATATTTATTACAGAAACAGATGATAACCAGAAATTAACTTGTCATTCTTTTGATCTGTTAAAAAAATATGTCCTCACTATTTTGCATGCTAATTTAATAAACCACTCCTATATATACTACTATGATATGTAATTCTATTTCATCATCAGATGAAGTGTGCATGCACACAAAAGCTCACACCTTGAATAAAACTTTGTTAGTCTTAAAGGTGCCACTGGACTCTAACTTTGTTCTGTTGTGTCAAACCAACAGGGCTATCCACCTTGAGCCACTTTTAAGTGACACTCTCTGCCACAGAATTCCATGGCTGCATTTACATTTATTCTTTAAAAAAAAAAAACCCTACAAGAATTAGTTTACCATGGAAGATTGTGAATGGTCCCAAATCACCTTTTGCGCTCAATGGCTAAATGGGACAAAGAATTAAGGGTGCATGATGGGCCCTTTATGAACAGAAATATTCAAAATCCAGACAAAATCAAAAATAGGTATTTTCACGTTGATATGGCAATGTCATAAAATTCAGTCTGATCACCACAAAGAAAACAATAGTTAATGTACAACCACGGAAATAGCCAGACCACAGATGCATTATGTAACTGACCTCGACATGGATTTGGGCATTGGTTTTCCGTGGTGCTAATCTTGCAACAGTTATAAAGGAAATTACTAAACAGGATTAAAAGGAAGGCAAAATAAAGGAAAGGACATTATGGGATTAAAATGATAAAGAATATGCCCAGTATTTCAGGACAAAGATTACTTTCACTGAAAGACTTGTGCGCTGAAAATACACACAAATGGTAGTATGTATAGTCTCAAATTGAAATGCTCTCTGAAATGGTCATTAGGATGAACCCTCTGATATTTAAAAGGAAGAAGACACAAAATGGTTGTGGCAATGAATAAATATCTGAATTGTAAATCTGCAGGGGTAAGAAGAAGAAGAAGAGATTGGATTTATACCCCGCCCTTCACTACCTGAAGGAGTCTCAAGAGTGGCTTACAATCCCTTCCCCTTCCCCTCCACACAACAGACACCCTGTGAAGTAGGTGGGGCTGAGAGAGCTCTCTCAGGAACTGCCCTTGAGACAACAGCTCTGAAAGAATTTATGACTGACCAAGGTCACACCAGCAGCTGCATGTGGAGGACTGGGAAATCAAACCTGGTTCTCCCAGATTAGAGTCCATGCTCTTAACCACTACACCAAACTGGCTCTCAAAGATGAGAAAGATTATGGTACTTTCCAAGAGGTACATAAACAAGTCCTTCAAATTCTTGTGATCCTGCATGTAGTATTTAGAATTTTAGATACCTTGAATAAATCTGTGGTTTCCCTTTTTATTCATTAGCCTCAAGTTCTTAGTTAGAGGCTTGAAGACAACAATATACTAATTCATGACCAAGAGTTTGTCAGGCCTTGTACTGGAAACATCTTGAACCTAGCCTTTAAAGAACTAAGGAATAAATGCTTTTATTTCCAGTCCTGTTACCTGAGATCACTTAACAAGAGATTTCAGAGATAAAACCTGAACCCTTATTCTTATATAGCACATGCTTTATCACTGATCTAGTGTGCATCGCAGCCTTATAACACAGTGGCAAATGTCACACAGTAATAATACACCTAGGCTTAAAATGTTGAAAATACTGAATCAAGGTAATCCTTCATGGCTCTCTAATCATAGACATCTCAAGCAAAAATCCCCATACTATTTAAAACTGTCAATAAAGTAGCCCAAGCAATAGACCCACAGTCAGATAATCAAGCTATGACCTTTTCTTTTGATTAAGCATTTCAACTCTGAAAAGAGTTCAAGGAGCATTAACTTCAAGCAAAAGAAGAAAAATATGATGTGATGAAGGCTAAATGTCCTCATAAAGCTGTGATTTAAAATAAGATTGTAATTGGATTTAAACCCTAGCACACCAAGCATGTGAAATGTTGCCATAAAACAGTACAAAGATATTCTGCAGTTTTCTAGACAGGAAAAAGTTTTCCTACAGGAAAACATAGACTTATGAGAACAGGAAAACTGATGGAGTTCTATGCTGTCTGTTTGTTATATTATATAAGAGGAAGAATACTATCAGAAGACCACTTCATACCTTAGGAAGCCGGACCCCAACTCATCTGTGGGTCCTGTTTGTGGTCCTGCATGAGCGGGGAGAGCCAGCAGGGGTGGCGATGGCCATAGCTCATGTCCTGCAAGGCAGGATTAGCTGCATGAGTAGCTTGGAGTTCGGAAGGCAATAACAGTGGAAAAACCTGGCTCTCCTCCTCCCAGGTGGGAGTTGAAAGCCTCACTGAGCAGATGGATCAACTGGATGGCAACAAGCATCGGAAATGTGCCAAAGAATCTTAAGTTCAACAGGCCAGATCCTGTGCAGGGAAGCATGGATGGCACTCTGATGGTCGAAACAGGCACATCGGGACAGGTCCTCAACTTCAGGATCAGGGAGCACCAGCAGCTCGAATGAGACCAAGGGGCGAGGAAGGAACAGGACAACTGATGTGGTGGAATGCTCCTGGGGGATTCAGACAATGAGGGAACATTGGGTGAGTGTCTTCAGAGGGTGAGGGCAAGTGGCCTACAGGTGATTACTGGAGAGTGGCAGCATAAGTACCTAGGTTGCTGGCTTGGGCTAACCAGCACAGGCTGGAAACAACACAAGCTACAAGAGGACCTGGGGTGGTTTGGGATGGGTTCAATGCCTCCAATCACTCCTCCATTACATCCGTGTTTATGGATGATGATGACCCATCTGGCATACACCTTTCAAGTAAGACTCGGGAAAGGATACATGATGGCTTCTGTGTGAATATCTTTGCCTTACTGAAGCCTGATGAGGACAAGACCCAGATGGGAGGGGCAATGAAAAGGGACCAGAGGGGCAGCAACAAAGAGGAGGCTGAGCATACGTTCAACAATTGGCTGGTGAGGTATCAGGTATACATAGGAGTAGTCTTGAATAATCACCTCACCAACTTGCTTAAGTCCAAGGTACTGGCCAGGAAGGCAGCTGCTTTGGAGTACAATGAGACCTTTCACAAACAGGCATCCCAGAGGAGAACAGCCCATCGAGACTTGCTGCATGATAAGACATGGCTGCTGGTGGTGGGTGCCAGCATAAAAAGAAAATTGGATTCATCCAAATTGGCCAAGTAAGTATTTCAACGGGACCCCAGAATGCCAGGTACGCTGTGAGTTTAACCAGGGGCATTGTCACAGGGCCTGCTGTAAGTCTGACCACAATTGTGAACTTTGTCTGGGCTACCACACCAGAGTGTCCTGCTCATGCTCAGCCAATGTGCAGCAGCCCTTTTGGATCAGCAGGCTCTCCTCTAACAGTGCCACCTGCAAAGGGAGGGAGAGCCCAATGGTGCTGCTTCCTCTGGCAGCTTAGGCAGAAAGTGAACAGCTGGCCAAAGGATGAGGCTTGGCCATCACCCCAGTCAACCTGCAAACCCTTCACTCACTCTTTGATGCCTGTCCCCCAGAGGTCTGCTGTCGCTTATCTTAGAGATGGTTTTACCTTCAGATTCCCCATCCCTTTCACCAGTAACCTCAAATTAATTAGGGAGATGTCCACGGTGGTAGCCACAAAAATCAGGAAGGAGTTCACTGCAGTTTGAATAGCAGGCTCCTTTGACATTCCTCCATTGCCCATCCTCCAAGTGTCCCTTCTAGGGGTTGTCCCTAAGAAAGCTCCAGGCAAATTCAGACTCAACCATCATTTGTCACACACAAAGGGCTCCTTGGTCAACAATGCCATTCCTTCTGAACTTCCCTTGGTTAAATATGCAGTGGGCTTGGTGAGGGTCTGTGACAAACATGTGGACCCAGTAGATGTTGTTTACCTTGATTTCCAGAAAGCTATTGATAAAGTTCCTCATCAAAGGCTCTTAAGTAAGCTCAATAGTCATGGGATAAAAGGACAAGTCGTTTTGTAGATCAAAAACTGGCTAATTAATAGGAAACAGAGAGTGAGTATAAATGGGAAACTTTCTCAGTGGAGGGTGGTAAGCAGTGGGGTACCACAGGGATCTGTACTCTGTCTGATGTTTTTTAACTTGTTCATTAATGATTTAGAGTTAGAAGTAAGCAGTAAAGTTGCTAAATTTGCGGATGACACAAAATTGTTCAGGGTGGTGAAAAGCAGGGAGGATTGTGAGGTACTCCAAAGGGATCTGTCAAGCATGGGTGAGTGGGCATCAACATAGCAAATGGGGTTCAGTGTGGCCAAGTGCAAAGTGATACATATTGGAACCAAAAATCCTAGCTATAAATACATGTTGACGGGGTCCGAACTGGCAGAGACTGACCAAGACAGGGATCTTGGAGTTGTGGTAGATAATTCACTGAAAATGTTGAGACAGTGCGCGACTGCAATAAAAAAGGCCAATGATATGCTGGGGATTACTAGGAAGGGAATTGAAAACAAATCAGCCAGTATCATCATGCCCCCATATAAATCAATGGTGCGACCTCATTTGGAATACTGTGTACAGTTCTGGTCACCACACCCAAGAAAGGATATTATAGCATTGGAAAAAGTGCAGAAAAGGGCAACTAGAATAATAAAAGGGTTGGAACACTTTCCCTACATGTTAAAGAGCCTGGGGCTCTTTAGCTTGGAGAAATGACGGCTGAGGGTGACATGATCCAGGTTTATAAGATTATGCATGAGATATAGCAGGTAGAGAAAGAAGTCCTTTTCTCCCTTTATCACAATACAAGAACTCATGGGCACTCAATGAAATTGCTGAGCAGTCAGGTTAGAACAGATAAAAGGAAGTACTTCTTCACCCAAAGGGTGATTAACACATAGAATTCACTGCCACAGGAGGTGGTGGTGGCTACAAGTATGGAAGGCTTCAAGAGGGAATTAGATTAGAGATCCATCAGTGGCTATTAGCCACAAGGTTTAGATAGGAACTCTGGGGCAAGTGATGCTCTGTATTCTTGGTGCTTGGGGGGGCAACAGTGGGATAGCTTCTAGTGTCCTGGCCCCACTGCTGGACCTCCTGATGGCACCTGGTATTTTTGGCCACTGTGTGACACAGTGTTGTACTGGATGGTCCATTGGCCTGATCCAGCATTGGCTTCTCTTATGTTCTTAAGGCTAAATGTGATATACAGTCTGCCTTTTGCTTGCTCCCACTGTACCCCAGAGATTTTTGCTTGTTGAGCTTTAAGTTCCAGGGGTCATGCTATATAGACAAGGCCATGCCCATGGTTTGCATGGTAGTGTGTGTGGCTTTTGAGGCATTTAGCACCTTTCTAGATTGAGCAGCAAAAGCCATGGCTAATACCCTGTATATCACAGATTATTTATACAATTTTCTTTTTGATGGTCTGGTGGGTAGCACTGCTTGTGTGAAGCATTTGGGGGCATTCCAAACCCGAGCCAGGAGTCCCACTGGCACATGATAAGACCAAGGGTCCCACAACACAGCTAAGTTGTTTGGGAATTTAGTTGGATTCCATTGATGGGGTGTCAGAAGACAAGCTACTTGCACTGGTGCTTGCATGTGCTACATGTATGTTGAGGGAACTGCAATCACTTGTGGAGCATCTTAACTTCACCTGCTGGGTGGTTGCACCATGGAGGGCCTTCTGTGTGCACCTGGCACCAGCCACATTGGGGCCTCCACTCCACACCACCATATTCTAATTACCAAGGGCATGAAGGATGACCTCACATTCTGATTAGCCTGCCTTTGGGTGTATAATGGGGTCTCCATTTGGCAGCAACCACTTGATTTGGCTAACAGCATACAAATACACTCTGATGCATTGGGTAGCACTGGTTTTGGTGTGTATTACAATGACTGCTAGTGTGCCTAAAGTTGGCCAGCCATCTGGGTGGGGCTGGGTATTTGTTGGGACCTTATCTTCATGGAGTTGTTCCCCATCCTTGTGGCAGTTCTTTGGGGGGAGCAGTTTTTGAAACAGGAGGGTCAGATTCTGGTGCAATAATCAAGCAGTGGTGATGGTGATGAATAAGCAAACTTCATAATCAGAGAGGGTTATGTGCCTGGTATGGAGGCTGGACCTCATGTGTTTGTCCACTAACGTAACAGTTTCAGCTCAGCATATGGCAGGCATTGATAGCAGCATTGCAGATGCCTTGTCTCACCTGCAAGATGAACAGTTCTGCCACCTGACACCGGAGGCCAATCCGAACCCATTTCCCAAGGAGCATCCACACAGCATAGCATTCAGACAAGAATAAAAGAACATGAAAGACACTGTAGACTGGGCCAACCTGAAAAATCAACAGTGGCTGAACGTAGTCTAACTCAAACCAGGACATAGTATCTTATTCCAAGACACTGAAAGGCTGGACAACACATCCAATCACCATGTCAGATTACACAGAGAAGCCATTGAAATTCATAAACACAATTTCAACAGGAAAGAAGAGAGTTTAAAAATAAATAGGGCATGGTTTCCTATCTGGAAAAACACAAAATCCTCTACATCTTACAATAGCACTACAGATAAGATTAGAATTTCAACAGCCAATCCATATGCAAAAGAACCTCCTCAGGAAAGCGCCTCCATTAGCATGTCACAGCCTGTGGAACTACTACAAGATAATGACTCAGCCCTACCCCACCTTCCTGAGTAGGTATAAATTACCTGCCTACCAGTTTTCTTCTCACCTTGACACAGAGAGTACTCCATCTTTCTGTGTTATACCTCTGAGGATGCCAGTCACAGCTGCTGGCAAACATCAGGTCCTACAATGCCAAGACCATGGCCATACAGCCTGGAAAATCTACAACAACTAATGAGCTCTGGGAACTTGGGAATATACCATAATGCAAAGAGTATGCCACTTAGTTGCCCCTTCTATATTTCACTTGTATTCTTCAGCAGCTGCGGACTTCTTAGCATTCTCTGTAGGTTCTGGGTGTCTGGTTGCCTGGCCGGTGTCAGAGGAGTGGGTCCTCCAGTAAATAGATCAGTTAAGGGAGAAAGGGTTCCAGCTCACAGGGTGGTAGAAGGATTGAGGAGGCTCTCCCCTAGAGCACCTTGATGTTTGATATTCTGTCATGGCTGGTGTGTGAACTACTGAGACTGTGCTGGTCACCTTATGAGGCCAGTCTGTTTGAGGTGGCATTTACCTTGGCCTTCTTTGGGGCATTGAGGGTTGGGGAGCTAGTGGTGAATTCTAGAAGGGATGCAGCTAATCACACCCTAGGTGTTTGGGATATCTTGTTTGATGCAGGGAACTCTCCTTGATCATCAGGAAGTCTAAGAGTGACCAACAGGCATGCGGGGCTCACCTGAAGCTGGGTCTGCTGGTGGGAGGAGGCCTATGCCTGATGCAGGCTACAAAAGGATTTCTAGTGGTGCAGCCCCACAGGGTGGGACCCCTTCTCATTCACAGGGACAGCTCTCCACTCATGAAATATCAATTTTATAGGGTCCTGCAGATGGCCATAGCAGCTCTTGGCCTCCCTCACCATGAGTTTGGGCCCCATTCCTTTTGCATCAGTGTGGCAACAACAGTCCCTACTTGGGGCTACAGCCAGTGTGCATCCAGGCTATTGGGAGATGGTGCTCCAAGACATACAAAAAGTGGATGCTGATTGTTAACAATGCCTTATTCAGTTCCAGGAAGGCAGCACAAAGTGGTGTGGATCTGCAAGGCACAGCATTGTGTACTGGGTGGGACTTTACGCAGGTTTGTTGGGATGGGGCAGGGACCTCCACCTGGAGGAGGTGCTGCAAATCACATGGGTTTGCACAAGGGGAATGTGATGGTATATTTTACTGCCTATTGTTCATTGATGCGGGGAGCACCACCAGCCTCCAGATGCATTGGTGATACAACTGGGTGAGAATGACCTGAGGGACCACATAGGCATTGACTTGGCATACCAGGCTGAGGCGGATTTGAGGACATTACAGGTAGAGCTCCCAACCATGGCCTTCCTAAGGTCAAACTGATATAGTGCTTCGGAGCACAGACTGTAATCTGGGAGTTTCCCTGCTTCTCCACATACAGCTGCTGGGTGAGCTTGGGCAACCCACAGTTCTCTCAGAGCTGTTTTCTCAAGAGTGTCTGTTGTGGGAAGGAGACTGCGAGCTGCTGAGACTCTGAGTGAAGGGCAAGGTATAAAAACAATTTCCTCCACTTCCTCTTCCTCCCCCTCCCCCTCCTCTTCTGTATCAATAGCTGTATTTCTATCCAGAATTTTCTGGCTTTCTTACAAGTCCACCACATATGATAAAATGTCCCTTCATATCGTTCACATTGCCAACATAGACTAAAAGAACCTTTATACATTCTGGGTAGTTTCTCTGGAGACATATACAAACATTACATCATCTTATAAAAATTATCTTTAAGGCTAGAACTTAATGGAAATTTCAATCCCTTTAACCACGTTTTCCCATTGCTCAATTTGTATATCATATCCAAAATTTTAGCCCATTTTATCATACATTCTTTTACTTGTTCTTCCTCAGTCTCAAATTTTAATAAGAATTTATATATTTAAGCAATAAGATGTTCATTGTTTGCTAGGGATGCCAAGTGTAAATTACCGTAGAGCGGGGGAGTCCCGCTCTATCTCTGGAGTCCCTGCGTGCGCGCTAAGCGCGCACGCTGCCACCATGACGCCACCCGGAAGTGACGTCATCACATCGGGGTGTTGGGGGCGGGGCCACCAGGATTCAAGGAAAAACCATAGAGTTTTCCCTCGAATCATAGAGTGTCCCGCCCCCAACATGCCCAGCGTAATGATGTCACCTCCAAGTGACATCATCACGCTGGGGACGTTGCTGGAAGGGGGTGGAGTTCCCCCCGGGGCCCGATTTTCTGGGGACAGGTAACGGGCCTCTCGGGCGGGGGTTTACCCGCTCCCCGGGGGGACTTGGCAAGCCTATTGTTTGCACATAATGCTTTTTTCAAATTCAGCCTACGTTAAACCTTTCCAAGATTTGTAAATACGGGAGGGGGGGACATGACAGGTATAACCTTCCATTAATAAATCTTCTCTAGATTTTAGTTTATATTCACCTTGTATTTCCAGCTTATGTTAACTATTTATGCAAACATGTCATTTCTATTCTAAAATGAGCTTCTTGTGGTGATAGTCACAATGGTATTTTCAGACATTTGTTTCATAATCCCAAAATGGCATGTCTAACATAATGGTTATTTAATGGTTATTGAATTCTGCATTAACTTTAACTTTATCATATATCAAGTATCTGTGCCATCCAAACCTCAAGGCATGTCCTTCTAACTCCAATAATCTTTTTTTTTTTACAAGATCCAGTCCTTCATCCACACTAAACAACAAGCAGCAAAATACAACAGGAAGGCCTTTTAGTGCATGCTGTTTTATGTAGTTCAATAAAATGTACTTGTCGAGAAGGGAATAAAATGCCAACAAGGACTATTTCCTTGACTTCCCCCAAAAAAAATCTGAATGCTAGATATGCCATCTTGTTCTGAAAATGTTTAAATATTTATGCTGAATGTTTTAATATAGATTTTTGTAGTTTTAATTGGTTTTAAAATGGTATTAAATTATGTTGTTGTAAACTGTCCTGAGTCCTGTGTAAGCAGAGAAGGGCAGTCAAAAAATCTAAATAAATAAATATTTAACACTTGCACATTTTATAATTGAACTATGAATGTTACTTGATATTAAAAGTTGTGTTCTTCATACGTAACATTCTACACAGTACATATGCATACAATGAGCAATTCTGGTCTGATCCATTTTTTTTTTTTTTTAACTGCTAGACGGTGTTAGTTTAGTCTCACACAAGATATATTGCTAGGATGGATACAGTGCCTAATCCAGCAGATGCTGTGTTGAAATACAGCCCAGAGCCCTTCCTGTTATCAGCTGTCATTTTTGATTCCCTTAGGAGGTCTTCATTATCTGATTTTACAGTGGTAGGCTACTGATAATGAGAAAAATAAATAGGAGCCACAATAAGGAACACATAGAGAATGAATGTGTATGGGGAAATGATACACAGTGACTGCTACAAAAGCAGTAATCTGGATATCTGGCAGACTGAAGTAACATTTGCTGTGAGGAAAATCTACATAAAATCAATAATTACACAAGCAAGTTTCTTTCTGCCTGCAAGGAAGAGCTCAAGCATGGGACATTCCTCTTCTTCTTTTACACACCACTGCCTATGCTTTTAACCCCACCAGGGTAGATATTGCTGTAGCTGCCAAAAATACATCTGAGCGGCATTTGGTTTGAGGTGGAGGCAAGCACACAGTCCTCAGGTGCAACACAAACAGAACCTGCCCACATGTTATATCCCATCAGACACATAGGCGCTTTACTTGGGATTTTTGTCTGGGCAAAAGACAGACTCTGGCCTTGACTGCAAAGTACTCCAGGGAGTTTTCCATTCCCTTTGCCACCTTCAATCTTGGTTGCTTATCTCAGCTTCCCTTCCCTTCCCACTCTTATAGAGGTTCCTGGTTAGACCTTTCCCACTTCCCCTTTCCAGCTTCCAGTCCCACTCTGCTGGAATTCATGCCTCCAGCATCCTGCAACCCTATGAGGCAGGTTGGGCTGAACAAGAGACAATGACCATCCAATGAGATTCATGGTGAGTGGGAGATTTGAACCCAGGTCTTCCAACACTCTTACCACTGCAGTTTCTATGTTGGCCCTCTAAATTGAAGTTCCCTGCCACCCACTCAGTCCTGTTTTTGTTGTTGTTCAGTCACACAGTCGAGTCTGACTCTTCGCGACCACACTAAAAGTCAAAGTCTATTGCATCAGTGAATGAGCCATAGCAGCAACAATTCCATCAAAATAAACACAAGAAATTTCTACACATTTTCATAGGAAAAATTAAAATACACAATGACCTTCAAAATACAACCACCTTACAATCCAAATAACAAATGACCCAGAATGGAACAGCTGGTGTGTAGATCAACCATGCTTACATCAGTGTGCCTCATCATCATCTTTATCCTTTTATTATATATACTTTTTATTATGATTTTCATATATAAGAATAAAATTGAAAAATATATAATACAGAAAAATAAAAACAGAAACTAAGAAACTACAAAAAGGAAAAAAAGAGGGGGAAAAGAGAAACAGCAAAAGAAAAAGAATCAGAGGAACATGCCCTTAAAAAACTTACTTAATTGTCTCCACAACAAAGACAAGTACACTCACTTATTGTTAGAACTGAAATTTAAACATAGCAACGTACTCTAATATCATGACCAATACACCAACCAATCGTATATTTAATTTATTATTTAAAATTCTCCTTACTAATCAAATCCACAAATCATTTTTCTCCCCATTTTCATGCAATGAGAGGCTTCCAGCTAGCAATAAAAGTAGTTAATGTCTTTTTGTTAATCAAAGAAGTAAGTTTGGCCATTTCTTCAAGTTCCAACACCTTTAACCACCATTCTTTCACTGTGGGTATTTTTATAGATTGCCAGTTCTGTGCATAGAGTAACCTCACTGCTGTGGTCATATACAAAAACAAAATTACATTCCTGTTTTCAACCTGACTGTCCATCAGTCCTAAAAGAAAAGCTTCTGGTTATGTTTGTATTTAGTTTTTTTTAATCTTATGTATTATTAAATGTATTTGTATCCAGAATTTCTTGGCTTTATTACTAGTCCACCCAATATGATAAAATGTCCCTTCGTGCTGTTCACTTTTCGAAAATTTGTTCAAGGTATTTTTATATATTTTAGCCAAACTGTCTGATGACATATACCAATGAAACATCATTTTATAGTTTTTCTTTAAGATTAACACTTAATGTGAAGTTCAAACGTTTTTGCCACATTCTTTCCCATTGTTTCATTTGAATATCATAACCAAAATTCATAGCCTATTTTACCATACAGTCATTTACCTATCCTTCTTCTGTTCCATATTTCAGCAAGTTTATATTTTTTAACAATAACATCTACATAGTCGGTATATAACTGTTTCAAATGCAGTCTTACTTTCTTCAAAACCATAAAGTTGTTTGTCTATTTTAATATTTCTAATAGTTGTGCGTAGAAAAATCATTGACAATTATATACTTCCTTTAACAAATCTTCCCTTGATTTCAACTTACAACCAACAACTAATAAATTATGATAAGTTAACAGTTCCTGTTTAGTTGTCATTTCTCACCTATAAAATGCTTCCTGAGTTGAGAGCCATAGTGGTGTTTTTGGACATAACCTAAGTTTATATTTATCCCATATCCTAAGGAATACATGTCTAACATAATGGCTTTTAAAGTCTCCTCCTTTTTTTGCACCAAAGGTAGCCATGCAACCCATATCTTCATGTCCTTCCAACTCTAATAACCTTCTGTTTCTCAACAACATCCATTATTTCAACCAAACCAAACAACAGACAGCAAAATATAATTTTAAATCAGGTAATCCCAGTCCTCCTCTTTCCTTAGCATCCTGCAAAATCTTATATTTAACATGTAATTTTTTCCCTTGCTGGACAAACTTAGAGATATTTATTTATTACTTTCGATTTATATCCCGCCTAGCCAGGAACTGGCTCAAGGCGGCGTACAATAGTTAAAATATCATAAAACAATAAAATACAATCCATACAATAAAATTCAATAACAAAGGTTACATAAAGTACTAGTATCACAAAGGCGATTCCTATATCCTCCTCCCAATCTTGCAGGCAGCAAGTCCTGTATCACACTCCCCATCCTGTGGGCAGCAAATCCCACGCTATCACCAGGTCCATAAGATGTTCCTTTTTCAGTGCCTCTTTCATCAGTGGCGGCCCCTAATTGAAAGACTGGTGGAAGAGCTTCGTTTTACAGGCCCTGCAGAACTGTAAAAGGTCCCACAGGGCCCTAAGAACTTCTGGGAACTCGTTCCACCAGTTTGGAGCCGCCACTGAAAAGGCCCTGGCTCTGGTTATCGCTAGTCTGGCATCCCTCAGGCCCAGGACAGTCAGGCGGTTCTATGAACCTGACCTCAGTGCTCTCTGGGGGATATGCAGGGAAAGGCGATCCCTCAGGTAGACAGGTCCCTGACCATATCAAAACCATCACCTTGAAACGAATCCGGTATGCTCTGCTCCATATGTTTATCCAATTCCATCTTTTTAAAAAATATATTAATTTTATTCATTTTGTTGCAACATACAATGTATAATTTAACATAACATAAATCTAATATAATCAATGTCATACAACAGAGCATTATATAACTGTTAGAATAGTATAGTGAAACATAGACCCTCTTGTGAGAATCTGGCTCCACCGTGGATGCCAAAGGCATCCTGTGGGGAGCTGTCTTTGCCACCATGAAAGGAGGGAGGAGTCTGGCTGCCTGCAGCCGGGTCCTTTAAGGGGGGTGGGGCTAGTGCCATTTTAATGGCTGGCCCTCCTTAGGGAGGCAGACTTCACCTAAACGGGCTTTTGCTAGAAGTATAGAGATGATTTATTTCATGTTATCACTGATTCAGTCATTTCAGTGATTCAGGAGCATGACCTCAGGCTTACAGATGAGATGTGATTTCATTAATTTGTTTTGTTATTTCTTCCCAGAATTGAATGATCCGAGGGCAACACCACCAACAGTGAAGGTACGTGCCTACCTGGCCACATTTTTTCCAGCATATTGGGTCATTGGTTTTGTTTATTTTGTGTAGTTGTTGAGGAGTCATGTACCATCTAGAGGTAAGTTTGAAGTACTGTATGTTGTAGATACTGGACCTATTTGCTGGTGATGCCCAGATTAAGTCCCAATTTGCATCTTGCCATTGCTACTTTTAGGTGCTTTTCCCATTGGATTTGATGTTTGAGTTTTGTATGATAATCTTCAGAGACAATTATATTGTACAGTTTAGACAGCAACCCTCTTGGAGAGTTAGGGTATGTCTTAATTTTTTCAAGATTAGTCAGCTCTCTGGAATATTCCGATTTCTGCTAGATGTTCCATAAAGCTGAAGATATTGAAACCAAGGAGTTCTCTTGCCTATTATTTGATCAAAGTATTGGTTTCCCCCAAATTTTTCCTTTAAGTACTATGTCTAAAGGATGTCTGAGGTTTGCGTTTTTCCAGTCATCAAAGATGTTGGGTGTCATACCTGGTTGAAACCAGTGTTGGTAAGCAAAAGGCGGTAATTGAGATATTCCTGTAGGAAGGAGTTTTTTGTTTAGATCCCATGTTTTGATTGATGCTGATAGTAATATATTGTACTTGATGGATTTCAATCTTTGACTGGGTTTTATCCAGAAAGTTTCTTGTAGGTAATAAGGTGCCATATAGAATTGTTCCATTTGTATCCAATGTTTCTGATGGTCTCTGTATTACATTTGGATGACTTGAGACAGGATAGCTGCATGGTGGCAGGCTTGAAGGATAGGGAAGTCTAGTCCTCCTTTTTTAGATTATCTGTGCAGTATGTTGTTATTTATTCTCAATTTTTCCCGTCCCATAAGATGCACGTTCGAGTCTTTTGCCAAGTTTTTATGTCTTTTTTTGTGATAAAAATTGGTACGGTCCGGAAGAGAAATAGAAATTTGGGGAGTATGAAGCTCTTGTTCAAGTGGAGTCCATCTGGTAAAGACAGTTGCAGAGATTTCCAATTATTGAAGTTGGTTTTAGCTGTAGCTGCCACCACCTCCTGTGGCAGTGAATTCCATGTGTTAATCACTCTTTGGGTGAAGAGGTAATTCCTTTTATTTGTTCTAACCTGACTGCTCATTGAGTGCCCATTTGTATTATGGGAAAGGGAGAAAAACACTTCTTTCTCTACCTGCTCTGTCTCATGCACAATCTTGTAAACCTCGATCATGTCACCCCTCAGCCATCGTTTCTCCAAGCTAAAGAGCCCCAAGAACTTTAACCTTTCTTCATAGGAAAAGTGTTCCAATGTTTTTATCATTCTAGTTGCCCTTTTCTGCACTTCTTCCAATACTATCATATCCTTTCTGAGATGTGGCAACCAGTATTCCAAGTGAGGTCGCACCACTGATTTATACAGGGGCATTAAGATACTGGCTGACTTGTTTTCAATTCCCTTCCTAATAATCCCCAGCATAGAATTGGCCTTTTTTATTGCAGCCGCACACTGTTTCAACACTTTCAGTGAGTTATCTACCACAACTCCAAGATCCCTGTCTTGGTCAGTCTCTGCCAGTTCAGGCCCCATCAACGTGTATCTATTGTTAGGATTTTTGGCTCCAACGTGTATCACTTTGCACTTGGCCACACTAAACCCCATTTGCCACGTTGATGCCCACTTGCCCACCCTCGACAGATCCCTTTGGAGTGACTCCCAATCCACTCTGGTTTTCACCACCCTGAACAATTTCATGTCATCCACAAATTTAGCCACTTCACTGCTTACTAACTCCAAATCATTAATGAACAAGTTAAAAAGCATTGGACCCAGTACTGAGCCCTGCAGTACCCCACTGCTTACCACCCTCCACTGTGAAAATTACCCATTTATACTCACTCTCTGTTTCCTATTAATTAGCCAGTTTTTGATCTATAAAGGACTTGTCCTTTTATCCCATTACTATTGAGCTTACTTAGAAGCCTTTGATGAGGAACTTTGAGAAATTTCAGATAGCCTATGTATTCCATTTCAGGAACTGTTCACTAACTTTTTTCCCCCTATCATTTCAGACAAAACCATTTTGGTAACTGTTCCCTGACAAAAAATATTTGCCTGTTCACACAAAAACACTTCTGTCGTATTTGGGAAGCATGCCTGAAGTGTTGTTAACTCAAACTGCTTTCCACTGGTCTTCAATCCCTTCTACCGCTTCTGAAGTGCTATGGGGTGCTGTATAAAATGCCCCGTAGCACTTCCTAAATGACAGTTCTTTTCATGCCCTTTTTCTCCCTGCGTGCAACCATCCTGCTTTTTTTAAATGTTCCATTGGGAGCGCTATAGCGCTGAATCAGGACTACAAAGCAGCGCCATAGTGACCCCATTGAGATACCTGGACTCCATTTAGATACACTGATGTTCATTATTGCATCTCAGCATGGATTTTAAAAGGTAATTTTGGGGCAGATGTATTTATCATGTCTGTTTAAAGATCAAATCACTGAAAATAGCAATAAGCACAAACATACCAGCACAGCATGAAAAAGGAGGAGGGGCTTTACTAGTTTGGGCTTTGATTAAAAAGCACCAGAATAGCCTGCTACCCAGCAGTTTTCAGAAACTCCAGGCTCCATTAATTTCAAAGTAACCAATGCCTCTTTGATTCCAATATTTAATAACTAATGCTAGATGAGTGCTATTGATGGACATTCTTTTCCATTAAATGACACAAAGGCAGAAAAGAAACTGGTCTGTAAAGGGCATGTGTTTACCACTTCAAGCATGTCTAGAGAGGCAGCATACAAAGTACCTGATTGTACAGCTTGTTTAAGTGGGAGATCAGGGGCATAAGTGAATGATGAGACAGATGTTTGGTTGATTTTTAAAAAGTTTGCTTTAGAGGAAGTGTAGACTGAGGCATGCACACACAAGCACACACAGTCCATGGTTTGTGCGAGTTAAGGAAGGAAGGAAAGCTCCCTGGGTTTCAAAACTGTCCGTTCCCCCCCACCCCCGTGCTTGAACTCTGTATCCAGCAAGCTCCTTCTTTCCAGGGGACAGCAGTAGTGAACGTTAGTGTATCTAAATGGAGTTCAGGCATCTCAACGGGGTTGCTATGGCACTGATTTGTAGTCTGCTTCAGTGCCATAGCGCTCCCAGTAGGATGTTGTTGTTGTTGTTTTTTAAAAAAAAACCTTTCAAGGAGATCGTGTGCAGGGGGGGGGGCGGTGGCAGGAAAAGGAAGCAGAGCAGTTTGAAATGACAAACTGCTTCAGAGACAGCTCCTTACTGGAAGGGAAAGGCTATGGGAAACAGCCATCCCTGTACCGGTTTATTCCATGATGGTACAATAATGGTTTTAAAAGGGTAATGTGAAATTCCTCTCCATCAAAAGCTTTCTGTAAGTCAAGGTAAACAACATTTATTGGGTCCCCCTTGTCCACATGTTTGTTCACTCCCTCAAAGATCTCTCTCTTGGTCAGTCTCCACCAGTTCAGACCCCATCAATGTATATTTATAGTTAGGATTTTTGGCTCCAGTGTGCATCACTTTGCACTTGGCAACATTGAATGCCACGCTGGCAGCATTGTGTTTTCTCTGTTTGCGAGGTCATTTACACCCGCCTCTGGAGTTTCCTCATCTTCTGACTCTGCCAGCGAGCTTCAATGGTGCACCAAGATGGCTTCCCCACATCAGCAGCATTGTGTTTTCTCTGTTTGTCATGCCATTTACCTCCGGAATCATGGGGCGCTTGTGAATCTCATCCTCCTCGTTAGGGACCCGATAAGTACATTGCATAGGAACGATCCCGTCAAAGTACATCTTAGATGCTGTCGGGATGTTAAATTCCAGGTGTCTGATAGGAGTGTTCATGTTCTCGCCCAGAGCCTGAGCATGTGTCTGCTAGCACAAATGGCTTCTTTTAATATATTTATTCTCTCCTGGATGCTGAGGCCTTTTATGCACATAATTCTTCCTTCACTTTTAGTTCACCTGTCCATTGGGTCTCACTCCTGCACACATTGGCATTGCTTCCATGCTGGTTTCAATTTTTTCACTCCCCACATTTTCTGAGACGAGGAGGAGGAGGAGGAGGAGGAGGAGAAGGAGGAGGAGGAGGAGGAGATTGGATTTATACTTCACCCTTCACTTGGAGTCTCAGAAACCCTGTGAGGTAGGTGGGGCTGAGAGAGCTCTTTCCAGAGCTGTCCTTGAAAGAACAGCTCTGATAGAACTAGGACCTGCCCAAGGTCATCCAACAGCTGCAAGTGAAGGAGTGCGGAATCAAACCCAATTCTCTCAGATTACAGTCTGTACACTTAACCACTACACCAAGCTGTTTGGAGGCATTTTTTTTTTTTTTTGCTTAACTTCCAAGCTGAAGTGACCCAAAGAGCAGAACAAAAGCTCTGGAATTTTCTCCCTTGAACTTCCTCACCCCTTGATGTCAACTTCACCGTCCACTGTGAACTTGTTCCATCCATCCAACCATTTGTAGCACTGTAGACATGGAACTGAAACCTCTTGCATGCCTTTTTAATTTTGTACTCATGTTATTATTTTTTTTATTCACTGATCTGAGACTAGCAATAAAACTCTAATCAAACTCCTGTAATTGGTGTCTTTTTTTGCTAGTCTCAGGTCGCTGAATTAAAAAACCCCCACAAAGACACACATACAATGGGGGCTACGTCTCCCTGGCTAGTATTGGTTTGGTTGGCGTTTTGTGGAGAAGGCAAATAGCAGTGTCTCCGGCACAAGAAAAAATGAATTTCGGTCCTGTGTGCATTTTCTTGTGGGGGGCAGGATTGTCAGCAAGGGATGAAATTGACCAGAGATGTAAAGGGAGCAGGAAGCAATGATGGGAAGCCTGCAGGTTTCTGGACATTTCTCTCTGTAATGCAGTTGTAATGAAGTGCTGCTGTAATAAATTCCTAGGAGAGAAATTGGCAAAAAAGAAAGGTGTGGAGCGCATGCACAGCTTTTTGAATTCAAGCCGCATGACTTGACTTCAGTGAAAATCAGCAATAAGTTTTGTGTGCATAATAGGCCTGAATCTTGGCAAGTAAAGGTGTCTTAAAACTTTTGGAGTAATGGAGATAGTGTTATTAGTGTTACCTTCACAAACTAAGGGCTAAAGGCAAGTTAAAGATCCAATGTTTACTTTCCAAATAATTATCAGTTTAATAGCTCAAAACTGCAGCACATTGATATCTTGGAATCTGAATGAAATTCAGTTCTGTTTTCTGGTTGTTTCTGCAACCCTAATTCTATTGCATTGTTTGTCAAATCTCCCATCCTGCAGATTGTATTGACTCACTCTGTGAAATCTGGCTTGACTATCAGTGAGAAAGGTGGATTGTAAAATATAAATAAAAATACATAAATCAGCTTCCATTAGCTCTAATATTACCAGCCGTACAGAAACAACAACAAGAGGCAGAAAAAGCTCTGGGGGGGTGCACCTACAGCATCCAAAGACATACATTATAGCACTGCTGAATCTGCTTGTCATGGAGAAGGTTTGCAATGCATTCCTGCCACAGTTTTTCACTTTCAAGATAAACTAAATGGAATGTTTAAACATTGCAATCACAGAAGTGAGCAAACTAAAGCGGACTGTATTTGGACATTTCCTGTCCAAAAAGTTACAAAGTATTTTACTCAAGAAATGACTAACACAGAAGGAATGGAGTTGCTCTAATAATGAGGCAAGATGTAGCACAAGCAGTCAAGAGCTATAATACAAAGTCTGACTGAATAATAACATTCAGACTTCATGGGAAGCCTGTCAACATAACCATCATTCAAATTTCCATCCCAACTATAGATGTTGAAGAGGAAGAAACTGAAAGCTTTTATGTAAGTGTCCAGTAATAAATTGATCATATACCTAAACAAGTGGTGCTGATAATATGACAGTAACACAAAA
Organism: Gekko gecko; assembly: GCA_029375565.1. Lineage (NCBI taxonomy): Eukaryota > Metazoa > Chordata > Lepidosauria > Squamata > Gekkonidae > Gekko > Gekko gecko. The sequence continues at coordinate 55,982,360 of JAPDNY010000003.1, read as the reverse complement.
GTAGGAAACATAATACAATAAAATATTGTCAGAAATTTTGGGCTAGGAGCACAAAGTGAAGCAGGAAAGCAACTCATAGAATTCTGTGAAGACAACATATTTTATGAAATTTATTTAATTCATCATACCCCACCTTTCTCCCCAGTGAGGACCCAAAGTGGCTTATATCATTCTCCTTTCCACGATTTTATCCTCACAATGACCTTGTGAGGTGGGTTAGGCTGAGACAGTGTGACTGGCCCAAGGTCACCCAGCAAGCTTATGTGGCACAAGTGGGGATTCAAATCCAAGTCATCCAGATACTCGTTCAACATTCTTTATTATTACACAGGACTGGCTCTTGTGAAGCTAACAAATAGTTCATCACAAACACATGTTTTGGACAACTGAACAGAGAATTCCATATGTGGACATCACTGGATCTCCAATACAGAAATCAAATATATTACATAATTGGAAGCAAAAGATTAAGAAGCTCTATTCTGTTGGCTAAACAAGACCAGGAGCTGATTGTGGTACAGACCATAAGCTGTTAATATTAAAAATTACAGTAAAGCTGAGGAAACACATCAAAACATTCATAGTGCCAAAATACAATTTAAACATTCCGGAGGAATTTAAAGACCATGCAAAGAACAGATCTTCATTACTAAGTTCAAGTGAATAGAAACTAGAAGAACTATGGATTGAAACCAGAAATATTATTGAGGAAGAATATACAAAGCCTATTCCTGTAGCCACAAGACATGAAAAGCCTTGATGAATAACTGATGAAACTCTTAAATTTACCCAGCCAAAGTAAAAATATGGCAGAAATAGAATGAGGTCTAAATGCACTGTTCCAGCAAGTTGCACAATAGAGACAAAAGATAACTATTGTAATAACCAGTGTAAAGAAATAGAAGCGAGACTGTCAGTTTGGACCGATATAGGCACTGTTCACAAATGGATTAAATGGGCCCAGTCACACAGCCACAGCTGTCAGCCATTCCCCAGTCATACTCACCTCGTCATATGATGAGTTGGAACTGAAGTAAATAGCCATGACATAACTTGTGGTGCTTTTGGTTTCCTGCACATTCATCATGCATGGCCGGATGTCTGAATGTAGGGGAGCATAAACAGATTGGAGTGGTGATCTGAACCTGCAGATCCAATCCTGCTGCTACGGTGGGTTTTGTTTTGTTTTTTTAAGTTTTTGCCTACATGCACACATGGACACATATGCACCTATGCATGCACATGAGCGCATATGCATGCATATGCATTTTAAAAATGACCAGGCAGTGAGCTCCATGGCTGAGGCACTGCGGTAATGTGGATACTTGACCACAGGATGTCTGCATGGGTAACTCACAGCAGGGTGTGCTGTCTGAATGATATGCCCTGCGATACTTTAAACTGATATAATTAGAGGTGGTGCCATATTGTGCCAGGTTGCCAGTCTGACCATAGCCATAGTAATACATTAAATGAACAGGTCAAAATAAAGAAAAATATGGGAACAATACATTGAAGAACGATACAGAAGAGATAAAAGGATGACAGATGCCTTCCAAGAAAAATCTTTTGAAGAAGAACCTGCAATTTTAGAAAGGGAAGAGAAAGCTGCACTCAAAGCAATTGGGAGGGGGGAAATCACCAGGAGTAGATGGGATACTGATAAAGCTATTTCAAGACACAGAGAGTCCATAAAAATCTTAACAAGAGTATGCCAACAAATATGGAAACAAAACAATGGCCCACAGACCGGAAATGCTCAGTCTACATTCCAAATTCAAAAAAGTCAAAGACTGCAGCAGCTCTCAAACCATCACATTAATTTCTCACATGAATAAAGTGATGCCTGTTGGGCTTGTTTAGTTTCCACAGGGCATGCACAGCTGAATTATTTAGGTTGGTCTTTGGGCATGTGTTTGGGCTGTTTTAATAGAGGTATGGTGATAGCCATGTAGTTTAACATTTTAATATTTTAATGTAAATATTTTTATATTTGTTATTTGTTTTATGTTGTTTTTACTTTATTGGTTTTAATGTTGTGAGTTGCCATGAGACCCTTTGGGTAAGTGGCAGCTAAAAAACTAATAAATAAATCTCATAAATAAATAAATGTGTCACCCTCTCAGTGGTAAAGTTCATCGGCTCAATGATCAAATATAAGAGAAATAATACTGAATAAGGTCTTTTAACTATTTTTGGTCCTGCTTAAGGTGATAGCCATATGAGCAGTGATAGATAGATAGATAGATAGATAGATAGATAGATAGATAGATAGATAGATAGATAGATAGATAGATAGGTAGGTAGGTAGATAGGTAGGTAGGTAGATAGGTAGATAGATGAAAGAAAGAAAGAAAGAAAGAAAGAAAGAAAGAAAGAAGAAGAAAGAAAGAAAGAAAGAAAGAAAGAAAGAAAGAAAGAAAGAAAGAAAGAAAGAAAGAAAGAAAGAAAGACTGTTACCATATATGTAACAAGAAATGCCAGATGTTCAAGCTGGATTCAGAAAAGGAAAAGGAACTAGAGATCACTTTACATATTTACATTGGTTCCTGGAGTATACAAAAGAATTGCAGAAGAAAATCAACTTGTGTTTCATAGGTTACAGTAAAGGGTTTGACGATGTGGATCATGAGACACCATGGTGAGTTTTGACAGAAATGGGTGTGCAATACATCTGCTTATTTTGATGTGCAACCTATACTCTGGACAAGAGGCTACTGTTAGGATAGAATATGGAGGAACAGAATGGTTTTCAGGTGTCAGAGATGTCAGACAAGAATGTATTTTTCTGCTCAATATATATGTATTTATTTATTTGGTTTATACCCCACTCTCCCTACTGGAGCAGGCTCAGGGCAGCTACAAAATATCATAAGGAAAACTGGATTAGATTTAGATGAAGATGGAGTGAAAATTGGTGGAAGGACCATTAATAATCTGAGATTTGCAGATGAGACCACAATGTGCATCCCCTGATATGTACTTCTGCCTACAAGTGCTTCAACAAGATGGGGAAATTTCTTATTATAACCAGAAGTATGCAAGTGTGATTGACTATATATTAATATCACCATCTCTTTCTGATGATATATTGCATATTGAAGTAGGGTCCCTTCTGGAAACAGACAAACGATCACTTATATTCTGTATCTGTATTTCTGATGCCTTGTGTGACTGTGGGACATCAATAATCCATGCTGAAATTAAGGCTAATATGTGTTTGAAATGGACCCATACAGTCCAACATGGAACACAACGTGTCTTGAATAGTGCACATTCCTTGATCTCTAAGAAAAAATCCTACAGCACAAGACATTGAGGCTGCCCTGGCACTATGTGGTGAGCTAATTAAATCCTTGAGGCTTTTCTTAATTAAGAATATCATATGAAAGGGGGCGATTTAAGAACAACTGATTTTATAGTGAGAAGTTAAATATGAAAAATACAATAACAATTAGGAGTGCTATTGGGGTGTACAAGCAGATGCAAATAAACTACTTACCTAAGTCCTACTTTGAGGAATATAAATTTCTACTCGGGGGGGGGGGGCTTGCCTCAATAAAGGAATCGTGGCAGGAACTTACTTTGGCCTTAAAGCAGAAAGACATGAAAAAATTCTGGTGCATACTTACAACTTTGGAAGGTAGAATAGGTCTGTTACGCAGCTAAGGACTAGCTAACATAGCTAGGAAGAATACCTTAAAAATTATTTGCTTCTCAGCGTTGGTTTTAACCACCCCCAGGAATGGGGGTAAGAAGGAGAAGCATACTGTTCTAACTATATGCCAATATGTCTGTTGGATGCAGGGATGTCAGCCCCCACTGGAGGTAGGGGCTTTCCTGCCACCAGGCCCCAATCCCTTCTGCCAATCAGCTGGCTGGTAAGGGGATTTACCAGGAGCAGGAGAAAGGCTCATGCTCATTGCTGACAATGTAGCTATGTCACTTCCAGCATGTAGCAGAAGTGACACTATCACACCAGTGACATACTGGCAATACTCTAGTATTTGGGCAAAAACTTTATGGTAGAAGCCATTTTTACCATAGAGTTTTTGCCCAAATACCAGAGTGTTGCTGCAATGTCACCATGTGATGATGTCACTTCTGGTACACACTAGAAGTGATGTCGCCATGTTGCAACACAGCCTGGGCCTTCCTCCCACTTCTGGTAAGTTCCTCCACCCCATCCCTGATGGTTGCCATCAGTTAGTTGGATGTGATAGAGAAACTGTGCAAAAAGAAGAGGAGATTGGATTTATACCCTCACTAACCAAGGGAGTCTCCTTTCCCTCCCCCTCCCCACAACAGACACCCTATGTGGTAGGTGGGGCTGAGAGAGCTCTGACAGCAACTGCTCTTTTTCAAGAACAGCTGTGCCAGAGCTTGTGACTGACCCAAGGGCACATCAGCAGGCACAAGTGGAGGAGTGGGGAATCAAACCTGGTTCTCCCAGATTAGAGTCCATGCACTTAACCACTACACCAAACTGGCAAAACATCTTATACTGAAGCTTCTACTTGGGTAACTGGAAATGACTTTTTAGCACCAGAGCAAATTGAATTTAGACAGGAGCATTTGACCCTAGACCACTGGCTTCTGCTACAACATCTTACTAATAAATACTTGATTATGCCACTAAAAATCATGTGGTTGCAAAGTTCATTCCCATCTCTTTATTTGAATGAAACTCCTCACAGCTTCATCCCTACTCATTGCGGACTTTTCCCAGCTGTACTAATTTAAACTGCCTGTAAATAACAAATGGTCCATAAGTATCTGTCTTGTTCACTCTTTACTTCTGTGATCTTTCTTCCTCTAAATGCTAACAATTCCCTTCATCAACAGAGCTGCATGTAATCTGTCATTTAGGTGTGTGACGGTAAACAGACCCCCAAGAATTTCATATTCAAATTAAAATACAACATTTTATACATTTTACAACTCCCACCCCATTTATCGTCCTTATTAAAGCTTGAAGGTTGATTATATTATACCATCTTCCAAACTACAGTGCTGGTCTGTGGTTTCCTCATTACTAGAGGTTATTATATTTTAAATCTAATTCAGATTCCAGTGCTGTAAGTTGTCTAATTGGTATATTGTTTAAATTTTAAATTGTAATGGCCAATGGCTACACAATAACATTTACTACAGTAAAGCTACAGTTAAAGCATTACCAAAGTGGCTTCCCCTGCAGCACACTGGAAATGGGGAATCCATGCAGGAAGTTATGTTTTCTTCCTGCCCTTTCCTTATGTCTGTTTGCTGTATTCCTGTATATGCCTAATCAACTTGAAGTGTTCTGTGTGTGTGCACGCATTTGTGTACTGTAATGCTGTTTCACTAGGATGCAATTTTTTTAAAAAATAGCCTGTGTGCTTGTGCAGAAGGCATTCCCCTTCAATTTGTGGCTAATGACGACTACGACCAGTGCTTGTGACAGAGAAAGGGACTGAGAAGAGCATCGGTGGGTAGGCGCAGACTCTTGGGAAGAGGGTGGTGAGGGACTCAGGTTGCTGTAGAAGTCTGGAGGAAGGAGAACAAACGCCTTTCAAATAAGTCACATCATTTGGTGTGTATTTTCCCAAGTCTCCAACAAATGAAATTTGGTGATTTCCATTTTCACTTTGAGAACCCACCCTTCCCAAGGCTGCATCCTGGCTTGCCTGCATATCATGATCTTCACCCATCAGCAGCAGGGGCAGATCTACTATGGAATTAATGAAGCTTAAGCTTCAGGGCCCCTAATCCTGAAGCTGCCCCCAGACTCAGCTAAGATAGAGCTGAGCTGAGCTGAGAGTGGGTAGAGCCAGGTGAAACAGAGCAGACTTTCCAGAAAGAAGCACACCATTTATGCATACCAGAGAAAAGATCAGTGCAAAGGAGGTTTGAGAAAAAAAAGGAACACATGGGGAAAAAACTGGTTCGAAAAGGGATAGGCAACAGAGCTGTGAGGAAGCTCTGAAATAATGCAATTAAAGCACATTTGGGAAAGTCCATATTGAGGACAGAGAGTGGTCGAATCTGCATTTGCATTTTTAAATCAGTTGCGTGCTGCTGTGACACCGTCTTTCTCTATGCTTGTTTGAATGTTGCTTGGAGAAGATTTTTTTAAAGCAGTGTGGAGGTGCAGTGACAGTGGAGTCCCCCCCTCAAAAGGACAATAAACATATGTGGACATGTGAAAGTATGCTAGCACAGTTGAGGTGTGAAAATGACACCAAATGTGGACAGCTTTTTTGAAGACGGAGTCAAAAGGCTGGGACACTGGTGGGAAAGACAAATGCAGATTTGGCCAGTATCTGAAAACAGAACAATTATAGCATGGCATCATGTGGAAGTGCCAAAAAAAGCACTCAGCTTGGAAGCCACAGTGCAGAAAAACCTGTTTGTAGAAGCAACCTTAACTACAATGTGGTATAATTCTCATGACACTTATCAATAGTCAGCAGATGGCACTGTAATACTCTTTAAGGCAGCTGAGCATCAGGTCATATAAAGAAGAGTTGGGGTTGTGGTGCCAACTTTCCATCCTTGGTGGAGTGCCACTGTTACTGGCACAGACTGTCAGGAGTTTGGGCATATTCCTGGATACCTCCTTATCTATGGAGTTCCAGGACATGAACATCACCAAGATGGTGTTTTTCCATCTTTACCAAGTGTGGCAGATGGCCCCTTGCTTGTCGTGCCCTGACCAGGACACATTAATCCATGCAATGGTCACCTCCAGACTGTATTACTGTAACGCACTTCACGCTGGCCTTCCCTTGAAGTATATCCCTCAAAGAGTGTTACACTCTGCTGAAAACAACTTACTGTTGATCTCCAGACTAAAAGACATCTGGCTGTCCTCAACCAGGGCCAGAGCTTCTTCTGCCCTGGACCTGGCCTGGCAGAACTCTTTGCCAGATGACATCCACATTCTGCAGGACTTTATGCAGTTCCACTGGACTTGCAAGACAGAGATGTTCTGTCAGGCCTTTGTTTGAGGACAGCGACAGGCAGCATCTTGGCTGGCACTTCCTCCCTCCTACTCCCCCAGCTCCCGCTCATTCCCCTACACAACAGGGGTGCAGTTGTAATTGGAGGTACTTATGCCATATGAACATTGTAAGCTATGATTTGTTTTAATCAGCTTTTAAATTGTTGGTATTGTTTCAATATATGTTTTTATTATTGCTGTTCATCGCTCAGAGCCCTGAAGACTCAGGGACTGAGTGATTTATAAATCCAGGTTATAAATAAATAAATAAGCAGTCTGACCATGGAGCAAAGATTCTGAAAAAAAAATGAATGAATTGTCCAAATTGGAGGTGATGTTTGCTTTATCACCAGAACTACTCTTAAGTAGTTAGATCCAGGTGGGTAGCCATGTTGTTCTGGAGCAGAAGAACAAAGTTTGAGTCCAGTGGCACCTTTAAGACCAACAAAGTTTTATTTAAGGTATGAGTTTTCATGTGCACACTGTGTCTGAGGAAGTGTGTTTGCACACGAAACCTTGAATAAAACTTTGTTGCCACTGGACTCCAACTTTGTTCATAAGAAGTTAGAGTTGTGGAGGAGTGTTTGAGCTGGTGGGGCTTTGTTATTTGCACCTGCAGAAGCTGCTGACTCAAGGTCAGAAGACTCAGATACTGCGGGTATGCCCCTTGGCAGAAGTGAGTGGACCATCTCATCTGTGAAAACTCTACAGGCAGAAATTTCAAAGGAGGAGAGGCATTTCTGCATTTTCACTAACAACAGAGGGATTGTTGAGCAGCCAAAGGTTAAAAGTAATCTCATCCTGCAGAGGTTATTAGGGAGTCTCTCCATTTCTATGAGGTTGATGAGGTGTTTTTGTGCATAAAACCTGGCTCAGGGAGGGAAGGATTGTTTTTTATTTGCCCAGCTACCGCGTTAGAACTGATGCACAATACTACTTGATTTGTTTGTAGGCAGAGTGCAGTGTTAGCTTTCCCCCCCTTCTGAGAATCGCTTCCCCCGGGAAGATAATTAGGGTTCCAAGCTTCTTTGAATTTGAATTGGAGGTCTGGGGGCTTATTTTAGAGATATTTGAAACTTCATTCCCTACTGAAAGATTGCATATTTTTTTCATTAAAAACATTGAACACATTGTTGAGTGTGTCAAGCTTGTTGGAAATATAATTAAGCTTTTGAAGAATAGCTGTTTTGCCTGTTAATAGGCAATGATTACCTATGAACTTCAGCAAGAAGTCTTTTTGAAGTTGCATGCCTGGCTTTTCATCCTCAAAAAGAATTTCTTCACTATGAGTAGAAAACATATCCTTAGACAGAAATATGTGTATCTCCAGCATATATAAATGTATGTATCCCCTAATACAATGGGGTGACAGCTTCTTAGCCAGCATCCCTTCATCATATGGTACAGTGGTTAGAATGTCTGACTAAATCTGAGAAACCCAGACTGAAATCCTGCTTTGCCATGAAATTAACTTGGTCACTGTGTGCCAATCCTGACCTGTCCCACAAAATTTATTTGCCTCAGGGTCAAAGCTGAAGAGGTTTTCCCCACAGTCACACAGCATTCCCAGCTTTCCTACGATGTTTCCTAAACCTGCTTTACAGCAAAGTTTTAAGAAGTATCACTGCAAAACCTGAATGGCTGTTATGTGGACAGAAAATTTCAGATTTTCCTAGTCCTGCCCACATGACAGCCAATTTTCCAGTCCCTGTTTTGGTCACTACCCCCCCGTCGGATTTTAAAAAACTGGGAATTGAATACTGTTATATCATTATAACGATTTGTGTATCATCTTCTTCAGTTTCCCAGAGTCCCTTTTTTCTTTAATAAAAGAAGTGTCCCTAATGCCTTTCATTGTGGAGGTATAAGAGGAAAGACATTTCTTTGCAACATGAGCTAAAGACTCACTTCAGAACAAAAATGAAAGCAGGGAGTTCAGAGAAACTTTTACACAAATTGCTGTAGTGTTATAATGATAGTCTATAACTGATTTAAAAAAAAATCTGAAAATGCCCCAGTGATGGTAGGGAATTGTGGTGACCACCAGAGGACTGAGCCAGGGGAAAATGCAGGAAACCTACAATGTGGAATCCCTCCTGCTCCTGTGCAGTACTGGCAGCTGCAATGGGGAAACCACATTGTCCCCATGAGAAAACAACTCTGTTTCAGCTTAAATGTACGTAACAGGGTTGTTGTGAGGATAAAATGGAGGAAGGGGGAATGGTGCATGCCACCCCTAGAGCTGTGGGACATGAGTGGATAAAATGCACTTGAACTTAAGCAGGGGTCTTTTAGTAGAAAAACAGCTGCAGGAGCTCATTAGCATACGGTATGCTAATGAGCTATTAGGCTATTAGCATATGCCACGCCCCCTGACATCACCGGAAGTGATGTCAGAAGGGGAAGCAAAAGGGGGGGAGGCATCTTCAAAAACCTCCCCTTCCCTTCCCCAGCTGGTCTGGGTGGGGGAGCTAAGAGAGAAGGGGTTTAAAGTTTAAACTCCTTCTCATGAGAGTTGGGCCACAGAAGGAGGAAAGACGGAAGGAAAAAGAGAGAGTAGAGAGAAGGAAAGAAGGAAGGAAAGAGGGAAAGAAAGAGAAGGAAAGCGGAGGGAAAGAAATAGAGGGAAGAAGAAGGGAAACAGGGAAAGGAGGAAAAAAGAGAAGAGAAGAAGGTGGGAAAGAAATAAAGAGAGAAGAGAAGAAGCAGGGAAAGAGGAAAAAGAGAGAAGGAAAGGAGGGAATGAAAGAAATGTGGCGGCAATTTGGCCCCATTATATCCTATGGGCCATTGAAGTCAATGGTGAAAACATAGGGTTAATTTTTTCCCACCATAGAGAACAATGGAGGGAATAGGGGCAACCTGTTTAGGGGCCCATAAAATTGGACCCCCTGATCCAATGTTCTTGAAACTTGGTGGGTATCTTGGGGAGAGGCTCCATCAGCTACCCTGTGAGTTTAGAGCCTCTCCCTCAAACCCCTCCCCTCCAGCCCCCAGAATATACCCTATGTTTTCACCATTGACTTCAATGGCCCATAGGATATAATGGAGCTGAAATTGACATTCGGCTGCCTGAAAGACTCTCCGGGACGCCGGCTGGGGGCGGGGCTTGGCTCCTGAGCTCCCGGAGCTGTGCTCCGGTGCGCTCCCCCCCAAAAAGACCCCTGAACTTAAGTAAGTAAACAAAGTGTAATTGAAATATAAGCAAAATTGTTTTTGTCCTTCCTATATCTACAGTGCCATTAGAAAAGAACAAGAGTCCAGCAGCACCTTAAAGACTAAAAAAAAATGTGGCAGGGGATGAGCTTTCATGAGCCACCGTTCACTTCTTCAGATTTTACTGGACTCTTGCACTTTTCTGCTGCTATAGACAGACTAACACAGCTACACATCTTGATCTATAGTGCCATCTGCATCCATGACCATGTAAATATTGTGTGTGTGTCAGTGGGTGCAATATGTAAGCAAGTCAATTGTTTGTAAAAGTATCTTGTGCTTAAATATGTAAAATGTAACACTGCCGTAGCATAATTATTTAGAAGTTTTTGGAAATTTGACTTTCTAGCTATTAGATTCAGCTAATTGTGTGATAAGGCTGGCATGGAAAGTATGCCAATATTCCAAAAGGATTTTATATAAACTAGTTTACCTTGGCAAAGAAGGTTTATGCATGCAATTGCATTTGTTCTATCTGTCTTGTTGATGAACATTCAGATAGCCATTACATTTTTTTATTTGTTCCACAATTCTCCGGACCATTTATTTTCCAAATCCTTAATTACTTAGTACCATCTACAACACAAGAGCCCCAAGGTATTATCAGAACCAATTTTAGTGCCTGCATGCTAGCTTAAGTGGCTTGTGTACACCCATCAAAAATTTCTATTTGAAAATCTGATAATTGGATTCTGGGGTATAATTCTAATAAATAAATAATTAAAGAGAGGCACAACCCATCCAAAGTTACAATCTAAAGTCCTACTGAATTCAGTTGAAGGATTAAGAACATGATTCAGACCTTTGCTGTTGAAATCCATGAATACTTAACTTTGGCCAGATCATGCATAACATGATTGATTATTAAAAACTACACAGAGAGCTCTGTATTAATTTTAGTGGTTATTTTTTCTTTTTTGCTGTAACTACTTATGAAACTTGCAAAACAATGGAAATAGAATAGAGCTTATTCTCACTTTGATTTTAATGGAACTAATGATGCTACAAAGGTTTTGTAAATACTTGAAAGGGGGGAAAATGGCTCAAAAACATAGCTAACTAGATAAATGCATAAGGCTATCCATGAAATGTTTTGTGGTACTCTTTGAACTGGGAGAAAATCTGCATGTTAGAAGATGGACTCTTAATATCTTCTGTTATTTGCTGCCTACATCTGCTAAAAGTGTCCTTTCTCAGGTAATAACCCACAGTTAACTCTTCTAAAGATAATTAAAGACTTTCAGAACCATGATGTCATTGAAAGTAAAAGCACCATCCGGAAAAGAAAACATTAAAAGCACCATGAGGCATTGAAGACACCATCTGGCATAACTCGAATTGTCAGCAAACACAGAGTTCAAATTGATGGGCATATTACTGCTTAACATAGCTGACCAGTTAGAAGGCGTAATTATAATTAGATCTTCATTGTAAGATTTTATGGCTTGTACGGACAAACGAGCACAGACTCGATTAACTAACTACAAACTCAACAGAAAGCTAATGCTTTTGAAAGCTAAAACTACCGATAAATGACAGCAAGCAGCCATTTTTGGCCATTTATCTGAAGAGTAGCTTAAATGAGAGATTCATAGTTCTCCATACAGTTGTGAAAATCCATCTGTGGGGCTCAGGGAGGGATATGTGGTGAAGCAGTGGAAGGAAAAACCCACTAAGACTTTATTTTCGTGAAAACATGGCCACAGCTTTTTATTGAATACAATCAAAGGAGTATGGGTGCAGTATTGGGACAGATCCAACATTGAGTGGCCTGCCTACTACCTGATAACTGCACCCCCAGCCCTCCTGCTGAGGGATAAGACCACTTAATGGCAAGACCTGGTATCCATGTGGATGCCGGCCACTGTAGGGTCACCTTGCCTCCTGGTTGTGAAAGCCAGCTGGCAGCCCCCACCTGGGTATGCGGTTGAGTGGCTCCACCCCAAGACCCCTTAAGGAGGTCCTCCAAATGGGGGAGGTGAGCACACAGACATGGGGGAGGCAAGCCCCCCCCCCAAAAAAGATCCATCCCAATGCCCAAAACTGCCCAAGCCGTGAAAAGAAGTGTTAAACAATTATAAACAGAGAACAACCAGTAACAACCAAAGCACAAATGCCAAGGGAGGAAGGGTGGTACAAGCCAGCGAGGAAGAACCAAGGGTTTGCTGGTCACAGTGAGGGATTTAAATAGCCCCACCCCGGGGCTGCCCCAGATGATGTAGCCAGCTGACCCAGCTGCAATTGATCCCATCCCCTCGAGAGCCTGTGGCCAGGATGTATGTTTATATATGCACACATTCCATATATTTCTGAAACTTTAAAATATTTGTTTCTTAGCACCTTTTCCTAGTCTGCTTATAATATTGATGTTCCAATGGATAAGAATCCCAAATAACTAGTGAGAGATGTGTCAGCATCCTTATGTCTATTTCTGCTGAAGAGGGGATGTTTTTGAGCTACTTAGAGTTTACCTCATGGAACTGTGTAATGCTGTCTGGGAAAGAATTATACATAGCTTAAATGTTTGTAAAATCCTATACCAGGGACTGTATAAATGGATTTTTTAAGGCATTTCATACCATAATTTGCATTCCGGTTCTCTGCCCATGTAGGCTGGATCCAGCATGTCTACTGCAACCAAATTACAGAAGGGAAGAAGCTTCCTTTGATTTCTATCAAATTCCCCAATTGCAGCCTCCATCACATCACAGGGTGTTGCAGAGGCCTCAGATAAACAAAAGCAGCTTTTGGAGGTTTAGCAACACAACATATTGGTCTCTAAAATGGCTGGCATTCCAGAATTAGTTTACAGGACTAGTTGGTTTGTTTTTCTTTCAAGCATCTCCTGCCACTAGTGGTTCCTTCCAGCTGCTTTTGTGTTGGATCCTCAAGCAACTAAAGCTTAAACTTTCAAAATAGTCTAGTGTGCTCAGCAATGCCTCGGAGCTTCTTTTCAGTCATTTTTTTGGTCCAATGAAGTAGTCAAACAGAAGAGTTCTTTCTGACCAAGCCTTGTTGTGGGGGGGATAGAAAAGGAAAATCTAAAAACATAAAAGATGAAACTATTCTTAGACTACTACCAGTATGATAAACACAGCCTCTCACCTGGATGTTATGAACAGTAGACATTTAATTTACCTCCCATCCTGTCCCCTTCACCATCGCCCCAGATGAGTTCTCCTTTGCAACACATTTAATTAACACAAGGTTAAATGGATGCATGGATAAATAGTATCAACTGCAGCTTCCTTTGCCATTCCAATTTATTCAGTAGGACTTTGGTCTAATAAACATGAATAGGCACAAATGCTATATAGTGCAAAATGAAATGGATCTTCAGCAGTAGGCCTACATGACCTGAACAAAAGGAAATATATATATATTATATATATATTTATATATATAAATATATATATATAACAGTGGTATGTGGTGTCTACAATTAAAGTTTTTAAATTGTTTGATTTACTGTTGTTATACTTCCAGATGACTGAATTTGACCAATATAAATACAATATAATCACTAACTTTGAACTGAAGCAAAATATTGTTGTAAATGTTGGCTCAGACCTCCTAGTACATTTAGGGTTGCCAGCCCCCAGGTCCGGGAAAGGATTCCCTGGGTTTTGGGGGCTCCAATCTGCCCCAGCCAGCTGGCTGGTGGGGAAGCCCCATCCCCAAGCCCCACCCCCAAGAGTGACCACCCACCCAGTTATCCGTCTTCCACCCCTCCTGCCTGATTTAAAGGGCTTTAGCTGCTCAGTGAGGACCATATGGCCCACCAATCAGGTGGAGGGCCTTTTAGTTCAAGCAGGAGAGAGAAGGGGGGACAGTCATGGACCGCATGCACAGCTCACAAAAAGACCCCTTAAAGGGTCTTTTTGCAAGTGGGGTGGGGGCCACAGTGCATGGAGCTGATATTCCCTAGCCCGGGTCAGGTCAAGTTCAGGGCAAATTCCTTAACTAAGGCCGAGGACAGACTGGCAATTTGCCGCGGGATGGGACCCGGGCTGACAACAACTCAATATCGGGGTAAATGGAATGTTCACACAGGCACATCTGCCTGGCGTCCCCCACCCGTAGCCTACCGGTGCTCTCGCGCTTCACTGCCGGATTAAAAAAACACCTGATAAAAGCCGACACAAATCTTGAAAGCCTGCGTTTGTCGCGCGTTTCTCCACTTCCGGGGAGTCTGAACGCGCAGCCGAAAAGCCGGGAGCAACCCGCGTTGGGCATGAGGCAGCAGCGGTGTGATTGGCTGCGCTCTGCTCCACTGCCCAATGCGGTGCCGGCGTTGCAGGGCAAAAAAAAAAATCGCCAAAATGCACTCATGCGCACATACGCCCACAGCCGAAATAATGGGGAAACAGCGAATATAGCGCGCCTCCGGCACGGCAGTCTGAACGCTCCCGCGCGCCTCCGTCCAGTATCTTCCGGCAGAGGCCCCCGCTGTGTGGACGGGAAAACCCGGTATCGTTTACTCCGGGGTTTTTTTGCCCCGACTCGATACCGGGGCAAATTGCCAGTCTGTCCTCGGCCTAATAATGGAAATGTTGACATCCAACTGGAATGAATGTCATTTCAGATACCTTGAAAAATATAATTTGGAAGAAGAAAGTAAAAGATAGCAGCAATGCTAAAGGCACAGAGTAATTTAAAGATGTACGTGATAGGCCATGTTATCAATGAGATGCCCTGGACTACTTCATAGTGATTTATTGCTAGCAAGTCTTAATTAAACCATCAATGGTACTATGTGAATTAATGAACTTTCTTTGTACAAGCAGCAGTGCCAAGACCTGAAGCGAAAATTCCTGTTGGCCTTTAAGGGGGAAAGGAGTGGGCTGTGCAATGTTGATACATTAACAACAAAAAAATAAATGCATCCACCTTCTTTCTTGCCTAGCACATTACTTTTTAATATGGAACAAGAACAACAAAGCTTTCTTAAATATTGTTATATAATTGAATGTGTCTAAGTGAACCCGTAGTCATGTTTCACTCAGTTGCTTATTATGTTGGTTCTGTTGTTCAGTGTTTTGCATTAGCTTTACCTTGAGAATACTATGTCTTAGTAAAAACACTTAGTTCCCATTTGGTCTTGTGTGAGAGTCTTCATAGAAGATTTTGATATTGTTTCAAATATCTTACAATTGATGATGAAGGTGGGATTGAAAAGGGCTTCTTATGTTACTGAACTGCAACTAGCAGGGAAGCAAGGAGATTGCTGGCTATATTGAACAAATGGAGGCCTTTGATATTGCTGGAGAAGACCAGCCTTATATTGAAAGACTGGAGCAGTACCTTGAAGTTACTGAGATTCCCCCAGAAAAACATGTAGTTTCACTGTTAAGCCTTGTGGGAGGAAGAATGTTCAACTTTGTTCATAATCTGATTGCACTAGAGAAGCCTGCAAGTAAGTCTTTTAAAGAAATACTGCAAATTGTTCAGCAGCACTTGTCACCCGAGCCCCTGGTTATAATGGAAAGATTTAGATTTCACAAACAGCACCAGCTTGAAAATCAATCTGTTTCCTCATTTGCTGCATTTTTTTTTTAAAAAAAATATCTTTCAGAACACTGTGGTTTCAAGGAAGGACTTAATGATGCACTAGGAGACACATTTGTATGTGGTCTGCATAGCGAGAATATACAAAAGTGACTTCTAACTGAGGAAAACCTGACTTTTAAATGTGTGGCAGAAATTGGAATAGCAATGGAAACATCAGCCTGGGATGTATTGGAGCTCCAAAAGAGTGCTAAAGATGAATCAGGGTGCACAACACGGCTCCTGAACAATCCAAGAAACATCCTGCTGCAGCCACCCATCCATGTTGCAGATGTGGGAATGCTTCCCACTCCCCTATCAAGTGTAGATTCAAAGATGTATACTGCAGGAAGTGCAATAAAATGGGTCATATTCAGATAGTATGTGGCATATTGAATTAAATGGAGAACAAACTATTATAAAACATGTTGGCTTTGATAAAACTGTTAACAGAACAGCTAGCTGATTTTAAAATCGTTCTAACTAATGTGGCTCAATCTGCGGACTATGCAGAAGAACTTCCTCTTTCTCTCAAAGAAGAGAGGGGTCTGCTTCATTCTGACAACCACAATCTTAGATAATGGATTTTAACATTAGAAGTCATTAACTGCTGTTCCAACATCAAATTTAGAGGCTTTACTCAACCCTTAGACACAAATGTAAGAATATCTATTTTTTTTATTGCAAACTGGTCAGCGCAGGAATTCTGTCCTGAGGAAAATGTCGCCCTGCTTGTCACAGAGGCTTACTGACTTGGCACTATCAACCACCCATCCTGCAGGGGCCCCAGAGATATCATAGCAGTCATACCAGACCCAAGAACATGCAGAAAGGTTTTGGAGGGAGCCAGAATTTGAGGATCTTTTTTCTTATAAAGGGGAAAAAATACTCATATTTCCTGATCTTCCCCTTACCGAACGCCGGGAACTTCGTCCAATAACTGAAACCCTCTGTCAGATTAAAATTAGAAATAAATGGTCGAATCTGACACATTTGCAGATTGCGCACAAATATAAATTCTACCATGCCA
Organism: Gekko gecko; assembly: GCA_029375565.1. Classification (NCBI taxonomy): domain Eukaryota; kingdom Metazoa; phylum Chordata; class Lepidosauria; order Squamata; family Gekkonidae; genus Gekko; species Gekko gecko. Next base: position 55,965,585 of record JAPDNY010000003.1, on the reverse strand, counting down.
ATGATCTGGAGACAGGCACAGCCCTTCTTCATTCACTCCACATTGTCCCTCCAAACAATCCCAACAAAGCATCACAGAAACGGAAGATACCTACATCCCCGAACAAGGACACTAAAATAGTCATCCAGCAAACTTAAATGTGACGTATTATTTGCTATACTTATCAGCAATTTGATTTATTTTCCATAGCTTGGTATAAATGCATTCTCGTGTAGCTTGTTCATTAATGCTAGCTTGTAGCACTATTGTTTTGCTATTAAGGTTCGGGTAGGGGGAAGGGTTGGTTTCTCTTTATTTCCACTCCCTTGTTTGTATTCAGTCTCACCTGCTGGAGAATATTCCATTAGTCTCACTTGGCTTTCACTTGGTGTGACTAAGAGAAACTGTTCTTGTTTAGCTGTTTTGTATTTCTTTTGAAATTTGCTCTGTATCTGTGAGTTCATCTTTATCTTACTTAATAGAACTTCAACTTTCTTCCTCATCTTCACTGTCTTTAACTGTTATTACATTCAGTATACTTCCACTCATAATCCTTCATTTTTCTTCTAGCCTTTCATTAATTTAAATTAATTTTATACCCATTATATTGAATATCCTATTGCTCACACCCACAGTTTCTTTTCTTAAATAACTCTTGACTCATATTTCTACACTTTATTGATTTGGGAGGAAGGAAGCATATTTTATTCACTCACTTAAAACAAATGTCATTACTAATCACTTTATATTAATCACTCATATTTACTTCATATATTGTTGTTATGTATTGGTAATTGATATATCTCAGCATCGTGTTAGATCTGTTTTCTTTGAAGTTACACTGGTTTATGTAGATGTCTGGCATTAATGTGACCAGTCTTGTAGACCATGTACTTTACAAACACACAAGATTCAATTAATTAACTATACAAACACTGAATGGAGAAACCACATTAGTATTCACTAGGAAAAGAATTACCAGATAAGGCAAGAGGAGAGTTTGCAACCTTCATTTATTCCCTTAGGAAGCAAGGAAAAGATTTATATGAAGAAGAGAAGATCACCCTCACCTGACAACCTCGTCACTTACAGAAGGTCAGCCAGATGCAACCAATACATCTCTTAACTCATCTAATAATGCCCCCCACCTGGAAAATCCTCTTCCTCAACATTAGAGGGCTTAATAAAGTTGTCAAGAAGAAATGGATCCTTACCAGTCTTGGGAAATTAGGACCTGACATCATTCTTCAGGAAACCCATCTTCATTCTACAGAGCAACCTATTTTGAAAGCCAATTGGATTCAAATGCAGTATCACACAAAGGGAAGCTCCGAATCTTGAGCAGTGGCAATGCTACTTTCAAAGAACACTAGATTTCAACATCTGGCAACTAAAACAGATCCTGGAGGAAGATTAATTTTTGTTAAAGGAATCCTAGAAGACCAAAAAGTCTCTATTGTATCCCTGTCTGTATCCAATGATAATCAACTGAAAATCATCAAATACACCTTGATCAAATTGAGATCCTTCCAGGAAGGTGATGTAATTTTGGGGGGAGATCTTAACCATATCGTAGACCCTAATCTTGATCATTGTCATCCCAACAAATGGCAGGCAACTTCGGTAAAATCTTACACCAAACTTGCTGAAATTCTCAAAGAATACCATTTAATAGATGCTTGGCACTGTGCAAACCCATCTGTTAAAGACAGCACTTCTCATCATGCCATAACAGCCATACTTTGATCAATTACATCATCTTATTGGACTCATTGATAGATGATGTCATAGGGGCTGAGACTGGACCTATACTCTGGACTGACCATGCATGAGTCAATTGCTCACTGAACACAAGTTCTGATACACTAAATATTACACATTGGTTACTGAATAAGGCCATGTTGTTTGATGAGGGATGTACTAAAAATTCAAATCAATCAATTTCTTCCAACCAACTGTTCCAATGATGTTGCTCCATTAGTCATCTGGGATACCCTCAAGGCAGTTATAAGAGGCCAACTTATTTCATTATCATCTTACTTGAAGAAAAGTTGAGAATCCTCCAAACAGGAATTAACAGATAGAATCACATTCTTAGAACACCTCCACAAAGAGAGAGGGAGCAAAACAATCTTCAGAGAACTTACTATAGAACAAAAATTATTAGTAACTCTAGAGAGCACCAACATTAAAAAAACCTATTTTTGAAGCAGAAATATTGGACCACTTCTTCGAAATCATTAAAGTTGCTCTCCTGGGAGATAAAAGACCACAAGACATCGAATTTTGTCACAACAGTGAAGGGAGTTAATGGGACAATACATTCTAAATCTGTAGACATCAACAAAATGTTTGCAGAGTTTCATCGCTCTCTTTACTCCTCTGAAAATCCCTCTTCTTCTGCAATCAGAAATTTCATAAGGACTAATACTCATATCAGACATTTAGATGATGTTCACCATCAATTAATGGAAAATCCAGTTGAGCAACAAGAAGTTATTGATGTCATAAACTTACTGAAAACCAACAAAGCAGCTGGCCCTGATGGGCTTCAAAGTAACAAAGCACTTGTTTTCTGAATTGTGCATATTTTTATTTATTTATTTATAGACCACCTTTTCATGCAGACTCAAGGTGGATAACAGATAGTGAGTCAGCACAATCAACAAAATGAGACATTTGCTAACGAATGCATTAGGATTTTAGAATTCTGGAACCACCAAAAAGATACAGAAGTGTAGCATATGTACGGATATGACATATTAAGCAGTACAGAAATTATATAATAGGATCCTACTTACAATATGCTGCATACAGCAGTAAAGACCACAAGTCCCAATTACTTATCCAAGTCAGTTTGTGCAACCATGTTGTACTGTGAAGCCTGATTACCTGCACAGAAAGGCCCTCCTGAATAGTTCAATTTTGCATAGGTTGGGGGGACTTCTGGTAGTGCCGCAGCACCACAGGAGAAACTTTGGGATGCTCCCGGGTTTCCCCATCTTCTCTTGCTTTTTTGAAGCCTTTCCTGGTCCTAGGGACCCTCAAGGGCTTCTCCCGACCTCTTGGAGGGAGGTTGGGATGCAGGAGACTCACTTCAGCACCCCTGAGAATGGCAGTTCAGTAGGGAGAGACCGATTTTGTCTTGAGGCAGAAGCTGGAGAAGAGGCAAAACATGGCTGCCATGTTTTTGCTATAGCCGTGACCACCAGTTTTTAGAGACTAAGAACTTTAAAATACAACAAAACTATAACAATGAAGATAAGAACGGGCACTTCGCACAAGAATAAAACAACAATTTTTTAATTGGAATACCCCCACTCTCTACTGCCAAAAGAATGGGAGAAAGTGGCTGAGAAGAGAAGCTGAGCAGTGAGTAGTTTGAATGAGATGGTGGGGGTAAGAAGCTGTCTTTGAACGCTGAATTTAGTTATTTTCGAAACCAACCGTTGTATAAATCATGTATTCTATCATATGGAATTATTAGTTGGAGTATACTCTGCTTGACTTTTGAGTAAAGAAGCTAAGAGTATAATTGAGCAGGAAGATGGCAATGGTAAAAGGCAGCACAGAAGAGAAGGACTGGGAAAATATGGAAACTGGAAATCTAACATGGAAGCAATTCCAAAAAATATTGAGAGAGGAAATACAAAGTACAGTTACAATAGCCTGCAAAAATCTTTTAGAAAAACCTGCTATGTGGATGGATCTGGGAAAGGAGGAAGAAATAAGGAAGGAACAGCAAAGGGAAATGTTTCAAGATGTAGTACTTATAATAAAGGAGGAGGAGAGAAACGTGAATTGTAGCCAAGAAAAGCTGAAAAGTTTTATGCCTAGAAAAATATCAAAAATGATTAAAAGGAAAGCAAAGAGGTCTATCAAGAGAATTGCCATGAGTGACAAAAGACTGAAATTCAAATATAGGAAATACGGATGGAAAAAATTGAGATTGAGACTCTGTGAAAATAAAATCAGAAGGCGTTTGGAGACTAAAAAGGAAGCAAAGAGGTTTGTAAAGAGAACTGTTAAGAGAGCTGCTAAGAATAATGAAAGTCTGAAGAATCAATTCATGGAATCTGAACATAAAAAATTGAAAATAAAGCTTTGGAAATACAAAAACATAAGACATCTGGAGAAGATATTGGAAAAAAGAGGGCTTAGCAAAATAAAAAAGATGATAAGAAATATGATAGCACTGTGTTTTGTGTATGTAAAAAAAGGAATGAAAAGGAGGAGGAGTGATTCTTAGGAAAGAATAATGAGAAATTATGTATTAATGTATTAAAGGATGAGTGGTCCTTAGAAAAGAATAATGAGAAATTATACTTAAATAGATGGCAGGCTTTATTGTAATGATTATTTGCTTTTTCCTTTACATACATATGTAATGAAGGCTTTGGAGTTTACAGAATACTTTAATCTTAATATGTTTTGTAAAATGACTGAGATTAACTACTGGATGGACAGAAATGGGGATATTATTTAAGATTATAAAATACATGAGTTGATTCTTGGTGGTATGATATATTCATAAAATTTGTAAGAAATACAATTCCCAGAAAAGAATGATGAGAAATTATTTATGTCCTAGTTTAAAGAATACTTGGTTTGTTTGTTTTCTGGTCTCTGTTCTAAATATACATGAAGGTCTTGAAGTCTATAAGATACTATGGCCTTAACAGGTTTCTCAAAAGGATTGGGATTAGCTAAATCTAATTTTAATTAATTTTTTGGTGGTATCATATATACATGAAATTTGTAAGGAACAGTGTACATTGGGTTGGAATTTAATGGCTAATACAATTTAGGAAAGGAGGGTTGTGAGAGTTGGTATAGTAGAAGATGGAAGGCTATTAAACATTTATAACTGGCTATCTTTCTTTTTGGGTATGTTTTGAAAGATAAAAGGTAAAAGAATAAGAAAGAAATATTTATAATGCAGATACATAATGAAGGATCTGAAACTGAAACTATGTTGAGTAAATTTAAGTTGTTAAATTATGTAAAAGGTATGAGAAAAAAAATGTTTTTGTTGTATTTGAATAATGAGATATGTCAAAAACCCAATAAATATATTCTAAAAAAATTTTTTTTGCATAGGTTGCAGAAGGCCAGGAGAGTGGGTGTTGTCCTGAACTCCTCAAGCAGGTCATTCCACAAGGTAAGAGCCACAATGGAGAAGGCACATGTATAGGCAGTTGTTGATTTTGCCTGTTTGTGAGTTGGCACCTGTAGAAACTCCTGCTGACATGAGTGAGTGGAGTTGTTGTGATGGAGCATAGGGAAAGAGGAAGGCAGTCCCATAAATAAAAGAAGTCAAGAACATGAAGGGGTTATATATTTGATAGGGGCTATGCTTCTGTACAGCTATAACAACTCTTATATTTGTCTATTATGACAGTAAGAACTGCTTTCTGATGATAGCATTGTTAGCTTGAGTAACTGAAACTCAGCATTATACGGCAAACTGTGTGAGCCTTTTATGTGCATATACTAAAAGACTGAGTACCCATCAGAACAGTGTCTGAACAGATTTCCATCTTAATTTTTACGGTTGTTTCTGCATGTTAAGTGACTCCATATAGCTGCTGGAAGAGGGGAACAAGACAATTATACACACACAATATTGCACTCCCCACAAGTTCAACTGCTATTTTCCACCATTTCTCTCTTATTGTTTTATATGTGTCATTATCATTACAGTATTCATTTTTAAGTTTTGTTTGTTTGCTTGCTTTAGCCTCTCAGACACCACATCATTCAAAACAGTGAAATCTATCACTCCATTCAGATCTGGAGAAAATTATAACATAGTATGTAAAATAAGTCTATTGCTTCCTAAGGGTAAGCATGGAAAAGCTGAATTTCCACTGTGAAAATACTATAAGCTCTTGGGTGCTTCAACTTGCTAATCATCCCCCTTTGTTCCTTTAACCAACTTAACAGCTATCAAAATTCTAAACTACTAGACCATAGTTCTTGAGAAGTTGAATTTGATCCCCACCCCCATGGCTTGGGGAATTGTTCAAGAACATAGCATATGTGCTACTTTCTGTGAGTGGTTTGTTGTACTGCTTTTGTGACTGGCATTGAGTCACTTTACTACTAGATGTACTGACACAGTGGAGGTATACAAGAAATCATGAAGGACAGCTGAACAACTTGGACATTCTACACCACCACCCCAATCTCATCCTTTACAAGGGCTTTAACTAATGCTTGATATTCCTCAATGTTGTATTCTTGGTGGATCATATTCATTTATAACTAGGCCATTCCTTTATAACTAGACCATTCATAACTACATTTGTTTGTTTTTTTCCTTTTACTCCATTTACCAAGTTATGTTTTTTCATATATGCCAGAAATCTTCCAACTATGTAGGAACTCCTAACTTTTCTGTACTATATGTGCTACTTTTTTGATTGGCTCAGGGGCCAGGATCTTTACTGTAATATATAATGTTATCACTGAAGACAAGTACATGACTGGCACTGATGGAAAAAAATATGTCATAATTGCTCGGTCCTTCTGGCACAGGTAGGACACTGAGATACTAATTTGACATGGGAAGTGACATACTTGTACCATACCCAATGTGATGTTGAATGTGACAACAGTGTTCCATTGGTGGCCCGTCTGTTTCCAGGCACAATCCAAAGCGCTGGGTTCTTATATTTAAAGTCTGGGCAATACCAGAACAAATAGTACAATGAATGTAAACAGAAATGTACTAAACATACGTAAATAAGATCTAACACTGAAGTAATGGGAGATTGGCACAGGTATGGGACATCATTTGAGAGACAGTTATGCTTCAACCGTTCTCAAAATAGCTGTCACTGACTGCACCTTTTTCTAATGCATGTGGTTAACAATGGTAGATACAGTCAGAGATGGGGAGTGAATTTTCCCCCAGAACATTTTCAAGTGCTTTATCTCTCCATGGAAATCTTTCTATTTCTAAATATTCTTGTGAGTGGGACACAGTTTAGCTTTGGTTTTTAATCAATCTGCACAGCCAATCAGGTGAATTCATCATAACTTATTCATTTAACTTGGATTGTATATATTTATTGTTTGTATATATTTGTTGTTTTATTCCCTTCCCTTTCAGGCTAATCACCTGAAAAAACATTAGTTACAACTTTGTAAGTGGCAAACTAACTTAATATGTATATTTTTAGCACTGGCATCTATTTATTGTTATTGTTTTTATGAAACTATGGTGGAAGAGATATTGTAATCACCTATGAAACTAACAAGTAATGCAAGTGACGCTGCTTGGAGCAACCAAGAAACTAAGGTACTCCAGTGAACTGTGTGGGAGGACAGTAAAATGCTGTAAAATGATTTGAACATGTAAAATGTACTTGATTCATTTGTTTTCCTAATCAAATATTTCAGTATAAATATTTGTTGCTAGTGGGGATAAAATTAACACGGACACTTTTAAAAAGTAAAAAATAAACATGTTGAATCCTACTATACTTTATCTATGATATTGATTTTTCTTCTGGAAAATTTCCCTTCCTTTCCCTCCTTCCTTTCTACTTTTTGGAAATCCCACTTCACTGGACACAGCACAAAGGAGATGAAGACATAACACAGAATACATCAGTAGTTCCTAGTATTTCTTCTCAATATAATTCTCTTGACACAATCATAGCAAGCCTTTTTATTTTTTGAGTAAAACTTTAACTGGAAAAGGTTTATGTGAATTAGTTTTTTCCATTGTTAAAATTTTTAAATCATTTATTAGATAATTATTCATGATTGTTCTAATGGTTTACAGCCCTTTTCTGCAGAACAGGAATATTCTATTCAAACTTTTAAATGATGGCACGGATACATTTACTTATCTCATGAGAACTGATAAATAGTAACATCAATGTAAGAGTAACACTAATTTGTACGATGGAAAATACTGGTGATAGATCTAATTTGTACTTCTTGCCCAGAAAAAGAAGGGTCCCTAGTACTATTTATCAAGCAGAGTGTTGATAGCAAGAGCACTTAAAAATCTCATTCAAATGAAGTGGAAGAGGCAATATATTATTGTAAAACACAGATTTTGGTCACCATATGATCCTGATTGTTAATTTATTTTCTATCAGGGCACGGGGGAGGGGGGTTGGCATTTATCCCAGTATATGCTTGCTGAAAATTTGAAGAAAAATGTTCTCGTAATAGATGGCTGCCATTTCCTTTTCTCCTTGGTAAATGGTGCATAACACAGATCTCTATGTTACACTATTCTATGTGTCCTTCTTTACTTGAAAGTAATTGGAACAGAAGATAGAGTGGGATGCTGCCTAAAGCTTAAGTGGTTACATAATTATTCCCAATTTATTTTTCTTTTAACCATTCTTTCTTTGCTTTTTTTAGAAGAAATTGCTTTTTGATTTTTTTCCAGAAGCACTAGCAGATTGCCTATCTCATATATGAATGTACGGTGAAACAAGTACTTAAGGGATTAATTTTCATCAGATTACCCACCCCTCAAAATCTAATATATATTTGATTCCAGGGTGCAGATCCAAACTATTTTATATATTTAACTCATCAAAACTGAGAACGGTTTCACAGCTTACATTTCCTGAGGCTTGGATAAGGGCCAGAAAATGTTAAGGTTTCTAAGAGTTTTCTTTACATGTTACAGTTAACCATGGAATATTAATCCAGTCTTGCAGACAGCCATGTTCACAATTAGCATCAACAAAAGCAACCACATGGCTACTCTATGCTCTGTGCACCAACTCCTACCTTTCCCTTCCCCCTTCATCAAATCTGATAGGCCTGGATGGCTTGAGAAACCCCCAGACTACAAGCTGTGAATATGCTAACAGTGCCATTCTATGCACCTTTACTCATACGTAAGTCCTATTTTGTTCAAAGGGCTCTTGAAATACCCATCTCTGCTCTGTAGAGCTGGGATCTCTGATGTGGCAGCCTTGAGGACCATGGTGCCTGCCAACACATTTCTTGGTGCCTGGTAAGACTTCTGAATGGATATCTGATTGGTTGTGCAGATTAAAACAAACCAACAAACATTGTTTTGGCAACAGCTGCCATCATATTGCAAACTCTTCACTTTGTGACCAAAGATAAACTATGGCTGAGGTCAGACTGGCAGTATGAAGTGTGAGGAAGTCGTGGCAAAAAGATTCCCGGTCACACTGCACTGACTGATGAGGGAGCATACCGGGGAGGAGGTGCAAGGGAGCATTTACACTGTTAGCTTGCCCCTGGCAGAGGTGTGGCTGTAAGCAGCTTTTTCTCACTCTGGCAACACGTGCCTATTGTCGTGCCCCACAAGGGCGTCCCCGTCTTTGACCAAGGAAAAAAGGGGGGGAGCACGACCCCTCTGTCAGGGAACTTAAGGGTTTGTGCACAAGAGGCCTCAGACAATGGAGCCCTGCCTCCTGGTTACATCACCAAGGTCAGGGCAGGGTCTCCGCCGGCTTGTGGGTCGCGGGGTGCTGTCTCTCCATTTCTCTCTCACAGAGGAGCCCGACTAATCTCACTCCTGCCCCGGCTTGTTCCTCCCCGGCCTCTCTCCACTTCTCCCTTTTATTCCCCCTTCAGCCCGTGCTCCGCCCTGTACAGCCCTTCCCCTGCCATCCCATTGGTTCCCCGCCCTGTCCCTTGGTGGTTCTGGCCCCTGGTTGGACCTGCTAGCCTGCGGACATCTGTGGGGGAAGTCCCCCATCGGTTTGGGCCGCCGCTGCTCCGAGGCGTGGCCCACTTCCGAGACGCCGCCGTTTTGCGTGTCTCTGATGCTGTGCTCGTTGTCCCTGGCTGCTGCTCCTCTGATCCCTTCCTCTCTCGGGGTGTGTCTTCGCCTCCTCACCCGCCCAGGACCGTCGGGAGTCGTCAGTAAGCTGGAGGGACAGGCGGAAGGCCCCCTCCACACTGTGGGGCTCTTGGGGTGCAGCTGTTGGGTTGCCACGTTGCCAGGGCTCTCTCCAGCGAGGGCGACTGGTCCCCACCCCCCTGAGGGGGTTCTCCCAGTCCCGAGCCGGGACACCTATGCACATAGGTGCATAGGTGCAGCAGCAATTATCAATGCGGCTTGTTCATGCAGCTTTTAGTGTGCACACATCCGGGAAGCGGGATCAACATGCTCTCTAGGGTTTGCTACCACTTTCACCTGGTACTTTTTAAACTTGGGAGGGAAGCATTACAAGACGGATTGAGTATGGCTGGGGGATGTCTGACAGCTGTGCCTGTGTGAACCGACCCCTTTAATCTGTTTGTGAAATGTGCTTATATCAGGCCAAACTGCCAGTCTGGGATACCTCCCCCAAATATGACTCTTTTTAAAAAAGTATTTAGTTTGGCACACAAATCAACCTGCTGCAGTGTAAAGCTTGTGAACCCTTTACTTTCCTCATTGTCATCTTCACACAAGGCCTGAAGTTCAGCTGAGAGGAAGATGGCTTGGACTACTATACCTCATGCCAAATGATGCAGTTCTTGATCTCCTACAAGCTGCCAGACTGTGTTTAATCTCCCATTCTGGGAAAACTAAGAAATTAGACCTAGACTTCCATAAAACAGCAGATGAGGAGGTATAACTGAGTCAGCTATGAGGTGAATGTGAGGTCCATCAGTGGGTATTAGCCACAAGGTATAGATAGGAACTCTCAGGCTGGGGCAAGTGATGCATTGTATTCTTGGTGATTGGGGGGGCAACAGAGGGAGGACTTCTAGGGTCCTGGTCCCACTGCTGAACCTCCTGATGGCACCTGGTATTGGCCACTGTGTGACAGAGTGTTGAACTAGATGGGCCATTGGCCTGATCCAACATTGGCTTCTCTTATGTTCACATGATGGAATTAATAAATAGTCTTAAACATAGAACATTAAGATGGCAGAACAAAGGCTATTATAGAAGTCTGCTCCATTATTTTTAGTTTTCTATACAAGATAAGTGGTATAGTGGTTAAAAGCAGTAGTCTCTATCTGGTGAACCAGGTTTGATTCCCCTCCCCTCCACATGAAGCCTGCTGGGTGATTTTGCACCATTCATGGTTCTCTCAAAACTGTCTCAGCTTCACCTTTGTGGGGAGAGGAAGGGAAGGTGACTGTAAGCCACTTGATGACTCCTTAGGGTAAACAAAAGTGGAGTATAAAAACCAACTCTTCTCCTTCTCCTTCTCCTTCTCCTCCTTCACAATATGAGAATTCTATTGTCCTACATTTGTACAAAGTAATAAAAACTAGATACAGGTTTATCGTGTTATCTGCATTCAGTTATGATGCATGTTGAGCTTCCAACATTTTTTCTAACAAAGTTTAGTGAGATCTAGGACTTTTACAGGAGGAAGAAGATGTACTTCCTAAGAAGTCTGATTGGCTTTTTATGGTATAATATCAGGAACGAGATGCTAGGCTTACCCAATATGCCAACCTATTCAGATTCTGACTGGATTTCCAGGTACTTATGGATGTTGTAGGAGCTATTCTGATAGATATAAAGTACCTATCATCTGTCAAAGGGATCCAGTAACACAGTGAGTGTAATAGTTGAACTGTCCAATAATAACCCCAAGGCAAATATACATTTCTTGCAGCACTACTTTCTAATGAGCACCACAAATATTTCTTAATATGCTTTACAATGACTGTAAAAACATGATGAACTTGGACACTTTAAAGTCTGAAGATATCTTGTAAGAGTGCATACATAATACCTTATGGGACCATCCAGTTTAACAAGCTAAATATAAAAGTATACCTATTTTGTAATTATATGTACAAGGCTGATAAATGCAGACAACTTTAATAAAGTGTTATGCATACATTTATATACCCCATTTATTTCATGCTCCACTTGCAGTGCACTCTTACGAAGGATTTTTATTAAAAATCTAATAAAGAAATAAAGCCACTATTCATTATAACACAGGTAAGGGCACAATAATTCAATACATTCATATAGAAATTTTAGCTTGGTATTTGGATAATAAAAAGGCAGATTAAAAAAAACTGAAAAGGGAAACTAAAGTAGCAATGAAAGAAGTGAAAACATTACACAATTTTGAGATCTGTACTGGTGTTCCAATAATAACAGCTTGGATTCTCAGAGCTGCAAATTCATGGAACAGAATCCCCCCACATGCATCCCAGACAATCAGGTCCTGAAAGATGGGGAAACCTAAGGAAGGAGGAGGGATGGTGTGCAGAGTCAAACAAGAAAGGCATGCAAGACTCTTACAGCTCATTGAAAAGGAGTAGTTCCAATGCAATAACAGTTAAAAGAGCAACTGTAGTTGCCTCTCACATACATTCTGAGGGATTTTTGTCTCTTTGTCTTTAAACAGCAGACCCTCGTGCTTTACAACAAACTGCTTTATGTATTTATCAGATTATTCTTCTCCTATAGGTGTTGAATTAATAGTGTACAGCAGTGCTCTTGCACTGCCAAGTTTATAGTATGCACCAACAATCATGGCTGACCACATTCCCTGTAGCTGTTCCTTTTGTTTTGTTTTTGGTGCTAGATGCAAAGCCAGCCCCCCCAAAAAGGCAGATTGTGAATACACAAATGGATTTCACAAATCAAACTATAAACCAAGGATTGCATATTACTATAGTATTTCAATCTTTATGTTCACACCTACATGTGGCATCCAAGCTGCATCCCAAACCTCAAAGCCGTTAGCTTATTAATTGTGGCCAAGTCAGTAACCATCGGCACTGGTGAACCTCTTCGGAGGTAACCGACATGCCCGCCCTTTCAAGCCGCAATACAGCAGAAAGCTTTGTGAACTATTAACTTCAACAGTCAACTTATGTCAATGTCTTCCCTCCATGGGAACCCTCCCCCCATTTATCCTGGCAAAAATCCTGTGAGGTAGTTGGGCTAAGTGCTTGGCCTATGGTAACCCAGAGAGTTTTATAGATGAGTACAAATCTGAGCATGTGCCAAATCAGTACTCTAACTACTAAAACCACTAAAATAGCAACCCCGAGCCACATCAGCACTGAGGATAGTTACACGGTGGCTGAATGGGGAAACATGCCCCAACAGTGTTGCCATCAGCTGCCACAGTGGCATCCATGGCGATTCCGCCTTAGTGTTTCATTCTAACACTGTTGCAAGATGGGGCAGCATGACAGACAGGGCAGGCAGGATTTAAGGATTCCCCACTTCTCCATGTGCAGCTGCTGGTGTCACCTTGGACCAATCATAAGTTCTTTCAGAACTGTTCTTGAGAGAGTAGTTCTTGAGAGAGCTCTCTCAACCCCACCTACCTCACAGGGTGTCTTTTGTTGGGAGGGGAAGGGAATTGCAGTGGTGACATCTGGACCCCCACTTGGTCCATTGCTGCTATGGGAGCCTCCCCAATGGGCATTGGTAGGGAAGGGCCAGGAGGTTGGATGTGTCCTCATGCTCTTGAGGCTCTGTTTCTGGTGTAAGGAGGGCATATGGTGGAATTCTGGCTACATGGATGGAGTGATGGCTCTCCCTGTTGGATCAGCACCAGCGTTCAGGGGACACACATGGTGGAGCAGCTACCAACATTCATCACTGGCAGCTTGTAGGGCATTTGGCAGTCATGGATACCACATCTGGCATTCTGATGCCACAAGGGGGACCAGATGGATGGCAGAATCCAAATCATCCACACCTGATCCAGCATTCTGCTAGAACCTCTGTGTATCTGGAGATGCACTCTGTCAGCAGTGAGAAGGCATTCTGCATCCATAAGGGAAAGGTTTGGCCATCAGGTGGGAGCACTCAGCACTCAGGTTGGAAGTGATTCCCATCTGCTGGTGCATTTTGTGCAAGGGATGCATTGCCAATGGGCAGGACATGCAGCCTGGTGTGGTAGTGCCACATTCAGCCCCCCCCCCGGCAGCTGCCTTGCCCCCCCCTGAACTGCCTGGTATGTGGTGTCCATGCCCATCTGAGGGAGTGCTTCTGGCCCTCCAACTGCCAAGTTCAGGGGGAAAAACCAGATGTTGTGTCCAGTGCAGCCCAATGCCACTGTTGTTGGCCAAGGGGGTAAGGGGGTTGGGGGAAGGGTTCCTTGCTTAACTATTTATGTATGGCTTCCCCTTGGGATCCTGGAGGATGAGCTGGGGTACCTGTGGGGCCTGAAATCTGGGAGAGGTCAACCATAGAACGTAGACATTGGTCTCCCAGTGCTTTCCCAGTGGTTCTAGGTGTCCTGTCTGTGTTTTGCCCATGACTGAAGTGCATGTGTGCTAGCTCTAATTCCGCATGGCAGGGAGCTATCAGACAGCATCCCATGCCATATGCCCTACCTCTGAAATTGTGGGGTGACCTCCTGGAACCATTTGCAAGGTGGGGCAGATCATCACTGGGGAGGGGCAGGGACAGTATGGAGGGTGTGCTGATTGGGTGTGCACTTGGTTGGTATCCTGAGCTACGTGGGTTCCCAAGGGCATAGCCACTGCAAGGGACATAAAAGGGAGTTGCCATGGCTGCCAAGGGGCTGCCCTGCCATTTTTGCCAGCGCAACTTTGCACCTGTTCTGGGAGTATTCCCCTGGTGAAAGTGCTTAGTGATCCAACTGGCTGTCATCATACCCCCTGGCACACCCACATTTCCACTGACAGAAGGGCTTGAGTCATCACGCTACTGGCATGCAGCTGCAGTGCAACTGTGCTGGTGCAGCCGTGCCAGAGCAAGTGTGCCGCACGATGCTGCTCTTGCCCTCCACCAGCATAAATAACCCTTATACTGCTATACACTGGTTACACTGGAGTAATGATAAGTCAGCTCCCTATTTGATTTGTCCCCCACCTCGATGGCTCTGTAAGCTTTTTTAGAAAGTCACTTCAGTTTCAAGAGCAGTTTACCATGTGGTATAGGGGAGACTAACATATATACCCAAATAGAAAACTGGGGCAGCTTGCATGTAAAAAGCGATGGTTTCTTTGACTGAGCTGTGAGTTCCACGGACCCCAAATAAGGGGCTTCTTTTTTAAAAGGGTGTTTTCCATAAAATTGAAATTATGTTTTTGCCAAAAAAAAAAAAAAGAACATATGAATACTAACTTGTTCTATTCTACAGGAGCAGATTTTATCCAAAAAGCCTTTAAGGGAACAGACCAGGAATATCAGCAACTTAAACTCAAATACACTGTGTAGGCAGATATACTTGGAAAAGAATGTTAGACCATTTGGGGAAAAAAAATATCTCCCATTCTTGTTAAAAGAATTACTAAACAAATCAGTTTAAATACACATTCTTTGACTAATTTCTTTTGAAACATCATTTCACAGATCAACTCAAGTTTACCATCTGCTGAGAACACAAATGCAACTTTTATTCATGAATTATATTATAAGGCTTTGTTTGCAAAGTTTACACGCAAGCTGTTCTTGTCAGAGTTAAACTCATTGTGATGATTCATCTTAATATTCAATCAGGCATTAAGTAAAGAGTGACAAAAGTCCACATATGGATAACAAGCTGTTTCTGCAGTAAATATTTTCCTATTTGTTGAGCAAAGGCTTATGGCTTTGAGAGATGTTCTACCAACCATTACAGACTTCTCTGTCTATGATGAGCGACAATGAAATCACCACTCCACAAACCAGGCATCCACACTACCTACATATCACAAACATGGACCTGCTTTGATTTGATCAATGCTGCTCTGATTGCTCACATATTTATCTGGGAGATCAAATGAAGAAATCAAGTTTCCCAAAATATGATATTATCTTCCATTTTCAGATTTGTTTGTGGAATGAAATATGAAAGCTTGGTTGACTGTGATTATGAAAACATTGATACAGAATCTTTGAAACTGACTCTCCTCTGTGGAGTTTTACATCTTAATGCATATATCAATTCACACTATTTCTGAATGCTCCCATAAACAAGAGATAGTGGTTGTCAACAATATTATCTATAGTAGATAAAAGTTGGACAGAAATTCAATGTGCAAGACTTTTTGACAGGACAGCAAGTTAATCCCCCCCCCCCTTTCACAGAACCAAACAGAAACTGACAAGTGGGGGCCTGCGAGGCTTGCAAGAGAATCCCATCTCCCTCCATTCCCTTGCCAAGCCCGGAGTGGCCCAGGGCTATCCAGCAGCTGCTGCCAGGCCTGGCATGGTCCCTGGGCTGTTTTGTTGCTGCCACACTCCCTGGGATTTGTGGCAGCTCCCACCAGGTCCAGCACGGCCCTCAGGCTCTCCAGCAGCCACCCCCAGGTCCGGTGCAGCCTCTGGGCTCTAAAGCAGCCGCCGCCGCCTCATCTGGCACAGGTCCTGAGCTGCTTTGTCACTGCTGCGGCCCCTGGGCTCTCTGGCAGCTGCCACCGGCATGGCCCACGGGCTGTCTGGCAGCCACTGCCCAGCAAGACCCCTGGGCAGCATCGCTAATGCTACATCCGTCACGGGGCCTGCCATAGAGTCCAGGTTCCAGCAGACTGAAATAAGAAGGAAAGAGCCTTACTTTTTAGGGGATGTAAACCCCCTTTGTGGTTTTTATTTATTTATTGCATTATATTTTAACTGGCCCCCCCCGCCAGGACAGGGCTCAGGGCAGCGTGCAATATAATAAATTCATATTGTACATAGTTAAAATCATTTAAAACAATAAAAACACAGTAATTAGCCTAAAAGATAGTGCTAAAAGTTCCAGTAGTGGTACTGCCTCACAGGAGGGGGGGCGGATACCAGAAGGCTGGAACCATCTCTGCCTTTCAGACCCTGTGGGACTGCATCAAGTTCCACAGGGCATGGATGCTGTTCAGCAGAGAATTCCACCAGGTTGCAACCCTGGCTCTGGCCAAGGACAGCCAGAGAGCTCTTGGGCCGAGGACCACCAATAGGTTCTGATCCAGTAAGTGTAATGCTCTTCTGTGTGTTGCACAAATCCGTGCCCCATATGCCTTTGGGGTCAAATAAGAGACACACAGTCAGAGTCCAGTGAGTAAGACGACTGATAACTTTATTGGTGTTCTAACAGGAGAGGCAAAACATTATGCAAGAAGCACCCTTTAAAACCAAGCTGTCTGTCCCTCAAGGCAAGAAATGCAGCTACACTTATACTTTGGATGGCATTCACATGTTTACATTCAAAACGTCAGTCACAAATATCCTGACAACTTTTGTTGATACAGTCCCATTGGAGACCCCTTGTCAGGGGTCTGATTACATTCACTCATTGATAAGTTGTTTATGTAATGAAAGGCACAAAGCCTTCCTTCTGGAAGAACTCAAGGACCCTTCTGGCACCCAAAGTCGATATGGGGTGTGATTTATGACACATGCGGAGGGGTCACCCTGACTTTGAGAAGCCCTTGTTTCAAGTGTATATTCAGCACCCTGAGATGCCAGGTGCAGCCTTTTTGCAATAGCCTGTTGTAAAAGCATAAATTATCTTGTTCCTAAACATTTTCTTCTAACATTAGAGTGAGGGAAAGATATTCTAGCCTTCTAGCCTGTAATCTATGTCCTTCAATTAATATCTACAAAGCTAGGCTTGTCTTGTAGCATGTGTATCAGGACTTGATTAGGCTTAAGAAAGAGCTATGTAAAAACACCTTCTTTATCTGAGGATGTTGACAATAGAAAATAATGTGCTGAGGGAAACTGTTCTTCTGGTTAGGAAACCATAATAGCGGCTCTGGTAGCTTTGCAGTTTAACATTCTCAGAGCAACATACCCATTTTCACCTAACTGGCACATTTCAGGTATATGTAGGAATATAAACCCAAAATACTTTCCCCTTCTTACTTCCCACATGTGGGTATACCAGGAGAGGCATTCCCGGAGATACATGGGTCCTGGATTGTTACGGGCCTTAAAGGTTAACACCAGAACTTTGAGCCTGATCCAGCATTCCACCAGAAGCCAGTGCAATTCATGCAGCACAGGATGGATGTGCACTGTACATGGAGTGCCCGTAAGGACCAATGCTCCCTCTAAGCTGTAGAGTTTTGTGAGCAAAAATTCTACTTTGTGAGCTACTGGCATTAAAGCTGTGAGCGAGCAATTTGGCTACTGCACCAATTAGTTGGCTCTGGAGCCATCCTTCCTGAGCTAAGACAAAAATGCATGAGCCGGAGGCTAAAAAACTGTGAGTTAGCTCACAGTAACTCAGCTTAGAGGGAACACTGGTAAGGACCTGCACTGCTGCATTCTGTACCAGTTGGAGTTTCCAGGTCAGCCTCAAGGCTAGGCCCACGTAGAGTGAGTTACAGTAGTCTAATCTGGAGGTGACTATTGCATGGATTACTTTTTAAAAACATTTGAGATTTTTCTGAAAACCTGGAGAGTGCCTCCAGTTTGCTGAAAAATCTGTTTAGCCTCTGTGTAGCCCCAAACTGTGGATTTAGCTATCCAGAGATAGCCATGGGGGCCATGGGTGGTTTTTAGAATATAAGATACTGTTCTGCAGTGACTGATTGCAAATGAAACCAATTATGGGGGTTCATAAGAATGACATTTTGTACCATTAGTCTTATGTTGTAGGTTCTCACAGAAACTCTGTAGACTGTGGGTGGCAGAGGGAAACAAAGATGCCTAACTGGCAGAGCTGCCTATTTACTTATCATTTGTATCCAGTCATTCATCCAAGGTTGCTAGAATAGCAAACATGAGGCTAGCCTGTTTTATCCTCAGGACAATCCTGTGAAGTAGATGAGCTTGAGATGCAGTGAATGGTAAAAATCACCCAACAAGCATCATGGTTGAGCTAAACAACAGCATGATGACGCTCTAGAATACACGAACCAACCGACATTTTAGGACTGGTACTAATCTTATTCATTCTCTTCCTCAGTCACAAAAGTCACTGCAATTTTGATACAACGATAATGTGTTGGCTGAGGTCCAAAGAGGTACGCTGGACATGACAAGGCTTGTACGTGTCCAGTGGAATAGCGCTCTCTCTCTCTCTTGTTCTCTCTCTGTCTTTTGTCTGAACAGACCCTCTTGTCACATCACTCTCAGTGTTTAATACGACTTGCTATGTGGCATGGAAAGAGACATGGCTGTTGAGAAACATAAGCTCCAAGCCCCTTTGGGCACATTAAAACAGCCACTCTGGTCGTTGGAGCCAGGCTGTCAAAGATGCTTCTCCCTCTCCCATCTCTTAGACAAATGGCCAGATACAGAATCGGAAATGCAGTTTCTCAAAAGATTTAAAGGTAAATTAAACACAAGTAGCACTCTTTCCAATTGAGAAAATATCAAAAGTTAGAAAAGGCATCATTTTACAGTAGACTTCTTTTTCTTTGGCATGCAGAGACGCACCATGCATCACACAACTGTCTTATACCACTGAAAGTCTTACCCTGAACTTGGATCCACTGCTACCGACATGGGATTATGAAGGTCAAGGTCAATCAGAGTAACACACACGGTTCCATTGTAGTTGCACACAAAGATTGTGTCACTTATACGATCCACAAAGTAAAAATTTCCAGTAAGCCAATCAACTGCCATTTGCTGTACATCTGTCATAAGGGAAACAATATTAAATTAGTTGTGCTACTTTAACATTATTGATATGTTATATCAGCAGAGAGACACCGTTGATATGAAAAAAATAAAATGGTTGATGAATTCCATGAGAACAATGAAGAAGAGACAGACAATCATTTTCTTTCAGTTATTTACTATGCAAAATATATAGACTCAGCAGCTTTTACAGTTGGTATTTTTTAGATATGCACAGGGGTCTTTTCGGGGGGGAGCGCACCGGAGCGCAGCTCCGGGAGCTCAGGAGCCAAGCCCCGCCCCCAGCCGGCGTCCCGGAGAGTCTTTCAGGAAGCCGAATGTCAATTTCAGCTCCATTATATCCTATGGGCCATTGAAGTCAATGGTGAAAACATAGGGTATATTCTAGGGGCTGGAGGGGAGGGGGTTTGAGGGAGAGGCTCGAAACTCACAGGGTAGCTGATGGAGCCTCTCCCCAAGATGCCCACCAAGTTTCAAGAACATTGGACCAGGGGTTCCAATTCTACGGGCCCCTAAACAGGTTGCCCCTATTCCCTCCATTGTTCTCTGTGGTGGGAAAAAAATAACTTTTTTTCCCACCATAGAGAACAATGGAGGAAATGGGGCAACCTGTTTGGGGGCCCATAGAATTGGACCCCCTGGTCCAATGTTCTTGAAACTTGGTGGGCACCTTGGGGAGAGGCTCCATCAGCTATCCTGTGATCTTGGAGCCTCTCCTCAAACCCTCCCCTCCAGCCCCCAGAATATACCCTATGTTTTCACCATTGATTCAATGGCCCATAGGGTATAATGGGGCTGAATTGCCACTGAATTTCTTTCATTCCCTCCTTTCCTTCTTTCTTTTTCCTCTTTCCCTCATTCTTCTCTTCTCTCTTTCCATCATTCTTCTCTTCTCTCTCTCTCTCTCTCTCTTTCTTTCTTTCTTTCCCACCTTCTTCTCTTCTCTTTTTTCCTCCTTTCCCTGTTTCCCTCCTTCTTCCCTCTCTTTCTTTCCCTCTTTCCTTCCTTCTTTCCTTCTCTCTACTCTCTCTCTTTCCTTCCCTCTTTCCTCCTTCTGTGGCCCAACTCTCATGAGAAGGAGTTTAAACTTTAAACCCCTTCTCTCTTAGCTCCCCCACCCAGACCAGCTGGGGAAGGGAAGGGGAGGCTTTTGAAGATGCTTCCCCCCCTTTTGCTTCCCCTTCTGACATCACTTCTGGTGATGTCAGGGGGCGTGGCATATGTTAATAGCCTAATAGCTCATTAGCATACCATATGCTAATGAGCTCCTGCAGCTGTTCTTCTACGAAAAGACCCCTGGATATGCACCATAGTTCGACAGCTGCGAGAAAATAAAAGTACTGGTACCAAATGGCTCCCGAGGAGACATTCTCAAACACATGTTCTGAAACCCTGGATATATATTGTTATGATTTAATTATTTATTTGCTTCATTTCTGCCCCACCCATAGGGATACAAAGTGCATTATACAATGATCTTCTTTATTTTATCATCACAACAAGATTCCATGGTATGGTGGGGCTGCTGTTATTAGTTTGACACTCTACTAGTTACTACTAGTTACTAAGTTACTAGTTTGACACTCTAACCACTATACTATGCTGGCACCATGTTGAGGTTTTACAGTTTTAGCCAGGATAAGAGTGTATCGATCTTAACCCACAGGGGCTTGGAACACAGCTTTCTGGGGCAATAGAAAAAAGTATAGTGTTTCTAACTGGGTAAATAATTGTGCTTTTGGAGAGCTGGACCACGAACAGGCTACAGAACACTGGCAGGACCTTTGTTGATTTAAGGGCCACAGAAGCACTACCCGTAGAATGGTTAATTAGCCTTGTAGGGAAAATACAGCTTTGGAAGAACTTTCATGGAGTGAAAAGCACAATGTTGTGAGTACAGTATGTGAACATATAGTGCATGTACCCCACTTCTTCCTGCAAAGAGAAATTCCTGGATTTGGTTTCCTTTAGAAGAAACAACACTGAGTTATGCCATTTAAAATATCTATATTTGCCTATCTATCCATCTGTCCATCCATCTGGATAATTGAAATATATAGGTATTTCAGGTCCTTGTAGTTACCTGGGGGCCCTCTTTGTTCCCCACAGGATGGTGTGGCAAGCCAAACTGGGCACCATTCCTCTTTGGGGCACACCAGCTTTTTCCTGAGTCCACATCATGTTTGTTTGTTTTTTTCTGGGCCTTTACAGCCCAGTTCACCAGCCAGTAAATTGGAAAGCTGGTGGGGCTGCTGACAGGCAGGCTGACCACAAAAGATCAGTTCCTTCTCTGGTCTGTCTGCTCAGACCAGAGTTCCCCTCATGCTCCAGGCTCCATTTGGCCTTCAGCTGCCTTTCCCACCCACCCCACTCAGCTGTAGGCCTGCACATACTCTTTTGGGAACATCAGTTGATAAATCCCAACTTAGAAACTAGATTTATGACTTTGACACTCTGCTAGACTGCTCTTTGATATTGAAATCAAAAGCGGCACCATGGTACAAATTAACTGAATCAGACCACACTAGAACTCCATACTTAGTTAATATCTCTAAACATGTACTTAGAGAGTCCTTTACCTCTCTACGGTTTCATTCAATGCCAACAGAAATTTTGGAGGGCCAATTCAATCAAACACCATTGGCCCATCGTCTATGTATTTGTGGTTCCCACGAACTTGAGGATTTACCTCACTACATTCTCTTTTGCCTATTGTATTCTAGTCCAAGGGCTAAATTTTTAGCAGGTATTTTATCTGGTCTTCATGCTTACTCAGTTGAGGAAAAAAAATTATTTTTGTTATCTGACGTTGATGCATATGTGTCTTATAAAGTTTCATTATTTGCCTTTGCTGCAAAGAACATACGTTTCAAGGTGGCATTGGGAAGGGGCATTATTTAGGCTACTGTATTAAATTAGTCATATTTTGTGTCATTTGGGAATCTTCTCTGACCAGGATAATTAAAATGCTAATCATAATCCAGAGATCTAGTCAGCCCTGTTGCTACTGAAGGTTCCCTTTGTTCCTGTGTCACTGATCACACCTGCCAGGAAGAGCCAGGATAAGCTGGTGAAGAATCACATGGTGCCATAGGAAGAAACAAGCTGAGTCTGGAAGCAGAGAGCAGAGGGGGAAAAAATGCACACTGTGGAAAAACCCAGCAGCACAGTTTAAATGCCTACAGAGGTCTCTGATGCAGATTACAGTGTCAGGAGCTCACCCCTTGCCCTCCTTGCTTCCTGAGCCGGCCCCTGCATGATGTGGCCAGCTGTGAGGATCGCCCCAGGGGACCCAACCTCCAGCCTGTCCCTTCCATGTGGCAGCCAGCAGCCCTTGCCTTCTTCCCTGCTCTCCCCAGGCCCAGGCCATAAATGTGGCCTCCGGTAAGTCATGGCCAGTGGTTAATGTAAAATAATTCAAAGCATGTTTTTTAGAAAAAATAATCCAAGGAAGGTTTGTTATTTTTTAAAAACCCAATACCTGAAAATCTATTATTTTCTAGGCTATTGTAACCAAAGAGCTAGCAGAGGAAGCTGATGATAAGAGGAAAAGTAGATATTACCTACTCCTACTCCCCTTACATATCTGAGCGACAATATGGCAAATGCTGAATGTTGGTAAGTCTAATGTGATGCAAATGGGACAAAAAAAAAATCCCAACTTCAAGTATAGATTAATGGGGTCTCTATTTGCTGATACTGAGAAGAAAAAATGTTGTGGATAGCTTAATAAAAGTGTCAACCCAGTGTGCTGTGGCACCGAAAAAGGCAAACTCTATATGAGGGATTATTAGGAAAGGGATTGTTTGTTTTCATTAGTAACATACTTTTGGGATGTATGTACTCTTTTCTGAGCTGCTTTTGGCATTGTTATGCTTTAGAGTCCTGTTTAATTTTTCATAGGCCTGTAGGATGGTTTGGAGGCTGGACTCTATGACATTGTACCTCACTGAGATCCCTGTCCTCCCCAGGGTCCAACCCAAATCTCCAGGAGTTTCCCAGCCTGTATCTGGCTACCTTACCCCCCAAATCCCCTGACAGTAGCCAGGGGGGACCTGGCAACCCTAGACTGCTGCCAGGCCTAGGTTTGCCAATGTCCAAGTGGGATCTGGAAACCCCCAAAATTACAACTGAACTCTAGTCAGCAGAGATCTTTCTCCATGGAGAACATGAATGCTTTGGAGGATGGACTCTGTGGCATTGTACCCAGCTGAGGCCTTTCTCTTCCCCAAACCCAGCCCTCCTTAGATTCCACCACAAAATCTCTAGGAATCTCCTGGCCTGGCAAGCCTGGCCCTAAGGATCCCTCCCTGAAGGGCCAAAATAGGTCTGGAAAGGGCCCTCCCCCTCCCCCTGCCTTTTATTGACAGAGCCAGTTAGATGCAATTTCAAAAAATGCAATTACAACTTAAAACAAAGGACAACATTTGACACAACTCTACCCCCTCTCTGATAATCTATCCCTCTATTTCCCCCCTTTCTCCCATTCCCTTTATCTGGCAACCTACCCCATTTCACTCTTTCCTACCATTCTCCTTAGCTGTCAGACTACCCCCATCTCTTCCCCCACCTTTTTCTCCATCAGTCTATGCAGCTCTGCAATCCCCACCTACTACCCACCCCTGGCACTTCACTCACACCACTTTTGCAACTCTCTCTCCCCTGCCATTCCACTCATCCTCCACAATTGCTGGTCTTGCCACCTACCCACACCCTTGGCACTCCCCACCCCACCATGGCATTCTCTCACCCCCACCCTTGCTCTCTTCCCAACTGCTCCCGCCCTTGGTACTACATCACATACACACACTTCTCATTGACCTCCCTACACCCTTGCTGCTCTGCCCACCTGCCTTCCTTCCATCAGGCCATCGTTACTCTGCTGGCTTGTGGGGGAGAGAAAGTCACAGGAGGGGATGCTCACAGGGTTCCTTTTCCCATCACTGCTAATTTCCCACATGGTTCAAGGGGGGAGAGACTTGCACAGGGGAATCCTATATCCCCCCCCCCAAGTCCAAAGTCGGGCACAGCCAGTCTCCTACTTTTGCTGCCAGGTGGGGGGTGGCTGCTTGCATTCTCTGCCACTGCTGCAGAGCATGCTGTGGGCACTGACATCTTCCACTTCTAATAGCCAAGCACAGTGTGGGGGCGCTGGCAAGGAGGGAACTGTGGGCAGGCTGGGCTTTCCATTTAAAATATTTCTTTTAATTGTAGAGAGAGTGAGCCACAATTGCAATGCAAAATTCCAGAAAAGCTTAAAGTTATAGCTTTGTTTTGATATCTTAAATGTTGCTATTATAACTTAAAACTGCTGCACTCTGTTTTATTGTTTATAGATTAATGTTTAATGTTTATTGTTTGTTTATTGTTCATGATATTATTAAAATCAGAATCAAAATAAAAAAATAAAACATACCCCAAATGAAGAGTTTGCTTTTTTATAATATTATTGATAGAAAGCAGGGGCAGAGCTCACTCCACCTAGGTTCACCTAGGTTGAACAACATCTTACAGGTAGATTCTATATTACTTGCACTTGAGTAGCTTGGAAATTCAGTGTTCCTTCAGCTACTGCATTTGACAGCTACAAAACATATGTTGTGTAGTTCATTTGTTGAAGCATAACTTGCACTTAGTGTCTTGTGCTTGTCTTTTTGTGTTTGTATTGGGTTCCCTCCTGGTAAATTATAAATAACCTATTGCTTTTGAGAGAGGAAAGTTGAAATGAATTATCAAAGTTTGCCTCAGCCTAAAAAGCACATTCCACACTTTTTTTCCTAAGTAAATGAAAAACCTACTTAACTAGCTGATGCATTTTTAATGAACAGAGCTTTTAATCTCTGCAGTGTTTCCCTCTCACCAAAGAAATAAACGACATGAAACTTCTTTGAATTTTATAGCCCTCTAGTTTGTCAGGCAAGTTGACTCCTCACCCTGTTTAATAAAGCTTCTGAAATAAAGCTTTAGAACAATTCTTCCTCTAACCAAAAACATTCCAACAAGTTTGCAATGCAAAATTTAGAGCCCGATAGATCCTTTACCTTGTGTGTTCAAAATGTTATTAATAAAGTTTAAACAGTGTTTTCAGTGACCATATCATGTAAATTATACTCACTTAAATTCAAGTATGCAACCATCTCAAGTCTGAATATTCCTTTTACCTCTGTTAGAAGCTAGGAAAAACAAACTAGTCAGACTTAAAACAACAGAACACTGGAGCTCTCACAGCCAGAGAATTTTAATTTATGTTGTTTCATGGCCTCAAGTTTACTAGTGTTCATTACAGAGTATACATGTACATGATCTGTTCGCAGAATCCACACTGTAGACCCAAACATACTATCTCCTATTGGGTTAGACCTCAATATGCCCACATCCCCTTTGCCATTTCTTACTCCAAATATATTGTGTCTCAAGGACAGGAAGGTTTGCTTAGGCTGATTTTGCACTAGAGCTGCCTCGATGTTGTGCCGCCTTTTGCCCTGATACTATTGGTCAATTTCACACCCGAAGTCGTTGGGCTTCACGAAACTGTGGGGGAAATCGGGTGAAGCCGTGGTTCAAAATGCAGCCCCGTGGCTCTGTTTTCCATTTCTGGAGTGGGAACATGTACTCTTCTCTCTCCTGCCTCCCTCCACTACCAGGTGTCTGTATTTATTCTTAGCTTCCTAAGCATGGTTATTTCTGCTAACGTTAGCAGTAGATTCTACTGTGGTGATTGGAGATAGAGGGTGGGGGAGAAAACAAAGTATCTTCAATATAACTTCATGCTACTCCTCTCTCAGAATGTCTGGCTGACAACCCCCCCCCCCCAAACTCCTTACAGTTGACTGCACAGTATGCAAGTGACAACTTTTTGCCTACTTAATCTGGTAACATATACATTTTACCATTGAAAATGGTGCTTGTTAACCTTAGCATCCAATCTCAAGATAAGTTCACATGCCAGGTTGACTCTACAGCATGGCCAGGTTCCACAGACCCATCCTTATAGACCCTAATTTTTTGGGGTGGTGGTGGTGAAAAATAACTGTTCTTAAAAACTGTTTAAAAAGTTAACATTCTAATAAAAGAACAGTGACCATAATGTTATTGAGTTCAATGTTTGTATAAATAGGGAGTTGCCCCAAAAGCCCAACATGACCACTTTTAACTTTAATAGGGGTAACTTCTCTGAAATGAAGGAACATATGAAAAGGAAACTGAAAGGAAAAGTAAAAAGGGTCCAAACCATTGGAGAAGCTTGGAGACTATTTAAAACTACAATCCTAAAAGCTCAGATAAAATATATACTGCAGGTAAGCCCATATGGCATACATCCAAGAGTTCTGAAAGAAAAATGGGAACATGCATCTCCCGACAAACATATGTAATCTCTGGGTGTGTTCATACGGGCAGCTAATCCCGCCATTATGCCAGCTCAGATTTGATCCAGATCTTTTTAATCTGTCCTCGCATGATCAGACATCCCCCATGGGAATCGCCTTACCACACACTGCTCCCACTGTGGATTGACAAAAATATGTAATCTCTGGGTGTGTTCATACGGGCGGCTAATCTTGCCATTGTGTCGGCTCAGATTTGAACCAGATCTTTTTAATCCATCCTCGCATGATCAGATATCCCCCATGGGAATCGCCTTACCACGCACTGCTTCGGCTGTGGATTGTCTAGACAGTGTCCACTGAAGGAGGTGCGCGTGATGGTTTTTTTTTTTGTTTTTTTTTTAACTTTTTGTGCATGCGTATAGGTATGACTGCACGTCCTTGTAGATCTGAGGTGCTTGCAGGGATGGACTAAAGGAGTCCCGGCCATCCCCCTTGCCATTGAGATCATGCTCAATGGAGGGACCATTTTGCATGTTAGAAAACTTATCCTCCCACCAGGTCCCATCCCATTAACCGATCATCCTTAAAGTGACAGGTCATTCATAAACATTATTCGTGGTGCTGAATTGGGGTTCCACAACCTCATTTTCAAATGTGTTTAAGCGCATATCAGTAGTGATTTTTAAAAAATCGTGCCCACTCAGGATGATCTGATATCAGATCACCCCAATGGGATGATTGCGCGCTGGTGGCATGATCAGACGGGTGAAAGTCCACTGTTGTCCCGTCGGGCCTGGAAAACTCCAGATTTAAAGTGCTATCTTTTAAATCCAGTTATGAGGCACGGCAAAACGGGATGTCTACGGAACAGGGATGTTTGTGTCTGGTCATTCTGCTTAAATCCACCAGGGAATTGTGCATGTCGTGGGAGCTTTCATTAATATCTGCCTCCATTCCTGAGGACTGGAAGGTAGCTAATGTCACCCCTATCTTTAAAAAGGGTTCCAGAGGAGATCCAGGAAATTACAGGCCAGTAAGTCTGACATCAATACCAGGTAAGTTGGTGGAAACTGTTATTAAGGAAAGAATTAGTAGGCACACTGATGAACAGAATATACTGAGGAAGACTCAGCATGGGTTCTGTAAGGGAAGATCTTATCTCATTTGAGGGTGAACAAACATGTGGACAAGGGGAACCCAATAGATGTTGTTTACCTTGACTTCCAGAAAACTTTTGATAAAGTTCCTCATCAGAGGTTCCTAAGTAATCTCAATAGTCATAGGATAGAAGGACAAGTCCTCTTGTGGATCAAAAACTGGCTAATTAATAGGAAACAGAGAGTGAGTATAAATGGGAAATTTTCACAGTGGAGAGTGGTAAGCAATGGGGTATCACAGGGCTCAGTACTGGATCCAATGCTTTTAACTTGTTCGTTAATTATTTGGAGTTGGGAGTAAGCAGTGAAGTGGCTAAATTTGCAGATTACACTAAATTGTTCAGGGTGGTGAGAACCAGGGAAGATTGTGAGGCTCTACACCCATCTTCATGGCCATTGTGGGTTGGGTCCTAGTTAAATGACCCCTGCAGTAGTGTCAGAACTGCAAGGACCAAGTGTCTAAACTTTTCCCAAAGCTCATTTAAAGTTCCAGATTACCCCTCCATATCTGCCCTCCATGTCAAAGAGCAGATTTACATCCTTGGGAATCAAACATATCTAAGTTTCAATTCCCAAACGAGCATAGCAAATGAACTGTGTTACTGAAGATGGGTGTAGTCTACATCCATTGCCATTGTCACCATAGCCTTAGTTCAAAATGAATGACTCCTTAAGCACTGCCAGCATTGCAGGGCCCACTTGGTTGTTAACCATGTTCCAGGCCACTAGTGGCCTTTCATGGGCATTAGCTATTCCTTGATTCAGCACTGATTTAATCTATAAAGCAGCCTATTCACAGCAATTATATATATATATATATATATATATATATATATATATATATATATATAGCTATTGTTGTTGTTCAATCGCACAGTCGAGTCTGACTCTTCGCGACCCCATGGACCAGATTACGCCAGGCCCTCCTGTCTTCCGCTGTCCGCTGAAGTTTGCTCAGTTTCATGTTTGTTGCATCGATGACACTGTCTAACCATCTCATCCTTTGCCGTCCCCTTCTTCTTTGACCTTCAATCTTTCCCAGCATCAGGGTCTTCTCCAGTGAATGCTCCCTTCTCATTTGGTGGCCAAAGTATTTGAGCTTCAGCTTCAGGATCTGGCCTTCCAGGGAACAGTCAGGGTTGATTTCTTTTAGGATTGACTGATTTGATCTCCTTGCAATCCAAGGGACTCTCAAGAGTCTTCTCCAGCACCATAGTTCAAAAGAATCTATTCTTCGGCGCTCGGCCTTCCTTATAGTCCAACTCTCGCAGCCATACATTACTACGGGGAATACCATTGCTTTGACCATGCGGACTTTTGTTGGCAGGGTGATGTCTCTGCTTTTTATCATGCTGTTTAGGTTTGCCATCGCTTTCCTCCCAAGGAGCAGGCGTCTTTTAATTTCATGGCTGCAGTCACCATCTGCAGTGATCTGGGATCCTAGGAACGTGAAGTCTGTCACTACTTCTACGACTTCCCCTTCTATTTGCCAAGGAGTGATGGGGCCAGATGCCATGATCTTAGTTTTTTTGATGTTGAGCTTCAAGCCCACTTTTGCACTCTCCTCTTTCACCCTGAGCAAGAGGCTCTTTAGGTCCTCTTCACTTTCTGCCATCAGAGTGGTATCGTCTGCATATCTGAGGTTATTGATCTTTTCCCCAGCAATCTTAACTCCAGCTTGTGATTCATCCAGGCCAGCATTTCGCATGTTGTACTCTGCATATAAATTAAATAAGCAAGATGACAATATACATCCTTGTCGTACTCCTTTTCCTATGCTAAACCAATCAGTTGTTCCATATCCGGTTCTAACTGTTGCTTCTTGACCCTTCAGGAGACATGTGAGGTGGTCCGGTACTCCCATCTCTTTAAGAACCTGCCATAATTTATTGTGATCCACACAATCAAAGGCTTTAGCATAGTCAATGAAGCAGAAGTAGATGTTTTTCTGGTACTCTCTTGCTTTCTCCATAATCCAGCGAATGTTGGCAATTTGATCTCTAGTTCCTCTACCTCTTCAAAACCCAGCTTGTACTTCTGGCAATTCTCTATCCACGTACTGTTGGAGCCTAGCTTGTAGGATTTTGAGCATGACCTTGCTAGCATGTGAAATGAGTGCAATTGTGCGATAGTTTGAACATTCCTTGACATTGCCCTTCTTTGGGATTGGAATGTAAACTGACCTTTTCCAATCCTGTGGCCACTGTTGTGTTTTCCAAATTTGTTGGCAAATTGAGTGCAGCACTTTAACAGCATCTTCTTTTAAGACTTTGAATAACTCAGCTGGGATACCATCACCTCCACTAGCTTTGTTGTTAGTAATGCTTTCTAAGGCCCATTTAACTTCACTTTCCAGGATGTCTGGCTCGAGGTCAGTGATTATACCATCGTGGTCCTTCTTGTATAGTTCTTCTGTGTATTCTTGCCATCTTTTCCTAATCTCTTCTGCTTCTGTTCGGTCCCTACCTTTTTTGTCCTTTATCATGGCCAGCTTTGCATGGAACGTTCCCTTGATTTCTCCAATTTTCTTGAACAGATCTCTAGTCCTTCCCAATCTATTGTTTTCCTCTATTACTTTGCATTGTTCATTCAGGAAAGCCTCCTTATCTCACCTTGCTGTTCTCTGGAAATCTGCATTCAGTTGGGCAAATCTTTCCCTTTCACTGTTGCCTTTAGCTTTCCTTCTTTCCTCTGCTATGTGTAAAGTCTCATCAGACAGCCACTTTGCTTTCTTGCATTTCTTTTTCTTTGGGATGGCGGTGATTGCTGCCTCCTTTACAATGTCACGGACCTCTGTCCATAGTTCTTCAGGCACTCTGTCTATCAAATCTATTCCCTTAAACCTATTCTTCACCTCTACTGTATATTCATCGGGGATGCGATCTAGGTCAAATCTGAATGGCCTTGTGGTTTTCCCAACTTTCTTCAATTTAAGTCTGAATTTTGCAATGAGTAGCTCATGATCTGAGCCACAGTCAGCTCCAGGTCTTGTTTTTACTGACTGGATAGAGCTTCTCCATCTCTGACTGCAAATTATATAGTCAATCTGATTTCGGTGTTGCCCATCTGGTGATGTCCATGTGTAGAGACGCCTCTTAGGTTGTTGGAAAAGGGTGTTCGCTATGACCAGTGTGTTCTCTTGACAAAACTCTGTTAGCCTTTGCCCTGCTTCATTTTGTTCTCCAAGGCCAAACTTGTCTGTTATTCCGGTTTCCTTTTGATTTCCTACTTTAGCATTCCAGTCCCCTATGATGATGAGGACATCATTTTTTGGTATTAGTTCTATGAACTGTTGTAGGTCTTCATAGAACTGGTCCATTTCAGCCTCTTCTGCAGCAGTGGTTGGGGCATAGACTTGGATTACTGTGATATTGAATGGTTTGCCTTGGATTCGGACTGAGATCATTCTGTCATTTTTGAGATTGTATCCCAGTACTGCCTTTCTCACTCTCTTGTTGACTATAAAGGCCACACCATTTTTTCTACGGGATTCCGGGCCACAGTAGTAGATATAATGGTCTTCTGAGTTAAATTCGCCCATTCCTGTCCACTTTAGTTCACTGATTCCCAAGATGTCGATGTTCATTCTTGCCATCTCATTTTTGACCACGTCAAGCTTACCTTGATTCATAGACCTTACATTCCAGGTTCCTATGCAGTATTGTTCTTTGCAGCATCGAACTTTCCTTTCACCGTCAGACACATCCACAACTGAGCGTCCTTTCGGCTTTGGCCCAGCCGCTTCACTCTTTCTGGGGTTACTCGTACTTGCCCTCTGCTCTTCCTCAGTAGCATATTGGACACCTTCCGACCTGAGGGGCTCATCTTCCAGTGTCATATCTTTTAGCCTTTTGTTACTGTCCATGGGGTTTTCTTGGCAAAGATACTGGAGTGGGTTGCCATTTCCTTCTCCAGGGGGATCACGCTTGGTCTGAGTTCTCTGCTGTGGCCTGTCCATCCTGGGTGGCCCTCCACGGCATAGCCCACAGCCTCATCGAACCACGCAAGCCCCCTCGCCACGACAAGGCAGTGATCCATGAGGGAGCTATCTATCTATCTATCTATCTATCTATCTATCTATCTATCTATCTATATACATACACACACACACACACGGAATAAATACAACGGGCTCTAGAAAGAGGCTCTGGGAGAGTGCCCCGGCTTTGGGCACTCAGTGACAATTTGCTGTGGCAATCTCAGCAGGGTATAATGACAGAGTCCACCATTTTCTCCAGAGGAACTGATCTTTGCTACCTGAAGAGCATTTGTAATTTTGAGTGATCTCCAGCCCACTCCCAAGGTTGGTAACAGTGGTTCCCCAGGAGGGAGTGGCTGGTTTGGAGGGTGGAGTCTATGGCACTGTACCTGTCTGAGGTCCCACCCTTCCTCAACACTCACCCTCTCCAGGTTCGACCCCTCAAATCTCCAGGAATTTCCCAACCTGGAGTTGATAACCCTATCTCCCTCCCAGCCAATGATCAGCCTACCTTTAGTTTTCCATCTCCTCCCCCTCCCTCCTAGAGAGCATTTGTAATTTTGAGTGATCTCCAGCCCCCACCTGAGATTGGCAACAATGGTTCCCCATCAGGGAATGGCTGGATTGGAGGATGGAGTCTATGGTATCGTACCTGTCTGAGGTGCCACCTCTCTTCAAACCTCACCCTCTCCAGGCTCCATCCCTCAAATCTCCAGGAATTGCCCACCTGGAGTTGGTAACCTGATCAGGACTGGGCCCAATGAGTTTTCTCCCAAAGGCCAACATAGGTGTGGAAAGGGCCTTTTACTGACAGAGGAGAAAGTACAGGTGCCAACTCTGATTAGGGAAATACCTGGAGATTTGGGGGGGTGGATCCTGTGGAGGGCAGCATTTGGTGGGGGTGTGGAAGGACTCAGCAGGGTATAATGCCATAGAGTCTACCCTCCAAAGCAACCATTTTCTCCTGGGGAACTGATCTCTGTCATCTGGAGGTCAATTGTAACAGTGGGAGATCTCTAGGTCCCACCTGGAGATTGGCAACCATAGGGGAAAGTCAGCAGCACAGCGGGGAGTTGAAGAAAATGGTTTGATGGTCACTGGCCCACCTCATTAGCCAGCCAGCCACACTGAAGCTAAGCAGGAGAGAGAGCCTTTTCCCATTTATTCTGACAGGAAAGTGGCCATTGGGGAGGGGGTTACAGGCGGGGAAGGGGGTTATGCTGAAAGTCCTTTGTTTTTTTACTCACAGAACCAAGTTTGGTCACCTACCAACAGCCACTGAGGGGACAGTCCCTCACAGGAGTCAAGAGAACTGTCTTCCTCAGGAGAGAGAGCTGTCTGCCAGTAAATCTGACATGCAAATCTGTCTGAAGGGGGAGTGGGTGGGGAAGAGGAGCAGACCCAGCACCCGGCCAATGGCATGCGAGTACTCTTGAGTGGCGGCTGATGGGCCAATGGCTGAGGGAGGGCATTTTACAGCCAATGGGAGCGCATGGAATTTTACAAAACCAAAAGATAATTATTATAAGGAGAGAGATATTTTCTTGATGTGTCCCCATAATATACCAAAAGATATTACAGAAATGCTAATGTTTTTCTATTAGTATGTAATTCTCTACAAACAAGTAATATCACGTAAAGTAAAAGTTTCTGAACTGCTGAGCTACTTAGTATATGTTTGCTCTTTCTACTACGTATA
Organism: Gekko gecko; assembly: GCA_029375565.1. Classification (NCBI taxonomy): domain Eukaryota; kingdom Metazoa; phylum Chordata; class Lepidosauria; order Squamata; family Gekkonidae; genus Gekko; species Gekko gecko. The sequence continues at coordinate 55,931,981 of JAPDNY010000003.1, read as the reverse complement.
TCATGTTTTATATGGAAGCGTTAAGAATCCATTACAGGTTGAGAGGAATTGACTAAAGGATAATTATCAAGGGAAATATAGCTTGTGGAGTCAGTGGCAATTGAAGACAGTTCTTTTTCCCAGACCTTATACCATTGAAGATTTTTCATACCTGTCCTTGTGAATTTGTTCTATATTGGCCTGAGAGCTATGAATTTTATTTTTCTATTTCATGTTGGGGCTGTTGATATTAAGCGGAAGACAAATCAAGTACTAGCACCTTCAATGTGGAAGAGAAAATAACATTCATAACCTTATCAAAAGACAACTGTTTTATTCTACCTGACATAGTGTACAGTTCCTATACAATTTTCAGGGAGGGGCATGCAGCATTCTAAAAAAGAAAAATGTGAGGCAGTGTGGAATTACAACCATTTTTTTTTCTCCTACAAAACTAAAGGATTTTAAACATACACAGTTTTTTGTGCTCAAATATTGCCTGTATATAGCGTCAGTCCCTTCCTGCAGGAGCCATTTTGTGATCTGCTCCACCTACTTTGGCAGCTGTTTGTGCTTGTGCATGCTGCCCCCGCATCAGCACTCTAAAGGTGCCTGCAGGCTTTAAAAGACTGGGGACCCCTGCCCTGGAAAGTCCCATTTTCATCTTTGTGGGGCTTGGACTTCAGATTAGGTAAAAGACATAATCATGGCTGTTTACAATGTCCTGAATGTAAAATAGAACTAAATCAAAACAGGATGGGCAAGTTCTATCATTTTTTTAAATTGTGCAAAGAAGTGGTTCTCATTGAGTGGTTATTTGTTATGAGAAAAAAATGCTCAAGCAAAAGAAAATTGCCCCCGTTTTTGAGATAATGGGGCATGTATCACTGAGCAAGCTTCCAAGTTCTGCAGAACTCTTAGTCAGGCTGTTTATTATTTAAAACAGAAATTAAAACAAAACAGTAAAAAGAAGATGCTTCAGGGCATGATGTGAAGTTGCACTGTAGTCTGCCTTGTGCTTTGTGGTATGCTCACATAAAGTGATAAGTAAAGGTTCCCTTGCTCAAAAGCCAGTCGAATCTGACTCTAGGGTTGCAGTGCTCATCTCCGTTTCAAAGCCGAAGAGCCAGCGTTGTCCGAAGACGTTTCTGTGGTCATGTGGCCGGCATGACTAAACACCAAGGTGCACAGAACGCTGTTACCTTCCCACCGAAGTGGTACCTATTTATCTACTTGCAATTTCTTGCTTTTGAACTGCTAGGTTGGCAGGAGCTGGAACTAGAGACAGGAGCTCACCCTGTCATGCGGCACCCGGGTCTCGAACTGCTGAACGACTGACCTTCCACAGCCTGCAGTTCAGCGTCTTAACCACTTGAGCCACCGCAGCTCCACATAAAGTGATAGTACCACTTTAATCTGCTCTGGTTAGATCTCACCTAGAGTATTGTGTTCGGTTTTGGCCGCCACGGTTTAAAAAAGATATACACAAGCTGGGATGTGTCCAGAGGAGGATAATGAAGATGGTGAGGGGTCTGGAGACCAAGTCCTATGAAGAATGGTTGAAGGAGCTGGGTATGTTTAGCCTGGAGAGGAGACAACTGAGAGGTGATATGATAACCATCTTCGAATACTTGAAGGGCTGTCATATAGAGGATGGTATGGAGTTGTTTTCTGTTGCCCCAGAAGGTCGGACCAGAACCAATGGGTTGAAATTAAAGAGAGCCAGTTTGGTGTGGTGGTCAAGTGCATGGACTCTTATCTGGGGCTGCGTTCAGACGGCCAGTCAATCGCGCCATGAGCCCTCCTAAAATTTTATCCCGATTTTTTTAATCCAGCCTAGCATGACCAGACGCCCCCCATGAAATAGCCTCACCGCGCGTTGTTCCCACCGTGATTTGTCTACACGGCATCCACCGAGGATTTTTTTAAAAAAGTTTTGTACATTTGCATAGGCAAGGCTGCACCTCCTTGGAGAACTGAGGCGATCGCAGAGGGTTTTCAGCAAAGTCCCGGTCCTCCCCCTTGCCATTGCCATCATGATCAATGGAGGGACTATTTTGCAAGTTAGAACAGCCCTCCCCCTCCATCTCTCATCGCGGTAACATCTTGTCCCTAAAAGAAATAAGCATGAATATTACATTCCTCGTAGCGCTTATCGCTGAATGCGTTTCCTCGTTAAAGCGCACATGGGGTTTCAATTTTTTAAAAATCGCGCCCCCGTCGGCTCGGTCTGACGTCAGACCGAGCCGACGGGAGCATCGCGCGCTAATGGAGTGACCAGACGGAAGAAAGTCTGCAGTTGTTGCGCAGGTAAGCGAAAACCCTACATTGAAACTGCTACTTTTTAAATCAGGATTGGAGGCGCAGCAGAACGGGATGCCTATGGGACCGGAATATTTCCCAGATGTTTCTGTCTGGTCGTGCATTTTTGATCCGGAAGGGAGTCGTTCCTATGGCAGATCAAAAGATCCGTCTGAACACACCCTGGGAGAACCGGGTTTGATTCCCCACTCCTCCACTTGCACCTGCTGATGTGACCTTGGGTCAGTCACAAGCTCTGGCACAGCTGTCCTTGAAAAAGAACAGTTTCTGTCAGAAGTTCTCTCAGCCCCCACCTACCTCACAGGGTGACTGTTGTGGGGAGGGGAAGGGAAAGGAGTTTGTAAGCCGCTCTGAGACACCTTTGGGCAGTGAAGGGTGGGGTATAAATCCAATCTCTTCTCTTCTCTTCTAAATCAGAAGAGTTTTTGGCTAAATGTTAGGAAGAACTTCCTGACAGAGCAGGTCATCAGTAGAACAGGCTTCTTTGGGAGGTGGTGGGCTCTCCTTCTTTGGAGGTTTTCAAACAGAGGCTAAGTGACCATCTGACAGCAATGCTGATTGTGTGAACTTAGGCAGATCATAAGAGGGAGGGCAGGAAGGGTTGCCTTAATGCTTAGTTCTTGTGGCCCTTTCTTACACGCCCAGGGAAATGCCAATAGCCACTTTGGGTAAGGAAGCAATTTTTCTCTGGGCCAGTTTGGCCAGGGATCCTGGAGGATTTTTTTGTCAGCTTCTGGGCGTGGAACAGTGGTCACTGTGGGTGTGCAGGGGGAGGTATTTGTGAATTTCCTGCCTTGTGCAGGGGGTTGGACTAGATGACCCTGGAGGTCCCTTCCAACTCTATGATTCTATGATTCAAAAGTTGCAGGATTAATGTGGATATCAAATGAAACCTTGCCTTTTATAAGCAAGAGGCAATAAAATGGTTATATTCCAGAGGAAATTCAAAGGGATAGGCATTTCAATAGACAGATTTAAATAGATGCAGCATAGCATGGAGAAAACACCCCTTCCTTGGTACCTTTTGTTTTGCTACAGATATCAGGGGCTCTGCTGCTTCCCACCTGATCCAGACTGGCCTAGGAGAAGAACCTATCTTCACCCCTGCCTCAAACACTCTGACACAGTTTGAGGTACTATGATTTGATATACTTTGGGAAATGTAGTCTAAGGCTACCTGACATTAATAATATTAGTCATCCTAAGACCACATTTCCCAGGGTGCAGTGATAACACATCACTTCAGACACAGCATGCAGCAAGTGTGGTATAGTGGTTAAGAGCAGTGGACTCTAATCAAGAGAACCGGATTTGATTCTGCACTCATCCACATGAAACTTGCTGGGTTACTTTGGGCCAATCACTGTTCTCTCAGAAATCTCTCAGCCCGCCCTACTTCACAAGGTGACTGTTGTGTGGAGAGGAAGGGAAGGCAATTGTAAGCAGTTTTGATACCCCTTAGGGTGGAGAAAAGCAGTATATAAAAACCAACTCTTCTTCATAAGAAAGTGCATCTGAGACACTAAGAAAGAGCTTCTGCACTAGTCAAATTATTTTGTCTTCCTTTTGCTGTCTCTTTCTTACTCTGATCTCTGTACACTCATAAAAATATCAATGCCATAAATGTATAATCAGAATAATGACTAACATTACTGCTATTAAAAATTCACATTCATTATAACTATACCATGTTTGTATTCTAGATCTTTCATTTACTAGTTAATATCCTAAAACACATTCTTACGGTACTATGCAACTGGGCAGTAGTTTCTTTTCATTTTGGTAGACCCATTCTGTAAACATTGTATCTAGCATCAGATCTGTATGATTCGATTCCCACCAGATTTCCTGACAGCTTGACTCATTTAATGAATTGCTTCCATGAACTTTTTAATCACTTTAGGAAACTACCAACAAGAAAGGACAGTCACAGCCAGAATTGATGAATGTTTGCTTCAAAGCATGCTAGAACTTACAAAGAACAATTCTTGAATTATTATTATTGTTATTGTTATTTATTAATTGCCCTTACCCAGCTTACACTAGTCTCTGGGCAATGTACATAAGGGCAAAATTGCCATAAAAACATATAAACCATTAAGATTCTACAAAACAGTTTAAAAAACTAAAGATCCAAATAAAGTCCATAATGACAGCATCCTGGAGGTTTTTATCCCAATTCTGGATTGCCAGGCCAAGTTTCTGGGCAGGGGGAGAGGGAACTCTTAACAGCAATTCAGTAGGGGGAGGGAAAGGGAGGGTGCAAGCCAATGAAAAAAACATTGCTGCCCTCAACCAAAAGCCTTGTGGAACATCCCTGCCTTACAGGCCCTGCAGAATTCTATAAGATTCTGCAGGGTCCTGATGTTATTTTGCAGAGAATTCCACCAGGTTGGGGCCAGGACCAAGAAGGCCCTGGCCCTGGTTGAGGACATCCGGACATCCCTCGGGCCAGGGATCACTAGCAGATTGTTGTTAGTAGAGCACAAGGCTTTCCCGAGGACATACCAAAATAGATGGTCCCATAGATATGCTGGTCCCAAACCACTCAAGGCCTTAAAGGTCAATACCAACACCTTGAACCTGACTCAGTATTCCAGTGGAAGCCAGTGTAGCTGGGGCAGCATAGGTCAAATACGTGCCGTCCATAACTTTCCCATCAGGACTCATGTTGCCACATTCTGGACCAGCAGAAGTTTTTGGGTCAGACTCAAGGGCAGGCCAGTATAGATTGAGTTACAGTAGTCTAGCCTGGAAGTGATCATCACACGGATTACTGTGGCTAGGTCAGGGAGCGACAAGAAAGGAGCCAGTTGCCAAGCTTGGTGAAGATGAAAAAATTCCAGCTTGCTAATATGCATGGCATGGGCCTCCACTGATAAGGAGGCATCCAAAATCACACCCAAGCTCTTGACAGATGGACCCAGTGTCAGTGGGGTCCCATCAAGGACTGGAAGGCTGAATTCCAATTCCAATTCCCCTCCCAGCCACAGAACCTCTGTTTTCATTGGATTCAGTCTCAGCCTGCTCTTCTTTGGCTATCCCACCATGGCCTCCAATCCCTCAGCCAGATTTTCTGGGGTGGTAGCTGGCTGTCCATCCAATAGCAGATACAGCTGGGTATCCCACACAACAAGGGTTGCCTAGAGGACACATCCCCACCCAGCACCACCCTCTGTCCCTGACCATGGAGAAATTAGGAAAGCCATTGAAGGCTACCCCATGGACTCCTGTGACAGTGAGGCGGTGAGTCAGAAGACTGTAATCAACTATGTTGAATGCCGCTGTGAGATCCAATAGCAACAGCAGCACAACCCACCTCAATTCAGCTGTCTATGAAGACTAACTGTTAGGGTGACCAGCAAAGTCTCCATCCCATGGCCAGGGCAGAAGCCAGAATGGAATGGGTCTAATGCCAAAGTGTCCTCCAGGAAACCTTGGAGCTGCTTGGCTACCACTCTCTCAAGCACCTTACTCAGAAATGATAGATTTGGAACTGGGGGGTAATTGGCTGTATCTGAAGGACCCAAGAATGGTTTTTTCAAGAGTGGTACAACCCCGGCCTCCTTGAGACCCTCTGGAAAGACCCCTGCCTCCAGGGACAGATTGATAATGTCTAGCAGAGGGGCCTGTATGCTCTCATCACAGACCTTGACTAGCCATCAGAGACACAGATCGAGGAGGCATATTGTCGGCTTAACAGCACTCAGGATCCTGTCAACATCAGTGGAGGAGAAGAGGCTGAAGGAATCAAAAATTGAATCCAAAGACAGCCAAGGGGACTCCAGTTCACATACTGTATCAACAATGGCAGGTAAATCACAGCGGAGCAACAAGACTTTATCCACAAAAAAGCTCATAAATGCCTCAGCAGTAATGGCTGGATTTCTATATCTATTTTGGTGCTACTCAGAGAGGGACATCAAAGACCTAATCACCTTAAACAATTGGGCTGGGCAAGAGATAGTGGATGAGATGAAGGCTGAGTAGAATACCCTCTTCACAGCCTTCACCACCACCTCATAGGATTTCATAAGTGTTCTATAAGATGCTCTTGTAGTTCATCACAAGTGCATCACCACACTCACTCGAGTTGTCTCTCATTTTGTCTCTCTGAGTTCTTCCATATACCAGGGAGATGATTTACCATAGGAATGTAGAGGATGTTGGGAAATGACCTCATCGATGACTTCAGAAAGATGGGCATTCCAGTCCTCTATCAGCTCACCGAATGAGATGCCTGAAGGTATCAAATCCCACTAAGTATCCTCGGACCCAATTGGGTCAATTAGTCTCTGAGGGTGAGCATAAATAAGCTCACCACGTAGGCAGGAGGGGGTAGAAATGCCCAGCCAGGCCTTCAAAACCAAGTGGTCTGACCATGGCACTTCCTCTTTTGAAGTCAGATCCACATCTATCCCCATGCCAAGGATCAAATCCAGAGTGTGACCTGCTTGATGTGTGGGACCTGAAACAAACTGGGAGAGCTCCAGTGCTGTCATGGGAGACACCAGGTCTGAAGCCTGAGTAGAGGCAGCAGCATCATCTGCATGGACATTGAAGTCCCCAAGAAGTAACAGTCTTGGGAACTCCACGGCCCACTCAACTACCGCCTAAGAGGCTCAGAAGGCTGCCTGCTAGTGCTCTAGGTGGCCAGTATACCAGGCAGACAGCCAAGCTCTCCTCCGTGTCCCACACCAGGCCAGCACAGTCAATTCTGGAGAGTGGTTTGAAGGAGAAAGCTCCTTGATGAGCAGAGCCACCCCCAAGTTTGGGACTGATGATGGACTGAGAAACCTTGGGGGGGGGGCAGTTCTTTCAAGGTGTTCAAGTTCTTTCACCCTCCTTAACCCAGGTCTCAGTCACACAAGCCAGATCCATATTCTGTGCTGCAAGATAATCCCACAACGTTCTGATTATTGATGGATCTGGCATTGCACAACATCCGTGCAAAGGTTGGAAAGAGACTGAGCATATCCATATGACCTGCCACATGTATTCGAAATTATCTGAATCCATAGAAACTTCTAAAGATGTGGAACACACCCTGACCTGGATAGACTAGGCAAGCCTGATCTTGTCAGGTCTCAGAAGCTAAGCAGGGCCAACCCTGGCAAGTATTTGAATGGGAGACCTCCAAAGAATACCAGGGCCAGGAGGCAGAGGCAGGCTATCAAGCCACTTCTCTGAATGTCCTCCATGCACCAGTAGGAGTTGCCAGAGGTTGCCATGACTTCCAGGCATGGGCACACACACATGCAAAAATACCAGAAAAGAAAAAGATGTGGAACACAACATGATCTTTTGTTTGATAAAATATTGTAATTGCTGCCTGTGAGAATGCATGTCTTTTGTATCTGCTAAGGTAGTTCCATAGATGGTTGTTTAACATTTTATCTATAATCTGACTTCTTTTCTTGAGTCTAGATTGCTTCACTGAAGATGTACTTTAGTTTTGCCTTTCTACATTTACGCCTTAGAGCTAACAATCTTCTAACTGCAGAGCCAGAAAATGGCACATTAGTGCTGGCTGCAGAAAAGACCTCACAGTCTCATCCCCACCCACTGCTCTTCATGCTGGGTTAAATAGTCCCAGACAGTTTCTTTCACAAAGAAAGCCAGATCTTTTCTGGTGAGAGCTGTCTCCAACCTCTAAACGGTGACCATGGCAATCAGAAATGTGACCACATTTTAAGCAAGACGCATTATTCATGTGCATCCTCAACAGAAGCCAGGACACATTTAAAACCCAGTCTTTGGGGCATTTTTCAGCTAGTGATACTACAGGTAATTATATTTCCTGCAGAAACTATGTACTGTCAGTACTGGTGCATATGAGAAGTCAAAAAGTTACTTGTTGAATTTCCCCTTAACTGAAATACCACTTGTTACAGATCTTGCCCCTTCAGACACAAAATTTACTTTCTTTTACTTGCTGCCATGCAAACTAGATCAGAACCAGGGAAGTGCCAACACCACCAGGAAATTCCAGTAGGGGGGAACTATACCAGTATAATAGTGGGAGAGATGATCCTAGGTCCACCTCAGCAACTTGTGCACACTTGAAAGAGAGGAGGTTTGATTCCCCCCCCCCCAGATGCTTACTCCTTGTGCCTTTCTGTGCTTCCCTCTCTCAGATAGATACGGAGTTGTCCTCCCAGTATTGTCAATGCCTGTGTATGGTTTCTGAGCTATCTTAGGGTTAGCGTGAGTTGGGGTCTTTTACGCTGTCTCTCTCCCAAGGATAAAACTTTATTCCACATGGGACTAACCTCATCTGGAAGTACAGACAGCTTGAAAGTATTTTACAACACAGGAAAATATAGCAAGACTGACAGGGGAAAAAAAACACATTAACCAATGCTAGCTAGAGTTAACTTGTATTCTGGAGAATATCCCTCCCATATTCCTGCTGAGGGTCATTCCTCCAAGGTTCCAAGACTGGACAAAGAACAGACAAAGGGACACACCTATTTCTGGGATTGCAGCAGGGGGACCCTATCTTGTTCAGGCCAATGACAATTGACAGCCTGCTGCCACTTCCTGCCGCAAATCGATTTACCAATAATATTCCCAGTTACGGATCAGAGGCTTGGTGACCACACCCTCCAACTTGTCAAAGTCTCTTCATCCTATCATACCTTCCCCAACTGAATGTTCATGTATATGTTTGTCTTAACAGGGCTGTGTGAATCTGCTTAAAGAAGAATGTCTGCTCTGCCTCAATTAAATGAATGATTCTATATGGGAAACTGAAGAATGTGTAGGGACTGACCAGGAGTCAGTGGCTTATAGAGTGCATTTGATGTGATAATTGGGTGCACAGACATTAGTACAGACATCAGCAGGTGTCTGATTTGGTCGCATTGCATTAGACAAACATTACAAATTATATGATCTTGGAACAGAAGTAACAGAAGTTCTTCTAGTGAATGTGATAATGGGGTTCCTTCCTATGAACCTGTATGAGAAAGAAATCATTAATGTGTACAGGAAGGAAACAGATTCAGATGGGTAGCTGTGTTGGTCTGAAGCAGCAGAACAAAGTTTGAGTCCAGTGGCAGCTTTAAGACCAACAATATTTAATTCAAGGTATAAGCTTTTTTGGTCTTAAAGGTGCAACTGGACTCAAACATTGTTCAGGAAGGAGACAGTAACCGTAGAAAAGACATCCTAAATCAGATACATAGATTAAAAAATACATCTATCTATCATCATCATCATCATCATCATCATCATCATCTATCTATATATCTCATCACATGAGGAAACCAAACAACACTGAAGTATCATACCTGCCAAAAATACTTCTTAGCATCTAACACACACCACCACCATTATTCACCTGGGCACACTCATCCCCTCATTCATTCTCATTAGCATAAAGAGAAACTATGCGCAGTCACTCCACTCATACATACATTCATCCTCACACATAGTCAGAGAGTGTCTTGGTAACTGTTCTCCAACCTCTCTCTTTTCTTTTTTCTTGAGATGGAATACTGTCAGTACTTTGGAGAATATGAAGAGCAAGAGCTTCTCTCTCTTCTTCATTCTGAGGGGAGGCAAGAGGGAAAGAAAATATACCTTCCTGTTCTTTAAATAATCCAATAAGACTCCTCTTAGGTGAATGGATCTGAGAAGCAATAGCAGCTGCCACATCTCAATTCAAGAGGGTTCTTGAAGTAGAGAGGAGAGAACCAGCAAAGTAATCCAGCTTCCTCTAAGCCTACTGATTATGGCAACATCTCAATATTCATGGCCAGCCCTTTCCTCATAAATGCAATCAACAGAAGAATTCTGAGGGTCTTTGACATCATGTCTCTCAGTAGTGGCACTGGTATTCATGTTGGTATTCATGGATGGGGGGACATACTTGGTATATTCTTCAAAAATCAATATTTTGATCATTTCTGCATGGTGTTTTTATTCCTTTGAAACACCACTGAAAATGATGCAGCAGTTAAAAGGTGTACTTATCCACACAGAGGGCTGTCATAAGACTCAGGTAGTCAAATATTCAATATTTATTTACATAACTAAAGAAGCATATAGAAAATAGAATTTCTGAACGTGACTACTTTGTAAAGACTTCTTTCTTTTTTAACTATATACATTCGTTCCCTTTTATTCAAGCAATTTTAGTTTCTATTCATTAATGATTTCATTTTAGAGAGCCTGCAAATGGAACATTGCTCAGTTATAGAGAAAGTTTCTGGGTAAACAATAAAGTATTTCTGCCCTCATTTTAGCTCTGAACCACACATGTAGGCTTTTCTCGCTTTGTTAAACATTTTCAGGTATCATATTACACCATACTCTTGATCTCAGTGACTCATTATATGCATTTTTGCCATTTTTCTTTTGCTTACAATCAATTTTATTTGTGAATGAGCAAGCCTAATGTCACAGTAAAGGGAGGACAGATTGTTGCCTACATTAATTCCTGTTATTGATTTTCATACTGAACACAGTGGAAATGTTATTGTCCTTATTATGTTTTGGGGGGATAACTGCACAAAAATTCTGGTGCATGGTCCAGAAATGAGTTGAAAAGGGGCCCTGAAAGAACAACTCTGGAACACTATACTGTGACAGATATTCAAACACTCACCAATTAGCTCATTATTTTTGCTTATATGGTGTGACGCACTTTTTATGAAACGATGCATGCAATGGATATTCAAACTTTAGCACCAACTCCAGAAGTGTCATGGTGAATGCATAGACCATCACATCAAACCCCAGCTGCTCTGTGACATGTTGATAAAATGAATAGGTTATACACAGTGACAGGGCAGCCCAACCTTCTCATGCATTACTGCCCTGGTTGCCTTTATTACATTCCTTCAAAACATTAAATGACTTTGTTCCCACAGTGACTCAGAAAAAAAACACCACCCAAACAGATACAGATTGTGAACTTGGCAATGCCAAAAATGATTCTGTTCCACTTGTTTATAGTTAAGTGAATTTTTCAACTCAAGAATAAATGTTCAAATGCATTGACATCAAAAACTTCATAACACACTCCACACCTCTGGGTTGTCTTGTCTCCAGAATGTCAAAAGGGGGGCGGGAGATATTATTCTTTTATTTTCACTCAATTCTTAAAGTGACATAACAACAAGAATTAAAACTATAGCCTAATAAATAAAGTAGCATGTTCATCTATGTTTGTACCTTGCTTAATTTGTACGCTGCTTCTGAAAACTTGGATGATTATAACCAGAATCATTAAAAATATCTTTAAAAATTGCAATAAACCTAATCTTGTTCTAAGTTCCTTACACCAAATGTATCTGGAAAATACTCAGGGAAAAGCTTTCATGTACTTCCAAAGGGTGGAAATATAGCAATGGAGCAACCACTGAGAATGCTTCATCATGTTCTTGCTAATGAAACTTGGCAAACTAATTGAACAGATAAAGGAGGGATATACACTGGTCTTAATTGAGATGATACAGGAAGAATGTGGCACCCTACAGTGCACGGTGTGCTCAAACTATTCATTAACTTTTGTAGATCAAAAATAACACTTTGGATCACTTGTAAAAAGTTCTAATAAGCTATACAAGTTCTAATAAGCTGCCCTGAGCCAGCCCTGGCTGGGAGGGTGGGGTATAAATCTGAATGAATGAATAAATAAATAAATATAAATGGAGAGCTATCAACCCTACTGAGCCTCAGCACCATATTCTGTAGCAGCCACTGACTGTAAAAAGAATGTTGAAGGTATGTCCAGCACACTGCTCTCATTGGTCCCCTGACCTCCATCTTGTCAGATGTGGATCAGTAAAAGCATTTCTAACTTCCCCCAGATCTATGTGCATTGTAAGGCTGTCAATGCCATTGACCAAGATGCTAAAATACTATTGTGCTATAATGCCTACATTTAAAACCAATATACACCTTGCAACCCAATCAAATACATGTTTATTTGGAAGGAAGTTGTACTGGGTTCAATTGGACTGGCTTCCAGGAAACTGCGTGGAGGACTGAAGCCTGTAGCATAATTACATTTATTTGAAATGTTCAAATGGTTTAAGTAAACTGCTGATAGCAGTTTGGTGAATTCCTTTGCTTTCTGATAAAGCAACTTCAGGTCCCTTGAACCACCAGAGTCAATGCTGACTCATCCAAGGTTGCAGTATGAAGCAGCCACAATTTATTAAATGGAGGCATTAAAGCATTCACTGCAGTAAAACTGACACTAGGTTTTTTGGTAGGTTGATCCATGAAACTAGAAACTATAATGTAAGTGGAAACTGCTCCCAATTGTCCTTATACTGAAAGTGAACAGTTCCTACTAAATTAGGTAATTTATAGCAAGCGTTTATAAAAATAAAACAGTGCTACATGTTTGTAGCAGATGTGATAACAATAGGTACATCATAATTAGGAGATTACAATTTGGAAATAAATCATTTACTGCATTTTGGGGTACCAGAATAAACCCAAGACTTCTTCCTCATATTGACATTTGGGGGGGATGTGATAACAGAATGCTTTGATGCTGTTAAATCATACAGCTTCTTTAAGTCTTTTGATTTGGATCCGGAATGATGTTTCCACAGGCACAAGGAATTCCATTCACAGAACTTGATTTCCCATCTCCTCCCTCTCATAGCAGCCCCAAATGCCCTCTAGAATCTAGTTCTTGGGTCATGGTTCTAGAGGCATTTCAGATTGTTGGGGGACAGCAGGAAAACTGTGCTCTGTGGGCAGACAAACGTTTTCTTGGAAGGCTGAGGCCTACCATTGTGCCAAGATAATCAGTATCTTAAAATGCAGATACTTACTGTAAAGATTAGGAATTGTGCTGATTATCCATTCATCTGTTAACATTCCAGTTTTTGATGTCTTGATGCACTTCAGTTGATTTGAAGATTCTCTTGATTCAATCCAACAAATTGTTTCATTACTGTAAACATAAACCAGGGTTTGAATTCCACTTCCTCTGACAGAGCCAAGTGGATATGCTCTACTTCCATTCAAATACAGGGCCTCAATAGTATCAGAGTTTCCAATCAACAGGACTGGCAGTGAATCATTAGGCTCTGAAAACAATAGTAAAAAGGAAGGGGGAAAAGGTTAATAGGCAAACAACATGTTCATATGTATCCATCCATAAATTTATGTATTTTTTCCAGGATATACACACAAGAACAATTTACTATAGTTAATAATAGAGTGCCCTCCCCCTTCTCACAGTAAGCATTTAAGTGCAGTGTTAGGTTAGGTTTCTACAGCATGAATTAACTGAATTACAAAGACATGGGTGTTAAGTGCTAGCTCCATAAAACTAAAACTCAATAGTCTCAGTAGAACTCTCAATGTTGAAGATCTGGAAAGCAAAGAAACCCAGGTTTGAACCCGGGATGCCATTTTAGAAATCAGGGAAGATTCAAACATTACTGACCAGCCACTGTACAGTCAAGTTCAAAGTGTGAAGATTTAGTATCTCTTAGGTAAAGGTAAAGGTCTCCCTTGCTCGAAAGCCAGTCGAATCCAACTCTAGGGTTGCGGTGCTCATCTCCATTTCAAAGCCGAAGAGCCAGTGCTGTCTGAAGACATTTCCATGGTCATGTGGCCGGCATGACTAAACACCAAGGCGCACAGAACACTGTTACCTTCCCACCAAAGTGGTACCTATTTATCTACTTGCAATTTCTTGCTTTCGAACTGCTAGGTTGGCAGGAGCTGGAACAAGAGACGGGAGCTCACTCCGTCATGCGGCACTCTCGGGTCACGAACTGCTGAACTACTGACCTTCCACAGCCTGCAGTTCAGTGTCTTAACCACTTGAGCCACCGCAACTCCTTAGTATCTCTTAGCAGTATGTTAAATTAAATTATCGTATGGTATTGTGTGTAGAATAGCCAGGAAATCCCAAAGGATTGCTTGGCTGCCTGAAGCTGTAGCTCTTTTTGGCACCACTAGGTGGTGAGCTATGCTTATTTTAAGGTGGAGAATGCTGTGACTTGCCCAAGGTTACCCAGCTGGCTTCAACTGGGGAAGTGGGGAATTGAACCTGGTTCTCCAGATTAGTGTCTGCCACTCTTAACCATTACACCACACACTACATACTTAGCACTGCGTTGTGTTGTAAATGTAACCAGCCACAGGAGCACAGTAGCTACACTGATTCTTTTACCATGTGAAGACAAACAGTAGACAGTTGCCTTGGGGCAACCCTGACCCCCCAAAAGGGATTGTTCGAGTGAAGAATGTTAGGTGGGGTGGGGAGCCAAAACCAGGAGGTTAGGAGGCTAAAGCTGAATCATTGTCATTCCCATCCTATCATAGAAGACCAGCTCTATCAGGAGGGGGAAAGTGTTTTTTTTTTTTTTTCCCTGATGGAACTCCCCTTCTAGGACTAGCCCAATTCTATCTTTTTGGGGAATAGCTTGGATTCCACCTAGCATCTTTTCCTGCTCCTTTTGATTCCAAACCCCGAATGAAAAAGATTCATTAAGTGGGCTTCCTAGTGTCATCATCTGAATGCTTGACATGAATGCTTGACATGAGTGCTTGACACTGACATGACACTGACATGAGTCTACAGTACTTCTGTCTCTTAACCATACATAACATACTGTTCCACAGGATAATCTGTTTCAGCCAGTTTTAAAATCCAAAGCAGCACCTCTACATACAAGAATAGTGTGAGAAGCTGAAAAACTGAAGTTGTTTCTCCACACTGGGCTTCTGAGGTCAGTTGTGTGAACAAGGAATCCATTCAAAGAGTAGGAAACATACACATTGAGAGCACACAGGTATCTGGGCAGGCAGCCCACACACTCTGGCTCCTACCCTCGTTCAATGGAGCGATGTGAGCAAAAATGGGGTAGATAGAACATAATATTGTGACATCACTTCTGGGTGATGTTATGGCATCTATAACACTTGAAGAATTCCTACAATCTCTATGATAATACCACAGATATTAAGGGAATTGCTAAAGCATCATGGACACTGTTATTTTCCAGTCTCTCCCCCCACCCCGTATGCTTTTGGTTGGTGAATCTACTGATCATATAAGATACATCAGCAAAATATATAATTACTCAGATCTCAGAAGCTAAGCAGAGCCAACCCTGGCAAGTACTTGGAAGGGAGACCTCCAAGGAATACCAGGGCTAGTATGCAGAGGCAGGCAATAGTAAGCCATCTCCCTGAAATGTCCAAGCGCCACTAGGGGTCATCAGAAGTCAACCATGACTTCCAGGCGTACACACATGCACAAACATCTCACCAAAAAAGGGATTATGACTAAGTACTACACTGCTGAGGAAGAGAACACAAAGAACTAACTATGAAGAACATATAAACTTTTCCTAGCTATTAGCCTCACAACAGCCTTTAGAGACAAATTAGGATGAGATATAAGTGGCATATTCAAAATGAGATATATGACATATTCAAAATGATGACAATATTCTTGACTTTTAGCCAGCAATTAGGATACAAGATGTTCAGTTTACCTATGTATTTGGTCTCGGATTCTGGCTAGCTTTGACTTAGCCTGCTATTTCTTTATGTTTGATGATTTATTAAAATCTCTTTGTGAGCAAACCTGGCTCTTGCATATTATTTTCTTGGGACTGCTGTGAACCTTAGTGCTTCTGGCCAGGGCTCCTTGCCAGCTTTTATTCTTTTTAATAATGTAAAAACTTCCTCCAATTCAACCACTGACCATTTATAGATGGATCTAGGGGTCTTAGTAGACCATACACTGAACATGAGTCAGCAGTGTGATGCGGTTGCTAAAAAGGCAAATGCGATTTTGGGTTGCATCATAGTGCCCAAATCACATGAAGTGATAGTACCACTTTACTCTGCTTTGGTTAGACTTTACCTAGAGTATTGTGTTCAGTTTTGGGCACCATAATTTAAGAAGGATATAGACAAGCTGGAACATGTCTAGAGGAGGGCAACAAAGATGGTGAGGGGTCTGGAGACCACTGAGGAAAGGTTGAAGGAATTGGGTATGTTTAGCCTGGAGAGGAGACGACTAAGAGGTGATAACCATCTTCAAGTACTTGAAGGGCTGCCATATTGAGGATGGTATGGAGTTGTTTTCTGTTACCCCAGAAGGTCGGACCAGAACCAACGGGTTGAAATTAAATCAGACGAGTTGTCAGCTGAACATTAGGAAGAACTTCCTGACAGTTAGAGTGGTTCCTCAGTTGTAACAGGCTTCCTCGGGCTCTCCTTCTTTGGAGATTTTCAAACAGAGGCTAGATGGCCATCTGGCAGCAATGCAGATTCTGTGAACTTAGGCAGATCATGAGAGGAGGACAGGGCAGGATGGGTTGCCTAGATGCTTAGTTCTTGTGGCCCTTTTTTACACAACCAGGAAAAAGCTGATTGCCACCTTGGGGTCAGGAAGCAATCCTGGGGGATTTTTTTGTCATCTAATGGCTGTGGAACAGTGATCACTGTGGATGTGGAGGGGGAGGTATTTGTGAATTTCCTGCATTGTGCAGGGGTTGGTCCCTTCCAACTCTATAATTCTCTGGGGGGGGGGTTGGAAATGCAGTAAAAGGTGAAGGTGTAATGGGTTCCTCCTCATTTAAAGGAGTGGCATAATAGTTTTCCCAAAGATTCACCTGAAAAGATGGGATTTTCTTAATGGGAAATATTTATTCCTTGGATTCACCACTCACCAAAATCTTTTACTATCATGAAGATGTGAGGTGCAAAGCCGTTTCTGCCAAGTTAAAATTGAACTCCCCCTCCCCTTTACAGACATATCAGCAAAATTGTTTTTTAAAAGAAAAAATATTGTGATAGAAATTTCTGAGCATTTAATCTTCAAAACTTGGTTAAATACAATACTCTAGCTTTCTTTAAATTGTGACAACCAGTGTTGAACCAAAAGGGACCTAGGTTGAGTTTTTCTTTGGTTTCTTAATCATACAAAAAGTAACTAAAAGAAATCTAAGTAGTTCATAGGACCGAATGCCCTGCTCTGGAATGCTCTTTATAATTGCTTCTCTTGGGTCTCCTAAAATTGGAGGCTTCAAATCTAGATCAATCTGCTGCACCACACTTGGGGATCATTTCCTGGCTCTGTAGGGAATAATTTTAAAACTCAGATTGTTATTTCTCACATGGTTGTTCCCAGAGGATGGATTTGGATTCCTTAATCTTAACCTATCATAACCTCTGGGGAAATGTAGAAATCAAATATGTAATATTAAAGGAAACCAAAATATAATCATTAATACTACAACCCCATTCTGTGACTTAGGTGAGATCTCCTTTTGTTATCAAAATTCTGGTTCCCATTAATGATTATGAGTCCAAACTGAATGGCAGAGTTTATCAAATGCTGGCCACCAAAATTAATTTGTTCATCTTTGGTTTTCTGTTGACCAAGTATTACAGTAGTTATTGAGGAATCCCATCTCCAAAAAGGAGATTTTGTTAAACATTTTGATAGACATTCAAATCTCCAAAGATGATTCAGGGAGTCTGGACAAAATGACTGTATTAGAAAACACATCTCAGTCAATTTCTGCCATTGTGCTTCAATTTCTTGATTAGAGGGTTGAGGATGAAAATAGACATTTACAAATATTAATATTAATATTAATAAACGTATTGAAAGTAATCCTTCTTGAGCCACTGTATCATCTGTGAACAGAGAGCTAAACTTTAGTAAAGTATTTTCAACAAACAGAGTAGTTAGGCTTCCACTGGACCTAACCTTAGGACCTGTTTCCTTGGCACCTATTGAGAAAGAAGAACAACCTTTTAATCAGGGCTGTCAAACATGTGGCCCATGGGCTGGATCTGGCCCCCACAGGGCTTGTATGCAGGCTGTGAGCAACTGGCTGTCATCCATTTCCTTCTCCCTCTCTCTTGCTTCCTTCTCTGTCACAGCTTGGTTTGCAAGGCTCTCTGAATTGCACAGGGGCTACAGAGTAAAATCTCTCTTCCCTCCATTGGCTGAGAGTACTCCTCCCTTGGGGAGGAAGAGAGGGGGGAGGAAGAGATGGGGGGAGTGGGAAATTGAGAGCTTGCTTTGCCAGGCTCTCTCAATTGCACAGCAGAGCTACTGAGCCAAGTGTCTTTTTCCCCCATTGGCTGAGGCTCCTCCTCATCCCCTGGGGGGAGGGAGGGAAAGAGCAAGAGTTTACTTTGCCCAGGTCCCTCTGTTCCACAGGAGAGATACTGAGCACCTTTAAGACCAACAAAGTTTTATTCGATGCATGAGCTTTTTGCCTTGCTACAGTGTGTGTTTGTGTGTATCTGTGTGTGTTTTGTTGGGCTTGTTATGCCAGGGCTTTCCTAGGTGCAACTGGGTTCCCTTCCTCTTTTTCACTGTATTCATGCCATCATGATCCAATATTTCTCAGTAGGATAGATGACCAGTGGCTGCCCATGAAACAGATGCTGCTGTTTGCCTGCCCCCCCCCCTTCTTGGATGAAGCACGAGGGGAGAGCAAACCAATCATGGCTCAGTGCAGGAGTGCTGGCCAATCAAGAGCAAGCTTGCCAGGCAACTGCCCTCCCAGGGCAGATCAGCCCAGCAGGAGCTCAGGAGAGGACGGAGCTTGGCGGCTGGGAAAGAACACGTTGCCATGAGGAGAGAACTCACCAGCTGGTCACTGCCAGCGGTGCAAGCCTGCTTCAGCAGGCGAGGTTTGGTGGACTCCGGCCTGGGAAGGGATGTGGGGAGGTGCCAGGTGGTTAGGGATTGTTGGGCCCTTCACTGCCCCATGCTACAGCCTTCTGGCTGCTTCTTCCCCTCATGCTCTCTATCAGAGAGCATGCTTGCCCGGGCAACTCGCAGCCCTCAGTCAGCCAGGTGGCGCAGCATTGGGTAGCTGGCAGGCTCCCCTGCCAGCTGCTCTCATCTGCAAGTGAGGGGCGTTGGAAGCAGATCAGCCTGGTACCAAAGGCGGACTGGAGCTGTATGGGCTGGGCAGCTGAGAGGCTCATGTGGTGGGAAGCATTAGGCTGGAGGCAGTGGGACCCATCAGGCAGATGGGATTGTGGTGGTGAGTGCTCCTTCCACCTATTCTCAGGCAGCTGGTCCTCTCACCCCCCCAGGTATTGTTTGGACCCTCAGACCTCCCCACAGCTCAGACTGCAGCTCCTGCCCCCTCCAACATCTGAGGGATTTGTTCTGTGGTGGCTGTTTCTCCAGCATCCACCATCTCCTCTCACTCCCCCTCATTCATCAGGGTAGGAGGTGGACCTGCCCCCTCGTGCTCCACTGATAGCAGGAGGCTGGTGCACCCTGCTGGTGGTGCTTCAGACAGGGAGCTATTGGCCAGAGCTGCCAGCAGATTGCTTTTACCAGAGGGCCAAGGCTTGTGGTGGCTTGAGGCTGGGTTCCCTCCTCATCCCTCAAGCCACAAAGGGAGGTGAGGGCCAGATTGGGAGAGTCTTGGCCCACTTTTCTGGCCTGCTGGCAGATCCCAAAGCATCCCAGGGCAGGCAGGGGATTTTGAGTCATCCCGGGCAGGCTGGTCAGTTCATGCAGTTCATGCTTACTCTCCAGTGGCATTTGCTCCAGCACCCGGTGCCCCCCTAAGGCCCATTGGGCCTCTGAGGCATTGGGCCTGGCTGGGTGGCTGGGTGCTCAGTGGTATCTGCCCTCTTTCTGCCCTTTGAGGATCTTATGTTCTGGCCCTTGGGGACTAGCTGCCTGTCTGGCCTGTTTCTGGCTGGCTCTTCAGAGGAGACCTGGGAGATTTCACCCAGAGCCGTTGACCCTTGCCAAAAGGGGAGGGGGAGGGGCCTTGGCTCAGTGGCAGAGCAGCCACTTTACATGCAAAAGGTCCCAGGTTCAATCCCCAGCATTTTCCAATTTAAGGGATGCTGTAGCAGGTAATGTGAGAGCTCTCTGCTAGAGGCCCTGGAGAGCTGCTGCTGTCTGCATAGACAATATTTTGATGGACCAATTGCCTGATTCAGTATAGGGCAGTGCTTCTGATCATGTGTGTTGAAGCTGGAAAAACATGTGTGCTGCCCTATTTATCTTCGGGTCCAGGGCATTCTGCCCTGTGAGGTGGCACTGAGGCTTCCTCCCCACCAAGGGTTGGGTGGGGGAAGGGTCTGATTCTGTATAGGGTGGAATTTGGGGTTCCTAGCTGCCAGATTCTTTAAGGGACACAGGAGCTTAAGTCAGTAGGAGGCCACTTCAGGTGTTCTTCCCCACCAGTAGGGTTTAAGGGACCAAGTGCCTAATTGTGGAAGGTGGCCATGGCTCAGTGGCACAGCATCTTCTTGGAATAGGGCAGAGACTGACCAAGAGAGACATCCTGGAATCGTAGTAGATAACTAAATGAAAATGTTGAGACAGTGTGTGACCACAATAAAGAAGGCCAACACTATGCTGGGGATTATTAGGAAGGGAATTGAAAACAGATCAGCCAGTATCATCATGCCTCTATATAAATCAATGGTGCAACCTCATTTGGAATACTGTGTACAGTTCTGGCCATGACACCTCAAAAAGGATATTATAGCATTGGAAAAAGGGCAGAAAAGGGCAACTAGAATGATAAAAGCGTTGGAACACTTTCCCTATGAAGAAAGGTTAAAGTGCTTGGGGCTCTTTAGCTTGGAGAAACGACGGCTGAGGGGTGTATGAAATCCACTAGATGAGGACTATTCAAGTCCATGGAGCCTAGGAGATTCAGATTTTCTAAATTGATCAGTTGAGCTTCTCTTTGAAGGTCTTACGACTTGGAATAGTTAGCTGATTATTTAGAATGTCAAGCTGGGTAACATCAACATACTAAGTTCAAGAGAAGTTCCTAACTGGTCTAAGAGGATCTCTTAATCAAAATAATTATTTACAAGAAAGCCTGTAGAATTGTTAGCCAGATGCCTTATATTATTAATGAACTTGGGGAATTATGAATATTAAAGGACAATAGGCATAAAATATTGGGACATAACCTGTGTATACCAGAATCAGAACTTCCAGAGTCTGTGAATAGACGAAGAGAACAGGTTGCTGAAATAATTGGTCTTTTTTACTTAATGATTCTCAAGCATACAATAATAATAAGCAAGCACTCACACACACAATACAGGACTAAGAAAATAGGGTTGAAAAGATACTGACATTTGCATGAGCAGGATTATCGTTGGGGGGTGATAAGTTACTTGTCCAATGAGATGAGTAGAACATACAGTGAAAAAAGAAACAAATGAGGGGTGATGGATCATGAGTCAGTCAGTGACACATGTGGAATAATTCCAAACTGGCCGAGAATGGAAACAACCAGGTAGGTAGGGGAGAAGAGAAGAGAGTGAGCTCAGGAAGAGCTCACCTTGAATGAGGCAATGACCAGGTGGTCACTGGTTCCCAGGAAGTGTTAGGGGAAAAAAAACCCTACACTCTGAATGGGTGAGACAAAAGGAAGTGACAGTTGGACAATTTATGGTCAGCAGGGACAATTTATGGTCAGCAGGTTGATGGTCAGCAGGGAGTGACACCTCTTGGGAAAGGGGATGAAATAAAGGAGAGGATAGAGAGATCCAATCACAGCACTGGTCCAGTGCTTCACCTTAACGATCAGATGCTTGGCAGAGGTGTTATCTGGATAGGTGGCAGGAGGGCTAAATCATTTCTTTTGTCTTTAGCTGGGCAACAGTCTTTGTTCAAGAATGGGTGGGGAGGGGGGAGGAATGTGCTATGTGGTGAAGAAGAGATTTCTTCATGGCTTCTGTGCAGGAACATTGGTCCACTGTCAGAACATGAATTCTCTTCAGGGCTGCTACTGTCTGTGTTCATGGAGGCCAGGGCTGTTGGTCTGCATCAGGGTGTTTGTGTGGATGCAGAGGGGCAGGGGCAGAAGGCTTCTGTAGTCCCAGGTCCGCATCTGGTTTGGCATACTTCTTTGGCACAAGGCTTCCCTTGGCCACAGCGTACAGTCCACAGTCCAGCACTAAGTACTTCTCTTGGGTACATAGCTCTGTCCATTGCTCTGGCACACGCTCTTCACAGTCCAGTAAGACAGGGATATTGAAGTGTCTTTAATAGTGCCATCTAAAGTGGTGTCATGGCAACAGAATTTACTCAGGGAATTGAATTAACCACTGTTTTTGATTTATGGTTTACCATTTTCCTTGCTTGATGAAAATTAGGATAGTTAGAAAAAGTGATTTTTCTGCTTACTAATGGGTTAACAATTAAGTCCTTGAGCACCCTCTGTATAAAAAATATTATGTAGCTTAATTTTACTCCTTTTTGCTCACATCAGGATTTTCTCTGAATAAAAAGTTAACAACACCTTAGTGTGAGTATAGAAGTCAGAGAAAATTAGAAAAGACTTCAGGTTGAGTATAATCAATGACTGACCCAGAAGTTCATACAGATGGTTCAGAATAGACTATTATTCTATTTTGATTTTTAAAAACCCTCCAGGAGGAAATAGAAAGTACCATCTGGAAGGGATTTATAATCAGGGAAGTCACCTTACAGCTAATGGGGTGATAAATGAAACAAGAATTTTTGAGGTCCATCAGTTACAAGACAGGGAGCGTATGATAGGCCCATCCATAAATTCAATTTTGAAAGAGTCCTACAACACATCTAGATTTTCAGAGATTTTGTGTCGAGTTTGAGCAACCAAAAAGGTCTGGTTAACAAGAGTTTGTGCAAGGAAGTCAGAATCTTTTAGACATGAGGGTGCAGGAGCTGGACTAACCTGATCTGTTACTTGCAAAAGGCTATTATTATCAGGGGCTGGTACATCTGCATTTAAGGGATCAAAAGTGTTATTTAAATGAAAACAGTGTTGCACTTACCTGTAACTGTTGTTCATCAAGTTGTCTTCTGTATAGGCACACATTGGGACTGTGCTTGTGCAGGCCAAGCACCACAGGATTCCTTCCAAGCTTTTCCTTTCCTCTGTCTAAAACTGAAGGGGGGAATCACCTCCCTGAAGCCAGAGGCATGTTTTCCCATCCAAATGGTCATGTGCTCCTGGGAGGCCCCCCCCTTCTCTCCCTCAGTTCTCCAATCACCAAGAGCAGGCTAATTCAGAGACAGAGAGATCACAGTGGGGAAGGAGGGAGGGAATGTGTACCTGCACAGAAGACAATTCAGTGAACAACAGTTACAGGTAAGTGCAACACTGTATTCATCTTTGATCTTCTGTGCTGTCCCACACTGGGAGACTGAAAGGCTACTTACTCAGAGGCCGGTGTGATGCTCTCCTATTGGAAGAGTGAATGCAAGACAGCCTTGCCCACTGAAGCCTCCTTTCTGACATCAATATTGATTGCATAGTGCTTCATGAAGGTCTCTGAAGATGATCGCATTGCAGCCTTACAGATCTCCATCAGTGGCATGCCACTGATGCAGCCTGCAACCTGGTTGAATGGGTCTGAACTGACAGTGGTCATGGCACCTCGGCCTGGTCGTAGCGCCACCGGATTGCCCTTGTGATGCACCTGGAAATGGTTTGGGAGGAAGCAGCTCTACACTTCGAGGGGCCATAATAACACACTGATTTTCTGTAAGGCTTCAGTTTAAATAATATAATAAAGCCCTTTGAATGTCTAATTCAGGGGTGTCAAACTCATTGGTTATGAGGGCCGGATCTGACATAAATGAGACCTCGTTGGGCCAGACCATGTGTGTCATAAAATGTAATGCCAGGTAGCGGAGATATAGACTTTATAAAGGACACAAACACAAAGGGGTTTTTTTAACTTAAAATAAAAACATGCTTAAAACATTAGCACTCTTGCAATATTTTGTTTATTTAACAGTGTCTGATAACTGACACTTCTTGCTCTCAATTATTCCATCAAAATGTCTGTGTCGTTGCAATCCTGAGTATGCTGTTCAGGTGTGTATCTGTAAGCTGCAAACCTATGATGACACATCAATAGCAGAACTGGAAGAAGCAGCAGAAGATAGCCAGTTCCACTGCAGGCCTGAGAGAAGTCCTCCGGGGGCCTGATTTGGCCCCCAGGCTGCATGTTTGACACTCCTGATCTAATTCGTCTAGTGCCTTTTCTGCCTCCAAGGGAAGACAGGGGAAGAGAACGGGCAAAACAATATCCTGTGAAAGGAGGAACAGGGACACAACCTTTGGTTAAAAAAACCTCAAACTTGGCCTTAGTACCAACCTTTCAGAGTAAAACTTTATAAATTGGGGTTCTGCCCTAAGGGCTGCCAACTCCCCCACTCTCCTGGCCAATGTAATGGCCACCAGAAAAAGGACTTTAACTGATAACGCCTCCAAGGAGGAAGTAGGTATAGGCTCATATGGATCCAAGATCAGCTGCACTAGGATGAAGGATAGTGGCCACTGAGGCACTGTGGGTGGTGAGGGTGGGAACATATTAGCTAGACCCTTGAAGAATAAATGGGAAGGTATGTGGGAAAACAAGGTTTCACCCTCTACTAGCACATGCAAGGCAGATATGGCTGCCAAATAGAAGAGGAGATGGAGAGACCAGATGATTTAAAAGATCTCAGATAATAAAAAAACTAGAGGTAGAAGGCATGAGTCAGTTGATACATCCTTAGATACTGCCCAAATGGAAAAATGCTTCCATTTACTGGCATAGGAAACTCTTATATAAGGTTTTCTAGCATTAAGGAGGACTTCTGTAACCTGGTTTGAAAAACTACTTCAGAGGGTTCAGCAGCCTGTACGGCCTGGAATGAATCCCCCAGGGTGATAGCCAATTCCCAAATGCTGATTGCCTTTTGGCAAAGCGAGAGGGACACTATGCCCTCTTGGGGATTGATAACAGACCATAGTCGTAGTGTTGTCCATCTAGATCTGGACAACTCTGTGCCTGGAAACAGCTGAAAAGGAGTTAAGAGCATATCATATAGTGTGCAGCTCTAACAAGTTAATGTGTAATGATCTCTTGGAGCGGAGCCACCTACCACCGTGCACACCCCATCCCTTTAAGGAAGCACCAGTGGTGATAATCACTCGAGGCTGCTGCTGACTAAAGGAGACCCCTGTGGCCAGATTAACTTCATATAGCCACTGCTTTAACTGTCACACTATGGAATTCAATAAGGAAAATTTCTGTCCCTGAATGTGTCTGGTGGGATTAAACCTCCTAAGAAACCTATCAGGAGTAGGGGGAGGTATGGCAGTGGGAGAAGGTATAGGAATGGAAGGAGATGGAGATATGGTCATGTTCAGTCCCCTTCCAACCTTCATCCCATCCTGAGGCATGTTGGTGAGAGGACTAGGAAAGTAAACCCTTCTCTGACACTGATGTTGTGCAATGCCAGGTCCATTAATAGTAAGATCTTGATGCTGCAGAATTACATTGCAGTGCAAGAAGTGGACCTAGCATGTTTGACTGAAACCTGGATAAGGGAGGGAGAGGCAGTCACCTTGAAAGAACTGCACCCCCAATTCTCAGTTCTTCATCAGTCTCAGACCAAGGGCTGGGGGTAGTGGTGGCAATACTCATCCACGAGATGTTTCCCTTCAGAGCACTCCCTGTCTCAAAGATGTACTACTATTGAATTGTTGGTCTGGTCAGGGATGCTGAGGAGAGTTTGGCTGTCTGCCTGGTGTACCACCCGCCTAGTGCCCCAGGAGACAGCCTACAAAGCCTGCTGGAGACAGTAGCAGGCTAGACCTTGGAGTTCCAAAGACTGTTAGTTCTGGGAGGTTTCAACATCCGTGACAATGCTGTTGCCTTTTCACAGGCATCAGAACTGGTGTCTTCCATGACAGCAACGGGATTATCCCAGATTGTATCAGGTCCCACACACCAAGCAGGCCACACACTGGATTTGATCTTTGGCATGGAGAAAGATATAGATCTGATTACCGTTGATGGAGTGCCATGGTCATTTTGCCCTGGAGGCCTGGCTGGGTTCCTCAGCCCCCCCACATCTAGGCAGCAAGCAGATTTATGCTTGCCTATGGAGACTAATGGACCCATTGGGTTCCAGAATGTTCTGCAGGATCCAATGCTCCCCGGTGATTCATTAGATGAGCTGATAGAGGACTTGAATACCCATGTCTCTGAAGCCATTGATGAAATCACTCCCTGCCCCAAACTAGCCCCCTGGTACACCATGTAGCTGAGGGGGATTAAGCAGGATTTAGATGACTAGAGCGAGTTTGGCATCAGTCTTGTGATGACAGCACAAGAAGATCTTATAGGATGTTTATGAAATTCTATGAGATGGCAGTGAACGCTGCTAAAAGGGAATTCTATACAGCCTCCATTGCATCAGCTAGCTCTCATGCAGCACAAGTATTTAGGGTAATTAGATATTTTACTGGTTGGCTTAGGCTGAGATGGCTGAAATTGAATCCGACGAAGACAGAGGTTCTGTGCCTGAGCCGGAGCAGCCCTAGGGTACGGATCCTGCTCCCATCCTTCAATGGGGCACCACTGGTGCTGGCGCTGGAGGTTAGGAGTTTGGGAGTGCTCCTAGATGCCTCCTTAACAATGGAGGCCCAGGTAGCAGACACTGCCAAGTAAGCCTTTTACCATCTTCAGCTGATTCAGTTGGCTCCCTTCCTTGAATGTGACTTGGCAACAGTGATCCATGTAACGGTCACCTTGAAAGTGGATTACTATAATGCCCTCTACACGGGGCTGCCCTTGTTGCAAATCTGGAAACTGTAGCTGGTGCAAAATGTCGCAGCCAGGCTATTGATGGGACTCCCTACTCAGGAGCACATCCAACCTGTGCTAAAGACATTGCACTGGCTGCCTATAGCATACCGGATTCACTTCAAGGTGCTGGTTCTTACCTTTAAAGCCCTTTGTGGCCAGGGACCTACATACCTGAGGGACTGCCTTTCCCCATATGTACCCCAGAGAGTGCAGTGTTCAGAGACCCAGAATCAGCTGGCTCTCCCAAGCATTAAGGAGGCCAGATTGGTAACAACTAGGGCCAGAACTTTTTTGGTGATGGCTACACTCTCATGGAATGAGCTCCCAGAAGAGATCAGGCCCCTGCAGGACCTTTTAGAAGGAGGAGGAGGAGGAGGAGATGGGGAGGAGGAGGAGACTGGATTTATACCCCACCCTTCACTACCTAAAGCAGTCTCAGAATGGCTTACAAACTTCTTTCCCTTCCCCTCCCCACAACAGACACGCTGTGAGGTAGGTGGGGTTGAGATAGCTCTGACGGAAACTGTTCTTTTTCAAGAGCAGCTGTACCAGAGCTACAGCTTGCCCAAGGTCATCCAGCAGGTGCAAGTGGGGAATCAAACCTGGTTCTCCCAAATTAGAGTACATGCACTTAATCACTGCACCAAACTGGCTCCACAGGTCCTGTAAAATGGAGCTCTTCCACCAGGCCTTTGGAGCTGCCACCATTACCACCATCACCTCTACCACCATTACCACCACCACCTCTACTCCCAACAATTGACACCTTACAGTGGGAGAGCACTGATTCACTGAACCCTTCAACTGCTGCCTGAGCTAATCACCCAAGACAACTGAAGTTCAAAAAGCTGACTGTAGAATGAGGAAATTATGTCTGCTAGCACTTTATTATGTTACTGGTTTTAACATTGTTATTTATATTGATGGTGGTGATTTTGTATGGTCTTGTTGAAATATTATTTTGTTGTGTAAGCCGACTTGAGCTGGCCTTGACTGGGAGGGCGGGGTAAAAATTTAATTTATTATTATTATTATTATTATTATTATTCTCTCACAGAATTGTTTACTGTTTTTACTATTTTAATTATTTAATCTAATTTGTGATTGTGTTTATTTAATCTGTTGTTCACAGCCCTGAGCCTTGTTCACAGGGGAGGGCAGTCTAGAAGTCTAATTTATAAATAAATTCTGAAGGGGTCTCATTTTGAGGCACCATTGTCACCATTGTAGAGGCCATAAGGCCTAATAGTATCTGGAAAAAAGAGAGCCAATTGGTAAAAGTTCTTGGATATGCATGTTATCATGCCCCTTATATGGGCTGCCCTATCTCCAGGTACATAAACTCTCCCTACTGAAGAGTCTAGGAAGGAGCCAATAAAGAACACCTGTTGAGTGGACATTAATTTGGATTTTTCAGTACTGATCATCAAGCCCAAACTTTGCAAGGTCTCAAGTATAAATGAGACATTTTGCAAGAGGTGATTCTCAGTAGGCAGTAATTAGCCAATTGTCAAGTTAGGGGTAAATAACACAACCAAGGGATCTAAGACGTGACACCACAACTGCCATATATTTTGTAAACACACATGAGGCTGTGGTGTGTCTAAAAGGGAGTACAGTGTACTGGTATACCTCACACATAAACTTAAAACTTGTGATGATCTGGGTGAATAGACACATGAAAGTACATGTCATAAGAACATAAGAGAAGCCAATGTTGGATCAGGCCAGTGGCCCTTCCAGTCCAACACTCTGTCACACAGTGGCCCAAAATACCAAGTGCCATCAGGAGGTCCAGCAGTGGGGCCAGGACACTAGAAGCCCTCCCACTGTTGCCCCCCCCAGGCACCGAGAATACAGAGCATCGCCTGCCCCAGACCGAGAGTTCCTATCTATACCTTGTGACTAATAGCCACTGATGGACCTTTGCTCCAAATTTTTATCCAATCCCTCTTGAAGCCATCCACACTTGTAGCTGCCACCACCTCCTGTGGCAGTGAATTTCATGTGTTAATCACTCTTTGGGTGAAGAAGGACTTCCTGTTCTAATCTGACTGCTCAGCAATTTCATTGAGTGCCTACAAGGAGTTCTTGTATTGTGAGAAAGGGAGTACTTCTTTCTCTACCTGCTCTATCCCATGCATAACTTTGTACACCTTGATCATGTCACCCCTCAGCCATCATTTCTCCAAGCTAAAGAGCCCGAAGTGCTTTAACCTTTCTTCATAGCAAAAGTGTTCTAACCCTTTTATCATTCTAGTTGCCCTTTTCTGAACTTTTTCCAATGCTATAATATCCCTTTTTGAGGTGTTGTGGCCAGAACTGTATACAGGACTCCAAATGAGGTTGCACCATTGATTTATACAGGGGCATGATGATATTGGCTGATTTGTTTTCAATTCCCTTCCTAATAATCCCTAGCATAAAGGTAAAGGTTCCCTTGCTCGAAAGCCAGTCAAATCCGACTCTAGGGTTGCGGTGCTCATCTCCGTTTCAAAGCCGAAGAGCCAGCGCTGTCTGAAGACGTTCCCGTGGTCATGTGGCCGGCATGACTAAACACCAAGGTGCACGGAATGCTGTTACCTTCCCACCGAAGTGGTATCTATTTATCTACTTGCAATTTCTTGCTTTCGAACTGCTAGGTTGGCAGGAGCTGGAACTAGAGACGGGCACTCACTCCGTCATGCGGCACCCGGGTCTCGAACTGCTGAACTACCGACCTTCCACAGCCTGCAGTTCAGCGTCTTAACCACTTGAGCCACCGCAGCTCCTCAATCCCCAGCATAGCATTGACCTTTTTATTGCAGTCTTCTGTTTCTTAAAATCTAATATAGTGAACCATGGGTTTAATTCCAAAAAGGGTAACACAGTAGAAAAAGTTAACATTTTAAACATTTAAAAAAATAGAAAATATTTTAAGACCCCTTAAATATAGGATAGGTTGGAAACTCCCATTTTTCTTAGAAACTAGAATGAATCTGGAGTAGAAACCTTTGGAGGTATCAGAAAGGGGAAGCTTCTCTACTGCTCCCTTGGACATAAGAGCTTCCAACTTGGAGCCACGCTCAGGCATAACATTATCTAAGGCAGCTATAGGACTTTCTGAGGAGGGGAGCTCTACAAACTCTAAACAATAACCAAAACAAACAATAGCCAGCACCCAGGAATTGGATGTCAGCTGTTCCCAGCTGAGATGGCAGGTAGCCAATCTGTTCTAAAAGGAAGGCTGAACCCTCAACAGTCAGAAGGGAGCCATTTGGCCCAACAAGGCAATCTTTGAAGACTGTTGGTGCTGCTGTTGCCCCTGAGACCTAGATCAGACCTATGCCTGGCTTGCTGCTGTGACTGGGAAAGTCTTTGCTGAGGATTCTGCATATGGTAATATGAATGTGAAGACTAGTAGTGACCGTATGGATGGTATTGAGGCTTTGTAAAGGCCCTGGCAGGACTGTGAAAGAGATGCAGAAATGCCAAGAGAACAGTCTGTCTGTTTCTCTTAATTTGTGAGAAGACATAATCCATCTTTGTGAAGAAGAGGGTAGCACCTTCAAAGGACAGGCCCTCTATTTTTTATGGGTTTCAACTGGTAAGGCAGTGGAGTGAAGCCATTCATGTCTGCAGAGCACCACAGCTGAAGACATAGCCCAGACAGGTGAATCTGCCACATATCTCCTGGCATTTATCTGCTGCTTTGACAAGCGTAAGGCCTCGGCTTAAAGAAGCTTGGCAAGTGCCTTTTTGTCATCTGGCAAGAGGTCGATATAATTTGACATCCTTTCCCATAAAAAGAGCTGGTAGCCAACTATTATGGCTACATAATTGGGACTTCTAAAATTCAGAGCCAATGAATAATATGCCTTTCTACTGATGACATCTATTTTATGGCCTTCTCTGTCTGTGGGGGAGAGTGGACAACTGGTTAGTGGTGAGTCTGCATTTCCTCTGCAACAAGGGATGATAGAGATCGGTGTGTGAAAAGGTAGGGACAACCCTCCTGCTATACTGTAGAGGTTTCAAGCTCTCTTTGAGGAAGCAAGAACAGTGGATGATTTCTCCCATATGGTGTTGGAAATAGCCAAGATCCCCTCTAACATGGGGAAGGCAATACCTCCCATACAATCAGAGTAGAGCCTTCCCAATATTTTATCCTTCAGTCTAGGAAACAATGAGATGACTTCAATTTCCAATATTCTGGTCAACCTGCTAATCCATTCTGCATAGAGTTGCAAGTCTTCATTAGGTGAGATTGGATCCATACTCTTCACTGAGTCATTGTGTGAGAAATTGGAGGGTGGACCAGACCTCTGTTCTGACTGGGAGACAGCACTCTCTTCATTGGGTTCAGAAAACACAGGAAATCCCTTCTCAATAGATAATGCAGCTGCTGCCCAGGTGGAGGTGGGTGGATAAGGGCAACATGGCCCCATCTGCAGGTACTTAAAATCCATGGACTGAGGCCATGTTGAGACTTTTTTGTTTCACGACCTTGCGGAGACCTCCCAGGTTTGCAGTAAAATCACAGAACAAAAATGGTGTTTACAAACTCCACAGAAAGCAATTGGCTTGTGCAGTTCACAGCATCAGAAATCACACTGTCAATTGCCAAGGGATATATATATTCATACTAGCAGAGGTCCAGTTATTAAGCCAAGTATTTCTAGTTTAGATACAAATTTTGAAAATGTAACAGATACAGAAAATGTAAGAGATACAGAACTGGGTATGAAAAATATTGCTCTATTCAAAACCATATTGTTAATTGTTCCAAAGAATACAGTTGTTAAGTGTAATACTGCTATTCAACTGTATTTTCAGGTATCATGCAAGTCATATAGGAATAAACCATAAATTAACTGGATACATCTGAAATCCAAACTATCGTTTGCGGAATAGTTTTGGATCACATCACGCCCTAGCAAGATATTTAACAATACTTATTGGGTACATTATTACAGGAGCCCCCAGCCACATCAGACCACACATACTGCACAGTAGGCTCAATCCATCAGAAACTTCTCTTCCACAGCTCATATGCATTCACAGAGGCTTGTTTAGTAGAGAATCCTGGTGAATTACGGCCTTAACATGTCAAGCAATTACATGCTCTGTATTTACTACCTACTTTGCAAACTCATAACCCTCCTCTTATTTTTCTTCCTTAAAACAGCTTGCTCTGTTCCTGTTCTCTCTCCAGTGACCTCTTTTCTTTTTGCAAGCATTCCACTTTCTTTAGCGACACTACATTCTGTACTCCATTTCAAGTTTAAACAAGGTCTCTGACGTAAAGCACCTGAGGCCTTATGTGAAACAAAAGAGGATAAAATATTCAAGCATTTCTATAGTGTTTTTGAACACATTAATACAGATCTGCTTTGCTGGATTTCCAAGCTGCATCTTGCTACAATGGGAATATAATTAGGCTAAATGTGTTTTAAAATGTCCAAATAATGATGCTATGCTTGGTGTTTTAATGAGACATGAAACTAGCACACCTCTAACCCAAGAACAAAGAAGGAACTAATTATATCCCTCTCGTTCAAAGGGTATTAGTTTTCTCCTTGACTGTGGTTAAATGATGAAAGACTTGTATTCCCTTCCTATCTGCTTTTTACCTCAACTTCAGATCAATAAACAGTGTCGCATCACATAAGAAACCCAGGCTTTCCCCCCACACTGCCACCATTGCTTGCAATTCTATTGCTGAAGAAAATCTTTACAAATGTCAGAGGAGGTGCTCCCACCTTCTGTAGAAGTCTTTTTCTACAAGGAAGGGATTAAAAACCCTAAAAGTGTTACAATCAACTTTGAAATATCTTGCAGTACGATAACAGGAATATCAGCAGGATGGGAAAACTGTAGATGAATTTACAATGAGGGAATTTGGTGGGGGGGACCACTAAGGATTTGAAAGATAACAAGAACAAAAATATCTCTAAAATAAGATATGCCTTTTAAAAGAGCAATGTAGATTAGAAAACCTAAAACTTTAATTCAGCGAGCTTTCCTCACAAGATCATGGTACACATAAAGTCAATTCGTACCGAATCTTTTTTGAAAGGCTAGAAACACAGTTACGAAAAAGACTGAGCTAAGAAGAAACTTTTTTGATCAAAGTATGGCTCTCTTTCTTTCATTTTCCTATAGATCTGCTATAAGTGAGGTCTTGCATGAGTTTTTGCAAGATGGGCAACTTTTTCAGAAGCTAAAATTTCAATCAATTTTTTTAAATATTCTTTTTATTGCATAGACTGTAATACAGCCTTCCTAAAATCCTGTTAAAGAATAAAGATTTTACACCTTTAGAAAAATTGTGGTAATTTTTTTATAAAGGAAAGTTTCATCCTGTCCTAAGTTGAGCAAAGATAAGTTCCATTGACTCCAGACAGGCATGCAGTGCAGTTAGTAACTATGAACTTTTAAAAAGGGGTGCTGTACATAGCATGATTTTAAGAACATGATCACAACTATTGTAGCATGTGTTTTCAAACCACACTAAGAAATTCAATATATTACTTGTATAACTAAAAAACCCAGTGTTTTCTGGAGTGAAAAAATCTTCTTTTCTTCAGTGCATAATCCAGTTACTACTGCCGTAAATTACAGCACCATTGTTTCTTTGTTAGTGCAGGGCAAATTGCAATGTCATTTCTGTTGCTGGAGACCCACTTTCAGTTCACAAAGTCCAGGCATGGACTAGTTATATAGTAAAAGTATCTGAGTAACTCCCAGGAAAACTTAATTGACAAGTGGGTACTTGAAACAAAATGTTACATAATATGTTGTAGTTTCTTGTAAGTTTGTCGTAAGTTGTGATTGCGTTTTTTGAAACAGTAGTATAGGATTTGTAGTTACTAAATGCATATACTCCTTGTGATGAGACCCACTCAGTACAGTACACAGAATGTATCCAAAGCATTAATCCACTTATTTTGTTCCCTTGTTGGTTTTGTGTGTTTCTTCTTCAGCCTGAGATGAGTTCACATTCACCCACAGCACCGCAGCTGTCTTTGGCAGTTTATTTGTCTGTCAGGGTTGCTAAGGAATGTTTTAAAAGGTGGCGTGTACAAACTGACATTGGTTGGAGGAAATCCCACCTCCTCTCCACCTGCCCCCTACCTCTCAGTCACCGTGCCCACCCATAAATTAATGACACCTCAGCTGTCCTTTTATAACTTTCCTCTGGTTTCTAGTCAGTCAGAAGAGAGAAAGAGTGGGAAGAGGCAGTGCCCAAACTGGTGGTGGTGGTGGGGAGAAGCAGTTAGAAGCCAGAGATAATGTTTTTAAAGGACAGTGGAACCCACAGCTACAGAGTCTAGGGTGAGAACAATCCTTCTCTCCTGCTTGCAAGGCTTTTCAGTTGCAGGCTCAAATGTCCTTTTAAAACTTCCACCTGCTATTTAGCCATTCATACTGCAGGAGGAATCCTCTCCAATTTGAGCTCCAGTTCTTCTTTTGCTTCCTTCTTCTTCCCCCACTCATTCTCTCTCTCTCTCTCTGGCTATCAGCCAGCCTATCTCACACTATTGATGTGTCGGGGTCTGGAGTAGATCCCTGTGGTGGCCATTTCAAAAGGTATCAGGGGGGATTCAACCCTCCCTAAGGTTTTTTCCCCACTTTTTGAATTTGTCTGTAGACCCATGGAGTCCCCTAAGTTGGTAGAAAAACTTGTTGGGGGAGAGTGTGCCTGTTTGCAGAAATCAGTATCTGCAAACAGAGGGAACTGTTGAGAATTAGATATATAGATATTGTAGGGACATTACTTACTTCAAAAGTCTTGAATATTTACTAACTAACAAACATCATACTAAATGTTGCCAGCTTCAATATGATCTCAGAGCTACCAAACATACTTTAGATATTCACCCCAGTAAAATCATGCGTACGAAGAATGCTGGTAAAATTGTAAAAAGTCACACTGATTACCTTTTTACACTGCTTCCTCAAAGCACACATATTCAAATGTATACCAGGAAAACACAACACTGAAATAATTTTGGTATTATTATACATACAATCAGATGAACTTTTTTTTTTTGCAGTGTTTTATCAATGCATGTATCTCAGTAATGTAGAGCGGAGAGACACACAAATGCACTGACAGAACTGAAAGCTGTGGAAAATCTAAAATACAGAATAATATCTGGAAAATAAAAGAGCTGGAGATTCCCTAAGTTAATTGGTTTCACCAGATAATATGGAACTCCACCAGATAATATGTAGTACTAAAGCAATGTTGCCTCTAAGCTCCACAGTGCGGTGAGCAGAAATTATACCTTGTGAGTGAAAAAGCTAGTAGCATTAAACTTGTGAGCGAATCTCCATCTGACTATTTTTAGTTTTTAGACGATTATTTCCATAACCACAATTCTTTAAAACTATATTTAAACTATATTTTAAGAATGATTAAAACATTATAAAAGAAAATAGAATCAGGTCAGATTTCATTACAGAAAATGTTGTCCCCTATGTGCATAGACCAGTCCTCCAGAGAACAGCTCTACCTACCCTTTTCCACTATATCGGTAGACCTGGCTTCTGAAAAACAGGTTTACCCATCCCTTTCCACTATATTTGTAAACCTGGCCTATGAAGAACAGGTCTACCCCTCTTCCCACTATACTGGTAAACCTGGCCTCTGGAGAACAGGGTTACCTATCCTCTTCCAATATATTGGTAGACCTGGCACCAGAACACAGGTCTGCCCCCCCGTTCTGCTATATTGGTAGGCCTGGCCTCTGGAGAACAGGTCTGCCCACCCTTTCCACTAGATTGTTATATCTGGACTCTGGAGAACAGGTCTGCCCACACTTTCCACTATATTGGTAGATCCGGCCTCCAGATAATAGGTCTACCCACCCCAGTCCACTGTATTGGTAGACCTGGCCCCAGACTGTTGCCCAGCACTGAGCCTTAGAAAACATACCAGCACTTGGGAGTGAGGGGAACTCTTGCAGTCTACCTTGGTTTTTTTTAAGTGAAATATGACAACCAGCATTACAGGTCAAGTATAACTGTCAGAATACTGCCTAACCTAACAAACAGGAAGTTGCTGAAATGTTATCAACCAGCCCAAGTTATTTATTTATTCAAATATTTATATCCCACTTTTCCCTGTTACTCAAGGTAGCTTACAAATCATACTGAAAAACATAATAGGGTGTACAAAAAATGATTTCCCCCCAACACCATTGTAGCCTATGGGTATCATTATAATTAATGGGACAAATAGGCTATACTTCAGAATCAATCCAGGTGTATTTGGGGCTTAGGGGGGGGGCTGGTTTTTGAAGTAGAGGCACCAAATTTACAACATAACTGCTGGTGCCTCTCCTTAAAACAAAAATCAAGTTTCAAAAAGACTGTGCCAGGGGTCCAATTCTATGGGCCCCAGAAGGTGCCCCCATCCTTCATTGTTTCCAAAGGAGGAGGATATGCCTTCTTTCAGTTGTGAACAGAGAAAATTTCCCCTGCACTGTTACGTAAAATTTTGTGTGCCATTGCCACCCAGCACAGCTTAGAGGAAACTTTGCTAAACACTATTTCACCTTTCTAAACCTATTGACTTAAAAGGTTAAAACTCTATTTAGGATTGTGTTGTGGGAACAAATTACAATGAGTAGAACTTCAGATACCTCTCTAATCTCTATAAAAACTTTAGATTCCAAATGTAATAGACAATGAATCCTTGGCTTCATTTCTGATTCTTTCCACCTTAAAAAAATATGGAATGCAAGCAGGAAAATAAGTGAAAATAAAATCAATTACTCAAAATTATGCTGGATATGCTGTTTTGTTTTGATGCTGTAGAAACAAAGGTGGTCTGTAAAGCTAAAAATACCTAGCAAGGGGCAGTGAGCAAGCCTATATCTGCTATCATTACATACAAGGCGAACAGCCCCCGTGGTGCTACCAGAGCTGCTTGGTTTGGTGCTGGCTTCCTCGGGTCCATCATGAGAGTAGACTCCCAAATAACTTTCCATTACGATCAAGGCCATTCCACCCTTCTTCTGATAAAGATAATGTACTCTTCTGTAATGTACTAAAAATGGCATGCTTAAAATACATTTTTTCCAGAACATAAACTATAAATATGGAAGGAGTTTCCTATTGAAAAGCAGTGTCATTTTGTTGTGCATCCATGTATAGCTAACAAAAATAAATTTATAAATCTTAATTGTACAATTAGACCAGAAGATGAAATTGAATCCCAACATATACTTGTGGTACAATGAAAGCTGCCACCAACCCCCACCCCCCCCAAATAAATCCTATATCTAGTTGTTGGTAGGTGAAATGGAAGAAATGCTAATTTAATGCTTAAATTATTCCTTAAAGCAATGAACAGGTTAAATGTATTATTTTTATTCCTTGCAGGGGGGTAACAGTCTGGTTCCCGAGACTGCACCTGTCCCAGATCCTTTAAGCCCTCAGGACATTCTTTTTTGTGTTAGGAGGTCCACTGTCTGCTAAACCAAGAGAACAATCCCAAGCAGGCCTACTCAGAATCCTGTTTCTATCTATTTAATGTGGCTTACTTCCAAGAAGCATTCTTAGGATAGCACTGCAAGTGGCTTAAGCCAAGTCCTCATGGTTGTGACTACCGAAAAAAGAATTTCCCTTTCTCATAAAATGAATGCCGTACTTCTCATTATTATATTTACAGCCTCTTGGATAAAATGTTTGGTCTTATATGGTGAATTGGTGACTGGGTATTTTATATGTGACCTCAGCAGTTCTAATATGTCTGCCTGTTTCTATTATACTGACAAACAATTCCCTCATTAAAAACACTGTGTTAACATAAAACTAGAGAATTAGTGCTTATTTGTAGTTAATTGCAAGTTGTGAATATTTTATGTTACTATATCAGCAGTGACACCTGCTAAATCCCATTAAAATAACATTTCTCATTAATGAAAGCCGAAAAAAATTCAAATAGATTTATGCTTCATAACCATCTTTTTCATTAAATTATTTTATTTAAAATCCATTGCTGTGCTCTGTGGATCAATATGAAATCTAAATAAGTCTTATTTCTTGGTCTTATCAATACCTTAATCATACTCTGTAGCATTGCTAGACATAGACAGTGGTCTGATGCTACATTCATTTCTGTTTTTAATATACAGTATACTAAATTTCTGTGACAATGTGAAGTTTACCCAAAAGATTTTCCCCTCTAGGTGTCCTCTTTCTGGCACAAAATAAACAAGTAAAACTAAGTTTCATTATTGGATTGTACCAAAGTTCTTTGTGCAGTAGCCAAAAGTATAATTTATATTTTTTTGGCTTAAGATGGGCACAAACCAGGAAAATCCAGTTTGGTTCATGGTTCGTGGTGTGCCCAGTTTGTGAACCATGGACTGTCACAAACTTTCAGGTGTCAAATGAACTGGTTTAGTTTGTTAGGTCTGTGACCCAGTAGAATGGCCCCCAGCACTAGATACATCAAGCCACCAAGCTCACAGAGGATCTCCACCTGACTCTCCTCTACTTGCCCTCCAAGTTTGATGAGGATTGGGTTTACGGGATCCGAGTTAAGGATCACCAAAGAAGGTGCCTTCAGGAAAGTGCTTTCTGGGGAAATGACAGGTGCAGGTTCAAGTGCCCCCCCCCCGATCCTGAGGGTTTATTTGCTAATCTTATCAGTTTCAAATGTCTCTTGTCAGTTTCAAGAAAGTTTCTCCCCCTTTGCCAGTGTTCCTTGTGTTCCCATTTCCTTGCACAGAGCTTCCAAAATCAACCTCCCCCAACACTTGAATTTCTTGTAACAATGCGCTTTAAGATAGATAGTCCATTTAAGCTTGCATTGCCACAGTGGCCCTAGATTCTGCTGAGTGTTCTGTACACTGAACTGGTTGTGCTTGACTTGCAAAATCCCCACACCTTGCTTTGGTTTCTTGTGACAATGTGCTCTGGTATTGATCGGTCCTTTTAAGCTTGCATTGCCACAGTGATACTGGATTCTGCAGGGCATTCTGTAATACCGAACTGGTTGTACTGGGCTTGAAAAAATGCCCCCTTCCGTTTGTACTGCAGGGATTTTGTGTTTTGACATTAGCCGTCTTTTGCTTGCATTGCTGCAGTTACAGGAGTCTATGGAATGGCTCCAGGAACTAGCCAGTTGGCACCAAGCTCACAGGGAAACTTCTGCCACTCCCTTTTGCTTTGAAGTTTGCTTTGAAGTTTGGTAAACATCTTGACTGAGTGGAGACTGTCTGTCCAGAAATATATTCATTCACAAATGGCAACAAACCTCCACGAACCATTTCAAAATTTGTAGACAGGTCATGCTGGTTGACTTTTCATGAACATGACTTCGTGGAGGACCAACCATCCAAAATTCATCATGAACTTAAGTTCATGAACCAGTTCATGTCCATCCTTACATTTAGCACACCATGAAAGCTAGTACATGGAAAAAGGTAAAGTTGTGAAAGACACCATTCCGTTTGAGTCATTATGCAGCATGCTGATGGTGAGCATACTGCAGATAAATAGGCTTCAGAGTCAGTGTACTGACTAGGGAAATCCTGTCTTCGATTTGGTTTCATTAAACCAAACATGCTAATTCCCTTAAATGCTTAGTTTATTATTGCTAATTAAAATATGCATTAATTATCTAATAACGCATTTTATTAATATCATGGAATCAACCCTCCTGAGATGCTGAGGGGGGCAAGGTAGAGTCTCCAGTCTAACATCCAAAGGGAATAATTACCTCCTGATAATTTAATTTAAGGTGATCTTAAATTATTCTAAACAGTTGTCTCTGGGGGGAAAAACATCACATGAGATTTAAGTGAAGGAGAGAGCTGACAGCTCCATTAATCTTAACTGAGTGGAAACCCTCATTCAGTTAGTTAATCTTTTTTTGAGTAGTATATGACCAAAAAGAAACCAACCTTTCACTCTGTAGCAAAGGTTCAAGGGCAAAGTGTTAACCTGTTATTTGCAGGTAACACCTTGGAAGGTTCCATACAGCTTTCCAGCTATACATCAGAATTTCAGAAAAATTGTTCTTTCATTTCTGTGGAATCTATCACATTTACTAAGGCAATGCATTTCATCTACAGAGTAAAAATGAGGAATTCAAAAGAACCGAGAAAGCCAATGCATATCACAAACTGTCTTTGCTTACCTCTTTTAATATTGCAAGACTTTTCATCTGGCTGGAGAAGGTAGCCTTCCACACAGCTACAGGTGTATGATCCATCTGTATTTTCACAGGTTTGGCTGCAGATTCCATATAGTTTACATTCATTTAAATCTGAAGGAGACAGTGTAATTGTTTAATTATAAGAAAGTTACTGAACAAAAGAAAGAACTGCTTTCTTTTAGCAACCATCAATCAGTGTCTCCAAACAAAACCATACATCTGAATAAAGATGCCTTTCTGAGTCTTTAGCCGTAATGTCTGAACAGTGCAGCCAACATCAGCCTGGTGACGCTACCTGAAGCAGCTGCTTTAAGGATTGTTCAGAGAACATAAAAAGTCTGTTACCTCATATGAGTCAGGAAGCATGCCTACCCTTACCCATGTGTCCCTTACCCACAGTGCTCCCTCCCACAGTGTTCAACGGCATGGAAAAAATGTCACATCTAGAGATAAGATGGGGTAGCAATGGTATTGAGACCAATCAAATTACCTTTGAAATGACTCAACAGGCAGTTTGGTGGAAATTAAGTTGCATTTTTCCCCCCTTTCCCCTCCTCTTCCCATTAGATTAGCCCATTAAATTGGCAATTTCTGCCTCCCTTT
This sequence comes from Gekko gecko, assembly GCA_029375565.1. Taxonomy (NCBI): domain Eukaryota; kingdom Metazoa; phylum Chordata; class Lepidosauria; order Squamata; family Gekkonidae; genus Gekko; species Gekko gecko. The sequence continues at coordinate 55,891,318 of JAPDNY010000003.1, read as the reverse complement.
GTGGTATATGGCTTAATTAATTTGCATGAGTCATTCTATTTGCCCTGTGGATCCCTTACTGAGTTTCCTCTGTTGTTGTGTTTGTTGTCACATTGTGCTCTGAAATCCTGACATTAATCAGGAATAGAGGAGCTGATGCACAGATGTTCATGTCTTATCCAAAACTCCAAGGTAGGGTGACCTTCTGGTTCCTTCCTAAAATTTTACAGCTGTGCTAGTAAGCATCTCCAGGGTCTTAATGCTCTCATGACACACCATTCTCAATCTTTAATTACTCACCATTTAGACCAATAATCATGGCAAAGTGCAAATAGCATGTCATTCCTCTCACTTCTTCACAAAACATCTGGCTAAACTTTAGCAGCAACGAGGGCACTGATTCCACACCACATCTTTTGTACATTATATAGCTGTCCTTATAAGGTGGCTACAAGATTTTAACTTCCCTACAACATGTCCTCTCCTAGGATTCAGAGCCAATTCTAACTGACCCTGACTAGCTTAGTCCTATCTTGTCACCAAGAGCTCCTATCATAAGGTAAAAGCATGTAAATGTCTACTTCAAAAACAAATATAATATTTAATCTCTACAAGGTCTTCTAAGATTAGATCCTAATTCTTGATGACATCAACTTAGTGTCTACTTCACAGAAACTACCTTAAGATCAGTATTTTAATATACAACAGTAGTACAATAAGTTTACCTTGGCAAGTTTTTCCATCTGTTCCAACTTCGTATCCATCTTCACAGTAGCATGCAGTTCTATTCCTGAATATAGCACATTTGAACTGGCATTGCATTTGTTTGCATTCTGGTAACAATTCTGAAAAGGGATAGCAAAATGTTAGCAGAGGAGTCATTTTTATTTGAGGAAGAAGGATGTAACTACATTTCTCACCTACTACAAATATTACTCGTACTCTAGGAAATTATGACACTGAGGAAAAGGTCCCAAGAAAGACTAGCACGAGCAAATCACGAGCAAATCACACTTGACTGTGTAGACTTCCTTACTATGTTTGAGACAGATTTATACAAGCTACTATATCAATCTTATGTTCCACCATAATAAAGGAGAAATCTGAAATCTATCCCACCTACTAGAGAAGTACTAGAGAAGTACTTAGTCAAATTGTCTGTTGAATAGTTAATCCTTGTCTACCCCAGTAAACATGTTCTATATCCCTGGACCATAAACCATTTCTTTCTGCATCAAAGCAAGATTATGTTCCTTGCTATATGGCTCAAACTGCATGAAGTAGTGTTATTAATTTCAACACTGCAACTTTATATCTACAAATGCTTAAATAACTGCACCTAGTTGAATCAAGACTTACAGTGCAATCCTAAACAATGTTACACCCTTCCAAATCCACTGATGTCAATGGGTTTGGAAGGGTGTACCTTTGTCTGGGACTGCAAGCATAGTACTCCCATTTCACTATGACTGTGACCTCATTACAGGTGTTAACTTAGCATTAACTAGTTAATAGACTTTGCATTTCATCTTGACAAGGTCTGAAATTTTTATATTTACATTTCACTCTGTACTTTCTGCATGTCATGATCCCTTGAGGCTGCTTGGTTCTCCTAAATTCTTACATTAAAATGAATGAAAACTGAGGATTCACAGAAAGCTGGAATGCCATTTTGTTAGTTTTTAAGTTGCCACAATATAAAATACCCAAGTTACTGCTTTCAAGATCATTAAGAAAACCCGCAACAACATGGATGAATTGGGGGAATGGGAAAGAGAGGTTCTTTCCTAGCTTCTAACTATGGCAGGGTTGTCACTAGACTAGAAGGACACGAGCAAATCACACCAAAGATTATTTAACGTCTCAAAAATACTAACTAACTTCATCTTCAACATGGACAGCAGCAGTAGTTTCAGTGAAGTCATGTGTAACTAATCCCCTAAAGCTACGACAGACTAGCTCCATTTGGCATGGAGATTGGTTTTATGAGGGTATGTACAAATAGAGATTAAGCTCAACACTTCTGACCTGATCTGTATTTCTGAGGCACACCAGTAGCTACTGAGCCTTGGCATATGTGTATGCAAGACTGATCATCATTCTCTCCCCAAAGGTGTTCCCATTCTAGCTTTACAATGTGATCAACTGTTAAATTACTTCTGAGATGTGTTCTACTGTAGGAGAGGTAAGGCAACATATAGTGATCTGATGTTACATTTTAATTTGAAAGAAAAAAAAGTAGAAAACATGAAGTAAAACTACAGGGAAAGCTCCTCCTCAAAATGATAATTGGACATATTGTGCAGGTTCTGCATATTCAGTAAGTGTGTGTGGGGGGGAATGAATTCTTTCAAAACGAAGCATTAAATCTGTTATTTGTTTATATATCAGGAATACAATCATTTTATAAAAACAAACAAACAATTCATCTCTCTTTTAAGACAATGGCAAATTTCACCATGGTTACAGAAATGTGCTTTGGAAATTCCCATCTCATCGCCTCATCAATGCTTCTACTTTCCCTACAAGCCATAGTTTGCTATTACTTTTGTGTTGCCCTGCAAGGCTTTTGAGCCTCTTTATGGACTGTAATAAAATAATAAACTGTGCCAGTGTATGCATAAGGGACTGAACCACATGGTAACCCCACCCAGATGCCAGCAGAGACTGCACCCAGGCAAGAGACGCTTCTCCTGACCTTTCCAGCAGCTCCAGTGCCCAGCATATGTTACCAGCCTGTTCCTCATGAAGGAAAATGGAACAGACCCAGTATACACTAAACATAGCACCATGCCTAAATAAAATACAAGGACTAGGAACTCCAAAAATGCCATTGAGAGTTCCTTCTACATCAGGCAGGCAGCCTCTTTCCCTCCCCCCTCACCTGAAAGACCTCACATAGACCTGGCAGAGTCTATTCATCGTTGCCTGGCAACTAATTGATGGCCATCAGCAGCCTGGCTAATGCCATCAAGAAGGCAATGGAATCGGCCGGGTGACTCATCCTAGCTGCTACCAGGTGTCAGACATGAGCAAGTTTCTAGCTCTCAGTATTGACCTCCACACACCTCCCCTACATCTTCCAACCAATAGGGTGTTTTCAGGGACGGACTTACCAGAAGGTGGGATCAGAGGCTGGAACCAGCCCCCACCCTCCTGCTTATAAGGAGACGCCTGACCACTGGCTCTCTCTCTGCTCTTCGACCCCTATCGAACCTTTGACCCTCTTATGTCCAGCTTGCTATCCCCAACCCTTGCCTCCATCTTTACACTCTAGATCTGCAGCCTGAGTTTCCATGTGCTACCTGCTGGCCAGGCCACATGGTTCCCCATTTTTCTTAGTTTCCTTCCCCTCCATTTTTCCTGAGGAACACTCTGCACAACGGGACCAGTAAGTATTGCCCACCAACAATTTACCTGCTAATGCAAATATGCTTATTTCTCTCTGTATCTTCCTAGACCTGAGTAATTGTGTGTGAGACTGTGTATTGTTTGCTTGTGAAGAACTTCAGTAAAAGACTTTATTTTTCAACTACCAAAGTCTCCTGGTCTGTTACCAACACCTCCCGGCGGGGCTGAACTCTGTATTATTAATCAATCATATTCCCCTCGTTATTATTCATAATAACGCACAATCCAGCTAACATTTGAATCACACTGTGAGTCATTGCTGTGCTTCCTGACCTTGATTCTGATCACAGTTCTATTCTGGTTTGGAAGAATAGAACCAAGAATCATATGAGGCTTGGATCTCTGATTGGCCAGGAAAGCAGGCATGCACGAGAACCTGCAACAGGAAGGTACAGAGTGCACAAATGCAAGGGTTTCCAAGGATTATTTTTGTGCCAAAAAAACACAATTTGTCATTATATGTGAATAGTACCAAAAAGTTATTACAGTCCACAACTACAGCCATAATAGTATAACTCATCCCTATGAAATATATTAAAACAGCACTATAATTTTTACCAGGCACACTGATTTTAGATCTGTTGAGGGACTGCTTTTTACATATTTTTTACCAACACAAATACATAAGAAGCTAGACCCAGACCACCACAGAGTACTCCAGCGATTAAAAAATATATATGGCAAGAAATTGCTTCTCTATTTCTCTCACACTCACTGTTAAATGTAGATAGGCCATCAGAAGAATCTTAGGCCCATACAGCTAATAGGAGACCCATACACGCCTATGAAAATTGTGTCTGTTACATGCTTCTCTACTGAGTCAGGGACATGATTTCGAGCTCATGGTCTGGGCTGCTCAACCTGTGCAAAACCACTTTTGAAGGTGAAGAGCAATTTTTGAGCATTTCCCTGCCTATTGCAGATCTTCACTTTGCCCTCGTTGTATTCCTGAGGGTGTGATGATACCCTCCTAAAGCAGAATCCAAAGAGTCGATCCTCAGATTCTGCCCCAGATCTACTTCTCAGGACTGGGTTGGTGGGAAGTAGATCGAACCAAATCCTATTTTCTTTAGGGGTAAATGGAGATATGGGAGGCACACATTCCCTACAATGTCTGCATGTGACTCTTGAAGGGAAAGCGAGAAAAAAGAGACCTCTGTTATAGCCCATCAGTTGTGCCTGCAGTGGCCAGGGTTAAACCCCATTTCTGCTATTGGTATGCAATATTAGATTAACTAGTGGTGAAGCCTGTTGCAGTCGCAATGCAATGGGCACTAGAAAGATGATTTGGAGGAAAGGGGGAGAGGGGCCAGGCCGGATGGTAGGCAAGGCCCCATCGTGGGGGAAGGTGATGCAGGGGCCACAGGAGCCTTTTCACGCCCGTCCGCCTCAGTGTTTGAGTGGGGGAAGGTGGTGTGGGGACCCCTGGAGGCCTTTCCCTGCCTGGCCGCTTCAGCTGGCAAGTGGGGAAAGGTGGTGCAGGGGCTGTGGCTCTCCCTGTCTCTAGTGACCTGCAGATTGGAGCAGCTATCCTGGAGGCAGGCCCTGCATGGCTGATACCCGGGCCAGAATTGCGGTGGGGCATGGCAGGGAAGCGGCCGGGCCAGTAGGCCCTCCCCCCCGGGTGGACCATGGCCCTGAAGGGTGGTGGTGGGACACATGAGGGGAGCAGCTCAGGCGGCAGGCCCTCTTCCCAGGCTGATCCATGGCTGTGAAGGGGAAGTCCCTTCTGGCGACATCAGGGCTGGGTAGCTGCAAGCAGCTGTGGCTGATGAAGTCCACCACAGATGCACCCCGAGCAGGCTCAGGGCCGGGCTCCGGTGTCATCTCAGCCACTGACCACCCACCCAGCGACGTGCAGGTGTTGACAGATAAAAGGGACGCCTTTGGACTGCTGGAGCCTCTGCCTCATCCATCACCTCCCAGCATAGTGAGGTTGAGAGGCTGGGCAGCAGTTCGGTCGGAGGGTGGGCGAGACTTAGACAACACATGGTGATGCAGCCACCAGTGGATTGCAAGCCCTTGTGATTGACAGGTCTCCGGGCGAAAGGCTGTGGGAGCATGTTTCAGGAGTCACATGAAAACTCAATTATATATAAGGAGAGATAGTGAGGATTGTTTTCTTCAGTCTACCATGAAAATGTGTTGCTGAATCAATAGAAAGCATAACCAACAGAGTTTCCATGCTGAAAGCTTGTGAAACACACAAAAGCAATATGGTAAAAACCACCAGCACACTTTTAAATCTGATTCCCACATCACCCATCTATCCCAATGAAAGTGGATAGAGTGTCAAAATGATTTCGATTTCCAACAAAGGGTCTTTTAATATTTTCTGACAGTTCTTCTTCTTTTTTACCGAAGGAAAATAAGAAACAAGCAGGAATACTGCTGTTTAAGGAAGTTTATCCTTTCATAATCTCTTGATATTTTACACTATTCAAACCTATCTGACTCCTGCAGGTGGATTGTAAAATAAGCTTAGAATGGCTGGAAAAGATTCAGGTTGGTCAACAGCCTAAAGGAATCAGGCATGTTTGGGGGAGGGGAAGAAATCTGGCTATTACAGTTTAACACTTGGTGCCTCTATTATAGCTCTACCTGAAGCCCAGCTTAAATCCTAATCACTATTAGTAGGGGTCTATTTTCCTTGAAGAAAAGAATCACCAGTTTGGTTTGAGAATGCCATTTTGGATTGTTGCTACTAATCCTACACTTGCCTTGTTATATTTTATGACTGCAGAAGAGAAGAAGAGAAGTGATTGGATTTATACCCCGCCCTTCACTCGGAGTCTTAGAGCGGCTTACAAACTCCTTTCCTTTCCCCTCCTCACAACATACATCCTGTATAACTGGTATAATGTGCAGCAGTTATATATATACTGAACTGTTCATATTTATTAAAGTATATTTATTAAAGTGTTAACTATGTGTTTTATATTTGAAATAATTTTCCTTTTGATTATCATAAATATTATGATAACTTAAATCCTCCCTCGTAACAGTCTGCCAAATTAAATACTGACATGGGATTTCCATCTAATGTTCTTCTTATACTACTGTACTGGAAATATTTACAAGTTTTTTGCAACATCTTTGGTCCACTTCTTGTTCTTGGCCTATCATGTTTTTCACAAAGTTATCACCAAAATTTTGTCCAAAGTGAAAGCTAAAGCAAAATTACAGAATCCTATTTTGGTGCAGAGGGCTGTAGAGTCTCACTAGTGATTAAAATTCCCAGGAAGGTTCTGAACACCCACACCTTAGCATATTTCTTCTAAACTGAAATATAAACCATGTCTACTCCTTCTGTAAAATATCTGAGACATTTTGAGGAAAGGAAAAAGAGTTGCTACAGAATCAAGAATGCATGTAGACCTAAGACATATTTTTAGATTGTACTGAAGAATGAATATCAAGTGCACTTGTAAGAAATGGTTTCACACCTCTCTTTAAAGGATATTTATTTTTGTGCCTTATCTTCAGAATATTTATCTACTGCTGCTGCTTGCCATTATTCAGTAGGTTCTGTCCTGCACTCTGCAGGCCTGCCAAGTCCGGTCTCCTCTGCAGCAGTACACTCTGGCCTGAATAGCAAGGCCTAAGGTGTTGACTGGAGCTGGTGGAAAGGAGCAGGAGCTGAAACACAGGCTTGTGCTTAGTGGACCTGCTGCTTCAGCAAGGCAGCCTCTTCCCAAACCTCGACCTAAATAAGCTAGGAGGTAATCAGGATCGGCTGCACCGCTAGCCGTTGTTGGGCTCCTGTGGCTGACCTGCGCTTTGGCCAGGATCCTGTATGGAAGTACTATCGTCAGTGCTCTGCTCTTCACCTGCAGGGAGGTTGTGTGCAACTAGTCTGGCACTTCCCCTTTGTGCCACCTCAGCCTGAGCTGTTTGCCACCACCATTCCTGCACAGTGGGAGAGGATCCTGAGGGGCTATGGGCCCAGGTTCAAGTCCTGCCTGGAAGAGGCTTAGCAGTTAACTCAGGGGGCAGTGGTGAGGTTTCCCAAGCAGGGTCTGGTAGTCTGGTCTCCGGTGTTGCTGGCACAACTTTGGTTGTGCCCTCCCTCCTTAGTCACTGACCTTAGCTCCTCAGGCTCCTCCCTTGAGGACTCTGAGTCCAATTTGCTCAGCTGGTCATCGGGGGGTCATGAGAGGTTTTGTTGTAATAACTATTATCAACAATTCCAGTTTATTATTTCTTACATTATATTTGTGAATCCCCTAATTCCCACAAATGTGGAGCTCTAGGTAATATGCAGATTTCAAACAATAAAAACCATAAAACTATATACAGCATATTAAACAATAGCTAAAAGCAAGTAGCGATATTGTTGTGGCCCCTTCCCATTTCTGGTCTCTGTGTGCTTCATGAGCACAGGGGAGGGAGTAAAATCCACAAGGGATGGGGGGTCCAAGTAGGGTAGCATCCATGATGTAAACCATTACTGTCTTCAACCAAACACCTGGTAGAACACTTCTGCCTTACATACCCTGTGGTATTGCACAAGATCCCACAGGGCCCTGATGCTATGTGGGGAAAAATTCTACCAGATTGAGGACAATCAAATATCTCTGGGGCTGGGGACCACCAGCAAATTGTTCTGTGAAGAGCATAATGCTCTCCAGGGGGGATGCATTTATCTTCCATGACCTTCTCCTAATGGCTGCTTTCTAGTACAGCTTTTCCAGTGCCACCAAAAGAAATTATGCCTCTCTCACACTGCATGTGACCTTCGTAAGAAGTTCAAGAATTCTATGATGAAGTTTACATATGTTCAAGATTCGAAGAAATCCTAAGGAAACAATATGTGAGATCCAGGTTTGCTTACAAGGACATTTTTAATAAAGCTTACAGAAAATGCAGGCTAAGCATCCATCAGCGCACACACACAACAAAGCTTGCCAGAATCCAAGACTGCATGAATAACTAAAACTAGGCATTGTATACCCTAAATGCTGGCTACCAGTCAAAAAATCATTAATTAAGCTATCCCAAAAACTAGGATGAGCCAGGACATCTTACACCTGGTGTCCAGTGGTGGAAAGAAACAACCCAGGCTTTGAAGATGAGGGATGCTAACGAGCATGACAGAAAGAAAAATTCTCTTGGGAGCAGCTGAACACCAATTTCTCACAAGCTCAGGGCAACTAATCACCAGTATGTTACAAAGATAGAGTTACCCAGGCTATACAAGATGAGAGCATAACTACTTTATCTCACAAAACAGTAGACCTCAAGCCACCCAATTAACTTATTGGCAATAACCAGATCAAAATAATTATACTTAACATAGAATTTAGTGCCACAAGGTGTAGTGATGGCCACTGGTACAACAGAAGCATATGAAATACGTTAATGGAGGATGGTTTTTCCAATGGAAATTGACCAGGACAGATCCATGGAGCCTTTGGGCTCAGAAGCAGTACACATATGTACGCTAGTTGCTGGAAGCAAACAGTGAGCAAGTACCATGTATTTATTTATTTATTTATTTACATTAAATATTTCTATGCTTCTTTCCACTCAGATATGGTTTCCAAGATGACAAACATCAAAACATTGAAGCATTTCAACATTAAAACATTTTAAAAAGCATATACAAAATAATTTAATAAGAACATATAAACACACTGTCATGGACTGCTGATCCAGGCCAAACTATAGCTCAGGAGCCGTATGCGGCTCTTTCACACAGTCTAATTTAATGTTAATAAAAGCAAATCTGCATACTTTTCAATAAAAACGTATGTGTAATATTTGTTCACATCTTGCGGCTCTCAAACATCTGACATTTCTTTTATGTGGCTGTTACGTTAAGCAAGTTTGGCCACCCCTGCGTTATACAGATCTGAGAATCTTGAATAGGGGGTTCAAATGGAATTCTACTGTTGACCTGAAGGAGAGTCAGTTAAGAAGGAAGGTGGGGAGTAGGAAGGGGGAAGAGTGAAGGATTGAGGAGGATCCTAAAACAGGGAAGTGGAAATGATAGTCCTTCCTTGAGGGAAATAGCTCCCAGGAAAGGGGGATGATCCCTATCAAGAGTTAAAGAAGAAAAATTGGAGCCTGCATGTATGTTCCTGCCAGTTGACATTCTGGCTGCAGCATTATGTATCAACTGTAACTTCCAGACAGTTTTCAAGGGCAGCCACTGCAAAACTATTTGATTGCCTTCACGCCTTTCTTGTGCATTTCTGGGTTTAGGTGCATAGAGGGAGTGCAGAAGAGGAATGAAGGAGACTTTTTTATATAAAGGCCATTACATAGCAGGAGCATTGGCATAGCATGGGGGCAGATCCTGAATTAGGCAACCCACCTGCCACCCGATAATCCCACCCCCCTAGCCCACCTGCTCAGGGTGAAGCCATGGAGTGGCAAATCCAGGATCCACATGGAAGCCCTACGACAGCTCCCAAACTGGGCAAGCTGCTGAATTGGCTCCACCCAAAGACCCCTTAAGGGAATCCCCAAACTGGGGGAGGCAGGCACACAGGTACAGCCTCCCCCCTGAATGGATCCACCCCGATGTCCAAACCACCAGAAAGCTGTGACAAAGAACAAACATGGAAAACCACAATGCAACCCACAACAACATAAATGCAGAGAGGATGGAAAGAAAAAGCCACATGAAACAGGCAATAGTCCATCAGCAACCATCTAAATAGAGGAGGGGTGGGCAGGAGGGGCTCCCGGCCCACTTGCAGCCCACCCCTCCTGGTGTGGTCATGGAAGCCTCTGACTCTGTTGGACCCTGCCTATTGAACCTGACCATCAAGCCCCACATGGCCTGGCTACCTCTTCCTCCTTCTCAGCCCCAAGGCTGCAAGGGCAGCATCAGGTAAGTCATTGCTGCAGCTTCTTAGAACTAACTGGAGGGTGTTGGTTGTAAACAGAGTGCTAGACTGGATGGATTCTTGGTCTGATCCGGCAGGACTCTATTTATGCTGTTAAATCCAAGCCTCACAGCCGAGAAGGTTTCCATCGAGAGTGCCTAAGTAGTGGGTTTGCTGTAGTTTTCTAGTTTTACTCTGCTATTTTATATGCTCTGCACACTTCCTCAGTAGAACCCCATCAGGAATCTCTGCCTTTCACTAATCTGTGCTCCTAATTAAAAGACCTAGCAATTTTATTTGCCAGTTAGTTCTCCCTGTTTTATTCTCACTCAGTGAACCACCTGTCATGACAATTCTTTATTGCTTTAAGGCAACCTCTCTCTGGGTTCACAAATCTGCATGTTTCAGGTTTTGTTCTTAACAAACATGAAAATATAAGGCTAAATTGGCAATTATTTTCTTGCTGTTTATTGGTTTAGCAACAATTATTAATCTTATTTTTATCATTTTCTTCCCCCACCCCATGCCCACTCTGTGAGGATGAAAAAAGGATTCTGCCAGGATAATTTCATTTCCACTCTATGAATCTCTTCTACAACAGAATCACTATGAAGTGCAAGCTTAATTTTGTTTAGAGTGTCTTCCACTAGCTATGGTTTGCTTGAAGTACAATATCTTTATAATTTCGGACTGCTTTGTTAGAATATAAATAATTTGTTTTGCTGGATTTGATTCACGTTTCACAGGTATGGCTGGCTTGCTGACCTGAATCATTAATTAATAATAATCTATTCTACAAATAAACATTTTAATCATATAAATGAAATACCCTATAGTAGGAAGTAAAGTAATATGTGACGTGGACATATGTTAACTGACATGGATGAACTTCCACAGGGCCAAACTAAATGTTACGATTTTAAAAGAGCTGGGTCCTTCAATGGAGCAATAAACTCAGTGTAATACCCCCCCACACACACACATAACTTTTGTACTGAAAAACAGCTTGTGGGGCCAGGAGAACTTCCTTCCCCTGCAGCACTGTTCTGACCCTCTTTGGCCTCTTCATTTTTTTTAGAAGCCAAATTAGGTTGGGGGAAAATGTTGGGTCAGGGGGAAACCATGATCCAATTCTTTAAATACTATAACATTTACTTCAGCCCACAGCTTCAGATTTAGTTAAGGACAAGTGGGATCCCAGTGAAACTGGGTGGGAGGAATACCACTCCCCCCATCATGATTCAGCATGACTCCCTGAGAGCCCAGCCACAGTGGTGGTGGTGTCTGGGACCCACTCCAAGTGGCTGCAAGGCTCCACCACCACCTCACCCAGGCTCAGAGTGACTGCTGGGCTCCACCACCACCACTGCGACCAGGCCCGCCAGCAGCTCCAGAGTCTGCCACTGCTGCAGCTGAGCTGGGCACAGCTGCCAGTGTCCCCCATGGCTAGGCCTGGTGGGGCTGCTGGCATTTTTCTCTGCTGCCAGGCCTGGCTGCTGGCATCTTCCAGCTCTTCATCCGAGAAGACCATTGTCTGCGCATGTGCAGATAATACAAATGTGTTTGAGGGGATCAACCCCCCCCCTTTTTAATTTCAGATTTTCTGCACTCCTGGGGAATCTCTCAAGTGTGCAGAAAAATCTCCTTAGCCATGTGTGGCCATGATCTGCCGATAGCTGAGAGTGGAGGCTAACAGTATATAGATATGCAAAATTTATGCATAAATTTATGCAGAGTTTTCTGCTTTGCCTCTCCTCGCTCTTAGATATCAATAGAAATTCTCTGGAGTGCATCAGATAACCACTTCAAACAACTTCTGTGTATGTAGAATTGTTGCCGCAGAAAAGGCAGTTTACACAAAATGATATGCGTTACAGGTGTTGAACTGGCACATGCATATTACCTATGTTCTTTAGTTATGGATAATGTGCAAAGGTCTCTCAGTACTACATTGTTCTCAATGGGAAGCTAATTTTGATGCACATCAAAATATCCACTCAGTTAAAAGTACCATACTGTTAACAGTATATTTCAGACATCCCCCCCCATAGAAAGTAACTGGATAGATTCAGTATAACTGCAGAACACTATCCATGATAAAAAGTGCAGCTGGTAGATTATCACTGTATTACTACTTCCAGTCATACTCGCAGCAGAGAGCATTCAGCATCAGGCAAACCATTCCAGTTTTATTCAGCACCCTTGTGGGATCTTTAACTTGTATTGAAGTATAGCAACATTGTTGCTATACTTGGTTAACCAGTATGCCCCAGCTAGCAGCAGCAGTATCCTACCACAGCCTACCACAGACTTGCCGCTGATCTGCTTACCTCAGCTTGACAGCAGCACACGGGCACAGACACTAACAGGTGGCAGCCACACTTAGACACCATGTTTCCCCTCTTTTGCATAACTGGGCATTCAGTAACAGATTTTAGAAAATTCAACATTTACTGCATATGTAGCCCCTCTGCCAAAAGAAATGAACAACAGCACTGGAACGTTTCCCCCCACTTTTGCAGCTAGCCAGAAACATTTGCTCCATGATGGTGAAACTGACAAGGGTTAAAGCTAAAACCATTTGCCAGGTTCACTTCTACAGTGAAGATCTGTTTGATTTTCAGTTCAAGCTAGTCAGTCTCACCACTCTTTAAATCCTTTGAGGTGGGGGACTGCATACTAAGTTACACCTTATGAAGCTCAGAGACAGTGTGTGAAGCAGAAGCTACAAAGAGCAGCAATAAGACACAAAAGTGTTCTGCCTAAGCTAAAAGAAACCCCTGTACAGCCTGGGAACAACATACCTTACCTACCGACTTCTCCCATAATAACCTACCTGTAAACACCTATCATCTTCAGAGGCCCTGATTCAGTCCCCCCACCCCCCCAATCTGGAGGTAGATGGGTGGCAACCTGAGAAAGGGCCTTGTTGATCATGGCACCAAAACTTTGGAACTTCCTTCCCAGAGAGATATGCCTGCTTCCCTCTACTGGTGTCTTTTACCAGCAGCTGAAGACTTTGTTGCTTTGTCTGGCATACCCCCAACAACAGTTACCAGCCCTCCTTCTTGTGTTGTTTATGTGTTTTTAATGGAATTGTTTTATCATTTTAAATGCATTTTAATTGCATTATAATGTTTGTTGTCTTGTGAACCCTGATCAAATGGAGAGGAGCCACAAAAAATGTTTTAAATTAAATGTAATTAAATCATCCTCAACCATAATCTAAGTCAGATCTTGTCCAGTCAGAAACAAGTTCCTAATGCCACTAGATTGTGGATGGAAAATAGATTATGCACACGCACAGCATTTCATTTTAAAGGTACCTTGATTTAGGCCAGTGTTATGAATCAAACCAAGAAATATATAGCCTGTCATCTTTTACTAGTTGCAATAACAATAAACTTTACTGATATAATTTAAACATAAGATATAATTACACAGTTCACTGAAACTTGTTAGCCTGCATGTGTCCTTTTTGTGATTTCAATAACATTGATAGGATGTATTGCTCCCTCAAGCAGACATGAAAAGGAGTCTGCTGAGTTCTTCTAAAACATAACAGAATACATTAATCTTGCTGTTTCATCTGCTGATAGATTAAAGCATTTTAATGTATAAAAAACTGCTATATAAAGATTAATTTGCACTTGTTGGTAACCTTTGACCTAATTGCTCAGAGATATAGTTGGAAGAAATATACCTTAATCATTTATTCCCTGAAATGTGTTGATAGATTATTAAAATTTCATTTAGTTAATTGACTTGGCAGAGACAAACTTCTGCATAACTGAAATTTCATATAAATTCACCGTTAAACGACTAGTTCTATAGATCTACATCTCTGTAATGGAGGTACATCCATGTGTTTGGATAATTCAATAATTGGATAAGATAATAATTATATTAAAACGGCAAATTTGTCAGCAGTATGTGCTCCTAGAGCCTTTCTGTAATCTCTTTAGAAGTCAGATGCACCATATAAATATGCTTCAAAACAGCAGCATAACAAGGGGCACAAACAAGCCTGAATAATATAACATAAAAGTGAAAAAACCCCCGAATATATAACTTCTGAATAACAGGGAAAAAGGGGGTCCTAATTAGCAGTGCTCTGAGGGTAATTATAGAATAATTGTAGAAAGGAATATTGAAGGTACATATATAATTCAAAAATTACAAAAGTGTGGAAAATACTTGTGAAATTACAAAAAAACATCATAATATGCCAATAACAATAAATAGGAATACTATATACAACTACAATGTCATATCCCCAAAAGTTAGCAAGCTGGAAAAACAAACTGCAAAATCACATTTCTATAAGGAATTTACGAGGTAAAAAAGATACACCAGGATGCCGGCTAAATTCCTATTTCGATATATGAGTCTTCATCAGTCATGAATGACCTTATGCATGTTAATTTAGAAGACAGAAATTCAGAAGTGAATTGATTGTATTTAATCCAATGTAACTTTAAACAACAATTAATATGCCTTCAATCTTCATTGGTTGTAAATGACTGGTAAATTTGGAAACTAGAGACTCCAAAAAAACAGATCTGTAGTGCGTAGTACTATGTAGCTTCAAAAACAAACAGTGTAGCTCATATCCAAAGGACAACTTTTGTAAGTGTTGCATATACATAGCTACATAATGACTTTCTTGACCAATGGGCATAAAGTAGTTTCATGTGTAAGGAAATTCCTATTCATAACCCAGTTTGAAGTCCCTTCCTCTAGATCCTGCACAGGAAAATTTTACATTCTCCATAATGGAATAAATAGGTTAAGACTAAGAACATGCTATTATATCCTGTTAATAAAATTTCTTTAAAAAAAAAAAAAAAAAGACTAGGTGTGGGCAGGGCACAAACTGGGAAAATGGAGCTTCATTGGAGTTTCGTGGTTCAGGGTTGTCATGAACCTCGGACCTCCAACAAACTCCTCTATTTCATGAACTGGTAACTGGTTCATGGTTTGAGGAATTCAGCCCACCCAAAAGTGAGCTCTGAAGGCATTTAAATGCTTTTGAAGCCCACCTCCAGGTTGGGCCAGCCTAACTGAGTGTCATGGGCTGGGGTGCAGGGCTAGATGGGAACGAGGAAGTCAAGGCACAGTCCAGGGTCAAGAGCCAGGCAAACCAAACAACCAGGAAAACCAAGTCCAAAATGTGGGGCAGAGTGGGGTGGTCAAGGTGTGGTCCGAGGTCAAGAGCTAGGCAGACAAACCAACCAGGGAAACCAAGTCCAAAATGTAAGGCAAAGTGAGGTGGTCAAGGTGCAGTCCGGGGTCATGAGCCAGGCAGACAAACCAACCAGGGAAACCAAGTCCAAAACACAAACCGTCAGAGTTGTCCGTAAGCCAAAGTTGCCGAGGGTCAAGAGTCTGGGAGTCAGAGGTTTGAGGTACAAGCTGAAGTCAAGGAGCTGAGGACATCAAGACAGGAGCCAGGGATCAGGAACACGAGCAAGGTGGTGCAGAGCTTTGTCAAGGTGACTAGTTGCTGGCATGACTTGCCAGTGTGAGGGCGAGGGCTAAATCGCTCACCAAGCTGCCAGCAATTAGCATGCCCCAAGCACATCCCAGCTCCTGCTAGTACTCAGGGCTGAATGAGCGTCTGTGGTGCATGCATGCCTCTTGCCGCTAGGCTGCCATGTCCCGTTGGCGCTGTTCTCACAAGTGGGAAACCAGTGGAGGTGAATCGGGGGGAGTGCTGACTAGGCAGGAATCTGCCTCAGCTATTGCTGGGGCAGCCTCCGAACTCTCCACGCTGTCAGGTGCGGAATTGTCCAGCCTCGGGAGCTCATCTGTCCACCCAGCAGTTCGAAAGCATAATAAATGCAAGTAGATAACGTGGGTACCTGCCCTAGGTGGTAGGGGGCACCCCCTCCTCCTTGTGATGTGGAGGTTTCAGCGGCGGCAGCAGCGGTGGTGATGGCGGTGAGCAGTTCTTGGCGACCAGTGGAGCAACGTTGGAAGGCGGAGCCCGGAGAAGTGGAGGCCTGGAGAGCATGGTGATGTGTGGTGCACAGTGCGGCGGAGCCACCGATGGACAATAGCCGGAACTGCAGCCAACACAGAAGGCACGCACCAGGACGAGACCTGCTGGAGGAAGCTGCCCGGAAGATCGGCTCCAGAAAAAGGGCACCAGGACGCCAGTATCTGAAGCCGCGGAAAGGAAGCCTGATGACAAGTAGCCTGGGGTGCTGGTAGGCAGTCACCACCCTGTAGACTATGTGGCCCTAGTTAGGTTACAATTCGGTTGCTTAGAACCACTATGTAAACCGCCCAGAGACCCTCTGAGGTTAGGGCGGTATATAAGCCGAAAGTATAAATAAATAAATAAATCCCCAGCAGCACTTATCTCTTCTGCTGGAGCCATGACAATGAGCTCCAAGAATGAGCTCCGAAGATCTTTATAGGCCTTTGGAGCTCACTCTTGGAGCTCAGTTGAGTTGAGCGGCCCGACTCTACTGAGCTCCAAAAGTGAGCTCTGAAGTCTTTTATAGGTGCTATATGCCCTTATATGGGCAGGCCCTACTATGGGCAGGTCCCACCCAGAAGTATGCTTTGAAGGCCTATAAAAGTCTTCAGATTTCACATTCAGAGCTCATTCAGGCTGGCCTGACCTGGAGGTGAGATTTGAAGGCTTTTAAATGCCTTCAGAGCTCACTTCTGGTTGAGCAGCCTGACCTGAAAGAAAATTCTGAAGGCAGCCCAGATGGGACCATGGGCCGGTGGTGGGCTCTGATGGCATTTAAATGCCTTTGGAGGTCACTTCCAGGTGGGCCACTGAAGAAGAATAGAAGAAGAAGAGATTGGATTTATACCCTGCCCTTCACTTGGAGTCTCAGAGCAGCTGGACCTGGAAGTAATCTCCAAAGGCATTTAAATGCCTTCAGAGCACAAGAACGTGTCTCCCAAAAACCTCATGAACTTCTGTGAAAAAACATGGAGGTTCGTGGGTGGATCATGGGAAACACGTTCTCCCGAACCCTGGGTTCGTGAAACACAGACCAGACTGGTTCGTGCTCTAACTGGGGTTCATTTGTGGGTTCATGTCCATTATTTGTTGGTCTCAACAGAAATATTTTAGGCCTAGGTTTACTAGCTCAGGGTTGGGAAATACCCAGAGATTTTGCGGATGGAGCCTGGGGATGGTCAGGTTTGGATAGGGGAGGGACCTTAGCTGTATATTATACCATAGAGTCCATCCTTCAAAGCAGCCATTTTCTCCAAGGGAACTGATCATGGTCATTCCAAGATCAATTATAATGTCAGGAGATATCCAGATACTACCTGGAGTTTAGCAACCTTACTTAGGCCCTTTATTGCATGCCAGAATTGATTTCACTGCCCCTGCCATGTCCTACTCTACTTTAATTTTCCACTTTTAGTCTGAACAAATGCACACTCCAAGGTGCATTACTCAGCCATCTGCTGTTCTATCAAAATTGCTGCCCTATGCAAAATCCTGTTTCAGAAACCTGTTTAGAACTGTCTATCGGTAGAGCAGGAATTATTGCTATTATTTCACAAAAAAAGTCTGCCCTTTACATTTGCAGCATTCGATATGCAATAAGAGCACAAGATTAGAGAAAATATTTAGCAGAGTCCTAAGAACATAAACTTGGAATTGTGTTGCTGCATTCGATGAGATTTATTTCTAACTGTATTTAGGACTGCATTATCAGACTCAGGCCTCTATTTGAACACAAGAAACTTTATCCATTAGTTTGAACTATAATTCATTAGCATCTGTTTTTTCGGAAAAGAGAAAAGCAACTAATACATGATGGCTGACAAAAAATATTTTTTACCCAGCAAAATAAGGACAGGACAACAGTCTTAAAAGGTAAGACAACTTTAAAAAACCTGACTAAGTTTTGTTTCTTCTCTTCTGCAAAGACTCAGGCACCTTTGACACATGCATTCCTTAGGGATGCCTTCTTACATATGGATGGGCATGGTCATCTTAGGTCACCTTCAGACACCTCGTTCTGTGTTTCCCCCAAAAGAAGAGGTGCATGTATGAGTACATACAGACAGTGGAACTCACTTCTCTGTTATTCTTGGGAATCTGGTAAAAACAATTCTGTTCCAGAGGGGTTTCAGAAGTAATTGTTTGGTAAGTTGCTGATAGTTGGTACTAACTGCTTATCTGGGAGGTAAGGTTGTTTGTTTGTTTGTTTCTGTTTTGGGCTCCTATCACACTTTCTAACTTGCTTAATTGCTGCTGATTGTTCTTATTTTCATGCTTCTTTTATTCTTGTTATTCATTCTTAATTTTCCCCCCCAGCTTTACAGAAACTGTTTTGTGCGTCTAACAAATCAAAAAGCACATCAGACATATATAAAATTAATATTTATTTAGCACCCTTGAACCCAACACGGACGTGGAGGCCATAATTTGATTTCGTACTCATTTTCTGTGGAGCTGAATTATATGCATTGTGCAATGCTCAGTCCAACACCAAAACATTCTCTCTCCTGTAATGTTCTGGTCCAAAACACACTTGCTTTCCCCTTGGATTCTTCCTACATTTCCTGCTGTGAGCAATGGGAATTGTTCTGTGTGCTCTGAGCTCCTCTGACTTTCAATATATCCCAATCATGATGGCACATGCATCAGTAACTCTACCGGCATATTTATCCCTGATGTGACAAAAGGGCACATGAAAAGAATTACCTGTCTCAATACAAGGCTAGTTTTCAAATCATACTCTCAAAAGGTTAATGAAACCAAATAGAAAGTATGTTAGGAGTCATCATGGTCATAAGCTGCACTCACTAAACTTTATGAACGGAGGTAGAGACAATATTTAAGCTAATTCCAAATCATGTAAGTCCTTATAAGCACTTAATTCCACCATTGTGTAAATATGTACAATGTAAAATAAACTCCTGTGTTACTCAATTCTCATATTCCATATAAAACCTTAAATAAATAGATATCTATGTCCTAAGGAACAACTTCATTCATGCCTTTGTCTATTTTTAAGATGCTTTTCCAACTGTACTGCTGTTGCTGTGGTTATTTTTAATTTGAGGGTAAAATCTGCTGTATAAGAGAGAATTCTATCACAGTACATTTTTTTCCCAATTTAAAATGCCCTGCTGCATTATGCTGAAACACCAATTTTCACCATATAAGCAAGAATCATTCAGTACTGTCTTGTCCTTGAAACATACCAAAAGTATAAAGAACTTTAGGGTACACCACTAATACGGGTCTTCACAGGAATCATATAATTGTATGCCACACATATTCTAATATCTTTTGCATATTCAGATTTCCTTTGGCAGGTCTGTATTTCCATGGAATTAACTTGATTGTATCTGCTCATTTTCTTTTTATTATTGTGTCTTCACATTTGCCTACAATCATATCAATTATATGCATAAAAATGTTTTTTTTATTTCACTTTATATTCCTTTCTTTTCAGATGAATTTCTTTTGCAGATTAGACTGTTTGATTTAATTGTTACAAGGGTTTTTTTGTTGTTTTTTGTCAGTAAAGGATACCTTGATTGATAGAATTCAATTGCTGGTTTGAAATAATGCAGACAAATGTTATTTTACATTTGTTAGACTTTTTATGAGATTTACCCAGGTGCATAGCCTGGAATTTTTTAATTCAGGGGGCTTTAAATAAGTCAGGGGGCACCCACGAACCCCCCCCCAAGCAAGCTGCCAAGGGAGAGGCATAGAGAAGGGTTGAGCCCCCCTCGCCACACAGCCTGAAACAGAGCTCCAGGTGCCACAAAGGGAAGGAAGAGTGGTGCATGCTGACTACTCTCCCCGGAGCCCGGTTGTGCCACATCCCCATCCATGTTACCGTGCCAGCCTCATGCAGAGTTGGCCTGCTAGGGTCCCCAAGCATCCATCCAACCTCACCTGGGGCTGCATGTGCAGCAGCAACAGCAGTGAGCCAAGCCAGCCCAGCACACCCAGCCTCATTGCCTCGCCTGCTGCCCAGGGAAGGAGGGAGGGTGGCTAGTGCCAGCCAGCCAACCACCTGCCCAGCCCTGCAAGCCTACCTCAGCCCTTACCATGGCTGAGTTGTGGGTGGGGAGAGCTATTGCGTGCATCCCCTCTGCTGGCACCCACTTATCTTTTGGCTGGCACTCCTGTTGTTGATAGCAGGGAGGCTGTAAGCTCCTTGGTGGTGGCGGCAGCAGCAGTGGTGCTCTCCATCCAGCTCAGTGAAAAGTCAGGAGGCCTGAGTGGTAAGTCAGGGGGCCCAGCCCTGAGATGCCCCTCTGTAGCTACAGGCCTGGATTTACTATTGTACCATGAAAAATGTCACAAAAATAATGATCTTTGGTCACATACCTGGATTCATAAGTCTACCATGGTAAATATACCATGGAGAACAGATATGGAGGTCTGGAAGTCTAATGCCTACCATTCTTATTCTCACCTTGACACAGAGAATACTCCGTCTTTCTGTGTTTATACCTCTGAAGATGCCAGTCACAGCTCCTGGCGAAACATCAGGTCCTGCAATGCCAAGACCACAGCCAGACAACCCGGAAAATCTACAACAGCTAATGAACTCTGGCCGTGAAAGCCTTCAACAACATATTCTACCTATAAAGACTGCAAAAAAATATAATACAGAATTTCCACAGGACAAAGATTAAAACAATGTGGCATACAGATTAGTATATAGATTAGTATACAAAAGATGATTTTCTAAAGTTTCTATACAGATCTCTAAAGTTTCTACACAGAATGTTTAGCCTACTCTGAAGTTATGATTCAAGAGAAATCTCTGTTATAAAAATTTAACAAAATCCACATAGAGCTCTATTCATTATGCAGCACAGTGGAAAGTAATCTGCAGGAAATTACTTCAAAGAGAGGTTTGGAGCCACTTGAGACTACAAAATCAGATTAAATCACATACTCCCAACTGGACATAAACTGCTCCTAGATGGTTGTGCAATAGATCAGCAAAGAAATGCTGAACATTCACTCCCAAAGCAGGATAAAAGAAGCAGGTTTTTGATCATGATGCCAGGCAATGAGCAGATCCCCAATGGGATTTATGCCTGTAAAAACAGTGACAAATAACAATGGGGAAATATTTAAAGCAGTTCATCCTTATGTATCAATAGCCTGTGTTAACTTTGGCTTTGTTGTAACCCACTCTGAGCCTTCTTGCAGGGGAGGGTGGGCTAGAAGCCAAATAAACAAATAAATTTTCTCTTTGCCTATTATGTTGTTCTGTCCTGTATAATAACCACATAATTATAATCTTCCATGCCCATTTTCTTTTTTTCTTAAAATATATAGTATGCCAATCAACAGCAATATAGATTAGAAATACTTCCAGGTTAATGTAAATGCTTATCCCCATCATACAACTGTACCACAATCTAAAATCTGAAGCAGAGAGGGGCAACTCTTCAAAGATACACAATGCATATAATTGCACGCACATCCCTCATTGTTAAGGGCATATTAATGATTTTGCATGTACTTGCTTGGATCCTGCAATGTGATTACAGGCATTTTTTTTCTTACTGGGCTGGAGCCAAAGAAACATGAACAGAAGTAAACAACAGTGAGTGCTGTTCCAGAAAAGTCATGCAGTGCTGTAACAGCCAGGTTCTATTGCAGGTGTCTTGCGATCGCAACAGACTTAGAAATCTGCAGCGTTTCCCCCCCTCCTTAATTCCTGCTCTTTTGTAGACAAGGGACAAGGATATGGTATTAATCTGGAAGCTATTTGAAGATGGCAGAAGTCTAGAGGGGGACACCCTGCATGCTGTCTGCTCAGAGTCTCCCCCATGCCCGCAGATTCTCCCCCACACCAGATATATATATATATTGACAAGACTCAGATATGCCAAGAACATATGAATTATACATAAAAGGAGTTGTGAGCCTAACAGCCTTCTACTCCTGTTCACACAACATGTACATGTGGAGGCAATATGAACAGAGGGAGAAGCACGATTACATCTACTAAACCCTTTTGCCACCTATTCATGCAACTGGGACATCTAGCACCCTTTAAAATCTTACAGTTAGAGTTTGAGTCTACAATTAACAATGTGCACTGATTCCCATTTGAGCAATCTACTCAATTCTAGCATAGCAATTCTATCATGCTACTATAAAGTAAGTTCTTACATAGTACAAATTAACACTAATACTCTCAAACACATGCTATTATTTCTGTTAATACCATGCTAAAAACTATCCATACAGTTAGAGTTTGAATCTGCAATTAACAGTGTGCACTGATTCCCATTTGAGCAAGTTCTATCATGCTACTATAAAGTAAGTTCTTACATGGTACCAACTAACAGTAGTACTCTGAAACACATACTATCATTTCTGTTAATACAGGACGAAAAGCTATCCAGACTTGCCAAATAAATCAGAAATTCCTAATAATTAGACTGAAGAATTCAGTGAGAGATTCAGAAAGAAGCTCACCTACCTTGTGAAAGCTTTGAAACAATAGAGGATGGAACAGAATACAAATTGACATTCACTAGGGGGGAAATATTATTTTTAAAAATACTTCTGCTCAAAAACATGGTTCAAGATAGCTTCAAAGTCCAACTGATCTTTTCAATTTTAGGTTAATCTCCATTTCAGACCGCAGTATAGAAAATGGGATCATTAATAGTCACAAATGCCCTATTGATTGCCATTAAATCAGGTAAGGTTAATTGGCTGCTGCTCCTTGACATCTCTTTAGCATTTGACACCATTGATCACAAAATCCTCCTTGATCAGCCAAAGCCTGAGATTCAGTGGGACAGTGGTAAATTAGTTTACATCTTGTCTTCAAGTCATGCAATTTATACAATCAGAAAGGATGTCTTTCTGCTATCTACTATACAAGACTTATCTGAGAAAGGGCAAAGGCCTGTTGTTAAGAGCTTTCCTAGGTTTTTCATCTGGCCCATAATTGTGCTGAACACATCACCTGCCTTTTCTACATGTTTCTTTGGCGAAAGGCAGCTACCAATGTCCTCCAGCAATTTTACATCAACTGTGTGGATGTATGAAGTTACAAGTTGGTATACGTGTGGAAGCTACAGGCATGAGACTAACACATTTCAAGTGAATGGTCTTGTACCCAGGCAACCAAAATTCCAGTCTCTACTGACCCAGCGATTTATCTGATGACCATGAGAAACTGTATCTTCTCAGCTCCAGAAAGTGCTTAGGGCAGGGCCAGGGAGCTACTGTAATTGTTCACTCTACAATGAAGCATCCGTGGGTGACCTGGAGCCAGCATAACCTACCTCACAGGACTATTGTACTTCTTGAAAGAAGATTTAGGATAACAATATAAGAAACCATCAGACAACCTTGAGGACAAACAATTATGTATGAAGGTGAAATGCCAAATAAAATGTTTTGTATAACACCTTCGACTTTTAAGTATTCTAACTGCAGCCATTAACCATTGTGTTGTTCTCCTGCAGTCCCTGACTTTTGCCAGGAGAAGAGAAAAAAGGAAAGAGCCCTCTTCATAAATCAAACAAGCATGTGGCATATTTTGCAGACGAATCTATTCCAGCCACTTGTATTTTTTAAAGCAAGGCAGCAGTCATATTTTTTAAAAAATATATGAAGGGAAAATTGCTAAGAATTTTTCACTGAGAATGGCACCGAGGCTTATTAATAGTGGGTACAATGTTAATAAATGTTATGGTCTTCACTGTCTGCCTGTTCAGCTGCAGAAGCTGAAAAGGTTGATATATGACCAAACCTCTAGTAGAGCAAAGGTTCTTAACATTAACTACAGGGTGTCATGGCTTTTCACAGATTAGCAGGCAGGCGTTTGTCAAAAGGATGCCAAAGGACATAGCAGAGAGAGTTAGATGCACAGACATTCTAAATATGGTAAAAATCTTACTCCCAGATTAAGGAAAAGAAAAAGAAGCCATGGCTATGTCTCAGTGAAGAAACCATTCTTATTGCCATTTTTAGGGACCAATTTAGATGTGACACTGGGGGGTCACAATCTCTATGAAGGAGATTGTGAATGAAGGAAAGATCAATTAATGGATCCTTCATTGTATTGTCTAGTATGGCCCTTTGGAATATGCCAGTACTGGACTATGATGATCTGGACTAGGTAATACAAACTCAACTCCACCGTCTCACCTCTGTTGGCTGTTGGCAGTTAGAAAGAGAGGCACAGAACTTGTTAAAAGCAGACGAGCAGTGTGCATTCATCTATTCCCTCCTGATTGTGAACTCCTCTCCTTTGCTGGTGTTTGAGTGTTAGGTGGACTCAGGGCTCTGAGCCACCCCGTCTCTCTGTTCATGCTGAGTGGTGGGTTTAACTACTGGGTGCCTTGGCTGAGAACTAGGGTTGCCAAATGGCCAGCGGGGAAAGCCCCGCCCCCAACACCCACAGCCACCCCTCTCCCTTCTCTCTTGAAAGGCTCCCTTTAAATGCACAGAGCTGGCGTTCCCCGCTCACCCGAAAGCCAGCTCCACAGGCAGCCTTCCCCACATGCTTGATCTCGAGCAGAGATCGGGTGTGCCTGGAAACTGCTCTTAAAGGGGCAGTGCAGGAAGCTGGCGTTTCCGCGAGCCCGATCTCTGCTCAAGACCCAGCGTGTGGGGAAGGCTGCCTGTGCTTAAATGGAGCTGGCGTTTGGGTGAGCGGGGATGCAATGATACCTACCAGTGCAAACCTAAGCAGAGTTACTGAAATAAATGTTCTTAGACTGGAATAACTGAATATGATTGCTCTGTTAAAATAAATACAGAACTGGGTATCAAGTGTCTAGCCCTAAGTAATATCCAGGCTCTTGTTGCTCAAATACTTGTTTACCAGCTATTTACAACGTTACATTGGCAACCTAGAAGAGGACAATACAAGAACATTATTTAGGATGTCAAAATTCTATAATCAGTTAATACATTTTATTGCAACATACGATTGCTACCTGTCCGTTTATTACTACTTATTATTATACATTGCAGCAACACTTAGCTTGCCTATTGTTACAACAGCATCAGAGGATCCTCTGTTTTGTTGTTTGTTTCTCTCTCTCCCCCCTTCTCTCTCTCTGTACTTTTGAAGAGAAACCACTAAATGTATGATCCCACATGCATATTCCCTGGAAATTCAGAATTCATAACCAATTTGCAAAGAAGGCAACAACTGAACAAGTAGTGATTTCCATAAAACAAAAGCAATGAAAACTTCCAAGAAGGTGAAAAACAGAAATTGGTCTTCTAAGCATAAATGAAAGTATTCATTTGGTTACTTTCAGAGTGCATGCTGTGGTTTTGTGCAAAGGATCTCAGGAAACACATTGTGTCAAATTTGTTTTCCCTGAACCTGTTTTATTAAAGCAGGCTACTTATTATCTGCATAACTTGGAAAAATAAGCAAGAGAAAAAGAAATATGTACACACAGCATGTTACTCCGGCAGAACCTTGTTCTGTCCTCAATTTGAAATGACCAGAAGAAACATTACAAGCAAGGAGTAACACAACTTAAGGATTAAATGTCGTTAAGTACTGAAGCACTGCGGGGAGGGTGGGGTATAAATGGAATAAAATAAATAAATAATAAATAAATAAATAATAAAATGTGTCCTATTCCGGGCAGAACAATCCTAAGGGGAGGGGGCTGAAAGCACTCAAAGAGACAACTGACTTCTGTGCTGGTGTATGTCCAAGAAGTGCCTGTGTAAGGGCCACTTACAATGGTGCAGCCTTCCAGTGCCACCTCATCACTCGTGGGTGTTACAGCAGGGTGTGGCAGCCACCTGTTCATGCAACTGAGGTGTAGGCCACTGTGCTGGAATGGTTGTACATGGATTTGAGAGTGTGGCTAGAGTTAGTTGGCTCCTTGAGCCCTTGCAGCCTGAGGACACCCACTACCAGAGGTGGAAAAAACATGGCGTAGCCCATAGGAGCCCATGTAACGGAAATCAAGTCGTCCTCAGCTGATGCAGCCTCACCCATTAGGATCGGAGGAGCTCAGGATGCTGACTACAAGGTTGAGCAGTCACCTCCCTCCCTGGGACAGCCAAGCCCCCTCCCCAGCACCAAATTGCGGGGGGGCCATCCTACAAAAATTTCTGCCAGGACAATTTGCAACTCAGTAGTTAGGGCACATGGCACGGGACTCTGTCTCGGATTGTTCTGTCATGTGCCTGTTTCCCACCCTCGGCAGAGGACAAGGCCTGTTTGTGGTGGTGATGGGGTCTGGCAGCTGCTCCACTGTACGTGGTGAACCAGCTAGCCATGTGACCCTGTAACTCATTGCCTTGCAGGATCTTAGCCTCAGGCAGCAACTGCAGGTGCTGCTGTGGATGGGTCCCCAGCGATCTGGGAGCACTTCAACACAGGACAGGAGAGTGTAATTTGGATGGCACCATCATGTGCTGCTGGGGGGTTTTTGTGGCACAGCCACCCCTGGCTGTACTTGCAGACCCCAATCCCAGCAAAGCACTCATGCCCACTCGCCATAGCTGGACATATCTCTATTTTGCTTTCCTACAGGTGGAGATTCAACAGGATGATGTGTGGGCCTTGCAAGTCCCACCCCCACACACACAACCTGCTCAGTCTGCAGCTCCAGCCATCACCCTGGAGTAGGACTTCCAAGTTCCACCTGCAATGCCATCCCACAGAGATGCATGCCATGGTGGGGATCCTCAGTCCCCTTCTCTGTGGTCCCAGGGAGGAAGCGAAAGGAGTGTTCACACTTCACCATGGCTCACAGTTCAATAAAGTCTGTGTTGTGCCACAGCTGTGTCTCTGTCCACTTGGTTTAGACTACATGACAGGGCCTCCAAACTGCTCCCTGCCCCACTCCCTCCCCAGCTCATCTGTCACTCCCTCTGAGGGCTTCAGTCAGCTTGTAGTGCTGGTTAGAGCACGAGATTAGATCTGGAAGACCCAGATGCCATTCCCCATTTGTTCCACGGAAACTAGGTAGGTGGCCTTGGGCCAGATGCACACCCTCAGCCTAACCAACCTCACAGGGTTGTTGTGAGCATGAAATGAAGGAGAGGGGAATGATTGAAGCCACTTGGGGGGGGGGAAAGGTCACCAATAAATTAAGTGCACAAATGAGATTCATTACTGTCTGTCTGTCTGCTCCAGAAAGGGGGAGCCTTCTATCACCCAGGGGGAAGACATTTCTGAAAATGACACTGTGGGGGCAGGGGACCATGGGGGTTCCCAGAGTCAGTGGGGGGGGAGCCAATGCAGTGGGCAGACTCAATGTTTTTGAAAGGGGTGGGGCTTGGGGGTTGTCCATTGGACTTACGGGATACAAGAATGATCCATGACTCAAACGATTTCCATCACAATACATCACATCTACATCACTACACATGGAGGTCATGATGAAAGCAGAATGGGTTTGCCTTGACAGTCTCTGGGCAACGATTGCTTTGGAACAGGAAAAACAGCGCCCAGAGTAGAATGATGGTCATTCCAAGTCCAAGACCACCTCTGCTCCATTTGAGGAGGGAATTGGAGGATCTGAGGGTGCTGCTGCATGCCCCTACATCTGAGGCCACTGGCAGGTGTGGTGCAGGAGTGTGTTCAGAAAATGACTGCTTGAACCCCTTCCCCACTAACAGGTGCCCGGATCAGCTGATAGGAGTTGGCTTCTTTAAATGAGTGGAGGGTGTGATCCTGGAAACAAGCACAACTCCTGCAGCTCCTGTGGCTCACCCCTCTTCACCCCCTGCCTGAGATGGACACTGGACTCCACCCCTGTGCCACATGCCCCCTGATTGGTTCTGGCAGCCCTGTCCATCATAGTGCCTCCACCTCCACACATCATCTCCACTAACTGCCAGGGTGCAGTTGCTATAGACCCTACCTAGGTTATGAATAGAAAACACTGTGAATGCACTGACTTTGTCTCTTGGCTAATGCATAAATTATGCCTTAAGGGAATGGACTAGCACCACCCAAGTTGCATGGTGGCTGGCCACCGCAGTTCAGGTGTGGCTCAAGATTGCTCTGTTGAATGTTTTATGTAGGGTTGAATCTTCTTGTAGCACAGCACGAAGAATGTGCAGAGGTGGCCCTGTCCCTGCTTTCCTTTTCCCCTCAAATGATCTGAACATACTGAGGATCAGGAAGCCCTGATAAAAAGGCACATGGTGGAACTGCAATGGGGAAAAAAAACCCTGGGTACACTGCCCCCCAGGGCCGGCTCCAGGTGTCTGGGTGCCCTAGGCAGGACAGCCTGGGGCCCCCCACTGGGGATGACAACCTCCCGGTGGGGCCTGCAGACTGGGGGCCATGGCGGAGCGCTGGCTTTCCTGGGGGCTCTGCAGCTGCGGGCCCCCCAGGAAAGCCAGGGAAGGGGGTGGCGGTTCTAGCCGCTGCCCCCTCCCTCAGAGCGCCGGCTTTCCTGGGGGCTCCACAGCTGTGGGCCCCCCAGAAAAGCCAGGGAAGGGGCGGGGGTTTAAGCTGTCGCCCCTTCCCTCCCAGCACCGGTTTGCTTGGGTGCCCCTACAGCCGGCGCGCTCTAGGCGAGCACCTAGCTCGCCTAGTGGGCGAGACGGCCCTGCTGCCCCCTTTTCTTTTGTGTGAATAGAAAGCTTCCACCGCACTTCCTTTGCCAGCACAAGAGGGAGGGGAAGTCATTCTGCCTGATTCTCCCTCCACCCTCAGTGATGTAGTGAATTTGTTTATAAAGGTGCCATGGTCCACAGTAGGGGATTTTTAAAGTATGCATGTAGCTGAAGATGGTGATGATCTCTTTTTTCAAGCTCATTCTGCTTGCTACCATACAAGCCACTCCATTGCCTGTTCTTTTTTTAAGTTTCTTACTTAATATATCCAGGACTGGATTTGCAAACTGATCTGAGAATCCCCCCCCCCCCATAAAAATCTAAACTGCTACTCCTTGGGAACAAGATATATGTGGGTTGTGAAGTACAGGAATGAAATGCTGAGAGGGGCAGTCTGACCAATCCAATTTGGAAGACAAATGTCTTCCTCCTAAATATCACTTTCATGATATCACTATCAAGTTAGGAGTGGCATGTCTTCAAACTGTGGCACAATCAAACACTGTAACATACAGTAATCTGTAAGATGAGTAAGCTTCACTGGCCTCAATGAAGGAAGCCTTCAGATAGTATAAGCATTTATAATGAGTTCAGGACTCACCATTCAATACCTTAATAAGCTGAAATCCAATTCTGGGCATGCTTTAAGATGACATATTCAAATATTAGAACAGGCTGTGGAAATAATGATAATTTAAGAAACTGTCATTTAAGAAACTGCCTGCACTGCTTTTCTATGGATTGAAAAACATTCTTTGCACTGAAAAATTGGTAAACAAAATAAGATGGCCACAAATTAACATGATCTTGACATGTGAACCTTATTATTTTTATCAGAAACTGTATTGTCTCTGTACTACCATAGAACTTTTTAAATGTAGATGAGTGTGTGCTTGCAACTATCATGTCCCCTAGAAACTTGGGTTATTTATTTAATTTAGTTTAAATATTTATAAACTTGCCTATCTCCTATAACATCAGGATCCAAGGTAGGTAATATTCAGAGATACAATATCTGTGTGTGTGTGTGTGTGTGTGTGTGTGTGTGTGTGTGTGTGTGTGTTGTGTGTGTGTGAACAGTGGCTTGGATCTCACCTAAATTTCCCATTCAACAGAAGGGATTTCTAACAGCAGAATGCAAACTTTATTTCTTCTCCCTCCCGCTGCAGGCCAAAATGTCTCTGAAATAAACCTCCTAGGGGATGGAAGAACTCCCAAGGACAGAAGTAGGAGTTGGAAGTCTGCTGTAGTGGGAGGGAATAGGCAGAAATCACTCATCCTTCCAGCCACAGAAATATTAGGCAAGATCTTGCCCTGATCTGGATACCCCAGGCAAGCCTGATCTCATCAGATCTTGGAAGCTAAAGAGGGTCGACTCTGGCAAGTACTTGGATGGGAGACCTCCTTGGAATACCAGCAGTCGGGAGGCGGGGAGAAGGCTTTATTCAGCCACCTCTCTGAATATCCTCCAGGCCTCCAGTAGGGGTCAGTCACCAGAGGTCACCATGACTTCCAGGTGTACACACACACACTCACATGTGTGCACACACATAAACACATGCACATACTAAAAATACTCCGCCAAAAAAGAAATATTAGGCAAGACCCAATCCCCTATCAGAAAGGACTATCTAATAGTTTACTAGCTTTATGAATGTCAAAGGTTCAAACTGGCATGCATTTTAGTTCATTTTTCCCCTATGGTTTGTTTGTTAAACCAGAACTCATCTTCTGGATTGGAGCTAAATCATTCAAATGCCTTGACACATACTGGTGTTGTCACTTTTTGTCAGAAGCCCTAACTTAGTCAGCCAAACACCAGGTCTTGTTGTTCAAGCAAGAATAGTGTTTATTGTTAAGCTGCAATGGAAAGGTTACTGGAGCAGATACATTGTTCAGAATAACTTGGTTACACAAAGCAGGCAGTTATACAGGAAAGGGGGTGAATGGGGACCCCCTCTCTACCAATCAGGGAATAACATGCGAATGGGAATCGAAAGTTACTACGCTAATGAAGTTCCCACCGCCCCCATTATTCTCAGCAAAGCTGCAGCTTTGAAAGCGATAGGAAAGCTCGCAGCCTGTCTCCTCCAAGGTCAGAATGTTAAGTCTACCCAAGATAGAGCCTGCCAGATTCACATTCCATTCTCACACACCAGGTGCATAAATCTACACCCCCACGATCCCAACCTCCCGCCCTCCACGCCGCCATGGCGCCCATAGCCATCCTCCCCTCCCCTCCATCCATCATGGCAGGACTACCTGACACTTTTGGTCTTTTCACCACCTTCTACTCAGAAACTTGGCTGCTATTCCAGTCTGCACTGAGGCAAGGATAGTGGTGGATAACAAGACAGAACGTCCACAACATAATTAATGTAAAATTATAGCTAAGACAACTGAACTTTATGGTGCAGATTGTGGTTTGACAGCCTACCTGTAATGAGTGGAGCATTAATCCAATCACATTAAGTACAGTTAGTTTGATTACAGCACAGTTTCCTGTCTAAATGTCTGAACTGAGCCAAAAATATGAATCAAAACAAATTAAAACATTGTAAACAAATAAGCAAGATTATTTTAACAATCATTTTAGTTATACTTTTACTTGTAGAACCAAATAAGTGTGCTGTAGAGCTACTAAGGGTGCGTTCAGACGGATCTTTTGATCTGCCATAGGAACGACTCCCTTGCGGATCAAAAATGCACGACCAGACAGAAACATCTGCGAAATATTCCGGTCCCATAGGCATCCCGTTCTGCTGCGCCTCCAATCCTGATTTAAAAAGTAGCAGTTTCAATGTAGGGTTTTCGCTTACCCGCGCAACAACTGCAGACTTTCTTCCGTCTGGTCACTCCATTAGCGCGCGATGCTCCCGTCGGCTTGGTCTGACGTCAGACCGAGCCGACGGGGGCGCGATTTTTAAAAAATTGAAACCCCATGTGCGCTTTAACGAGGAAATGCATTCAGCGATAAGCGCTACGAGGAATGTAATATTCATGCTTATTTCTTTTAGGGACAAGATGTTACCGCGAAGGGAGATGGAGGGGGGGAAGGACTGTTCTAACTTGCAAAATAGTCCCTCCATTGATCATGATGGCAAGGGGGAGGACCGGGACTTTGCTGAAAACCCTCCGCGATCGCCTCAGTTCTCCAAGGAGGCGCAGCCTTGCCTATGCGAATGTACAAAACTTTTTTTAAAAAAATCCTCGGTGGATGCTGTGTAGACAAATCACGGTGGGAACAACGCGCGGTGAGGCTATTTCATGGGGGGCGTCTGGTCGTGCTAGGCTGGATTAAAAAAATCGGGATAAAATTTTAGGAGGGCTCATGGCGCGATTGACTGGCCGTCTGAACGCAGCCTAAGATGACTCAACAAGATTAAAATTAAAATATCAAATTATGCCTGGGACTTTTGTTAACTGGTAAATTTGTATTTTTTTTCCTTTGGTTCTTTCCTGTTATTTTGTAATAGGTTAGGTAGTTTTGGTTCCCTGTGTTCTAAATTTACATTAGAGAGTCAAAGAACTGTCAAAATTATAATGCCCTCAGTGAACAAAATAATTGTACCAGCATGCTAACATTTCTTGGGTTTGTTGAAACCCATTTACTTAGCTTCTCATCCCAGTCCTCCCCCCATTTTCTTTAGAAATGTATCCTTTAAGCCATTTGACAGCTAAGAAGGTGGAAACATGACTCATACCTTCTCCGTTTTGTTTATAGGCTTACCCTTCTTAGAGCGACAGTTAAGAAAATGGAAACATGCTATCCACAAAATGAATCCATCGTTCAAAAAACGTTTCTGACCTGTACTACTAAAACAGGGGGGGAAATGTATTATTTTGTACTGTAGGGCTAAAAGAAGTGGCACACAAGAGTCGCTGTTCTAAATGTGGCCATTTTTTTAATGCACAAACTTTTTTTATAAGGGTTTCTCTGAAGAGATAAAAAAAAAAAGGCATGGAGAGTTTGTGGTCATATGGCCAAACTGTGTACCTCACAGAAGACATTTCCCCAAATTTAACTGGAATTATTTTTCTTGAACAGACTTCGCGCTTTTAAAAAAGTATCCTGTTCATTTTTTCCTAATAATTGTATACAACAATGGAATAAGATTTACTGTAAGTTTTTTTTTAAAAAAATAATTTATTGGATAATATTCACTCTTTATTTTTCTGGTTTCTTAATACATATTTCATACATGCAGTTTGGAGCTACCCTTGCCTGTCACCTTCCATTGCAGGGCTGTGCAACAAATATAATTGGGTAAAACTATAACAAACTAAAAATATAACTCACATTTTAGGACAGCAAACATTCCTAAGGCCTTGGTGAAGATTAGTTTTTCAATCGAGTAGCAGCAAATTATTTGAAGTCATCAAAGCATAGGGGGAATTTGGTTTCCACCTTTGAAATGTTCCTTGAAATATCTGAAGGAACGTGAAGGTGATCTGCACAGAATACCTGCTGGTACCCTTAAAATACCATGCTGAAACATCAGTGCCATAAATAGCCTCTGTAAGGTGACACTTAGTGAATGTCACCCAAGCTTAGTGAACTAAACTGTAATTTGCCCATTAATCTCAAGTACTTCAGCTAACATGGACTAATAAAAGCTAAATTTTCTAGTACCCATGAAAACCTCATAAGTGCTGCTGTATTTTTACAAATCAAAAGAATTATCCCAACAAAATTATTTTTAAGATACAAGAAAAAAAAACCAATGAAAGGGTAATTCAGGGGTCCCCACCCTTTTTAGCCTGCAAGCAGTGATGTATATCCCCCTACAATGGCCACCACAGAGGACAGGGCCAAATCCCAAATGGCCACTATTGTACCATAGAAAACTCTTCCATTCAAATGAGGGCAGCCAATAATAATGGCCCCTTCCACCTTCTGAAAAGTTTGAAGGGTTCCAGGGGAAGTAGTGGTGGGCACCACATTGTGGGACCCTGGGGTAAGGGCTCAGAGTGGCCACATGAGCAGCCAGATGGCAGCATTGCACATGTCATAAGGCATTAATGTGACCATATGAAATCTATGCACATAGTTCCTGCAGGCAGGCAGGAAATATTAAATGGCAGGCAGGCAGGCAGGCAGGAAAGAAATATTAAATGGCAGCCAAAGTGTCAGCAGGGAATGTGAAACAACCAAGTACAGGAGGGAATTTTAACATGTTCTCCCAAGCTAATTTTTCAATTTTCACAATTCCCTCCCCTGCCTCTAAACTGTTATTTAAAACAAGTAGTCTCCTGGGGTCACATCAACTTTAGGATAACTGCACCATGACAATAGATTAAGGTGGGTAGCCATGTTGGTCTGAAGCAACAGAACAAAGTTTGAGTCTAGTGGCATCTTTAAGACCAACAAAGTTTAATTCAAGGTATAAGGTTTCATTTGCAAGCACACTTCAAACAAGAGATATAAAAAACTGCCAGTGCCATTTCTTCCTTTTTAAAGCATGAGTTTCTTCAACACAACAAACATCATGAAAATATTAGTACTCTTTTAAAAGCAAGTGTGACCAGGAATGACTAAACTGCCCTGAGTTGTGGGGGGATGGGTTCAGAAATCTTACTCCCAGCTTTTGGTGGGGTGCCATTGACACCGGCGCCAATGGTGAAGAGTCTGGGAGTGACCCTGAATGCCTCCCTTTCTATGGAGGTCCAGGTCACTACAGTTGCCAAGTCAGCCTTTTATCATCTTCAGCTGGTCAGATAGCTGGCCCCCTACCTTTCCTCCCAGGACTTGGCAACAGTGATCCATGAATGGTCACTTCTATGCTTGACTACTGCAAGTCACTCTATGTGGGCCTACCCTTGAACCTGATCTGGAAGCTTCAGCTGGTACAAAATACAGCAGCACACTTGCTGACCGGGATGTCTGTGCAGGCTCACATTCAGCCAATGCTGCGCCAGGTTATGGTATCAACCTTTAGGGCCCTACATGGCCAGGGACCAGCATACCTGTGGGACTGGCTCTCCTGTATGTGTCTGAAGAGCCTTGCACTCTTCTGAACAGGACTGTTTAGTGGTCCCTAGCCCAAAGGACATCTGCCTTTCCTCAACCAGGACCAGGGCCTTTTCTGCCCTGGCTCCGGCCTGGTGGAATATGCTCCCAATTGAGATCAGGGCTCAGTGGGATTTGTTGCAATTCTGCAGGGCCTGCAAAATGGAGCTATTCCATCAGACCTTTGGTTGAGGCAGTGGACATCAAATAACATTGGCCTCCCCTGCTTTCAGTTGCTCCATGGCATTATTTATATTAAATGACACCGGGAGCAGCTGATTTATACCATGGAAATGCTCCACTGTCCCTACCTAGCATGGATCTAGTGCATACTGGAACAAAACTAATCACAATCAGGTATTTTAAACTGGTCTCTTAAATGTTAAATCTGTTAGAATTAATTTTAATGTGCTGATGTTTTATGGAATTGTTGTATATTATGATGTAAGCCGCTCTGAACCCACTTGCAGGGTAGGGTAGGGTAAAATTCCCAATAATAAACAGGCAAACAAACACTCTGAAGTATGCTTCTGTGCATGCGTTGCCCAATGGACTGAGATGTAAGACTAGGGTTACCAGGTCCCCCTGGCCACTGGCAGGAGATGAGGGTTTAGGGTTGCCAGTTCCAGGTTGGAATACTCCCGGAGATTTGGGGATGGAGCCTGACGAGGACAGGGACCTCAGTGGAGTACAATGCCATAGAGTCCACAATCCAAAGCATCCATTTTCTCCAGTGGAACTAATCTTTCTAGTCTGGAAATAAGCTGTAATTCCAGGAGATCCAGAAGGCTGGCATCTCTATGTGAGACTGCAAACATGAATGATGTATGTGGTTCAGCACTGTACTCCATTGCTTGTGTATGCCATTTCCTGTTACTGAACTGGAGCACAAAGGAGGCTATAACCAAGACAATTGGCAGTATCAGTGTTAACAGTGCCAGTCAGCTGTGTGGCAGTACTTGTGACAGGATTCTTAAGAACAGGCTTGCTGGATCTGGCCTGGAATTCTCTTTCCAACAGCAGCTACTCAAAGTCTCCTGGGTTTTCTGTAAGTATGTTATGGCTGTATTTTGTTTTCAGTCTGCTTTTCTAAGACTAGGGTTGTAGAACATGGCATTTCCATAATAAGGGCATGATGTTATATAGTATATATAAAATATTCTTCAGTGTCCCTGGCACCTGGGATGCTGCTGTAACAGACTTTTGGGCCCCATATGTTGGTATGAAGGGGAGAAGGAACAAAGATTCAAAGGTAATTTCTATCTATCACTTTCACCACTTCTGCAGCAGCCACAGTCAGGTAAATGTCAAACTGTCTCAGGGATTAATTCTTTTCTGTCTTGGGTTACAACTGGGGGAGAAATGACACCCAGTCCAAAACGTGTGTCCACTGTGAGCATGGCACATTTTTGTTCCATATTTGATAAGAGTTCTGGCCACCTCACCAGGGCTCAGCATGATGAAACCTGACAGGGTGCATATGCCACGGAGATCTTACAAGAAGAAGCAGTACGGCCTGTACATAGATTTTGATCAAATGCTCCTACTACCTCTTAGAACATAACAATGCTCAGTAGACTTCCTGGAGGAGAGAACTGCATAGTATTAGGGCTAACACTGAAAATAACTTCTCTGTCTTTATGCGCCCTTGAACTTGGCTCAGTGTACTTCCAGCTGACCTTCGGGGTTATAGTAGGCTCATCATTGCCCATTTTACCCTGTAGCTTACACATGCTATTCTGTGCAGCAAACTGCAAATCTCTCTTGCTCTTCCTAATGCAGGGTATTTTTTCAAGTGGAACAGAATATTTTTATTTCAAGTGGTGTAACAGCTGCTTGGGGACACGAGATTTTTTTGTTCTGTGCACTGAGAATGATTTTTATGCAATAGATTTTCCAAACCCTAAAGTTTGCCTATATGGTGCCAAGTAATTTAAGTGCATACTAACAAGCCAATCATTGCAGGAATGCTTCCTGCTTTTATTTAACATTTTGTTTCACTCCCACCTGACCTATTTCTACCTGCAGCAGCCTGTTTCAGCTGCACTGCAGGCTGTTAGGTAGTGATATTTTTCATTGATTTCAGAATACCACCCTGGACTAAACTATACAATAAAGGGAAAATGCAAGATTATCACTCCAAAGGTAAGCTGTTAAAGGATTTGGTGATGTTAATTATACATCAAAAACAAAAATGCCTCCCATGTGTGATGTCTTTGTTGGAAGACCCAGATGCAATGTCCCTGTGCCTCAGCCTCCAAGAAGCAAGTGACCAGAGAGTTACCGATAGATAGGCAGACAATAAGCATCTTCTGTCTTTACTCTTCTGTCACTGAACCCTTTGATGTGTAGATTGCTACTCTTAGGGAAACAACTTCCTTCTCTCTCCCTCTTCCTCCCTCCCTCCCTCTCTCTCTTCTTGCACACACGCAAAGAGGGAGGACACCTTTCCCCATTTTTTGCACCATGGATGCAGAATGCCTCTCTGAATCCACATCCATCATTAGCTAGATAGAATAGAATCTTGTCACTGTCTCTAAGCTGCACTATCCAGTATGTAGTTCCTAAACAAAGTAGTTATCATTTTCTTTTAAATTGATAAGTGGCTCTGTGTAACTCTGTAGTGAACAAGCATATGCTGAACAAAGGAGCTCTGCTGTGTTTTGAGCCTTTAGTGGACTCTGAAACTTTAGCAAGAGATCTAGACTAACATACCAAGAGACACCATGAGCTTTTTCAGATCCAGTCACAACAACAAACTTCTGTCAAAAATGGAGATATATTTGAGAGGAGATAGGTGGAGCATAACAAGAGGGTCTCAGTTGATTACTTGCAGCATTCCATAATTAAGAAGGGTACATTTACACATCAGTCTCAAATTTTGATACATTTATTTGCTTCACTATGGCCCCGTCCACACTGAGCATTTGCCCCGCTGAAGGCACGGGAGCCCTGTGGACTTTCCGTGCGCGTTCATACAAGCACATCTGGGAGGCGTAGGGCTCCCATGGCCAACCCGCGGCTTCCCTCCGAAAACGCGGAGTAAAAAACTAGTAGGTCCGAGGTACTAGTTTCTGGAAACCCTGGGGCAAATGCTGGCATCTGATCGCAGGAGCGCTGGTATCCCGCGGCTTCCAACGCCCGCCCATGTCCCCGGGGTTTCCGGATGTTGTAACTTTCCCTGGGATGCGCACCAACGCTGGACAGTGCATGCGCACACACAAGTCACCAACAGCAGCCCCCCCCAACGGCGCATGCGCACTTCGCACTTGCGTGGTCTGCTGTGCTGCTGTTTTGCCGCGCTACAGCAGCGCGGTGTGATCGCAGTGCAGAGCTGGAGCGTGGCAACCCAGTGGTCCGTGAGATCGGGCTACCGCGCCTTATTTAGCTCCGGGGCAAACTGCCATGCCTTTCCCCCACGTTTTCTGGCCCGTATGACCGGGGCCTATGTTTTCCACCAGAATTAAATCCAAACAAATGGTGATCATATAAACTAAGCTTGTTATTCCTGCTTGGTCCTTGCATCTGTTAAACATTTTCATTATGCTGTATGCTAATTTGCTGCTCACCCTCTACCTATATGTATGGACTAGCGACTTCCATTTCAATGTATCTGAGGAAGTGTGCATGCATACAAAAGCATATACCTTGAATAAAACTTCGTTGGTCTTAAAGGTGCCACGGAATGTGTATTTTATTTAGATGGGCAAGTTCTGCTTATGACTGCACTCCATAAAACTGAAGTATAGCCAGAAATTTTTTATTTATACTGTAGTATCTCAAAAAGCAGAGGGTCAGCGTATAAGACAGATATATGTATATATATGGCAAAGGAAACTCACTCATAAGCATTCACTGTCTGCACTACAGATCACACACAGTGACCAATACAAGAATTAGCTTGTCCAAGACATGATTGCAAACCAGTAAGCCAGTCTGCAAGCCTGGTGTGTGAAAAACCAAACTACGGTTTATGATAAATCAGAGGTTTAAGTCATAGCACACAGAAAGTGTAAAAACACAAGGATCATTAACATAGTTAAAATGAGAGTTTAGCATTATGCTTAAACTAGGAGCAAGGCCCATTGCAGTAGCAATGCAATGGGCTCTAGAAAGGGGGGGCTTTTTTGGGGGGGCCAGCCCCCACCTTGTAGCCACTCCTCAGATCCCAGGTGTGCCATGGTGAGGTGACATCCTGGCAGAGGTGCCTCCACCACAGTTAGGCTGCACCATCTCCATGTGGGCCCCTGACCCTGTCGCCTCTGCTCAGTGCAGCTGCAGTGCTGCCGCTGGCCACCTCCCTCCCTTTCCTCCCCTCCCCTCAGACTCCTTGGCCTGTCACCACTGTGGCTGGGCTGAGGAGAGATGGAGACCATGGTGGCAGAGCAGAGCACACAGCAAGGTAGGTGGCAGTGCTCTCGGCTCGTGCTCCTCTTCCACCTCTCTCCACCTGGGGCCTGGCTCTCCACAGTCCTCAGACGATTGGGCAGACACAGGAGGGAAGCACGAGGAGGCTGTGGCCAGAGTCTTATGAGGAAGTCGGTGGCAGCGCAGCCCCGGCTGGCTTGGCCTGTGGCCAGAGGGAGCAAGCAGGCCATGGTGAGGACAGGCGGGCCCATGCTCTTCCCGCTTGAGACGTGGATGTCTGGCTGGCTGCGCCCACTGGAGGGCCCATCTACTCCAGCGTCTCCCTATAGGCAAGACACTGGCAGGGGCTTCTGTGGGCATGTTCTGAGTGGCAGTTCATGTGGCGAACTGATTTTGGGGTGCATAGAACCTTGCCAGATGAAAATACTTTTATAATATAAGGAGAGATCAACAGTGACAATAACAGTGTGAAGCGTGAACAAGAAAGTCCTCACCTCAGCCAAGAGACAGAATAAAGAGGGTCTCAGCCTCACCCCCATCCCAACTTCCATACAGATATAAACTAATTCTCTGTCTAAAGAACTATATAACATAAACACCCAATTTATATTGTTATGAGCAGCTGAAGAGGTATTTATGAAACAAAAGTAGGGCTGTCAACCTGCGGATGGGAAATTCCTGGAGATTTGGGAGGTAGTGCCTAGAGAGGGCATGTTTTGGGAAGGAGAGGGAGCTCAGTGGGACCTAATGCCATAGCATCCACTCTCTAGTGCAGCTATTTTCTCCAGGAAAACTGATTCTGTTGCCTGGATATCTATTGTAATTCCAGGAGGCCTCCAGGCCCCACCTGGAGGCTGATAATCTTACAACAGTATGACATTGCAAACTACATACTGCAAAGAAAGATGACAATTCATCTGACCTATTATTTATCAATGAAACCTGCTTCAATAGAGGCAAATTTAGACATTTGCTATGCACTTACTCTCCAGTATCCCTATGTAATTCAATATACTAGATTGAATCCAATGGAGCATTTTTGCAGATGAGGGACAAAAAGGGGGGGGGGGGCCTTAACCCTGAAACCTGGGATCCAGAACCTAAAAAGGTAAGTCAAACAGAATAGAGGGGCAACAATAAAATCTTAATTTATATAGTATGAAAAGATACATGTATTTATTAACAAAGAATTAAAAAGCATATAAGGGCTCAATCACACTGCATGTAAAAATGCCAAAATTCAGCACACAAGGGCCAATGGACTTGACCTGATGAGTTTTGGCCTATATAGGCCTTCTTCAGAGGTCAAACATAATGAGGAGCATATTGGCTTATATCATAGTACACTACAATCAAACAATTATGTAACATAGATACACGATGGACCAGGAAAGAATTGTTCCAGACTGAAACCACTAGACACAGAATAAAAGTATAAATGAGGCCTCCAAAGATGCAATCACATGCCAAGTGATGTTTCACTGGTAATAATTTCTGGTCTAGAAATGCCTTCCAAAGATTGTTTAGCCAAAGCATCCTCAGTAAAATCGTCCTTAAGCAAAGAGCAGTCTTTGGCAGATCCTCCCCTCTGCAGAAACTCCCCATTGGATGCAAGCCACTATTTACAGCCAACCACGTCTACAAACATGATATAGACCAGAGGTGTCAAACAAGGCCCGGGAGCCAGAACCCTTATGCAGCCGACAAGCAACTAGTGCAAGGGAGGGAACAGGAGATTGCTTGGGATAGGGGTGGGCAGGCATAGCCACTCCAATTGTGGCTTCAGTATGGCAGAACACTCTCATCTACAGTAGACAAACCACTGGCACTCCAATCCCCCCATATGGGTTTTCCTTTGCACCCCCATCCCAGGAGGCCTCACAGTGAGGATACACCAACTTGGAGCTTACCAGCTGCTGTCCTTTATACAGTTTATATCTCCAGTACCTGGCATTATGGCACATCTGGCCCAGCCCGACAAAGTGGCATTTATTTCAGATTCGGCCCTCATAACACCTCTGATACAGACCATTTTATTGTTTTGTTTTCAATTTACCAAAGTTACCATCACCAGACTTTATGTAACTGTGCCATTCTCATAGACAGAGAAAAAGCCACATTTTAACGGCTTACTATCCAAGGGGAATCTGTGTGCAGAGAGTTAGAGAACAAGATTGCTAGAATTAAAAATACAGAGAGGAAAAAGCAGAGAACCTGCAAAATCTTGAAACCAACAGATTAGGGTATGTGATAATAAAACAGCAGAAACATACTTGTGAAACAAAAGTCTACTATAATACTATAATATGCCATCCCTTAGAGTGATTGCTGTATACTGAGATACAATCATTTTTCAATTTTTATAAAGAATGAAACAGCACTGAAAAAAAGACCTTCAAGAAGAACAATGGGCAGCAGCTGCAACATTCTCCTTTCAATTTTCAAAAAAGAGACAGAGAAAAGGTGACCTGATTGAGAAATGTAACTCAGCGGCAGTAACTTTGACCCATCCTTTTTCAATAGAAGTGAGGTGCGCCCTGACTGAGAAAACAGTGGTTAGATAGCTGAGGAAACAGGATCCAGCTGAGCTCTACCAGGCAATAAGCTTCTCTGCTGGTTCTTCTTCAATGAGTGACAAATGGACCTCAGGACCCCCCCCCCCGGAGAAAAATCTGTTTCTCCTCTTCTCTCTGGTGAGCAGAAGTAACTGAAAAACTGAATGAAGGCTGTAGGATTTTATGGCTGCCATACTGTTCCATCTTTAGCTGGCATATGGTAAAAAATCCTTACCTCTTGGCAGGACAATACAGACACCCAAGGCAATCCAGGAAAGTGTAATGACATTGTCTGTCTGTATTTACAGGGGGAGAAGAACATTAGTCCAGTATGCAGTAGAAGTAATTTCCCTCTCTCTGGGCCTTGCACTGAATTCCCAAACTGAATTTTGAAATAAGAGGAGTTAAAAAAATAATCTTGACATTCAATAGATTTCTACAGGGGGGAATTCTGAGAGGAAATGTGGACATCGTGGATCAAAACTATAAATAGTTATGGAAATTATGAATAAAGGGAATGTTGTTAAAAATGGTTGAGTTACAGCCTTTTAAAGGAGCTAAATAAAATATGCTGGATAGACTTGCATAAGTGTCTTTGAAATATTAGATGTAAAAATCAGCAACTGCAACTTGCATAAGTGTTTGAGCCAGTAATATACAAATGCACTTTATAAACAAAAGTTTAAAATACATTAGATACATCAGTAAATACATTAGATACATCAGTGACAAGCTAACTGAGCCCATTGCTCAGGAGGTAAAGATTTTCCGAGCTGGGGAAGCCGTTTTCAGTGCCTGGTTTGCGTAGCTATCACTGGGCTTGGAACCCTTGACAAAGAGAGTCCGTAGGCTTTCTGTGGAGGCTTCTTTTGTTCAGTGATCTCTGGAGGTGTCCAACCATTATAGTTGGAATGGCTATGTTACCCAAACGACGTATGTATCTGTCTTTACACGCAGGATATGATTGCCAGAATTCATATAAGTGTGGTAGATGCAGAACTCCTACTGACCACAACACAGTCCCACATAAGCAAATCTTTGTTCTTTCCTTGCTGTGTGCTAGCATGGACATGAACCAGCTAATGAACTAAAGTTCATCATGAATTTTGGGCTGTTCAGAGTTTGCAAACCAAAGTTTGTGAATTGAAAAACTGTGATAAACTACCACAAATTTTGGAGCCATTCATGGTGGGTTGTGACAGTTTGTGAAGAGCAGAAAACAGGGGTTTGCCCCAGCTTTCTTCTCTCCAGGAGAAACAGCTGACCAGCCGGGAGCTCCCTGCCACTCAGCTGTTTGGTTTAAATGGAGCCACCTAAACCACTGCTTCTTTCTGCTCCCTGTAAGACTGTGTATCCTGAAGATGTCCATGCAGTGTGGATTCCAGTAGCTCAAACTGGCACTAGTAAATTCCTTTAAATGGCAACACAACACATTGTGACTTAAAACTGCAAATCGCTCCAAGAAAAAATGCTCCACTTGTGTAATCCCGTAAACTGGGTAGAAGTAACATAATAGAATCCCATGTAC
This sequence comes from Gekko gecko, assembly GCA_029375565.1. NCBI lineage: Eukaryota > Metazoa > Chordata > Lepidosauria > Squamata > Gekkonidae > Gekko > Gekko gecko. The sequence continues at coordinate 55,848,081 of JAPDNY010000003.1, read as the reverse complement.
ATACCTATACAACTCAATAAGTGGGAAGTGGTGTGATTTTTGCATAAAGTTGTACAGGGGATTCTTTTATGGGATTCCTGATGTTTTCATTATTTAGAACCTGCAGTTGCATTGTATATTTATTTTGTATTGTTAATTAGCTTTAGTCTTGAAGCTTTATATTTTTGACTCTGATGAAGATTGGAAAGGTGAACCTTACCTATGAAACATGTCAGTCTGTTGTGTCTACTCAAATGACATTCACTGTTACTTGTCACATTGTGTCGGGTTGCTGTTTAAAGGAATTTACTAGCACCTGTTTGGGCTACTGAAATCTACACTTCGCTGAGAAGCAATGTTATATTTTTGTGACTTGGACTTTGAAATTCTTTTGTCAATAATGTGCATTACCAATCTCCTTTGACATTTTTAAATAACTGTTGATTCTGTAATTCATGGATATTTCTTATTTATTCATAATTCTATACAAAGATACAGAAAAATTCACCAGTGTGTTACAGGTTTGAAAAAAATAATGTATTGAAAAAAAATTGCCCATTAGATAGTGTTTCATGAGTTAGGATTTATTTATACACAGTGGTTTTTGTGTTTCCTAGTAATATGAATCAACAGCAATACAGAAAGAGAACATGATTTTACCGAAGAATATGACAGCTTCTTTATGTCAAGATTATTTTCAGTTCCCTTTCAGTATGAGAGGACTCCCCATGGTTTTCAATAGTTGTTTTCCACAAAGGAATAGAAACCGTTAGGAAAAAATGAACATATCAAACTTTTTTTTTTAAGAAGGAATTACTTGCTACACATTATCGATAAATGTTCTGTGCCGAGAAAAGAGGCATTCACAGATATTAGAGCTGTGGATTGATTTGCTTCAGTCCAATTCCAAAAGAAACTCGAGGCAGGATTGGCTGGCAAAGATGCAGCTATCCAATGGGAAGGCAGATAAGGATGGTTAATTATTCCTCCCTCAACTCATGCTACAGCTTTTGCCTCTTACTACCAACCCACCCACCCAGCATTCATATCACAGGACTAGCCAGTTGCTGTTTGGGGCCAAGCAGGAATTTTGGGGGCCATTTCCCAGACTGGCACTTGGACAGAGCCTCTTTTTTTGCTTGCTTCATGATGTCCAGGCTGGTGGTAATATTAATTTAATAAATAAATTTAGGATTAACTAGGTCTGCTCTTTGACTGTTTAGGTCATAACAAGTTTAGTGGGGATAGGGCAAGTTGCTCATTTAGGTAGGGATAAGCAGTAAGCACTTTGAGCCACTGGATGCAATACAGGGCATGTCCTGAACAGACCAGCATTTGTTGGATGGTGGGATGGGGCATCGGAAGGAGTGCCTTTTGTGGTGAGCAACACCTTCCTGAACCTGGTAGCAGCTCAACAGTGCATCAGTATAGGGGGCTGGGCACCTCTATGTGGGAGTGAGGATAAAAAAGGCCAATGGTAGATGTCGGCTGAGTCTGGAGCTATGGTGAATTTACCAGAACAAAGCAGTCATGGATAGGTTGCCTAGCACTGATTGCCCTAAATTAAATATTAGTATAATTAATTATGTAGATCAGCAGATTTGAGTAAATTTAAATAAACCAGTTAAACCCACACTATTGGCACAAGTCTTCATTTGGGGTACTGGGGCAAAAGTTAAATCAAGGGGGAGATTAACACTGGTCTAGTCAAAGTTCAGCTGGTAAACATCTTAATAACCAAGATACCATACATCAGGATGAGCCAAATCACAGTAAACAAATTGCCATGGTGCTCCACGGATCAACATCTCCTGGAGGTCCCTGGCCCAAAAGACATCCGTCTTGCCTCAGCCAGGGCTTTTTCTGCCCTGGCCCCTGCCTTGTGGAACATGTTCCCCATTGAGATCAGAGTCCTGTGGGATCTTCTTCAATTTTACAGGGCCTGTAAGATGGAACTGTTCCATCAGGCCTTTGGCTGAGGCAGCGGATGTCCAACGTATGGCCATCCTGAGTTTCTTGTCACCCATTTAACAATTGCTGGCCATTATTTACATCTTACCATGGGCCAAGACTTCTCACAACCATTATTTTTTCTACTGTAGAGTTGTAACCACCATTTTAATGTATATCACAGTTCCTTAATATTTTTATTATTTACTGTATTAACAAAATATTGTTTTTGTTGAGATATTGTTACCTACCCATAGCCCACTTTCGGGAAGGGTGGGCTATAAATATGAATGAATGAATGAATGAATGAGGTCAACCCCAAGTTTAAAAATAGGGGAGATGTAGTCCTGCACCAGTGAGCATTTGTGAGCCCTTTTCAGCTAGAGTAAGGGTGATTTCCCACTAAAGCTGCCTCGGGGCTGCGCCGCCGTTTGCCCCGATACTATTAGTCAATTTCACACCTGAAAACCCCGAGGCAGCTTTAGTGGGAAATCACCCTAAGTGTATCTTATGCACATGCAATTGCAGTGGGCACCCCACCCCATCAAGGAAGCATCAGTAATAACTGCAAGCTAGGGTGATGGGAAACCAAACTGTATTCCCATTAATAAGTTGGAGTCAAGGGACCACCAGCCCAATTGTTCTAGAATCAATCTTGAAATAGAGAGTCTGTTATACTGAGAATATATAGAAGGGGTAAATACACATACAAACCAATTTTGTAAGTCCCATTCTCAAATGGGTAAAAGGAACCAAAAATGTGATGGATGCCATAAGGCCTAACAGTCTAACACTGCATTGTTTGAAATACATTGTTTGACAAGATGTTTAATGCACAAGGCCCTGGCATCTGGTAAAAAGACTTGGGCCATGGTGGAAATTAAAGTGGCTCCAATGAAGGAGGCCTGTTGTGAATGGATCAGTTTTTATTTCTTCCAGTTTATCATAAGGCCTAGCCTTTGACAGGTCTCACTTGCCAGTGACAATTGTATCTGCAAGTCCTGCTCTAAAGGAGCAGTAAACAACCAATTATCCAGGTATGGGAATACAGAACACCCTTGGGACCTTAAGTGAGCCACCACAACTGCTATGTATTTGGTGAACACATGAGGGGTAGTAGCCAATCTGAAGGGTAGTACAGTGTAAGATACTCCTAGGAATTTAAAACTTAAGTACTCCCTGTGATCAGCATGAATTGGTATATTGAAGTACATGTCTTGTAAATCCAAGACAGCAAACCAGTCCTTCAGACTGAGAAACTGTAGAACAGAAAGAAAGGAAATCATGGAAAATTTAACTTTAAGGGCAAAAAGGAGACCTCTTCAATCCAAGATTGGTCTTAACCCACCATCCTTCTTATTAACAAAAATAACCTTGAGTAATAACCGAAGGGAGGGTAATCAGAACCTAGGTCCTGGACTGCCTTTTCCCCAACAAAACCTGCAACTATGAAGCTAATTTGTGGGAAGTATTGTCAATGGCAGCAGTGCTGCTGTTGAGGGCCAGACTTGAACCTTGATCCTGATCTGCACCTCGTATTTTGAGGAGTTGGGAAGATGACCTTTGAGGAGGATACTGGTATGACTGATGGTGATAAGGACGTTGATAACCCTGGAGTGGTATATAGGCTTGTATGATGAAGCAGAGACTTGAGTGATCCCAAAGGACTAGAAGGTTTGTTGATACTTCTTAATCTGTTGTAGGAACTTGTTATTTTTGATAAAGAACAACGATAATCCTTCAAAGAGTAAATCCACCACTCTGGATCTTGTGTCTGGAGGGAGAGTGGCCAAGCAGAACCAGACATGTCTCCATGGAACTATCAGAAGTGTTCCTGCCAGCATTTATTTGTTGCTTAGCCCTATCTCAAGACTTTAGTCTGAATCACCTTGGCTAGGAATTTCTTTTCTTCAGGCAGCTAATCAAGGTAAGTTGAATTCCCCCCCATAAAAAGAGCTAATAATTTCTCATAATTGCCTGATAATTGGTTATTCTGACGTTGAGTGAGGAAGAGGAGTAAGTCTTACAACTTAAGGCATCATCTGCCTTCATTGTCAACTGGAGTTGAGTAGGAATCCACCCTTTGCTTTGCATGCATTTATTCAGCTATGAGAGAAGAAGGGGGAAGATGAGTGAAAAAGAATGAACTTCCCTCCTGCTGGGCTCTGTACATATTCTCCACCCTATGGGATGTAGCAGGGATGGACTTTGCCATGTACAAGATACCATCTAATGATGGAAAAGCCACAATCCTAGGTATATCAAAGTTAAGGTGGCCTAGGATCTTGTCATGTGGCTTTGTGTCAGTGGAGGTGATTTCAATGGATATAGGAGGCTATGTGTGAGTTAACGAATGAGATGGCACTGATAAACTGTCCTTAGGTTTGGACAAGGAAGGTCTTGGCTCAGGCCGAGATTGAGACCTTTGTCTCAATCCCCCCACTCCTGAGGAAAAGCATGGTACAAAAAGGGGTACTGGTATCAAGGTCCTGCTGGATAAGTATGTGGCCATGGATATCACCAAAACCAAAGGCAGATTCACAGATAAGTCAATTTGTTCTGGAACCACTTCACTCTCAGAGAGAGAAGGAGCCAGAGAGTGGAGTCTTGGTAAAGGTGTGTGTGGTATGGGCAACTCAGTCACATCAAGAGATGGCACTGGAACCAAAGATCTCATTGGTTCCCGCAAAACTGAGCACCTTGCTTCGAAGTGTTTTGTCAGATACATTTCACCTTAGCTTTATGCTTCTTAGGTGGTGGTTTTACCGAAGATATCACAGGGCCTGTCTCAGGGGATGTTGAACTTCTATGAGTTGGGCCCAATCTGGAGTTGATGGAATGGAGATTACTGAGGCCAGATGTGAAGAATTATCTGCAGTCAGTTTCAAAGTCAAAGGAGGAGAGTGTTCCACCAGGGCAGATGATTTAGCAGCCAGGTCTATGGATCTTATTGAGCCTTGGGGATGCATTGTTGGCAGATCTTATAGGCTGCCACATTATGTTTTTCCCCAAAACATAAGTCACAGAGAGTGTTTGTTTGTTCAAGTCATTCTGGTGGCACAAAATGAACTTTTTTTGAAGAGGGACATTTAAGACATGCTTCAAATTTAGAGAGAAAGGATGGAGGAGATCAAAGTACAGGAGCAAAGCTAGAACATTCTTCACAGAGCAATGGCAAAGAATCAACTGAAGGAAATGGGGGCCTCCTCCCCCAGAGCATGTAACTGTCTGGACAGGAAAATGGCCTCTGTCAGCATAGGGTAGTCACTAGGGCTCAAGAAGCTAGGAAATCTTCCTGGAGGCTGGCCTGTGCACATGTGAATAATGAGGATTACCCCATGTTTATTTTTGTCATTGTTTTAATAAAATTATGAGAAAATATGAAGAGTTTAGGATTAGGTTTTGTGGTCTCAATAATTAAAAAAATGGTAAAGGTTTTTTAAAAAACTTGAAGGCTGTAAAATGAGTCTTGCTCCTAATTTTTTGGACTGGCTCCTAAAGCCAAAGAAAATTTGCTAAATCTTATGACACATAATCAGTGTAGACACTGATAATTTAAAATTCAACAAGCTTATTTCATGCAAAAGAAACCAATGCAGAACGAACCAGTCAAGTTATGAGTTATGAATCTGACAAGCAACACAGTAGAAGAAAGAGATCAACTTCAAGCTAACTCAAGTCAAAATCTATAACTTCTTTTAAAATTCTACCGTTTGTAAAAGTTTCAAAGTCTTCAGGTTCAAACATGCCAAGGAACACATTTAAAGAATAAAAACAGTCTTTCAGACAATTTTGTGCTTGAACCATTGCTATATTCACCACCATATGAACTTAACAAAATAAGGCTGGATAAGTATGTGGTCCTGCTATCATTGTTGTCATTGTCATTGTTAAAAATGAAATAATGTAACAATATTTGTTCAATAATGCAAAATAGCTTAACGAATTAGACAACAGTACCACCAACCCCCAAAATATTCAGACACCTATCAGAAAGCTGTCATAACTTTCAGCCCTTATCTATACATCTCAGCACTAAAGGTTTCCTCTGAAGGTCTTATTCATATATTATCTTTTTCAGTGGCAGCTCTGGGCATGTTTCAGTTATTCAGAGATTAGAGTAAAATGGGTAGATATGATTCTGGGGATGGTGGAAGATAAGCGAAGTGCAGAAAATAATTACCCCTTGTCACACTGAAGCACTTGAGAGCTCCTTTTCTCTGATTTCTTCTTGCAAAATAATTATTTAAATATGACAGAATCTCCATCTGCACCAGTCCTCTAGGGTCCCAAATGGTTGCAACTTTGGTTCTTGCTACTTCCCCCTGAATCAATAAATTTATCATAAAACCAAGCGACCCAACGAGGCTTAAGCCTACCGAATTCTGTGCTGGAGTGTGAGCCAAACATGATGTTGATTCCATTTGCTCAAGGAACCTCTGGACTTGTATTTTTTGAACAGTACACTTCCACAACAAACTTCTTTTGAAAGTGGAACTTCAAAAGTAAGTGTTTTGTTTGTTTGTTTTTAAATAGTATGGGCCTTTCATTCAAAGCAAGAAGTCACACAGGGCACACCTAGAATATATCACCCATGCAAACATCTATGCTTATATAACAAAATGATAGCATGAACAAGATCCAGCATCTAATAAAGTTATGCTAAAGAGGCCTTCTCTTTTAATTGTTTCTTCTTTTCTCACACTGTGGAAAGCACAGTTGAGCATAATGAGTGTACATGATGATGAAATTCTAACAAAAGCAAAGAAGAAAGGCTTTTCAACCTTTGACTTTCATTTTGTAAAGGTATAAAAGGATAAAATCCCAGACAGGAGCCTGAATTTTAATGGCACTGCAATTGTTCTTCAGCTTTTCAAAGCCTTGTTAGCTAGTTCTGTTTTCTCTTAAATCTTCTGCTTTTGAAAAAGGTTATCCAGATGGAACTGAGAGAAGAGTTTGACTTCTGAAGCCACAGATTGGTTAAGAATTCTGTTACCGTTACAGATACATGACCAAAAAGAGCACCTAAATCTCCCTTGGTTGTGCTGGCTTAAAATAAAAACAAAATCCACAAACTCTTTTATTCTTCAAATAATCAGTTTTGGTATTAAATACACACTGGGCTCAAAATCCCATTATGTAAGGAATGACCATTTTTACACCTCCAATACCAAAGCATAATTTCAGTTGCTGATGTTCAGCTGTGCCTGTTGGATTTATTAGTTAAGGCATTAAATTCTCAGCCAGTGGACTGTTAATGAAATGTAAATAACCTACTGACTTAGTGATAAGAATAATTATTTTTGTTTCATTCAAATCATGCATTACTCTGAATTACAGCACACAATTACAGGTGAGTGTCCCAGTTGCAATGGCATAAAGTGAATGGTAACTACAGTTTTAAATACTTGCTGCATCAAAGCAAAATGAATCATCAAGGTTCTGTCATCTGTGTATTTTTTTCCCCCAAGACCCTGTTACAATCCTGGTTTTAGTCAGCATGGTGTAGTGGTTAACAGTGGCAAACTCTGGTCTGGAATACTGATTTTGATTCCCCACTCCTTCACATGGAGCCTGCTGGGTGACCTTAGGCCAGTCACAGTTCTCTCAGAACTCTCTCAGCCCCATCTATTTCATAAGATGCCTGTAGTGGGGAGAAGAAGGGAAGGAGATTGTAAGCTGCTTTGAGACTCCTTAAGGTAGAGAAAAGCAGGCTATAAAAACCAACTCTTCTTCTTCTTCTTCCTCTTCTTCTTCAAGTCCTGTATAAGCAACAGAAGTGAACCAGAATGAGAGCAAAAGAAACTGAGGCTATAGTATTAGAAGTGTTTCAGTGAACCAAAATAAATAATTCATGGCCACAGGAAGCTGCCTTAAACCAAATCAGACCACTGGTCCATCAAGGTCAGTACTGTCTACTCAGGCTGGCAGCTGCTCTCCAAGCAGAGGTCTTTCATGTTATCTCCTACCTGACCTTTAAACAAGAGATGCCAGGGACTGAAGCTGTGACCTTCTGCATGCCAAGCATATGATCTAGCAATTAGCCAAGGCCCATCCCTTCACCTGTAAATAATGGGGGTGTGGACTGAAAAGTATTTTCCCTCCCTCTTTACTGATCATCATGAGAAGTTTGATGAGCACCCTTATTATAACTTCACATGGTTTCCCAGCAACAGTCATGAATCTTAACAAGTTCTCCACTTGGAGCCATGTATGCCACAGATATTACTACCACCACCAGAAACTTCCATTCAGAACCTGACCCAGCATTCTGAAACAAAAATCAATAGTTTTCTCAATCATTCAAGGCCAACTGCTCAGTTTTCATCAGGTCCCCCTTCTAAGCCAGTCAGCCTTTCTCCATATTGCATGCTATCAAGTCAAAAAGAGTTAGGCTTTAACTTTATTGTTCTGTGCTGTGACTACACTAAATAAACCCACATGCAGATTTCCAAAATGGAAATACTTTAATTATTGAAATAAAAAGTACACTAGCATTTATTAAACAGATGCTAGTTCTTAGTATAAGGACAAGATCCAAACTGACAAAGAATCAAAAATGCTTCTCTTATACCATTGTCTAATTATATACCTGCACACAGATTGTTCATTTTGAGTGATGCTGATGAATATGGAATTGAGGAAGCAATAATGTGAATCCCAATTTGAAAGTTTCTGCCTCCAAATCTGGGTCTGACTTGAAAATTGCCTCATTTCTACTCTCACCCAATTGACTTGTCTGACATATTCCATTCTGAAGCAGCAACATTTTGCCATTACAAATGTAAGCAGTATATCCAGCAGCAGAAAGGACTCATCAAACACAGCTGAAACTCCTTGTAGTGGCTATCTTCCTTGCAAGGGCAATATGTAACTTCTCCCCCTACCTTAATTTAAAAGGCATCTGCCCCAACAACTACAATAATCTCTAGTAGGAAATGATGGCGGGAGAAGAAAGGACATAACTGCAAGAAAAGGGGGGGGGGAAACCAGCCTCCACAAGGGTCCTATATTTGGAAGGAACACTTCCCACTGTCAGTTATGCCTTCCTCTTTATAAAAGATTATGTTGCTCACAAAGGAGCAGGAAAGATAACTAGAAAGAAAAGGCAGCACCCATTCTTCTTTGTGTTCTAACATCACTGCTGAGACTATATAAATTTGAATGTTCCACAGGGATGACAGCAAAATGTGCACCACCAGTAGGGGTGTGCACTCAATATACACCAAGCTGAATAATACCCGCAAAATACCTAATCTGATTCGGCTACCTATCCAGCTGAGCCCAAATAAAGGGTAACATTATTCAACTTTTATTCTGGCTCAGCTTCAATTGCCAAAGCGGCACAAGTTCACTCATCTTCCAGGTAAACTCGTACCACTTCTGGGTTCCTCACATGCAGCTTGGCTTTGCAAAAGTCATTTAAAGGGAAAGTTGCCTTTAAATTGCTTTTCTAAAGCCAAGTTGCCCACATGCCTTTCCTTCCCTCCCCCCAAGTGACACCACAATGGCGACACATGTCAGTGAATGAAGCATTTAAAGCTTGTTATTGCTGCCATGAAGCCACTTCAGATGACATTATTAAAGACTTTTAAATATGACTGCCTTGCTGGACTGCGAAGAGGGTGTGCCAGGGCAATGGACAGAACTGTGTTCCCAAGAGAAGTGTCCTATGCTGGACTATGGAATGTACACCGTGGCCAAGGGGAGCCTTGAGCCTAAGTAGTATGCCCAACCAGATGTGGATCTGCGACTACAGAAGCCTTTTGCCACTGAACACCTGCATCCACCCCAAACACAGGGATGCAGATCAGCAAGCCCTGATTTCCATGCATGCAGAGACGGCAGCAGATCAGAAAAGGAGCCATGCTCTGGTAAAGGATAGATGTTCCAGAACAGAAGCCATGAGGGAACCTTGCCTCCATCATGCAGCACCCCCCCTTCTGTCTTAACTTCACCTGGGAAATCACACATTCCTCTCCCTCCTGAGCCAGCCGTAAACAAAAGGATGTGCCCAACTACAGACAATAGCAGCGATCCAGCCTTCGTGTCACCCATCCAGATAATGCTGCTGTCAAGCATCTGATTGTTAGTCCAAAGCACTGGCCCTGCAACGTGATTGGTTCTCTTTTCTCCTTTGCCTCACCTCCTTCCCTCAGAGGTGTCACTCCTTGCCAACCATTAATTTTCAATTACCCAACTATTAATCCTTTTATGCCCCATCCAGAGTTTATTTTTTCTAGTACTTCCTGGTGACCACATGAGCCTTTGCCTCAGGTTACATTTTAGCTATTTAAGGAGAGCTCTCCCTGAGCTTACTCTCTTGTCTCTTGCCTCTTCCTCTCCTAACCCCATCCTACCTTGTTGGTTCCAAATCTAGGCCTGTAAATATTACAATAGCTCCAATAAGCTTATAACATTTTAGCACTTGGCTTTGAAAAACACAAAAGAAGCCTTCCCAGTCAGACTAAATAAACTTAAAAAGTCCATAGACACTGTGGTCTTCTTATCAGTTGCCACATTCCAGGTCTGCTAAGGAGCTTGTATCAAAGTGGCTGACTCCTCTTGTTGGCCGCGAGAGTTTCGAATGTTTCTTCTTCAGAGCAGTTCTCACGGAACCATATTATTTAGACATGATAGCTTATTGGAGCTATTGTAATATTTACAGTGATCTTATATATTGTTTTTGATTAGTGTTAAAACATATACTAAATTTATAAAAGCCTTAAGTGGTAAAAAACTTTGCATTGAGTTTATGCCCGGGAGAAGTTGTGTTTTGTTCTTAATAAATAAGGCAATTTGACTAACAGTTATTATAAAACTTCATTGCTATAAAACTTTGCCACTGGACTCTGGCTTCAGACCAACAATTTCATGTGAGACGATTGATTAATTTAGGTCTAGTTTTAACTTTATATGGGTTTTTGTTCTCTTTTAACGTTATATGGGTTTTGGGAGGAATTGCTGAGCTACCTGTTGTGAGTGCAAGTAGTGTGTGTGGATGTGTGTATACGCCGTATTTAATTTAATTTAATTTAAATTTATTTATTTCAATTTCATTTTACTATTTTATTAATTAAACTATAATGATAAGTTGCAGCTAAACTGGCAGTTATGGGTCAAAGGAGGGTAATGATTGATTCTCCCCCATTGTAAGCAAAGGGAAATTGATGGAATTTTCCTTCCTGATGTCTCTAGAAGGACCAAAAAAACCAAACAAACCCTTTTTGAAATTCTGGAGAATGAGGTTTGAGTCCCCCTCCTCAGTTATTTGAAGATGTTAATGGCAATTGTGCAGTCCCCACTGAAACAGGAGATAAGACCTTGAAAACGCTAGAAGACTCTACCCCCTTGCTACTCTCAACTTTTAGTAAGACAGTTTTGATCACTGAAACTTTGGAGAAGAATTTTTATATAATAAAGTAGATCATATTTGCCAAGCTCTTGAACTCCCTCAGCTGCTCAAACCAAACAGGAGAGAGGCAGGAAGTAAGGAAAAGTATTTGAAAAATGAACCCTTAGTAGAACAAAACGTGCCCCATTCCTTGGTAAACAACCCTGACCAAATAGTTCTGACTGAATGTCCAAAAAAAATGGTAGACTGCCAAGGTGGGATAGTAAATGGTTCATTTTAAATTATTTGTTTGTTTTGCTTGGATGTCCACCACATCGAATTGGTTTGAAATCATTTCTGATTCTTGCTACCTCTCATCATTCAATTAGAGTTATGTTAATTTTTCATTCATCTAGAGTTCCCATTTTAATCTGGAGAAGGAGAGGGGATTTTGTAGAAAACTGAATTTATATGCAGGAAGTATTTATGAATCCCATTATTTTACCTTTATTTAAATTAGCATAACCTCCTAGTAATAATACACTGCCAAGGGCTATTCAAGAACCTGATAATGCCTCATCTCTTACTGAGTGTTTCACCTAAAAATAAGACTTCCATCTGCAAATAAAAAGGCCTTATTGAATCTTATAAAGGATTGCTGGCAGCTGATCAAGATTACATGGTTGCTCACTTGAACTCTTTGTGTAGCAAACTGGACTCCTTCTGTATTCAACTGGTTGACTCAGTTGAACCTTCTTCAGTGGATACCACCCCAAACACCTCTATATTAGATCCTACCTCTAAACCATTAGAGATCATCAAACTTAGGAAAAACCTGACTCCAGGGGGTGGTGTAGGAGTCTATACTTCTAACAAATATTAGAATCTAATAGAAATTACCAGACAGGACACTGTACAATTAAAGCAGAGGTACACCACACTCATCTGCTATTGGCATGCCCAGTAAAACCTGATTTTGATTTTATTCAGGCAACTAGATCTAATGTTGCCATTTTTGATTCAGGTATAATTTTTTAGAAGAACAGGATTAGAGAGTAAACCATCACTGTGTCTTCTTTCATGGAATGTAGCCAGATTGAAATCAAGGATTGCCAACAAAGAGGTCTGAAGTTTTAAAATTGTTTTGATGTAATCCTTCTTCAGGAGACTTGGTTGGCAGCCAAAATCACCCTCACTGTTAGTTAAATCTAAGAACATAAACAATAAGGGGAGATTAAGTGTGTGTGGGGGGTTGGTGAGTCTATTTTGAGAAAGTGTCATTACCAGCATGAAACTTGTGATTGTAGACTCCATTGTTGTTCAAGCTAGTTTGATCTCTGTCAACAACTGCCAGATGTTGATAATAAACACTTATGTACTTCCTCAGCATAACCTGAAGGAGAGTAAGGTATATTGGGATAAGCTTCTTTCATTTTGTTGCCATGCTGAATTGCTGTGCCCTAATGTTCCAGTTATCCTGGGTGGGGATTTAAATGCACATATTGATACTAATCCAGACATCTTTCAAGGACTGGAATCCTGTCCCTGGATCAGTCTTTTCTCTCTTCTTTTCTGGGTCCACAATCTTCAAAAGATAAAGTGGTGAACTCTGGCCGCCCCTTTTTGATCTGGTTTGCTGTCAAATTAGGGCTAATAACTGTAAATGGTGATGCCAGATTTGACAAAGTAGGAGACTTTACCTATCTTTCTGCCAGAGGATGTAGTCTGATTGACTATATCCTGGTTTCATCCCCCATCTCTGAATGCATTAAATAGTTTCAGCTGTGAAATCTCTATGATAGCGACCATTCACATCTACAGTTGGAACTGAACCAGGGATTAAAAGTACATGCAACTATGAACAACACAGGAGGACAGTTTCCCAATGTTAGGGCTAGGAAATATCCTAATTTGGTGTTGTGACTTTTGCCAGCACTTTTGTCACCAATGCTTTTGGATTTAAGGAGCATGATTCTCTCTGGATTGCTAGAATTCATCTTTTATTTTCTTTTTTTATTTTAAAAAAACTTCCTCAAATTACTGGAATAATCACAACCTTTCTTGACAGTTTCAATTTTAGTGGTAAAAAAGGATTGTGGACCCCCCCCCAGCATGATAGATTCTGTAACATTTTGAAGATAAGGAAATCCCAATTGCTATCCAGTTTTCATGGGACAAATTCCAATCTCACTCCTCTGTGGTATTTGCAGGTCAAACATCAACTTTCTAAGCATAGCAGATTAAAGAAAAAGGTCTATCAGAAATGTTATTGGTTGAAATTATTTCAGGCCTCCTCTGTGTGGGCTTCGTGCAAATTCTGGCATCCGATAAACCACAGTAGTAGAAGACACTCTTGCTCTGCTTGTTCAGTTACCCTTACAGAATGGGAGAATTACTATAAAATTATTTAGAATCCTATCTCCTTGCCAGAAGGTCCTTCTCTGAATACAAATCCTGGCCATTTGGAAAACTGGGATTCTATTACTACCAAATAAATCTTCACTTTATTGGGAAAACTAAAAGTTGGGAAATCACCTGGCCCTGATTGGGTCCCCACTGAGCTTTTCAAATTAAACACTTATTGGTGGGCTACAATCTTAGCTGTTGTATTCACTGCCATTGATAATTCTGGCAAAATCCCAGATATATGGTATCAAGCTATAAATGCTCCTATTCACAAAAAGGGATCATTTGACCCACTAGCTAATTATTGTCTCATCAGTTTCCTTTGAATTCCCAAAAAAAATTATATGCAGCCCACCTCAAAGCTAGACTGTGTGACTGGATGCCAAATTCCACTGTAATAAGCCCAGAACAAATTGATTTCCAGGAGGGTCTTCTACATTTCATCATGCTTATACCCTTTCTTCCTTGGCAGATAAACATGTCTCTTATAGAAGGAAGCTGTATACAGCTTTTATTGATCTGTGCACTGCATTTAACTTGATCTCTCACTTGAATCTCTTGAACAAATTGGAACAGCTGCAGATGCCATCAAGACTGTTATTTCTGATTAAATCACTAAACTCTACATTGTTTGTTAAGGTTAGATGTCCTGCTACTGGAGAATCACTAAACTCTACATTGTTTGTTAAGGCTAGATGTCCTGATACTGGAAACAACTCCAACCCAATCCCAGTAACAAAATGTATCTGACAGGGCTGTATTTTGGTCCCTGATTTTTTAAATTTATATCTGTACAACCTGCCTCTTAAGCTACAACATAGAAACTTCCATCCTCCTAACATGCACACTCATTACCTGCTGATTTTATTATATGCAGATGACACTGCACTAATATCCTGTATAAGAGTAGGGCTGAAACATTTACTTCATGCTATGGCAAAATATTGTCAGGACAACCAGCTGGTTATTAACTATATAAATCAAAGATTTATGTCTTTCAAAAAGTGAGAACTACTATGAATATCACTCAGTCTTGCATAAGCAATGGACACTTGATAGACCAAGTAAACTTGTATTGTTTCCAACACTTGGTCTACTTATCTTAGGCTGCGTTCAGACGGCCAGTCAATCGCACCATGAGCCCTCCTAAAATTTTATCCCGATTTTTTAAATCCAGCCTAGCACGACCAGACGCCCCCTATGAAACAGCCTCACCGCGCGTTGTTCCCGCCGTGATTTGTCTACACGGCATCCACCGAGAATTTTAAAAAAAAAAGTTTTGTACATTCGCATAGGCAAGGCTGCGCCTCCTTGGAGAACTGAGGCGATCGCGGAGGGTTTTCAGCAAAGTCCCGGTCCTCCCCCTTGCCATTGCCATCAATGGAGGGACTATTTTGCAAGTTAGAACAGTCCTTCCCCCCTCCATCTCCCATCGCGGTAACATCTTGTCCCTAAAAGAAATAAGCATGAATATTACATTCCTCGTAGCGCTTATCGCTGAATGCGTTTCCTCGTTAAAGCGCACATGGGGTTTCAATTTTTTAAAATCGCGCCCCCGTCGGCTCGGTCTGACGTCAGACCGAGCCAACGGGAGCATCGCGCGCTAATGGAGTGACCAGACGGAAGAAAGTCTGCAGTTGTTGCGCGGGTAAGCGAAAACCCTACATTGAAACTACTACTTTTTAAATCAGGATTGGAGGCGCAGCAGAACGGGATGCCTATGGGACTGGAATATTTCGCAGATGTTTCTGTCTGGTCATGCATTTTTGATCCGCAAGGGAGTCGTTCCTATGGCAGATCAAAAGATCCGTCTGAACACACCCTTAATCATGTCTTGAAAGGAACAAAAGTCCACTTAGCTGCTATTCTGAGATACTTTTTTTCAGTACGGAGGTCAATCAGTTCCAATGGCACTGGAGGTTTACCATGCAAAAAATTCCGTCCTTCCTACTATATGGAGTGCCTATTTGGATCTCTGCAACCTTAAGTAGGTTAGGTTGGAGAGTGTGCAGGCTTCTTTTCTGCACTCTCTTCTGCATACCCCCAAATGCATTGAAAATTCTAATTTATTATTGGAAACAATCTGTAGTCAAATTCATCTTATGCCCTGGGCAGCTGCAATAAAATTTAAACTCTTTATGGTACAACACGAGTCCTTACCTGAGCTTTTAAAATGGACCCAGTTTGATTCCCAAAATCATGTTGGGATAAGCTAATGGAAGACAACCTGCTCAGTCTAGGGTTTAATCAGTGTCTATCCCCCATGGATGCCAATTTCATATTGCCTTTATTGAGCAGATTTCCCTGCTGCTCGCATGATTTCCATCTGCCATATCTTTAGGCTGGCAATGACAGAAGTGTAACTCTGGCCATGTCAAAGTTTATATTTCATGCCCTTAGAATCAAGCAGGCACATGTTAAAAATAATAACTCTAGGTTTAAGTACTAAAGGGACTTTGGGCATGTAGGTGTTCTAATTTTGGTACAGAAACAGGAAGACTTCATGGTAAGCAAGGATAGGATATATACTGCTCCTGAAAATAGAAACTGAAAAGCTATAAGAGTTCAGCTCAATCTCCTCCCATCTAACAACAAGAACCACTCACAGTGTTTTCCAGTTCAGTGGGCAATACTCTTGTTCCAACTAACAATATTGTTGCTCTTGATTCTCATGAACAGTTTCTGTTAAGGTCCTGAAGATGTACAGCTCTTTAACAGGAGTTAGTTGAAGTCTGTATTCATTATGTAGGAGGAAGAGAACTTTCCAGATGCTAATACTCATACAGTGCCACAATTAAGTTCTTGTTTGTTTAGAAATCCATCATCATCTTGTATAAACAGGTTGCTTACCTGTAACTGATGATCTTCGAGTGGTCATCTGTGCGTTCACACCTCTGGGATACAGTGTTCCTGAGCCAACCCTGATTGGTATTGTAGAAAGCTAAAGGGATTTTCATAAACACTCCCCGGTCACGTGCCAGGCTCCAGTGCACATGACCAGGGGAGGGGCATGACTATCCTGCCAGTTCCTTCTGACTGCTGCCCTCAGTCACAAAGTAAAAGGAAAGGACCAAAAGCAGAGGGGAAGGAGGGTGGATGGTGTGAATGCACAGATGACCACTCGAAGATCATCAGTTACAGATAAGCAACCTGTTTATCTTCTTCGTGGTCTCTGTGCATCACACCTCTGGGAGACTAAAAAGAAATAACCACCTACCTGGAGGAGGGAGCTGAAGGTACTAAACATGCACCACCTGCAACACAGCCCATCCCACCACCATAAGCTGATGAAGATGAACGCCCAGGGCGTAGTGCTTCACAAACGTGTGAGGAGTAGCCCAGGTCACTGCATTGCAGATGTCACCAAGTGATGTACCTCGCAGGAAAGCCATGGATGTCGCAATCACCTAGACAGAGTATGCTCGTAGTGGACCCGGGAGTGATTTCTTGGCGAGCAAGTAGCCAAGTTTGATCGTCTCCATGATCCATTTAGATAGATGCTGAGAAGACAGCTTCTTTCCCTGTGTGGGCAATGCATGAGAAACAAAAAGGGCCAGAGTCTTCCTGAAGGACCAGGTTCTGTCCAGGTAGAAGAGCAAAGCTCTTCTTACGTCTAAGGTGTGCAGACAACACTCCTCATTATTCCAAGGTGTTGGAAAAAACACAGGGAGCACAATCTCCACTTGCATATGGAACTCTCAGACTCAGAGTGTATGAGCTGAATGGGCATGAAGAAGGTGAGGACTGCACACCTTGTAACTGCCCACAGCCTGATGAGTCAAGCGAAGCGGCTCCATCTGAGGAAATCCCTGTCGATATCAGGATTTTAGTGGATGAGCTCTTTTTGTGCTTTGTGCACTTGACAGGTCACTCATCCTTGCCACCCAGTTTTTCTCAGTGGGTGTATGGGCTATGGACTGAGATGCCGGGATTGAGCGTTTCAGCACCAATCTTTCGGCATTGGATTGGCTCAGTGTCAGAGACCATTGAGCCATCGACCACGGCGCGGGGTTCAACATAGAGATGTGTCCCAAAGAGTCCTGTGACAATGCCATCGGAGAGAGAGCCGACTCAAGTAGTGCCACCTGCAGTCTTGCCACTTGGTTCTTCCTCATCTGATAGAAGAATTTGGTGCAGTGGGCACAAGAGTCAATGCAGTGAGCTTCCACCAGGCGCAATAAACAAAGGGAGTGTCCGTCAGGGGGTGCAATTTTACTGCTGCACTTCCAGCACTGTCTGAAGAAGCCCCACCATTTGGCCATAAACCGTAGGCAGGTAGAAAAAGTCTGCCAAGGCAGATGGAAGGAAAAACCTAACTATCTAACTAAACTGAAAACTAACCTTAGCTAACTACGGAACAGAAGAGAAAGAGGCCTGAGCCAAAGTTTTTTTACCAACCGAGGTGTAGAGAGTCCTACCAGGGTGGTGGTCAGAAGAGAACTGGCAGGATAGTCATGCCCCTCCCCTAGTCATGCACACTAGAGCCTGGCAGGTGACCGGGAAGCGGGCGCAAAAATCCCTTTAGCTTTCTATAATAGCGATCAGGCTCGGTGCAGGCGCACTATATCCCAGAGGTGTGATGCACAGAGACCACAAAGAAGATGGATAATAATATTTCCTCCTTCCGACTTAACTTGATTCATAATCACG
The DNA here is from genome assembly GCA_029375565.1 of Gekko gecko. Taxonomy (NCBI): domain Eukaryota; kingdom Metazoa; phylum Chordata; class Lepidosauria; order Squamata; family Gekkonidae; genus Gekko; species Gekko gecko. Next base: position 55,829,762 of record JAPDNY010000003.1, on the reverse strand, counting down.
GCACTCAATTGCTCTTCTACAAGAAGGAATATAGTATCACCCAAGGATATATGATCAGTACAAGGCTTATTTTCCTTTTGTACAGTAATTACTTAGATTATATTTTTTTCTTGCACATATTTATAATTCAGAATTGAATTTAGGTCTGAAAATAATTCTACCATTATAAACAATGCCAAAGAATATAGTATTAGGAAATATACCCAGAGGGGAAAATGTCTTTAGTGTAGTACCCTCATCTATTTTCTATAATAGTCAAAATGAAATGAACACAGTGTTTAAAGTAATACATTTTAAAATGGTTTCCTGAGATGAAGTGTTACCACTCCAAAGCAAAACATTTAATTCAGTACTGGGCTGCTGGAAAATGGGGAAGAATGAACTATTGGGTGTAATAAATCTGGTTTGAACATAGTCACTAGGGTAGCTCGTAACAGTGGTATGAACATGATGTGGCCTGTTTCATTATCACATTACTTAAGCAATAGTTTGCATGTGCAAAATTTGTTTTTTAATTAAAGCAAAAACAAAACAAAAAGCTTAAGAAACAGCATAGATGGCTTACAACCAAACAGGAAAAGTTAATACCAACAGCTTTCCTGTGAACAAACAAAAAGAACTGATCTTTCTTCCCACTCTTTCAAATGGCTAAAATCTGGGGTCTTTTCATAGAAAAAGAGCTGCAGGCACTCATTAGCATATGATATGCATATAGTATGCTAATGAGCTACTAGGCCATTAGCATATGCCATGCCCCCTGACATCAACGGAAGTGATGTCAGAAGGGGAAGCAAAAGGGGGGGAGGCATCTTCAAAAGCCTCCCCTTCCCCAGCTGGCCTGGGTGGGGGAGCAAAGAGAGAAAAGGTTTAAAGTTTAAACCCCTTCTCACTAGAGTTGGGCCACAGAAGGAGGAAAGAGGGAAGGAAAGAGAGAGAGTAGAGAGAAGGAAAGAAGGAAGGAAAGAGGGAAAAAAGAGAAGGAAAGAAGAAGGGAAAGAAAGAGAGGAGGGAAGAAGGAGGGAAACAAGAAAAAGAGGAAAAAAGAGAAGGCGGGAAAGAAAGAAAGAGAGGAGGGAAGAAGGAGGGAAAGAGGAAAAGGAGAGAAGGAAAGGAGGGAATGAAAGAAATTTGGCAGCAATTCGGCCCCATTATATCCTATGGGCCATTGAAGTCAATGGTGAAAACATAGGGCATATTCTGGGGGTTGGAGGGGAGGGGGTTTGAGGGAGAGGCTCTGAACTCAAAGGGTAGCTGTTGGAGCCTCTCCCCAAGATACCCACCAAAAAAAAGGCAACTGCAGATGAAAGGAAATACTTCTTCACCCAAACAGTGATTAACACATGGAATTCACTGCTACAGGAGGTGGTGGTGGTGGTGGCTGGCATGAACAGCTTCCAGATGGAATTTGACAAATGTATGGAGGCTGGAGCAGACAGGAAAAAACAAACCAACCCCCTCACCACCACCAAGCAACAGCAACCAGCAGAACTTTTTAAAGTTGTAAACCTGTAAGAACCAAAAAAACTTTCATCTGCTGTAACTTCTAACCTGACTGCTCAGCAATTTCATTGAGTGCCCATGAGTTTTTGTCTTGTGAGAAAGGGTGAAAAGTACTTCTTTCTCTACCTGCTCTATCCCATGCATAGTCTTGTAAACCTCTTATTATGTCACCCCTCAGTCATTGTTTCTCAAAGCTAAGATCCCCAAATGTGATAACCTTTCTTCATAGGGAAAGTGTCCTCCTCTTATTATTGCAATTGCCCTTTTCTGCATTTTCCCCAGTGCTATAAATATTCTTTTTGAGATGTGTGTGGTGTGAGTGGTCCAGTGAGGTTGCACCATCAATTTATACATGTATAAATGATGTTCCTTTTGGTCTTTTGGGGTTTCTGTGTGGCACTGTGGCATGCTTGCACTGCCACAGTGCCAGGGCTGGCTCGCCCACTAGGCAAACTAGGCACTCGCCTAGGGCGCCGGGCCCACAGGGGCACCAAACTGTCCCTTGCCCCCCCCGTGAAAAGCCCCCTGCCACCATCACTGCCACCTCCCCACCACCACCGCCAGCGAGGAGCACCCCGGTGGGGCTCAGGAGGCAGTGGCAGAACTTGCCCACCCTCCCCATCCCCCCTGGGGAGAGAGAAGGCAGGGCGGTGGGCAGCGCCACCAGGCTCAAAGGGAAGAGGCGGGGGTTTAAACCCCTGCCCCTTCCCTGGCTTTCCTGGGTGCCCTGCAGCTGCGGAGCACCCAGGAAAGCCAGCACTCCGAGGGAAGGGACAGAGGTTAGAACCCCCACCTCTTTGCTGGCTTGCCTGGGGGCCCCGCAGCTGCAGAGCACCCAGGAAAGCCAGCGCTCCACTGCCCCCCCCAGTCTCCAGGCCCCACCAGGAAGTTGGCATACCCAGTGGGGTGGGCACCCCAAGCTGTCCTGCTCAGGGCACCCAGACACCTGGGGCTGGCCCTGCACAGTGCTACTTGTTCTGGAGTGTGCCACTTGTTCTCATGGCAAATAAGCACCTCCCAAGACAGTTCACTTTCCCTGAGAATCCCTGGGAGAGTCTAACTGCTAGTGCTGCCTGCTTGCCTGCCTTAAGTGCTGCTGGCTGGGTTTCCCCATTGGAAACAATGGAGGTAACGGGGGTAACCCATTTGGGTGCCCATAGGCCCATTGGTCCAATTGCTTTGAGAAATGGGGTTGTATGTGGGAAGAGGCTCCTGAAGCTACCCTGAAAATTTGGAGCCTCTCCTTCAAACCCCCTCCCCCCAGAGCTACTAACAGCACCATGGGGAAAAAGTAACTTTTTCCCCCACCATAGAGAACAATGGAGGGGATGAGGGCAACCTGTTTGGGGGCCCATAGAATTGGACCCCCTGGTCCAATGTTCTTGAAACTTGGTGGGTATCTTGGGGAGAGGCTCCATCAGCTACCCTGTGAGTTTGGAGCCTCTCCCTCAGACTCCCTACCCTCCAGGCCCCAGAATATACCCTATGTTTTTGCCATTGACTTCAATGGCCCATAGGATATAATGGGGCTGAAATTGACATTCGGCTGGCCGAAAGACTCCCGAATCTGCTGGTACTGCCAAAACTGACATGCGGGAGCCTTTCTGCCCTCCGAAATGGCTTGTGGCCAATTTGGCCGAACCGAATTGGACCAATTTTTTTTTTTTTGCACACCCCTACCGGGGACGCTGGCTGGGGGTGGGGCTTGCCGCCACCGCCATTTGTTGTGGCTCCTGAGCTGCTGGAGCACACTCCCCCCAAAAAACCCCTGGCTAAAATTATTAAGAACAAACAGAAAAACAAAGATTCAGAATGACGAAGTGAACCTCATAGTCCCTTTTCATAGGATAAACATTTTCTCTGCAGTTAAATAAATGTTAAAAATGCAGAATCCAATCAATATGAGTTATAGGCCTGTGTCTATTCTATAAAACATTTGTTCAAGTGAAGATAGTTTGACAAGCAAACACTCCTTACACTGGATGCTATGCACTGCCTTATTTCAGACCCCCCCATAATCCTTGGAAGCAAGGCCCAGCTTTCTTCTTACCTCCATTAGAATATACTAGTGTCTCCCCCCACCTGAGATTCTTGTGACCATCTCCCATTTATTTAATAAAATAGTTGACAGTGATAATTATAAAAATATGTTTTGCAAAAAGGACCCAAGGCACAGGTATAACATGGTTTTAAACACATTAACAGATTTGGAAGGTCATTTTAATCCACTTACCCATCGTCCTTCTCTACAATGTCAAGTGTCTTTTTTCTGTGTTAAGGCACATTTCATTACACAGTACTCGACCCAACTATATAAAACGTCACTGTTGAGAATCACATACTGAATATTCACATTAAATGTAGCAAAACAAGTGATGTGCACAATATGATGGCCTGGTACCCACATCAGATGCAAATTAAAATGTGGATACGAGACATTTAAGCCAGTTTCAGCTGAAATTCAAAGATTCCTCCTGCCCCTTAATGACTCACAAATTATTGTGGCAGGAGCTATTGCAGGCTGCAGCTTGCTTCATCAGATGAATCAGCTTTGGCTGAAGAATTATATGTCAAGAATTGGGTCAAACACAATATGGTGTTTTGTTTAGTGCTTCTCTCACACAGATGAGTAAAAGCTCTCATAATCAAGTCTTTTTCCTCCCAGACAAGATGAAGTATTCTGCCAAGGCCTGACACCCATCACAACTCCTTTGAGAACTTATTGCACTGTTAAGGATGATTTATAGCATTCTCTGAACATTGTTGTTTCATATGGTAAGGTCTTGTTAAAATGCTGATGTATTGAGACAAAGCACTACCACCTTCTAAACTTAGCTGTGATAATACATAAAACTTGTCTTGATGGCTATGTAGCTACAGAAATTGCTTTCCATAATAAACAATATCCTTCATTTCTCCTGAAAGCTTTTTCTTCCTCCTCTAGCAGAGCTGTTTTTTTTAAAAAAAAGGGTATAAATCCCTAATTGATTTTGGAGGATGTAACAGTAGGTTAAGCAAAAACATTTCATGCATTTGACACGATGGGTCGAAAATCAGCAAATCTTGTTATTTTTGAGTTGATAGACAATTTAATAAGGAGGATTTTTTTTATTTAGAGAAACACACAGAACTTCATGAGAAAGAAACAAATAAATTTGTTTAACATCATGATTCGGCCTCTGCACTGACAAAGCAGCTCACAACATACGTCTAAAGGTTCCCCACACCAGCACGAGAACACATATTTAACCATAACCCAATATTGATGAGTTAGTACTCCTCTGCAAGGACCTAATCTAGCTCAGACAATTATGGAAGGGCACATTGTTATGAGGTCAAGACCTGGGACAGATGTCAGAGCTAAAGATAGATGTGTGATCTAAATGAGAGTTCACAGCACCTATTTTCAAATCTAAACTGCCTGACATACCAGCAAATCAAACACTGTTTGAAACTCTTCAGTCCTTCCCCTTCTTGATGGCTTCATAACTTGCAACATTTGCCTTCTCTGCTTCTGTTGAAGAAAGCCTAACAAAGGTGACCTTTCCCAACCCTAGAGGAGGAAGAAGAAAGAGAAGGCAGGAGGAAAAGGCAGCAGTAACAAATGATGTATCTAGCAGGGAGGGACAAGACTAAAGAGCAAAACTGCCTTTGAAGACATTTTAGAAGATTCAAATATTGCAAAATTAATGGCCCACCTTGTTAATGGTGTAGACCTCCATGTACAAAACACAACACATTCTTTGGCTGCCTATTTGGTTTACAGAATTAATTCAAGATGCTGGTTCCCATCTTTAAAGCCATTCAATATATGGGACCTACAAGTTTTGATTATGTGGGATGATCCTGAGTGCAATCTTAGATTGGCTTAGCCAACTGCCCATACCATTCTGTAGTGTGGCTGCAAGGCACAGGCCCTCAGTAGCTACTTCCCCCTTCCAGTCTTCCAGAAGTGGTATGGAGTTTTTCCTTTCTGGGCACTGGCTTCTCATATGTAGTTCAAGTCTTCTCACTTTATTTTTTAATTATCACGCCACACTGCAACAATCTCACATTCATACAGTTACATACAATGATTTATATTCATGTTCAAGAGGAAAAGAAAAAAAATAAAACTTGTCTTCCAGCCGCTTTCTTACAAAGCCTGCTAGGCAGTTGACCAGACTAAATGATTATATAAAGGAAGAAAGTTCAGAATTTTTGAAGACCAATAATGCGTGGTCCATCTGTCAAACCAACTGAGTAGAACAAGAGCTGACTTAGGGCTTGTCTCAGCATTATACCAGGCACAGGTAGGCTGACTGAAATAATTTCTGAATGAGGAAATATGCAATAGGTCAAGTAATTCACTATATCGATACCTGACATCACAGGAAATTGCATTTCACTGGCCGATACAGAAAATCTAAACATAACATCAAGTGATGTGTAGCAATTGCCATATAGAAGCTCTTCAGCATGATGCAGTGGTTAACATACTGGACTCAGAAAACCCATGCCCATACCCCCACTCTGCCATGGAAAGTCAGTTGCTGACTTTGAGCCAGTCATTCTCTCTCAGCCTTATCTACCTTCCATGGTGGTGGTTATGAGGCTAAAATGCAGGAGCAGAGAACAATATTATAAGCTGCTTTGGGTTCTCAATGGAATGAAAAGTGGACAACATCTGTTACTCATTTTAGGGAAACAAATTAAAACTTACCAAACATAAAATACAACTCTAGGTGCAAGGCATAATGGAAAACTGACCTTATTTTAATTTGAATTACTATGATTGGAAAAGACAACTGCAAAACTTTATCACAAACAGACACTAAAAAACACTTTCACAAGCTGGAGATACAAAAACAAACAAACAGAACAGCACTTTGTTGTTGTTGTTCAGTCGCACAGTCGAGTCCGACTCTTCGCGACCCCATGGACCAGATTATGCCAGGCCCTCCTGTCTTCCGCTGTCCGCTGAAGTTTGCTCAATTTCATGTTCGTTGCATCGATGACACTGTCTAACCATCTCATTCTTTGCCGTCCCCTTCTTCTTTGACCTTCAATCTTTCCCAGCATCAGGGTCTTCTCCAGTGAATGCTCCCTTCTCATTTGGTGGCCAAAGTATTTGAGCTTCAGCTTCAGGATCTGGCCTTCCAGGGAACAGTCAGGGTTGATTTCTTTTAGGATTGACTGATTTGATCTCCTTGCAGTCCAAGGGACTCTCAAGAGTCTTCTCCAGCACCATAGTTCAAAAGAATCTATTCTTCGGCGCTCGGCCTTCCTTATAGTCCAACTCTCACAGCCATACATTACTACGAGGAATACCATTGCTTTGACCATGCGGACTTTTGTTGGCAAGGTGATGTCTCTGCTTTTTATCATGCTGTTTAGGTTTGCCATCGCTTTCCTCCCAAGGAGCAGGCGTCTTTTAATTTCATGGCTGCAGTCACCATCTGCAGTGATCTGGGATCCTAGGAACGTGAAGTCTGTCACTACTTCTACGACTTCCCCTTCTATTTGCCAAGGAGTGATGGGGCCAGATGCCATGATCTTAGTTTTTTTGATGTTGAGCTTCAAGCCCGCTTTTGCACTCTCCTCTTTCACCCTGAGCAAGAGGCTCTTTAGATCCTCTTCACTTTCTGCCATCAGAGTGGTATCATCTGCATATCTGAGGTTATTGATCTTTTCCCCAGCAATCTTAACTCCAGCTTGTGATTCATCCAGGCCAGCATTTCGCATGATGTACTCTGCATATAAATTAAATAAGCAAGGTGACAATATACATCCTTGCCGTACTCCTTTTCCTATGCTAAACCAATCAGTTGTTCCATATCCGGTGCTAACTGTTGCTTCTTGACCCTTATACAGGTTTCTCAGGAGACATGTGAGGTGGTCTGGTACTCCCATCTCTTTAAGAACCTGCCATAATTTATTGTGATCCACACAATCAAAGGCTTTAGCATAGTCAATGAAGCAGAAGTAGATGTTTTTCTGGTATTCTCTTGCTTTCTCCATAATCCAGCGAATGTTGGCAATTTGATCTCTAGTTCCTCTACCTCTTCGAAACCCAGCTTGTACTTCTGGCAGTTCTCTATCCACGTACTGTTGGAGCCTAGTTTGTAGGATTTTGAGCATGACCTTGCTAGCGTGTGAAATGAGTGCAATTGTGCGATAGTTTGAACATTCCTTGACGTTGCCCTTCTTTGGGATTGGAATGTAAACTGACCTTTTCCAATCCTGTGGCCACTGTTGTGTTTTCCAAATTTGTTGGCAAATTGAGTGCAGCACTTTAACAGCATCTTCTTTTAAGACTTTGAATAACTCAGCTGGGATACCATCACCTCCACTAGCTTTGTTGTTAGTAATGCTTTCTAAGGCCCATTTAACTTCGCTTTCCAGGATGTTTGGCTCAAGGTCAGTGATTATACCATCGTGGTTGTCAAGGACATCGAGATCCTTCTTGTATAGTTCTTCTGTGTATTCTTGCCATCTAGGCAAGAATACACAGCACTAGGGATAGATCATTTGCACAGAGGCTAAATCTGCATCTTCATTTTTAAAGCAGTCTTGACACTGTCTTTCTTTATACGGGTGTGATGCTTGTTTCAAAGCGGTACGAAAAAATCTGCTATTTTTTCTGCTTGCTGGCTGGGAATGTTGTTGTTCTCCTCCCTCTTCTCTAGCATGCCCAGCGTTTGCCGGCACCCATTAGCTTTACACAAGGCAATAAATTACTTAAGGCAACAAGCCAACAAGCTATAAACTTCTCTTTACATTCAAAGAGAAGAATTTTCTCAGCTTTCAGTTTTGCCCAGCTTTTCGTTTAAACAAGAAAGCAAAAATAGCCAAAATAGCCAAAAAACTGTAAAGACTGGGTGTTTAGTTTGCAGAATGTATGTATGTATATAGAAGGGATTTTTCTCTAACTTTTCAGGCAATATAAAAATCACAAAACAAGATAAAATCATTCACTCTTAGCTTGTCAAGCAAGGGAAAAGTTTCTTACATTCCTCTATGTGTTGTCAGAAGGTAAAGAGAGCAGATAAGCCTCCGATTAGTGCTTTGGGGGGGCTTAGAGTGCTTTTAACCGCATCCAGTTGAACCGGAGATAAGCCACAATCACAACGGAGCCAAAACCATAGGGCAATAAAATAATGCAGACACCAGAAATTATAACAGCGCAGTAGGAGAGCGAAACCTAAAGAGATGTGGACATCTTTTTTGGAGACGGAGTGAGAGTGTAGCTGAAGCAGTGGAAACTACCAATGCAGGTTCCACCAATGTCAGCTGAACTGATTACAAAGCTGAGCATTTTCCGACAATCCACATTTTAACATTCAAATAAAATAAAAGTTTGCATCTAAGAATAGCTGTGTGCACCAAACCAGACAAGGAAAGGAAATGGTTTACAACAAAGAAATGTGGGTAAGATTTCAGGTTCATAGGAGACAAACAACCAAAAGTAAACCCAGTGCAATGCTGCCACAACTATCTTTAATGTCATCTCTCTGTGTAAAAGAAGCGAGAAAAGCATTTACTGGTCCATCTGCTATTACAGACTCTGGATTCTCACATCTATCAAGTGCTAAAGTTAAAACAAAATAATCAACTAGAGTTGATCTTGAAATAGCAGATGATTCTAACTTTCTTAAACTTTTAGTTAGTACAGACCAACTAATCAGTCATAACCAGAGACCTTTTATTTCCAGGTGGGCAACTTTTTATGGATCACAAAGACTCAAGAATGAAGGTAGACAACTGCGTGTTTGCGAAGGAGAAAGAACTGCATGTTTGAATGCCTTCCACATGAAATTTCCCTTCACAAACCAAACTGAAAGGTTTTGCAAAGATCCACACTTTTCATGACTCTTTTCATAGTAGCCACTTGTAAAAAATACCCCAACTGCCCTTTCTTTCTCCTTTGCAAACCATAGTCCAGAAGGGATACATTGCAGTGGAGAATGGGCAGAGGGAATGGGGAGTTTATGTCTTGTCCTGACAACTATTTTCCCCCAGAAATTTCTCAACAACTGCTTTCCTTCATATAGTATTCTAGTTCCATGTTTGGAGAATAAACCTTGGGTTTGGAAGACATGAAATAAAGGCAGTTGAGGGGAGGAGATATTTCAGGGAAAAAGTTGTCACTGAAAGGATTTGTTACCCAAACTGGTCATCATGTTAGTGCTATAATGTGAGGAGCACACCTTAAACATGAATTATCTGAACATGGAAGCAAGAGGTTGACCCCAAGTACTTGTCCCTGAAAGACTGGTTTTCCACAGGTGGGATGCCCCCATCTTTACTCTGCATTCCAGGAGTACCATTTTATACAGTCCCTCTTACTGTTTAATAATTCCTGTGAACTGGAAAAATGCTATCCAGTCCTATTCCTATCTCACCTCTTAAATAGATACCTTAGGAATCAGTGTCAGAAATTCTGAAGTGCATAATAGGCTCAGATGTTATTACCAGGTTACTTTAAATTAATTTTGCAGAATTTATACTCCACTTTTCTAGCCTCATAAGGGCCACTAAGGCAGCTAACAAATTAAAACGTACATAATAAAACATACAAAAATATAAAAAACCATTAAAACCAACAACCCCCCCACACCTTTAAATCAGAGCTAAAATATATAAAAATGAAATAAAAATAAAACAATTAAAACAGTGGCCAGGAAGGAGAGATCCCAGAGGGAACACCAAATGAAATAAAAGTCTTCACCCTGTAGCATAAGATGGCAACAGAAGGGGATAGACACATCTCCTGGGGAAAGAGTTGCAGAGTTTTGGTGCCATGACCAAAAAGACCATTGCCTGGTTGCCACCCACTAAATATCTGAAGACAGGGGTACCCAAAGAAGCATGATCTCTAAAGATAACTTTAGTGGTCAGGTAGTTTCACAAGGGAGTAGGCTATTTTTTAAGCATGGTGGTCCCAAACCATGTAGGGCTTTAAAGGTCAGAAAGAGCACACAGAAAGAAACCAAGAGCCAGTGTAGATGGGCCAAGACTGGAATGATGTGCTTCTTACAACCCAGTTAACATAATGGCTGCAGCATTCTGCACCAACTGAAGTTCCCAAACACCACTCAAGGGCAGTCCTATGTGGTGTGATTGCAGTAATCTAATCTAGATGTAACCAGGGTATTTTACCGGAAGTGGCCCCCAAAAACATCATTTTGGAGCAGGATTTCCCTCTGCTGGCCAATTGGCCTGCAGCAGAGAAGCCCGCTCTAAACTGGGGGATCCCCCACCCAGACCAGGGGGCTGGGATTCCTACAGCTGAAGATTTAAAAAGGCACTACCTGACCATAGCTGCCACCTGCTTATCTAGCAGTATACCTGGATCCAAGAGCACCCCCAGACTACAGACCCATTCCTTCAGAGGAATCCAGAACAGATGACATCTTAAATCCTGGAGAAGGAAAATAAATAATAAAGGAAGTACAGTGTCAGATAACCAAACCAAAACAAAAATGGTTGAAACACACACCATAACTGAAAAATCTATAACAATTCAATTTATATTATACACCCAAGTCAAGGACAGGACATGGCTAATCTTTGATGTTACACACTAGTTTGATGATACACTAGAGAGCCAGTTTGTTGTAGTGGATAAGAGTGGTGGACTCTGATCTGGAGAAACAGGTTTGGTTCCCCACTTCTCCACATGCAGCTGCAGAGTGACCTTGGGTCAGTCAAAGTTCTCTCAGAGCTGTTATCTCAAGAACAGTTCTGTCAGAGGTCTTTCAGCCTCACCTACCTCACAGGCTGTCTGTTGTGGGGAGATAGTTCCAGGTGGTCAGCCATGTTGGTCTGAAGCAGTAGAACAAATTTAAAGTCCAATGGCACCTTCAAGACCAACAAAGGTTTATTCAAGGTATGAGCTTTCATGTGCATGCACAGTGGACTCTAAAGTTGTGGTGGGGAGAGGAACAGAAGGCGATTTTAAGCCACTCTGAGACTCTGAGTGAAGGATGGGGTATAAATCCAACCTCCTCCTCCTCCTCCTCCTTCACCCAGCTTGCAAATGCAGTATTTGAATCACATCCAATACTTTTCCTACATTTCCCCTCCAATATGAGGGAGACAGAGACCACTTACATTAGAAAAGTTATTTATACCTGGAACTTAAAGCAGTTTACATTACTTTTTCCCTAGACATTATATTTTGTTTTGTTTTTTAGCCCCCGGAGGGGATTTTTTATTGCATTTTCTATAAACTACAAACTACAATGAAAAAATAGGGAGGGAACATCTACATCTAAGGTGAAAGTAAATAAAACCACTAATAACTAAAACCCCAAGAATAGGAGAGCATTACATCAGCTTATATCCGTGTTAGTCTATAATGCTAGCAATACATTGAACATAGTCGATTAGGCTAAGTTATTCATCTTTTTAACCAATTTTTTTTAACTGTTTAAAGACCTAAGAACATCATTTATAACAAATGCTTTAGGGTAACATTCAGAACTCTTCAACCTTCATTTTACTTTATCTTTTCTATCCCTCAGTTGGTATCCTTGTTTGGGGGCAGATGACCCCTTTTCTGAAGCAGAGTCCTCATCAGAAGACACCGAGTCCAATTCACCATTGGATTTGCTGTCATCTTCTTCTTTAGTGTCCTCCTCTGGCTCACCCAGTTGCAGTCTCAGGAACTCACGTGCTTTGAAAACAGAGTCAATTTTTTTCTTTTTTATCCTGTAATTTGAAAATGATGACTTCAGGGATCAGCCATCTGTCGGAAATGCTGTTTGTTTGTAAGAAACAAATTAAGTCTTTGTACTTCTTCCTCTTTTTCCTTATTTCAAACGGAATGTCCTTTAAGATCCTAATGGTATTTGCTCCAATTTTCAGGATTGTTCCTGCAGTCACTTTCAGGATTAAGTCCCTCATGTGCCTCTTCGAGAATCTAACCAATATCTCACCAGGCAGATTATTTTTCTTGATGTAGGCAGAGTAGGCCCTATAGACCACATCCATTTCACTTACCAGATATTCTGCTTTTAAATCTGTAACTGGAGCTAATGCATCACTCAAAAGTTGTTTTAAATTATCATTTTTTGCTTCAGAAACCCCTTGGAACCGGAGTACCAAGTTAGCTTTCTCCATTTGTAATTGTAAAAGTTGAGATTCCTCTGAAGCTTGCTTCCTTTCCAGCATTTGCATTTTTTTTACTGTCTTAGAGTTGGCATCCATTTCCTTTACTTTCTCAGCTGTTTGTTCCATTTTTTTCATAGTTTCAGAGAGTTGGAGCTGCTGAGCTGCAAAGTTCTGGTTTAAAGTTGTCAGCTGCTGGTTGATGTTTGTCATCTGATCCAGTAGAGGGTGCAAAGAGTCTGCCAAAAGTTTAGAGAATTTAGTGGTCTCTTCTGGATGTGGGCTCATGCTCCCCGGTGGTTTCACTTTTGCTTGTTTATCTTTCTCCATTTTTTTCCACACCATTTTTGTGAATTGTTTACTTTTACCAAAACTTGCTAAAGTCTCTGAAAGTCGCCCAATGCCTGTCCACGCTCTGGTAAGGTTCTTCAAACAGATTTCAATGCTTTTACTTCCGTTCCCCCCTTGCTAGATCACTTTTAAGTTCATGCGTGTGGGAGGGGCCCCTCCCCCACTTGCTTATCTCACCATTCCCATGGGGGGAGCTTTCTTTTCAAAGTGGGGGTTTCACTTTTACTTGACTCACTGTTCATTGTTGGTCATACAACCTCACTTGGAATACATTTTAAATGCTCGATCTCCAATGCTTATTCCAGTCAGCGGCTCTAGTTCCATTTGGATGCATAGCAGCAGGACTGTCAGGGCGGAAGAGTGCCTCAATTCCCCAGCACTGCGGTGGCAAAGAGGCTACCCTTCAGAAGCCCCTTGGCTAGGAGCCTTTCCCAAAGGCTCTGGGGGGATGGCAAACAATCATCCCCCCCTCCTAACCGCTAGCGTGCAGATCATACCCCTGGAGGTCCAGGAGGCACATCTGCCAGTGTGTCACCATTAACCAGAAGTCTTCTAGACATTATGTTGATGACCCTAAAAATTATTATTAACAAAGTAAATTTGGTAAATTATTAAATAATAAATGCACTCTTTGACATTATGATTTCTCTAACAGACCACAAGAGACAAACTTTCCCATATCATTATGAAATATTAATTGTAAGCAATATACCTGGTCTGTTCTTTACAATGAAGTATATTTTAAATTACAAAACTTTTGTTTTATATGCAGTGTCTTACTACAGGTTAAGGCAAGGTGATAAAACTTGTACAGCTAACAGAATCATTACACTTTATTGAAATAAAACAGCAACTGACTTATTTTTGCTATAAAATTTCAGGAATATTAAACTACTTTAGACAAATAATTGTAAAATGACCATCTAGATACTAATGGCATCTGTTCAGACTTCATATGAAAGTTCCAAAGATAGAATCAGATATACCAAGCAAACTGAAAAGCAGAAGATCCTTAACAGACTCACAGCTTACAAAATTTCTGTCACAGTATTTATTTGCAATTATGGTAAACAATCCAATGTAACTACTTATTTGGTAGTGCAGAACAGAATGGGATTTTTCCTAATGCTTCATCATAGTTTTAAAATAGCAGACCAAAATAGAATACAAGACAAAAAAATTGAGCCAACAAAAGAAACAAACACAATAATCATAATTATGAATAATAGTATACCAAACACATGAATCTAATAAAAATTAAAACATTATTATACAGAAAAAGTGGAAATAATTATAATCAGTCTGATAATAAAAAAAACCAAAATTGCCAGTGATCCACAGTCACAAAACAAACTATGTTTAGACAGCTTTGCAGTCTTTGAATCTGATTTATAAACCAAATCTACAAACCGCAACTAAATTTCCATAAGTGCTTCTGGCTTGCTAAATTTACTAATATTTAATGGAGCCATTAAGAATACATCCCAAAGTTAGCTAACTACTGAGCCTCAATTAGTAAGCAATTAGTAGACCAATTACTAGCCAGGACAGTTTTTATTGCACTTTACAAAAAAAATAGCAAGTATTCTTGCATCTGCAGACAGGGGTACATTTTTCAAAATGGTTTGATAAAAAGAATGCTGAGTCCTCTGGGATATGATGACAACACATTCATTGGTTCTTTCTGAAACCAGATGCTACTCCCTCCCCAACTTTTCATAGCTCCAATATAAATTAAAATAAGTATCATTTGATAGTATATTCTTTTCCAAATCTGATTGACTGCTGCTTAATAATATCGTTAAACCTATATACCATCAATTTATAATTTTGAATAACAATTCCCTAAGATATAACCAAATTAAATTAAAAAATATCTGGTAAATCAAATGTGTATTTTACCAAAATATTTGGTGAATCGGATGAAGTGCCTTTTCCTTTGTTAATTTCACACTTTTTTTTTTTTTATAAAAAATATTTTTATTAATCTCTCCTTATAAATAATTATCTTTTGGTTTCGCAAGATTCCATGCGCTCCCATTGGCTGTAAAATGCCCTCCCTCAGCTATTGGCCCATCAGCCGCCACTCAAGAGTACTCGTGTGCCATTGGCTGGGTGCTGGGTCTGCTCCTCTTCCCCACCCACTCCCCCTGGCAGACAGCTCTCTCTCCTGAGGAAGACAATTCTCTTGACTCCTGTGAGGGACTGTCCCCTCAGTGGCTGTTGGTAGGCAGCCAAGCTTGGTTCTGTTAGTAAAAAAACAAAGGACTTTCAGCATAACCCCCTCCCCCGCCCATAACCCCCTCCCCAACGGCCACTTTCCTGTCAGAATAAATGGAAAAGGCTCTTTCTCCTGCTTAGCTTCAGCATGGCTAGCTGGCTAAAGAGGTGGGCCAGCAACCATCAGACCATTTTCTTCAACTCCCCGCTGTGTGGTTGACTTTCCCCTAGGGCTGCCAATCTCCAGGTGGGACCTGGAGATCTCCATTACAATTGACCTCCAGATGACAGAGATCAGTTCCCCAGGAGAAAATGGTTGCTTTGGAGGGTAGACTCTATGGCATTATACCCTGCTGAGTCCTTCCACACACACCCCAAATGCTGCCCTCCGCAGGATCCACCCCCCCAAATCTCCAGGTATTTCCCTAATCAAAGTTGGCATCTGTACTTTCTCCTCTGTCAGTAAAAGGCCCTTTCCACACCTATGTGGGCCTTTGGGAGAAAACTCATTGGGCCCAGTTCTGATCAGGTTGCCAACTCCAGATGGGCAATTCCTGGAGATTTGAGGGATGGAGCCTAGAGAGGGTGAGGTTTGAGGAGGGGTGGCACCTCAGACAGGTACGATGCCATAGACTCCACCCTCCAATCCAGCCATTCCCTGATGGGGAACCATTGTTGCCAATCTCCAGGTGGGGGCTGGAGATCACTCAAAATTACAACTGCTCTCTAGGAGGGAGGAGATGGAAAACTAAAGGTAGGTTGATGGTTGGCTGGGAGGGAGATAGGGTTGTCAACTCCAGTTTGGGAAATTCCTGGAGATTTGAGGGGTCGAACCTGGAGAGGGTGAGTGTTGAGGAGGGGTGGGACCTCAGACAAGTACAGCGCCATAGACTCCATCCTTCAAACCAGCCACTCCCTCCTGGGGAACCACTGTTATCAATCTTGGGGGTGGGCTGGAGATCACTCAAAATTACTACTGCTCTTCAGATAGCAAAGATCCTCTGGAGAAAATGGTGGACTCTGTCATTATACCCTGCTGAGATTGCCACAGCAAATTGTCACTGAGTGCCCAAAGCCGGGAAACTCTCCCAGAGCCTCTCTAGAGCCCGTTGTATTTATTTCCACAACGGGCCTTATTCCTAGTATATATATATATAACATCCATAATAAATACAACACTTACACGTCCACAATGATACAACTGCACGTAAATAAGTACAATCTTATCTATAATAGGCATTATGCAAATTAGAAAGAAAAAAAAAGAGCCGATTAGTAAAATACGAAATTTTGGTATTGTATAGGACATGAATATATCTCTGAATCTGATTGTGTAGCTACAAAATCAAAAAATGGATGCCAGCGTTCTAAGAAGTAGTTCTTTAGGTTGGGGGAGTAGGCTGCTGAGATTTGAGATGCGAGTTTGTCTACAATCAGTAAGTCCCAGCATTTGGAAAACCATTGTTGCACTGTAGGTATAGTAGGTTGGTTCCATTTTTATACAAGTATAGACTTAACTGCTGAAAATAAAATGGTTAATAGTTCCAGTAACCGTTTTGTCAAGGATAATTTGGACCACATATTTAACAGAATTACTTCTGGTAACAAAGGAATTTTAACAACCACTATTCTGGAGACCCTAAACACAATATCTTTCCAAAACGAATTAACAAGGGGGCAACTCCACCAACAATGAAAGAATGTTCCTTTCAGGCCACACCCTTTCCAACAAGCAGGTGTGATTTTAAGTTTACACAGAAACAATCTTTGAGGGGTCCAATACCACCTAGAGTATATTTTAAAAGACTGTTGTTTCACTAGAATGTTGTTGGTTTTAAAGGGATAGGAGTCCCAAAGTTTAAACCAAATCTGCTCAGACTCTAATATTGAGCACTCCTTTTCCCACGAATTCTGAGTTGCAGTCTTAGAGAACCATCTACTGCTATTTAACGTCCTGTAAATAATTGAAACGGTCCCCGTTGTATTAGGATCTTCATTTAGTATCATTTTTTTCAAAATCTGATATAGGTGCATTGAAGTCATTACAACTGCTTAACTTTTCAAATGCATGGTTCAATTGCATGTATTGAAACCAAGGTAACGTTATCTTGAATTTCCTTTCTAACTGTTTCCGGGACCCAAGTTTACCTTTTATCAACAGATCTCTTATTCTTATTCATACTTAAAAAAAAAGTCATTGTGTCTCCTACTGGAATAAGATTTTTATATATGGTTGAGACCAGTTCCTTACAATAACAAACACTGGTACACATAAACAGTTCAAATGATCTTAATGCTTTATTAAGCTACTGCATGATGACAATATGACATAAGTAGGATTGATAGTGGAAGACTTACTGGGTTCTGGGGGGAGAGGGCAGGGAGGTGGAAATGTGATTGTGTGACACTTTCACTAAAAAAAATACCCAAAAGAAATAAAACAGAACTGACATGATGCTCTAGGAATTCAACAAATCTCTCTGGATTTCCATAGCATTACTTCTGATTTTTAGGTTTTGAGCAATGCATAATGTACAACATCATTTTCCCCTCCCCGTTTTCTCTTCCTACTCATTCAAGCAGTGGTAGGGGACCAGAATGGATCAGTGGGAGTGCACCCTCTTGAGGTGGGTAAGTAGCAACCTATAAATGCTGAAAGCATGGAATTGCATTACATTTGAAAGATAGCGCTTTCTGAGTTAAAAGGACACCATCTTTGATACCTCACATAATTGGCCATTACCTCTTTTTCCCCACCTATTCCTTGAAACCGTCTAGGAATAAAAGAAACATTACACTGAATGTTGAGCAAAAGGACACATTGAAGGTACTGGTACTGCTAGAACAAGTTTTCATGCCCAGCATCTCTCAGAAAGAGTTGTTATTTACAACCTGAGGTCTTTTTGTTTAGTAAGTTTCTTTGGTGAATAAATCAAATTTTAAAGTGGGCAAAAAATATAAATTAAAGTATTTTGGAATGCAATGCAAACTTGCATAAGCATGCAAAATATTGCCTTATTCTGAGCCATCTTTAAGAACATAAGAGAAGCCAATGTTGGATCAGGCCAATGGCCCATCCAGTCCAACAGTCTGTCACACATCTCATTCATGCCATCTCATTCATGACAATTCAGTGTTATCTTTCCATTTTTAGAACATAATCTGTTCAAGAAATGGTTGGTTATTGTGATATAAAAAGTTTTTAATCATTATTTATCACCTAAGAACCCATTTCAACCAAATTTAAAATTGTTTACCCAGTTAACTCAGTGGGAGAAATTCAAATCCATTCCTAATGTCAAATGAGGTTTAACTTGCATCATGTACAATATTGTTAATATTGACCCTAATATAATCTGTCTGGATCCAGCCAGACAGAACAAAGACAACAATGCCCTCATCTTTGCTTCAAATTCTCAGGCATAATAATCAAACCTTCTATACAAAGAGCTTGAAATTCATGACACATTCCCCCTACAACAAAATAAAGTGTACTTTTAAGACAAGGAAAGGTATCAACCAGATCAGAGCATGAAAGATTGTAAGTTAAGATGAGGTTTTGTGGAAAATGAGTCTCCTTTCTGTCTGTACGTCTAATCTTCTGTAGACTTCTCTTTATGTTAAAAGTTACCTGTCATCCTGCCATCTCATTCATGACAATTGTTCTCTTCTTCTGAAGATTGCTTTTTACACATATCAGAAACAAAGCATATCTCATGCTGTGATCTTTCTTTAAATATATCACTGAGATGTGAATCTGGCTGCTTAGTTTATCAAAACCCAGCATTCCAACAGACAGACAAAGCTACTCAAATAATTCCACTTGCTTCCATTTACTTGATCTATGTTATTTCCCAGAAGATGCAGCTGGGACTTTCCCCAATGCTGCTTTTTGGGCTCCAGGGCTGGGGAGAGAGCAGCATGGCTGCTAGCCGGCCCGCCATCCAGTGGACCACATGGGCTGCATGGTCTGGCCTGAGGGAAGGCTCCAAGGCAGTAGTCACTCTCCACATACAAGACACACGTGTGGGGCTGGGCCATGGGTGGGCTGGGGACTTTGCCTGCCTGCCCATCCCCTACAAAAGCAGTGGCTGCCTGGGCCTTGGGCCCTGTTCCACACAACCTTTTTGGAGCTCTCTACTGCTTCTTGAGCATCGGCTGCACTCACCCAGGTGGATGGCACAGCATGAGGCCAGGCATTGGGAGATTTCACTGGCCTTGCTTTGCTGCCTTACTTCTGTTCCCAGGCCACATAGCCATGAGACTGGGCATCACTAGACAGGAGGGAAGAAATAGGGGGGGGGACATAATCCTCGACACGCACCTCACAGCAGCAGCAGAGGCAGTGGCAGTTGAGGTCTGACTGGGGCTGCCAGCATGACGAGGCTGTGACGAGCCCCCATGCAGGGTACTGCAGAGATCAGGGGAGTCAGCTAGCATTTAAAGTGGGGGAGTCAGCTAGCATTTCAGGGGTCGGGGCTGAGGGGGAGGGCTGGAGAACCTCCTTGCCACCCTGCAGCTCCTTTGGCTATCGCAGCTTCTAGGTTGGGTTTTCTGGCAGGGCTCCTTCAGTTGGGGGCAACTTTGTTTAAAAAAACAACAACCAAGAGAACATTCCAGCTGTGTCTCATTTTTAACAAGATAACCCCCTTCCTCCTTTCATGTTGGTGCCAGGAAGGCTCCTGGAGGTGGAGGTTCCAGCCTCAATCTCAGCCATTCCCCGGACACAGGGCATGGGTAATTATGGGGGGCTTGGTCTGAGACCCTAGTGAGGCACTGCTGGTCTGTAGGGACAATGCAGACGTTGATGCACCAGTGGTCTGATTCAGTATAAGGCAGTTTCATGTGGGCCTTTTCATTCAGGTCTTTTCTATTTCATGACCAGATAGCCTGAACAGCCCTGACTAGCCTGATCTTGTCAGAGTTTAGAGGCTGTGCAGGGTCGGCCCAGGCTATTATGGGGATGGGAAAACATAAAGGAGGTCATGGTTTTCTATGCAGGGCAGGCAGTGGCAGGCCACTTTGTGTCTTGCCTTGAAAGCCCTATGGGGGGATAACAATGAGTTTATTGCAACTTGATGGCATGCAATGATTATCTGGGGGAATGTGGCCTGGATTACGTCATGTTTTCAGGCTGGGGGGAGGCAGACTTGGGCTACACTGGTACCTCTGGCCAGAGCAGCATGCCTGGGATCTGCAGCTAGGATAGGGATCAGGTTGTAAGGGGTGGGGGGTTCCACACCTTTTATCTGCCCGAGAGGGGACACTACTTCTTGTCTCCAGGGGGCTGACACTTAGCCAATTTGTTCTCCATGTTCAGGTACTAGCTGGGGATGCTGCCATTGACTAAGGTGAGGCTTTTCATAAGATGGCTTCACAAAATGAATTAACCAGGTGGGACCTGTTAGGTGATAGGCTCATAATTGGCCTGCATACAAAAGCGAGACACGAGCCAGCCTGTTACAGGCCCAGTCTCAGGTGTGACTCTTTTCGGAGAGTATATTGGGAATATAATCAGGGCAGGTGCCATTGGGGCAAGAGCAAATTCATGCACAATTGCTGTGCCTACTTTAGCCCACACCCTTGGCCATCTTGCCCCCACAGGGGGATGTCACAGCAGCCCTTTCAGGGCACCCAGTCCTCCAGCATTAAAAAGGAGGGATGATCAGACACCAGTGACACTGCAGCCACCGGCCCAGCCAAATAATGATCATGGGCTACCGGTCTTTGATGACCGCTTGGTCAGAACTCCAGTCCTGTCTTTCTAATGTTACCAGCCCTGCCTTTAGCCTCAGCATGACATTAGGTACACACCGGAGTACTTCAAATAAGGATCTTAAAAATTTGGACTATATTGGTTCCAATTAAAATTAATCATTATACAGGCAAACCTGTGGTCCATACATGAGCTGAGACACCACCTTACCCTGAAAGATTTCCAATGCATGTAGTATATAGGACCTCCCTTTTGTAAAGAAAATCTTGCTGAAGCCATTCTTTGGGCAGATTCTGTTACCTAAGAAAGATGGGCTGCCCATGAACCAGTTGATTGAAACAGCACCTAGACATTTAAACACTTTAACTTGGCCAGTCTGATAGCCGACAATTTGCTACCTATGCTTAAAGAATCTTTTAGCAAAAACAAGGGTTGTTTTTTTTAAATTGATTGTTAGATGCTCCTTTTTACAGTAAGTCGTGAGTGCCTGGAGAGCTCTTACTGGCCACCTTTGACCACCATCACCAACAACAAAAGGCTACGCTGGGGATCACTGAACCTGCACACACACACCTCTTGATCTTTTTCACTGGGATGTCACATGTTTCTAGGAGGGGGAAACAAACAATCCTGTGTGTTTGTGTGTGTGTGTGTGTGTGTGTGTGTGTGTGTGTGTGTGTGAGATCCAGTCTATTTATATACCGCAATCAAAGGCTTTTCAAACTGTGCATATGACCTTAGACTTTTGGCAAGAGAAACCGAAAGAAATCTACAATCATGTTGAGTCAGGAATAGCTCTCTTCTATTGAAGTATATTTGAGGCAATAATGAGGTACAGCAAGATAGACCTTGCAGCAAAAGGCACTTGCAGGAAACAGGTCCATCCTATGTTGAATACATGAGTGCTTTTGGTAGACCAATCACACTTGGCTGGATCTAAAGATCCTTGGGGTAGAACAGAGACCACTGCAAAAGTTGTTGCTGTTTCCCCTCCAAATACATCTACAAGAATTCAAAAATTGCCATAATACACAGGTTCTAAAAAAGTCATCATATTTCTGTCAGCTCCTGCTGTCAGCTCCTGCTGACAGAAATTTAGTTTCTTTTCTTTCTTTCTTTTTTTGCTTCTGCAAAGGTCCAGAGTGAAGTACCAAAGAGCACTACCAGGTATGAGGAGAAGCTGTGTTCTGCAAGCAGAAGGATGGTCTTTGGTTTTAATGTACCTGTGAGATCCAGGCAATGATGCTTTTTGTCAAAAGATATGGTTTCTGGCAAATATTTGTCTAGATCATCCATTTGAAGAGAATTGGTTAGCAAAAGTTTCTTTGTTAGAACGGGGGTCCTGGATCATGTTACAAAATGTGCATCCTAATTTTTTTGGTTTAAGGAATCATCCTTATGAAAAGCTATAATATTTTACTTTGGAAAAAAGTAGGGGAGACAGCAGTGGAAAGTATGTTTTTCCAGGCAGGAGCAGTGGGCAGTAGGAGAGCAATACCAAACAGTCAGCAGATGGTGGGGTCGGGAGGAGAGCAACACCAGGCTATCAGCAGATGGATAGGTTGGCAGTGGGGCAACATCATGGAGATGGCAAGTGGTCACAGCAGCAGGAAGGCTTCAACACTCACTTCGCAACATGATATTAATCACACCTGTTGGAATTTGTATATGTCACTGGGGGGAAAGAAACCTGCCTGAAAGCATTGATGTTAAATTAAGCAAGACACGTAGTTAGTAAGACATTCAGTTTTGTCAGAAATCAACCACTCCCCTGCTGTTAATTCATCTGTACTTTATTCAGGTCCTTCAGTACAGACCTCTTTATCTAATCAGGCAATGAGAATATACTTGAAATATTCATGGCCTCTGCCTTTCTAAAACAAGTAGATATCTTATTGTTTTGTCCTTCTTTGGAAGGAACGCATGGTTCAAGATGAGAATTGTCCTAAGTGAATGCAGGGATAATTTAGTCTCCAGTAGAATAAAGTGGAAGACAGGAGTGGAAGACAGGAGGGCATAATCTGGTCCACGGGGTCGCGAACAGTCAGACTCGACTGTGCGACTGAACAACAACAACAAAAGAATAAAGGCTGAAAAGCCCCTTGCAAGTGAAAAAAGGCTGCATGAATCAACATCATGTCCTCATAGTGCCTTCTTCCATCCTTTAGGATAGCAGCCTGCAAATGGGAATGTGGGGCAGTAAGTGAGAAGGGGAAATACATAAGGGAGCATCATCCCATTAGCCATTCAATAGAAGAAGGCATTTTTAGAAGTTCACCTTTGACGATCAATATACAAAAGAGGGAAGCCTTTCCTTACTGAGATTCACACTGTCCTTATGACAACCTCACCCATTCTCCTCCTTCAGAGGCAGAATTTTCCCACCATTTTTTCTCCTTTTCTAACTGAGCAGCACTTTTTATCTATTTTCTTCTTCATGGAAGATCTATGGCTGTCCCACTGTCACAGTATGATATTTTGCTGAAAACTCAGCCTTTATCTTAAACTGCTGATCCCCTTTAACTTAAACTACTGAAATGGCACACAAGAGGCTTTTTGAAATCAGGGGTAAAGTATCTGAGGTAAATCAATAATGGACTCTGAGGTAAATCAGTATAGGCACAGACTACAGTTCATGTGTTTCACGCAATTGAGAGTTTCTTAAGCTTTTCACACAGAATCTTTATCCAGTTCCCAAATTCCATCACTAAACACTTCCTTGACTTTTACTGAATCTTCAGGTTTCAGAAGGCAGTCTCTAAATACACCAGACCAGGGATCTCTCCACTCTTTGAGCTATCTCCCTTTTTTTAACTGTGTAGGGAATTTCTTTTCTCACTAGAAAATCTATCCCTTTTTCTGGTCCGAATTGGAGTCTTCAATGATCTATCCACTCCTGCCAACCTTTCCACTTCTCCATCCATGTTAAACTGCTCTCAGTCCAGCCCCATAGCTAGATGACCTTTAGTGGGAGGTCACTGCTCGGATGTTGCTACATCACTTCTGGAAGTGACATGCCAGAATTTAAAAGCAGTCAATAAAAAACCAACAGGTGTAAAACACAGGTAAAGCACATGGGAAAAGGAAGGAAGAGAATGAAAGAACTCAACTTCTTTTCTAAAACAAAAAGCAAAAGAGGTGTCTACCTGCTCAGTTGAATCTGTATTCTGTATCAAAGAGGCCTGTGACTTTGAACTTCTTGCTCAAATTCTGCCCAGCTGCCCAGGGTGCTTGAAAAGCTGCTTAAACATTGACAAAGCTCATTCCCTTTTCCCCTTTTCCCCTCCCCAGTGGTTCCTAGTTTGAGCTCCCCCTTTGCCACCTCCTCCCTTGGGGACCTGCATCAACTCACCATGACAGCTGTGCCTATCACAAGAACATGAATGAGTCACAGCTTTGTCAGCTGCCTGATTCCCGGTGGCACATATGCATTGGTGGCATTGAAATAAATGCTCTCCCCCACCACCAAGATTACCGCACCCAGGAAGGTGGCTGATACTAAGAGCAGCAGAGCCCCCCAGCCTCTTTCCCATCCCCCTCCCCATTTCTAAGAGCTGTGGCCTTGCTGTTGCCCCAGGCTTGCTATGCCTTTTGGGCCTGCCCAGCTCTGGCTGAGTGAGGTGGCTGGGCAGTGCCACATGCCTCACCCAGGCTGGGAGTCAGAGTTGGGCAGGCCAGTGGGGTGTATTCAGATGTAGGAAGAGGAGGAGCAGCTGTGGGGTGGGAAGGGAAGGGAAGGGAAGGTAGGCAGGTGGTGTGGAAGGATCTAAGATTCTGGGGTTTTGCAAAACTGGGAGGGGGCATTGTCCTGTGGGTCCTGTGCTAGCTATGGTCCTGTCTCAGTCAGGGCTAAACACAAACACCATCAGCACCCAACTCTTCTCAGTCAGGGCTAGACTCAGAGTGAGTTCTCTTCAGCATTCAGCTCTGAAGTCTTTCTCTAATTAACTCATGTTAACCAATCAAATTCCTTTGAGCAGCCTGTCACTCAGGGCTCTCTGGCTCCATGAGGCATTAACCCTTCACAGTCCATTACCTGTTTACACAGGTCTTACGATCTTCTCAAGGGCAATCCATCACTGTCCTCCATTCCCATCCCTTGCTGTTTCTACTACAGCCCCACCTGACTTCTTCAATTTGCACAGATAGGAGAAGGAAGTAGCCAGTAATAAACACATCTAATTGGCATTTAACACTTTTGGGAAGAATATTCATGGGGGAAAAGATCAGGAGATTAATTCCAAAAAACATATCTTATGCCAGTTTCTGTGCATGCCTCAGTAAATAAGAATTATAGTTACTTCGATTAGAGTACTACAAAATAATAGGGAAATATACAAGAAAGAGTTGGTTTCTGTGGGCTTCATCTTTATTTTATTTTTTGTTGTTATAAGCATCTATATAATGGAGACAATCTTGAAAAAGAACTTTTTTTTGTTTAAAACACTTGTAGGGTGGTATTTTCTGAGTGATCGCCAGCCCTCACCTGGAGATTGGCAACAGTGGGTCCCAGGAGGAAAAGTACAGTCTTTCTCTGCAGTGGGTACTAAAGCAGTTTACATCATTCTCCTCTCCTTCTTTTTATCTGCACAACAACCCTGTGAGGTAGGTTAGGCTGAAAGTCTGTGACTGGTCAAAAATCACCTACTCAGGTTCCAAAGCAAGAACTTGAGTTGGGCAGACCCCGCTCTGAAGTGTTAACTGCTATGCCACAATGGCTGTGGTATTGCCTGGTAGCACAATTGAACTCCAGACAACAGATCTCTCTCTCTCCCCTTGGAGAAAAATAAGTGCTTTGGAGAGTGGACTATATAGCATTTTATTCAGCTGAGGCCTCTTCCCTCCCCAAACCCTGGCTCCTCCCCAAATCTCCAGGAATTTCCCAACCTGGAGCTGGAAACCCTAGTCAGGACTGGTCCCAATGAGTTCCCCACAAAGGCCTGGAAAGGGCCTCCTGGCTTTTCCTTTTTACTGACAGATCCAAGCTTGGTTGCCTAGCAACAGCCACTGAGGGGAAAGTTAGTCCCACAGGAGCCAAGCAGGAAAAGTGTCTTCATCAGTAGAGACTGCCATTTTGGCAGTTATTCTATCAGGGAACAGTGACTGAGGTGGCAGTGGGCGGGGAAGAGGAGTGGACCCAGCACCGAGCCAATGGCACATGATTAGTCTTGAGTGGTGGTTGATGGGCCAATGGCTGATGGATAGCACAGCACAGCCAATGGGAGAGCTGGAAATGGCCAACACATTAGGGTAGATATATAGATATAGATATAGATATAGATATAGATATAGATATATAAAAACAGTTTTGCTGCTACAATGATGCAGGAGTTGTCTGATATAAGAGGCAGAGCTTCTCATGTGTATTGAAGAAATCTTATTTGTTGGTTTGTTTTTAAGTTGGATTCCACTGTGAAAACTTGGATGGAAAAGAAAGTTGAATTATCACCTGTTTGTCATGACTATCCTGAATTATTTGGGGGTGGTTGGAAGGTATGTGATTACTATTAGCCAGGAATTGCCTTCAAACCATTATTTAAAACCACTATTTAAAGTAAATTTACAAACTACACTTTGGAGGTTTGGTATCCTGCAAACTGTATTCTAAACCTGAACATATTACCTGAAAAAGGATACCTATAATTCTTATATAACTGAGGCACAAGTCCATTCACTCTTTATGAATCAATTCAGTGGAGAAATAAAATTGGATTGTTAGCAATATTCTGCATCACATTCAGTTTCATAACAGCTGAGATTGCATGAAGAGTTAAAAATAAAAATTGACTATTTTTTTTTCTGTCCCAAGACATACATATATCAAATAGTTCACCTCTGTGACAGTTTGTCTAATTGGAAACCAACCATTAATTCAGACATTGAATATCCAATTTGCATTTCTATCAAAAACTGGCATGAAGAAAATCCTAGAACACTGCCACCAATTTAACATCTCCGTTTACTCCTGACCTCTTTTCCTCACATCTTGCCCTATTAGTCCTTCTCCTGTAGAAACTGGGCCAGCTAACTGCATATAGAATACTGGCCTTCTCACAGTCTATTTTTTATTAACTAAATATGGCAAGTAAGAAACTTAATTATGTCTCATGGAATATCAATCACCTCCACATTTTTGTAAACAAGTGAGAAGCTATAAAAATAGTAGCTAACAGATCACCAGAGAAATTATGTCCCCATGTCTAACTGATTTCTAAGAAGAGACCATTCTGCTGTGATTTGAATTTTTAAATAATTTTGGCAAACATTTTAGCAGAATTTTTATGTTTATGCCCCAGCAACTGAACCTCCAATATCTTAGCATCATCATACATGATTCAGCAACATTATTAGCCTACAGCAATGTGCTTTTATATGTGGGGCTGCTTTAGAAAAGCATTCAGAAAGTGGAACTGTTTCAGAATGAAACAGCAAAAATATTAACTGACACAAAACATATTGCTTTCATTTAATGTCAAGTTCACTGGTTCCCAGTTGGCTTCTGGGTGGTGTGTCAACTGTATTTGCTTTGTGTCATATAAGCCTACCACCTCCACAGGCAGTCTTTTGACATCCGGCTCAGTATTCTCCCACCATATCAAATACTAAGGGCTGTAAAAATGGGCACTGTTTTGTACTTTTAAAAGTATTCAGTGTTCCAGATGCCAGCCTCAGTAGTTAGAATGGTCCATACATAGGTAGACACAAAGAAAACTGTAAACAATATTCAAATCCTGTATTAGCAGAATGTTTTCTCTGCTGTTTGTCTAGTTACTTCTAGACAAAGTTGTAAGGCAAAGATAGCATTTCATTTCAGCAGGCTTGAAATTTAGGACTATGTGTTGGGGTTGCCAATGGGGGCAGGGTTTTTCCTGCTTTAGGGTGTCGCCAGCCAGCTGGCTGGTGGGAGGAGCCCCACACCCAATATGCACAGCATGATAATATCACCCAGAGGCGATGTCATCATGCCAGGTACATCATGCGGGGAATGCCCTAGCATTTGGGTAAAAACTCTATGATGATCATAGACCTTTTCACAAATGCTAGAGTGTCCTGTGAATGATGTGTTTAGCACAATGACATCACTTCTGGGTAATGTCACTGCTGCACCCACCAGAAGACAGTGGGAGTCAGGCTGAAGCCCCCCAGCAGGACAAAGGTAAGACCTGGCAACCCTAATATGTGTAGATATCTATTCTGCCTCTGGACTACTTCCAATCAATGGAAGCCTTAGAGCAAAAGATTCAGATGCTCCAGTCTCTATTACTAGACTGTTAGATCACCTTAACAGAATTTATACTGGGAGGAAAAATATGGCAGAGGGTATTTTAAACTTTTAAATAAAACAATATGGTTTATATATTATAGATTAGCAGCTTTTCTTTGTAGTTATTTATCTATTTAATTATGATATTTCTTGACACTCTTTTTCTCCCAAAGGGACTCAAGGCAGGTAATGTATCAGAAATTCATTTTGTCTGTCCAACTTCCTAATCAGATACAGGAACCTTCCTGTTGAGCTTTCTGAACTTATCACCTCTAACCCAGCGTGTTATTAAGGCATGGCACAATCCATTTTTAGCGTAAACTGGAGCACGTGAGGACACTGCAGGAGAATATGTACAAGAGAGTCCACTGACTGAAGGGGGCAAGGACATAACCAATCTGAAAAAGGGATCCTTAGCAGATGACCCAGCAATACCATTGAAGAGGGGCAGTTGAATCATGAATGCATAAAGGTCCTACATAATGCTGGGCTAACCAAGGAGTCTAAATATGAAGGGAGTTTATCCTTAGATGGAAGGCCCAAGGCAAGCAGAGGACATGTCCTCCAAGCATCAAAATATCAAAAGTATAGCTCTTATCTCTGGCATACAGCAGTTTAGCCACATGTTTTTTTTTGCATTGATTTACAGAGGAAGAAAAAAGATACTCCAGCTTAAGGTTTACAAGAGGTAACTTCTCTTCAAAAAGCTGGAGCCAGAGAGTCCCTGAGGGTAAGGCTTCCCAAGTACCTTCAAGGCTTTAAAAATAGATGAAACCAAAAATTAAAGGCATGTACCCAGACACAGGCTTCTCTAAAGCTAACACCAAATCCATAATGAAGGGTTGATGATGAAATGCACCTAGGGAGCCCTCCAATTGCCTGATTGAATGAGGACTGTACTCTGTTTATAGAGTCATCTACAGTAGAAATCCATATAGAGACACCATACCCAGGCAAGCCTGATCTTATCAGAGCTCAGAAGCTAAGCTGGGCTGATGCTGGCAAGTATTTGGATGAGGAACCTCCAAAGAATACCAGGGCCAGGAGGCAGAGGCAAGCTATCAAACCACTTCTCTGAACATCCTCCATGCCTCAGTAGGAGTCATCAGAGGTCTCCATGATTTCCAGGCATGGGCGTACAAACACATACACAAAGCAAAAATACCAAAAAAAGAAAAAAGGGTGGGGGGAAGGTTGTGAAATTACCACTGAGTTAAAAAACTCGAATAGTGGCTGGGATATAATGTGCACCATTAGGGGGAAAATAAATGCAAAAATGCCTTCATAGTAACCATAGATTTCTGAGTGACTGATTGTTTATGACATCTTCAGGACAAGGAAGACTGAAATAAAACACCTGAATACTTAAAAGAGGAAACCTGCAAGATCTTCCACCCTTTAACTATCCATGTTTCTCTTTTGGGTGAAAAGCAAGACACAAACTTAATAATTTTAGTTTTAGTAAAATCAATAGATAATTCCTCATGCATACAATTAAGTATGGAACCTTTTCAAAGTCGAAAGAAGACAGACCTGAGTTTGAGAAAATAAAACTGACCTGTCTACATAAAGTAAAAGAGGGACTGAAATGTCTAGTAATTTAGGCAAGTGCAGAAAAGAATCAGCAAAAAACAAAACAAACAAAAAAAACCCCTTGCAAATCAGGCAAATACAAACTAAAAAATGGTGCTAGAAGGCACCCCTGTTGAACCCCCTGGATGACAGGGAAGGGAGCAGTTAAGTGACTCTCACTATTACATCACACTTGGGGAGTAGAATCAGTATAGAGATTTTTAATTAACCACAACAATCTCTTGTCAATTGTGGTTTGCTCCAGTTTAACCCATAGACAGCTTCTAGTTACGGAATCAAAGGGATAGGAAAGGTCTATGAAGGCAGCTTATAGAAAGCCGTTCCTTGAAATGGCATGCTTATTGATCAAGTGGGATAACACATGACAGTGACTGAGCATACTATGGCCCTTATGAAATTCCACCTGTTCTGGACCAATGATCCTAGAATTAGCCATCCATGACTGAAGTCTGCTGAACAGAAATGTTGCATAGATCTTACTTACAACTGACATAAAACTAATGGGTCAATAGTTCTTAGGACTGTTTTTATCTTCAACTTTATGGATTGGGACAATTATACTAGAAGGCCATTGAGGGGGGAATCACACCAGTAGTGTTCACTCTAGTAAAAAGATTAGCCAAAAGAGCCATGGTACCTTTACACATAAAATCAGTTTACTGTGGCAGTTATGAATAAGGATTAAGGCTGATAGAAGAACAATGTTTTTCCCCCCCGATACTGGATGAGGCTATACTAGGGTTGCCAAGTGCATTTAACTGTAAAGCGGGGGGAGTTCTGCCTCTGCCGGGATGGTCCTTGCACGTGTGCATGCTGCGATGATGTCACAGGAAGTTTTCCCTCGCATCATAGAGTGTTCTGCCCCCAATGTGGCCAGCATGATGATGTCACCTCCAGGTGACATCATCACACTGGGGACGTGCACCGGAAGGGAGTCGAGCTCCCCCTGGGGCCCAATCGGCCGGCGTCTGGAAATGGGCCTCTCAGGCGGGGTTTTCCCCGCCCCCCGGGGTGACTTGGTAAGCCTAGGCTATACTTATTTTGAAAGACCAGATATCTTTGTGGTTCTGCTAGACTAAGTATAGTCTTCAGATAGAAAAGTGTCAATAGTCAGCTGGAACACCTTTTACCACCTGACACTTTTTCACCAGTGACAGCATTACCTGAAGTATGCTGAGAGGCCACAGTCATGCATGCCTTGGAAACATCCACACTTTACTACTGTAACACAATTTATGTGGGGCTACCCTTTTGAGCTGCGGTGGCTCAAGTGGTTAAGACGCTGAACTGCAGGCTGTGGAAGGTCAGTAGTTCAGCAGTTCGAGACCCGAGAGTGCCGCATGATGGGGTGAGCTCCTGTCTCTGGTTCCAGCTCCTGCCAACCTAGCAGTTCAAAAGCAAGAAATTGCAAGTAGATAAATAGGTACCACTTCAGTGGGAAGGTAACAGCGTTCCATGCACCTTGGTGTTTAGTCATGCCGGCCACATGACCATGGAAATGTCTTCGGACAGCGCTGGCTCTTCGGCTATGAAACGGAGATGAGCACCGCAACCCTAGAGTCGGATTCGACTGGCTTTCGTGCAAGGGAACCTTTACCTTTACCTTACCCTTTAAGATAGTTCAGAAATGTCAGTCAGTTCAAGACATGGCAGCTAGACTCCTTACAAGAACCTATTTAAGCAATAATTTTATACTATCTACACAAACTTCCGATCCGTTCCTAAGTCCTATACAAGATACTGCTATTGACTTTTATAACCCTAAATGGTTTAGGCCCAGAGCATCTGAAGGGCTGCCTCCATCCATATTAACCAATCTAAAGTTTAAGGTAAACCCAGGGGCCTTCCTCTAGGAATCAGACTTAGTATAGGTTCAGCTTTTGTGAACCCAAGATAGGCCTTTTTCTTGCCAACTTTCTTTGGGACACTTTCTCATAAGAGTTCAGAACAGCTGCTTACCTAAATTAAGGTTGCCAAGGGATAAATTAGGTACCCCTTAGAAGCCAGCAGGGGGACTTACCAGTAGTGGGGTAAGCCTAGACCTGTGTTTCAGCCACGGTCCTGGGAACATGATGATATAACTTTCAGTGTGTCCTGGAAGTGAAGTCATCATGTTGCTGGCAATTATCTGGTATTTGGGCAAAAATTCAGTGTTAGAAACTGGTTCACCATAGAGTTATTACCCAGACACCAGAGCATCAACAGGGACATGATGATGTCACTTTTGGTGTGCACTGGAAGTGATATCACTGTGTCACTGGTGACATGGCTGAAACACGGGGCTGGCTTTCATCTGATCAGTGGTGGGGGACAGGACCAGCATTTTCCAGAAGATGTTTGAGTTAAACTAGTAAGAAATAATATGGTACACAAACTATTGCTTGCTGTTTTTACTGGTTTTATTAATTCTTACTAAATTTGTATTGCATCTTACTGTCTACTGTACTGCATTTGGTTGTGTTCTAAAGTGTCTTGGAAACATTTACTTGAAATTCAGCATATAAACACATTTAACTGAAAAAAACTGATGCACACATCTGCACAGAGGAAAGCAAAGCCCAAGTGTATAAATAATGCATGTAGAGAATGTGCACAGATTATTTAAACTATCGTCATCAGGAGTTTGTTCTTCCCTTATACTGTACTTTTAAAAACTCTACCAAACTAACAACAGTTAGGGGCATTGATTTGCACAGCCATCCCTCCCCCACCCCTTCTCATAACCAGAGCCCTGATCCAAATTGGTCTTCCACAACAGCTATAATTTAAAGACAGCAGGAGCACTCTGAACATGGATCATGACTTATATAATTGAGGCCTCAGCAACTTATTCCACTTCAGTTAACATGGCAGCAAGTCTAAAGCTGGTATTTGAGATATAATAGTGTTCATATGCATGACTCAAAAATACATAACAAAGACTCCTAATGAATTAAACGTCAGCTGTAAGACTGAACATTTGTCCTGCTGTGTTGACTATATGCAAAACTATGTAAATATGGTCCCAGTATTGCAAAGATAAGGAATGTTCTGAGAATGATTGCAATAATTCTACAACATAACTAGTATTTGCCCTACATACTTCTAAAAGTATGCATATGAAAAAACATATTTCCCATTTCTTCCATAATTTTTCACCATACTAAATACTTAATACATTTTATTATTTACTCTCTCTAAGTCTTTTATTCTGCTTAGTCTCTCAATCAATTGTAGTAACTCTAAACAGGATTGCATTCTTCCAATTTACTTTCCCGTGCCATTTAATGTCTCTCCTAAAATGCCCATTAAACTGTGTGTATTAAATACCACAATTCCATAGGCTCTTGCATCTGAAGGAATTTACAGCAAGTAAAGTTTATGTAACCTCATTACCACAAGGCCTCTTCTGTTTTGCCTTATATTCTCCATTGCTTATGGTTGTTCTGTGAGGTTTTATGTAAATAGTAAAAGAATCAATTACCCTTTTCTTCTCTCCCCGTCCCAATAGTTTACATGCTCAGTTCAGATAATTATAAAACACTATAGAATTTTATGGAGTTCAGCTTCTGTTCTAAAATAGAAAAAATTGTCATTTTCTAAAAGTGAGGAAGCCATACATCTCACACATTGTAACATGCCAAGGGATTTTGTGATGATGGCAGTGGAGCCTTTGGAAGGAATTTGCTGAGTACACTGTACCTCAAGAATGGAGGGAGAAAATAGCAGTGAAGAGAAAAGAAACAAGAGAAATAAGGGATAAGGAGTTAGGGAAGGAAGCTTGTGCCTGATGTGACCATGATCCAAGCGACCTTGAGCAGAAGTACTCATAGGAGTCAGTGGTCGAATTTGCATTTGCATTTTTAAATCAGTTTCGTGCAGCATTTGAATTTTTAAATCAGTTTCGTGCTGCTGTGATGCTGTCTTTCTCTATGCTTGATTGGTGTCACAGCAGCACGAAACTGATTTAAAAATGCAAATGCAGATTTGACCAATGACAATGGGGAGGAAAGACCATGAAGAAGGCAGAAAAACAAAGCAGTGACCTATGACAGGAGTAAGAGCAAAGGCATTTTGCCAGCAAATTCTGTTTCATTGTTTGTTTATAGCAAATGGTGGTCATTTTTGTTCTGCAACAGTTGTCTCTAGTCAGCATAATTCTACTACATGTGATGAACACTCAGTTATGTTTTAAAGTAATTTTGGTATTTTAACCCAGAAATCCTGGCATCTGAGACAGAAATGGAAAGTTGTCCACGTAGTTGCATTCCCTGGGATTTACCATAAGGGAAACAGAAACATTAAGAATTGTGTGCACATTATGGTTTAGCATGTTTATTGTATTTACTTACTCAGTCAAGTGTAAATATTCAAACAAATATAAGAAAATATATAAGAAATAGTACATAAGATATAATAATAATAATAACATATAATATAAGAAACAAGCTGAATTCCATGTGGATATGATGCATGGATATAGTCACCCAACACAGAGAGAAGACTATACTAATTCACAATTAAAAAGTAATTATGACTTTGCATGATCTTTAGCGTCTGATATTTGCAACAATATTTGTTGGCTATATATAATTGAAACTCTATAGGCCGACAAGAAATGTCAGCCTGTTTTCTCAGCCTCCCTACAGACCTGAAAGTTTGGAAACTAAGAAACAGCAAAGAAGATTACAGTGTTTTCAAGGACTGTTTACAGCCCATTTACTGGTCTTGCTTTAGGAAGGTTTCTTTGCACTTGTGTATTTGTTTCATAGCCTTTGTGCTCTAATAAGCAATAAGTATATATGGATCATACGAAAAGATTTACAGTTTAATCTCCATGCATGATTTTCTCATTTATTATGTTTGAGACACATGCCTTTAAGTAGCGCTTTAGTGGTATTTGACCTTGAGCAATCCGTTCTCGCTACAAACAGACTGACACGGCTACCCATCTTGATCCTTTATATCACTCAAATCTTAAGTTACGTACACATATATACATGTGTATATATGTCTACTTCTATATCTATCATACTTTTTGGGGGGAGGGAGGCAGTTGTTGAACATTTACCAGCACACCACTGGCTCCATGTGATAATTATACCAATTTAGCACAGTTGAACAGATCTTCCTGAACAGAGGAAACTAATACAAGTATATAAACCAGCAACAAACTGAAAAGCAAAGAACAGAAAGAAGTTGAACCATATGCTGTACCTGACTTTTGTCTCAGCAGATAAAGTTTCATCCTATATTCATAGGTCCCTGTGGCTTTCGTCTGTACTGTACAACAATAGTTGTTAACATTTCAATGTATTACTCATTTATGACATTGCAACAATTTTTTAAATTAAATCATGGAGATCACATTGATGGAATGCAGAAATTAATAAGATACGCTAGATGAGTTTACAGGAGGCTATAAAGCATGGAAAATAATCCCCCAACTAAGATACTAATTTGCTGCCAAGTTCTCTTTCTATGCACACCACACATTTTTCACCCAGACTTTCATGAGAAAACTATAAAAACATAAAATCAAACTATTAAAAAAATTAAAACCCAGAGCAAAAAAATAAATAAAAACCCAGAACATAAAACATCTAGCAACCTAAAAAGATCCTCACAATGGTCTTCAGGCTAAAAACAGATTGCAAAAACAAGTAAAAAGATAAGGAACACATGAAGCTGCTTATACTGAATCAGACTATTGGTCCCTCAAGGTCAGATTGCAGCAGCTCTAAAGTCTCAAGCAGAGGTCTTTCGTTTCAGCTATTACTTGATCCTTTTTTAACTGGAGATGCCAGGGATTGAATCAGGGACAGTGTGCATGCCAAACATGTGCTCCACCACTGAGCCACAGATGCTCTTCAAATACAAATCAAATGTCTAACTAAAAGTCTGTATAAAAAGAAGAATTTTGGTCTGGTGCTTTACAAGACTAAGGTAGGTGCCAGGTGAGGGCAACACATTCTACAACCGAAAGAGAAAGTTTTTCTTCTGTTTACAGCTATAACTTAAAAATGATGCAAGAACTCTGGCATGTCGGTTTTAAAAATTATTATCTACAAGAAAAATGTCCAGCACGCACACCAACTGTTCTTCAGTTTCCAGTGAATACTGTTATTGTAAGCTGCCTGGATACCTCACTGATGGCAGAAGAGACAGGGAATATGTATTTTAATACATAAAGGCCAAAGCAAGTCTTTCAAAGTAAATTTAAATTATCCAACTAGCATGAAGAGAGAACTCAAGCATCATGACTCCCCATGGATATCTCAGTAAAGTCACAGAAATGCTTTCCAAGAAGCAAACAATTTTTCTGAGTAGATCAGTAACCTCCTTCCATGGAATACAAAGAATGTAGATTGTTCAGACGTCATCAGGTGGGACTTTAAGACTGCCTGGACAACAGCTCCTGGTACAGCAAGCATTGTCCCTATGCATATATCCTCTGCTTAGCAAAGGACTCACCATCCCTCTTTCCATATCAACTCTCACACAACACACCACGTTGTGGCTGACACAACCTCCTACTCAGTATCATAAGTTGTGGGAACTACAGTCTTGTCAAAACTTGAAATTGTGGGGTTTTCTCACCAACAATTTCTGGTTTGCTCAGGGCTCCCTTCCACAGAAGAAGAAGGAGGAAGAGAAGGAGATTGGATTTATACCCTGCCCCTCACTTGGAGTCTCAGAGCAGTTTACAAACTCCTTTCCTTTCCCCTCCCCACAACAGACAACCTGGGAGGTAGATGGGGCTGAGAGAGCCCTTTCCAGAATTGTCCTTTCAAGGACAGCTCTTGTCAGAACTATGACTTGCCCAAGATCATCCAGCGGCTGCAAGTGGAGGGGTGGGGAATCAACCCAGTTCTCCCAGATTAGAGTCTGTACACTTAACCACTACACCAAGCTGGCTTGACCTCATAGAGAACTGGTCTATCGCTTAGATTTTGCTGAAAGCATAACATAAGTAAATGATCAAAAGTGCTGGTTTGCAGCAGTACAAAAGAAGAAGAAGAAGAGATTGGATTTATACCCCGCCCTTCACTTGGAGTCTCAGAGCAGCTTACAAACTCCTTTCCCTTCCCCTCCCCAAAACAGACACCCTGTGAGGTAGGTGGGGCTGAGAGAACTCTAACACCAACTGCTCTTTCAGGACCAGCTGTGCCAGAGCTTGTGACTGACCCAAGGTCACATCAGCAGGTGCAAGTGGAGGAGTGGGGAATCAAACCTGGTTCTCCCAGATTAGAGTCCGCACACTTAACCACTATACCAAACTGGCAAAAAGAGCAAGAGTCCAGTAGAACCTTACAGACTAACAAAATTTGTGGCAGGCTATGAGCTTTCACGAGTCACTGAAGAAGTTGGAAGTTACAAAAGCTCACACCCTGTCACAAATTTTGTTAGTCTTTAAGGTGCTACTGGACTCCTGCTCTTTTCTATAAGTAAATGACATGACAAAGTGCTTAATATTCTCAACATTATTATGACAAGCACTCCATCCCCAGTTTTGGACACTGGGTATCATGTTACACAGAGGTGTATATAACAATTTACTAGTTTGTAATTTGAAATTTACATTAAGATGGTATAGAGCTGAGAGTTTAGCTTGATACAGCAAACTTGGATGGTGCGGCAGATACTTTCTGGAAATCTGAAACAATGGCTAGTAGATATGCTGCCTGATGAAGTGCCTATTTCTGCTGTGTCCTACATCTTTATTTGTAACTAAATAGAAAGATACCACAAAACTATCATACAGAATAAATTTACAGTACAATCGTTAACAGTTATACCCTTCAAAGTCCACTGACATCAATGGGAATACAAGAATGTAACTCTCCTTTGGATTGATCTGTAAATCCTGTAGAGTTGCTTAGGGATGGGCATGAACCGGGAAAATGGAGGTTTGTCCCAGTTCATGGTTCACGAGTTTTGAGTTGGGTTTTGAGTGGGGCATCAAGTGGGAGTGAAGGCCTCTACTTCCACGTAGCACCACTGTCAAAACTCATTGAAAGGGAACTTTCCCTCGAAATGGGTTTTGAGTTGGGTGCTATGCAGGAGTAGAGGACAAGCAGCAAATTCATTGCTTGGCCTCCACTCCCATGCAGTGCCCACTGTCAAAACCCATCTCAAAGGAACTTACCCTTTAAATGGGTTTTGAGTTGAGCACCACACAAGAGTGGAGGCCAAGCAGCGAATTAGCCACTTGGTCTCCACTCCCACACAGTGCCTGCTTGCATAACCCATTTAAAGGGAATGCTTGGAAGCGGGGGGGGAATCACTGAAATGGCTTGCATCTATTTCAGCCTAACATGCAAGCCATTTCAGAGATCCCTCTTGCTCCCCACCATGAACCATGAACCCCACAAACCTCCAAAACCATGTTGATGGTCCTGGGAGGTTCATATAGGGATGAGTATGAACTGAGGCTCACGAACCATGAATTGGGCCTGGTCGATGATGAATTTAGGCTCATAACTCAGTCTGTGCCCATCCCTAGTGTTGCTCCTGGAATTCTAAATGCCCCAGGAAGGAAGATGTGAATCAACGGTTTCAGGTGCAATGTTGTTGTCATTAATTGTCATGGACAGATATTTGACTGATAGATGGTGATCTGCGTTCAGAGATCTAGCCAAGTACATGTACCTTGCACATGTACCTTTGCAGGATTGTTGCTGTTCCAAGCAACACTGTCTTCTGGATCTGAGCTGTTATTTACTCAATACCCAGAATGTCCAGGTTTTTCTTGAGACTTCTAGCCACTACTCCAAGAGCTCCAACGAAAACTGGCATAATGGTAGCCTTCTGCTCCCAGAGGCACTCTAACTCTATTCATAGGTCTTCTCCTGTTCTTTCTTTCTTATTCTGCTGTCTCCTGGGATTTCAGTGTCAATGATCCAAACCCTATTTCCCATTTTTTCTACAACTGTGATATCAGGGGTGTTATATTCCAGGTGTTTATCTGTTTGCAATCAGAAGTTTCAAAGAATCTTTGTTTCATCATTCTCCATGATCTTGTCTGGTTTGTGCCCTCATGAATTTCTGGCTGATGGTAAGCCATACTCCTTGCACAGATTCCAGTGCAAGATAGCTGCAATTCTATTTGGACATTCTTTATAGTCAGTTTGAGCAATTTTACTGCATGCACTGACCATGTGGTTGACTGTTTCATCCTTTGTCTTGCAAAGTCAACATTTGGTATCATCAGTGGTCTTCTGAATCTTGGCTTTCATAGTATTTGAGTGCCTGCTCTTGTGCAGATAGAATGAGTCCTTCCATTTCTTTCTTCAGTTGCCCATTTTGGGACCACTTCCAGGTATTTTCATTATCAACTTTGTTCTCTGTGTCTTTCAAATATTGTCCATGCAAGTGCTTTCATTCCAGCTGTCAAAATAAGTTTTGGTTGCAATCTTTTTATAATGTTTAGTTTCTGTAACCTCAAATTAGTCTGCCTTGTACACTTCCACTAGAAACTTCTCTTTGCTTTTCTTGGTGTAGTCATTCAGTGTTCATTTTTCATCTTCAACTGCTTGCTTAACTTTCCAGAAACTTCTTCCACCTAATTTTCTTGACAGTCAACATCACTTCAAGGGTGTAGTGAATGATGCATTGTCATTATCTTGTGAATCTTACAATCTGTTGCTTCTAACTGCTTTTTTCCAATGGGGGAGGAGGAGGATATTTTCTATATCTGTTAAGAACAACAGTTGGTGGTAACATGTATGGGATTTATCTTTATAATAAAATTACCTCGTCTGATGGCACCAAGTACTAGGATAATGTGACTACTGTGCTAAGAGTCCATTCTGTCATAGATTTAAAAGGTTCTAAAGCTAGCCCAACTACCTTTATCCAGGCATTTCCCTCATTGCTTTAACCATCTTCCCATTTATTCAATGGGAAGAATATTCTGTGAGTTGTATGCTATAGTGTGCCCTCCCATACGTTGGATGCTCAGTGACCCCACTTTCCAATACAGGTGGCACAGCAATGATTAATGAATAATATTGCTTTCAGAGAAAGTTAATGGATCATTACAGATTAAGAACACTAATACTGAAGCTATTTCCCTTTCACATTGTTTCCAACTGAGAGTCACAACTCACATTAATAAGGATTTGGCACAATTCTTTCTATGGGTCAGCAACAGGCACTACTAATGCATTTTGACTTTGATATTAAGGAAGTGCACCAGTGAAGAGCAACTTAATAGTAACAAACAGGAAAACATCCCTATCTTGTCATGATAACATTTCTTTTCTTTAAATTCAGTTTGGAGTCGTTCATTTGGAAAAGTTCAGCATGTACAGAAGACTGACGGCTTACATACATAATCAACCATGCTATGAGGTACTCAACCCACCTGAAAACCAATTCCTGCTTTAAAACACTGCATAAAAATTTAAATTCAGGTGGGGGGGATGCCAAAGTTGACTTTTTGAGCAAAGAGTGAAAAAGGATTTTGATGGACTGAATCATGAACACATGTAGTAATTGCTCTCTGTGAGGTCAGCTGAGATGAAAATGAAATAACATTAGCATTAAATTAGATGTTAATGAATGATTTTGCACACATTGTGGTGAGCTCTCTGCTTGCAGGTGTCTTGTTTTTCATTTCCCTTTGTCTTTGTGAGGTTAATAGCAGAGAATCTACTAGTCTTTTGTCAGTAATAGCCACCTGTTTGTAATATGCTTTATATGGTTATTTTCTTTTGTCTGCTTTACACATACATCATGGACTGCCTTGTAAATGGGGAATGAATTCTTTGCTTACACTTAATTGTTCCCTGTTTCATTCTGCAGGATTATTTTCCACCTGGTGTGGTTCACAGTAGATGGCCTCTGTGAGGCCTTTATGAGTGTGGCTCACAACAGAAGGCCTCTATGTTCCCATTTTTCAGAGTCTTTGGAATCATGGTTTGGTTATAATCCACATACTACTGAGACAGAACACCCAACTGGGCTACTCCATAACAATGTGTACTCCAATATTATTTCATTATTTTCATTTTGCCTATAACAAGACCAGCATCAGTTTTATAGGTTATGAACAACAAGAACCTGTAGTGCTTTCATTCTTGTGGTGCAATACGAAGACTTGCTGCCTCAGTGTGCAAGTTTCTAGGATCAGGGCATAACAGCAATGTAAGTACAATGCAATATAATACATCTGCAAGTTTTTTTTTTCTCATTATATCTCATGCAAGGGAAAGATGGTATGACTATACAATCTGTACAAATAAGTTCTTAAGGAGCCCCAAATCTTTCCTATAGTTAAAGCTTAAGTTGATTAAACACATTGATCAATTGAGTCAGTTGCTATGGTTTATAAATTATTTACTGATTCCATGTTGAATAATGTCTCTACTAAAGCTCTTAACCAGGGATGTTGCACTCATTTGTTATGAGGGCTAGATCTGACATGAATGGGACCTTGTTGGACCGGGCCATGTGTGTCATAAAATGTAATGCCAGGCAGTGGAGATATAAATTTTATAAAGGACACAATTAAAGATTTTGCAAACTTTAAATAAAACATGCTTAAAACACTAGCACTCTTGCAA
The DNA here is from genome assembly GCA_029375565.1 of Gekko gecko. Classification (NCBI taxonomy): domain Eukaryota; kingdom Metazoa; phylum Chordata; class Lepidosauria; order Squamata; family Gekkonidae; genus Gekko; species Gekko gecko. The sequence continues at coordinate 55,788,475 of JAPDNY010000003.1, read as the reverse complement.
TGTTTTGTCTATTGAACAGTCTCTGATAACTGACACCTGCTCTGAAGTATTGCATCAAAATGTCTGTGCTGTAGCAATCTTGAGTATGCTGTTCAGGTGTGTATCTGTAAGCTGCAAACCTACATTTGATTTATTGACATTCATCACAGAAATTTCATGCTCAGTGTTCTGAGCCAGGGGAAAACATGAAATGCCTGGGCATCGCAAGCTTTTATACATAAATAGCCTCATGTCCTGGTCAAGAACATGAGAAGGCATCCTGATGCAAACTAAGGGGTATGTGTTTGGCTACAAAACTATACCGGAGAAATAACTACAACTTCCTACAAAGGAAATGTATTGGGTGAACTTGGTCTGGACACAAACTGTCAGCCTAATCCACCTTACTGACTTGCTGTTATTCCTCTTCTAAAATAGTTCCCATTATTTTCTTATTGAGAAAGACTGGATCATGAGGGCATGAATACAGTCAAAAGGGGGAGGGAACCCAGTTGTACTGAGGAGAGCCCTGGCATAAGGAGCCCAGCAAAACACACACACACACATAGCATAAGGAGCCCAACAAAATACACACACACTGTAGCAAGGAACACAAAAGCCATACCTTGAACAAAAGTTTGTTGGTCTTAAAGGTGTTTGGTATTTCTCCTGTGGCAGCCCAGCAAAGCAAGCTCTTCCTTGTTCCCTCCCTCCCTTCAGAGAGGAGCCTCAGCCAGTGGAAGGAAAGAAAGTCTTCCCTTTGTTGCCTGTACATGATTGAGACAGCCTGGCCAGGAAGCAAGCTCTGACTTGTTCCCTCCCTCCCCCTGGGAGGAGGAGGGGGAGGAGCCTGAGCCAGTGCTTTACCAGACTCTCTCAATCACACAGGACAGGCTTGCCTATTTCTCCTGTACGATTGAGAGAGTCTGGTAAAGCAAGCTGTGATGTAGCAGCAGAAGTGGAAAAGGAAGCAGGAAAGACCCAGATCCTTGTGGGCTAGACTGGACCCCACCAAGGGCCTGATCCAGCCTGTGAGCTGCATGTTTGACACCTCTGGTCTTAACTGTTCTTGAAAGAGATCCAAGAAATATTTTAAAAAATAGAGAACAAAAGACAGAATCCATAAGGTCCTCTTTATCACATATCTGTCAGCATCACAATCATTAGCCAATACTGAATAAAAAAGGTCCAATGCTGGTGCCAACCTAGCAGTTTGAAAGCAAAGAATTGCAAGTAGATAAATAGGTACCACTTCAGTGGGAAGGTAACAGCATTCCGTGCACCTCAGTGTTTAGTCATGCCAGCCAGATGACCACAGAGAAGTTTCCAAACACCGCTGGCTCTTTGGCTTGGAAACAGAGATGAGCACCATCCCCTAGAGTCAAATTTAATTAGCTTTCGAGCAAGGGAAACTTTTACCTTTACTTTTTAAAACTAACCCAGTTCTGTATACAAAATATTCTTGATGCGGTCGTTACATACACAATTTAGTTTATCCTCTAATAAGGGACAATTTGCCCTGCATACAATTTACAGATTTTACTTTCTGTCTGCCCCAGATCTTACACTGACACTATACTATAAACATATTTGTTATATATCCCAAAAGTGATGCCTGTGAAAACCATAGTGGCTGCTGACACTGGCAGTTGACATCTTACCTGGCTCCCACCAAGTGTTTTCAGAAGGTAAGTGAGGCCAGGTGGGCTTTTGCCTAGAATGGTTTCTGATTGGCCACTGGAGATCTTTAAAAAAAGAATACTGTGTACAGTTCTGGTCACCACATCTCAAAAAACTATATTATAGCATTGGAAAAAGTGCAGAGAAGGGCAACTAGAATGATAAAAGGGATGGAACACCTTCCCTATGAAGAAAGGTTAAAATGCTTGGGGCTCTTTAGCTTGGAGAAACGACGGCTGAGGGGTGACATGATCGAGGTTTATAAGATTATGAATTATGAATTATATAAGATTATGAATTATATAAAATCAAGGTTTATAAGATTATGAATGGGATTGAGCAGGTTGAGAAAGAAGTACTTTTCTCCCTTTCTCACAATACAAGAACTCGTGGGCACTCCATGAAATTGCTGAGCAGTCGGGTTAGAACAGATAAAAGGAAATACTTCTTCACCCAAAGAGTGATTAACATATGGAATTCACTGCCACAGGAGGTGGTGGCAGCTACAAGCATGGACAGTTTCAAGAGGGAATTAGATAAACATATGGAGCAGAAGTCCACCAGTGGCTATTAGCCACAGGGTATAGATGGGAACTCTCAGTCTGGGGCAGGTGATGCACTCTATTCTTGGTGCTGGAGGGGGCAGCAGTGGGAGGGTTTCTAGAGTCCTGGCCCCACTGCTGGACCTCCTGATGGCACCTGGTATATTTTGGCCACTGTATGACAGAGTGTTGGACTAGATGGGCCATTGGCCTGATTCAACATTGGCTTCTCTTATGTTCTTACGTTCTTATCTGATTGGCTATACAGATTAAAATAGCATTGCTTTGGCAGCAGCTGTCACCACAGTTTGCTTTTCTCTGTCTCATTCCTCCTTTCCAGTGTATTTTTAAAATTACCCCTCTTCTCCCATGCACTTCAACTTCCTCTGGGTGCATGTTGCGCCACCTCCTACAGAAGCCATTATGTGGTTGGCTCCACCCCTTGTGGTATCCATTTTGTTGTTGTACCCACTGCCCTGTGTCAGAATTCAAAAGGAGCCCACAAAGGCTGGGGATCCCGATCTATACAAGGCAGTATTTGGTTCTGTCATCTTTCTTCTGGTCTTCTACCAAATATATGTACATTTTGTCATCACACAAGTCTATTACATGTAGAAGAATATGATTGAAAAAGATAGTTTAAACTGGTTTTAAATGTTCAAAACAATTCTCGTATTTTAAATAAAGCAGACATTTCCTTTTCACAGTCTTCCAGCAAGCAGAACAACTGCTGGTTTCAGTTTAAGCTATGAAGGATGCAGGAATGACACAAAGGCAGCTGATGGACTCCACTAATTAATTCAATCTATTCTAGACCCTGATCCAGGTAATTGAAGTCAGTGGGATTCTTTCTCTAGACTCAAAAGGGGAATGAATCAGATTTGTGCTGGTTGAAAACCAGATGGTAAAAACAAGAATGAAAAAAAAAGTTTGTAAAACTCTAGCAATATAATTGATAATTATATGGAAAAATATGAAAAATACATGTACTGCTAAAACTATTTTTTTTCTTGCAGCTAAAGCCACACACACAAATGGTTTCAATTGCTTGTTAATGATCTAATTGTTTCTTGGAGCAGGTGAAATAATATTAAGTAAGATAAATTCCTAATCTTTAAAAAAACAAGCAACCCCCCTCGAATTGCTAAAGTACTGTTTATTCCAATTAGGGAACACGATTTCCAAACTTCAATATACAGGTTACTGGCCTGGATTCCACAAACCAAGACTGCAACACGGTTTTGGGGTGGGGATAACAACCAACAGATCTTTCCCACCTCCCCTCTCCACAGCAGCCCCTTCCTTCATGATCTCTGAAAAGCTGATGGCTGGAGTTTTGTGAACAAAATGCAGTGCAATGTAGGGGCCGTAATCAAGAAAGGAAACTGGATGCTATTCCTGTTCCCTCTTTGGCTGGGAAAGTAAGCATGGATGATCAAGCTTTCCCTTCATGCCAGAAGGGAAGCCTTCCCTTCTTGCCTGATTTTTCCTACTTATTGCCACATGATATTTTGTCCCCAAGGCTTCCTAATCCCCAGCACTATCTTTCCAGGGGCAAAAGAGGGTGCTGTGGAGATGGAACAATTTATGACTGAGAATGTTTTCTACTCGCATCTCATAGGTTCAAGTCATTACATTTTACCAACTATTTCTTCAAAACTGTTGACAATTAAGAATGCAAATTTAACACCACAAATATCAAATACTAGGCTTTGACTCTTATGGCACAAACTTCACCTTAATTTAGATGATTTTTTTTTGTTTTCCACCTTGTGCTATTAAGACTTGAGACACTGCATGAAGACTGAAATAAGCAGACTTAGTGAGGCAAGAAGAACAGCATCTTATTTTTCTGTCAAAACTGCCTGGGCTGGGGGAACCCCTTCCTATTGCAGCAGTTATAAACAGGTTCAGATTCCTTTCACACTTTCCAACAAGCCCCTTTATATAATGTTTTTATTAAGTGGGCTCATAACTTTGCAGCTCCCTATCCCCCAAAACACACAACCATAGTTCCCTCAAAGGTGCACTAAGGGTTGCTGGCACACAAAATTTTAACAGGTATTGCAGGGATTTCTACTTCTGCTTACAAAGCATTTCACCTGGCTGCTCATTTCCAGGCTGAGCTGTCAGAAGAAGAGGTACCATTGGACCTTCCCCCCTTAAGAGTGGACCCATTAGAGGAGGGCCTACTGCTCCAAAAGGGCTGCTGACCACTGTCTGAGTGGGAACAGGACACATTGGGGAGGTAACCCAGACAGAGCTTGCAATTGTGGTCAAATTTACAGTGGGCCCTCTGACAATGCCCTTGATTAAACTCCCAACACACTCTGCGAGACAAATTGTGGCAAGAAACCCATTTACTTGACCTGGATGGATCTGATTTTCCCCTGATATTACGGCCAACCACTACCAGCCACGACGTATCACAAAGCCCAAAATTAACCCCAGCCGCTGCAAGGGTTGGCTAGAATCAGAACCCCAGACAGCTTAACATGCCACGGCCCTGTAACCTTGCATCTAACAATCACTCTGTTTCACTGTGTCTGCCTCTATCTATCCAATCTATCTATCCACGTCTATCTACGTTTGTTAATCTAACCACCCAACTAATTGGAAGTCTGTAATTGTAACCATTTGGCAGGTGATCACCCTGGCCAACTAACCACACTGGTCCCCTACCCAAGGGGGGGGGGCAATGAGAGGGGGCGGCCTGCTGGATCTCCTCCTTTCAAAAGCACAAACTGTATAGCAAAAGCAATCACTATACATCTTTCCTTTTCCTTCTTTTTTTTTGGATGATCAGATGCCTGCTGGGTGATGTCATGTGTAAAGGTGAGAAGAAATGAGTGGAAAGTTCTCAAGGAAGAGAGTGGAAGAAGGGCAGGATCACCAAAGCAACCGAGGGGAGGGTTCAGCGGGGTAGAAGGTAAAAAAGAAACAACACCTAGCACTCCAAGCACAGCACAAACAGGGACATGGGGGAAGCCCTGCTGTCCGGACCTGAAGGCCCACTTCCTGTTCACCTTGGAAGTCCCTGAGCCCCCAGGGGAATCGGAGCCTCACATGATGCATGATCTTCGTCACTGCTAGCCTCCTTGCCACTCCTGATAGCTGAGTCAATGCCACACAGCCTCCTCACCAATGCTCCCTTCTAAGCTTTGGAGTCTTGTGAGCAAAAATTCTACATTGTGAGCTACCAGCATTAAAGTTGTGAGTGAGTGATTTGGCTGCTGCATAAATTAGTTTGCTCTGGAGCCATCCTTCCTGAGCTGAGACAAAAATGTGTGAGCCAGAGGCTAAGAAACTGTGAACTCTGAGTCCAGAGTTGCCCCGAAGCATCCTAAGCACTCTCCTGGATCATCTCTTTATAAATACAGGTTATTTATTTATAGTTTCGATTTCTATACCGCTCAGACCCCCCCCAAGGGGTCTCAGAGCAGTTTACACAATTTAACCATCACCTAACTAGGGCCACAGTCTTATAGGGAAGGGACATCCTACCAGCACCCGAGCAGGGCTTCTTGTCTTTGTTCCGGCGGGGCCTCAGGTGACCGCGCTTCAGCCTTGATGTCCTCGAGCCCCTGGCATAGGTCTTTTTCCTGGGCCAGGAGGCTTCCCGCGGCAGGCCCATCTTCGATAGCTTGCCTATCACCAATGTTCCCTCTAAGCTGTGGAGTCTTGTGAGCAGAAATTCTACTTTGTGAGCTCCTGGCACTAAAGTTGTGAGCAAGCGATTTGGCTTCTGCATAAATTAGTTTACTCTGGAGCCATCCTTCTGAGCTAAGCCAAAAATCTGTGAGCTGGAGGTTAAAAAACTGTGAGCTAGCTCACACTAACTCAGCTTAGAGGGAACACTGCCTACCACCTACTATATACCATTTCTCTTCATACTCCTGCAGAGTCTTCCTCAGGCTATTTCTTGCCTGTGTTTCAGCACAAAGTATAGAGATCAGCTTCCAGTGCTGCCACAAGGGGATAGCAGATACATGACTGCTCTTTGTTTTGTTTGTTTACCTCATTTAGACTCCTCCTTTCTCAGTAAGGAGGACCCAAAGTGGCTTACATCATTCTCCTCTCCTCCATTTTATCTTCACAACCATCCTCTGAGGTAGGCTAAGGCTGAACACCAGCCATTTTAAAGTAATTTAAAAAACGCCCCAAGGGTGTAGTCATCTTGTGTCCCCCCCCAGACTTTGTGCCAAAATAGCCGTGAGGGACATTTTAAGACTTCATAAGGCTACACTGGGGACCACTATATCCCAAGGGCCAGCACCAGATCAAATGATGCCTCGGGGAACAAGAGCAACTCAGTCCACTGCGCAGTTGGGCCCTTGAAACATTCTGAAATTACTTTTAAAAGGTGGCAGTATTCTCGTGGTGGCCACAAGGATGCTGTCACATCTTGTTTGGCCCTGAGAGTGTAACTGGCCCACGGTCATCCAGCAAGCTTCCGTGGCAGAGTGAGGATTTGAACCAGGGTCTCCCAGATCCTACTCTGACACAAGAACCACTACATCATACTGAGTAAAAAGGAAAATTGCCTGTATTTTTTCCAGTTTTTAATTTTTCCAGAGGCATTTCATTCATTCCCATTTAAAACTGATACAATGCATTTTTATAATTTATACGAATAATTTATACGAATAATACGAACATCACCTGTCAATAGATTTAGTAGATTGAACTGAGATGGCTCATATCCACTAGTTTCCTAGTGTTTCAGTCTGCTTCTTTCATAGCTCGACATCTGAACATCTCCATAAGAAAATACATCATGTGCTATACCTCCCAGCCTCTTTTGTTGTCTTTAATTTTAAACTCTTTATGGCCTTTGTTTTGTTGTTTATTTCTGCCTCACCTTAGACTCCAACAGATTTGGTACTCCTTGCAGTTGACACTTTGGCTTCGATGATCTACAGCCCCCAGTTTTTTCTGTGACTATGCTCTTGCTGGCTTCCCTTCCACTAGTTTCCAGAACTATTGGCCCTGTACACTTTGTTTTCCTTCCTCAATCCTGCAAAGATTTAGAGGGCTGCTTACACAAGACCTGGCTACAAATATATCATGCCAGAGTCCTCTAAAATAAGTCGAACTCTAAAACAAATGAATTACACTGCATGCCTGGCAGTGGCAGTACTCAGAGAATTGCAGTGCCACGTGCGCTCCAGAATCCCGTATGAACAAAACCAAACCAGACCAATTAGAAAGACGTGCAAGTGGTCACCTGCTCAGGAGTCATGTGAATTGCCATTCAGTTTTCTTGCATTTCGGTGATTAAAAAGCAACCCTGTCCAACTATGAAGGCCCTCTTGCAATTGCAACATCTTTTACAGAGAAAGATATTTATAGAAGTATAATAGATATAAGAACAGCCTTCTTTCACTTGATATGTAATATATCAAGTGCTTCTTCAGCTAAACAGCAGCAGAAGGAACAGAAAAATGTACAAACTTGTCATTTCCCTTTAAAATGATAAACAGCACAACTGCCTTTGACATAAGTTTACCTCCCGGCTAGCTTTAAAAAAAGATTTATTAAGACAAGATTTCTGCAATTCTACAAAAAAAATGAACATTACTAGTTGGGAAAAAAAATAAAAACGTTAAAGCCTTTAAACCTTGCTTAATTTTTTGAACTTTTTTTTTACAATTACAAAATGCCATTCTACATTTTTCAGCATCTGTTGTCATGACTTTATCTTTTAAGAAATACCAGAACACCAAAAAGAATAATTGAACTTGCCTATGGAGTAGAATGCTATTCTTCATAGCTTACGTTCATCTATTTTGCACAGCTACCACAACCTAGTGAAGTACTGTGCCTGAAATAGCAAGGTTGTTTAGAAAACACTGTAAGACATTACTCCCCATTACTTCACAGTTTTTCCAACTCATTGAATCTGGGATTTTACCCCCACCTTATTATGGAATCATAATATCGTGCCGTAACCCTATGACTGCTTTTCTTGCTGTAGGTGTGGTAGATATTTTTAGTTTTTGAGGGGGTGTATGATGGCCTACTGTATCTATTGCTGGATGTCTGAAGTTTTACCTCTGTTTTAAATTAACTGTTTATAGTAGTTTCTTGCCCACCTTGAGTTTTATGGAAAAGCAATATTCAATGAACCATCTTTTCCAGAAGTAAAATCTTCCAGAATGACTGCTTTTTCTTTCCCACTGCAGATATTCTAGCTCCCCCTGGCTGTGGCCTTTATGATGATTGCAGCTAGTAGCCACCTTTGCCTCACTGGAAAGAAGAGGCAAGAAGAGTGGCACTGCCACTCCCAGGAGGCATGATGGGGTTGAAGCCAACCCCTGCCCTCTCAGCCTTGACCTGTACTTGGAGCTGGAGAGAGCCCCAATGGTGGTGGTGAGGAGGAGGTCTGCACTCCACATGGCATCTTGAATGGAGAAGGTGGCAGTCTGTGAAGAGGCTTTGTGGCAGCATGGAAGCCCAGCCACCACCAGATCTTCATTTGTATAAACCTGGGGGAAGTTTTGGTAGGAAGCTCAACAGCCACAGTGGGTGGCAAGAAGCAACTGCCCTGCAGGAGCCTGGCTGCCATTTACACAAGCCTGGGGGCAGCTCATGGACTGGGCAGTGGTTTGCTCAACAGCTGTATTGGTGACACTAACCCTGTGGAAGTCCTGCAGCCATTTATGCAAGCCTGTGGGGTGGTTCTTGGATGAGGCCTTGGCCTGCTCCACAGCCTTGGCAGCAGCCCCTGCAAGAACCTGGCAGCTGTTTGTGCAAGCATTTTAGAAGCTTGTAATTCTATCAGTTACAGTTAGCTTGGGGTTAGGGATTTCCTAGAGATTTGTGGGGGGAGCATCAAGGGGGTGGTGTTTGGGGAGAGGAGAGACCTTGGGTGATTATAATGCCATAGAGTCCACCCTCCCAAGCAGCTATTTTCTCCAGGGGATCTGGTTTCTGTAGATCAGTTGGCCTCACCTAGATCATATAGTTATCATTGTACCTTCTTCATTGCCATTTGTAAGTAATTAAGACTATCTTTAAATTTGATCTTTAATGGCATTCTAGTTACAGCTGGCTCCCATTTATGCAACTGGAAATGACATGAATTGCCAGCCTTCCAGCTCCCACTCAATATTATCAAAAATCCAAAGTGGTCACAGGATCAACAAGGCTGGGATTTCTGACTGGAGGAAATGGAAATAGTCATTCAATTAATGCAGTATGAGGCTCATCCACAAAGTGGGATGTCCTGAAGATCTGATTGAAACATTCATTTGAATTCCAAGCAGTTTTTCAACTGAATGTGAAGGAGTAGTTTGTTGGTTTTTTTCTCCTCGTGGTGACTTGTTAAAGTGGTCAGTTCTCCATGTCTTTAGCTCCAGGTTTCTTCTTTTCTATGTTTCTTTGGTAAAATTCTTACTATGTGTATAGGCAGATACTACCACCAGATCCCGATATAGCTTTATGCCCTCTGCCACAATTTATACCATGTTGAAATGGTACTCCTTCATCCCATGGCCACGTACTAAAGGTCTGCTAGATGAAAGGGGTGAATCTAAGAGGAACTAAATCAGGGCATTCAAATATCTTAATAGCCTGATAATCTAAATATTGTGTGATAACTTCAATGATAGGTGGGAGAATTATAATGGAGTCAAACATCAGGACTTTGCCTCAAGGAAAAGCAATTTTTAAACTTCAATGTATATTTGAAATATGAAGTCAAACATGTGAATTAGGCTGATGTCACCCAAACTTGATTTTGAAGTAATTTCTGTTACTGCCAGTTTGAATCTTTTGTATTCATATTTTATTTCCCTGTCCCAAATTAAATTATGCATGTTTGACAGAGGCAAACACTTTGTTTCCATTTGCTGTTTGCTTTACAACCTTGAATACTTGTTTTCCACAGAATAAAATGGGCTGGTAGATTAATATGCCAGATGCCAGACCATAAATGATACATTATCATGGGCCATCACTAATTAGATAATGAGTGAATATGCAGACCAAATTCAGAAAATTATTAACACAAGTTTATGAAAAAGGGGAAATTATAGGATTTTAATCATTTCACAAGTTTTGCCTTGATGGGCTTGGCATTGCTTCCCAGGAAACCTCAGGAAGAAATACCCTCAAGAGTCCAGCCAAGTGAGTGCTAGAGGATGTGGTATCCTTTCTGCATTTATCCTTCTAGAGCTGCAAAATAGATCATATATAGCAGATGTACTCCATAGATACCAGGGAGAAAAACACTATCAGGACAAGCTGCAGGAGACTGGATGGATGGATCTTCCCTGCATTTTTAAAATGGAAATTCTGCTTACACATCTGCATGGGTGATTATTCCTCAAGCCTAAATGATAAGCACAATTCTGAATTTTTATGAATATTTCTATTCATGGGTCAGAACACAATTAGTAGTGTGTTTGTCTTTGGAGGGTAGGTGCAGCAAGTCATCCGGGCCCGGAAGAGTGGTGTCAGTTGTGAAACAGTGTGCAGATGGCACCAGCTGGGATGAGGCAGCACAGCCATAGCAACAGGAAGGGAAGTTCCAGTTCTAGCAAGGGGTAAGCAAGACCCTTTGCATATCAGTGAACCGGCATGGCCTTGGGAACCATGGGGCCACCTGGCTGTCTCTGGATCCCCAGCCATCTCACAAACACATGCTGCATTTTGGTGGGTGGGCATGGGGAACTGATCAGTTAGTGCTTCATGTTGGTTTGGGGAGTGCTCTACCACCCCCTCTGCCAGTGGTGGTTCCTTGAGGTGGATGGGAGTACTCCAGCCGCTTGGGGATGTCGTATGAAGTGGTTCCCATGAAAGCTTTGCCCTTTGGAGGTCAGGCAATGCCCTTGGGCGATCAGCTTTCGGCTGGATCATGGGACAAGATCTGTAGAGGGAAATATATGGATGTGTTTATGTTGTTAGGTAGAGAACTGGAGAGGAAGGGAAAGGAGGCCACGGGAGTGAGGGACAAAGAATAGTTGAAAAGATGTAGGGCTGATAACAAGAGCTAGCTGGTTGCTAGGGTTCTTAACTTATGCTGATGTGGTAGTCTGGTCCCAGCCTTGGTGAGGGCTACCTTGAATTCAATATCTGAACATAATATATCAAGGGTATTCAAATTTTTCTGGCTTGGCATGGCAATAGTATTATGAGGAGTTCTGTATGTGGGCAGCTTTGAACCTCCCTTTGTGCCAGGATCAGATCATCCACAAGTGTGGATGCAGGTCATGTACCTAGCATGGTCTGATAGCTGGGAGCAGTCTAACAGTGGCCACTTCATGCACTGGCCCTCTGGTCCCTTTGGTACCAGCACCCTAGTGGGGCAGGATGTTCAGCAATGCCTGCTTTGCTGGGAGTTGCACTCTCAAAGTTCATGAGACCAGATGCCTTGTAAGTTCCAGCACCAGAGCCCTCTGTGCAGGATCCCTTATGCCTTCACCATGTGCCTTTGGGGTGAAACCTTGGTCAAGATTTAGGGACCAGCAAGGGGCTAGCTACCCAGCAATGGGGGTTCCAACCCAACTATGAAAGGGACTCACGCCAACTGAGTGGAGAGAGCCAGAGCATTGGTTTCAGTTATCCTAGCAGGTTGACCATTTTTTTAGTTGGAGGGTTTTTATTTAGGGTTTCTATCCCCCCTCCTCTTGTTAGGGTTGCACAATTCTTAGATGGTGGTTAATGAAGGAACTGGGTGCCCCCTTCATCCCAGGGGAAACTGTGGGACAGGGACTGGTTGAGCTCCAACAAGAGGATGTGTAATAGGGCCTGGTGCTATGAGGGCATGAGCTTCCAAATAAAACCTGTAAAGGCTTGTGTTTTGCTGATAATCATTTTTCTCTTTTGGTCTTCCCGGTCGACATGAAAGAGGGAAAGTATGGCTTGGGCCTCACACAGCATGGTGGGGGATCCCAGATATTGGTAAGAACATAAGAACATAAGAACATAAGAGAAGCCAATGTTGGATCAGGCCAATGGCCCATCCAGTCCAACACTCTGTCACACAGCGGCCAAAATATACCAGGTGCCATCAGGAGGTCCAGCAGTGGGGCCAGGGCACCAGAAGCCCTCCCACTGCTGCCCCTCCAGCACCAAGAATAGAGTGCATCACCTGCCCCAGACTGAGAGTTCCCATCTATACCCTGTGGCTAATAGCCACTGGTGGACTTCTGCTCCATATGTTTATCTAATTTCCTCTTGAAACTGTCCATGATTGCAGCTGCCACGACCTCCTGTGGCAGTGAATTCCATATGTTAATCACTCTTTGGGTGAAGAAGTATTTCCTTTTATCTGTTCTAACCCGACTGCTCAGCAATTTCATAGAGTGCCCACGAGTTCTTGTATTGTGAGAAAGGGAGAAAAGTACTTCTTTCTCAACCTGCTCAATCCCATTCATAATCTTATAAACTTCGATCATGTCACCTCTCAGCCGTCGTTTCTCCAAGCTAAAGAGCCCCAAGCATTTTAACCTTTCTTCATAGGGAAGGTGTTCCAACCCTTTTATCATTCTAGTTGCCCTTCTCTGCACTTTTTCCAATGCTATAATATCCTTTTTGAGATGTGGTGACCAGAACTGTACACAGTATTCCAAATGAGGTCGCACCAATGATTTATACAGGGGCATGATGATACTGGCTGATTTGTTATCAATTCCCTTCCTAATAATCCCCAGCATAGCGTTGGCCTTCTTTATTGCAGCTACACATTGTGTAGACATTTTCAGTGAGTTATCCACTACGACTCCAAGATCTCTCTCTTGGTCCGTCTCTGCCAGATCAGACCCCATCAACGTGTATTTATATTTAGGATTTTTGGCTCCAATGTGCATCACTTTGCACTTGGCCACATTGAACCCCATTTGCCACATTGACGCCCACTCTCCCATCCTCAACAGATCCCTTTGGAGTGCCTCACAATCCTCCCTGGTTTTCACCACCCTGAACAACTTTGTGTCATCTGCAAATTTAGCCACATCACTGCTTACTCCCAATTCCAAATCGTTAATAAACAAGTTAAAAAGCATCGGACCGAGTACTGATCCCTGTGGTACCCCACTGCTTACCACCCTCCACTGAGAAAGTTTCCCATTTATACTCACTCTCTGTTTTCTATTTATAAGCCAGTTTTTGATCCACAAGAGGACTTGTCCTTTTATCCCATGATTATTGAGCTTACTTAGGAGCCTTTGATGAGGAACTGGGAAGGCCCTGCCATGGAGGGGAATTGGGTCCTCTGCCTCACGTGACTCAAATTATATTTTGTCTTTCTTCCCAATGGAGACCCAAAGTGCCTCACATCATTCTCTTGTCCTCCAGGTTATCCTTACAACAACTCTGTGAGGCACCTCACACTAAAAGGATGGGGAACCCTGGCCAGCCACACAAAACTTCCATGGCAGAGTGGGGGTATGAAACCGGGTCTCTCAGATACTGGTGGTGGAAAGTGCCATCAAGTCACAGCTGATGTGGTTACCCTGCAGGGTTTTCAAGGCAAGAGATATTCAGAGGTGGTTTTGCCATGGCCTGCCTCCATGTCACAACCCTGGTATCCAGGGCTTTTTTTTTCTGGGAGAACATGATCTGGCTTCTGTGATCCAGCAAGATTGGCTTGGCCTGGGCCTCCCAGATCTTAGGAGTCATTTTATGAATTCTTCTTCATTTTGTGAGACCTTTAATTCTGTTCTGAGATTTTGCTGTTAGCCATTTTGAGAAGGACATATTTAGAAGGAAAGATGTTCTATAAATATTACAATAATTAAACAGAAAAGCTTAAAAATGAAAGAGTAATCAAAACGAGAGTGACTTCTCCAACCCTCTAAGTATCTGGTACCCTATCCTAGATAAAATAGACATTGATACTTTTGATTGGGAAACTATTTCCAAGGCCAAATACAAGTTACTGTTATTTAGTTAGTCTATATTTGATATGTGAGGTTTATTTTATAAACTTTTTATGCTTTTACACATTATGTAATCGATTGTATTGTAGTTATATGCTGCTTAACTATGGTTTTATATTTTATCTTAATAATTTTTTTTTAAATGACAGAGTAAAAGAAAAGACAGTTGGGAAAAGGGGACTTAGCAGCAGGAGAGTCAAGCAGCAAGCTTTTGTGGAACCTGGAACCAAAGGCAATAGGATTGCCAACACCAGGTGTTATAAACAAACAGGGAGAGATCATGCATTCATGCTCACTTCAGGCTTCCTAAAAGTATCTGTCTGGCCAGAATTTTAAACAGGATGATGATCTGGGGGTCTTTGGCTGTGATATGAGAGGGCTATTACCTTGCAGGTGCTGGTTTATTTGTGACTGGAAACCAATCATGGAAGTGCCACAGTTTACAAGAGGGGTCAGATGAGAGAGGAAAGACACGGTAGCCTTATTGACAAGTCAAGGCCAGCATGGGCTGGGATAAATGGTGGCATGTCAGGGGCAGGTTAATATCTCTGTTACTTCTACAGTGAAATTTTATGGGTGCCTCACTTTTAATAATCCTCAAGGCAAGAAAAAGCTCTTACCTCATCATCATTTATAGGCTGGTGTAATACAAAATGGCAGCTGCAGTTTCATTTGGACAGGTCAGCAAAACTAAATTTGGAATTAACCCACTGGCTAATTGCATTAGGGTCTGCTGCAAAGACACAGCAGAGTGCTTTGAACATAACAAGGCATTCATATGGCGGACAAAAATTCAGGAGAAATACTTCAGCTTATTAGTTCCTCAACAAAGGTACATGGTTTCTTTGCAACTGTGTTTCCTATCTGTGCAATGCATTTCTTGCTCTTATTTTCAGTATTTGAAATAATGAAGTAAAATGAATCTTGCTCATTCCTGACAACCAGTTTTACTTGTAATTGTAATATATTTCACCATCACCCAAACAATGCATGTTGCACAGACATGACAGGAAAAGCTAAAAAGTGTGAGACAAAGGGGCAGGGATGGAGGACAAGATTCTGAGATTCTGCAATGATGCACTATAGAACTCTGGACGGGGTGGCACTGGGGAGAATTTAAATGACATAGAAATTAAAAGTAGATTGCAAAAATCCTTTTGTAAGGATGTAATGGGATCAGCAGAGCTGCGGTGGCTCAAGTGGTTAAGACGCTGAACTGCAGGCTGTGGAAGGTCAGTAGTTCAGCAGTTCGAGACCCGGGTGCCGCATGACAGGGTGAGCTCCTGTCTCTAGTTCCAGCTCCTGCCAACCTAGCAGTTCGAAAGCAAGAAATTGCAAGTAGATAAATAGGTACCACTTCGGTGGGAAGGTAACAGCGTTCCGTGCGCCTTGGTGTCTAGTCATGCCGGCCACACGACCACGGAAACGTCTTCGGACAGCGCTGTCTCTTCGGCTTTGAAACGGAGATGAGCACCGCAACCCTAGAGTCGGATTCGACTGGCTTTCGAGCAAGGGAACCTTTACCTTTAATGGGATCAGCATTGTTCTTGTAAAAAAAAAGGAATAGGACACAGCAGGATTATGGTACCTTGGAGAAGTGCTATTTTTTCTTTGCCTTGGAGTAACTAATTTCCTGTATCAGCCAGTAATTGATTGTCAGAATGTCTGTTCAAACTGCTTTAATCAGGAAACACTGTATAAATGCAAAATACATCTTGGCAAGTCTGAATTATAAGCTATTACATTGCCTTATAGGCTGCTTGCTTCTCCTCTCCTATCTTCTCATTCTAGTAGTCTAGCTTAGGTGGGATGGTGTGAACCTGGACTTTTGGGGAAAGGTGTTCTGGGATGCATGAGATAGAGGTTCAGTTGTTAGACACTTCGAACCTCCATCTCAAAATAACTATTTTCTTACTCCACCTCCATCTCAAAATAAAAAGTACCTCCCTTACAAAATAAATCTTTACAAAATATCCTTACAAAACAAAAGTGATCTGTTTTAACATAATATGAACTATACAGGTTCAGGTTATTATTCATTAAAAGCTTTTGATTTGTGTGTGTGTGTTTTCCCTTTTAAAATAACCTTGCTTAAAAGCCAGCAATGGCTTTCCCAGACAGATTCTTCCAAGTATGAATATGGTTGATTTTCCACTTGTCAATAAACCATATACTGCAGCAGAATAAACTCTACACTGCAAGTGTTTATAAAGATGTGTTATATTAATGAAAAATATAGATTTGACTTGCAGGCTAAGAACGTAGCGTGATGATCCAGTGGGAGTATATGTTTGCAATGTGATTTTACACATGTTCACTTTGAACTTAAATCCTACTGTCTTCTTACTCCCAAAAAAGCAAATGTTGAACATCAGTCAAATCACCTAATTTATAAGGCTCCAATGCTAAGCTAAGAATACATGATCAACGATATCTTGCACTTTAACAACAACAAGAAGAGACTGGATTTATACCCTGCCCTTCACTGAGACCCAAAGGCGTCCCAGAGTGGCTTACAATCCTTTTCCTTCCCCTCCCCACAACAGACACCCTGTGAGGTAGGTAGGGGCTGAGAGAGCTCTCTTGAAAACTGCCCTTGAGAGAACAGCTCTGAAAGAACTTATGACTGACCCAAGGTCATGCCAGCAGCCACATGTGGAGGAATGGGGAATCAAACACAGTTCTCCCAGATTAGAGTCCTCACTCTTAACCATTACACCAAACTGAGTCAGCTTTCCAAAGATAGAGCCCTCTTCATCAAATGCATGAACTGCTGGATGTGGGTAAAACAGAAAAAGGGTGGTTGAGATATGATTACAAAGTGAGACCAGCCCTGTAGCTAGATGATTTTCAGTGGGGGGCATGACATCACTTCTGATGTTACAAAAATAATAACATAAAAAATAGGAGAGTGCTCTCCTAGCCCCCCTTCCCCAGCTACTCACTGGCAAGCCAGCTTCCCAAGGTGCAGCTGCACAGGGAGGGGAACAGGGAGAAAAGCACACAGAAGAAGAAAGTGCTGGCACCAGATGAGTGCCCCTTTCCCACCAGCCAGCCAGCTCGCTGCTTGCTCCACTGGCCAGCCAGCCAGCCAGCCAGCCAGCCATGTGGGCCAGGCTCTTTGTACAGGCTGGGGGCAGACCTGGCTGTGCAGACACACACTTCCTGATAAGGAAGCGCAAGGAAATGCATGGCTGGCTGGCACTGTGCTGCCCCAGTCACTTCAGAGGGCAACAGACAGTGGGGGAGGGGGCATTGCAGATCCAGGAGGGGGCACCACCCCACCCCCACCTAGCTACTGCCCTGGGTGAGACTATTTCTTTCTGGAATTAACACTGAACATATTAGCGTGGATCCAACCATCCATGCACACAAGGCATGAATTGTTCCTGCATTCCTGTCCCATTCTTGCAGCCCCTTCTAACCTGCAGAAAGATCATTTCCAGGGTTACAGAATCCATGCAGAGGAATAGCTACGCAGATTGGTTGGCTGGATGGAGTAAAGAGAAGTGAGGGAATGAGATCAATCCCTTTTCTCAGCAGAGCTGTGTTTGTGGAAGAGGAAGAAGGAAGACTTTTACTTCTTGGCCTTCCTCATTCCAGCCCAGCCAACCTACATGACTATTCCTCCACACAGGTCCCAAAATCCTGGCGATATTTATTATTTATTGATTTACAAAACATATACCCCACCTTTCTGCCCTCACAAGGATCACCACTGCAGCTAACCATTTAAAATATACCTGACAAAAACACATTTTAGAACCACTGAAATTAGGCTTGCTAAGTCCCCCCAGGGGGTGGGTAAACCCCTGCCTGAGAGGCCCTTTACCCAATGTCACCAAATCCGGCCCCGGGGGGAACTCCACCCCCTTCCGGCACATGTCCCCAGCGTGATGATGTCACCCGGAGGTGACATCATCATGCTGGCCATGTCGGAGGTGGGACGTTCTATGATTTGAGGGAAAACTCTATGGTTTTCCCTCGAATCCTAGTGGCTCCACCCCCAACATGCTGATGTGATGACGTCACTTCTGGGTGGTGTCATTGCGGCAGTGCACACACTTTGCACGCACACAGAGACTCCCGGACCAGCACGGGGCTCCCCCGCTGTGATTTTCAACTTGGCAACCCTAACTGAAATTAACCCCCCAATACACAGCATTCAAGCAGATAAAAAACAACAACATAGAGCTTTAATAAGTACAAAGACATAAAAACAGCAACTAAAACATTGGGCAGGAAGGAGGGATCCCTGAGGGAATGCCAAATGAAACAAAAAAGTCTTCACTCATTGGTGGAAAATAGGAACAGAAAGGAACAGGCAAATATCCCTGGAGAGAGAGTTTCAGAGCTGACTAATCTTTCAGATGGTCAAAAATGGTTTCAAGTACAGAGAGGTATGCAGGAAAATCCCATGTTCTGAGGATGGAGTGGTAAGATCCATGCCAGTTGCAAGTATACAACATTTAAAGTAATTGGGTGTATTTCCTGAATAAACATGTTTAGCAGCATTCTCTGATGTTCCCACCAGTGGAAAATCCATGAGATGCATTTACTTTGTTCGCATTTGAAATGTACTGGGTTTGACACATGAGTAGTGATCAGCTCATATTTATTAAACGAATCAGCTCAAACTAAGGACAACTCAAGCAAGGCCGGAGCCCTGCTTATGAGCCCATGAAACGACATATCCATCACACAGCCACTCCCAACAATAGACTATTTACACAGTCATCGCATCCCAATAGATGGCTGCCAGGATCCAGGTGGTCTACTGTTTCCTTCCCCAAGGTCACCATTCTCTGGCAGCCCCGTGTCGCAAGGAAACTGTATCAATACATAACAGCATTAGACACAAATATTTGCAGTGAATTCACATCCCAGGAGGCATAAACAGTTCCATAAATCGGCATAAACCAGCTCTGATCTCATTAATGTCACTGTGCAACCCTCTACACCTCTCTCTCTCAAGTTCAGTTACAAGTAGGCCAGGCCATCATACACTTCTTGTCTGTTTGAAAATACAGAGAGAGCTTTGACCATTTCACCTCACAGGTCATCTCTGTCACCCACCAAGACATCAGCAGACAGGAAGACCCAATCCCCTTTAATAACAAGCCCTCACTCAATCACTTCACAGAGTTTTTGGGGTTGGCGGCTCAAACACTGTCACCATTTATTCATATCCTAAAACACATATCAGCCAAGATCTTCACTGGTGTGTGTGTTTCTTTCCCTGAGACACACAGCCCACAGGGATACAATGGGTTAAGTTTTCAATGGTTTGAACTTAGCACTGAAGAAAGTAAGGTAGAAGTATGACATTTCTGTTTCCTTAAACCTTTGAACTTTTTTTCCTATTCCAGTATTTGGGTTCTTTTGTTACAATTTTTTTTCTTTCAATTTAGCTTTCTTTCCATTTACCTTCACTCAGTCAGACATACTCTTTTACTCCAACTGCTTAGTTGCCAACTCCCAACTGCTCTTTAACTGCTGTTCTCCAACCGTTTCTCCCCAACATTCCATCAGCTCATTAGTCAGTCTTAGGAAGAGGCTCCCCCTTTCTGCTGACAAACTCAGTTTACCATTTGGGAATATGGCTTTACTATTTCAACAGGTCTACACATTGGGCTTTTACACTATATTTTGATTTAAAGTATATGCTGCTCAGTCCATGCAGGCAAATGATTCATCTACCAATTATGGTATGTGGTGCTTCAACCAACTTCATTTATTGTATCAGCTGCCCCTTTTCCTTTCTAAGCTGATCTTTTAGGTTTAATTCCTAGAATACTCTTCATGTGGAACTGCCTTTAAAGTCTGCCTGAAAACTTCTACTGGTTCAGATCTGTCACCTGGGGTTGCCAGACTTCCCAGTTTGGTGGGGGTTGCCTGATTTGGCGAGGTCCCCTCTTACAAGGCAGGAGCACCCAGCAACCGTTCTTTCCGAATGGGGGCAGCCAGCTCCTGCCTTGCAAGAGGTAATTTTGCCTCTTGCAAGGCAGGAGTGTCAGGCGCCTGCTCTTTCCGAGTGGGTGTCATGGGCTCCTGCCTTGCAAGAGGTGAGTTCCCCTCTTGCAAGGCAGGAGCGCTCAGCGCCCACTCTTTCCAAGCAGGGGCAGCTGGCTTCTGCCTTGCAAGAGGCAATTTTGCCTCTTGCTAGGCAGGAGCACTTGACCCTTACTTCTCCCACACACACCATTTAAAGGGAATGTTCCCTTTAAATGGTAGGAAAAGAGCAGAGGTGTGATGACATCACATAGAGTGATGTCATCACATTGGGGATGGCCATACCCCCTCCTGGAACACCCCCTAATTCTCCTGCTGGGGATAAGATCAGACCTGGCAACCCTAGTGTCACCGCTACATGCTGTCTTCTGAGCTGAAGTGCCCCACCACTGGATTCAAGGCCTTTTCTGTTGTGGCATCTTATCCCTAGAATTCTCTTCCCTAACCATTCACCTAATGCGAAGTCTACTGATTTCCTTCTATTGAATAAAAACATTCCTCTTTTGCAAAACATTCAAATTACTGAATTGCTTTTAGATGACTGATTGTTGCACATATACTGTTGTCATAAATACTAAAACACTTTAAAAAGAGAAGTGAAAGCTTGTCTTGCTGCTTCTGCTTATTTTTTTTAATATTGGTAGCATTGTCCATTTTTATGCTTCTGTTTTATTACACCAGTCTTGATTTTGTTTACTGCATTTAATCATTTTAAAACTACTTGCAGTGCCTTTGCTCATAGTCAGTGCAAATTTCAGTTAGGCACAAAAAGACAAATTTCTTACATAATGTCAAAGTTATGCTAAAGAAGTGCAGCCATATCTCTGGTTCTACTTATTCGCTGGTTGAATTGCACCCCCACCCCCAAAGCACACACACACAAATCTGAAATGGTACCTCCAGTACAAATAACAGAAAGAAATACAGAAAACAAAAAATTGCATCTTCTGACTTAAAAGTTGTGCCGAGAATGCATTCCCTTGGTTATTAGTTCACAGTTCTTGCCTATGACATGACAGAAAAAATAATTAAATCCCAAACCTGAGACATTTTTAGAAAGAAATATTCAACACCACCTGTTAGGGCTGTGACAACCAGATTACATTCAGCTGTGTAAGCCTCTGAATGGTGGATGTTTACAAAGGGAAGAAAAAGGGAGATGGGAAAAAGAAGTCTAATAGACTGGAGTGGGAAAATGTCTATGCAAAGACTTTTTATTCTTCTGTCAGTCATCATGAAGTCTGTAAGACATTTATTTATTAGACCTCGATGCTCCTGTGAACAGAAAGTTTCAACTTAGAAGCCTACAGGCATCTAAAATGTCCTTTCACATTAAAAGTACATAAAGTGTATTTGGGCTTCAAACATTAACACTTTGTCACCTCGGACTGTTTATTATTGCTCTCTCATTTGAGCAAAAAAAAAAAAAATCACTAGAAGACAGTGGCAGAAATTGATTATCACCGCAGACAAGAAAAATAGAATATAAAGCATGGATGATCAAAATGTTACTCCAGTGTCAGATAGAAAAATGTAAAGAGAGCAAAAATAATGTTAAAAAGTATTGATTTATTAAAAACTTGCAGAGAATGCTGTGATGAAGATTTTCATTTGTTTGTTTTTAGAAAATATAGATTTTCCTAGGGTGAGAATGGAATAATAATGCAGCATGCAAAATCTCCCAAGTGAGGATTATCACTGTTCTGTCATTACACATTATTTTTGTATGCAGAGGAAACCCCTGATCTTCACCAGCACAAATAATTTCTCATTTTTCTTTCTTTAGTGCACACAAATGTGACTCTTTGCATAAAAGAGGAGCAAGACATTGTGTGACTTTTTTTTCCCTGGGCTGCAGAAAATTGTAGAGAAATACACTACTTCATTCAGTACAGTTTATAATGTCGACTCTTAATGATCTGTAGCGAGTTTTTAAAGCAGTCTTCTCTGTTCAGGAAAAAGGTTATACAGCCCTGCAGAATCATTTCCTCCAAGTAGTAGATGGGGGGGAAAAGATAACCAAGAGGCCATGTTCTCATACAAATGAATTCATTTTCACAGCTAGTGGGATAATGCTTTTTGAGTCCAACGAAACACCCGCCAACAGCCTGTTGTTGTTGTTACTGGAATTTATATTTTTTTATTAATGTCAACAATTTTAATACAATACTATAGCACTGACATCTGATGAACATTCATAAAATAACTGACCTTAAACATAACACACCTAAGCATACAAGCAACAAGCAAATTTTATGTTAGGAGAAGTTGAACACAACTTACCATTCTTCGTATATTCAATAGATAAAAAATAAATGAGCATTAAAACCTAGTATAGAGTATCGCACATCAGGTATAGTTTGTAAGATAGAATACCTGTTCGTGCCATATAATCTAAGAATGGGGACCAGTCATTATTGGGTTCTGACTGTAAGTGTTCCATAACAATGCAATCCCAGATTTTATCTAGTCATATGGGTTTTTTTTGGTTTTTTTGTGGGGGGTATCTTAGCCCCTTCTTTCCATTTCAAAGCTATTACTAGTTTGGCCACTGTGAGTAAGACAATTATCAAATGTTTTCAAACCTGTGGAATCCAGTACTCCCCCACTAGATTTAGGAGTATTTGCTTGGGAACCATTGCAATTGAATATCCTGTGACTGAGCGAATTGTGTATGAAACCATACACCAGAATTTAGCAATGAGGATACTTAGCCCACCAGCAATGCAAATAAGAACCCATACATTCATGTTACTTCCAACACAGTGAGGCTTTGGAAGCATTGATATTATTCAGTCTACCTGGGGTAAGGTACCAGTGCATAGTGAGTTTAAAAGTTAATCTAGCATTAGTTGCTTTCAACAGGAAGCTGGCTGTAATAAATTGTGAATGAAACGAGTTGACTGAACAGATGTCTTCCACATCAGCCTACAGCCTTCCACTGCGTTTTGGGTACTGTGGGATACCTGAAAACAGAATTGAGTATACCTGCAGCTCAAGGGAAAAATCAACATAAATCAACCTCTGAACTTGAACTTTTTGACGAACAGACTAAAGAGCTACTGCAGGATGAAGGCAAAAAACTACTGCCGATCTGCACTTTTTGCACAATCCTTGCACTGCATCCACCCAATTCTCATAAGCAGTTTTGGGGGGTCAAAGGAGGCTAGAAGATGGAGAATTGTCCTGTGAATTCAATTCAAGGTTCAACTGAATCCAACCTAAATATGTGTGGTTCCTTATTAGTATTACATCAAAGGTAGTATTACATGTGCTTCAGTTTTGCTTACTAGGAACACTGTGATCATGAAGCTTGACTAAGAAAAGTGCAAACGACACTAATACAATTAGTCTAGAGCAGCTCATCTTTTCTTTTCTTCTTACATTCTAGAATGAAAAGTATTTTTAGAATTCAGTGTACAAATAGGGTGTCAACAGCCTTTAAAGAAAAGAGAACCTTGACATGCTGTTACATGGGGCAGAATATTCTGAGCTTCTGAAATTGAGCAAGTGTTAGAGTAGACAGCGGCAAATATCATGCATCGATATTTCCTTATCATTTCTCCCTGTGATACACAGATCGCAGTGACGATAAAATATTTTCCTTTGACAAACTGTTCCATGTTTCTTAGAAGGTTGATGAATGAAGCGAAAGCATGACCTTGCAGTAGCATGTGACAAATAAAACAGAGAACGAGCAGCAGTTGTTGAAATAAGGATGCCTCAGTTGCTACCTTCTTCAGAGCTTTTGTTCCTAAGCAATCAAGACTGACAGCTGCCCTCAATAACCAACATAATGTGCAGCTATTTATACCAGTGCCACACCTAATCATTTAAATTAACTGTATTTACAAAGAATAACAGATAAGCAGAGCTGACAGTTAAGTTGTTGGTAGCAGTTTTGATGTTTCAGATAACCTTCCCACTTTGATTTATTCAATTTAGTTGTTACCCAAATAGGCAGTCTCCTATTTAATTGGGGGAAAATTAGCTTAAGGAGACAGAGGAAGAGGGGTAACTGGGATTCTCCACCTATGTATATGGGGATCTTTCCCCCAGGGAACTCTTGAAATGAACCAGTCAGATGTTTAACTGGAATGGGTTTTGTTGAAATAGGAATAAAAGGGCAAAACACACACATATAAACACACAGAAAAACACACATGCTAGCTAAGAGGCAATTGGGGAGGGGAAAAAGTAAATTCAGGGAGGCTATAGTTACCAATATCAAAGAGGCAGCAGCAGCAAAATGACCAGAATTTCATGGAGAAAAGACCCACATGGGAGTTATGTGAGGTATGGTGCTGAGAACACACACACACTGCTATGGAACAATGTGCTACAATTATAGGAGAAAATGCTCCTGGAGCAGTCTGACATGTTTGACCCCCAAACAATAACTGGATGGGTTTTTCAGAGATGAGCAATGATTTGAGAAAACTTTGATGGGTTTACCTGAGGTGTACTATGGGCGCTAATGGTGTTTGATGAACCTGTAAGTACTGGACAGGGAAGGCACCAGGTTTTGTGAATAGTGTTAAGTTTTGCTTAATTAGGGTAAATGGGTGAGGGGGAAATGAGGCTGGGTGTTGATGAGGTTAATCCAAGATGAAGAGATAGTTTCCTTGAGAGACCCATTGTCTCAAATTATGCATTTCTTTAGGTTGAGGAGGAATTCATTAGTAGGCCAGCCGCTCTTCCCCACATTTCTAAACTATATATCCAGACTTTTCCTGGCTGGCATCTGTTTTGTGTCATTTTAGGCCAGGCAGTGCATTGCAGATTATGATATTTGAGCTGAGAGAGAGAGAGAAGGGTGTTTCTTGGTTTTTCTAGCTATAAACTGCCCCTCAGTGAGAGGAGGGGTCTGACTGCCAATATAGTGGGGTGCAAGGCTGGGAGATTCTAGCTCCTTCAAGTCAGGCTGCATAATGACAACAAACTGGCAGAGCTTCTTTTAAGAGGCAGTCCGAATAAGTCCTGTTACTTGCTTTTTCAAAATTATACAGTCCTCTCCTGCAGAACAATTTTCAGCTATCTGGAAAGCAACAGGAGTATTTAAATTATTGTTTTTGTCAGGGACCACATTTTGCATGTCTCCCACAATTCAACGTTCTCTATTTTCCTCCAGATATAATGTGATCAGAAAAATAAACTAATCAGCCAGAGCCAGAAGTGAATAAAAATTGCAATCATACTATGAAACTAAATTGTGCAAAGACCACATTCTTTTTATCATTTTCTTTCTTCAAAGTTATAAATAGGAAATGGCCTAATGTTTGTGGACATTTGCAAGCACTGGCTTTTCTCCGATGATAGTGATACAGAGGTTTCTTATGCTGCTTCTAGTACGGCAAAAATAGCAGTCAGAAAACAGGGTTGCACTTACCCGTAGCTGTAGTTCACTGACATCTTCTTTACAGATGCACATTGGGACTGCACCTGTGCAGGCCAGCCATTGACATATTTTTTTCTACCC
The DNA here is from genome assembly GCA_029375565.1 of Gekko gecko. NCBI lineage: Eukaryota > Metazoa > Chordata > Lepidosauria > Squamata > Gekkonidae > Gekko > Gekko gecko. The sequence continues at coordinate 55,762,898 of JAPDNY010000003.1, read as the reverse complement.
AGATTTCTAAAAGGGGTCCCTCTCCTTTATGGAGCCAACATGTGCACAGGTTTTCTTGCCCAGGGCATCATGTGCTCTGATGGTGGGTGCCCCTTCCCTCAGTTTCCACAAAGCCGCCATGACCCCCCTGCTATCACTTCTGAGCAGAGCCTCTGGGAACCCGTACCCCCTTTTTGGTCAAGTAGTACATTGTCAGTTTGGATCAGAGTCCTCTTGCCCCGAGGATATCTGAAAAGGAGGTAAGGGCAAATCTCTGCACAGAGTTCCAGAATGTTGATATGGAGACTATAGTTCATCAAGGGCCACTGGACTTGCACAGCAAAGCCTTCACAGTGGGCACTCCACCAGTTAAAGAAGTGTCCATGGTCAGGGTGAGCTGGGGAACCCAGAACCCAAATTGGACCCTGATGAACAGGTTAGCGTCCTCTAACCATAATTGTAGATATCTAATAACCACCCTGGGAACTAAGAAGCAGCATCCCGGGGAGCGCCTGGTAGGGTCATACCTCTTGACGAACCAGATTTGTAAACATCACATGTGTAGTCTAGCTAGAGGAACCATAGCTGAGGCTGAACAGTTGCTGGATTGCTTTAATGACTGCCAACACTTCCTGATGAAGCGGAACATCATGGACTTAAGGCTCTTAACTCTTTGAGTATAAAGGCTCTCCCTCCAGCCATGTTCAGGGAGGTGTCAATGAACTATACTCACTGGAAGATTCCAAACATGATTTCTCCCAGTTCACCACTAAGCCCAGTCAGGCGCAGGTGGAAATTATTAACTGAATGTGGTTCTTCAGGATGTCACAGCTGAGGACTACAACAGGCCAATCATCTAAGTATAAAAGTTAGTGCAACTGTGTGTATGTAAGTGGGCCACTACTATGGCCATACATTTAGTAAAATTCTCAGTGCTGTAGCAAGGCCAAATGGGAGGGACGTGTACTGAAACACTTCTGGGCCATGCCAGAATCAAAAATACTTCCTATGTGAATGGCGGATATTCACATTTATTTATTTAATTTGGTTTCTAGACTGCCCTCCCCCAAATTGGGTTCCGGGCAGTTCACAACATTCAACAAATACTATATCATTCCAATTAATACAGCCATACAAAACAAGTTAAAAAATTAAAACCGCAACAATAATCAAACTGTTCCAGATGGCATTAAAATGTTTGTGTCTTACCCTTTGGAGGGGCAGAGAGATGAAGGATAAAGGAGGCCAGGCTTCATGTCAAGCATTGCTGCCCTCAACCACATGTCTGGATGAACATCTCTGTCTTACAGGCCCTGAAGAACTGCATTAGGTCCCACAGGGCATGGATGTCTTTAGGCAGAGAGTTCCACCAGACTGGTACCAGGGCCAAAAGGCTCTGGTTGAGAACAGCCAGATATTCTTTGGACCAGGGATTGCCAGAAGATTCCTCTCCCCACAGCATAATGGTCTTTGAGGGGTATAGCAGGAGAGACAGTCCTGTCGATATGTTGGCCCCAGATTATTTAGGGCTTTAAAGGTTAATACCAGAACTTTGAACCTGGTCTGGTATTCAACCTGGAGCCAGTGATGGTGCAGCACTGGCCAAATATATGCTGCTAGTGGGGTTCCAGTAAGGACCCAGGCCAGTGCATTCTGAACCAGTTGTAATTTTTTGGTCAGTCTTAAGGGTAGCTCAGCAGAGAGTGAGTTACAATAGTCTAGTCTGGAGCTGACTGTTGCATGGATTACTGTGGCTAAGTTGGGATGAGATAGTAGGGGGCTAGTTGCCTGATCTGGTGTTGCTGTAGAAATGCCAGTCTGGTAATATTTGTGACCTGGGGCTACACTGATAAGGAGGCATGCAAGAGTGCATCCAGGCTCCTGGCAGTAGGTACTGGTGTTAGTAGTACACAAGAGCCAGGAGTCAGCACCCCAACCCAGAAGCCCCCTGAACCAGCCACAGAACCTCAGTCTTAGAAGGATTCAGGTTCAGTCGGCTCTGCCTCAACCATCCTGACACAGCCTCTAACCCTTCAGCCAAGATGGTTGGGGTGGTGTCTGGCCAACTGTCCATTTAGAGATACAGTTGGGTGTCATCAGCATATTAGTGGCAACACAGTCCGAAACACCGCACCAGCTATGTGAAAGGGCCCATATAAATGCTAAACAACATCAGAGAGAAGATAGCCTTTTGAGGGATCCCCCATACAAGGGGGTGTCGAGGTGATATTCTCTCTCCTAATGTCCTTGACCCTGGAGGACTGAGGTAAGCCATTTCATGAACTCCTGCATTGGTGAGGCGGTGGATCAACAGATTGTGATTGACTGTGTTGAACACTGCTGTCAAGTTGCGTAGTCCTTAAATATGGAGGCCCAAGTTATCCATACTGCCAAGCTGGCATTCTTTCATTTATGCCAAAGTCAGCAACTGGCCTCTAGGCAACTGGCCCCTCTGCAACTGGGAGCCAGGTTCCAATGTACCTACAGGACAGTTTCCTCCATTATGTACCTGGGAGAGTGTTGCACTCCTTAGTCAGCAATTTGCTGGTGGTTGAGGACATCCACCTGTCCTCAACCAGGGCCAGGGGCTTTTTTGTCCTGATCTCAACATGGTGGAACTCTACCGAACACCATCAGGGCCCTGTGGGATTTAATGCAATTCCACAGGGCCTGCAAGATGAAGATGTTCTGCCAGGCTTTTGGTTGAGGACAGTGATGGTTCCATCCTGGCTGGCACCCTCCTGCCCGTGAAGTAGCCAGCAGTTGAAATTCGGATTGACTATTCACCATCCAGTTGTGGGAATGTTTTATTAATGTTCTAATTGGTTTTATCTTGTTTTTGTTTTATGGATATAGTATATCACCCAGAGTCCTGCTGTGTCAGGGATTGGGCGATTCATAAATACAATAATAAATAATGTCTACAAGGGACCCCCATATTCCCTCACTTCTGGTTTTCACTAGGCTTGGCGGGCACAGGTCCAAGAGGCAAGTGGTTGTCTTAATGGCATCCAGGATCCTGTTAATGTTGGCCCGGGAGAGTCAGCTGAAGTTGTCAAATACAGAATGCAAAGATGGCCAAGGGACCTCTAGTTCATCTACTGCATCAACATTGGCAGACAGGTTGTGGTGGAGAGCCAAGACTTTATCCACAAAAAAGATCAAAAAGCCCCATAGCTAATGGCTGAATTTCTAACAGTTTTGGTTTCTATCTGTAAGAGATGTTAGAGACCTAATTGTCCTAAACAATGGTGTCATGTGGTAGCTAGCAGATGCAATGGAGGCTGCAAAGAAATCTTTCTTTGCATTCTTCATCACCATCTCATAGGTTTTCATAAATGACCCATAGGATGTTCTTGCAGCTTCGTCACAAGACTGATACCAAACTCACTCTAGCCATCTAAGTTCCCACCATCCCCCTAAGCTCCATGGAGCTAGTTTGAGGTGGAAACAAAGAGGGTGTTGGGGAGTGATCTCATCTATGGCTTCAGAGAGACAAATATTTGAGTCCTCTATCAGCACATCTAATGAGTCGGTGGGAGGAGGTATTGGATCACACAGAGCATTCTGGAAGCCGATTGGATCCATGGGTAAGCATATATTAGCTCTCTGCCTAGATGGAGAGGGGGTGGTGCACTCAGCCATACCTTCAGGGCATAGTGAGCTGACATGAAAATAGGTGTCCTTCAGATCCAAGACCACAAACCAAATTCCAGGGGTAAGAAACTCAAGACAGAAAGACCATTCTAAACTTTGAAAAATTTAAGAACTTGTTCATTTTTCTGAAGTCACTTATGGGCCTATGCCCACCATCCTTTTTGTCCATGAGAAAAACAAAACAAACAAAAAAAACCTTGAGTGGAAACCATGGGACCCGCTCCACTGCATCCTTCTGCAGGAGTTCTACCAACTGTACCTGGAGTTGTGTGTAGAGACTGTCTACCATGGAAAGAGCCGTGTGGCAGGGAGGGTGGGAGAGGAACTCTAATCTATAACCATCACAAGCTATGGGAAAAAACAACTATCAGAACCAATAGAAAACCAAGCTTCTCCAAATTGTGCCAATCTATCTTCAAAACTAGTGTTACCTTTAATTACAGGGGCGGATAGTCAGCATTTTGGTGAGTGCTGACCCTACTCCCTCTGGGGGTTCTGCTGACTGGATCTAGGTTGTGGAGTACTCTTCCACTTTGGATGGGGGAAGACTGGAAAGGGCATTGAGGATATGAGTACAATATTTAAGCCTGCTGTTGCCTTTGACTCTTATAGAAAAAGGTACAAAAGGCACGCTGCCTCTGAGGAAGCATTGCCACAGGACAGGGATTAAAGAGAAAACACTCAGTGACCTGGCTGTTTGGTGATTATTCTTCGTAGCTGACAGAAAATCATCAGTGGTCTGTGAGAAAAGAGTTGACTTTTTGATGGGGAGATCCTCAGCCTTGCAGCATGTCTCCAGTAGAAAGCCGTGTTGCACACCCATGAATGTCTCTGCAGGACTACAGCAGAGGCCATGGTTCTGGCTGATACATCCACAGCATGCCTGCTTGCATTGATCTCTTGTTTACAGAGACCAATCACCTCTGACTGGATAAGCATGGCTTGCAGTCACCAGGCAGCTTGAGAAAAGGTTTCCCAGAAGAAAAGTCAGTAACTCTCCATAATCATGGTAAGAACATAAGAACATATGAGAAGCCAATGTTGGATCAGGCCAATGGCCCATCCAGTCTAACACTGTCACCCAGTGGCCAAAAATACCAGGTGCCATCAGGAGGTCCACCAGTGGGGCCAGGACACTAGAAGCCCTCCCAATGACCCCCCCCCGAACATCACTTGCCCCAGAGTTCCTATCTATACCTTGTGGCTAATAGCCACTGATGGATCTCTGCTCCATATGTTTATCTAATTCCCTCTTGAAGCCGTCCATGCTTGTAGCTGCCACTACCTCCTGTGGCAGTGAATTCTATGTGTTAATCACTCTTTGGGTGAAGAAGTACTTCCTTTTATCTGTTCTAACCCAACTGCTCAGCAATTTCATTGAGTTTGCCACCCAGAAATTGAGGGCAGAAGATGGATAGAACTTTCACTCTGAAGTGTAAAGGTGATGGCTTTCTCTGACTGCTGGAGACAAATGTCGCCCAGGTCTCCGGCATGCCCGCATATCTTCCATAACTGATAAAGACAGAGGTGGGTGGGTGGTCAGGAACTCTAAACCCTCAAAAGATCCTACTCTTGTTAGCTCTTAACAGCCTATAAGTCTCTTAAATCTAGACTACAAAATCTTGACATCTATCCTAGCAAATGAATTGAAGGGTATAATTGATAGGTACATATCACCTGACCAAACTGGCTTGATACCTGGTTGCCATATTACCACCAATATATGAAAAATTGTTAATCTAGTTGATGTTAAGAAAGATAAAATTCTTAGATTCTGAAAGGGCATTTGATAGAGTGGAACATGGCTTTTTGATAGACTGTCTTGTATCATTCAGTTTTGGAAATAATTTTAAGGGCAAACCTGATTTATTTACAGTGTTTTACTAAGGTAAGCATAAATGTGCATCTAACTTCACAAATAGATATTACTGGAGTGTACATCCTCTCTCTGTTCTCCTGTTTACTCTCTCCTTAGAACCATAAGCAATTTCAGTGGGAGAAGTACTAAAAATTCATGGCATTAAAAGTGGGAGCAATCCAATAAAAAATTGGTCTCTATGTAGATGATACTGTCATTTTTTAAAACAACAACAACACCACATTGAACAATCCAGCAGAACACTAGAAAATCTTATTATACAATATGGAAATGTTTCTAGGTATAAATTGAATCCACATAAATCTTACATATGATAAGCCTTACATATGATTACTCCTGCCAGGCTAGTTTTTTGCCAAGCAATGGAAACAAAAAAACAAAATCCATAAACTACAAGACTGGTTGAACAAATTTAGAGTCCAGTGGCACCTTTAAGACCAACAAAGGTTTATTCAAGGTATGAGCTTTCATGTGCAAGACACACTTTTTTTGTTGATCTTAAAGGTGCCACTGGACTCTAAATTTGTTCTACTACTTCAGACCAACACGGCTGACCAACTGGATCTACAAGACTGGTTGTTGAAAATAAAGGAGACCTATACTTTAATTAAATAAACAGCTTATCAGAAAATAGAGATAGGTTTAGAGTAGACCTTTTATGGTCAAGAGCAATACAAAGAATGGAACTGGCTATTGGATAATTGGAAACAGTATATATTGTTAGTTGCTGGTGCAGGGTTTTCCATGACTATGGAGGCAGGATGTAAGGGGGTTTATATTGGCAATGTATCTTATGAACATGTTGTATTTTTGTATATATTTATAATTTATTTAAACATTTTTTTTAAAAAAAATAAGGTTAGAAATGAGTATAAGGTGGGTTGTTGTTGTTGTTGTTTTATGAAGAAGGTGATGGTGGACAGTACAGTAAAGTCATAGCCAACACAGAGTGACCCTGTAGGGTTACTGAGACAAAGAGACATTCAGATGTGGTTTGCCATGTCCTGCCTCTTACTGAAATGCATTGTTCCCTTGCTCGAAAGCCAGTTGAATCCGACTCTAGGGTTGCGGTGCTCATCTCCGTTTCAAAGCTGAAGAGCCAGCACTGTCCAAAGACATTTCCATGGTCATGTGCCCAGCATGACTAAACACCAAGGCGCACGGAATGCTGTTACCTTCCCACTGAAGTGGTACCTATTTATCTACTTGCAATGTCTTGCTTTCGAATTGCTAGGTTGGCAGGAGCTGGAACTAGAGATGGGAGCTCACTCCGTCATGCGGCACTCTTGGGTCTCGAACTGCTGAACTACTGACCTTCCAGAGCCTGCAGTTCAGCATCTTAACCACTTGAGCCACCGCAGCTGCATTGTATAAATTGATAATGTTCATTTTCTTTTTTATTTACAAATTCTTTTTCATGTTTTGGTAGCCATATTTTTTGCATAGAGGATTGTAATTTGACGATTAACTTGGTTATATTAAGATTTGTCTTTTCCTTTGTATAAACTTTTGGTTTTTACTTTTTTACTTAAAAAAAAAAAAAAACAACAGAACATGATGCTCTAAGCCCCAGCTATTTTTCCACAGAAACTCAATGATCTAATTCATTTTTAAGCTATTACAGCACATTTGAGTGTGGTCAGATGGGCAGATTGCCATGGCAGTATCTCAGCTTTAAATATGCCACTTGAGTTTGAGATGCTTTGCGTCAATTACACAGCGGCCCCTAAGTCAACATCATAGTCCCATGGTTGGTCATTCACATTGCTAACACTCCACAACCACAGACCTACAGCTGGGGTGGTTGTTTTTCCTAAATCCTGCTGTGCGTGCACAGAAGCAGACAAGTGCACATACACTCCTGGCCATATTCTATGGGGGCACTGAAGCACACATTGAAATGGGGTTGGGAAAAATAGGATGCATTGAAAACAGAGTGGAACAATCCCACCGCTCATGTGTTTCCACGGTGCACCCAGGTGATCAGACACCTGGAAACCCATCATGGAAGTGCCTTGCCAAGGTAGCCAAAAGAATTTGCTGGTGGCTATTTAATCCACATGGGAGTCATTTTACCATGAAGTAGGGATGACTGGGCTTGGGAGCAAGATGTGCATATTTGATCGTGTCCATTGGTCAAGGGGAGGGGTGGCTATGTCAGGTCAAACTGCTTATGTGATCATACCCTATGTCAGTGTTTTTCAACCTTTTTTGTGCAAAGGCACACTTTTTTCATGAAAAAAATCACGAGGCACACCACCATTAGAAAATGTTAAAAAAATTTAACTCTGTGAGCCGAAGCTGCATGTTACAGATGAAATTGGAATTTTTCCCACGGCACACCAGACAATATCTCACGGCACACTAGTGTGCCGCGGCACAGTGGTTGAAAAACGCTGCCCTATGTGTGCTCTTTCTGCTACAGACTATTAGGACTACTTTTCTCGAATTATAAGGTTATCTTGCAAAAGTGACTTTACCAGTTCCTCAATGTAAGAAAATAAATAAGACCAGTCTATATAGATGAGACTTCTTGTTACACTTTTAGAATAGCCTAGATTATTACACCAATATAATTTAGTTTGTTTTGCAGCTATGTATTATGCATTAAAAATCATTTTCACTATAATCTCATTTTCCTCCCACATAGAATTCCCCTTTCTTTCTGCAATTAATGCACCATCTCTCAATACAGAGAAGCTGTGTCTAAAACAAGTACACACTTATTCATTGCAAATTGTGATAATTCAAATCCCAATATGGGCAATTTTTATTAAAGAAGATGTGCATGTGTTTGTCTTAGTGAATCTATTTGGAACCTAGAAAGTGTAGGGATAAGGCATTTGATACCGAAACTAATTACTGAAAAGTGAGTGCCTGGGGATGTTAGTAACCATTGTCTCATCAGCATTCACAACTAGTTCTACAGCATGCAGGAAACAAAGCTGCAACAGGAGATAGAGGAAAGATAAAGGGGAACTCAGAATAGTAAACATTCTGCCTCTCAGTATGTTGTTAATTCCCTTACCCATCGGTAGCAGATCCCATTCTCTAGAAAGTCAATGGTCTCTCAGGTGGCATATCCAGCAGATGCCTCAGCAGTGGCACAGAATAAAGTGGTATTTAGATGAGATGCAACTGCCCATAACTGCCAGGAAACAGATGGATTTATTTTTGTCAAGGGTAGATATCCCCTATGAATCATTCACAGATGGAGAAAATTGTCAACTAGTGACAACAACAATCATCCTCCATGACAGGCTTAGTGTTTAAAGCATAGCTTTAGCACAGAGCTATGTTTTTTTTAATCTTAAAATTAACATATTGACCATAGAATCATAGAATGTTAGAGCTGGAAGGGATCTTGCAGGTCATCTAGTCCAACACCTGCACTCTGCATGAGCATAGCTGAAAGATAGCCCTACAACATACCTGAAAGATGGTCATCCAGCCTCCACTTGAAAACGTCCAGCGAAGGAGCATCCACCACCTCCTGAGGCAGTCTGTTCCACTGCTCAACCGCTCTTACAGTTAGGAAGTTTCTCCTGATATTTAGCCAATATCGACTCCCTTGTAATTTCCACCCATTAGATCTAGCCTTGCAATCCGGAGCAAGAGAGAATAGATCTGCTCCATCTACATGACAGCCCTTCAAATATTTGAAGACTGCAATCATGTCCCCTCTAAGCCTTCTCTTTCTCAGGCTAAACATTCCCAACTATTTCAGCCTTTCCTCATAAGACTTGGATTCCAACCACTTTTGTTATAGAAAACTGCATGGATAAATTCAGTGCTTTTGCATTCAGCTTTTGTACTCCCTCAGATCTGCTGGTCTGTTTTTGAGGCCACCTTTTTTATACAGCTTTCACACTTGCCTTCTTTGGGCCTTTCCATAGCAGTGAACTTACTTGTGGCTTCACAGCATGACCAGTGCAGCCAAGCCTTGTCTGGACAAGATGTCTCGATCCTAGGTGATGATCTGCATATCTGCCTACAGAGGTTCAAGACTGACCAGCTTGGGCACAGTTCTTGGATACTCCTACACTCTGTTCCTCTGCTTCAGCCCTGTTCAATCCATTTTATGCATGACTATCTCTAGATTAGGCCCTCCACTCCTGGACACTCTCTCTTCTTGCATGCTGACAGGTCCCACCTGTCTAAATTTCAGTTTGTCAGCATTATGCAGGTTTGCACCACCACTCTGGGGCTTTCTCCCTTGGATTTTGGTGTGAACTCTTTTTGCTTTGGTGTGGCAACCACTGCCTCTGAATTAGGTCTCCCTGCAGAATGAATTAATGCAATTGATCAATGGCCTTCCTCTGCATACAAGGTTTGCAGACATCCTCTGGATCAGCTGGTCACTAATGTCTGTGTTTTTAGGCCCTCCAGGTCGCCTGAAAGCAGTTTGGATCCTGGACCACAGCACTGTCTACTGGGCGGAGACATAAGTCTCTTCATCCAGATAGAGAGAAGCTTTGGGTCTCAGAGAACAGCTTTGGGCCACCTGGTTGGAGCACTGGGGAATGCACTGACTCTCCCTCCTTTCTACAGTTTCAGACAAAGAGTCACTCTTTGGACCTGAAACTTCTTATTACTTAGAGAATTGTAGAGAACATATATATTTTCATATTAATAATACTGTTAGAATCTAGGATCAGTCCAAGCTGAATTCCAGAGTCACAGGCCAAGTTCAGTACAAAGGTCAGTTACCAAAAGAGCAGAGTCCAATTCAGAACATTATACAAGAAGCAAGGGCCAACAGTCCAAGGTAATTCACATGTGCAGGGAGGAAGACTCCGGACCCAAGAGCCAGTCCAAGGATCACAGGAACAAAGCAGAGTTCAGCACTATGACCACTGAGTCAAGAAACTGGTAACTTTTTACTTCCACAACATGCAGGCTCCCAGCACTGGGTTTTATAGGCACTGCCTAACAAGTCCTTGTTAGTAGCCAGCTGCTTGGTAGTACTGCAGCAACTACTCCATGCTGTCATCACGAAGCAGCTGGTGACTGGCCCCCGGAGACATACACTCTGCCTGCTTGCTTGCAGCTCCCTTCTAAGTTTCTGTCTCCAGCACTTGAAAGGTAGAGATGAGCCTAGTAGACTAGTCTTAATCAACTGAGTCTCACCTGCTACATGGGGGCTGGGTGGTGGCTCTGGATCAGCTGTTGGTGGTGAGTTTTGGTCATCCTGCAGCTCATCAACCAGTTTGCTGGCTTCTGCTCACTCAGACTCCCTTTCTCCTGAAAAGTCCTCCTCCCCTGAGGACTTCATGCTGAGCTCAGACTATGACAAATACACACCTTCCAAGATACTGGAAACCTTGCATCTGGAGACCTGTATATCAGGAAATTCCTGGTTCAGACCCTGTTTCTGTCATCACTAACTTGCTAATAGTCCCTGTTCAGAGTTACAGCCTTCTTTCCATTGAAGTTTAGGATTGCACTGCAAGCCAGTCTCTTTCAAATGTAGCTTACCATCTGCAGGACAGGGGAAATAATACCTAAAGGGCTGTAGTAAGAATGAAGAGCTAAAGATTTAAAACAACATATACATACCCAATATTAAGTGCTATTATTCCAGCAGATAATCTGATGGTGCAGTCTTAAAGGCTGCTCTGCATTGTGCAATTCAACAAAGTTTGGTCGATATATTTCTTTCTTGAGGCACAGGGAATGTGTCACAAGAAAAAAAGAAAAAAGACAGCATCAAAATTCAAGGTAAATTCTACTGTTCCATCATTTCTAAATATTTCATCGAGTGGATGATCTTCTTCGTCTTCGTCTTCTTTCTTCTTCTTCTATTGGAGGTACAGCAATGTCCTCTCTGTATTTGTTTACTACTTTAAAATGTACATGCTTATATATACAACAAAAATTTGTGTTCCACATCATTAAACACTACTTCCCTCAATTAAATATACACAATTATTCAATGTTTCTGCCCAGTTAAATGCTACAAATCCCATGCTGCAATGTAACCCCAATGTCAGAAATTCATCCATGCAATGAATGTACATGCACAATAATAAATGCAACAATGACTGAATTCTATACAACTTGTTTTTGGCACCCACTCAAACATTCAAGAAGAATTTCATTCATTTCCAGACAAATCAGATGGAAATGGATTTATCTTGAGATGTTAAAAGACGTGCACAAAAAAGACTCATAGCACTGATATCAGATAATTTAAAATTATTAATATGAGTTTTTAAATTAAACTCTTAACTCTTCCACCAGTTTAGGAATCCAAAACACACAAAAAAGAAACACTGATGCTTTATGACAGGCTAATGTGGTAGTATTCAGTGTTCTACAAAAAAAGGAATTAGAAGATTTTAACTATGGTCCTTGGATACATAAACTCACTCCACAACCCCAGAGATACACTGAATGCAGCTAGATAATGGCAGCAAAAAGTTGAAATGCTGACTATCATTAATAAAAGGCCAAAATCCAATGCTTTGTTATAATCTGTATTACTATGTCTATAGCATATGTCTAAACTCTGGTAAGTAAAGGTCTAGTCACAAAGGAAATTGGCAACATACTTCAATTATTAGAATAATTAGATCATCAGTCTTTCTAAATCAGATAGTACAATGTCAAATATTAATGACCTGATTAAAAAGGCCAGGATATATCTAACAACATGGGCAGAGCAATCCTGTGCCACACCTGTACCATGGAGGCCAGCAGCTGTGTAACTATGACAGCATTAGTCCATTCCCTGTGGAGGTAAGTTAAACAGTGGCCAGCAGACAAATTCAGTGGGTTCACAGTGTTTTCTGAGCTTAACCAGTGTAGCACCCATAGCAACTGTGCCACTGTGGTCAGGGGAGGCATTGTGTGGAGGTGATGGAACTATGATGGATAGGGCAGCCAGAACTAATTAGGTTCTATGTGGCCAGGGTGTGTGGTCCAGTATCCATCTCAGGCAGGGGGTGGGGAGAGGTGAGCCACAGGAGTTCTGCATTTGTTGTCATCAGACACCTTTAAAGGGACCAACTCCTGTCAGCAGATCCAGGCACCTGACAGTGGGGAGGGGGTTCAAGCTCTCCACCCTATAGGCGTCCGCAGCTGCCTCACACAGAGTACATGGTCCCCAAAGGGCAGAAGGGGAAGAGTGGTTGCCGTTGCCACCCTATACAACCCCTTCCATACCCAAGGAGAAAGCATTCCTCCCTTGTGGTAGGACTGTAGATGCTGCCACTCGGTTGTCAGTCTGTGGCTGTATCAACAACGCTGACTCCCTTGCTACAGCATTCAGGATCTGACTAAGGTGGTCACCTCCCCTGTCAGTGCCCTTCCCACCCCACCCTCCTAAGGCATAGAGTCTGCCTGCTGCAGTTGCTCCCCCAGCCACTGCAGTGGCTCTCCGCTCCACTGCAGTGGCTCCCCCTCCAGCTTCCTCCCAGAGTCTGTCCACGGTAGTGGCTCCCCCTCCAGGGATTCCCTATGATCCCCTGCCCCCTCAGTGATACCTTCACCAATGTCTTCCTCTGGTGACAGAAGCCTCTCCCCATCCTAGAGCAAACACACAGTTATGAACTTCATTCATTCACTTGATTAATTTCTGACCTTTCTCCTCCATGGTGACTCCATTCCGTTCTCTTTCATTTTATGTTCACAATAACTATGAGGCTGGTTAAGCTGACAGTGTGCAGCTGGCCCAATGCCACCCACCTAGCTTCCATGGTAAAAGTGAAAATTGGAATCTGGGTCTGCCAGATCTAGTCTCACATTCGCCAAGATAGGTCATTCACCCAGACCACTCTCTGGCCCCTCCCCCTTCATAGAGGAGCACCTGAGAGCCCTTCCTCTTAGATCTTCCATCAGGCAGCCCTCAGGGGTAGTTACAGATAGGGTCAGGAGAGAGTGGGGCAGGGAGGGGTGTGGAGCTCCTGTCATGTAGTCAGAACCAAACAGACACACAGTTGTGGCACACCACAGGCTGTACCGAACTGCAAAACATGGTGAAGTGTGAAGATCCATTCACCACCTCCTTGAAGATCTAAGTGGGATGGAATTGCAGGTGAAACTTGGAAGGGCTGGCTGGGTGCAATGGTCCACTCCAAGAGGAGGGCTGAAAAAGCAGACTGAGCAGAAAGTTGTGGGTAGGTGGGACTAGCCACACCCACAAGTTTTCCTGTTTAATCTTTACCTGCAGAAAAGAAAAACAGAGGCACATGCAGCCATGGCAACTGGGCTGAACTGTCATGCCAGGTTCAGACTTGGATGTGTTGTCCTGACAGGGTCTGCAAAAGCAGCCCCATGGAGGGGTTCACCATGAACCCCCCTTGAGACATATGATGGTACCATCTAAATTACACTCACATGTCATGTGTTGAGGTGTTCAGGGATTGCTAATGATCCATCCAGCAGCACCTGCAGCAGCTGTTCAAGGCTCTGTCCTACAAAGAACTGAATCAAAGGGTCACCCTGACTGATTCCGCAAAAGGAGCTGTTCTGCCCTCAGTCTCCCATTTCCTCCAGTTGTACTGCTCAATTCCCCACTATTTTCTGCACAACCACATTTTGACCCACATCTCCCCCCCCATTTCCCCTGTGTCTTCTTGATCCCCAAAAATAAGGATCAAGAAAACATGGGGGAAATCGGGGGGAGATGCAGGTCAAAATGCAGCCACACAGCAAACAGTGGGAAACTGAGCAGTACAACCGGGGAAAATGGGAGACCGAGGGTGGAACAACTGCTTTCATGGAATCGGTCCCTATCTTCTGCTGAGGGTGGGAAACAGGCAAATGACTGAGCTTAAAGCCCAGTGTTGGGCTGAAAATATCCCCCTCCCACAGTTCTCCTGGGAAACATTCCTGAGATCTCTTTCCTTGGAATGTCAGGGGCCATGGTGCTATGAGGCCGTGGCTTGTGTCACCCCTGCATGAACTCAGTGCTGGACTTGTCTGTGGGAGGTGCCGTCACACCACCCAGCCTCAAGCAAGGGGAATGGGGGAGTAGGTCTGAGATCCTTGCCCTTGCTTACCTGTCAGTGTCCTGTTGCCCTTTGGGCTGAGCCTCCAAGGGTGGGGTCCCTATTAGGGTTTTAAAATGGGAGAGGTCAGCCACAGAGTATGGACTTTGCTCTCCTCCTTTGGGGTCAGTGCAAAGTTCTCGCCTTGTAGTGCTAAGTGCTCTCTCTGTGCTTCTGCCACCACCAAAGTGCCTCACTGCTTGCTCTAAGCCCATGTGGCAGGGAGCTCTAAGATGGAGTCCTACTATGTGTGCCCTAACTACTGAGCTGTAAGATGCCCTGACTGAAGTTTTTGTAGGGTGGAGGGGTCCACGATTGAGTGCCAGGGAGGGGGATTGGCCACCCTTGGGGAGGGAGGTGATTAGTTGAACCTGTAGTAGGTATTGGGAGCTCCTCCAAGCCCAATAGGCATGGCCACCATGGGGAGCACTTGATTTTTTAGTTCATTTTGGCAACTATGGGCTACACCACATTTTTTTTGTTGACTTCAGTTTCCACCTCTGGCAGGGGCACTCCCAAGCTGAAAGGGATCAGGGAGCCAACTAACTCTGGCCACGCCCCCAAAACTACCCACAACCATGCCGGTGCAGGAGCCTGCACCTTGGTTGTACCAGTGGGCAGCTGCCATGGGCAGCTGCTGGTGCACGAGAGCCATGGAAAATTGCTAGGGGCCTGCACCATTGTAACCAGCCCTTATGCTGGCCTGTCGTGGAGATATGTACCTGTCAGTACAGTTGGCCCCCTAAGTGCTTTCAGCCCCTCCCCTTAGGATTGCACTGTTCAGATCTAGGTTTTATATACTTATAAATTCTGTTATACTGTTGGTGAACCCAAATGCCTATGCAGTAATTGCTACCACCCATTCAGATTTAATATATTTGTTGTCATCATTTTAAAGTGACACAAAAAACCTGCAGCTCTTAAAAGATCATTTCAATAAAAATGGATTTGCAGTCATTTCCTTGTACGACAGTCCATGCTGCCTTCTAGATACCAGTATTTCCTTTTTTGAAGTTAACTTTATGACTAAGTTGAAAAAAAAAATCCTGCTGTTTTGTCACTGCTAAAAGATGGATAGAGGAAAGGTAGCACATATCACCACAGCAAACAGGCTATAGCTCTTTGTCAACATAAGCGGACAAAGCGTTTCACTTGACAAGAAGCAGAGTAGACCAATACCTCATTCTCTTAGAAGAGGTTGTCATGAGAACAAGGCAAACAGTAATTCTTGTTAACATGAGTTGATGAAAGAATGAAAGGCAGCAAACATTTAAATCCTCTGCTGAACAGATTTATCGCTATATGCATGGAATTGCAGTTGCATTACATAACTTTCATTGTTTTTTATAAAATATAGCCTCTTCTGAAATAACAATTACCTTAATACAATCATCTGAATACAAAATCTTCATTTAGAATTTTTTCCCTTTTAATTCTGCACTTGTTGCAATCACTATCACAAACAGCACATACAATGGATCCCAACATGCATTTACGCCAAGATTATTTTTCTTAGTTTCTATATGGGATATATTTCTCCTCCCACCCCTTTTAATTAATGGAAACCAATCAACAACACCAACAACTGATGCTCTATCTCTCTCTAACCATGGCTGGATTATATTTACTACTTTTCCAAAACTGGGTTAAATCTATAAAAGACTTATAGTGGCAACACTTACTATTATCTGATCCTGTTGTATGTGTTGTACCTATTCTTCTAAAGATATCCTGCTCTATATCTGTTTGGCAGCTGTTGGCTACTGATAACATTGAGTTCTTAGACTTCCTAGAACTGTGCTTTACTCTTCTGATTTATTTTTACTCCTTCTACCTTGAATTCCTTTACTGTAGTTTGACAGAATCAGGGACAGGGGGGCAATGTATGGAGGCAAGTTATGGTAAGAGTTTAACCCAGTCTGCAACTCTAATCACTTAACCCCATTTTGTTTATAAATAAATCATTGCTTCAGAATATCCTCACCCCCCACATACAATCATGAAATCCTTACTATGGCCCCGTTCACACTGAGCATCTGCCCCCCTGAAGGCACGGGAGCCCTGCGGACTTTCCATGCACAATCATACAAGCACATCTGGGAGGTGTAGTGCTCCTGTGGCCAACCTGTGGCTTCCCGTGGAAAACGTGGAGTAAAAAACTAGTAGGTCAGAAGTACTAGTTTCCAGAAACCCCAGGGCAAAGGCTGGCGTCTGATCGTGGGAGCGCCAGTATCCCGCGACTTCCGACGCCTGCTCATGTCCCCGGGTTTTCCAGATGTTGTAAGTGTCCATGGGATGCACACCAATGCTGAACAACGCATGCGCACACGCAAGACACCAACAGCGGCCCACCCCCCCAATGGCGCATGCGCACTTTGCTGCTTTTTTGCTGTGCTGCAGCAGCGTGGTGTGATCGGGGCGCAGAACTGGAGTGTGGCAACCCGGTGGCCCGTATGATC
Source organism: Gekko gecko (assembly GCA_029375565.1). Lineage (NCBI taxonomy): Eukaryota > Metazoa > Chordata > Lepidosauria > Squamata > Gekkonidae > Gekko > Gekko gecko. The sequence goes on along the minus strand of JAPDNY010000003.1, from coordinate 55,745,931 downwards.
AGGCTACCGCACCTTATTTAGCTCCGGGGCGAACTGCCACGCCTCTCCCCCGTGTTTTCTGGCCCGTATGACGGGGGCCTATATTTTGCTGAGGAGGAGAAATGTGTGTGCAAAATAAGTTGAGGCTATAGAGGTTAGATATAATTGTTTAAATGTGGTAAAGATTCATATATAATTTAGGAGGCAGACAAAGCCTAAGGAACTATTTACACACAATTGAGGTGACATGGCCACTGCATCCTCAGCAGTTGTACCAGGGAAGCTGCAATAACTTTTACAAGTATGGTTTGCCTTCCTTAAATGCTCATATACCATGCACAAACAATGGACAACACCCCAAGCAGAAAGGATTACCTGTATGTATGTGAAATCACATGGAAAGCCCTTTACATGGGCATTTTTCTGTAAGTGGGACTCTCTCAACAGCCAGTTTAAATGAACCGCAAGTGTGTGTAAAACAGCAATATTTAAGTGGGCTGAGTGAACCTACACTTTAAAAAGTATGTCACAACAATAATAAAAAGTCCAACATCTACAATGAAATGCACAAATGATGGAGAGACTGAACTGCAATTTGTCTTAATTCTTGAAACTGTACAGAGCTGCCAGAGTATTTATCATTGTCACCTAAAACATGACAAGCAGATGAGAGGAACAGTTGGAGAGCCTTTTTTTAGTTTAATACTGATGGTTTTAAAATGTGTGCAAATGAGTGAGAACACAAGCCTTTGAGGTCTACTATGAAAAGCCCTTTTCCCCTCGCAACAAGTTATTAACATTTGGATTCCTTTCCAGTATAAACATGATGCCTGCATGTATTTACTACAGTGTTAAAAACAGTCATGAAAATCAACAATTTTAGCCCTGAAAGTGGCTATTAGCCCATTCCAATATTATGCCAGACTTTTAAATAACAATAACATATTTATAGCAAACAATGATTTGCAGTACAACCCAGAGCTTCAACACCCATTGAAATCCTTAGCAGCCCTGACAGGTAGGAATTTTGACAGAGGATCAGATAAGATATTTCCCTTTCTGCAGTCTGAGGTGCTATCATCCTTTCTTCCTCATCAGATCTCTGTTGCCATATTCAAGCTTAGACTGCAAAAAAACCTATTTATTTATTTACTAGGAATAAGGCCCGTTGTGGAAATAAATACAACAGGCTCTAGAAAGAGGCTCTGGGAGAGTGCCCCAGTTTTGGGCACTCAGTGACAATTTGCTGTGGCAATCTCAGCAGGGTATAATGACAGAGTCCACCATTTTCTCCAGAGGAACTGATCTTTGCTACCTGAAGAGCAGTAGTAATTTTGAGTGATCTCCAGCCCACCCCCAAGATTGATAACAGTGGTTCCCCAGGAGGAAGTGGCTGGTTTGGAGGGTGGAGTCTATGGCATTGTACCTATCTGAGGTCCCACCCCTCCTCAACACTCACCCTCTCCAGGTTCGACCCCTCAAATCTCCAGGAATTTCCCAACCTGGAGTTGACAACCCTATCTCCCTCCCAGCCAACCATCAACCTACCTTTAGTTTTCCATCTCCTCCCCCCTCCCTCCTAGAGAGTAGTTGTAATTTTGAGATTGGCAACAATGGTTCCCCGTCAGGGAATGGCTGGATTGGAGGGTGGAGTCTATGGCATCGTACCTGTCTGAGGTGCCACCCCTCCTCAAACCTCACCCTCTCCAGGCTCCATCTCTCAAATCTCCAGGAATTACCCACCTGGAGTTGGCAACCTGATCAGGACTGGGCCCAATGAGTTTTCTCCCAAAGGCCAACATAGGTGTGGAAAGGGCCTTTTACTGACAGAGGAGAAAGTACAGGTGCCAACTTTGATTAGGGAAATACCTGGAGATTTGGGGGGTGGATCCTGTGGAGGGAGCATTTGGGGTGTGTGTGGAAGGACTCAGCAGGGTATAATGCCATAGAGTCTACCCTCCAAAGCAACCATTTTCTGCCAGGGAACTGATCTCTGTCATCTGGAGGTCAATTGTACAAGTGGGAGATCTCCAGGTCCCACCTGGAGATTGGCAGCCCTAGGGGAAAGTCAGCCGCACAGCGGGAAGTTGAAGAAAATGGTCTGATGGTCTCTGGCCCACCTCGTTAGCCAGCCAGCCATGCTGAAGCTAAGCAGGAGAAAGAGCCTTTTCCCATTTATTCTGACAGGAAAGTGACCATTGGGGAGGGGGTTATGGGTGGGGGAGGGAGTTATGCTGAAAGTCCTTTGGTTTTTTGCTCACAGAACCAAGCTTGGCTGCCTACCGACAGCCACTGAGGGGACAGTCCCTCACAGGAGTCAAGAGAACTGTCTTCCTCAAAAGAGAGAGCTGTCTGCCAGGGGGAGTGGGTGGGGAAGAGGAGCAGACCCAGCACCCGGCCAATGGCACACGAGTACTCTTGAGTGGCGACTGATGGGCCAATGGCTGAGGGAGGGCATTTTACAGCCAATGGGAGCGCATGGAATCTTGCGAAACCAAAAGATAATTATTTATAAGGAGAGATTTGATTTATATACCACCCTCCCAGTGGTCAGGCTCAGGGAGGTCCACAACAATCTCAATACAATACCATTAAAACAACAATTAAATAACAATTAAAACAGTAAAATGATAAAATACCATGCAAACAAGCTAGTTCTGATGTCAATTCAGCAATAGTAATATTAAGATCCAGGCCTCCAATGTCAATTCAGAAGTACCGATGTTAAGATCCAGGCCACTGGAGGGGAGATAGCCAGGAGGGAAAAGGGACGTCCACCGCCTCAGCCAAAGGCCTGGTGGAAGAGCTCTGTCTTGCAGACCCTGCGGAACTGTAATAGATCCTGCAGGACCCTGATCTCCTATGGGAGTTCATTCCACCAGGTGGGGCCCAGGGCCAAAAAAAGCCCTGGCCCTGGTTGAGGCTAGTCAGACATCCCTGGGGCCGGGGACTGCTAGAAGATGTTGATTCATAGACCTCCAAGGCTCATATGGGGAGAGGCGGTCTCAAAGGTTTACTTAATATCGCACTGCAAACTTTCAGCAAGCTTTACTAAGTGTTATACAGAACCAGTGCCAGAGCCACGAGGGGCTCTTGCGTCAATGCCCCCTCCCAAATTTGCCCTGCCACCTCCCGACCTCTTGGAGTTGGAGATGGAGAAAGAGACCCCAGGCTCGGCTGGCCGCATTGGCTGGCTGCATCCCAGTGGCAAAAAAAAAATTGCCTGCCCCTGCCCCTCACTGAGCCTGCACCAAGGCAGAGGGGGAGGAGCTCACTGCTGGTGTCATGTGACCTAGGTTGGTCAGTGACAGAGATGACACAGAACCAGGGAGCAGTGGGTTGCCTCAGCATGGCCCCAGGCAGTGGGAATGGTGGTCACTGGGGAGCTGCCTCGGCAGAACACACACTCCTGCAGTTGAACAGTGGGCAGCAGCAGAGCAGCTTCATGGGCGGCAAGGCTCGGGTCTGGCAGCCAATGCCATTGTGACTGCCCCACTCCCCATCACCCACCCCCATCATGCCATCCTTGCCCAACCCTGGCCACACGTGACCCAGGATGGCTGGGCTGGTGCAGGTGCAGTAAGGCACCAAGGTGGTGCAGCCTGCCGAGCTCACCTGCTGCCCTGCCTGCCTGTCTCCTCCTCTCTAGGATGGCTCCAGAGGCACTTAATTATACTACCACTAATTAGTCACGACTCTAATTAGTGGTGATCTAATTAAGCTCCGCTCTCGGTATTTCCCCCCACACTAAAAATTTCCTGCCGGACTAGCACGAAATCCATTAGCAGGAGTGAAAACCTATGAATGTCCCAAAATAAACTGGCCTTTTTCTGAATAAAACCAATATTGTACTGTCAAGAGTAGACCACAGTGGAAAGCACTTTCCCCATTAAACATCCGATGGAGAATTACTGTGCTAGAGTACTTTATCCCTTTTCCCCCTCTCTGTTATACAACATGCTAGATTGACATTAACCTTGTTGCAGACAGGCTGGCTTTTTCTCTCTCCTTCAGATTCAAAGAGGCCGAGCCTGAGTGGTGCTCAGTATCACACTGCTTCAATACTTCCACTCAAAAGCAGCAACTAGCGGGGTTTTCCCAAAGGCCTGGCCCAGAGGCTTGCTGTTTTTATACACCACAGAATATTCACCCACGAGCCATGAAAGTAAAGCAAAAACAAAATAACCAATATAAATCACTGTGAGCACATGAACAATTCCCAGAAGAACATTATTACACAAATGTGGATGAAAGAACATACCTCATACAACTGTCCTTAATCATAAGATCCATAAGGGCTGAGCAATTTGAAAGAAGAGGGATGCCATATAGTTCTGCTGATGGTCTGTGTAACTATTTGTGTTTTACAGGTTTTGCAATAGTTTTATTAATGTTAAATGTCTTTGCTGAATTTTTTTTACAGAGTGGAATCACTATAGATCACATGAAGGTTTTAGAAAGTGTTACCGTGTCTCCCCTGGCCACCAGTGGGTGATGGTGTAGGGTTGCCAGATCCAGGCTGGAAAAGTCCTGGAGATTTGGGGTTGGAGCCTGGGGAGGACAGGGGCCTCAGTGGGGTACAGTGCCATAGATTCCGTCTTCCAAAGCATCCATTTTCTTCAGGGGAACTGATGCCTGTAGTCTGAAAATGAGCAGCAATTCCAGGGGGAGGGGGAGTCCCACATGGAGACTCACATTGCTACTTTTAGAACGTGCTAATAATAGCGTGGTTTTATGTATCTGATGAGGGAGAAAGGATTATACCACCTCAGACTGCAAACAGGGAAATATCTTTTCTGATCCTCTGTCAGGGCTGCCAAGGAACACTTCCCTGTGCTTCACACCTCAGACAGGTCAGACCTAAAACATATATCATATGACTTGCCCTGGCTTCATGGGCTACAAAATCCCTCTCCTTTTGATAGCCCTGCTGCCTCTGAATTGGGGGAGGAAGCTTCAGCATGTCTCACGTGCCCCTTTTCTCCTTAGAGGGAGCTGCTTTACATAGGAAAACATTCACATATGGGATTCCCCACTAGCAATTGAGACAGCACAGGTTTTATCAACCTTTTTCATGCCATTTTGCTACATACGGTATATACAGTTACACGAGTTCAACAAACAGCTTTAGATAGGCCTTGCATATAACCAGCATTTCCCATACAGCCCAGTTAGAAAACATTCCCAAACTTTCACTTAAATAAAAAACACCACCAAAAGGAATGGACATACCTCTTTGGTCATTTTGTATAAACAGTATGATACAGAGGGATATCATATATTTAAGGGAAAGAGATTGCTTACCCCAGAAACAGAAGCCTATTAGGGCCAAACTATACATTACAGCATTCATGGATCCAACCCATGAGCACAAGCACCATTGTAGAAAAGAATCCAGCCATTTCAAAATGCTGCAAGGGCTTGATCCTGCCTGGGGCCACAAATGACTAGGTAATTTCATCCCTTCCGCCGTGCACCTTTTCTGGTGCTGAAACAGTCCAGAACCTCTAGGTTGGCCCTAAGTGTCATGGAAATATGGGCTTGAAAGAGCTGCACAACATACAATTTATTTTTTAAAATCTAGAAGTGTGATTTTAAAATCCCTAATTTTAAAATCTCTAAATTTTAATTGTAAGTCATTTCCCAAATCTTATACTTCTTCTGTCCTTTGGATTACTTTGCAGATTTCTTTGCTAACACAATCTCTCAGATACATTATGATTTTGATGCTGGTTGTAATACAGTAAAGACATTTTTTTTGGGGGAAACAATAAATCGTCTAGTCTACATATGAATCATTTTGATCTGCTGACTACAAGGATTGTTAACAAGATCTTAGTATGTGTGAGGAGAACCACTTGTACACTGGATTTCTGCCTCTTTTGGCTACTGACAGCATGTAGGGACCATATAAATAGAGCCATTTAATCCGTCGTAAATCAGTTGCTGACCCAGGGCTCATTACCCAAATTATTAAAATATGTAGCCATTCAGGGGGGGGGAGGGCAATCACTAGAGAAGAATGATGTGGCCAATTATTACCCAGCCTCCAGGCTACCTTTTCTGGGCAAGATGATCAAGAGAGCAGCAACAGAACAAGTCCAGGCCTTATTGGGCAAGTCATCTGCTCTAGAACCCTTTTAGTCTAGACTCAGAACAGGCTATAGAACAGAGACAACGCTGGTGATTTCAACTGATGATGTAAGTTTGAATATAGACAAAGCCTGTTTCTCTCTGCAGCTCTTATTGGATCAGTCAGCAGCCTTTAATACTTTGGATCAGGCCATTTTACTGAGACAGCTGAAAGATGGTTGGAATTAAGCACTGCAACTTGAACTGGCTTAAATCATTACCTACAGGTAGGACTCAGAGGAGTTCCACAAGGCTCACCCCCCATGTTATTCGATACATAAGGATGTTAGGAGAAATCATTGGTATTTTATTGTTTGTTTGCTGAATTTATTTCCTGCCCTCCCCGCAAGCGGGCTCAGGGTGGGTGACAACAAAAGAACTTACAGAACCATTAAAACAAATTATCACAGTAAATTGCTTAAAACCATTTAAAAGATGGCAAAATTATACAGTAATGTATAAGGTTTTATGTATGTATTTATACTGACTGTATGCCGCCCTGAGCCTGCTTTGCGGGGAGGGCGGGGTATAAATCTCATAATAAATAAATAACGTTCCAACCATGCTAAATTAATGACAGAACAAGGAGTCAAAACAGAAATTATAGTAATAGCTCTTTACATGGGCAAATATTATAGGCCAGTATTCAGCAAGAGAGGCCAGATGGTTGAGTGTCCACCGCCACAGCCAAAGGTCTGGTGGAACAGTTCCACTTTACAGGCCCTGAGAAACTGTAATAAGTCCCACAGGGCCCTGACCTCAAATGGGCACATGTTCTACCAGGCGGGGGGCAGAGTGGAAAAGGCCCTGGCCCTGGCCAAGGCTAAGCAGATGTCCTTTGGGCTGGGGAACAACAGCAGATGTTGATCAGCAGAGCTCAAGGCTCTTCAAGGGACATATGGCGAGAGATGGTCCCTTAGATAAGTTGGCCCCAGGCTGCATAGGGCTTTAAGGTTAACACCATCACTTTGAAATGGATCTGGTACTCAACTGGTAGCTATTGCAATTGTTGTAGCACTGGCTGAATGCATGCCCGCACAGACATAACAGTCAGCAGGCATGGCACTGCATTTGGCACTAGCTGGAGTTTTCAGATCAGATTCAAGGTTAAGCCCACCTAAAGTTAGTTACAGTAATCTAACCTGGAAGTGACCATTGCATGAATCACTGTAGCCAAGTCCCGGGAGAAGAAATAAGGAACCAGTCGCATGATCTGGCAAAGATGATAAAAGGCAGAACTGGCAACAGTGGTGATCTGGACCTTCATAGAAAGTGAGGCATCCAGGATCAGCCCTGGTCTCCTCAGCCTCAGCACCAGCACCAACAATGCCCCAACCAGGGCCAAGAGCCTGATTCTTGAACCTACCCACCCAACTCAAGCATAGGACCTCTGTCTTCATTGGATTAAGTTTCAGCCAGCTCAGCTGTAACCACCCATCCATGGCATGCAAAAATGTGGGCCATTGAGAAAATGATAATAGTGAATGATATTTCTCTGTCAAACAGTGAATGATATTCCTCTGAGAAAATGATAATAGTGAATGATATTCCTCTGTCATGGACAGCCAATTCTACCACCCAAATCCACTTAGAACTAACATGATTACAGACTTCTCACAAGAACTACATTACGGGTAACAAATCCACATTACCTCCTTAATCATGTGCTTTATTTTACCTAACTCTTATCACATCTGCACATAACTAAAGCTGCTTAAAAATGAAAGCAGCAGACCAAGTATTACAAAGCATTCTGGGCAAAACAAACAATTTCGATCACAGATCATTTATTTGCGAGGACTCAGAGTAACGCAAAGGGTTAAAACAAGAGGAAAGTACATGTCTACCTTACACTGTTCTCATAACAGATATGTATGAGGAGAAAGTGAAACCATCCTTCATGCTGCAAAATGTATAATGCTCTGGGTGCAAAGTGGCAATGTGCATAAACAGAAATTCTGCAACTCTGAAAAGGAGTCAGCCAGCCTGAAGGCATCAAACCCCCTCAAAACAGTCTTTTAGTCCCCCAAGACAAAAACAAATGAACACATCTATTGAAAATGACCAGACAGGCTGCTTGAATTTCTTAATGTATGTCTTATTTTCTTAATACTTGTTTTAAATTAATTTCTTAATACATGTTTTTTAAAAGTAGTAAATGGCAATTAAACATGACGCAGGACCACAACAGATGTGACATTTATCTTTGGAAAAGACTATCAAATATTTAATCCCACTTATAAATAAAGAACTGCACTGTCAACAGCAATAAATTATGCTGGATGCATAATGTTAATTATTTGGTTTCTTTAAAAAAATACCTTAAGATTGAGAAGAATAAATTTAAGAAAGACAAGTAACTTGTAAATGACTCTAAATAAGCCTTTTAGTTTAAAATTCAGAGATCTGTTACTTTGGCAATTATTCCATAAATGTTCTATTATAATATTATTATGACTTAAATTGACATCAGTCCCATATATATCTGGGACAGTTGATCAGTTGAATCTATAGATGCATGTGTCCAACTATTTTCATACAGTACAAAGTATTTTACAGTTTTTAAATGATGGAAATCCAGTGAAATGAACATATTCAAAAGGTTCCAGTGACATAGGGGCAGGAAAGCAGGGCTGGATTGAGTCCCACTGAGTCATAAACTATGTCAAATTAAAGAGGCCCCTTAGCATTACTAGAAATTATTTATTTATTTATTTATTTATTTATTTATTTATTTATTTATTTTGCTTGAGATGCCCCAAGCCGTAGCTCACTTGTGCATAAATTTTCCTTTGAATGAGAGGGTGCAATACAGTTTGGGCAATACACAAAACTGTATTTATTAGGAATCCATGGACTCTTTCCCAGATCAAGAATATGGCTGGGGGGTGGGGGTTCTAGGCCCCCTCTTCCCACATGTTCAGTCCCAATCTGAACAGACAACAAGGGTCAAAATTTTGGCCAGCTGATCTGCAGTTATAAACGTAAAGTTCAGTTTCCTCATGTTTATCTGTAAATAAACATGTGTTCCTAAACAGATACTGCTCAGAATTTAGTGAACTGGTACTATCTGCTTGAAATTAATTAACGTGAAAGCCACTTCATCTTAGCCTTGGGAATTATAGGTAAAAGTAAAGGTTTCCCTTGCTTGAAAGCCAGTCAAAACCAACTCTAGGGATGTGGTGCTCATCTCTGTCAAGCCAAAGAGCCAGCTCTTTCCAAAGACGTTTCCATGGTCATGTGGCCAGCATGTCTAAATGCCGAGGCACGTGGAACACTGTTACCTTCCCGCCGAAGTGGTACCTATTTACCTACTTGCAATTTCTTGCTTTTAAACTAGCTAGGTTGTCAGGAGCTGGGACCAGAGATGGGAGCTCACTCCGTCATGCGGCACTCAGGTCTCAAACTGCTGAACTACTGACCTTCTGGTCTGCAGTTCAGCTTCTTAACACTTGAGCCACTGCAGCCCACTTGGGAATTATAGGTCACTGCAAATTATTTCCACCTACACGTACCAATGTCACAGACTCAAACTACCATCCCTAGACATTCAGAGTGCGGTTTCACCCCTTCCCCACCCATTCTTAATTGTTCCCACATTTTACAAATTTCACTCACACCCAAAGTTTGTCTTGTTAATTATCTAGTTATCAGTTTTTAGATTATTTTCACAGTATATTTTGCTCCTATGTTACAAATAGCTGCAGGACTAACAACATTCATTTCTACTTTCCCCCACCAGTTGCTTTATGGGCTGTTTGTTCTTTTAGAAAAGCAAGAAGTTCCATATCTTCAGACATCATAATGAATTCTGGATATTATTTTAGAACTAATTACGCTACAAGTCTTCAGAGTATGAGTGCAATGCTAGTGTTTCACAAACATCAAAAGCTGTAATATCTTCATGAGCATACAATTCCCTGACAGAACATGCACAACTTCAACTATGAAGTGAACTGCTATACAGATGTAATATGATTAGCTCCCTTATCTTCTGTAGATGATTCACAGAGATACATATTCCTGTTTGAAGGCTAACTGTAGGTCAGACTTGGCTATTCAAGTTATCTTTTATTTCATGGAGCACGTTAACTTGGGTTCACTCAGATTGCATTCAATTTCATAAAGCAAAGCATGTGATTTTTATTAATAATTGATTTCTATTGTTGTTGTTCAGTTGCACAGTCCGACTCTTCACAACCCCATGGACCACATCACACCAGGCCCTCCTGTCTTCTGTCGTGCTCCAGAGTTTACTTAATTTCATGTTAATTGAAAAGCAGTGTGCTAAGAAGGCACCTGTTCCTGGGGTTAGACCAGTCCAGGGTCATTGCTAGGGGGGTTCCTAGGGGTTCCCAGCACCCCCTAAATTTCTGGGAAGCCCCTCCCTAAATCCCACATGGCTCCACCTCCACAGGTAGTGACAATGGCCTGTAATACGTCACTAGCTCCTCCCTCACTAGCACCACCATGGAAAGCCAAGGCTGCCGGGTGGTAGTCTGTGACAATGGCACCGGGTTTGTTAAATGTGGCTATGCTAGCTCAAACTTCCCTGAACATATTTTCCCAGCCCTGGTAGGATATCCAATCATCCATTCCACTGCCAGCATTGGGAATATTGAATTCAAGGACCTGATGGTGGGGAATGAGGCCAGAGAGCTGTACTCCATGTTGGAAGTGAACTACCTGATGGAGAATGGGATTGAGCACAACTGGGACTACATGAAGTACTTGTGGGACTACTCCTTCAGTCCAGAAAAACTCAGTGCTGACCCCTGCAACTGCAGGTTCCTCCTCAGTGAGCCCCCATGAACCCCAACAAAAACAGGCAGAAGATCATTGAGGTGATGTCTGAAACCAAGCTTACTGAAATAAATATGGTGACTCCACAGTAGAATATTTAATGTGTCCAGAACTGACATCAGATTTTTAAAGTAAGTTTGAAGATTCCTTCTTAGACATAACCTTTGAGGCGCTTCAAGGGATACTGAGGGAGTTTAGATAGAACTAGAAACATCTGCCAGCCCATATTCATAGATTTATTATATCTTCTTTCTTAATCTGAATGTTGTTGTTGTTGTTCAGTTGCACAGTCGAGTCTGACTCTTTGCGACTCCATGGACCAGATCACGCCAGGCCCTTCTGTCTTCCGCTGTCCGCTGAAGTTTGCTCAATTTCATGTTCATTGCATCGATGACACTGTCTAACCATCTCATCCTTTGCTGTCCCCTTCTTCTTTGACCTTCAATCTTTCCCAGCATCAGGGTCTTCTCCAGTGAATGCTCCCTTCTCATTTGGTGGCCAAAGTATTTGAGCTTCAACTTCAGGATCTGGCCTTCCAGGGAACAGTCAGGGTTGATTTCTTTTAGGATTGACTGATTTGATCTCCTTGCAGTCCAAGGGACTCTCAAGAGTCTTCTCCAGCACCACAGCTCAAAAGAATCTATTCTTCGGCGCTCGGCCTTCCTTATAGTCCAACTCTCACAGCCATACATTACTACGGGAAATAGTAATCTGAATACTACTTAACTATTTTTCCTGTAAAACATTGATATTTATGTTATCTATGATTTAGCTAGTACTAAGAGATAATAGATTTCTTTTAAAAGGACATGGATATATAGTAAAACTGTCATCTTTGCTTTCTTTCTCACTTAATATGAAATGGAACAAGCAAAGCACAAGTGGTTGGATCCAACCAGCTTTGCTGTTGGCTTCCCCTTTAGCCAACAAAACAGGCTATGCTGCTGCTGGGGATCATGGGACCTACATGTACAAAAGCCACACAGGATGGGGACTGTAGTAAGAAGGGGAAATGGGTGAGATTGAGTGAAAAAGCTGGCCAGAACCAATAGCACCTTAGACCCAGTGTTCCCTCTAAGCTGAGTTAGTGTGAGCTAGCTCACAGTTTTTTAGCCTCCAGCTCACAGATTTTTGGCTTAGCTCAGGAAGGATTTATTTATTTATTTATTTATTTGGATTTGTATCCCGCCCTCCCCGAAGGCTCAGGGGAGGCTCCCAAGCAAGCTAATTTATGCAGTAGCCAAATCACTCATTCACAACTTTAATGCCAGTAACTCACAAAGTAGAATTTTCACTCACAAGACTCTACAACTTAGAGGGAACATTGCTTAGAGTGACCAACAAGATTTTGGGGGTAAGAGCCTTCAAGAGACAAAACTCCCTTTGCCAAATCCTTTAAAGTCATTATTATTATTATTTAATTCCTTTCTCCAAAGTCAATGTATGTGAGAACTGACAAAGAGAGCTTTGCCTCTCAAAAGCTTGTTGATCTTTAAGGTACTGCTGGACTCAAATCTAACTGTTTTACTGCAGACAAATATGGCTACCCTCAGAAACTATCCTTAAACAATGAAGCCAAAAGGGACCAGATCCAATATGCCAGTCAGTTTCTTGATTCAATCTCTTTAAATGTTCTTAAAAAGAGCTAAACAAATGCATGTCTGTTTACACAAAACAAACTCTACAGTGCTGTTAATGTGGGATTCTATCATTCCTGAGCTACATCATTCTCTTTAACTAGCTCTGATAAACAGTATCTTCCTCTAGGATCTCATTCTCTGATTTTTCAGGTTGCAGTAAGTTCAGCTGTACTCTTGGATTGTAGGGGAAAAAATGCAAGTTCAGTTCCAGAGAATGTTGCACTGCTCTTGATAGGCCAGAAAAGCTTTGGACAATGACAGCAATGATAATCTTAGATACCCTTCTGAACTTTGTTTAAAATTTTTGAACCTTTGAGACTCCCTCTTTTTTCTCCATTAGCACTTTAAAGAATACTGGTTGACCAAACTTCTGAGACATTCCCTCGGGAACAGGATAGCTTCTTCTTAAAGCACAGCTTGACACTTCGTTCTTTAAAGTCATTAGCTTTTTACTTCCTTCAAAGTCTGTGTATGTCTTCATTTCACCATCATGCTTTTAGCAATTTTCTAGAAACCTTCATTTATATTTTAAGAATGCAATAGTCAATACTAAGCCAAGGTAGAAAATGCCACTACAGCTACTGCTTGTTTGTCATATTTTGGATTGCTTGCGGTTCTAAGGGCAGGTGAAGGGCAGGAATGCAGACATCTTAATACACACAACCATGCAGAGACAGAGGTGGGGTGAAATAGGCAACAACTTTATTGATTACAGCAACAGGGGCACTGGCACACCATAGGACATGGATCCCAGCATCAGGTGACCTGTCTGCTGGCTGGTAGAACTCCTCCTTAGCCCGCCTGCTCAGGGTAGGCCAGGAATGGCAACTTAGGTGGAATCACATGGGCATATAACTGTCCATGGAACCCTTGCCACCTGTGAGTGGAGTCCCATGTCCATCCCTGAGCTGGGCATGCCTCCCATTGACTCCACCCCAAGGCTCCTTAAGGGGGTCCCCATCTGGGGGAGGTGGGCATGCAGAAACAGCTTCTCCCCAACAGATCCAGTCCAACATCTAAAGCTGTGACAGGTAAAGAAATAACAAAGGAATACTGTGCTATGAACCATTAAAATGAGGGGAAGTGAGAGGGATGCCCAAAGAGTGCATTGAGAAGCATCCTGCCACAGTGTGACCATTTGTAGAGGAGGGGGTGATTGAGGCAGCCAGCCAGAAGCTGACAAGGAGGGCACCAGGTGCACCCCAATGCAACCAAGTGCCGCCCACATGGCCAGAAGCTCTATGGCACGCAGCTTGCTTTGCAGTCCTGCCAGTCACCCTGCAGCCACAAAGACAGCCAGTAATTCTCAATATGAAACTCTACTGAATGGGGGCAGATTGTATTCAGTTCTATTTTAATTATATTTATAAAATTTATATCCTGCCTTTTTGTCCTCACGGGGACCACCAATTTAAAACATGTATGATATAATCACATTTTAAAACCATTAAAACTTCCACACATCATTAAAACAAAATAAAAACAAAGCTAACATACATACAAGGACATAAAAACAGCAATTGAAACCCTGGTCAGGAAGGAGGGATCACTGCGGGAATGCCTAACAAAGCAAAAAGTCTTCACCTGCTGGCAGAAAATGGCAACAGAAGGAAACAGACAAATCTTGGGAAGAGAGTTCTATAGCTCTGGTACCATGACCACAAAGGCCCTCTTCCGGGTTGCCACCCTCCTAATCTCAGAAGGCGGGAGCACCCAAAGTAGGACCCCAAGGGTGATGCTTAGGTGGATTCATAAGGGAGTACACAGTTCTTCAGTTATGTTTAAAGATATGTTTACAGCTTCGGAGGTCCTTAAAGGTCAAGACCAGTACGTTGAATTGTGCCCAGAAACTGGAAACCAACATAGAAGGGCTAAGTGATATGGTTCCTTACAACCCACTCCAATCATCATCCCCTTTTAGCCAGCCTCTTCTCCCTACTTGCAATAGCTTCTGTCAGCCAGTCTGTTTTATACCATTGGGGGGATAAAATGATAGATTTTTAAGTACATACAATGTGCTCGCAGAAAGAGAATGACGGAGGCAGCACTGAGGTAGTCACAAAGAAAAGGAAGGAACAGGCCCGCCAAGAACTCCACTTTAGGAGATACTTCATCTTGTTGCCAGTCATCTCATTTACAGCTATGTATATGGGAAGTGGTCTGAAAAGAATAAAGAACATTAAGAACAAAGTTGGGTCCAGTGGCACCTTTAAGACTGACAAAGTTTTACTCAAGCTTTCATGTGTACGCACACTTCATCAGACACAGTTAATTTTTCATTGTGTTTGCCTAAGTGTGTGTGCACACAAAAAGCTTACACCCAGAACTGGTGGTCTTAAAGGTGCCATCGGACGCAAACTTTGTTCTGCTGCTTCAGACCAACATGGCTACCCAACCAGATTCTACACTGCACATTAGATATCAATAATTCACAGATTTCTCCCCCCCCCCTTTAATCTCCTTTGTTCTACTCATTTCAAACTGGACAACAGCCAATATCTAGGGATTATAAAACAGCCCAAGCACAAAGCTTCAGTTACATAGTCTAGTAAATGACACAGAGTCTTCAGGAAAAAGGCAGATTCTAAATGTTTTTAATAAATACTTGGTTGTACTTATGTTTATCTTTCTGAGCCTTGTGAACTCAGAACAGTCACCACTGCAGGCCTATTAATTAATTAATTTTCTTTTTTTGCTAAAAATGTACATTTATTGAGACTGCAGAATTCTAATGTATGCCTAACCTATCCCCCAATACCAGTTGCACAACATAATATACACAATAGGTCCTTAAAAATGTTATAATATTAAGGTCAGCAACTATAGTTACAAGGCATTATTCTTTCAGATGTTGTACCACAAAACTGAGCACTGTGTTGTTGAACAGCTGGCTTTCTCAATTCTTATTTTTATCTTTTATCATTCATCTGTGATTGTGGTATTACCAGTAAACTTGTGTTAGTTTTGCGGATTGGTGTCATATAAATCAACAGGATTTAGAGATGTGAATCAAATATTGATATACCACACAGTGGGAAATCCATAATCCAGTATCTCTCTTGTTTACAATCTACCCTTCATTTCCCTCCCTCTTCATCCATGTGATTCACAAGCTTTGGTCAGCTCCACCAACTAAGTCAATCCACCCAAATGATGAACACACAACCAGTGTTCCCTCTAAGCTGAGTTAGTGTGAGCTAGGCCACAGTTTTTTAGCCTCTGGCTCACAGATTTTTGTCTTAGCTCAGGAAGGAGGGCTCCAGGGCAAACTAAGTTATGCAGTAGCCAAATCATTCACTCACAACTTTAATGTCGTTAGCTCACAAAGTAGAATTTTTGCTCACAAGACTCCACACCTTAAAGGGAGCATTGCACACAACCAACATGTGTTCAATTAACAAAAGCTGCAGAGGATTTATTAAAGGGGTTCCAACTTCTCAGGCCTCACCCCCTTTTGCCTCCACCTCTTTGCCAGTCTGCTGTTTAACACAGTGGTTTAGCAATGAAGTAGTAGTAGAAGAAGAAGAGATTGAATTTATACCCCACCCTTCACTACCCAAAAGAGTCTTGGAGTGGTTTACAATCTCTTTTCCCTTCCCCTCCCCACCCTGTGAGGTAGGTGGGGCTGAGAGGGCTCTTGAGAGAACTGCTCTTGAGATAAAAGCTCTGAGAGAACTTGTGACTGACCCAAGGTCACACCAACAACTACATATGGAGGAGTGGGGAATCAAACCTGGTTCCCCCAGATTATAGTCCATGCTCCTAAACACTACGCCATACTGGCTCTCTAAAGAATATATGTTCCACTTGCCAACAAACAGCTTTGTAAAGCTGTTTTCTCTTTAAAGTAAAGTGATCATGATCACACTCCAGACTTCTGCTGGCCTGGGACATCAGGAAAGTGAGCACATCCCCCCTGTCCCTTAGGGCAGCCACCATGGAATGAAATTTGGGCATAGCTAGCAAAATCTTCCTTGCTCAGGATGGTGTTTTCTGTGCAGGCTCCCAGGAGATTAATCTGTGGGATACTTTCTTTCTTTCTTTTTTGGCCCCCCGTAGGGCATTTTTTATTGCTTTTTTCTATAAACGACAACAAAATTGGGGAAAGGAACTACATACTAAGGGAGAAAGTAAAGAAAACCAACTAAAAGCCCAAGGGATGGTGGTCATACATAATGCTTATAAAATTAGCTCTTAGCTGAAAGTTACAATACAAATTCATTGAATGTGGTCATCTGAAAGTATAATTAAACTAAAAGAAACCTTGAAACTCCCTCTTATCTGACTTCATAAAAAGCAAAATAAGATATGGTTACACATAATTAAAAATTTCAAGAGATTCCAGAGAGTAAAAACTTTTCATTTTTTTTCCTTTTTCTTTCTCAGCCGGTATTTTGTTTTTGGGGCTGCTGCTCCCAATGCTGACTCAGAGTCCTCATCAGAAGATGCCACTCCTTCTTCTACACTTTCTTTGGTGCTGTTATCTTTCTCCTCTTCTTCTTCTCCTGTCGGACAACTATGAGGATTCAAAAACTCTTGCGCCTTTTCAACAGAGTCAATTTTTTCTTTCTTGTCCATAAATTTAAAGATTATGCCTTCAGGAATGATCCATCTGTAGACAAAGTTACTCTTCTGTAAGAATAAAGCCAAGTCTCTGAATTTTCTTCTTTTCCTTCTTATTTCAAATGGAATATCCTTCAACACTTTTATTTCTTTGTCCTTAATTTTCAGTGTGACTCCAGTTGTCACTTTAAGCATTTGGTCCCTCAATTGTCTTCTGGAGCATCTCACCATTACTTCCCCTGGCAGATTGTTCTTTCTTGTAAATTCTGAGCACGATCTGAAGATCGTATCAATTTTGCTTTGTAGTACATCGCTTTTAACATCTGTTATTGGGGCTAAGGAATCACACATGATCTGCTTCAGATTTTCCCCCTTCCCTTCCAGGACCCCTTGAGATCTTAGGACATAGCTTGCCCATTCCATTTGAAGCTGTAAAAAATGAGATTCATTAATTACTCTCCTTTTCTCCATCATCTGCAGTTGTTTTTAAGTTTCTTGGTGTTGGCATCAACCTCTTTAAGCTCTTGTTCTGGGTTTTTTTTTTGTTTGTTGCTTTTTTGTTGTTTCTGTCAATTGTGTTTGTTGTGCATCGAACTTTTGGTACAATGCCATTACTTGTTCCAGGAGAGGTTGCAACACTTCAGTTAGCATCCTTTGGAGCTCTGCAGTTGTGTCCTGTCTAGGAGCAGGACTCTCTGGGCTGGCATTTCCAGATGGCAATTTAGGTTTCGTTTAGTTGCTGTAGATTTTCCAGGTTGTATGGCCATAGTCTTGGCCACGACCACAGCCACACAACCTGGAAAATCTACAGCAACTAACGAATTCTGGCTGTGAAAGCCTTCGACAACATATGGGTTTCATTTATTTATCTTTCTCTTCCCTCCTCTGAGGCGCCATTTTTCCAAGTTGTTTACTTTTTACAAAAGTTTTCACAGTCTCTAAAAACTCTTTGGAAAGACCAGTAAGTTCTTATAAGCTCTCTATTTCAGCATGTTTCACTTTTATAGTTCACCCCCCCTTTCAAATGCTCAACGTTCGTTTGTTTTCTTCTTATCGGGGAAGAGTTCCCTCCCCCCTTCACTCTCTAAGGGGAGGTTTTCAGCTATTTCTTCGGTGTTTCTCACTTCAATTTTAACTCATATTTCAATTTTATCACCACTTTTATAGCTCATATGCTCGGCCACCGAATGCTTGTCCTGGTGTACATTCTTAGTTCTGTTCACAGACGCTCTGTGGTGGGACCTTCGGGGCATGGAGGAACCCCCCTTCACTGGCTAGTCGCCAGAGGAAGAACTCTTCTAGTGCCCCATGGCTGGGAGCCCAACACAACAGCTCTGGGGATGGTGTGGACAATCGCACCTTCTCTCAGCCACAGGCAGTGCCACATGGTTCCTGAGAGCTCAGGAAACCATGGCCGCCATAGCAGACACCAAAACCGGAAGTCCCTGTGGGATACTTTCAAGGGCCCACAGTATTTCCTGTGCCCAGTTCTCCAGGCTCACTTGTAGAAGGCTTTGTTCCAAGAAAGAGAGGGTTCTTATATTTGGATTCCAAAGGGGGAAGGTCTAACTATCTTCTTGGGGAAGAATTTGGTATGGATGTGGTATGTCTGCAGCTGATACTTCATGAGTATGATGTTGTTCCAAGAAGCATAGTGGTACTGGCAGATGACAATCCTCTTGCCCTCAAAGAATATTTGATCCATTTGCCAACAAACAGCTTTGTAGAGCTGTTTTCCTGTGCTCCAGGTTTGTTGCAGGGCTTCATGCATTTCACCAGGTCCAGCAGTTTTGGTGGGATGTATTCTGTCACCACCATCAGCTTCTGCCTCACAAAGTGCATTGCTTTCCAGTGATGCATGAAAAGCTTTGGAGCCATGGTGGATAAACTGAATGGTGGGCTGCCAATCAGCTCTATACAATCTGATACAACAGCTCGCAACACCCATCTGGAGGTAGGGAAGGAGAACATTATTGCAGGACCATTAATTCCAAAATGAGTTTCAAACTGTTCTATGATCAGAACTAAAAATGATTCCAAAATAGGCAATACCTTTAAAATATCACTTATTTGCCCTTATTTATATTGAATTCTAGGTAAAGAGCTAACATATTTTTGTGTTAAGTGCCATCAAGTTGCTTCTGACTTATGGTGACCCTATGAATATGGTCCACAAAAATATAATGCAACAATGAGTCTTTGATACCTGATGTACATTGTCCTTTTCAGACTAGTTCCCATATTCTACACAGAATTTCAGATAATCAAGCACCCAGAGTCCGTTTTGAAGGACACTGAAGTTCATGATGCAAGTCAAACACAATAAAATCATTTTATTATCTACCACTACAAGAGAAATTAATTCATGTAGTTCATTAACCAAGAAAAAAGTGTATCCACAACAGAACAATAAAGAAATGTGCCATTGTAACATTACCTATCTCATTCAGTATTAATGCACACTGTCATTTTATTTTGCAGATACAAGTAAAACTTTAACCTTATAGTGAAAAGTACTTTATCTTATATATCCCCATTTAAAATGTTAATGTAATGAATTAACACAAGAATGGCATACTCCTTAAAAAGCCCACATTTGTTCCCTTTAATATTAAAATGTTCAGTTCTGTTAGTTCTTTGGAAATTATAACATATCATTTTCCCCTCCTTTTAGAAGGAGACAAGGCCAGCATACTAAACACATTAGTTAATATTCTTCCATAGGGTTATAAGTTTCTTTCAGCAAAGTGTGGCAGCACAGTACAAACTCAGATATTCTGAATATTTTGGCAGCTTCCTTTTAATTAATGGAAAAGAGTTAGAATTATTCCATAAGACCACCTTGAGTAAGTAGAAAATAAATATCCATAGGCTTAGTATAGGTAAGAAGCAGTTAATCTTTTCTGGCAAATGTGCTAAAGGACAACTCCACAGTAAGAAATATTACGACCCCAAGGTCTCTGGTGTATAAGCAGCCTCCATGCCTTAGGAAAGTCAGGGGACAGGCAGCAGTGCAAAATGAGACAGAGAATATATAGACCTAACTCTAGTACATAGCCAGAGCTGTAAGCAACCCACTTTTATCCAAACAAGCTACAATCTCTTCATACTTGAGTAGCATTTAGTGTATGGGTAGAAGGAACTCACGCAAGTCTTCATAACAGACATAGCTGCAACATGTCTGAACATTAATATAAAACAAAACACATGCATATATAGATTTGGAGAAGCATCTGCAAAATTTGCAAAGCTGTGGTAAATGTTTCTGGCACGATAAAGTTTTTACTAGCTCCTTCATTAGTCAAATTGAAGGTATAAAAGCCTTTTCATGTTGCATCTCTTGTGCTTTCCAATTTACGAACACTTTCCTGTCTTGTTGTTTAAACGCCATTAGTATTCACTATCAAGCCTCATTTAACAACTGATAACTTACACATCACTTAGAAAGCCATACCATCCATAAAGAATAACTTTACCACTTTGGGGACAAAGATCTATTATGAAACAGCTACCAGTGGCCACCCAATGGGCTGGCTTCAGCAGTTTGTGAGCAGAACAGAAACCATACTTAGTATAGTTGCACTTGCACAAACAATGGTGGAAGGCTGCAACAACACACAGGTACATGGAGTGTACAACACATGGTTTTCATGATCCCAGTTAAGGTGCTCTTGAAACTGTATGTGAAGAAATCCCTTGAGCTATATCTTCTGCATGCAGAGAACGTAGTGGGGATACGGTCAATTTCACCACTGAAAGCTTTTACTTCCCCAAGAAATATTGGGCACACAGAAATTTTACTGGGTTGGAGGGATCCCACATATCTCAACACATGAGGGACAATATCTGCAAAAGAAAATGGTAATACCATCCCTCAGGCCCATAGCCATGGGAGCATTTGAGGTGATGCCCCCTCCTGAATGTGCCCTGCCCCCTCCCAGCCTCCTCCTCTGCTGGTCCTGTGAGAGGGAAGAATCCTGGGTCAAGTGACATGCTGTCCTCCTCCCCTGCTGCCCTCACAGCAGTCAGCATTGGAGCAGGGCTGGGGGGGGAGGAAGTTTCCTCTTTGCCAAAGAACTGGTGTTAAGGGAGAACCATGAGCAGCGGTGGGGCAATGGAAGGAAAGGGAGGGTGAGGAGGACGCTGAGGGGAGAAGGGGTAGTCAAGTCTGGGTGCTTGTAAGAAAGGTGGGCACCCCTGTTCCTTGCAAGCAGTGGGCTGCACTCTAGGGAAGAGCAAGAGGTTCATGGGGCTCGGAGCCCAAAAACTGTTGCCACAAATCCTTGCCACTCCTAATAGCTTTCAGCTCCAACTGTGGTTAAAGAGACCGCTACAAGGGATGCTTCCCCAGCTCCCATGGTGGCTCCCGTGGTTCCCTTCCCCACAGCCACTTCTTTTGTTAAAATGCATGGGAGTGTAAAAATGGGCATTTGGGAAATGTGGAGTCCTGTAATATAAAGCCAGCTCCTGCTGGCTCTCTCACCCTCCCTCCGGGCAGTCACCGCCCCCTCTTTGCCCCCCTCCAATTTCCAGCTGCAGGCCTGCCATCCCTCACTTCTACAGGAACCCGTGCTTAGAGCCCTTCTACAAACTGTGAACAGAAACAGGTGATGGAAATACTTGGACAAGGACAACCATACATTGGAGCCCAGTAAGGCGTGATGCAGAATGTGGAAAAGAAAGCAGCAGAATCATTTCTTCAGTGGCTTACCTTTAGTTTAGGTAGTGTTGGCAGCCCTAGCAGTCTGACTCTCCATCAGGATTACAGAGAAAAAACCCCTAAATTCCACCACACCTTGCTCCATAATCCTTGGAACATCATTTTCTCCTGTAATCATATGAGATCTGAATACCAGTATTATCCCATTCTAGTAGCCTAGGACAGGCAGCTTGATTCTCCCCACATTTAAAAATCCAGGGGAAAACAATGAAAAATTATACTTAAAACTCATTTCTTCCCAGCTTATTCCCTGCTATCAACTCTAACTAAGAATAATAATAATAAAAAAAAACTCTGAACAGTTGAGTAGACTTGGATGTGGCCCAAACTGCATGCTCTCCATGGCAAATATTCTCTCTCACACGCAATATCTTGCCATAATAGACAGCACTGCATGAACAGAAGCATTGAGCAATTAATTTGCTGCTGGTAAGAGTGGGGAACCACACAACACAAGAGAGTGCTACTATATATTGTAGGTGGGAGGTGAAAAAACTTGCCACAGCAATATCAGTCATCATCACAAATATAACACCTATCATGTATGAATATCCATCAGGGAAGAGTATACAGTTGCAGGGCAGCCTTTTTAAATACATGTGAAACCACAAACAGCACAGCAATGGAATACTTATTAAGATGAAACTTGGGGTTTGAAGAAAGATTACAGTGGGGACAAAAGGAAGGAAATAACCTCTTAACAGGCATGAACATTGGTGAAGGTGGGAATAGACGTAACTAGAATCTTTCATTTCTGGGTAAGGTAATTCAGAGAGCAGCGGCAGAAGAGCACCAGAATTTCCTGGATGACACATTGGCACTGGACCCATTCCAGTCCGGCTTCTGCCCCGGCCTCACAGACATTCTCTGGAAACAGTTGGATTGAGGTGGGTCTGCGTTGCTGTTACTGCTTGATCTTACAGCAGTGTTCAACATGGTTGATCCCAATCTTTTGACCCACTGCCTTGCTGACATAGGAGTTTGTGGGGTAGTCTTGAGTAGGGGTGTGCAAAAAAAATAATAATAATTTGGCCAGATTTGGATTCAGCTGAATTGGGCAGAATCAGTTTCAGCAGGCAGAAAGACTCCCACATGTCAATTTCAGCAGTAGGAGCAGGGAGTCTTTCCACCAGCTGAATGTCAATTTCGGCCCCATTATATCCTATGGACCATTGAAGTCAATGGCATAAACATAAGGTATATTCTGGGGGGCTGGAGGGGAGGGGGTTTGAGGGAGAGGCTCCAAACATGCAGGGTAGCTGCTGAAGGCTCTCCCCAAGATACCCACCAAGCTTCAAGAACATTGGACCAGGGGGTCCAATTCTACGGGCCCCCAAACAGGTTGCCCCCATCTCCACCATTGTTCTCTATGGTGGGGAAAAAGTTACTTTTTTCCTCTCAGTGCTGTTAGTGGCTCTGGGAGGGAGGGGGTTTGAGGGAGAGGCTTCAAATTTTCAGGGTAGCTTTGGGAGCCTCTCCTCACATACACCCCCATGTCCCAAAGCAATTGGACCAGTGGGCTCAATTCTATGGGCACCCAAACAGGTTACCCCCATTACCTCCATTGTTTCCAATGGGGAAACCCAGCCAGCAGCACTTAAGGCAGGCAAGCAGGCAGCACCCAGCAATCAGACTCTCCCAGAGAATCTCAGGGAACGTGAACTGTCTTGGGAGGTGCTTGTTTGCCATGAGAACAAGTGGCACACTCCAAAACAAGTGGCACTGCGGCAGTGCAAGCATGCCACAGTGCCACACATAAACCCCAAAAGATCAACAGGAACAATATTTATACAGTTCCTGCCCTATATAAATTGATGGTGTAACCTCATTGGACCACTCACACCGCACACACCTCTGTTCATGGGCAGCCAGCTGGATGTCATCTCAGCAAATTTGGCTGTGGGGATGCAGGCCATGATGGGATGGTTAAAACAGAGCCGTCTGAGACTGAATTCTGCTAAGATGGGAGGTTCTGTGGGTGGGTGGGGGACTCAGGTTTGGGGTGCTGATGCCTGGATCTTGACTGCGTGCCCTTAATATCGGCAGAAACTGTCAAGAGCCTGGGTGTGGTTCTGTATGTCTCCCTATCAACGGAGGTCCAGATCACAAATGTTACCCTGCTGGCAATTTTCCATTTTATGCAAGGTCAAGAAACTGGCTCCATACCTGTCTCACCCCGACCTAGTTTCAGTAATCCATGCAACAGTCACTCCAGATTAGACTACTGTAACTTGCTCTATGCAGGGCTACCCTTGAGATTGACCCGGAAACTCCAAGTGGTTCAGAGTGTGACAGCATGGGTCCATATGGGGACCCCACAAACAGCACACATTCAACCTGTGCTGTGTGAGCTGCACTGGCTCCAGGTGAAGTACCAGATCAGGTTCAGGGCTGTGGTGTTAACCTTCAAGGCCCTTAATGGCCTTGGACGCACGTATCTTCGGGACCATATCTCCTGGTATACCCCCCAAAGAGCATTGTGCTTGGCAGATAAGAACTTAGTGGTGGTCCCCAGCTTGAGAGACATCTGGCTGTCCTCAACCAGGGCCAGGGCATTTTCTGCCCTGATCTCAACCTGGTGGAACTCTCTGCCAAATAAAATCCAGGCCCTGCGGGATTTAATACAATTTCACAGGGCCTGTAAGGCAGAGTTGTTCTGCCAGTCATTTGGTTGAGGGCAGCAACAGTTCCATTTCTCTGGTGCTCCTATCTCCTGGTCCCTGCCCCTCCCCATGAGGCAGTGGCATAATCACTAGTCTTAGCATCATCCTATCAGGCTGGTTATTATATCTTTATTGTACTGTTATTGTTTTAATTCTTAAATTAATATATGGATATTCTTATTGATGTACACCACCCTGAGCCATGTTTTTACAGGTGAAGATGGTTTAGAGATATAAATAAATAAATAAATAAATAAATAAATAAATAAATAAGCAAGCTCTCTGTTTTTTTGTTTTGTTTTATTCATGAGACACAATCTCCTCAGCTTTCATTTGAGAAGAGAAACTATTCCATTGTCCCCTGCTGGACTGCAACCTTGTTATAGTAGCCATCATAGTCGAAGCATGTGCATCTTATCAAGGATCTTTGGCACCAAACATGCCCTGTAAAGAAGTGCCTGAAGACAGAGTGGAATAGACACATGTGCAGGATATTAAATATAAATGGGAGCCTAAGCAAGATTTTGTTCTATATGCAGTTTTATTGAATAAGGAGCTTTTGCAGAATGATATTATATATTTTTTTAAAAAAATCTCTGTCTTTAATTTATACTCTTATCAATAAAAAGGCTTTAGACTTTTAATCCATCTTACCCCCTCAATCCTACAAAAACATTTATCTCCCTGCCTTTAAGCTTTTAAAGTGACAAACAAAAGCTTGAATGAGCTTTTAGCTTCCTGTACCCCTTAATAAATTCACTCCTAAGCATAGTGATTGTGATTTACCGATTTGCTGTTGGTTGAATGAGCTTTTAGTTTCTTGTACCCCTTAATAAATTCACTCCTAAGCATAGCGATTGAGATTTACCAATCAGCGTAATTTTCAGTTAAATAGACATATGAACTTCACTAACAGAGTATCTCATAAAAAAGAGCCTGGCTATCTCTACAGCTAGCCACCAGGACAGCTGCACTAGTGGGGGTGGGGGAGAAACCACTATTCCATACTTCTGCACTATGAAAATAACTTTTTTCATAAAGTGAATGAACAATGGAAGTGCTGCCAATGGTATTTTGCATCAGATCTCAGAGGCGTTCGGAACAGGCAACAGTACAAGTCTGCAGCAGAAAATTATTGGAGTTATGAGATGCCTGATGGTCCATGACTTCTACATAATCCTGCCAGATATCCAGGAGGGATGTGAAACTACTCTAATTGTAAAAAAAAGATACAGGATTGCACTACTAATCTCAAACACTTCTGATATTTCACCATAAATATGGCAACATTCTTACTTACTTAGGTTTTATTCACAGTCTATGACCAGGAGATTAATTGCAAACAATAAAATGCCTCATTGGGGCAATGCAACAATAGTAAAATCAGTCACAATAGAGTTTAAACAATACCTCATAATAAAATTCAAAATACAGTAGAATGCGACAAAGTCTATTAAGAAGTTTAAAATCTCAACAATCCCCTACATGAGCTTACAGTTTTCCTATGCCTTGCAGCAAGCCAGCCAAATCTAGCTACCTGGTAAGTAACGTTGTGATGCCTATCTGAAAGAAAGCTCCTCAGAAGGCATGATCTCTGTCTGCCATTTAAAGGTAATGGCACAGGTAGAAGAAGGGATTCACGAAATTTGTTATACACCTTGCAATCGAACAGGATGTGGTCCAGCGATTCTATACCTTCATTATAGCAAAGGCAAAGCCTTTCTTCAAAGGGAGTCCTTTTATACTTTCTTTCAAGGACAGCTGGGGGAAGTGCATCACAGAGCATTAGCATGAACACTCTCCTATACTCTTGATGTAATAAGTAGGAAAGATAAGGCACAGGGATTGTCCTCATAGTGGGTTCTGGACAAAATCTCCTTCTCCCTATTCTATTCAAATAATGTTGCCTTTCAGTGTCATTAACTCTCTGTTTGGCCAAAACCTTGGCTTTATCATAACTCAGAGAGCACACACATTGCTTGGAAAATCCATAAAAAGGTAATTTCTTTTCCAGTGCCCTTATCCATGGAGGAGCAGAGGAATCTAGAAGTATTAACCTTGACAATCCCCTTGGAAAGAATACTAATTTTAACCAAAACAGGATCACCACTATCTACAGCCTCGCCTCCACAGTTATCATACCCAATTCCAGATGCGTACCCACATTAGGAACACCGTTGGGCACTTGTAAAATTGTTCTCAAAAATTTAGATTGAACCGTGTCCAATTTCCTGATGTTGAAGTAACGTTAATTGGGCCTCCATAGGTAAGCTGGGCAAGAGATTTGCCCTTGAACACTCTTAGAGCTGCTATCACACTTTTGCCCCCCTTGTGCCTAGGAGAAGACCCCTAGATATTTAAAACAAAAGACTTATTCTATAGGATTGGCATCAAGAAGCCAGAGATATATTTTTGGTGTTTTATTTTTTGTACAGATCTTTACTTTTAATATGTTGTCGAAGGCTTTCACGGCCAGAGTTCATTAGAAAACTAACCTTTACTTTTGTTTTGGAAAAAAATAGCTTCTAATTTGTTCTCACAGCAGTACTGGGTAAAGGAGCTCCTGGCTCTCCTGAGGTCTACTGGGGTTCTTGAAAGTAAAACAGCATCATCTGCTTATAGAAGGACCCCTATATGTCTGCCCTATGGCAACATTCATTTTTCAAATGCCATGATATTGTATTACTTTCTTATAATTTATAAAACCATTTCAGGTTTGTTCCCTTCGTGCAAAAAGTGGTTTGCTCATAAAACTTTGGATTACACTTTAATTTGCATGTTGCCAGATACTGAATAATAATTTGTAATTGTTTTGTTTCTGTCTCAGATCCGGAAATTGTTTTGTTTCTGTCTCAGATCCGGAAACTGCAGCTAGTGCAAAATGTGGTGGCCAGGCTGCTGATGGGTCTTTCTATAAGGGACCACATCCAGCCTGTGCTGAAGGCATTGCACTGGCTGCCAATAGTTTACTGGGTCCATTTCAAGGTGCTGGTCTTGACCTTCAAAGCCCTATCTGGTCAGGGGCCTACTTACTTAAGGGACTGCCTTTCCCCATATGTGCCCCAGAGAGCACTGAGGTCAGAGCTACAAAATTGCCTGGCTCTCCCTGACCCGAAAGATGCCAGACTGGCTACCACCAGAGCCAGGGCCTTCTTGGTGGCTGCCCCTTACTGGTGGAATGAGCTCCTGGAGAACATCAGGACCCTGTGGGACCTCTTACAGTTCCACAGGGCCTGTAAGATGGAGCTCTTCCACCAGGCCTTTAATTAGGAGCTGCCACGAAGGAATTGAGTAATCAGAACATCTATGGCCCTTGATATACCACTGGTTATACCAGCAATGGACCATCTACTGAACATCGCCATCATCTGTATTTATATTGTGTTTTAGTATTGTAGGTTGTTGTAACTAATTTATTGTATCTATTGTTTTATGTAAATTTGACTGTTGTACACCGCCTTGAGCCAGCTTGCTCAGCAAGGCGGGATAGAAATCAAAGCAATAAATAAATAAATACATAAATTCTGTGATTTGCTGTTGTTTTATCCAAGTTTTATGCTGTTGCCGTACCACTGTGTATGCAAGAAACATGGAATCCAGAAAGGTGAAAAAATAAAAATAAACTACATCTAAAGCTGTTTGATCTCCCACAATTCACATATAAATCAGCAAAATGTTTTATAACAAATTCAAGATGTGAATAATTAGGCTTATTCATTCATTTAGTGATTTAACCAAAGTTGTGGGCAATCATGTGAGATTATTCATGAGCATCTTAAATGTAGAATTAGAATAGACAAAAATTTTATCATTTGTGAATAAGAGGTAAGCATTTGATACTTTCAACAACTGTTTGACTCTCAGCTTCTATTAATGCCATTCTCATGTCACTAACTAAAGTACCAAATTTCCAGATATACAACATTCTCAGATAACTGAATGCCTTCTTCCTGCTTTCACTATTATAGAGTACTGGTTGGTGGCTACACCACAAATCAGGATAGAGCAAGCACAAACACTGAAATGCTTAGTGTTTCAAAGTACAGAACTTCCAGGCCAAATTATTATTTGATAGCATCTCAAATCCCTAACAACAGAAACCAATCAAGAAAGACATTGTCACCATGTTATTACTAATATTTAGCACTTGTTAAAATGTAGAACTACTGCAATCCCTGCTTGTAGACTATATGTCAGAACTGGGAAATAGGCTGGGTTTGAGAATGGGCTAGAGGAAAGCATAAGGAGAGTCTAGGATAATTCAAAATATGTGATCGAGATGGACAGCCATGTTAGCCTGTCTGTAGCAGTAGAAAAGAGCAAGAGTCCAGTAGCAGTGACTCATGAAAGCTCATACCCTGCCACAAATTTTGTCAGTCTAAGATGCTACTGGACTCTTGCTCTTTTCTACTTCAAAATATGTTGATTTGAGAGGAGGAACTGGCTTGACATGTGTAAAGGAATGCATGAAGAACAGCATGACTGATTAGTAGGGATGGGCACGAACAGGCTCATAAACTAAAGCTCATGATGAATTTTGGCAGGTTCATGGTTCACAAAGCCGTTTGTGGAGGTTTGTGCCAGTTGGTGAGCAAATACAGTTCCACAAGACTCTGCACTCGACCTAAATGTTTACAGAACTCTAAAACAGTAGGGGGCCAGAACTTAGAGGGCATGTAGAGGAGCATCTGGGGGAGGTCCCTTGCAACTTTGATGCCTTTTGCTTGCACAGGATCCATTCTATACACTGCTGAACCTCCTGAACCTGCTCCTGTCGAAATGATCTTTTGACAGGTGCAGGTTCAGTACATTTAGGGGTGTATAGAATAGTTCCTGTACAAGCTAGAGACACCAAAGTTACATGGGATCTACAGCTGACTCTCCTCCAGCAGTCCTCCATGTATTGTGAGGATTGGATTTACGGGGTTTGAGTTATCCCCCCCTCAAGAAGGTGCTCCTAGGAAAGTGCTTTCTGGGGAAATGAGAGGCAGACATTTCCCCAGAAAGCAGTTTCCTAGGGGCACCTTCTTTTGGGGAATAACTT
Source organism: Gekko gecko (assembly GCA_029375565.1). Taxonomy (NCBI): domain Eukaryota; kingdom Metazoa; phylum Chordata; class Lepidosauria; order Squamata; family Gekkonidae; genus Gekko; species Gekko gecko. The sequence goes on along the minus strand of JAPDNY010000003.1, from coordinate 55,716,387 downwards.
GGACTCCATAAATCTAACCCTCACCAAACTTGGAGTACAGGTACAGGAGAGTCAGATTGAGATCCCCTGCTAGGTCAGTGTCTCTAGCTTGCACAAGATCTATTCTACCAGTTCACAAACCTCAGAAACCAAAGTGGTTTGTTTGGCTGCTAGAGGTTCATGACAGTTCATGTTTGATGAACTGAGCATGCCATGAAACACAAACCAAACTGCATCTTCCCAGTTTGTGCCCGTCCCTACTGATTAGAACAAAATGGGAATTGGAGAAACATGGGATGAAAGCATAACAGAATGAAAGAAATGAGAAGGTAAAAAATAGGAGATATACTGAAACAAACTAGATGTTGATTTGAAAAATATCAAGAAATCTAACCAAAGTATTATCAACAGACTGAAGAGGCACACATTGTAGAAGAAAAGGACAGCAAAAAGTTTACTATGGATAAGAAATGATTATAGCCAGCATGGTCAAAAGTCTTCCAAGCAGATAAGAAAGGACAAATCATAGAGCTGTTTGAAACAAAAGAGTATGACAGAAATATGAGGAGTAAGTTAATGACAAGGAACTTGAAGAACAAAACCCAACTGTCTCTCTTTTATTAAGTTCCACCATGTCTTAAGGTACTTCCCTGCAAAACATTAATGTATTTTCCAACAGACAAGAAACTCAATTTAGCTAAAGCTGAACAATGGTTTTTGAAACCCTGAAGTTGTTTTCTTGTCTCTTTGTTCTGCCAAAACACAACTGCAAAGTATATTATAAAGATACAGTTTAAAAACAACATGGTTACGAAGTGAGGTTTCTAGCTTCTTGAGAATTCAAAATTTCAGAAACACTCTGTTGAAAGACTTACAGTTTAAAAACAACAACATGGTTGTGAAGTAAGGTTTCTAGCTTCTTGAGAATTCAAAACTTCAGAAACACTCTGTTGAAAGACTTACATGGCAAATGTATACACATCCCCCCATCAAATTCACTTACCTCGACAATGTACACCTTCATCATGTCCATCAGAACAGTCATACATGTTGTTGCAGAGTAGGGACAAATGAATACATTTGTTTGTGCCAATACATTTAATGTGATTCAGAGGACAATTGAATTCTACTTCTTCAGAACCTAAAAACAGAATAGATATGGACTAATTAATAGGCAGTTTGGTTCTGTTCAAATAAATAAAGATTACTGAGGCAAAGAAAGCACTGCACTGTCATGTATTTGCATAATATTTCCACTTTAATGCTAACTGCAAGCTTTTTATGCATTTGTCTACTATGCAGCCTTTCTGTGCATTAACAGCAGAATTATAGTCTCTTAATAAGGATTAACATAATTAAAAGAAAATCAAGTGCTTAAGGAGGATTATTTTATAAAATGAAGACCAGGCAATTTATCATTTTTATGGCAGATTTACTTCCCTCAAAGATTAGGGATGCTGAAATTTATATTTAGCAAAATTAGGGACAGGATGTAGATTGTTTTCAAGCCTTATTTAAGTCTTATCTTTCCAGTATGATTACAACTTGAGTCTGCTGGTCTACCAATAGCACAACCTTAGGCAAGCCTATAACAAGTCAAAATGGAGACAAGAAAGACAGTCTAAAGAAAACAAAATATGAAGTTTCTTATGAATGTGTTAAAATATATATTTGCAGTTCTGGAAGTGTTATACTTTTGTAATGCATTTTTTTCTATTAATGAAATCATAGGCATTAAATGAGCTGCATGTGTGTATCCATATCTATCTATATATAAAAGAAAGTCCAGTCACCGTAAAATCAACACCCAGGCCAAACCACTGGACCTAGAGACACCAAATTCGGGGAGAGCGCTTCTTACCATGACATAGGTGCTCACTAAGAATTGATTTTTAGAAATTTGACCCCTAAGTGGGTCAAAAGGGGTAAAATGTGCTCACCCCATTGATTCCTATGTGGTTGCCAGGCAGCTGCCTCCCTGCACCCCCACTCTCTGATTGGTCAGCTGCAGAGTTCAGTGTTCTGAGAGCTAATGACAATTGAGGAAATCAGGAGTGGCCAACAACCACCTGTGAGGTGAAGCAAAGCTGGTGGTCCAGCCTCTCTGATGGCTTCCAACACACTCCCCCCACCTCCTACACCTAACAGGCAGTTGTCTGTCAGGCTCAGCCCCGCCTCCACCATGGCTTCTAATATTCCTCCCCTCCCCTCCTACACTGGACAGGCAGCTGCCTGTCAGGTGTAGGAGAGGAGGTGGGATGGCTTCCAACACACTCCCCCCACCTCCTACACCTAACAGGTGGTTGTCTGTCAGGTGCAGCCCCCCCTCCACAGTGGCTTCTAATATCCCTCTCCCTCCCCTTCCTACACTGGACAGGCAGCTGCCACGAGGGAGCCCGCCCTAGCCGTAATGCCTTAGTAATCCTGCCAGCCCCGCATCAACTGTGGCTTCTAGTACTCCTCCCCTCCCCCTCCTACACAGTACAGGCAGCTGCCTGTCAGGTGTAGGAGAGGAGATGGGATGGGATGGGATGCTTACAGTGGCTGGGGAGGTTTGCTCAGCAGGATTGCCTTAGCCCTGCTGCTGGCCCATCCTCTCTGATGCCTTTAAATACAATTCCCCCCCCAACAGCAGACAGGCTAGTGTCTGTCAAGGTGTAGGACCAGGACCAAGATACTTTAATCCAACAGGGACGCCACCCCAGCAGGATCACCTTAGCGATGCTGCTGGCCCAGCCTCTCTGATGGCTTCCAACACACTCCCCCACCTAACAGGTGGTTGTCTGTCAGGTGCAGCAGTGGTTGCAGGGTGCTTAAAAGCCACAAGAGAGCCTGCCCCAGCAGTAACACCTTAGTGATCCTGCCAGCCCTGCCTCCACAGTGACTTCTAATACTCCTACCCCCTCCCCATCCAACACTGGACAGGCAGCTGCCTGTCAGGTGTCGAAGAGGAGGTGGGATGCTTACAGCTGCTGGGGAGGTTTGCTCAGCAGGATTGTCTTAGCACTGCTGCTGGCCCAACCTCCCCAATGCCTTTAAACACAATCCCTCTCAACACCAGACAGGCCGGTGTCTGTCAAGTGTAGGAGCAGGGCTGGGGTATGAATGTTTCTGGGGAGACAGCAAAGGACATTTCTAGGAGCCATTTTGATGTGTGCCTCCCTCATGAACCTGAAGAAATGTCCACCACATCACCACTCCCTCACACCAACTCCCCCTCACACCTCTCACCTCTTACTGCCCCCAAGAAAGCTCATGGCAAACGTCAAGCCAGATACACCAATGCTACAAGGAGGAGGCAACTTAGGAATGTGGCAAAGACATTTGCACATAGTACTCCTGCAGTGCACTGAGCTGCTCAGGCCAAGTACCAGCAAGATCACCCTGAGGTGCTCAGAACAACACAGTCTCCATATGAGCAAAACAGTCCAGGAACACAAGTAGAGAGGCCATCACTTTCGTGGAAGGTGGCAGGAGTTGACTTAACAGATGACTGCTTCTTAAATGGACAGTTCTATGTGGCCTGCTCCAGAGTGAGCTCTCCAAGCAGCCTGGTGATCCTAGCACCTGAGGGCAGAACCACCAATGTGGTCTACAGAGAGGTCCTTCAGTAGAGAGAGAGAGGGGGAAAAGTACATATGTCTCACTTCATTTCTTATACTACAATCTTCTCCATTAGCATTCCTACAACAAATATCACATTTCAAATTTCACATCATCAGTATTATAACTGGATATATGGAACTTAAATACCATCACGAAGCAGGGGCAGCAGGGTAGTGTGTGTGTGTTTATGAATTTCAGTATACGGAGACACAGGCAAAGGGGCCCATTCAGCAACAGAATCTTTGGCAAAGTCCTCCTCTTATTAATCACCTCATGTGGTCTCTCCCACTCCAAGAACCACCTTGGTTATTACATTTGAAGTACATACGCACACACACAAAATCACCACAGAATGAGTCTTTCAACTAAGAAGAAAGAGCACAACTGAAAACACCCTTAATTGCCCAGGTCTGGCTTCAAAAGATTCAGAATGAGCTCACTCTCTCCCCCATTCTCTTTCTTTTCTACACAGCATAATAAATGTGAGACAATTACTACTAATACTCTTCAAGGGATACAGTCTAATCCTGCTTTGTCAAAGTTTGGTATTTGGAGCCTTCATGTTCCATTAACCAACAAGGAATTCAGGCTACACACTGAGGTAAAATGATAACTGCACTGCTTTCTCAAAAGCTTCAAGCCTCGCTGCACAGGATCCCCTAGTGAAGAGGTGTCAAACTCATTTGTTATGAGGGCCAGATCTGACATAAATGTTGTTGGGCTGGGCCATGTGTGCCATAAAAAATAATGCCAGGTATCAGAGATATAAAGTTTTTAAAGGACTGCAGCAGGTAAACTCCAAGTTAGTGTGTCCTCACTGCAAGGCCCCATGGTCTGGAAGGGTGCAGAGGCAAACCTGCACGGGCAAACTGGAAAGCCAGTGGTATGCAGCACTGGGCAGATACTCCCATGTTTCCTGGAGGGGGCGAATCCCTTCCCCAGCATGCTCCCACTATTAATGCTGTGAGCCTGGGTCACAGGGTAAAAACGTGAAGCAGCTGGGAGTTGCACACTCTCTCTGCCCCTGAGCCACCATGGAAGGGGACTGGAAAGACAAGTTGAATTAAATCCCCTGCCTTCAGAAGAGGGGCAAAGCCATGTGTACCACAGGACCCTGACCAAGAAAAGCCCAATAAGCCAGAGACACCTGCGTGTCAGTGGCCACTAGGTGATCCATACTGGGGTGATGCTGAGGTTTCAAACCAGAGATCAGAAGCAGCAGTGCCACCCCCATGCGGCAGCTGCCACCCCAGGCTGAAGGCTGCTGGATGGGGGAGTAGGCACCATGGGTACAAGGCCATGCATGAGGCAGAGGCCCAAGACCACCTAGGAACCAGTATAACCAGAGCTCACAGGCATGCCCCCCCCCACAAGTCAGCAGCCACCTATGGCTGAAGGCTACAAGATAGTCTATGTGGGAGGGAGACCTGGCCACTGAGTTGCATGCTCAGTGGCAGGACTACACCCCTGATATGTGGAAGAAACGACTGAAGAATACCCTCCTTGGGCCACAGAACAGCTGCCACATGGGGGGCTGCAAATATGGCAACAGTGCTGACTGCCAGCAGGCCCCGGCAGAGGATTGTCTGTGCCCTTCCATGTGCAACTGATGACTCCCGTGGCATCTGGGACAGTATCCCTGGAGCTGCAGGCCGAACAGAGAGGCATGTGACCTTTCCTTGGAATCCCAAGCCAGCATGAATGTGGTTGCAGTGGCTCCCAAATCCCAAGTGGGACTGCCACCGAAGTGAAGGGGTTCTGCTTGATTGCTGCAGTTGAGATTGTTCCACAAGGCTGAAGCCACAATCAGAGTGGCTCTGCCCACTCCCCCCCGAGCAGCCTTCTATTCCCTTCCTCGCACCAGTTGCTCATGGGCTTTGATAAGAGCCCTGGATGGGCTGGTTCTGACCTCCAGGCCTTATGTTTAACATGGTTGTGCCTTGTGCCTATACAGCTAATGCCACACCCCACTGCCTTAAAAAAAGAACCCATCATTGAGAGCCAGTTTGGTGTTGTGGTTAAGAGATGCAGACTCTAATCTCCCCACCACACTACCTGTATGTCCTTTCCCCGATAGTGGTGAACAGTGCATAAAGCTAGTGCATACAGCCATGGCTGCCAGGAGCACTGCTGCCACAAGGCACCACCTGCATGCCCTTCCCTGGTGGCACTGGGTAGCACATGCTTTTGGGAGCATGGGTGAAAGGACACACATATGTGGGAAGGGTGCATAGGCAGGCAAGCAAGGAGGCACATGGGCCAGGGGTTGATAGTAGTGGGCTCTGGCAGAAGCCATGGGTTCCAGCAGCTGCTCCAGGGCCTGAGTGCCTCAGAGGAAGGATAGAAAGCCCTTTCAGTGCTTAGGGTTAGGGTTCAGGCAAGGCTGTACTTATCCCAAAAGACTTTGGTACTGGATTTTGTAATTCATTGATTTGTTGGTTTGGGGCTTAGATTAGGTAGTGCTATAGTCAGTGGGTTTTTTTGGGGGGGAGGGAGTTGACATATTTGCAGGGCTCTTTTTGTAGCAAGAACTCCTTTGCACATTAGGTGACACACCCCTAATATAGCCAATCCTCCGAGAACTTACAGTAGCCCCTGTAAGAAGAGCTCTGTAAGCTCTTGGAGGATTGGCTACATTAGGGGTGTGTCGCCTAATATGCAAAGGAGTTCCTGCTACAAAAAGAGCCCTGCATATTTGTATGTCTTACTGTATTTTAATCACTCTGTAAGCCCCTAGAATCAGTGGATGAATGTGGGATTTAAACATTTAAATTAAAAATCTAGACAAAGCACCTGTTTGTTTGCTTTTAACAGGTTCGATTGGATGCATTGCTTTCGAATTCGAATATGAACCAGCCAAACTTGACTGAAAGAACTGGAATTTGGTTCAAGAGCTTGGGTTAATTTGCACAGTTCAGTAGGGAATCAGAACAGATGATGTGCAAGTCACTCACATATCTAGGCTTCTGTTACATAGGAAAGATTTCTTGGTTTGTAATCTTGAGGTTGCATTGAACTAAGAAAGAAGGAAAGACAGAACCTGAAAATATTTTCTACTGATACTAAAATAATGTATACTAGTTATCTGACCATACAGTCTTCTGTAATCATTAGCTGCTATTTTACAGAATCTAATTAGCTGTAAATGTATTCCTAATAAAATATTCAGAAAGAACACAAGCTTTCTGAAATTTTTAAAATGTTATCTGACTTCCAATTAGTGGAGGGACGATGCAAGTGCTTGCAAAAGCCTGTGTGTTACTGAATAGAGGATGGTTTGACGTGAAGATGAATAGGTTCCCAGAAATATATATTAATCATGAAACTACAATTCCAAGGGGAATTTTTTATTCTGTTTACAAAAACAAATAAGCAATAGATTAAGAGGACATTAACATACAAATGTGATTATTTTGACATTGAGAGGTCTGGGTAGATGTAGTTAATATTCTTTCCTGGCATATTGCTCTCTCAAGGCCAGGTAATTCTGCAAAATAAATTTATACTAGACATTGAGTCAGAAAGCCTTTAGGCAATGGGCAGACTTCTCTCTCTCACCATCCAGGGTCTCCTTGGCTTAGTGATTTTCAGGCACTCGAGCTGAGAAGCAGGGAGGGGATATACTCAGTCTTTTAAATTCAGACACCCTTTTTTCCCCAAGATGGTAAATCTGAGTTTTGTACATAGCTGGCAAGGTATAATTGTAGCAACCCCAATCTGCATATGTTATGAACTGGATAGTTTAGCCAAGCAGGTCCAGAGTCTTTGCACTGAGAGTTATCAGGGAAGTCTTTTTTGTTTGTTCTGTTTTGATTCCCTGGTGAGTTAGATAAGATTGTATGCAGTCCTATCCTTTTGTATAAGGGAATGTAAAAGTACAAGGTAATGTTGAATTAACAAGTAAATGGGGTGTGTGTGTTAAATTTAGCATAACTTGGAGGAGAAGGAGGAGGATATTTCAGGGCTATGCCTTTCAAACTACAGATTATCATTTTGTTACTAGGCTGTCGAGTCTGTTGGAACCGAATACCTTTCAAGAGAAGTGAAAATGGCACTTTGATGAACTGGAAGAAAGAGACTACAGAACCAGAGAGAGAATAAATTGTGTTATACCTAGGTACATACTATTTATACTACATAAACCAATGTGACATTGTTCAGTATGGAGGAGGGGCTTGAGCTAGAGAAATTTGGTGTAAACCAATATGTCATAGAAATGTTATTCCTCATTTAACCCCATGGGATACACACAAGTATAGGCTATATTATTGTAGCTGCATTTGCAATTACTCACATCTGGACCGCTGTCTCAAATGTTGATAGGCAAGGTGGCTACAGCAAAGCATGAGTTAAGAAGACAGTGGTAGAGGTAATTACAGTAAAGAAAGCCCCTGTAGAATTCTGTGACTGCAGTCTTATGCACCCATAAGTTGAGAGGTCTGAAAAGAATCCCATAGAAACATGTGATCTGCCTATGCATCTGAAAAGTACTGAGACTGAGGTATCAGGTAGAGTGAAATCAGCTTAGACTTTTATTTCAAGATTGGGAACAAGACAAAAAACCACGGCTCATAGGCCAGCTTATATGCTCCATGAACCCACTCCCAGAAAACACCCCCCCACACACACTCAGTGATAGGCTATATACAGTGGCTGAGAGTTCCATAGGTCCTGACCGGGAACCTAGCCCTCTGATTAGTGTGGGCCAGAATCTGTTCGGGCTATTGTCTCCTGGAGCAAAGCTCATAGGTTTCGTCTGACTGCATGGAGAGCTCGCCTCACACGTGGTTGGGTTTGATACATTACACCCCTTTCCCCATAGTCTGAACACAACCACACACAAAGTCCTGAAGGTACGTGGGTGGTTTCCTTTCCCAGCTGGAGTGGCGGAGTTTAGGTGCCACGGCGGGAGCTAGTACCCTCGGTGGAGGGCTGGCCGGTGTTGGTGGAGAGCACTCAGGTGGCCGTGCCCTATCCTGAATGCGTGCACTGTCCACTGGCTGTGTGGCTGTGGGTAGACTTGGTGGCCCCTCGGGGGGGCTGTCCATCCTCGGTGGTTGGGCAGAGTCCACGGCCTCAGGGCCATCTGTGTCCCTGTAGTCCTCTGGGTTGAGAGGGAGGACTCACTGGCGCAGCTGATTGATGTGTCACCTTAACAGCTGGCCATCCTCCACAGATACTTCATAGGATCGATGCCCTGTTATTCTTATGACCCTTGCCAGAATCCGGGGGGGGGCAGGCATAGTTGCAGGCATATAGGGTCTTCTGGGAAGAATCCCCGGGCTGGAATATTGCCCCTGGAATGGCCCCGCAAAATCTAAATGTAGACGGAACCAGAGACAATGTGAGGATTCCCAGGCATGGTCGAGGGCTCTTGGGAGTTTGGGCCATGACTCTTTGCAAGCCGTGCAGCACTTGACTGTGTCCTCAATGTCCCTATCCAACCCCAGCCATCACACATAACTGCAGGTGGGTGCTTTCATCCTTACCACCCCATGATGTGACTCATGTAGGGTGGTGAGCACTCACATTTGTAAGGCCCCTGGGATTATGACCCGACCTCCCCACATCAGGCAGTCCTTATATGTTGACAACTCATCCCTCCGGGAGAAGAACAACATAAATTCCAGGCCCCCACTGACCACTGGCCACCCCCGCACCACCCAGTCCAGGACCTGACAGAGGATGTGGTCCTTGGCAGTGAGGCAGGCCACCTCCTGGACATGGACCAGCTGGTCAGGAAGGGCTTCCAGCAGCGTCACCTGGTGCACCGGAGCAGGGTCTGGATCCAAGGCAGACAGGGGAAGATGGCTGAAGGAGTCCACATGGCCCATGGCTTTCCCTGGCTGATGAACGAGTGCATAGGAGTACCCCGCCAAAAAAATGGACCACCAGAGCACCCTGGGGGAGAACATCTGAGGCATCTGGTGATCGGGGGCCAGGAGACCTAAGAGGGATTTGTGGTCTGTCAGGACCATGAAGGGCCGGCCATAGAGGTAGTGGTGGAACTTCTTCACCCCTGCTACTATTGCCAGTGCCTCCTTGTCAATCTGTGAATAATTGCACTCTGCAGCCAACAAGGTATGGGAATAGTAAGCAATGGGTACTTCCCACCCGTCAGCCAGGTGATGGCCCAAAACCACCCCAAACCCATAGGGTGATGCATCGCAGGCAAGGACCACCAGCAACGCCTCATCAAAATGGGACAGCATGGTGTTGGAAGTTAAAAGGTCCTTGACCCCCCCCCCAGGAAAGTAGTGGCGTGAAGGGGACCCCAGACCCACAGAGCATACTTATCCAGGAGGTGGTGGAGGGGCTCCGCCATCACAGCCTTGAGGGGGAGAAAAGAATGATACAAATTTAACAATCCAAGGAAGGCCTGTAACTCCAACTTGGATGTGGATGGTGGCGCCTCGGTGATTGCTTTGATCTTGTTGTCTGAGGGGTGGATACCCAGGGCGTTCATCACAAAACCCAAGAACTGTACCCTGGACACACTGAGGAAGCATTTCTCCTGCTTGACCTTCCACCCTACTGAATTGAACTGCTGGAGCACCGCCCGGAGCCGATCTGCAAAGGTTGAAGCATCCAGGGTCGCAATGAGAATGTCATCTAAAAATGGCTGTACTCTGGGGATTCCTTTCAAGAGAGAATCCATAAAAGATTGAAAAATGCCCGGTGCGACCGACACCCTGAACTGTAACCAGTGCACCTTAAAAGCCCCTTTATGTGTTGCTATAGTTTGCACTTCAGTGGTGGCAGCGTCAACCGGGAGTTGTTGATACGCCTGTGCTAAATCCAGTTTACCAAAGGCATGGGCCCTTGCCAGTGCTGCCAACACATGACTGACCACTGACACTGGGTAAGGATGTGCTTGAAGGGCTTTATTCAGTGTGCACTAGTAGTCAGCACGAATGCACACATCGCCATTTGGCTTAACCAGGGTGATGATAGGGGTCTCCCATGGGGCAGAAGCAACCAGTTCCAGCACCCCCTGGGTCACCAGGTGATCGAGTTCCACCTCAATCTTGGGTTTCATTGCAATGGGGGGTATAGGGCCTTCATCCGGATGGGGCAGACTGCGGGGTCAAGGTCCAAGGAAATGGGGGGTCCAGAGTACCGGCCAAGCGTACCATCAAAAACTTTGGGGAACTCGTTACATACAGCCATGAAATCCGGTGCCAGGATCTGATGGACCCACATTACTGAGAACTCCAGTGGGCCAAACCATGATAGACGCAGAAGACTGGTGAGCCACCCTTCCACCACCAGCAAATCTAACAGTCCATCAAAGTCCTTAAACTGTACCCTGAACTTGCCTCAGCCCCAGACTGCCACAGGGTTCTTGTTAAAGTCCTGCAATGTTAACCCCTGTGGCTGTTTCAGAAGGGGTTCCCCCCTGAGGGCATAGGGTTTGCAGCATGTCGACCAAAATAATGGAGAATGACGAACCCGTGTCCACTTCCATTCTGCAGGGAGGCCCTCCAATAAACACTGTAACATGCAATTTGTTTGGGCTATCAGGGGGCAAGTTACATACCAGGTGCTGCTGATGGTGGGTTGAGATAGTGTGAAGGTCAGTGGATTCGGAGTGGGCCGAGGTCCTCTGTTGCTGTCCTCGTGAACAGCAGGCCTGGGCAATGTACAGTGGATGAGAGTTGCATAGGTCCTGGCTGGGAACCTAGCCCTCTGATTGGTGTGGGCTAGAATCCGTTCAGGCTATTGTCTCCTGGAGCTAAGCTCGTAGGTTTCGTCTTACCGCATGGAGAGCTCACCTTGCATGTGGTCGGGTTCGATACATTACAGCATCTTTACAGACATACACACTTTACTTAAGATTGCCTACACGGCAACAGCTAGGTCTGCCCCTAGAGCTTTTTCCAGAGTAGGTCCAGCCCTTTGGAACTGCAGAAGGTGCCTTTTTTCTTGGTACATTTAGGAAAGCGTGTAAACCCTGAGGACATTTGGCAGAAGGTAAACTGTTCTGCCAGATTTTAATGGTGTGTTTTTAATTTTGAGTAGTTTGTAATTCTGTGTGCTTTTAAAGCAGTAATCTATGCATTTTTTAAAATATATATATACTAAACTGAGCATCATTAGATCTTGTTAATAAGAATATTATGTTTTATGTCCTTGCAACCTGGTATTGCATTATCTGTTACCTTGTATCTGAGGAGCAAAAAGTGGAATATAAATGTTTTAAAATAACTAAATAATATACAAGTAATTTACAATTCCTATCTCACTACTATTCCTGTCAATCCCATTTATCCATAAGTGTTCTTAGTATAAATATACAGATAGGAAATACTGACATATCCAAAAGTTATTAACAAGTATTAAAGATGAGCATGGACCTCTAGTACGCAAACCTAACAGCTGTGAACAATCCTATAACACTTCTGTCTCTTTAAATCAGAACTGCATTTCTTTGAGTAGTGTATGAATGACCTGGCACCTACATCCATAATCATACATCAAGGGCAGTAGGAGTTTGGCGGAGCAGTGGAGTAGGGATCTCAAGGATGAAAGTATTACAGAGTAGGAGGGCAGTTCCTCCCACTGACCTTAGAACTTTATAGTTCCCTGGGAAGTTATCCTGAACCTAGCCCATCAGAAAGCTCAAAATATCCTTATATTTGGCAAGCATAACAAAGACTTCTCTGCAGTGTTTCTCAGCAATCAAGCACCTATGGTCTCTTTCTGCAGCGTTATCTGATGAAGTTGATTAATGACAGTGATTAAGGCAAAACAGCACAGTATTTAAGCTAGAAAGAGCAATCCATACAACTACCATTAGAACAATGTTTTATAAGTATAGACTAAAATGAAAATGCTGTACTCCTGAAGAATGGAATATTGGTGCAATAAAATTTGATTCCATAAATAGGCCATGAAAGGAGACTTCAAAGGGGCTGAAATCTAATTTCCATGTTATGTACACAGTCAGAGCAATAAGTCATTAGCTAAAATGCTGCGGTATGATTTTTTACTCCCTGAAAAATAAATGTTTTTAATTATATCATAGCTGCCAACAAAAGAGAAAGTTTAATAGTGTGCACATGCAGATGTGTGTGTGTGGTTGTAACAAATATCAGCCTACAAAACGTAAGAAGTTTGATCAGATAAAATTATGTAGACTACATGTGCAGTATAATCTTAAATGTCTGAATAAAATAGAACGCCCACCACCGAAGGTCAGAGAAACTGGGATTATGTATTCACAAGGTTCTAATAAGGGCCAAGTGCAGATCACATCCATGGGATAATATCAAATACCAGTACCTAAGCACCGTCAATCTATTTTCTTCTATTCCTGTGATCCCTTTCAAACCATTTCAGCTTTCTGGGAAACAGAACAAATTATCCAACAAACATACACAAATGTGTTTATTTTGCATAATTTATATTTTTTATAATTTATTTTGCAATATATATTAAATGTTGAGGCAGGGTGGACATTGATAACTTTGGTTCTAATGGTGTGGGCAACATGTAGGATTCAAATGGTACTGAATGAGAAGCAGAAACTCCTCGTCTGCCTTCTTCCTCCATTGCCAGATGCCAAGTCTTCTTCCTGACCACCAGCAGCCCCCCTTGGAACCCTAGCACCTCCCCCCAGAATAAAAAGTCCTGGCTACGGGCCTCATCTCATTCATCCTAAATCTAGTCCCATTCATTCCAGCACTAGGCTTAGCCCATTGTACCTAGTACAGAAAGACTGAGGTGAATGATCTAAGACTGCAGATCCTTAGACATTGATTAAGTATATAAGATAATGAGATAATGTGGTGATCTGGGAAGTACAGCAGTCTTGTGAATCATTGCAACAAACAGGCAAACATTATTAGCAGGAGTAAATCCCATTATGTTTAGGGCTTAAAAGTGAATAAACTTAATGCATTTGGGGAATTAAAGCATAATCTTTACCCACACTGCACACAGTTTTCTGTTGGAGCAAGACATACCATTGTCTCCAAAAAGAATTTGAATGAAAACCCAGAAATGCCAGTCCTGCCAGCTATTTATAGTTATACACAATAACTATACTTTTCTGACCACTTTGTCGTCTAAATTAACAGGTATTCACATTTGTTTGTGTTCTCTGCTCTATAGCATCGTGCTCTGTGTTGTTGTTGATCATAATATACCCACTTAACTGAGTTTGCGAACACCTCTGAAGGTGTATGTTTTGAGCAGTCCATTTGAATATAAGAGCTTGTAGTGAGCTAAAAATGATTGAGGCCTGTTATCAGCATTGGAATGATTAACACTGGCTACGGCAGGAAAGATAAACACAAAAAGCAGTCCATTAGGCGATAGGGAGGTTGTATAAAGCCTGCAAAGTTGCAAAAATGTACATGGCAAAATTTTTGGCTTGATTAAATCGTTCCAACTCTGATCAGATGGTTTACATCATTAAGTTCACACCAACTGAAAATGCAACCCAAAACAAACATAATAAAACTTCATAATAAAACAGTGAACTGCTTGATATGCACTTTCAGATGGATTTTGGCTCAGGGTGGCGTTGTTGATCTGTACGGTCCAGCCTAAAGAAGAGATTCCAGATTCCACTCAAAATGATCCAATTGATTCTAGCTTGCGCTCAAAGTGTTGTTGCATAATTAAACTGTTACAGACTTTACCATAAATGACTCATTCAAATTAACTTGAGAACGGTGGTTATGTTGGTGTCATCAGAGTTCTTAATGGGATGAAAACAGTAAATGTGCCGCTACCCCTGCCTTGTACAGTGGTGGCACAATGAGATCTAAAATGAATTAACTGTCCTCCTGCTGTGCTTCCCACTTATACGAGCAACTTAATTATCAAGCCCAATGGCATTCAACTTCTAAAACTGTCAGGTGGACTTCTTAGATACATTAATGTGTTGAAGTTTTTTTTGCTGGTTCTTCTGTGACATTTCTTTGCTCCCAGTCAATGTCTAACAGAAAAGGAGGAAAAAGTGGGACGAGTAAACTTAAGAAAACTCCATGTTATTGAATTCTTGGGGGGAAGGAAAAAAAGATCTGAAAAGCCTTTCAAAAGTTCTTAATAAAGAGTTCTGTGGATTCTCTGTAATAAACACCGGCTCTCTTCATTTGGATTATTTGTCTTTTCTCCCTGCCTTCCAAATGTCATTTTCCAAACTACCATTTGTACTCCCCACTGAACTGATATTGGGGAGGAAACAGCAGACATTCTCTCTGCTTTTTGTCAGCCTCAGACTGTACAATTTCTTAGAATTTTTTCCCCATTGTGAATAAAATTTTCTCCAGTAATGGATCCTTGGTGTAGTTGGGATTTCTTGAATGAATCACTTTAACGGGTCTAACTGTATTAATAGGTTTTACCTCTGTGAAAACTTTGACCCCATGGTGCTCAACTTTGTTTAAACAATGTAGCTAGCAGCTTTATAATAGAGGAAGACATAGGTAGGCAAAGAGAGGGCACATCAATGGACAAAGAATAACCCTTTGTTTTGGCAATGCAAGTTCTTCTTTTTCTGTGTCACATTCTCATATCCCAACAGAAGGGTGCATTGTGTAAGTTAGTATTGTGTTGTTGTTTTAATGTGAAAGCATTGTTTTCTACAAAAATGAGGCTGGCCTCATGGATAACAGTTTGGTAATGTTTCTAATTGTGCCCACCTCATGCAGTATTCAGATTCTGGGAGCAGCAGTTGGCTGATGTGGCTAAATGCCAAGGTGGCAACAGTATTCCAAGGAATCATCTGACAGGTACAAAGATAATTTGCGAAAATGTTATACTAGGTGAGAAACCCATGGAAACCAGAACAACGAGGACTGTAGATCCAAATGTAATTCCCATTAAGAACAAGATCATCTTTTGATACTGGGGAGCAACTAGATATCAGCTAGATATCTAAGGAAATTCATTACTTTTGTTGAAACTCTTAATGTCCCAAAAAGTTCCTCTGATGCTTTGCCCCAGCAAGAGTGACTAAATTCACTCTGCCAAATTCTGCTTTGGGTAAAATTTGATGGTAACTCTAAGGCCAAAATTGTACTGCCTCAAATTTTCACATGAAAGACATTATGAAGTGGCCTGCTGAATATAAACAACCAAGGAAATTTTTCCACGAAAAAGGACTTTGGTCTGTCAAGTGCTTTGATATGAATGACTCTCTTCTTTGGAATGGTATTTTAATTCCCCAGGGAATCTCAGCTCAAAGTTGAATTTTTCCTCAAGCTATGGAGAGTAAATTTCTCATGAAGAGTCAGACTCGACTGTGCAACAGAACAACAACAACAAAAATTCTTTCATACCTGCCAAAAATCAAAAACCATGATTCAGTTAAATTATTCATCAAGAAATCCTATTATTTCATACAAAGTTGTGCAACATCATAAGAGTGTACAAAAAAAATGGTATTTTGGGGTATATTGAACCTAAAAAAAGCAGTATTTTTCAATATTCTGAATATCGGTATGACATTGGTATTTTGAGAATTTTTCAGAAAATCTGAAATTGTTTGACTCAGTTACACCTTGTGGGGACCATTGGTCCCTATAGGGTATAACAGAGAATCGATCTAAGGGTATCTGGGGCTCTAAGGTTTATTTGGTTTGTTTTTTTAGGTAGAGGCACCAAATTTGCAGTATAGCTGCTGGGGCCTCCCCTCAAACAAACCCCCAGTGTTGAAAAAGATTAGACCGGGGTTCAGTTCTATGCCCCCCCAAAGAAGGTGCTACCATCCTCCATTGGATTGAAATTAAGCTGTAGCAAAGGCTTACTTTCTGCATTATAAAGAGCTCTTTGTAACTCTTTGTGAAAGAAGATTATTGTTAAAAATGTATTGTGAAGAGTGAACTGTGACAAAAATGTACCAAAATACCCCATTGGTATTATATATTGTTTAGCTTTTTGTTGAGGATTCTTAAGTCAGAAGACTAGATGTTTAGGTCATATATGTATGGATTCATATGATCGAAAAGTTAAAAATTTGTAAGCAAACTATTTCAATGAAGGAAAAATAATGTTAGTTTCCAGAATATATTAAGACCGCCTTTTTAACACTGTGTTTTGTAGTTTATTCTGACTAAAACCAGGCTTTTTTGAGAAGCCCATTATTTTTGACTAGGAGTAAGGCTCATTGTGGGAAGAAATACAATGAGCTCTAGAAGGAAGCTCCAGGTGAGTGTCCTGGCTGTGGCTGGTGGGGTGGCAGAGGGAAGGGGAAAATAGAGGGAGGCAAGCCATGTGTCTTTCCTTCTGCTTAGCTAAAAGGCAGGGCTGTCTCAAGTCATTTTGCTGTCCCAAGTGGGTAGTATGGGAGGACAGACTCATGGTAACAGGTATGGTTCCCTCTACCCCTGCCTTATGTTTGTTTGTTTTTTGGTGTGGGGGGGAGGCTATGCAGTATCAGCTAAGGTAAAAAAGCACCTCCTTCTATGTCATGTTTTCTGGGTTCCAAGGGTCTGGAAAGTGGTTCCATAGTCAATTACCAGATGGCCAACTCTGGGTTGGGAAATACCTGTAGATTTGAGGGGTAGAACCTGGGGAGGGCAGGGTTTAGGGTGTGGATGGACTTCAGCAGGCTATAATGCCATAGAGTTCACTGCCCAAAGTAGCCATTGTCTCCAGGAGAACTGATCTTGGTCATCTGGAGATCAGTTGTAATAGCTGGGAAATTTTCTGTAGGGGAAATGATGTGCTGTGGCTGGGGAACACAGTGATTTCTGAGCAATCTCCAGGCCTCACAGCGAGACTGGCGACTCCAGTGACCATTTAAAGGAAGATTGGGATATGTATTTTACCTTAGGACACATTCAGTGACTCCCACCATCAACAGCAACTGTTTAGAATGTTAGAGGCAAAGGCCAATCAGGCCGCATATGCAAATGACCTCTGTGTTCTGACTGGCTATGAGGGGGAGAAGAATAGCAAACTGTTTAGAATATTGCAGGCAGGACTCAGGCAACACAGTCAGTGGATAGGGAGTCCTTCTGATTTTTTGATTTGGTTATGATTTTATTGATTTTTATCCCACCCATTCTGTCCTAGGCTGGCTCAGGGTGGCTCCCAACAAGATAAAACTTCATAATACATAAAACATATTCATCACATTGATACCAATAATAATATAAAACAATATTTAAATCAACAATATTAAAGTGCTAGAAGTTCCAGTATTCAATTGTTCTATTGGACCACTTCATCATGGGTAGAGATGGACATCATAGGTAGGGATGGACCAGGCAATAGTCTCAGGGACCTAATGCACAGGGCTTCCACCATGACTAACAGTTGTTCTTGGTGGTGGCGGTAGTACTCGGGGCAGTGGTGGCAGCTCCAAAAGCCTGGCAGAAGAGCTCCATCTTGCAGGCCCTGCAGAACTGTAAAAGGTCCTGCAGGGCCCTGATCTCTTCTGGGAGCTCATTCCATCAGAGTGGAGCCACCACCGAAAAAGCCATGGCCCTAGTTGTTGCCAATCTGGCCTCCTTGATACTCAGGAGGACCAGTCAATTCTGGGTCCCTGAATGCAGTGTTCTGCAGGGCATATATGGGGAAAGGCGGTCCCTCAGGTATGTCAGATCCTGGCCATAAAGGGCTTTAAAGGTCAAAACCAGCACTTTGAAGTGAATCCGGTATGCTATATGCAGCCAGTGCAACGCCTTTAGCACAGGCTGGATGTGCTCCCGTATTGGGAGTCCCATAACCAGCCTGGCCGTGGCATTCTGCACCAACTGCAGCTTCCAGATTTGTGACAAGGGCAGCCCCATGTAGAGGGCATCACAGTAATCCAATCTCAAGGTGACCATCACATGGAGCACTGTTGAGAAGTCACCGTGTCCAAGGAAGGGAGCCAACTGCCTCATCAGCTGGAGATGGTAAAAAGCCAACTTGGCAGCGGCTGCAACCTGGGCCTCCATTGTCAAGGAGGCATCCAGGAGCACCCCCAAACAACTAACCTCCGGCCAACTGATTTGGGAGTGCATGGAATGTTCAGTAAAGTGCCACACACACAAACAATTCCTTTAATGTCATTTCACAAGAGCAAAGATGTAATATCTGAGAAATTTAAGAATAATAATCAAATTCTGCATAAAATAGAATTTTGTTAAATTTACCCCAAAGTGCTACTCAAAAACACAATTATATATAAGGAGAGATTTCTTATAGTTTACAAGTTTAATAACTTCGGAAGACCCACTTCTGATCTGGATATTATCTGCATAGAGCAGAATATCTAGCTAGTGTAGGTGTGCAAAATAATGGTTTTTGAATATAAGGAATCATGTCATTTATATAGAAATTAAAATAGCAAGGGGGCTAAAAGACAGCCTTGTTTAACACCCTTTGAAAAGTGAACAACACAGATGAGTTGCCCCTCGAATCAGCAGCAAATGTGTGCAGTGGGATTCTCATGCAGCTTAAAAATTAACCAAAGGAGCCTTTTGTCTAATGTTGTTTTAGCTAATTTAGCCCAGAGGTGGGATCTAGGGACTGAACTGAAAGCAGCCCCGAGGTCCATAAATGTTGCATAAAGGCAGCCTCCTAGATAGGAAGAATATTTATCAGCTATGTGGTACAGTATAAGACAATGATCCAGAGCTGAAACACCTCTCCTGAATACAGCTTGTTTAGAGTACAGTATAGCTTCAGATTCTATCAAGTTCAGCAATTTAGAGTGGAGGAAAGCTGATACCTTGCCTATTGTTGAAAGGAGGCTAATGGGCCAATAATTTTTGGGGTTGTTTTCGGAGCCTTTTTATATATAGGAACTATTGTTGCGTGTTTCCAAGACAAAGGGATAATTCCTGAAATATTGATTTGAATAAAGAACAGGACCAATAGTTTGCTCCAAAAGGACAAGTTAGTTTTCAGGAGGTCAACTGGTATTCAGTCGGGTCCTGAAGCTTTGCCTGAACTGTTGTCTCTGGAAGTACTGGGAGCCAAGAGTCTGTGTGTGTGGGGGGGAGTTCCAAACAAATCCCTTTCAAAATTGAATCCTGGGGTCTTTGCAAAGATACAGGTGAAATATAGTTCCCAGATCCTGGAAGCCATACAGGGAGGAATACTAACTGTCACAGAAAGGTCTCTATTGACCATGTTCCAAAAGGTCTGTAACTTATTATTGATGGCTGAAATAAGAATCTTTCAATCTTTACAAAGGGCCAGCCACTTTTTATGCTTTATCAAAGTTCTGAACACCCTCTTCAATAATATAAAATCTAAAATTCTCTCTCTACACTTGTCATCAAACCAACTATTGTTTTCATTTGAATCTAGGGGGTATTAGAGGTTTTAAACAGACTGACTTAAAAAGACAGGAGATAGTAGTTCTGTCATTCTTGCAGTATCCTTCGGTTTCAGAAATTCCACTAGCATAAGCTTACAGTCATTGGAGTACATAATATTCATTGCTGTAGGGATTAATTCAGGTAACCATCTAATTGGTCTCAGGGTTTTTCCTCCTTGCAGCAGGTCAATTGGGGGTCCAGGTGGTAACAAGCAGCCTGGAAAGAATAAGATGACACGTTGTAGAGGAAGATGGTCACCTCCATGATAATCACCCATCTTGAAATTGTAAATCTGGGGGAGCAAGCCTGCTGAGACCAGCATATAATCAATTACACTATGCATCACACCTATAGGATCCCATTTTCTATGTCCATTTAGAATCACCAGTAAAATTGACCTTAGAGTCTTTAGATGTTCTTTCATGTAAATATGGATATGAAAGCTCACTGAGGAATTCTGTTATCCCTGAGGCAGGAAGGACATCATTGTTCCAACCGATACAGGTGTTAAAGTCACCTGCTATCAGCAACGGAACTCTAGGGTAGTGTTTAGTGATTATATTCAAAAGAACCCCCAACTTCTTCCAAAGTGCTGTAACTTCCCTCTGTAGAGTTAATGGGAGGGAAATAGATTGTAATGAAAAGGAAACACTGGGAATTATAGCAACAGCATGATATATATATATATATATATATATATATATATATATATATATATACATACATACATACACTTATAACCTTAATAAGATCAATAGAGGATGGTCTAGTTTTAAGGGGAAAATGCCAAATGTTTACTGCCGCATTGCTTGGTGGACCAGTTAATATATCTCCCTTAGTGGTGCTGTTGTTCAGTCACACAGTCAAGTCCAACTCTTCACAACCCCATATATCACATCACTCCAGGCCCTCCTATCTTCTGTCGTCCTTCGGAGTTTGCTTAGTTTCATGTTTGTTGCATCAATAACACTGTCTAACCATCTCATCCTTTGCCATCCCCTTCTTCTTTTACCTTCAACCTTTCCCAGCATCAGGGTCTTCTCCAGCGAGTGCTTCCTTCTCATTTGGTGGCCAAAGTATTTGAGCTTCAGCTTCAGTATCTGGCCTTCCAGGGAACAGTCAGGGTTGATTTCTTTTAGGATTGACTGATTTGATCTCCTTGCAATCCAAGGGATTCTCAAAAGTCTTCTCCAGCACCATAATTCAAAAGGACCTATTCTTTGGTGCTTGGCTTTCCTTATGGTTCAACTCTCACAGCCATACATTACTACTGGGAATACCATTGCTTTGACCATATGGACTTCAGTTGGTACGGTGATGTCTCTACTTTTTATTATGCTGTCTAAGTTTGCCATAGCTTTCTTCCCAAGGAGCAGGAATCTTTTAATTTCATGGCTGCAGTCACCATCTGCAGTGATCTTGGATCACAGGAATGTGAAGACTGTCACTGCTTCCAAATACTTCCCCTTCTATTTGTCAAGGAGTGATGGTAGGTAAAGACGTTTACAGGTACATAATTAGGGTGAGAAATTAAGAGAAACAGCCTCCTTTGGTTGCTTGCTAGAGACCAGTTTGGATTTCCCTTTCCCTTTAGATCTCAAACCTGGGTCCAAAGTCCTCTCATAGTCATTGTTCCTGTGGCTTCTCAAGTTGTTGCTGTGGCTTCTTGAGTAGGCCTTTTGATGAAGGGCCATTCATTCCTGAAAAACAAGCTGTTATCATATCCAGTTTTCCATAAATTTTCTGCAGTGTATCTGCAATTAAGTTCATCTGAGCTGCTAGCAGACTCAGCTCCTCTGATCTGCCAGGCTGATGCATCAGAGATGATGAACAGAACTCATGGATCATTGTGCCATTGTGTTGGATGTCATTAGTTGCTCTAAGGAGCAAGCAGTTTCATCCCAAGCTAAGCAGGCAAATCTCTTTGAATGTTTAAGTGGAGCAAAGAAGTCCTCTAACTTAGCTTGTTTACATGCAAGTGTTGAGCCATTCCTCTTCAAACAGGTAAGTTTTTTTCATTCCCATAGCAGAGTCCAAGCTCTTGATTCTTTAACCTTTTCTTTTATCCACTTCAAGGTCATTTACAGACTCAGGAACAGAAATGTCAATCCTCATGGCAACACCAGGGGGCTACTACATCAGCTGCTTCAGCTGTTTCAGCTAATTATCCGCTTGGCTCTCAGTTCTCAGGATATTCTCAGAATATCATGATAAACAAACAATTCAGTCAAGCAAGATAAAACTTCCCTCCACAGCGACAGAACACATTTAAACTAATATAGTAAGAGCAAAAGGTTATCTAAGAATAGCAAATACAAAATGCAGAGCTCGGCAAGTGGGCTTCTAGCAGTGAGCCACCCTCATCAGAAGTCCCTCATTCCCAGTCAATAATACAAGAAAAGCCAAAACAACAAATGTGGCACACTGAAACTGTGTGTGAACAGTTCTTTCACTTGTGTGCTTTTCCTACCAACTATACAATAAGGAGCATTATAAAAACAAACCAGCCAGCCATTTGGAGAACTAAATAGTGAACCTCCACATTGAACAGAAAACCAAAGAAATTGTTGGGGAAAATTTGATCATCTTGAAAAAAATACTTCTAAATAACTGGCATTCTTTATGTTCTGAGAGACTGGCGTAAAAGCTTTCATTAATGGATTTTCTGGTGATTTAATACAACATTCTAAAAGCAGTGTTTTATGTCTGTTGTAAGAAATTAACATTGTCTCTTGTAAGTGGTCATTCATTCGTTATATAAGAAACCTATTAGTAATTCAAAAGCACTTTTTTCTCTAAATTTAATTAGCATCACACATTTTGAGGCTTCTTTATGTCAGCTGTTGTAATGATTTGATGTCTATGCACACTAAAAATGGGCCGATAATAAGTACCTCAGCTTGAGAAAAATGGTAGTAAAGTGAACAAGGGAGTGTTAATTACCTATACAATTAAAGTGCCAAATGTGAGCAATATTGTAACACTACACCACATATAGTGAGGATGTTTATGCACCCAAATTGTGTAAATGTCAGCAGAAAATGTAGATATGGATCTGAGAAGAAATGTATCGTCTATAGATAACAGAAAAAACAATAAGATCACAGTGGTAGACATCTTGTTTCATGAGGCCATAAAAGAATCTTATATCAAGAACAGATTGTTTTTCTTGTTCTCCGCTGCTACCTTATCTTTAAAAATGTAGTCCACAGAATAGTGGCAGGCAATTCTATTTCAAACACGTCCACAAAGAGCAACCACTGAATATCATATTTACAAAGATTTCTAACACTCCACCGCCCCCATATACACAAACTTCCTAGTTCTCCCTCGTGTACAGGTTCTGGAATGTAATAGTGTGGTATACCAAATGATAGTCGACAGAGGGCAATCACAGAGCTGTGATTATATTATTCCTACCTCCTCTCTCCCATACATATACAATCTGTATCTCCCTTGTGTACAGGCTCTGGAACACGCCAAATGATTGGCTTTTCCCAGAAGAGCTGATTTACAAAATTCTATGTAGTCCTCCTACATTCTTAGTTTTAAAGTCACATCACTGTAGACATCCATATTAGGTGAAGTTACAGCATTAGGAGCCAGTATCACATTTAATTTTATGATAACATTCTTAAGGCATTACTGATCTTTACATTATATATGTTCGTTACACGAAATCCAGTAACATCTCTATCTTGGAATGTTGTTAGCATTTGGAGTAGCCTACTTTATGACAGAAATGCACCCACAGCAAATCTCTGTGTGTGTGTGTGTGTGTGTGAGTGTGAGAGAGAGAGAGAGAGAGAGAGAGAGAGAGAGAGAGAGAGAGAGAGAGAGAGAGAGAGAGAGAGATTGTGTTTGTGTGTGTGCCAAATTTTGTTTCTTCCATTACATATTTTCAGGCTGTGTTGGATGCCAATAAAGAAACAATTCCAGCCCTCATGTAAAAACTGCAGGGGTAGATAGGCCAACTGTAGATCCAAAAATAGGCAACAGCAATTACACAGTTATCTAGATCCAGATGATATTTAATATGAGGTAAGCATTAATGTGTTTGTGTGTGTATGAAGCTATAGACACTTAAACAGTCAGTAACTTTGGGGCTAAAGTAAACCTTTAAAGATGTCTAGCTAAGTTGAGATATGGTTGGTGGCAAGCCTACTAGTTTCTTGAAGATTGTTTACAACAATATTTTCATAAAAGATATAAGCAAAACCATGATGAACTTTAATGACAGACTTCTTCATTCTCATTCTGATGTTGAGAAATTCATAATAATTAGGGTTGCCAAATTCTGGGCTGGGAAATTCCTGGAGATTTGGGGTGGAGCCTGTGGAGGGCAGGGTTTGGGGACAGGAGAGACCTCAGTGGGGTATAATGTCATAGAGTCCACCTTCCAAAGTGGCCATTTTCTCCAAGAGCAGTTGTAATTCTGGGAGATCTCCAAGCCCCATCTAGGATATGACAACCCTGTTCAAACTTTTTGATACCTATGAATAGCATGGAATTAGTTGACACTCTTTCTCTGGGATATAAATGTTACATTGAGAAGAGATGGGCAATATTCCAACCATGTACTCTTGCACTGTGATACAAAAAATTCCACATGGCTTTAAAAAAACCACACAAACATA
Source organism: Gekko gecko (assembly GCA_029375565.1). Taxonomy (NCBI): domain Eukaryota; kingdom Metazoa; phylum Chordata; class Lepidosauria; order Squamata; family Gekkonidae; genus Gekko; species Gekko gecko. The sequence continues at coordinate 55,691,894 of JAPDNY010000003.1, read as the reverse complement.
CTCTGTCAGCATTTAGAAATTTACAGTGGTAACCACAGGAATGAGCATATAGGAGTGACCCATGCCTTTCTTTACTACACTATATGAACAAAACCAAGGCCATTTATGGCACCAACTAGGAATAAGGCCCATTGTAGAAATAAATATAACAAGCTCTAGAAAGAGGCTCTTGGAGAGTGCCCTGGCCTTGGGCACTCAGCGTCAATTTGCTGTGGTGACCTCAGCAGGGTATAATGAGACAGAGTCCACCATTTTCTCCAGAGGAACTGATCTCTGCTACCTGAAGAGGAGTTGTAATTTTGAGTGATTTCCACCCCTCACCTGGTGATTGGCAACAATGGTTCCCCAGATTGGCAACAATGGTTCCCCAGGAGGAAGTGGCTGGTTGGGAGGGTGGAATTTAAGGCAATGTACCTGTCTGAGGTCCCCCCCCCCTCAAACCCCACCCTCTCCAGGCTCCACACCTCAAGTCTCCAGGAATTTCCCAACCTGGAGTTGGCAACTCTATCGTCTTCCCAGCCAAGCATCAACCTATCTTTATCTGCCCCTCACTCTTCAGCTTTCCATCTCCCCACACACAAACCTGCAGCCTCTACCATGCTTTGAAGCCCTGACTGCTACACCACATTGGCTGTCAAAGGAGGGCCATCTCAGCAGAGTATAAGGACACAGAGTCCACCATTTTCTCCAGAGGAACTGATCTCTGCCATCTGAAGAGCAGTTGTAATTTTGAGTGATCTCCAACTTTCACCTGGAGATTGGCAACAATGGTTCCCCAAGAGGAAAAGTAGAGTTTTTTCTCTGCAATGGGGACCAAAGCAGCTTATATCACTCTCTTCTCCCTCTTTTGGAAAGGGCCTTTCACTGACAGAACTAAGCTTGCTTGCCTAGCAACAGGCACTGAGGGGAAAGTAGGGTTGCCAGCTCTGAGTAGGGAAATACCTGGAGAGATGGGGGGGCAGATCCTGTGGAGGGCAGCATTTGGGGAGGGGAAGGACTCAGCAGGGTATAATGCCATAGGGGAACTGATCTCTGCCTGGCAGACTGTGCTTTGAAGTGCTGCTACGCCTAGAGTAGCCAACCTCCAGGTAGAGCCTGAAGATCGCTGGGTATCACAACTGAACTCCAAACAGCAGATCTCCCCACCCCCCCGGAGAAAATAACTGCTTTGGAGGGTGGGCTCTATGGCATTCTGTTCAGCTGAGGCTTCGCCTCTCCCCAAACTCTGGCTTCCTTAGACACAGAATATCCAGGAATTTCCCAACCTAGAGCTGACAACCCAGTCAGGACGGGCCCCAATGAGTTCCTCACAAAGGCCTGGAAAGGGTTTCCTTCTACCAGCAGCCACTGAGGGAAAAGTCAGTTCCACAAAGGAGCCAAGCAGGAGAAGTGTCTTCCTCAGGAGAGACAGCTGTTTACCAGTAATTCTGACAGGGAAAAGTGGCTGAGGTGGGAGTGGGCAGGGAAGAAGAGCAGATCCAGAACCCAGCCAATGGCATGTGAGTACTCTTGAGTAGTGGCTGACAGGCCAATGGCTGATGGAGCACATTGCACAGCCAATGGGACAGCTGGAAAGTGCCACCCCACTACTCAATTATATATAAGGAGAGATTGCATTTTTGTACTATCATAAATGCTTGCAGAACACTGAAATCCAAATCTGGCTTTGATTATATTTTATGGGAACAGTCCAATGCATAGTTTCTATTCATTTCAATGGGATATAAGCATCCTGAGACCATGCCATGTTCTTCACTTGGTTAGTACCTAGTATGAATGTCACATAGTCACTTAGCTGAAAATGATCTAGCCACAACTGAGCTGAACATGATCTAGCCACAACTGAGCGAACATAAGTCTTGTCTCTTTCCATGGGAGACATAAGTATGTCTTCAAATGTCTCCCACTGAAATGAAAGAAGATTAAAAGAGCTTAATTTTGGCAGAAATGTACTATGTATTTTTGTATACTTTAATTTCCCTACAAAAATCTTGTGATCCTACTTTATAAATAGTCATAATTAAAATCTGGGGCTATTGAAAAAAAGATGTTTTTATTAGGTTCTATATTCATTTATAAATTCTGTGCATGCCAGAATTTACAATTAAGATGTCTCAGTGTTCTTCAAGACTAAATGTGTCACTAACAGGACCAGTTCTTGCTTGATAACAAACAAGAGACAGCATTATTTAATCCTATGTTGCCCACTAATTTTCAAATTTATGTTCATTATAATGCAGCAGTTTATAATTACTTGCAATGACTTATACTTCTTTTTTTAAAAAAGGAAAGAGCTCTCTATTTTGAAATCATGAATTTATTCATATCTGTCCTGTTGAAGAACACATAAATGTAAATTAAATCTCACTGAAGTAAAATGTGTGACTTGTTTCTGCATATGAAGTTGTGCATTGAAATCATATGAAACTATTTAATTGCAGGGGTTCACAATTTAGCATTACAAAAGTTATAAATGGCCTTCATTATGATGTACAATGACTGTAAAAAAAAAAAAGATAAGCATTACAAGATCACATTTCACAGACACTGGGTCCTCTTTTGTACTGCAATCTATAAGCTGAAGTGGGTAAATTAGATGTATTTTTCTTAGGTCCAAATGGAAAACTTCACCATCTGTACTTCATAGGAAAGTGAAAACAATTCATATTTCCTTAATCTTGTAAAATCCTTTTACGTTACACAGGTAAATGCAATAAAACCACAAGTGTAAGTTGCCCACTTGGTTAGAATTATTTGCTTTGCTGCAGTACAACCTGATGCTTGAAAACCAAGACATCTCTACCATATGTAACTCACAACCATAGTTCCCTCTAAGCTGCACTAGGGAATGCTGGCACACAAAATTTTAACAGGCAATGCAGGGGTTTCTGCTTCCGCTCACAAGGCATTTTTTCCTTTCTATTGGAAACAATGGAGGATGGGGCACCTCCTTCTGGGGCCCATAGAATTAGATCCTCTGGTCCAATCTTTTTGAAATTTAGGGTGGAATTTGAGGAGAGACACCAGCAACTACTCTGTGAATTTGGTGTCTCTATCTAAAAAAACAGCTCCCTAGAGGCCCAGATACCCCAGATTGATTCTCTATTATAGCCTTTTTCCAACATTTTTTTTCAGATATAGCCATTAATTTATGTTATTCTCTCTTTTCTCTCTCTCTCTGTTTTAAAAGAAAGAGCTCTCTCCTTCATTTTTCTCTGAAGAGAAATCAGTGTTCCCTTTTGTAACTTCAGCCTTTGAAGATGTTTTATGTTACACATGGCTTATGTTATGGTGCTTTAGCAAGAAGATAGGAAAGCTCGGGAAGACATTGCCTGCCTCTGAGTATCTACACAATGAAATTCTGATTTTTTGTGAAACCTCCCTCTGGGCCCCTCCACTCTTTGAATTCCTCTTTGATCAAAACAAAATTGATCAAAAATGGACTACAAATTCATAAAAAGAGGAAAAGAAATGAATTGTTGATTTCAATGAGAAATTGATTCAAAGGGAATTAAACAAATTTCACTTAACAGCACAATTCTTATGGATCCACAATGTCAAGCAGAGGGAAATCGCCCATCCCAGAAAATGTCTGCTCATCAGACGAGAGAGGGTAAGAGAGGGCAGAGCCTGCAAGGCAAAGGTGAACCAAGCAGAATAACCAGCGCTCAGCAAAAGATGGTAAGGAGCAGATCTATCTCCCATAGTAGGGATGGATGCAAAGACTATAATAGCAGGCAGAACAGAATATTGCTCAAGAATTAATTGGAGCCAAATGAAACCTTAATCAGTTCTGCAAATAATTTGGTTTGTCAGGGTATGTACTCTAGAACAGACTTGCAGGAGGTTAAAAAGGTTACAAATGGTGGCAAAAGGAGATGTGCTGCAGGAACCAGAATATTTCCCTTTGTCTTGAAACTCAGTGTAGCCTTGATAGAGGCCTTGATGCTTGGAATCCTATAGGCCTGCAAGCCCGATATCAGCAAAGACAGGAGATTTGGGGGTTAGTTCCTGAGAAGGGTGGAGTTTTGGAGGAACATGAAATCACTTCTGGGTGACACTTTAGGAACCCTCCCCCATCTCTATAGTCTTTACCACAGAGATTGGGGGAAATTCCTAAAGCATCACCACTGACAGCATATCTCCCATATTTTTCTCCTGCTCATTATTTCCTCCCCCTCCTACTTCATAAATTATCTAGGGTGAGGGGCTGCAAGAAGTGATGGGAGTTTCATGCTGCCACTGGGCAAATGGTAAGCATAACATCTTCCAAAGCCGACAAGTCCCTACTTCTGAAGTCTTCTCCCATTATCGTCCTGAGGTCTCTGGAATGCAGGTTACTTCCTCCTAAGCTAGTTTCTGAGCTGCAGCTCCCATACTTCCAATCTTTAAATTCCTTCTGATAGTGAGGAGTCAGTACCAGAGATCAGTTCCCCTGGAGAAAATGGCTGCTTTGGAGGCTAGACTCTACGGCATTATGCCCAGCTGATCTCCAGTAATTACCTAAGCCAAAGGCGGCAGCCCTAGTTTTTTAGGGAACAGCTGTCTTTACAGGGCATTCTCCTGAGCTCTTGGAGGAAGGACAGGATAAAATGATTTATAGTTAGGTACTGTATCCATCAAATGATGGTTTATCTCCCTGAGGGCCCACTGAATCAGGCTGTGAGATGAGGCATCTTCATATGTTAATTTTTGGATTGTGGAACTGAATGCTAAGTAAAAATGCATATGGATGGCATAATTTAAAAGTAGTTCTTGTGTCTAAATTGAAGATATTCATGGCAAAATATGTATGCGTTTGGCAGCAAATGTACAGACTGTACACATAATTTGTATTGAACAAAAGATGCTGCTTACTGACACTCAGGAATAGGTTACCAACAAGAGTATACATATAAAAATTAATGTTATTTATTTTATTTAGAATGTATTTATTTCACTTTTCCACCCAAATATGAAAAACATGTAAAACATTTAATCAGTTAAAATACAGTTAAAATCTTTTGGCTATGCTCCTGCAGAGTGCAGGGGGTTGGACTAGATGACCTGCAAGGTCCCTTCAACTCTAACATTCTATGATTCTATAAAATATATGTATATAAAATTAAATTCAAAACAAGCAATACTAGAAGGAGGGCCAATAACCATTATTGGGGGTCTGTCAGATGAAACAAAAAGTCTTCACCTGTTGGAGAAAGACACTGATAGATGGAGACAGATGAATCTTCCTGAGGAGAGAGTTCCATAATGAACAAGGCTGGAGTAATGAAATATCCCATAGTTTTAATTTTGTTTTAAGTGTCGGGCCTAGTTGAGTCTATTCTGTGCCTGAACTTTAAGAATCATATAGTAGTTATGCCCTCCTTTGACAGCTCAGTTTACAATAATAATGAATCTTCAATATACTGTGAAAACTGTCAGAATATCCCCCCCCCATGAATTTTGACTTTTGGTTAAAAATACCTCACAAAAACTGCCTCAGCACAGATCATGGAACCTTAGAAGTCTCTAAACAGAACAAGTGGCATGCTATTTTCTCTAAATTACATAATAAAATCCTGGAAATCCATGTTCCCTTGTTTCACCAACAATATTTTATCCCATAAAATTTGGAGGTGGAAAAGTAACCAGTGCATAAACTAACCAAACAAACAAACCCAGAAGCACTTATCTTAAAATAACATTAAATAGCTATGAGTTTGTTAAGGAGTTTGTTATATTTTAGAACCTTAGGAGTTTGTTATATTTTAGAACCTTGTGGATTAACAAAGATACATACATGCACATATGTACATACACATATTGCTGCATTATCCACCTGCTGAAACTGTATACTAAGCCAGGTCTTCCAAATATAGTAAGACTGTGGTAAAACATTGTGATGTTCTTATGAATATTAAGAAAATGTTTGGAGATTTTCCCCCAGCACATCAGGAACAAAAACTCTGGCTGATTCAGTTAAGTGTTCACATTATCATTCTCAATAGTCCAACGGTGCAATCCTATGCAGAATTATTCCTACAGAAACCCAGTGTTTTCAGTGGATAGACTGGAATAACTCTGCACAGCAGCATTGTCAGCTCCAGGCTTGAAAACTTCTGGAGATCTGGGGGATGGGGACTGGGACTTGGGGAGGGATTTCAGTGGGGTATAATGTAGGGATGCAATTCTCCACAGAATTTTGCTTAAAATACCAGAGTGTTGCCGTGCAATATCACCAATGTGATGACATCACTTCTGCATGTTGTTACATCATGCACATGTTGTGCATTCCCCCCACTGCTGGAAAGTCCCTCCCTTTCCCCCGCTGCCTGGTCGATACAACCTGGAAACCTTAGTATAATGCCAGAGAGACTACGCACTAAAAAAAAATAGCTATTTTCTCCAGGGCAACTGATCTCTATAGTCTGGAGAATAGTTATAATTCCAAGAGACTGCTAATCCCCATCTGTGAGCTGGAAACAGTTGACTGCACAGGACTGTACAGCAAGATATTAATTACTATTTCCAGCAATCTGGTACCCATTTCTAGAACACATGACAGCTAATGGTAAAGTGCCGAAAAATGTTTACCCCATAGACCTGTACAACTGTAAGCCAAGTTTCCTATGCCATTTACTTACTCATTTACTTCTTTACTTAATATTGCTTATTAGGTATTTCTTAGTGGACTGTAGCTCTCTTGATATTTCAAACCGACTATAAACTGTAAAGCTATCCCTACCTTATTGAAATGTATGTATTTAATCTTGTTTTATTCAATACAAATGTTTTAAAAATATATTAATTACTACCTCCTGTAACATGAGGTTCAGTTCATAAATATTTCCATAAATAATCAGTGAATAACTTGCAAACACCTCAAATTGGCCTTTCCTGGGCGAAATGATCAAGAGAGCAGTAGCAAAATGACTCCAGGTCTTCTTGGATAACTCATCTGCTCTACACCTTTTCAATCTGGTTTCATACCTAGCTATATGATGAAGATGGCTCTGTTGGCTTTAGTTAACAAGCTCCATCTAAATGTAGACAAAAATCAGGCCCCCTTATTGCTCCTACTGGATCTATCTGTCATCTTCGATACAGTGGACCATGTCATCTTGTTGAAGCATTTGAAGGTAAAAGCAGGCATCAGGTTCAAATCATCACCCACAGACTAGACTCAACCAGACTCAAAGAATTGCCTTCGGAGATCAGTTGTAATCAGTGCAGGAACTAACCTGTGGGGTTCCCCAGGGTGCAATCCTATCACCCATGCTCTTCAAATTCTATGCAAAGCCTTTAGACCAAATCATTCATAATTTGGGAGCTGACTGTCATCAATATGAAGACAATACACAGCTCTCTATATATCCTTTTCCAAATCTCTTGGTGATTTGGTAGAGGTCCTAAATTGCTGTATGGCTGCTGTGCTTAAACAGTGAAGATTAAATAAATTGAGGTCCCAATCAGACGGGTCTTTACATCCACCCCAGGCATGGATGCCTGGTGGATTTAAAGGGAATGATCAGACAGCAACATCTGGGAAAGGTGCCGCTTCTGTGATCAGCCCATTTAGCCCTTCCAGGGAGCTGTACTTAAAAGATACCAGTGAAAATCCAGTACTTTTGAGTGCCAACGGGCCAATGGCAGACTTTCCTCCATCTGATCATTCTAGCACATGATCAGCCCATCAGGATGGTCTGCTCCAGACCATCCTGAATGGCTGCCATTTAAAAAAAAATTCTTAGCGATATGTGCATAAACACATAAATGCACGACAGCCGCAGAGCTCTGCTCAAATGTTCGGGAGCATTTCACGTTTCTGAGTGGCCCGTGAAATTTATGAACTGCATTAATTGAAATGGTGCCTAGAGGGAGATACTACTGGTAGTGCTTTAACCATTCAATTCCACGCACGCACGGAAAAACAAGTGCACATTGAGGCGCAGATGCACATGTGCAAACAGATTTTTAAAAAATAATAATGACCACGTGGCTCCTTCAGGTGGATGCCGTTTAGACAATCCACCACAGATTATACGCATGGTAAGGAGAGCTGTCTGGTCATGCAAGTCTGGATAAAAAAGATCTAGATCAAATCAGAGCCGGGCCAATGGTGGGATTAGCTGCCCATGTGAACACACCCTGAGACTAAACCCTGGAAAGACAGAGGTAATGTTGGTTGAGAAGGCAGATGTTTTGAAGGACATTATACTTCCTACTTTTGATGGGGTTCAACTGACCCTTGCTGACTCACCTAAGAGCCTTTTGGGTTATACGGAATCCAGCATTACTGCTTAAGAAACAAATTAAGGTAGCCACAACAAATGCCTTCTTCCAACTCAGCCTAGCCCAGAAGATAGTCCTGTACCTTGAGCTAGACAATCTGGCCAGCTGGATCCACATCACAGTAACACCGAGACTAGACTATTGTAATGAACTGTACATAGTCAATCTGGTAACTCCATTTGGTACAGAATGCCTCAATGGCCTTGATCCCTCAAATCTGCCAGACCACCACTCACTCTATGTTGCACCATGACAGGTTTGTTCATCTGAGCAGGGTATTATACAGGAATCACCCTGCAAATGGGCAAAATCAACAACTGCCCCTACACATACATTCTCTATTGTGGCCCTCACCTCATGGATTGGTCTGCCTGATGAGGTCAGGAAGGCTCTCACCTCCTGGCTATCTGCAAGCTATGCAATGCCAAATTATTCAAGAGGAAGTTGTGCACAGAAGGTAAGGCTACACTTTGACAATACGGTTCAGAAATCAGTTTGGGACAAAGGGCTAGGGATTATAGAATATACCACTTTGTATAGTTTGTACTATGGGTTGATGTATATAGGCTCCTACTATGTATCACATTCAGGGCTTTTTTGTAGCAGGAACTCCTTTGCATCTTAGGCAACACACCTTTAATGTACAGGGGCTTATAGTAGCCCCTGTAAGAAGAGCTCTGTAAGCTCTTGGAAGATTGGCTACGTTAGGGGTGTGTTGCCTAAGATGCAATGGAGTTCCTGCTACAAAAAGAGCCTGATCATGTTAATATACATGCTGTGCTTCACCTCTGATTGGTTTCCAAATCTCCACAGGTCAAATCTTATAGCATTGTCTTTTGGATGTCCCACTCTATTGACTGTACTGATTTATTCTATGTAATCCTTCTTGAGTCCCAGGGACAAAGTGGATTATAAATAGCATAAATAAATAAATAACTGGATATGCCAAAACACTAGAAACAGATTGGAATTCCAATGTGCCATTAGCTGATGTAAATTTGGATAGTTTAGCAGTGAATCTTTTCATAGACTACACAAAGAATGTAGACTTTATTTTACAGGAAAAAACAGTCCATACTCTGTCCTATCTTGGGTACTTGTTTCTGAAGGATCTCTCCTTATATATAAAGCTGTTTTGGTCATGGACTCTTGAACATGCTCCTGTATCAGTTGGCCCGCTGGTGTGTCGCTCAAACGGCATGTCTACCCACTGGCTGCATGACTGCCTGCATGACTGCCTGCGTTGCTATCATCCTGCCCACTGGAGTGCCACCCAGCGTCTCAGCCTCAGTCTGCTCATAGCCACTACCAGGGCCAGATGCTCCAGTGGGCAGCCACTCCTCAGGCAGAACCTGATCCTGCCAGCGCCACAGCGGACATCATCGCTCAAGCCCAACTGCAGGTGCCCAGCTGGCCTGCACATGGACAGGGGCCGCTGCATGGCTGGGGCAGAGGGTGGTGGAGGCAGCCCAGAGATCACTGGACGTGGCCGAGCCCAACTGCAGCTACCCACCTGGCCTACGCACAGATGGGGGCCACCACATGGCTGGGGCAGAGGGAGCTGGATGGGGGGTGGCACGCGGCTGGGGTGGAGGGTGGGGGAGGCAGCCAGGAGCCCACCAGGCACAAAGCCAGTGCCGGACCCTTGCGTTGCCCCTCAACCCCCAGGATCTAGGAAGGGGAAGACAGCAGGGGAACGGAGGGGGGGCTGTCTTTCTAGGGCCCATTGTATTCCTTCTATGCAATGGCCATTGCTCCTAGTACTACCATATTTCACAAACATCTTGTTTTATTCTCCATGCTTCAGCTTGAAAAATCTCTACTTTAATTTACTTTATCCTTAGTTAAATTGAAACCATCTGTCTTTATTTTTGTGCCATATCTGGTTCTTGGTACCAGATATTTTCCATCATATTCATGTGGGTTTTTTCCATTGCTTCAGGGTAGTTAGAGGGGATGGGGATATCTGGAATGGTCATTCTCTCTCAGCCTGACCTACCTCACAAGGTTATTGTAAAACAGAAATGGGAAGTCCTATGTATGCTAACCTGAGCTACTTGGAGAAAGATAGATTTTACAACTAACTATTGTTTCCTAATAGCCATTTGTGACAATTTTAATTTCTCTGTCCTTTCATTCAGGAGTGTACACTATATCATAAAGGCCCTGCAGAATATACACAAGTTCTCCCTCAGTTTCCTGGTTCATCGTTTCTAGTGTTTCTTGTGATACTCCCATTTCAGTAATGAAAGAGGAATCCCAACTTTTAAGGTGAAAGGATGTGGCATAGACAGGAACATATTACATAGCTGTAAGTAGTAGCTGACAAATGCTGCAACCAGCTGCCATAATAGTGGAACGATATAAAAACAAAACTATATTTTCAGTAACAGGAGATACCCCACACACACTGCCAATGTCCACAGATACGTGTATATTTAAGCAATGTTTTCAGATTGTTTTTTTAATGGTGATCAAATAAAAATACACTTAGATTCTGTTGAAAAGACTCATTCAGAGTAAAGTCAACTGTCAAGGGATGAAAATAGACATGATGCTTTTTAAAAAAACAGGCACAAACACTCACTTTATTGAAAGCAATCCATCTCTTTCATGTACTCATATTCCTAGCTGTTAAAAGATTTTTCAGTTAATCATAATGTGAAGTGTATTCAGCTGAATTTATGACAGATATTAAGAACATCTGCCCCCATATTAGAATGAAATTCCACCGTAAAGGATCAAGACTTTAAAATGTATTCAGATGAAACGTCGCTGTGTTTTAAGACATCAAACCTGATAATGTGTCAAGACCATTTATGGGAAATGTTATAAATGTCTGTGTTTTATTCAAAAAGCTGTATGAAAGATATGGTAACTGCCAGATGGCCCCAATAAGCCTGACGTTAGATTCTGTCTAAATGCCACAGAATCCTTCCCACGGCCACAAGATTATAGCCAAGATGCTTTTTGCACCTGCAGAGAGTAATTCCACCTGACAAAGGGGAAGGATTGATCTTTGGCAACTATTACCTCCCAGTGCACAACCATCACTTTGCCTTCCCTCCACTCTTCTTGGTAATCAGACCCCACAGCATTGTGACTGCGGTGGCACAACGGACTACAGCAAAATGGGGATGTGGGGAAGTTTCTCTTCATCAGATGCAACTCTGCCTCAACTGAATAGGCTTCATCTCAACAGAATTTCTCCTTGGCCTGAAACACCTCAAACAAGAACTTAGTGCCCCTGATTTAGGAGGCGATCCCTCCTAAATGGAAGTACCCATCTTTAACCAGGACACTACATACACTTCCTTCCGATTTCTGATGTTTCTCCTAACATAGTTCAATTTTGCCTTGTATACCCTTCAGCACTACCACTCCTGTTTATTAAGGATATGCCCAATACATGTATTTCAGTTCAGTTTTGTTCATTTAATTAAAGATGTTTAGAATAAGCAATATTATACCTGTTCTATCTATGCATTATATTGTCTTTCATTCCATGAGTTTCAATGGGAAACAAAGGTTGGTAGAAAGGAGAAATGATGTACAGAGAGATACCTACTAGGAATGTCAGGCACAGTCTGAGTGGGACAATGATCAGATTGCTAACACCAGGTGTCTGTCCCCCTTTGTCCCTTGTATGGAACTATTTTTCTGTCACTAAGTGGAAATCTTTACTTAAGACTGGCTGCCTTCACAAAACAGCCATCCAAAAGACCAGTTTACACTGCATCAAGTAAATGTGGAGGTGAAATAACCAAAGCACTGAATGAAGTTCAAAGAGTTTTTCCCTCAAACTATAGAGCATCCTCCTGCAATGCGCCCTGTGCGATGATGTCACCTCCGGGTGATGTCATTGCACCGGCACTTTGGCACGAATGTGGCACTTTGGGGGCTGGGTTCCCCCCACCAGCAGGATCTGGGCCAGCAAATTGGGGGCCCTGAAATTGGGCAACCCCCAGCCCTACTGGGGGAATGGCAAGCCTAAGTTCAAACAACCAAGGCTGCTTCCACACAGGTTTAAAAAAACAAAAACAAAAAAAACCATGTCCCTGCTTTATTGAGGAGCCTTCACACAACATCATGCTCTTTCTGAGCATGACATGTGGGGCTCCTGGGGGTTACCCTTTTAAGTTGGAGAAAATAAAAAGCTCCTTCGCCCCAGCTTAAAAGTAAAACAGAGTGCTGGCTGCAGGTGGAGTGCCTTCAAAATGGTGGCTGTAAGTTCTGACCCCCCCCTCCATTTTAACAACTGAGCCACAGCTTAGCTGTGTGCTGCAGCTCAGTTGTTATGGGGAAGAGGTCTGCCAGGCCACCAGGGAGGACCACCATGGAGGTACTTTTGCACCAATGCAATGAAGAAAAGGGAGTTGGGGAAAAGCGACACTAACAGCAGTGTTGTGGAGACCCAGCCTGTGGATGCTGTCCATACCACCTCAATCCTGTTTGCTAATCCTTGCATATCAGATGTGTCTTCTGCCTGCCTGCCTGTGAGCTAGCCCAACATTTGTCTTTTATTATGAATGTTTCAAAGGCAGGTTTTGCATAGATGACTTTGACCTTTTCCGCACACTCAAGTTACTCCTGATTTTCTTGGGAGTTGATTCACAAGTATTGGAATAGGTTTAGGCAGAATTCTTCCAAACGCCTGCCCTCTTTGTGCATTTTTACAATTGATTTTCTTTCCCATGTGGGTTAAATAATGCAGATTTTCACACACACACACATACACACCATGCTCTAGGAATCCCACAAATCTCTATGGTAAATGTCATAGAAATCAGTAGAATCCCTAGAAAATTATGGGGTGGGTGCAATATCACTTCCGGGCTTTTGTCTGGAAATGACATCACGGTGTTGTTTACAACATTCTCTCTCTCTCTCTTTTTTCCTCCCACCTCTGCACTGATTGGTGGAGGGCAATTGGTGGAGGGTGGCAGGGGATTGTCAGACACCACTTGGCAGCTAGCTCCCCTTGTTGAGCACCCTCCTACTACCATCTGATACTAACCTGCAGCTACTCTTCATGTTTGCATTTTGATTCTTGCATGTCTGTCTCATTTTAAATTGGCTCCCCCTTTTTCAGCTAAAAAAGAGAGAGAAGTAAATCTTGCTGGGAAAAACTAGATTTGGAGAAGCGTTTCCAGGGACAATGAGCAGGGCTGCAAGTATTCCTTGGTGTTATTACTACAACAACAGGTTTGTATTCACTCTTTGGGTGAGATAACATAACTCGGTACTTAATCTTTAAAATGGAAGGCAATGATAGTCAGAGAGAGAGAAAGAATGCAATTCTGTGCACTGCATTCAACTGTTGCACCGGACTGTTTCTTTATTGGGAGAAACATTACATAGAGCTGATTTTTACTCCTAATGACACCATGGTCCTTTTGTGAACTTTTAAAAGCAATGGCAAATATTGGCCATGAGACAATAAGCTTATTTGTGACTCTGTGTGAGTACTGTAAGTCAGTTACCTTGAATAGTGCTTATATAGCTCATTTAAAATAGAGGAAAAAATGTTTTCACAAAACATCACAATGTAGGGTAGAGGTAATGGCAATACTATTGCAAAGCACAGCAGAGATCTGGAAAGGATGGCATGCACTGTATGTTCTTAGGTAAAGGTAAAGGTTCCCTTGCTCGAAAGCCAGTCGAATCTGACTCTAGGGTTGCGGTGGTCATCCCCGTTTCAAAGCCGAAGAGCCAGCGCTGTCCGAAGACGTTTCCATGGTCATGTGGCCAGCATGACTAAACACCAAGGTGCACGGAAGTATGTTCTTAACTAGCATACAAATCATCCCCTATGTAAAGTAAGACCAGCTCACAAGAAGCTGTTGCTGGAATAAATATTAGTTGTTCAGGTGCCGCTGGACTCCTGTTTTACTTTGCTGATAAAGACTAACAAAGCTCAGGTTCCCCCTCTGGAGTTATATTTTACAGGACCTTCTCCCATCACACCTTTTATCAAAAACCCTACTGAATTCAATTGGAATTACTTCCAAGTAAGGGAGCACTGGATTGGAACCAGAGTCACATTATGTTTATTGAATTGGAATATCCTTCACCGTGGGTGCCCTTGCAACATATCAATTTTTTTTCCACTTAACTGAGCATTTTATTAGACACAAAAGATATTTATTTCAATAACAGACTGATGCTTTGATTTTCTAATGCTATATTTAGATGGCAGTAAAATCCCCGGCTAAGGGATTTCTCCTGCCAAAAAAAAAAAGTCTAACAGCCATGGCAGAGAAATAATACAAGTAGACACCCCAATCTTGCAGTTCATTGCACTCAATTACACAAATGAATTTCTACTTAATTCAATGGTATTTCAAGTGAGCTTGAATCCTATCCCGTATGCTTCAGGCTGATAGGCTAGTGGCTTTTGGGTTAAAGTATTTAAAATGAGAGTCAGTGTTTCGACTCCTCTCAATTCCACCTTTATTCCTTGACCCTAGTTACTTGTAAATGAATGAGTGTAAGCAGAACACTATCCTTATTCAGATCAGTATTAACATTACTTGGATTCTGCAGAGATGGGAGGGCTGCTCTGCAAAATGTTGGGGAAGGAAGCCATTTGTTTGTTTTTTACACTTCTAGGTGCTTGTATTTATTACAGACTAGGAATAAGGCCCGTTGTGGAAATGAATACAATGAGCTCTAGAAAGAGGCTCTGCGAGAGTGCCCTGGCTTTGGGCACTCAGTGACAATTTGCTGTGGCAATCTCAGCAGGGTGTAATGACAGAGTCCACCATTTTCTCCAGAGGAATTGATTTTTGCTATCTGAAGAGCAGTAGTAATTTTGAGTGATCTCCACCCCCAAGATTGGTAACAGTGGTTCCCCAGGAGGAAGTGGCTGGTTTGGAGGGTGGAGTCTATGGCATTGTTCCTGCCTGAGGTCCCACCCCTCCTCAACACTCACCCTCTCCAGGTTTGACCCCTCAAATATCCAGGAATTTCCCAACCTGGAGTTGATAACCCTATCTCCCTCCCAGCCAACCATCAACCTACCTTTAGTTTTCCATCTCCTCCTCCCCTCCCTCCTAGAGAGCAGTTGTAATTTTGAGTAATCTCCAGTCCCCACCTGGAGATTGGCAACAATGGTTCCCCATCAGGGAATGGCTGGATTGGAGGGTGGAGTCTATGGTATCGTACCTGTCTGAGGTGCCACCCCTCTTCAAACCTCACCCTCTCCAGGCTCCATCCCTCAAATCTCCAGGAATTGCCCACCTGGAGTTGGCAACCTGATCAGGACTGGGCCCAATGAGTTTTCTCCCAAAGGCCAACATAGGTGTGGAAAGGGCCTTTTACTGACAGAGGAGAAAGTACAGGTGCCAACTCTGATTAGGGAAATACCTGGAGATTTGGGTGGGTGGATCCTGTGGAGGGCAGCATTTGGGGTGTGTGTGGAAGGACTCAGCAGGGTATAATGCCATAGGGTCTACCCTCCAGGCTCCAAAGCAACCATTTTCTGCCAGGGAACTGATCTCTGTCATCTGGAGGTCAATTGTAACAGTGGGAAATCTCCAGGTCCTACCTGGAGATTGGCAACCCTAGGGGAAAGTCAGCCGCACAGCGGGGAGTTGAAGAAAATGGTTTGATGGTTGGTGGCCCACCTCGTTAGCCAGCCAGCCATGCTGAAGCTAAGCAGGAGAGAGAGCCTTTTTTCCATTTATTTTGACAGGAAAGTGGCTGTTGGGGAGGGGGTTATGGGCGGGGGAGGGGGTTATGCTGAAAGTCCTTTGTTTTTTTACTCACAGAACCAAGCTTGTCTGCCTACCAACAGCCACTGAGAAGACAGTCCCTCACAGGAGTCAAGAGAACTGTCTTCCTCTGGAGAGAGAGCTGTCTGCCAGGGGGAGCAGGTGGGGAAGAGGAGCAGACCCAGCACCTGGCCAATGGCATGTGACTACTCTTGAGTGGCGGCTGATGGGCCAATGGCTGAGGGAGGGCATTTTACAGCCAATGGGAGCGCATGGAATCTTACGAAACCAAAAGATAATTATTATAAGGAAAGATGAGCTATCTCATCAGGAAGGGATGTTGCAAGGACACTTCTATGAAGATATATCAGTGTAAATTGATAAGATAAGACTATAGGATTGAGATTTCGGACTATAAACTGGAGAAGCCACCAACATTATTCCTAAAATGATCCAATGATACAGAAATTCAGTCAGGCCAAATCTTTCTTCATTTCAAATTAGGGATGCTTCTAAATTGTTTATAGCCCCAGGCTTTGCTTCTTCTAAGTCCTGATACAACCCATGAGTCTTTTACTTGCTTTCTTACATCAAATATTATATTCTTCATCAATGGAGTACAAATGGCATATAATGGATAAATAGTACAAAACCGCAGAGTAGCATAAAAATGCCATATAATAAACAAATCATGAATATGACAGCAATGAAAATGAACAAAATGAAAAGACTTCATAAGAACAACATACAAAAAAACCACCCACCCAACAACAACAAAACGAAGAAATTAACGAGAATAGATCTGTACATCCTTAAATGCAAATATATATAGTTTTTTAGATTGCAAATCTATGCTAGTGCAAAGGGACCAGTTTAAGTATGGAGTCAAAGAATCCATGTAATGGGACTCATAGGGATTTTATGACAGGAAACAGTATACCAACATATTGTTTTTCTTTTGTAGATGCAAACATGACCTCTCATAAGCCCTTGTTCTCTAACAGTGCTTAGTACCATTACCAATGGAACTTGTGGTATATGTCACTTGATATTCAAATGAATATAAAAACATGCAGGCTTTAGTCAAGTATCCAAATTCTATGTTAGAAACTTTCCATTTTTTCATAAATAAACATAAAATTGTTCAGGACAAGTAATCCAGAAGGGACTCATATTGAAGGTCTTTTAGCACATCATAAAGTATCAGCTTTTTTGTACAAGCACAACCATAAGCAATACCACAAAAGCTTGTAGTGTTTTACAGTGTTCAAAGCCATGGTGGAATGCCCCATCTATTAAACATGGGTTATTTTCTTTATGCTACAGCTCGATACCTGGTCTGTGTCCAGTGACATGAAAGCTCATACCTTGAATAAAACTTTCTTGGTCTTAAAGGTGCCACAGGAATCAAACTTTGTTATGCTGCTTCAAACCAACATGGCTACCCACTGGAATCTAAGTTCAATACCTAGTTATTGGCATCTTGTACGAGAACAAAAACACACCTGCTCATCAATGGAGATCTCTACAGGGAACAGCAGCAGCCTGTGTCATGGTTAGGGGTGTGCACAGAAAAAAAATCAACTTCCAAGTGGAGGGGGAATGAAATTGACTTGCTCTCCCTACCCTCTCCTTCAATTTCCCAGCCCACCTGCCAAGGCAGGCCAGCTGGAGAAGGAAAGAAAGAAGGGGCTTAAAAAGTTAAAACTCTTTTTTCCGGAGTCTCTCCATTGTATCCTATGGAGCCATAGGGTACAATGGAGCAGTGGCGTGACTCCAGAGAGAAGGGGGTTATACTTTAAAGCCATTTTTTCTTGAGTCACACCACAGCTGTGGCACTTAAATGCCTCCCTCTTCTTCTCCCAGCTATGCCACTGTTGCCTTCCCTTCCCCAGCCAGCTGGGGAAGAGAATAGAGGGAGACCAGGTCAGCTTGGAAGCCAATGGGAATGAAACTGACCTGTTCTCCCTCCCATTCACCTCCCCAGCTGGCCTGCCATGGAAGGCCGACTGGGGGAAACGAAGATAGATCATGGAGGCTTTTAAGGATGCCTTCCCTTCCCCAGTCGGCCTTCTTGGCAGGCCAGCAGGGGAAACAAAGACAGATCGGGGAGGCATTTAAAGATATGGGGATGGACACACCAATAGAAGCCAAATAAAATTGGCTTTTGTTCAGGAGCACTTTATTGGTATCTGAATCAGATTAGAGAATCTGATTTAGTAGAATACACCATTTAGTAGAAAATCACCATTAAGGTATTTTTGGGGTATTTATCCCATTAGGCAAAGCTGATTGCACACCCCTGGAATGGTACATCTGTCATGATTCGCAGCTGTTGCTACAGCCAGTTTGGTGAGAGAGCCAGTTTGGTTTTGTGGTTAGGAGCACAGACTCTAATCTGGGAGGACTGGGTTTGAGTCTCCACTCCTCCACATGCAGCTGCTGGTGTGACCTTGGGCCAGTTACAAGTTATATCAGAGCTGTTTTCTCACAAGCAGTTCTTGAAAGAGCTCTCTCAACCCCACTTACCTCACGGGGTGTTTGTTGTGGGGAGGGGAAGGGAAAAGGAGATTGTAAGTCACTCTGAGACTCCTACCAGTAGCAAAGGATAGGGTATAAATTCAATCTCTTCTCTTCTTCTAAAGATAATTATAATTAATACCTTTTGCTTTTGTTGTTGTTTCTATTTATTGGGACTTTGGAAAATGGGTACAAGATTGTGGGAAGAGGACATGCCCAACCTGCATTTTAAATCAAAGGACCAAAAGAGATGTTTTCTGAGATATCCTGTACTGCAGGTTTTGGCCTGGTTTAATTATCAACCAGATATAAAGTATGGGATAAAAATAAAGGCAGTGGGTAAACATGCAGTTTCAAAATTAAGATGTGGAATTTATCTGAGATTAAATTCTGACTCTTCCTTATCCTTAGCAGTGAGAGGGAATCCAGCATATTTTGTTTTTTGGGGGGAGCATTGGGATAGTTATAAAGCCTTGGATACATGGTAAGCAGCTTGTTTATTGTTAAGATGGACTGTTCTCAGTTTTTATACGCCTTTGATAAGTGTCAAGAAAGGTGTGTAAGAAGCAGAGACCAAATATGATCCAAAGAGATTGGTGTTCCTATCACTTATTTCACTGTTGTACAATTACTAGTATTGTTTAAGCTTCGTTATACCTACTTGACACCATGGACTTCTGAGGATTCTAACTTTCACACAGGACAAGGGGTAGACAGAAGTGACCATTTACGATGGGTGGTTAGAGTTGCCTGGTTGTGGATTAGACAGTAATTGGAATTGCTGTGTTTGAGAGGCTACTTAAGTTCACAACTAATGTACTGTTTTATTGCATGATGCATAGTTTACCACAGGGTTGCCAACTTCCATGTGGGGGTTGGGGGTCTTGAAGAATTCTAAGTGATCTCCAAAATACAGAGATCAGTTACCCTGGAGAAAATAGCTACTTTGAAGGGTGGGGTCTATGGAATTATACCCAGCTGTTATCCTTCCCCAAAATCTACCCTCCTCAGGCTCTACCCTCAAATCTTCAGGAATTCTCTAACACAGAGTTGGCAACCCTAATATATGAAATAACAGCACTATCTGAAGAAGTGAGTAGGAAGTGAGGGGTGCCTTACAAAAAGCTCATATTGAAATAAACACTGTTAGTCTTTAAGTCGCCACTGGATTTCTGGTTTATATTGCTACCTCTTTGCAAACAGCATGGGCCATAGTTTTTCCACAAGCTAGCAAACAACATGCTATGTCTCATATTTCCAGGCAGCTGGCTTTACAGATGGGTATTGACTGTGCCCATCAATACGGCAGTGCAACATCCAGTCTTAGAACTAGTGATATTTGATAAAGCATCAATGCGGGGGATGTGATTTACTAATTATACTATGTATAAAGGACTCCTCTCCTACCTACCATTCTAAAGATCTTGGTTTCAAAGACCCCTCAGATTAAGCTATATTACAACAAGCACACATGCCTGGATCAAGGTCCCATGCCATTTCAACTGGAGAACAAGGGTGCGCATTCAGATCTACCTGATATGAAAATATACCCAAAAGTACCTTATCAGTATTTTCCAGGTATATTTTGCCTTCCAAAAAAGTATCCTGGCTTTCTCAGGAAAACTAGGACTGCAGAAGACAGCCTGAGGATCAGCTGTGATGGGGGGAGCAGACTGTTCCTGCCAGCTCAGCTTGGTGCTGGCTTCTAGTGTAGCCCAGTTTAAACCGGGTTGCAGGAGAAGCCAGCCCCAGAAGCTGCTCTGTCACAGGAAGCAATCTGCTAGCCGAGGCACAGTAGATTCTGAGGCCAGCTTCTCCTGCAGCACTGGTTAAACCATGCTGCAGGAGAAGCCCTCCCAGCCAGGTCTGCATGTGGCAGGGAGAGACCTCTCTTTGGCAATAGATTCTGGGGCCAACTTCTCCTGTAGCATGGTTTAAATGTGCTGCGGGAGAAGCCAGGCCAGCCCCAGGGTCAGGCTGGCTCCTTTTTTAAACCAGTATTTCTCTTCTTGGGCCCAATAGACCCAAACCAAAAAACATCCAAAAAAAAGAATTGCACACCCCTACTGGAGAGCATTTGATATATGATAGGATGAACTTGTGTCCCAGACAATGTTGCTATAGCTATACTTCTGTATATTTAAGTCCTGAAACTCAATTGTACTGGAAAATCCCCTATTTTCTGCACAAAGTAGAAATGATCAGCTTTAATTTCATCATCCTCTGTAGGCTGTATAATGTGAAGTCCTACTTAATCTGAAGTGTTGTTTTATCCAAAAGGATGCTTCTTGAAAATGAACACATTGCTTGCCTCTCTGGCATCACAATCCACAATCCACGCATCTACATGTTATAAAAGATAGTTTTGGCATCTTTGCAACCATATAATCAATGTTTATGACATCTCTATAGTAGGACTTCACATTATACAGCCTACAGAGGATGATGAAATTAAAGCTGATCATTTCTACTTTGTGCAGAAAATAGGGGATTTTCCAGTACAATTGATTCTGCATGTTAATGCACCACAATTAAAATATAAAGGATTTGCTATTCTATATTTTTTTTTTTAAGTTGATTATTTTATGATGTTGGGAGTACGCATTAAGAACATTTTATTGGGTGATCGCCCAACTTCAATCACTGCCTTCGGTACACAGATTCACAAATGCAGAGACTGTGTAGATACAACCAGCGAACTCTTGCTACACCTGGGGGTGAAAGGTGATTTCCAGCAGGCCCATAGCCAGGATTTTTTTTTTTTAATCCAGGGAGACTTTAAATAAATTGGTGGCAACCCCGCACACACACACACACACACCAAGTGAGCAGCCCTGCTCCTGCCCTTCCCTCCATCTCATGCATGCTGGCTGGTCCCTGCCCCTGCTGGTTTTTGGGAGCCTCTTGGCCGGAGCAGGCATGGCTGCATTCACCAGTTGCGCTCTATCTATGGAGTCCTCCCACACTCCCACCCCTGAAGCCCATCAGCTGCCAGGAAAGGGGGCTGGAGGCAAACATGCACCAGGCTCCAGCCAGCCAGCAGTGGAGGGGCGGCAGGACGCACGGCATCAGGATGAAAGGGTGAGCAGGTGAGCACCAATGCACCCTGGAAGCCAAACTTGACCTGTTTGACTGAATTATGAAGGAAAAAATATATCCCAAATATGGAGGAAAGCATTTGAAAAGTGTGGTTTAAAAAAACAAACTTTTGTCCATTAATGTCTTTCCACTCTTCCTAAGTAATACTCCAGATCATTTAAAAACAAAAACAAAAACCCAACCCAGAAGAAATTCATTTTCACAGTTTCTGAAACACTTTACTATAACAAACACTTTCAGAGTGATATTTTGAGGCTTGTGAGCTCTTGTCTATTTCCCTTAGAAGGTTTTCGGGAAGAAAAAGTCAGTGTGTTGTTGGGAGGGTCCTCCTTTCATTCCTCTTTATCTCAGTCTCTTGGGTCACCTTTCTTCCTTTTTTAAAAAGAACACTCTAAAGTGTTGCTTCTGTACTCAATTCATTCTGCACAGTTCACTTTTTTCTTGCCATCTCTCACAGTGACTTGTCTTGTCCTTGACAAGTCTACCACACTAACCAAGAAAAGCATGTTCAAAACAAGATAATGGTGTCCTGATGCCAACATCATGTGTAATATATAGTGCCGTTCAAAAATTGGCACTATATCTCCACCTGACAACATTTGAAAGCCTAAACAACCTCCACATTTTAAAATCTCCCCCCACTTGTCCCTACTACATCTACAATTCAAACACAAGTAAAGTAGAATACTCAATATCTGTATTAATTGAGATCATGTTCTTAAATATGATCCATTAAGGCTGAATAGTGGATTGAAGCATTCTGATCTAGATATGACATGCTTAATTTGCTGGGGAAAGTGCTAATGCATGGTTAAGGCAATTTGTTCAACTTGAGCAATCTGCATCAGTCTAAACTATTATAGTGTTCTCTTGTAAAATCTGTGCTATGGAAAGTCTCAGAAATGATGAAGTTATATCACAGTGGAACCAAAGTAAACTTATACCCTTCCATTGATTTCGGTCGGGGCCAGCCCAAGGTGTTTCAGCACCCTAGGCCAGCCACTAGTAGTGCTTACCAGGGTGGCCACATGTGTGGACTCACCAAACCCCAAGCGCACTCTGAGCCCCAAAGCTGCCACAAAGATGGAGAGAGTAGCTAACTGCTGTTTCTCCCTTCCTCCTTCATGGGATCAGAACAGGGAGGGGAAGACAAGCTGGGCAAGCCACCAAGCCCCAAGTCACTGAAAAGCCAGAGGGAGCCCAGCAGAGCTGGCAGTGACCTGCTCTTCCTCCCCTCCCCCTTTATGAGGGCAGTGCAGGGTGGGGAAAGGCAGACCTGACAAGCCACCATAAAAGCCAAAGAGAGGGAGTGCACAACGGAGCTATCAGTTTAGTACACTTTTATCCTATGCTTCCTCCAAGGAGCTCTGAACAGTCAAAATGGTTCTCCTCTTGCTTCTGATCCCTTTATAACAACCCTGTACAGTAGAGTGAGCTGACTGTGACTGGGTCAAGTTTCATGGGCAACATGGAAGTAGGGTTACCAAGTCCATCTTCACCCCCAGTGGGGGACTTTGGGGCATCCCTGGAGGGGGTGGGGCACCCGCAACATGATGACATCACATTGGGGACGTCCGTCCCCCAGCCACATGCCCGTTGCACATGGGGAGGGCTGTCTGCACTTAAAGGGAGCTGGAGTTCGGGTGAGCAGGGAAACGTCACCTCTCTGCACTTAAAGGGAGCCCTTCAAGAGAGAAAGGAGAGGGGTGGCTATGGGTATTGGGGCGGGGGCGGGGCTTCCCCCACCAGCCATCTGGCTGGTGGCAGATAGGAACACCCTCCCCAAAGTGGGGGAACCCTGCCAAACCAGGGGGTTTGGCAACCCTATGTGGAAGGGAAGTGGGAGCTGAGGTAGGACAGACCACCTGAAGGGACAAGGCCATTGAATATACCAGAAAGAAACTTAGGTCACTTGCACCCTGGAGCGTGATGGAAAAAACATTTATATAGGCTTTGTTCAGTAGTGTAATTGTTCCAAAACTGATGGGGTAAAGAATGGGCAATTTTCTTGCAATTGCTGGAGACATTCTACACTCTTCATTCCCAGAAGAGGTTCCAAGAGTGTGACTGGTATTTAAAAGAATACTACAGTCCATCTAGAATATAATAATTTTGCTGGTGGACATTCCAATATATCCAGATATTTTTCTAGCAAAATATTAATGCTTGGGGTACCGTATTTATTAAAACTCATACCATTGTGAAATTCTCTGAAATCTTATTCTTCACTGTGCCTCCTAATTTCAGGCCTCCAGAGTACAGAGCAGACTACTGAAAAGTCCTTTGCAGTCTAGTACAAGTGAAATACAATTCTCCCTTTTTGGTCATGAAAGTGTGGCCTGCATTTTAGGACATTTATCACATTTTATTAAATATACTGATGGCATTTTACCATAGAAGCAGCCATCCTTATTATGGTCCTCTGTTGCTAAAACTGTCCTTATTTGACATGTAGCAGAATGCTGGGTATAATGAACTTTTATTTAGCCTCTTGTGCAAAACTATGTGTTCTGTTACTGTATAATTTGTATGGCAGATGCTTCTTTATACTGACAATCTGCACAGAAATAATTCCATATCTGCTGAGGCTATGTAAGCATAATTTTAAAAACCTCCTACTCTGAAATTTGTATTTACTTTCTTTGGGCTATTTCACACCATTTCATGTGAGCAAAATGGCTCTCTTTTATATCCTTTTCCACCTCTCCCTCTACCTCCATGATCATTACTTACAATATCCTACTTTAATCACACCAGATTTCCTTCTACAATCTAATTTTTGTATGTACTAGGGATGCAGTGATCAAGTCCCATAATTCTATGCACAGTTATTGAAATCAATGTGTTTAGACTGGGAAAACTCTGCATAGAGTTGGCACTGTAATCCTGTTCCAACAGTACCCATTCAGAAATATCTGAAAAGCTCCAAATCCAACTAAAATTGTTACACAACAGTCAAGAGTGTTTCGAACCTTTCCATTCTGAAGGTTAATCTTGTGCCCAGCTATGTGGTTTACATTTTTGAGACAGATGGAACTGGGGAAAGAGTGACTCAGCAGATGTTTGTGTAAAAGGTTTGTTGGCTTTGAAAGACTAAGGGCTTTGAAAGGCTGGCTCTATATAGATAAAATCCAGTTTGTCTGAGATATTATCAAACATACATGCTGCATTTTCCCTTTAAGTTGCTAATCAACAGGTCAATGTGGCCCTTTTACTATCCCCTTTGAAGGGAGCCTGACACACCATGTCTCACAGTCTATGCCAGTGATGTATGTGACAAATCTGTTCCTTTAAGCTGGGTGTCCTTTTATACTGCCCTAATCCATGCTAGGTATTAGTGCTGAAAAGAAAAGAAAAGAAAAGAAAAGAAAAGAAAAGAAAAGAAAAGAAAAGAAAAGAAAAGAAAAGAACTTCTTGTTACGACAGCTCCACAGAGAGGCTATGAATTCTTCAGTTCAGCTGGACGACACTCTATGGGGAATAACCAGCTTGCTGTCAATCCTTAAGAGGCACTCATTCTTTCCCACCTTCAAACTATGTGGTGTCTCTGGGTTCTCCACACATTTCCCCCCCCCCATGTGTAAGATGCCAGGTTCCATCCTTGACACCTCCTACTGAAAAAGTCTCTGGTAATTGGACTTCTCCAAATACTTTAAATTCATTAATTAGTCCTCTATGGTGATATACTCCACAAGTAAAAAATGAGTGCTAGGCAGGCAGGTTAAAAATGTGCTTACACATTCTAAAGCAGGGAATCAGGTTAACAGAGGAGACAAAAGTTTTTCCCCCTTGCTCCTTCCTATAGGTAGTTCTAGGGGATTAATGTAAACATTCTCCTTGTACAAATTGGCAGGAAGGCAGATGTCCTCTGCTTGACCTATTGAGTGATAGGCAGCTCACCTACCAACAGATAGACTGGAGATATACTTTATTTGATTTATTTAGTTATTTAATGCATCACACTCTCAGCAAACGTCCTGAACAGGTTAAAGACACAGATAGAGGAAGAGGGTAAAGTTTAGCCTCCCCTTTCCATGCACACATACTGTAAAACAAGACAAACATCCCAAACTCAGAGAGGGTTTCCCTGCAACACCCACTAGAATGCAGAGTGTGGCAGGGGGCGATCCTCTAGCCAATGTTATTCAACATCTATATGTGCCCCCTCAGCCAGATAGTCCAAAGCTATTGTCTGGGTTGCCATCAATATTAAGATGATACCCAGCTCTATCTGTCAATGGATGGCCATCCATCTTCCGCTCATGATAATCTGGCTGAGGCTTTGGATGCTGTGGCTGGATGGTTATGGCAGAGCTTGTTGAAATTAAATCCATTGAAGATGGAGGTCCTGTATCTGGGTTTGGGGGGAGAGAATGGATATGGGTATCAGGCTCCCCACTCTAGAAGGGGAACCTTTGGTGCCAGCTCAGAAAGTGAGGAACCTGGAAGTAACACTGGATGCCTCTCTTTCCATGGAGGCCCAGGTTACTGCAGTTGCCAGATCTGCAATTTTCCATTTTAGGCAGATTAGGTTACTGAAACCCTATCTTTCCGCCCAAGACTTAGCTACAGTGACCCATCCAGTGGTCACTTCCAGGCTTGATTACTGCAATTCACTCTATGCAGGTTTATCCTTGAGGGTGACCTGGAAATTACAGCTGGGCAGTGATGTGCCTGCTGACATTGACACCTGTGAGGGCTCACATTCAGCATGTGCTCCGCCAACTGCATTGGTTACCAGTTGAGTTTCAGATCCACTTCAAGGTGTTGGTTATAACCTTCAAAGCTTTACACAGCCTGGGAACAACATATCTGAGGGACTGCCTCTTCCCATATATGCTTCAAAGAATGTTACATTCTATGCATTAACATCTCCTGGTGGTCCCTGGCCTGAAGGATGTCCGTCTTACCTCAACCAGGGCCAGGGCTTTTTCATTCCAATTGGTGAGGCTTACAGGTGGAAAACTGTTTTTTTTTTAATTATTATTTTATTTTAAACCAAAAAGAAATAGCTACTAGACTGATTTCCTAATATGATTTGTTTTATTCCATAGTTAAAGAATTCAACTCAGGTTTTCAAAATTATGAAAGAATTATGAAGCAGATAGGGGTTTTTTTACACCTCACTAATAATGCAATTCTCATTAATTCTGTTGTTTGAGAGCTTAGTGATAGTGAATATCATACATATTTTGTGTCATATGATTTTGCAAAGTGGATTGACAGGTTTTTTACACAGTGCTTCAAGGTATACCCTGGAAATGTTGATCAGTACCATTCCAACAGAATTAATAGGCAGAGGCCTTTTACACAGAATCCACACCAAGCCACATACCTCCCCCTCCCATGATCAGAACAATTTTTATACAGCTTTTTAAAAACTACCTTAAAAATATTTACTAAAGTTTTGTTTGTTTGTGTTTTACCAGTCTTCTTCCTAGGTGTATCTAAACTTTGGAAAAAGAAAAGGCACAAAAGTAGATCTCTGTCCCCATTCCCAAAGTCACAACCTGACCAGTCACTCTGAATATTCAACTGTTGCTTGCTCAAAGATACAGTTCTAGAAAGCTGGAACCATCTTTGATTGAATCTTGAATACTGCGAGCTTTGATTATTCTTATCCCTAGATTCTGCATTGTAACCATGTATTCAAGGAAGGGATTAGTGCTTCAGCTAGCTATATATATCTTTGATTATTGGTGGCAAAATTTTCTGTAGGTTGGCTGGTCGGGCTGTATTACTGTGTACCAGTTTATCTCTTAAATTATCGATTCTCTTAAAAGCACAAGATAGTATGTCACATAATATATTCCAATTCCTAAATATGCTCTTTTTCAGTTCAAAGTTTTACTGAATGCCAGTCTGAGTTATTTCTCTCCCCCACTACCCAAGCAGAGTCTCCCTCTGGCAATGCATGGCCTTGAGATATGCACTTTGCAACATTCTCTCAGGATTTCCTCTCCTTACCAGGTTTTGTCTAAGAGATGCAGCTTCTCTATGGAAGTCTTGTATCTTAGAACAGTTTCTTCTAATTCTGAGAAATTGGCTATATGGAAGATTGTTCTTTATATAAGCAGGGTGATGACTCCCAAAGCTTAGCTGTTGGGGGTTTTTTGTACAGGGTAGTTGTTAGTTTGTTCCCTTCCTTAATAAAATATATCTACTTTTTTCCCTTTACATATATAAACCTTTTAACATGTCTTTTAGTATTGGGAAATAAAATGTCCTTTGTATATTCTTTAATGTTTATATAGATCCCCCTGAAGGAGTACTGAGCAAAATGCATTGGGGTACATACAGTGAATAAAATTTATCCCCATGGCACCACTGTTTTGTTTCTTCATTCCTTGGCTTCATTGGTGTGGCTCTTCTTCTTTCTTGCATTAATTAAAACTGACAGATCAAAAGGCTATTATAGTTATCAGTGCTCCAAAACAGTTGAAGCCTCTACAATCAGCTTCCCAAGGCCTTATCTCGCTACTTCACCTCATGATGACTTTGCTTTCTTGCAGACATTCTTTTTTCCCCCTGACCTAAAATGATTTCAGACTTATCAGTGTTCACCAAGAAAGATTGCTTGAGTGACTTGACATCTGTTTCCATACCGCTAGAGATCAGGCTCTCACCCTTGATCTAAGGACAATATTGACATGCACCAAGATTCAAATGATTGTCAGGCCTGACTGTAATCTGTATTTTGTGGAGTTTCAGTGAGTTGCTAGAGAGATGCAATCTCTGAAGAACAAGCCCCTCAACACACATGAGCTCACTGATATTTATCCTTCAAGATCAGGCATGTAGCAGCTTTGCTGATTTGGCTGAGTATCGAAGGCTAACCTAGACATAAATGGAAGTAGAAAAATACGATCCCAAATTTCTCTGGATTTAAAATGACACAGAATGGATTCATAACAACAGGGCTGAACACAATTGCAGGTTTGCAGAGTATACAAGACTCAGTTCTTTGGAGGAGATCTGAGTAAAAAAGAAACCACTGCTTAATTCCCACTTAGGCCTTCTATAGAATGCTTTATGTGACACCTTTTGTGATGCATAGTTCTTTGGGTTAGCAGTCTACAGGTATGGCTGTCACCCACTCAGAGTACAATTTCCATCTTGCATGATATGTGTGAGCATCAGTGCAGTAAAAGACGACAGATGCAGGAGGATTATAAAAACATGATTTCTCACAGATATTTCCTTGGAGTGTCAAGGGAGAAAAGGCAGAAAGCAGAGCCAAGCAATAGAGCAACTATATGTGAAGTGCCAGTGGAAAGGTGTCTAGGCTAAATAAATAAACAAATAAGGGTAAGGATACCACATTCAGAAACAGCAGCAAAAGATACGTTTAGAAAACCAGTATGGAAGAAGCAACAATAATATACTTGGAACCTTGCAAATGTAGCAGAATGGACTAGAAGCATATATTTTCCTCAAGGATACAGGTTTTAATCAGATTTTAGATGGTTGGCTCTAAAGATCATTACTGTGTGAGAAGGGTTGAATGACACATTTCTCAAGTCTCTGGCCTGCCATTCCACATGGAAAAGTAGAAATAAGGAGACCATTAAGAACAAATCAGCATTTTAATTTTTTGCAGGTTAATTTTTTATATGACTGGACAATTGCAGGAAGGGCATTCGCAAGATTGTGATGTCCAAATGGCACCTTCTCGATAACAGAAAGCTAACAATTCTGAGGAGGCAGAGAGAGAAAATTGCACAAGCATTCACCTTAATAAATTTGTACTAATTCTTAATAAAGAGGTAGCTATGGCATGACAATGACAGTGGTGAAAAGGAAGTAGACAAGGAAAGAGAAACAATAATGACTATTCCCAGGGGACTGAGATACCATCAAAATAGCTTTTGGTACTGCCAGTGATGAAGGGTATATAACATCATGTCATCTGTGATAGGTTATCTTTCCTTATATATATTTGAGTTTTCGTCTGCCCTTATATGGTGAAAATGCGCGCCATAATCAGTTGGCCGAGGGACCTGCCGGTCAGAGAGGCGGTCCCTTGCCATTGGCTGCCTTGGCTGCCTGCGTGGGCGCAGGCCCACCCACGCAGGCAGCGCGCAGCCTGACGCCCCCAGTCTCACGGCAGATGCCAGGAGGGATGGCTGCTCTGGCGGAGCCCACCTCGGGACCCGGCTCTCTTTTGCCTGCCCTGCCCATCCTCCCGGCTGTACGCCGCTGCACGCCCTGACTCACGCTTCAGGCCAGCGGGCCCGCACGGCTCCAGCCGCTCCAGAGGATAAGCGGCGGCTGCTTTCTACGCCGCGCCCCGGGACTCGCCCGCAAGCCCAGTGGGCCTGCCCTCCTGCAGCCACGCCTGCAGAGGAGCGGCCCCCGCTTCCTCCAGTGTCCGGCCCCAATCGCCCTCCAGGACGATGGGACAGCCCGCCTCCGGCCGCCCATGAAAAGAGGTGACACCCGCTTCCTCCGCGGCCACACGCGCAGCGATCTCCCTCCAAAGCCGCGGCTCCCACACACTGGTAGGCCTCCGGAAGCTTCAGATACATGCCAGCCGATGGCCGCTACTGCAGCCCATGACCCCCACAAGGCCTCCATCTAATGCCTCTCCAGTGCTGGAGAGGCGTGCCGTGGATGCTGCCTTCCCCCCGCCACGGGAGGATGGGGGGGCCTCCCCCCCACACACCAGCTAGGGCCCGTTGCATTGAGCCAGGCAACGGGCTTTGCACCTAGTAGTGTAATAAAACAGTGTTCTTTCATACAAAATTTCCATGACACCACTACTATATGCAGTTACGATCATGACTAGTAGCACCAATTTAAGATACTAATCCCAAAGGACAAATTTCCGCTCTGTGATACCACAGAAGTAACAAGTTAAGCTATAGACAATACCTAGACCTATTTTACACTTCTCTGTCTGTTCCTCTTAAATATTTGACCAAAATAAGTATGGTTATTTCCATTTATTTGATGATCATTAGTGGAAGTGTAGTTAGAGGATAAAATTAAAAACTGAATGTTTTAGGTAACTTAGTGGTGAAGTCATCAAATCAATCTGCAGTTCTGATATCACATGGAACTATTTGGGGAGCAGTGAACTATGGGCCGAACACTTCTGACAGGTAAACATACAATGTTTGACAGCTATGACCACTTCTTGCAATTGTGACCACTACTAGTGAGCCAAATATCAAAGCTGCTCACCTCTCCATTGTCTGTCTCAAATGGCTGTCAAACAACTTTGCAGCTGTGTAGTAGCTGTGATGATGGCGTTTTGTTCCCTTGCCTTGTAGGAGCTTTTGCATCAGTACAGTACAGAACTCAAGCCATTAATCCAGAATTTACAGATAAGGAAGAAGTCTGGATGGCTTGTGAAAATATAAAGGTAGCCAAGGCCATAGTGCAGTGGTGGCAAACCTATGGCATGCATGCCAGAGAGGGCATGCAGAGCCCTCTCTGTGGGCATGCACGCTGTCGCCTCAGCCATGGCCAGAGCACCCATAAGGTGGGGTTAGACCTCTGCTCTGCCTCCACTCCTCTCTGCTCTGGGCCTCCACTGCCCGCTGCCTGCCCATCTCCCATCCCAGTCCCACGGGGCCCTGGGAAGCCCTCCCCAACCCCCACCCATCTTCACAGGGCTGCGCTAAAGCATGGGCCCCTGGGAAGCCCTCCCTGACCACCCTGTCTTTGCAGGGCTGCACTAAAGTACAGGCCCCTGGAAAGCCCTCCCCAACCCCTCATCCCGACCCCACCCTGTCTTTGCAGGGCCATGCTAAAGCGCGTGCCCCTGGAAAGCCCTCCCTGACCCCCACCCCGTCTTTGTAGGGCCATGCTAAAGTTCGGGCCCCTGGGAAGCCCTCCCCAACCCCCCATCTTCGCAGGGCTGCACTGTGTCCCCACCCAGGTAGCAATGCAAAGGGTCCAGTGGCATCTTTAAGACCAATCAAGACTGATTTCACACAAGCTGCTGCTCCACGCTCACTCTTCCCTTTGCTCCACTGTACACGCAGATCTGCACTCACAGAGAGCTTTTACCTAAAAAGCCTTGGAGTGATTTCCAACAAGCTGCTGCTTTGTGCTCCTTTTCCCTTCACCCTGATTGTGTCAATTTCTTACCATGTGCTGGGTGGTCACATTTGCCTTGCAGTTTCGCCCGATTTCCCCAGCCTCTATTCAATCCTGTTTTTTGAGGATTGAGTAGATGCGGGGGGAATCAGGTGAAACTGCAAGGCAAAATGTGACCGCCCAGCACATGGTCTGAAATTGACACAATCAGGGTGAAGGGAAGAGGGAGTGCAAAGCAGCAGCTTGTGAGAAATGGCTCCAAGGCTTATTTAGGTAAAAGCTCTCTGTGAGAGCAGATCTGCGTGTTTCTCCCCCCTTCCCCAGGTAGCAATGCAAAGAGTTCAGTGGCAACTTTGAGAGAGAGATCTCCAGACTGTCTTAAAGCACTGGGTTGGTTCTGCATGTGTGTGAGAAAGATCGAGATCCAGGCTGTCTTAAAACATGTGGGGGGGGGTGAGGTGAGAGAGAGAGAGAGATCTCCAGGCTGTCTTAAAACGTTGGGTTGGTTCTGTGTGTCTGTGTGAGAAAGATGGAGACCTCCTCTTCGTCTTCTTTACAACCCCTTGGCTTATAATTGTATTTTCAAATAGCCATCCCTATTAGAACTTTACACTTCAGAACCAGTGTGCTTATTAAACCTGTGTACTGGTGATCAGTAACTACATTTGCTAGTGAGGCAACTTATCTCTTTCTCCCCCCACCAAATATTTTTGTTCTTGTGCAAATGGTGAAAATTGATATAATAAAAGGTCAGAGGGGACTTTGATTATTTTGAGAGCCAGTTCGGTGTAGTGGTTCCCTTATGTTCTTATGTCTGGGGCAGTGATGCTCTGTATTCTTGGTGCTTGGAGGGGTGTGGCACAGAGTGTTGGACTGAATGGGCCACTGGCCTGATCTTATGTTCTTATGGCCAGGGCTTTCTTTGTAAATGTGTCTCTCTGCATGGTGTTGAGGTGGCTCTCCTCTTTTGAGCTCTTAAAACACAGATGAAAATGCCCTCTTTTGGGGTTGGAAGATAAGGAGTATTCCTTGTGATGCCTTGGGGGGCGGGCATTTCTTTAGTGTTAACTAATAGTGTTAGCTATTTTTGGTATAGGGATGGATTTGTATTGGGTGCTTCTTTTTTATTATTATTTTGTGTTTTTGTAGACTCCTAAGTCTTGAACACTCAAAAATGAGTTCAGCAGAAAAAGCAAAAACAGATAGTGGAAGATCATTCCAAGAGGCCTGGACAGAGTCATTTGGAGTGATTGAACGCAATGGGAAAGTGTTATGTATTGTGTGGAATGAAAGTTTTGTGTGTTGCACATCAAGTGTCAGACGGCACTTTGACACCAACTACAAAAGTGTTGCCAAACTTGGTGAAACTGAAAGAAAGAGTTTCTTGAAGGGAAAGTGAGGCAATATCATTCCCAGCATCTTAGTTTTAGCAACTATCTTTCTAGAACAAATCATCTGACAGCTGCCAGTTTTCAAATTTCACTGTGCATAGCAAAACATGGTAAGTCCCTTGATATTATCAAAACAGCCATGTTGTCTGGGAGTAATTCCCTTTTTCATGATTTCCCAAACAAGGATAAAATTATTCAACGCATCTCTGAGATGCCACTTAGCAGAAATACCGTTAAAGATCAAGTCCAGCGCATGGCAAGTGATGTTAGCAGCTCACCACTGACTTACAAAAGGCAGCCTGTTACTCCATGTGCTTGGATGAAAGCATGATATAAATAATCATACAAGGCTAGTAGTAATTTTGTGTTATGCTGTTGGTGACACCATGAGAGAAGAGCTGGTGAAACTGGTGTCTTTGCCTGAAAAAACACAAGGGACAGATATCTACAATGCTGTGATGGAGGCTTTTTTGTCACAAGACATAAGACCAGAAAAAGTGGTTTCAATTACTAGTGATGGGGCACCTTCTATGGTGGGGGCAGCATCTGGTTTCATGTAGCTTTTTGTTAAAGAAACAAAACATCAAGTCATCCAGTTCCATTGTATTATACATCAAGAAGCTCTTTGTGCCAGGGAAAGCAGCAAAAAAATTGATGATGTCCTCACAGATGTCACAAAAATGGTGAATTACACCACGGCTCCTGCTCTGAATTGTCAACAGTTTAAAGCACTTCTTGAGGAGGTCCAGGCACAGTATAATTGTTTACTTATGTACAATAATGTCCAGTGGCTGAGCAGAGGACAAATCCTGGAGAGATTTGTAGCCTGCTTGGATGAAATTAGGCTGTTTATGAATGAAAAAGGGCAGGAATATCCACAGCTCACTGATATGGCCTGGTTTACCAATCTCATGTTTTTCTTGTAAGACAAAAGATGTTAATGTATGAGTTGTTCTTTCTAAAGTAAAACCTCAGTATTCAGGTTAAATTGCCGTGTTGGCACTTTGCGATACTTAAGTGGGTTTTGGGTTGCAGTTTGGGCACCCGGTCTCTAAAAGGTTCACCATCACTGTCATAGTGCATATAATTTGCAATCTACTCCATTAACCCACAGGGCACTGCAGTCACATGGATACTCCATAGACTAACTGAGATGCACTTAAACAATAGTAGGCCCTGATATTACTTTGGATGCACTAGAGAACCTACAGTAACATGAGAATCTCTGTGCCAAGTGAGAAGAGTTTATACTGTGGCTTATCTCCTTGTTAGCATTTCCCGAGTTTCCAGACGACCAATACCTGTGTGGGAAAGCACAGAATTAGTTCCTGGCTCATGGTCCAGATTTTATTACTGAAACAGCAGTACAGTGGCCCCTATTCTACTGAAGTAGATCAAGCACCTTTTCTACAGAAGATTTAGTTATACTTTCAGAAGTGGAAATTCATAGTATTAATGCCAGGGATTGGTTTGCCTTTGCCCCCTAGAGACAAGGAAGGCACAACATCTTATCGGGTTGTTGAAGCAGCTAAACGGGAGTGATTTGGCCTCATCTATTCTGACCACACCTCCACCACTCAAGCTCTTCTGCTGGCTGCTGAGGAAGATGGTTG
Source organism: Gekko gecko (assembly GCA_029375565.1). Lineage (NCBI taxonomy): Eukaryota > Metazoa > Chordata > Lepidosauria > Squamata > Gekkonidae > Gekko > Gekko gecko. Next base: position 55,657,238 of record JAPDNY010000003.1, on the reverse strand, counting down.
CTTTATGAGTTGCTGCTTGGACCCTATTGACAGGAGCTTGATGATCGTTGTGGGGATATTGTGGACCAAGGGTTTGAATTAGTGGGTTTTGGGGAGTTGGTGGCCACTCTGCCAGGGGAAAGTGAGAGTGGAATTGCTTTGAAAGCCAGGGGAGTAGATTCCCCTTTGTCCCTTTTGGGCAGTGAATTTTAAAAAGTGAGAGAGAGAGGGGTGATTTATTGTGCTTGGGGCTTTTAGACATGGCTTTAACAAAGGGAAGCTATCCCCCCCTTAAGAAACACCTCACTTTCCCTTTCCCAACTCCTCCTTTTCCTGCTTTTTACATGCTTTGTTAACAAGGACTTTTGCCCAGTTGAGCTCTTACAGTATATCAGAGGTTTGTGAGCAGCTTGGCTCTGCTTTACACTCCCTCCTTCCCCCCCCTCTCCCCACAGGCTTTGAGCTTGCCATTGGCTTAGCGTTTGCACAGCCACCTTCTCTGTTTAACAGATCATTAAAAAAATCATTTCATTTAACTGTAGACAGATTTTTTTAAAAAAGGCACCGTGTTCAAACAAGTTAGTTTTAGAAACTCCCCACCCACCACTCCCATGTGCTCTCATCAATCCACTTTTCTCCCTCCCCCACTTTTATTTTGCTTCTAAATTGCTGGTTGTCAATATCATTTACAAAAAGAGAGAGCCCTGTTTGTCAGGGCTTTTGCTCTATTGCAGGAAGTTTTCTTAGCATTTACTTAAAGGGCCAGTTGGATTTGAAGCACAGACCATTTCATTTCGGAGCTTTCTCTGCAGGGCTCTTTTCTGAGGGGGTAATTGAAGGTATTTGGAGTGCTTTAGGACAGGCTCAGAGTCTGCTCCGAGGTATGCAGTCACCAGTTTGCAAGGAGGATCAGTTGCTATTTGGTCAGTGATTTGATTTTAGCTGCTGCTCTGCCCTCCCCTCAATAGTTAAAAGGTTATTTAAGGAGTTCATTCAAACTATATACACACATATATAAATAAAATTCTGAATATATATTGATAGATGGATATAGACATATTACTTACTAATTAAATTTAAAAAGAGGATTTGGAGGAGGAGGAAGAGAAGCCTTCTTTTTTCAAGTTGGCTGGTAAATGCTCTCTATCTCACATTGCTGGCTCAATTGCTCTCTAGTAGTTTATAGAAGTAACATTTCAGTCTTCTTTTCTATCCGGCTGGAAGCCTTTTTTTTAAATAAGCTGACAAATGCTCTCCACCTCTCAAGTTGGAACTGAAACTCTCAAAAAACTATTCTGATTGATTCCATGCAGCTGCACATTACATACCTCTTTCTTAAAGCTGTAGAACATTGACAAGGTTGCTAGAGGCTGAACTCCTATATAATACATTCACTTTTAAATAAATATGTGTGTCGTCTTTAAATGAAAAAAGAAGGATTCTAGTCAAATAAAAAAGAGGACTGGTTGCTACTATTAGAAATTAATTAAATGGCTTGCTCCTAATTCAAACACTTGATATGGAACTGGAAGTAAGTCTAAAATGGTTAAAGTTAAAAATTATTGTTGGGTGCGTTCAGACGCGCCGTTTGAGCCGTTTTCGGCACGGCTCAGAAACGGCTTTTACCTGCGCATTCACACGCCCAACATCTGCCCACCGTACCCAGCCGTCGCTTTCTGGAGCAAACCCCCTTTGAAACGGAGTATTTTGACACCACTTACCCAAGTGGTGTTTTCCATGATTCTCCGTTTCAAGCCGCACTTTTCCCTGTCTGATCGCTCCATCCAGCCACTTCCAGGTGCTTCAACCCCCCCTCCCCTCTGGGAAGCTGCCTCCAGCTTCCGGTTTTAGTCTGCCATTTTTTTCCCCCTTAGCGGTGTGCGTTTGAGCGGAGCTCCGCACTTAAGTTATGTAAAGAAAAGCTTCAGTGGTGCCTAGTTCAGGCATTTAGACGAGTCCAGGATCTTGGGGAGGCCAGTTTCGGGGAGAAAATTTAAACAGAAGTCTTCATTTAAACTTTAAAGGGACAGGTTGAAATCGCTGTTCTGCGCACGCGCCAAACTTCCTGTTCAGGAGAGGGCTGCCTGTGCGCATGCTCAAAGGAGAGGGGAACCCCCCCCCACCTGCAGGAGGACGGCAGGGAGCTCCGAAGGAGGGAAGGAGGAGGTGAGTGTGATCGCGATTCTCCAGTTTAAAAAAAAAACGCATCGTGCCGGAGCAGTTTAAACCGCTCCAGCACGCTGTCTAAACGCACCCAATAACTTTTTTAAAATTAAAAATGATAACAAAACTATATTCCATTCAGCTTCATGTTTCTTTCCATTCTAAATAACCATGTTTGTTCCAGGATAATTTGAGGAAATTAAAAAAGAAGTCAAGCTGCAATAATTTGAAGAAAGTAAAAAAGAAATTAAGCTGTAACTATTTGAAGGAAGCAAAAAAAAGAAGTTAAGCTGTATCAAGAGGCTGACACCTTCTAACAAGAGACTGAGATACCCTGTGAGGTAGGTGGGGCCGAGAGAACACTTTTGAGAACTATTTATGAGAGAACAGCTCTGAAAGAAGTTGTAACTGACCCAAGATCACTCCAGCAGCGGCATGTAGAGAAATGGGGAACCAAACCCAGTTCAACCAGATTAGAGTTGAAGGCTCTCTGGCTTTCACAGTTCATTACATGTTTATACAGCACTTATGAGCTTTTAAAGTGCAATCTGTCAAAGTAGTACATCAGGGGAAGGGGATGGCACTGGGCATCTCTCAGCACATCGTGTGCAGGCAATGGTAGACAAGGTCAGTGGAAGACTCAGGCCAAGTTTGGAGTCAGGGTGGGTCTGCCCAACAAAAGCCACCATTATTAGCTGCCTAGCACAGCCCACCCATATAAATATATTAGCATAGTTCATGATATGACACAGAGCTGCATAAATAATCAATTAATTGAATAAACATGTTAAACCCAATATTATTGTCTTGTGTCTTCACTGAGGGGTGCTGAGGCAACTGTTGTACTTACCAGATACTAAACTATGGGTCTGGCCCATTATATCGGTTCACATGTTCTTATAATTCAGGATTTTCAGAAAGTGCTGATTATATTTTCTCTGTCCAGCTGTTTTCAAGCTAGGTTCCATAAAACAGAAGCAACCCAAAGCAGTGCTCTTGTTTACTTTGAAGAAAATGTGGCTTTAGCTTTGGGCTCTTAGCAAGCAGGATAATGTATCCAAGAATATTAAGGCACTGCTCAAGCTTAGGAAGAGATTTCAATTCTAAGCCATTACCAGCATGTAAGCTATATCTGGACTACTGGGATCTAAATGCAACCTTGTCTTCTAGCCTCATTACAGAGAAAGTAACATTAGATTTGTGTTTATATAAAAGTCCCATCAAGGTCTCATTTGTACATGCTGAGTTTTCCTAACTCAAATTATATACACTAAGATAGGGAGCTTTTTGCTGATAGCTGGCAGCTGTCCAGAGTCGTCAAACAGCAAAGGAAGAACAGAAGATGCTGAGCTGCATTTTAATTTCCACCCCATTTCAAAACAGGATATTTCTTGTCCTCCATTCATTCAAGTCAGGATCAGGGGTTTATACGTAAATCCTCTGCTCTTACAGGTACTATGAGAATTCAGCTCAAAAACTTCACTGCTTTTTTAAAAACTACATAATTTGTTCATCTTTTTAAAGCCTGCATTTTCTTCTTTCTTCTTCAGCTCATTTTACCAGAAATAGTATTCCCTTGTGTTCTGATGTTTTTGTTTTTCATTATTTTTAAGTTCAAACAACTTTCACTATGATCTTTTGTCATTATTATTTGCCTCATACTCTCTGTATTATTCTTTTTCTTTAAAAACATCTTTTGCTATCTTTTAAAGATTATGATTCTTTACAAGTATATATTATATATTTTCTTAGAAGGTTTAGGTGTGGTGTAGTAGTCATATAGTAAGAAAGTTTATGATGTCATTAGATTATGTGCACTGGTGTGGACCCACTGGAGATTTGCATGATGGAAAAGAAATGCTATTCCTAGAAGGAAGAATATGAAGAGATTGGATTTATACCCTGCCCTTCACTTCCCAAAGGAGTCTCAGAGTGGCTTTCAATCTCTCCCCCCCCCCCACAGATACCCTGTGAGGTAGGTGGGGCCGAGAGAACTCTTTTGAGTTCTCTGAAAGAAGTTGTAACTGACCAAAGGTCACTCCAGCAGTGGCATGTGGAGAAACGGGGAATCAAACCCAGTTCAACCAGATTAGAGTCTGCGCTCCTAACCACTACACCAAACTGGCTCTCCGAGGGAAAAGGGAACACCTGGGACTGCCTGAGTGGAAATCTGTAGAAGAATGGTGCAATCAGCTAAAATTGCCTCCCTCTTCTATTTGTGGAATCCCTCCATTGGATCCAAGCCATCATCTTTAATATAAAATATCCATTTACTCAAACTCCTGGTAAATTCATCTTGATGAATGCAACACAGATTCACTGAAATGTATCCAAGTTTCTGATTACTGAAATTGTTTGGGTGTTCCCCAGGCCAATTCGATACATAAGACCACTTATTCCTGCAGCAGGATGATTGTTCAAAATGGGTAACATATCGACACCACAATGTACAATAAAATCTTCAGATAATTCCTTAGCACAGTGTTTTACCCCACTGTGTTATCCATTCTTGTTCATGCGCACAGGCATAAGAAATGTTCATATTTAAAACAAGAGAGTAACAAAAGGCCAGAGTACAATTGATTTTCTGGTGAACGGCCCAATGTGGGTTACACATCTCACAGCCAGTGTTCCCTCTAAGCTGCACTAGGGTGCACTAGCACACAACTTTTTGGCCTCCAATGCAAACATTTTTGTTGTAGCACAGGGCGATTCATATTGGCAGCAGAACTTTCCCTCAGCCACCACCTTGGCAGGCAAGCCAAAAAGAATCCCCTTGGCCCCCTTTGCAGTGACAAGCTGAACCACGATGGTTCACTCATTGTGGAGTTGTATGGCTTGGTGAAAACAGGCATTTAAAGGGACAGTCCCTTTAAGTGCCTTTCCCCCTCCACTGGAAACAATGGAGGATGTGCACCTTATTCTGGGGCCTATAGAATTGGACCTACTGGTCCAGTCTTTTGAAAACCTGGGGGGGGGTTGGAGGGAGAGGAACCAGTAGCTATACTGCTAATTTGTTGCCTCTACCTCAAAAAAAACAGCCCCCCCCCAAAGCCCCAGATACCCCAGGATCAATTCTCCATTATAGCATTGCTCACAGCTTTTATGCTATTGGATGTTTTGGCTCACAATTTTGGCTCATCACAGTCAACAGCTTAGAGGGAGCATTGCCAACCACCCTGCAAGATAGATTAGGCTGACAGTGACTGGCCCAAATTCACCCAGCAAGCTTCCAGGGCAGAGCAGAGTTTCGAATGTAGGTCTCCCGTGTCTTAGTTGAACAGTCTCATCTCAGTTCTATTTTTTTTTTAAAAAAATAACAAATATATTCTCCAGCCCATACAGATCCTTTGGTCACCATTTCCTTTTTTCAAGACTAAACAGATGGCAGGACAAATGAGTTAACATGAAGTGCATTTTGGAAGTTGTACTGTACTGTACTTCAGCTCTGAACTGTTCAATTAAATTATTTCCCCAAATCTTAAGCCTTATCACAGCTCAGATCTACTACTAATGTCTACAGACAAAAGGTGTTATTACCACCCATGGAGCATGAATCCCTTACCTCCCTTTAGCCCTGCAGCACAAAATGCCTCCATAAAACTGCTCTTGCATTGAGGACCCTGTGACAGAAATGGCCTGCTCTGGCCTGCATGCCTGATTCTGCCCTGCCCACCTAGGGGTTCCCATCTCTCTGGAAGGGCTTTTCTTCTACACTCAGGGTAGCTCACCATCACCACCTAATTGCTGCTGGGATTTCCCACTGGGAGGAATAGTCACTTGCCAATTGCCCGCCTTCTCCCTGGCTCCCCTCTTCAGATAGCATGTGGAGATCTATGTGGTATACTCACAGCATCAACAGCTATAATGTATTTATTAAAAAGGAAATGTTTACAGGCATACTTTTAGCACAGCACCAGATTGCGCAAGAAATACAAAAGAAATTGGTAAAAAACACAAGTCCTCTATCCCTTTCTCTATACATGCCCTATTAGCTGATAAAATATAGGACAGACTCTTTAGTTTAGATGTTCTAGTTCACTACAGAATTTCCAATTACCTTGAAGCTCCTTTTAGCTCTCCAGGTGAGAACATGGTCAAAATGGCTGCCTGCTCCAAAGGAGAGGTCTGCATCCTCTCAAGCACACAGCGTCCCAGGAAAAGAAGCCACCTTCCTCTTTCAAGGAGATTTTATCATTTCTCTTATTACACCCACTGACAAAGTCATGCCAGATCAAAGAAGTGTTTTCTGAAAATTCTAACCATTTCCTTCCTGTTGTTCCTGTAGCATTTCATTCCTCCAAAAATTTATGTTCCCTGCTTGAAGGAAGGAAAAGAGCTTGACCCAGCCATTATCTCTCCTGTCAGATCTATTAGCATTTGTATGAAGTATGGGCTATCTGGAGACCAATTGCACTGACTCCCCCCCACCTGGTTTCTGTCTGGGGGGGGACTTTTAAAATGCCCAGTGGAGACTTTTCTCCTTGCCAACCTCCCAGGAGAAAATGCATTTCTTCACAGAACCCCAAGAATGGTATGAGTGGGGAATACATTGAAATCTCCCACTACTATTCAGGTGGATCCTTTATGGGCTCAAAACCATTAATTTTTAATAGGGGAATATATGGGTCAGTTGTAACTCATGCCATGAGGAGGAGGAAAGAAAGGTAAGAGATGTGGGTGAGAGATTAGCCTATTTGGAGTTCTTTACCCCTCTTCTCGCCTGCATTCACCGTCTAAATCTCCTCAGTATCTTTGTATGGAATTCTATGAGGAATAGGACATTAAGACCCTTTTCACATTATCATTCTATTTCAGATGGTATCCGTCATTGGCCCATTCCGAGTAAAGCAATACAGGGACAGGGCTTTCACACAGCAAATTTCCTTCCATTAAGGAGCCATCTCTGAAGTGATCTGGCCATTTCAAACAGTACCACTTTCTTTCCCCTCCCCCTTTCACCCTGCTTGCACATTATCTTTCTCAGCTTTTTAAAAGGTTCCAATGTGATTGTAATAGCAGCACCATAGAGATGCCTTAACTCTCAGGATTATTTACAGTCCTCCCTCCCCAATCCACCACTCCTGGCTATGTAAATGGATTTCTCTCTTCTCCTGTACTCACATTTTCAAACAACAAAACCAAAAGCCCTTTGCAAGCCAGCTGAATCATCAGGAAGCAAAAGGATCCCTGTGTGAATTTTGAAAAGAAGAGCCCCCCCCTCTGCACATGCTTTCCAATCAGCAGAATAAATTCTTTGCATCACTCAGCTGCAATCAGGAGGAGAGAGGGCAGACTTCCTAGAAGTTGCAGAGAGCTGGCTTGCGGATCAGAAAGCATGCATGGAGGGAGAGAGAGGGAGGCTCCTCTTTTTAGAACTCACACAGGGAGCCTTTTGCTTTTTGATGATTCAGCTGACTTGCAAAGGGCTTTTGGTTTTGTTGTCATTTGAAAATGTGAGTATAGGAGGAGAGAGAGCTCTGTTTACATAGCTAGGAGAGGTGCTTCGGGAGGGATGATATCAAAAGAGCCTGAGAGTCAAGGCATCTCTATGGTGCCACTATTACACTGACTTGCTATATTTGTTTAGCATTTCAGTGCTCACATTAGAACCTTTAAGAAAAGGCCAGGGAAGATTGTGTGTGAGTGGGGTGAAAAGGGGGGGGAGAAAGTGGCATTGCAGGAAGCACTAGGGGCATTTCACACAGCTTTCCACAGCGATTCAGAAGCAGAAGGAGGGTTTGAAAATGGAAGAAAGGCAGTTTTCATCAGCAATGGCTCAGGCACGCTTCCTGAATGGGACACAACCAGGACTGTATGAAAAGGTAAATTAATCCCGTTAGCAGTGAGTTACTAAAACAGATCTGCCTGAAAGGACAGAGAAAATCTATTAGTAACCAGTTCCTGAAACAGGATAGGCTGTCTGAAAAAGGTCAACAATAATGAACTATTTTAAGAAAACTGAATACTGAGTCATACACACACGCACAAACACTAGCCAGGCTTTCGGATGAGGCAACAGATGCCCATAGGACATCGACCTTCCCCTGCTTAATCTGCCCAAGCTGCCTCAGTTTGTATTGCCTATACCAATTTGGTGCCAGAGAAATACCCCCCCACACACACACACACATTGTTGTAGCATGTACTGCAATTAGATATTATTAAGCTGCCATCAGGTATGAATCCAAGCACTGAAATATTTATTCTGAGGAAATGTTTTATGTTTTTATGATTTTTAATTGTTTTATTATGTGTTGTGAGCCACCCTGAGCCCACTTGCGGAGTAGGGCGGGATATAAATGAAATAAATAGTTCCGTCCATTCTAATTATAATAAAACTGCACATGTACAGATTTTTTTTAAAAAAAATACTTCCCCATCAGTTTACTTTACTTTGTAAAAAAAATCTTTACTTCTGAGTGATGGACAAGCTAGTGTCTTGGGGCTCGAGCAAGTACTAGGACAGTGCCAATGGAACTTGCGAAGCCTTAAATACAACTGGTTTAGACTGGTTATATATTATCACTTCATTATGTGTTTTGTTTTGTTTTTGTACAGATATTTATGCTAAATACTCAGGCAGTGGTTCCTCTGAGAAAAGTTGTAAATAAGAAATAGTTGCTCATTAAAAACAGCTAAATTTCTAGAGAGGCAACCACAGTACCCTATTGGAGCAAAAACAAATATGTACCTTGTGGCACATTAAGGACTACTATAGCAAGTTTATTTTAGCAATAGCATCCATGGATTAAAGACCACTTAACCTTTAAAGTTTCACACAATCCCTCTTTATTTTATCTAAAACTCCATAATTCAAAATTTAAGGCATCAGGGGCTTCTTCCGTTTTTTCATATAGCCCAACTCAGAATAATTTTGCATTGTGCTTATTTCAGAAGCTCTCAAACTCAAAGACATTTCAGATGCAAAATGGAGACGCAAGTGCAGACAACATGAAAGAAAAGACAACATAAAAGAAAAATAACACATGAAACTCAACAGTCATTTAGCGGGGTTGCCCAGCAACCCCAGTAAACATTGCTAGAGGAGGCAGCTGTGAAGGCAGCCACCAGTAAATATAAAACTGGGCATGCAGAGAGGATGGGTATGCTGGCCGGAGGGACCTGCCAACTGGCTGGGGAGGAAGGAACAAGGTGGATGGCAGAAGAAGTTGCTGCAATCCATAGAAGAACCCAGCAGAAAATGAGGTAGTCAAGAGCAGTGCTGCTACATATACCACCCTCCCCTTGTGGCCCTGCTTTGCCTTCACCAGCTAGGAGGTGGAACAGGCGGAAGCTAGGGCAATCGTGCTGCTACTTCTTTTCTCTCCTTGTCTCCCACACTTGGAGATATAAAAAGATATCAAATCAACTCAACTTTTAAAATGGAAGAGTTTTTAAGAACACATGGTGAAGATTTGGAAACTGAGGAAGAAACAGAAAACACAGAAGAGGACCAACAAGAAGCACAAGGAGCAACTGGAAAAACTACAAAAAACAAGGAAAACTGGAAAGGATACAATATCCCAGATGGTTACAAGATTTAAACTGAAGAACAAAGATGACAACAAAATCAAAGATGGATAGAAGAAGAATAAAGGTAATCTCAATAAATGTTAACGGATTGAATGCACGCCGAAAAAGAAGACAGACTTTCCAACAATTGGAAAAGATGCAATTGGGTGTGATATGTCTAAAAGAGACCCATATGAAACACTCAGACCAAAAAGCTGCGAGGTGCCCAGGAAAGCTGGGGCGGCCGGGGCTGGGTGGGAAGGGGGTTTTTCACGGGGGGGGGGGCGGAGGGCATTTTGGCACCCCTGCAGGGCCGGCGCCCTCGGTGAGCGCCTAGCTCACCTAGTGGGCGAGCCGGCCCTGATCCCAACAGACTGGAAGTACAGACCAATGGAGAACAAGATGGGATGATGATATTTTGTCCCAAGGGTACAACCTCCAAGTTGTCTGGTTGAGTATCTGTCAGCACTGAAACAGTGGAGAGGACTGGGGTCAAGAGTTTATTGGAGGCATGTTGATCAGATGGTTCAACCCTATGGGTGGTCAGTGTTTGGATCGAGAGACCTGTGATAACCAATGGTGTGACCAGTGTCGGTGCCAAGGACAGCATGGACTTCAATTATTTTTATTTCGGCCCTGAGTCTCCAGATTTTACTGAATCTCCCTCATTGCTGGTTGGGAAGGTGGTGTAGCCTAAAGCTGCCCTGCTGCTTCTGCTCAGTTTCACTCCCTGCCAATCAGCTGTTAGGTTTAACAGCTGATCAGAGGGGAGGGAAACTGACCAGAAGCAGCAGGGCAGCTTCCCTTTCATTCCCCAGCCCCTCCTCCATCATCAGGGGTTCTGGGGAAGGAAAGGGAAGGTGCCCTGCCACTTCTGGTCAGTTCCACTCCCTGACAAACAGCTGTTAAACCTAACAGCTTCCCCACTGCTGCCAGGGGGGGGGGAGACTGGGGAAGGAAAGAGAAAGAGAGAGAAGGCATGCCTTCTATCTCTTTCTCCCCTTCATTATTCCCCACCCCACAGGATGTTGGGTAATCTAATTAAGTTCCCCATTCCCTGATCCATCGCCCAGGCCCTTGCCCCACCAGCCAAAAAATTCTGGCTATGCAGTTTTGTCAAGGAAGCTCAGTTGAAGAGAAAAAGCAATGAGTGTGGACAATCTGGTGGTAAAAAAGTAACTAAGTGGGAGGGCACTTTCTCCTCAGGTCCAGGCATACACAGTCCATGCCTGTTCCCCAGAGTTGGAGGGGGGAAATGTTAGAGCCTAGCTCTAGTATTCTCTGAGGTTGGGTTTGTATGCAGGCACTTATCCCAAGTGTGGGACCACACAGAGACCACAAAGAAGATCCAAGCATTATGGCCACATGAAACTACCATTACTTTTAATGGCTTGTGTGCTGTGCTGCACTCAACACCCCATTAAATGAATGATGGTTTTGCAGCAATAGTGCAAATTACATGGTACCCACAGGGTCTGTGTTTGAGAAAATCAGATTTTTTTGTTGTCAGAAAACAAAAAGGTGTAAAAATTAGAACAATTTGGGAAACCTACATCCTGTTAAATTACAGTTGAGAGCTCCTTATACAAACCCCACATGTCCTTCCCCTGTACCACCCCCATGACAACAGTGTGATCAGAAAATTGTAGCATCACAAAGAACACTTCCTTGACATATTCTTTAGAATGCTCTCAGCTCTTTTTTTAGCTCACCCTACAGTGTTTTTATTTTGTTTTCTTTCATAAGTGTAATTACATGCATTTCATAATTGTTTTATACTCTCTAATTACAGGAATTACTTTTCCTAGTAAGAGAATAGTATAAGAACTGCCAAATCATAGAGTGATTGAGAGTCTTGAGATGTACATAATGTGCAAATGTACAAAAGGACTTGGAAGATATTTGCTTTGTTCTTTTTATGATGTAAATGAAATAATCTATATCAGAGGGGGGGTTTTGTTTAAAAATAAATAATTCAACAAACAAATACATAAATAAAGGCACTAGTACTCATAGGTAAGGCTACACAAATCCCCCCCATCAGGATCTGGGAGAGTTCCCTCCCCAAAAAAGGTACTGGTACTTGATACCAGTGAGTACCAACAAAAAAAATCCCTGATCTATTTATTTCTACTCAGACAGTCAGTTCAGTGCCTTTCTGTCCTTGAAATGCTTGCATATTTGCTAGTTTATAGATTTGCAATCGTATTGATATTACAATGAATTGGACATGTTGTCCATTTATTTAAAAATTGTACTGTTTTATTTCTTATACTGTTTGTATAGGAAAAATACTTTCCTGGTTCAGTCATACTAGGCCCAAATGGCTTAGTTGATAACATGTCCTTGTGAATTGTCACTTGCACCAAATGGCATGCACAGATGCCAGGCCTAGATATACATTTCAAAAGCCACTTTGGCACCTCGGAGGGGAAAGCCAGACATTGAGGCTCTTCCCAAACTTCAAAGCCCAGTGTATGTGCCTTCCTCAGCATAGGCATGGTAGCTAACCACACCTCTTAAGTCCCTTGCGATTGGATAAATGGCCATATCCAGTTGTGACGGAAGAGGGAGGGAGTGGGGATCACCTATGAGAACTGAGACAGAGTTTTCCTGAAAAATTAGTTTCTTTCTAAGAATTAGTCTCCATTTGGATTACAAACCTGCAACACTGAATTCTGCTAGTGGGCAACAAGCTGGCCTTAATTGCCCACTGCAAGCATGGCTTTCACCTTGAAGATTCCCTGGGTAATGGACTTTGTTCTACCTGGTCACTGGACCAAGGATTGGTAATTATGATATATGTTTATGTTTAGTAAGAGCTGTATAAATATATAGGCTTGTTCTTTGTTTTCTAATCCTTGCAAGTCTCTTGTCATATAATTGCTTTGCTTAATAAAGGTCTTATATAGATTAAACTGATCTGATTTTGACTGATGTGCTGTAACTGGATCTCTAGGGCTAAATCTCGTGGCTTGGGGCTGCTCGCCTAGAAAGCTACTACTGTGTGTTAATTATCTGCAGCTCTAGCCCAGAGCGGATAAGTTGTTAATTCCCAGAAACCTGGCAGGAGGTGGGACCTATTCTCCTGTCTGAGTTGGGAACGTCCTTAAATAGGTCCTGGTGACAGAATACTGATCTCAGTGTTCCTGAAGCATGTGGGTTTTTCGTCTCTCTCACTCCTGAAGGGGTGTGGGACAGATGTGAGATTCTCCACGTGCTGGCATAGTAACAAGGACTTGCACCTTTCTTATCTCCTGGACTGGAGGTGAGAGGGTGCAAGAGGAAAAACCTTGTACACTGTTTATAGGCCATATTTATTATGGGCTATATCCATCCTGTGAAAAGCACTATCCTATATTTTTAAAAGTGTTGGGAGGTAAGGGATGAAAATTAGCCTCTAGTATATATGCTGAGGTATATTTCACGGGTATCAGCTAAAGTATTGGATTTAGAGCTAGAAATTCCCATGTTCAAATCTCTGCCCATCTGCAAAGCTCACTGTAGTCCAGACTAAAAAGGCGGTACTGACCATAAACTATTTCATGAATTTCTTGGAGCAACAGCAGGGCACAAATGTAACTAACATACCACTCCTCCATGCGAGGAATGATTTCCACATCTGAATCAGCTCCATGGGTAGGAGAGGTTAAAATTAATGGGAAAGGAAAGTCACCATTGTATTCCTAGGGGACATATGCACAATTGATATCTTCAGTAACTTCTGTTTGCTTTCCTCAGTTGCCTAGAAGCTACACTTGACTTTTCTACCAACTATGTGTGCCTACTTGATATCAAGTACATTTTGACAATCCCCTTTCCTAACAGTTTTAGAGACAGGAGCTTATTGTGATATGACGGATATCCTTTTAAATGTAATAATTTGCATATAATATTCTCAAAATATATATTTTGAAAGACAGTCTGGCACTCTCTGGTGAGATGTAATTCTGCCTTCATGTCATAAATGGATAAAAAGAAAAAAAAAGCTCATTATGTGGCAATGATGGGTTAAAAGACACTCAGGTGAACTCCAGGTATTTTCTCTCTATTTCTCAAACTGAATTTCCTTCAGTTATGCCATATAGCATGACAAATTATTAAATAGCAAATGATTGTTCAGTTTCAGGTGGGTCACTGTGTTGTCTGAAGCAACAGAGCAAAGTCTGAGTCCAGCGGCACCTTTAAGACCAACAAAGTGTAATTCTGGGTATGATCTTTTGTGTGCATGCTCTCTTCATGAGATGCATGGAAACAGTTTTCCTCAAGCCTTACATACAGGTAGAGAGAGGGTGGGGGGAGGTGAAGGTCTAGTTAGAGTCAAGATGCATAAGTAACTGGGTGGTAAGTATAGCTGAGATTGGATCAAAGCTGTTGTTAAGACCTGTGAATGGCAGCAAATTAGCATACAAATACAAGAGTATACCCACAATTGAACTTTGTTGGTTTTGGGAGGGTGGCATCTGGACCCAAACCTAGTTCCCACGTCCATTCATTAACAGTATTTGTATGCTAATTTGCCACCATTCACAAGTCTTAACAACTGCTTTAATCCAATGTCAGCTATATTTACCACCCAGTTACTTATGCATCTTGACTCTAAGAAGATGCTTTTTATGGCAGAAATGGACAAACTGACAAAGAAGCTTAACACTAGAGAAGATGAAGGATTTTTTATAGAATGGAAAGAGTTTAAAGACTATCTCGAAACGAACTGGGATGTAAGAAATAAGTTACTCTGCTTTGATAACTATTAAGAATAGAAAAAAGAAAGTAATGATTGACAATTAAAGTGTTACCTAAGGGTTAGACTATATGTATCAATATGTTTTAAAGCAAGAATTGAATATGAGATAAGTTTTTATTGTTGCTGAATATTGAATGAAACAATAAGCGGGGCAGAGCATCGCTGGAAGCCGGGGGGGGAAGGGGATAAATGAAAAGGATGTATTCAAAAGTACTTTGAGATATGGAGCATGTTAATATATCCTGTTAATAAAAGTTTTATAAAAAAAAAAAAACGTATGCATCTTGACTCTAACTAGACCTTCCTGGCAACTACCCCCCACACCTGTATGTAAGGCCTGAGGAAAACTGCTTCAATGTATCTGATGAAATGTGCATGCACATGAAAGCTTATACCCAGAATTAAACTCTGTTGGTCTTAAAGGTGCCATTGGACTCAAACTTGGTTCAGTTATTCAGTCTGTTTAAATGAATAATCCCATCAGTACAGTAGAGGTTCTACATCCTTAGCTTAGGCAGTACTGAGCATTGCTAAACCATGATTAAGCTCAGCCCCCTCAAGGATTAGATCACAAGAAAGTGAGTCATGTCTATCTGTCCAGTAAGGAAGTGTGACCCCCCACATTTATGTGTATAAAATATATCATATGAAAACAATTAGAGATTGAAGGTCTATTTCTAGTACTTGCCATTTAGATTTACAAGGTCCTGAATTTCAAACTACATACAGTATATCGAGGGTTCCCAATACTGCCTTGGCAAATGCTGGGAAAGTTGGGGTGGGTAGTGCCTGAGGAGGGTGGAATTTGGGGAGGATGTGTTGTCATTTCTGGTTAATACACCTGTCTGCCTCTCATGGAGACCATTTTTCCACCTGCTTTTTGGTTCCTCAAGGGCCAGGGATGCCAGTTCCCTGGTGGAGGTGGGGGGTCCTCCAGTTTTTTGGGCTCCCCCAAGATGCCAGCCAGCTGGACAGTGGGGGAAGCCCACTCACACAGCGCCTGCTCTTTTCAAGTGAGGGCCACTCACTCCTGCCCTGCAAGCAACGAATTCATGGCTTTCAGGGCAGGCATGCGCAGTGCCCACTTTTCCCCCTACCATTTAAAGGGAAGGTTCCCCTTAAATGGTTGGGGGAAAGCCGGGGGCATGCATACACAGCATTGCATCTCTGACACAATTACATCACTCTGCATGATGTCATCATATTGGGGAAGGCCCCTCCTCCTCCCAATGTGCCCCTCCCAAATCTGCCCACTGGGGAGAAGATGGGACCTGGCAACCCTAACAGGGGCAGAAAATTGGGGCTAGTGGGTAGTAATTCCCTGTCCCAAGCAAACAAATGGGAGGCCTTAAGTGTGTCATTAAGCCCTTAAGTGTGTAATTAAGCCCTTGTTTTCTCTTAAATGTTTTTAATCTCCATGTAAGTCTAAAGATAAATATATATCTTTCAGTGAAATATGCCTTCTGTACTGCATCCTGAAACCATTTTTTGTTGTTTTTACCAATACAGTTAATTATCTTCCTAGGTACAAAGCAAAGAAGAGGAAAATAATCAACTGGAAGAGAGTGGAATGGTGGCTATGATAAGTTGAACTTCCATTTCATGAGTGGCTTTGCGGCCAATATTAATCTGATCCCTTCTTCCATCCTTAATTGCATGGATATTGGGCTCAGTGAGTGGGAGAGATAATATCTTCAGCAGCTAACCAGCTGAAAGGCTTTGCAACTTTCAGTCTTAAATGAAAGACTCTGGGACAGCTCTGTAGGTGTGCTCTCGCCACTGAAATCTCTGTAGTTACTGCATGTCTTGTGCTTCTACCTCCAGCAACGTTTGGCAGAGCAGAAACACTATACCTTTCACGGCATGATTGTATTTACAATATTGACACAAATCCTGCAAAACATTAGTTTCCCAGCCACATGGTGAAATCTTCACCACAGGGGAATAATGATAAATTACCATTTATGGTGAAATTCTCCAAAGAAGAGTGCCCTCTAATAGTTTCTTGCTAAAAGGCAATTATTCACTTCAAAACTTCCCGTGTGTTTTGTTCTGTAAATTATGAGGTACATAAGAATCCTAATGCTAATCATTAAAATATACATCTAGATATACAGTTAATACTATTTGACTAAGTTTTCCCAGAACAAATATATTTATTTAAGTCATCATAAAACACAGTTCATCCAGTCAGACTAATGACTTTATCTCCAGTGCTATCCCCATCTATTCATCTGTTTATCACCATCTATTTAAAGTATTTACCTGTAGTTCAATATACTGTAAAAATACAGAACCCTAAAAGAACCATATTCATTTTCTCACTGAAATTTAGTAATCTTTAGGGATGCCTACTACCATTTGTTTTTTTCCTAAGATATGTACTGTCCAATATTATCTGGAAAAAATAAAGCAGAGAACAGAGTCCTGTTGTTATTTTAAATTGTGCATTCA
This sequence comes from Gekko gecko, assembly GCA_029375565.1. NCBI lineage: Eukaryota > Metazoa > Chordata > Lepidosauria > Squamata > Gekkonidae > Gekko > Gekko gecko. The sequence goes on along the minus strand of JAPDNY010000003.1, from coordinate 55,640,380 downwards.
TTCTGTATTGACATGAAGCATTTTCCCTTGCTGAAGATGATGATACTTTCTGAGCATGACATTTAAGCCTTTATCTAACAATAGAGCAAGCCCTGGAGAAACAACAGTTCCCAGAGTTAAAGCAAAACACTTTAAAAAATGACACAGTGAATGACACAGGAAAATTAATTTCAAGTATAGATTTAATGTACAAAAACACATTTTTAATAGTGGTTGAACAATTTTCTTCCTATTATACACTACATAAATTGCCACAATTACCAACAAAATGATTATAATAGTCAGGAGATCAAGGCTTATAGCTTAAATTATCCAGCAATTTCCTTTTCTGCACCCATGGATGCAACTTGTTCCTCATCATGACACAATCTTGCTCCAAGTCTCTGTGGAGCACCCATGGGGGGAAAAACACACACACACACACAACCTCGTAGTTTGAGCCCCAGCCAAGCCTTAAAACTGTATTTGGTGACTTTTCACCTCTCATTCCCCTCATAAACCCAACCTCCATCTCATATACCCCAAAAAACCTTTCCCCCCCTTCTTTCTCTCTCTTAAGGACACCACACATACATCCATGGTTGTGCTCCACTTGGACTAGTTCTTGGTAAACATGTCTACCTTAAAATCTACTGCTTCCACTGAGCATCAGTTAATTGATCTAAACTGAATTGTCAGATTTGTGTATTTGAATGCTTTTTTATTTCATTCCTCAAATGAAATTTTGTTTCATTGCTCTCAATTTTTGTTTACTTTTCTCTGCCTTTGCATCTATCCCTGTATTGAATAAATATCAAACAAAACTCAATTACAAGGTTCCCCCCATCATTCAAGATTGTACCTGTGCATATACAGATTCAGGACTCGATCTAAGGGTCAGGTATAGCATGTGTTGAGGTCACACATGTGTATGCCCCCAATTTTGGGGCATAACGTTTTTATTCAAGTAAGTAACTAGGAATATCAAATGTATAGTCATATGTATCTATTGAGGCACTTATTCTGAACACACAGGGAATAAGTAAATTGTCATTCTGATGTCTTTTGGGGCAGCAGAAAGTGAAACCAATCCAACCGAACACATCTGATTTTTTTCTGGGTGTCATTAACATATCTACATAAGGAAGGGTAATGGAAATTACATTCTTAGCATTTTAAAATTATGTTAAAATACAATTTGTTTGACAGTAGTTATTGTAAATTTTTAAAAGTGTCTCTTATATGTGTTTCTTGCTTTTGCAAAGGGGCATTTATGTTGTCAGTAGACCACTATCTGTGCATATTTATTAATATTTTTTTTCATTACTAGCAATTATGTTGCTTAAAAATGTTTCTTGGATTTTTCAAATCACTGGAAAAAAAGTAATCCCATTGCTACCATTTGGGGTACCAAAAGGGTGATAGTTAATTAACGCATTCACGATTTCTGGTTTAAGCATTTTGCTGCTCGGTCACATCCCCGTCTCACTCCAATGGGGTTGTGCCGAGACTCGGCTGACGGGAAGGGTCCGAGCAGGTCCCGGACCCTCCCGGGGTCTCTGTAGGAGACCCCCAGCCTGGAGAGCTGAGGAGAGCCTCTTCCAAGGCAACGGCCAAGGAATTGAGGCTCACCTTTATCTCCGAAAGGTTCCGTTGCCGAAGAGCCAGCATGGCGCCGAGAGACGACTACTGGATCAGTGGGCACGATCAACAGCTGCTGAAAAGCTTCTAAAAGATCTCCAAGGCTGCAAAGCGTGAGTCAAGCATTGTTCAGGTGATTTAAGCAAACAAAAGCCTTGGTAATAATTAGAAGTGCCTAAGGGCAAAGCGGCAGGGGGGAGGGAGATGCTCAAGAGTTCACCCCCCCCATTTGAAACAACACAGTTTTAAAGCGATCTTTAAGAACAACCTTGAATTAAGCTATGCGCATAAGAGGATTGGCGAAAACAAAAGCTGCAAAATAAAGAACAGCAGATTAATTTCTGCTAACTTTTACTTTGTTTTGGGAAACTCACTTCTTGTTGATATTATGGCTGGGAGAGGGCGGAAGCCAGGTCTGGAGAAAAAAAACGTCAACCGGAAATGGTATACCAATGACTCCCTCCCATAACCAGGAAGTAGCTGCAGAGATGTCTACATTGCTGGCAAATGCACTGCGCCCCCTAATGGAGCAGATGACTAATCTCAACGAGAAAATGGATAATTTGCAAAAGCAGATGACTCAAATGGATAGAAGGACCTCAACAACGGAAAAGACTTTTAAAAAAATGGAAAAACAGACAGAGTATTAATAAAAGAGCGGATGAAGCAGAAAAGGAGAGACTCTCCAATAAAAATCAACTAATACAGCTACAGCTGGAAAGATCTATGCACATTCTACGATTCCAAGGGGTTCCAGAAGAAAAGAATGAGGATTTGAAGAACATTTTATCAGAGACTTTGGTTCCAATAATGGATTACAAACAGGAAGACTTACTGAAGGAGATGGACTGGGCCTACAGGGCTTATCCAGATTTCATAAAAAAGAATAAACTCCCTGGAGAAATATGTTTGGAATTCACGAGAAGATCTACCAGAGGTCGAGTACTAAAAGCCACGCAGGGGAACCCTCTAAAAATTAAGAATGAAGAAATAAGGATCTTGAAGGATATCCCCTTCGAAGTTAGAAAGGGGAGGAAACTCTACAAGGAGCTTACTCTCTCTCTACAGAAGAAGGACTGAGTTTTAAATATGGAGACAGAAAATACAATATTGACTCTGTTCCTAAGGCTAAAAAATTTGTGGAGCAACACTTGAATCCAAAGCAGCACAACAAAGACAAGAAACCGAGAAAAGTTGAGGAGGAAGAAGAGGAAGAAGAGAAATCCTACTCACAGGATTCAGAAAGCAGTAGTCCAATACTCTTTAGTTCTTCAGGCACATCGGAATCAGAGAAAGGAACAGCCGCTCCCAAACCCCGAGGAAAGAAGAAATACAAGAAGAGACCCTAAGACCAAGATAATCATGGAAGATGCAGTTTTTGATTAACTAAGTGGTTTTTACAATTTTTTACTTTTATAATTTTTTGTTAACTTTTTTATAAGGCTCTGTAACACCAGGTGACAAATGATACAAATGTAACCAGATCGTGTCACCTTGTTAGTCTTTCCTTCCCCGTGTCCAGTAGGTTTCCCCCCCCCTTAGAAGTAGGGCTTAGTTTCCTTCCCCCATCCTGGTAGAGTTTTTTTGTGTATTAGTTTTCCCTACCCATGTCCCATAATTTTTTAGAGGTAGAGATTAGCAACCTTTCCCCATATCCCGTAGTAAAGCAAAATCAATAAAACCCCCTTCGAGGGGCATTTTAAAAAAAATGACACATTCACCATCGAAACAAGTCAAACACACATTAGCAATATTTGTATATTGACCTCACAATGAAGTACAAGGTTGTGCCCCCACTTCTGTGTATTCAGCACAGGGCTATTTTTGGGCAGGAACACACAGGAATGGAGTTCTGGCTGGCTCCAGAGTTGGCCATGCCCACTACAGCCAAGTCCTCTGCATGTGTGGCTACAGAGGGAAGGACTGGAGAGCGACCCCCTCTGGTGACTCCAAGGTGGGTGGGCCAGGGGGCCCCCGAAAGGATCAAGGAAGCCTTTAAATACCTCCCCATGCCTTCCCCGGCCTGTCCAAGGGCCGGCTTGCCCAGGCTCCCTGCAGCTACAGGGCACCCAGGCAAGCCAAGGAAAGGCATGGGGCTGTGGCCTAATATGCTAATAGGCTGTACTGTTGGGGTGTGTCCTAATATGCGAATGAGTTCCTGCTGTTGGTGTGGCCTATTATGCTAATGAGTTCCTGCTGGGCTTTTTCTACAAAAAAAGCCCTGATTCAACACACCAACAAAATGGCACTTAAGTACATAATTCTTATACGTGTCCACAGTATGAACTCAAATTCAAAACCTAGTTTCCCATTTCCACAGTTTTAATATAGTCCTGAGAAATCTACAAAATATTCTATCTTAGTCTAGATCCAGTTACATTGTACCACAATAAATTTCATTCAGTGAAAGACTGTCTATGCTCTTCTGCTGAGAAGTGCTGATTAGAATACAGTTTAGAGCAGAAAACTTTGCATACATTCTTCTGCATGTCCAGCAGCAGTTAACTCAAAACAACTTGAATCGATACAGAACCAATCTCTTAATACTGACAGCTAACATTTGAATGAAAATGTGTTCTTCTAAAGGTGGTATCTTTGCAAGCAAAAGACCCCTTCTAAAAAAGTGTGTAATAAGCATAAATTGATGGACTTTTCAGCCTATTTTAAATGTCGCATTTATTTATTTAAGATAAATATTTAGATCCCCATCTTTCCTTGTGATTCAAGCTGGCTTACAAATCAAAATTAAGAAAAAAAATCATAAATTTACAAACACAAGTTTACTTACAAAACAAAATCACATATTATACCCATTTCTCAAGAAAGACATACAGTTTATACCATGTTAAAAGCCCTAGCTAATAAAATGGACTCACCATTGTGGTATAGTACTTCCTGAGGTTTTGCATTCTAGGGCTTGCATCCGGGATGGTTGAACATTGGCTTCTAACATGGAAGCTGAACTTGGGAATTCATTGAGGGAGTTCTAGTGGGAGCAGGAAAGTACTCCCATAGTCAGAATCCCTCTCCCCCAAAAAGAGGGAAGTGTGCTACAGATATCTATAAGCCAATATGAGAAGCCTCTGAGCCAAGATAGGGAAGTTGCAGTGCTTGATGCTAAATGATAATTTTAGTTATAGTGGGTGATTCAGAAATGTGAAATGGGAAAATCACTAGGATACAGTCATTCCTGGTTATAAGCTCTACAGACAGGACAGGGAGGGATGTGCTGGGGAATGTGTTGTTTTGTACATCAAAGACGGCATAGAGTAAAAAAAAGCTAGAAAATGTTAGGTGATGAACTCTCCAACAGAATTTTATGGGAAGACATAGATCCTAAAGGTTACTTAAAAGTGGAGATTTTGCCTCCCTGATCAAACCCTTGAGACTGATGTAGAGATCGAGAAGGAATTAAGTGACGTGACTAAGGCAGAGAATGTTGTGATACTGGGTGACTTTGACTACCTTCACATTCACTAGGTAAACGTTTTTAAATCATGCTGTCAAAATAAGGTTCCTAGACACCATAGATGTGCACTAGGGGTGTGCAAAAAAACATATGGTATTTTTTGGGTTCAGGTATAATGAACCTGAAAAATATCAGTATTTCCTGATATTCTTGAATCCCAATACTGGTATGGTATTCAGATAATATTAGGGAATTCCATTTTGTTTTTTGCTCCATTCTCTATGGGGACCAAGTTTTAAAAAGATTGGACTAGGGGGTCCAATTCTATGGGTCCCCGAAAGAAAGTGCCCCCATCCTCCATTGCTTTCAATGGAGTGAGGGGAAAGGTCTCTTTGCATGCCTGGCATGTCTTGGAGAAGGCATGTATGATCATAGGGTTAAAGGCATGGTGACATGCAGATTCCTCAAAAATTCATGGGTATCTGTTGAGAAGGACAAAAGCAAGATGAAAAGCCCTGCATGTCAACCTGATACAAGAACCTTGGGGACCAGAACAGCAAGTCGGTAAGCAAACCTGGAGCAAAGGAACAGGTAAAACACCTCACAGAGTACTTGCAGAATTAAAGTCAAACAATGTGGGATGGTGGAGATGACATTTATTTTGAAGATTGAAACTGTGTTATCAAACATGATGAACTTTCCCCTTAGAAAATAAATTGGGTGTCAGTATGCATGCTTCTGTCTCTACCCTGATTCAGAGAAAGAAAGAAATGACACAGAACTGAGTGAATAGGAAACTTGGATTGGAGACCCTTTAGGGGTCCTTTAGCCACTGATAAGTAACCATGGGAACAACTTCATATTTAGAATATTTTAAGGAACTTAGCTTTTATTAGGATGTCACAAGACAGTGGTAGGGGGGCTAAAAATGTTACAGGCTCTGATGTATTAAAATGTGCTACCTCCCCTTTCCACTGTGACTAATAAAACATTCTGCTGCCTTACAAAGAATGTTTCTGATTTTTTTGTAGTAAATCTAGCTCATCTTTCCACTATTAGTGGTTTGTCTTGAATATGGCAGTCTTCTCTGTTATTTATTTGTTCTTTTAGGTTTTATTATTTCTTATATAATTTTTCTTTAATAAATCATTTCACTTTCAGTTAAGCATTGAGTTTGTATGTTCCTTATTGGTTTGCTCTTATTGTAAGAGCCCTGTTTCCACACTGCACACTGAAGATAGCAGGTATGTACAGAGTAAGGCCTTTCCCAAAACCAGGAACAAAAAGGTTTTCCCATACCTGCTATTTGAGATTGTCTTAAAATTGCAGATGCCAGGAATTGAGGGGGAATTTTTCCAGGCACGGCATGCTCACTGCCACTGAGCCATGTCCTCTTTCAATACTTAACACACATACTTGGCCTAACCTTTTCTTTATTTGAGGCAGGCACTACCATAACCGAAATCAAAAGTTCCCATAGATGTAAGGGTGAGCAGCTGTTAGCTGTAATTTCCCACCGACCCCTCAAATGAAACACTCACACAAGTCATGGGTTAAATTGGGAATTTATTTATGCATAAGCTGATCAGTTAAGTGTGGGTTGCATTGTGCCTGCAAATCAGCTTCCTTAGGGCAAACCACCCCGCTCAGAGCCAGGTCTGGAATCCTTCTGTACCCATTTGTCACAGCCCGCACGTCAATGCGTAGAAGAGATGTGGGAACACATTCCAGCCCATGACTGCTAACCCACTAGATACCCAGTTTGAGGACCCCTCCTATCATTGATATCTCTAGGTGCTTGCCAAAACAAATAAACCCCCCTCAACCTGTGCTTTCCCACCTTCCCAGAAAGGACCTAACCAGGTTACCAGGCCTATTTATGCCATGCCCCCTTGGATCATGTGAAGCAGGTGAAAAAGGCCCCCACCCAGCCAATCAGAGGGAGCCCAAAAAATTCCTGCTCAGCTTCAGAACCAGTGACTGGCTAATCCCACATGATCCGTAGCTAAGGGTGGGTGGGTGGGGAGCTCGTCCTTGGCTGAAATGGCCAAGGAATGGCTGCTGCCCCCAACCTCAACCAGCCAACTGTCCTTGATAGGCCAGTGCTCCCGCACTGGCTCCTAATAGGCTCCCCAACCCTCATGATTTCCTTCAAGGATATGGTGGTGGGCAAAATGGGCAGCCACTGATCTTTACTTTAAAAAGACCTGTTCCTAAGGGGATGGATAAACACCAAAATACAGTAATAACAATGAGCAAGTTAGATCAGACTAAAATATCTTCTCCGTGAGATATTAAGATACAAAATTAATTTTTTTTATTCTTTTTTTATTGGTAGAAACTAGTCACTCCCCACTTTCTTTTTGGTTGTATCATTAAGAAAACATACATTTGGGAAAGCTCATCTATTAGCATGTTCATAGCCTGGGGAACTCCTACAAGATAATGACTCAGCCCTATTCCACCTTCTGGAGTAGATATAAATTACCCGCCTACCATTTTCTTCTCACCTTGACAAAGAGAGTACTCCATCTTTCTGTGTTATACCTCTGAGGATGCCAGTCACAGCTACTGGCAAAACATCAGGTCCTACAATGCCAAGACCACAGCCAGACAACCCGGAAAATCTACAGTAACTAACAAAGTTAATCACTTTAAAATCCCCACAGATTTCAACAGCAAGCAGTTTAGCAGGTGCTTAACTCTCCAGTTTGAAAAACAGAAATGACTAAAGGCTAAACACTGGCATTGTCTGGTGCATGTGGGTGCCACCAAAACAGCTGCTGTGTATTATCTTTGACCTTTGAACCAACTAGGACAATTTGCTTCAGCAGGAACAAGGAAATACAAAACATGATGGCCATCAGGACATTGATAATTTCTATTAGACTTTACGGTAGGAAAGTTAGATACATAGATGGCATCTGGGGGCAACAGTGTCTTTACCAAATTTGACCTGTTTTAAACTGCATCACAGAGGTTCTCTCAGACTGACCAATGGACTTACCATGAACTTTCCCCACTGGGCCACTTATCCTTAGGGGCCACGAAAGCTAGTGTGCCTACAGTCATTGTCATTGTTCCTGGGACTGAGCCAACTGGATGCCATGGGCTGCTGAGCGCGTATACAGCAGAGCCTGGGAGGTATGATTTCATGGCAGTGGTAACTAGTGGTTTGGACTGTGGGCTCACCTCATGTAAGAGCAGAAGCCCCACTTAACCGAAGTGTGATCCTCGCTCAGAGGAACTAAGTTCTGCACAGCCTCATGAGGTTTTTCCACAAAGTTCATGAGTCCCCTCCCCCCACAGCAGGACATGTACCGCCTCCAGAAACCCAGACAGACAGGGGAAGGGTCACAAGATGAACAAAGAACCCTTGCACCTGTACAATAGCCTACCTCTATTGGATAAAGATCTGGCTCCCACCACAATGGGGAGGGCAAACATTACTCTCTTGAGATTCTGTCCTGGTGCTCCAGGCACTGTTCCCTTCTTTATTACTTTCTGCTGAAATGAAGCAAGCTGAGTCAGTGGAATGCCTACCCTTGGTAATCTAGGCAGCCAAGGGAAGATTGAAGATAGCACAGCTGTTTGGACCAAGCATGTCCGATGCCCTGAGTCCAGCTTATACAAGGCTCTTTAAAAGCGTGACATGACCCAGGGCCAACTGTTGCCCAGCCCTCCTCAAGGATCCCTTCACTGAGACAGGTAGAGCTGCTGTACATCCCCAAGTCTGCAGTCCCAAGCACACTGACACCACTAACAAAGCGGGACTTAGTTCTAAGTAGACGTCCATAGGATTTGTGCTGCAACCCCTTTAGGAGGCCTGTGTTGGACTGAGAAGCAGAGCAAAAGGACAATGAGCTACTATGATGTATTTTTTTTTCCAGGGCCATTTTAACTCCCTAGTCTGTCCCTGGGCTCTGTTATGAAGGAGCCCTGATTATGCACATGGATTTCTTGTGTATCACACCCATTTAAAACCATCAAAGTCAGAATAATTCAGGAGAGGGATTCTTCTTTCAGCCCCTGAAGCCAGTCACTGGGAGATTCTATCTAGTATGGAAATTAATGGAAGAAAGTCATACCACGTGAAAAACATGAAATGAAAAATAAATCTGTGTGTACCATTTTTTGGCATTAGTGATGTAGAATGAATTCCCTTTCTGTTTGTATCACTGAATCAGAAAGACCAAAAGTTAAGTATTATTTCATCACATTCCTCCATACACAGTTATTTCTGCCCAGATACAGTGCTGATTTCCCATCCTTCCCCTTTTCATAACAGTTCCTGAAAATATCAAAAGATATCACAGAACAAGATTCCTTGCACAGAAGACAGCATTTGTTTCAAGACATTTGAATCTATGCAACAAGTAATCTAAACGTAATTTTCAGTGAGTCAATTAAAAAAAAATCAATTCCTGTGCCCAGTTTGCATGCTTAAACACAACTGATATCATTGAGTTTGGCATCACTTTTACATAGCTGGGGGAAGGAAGGTGACAGGCAATGTTCCCACTAAGCTGTGGAGTCTTGTGAGTAAAAATGCTACTTTGTGAGCTACTGGCATTAAAGTGGTGAGCAAGCAATTTGACTGCTGCATAAAGTACTTTGCTCTGGAGCCATCCTTCCTGAGCTAAGACAAAAATGTGTGAGCCAGAGGCTAAAAAATGGTGAGCTAGCTCACACTAACTCAACTTATAGGGAACACTGGTGACAGGGTATATAGCCCAATCTCATCAGATCTTGGAAGGTAAGCAGGGTCAGTACCTATGGTGCCCTTTTAAAGAGCCACCATGACAGCTATTTTATGGGAGCTCTGGACAGCTCATAGCCATAGCTGTGGGCCATGGAGCTCCCTGCCCCTTGTGCAGATAGGCACAAGACACCAGGAACAGCCAAGAGGCATGCACTGTGCATCTTGCTGCCTTCAAAAGTATGGGAGGATTCCTATGTGTGGGTAGAAAGCTAGCAAGAGGAAGAGGTAAAAGATGCCTGCAACTCGCACCCCTCCTTATTTAAGGCCATATGGGGGGAGGGTATCAGTATCTTTCCCTTTACATAAAGAGGTCTTTCAAAAAACATGCTGTTTATCCCTGAAAGGACTCTTCTTGTCATTTTAAACATGACTGTAATTTGCATTTTAACATTAAATATACTTAGAATGGCTTTGCATGTTATTAAAGGAGCACCACCATCCAAATATGCAGGCCACTCCTACATTTGACTGGTTGCACACCTTGGAATGTTCAGAAGGTAACGAGATCATCTTCCTCATCCCCAGGACAAGTTATGAGGAATAGCTTACACATGACCTGGAGAAGTTGAAAACATGTACAGGTTCTCCCAAAACTATGGTGCAGAGGAAATCCCCCGTCCTCCCAAGTAAGACATATTTCCTTGCAAGCAAGTTTATTTGTATTTTTTAAAAAAAAGCTATTTGAAAAACAAGGTTTGACTTCTTTTCCAATAATGGCACGTGCACGAACTTTAAAAATAACTGTGGTGAAGTTTTTTGAACCCACTTTTTGGAGGTCAGATTTCACTATTCAGCCTTGTAGAAATTTATCAAAATATACAAGCCTTAGACCACTCCAATAAATGTTCGCATGGAAAAATTCCATGCACAGAATGGATGGTAGAAAACCCTTAGTATGCTATACAAAATCCTTACTATGCTATCGTTACTATATTATCCTTACGATGTACAAAGAAAGTGGAGATATTTTTTCTCTAGAGAGCAGAAGCAATGCATCTCTGAATTTCTGCATCTCACAGAGCAATTGTGAAAATGAAACAGAACAACAAAAAAAAAAAGTAAGGGCAAAATGACACTTTTATCTCTGTTAATACTCTGGTTAGCTAAACATCTAAACCACTTTTCCCTGCAAGTTCTGATACCAGAGACACAGAAATGTATTTTTATATATATCGTACATCTGACAGGAATAGTAATGTTACACATTTTTCCCCCCTTCTCCTATCACTTCTGCGCACTGCAACCTCAAGAAAACAGCATCAGCCTCCTGACAAAACCAGGCAGCCAAAAAAAAAAAAAAAAAAAAAAGCAGAAACAGTTTAAGGGAAAGGATGGGAGCCCTTAAAAGCAATCATATCTCACCATGTTGCAATTATGCTTGGGCTTGCTTTCCAATTTTTTAGGCAAGGGGATTTAGTTTGAAAGCATCCAGAGCTCCAAGTTTCATTTAGCTATGCCTGAGAGAATATATTCACTCCGTTAATTGATCCATCCTTTTACCAGTCCAGATGAGTGGGTAACAGGGGATCTACATTAGATAAAAAGAGTATTCATATTTTAACACACTAATGGTGGATTGCATTGTCCATGTGAATAAGAGGGATAATTTAAGACTTCTGATTATTATCAGAATACAGGATGTGGGATCAACCACGTTTCCCAATCCACTCAAAAGTGAAACAGAAATATCAAAGAAATAAGCTGTTGGAGTATTAGACTGATAAAAAAATATATGTAACTGCTTCTACACAAATATAATTTTTTAACCAGAAAACAACAATAACAGTTTGAATATGGGTATGGGAGTGGTGGTAGGAAAGCTCTCTGAAAGGGGTTGCAGGCATTTCAATTTCTTTCAGAATATCCAGGCACATTAAACTCATTTGCATACTTAAAACCTGACTGCAAAACATTTTTTCTCTACATTCCACTACTATTTAAGTAACTGTTGACTGCTCTTTTGTTCCTATTTGCTTGGATCCCAACAGCTATGTACAGAAGAAGGGAACATTGCTGCTTCTCCCTGCCCACTGCAGCCTGTTGCACTTTCCTGATGAACCAACCACTCCTGAGATTAGTAAAGGTAAAGGTTTCTCTTGCTCGAAAGCTAGTTGAATTTGACTCAAGGGGGCGGTGCTCATCTCTGTTTCCAAGCCGAAGAGCCAACGCTGTCCAAAGATGTTTCCATGGTCATGTGGTCGGCATGACTAAATGCCGAGGCACATGGAACGCAGTTACCTTCCCACTGAAGCGGTACCTATCTATCTGCTTGCAATTTCTTGCTTTCGAACTGCTTAGGAACACATGAACTGAATGATACAGAATTACTGGGGAGGATTGGAAGGGTGCGAGTAAGGACTCTGCAAATAGATCTGAAGCTTGTACAAAAGGAGGGATTTCCACAGTTTTAGCCTGACGTTACAGCCTGTTGTGCCACATTCCACTTAGTTCTAAAGACTACAAATGGAGCATATTGAGAAAGGATAGGCAGCAAAATGAAGAAGAGTTGGTTTTTATCTCCCACTCTTCTTCTTTAATGTATCTCAAAGCAGCTTACAATTGCCTTCCCCCCTTCCTCTCCCTACACCTTGTGAGGTAGGTGGGGTTGAGAGAGTTCCGATAGAACTGTGACTAGCCCAAGGTCACCCAGAAGGCTTCATGTGGTAGAGTGGAGAATAAAACCTGGTTCTCCAGATTAGAGCCTGCTGTTCTTAACCACTAGACCCTGCCCTTTTGCAAACTCTACTCTGAACACAGTTCTTAGGAATCAAGGGCGTTTTCCAGATTGCCTTAATGTTTCATTTTCATTCCCTGATATTACCTTCCCCCACTTGTGTCCAGACAACTTCATTAACATCCCTGTGCTCTCCTGATCTCCCCCCCCCATTCTTTCCTAAACTAGTTTTTCCCTTTCTATTTTTCCCATTGTGAATGAATTTGCAAGACAGACTCTTGGTCAGAATTTTATTTTCCCCCCCACCTCATGGATTGCTGCTGAAAACCTGCCCGGAAAGGCCCAGTTTGGACAGAAACGCTTTGTTTGTGTGTGTGTGTGTGTTTGTAGAAAAAGCCCAGCAGGACCTCATTAGCATAATAGGCCACACCCATCAGCAGAAACTCATGAGCATATTAGACCACACCCCTGACAGCACAGCTCATTAGCATATTAGTCCACACCCCATGCTACCAGAAGTGTGGTCATCCAGCCACATCCACCTTTTGCTTCTTATTCTGTTTATCTTGTTTGTTTTCAAAATCCAGCAGGAACTCCTTTGCATGTTAGGCCTAATGTAGCCAATCCTAATGAGTTTCTGCTGTTGGGTGTGGCCTATTATGCTAATGAGGTCCTGCTGGGCATGGGCAACTTGGGAGCCAGCTGGAACTCTGTTCCTGTGCATTCCTGCCCCAAAATAACCCTGTATATATACATATATTTGCATGCCATATATACAGGGCTATTTGGGGGCAGGAATGCACAGGAACGGAGTTCCATCTGGCTCCCAAGTTGGCCATGCCCAGCAGGAACTCATTAGCATAATAGGCCACACCCAACAGCAGAAACTCATTAGGATTGGCTACATTAGGGGGTGTGTGGCCTAACATGCAAAGGAGTTCCTGCTACAAAAAAGCCCTGGGTTTTGACAACAAACAAGATAAACAGAATAAGAAGCAAAAGGTGTAGGGTACCTGCACTGAAGCAAACAGTCAGTCCCATTGGGAGGCCTGACATGAGCTTGTGCAGCTCTGCTTAAATGGGAAGCTGACTCAGAGTCAATCTTCAAGGAGACTTTTGTGTGTGTGTGTGGGGGGGAATTCTGCAACTCCGTTTGCTTAAAAACTGGCTCTTGAGATGGTTATCACAATGCAGAGAGAGAAAGAAGATACACATATTAATCGTATGCCTTTGTGGCAGAAGGGGGAAGGAGAGAACAATATTCTGGCTACTTTGCACGCTCTGGATCTTGTCTCCACCCCTTTTACACCAGAGTAGATGTACTGAAGCCAATGTGGCTACTCTTGTGTAGGAGGATCACGCCCTGCCCATGTCTTCCAAGGCAGGCTTGGGTAATGCTGAGAGCTTCATCAAGTTGCACCACTTAACTCTGAAGTAAGACTCAGGGAAGGGAACCAGAGTGAGGAGGGGCTTACATGGAGCCTCTCTTCCAAGAAAGGGCACAGACACTGGAGACTGGGGCACACTAGTCCTGGAAGCATGGTGGTGTGTGATGGACAGGGAATGTACTTTAGTGGGGATTGTGCAGCCCCCTTGAGGTTGCTGAAATGTTGCAATGCTTTAGCATATGTGTGCGTGTGTGTGCACACACACACAGAAAAAAATCCAGAAAATCAATCCTCAGTGTGAATGTGAACAGAAAGAACTGTGGTGTGTGTGTGTGGGGGGAGAATGAAAAAAAAAATGTAAGTGCAAATTGATTGCATTAATACCACAATCATCAGAACTGCTAAAACACCCAAGAAAACCTGAATGGCAACTGCAGTCTGGAAAACACCAAGTACTTGACCACATGACCCACAATTCAGCTGAATTAGGTATAGATATAACAAACTGCAATAATATTTTTCCCCTTTCAGTTCCTCACCCATGATTGTGGTAGAAGCATGGACAATGGGGGAACATGGGAGTGATGCTTTTTATGGGCCAAATAACAGGTTATATTTGGTCCAGAACGGCCTAAGAAACACAGTTTAAGAATTTAAAATATTTTTTTTTTAAAAAGGTACTTAATTTTTTTCCCTATAAACCAATAGATGGTGATGGTTCCAAGTGCACTACAAAAAGAACAGTGTCTTGGTATTCTTTTTGAGAACAACGTTCCTTTACTTTGCCTCTGGATGATCTGTTGAGGTCCTGGAGATCCTGATATATCAAAGCAATCTAAATTGTGCACATCCTACAACTCTGTGGCCCAATTCTACCTCGTGTTAAACAGCTGCACAAGTTTTTTGGATTTTTTTACCATGTTAAAACACAGAACAAAGTACTGCTGGTGCTGGCTCCCTTATGTGGACCCCTCTTGCATTTTAATAGCAACAGAGTAGAATTTGCTGACAGACATAGAACTGCTAAAGTAGTCCCATTAGAGAATGATGAGTGTGTGGGCTGCCATTCTGTCACTGATATCCTTAAATACAGAATGAAATTCCTGCTACTTAGGTATCTAGCAGATGTTCTGGGCTAGACACACAGATATAGCTTCAAATCTCATTAAGATGGTGGGAGATTGGTTGTGCGTTGGCAACAGCAGATACACAATGGACATACTTTGGGCTGCACATCACACAGCCCAGCCAAGTGCTGATAATTGCATATTGATAATCCACTAGTTTTAATGTGTTAAAACTTTTGCAGTTACACAGTTCTAGAAGGAAGGGGCAATGTACAGCAGAGGGAAAGGCCATTGTGCCACAATTTAAGGAAAAAAGCAATAGCAAAAATATTTTAAAGATGTAGACTTGTCAGCATTCACCTCCACAAGATATAATATCATAGAAGCCCTAATGTCTTGGCACTTTCCAGCTCTCCCATTGGCTGTGCTGTGTGCTCCATCAGTCATTGGCCTGTCAACTGCCACTCGAGAGTACTCGTGTGCCATTGGCTGGGTGCTGGGTCCACTCGCCTGCCCACTGCCAGCTTGGCCACTCTTCCCTGTCAGAATAAACTGCCAAAACAGCTGTCTCACCTGATGAAGACAGTTTTGCTTGGCTCCTCTGTGACTGGCTGGCTACTGAGGTGGGCCGCCGACCATCAAACCATTCTCTTTTCCTCCTACTGTGGGGCTAACTTTCCCCTCAGTGGCTGTTACTAGGCAACCAAGTCAATAAAAGACAAAGGCAGGAGGCCCTTTCCAGGCCAGTTTGACCTTTGTGGGGAACTCATTGGGGCCAGTCCTGACTAGGGTTGCTAGTTCCAGGTTGGGAAATTCCTGGATGTTTTGTGGTGGAGTTTATGGAAGCCAGAGTTCAGGGAGGGGATATGCCTCAGCTGAATAGAATGCTATAGAGTCCACCCTCCAAAGCAGTTATTTTCTCCTGGGGAACCATTGCTGCCAATCTCCAGGTGAGGGCTGGAGATGACTCAGAATTAAAATTGCTCTCCGGATGGCAGAGATCAGTTCTCCTGGAGAAAATGGCTGCTTTGCAGGGTGGATTCTGGGTCATTATACCCTGCTGGGGTTGCTTTTCTCCTGCTTGGGTCCTCACTGCATAGAAAGACTGTCCTTTTTAATCTAGGTAGAGGCTGCAAGGATGGGGGAAATGGAAAGCTGAAGTTACAGGGGCAGATAAAGGTAGGTTGATGGTTGGCTGGGAAAGAGATAGGATTGTCAACTCCAGGTTGAGAACTTCCTGGAGATTTGAGGGGTGGAGCCTGGAGAGGGTGGGGTTTGAGGAGGGGTGGGATGTCATGTATACTGCCATAGACTCCACCCTCCAAACCAGCCATTTTCTCCTGGGGAACCACTGTTGCCAATCTTCAAGTGAGGGCTGGAAATCACTCAGAATTAAAACTGCTCTCCAGATGGCAGAGATCAGTCTCCCTGGAGAAAATGGTGGGCTCTGTGTCATTATACCCTGCTGAGGTCCCCCCCACCATGACAGCCAGTGTGACGTAGCAGTAGCGCTTCAGAGCAGGGTCTGCCAGACCCAGGTTCTTCCTATGGAAGCTGATTGGGTGATTTCAGACCACTCAAAGACTTTCAGCCTAACCTACCTCACACGGTTGTTGTGCAGATCAAATGATATGAGCTGCTTTGGTCCCCATTGTGGAGAAACACTGTACTTGTCCTAGGTAGAGGCTGCAGGAAGGGGGGGAGAAATGGAAAACTGAAGTTGGAGGGCAGATAACAGTATGTTGATGGTTGGCTGGGAATGAGATAGGATTACCAACTTCAGGTTGGGCAATCCCTGGAGATTTGAGGGGTGGAGCCTGGAGATGGTGGAGTTTGAGGAGGGATGGGAGCTCAGACAGGTACAATGCCATAGACTTTTCCCTTCAAACCAGCCATTTCCTCCTGGGGAACCATTGCTGCCAATCTCCAGATGAGGGCTGGAGATCACTCAGAACTAAAACTGTTCTTCAGATGTCAGAGATCAGTTCCCCTGGAGAAAATGGTGGACTCTGGGTCATTATACCCTGCTGAGGGTGCCACAGCAAATTGATACTGAGTGCCTAAGGCCATGGCACTGGTCCAGAGCCTCTTTCTAGAGTGCATTGTATTTATTTCCATGATGGGCCTTATTCCTAGTCCTGTTAATAAATACTATGGCTGAGTTCAGACTGGCAGTTTGAAGCGGGAGCCAGTCATGGCAAAAAAGCCTCAGAACAAACTGTTCCAGGTTTTCCTGGTCACACTGCGCCGACCGATGCAGGAGTATACCGGGAAGAGGTGCACGGGAGCATTCAGACTGTTGGCCCAGAGGCGCAGCTGTAAACAGCTTTTCCCTGGTAAATTGGCATAAGTGCATCCGGCCAATTTGGGGAGGATCCCATTGCACCGGCACAGCATTGGGCGGTAGAGCAGAGCACAGCCAATCATATCGCTGCTGCTTTATGCACAATGCAGGTTGCTCCCGGCTTTTCAGGTTGGCGTTCACACTTCCCAGAAGTGGAATGAAGTGGGATAAATGGGCTCTCAGGGATTTGCTACTGCTTTTACCAGGTATCTTTTAAATGTGGGAGCAAAGCAGAACAGCACGGGTTGACTACGGATGGGGTATGCCAGGCAGATGTGCCTGTGTGAACACCCCATTTAATCTGCTTGTAAAACATGGCAGAAGCATGGCTATAGCGGGACAAACTGCCAGTCTGAACTCAGCCTATCATGCAGTGTAGAGTATTTAATTGATATTGGACAAATACAATCTATACAAACCAAAATAGTACAAGAATAGCATAAATGATATTTTATGATATTTATGCTATATACATATAATTGCTATTAACAGTGACTGTGGGATATCACTGGGTGGCCATAAGCTTGACTATGCAACTGACCAGTGTGATCCACAGCCCACTGTGACTTCATTGTTAATCTATGGTTGTTAGGGTTGCCAGGTCCTTTTCTTCTGCCAGTGGGAGTTTCCCAGGAGTGTGGAGGCACATTGCCATGTGTGATGTCTCTGGTGTGATGACATCACATGGAAGTGACACCATCATGCTGGGGATGTTGCATGGCAATGCTCTGGTACTTTGGGCAAAACTCTATGGTTACCTTAGAGTTTTGCCCAGAATTCCAGAGAGTCACTGTGTAATGTTCCCAGTATGATGATATCACTTCCTTGTGATGTCATATCACCAAGCATGTTGTGCCTGGCTGTGACTGTTGGGGTGGGCCTTCCTCCCAATGGCCAACTGGCCAGCAGTGGGCTGTAGCCCATGAAATCAAAAGATTCTCTGCTCCCTCCTAGGGGCTGGCAGCAACCTTTATGGGTGTCAAAATGCAATCCATCTGCCACTTTCTGATGTATTATATGATCAGACTACATGATTGCTGCAGAACTATGTGCTTAAATCTGGTTCTGCCCTAAACACATATAAATCTGTATGGGAAACTCATTTTAACAGAAAAATGGATGACTGAGTGTGGAGTGCTAGTTGTTCTTCCCCAGCCTACTGTTTTACTCTCCTCAACTGTTCCTAGGCTTTTTTTTTCACCTAGCCAAAGTGATTTCCAAAGTGGATCCCAGATGAAGGGAAACTGAGCTTGGAAAACAGACTGTGGAAGCTGAAAATGAGAGCAATGGAAGTATTCAGCACTCTTTACTTGTGTATTTTTTTAGTAAGATGTCACACACTCACAACTTGTTTTATATGCCTGATTGTGAACACTGAAATGTTGTTGTTGTTGTTTTTAACGGGCCTACTGCTTTTGTTTGAGCCATGTATAACTACAGGAGGAAAAAACCTGAATACATTGGCAATAGAGGAAGCACAAATGACCTGTGTCAGATGCATAAACTGAATTTACAGTGGAACCAACTCAAGAATGCCAGTTCTTTACAATTATTGTTCTTGTTCTTATCTGTTTAGCACAGAACCATGACTGCAGCAAAGAACTATGTACTGTATTCAAAATTAAGATTATGATTTTGAAAGCCTCATTTATAATTTTTTAGAAATCAGAAGATGACAGTATTCAGGGTTCTTGCTCAGTTCAGAAGCCTCCAAGCCTTCTCATCACAATTTAAGTCCCATTTGTCACACTTTCATATCATATTATTAGAAAAGTGTAAATTGGCTTTTTGACCCTCTGGCACATGATAAATTTTCCACCCCTTTAAGAAAATGCACAGTCTGTCAAATGATGTCAGTCAAAACTACAAAAGGGGGGGGGCACAGTAGAATCTCTGACATATCCTATGTTTCATTCTGCTTTCAGCATACTGTAGCCAAGTATGTGGTGGAATGACCCCTCATCCCACAGGTAACATAAAATATTTACCAGAGAAAATAAATAATTTGCACTTTGCTCAGGTTCATGCACAGGTCTAGCATACTCTTCCCAGGTAGACAAAGACAATATAATGAGTTTCTAAAGTTAGCTTTCAATTGACTTGACTTGGAAGGTTCCAACAATATGCTAATAGTGAGAAGTAATGAGTCATACTAGCCTCTTTCACCTTAGTGCTCTAAACCGGATGTTATCTCTTGTTGGCCTGGTTCTAAGTAGAGATACAGGGACAGAGGTTTCATACAGTGAATTTCATTCACTTAATGTGCTGTCTGAACCTATCTGACCATTTCAAACAGCATCATACTTTTCCCTCTCCCTTTTTCACTGCACAATCTTCCTCAGACTTTTAAAAAAACGTTCTAAGTTGAGCACTATAGCGCTAGACCAATATAGCACTTCAGTGCTGCAATGGTACCATTGCGATACCAATGGCCTCGACATCATTTAGACTGAGGCTGTTATTAGCAACTTCTGTCACACCAATCACTGATGCCCTGAGCACCTGCTGCTCAATGAGCTAATTCTCTCCTCCTGTATCCATTTAACAACAGCTCAACTTAGAACGTTAAAAAAGGTTTGAGGAAAAATTGCATAGGGTGAAAAAGGGTGGTGGTGGGAAAGTATGGCACTATTGGAATATTTTAAACAGCACACTACAGCAATTCAGAAGCTCAAAGAAGAGGTGAAAATGAATGAAAGTCATTTACCTCAAGAATAGCTTAATCATGCTTTGTTGCCCTGCAAGGCTTTTGAACCTCTTTTTGGACTGTAATAAAATAATAAACTGTGCCAGTGCGTGTATAAGGGACTGAACCACATGGTAACCCACCCAGAGGCCAGCAGAGACTGCACCCACGCAAGAGACGCTTCTCATGACCTTTCCAGCAGCTCCAGTGCCCAGCAGAGGTTACCAGCCTGCTCCTCATGAAGGGAAAATGGAACAGAACCAGTATACACTAAAGCACAGTACCATGCCTTGATAAAATACAAGGACTAGGAACTCCAAAAACACCATTGTGAGTTCCTTCTACATCAGGCAGCTTCTTTCCCTCCCCCACCCTCACCTGCAAGACCTCATGTAGCCCTGGCAGAGTCTATTCATCGTTGCCTAGTAACTGATTGAGGGCCATCAACAGCCTGGCTAATGCCATCAAGAAGACAATAGAATCAGCCGGGTGACTCATCCTGGCTGCTACCTGGTGTCAGACACAAGGAAGTTTCTAGCTCTCAGTATTGACCATCCCTCAGGCACACCTCCACACACCTCCCCTACATCTTCCAACCAATAGAGTGTTTTCAGGGATGGACTTACCAGGAGGCGGGAATCAGGGGTGGTAACCAGACCCCACCCTCCTGCTTATAAGGAGATGTCTGGCCACCGGCGTGCTCTCTGCTCTATGACCCCTATTGAACCTTTGACCCTCTTATGTCCAGCTTGCTATCCCCAACCCCTGTCTCCATCTTTAAACTCTGGTCTGCAGCCAGAGTTCCCATGTGATTACCTGCCGGTCAGGCCGCATAGTCCCCCATTTTCTTAGTTTCCTTCCCTTCCATTTTTCCTGAGGAACACTCTGCACAATGGACTAGTAAGTATTGCCCACCAACAATTTACCTGCTAATGCAAATGTGCTTTGCCTCTCTCTGTATTTCTTAGGCCTTGAATAATTGTGTGTGAGCTTGTGTAATTGTTTGCATGTGTAGAACTTCAGTAAAAGACTTTATTTTTCAACTACAAAAGTCTCCTGGTCTGTTATCAACACCTCCCGGCAGGGCTGACCTCTGTATACACAGGTGTTCGCTCTCGCAGCCGATTGCTTATTAATAATCAATCATATTCCCGTTATTATTCGTAATAACGCGCAATCAGGCTAACAGCTTTGCTAATAGGACATAAGCAGCTTTGTATGAAAAGATAAATAAATTCTGTTAGCAGCCAGTTGCTAAAATGGTTGTGTCTGAAATGACACAAAAAATCCATTAGCAACTGGCTACAAAAGGCTGTCTGAAAGGGGCCACGTTCATGTAACAAAAACCTCCTTGGAATCTTCTGCAACCACACTTGTTCACCAGATAAAATGGTGAGGTCTGATGGGCATAAAAGAAGGAAATAATATTTTGTTAAAATTCCAAAGGAGATCATCTCAGATAATGGAGCAGGAAAAGTTTTAGCAAAATGGAAGGAAAGCCATTTGGGCCCGTGGCCCCTCCCCAATGCAAATTGAAATTTACATTGTTTATTCTGCCTGTCACATGACTTATCATTAAAAGGGTCTCTTTCAGATCTGGGGGAAGAGAAATGTGTTTATTACTCTTTATGTTTACCCTATGATCAGTAGCTATTAGGATTTCCTGTTTGTTCACTAGGGATGGGACTCAACATTTAGGGACCCCCGACATAAGGAATATTCTGCTAGCAGAAGTAGCATGCTTTCATTTATGAAATCAATGGATTAGAAGTTAATTTGTGTTTGTTTGTTTTTTCTGTATGAAATCAGTTCCCCATAGTGGTCATTTTGATCCACATAGGCTTCTTTGTGGCACACATTGACCAACATGCCACTGCTAACACAAGTTAGACTTTGTTTCCTTCAGGGGGAAAAAGGTTGGGTAGGTAGACATCAAAACAATAATACAAATAAATAACAAAATATCAAAAACAATAAACAGAGTATAGAGCAGCAGTTAAAAAGCCTAACTATGACTCATCCTGATTTAGCTTAAAATCCTGGATCCTGAAAAGTAGCCATAATTCTCCCACACACAACACACACAAAACCCCCATTGATTAATAGCTTTAAAATATAACCTTGCAGTCAACTTTGACAAGATGGACAATCTGTCTCCGGTACCTAGGCTCTCCAGAACAGAACCATACCCACTCACTGGAATGCCATCAATAAGGGGAAAATGGCATGGGGGGCTTAAGCCACCCCCTCTCTGCATGCTATTGTCCCAGTCTGCATTGGTCCCCATGCACCTGCAACTTAAGTTTCAGCATGCTAACTCACAGCACACATTTCATTTGACAAGACCTGAAGGTCATCCCCCAAACAGGGTAAGGGATAGTTATGCCTTTGGCTTCTTCAGTGGAGACCCAGTTCTGATTATGCAAAGGCATGCATATGTGCAACTGCTTTCTCAGCTGAAGTGATTAAGTGGGATCCTTGAGGATCAATCAGGCAGCTCTCTTTTTGAGCTGGGACTTCTGTGGCCACAAAGAATGACTGGATATTTGGTTGCACTGGTTTTAAAAAGCACAGTGTAATGTGTTATTTTCCAAGGAGATAATATAGTCTTATTTTCTTAGTACATTTCAAAAAGGCTACTGTGACCTTGAGAAGCAGTTTATTTCATTACTAAGAGAGTTATTCAAGTACTTTTTTCCCCTTTAAAATACTTTGCTTTAGTAAATGACAGACAATTATGGCATTTCATTTATTAGCTAGCATTTCAAACCTTTAATTCTGCAGCCATTTACACATTTCCTGATAAAATTATTCAACAATTCTGGATTTTAGCAGGCTACTTCACATTCCCTTTTATTCTTTTCCTTTAGAAAACAGTCCATCAAATACACACATGGCACAGACAAAATCACTGCAGACTCTTTATCCTTAACCACTTTTCTTACAAATAATCATCATAAACTGCTGCCTCATTTAGCATTCTCCTTTTAAGCAGGACATTTCATAATAATATTAATTTCAAATATGAAGAGATAGGGCTATTAAAAGTCAATACGTTGCCTTGATTTAAATACTCTGCAACTTGCGAGGCCTGGGCAATCTTAGGATGCTTCACTAGAAGCTCATGTAGAAGCAAACCACACAATTTCATATGCTTTGCAAGTGATGTGGAAAGACAGTACCAGCAAAATGGTGTTCAGCCCTCATTATACTGGAGAGATCTTCAACGATATCTTAGCTTTCTTGCAGTAGGATTGTCCTGGCATTGGTGAACACAGGCTGTTCCAATGATGCTGATTCTCTTGCAAGCCCCATTTTTCTTCCTAGCCTTAAAAGTCTTTATTACTGGATTGTGCTGTGTCTAGGAAAGGGTACTAATATAGCAATGCCTATTAGGGTTGCCTGTGTCTAGGAAAGGGTACTAATATAGCAATGCCAATTAGGGTCTGGTCTGGAAAATACCTGGAGACTTTGGGGGTGGATCCAGGAGAGGGTGGGGTTTGGGGAGGGGAGAGGCTTCAGTATGGTACAATACCGTAGAGTACCCCCTTCAAAGCAGCCATGTTCTCCAGGGTAACTGATATCTGTCAGTAGGACATGAGTTGTAAAAGGGGGAGACCCCCAGGCCCCACCTGGAGGCTGGCAACCCTAATGTCGATGGCCACTGCTGTGGAAACATTAGAGTTTCTAACACTCTTGATACTTGGGACCCTTTTTTCTCTCTCTGAATTAATCATAGAGATACATCCTACACTTAGAGATGCATATTTGTTCAATCAGCTCTGTGAAAGAAACAATGAGCAGACATCCCCACCCCCACTATGGGCCAGCCCAGTTCATCATGCCTTCCATTAATTTACCATCCACTTGCTCATTCCAGACACGTGTACAACCCCATGCTGCAGAGAATTGTTGTAACTAACTATACTGGCCCACACAAAATCCAGAATAAAACCCAAAATCCATGTAATATCTTTTATTAAGGCCAGCCAAAATGACAAAACAAACAAACAAACCATTGTGCAAACTCATCAGAACTTTTTTTACCAGACCCGGTATTATGATTTTAAAAAATTCCAAAAAGTAGGTTTTGATCATGACTTGAAAGATCTGTTCTTTTCCTCCTCTTTCTCTCTGAATTTTGCAATGTCTCACCAGCTGAAGAGTTCTGGTGAGCTCAAAAACTTTTGCACAGGGTTTTGTGTCATTTTGCTTGGCCCTAATAAAATGTGTTACATTAATTTTTGGTTTTTGTTTTGAAAATTGAGACCCAGGAGTTAGGTTTTGATGGCTGGGAAGGAAGGAACAGTCTAACAGGAGAATGTGTTAAGGATCTGAAGATATGTGTCTTTAGGTTAAATTTCATATCAAGAGAACTGAGCGCGCAAAAGTTTTACAATAGGCCAGCAGGGTTTTGCTGGGTGTGGCACATAACTAAGTTGTAGTAGAGCGTTTTGTTGGTATTGTTAGAAACCTGCCTGAGAGAAGGTTTTCCTGAGCTTAGTACTGTGTAAAATCTTAATCACACAACTCCTGGTTAAATACGTTGTGTGTTTTCCTGAAATAAACCTTGTTTTTTTCACTTTCAAAAATCAATCCATCTCTGAGGTTATTTATGTTATACCATAAAACAGATAAGATCGATAAGATAAAAATGGTAATATAGTATGAGAAAATGATAGAATATACTGAGTAGGCTGTTATACTGATCTTTAAGTTATATACTTATGCCATTACACCATATATATTATGCCATATACTTTTTTATATATATACATTGTTGTTGTTCAGTCGCACAGATATATTCTGATAAAGGAATCTCCTCAATACCTGTAAAATTGCCCTTGCATTATGTTTTTGGTAATTATATTTCCTATGTGTTTTTCCCTATTCCTTTTTTTCTTTTGGTATCCTTTAAAAAAATCAATTACTATTTTTTTTTAAATCAACCCATCTCATGCCTATCAGTTTTAACTCAGTTACCAGTCCAGGTTTGGGTAGGTTATACTCAGGCCCAAATGCTGTTCCCTTGAACCAGTTTTATTTATTTTTAATTTAGTGCTGGGAACAGCAATGCAATTGGGTATGTGGGGAATTGTATTGTAAGTAGGGATTCCAGCCACCAGGTAGGACCTGGGGATCCCCTGGAATGACAGCTCATCTCCAGACTACAGACATCAATGCCCATGCAGAAAATAGATGCTTGGGAGGGTGGATTCTATGGCATTGTCACCCACTGAGGTCTCTGTCTTCCCCAGTTTCCCAAGCTTGATCTGGAAGCCCTAAAACTGATTTGACCTGTCTGGGTAGGCAACAATTATTGGCGTAACGTATGCTCTATTGACTCGACCTGTCCAGAATTACAAGAACAGAGTCGGCTTTCATATGGGGTATGAGCATATCTCCCTTGCAGGAGGGGAGATGGGAGAGCATTTAATCGTGCTAAGATCAAAGCTCTGAGGTGCTTTAGGAGTTCTAATGAATAAAGGTAACTGGATGGAGACTAACATTTCTTCATTTAAAAAAAAGTCCCTGATTGGTTCATCCACCTCAGTGAGAAAGAAGAAAGAATGAGCCAGTTAATGAGTTCCTATGGCCCTACTGACCAATCAGGGACTTAGTGGGAGCCACAAGCAGGGCTAGCTCGCTCACTAGGTGAACTAGGCATTCGCCTAGAGCACGCTGGCCCTTAGGGGCACCAAAAGGCCCCTGCCCCCCCGCCAAAAGCCCCACCAACCCCCACGCCCCTTGCCCTGGCTTGCTGGCGCACCCTGCAACTGCAGGACGCGCCGGCAAGCCGGCACTCAGATGGAAGGGATGGGGGTTTAAACCCCCACCCCTTCCCTGGCTTGCCGGTGCACCCTGAGGGTGGGCGAGAGGGGAAAGGAGGAGGAGGGGAGCCCCTCCCTCACCTTGGGGAGCAACAGCGGTGGGGGGGCACCAGAAGGTAGCCCCACCTAGGGCACAAAAAAACCTTGGGCCAGCCCTGGCCACAAGGGCTGCTTTCTGAACTGGTATACTGGTGTTAGGGTTTCCAGCTTCCTGGAGGGGAAAATGTCCTGTTCCCTTTAATAAAGATTCAATGGTTGGTTATTCCCCAGGTGATATTATTTACCTCAATGCAATTAAAAGTTTCAGCTGCCCGTTTCCATACATTAAGCCTCTATTAAAAGGATGGGGCAGTTTTCTTCAGACCTGCTGGCTACCCCTAACTGGTGTGGATTGGCCTGGTTTAGAGGAAGAATATCCCTGTACCACTGTAGGGAGGGAATTACTTGCAGTGCTGAATTAAACAAAGAAAAGAGATTGGATTTATACCCCAACCTTCACTACTCAAAGGAGTCTCAGAGTGCCTTACAAACTCCTTTCCTTTCCCCTCCCCACAACAGATACCCTGTGAGATAGGTGGGGCTCTGAAAGAAACTGCTTTTTTCAAGAACAGCTGTGCCAGAACTATGGCTTGCCCAAGGTCATCCAGCAGGTGCAAGTGGAGGAGTGGGGAATCAAACCTGGTTAAGAACATAAGAGAAGTCAATGTTGGATCAGGCCAATGGCCCACCTAGTCCAACACTGTCACACAGTGGCCAAAAACACCAGGTGCTATCAGGAGGTTTAGCAGTGTGCCAGGACACTCCCTCCCACTGTTGCCCCCCCAAGCACCAAGAATACAGAGCATCACTTGCCCCAAACTGAGAGTTCCTATCAATACCTTGTGGCTAATAGCCACTGATGGACTTCTGCTCCATATGCTTATCTAATTCCCTCTTGAAGCCGCCCATGCTTGTAGCCGCCACCACCTCCTGAGGCAGTGAATTCCATGTGATAATCACTCTTTGGGTGAAGAAGTACTTCCTTTTTTCTGTTCTATCCCGACTGCTCAGCAATTTCATTGAGTGCCCACAAGTTCTTGTATTGTGAGAAAGGGACAAAAATACTTCTTTCTCTATCCCATTCATAATCTTATAAACCTCGATCATGTCACCCATCAGCCATCATTTCTCCAAGCTAAAGAGGCCCAAGCATTTTAACCTTTATTCATAGGGAAAGTGTTCCAACCCTTTTATCATTCTAGTTGCCCTTTCCTGCACTTTTTCCAATGCTATAACATTCTTTTTGAGGTGTGGTGACCAGAACTGTAGACAGTATTCCAAATGAGGTTGCACCATTGATTTATACAGAGGCATGACGATACTGGCTGATTTGTTTTCAGTTCCTTTCCTAACAATCCCCAGCATAGCATTGGCCTTTTTTATTGCAGTTGCACACTGTCTCAACATTTTCATTGAGTTATCTACTACGACTTCAAGATCTCTCTCTTGGTCAGTCTCTGCCAATTTGGACCCCATCGATGTGTATTTATATTTAGGATTTTTTGCATCACTTTGCACTTGGTCACATTGAACCCCATTTGCCATGTTGACACCCACTCGCCCATTCTCAACAGATCCCTTTGGAGTGCCTCACAATCCTCTCTGGTTCTCACCATCTTGAACAACTTCATGTCATCTGCAAATTTAGCCACTTCACTGCTTACTCCCAACTCCAAATCATTAATGAACAAGTTAAAAAGCATCGGACCAAGTACTGATCCCTGTGGTACCCCACTGCTTACCACCCTCCACTGAGAAAGTTTCCCATTTATACTCACTCTCTGTTTCCTATTAATTAGTCAGTTTTTGATCCACAAGAGACTTGTCCTTTTATCCCATGACTATTGAGCTTACTTAGAAGCCTTTGATGAGGAACTTTATCCAAAGCTTTCTGGAAGTCAAGGTAAACAACATCTATTGGGTCCCCCTTGTCCACATGTTTGTTCACTCCCTCAAAAAACACTAACAGGTTAGTGAGACAAGATCTTCCCTTACAGAACCCACGCTGAATCTGCCTCAATAATTTTTGTTCAGTAATGTGCCTACTAATTCTTTAATTAATAACAGTTTCCACCAAGTTACCTGGTATTGATGTCAGACTGACTGGCTTGTAATTTCCCAAATCTCTTCTATCTTCCAGTCCTCAGGAATGGAGGCAGATTTTAATGAAAAATTACATATTTTTGTCAGGAGATCCACAAGTTCACATTTGAGTTCTTTGATTTATGCCATCCAGGCCTGGTGACTTATCAGTTTTTAAGTTGTCTATCAGTTGTAGGACCTCCTCTCTCATCACCTCAGGTCTTTCAACACCCCTCCCAGAATCAGCGCTTCTGAAGTGGGCAAGCACTTTTCATCTTCCACAGTCAAGACAGAGGCAAAAAATGCATTCAGTTTTTCAGCCATTTCCCTATCATTCTTCAGTACTCCTTTTACCTCTTGGTCATCCAAGGGCCCCACTTCCTCCCTGGCTGGTTTCCTGCTTCTAATGTATTGGAAGAAAGTTTTATTGTTGGTCTTTATGTTTTTTGCTATATGCGCCTCATATTCCCTTTTTGCCTGCCTGATCACAGACTTGCATTTTATTTGCCACAGCCTGTGTTCCCTTTTATCAACCTCACTTAGACTAGCTTTCCACTGCTTAGAGGAACCCTTCTTACCTTTTACAGTTTCCATTACTTTGCTTGTTAACCATGCAGGCTTTTTTCTATACCTATTTGCGCCTTTCCTAACCTGCAGTATATATTTTTTCTGAGCTTTGAGGATTGTAGTTTTAAATAGTCTCCAAGCTTCCCCAATGGTTTTGACCCTTTCTATTTTTCCTTTCAGTTTCTTCCTCACATATCCCCTCATATCAGAGAAGTTACCCCTTTTAAAGTTAAAAGTGGTCGTGTCAGTTTTTTTGGGCAACTCTTTATTTACACAAATGTTAAACTCAATAACATTATGGTCACTGTTCCCAAGCAGTGCTCCCAGATTAGAGTCCACACACTTAACCACTACAACAAACTGGCAGGCAGGATAGGGGTTGCCTGAGTTGGTGGGGCACTGCCTCATTTGCCTTAATGTACAATGATGTCAATTGATGTGGAAAACTGTGATACCCAAAGAGAACTTCTTATACTGAATTCACTTCAATTTATTTATTTATTTATTTTATTTATACTTTTGGCTTATATACCGCCCTAACCTCAGAGGGTCTCTGGGCGGTTTACATAGCGGTTCTAAGCAACAGAATTTTAACCTAACTAGGGCCACATAGTCTACAGGGTGGTGACTGCCTACCAGCACCCCAGGCTAGTTGTCATCCGGCTTCCTTTCTGCGGCTTCAGATATTGGCGTCCTGGTGCCCTTTTTTTCCTGGAGCCGATCTTCCGGGCAGCTTCCTCCGGCAGGTCTCGTCCTGGTGCATGGCTCTGTGTTGGCTGCAGTTCTAGCTATTGTCCATAAGTGGCTCCGCCGCACTGCGCCACACATCACTACGCTCTCCAGGCCTCCACTTCTCCGGGCTCTGCCTTCCAACGTTGCTCCACCAGGTTGCCAGGAACTGCTCGCCGCCATCACTGCCGCTGCTGCCGCCGCTGAAACCTCCATGTCACAAGGAGGAGGGGGTGCCCCCAGCCACCTAGGGCAGGTACCCACTTTATCTACTTGCATTTATGATGCTTTCGAACCACTGGGTGGACGGGAGCTGGGACATGGGCCGAGAGCTCACTCTGGCCGCGGTGAGTTTCGAACAGCCGTAATGGCTGTTCATTGATGTTACTTTGCAGGCATTTTTACTGCCTGCGCCACCACTCCCAATTATGGAATATTGTCTTTGCCAACAGAGGAAAAGTTTCATTTCTGTAATTGTGACTTCTATTTATAACAGTGTGCTGAAGTCACTGACACTAGCTGATAATAATGGCAAAGATATCGGCACTTGAATGAATGTGTCCTGGAAATGAATGTCAAGTGCATAAGTGGCTACCTGTCTGTATAAGTGTACTTTACTCTGTGGTGCTTTGGCACAGCATACCCACACACAACAACAACAAAAAAATGTAGAAAGCCTTTATCTTTCATTTACCTCCATAACAAACATACATAAATCATGCATAATAAAAGCTCACTATCAAGACACCCTGCTGTAAACACTACAATAAATGCCTTTTTCTGATAAATTGCTAATATAGAATGAAATGGTCAATTTCTCTAGAAGTAGGCTGCCAATGTATCTTTCATATCACTGAAATGGGGCGACTTATCAAAACAAAATGAAAGCAAATGTACTGTAGAAAGCTAGGGATACTTTCCAAAGCAAGGAAATGAGAGATTATTATTATCTCACGGCTTCAGGTTTTTGTTGGTTTTGGGAGGTAACAGAGGAAAACTGTTAAACAAACTGCCCAAAATGTACACACATAAAAAGATTGGCATTAAGTCTCCTGGTGACATTAGTAGAGCATTTTAAAAATGGGACAGTAATATATAAAGCCAGTACAAAAGTAGAAAGCCAGACAACACAACAAAAGTAGTAAGCCTAACAACACTTTCCTGGAAGTAAGACCAACTGACTAATACGGGACTTCCTTGTGAGTAGATCAGCTTAAGATCAATCCCCAAATCAAGCAAACTGGTGACACTGTGAATATCTTGTTCTTATTTAAGGAACCATTGGCAGCAGGAACATTGATGATTCATTACATCATTTGTATTGTATAATCTCCTTTGGCATTGTGCAAGATATGTAGTCCATCTAACTATGCTGGATACAAAACTGTGTGCAATAGGGAACCATAAGTCCACTCAAATAGAGTGTGAAGGGTGCAGCATCACTCAAAATTACTCTGGGCTAAGGCAACAAAATATACAACAATTCAACTTGTTTGTGGAATACAACTTTATTTTCTAGATCTGAGTTTGTTCCTATACTACCCGTGATCACAAGACCCAAGCTTCTTCAAGAGCCCAGTGTGGTGTTGTGGTTAAAGTATCAGACTCGGATGTAGGAGACCCAAGTTGGAATCCCCACTCAGCCTTGGACGTTTGCTGGGCGACAGCAGTTGAAGCTGGAGTGTTGGACTAGGAGCTGAGAGATCCCAGGTTCAATTCTGCATTCTGCCATAGAAGTTTGCTGAACAACCTTAGGCCAGACACAATATCAGCCTGACCTACCTCACCATGCTGTTATGAGGATAAAATGGAGGAAAGGAGAATGATGGACCACATTGAGGAGACAGATGAGGTATAACCGAGCTGAATAAAAATGCATTTCTACAAAATAATAATGCAAGAGCAGCGCTAACGCTGAAAATGCTTGAGTGTATTGTTTCTTCACCTCCACTGCTATTGTGCCTCAGAACAAAATGGTTGTATGTCAATTTTCAAGTATACATTGCATGGGAAATAGGAATGAATATATAAATACTTATCCTGCTTTTTTACAGAAACTTTTCTGGAGTTCTCTGTTTCAGCAGTTCTTAATACTATTTTATACATACATTCAAAAAGGAGCTATGGTGGCTCAAGTGGTTAAGACGCTGAACTGCAGGCTGTGGAAGGTCAGTAGTTCAGCAGTTCAAGACCTGGGTGCCGCAAGACAGAGTGAGCTCCTGTCTCTGGTCCCAGCTCCTGCCAACCTAGCAGTTCGAAAGCAAGAAATTGCAAGTAGATAAATAGGTACCACTTCGGTGGGAAGGTAACAGTGTTCCGTGCACCTTGGTGTTTAGTCATGCCGGCCACATGACCACGGAAACGTCTTTGGACAGTGCTGGCTCTTTGGCTTTGAAACGGAGATGAGCACCACAACCCTAGAGTCGGATTTGACTGGCTTTCGAGCAAGGGAACCTTTACCTTTATACATACATTCATGGAATAATGTTTTTGGTTTCACCAATGTCATGTTGTCTTTTTTAAAAAAATCACTGCATAATCAATGCCTATGGCTAAAAATAAACTAGTGACATCTATCCTATATTACTAATATTACCGCTTAATCGGTTCAGTTGTCTCCCATTTTCAGCTTTCACAAAGCAGCAAGAAGCATTTAATGTACTATGTTTATTCTGTACTGAACTGTACCATTCAACTGATACTCTGCTCAGGATACTGACATGCTGTCTGCAGCTTTCATGCCTATTTTGAGTCCCAGAAGTTTAAGCCAGGTGTGTCTTTTGAAAGCATATTTGTTTTAAAAGTCTGGCGCATGGTTATTTTCACTAAACCAAGTCTAGTCAGGAAACCACCCTCATACCTCATGGCCCAATATGTTTTCCACTGACATCTGAGGAAGTGTGCGTGCACGAAAGCTCATTTCCTGACTAAAACTTTGTTGGTCTTAAAGGTGCCCCTGGACTCAAACTTTGTTCTTCTGCTTCAGACCAACACAGCACCTGGATCTATGTTTCACAGATTCCCCTCACTCAAAGACACGTAAAGTAAAAGATTCAGATCCTGTGATGAACAGTATTTCACTAACATCTTCTGTTTGGTACACAGTTTACAGTTTAAATTTCTTCGTCTTGTATCTACCAGCAAAAAACTGAAGTGAAGCTGCCACAGACTGAGGGAGGCAGAATGTTTTTGTTAGGTTTATTGGCAAGACCCCAGGATGGATCCTATGGACGCAGGAACAGCAGGAACTGGTGGTGGCAGATTTCCCTCAGCTCACCCTCTTTCTTCATCCAACAGGCTTCTGTATGCCACACACACACACACACACCCTTTTGTGTCAGGGTACACTCATCAACAAAATTCACCTTGGTATGGAAAGCTGCAATAAAGAGGGGGAATCAGACAAAACCTTCTTCTCCTTCTACAGCGAGAGTGTTTGTTCACCTTCTGTCTCCCAAACTCCCTCTTCTTACTACAGCTCCCACCCATACTTTTGTTTACAATGGTCCTCTTAAGCCTCTGCAGAAGATTGCTGGGCTTGAATCTGCAAGTGCCTTCCTAAAAGGTCCTGACAGCTCTAAGCGTGGCCCTTTCTGCACACACAATTTACTGCAGAGTATCCGTGCAGTAAACCTGACTTTGGATTTCTGTGCCTGCTGTCCATACTAGTCTTACACTATCTGGTGTATTTATTCTGTAACTACAATTTAAAAACCCCACTTTTAAAAATTGGGGTGGAACGTCACTAGTGATATCTGTGTGTCTGTGGGTTTGTTTATTTTAGTCTCTTTAAATTACAGAATCATCCCATCACAGCTGCACAGTAGTGTCCACCAACCAAAGGCTCCCTGCAAGTGGTGGGAGAGGGCAGCACAGCCTGCAAGTAGCTGGCTGACTGGGTTGTGCTAAGGTGTTTTCAGCAGTTTTATTCCATTTACTGTAAACAGCTATTTTTGTGTGTCACCAAGAGACCACGACCATGCACAGACCTCCATCAGATAGGTTGCAGCTGCAACAACAACAAAAAAAAGTTCTTTCTAAATTGGGGTGGGAATGTCACTGGTGCTAGACCCCCCCTTTGGCACTTTAGACCCATGGATCCTTGACTTCCTCACCTCCGTGGACCTCCCCCTCTTGGCTTAATATCATCAGCTGTTTGCCCTTGCTGAGTCTGCCCTTGGTTTTGGTTTCCCTACTTTCAATCCTCCTCCAGTGCTAGACCACCCACCCCCTTTGGCACTTTAGACCCATGGATCCTTGACTTCCTTGCTTCTGGGGACCCCCTCTCTTGGCTTAATATCATCAGCTGTCCTAGCTGATTCAGCCCCTGGTTTTCATTTCCTGACTTTCAACCCTCCTCCAGCACTACACCACCCACCACCTTTGGCAATTTAGACCCATGAATCCTCAACTTCCTCACCTCTGGGCACTCCCTGTCTTTGCTTAACATCATCAGTTGTCCTAGCTGATTCAGCCTCTGGTTTTCATTTCCTGACTTTCAACCCTCCTCCAGCACTACACTACCCACCACCTTTGGCAATTTAGACCAATGACGCCTCAACTTCCTCGCTTCTGGGTAGCCCCTCCCTTGGCTTAACAATATCAGCTGCCCTGGCTGAGTCTGCCCTTTGTTTTGGTTTCCCAACTTTCAACCCTCCTCTGGCACTAGACCACAGCATCCGTTGGCAATTTTGACCCATGGGGACTCCCCCCTTGGCTTAACATCACCAGCTGTACTTTCTGACTCTGCCCTTGGTCTTAGTTTCCCAACTTTCCACCCCCTAGTGCTAGACCTCCCTTTTTTTTGCACTTCAAACCATCAGAGAGAACGTTTTCCCCTTTTTGCTGGTTTTATTGTTTGGGGGAGGGGGGCATGAGAGAATACACAAGCGCGGAGGGGGGGAGAAAACAAGGTCTCAAATGCCCCTGGTTTCTTTAACAACTGAACCAAAAGATTAGTGATCAATACATCTTATCACTGGAATGAAAGGGCTTGCTAAAAAAAATAGTGGAAATAATAGGGAACACTTGCAGTGGTGGAGCAGAAGCAGGGAGGAAAGAAGGACAGAGGGAACTGCAGAGTGGCAGGAACAATAAGCCTCGAAGGTGGTGGTTGTGTGGACCAAACAGGGATGGAAACAGGGTGGAGAAATGGGAGTTGTTCACAAAATCCGAGGAAATATGTCTGCTTCTGGATTCAGTTTTGAAGTGAAATGAGTAAAAAGCCCCCGGCAAAACCACTTTTGGAAAAGCCTGGAATACAGTGAATGGGAAGTGAACTGACAGCTGAATGGCCACAAAGGAATGCAGAACCAAAAAGAAAAAATGAACGACATGTGAGGTGAAAGCTGGAGGAAATGCAGAACAAAATTTAAAAGTCAACTGAGTTGTGCAGGGGAAGTGAAGGAAAAGACCAGTGCAGAAAAGGCCTCCGTCTCTATAGCCCCACTTTCAAAGAGCAGTGCCAAATTAAAGTTATTCTTTTCAAACACTCTGCCATGAAGGACTCGCTTTTTTTTAAAAAAATAAAAAACTACTTGCATGCATAGTTATTGTTGACTGCTCCAGCCATATCTCCATATGCAGGATTTTAATTTGCATATAAAAAATCCGTGGCTTATGAAAATGGGCAAATTGTTTAATTGTTTCCCAGTTGCTTTTGTGTCCACCCCTAGCAAATCCTACAAATGAAAAGTTGAGAAGAACAGAGGAAACAACTTTATGATTCAGCCATTTGTCCATACTTTGATATGCTCAGATGAAAAGAAAGTTTGCTGAAGAGAGAAGAAACAAGCAAGTCAATTACTGCTGTGACTTCCCTCATTGTCTAGAATAACTGCAAATGGGAATTGTTTTCCTGATTGGGTAGAATTCTCTCCAGACATTCTGTCTGAAATCCCTGAATCCTCAAGGGATAGAGACTTCAAAAATTAAACTGTAATCCAAGTCAGCTAATAACTCAAATACACACTGAGTGTAGAGTTGCTAAATGCCCACTGGGGGAGGGAAATCTCTCATGGGAGATCTCCATCCCCAGTGTCCATTGCCCACCAGCATTCCAGTGGCTGGCAGTTATTGCTGTCAGTGATGCTGCAACATCACCTCTGGGGGACGGACGGACAGAAGTGGCATCAGTCCTCTCTAGGAATTGCCAGAAATGGTTATAGCATAGACTTTCCAGTGATTCCTATGGAAGACTGATGCCACTTCCTGTTTTTTCACAAAAGTAATGTCATGCCAGCATGACCCGGCTACTCTATTTGAGTGGCATGCATGTCTAGAATGTGAAAATCTAATCAGTTCAGTCATGTGGCAAAACACAAAGAATCAGCAGACCACCAACTTTTCTATGGCAGCAACTTTTCTAAGGAGAAAAATTTTAATCTGTTGGAAGTTTCAATCACATGAGCCCCTGCATGAAGTGTAAAATGGAGCAAGCCAGTGGTTTGTGAAGCAATGTTAGAAACTGAAGAACCACAAGCTTTCATGAATTCTGATGCCGTTTGTGGTGATTTGTAGCAGTTCATAAAGAGCAGAAAGCAGGGGTTTAAACCCTGGGAGCCATTTAAACCATTGCTTTATGTTCTCCATGAAAAGTGGTGGGGAGCAGAAAGCAGGGGTTTAAATGAATCTGAACCTGGGGCTGGCTGAGGCTGACTGCTCAAGAAAGCCCCTTTAAACAGCTGAGCCACAGAAGCAGGCTGTCCCCATGGCTCAGCTATTTCGGGCACAAACCTCATGAACCTGGTTTGGTTTGTATGTGAGGCAAAAAATGATGATCAAAGGAAACTATGAAAACTGCGCTAGACAATGTTTAGATATTCAACATGAAATTCTTGTACAAAATGTCTACAATAGATAAACCTGTATAGTGGCCAAAATAATATTAATAGGTGAAATTTTGATTAAAGTCTCTGGACTGTGCTTGAAGCACTTTGCCCTTCGAATGAAGCTGTAAGAATCTTTGTAACCAGGTTATGACACATCTGTGAAAATGAATGAGACCAGTGATTTGTATACTTCCTGAATTAATCAACCAAGAAGCACAACTTCTTCCATCCTTGTTTTCGGAAGAAGAGAGACATCGAAACGATTGAACAGTCCAGAGACTTTCGTCAAAATTTCACCTATTAATATTATTTTGGACACTGTACATGTTTATCTATTGTAGACATTTTGTACAAGAATTTCATATTGAATATCTAAGCATTGTCTAGCACAGTTTTCATAGTTTCCTTTGATCATTATTTTTTGCCTCTGAATTGTGACTGTGACCATCTAGTAATCTTGGTTTGTATGTGAGCCAAATGGGTTTGTGGTTTCATTCATGGTTCACCCACGAACTACAAACCAAACTACATTTTTGTGGTTTGTGTCCATCCCTTTTGCACATTAGGCCATAAGTAAACAAGAAATGTAGCTAATCCTGGTGCACTTATAAGGCCCATTTTGAATTTTAAGGGGTTTCATAGAAAAACTCTGAGACTTCTTTCATGTGCAGCTGACATTTGTGAACAGCAAACATCATACCATCAGGTGGCTAATTTAAGCATCAACAGCCTTTGGCAGGAAAGCCAAGCAGACTGCATGTAGTCATTTATGACAGACTTTCTAAATGTAGGTTTTATTTGTTAATCCTATAAATGAACAGGCTTTTATACAATATTTTGACAAATTGAGTTGGGGAATGCCAGGAAAAATCCAGCAAATAGTATGAGTCATAATTTACATAAATCTTTCCCAGCATCTGCTAGTCTTAGACCATATGGATTAAGACAGCAAATGAGGGTACCTTTTTCAGTCCCAAGTGCTCCAAAAATGAAACTATGGAAACCAACTGTCCTTGAATTTCAATCTTTGCTCTATTAAAGTTCATCAAACAGAAGGTGAGATGTACCAGACAGCAGAGAAATGACAAATGGGCAAAACCAATCAACAAACACACATCTATTGGAAAATCAGCTTTAAACTTTCCCAGAATCCCCAGTTTGAATACCCATAGCACTCCTCAGTAGAAATTAAATACCAGGTACACATACATTTTGGTCACAGAACATTTAATTGTGTTAATGTTTAAATCTAAATCTGTCTTGGCCATTTTATCATTCATCTAATCAAGTTCAGCTAAACTTAAAATTCATCTTCATAAAGTTTTGTTTGTTTATTTTGCCATCAAGCCACAGCTGACTTATGGTGACCCCGTGGGCTTTTCAAGGCAAGAAACATTCAGAAGTGGTTTGCCATCCCCTGTCTCTGTGTTGTGACTCTGGTATTCCTTGGTGGTCTCCCATCCACATACTAGCCTGTTGGCTTCCAAGAGCTGACAAGACCGGATTAGCCTGGGCTATCTAGGTCCGGGCTCTCATAAGATTTACTTGGATACTGAAATATTACATGAGAATGAAATTACTGAGTTTCCTAACATCTTTTAATTCAAGTGTGTGTGTGTGTGTATTGCGATTAAACAGTTGAATTAAAATTACTGTGTTTTGTACTTCAATGCTATCAGATCTAAACCTAAATAGCCCAAAAGGTGGATGAAACTAGAGAATGTAGCTCCAGAGATCATGGAATGCTGACCCAGGCAATCTAAATTAAGAGCCCAGAAGAAAAATCATTAGATAGTTTGAGATTATTATTATTATTATTATTATTACTACTACTACTACTACTACTACTACTACTACTACTACTACTACTATTATGGCTTGAAGAGTTCCTGAATGATTGCTACTTATGGTAGCTCCTCCAATGGAGTCCCAAAAGCTTACTGCTGAGATGCTGTCTGCCACCCAAGTAGGATTTTGGGTGTGCAGCGGTTGGAGGGATGAGGAATTCTCACTTTGCTGGTGGAAATCCTTCTGTCTGTGGAAATGATCTGCAGGGTCCAAGTTAATGTAAAGGGATTCAGCATAGTCCTGCTATTACATGCTTTAAGGAACACAGGACAAATAAGGAAGTGTTACTGTGTTAGATGCATACTCTCACAAAGGGTTGTGCACAAAAAACACTATTATTTTTTGTCGTATTCTTTTTTTAAAAAATATATCTATTATCACTCATGTTCAACCAATATATACCATTGGTTTCAATTTGTTTCCATCCAACTGGGATGAAATTTTTAGAGACAGGAGCCTTTGGGAGAAGATTCTTCCTGTCAAATCACAGGCTAATAGGGGAAGTCTCTCCTGCTTCATAGGCAAATTAAATTCTTGCTTGGACAATGGGCACAGAATGAGGGAGCAAATTGCCATCTATCTCAGGCACAAACCACATGATTAGAAGAATGCAAAGCTACTTCTAACCTGTATCTCCTGTCTGTCTCTTTACAGGAACAGTTAAAAATATCTTAGATGACATCATCATGCCAAATATTTGTACATGCCTGGTCACTTCTTTGGCTTCTGCTTTGTCGGGAGGGGAAGCCTAACTGCGCTGGGACACGCATCTTGTTTAACGAAACATTCCTGAAGGCACAGGGAGAGAAGCTGCAAACTGCTGCTTTCAGAAGTAGCCATTTATATTTGGGGGCTCAGTGGGTATTTCCACATGAGACTTTTCAGTTGCTAATTGTGGCACACAATACTTTCCCAACTGTGTGAGAAGATGCCTGAACTGGAGCTGTTTACTAAAGCATCTCTTTTGTAGCTATGTTTAAGAAATTTTGTATCGCAGAATTATATAGTAGTGCTATTTAATTTGTTTTCCAGAGTAATAATCTTCGCCAGAAACAAACAACACAAAGGATTTGCATTTTATTCTGTGAACATTTTCTTCCCACCCCTTTCAATGAACGCTACCATGGAAATCAGTTCTAAAATAGCTGAAGCATCAATTAGCTGCTCTCCACTTTAGACTCTGTAGGAATCTGTATTTAAAAGTACCCCTTGGAGAGAGAGAGTAGAAATAAGCACTGACACCTGTCAGTCACTTGCTTTTGATTAGCAAGCACAACATTTTTTTTAAAAAAAGAATTACTATACAGATCACCAAAAGTAATATGCTATATGCATAATGCTTCGGATTAGCCATAAGTAAATCCCATCCCACTGTTTTTAACGGGACATGAAATGTTAATCTATTTTTCAACAATCCCTAACTTTCCCAATAATAAATGCTTCCTCTGAAACATTTTGTTACTACCCCTACTAATTGCAGAACTTAAAAATGATTTACTGCTACACTGATGCCCTCATTTTGGCAACTCTCATCCATACGTTTGATGCTAAAAGATAAAATCTATTAGAGTAAAAGTAATGAGGGATAGAACTAACCCAACCAAACATTTGCCTCTCCAATAGCATTTGGCAGGCAATGCCACATGTCCTCAACTGGCACTTATATATTCTATGCAAGACATGAATCCCCATAATGACAGTTTCAAACCTCCTCCCCTGGCATGTGAAATTAAGCAAAAGTAGATGGCATGAGATGGCATGTAATTCAAAGTAGTTTGATCCCAAAATAACGGCTATGGGAAAACCACAACAGAGTAGAACTGTAGAGCTGTAGGACAATTGAAGCGTAATATGTAGATTAGCACATAGTATCAAATGTTTTCATACAGGGGGGGAAAACAACAACATTCCCACTGCACATAAAACAACATAAATCGCATGAAGACTGTGTGTTGTGTAATGAATGTCTAATATATTTATGGCCATTTGAAAAATGACATCTAATTTCCGTTCCGTCACTTATGCATAAGAACTTTATATGACTGATCATTCTTCCTTGCTTCCTCTTAAGCCTGGAACCCTATCCAAGAATGCCTGCATGATGCCACCACATTTTCTTTTGAATCTTCCCTTAGAGTCTATATTTTCAGTCAATGCTTTGGCTTAGTGGATAAGAGCAAATCAAGTGTTCCTTGGGCAAGTCAAAGTAATGACATTTAGAGCAGGGGTGTCGAACTCATTTGTTATGAGGGCTGGATCTGACATAAATGAGACCTTGTTGGGCCGGGCCACGTGTGTCATAAAATGTAATGCCAGGTAGCAGAGATATAAACTTTATAAAGGACACAAACCCAAAGGGTTTTTTTTTTAAAAAAACCTTAAAATAAAAACATGCTTAAAACTTTAGCACTCTTGCGATATTTTGTTTATTTAACAGTATCTGATCACTGACACCTCTTGCTCTGAATTATTGCATCAAAATGTCTGTGCTGTTGCAATCTTGAGTATGCTGTTCTGGTGTGCATCTGTAATCTGCAAACCTATGATGACGTAGCAGCAGCAAAACTGGAAGAAGAAGCAGAAGATAGCCAGTTGCACTGTAGGCCTGATAGAAGCCCTTTGGGGACACCCATGATTTAGAGTAATAACCAGATTCTAAGAACTTGTTCTTTTTAGGAAAACACATCATCAGGAAAAGCTAGTGAGTTTATCCTGCTAGTCTCCGGCTTGACCATTATTTAAGTAATCCAACAAATCCATTTCACTAATGGTGGAGATTTCTGCTGTGAATTAAAGCATTTTCTGCTGGGAGAAGAGGCTCCAGAAAAGGAAAGTTCTTCTCTCAGTTGAATGGAGTCATTAGATACAGTTCTATATATCTTGAGTTTGGATATTACCCGATAACCCCTCTGTTTGCTAGGAGTTAGGGCCTGGTTCTATGGTTCATATGCAAGACAGAAAGTTTATAGGATTTGGTGTAAGTTGTTATAGTGCACCATAATGATACCCAAAAGTCAACTATCACCCAGTCTCAAATATGTCATTTCTGGGCAAGGTGGTTGAACAGGCAGCAGTAGAGCAGCTGCAGGCTTTCTTGGATGATACATCGGCTTTGGATCCATTCCAGTCTGGCTTCTGATCTGGTCATGGGACAGAGACAGTTTTGGTCACCCTGTACCACCATAGACAGCTGAATCAGGGTGAGTCAGTAGTGCTGCTGCTATTAGATCTTTCAGCAGCATTTGATATGGCTGACCATGACCTGTTCACCCGCTGCCTCACCGCCAATGGAATATGTGAGACTGCCTTGTAATGGCA
This sequence comes from Gekko gecko, assembly GCA_029375565.1. Taxonomy (NCBI): domain Eukaryota; kingdom Metazoa; phylum Chordata; class Lepidosauria; order Squamata; family Gekkonidae; genus Gekko; species Gekko gecko. The sequence goes on along the minus strand of JAPDNY010000003.1, from coordinate 55,599,186 downwards.
GTGCTCATGTCTCCAGGGGTGACGACAAGGGGTGGTGCTTGGAGAGAGGGTTTCTTTGCAATAGTTATTGGTGTGTGATGTCCCTCAGGGGGTGATCCTTTCCCCAGTGCTTTTAACATCTACACGAACCCTCTTGCCCAGCTAGCCAGAAGGTTCAGGTCCACCAATATGCTGATGACACCCAGTTGAATCTGTTGATGTCCAGATGGCCAGATACCACCCTGGAACATCTGGGCAGTTTTTTGGGAGCCATGGTGTGATGGTTAAAACAGAGCTGCCTGAAACTGAACCCATCAAAGACAGAGGTCCTGTGGCTGGGTCTGGGGGAGCAAGACTGGGATTTCAGCTTCACATTCTGGATGGTGTACAGCTGATACCAGCTTCCTTCATCAGGAGTTTGGGGTCTGGGTGTGACCCTTGATGCCTCTCTTACTCTAGAGGCACAGGTCACAAATATAGCCAGGACAGCATTTTTCACCTTCACCAAGCCCAGCAGCTGGTCCCCTACCTGTTCTGCACTGATCTAGCTACAGTCATCCATGATGCACTCACCTCTAGACTAGATTACTGTAACTCACTCTATGCAGGGCTGCCCTTTAACTTGCTCGGGAAACTTCAACTGGTCCAGAGCGCAGCTGTGCAGGTCCTTACAGGAGCATACATATGACCTCTGCTCTATCAGCTGCACTGGCTCCAGATTGAATACTGAATCAAGTTCAAGGTTTTGGTACTTATCTTCAAAGACCTAAATGGTCTGGGACCATCATATCTGCAGGACTGCATCTTCCTATATGCCTCTCAGAGAGCATTATGCTTAATTGCTACCAACTTGTTGATAGTCCTGGTCCTAAAATGTTCTGGCTGTCCTCAACCAGCACCAGGGCCTAGAGGAACTCTCTTCCTAGTGAGATCCGGATCCTGTGGGACTTAGCTCAGTTCTACAGGGCCTGTAAGACTGCGATGTTCCACCAGGCATATGGTTGAGGACAGAGAGATTAGTAGCTTCCGGGGTTTCTCCCCACCACCACTATTCTCTCCTAGTTAAGATCCTCCCCATGGGTGGAATACTTCCCGTGGGTGGAATATGGATTGTATGTCAACCACCCGAGGTATCTGTGATGCCATCTAATAGTACATCAAATTGCTGAATAATACTGGAGCTTAATTGTATTGTGTGCATTTTATTATATATTGATGTATATTTATTTTATGTATTTTATGCACTGAAGTATATACATCTTGTACACTGCCCTGAGTCCTGCTTGTGGGAAATGGAGCAAGATGGAAATTAAATTAAGAATGATAATAATAATATTTGATAATAAGATCTACAAGTGCCTACTGATAAGTTCAATGTGATCTATGAAGAGGATGTAGCAGAATGGAAGGTGCAAGATTGACAACACTGAGCACATACTGATGTGTATAACAAAGGAAAGATAAGGTGAGGCTGGGTCTCACATGCATCCATTCTGAAAGCAGCCTGAAATTTTGCACTAGATGTATAGCTATTTGGAAGTAAATCCTACAGAAAATAATGGAACATGTCCAAGTAAATATGGAGTGGAGCATGATATAAGATAAAAAGAGAGTTCTCATACCTCCAAGTTCACTTCCTTGATCAACAAGAGATGCTGGAAACTGAACTAGGAACGTATAGTATGAGATACGGTCCTTCTCCAAATGTGTCCTCATATCTCTTAGTATTGTCCAATCTCACTGCTACTACTGCCATTTACTTATGTGCACCTCTCCTCTCCAGCTCTGAAATGTTTCTAATCGGGGGGGGGGAGGAGGAGGCAGCAGTGATAGAGAGTGATGAGCAAGATGACATGGACAACACTAAATGGCTCTTCAGCCCCATCTGTGAGTTCTGATATAAAAGTGGGCTCAGAATCCATTGGAAGAACATGTTTTGAATGTTCTTTTGGTGTAGTGATTAAGAACAGTGGATTTTAATCTGAAGAACTGGGTTTGATTCCCCACTCCTCCACATGCAGCCAGCTGGGTAATCTTGGGTCAGTTACTTCTCTCAGAGCTATTCTGTCAAGAGCAGTTTCTGTTAGAGCTCTCTCAGCCCCACCTGAGATTGTAATCGCTCCAAGTGAAGGGCAGGGTATAAATCCAATTCCTATTCTTCTCTTCTTCTCTTCCTCCTCCATCAGTTTTCAGTTACACATAGATCACTTCCAGGAAGAGATGGACAGTAGAGATACCTTCCTGTGCTACTACTTCATAGATAACATTTTGATTTCCAGTGCTTAAGTCAGTGTATGTTAGGAAGCAGGGATAATTCTCTAGATTTCAGAATTATGTGAAGATCTCAGTGTTCCTGAAACTGAAATAATGTTTGGAAAGAGCTGCAACAATCTATGTAAATCCTTAACCTCAGCACTGAACTCAAAATTAATGGAGCTGTTATGACTTTTTCAGGTATAGATAACAACCATCCTACTTCTTCTACTATTTTCTTTGGTCTTCTTGTTTCCTGCTGAAACCAATCTCAGTCAGACAGCTATTTTCTTATTATCACTGCTCTGATCAAAGGCAGAAAGCACTTATAAACTCTTGAGAAAAATGTTCTCACTAGATTTCCAGGCACATTTTAGAAACCCAAGAGATTTCAATAGTTGAGATAAAGTTTTAATAAGTATCAAAATGGTTGGGTGCCTATCAGAAAAGAGCAGGACCTCAGGACCTTCTGATGCTTGCCTATTTCTTGTGATAAGGGGAAAACAAATACAATGCTGTAGTCATTATTTCTTGTTTGTAATGTGGACACCAGGAAGCATTACCAACACTACAGAACCCACTGTGGTTCAAATACTCTTCAAAGTTTTCAAGTGCACTTTGAGCCAAGACAAGTAAACATTCCTCTGGTTCTTAGCATTTCGGTAAACATGATTCAACCATCTTGTCCTTCTTTTCTGGACTGTGTTTCCTTTTGTACCTAACACTGAATTTTATTGACAAGTCACAGCAAGTACACAGCAAGTACTAGGAGGACTGAATACAGATCATGTTCAAATGTTCACTGTAAATGTAAAGTTGAGTATGAATTTATCTGGGAGAAATTGTCGTAAACCTCAACTGCAGAAGCTACAGTAGGGGGGTTACGTATTAGGATAAGCATCCTAGTTGTACAAACAAACTGAACAATGAAATAAGGAAATTGTGGAATTTCAGCCCTTGTACGTTCTAACAAAAGGAAGACAGGCTTCAGTTATACTCACTATATTATCTTCTCTCAAGGCACAGCTTGGACTGAATGGCTCACAGAATACCTTGTGAAATATTTCTACTTTATGACCTAAGAATCTGAAAAATTCTAGAAAGATGAAGACTTTGAGATTCTCCAGATCTATGGTGACAATCCAGAATCTTGTTATTCATTTGTAATAAGATCAATGTTTTATCATTAGATCAATACATTTCATCACTAGTTCTCACTATATTATATTATATTAAAATATATTGACATTATTTGCATCTTTGTATTTCTCATCTCCTCCACTGAGCTCAAGGCGGCAGAGACTCATTGACTTCAATGAGTTTAAAAGGGTGTAACTCTGTTTATGATTGGACTGCTAAGCTCTCAAAATTCCTGAGACAGAACCAGATGAGATGAGATACTAACTTGTCCAAGGGTATCTCATGGCTAAACTGAACTCACAGCCCAGTCAAGCCTGACATTCTATCTGTTACAACACAACTCTAGCTCCAGGTCTTCATAAACTTTAAAGATCCTAATTACATCCAGGGGTCTTTTTTTGGGGGGAAGCGCGCTGGATCACCGCTCTGGCAGCTCAGCAGCCATAACAAATGGCCGCTGGCATCCCTGGGCCATGCAGAAGCGCTACGGCCTGGGAGATGCACGAAGAGGACCCCCGCCGGTGTTCCCTGGCTGCGCAGAAGCGCTGTGGCCCAGGGAACGTGTGAAGAGCCCCCCCGCCAGCATCCCTGGGCTGAACAGAAGCGCTGCAGCCAAAGGGATATGCAAAGAGCCCCCCCACCAGCATCCCCGGGCTCCGCAAAAGCGTTGTGGCTGGGGGGATGCATGAAGAGGCCCCCTGCCAGCATTCCTGGGCCATGCAGAAGCGCTGCAGCCTGGGGGATGTGTGAAGAGCCCCCCTGCCGGTATTCCCATGCCACACAGGGGCGCTGTGGCTTGGGGGATGCCAGGAGAGTGCTGCCGCCACATCTCCCGGGTCTGCGCAGGAGCACTGCAGCTCAGGGGAGGCTGGAGAGCCCCGCTGCCATGTCCCCCAGGCCCGCACAGGAGTGCTGTAGCTCAGGGGACAGCAGAGGAGCCCTGCTGCTGGCTTCCCCGGCCCCCACTGAAGTGGTAAGTAAGGGATCTGCGGGGCTGGCAGGGGCTTGATGGGGGGGTGGGAGAGCCTCCCTCCCTCCATCTCTTTGCCATCTTTCCCTCCTTTCCTTTTCTTTCCCTCCTTTTCTTTCTGCTTTCCTTCCTTCCTTCCTTCCTTCCTTCCTCTCTTTCTTCCTTTCTCTTTCCTTCTCTTCCTTCCTTCCTCTCTTTCCTCCTTCCTTCTCTTTCTTTCATTCCCTCTTTTCCTTCTCTCCTTTTCCTCTTTCCCTCCTTCTTTCCTTCTCTCTTTCTTTCTTTCCTGTCTTCTTCTCTTTTTCCTCCTTTCCCTGTTTCCCTCCTTCTTCCCTTCTCTCTCTTTCTTTCCCTCCTTCTTTCCTTCTCTTTCTTTCCTTCTCTCTACTCTCTCTCTTTCCTTTCCTCTTTCCTCCTTCTGTGGCCCAACTCTAGTGAGAAGGGTTTTAAACTTTAAACCCCTTCTCTCTTCACTCCCCCCCCAGAACAGCTGGGGAAGGGAAGGGAAGGCTTTTGAAGATGCCTCTCCCCTTTTGCTTCCCCTTCTGACATCACTTCCAGTGATGTCAGGGGGCATGGCATATGCTAATAGCCTAGTAGCTCATTAGCATAGCATATGCTAATGAGCTCCTGCAGCTCTTTTTCTGTGAAAAGACCCCTGATTACATCTACCTTCTCCATGGGCCTGTCAACAAATACAATGCACTCATCTTCAGCAATTGGTTCCCTGAGCCACCTTGCAAGTATGATAAAGAAGGCATTGGCTGATTTTTTGTCCCTCAGTTTAAAATGCCAAGTACAAAATGGTCACTTTTCCTTATATTTCAACCAAACTTCTTAAGCACTATTTAATTTTATGGTGAAATGAAGAATACATTACCCATTGGGTGGAAAGTAGATTGCTAAAATTAACATATGAAGGGGGTGGTGGAAGGACAATATTTTAAATTGCAATACAAAGTGATAATAATAGAACCTATACTGTATGAATAAATATTGTATTTCAATAAATGGCATTGGCCTTAGCAATTTCAACATTACAACTTTACTGTAGGCTTAGACATGCCATGGAGTTGATAGAATAAACTGATTTTGGTTTCTAGGCACCCAGTCTATTCATAGTCAAAATGAGATTTACAAGTAAGCCACTTTGAAGTACATATTTTATTTTAAAAGTCTGCATATAACTTTTTAATGCCAAAATACAACAAAAATCTGTTTACAGGAAAATAAAAGTGAATGATCTAGCATCATCTGCTACAATGCCTAATACCATCTATCAAAAAAGGGGGGAAATCTCATTTATAGCTTATTGCCTGTAACACCATATATATTGGTTATATGAAAGTAAAGTAAAGCTATTAGATTACACCCCCCCAGCATTGCCACTGCTATATGCTGGCACATATTTCAGGCAACACATGTTGAACTTTACATCTAAGGCAGGCAGATTGCTGAGATATGAGTTTTGCTAGTTTTCAGATACTCTGCCAGAGTGCTCTGCATCACAGCCCCAATATGACTACAAGGTCACAGGATAAAAGAGAATTTTGAGGTTCAGTAACGCTGATTAATATTGTACGCTGTATGTTTGGGCATGCCCATGGAATCTGTAGAATAAAATGACCCAAGTTTATAGGCTGCAAAAGATGAGATCATGCCTGTTATCTTTTGCAACAATGGCAAGAAGTACAATATTTCCTGATATTTTTCCTATGGATATATTCAGAAACGCCATGCATATTATTCCAACACTTCTGGTTCAAACTAGAGACAGTAATGTTATCCAAGTACAAACAATTGAATTTTCTAGCCATCATCCTTTTATTCCCTTGTTTTGTACTGGCTAGTGCGCCATCAACCAATAACATTGGAAATACTATGAAAATGTGGGTAAGGGCTGTGTGTGGAGGAGAACATCTGCTTTGAATGCAGAATGCAGAAAACCGTCAATGCAGGGAATTTCACTACTGCGGAAATGGTTGGACTGTAGTAGCAGAAAAGAACAAGAGCCCAGTAGCACCTTAAAGACTAGACTATCTGAAGAAGTGAGCAGTGATTAGTTAGTACTAGTTGATGTGAAAGACACGGGAGAGCTGCTGTCAGTCAAAGTAGACAATATTGACCTTGAGAGACCAATGGTCTCACTCTACATAAGGAAGCTTCATGTATTCATCCGAGTATTGTCCTCAGCATTACAATGCTGGGTGTAGTTGGGTGCAAAATAACCCCGACAGTAGGCAGTTCTGAACGGTTCAGACATGAATTCCCAGAAACTTGGACCTTGAGCCTAAAACCATTACTTGACACATCCATATAATAGGTTCAGATCTGATGTGTACCCACCCCCAGAGTAGACTAGTTTTCCCAGCATAAATAAGCCCATGCTAGACTACAGGATACTTGTGGCAAATAGCAATTTAAAATGTAATTTAAATGAGTAAGATAGTGTGGTAGGAATGGGATAACATTCCCTCTCCTGCAGCCCTGATCCAATTTTGAATTAGTTTTACTATTTGGGGAAAAAACTCATCAAGTGTGGCCTTGTGCAGAGTGATGAGTATACAAAGTTAAAGTGTGCTTTACAGGAAGTACACTGTACAGTTTCATGGAACAGATCTTCACCTGAGATGCTCTGTTAACTAGAAACTCAGAGCAGCTGTACTGGAGTCTGAATACTTATTGCTGTACGGAGCAAAGGGGGACCAAGGCTCTCTGTCCTTACCACAAACACTGCCCAACCCAGATCCATCTATTCTATGCAGGCCTTATTCTGGCCCCATATGATTAGCTTGAACAGGAAGCTTTGCATGACATCAGATGTCTTGCCAACAATGAGAAAACTAATTGATTTACTGTGGTACAAGCTGTCAGAATCCACTTTGTCAGCGGCATGAAATGTCACAGATGGAAAATAATTTTAAAAATTATTCCTGTTTTGAGAGTAAAAATTGCATATTAGTTATTGCAAGCAAGTAGCCTGGACAATTTGTGACAAATTTGCAGGAAAAGCTTGACACAATATCATACTTCCAGGGTGAATGGTTTGAATGAGAAGTATGAGGGGCAATTAAGTAGTCAAGGCAATTGGAAAACTGAATACATGCCAAAATTGACCTGAACCTATCACATCAATCTTACAAAGTGCATATATCCCTAGAAAAAAATATTTTTAGGGCCAAACTGCATGTTTAATAGGAAAACTGAGCAGTTTAAAAATTGCCATGAGGCACCAGTTCTAATCAGGTCTACACTGAAGTGGCACTAGGTGTTCTTACTGCTTCCCCGAGGACTTTTCAATTGGCAACAACAACAACAAAAAAGTCACACAAAAACGTTTGCTTTTTTGTGGTTTTTTTGTGTTTTTGTTGTTGCTGTTGTTTGGTTGTTTGTCTTTTGTTTTCTCTCAAAAATCAATAAAAATGTAATAAAAAAAGGATTTTTCAGTTGGCAAGACTGCCATGGGGTAGCTGTTTTGGCACTTTAAAAGGCAGGAAGGCAGAAACAAGATTGCTTGTAGTAGGGTTACCAACCTCTAGGTGGTACCTGGAGATATCCTAGGGCACAACTGATCTCCAAAGTAGAGATCAATCCCCCCAGATAAAATGGCTGCTTTGGAGGGTGGACTCTGTGCCATTGTACCCCACTGAGGTCTCGCCCCTCCCCAAAACCCACATTCTCCAGGCTATATACCCAAATGTCCAGGAACTCTCCAACCCAGAGATGGCAACACTAATTGCTTGCTGCCACCACACCACAGGCCCAGCAGGATCAGGCCTGTGTGGTAAATTTTAAACAGCTATAATTTCCTATAAAATTGTGTCAGCAGCCAAGGTTTGGACTTGTGACAGTGGTAGTTTTGGCTCTGAGTCTCATAGGGGCTGGTGATTGTCAGGATAGTGGTGCTTATCTAGCCCAGGTAAGCTTTTGTTCATGGAACAGCTGCATATATACCAATAATGCCAACAACAACATTGTAAAAAGTGATTTTTTTCCTTATGTGTCACTTCTTTCTGAATATTCTTTCTGAACATAATTAATATGGAATCACCATGGTTCCCAATTAAAAACAACAACAAAACCCTGTAATTTTTTCCCCTTGGTGTTAGTAGATGAATCGCTTGCCAAGTCAGGAAAACTGATTTAAGCATGTTAAAATGAGACCTATCACTCCTGACTGACTATAACAGTATTATTATTATAAGTCTAGCCCCAAGAACAGAATGTACACAAAATACCAAAATAATTAATCTGGATCATTGTGGTGGTAAAATTCTGTGCTCGGATTTCTCTCTTGGTAAACAAAAACAATCATAATGTGAACAGGATCTTCACTTCAAGAAATATACTTATTCATGAATTACAACAGACCTTTTCATTAGGTCATGAATTAATGATTTTCTTCCTTAAAAATGTATATATGCATGATGGTTGGTAAAATGCCGGCAGAACAACATAAACTTGTTTTAAATGTAAAGTGTCCTCAGTACAGTTTTCAAAGTGTTATCTCCCTATACTGCTTTCTATCTTAGTACTGATGATGTACATACCTGTCTGAATCCCACAGTTATTAAGTTTGGTAATTTTTCATTTTTTGAAAATAATAATTCTGTATGTTGATGTGGTCTCATTTTTCCTTGCCACTTTCTGCACAGTTCCTGCTTGCAATATTACATTTTCCCTAGCAATCTTGATTGTTCTGCTGATAAATTCTTCAACACATTTTAACTCAAGACGAGCCATGTAAACAAAGAGGAAAGCTAGTGTGTAGTCTGAATATTATATATGCCAGCAGTGGGATGCAAAACAGCAATTTGCGATTCCTATTTTGAATGCACATAAGTGATTAATACATAATATTTTCAAGCAGCCTTCCTGGTTGTACATTTCTTTCTCAACTATTCTTTCCTGTCACTCTACCCTGCCACTTTCCCCCATGCTTCTAAGTAGAGAAAATGTAACAAGGATTTTATGTTCACACAAAGCAGAATACCCACCTCCCTCACTCAAAGCTGCTTGCTCTCTCTCCCATCTCCCGTTTGTGCAAAATACAGCTGGAAGTTTTATATATTTGCTTATATATTCCATTCACGAAGAAAGAAGCCATCAGAGAGACAGAGGTGAATGTTCTGCCATATCTGAAAAGCTATAAACATGTGTATGGATTCAGAATTTAAAGATCCCTTTGAGGACTTTATACCCTTGGGAAAGACACCATATCCAATTCATTACGTTTTCTCTGACAATGGCATTATTGGGTAGGGAGGAGGATAGCAATAACAGTTTGCCATACTTCTCTACCATTAAGCAAATGTTTGATTCCATTCTTATTAAGAAAATTGTTCAGTTTTAAAAGTCTTCTGAAAATGAATCTGCCTTTCATTCAGCATGACAGTGATTCAGATAACAATGAAAATGCTATTAAAAATGATGACTGTATTTAAAATGTCATTATACTGAAAGTCCTTGTGCTGGCCTGCTTACAGATCAAAAGTCAAAATATGGCTTGATTGCAGTTTAATGAAATGCCCATCATTCCTCTAGGTCACAAAGTAGATCATCTATTTAACATCCAGTCAGGCTGGAACTCAGTGTAACAATGTTAAGTGTAAACACTCTCACAAGTGGCAAACATGTCCTTCTCTTCCTGATAGGGTAAACTTTACCTGTATCCAGGGCTCTTTCTTTCTTTTGAAAAAGAGGTGCTGGAACTCTCAAGAGGAAAATGAAGTTTTCAATCTGTAAACTGAAAACTCACAAACTTTTAAACATTTTTAAAAGAATTCTGTCAAAGAGGTTATGGAACTCTGTTCTGGCATGTTTCCCCAGAAAAAAAGCCCTGCCTGTATCCTAACTTCTTGATGATGGGTATTTTTCTAACTCCATTTTACATCATCATCTGCCACTGGTAGGTGAGAGAGAACAGCATTGTTTCAGTTCTACCATATATTAAGATGGATAGGGGGAGGGGCTTCTGGTTTCGGTGGCTTGCTGGCAGGTGCGCTCCATCGAAGCTCCGATGAGAGTGGCCCACAACCGTGCCGTATGGGACGTGTCCAAGTTGATCTTGGACCCCCTAGAGCCCTCGGAGGGGGCTCATAGCCTGGGGCACAAGATGTGCCTCTCCTGAGGAGCTGGCAAAAGGATCAAGGCTCCTCTTTGCTCCAAAAGGTCTCGCTGGTGCAACACCAGCTATGGCACCAAAGGTGCATACCGGAGAGAGCGCGCAAGTGATTGGGCAAAAGATGACGTTCCCTACCTTGTGAACTGAAGCGAGAAGTAAAGTGTGAGCTGATATTCATTTATTCAAACAAGTGCTCAAGTGTAAATCCGCAAAGCTGCCCCGAAGCCCTAAACATAGTGTGTGGGGGGGGAGGATTTGCCCTGTCCCAGGAAGATCAACTTGTTTAAAGAGAAAAGCGAGGGCAGAAAAGCAGCTCGAAAGGAAGATGATAACTTAGCCGAGTGGTGTGCATTTTAGTAAAAAGAGTGCATATGTATAAGAACTTTTCCCTTAATGTAAACAATGTTGAATTGAGCTCAAAAAATGGTGACCAGGTGAAGCCTTCTTCAGAAAATGCCAATACATCGACTCCGGCTTCAAAACCAGAAGTAAACACAGACTTCCCTAAGATGATCACTGCAGCACTGTACCCTCTGCTGGATCAGATAACTAATCTCAACAATAACTTTGATGTGCTTTAAAAAAAATGGAAAGAAATGACTGCAAGAACAAAGAAGACAGACCAAAAGCTGGAAAAAGTTGATGCTAAGACAAATATGCTAAATCAAAGGGTGGAGGCTGTGGAAAAAGAGAAGACCTCCGAGAAACAGCAGCTCTTACAACTACAGATGGAAAATCATCACATGTCCTGAGATCTTAAGGTATCCCGGAGCAAACAGGAGAGAACCTGAAAGAGATTTTAAGTGAAGTTTTAGCTCCACTGGCAGGCTTTAAAGCAGAAACTTAACAAAGTGATATGGATATGGTATATCATACCTATCCAGATTTTATTAAGAAAAACAAGCTGCCTGGTAAAGTGTTCATGAAAATCTCTAAAAGGTCAACAAGAGATGCAATATTGAAAGCGACCAATGGGATAACCCTAAAAATCAAAGGAGAAGAAGCGAAAGTCTTAAAAGATGTTCCATTTGAGATCAGAAAGAGGAGGAAGCAATACAGAGACCTGACACTATTTTTACAGAAAAACTCCACTCCCTACAGATGGATGACACCAGGACTTATTTTCAATTTCAGAGAGAAAAAAGATAAGATTGACTCTGTTATAAAAGCAAAAGCATTTCTGGAGCAGCAACAGAGACCAGCAAAAGACACTGAGAAAGTAGAAGACAATAATGTTGCAGAAGAAAATGGTGGAAATGGCTTGGGAAGTTCTGACACCTCCTCAGGCAGATCTTCAAAAGAAGAGTCTAACTCTGAATCAGAATTAGGAGCAGTGGCTCCTAGACCTCTTAAAGTTAAACTGACCTTCAATAAAAATAAACCTAGAGGAAAGAAAGTTACAAAATAGCCTTACTCTGAAAATCCTTACTTCTTTTTTATTAATAATTGAAATACTAAGATACACCCACTAGTGCTAATTATGTTTTTGCTTGTCTGATGTAGTCACAGTAATAGCTGATGTTTACGTGTTTTTGTTTAAATAACAGGGAAACACCAAGAATTTGATGTATTAATCAATCTATGATCCTTGCTACTCTGTATTTTAGTTTAGTGTATCCCATACCCTTACTCTCTTAGTGAGTAGTGATAAAAAAGATGAAGAAAAGAGAGCTAGAAATGCAGATATTATTTTCAGCAAGAGCCACAACTTTAGGGTAATGTCATACTCCTGTCTCATGAGGCGGATTGTTCATGGGGGCAGAGGGTACTAATTATCTCTGATCTGCTTATTTTTCATTTGTTCAGATGTGAATGTTGGAATTTTGGAGTACTGGTCTCCTTCCAGCACTGCAACTCAGTATTTTTTCTGTGTCAGATTCTGAACTCAATTTCCAAGTGCACTACGATTATAAAAAGACAGAGAAACTATGGCACAAATATTTGGATCCACATTGCTACATACTATGCGTAGGCAATGTCTTTATCATGCAGGGGGACCTTCACAACTGCATCTGTCTTGATTCGTTGAGCACAACCTAAGATATATTATACTGCATCTGTAAAGCCTAGTCATGGACCATATCTAGAAAATGGACCACATATAGAAATCTGCTAATTTCTATAAAAGCCTAACAAGGAGTGAAAACAATGCACTTTATTTATAGTTCAAAAGTCACAATATTGCTTGGTTGCCATAGGTAAATGCCAACCCAGAACTCCTTGAAGGAAGTGCAGGATAACACTCAAATAAAGAACTGTATTTATTATGTATGTGAGTGCCATCAAGTCGCAACCGACCTATGACAACCCCTGCAAGGGGTTTTCAAGGCTAGTGAGAAGCAAAGCCAGTTTCCCAGTGCCTTCCTCTGCATTGCCTTCCTCTGCCCTGCTTAGATCAGACTATGCTATGCTGCCCCCCTCCCATAAATGCATTTATTAGGACCAATGATTATAATAATTTGTCTGTCTTAACTGAGAAATTATTGTAGCTCAATTTGTCATAGCATAGGTGTTTTAAAATGTATACACAATGCCATGTGAACATCTATGTACAAAGCTGTGTCTCACACAATGTATAGCTACGGGCTTGTGCTATTCTCAGAGCTCTATAGGTGAATCCAATCCCCAAGCTCCCCCCCCCCCGCTGTTGCAGCAAGCACTGTCTTAACACAGTTTGGAGCCAGTTTGGTGTAGTGGTTAGGAGCATGGACTCTAATCTGGGAGAAATGGGTTTGATTCCCCATTCCTTCACATGCAGCTGCTGGTGTGACCTTGGGTCAGTCATATGTTCTTTCAGAGCTGTTCTCTCAAGGGCAGTTCTCAAGAGAGCTCTCTCACCCCCACCTACCTCACAGGGTGTATGTTGTGGGAGGGGAAGGGAAAGGGATTGTAAGCTGCTCAGACTCCTTCGGGTAGTGAAGGCTAGGGTATAAATCCAGTCTCACTCACACAAAGTTACATTCTTACTTACACAGATACCATACCTGGCATGCAAGGAAGAAGATATAAAATAGTGTAAATATTCAAGCTAACAAATGACACATAAAGAAGAGGAAAGTGTACATCGCAGGAACATGAAAAGTAACATATGAACAATCTCTGTTGTTATGTCAGAGTGTAACTTGCGAAACACAAAAGCCAGCCCCCCCAGCACTGAAAAAGTATTTTTATGTTACCTTGTGTGATTCGTTTTTAGAACAGACTCTCACCCTAGAGCTAATGCAGCTCTATTTCATGGCAAATAAAAGTTAGATGAATCTCATAATAAAATGTTATGGCTGCTGGCACAATTAATTAGGGCTTGAGGAGAAGAGAGTGCAACTTTCACCTCAGTCAGAAGTGTCATTTAAGAAAGGTGACAAGAGCTGCAGGAAAAATGACGCTGTACAGGAAGAAAGACTGAAGCTATCTGAGATGTGAGAGACAGAGAAAGTGGTAATAGTCCAGAAGTATAAATCTGTTAAAATGCATAATGTGTCACAGAAAAAAATTATGCATCTATAAAATGGGTTTGTGTACCACTGTATGAACTACTATGCTGCACTATGATATGATTATAGAAGGAAACCAACAGGAAAAAATACAAGGTTAAATTGTGGCAAAACCAGCATTTTGAGTGATAGTCCCCTGTAGGAACAAAATAAACTGTATTTTTTTAAAAAAGCCTCTTCCACCCTAATTATCTGCATTTGCTTTTTGTTTCCAAGCATATCACCGAGCTAAAAAAAACCCCAAACACCCTTATTCTACGAAAAGTTTCCCATGGGGGAGGGGAAACCTCTGATGTCCACTGGAAGAGGAATAAATTAACTCACCTTTCTGTGCAGTATCAAGATTATTATTATCTAGGTTTTCAGGAAGGAAATACAAACGGTGCCTCACAATTACTTATCTAGTCCTACCACAGAAATTGTGCTGTATAAACAGATTTGTATACAAAATGTCCAAAAACAGGGAGACAACAAGAGAAATCGCACATACTGGAAACAGTTCTGTTGGACCAGTAAATCCTCTCATATTTACTCTGCTGGTTAAAAAGGTTTCCTATTATAATGATAAGAAAAAATAAACCCACAAGGCATTTAGTAGTGAACATAAGAACATAAGAGAAGCCAATGTTGGATCAGGCCAATGGCCCATCCAATCCAACACTCTGTCATACAGTGGCCAGAAATACCAGGTGCCATCAGGAGGTCCACCAGTGTGTAGCCTAACAGCTTGAAGGGATATATATCTATTTATTACCACTCAAAACACAGTAGCTATGTACTGAGAGAGCCAGTTTGGTGTAGTGGTTAAGTGTGCAGACTCTAATCTGGGAGAACCGGATTTGAGTCCCCACTCGTCCACTTGCACCTGCTGATGTGACCTTGGGTCAGTCACAAGCTCTGGCACAGCTGTTCCTGAAAGAGCAGTTTGTGTCAGAGTTCTCTCAGCCCCACCTACCTCACAGGGTGTCTGTTGTGGGGTGGGGAAGGGAAAGGAGTTCGTAAGCTGCTCTGAGACTTCAAGTGAAGGGCAGGGTATAAATCCAATCTCTTCTTCTTCTCTTCTTCTACTGCAGGCCTTCAAAATGTATGGTTGGGGGGGAAAGTGCACAGGAAATAGTTCCAATTGAAATCATTCAGAAAACCATTTGGTTAATTTGGGCAAGCCATTGATTTTCTCTTTGTTCCCTCTCCTCCTCTTCACCATCCACATGGGTTAATAGAATAGTACTATACAACTATTTCTAACATGAGCCTTCAGAATAGATGGGTATTGATGGTGTAAATCCATACAATGTGATGTTTAGTGAGTGTAACTCCTAGGGGATTTAAAAAAAATAAGAAGAAAGAACAGAATATATACACCTGTACCATGTACACCTGCACTGAAGAAAGACTTCTCTTCAAAGTGTCCACCCTTAGGACTGAACATACAGCTACAGCCTTTCCCTGTGGTGGGTCCAGTCCTGTGGAACAGCCTACCAGAATAGGTGACTGGGCACCTTCACTTGATGCATTTAGGAAAGCATGTAAAAGAAACATTCCAGACAGCATTGGGTGAATGTTAATTTTTTTTAGCAGATTTGTCTATGTTCATTCTAATTCTGCGTGTCTTTAAATTACTCTGTTTTAAATTGAGTGCTTTTAAAATACATAATATGTACATTTTAATCTGGGTTTTCATCTGGTTAACTGCACTATTATATTTTTTTCCCTTACAACTGCATTGCTGCATTGTCAGCCACCTTTAGTCTGAGGAGATAAGGAGTGAAAGAAATCTCTTTAAAAAACCTGGAAAAAACATGCAAATATAGCTATGGCTTTTAGTTTGAACCAAACAGATCAATTTTAGCACAGGTTGGAAAACGTTAACCACAGCCAGAGGTTTCTTTGTAGTGTTCAGTGCTGAGGGTCCTCAACCAAATGAAAACTGTGCCTTGCTTCATTTACTGTGGTAGACAGAACTACTGCACAGGAAGTTCTACTCTGCACTTGGTTCTCTTGGACATTTATAACCAGAACCTTTGAATTATGGCTTTGGTATGCTGGGAATTTCATGCCAAACATGATTGTCATTCAAACATTTCATGAAAAACTGGCACATGCTACAAGCCAAATACCAAGTCAGGCCATATGTCATTTCATCCTGTTCTTAAATTCACCAAGCCAGACTGCTTGGGTAAATAATTCATACCTGTGAAGTAAAGAAATCATTTTACCCATATTTTCCCCAAGTTCATAATCAGGTTAAGTCATTAAAGGGCATACAGATCATTCACTTTGCCCTTTTTCTATACTTTGGACTGCATACATTGCCTGCTATTGGTGGTTACGCTTTAGGCAATATCTGCCTATTACAAGACTTGTCACTTTCTTCTTCCATTTTTTTTAATGAAAACAAACAACATGTGAAGGCAGCCAACCAGAGCTGGTCCTGACCATAACACACTTGGTTGCCTAGGAAGGTCTCCGGGGCTGGCCCCCAGACTCCACTGTAACCCCTGTTCCCCCGGTCAGCAGCCCCCAACTTTCCTACGGCCAGAAGGAGATGGGGGCCTGTCCAAACCCATGGCAGGCCTATAGAACTGAAAGGAGGAGCAGGCAGGCTGGGCCCCAACACTGGCCAGGCAGATGATCAGGAAGTGGTCCCAGCCACTTCCTAAAAACACTCGGTGGGGACCAGAAATGGTGTTGGTGGAAGCTATGGAACTGTGGTGGGGGACACCTGAGATAAGCATAAAATACTTTTTCTTCCCCCACGAAATTCCTTATTCTTCATAAGTGTTTCTTTATTCTTTAAAGGTAGTTGTTATAATGCTTTGTTTAAAAATTAAACGTGGCATATAGGTGTGTGTGGAGAGGACTGCATGTCTTCACATGCACAGATTTAGTTATTCCCTACTGGGCATGTTTGAGCTGTCCATATGCAGTCTAGTTACTATAGTATTGTGGCTCTTTCAATTACTTAATTCTAGGATTTCATTGGGTCAAAAAATACAATATCCATAGCCTCTGGAATGTTATTCTATTTCACAGGTAGTCCTTCTGAAGCCGTCCATATGCTGAAGTATGCTGGAAGAGAAAAATCTTGCGTCCAGTACTAGTGAGCGTTTAGAGAGAGGGGAGATTCTGGCTCACACATTTTCTTCTATCATCCCCTGACAGGTGATCTGTGCTGCCTAAAGTGACAGCACCAAAATATGGTTAGCACAAGAAGGAAGGGATCCTTTCTTTGTCCCTACATCTGAAGAAGATATTTGATTTTGGAAAGGGTAAAAGGGTTTAGGGAATTCAGTGTAAGTAATTCTTATACTGATGAACCTCAGAGGATTACATTGGATAAAATATTATTGATACAGAACAAGGCATGCTTTACATATATGAGATCCTGGGTTCCATCTCTAGTTAAAGGATTTGAAGTAGCGATGCTGAAAACTGGTATCCTGGAGAACCACTGCTAGTTGACAAGACAGTTCAATGCTTTATGGACCAATCATTGGATTCAAAATACTACAGCTTCATATGTTTCAAATGAAGAGGGGAAACCTTTGAAAATATTTGGTTATTTAAATGTATGCAATTGCAATTGCTAACCACCATTTCTCATTTATTCCCCCCTCTGTGAGAAAATTGCAGCAGCTAAGGCACTTTTGCAAAACTAAGTAGATAAGGAAAGACTGGTCCTTCCCATTCTATGTTTTGATAACACGGTTTGTTAGTCAAGAGTTCTGCTTGAATGCCTCCATCACAAATGTAATATGGATGAAGACAGCGGCACTCTGCAGATTCCTCTAAGCCTTATTAACAATGATAACTGACATGGAGCTTTGGGGCTGAGAGATGGCTGATAACTGTGTTTTATGCCATGATATCTTCCTACAGGGTATTATTTTAAAAAAGGTATTTTGTCTTTAGTAATTCCTTCCTATATGTAATAAGGGGTGAATGTTCTCAAGAGATTAATCTCTCTCTGTTTATGAACAGATGTGAGAAGGAAATATGGTTTATGGCACAGTGGTTCTAAATTGAGTAGTTTATGAATCTCATTAAGAAACAGGCTAAATTTGATATCCCCAGATAATTTCAATGGATTTCACTAGGGTCAAGGTTTTTATTTCATTAAAAAGGCAAGTTTTTTTGAAAAAAAAGCTCCATCACATTTCTTAAATGCCTATGGCTTTTTATCTTTCATTAACGCTGCAGTGTGTGTGTGTGGGGGGGAAGCAATATGAGTTCCTGCTGTCTTTCATTGCTTCCTTAGAAACCCCCAATTTTAGTACTTAGGCAACCTTTCACAAGAAAATTATAGTTCCAATTTCTGAACATCACAATCTATATAAAAAATCTATGGCAACCAGAACATTTTTCCCCAGACAAATTACAAATGCTTAAATTTCTTCAAACAGCTTACTGTTTGTATTCCTAACAAATATTATTTTACATGAGTCACATTCAGGCAGGTTCATAAAGCCTGGAAAAAACTGTCCCTGTAAAATCAAAGCACATAGAACAAAATGTTGAAACAAGGCAGTTTTTAATATAAGGAGAGTTGAAGTGTTCAAAAGATCAAAGACACATGGAAATGTGTCATGAGGACTAGAGCCAACAATAGCAGCCCAATCTGCAGCTTTAGGAAATTTCCTTCAGTGCTGTCTTTCATTAATTTGCACTGAAGTGTTGCATGTAAAACCAGTTTCTATCTCTATACCTAGAGAATGTCTCTCACAGAACATGTATGAACACATGTATGTTCTGTTCTCTAAGCAGTGATAGACACCCATTTTGATTAAGATCCAAACAGCTATATGGGAAGATTTACGAATACTATTGAACTTTTGAGACATCACTAGTTCTTTTCTGCATTGCCAGACAAGGTGATTATAAAACCTGGGGTTTAGAAGTGACCTCCAATGTGATACAGAATGTGGTCAGAAAAATGAAAAATGAAGACATCAGTTTGCTTCCTAAAGAACTAAGAAAGTTTTTTTTAGTTCTTGGCTGTTGTAAATGTTTGCTTACTGTTCACATCATGAGGTTGCCAGAAATTGTATTTGTATGATGACTTACCTATTTCAAGGCTATAAACAGAATCCTGGCCACTGTCATTATAGAAGCTGCTGCTACACGTGATGGATAATGCAGTTTCAGTGCACTTTAATTGTCATTTGCAACAAGGTTTCCCTGTAAAATAGGCAACTTTATTTCCAAACAATTGCTACAGTGCCTTGAAAGTGTATTGGAAGTGCATTGTCCAACATGTGTGGAAGCAATGAGAGACTAGGCTGCAGAGAATCCCCTTTCTAGAAGTAGTACCACCAACATAGAAATATTCTGCACCAGGCCTAGGAATGAAATGATGTCCAGGAGGACACATTATAGCCACAACAGCAGTATTTTACCAGGCAGACTGTTTTAGATGTCTCTGACCTATGTGGTGATGATAATCTGTGCTCTAGTTCTCTGCAATGACTTTTCTGAATAATTTGAACTGCTAACCGTGAGTTCATTAAGTTAAAAAAAGGTCTTCATTAAAATAAAAAGATCATTATTTTCTGCATGGAACTTGGACAGAGCAATCTTGAACTGCACCTGCACTGTGGCACCACTAGTCAAATCCCGAAGGGTATAGTTATGTGGTGACTAAATGGGGGAGGGGGGGGAAGGTTCCCCAAGAGTGTTGCCAGCCACTGCCAAGATGGACTCTGTGGCAATTCTGCTACAATGTTCCATTCCAACATTGTTGTGAGGTGGGGGTGCCATGATAGGCAGGGCGGGCAGGACCAATAGGAGTCATGAGTCGAGGAGGCCAAGCAAAGCATCTGTTACTGGCAGGGAGCAGAGAGGGACAGGTCACAGGAGTGATGCTCCTCCTCTGCCACACACACCCTTAAAGAGACCAACTCCCATCACAAACCCCGGCCACCTGTCAGTGAAGAGGGGGGTATCATCTGTCATCCCCTCTGGTGCCCCATGGTAGTACTCCACGTACAGAGTGCACAGGGTACCAGAGGCTGACGACAAGAACATGGATGTCAGAGTGCCCCCCATTTACCACCAGCTGTGGTAGCCAGGTGACTGCCCATGCCATTGGAGACGTCCCATGCCAACCCACCTGCCACCCCACTTCAGGCATAGCAGGAAGTGGAGTGGAGTGCCACGGGGGCTGGAGAGACTCTGAGAGGTCCCTCAAAAGCCTCTCGATGTACTCCTGTCTCTCACTGGCATCCCTCACAATGGCAAGAAGCCTCTCCGTGTACCCAGCAGCTGCTATTACAGATGCTGCCAGTCCCTCCATCCATTGCTGCATGGGGAATGACAGAGCCACTAGTGGCCTGCCCATGATGCCTGAACCCCACCATGGGGCTTCAGGGTGCTCTGGCCCTGTATGACCCCCCCCCAGCACATAGTCTCATTCAGAAGCCATCAAAACTAATAGGGTGGCCTGATTGCCACACCAGAGTGAACACAGTGGTACCCCTGGGTTCAACCAGCCAGGATCAGGTGTCAATCAGGTCTGCATCTACATGCCCATGGCCAAAGTGCTGAAGTCATGTGTCCTCTGGCATCCAGAGGGTTTGGTGAGGTCACTGCCATGAGGGCCATGTGCACCTGGGGACATTATGCCCCAGTGGCTGTGGCCAGGAGGTCAACCAGCCCCCTCAACCATTCTGTTATTAACATTGCTTTGGATCTCCCATGTACTTGCCTAGCAGTGCTAGGTGCCCTGTCTGTGTTTTGCCTGCCACCAAGGTGCATATGCACTTGCTCTAATTCCACACAGCAGGGAGCTGTCAGACAGCATCCTGTATCAGGTGCCCTACCTCTGGAGTTGTGGTGTGACCTCCTGGAACCATGTGTAGGGTGGGGTGTGTTATCATTGTGTGGCGCAGAGGGGTGTGTGCTGATGGACTGTATTTTTGCCACTGCAATTTTGTGCCTGTCTTCTGGGCCATTCCCATTTTGAAAATGTTTTGGAAGCTGATTGGCTGGCACCACACCCCTTGGCACGCCCACATATCTGCCAGCATAGAGGTTTGTGCAGTCATTGTGCCAGCATGTGGCTGTAGTGCAGCTGCGCTAGTGCAAGTGTGCCAGATCACTTGTGCCCTCTGCCAGCTTGAACACCCCTTACACTAGCATATGTCCATGTTAGCATAGAGGTCAGTCAATTCCGTATTCTAATCCCCCCCCCGAGAAGTGGCATTTACATTCCAGAATTTACTGTCTTCAGGTTAAGTATATTAATAGACCGATAAACAGTGTAGTAATCTGATGAAATTACATTTTAATCAAAGGGGAAAGGAGGAAAAGGAATGGGCAGAAATCATATTAGTTGCTTCTAATAGCTTTATAATATTTTATTGTATTGCTACTACTATGGCAACTCTAAATTGAAAACTATTAAAATACCATTTGTGGATGTGACCTAAGTCTTATATAATTCACAGGACTGATAGCACACTCTAGAGAAATGTAATGTTAATTTGTCTCATTTAGAAGTAATTATAACTTACTTCACTTCCAGACTCGGGATTTTGCATGCACACACCCAACTATTCCTGCACCTATATACACACACACACACACACACTTTTTGTCTGTGATTAATCTAGTTATAAAGCCACCAGGATATACTGACACAACTGTAACCACCAGTTCACGCTGGCTTGCCATTTATTCTATATAACCTCAATGTTAATTTCAAGACAGTCAACATAACAGTCAGAATTACCAGTAAATCCTAGGAAAAAGACTAAGGGAACAGTCCCAAGCAGATCGACTCAGAAATAAGTCCCAATGAGGCTTACTTCTAGGACAGTGTCTAGGATTACAGCCTAAGATTCTTACTTGACTTCAGTAGACTTAGAAGCGTATAATTCTTTTTTAGGATTACGCTGTTAATAATATTTTTTAGGACACTCATGTAGTAATATAGTACCTCTGTAATGTATGTGCAGTGTAAATAAGCCACACTCAGGAACCTTAGTCAACAATGCTTAAAAAGTGAACAGTTTATGTGCATAGCAGAAATGACAGTGTTCTAGTTCGCTCATAGGATTTCACAGGGATATTGGATTCTTATCTCATTACATATGCTAAACTCATTAAGTCTGTACATATGTATTCTCATTAAGAAGTGCTATACATTCTCTGTATTTTAGTGCATTTCTGTTTGGAATAGTATATTGGAATAGTGGCTGTAATGCAATGAATAATGGAATGTATTTCTCTGACATAACACTGCATCCCACCTCTAAGAAAAGGATGTTGTTAACTTAACTCCATGCTTGGAAGGAGACAAATGGAGTGTCACCATTTATTACTCTTAGAAGGATACTTTATACATCTATCTCCTATTTTGACACATTTTTACTTCACCTTTTCCTCCTAATTAAATCCAAACAAATGGTGACCATATGAACTTAGCTTGTTATTGCTGTTAAGTCTTTGCATATGTCAAAACATCTTCATTAAGTTGTATGCTAATTTGTTGTTCACCTATGTAGAGGCATCTGCTTATATATATGAACTGTTAATTTCCATTTCAATGTGCCTGAGGATGTATGCATGCACATGAAAGCTCATATCTTGAATAAACTTTTGCTGGTCTTAAAAGGTGCCACTGGACTCAAAATCTTTTCTAATGTAGACAACAGTTTCACTAGGAAAACATTTTGATTTCCCATAGAGCCTCCCATGACAACCAGCTGTTTTGGTCCTAAATCTATTTTTCCTGTTCAGGTGTTCTTTCTGTTCTTACATGGCAAGAAACATGTATTTTGTAACACATAGTAGAAATATAAGGGTGTACACTCAAAAGAAAATCCCATCAAGTTCACGGGAACTTACCCCCTGGCAAGTGTGCTTAAGATTGCAGCCCAAGTGCCCAGCTCTGATTAATGAGTTCTCAGTTTAGAATGCATATTTTTTAATGAAAGAAAATGTTCCCCGTCCGACTTTTATCTACTAAGTAGAGCCCCTAGCGGCTGCTGTAACTGTTCATTTAAAGTTAGTCAGGTTGATTAATTTAAAACATTTGATGCCTGCCTGAGAAATAAAATTCCTCCCAAAACCAGAATGTAAAAGACTGTGCCAAATAAGTTGATTCATCACTAATGGAATTGATTTGTAAAAAGAGTGTGGATATTCCTGAAACAGCAAGTTCATCAGAGACAGAGAGAGACTGAGACTGGCTCTTGCTGCAGTTCAGTATACAAAGTCCTGCATACAGAGGACTGTATAACTACAACTGGGGGAAAAAATTATAATACACATTTTAGTATCAAATTTGCCCCCACCCTTTTACTTAACATAATTTGTTGATATAACCCTTGTTCTTGCTATCAAGAAAAAAGTAATGCTGGGTCTTCACCCTTCTTTAAAAAGCAGCACACTGTGCATCTAAGAGCATGTGAAGCAGCACTTATTTGAAGGTCATTAATAGATTCCTCTCACTTCCTCCTTGGCTCAACTAAGAAGACACTAGCATGTTTTATATCCCCCCCAGTCAGAAATAAGAGACAGACATCAGAATGCGTTTAACTCAGGGCCACTGTATTAACCATTTTCAGGGCTCTTTTTGTAGCAGAAACTCCTTTGCATATTAGGCCACACGCCCCTGATGTAGCCAATCCTCCAAGAGCTTACAGTAGCCCCTGTAAGAAGAGCTCTGTAAGCTCTTGGAGGATTGGCTACATCAGGGGTCTGTGGCCTAATATGCAAAGGAGTTCCGGCTACAAAAAGAGCCCTGACCATTTTCACTTTTTGCGGCAAGAGCAAACCCCAAGTGCGAAAATAGGCCAAGGCCAGGGGTTGTCCCAGACCACCTCCTTGCCATATATTGGGTTACCCACCTTTGCCTGGGTGTGAGCCATATCTCTGGCTCACCACCAGCCAGCAGAGCCATGAAATTTAGAGGGGGGGGGAGCCTAGCCAGGGTGGTCCCCAAGGGAGTCCTCATTCCCAGCCCTGGACTGCAAAACCTGAAGGCTGAACTTGATGGACCTCTTGACCCCCAACTGGGGAGGTGCCATATGGTGCTCACCAGATCGGTTTTCCTTTTCCCCACACTAACCTGCCAAGTGATCGATCCTATTTAACAGAACCACCACATCCAATTTTCCCATAGTCTACTGACAATGGTGCTAGGTAGGCAAAAACACCCTCCCTCCATGCCAATCCAAGGAGGGGTGAAAAATTCCTTCCCAGCCCCCAAAAGACAACCAGCCAGAACCTGCACTGCTTACAGGCCAGGAGGGTGGGCTGAGCATGTGGGCGAAAGAGGAAGGAAGGAGCCATCCTTAAATCCTTGCTCGTTCTGCCCCTCTGCCATGATGCTGGTGTCACATATCCCCTGCCTCTTCCTCCTTCTCGGAGAGGCAAAACAGACCCTGCCCACAACCACCTCCAGGGCTCCACGGCCAGGAAGGAGACAAATTCTACCAATTCCCATACTAATACATTAATTGCAGTCTTTAGCACAGAATAATTTTTAAAAGGAAACAATCTACGTGAAACTAATACAGCCTGTGCCCAATGTCTCAGAATGAGGTTACAAAGTCCTATAGACCTTGGCTGACCTTGGAGTAGTGTCAAGATTCAGCAGTAGTTACCAGACCATGTGCAGCATTTCATCAAGAGTGAAGCATGTTCATTAGGAAACTCTCCTTCCTAGGCCCACATGAACAAAATTGAGTCATCAGAAACACACAGCACAACACCATACCCTCCCATTTACATTATATCCATTATTATATTTACTTCAGCACACACATTCCTTGTTTGTCTACTGTGTTTCTCAGTCAAGGGCACCACTCCTTGATTCCACTTCAAACATCACCTGAATGGCACAGGAACCTTCACTTGAGGGATATGCAGTCATGAAAAGGAGCTGGAAAATGAGTTGCTGATCTAGCTAAATATTAGTTTGGACTAACTGAAAGACTTCTCTAAACAAGGCAATGGCAGCAGCACTTGTCATCATGTCAATTAAATCTGCTCGAGCAAATCTGAGCTCTGGCCTTAGGAGAGTTGTCTGCTTGCTGCTGAATCAGCTGGACCGAATAGATATTTTCAAGCAAATTCCCCGCTGTGGTGTCAACCAAATCCTGGGGAATCAACACTCTGATGTTGCTTATGTTAGCAGCCCTATTTTGGAAAGGTGCAAGGAACTAAGAACATATTCTATACAATCAGTTGCCATTTTCAGTTAGGTATCATTGTAATGGTATTGTGTTTAGAAGACAGTTAACACTTAGTAACATTGTTCAATTAGTTTGCACAAAATAACTTCCTCTGCATGGTTAGCGTGGGTGAAAATAACAATGTCCAATCTTCTGGCTAGCAATATTGTGAAGTATTGAGTTGCCTGTTTTTTTTAACTGACATGGCTGTCCAATTTTCCTTCCAGCACTGAGAGCTGTCCTAATTAATTATTACTACAGAATGCATCTGTCATTACATTCTACCAAGTGATAGGAAAGTTACAACTTTGGGTGGAAATAGCCACCTGGGAGCTACACAGGAAGAATATCTGCGCGGACTCTTAGTTCGATGAGGAATTAGCATTTTCAAGCTTTCTCAGTGAGAGTTCAGAGAAGAAATGTCTGCCTATTTCCAAGATTTTTCTCTCCGCTCATAACATTAGTACTTGCATGCCAATGTCTCACCATGTACCCTATACTAATCCCTAGGAATTGCTGTCCCCTCACTAACTGCAACTGAGAATCACTTGGAAGTTCAACCATGCCTTTGCCAAAGCACAAAGAAAAGAGTTTTAGATTGGGAGAGGGGATAGCAGCCACACAAAATGTTTGAAAAAAAGAAAGAGAGACCTGCAAATAAAGAGGAGACATGCATGGACAAAGAGCTGCTTGGCACGTGTTACCTACAAAACAGCCTGAATGCTCACTACAGATGTGCAAGACTTCAGCTTAGTTCATATTCCACCCAAGTATTGCAAGCTGTACAAATTCATTAATAGTCCAAATTTACAAACACTGGAGATATGTCTAATACCTGGAGACAGAGATATCTTAAAATATTACTATGTAGTTATTCTAATCAAATGATAAGGTCCAGTCACTTGAGTTTTCCTTGAGATGTTCACCTGCATCTATTTTGTCTTCCCCAGGGTTCCAGGATGGTGTTTCCCAAGTAACTTTGTCATGGGAAGAATGGATAGTAGGAGGTGGGCTAAGTTCTCCTTTCTTAATGGCACTCTGAAATGGAAAAGAACCTGTCAGGCTACATGCAGCTGCTGCGTAATGTGAAGTTTGGTTTACAGATTCTGCCTGGTCCAGACACCTTATGCAGTGCTGTTTACAACTACAAGAAGCTGCAAGACTCAGATGGCCCAAGTTTCATGTCTCTGGTTTGCTGCAATGCTTGCTTTAGCCTGCAGCCACATCCTCTGAGTAAAGTACTTGAGTTCTTTGACCGTGGAGTGCCTCCGAGTCTGTGTATGCCTTGCCAGTGCTCAGCCACCTATTCTGTCGAGTGTTTACAAAGCACATCCATTTACAGATTTGCATCTTACACGTGTCACTCACTATAGAGAAATCTGCATTACTGGTTAATCATAGAAAGGAATTAAGAGAGTCTGCTGGATGACATGAGTTTTCTTCAGGATGACACATTAGCATGGCACAGAAGGAAAGACCTGACTAAAAGGATATATTTTTAATGACCAATTAGCTAACCACAGAAATACAGGCCACTGAGATTTTCTCGACCAGAAGCTCAAGACAGACATGGAACGACAACCGGCTAGCTCTGCTAAAGCAAAATGAAGTTTTGTGGTTTTACGGGATAACCTCACACTTTACAGTACTGCGTCAGCATTTAAACAGAGGAAAAGAATAAAAAAGGGAACATAAGCAACATGGAAAGAGGATCCCAGATTACTTCACTCTAGCCCTCCTTCTCAGGGAGACCCCTCTTTCCTGTCTTCATTTTGCCAACTTCAAGAAGGACGTGTGGCTGCTTACAATTGGTGGCCTCATACCTCTTCCTTCTGTTATCTCTAAGGAGGGTAAGAAAGCAAGACACTTTCTCTTCCCAATCTTATTCTGCCTATACTGCACCTCACCCAGCAGCCACACAGAAACAACTAAGCAGCTTATGAAAGAGCAAATCCCTGCCTTATTCCTACCATGGATCACTGTACAGCATGTTCTTCACACAAGTAGATCCTGGGTGCAATCCCCTATAAAGCCAATTAAAAAGATCTCAGTGGAAGCTGAAAAGGTGGCAGGCAGGTCACCCAGCGTTGGATCCGTCACTAACCTGTGCCAATGCTTCTTTGACTGTACTCAATAAAGCTGTCGCTATATTTTCATGAAATACTGGTCTACGTGGTTTCCTTCTGCCACATCACCCCTTATCCTCCCTAAACCCACAATGTGCTGTCAAACAGTTTGAACAGTACTTTGTGGATCCTGTGCTTATGAAGCCTTATGCCCAGCATCTGCAATGCAAATATTCAGCATTTTAACAAGTCACAAAATCTCTAGCAGTTGAGGCAGCAAAGTATTTTCCTGATCTTCCAATTTCAAACACCGGAGAAATTTGAAAGGAACCAATTCATCAGTGTATTTCCCACTACCACTGTATTAAGGGCTCACCTCTATGAAGAAGTAGCTAGTTACCACCCAGTTCATTTTTTAATTCAAACATAAAATTGACATCACCATACTAATCTATTTTAGAAACAGCAATAAAAGTTCATGGTTTAGATATATCCCTCTTTTTCATGTAAGCATAAAACCTGATTGAAATGCAAATTTAAAATAAAAGTTCTAAGTGCCACGGTAAATAATAAAAGTGATAGCCCTGCATGAAGTTATTCACACCTACTGCAATAATTTAAAAGAGGCTGACTTCCTAAACAACATCAATACAGGCGCTTTTTGAAAACCAGTATGAACATGTGAACGCCACCCCTCCCCAAGTTTTCACCATTTTATTTGATATTTCCCTGTTGGCATCCTGCAAATTTCATTTATATTTTTCATAACATTGTTTCCTCCCAATAAAGCCCTCAAAATATTGCCTTAAAGGCAAAAGGTTTGAAATCCAGCTGCTTCCATGATCCTCATCATCTTTCAAACACTTAGAACATAAATTAGGTTAAAATTATTATCATGGATTTTACTGGGCTTGTAGAAACATGCTGTTTCCTAGTATTCCAATTAATTATGTCCCTTTGAATTTTTATAGAGCATGCTGTGGTACAAGTGCCCCATATGTTTTAATTAATTGTATTTTAAAAGGGGAAATAAGTTGCATCTGGAAAAATAAGAAACAGAAGGACCATCATAACTTTGAAGAAAGGCTTTCTGCTTAAAATTTTATCAGCATGAAAAAGAGTCCCTGTTATTCACTTTACACGAAAACATCCATTTTCTTGAGAAGAGGAACAATGATATCATCAAGTCCTCAGTTCAGCACATGACACTTGGATGCTGATGATTTACCACAGGGTGATTTACCCTATTATTACTGTGTAGGAAATATGTAGATTTAATTTACTTTCTTGTAGTGACAACTGGATGTGAACATTGTCTGACATACTAAAAAGCAGCTTTCACTATGAGAGTGCGTGGTGACAAAACAGATGAATGTGGAAAACCCATGATCAGTTTGCCTGATGTTTTGATTTTTTTTACTTATAAGTAGTTGCTAATGGCTGCAAATTAACCTGGAACAGCAGTACTGGGGGAGGGTGGCTAATAGCAGCTTCCAGAGGCTGATTTAGAACAGGAAAATTGTACAGTTAAAAACATGTCATATTTAAAAAGGAAACTTATGGTATGTGGGGCTACGTACCTAAAGAGGAACCATCAATCTAAGAGTCAGGCAGCATTTACTTTACCTGCTCCCCTCCTCCTTGTTTAGTGATTTTTTCCCCCTCAGTTGCCTGCTCATGATTTCACTGGCTTGTCTGCTTTGATGGCATCAGGAAGCTTCTTTGCAACACAGAATTACCAAAGACCCCCTTCTCACACCTGCCATTGGACAGGCAGCCAAACATTGAGCACCTAGAAGAATATTATTTATTCATTTTAATTTATTTATTTATATCCCAACTTTCCCCCCCGAAGAGGCTTACATTGTTCTCCTCTTCTCCATTTGATCCTCACAACAACCCCATGAGGGAGGTTAGGCTGAGAACGTGTGACTGCCCCACGCCTACCCAGCAAACTTCCTCGACAGAGTGGGGATTTGAACCTGGGTCTCCTAGATTCTAGTCCAATGTTTTAAACACTACACCATGCTGGCTCTCATGAACATTTTTTTACAAAATTAAACCACATAAGCCATATTCATTTTCCATGGGTTTCCATGATACACACAATGCCTCAGACCTGCCATACTTTTTGAGCACTACCTGCAACTTTCCTAAATTTCCTCTCTGGATGAGACTATCTTCAGTGGGGAATCTTCAGTTACCTTTCTCCAGTTGGAAAAAAATGAATGAAGGCTCCTGCCCAAGACTGGAAAAGTAAGGGCAGTAGAGAGTTTCCTAAGTTTGGTTATGTTTTCCATTTCTTCACTGGAAGCACAATGGAACCAGAAATCTTTCTTAACTTTTTGGGTGTATTCAGAATCCATTGTTTACATAGCTTTAATGTTGGAAATGGCTGCAACATGTCCTCTTGTTTCTCGTTGGTACAAATCCATTAAGCAGTTTGTTGACTTTCTGTTGGAATCTAGCAGACAAGTCATATTATTTGTGATTTATTACCGAAACAAATGACTGTATCTGTCTTTCTCTGTATGGGGGGCAGGGCTTGATTATCAACTAATGAATGGGGCTCGCAAGAAACAAAGTAAATAACTATGGTTGGCATGACATCCTATCAGGCATGCTCCTGAGACCAAATGTTATTTCAATTACAGAGATATATTCCTTTTATATTGAAGTATAGTGCTGCAATGTTATAACATACATATATATACTAGGAGTAAGGCCTGTTGTGGGAAGAAATACAATGAGCTCTAGAAGGAAGCTCCAGGTGAGTGTCCTGACTGTGACTGGTGGGGTGGCAGAGGGAAGGGGGAAATAGAGGGAGGCAAGCCATGTTTATTTCCTTCTGCTTAGTTCTAAGGCAGGGCTGTCTCAAGTCATTCTGCTGCCCCAAGTGGGTAGTATGGGAGGACAGCCTCATGTTAACAGGTATGGTTCCCTCCACCACTGACTTA
Organism: Gekko gecko; assembly: GCA_029375565.1. Classification (NCBI taxonomy): domain Eukaryota; kingdom Metazoa; phylum Chordata; class Lepidosauria; order Squamata; family Gekkonidae; genus Gekko; species Gekko gecko. Next base: position 55,569,026 of record JAPDNY010000003.1, on the reverse strand, counting down.
TCTTGATTTGGGATTATGCAGTGGCAGCTAAGGTAGAAAAGCACCTCCTCCTATGCCATGTCTTCTGAGTTCCAAAGGTCTGGAAAGCAGTTCCATAGCCAGTTACAGGGTTGCCACCTCTGGGTTGGGAAATACATCTAGATTTGAGGGGTACAGCCTGCAGAGGGCAAGGTTTGTGGTGCGGAGGGACCTTGGCAGGGTATAATTCCATAGAGTCCATTGCCCAAAGCAGCCATTTTCTCGAGGAGAACTGTTTTTTTTGAGATCTCCAGGTACTACCTGGAGGCTGGCAATACTAAGGGGAGGGCCAGACCTGTAGATCTGAGGGTTAGAGCCTGAGAGGGCAGGGTTTGGGGTGTGGAGAGACTTCAGCAGGGTATAATTCCATAGAGTCCACTGCCCAAAGCAACCATTTTCTTGAGAAGAACTGTTGTTGGGGATCTCCAGGTGCTGCCTGGAAGCTGGCAATACTAAGGGGAGGGCCAGACCCATATATTTGAGGGGTAGAGCCTGGGGAGGGCAGAGTTTGGGGTGTGGAGGGACCTCAGCAAGGTATAATGCCATAGACTCCACTGCCCAAAGCAGCCACTGTAATAGCTGGAAAATTTTCTGCAGGGGAAATGATGTGCTGTGGCTGGGGAACACAGTGGTTTCTGGGAGATCTCCAGGCCCCACAGGGTGATTAGCAACTCCAGTGACCATTTAAGGGAAAATGTACTTTACCTCAGGACACATTCAGTGACTCCCAACAGCCACAGCAAACTGTTGAGATTGTTAAAGGCAAAGGCCAATCAGGCCTCATATGCAAATGACCTCTGTGTTCCAACTGGCTATTGGGGGGTGAGGAACAGCAAACTGTTTAAAATATTGGAGGTGAGACTCAGGCAATGCAGCCAGTGGATAGGGACAGCTTCTGAGGGACAGATCACAGAGCCAAAGGCTGTGGATGCTGTGTGAAGAATTATATATAAGTATAATATATATATATATATATAGTGGATTGCTGCTGCAGCTCTTGCTTGAGAAGTATGATCTAAGCACAGTGATCTGTAAGGTTGCCAGGTTCCTCCTGGCCACCAGCAGTGTGTGTGTGTAGGGGTAGGATTGCCAGCTCCAGGTTGGGAAACTCCTGGAGATTTGGGGTGGGGCCTGGGGAGGACAGAGACCTCAGTAGAATACAATGCCATAGAATCCAGCAACCAAAGCAGCCATTTTTTCCCCAGGGTAAGTGATCTTTCTAGTCTGAAGATGACTTGTCATTCAGGGGGATCCTCAGGTCCCACCTGGAGGCTGGCACCCCTAGCCTAGAGTACTGTAAGGAACTCTGTGAAACTGCCCTTATGGATGTTTCAGAACCTTCAGTTAGACTACAGACTACACATAACAAGGAGTAAACAATAATTTCCAGTTCCAATTCAAAGTTGTTTTTAACCTATAAACCTTCATACTACTTGGTACCCAGGTACTTCATGACTGCCTTGTTTTTGTTGGTTTTTATGGTTTTTATATGTGGCTTTTAATGTAAGTTTGTAATATATTAGCCCCATTAGTGGCCCTTACAAAGGCAGAAAGGCAGCATATAAAATTTGTAAAATAAAAATAAAATAAATAATATATAGCAGAGTGGCATTATATAATTAAAAATAAATAATAAATGAATAGGCAACTTTGTTATGTGGAAGCCTTTAAGTAAAAGAGGTGCATTTTGAGTCACATTGCTCCTTTCCCCTTAATATAACAAACCACAGCTACCACTACCAATGTCAGTTGTAGTGATCTATGCCTAATAAGACCTTCCTAGCTTTGTGACTAAAATGAGTGCATCATCTAGAGCCTAGACAGAAAACAGTCATCCACGGCTGCGGTCACACACACTAAATAATCCACTTTCAATCCATTTTCAGTGCACTTTCTAACTGGATTTTTACTGTGTGAACTGGTAAAATCCAGTTGCAAAGTGGGTTGGAAGTGGATTATTTAGTGTGTATGAACACAGCCCACATCTCTGAGCCGAAAGGGTTTCCAGAAGAAAGGAAAAGGGAATGAGAAAAGCTGACCCATAATAACCTAGGAACACTGTTAAGAAAAACCAAATGGCATGCAGAATGGAAATGGAAAATTAAAAGTATTTTAAATGCATAATGAAAACAATGTGGGCAGAAATTCAGCAGACACATTTTCAGTCGTCCAACTCTCAGTCCGCAAGAAGGGTTTTTCAGAACCACTAAGACTTGGTTTTAAAAAGGTTCCTTTAAGACAAATGGGAATCTTATCAATGAGTTTGTTTTAAATAGAGATAGACCAAAGCAGAAAAGCTCCACAGCATTATGTCAATAGCAATTAAGGTTTGTGAAAACTTTTCCTTAGCCACAGCTGTTGATGCACAAGGATTTTAAGGTAAGCAAATCAATTACCAATCAAGTCAACTGTTTATATAAAGTGATGAGGGTTTATGTCTACAGTATCTTTTGTCAGTTTAGATTCTATGTTGATGGGGTGGATCCTATCCCAACTTTACCACTACACTAAGCAGAGTTTATTCATTTATTCATTCATTTATTAAAATGTTTATACTCCATATTTCATTTTGGCTCAAGTTTTTGAGGTCTTCCTCCAACTTAAGTGGTTATTCTGTCGGAAGTAGAGCAACTTAAATAGAAGAAAGAAGTGCAAGTTGGAGAATCCAGCCCAGTAGAAAATGCACCTTAGTACAACAAGATTAAAAAATTTTGATGCAGTTCCCTTGTATGTGTATGTTCTCAACACTACTGCAACAGAATTAACACAGCAATTGTAGGGAGCTATACCCTTCTATGCTCATTTATGATGACACTCTAAACTTGTTTTATGATTGCACTCTAAAAGTGCAGCAAAGGGGAACCATGGAAATAAATTTTCTTCAACAATTTAACAAATCTGTCTTGAAGTAAGAAGTTAGATTAGCTCAGAGTGGACTAGCCAAAGGACTTTAGGCTGTTGTTACAGCACAGTGCCAAAAAGACCTCTAGTGGGTGACAAACAAAGATGAATAAGATGCTTCACTGAACTAAGCTGAGGCAAGGGTCCAGTGGTTGATACAGTTGGTATTTGCAGCAGGAATTTCATTCCAGAACTTCATTAATAATCCAAATAAAGCCCATAGTGTTAATTAAATTTGTATGTGGAAGTAAATAGGTGAAGGCTGCATAGAAGCCACAGTGAACATATTTGTGCTGATCTTAGTAGCACTTGAGACAATGAGAACACATAAATATAATTGTCTAATATCCTAGAACAATGTGTTACTATTCTTGTTCTGCTTTTTTCAAGATAATATCACAATATCTACAGTAACAAAGATGTAGGACCCTTTGATAAAGTAAATGTGTTCCTCAATGTCAACCCTAATTTTGTCCATCATCATACCACATTATTTCTGCCACATCACAAAAATGAAATGTATGTGCCATTTACACAGGCTTGCTCATTAGAACAAAATTAACTTTCCCTGGCCAAACATCAAGCTTCTATATACTAACAAAACAAAAGTTAAATAAACCACATTTTCAACACCCCCCCAAAAAAAATCTTACCAGTATTTTTTAGCTTTTTAAGCTATCGATATAGCTGAGCTTGAATGTAGCGGTGGCAGCAGGACTTAAAGAAGGCATTTTAAAAAGTCACAGTCTTTTAAAATGCTTTCTGAGTTCACTTGCTGAGTTGTGCCATGATGGCAGTGCAGCTTTGAGAAGGCATTTAAAGAGACCATAGTCTCTAAATATCTTTTGAGTTCACTTGCTGAGTCATGTTATGCTGCAAATTTGGTGCCTCTACCTCAAAAAACAGCCCCCCCCCTGAGTTCTAGATACTGCTGGACCAATGGCCCCCATAGGGTATAATGGAGATGGGGAAAAAAAAAACCTTGGGTTTCCTGAATAGTTCCCAAATCTGAATACCATACTGGTATTGGAATTCATGAATATTGGGAAATACTGATTTTTTGGGGGTTCAATATACGTGCACATCCCCGCACAGAAATGGGGGGGGTATTCTACCTTCCTGTCTGCCTCAGTGAGTTGCTCAACACAGAACTGAGGAATAAATGGTATTTTGGTTTTCAAAAGCTTTTGCTTTACAAAAGTCATGCAAGGAATTTGTAACATGGATTTATTTATTTTTATCCTATCTTCTTTTGGATGCTCAGAGGAGCTCATGTTCACTCAGAGGAAATCTATCCAAGCACTAAGTGTTATGTATGGAGATACATAAATAGAAGGAGCTTGATTCCAGCTCCCATTGAAACCTGGTATCCTAATCATCACAAACTGATTGGATGCTCTGTGTAGTTGTCCAATCAGGAAGCAAGATATGTGCAGGAGGGAAACGATATGATTGGTCTTTATGTCTATAATATGATTGGTCCTTACTGTACATATGGGCGTGGCTTTGCAAGCCCGGACTGCTTAAAAAGGAGCCTGTTGCTCCCCAGTTTTGCTGTCATCCTATCTTGTCCTAACCTCTGTAAATAAAGCTGACTTCACCGTTCAAAGAGTCTCATATCTAACACTAAGCTTTGCATGAAGCAGCATTGTATGATTCCAGAACATTCCCTCAAGAGTTCTGCACGCTACAGAGTGTCACAATCCTAGAGTCATCTGGCAATACTATTAATTTTCCCAGTCACAAACTGAGCCAATCCATGCAATCTTGGGGGATTGTCTTTTCCCCCTCCAGATCCACTCACATGATCTAATTCGGTGGTGACCACGACACATACGTCCATCATTTCTGACTCAAAGAATACTTTCACTATACCAGTGTATGTTAAAATGCAAATTTATATATAAAATGATGCGAGGATACAGAAAATGATTTTTTAAAGGCTCCCAGGTTCAATTCACAGGAGGGAAAGCAAAAATTTGAGTCAAAATGATAGCCCTGTAAATCTCTCTAAATCATATCCTCTCAATCATTGTCTTCATCTTGTGATTAAAAAACAAGAAATACTTGACAGAAGCACTGAAAGTCTATTTATCCTGAACATTCAATCATAAACCCAGTAACAGTAGATAGCAGCCAACTCCCAGGAAGATGAAAAAGTGAGAGTTTGTCCTTTAAAGCCCTATATAGCTGAGGACCGTGGTGTCTGAAGGGCCATTTTCCATCGCAGCCCCACGATTATGGAACAGCCTTCCTAGGGAGGTGTGCCCAGCCCCCTCCGTGTTGATCTTCAGGAGGCAGTAGAAGACAATTTTATTTAGGACTTTTATTATTGTCAGTCCTAGCTGTAGTTTTTAAACTGTGATTTTGGGGGGTGTAATTGTTCCTTTAGTTGTGTTTTTATGTTTTATTTATACCATAAGCCACCTTGAGTTCCATAAGGGAAAAGACAGCTAATAAATAGTTTAAATAAAAATTTAAAAAAACAACAACAATAAAGCAGGCATTCTAAATCAGGGTGTGTGTGTGTGCGTGTGTGTGTGTGGAATGAAGTGAGCCCATTTCAACCACATTCAGCACACTTCCAACACACTTTAGAATGTATCTTTAAGGACTGTTCACTAGTTATATCAAGACCTAGTATGATTTAAAGACTGGATATAAAAGTATTACGTACTTCGATACATATTTGTACTCCTTATGTGGATACAGTCAACTGGGTGAAACTGGATATAGGCACCATATTCTTTGCCATGTTTGATTTGATGACAACCAGATGTCTTTTCTTTTTAACTTGTCCAAGCTATTGTAACCAGTAAGTACAGTCTCAGATCAGCATACTTGTATGTAACTTCGACACCTCTGGAATGACTATGTATTATTGTTATTGTTATTATTATTGTTATTATTATTATTATTATATTGTATTATTATTATTATTAACAGAAGATTTGGAATATTAGGAACGTATATATTTCCCCTAATCTAGGAGGCAGAAGGGAATCTCAGTGCAGGGAAACGTATCTGTTACCTCAAAGAGAGGAAGACAGTAACTGACAATCTGCTTGGGAACAGATGTTTTCACTCATACTCATTCACCCCCTCCCTCATTCTAAAGTAATGGTAGTGTCTCAGTTAATTGATTTCTTCATTACATAAACATGCAACAGGATCTACCTGAGATTTACCGGCAACATGCCAGTATATCCATCTCCTAGTTTGATATCTTTATTCCCTTTTGCTATTTTCCCTGGAATTCAATTCAGCCAAATGGTGAACATATAACTGAGTTTGTTATTCTATCTGAACTATAAACTTCATCAACAGAGATGTTATACCCCCTCCATAGGAAATATTTTCCCACTCAGCCATTATCTCCCTGATCCACAAATAAGGTTTGAAAGTTTTGTTTCCAATTCAGTCTGTTTTCAGAAGCTTCTTATTTTCCCTGCTATCTTAACACTTGGGGTATAAAAACAGCCCTGAAAACCCCAGTACTTTGTAACCTGCTGTTGCATCTCATATCCATATTGGGCTCCAAAAACTGGTACTAAATCCCCATGTGGAAGCATGTAGTGGGAATATGTGAGTGACTTTGCATATATCCTGCCATCCAACACAGGCACCCTGAAGAAGGCATTTCATTTTTCTGCCCCATGCTCAAAAATACTGCTTCTCCTCTATCTGATGAAATTTACTGAACTTCAATCACTGGACAGGTTCATGTTCTTACCCCCCCCCATATCTCTCTTCAGATTAGTAACACTGCTTAAATTAGGATTTAGTAGGATTTAGAATTTATAGAACATTTATTTGTTTTGTGTGTTTGGTAGTCAACTAGCTAATTCCCTTTGCTATTAGTTTTTTTTTTTTTAAATAAAGATTTAACTTTGAATTCATGTCTTTATTTCTGTGAATCTGCACACCTGTGATGGAGTGCATTTTATAAGCTCATAAGTGCTGTATAAACATGTAATGAATTGTGAAGAGTTAATGCCTCACAGACCCAGAGAGCCTTAAGTGACTGGCTGCTCAAAGCACTTTGATTGGTTAGCATAAGTTGAATGGAAAGACTTGGGAACTGACTGCTGAAGAAAACTTGGTTTTAGCTCAGATTGAGAAATGGAACAGTTTAGCCCAGACTGAGGAGAGTTTAGGACTGATGGAAGAAATTTTAACATTGATAGAGGACAGGAAAGTTTGGCAAGAAGGAGTGGGAGGATTGATGATGACCCCCATTCAGGCCAGGAAAAGGAATAAATCTTCTAGTTAGAGAGAAGAAATTCCCTGCCCAGTTTATAAGGGAGCTAACACTAAAGAGTGGAGTGATCCTTGGTGTATTTAGAGAAGGAATTTTGGTACTTGGTAGTGTACCAAACCTGGTCAGTTAAACTCAAAAAAGTATATTGGACTTGGCATTCCAGACTTTGGGAACAATGTGTTTTAGCTAAATTAACTTAATTTTAATTTTTTGTCTTCACCAGCAATGGTTTCCAAGTTTTAAAAAGCCTGGTCCCCTATTTTAAACTATTTGGCAAAGAACAGAGAAATTCCAAAAAGAACTTTATACTTGTTATATATAATCTAAGGCCCTTTTTTTTGTTTTGTTTTGTTCTGCTTTGTTTGTTTTACTGGTATTGCTGTACCATTGTTTTAATTTTTAATTTTTGAATGTAATAAAAAAATTAAAAAAGAAAGTATATTGGAGTATTTAGGAAACACTGAAACAAAAGCCTCTCATCTCAAGGATTCTAAGACTGAAAAGTTTAAAACTTTCAATTGCTGAAAACTGTAGTTTGTGAAAATATTAAGTTAGCTCAGAGTTCTTATTGATTTACCTCAGATTTTTTACCACTGATTTCACCTGACTCTCCCCCCTCTATGTTGAATAAAATATTTTGTTTATTTAAAAACATTATAAAGCCTTTTGTGTGCCATTTCTGAAGTTTAAGTTCAGAATGTGATCTTGTCTCTTCCCTCAAGTTCCTGGGCTGAGGCAGCATAAAAATACAATGATGTGACAGGGTGGGACAGCCATAGATCTTCAGGAACGAAGAAAATGGATAAAGGGGCTGCACAGTGAGAAAATGGAGGGGGAAATGGAGGGGGAAATGGAGGGAAAATCCTGAATCTAAGGGACAGGTGTGGGCAAGCTTGTCATAACACCCTTATGAGATGTTTGATAAAAACATGGACACTGGTAAACATTTGGCAAAAGACCCCAATTATAATTGTATGTATGAGCTCCTGATACCCTAAAGGGGATGTTCTTATAATTGGGATGCCTATAATTCAGGCAAATGAGTCCAAGACAGCATACTCTCTTGCATCTCACAGAGATCGACATCAATCAAGAGAGTGCTTGGTTTAGGACTTTATTAGTCCATGCAGGACCACTAAGGTGTGTGTCACTTTACAGTAGCTGCCTCAAGGCTATGGAGCTGTTTCCTATTGAAATGGGTCTTCCTAATGTTATAAGGTGTTGCAGAAGTGTTGCAGATAGCATGGTGGCTTTTGTGGACCATGATTAAGACTGCAAAGAAATGGAAGTCACCACATTTCTTTTAAAACATTATCTATTTTGTCAGTGATAACCTGGGTGGGGTGGGTTATAACAACAAACAACAACAAAAAAAGAACATGAATGTGCAACAGTGACTTCAGGAACACAGTACAGTACTCTGGTTTTTATTTTGTGCGCTTGTCTACCTGGCAGAAGTAAGCAAAATATGAATGAAATTGCATTTACTGAACAGGGCGAGTTGTGCATTGAATATGAAATGCGCCCCTCTGAATACACTGTGCTTTCATATATTAGCAATACAATACTGAGAAATAATACAATTACTACTACTACTACTACTACTATTATCTGAAGTCCTTGTATTGAATTCCCACAACTTGGGATTTCAAAATGAAGCCCGAGCTCATCAAAACTTATTCAGACAATTTCTCTTCTAATCATGCAGTCTGTGTTTAATATTCAGGAAATATGCCCAATAGATCCTGGAGGAGTTGTGTGTAGGTGTGTGAGGGGGAGTTGTCGAAACTTGCCATGCTGATTTTCAAAATGAGCTAGCTGTGCCTATTAAATAACTGATTGCTTCAGCACAGACTTTGCTTTTGCGTTCTCTGTGTGCCTTTCAATAAGGTTCTTGCCATAATGAGATGTATGCCTGAATAAAGCCATCTTTCCTATTTTACTTTTTATCACACTTTCTGTGCGGCATGAATCTGCGGCTTTGCTATCAATTTTGACACAGCAGTTCTCAACAGTGTCCTCTGAACAAACTGAAAGTGAAAAGAATGTCAATTGGAAAACAAGGAACAAGTACAGAGATAAGAAGTCTGCTTCTTTGTCTCTCTTTCAAGAGTTTATTCAGAACTCAATTTCTGTCTTTTTTTGAAATTACAGACTTTTTAAAAAGTTATTAACGGCAGAGAATATTTTTATTATGCATTCCGTAGTATATGCTGATACAGCTGCACTTTATCTTAAGGGTGCTCAGTCATATACAGAGCAATATCCTCCATCTTTCTTCTTTCCATATCTTGTCACAAAGCTGTTTTACCAACTTCATACCTCAAAATAACCTTTCTGTTTGAGGCAGCCAGTCGTAGCTTTCAGTGTTTTCACTGGTGTAAATGAACCCCATCTATATCACTGGATGCTGAACTGCAGCTGTCAAGATTAGTAAATGCTCCTGTAATATCCACAATTACACTTTTTTTTTTCTCCTTACAGGACAGGGGTAGCAGATATGTAAATGGTACTCTACTCAAAGAAGAATATTTTGATGATGAGTGTCTCAACAGTTTTAAAAGTGTTGTGAAATGACAGCAGCAAATGTTATAAGCAAACAACAAAATAGGGGGAGTTGCATGAAAACAGCAGCAAGACTTCTTTTCCCCTTTTCCAAAAAGGCCAGCCTTTCACCAGCTCACACGGTGCTTTTTAAGTGCTGGATGGCACACAGTGGTGGTGCTTGGCTTACACAAAATCTTTATTGATTTTTCACACTTCTAATACTTTTAGCCTGAATGTAACTTTTCCACCCCTGGAACCAATTAGAATGCATAGTACTTGTGGAATTTATAATGTTACACACACAAAAACAACAACAACAACAATCCAGAGATCTTTGAACTTGATAAACTAATGGGCCCTTTTCATATTGCCGTTCTAAACCAGAAGTTATTCATGTTGGCCCGATACAGGGACAGGGGTTCCATACAGTGAATTTCCTTCCATTAATGAAACATCTCTGAAGCGCTATGATCATTTCAAACAGTGCTGCTTCCCTCCCCCCCTCCTTTTTTGCTGTGTGATCTTCCTTGGACTTTTAAGAACAATCCTAAGGTGAATGCTATAGCTGAGCTGAGATGCATTGTGTGATGCACTGCACTGTTTAAGAGGCTTAAAAGTACTGTACATAAAACTGCAGGACTGTGAAGGGTTTAATTCTTCACAGAGCCAGAGAGCCTTGAGTGACAGGCTGCTCCAGGCAATTTGAATCGTCAGCATCAACTGACCAAAAAAAAAATCTTGTGAGAGCTGCATGCTGAGGTGATTGAGTCAGATTCCTGCCCTAACTGAGAAGGCGCGTGTACTGAGACTGTCTGGGAATAGCCCTGACAGAAAAGGATTTAGCACTGACAAAGGCAGATTTCAGCTGCGACTGAATACAGTCTGAATTCAGAATTAGCTGAAAGCAGTTTGAACACAGACAGAGAACTGGGGGGAAAGTTTGGCAAGCAGATTTGGGTAATAGAATAACACTCCCATTCAGGCCTAAGGAAAGGGAATAGATATTTTAGAGAGAGAAGAAGAATCCCTACCCAGTCAAACAAGGAGAGTTATCGCTGAGGAGTACAGAAATCCCTGGTCTGGTGTGATTAAAAACTAACTTTAGAGGCCTAAAAGTCTGTTAACAACTCAAGAAGTGTACTGGCATTCCAAGAGAAGGGGTTTGGGTATGAGGAAGAGGGTACCAGCCTTCTGGGCAGCAAAAGAATCAGTGATTATACAAATAAAGTGTATTAGAGTGTTTGGGGAAACACTGGAATAGAAGCCTCTCAATATAAAGATCTAAGCAACTGTGAATAATTTAAAAACCTCTCATTAGTCTGATATATAAGAACAGAAGACTGTGCATATACTGTTCTTACTTCAGTAATTTCAACCCCTGATTTCACCTGACCTTTCTCTTGATGTTAAATAAAATCTTTTTGTTGGTTTTGGATTTTAAAAGCATCACAAGTGCCATTTTCAAGGTTTTAAGAGTGGTCCTATCTCTTCCTTCAGGTTCCTGGGCTGGGCAAATATATATTACTGATATAGGGTGGGACAGCCAACGTTTTCTTCAGGGGAGATGTAAGCATGCTACCAGGGCTGCTCAGTCAGTGAAGGAACAGAAAAATGGATGTAGGAGGGAAGAGGATGGGGTCTGTCATATATTAACTCAATGGAGTCAATGCATCCCAATGGTGCCGCTATGGCACTCACCTTACAACATTTTTTTTAAAAAAGTCTGAGGCAGATCGCATGGCAGAAAAGGGTAGGGGGAAAGCAGCGTTGTGGGAAGCACTGTGGATATTTTAAACAGCACACCACAGTGATTGAGAAGCACAAGGAATGGGTTGAAAATGGGAAAAAGCAGTTTCCCTCAAAAGTGGCTCAACCACACTTTGGTAACCTGACATAAGCATGTTTGTATGAAGAGGTAAATAAATTCCACTAGCAACTGGCGACTAAAACAAGTCTGTCTGAAATAACTGGAAAAATCCATTAGTAACCAGTTACTAAAATGGAATACAATGGCAGTTTGAAAAGGGTAATGGATAGTGTTCTCACAGTGCTACTCACTCATTGGAGAGTGAAAAGGGTTATTAGAACCAGTCCATTGGACCACCAAATTGCCAATTGACATTAACAGAACTGAGACTGCCAACCATCTCTTCCATAGGTGTGCAGGCAGTCTCCTATACTTCCAGAAGCACCATTGCATGGGATGCTGAAAATGTGTTTTTGTCTATGCACTAGTGTTTGCACAGATAAACCACATTCAGAGGCCTTTTTTTCCCATTGCCTTTGATAGATCAGAGATGGTCTGCTGAGAAGACATCATTTTTAGCAACAGAGCTGGGCTTCATATATTTCAAAATACAAGACTTTTCATCATTTACATCTGTCTCACTAACATTTTTAAATCATTAAAATTTGTCATTTTAACATAAGCTCTTTTGGGATTGGTTAATGATTACACTAACAATGCAATCCTGTGCAGAGTTGGTCCAGTCTAAGCCCCTTGATTTCAATTGATTTAGATTGACGTAACTCTGCATAGGATTTCACTGTAAATTGTGCATTTCCAGAATAAAATGTTCCATGTATGTATGCACCACCAAGTCACCGCTGATATAGCAACCCCCAGCAATAGGCTTTAAAGGCAAGCAACACGCAGTGGTAGTTTGTCACTGCCTTCCTCTACAGGTTCATCCTTGGTAGTCCTGAACCCAAGAACTGACCTTGCTTAGCTTCTGATATCTGACAAGATCGGGCTATCCCATACCATTCCAAATAATAATAATAATAATAATAATAATAATAATAATAATAATAATAATAATAATAATAATAATAATAATAATAATAATAATAATAATAATAAAGGATTTGTATCCAGACTAAAATGACTATTTTTACTGATTCCACATTCCCACTGCAGATCCCCTTCACATCGTTCCCTAAAGTCCCCTATCCTGCAGGAGCAGCATTTCATTGAGATCAGTGGGAGGAGGCAGGAAAATTCCCATTATGCAGATGGGAAATTTTGTCTTGATCCAGCTACACAGACAGACAGGCAAGCCAGCAGACTGACAGGAAGACAGAGCCACAAGCTCTGGGTTGAGAAATATCTGGAGATATTTGGGGTGGAGTATGGGGACAGGGTTTGGAGAGGGGAGGAACCTCAGAAGAGTATAATGCCATAGAGTCCACCCTCCAAAGCAGCCATTTTCTCCAGGGGAAGTGATCTTGATTGTCTGGAGAGCAACTGTAATAGTGGGAAATCTCCAGGTGTCACCTGGGAGTTAGCAATCATTATTCAACTGTGAAATTATTGAGCTTCTTTAGACTTGCTAGTATCAGGGAAACAATCTATTGCATCACTAATGTCATACTGACTGAACACAGCCAGTCTGAAACACACTTGAACCAGAGCAAAAGAAGCAAGACACCAAGGATGTACTTTGCTCTGTCATTTCACTCTGTATAACTTGTGGTCTATAACATATTTTCTATTTCAGCAGTTCCTTGGCCAAAATATCAATTAAGCAGAGATGGTTTTTAGTTCTGAATATTTTCTGAGTGAATTTATTTTGTACATTTCCTCTTGCAATTGTGTCCTTTTTAAAAACAACAACAACAAAACCTTTTTATTGCATCTTACAATTATCTACTAGAACTTTGGGAAGATTTACACAATTAGGCTGTATTCCAAGAAAGCACTTCGGACCACTTCACACATGACATTTTACCTACATAGGTGTACAAGGAGGAGGTGGGTAATTCTTGGGATCTGGACACAGGGATCATATCAGAACATGCAGGGCTTTTGTACAGTCTTGAACCTCAGCACCTCTTTTTTTGGAACTTAGCAAATGACTCTAAATCATAGTAGCTTTATGCTTAACAATAGTTGATCCCCTGATAAATAAGAGAATACCAACTTGTATTGGTTAATAATGTCATGGGACAGCATATTGCTTCACTATCATAACAGATTAAGGCTACGGTCAGATGTGCAGTTAGATCTGATATAGTTGCTGATGCCGGAAGGATCCAGATGTACTGAAGGCTCCAGTACAGTTCTGGTTGCCACACTTCAAAAAGGATATTATAGCATTGGAAAAAGTGCAGAGAAGGGCAACTAGAATGATAAAAGGGTTGGAACACTTTCCCTATGAAGAAAGGTTAAAATGCTTGGGGATCTTTTGCTTGGAGAAGTGATGGCTGAGGGGTGACATGATAAAGGTTTATAACATTATGCATGGAATTGAGCAGGTTGAGAAAAAAGTACTTTTCTCCCTTTCTCACATAACAAGAACTCATGGGCACTCAATGAAATTGCTGAGCAGTCGAGTTAGAACAGATAAAAGGAAGTACTTCTTCACCCAAAGAGTGATTAACACATGGAATTCACTGCCATAGGAGGTGGTGGCAGCTACAAGCATGGACAGTTTCAAGAGGGAATTGGATAAATATATGGAGCAGAAGTCCATCAGTGACTATTAGCCACAAGGTATAGATAGGAACTCTCAGTCTGGGGCAGGTGATGCATGCTATTCTTGGTGCTGGGGGGGCAGCAGTGAGAGGACTTCTAGTATCCTGGCCCCACTGCTGGACCTCCTGATGGCACCTGTTATTTTTGGCCACTGTGTGACAGAGTGTTGGACTAGATGGGCCATTGGCCTGATTCAACATTGGCTTCTCTTATATTCTTATGTTCTTATGATCTAAAGTGCACATTCAGACAGCAACATCTGTGAATGGTTCTGCAGTTGTTGGCACTCCATTCTACCCCACCTTTGAATCAGAGTTATTAGGTAGTGGAGAAAGTCTTGTCCTAATGCTTGCCACCCATGGATTTTCCAAAGTCTGATCATTCATAAGAACATAAGAGAAGCCAATGTTGGATCAGGCCAGTGGCCCATCCAGTCCAACACTCTGTGTCACACAGTGGCCAAAAATACCAGGTGCCATCAGGAGGTCCACCAGTGGAGACAGGACACTAGAAGCCCTTCCACTGTTGACCCCCCCCCAAGCACTCAAGAGTGCTCTCAAGCCATCGGGATGCTCTGTTCATTCCATCCTGACTCAGCACTATTTTAATTTTTTCGTTAGATAGTATGTGCATAACCGTATATTCGCGTCATGGCCATGAAGCCCCAAAATGAATGGGAAAGGGAATGATCTCTGGCAGACGACCTTGGCTCACTGTGAACCAATGAGATCAAAGTGCTCCATGGAAGGATCAGCAAGCCGCCAGAGTGGAGACTTGACTCTAGGAGGTGGAAAAAGTCATGCATAAAACACCTGTATGGAGACATCTCTGGTGCAGCAGTTCAAACCCTCGTTGATGAGCATGTACAAACAACATGGGGGGGAAAGCATGCCTGCCGAGGTGCTCTGTGTGATTGATCAATGATGGGCTGAGCCCACAGCGAAACAGATTACAATGGGATGTTTACATGTCAAAAAACTGGATGAAATCAGGAACACATCACCACTTCAGTAAGTGGTATGTCTGACCGCAGCCCAAAAGAATTAGCTACTTGTCCATTTTTGTAGGAAGAAAAGCTTAGAAATAGGAAAGATGTTTGAAACATACTCCCCAATTAAAACAAAAACCCTTGACTCACCTTGACTCATAATACTTGGCACCAACCCTTTCATCTTCCTGCTACCCTTTCCCAAACTGTCACAAATTTGGCACAGTGTAAAGAGGGGCAGAACAGAGTGCAACCAAAACTGAAGTTTGCAAAAGACTGTTTCTAATCATTGTTCCTGCATTTTAAGCTCTTCCTGCAAACAAGAATTCTGCGAAGTCTAGGGGTTTTTTTTAGGCCCCCTTAATTAGTGATCTGGAAGAACAAACTACAACAGTAACAATTAAGCTGTGATTCTATTCAAGGTTTTAATGTTTTCAGCATTATGAAGTTTAATTCAATATCCAGTCATACTGATAATATTATTGTGCCCCTATGGAATTGTTTCTATCTAAAGAAACCAATTTCTTTTAATTGGTACAAAAACGTGTTTTGTATTTTCATTTTTTCGTCTCTTCTTCTTGAAGCACAAAAACTACAAAACAAGTGCATAGTATAAGATCAGCAGTTTGCAACTCTCTGTCTTAAGATCATTTATACTTTTGAATTTCATAAATATGCCAAACAATATAATTTGGTAGACTAAATAAATTGTAAATCATGCACTTTATACCACTGCATAGTAAAGTAAGTTTAGGTGTGGTAAGAAACGAAGTTCCACACCACACCTATACTTATTTAATAGCATAACGTGCATCATTTACAATTTATTTAGTATAAAAATTACATTGTTTGGCATATTTATGGAATTCAGAAATATAAATGCTTTAAGTGGGAGGGAAGGTAGCATGGTACAGCCTAGGGGGAAAAATGTTTTGCTTGCCCCCCCCCCCCGGGCTTTGGAAATATTATATCTGTATTTGGGAAGTATAGTTCTATTCTGCCTTCCTCATTCATAAAGTGGAACAATAAACTACAATCTGTATACTCTTGTTGATGAACAGAATGCTGACAGAGAGATTGAAAACCCATGGCTTTCCCCTCATCCGTTCTGCATCTTCCAGTCTTGGCTTGTAACAGCTGAGTGAGCCATCATTCTGAGTTTTAAAGAATTTTTAGGAAGAAATGAAAACAAAAGTACTGAAAACATCCAGCCTATTGCGATGATGGACATAGCTTATCACACATATTTGAGAAAGATTTGGGCCCTATGATGTGATTTATTTATTTTAGGAAAGAATATTGTGACTGAAGAGCTGAAGCTTTTCAACACGTTGCAGGAGTAAGAAGCTATTTCAAAAATCTCCTTATACAGCCTTGTGAAAAAGGAGTGTTTTTAACACTTACAAGTAAGCAGATTTGCAGGAGGTGTCTCTGTATTCAGCATATAGACATGTTATCATGGGTAACATACATAGGAGCAAAATAGCAATCTTTCTAACCTGTTATTTGAAAAGGTGCAGCATGTGAGTGGGGTGGAGAGATGTGTAGCATTGGTTGTAAAAAAGCATTATATTTCTTTCTTTTTTTAAGTAAATACTGTAAATTTTATTGCAGGAATGGAAAATATTGCAAAGTTTTCCAACTTTCCATAAGAAATCAAAAGCTCAGACGGGAGAAGCTATATATGCTGCAGCAGATCTGGAAATATCACAATACTGAATACAAACTGACATTTTCTATATTAACATGGATGTAAATACCTTCACATATTAAAAAAAGGAAGTGTGAATTAAAGAAAAAGGAAATATACCACTGGATATATAATTCCAAAACTGACACAGTATTCTTATTCCAAAGCTACCGTTCAATTTGAGAGAAGTGCTAAACTTCAAGCTAAAGTCATTATCCAAGACTGATACAGTGTATTTGTCCTATACAAATGTTAAAATCCCTTAAAATCAGCCAGGTTTTTATATTACAAAATGCCTCTGCTATCATGCTGTGCTAAATTACATGTGGTGACTAGAAATTGCAGCATTATGATTCCAGACTGACATGTCTGGTTTGTGCATTGATTATGAATTGCATTGTGGGTAATAGACTGAAATCTCTCTTATGTACAAGGAGTTTTGATGAGCTTCCAAAGTAGGCATTTTAAAGTTCTCATCTCCTACCCCCATTACGCTTTAAGTAAAGCTTGCTGTGCTTCACCCAATAAGTCTTGTGAACAAAGTTTAACTTCTGCTTATTCTTGTCTAATTTGGATTTAGACGTTCTGAGGAGTTTTCCAATCAGACAGTGCACTTCTGGTGCAACAATCAGGCAAAGGAGCAGGTTATCAACTCACTCACCTCCAAGTCCTCTAGGGTGATGGACCTTGGGCAGGCCTTTATGCTCAGATGCCTTTGGTCTAACATGTATCAGGGTTTAACAATGGCATGACCGATGCTCTGTCTCATAAACAGATGGCGCGGTTTGGGCAGTTGGAGCCAGAGTCCAACCCATGCCCAATCAGGATGTTGTCAGAGCTGTGGCAGCTTGGAAGGATGAGGGTGACCGGGCGCTAGAGATGGTGCTGGCAGCAGGTACCAGGAAGGCATATGCCCAGGCAGGTAGGCAGTTTGAGTCTTTTAGGTGGTGGGTTGGGTTGCAGAGCATATGGCTGATCCTCGTGCCTCACTTGATCCACTACTATGTGGATTTGAAAGGTGTGGGCCTGGCAGTGTGTTCCATCAGGGGTAAATCAGTGGCCTTGGCTTTCTGGAGCAATGCAGGAGGCTTGATGGAGGTCGTGGGGTGTTTTCACATACAGAAGATGCTGGAGGGCTGGTCATGAGAAGCCAGGGTTTGGATGGATGATAAGGAGCCCATTTCTCCTATGGTACTGAGGGTATTGCAGGCGACGTGGGTGTCGGTGTGTGCTTCGGAAGATGAGGTTTGTCTTTTCCACACAGCAGCATTGCTGGTGTTATTTTGGGCACTGAGGGTAAGTGAATTGGTGGTAGGATCTCAGACAGAAAGGTCAGGTAAGACGTTATGAGTTCAGGATGTTTGTTTTGGGGGCATCATCGTCATCATAGTGTGGTGATCAAAGATGGATCAAGTTTAAAAGGGGGTAGTGGTCCAGGTCAGTTCATGCACAGTGGCAGAACTCTGCCCAATAACTGCCTTATGCCATTACCTGACTTTGTGGGGCTATGGAGAGGGAGAGTTGTTCAGGCACAGTGATGCTAGCCCCCCTAACAAAGTTCCAGTTTTGACTGTGACTAATGGGGCACTGTGGGTCTTTTTACTGGCTTCTTTCAGGATCTGGAGGACCTCCACCCAGGCTGCAATGGGCTATGTGGAGTCGTATATTAGGCAGTTGGGGCGCTGGAGGTCTTGAAGCTACAAGTCCTGTGTTTGTCCCCTCACAACTCTGTAAAGTTTGTGTGTGCCATCATCAACTGTTGTTTCTTTTTAGGCTCTCCATTTGGCCTGGGGAGGAGAGTCATAATTTGTGTCCACAGTATGGTCTTCTGGGCAGCCCACCAGGCCAGGAGGACACACATTGGGTAGCAGCTATGGCTCAGCAAATTGGCTACAGTTGATTGGCTGTAGTGCTGGGGCCTGGGGTGTGCAGGCCTTCCCCTTTTGTTGTTCTAGGGGAGGAAGGGTTCTCTGCCTCACATGCTTCTGGTCCACCTGGGTGAAAATGATCTTGGACTCATGAAAGGCAAGACACTGGTGGTGCTGGCCACGGCCTACCCAGAGCTCATCAAGAGCAGGTGGCCAGGCAAAACAGGTGTATGGTCCACCATTTTGCTGCACCAGGAGTGGCACGGGGCTGGAAACCTCAGGGGCCTGGAGCAGGCTCACAAGAAGGCAAACAGGGAGCTTTAAAAGGCCATACAAGAGGCATTAGGTCAATATTTGCAGCACCCTGAGATACAGGCAAAATTGAAAGACCTGTACAGGGATGATGGCATGCATCTATCAGATAACAACAACAACAACATATTCCTTGAGGATCTGCAGCAAGGGTTGTGGGCTGCCTTGGGTTTCCTAGTGGGCACAGGGTCCTAAGCAGAGGTTTGGCCCTAGCAATGTCAGGTTGATGTGGAAAGGGGGAGAGGCAAATATGGTGAGCACCAGACAGCACTTCCCTGTCTGGGATCAAAAGGTCGGTCATGATCCACCATGGGTTTTGCTGCCTATGGCAGGGAATGCGGATTGCCTTCAGAGCCACTATGGCAGGGCTCCTCCCTTCCAAGTTGGGGGTTGGGGCACTACATGGCGACTTATGGGTCACCATGCTGGCCAGGGGTGAGCCAAGGTTGGCTTACATTTGGGGCAAAGGCGGCCCACCCAGCATGTTCCAAGGAAATAGTCAGGGGGCTCACATCTGCCTTGGCTGATTCCTGCATTCAGGGGTTTACCCTTGCTGCAGAAAACTGCAAACAATAAAGTGGCCCTTAGTTAATCCCAATGGTGTGTCTGCCTCATTATTCCAATGGGGGGGGGAGTGCCACTAGCATGAGGCTAGACATGTTTCCCATGTGGCTGTCTGTGTAGTGTAGGATAAATGGCCACCTACAGACAAAACTATGTGGCTAGAGGGATGTGGTGGGTTAATCATTCCCCTGCCTGGGTGAAAAGTATTTTGCTAGAAAAAATTGAGGGAAGGAGATTCCATGTTCAGCCTAGGCAGATGGCTCCAGTACTTCACTGACTTTAGTTAGAAACATCTTTTTCATATATAATGCAATTATATCTCCTTATAGCTGGGGGGGGGACTGGCCATCAGCAGAGGATGGGGGATAGGGTCATTAGAGAGAGCATTAAGTTCCACTGAGAAACATCTATTGGAAGTCCCTGGCCCAAAGAACATCCACTGTCCTTAATGAGAGCCAGGGCTTTTTCAGCCCTGGCTACAACTTGGTGGAACTCTATGTCTGCTAATATCAGGGCCCTGTGGGACCTGCTACAGTTCCACAGGGTCTATAAGGCAGATATGTTCTGCCAAGCATATGGCTGAGGATGACAATGGTTTTTAACATCAATGGATTTTAATATCAATGTCCTTTAACCCTTTTTTTTTAATCAACCATTATTGGTAATAGTTTACAACAATCACTGGCCTACCAATTTCCTCTACCCCAGGAGGAAATGGCTGGTTTGGAGTGTGGAGTCTATGGCATTGTATCTGTCTGAGGTCCCATCCCTCCTCAAACTCCACCCTCTCCAAGGCTTCACCCTTCAAATCTCCAGGAATTGCCCAACCTGGAGGTGGCAACCCTATCTCCTTCCCAGCCAACCATCAACAAACCGTTATCTGCCCCTCTGACTTCAGGTTTCCATCTCCTTCTCCCTCCCTGCAGCCTCTACCTAGGAAAAGTAGTCTTTCTCCACAGTGGCAACCAAAGCAGTTTACATCATTCTCCTCTCCCCCTTTTGATTTGCACAACAACCCTGGGAGGTAGGTTAGGCTGAAAGTCTGTGACTGGTCTGAAATCATCCACTCAGCTTCCACAACAAGAACCCAGTCTGATAGACCCTGCTCTGCAGTGCTGCTTCATCACACTGGCTGTCATGGGGGGGGGCCACCTCAGCAGGGTATAATGACCAAGAGTCCACCATTTTCTCCAGGGAAACTATCTCTGCCATCTGGAGAGCAGTTGTAATTCCGAGTGAAAAGAACTGCTTTGGAGGGTGGACTCCGGCATTCTTTTCAGCTGAGGCTTCTCTCTTCACCAAACTCTGGTTTCCATAGATTCCACCACAAAATCTCTAGGAATATCCCAACCTGGAGCTAGCAACTCAGGACTGGCCCCAATGAGTTCCCCACAAAAGCCAAAATAGGCCTGAAAAGGGCCTCCTCCCCCAGTTTTTTTACTGACGGAACCAAACTTGGTTGCATAACAACAGCCACTGAGGGGAAAGTTGCCAGCTCTGAGAGATTTGGGGGGTAGATCCTGTGGAGGGGAAGGACTCAGCAGGGGAGGGGAAGGATTCAGCAGGGTATAATGCCATAGGCCCTACCATCCAAAGCAGCCATTTTCTCCAAGGGAATTGTCATCTGGAGATCAATTATAACAGTGAGAGATCTCCAGGTCCCACCTAGAGGTAGGCAACCCTAGGGGAAAGTCAGCTGCACAGCAGGAAGTTGAAAAGAATGGTTTGACGGCTGCTGGCCCACCTCAGTAGCCAGCCATGCCAAACAGGAGAAGCATCTTTGACAGGAGAGACAGTTGTTTTGGCAGTTTATTCTGCGAGAGAAGAGTGTCCAGGCTGGCAGTGGGCAGGGTAGAGGAGTGGATCCAGCACCAAGCCAATGGCATACAAGTACTCTTGAGTGGTGGTTGATGGGCCAATGGCTGATGGAGCACATAGCACAGCCAATGGGAGAGCCGGAAACTGCCAATATGTTGAGTTTATATATATATATAAATATAGGATATATTTATATGTACTCATGAGATTGTATTTATGAAACCTTGTTATTCACCACCTTGAGCCTGCTCAGGTGAGGGGGGTATATAAGCCTAAATGATGACAATGATGGCAACAATGACAATGATGGTGATATATCCTGGTTGGGAAACTCCTGGAGATTTGGGAACAAAGCCTGGGGAGGACAGGGACCTCAATGGGGTACACCACCATAAAGTCCATCCTCAAAAGCATCCATTTTCTCCAGGGGAATAGATCTCTGTAGTCTCGAGAGGAGCTATAATTACGGGGGTATCCCTAAGAGACTGATATCCCTAAGAGACGCTGTGAATGTCAGTATCTTCTGCTTGTAATATGAGGCTGTAGTTGCTCTTATAAACAAGCAACACAAAGAAGCAGCAAATTTAAGAATATCATTGTCAGCTCTGCTTAAAAACAAGCAGAAATTTAGTGCAAAAGTTAATGGGCAATCTAATCAGCAAGTAAAACTACTATTCAGGTTTACGGTGTCCCTGCAAATAATACTTCTGTGCTTTTTAATGATGCTCCATTAAGTCAACTGTTCATAATAAAATGCATGTAATGTGTAATTATTATTTAAACATCCTGTGCAAAAATCTCATTTCTGCTGTTACTGGATACTGAAGTATGCAAGAAACTAGAAATATCCATAAAGGGAAAGATTTTATACGTGTCTATCCTTTTCAGATTCTCTGTGCAAAAGTGAACAGTAGTTCTGTTTCTTCTCTGATATCCTTTAAATTCATGTAATGGTTAATAATAATCATCTTTACACTCTTTTATTTTATTTATTAAAATAAACACTTAGCTTGACATTCCATATCAGCTCAATGAAGATTACAAAAAAGGGACACAAGGGGTGCAAATACAATTAAATATCAAAATGTACCACAAACAGCACAAAATAGCAAACTCTAAGAACATAAGAACATAAGAGAAGCCAATGTTGAATCAGGCCAATGGCCCATCTAGTCCAACACTCTGTCACACAGCGGCCAAAATATACCAGGTGCCATCAGGAGGTCCAGCAGTGGGGCCAGGGCACCAGAAGCCCTCCCACTGCTGCCCCCTCCAGCACCAAGAATAGAGTGCATCACCTGCCCCAGACTGAGAGTTCTCATTCTATACCCTGTGGCTAATAGCCACTGGTGGACTTCTGCTCCATATGAATATGAATACAGAGCAGCAAACTCTCCAACCCATAAACCAATCAACAGCCCCACAAGGAGACTGTATATAGAAAATGCTAAGAGAAAGCCTGTTGGAACAATTTGGCCTCACATACTTTTTGAAAGATGGGTAAATTCTACCTCAGGCAGTCTGCTCCACAACACAGGTGCAACAATAAAGGAGGCAGTGGAATAGGCAGTGCTGTGCATCCTTATTCTAATTCCAGACTTTTTTTTTTCTGTGCGGATACCTATTCCCTCCAACAGGGGCCTCACTCTCCCCCAACAGCTTTTTCTGCATAGTCAGTAGACTTCATGGGTTTGTAGAAAAATCCAAACAGTGAGGAAATCCCTTCAGGGACAGTTGAATTCCCCCCCAAAAGCCTTTTGAAATGGCCTCTGCAGGGACCTGACTCCAGGCATCAACGGTGAGAGATTAGAACGTTGGGGGGGGGGGGAGGAGAGGCTTCTGACTGGCTCTGTCAGTCAAAGGGTGGGGGGAAGGGCCCTTTCTTTCCAGGCCTCTTTCGGCCTTGGAGGGAGGGAGGGGGCGAGGGAGGGAGGGATCCTTGGGGCCAGGCTGGGGGATTCCTAGAGGTTTTGGAGTGGAGTGCAAGGAGGGCAGAATTTGGGGAAGGGAGAGGCCTCAGCTGGGCATCATGCCACAGAATCCACCCTCCAAAGCAGCCATTTTCTCCAGGGAGACAGATCTCTGGAGTTCACTCTCCAGGCCCCACTTGGAGGTTGCCAACCCTAGGCCTGGCAGCAGTATAGGGTTGCCAGGTCCCCCCATGGGCACTGGCAGGGGATGGGGTAGTGGGGTTGCCAGCTCCAGGTCTGGAAACTCCGGGAGATTTGGGGATGGAGCCTGGGGAGGACAGGGACCTCAGTGGGGTACAATGCCCTAGAGTCCACCCTCCAAAGCATCAATTTTCTCAAAGGGAAGTTATCTCAGTAGTCTGGAGCTGAGCAGTAATTCCAGAGGATCCCCAGATCCCACCTGGAGGCTGGCATCCCTAGGCAGCACCCTCTGGGTGACTTGATACCACCTAATTTGCATGACTCAACTTGGCCTGGCTGCTTGCTGCTGTTCAGCAGCCACCCTATGAAAGCCAGCACTGATGCAGCAGTTAGAGCCTCAGAGTAGGGTCTGCAAGACCCAGGTTCAGATCCCCATATTGCGGTGGAAGCTGACTGGGTGATTTTGGACCAGTCACATACTTTCAGCCTAACCAACCTCACAGGGTTGTGCAGATAAAAAGGCGGTGAGAATAATGTAAGCTGCTTTGGTCCCCACTGTGGAGAAAGACTATAATTTTCCTTGGTAGAAGCTGTGGGGGAGGGGGACGGACGAAAAGCTGAAGACAGATAAAGGCAGATAAAGATTAAGTTGGCTGTTGGGTGGGAAGGAAATAGGGTTGCCAAATCTGGATTGGGAAACTCCTGGACATTTAAGGGGTGGATCCTGGGAATGGTGGGGTTTGAGGAGGGGAGGAACTTCAGACCAGTATAATGCCACAGACTCCACCCTCCAAACCAGCCGTTTCCTCCATGAGAACTACCATTGCCAGCCTCTGGGTGAGGGCTGGAGATCACCCAGAATTACAACTGTTGTCCGGGTGATAGAGATCAGTTCCCCTGGGTAAAATGGCTGCTTTGGAGGCTCCACCCCCAGAAGGGAGAAAGAGTGTGAGATAGGTAAGGGTAGAGGGGAGGGAGCAAAGGTGTGAGGAATGGGATGACCATCCCGCAAGTTTCTTGCGGGTCTCCACTTGTACTATATAAAATGGGGTACAGATTGCTGTGAGGAATGCATAGGTTCATATAGAGAACAAGCTGTTTTCAAAAGCACCTAACCATAACCATCTTCTTTCTGAGCTATTTCCATTAACCTAAGTAACTTCCACAGACAACTTCATTTAGGAAGCATTCACTGGTCATATTTTGAACTGGTTTTTTTAAAACATTTTGCTTTAAAGCAGTGATCACTGTTAGTACTAAGGACAGGGAAGGATATAGATCAGGGGTCTCAAACATGCAGCCCACGGGATGGATCAGACCCCCGGAGAGCTTCTATCAGACCTGCAGTGGAACTAGCTGTCTTCCAGTGCAGCTGCTACTGCTGCTGCATGGTAGCTTGCAATCCCAGACTCTCTCGATCGCCCAGGACAGACAGATAGGCAAGCTTGTTCCCTGCACTGGCTGAGGAGAGAGAGAACAAGCCAGAGTTTGCTTCCTGGCCAGGCTGCCTCAATTGCACAGGAAACAAAGGCAAGCCTTTCTGCCCCTCCATTGGCTGAGGCTCCTCCATGAAGGGAGGGAGGGAAAGAGGGAGAACTTGCTTTGCTTGGCTGCTTCAATCACTTGGGAGAAATATAAAGCACCTTTAAGACCAACAAAGTTTTATCCAAGATATGAGTTTTGTGTGCTTTGCTACAGTGTGGGTGTTTTGTTGAGCTTGTTATGCTGTGGCTCTCCTGGGAGCAACTGGGTTCCCTCTCCCTTTTCACTGTATTAATGCCCTCATGAGCCAATCTTTCTTAGTAGGAAAGCAATGTGAACTATTTAGATGAGGAATAAAAACAAGCCAGTGAGGTGGATTAGGCTGAGAGTGTGTGTCCAGACCAAGTTCACCCAGCCCCAAATCCTTTGGGGATTTTCAACTTAGACTTCCCAGATAGTAGGCTGATATTGACCACTGGGGAAGACAATAATTTTGTAGACAAGCACATAGCTTTCAGTCTGTGTCATGGTGCCTTCTCATGTTCTTGACCAGTACACAGAGCAGTTTACATACAAAATCTCGTAATGCCCAGCCATTTCATATTTTCTCCTGTTTTCTAGGCCCAGAACTCTGAGCATGAGATTTCTGTAGTGAATTTCAATAAATCAAAAGTAGGTTTGCAGCTTACAGACACACATTTTGACAGCATGCTCAAGATTGCAACAGCACAGACATTTTGATAAATTAAGTCAGGGCAAGAGATGTCAGTTACCAGACACTGTTAAATAAACAAAATATTGCAAGGGTGCTAATGTTTTAAGCATGTTTCTGTTTTAAGTAAAAAAAAAAAATATTTGTGTTTGTGTCCCTTATAAAGTTTATATCTCTGCTACCTGGCATTACGTTTCATGGCACACATGGCCCGGCCCAACAACGTCTCATTTATGTCAGATCTGGCCCTCATAACAAATGAGTTTGACACCCCTGATATTGGTAGTCAATCAAATGCCAATATGATTTCCAGCTGCTGGGTTATTCTGGGAAAGAACTCCTAGCACTGAGATCCACTCTTGATCCTAGAATATGAAGTTGTCACCGGATATTATAATTCAACAGTTATCTTACAGTACCACCCCAGTATATTTTACTAGCCAGCATAATTTATGCATAATAATCACTTTAATTTCAGGGTTTTACTTCAATGTTTAAGAGATTATTGTTTTTACTTATGAACAAAAAAATATTGGAGGTCCGTTAAGGAACAAAAACTTTCAATATTGGCTTTGTTTCCTTGATAGAAAAAAATGTTAATCTACTTATATGTGGGGCTGTTCTTTGAATTATATGGAATTTTTTGGTTAAAGGAAATATTGATTTGGACAGCTTCCAGTTACAATGCTATATCCAACAGAGGTAGGGCTGTCAGGTCCTATGTGGTAGCCATTAGCGGGATCCTTGGTCCTCTCTGGAGTTTTCTGTGTAAGATCACATTGCTAACATTTGGGCAAAATTCTATGGTTCGTAGTCGATTTTACCATCAAGTTTTGCCCCCAAACTAGAGCTTTGCTGCACAATGTCAGTGTTGTGATGACATCACTTCCAGCTGATGTCATCATGTCACCTTTGGGCCAGTTGGGGTAGGATTTCCCCAGCTGGCTAGTGACTGGGAAGCGCCCTGTAGAAGTGGGGGTTCCCCTGCCTCTGGCGGGAGTTTGGCGACCCTAAACAGAGAAACTGGAAGTATGCATGCTTAAGAAAAGTTCTGCTAACTAGAACCTAAAAATGACACACAGTAATGAGAAGAAACCTTGTCTTATTAGAGCAGAGGCTTGGGGCAAAATCTGGTGTTTCAAGACGTCTCCAAACTTTCTGGCTTATTTCTCATATGTAGAGAGAGTTTGCAGGACTGATTGTATCGATGGCAGTGACTGCCTCAGCTGCCTGGCACAGATGGCCTCACACATATCCTACTTACTATGATTGACTGAACTATTCTGATAATTAAAAAGTGCAGGGCAGGCAGAAGGTCCTAAGAAAGTTGGTTTAGAAGAAAAAACCTAGGGAAGTGGGAGGAGAGAGGAAAATGTGGAAGAAGTAAAAGTCCAAAGGCAGGAATTTGGAATAAGGAAGAAAACTAGACATCCACATGAACTGGAACTATGGATAAATATATATTCTTGCATTAAAATTATACAGAACAACTGTTATGTTTATTCGGTTTATGGGAACACTGAAGATAGGGTGATTCTGCTAGCCATGGTAGGCTGATTGTTAGCCATTAACCTGCTGTTAAAACTTAGGGCAAGGATCTTCAATATATATATTGAATGCTTAAAATACTTGGGGTTCTTTAGCTTGAAGAAACAACAGCTGAGGGGTGATATGACTGAGGTTTATAAGATTATGCATGGGATAGAGCAGGTAGAGAATGAAGTACCTTTCTCCCTTTCTCATAATACAAGAACTCGTGGGCACTCCATGAAATTGCTGAGCAGTCGGGTTCTTCACTCAAAGAGTGATTAACGCATGGAATTCACTGCCACAGGAGGTGGTGGTGGCTATAAACATGGACAGCTTCAAGAGGGAATTAGATAAACATATGGAACAGAGGTCCATCAGTGGCTATTAGCCACAAGGTATAGATAGGAACTCTCAGGCTGGGACAAATGATGCACTGTATTCTTGGTGCTTGGGGGGGGGCAACAGTGGGAGGGCTTCTAGTGTCCTGGCCCCACTGCTGGACCTCCTGATGGCACCTGGTATTTTTGGCCACTGTGTGACAGAGTGTTGGACTGGATGGGCCATTGACCTGATCCAACATTGGCTTCTCTTATGTTAGTGTTTGTGTATGTGTGTATCAGTCCTTAATAAAGCCCAATTTAACCCAGATGCATTTTGCTACTACATTACTGCTGTAAATTGAAGTCTTTTCACTGAACAGTTGTAGTCTGCAGCAGTAGTTAAAGGTAGGGCTGCTATGGATTTCTTATTGAACCTGTTCAACAGATGAACTTACTTTACAGCTTACAGCTGCCAGACACTAAATTTGCAGCTGCCTGTTGGTGGGGCATCATCTGATAGTTGGGCTCTTATCCACCCCAGCCCCTCAGCAATATTAGCTACACAGTGAAACAGAGCTGTTCGCTCCCTTCCAGAAGGCAGAGGCAGAAGCAAAACTTTTGATTTCTACATTGCAAAAGCTTTCTCGTTCCTCCCTTCCAAGCTCTGCAGGAACAAAATCAACGCTTTTAATGTCTGCATTGTAAGAGGGAGGGTGGGGACAAGTGTAAAACATTTAATCTCTCCACTGCATACGGAGAGGAGAAAATTCCTTGCTCTTCTTTTCTCTGCAGTTTAATCCAACAGTTTATCATTGGGAGTCATCCCAAGTAAGCCCTTTGTATTCAGTCCCTTCAGTTCTTTGCCTTGGTAGAGAAATATTTCATCCATGAAAGAAATAATAGACATCTGCAAGCTTGTGTTAAGAATTCTTCATTAGAACAAGTCAGACTACAGACCTCTATAGGACGTTGGGGTTATGGAAACTGCAAAGAGCTTCAAAGATATTTTCCTTATTCCGCCCCCCCCAAAAAAAATCCTGTAAACACAATGTTTTGCAAAAAATTTCATCCCATATCTTCTCTAGTACCAATGATAATGTGACTAAGGCAAAGTCATTGCTGATACAGAACTTTTCTGCAACTGGAGGGTGGAAAGCAGTTTTCTTTGTTTTATGTTTTAATAACATTATAAGAAATACATCTTGATTATGAAAAAGATTTTGTCTGAATATCGTGCTATTCCCACTAAAAAAAGGAATTCACTGAACTGCAAAATAAGTCAACAGGGACTATTCTACCTGAAAGAAATTTCTCAAAAGCAATTCTGCTATAAAAATCCTTCATAAAGCGTATCTTTTTGCTCCATTAACCCTTATAGAACTAAAAAGGATTATAATATAATTATCAACTTGAGCAAAACTTATTCAAATGAAGAAATGGTGAGAAAAAGAAACTGTTTTCATCATGCAAGTCAAATATTTGCCATTAACAGACTTAATTTTAGGAGGTTACGTTCAGATATACCCTCTATATTATGGAAGAGCATTATGCTATATCTCAATAGTGTAGTGCTGTCACATATTTGAGGCAGCAGTTCAGCTGTTTTCAAATAGTCTAATGCACCTAACCATGCTAGCTCAGAGGTGCTCCCTTACACTTAGGGTAGCCCCAACAGCAGGGCACCCCACTTCTGACCTGAACCAGAGACCCACAGAACCAGGCCAAGGAGGACACACTTGACCTGTGCTAAAGAGCTACCCATAGCTCATCAAAGGGCTTCAGTCTATGCTTGCACAACGTGTCCTCCAGAGCAATCTCCATATCTCCCACCACCTAGCAAAGGTATGCATATGAAATGACCATGAGTTCCTTCAGACAGGTATCTGCATTTCCAAAGCCATTCAACAGACATCTGGTGAAACCTTCTCTGTCTCTATACCCTCACATAGCCCCCTTTGTGTGATACCTACGCCTACACGGAAATGTTTTGCCTCAACACTTGCTCATCTTGCCCCCTCCCTCAGGATACCAAGACAAATTGATCAACTTGATTAAATCATCAACAGTTCTTCCTGACACCTATCAGAGACCCATTTCCCCCTCTTGTATAAGCCTGGGAACCCATTCAACCTACCTCAGTAGGACCATCAACAGTCCTCAGATCCATTGAACCTACCCTGGTAAGACCATCAACGATCATTAATCTCATCAAGTCATGCAGAAGCTAACTAAAAATTAATTTGTGTTGTCTTCACTCTCTAAAATATTGTAAAGTCAGTCCATCTAATTGTCAATGGGACAGAAATGGTAAAAATAATTAATAACAACTGCACATAAAAACATAATTCATTGTAAACATTTTCTGTTTGCAATGGTAAGGTAATAAAATCTTGTTAATTCTCTACAGATACCAGTTTTTTCTAATGGCGTTTTTAATATCCCCATATGAATATGGCATACAAAACTTTAGAATATTTCCTAAAATGGTCCTCCAACTAAGTATTACGATATAATTCCTGAATAATTCTCACTTCAATAGTTAGAAGTAGTAAGTCATTCTGTGTTAGAAATATGGCAAAACATCTGCAAGTTCAGGCATTCATGATATTTTTCTGTTTGAATCCTGTACAATAATGTGATTCCTAGGTTCACTTTTTTATTTTTAGGTTTCCCTTGCTCGAAAGCCAGTCGAATCCAACTCTAGGGTTGCGGTGCTCATCTCCGTTTCAAAGCCGAAGAGCCAGCGCTGTCCGAAGACGTTTCCGTGGTCATGTGGCCGGCATGACTAAACACCAAGGCGCACGGAACGCTGTTACCTTCCCACCGAAGTGGTACCTATTTATCTACTTGCAATTTCTTGCTTTCGAACTGCTAGGTTGGCAGGAGCTGGAACTAGAGACAGGAGCTCACCCCGTCATGCGGCACCCGGGTCTCGAACTGCTGAACTACTGATCTTCCACAGCCTGAAGTTCAGCGTCTTAACCACTTGAGCCACCGAACCACAAATCCTTGCCGGACCCTGCAGTTATATCTAAATGAAAATGGCCATTATGGAAGCTCCTGTCTTGTTTTGTTGCATAACAACCTACATCTTTTCTTGCACCACTGTAAATGCTATTGTAATCACAAATGCTAACCTTACATATGCTGTCAATCACCTGTCTGTACCTTGCCTACTTCTCTCATTCTTTTTTTTAGTATGAAGCGCAGCTGGCAGGGACTGGGTCGATTCTTCATTGTTGAAAGTGTCAGTTCCAGTTTAGATGTTCTGTGTAACTCAAAACTGTCACTTTGCTAAGGAAGGACAGCTGTCCAGTACTTCCCACTGAGCTTCCCCCACACACACATTTAGCCGTATATGTAACAGTTTGAGTCTCTGAGAAGAGCAGATAGAGAAGCAGCCTGGCCACAATGGATCTGCATCAGATATGCTAAATAAATGTTATTGCTGTGTGCTGAGAATGGGTGCACTAGAACTTCTGGTAGCTGTCGGACTGTACAGCTATCTTCTCTACATCACTTAATACACTGATTTATTTATTTATTATTATTTAATTATAATTAATTTAATTATAATGAATTAATTTATTATATCCCACCCATCCCATGAGTTAGAGGATGATAATAATAGTAACGAATTATGATTGCAGTGGAGACCCATGTCACGTTAGACATACATGCACAACAAGCTAGCCTTTCTATGCTGGTTTTGATCTTACAAAAGGCCATCAGCCATAGCAGAGATGGCTGGGCAGATACCTATTCTCAGTATGGGCTTAGAATAGTAATAATGATCCAGCTGAATTTCTTCATAGATGTAGGTGAAGTATTCATGCTTATTATTAAGGTCAATGATAAAACATGTTAAATGTGCACAATGTGTATAGTACTGGCATATGCACTGATCTGGATGGGCCAGGATAGCCCCATCTTGTCAGGTCTTGGAAGCTAAGCAAGGTCAGCCTTGGTGAGTATTAGGATGGGAAACCATCAAGGAAGTTGAGGGTTTTGCTACACAGAGGCCCACAATGCCAAACCACCTCTGGACAGGACAGAAACAAAAAAGCTTGCCTTTCCACAACACTCCAATTGTGTTGCCTCAGGGGGTTTGGGGTGAGGGTGGTGGAATTTTAAATTTTTATTTTATTTCAGTACCTTGAATTTGAATGTATGTGTTATGCATGTTTTAAAATCAATTTAAAATCTCCTAAGGGTATCTAAGCTGTACATCACCGATGTGTTAACATATGCTTTCTCTAAAAATGGGAGATAAATTTAAAAGAAGGCATTTTAAGCTGGTTACTTTATGGAAAAAATATTCGGGGACCAAATTTCCTGAGAGATAGAATATTTGAGTTTTTGAGATTAGTTAGAAATTACTCCAGGTATTGGATATGCTCCAGTGGGATATATGACCGAATAGACCGGTTCCCACCTAATCATGCAGGAGCCAGCATTTGTCCAACCTCCCACAGTTTGAATGGAAACACATTTTTGAGGCTCTCACTCAAATTGGCAGTGTGGTCAAGGGCCTTCTTCTTTCACATGCTTTTCAGGATCCCCCACCCTCCCTCCCTATTTCTGAGACCCTGCAGGATTAGCTGGTCACCTATCAAGGGCTGAGCAGAAATTTTTGAGGCTCTCACTCAAATTGACAGCGTGGTCAGGGGCCTTCTTTCACATGCTTTGCAGGATCCATTTGGTGAGGTATAATTTACCGTGGTTTTCTGGTTAGGTCCTAACTAGTTTGGCAGGGAAAGCATGGGATAAGAGATGTTAAATTGATAAGCACCCTGAGATATCTGTGATGGGGGGGCTATCAAGCTGGGCACCTATTGGCTGTACAGTCTGGGAGGCACAGTGAGGGCCTCCTCCGGGTTCGGGTGCATATGACAAGCTCTGAGCAGTCATGGGCAGTACTGTGCTCCTCCGTCCCCTCTATGCACTCAAGTATGAGCTGTGGGGAGAAAGATTTGGGAGAGATTCTGGATTTGGCTCTGAGCCAGGGTGGTATTGCCCAGTTGAGGAGGCTTGCCGTGCTTTATGAGTTAGTAAGTTGGAGATCAGCTATGTTCAATAAAGTTCCTAGTTTAAGCCAAATTTAGTGTTGTGTTTTCATTCAGGTGTTGGAGGGCAAATAGCTAATGAACTAGTTAAAATGATTCATCCTAATAACAGAACAGAATGAGGATTGCAGACAGATATTTGTAATATGTGTATAATGAGACTCCTACAATAGGAAGTGCAAATTCTATGCAGATTTCCCAAAAGAGCAAATGTATTTCATAGATACTAAAGATATAGTCACTTCCAACTAAAAGCTCCTAGTTGTCTGCTTCTGTAAATTCATACTTCAAAATGACTATTAGCTCTTTCACCTTCCATCTTTCAGATTCTGATGGTTTCACATCCTAGAGGCTCCAGCAGAAAGAACATCCAGCTTTCTGTTAAGCTACCAATTGGTGTTTGGTAGGGGAAACTATAACGACAAATCATTTACAATAATGAAGGCAGCACTCAAAACAATATACAGCTATGATATATAATTCCATTTCATCATCTGATGAATTGTGCATGCACACGAAAGCTCACATCTTGAATAAAATATTGTTGGTCTTAAAGGTGCCATTGGACTCTAACTTCGTTCAATTGTTTCAGACCAACATGGCTGCCCACCTTGATTTTAAAAATACAAGGTTCAAACCAAGAGTGCTCCCAGACAGCAATGTCATTAATTGTTGCTTTACACCATAAGGATTTCCAGTCTCTAGTATTTATTCCTTGCTGCAAGTAATTTTGCAATGTTTCTGATAAATTTATCCATTTCCTTTAAACGGCATTGCAAGAGATATGTGGATAAACGGAAAGAACGTTCCTAGTGTTCAGCTGGAAAACCATGAATACCACAACAAAAAAAACAGCAGAGAAAAGAATATCCTACAGCTAGGTGTGAAATCAAATAATGCCAGTTAACCATGTTGCTACCTCCCCATCTGGTATTTTCAGGATAATAGCAGCACTACTGGCTTTGATCTTAGTGTCACTAAACTGAACAGGCAGAATGAGTTTAGGACTCACAAACACCTTGGAGTCTTCCTTAATGTCATTCCCTGCCTGCCCCCGTGGGGGGATACTGCCCTCCACCATCACAGCTGCCCTGTTGGGATACTCCTGAGGCCTCAAAAATGGAGGGGAAGGGGTTAGGTTCACCCTAGTCCTCTTCCTCCCAGCTGAAGCACTGACTGCCAAGGGCCAAGCACTCCATAGCTGCTTGTTTCCTCCTCCAAACTCTCCTTCACAGCCTCCTTTTATGCCGCCCTCCACCCTCTTCAGGCACATCCCCTGTCCTCTCAGAGGGGCAGGCAAATGCCCCTCACCAATGGTCCCAGTCCATTGGTTCAGGCCAAACACCCTCCAGTTGCTGGTCCCTCCCCCCAGTACTGTTGGTGTGAGGCATGCCCGTCCCAGTGAGCATTGTGTCTGAGGTGGGATCGGCTGGGCCACCAGCCTCTGTGGCATTCTGCCAGCCTTAGGTGGCAATGTGCTCCTGGTCTCAGGTGAAGCCTCCTGCTGCAGCAGCTGGCTGCCCCATCTGTCCTCCTCTGCACCTGCCCACTCCTGGGAACTGCCATGCTCCCTGCTCCAGGTGCTGCCTCAGCCCACTTCCCATCCTGCCACACATCCTGCTTCCTGTCCTGCCACTGACCTTGCCACCTCTGACACTGCTCTTGGCCTCCACTGCCATGGTGAGTTGACCCTGCAGGGTCCCTGGGTCTGCCCTGGTTCATCTGGGCCAGGGGTAGCTGTCTCTGCCACCTGGTTGGACAGTGCCTTCCCCCACGACTGTACTGAGTCAGGGCATGGCATGACCTCTCCTGGACACTTAATACAATCACATACATACATACATACCTACATACATACCAAAGTAGCATACAACCACTGCTTATTGCAGGCATAACTTGTCAAGTTTTGCTGTACATTGTTCCTGCCCTGAGACTTCTGCAAATCTATACTACCAAGAAAAGACCAAGATAGTAACACTTCTCGTATGCAGAAACATCTTTCTTGGGGAACTCATCAAATGGAAAAGAACTGTACATTCCCACAAGTTGGATCTGTGTGGTATAGTGGTTAGAGTATCAGACTAGGATACCCAGTTTCAAATCCACTCTGCTATGGAAGCTTGGCAGGTGACTTTTGGCCAGTCACACTCCCAGCCCAACCTAACTAATAGGGTTGTTATAAGCACAAAATGAAGGAGAGAAGACCAATTAAGTCATTTGGGATCCCCAATGAGGAGGAAGGTAAATGTAGTAAATTAAATAACACAAATATCTCTCCTGTCTCATCCAGGGGTAAAATGTGAAGGACCAAGATTCCTCTGCTGTCACAGGGGTAAGCCAAGACTCGGTTTTCAGTGGACTGTAGGATATAGCTTCCTCAAGCAATAACTACCTTTCCTAGAGAGAAGTCATGCAATGCTCAACGGTATGCTGGTAGAATTATCTTCCTTTGAAAATCCATTTTATGGGATAACAAGAAAGGATAGATGCTGGGAAACAGAGGAGTTCTGATAGATGCTGTTCCTTCTTCTATTCTTTCCCTCTTGGAAGAGCTAAAACACAAAGTCTTGAGAAGATAAACATTATCATTAAATTCACTCTTGCCCTATGTTCTTCACTCACCAACAAAGAAAAAAGTAATTGTATAACATTTGTAAAATAACCATTCTGTCAATACTACTTGTAAGGTATTTTTAGATGCAAGAAAGAGTTATGTGAATTAGTAGGTGTTTTAATTTGCTGTTTAAAAATCTTATGTTATGAAGAATACCAGTGTTTGGTGACCACCTTATTAAGGTAGATGGTTCTGTACCTATAGCATAATCCCCATTAAATAATTTTTCAGTGTGAGGAATAAATGTGTTTACTGCAATACTATTTAGTGCAAATCCCTGGAACAGAGGAACAAATGAGGACTTCGGAAAATACCATTAAAAAAAAAATTAAACAAATCAATGAAATGTGAAACATGTTTTGCTTCCCCCATGTTGTGAAATATATTTATATACACCCACGCACATGAATGACTGGTACCTAGTTACCCAGAAGGGCCAATACAAAAGTATGAAATGTTAGTCTAAAATACATATCATCAGTGCTATACACAAATACACTATTCATGGAATCTTTCTTTGACTACAATATATCTAATTTGAACTTTCTAATATTAAAAAGATATATTTAGTCACAGACATTTAGTCACTTTCTGAATTTATTTGGGCATTTATTTATTTAGATATTTATAACCCCATTTTATCCCCAAAGTAGCTTATATCATTGTTCTCCAGTCCTTCATTTTATCTTCCCAACAACAGCACTGCGAGAGAGGTCATAGAGAGACAGCACCTGACGCAAGGTCACCCAGCAAGCTTCCAAATACAAATTAGGAATTTGAACCTGTGTCTCCCAGATCCTAACCTGACCCTCTAACCATTACACCCTGCTGGCTCTCACACAATCTTCATTCTTCTCTGTCCCTCTGGAGCTGCATTTCAGAGACCATGTTGGCCTCACGGTATGGGGCAGTCATGTAAGTCACACTCTGGGCAGAAAACCTTCCACTCGTGGAAATGTTCCACTGGATCCAAGTCAATGTTTATTAAGTAATGGTTCCCAGGAGTCATATTACTTTGGTCTAATATGTTGCCACAGCAAGTTTGGTGAGGTGGACAAGTTGAGGCACTGGCTGAACAGCGTTATTGGCATCCCGGTGGTCTCAGGGGGTGGAAAGCTTGTTCTGCATCATGGGATCAGATTCTTGTTGCCACATCTTTTCTGACCTAATGGGTTTCACCTGTTGGTCTTTGGGATGGACATTTTCTTAACTGACCTTTTTGTTTGTTTTAATTCTCCTCCTGCTGCTTAGAGCAGCAGTGGGCAACAGGACCAGGAGGCAGGGAATCCCTTGCTCCCAATGGAGGCAGATAGCCCTATCTGATCTTATTTTTTTTCTAGAAAGTTTCAGAAGTTATTTGCCACCTATATTTTATGTGCAAAGCAGCTTTGACAAAAGCAATTTGCCAACTCATGTAGCTGTTGCTCTGTGAGTATATTATGTATAGAAATTAATGTGCATGCATGCTTTTCTCTAAAGTTTAGCACAGGATAATATATGGAGATCTGTTGGGCATGAACTGCATAGTAGCTTGGCCTGGTCTTTCTTGGGTAATACTATTAGCACCTTGTCCCTGCTTAAAAAATCAATAGCAACTACAATAGACAGATAGATCTCTAGTATGAATATGTCTCCCTATTTTTGGAATGGAATTGATTTATTTAAAACATTTTAAGAGTGCAAGCTCTCAGCAAATGGTTCCCAGGTGGTTTACAGTCATACAAATAAGCTAAAATATTGGCAATGCTATAAAATGGCAACAACAAAATAACAGATTTTTTTTTTAAAAAAATCCTTGAAAATATTGGCATAGCAACAAAACCAACAATGAGCCACATAAATACTAGTATAGATTTCAGTTCAAAAAATGAGGATGCATGCCAAACAAGGGGGGGGAGAGGGGTCTATATTAAAAGGATAGCCTTCATCTGTCACCTAAACCTAGGAATGCTTTGCAGTATGTACACTGCAAAGGGAATTTTAGAGCTGGAGCCATCACAGGCAAAACTCTGTCCCTACTGGCCACCCCCAAATTATGTATAAATGTCTGGTGGGGAGTTCATCAAGCTAATAGTTTTATATTCTCCTCCTCCTCCTCCTCTTGTAAGTCATAAAGACTATGTCTCCTGTCTTTATTTACAGATTATTATTTTTCTCAGGTATATAGTGAATATTCTAGAAGTAATTTACTAACATGAAAAACTCTTATTAATGCATTGTAACATCTGAGATATCTTTAAATGTTCATCTTGAGAAGGTCTCTTATCTGCTTGGCTAATTTGGATCCTGAAGTGTTTTGCTTTTTTGGCCATTTCCTTCTTCCAGACAGAACCTATTCCATATAGTAGCCAGCACTGGGATCATGCTTTGTACTGTGGCATGGCATAAAACATCCCAATTTCCTCTTACAGAACTATATAGCCAAGAACTTTCAAGAAATACTGAGGGAATAAAAAGAGTACTTCAGTTGAATTTATTAACATACCACTTTCCAAGTTCAAGCCAGCTACATTAAATGCAACATCTGAAGCAACAATGCCCAAACACTGAGGAGAAACTGTAAAAACCTCTGATAAATAATTTAAAGAGCCAGCATGGTGTAGTGGTCTTAATGATGGATTAGGATCTGGAAGTCCCAAGTTTGATTCCCCACTCAGCCAAGGAAATTTGCTGGGTGGAGTTGCCAGGTCCCTCCTAGGAAACTCCTAGAGATTTGGTGATGGAGCCTGGGACCTCAGTGCGGTACGAATCCATAGAGTCCACCCTCCAAAACATCCATTGTCTCCAGGAGGACTGATCTCTGTAGCCTGAAGATGAGCTGTAATTCCAGGGGAACCCCAGGTCCCACCTGGAGGCTGGCATCCCTATTGTTGGGTGACCTTTCTGCAGGGGTATTTCACATTACCCTTTTAAAACCATTATTGTACTGTCTTGGAATAAACTGGTACAGGGACAGCCATTTCACACAGCCTTGCCCCTACTGGTAAGGAGCTATCTCTGAAGCAGATTGTCATTTCAGACTGCGTCACTTTGTTTTCTCACCCTTTTTCGCCTGCTCGGGTGATCTATCTTTTTTTTTTAAACAACCCGTTCTTTTAAGAGCGCTATGGCGCTGCAACACAACCCCAAAACAGCATAATAGCAACCCCATTGGGATGCCTGGACCACTGAGATACATGAGATCACTTACATCTGCCACCTGGAAACAAGTGGAAGCTCAGGCACGCACAGGCACACACTTCTGGATTTGATTTATGGAACATTAGGAAGGCAGGAAGGGATGCTGTCTAGGTTTGTAAATTGTTTTGTTCCCACCCCCCTTCCCTCGCCTTGACTCTCTTTCAGGCTGCCTGGAATTTAAAAATCTCTTCCTTTAACTTTTCTCCTTCAGGCACCTTAAATCAAACTGCTTCCCTCTACCCCATGCAGTATTTGGGGACAGGACAACAGGCTGCCTTTTCGTTTCCTTCTTTCCCAGCCTCCATTTTACAAGTAGCTATCTTGCCCAAGGAGAATTCCAGGAACTCAAAACCTGTGGCAGGATTTTAAAATCTCCCCTCCCACTTTTCCAAGCCACACTAGCTCCTTCCAGCCTTGCAAACAGCATCCTCCTCTTGATGGCCAGCATATAGGGATACCATGCCTCCAGGTGGGACCCGGGGTTCCCCCTGCACTCTTAGCCAGTGTGCCCTCTAAGCTGAGTTAGTGTGAGCTAGCTCACAGTTTTTTAGCCTCTGGCTCACATATTTTGTCTTTGCTCAGGAAGGATGGCTCCAGAGCAAACTAATTGATGCAGTAGTCAAATCACTCGCTCACAAGTTTAATGTCAGTAGCTCACAGAGTAGAATTTTTGCTCACAAGACTCCACAGCTTAGAGGGAGCACTGAGAGTTACAGCTTGTCTCCTGCCTACAGATATCAGTTCCCAGGCATAAAGTGAATGCTGTGGAAGGAGGTCTCCATGGCATTGTACTCCATTGAAATCACTGTTCTCCCCAGATGTAGTGATCTCAGTGGTCCAGGCATCCCAATAGAGTCGCTATTGGGGTTGTGTTACAGCACCATAGCGCTCTCAAAAGAACGTTAAAAAAAAGACGGAGATCACCCGCACAGGCGAAAAATGGTGTGAAAACCTCGTCACTGGAGGAAGCACTGTCAGACATCCAAAGCATAGCCCAATCAAAATTCCAGTGTCACAGAATTTCACTAAATACTTTCTACATTTGTAGTAGTATAGGTTAGTGTGTTTCAGATATCTATCTGAAGAATCTGTTTCAGATACCTATCATTATTAATTAATAATGTTCTTAGTATCTGCCATAGTGGATTGTTTTTCTACTCCAGCATGCATACACACATATGTATATATTATATATAACCTGTCTGTGAAGAGGTAAATATTCTTTAGTGAAGTTCTATGCTCTAAGTCCCAGTGGCCGTGTTTATCCTCACCTTAGCACTATGTGCTAAGAGGTACCAATCCTCAGCCTCTTTCCTTAGTACGTCGTAAAGCCTCTATCAGGTTATCATTAAGAGCACTCCCTCCCAGTGCACAATCATAAGGTGAACATCATGCCCAGTGCTTCGGGGTGCTTGCCAATTCTCCCTATTTAACTTGAGCATATTTCTGCCAATGAAGGGAGTTATCCTACTTGCCCCACCTGCTGACTCTAATGTCATGCAGGCCTTGATGTAGATCAGCCAGATAAGCATCACAGCACTCTGGGTAGAGGTGGTCCATCAGTCCTATACATGTGAGGCATATCATGGTGAATGGAAGGGTGTTGGTTATGTTGTTGTTGTTCAGTCACACAGCCAAGTCCAACTCTTCGTGACCCCATGGACCACATCAAGCCAGGCCCTCCTGTCTTCCATTGTCCTTTGGAGTTTGCTCAATTTCATGTTTGTTGCATCGATAATACTGTCTAACTATGTCATCCTTTGCCGTCCCCTTCTTCTTTTACCTTCAATCTTTCCCAGTATCAGGGTCTTCTCCAGTGAGTGGTCCCTTCTCATTTGGTGGCCAAAGTTTTTCACCTTCAGCTTCAGTATCCGGCTTTCCAGGGAACAGTCAGGGTTGATTTCCTTTAGGATTAACTGATTTGATCTCCTTGCAGTCCAAGGGACTCTCAAGAGTCTTCTCCAGCACCATAATTCGAAAGCACTTGGCCTTCCTTATGGTCCAACTCTCGCAGCCATACATTACTGCTTTGACCATACGGACTTTTGTTGGCAGGATGATGTCTCTACTTTTTATTATGCTGTCTAGGTTTGTCATAGCTTTCTTCCCAAGGAGCAGGCATCTTTTAATTTCATGGCTGCAGTCACCATCTGCAGTGATCTTGGATCCCAAGAACATGAATTCTGTCACTGCTTCCACGACTTCCCCTTCTATTTCCCAAGAAGTGATGTCATGATCTTAGGGTTTTTTTTGATGTGTTTCAAGCCAACGTTTGTGCTCTCCTCTTTCACTCAGAGCAAAAGGCTTATTAGGTCCTCTTCACTTTCTGCCATTAGAGCGGCATAGTCTTCATATCTGTGGTTGTTGCTGTTTTTCTCCTGGCAATCTTAATTCTGGCTTGTTATTCATCCAGGCCGACATTTTGCATGATTTATTCTGCATATAAATTAAATAAGCAGGGTGACAATATACATCCTTGTCGTACTCCTTTTCCTATGCTAAACTAATCAGTTGTTCCATAACTGGTTCTAACTGTCACTTCTTGACCCTTATACAGGTTTCTCAGGAGACATGTGAGGTGGTCTGGTACTCCCATCTCTTTAAGGACTTGCCATAGTTTGTTGTGATCCACACAATCAAAGGCTTTAGCATAGTCAATGAAGCAGAAGTAGATGTTTTTCTGGTATTCCCTTGCTTTCTCCATAATCCAGTGAACATTGGCAATTTGCTCTCTAGTTCCTCTACCTCTTCAAAACCCAGCTTGTACTTCTGGCAGTTCTCTATCCACGTACTGCTGAAGCCTGGCTTGAGCATGACCTTCCTAGCATGTGAAATGAGTGCAATTGTGCGATTGTTTTAACATTCTTTGGCATTGCCCTTCTTTGGGATTGTAATGTAAACTAACCTTTTCCAATCCTGTGGCCACTGTTGTTTTTTCCAAATTTGCTGGCAAATTGAGTGCAGCACTTTAGCAGCAGCATCTTTTAAGACTTTGAATAGCTCAGCTGGGATACCATCACCTCCACTAGCTTTGTTGTTAGTAATGCTTTCTAAGGCTTGACTTCTCATTCCAGGATGTCTGGCTCAAGGTCAGTGATTACACCGTTGTGGTTGTCAAGGACATTGAGGTCCTTCTTGTATAGTTCTTCTGTGTATTCTTGCCATCTCTTCCTAATCTCTTCTGCTTCTGTTAGATCCCTACCATTTTTGCCCTTTATCATGGCCAGCTTTGCATGGAACATTCCCTTGTTTTCTCCAATTTTCTTGAAAAGATCTCCAGTCCTTCCCATTCCACTGTTTTCCTCTATTACTTTGCATTGTTCATTCAGGAAGACCTCCTTATCTCTCCTTGCTGTTCCCCGGAAATCTGCATTCAGTTGGATAAATCTTTCCTTTTCACCTTTGTCTTTTGCTTTCCTTCTTTCCTCAGCTATTTGTAAAGCCTCGTCAGACAGCCACTTTACTTTTTTGCATTTCTTTTTCTTTGGGATGGTGCTGATTGCTGCCTCCTGTACAATGTCATGAACCTCCATCCATAGTTCTTCAGGCACTCTGTCTATCAAATCTAATCCCTTAAACCTATTCTTCACCTCCACTGTATATTCATAAGGGATGTGATCTAGGTCAAACTTGAATGGTCTAGTGGTTTTCCCAACTTTCTTCAGTTTAAACTTGAATTTTGCAATGAGTAGCTCATGATCTGAGCCACAGTCAGCTCCAAGTCTTGTTTTTACTGACTGTATGGATCTTCTCCATCTTTGATTGCAAATGATACAATCAATCTGATTTTGGTGTTGCCCATCTGGTGATGTCCATGTGTAGAGTCACCTCTTAGGTCATTGGAAGAGGGTGCTCACTATGAACAGTGTGTTCTCTTGACAAAACTCTGTTAGCCTTTGCCCACCTTCATTTTGTTCTCCAAGGCCAAACTTGTCCATTATTCTGGTTACCTTTTGACTTTCTACTTTAGCATTCCAGTCCCCTATGATAAGGGCATCTTTTTTTTTTTTTGGTGTTAGTTCTAGGAGGTGTTGTAGGTCTTCATAGAACTGGTCCACTTCAGCCTCTTCTGCATCAGTGGTTGGGACATAGACTTGGATTACTGTGATGCTGAATGGTTTGCCTTGTATTCAGACTGAGATCATTCTGTTGTTTTTGAGACTGTATCCTTTTACTGCCTTTCTCACTCTCTTGTTGACTATAAAAGCCACACCATTTTTTCTACAGGATTCTTGGCCACAGTAGTAGATATAATGGTCTTCTGAGTTAAATTTGCCCATTCCCATCCACTCTAATTCACTGATCCCCAATATGTCAATGTTCAGTCTAGCTATCTCATTTTTGACCACATCAAGCTTACCTTGATTCATAGATCTTACATTCCAGGTTCCTATGCAATATTGTTCTTTGCAGCCTCAGACTTTTCTTTCACCATCAGACACATCCACAGCTGAGCGTCCCTTCAGCTTTGGCCCAACCACTTCATTCTTTCTGGGGTTACTTGTACTTGTCCTCTGCTTTTCTGCAGTAGCATATTGGACACCTTCCAACCTGAGGGGTTCATCTTCCAGTGTCATATCTTTTAGCCTTTTGTTACTGTCCACGGGGTTTTCTTGACAAAGTTACTGGAGTGGATTGCTATTTCCTTCTCCAGTAGATCACATTCTGTCTGAGTTTTCTGCAGTTCCCTGTCAATGTTGCATCTCACTTTCTTAGTGCCCACAGGTTTAATGGCTCCTCTTCAGATCCTCCACTGAAGAAGCTTAGACCACACCACCACCATGCTGGGGTGTAGTGTCTTGTCTCATTACAGGAAAACTGCAAGTAGTAAATTGCTATACTTTGGGGACATTGTTTACTTATTGTGCAAATGATGATAATGGTCTAAAGCAACAACATTGTTGAGCCATGACTGTATGAATCTTGTCACCCAAAAATGCAACTGTGGAGACTTCGAACCCCAGAATTTTTGCTAAGGGTTTAACCAAAGTATGGACTAACTTTACATCTTTAGTTGCACTCAAAACATGTTTCAGTGAACTGGAGAGCTGGTAATCTATTCCTCTGTCATGCTGTGTTTGTTTTTACTGCCATATCTCAGTACTTAATGTGACATCTTCTGTACAGATAATGCATTTTAATAAGGACACACTTATGTGCACAGTGACTTGCATCAAAGTCCCTAGAACTTCAGGCAGTTTGTTAGGATTGAATTTAGAGCTTTGCCCCCCTCCTCCTTATTAACCAATGTGAGAAAACTCTCAGATTAAAACTGTACAGGATTTCTCATCTCATCCCAGTCCAGTGATGAGAGTCAAAATCCCATATGCTTCAGGAATACTTAAACAAGCCCCCAGGAGAATGTCTGCACACCCTCCAGGGATTACCAGCAGTTCTGCCACCAGGACCTCTGGACAACAGGTTCCCACCAGCTCAGGAG
The DNA here is from genome assembly GCA_029375565.1 of Gekko gecko. Classification (NCBI taxonomy): domain Eukaryota; kingdom Metazoa; phylum Chordata; class Lepidosauria; order Squamata; family Gekkonidae; genus Gekko; species Gekko gecko. The sequence continues at coordinate 55,525,127 of JAPDNY010000003.1, read as the reverse complement.
CAGAGGTCCCACCTCCTGTCTGGTTTCTGGGAATTAACATCTTACCAGCTCTGTATCAGGGCTGCAAACAATCAATTAACACAGTGGTAGCTGCATCATCAGAGTCAGCCTAGGCACAAGATTAAGCCTTAGAGTCAAGCTGCAACACAGACAGACAAAATCTAGATAATATTGATTATACTATCTTTATTAAGTGCAAAAGTATGCATATATAATGAGACTAGCAAAAGGTAAATAAAAACAAATAATGCCTATATCTTAGACAGCTCTAACTACACATAGAGGTATTCCATAATTACCAGCTTTCAGAGGTACCAGATGATTCAATGTGCAGAGTCCCAAAAGTCTCACCCAGGAATCTTGAATGGGAATTCCATGATGCTGTTGGCAACCAAGTCCAGCTTAGCTGCCTGTTAGTCAAAGCCCATGGCAAGCAAGCAAGTAACCAGTCCCAAAAGGAACTCTTTGTTTCCAGCGTGGAACAAAACAAGAAAACCCACAAAGAGCCACTTTTCCCAAGAAGCCACTTTTCCCATAGGGTTCTCACAATTGAACCCTCTTCTCTGTCACCACTGGATATGGCCATTTATCCAGTTGTGAGGAATTGAGGGGGCGTGTCTAAATCTCCAGTTACTAGCCATTGCCTACGTGATCCATAGCAGGTCAGAGAACACTTTGATGTGTTAGTATACTGGGCCTAGCTAGGCCCATGTGTGAGAAAGCACCTGCATGTCTCCCAACTCCAGCAAAAGGTGTCAAAGTGTCTTGTATATGGATATGAAGCTTGCCATCTGGCAGGCCGTCTGCTCAGGTGACAAAGGTTACACAGAAATGTTAGCAGCTAAGGCCATTTGGCCCTGACAGGAATAGTTCAGAAAAGGCTTTTCCTATACAAAAACTAAAATGAATTTACCAATGCAATACTGGTGAAATAAGCATACATCATAACTCACTTGCTAAAGATGGAAGAATATTTGCATAAGATATACATCCTAGCATCATAATTTGTGCAGTTATCAGAAAGCAGTAGAATATCTGAAGATACTTTGACAAAAAAAAACCAATGTAGCTTGAAAACACAATATAGAGAAAGTGAAGTGCTTCAGATTACCAGATAAGATTTTAAGAGGCTTCTTCCTGCCGCTCTTATTTCCAGTAGAGGTGCATCAGAACTCTGAACAGTCACTCAAAATGGTTTCTCAGATTTTCACTAAACCCTGAAGTTGTAATCCAGCCTAGCTGGGTATTGTCTGTACGGTTGTGGTACTTCCTGGAATAGTGTGATCTGGCCACTTGGTAACCCATATCCTGGTCACATCTGGGTTGGATTTCTGTATTGCATTGTGGGGCTGCCACTCTGCTCTGGCTGGTGACCAATAGGTGTAATATTATCTGTTAATGAGAATTGAATCCCATGGGTTTTATAGTAATGCAATCATCCTTTAATTTTCCATATATTTCATGCTGGCGAGATTCAATATATTTCCCTTGGCTGTGGTATATATAAGGGTTTCCTCCTTGAGGCAAGACTCTGCAGGTGTCACTGCAGAGAACCTGATTCTGTACAGCATATCCTTTTATGCTGCTGGTGTTTACTCAGTTACGTTTACGTTTGATTGACCCCTTCCTTCAAACCTCTAAGACCACAACCCCTAGAGGCATTCAGTTCTTGCCAGCAGATAAACTCCCTGAAATCACCGAGCAGGTGGCAGAGTTTTTGGCAAATGTGCAAAGGAAAAGGAGAAGGGAAGAGAAAAAGGAGGGGAAAAGGAGGGAGGGAGAGAGTGAGACACTATAATGTCTAACCATGTTTTACAACGATTCTCTTTCCTTCCATGTTGGTTAACTTCCTCGCTGCAATTGGTTTTTTTATTTCTATTTTTACTGTTATTATTGTTATTACTACTGTTATTGTCATTCCACACTACAGTTATTTGTATTTATATTGCTTTTATCATGGCTTTTTGGCTATTTGGCAAACTGTATTGTTAGTTCTCTTTTGATGTTATGGCTATGCCAATAAAGGCTATGATGATGAAGATGATTTTTCCATATATGACATTATGCATTTTAAATATCATACATGCATTGATACTTATAAGTCAAGGCACAGTGGTATAGGTCACAGTGATGTTGTGTAATATATATTAAGGATGCTTCCAAATTCCTCTCCAACAGGGATCTTCCCTGGATGATTTTTTTTATTTTGTCCAATTTCCAGAAGTTTTGTTGGTGATATGTATTGGAATACATAGCATGATAAACATACTATATAAATATCATGTAAATATCATGTAACATCTCTAAATCTCCATTGTGCAGGCATCCACACAGAAGGAGTTCAAAGAAATTGGTGCTGAATCACTGGAAGCATGCAGAATAGAACAATTGATGCAGTAAAGCCAGGGAACAAACAGGGAATTCAATGAGTGGCATATGTGCTGCTGCTTCAAATTAATGAAGAATATGGACTTACTGGCACACTGGTATGCACAGTTCTGTAATTAGAGTGTCTGACAATACTGCATAAGCTCCACCCCCAAGCAGATCCATGTCCCATTCTAGATCTAATTCTACATAAAAAGTTTGTTATATGTTGCAGGTTTTGCCAAAGTGCTGATGCTCAATGGGTGGAGTTTCACTGAGGTCAGGTGGCACATAGCAGGAGAGTACTTAAGCGTATTTGACCCCATGTGAATGAAACAGATCAGTTTTTCCTCCCATTGTCATTGCCAGCATGCACTTCTGAAATCTAAAAGATACTAGAAGTCTCAGCCAAAATGATCATGGCTGTCAGAAGCAGTATTATGCATGGCTATGTTTTTAAACAGTGTTAGGAAACTATAACTGGTTCAAAATGTGGCCGTCACACTGCTGGCTGGAGTGTGTCACAGGGAACAAAGAATGGTAGTTTTGCAATGTTTTTACTGGCTTCTATTTCCAGATCCAGTTCAAAGTGTTGCTGTTGCTGCTTAAGATCAAAAAGGTCTAGGACCACTGAACATCAGTCTTCTCTTCTATGAACATACAGTCTTTCTAGCAGGCCCTGCTACCTGGTTTCCAACCATCAGTGATGGCAATACATTGTCACAAAAGGCATGGCCTTCTCAACATTGGGCCTTTGGAAGCCAAACAAAAGGCAGTCATGCTTTGAAGGGCATTTTGCATGAAATTTGTATTCTAGCAAAGGCTTTCACTTAGATTTATTGCTAAATTGCTTTCCACACTGCTGGTCTCAGTTTTATTTTTAGTGAGTACTTTGTAATTTCATGCTAATTTAAAATTTGTATAGGATTGATTTGCTTGTGAACTGCCTTGGAAGATTTTTGTTCAAAGCTGTTTTTAAATAAATAGTTGAATTATACAGGACTATAATATGTGCTGTATATATAGAGGTGTCACATGTAGGTATAAATGTATATCAAGAGCCACATCAGCTGTGGCTCCTTGGGTACTTCATGGCTTGGTCTAAAGTATGGCCAAAAGCCAAAGTGATGTATCTCTATAAACATTTATATTGTGAACACTCACAGAAAGAAGCAGGTCCTTTTCAAAAACCAAATTAATGCATTTATCTCTACCATACTTCCATTGAGATAAACTGACAATGGACACTTATATTTTAGTTTTGATTATTATATTTTAGCATACAAAACACATCATTATAAGTTGTATTATAATATTCTGCACTTCACCTTCCCATCCAAAAAACTGCTTAAATATTTATTACATGAAGCATGATTTTTCTATTTTAAGACATATTCCAGAACGGAAGCACCTATTTTACATCTTCATTTTTTTAGATATATAACATTAATGAACTGGTTAGAATTCTTCCTTTAGATCACCCCCTAGCTTTTTTTTTTTTTTAAAAAAAATCATATAAAAATTCTAAGACTACTAATTTTATGTGCATGGAAAGATGAGATGTAAAGCAAGACCGAATAACAAGAGGAAGGCAGTGAATATGAAATGGATTGCTATATAGACATTTTATGCTGAGTATAAAAATATTGTATTTGCAATTAAAGAAGATCAATTGCAGTAGTTGGCTGGGGGGGGGTTGTTAAATGTCCACTGTTTAAGATGAGCATGTTAGCCTTGAAATTTATCTTATACTTGAACCTTTTATTTGTTGTGTTTTTAAAATTATATTCAGGAGAAGGGAGACAATTTTATTCAAAGGAAAAAGTATGATCATAAATGTTAAGACCGGTTAGGTTCTCTGTTTCACTTTTGATTGCCAGGTCCATCCTGACAACCAGTGGGGAAAGAAGTGGACTTACCAGGATTGGGAGGGAGTCCCAGGCTACATCATTGGCTGAGGGGTGATGTCACTTCTGGCATATACCGGAAGTGCTATCATCATATTGTGAAGTCATGGTGACACTCTGGTGTCTGGGGGAATGGGAAAATGGCTTCTACCATAGAGTTTTTGCCCAAATACCAGAGTGTTGTTTTGACATCAATGGTATGATGTCACTTCCAGTACATGCCAGAAGTGATGCTACCACATCACCATGACATAGCCTCGGCCTCCCTCAGCCAAAGGAGATTCCGTAATCTGATTCAGCAAACTGATAAAGTAATCCTGAATAAAAGCCAATCTTATTTGGCTTTTATGCAGGTGCATTCACCATACCAGAGCTGCTGGCCATTTAAACCTAACAACTGACAGGTGGTCTGCCTGTCAGCTGTTAGGTTTAAATAGCTGGCAGGGAGGGTGATCTTTCCTCCCTTCTACAGCCTGTCCGTTGCTGCCTGCAGCTTGGGAAAGGATGGGAGGCATATTTAAATGCCCCCACACACTTCGCTTCCTTTCCCAGCTGGCTTGCCATGTAAGATGCAGGTTTCGGGTTCTTTGCTAGAATACCCAGCTTCAGGCTCTACACTCCAGTTCGGCAAATCAGGCAAAAGTATTTTTATTATCAGAAAACAGAAAAGGCAACCTTGATTAACAATAATTAGAGGAACGAAGAAAAATTCAACGTCCTTCGATGATTGCCAAAATACATAGTGATTAAAATCAGCTAAGACTTACAGAAACTCCAAAAGGTAAGAAAAATCCTGCCCAAAAGATGGCTTGCCAGGGCAAGCCAGCTGGGGAAAGAACGGGGAGGCATTTAAATATCCCTCCCTGATTCAAAATTATCTAGATAGGCTGGAACAGTGGGCTGAGACAAATAAAATGAATTTCAATAGAGAAGTGCAAAGGCCTACCCTTAAGTACAAAAAAATCAAAGGCACAGATATAGAATGGGAGGGACTTGGCTTGCCAGCAGCACATGTGAAAGGAATCTGGGTGTTCTAGTTGATCACAAGCTAAACATGAGCCTGCAGTGTGATGTGACTGTGAAGACAGCTAATGCAATCTTAGGATGCATTAACAGAAGCATTATGTCCAGATCATGGGAGGTGGTAGTTCCGTTCTATTCTGCTATGGTCAGGCCTCACCTGGAGTACTGTGTCCAGTTTTGGGCACCACATTTTCGGAAGGATGTTGACAAGCTTGAGCGTGTCCAGAAGAGGGCAACCAGGATGGTGAGAGGGTTGGAATCCAAGTCTTACGAGGAAAAGCTGAAAGAGTTGGGTATGTTTAGCCTGGGAAAGAGAAGGCTTAGAGGGGACATGATTGCAGTCTTCAAATATTTGAAGGGCTGTCATGTAGAAGATGGAGCAGATCTATGCTCTCTTGCTCCAGTTTGCGAGACTAGATCTAATGGGTGGAAATTACAAGGGAGTCGTTACCGGCTAAATATCAGGAGAAACTTCCTAACTGTAAGAGTGGTTGAGCTGTGGAACAGACTGCCTCAGGAGGTGGTGGATGCTCCTTCGCTGAACATTTTTAAGCGGAGGCTGGACAACCATCTTTCGAGTATGTTGTAGGGCTATCTTTCAACTTCTCTCCTGCAGAGTGCAGGGGGGTGGATTAGATGACCATTCTATGATTCTATGATCTTTTCTCCCTTCTCCAACTGGCCTGCTGTGGCAGTGGACTGGGGAAGGCACTGGGAGGCATTTAAACATGCCTCCACAATCTTTCTTACCTTCTCCAGTTGGCCCACAGTTGCGAGCCAGCTGAAGAAGGAACGGGAAGGCATTTAAGCATGCCTCCCTGACATTTCCTCCCTTCTGAAGATGGCCCACAGCTGCAGGCCAGGTGAAGAAGGGATGGAGAGGCATGTTGAAATGGTCCCCAGTCTTTTCTCTCTTTTCCAGCTGGCCCATGGCCACAGGACAGCTGGAGAAGGGAGGGGGAGTCATTTAAATATGTGTCCCTAATCTCTCCGTCCTTCTCCAACTGGTCCACAGCCGCAGATCATCAGGAGAAGGGATGGAGAGGCATTTAAACATGCCTTCCCAATCTTTCCTCCCTTCCCCAGCTGGCCCACAGCCACAGACCATTTGAAGAAGAGAGAACAGAACATGGAGACATTTCACCCCATCTCTTTGGAGTCATGCTGGAGCAGAGGATTTTTCTCTTCATTGAAGGGAGGGCAAATTGCCTTCCTTTCAATTAAGGGAGTGTGCCACTGATGTGGCATGACTCCAGAGAGGGAAGGATTTAAACTTTAACCCCCCTTAGTCTCTGGAGTCATGCCGCCAAGTCAGCACACTCCCTTCATTGAAAGGAAGACAATTTGCCTTCCCTTCAATGATGGGAGCCTGCCACCACCAGGCATGACCCCGGGGGGGTGGGATCATTATACCTTATGGGGACGGTCACCATAGGGCATAATTGAGCTGAATAAATTCAGCAATACTGATCATTTCCTAAAACCTAATAGCGGCATGATATTTTTTTCAGGTTTGGTATATCCAGACCAGAAAAATACTGATTTGGGGTGTGTGCACACCCCTACTACTGATCAGATCCAAAATGGGGTCATTTCATGTTGGTTGAATTTTTCACAAAATGTGCTTTCCCACACATTTGGGGTCAACCATACAAAATCCAAGAAGAACATTATTGTTCTGTATGTTAGAGCAGCCACATATGAATAAACTGAATTCTAAATAATCATCTGAACTTTTTTTTTTCTTTTCACACATCTTCAGGTGTATTACTGTAAAATATTAAATTGTATTTTATTAGAATCTCTATTAGTGAATAGAATTAGATATGCAGTGGTTTCTACAGTTATGCATCAATACTTTGTAAATTCTTTTGTTCTGTATTATTTCCCTGCCCACCCCAAACCCCTTTTCACTGGCTAATACCATTTAGTACTCTATACCTAATAAAACATCTAAATCCTTATTTTAAAACTGCAGCTACACTTTTTTTAAAAAAACAAACAGCAAATTCACATTTCTTTGGGAAAGCCATCTGCTTGTGAATGACAATCCATCCCATCAGTAATTTTGAGATGAAAAACAGTCATTACATTTTAACACATCTCCAAGAACTGAATAAAGAATAGCATCCCACTATTATTTAAATAGACTGCATTCTTTACAGTGCAATGTCTAAAGGCCAAACATGTCATTATTATAATAAGAGCATTTGTAACGGGTTGCGCTACAACTGAGGACCAAAGTGAAATGGCATTATCTCAAGCAGCAGCCTCTCAGTAGAACATTTTGCCACAAAATATTATTGCCATTTGTACATATATCTGTTGCAAATACTGAAATTATCTGTTTGTGCCAACAAAGTCAAAGCAGTCACTGGAAACAACTTTTCTATGCCCTTTTAAACATGTTTTAATACTACTCATTTTGTATAGTAAAAAAGATAAAACTTGGACAATATTAACTAAAGATGTACACCTTGTATATGCTTATTATCTTCTGCACTCGGATCATTTGGTTCAAATGCAGATGAGTCTGAAGTCCCCGGTGGAGAGCTAGGAAAGGGCCAGAGTTCTCAAGTTTCATACATATTAAAGGAAAACATGGTTATTCATGTACACATATGCATTAGCCACAAAAGTTACACTGGGGACATGTGAAAAGCCACCATGTGAACTTCTGGTTTTAAAAAAGGTAAATCTTCTTTTTTGAAAACAGTTCGGCCCTATGGAACAGTTAACCTTTGGGATGGGTCACTACATTGGTCTCCAATTAGTTTCCAGATAAAATTCACAGTTCTGGTTATCACCTATAAAGCCCTTCAGAGCCTAAGACTCACATATTTACAGGACTGCCTCTCCAGATGTGTTCCACTGAGACAATTCCGCTCATCAGTGCAAAACCTTCTAAACATGCCACCCTGCAAATCAATGGCTGCCTGTACCCGACAGTTCTCTGTTGTGGCCCCCAGCTGGTGGAACGGCCTACCTTACAAGGTCAGGAAGACTCTCACAGATCTATTTATTCTACAGAATGTGTAAAATGGAGCTGTTCAAGATGGCATATTTATGAAGTCAGGGAGCTTTCCACACTTCTACTGTTTTACAGAATGTTGGACAAAAATATTCAGGAGGGCATTTGTGAATAAAGTCATAGTTTAGCAAATTAATGTTTATGGAATTTAAGGTAGCCTTCATTGGGTGTATATTTTTAAAAACAAATGCCCTCTAACTTTTGTAATCCAGCTTTATTACTGTTCTATGTAATATAAATTTCAGTGCATTGATCTCCAATCTGGCAATGCTGCTTTATTGTCTGTAATATATCAGGGCATTCTCTTATTTGGTTAGCTCTCTATATTGCCTTGTTTTCAGTTGTAAACCGCTTTGTTCACTTCATTGTTTTCAATTGTAAACCACTTTGAGTCTCAAAAAGAGAAGAAGCAAACCATAAATGAAATAAATAAGTGGGCTTGCAGTTCTGAGCCAAATCTTGTATTTTACATTGAGAGATATGGGCTGATATACAACACCCTGGTGAATCTGGCTCAATACAGCAGCAGGACTAGCAGCCGTCACACACTTACTTTCCAGCTCTCTTTGGTCATCTGAAAGAAAGCCACATATCCCCTACGTTAGGACTGGCAAAAAGACATATAAGGATTTGTGCAAAAGGAAAGGAAGTACAGAGAGAATGGAAGGACCAGGAATGCTTCTATAGCAGCACTCAAGTTTCTCAAAGGGGCAGGCAAACTATATAGAGCACCCCTTTATTTTCTCCTCGCAATTTTAGCTGGAATTAGAGGAATAAGACTCCTTATGAAACAGCTTAACCAGATCAGCTTGAGTGGAAGGAACACTTGCTGCTGGCTCAAAGGTTGCCGACTATCCACAGTTAGAGTAGTTCTAAATATGGAGAGAGCTAAATGGTCTCCAGTGCAATCCTAGAAGAAGTTACATCCTTCTAAGTCCATTGAAAGGGGTAACTCTGTTTATGACTGCACAATTAAAATCTTCTGACATTTTGTACATAGTAATAAAGATTCAGCAAAAGTCCTCTCCCCAGTCAGTATAAACTACTTTAAAAGAGAGAGAGAGCTTGAGGTCAATGCTACTAAGATGATTATTTAGACACAGTCAGGTTACTTGTGTTCCAATCAATTTAGAATAAAGGAAACATAAAACTGGAGCCAGGCAATTTCATTTAGATTAATTGGAATAAAATGTCTTGTGGAGGAAGAATTGATTGCTCAGCCACCAAAAGCATTGTAAAGGTTGCAACAAACAATTCCATTGGCCTCTAATGTCTTCTAATGGCTTTCCAGAGTCAGGTTGCCAGACTGAGTATCCCAAGTTGATGGGAGATAGAAGTCTATTTTTCCGGGGGGGGGGGATTATTGGCATATTTTCCATGCTGCACTTGGACAAGTCTCCCCTGATATCTGCACGTGTATTAGACAGCTTTATATGCAGCAGCTATAGGCAAGTGAAGGTTAAAGGTGGATTGAAATTTACTCTCTGGGCTGATTTCTCACTAGAGCTGCCTCAATGTTGCACTGCCGTTTGCCCCGATACTATTGATCAATTTCACACCCAAAAGCCGCGGGGCTGCATTTTGACTCACGGCTTCACCTGATTTCCCCCACAATTTCATGATCCTGTTTTTTGAGGATCATGAAACTGCAGAGGAAATCGGACGAAGCCTTAGGTTAAATGCAGCCCCATGGCTTCGGATGTGAAATTGACCAATAGTATTGGGGCAAACAGCAGTGCAACATTGAGGCCCCTCTAGTGCACAATCAGCCTCTCTCTCATCCTTGCAAGATGCTTTTCAATGTGCAGTCCTCCCTCAACCATAAGGACATGACATCCCATATGGCATCTGGCAATGTTATCCTCAGAATCCAAGGGCCATATGAAAATCTGCAATAATCTCACAAAGATTTTCCAGATAATAATTTTCTTAAGAGAAATGATACTATGTTGTAGTCATTTGCTCCCTACAGAAGGGTCTTAGGGTTTTTCCACAGAAAAAGTCATTTCAGGCCCCCACTGAGCATTTGCCCCGCTGAAGGCATGGGAGCCCTGCAGACTTTCTGTGCGCGATCATACGAGCACATCTGGGAGGCATAGTGCTCCCATGGCCAACCCACAGCTTCCCGTGGAAAATGCAGAGTAAAAAACTACTAGGTCCGAAGTACTAGTTTCCGGAAACCCCGGGGCAAAGGCTGGCATCTGATCATGGGAGCGCCAGTATCCCACAGCTCCTGATGCCCGCCCATGTCCCTGGGGTTTCCGGATGTTGTAAGTTTCCATGGGATGTGCACCAATGCTGAACAGCACATGCACACACACAAGACACCGATGGCAGCCCGCTCCCCCCAACGGCGCATGCACACTTCGCAACACTTCGCACTTGCATGGTCTGCTGCACTGCTTTTTTGCTGCGCTGCAGCATCACGGTGTGATCAGGGCGCAGAGCTGGAGCGTGGCAACCTGGTGGCCCCTGTGATCGGGCTACCGCACCTTATTTAGCTCCGTGGCAAACTGCCACACCTCTCCCCCACGTTTTCTGGCCCTTATGACCGGGGCCTCACTTGGCTTTGATAAGTGCTTCCTATATGCAGTGCTACCCATTTAGCACTACCCATCCACATTACCCCATCTGCAGTGATATTTCAATCTCTGCAATATGGAAATGTGTGGGTCTATCCATACAGCCTAAGGACAGTGTTGCCAGAAATTGACTTTAAAGAAACTAATAACTGTCAGAGTCATGATGCAGAGACATAGCTGTTACTGCAGTTCAAAGGTGAGCACATGGCTTTCATAGACAGGACAAAAGAAAAATACACAGTGGGTGGTGGGGAACTTGATAAAGGGGGAACGTGTGGGGCCTTGTGTCATATGTCAGAGTACCATCCAGTAGGTTTTCCAAACACTACCTTGGCCTCCTTCCACACTCTGCAGGGTGTGAAATGGCGCTTCTGGGTTGACACTCTGACTGACTGTTTTCCAGGACTTGGGTTGGAAATTTCTCTACTGGCTTACAATGATTTCCCAGAAACAGTGATACTTGCTCAACCAACAGCAACTGGCTGGTTCAGCCACACAGCTCTATTATTTCCTTTTGGTGTTGGTAGCATCCCCTACACTGTCAGATGCAAAAAACAGGGTTGAAGAATCGCTTGGTTTTTCCTCTTCCACCACCCTTTTTCTCCAAATCACTGCTACAGGAATTTGTAAATGAGTGGCTAGCATCATTGAACAAAGGGGAAAAGCTAAAGGAAATAAACCATAACAGAAGCATAATAGAAAGAAATCAAAATGGATAAAAGCCCAAAGAAGTCATTTATTTGAATGCAAGCTTAATACCCTGGGGAAAAGCAAGACAACCAAGAATGGATCCCTTTGGAGATTTTTTTAAAAAATTCACACACACCCCTGCTTCCCTGCAATACCTCTCTGCAGTGCTGTTAAGATGCTATAGTTTAAACTGATATACACAGCACGAATTATGTTCTTATGGGTAATTGACAGCTGAATCATAAAAAAAAAAAATTGCCCTGAGCAATATAAAGTAAAAGACAACAGTATATCATTTTAGATATGAATTATTTGTAAATATTTTCCAAAAGATTTGTTTACTCCTTCCTCTTTTTTAAGTTGTAGAAGCTCAAGTTGCTTCCTTCTGAGTAGGCACACTTTTTAAAAAGCCAGCATAGAAAGTGCAATTTAGCTAGCAATTAATCCTTAATGTGATCTAATTATTCCTGACATTTGGGCATCAGGCACTATACTTCAGGGGCCATATTCTTCTCTGGCACTGTAGGTAGGAGTTTGCACTGAATTTAAGCAAGCGAACCGCTGCCATCAGCTTTCAGTTAAATTAACTTCCTCTCTACAAACCTGATCTGGAAACAAAAAGAGGCACAAGATAATTAGCCATGCCTAAAGTCGAAGAAAAGCTGACGTTCCCCTGTGGCCAGACTTTGCTGGTGATGCAAAATAAGGCAGTCTAAATCCTTCCTTTCCAAATGTGCAGCTGCACATTTTATTCCCAAAGACATATAAATTGTAGGGAATAAGCATACCTGATGAGTCACAGAGACCTGTATCTGCACAATTCGAGCCTTCGTTCAGGGATCCACAATACTTCTCTGTGCAATAGTTGCAATTTAGCGGGGGGGGGAGGTTACCACCGTAGCTCTCACTCTTACCCAAGAAAGCCACTGGGGAAAGGAGGTTTTCAAACCTTGATTTATTTGTGATTGCAAAGTGGGTTTAACACTCCAGGGTGAAATTCAACTTCTTGAGACAGGCCAGCAGAAAGCTGATGCTTAAGTGTACCTGTGTGGATCATAACAATTTTACTAAGCATCTGCAGTGAAAATAATTTTAGCCTTTCACAGGACAGCCGAACTGTATTTTATACAAATTCACAAAAGGAATATGAAGTACAATAATCCACTGGGAAGATACAGATTTGGTATGGGTGAAGGTTTCTCATACAAAATGAAAATATGAAGGTAAATTCAAACTTTAAGAATCCAGCATCATTTACAACGCAAGTATTTTTGGCTCCTCAACCAAAGAAACTGGAATAATCCCGGTTAATTAACTCTGTGGTTTTTGCATTTAAGCTTTGGACTCTCGTGACTTTCAGCTTTTGACACTGAACAAGCTTGCACTATTATGGAATAGTTAAGATTTTCCAGCAATATTGTATGTCTGAGATATTGATAGAAGACAGACAGACAGATAGAGAGGCAGGCAGGCAGACATATTACGAAGTTACAAAAAAAAATCTCAGGGAATGGTTATTAAACCTGCCATGTAGATTAAATTTTGAGCCCAGAATAAGGATGCCAGGTCACTGCTTAGCACCCCTGGAAGAATTTGGAGGGTGAGGACAGATGCAGCAACATCATACAACCAACAATGCCATTTTTGGTGAAAATCTGGAATTGGTGCCATGACGTAAAGAATGATACTCTAGGATTCTCCAAACCATAGAGTTTGGGTCAAATACTAGAGTGTCACCACTGACAGAATTACATTACTTTGCATAGGTGGATGTCAGTCCACAAAATGGGCGTGGTGCTATGAGGAAGATCTTGGTTCATGAGGTGGGTGTTCTGCTATGAGGTAGATATTGGTCCGTTAGTGAGGAGGCTAGATTCTTGTGGGGATATAACTCATGAAGTGGAGTGTTCACAAATCCCAATGAGGGGGAGTGTGGGTTCTCAGCTGAGGAACCTTATGTTTGGCTTTAGCAAAAGGACAGGTGGTGGCACAGAGCCCTGAGTTCACCAGACAGTCATGAAGACCCAAAACCTTAAAAGACCTGTGTGGATGGGAGGGGACCCAGAAGCACCGATTGTTGGTTGGACAGAAATTATGAGGAGGCAGACGTGGATGGGGAGGAGGCTGGAAGTGACGTTTCATGAAGGCATAGATATGGCGAAGAGATGTGTATGGATGGGATGAGGCTGGAAACAATGGTGCTTGGGGGAACAGAAGTCATGAGGAGGCAAAAGTGGATGGGGTGAGGCTGGAAGTGATGATTCTTGGTGGAATAAAAATCATGAGGAGACAAACATGGATGGAGGAGGCAAGAAGTGATGATTCTTGGGGGGACACGAATGCTAAGGAGGAGGTGTTCACAAATCCAGATGAGGGGGACTAAGACAGAGCGGCTTGAGTGTGTCAAGCCAGCAGGTCCAGGAACTTTCTTTATTGAGGTTTTTTTTAAAATAGCATGAATGATTTCTTGTACTATTATCACTTGGTTTAATATTTTTCTTTGCTCAGACATAAACCCTTTAAATGGTATCTCAAGTACATAATCTTCCATTTCTTCCTCATCTATGGATTCTTCTTCGTAAAGGTTGCGGGGGGGGGGAGTTTTTATTTGTTCCAAAATTTCTTGTTCTAAATAGAATATTTAGTTTCCTTACCTAATTCCTGGTATTGTTCTTTTTTCCATTTCTTAAACAATCTGCTAGCTATCTTCCCAGTTCATTTGCAAATTCAGAATATATTTTTAAAATTTAAATCTCTCCTTACATATATTTGAGGTTTTGTGTCCCTCTTGCCTGAATGTTCCACATGTCCCCACAGCCTTTGGCTCCATGATGCGTCCCTCACCAGGGGTCTCTACCCATTGGTGGTTGCATTGCCTGAGTCCCACCCTTCACTTTCATCTCGTTCCACAATGGAGGACGATGAGGTTTTGGCTGGGATGGAAGCAAAGCTGCACCACTTGAAGCAAAACCTTACTCCAGCCTTCAACGGGCTGGAGAAGAGGAAGCGAAGCCAAGCTGGGAGGCCCCTTTCATCGGCCAAGCTGCCTGCTTGTCCCTCACCCACCACTGGAGCGCAGTCTTGCAGCCACCCCCCCACACACAGAGCAGCAGCCACAGAGAGCTCTTGCCCCTGCCCTGGCTGCTGCTTCCCTTTCCTCGGCCACCTGCACTCCTGCTTTGCATAGCACCACTTCCACAGGGGGGAGGAATGCGAGCAGGACACCACCAAAGCTCCTCTGTGGCCAACGTGAATCTCCTCCCAGCCCATCCCATCCTGGAAAGCACCAGTTCTTCACTCGGAGCACCCGGCCTTGGGGCACGCCTGGCAAACTGATATGAAAAAGACTCTTCGAGCCCAGGCCATTCGCCCACAGTCTATTTCTAGAGCTCGTTGCATCTATTTCCACAACAGGCCTTATTCCTAATATATATATATTCTCCTGCATTTCTTCTACCTTTAATAGATCAAATTAGTTCTTTAATTGTTTCACCTCCTTCAGCTTGTTCTTATCACCTGTGGCTTTGTGTTCTTGTTCCAACACCTTTATCTTAAAATATTCTATTAAATCTTCCTTGCATTTTCGTTTTACTTCATCTTGTAATAAAAGTGTGTCATTTAATCTCCATCTTTCTTTCTTACTTGCATTCTTCCAGGTTAATTCTATCGGACTGTGGTCTGCTAGAGTCTTTGGCGAAATCTGTTTTTCCAACATTTGTAATTAGCATTTTTGATATCCAGCACATGTCTAATCATGATGTCTATCAGAAAAGTACATAAAGTCTCTTTCATTTAAATGAAAGGTTCACCAAAAATCTTCCATTTCTAGCATTGCCATGAATTTGAATACATTTTTGGGAGTTTACCACCAACATTTTTAGATCTGTCTTTTTCAGGGTCTAGGACCCCATTCATCTCTTGGAAGATCAGAATTTCACTTTTGTGGAAATCTAATACTGTTTGGAATAAGTTTTCAAAGAATTCATTCTTATTATCATTTGGTGCATATATTGATGTCAGTATCCAAATTTGTCCTTCCATTAATCTGATCTTCAAAATCAAATATCTCCCATTCTGGTGTTTTAAGTCTTCAGGGATTCCCATGCTTTGATTGTTAATAAATATTGTTATGCCCTTTTTCTTAGTTTGAGCAGAGGCAATATAAACTTTACCCAGTCTTCTACAAATTTAATATATGTTTTTGGTTCTTTTTTATGTGGGTTTTTTGGATACATAATATATCTGCTTTAAAGTTTTTCAGTTGATTAAAGGTATTGATTGCACATGAAAATCATCTTGAGTGTTTGCCCTCCACAGCACATGGCATTCCTCTGTATACATTAAGCCTTCAAAGTTACACTATTAAAGAACATCTTAAAGTACCTTACTGAGCCTTTTCTGAGGTTTTTTTTTAAGTGCTTTATTATATTCCCCCAAGGAGCTTAAAGCAGCCCAAAACTGTCCCCTGCAGCAATCATTCCATCTGGTCATTATGGCAGAGTTTTGAATTTCTATCTGAAGTTCCTGGTTGCCCTCTTCCCTTGCTGTTTCCCTTTCCATTTTGTGCTGTGTGTATTACATTGTGTTTTGAACTGTATGTAAGCAAGATGTGGGCAGAGAAGCAGTGTGCAAATGTAGGCAATGTAAGCAGAATACAAATGAATCAAGTAAATACACACTAAATTTATTCCTCAAAATAATCTATTCCCTAAGCCTAAATAAAAAGGAAGTCAGTCTTCTGAGACAGTAATTTTTGGTGCATTCAGTACTTCTTCTTGTTGTTGTTTTGCAATCAAGTCACAACCAACTTATGGTGATACTGCAGGTTTTCAAGGTGAGATATGTTCAGAGGTAATTTGCCATCGCCTGCCTCTGTGTAGTGACCTTGGTATTCTTTGGCAGTCTCCCATCCAAACAACCGTGCTTAGCTTCCGAGATCTGGTGAGATCATGCTATCCTGGACTACCCAAATTATGCTGAAATATAATACACAACCCAACCAGAAAACTTTGGAATATTACTGTCTTTTTCAGGAAGCAGCAAAGAGTGTTCTTAATGGAATAAACAAGAAAGGCAGGATGTACATATGTGGATGGATAACAGTGCTATATAGACATTTGGCATTACAAAGGATTATTGGTGAATTTTCCATTCTAAAGCAGGAAGCATCAACACATAAAGGCAAATATTTACCGTTCACATTGCCAGAACAGGCAAGAAGCCAAAAAAAGATCATTGATGACAAATGCTCCTTGGTATTGATGGGAAATGAACAGTTTATTTTAACATTGCTTACCATTGGCAGGCAACAGGCCACAGAGCTGTGATGTATTATTAATTTTTATTTCAGGGCTTAGAAAAAATATTACACACACACACAAATATTAAACAAACAGGATAAAAGCAAGATTTGAAAGGAGACAGCAAATTGTTATTTTTATCTGTTATTCACTGTCAAAAGAATGCTTGTTCAGACCTCTCATTTTATGTAAATAGTGCAGTGTTCCTGTGAATGTGCACATTTAAAGCTCAAGGCTAAGATTTAGATTACTTTGTCTGTGAGAGTGAGAAACACCATACACCACACATCCTTTCTTAATTCCATTAGCTTCACAGCATCTGCAGCTAAAGTGTACCAAGTGGGGTTCTGGTTGCTGCGTTGATTCAGATGCCAATTCAAACTAGTTGGTCTTCAAAGCAGATTTAATTAGACTTATACCCTTCTAAATCAACTGACTTCAATGGAATTACAAGGGTGTAACTTTGCTTAGCATTGCATTGTCTGACTGCTGAAGTAACTTGCACAGATTTCAGTGCATGACCAAGGTACAGGTGGTGATCATTCACTGAAAAAACCAAATATATTAGGAAAACAAGTCAATCCTTTCCCAAGTGACTAATGGAAAAGCAGCAAAACTTTACCAATCCATTGTGAACCATGCAAATGCTTTTCTCCTCAGTGCAACAGGCATGCCAACAACATCCCTAAAATCAGAAAGAAAAATTGCTGCTAAAGTAGCATAGTAGAGTAAAAGTGCACTGATCCATTTAGAGCAGTGATTAAGAGCAACTGTTTGTGAATTCTCCCTGGGCTGTGAAAGAACAGCAGCTGATGGCTTTGTCCTCTGTGGACAAACAGCAATTGAGGGTTTATTCTGAACACTAGAGGCACTGGTTCAAACTTCCAACCTCCCCCAACAAACTCATCATGAATTATAAAAGCATTTTATAGTGTAATCGATTTATATATCTAAGATCTCACTTTTGTTTGTCATTGGCTGGTCTATTGGGAATTCATGACATGAAAAGCTCTGCAACTTGTCAGCAACAGCATATTGGTGTTGGCACAGTCTCCATGAAAGAAGTGAAAAATGAATTTGACTGGGCAGATCCTCACACCATGCTCAGCAACAAGCAGTTCTGGAGACAAGGCACCTGGGGGACAGGGTGGCAGATGAGGTAGACAATAACTTGACAAACAGGAGCCCCTTTACCCCATGGTGGAATGGTACCTAGGCTGGAGTGAAAGGCTGGGAAAGAAGCAGCGGGGTGTTGGAAGAAGAGACCAAAAAATGATAGGTGCAGGCCCGTAGCCAGGATTTTTAAGTCATGGGGCATTTAAATTTCTTAGGGGGCACTGGCTAATCAATATAATCCGTGGGGAAGGCCATGGTATCCTGCGCTAAATGGGAAGTCAGGGGGCCTTGCCAGCAAGTCAGGGGGCCTAGCCCCGAGATGCCCCACTGTAGCTACGGGCCTGGACAGGTGTAGAATATCTCACAAAGTCTAAGAAAAGAGAATGCCTGATATCAAAGACAGAACATGGAGACAAAGGCAGAGAGATCTTGTACAAAATAAGTGCAAAGATGGCCTTTAGAAGTAGGTGATTTTTAAAAAAGAGAATTAATACACTGTAAACACATCAAAAGAAGACAGCACAATGTCAATGGAATAGTCCAATCTATTGTTTCCCTATTAAACTCTTCATTCTTCTTCATCTCTTCTGCTTCCCATCAACAGGTGCATTTGGGTGCAGGAAACAATGTTCCTATTGTTTGCTGCTGCAATAAAAGTCCTATGCTAGACTATAATGCAAAAACAAAAACAAAAACGCCCAAGGCTAGTTTATGTATTTTGTTCAGCACAGTGGGATTTTGTTGTTTGCTTGTTTTGGAAAAGTATGGGTGAAAACATGCCAAAGAGAGAGTTTATAATCAGTCATGTGTGTGTATAGCACAAATCGTAGAAACATAGAGTTGGAAGGGGCCTCCAGGGTCATCTAGTCCAAACTCCTGTACAATGCAGGAAATCCATAACTACCTCCTCCCAACCCCCTGTGACCCCTGTTCCATATCCAGAAGATGTAAAAAAAAAAAAAATCCTCTAAGATCCCTCACCAAACTGGCCTGGAAAGAATTGCTGACTCCAAAGTGGTGATTGGCATTTCCCTGGGTGTGTAAGAAAGGGCCACAAGAACTAAGCACTGAGGCAACCATTCCTACCCTCCCTCTCAGAATCTGCCTAAGTTCACAGAATCATCATTGCTGTCAGATGGCCATCTAGACTCTGTTTTAAAAATCTCCAAAAAAGGAGGAAGCCTGTTCCACTGAGGAACTGCTCTGTCAGGAAGTTCTTCTTAATGTTTAGTTGAAAACTCTTGTGATTTAATTTCAAACATTGGTTCTGGTCTGACTTTCTGGGGCAACAGAAAACAACTCAGCACCATCCTCTATATGACAGCCCTTCAAGTACTTGAAGATGGTTATCATATCACCTCTCAATCGTCTCCTCTCTAGGCTAAACATACCCAGCTCCTTCAACCTTTCCTCACAGGACTTGGTCTCCAGATCCCTCACCATCTTTCTTGCCCACCTATGGACGTGTTCCAGCTTGTCAATATCTTTCTTAAATTGTGGTGTCCAAAACTGAACTCAATACTCTAGGTGAGTTCTAATCAGAGCAGAGTAAAATGATACCATTACTTTGTGTGATCAAGACACTATACTTCTGTTGATACAGCCCAAAATTGCATTTGTCTTTTTAGCTACCACATCAAAACTGCTGACTCATGTTTAGTGTATGGTCTACTAAGACTAAGACCCCTAGATCCTTTTTTGCACATACTATTGCCAAGACAAGTCTCCCCTTATAAATATATATATATATATATATAAAAGACAAGTCTCCCCTAACCTATAATTATGCATTTGATTTTTCCTACCTAAATGCAGAACTTTACATTTATCCCTGTTGAAATTCATTTTTATTTGTTTTAGCCCACTTTTCCAGCCTGTCCAGATCATCCTGTATTCCTGACTCCATCTACTACCATATTTGCTACCCCTCCCAATTTAGTATCATCTGGAAACTTAATAAGCATTCCCTCTATTCCTTCATACAAATCATTGATAAAGATGTTGAACAAAACAAGTCCCAGAACAGATCCCTGAGGCATTCTACTTGTCACTTTGCTCCAAGAGGATGAGGAACCATTAACAAGCACTTTTTAAGTGTGATCTGTCAACCAGTTACAGATCCACAAAAAAGTAATAGGAACCAAGTCACATTTTACCAACTTGTTAACAAGAATATTATGTGGAACCTTATCAAAAGCCTTACTGAAATTCCCCTGATCCAGTAAGGTAGTAACTTTCTCGAAAAGTTGACATGACTCATTCTTGAGAAACCCATACTGCTCTTAGTCAAAGCCGTTCTGTTTAAATGCTCAAGGACTGTTTGATTATTTGTTCTAAAACTTTTCCAGGTATAGATGTCAAACTGATGGGTTAGTAGTTACCTGGATCCTCTTTTTTCCCCTTCTTGAAGATGGGGACATTTTCCTGTCTCCAGCCTTCTTGCACTGTACCTGTCCTCCAAGAATTCTCAAAAATAATGGACAGAGGCTCAGAAATTACATCTGTGAGTTCTTTTAGTACCCTTGGATGCAATTAATCTGCCCCTGAGGACTTAGTTTCATTTAAAGAAATGAGGTATTTATGTACCACCCCATACCAATCCTAGGCTGCACCTCCCTTCCTTCATTATATGTTCTGTTTTTGTCACGTTGAGTACCATTTCCCTTGCAAGGGAAGACTGAGGGAAAGTATTGAACAGTTCTTCCCTCTCTTCATCACCTGTTACAATTTCACTTTCCTGTCCCTGCAATGGGCCTACCACGCCCCTTGCTCTTTTTCTTACTTTGAATATAACAAAAGAACCCTTTTTTGTTGTTGTTTTTAGCATCTCTTGCTAGCCTAAGCTCATATTGAGCTTTAGTTTTTTAAACAATCTCCCTACAAGCACTGATTATTTATTCATATTCATCCTTGGTTATAGGCCCTCCTTCCATTTCCTAAATGAGTCTTTTTTAATTTCTCAAATCTTTAGAAAGCTGTTTATGGAGCACCTTAGCTTCTTTAGATGCCTCCTATTAACAAATGGTTATCAGCTTTTGGTAGGAGCTGGCTGTACCAAGGATACTTGCGGGCTCCAGCTCTTATGGGGGAGGGGGAGGTTCTGCCAGATGGATACAATCCCTCTGGAAGAACCATGCACACAACAGATTCAGAAAATATGTGGCATAAATTGGCCACAACTTTATTGGCTACAGCTGTAAGAAGCATTGACACAGCATGGGTCCACCGGATCCCATGCATCAGCTGGCCCCACGCTAGCTGATATACCCATCATCCAGCCAATTGGCATCAGTGCTGAACCATGGGATGACAGGTTACTGGAGCTCACATGGATGACTGCCCCTTGTGATCTCCCTTGCCATCTGGTTGTGAGGGCAGTCACTGGTAGTCCATGAGCAGGCTTGCTCCCATAAGCCCTCATACTAAGGCCCCTTGAGGGGGGAGGCTATCCTGGAAAATGGCACACAGGCCAATTTCCATAAATGGGTCTGGCCCCATGTTGTTACTGCCAAAAGTTGTGACAAGAAATATGGCATAAAATACAAAGCACTTTGCAAACAGCATCATATTGTACAATACAAATGCACCCCCTCCCTCTCCCCTACCCCAAAACCCTGCTATACATTAATGGCCCCCCGACAGCATACACATAGGGTGGGATAGATGGGCAAGCTGTTCTGTGGCCAGACAAAAGGATGGGAGGCGAGCGGCTGGCCTATTCCCCTGCAACTCCCCTCCCCGGGCCACATCGCTGCTTTGCCATTGGTCCCCTGTGGAGAGGGAAGTCCTGACTTTTCCCACTGCTCAGCCACTCACCCCCCTCCAGCATCCGGCTAGCTCTCCCTCCCCAGTCCCGTCCCGCAAAATTTGGGTTGTGCTGAGTTGGGCCCTTTCTGCATACAGACAGACTACAACTGGGGAGACCTGGATTCAAATCTGTGCTCAGCTAGGAAGTTCACTGGATGATCTTCAGTCAGCTATACTCCCTTTGCCTAGCACGTGTTACAAAGCTGCTGTGAGAAAATGGAGGAGAGAGAACCCAGTACTCTGAGCTCCTTGGAGAAAGGGATAGATAAAAGTGTGATAAATCTGTTATATATTGAATTACAATGGCAAAAAGACCCCAAACAAACACTGAACCTATAAATAGACTTGGAAACGAATATTAACAATTGGATAATACATAGAAAACAAGTGGAGACCTGCAAGAAACTTGTGGGATGGTTATCCCATTCTTCACCTTTGCTTCCTTCCCCTCTCTTCCTATCTCTCTCACACTCTTTCTCCCTTCTGCCCCCTGTTTTCTTACTCTCTCTCTCTCTCCTCCATGCATATTAGTTCCCCTATCTTTCTGTCCCCTCATCATTCTCTTTGTTTTTCTGCCTCTCCACCTCATCACTCTTTTCTGCCCCATCATTCTCCCAACCTTCTGCTTACTTCTTTCCCCACCTGCACAGTAGCAGTGGTGGTGCTTCCAGCCACCCACCTGCTTCCTTTCCCCGAGAAAGTGGCAATTTACCAGGAATCACAACAGCTACAGAGATCAATTCACCCTAGGGTTGCCACCTCCAGGTTGGGAAATTCCTGGAGATTTGGGGGTGGAGCCTTGAGACACTGAGGCTTGGGGAAGGAAGCAGCTCCAGCAGGGTATAATGCCATAAACTCAACCATCCAAAGCAGCCATTTTATCCAAGGTAAGTATTCTCTGTCACCTGGACAACAGTTGTAATTCTAGGAAATCTCCAGCCCTCACCTGAAGGCTGGCAATGATAGTTCTCGTGGAGGAAATGGCTGATTTGGAGGGTGGAATCTATGGCATTGTACCTGTCTGAGGTCCCACCTCTGCTCAAATTCCACCCTTCCCAGGCTCCACCCCTCAAATATCCAGGAATTAAAAAAAAAATCTTAGCTTAATCAATTAAATTGAAGTGAATTCAAGGTAATGTTCAGGGAGGGCTATTGTATTCAGGGGGAAAAAAGGGAATGGAATAAGCCTCAGCTATCCTGCCAAGTCATTCCCACAACACCTGCTCTCAGGTCTCCTCCAACCTGTTTTTCTGCAGCTCTACTAATGTCCTTGTAGCCCAAATAGAACCTCCAAGTTCAGAAGTAAAACATTTCTGAGTACCAGAAGCCAGAGACAAATAAAATGGGAGAGCTTTCATTTCCATACTTTTTTTGTGTACCTCCTTGAGACACTAGGCTGGCAACTGTTGAAAACAGAAATTGGGGTAGGTAGAGACTAAGATGATACCACAAAACAAGGCAGAGTTCTCAACACTAAACCAGCTGTGTAAAGCCATGATTTTTTTCCTGTGATATGCAAACGAGGCTAATGAAAACAAGTGGGAGGAGAAAACAGTCCTGGTCCAATATTCAGGATAATGTGTCCCATTATGATTGTCAAGTTGTTTTCATTAGCATTTTTAACAACTTTTATGCTAGGCAGTAAGTGATACTCCTGGGAAGGGTGAAGTTGGAGTTAGCACAAGGATAAAAGACTACTGTAGATACTCTGTGGGTGATCACAGCTATAATCAGCTTATTTTTATTTATTTAACTGAAGTATTTCCAACTTGCTTTGCCTGAGTTTAAAAAGGCTTCCATAAAGATACATAAAAAAGCAACATGAACAGTAAGAACAAAAATGTATTAAAACAATACATTTCAAAGACATAAACACCTCTGAACAGGTACTTTTTGCACCGTTTGAGGAAAAAAACAGTAGAGCCAGGGCTGCATTATCCATAAGGCTGACTAGGCTGAAGCCTAGGGGCCCCACTGGGACTGGGGCCCCATATTTCTGTTTTTTGCTGAGACACTGTTATTTTCTCTTCATAGACAGCCTGCAAAAATTGTGAATAGATTTCTTCAGGAGACTCTCAAAATGGATATAGGGCTATGTACTGCGGTCTAGTACCTACCATAACTGGGGTCAGGCTGTCAGCTGTAGTGGGGAGGAAAACAGAGGTGCCCTGAAATACTTGAAAGCCTAAGGGCCCGAGCATGGGTTAATATGCCCCTGAGTGGAGCATCTATAATCCATACTCTCAGAGTACATACACACTTCCAGCCAATGTTCTTATTTCATACAGGGAAGGCCCTCATAGAGCTGCCTGTCCTGTTCAATAAATAGCATGAAACCTTGTACAAGAAGAGACTGTTTCTAAAGTGTACAGGAGTCAAACGGCAAACTACATCTTGAATGCGGCCCACAAGCTTTCTTGCAACCACTGCAGTTACTGCAAAACTGGCTGAATACATTTGTACTCCCAGTACGCAGCAAGGGATGAGTGATGCTGTTCTAAATTAACTTTAAAGGAAGACCCACACAAAACCCATTATAGCAGTCAATCCAAAATTAAGCTTGACAAGAGCCTTCTTGTAGTCCAAACAGTGATAGCTTTCTTAACTGGTTCCCTCACTACTGACTTTTCCCCATTTATTTATTTTGATGCTGTCTTCCTATGAACACAGTAGGTACTTCCCAGTTTTACAACATTAAATTGCTTGCTGAAAGTAGCCTAGCAGAAACAGCATTTCACTTGCTTGAAAACTGGTGACAGGAGGTTTGATTTTTGAAAACTCCTATCCCCCAAAATCTGGTCAGCCTCTAAGGTGCTACTGGACTGGAATCTAGCTGTTTTACATCTGCTGGTCAACCAATATAGATGTAGACTGACAGTAGAAGTTTGTAATCCATCAACATCTACTTGACCTGCTACAAGAAACTTGCTGTGCCAACTTCTAAATTGTTGACTTCCTCCTTCCCCAGCTGCCTCAACCCCAAACTTTTGCCATTTGATTATTAGCCTCTCTTACATAAAATTACTGCCTCAGAGACATGGAACAGAAATCTTGATTTTGTTCTTCAGTAAAGAAACAAGACGATGTGAAGATTTAATATAATCTCACCAGTAGACTGAAATGATGGGGAGAAGCCTGAAGTTCTCTGCTCTCGTCTCCAATAGCTCTTGGCCATAGGAAAAACAAGCTTTTTTATGATGATGATGATTAAACATGTTTTATTAAAACTTTCCCTGACATTTTTCATACTTTGCTTCTTTCACCTATTACCCCTTTTTCATTTTCTCCTTTTCCATTTTCCTTTGAGGTCTCTGCATTCCTCGTGCTTTTACTGCAAATGACATTTGGTATACTATTAATTTTTTTTCTCCCTTTGTCTGCCTTCGCCCCTGCCCTCTGTAGCTAATCTACTAGGTCAGAAAGGAACATGGAACATATGCTTGGATTATATTCATCATTATAAAGTGAAACATGAACAAAACACCTCTCAGTTCTTTCAGCATACATTTCTACAATGGATGAAACTTGCTATACCATGAAAACTCATTTGGGGACATTTTTAAAAAGAAACCTTTTGAAACTGAACTTAACTAT
Organism: Gekko gecko; assembly: GCA_029375565.1. Classification (NCBI taxonomy): domain Eukaryota; kingdom Metazoa; phylum Chordata; class Lepidosauria; order Squamata; family Gekkonidae; genus Gekko; species Gekko gecko. The sequence continues at coordinate 55,499,710 of JAPDNY010000003.1, read as the reverse complement.
CAGAAATATTACAGTCCCAATTCAGAAACCATCTTTTTTACTTACAGGTATCTACAGATTCATCTGAATCATCTGGACAATCAGGTTCTCCATCACACAGCCAGTTCTGAGACACACAGGTCACATGATCGTGGCAAAGAAATTCGCCTATGTCACACAAGTGTCCTTCTGTAAATAAAAAATTGTTAAAAATGAAATGATTAAGGGATGGTTGAAAATAAAAATGATAATGTGTCAGCTTCATGAAATGGTACTTTTAAAAAATTACATAAAATAACATATATTGAATTGCCTGTTCTTCAGCACTACAACTACATTTATGATTGTTATCAAACAAATTAGGTGAAAAATTACAAGTACAATGTCCCAGAGTAGTAGAGATAATGGAAAACAACTGAGGCAACTATGGCAGTGGTCAAATGTCAGGCTTAGCATGGTCTGGCTGTACCTCTAATTTATCCAGTGTTCTTTGTTCCAGAAAGTTTCATCCAAACATGCCACCCTTGTCTCACCTCACTGTGCATTAAGGATGTGCATTCAGTTCAGATGAACCCCCCCAAAAATGAATAATGCCTATTTGGCATTATTTGGGTATGCTGAAAGCTGAATTAGATTCCCTAATCTGATTCAGCTGGCCGAACAGGGATTCCCTGAATGGATGCCATATATTTGGCATTCATTAGGGTAATCCCTTTGTTGGGCGGGGAAGGGAAGGTGTTTATACTTAAAACACTTTTCCTTGCTTCTGGGGCTCGTACCACCTCCAAGGAATGACTCCCCAGCCCAGAGATGGTATTTAAAGTTTAAATACCTTCCCTTGGCCAGGGGAGTCACACCACAGAGGCGGCATGAGCCCCAGAAACAAGGGGAAGTGTTTTAAGTATAAACACCTGCACTTCACTGGGGAGGTGCCAAGTGCACCTCTCCAGTAAAAGGAAGGTGTTTAAACTTTAAATACCTGCCTTTGCTTCTGGAGCCCATGCTGCCTCTGTAGTGTGACTCCCCAGAAGCAAGGGAAAGTGTTTTAAGTTTAAACATTTTCCCTTCCCTGACCGCTTTGGAGAGGGGACTGGGGAAGGCATGGGGAGGCATTTAACATGCCTCCCCACTCTCTCCAGGCCTTCCCTGGCTTTCCTGATTTGGTGGCCAGGCTGGGGAAGGCACAATCAGGGATGCAGATTGCCTTCCCTTCAATAAAGGGAGTGTGCCACTTCTGTGGCACAACTCCATGGGGGGGGGATTTAAACTTTAAACCTCTCAGTCTGGAGTCACACTGCAGAGGCAGCATGCTCCCTTTATTGAAGGGAAGGCAATTTGCCTTCCCTTCAGTTATAGGAACCTCCCCCTTCAAGGGGGGGTTATTTTATGGGGACAGTACCCATAGGGTATAATTGAGCCAAATACTGGGATTCGGGAATATCAGAAAGTACCAAAATTTTTCAGGTTTGGTAGAGCTGAACCTGAAAAATTCTGATGTTTTTGTGTGCAAAGCCCTACTGTGCACTCACCTCATGGTCAACCATTCAAATTACTGATGTACAGTAACTACGGAGCAGATGCTCAGGTAGCATCCTGTTTAAAAACTTATTTTCTGGGCATGCACAGAAGCACTTATTTGAAGCACTGCTCCTTTTTGACAGCTAACCTTCCACCAAAGTACTATGATCATTGGTTCCTATACAACTGTATTTCTCCATCAGAAATCACTCCCTGTCCCAGTTGATCTTACTCCCTTTCCCACTCATTTCATAGAGAAGTGCTCCCTTTTTATCTCCCCAGAGAGCTTTCTCATCAGAACAATATTATGGAGTGGCTATCATTTCCTGTTTGGCATTATGGGATATGTAGTGCTCTCTGCCCTGTAAACCCAGCTGGGGAAAATAGAAAAGTTGCAATCCAATAATCTCTAGCAGGAATGCTGGCTGGGAATACAGAATAGTAATGCCTATCAGCCCTGAGCTGGAAAGCCCAGGCTAGCCCAATCTCGTCAGATCTCAGAAGCTAAGCAGGGTTAGTATTTGGATGGAAGGCCTTTAAAGAATACCAGCAGAGACTTGACAGCACTTTCCACCACCACCAATGCCTGATAACTGTGTATAACAAACACAGCTGGCCATTTATTCCCTTCCCCCTCTGTAAAAGTAAGCTCTGCTGCTTGGGAGCAGGAAGGAACTTACAATAGAAATGGAGGGGATTGCCTGTTTGTTTATGGGACATTGTGGTAGTTGCTGACAACTCAAAAACTTCACTTAGACAAGGAAATTGGGGGGGGGAATGCTGAGGAGAAAAGAGCCTAGTCCATCACTAATGTAAAGTCCTCCAGGGTCAGGAGTAGGATACCTGAGAAGCCTTCTTTCCTATTTACTCCTTTCCACATACTTCATTTGTTTCACAGGTAACCAATGGTTAAGAGCCTTGTCTGTTGTAGGAGAGTGGGGGAAGTTTGTGATGGGGGGGGAGTTAGAAAATGGGGGACTAAGTTGTTAGTTAGGGCTCAGGCAGACACACAGAGAAGCAGAGATTGTATAGGGAAAGGCAGGCTCGTCTATATTAGGGAGGCAGTAGGTTAGGGATGATCAGAAAGAAACCTGAGACTCCTGCTAACCTTATCTTTATGACAAATTTAGAGTCCAATGGTACTTTAAGACCAACAAAGGTTTATTCAAGGTATGAGCTTCCATATCCATGCACACTTTATCAAATACATTAGAATGGTCTGAGTTATGGGGTAACCAGACGGGGGAGATATAGGGACTAAACAGACAGAGATAATGGAAGCATGAACCTTTATCAGTGTGCTGAAGACAGTAGCGAAAAGATCAGAGATCCCAGTCTTTAGTGAGCCTTTCTCAGGTAAAACCACTCCCTCTCTCTCAGCAGGAGAAACAGCCTGTCAGTTCTGTAGGCATGAGTGTGGTATTATAGTGCTTCTAAAGGGAACTGAGGTCTGACATAACTGCAAAAGCTGTTACACTTTTGCAATATTTACTTCTCAATTAAAACAACCTACTTAACCCTTCTACTGAAAAGACAATAAACTGATTATTGTGTTGTTAAAATAAAGGGTCTATGGGAGTCAGAAGAAAGGGAGAGGGGGGAAAGTAGAAATCCCCTAGAACCTGGGTCTATGCAGTAACTAAAGCAAGTTATTCATTCATCTTAACATCTAGCTTTATTGACATTTTGTCAATACACATTTATTATATGCTGCCCTCTGCTAAACAGCCACTGAGGAATGCCTAGTGGGTATGAGGGGTCACGCACATAAAGCAGAATGAGGTGGAAGAATGGACTGCATCACTTCACACTGTAGGATGGCTATTAGTAAATGGCTACCACAAGCATGCAATATCCAAAAGGGAAAGGAGCCCCACACATATATTACTGAGTATCTTTTGGTGAAAGCAGAAGCAGTGGGTGACTTGTACAACACCATGTAGGTACACTGCAGGTTAATGGCCAATATTGCCCAGAGCAGGTATTCACCCAAAGGCCAATAATATCACCACCCAAATCAAGGTATTGTTAGCTACTTAAAAGCTGGGCACCTATAGAGTACCATATAGGCCATTTCCTGTCTTAGCTACCTCAAATAGATACATTCTGGTAGGGTGCATGACTCCATTTCATCTCGGTCACTGCTTAGCAACAGTTTTTACTACTTCCTTCCACATAGACTGACAGGGCTTGGGTTAGAATCATAGAATCATAGAGGTGGAAGGGACCTCCAGGTTATCAAGTCCAACCCCCTGCACAAGGCAGGAAATTCACAAATACCGCTACACCCGCAGTTACCACTGTTCCATGCCCAGAAGATGGCCAAAAAAAACTTCCAGGATCCCTGGCCAAATTGGCCTGCAGAAAAATTGCTTCCTGGCCCCAAAGTGGAAATCAGCATTTCCCTGGGTGTTTAAGAAAGGGCCATACAAACTAAGCACTGATGCAACCCTTCCTGCCCTCCCTCTCATGATCTGCCTAAGTTCACACAATCAGCTTTGCTGACAGATGGCCATCTAGCCTCTGTTTGAAAACCTCCAAAGAAGAAGAGCCCACCACCTCCCAATAAAGCCTGTTCCACTGAGCAACTGTTCGAACTGTCAGGGAGTTCTTCATAATGTTTAGCCAAAAACTCCTCTGATTTAATTTCTGGTCTGACCTTCTAGGGCAATAGAAAACAATTCTGCACCATCCTCTTTATGACAGCCCTTCAAATACTTGAAGATGGTTATCATATCACCTCTCAGTCGCCTCCTCTCCAGGCTAAACATATCCAGCTTCTTCAACCTTTCCTCAAAAGACTTGGTCACCAGACCCTTCACCATCTTCATTGCCCTCCTTTGGATGTGTTTCAGTGTTTATATCTTTCTTAAATTGTGGTGCCCAAAACTGAACACGATTCTCTAGGTGAGGTTTAATCAGGGCAGAATAAAGCTCTTTCAACCTTTCCTCACCATCTTTCTTGCCCTCCTCTGGACATGTTCCAGATTGTCTATATTTTTCTTAAATTGTGGTGCCCAAAACTGAACACAATACTCTAGGTGAGTTCTAACCAGAGCAGAGTAAAGCATTATCATTACTTTGCATGATCTGAACACTATTCTTCTGTTTATATAGCCCAAAATTGCATTTGCCTTTTTAGCAACCACATCACACTGCTGACTCATGTTCAGTGTTTCGCCTACTAAGACCTATAGATCTTTTTTGCACATCCTACTGCCAAGACATGTCTCCCCCAACCTATAATTATCCATTGATTTTTCCTACCTAAATGCAGAACTTTACATTTATCCCCGTTGAAATCCATTTTATTTGTTTTAGCCCAGTTTTCCAGCCTGTAGAGATCATTTTGTATCGACTCTGTCTTCTACCATATTTGCTACCCCTCCCAATATAGTATCATTTGCAAACTTAATAAGCATTCCCTCTATCCCTTCATCCAAATCATTGATAAAGATGTTGAACAACTGGGAGAAAGCTCATTGGGGCTGGGGAAATACAAATTGCTGTCACTTCAACAGTGTGACATCAGTTCTGGCCATGGCCAGCTCACCCACTAGGCGAGCTAGGCACTTGCCTAGAGCGCGCCGGCTGCAGGGGCGCCAAACTGCGCCCACCCCCCCACAAAAAGTCCTCTACCACCTCCCCGCCACCGCCATCAGTGAAGAGCACCCCAGTGGGGCACAGGAGGTGGCGGCAGAGCTTTCCCACCTTCCCCCTACCCCCTCGGGCTCAGAGAAGAGGGAAGAGACGGGGGTGTAAAACCTTGCCTGGGCACCCTGGGGGGGAGGAGGTGGGGGCATCGCGAACGTCCTTCCTGTTCAATGCCCTGACTCCAGTTCCAATCTCCCTTGGAAATAATTGACACAGGAAGAGACAGAGAAGGAAACCTCCTTGTCCACATTGTTGCAAAGAAGACCACCATTCCTGAAGAAGCCCTCAGGAGTGACCATGCTTGGCCCCCTTTGTGCCTTGGCGGAAAAGCAGAAGTCACGGGGGTGGGGTGGGGGTGGGGGAGAGGAAGGCGGTTCCCGCCTCAGCCGCCTGGTCAGTGCCTCGTACTCCCGAGGTGGGCTGGTCCTGAGCAGATGGTTGGCAGAGCCAGTGCTGCGGGAGAGCTGGGAGGGGGCGGGGCTCCCGAGGCCACAAAAAGTCCTGGCTGACCAGGCTGGGAGAAAACTGCCGAGAGGACGCAGCATGGAGAATGGTCTGCCCGTGCGTGTGTGTTGGGGGAAGGCCTGCCCACCCGCCCTGCCTACCCACCCACCTTCCTTCTCTCTCCCTCAAGAGCACAGCGCAAAGGAAGGAGGGGAGGAAGGAAGAGCACCTCAGCCGTGCAACCCTGATCCCTCCCCTCCTCCCTGCAAAGTGTAGATGGGGTGGGGGGCTGTTTGCCTTCCCAAGCCAGGCTCAGCTTCCCTGTCTCATCTCCCTGGGGCATGCAGGCTTAGCGGGAAGAGACAGGGGTTTAAACCCCTGCCTCTTCCCTGGCTTGCTGGCGCCACCCCCGTCTCCAGGCCCCACCAGGAGGTTGGCATTGCTGGGGGGGTGGAGCGCCACAAGCTGGCCTAGGGTGTCCAAACACCATGGGCCATCCCTAGTTCTGGCACAAACTCAGAAGCCGCATCATTGCATTAGGGTGACGTTCAAGAATTCCTACAAAACTAGAGTTTCAGTGGAATCCCAGAGAGAGTTACCCAATGTGATGATGTCACTGTGGGCTTGTGTCAGAAGTGGCATCATGCCATTGGAATAACAATGATTTCCCCACCTTTCTTCCCCCCACTGTCATACCAAGGGGTAACTGAGGTGAGGGGCTGTGAACAGGAGGTCTGTAGCAGGAGACACGGCAGCCCTAACTTGGAGCTACACATGGGAAGGAAAATCTTTTTTTTTTTTAAATCGAACTAAGTTAAATAGCAAAACAACACAATGGGCAAAGGGACTGATTTTTACCTGATATACTATTTTTTATGAGTAGGGAGCTTTTTTGTGGATTTAATATTCAAAGTAGCATCTTTCATCATAGTCTGAAGTGGTACACAGTCCAATCTATCAGCATAATACTGTCTTCTTTGTCCCATCTCTTTCTGCTGCACATGAAAAGGCAGGCTAAGAACTTTTTCTTTTAGCAAGGCCTTTATGTTTGTTTGGTTGTATGTGTGTATGCACACATGCATTTGGCTTCGACCCATTCAAATGCTTTAATGGACAAAACAATTTCTTCCTCTGGAGTGCAAAGTTTGCAGAGCTTGTGCTTCACCCCCTTCTTCAACCCAAAACAATCCTTGCATTTGGAAAGCAGTTTGGACTGCAGCAGGTGGGGGAGGCAAGAAAGTCATGCTCCATGAGTGTAAATCCTTCCTCCTAAAGAATTTTTCTGGTGAATCCAAGTCATCGTTTTAACATTGGTTTAGTAAAATGGCTTTTAGTGGGATTGTTCATAATCTTTCTGTTGTTTTGAAGGCATTACATTATGGCTTAAGGGTTTTGTTTATGTAGCTAAGGAAATAACATTTTTAGTTTTTTTGTATATTTGTTGTAGCTGCATTAAATACCCATAATATTGAGATGTTGGGTAAAAGAACAACATGTGAGTAAATAGTTTTCCAAAAACCATTCATCAAATGCCGTCAGTTCCATTTGCTATTATTTTCTTATTAGTCCATCATAGCACAAAGTGATATGTTAATTTCTGCAATAATAAACTACGGTGCTATATGCTGGTACACAGCTCACATGAATGGCTGATCAACTGAATGATCTTTGCATAAATTCTCTTTGCCACAGCATGTGATTTTCAGCCTCATAATTATTTTTAAAGCCTTCTGGTATTTATTCCTTTGTTAGATGAGTTACACAGTGAAATAGATTTAAAAAAACTTTTTTAAAAAACCCTAAACAAAATAAGCTGTTGTGAAATCCCCTGGGATTAATTGTCATCTCAGACAACAGTTATTTATAGCACTGATGTAATCAGGGCATAGAAATGCCTCTGGTGTGCTTGCTAAAGCAGTCTCAGAGCTTTGAAGAAAATCCTTATTGTTCTGTAATGTTAGGGACAGTTATATATTATCCCTCTGGGACAGAACAGTAGACGCAGCTTGTTACAAGCACCCTATTTATTTTATTTGTATGCACACACACTATTTCAAGGTCAGTTTCTAAAAGTATCAATGGTGGCTCATTCAAATGTGTGAATTTCTACCTACAAGGTAAGATCACTGTTTTGCATTATCAAGAATACCTAGTGTGCTATTTTCTTGGCTTAGTAGAAGAGCTAAATAATGTTTTGCATATGAGCACATATAATAAAGCGAACTAGACCGCTGAACACTGGAAGCAAATGTTGTTTTAAATAATTTTGCCTTTACAACTAGAATGAAACTACATGCTAATTAAAATGCAGGATTATAGATCATATGAAGAAGGCTGAGTTAACAGTTGTTCAAAAGGGGATATGCGGGCTGAATATGTGGGACGGCCTTGCAGTGGCTGGTGTCATTTCTCTGCAGTCAGGGACAGAGGGTGATGCTTGGGGAGCTGGTGTCACCGTGTTACCCTTTGGTATGCAGCATCCTTTATGGGGTGATGCTCTCCCCTTAGTTGTTCAACATCTTTATGCCCTCCCTCACCCAGATAGTCTGGAGCTTTGAGCTGGACTGTCACCAGTACACTGATGACATCCAGCTATATCTGATGATGGACAGCCAGCTGGATACCAGCCCAAACATATTGGCCACAGGTTTGGATGTCATGGCTGCATAGTTAAAGCAGAGTCAACTGAAATTAAAGCCAACGAAGATGGAGGCCCCATACCTGGGTCACAGGACGATGGGACTGGGGATTCAGCTCCCAACTAATGCCTTCATCAGTGGTGAGGAGTTTGGCTGTGGTCCTGGATACCTTGCTTTCAATGGAGGTCCAGGTCACAGTGGTTTCTAGATCTGCATTCCTCCAACTTCAGTAGGTCAAGCAGCTGGCCCCCTAATCTCTCTCCCTGTGATTTAGCTACAGTGATCCATGCAATGGTCACCTCCAGGCTGGATTACTGTAACTCACTTTACACGGGGCTACAATTAAGATTGACCTGGAAACTGCAGTTGGTCCAGAATGCAGTGGCATGTATCCTTACAGGGACAAATGCTAGATGCAGATCGGGCCAAAGTCTTGAAACATCTCTACATTTCTCCCAGTCATCAATTTTAGTGCAATCAATGCATGGCTATGACTTGGTTGTTGGGATCCAGACATATTTCTCAAAGAACTGTTTCTGCTGTGGGTATACTGTAGTTTGCCAGCACTCAAAATACAATAATTTGCACAATTCTTCCCATGCATAGTGCTGTTGGAAATGGCAAATGCAATACAGTTTCCTTTCCCAGCTGGTAATGTATCATTTTATCCTATCATGACATTGGTGTTTGAGTCCCCACATGTATCTTTTCTCCAATCAAATTAAGGCACATATCCCAAAACCTTTATGGCCCAACTCAGGATATCCACACGGTTACATTCCAAGAGAAAGAACATTTTCTCTGAGGCTGTGGTCACACGCACTAAATAATCCACTTCCCATCCACTTTTGATTTTGCCAGTTCACACAGTAAAAATCCGATTGGAAAGTGCACTGAAAGTAAATTGAAAGCGGATTATTTAGTGTGTGTGACTGCACCCTGAGATCAAGGCCCCCCCTGAGTGTTAACTGAGGGATCCTGTACCTCTGTCGTAAAAACTAATACTATGGTCTATACAAGAAAACCTTTCCACTAACACTAGAAACCCCCCCAAAACCCACTCATTATGCATAGTTCTATATGAAAGTCATGTGAAGCACAGTCCTTTACTTTAATGTAATTGTTTCTTGCATGTCTTGTTCTAATTTGTATATCATGTTTTGAGTCTCATTGTTGAAAGGCAGACTATAAATAAATTAAATATTTTTAATTCAATTCATTAGCTGTTATGTACTATCTGTAAATACTACACACTATACAGCTTTAGGGAACTTTATCAACATTAGAGCTATACAAACCTGTTAAAAAGTCTTTTAATAGTCTTTTGAGACTGAACTCTATTCAAGGAGTCCAAGTTGTTCCCACTCCCCCCCCATTCAAATTCAGCCAAATTTTAGGTAATTGTATTATGCCTGTCATTTTTTTGGCATTTAGCATTTTCCCAAATGATTACCATTTCTCCTGTAATGTAAACTGCATAAACTGCCTCTCATTTTAGTAGTAAATATGTATAAACAGGGCATGATCTCTTAACACTAAGGCAATATCAGTGAACAACATTCAGAGTCATGAGCAGAATGAAGAATTACCTAGCTAGCAGAGCTGCAGGTTATAGGCAAAAAAACCCCCCAAAATCAAACAAACCCTACTGCTTAACCCCCTTACCCTGAACAACAGGTGTTAATATTTACATGCTTGCTGATAGTTCAAAGAACTCTAAAAGGGTAGAGACAATAAAATTCTAAGGACTCAAGCTGACCCTATGAAAACAATCTAGCAATGATGGGATAAGACAATAAATCATATTTCTTTATTCAGAACATTCTTATGCCATGTCTCAAGGAAACCAGCTCAAGGTGGTATACAAGTAAAACTTCTTATACACACAAAGCTGATTAAGAAGCAAGAAGCACAGGGAAGAAATAAATGGGTAGTTTCCATGGTGGAGGAAACTAAAAAGGGAGGCTCAAGAATATGTACTACACTATTTTACTTTTTCATAATTCCAAAAAGTAATTTTCCTGCACTCCCTGTTCTTACTGAGCAACACAAGCAGTGAAGTGGCACGATGCAGGGAAATCCCCTTCAGCCTGCTACTGCATGTTCAACAAAAATTCAACCCACTCTGACCACCAATAGTGGACAATTTGGTTCTGTTTAAGTGTATTGATCTACTGATGACATTGAGATTGTCTGGTAGAAAACAGGGATGAATGGGGCACAGCGGGGGATAAGTGAGTAATTTTTAACTATTCAAAGTCTACTCACAGTTGTGTTTGATGTTTATCAATTTATCGCAGATCCTATAATGAATATTTATGCAGAAGTGCAGTGGGGTTTAAGCCCAACTACCATTGCATAGAACTGCACACTCAGTGTTTTGGCTCTGGGGTGTTACAAGATCATTTTACTTTTGGGGTAAAATGTAAGATTAGACAGCATGATAAAAAGTAGAGACATTGCCCTGCCAACAAAAGTCCATATAGTCAAAGTGATGGTATTCGCAGTAGTAATATATGGCTGTGAGAGTTGGACCATAAGGAAGGCTGAGCACCGAAGAATGGATGCTTTTGAATTATGGTGCTGGAGAAGACTCTTGAGAGTCCCTTGGACTGTAAGGAGATCAAATCAGTCAATCCTAAAGGAAATCAACCCTGGCTGTTCCCTGGAAGGCCAGATACTGAAGCTGAAGCTGAAATACTTTGGCCACCAAATGAGAAGGGAGCACTCACTGGAGAAGACCTTGATGCTGGGAAAGATTGAAGGTAAAAGAAGAAGGGGTTGGCAAAGGATGAGATGGTTAGACAGTGTTATCGATGCAACAAACATGAAATTGAGGAAACTCTGGAGGAGGGCGGAAGACAGGAGGGCCTGGCATGATGTGGTCCATGGGGTCGCAAAGAGTCAGATTCCACTGTGCGATTTAACAACAACAAAATGTATGAATCAGTGTAAGAATTCTGAGCATCTTATCACCTCTGTGAAAGCTAGAAAAGGATAGCTGAAGGACGCGAAAGCCTATGAACCAGCATTAGCATTAAGCTAGACACCTTTCTTCTCTGCTACATTTCATTATGGTTTATACTTTTATCTTCTTTAATAAAATACCCCTTTCCCTCCTTGATTTCCACTGCCAGTCAAAATACATCAGAACCAGACTAATGCCTGCAATAATGAACAGATACGCATGACAGCAACCTATGAATAGCAACATAATGTCTAAGTAAATGGAAGAACTGGCTAAGAAATATATGAAGAGAGAACAGTCTTATCACCAATTTCAAGGATAATGAGAGTGAGAGAAAGAAAGAAAAACCTTTGTTATATGAGGCAACGGTAAAGACAGAAGAGCTTGATGTTATTTTTAGGGGGGAAAGTGTTATATTTTTGTAACAGAGTTTATTGACAACAACGTTTGCAATTATTGATATCAAGCTTGCCCTCAACTAGCTCAAAAAGAAGATTGTAGCATTTATTTGGAGTAAGGCTGGGTATACTGAGTGTGAGTGCAGGATCTCCAAACTTCTTTCCTCATTACCTTGCTTAATTTCACCTGCTTACTCTCTTAGGCCTCTTCTGGTCTTACTACAGTTACAGATTAGTTATTGACACACAAACTATGAATTGGGTTTAACTAGCTTATTTAAATAATTTATTGTGCAGATCTGTAGGGAGCAGGCGATGCGATCAGCTGTAGTGCTGGCAGACCACACCGCGGCTGCGCATCCTGCTGCCCCTCTCACCCTATCAGCAGTGGACACCTTGTACTGCACTGTCCGTCCAATCCCCTCTGTACACGTTACCCTCTGACCTATAAATAAAGCAGCGCTCCTAAGTCGGGAGGTCAGCTTTCGCCACACTCGTCTCGTCTCGTTTCATCCTGACACAGATCTACATTGTATGTTCCCTTGAATCAGACCCAGAAACTTCAGCTGGTCCAAAATGCAGCAGCGCATCTCCTGACTGAGACATCTCCAAGAGCTCATACGCAGCCAGTGCTCCACCAGCTGCATTGGCTCCCAGTTGAGTACTGGATCAGGTTCAAAGTTATGGTATTAATCTTTAAAGCCCTATGTGGTCTGGGACCAACATATCTGCAGGACCGTCTTTCCCAACATATCCCTTGAAGAGCTTTATGCTCATCAGAACAACATCTTCTGGTGATCCCTGGCCCAAAAAACATCCACTTAGCCTCAACCAGAACCAGAACCTTTTTGGCTCTAGCTGTGACCTGGTGGAAAGTTCTCCCAAGTGAGATCAGGGCCCTGAGGGACCTATTATAGTTCTGAGAAATTAGTTGTTATTATTGCAAGCAAGTTGGTGATCGTTGGTTTAACTGTCTGCAGTTACGACCCAGGACTAAGCTACACCAACTGTGAATGCAGAGGGTTGCTAGCTGACCTCAAGGTTCAGGTTGTGTCTGAAGAGGACTGGGGGGAGGAGGACTGTGTGTCTGATTTAGGTTTAGAGGTTGCTTTGTTGTAAGTTCTGCAATCTCAGGTTGCCAGTAAACATGTACCGGGGTTGGGTTGGCTGGCAAAGGATATTCAAATAAGGAAGGAGCAGTGCAAAGCCCAAGATTCTAGGCAGCCTGCTAAAGAAAGGATTGTCATGGGAAGCATTCAGTTATCAAAAGTGCAAGGAGATTAGATCTCCCAATATGTAATCCTAATGCAGGCTGCGGTGTTGAAAGGGGGCTGGTGAGAATTGAAGAGCAATTTGGCCATAAACAATCACCCATACCTTGTCCTAGAACAAAGTTTTTGCAAACAGCTTTAGAGAGTTCTCTAGCAGATGTTCACCTTAAGACACCTCTGCAATTCAATCCTCAGAGTTCAGAGCAGAAAGCAGAGAATAAGGTGTTTGGGGGTAAAGATCAATTAGGTAGTTCACGTAGAGAGCATCCCCATCAGTGTGCAAATCATGAACAAATAAACTGGGGTGCTGAGAAGCTGTTGGAGCAAGTGGACTTTTGAGATCAGGCTGTAGAAGCTAAAACAGCAGCTGTTTTGGAACTGGCAGAGGCTACATCAGGAGAAGTTCTTGGCCTCTATGCCCTGTTGTTAGCCCTTAGTTGGCCACTGTGTGAGACAGGATGCTAGACTAGATAGACTACTGGTCTGATCTAGCAGGGCTCCTCTTATGTTCTTATGTACCTCCTGTAAGACCTGTAGCTGAATCCATTTTCAGGCTGCCCATCCACTTGGTGAAAATCCTACAAAATCCTATAAATGTGTTCCAGAGGAAAGATGTATTCCAGATTCTCAGAGTGTATGTACTGAAACATAGTATAAGATTGTGCTGTCAATATGTGATAGGAATCACTCACCACACAGAAGAAGAAGAGGAGATTGGATTTATACCCCATCCTTCACTCGGAGCGCTGGCTTTCCTGGGTGCTCTGCAGCTGCGGGGTGCCCAGGAAAGCCAGGGAAGAGGTGTGTGGGGGGGTGCAGTTTGGCTCCCCTGTGGGTGAGCCAGCCCTGATTGAAACATAGTATAAGATTGTGCTGTCAATATGTGATAGGAATCACTCACCACATAGAAGAAGAAGAGGAGATTGGATTTATATCCCACCCTTCACTCGGAGTCTATGAGGTAGGTGAGGCTGAGAGAGCCCTGACAGAAACTACTTTTTTCAAGAACACCTCTGACAGAACTATGGCTTGCCCAAGGTCATCCAGCAGCTGTGAGTGGAGGAGTGGGGAATCAAACCTGGTTCTCCCAGATTAGAGTCCATGCACTTAACCACTACACCAAACCACTACACCAAACTAGGTAAGTCCACCCAGGAAAATGAATGATTGCTACAATGCAACAAAAGCACAATATCTAATTATCTATAGATGTACTTCAGGAAGAAAGATTTACTCCTGATGATCAGAGTGAACATATTAGATGATTATTCAATAACTGGACCCACAGCAAATATCACAAACATTTTCAGCTGTGTCGGAGTACTCAAACATCAAAGAGATAATGATTGGAACGCCCTTCACTTTCTCCCTGTGTGTCTCTTCCCCCCTTCTCTCAAATGTGTTTTGGGAGTTTTCCCACAATACAAGATGTATGAGTGAGGCAATGTATATGAATGAGTATTCTTCTCATGTCGGATTGTTGAAGCACATTGATGTTTTAACCTAATCAATGATGTATTTTTGGCTTGGATCAGGTAGTTGGATTATTTGCCTATGTTCCTTAGTGGAAGCAGATCCCATACAGTGTGTGTTTGTGAGGAGATATGGGGAGCTGGCCTGAATAACCCAGGCTACACTGATCTCCTCAGATCTCAGAAGTTAAACAGGTTCAGCCCTGGTTAGTATTTGAATGGGACACCACCAAAGTCGCTATGCAGAGAAAGGCAATGGTAAACCACCTCCATATGTCTATTCCTTGAAAACTCTACAGGGTAACCATAAGTTAGCTGCAACTTGATGGCAAAGAAAAAAAGGAGCTATGGATGCTTCTCCCACACACACACATTTCTCAGAACTACAGATGGCAATGCAGACTTTTTATCTAATGATACACACTAAAATCTCTCATTGTCATTTCAATCACAACAAATAGAGAATGTAAAGAAATAGCTGCTGTTTCCTGTGACCCTAATACAACTATGGCATATTATGTGTTGTTTCTCTGATACATTTTTAAAAATTATATATAGATACATATTCTGTGGATTGAAGTTTTAAATTAAAATTGTTTGTACTATAATAGAGCCAGTTGGGTAGCCGTGTTGGTCTGAAGTAGTAGAACAAAGTTTGACTCCCGTGGCACCTTTAAGACCAACAAAGTTTTGTTCAAGGTATAAGCTTCCATGTGCAAGGTATGTGATGAAATTTGCTTGCATAGGAAAGCTTATACCTTGAATAAAATATTGTTGGTATTAAAGGTGCTACTGGACTCAAATTTTGTTCTTGTGCAATGATAGTTATACTTTGGTTGAAAGTAAAAGTGCTTGTTTTCTCCCTAAAGTTCTGTGTGCTACACCTGATATTGTAAGCAAGTTTTAAAATATTTTATAATTAGCACTGGACTTAAAAGTTCCTCTTTTGGATGTTTGCTGCAAAGCCATCCTTTACTTTTTGCTATCATATCTTCATCTCCCAGACATGTAAATAGTGTAAAATAAGATGGTCTTCCCAAATGTTATTTAAATTAGGTAAAGGTAAAGGTTCCCTTGTTCGAAAGCCAGTCGAATCCGACTCTAGGGTTGCGGTGCTCATCTCCGTTTCAAAGCCGAAGAGCCAGCGCTGTCTGAAGACGTTTCCGTGGTCATGTGGCCGGCATGACTAAACACCAAGGCGCACGGAACGCTGTTACCTTCCCACCTAAGTGGTACCTATCTATCTACTTGCAATTTCTTGCTTTCGAACTGCTAGGTTGGCAGGAGCTGGAACTAGAGACGGGAGCTCACTCCGTCATGCGGCACTCTCGGGTCTCGAACTGCTGAACTACTGACCTTCCACAGCCTGCAGTTCAGCGTCTTAACCACTTGAGCCACCACAGCTCCTTGTTGTTTAAATTACTTTTGCATTAAAAAAAAAAAAAAACTTGTAGTACAGTCCTTAACAGAGTTACACTTTGTTAAGCCCATTAAAGATTGAGCTGTAGATTACCTGTTCAGTCTAATTATTAATAGCTGTCTTCCACATTGTATCAGTGGATCAAACTAGACATGACAGCTGCAAACTCACAAAGGTTTGTTTTTTCATTCATATATATATGCTAAAATGCAATTGTTTGGACCCTGATTTAGAGGTTCACCCTTTTATCCATTTCCTAATTTCAGTCAGCATCCCTGAGTTGCATGCCCCACAAGGAGAATAATTACTAATTCTATACTCCAAAATGATTAATTTAAGATAATTAGGAGTGTACTGTTCTCCCACAAATTTAGATAAAGCTTAATCAGGAAAAAAAATACTCAAATTATTGTCATGCCACAAATTTACCTTCAACCCTTTTAATGCATTTCAAAAGTTTGTTCTATGTAGAAAAGTGGCAACTGCAAGAAAACACTGTGAAATTCAGGTAGTAACCAGTGAGCTTACTAAGAAAAATATTGTTCTAATGAGACAGTTGGCATTTGAAGATGTGTATTTAAACCCAAAATGAGGGTAAGGGGTAAAGGTTGTTTGATTACATCCTCTGTTTGAGGTCAAAGGTATCATTAATGTTCTCAGCAAGGTGAATATAAATTAGGAGAAGGTCGATAGGGCTTTTTAGAAAAAAATGGGGAAAAAAGAAAGAAAAGGAAATTAAGTGCTTGTCCAGAAGAATTTACATTCACAAGAATGTAAATGAGCCCCCTGGAACCCACAATAAATGCTAATGTTAATGTACAATAAGTTCACCTTGACTATGGCTATGTTTGAATTTGCACATAATAGGTCCTAGAATTCCCCATTTGATCTCATATTATTCACTTACTTTCATGTCAGGTCCCCAAAATACATTCGACTGAAAGGCATATAGTTTGCCTTTTCTGAGGCTTCAGTCATTCTTCCTTCAGACCCTCTAGTTAATTGGTGTGCTGTCTTCAAAGTGCTTCCAGCCTCCATCTGCTCAGAGAGTCTGAGACCCCCAAAATCAAATTTCCCATATGCTAGCACTTTGTAAAGTAAACAAAACATAAACAGCATGGTAGGTTCTCTGCTCATCACAGTCTGGAATGTGCTTATTAAGATGCCTTCAGGGGCTTTAAAGAACATTATTATCATTCCACCCAGCCAAAGGTAGAAACAGGTTGCCAATTGCCTTAATCATTCAGGCAACTGGAAACATCTCTCCACATGTTGGCTGTAGTTCTACCCCGAAGTAGTTTGCTGCTGTGCTGGTCCAAAATCAAAATCGAAAAACAAACCACAATCCACTTAATAGTTTTTATTAGGACCAACCAAAAATGACACAAAACAGTGTACAAGCTTCCAGCTCTCCAGGACTCTTCATCAAACCAGATGTTACAAAAATAATAAAAGAAAAGAAAGATGTTTCAAACCATGATTTCAAGGCCTTTTCTCCCTAGCATCCCTGAGCTCAATGCTGGTGGGCAAGCAGATATATGCTAGTTTTTTTGGTGTTCTACTTACTGTCATACCATGATTTTTAGTCTACAAATGTGAAAGGGACAGTCAAAAGTCACTGTAAGCTGTCTTGACGTACCACAGTACGATGTTGTCCACTCTTAGCAACCTGAAGGGATTTTTGTGTTTGCCTTTGCCAAAAATGTTCATGAAACTTCTTTTTAGGTAACCGATATAGATAATTAAGCTATGAACTATAGTATGTATCTTTGAAAAAAAAAATACATGCAATACAATATGCAAAATTAAAATAATACAGACGTGCAATCCTAAGGACACTTTTCTGAGAGTAAGCCCCACTGAATAACAGGGCGTAGTCCTGCTTAGGATTGCTCCCAGAGTTCTTTTCTGAAGAAATGTGGCTTCTTTTAAGCTTTTGCTTCCTCTTAAAAAAAAAAGTGAACTATAGCAAGAAAGAATCAATTCACATTAAATTGGCTAAGTTTTTCCCGTGTCCTCCCATGTTAATTGATTTGTTTAATTCAGTAGGTTTTTTTCCCCAATGCAAAACATTTTTTTTCTTTCCCCCCTCCAAACATACTTTTGATAGAACTATTGTGACAACATGTTTTAAAGGTCTACTCAAACGCAGGCGAGAATTAAAGAGCTGACAGTGATGTCCTTGCTGCAGCTGGGCCAGCTATTTACTGTCATTTTGTGCTAATTGATATAATTAGAAAGAAAAAAAAATATAGCTGAGCCATTATCCTCACAAGTGCCTCTAAAATCATGGTGGTAGGTCTATCAAAGTTGCTGGAATTACAGAGCCTCTGAAAAATAGATGTATATTACAGAGGAGCAAATGAAAAATGAGATGTAGCACTGCTAAAGATAAAATGTGCTGTCGAGACACAACTGACTCATACCCACCCCATGAACTTCCACCTCCTGAGGTTTTTAAGGCAACAGATCAGCAGAGGTGGTTTGCCAGTGCCTTCCTCTGCATAGCCACACCTGTCTTCCTTAGGAACATAAGAACATAAGAGAAGCCAATAGGGAAAATGTTCCAACCCTTTTATCATTCTAGTTGCCCTTTTCTGCACTTTTCCCAAAGCTATAATATCCTTTTTAAGTTGTGGTGACCAGAACTGTACACAGTATTCCAAATGAGGTCACACCATTAATTTACATAGGGGCATTATTATATTGGCTGATCTGTTTTCAGTTCCCTTCCTAATAATCCCCAGCATAGCATTGGACTTTTTTTTATTGCAGTTGCACACTGTCTCGACATTTTCATTGAGTTATCTACTACGACTCCAAGATCTCTCTCTTGGTCAGTCTCTGCCAGTCCGGACCCCATCAACGTGCATTTATAGTTAGGATTTTTGGCTCCAATGTGTATCACCTTGCACTTGGCCACATTGAACCCCATTTGCCATGTTGACACCCACTCGCCCATCCTTGACAGATCCCTTCGGAGTGCCTCACAATCCTCCCTAGTTCTCGCCACAACTTTGTGTCATCCGCAAATTTAGGCACTTCACTGCTTACTCCCAACTCCAAATCATTACTGAACAAGTTAAAAAGCATCGGACCGAGTACTGATCCCTGTGGTACACCACTGCTTACCACCCTCCACTGAGAAAATCGCCCATTTATACTTCATGGTCTTCCATCCAAGTAGCAACCCTCCTTAACTTCCAAATTCGGATAAACTCAGGCTAGTCTGGGCTATTACGGCTGCTACCAGGACTGCTAGTCAACAGTTATTAGTCAAAAGAAAGGCCAACAAAAAAGCAAATAGGCTGCAAACATGTTCATGACCATCATCTTTTCTATCACATACCACATCAGGAAACAAAAATCAGCGAGTCTTCCCCTCTTGAGGGAAAGGCCTCTGTTTATACTCAATCCCAGGCCAAATAAATGAATGTCTTAGCTCTGGTTTTCAAACTTTCCTGTTTATGAAACCTTTTCCACGTTGATGTGTTTGCTGAGGAAGCCCTGCTTGTTGTAGAAACCACTGTGCATTACAGAGGATTGTGGGCTATATTCAAGAGTTTACACTTAACTCACACAGGACTTGGTCAGGTAATGCCTTGAAAGAAGAGAGTTTAAATGAGCCACACATAGAGTTGCAATAGCATTAGCAGCACTTTTGGAAAAGTTTAACATTCACTATCAGATGTAGTTATAGATCTATAAATCTATGTGAGAAGATGGTGGCTTTGTCAATTTTAATGCATTGCAAATGTGTGTTCTTTAACACTGCATCTGACAGTATAGATCTTCCCATTACACACACAGCTTGGTGCTTTTCCTGGATAGGAACACCAGAGTTGTTTATCAGGGATTCACATGATGAATCCTTTTCAGGATAGCAGGATAAAGAAGCTGTAGCAGTGTGGTCTGACTGTTTGTACTGACAGCACTAGCTCAGTACGCCTTCTGTCCTATTTTTCTATCACTATTGCTATTTGTCATCTTAAGCCATTTACAAAATGCAAACTGTTCCACAATATTAACTTTGTTCATCCCCATAACTGAGGGCAACAGAGGCAAAAAAAAACCCCAAACAAACAAACAAACAAACAAACAAACAAAAACCCTGAAACGCACAAATATGAATTTGGGTTTCTCAGAGCCATACCTATTATGATATGTCCCATATGTCTGGTTATAATATGGTAACCAAAACAGTAACTGTGTACACGTCATATTGTCTGGTTAGACACGTTGCCTCATCTGAAGCTGAAAACCATCCTTCAGAGGTGAGATGGGTGCTGACAAGAGACAGGGCATTTTCTGTGGTGGCAACTTGCCTTTGAAATGTCCTCCCCCTTGAGACTTGTCTGGAACCTACTTTACTTTCGTTTAAGTGTCAGGTTAAAACACAACTTTTTACCCAGGCTTTTAATTAGGGGTTTTATCTTGTCAGCTTTTAATGGTCTACTTCTGTTTATAGATAGGGGTTTTTTTTATGCTGCATATGTTTTAAATTTAAGCTGCCTTGATTATAACTCTGAAGAGTTAGCACAGAAGAAAAATCTAAATAAATAAATAAATTAGAAGTTAACAGCTAAGAGGGTTAAGTCTGCTGCTTTTCTGGCTCACTCTCTCTCTCCCCAAGACCCCACTGCCACACCAGGCTCCAGGGCTCTGGAGATGAGATAATAGATCAATGGGCAGGGGCAAAAGGCAACAGCAGAGAGGGAAAGGAGGATAGTTGGTGCACAGGCTGCTTTTCCCTAAGGCCAGCTCCTACCCTGATGGGGGGGAGGGCAGGGAGAAGGGGAATGTGTCAGTGGCTGCAGTGGAGAATGCCTTCAGTGAAGGCAACTGCATCTTTGCCCTTCTCTTGTCCTGCCCCCTGCTGCATCATACCTCCAGTGCTTTAAGAACAACATAAGAGAATAACATAAGAGAAGCCAATGTTGAATCAGGCCAATGGCCCATCTAGCTTTGTTCAATTGACCACTAAATGAAAGCATTTCCATTTGAATGCGGTGAGAGTATAGCCAGATAATATGACACTTGCATATATCTATTACTGCATACATGAGAGGAGTGATGTCTAGTTAGGTTTTACTCAGTGCCTGAATATCACAAGAGGAGAGGGGCACAGAAAATAATGCTGCACCATTGCTGTTCTGCTATTGTTGGGCTTCACCTGGTCAGACTACAGAGAGAGCAGAAGTGAGAGGGAGAGAGAGGCTGAAACTGCATCTGCTGTGTAAAGCAGTTCCAGTCTGCTGCAGCGCTGTTGTACTCTGTTCCCCTTTCCCTCCAATTCTGGCTCGGAATAAAGACTAGCTATCTGCATCAGTCCTCACCATGGCAACTGCGGAGGCACAGGAGGGAGAGTGTGTGTGAGAAGGGGGAGGCCTCCTGGGGTGCCTGCAGGGCATTACGCTGCAGGGAAGAAACAGCCCCCATGAATCCCCTGCAGAAAGTAAAGGGGGGTGACCTGGCAGGGGGGCAGAGAGGAGGTGGAAAGTGAACAAGCTGGGTGGGCGTGCTTCTAACCCACCAGCAAAAAAAAAAAAAAATACGATCACAGAAAAATGTTCCCTGACTGTTTTTCAACACAGAGACGACTGGGGGGGGGGAATCTGGTTCCAGTTGTCTGCTTTTTGCTCACAGCATCTCGAGGGTGGGGAGGAGCAATTGGAACTGCTTTAAATGGAATCCAGATAACACAGTGGGATGCCATAGTGACCTCAGAGTGGCCACAACAGGGCAATAAAATGATGCAGACAGCCAATGCGATAGGAAGGCAATGGCAGCATGCAATGTAGACAGGAATTTGTGAGACAATGTGAAATTGAAGGCACAGTGGTGGGAAATACCAATGCAGATTGGACCAGAGAGAGAGAGGGGGGGGGTACACAATAGTATATTTTGAAAAAATGAGACCATGGATTCCCCCCACACTAACATATAATTTATAATTTTTAGGCTGCTTGTTGCTATGCCATTATATATACTGCATAATTGGAAAAGGGTACCTTCTCAGCAACTTCTGTGTGTCAAAAAACTGTGAGGGTACACACAGCTGCATTCTTGGTAATTGTGCCCTGCTCCAGAAATGTCCCCAATCCCACAGGACCATCTAAAGTGCTAACCCAAACAATTTTGAAATAATGTTGGGGCAGGTTAGCTGAAGGTTTAAGGGGGAAAAAATGAAACTAAATGGGAAATGTTTCTGGGATGGGAGAAAATGTGGAATCTGTACCAAGCTTGCAAACCACACTTGCCAATTAACTCTGGGCTCCTTTTATCTGAAATGGCCTCATTATGCAGCAAAAGAAATCACACAGTTATCTACTACATGGTCTGGACTCAGTTAGTGCTCAGTGATAATTTCCAATTTGTCATGGCACTTGTGGAAAACCATTGTAACTCAAGGAGTTAGTGGTGAACCACAGTTTCTCCATCTGTACCAAAGAGGCCTTGTGGGCCAGACCAGAAAAGGTTACGAGTACTGAAGATGTTGTCTCTTAAAAACATGTTTTTTTTCCCGTAATGTTCAAATTATGTCTTGTTATTGTACTTTGGGAGTGTTAAACTGATGCACCTAACATTGGAATGGAGTATTTGTACTGGACACTTGCTACCCCCACATCACTTATCAGTTGGTCTTAGGATATATTACTCCTCTCTAGGGTTGGTTACGGAAAAACCACACACACATGCACTCAGGTGAAAATCATGTAATCCTAAAATAGTATATAAGTCCCTAGCAACTTCCCTGTTGTTGAAACTTGGCTCAGGCTGGACTACGGAGCAGTGCTGGACATATCAGTCAGTTTTAGGAGTATACCTGCTGTCATTGTTGAGGTTTCCACTAAGCTGAAAGGGCATAACAGTATCTTCTACTGGTGAGTGGGACGTAAGGTGTCATCCATTCTGGATGGGTTAAACTTCCCTTGGAGTTACAGATCTGTAATTTTGGGGTCTTGGACCCAGGCTGCCTACTGGATAAGAAGATTGCAGCTGTAGCCAGGAGTGCATTTTACCAGCTTCAACTGGTTAGCCAGCTGAAACCTTTCCTGCCACATGCCCGGGTGGTACATTCCCTAGGTTACAATTAGATTAGATTACTATAGCCAGGTTATTGACTAGAGTGGGTCACTGGAACCATGTGACTCCATTTTTTTACCCATCCACACTGGCTCCCAATTTCTGGCCACAATTCAAGTTACTGATGTTGATCTCTAAAATATGGGACCAGCATACCTGAAGGACCACATACTCCCTTCCATACCAACCCAACTGCTACTGTCATCTTCTGAAGCCCTGCACGGGGTACCCCTTCTTCTGGAATTCTTTCTCCAGAGAGACTCATCTGTCTTCTTCTGTTGTCATCTTCCACCAGCTGGTAAAGGCATTTTTGTTTTATCTGGCATTTCCCTAGTGATTCCTCCTTCCTTCCCTATGTTTAAATGCCGTTCTTAGGTATGTGTATTTTATTGTATTGTATGTGTATTTTAATTTGGCTTTAGTTGTTTGAATGATGTGTCTTTGCTTGGTTTTAATGGTTTTTTAAGACAAGTTTTTATTATACTTGTTTTTAATATGTTAGCCGTCCTGGTGGCCTTGATCAGGGCAGAAAGAGGCAATATAAATTTTGTAAATAAGCAATAAAATACAATATTTTTTATACAACAGGGCTTACTAAACATTGCAATCTCAATTACTGAAACAGTGGCAATTTCAGGTATATTCTCCACTAACGTGCATAGTCCCTAAACTTGGCCTAAATGATTCATCAAGTTGAGAAAGAGATGTAGGTTCCAGATTCCTTATTACATTCTTTGCCCATATGACTCCAAAGAGTGATAAACAGTGCAACTGTTAGAATACTTTCCTGAAAACAGGGTTGCCAACCTCCAGTTAGGACTGGAGATCTCCTGGAATTATAACTGATCTACAGACTACAGAGATCAGTTCCCCTGGAGAAAATGGCTGCTTTGAAGGCTGGACTCTATGGCATTATACCCTGCTGAGTTCCCTCCACAAACCCTCCCCTCCCCGGCTCCACCCCCAAATCTCCAGAAATTTCCCAACCCAGTTTAACCCCACCTGGGAGCAGCGCTCTCTCTAAGCTGTGGAGTCCTGTGAGCAAAAATTCTACTTTGTGAGCTACTGGCATTAAAATTGGGAGTGAATGATTTGGCTGCTGAATAAATTAGTTTGCTCTGCAGCCATCCTTCCTGAGCTAAGACAGAAATGGCTGAGCCAGAGGCTAAAGACTGTGAACTAGCTCACACTAACCTTAGAGGGAACACTGCCTGGGAGTAAGCCCCACTAGTAGACCTAAGTAGGCTTGATTAAGATTGATCTGTAAATTACAGAGAATCACTGACAAAGCTGTTCCATAATGCCACATTAATTTTCCAAGGCTAAACAACAGTAGAGCTCATAACAGCATATATGACAGATCTCAAGAGGAACAGTATTCTTGATTAAAAGCACCAGCTAAAAAAGTTTAAGATCAGCTTGTTTTATTCCAACTTCTTTTAATGTGCTGTTCTTTCTCCTGGGGCCTTTTTAATGCTAGTCACCACTAACCCCTGCAGCATTTCAGTGTAGCATTCTTGTAATTATTTTATAACACAATCCTAAACAGAATTATACTCTTCTAACACCATTGAAGTCAATGCACTTAGAAGGGTGTAACTCTATCTAGGATTGTACCTTTGGCATTATGGGATATGTAGTGCTCTCTGCCTTGTAAACCCAGCTGGGTAAAATAGAAAAAGTTGCAATCCAATAATCTCTAGCAGGAATGCTGGCTGGGAATATGGAATAGTAAAGCCTGTTAGCCCAGAGCTGGAAAGCACGTGATAGCACATGAAAGCACGTGATAGCACATGGTATTTTTGGCCGCTGTGTGACAGAGTGTTGGACTAGATGGGCCATTGGCCTGATTCAACATTGGCTTCTCTTATGTTCTTATGTAGCCCAATCTCGTCAGATTTCAGAAGCTAAGCATGGTCAGCCTGAGTTGGTATTTGGATGGAAGGCCTCCAAAGAATACCGACAGAGACTTGACAGCACTTTCCTCCTCCACCACCACTAATGCCTGATAACTGTGTATAACAAACACTGCTGGCCATTTATTCCCCCCCTTGCAAAAGTAAGCTCTGCTGCTTGGGAATGGGAAGGAATTTACAACAAAAGTGGAGGGGAATTGCCTGTTTGTTTATGGAAGATTGCGGTAGTTGCTGACAACTCAAAAACTTCACTGAGGCAAGGAAATTTGGGGGGGCGGGAAATGCTGAGGAGAAGAGAGCCTAGTCCATCACTAATGTAGAGTCCTCCAGGGTCAGGAGTAGGATACCTGAGAAGCCTTCTTTCCTACTTACTCCCTTCCACATACTTCCTTTGTTTCACAGGTAAACAATGGTTAAGAGCCTTGTCTGTTGCTGCAATATCTTTGCAAAGATGCCTCCTCAGGTCAGGTTGACTGGCTGGTTGGTTTCAGGTGTATCATAACCAGAGTGACGCATTGTGATGGATGGATTGTACCTTTGGTGTTGTAGCCTAATTGCTTGCCCCTCAATTCCTTAGATGGGGTGAAATGAAATCCTATATGATCTGGGACTTGTTTCCTGTCTCTGAATTTCCAGATACTCCATTCAATTCTTACTGCCTTATCCCAATATGGTATTTATCCATTGTCCCTTACTGTTTTTCTGGTTAAATGTATATATTTTGATCAGTGTCTTTTTTTAGCATGGAAATAACTTATGAGTTCTTTGGAAGTTACCTTTGTATTCAGTATCACAAACCTCTTCTCTTTGCGGAGGGGCTGTGGCTCATTGGAAGAGTCTGTTTTGCATGTAGTAGGCCTAGGTCCAATCCCTGGCATCTCCAGTTAAAAAAACCAGGCAATGGGTGATGTGAAAGCCTTCTACCAGAGATACTGAAGAGCTGCTGCCAGTCTGAGTAGGCAATACTAACCCTGATGGATCAATAGGCTGATTCAGTATAAGGCAGCTTCAAGTGTGTTGTGCGTTCATGGGTGCATAATATAAAAGCAAAGTTTTCTGCCTAGCATTATTAACAACATCAAGGGGAGGGTCACAGATATGTTTTGCAATCTCCCCCCATCTTGTCTCCACGCCACTATCTGTATATAGTTCAAAGTCTGATAACCTTGCCTGGAGCAGCCATTTTAAAAACTAGGATGTTACATTATGCACTACTTAACTTCTGTTGCAAATAGCAAGGGAGTCATTTAATGATCTTCCTAGCTTTTCTTGTTCACTGCTGGGTTTCTGTGTGTGTATCTGTGCACGTGCATGCATTTGGCATTTCCATTGTCAAATAGACTGTTGTTTGTAAAGAATTGTTCAGCTGGGTCTGGGTGTTTCAAGCACGCTACCATTTTAGAAATGGCAATCAATAGTCCTAACTTGCAATCCCTGGGTTTTTTAAATTATATAATCCTCTATTCAGATGTGAAAATGCCCTTCTCTTAAAATTGTCATACATTCTTTCTAGAAAATACCCCTGTGGCCAGTGTGAAAAAAATATTTAAAAAAATAGATGTCAGAGATGATGTGACATCACTCTCAGGGAAATTTTGGAAGTGATGTCAGTCTACTCTAGGAATTGCTGGAAATACTATGGTTTTATCTGACAATTCCTAGAGAGGCATGACTCCCGCCAGTTGCCAACATGCCTAGCAACCCTTTCCTTGTTTATTCTCCCTCATGTTTTGTGTAATCAAAAGAACTAACATTATTTATGCGAATGTAGCTGATCAATAATTTGCACAGTCCTCATAAGCAGCAAATGAAACCCAGAGCAGCTTTCTCCTCTTGGATGTAACTGTTCTTGTTCAAGCATTCTTATGCTAGTATTAGATAAAGTTTAGTTCTGCTTTTTTTAAAGATTTGCTGCTTTGGCCTTATGGATACATTTGTTGTTGTAAAAAACAGAGACTCATCAATGCATAGTGATCTCTGATGTAAGTACTGCTGTTTATTGACATTATGGAATGAATCCAATACGAAGAGGGTTATAATGCCAAGATTCTACAGTCAAACTTCTGTCAGCCAGAGCAAGCATTATTTTGTAATGAAAATGCAGTCACTGGCAACAGCTTCTTACTGAAGGGACAGGTCAATGACAGAGTATGACTTTGTACTTTTCTTTGGCAATATGGGTCAACCTAATGCTCCCTGAACAGAAATATAAAAGTGCCAGTAGAGCTATTAAGACAGATCACTACTGATACACTGGTTGCTGGTTTAGCAAAGATACCACACAGTAGTAAGCAAAGTAATATTGTTTTAAAACCCTTTTGGGGATAGCAGCATATTTATGTTGCCCTATTTATATGATAGGAACTTTGGTGGAAAGTCCTATACATGTACTGATGACTCAATATAGCCTCTACCCTGTATGCCAGGGAGGCACTGATTTTGCTGTCCAGTGTTTAAACTTCTTAAATAACCAAAAGCCAGTGTAGGGGAAGGGGAAGGGATTCTTAGGAATGCCTTGGGGCCCCGCCTCAGAATTCTCCCATTGGTCAGCTTTGGGTCCCCTATGCTTATTATTCAGTACAGCCACTTATGGTATTCTAGTTCTTTACCCAGTATAATCTAATAATCTCATTGACACCTAATCCACCATTTGGAATCTATCTACTGTCTGTATAGTATATAAACTATCTAGTACATAATTCACTATGGTTGTGGTCACACACACTAAATAATCCACTTTCAATCTACTTTCAGTACACTTTCTAACTGTAAAATCCAGTTATAAAGTGCACTGAAAGTGGGCTGAAAATGGATTATTTAATATGTGTGACCACAGCCTATGATAAAAATCCCCTAAATAAAGGATATTCTGTGTATTCATTTTGAATAAGGGCCAAACTGCATGTGACAGAAAATCAGGTGTAGAATTGGTCCAACAATTGCATTCTTGGAAGGTTGCCATTTGTGATGGAAATAGCATGGTAATCCTTCTTAATATGGCACTTTTTCTTCTGCAGGATTTCAAACCTATTTTTTTAAAGTAAACGTTGAACAGCAATACTTTCAGGGCTGAATGGGCTGAAGAGTGGAAGTTTCAGGAGAAAAGTAATTGACGGGACAGAGTTATTAAGCTCCCCCTTATTATTCCACTGCAACCCCCCACCCGAAGATAATTTCCCATTGAGTATGACCATTAGGCTGACATTATAAGGGACTGTGATCAGGACCACTGAGAGACCACAAGGTCCTCCAGGAAAAAACAACAACACCTATCTAGCATCTGGACTCCATACCATATTTGCCCCCCCCCACTAACATATTTAGTGAGAACAGGTATGCTGCTACTGTCCCCAGAAAAACTGTGCCAGAGACCCCATGATAATCTGGAGTTGACTCCATCTGTGCCTCCTTGGCTGTAATTTAATATGTAGTGTCACCCACAGACAATGAAAAATGACTATTGTTTAATAAAACATTCACAAAGCTGTTGCCAAGTAGTTAAAATCCATATTGGATATCAGTAAGTTGTCACTGTGAACTGGTGAAGCATTCTATAAATTGACCTCAACCCATGCTGCTGGATTTTCTAAAACTTTTCAAAAAGGTGGGCGTTTTTATCATCGCCTTCAGAAACTGTACAGTAAATAGTATCCCACAGTTGGCTGAAA
The DNA here is from genome assembly GCA_029375565.1 of Gekko gecko. Taxonomy (NCBI): domain Eukaryota; kingdom Metazoa; phylum Chordata; class Lepidosauria; order Squamata; family Gekkonidae; genus Gekko; species Gekko gecko. The sequence continues at coordinate 55,471,277 of JAPDNY010000003.1, read as the reverse complement.
GCATGCATCACAAAGCCATTTTTAACAACTTGCTTTTTTAAAGGGCACTGAAGAGACGGCACACTCTGGATTCTACCTATTGTTCCTCTTCCCTAATGTTCAGTCATTTATCATTTCTAAAGTTGCTTAGTGGGTAAAAACAGAATGGGTGTGGGTGGAGGTTTTGGGAATTAAAATAGTGGGTGGTGATTAACTGCTTCAGTCTCAGAAACACACCAAAAAATAAGACTCTCAGAAAATGAGAGTCTCAGACTTGGGCAACTAGAAAGTAGCACATCAGTCAAGCATGTAACATGCAGCCCACCAGAGTGTTCTGCAGGCCAGCGGCATGTGGAGAGCAGAAAAATTGCAGACTGTTTTGTTGGCTCTCACTTTTCTCTTATTTCCATCTATAGAACAAGTAGTCAGTTACAGTTCTGGGGACTTCCAGTGCTTACAGTTTGCCCATCATCCTGTTAAGCCACTCATAATCCACGCATTTGCCTGCTGATGTTTATTGTCAAAGTGGTCTAAGGGGGGAGGGGCTGTTTCCAAACCTGAAAGTGACAGGAGACACTCTAGAGTCCTAGAGCATTGCCCAGAAATTATGTCACAATTCCCCACACATGCACTTTCTATTGCCATAACAATCAGCAGGCCTGGCAACTCTATATAGTACTCGCTCATCTATCAACAGAAGCATCCGATATGATACCCACCCTGTGACAGCATTGTGTGAACAGTTATGTTTTTGGGGGTTTTTTGCTATAAAATTAAATTGTTGTCTTTTTATTCTCCCAGCTAATGGTGTCAACTGTCCTCTTTCCACGTGTGCCCACAATATGCCCCTTGATAATGTGAATGCCCAAACATGCCATTCTTACTCAAATGAAAATAAAGCATTAACATAAATGGATATGATGACATTCCTCAGATAGAAAGACAACCCAGTTAAGAAAAACAAAATAAAATGCTTTCATTTTACTTAGTATAATTGCATGTTCAAATATTGTAAATGCCAACAATAACTTTAAAATATGCAACTATGGAAGTGAAATTTCACCCAGTTGAGGTAACTGCCAATCTATGATTCATGAAGGTTTTCTAAACCAACTCTTTGAAAACCCATGTGGAATGTAATTGGCTTAACTCATTTCAGATGTACATTAGTTCTTGAACTTCGAAAGCAAAGGACCTATTAGAGCAGTGAAGAAAGCTGCCATAATTATCCTAATTAAAATTGGCCAAACTATTTATAGAATTATACAAGGAAATTACATTAATTATCCTATAAACTATGTAACAAACCATTAAACACAGTAATAAAATTCATCACACAGCAGACTAGTTATAACACATCCATGTAAACCCCTTTGTGAAGAAAATGCAAATCATCAATCACTATTGCTGTTCTTCACATCAACAGTGAAGATGCTTTTCTGAATCTTTGTAGGCATCCAAATACCCAAAAGGCTAGACTGTATCTGAATTGTTAGTGAAGAATTTCTAAACATCCCCTCCTCAAAAAAGGTTACCTTCTAGATAATAGCTAACATAGGGTACTAAATTTAGATTAATCCAATCAAGACACATGAAGGAATCCAAAAGCTGTGTCATTTAAAAAACAAACAAACTCCAGAAAAAAATAGTAAATTGTTTCATCATCTCTTCAAAATGTGTTGATTTATTCCTAATTAAGAACTGATGAAGCAGCATTTTGAAATCTTTCTATCAACACAACACACATGATTAACTCATAAGCAATCAAGGCATTACAGGAAAATTGCAAGTAGGATTGTCGTAAAGTGTTGATGATCTACACCTGCAGCACACATCTGCTGGAGTTTGTTTTTGCAAGGAAACAACCTGTGTGCCATTTTCCATATCTGCATTTTTAATTATGTTTTTCATTGTTCCTTTAAACTGAGAACATTTTATTGATGTAGCACTGAACAGGACTTCCAACTTGATCTTATTTTCTGTTGCCTAAAGTCCTACACTGAGCTTTTAAAGAAATATTAGCATCCATTTTATCGGTTCAAAAGCCCATTCAAAGTATGTTTATTGAAAAGGGTGGAACAATATTGTGGAAGCAGGCCCCACACCAACCTAACTTAATTGATAATCAGAAAACCAGGATTCCTGATCACTTAGAGAGCGCCATATGTGAATACATTCATAGTGTCTAATCAGACCATGTACTGGTCAGAACTCAGGGCAGTACATATAATCTTCTCCCCATCCACACTGCTACATTTTTTGAGAATAGTTTATTTAGTTAAGGGTCTCGCTGAAAGGGTTAAAGATAATGACTATGTTTCTCTATGAACCCATTTCCAATACATGGTTATTAGGCCCGAATTTATTAATTCATCACACCAGTATTGTTGTTTATGTAGTGATAAGCCTTAATACTGCAAAAGAAATTAAGAACCTTTTTTTACCACCTTCATCAACATGTGATCTGCCGACCTTGCTCTGAATTTTATTGGGAGATGAACAGGAGGTAGCTATGTTTCCCTGACCCCCAAAGTACCATTAAGTTGCGTTTCCCTGCTTCGAAAAGCCATGGGTACATTTCTGCTCAGAGCCATTCTGTATATTGCAACTTCTTCCTCCTTCACCATCTACTCCTCCCAAACGGCACTCTTTTTAAATGCCATTAACCCTAATTCAATCTCAACTCTCAAAATGTTCAAAATACCTGCAGAAAACAGGTACACAGCTTAGAGTTTCTTTCATGATACACCAGAAGATGCAAAAAGCCTTGCATACTTGTTCAGGTTGCCAAACTGTTACCCACCCCCTCTTGAATGAAACACAACACAGGTTATGTGTTAAACTGGGGATTTTATGTATACATTAAGTTGATCTGCACCATCTCATTAACACATCAAAGCATGGGTTGCATTATGCTTGCAAAGCAAGCCTCCTAACCAGCCCCGTACCCAGAAATTTTTGGTTGGTGGGGCATGGGGAAGTTTTGTGGGGCAGCATGGGAGGGGGGAAAAGGAGGAGGGAGGGAGAAGGAGAGGGGTGGCTGCATGCCTTCCCTGATTGCCAAGCTGCAATTTGCCTCTTGGAGATCAGGCCAAAACAGCATTTAAAGAGAACCCTTTAAATGCTGTTTTTCTAGAAGGGGGGGTCACACTTGCCCTGATCATCAAGTGGCAAAATCGCCACTTAGAGATCAGGGAAAGCCTATGGCTTGCAGGAGGAGAGGTAGAGGGGTAGCTGTTGGGGAAGGCATGTAAAAGTATTTCCCCACCACCATTAGAAGTCAAACAAAGATTCAAGGCTTACACAGGTGTAAGCAAACAATCATGCCATGGAATCCACCTGTCTGTCCATTTGTCTTAGCACCATTAGGGAAAATCAGCAAAGCCCTGGTGGAAACATGAGCCACGTGTACGGCTGCCAGGGCAGCTGTAGCCTTCCCTGACCTCCCCCAAGCAGTGATTTTGCCACTTGGAGATCAGGAAAAGTTCCCTTTAAATGCTGGTTTTTTTAGCTGGGTGACTGCAAGATTTAAAGGGCCCTCCAGCTGGTTGGCGGGCCACGTGCTCCCACTGATCAGCTGGAGGGCCTTTTTAATGCTACAGCAGGGGAGGGAGAGGGGAGGAGGAAGGAGAGAGGCAGCAGTTTTTGTGAGGCGTGCCTCCCATTTGAGGGGGCAGAGCCCCCAGATACCCCACTGTAGCTATGGGCCAGCTTTTAACAGGACAAACCCATCCCGGCTTTAAGCCTGGTCCAGGATCCTTCCGGGCCTTACTCATCCTGGCCTGCATGCCTGTGAGTAGAGAGGAGGGAGGGCATATTCCAACCCATGACTGCAAAGTCTTAAGGCTTGTCATTGCTTCCCCAACCCCAAAGAGGCCCCCAACTGAGTCACCCTGACTGTGATTGTTACCAGAGGCACTTGGGTAGCCCCAAAACAGGAGTGCCCTACTTTCTAACCTGAAGTCCAAAAAAGCCAGGCACTCTCAGCTTGACCACAGAGTTGGGCTGCAAGTGGTCTGCAAAAAGATTTCATATTCAGGTTTCATAGGGTGACCTCAGAGCAAGCCTCCAGTCTTCCCCCTCCACCCAGCAGAGATTATGCTTATGGAATAACAATGAGTTCCAGAGGTAAGTCTTTAGAAGCCACCTGGCACTCTACAGCACCTCACCCAGCCTTTTGTGTCCTAAGTGTAAATTCTTTGTCTTTCTTGCCTCTGTCCCTCAAGATAAACCAATCAATCATTCAAATGTTTAGCAATCCTTCCTGATGCTAATCAGGGAAGGCTCCCATCTTTTGTCCACCCCAGGCCAGAACCATTAGTGAGTCACATAATCCATTTAACTAGCTACCCAACACCTGGCTTCTATTGTTAAATCCAGACCCTGCCTCTCTGGAAGTTCATTGGTCATACCTAAGGTCTGCCCCTACTGGCATCACATACCCCTGGGACCCATCATTGGTCCAGGTAAATCTTTTGTTCTCACCTGAGACCAGCCCCCAGGGCCACCCATTGGGCTGCATTGTCTTACAGTGGGTATATCCCAGAACTCACATGGCCTTAGACTGTGTGTTTTCTGCCATGATCCAAAATGGCAGGCCACCCCTGAACTCTCTGAGTTTAGGCCAGAATCCATGGACCTCTGCACATCTGAACAGGTTGTATCACCCCTCTATAACCCATCAATCACCTCTGCTTCCTTAGTGCTATATTGTGTGAATATTGTGTGTATGTTTGAGAATATTTAGTAAAGAAATCATTATTTTAGCCACCCAATTTCTGTGTCTGTTCCTGGGTACTTGGGAATTCTAACTCTGGTATACAAAGGTCAGATCCTATAGATAAGCCAATTGCATATTAATAATTATAATTCCCCATCTTTATTAAATAATAGAGCAATTTGGCTAACATGATGCCCATAGGTACCCAGTCTGAGGACCCCCCATTGCTGATATCTTGGAGTGCTTGCCAACTCAAAATCCCTTAAACCTGTGCTTTTCCCACCACAGAGGGGGTTAGCCTTGGATTAGCTCCCCTCCTGCCCACCATGAAGTGCTCTATAGATCAGCTGAACAAATGGCTGACCCAGTATCCCATTGTGCCCAGAGAAGATGCAGCACCAAAGACTTGATCCAAGGGTGGAGACTGCCAACCTAGTGCCCAGAAAACTGCAGCTGAAATGCACAACTTAAGGAAGGTCAGCTGCCAGATTGTGTGCCCCCCCCCCACCAAGGCACCTGCCCAGCAGCCCCGAGAGGTGTGCTCAGCACCCAGCAGAAATGCACACTGACTTCGTAGTATACAGAAAAGGAAATCTGACTGAAATCAGTGTGGTTTATTTCTGACTGTGGTTAAGATAGTATCATAGTCTTTTGTTATAGCCTTCTTTTCTTTCTGCTGTTTCCTTTTATTTCTTGGTTCAAGTATCATTAAGCTTATATTAAAATAAACCGGATTCCTTTCAGCTGAAATGCACTGTTTAAGTAGTGATAAAAATAAATTTATGAATTTAATCTTTTTCTGAGAACTGTGGAGTGTGCAGTGTTCTTTTAATGTGCTTTCTGGAAAACTAAGTCCTTTGAGATGGCTTTGATAACCTCTCCTTCAATTCAAAATGCATGAATACTCTCACCCTTATACACACAGGGTTAAAACAATATTCTACTGGTACTATTAGACCTGTATTCTGTTAGTCATTGGGTTTCAATAATTTGCATTAGCACTATAAATTCACTGGAATCAAAGTCAAGTAAATAAAATCAGAGTGCAACAACACAATGCATTTCAGTATCTCACTATTATGTTATGTACTTTAGCTATTTTACAGCAAACAATGTTAAATAGTATTTTCTGTCTGGAAAACTGTTAACAGGTCTTACCTTTTGATGGACACAGATCCACCACCACTACACTTGTCTGATTTGATCAGAATGTCTTGTCACTTTATTTCCATTATCAGGGAAAGCAGAGGTCTTTTCTCCCACCTGCTAACAATCCCAAGATACAGAGACAGGTTGCCAGGTGTCCGCTGGCATTCCATAGCTTCCAGGTCACTCCCAGGATATCACACCATAGCTGATGCTCCCTCCGCCCCCAAGCTCCCACTGGTTGGCAGTCTAGGCCTGGCAACCCTATAACAGCGGCCCAATTTTAAACCCTTTAGAAATGAAATGTTCCAGAATCAAGCTTGTTATGTATAGAAGAACAGATCTTATTCTATACTGTATGATCTGTCACTGCATTCAAGCATTGCGATATCCATCGCCTTACAGATAACTGAAAATAGACCCACTGGAAAAAATAGTGCTTAAGCAGGGATTCACTGATGTATTCTAAATTCTTTTGAGCTATCACAATCACAGATATGAAAGAAAAGGGTTAGGATTTAGGGGAGATGTTGAAACCTGAGATCAAAGGAGGGGGAAACAGAACACCCAAGCCAACTTTAAGAAGTGGAATGTGTGAAAATGTCAAAATGTTTTTATCATGAATTTAAGGCTGAACAAAGTCTTCTCTGAGCCACAAATTATTCTGGTTTTACAAGGAAGTTGCAGGACTGTCTGACTCTCTAATACATATTTGCACACCATATTTTGTTTATTGTGCATCCTTCCACTTCTGTGTATTCACTATAGTTTGAAAATCCTATTGCATTATTTGGAACACTGATTGACAACTATATTATGATTTTGTTGCGTTCAGAAGTTATTAAAAACACAGAATATCATCTCTGGATGTACCATGCTGTTGTACTTCTAACTCTGTTTGTCAAGCTACTGCAAGTTTCTTCCATGGAATCCATTTTACGGATGCTCTCAGTGAAAATACTGGGTTTGAATTTAATCCTATTAGACATTGAAAACTGTAAATTCTCAATTGAGGAAAAAAAAGCAGGATTGGACCCTAAAATTACAAATTAATGCTGTCATAATATTTCCTGCAACTTATTATTTCACAATGTGTTCATCTGTTTCTTATCATCCAAACACAGTGACAGAGCTATTAATCTTGGCTACAGAGAAAACAAGCCAATTAAAATATTAGCTTCTTTCTTAAGCCCCTTGGAAGTTTTGAGCTCTGTCATTTCACACAGAAAAGGAAAGCAATTTGACCTGACTAGCACTCATTTCCACTGGTTGTGAACCATCTGTGTTTAAATCCATTTTCAGATTTAATGAAGTCAATGGTTTTTAAAGTCAGGATATTGTAAATGCTTGGGCAAAAGGCTGAAGGGAACCCCCACAAGCTAATGTTTATTAGGTGTGTGAATATAGCACCCCAAAATTAGAGGATGGAAAAAGAAAGGTACTGAGACTTTCTGAACTGGCACGTGTGACTGTCAATAAGTGAAAGGTGGCATTTCCATTATATGTATGTAGGATCACACAGAATTCCATTCCACACAGGATTATAACCCATATGTATACCCTTCCTCATGAGACAACCAGTCTGCCAAGATCTAAATAAGAGCTACAGACCTATGGTTGTTTCTGGGATCTGTATTTTTCAATGCTAGAGTTCAGAGCGAATGTGCTTTTAATTTGTATTAAGAGTTTTCTACAGCTTGGAAGAAAAGTTAATGTAGGCTTGGGATGAGAATAGGGTACAAGCACCTGATGTTTTCCCCTTGGATGTAAGGAGTAATGTTTGTCCAGGGCATGATGGCAACTTTTGCACTTTGCCTTGTTAACAAATACCAAATAAAATTGACTAAAAGGTTCAATTACTTGAGAAGAACATAGTCCCTTGAGTCATGGTTGCATCATTAAAGTAACAAACTTGTCAAACAAGTCCTGTTATGCATCCATGCATTTGGATGGCTCCTTTAAATGACCATCACTGGATACTTTGCATTGCCTGCTTTTCATGCTTTCATAGTCAATGGAATCTATTCAATAAGGAAATTATTAAAAGATTAGCTAGGTTTGGACATGGAACTAACAAAGACAATAAAGGCATATTGAAACATCACTTCTGGGTGACATTGTCATGTCGCGTTCAGGGACATTTGTGGGTGGGGTTTTCCCCTGCCAGCCAGGTGGCCAGTGACAGAAAGGGGCTCACAAAAGTGGAGGAACACCTGCCTGGACTTGGGGGCTGGCAACCCTATGCATTTTAGTCATGCCTAAGTTGCATTCTGCTAAGCAGGCTTCACAGTGCAAAGTTAAAGAGAGTTGCACCCTTCTGAATTTAAATCAATGGGCTTAGATTAGCACAAGACTGTGTAGAATCGTGATGTGACTAACTTTTCCTGAATCTGTGGCCTTGATAAATTTTTTGCAATACAGTCCTCCAACAACCTGTAGACTGAGTGAAAAATAATTTAAGTTGTTTTCAGAGGATGCTTCAAAACATTGCTAATAATGTCCACCACAACATATCTTATAAAAAGTAACAATACGTTCCTGGCTGCTCAGTAAAAAAAAAAACATTTTTTACCATGGTGGCAGGTGAACACTCTCTGTAGCAAGCACACAGTTTCACAAAGGCTGTGGAGGTGATTATCACAATGTTCCAAAAGATGGTGAACTCTCTGTGGAGTAACCTTCTAACCCATGGACTGTGAAAATCTGTGCAAAAGCCATTGAAATACAGTGGAACTGCATTGCAGTAGGGCTTACATAAGACAGTTTGGGTTTACATAAGAGCCAGTTTAGTGTAGTGGTTAATTGCCTGGACTCTAATTTGGGAGAACCAGATTTCATTCCCCACTCCTCCACTTGCAGCTGCTGGATGACACTAGGCAAGCCATAGTTCTCTCAGAGCTGTTCTTGAAAGAGCAGTTTCTATCAGAGCTCTCATCCCCACCTACCTCACAGGGTGTCTGTTGTGGGGAAGGGAAGGGAAAGAAGTTTGTAAGCTGCTCTGAGACTCTGAGTGAAGGGCAGGGTATAAATCCAATCTCCTCCTCCTCCAAATGTTTAGTAGCTTGTATCTAATGCCCTTTTTGTCTTTGGCATCCCCTCTCAGAGATTAAGCAAAAAAGCACAAAAAAGATGTATCAGAGTACTGTTTATGTCAAAGATAAACTGCTTGGGTTATACATTCCAGGGGACTGGGAGGAGGAGAGGCTAGGCAGCAATCAGGGAAAGATTGTCCATGTTAAATATAGGTTCAGGTGGGTAGCCATGTTGGTCAGAAGCAGTAGAACAAAGTTTGAGTTCAGAGACACCTGAGGAAGTGTGCGTGCACACAAAGACTCGTATACTGAATAAAACTTTGTTGGTCTTAAAGGTGCCACTGGACTCAAACAACGTTAAATATAGTATAAGAAGTAGGCAATGATCAGGGAAAGATTGTCCATGTTAAATATAGTATAAGAAGTAACTTTCTGAGAGTTTTAGTGGCTCATAAATGGAAGAGCGCTGCAGAACAGCTTGCAATTCGCTCATAATATCCTCCTCACCTACAACCCAATCAATTTACAGGTGCAATAATCTTCAGACTTCGCCAGATCTATCATCGTGTAATGCACGGCCTAAAGAAAAATAAAAAATGTTGCTGTATTCCAGAAAATGCCATCTTTATAAAAACCAGCTCTACCTACTAAATGTGATATAAATCCAACTTTCTGCTCTCCGAGAGGAAGTACAAGTGGAGTAGTATTTTTGTGAGCATTTCTGTAAACAAGTTTAAAAAATAGCTTTGTACCCTTCTGCAATTAATATGTTGCTCTGGCATGGTGGGGTTGTTCAAGGCATTATTAAAAGGTCACCCTGCTCATGCTTTGATTTTGTGCCATTTTGCAGACTACTTGACAACATCTGGAAACTGCACAGCTTCTTAGGTTGTATTAAACAATGGCATTAAGAGCATATGTCGGTGTGTTATTATGCTGTCATCCACCTCACAAAATTTAATGGGCTGCAGTCATGTACATGGAAAACTGGGCTTGTATTTTAATTAGGAATCAAATAACTTGCTTTTTTATTAATTTTAGTGATGCATGAAAAGAGTGTATTCATTGGCAAAGATCATGTGAATAGGATGAAGGACTTTAACGATGCCCACACCATTCATGGAAAGAACCTATATATAACGATTATTCATATGGTTACATGGATGGTTGCATTTTCACACACAGACACACACTCTTTTGTTTGGTATGTATGCCATTCTATGAGCACTCAACCATTACTGCTACTCAGTTTTAGCTTTCTTAGATTTGACTGAGGAACACCCTTTTCCAGTATATATAGAATTGTCAGAATGTATTTTGTTCTCTTGTGAAAAATTAAAAGAAACTTATAAAGGGACACTTAAAATGCTTTCAAAATAAATAATTTGATTCAGTTTCCAAATATGCTTTTTCAATTCATGGAATACATTAACTATCATTTTTAATAGCCAATTAAGTCAATAAAACAAATTTGAACTGCTCTCATTAGATACATGATTTTCTCCCTCAAACAAATCAGATTTTCAGCCTACACTGAAGAAAAAAGTATTTGCCAAGTGAACTCAGAAGAGAATAACAATCTCTGGGATCCAGTGATATCAATTTATTTATTCAGATAATTTTTACCTTATCTCTTTTTTAAAAAAGTTTTCTTCCTAAGATAAGACTTCAAAGAATTAAAATGTACCACAAAATCACAATACAATTATAATACAATTATAACAATAAAACAGTTGGTAAGGCTACTGAGTGAGCCACAGAACCAAACGTCTTGCTTAAAAGTTCAGGCAAATAAAATTCAGTCAAGAAATTAAAACCTTCTAGGAATACTTCTCTCTAACTAGGGCACATCACCACCAAGGCTCTGGCCCACCTGTCTGTGGTGGAATACCTGGATAAAGGATTCTTAGGATGGCCATAATGATTGGACGGATCCATATGGCCGTAGGAGGCCCTTTAAGTACTCTGGCTAAGCTGTTGAGGGTCAGCCGCCCTATGTGTGAAATAACCTGTCTCGTCAGCAGGCTGCCTAATACAACTGTTTCTTATGTATCAGAGTTATGACGGAGGTGATTGCTTATAGTGCAGAAGGGTATGTGAAATCAATCCCCTATTAGTGTATCAAACAAGATACATACAGATATGCTGGATGAAGGGGTCACTGTACAGTAGGCAATCCCCCTCACCATTCTACGTCCACCAACCAGACTCGGAGAAGATTCATATGCAGACACAATTTTTCATATTCAGCCTCTCCTTGATGGAGCAGGGTGATGGCGTAATCCTCTGCAGAAGTACTGCAGTCTAAGGTTCAGACTACGTAACTCACTCAACTAGTGCTGGGTCAACGATGTTCACAGGATCCATAGTCAAGCACAGATCAGGGGAATGTACCTTAAAATGCACTCATCCAATTGGCACTGTGAAGGAGTGCTACAAGAGAAGAGAAGGAGCTTCCAGTTTGCCCAGGAAGGACATGTGGAGCCAGAAAAAAGGGGTGAAAAGCCCCTTTGCACTGGCGAAAGTAAGATGGGACAGAAACCAGAAACTCCTTCTCCTCCCTTGTAGCGCAATATAAATGAGCACTTTTTAAGGTGAATCCCCCCACCACATGTCTGATTGCAATTCCAGTCACTCACCAGTGACCCAGCACATATCGGGAGCATTGTTCAGTTATGCCCTAAAGACTAGCAAAATCAATGAGCTAGAACTAGGGTAACTCTGTGGAGGATAGTACTGTGAATAACTCTGTTCAGCCCAGCATCACTTACCCAGTAGCTGTTAGACAAGCAAAAAAAAGGAGGGGGGGAGGAAGGATATACTATTTTTTGAAACAGGAAAAAGTTGTAAAACTCTGTTTTAAATAATTATCATGAATGTAACTCATCAAAACTTTCCTTCTGATGACTGTTAACACCTGCAAATCTGTTGGCTCATTTTCTATTTTGTTTTTTTTAAAATCCCCTCCTGATGTTTTTGATTAGTATTTAGACAAGGATGATCTCCTGATGTGGCAGGCTGCAATTTGAGTTTAAGGCAGTCTTAGAAATAGAGATATAAAAATCAACCTCAGGGAAAAAAATCCTTTAATATTTTACTGTTTATGTACACAGAATCATTCTCACCTGAAGAAACTCATAAAGGAAATGATGTGAGTGTCTAAAACTTTCCTTGAAAAGGCAAAACTTTGTATGTAATTGACTGTGGACCAGGATTCACTCTGTGTTTGTTTGAGCTGGATATGACAGTCTGTTTTTCTAACTAAAAAGCTCAGTTTGCCAAATAACAAGGAAAATGAAAAGCTATGAATATGGACCTTTTTTCCCAAGGTTTAAACATTTATTTGAAGTTAAGATAATTTGCTTTGCGGTACTGTTGAGCACAGAGCTCTTTGTAGACCACATTCATAGGAAAAAATATATATTTTGCAACACTTAGAAAGGTACTCATCAAGAGGATGACAAATGTAGCTTAGGAAATGTTTTTGAAGAAGCAGTTTGCTTGAAACTTCTGGCTCAATAAATGCTTTCCTAGCCATTTTTAAAATGTGTTTTCCCCCCTATTGAATATTTTATGGGATGCAAATAACTTTTACCTTAAGACCTAAGGAGAAGACAAAATATGCTTTCTTTCTCATGATACAAGAACTCGTGGGCACTCAATGGAATTGCTGAACAGTAGGGTTAGAACAGATAAGAGGAAGTACTTCTTCACCCAAAGAGTGATTAACACATGGAATTCACTGCCACTGGAGGTGGTGGCAGCTTACAAGCATGGACGGTTTCAAGAGGGAATTGGATAAATGTATGGAGCAGAGGTCCATCACTGCTTATTAGCCACAAGGTATAGATAGGAACTCTTAGGCTGGGCAAGTGATGCACTCTATTCTTGGTACTTGGGGGGGGGCAACAGTGGGAGGGCTTCTAGTGTCCTGGCCCCACTGCTGGACCTCCTGATTTGCACCTGGTATTTTTGGCCACTGTGTGACAGAGTGTTGGACTGGATGGGCCACTGGCCTGATCCAGCATTGGCTTCTCTTATGTTTTTATGTGCCTAGAATTAGCAGTTGGAGTAGACAGTGGGATCCAAGGACTACCCTTCCAATAGAGTTATATTTCTTTAATCTTTCTTCCTAGCTTTTTTGAGCCTAGGGGTACCTTTAGAATTCTGACATAGGTGCTGGGTACAATAACAAAAAATGGCTACCATAAGAGGTCAAGCCAACCACCAAATGTCAGGAAGTGAGGTTATGCATAACTCTAATAGCAACTTTACCACATTTCAGGCAGAAGCTGTTTAACAAGGTGTATTTTGAAAGATATCTTCTTGCTTACACACAGGGTGTGGTCACACTGGCAGCTTGGCGCAACATGGTACTGCCTCTAATTGTATTGATTTAAAGTGTTGTGGGGCATATCATGCAGACAGCACACGCTGCTGTGCGTTACCCACACGGACATCCCATGGTCAAGCATCCACATTACTGTAGCACCTTAACCATGGAGTGTGCTGCCTAGTCATTTTTTCAAAATGCATGAGGCAAGACCAGATCTGCAGGTTCAGACCACCAATCTGTTCTGCACACACTCCCCTGTGTTCAGACATCCGGCCATGCACAATGAATGTGCAGGGAACTAAAAACACCACTTGTGATGTGGTGCCTTTTTAACCTGGCTCCAAGTCATCCTATGATGGGGTGAGTATGCCCGAGAAACGCCTGACAGATGTGGCTGCGTGACTGCACCCATTTGATCCGGAAGGGAGGGGTAGCTATGTTGGGCCAAACTGGTTGCGTGATCACACCCACAGCTTACCTTCAGTTACTCAGAGAATACTCTTCTGCTGTGGTGGCAGCTTCTGCCAAAGGAACAATTTTAAAATCTGAACAACCAATCAGATTTCAGATGGTCAATCAAAAGCCCTACTGGGCAAAAGCCCCATCTGGCCATGCTCACTTTCTAAAAACAGTTGGTAGGCACCAGAAAATGTGTTGGGCACCATGGCAACCACAGTGGCCACATTGGGGACCCCTTCTGTAATAGAAGACAGAGTACTTCACTGGAGAAGTACCACTTTTGTTAGAAGTTGGCTTCTGAATCAAAGCATTTCCTGCATTAGCAAAAGGGAATCCATGGATTGTTTTATTTCTGCATATTTAGATGAAGTTTCTTATGACCTTTGGATGCCCATAAATTATAACAAGCCTTCAGCAAGCAAAGGCAACCTTTGTGAGAAGTCAAAGGCCAGAATTCAAGAATCATGGAACTGTGAACCTTTTTCTCAAAAGGTCATGATGCAAACTGTTAATTGGTAAATTGTTTTTGGTACTGACAGCAGTTGGTAATGAACAGATCACCGTACAAAGAAAAAAATGTAAAAAAATCCCACTCGGCTAGCACAAGTTCTTTTCATGAGCCTAAGTGGTTCTTTGGATTCAAACCAATTTTTAAAAATAATTAAAATACCCTGCTGTTTTAATTGAACTTTATATGACACTTCTGTAGGTAACACAGCACATTGCTTAAATGAATTCATCATGTAACCTGCATTGCTAGTCAACAACAGAGCAAATTACAATTATACGTGTCAATGGGGATCAAGAGCTTTTGTTGCTTGACCTCTTAACCAACGTAATAGGAAAATCAATCCATGGTAGCTTTGTATGTCATGCAATTTTATTGACACAAAACCTCATTGCCCAAAGATACCTTTTTCCCAGCTTTCATTTTCAGATATTTATATTTCTCTGTTTTATAATTAATGGAAATCAGTGGTGGTGGTATGACCTCTAGTCCAAAATTCCAAGTACTCATGGATGTGCACAAAGTACTTCTGTAGATGCTGATGCCCCACAAATTCCACTGGAGAAACACATGCATGTGTGGGGGTGGTTCCTTCCATTAAATAAATAGAGATGATCAGTATTTCTTGTATTAGGCAAGTGTAAATACACTCAGTGGTTAAGACACTAAACTGCAGACTGGGAGATCGGTAGTGCAGCAGTTCGAGACCTGAGTGCTGCATGACGGAGTGAGCTCCCATCTATAGGTCCCAGCTCCTGTCAACCTAGCAGTTTGAAAGCAAGTAGATAAATAAGTACTGCTTCAGTGGGAAGGTAACAGTGTTCCATGTGCCTTGGCGTTTAGTCATGCCGGCCACATGACCATGGAAATTTCTTTGGACAGCACTGGCTGTTTGGCTTGGAAACAGAGATGAGCACCGCCCCCTAGAGTCAGATTCGACTGGCTTTTGGGCAAGAGAAACCTTTACCTTTAAGAATTTTTAAAGTATATTTTAGTAAGAACAAATCTTATAAATTGTTACCTATTTATCTAGTCACAAATAGTAAGAATTCCTTTGACAGCTTTACAGGTCTTTAAAAAGATCTATTAGGTCTGCACAAGTGACCGACACATATGTAC
Organism: Gekko gecko; assembly: GCA_029375565.1. Lineage (NCBI taxonomy): Eukaryota > Metazoa > Chordata > Lepidosauria > Squamata > Gekkonidae > Gekko > Gekko gecko. The sequence goes on along the minus strand of JAPDNY010000003.1, from coordinate 55,455,978 downwards.
AGTCAACTTTCTAGTTAATAAAAGTGTTTTTTTGACTGGTAACACTGAAACGTTTTTTGCAATGTACCATCACATCTGGTCAGTTAACCAATACAAATGTCAGAATATTTTTCCAACCTATCTGAGTGGTTCTAGACTCTGGGTTGGGACCCCAAAGGTGGTTGTGATGCTCTTGAGTCCAGGAAGGAGGAGGAGAAGGAACAGGGTGAGATGAGAGCAGAGATTAAATGGCAAAATTGAGTTTGTCTCTACAAAAGGGCTGCCAACCACCAGGTGGCACCTGGAGTTTTCCCAGTATTACAAGTGATCTCTAGACTACAGACATCAGTTGTCCTGGAGGAAATGGCAGCTTTGAAGGGTAAACTCTATGGTACACCAAACCTTCTAGTCACATTGCTGACATGCATACTGAATCACCACAAAATAACACTGACATAGAATCTAGGCTAAATGGAAATCCTAGAGAGACTTGGCAACTCCACTGGGTTTCCTCCTCTCCCCCAAACGCTACTCTTCTCGGGCACTGGCCTCAAATCTTCATGAATTTCCCAAGCTGTGTGGAAACCTAACTCTGCATTGTGTGAAAAATGGACATGAAATATAGCTTACTGCTCAGTGATGCTATTTATAAATGCTAAATATGAAAAATAAAATGGATTCTTGTTAACTGGTGTGAAATTCCTGTGTTTTATGGTGGGAAAGGAGGAAGTGGGCCTGCATGCATGGCACATGTCCATAATGAATATTTTTTTTTACTTTACCTGTTTTCACATTATGTCACGGTAGAAGCAGATACAATTCCCCCACCCCTTAGCCCTTCGATGAATGTTCAACCAAAGCAGATAAGTTACAAGGGTTTGTATTAAGGGAATAATAACTCCAAAATTCAATAAAAGCATAATTACTTTATCAACCTTCTAGTCACATTGCAGACACATGCATTGAATCACTACAAAATAACACTGACATAAAAGGTCTTTATATGAGACCTTAGTTTTTTACTTGACGTGTCCATTTAAAATACTGGTTGAACTATATTACCAACTATCAAAAAGCCCAGGAAAGCGATAGCTCTCTTCAGAGCACTTATGACTCTTACACTTTCAGTCACTTGGTAATTTATTTTCAAATAAATTTAATTTAAGTCTCTGTGTTTTTAGTCACCATTTTATGATATCAAACCAATATATCACAGCACTTAAACTGAGCTGAATAGGCTCTTAATAAATCTGTAATTTTAACACACTGAAGATGCAGAGACAAAGAGAAACTTCATACTGACTACAGAAATAGTAAAAGTGCATTTCTCCCCCACAACAAATTGCTTATGAGACTCAATACAGGCATTTTGGGGGGAACGCTTTTCTAGATGCCAAGATCAAGATCCAGACTCTAATTTGGTCAACCCACTCACAGCAAGTCCCTTAGAATGGCAGTCAGTCAGTGGAGCAGGCCAAAGCAGTGGCAACTATTTCAGTTACAAAATCTGATCTAATCAGGTTTAGCAATCATCCTAGTGAAAATCAGTGATATGACACAGATAATGGTTCTCCAGAATAAGAGAGATAAAGTGGAGAAGAGCACTCCTGATCAGGTTCTGCTGAACACTATATTCTAGAAATTTCTTATTAGGTCCAACATGAAACATTACAAAAAAGTGAGATAGCTTTTGAAGTTCCCATGTTCATTGTCGTATATTGTATGTATGTAAATAATGGAACAGTCTGCTCCTCCCCTAATGTCTGTGTGATTTAGTTTGGCCCTGTTGGGTGGCACTCTTGTTTCAGTTTCCAGTTTTGTATGTTAGTTGAAGTTGTTGGGGTTGTCTCCTTGCAAGTAAATGGCTGATGTTTTGAGCCAGCTTGTCTATGCTGAACAGACCTGAGAACAGGTGCCTAAGTGAGTACTCTAACCTGGACCTGAGAACAGGTGCCTGAGTGAGTATTCTAACCTGGGAACCCACAGCCAAAGTGGGACATTACAAGTGTAAAAGGGAGGGGAGGGGAGGGGGGAAAAACCTTTTTCAGTTCAAACTAGTTGGCTATAGTAGAATTAGGGAGGTGTTTAGACTGGCTTAGGAACAATGACTAGCATCTTAAGATCAAATGAGGCTGTTCTAATGCTACATCAGTTCACATGAGTGATCTGTGCAGTGAAACATGGAAGCCACAAGCAAGATTGTGGCTCAGTCTCAGTAATATCCTACTGCTCATGTGAGGAGACCACAGAAACAGGGATTCCCCCCCCCATAAAAATATCATTGGTTTCTCTGTTACTCCTCAAAAATATGCCATTTCTTATATTTTCTTAATCTGAATGTTGAAAGAGGAACAGAAAAACACATTTTTACTCCTTTTCAATGCACACTTATGAAAGAATTGGGTATACTAAAACCTATTATTGTCTCCAAGTACAGAAAAAGAAGTCCTGCTCGTTACTAGTTTGTCCACTTTAATAAATATGAAATACAGTGATGCAATCATTCTACACAGGGTCTGAGAGAGTATATAATGGATATTCAGAAACAACATGCTTTTCCACTAAAAACAAAGTGCAAGATTTCTTTTTATATTTTCTGTCACTGAGCTGTTGAGATGGCCACTTAAAAGTAGAGATGGGCTCTTGCAGAGGGAACTGAAGTGAAACAATTGACTCATTTCACATACACCACTGAGTAACCATTATAAAGTTATGGTGTTCAGTCTTGAGTACTGAACTTGTGCCAGAATGAAACCAACAACCTTTAAATAAACCACTCCATACCCCATTACCAATCCCCTGAGCTGTTAACTCCTCCATTTTTAAAAAATAAGAGCATTCTAGAAAGACAACTATCTGAGAAGCATTCTGTCCTCCAAAGTTTGTTGAGACCCAAGAGGTTACAGGTGCAGCTTCACATTGTGAAAGATGGCAGCTGCATGCTCAGCATCATACAAATCACCTTACTATACACATACACACAAAACACACAATTTCAACAAGGATTGTAACAAACTCCTCCCCCCCCCTTTCAGGATCCATAGTAACATGCAACAATCACAAATGCATTGACCATTAACTGCATGTAATATGTAGAATGGTTTTATGGAAATCACAAGGTGATTTTTGTCATCTAATACTGTGTAAGACTCATATATAAATGTGTGTGTGTATAAAGCCCTTCTATCTAAATGCAGAACAGTATTTCTGTTCTTGCATTTCTTTGAATAAGCATTGCTTGTGTGAGCATATTCTTTTCCCTTGATCATCTATGCATTGTAACGGTGTCCATCAAGGCTCTGAAATCTTAGGCTATGTCCTATTATTATTGTGTGTCTTCTGCTTTCTTGTCAGGGAGTGACATAAATCAGTTGGGTAGGAGACAACAACCTTCCCAAATAGCCATAACGATGTAGGGAAGAAAGAGGCAAAAAGATTGGTCTCATTCATCATCCTTATGCTATGACTTCAATTCACAGAATGAAAACCCTTTGGTACCAGTTGTATGATAGAATCTCCTTGAGGACACTTTTCTCCTAATGCTTGCTTTATAGAGGTACACAGTAGTTTTCATAGTAAAACACCATAGTGAGAGATTCGAATGTAGCTGGTAAGGTGTACATTTAATTCATTAATTTTATTAAGAATGTTTCTATCCTGCCTTTCTGCATTCTCAGGTACCAGAAGTGGCTAATAATTTAAAACTGACATTATAAATTACAAAGCCAGTTAAACATAAGTGAAAACATTTATCAATGTTACCAATGAACAGTCATAAAGCAATTCATAAAAACAGTCAGGGACCCTAACAGCAGCGCCCTCTGCTCATTGGAGTTTACAGGACTCCTGGACAACGAATTCTGAAGCAAACTGAAAATTTATCTTATTTGGAAAGTCTGTGCACCGCATTGCAAATAGGGATGCCAGCCTCCAGGTGGCTCCTGGGTATCCCCTGGAATTACAGCTCATCTCCAGGCTACAGAGACCAGTTCCCTTGGGGAACATGGATGCTGTGGAGGGTGGACTCCGTGTCATTGCACCTCACTGAAGTCCTTGTCCTTCCTGAGTTCTACCCTCAAGTATCCAGGAATTTCCCAGCCGGGAGCTGGCAGTCCTATCCCCACCCACCCCCACCAGTGGCTACCTCAAAGGGACGCAAGTCATGACTCATATTGTGTGGGCACAGAATTTTATAACCTTTTTGCTGCTGCAGTCTGACTAAAACAACAGAAACAACAGAACTTTCTGGCTGCATTTTCCCTCCTGAAAAAGAACAGTTTCTGTCAGAGCTCTCTCAGCCCCACCTACCTCACAGGGTGTCTGTTATAGGAATGGAAAGGAGTTTGTAAGCCGCTCTGAGACTCCTTTGGGTAGTGAAGGATGGGGTATGAATCCAATCTCTTCTCCTTCTCCTTTTTCTTCATCTTACTGGGTTCCAGCACCTGAATCAAGGAGTCTCAGGCCCTATAAAACCTGGGCTTTCAAGCTAGCTTCTCATTCTGGGCAATTTGTTACAGGTGAGGACTTGCCCCAGGCTCAGCTTGGCTCTCAGGCACTCTTCCCTTTCTTAAATTAGCTTGATTTGTTGGAAATGGCCATGCCTTTTTCCTCTGGCCTTTGCACTTTGAACTGCTCTCTCTTTGGGTTCATCTTAACCCTGTTTCTTTCTTCTAACCCTGTGCTGTGAACTGCATCCAGTTTCCTGCCAGGAAGATATTTTTCAGCAGCTCAGTATAGCTATTAAACAGTATGGAGCAAAGGTTCTCAACTGGTGGTACTTGTACCACTGATGGGATACTGGTGAGATTATCCATCTGTCACCTTCTGACATGGTAATAGTAATAAAAGAATGCCTGTAAACATTTCAAATGTCCTTCTCTGAAAAAGTGGGATTTTTGTTTCTTTCATGATGGGACCCAGGTTCTTTTGTCAGAGTAGTTGGTGGGATGTGAGATACAAAAGACTGAGAACTACTGGCATAGGGGGCAAGGTGGAATTTTTGGGAACCCCATAAGCAGAAAACATGGTGTCACTTGTCTATGAATGATGTTGATCAGGTGTTCTTCTCTGCAGGTACACATGGGAACTGGGCGTGCACAGGCAAGCTGCAGACATCCTAAAAGCTTCTGATAGTGTGAGGTGCTCTCCCACCCTTTAGCATTATTTCCTACTGAAACCATGTATAAAAAGGGGAAGACCACCTCTTTCTCTCAGTTTATTCAGGCCATTGCTGGACAACATTGCAACCATGGCCCTGAAAGAGCTCACAGTTGAAACAGAGGGAAGACTGTGTGCCTGCCTAGGAGAACAAACAATGAACATTAGTTACATGTAAGTGCAACCATGTTTTTGTCAGCATGTCTTCTGTGCAGTCCCAGATGGGAAAGCAGCAAGTTAATTTACCAATGAGACAGGAGTGAAGCTCTTAATTAAAAAAAAAAAAAGGCTGTGCAGGACTGCTTTGCCAACTGCGGTCACCTCTGGAATCCATGTCAATAGCATAGTCCTTCTGCTGCTATTAGCCACAGGGTATAGATGGGAACTCTCAGTCTGGGGCAGGTGATGCACTCTATTCTTGGTGCTGGAGGGGGCAGCAGTGGGAGGGCTTCTGGTGCCCTGGCCCCACTGCTGGACCTCCTGATGGCACCTGGTATATTTTGGCCGCTGTGTGACAGAGTGTTGGACTGGATGGGCCATTGGCCTGATTCAGCATTATGTTCTTATGTTCTTATGAATCCATGTCAATAGCATAGTCCTTCTGCTGCCATCTTCTGCCAGCATGTGAAAACTTTTTTTTGTTTGGTTTTATTAAGCATTCCCTCAGGGATTCTTCCCTTTCTGATCAATGTTTTAACTGCTGTTTTTATGTCTTTGTACATATTTTAGCTCTGATTTTCATTGTTTTAGTGATGTCTGCATTTTGGGGGGAGGGCTAATTTTAATGGTTTTAAAATGTGATTTTATCATATATGTTTTAATGTTTTAGCCCCCTTAGTGGCCCTTGTGAGGGCAGAAAGGTGGGGGATAAATTTTATATTAAAAAAAAAATACCTGATAAAATAGTACTGCTTAATGAAGGGTGATGGAGTGGACCAAGTGGTTGCCTTGCAAATGTTGAGGAGAGAGTGCCATGTCTGAAGGCAAATGACTGAGATCTGGTGGACTGGGGTGTACCTGGATGACTGCTTCCTTGTTGCATCCATGAATGAGGAATACAATACATCAAGGTATTGTCTGAGTGAAGACCTTATAACTTTTTTTAGACTTCTGAAGGGTTTCATGTCATGTAAGTAAAAAGAGAGAGCATGATGGCCATCTAGAGAGTGTAATGACTTATCTTTGTCATTCTCAGGCAGAGGAAAAAAGACAGGAAATACTATGTCTTGATTCAGGTAGAAGGAGGAAACCACCATTGGGAGAATGGGATGACTGGGGCAAAGTACAGCTTTTTTTTTGGTGGAACTTGAGGAAAGCAAGGTCCAACCAGAGTGCTTTAATTTTGCTTACCCTCCTGCAGGCCCATAGCCAGGAATTTCTAAGTTGGGGGGGGGCATTTAAATTTCTCAGGGAACACTTAGCCAATTTAGATAATTTAAATATTTCTCCTGGGCAACCCCCTCCTTCAAGCCCCCTCCCTGGATCTCCAACACAGCCAGTATCCCCTGGCCTCCTCTTCTCTCTCTGGCATCCCTCCTGACTGTTTCCAACCACCTTGCTCTCCCTTTCCTCCGTAGGGTGGGACTGGGAGATCAAATGAGCCCACTGGGCTCCTTCGCTGCTCTTGGCTAGCAGCTCCTGCTCCTGCTCCTCCTGGTCAGGGAGGTTTTGGCTGAAAGAAAATAGGTGGCCATAAGTTCAAAGGATTTGGGCATGAGTTTTGAGAGAACTAAAAAAGACAGCACTGTGGAATGACAATAGGGGTGAGTAAAGATTAGCCAATCCCTTGAGGAAGGATTTAGATTCAGCTTGTGTGAAGACAGACTTTCAGCAACATGAACCCTGACCATGGAATTAGCTAGGCCTTTATCTTTCAGAGTAACTGGATAAACAAAAATCTGTGAAAGATACCAAATTGCGGGGTCTTTCCCTGTTATAGTACACCAGGCAAGAATCCTTTTCCATTTAAATTGGTAAAACCTTCTGGTGGAAGGGTTTCTAGACTCTAACAAAAAAAAAAAATGTACTGGCTGGGAACAAGTAAAGGCAGGAGTTGAATGACCCAGGTTGTGGAGACTGTGGTGTAGGATTTCCCCATATTGCAGGAGATCTGTGATTCATGCTGGTGTAATACTGTAATAAATGACTTTTAACTTTGGGGCAGGAGGGAATGAGTGAGTTTTGTTCTCTGCCTTGGCCAGTAAGGGGCCATTAAACTCTGCCTGAATGAGTACTCAGTGGTCCTTTCTGCACTAGACCTTAAATCCTGGTTCAGCCCTGTCCCCAAACTTACATTTTACACTGCATGTGAGTTCACCCCTGTAATTATCTTGGGGTATTTTTACATTCTACACTACACTTGAGTTTGTTTCCACATTATATTGAGGTCATCTCGGTTTCGCCCCATACTTGTCCTGGGATAAACGGATGCTGTAAATGCGAGGTATTGTGTCACGAGTTGAACTCTGATAAAACCAGGGATGAGATCCAAGTGTGGAAAGGACCTGTAAGGGGCAATTAAGATGGCTAATGTAATGTCCCATCTCGAAGCATCTTGCTGAAAATCCAAGTGGTCAGGGGAAGGGGGGGAAAGCATAGAAGAGATCATCCTGCCGTGGGGCCCTTTAACAGAAATGTTTGCATTTGATGTTGTGGGAGCTGGTGAACATGTCCAAAATGCTTGTGTTTCTCTAGAATACAGTAATAAGCTCCTGAAACCTTTGTATGTCAGACAAGAGCTGAGTCTGTGTGATGCAATCTGCTTTAAACTGTCTTGAAACTAGATCCCAAAGTCCCTCATGTTTTTGTCCAGCTAATGAGGTCAGAACCCCAGTAAATGTCAGACATGTCAGTAACATGGCACAGTGGTCATGGACATACATGCAATGAAGTCAAGAGAGTTGCAGTTATAATGCTTATTAATACTAAGGAGGAAAGGTCAAAGCCACATGTGAAAGAAATTCAGAACACAAAGGAAACCCTTTTGCTCAAAATGCTGAAGATTTTTTTCCCCCTCTGTGGTAAACCTGGCTATTAAATAAAGGGGAAAGCTAAAACAGACAATATTTATTGGCAAAATTCATGATCTGTTCTTATAACCTCAGAGTATAGTATTGATTATTATTTTATTGGTACACACAATGTGCTAGACATTTTACACACTGAAATAAAACTCAGTTTCTGTCAGTAGACAAAAAAATATTTGATTTTAGTTTGCTTTCTGCTGTGGCAAAATGATGACTTGATTTATTTTCTTCAGTCATTACTGCATTCAAGGTCAGGAGAGAAAGCCCAGAAGCTTGGTGGGGGGACCCTGTAACTTGTTTGCAAATAGTCATTCAAGACCACAGATGCAGTGAGACAGGAATTGAGGATCTCCTAAGTGCCTATCAGGTGAGGAGACCATGTATCTCATCTTGCTTAGACTGTGTCTCAAAAGAATGTAGGCAGGATTGGGATTCGGTATGATGTCAATTTCAGCTCATAGGGAAACTACTCTTTCCTGTCCCATTCTTCCAAGCAAAGAGGAAAAGGGCAATGAGATGCCAGCATGAATGCCTTCTAACAAGACCTAATTCTGAATGGATGCGTATTCTGTGATTTTCCATGCCATTGATTGTTAGCAGAAAGTGAGCATGCCTTCAGTTCTTTATTAGAATCTTGCAATGCTCACTTAAATTGCTGGGTAATACCATGTAAACTATCTTCAAATACAGGGCCCTTTTTGTTAAATCAGGAGCATTGCAAGATTAATACAACCTCACTGGGATCCATGTGGAGAAATAGCCATGCAAGTTGGGTCACTGCTCTGAGGAGGGAGCAGGCAGTGGAACTGCACCAACTCTTTCCTCCATCAGCAGAGCTGTGCTTGTGGGAAAGGAGCAGGTGGAGGCTCTGTGGTTGGGTGGGGGAGTCAGGATTGGGGCATCATCTTTGACATCGGCACAAACCGTCAGGACTTTGGGCATGGTCTTAGATACATTCTTATCAATGGAAGTCCAGATCATGAATATTACCAGGCTGGCATTTTCCCATCTGCCCCAAGCAACTGCCCCCTTCCTGTCGCACCCACAGTCACCTCCGGATTGGATTACTGTAATTCTCTTTACACTGGCCTGCTCTTGAGACTGATCCAGAAACTCCAGCTGATCCAGAATACAGCAGTGCGAGTCCTGATGGGAACGTCACAGACAACACATGCTCTACCTGTGCTGCATCAGCTGCACTGGCTTCCAGTCAGGTTCAGGGTTTTGATACTGACCTTTAAAACCTTGAGCAGTCTGAGACCTACATACTTGCAGGACCATCTCCTCTGGTATGTCCTCTGAAGAGTTTTGTGCTCTGCAGGTAACATCCTACTGGTGATCCCTGGCCCAAGAGACATCCAGCTGTTCTCAACCTCTCTGCCAGATAACATCTGTGCCCTGTGGGACCTGATGCAATTTCGTAGGGCTTGCAAGGCTTTTGGTGGAGGACAGCAATGGGTACCATTTTGTCAGGAGACACCTCCCCTTTTGCCCCCCCTTCCCCTTCTTTTTCATTTCTTTTCCATCTACAAGGTGGTGACAGAGTCTGAAATTTGAATTATTACCATCTATGAAGTGTTTTAATTAATTTCAATTATTTTTAAAGTTGGAAGTTATTTTATTAGAATGTGATATATAGTGATTTTGTTGTTGTTGTTCATCGCTTAGGGCTCTGAATATTCGGGGACTGAGCAATTCATAATTATAAATTATAAATAATAAATAAATAAAAACTCAGAAGGAATTATTCCACCCACTTCCCTCTCCATCCTGCAGTATCCTAACCTGCATGGTTGTTCCTCTACATGAGATTCATAGCTCCAGGAATGATCTTTCTGGTGGTCAGAAGTAACTTCAGGGAGGAATACTGGAAAATCAGCATTCCAGGTATGAATGGTTAGATACAGGCTGGGGAAATGTACATCTCTCCTTCTGGAAGTGTCTACCAGGAAAGTACTGGAAATCCATTGACTTAACATTAGTGGCTTTTCATCATCTGATGGTTTTAAAATAGAATGTAGACTTGCACTTTGATAGTCATTGTGAGATATTCGTCTTTGAACATGCATGGAGCTACTTTTTCTTAGATCTCTGACGGTGAACAAATCTGACCTTTCCCTTCAGCAACCTCCTCTGCTGCTACTCCTTGAAAGGAAAGCATTGCCACACAACTACATAATGAAATCCTTAGAATCCTGTAGGCCATATTGGAGGGAGAACAAAAAAAAATGCCTTTTTATGGTTTGGCACACTCCTCGAAGAACTTGAAGGGGTTAAAGCTGGGTTATGAAGGAATTTAAACAGCAGGCTATTTCTGGAGGAAGTGAACTGGAAAGGACTTTTGTTTCTGTAACAGTTAGCAGAATCTGGGAGAGCTGGCAGAGAGACCCAAAAGCAATAGATGAGATTTTTGATAAAGGTACAGCTAATATAGAATTCTGTTTTCAACAGAAAGCTTTTTTCTTTTTTAAAAAAGTCTTGAGTTTAAAAGGGTCATCCCACAAATATTGAACTGGTTTAGGCTTATAGTTTCACCTCACATTCTGAAACTTTCAAAAGACCCTTTCCATTTCCCTGCTTTTGGAATCCTTTTAATGCAGACTGCAAGAGAACACAAAGAACAGGTGTATGTCAGTTGGGACTATATTAACGGAAGAGGAAAGCTTGATGCTGGTCAGGTTTGATCATAAACACAATATTGCTAAATACTGAGCTGGGAAATGGTTAATACTGCTTCACTCTAAAGCGAAACCCCTACATTTTGTAATGGGTTTTGCACATCGCCTTTTTCCAAAAGGCAGAGTCTCCAGTTGTGGACTGTGTGAATGGTTTTTCTTTATGTTTGGCAAAACTTTCGTAAAGAACTAATGAAGGAATAAAGGTAGAGTATGTCTGTGTCATTAGGGGGTTCAAAACACCAATGTAGTTGTCTAAAGATGTATTTTCTTGTTGCCTCAGGACCACCATTACCCTCATAAAAGCCCAAAATAATGAGGATCTGTTGAATCTCTCAACACTTACCTGTTCTATCCCTTTATGACAAAAATAAACAAGGAGCTTTCCGAAGTCGGCTATTACTAAAATGTGTTCAATGGGCTTGTTAGGACCAACTAGTTTTGATCAAATGGCATCTCTTTGATTCTGATGTATGATTATAGAAGATGAGAAAGCTGGAAACCATCATTGAGTCTCTTGGAACTGATATAATGCAAGCTGTGTACCCAGGCTCTATTAACAGCTAAAAGCTGGCATTATCATTAGGCCTTCCATTCATGAAAGGATGCACCTCGCTCTTCAACCAAGTGCGGTCTCCAGAGACAGGATGTCAAACACTGGGTATCATTGGATTAGGCACAGTTAATGCTCTGCTATGGCTAAAAAAAAGCCCAAAGGAAAACAAAGGGCTTGGGGAACTGCAATATTCAGTATCAGAGTATGACTTCATTGAAAGAAATGTGTGTTGAAATCCTGATCTCATTATGTGACATGAATAAACATGGCACGGACTTACCCAGTGCTGCCATTTGCAGATTGAGGAAGGCCAAGGAAGGGAAAGTATACGGCAGCTTCATATATTGATGTTTAATGTATGGAGTGCTCAGCTTGTATGAAGGCTTTTTGGTCAAAACTCATTTGGTTCTTGTATGTAATTTGACACACTTTGTACCTTTAATATCAGGATGAATGTCAGATATATAAATACATTTATCCTGATATTAGGTATAGGGCTACTGCTTGCTCCCAGGGGCTACTGTAAGTTCTTGGAGGATAGGCTACATTAGGGGTGTGTCACCTAATATGCAAAGGAGTTCCTGATACAAAAAGATCCCTGAGTATAGGTACTTACATACAGAACTGTAGAAATGTGATTTTATTGTGATTTTAATACTTCCTATGCATAAATAAAATATATTGTATATTTTTATATTAGCACTGTGCCTAGCCGCTGAAATGGGGTCCCATTAGGCCACAGTAAGACTGGAGCCTGGCCACTCAATTAACCTATCTAGGTATTTTGCTCGGTGCAGGACAATGCATGCCTCCCTCACGACAAGCTAGTCACTCTTAGGCAGTAAAAACACACACTCTCAAAATGATTCAGTCATCACTGGGCCATCCTGAGGCCTTTCCTTTCCTTAGTGTCATCCCCCAGCAGGTGGCCTGGAGGACTGTGATCATCAGGCAGCAGGTGGCTCACCCAATGTTGGGTCTGTCCCCATGCTGTGAAATGCTCCTTTGGCTGCATACAATAAAAGCTGTGGCCAGGTTTTCACCCACTCTTGGGCCTGTGTTCCTTTCACTGCATTGCCCCTCTATCCCCCTGAGTCCACAAACATGTCATGGACGTACCCAGTGCTACCATTTGCAGTCAGGGGAGGGCAAGGCAGGGAAGGTGTATGGCAGCTTCACACTGCTACAAGGTTTGGAAGGGGTGGGATTGGTCATGGAGTTGGCCAGCCAGCTTCATCAGCTGGGGCCAGCCTTGGGGGCAGGATGTAGCAGCCCCTTGGCTATTTAATCCCATGCTGCAGCCATATCAGCCCAGTTCATCCACTTAGGGAAAAGGCAGCCGCACAGCAGGGAGTTGAAGAAAATGATCTTATGGTTGCTGGCCCACCTCGTTAGCCAGCCAGCCATGCTGAAGCTAAGCAGGAGAGAGAGCCTTTTCCCATTTATTCTGACAGGAAAGTGGCCATTGGGGATGGGGTTATGCTGAAAGTCCTTTGTTTTTTTACTCAGAGAACCAAGCTTGGCTGCCTACCAACAGCCACTGAGGGGACAGTCCTTCACAGGAGTCAAGAGAACTGTCTTCCTCAGGAGAGAGAGCTGTCTGCCAGGGGAGTGGGTGGGGAAGAGGAGCAGACCCAGCTTCCGGCCAATGGCATGCGAGTACTCTTGAGTGGCGGCTGATGGGCCAATGGCTGAGGGAGGGCATTTTACAGCCAATGGGAGCGTATGGAATCTTATGAAACCAAAAGATAAATATTATAAGGAGAGATTGTGCATTGTTTTCATGTTCATCATGTCCAAGACATGATCTGTGCTCTCATTCAGTAAGTAGTTGGCCTGTTACAATGTGGAATATAGCCTTTACATTAAGTTGCTCCATCAAACTGTACAGCAAGAAAGGAAAACTACCCCAACAGCATTCAACCATCAGTCAAATCACTCACCTGCCCTTAACCATTAACTTCAGCAGAATATGAAGAACTTGTACTTGATTTCCATGGTACCGATATTACACAGAGGCTCTGGTCACACTGCAACTGACATGCGCTTTGTTCCTGGTTTATTTAAATCGGGAACATTTTTATTCGCATTGGGCTGTCTACATGCAGCCAACCCCTCTTTCCCAGCACCCGCTTGCCTACTGCTGCACCGTCCTTCCAGGCGATCCTGCCGGCCATGGGGAGGCTTGGACGGCTGCTGCTTCTGCCGACACTTTGGGGGGGGTGCTGCCACCGCCGCTGCCACCACTGACCCATGAAAATAGGCTCCGCCGTCTCCGCCATCCTCCGTGCCGGCCGCATCCAGGCTGCCATAGCCCCCACCTCTCATTCCCGCCTCCAGGGCCATCGTTGTGCATGTTTTTTTTTTAAAGCTTCTGGTTTGAGCGCTTGACTAAACATGTGCTTAATAAATCCATTATTAAACTTTAAATGGATTTATTAAACGCATGTTTGCTCAAGCGCTCAAACCGGAAGCTTTAAAAAAAAACAAAAAAACCCCAAGAATGTTCAGACGGCCCTAATCGCAATCCTTGTGAGAGAGGGGCTGTCCACATAGGCGAAATCGCGCAATCAAAGCGGAAGTGCCAGGAAAACACTAGTTTCTCCAGGGGTCAGGAAAACCCGGAAGCATTGTGTGAGTAAGCCCGCTTTGCGGCGGGAGGCGGATTGGCTCGTGTGAACGTGAAACTGACATGCGCAAGTAAACAGCAGCGAATCCCAATCAAAACAGCAGTGTGACCGCACCCTAAGACCAGTAGTTTAGGATTTATTCAGCTGCCGTTAGTTTTGGGGATACTAGTCACACATATGTTATCTCAGCAATACTTATTAAAACAACCTTGTAGGGTAGGTCAGTATTATTTTCTCCATATTACATATGGTGAGAGAATCTTCACACATGTGCCTGATTGCCAGATCATCAGGAATGGCATGCGAAGGAGATACTAACTTTGCGGAGATTTTGCAAGATCTATAAGGCAGTGCTTTCCCAGGGTGCTTTTTGTGGCTTGTGAGGTCAGTTATAATGACGTTAAATGTCTTGCTTGCTGCTTTTAATTTGTATTCTGTTTTGGTGAAAAAGACTTTAACTGGTTTTACTTGATGTAAGCTGCTTCAAATCACACTGATTGAGAGAAAACTGGGATATAGGTACTTTAAATAAAATGTTAAATAAAAGAAGGCTGGGAGGTGGTTTGGCTGAACTGAAATTTCAACCAGGAACTTCTGCCTCAATAGCTCAAGTCCCTTACCACTGAATAATTCATCATGCTGGTAAATATTTTCTTTTAATGTTCTGTCGATTGGTGTATTATACTGGTAGCTGTTTTCTTCTTTTAGTTGTTCTGCCATATTTATTTATCTATTTGTTGAATTTATATCCCGCCCTCCCCAGCAAGCGGGTTCAGGGTGGATTACAACAGGAAATAAAAACAGTTAAGAATAATTTCCACATACTTGCAATTAAAACCTATAAGACCCAAATAACATAGCATACGATGGTGAGAGCAAACAATTTAACAGAGCTCCCACGTGCCTGCTGTATGTGTGCCCAAAAAGGACCAGCGTATTGAGCAAGTGGGCGAAAGCCACCACCAATGGCACGAGTTGATGAGTGCACAACAAAGGGCTGGGTTGGAGCAGGGGAGGCTGATGTAGTTGGACACCCACCGCCTCAACCAAAGATCTGGCAGAACAACTCAGTTTTACAGGCCCTGCAGAACTGTAATAAGTCCTCTAGAGCCCTGATCACACTTGGGAGAGTGTTCCACTAGGCCAGAGCCAGAGCTGAAAAGGCTCTGGCTCTGTTCAAGGCTAAGCGGATGTCTTTTGGGCCAGGGATCACCAGAAGATGTTCTGATGAGGTAATGCTCTTCGAGGACACACTGGGAGAGACGGTCCTGAAGATATGTTGGTCCCACACCATGTAGGCCTTTAAAGGTTAATACCATAACCTTGAGTATGATCTGGTACTCAGATTAATATGCTATTAATCTATATTGTTTTACATTTTATTTTTATCCTTCTTGGTGAGTAGTTGTTAGATGGAAAGTGGAACTATAAATTCTGTATAATTCATACAGAAAACCATAGACAGAAAAAAACCTCTTTAACTGAAACCAAGCACATCAGACAGCCTCACATGTGAGATTCCCAAATGTGTGTTATCATTACAGCTCTATGAAATCTATATACCACATCACAAAATCTCACAGATATGATTTCTAATATGATTGTTAAAAAGGATAGATTCATTTTTGAAAATGTGAATGAATTCTCAAACAAAGAATGAGAATGACTTGGAGAGCTGCTGTCAATCAGAGTAAAACTGTACAGTGCTAGATGGACTAATAGTCTAAATATTGTAAAGCAATGTTCATATCACACAAAGGTATATTTCTTCTACCATCATAATTTATGGAATGTATTCATTCTCCCTGGTCTAACTGTATATTGTATTGGCAAAACTCACATTGAATTGCTGTTACTTTTCCATGGGATTTCCCCCCCCAAATCCTTTCAGGGAGGCAGATCCTCAGTGTGTTGGAGTAATGTGAAAGGGAGAGAACCGTATTGATTTTTCCAGTGTGAACATGTTGTTTATATAGAAAACCGATGTAGCTCAATAAAGAGTTAACAGGAATGGATGGTGCATTCAACCAGAACAAACAGGAATGGATGGTGACTTTCAAATGAAACTTTGGATCATACAGACAATTTTTCAAACAAATTTTAAATCCTGTGAAATAGCATTTTTAAAAAGTAACAACATATTTCTCAGTCTGTAATGGAGTTACTAATTATTGATTGAAATAATATAATGCATGAAATCCCTATAGGCCAGGTGGTGGTTTGGGTGGGCCTTGGCAACCTGGGCTTAAATTAGAACTTTCAGAGGGGCTTCCCTTGTGTCCTCGCTACTGTCTGATGCAAGACATTTCAAGCATAGGGATGTGCATCATATGGCCTACCCCCATTAAAATGTCCCTTTCGTGGAGATCTAACAGTCCCCTAGCTCTGATACCTGGAGATAAGGTGGCATTAGTGCTGGGAAGCCTATGCCCAATCTTGTTCTTTATTGCCGTTGTTCTGAAAATCAATTCAGGCTGTTAGTGTTCTTTTATGAAGTATGGAGTAACTGCTTCCAAATCTAACAGATCACACTTGGAAGCAGAAACAGACAAAAATTAAAATAAAGCATAAAGAATGTGTCCTCCTTCTCTCAACAAATCATGCCACGAAAGATTAAAGTATTGACAATCAGGAAAAGAAAGGTTAAATTCCTTTAATTACATCTTATTTGAATCAGCTTGCTTGCTCCCAGACAAAAGAAGGCAGGCTGGCGCAAGAAAGATGACTCCATGATACATTTCAGACAACCAAGAATAAAGTGACAGTGATCATAAACTTTGACATATTTACCATGCAGGCTGATACTGTCAATCAGGCTTTAAAAATATTATTTCCTGAACAGTCCTTCAGCTATTCCAGTCCCCCCCCCGTTATATTGGTGCAAGGTAACTATTTCTTCAGTGCTAAAACATTTTCTATTCAAATAATCAGGAATCATTGCAGTGTTAAATTTTTTCTTGCCATCCCATTTTTTTTTAATTTATAAAATGTATATTATGTATGACAAGTAATTATGAAATGTGTAAGATGTTGCCCTTGAACCACAAGGCAGATGCAGTGTTCTCAGCACTCTAATCTATTTCCAATTGAGCTTTCATGTTGCACAATGAGCTTTCATGTTGCACAATGTTGCTAATCAAAGCTTAAATTAAATAAAAAGTTCTCAAGTTTCTGTACACACCAAAGCACAACTACCTCAAACATATAAAAAATGCCTTGTCATATGGCAGATGCTCTTGGGTAAATAATTTTCAATATACTGAACTACAAGACAGAGAGAGAATTTTAAAGGGAATAATTAGTCCAAATGTTCAGTTTCCACCTACCTTATCCTTTATTTCCACACTGATAAATTAAAGTTTAACATTGTTGCATTCTCTCTAGTGTCATACTTTTTATTCCCTTTTAAAGTTTTAAAGAATGTTCACTTTTCAGATTAATTGGGGTTTTTTTTGGGGGGTGTAGGACACAGAAATAGATTTTTTCATCTTTGCCTTTTATAAACAAATGTAAATTTCATATAAGCAGGGCATATGCTCGTTCTAATCTGAATTTCAGCAAAATGGTTCATTCAGGAGTAGTAAATGCACTTGGGAGACTTGTTGAATACACAAACACATACTGGATCTTTAGTTTAATGAATGTTAGAGAAATGATCATCTATGATCCAGATACCTGGACAACAGAACTTCTGCTTACAACAGAACTACTCTGCTGGAGAATTTACACATGGAGCCAATGACTACAATATCAAAAGAGAGCGACCAGCACAGACCAACACTACTGAGTGCTTTCATATCACCTCAGCTCACCTCAAAACACAATATATGAATCCCTGTGGATTCAGTGTGGCAGAGGAGCAGGAAGAGTTATGTTGCCTCTTTTGGTGGCTCCTAAGAAAAGGCATCTCTGAGCATCTAATGCCCGTAAACACTGTTAGTTGTTTAAAGAGCTGAAGGACGCAGAAGCATTCTACACACCTACAGCATTCTCTCCAGCTTCTTCTTTTTTAAAAAAACTTTATTTTGATACTTTTGTATAATACACATAAAGCGAGAACAGAGAAAAAAAAATAAAACAACACAACACAAACATGAAAACCAGGGGTGGGTGTAAGCCAAAGAGAGTTAAAAGTTGTAATAACAGTGTGGCCCAAGGGCTTGATGGCTCCTCCAGAGGCTGAGATATGCTGCTTGTAGGAACTTGTTAACACACATTATTCTATGCTCTCAATTCATATTGGCCTTTCAGGGCATTTGAAACAGTTCTGACTCAGCTGTGGAGCATACTGGCTGCTACTCTGGGCCCAGCCATGGCAGTGAAGCACAATGGCTGCTGCTCCAGGCCTGGCCATGGGCAGGATCCAGTGTCCTCCATGGCTGAACTGGAGCAGCTGCTGGCATCCTCTACCACTGCTGTACAACCTACCACCACACCTGGGCTGGAGCAGCTGCCAGTGTGCTCCTCTGGTGCTGCCAAACCCAGAGAAGCAGACGGTGTCCTCTGGAGGGAATTGGAAGCATTGGGGGGGGGGTTCCCTCCATGAGTATCACAAGTTCACACTTGTAAGAACATGAAGGCAAAACAATAACTAATGTTGTACTGAATACCAGGTTTGTACTCTGAATTTCCAAATATTCTTGTACGGTTTTATTATACCAAGTCACCTGAATAGCAAATTTGTTCTGTCAGAGCCCAATCAATTGACCATTTTACCATATACTTCATCACTCATCTGTGATTGATATTTGGTAGAATTAGCTTTTATATTTGGCAAGCTGATAAAGACAACCAATGAGGAGAATTGTTCCCAGATTTTTTTCATATTCCAAGAAAGGCAATGCATGGGATCTCTCCCAAAGTGATATGGAAGTTACTAATAAACTCATCATTGCAAATGAAACTCTGACACATGATTTGACTATTTCCTCTTATTTCCCTCCCCTCATAGTTTCCACTCAACATATTCTTCCCCATTTTTTTTCCAAAACAGGCATATTGGAATTTGACAATTAAATGTGCTAAGCCTAAACAAAAACGCGAATGTTGGTTTTCTTAAGTAACGAGATCTGGCTAAAAAAACAGAGAAATAAACACAAATGAGTAGAAAATGCTTTTTGTGCTGCTTTATCCTAATTAAAATCCAGAATGTTGTTTACTGCATAATGTTTATTTAATTGGGGCTTGTGAGGCACAAGTAACAATTTACTTTTATTGTTCAGTAGTTCTGCTCAGCTTCATTTTGATCACAGGAAAAGAACTACTATGTAAACAGTTCAGGGCTCCTCTACACTACCCCCCCCGCAAGGAATTCTTCCTAATGGATTAAAACTTTCAGTTGAAACTTTGACATTACTGTAATTGCTCCTCATGTACAACCTACCATTTCAAATAATTGAGTAAAATTAAGAGAAACAGCCACTAATTTGGTTCATTCAAATTGTTTGATCTCAAGAAGGCCAGCTATTATTTCTTAAGGGAAAAAAAACATAATAAGAAACTTTATGAGCTGATTGTTCAGATTAAAAATGGGTCATTAGAAGAGTGTAGATTTGATTGAGGTCCACCTGAAACCTCAAGCTTCAGCATAGCAGATAGGGAAGCAGGCATTCTTTAAAAAGCCAATAAAAACAAAGGAGTTTAATACAAGGCTGAATCTCAGAAAAAAGGACATTTTCTGATTCTAGGCATCAGAGAATGTGTGTAATAAATCTACATTACCAAGACACGTTAAAGAAAGAAAAATAACATTTAGTCTATTATCTTGCAATCCAGTTCTGAAAAGGGGGCTTATAAATCTAACTATTTACATAATAATTGTCTCATTGAAAAAATAAATTAAGATGTTATGTAGATCATAAAGAAGAAACAGCTATTTTTATTTTATTGAATTACTTGTCAGCTTAATGATTCTCTGATAATAGCCATAATATATCCATCATAAACACTTCATCGTGCACAACCTAAATAAAAGAGTATTAATATGGTCTAGTTTCCATTTGTCCTTTGGTGAACTAACATTAAAAGACTGAAGCAGGCTTTTGCACAAATCAATGGAAGGATTAAATCAAAAAGTTATATACAATTGTGAGCAAAATCCTATGGTTTTGAATGCCTGCTTTCCACAGGAAAAAAAATACTTCATCTAGGTGTTCCTCACAAGGTGATGGACACGTGGCAGTGGTGTATATGCAAGCGGTTCAGTATTCAGTTGAATGCTATGTAAGCATTTGCTGCTAAAGAATGTGTGCATATTTATATTCCTCAAGAATGGACATTACCAACTGCCACTGAATATGACTCCTCAATAAACAATTGTACAAAATAACACTGCAAATTCCCCTCTACCCAGAACCAAAGGGTATACTGAAGCTTATTCCCACAATTCCTATGTTTTAGATCATAGTCTGTGGGAGGACAAGTGGGAGACATAACATTATTCTCTTTCAGTTCATCAGGTGTTCTGGATAACATTTCAGGGTTTTCTTTCCCTACTGGGAGAGTGAGTGCCCAATATATGCATCTATCTATCCGCACACACAAATTCAGTTTGCATTCACCAAGCATAGCTATTTTCCTGGCTGCCACTGAAACAACCTCCCACAATCCAAGGTTTATTAAATCATGTACGTCATGAACAGCTTGTGTTACTTGACCCATTTTTTGGACCTGTGTTGTTAGTTGCCAGCACAAATTCCCTCTTCTCCAATGTTTAGCATTGTTGCAAAACATAGGTTGTAAATTATTATAGCCATTCAATCCAATGCTTCCTTCTTAGTGTTTATGAAAGTAAAGGCAAACTAGTGAAGCAACACAGAACAGATGCTCGTGGTTATCTTCAGACAATGGAGACTACAAGGCTGTCATTCATGGTAGCATCTCTGTATGAGGTAAGGAGATTAGATTGCCAGGCATTCAGGATGTCCAAGTGTTGTGTGGTGTGTTTTACAGATACAGTCAAAGTTCTAGAACTTTATAAAAATATATTTATTGCATTCTTTGGAAATGTGTACACCTAGGTTACTTCATAGCTTCCTAAGGTACTGTTTGAGTACTTCATAGCTTCTTAGAGTACTTCCTGGGTACCGTTGAGCAGGAGGTCAGGAGACAATGTTTTAGTTTTCATCCTTTTCTTGGATTGTCTCCTGACCTCCTACTAAACAGACAAGAACCAAAAAGTACCCAGCCATCCTTCCAGAAAGTCCATCTGAGCCATAGTACATTTCTCAAAAAATATAAAATATTGAGTTAATGACTACAGCTGCAGGAAAGTTGAATTCTAGCCAGTTTATGTCAATAAATAATAATAAAAAATGTGGACTTGAAAAGGGACATCCAATCTCACTTCCTACAGAGCCATAGAATTAAGTACATACAAACTATGTCTCTCAAAGGCATTATTATTAATATAAAGCTTTGGACTGTGATAAAAAATAAATTGCACCTTCAGGCCACCAACCGAGACCAGGAGGGATCCAACAGACAATAATGCCAGAAGTGTTGATAACATAAGAAATACATGCAATATTTGCAATTCTGATACAACAGGATACGTTACTTGAACATTCAATCACAACTCAGCTATTTCTTACTTGTATTCAAACAAGTATCCTATTGATGGGGTGAAAAGCTCACGTATTGCTACTTATCACATTGTAAGTGGCAAAGGCTGCAATCCTGCCCACAGACTACTATTGACTTCAGTTGAAATGAGTAGCCTACTTGTGTGCCAAACTGCAATTATGTTCCATTAAAATTAATAAGAATTTTCCTGTGTGTTTCTAAGCAAGAAAAATTCTCTATGAAAAGAAGTCACATAAAGCTACAATTAGGGGATATTACCATTAAAAACAGGGTATTGGGGCCATTTCCAGGTTTGGGGGTGGGGTGGGCAGACAGTTCCCAAGGGCCCCCTCCCTTCCTATGCTCATCCCCAGACCCTCCTCTCACACACTCCTTCTTTCCCACCCATCCACATGCACTTGCCTGTATCCTTCTACTCCTTAACAAGCCCACTGACTGCCAATGTTCACAGCTGCCTCCTGCCCATTCCCCAGTAGCACTAACAATGCAAGCATCTGGGACCATGGGTGGTTGAGCAGAAGTAAGTGAGTGGGCGTGGATGTGTGTGTATGACAGTAGTGGGCTGTGCCAGAAGATCTGGCAGCTGTCCCACCTCAAGGTATGCTGATCCTCAGCCACCACACAAGCACACAACACGACACACATGCCCATCCCCATGCAGCAAAGTAGTAGGGCCTGGGGACTGGGTAAGCTGACAAACCAGGTAGGGTGGGGAAGTGTTTCATCACCCGCACAGATGGTTCCGTGGGGACGTTATGGGTTCCCAGCCGTATAAGGGGTATAAGGTGGTTCCCATGAAAGCCTTGCACTTCAGGGATCAGACAGTGCCTTTGAAGGATCATCTTTCAGCAGCAACTAGGGATAAGATTTGCAGTATGTAGATGTGTTTACTCTGTTATTTAGGGAACTGGAGAAGAAGGATAAGGAGGACTTGGAGAAAAGGGACAAGGGAAAGCTTAAAAGGCATAGGGTTGATAGGATGTGAGCTAACTGGTTGCCTGGATTTTTAATTTATGCTGGTGTGGTGGTCTGGTCCCAGCCTTGGCTGGCTGAGTCTTTATTTCAGTACTTGGACATAGTTTATTGGGGTATTTGGATTTTGGTGGCCTGGCATGGCTCCAGTACAACGAGGAGTTATATTTAAGGGCAGGCATGAACACTTCCTTATGCTGGGATCAGATTCAGCCACATTTGTGAATGCAGGTTATGTCACCTGTGAGGTCACATAGTACAGATTGGTCTAACAGTGGGCGCATAGTGCATCAGCTCCCAGTAGTTCAGGTTCCCATGCCTAATTAGTGCAGGCTGGTCAACAGTTGCTGTTTTGCTGGGAGTTTACCTCACAAGGGGCATGTGGTTGTAGGCCCTGCAAATTTTGACATGAGTGCTCTCTGCATGCAAGCCCCCATGTCTGATATGCCCTAGGTCAAAACCCAAGACAGGGTTTTTGCATCTCATGTTTGGGACCAAGGAAGCCCTTCTGGGCTGACAATTTATGCTTAGTTAAGGGGCTGGAGCAGGTGGTTTGGACTAAGATTGAGAAAGAGTGTAGGGAAGGAAGAGTTTTGAGGCCCTTCCCTTCACCACCGGTGCCTAACTTACGTGTCTCCCTGCTTGGCATAGTGCCTAAGAAAGTACCAGGGGGGATACCACTTCATACATCATTTATCCTCTCCCAGGGGTGAGTTGGTGAATAAAGTGGTACCGGAGCACTTGTGCTTGGTCCACTACACATTGTTTGAATGCCATGTGACACTGCAGTGTGGGTGCCACTGCCGAGTTGACCAAGTGTGATATTAAATCTGCATTCTCTCTCCTTCATGTCCACACCTCTGACTTTGAGTAATTGGGTTTTCCTTTTGAAGGGCAATTTTATTTAGATAGGGCACTGCCCATGGGATGTTTCAAATGCTGTTTCATGCACAGCATTTGAACATTTTAGTTTCTTCTTGGAGTGGGTGCTGCACTATCGGACAGGATTGGTTGATACTGTCCATTACTTGGATGATTTTTATAGATAGACCTGTGTGGCACAGGACAGTGCATAAAGTTGTTGGATAGTTTTATTGCTTTGGCAAAGTAATTGGGGTTCCATTGGCCCATGAAAAAAGAGTTACTTTTTCCCCACCATAGAGAACAATGGAGGGAATAGGGGCAACCTGTTTGGGGGCCCATAGAATTGGACCCCCCCTGGTCCAATGTTCTTGAAACTTGGTGGGTATCTTGGGGAGAGGCTTCATCAGCTACCCTGTGAGTTTGAAGCCTCTCCCTCAGACCCCCTACCCTCCAACCCCCAGAATATGCCCTATGTTTTTGCCATTGACTTCAATGGCCCATAGGATATAATGGAGCTGAAATTGACACTTGGCTGCCTGAAAGACTCCCGGGGATGCTGGCTGGGGGCGGGGCTTGGCTCCTGAGCTCCTGGAGCCCCCCCAAAAGACCGCTGACCTCCAGTGTGTGTACATGCTAAAAGGAAAACAGGATGTGCTTGAGACTAATTTGGATTATTTTAGCTGGTGCCAATCATGTTTTCAAGATGATCCAGTTTGCATAAACAAAGGAAGGGGGGAATTACACCATCTGAATTAATTTAATTTACTCCATTTTAATTTCTATTTTAAAATACTCCTTGCACATTTGGGGCTCTGCCACCATTCCTTAAAACAATTTATAATCTCTCTATTCCATTTTAGTTTTTGTCCTAAACATTCACCCTAATTTAAAGAGTTCTAGAGAACTTGAAAGCTTGCACAATGTCTTATGACATGCTTGTCCTAATAAAGAGGTATCACAAGACTTTTGTTTTTGGAATGTCTGTGAACCAGCCTGTCTACTTGCAGCATTTGTTTCACTTTATGTATGCATTACAAAATAGAAATAACTCATGGCCCTCCTTCCCCATTCCTTGATAACACAATCATCTTTATCTACAGTGTTTATTCTGTGAACACCTCGAACTATAAAACATCTACATTTCTGAGATACACTTTAATGATACTGCTCACTTAGCCACTGGCCCTGAGCAATGATTCCGAGACATAACAAAAGCTAATAAAACTAAATGGCATTTATAGGGATGCCAAAGCTCCCCAGACCTCCTCCTGGCATCCTGGCACTTTGCCTAACAGCACCTCAGGAGCCGGTGGGAGAAAATGGAGCGTGTGCCTGTGCATTGATGTCATTTCGAGCAAAAATTGGAACTGTCACAGCGGACCCTCTAGAATTTACCCCCCCCCCAAAAAAAGGATCTATAGTAAAACTGTAGTTTCTGTAAATTCTACTGTGTCTAGTGACATCACTTCTAGTTTATACTGTACCAGGCCCCACCCCCAATTTATCCTGGCATTTAACAGGATGGGGAGAGGAATAGTCCAGTCCCATTTGTCATTTGAAACTGGACTGTGAGTCTGACAGACCTATACACATTAAGAAAGCAGTTCTTGAACATATAAATGAAATGCAGTGTGTGACTCCCATATGTCCATAAAATGGAGCAGCAGAGATATATGGAGGCCAGCAGTTGCCTGCATTAAAGTAGAAATAAACTACTGCTTAAAAAGTGGAATTAAACTACACACCCAGTTGTCTTACATTAGGTTCTGGCAATAGAATCCCCCCCCCCAATACACATTAAGAGCAAAGTAATCCTCAACGTATGATTAAAGCATGCATTAGAGCAAAGTTTAATTAATTGACGTTTCTTCATTCTAGTGCCAGCCTTAGAAGTCACGTGACTGGGATTCTGGGAACACTTATTTAAATGTGACAGCTCCAAGATCTTAAGTGACTTCAAAATTTAAGGTGGAGGGTTCTGGTGCTTCAAGAACTGTATTTTTCCTTTTATGAATGTAAGTCTTTCCTAAAACACCAGAGCAGCTCATAGTTGATGGAGAGGGTACAGATGACCTTCAAATACTTCAAAATTTATAAAGGGGTGTATATTTTTGTGCAATTTTTAAAATAAAGGTCAATACAAATCAGTCCACTCATCACCGCTATTTCTCTGCCCTCAAAATCAGTTTTATCCTGTTGCGTTGGTAGTTCAGTGTGAGCAGTCAGCCTCTAATAAAAGAGAGATATATCATAGATGTAAAGAAAAATAGCTGTAATAACAGTTCTTCAATACTACTTACTTCTCTCTTAACCTCCTCCTTTCAAACCTTTCCATGCTCTGGTGCCCATATGGCTCTTACCCTAGAATTAGCTACCAGAAACGTATTGACATCAAACATTGCCTCAAAGTAGCACTCTGCCGCGGCGGCTGAAAGATTCACAGATAACTCCTCTAATGAGATTGTCAGCCTCCTGTTTATTAAAAATCTACCTCCTCAGCCTGTCACTCCCAAATACTTGAAGGAATAATCTGTCACCATCACTATACAAGTTTTAACTAAATTAACCTTTATAGGCAGATTACAGGGGAGTGTATTGATCATGGAATCATTTGCCCGAGGCACTGGCATATTGATGACTGCTGCTGGTCCTCTTAAGAGGAGGAGAGAGGAGAGGAGGAGACTGGATTTATACCCTGCGCTTCACTACCCAAAGGTGTCTCAGAGCGGCTTACAAACGCCTTTCCCTTCCCCTCCCCACAACAGACACCCTGTGAGGTAGGTGGGGCTGAGAGAGCTCTAACAGAAACTGCTCTTTTTCAAGGACAGCTCTTATCAGAACTATGGCTTACCCAAGGTCATCCAGCAGGTGCAAGTGGAGGAGTGGGGAATCCGGTTCTCCCAGATTAGAGTCCGCGCACTTAACCACTACACCAAACTGGCTCCATTTAGCAATGGATGATGGTTATCCCTATGAAGGAAAGCAGTGGGGGGGGGCAGACTATCCAGAGGAACTTGAGAAAGAAACAACAAGCTGACACAAAGTGGCTTGTGCACAGAAGCACACCGCCCAATATTGAGAATAATCATTGCAATGATTTTTATGTCATAGGATCTCACAGTTTGCACCTAATGAGCCTTTTTGGAAGTTGAAATGCTGAAGAACACACCATTATGGCCTCATTTAGTTCAAATATCTTGAATATTAACATGGCCATCTTCCAAGACTCACAGTGCCTCCGTAGTTCACCCCATGCTCTGAGGCTGTTGTTTGGACAAGGGAATGTCCAATCGTTGAGCCCCTATAAGATTCTGTTTACACGATCAGGCATATAGCTGATATAAGAGTACAAAATGGTTTCTTACAATAGCAGAAGAAATTTAATTCAAACCAGCTGGAGCAGGCATTCTGGCTCCCTGAGCAAGTGATGAGTTATTGCACTAGTCAAGAACAGCGGCAGCACTTTACATAGTAGAGGGTGCTCCGCTGCCTACAGGATCCTCATGCTTTGGGACCTTATTGTCCATTGCTGTATAGAAGGGTTTTCTTCACAAGCACTGTAGGGTTGCCCACCCCACCCTAGCTGTCAGGTACAGGAGGAGTGTGCTTCATTTGGAATGCTATTTGCTTGCTGAGGCAAGTGAGGAAACTGAACCATTTCAGTAATGACACCTTGCCTGTGGAACTCCTGTTCCCTTGAGGCTCGCTTGGTGCTTACCCTCCTAGGCCAAAATATTTCCTTTTCCCTAAGCTTGTGCCTAAGTAGCTGATCTTTTTAATTGTTTTACAGTCTGTTTCCAGCATGAGGATTGTTTTGTGAGAATAATTTACCCTGCTTTTATGCTCTGACCATTTTAATATTTCCTTCATTTTTAACAATTTCATATTGTTTATTATGTTTTACTTTGTAAACTGCCTTGAGCGGGATCTTTGAATAGGCAGTATACATGGGCTGTGTGTGTGTGTGTAGGACTAGGGTACCAAATCCCAGCTCTTGACAGTGTGCCCTGAACATCAGCGCTGACTGTCAAGAGTCTGTGCATGACCTTGGATGCCTCCCTTTCAATGGAGGCCCAGATCACAAATATGGCTAGACTGGTGTTTTTCCATCTCTACCAGGTTAAGCAATTGGTGCCCTTCCTATCTCACCCCTATCTAGCCGCAGTGATCCATGCAATGGTCACCTCCAGAAAGATTACTGTAACTTGCTCTACACAGGGCTACCCTTGAGGCTGACCTGGAAACTCCAGCTGGCCCAGCATGCAGTGGTGCGTGTTCTTAAGGGAACCCCATTTAGAGCCTATATTCAGGTCAAATACTGGATCAGGTTCAAGGTTTTGGTATTAACTTTAAAGCCCTAAACAGTCTGGGGCCTGAGTATGTGTGGGACCACCTTTCCTAGTACACCTTTCAAAGAACATTATGCAACTTACTGGTGATCCCTGGCCTAAAAGTATCCAGCTGTCCTCAGCCTTTTTCAGCCCTGACCCCAGCCTGTTGGAACTCTCTGCTGAGTGAGGATCTGATGCAGTTCTGCAGAGCCTGTAAGACAGAGATGTTCTGCCAGGCCTATGGTTGAGGACAGCAACGGTTTCCATCTAGGCTGGCCTCTCTCCCTTCCTTCCCCCTCGTGTCTCTTTCCCCTTCCCCAGTTGGTTATTCTCTATTTACCATTCTGTATGATATTTAGTCTACCCTGGATAATGGGCACTATGTCATGCTTCCCTTTTTATGTACTAATTTTAGTGGTTGTCAGTAATATTGCACGAGTTGTTTTAATCATTTTAAAATTATCAGTATCATTTACATGGATATTGTCACCTGTTCTGAGCCCTGCTGTGCAAGGGCGGGCAGGCTATAAATCTAATAAATAAATAAATATACATTTTCTAAACAAGCAAATCTTAGTGATTAGTGATGAGTAATAAAATTATCAATTTTTGGTGATATATGAAACCATTCAGACCTGGTCATTATTCTGGTGGCTGACTGTCTGGTAAAAAATTCAAACAAAATTAGAGGGAGGGAGGAAAAAGAATATTACTCAGCACATACATATGTGACTGGGAAATATATCAATCAGTAGAATTACACACAAATATACATTTCTACATAAGCTGGTGACACTGCAGACAGGAAGAGGGAGGCAAACACCACATCCTTCCTTCGTGATAGACGGCATCTGTTGCTATTGAAGCAGAAGAAACAATTTTGCTGGAATAGGACTGGCAGCAGTGCAGTCTTGGAAGGAGGATGATAGAGGACAATGCCACACAGTTTCCCTGGTGATAGGCAATACCTGTCATGCCTTCTTAGTGTGTATGACTGCACTTCAATTACTAATACAAAGACAGATGGACAGGCACAAAACAAATGTCTTTGTTTGTTTGTTTGTTTGTTTGTTTGACTTATAGCCCTCCCTCCCCTGTACAACAGGGCTCAGAACGGGATACACCATTATTTAAAACATGCAAACAATTAAAACATCAAATAATTATATAACACTATTAATACAATAAAATAGCAACTCTGACACAGCTAATATATGGCATGAAAATCCTGGGAGGGGTCCTGAGGTCCACCCAATGTGCAGAAAAGGGGAGAGGGAAAAAGGGGGGAGGAGAAAGGGAGGCCAATCTAAGATGGACAAACCATAGTTGTCTTCAACTGTAGGTCTGGTGGAACAAGTCAGTTCTACAGGCTCTGCAGAACTGCAACAGATCTTGCAGGGCTCAGATCTTACCCAGCAGAGCATTCCACCAGGCCGGGGCCAGGACTGAAAAGGCTCTAGTTCTGGTTGAGGACAGCTGGACATTCTTTGGGCCAGGGATCACCAGGAGATTGTTATGACTGGAGTGTAGTGCTCTTTGGGAGCGTACCAGGAGAGGCAATCCAGAAGATATGTTGGTACCAGACCATTTAGGGCTTTAAAGGTTAACACCAAAACTTTAAACCTGATCCGGTATTCAATCTGGAGCCAGTGCAGCTGGTGGAACACCATTTGGATATGGGCTCTGAAAGGTGTTCCAGTGAGAACACACACAGCTGCATTCTGGACCAGCTGTAGTTTCCAGGTTAGTCTCAAAGGTGGCCCTGTGTTGAGTGAGTTACATTAGACTAACCTGGAGGTGATTGTTCCATGAGATGCAAATGATCAGGAATAAGAATAGAGCTGAAGTTTCTGGACACCTTTAACTTCCCTTAAAAAATCTGCATAGTAGACTGGGAAAGATTAGCCCTTTCCCCTGTGCTAGTTGCCTGATACAATATTTTTCCTGGTACTACTATTGCACTTGTAAGGGAGGAAGAGTGGTAAACTTTCATTCACTTGTAAAGAAAAAAAGAATACAGGGTAACGGACTCCTATGTCTTACCATTTAATGCTCCATTTTTTTCCAGTATTGTTTTGTCCAGCTTCACTCACTGCTATTATCAATATGGCTGCTTCAAGAATCAGAGCAGAGTACGTTCAGGCATGGGGACTGGGAGAATTCTGCTCCCTTTCCTCAGTGTACTCTTGCCCCAGTACCCAAATGAAGACTTGAGACAACAGTGTAGCTTTAACCTGAACCAACTTTGCAAATGAGAATTTCAGTTGCTACAAAAAGAAGAAACTTTCTCATATTTGTCTGACTTGGGTGTGGAGGAAGGATCCTTTGTGTGAGAGGCACAGTCCTGGAGAATGTCATTCCAATCAAATGGGTGGGAATGTTCCAGCAGGAAATGTGTTTCCCACTGAAACCAATAGAAATCAAAATTGAATATGATAAAGAAAAACAAACATAGGCGATAACAGCAGGAATAAAAAAGTAAAACTAAAATGAACCTGGAACATTTTGTGCACAGTCATTTCCCCCCACCCCCGCTCTTTGTTTACATTTTAAAAGGGGCAAGCACTGAAATTATGTTAGTGCAGATTTCATTTCTAACAAAGAACGTGTGCATTTTGTATCCCACTGAACACAACCAAGTGGAAGAAAGTGACATGAGATTCAGACTTTTGGATTCTGTATTAGAGAATATGTCAGAGCAGCACAATGAAGCTGGGAGGAAGCTGTTTGTTTTATTAAGAGATAAGCATTCAAAAGTTGGCACCTTGACTGGAGAACCTTTCTACAGTTTGTCTGAGCAATTCAAGCTACAATGAATGGTGAGGGGGCACTGATAAAGTTTCCGGATGGTTTAATTATAGTAAAGAATCAGTATGAGAGAATCGGGAAGGATAAAACTGATTACTGTCACCTGGAAGGGCTACAACAGAAAACAAAGTGTCTGTGTATGTTTCTCTAAGCTGCCAAGTACATTAGTTAGAACTGACTTCAAGTTCTTTAAAGGCAGTAACTTTTTAGGGGCATTGTGTCCACTACACAAGCACTAGATAAAGTAGACCATTTTCTAGTAGGTGCAATGCTTCACCCTCATTACCCATTCATGCAAAAGGACTACTATGCAAAATGTACAGTGTACTTTGTCACTTGGGCTGTAGCAATAAAAGAAACAGAGCTACATTTCCAAGTTAAAAATCCAAGGGAAATAAAAATGAGAATTAAAAAAAATACTAAACTGCTGTGCAGAACACACATTCTGGTTAAACTTGGCAGATTCCCCAGGTTGTGTTTTTCCTCTTCTTATACAAAGGCATTACATACTGCTATTTTAATTGGTTAATATCTGTTTTATAGCAGTAAAAGTAAATGGAAAAGAATTCTGATTCTGTAATTACTACTCACACAAACAGTATATAATGTCCAGGGAGCTGACTTTGCTCGATATCTAACAGAATGAAAAGCACATTGACACTGTAAGCAAATTAGGGTCACTGTGCTTGATATACCAATATACTTTAAAAGGAAATTATGTGAAAAAGAAATGTAACGTTAATAAAAGTTTTCACTGAAAAAGTAGCTGGCGGCACTGATAACAGTAAAAATGAATGCTGATGAACTCTGTCAAGAAGTTGAATACTGTCTTTATCACTTACAATCTGTAGCACTTTATAAAGCTAATTTCTTTATCAAGAAGTTCAATACCATCTCCCCCATGTCTTAATAAGGATTAGAGAGTTTGTACTCATGGGTGCTAACCTTTGCTATCTTAAGATAGCTTCCCTGGGAGTAAATGCTATCAAATATAATGGAACTTATTAGGGATGGGCACAAACTGGAAAAATATGGTTTGGTTCGTGGTTCATGGTGGACCTACAAACTGAATAAGGGACTGTCAAGGACAAAAAAACACTCATACAAACTGAACCAGTTCAGGAAGTTCATGATGTTGTAGAATGCCCCCAGTGTGCTAGAGACATCAAACTCACAGTGATCTCTGGCTGATGCTCGTTTAACTGACCTCCAAGTTTTGTTAATAATTGGATTTACGGGATCCAAGTTATGCCCCCCCCCAAATGGTGCCCCCCCAGGGAAGTGCTTTCTGGGAAAATGAGGTGCAGATTCAGGAGGTTCGGGAGTGTATTGAATGGCCCCCAGATATGCTAGAGAAACCAAACTCACAGCACATTTCTGGCTGACTCTCCTCTACCTTCCCTCCACGATTGGTGAGGATTGGATTTAAGGGGTCTGAGTTATGTCCCTCAAAGAAGGTGCCCCATATGCCATTGTTTCCAATGGAGGAGGAAAAAACAGCAAACAAAGCAAGGGCAGAAGCCCAGCAAAACAGAAACAGAATCAAAGTCTTCAAGAATCTCTGCAGTAGAAACTGAAGATGGGCAGGCATTTTTGCCAACTCAGCAGAACTAGGACAATGTGTCCTGAGACCATCTGAGATCCAAACCAGCACACAATGGCATATGTAGACATGGTAACTCCAAGCCCTGAGACATATGTAGATGCAGTGGCTCCAAGCCCTGAGAAGCAAGTAGACATGATGGCTTGAAAGCCCTGAAGAAGTAGTTAGACCTGGTGGCTCGAAGCTCTGAGAAGGAAGTAGACATGGTGGGTGAAAAACCCTGAGAAGGAAATAGATGTGGTGATTTGAAAGCCCTGAGAAATGGTTAGACATGGTGGCTCAAAGCCCTGAGAAGAAAGTAGACATGGTGGCTCGAAAGCCCTGAGTCCACTCCTCACACCCAAACCCCAAAGCATGCAATGACATATGTAAACATGGCCGGAAGCCCTGAGAGGTGTTTTAACGACTCCGCACCTGGGTCCAGAGTGCACCCAGCTGCTCAAAGCTTCCCCCCCACAGCTGAAACATGCAGCCAATATCCAAAAGACAGATGGAAAGACAGGCACCCCCAGGCTTTTGATGGGGGCTCCCCCAAAGTACCCCACAGCAGCAGGGAAGGTATAAAGGTACCTGAAATGTTCCCACAGGTTGCACTGGAGATGGGGGCCCATAATTTGAACAGATGGGACTAGGCACAGCTGCTTTCTGGCACCAGGCTAGAAGGCAGGCCTGTAACCAGCATTTTGTGGCTTGTGGGGCAATTTTTTTTTCTGGTGGGGCTGACGTTCTCAGTGCAGAAAGAAAAGCCATTTAGCCAATAGAAATCTGTTACCAGGATAGCTCTCTAAATTGCAAGCTGTCAACCACTTTAGATGATAGTTCCCAGCTGCTGCAAGTTAATCACTTCTGCTAGCCTAAGCAACAGTTCTGATAACAAGCCAGCAGGAGGGGGTGATAACTCCTATAGTCAAGAAAGCTAACACTTAGGCAGAAAAAATTCTCTTAAAGGAGACCAGTTTCTTGATATGGAGTTATAAGGGATCCTAGAGGTCACCTACTCCAACCTCCTTGCTCAGTATGGGAATTAGTCAACTACAGCACCCCATTCTGCTTAAAGGAGTGCACAGCTTTAAAAAAAGTTTAAATGATTGAAAAAAGCATTTACAAGAGGAATTCTTGAGGGGTTATGATTTTAAGAACCGGAGCAGAGCCCCCAAAAGCCCCACTGTAGCTATGTGCCTGCTGGGAGGTGCCAGAGGGGGGATGTACTTGGGGCAGCAGGAGGGAGTAGGGCAGCTGGAGAAAGAGGGATTTGGGACCTGGCAGGGAAGATGCTTCCCTCCCCCCAGTCTCTGGACTACTGCTGTCAGAGGATTCCTTTCCAAAGAGTTCTAACTGCTGGTGTCTGAAATTTGCTAATGCTTCTGTTTTCTCTTGGAAAAGTCCCAAGGAGAGAGCAGGGGAAGAAAGCTCCAAGATGTCCTGAAGCAACAGTACTCGGGTGGGGGGGGACTGGTTTTCATACTGGGGGAGAGACCTCTGGTGCTCTGTGGAGGGAGGGCTTCTTCCCCCCATGACAAGGACCCTGTCAACACACTTTCACCCTCATGGTGTTCACTAGCCCCTGTGCTCGACATGAGCATAGGAACAAGATGCCAATCTGATCCCTGAATCAAGAAACTTCTCAAGCCCCAATTGTGGACAACAGATGGGATCCCTAGCAGGAGGGGGGTAAAGAATAGAAAGGCACCCAATAGCTAAGTCCCTGTGCCTGGCGTGAGAGCAGGAACAAGGTGCCAATCTGATCCCTGATGCCAGAAACCTCCCAAACCCTGATGGCAGATAGCAGATGAGACCATTAGCAGAAGTGGGAAGAAAGGCACCCAATAGCTAAGCCCTGTACTCAGTGTGAGCGCAGGAACAAGATGCCAACCCAATCCCTGATACCAGAAATCTCCCAAACCCTGATGGCAGACAAGATCACGAGCAGGATGCGGGCAGGGAGGAATATAAAGACACCCAATAGCTAAGCCCTTGTGCTCTGCATGAGTGCAGGACCCGATGCCAATCCAATCCCTGATTCTAGAAACCTCCCCAAACCCACTGACAGGCAGCAGAGGAGATCACTAGCAGAAGGGGGAAGGAATAGAAAAGCACCCAATAGCTAAGTCCCTGTGCTCAGCATGAGCACAAAAAGAACAGACCCAGATTCCTGGTTCCAGAAAAATCCCTGTTGTGTACTAGCTAAACCGCACACGCGGTAGGGTAGCCACATGGCCTGACTGCCTAGTGGAGCTTCACTATCAGAGACAATAGAGTCCTAGGCTCCGAAAACCAGCCAACCGGCAAACAGGGATCCAAGGGGAAAAAAGCTGTAAGATCCTAACTCTTGTATATAGCCTGTCACAGGTGTGGGTGTGTGAAATGGGTGTGTTTGTAAAGGGACATAAAAGCGAGCTGGTGACTGTAGCCTTATGTTTTGCTGAAATCACTAAGTAAATGGTATGAGCTGAACCCACCATATGTGTCAGTCTCCATACGTTTCAATCCCCAAACCCCCACAGCAGATAGCAGAGGAGATCACTTGCAGGAGAGGTGGAAGGGAGGGAAGGGACAGTAGCTAAGCCCCTGTGCTGGACATCAGTGCCCAGCAGAGACCACTGCACCCTAATCCCAAACCCCAGCAACAGAAAGGAGATCAAGTAAACAGAAGGCAAAGCAATGAGTCAGCTCTGCTAGCTCCATGCCTCTTTTTCACTTCACCAGCCAACAAAAGACAGGGAGGGAGGAGAGCTCACTCAGTATATAGCCTTCTGAGCCCATA
Organism: Gekko gecko; assembly: GCA_029375565.1. Classification (NCBI taxonomy): domain Eukaryota; kingdom Metazoa; phylum Chordata; class Lepidosauria; order Squamata; family Gekkonidae; genus Gekko; species Gekko gecko. The sequence continues at coordinate 55,421,029 of JAPDNY010000003.1, read as the reverse complement.
ACGCTGTTATTGGCAGCCAGCAGCCTGCTAATCTTTGGAAGGCTCCTATTGGTGTTTCCAAGGCTGGAGAATACCACTCCTACTGTTGCCTTGGAGTTTTGTAAACAGTTTAATTAATTGGCATCGTTCTTTCTCTGCTCACAAACCGTGCTTAAAGTTCATGGGAATTTGTTTCAGTATACAGACATCACTTCATAAATCACAAACTGGCCAAAATTCATGACAAACTTTAGTTCATGAGCCAGTTTGTGCCCTTGCCTAGAACTTGCTTTTGAGTATGCCTGCTAACTCCCAAAAGCTTGGATATTTCACCTATAATAAATGATAAATAGTTCAGCAGATTTGTAGACTTGAGTGGAAAACACACAAATGCCTTTTAGAAAGCAATAACACAGTTCGCAACTTGCAAGACAAAGCCTTTAGCCTAATACATTCTTAAATCTGCCAGCCTGTATCTAATCTGTAATAGTTTATGACAATGGTACCCCTCACATCATGAAAGAAGAAATGTTTATGGATTTTGAATCGCTTCATAGCACACTGACCTTTCCTCAAACATTCCTGATACTTGTAAGTTCACTGACAAACTATAGGTGCTGATAACAATTCTGTATGAACCCCTATTTCCCTGCCATTCTCTCCACTCTTCCTTTTCTTTCCCTTCTGTTCTTTTAAAGCGTTTTTCCTTGACACTTCCAATCCTGCAATTATTTACAGTGGCCCTCTTTTTTGCCTCCAGCTTTTTCCCCAGTGTCTTTCAAAGCAGTTCACATCATAACTGTGTTTCTAAGAGCATTGGGGGCACCAAACAAAGGAAAAGGCATGATACAGCAAGAAAACACCACAAACAATAATTGGAACAAAACAGGCCTCAGCTTTTATAGATTACAGCATTCAGACCATTTGGTGCAGCACAGGGCAGGATCCAAGTATTGTGCGATCCACTGTCAGCCAATGAACCCATCCCACCCTGCATACTGGGAAAACCAGGAGTGACAAGATGATGGTGCCACAAAGGCTGAAGCCCCTGCACAGAACCCTTGCCACCTGGGAGTGGAGCCAGGAAATCGCCCCCGAGCTGGGCATGCTGCTAAATTACTCGACCCCCAATACTCCATAAGAGGGGGCTCCACCTGGGGACATGGATGTGCAGGCATAGCCTCCCCACAAAAAGGATCTGGACCAATGCCTAAAACCATCTCAAAGCTGTGAGAAAGCAATACGGGTAAACTGTAAAACAAGTAAACAAACACAAACAAAAAAGGGGAGGGAGAGGGTGTCTGAGGCCGCAAGAGGAGGGTGATTGCCCAGCTGCAGGGCTTTAAATAAGTCAAGGAGCAGGGCCAAGCAACACAAAGGCTCACCCAGGACCATCCCCATCCAGCCCAAGGGGAGAAACCAGCCAAACCACTGGAGACTGGCCAGCAGCCCAACCCTGCCACCCAGAGGCTCCCAAACTGCCATGGACCAGCTGGAGCCAGCTGTGGTGGTACACATGGCCTCCTTCCCCAACCAGAGCCCCAAGTTCTGTGGCTACAAAAGCAGCCACCAGTAAGTTGGTGGTCGTGGCATAGCCATAGTCCCAAACAGTTAGATATCTGTGTGAAATCAGCCATCACAGATTAATCAGTGTATTGGTATTATATATAACATGTACTTTCAACAAGAATGTTAATTTCCACAGTTCTTTGAAAATCTGCAAATCTGACTTAACAGTTATTTGAAAATACATAAAGCATTTACATTGTTTTAATGCTTAGGTCCTTCCGCGGTTGTCTTTATTTCAGTTTGACTTCCTCAATTGTCACAAGTGCCATTTAATAGAATTGGCTGTGTCAACCCATGTAATTCTTTTGTAGCATCCATGCCACCATCATACAAGAGACGGTATCATGAATGAGGATTGGGGACAAGTGAGGCCCTCGAGAAGGAATGACCCATAAGCAGAAGAAGTATGTGTATCTTCTGTGAATGGAAGATACCTCCATGAGACGAGTACCTTTATATCAAACCCCAAAACAGCAATAGGAATAAAAATGTTGCCCAATGTGACCTGGATCCAAAGAACTGCAATTAGACCAGAGTGCCAACAAAGGCAAAAAGAAAACAACTTGGCCTTAGCAGTTTTACAACTTTTCTGTTTATCCACTGATTTCCTTTCTCTAGAGGTCTTTTGGTCTAAGTTCAAGGCTTCTCTTTCATCAGTGTCTTTACCTAGTTTGGTTTCCTCTCATCTTTTCCCTCCCTAACTTATATATGACACTGTAGCTTTACTGATACTCCTCTTATCTATTCCAACCACTTCTGCAGCATTTGGAGATTTCTTTTCTTCCCTGATCCTACCATCTGGAGGTGTCCCAGAAGACTCTCCAAACACCACACTGATGGAACTCTTGACTTCGGGGAAGTTAATTCTTGTTTATACTGTTCTAATTGAGAAGAAAATCACAGGTGCAGCGGGCACCCTGAGTCCCCCTTGTTCTTTAGTCTTGTTGTGAAGCCAGAGCATGTACCTCTAAAATCTGTATGACACGCCATCTGTTTCAGATGACTGGATTGTGTCTCCAAATCCCCTTCTCTGTGACAATTTGTGTTGAATAAAGAACTTAGTGGAAAGTGTGATGACATGCTGTTTTGTCACTGGGAAACAGTCATTTATAGCTCAATTAGATATCCAGTCTTTTGACATTCTAACATTTCTTGTATAACATTTTGTATCATTTTGCATTTGTGTTATGCACAAAAACGTCTGTTATCGGTTCCACAGAGTCAACAAATTAACAATTAATCTCAGAAATTTTGCACCTTACTCATCCACTTACTTGAAAAGAAATAAAAATCAAACTCAATGGGAAAAAATGTTCATCACAGGAGTCCACACTGGAAGAATATCATGAGCTGTATGGCTGTGACTAATTTGCATATACTTAGCATGTATGATTAATTAGCAGGACTGAGGGCAAGTATGATCTCACCCATAGGTCCTGGTCATGGAACTGAGAGAGTAGGAGCTTATCAAGGGGCTGAAGATTAGAATTTGAGCACATGAGCCCAAGTTTGGGAGCACGTCTAAGCAGATGTATGCAGTAGTATATCCCATTTTATTCAATGGGGCTTACTCACAGAAAAGCATTCTCTGGTTTGCAGCTTTCAGTTCTTAGCTATATTTTTTTAAAAATTGTTCCTGATAAAGTGATGAGGCTTGCTGACTGACATCCCAAAGACTCCGCCAGTCTGGTTTGACAGAACTGTTTTAGATGGACAAGGTGTCTATTTCAGTATCAGGCATTTCTTAATATTTTGTCCTCATATCCCAGGTCTGCTGTGAGAAGTAGAGGTCTTTCAAGTACTTTTAACAAACATGATTACAGTGATAATATTAGTGCCACTTGAAATGTACTGTAGAAAATAACTAAACAAACAAACAATAGTGGTGCCAAGCCATAGCTGGTAGTCACATTGCATCTGTAACATGTCATTCTCACGTTGAAGTTGCTAATTTGCTTTTTCACTTCTAAAGAAGTGTGCCTAGAAATATAGCCCCTTACAGCAAAGGGGCGGGGGGGAAGGATTTGCTAGGAGTTCCTTCTACCTGACCCAACTAAATCTCCATATTTAAATTTTCCATGTAACATATAGTTAAAACCTTGACTGTAAAATGATGCTGCCTTATTTATGTATGCCTTTACCCTGAACTCCACTACATTTTTATTAGGTGGTAGTTCAGGCTGATATGTTTGTATTTCACATTTCACAGCCAACTTCTATTCCAGCACAGTACCAGATCTCTGCCTGTAAATAAACACAGCTCCCATAATTTTACAAAAGGGAAATGTGTCTGATCCAGATGTAGAGAGTAATAGGGCAATTATCACACAAGTGGCAATTTTCTGCAAGTTCCTCATTAACACAGCTATCAACTGCATATTAATAAAGTGGATTCTTGGCTTTGACTTAGATCATACTACAGAGGTTTGTTTTTTTAAGCAACCTTTAGATGCTTGCCATTTTCCATTTTCACATCTACACCTAACACTCAATATATTCTTGTATGTTACTTTTCTCTTTTCCAGATGAATGTTGAAGAAAAGTAGGGGATATATTGGAAAATAAATTATGAAATATTAAAGAGGCAAATGCATCCATTTTAAGTAATGTACTACAAGGATTGCTTAATATTTGCACAATGACTTTACTGGGACAAAGCATGTAATGCACAATTCTATGCAGAGATACTCCAGTCTAATCCCATTGGTTTTAATGGGTTTAGATTGACATAACTGTGCATAGGATAGTTCTGTTAGTCACTGATCTCCAATCAATGTTGCGGACGACTTACTAAGTGGTATACTGCATCTATTTAAGCAACAAAAAATAGAACATTCATTTTGATATAAATCCCAGCTTGCACAAATTCCTATTAGTTGTGAAGTCTGGAAGTGGAGGGGGGAGTCCAATTGAGCAATAATACTGCAGTCTGAGCCCATTGATTTCAATAGCTTTAGAAACTTTGCAAAGCCTTATAACTGTCAGACTCTTAGAAAGCAATCCCAAAGCAGATCTATTCAGAAGTAAGTCTCATTTTATCCAGTGAGGCTTACTTAGGAAATATGTTTAGGATTCAGTCTCCAAGTACGATAGATGTTATTCATTAAAATGTGCTCTTTGGATATTACTTTTCACTAGCTATGATTTTCAAAACTAGTGATTTAAATAGGCAAGGGAAATGAGCACACAGAAATAGGTGTCCGTTGACCCTTTGTTATCTAGTCCCTAAAAGTTATGACATGATCAGTGATGGGGAGAGAACCTGGATTCATATATTCAGATATTTATACCCTGCTTTTCTCCCCAGTGGGTACCTAAACTGGCTTCCAAAACCATGCCCCCATCCCATTTTATCCTTACCAAAAAAAAAAAAAAAGGTAGGCTCAGCTGAGAGTGACTGGCCCAGGGCCATCCAGTGTGCTTCCATTGTAGAGTAAGGATTCAAACCTGGATTCTTAGATGTTAGTCTGACACTCTAACCACTACATCATGCTGGTATGGACTCCACAAAAGAGATGGTTAGCAATGCAAGCTGTGAAAGTGGAAAGACCTGTTCCAAAGACTAGTTCTTCCCTTGGAGTGATCATCTCATAGTACCTGAGCTGACATCACTAACCCTCTTTTTTGGCACGGGGGGTTACCAGCCTCTATCAGCAGACCCCACCTACAGTGGCATGTCTGAATTTGGTCTGTAATTTCTGTAATTTATGGTCAGGATCTAAGGAACCATCTTAGGGGTGCTATATGGTGGGCGTTCTGATTTCTTTTTATTTGAAAAAGCAAATCCCTGCTCTGTATAATGACTATTTTTCAAAACTCTCACAATTTTTAAAGTCCAGAAGGGCAGCCGTGTTGGTCTGAAGCAGTAGAACAAGGTTTGAGTCCAGTGGCACTTTTAAGATCAACAAAGTTTTATTCAAGGTATGAGCCTTCATGTGCTATCTGTGCTATCTGTATTTGAGGAAGTGTTTGTGCAAAAGAAAGCTCATATCTAGAATAAACCTTTGTTGGTCTTAAAGATGCCACTGGATTCAATTTTTTGAAAGTCGTTCACCATACTAGTCTGAGATGGAGAGCCTGCTGCTTAAGAAACACAAGTTGAAAGCTTGCATGGGCATGTGGAATCACTTCCACAGTTCTTTAGATAATGAGCTACAGGTCTTTTCTCATGTTGTTTGCACAAATGTTAGAATGTGACTTCACTTTAATTTGGTCCTCTAGGATCTGTACCCTGAAAAAAACAAAACATAAAACTATGAATGTTGAATGAAATGTATTGATATGAGTGCCACAGAACAGTAAAGGGCAGAGTCTTCACGAGCCCTGGTTGGAAACATATTAATTCCCCTGGAAGTCATTTGCAACAAATTATGGCTGAGCTCAGACTGGCAGTTTGCAGTGGGAGCCAGTCATGGCAAAAAAGCCCCGGAACAAAGTGTTCTGGGTTTTCCCAGTCACATGGGACTGACAGATGCGGGAGCATGCCGGGAGGAGGAGTGCGGGAGCGTTCAGACTGCTGGCCTGGAGGTGCGGCTGTAAACAGCTTTTCCCTGGTAAATCGCCTGGGTGCCTATGTGTGTATGGGCACATGGGCGCATGAGCGCTCATGCGCCCATGCACTCATACACACATAGGCATCCAGTTGATTTGGGTACGATCCTGTTGCGTCGGCACCGCATTGGATGGTAGAGTGGAGCACAGCCAATCATGCGCACCTTATGCAGTAGAGCAGAACACAGCCAATCATATGTGCCGGGAGCAACACAGGTTGTTCCCGGCTTTTCGGCTGAGCATTCACACTTCCAGGAAGTGGACTGATGCGAGATAAAGGCACTCTCCAGGATTTGCTACCACTTGTAACAGGTATCTTTTTAACGCGGGAGCGAAGTGGAACAGCACGGGTTGCCTATGGGTGGGGAACGCCAGGCAGATGTGCCTGTGTGAACGCCCCCTTTAATCCGCTTGGGAAATGTGGCTGGAACGTGGCTATAGCAGGGCAAATTGCCAGTCTGAACTCAGCCTATAACACTTCAGTGATTCCCTGGATCAGTTTTCCTCTGTAAAAATGAATGGGGTATTTTTGTCTCAATACAATACACTGGCTGGGACAAAAACAACAGCAACAAAAATAGAGCGCCCTGATTTCAAGGAGATTTTCTGAAGGGCCGTGTTGTGCCCCAGGTGCAACTAGTAAGCGGCTGTGCTTTGGGGACATTGTTTACTAATGCACAGATGACAGTGTCCTAAAAAGACAAAGTCGTTGACCCACTTTTGTACGTATTCTGACAAAAGGGGGTACGTGGTTACTCCATTATTTTTGCTCAGATGCACTGTTATGTGCTATGGCTCCTTAACCAAATCTGTTTTAAAATGAAACTAGACTGTAGGGTAAATTCAGAGAGGGCACAGGTAAGTGAACATAATTTCTTAGATTTCTTTTAAGCTTTGTGCGGAAAATGTGAAAAGGTCATTTCTCTAAAGGTGGTGTTACATGGCTCTGTGTCAACAGACTGCAGAGGCTGCACTGCCTTTCCCATAAAAGAAACTATCCAGTTCAAGAGGTTTCTCTTGTTTCAGTTCTATGTCATAAATTAGGTAATGTTCTTGTCTAGCACATTGTTCAAGTTTGCAACAAAAATAATCAGTGTAGACAATATGAAATCTTTGTTATCAAATCCTTACCAGTGGATATATGTGTTTATCAGACTATGGACTCATGATGCCTAATGTCTCTAGGGGACTCAAGGGTAGCCCCCATAATTATACTGATCAAAGGGGCATTCAAATCAAATCAAATTTATTATTATGGCCAATTGACCAGCAGTGCAGTGAAATAGTACAGTAGTAAAATAGTACAATCACAGACAATAGTACAATCATAATACAAGCCACAAACCCCTATTAAAACCATAATTCTATTCCCCAAATTCTAAGTCTTGTCTAAAATTCTCCTCAGTCTGTGCTTTTTGTTAAAAACTTTCACTTATTTATTACTAAACCCCCCCAATATTTTGCTGCTACCAGAGTTACCCACTTCTTGGTGTCTTCCAACAAATATTTCAGCAGCACAGCATCTGCAAATTTCAAGTAATTGTCCAACCGTTTAAATTTGGCAAGTCAATAAAAAATTAGCTGGTGTCTAACAAAGGGACATTGAGAGGTTAGGAATCGTGTTGTGGCAGAGAAAAAGTGAAGGGTTTGTGAAAATAGCTCATTCCTGACCTACCTTTTCTGGCATCCAGCCCAATAATGTTTATAGCCATTCTAGGTACATAGGACATAAGAAGTGATGCTGTGAATTGTTGTTATGTAGAACAGTGGTCTTTAAGCCATGGGCTACGATCTTCAGGAGGGCTGCAGAAATTTATCTGGTGGGTTGATATCCCTGATAGAGCAGTCATATTTTGCTGCTTCAGGGAAAGACCATTCTGCTAGTAGAGATGCATAGCAAGGAAGGCTTCCACATCTCCCTCCTCTTTATGTATGCACATCTAAAGGTGCAGCAAGACAGCAGCGAGATCACTCAGTGGTGAAGGGGATTTCTCAATAGCTTTGGCCCTTGGCTTGTTATTCACTATGGCACATCTAGTGGTCTTTTGTTTTCCCCATCCTCAACTACTGTTCTGCTCACAGTTGTGGCCTTGACACCAGTGAGGTGATACCTCTGGCTCCCTCTTTGCCCTGCCACATGGGTTTGTGTCATGTATTTACAGCTCAGAGGATTCCATATTTAGTGGGTCTCAGGTTGGAAGGCTGAAGACCACTGGTATACAATCAAAATCCCCCAGATATTAATACTTGATATTTCTACATTTAGTGCATATGAATAAACTAATATTTTAGGTATGTATATACATTTCAAAAATATATCAAATCACTCTAAAGTTTCATGCACTTTCAGCAGTATTTTTATTTCAGAACAGGAACTGAACCCTCCAATAATTATTCAGAATGGTTATTAAGACTGTAAACTTTCACACATTGACTTAGTAGCAAACCCACAGAATATGGCAGAATTTATTTCTTTAAAAAAATCATAGAATCATAGGATGTTAGAGTTGGAAGGGACCTTGCAGGTCATCTAGTCCAATCCCCTGCACTCTGCAGGGGCGTAGCCAAAAGATAGCCCTACAACATACCCGAAAAATGGTCGTCCAGCCTCCGCTTAAAATGTCCACCCCCCCCCCACAAGGCAGTCTGTTCCACCGCTCAACCACTCTTACAGTTAGGAAGTTTCTCCTGATATTTAGCCGGTAACAACTCCCTTGTAATTTCCACCCATTAGACCTAGCCTTGCAATCAAGAGAGAATAGATCTGCTCCATCTTCTATATGACAGCCCTTCAAATATTTGAAGACTGAAATCATGTCCCCTCTAAGCCTTCTTTTTCCCAGGCTAAACATACCCAACTCTTTCAGCCTTTCCTCATAAGACTTGGATTCCAACCTTCTCATCATCCTGGTTGCCTCTTCTGGACACGCTCGAGCTTGTCAACATCCTTCCTAAAATGTGGTGCCCAAAACTGGACACAGTACTCCAGGTGAGGCCTGACCATAGCAGAATAGAGCGGATCTACCACCTCCGTGATCTGGACACAATGCTTCTGTTAATGCATCCTAAGATTGCATTAGCTTTCTTCACAGCTCCGTACTTAAGTTTGGGCTGCAAAAACAATATGCTTATTAATTAAAATAGATAAAATCCCTATGCTGTGAACATAAAATATTACTATTGACATAATTTGATGGAAGGTGTTGTGGCACTGGAAGCAAAGATACTCCTTATTTACTCAAAATTCCCTCTAGAAAGAAACCTCTGCTTATAAAATGAAAATCTTGAGAGCCACCTTCCTCTCAGCAAGTCAGAAAAATATCCTTGCATGTGTATTTCTTTCATCCCCTCTTTCAAAAGAAAGACCTGAGAGACAGCTCTGTCGACAGAAGGCAAATGAAGTGCCATTTGCTCATGTAATAACTACGGGGTTCTGTTGTGTCCTGGGATCAGAAGGCAGAGCTGGCGAAATACAGCCAAGCTTCGCTCTCTGAGAACAATAGGGACTAGGTTCCTGAGCTCGCCAGTAGTGAACCAATGGCAGCATTGGCGGGCGATTCAAACCCGCCAATAGGAATATAAGGCCGTCCCCCCTAACTGTATATAGTTGGCCTCCGGCCGTTACTGTGTGTTCTTTGTCTTGTGTGAAGTACGAATAAACGCGTCTTCTCTTATGTCGTCGTCCGAGTCATGAGGCCCGAAACCCAGTACTTTACAGTGGCGACGAGGATGGGATTTCAACGCCTTCCATGACTCCATGAGCGACGAAAAGGACACCGCCGAGCATCGCATCGCTGACCCCGAGAGCAGCACTGCACCGCTCGCCGAGCATCGCATCGCTGACCCCGAGAGCAGCACCGCACCGCTCGCCCCGGCCCATGCCTTCCCAGACAGAACCATGGCCGCCTCTCATGTAACTCTCGAGCGCTTCGATCCGTCGCAGCCAGAAACCTGGGACGCATGGGTCGACCAGCTCATCAGCTATTTGGAGCTCAACGAAATCCGCCACCCAGACCAGAAACGATCGATCCTGCTGAACGCGTGCGGCACCCAAACCGTCCGCCTCGCCAAGAGCCTCTTGGTGCCCCGCACGGCCCTGGAGAGCTCGTTTGGGGAGATCCTGGATGTCCTCAACGCTTACTTCAGCCCCCGGCCGACCTTCCTGGCCAAGAGGATGGATTTCCAGAGGCGAGTCCAGGCCCCAGGGGAATCCATTGCCACCTTCCTGGCCACGCTAAGGGCGCTCGCGGTGGACTGCGTGTTCCCGAAGGTGGAGGACAACCTGCTGACGCAGTTCGTGTGGGGCCTGGCGGACTCCAAGCTGCGGCGCAAGTTGGTTGGTCACCGGAGGCTCTCCTTGGACGAGGCCCTCGACGCTGCAACAGCCCATGAGGCCGCGGAAGGGGAACGCCCGGCTGCGGCCGCCCATGTGGTCAGAAGGAGTCCAAGCCCCGGGAATGTAGATACGGAAGAGGTCTTCGCGCTCAGACCCCAACAACGCCGGCCGGCGCCGTTCCAGCAGGCCAACAGAGAGCCAGCCAAGCCTTCCGGCAACCGGACCGTCTGTGCCAGCTGCGGGGAAGGCCATGGAAGGAAATCCTGCAAGTTCCGGGATGCTGTTTGTCATGGGTGCGGGAAGCAGGGACACCTCGCACGGGTCTGCCGGTCCAAGGGCCCCAGGAATTCGAGATCGTCGGTCCCACTGCACCGCGCATCGTCCACCGCCTACAAGACGACGGAAGAGGTCGCCGAGTTGTACCATCTCACCGACCAGCCGCTGCAGGTACTTCGCCTCCCCAACCCCAACCTCTCCTCTGCCCCGAAGATCCAAGTAACCGTACGGATCGAGGGGTCCCCCTGTTGCATGGAAGTGGACTCGGGATCGGCGGCGTCCATCATTTCCCTGGACACTTTAAAAAGACTTTGCCCATCAGGGGGACCCCCTCTACGTCCATCGCCACTAAGCTTGGTGGACTTTCAAAGGAACCCTGTCCCCATCCAGGGAGTCGGCACTTTCCGAGTGCAGTACCGAGACTTTGAGGGGAACTTGGACTTGGTGGTGGTGGAGGGAAATCTCGTGAGTCTCCTGGGGCGGGCGTGGTTCGAGGCCCTAGGCATAACGATTGGGGAGTGAATAAGTGTGGGGTGCGGGACTGGGGGCGGTGTGCAAGGAATTCCCGGAGGTCTTTGACGGGAAACTGGGGTGTTATAAAGGGCCCCGGTGTCGCTCCATTTAGACCCCACAGTGACGCCCGTCCGACGGCGCTTCCGCACCGTGCCCCTGGCCCTCCGCCCGAAAATAGAGGCCGAACTGGACCGGCTAGTGGCCCAGGGAGTCCTAGAGCCCGTCCCGAACGCTCGATGGGAGACCCCGATTGTGACACCCGTCAAGCCAAACGGGGAAATCCGCATCTGCGCAGATTATAAGTGCACCATTAACCAGGCACTTCAGGCGCACGCATACCCCGTACCCGTGGTCAGCCATGTCTTAGCCACACTGGCGGGGCGCGCATATTTGGAAAGCTGGATCTCGCGCAGGCGTACCAGCAACTCCCGGTAGATGAGGCCACGGCCGAGGCGCAAACCATAGTGACCCACCGGGGGCCTTCCGGGTGAAGCGGCTGCAGTTCGGGGTCAGTGTGGCCCCAGGGATCTTCCAAAATCTAATGGACGATTTGTTAAAAGGGATCCCTGGAGTGACGCCGTTCTTCGACGATGTGCTCATCGCCGCGACCACCCCGGAAAGCTTCGCCGCCCGCCTCCGAACTGTACTGGAATGCTTCCAAGCCGCGGGGCTGAAAGTGAAGCGGGAAAAGTGCCTCCTCGGGGTGCCGGAGGTGGAGTTCTTGGGGTACCGGGTAGACGCAACAGGCCTGCATCCGGCGAGGGACAAGGTAAAGGCCATCGTGGAGGCCCCCGCCCCGAAGTCCAAGGCCGAGCTCCAGGCGTTCTTAGGCCTCCTGAACTTTTACCACGCCTTTCTCCCTCACAAAGCCGCCGTGGCCGAACCCCTGCACAGGCTATTGGATAAGGCGACACCTTGGGCATGGGGAGCGAGGGAGGAGGCGGCCTTTCGGGGGGTTAAAGTACTCTTGATTTCTAACCGGTGACTTACTACTCCCGCACGCTGTCCCCCGCGGAGCGGAACTATGCTCAAATCGACCGGGAGGGCTTGGCACTGGTGGCGGGGGTTAAAAAGTTTCACAACTTTGTGTACGGCCGGCACTTCACGCTCGTAACCGACCATAAGCCGCTCTTGGGACTGTTTGCGGCGGACAAACAAACGCCGCAGGTACTGTCACCCCAGGTGTTGCGCTGGTCCTTGTTTTTAGTGGGTTACCAGTACCAGTTGGAGCATCGGCCGGGCAAGGCGCTGGGTCATGCCGACGCCTTGAGTCGCCTGCCGCTGCCGCATACAGGGGAAGATCCGGCCCCGGCTCCCGCAGTATTGTTAATGGAGGAGCTGCCAAACCCCCCTTCAGGCTGCAGACGTGGCCGCCCGCACGTCCCGAGATCCCATTCTCTCCCGGGTCCTAAACTGGGTGGTGAGGGGATGGCCAGCGGAACAGACAGGGCCAGAGTTCACGGCCTACAAAGCCAGGCGGGAAGAGCTATCCGCCTTAAAAGGGTGCTTGTTATGGGGGGACAGGGTGGTCATCCCGGGGCCCATGAGACAAGGGGTTCTAGAAACGCTACATGAGGCCCACCCCGGCATTGTACGAATGAAAGCTCTGGCAAGGAGCTACGTGTGGTGGCCCGGGATGGACGCCGAAATTGAAACCTGGGTCCGAGGGTGCACACAGTTTCAGGAAGTCCGCCCCAATCCCCCGAGAGCGCCAACCCAAAGCTGGGAGTCTACCCACAAGCCGTGGTCACGCCTACACATAGATTTTGCGGGGCCGTTTCAGGGGCTCCAGTTCATGGTGACGGTAGACTCATACTCGAAATGGGTGGAAATAAGCCCAGTGTCTACCACCTCTGCCAAAGCGGCAATAAGGGCCCTGCGGAAAATATTCGCGATGCACGGGTTACCAGACACAATCGTGTCGGACAACGGGGCAGCGTTCACATCTGTGGAGTTTCAAGCGTTCCTCGAAAAGAACCTAATCAGGCACATACGATCAGCGCCCTTCCACCCAGCAACAAATGGACAGGCGGAGAGAACGGTACGCACCGCCAAAGAAGCCCTGAGCCACATAACGGAGGGGGACTGGGAGTTCCGGCTGGCCCGCTTCCTTCTAACATACCGCACCACCCCAAACCCCATCTCCGGGCATTGCCCCGCAGAATTATTGATGGGCCGCCGCCCTACCACTTTGTTAGACAGGCTCCACCCGGACCGAGCCCCAGAGAGAAAGCTGGTCGAGAGCCGGGAGGCGCCCCGAAGCTTCCGCCCGGGGGAACCTGTCTACTTCCGGAATTACGGGGCGGGGCCTCAGTGGGTGGCCGGGCGCATCCTAAAACCCACCGGGCCAGTGTCATACGAGGTCCTAACAGATGGGGACCGGGTCCTCCGTAAACACATGGACCAGCTCCAGAGGCGGCAAGACCCCGACACAGAGATCCAGTTACCGGGAAACGCCGCGGCCGCCCCAGCATCCGATCGACTGCAAGCACCGACAGCGGAGCCAGCGCCGGAAAGTCCACGGAATCAGGAGGGGGTCCCGGAGACAGCTGAACCGCCGCCGCCGCCGCTGCCGTTACAGCCGCCACCGTCACCGCCTCGGCTACTACCAGAGATCCAAGCTCCTTGTGCTGGCGGAACACCCGATAGGGGCCCCGCCAGTCCGGTACCGGCCCCCCGACGATCGCTAAGAGAACGGAGGGCACCAACATACTTAAAAGACTACGTCACCTGATAGGAGACGAACTATGGGGGAGGGGTGTTGTGTCCTGGGATCAGAAGGCAGAGCTGGCGAAATACAGCCAAGCTTCGCTCTCTGAGAACAATAGGGACTAGGTTCCTGAGCTCGCCAGTAGTGAACCAATGGCAGCATTGGCGGGCGATTCAAACCCGCCAATAGGAATATAGGGCTGTCCCCCCTAACTGTATATAGTTGGCCTCCGGCCGTTACTGTGTGTTCTTTGTCTTGTGTGAAGTACGAATAAACGCGTCTTCTCTTATGTCGTCGTCCGAGTCATGAGGCCCGAAACCCAGTACTTTACAGGTTCCAAAGATTATTTGTTACTCTTCCTTCACATAAACAGTAACCTCATTCATCCAGTGGTCTAATGCACATCAAGTTACCTTAGACCAGCTTCCTTTAGTACAGAAATGAATTCCCCCTTTTTTTTTAAAAAAAAAAGGCATGGGTTTGATACAGAGTACCATGAACAGAGCAGAGCTTGTGGGGTGGGGGAGATTTGTCACTATCTCTTTTTACAGGCTTTCCTCCAAAGCCACTCCTAAGACTGGGGGTCCTTGAGAAGACTGGGATGCAATATGGAGAGATGTGGAGGGGATTTGCAGAAATTGCTTCCAATTGGTTTTACGCAGGGCTCTTTTTGCAGCAGGAACTCCTTTGCGTATTAGGCGACACACCCCTAATGCAGCCAATCCTCCAAGAGGTTACAGAGCTTCTCTTACAGGGGCTACTGTAAGCCCTTGGAGGATTGGCTACATTAGAGGTGTGTCACCTAATGTACAAAGAAGTTCCTGCTACAAAAAGAGCCCTGGTTTTACGTGGATTCATGCACCAATAAACCAGGGAGGATTCCTGCCAATACTTATTCTACAAGAGCAGCAAGGGATTCTCACCCATTTCCACTTCCTACTGACACCCCCCCTCACCATTCCATGCTATCTCATGGGCCTCAGGAGATGCATGATCTAAAAAAGTAAGGGGAAAGGATCAAAGATATCTTGTGTACGAATCAGGATACTCTGGATCCAGCCCAGTGGTCCACATCCCATCTTTCCCCGCTCAATTAAAAATCAATTTTACAAAGCTAATTAATCTCGGAGTCATTCTACATTGTCTAACATCGTTCTCATTTGGCATAGTTTCACTTTGCTAGATGTCTAGGCAGATTGTATTGATTAACAATATCCTTTTCTGTTGAGAAATGCAACATTGGAACAATCCAAGTACAGCTACCATTCATATTTTAATTAAGATTAGGCAATCCTAAATGGCAGAACAGGTTAATCTGTAGCAGCAACACCCATACTGCATCTGTGCTACTGCATCTTAAGTACAATCGTATACCTGCTATTGACCTTTAAAACTCCACATAGCCTGAGATCACATTCTGACACTATATGAATGTGTCTATCATGTGAAATCATCATGAGAAGTCCTATTCTGGTTGTCCTTACTTTTGGAAGTTAGGTAGCTATTTAATAGACAAAGAAACAAAATCCTACTCCTGTCTTTCCATGAGCCTTACTCACAGGAAAGTGTTGCACTAATAGGGCCTTTTCTATGGTTCTCTTCCACTCATGGATATCTTTTCACATGGCTGCTCACCTGGTGCCATATTTGTCATCTTTTAGGCCAGAGGTTCCCAAACTTATTTGGCCTACCACCCCCTTTTCAGAAAACAAATTACTCAGCGCCCCCTGGAAATCTACCTTCAAGAAGTGGACAAAAGGATGCAGTTTGTGGATCTGCACCTGGATTGTTCCAACCCATCTGGATTATTCCAGCACCCCCCCCCCGGGGGTGGTATTGCCGACTTTGGGAACCAGTGTTTTAGGCATTGGATGAAATTTGTCCTTTTATTCAAATTTTGGTGACTAAACGTTTTCTATTGTTGTCATCATTTGTACTTGCAGGTACCATGGCTTATATCCAGAGCAACATCTTTGTGCCAACATTTCTGTGGGCATAAGGACTTTTACCCATGGAGCATTACTTTCTTCCACCCTCCCACTGAAGCTCCCAATCCTTTTCCCCAAAGAAGTGACTGTGGTGGCCACAAGGCCTTCAAGAACAACATTTCCATGGGGCATTTGGGGTTGTAGTGAGAGAGGGAGATGAGAACGTTATACTCTTCTAGGTGATGTTCCTGTGACCACGGAAATGCTGCTCCGGATACCAACCCATATCACCCATTCATACACATCACTGAACATATTTTCAGTGTAGATGGGCTTCCAGAAGCAGTTTGCAAGGCAGCATCTTGTAACAGTATCATTCCATCAGGCCCTTCCTTATATGCTTTATGGGAAATCAGCTAGTAAAATGGTCTTTCTGTGGCTGTTTCTGGCCAGTCAGTACTCTATATTGTTTTGCTTTGCTGGCTGTTTGATATATTGGGTTTTTTCATATTTTATTGTATCTCATTTCTAATTTCATTACATCTGTAAATTTCCTTTAGCTGACACAGAAAGCACAGATAAAACACAAACTTTTAATATACTGGACACATAAAAATACTGATCTTTCTCTTTTGTTTCTTCTTTCCTGTAGTTTGTCAGATCCTGAAGAGACTCCAGTTTCCTTTCCATATTAAACATGCTCTGCTGGCATTTCTGTCAGCCACCATTGTGCACGGAATGATTACTCAATGCTTGTTAGAAAAATATATGTAATTAATGAAGGGATGTGGTGATTTAAGGGCAGGCAGCAAAAGCATCATTTCATATAGATTTTATTAATCTCTTCATGGTTTTTAATACCTCTTCAGAAGCATGAAAATAAAACATCCCTACCATTTGGTCTTTTTCTATTTGGCCGGCATTGTGCTTAATGGAGCTTGAAATTAACACAACTTTTTTTGTTTACTTCCTGTTTTGCACAAGCAATGTCAGGGATGTTGATCTAGCTTGTTAGTTAAATGCTATACCAAGTCAGCCCACAGCATAATGTGCTGATTCTGATTAGTTTCACAAACTTCAGGAAATAACCGTAGTATTATTGAAGTGCAAAACAGGTAACTACTAAAGCCTCTTGAACCTTGATATGACAATGTTCTGCAGGTACAAGAACTGTGATGTTCACATGGAAAGTTCTCTCCCTGACAAGACTCATTTAACTCATCTCAATGGAAGGGCTACGAATATCAGTAGCAAGCCTAAAAATACATTAGTGCAGGGGTCACCAACCCTGTGCCCAAGGGCACCATAATGCTCACTGACACCTTTCTTGGTGCCTGCTTAGTTGATTCTAGAAAGTGGGTGTGGCCAGGTAGGGTTCTTGCCCAGCAGGACTTCTATCTGGCCGCTAAAGATCCGATCAGCTATCCAGCTTAAAATAATATTTTTCAGCGTCAGATGCTACCACAGTCCTTATTTTGCTCTTTGTCTTCTTTCCCAGTGGGGTTTTTTTTTTAACCTCTCTTTTCTCCTCTGTGTGTGCATGGCTCTGCTTCCTGTGGCAGCCATTTTGTGGTTATATCCACAAAAGGAGCAAGGGGCAAGGAGGAGGTGACACAGCACCAAGGAGGTGGTGGGACTCTGCGGTAAAGCTGGCCACAAGGCTCAGAGGGCCTGTACGGCTGCACAGGGTTCCTGGCCCATTCCTTGCCAGTCAAGCTTTACCTCAGACCTCAGGGGAGGGTTCCCCCCCCGGGTCTACCCCGGGTCTATTTAAGGGACTGCCTCACTGCTTGATGTCCAGTTGGCCATGTGGTTTCTTTCCTGCCCATCTCTTCCTTCTTTTTTGCATTGTGTCATGGGGTGTTTGTCAGTTGTGGTTTGCTGTTCTTATCTTTATTTGTCACAACTGCATTGGGTGGCATCAGCATGGGGCCGAATCTGTTTGCAGGGGGAAAGTGGCCTGTGTGCCCATTTTCCCCACATCTGGGGATCCCCTTAAGGGATTTTGAGGTGAGTAGTTATATGAGATCTGCCCAGCTCGGGGGCTGTCATAGTGCTCTCACTCCCCAGTTGCAGGGGAAACCATGCAGGGGCAGCCATCTGTATGGAATCCACCATACTGCCATCCCATGATCCACCTCCCAGCAGGCAGGTTGGGGTGAGTGAGTGTTCATTGGCTGGGCAGGTGGGTTGGTCACTGCCTGGGTCTGTTTGCTCCATGGTGTGCCAAACATATTGCTCACATATAAACAGTCCATGGTAGTTCACATTAATATGGATATATGCTGGGACACTCCACTTCTCACCACTTTTTTGCTAATTGCCTAGACCACACTATGGCCTCCAGCTAGTTCCTGTTTAAACATATCCAATAATTAGCTGTATTTAATGTGATCATTTTGTTTTGAGGTAAGTGTAAGTGTGGTGAATTTTCATTGTTTTTATTCTTGGCTCAGGAAAAATAAATTATAGGTCAAATTGTGTCCTCTAGGCATGGTGTCTGTGGATTCAGTAAAAAGGTTAGTGTGGGTGTTCTGGTGCAATTTGCATAAGAACATCCTTGCTAAAAATGTCTTTTCTTTCTTATTATATAGAATATGTATACCATTTATTGCTGAGCTGAGATCTGTTCTCTTATACAGGTGTGACTGTCTAAATTAAGATGAGATGCATCCACATGCAAAATTGAGAATATTTGCAGGCATGTGACACATTATTTTGATGGACTGCATTTTTGTTCTATAAAATATCTGTAGGATTTCCCCCTCTTTGACTTATATAGGAGAAGGTTCATTTCCATATCAGTCTGGCATATTCTAATAACTACTATCTTTAGCATAATTTGAACCACTTTTTGCTATAAATCTCATTATTCATACTATTCACTCAGGAAATAACACAGAAGTATCTAGTTTTCTATTTTTTTTCTTAAAAGAATCATGAAGAAGAATTAAGAGATCACACTACTTATACTTTTAGTTAACAGATAACTTTATTTGTAATGTAAGACAGCAGCTGCTTACACTTATCAGCATATAGCTGTTGTTTGTATTATATAGTTTTATTCTGTTTTATGCTGTTTTTATCTGTTTTAAGTCTGGCACTTGTGCCTCGTTGTTAGCCACCCTGAGCCTTCAGGGAGGGCGGGATATAAATCCAAATAAATAAAATAAAATAAAATAAAAAATATAGTATAAAGAGAATTGTTGCAAGTCACCGAGAATGAGAAATACAAAGTGTGTATACTTTTAATAAACAAAACTTTGCTTTTGTTATTATTCATGAATGTATAAATCAACAGAGAATGGTATGATTATTTTAAGGGCCACAAACTTTTTTTTTTTTTTACCAAAGATTTTTTTAACCAAACTTTAGTGAGAAATAGTTGCCAAAATTGAAATTCCTTTCAGGTTACACTATTACTACCAGTATGCACTGCCTTACTGTACTTTCAGTACTATATAATCTCCATCTCTGACTATAAGCTCCATCTTAAGCAGTCACACCTTACTAAATCATTGAAGTGCACATGCTTAGGTGGTTATATGACTCCACTTAGGATAATAAAGACAGGAAGAACTGTGGGGGAGGGGCTTGGGCGTTGTGAATGGCGGCCGCTTCTTGGGGCGCTCCCGGAGGCGGTTAGCCCACGCGCAGTTAGGGGGGGTCTTCGCATGTGTGAAAGACCCTAGTGAGCCTTAGGCAAAGGCTCCGAACCGGGGGCGCTTGGGGAGTAGCCTCTTTGCCGGCAGACAGCCGGGAAATTGAGGCTTTCTCCCCGCCCCAATTGGCCCCGCTGCGGCGTGCCCGTTATGGGACTTAGCAATGCCATCGATTCCCACCAGGAGTGAGGAACAGCGATGAATTAAAGCAAAAAGAAGAAACGGCAGTGAACCGTGAGTTGGAGGTCTGAATCTGAAGCAAAACCCGAGCCCTTCCCCCGTAAGCGGATAAGCGTCTGGGAGGAGGGGGAATCCCCCCCCCATTGAGAAGCGGGACTTGTATAAAAAAGCTAAGGGGGACGAAAGGGAAGAAGGGTTGGTGAAATTACCTTTGGGGTGCCAGTGAAGCGAAAGAGTTAGCAGGTCTCCTGAGCGACGCGTCACGAACTTTTATAAAGTAAACAAATACAAGAAATGTCGGCCATGAAGAAGGTCCCTTTGAAAATGGAAAATAAGGGAGGCGGGACTTCCAGTCCGGGTATTCCCCCTCCAGAGCCGACTGTCAGTCAACAGACAAGCGAGCTACTGCACCCTCTGCTGGTCCAAATACAGAAAATCAGCGAAACCTTAACTAATATGGAAGGTGTTCTCAACAGACAACAGAAGCAACTAACAGAAACGTCAAAGAAGATGGAAGAGATCGCACAGAAATGTTTGGTCTCGTCGGAAGACATCGGAAAAGTGAAGAAAAGGGTCAATAAGTTAGAAAAGCATCAGGATGTACAAGAAAAAAGAATTTTGATGTTGCAATTGGAGAAATCGAATCTGACCCTCCGATTTCAGGGCATTAAAGAAGAAGAGAAGGAAGATCTCAGATCTATACTTGTGAATGCCTTGGCACCCGCGACTGGCAGAGATCAACGTGAACTAAAAGAAGAAATGGATAAGGTCTATAGGGCCTACTCCACATTTACAAAGAAGAATAATCTGCCAGCTGAGGTGGTTGTCAAGTTTGTTAAGCAGAGTACCAGAGATCAAATCTTGTGTGCAGTTTCAGCGGTGCCCTTGAAAATTGGGGAGCAGACTACTAGAACATTGAAAGATGTGCCTTACGAAATCCGGATGAAAAGGAAAGCCTATAAAGGATTGACCACCTTTTTACAAAGAAAACAGATCATACACAGATGGACTTTCCCTGAAGGCCTTTTGTTCAAGTACAAGGATAAAAGAGAAAAGATTGACTCCATCTTCAAGGCGCAAGAATTTCTGAAGAGACACGCCAGTTCAGAGGAAGAGGCAGCACTCGCAACGTGGACAGATTTGAGTAGTGAGGATGACAGCGGCTCAGAGGAGGGAGGTGCCGGAGCGGGAGAAGTGAAAGTCAAAGGAAGCCCATCCTACAACCTGAGGGACACCAAAGGAAGACAAATTAAGAAATAACTGTTCGGGAAGCGTCAAAAAGGAGTTGATTAACAACTAACCCCAAAGGACATTACTAACTTCATTAACAGAGTTATTTTGAACTTTTGTTAGATGAAAAGAAGACTCTCTAATCACTGTGATTGCCAAAAACTGTATTTACACTGATTTAAACTAACCTTTATTAACAGAATACTCACTCCGCTCTTTTCTTTATCCCTCTATATACCCTACCTTTTTCCATAAAAAGAATAAACTCCTCTCCTCTTTAGGAGGGTTTAAAAAAAAAAAAAGACAGGAAGAACTGTGAGATTTTCTTCGCTTGTGGTTTCCTGTTACTTCAGGGTTGTTGTTGTTTTTCTGTTCCATGTGTGTTTGTCTCTTTAGCTATCAAAGTAATATTAGATCACTTTATATGTGGCATATCTCACTACAGATTTAAATTGCAGGTTTTTATGTTGAACATATAGTGGTATAATATTGAATTGACCACTAGAGGAAGAAAAACATGTGCAGAATACCCCCGTCTGTAGCAACAGGAACACACAAGCAAGGAAAATGAGACTGCAGAAAAGTCCTGAGTGGAACTGTGCTTTCAGGACAGACCACTGCTACATCTCTTCCTTCTCAATGTAGACCCTTCCTGAAAAGCTATTTTTGAGGGTCAGGGGGTCCTCAGAAAGTGTAGTACCCGAGGATGGAGGGGGAAAAGAAAAATGGTAGAAATCATGTCCCCTGCTCACCCAAGAAAGATTTGGGTCTCATCCCATAATACTGTAGTAATGACGATAAACTGACTCCTCTACAAAGCTGCACCATTTTCCAAAAAAGTACAACATTATTTTATAGCTCCAGTGTCCAAGCCACAGAAACAGGTAACAATAATAATATCAATCATAATGCCATTTACTCAGTGTAATTATATAATTCAGGCCTTTTATCTGGATCAAGGTGAAATACTGGGATAATGGACTAGACACATTTTGTCATTCTGCTGAAATGTGCCTTCAGGTCATGGATAAAATGAATTTGCTTGTCTTAATCTAATCCCTGGTTGCTCCAGGGGTCCATGTTCTGAAACTACCACATATTACGCCTCCACAGATAACTTCCATTACGAGGAAAGACTTTCTGCAGAGCTAGACGAGACAGAGGTACGGAGTTTATTAGCAATATCTGCAGAAATGCACATACTGTACATGCATGACACTGCTCGAAAGTCATGCTATCTACAAAATGCAGCATAAAATGTCAAGCTTGTTTTAGGGGCAAATGATGGTAGCAGCATTATGTATTTGATAAGCAGAAGAATGGAACTCTGGAAACAATACACCCATGTCTCTTTAAATTATAAGTACTCTCCTTTAATGTTTTCACTGATAAATGTAATACGAGTAAAGATCAAAAATCTTTGCTTCTAGCTTGTCTATCCTAGACACCAGGAGGAGGAAAGGACCTCTATCAATATTATTTGATATTGGAGAGGTAACTTTTTAGTCACCTCCGTAAACGTGGTACTGACTCGCTAATTGCTATCTGGGAGGAAAGGTGAGGCACAGGAACTGTCTTCATAGCCTCATGGAGCCCTCAGGCTGTAGGGCAGGGCCAGTGTTTGGCCACTGGGCATGCCAACACAGCTGTGTGGGTGGGGAGTGGTGCTTTGATGGGCTTTTTAAGGCTGCTACTCAGCTGGCTCACCCTCTCTGAGAGCTCCCCAGCATTTGTTTTTCCACCTTTGTGACCTCTCTTTTTCATGCAGTCTTTATTTTGGCCTTTTATTGGCAGCATCTCACTGGGATAAATCTGGACAGACTTTGGCCCTTTGTGATATTTTGTTACAGGGCTCTGAGCTTCAGATTTTTCTGTGTAGATATGAAATGGATCAGAGAATCCAAAGTGTTAAAATGTCTTGGCTGCCGAGATTAATATACCTCTTCCAGACAATACCACTAGGAATGTATACCAAAAAACTAGACCAATGGAACAGAGTGATTAAGGAATGGATTTTTGGCAGTAAAAAATGCAGAATACAGAGAAAGATAATTTATAGCCATAGATCAGAGTTGGGATGGGGAGTCCCTGACCTGATTAGCTATTACGAAGCCTTCCAAATAAAATCGATACTGGAGATAGGCGATGGAGAGGGACTAAAATGGGTGTGTTTTGAGAATGAAATCAATAATAACATAGGGAGTTTTGGGGTATTCTCCAAAATGACAAATAAAGATCTTATGCAAGTTAAGGGACCTAGGTATTCAACACTAACAGTGTGGAACAGGTGGCAACCCTCATGGCTTAAAAGAACCTCAAAGTGGGCACCACTAAAATCCCTCTATAACGAAACAGGAGAAAATAAATGGTGTGAACTCCTGAGATCAAAGGGATATTATAGGCTAAGAGACTTATTTAGAGGAGGCACTCTAAAAACAGCACAGGAATTAACCGAGGAGACAAGTAAGCAACATTGGTTAAAAATTACAGGCCTTTAGAGAATGATTAAGGAAGTTAATGAAAAAGGAAATATTTGGACAGAAGAACCAATTGAAGAAATACATAATAGGATGCAAAAAGTTAAACAAGGATTAGCAGGATATATTTACAAGAAAATGTTATCTAATAAAGATAAGGCGATACTATATTTACAGAAAACATGGTGTAAGGAAGGCCAGATATCGGAAAATGATGCAAATAGAATAATGAAGGGAATAGAAGAAACCAAAATTATTAAATTTAATGAACTGGAACATAAATTTTTCACAAAGTGGTATAGAACACCAGCGCAGATAGCAAACATGTTTCCGGGATCGAGTTCTATGTGTTGGCACTGTAAACAATTTAAGGGTTGGTTCTCCCATATGTGGTGGGAATGTCCAGAGGTGAGAGTCTTTTGGTCAAAAATAAGACAAACTATAAAGAAAATATGTAGAATCTCATTGAATGTAGACTTTAAACTAATGTTAATGGGTATATTAGGAAATAAGGCAGTCAATAAAGAAACCCAGGCTATACTCAAAGCTATGGTGTTAGCAGGCAAGGCAGTGATAGCTCTGGGCTGGAAAGATAAGAGCAAATGGACAATAGATACCTGGCACACTTATTTGTTTGATTTTGTGCAGTCGGACATCATTGAGAAATTGCGCCAGAAGACCACATGGGAGGATAAAGCCGAAGAAATTAAAGCGAGATGGAAGACCTATCTAAAGTGGATAACAGTGGAAGGAAGACAGGACATTCGGTGGAAGATTCAAACTTTGTGCCCGTGGCTGTGAATAAAGGATCAACAAGCAAGGGGTAGAGGGAGGGAGGGGGAACTTATCGAGTTATGTAAAGTAAGGAGACAAAAGATATTATGTAATATATAAAAAATCCAAAAAATAAACCTATATAGATATGAAATGGATCAGTGGGGAAAGGAGGCCCAGATCCTTCTTAGATCCACACATATCAGCTCTCCCTGCTCAGTTCAGTGCATAGTGAAATATCTTTCTGTATAGCCAGCCATCCCTGGAACTTCCCTGGTTCATGCAGATGGGTCTGCATTTTCAGTTTGCCCGCATCATATGGGCATATATTTCTGCACAGGGGCAATTTTGGCATACACTCATTTCACATTGGGGCAGCCATAATTGCTTCCAAAATGGGTCTTCCTTCAAATAAGATCCTAGGCATTGGGCATTGGCATTCCTCAGCATATAAAACATACATCCAACACTCTCATTGATGAGAACTTATTATCTTAGTCTTAGCAGGCTCAAGGAAATTGGTTTGGATTGTGGTGCACAGTATCATATTCTGGGCCAGTTCGTATGCAGCTTCTTCTGGTTTGGATCGCAGTTTGGGCCTCATTGAACATCACCCGGATGGGACACCGAGGAATGTGATGGCCTTCCCTTCTGGGCACCATTTCAGATCAAGTCTTCTGACAAGGCCCAGTGGATGCCATCATTGTACAACTTGCTGAAAATTACCTTCCTGCACAAAAAGGGGTGGCGCTTTCACATGCCATCACTGCGGACCTGCTCACCCTTCATTCTTCTTCTTTTTAACTTTTTAAATGTTTTATTGAAAGACTTGAACAAATACAAATAACAATGTAAACAACCATTGAACCAGGCAGTAAATAAAATACACCCAAACTTCAGATAACACACAAATTTGCATTAATACATTCAACCTTTCAGCTCTCTAGTATATTTAGTGAACCCCACAAAACCTGCCACAAGCAAGTTAATTCAGATTATATTTAGCTCTGTTCATTACAGAAGACTTAAGCAGCTCAATGATCCCATTTTATGTCAGAAGCGTAACCAAGAAAGATAAGAAGTGTTTGTTGGAAGTATATTCTTGTTTGCCATTTACTGAAGTAACCAAAACCAAATGGACTCAAAGCGAGAAGCCATGGAGGACGAACCTCCGTTTGCTAATTGGACGACATTTGTGATTTTAGCTAGAATAAACTGGTCCCATATCTTATCATACCAGATCTGAATAGTTGGGGAAGTGGTCAATTTCCAGAGCGAAGCTATTGTTGTTCTTGCCATGGCCACTAAGATTGAGGTGAGTTCTTTAAGAGCTACTGTTCCAACCATCGAATCCCAAATATTAAGAAGCTCCAAGTCTGGAGTGATAAGAACATAAGAACATAAGAGAAGCCAATGTTGAATCAGGCCAATGGCCCATCTAGTCCAACACTCTGTCACACAGCGGCCAAAATATACCAGGTGCTATCAGGAGGTCCAGCAGTGGGGCCAGGGTAAGTTCAGCTGAGTATTGATTTGTCCAATGACTTCGCACCAAAAGGGGAATACCTTAGGACACTCCCACCAACAATGATAGTAAGAACCTATGTGACCACAATTTTTCCAGCATTGGGGACTATGAGAAGATGCCATTTTATTCAGACGTTCCAGGGTGTAATACCAGCAGGAGATTGTTTTGAAGAATTGAAGTTTGATGATAAAGCTTTTCGAAAAATTTGTAGGTGAGTTCCATACCTTTTGCCAGTGAGAATCTGACAATCTGTGTAGGTCCGCTTGCCAACTAAGTTGATGGTTTAACGGGGAGTTATCTTTGGTACCTAGTAAGTCCTTATATAGCTTATATAGACTTTCTAATACCACAGTACTTTCTCATGCTCTGGGATGGGCTGCTGGAGCACCATGAATGGTGTGGGGTGATAGATTCTGAAAAAGTGGACTTGGCCAGGCATAAAGTTTGTAAGATAGCAACCCAGGTTGTTGAAAACCTGGAGGCGGGGGATATCATTGCACACCTGGATATTTCTTTCAGACAGGTGGCCCTCTTTAAGGCAGATGGGGTGCAGATGGGGCAGACATTTGGTTGCATGATATCCATGACAGACTGCTGAATTAGCTACAGGCATAGGAGTGTTGGAGAGAGCAGGGTGTGAGGGTTGCCCCATTCTGTGGCAATTTTTGGCATTAGGAGGGATCCTTTGTGGGAAGATATGCTGGCTGTTTGGGGGGCTCCATTAAGGGGTCTTAGGGGTGAGCCACTCAAGCCACATGCCCAGTTTGGGGGCTGCCAGCTGGCTTCACCACCAGGTGGCAAGGGGACAATGTAGAGTCTGGTGCCCACATGGATCTCGAGTCTTGTCACTGCATGGGTCTTCCCCCAGCAGAAAGACTGGGGAAATGTTTCATCGAGTGGCAGTCAGGTCTCTCAATGCTGGATCTGTCCCCACGCTGCACCAATGCTCCTTGACTGTAATCAACAAAAAATTGCTTATGTTTGTTTTCTTCCATTGCATCACCCTCCTATCCTCCCTAGACCTGCAAGTGACATTCCATTTTATGGATGTGCAATAACTATAAGGGGCCCTTTTCTTACCTCCCATCATTAGAGGCGGGCAATGGCAAACCACCTCTGAACCTCTCTTACCTTGAAAACCCAATGAGGCATCACCAGGAGTCAGCTACAACTTGATGGCACTTTCCACCACGACCTTTAAAAACAGTTTCCTTCTTAATCTGAGGCCAAACTAGGCTTCCACATGTTTGTCTCTCAGTGTTTTCAGTCAGCCAAAAGGCATTATTGGAAACTTTCTCTCACCTAGGGGCAAACATGCAGCTAAAAGAACCAGGGTTGTTTTCCATGCCTTTCTTTTCTGCTATTATCAGGATTCTTCCACCAGAGCCTTCTTACTTCAGAAGCAAAATTGAGATCCAGGCTGCCAGTCATCGGGGCTTTGGCCTAACGTGCCATACCACAGTTGGTCTTTTGAGGGGAAGGAAGTGACTGCTTAGCAGGTGGGAAAGAACTGTGCTGTTATTATCTACTAAGCGGTGAAAGAAGAATGACGAGAAAAGGCAAATGTAAGCAAAGGTCCACAGTAGACTGACAGTTCAGGGCTACAACTGTTTTATTATGCTGTGTGTAAAGCTCCTGCTAGCAACAACTTGCTGGGGATGGCCCCTTTGAGAATCATTGTGTAAGAAAAATGTCAGTACTGATCAGGCAATTGTGAAGAAAGGGCTTCAAGGAAGTCTCAAGCTTTGTTAGGGACAAAGATTTTGTTAAATATTCAATATTTTAGAAGCCTAGAATTTGAAACAGCATCTTTTTATTGATTCTCCTGCACTTTCCCCTTAACAGGACCGGAGACAACATAACTGCATCAGTGACTTCTATGTGCAGCATACAGCTGTGTAATACGATGAAATATCCCAAAATGAGAACTAGGCACTGATCTCCAGAGTGTGCCTGCTCGTGTAATGTGTCAGAGTTAATAAACTCCACAGGAATCACAGTTTATCCACGTTTCCTAACAAACTAAATGCCCTGTTCTCAATCATTCCCACCTACAGCCTTTGCTCTCTGTAATCGCCAATCTGATTTTACTCAAAACTGCCTCAGTGTTTCACATTCTTTCCTCATCCATAATCAGCTGAGAATTTATACTTATTTTGTTTTTGCTAGTACATCGATTTTTAGAACAACAATATACTAGTAAGCGTCAGGGTATGTATGAATCTTTGGAACCCTATTCCTAAGGGTGATTACTGAAAGGAGCCAGCAGGACTTGGTGATGGTGTCGACCTTCAGTAAAGATTATTTGCCTTTAGAGATGCTTCCATAATTTTCTTCTCCTAAATTTCTCCCCTGGTTTTGGATTTCCTAATTACCTGGTCTTGCTTCCAGAATACTTTGGGTGCTTACAAACAGATTTCTTGTTTTGTTTTTCATTCTCAGAATTTGGGCAGAAAGAGCACATGCACAGCTTGCCAAAACTGCCATTTCTTTTGTTCATGTCTCACACACTCAACATCATTAATGTGCACGTGTCCATCTATAAAACACTGCAAAAAAGGGAAAAATCTTTATGTGACTATACAATTTAGCAATATGCCTTGTCATGCTGTTTAGAAATGTGCAAGATCATGCACGCATCAACAAAACTGAGAACACAAAGTATACTGAGGCAATCATATGTAGGATACTTCAAGATTTCCTTTTTACAATGCTAATTGACCACATGCACATCAGTAACATGAAGGAGGGGGGGATGCAAATGAATTGAAGGAACTGTGGTCAAGTATTCAAGTATGTAAAGAGAGGCAGTCCTTAGTGGACAGGCAGCAATGTAGGGAATTTGGGTGCCATTTAGATGAATAACAGCCACTCCTCAAAAAAGTTCCCCATAGGGTAATGGCAGAGCTGCTACTTTGGCTCACTCCTTCTCCTTACCGCCCTCCTCTGTAGGGGGCAGAGACCTTTTCCAGGGCTGTTTTCTTCTTTTCTCCCATCACAGTCTAGGGTTCTGCAACTAAGATGGCTGGGACACCTTTTTCAAGGGCCCACAGAATAGGATCCCTTCGTCCAATTTGCTTGAATCCTGGGGGAGGGGTCCTTTAGATTAGAAGGAGGAGTATCTTATGTGCAAATTTGGTGCCATTATCTTTAAGGACAGCTGCCCCAGACTCTTGAATTGGTTCCTCATTGGCAAAAAAAATGGTCCTGAAAATCTGGAACCTGGGGGAAAAAAACAGATTGGAAACCCAAACTGGTAAAGTTCTAGCTGAAAACGAGCAATCATGGTAAATCATGTCCAAAATGACAACAAAATTTCTCTAGAGAGACATCACTACCTATGACAGCAGTCCCCAAAATGGTTCCCATGAGCATCATGGCAAGCACCAACACATCTTCTGGTGCCTGCAAAATATTTTTAGGAAGTGAGGGGCTGGGAAGTAGGGCTTATGCCAAACAAGACTTTTGATTAGCTGTACAGAATTGTTTTAAATGTTGCTTTGGCAGCAGCTGCTACCACAGCACAAGAATCTACACTGCATCACTACAGTTAAGCTGTGGCAATCATTCTGTGGCTGGCTCCACCTCCTGAGGCAGCCATTTTGTTGCAGCCATTTTGTTGTTGTGTGCACCATGCCATGTCAGAATTCCAGATATGCCTACAGACTCAAAAAGGTTAGAGAACCCTGACTTACATCAACAACTCAATCTTTTTCATGCTTCTAAAAAAATCTATGGAACTGCCTCATTCCCACGCACTTCTACTTCCCTCCCCAGTCCCTTGAAAGTTAAAATGATTATATTCCAAGTGTCACAACCCTGGCACCTGGAACAGACAGGTCGAAATTAAGCTACCACAGTGGACGAGAACCCTGAGACTGAGAAGACTGATGTCTGCAGAAAAAGTGTATGTGTGTGGGGAGGAGGTACAGTAGCAACAAGAATGACTAAAAATACATTTTCATAAATGTCATATGTTTAAAGATGCATGTGGTGTCTATATAGATTCTTATCTTTGTAAATTAGATCTTATTCTTTGTAAATTAATCACTTTTACTGCGTCACCTCCATTACTGGAAATGATTTAGTTGTTTTGTTTCAGATTGTCAGTCCATTTAAGCTTCTTCTTCACATACAAACACTTCTTCAATGCAAAACAGAAAAACATTCACAGAGATGAGAGTTTGGTTCCATGTGCAACTTTTGAGTTGCCTTAAGTAGGTTAGAGGTTTCTGCTTAAAAGTCTTAGCAGCATAAAGCAGGGAGGGTGGCTGGGCCTGCACAGCTTTCTAGTCCTACACTGGACTCTCCTTTTCCCCAATCTCCACCCTTCCCCTTTCTGTGCTCAGGTCTATTCTCGATTTTCTTTGCCATTCCAATCCTCCTTAAAACATCTGAAATCTCAAATTAAGAAAATGCACCTACATATTTATGTCTCACGTCTGAGCAGATCTGCAGCTATCTAAACCTGTGGATTGGGCCCAAAATGAGAGAAAGGAGATTTTTCTCCAAACTTGGGAGATTCCGTAGGTTTACAGAAAAACTTAGAAGATACACACACACTAGGAGTAAGGCCCATTGTGGGAAGAAATACAACGAGCTCTAGAAGGAAGCTCCAGGTGAGTGTCCCAGCTGTGGCTGGTGGGGCGGCAGAGGGAAGGGAAAAATGGAGGGAGGCAAGCCATATTTATTTCCTTCTGCTTAGCTATAAGGCAGGGCTGTCTCAAGTCATTTTGCTGCCCCAAGTGGGTAGTATGGGAGGACAGCCTCATGGTAACAGGTATGGTTCCCTCCATCCCTGACATGTTGATTTGGGGCTATGCAGTGACAGCTAAGGTAGAAAAGCACCTCCTCCTATGCCACATCTTCTGGGTTCCAAGGGCCAGAAAGTGGTTCCATAGCCAGTTACGGGGTTACCAACTCTGGGTTGGGGAAAAACCTGTATATTTGAGGGGTAGAGCCTGGGGAGGGCACGGGTGTGGAGGAACCTCAGCAGGGTATAATGCCATAGAGTCCACTGGCCAAAGCAGCCATTGTCTCCAGGAGAACTGATCTTGGTTATCTGGACATCAGTTGTAATGTCTGGAGATCTCCATGTGCTGCCTGGAGGTTGGCTTATGTTAATTTGGGGCTATGCAGTGACAGCTAAGGTAGAAAAGCACCTCCTCCTATGCCATGTTTTCTGGGTTCCAAGAGTCTGGAAAACAGTTCCGTAGCCAGTTACAGGGTTGCCAACTCTGGGTTGGGAAATACCTGTAGATTTAAGAGGTAGAGCCTGGGGCGGGCAGGGTTTGGAGTGGGGTGGGACTTCAGCAGGGTATAATGCCACAGAGCCCACTGCCCAAAGCAGCCATTGTCTCCAGGAGAACTGATCTTGGTCATCTGGACATCAGTTGTAATAGCTGGGAAATTTTCTATAGGGGAAATGATGTGCTGTGGCTGGGGAACATGGTGATTTCTGGGACGTATCCAGGCCCCATAGGGAGATTGGGATATGTATTTTACCTCAGGACTCCCAACAGCAATAGCAACAGTGTGCTACCACCAAAACAGAATTTTTATATATATATATAATGTATATTCAAGTAGTTTAGCCATTGGCCATTACAAAATGGTATATATATATATATATATATATATGGGTTAAACCCATTAAAACAATCATGTTATCTGTGCATGCACAGATTATTTACTTTGCACGGCCAATGCAGCAGCTTCCAAGGGCCATGTTGGCTGTCTCTGGAGGGCCGTGCTGGCTGCCAGAGGCTCTGCCACCAAGAGGAGATCAAGGTAAGGTTGAGGAGAAAGGAATATTGACATAGAAGGGGGAGGGAAGAGTAGGTAGATTTTCAGAGAAGGGGAGGGAGAGAAATACACAGAAGAGGAGGAAGAAAGAAGAAGAAAAAAAGATTGGATTTATACCTCGCCCTTCACTACCCAAGGGAGTCTCAGAGCGGCTTACAAACTCCTTTCCCTTCCCCTCCCCACGACAGACACCCTGTGAAGTAGGTGGGGCTGAGAGAGCTCTGACAGAAACAACTCTTTTTCAAGAACACCTTTGCCAGAACTATGGCTTGCCTAAGGTCATCCAGCAGGTACAAGTGGAGGAGTGGAGAATCAAACCCGATTCTCCCAGATTAGAGTCCGTGCACTTAATCACTACACCAAACTGAGATTAAGAGTGTCAAGGAAAGGGAGGGGGGGAAGAGAGGGTGAGAGATTGAGAGGGGGGAGACGGAAGAAAGCAAAGATCTGGGGATGGGATGCACTCTGCCCACACATTTCTTGTGGGTCCCCACTTGTTTTAAATTAATTCCTTATATTGGACTCAGTGCAAAATATGGACTTCAGAATTTCAAAGGCTGACCTTATTTTTCTTAATTTTTAATCTCTTGCACATTTTTGTTTGTCTTCAAGAGAGGCATCAGTTGGGTCAGACACAGACTCTAGACACTGACTTCAGAAGGAATGACTGGTGGAATGTGTAAAATACAATATAAAGACATATGAGATTCTAATAGCGGACGGTCCACATCACATAGGTTACTGTATCTAAGAACTGAAATATGACACACACACCCTTCTGCATCCTTTTCTAACCTTTGTTAAAGGAGAACAGCCAGACTTGAAAAGCATGCTGATTAAAGACTGCATATTGGAATGAACAAGTGAATGCTGGGTCACATTGCTTGCTTACTGTTTAGACTATTTTACAGTGATTCTCAGAATGAACAAAAGATTTATTCATGGCAGCCCTCTTTCTTGTCTGGTGAAAGGATTCTTTCAATAAAAATCATTTACTCCTCCCTCTCAAGGCTTTCAAGTGTGTGAGTATGTGTGAGCATGCACACACACCGGTATTTGTGTACACAAAACAGTCAGTACTGGACAAAATAGAGCAGGGGAAGTGGTTCTGTTAATTTTGATTCCTCACAAGCCTTTCTGTGTGGAGCTTAATAGCCTTCTGAGAGAACTGAAGTCTCATTCTGCGCTACTGTGAATTTAAATCCAGGTCACAGAGAAGTTAAATAGCAAATGACACATTTACCATGCCACCCAGCTGCCTTCTGTAATGCAGCAGGAATGCTTTCGAACCAGAGACAGCATGTCAATATGAAGTTTAGACGCCATTAGTTTTGTTCGGAAGACAAATGTAAAAGGGTGTAAAATGCTCATCACATTGAACAGCTATTTAGCCGTTTGCAGACTCACCCCCTGAAGTGTTAAATATAAGAAAACGCGTCTTTGCTTATTGAAGGATCTTAAAATGGCCACCCTTCACTCATCCAAATGGTATAGAGACAGTCAAAGTCATCCTGGCTATTAGAGCAGCAAAGCAAACATGCCTGTTCCCAGGTGGTCAGAAGCACTTTCTGGACTTGTGATTCAGAAATGTGCTTCAAATTGTTGCATTTTTTCAAGTTGAATTGTTTTTCAGTTCTTTTCTCTGTTGGATATGTCTCTTGTCTTTCATAAAGAAATTACACTGGTCAGAACCGTGAACATTAGCACAGCAGCCCGCTCTTTGGAATGGATGGAGCACAACATCTGTTTTCATGAGGAAGCTGCTGGAATCGTTTATCCCAAAGGGCTAAGCCCCCTTTCACACCACAGTGCTTGCAAAAATTCCCCATGTGGATTGGGGCCATCACACAGTGATTCTCATATACTCTTGGATTACACCTCAATGTGTATACTATTTATAGGTATCACACTATAAACAGAGGCAAAGTGTAGTGCACTGCTGCCTTCAAAGGAAAGGAAATGACTAGGCCAAATCAAGAAGATCCCAGCAAAAACTATGTTGCCTCTACCTGTGTTTGGCAAAGCCTACCTCTGGGCTCCCATTCATAATCAGTATTGCATAGTTCTTAAGAGTATTGGACTAGGATCTGGGAGGCCAAGTTTCAGTTCCCCAGTTGGTCTTAGAAGCTTGCTGGGCCAGTCTCACTCTAACCTACCTCACAGGGTTGTTGTGAAGATAAATGGAAGAGAGGACAATGATGTAACTACTTTGGCTTCTCATTGGTAAAAATAAAGTAAATAGTCACTTCACCCTTGACTTCTAAGCATTTCTTGTTGGAATTACAAATACTATCCATTGCTGTATTACCCAAAGTACTCAGACCCAAAATCTCCTTCGTTAGACGTGTAGGAGTCCTACTCCCATCTGATGAAAGGAGCTTTGACTCTTGAAAGCTTACACTCTGAAAATCTTGTTGGTCTCTAAGAGTCTGTTCAGACAGGCAGCTAACCCCGCCATTAGCCCATCTCTAATTTGATCCTGATCTTTTAAATCTGTCATCGCATGACCAGACAGCCCCCCCAGGGAATCATCTTACCACGTGCTGCCTCTGCTGTGGATTTTCCAGACGACATCCACTGAAGGAGATGTGCGGGGTGTTTTTTTAAAAAAAGAAAAAAGTTTGTGCAAGCGCATAGGCATGACATCGTGTCCTTGTTTATCTGTGCATGCATGGAATCGAGATTTTTTTTAAATGGCGCCCGTTCAGGATGGTCTGACGTCAGATTTTAACTAGTCTCTATTAAGTCTGGTTCCAAAGCACGGCAAAACGGGATGCTCATGGACGAGGTACGTTTCCCAGATGTTACTGTCTGGAAATTACATTTAAATCCACCAGGCACTCATGTGTGGCGCAGATCTAAAGAGCCATCTGAACGGAACCTAAGATGCTACTGGGCTAGAATCTAGCTTAAACAGAGCTAGTTTAACAAACATAAGAGCAAGTATACTAGCATATTTGCCAAAATGATTAAAGCAACTTACTTTGGAAATATTTAGGCAACAGAACTGGCAGGGAGGAAATTGGAGAGGGGAACCCATGTGCTGTCAAATCACACATTACCTTCTCCCTAATAAAGTGAAGGACTCTTGGATCTGAAGAATTTGGGGGGTACATGTTTTTTCTGGTAAACTGATGAGGCCATTTGAATAAGTTGATGATATTTCTTGGGATCGTGCACAAAAAAGAATGCACACTGCATAACTTTCCAAGACAACATGAAGATCACTTCCTATGTTGGTGAGGCCATGAGATTAGTGTAGTGTAGTGTAGTGTAGTGTAGTGTAGTGTAGTGTAGTGTATGTAGTATAGCGCCGCTAATAGGACTTGCTGTAAGTAAGGATCAATTTTACATACCCCTTCTCTCAAGAAAACACTGAACTCCAGAGAAAACTTTATGGGCATTGGTATATTTTTAAACTTATAAACTAAACTTTTTTAAAAAAATGGATGTTACGAGAAAAGCTATATACAAGTCAGTAGCTAATGATTCACCATAATACATGATTTAGCTCCAAGCTACAAAACATAAAAATTGTACTAGAAACTAATTTCTTGTGCTGCTTCAGGCATTTGGATGATTTAAGTTCAAATGCTGCCTTTTTTTTTTAGATCCCTGAGTCATGGCATCTGATGAGAGACTGATCTGTTTAGATATTCTTTTTCTAAAATAAATGTCCCGAAACATCCTGGTAATCCCATAAAATTAACATTTTAAAAAGGCGATACAGCAATGTTGCCATCCCATAAACTTTTCAAGGTCACTGCTTTCTTCCCAAAATGGTGAACAAAGTTTGAGTCCAGTGGCACCTTTAAGACCAACAAAGTGTTATTCTAGGTGAAAGCTTTGGTGTCCAAGCACACCTCTTCAGATACAGTGAAACAGAATTTCCTCAACCATTACATATATAAGGAGAAACTGTGGGGGAGAATTAATTGCCAGGAAAGGTTAGTTAGAATTAAGATGTTTAAGTAACTGAGCGATTTAGCTGAGATTGGATTAAGCCAGTTGGTAAGATCTGTGAATGGCCATAAATTAGCATACAAATACAAGAGTTAGAGTCAAGTAACTGAGCAATAAATACAGCTAAGATTGGAATAATACATTTGGTAAGACATGTAACTAGCAGCAAATTAGCATACAGATAATAAAGGTGTTAACAACAGATGTGAAAACTAAGTTTGAGTCCAGTGGCACCTTCAAGACCAAAAAAGTTTAATTTATGGGTATAAGTGAGAACTGAATGACTTAGCATGTGTAGTAAGATAGATATCTCTGTTAAGCCCTGTCATACCTGTTGTTGACTCCTTTATTATTTGTATGCCAATTTGCGGGAGTTCTCTTGTAATTATTAGAATAACTGTTGATTTGAGTGTAGAGATGCCACAAATCCACACATGTCCCTATTATGAACCCGCCAGTCCACTATGGTCACCTTCAGAGGCCCTGTTTTGGATGCCCCTGCCTTCTGAGACTCAGCATGTGGAAACCTGAGAGAGGGCCTTCTCAGATGTGGCACCAAATCATAGGAATTTTCTCCTCAGGGAGATTTTTCTGTGCCCCTCTGTTGCCAGCTTCTGTCAGTAGGAGAAGACAGTTGTTTTGTCTGGCATTCCCCCAGTGATCCCTCCTTACTGCCCTATGTTTTAATTGCTGTGTTTTTTTTGTCTTTGTGTATATTTTAGCACTGTTTTAATTGTTTTAATGATGGGGGAGTTGTGGATGGGGTTGGTTTAAAATAGTTTTAAAATGTGATTTTATTATGCATGTTTTAATTTGTTAGTTGCCTTGGTAGCTTTTGTGGGGGCAGAAAGGCTGGATAGAAATTTTATAAATAAAATAGTTCCATCTATGAAAGGTGGGAGGATCTATTTACATTCCTGGTGAGGACACTGTGGCATCGGATCTACAAATCCCTTTTTGCACTTCTAACTTGTCATACTAGAATCCGTATGTGTTCTCTAATTTGTACATACCCTGTTTAAATGGATGACTTTTTTATAGTGTATTTATGTCAAGATGCATTGAATTACAAATAAAAGGATCAAGCCAACTGACCTAAGAGCCTCGCCCCACTGCTGGACCTCCTGATGGCACCTGGTATTTTTGGACATTGTGTGACAGTGTTGGACTGGATGGGTTCTTATCTGCTTATGTACAGTTGTTACACAATAAAATGAGTAGCTTGGTAACATGTGTCAAAGGAGGAACGCAGCTTCAGATGCCTTCACAGCCTTCTCATCAGTTTAACTAAAAATACAACTATCTTATTTTATTTTTATTGAATATATGTGGGTTCATTATCATAACGTCACTTGGACATTAACATGACAACCACATTCTTTTCCCATTGATATGCTGCAGTTCTGTTTCATATTAGCAATCTGTGGCTTTTTGGAAGAATCACAACATGAATAAAGAAGTGTATTCTTAAATATCTGAGACAACAGGCTAACTTTGAACAAAATAACCAGAGATTTATCTGAACAACAGCGAGGTACTGAGGGTTTTCAGAGAAACAATATTGCAAGAATCACTCACATATTCTATGACAGAAAAAATATGTAAATCCCATACAGTTGCTGGGAGATGGGAAACTGCCTGAACCTAAGAAAACACTGCAATCTGTGCTGTTTTTTGAATTTCCAAGGTCTGTGTTTTTCATGCTAATCAGCTGATTCATACCGCCACCACACTAAGCAGTGCATTCCCCATAAGCCACATTTTCTGTTTAATATTAAAAAACCACCCTCTGCAATTACATTGATTCTTGTCAAGATATATAATGATACCATGCTAATTACCAACCATCTATTGAATGAAATATGTCAAGGTCTGTACTTGGTATTACTAAATTTCTTGTATCATATGTTTGATGTTTTCAGTATAAGAAATATGTTGTCATGTTAAAGAGCATTCGGTTGCCATATCAACAGGGACATCCCAGTTCAGATATTACTAATGTTTCTGCCCTTGATGTCCCCCACCTGCAAACTGGATGAAGTAAAATGGCATCAGCAAGCATGTTGAGATAACTGTAATGTTTCCCCCAATGTACCCTGGGTTGTGATTTGGCAGCTGGTGAAATCTCCACTGTCTAACCTCCCTGTATGGCTCATAAGATACTAATGGTTTCTGGTCCATGGAGAAAGAAGCAGGGCATGTATCAGGCAACAGTGTCAAACTGAAGCCCCCAACATAATAATAATATCTGAGGCAAAGCTTCAGGACTAATATATTGGTAATGGATTGGGAGGAGCAGAAGTTTATTTTGTACTTTTAAAATGTAAGCCACTTTGAAGATCATACAGTTCAAGAGCAAGATATAAAGCTAACAGATAGATAACATGACATACAGAAAAATAGAACTATTTTTAAAATAATCTACTCATGCTTCTGCAGTAACAAAACCCTGAGTGTGGTCTTTTTAATTGTATGCTGCCTTGACAGTCAGTAGGTGGGAAACATGACATTTAATAAACTGATTAAATAAAGACATTGTTTTAATATTTGGGAAATTTAAGGAAATGTTGAGTAAATCAGCAATATACAATTTGCCCAGTTTGCTTGGTAGAAGATCATTTTAAACAGATCAGCTGTTGGTGGAATGAGAATAAGCAACACAGTTCTTGAAATGTGAGAGAAGTGAAATGGTTAAAATGAGCTGAAAGCAGGCTGTAAGTTAGTGAACAATGGCTGAATTATGGCCTGTCAGAGCATAGTTACAAAAGCCAGAGGTAAGAAAAGGGGGAGGGGGGAGTGAACAAGCCTTGGTTAACTAAAGCATTAACAAGTATGCATGCGTAATTAACTGATTAATATTATCTAACACACCTTGAATAGTTAAATAGGCAGTTATAATGAACATGCGATCTATGACGAGGGAGGGGAGGGTCATGTTAAAGAGTAGTATGTTTTAGGCAGACGGAAAGATTGTTAACCCTGAGTACTTTGGCCAATGAGGAAAGGGGGAAGGAACTTGGGGCTGGGGTAAGGAATAAAATTAGACTGTGTGAAATGCTTTGCCAGTTTGGTTGCAACAAAGTAAAGGATACTCCAGACTGACTGCCTCTTTGATTTGTCTTTCCCAGAAGGGAGAGCCTTTTGGATCTTTCCTCCTGGAGGGGCTGGAAGGGCAGCTTTTCATTTCCACAAAATGTCATTCCGAAATTGATAAGAAATTTCTGTGGAAGCAACAACTAGGCTCTATGACTGTCAGACTCTGGTAACATTAGGGATACCACTTAGGTGGCTACGAGTAGTTTTGGATGAATGTCACCGTTCATTTCATATTTGTACAGTAGTGTCACTGCACCAAATGTTCCATCCCACAACCTTCTGATGATCCACTGTGATTTTTTTGTGGTATGGATCGTTACAGCGGTACTATAATCTTAGCTGTTTAATTTTCAGTTCCTTTCCTTATTATCCCCAGCATAAAGTTTATCTTTTTCACTGCTGGCACACATTTTCATCAAGCTTTCCACTACAATCCAAAGATTTCTTTCAATCTTAGGCTCAGCCATTTCAAACCCCATCAGCATATATTTAAAGGAAAGATCTTTTGTTCCAAAATGCAGTCCAAGTTTATGATGTCTACAGGATCTCCCTTATCCGCATGCTTGTTAGCCTGCCCAAAGAACTCCAAGGCTTTCCCCTTTGCAGAAGCCATGCTGATTTTCCCTCCAAAGGCTTTGTTCCTCAGTGTGCTGAATAATGTTCTCTTTAACAACGACAGAAAAATTAGGGCAAAAAAGAACAAGATGCTTGCTCTTTGCATATTTATTCATAATATTTGAACTGGTTCTGACTCATCTCTAAGGTTGATGGTTTGGTGGCCAAAGGGTTTTCCTTTCTGTGCTGCAAGAAATGTATGGAGTTATCCACAGACAGCAGGTTAAAATATGGAGAGTTTTCTCTCCAGTGACAGAAATTCTTTACTAAGAAGAGACAAATGTAACAGCATATTAACTCTCATAAAGCATATCTGTTTGTTATAGGGTTGCCAGGTCCCCTCCTTGCTCCGGTGGGGGAATTTGGGGGGTGTTCTGGGGGTGGGCAGAGATGCCCCCAAGCCCCACTCCCAAGCCCTGGTTACCCATGGCCACCCTTTTTCTCCCTGCAGAGTTTTAAAGGGCTTCAGCTGATCAATGGGGAGCATGTGGCTTGCTGACCAGCTGGAGGGCCCTTTAAATCTTTCAGCAGGAAAGCAGAGGAGCTGTCACTGGCTGCAGCTCCACTCACAAAAAAGATCCTTTAAAGGGGCACCACTGGAAAATCAGCTCTGCATGTCATGGCCCCCCACCCCGCTTGCAAAGAAACAGATTGGAGCCCCCAGAAGTGGGGGAACCTTCACCCGGACCTGGTGGCTGGCAACTTTGGTTTGTTAATTCTTATTCTCTCCCTCTCTCTCATACACACATGCATATACAAACACACCCAGAGAGAGAGAGAGAGAGAGAGAGAGAGAGAGAGAGAGAGAGAGAGAGAGAGAGAGAGAGAGAGAGAGAGAGATAGAATTCTGAGCTGCCTGTGTATATAAAAAGTTATGGCATTGTTGTAGCAACAGTAAAGCTAATAGGTCTCCTCTGTCAAGCAATTATAATGTATTGGTCATAAATCATAAGGAAGTTACTTAGGCATGGTCTTTGTAATCAGTACCACACGTATGGGCTGTTTTCTACAAAATGTTGCTCTAAATGTATGCTATTATTTTACACCAGGAATGCATTAGCACAATCATTCTGGCTTTTGCAAATGAACTAAAAGCATCACCAAAGGGCGGGGGGGGATTAGTCTTCTTCTTGCAACCATGACAAATGCATTTAGCAGTCTTAGTGATGAACAAGCAAAAGGAATTATCAGTGTCCCTTTAGTGCATTGTCATTTCTTCTTTACACTTCATGCGTTTTGCATGATTTATGAGTTACAAGCAAAGTGCTATATTCAAAATATTTTTATACCTTCTATGTTTGTCTCTAGCAGTCCTTTAACGTAAAAGTTAAAATCTGTGAGGAAAGATGATCTTTCCCAGCCTTGTATGGCATACACCCTCAAACATCTTAAACCCTTGGAGATTTATTTGTTTAAATTTGTATCTACCCTGTTGCGTTCTAGGGACAACACAGAAAGCAAATGTTTCTGGGAACTAGGAATTAGAAACCTGGAAGATCAAGAGCAGAATATGTAATGAAATTACCTGTTTCCAATATTCCCATTAGGCCTAGCTCACTCCTGAGTTCTGAGCCCTTGAGATGATAACAGCATTTGGCTACTAACTGAAACACAGTGTGCTTCTTGATGAATGACAGCATTTTAAAAGTGCTGTAAAGTGGTCACAAAGCACTTCTCTTTCAGAAACAACGCATACTTGATACATAGAGTACCTGTTAAAGTACTGGACTATAAAGACCTAGGTTCAAATTCCCTTTCAACCAAGAACCTGACTGGATGACTTTGGGACAGTTTCACTAACCCAGCTGTCAGGATAAAATGGGAAAGATGGAAACCATGAACCAGCCTAATGTTACTGAAGAGAATGTACGAAAAATGCAACAGCTAGATACAAGATCACTGGAGGGAAGGGGATTACTCTTCAGTTGTTGTAATGAGGCAGCTTTCTGGGTTAAACTGCTTTCAGCCCTGAAACCTCTAGATAATTCTGGCTTCAGTGCAGTCTTCAAAAAACCATAAAGAAAAGGATATGAATTGTTACCAAAAGCAGGATAAAAGTTTGTTTTTGTCTTTCAATTGCAGACCACCTGTGGCTATGGTCTTACTTGGTGATGAATGGACTAGATAAGTGCAGCAACCTTCCCCTGTAGTTTGCATTCAGTCACAGTGATTTCTCTGTTGCGGCTGGCACCTTTGTGGAGTGGCCTGCCTGAGGAAGCCAGGAAAACTCCCTCTCTCCTGGTCTTCCACCAATGATGCAAAAGGGCAAAAGGGCAGATAATAGGTTTGCCCTGCATAAAATGGGTTTACAAACTTGCTTGGAGAAATGATTAAAGCCTGTGGTCTATACAATTGTGTTTAGCTTATTGTAAGTAGAATCCTATTTATGTAATTTCTGCACTGCTTAATGTGTTATGTGACTACTTATGCTATTCTTTAGTTCTTTCTGGAAGTTCCAGACTTCTAAAATCCTAGTGCATTGGTTATCGAATGCTCCATTTTGTTGATGGTACTGACTCACTATGTGCTCACACATATATTTTCTTTTTGGTAGTCCGAGGAGCAAAAATGTAGTTTGCCCCCTCTTGTGGTGCAGCAAAAGCATTCCCGAAAACAGGGAAGTATAATACTGCACACAAGAGAGGACAAACTGTGTTTTTACGCCTTGGACTACAGAAACAAGAGGAGGAGGCAGAGGAATACAAATGCAGAGGTGGAGAGCCCCATTTGTGTGGAAAACATCTGGGCCTCACTTGCTATTTAGACAGAATTATTTTCACACTGCACTTGCCTCTGCTTGTCAATGAACTCTGAGTCAGTTCATTGTAGTGGTTTGGTGTAGTGGTTAAGTGTGTGGACTCTAATCTGGGAGAACCGGGTTTGATTCCCCACTCCTCCACTTGCACCTGCTGGATGACCTTGGGCAAGCCATAGTTCTGTGCACAGCTGTCCTTGAAAAAGAACAGTTTCTGTCAGAGCTCTCTCAGCCCCACCTACCTCACA
Source organism: Gekko gecko (assembly GCA_029375565.1). Taxonomy (NCBI): domain Eukaryota; kingdom Metazoa; phylum Chordata; class Lepidosauria; order Squamata; family Gekkonidae; genus Gekko; species Gekko gecko. The sequence continues at coordinate 55,378,834 of JAPDNY010000003.1, read as the reverse complement.
GGGTGTCCGTTGTGGGGAGGGGAAGGGAAAGGAGTTTGTAAACTGCTCTGAGACACCTTTGGGCAGTGAAGGATGGGATATAAATCCAGTCTCCTCCTCCTCCTCCTCCTCCTCCTCCTCCTTCTATGAAATATTGAATGAAGAAGTGCTAAGAAATATGAATGCATTAATAAAAGTATCAATACATCAATAAATTTAGGAATTGAGAAATTAATAAAACAAAGGTGCTACATATGTGTTTAGCTTCCTGCATCCCGTACTGGCTTTCGAGCAAGGAAAACCTTTACCTTTACTTTTTATTCCATTTTACATGAACAAAACCCTAAATTGGCCTGAAGATAAAGTTCAGGAGCAAGTAAAGCAACTCAAGATGATAACGTAACAATGTGTGCCACTGATATCTCAGACATAAAAGCTTAGAGAATCAGACCACTTTTAAAAAATAGAGTAAGTTCACTTGTTTGCTAAGCAGCTTTTCCTGAGCTGTCACAGCGAGAGCCACAGAGTAATAGTAACTGAATTATGAAAGATCTCCAGGGATATTTGAAAGGGTAAGAAAGTTCCAGAGCAGTGGAAGAATAAATCCTAATTTTCATCCAGAGAGAATGGGATAATCATGAGAATACTAGAGGGATAAGCCTGTTGAATAACAGCCAGAGGTTCTTTACCAAAGTCATCCTAAGTAGGATTGAGAAAACAGTGAAACTAATAATATGGGGATTAGTTGAGTTTCTCGAGGAAATGGTGTTTATGTACAAAATATTCCCTATCAGACAAGGAAAAGGTTTCGCACGACATGTGTAACAGATCAGCTGGCTATCAGAACACAATTTCAAATCCCAAAAGATGTTTGTTTGTTTTTTAAAAAGTATTGCATAACGAAGGATGCAAGAGATGACAGGGTGGAATGGTGTTTATGCACAAAATATTCCCTATCAGACAAGGAAAAGGTTTCATGAGACATGTGTAACAGATCAACTGGCTATCAGAACACAATTTCAAACCCCAAACAATGGTTTTTTTAAAAAAGTCTTGCATAACAAAGGATGCAAGAGATGACAGGATATATCCTTAAAAAGCTGCTTCTTTGCCACACTGGATTTTATAGAACAGCTGAGGAAAAGAAGCAAGACATGAAATATAAACATGACAATGTGATATCACGTGTTTTATATCTGCTGCAGAAGTGGCCTTTAGAAGTATCAACCCTTTGCCCACTGAAAAACCAGTCCTGGCATCAGTACCATGCAACTAATACCAGCTTGGAAAAGTGAACAGTTCTAAGGAAAATGAAAAACGATCATCTACAACATTTGGAGAATAAGAATCCTGTCACCATAGATTGCTATAATAAAGTGGCATTTCAAAAAACCATTAAGATGTAATGTGATTTTAAAAAACCCTGATTTACATCTGTACCATCTGACAAAGTATAAGCGTGGATCTAATGAGCTTTTCTGCAGGTGAAAAAGGGAGGAGACCTTTGATGAATGAAAAGGTTATGTTGGGAATCAGGTCTGCATAGACAAAAGACACATGGAGCAGGGGCCGTAGTAAGGAAGAAAATTACGTGAGTTTGAGTGAAAAATCTGGCTGGATCCAGCAGCAAAACCAAAGGGAGTCTGAAGAGGTCAAAAGGAATCATGACAGCTTTGATATATTAATGTTGCTAATTCTTGGGGGAAAGAGGATCTGAAGGCTTGTTTAAGCAAATCTCATCCTTGCAAGCCTTGCTGTATTCACATGCAGCACTGATCCTCTAGTGCTCTGCACAGCAGATTAAGGGATATGCACTTTGCTTTGTTTTCATTTTAGTTTCAAAAGCTTAGTTCACTTTCATCGCATTCATCACTGCGTGTGTTCATTTCTGTTACTACTTCCATGTTTGTTTCTACTGGTGTCAATGGGAAACACTTTTCCAGATTGCCTGGCATTCAGCGTGGATGAAAATTTCAGGATGTGTAATCCCCAACCATGTGATCCTCCCTTACCAATTTCAAGCAGATGGCAGGAAGCTTTCAGTTTCATGGGCAAGTAAAGCGAAATGCTTCTCCAGCTGTTATGATGTCTCTTTTGCATCCAACTGGATGACATTTCCAGAGACTGTTCCTCCGACCCCTGGGACCCCCTTACCAATTTTCAAATGGATAGTACAATAGGTCTCCTTTTATATATTTTTTTTTAAAATCAAAAGCAACACATATGGATCCTAAGGGTTTGATCCCAAGTACCTCTGCATGAGCTCAAGTAGAGAAGGGGGACTGCAATTTTCCTACAAAAACTGCAGCCCCCCCCCCATATTATGTTTCAAACTGTTGTTCTTGAGGCTTCTATGACAATCACAAACAGCTTTTTGGGTGACACAGAGACTGCAGGAAAGTGGACAAGGTAGAAAGTCTGCATTCCATTAGTGCACCCCACTTATATTTATTTGGATCCAATGCATGGTAATGAAAGTGAAAGTCCAGGAAATGATTGCTATTCCCATATGGTTTCATTGCCCTGATGAAAGTGATGAGTTTACGACTGTTTTCTCATTAGTTTGGAAATGAGTTCACATTCTTATAACAGATTAGTTGAATTGTGTGGTCAATGCTTAAAGTCTGTTTATCTTGCATTGCTTCTCTGGTATCATCCTTTGGGTATGCAGCCCTGCTTTCTGACCTGAGTAACGTCTCAAGGACATGGGATGTGCATTGACCTGGTTCAAATAATTCCTCACAGATAGGTTTGCTATTGGAAACCAGTTATCAGTGTGGGACCTGTTCCACAGGGCACAATTCTATCCTCCAGTGCTTTTGTATATTTATGTAGGACAAATTATTCATAGTTTGGGGATTGGCTGTCATCAATAGGCTGATGATACCCAACTCTATATATCCTTATCTAAATCTGGTGATGGTAGAGGTCCTGAATAGCAACCTTGCAGCTGTGGTTCATTGGCTATGAGTGAACAAAAAGAAACTAAACCCTGAAAAAACAGGGTTGGGAAGGCAGAGATCTTGAAGGACATTATGCACCCCCTTTTTGATGAAGTTCAGCTGACTCTTGCTCACTCAGTTAAAAGCCTTGGGATTATATTGGATCCAGCATTACTGCTGGAGAAGCAAGTTAATGCAGTTGCCAAAAAAAAGTTTTCTTCCAACTCAGCCTAGCTCAAAAGATAGCCCCTTACCTTGATATGGCTGATCTGGCCACCTAGATCCATGCCACAATAATATCAAGACTAGACTGCTGTAATGCACTGTATCCTGGTCTCCTGCAAAATCATCTCAAAAACTCCAGTTGGTGCTCAAATATTATTGGGAGCTAGATGGAGTCTGCATATTACTCCCATTCTGCAGACTCAATTGTCTGCCCATTGACCAGGCTCAATTTAAAGTATTGTCTATCAGGCACAAAACCCTTCATGGCCTTGGTCCCTCATATCTCGAAAATCGCCTCCCCCCTATGCTCTGTCATGACAACTCCACTCATCTGAGCAGGGCCTTCTGTAGGTGCCAATTTGCAAATGGGCAAAATCAACAACTGCCCATAAACCTGCTTTCTCCAGTGTGGCCCTCCACCTTGTGGAATGGCCCACCTGAGGAGGTCAGGATAGTTTCCACTCCCCCGGCTTCCCACAAACTATGCAGAATCAAATTATTCAAGAGGGCTTTTCTACACAGGTAATTAGAACTGCATTATACAAAAGGGTTTATAAAATCACTTGGATACAGGGATTGTGATTTATACTATTTGTATAGCTTGCTGTACGGAGGATCCTACTATGTAATTTTTGCTTCAGGTTTTTGGGTTTTTTTTAAGATTTCTGGTTGATACTTCTACAATCCTAATCCTATTTTATTGTTTATTGGATGTCTCATCCTATTAATTGTATTGACTCACTCTGGGTAATCCATCTTGAGTTCCAGCGACAAAGATGGACTATAAATAATACAAATGAATGAATAAATTAATAAATTAAATGTCATTTGGCTTTTTTCTTTGTATCTACTTTATATATCTTTTGAAGGCTTCAAAATTGTACTGATGTTTTTTAAAAAATATGGAAGGCTATTTGTATGCAAAGTTAAGACTATCTAGCAAAAAAAAAAAAAGGTAAGCGCTACATTAGGTGTGATAAAATGATTTGAAGTTGGTCCTGGAATAATTTAATAAAAATTGATAGTTAAGATTAGGGGTTAGGGGAGTGAGAACTATCTATATGCACTATAATGCAAGGGATTTGATTAATTTTAAACTTTATTTCTGTATGTAGTTTTTCATTCCCAACTTTTCAAGTGAGCCAAGTGCCAGACTTTAAACACAATGAGAGTTCTAGAACATACATAACCTTCCTCTTTGATTAAGCTGTTTCTCTCATGACATTTTCCCCTAACACAGTAAGCTTTCAGAGGTCTAAATTATATCCTTAGATTTAATTTAAAAAAAAAAAATCTGTAGGCAGATTTACATAAGGAGACTAATTACCTGGGCAGAGGATTGCAGCCTGACCTCTTAGAGAACAAGTAGGTTGTATTTCATTAATCAAAATGAGTTTTAACTCAGTATTACTCATAAGGCATTTTCATTTTATGAATGTTCATACACACACATGCTCACGCTTTTTGCAAGGCTCATTCAATTCAGTGGAGCTCACATTAGCAGGAAGCATGTGTCTTTGTCAAACTATTTGTGAAATACAACTCAAAGGAGATTAATGCCAGCACAAGTGCAAGCAAGAGCAAGTGTGTCAATGTTTCTTACTAATACTATACATTTTAGGGCAGCAATTTTCACAGTGGTCATGCAGTGCAACCCTAAACACAGACACACCCGTCTAAGCCCATAAAAGTCAATAGTCATAGAAGGATATAATTCTGATAAAGACTGCATTGTAAAACAAAACAAAAAACCCCTCTGAGTATCACACATTTAGCAAGTGAGCAACCTTTGTTTTTACTTATTTTTTTAAAAAAATTCTGCATTTGGTTTTATTCTACAAAATACAATCAGAAGATACCTGTGGAGGCAGATCTTCAGAAACGCCTTGCAAAATGTAAAACTTAGAAGGTATGTTTCAAACAAATCCCATGCATCTGAAGAATAATATTCCTGCTTGGTACTTCTCTTTTGTATGTTTGGCCACTAGAGGACTTTACATCAGTTGATGAGCCAGATTGTGTAACTGACCATACAGACTTTAAGACATTAAAACAAATATGTGCAATAGCACTCAAGAACATTTCCCTACTGACTGGAGAGCAGGCAGCACCAAGATGAATCTACGTGACAGTGACAAGGCCCATGTCTGTAGCCATGCTGAGAAGTTCGGACTGAGGCCATCTACAGGATGCTCATGATCTACACTGCCAGCAAGACCTACTTCCACCACTTCAATGTGGGTGCGGGCTCCAAGCAAATCTGGGCACACAGCAAGCAGGTGGTGAATATGCTCTAGGATGCTGTGGGCCACCTGGACAGTGTGGGCAATGCCCTCTTCAAGCTCAGTGACCTGCATGCCCAGAAGCTGTGTGTTGATCCTGTGAACTTCAGGTACTTGGCACAGTGTCTCCTGGTGACCAGTGCCACCCATTGCCATGGCCAGCTGACCGTCAACATGCTGGTCTCTCTGGACAAGTTCCTGACCCTGGTAAGCAAGATGCTCACCTCCAAGTACCTCAAGAGCCACCCAATGAGCAGCAGCAATGAGCACCAGAGGCTGACAGATGGACCCCCGCTTCTTTCTCTCTTCCCCCCACCCCCTCAATAAACTTGTAGAACATTTCCTTACTGTTTCGTTTTGTGGTCTCATTTCATTATTTCATCCATATTTGTTTACAACCCAATTCCCTGACACAGATCAAATTGACAAAGGGAAGGAAGGTGATTGAGAATACTACTTCTGTCCTTACAATTCCCAATCTTCCCTTGGGAATTCACGAAACTTTGTTTGAATTTCTATGTATAGCCCCTTCTGGTGCAGAAAATTTTGTTTACATTTTTTAAGTAAGAGATGGTATTACTGGAAGCTTATATATTAAGTCTTATGACTCCGATAGTTGGAATAATTTGATTTTGTTATGCAAATCTAATCTATACATCAATAAACACTGCATTGCAACACTAGCACAACAAACCTCTACTGCAAAGGCTCTGAAGTTGCTGATTTTGATACTGAGAGTTCTAATTGCTATTTCCGTTGTCCTTAAACCAGAAACCACAACAGTGTGCTTTCTGTGCTGCTGAAGTTCTTGCTTGACCAGGAAACTGAGGGCTGTTTTCAATGGTGCCACATGTGATACTCCACATAGAGGTCAGCAGTACACAAGTCACAAAAAAGGCCTACAAGGCTGCTGAACATTGCCTGTTCCTTCAGTCTGAACAACTCAGTTCTCAGAGAGAAATGGAGTTTCCAGATAGTGGCTTCAAGCAGGTATCTATAAAGGAGTCATATGCATTTTTAAAAATAAATAAAAATAAAGGCCTCTCTGCTTACCGGCTTGCCCAATTGCCACCTGACTGCTATCACTTGTCTCACCATGAGGCCTGACAGAAGCAAAGTCACAAAACAGTTTTTGACTTAAGGTACAACTCTACACACACACACACACACACACACACACAAACAAACATCTTCTTATAAATAATTATCTTTTGGTTTCGCAAGATTCCATGTGCTCCCATCGGCTGTAAAATGCCCTCCCTCAGCCATTGGCCCATCAGCTGCCACTCAAGAGTACTCGAGTGCCATTGGCCAGGTGCTGGGTCTGCTCCTCTTCCCCACCCACTCCCCCTGGCAGACAGCTCTCTCTCCTGAGGAAGACAGTTCTCTTGACTCCTGTGAGGGACTGTGTCCTCAGTGGCTGTTGCTAGGCAGCCAAGCTTGGTTCTGTGAGTAAAAAAACAAAGGACTTTCAGCATAACCCCCTCCCCCGCCCATAACCCCCTCCCCAATGGCCACTTTCCTGTCAGAATAATTCTCCTGCTTAGCTTCAGCATGGCTGGCTGGCTAACGAGGTGGGCCAGCAACCATCAGATCATTTTCTTCAACTCCCCGCTGTGCAGCTGACTTTCCCCTAGGGCTGCCAATCTTCAGGTGGGACCTGGAGATCTCCCACGGTTACAATTGACCTCCAGACAACAGAGATCAGTTCCCCGGGAGAAAATGGTTGCTTCGGAGGGTAGACTCTATGGCATTATACCCTGCTGAGTCCTTCCACACACACCCCAAATGCTGCCCTTCACAGGATCCATCCCTCCAAATCTCTTCCCTAATCACAGTTGGCACCTGTACTTTCTCCTCTGTCAGTAAAAGGCCCTTTCCACACCTATGTTGGCCTTTGGGAGAAAACTCATTGGGCCCAGTCCTGATCAGGTTGCCAACTCCAGGTGGGCAATTCCTGGAGATTTGAGGGATGGAGTCTGCAGAGGGTGATGTTTGAGGAGGGGTGGCATCTCAGACAGGTACGATGCCATAGACTCCACCCTCCAATCCAGCCATTCCCTGATGGGGAACCATTGTTGCCAATCTCCAGGTGGGGGCTGGAGTTCACTCAAAATTACAACTGCTCTCTAGGAGGGATGGGGGAGGAGATGGAAAACTAAAGATAGGTTGATGGTTGGCTGGGAGGGAGATAGGGTTGTCAATTCCAGGTTGGGAAATTCCTGGAGATTTGAGGGGTTGAACCTGGAGGGGATGAGTGTTGAGGAGGCGTGGGACCTCAGACAGGTACAATGCCATAGACTCCACCCTCCAAACCAGCCACTCCCTCCTGGGAAACCACTGTTACCAATCTTGGGGGTGGGCTGGAGATCACTCAAAATTACTACTGCTCTTCAGGTAGCAAAGATCAGTTCCTCTGGAGAAAATGGTGGACTCTGTCATTATACCCTGCTGAGATTGCCACAGCAAATTGTCACTGAGTGCCCAAAGCCGGGGTAATCTTTATACAAGCAAGTTGTAAAGTACTGGGTTCGCCGCATGGAGGACTCGAACAACGACATGCGGTGTGACGTGTTTATTGGTACTTCACAATAAGACTGCAAAATGGCTCTGCAAGGCCAACTCTATACACCCACCCCCGGCACACCTCCAGTCCCATTGGGAGGTTCGAATTTCCCGCCAAAGTTGCTATTGGTGAATGCTGGGGGAACTAGGATCCTAAATTCTATTGTTCAGAGGAGTGAAGTTCCACACTGTAGCTGCGGACCCCTAGTGGCGGCCTGCGTACATAACACAAGTATATATAACATCAGAAGTATAGCTTAACTGGTACTTGTGATAAAACTTACATAGCAAACAATGATATTAACAAAAAACAGTTTGACTAAGAACTTCATTAAAATGAAACATCCCATAAAACGCATCAATACAGCAAATTTATAGTATCCAAAATCAAAGAATACTCAGGTTTAGTGGATAAATAGTCCAAGAAGGGGAACCAGATTGAGGTAAATTTCAAATCAAATGTTTCCATAGCCTTAGAAAAAAGAGAATCAGTAAGTTTGTCCATCAGACAGAAATCACTTTATTTACTTTATGTATCCAGGCTGATAGTATAAGGTATTATTTTTTCAGGCTTTTGTAATTAAAAGTCTGGCAGCTGTGCATAAAAGGAGAATCAATTCTTTATGAAGTGGTGGTGAAGGGCTAAATTGCCATGTACCTAACAATAAGGATTCTGCGTCAAGTGGTAGTTAGAAAGCAGTAATGTTATAGATGTGATTAACTTATTAGTCGCCAAAAAGCCTTGACATGCACACAGTCCCACCAACAGTGCCTATATGAACCAATTTCACCACAACTCCTTCAGCACAGTGGGGATGTTGAAGGGTGTATATGATGTAATTTTTGTGGTGTGAGATACCACTGAGATAACAATTTAAGAAATTGTGTTTTGATAACTGCTCTCTTAAATTGAACAAGTGAGGAGTGCCAAATAGACTGCCAGTTTGCATGAGTGAAGGTTTTATTGCATATTGCATGTCAATAAGTAGTATAAGATGGTGGAAGAATATTGGATGGTTCAGTAATTATGGAGTAAAGGATGGAAATAAGATGTTTATAAGAAGATCTAGGAGTTTTCAATAGAATTTCAAAGTTCGTCAAGGGTCTCAACAAATTCAGTTTAATAGAAGGTATGTGTGTTAGGTGAGCAAGTTGTAAATACTGATACCATTATATGATGTTGTTAATTTTGGTAGCTTGGAAGATTTGTCCAAGATGAGGCAAGAGTTTTTAATATCAAGGAGCCTGATTAAATTGTTATTTTGAAAAGTAGAAAAAGTGTTGGGATGTAATGCTGGCAGGAACCAAGGCTGGCCAGTAAAAGTAGACAATGGGGACATTGGAGGTGCAAAAGTCTTTCTATATTTGTCACAAACTGATAAAGTAGTAAGTAAAAAGGGATTAGCAGATATTGTAGACAGCCTGCCTGATTTAGCATTCGTGATGATTTCCTGTAAGGATCTGTCAGGGGAGTATATCTGTTCTAAGATGGTCAAATCTGGTGCCATCTCAGGATGCAATCTCATGATCAAATTTGTTAATTGGGCTGCTTCACAATAGGCCAATAAATTTAGGTATGCCATGCCACCATCTTTGGCCGGCCAACAGAGCACTGGGAAACTAATGCTAGGTTTTTTAGAGTCCCATAGGAAGAGTTCAAGAATTTTTGCCACCCTCTTATGATATTTGTGGGTAATTTGATAGGAAGAGTACAAAAAAGAAAAAAAATAGGTAGGAGAGGTTGCCGTTTCCTAAGTTGTGTGCGGATCACATGAAGTAATTCCCCATAGTTGCATTGAATGAGATCTTTTAGTTTAAGTGGCATATTGATACCCAGATATCTCCATTTGTGTGTGACCCATTTAAAAGGATAGGAATGCTTTAAGGAAGCCAACATTATGTCTGGAACACAAACTGGATAAATTTCAGTTTTGGATTGGTTGACATTTAGGTCAGAAAGAGGGCCAAAGAGTCATAGTTCACTGATTGCTGCTGGGAGAGAACTTATGGGATCAGACAAGTAGATCACAGCATCATCAGCAAACATGCTGATTTTAAATTCTTTATTTGTGGTAGAAATTCCTTTAATATTAGGATTCAATTGTATTGTTGTAGATAGGGGTTCTAGCGCAAGGGCAAATAACATTGGTGACAGGGGGCAGCCTTGTCTGGTGTCCCATTGAGGTGCAAAGGACATTGAATAAGAGTTGTTGCTTTTAACACTAGTTTTAGGGTCAGCATAAATAGATTGTATTGTACAGCAGAAACCTTCCCCAAAATTCATATGGCATAGTAATTGATGCAGGTATGTGGGTTCCAGGGAATCAAAAGCTTTTTCAATGTCCAAAGAGAGGATCACTGAAGGCAGCTGTTTCTGATGGCTGTAATGGATCAAATTGAGTATTTTACGAATATTTTCTGTGATGCTTCGGGTAGGTATGCATCCAGTTTTGTCCTTGTCTACATAGTGTCAAGATTTTACCTAATGTGGAAGTCAAAATGTCAGTAAATATTTTAGCATCTTGGTTAATTAGTGTAATGAGGCAATGAGATTTAGGGTCCAATGGGTCTCTGCCGGGTTTGGTTATTACTCTAATAGTGGGTTCTGTCCACGATGGTGGAATTATCCCTGTTTTAAGAATGTCATTACAGAGAGCAACAAAAGGTTGTATTAGAAGAGTCTTAAAGGTTTTATAAAATTCCACCGGGAAACCATCGTTTCTCGGTGGTTTTTTTTGTTGTTTGTTCGTTTAAATGATGTCTTGCCCTTCTTGAGGTGTGATAGGTGAATCTAGTTGTTCCTGTGACAATTTATGGATTAGATTTCTATCAGTAAGGTATTCTGTAATTTTTTGGGGGTCAGGATTACCAGAAGTATAATGATACCTGTAATAAGATGAGAAAGCTTGTGTGATTTGAGGGTCAGTGAAGCAAAATGTGACCTGACTGTTCCTGATTGCTCTTATGGGGACATATGGTTTTCTATTTTGAAGGTGCCAAGTGAGAATTCTTAATGTTTTAGGAGTTTTAATCCAGGTTTTCTGCCTCTGTTGTTGTTCAGTTGCACAGTCGAGTCTGACTCTTCACAACCCCATGGACCATATCATGCCAGGCCCTCCTGTCTTCTGTCATCCTCCAGAGTTTGCTTAATTTCATGTTCGTTGCATCGCTAACACTGCCTAACCATCTCATCCTTTGCTGTCACCTTCTTCTGACACCTTCTTCTGACACGTTCTCATCTGGTGGCCAAAGTATTTCAGCTTCACTTTCAGTGTCTGGCCTTCCAGGGAACAGTCAGGGTTGATTTCTTTTAGGACTGACTGATTTGATCTCCTTGCAGTCCAAGGAACTCTCAAGAGTCTCTAGCTCCAGCATAATTCGAAAGCATCTGTTCTTCAGTGCTCAGCTTTCCTGACGGTCCAACTCTCACAGCCATACATTACTACTGGGGATACCATTGCTTTGACCATACAGACTTTTGTTGACAGGGTGATGTCTCTACTTTTTATTATGCTGTCTAATGTCACGGCTCCTGCTGAGTCCAAGCACATGGCTCCAGCAGAGGAGCTGAGTACTGCTGGGGATGAGCTCCCGAGGCCAGACAATCCCGCACCTGACAGCACAGAGAGTTCCAGAGGCTGCTCCAGCAACAGCTGAGGCAGATTCCCACCTAGTCAGCACTCCCCCCGATTCGCCTCCACCAGTTTCCCACTTGAGAGAACAGCGCCGACGGGACATGGAAGCCCGGTGGTGAGAGGCATGCATGCACCACAGACGCTTGTTCAGCCCTGAGTACTAGCAGGAGTCAGGACGTGCTTGGGGCGCGCTAATTGCTGGCAGCTTAGTGAGCTATTTAGCCCTCACACTCATGCTGGCAAACCGTGCGAACAACTAGTCACTTTGACAAAGCTTTGCACCTCCTTGCTCATGTTCCTGATTCCCAGTTCCTGTCTCGACGCCCTCAGCTCCCTGATCTCAGCTCGCATGACTACACTCAGACCTGCACCTTGAACCTTAAACTCCCAGATTCTTGACTCTTGGAGACTCTGGACAACTCTGACAGTTTGTGTTTTGGACTTGGCTTCCCTGGTTGGTTTGTCTGCCTGGCTCTTGACTTTGGACTGCACCCTGACCACCCCACGTTTGCCTTGTGCTTTGGATTTGATTTTCCTGGTTGGTTGGCTTGGCTCTTGACCCAGGACTGTGCCTTGACTTCCTCACTCATATCTGGCCCCACACCCCAATCCATGACATCTAGGTTTGCCATAGCTTTCCTCCCAAAGAGCAGGAGTCTTTTAATTTCATGACTGCAGTCACTGTCTGCAGTGATCATGGATCCCAGGAACATGACTTCTGTCACTGCTTCCATGACTTTGCCATCTATTTGCCAAGGGGTGATGGGACCAGATGCCACGATCTTAATTTTTGGGGGTTTTTGATGTTGAGTTTCAAGCCTATTTCACCCTAAGCAAGAAGCTCTTTAGGTCCTCTTCACTTTCTGCCATTAGAGTGGTGTCATCTGCATATCTGAGGTTATTGATGTTTTTCCCAGCAATCGTAATTTTGGCTTGTGATTCATTCAGGCTGGCATTTCACATGGTATAATCTGCATACACATTCATGTTGGCTATTTATATATTTTAAATACCTATTTCCTGCTTTTCTCCTTCCAAGCCACAAAATTATTGATATTACTTTCTCATTTCTTCCTATGATGTTTCAAAGTTGCTTCTAAGAAGAGCCTCCAGCATGACCCTATACTGACCACATACATCTCTGGGCTCCTGTATACCCAAATTCTCAATTCAATTGCAAAATTTGTCCATTAAATAATGAAATTCATGTTATTATTTCAGATCACAGTAACTACAAAAGGTCAGGACTATTGGTACTGGGTTATTCAATACTGCTGCCTTAGTGGATATGATCTGAGTTGTAATTCATATTGAAAACACATCCATATTTTCAGTTATTTTCAGACTGACAGTAGGTCTCTCTATTTCCCACTCATATACAGCTATACTTCATATTCAATTGTATTTTTTGCATGGAATGCATTAGATTCATCACTTCTTGTTAGAATGTGATATATGAGATAATGTGATGGGACACAGCTTCCATGTGTCATTCCTTCCCACAGATGTTCCTGTTCGTCTCTGATGATAATCAATCAGCCTAGGATAGTGTGACATATATTTGCTGTACTTTTTATTGCTAATATTATTGATTGGCTCTGTCTAATAAAAGAATCAGCTACAGGTGTCATGCAATGAAAAACGGTAAATGTGTCATGGTTTTTCTCTAGTGATACAGTGCTTTCTCCACAGTAAGTTCTTATTACACTTTTTCTGAAGGAAGTGCTGGGTTCTCCCCACCTGAGTCCTAAGGGTTTAATTATTTATAAAAACCAATAACCTATTGGCCTACATAGAACTCTGATGGATTTGCAACTTGTATCTCTCACTGGTAGGTCTGTCTATTCAGTAGTAAGGACAACTGACCCATAGAATCTATTTATAGATAGAATGTGAGTTCAAGGTACATTGATCAATATGAGGAAGAGAGATTATAGGTTATGTTGGCCTGGTTATTTGTTATTGTTGCTGTTTATTGGTTTGTTTTTCCTTCTGAACTATATGTCTTCTGTAATCTTGTGTCTGGAAAAAAAAGATATGAATTCATATTTTACTGTTTGATTCAACTCTTTCTTCTTATTTAAAATACACAGCTGACTCCAAGAAAAGGTCAGAGACATCCTAGTTGGGAAAATGAGTTTTTGTTGATATCACTCTGATTTTTAGTGTGCTATATTGTTGTAAACAGGACAGAAAGGAATATCTAGAATGAGCTTTATGGCTGTCATTTTGATTGTGAACATGGCTGCAATGATTTCAAACTTCTGAATGGTACATTATCTATTGCTAACATATATAGTCTGGCATTCAGACCCTGCGCCTCTTCTTCTAGCATGCCATTTTCGAAAAAGCCCTTCCCCAAAGATCAGGGACTCAGCAGAGCATTGTGCTATATAACCTAACAGTGCATCTGCAAAGAAAAACTGCAACCACCCTATGCATATCTGTTAATGAAGATATACTTGGGCCTCTCTGGATCTCAGCCATAGTGTGATCTTTGACATCCATTTGAAGTAACTGAGTATTTTGTGTATCTGCACATGAGTGACAGTAAGACTACCAGAATACATATCACATGGGGAAAATTGCATTTGTAAACCAAGCCAACAACACTCCACAAAAAGGGAAATATATGCCAAGTTTCAGAGCTGTATGAAAGCCTGATCCAGCACAGTGCAAAAAGTTTGGGTTGGTCTCCTGCACTGCTGAAAATTAAGAAATAAAAAGGAATTTTAGCAAAATCCTATTGAAGTCTAACAAATGTATCTGAAATATTGCTAACATACATAGGCCTCATCTCTGACCTGAAGAAGTATGTAGAGGGCAATCAGGGTCACACATCTGCAGACACACTCACCCTTTTCTGTCCTTCCTCCCTCCCTCCCTCCCTTTTTCCTTCTAATGGGGACCCAAAGCAGTTTACAATATTCTCCCTTTCCTCACTTTATCACAACAACCCTGTGATGTAGGTTAGGCTAAGAATGTGTGTCTGGGCCAAGCTACCATGGCAGAGTAGATAATTGAACCTGGTTCTCCCAGGTCCTAGTCTGACACTAATAGCTATACTCCACTGATGAGGCACTAAATCAAACATAGGCATAGGAGGTTGCTGACAATCAGCTTACCTATTTGTTCTTGATCAAGCCAGGGCAGGGGAAAGAGGCAGTCAGGGGATTGGGAAGACAGAGTCCAGCCTCTGCTTCCTATCCTGTACAGTTGGGTTGTGGCTTCTTAAAAGATTTCCTTCCGCATGATAAATTCTCTTACATGTCATAATTTGTGAAAAGCAAGGAAGTGCTAGACAGTCATACAAGTTCTGACCTTTAATATTATTCCTTTTATGTTACTATTTTACTGCCTTATCTCTTTGGAGCCTTTAGCCTTACTTTCTCCAGACAGTACTAGATCCTTTCCCCTCCTCAAACAGCAACATTTGAGTTGAATTAATCTGTTTATGAAATATATTCATCTCTTTCTTCTAGAAGTACATCCATGTGCTGCATAATATACTGGTCTAATTGATTCAATGGATATCTTTCCATGCAAGGAGCCCCGAAAAATCAAGCTTTCCTCTAGGACTAGTTTTGACTCAAAATAAGATAAATTTCTGCAAGAAGACATAGTTTAAACATAGTTGAAAAAAAATAGTTATTTTACAGCAGCGTGATGGCAATGCTTTATTAAGATGATGCTTATGGTTTCTGAAATCCCTTTGATTTTTATTAATGGCAAGCCCTTTTAGTTTTAAAAGCTACTTCCTCTGTTTAAGCTTTCTTTATTATTTAAAGATCTAAAACAACACCAAGAGATCACATGTGCCTTACGTGTATAAAAGTTTGGTTAAACAAAACCCATTTTTAAGCAGTTATGACATGTCTTGTACTGATTTGTTGCACTAGATTTCCATTTATGTGTATAAAAGATTCTTCCTCAATGTTGATGTCTCTTTATCTGAATATGCAGAATCCAATAATACTTTCTTTAACTTCAGCAACCAGAAATAACAGTGTGCTAAATTCACTTACCTCTGTAAACCAACTTAGGGATACGCATTCAGATATATCCAGTCTGAATATATAACCAAAAAAATACCTTATCAATAATTTATGGATATATTCTGGTCTCCTGATGGTCTCCTGGATTTTCCTAGATACCAGGAAATGGGTCCCAAAGAATCCTAGAAATATTTGGATTAGCCATGAATATCAGGAGCCAATGTTTGAAGGCTCCAGGACTGTTTCGTTTTAAATTATTTCCCAATGTGTCTGTGTCCTTCTGAACTTGGTATTAGCATGTTGTTTTAGTTTTGCTTTGAGTCTGTCCTTCAAAATTGGTTTTGTTGGTCTTGCAACATTCTGTTCTTTGCATGAGTTGCTTTGTGTTGGGTTTGTGTTTGCAGCGGATTCTTGGTTTTGAAATTGCCTTTTATTCTTGGGTTGTACATTGGCTCAGATTCTCTGATTTTACATTTGTTAGGTTTGCAACAGCTTCTATTATTCCCTTTGTCTTGGACAACTCTTTGATTTGACATTGGGTTGGATTCTTGGGTTGTACATGTGTTGTGTTAGGCTTGCCACATTGTACTGCAGTCCCACTGGGATTCCCTGGTTCTGCATTGATTATTTGGGCTTATTGGTCTGGTCTGCTTTGAGGGGTTTGGGGCCAGGGATTGCTTTGCTTGCTCTTGTATTTTTGGCTATTCTTTGCCCTGGACAAAGAATTCCTTCATCTCATAGCAAGCAATGGAGGATGGCTTGGGATACATAGTATAGATTGCACTTGAAGTTTGGTGGTTACTTAAAGGACAGGCACCAGTAGCTCTGCAATTTTGGTGCAATTTGCTCAAAATACAGCCTCTCCAGCCCTCCAAAAAGATTCCCCGTAGGGAACAATGGAGCCAAATAAAATCAGAGTCCCCTCAAGAAACCAAGATCTGAATATGAAACCAGTATTTGGAATCTTAAAAACCAAGAATACTGGTGGTTTGTTTGTTTTTTAACTCTGATATCCGGATCAAAAAAATGCTGACTTTTTTAATTGCACAACCCTAAACCCACCAAACTATTTGTGTTAGCTAATAATCCCTCACAGACAAGTTTAAAACAAGAAAGAATATTATGTTACATTGACTATCAACATTCATATCACTGAATGTCCACATTTACATTATTTAATGGGGGAGCTGTGTTACAGTAGTCTTAATGAGCCACAGTTTTATTGAGGCTAAGCTTTCCTGGCCTGCTCCAGATCAGACTTCATCACCAACATCAAGTGGATAGACAATCCCAGACAAATGATGCAAACATTAAAAAAAACCCAGACATGGACAGGGGGATTAACACTGCATTCAGTTATATATTTCTGCAAATCTGCAAGTAGCTCTCTATCTGGGGGGCATTTGTGAGATGCATTTCTATATTTAAAGGGATTTATAGGCTAGTTCTCCACTGATCTCTTCAAGATGACTAACAAGTAAAAACAAACAATAAAAACATAAAATGTATAATCATAAACACCAACCATAAAACCACAAGAAAGGGACATGAATATCATACACAGTTCATCATATGAATACTGAAAGTTGCAAAATGTTGGCATCTATTATAATATACATACCAATTACCAGACAATCCAGTTTTCAACTTAGTTGGCGTTTAGTGCTGATCTGCTGTTGACTGATAAAAACCTGGACAGCAAACACAGCCAATTAGCTATTTGAGGCCTAATCACCTATTTAGTTCTGTCACTGCTAATCAGCTGTTTAGCACTCTCAGTAGTGAACAGCTGATTAGTCCTTCACAACTTTTAATTTGAACATCTAACAGCTGGGCCGTGCTCCCAGCAAAACCATTCTGATATAACGTTCTGGGATGATGCAGTTTGAAAGAAAAATTCCTCCTAGGTTTGAGACCATTGTTATGGTTACCCCAAGTAATTTGTTGGTACTTCTGATATCGGAGAGAATTATCATGGAACTATTCTAGTCATATAGCTAAGAGATTGGGAAGTGAAGAGATCAAGAAGCCTCTGGTTCAAGTTATACAAGCCTCACGATCCTAAAATTACTGCTACTAAAAAATCAGGAAAGATCCTACTGTGCTTTATGAAAGAAGAGCTCCTAGGGCTATGGAATAGCTCCTACATATTGTGCCCTTTCTGATTTTCTACATGGGCATGATCAAGGTTACCCAACTATCTCAAAAAGATTTGTTATGTAGAATTTAAGCCATTGAGGGTTTTACCAATTTTTCAAAAAACACACAAACAAAAAAAACCCCCACACCCACATGCTATTTAGAATAATGTCTAAGAGATGACATGGAGCCAGTGCAAATGGAAAAGCAGTTTTACTATTCCCTCCCACCACCCCCCAGACGGAAGAAAGGGTCAGACAACCAAAAGCTGGGAAGACTAAGTGCCACTTTATTTAACATACATAATAGTAACGGCAAGGGCAAGCAGCATGATCAAGGCCTTGGGTTCCCCTGGCTGCACCCTTGCCATATAATGGGCAAGTCACCCAGGCCCCTGGATGGAGCCAACTGCAAGAGGCTCGCACCCAGCCAGCCCAGCAACTGGGATGTGCCCTGAGGGTCTCTCCAACAAAACCTCGCATGGAGGATCTGTCCTGGCAAGCCCCAAAGTCAGTCTGCAATCCTCATCCCTGGCCACGGGACCGCAGGGATGATCCTGTCAGACCCACAGGGTTGCTGATTGGTGCTCACTGAGCTACATAAACTCTATCCAAGACCTAATTCTGCCCTGTTTATAAAGTGTCAAACTTATCATATGGCACCACCCAAGCCAATTCCACAATCCACTAACCGCAGTGCAGAGTAGACCAAAAACACCCCTTCTCAGCTGCCAATCAGAAAAGAGGCAAAAAATTCCTACTCAGCCCCCAATCAATGGGGCAACCAGTTTGGTGTAGTGGTTAACTGTGTGGACTCTAATCTGGGAGAACCAGGTTTGATTCCCCCACTCCTCTACTTGCACCTGGCTGGATGACCTTGGGCTAGCCGTAGTTCTGACAAGAGCTGTCCTTGAAAAAGAGCAGTTTCTGTTAGAGCTCTCTCATCCCCGCCTACCTCACAGGGTGTCTGTTGTGGGGAGGGGAAGGGAAAGGAGTTTGTAAGCTGCTCTGAGACACTTTTGGGTAGTGAAGGGCGGGGTATAAATCCAACCTCCTCTTCTTCTTCTTCTTTACAGACAGGGCAAGTGGGTGGGCCGAGCATGAGGCAGCAACTGACGAGGCGGGGCACAGCCGGCTGTTAAGGAGGCGCTGGCTCTGCCCCCCTTTGGAGACCTGGCTGCAACAGCAGCCCTTCCCCCTTCCTCCTCTCGAGGAGGCAAAAATGGCCCTCCTGAAGCATGCCGTTGGCTGCTTCAGGCAGGGCCGAATTATGGCAGTTCTCTATCTGGAGATCCACTCTCACTAACCCCATATAAGAATAGGTTTTTACAGCAATTCAACATTTTGGTCACTGGAAAGGAAATGACAGATTAAGAATGAAACATCCAGAAGTTGCCTTAATCTGAAAGAGGCACTCTGTGGGAAATTAGGGCATTGGGTTGATTTTGGTCCCTCTAAACCAGTCTATCAATGCATTTCTGTCCAGTTGTTCCCTTCTTTTATTTATTTATTTATTTTATATCTTCAATTTATATCCCGCTCGAACCCCCGAGGGGGTCTCTGAGCGGCTTTCAGTTACTCATTGAATCCTTAACTAAGGCCACATAGCTGTTCGGGAAGGGACTGCCCTACCAGCACCCTGTGGAGAGCGGTGTTCTTGTTCTTGTCAGTTTCGTCAGTTTCTTTATCAGTTTCATCCTGGGTCGGCTCAGCTCGGCATTCGCAGATCCCTCGGCGCGTGGTTTCAGTGTCGGCGCGGCTCCGGCTCTGTCTTCCTGACTCCGCCACGCCTGCGCCTTCACGTCCTCCTTGCGCCGTCATCTCTGCTCCGCCTTCCGTCTCTCGCCGTCTCCTGGAGCTCTTGCCATCTTTCGCTGCCATCATTCCGCCTGCCTTGTTACCGGCAGCTCCACAACCCCCGCGGGGGGGGGGTGCTCCCTGTCATCTAAGACAGGTACCCATTTTATCTACTTGCTATTGTTGTTATTTTAGCAGCTTTCGAACCGCTGGGTAGACGGGAGCTGGGACTTGGGCCAGGTGCTCACCCTGGCCGCAGTGGGATTCGAACAGCCGTAATGGCTGTTCATAGATGTTACTAGCAGGCATTAGTTGCCTGCGCCACCGCTCCCTTTGACCTGAAAAGAATTTTAGGTTGACCAACCAAAAAATAAGCCCTTCCAAAGTGACCACGATGAACACGGCTGAGACTAACCTGGAAGGCCAGATTGCTGCATGGGCAGAGGAGGGCTGGAGGAGGTCTTCTCCCCCCCCCCCATCAGGCTAACAGCCAGTAGAGGCAGGAAACTGGGGTGGCTGCATTGGCTGGTTCCATGCTAGCTGGGGGGACAGCAGATTGGTCTCTTTGAATTTGGCAGGCTCTACGCAGTGATGACATAGAGCCTGCCCAGGAAAATTTAAGCAGCACTGTCAGTGAAGCGTGGCAGTGTGATTTTCATCAGATCCCCACCCATCCTCCCTGGGTTTAAAAGGTCACAGCTGGCAGTTTTGCGCATCTGGGGTGGATCCTTTTCAGGGAGATGGGCCTGCGTGTTCCCCTCCCCTTTTGGGGGACCCCCTTAAGGGGTCTGGGGGTTTAAGCCAACACGCAGTAGGCCCATCTCAGGGGCTGTGCCCAGGCTCACCCCAGGTGTCAAATTGGTACCACGCAGAGGCAGCCGCCCTTGTGGTACTCCCGGGGTTTCCCCTCAGCAGATGGGCTAAGGGACGTGGTTATTGGGTGGCAGGCGGGTCATTCAATTTTCTAGGATCCACCCCCATGCTTCGCCAATGCTCCTTGGTCTGTAATCAATAAAAGCTGTGGCCTGGTTTTTTTTATTCCAAAATTGTTTTGTGTTGTGTTTGCTGTGGGCCACTGCAGGACTTCTTCTTACTAAGCCCTGCGCCAGCAATCCCAAATGTGGTGCTTAGCCACAGTTGTACCATGAGGAATGGCCCACACTGCCTGAGAGAATTCTGAAGCAGCCACTTCTAGCTGTACAAGGGAATTTCAATATCCTTCTCTTCGGTGCCCTTGCTTTTCTTACCACAATTGCACTGTTTCTGTAGGCCATGTTTCTATTTTTGTTTGCAGCTGTGATTTTGACAAGAACGCAGACGCAGGACGCCGCTCTAACTTAGAACTCCGTGGTTTTAGGCAAGTACCTTTGACCCATCACCTACAAACTTCCATCTAATCAAGACAGCTAGGCCAACAGGTCAGCTACAAGGTGACCTTTAGCATTCTCTCCCAAGCCGCAATTTCCCCTTGCTACATTGCCTCTGGCAATCCTCAGGCATACAAGACTCTAACAAGACTTAGAAAACAACATAATTTGCTGCAATACACCAGAGAATGTGATGTATTTCTGGACTCACTATTCTCCCTTTCTCCCAGCTCTAACAATGCGTACTGCCCCTTCCTGTCCACTGTTTGACCTCCCACTGTGCCCCACTGTTTTAAATCTGAGTCACTACTCTTTAAGCACTCCTAAACCTTCCAATTATTTGTTAAAAGTTCATCTTCTTTTTGAACAAGAGATTGCATCCTGGAAGCGGAGGGAGTTGGGAAAAGCCTGATATCTTGCTAGCAGCAGCTGAGAACCACCTAGTCTGACTTTTCTTTCTCCTCTGCCTTCATGTACTTAAGCCTGGCTGTGGCCAGAGGCACAAACCAAAGGATCCTCAGTCCATGACTTGTGGATTGGAGCTTATGATAGCCAGCCCAGTAAATCAGGACCAAGCAAGGATAGGCATGTCTGATTGTTGTGCTTATTTGAATTACGTCATTTATGTGGGTTTTTTGGAAATGTCTGTACGTCACTTTGGTGAGCAAAGTGGCATAGAAATATCCAAATAAATAAAATATGAGATGGGATGAGAAATACGACTCCCTGTGTTCAATGTGGTATACCACTATGAACAGCACCAAAGGGGGAAGTGAGACAGGGAGGCTGTAAGGGCTCAGGCCAGCTACCTTTGGCACCTTACTCCACTTGCTTGTCCACACTGGAGGGCATGGGGAAGATGACTTGCTATGACAGATTCCCTCTGGTATGCTGCAGCCCTATAAAGCTTCCAGCCTTTCAGAGTTGTTAGCTGGGCACCCCCCCCCAACTCTAAAACAGGAACATGCCATGGATACAGCATTATTATCTTGGCTATGTACCACCCTGCAATTTCAGACTAAGTCCTATTATTAGGGTACCCTTCATTGCCCCTTGCCTTCCAAAGTTTTTGCCCCCATCCCATGGATAATCTTTGCCCCCTACATTGGCAAGCATGTACAAATAAAGTAATTTCAGGGAGACATTTCAACCAGGCTGTGATCACATGGCAAGGAAATTGCAATTTGTTCCTGGTATAAAATAATCGGGAATATTTTTCTTCGGGTTGGGATGATCACATATCCCTCCCCGAACCAGAAGCATTGCGCGAGGAGGCTCTGGGCACTGTCTACATGCAGCCGGCCCCTCTCTTTCTACCGCCCGCTCACCTGCCAGCCTGTCTGGCACTTTCTTCCCCCTGCCCACTTTCAGCAACTTTCTCCGCCACCTCCTGCTGCCCGACCAGCCCCAGCTCCAAAGCCAAAATCATAGCCAGGTTGCTCCACTTCACACTTCCTGGAAATTACCATCTGGGCAGAGGGGGATACCAGGCTACACCAAGAGTGGTTTCCTAGCAGGGGGATCTTTCAACCTCTCCTGGCCCGACCAGCCCTGGATCCACGCTGCTGGCAAGCCGGGTCCTCCTTCCCTCCCCTCCTAACGCTGCAGCTTCAGGTCGGCCACCCGCTTGCCTGCAAGCCCGCTCGGCGCTTCCTTCCCCACCACCTCCCCCACTCGCAACTTTCCATTCTGCCTCCTGCTGCCCGCCGCAGCTTCACTCCTGGGGTGGGCAGAAGCTTTCTCCATGCTTGATGAATGCATGAATGTTTACTTTTTTAAGCACAGGATTGTTCAAGCACTCAGCCAGAAGCTGTTTTTTAAAAAAAGAAAAAACCCTCACTGTGCAACGAACAGTCAGACGGCCCTAATCGCAATCATTGCGAGAGGTGGCTGTTCAGATAGGCAAAATCGCGCATTCAAAGCGCAAGTGCCAGGAAAATACCTGCTTTTCCAGGGGTCAGGAAAACCCGGCAGCATTGCCGGAGTGAGCCCACTTCAGCGTGGGAGGCGGATTGATGCATGTGAACGTGAAATTTACGTGCGCGAGGGAACAGCGGCAAACCCCAATCAAAAGGTCAGTGTGACCGCACCCTCTGTTAAGATACTAATTTTTTTTCTATTTCCTTGTGTGTGTGTCTCCTAATAACACAGAGGAAGGAGAAACTGCAGGAAGAACAATATTAAAAAACCTTGCCAAGATCACAACCAGTATGCAGAATCAAATTACAGAAATACAAAGAGAAAGCCACACAAATTTGCAAGGAAGAGCAGGAAATTAGTGATACTATGCAGCTGCTCTAGGGCATCGGTGAAAATACCCCCTATTTTTTTTTCCAGTTTAGTGGCACAAGACTAAAAAAGCTCTCCAGAGCTTCTGCCAGAGGACTCCTCCCTCATACAAATTTCAGCCCTGTGCAAAGCATGGTGGAGTTGCAAAAGACTTTGCACAGGTGTACACGTGCACACACATGCACACACATTATTAATGGTCACAGATTGCAATGACAGCATCAAAAGGCTCTACCATGCATTTTGTACACTCAAAATGTTTCCCATAATATGAGATCATGTGACAGCTTCCCGCTTTTCACAGGGGTCGATAACACAGCAGAGAATCCCCTTGTGCCCCGCTATACAGAAAATGGGACTTTGTAGCTGCTTGTCAGTTTCAGAAAAAGCCTGGTAAGTTTCAACAGCGGGTTTCCCCCTCTTTGCTTGCTTTCCTTTCTGTTCCCTTTCATTCAACAAACTAACACTAAAATGCATATGCAAAATGTGAACCAGGACGATTTAAATGGAAGGTGCTTGCAGGGTGCTACTGCGCAGTTGTGGCAGGGCAATTGCATAAATAAATAAAAGAAACTTTGGATACCACCCCCCACACATGATGTTCCACCCTGATTAAGAGAACTGGGGTTTTTTTTTTGTTTTTTTTGTTTTGGGGGGGGGTTAAATTGTAGCTGCAGAATAAATACATTGGAAGAAAAAGAATGGTGTGTAAGGTGGTCACAGAATCCGAAGTCAAGATTAAAGGCTTACTGCTCTGAAAATCTGCAGTAAGATATGCGTGTGTGGTGGGCATAACAGGGCCAGGAAGAAATTCTATCCAGCAGAGAAACTGGATCTCAGACTGGCAGAGATTTAGCCTCAAATCCCCTCAAAGTCCAGGTTCTGTATTATACCACATTAGCTGTAGCTTTTAAGTGGCTACAACTGGATTAGCACTTCGTTTCTGGAAAGGTCAGTGGGGAGGTAAGAATATGTTCCTTGAATGTGTGGTAAAGGAAGATCCCCATAAGGGACCCAGGGCAATGGCTACAAGTCCTGCAAGTTTGCAAAAGATGTACCAGCAGCTTTCCCAGTTTGCTGTCAGTGGCAGGAATAGCAGTTTCTGCACCAATTAATGTAAAAAATGCTTCTGGGTGCTATAGAAAAAGAACATTTGGCCTTGCCCTTATCTAAATTTGGGAGATGTGTCTCATCCTTTATTCTTTTCTCCCATGGCCACATCTTAACTATGGTTCAATGGGCCCATATGATCCTTTGAAAATCATTATATTGCCTTGTATTTAATGCAGGTTCCAGTGTTCCTAACTGAATTAACTCATCCCAGACTTACCATTTGCCCAAGCTGAGTGAGCAACCACCCAGCAGTTCAGTCCACCAACCTGGGAGAAATGGGGGAGCAGAAATTATATCACACAATGTGCAACATCTTTTCAACAGAAAATCTGGTTTTTATTTAGAACAATATGCTTTTGAAAAATTGTTATGTACATCTAATGATAAGTTGATTAAGAAGATGTATATATTCTTAATGCAAATGAAAACGGAAGATGAAGTGGTTAAAGATTGCGTGGTTAAATGAATGCAAAATCCAGGTTATAATACTTATCTTGCACAGTGGCGTAAACTGTGGAAAGTGAATGTGAAAATGACTAAATCAGTCGCATTTAAAGAGAATCTGCATAAGACATTTTATAGATGGTATTTAACACCAGATAGATTAGCTGAAATGTACACAAATACATCTGATAGTTGCTGGAAGTGTAAAAAACATGTAGTCATGTTTTACCATATGTGGTGGACATGTGAAACTATATGTAAGTTCTGGGTTATGGTACATATATTTATAAGAGACAGTTTTGCAGACTTCATTGCCTTTCTGACCAGAATTGTTCTTACTGAAGTTGTCATGACCGCAGGGGGTCGTCACCTTCCACTGCCACCACCCTGGACTTATGGTCCCTTGAGAAGGCCCAGGGTACTCTCTCAAGCCCATCCAAAAATGCCCCTTTTACAGCCGAGACAACACAGACGTGATGACCAGGCAGAGTACTTAACAATGGTTTATTAAGAACAATACTGGGGCAAGGCAAATAAGGCAAGGTGCTTTAAAAAGGTATAACAGTATTGAAAGGCAAAAAGAACACAAAGCTAATGCAGCTACCTATTACTCCTTAACTGGTACTACTTAAGGCCTACTTTCTTACCAGGCCTCCTGCCTAACACTCACGCTGAGCCCAGTGAGGGATCCTTTCCACTCAGACCAGCCTTTCCCCCTCAGTGACTCTGTAAGAGGGAAAACCGCAGAAGAGCCAAAGAACCATTTCCTCACAGCCCTCTATAGACCAGGCTTAACTTACTCTCCCAAGTGAGGGAACTTTGTCCCAGATCAGTCTCCTCACAGACTGCAGAGAAAAAGAACGTCAGTTAAACTGAAACCAAGTATAAGAACACATCGCCCAGAGACTTCTAGTATCCTCACTGGTTGCAGCTGGCTCTAGGCATTGTGGGAATTGTAGGCAGCTTGCTTTTTACCACCACACAGGCCTCTCCTGGGCCCTAAGCCTCAGGCGTTTCTCCCAGTCATGTACAGATCTCCAGAGGCCTACACAGAATCTCTGCACTCCAATTGGCTAAAACCCGTCCCCAAGCATTGTGGGGATTGTAGGCTGTCTGCTTTCTGCTGCCCCTCCTATAGTTTAGGCCTCTAGGCCTCTCCTATAGTTTAGGCCTCTAGACCCTGTCTCCGCCCTGTACAGATCATGACAGAAGTGCATACCAGATGATTTTGATAAAAATCACAAATATTTTATAATTAATGTAGTAACAGCAGCTAGAATCTTATTTGGAACTTTTTGGAAACTTCCAAAAATACCTTCTGAAAAGGACTTAATAGTGAAGATTATGGAAAGTTCGGAAATAGACAAATTGACTTTGATGTTAAAAGGGCAAATAGAAGAAGATTTTGTTGGACTATGGACTGTTTTTTATGATTGGATAAGAAAGAAACATAAAGATACGAACGTTTTGATAATATAATATGAAGAAGCCTTTACGAACTTTCAAAATTTCACAGTCTACCTTTTTGTAATGTGAAACAATGTGGAGAAGATTTAGATGCAAAAGACTTATTACTTTTACTTCCCTTTCTTCCCCTATCCCTGTATACCCCCCAAAATTAATAAAGTGTACTATTAAAAAAATGTGCAACATCTTTTCTGTCCTGTGTCTTACCTCCAAACCTCCGGGGGGGGGCGGGGAATTGCTTGTCAACTGTAACTCATCCTCATCCTATTTTGTTACCTTTCCCTTAAAGGTAAATCTACTGAGTCCAAGCTGAATGTTAACAGTTCTTTAACATCTTCTTTCATGATAACTAGAAGATATCTGGAGTCCATCTGAGAGATTTCTTTTTTACTCTGGAACAAAAACCATTTTTTCTTTTATTTCTTGCTTATCATACAGATACAGTCATTTAATTGAGGCAGTTACACATTTAGTGAAATAAAGTGCCAATCACTCATGCATGCTGAGAATGAATGATCTGTGATCAATCTAACATTATGTTCAATCTATTTTTTTTTTCAAAATAAACAATGCAATGTGTCTAGTTATTTGGAAGCTTTTCAAAGGATAAATGTTGTGGGAAGAGTCAAAGAAAAAATTAATATGCAAGCTGTTACTGATATACATTCAACTTAATTTCTTTAAACCATCTGCCTTGAGGCATGACTAAATCTCCAAGAATGGAGTTTGGAAAAAGTAACACCTTCTGAAGTAGTACGTGGAAAGCAAAACCACCAGGAGTTCCAAGATGATGATCCAATAGGCCTGCAAATTAATACACAAATATCACTAACCCACACATTTTTTTCCCTAGTCTGCCTGCTCACACATATTGAAGATCCTAATTTATGGCATATTGACAGCCTGAATAGGGGAAGGTGGGGAGGACATCTATTTTACCAAATCCTCCTTGTCTAGTCACTCAGGGGAAGATGTTATTGTACCAGAAGCAATTCTCACATACCATTAGCAATCAGGGGAGCTAGTATTTGACACCTACTCTAGAAGACTTTATATTACTGAAAATAAGAACAGCTGAAGAAAGTAAAGCTAATTACAATATCCTGTAGACCTTGTCACATTAAAGCCTGCTAGAGGAGCTCCCCAGTCACCAGAAACTAAGCACGGTAGTGCACAACAAAAAGTGTATAAGAATTAGCATTTTGAAATATTGCCTGCAGCACTTCATGCCTGTGAAAAAACAACAACAGAAGGGCAAACCTGATGAAGGACACGTAAACGGATATTGTACTAGAACTCCGTCGTTTGTCTGGATTGTTTTTGTAATTAGGAGCTGTATTATTATTTTGAATGTACTGCTAAGTTGTATACTTTACTTTGTAGAATTATTTTTGCAATCATGCTGATAACTGAAATCCACACATGGCATATATAAAAGAACAAACAATAATTGTTTAATTATACATGGTGATTGATTGCACAGTATGTGTGTATTCTGTTGGGCTCCTTATGCTGTGTGTGTGTTATGTTGGGCTCCTTATGCCAGGGCTTTCCTGGGTGCAACTGGGTTCCCTCCCCCTTTTTACTGTATTCATGCCGTCATGATCCAGTCTTTCTCAGTAAGAAAATAATGTGAACTATTTTAGAGGAGGAACAACAAGCCAGTGAGATGGATTAGACCGAGAGTCTGTGTCCAGACCAAAATCACCCCACACATTTCCTTTGTAGGAAGTTGTAGTTATTTCTCTGGAAAAGACTATAGTTTTAGAGACAAACAAACAGTCCTCAGTCTGTGTCAGGATGCCTTCTCACATTCTTGACCAGCACATGAAGCAACTTATGTACAAAAGCTTGCAATGCTCAGCCATTTCATGTTTTCCCCTGGGTTCTAGGCTCTGAGCATGAGATTTCTGTAATGAATGTCAATAAATCAAAAATAGGTTTGCAGCTTACAGATACACACCTGAACAGCATACTCAAGATTGCTACAGCACAGACATTTTGATGCCATAATTTAGAGCAGGAGGTATTAGTTATCAGAGACTGTTATATGGACAAAATATTGCAAGAGTGCTAGTGTTTTAAGCTTATTTTATTTAAAGTTTTAAAATATTTCTGTTTGTGTCCTTTATAAAGGCAGACAGACAACCTTTATTGGCATATCAGAGATAAAAGTACATTAAAATTTAGGAATACATCAAAAGTGTGGCTGTCGTACAGCCAATAATCAAATAAACAAAAAAGAACTGATCAGTTTATAGTTTCCCTGATTTGAATTGCAGATTCTCGTTTCTCAGCCTTTTGGCTAAGATCAAGTGTAGTATCCTTTATAAAGTTTACATCTCTGCTACCTGACATTACATTTTATGACACACATGGCCTGGCCCAGGAAGGTCTAATTTATGTCAGATATGGCCCTCATAAGAAATGAGTTCGACACCTGTTCTAATAGATTGACTAGGATTGCCACTTATGGCAGTGTTTACTGTATTCATTATCTTGTTCTTACGCATTGTTTTCTAATTCCTGTACTTCTTATTTTTCACTGCTTGTGTCCTATACTGTTTTTACTGATTTTTTTCAAATTTTGCAAGCCAGTGATATTGCATTGTTTATTGTATGTTTTATACTGTTCCTGAGACATTGTTTTTAAACCTTGTGGTCCGCCTTTAGTCCCTGTGAGAACTAATGCAAGTAACACCTCCCAGGTCTCAGCACTGAAGGCGGACTATAAATGAAGTAAGTAAAAGAAATAACATGTAGCTGTGTTGTGGTTTTAGCCCAGTATTTCTAATTTTCACCACATGCTACATTTGTGCTCCTCTTGACACCCAAAATAACCTCTTATAATACACTTTTTAAAGAGGTATGCTTCCTGACTAGCTAGTTCCCTCCTGTTACTCATGAGCATCTGCTGCTGCATCTCCTTCCTATGATTTTGTTCCCCGTTGCTTCAGCTCTTTTGGTCCCCCCCCCCTTAGTTATTCTTTCACAGTGAACATTCATGGCATACTACAGTAAACAGTTAAAGTACACTTGTAGCACACAGTTACCAGGTTTACTTTTTTTGTTTGTACAGGTTCCTTAGAGCTACATTAAATTTATTCCAGAGCCATCTATGTTGCACTTTATGGCATTCTGTAACGAGGTTATTTCATGTTATTTTTGTATTTCTTTTTATAAAGGACTTGCAAGGAAAAGCCCATTTTCTATCAAGCCAGTCAGGAACACTTCCTGAATTTGTTCACCCCACCTAACCCACAACAGCTTTGAATTCATATGAAAGACATTACACACACACACACACACACACACACACACACACACACACACACACTTGAATATCCTACAGGAATTCAGTTTGGCCTTAGACCATTCATAGTAACTTGATTTTTTATAGGAGTCTAACAAGCCACCATTATCTACTAGAAATGGCAATGTAATTATTTTACATTCTATATTTTATGTCATCTGAATGGACTGGGCAAAATTAGAACACTGGGGTCATTGTTGAAATAAAAGAATATCTACTTGCAAAGGTTTACAATGAGCTGCTTGAGGTGACCATATTGGCTGATGGACAAGGGTGGTGGCAATTTCATCCAGTTTTCCCTCCTGCTGCAGCCTACCATGCTACATGATGTTTTGGCTATGAGGGTCAGCTGGCCTTCAGCATCTGCTTTTCAGGTGCCATAGATGTCTGCCAGGTGAAGGAAAAGATGAGGAAGATCCACCTCCATGTACATCTTGTGCTCATGGTTGGTAGGATCCACCCATATGTCTTTTCTTAATTGGTTTCATTCAGGAAGTAGTGCAGCTTAATCTGAAGTCTGTCCAAATATCCATACCAATATTCATAGAATAATAAAATCGTAGAATCATAGAGTTGGAAGGGACCTTCAGGGTCATCTAGTACAACCCCCTGCAAAATGCAAGAAATTCACAAACCCCTCCACACCCATAGTGACCACTGTTCTACCGTGCTGTTCCACACTGTGCTGTTTCACAAAGAGTAGTTCTAAACCAAGGGGGCAGAGTGAACAAGGCTCAGTTTCTGTACACATAAGGGAAAGGTTTCCTTCAGAGCTTCTTCCTTTCCAGTGGAAAGGATCCATTGCATGTTGTGAAAAGAAATAATGTACATAAAAGGATGCAGGGCAAGGTTTATATTTTTCTTAACTTAGTATGTTATTTCAGCCGAAGCAGCTACAGCAGCAGTGTTTGACCCTATGATCTTGGATATTGTGTTGAATTTTATGCAGTGGGAGTAAGTGAGATGGCACTTATTTGATTGGCAACCAGAAAGACAGTGATGTGTGATACGTGACCTTGAAATAATGTGTAGACAAGCTCAAAGGAAGGAAGGGAAGTTAAATATAAACTGAGGCTGTTAAGATTGTGTGTCTGAATTATTTCCCAACAAGGTTACTTGTGCAAATTCTTGCAGCTGAAGGTGTCTCAGTGATCTTCCCCCTGTTCTATTTTTCAGATACTTGAGGAGAAGATCTGCTTTAACCTAAAGCACATCTATGGTTGTCCCTTCCCCCAAAAACCCCCCACCCCAAACACCACAAGTTAATTTTGTTCTGTTGTTTTTTTTCTACAGTATATGTTTTAAGTTCAGACCTGAAAACATAGTAGTAATTTTGGGGCTTTTTTGGTATTTTTCGTAAGTGCATGTTTGTATGTGTGACTGACTGTGCGTACTCCTGGAAGTCATGGCGACCTCTGGTGACTGACCCCCTACTGGAGGCCTGGAGGATATTCAAAGAGGTGGCTGGATAAAGCCTGTCCCCACCTCCCACCCCTGGTATTTCAAGGAGGTCTCCCATCCAGGGACTTTCCAGAGTCAACCCTGCTTAGCTTCTGAGATCTGATAAGATCGGGCATGCCTGGGCTATCCAGGTCAGGGCACTGTGGTTTTTTTGTTTTGGGTTTTTTATTGTATTTTTATTATATTTATCTTTTTTAGAAGGGTTTGTAAAAGACATCTGTTAGCATTTTCTTCCAAAAAGCTGTAGGAAAAGCCAGGCAATTTATAAGCCCAACTGACCGATGCTGATGTACAGTATGATATTTGGCAGTCATTTTACTGGTGTTGGATTTAACTCTACAATAAAATAAGCTGTATACATCTGAGTCAGGTATTGCTTTTAAAATCAGATTATGAAAAGATGTCCACAGAGCTAGTTCTTCCCTCAGCAGAGCACAATATGTAGCCAAATGTCTGGGAAATTCGGACCAAGGGAAAGGGCAATGTTAGTGAAGGCTTCAGTGACAAGTTTTACTGACCAGCAGAAAAGAACGCACAAGGACTTTTTGCAACATCCACCAGCCATTACTTGACGTTCACCCAAAATTCCTTTTGATAGGGTTAAATAAACGTTAGCATTAGAACAGTCTGGAGCTCAATTAATGATGCTCAAAAGTACACTGAGTTGCACCTACTGGATCCTACATGATTCAGTTCTTTAAATATTAAGATAAGGTAAAGCAATTCATTATCAGAGAGCATAGTTACAGTTTTATGGCTGGGTACTGGAAGAAGTAATCCCTTGATACTGGTTTAGCTTGGACAAAAGATCCTATGAGCTGAAATAACACACGTTCATCACCACTCACTTTCCTCTTTTAACAGAATAGCTTCTTTATCAGACAAGGAACTACAATGGCCATCTGTATTTTTTCTCTGCAGAATTTCTTTGGAATGATTCTCATTGATAAATGCATGCATAGCAAAAGATGTCATAATGCAAAATCGGAGGTTTCGGTTTCGGCGTTGCGAATGGCGGCCGCGTCTCGGGACGCTCCCGGAGGCGGCTAGCCCACGCGCATGTGCGAAAGACCCTAGTGAGCCTTAGGTTAAGGCTCCGAACCGGGGGCGCTTGGAGAGTGACCTCTTTGCCGGCAGACAGCCGGGAAATTGAGGCTTTCTCCCTGCCCCAATCGGCCCCGCTGCGTCGTGCCCCGTCATGGGACTTAGCAGCGCCACCGACTTCCAGGAGTGAAGACAGCGATATGATTTAATATAAAAAGAAGAAGTGGCATCGAATCGTGAGTGGAAGGTGTATTTTGAAGCGTGAATTTGAATCCCCCCGCAAGCGTTTAAGCGTATGGGAGGAGGGAGGAGTCCCCACCCCTTTTGAGAAGCAAGATTTACAAAGGGAGCGCGGAGGGGGAAGAGAGAAAGAACTGTTGGTGAAAGTACCGTTGGGGTTGCATAGAAGACTACGACCTTATTAGCTTCCTGGGGGAGGCGGCACGAACTTCTTAAAAGTAAACAATAAAACAAAATGTCGACAACGGGGAAAGTCCTGCAGAAACCGAAAGAGAAGGGAGGAGGGACTTCCGGTCCAAGTAGCCCCCCCCCAGAGCTTGCTGTCAATCAACAGGAAAATGAGATTCTGCGCCCTCTGCTGGAGCAAATGCAGAAAATCAATGAAACCCTGCTTAAAGTGGAAAGTGTTCTCATCAGTCGACAAGAACTGATATTGGAAACAACAAGGAAGATGACAGAAATTGAACAGAAAGCGTGGATTCTAAGTTCTCAGGGCGTAAAAGAAGAAGAGAAAGAGGATCTCGGATTTACTTTGGCGAATGTATTGGTTCCCCTAACTGGCAGTGAAGCGAAAGAATTAAAAGAAGAGGTGGATATGGCTCCCAAAGCCAATTCCGCTTTTATAAAAGAAATTACTCTGCCAGTAGAAGGGGGGGTCGAGCATAGCAAGCAAGACATCGGAGATCTAATTCTTTGCGAAGTGGTTATGGCGCCCTGGAAATCTGAAAGCTACAAAAGAAAGAAGAAAGACTACATCCTTGAAATGCAAAAACTTCTGAAGAGACACGCCGGCGTGAGGGAATACGCAGCACTTAAAACTATGATAAGCAGTGAAAAAGACAGCAGCCCAGGGGTAAGAGGTGAAGGAAAGGAAGCCATCAAGGTTAAAAAGGACTTAGCCCATAATTGGAAGAGACTTAAAAAGAAGACATCTTAAGGATTGTTTGTGTTGCATCTGTAAGGAGCTGTTTAATTACTAACCCCAATGGACTTTACTAACTGTATTAACAGAGTGTCTTTGGACTTTGCAAAATCAAAAAGAAGATCTTCTAACCATGATCAATGCCGAAAAACGATATTAAACACTAACTAAAACTAACCCATTTTAACAGAGAAAACTTCACTCCATTCTTTTTCTTTCTCCATCTATCTACCCCTTCCTTTTCTTATAAAAAGAATAAAATTCTCTCCTTTTTAGGAGAGTTTTGCCAAAAAAAAAAAATAATGCAAAATCCATGGGAGCTCTCAGAACTACAGTAACAATTTTCTTCTTATCCATGCTAACAATCTTTCCTGAGAAATCTAGATGAGGTTTACTTCCTGATGTGATCCCCTCCACACACACTTATTCTTTGCCAGTGCTCTTGCTAAAGAAAAAGATTAGAATGGACTAAGGATGTTGTTGTGCCTTTCTGGAAATAAGTAAGCATTGCTGTAGATATGAGATCAAACTGGATTCCAGTACACAGAACTGCAAGCTTAGATAATTGTTCAATTTTACAGTCTATATTATGACTCCGCTGATACAACTCATGCTGTGGGCATCATTTAAACACTGCTTTGCTAGTAGTTTTAGGAGGCTAATTATTTCTGTGGTCACATATAACAAATTACTGAAAAGGACCTATGAGAAATAACAACTGAATAGTGCAATACTAAGCAGAGTTACACCCTTTTAAGCCCATTGCAGTGGACTTAGAAAGGTATAACTCTGTCTACGATTCCTCTGTCAAAGTTCATTCCCATAAAGGAGTACCTCTCAGTGGAATTTACTAAGAATAATCTCCAAATCCTGTTAGGGTGGGTTTCACAATCAAATTATTGGTGCTCTCACATTGGACTGCACTTTGGATCAAAACCCAGCCCCCCCAATCTTATCTGAATTTCTATGTAAATTGTTCTTTGCCCACCCACCCCCCAAGTCAAACCCACCCCATCTCAGAGCCAGGTCTGAAATCCTTCCGTACCCCACTCATTACAGCCCGCACGTCAAATGCGTAGAGGAGATGTGGGAGCACATCCCAGCCCACAACTGCTAAGCCTTAAGGCTCATCATATGCTCCCCCAACCCCAAAGAGGCCCCCATCTGTAAGAAGAGCTCTGTAAGCTCTTGAAGGATTGGCTACATTAGGGGTGTGTCACTTAATATGCAAAGGAGTTCCTGCTACAAAAAGAGCCATACATCCAGGTATCCTGGACTGCTAAGCCACTAGATACCCAGTTTGATGGCCCCTTCTATCGATGATATCTAGGGGTGCTTGCCAGCACAAATAAACCTCCCTCAACCCGTGCTTTCCCACCTTTCCAGAAAGGACCTAAGCAGGTTACCAGGCCTATTTATGCCCTGCCCCCCTGGACCATGTGAAGCAGCTGAAAAAAGGCTCCCTCATGGCCAATTCGAGTGGACCCCAAAAATTCCTGTTTAGCCCCGAGCTGGCTAAAACCACATGGTCTGACACAGAGGGTGGGTGGGTGGAGAGCTCTTCCTTGGCTGGAATGGTCACTGCATGGCCACTACCCTCTAATTCAGCCAGGCAGCCATTCCTGATAGGCCAGTGCTCCCACACTGGACCCTGATAGGCTCCCCCAATCCTTGTGATTCTATTCGAGGGGAAAAGCTTGTGCTTGTTCATGGGCAAGCACTGGTCTTTTTAAAAGACTTCTAGCCATGCACACCAGTGTACTGCAAAATGGGAGGGGCAGAAATGCCTTCAAAAGCACCTATTTGTTTGCTGGAAAGCATATATAATTCTAAAAATGTGAATGAAAGGTAAACTTTGAAGAAGTGTCTCATACTCCTCTGTTTTTGTTGTACAGAATAGCAAGGTGGCATAAAATCAGCAACAACAATAAAAAGAAACCATTTGAAATTACCTCATTTACCTGTCAAAGATTGTGTTTAAAAATTCTGAATACCATTGGCACATACAAGGGACATTTCAAATTGATTTTCTCCTCTTTGTGTCTGTTGCAGAACCACACAATTTTATTATTTTGTGCCACAGAAACAAATAGAAAGGCAAACAAAAGTCTTGTTTTGGAGGGGCTTCTGTCTCTTTTATTCAAATAAAGGATGCAATTCCCCCAGAATTCTTGTTTCTGAAGCTTGTAGATGTCTGAACCCACAGAACGCTGAGGTAGTGCAGAGAAAGATTACCACTGAAGTGAAATCCCTTGATTGAACATGAAAACAGTTTTAGTTGGAATGGACCTGCTCCTACCTAGAATTTATTTCAGAATAGACCAACTTAGCATCACATTATGAGTTGCAGTGATGAAAGAGAAACCTACAAGTGACCCAGTGGTTCAACTGGGCTGAAAGCACCAATCCTACAGCTACAGTGAAGACACTGATCTAATACACGTGGATAGGAAATGACAAGAAGCTTTGTGTAAACTACTCTATAAATAAGGGAAAGCCTAGAACTATGGCAATTGTGTCTTGACAGGAAGCAAATGCTTAGTCCCCTTGTTCTCTAAACTTTTTAGCTTTGTCCTCTCCTCCCCAGTGTCTGACCTCTATGCCCGTGTCACCTCTTGCTGATTGCTATGATGTGACAGTGGTACCGGACAAGCAGGTGTTCCACATGTCAGAGGGCAAGCTGTGATGTGGATGGGACATGGAATGGAAACAAAGGTGGCAAATGGATGGACGTTCAGGAAGAGACAATAAAGAGCGATCTGAACAAAGAGATTCAAGACACAGCTCAGCAGATCTTACAAGCTTACTGTCAGCTACCTCTTCTTGTGATTTTCTCAGAGGCTGGAGCCCAATAATGTTTAGACAACCAGAGGGGCTATTTCTGGCAGCACAGCTCCTCTGGGTGCCATTGGCTTACCTTCTGGTCACACAGATCAGCTGGAGACAGCTGTGTAGTTCGGGAGGTTTTATACTTTCATTCTAAAGTAATGGGTTTCCAAATTTTAATTTATCACTGCAGTCTGGTTTCAAAATCTTTTGTAGCTTACGAATTGGAGGTCTCCCACTATTACAGCTGATCTCCAGATGACAGAGATCAGTTCCCCTGAAGAAAATGCTGCTTTGGAGGGTGGACTGTATGGTATCGTACCCTGCTGAAGTCTCTCTCTCTCTTCCCCAGACCCTGCCCTCCACAGGCTCCACCCCCCCAAATCTTTAGGTATTTCTCCACTCAGAGCTGGCAACCTAACTTATGAATGGTGAAAAAATACAGTGAATTCCTCAGCCCACCACTGGTACACATAACATTAAAGCCAATGCGAGTGCACCCCAAAAACTCAGTGAAATATCTTCGCATCTCTTATTTACTTATTTATTTGATTTATATCCCACCCTCCCTGCAAGCGGGCTCAGAGTGGCTCACATCAGTCTCAATGTAATATGGTTAAAAACAGCTCTAAAATAACAATTTAAAGCAGAATGGAATCATAAAATATCATGTAAATGAATAGAATCGGATGTCAATTTTGATGTAATCAAGAGCTCCATCTTGCAGGTCCTGCAGAACTGTAATAGCTCCCACAGGGCCCTGGTCTCATATGGCAGCTTGTTCCACCTGGTTGAGGCAAGTCAGGTGTCCCTGGGGCTGGGGACTACCAAAAGATGTTTATTTGTAGACCTCAGTGTCCTATGGGGCTCATATGGAAGAGGTGGTCTCGAAGGTATGCTGGTCCCTGGCCATATAGGGCTTTAAAGGTAAGCACCAGCACCTTGAAACAAATCACGAATTCAATAGGCAGCCACTGCAGTTCCTGCAGCACTGGGTGGATATGAATCCACACAGGTGTTGCCGTCAACACCTGTGCTGTAATCTTGTAATCTGAGAGATATAACTGATTAAGAACATAAAGGAAGCCAACATTAGATCAGGCCAATGCTCCGTCCAGTCCAACACTCTGTCATACAGTGGCCAAAAATACCAGGTGCCATCAGGAGGTCCACCAGTGGGGCCAGGACACTGGAAACTCTCCCACTGTTGCCCCCCTCAAGCACCAAGATCCATAGAGCAGACTAATTAAAACCATGCCTGTAGTTTCTAAACACATAGTTAAAATGGATTATCCTATCTCCCAGTGAACCAGCACAGTATAGAGTCAGATTCAAGAACTCTAAGGCCTAGACAGTAGAGTAGGCCAAAATGCATCTTACACCTTGGTGTGCGGCAGGCACCAAATTATTGATACTGGGGAAGAAAGATACTGAACTGTACAATTCTCCAGCCATATGGATGCAATGCGGACTCTCTTCACCTTGAATATGTTAAATGGTATAATGACTTTTTCAATAGGACTCTGAGGATGTGGTCACACGCACCAGATAAAACGGGGGGTGGGGGTGGAGCAAGGCTATTTCCTCCAGAGGAATTTGACTCGCAGTTGCAAGATCCCATTTCCCTTTGAAGGTGCAGACGCACCCGTCCATGTGTGATCAGATGCAACTGCAGGTGACTCTTTTTTTTTTTTTGCTGTTCATTATCCATGTGCATAAATGAGGAATCGATGAATCGCACCTCTGCACTGAGGGCTCTCTATGAGTTTGCAATGATGTACATACTGAGAAGGGGGGGGGGGGACAATGGCACGGAGTTGGGATGGCCTGATCAGACCATCCCGATGCCATGAGAGCGCGCTGGAGCAATCAGACAGGGGAAGGTCCATCTGCGGCCTGTTGCAACCTGTTTACTACCAGATTTACCCCGGTATCTTTTATCTCTGCTTCTGCAGCAGAGTAGAATAGGTTGCCAACAGCTGTGGGACACTTCCCAGATGTTGCTGTCTGATTGCTCCCTTTAAATATGCCCAGCATTCGCACCTATGTCAGGTCTAATTGTGCATCTGATCGATTTTGTTAAGAACAAATTTAAATTTTACAGCCATTCTGTATGTGAGATCATCATGCTGTGTAAGCATAATCTTCTTACACTACTCCTTGTGCATGAATTTTGAAGGAGAACGTACTAACCACTTTTCAAAGCTTAAAAACAGCACTACCAAAATCCCAGGTGCACCAAATCCAAGAGATCTGCACAGTAGACATTCACATGCACAGAAATAACACCTCATGTGTTCACTGGACCCCATTAATGCAAATGTATGAAAGTGATTTTAAGCAAATTGCTTCTTACAGTCAAGGGGAGAGACAGCAACTGTATCCTCATTGTTATGAATTTAGACTGCTACAATCAGGATTGGCCCAAGGCTTTTGGGAGCCTTAGGCTAGAACACTCACACTGACTCCTGCCCTCCTGGTTCCCCGATGGGGAGCCAGGAAGGCAGCACCCCCCCTCCCAACATGGCAGAAAGGTGAGGTGCAGAAGTGACACCATGAGACAGAATTTACCGTCTTGACCTTAAAATTCTACAACCTTAAAAGTCCTTTACAGTCTAGGGCCCACATATCTAGAAGATCATCTCCTCCCGCGGGTTAACTGTGGTCCTCAGGCTGCCACCTACTGATAGTTCCCCCACTTAAGGTTGCCCACCTGACATCCGCCAAAGCCTGTGCCTTCCCCTTTGTTGCTTCTACCTTGTAGAGGAGGAGGTAATGGCACTGTCATTAGAAACTGTTAGGAGATGCTACAAGGCCATTTCATTTCCCACAGCTTTCAATGGGCTATAACTTCAGATATCTCTAGAGGGGAAAGGGGATTATTTGGGATTTTAGTGCATTGATTTTAAATGTTAATAAATTTAATTATGATCTGTAAGCCACCCTAGCTAATAAAAAGTGGTATATAAATATTTTAATTAATAAACACTTTATTACTAATCTCTTGTTTAATCTGACTTCAAGCAAGTAAAGTACAGAATTAGGTTCAGAAGTTCTGTTCCTTGATCAGACACTACTCAAATGACAGTTGTACTTGAAATGGATCATGTAGTAGTCAGCATATCTTTTTTTAAAAAAAACTGTGTATACTTCCCCCCTCCACCAATTTCATCTCTTGCATACTCAAAGTAGTGATCAGAAAGCTCTGAAGGGAGCTTAATATGAGATTCTACAGGGAAATCTGATCTTTGACCCTTTGAGAACTTAGACATTAATTATGTCAGTAAATAAGCAGATGAAGGGCACCTACATTTCTACCAATAAATAAACAGAGTTCTGATGATTTCCACAGACAAGCTTCTCAAGTTCTCTCAGAATTTTCACCAAGCTTCAAAGAAATATGCGTAGGACTGCAGCCTCAAGCAGTTTGTGAAATGTGTGCATTGTGTACATAATGAAGGAGGAAAGCTATGCTAATATTATCTGTGTATACTGATCCTTATTCAACAGTAAGCCACACTAAATTCAATGTGGCATGCTCCCAAGTAAGTGTGCATATGATTGCAGCCTTTGACATTCATTTAATTTTCTGAGGAGAATCAAGTATTCACAGAATTCTCTCTAGCAAACTCTCTTACAAACTCTAACAAAGCAAAGAAATGACAGCCCTGCCTACCACTAGGGAGGGGCCGTGGCTCAGTGACAGAGCATCTGATTGGCATGCAGAAGGTCCCAAGTTCAGTCCTCAGTATCTCCAGTTAAAAGATCTAGCAGTAGGTGATGTGAAAGACCTCTGCTTGAGATCTTGGATAGAAGAAGAAGAAGAGAAGAGATTCGATTTATACCCCACCATTCACTACCCAAAGATGTCTCAGAGCGGCTGACAAACTCCCTTCCCTTCCCCTCCCCTCAAAAGACACCCTGTGAGGTAGGTGGGGATGAGAGAGCTCTGACAGAAACTGCTCTTTTTTCAAGAACAGCTCTTATCAGAACTATGGCTTGCCCAAGGTCATCCAGCCAGGTGCAAGTGGAGGAGTTGGGAATCAAACCCAGTTCTCCCAGATTAGAGTCCGTGCACTTAACCACTACACCAAACTTGCTCTCTAATAGCCACTACCAGCCTGAGTAGAAAATATTGACTTTGATGGATCAAGGGTCTGATTCAGTATAAGGCAGTTTCATGTGTTCACCATCCATTTGATGTCCTGCTGCAAACCTTCTGAATTAATCTCTATGGCATTATCACACACACACACACATTTATGGAGCAGTTATTTGGCCGAAGCTTCTTCGGGACATATTCTACCCTTTTGCCCTCCAGTATCATCTTTCTGAATAAAAATTACCACTCTCAGTTACATTTTGTCTCTAATTTCTCATCCGATATAGCAACAAACAAAAAAAACCCCTCCACGGTATCCTGTTTGTTGGTGACACTGGACTTCCAGTAACAGTCTCCTGTTGTCACAATGCATTATAAATTGTCTCCAGCAAGCATGAGGACGCAAGTACAGAAAATGGACAAATAACATCTTCTAGCTCAATACTCACCTCCCCCCTTTCTTATGCATACAAAGCTGTCGTTCTTGCTACAGTATTTCACTATTAATGACAGTTAATTAACCTTAGGGGGAACATATACTCTAGAGATTTACACCCTTTTAATGTCTCTTTTTATTTAAAAAGTGCTGTCTTTTTTTGCCTTTAACAAATGCAAGAGCCCTAATTAGTCTAAGACTTTGTAAAAAAAAAAAAAGATATACTATTTCAAACTTCTTCTTCTTCTTTTTTTTTTGCTACTGATGTTTCTCTGTTTGGTCACTTTTATAACTGGCAGCTCCTAAGAGTCTACTGACATTCCCACTATGCTCTGCTGTTTTCTAGAGAACAGCACTTGCTTGACAAATTATGCACTCAGGGGAGCAGGGGTAGAAATTTTGATAAAGTCAGTGCTGTTTTCACAAATTAGACTGCACCACAGAGCAAAAAGTCCTGGACCATGCAATGACTAACTAGCTGAGCTTGGCACAGAGAGATCCTCAGGAGCATGCAGAGTGAAATCTTCAAAGATGTGCAGGCATCCTGTCAATGGCACTTGGTCCTTAAGGCTGCATTATTTTCCTCCACAGGGACCCATTTCTGCTGGATCATTCCCTTTTCCCCAGCACAGCTTTATATGTCATGTTATACAGGGAATACTGTGAGCTCCTGGAGACCAAAATTACCCAACACATTGCAAGTGCAAAGTCACATTTCCCAGATTTTGACACTCCTCTGCAATGCAAATGGAGCCCTGTGGGTAGTGGCACTCTCTGGAGATTTATGGTAAGGCACAGTTATTAAACCAACATTTATTTTAACCCTTTTAGGAGCATGGTATAGAACTGACATTTGGCAAATGATTATACCCTGCGCAAGCAAAATTTAGAATTCTGTATATCTATTTGTATGCTTAAGTCATACTGGTTTGGGGGTGGGGAAGGCTTCAAAACAGCAAAATCTGACAAGTATAAAGTTGTTTTTGGTTGGGGGGGAAGATGTGAATTCTTAGTAAGAAAGGCTAATTATTAGCAATGGCAGTATTTTATCTTAGTAAAAGGCAATTCTTACTGCTGAGCAAGAATGGACATCACATTGTTCTAAGTTTTCAGTCCAAGGATAAGGCAACCCACCAGTCATGTTCTGCAGTCTGCCACACATGTTACAGAGTTAGTTTGACAGGCCCAGCCAAGCAACAAAAACAGAAGATTGGTTTAGCTTTTTGGGGGGTCTACCTTATGTGGTCAGTGGCCCTTGTTCAGCTTGAGACCTTAAAGAGACTGATGAAGAAAAAAGGTTCACTACATGTCCAAACAGGGAAGATTTATCCAACAGATACAGGATTATACATTTGCTATGATAAGAAATAAAATCCAGGTCTCTCATTGCAGTCCACTGTGAATATGAACAACAGAAACATTTCATCTGCTCTGATATCCATTTTTGGTGAATATAGGGTTGCCATTCCCCAGGTCCCAGTGGGGGTTTCCCTGGTTTTCGTGGCTCCAATCCACTGCTGGCCAGCTGGTCGGTGGAGGAAGCCCTGCCCCAAGCCTGACTGCCGGCAGTCACCCCTCTCCCTCCCCTCCTGCAAGATTTAAGGGACCCTTTAGCTGATCAGCTGAGAGCACATGGCCCACCGATCAGCTGGAGGGCCATTTAAATCTTGTAAAATGGAGGGAGAGTGGTGCATGCCATCCCCCACTTGTTCCCCAAAGCATTTAAAAGGATCCTTTAAATTATTTGGGGGAGAAGGAGGGGGTAGTCTGCACCTGCAATCTAAGCCGCAAATTTGCAGCTTGGAGTGCATGCATGTGTGGCACCCCGCTTCATCCTAAAAGCATTTAAAGGAAATGATTGTGGCTTGGAGCACAGGCATTAGTCCCCAATGTGATGACATCACATTTGTGTGACATCATCACATTCAGGCTGTTCCCACCCCACTGGGGACTCGGAAGGACCTGGCAACCCTAGGTGAATATCCTGCTTGTCCCCAGAAGACTGTTGGGAGCTCCAAAATGGAACTGAATCATGCTGCATTCTATACTGTGTTTTGTAGGCAGTGACTTGTTACTAAACATCCCTAGTCCAAAATCCATTATTACTAGGAGGGCCTGGAAACCTCCCGCTATTACAACTGATTGCCAGACAAGAGAGATCAGAAAATCGCTGCTTTGGAGGATGGACACTATGACGCTACACCTGGATGAGGTCCCTCCCCTCGCCAAATTCAACCCCTCAAATTTCTAGGCATTCCCCAACCCAGAGCTGGCAACCCTAATTATTACTAACAAATTATCATTATTTGCCTTCTGGCATGCTAAGTCTAAGGGTATGCAGGGGTTGAGGGGGAATTCACATTGACCTCCATGATAAAACCTGTTTGTAACATACACTGAGCTTTAAAGGGCATGACTTCTAAAAAATGTATATAAAGCACAATGTTAAATTATTTTGCCTATAGCTGGGGAAGAAATCATGATAACTTCTGATATCCTTCCCTGAACCATCATTCTGTGTTATGGCGGAACATTCTTGATTTGGAGCTTCCAGGCATTTTTCTGTTTAAATCAGATCTTCATCATTATTTGAAGATACATGTTGGAATTTGTTAACAAGCATTTTTTTTTTTCAAGTGGAGACTCCATTTCATGGAACACAGGTTTTGTCAAGGTGCTTCTATTTGTCACAACATTCATTTGTGTTTAACTGTGAGAAAAAAAAAACACTAACAAGTGTAAAGATGCATGGTCTTAAAAAAAAGTAACAATTTCACAAAATGTATTAAATTCATTATTCTGTATTGATTCACATGCAGCCAAGTCACAAAAGTTAAAAACCCACAAGCAAAATCTCTTTCTTGTTCTCATATTGTGTGCAGAGTGTTCAGCTCTGGCCTCAGGTTAAAGCTTATCATACTAGGGCAAAACACAATCCAATTTGTTGCTTGAACACCTGGTAGTTTGGCCCTCAACCTGTTCACCTCTTCCAATCTGGTAGCCGAGCAATGGATAAGCTGTTTGGGTGCTCACAAACTGTTGGTGCTGTTGCTCACAAACAGGCTAGTTGCAACAGGGGGTCTGACACTAACTCCCAGCTAATCCCCTATCAGCTGGCAGTCAGCTTCTGACCTCCTGCTAGGGAGACTTTGCTCAGTTCCAGTGCTGCTGCAATCTGAAGTAGTTATTTGGTGGGTGGGTGTGGAATCAGAAGCTGATTCTCAGCTGATTGCAAGGAACAGCTGACAGCTGGCTTCTGATCTCCTAGTTCTGGAAAATTGTGTTGCCTGCTAGACTTTCTGGGACACAACAGAGCTTTGGTGGGTCAGATCAGAAGCTGATTCCCACTTGATTAGGGGATTTTGAGAAGGCTGAAACACAGCCAAGTTAGCAATCAGAGGCTTCTCATCTCTAACTTCACTGTATTTCAGCCTTCCCAAAACAAAATGATTTGGGGGGAAGTGGCTGAGCTCACCAAAGGTTTCTTGTCTACCTCCCCCCAATTGTTTAGAGAAGGCTGAGGCACAGGAATTTGGAGATCAGAGGCTTCAGACATCTAACTTTTATGTGTCTCAATTCCCCCCCCCAAACACAGTGACTGGGGTGGGGATCCTAGC
This sequence comes from Gekko gecko, assembly GCA_029375565.1. NCBI lineage: Eukaryota > Metazoa > Chordata > Lepidosauria > Squamata > Gekkonidae > Gekko > Gekko gecko. The sequence goes on along the minus strand of JAPDNY010000003.1, from coordinate 55,334,635 downwards.
CCTGATCAGCTGTGAGCCACCTTCCAATTCCCCCACACACACCCCAGCAAGAGGCTGGGACACAGCAAAGTTTGCAGGGCTGGGACATCAGACTCCACCTCTTCGCTGTTCCTTGCAATCATCTGAGAGCTAGCTTGGGAGACCACCTGCCAGTTGGTTTCTGATCCTCCCTTTCTAAAATCCTGCTGTCTCCCAGAAAGTCTGCAGCTAGCAAAGTTTCTCAGGAGGAAGACTGTAAACTGACTCCCAACTGATCCCCCAATTAGCTAGCAGATGGTTTTGAAACAATCCTGTTTGACAACCATTTACATTGTTATGCCTGAGCCGAACAAATCTTTGTGGTGGCTCATGATCTGATTATGACACTTGAAAACAACATGTTCAGTTGCTGAAGAGGTTTCCTGTGCAATCTGCAGCATCCCTACCAACTGGAGCCACCAAGGACTAAACTGGATAAAACAGCTGGAGCAAGGGGCACCTAACTCATTACCTGGGGCCACTTTCTACAATATAAGTAACCTTTTCAGGCTATTTTACCCACAAATGTATAGATACCATAACTGGGAAAATAGCAGCTTCAAGGGATAGTATCTAAACTGGCAAAGTGCTACAGAAAAAAAAGGTGACATATTCTCTCCGCAGCACCATTCCAACACTCCCTACTGTAGGGCTGGGAAATTCCTTAAGATTTGGAGATGGAGCTTTGGTATGGCAGGGTTTGGGGAGGGGTGGGCCCTCAGAGTGGTATAATTCCCTAGAACAGTTATTTTCTCAGAGGGAACTGATCCATCAGTCCCAGGTCATCAACCGTGTTGTTCTGAAGCAGTAGAACAAATTTAGAGTCCAGTGGCACCTTTAAGACCAACAAAGGTTTATTATTGTGTACATACACACGGAAGCTCATACCTCAAATAAACCGTTGTTGGTCTTAAAGGTGCCACTGGACTCTAAATTTGTTCTGAGGATCAGTTGCTATTCCAGGAGATATCCAGGCTCCTGACTGGAGGCTGGTGTGATGAACTGACCTCCAAAACCAGGATGCTGAGTATATCAAAAATAGTGAACTGAGAGATTAGGTGTTAATGTCTCAGTGTAAAGCACAGTTTGATTAACAGGCTGCTGCCTGTGTGCACCCCCTTCTCTCTGAATGGTCAGCACCAGCTGAGGAGAGCTTAAAAAGTCTTGCCAGAGAAGTCAGTCACCATCTGGACTTTGGCTAGGTAGGAGCCAGTCAGGAGGAGTGTGTGTCGATCTTAGAGAAACAGACAAGTTCACTTGGGAAGTGAAGGGACACAACTCCTTGGCTTTACTGTGTACCAACACATCTGAGGAAAAGTTCAAAAATTAGAACTTAAAGTCTAAGTGTCAGCCCTAGCTAGATTCTGATTATTCACTGTCTCCAGAAATGGGGTTTAGGTTTGGGAGAAGAGACTGGACAGGAGGCTGAAACTGCCAATCTAGCCAAACAGAAAAGGATTATTGCTCCTAGAAAGAGGAGGATATTTATTGCCCAGTTAGTCAGCAACGAGGTGTCAGGAACATCCTATAGGACGTTTATGAGGTCCTATGAGATGGCAGTCAAGACTGCAAAGAGGGATTTTTATGCAACCACGATTGCATCTGCTAGCTCACACCCGGCCCAATTATTTAGTACAATTTGGTCTTTGACAGCTCTGCCACAGGGCAGGCAAAATGCTAGGGAATTGGAGATAGGCTGTGAGGCTTTTGCGAGCTACTTTGCAGATAAAGTCCTGGCGTCCGCCGTGACCTCTCCGCCACAATTGAAACAGTAAGCAAACTTGAGGCCCCTTGCACATCTTTGGTGCTGGGTTTAGAACATTTTAACCCACTCAGCCTGGAGAAAGCTGACAGACTGCTCGTGTCTGTGTGCCCAAACATATGCGACCTTGAACCATGCCCCTCTTGGCTCATTAAAGCGGGCCACGAGGGGTTCTGGGGTGCCCTGAGGGAAATTGTCAACAAGTCCCTCATGGAGGGACAGTTCCCCGGGGCACTCAAGGAACCGATGGTCCACCCTCTCTTGAAAAAGCCATCTTTGGACCCGGCCGAATTGGCCAACTATCGGCCAGTATCCAATTTGCCCTATTTGGGCAAACTTATTGAGAGGGTGGTGGCATTACAGCTACAGGGTTTTCTGGATGATGCTTCTGTCCTTGATCCCTTCCAGTCTGGCTTTCGCCCGGGTCACAGGACAGAGACGGTGCTGGTTGCCTTGACTGACGACCTCCATAGGCATCTGGATCGAGGTGGTGTGACGGCACTGTTGTTGTTAGATCTGTCAGCTGCATTTGACACGGTCAACCACCAGCTGCTGGCCCACCGCCTCACTGACACAGGGATTCAGGGGATCACCCTTCAATAGCTTGCCTCTTTTCTCCAAGGTTGGGGACAAAGGGTGGCGATTGGGGATCAGCGGTCCTGGAGGCACCCTCTTGAGTGCGAGGTGTTTCAGAGGGCGGTGCCCCCAATATTGTTTAACATCTGCATGCGACCCCTTGCCCAGATAGCCCGGAGTTGTGGGCTTGGGTGTCATCAATATGCAGATGACACCCAGCTCTACCTGATGTTGGGTGGCCAGTCGAACTCTGCCCTGGATGACCTTCATCAGGCCTTACAGGCCGTGGCTAGTTGGCTCAGACAGAGTCAGTTGAAACTAAACCCAGAAAAGACAGGGGTCCTGGGGCCAAGTCGGATCGGTTTGGTGTTGGGGCTCCCTCTCCTGGCCTTCGATGGGGTGCCTTTGGTGCCAGCATTGGAGGTTAGGAGTTCAGGTGTGCTCCTGGATTCCTTCTTAATGATGGAGGCCCATGTGGCAGCCACAGCCAGGTTGGCCTTTTACCATCTTCGGCTGGCCTGGCAGTTGGTCCCCTTCCTCAACCGTTATGACCTGGCCACAGTGATCCATGCGAAGGTCTCCTCGAGGCTAGACTACTGTAACACTCTCTACATGGGGCTGCCTTTATCGCAGATATGGAAGCTGCAGCTAGTGCAGAATGCTGCAGCCAGGCTGTTGATGGGCCTCCCTAGGCGGGAGCACATCCAACCTGCACTGGCTGCCAATGGCGCACCGGATCCGTTTCAAAGTGCTGGTTCTTACCTTTAAAGCCCTATATGGTCAGGGTCTGGCTTACCTGAGGGATTGCCTTTCCCTGCACATTCCCCCAAGGGCACTACAGTCAGGGAGTCAACACCTTCTGGAAATTCCAGGCCCCAGAAATGTCAAACTTGATGCTACCAGGGCCAGGGCATTTTCGGTGGCAGCTCCTACCCGGTGGAATGAGCTCCTGGAGGAGATCTGGGCTATGCGGGACCTTGTGCAGTTCCTCAGGGCCTGTAAGACGGAGCTCTTCCACCAGGCTTTTGAGTAGGAGCCACCACCACCACTATTTTACTATCGTTACTGCCCAGCATTGCACCTCCACCATCTTTGTGCAGGACCATCGGGGACGAGACGTACCTGGATAAGACAGCAATGGTTGGGTTCTCCACACCTTGCACTTAATGATTATAACATCTAGAGCACCGCTATGCTAGCGTATAGTACTGTATTGTTTTACTGTATTGTTCTATTCTAGCAAATAGTACTGCATTGTTTTACTGCTTTGTTTTATTCTGTTTTTATCTGTTTTAACCATGGCATTTATGCCCCTCTGTTAGCCGCCCTGAGCCTTGGGGAGGGCGGGATATAAATCTAAAAATAAAAATAAATAAATAACTCAGAAGGGACCCCTGGTTTGTGTGAAAAGGGAAACAGTCTTAGACTCTTCAAGAATAAAAAGGGAGAATTGTAATCCCAGAAGGGAAGTATTTAAATACAGGAAGAATGTTAAGAACTGAGTCTCTAAGAAAATAAGCTTCAATTATACTCTGTTGCCCATTCAAAATATTATAATTTGTATAAATAACAAAATTTAACTCAGCTTTTCGTCCCCTGCCTATTCCTAACCCAATTGTGCCTTTTCAATAAAATCAACATTTCTGTTTGAACTTTACTTTGTGTCAAATGCCATTTACAAAGGGATTTATAAGATGGCTCCTGCTTACCTATAAGAAACCTCTGGCCTTGGCAAAAGCCAAATAACTTTTCTAACACAGGGTAGGACATGCAGAAAGTTACAATTCCATTATTAAAATACACTACTAAGGGGCTGCTCAGTCAGAGTGGGGAACAGTGTTTTTTGGGGGAAATTCTGCCTCAAAGTGAAGAAGAAGCAGGGGTCTGTCACAGCTGGCAACTATGCCACAAAGCTGCTTTAACCTTTAAAAAATGAAAGAGATCCAGCCTTTGAGAGCATGCCATCTGTTTAATCTGAACCTTAAAAAGACTGTGAAGTCACAAGCAGCAAGAAAGTATCCGAGGAAACTATGTGGCAAATGGAGGAACTTTTACTTTTTCTCCTGTACCAGCATCTAGAATTACAACAGAAGACTAAAAGGTCTAAAGATAGTTTGCTATGTTGTATGGTGTGGTATGGGTGGGGCTAACAAAGGGAAAAAGTAATTATTGTTATGCTTGTAAGTAAGAGCTTAATTGATCTAGACTTCTGGCACAGCAACAAGGTGCACTTGCCAGATTTCACAGCTAAATGCTACAGAGCATGCTCATTACCATACAGCAAACAGCATCCTCAACAGAAGCTGTTGAAGACTTTTTTGCCCTTTCATTGCCCACAGCGTGTGTTAGATTTCACACTACTTTCTTACAAACTCCAGTTCTGTTGTTTTTTCTCCATTGTCAGCAAAACAACAACAACAACAAAGAACTTAAAACAAAAACCCAAACAATGCAATGATGTTGTTCCTTCTGGAAAAGAAAAGCTGGAGCTGCTTTGCAGATGAATGGCAAACTGTGAGGGAAAGGACCCGGTACTGCTCCTGAAGGGGGGGAGTGCTGCTCCAGCATCCAATCACCTTTCAGAAGGGGGGGTGGATTGTTGAGGGGGAAGCACAGCAGGACTTTAGTTCAGGTCTGCCTCAAGAAGAGTGCCAAAGGAGTTCAGTTCTGCTTCAGGGAGACAGCAGTGACAGCTCAGGTCTGGCTTTGGAAATAGAGCAGACAGAGCAAAGGGTAGCTCTGCTTAGTAGTGTGGCAGAGCGGTTTAGCTCCACCTCTGACTTGCTGTCTTTAGAACACCGATAACTGAGGAAAGATTTATAGTTTAAAATAAACCTGGTTCCCAAAAAATCATAGGAGGCTGTGTGGGTCCCCTCACTAGATAAAAGGCCTGTCACACAAACGTAGGCATAGTGAGGTTGTAGCCTGGAAGAAGGTTCTGTAGCTTTTGATTTCTGCATTGCCTGGTAACGGGGACAGACAAGTTTCTGCATATGTGGCTACTTATTAAAAGATTAAATCTAAACTGGTACTCAGGAATGCAGCAGCCCATATTTCTGCTGCACTATTCAAGACAAAGGAAATATCTGACAGTCAAATGGTCAATTATAGAAATCATAGGAAATGAAAAGCCAAGCCAATCTCAGAATGGAGTTCATTAGTAGGTTTCAAACAGGGTACAGATAGAGACTCTGGATTCATTCTCATGAAGCGGTAAAGCTATGTTTGGTATGAGTGACTCTAGACAGTGACTGACATGACTCATTTTATCAAGTCATATCAATGAGCCCAAAGGTTGAGGTGGGGCTTGGAGATCTCCTGAAATTACAACTGATCTTCAGGCTACAGATAATGTGCTGTAGCACCTTCATTTGAAGTCTGTACTAGCACTGACAAAGGATAGTTTGTCATTAAAAGAACAAGTATGGGAAATGTCAGATCTGCACACTCTTTCTCTTCATCCCTTACATGCAACAAACTAATTAAAAGTTCAGTTGCTGTGAATCATTATATCCAAACTATATTTAGTGTTCTTTCATTGAACAAAGTTTCCAAACTGTTGTTTAATCCTGATTTGGAATCCTGCTTTGTAAGAAAAAACTGCAACTACAGTTTGTGGTTTGAATCTAATGGAGAGCCATAGTCTGAAATGAATCCAAAAATCTTTGATTAGCTCACTGCACAGCAGGGGTGGAAAGAGGGAGCAAGGAATACAGAAGCTCAAGGTGGATCCTTGAGCTTCTGTATTCAACTTGAGCTTGTTCACCTAGCAGCAAGCCATGTTTTCCCATTATATCTGAAGATAGATTACAGCGTAATCATAAACCGAGTTACCCCAACCCTTCAATAGGCTTAGAAGGGTGTAACTGTTTAGGACTGCACCGTAAATTCACCAATATCCTAAAACAAAGTAAATTCCAAATTTAAAGACTGGCTTGAAATTTGGTTAGTGCAGAGCTTTCCATGTGATATTCTGTTGCAATTTACAGTCTAAAATTATTGATGAAGAAAAGCCCACTATAAACAATAACTATATCATATTCAAACAATTTGTTGTGTAGTGGGTTCGTTGCATGAAGAACCAGGACACAGCTTGATGGTTAGCTCATAGTTTACGAGTACACACAACAGAACAGAGAATACCAGCCGGATGGCCAACTATATACAGTCTCCATGAACCACCCCCAGGTCCCATTGGTGGATTTAAACTTCCCGCCAAGGTTCCTATTGGTGCCCTCTTGAGGTTTCAGGATCCTAGTCCCTATTGTCTCTGAGAGTCAAGCTCTGGTAAAGGTTGCTGGTGCCTAGTGGTGGTCAGTGGATATAACACAATTATAATTCTGTGATTTCGTTAATGAGGTAATTGGTAGCTCAGCAGTTTGTAGATAAACTTTTATTTGTCAAAAAATTAACTGTGTAAAGGCTATAAATAGATATAACAAGCCACTCATTAATGAGGAAAAAAACAGTTAAGAGGATATCCAAATCATGAAAAGTGAAGGAAAGCAATTTTGCTTTAATGCCCCCTTTTTTACAGATATCAACCAATTTTTTATATGTTTTGCTGTCTATGTGATATTTTAAATGAAAGCAAATGTATTACTTTTTTCCCTTTCATGTTCATTTTCCCCAAAATAATTAAGAGTAAAACAAAATAATAAAAATGTAGCTAAGCTAGTAAGTTGTCTCCCTAGCTCCTAAAGTCATGGAACACCCAATTCAAAATCCATTTAATAGTTGAACATTTTCAAAGGAAATAGACTGTAAATTTATATAACCAGCGTAACTATGCTTAAAGCTCAGTCACTCAGACAATATGAGCTTCCAAATCAGTATTTCTGGGGGCCACTCACAGGCTTAAAGCTCTCTTTCAGAACTAAAACATTTTTCAAATCCCCGTATTAAACACAGAGGAACAACATTTCCATAATCAAATTTCAATGGAATGGCAGTACATACTTTCACCCAAGGCAGTCAATTTCATGATGCCTTTACTATATACTTCCACATCTTAGCTTAGAAACAGCCCTACCTTTTAAGGTTAAAAATATTTTGGTATTGGCCACAGGGTAGGGGAAGCAGCATGGTGTCGCCCAATCTCATCAGATCTCAGAAGCTAAGCAGGGTCTGTACTTGAAAGGGAAACCACCAAGGAAGACTCTGCAGAGGAAGGCAATGGCAAACCACCTCTGCTTCTCACTTGCCTTGAAAGCCCTTGTTGAGGTTGCCATAAATTAGCTGCCACTTGACAGCACTTCACACATCTTGTACACACACACTGGCCACAGAGAAAATTTACATTATTATGCCAGCACATGGGAGTTAGAAAGGGAGGGAGAGAAGGAGCCAGATTTGTCTTAAATCCCTGGCATAGGTCTCCTTCAGATCAGCCCAGATGTGACTGTGTTGGGGGCTTCTGAAATTTTCCTAATCCAGTTTTCTCCTTGGATTTTTTTTCTCCATTTGAGGAAAAAAGTTATTCCCAAAGTAGAGAAGATGCATTAGGAATTTCTCATTGTTTTGGTTTTTATTTCATACAGAGTACTGTGCATGCATACTTTGAATGAGCTATAAGATCTTGCGCCCTCTGTGTATTTTTGCACTTCCTGATACTGATGGGCCCATACAGTATACACTGACAAAACACTTTAAAAGAGTGTTTTATGTGGACGTGTATGTTTACATTTGTAAGAAGATTCTTTTTCTGTCTGGTGCTTCAACAGTGCACAAGAGTACATACATGCAAACTATCTCAGAATATTAATCTTGATACAACTGTATGCACAAGAACATCAACCCTCCTCCCGAACCCATCTAAGCACTGGTAGCAAGGTGGGGGGGGAATGCACATGAATTAGAGGAATGGAAATGAGTAGCTATTTGTGCATATTTCTGTTCTGGAATTCATTTAAGAAATGTTCTAGCTATACTGGGATTTAAAAAAATAAAAAAATTGCCAGAATAAAAAATACGGAGAAATAAGGAATGCAAGGGAGAAAATTGACTCATCGGAAGTGGTGATACAGGCACTTAATATAATTATTGTCCTCTAGAGGTTCTAGTGTAGCTCCATTCCCTTTCAATCAATCAATCCGGGGCAGTCTGGGACTTGAACAGATAGGCAGAGTCACATTCCAACATTAGGAGAATCCAAACAGTAAGGGGAGGAGGGAGAAATGACTAAGTAACAATAGATTACTAACAATAGATTACTAATTACAAGCACAGGATAATAACTTCAGGGTACTGGAGATTTTCTTTTCATCTGCGGCTGTATTATACATCAATTTCCTTTCCCGGCCCTCTGACTTGAGCCCAATAAATTACTCCTAGAAAATATCTAGCATAGGTTTTTAATAACTACCAAACATTTAGAGAGGCTTCAGGCATTTTTCAGACAAGAAATCTTTGGCATACATGGTAGTTTATCACTAAACCCCTGAAAAATAATCCACATTGTAAAATCTGGCAGCTACTTTCATTTTGGGCAATGTGACCCTTATACGACAGAATATTTTGTAGTCTTTTTAAGAGTAAAGATGGGTGGTGACAAGTGGAATTGAAAGAGGGTAAGACTGTAATGAAACAGAAATATTTACTCAAATTAAGGGTCATTTTCATTCAATTTCACTTGGGACTGTTTCTTCCAAACTATTTTAATTTGAATTTAATTCAAACTTCTTATTTTTTTAAAAAAATTGATGTTACAAACTCCAAACAATTCAAGGACCTGTCAAAAGAAATATTATATACTTTAAATATTAACATAAATATAATGAAGAGGAGTAAAAAAGGTGCATCACCAATATTGTGACAACAAAGGTACATACACCATATGGAAACCTTGAACTAAACTGACTGTTAGAAAGAGCCAAACTGAACTAGTAGTGGAAAGTGAAACTGATCTTGCTACAGGCCAAACAACATTTTTTTTAAGGAGTTAGGTTTGGGTTTAATAGTGAATATATTATAGGGTACTATTGACCCTCCCAGTTTGGGTCTGGGTTCCCTGGAAACAACTTGCTTCCATCTTAGTCACAGAGCAGTTGCAAGGAACATCACTTTTAAATCCTGTAATTTGACTCAGGACAGCAGCATGGGGGGGAGGGAGTGGCCTTTCCATCTCCACCTTTTTTTCCAATCAAGTGCAGCTCCAAAAGACATGGGAGGGAAGGAGGGAGCCTTATAGGTAAGCCATGACCTTGGGTAAGCCACAGTTTTCATATCATCAGCTATAATATGAGTATGATAGGATTGTCTTAGTCTACACAAGTATTTTAAAGATGGCTGAAATAATTATGTCAAGTGGTTTGAATACTTGAATATTTGTATTATATGAATGCTGTTATTATTATTGTTAAAAATGTTTTTCTGTTCAATAACTGTGCCAAATATTATCTAATTTAATTCACTCTGAAATTTTCAGCACAGTGAAACAAATTGCCATAGCAGTATATGCCAAATTTCATAATATTTTGATACTGTTTTAAAATCTTCTGTTCTTCTGTCAGGTGCTGCTTATCAGCATTGTTTTCTCCCCCCCCCCTTGTCCTTGGTTTAGTTTGTCATTGGCTTGGACAACCCACATGATTTTGTTTACATCATGTCATATCCAGCATTGTGATTTTATTATACCGGTTGCCACAGCCAATTGGATTAGACATCTGAGGGAAAATAACGCAGAGGACATTGAGGGCAAATGGCAATGAAAAGAACAACTTTTGTATATCTCTGAAAAGAAGAGATACTTCAGCCCTCACAAAAGCTAATATGAATGGAGGTTCAGATCAGACCTCATAAATATAATGAATAATTACATTCAATATTTAAAACTTGTGCCTTTTCATTTCAGAGAATATACAAGGCTAATCAGTTTAGCAATCAGTTTTGTAATAGGTCCATTTTTGGTATAGAACTATACTGTTTTATTGTGATATTTTATAGTTGTGCTCTGTAACAATGGTATATTACAGTGCTTTTTGTACACTACCTTGAGCTATTGGACAAGCTGTATAAAATTCAATAAATAAATATACAAGAAGGACAAAGACCGAAAAAAAGAAGTCAGGTGGATAAGGGAAGTATTTGGAAAAGATAGCTAGTCAGAAGGAAATTTTTGTTATTTTTATAAGTGCAGAGACTCTATTTACAACGTATCTATCAAACCGGCTTCTATTTAACAACCAGCAAGAAAGAAGTTTGTGCATTTTTCTGTCAGGGTTTGGATACTTCCCCCCCAAAGGTAAAAATGTTGGCTAGTATCCTTTCTTATGTAATGTTCACGGCTGGATCGCCCATTGGGCGAACTAGGCGCTCGCCTAGGCCGGCCGGCCTCAGGGGCGCCAAATGGCGCCCCGCTCCCCCCCGCAAAAGCACCCGCTCCGGAGCAAGTCGCCCTCCCCTCCTCCGGGCAGGAGGTGGGTGCACAGCTTGCCCACCGTCTCCCTCCTCCCCGGCTGGTGGAGAGAAGGGACAGGGGCACCCTGCGCTCTGGCGGGAGAATGCTGGGAGGGGCGCAGGGCAGCCCGGGGGTGGGCCAGTCCATTCCCCTCTGGCTCCGGAGCGTGTGCTGCTGGGGCAGGTCCAGGGCCAGAGAGAGAGAGAGAGCCAATGAATAAGGCAGCAGGGGGGACTCCGGGAGGGCCACCCAGGGCAGGATTACTCCTGAGGAGCCCCACTGAGCCACAAAGGCCGTTGTTGGAGGGAGCCTGGCTGGAGCCCAGTCTGTCAGCCTGGGTCTGGGAGCGGGGAAGAGGAGGAGGGAGCAGCTTTGATTCGTGTCCAGCACTGCGAGGGTTACAGGGACGGGGCTATCTGCTAGAGAGGCCGAGCAAAGGCGAGGGAGGGGGGAGAGAAAGGCTCTTCCACATGGATGGGGGGGAGAAGAGAAGTTTCTGAGCCACCGAAGAGAGGGGAGCTCCAGACGTGCAACAGCCGGGAAAAGCCTCGCAGCCGGATCCGGGGAAGGTTTACTCGTGAGCAAGTCACCCCCCTCCCCCCAGGAATAAGACCTTGGAGGAGAGGAATGCGGCGGCCCCAGCATGCGTTTCTTTCTTCTCTGTAAATGAGTTTTTTTTTTTCCTGGGGGAAAGTAGGGAGACAGAGAGAGAGAGAGAAAGTGCTCTCTGCATATCAAAAGCCTCCTCTTTTTCTCAAGGAGAAACAGACCCCTCATTTTCAAAACTTTTCTTTGTGGGTCAGAAAGAGAAAAGTGGGGCATGAGTGGAAGGAAGGGGGGAGACCAAAAGAAGGCAAAGAGAGGGGACAACATACTGCCCCCCACACACCTTTCCTTCACCGGTTAATAAGACGGAGGCACACACACCGTCCCCACTCAATTGGGCTGGACTTCCTTCTCTCCAGGCCCCGCCTGGAGGTTGGCAACCCCATAATTGGTGGGTGTGCGCATGGGGGTGCCAGAAGGTAGCCTCGCCTAGAGTGCAAAATACCCTGGAGCTGGCCCTGGTAATGTTGTGGGCAATATCCTCATATACTAGCATTTACTGGGATTGTGTTTGCATACATGTTTAAAGGTGTTATACTGTTTTTATGTTCTGGGTATGTTTTTAATGCTGACCTTTCAAACTTGTTATTTTAAAACTTTTTAATGTTGGTCTTTTTTAACTTTGTAAGCTGCCTTGAGCAGGTTCTTTGGTGGGACAGAAATTTTTCAAGTAAATAATAAATCATAGATTCAAAGAAATGGAAGGGAACTCCAGGGTCATCTAACCCCCTGCACAAGGCACTACCTCCCCCATCCCCAATTATCTCTGCTCCATGCCCAGAACTGGACTGGAAAATATTGCTTCCTGATCCAAAGTGGTGATTGGCATTTCCCTGGGTGTGTAAGAAAGGGCCATGAAAACTAAGCACTGAGGCAACCATTCCTGCCCTCCCTCTCATGATCTGTCTAAGTTCACAAAATCAGCATTGCTGTCAGATGGCTATCCAGCCTCTGCTTAAAAACTTCCAAGGAAGGAGAGCCTACCACCTCCCAAGGAAGCCTGTTCTACTGAGTAACCGCTCTAACTGTTAGGAAGGTCTTCTTAATGTTTAGCCGAAAATTCTTTTGATTTAATTTCAACCCGTTGGTTCTGGTCTGACCTTCTGAGGCAACAGAAAACAACTCCACACCATCCTCTATATGACAGCCCTTCAAGTACTTGAAGATGGTTATCATATCTCCTTTCAGTCATCTCCTCTCCAGGCTAAACATACTGAGCTCTTTCAACCTTTCCTCATAAGCCTTGGTCTCCCAGGACCCTTCCCCACAATCTTTGTTGCCGTCCTCTGGACACATTCCAGCTTGTCTATATCCTTCTTAAATTGTGGTGCCCAAAGCTGAACACAATACTCTAGGTGACATCTTATTTCACATGATCTGGACACTATTCTTCTGTTGATACAGCCCAAAATGACATTTACCTTTTTAGCTACTACATCACACTGCTGGCTCATGTTTAGTGTATAGTCAACTAAGGCCCCTATATCCTTTCTGCACATACTACTGCCAAGACAAGTCTCCCCCATTCTGTAATTATGCATTTGATTTTTCCTACCTAAATGCAGAACTTTACATTTATCCCTGTTGAAATTCATTTTTTATTTGTTTAGCCCAGTTTTCCAGCCTGTCAAGATCATCCTGTATCCCGACTGTCTTCTACCTTATTTGCTACCCCTCCCAATTTAGTATCATCTGCAAATTTAATAAGCATTCCCTCTATTCTTTCATCCAAATCATTTATAAATTTGTTGAACAAAACATGTCCCAGGACAGATCCCTAATCCTTTAGACCTTGTGGCAAAAAAAAACCCATTTGTTTTGACAAAGTAAACACAGTATATCTGGATTTTTGTGTATTCTGATACAGTATCAGTGCCAGTATCACAAAGAAAAGTATTACTCAAACTGTACAAGACAGATAACAAATCATGCCCTAGAAGATGGGGAATGCATAAAGAAGAAGAAAAACATATACTTTAAAATTAATTTTCCTGTTAGAGAGCAGCAATCAACACAGTTCTTCAGGAAACAGTTTGGAGCTGTTTTCATTCAATATTCCCATTCAAATCTCTTTTCTAAGAGATTTTCTAAAAGAAAAGAGCTACCTAATGGTATTTTTTTCACATAGAACACATGGCTTTTGGCCACATACATAAGTATGTGTTTGGAACAAAGCATACTGCAAACTGAACCTTGTCAAAGTTGACAACTTAATATATAGAAACGAATCAAGGGAAGTAGCACATTAAGAGCTAGTCCTGAATGTAACACATGTTGGTGAAATTGAACATATAGGTGTCCCAGGCACTCCCAATGAAGTCACAAGACAACAGCACTGGGTTTAACTAGTTCATTTAAATAATTATTTATGCAGATTGACATCATATCATTAAATATAATGTGTGATTAGGTTAATATCTGAAGTAAATCGATTGATGATTTGGATTTTGTGGGTGTGGGGAACTATAAAGAGTAGATTTGGAGTGGCATTTTTTTTGTAATGGGGGAGGCCAGTATGGGACTGGGGATCCCAGTAATTGGGGGATGAGGGCAGTGTGGTGGTGGGGGAAGGCGGGTCAGCACTGTTGACATTATTGGATCTGTCAGCAACATTTGACATTGTTGACCATGACCTGTTGACCCACAACCTCATTGATGTGGAGATCCAGGGGACAGCCTTGCAATGGTTTGTCTCCTTCGTTCAATATCAGGGACAGAGGCTGATGACACTCAGCTCTATCTGTTGATGAGCAACCAGCCAAAAGCCACCCTAGAGAGTCTGCCCACTTGTCTGGAGGCCATGGTTGGTTGGTTAAAACACAGCCAACTGAAACTAAAGCCATCAAAATGGAGATCCTGTGGCTAGGTCGGGAGGATGCTGGGTTAGGATGCCAACTCCCAGCTCTTGATGACATGCCATTAATACCTGGATTGGCCATGAGGAGACTTGGTATGACCCTGGATGCCTCCCTTTCATTGGAGGCCCAGGTTACAAATGTAGTTAAACTGGCATTTTACCATTGACATCAGCTTAAAATAGTTGGTCCCCTTTCCTGTCCCCCGCTGACTTAGCCACGGTGATCCGGGCAACAGTCACCTCCAGGTTGGACTACTGTAACTCGCTCTATGCAGGGCTACCCTTGAGACTGACCTGGAAATTGTAATTGGTCCAGAATGCAGTTGTGAAGGTTCTAACAGGAACATTCTTTAGAGCACATATTCAACCAGTGCTCTTCCAGCTGCACTGGCTCCAGATTTTGGACTGGATCAGGTTCAAGATTTTGGTACTGACCTTTAAAGCCCTAAATGGTCTGGGACCAGCATACCTTCAGGACCACTGCTTCTGGTATACCACCCCCCAAACAGCACTACACTCTAGTAATCAGAATCTGTTGTTGATTCCCAGCCCAAAGAGCATCTATCTGTCCTCAGCTAGAGCCAGGGCCTTCTCAGTCTTGGTTCCTACCTAGTGGAACACTCTTCCAGCTGAGATCTGGGCCCTGCTGGACTTGATACAGTTCCACAGGGCCTGTACAAGAGAGTTATTCCACTAGGCTTATAGTTGAAGGCGGCAACGGGTTCCACCATGGATTGGCCTCCTCATCCTCTCTGTTCTTCCCTTACTCTCCCCTTTCCTTCTGAGTAGACAGTGTATATATAATCCCCCCTTGAGATTTTAATTGCATTGTTGCTTTGTTAATTGTATCTATTGTAAGTATATATTTATCTTAGATTATCGAATGTTTTATTGGTTGTTGTCACCTGATCTGAGCCTGGACACAGGGGAGAGTGGGCTATTAGGCTAATAAATGAAATGAAATATGCTAACATAGGTGGGCTGTGCTAGGCAGCCTGGCAATGGCTGTCTCTGTAGGGCAAACCCACTTTGACTTTCACTGGCCTCGTTTATCATTGCCTGCACACAATGTGTTGAGAGCAGCCTGGCCCCAGCCCCTTCCCCTGATGCACCGCGCAGCCACTACCAGGTTCAGAAAGATGTTGCTCAGCAATAGGGGTGGGGGTGGAAAGGCCTCTGGATGGGACAAAATGAGCCAAGACAAACAAGGGTGGGGAAATGGGGGGGACCTCCTTTCAAACAAAAAAGCCCCTGAACTCAACAGCACACAATTCACAGACAAAACCTCATTATTTAACTTTTTTTTAAAAAAATAGCCCTAAATACAAAGAGGAAAAATCCCACCCATAGGGTCCATACAATCATGCTCTCAACACACTACTGGCACACGCTTCATTAAACACCCCAAACTCAGTGCCCCAAACACTGAGCCCCTTCCAATCTCAAGGTCAACTCCAGCCACTTGGCAGCCATGAAGGCACCGATGGTCCCCCTCAGCAGCCAGCAGCCACCTTCTTAATGGCTGCTTCAAATGTGGTGACCCAACTAAGCCTCATGTCTTTCTCTCTGAGGGGACTGAGGCAAACCAGTCCCTGGCATTAATGTCATGAATTCCTTTTCTCTACAAACCACTCTTCAAGATTATGCTGTGAAGTGCATGAAGACTGATGAACAGGAAAGGTACCACTCAGCCACAAAGATCCAAAATGAAAATAAATCTCAAGAGTTAACATCTGGTTGTTTGTAGATGGCATCACAATTGGTCTTCCTGTCCTTGTAAAGGAAGCTGTTCTACAGAAAGAAATTGCAGCTCTCTGTGCACATACATAAGGAAAATATCTTCTTCTCCCTCCACCCCTAACTTTCTATATTTGACATACAATATTTGATTTTGATACCTGATTTCAATATCTGATTTCAATATTTGACATTTGGCAGCATTTAAAGTTACTATTTGATGGATTTCAATAGCTTACATTTAATAGTATCTCATATTTAGACAGTTTTGGATGGTTATAATGTAACAATATTCACTGTCTGGGAGAAATACTGGATGACATTCAGTGATATTTGACAGCTAACAACTGATGTGATTTCATATCTGATGACTCCAAAAACCAAGAGACAGATATATATTTAATGACTGAAAATTCTGGAGGCTGAGGTAGTGTTTCGCCTTGGAAAATGAAAATTTAAAGTGACCTTTCACATTCAAATTTTTAGTGGGGAAATCGGGGCATCCTGCACATTTTCAATATTTGATATATTAATTTCAGTTCGACAAAGTTTGTGTTTGATGGTTTTTGAAAGCTGATTGCTAGATGACATTTAGTGATATTTAGTATTTGACACCATTAAATGGCATGCATACATCAGACCAACTCTGTCAAATTGACCAAAGTGTAACTATTACAGAAAATTTACAGCAGCACGAATAGTCAGAGCAGGTGCCAGCTGAAGGAGTAGGGATTTTAACTATTGGACTATGGCTTTTAGAATTAATGAGATTCTGTATTGCCACTGGCTTCCTGGGGTCCATGCCATCAGGGCAAGTTGTTTTCTGAGGTTAAGATTTATCTTTGAATTTATGTAATCACCTGCACACGTGAAGCTGCCTTATACTGAGTCAGACCATTGTTCTAGCAGGGTCAGCACTTACTCTTACTGGCAGCAGCTCTCCAGGGACTTTTCACATGATTGATCTGATCCTTTAAAATGGACATATCAGGGATTTCACCCACAATCTTTTGCATACATATCAGAGCAGGTTTGGTGGAGAGCCAGTTTGGTGTAGAGGTTAAGTGCGCGGACTCTAATCTGGGAGAACCGGGTTTGATTCCCCACTGCTCCCACTTGCACCTGGCTGGATGACCTTGGGCAAGCCATAGCTCTGGCACAGTGGGTCTTGAAAAAAGAGCAGTTTCTGTCAGAGCTCTCTCAGCCCCACCTACCTCACAGGGTGTCTGTTGTGGGGAGGGGAAGGGAAATGAGTTTGTAAGCCACTCTGAGACACTTTTGGGTAGTGAACGGCAGGGTACAAATCCAATCTCCTCCTCCTCTTCTTCTTCTTCTTCAAATGCTCTACCACTGAGCTGCACACACCCCCCCCCAAGTGGTGCTGATTTAATGTTGTGATGCACAGTGTTTGTTCCTGGAGTAGCTTCTAGGTGGCAGAAGCTGGGAGAGGGAATAAAGGAACCTTTTTTCTGGTCCCGCTTTCCTTATCCAGCAAGCCCTTTACAGCAAGGAACTACAGTGTACATTTCCCATAGGTAGCACACAGCCAGGATTTCCCCCCAGAAACAAATTATCTGTGCTGTTCCACAATACAACTGCTGTGGGATTACAGGATAATTACTTGTCAGGAGCTTTGTAACAATGAATAGCTGTAATGATATTATAACTATCTGACTTGGGGTCTGCTCATAATGTGTTATCCAGAAAACAAACAAACACTGAGCTAATGCAAACCCAAAAGTCCAGAAATATGCCTGTGGCTGTAGTTGATTATATATGACAGTCAAAGGCTGCGGAAAAAGAATGCTGATTTCGCAGTGCTGCCAGTGGCTGTTGTGGTGACAGCGTGAGGGTCCCCCTGATGGCACATGGGAATAATTTTCCCCCTTGCACTACAGCAGTGATCAGTCTTCCGAGTTTTTGCCCCATAGCCTCAGTATATCAGATCATCCAGTTCAGTACATTACTGTGTTCTGAAGTTTTAAAATAAATCATGAATGGCACGTAGGATTTTGTGTCTTTATTTGTGTCTTTATTCAAATAATCTAAAAAAACCTAGAACCCTGTTATAAACATCAATTACCAGTAAGTGTTCGAACTGTCATTTTGAAGGAGTAAAATTTCAGTCTTTTTACTTCCTCATTAGCATTACCACCTGTACTGTTCATATGGCAACATGTGTGCTGTTAAAAATGAGATTTATTCAGCAGGTATAATACTTCAAGCAGTAACGGCCACAATCCAACACACATCAGCCTATGTGCTTCACCAGCCTTAACCACACCTAACTCTTTCTAAGATCGGGGCCCTTTCCTTCTTCATTATACAGAACAGCTTGCTGAACGAATGCAGTTAATCAGTCTAAAAACATTTGTCTGTCACTAAACTGTACAGTGCTCCACAGCAGAACCTACATGCTTTTCAGAAACCCATTAACATTGTATCACAGACCCAAGGTGATGTGCAAAAATATGACGAAGCAAAGGCAAACAGAACTACAAGAGAAAATTCAATGTGAAGTAGTTACAAAGACTAAATATTTAGGAATTGAATTAACCATGAAAAATATTGATCTGTTTAAAAATAATTATGAAAAGGTGTGGTACAAGATTCAGCAAGACATGAAGAAATGGGATACGTTGAATTTATCACTATTGGGAAGAATCGCAACTGTAAAAATGAATGTCTTACCGCGTTTGATGTTCTTATTTCAGACTATTCCAATATTAAAACAAAGGAAAGTATTGGATACGTGGCAGAAAGAATTATCCAAATTTGTATGGGCAGGAAGAAAACCAAGGATTAAAATGAAAATTTTATGTGATGCAAAAGAAAGAGGAGGTCTACAATTACCAAATCTAAGACTGTATTATGACGCCGTCTGTTTAACATGGTTGGAACAGTGGATTAATCTTGAGGATAAGAAGTTATTGGCTTTAGAAGGGCATGACAACAAGTTTGGATGGCACGCATACTTATGGTATGGAAAAGTAAAAATGGACAAATTCTTCAAACACCACTTTATAAGACAATCACTGTTCGAGACTTGGATGAGATATAGAAAATTCTTCTCAGAAGAAAGACCACTTTGGATAGTACCAGCAGAAGTGATTAATCCATATTCAAGAAATCAAGGGTTAGATTGGCTACCTTATAAAAGTCTTTTAAAATTAGAAGGGAAAAATTTTGTGTTAAAAGATAGATTTGATGTGGAATTTGAATATGATTGGTTGAAGTATAGACAGATTTATGACTTATTTAAGACCGATAAAAGAGAACATGGTTTTAGAGAAAATAATATGGAAATTGAAACTGTATGGCTTGAAAAGGGGAAAAAAATGATTTCTAAACTGTACAAGGTTTTATTGAAATGGTATACTGAGGATGAAATTGTAAAAGAGCAAATGATAAAATGGGCGGTAAATGTTAATAATGAGATATTAATGACATCTTGGGAATATTTGTGGAAAAGGTCAATGAAAATTTCAACATGTGTAAATGTTAAAGTGAATTGCTATAAAATGATGTATAGATGGTATATGATGCCTAAAAAAATTGCTATTATAAATGAAAGTATGTCTAACAAATGTTGGAAATGTAAGAAACATGAAGGGTCTTTTTACCATATGTGGTGGACATGCGATAAAGCAGTATGTTATTGGACTAAGATCCACAATGAGATACAAAAAATTCTGAAATGTACTTTTAAGAAAGACCCACAGATGTTATTGCTAGGTCTTAAAATGGAAGAAATAAATGTAGCCAAGAGAACACTATTATGGTACTTGATTACAGCAGCTAGACTGACTTTTGCTCAATGTTGGAAACAAGATAAAGTACCTGAAACATGGGAATGGATTAAAAAGACGTTGTTTATGGCAGAAATGGACAAACTAACAAGAAAGTTAAACAACGAAGAAGATGAAACTTTTTTTGAAGACTGGAAAGACTTTCGAGAATATCTGTTGAAAAATTGGGATATTAAACGTGGTTTGATTTGTTTTGATAGTTATTAAGAAGAAAATGAAAGAGAGTTAGTTTTTTGAACTGTTACCGTTAGTAAGAGAATATAAATTTAGAAGTAATTGTAATAGAATAAGAGAGATACTAATGGGGTTGGAGCAGTGCGGGAAGCCTTGTTTGGGGGGGAGAGGGAGTAAGAAAAATGGATATGTAGTGATTTGTTTAAATTGTATGAACATGTGATATATCCAATAAAAAACTGAGATACCAACATTGTATCACAGATGAAAAGGCATTAATCTAAAAATGATTTCAAAAACAGGTAAGACTATTGTATCTGAACTAATGATTCATAAAATCGTTTGCAGCTATTAGTCTTTAAGGATAAGTGCTGTTGGTGCCTTTCTTTCTATGTTTGGCATGGCTCTGTCAGTTTAAATTCCACCAGGTGCCATGTGATGGATTTATAGAAGCTATTGAGGTCGTGACAGGAGTTTTCAATTTTAGATTGCTATATACAATTACAAGTGTCACAATATGAAATAACAACTGAAGTAATTTACAGGGGGGGGATAATCTCTCGAGGGAGAAAAAAGATCTCTTGGTTACTTGGGCTAAAAAGGCAAATATTCCTGGAATGTTCTTCCATTACATTTCATCTGATAACAGCAAGGCATTATTTTTACCTCAGGAAGCCTATGACTTACATCTTTGTCAAAATCTGAAAACCTCACAGGAGAAGGAAATGTCGCACATGGGACACTTTAATGGGCAGATGTCACCACCAAAGAGCATTTCGCCAGCTGTCAGTGCACAATCTTTTTTTGGTTAGCCACTCTCTCTCTCTCTTTCTCTTTTTTTTAGATTTGAGCTGAAAGACCTTAATCAGCAGTTCTTTTTCACCCTGGTCTTTTGTTTGACAGACATAAAAGCAGAACTTTGCAATGTCAGGCATATCTACAAGAGTCCCTATGAGACAGGTGGATACAATCATACAGCCTTAGAGTTTTAGGTGATGGAAGGTTTCCATTGACAGTAATTCCTGATTTACACTGGTGCAGCTAAGAGCAAAGCCTGTCCTGGTTGGTGAGATAGCTCAGGGAATAAAAAAAACCTCATAAAGGAATTCAAGCCCTTTACACTTTTAGACAGTCTTGTTAAATCCAACCAGAGAATCCGGGATAGAAAATTAAACACACACACATACTAAATATTATCAAAATCCTCTCCAGGCATCTTTGGGAGGTTTGGGAACTTCCTCTGATCTCCTAGGGAAGAGGCATCCCAAACTCGCAATGAAAGCTACAGTTATTTATTCAACAAATTTAGAATCCAACGGCACCTTTAAGACCAACAGAGGTTTATTTAAGGTATGAGCTTTCGTGTGCACATACATTTAATCAAACACAATCCTGAACAGAATGGAGTAACATAAAGAAAGAACAGAACCCTAATTGAAATGGTAGGAAGCATGTTTACTGATGCACATCTACCAGACAAATTTTGGGGTGAAGTTATGATGACAGCCACATACATACAAAATAGACTTTTTACAAAAGCTACAGGCTGTAACCCACATGTGTTATGGTTTGGTCATAAGCCATCCATGCAGCACCTAAGGTTGTTTGGATGTAAAACCTTCTCTCATATTTCAAAAGATAAGAGGTCCAAGCTGGATAACATGGTGGGGTACTCAGCCAATAGCTAAAGCTACAGAATCCTAAATCCAGAGACATATGAGATTGTAGGTATGTAGGGCTATCTTTTGGCTATGCTTCTGCAGAGAGCAGAGGGTTGGACTAGATGACCTGCAAGGTCCCTTCCAACTCTAACATTCTATGATTCTACGAGATCACCATCAGTAGATCTGTGCAGTTTTATGAATCTGAAGAACCTCCAGCTTCAGAGAGGGCTCAAGTTGAAGAGCCAAATTGTGTATCCTGAGGTGATCACCATTAAAGAGAAAGAGACAACTGATCCTGAGACAGGCCTGATCAATGAAGAGACATCCAGTGATTCGCCAGATGACTCTGAACCAGAAGATGAGATCACAGAAGTTCCAGTGAGGTGATCAGAGCATTCAAACAGAGGTTTACCACCACCTAGACTGTCCTACCTTGCAAAGAGCAGTTGAAAATACATAAAGTGTGCATGCACATGAAAGCTCATACCTTGAATAAACCTTTCTTGGTCTTAAAGGACTTTAATTGTTGTACCACTTCAGACCAACACAGCTGACCAACTGGATCTAGCTTTTTAATCAGTTACAATATGATGTCATCAATGGTGTTTCACAGAACAGAATTAGCAGGGGAAGGAAGGAAGGAAGGAAGGAAGGAAGGAAGGAAGGAAGGAAGGAAGGAAGGAAGGAAGGAAGGAAGGAAGGAAGGAAGGAAGGAAGGAAGGAAGGAAGGAAGGAAGGTCAGTCCCAGGAGAAATGCAGCAATGTATAAGAAGTGTTACAGCGCCATCAATATGCACATTAGATTCTGAATAGCTGTTCAAAAGACCTGTAATTCTTTGAAATGAAAAACCCTCTACAGGTACAAATCACCAGTGAAATCCATACAGAGTTATTCCATTGATTCAATGTGTTTAGGCTGGAGTAACTTTGCATACCGTTTCATAACAGTGCTAAAGATTCCATGCTAAAGTAGTTAAAGTGGAACAGAATTCCATTACTTCACAGTAAGTACCTTTGTGCAGTTTATAGTTACTTTAAGTATTTACAAGTACTAAGTGTATCATGGAAACTGAACTACAGGTGTGAATCAGTGTGCTGTAGTAGTTAAAGTGTCACATAAGGACTGGGGAGGATTCAAATCCCCACTGTCATGAAAGCTCACTGGACGACCCTGGGCCAGTAATTCTCTTTTTCAATGTGACCTATCTCATAGTGTTGTTGCGAGGTTAAAAGAGATGAAGAGAGAACCACATAAACCTCCAGAGATTTTTGGAGAAAGGATAGTATTCGAAACTGCTACTGGTAGGGGAAAGGTCTGACCTGGAAAATGGGTTATCTCCTGTTCTTGATGGAGTTACACTCCCCTTTGTAGCTTGGGGATGCTCCTGGATTTGGGCCTCCTGCTGGATAAACAGGTGGCGGTGGTGACCAGAGGTGCCTTTCAGCAGCTTTGGCTGGTGAGCCAGCTGAGGCCCTTCCTGGGCAGATAAGATCTTGGCACTATGGTGCACACCCTGGTAATATCAAGATTAGATTACTGTAGTGTGCTCTACATGGGGCTGCCCTTGAAAATGGTCCTGAAAGCTACAGTTGGTTCAGAATGCTGTGGCCAGAGTGTTTACTGGAGTAGTTTGTAGGGACCATATGACTCTAGACTTGTTCCATGTATACTGGCTTTTGCTTCTGGGCTCCATTCAAGGTGCTGGTATTGAAGTTGAAGCTCTGTACAGCTGGAACCAATATACCTTAAGTACTTGCTACTCCTATATGACCCTACCCACTCACTCCAGTCATTCTTGAAGGCCTTGTTTTGGTTGCCCCTCCAATCTGAGGCTAGACAGATGATGACAAAACAAAGGACACTCTCTGTCATGGCGCCAAAACTTTGGAACTCCTACCCCAGGGAGATTCATCTACCTTCCTCTATCAGTGTTTTTTATCAGCAGGTAAATACTTTTTTGTTTTATTTGACATACCCCCCGTAATGGTTTTTGGCCCTCCTTCTAGTTTCTGTTATGCTGTTGGCTGCTCCAGTGAGCATATGGGCAGACTTGATGCTGAGTGAGAAGCCAGCAGCCAGGCAATGGCAGGTCTCCAGCAAGGACCGCATTGTGAGGGTGGTAGCATCCCAGGTGGCCTTGACAGTGCTCCCCAGCCCCAGAGCATCCTTTACCACCTGGTAAAGTGTGTGTGCCAGGCAGACAATGCACTTGAGGTGCACAGCCATCACCACTGCAAGCATGTTGGCACCAAAGTTCGTGACAGTATAGCCACGGACAATGTTGCTGCCACCCACCCACTCCCTCAGGCTACTCTGTATTACAGAGGTGATGTTTCATATCATGTGGTCTGCATCCATCCCCTACACATGGAGCAGAACCACTTTGTCACCCAGTGGCAGGACTGTCCCCTCCTGGGGCTTCAGCTGTGCCCTGACAGTCCAGACAGAGAGGTCCTATGGTTGCCACCAATGGGCAGTGAGTGAGAGGTAGTCATGCCGCTGGCTACTCCAGAGGTCTTCCGTGAAGCACACAGTTCTGCCTTGCACTCTGGAGAGCTTGGCCAGAGTGGTGCATGGAGGGCAAAACTTGTTGGTTCATAGTCTTCCGCGAGGAGACAGAATACCAGGGAGCCAGGTGTTACAGCACCTGGCAAAAGGCTACATCCTCCATGAGGGAGTAGGGTTGGCTGACAAGATGAGTGACTGCTTCCTGGGCTCTCCACATAGCCCTTTTGGATGGTACTGTCAGCGTCCCCAAGGGATTGACCTCTTGGAGGGTGGCCTGCCTTGTTGTCCCACCCATGGCACCCTGAGTACAGAGAGCCTTTCTTAGAGAGGCCTCCTGCTCCCCCTCCACTTCTCCCTGCTGAGAGGGAGTAAGCCTCTTCTTTGTCCCACTGGCCTCCACTCTTTCCTCCAGGGGCAACATTGTTAGGTGAACACTTTGCAAAAGATGGAGGAGGACAAGTGTTGGAGGTTTGCACCCCTCCAGAAATGGGCATGGCACACACACAGTTCACTGGGGCCCAAAAACTGGAGAAGGTGGGAGGCACAATTGCTTTCTTGTGCTGGGCTGGGAGAGGCAAAGGAGGGGTGTACTCAAGGCTGGAGCACCAACAGGGTGTTTGGATGTGGAACAGGAGGATGTGTTCCCCCCACCCTTTGAATCACTGCTGTCAGAGTCCTCATCTTCAAAAAGTTTTAGCAACTTCTGGTGTTTGGGCAGTGCTAACAACCCTTTTACCACTGTGGAGAGCCCCAGGAACAGATCAGCTGAAGGAGGAAAAGATCAATGGAAGGAGGAAGGAGACCCCTGGTGATGCCCTACTAGGGCTGGGCTCCAGTGGGCTGGAAGGATGGGTTTGATGCTCAGGGACAGGGGCCTGTGGTGCATAGGGGGTGGAGGACTTCTTCCCCCATGACAAAAATATTTTGTACCCATTTTTACCCTCACGACACACAGAGGTGCTCACAATCAGGAGTGGTGGGAGGGTATAAATGTGGGTTTTCAGCCAAGGCACCCAGTAGCTAAGCCCTTTGACCAGCATGGGGGGGGGCATAGGGTGGCTCAGAGCCCTGAGTCCACCTAACACCCAAACCCCAGCAGAGAGAGGTATTCACAATGATGAATGTGCTCTGCTTTCAACAAGTTCCCCACCTCTCTGCCTGACTGCCAACAGCCAATAGAGGAGATGCTATGGAGCTGAACTGAGAGTATATATAGCATTCTTATCCCATAGAGCAAAATTGGAACTTTTTTATAGGCAGCCAGCAGTGCCTATTATGCTTTGGAGGGTCCCTATTGTTCCCCCCCCCAAGCTGGAGAATTCCTTCCCCCAGTTTGGTAAAAAAAAATTGATTGCACAGAGACATTCTGTCTGGAAATGTAGCCATTCACAAACTGCTACAAACTGTATGGAAGTTCTTGGAATATTCATGCTGGTTGGCCTGCCACAAACTACAGTTTGTGAACCACAAACTGGCCAAAATCTTTAACAAAATTTAGCTTGTGAGTCAGTTTGTGCCCATTCCTAATTATAATCCAATTTACATGTACAACTAACTTCTGCCCCATTGTGTCTTTTGTTAAGTCATAATGAACAATCCCAGCATTACAATTATGAACTTCTGATATAACATTTAAAAATTGGGTTTAGAATACCAAGAAATACCAGGATTGCACTCCAATAAATATTGTCCCATAATTGATGTTATTTTTTGTGTGAGGAAGAAATGCTGGGGGAGGCTATCAGAATGAGGTTTTTAATGGTTTTTCTATTAAAACTGAATATTCAGAAAACATTAAATATTGCAATTAATGCACTTTATAAACACTCAATACTAATACTTTTGAGTTCCATTTTTCATACACATATTTCATCCTTTCCAATATTACGATGAACTCAACAAAACTTAATGACAAAGTCATGTACTCCAATTTATTGCAAAGAGACAAGCAAGAGTGAATAGAATCTTCTCATAACAAGTTGCTGTATTAAAGAGTTTTGCCACAATCTCTTTGTCATACTCTTGGCCAGGTTATAAATGATTGGCTTTTTTGTCTAGGCACTTGTCAAAGAGGCGAATAGCCTACTAAAACTCCTTCTCTTTCATGTACAAACTGTATCCTTTTGCTACTCCCAATCAATGTGCCTCGCTTTGCATGTTAAGGCTTATGAAAGGCTTATATGAGACTGATGCGCCCTCTCATTTATTGCACACACTACCTCAATTATCCCCTTTCCTCACACTGAAAGCAAAGGCTTTAATGGCTGGCTACAGGCCACTATCAACATGCACTAATTTGGCAGGGAAAAAAAGAAAACTTTCCTTCAAAATTAGAACAAAAACAGAGTCGGGGGGCAGGGGATGAACCTCAGAAAGCTCATAGAAATGCTGGTAAATCGTATGTGTTACCTACTAACTCCTGGAAAGAAAGGACTGCTTTTAAAAGATGAACCATACAGTGCTACTTTGAATTCCCAAAGGTCCTCATCCCATTCTACTAATTGCTGAGGAAATGATATTACACGAACTACAACTGACACTACCTGCAGAATGACAGAGCTCGCTGCTCTACGTATCACATTAGTGGAAAAACAAAAAAGATTTTCACGCTAAGTGCTCCGGTGTCATGTCAGACAAGAGTCTTGTTCAACATGAGTAAATCATGTCTGCAGGAGGGGTGGATTTCTGTGGCAGTATAATGGAGCTTTCACAGTCCTCAGTGTGCTACATAGACTGCAAAGATAATTTAACATCAAGCACAGGTCAGAGTTTGAAAAGAAAGTGGTTCAGTCTCCCTTTGCATTTTACTGGTCAGCATCAATCCCCCACCCACTCCCCCAATTTGGTTTTGCTTCCCCCCAACACATGGAAGGGCACTACGTTATTCACAAGGAAAGACCCCAACACATGGAAGGGCACTACGTTATTCACAAGGAAAGACCAGCATTTGAGATGCAGTGGATGGCTCAACAAGCATAGGAAAGCATCCCTGCCTAATTCTACTGTTTTCCTTGTAAACCTGACTTGGGACCAAGGCAGGATCAATGAGATTTACCAAATGCCAGATCCAGTTCCCACAGGTCAGGCCACTGTTTGCTGAGAAAGCAATACTGTTAGCAGGTATTGAACAGCTTTGCTGGCACTGAAACTTCTTCTTGAACATAATTTAGGTTTTCCTGGGGGGAGAAAATAACACCCTCCCATTTCTGCATATTGAGGTCTAAAGTAAATGTTATGGAGCAGCCGCAAGCTTCATTCATATGTGTGTGTGTGTGGGGGGTCAACTTATTTACACAAAAAGGGAATGTGGGTGCTCTCCTGATTTGTATTTCATTGGCTTGAGCATTGCATTGGCTTGCCTGACTCACTTCTGCTTTGGAACTGAACTGTGACCCAAATGCTTCAAATAACTGCAGAATACAGTGAGGTAAAATAGGAGAAAGGGGAAGGCCTAGCTTCCATCACCTGCATATTTCTGCCTCTCATCCTGCCTTATCAATGGCTGCGTTCACACACACTAAATAATCCACTTTCAATGCACTTTCAAACTGGATTTTTACTGTGTGAACTGGCAAAAGCCAGTTTGAAAGTGCATTGAAAGTGCATTGAAAGTGGATTATTTAGTGTGTGTGAACATAGCCAATGAATGGGCATAGAAATGAATAAGTACACATGGCTGTCCCGTCCCCTTTACCCTCCCATGCCAGGACACAGGGACCAGACTGAACATTAGCCTGGAAATTTCTGTATATTTCTTGGGGTCCCCTTTGGACAGAAAATTGGCGTGGAAACGTCTTGCTGTTAGAGTAACAAAGTAATAGGAAAAAATGCCTATTCTTTCTGGATTAAACCATTGTAAGGCTCATATGTTTGGTTCAATTTTCATGGTTCTTGTACTGAAATGGCTAGTTAGGTGGTTAAGCTGAAACATTGGAGCCTTTCACATAACTGTTCTAAACTGGATGTTACCGTTGTTGGCCCTGTTTCAAGTAAAGTGATACAGGGACAGAGGTTTCATACAGTGAATTTCATTCTGTTAATGAGCCATCTCTGAAGCGATGTGGTCATTTCAAACAGTACTGTGCCTTGGAGTGGTTGCAGTGTCTCACAGCGGTTCTTCAAAACAGAGTACAAGAACTATGGGTCCTTAATAAAGGCTTATCTCATGTTCTGACTCCACGTTATGATCCAGTGACATCATGGAAGGACATTTTCAAACTTGTTAGAACCTAAAGATTAAGATCTTTTCCCAAGGATTTTGTACAAGAAGATTCCCCTGAAAAAGCCTGTTGGCGAAACAAGTAGGGAATTTGGGGGAATTTGCCTGAGTAACAAAATCTAATTTTACCTGATTTTGCATGATTGGCCCTGGCTTTATTTTTTATCTCATTTTGTAATTGATACATGTCAGGTTCCCAGTCAACTCACACAGCTTTTTGGTTATGAAAGTTTATTGAAGAGTTTTGAGATGCAGCAAAGGTGACTTCTTTGTCAGGACTGGGGAGCAAAGGCGGGGGCCCGATGTATAACTAAACCCCACATTCCTCACCTATGTCACACATTCATAATTGTAAGCAATCCTAAGAACCCAGATGAATACAATGGTTCAACTAGCCATTCAAAACTCATATCAACCCCAAGGACTCTCTCATGCGAAAGTTCCTGAAGTGCTGCTTGGGAAAATGGTTACAAGTGTTGCCTCCCTAGTCTGCAAGCATTCACACAGTCACTCCCCCTCCCACAATCTCTCTCCCTCCCAGGAATGTCAGCGAGGGTGAGTGATAAGTGGACAGCTGGTTACATCTGCTATAGCCGGTGGAAGCAAGGGGGAAGGGAACGGGGGTGCAGATTACATTCAGCAGGTTGGTAAGGCCACAGGAACAGAGTAGAGAGGAACAGGTGAACCCAAGTCTGACAGTACAACTCTTCAAAACGACATTTTATTTTCATTGGTGGTAGGAATATTTGCCTATTCACCAGGATAATTACTCGCCAGCAGCTCTGCAGTGCTGAATGGCTTGAATGACATCATAACTATCTGACATGGGGTCAACTCATTTTGTATGCATGGGGGTGGGGGCAGCAGGGAGAAAGACATGAACTAATGCAAATAAAAACTTCCCCAAATGTGCCTGTGGCTGTACTGATGCTTGGTCTAGTGGAGAAAATTCTGAGAATCAAAGGCCATGGTAGAAGAAATGTTTCCTCGGCTGTCCTTCGCCTTTTAGCATCTCATACTTTATGCTATTTTGATAGTATTCATGACTTGATTTAATAATCATTTTCCCAAATCCAATTTGACCACCTAACAGGGTTTAATTTACACGATGATACAATTTCTCATACCAGAAAGCATAGTAACCCTTCTTCTTCATAGGTTAATGGTGATCTAGCTTAAAGCCTAAAAGATAATTGCAAAGAATGAGCTTCAGGTGACAAAGTACTTTTGACATTCCCAGATGGTTGATAGCTTTTTAATTATAACTCTTTCCATTGTAAGAAACAGTGTGTGCTTTCTCCAAAATAGACTGAAGGCATGTCAGCTTTATTTTTATATTTTATTTTTAATAAATTGTACTGTACCGTAATCAATACTTCCAACTGATGGATGCCCCTCAGGCCCCTTTCCTTTCCCTACTTTTATTTGAAGGTTAAGAGTTAAGAGTAAACTTCAGGTTAATTTTTTTCATCACTTGTAAAAATGAAAGACAAAACAGCATCAAGTACAGAATACAAACATTTATTGACTCGCTTCTTGTCTTTGGAACTAAGTTGATATTTTGTGACATTTTAAAAAAATACAGAAATGTTGCAGGATATTTAAAAAAGAGCTCTAGCAAGAGAGAAGGTCAGGAACTAAAGAAACCATTGAGGAATAGAGTTGAAGATTATTTACTATGATCAAGGGCAGGGGGAAGCTCTGGAAAATGTCTTTGTGGATTTTAAGTACTGCAGCTCACTTAATTTTCAGCTTCCTATACTTATACAGAGAGAGAGAGGAGAGAGAGAGAGAGAGAGAGAGAGAGAGAGAGAGAGAGAGAGAGAGAGAGAGAGAGAGAGAGAGACTGACTAACCCATCTACGAGAGTTTCTCATTGGAGGAAACAGAAACAAATGCTCATTCCTTTCTGCATAAAAGCTCCTTGTGCAGAAACAGTGTGCACTGTGATCTGTCACGAAGCACAATACTGTACATGTGCATTACAGAGAAGGAGAGCATGCAAATCTGCAACTCAGCTTTGGGAACAGAAACCTCACGCATATTCTTTTTTGGGGGGAGAGGTATTTTGTGTTTGTGAGCATGCATGTGTGCATGCCGGAAGTCATGGCAATTTCTGTCGACCTCTACGAGGGGCTTGGGCATTTTTCAGAGATGTGGCTTGATAGCCTGCCTCTGCATCCCGAGCCCTGGTATTCTTTGGAGGTCTCCCTTCCAATTACTTGCCAGTGTCAGCCCTGCCTAGGTTCCAATATCTGACGAGATCGGGCTTGCCCAAGCTATCCAGGTCAGGGCATGCAAATTCTTAACATGACTGTATTTGAAATGATTTGTAATGTACATTAAGTATCCCATGATCCTAAGCATCATGAAAAGTGCTTATGAAAAACAACACATCCAGACTATTACCTCTCAAGATTTCCATATGAAATCAGGGTTAAGACAGCTGGGAATAAGTTGGAGATCATACAAGTAACAGAGGATTTTTTTTACTGTGTGTGTAGAACTTGTTCTGCAATTCTGCAAAGCAATTTGTTAGCTCCAACCTGTGCAACATACATCCTGTGCTGCACCTTAGGGCAAGCATATGAGGGCAAGCAAAATGTAACAAACACCATTCCCAACATCAGTGTTTCAGTGGAGCAGCATTTGATGGAATATACTTAAATGTGGCCACCCACTAAAGAAACATTTCCGTAAAACTCTGTAGACAGGAGCTTCTATACTGAACTGAAAAACACATGCTTAAGATTCCCACCATCATTAGGTTTAAGCACATATATACAACAACAAGGTTGTGGGTTACGCTGTTAGTGACAGTAACTTTAAATTGAGAATACAGTGATTGAGAACAGAAAGCATTGCAAAGGAAGCGTACAACACAGTCCTAAGCAGTTTGCCCCCTTCTAAGTCCACTGAAGCCCTTAGAAAGATGCAACTCTATTTAGGATTGTTCTGCAGGAGCTGCGGTGGCTCAAGTGGTTAAGACACTGAACTGCAGGCTGTGGAAGGTCGGTAGTTCAGCAGTTCGAGACCTGGGTACCGCATGACGGAGTGAGCTCCCGTCTCTAGTTCCAGTTCCTGCCAACCTAGCAGTTCTAAAGCAAGAAATTGCAAGTAGATAAATAGGTACCACTCCAGTGGGAAGGTAACAGCGTTTCGTGCACCTTGGTGTTTAGTCATGCCGGCCACATGACCATGGAAATGTCTTTGGACAGTGCTGGCTCTTCGGCTTTGAAACGGAGATGAGCACCGCAACCCTAGAGTCGGATTTGACTGGCTTTCGATCAAGGGAGGTTACAGTGCAATCCTAAGAACACTTCCCTGAGAGTAAGTCCCATTGAATAGACCTGACTCGGATTCTCAGTTGACCTACTTAAGAGGATTCTGAATAGACTTCTTGGTCTTTTTTTTTTTTTAACTTTATTATTTCTCTAACAAAGTTCAAGAAAAACAATCAAAAAAGTCCCCCAAATATAATACAAATAGCTGCACTCTTTTAATTAAGAATGTACTTTATATTTCACTGTTCCCCATTAAGTGACCTTTTGGTTTTTATTGCAAGATAATTGTGCCTGTTAAGCTCTATTGAAAAGAAGATTATCATACTGCAAAGCCATTTTATATCTAAAATTCTCAATTGTACCACTTCATAAAAATACAACTTTTTCAAAAAGCAGTTTTTATGCTCAGAGCACAATACATACAGATAGCCTTTTTCCACTTTCTAATTACTTAAGATGATATTTGCAAAACATATGCCATCTCTGCAGTTGCTTTAGATATAAAATAGGCTGAAACCAAAAATTTGAGAAGGAACTTTTAACTTAATCCAAGCTGGACCAGGATCTGAATGTTTTTCCTTGGCTATTGTGAAAGTATGTGCATTTGATCAGATGGAGCCACTTTCAACTCTGATTTGCACCAACTCTCCAGAATCTCAGGCAGAGAAAAGTTATTCCCAAGATGTGTTAACTGGAAATGTCCTTGAAACTAGAATGTACTGCATACAAGACGTGTCTAAATACTGATCCACAGACTCTGACTTATTATACTTGAATGGTTACAGGGTGGGGGGAGGCTTTCTAGCATTTAAAAATACATTTTTTAGAATGGAATTTTAAATTTCCTGTGATCTCTTACTAATCCACTAAATAAAGTGCTAGGATGAAGGGTTTATTTTTGTTATATGCTGGGGAACTTCCTGGGATAAATAGGAACCAGTACAAAAGAGATAAACCAAAAGGGAATAATGCTGCTAGTACATAATATCAAAATGGTGACAGCACAGCTTCAAAAGTATGCAAGTAAAACATATATTCTCGTCATCCCCATTGCCTTTCTCTGGCAGCAATTTCACCTTTCTCATTCTGTTTATTGTAGCTCCGCGGTTAGTTTGCAAAAGCTACTGGAATCTGCACTAGGGATGGGTACGAACCAGAAAAATGTGATTCGTGTCAGTTTGTGGCCAAACCACAAACTGAACCATGAACTGAACTGGGATGTTTGTTTGCAAACAGAACTGGTTTGTGGTCCCACAAACCCTGTTGAAAGGGACCACAGTCCCTTTAAATGAAGTTTGCAGAAAGCCCCCAAAAACAGCTGAGTGGTTTGGAGCACCTGTATCAGGCTGTCTTGTGCAGTTTGTTTAAACTTTTTGAACGGGTGCATGTGTTGTATTTTATGTTTTATGGTCCAACCCAGCAGAACTCTTATGTTGTTCATTATAAAATAAGACATTACTATCCTTGACGTTACATGCTCCTGATGAGGCTGTGCCCCATCTTACTCACCTGAAGCAGCGCCTACTCTCAGACACCAACATTAAACTGTTTGGACAATGCCTGATAAACATCATCAGTCTTCCTTACCCAGAATAGCCTCGCCTTCCCCAGCCTTGACAACAGCTCCAGATGGAGCTATTTTAATATCTTCATTGCAGGCAACCTGAGAGACTGCAAACATTGTGTTTATGTGTGAGAGAGTTGCCTGCTTAGGTGGCACTGTTTTACCGATCCAAATACATCTGAATCTAAACCTTAAACAATCCCAAATTCACCTAAGGTTTAGCTGCATCCTTTAAACAGAATTCAAACTACTCTACATTTACCTCTTGTGACGAGCAAGTACTCACCGTATTACACCCACTGTAGACTTTCCAAGCTATTATACACATGTGATCTGTAACCCAACAGAAATAACTGCATCAACAACGGCTACCTTTTTCATGTCTGTCAGGGTGCAACTCAATGAGATGGGGGTACATCTGTGAGCAGATCTCTCAAAACCTGTAATATTTGATTTAAAGCAGCTGTCGATCTGAGCTGTGCTGGAAAAGCAGAGGCTAATCCTTTCTGATGGACGGTTTCCCCAGTCCAACCCCCCCTCATCTCTGGTGCTTGCCCAAGTGAGGAAAGCACAGAGAAACTCATATCTTTAACAGAATCTCTGTTCATTTCCCATACCATGATGATACACGAGGAAGATTCCTGACGATCTCCAGGGCCAATCCAGACATTATGCTGCCCCACATAACTGTAACACAGGATGAGTCATCTTTGAAGTTATTCAGGGCTGTGAAAGAACCAAACTTCACATTCCAGCATCCTTTAGAGCATTGGGAGGACTCTGTAGTCCTCATCTCAGACTGTGGCTTGTATTGTTGTCACTCCTTGAAAATCCTGCCATCCTCAGCAAGTGCCTCAGCAAGTGCCTGAGTTGCTTTTACTTTGGGGTTCTGGATGTGTGCACCCTTGGGCAAAACTCATACCAGCTGCACATCCAATCTGTAACTGATTTATATAATCACTGATCTGTATGGATACTATGGCTATATGACAGTCATGGTGTTGATGTCCACAACAGAAGACATATTGCTCGCCACTGGGTCACCCTAGGCCATACTACCCCTCTCTAAACAATTACATCGTGTAAAAATTGCTTATCCTGCAATGGCCCAGATATAAAAGACAGGTGCTGATGGATTTCCTAGTAAACAAAGATGTTCTTGATTAATAAAATCCTAAAAACTGGAAAGTGTCATTTTTTAAAAATTAATTGGCTACTTTTAGTTCAAATAGATCCAAGCGGTGTGCATTTTACCTTCAACACTGTGTAAGGCAGGTTCAGAAGTAATAACTGTTGGAATATTCAAAGTCTATAGTGCAGCATTATGTAGAAGATCTGAGGATCATCCTACAGGGGGACAGCTGAAGGACTTGTAGTTAGTATAGCTAGACTAGGACCTTCCCACTTTTTCAAACTATGCCCTTGCTGTCTCCTGTTTGGCTTTTCTGGAGACTACCTGCTCCTGTAGATCTTCCTGTTGCTCTTTGTTCCTTTTACAGCAGTTAGACTGGTTAGTTTAGGCTTTCTCTCTGCATGTTCTATTAGAGTTTGTTCTTCTATAATAAACCCACTTTTTTTTTCTCTAAACAGTCAGTCCTCCAATTCCTTGGGATATTTAAACTCTGTCAACAATAAATAGTCCACAGGCACCCATAGTTAAGCAAGCATTATACAAGGCAGCTGCTAAGCCTACCATTAGCTTAAGCAGCTAGGTGGATTGAGAAGGGAATTTCCTTTGTGCTGTGTAGCATCAAGCAAGCCCTTAGTTGATGCAGTTGTATGTTGGGAGAGATGAATGAGGCTTAGCATCCATCAGCACTATTTTTATGAGCAGGATAAAATAAGCAATGGCCTATTCTGTATCTAGGGCTGAGGACAGACTGGCAATTTGCAAAAAAGCCCCGGAACAAACTGTTCCGGGGTTTCCCGGTCACACAGCTCGGACTGATGCGGGAGCATACCGGGAGGAGGCACGCAGGAGCATTCAGACTGCTGGCCTGGAGGCACAGCTGTAAACGGCTTTTTCCTGGTAAATCGGCTGGATGCCTATGTGAGTATGAGTGCATGAGCGTGAGCGTTCATGCGATCATGCCCCCATATACCCATAGGCATCCAGCCGATTTGGGGAGGATCCCGCTGCACTGGCACCGCATTGGGCAGTAGAGCAGAGCACAGCCAATCATATTGCTGCTCCCTTATGCACAATGTGGGTTGCTCCTGGCTTTTCCACATAGCGTTCACACTGCTGGGAATGGACAAACACAGCATGAAGGCTCTCTTCGGGGATTTGCTACCACTTTTATGAGGTATCTATTAAACGTGGAACCCAAGCGGAACAGCATGGGTTGCCTACAGGTGGGGAACATCAGGCAGATGTGTCTGTGTGAATGCTCCCTTTAACCCACTTTTAAAATGTCGCTGAAACGTGGCTATAGCAGGGCAAATTGCCAGTCTGAACTCAGCCTAGCATTCATTCCATTGTTTTACCAAACCCACATTGGAACAGAAAAAGATGCGGCTAAAACCACATTCAAACACCCCAGACCAACACTTCACTGACTGCAGAGTCACCCCTGAACAGCCATAAAACGGCCATAAATCTATGCAGACAGTACCATAAAACCATGAGAAATCAAAGGAAGTGAAACTGGCATGCATTGTGGAGGCTACAATAAAATCAGACAATCAAAGAAAGTGAAAGCGGCATGCAATGTAGAGGGGAATTACCCTTATCTAAGTCAAAACTGTCCACTGGGGCCCATGAGATTCCATTGAAAATGCACCCTCCCTTCACCATCTTCTGGTACATCTGTGAACTTCCGCCATAATTAAATATGGCAAAGCAAAAAACCCAAAAATGTGAATATCATAAACCTGAGGTATCAAAGATGCCCTTAGTCTTTAATCAAAAGCCTCGATCAGAGCATTGTGACTGCAGGTTCCTCCCCCAGACATTTCATATTTCTTTTCATTTATTCTTCCAAAGCCTGAACGTTAGCCTCCCACACACATTACATCGTCCCTTTCTAGAAACGTTTCTGCATATTTCTGTAATACACTTCACATCGAGTTATTCCTGCCTCCAGACAATTCCCTACTGAATATCTCATTGCATCAAACTAGGCCCACTTTGTGATAATTCACTTGACACATGATCACACATTGTGTCCTCTTCAAAAATTCATCAAATAAACGCACTTGTAAGTGATCGGATTTTAAATCCTCCCCTTCCTGAGCTTCAACAGCTTTGCTACACATGCACAGCTGCAAAATGTTTTCTCTGACTCCAGCTAGGCAGTGGAGTATATTTGGAAATTATTCTGAGCAAGCTGAGCAGCCACTTAAATACCAGTGAAGAGAAATAATTAATTGCAAGAAGCAGGATTCCCATTTCTGACGGCAGCCTTCATTTATTTGCAGTAGTAACTCCTGCAATCCCCAGAAAAGAGCTCAAGCAGTCTAAGTCACATTTTGCAGAAGAGCCTGAAGGGTCCTTCGTTCCTTCAAGTGCCAGCTGCAAGTTGACTGGTGCAGCACTGTCTGGGCTATGGAAAAAGCTGAGAAATTCAGACTCAGTTTTGGTGAAAACTGCTTTCTCCAAGCTTCTTCCTATGCTGTGAATGGAGATGGGGATTTGGACAGCAACACAACTTGAGTTAACCTATGCATTCACACAGTAGACACCTGCCCAGATGTAAGGCTAACACAACGGCTTGTTACACTGCTCTGCTGCAGTGATCAATATTATTATCTCCTCTTTCTGCATCTGTTAAGGTAACAATTCTTAAGGATGGTTTGTTATTTGAACACATTTGATACAGAAAAAAAATCTGAGGGTCAGTCTTGCTACCTCTCTGCTCTTAACAAGCCATAAATCATTGATTCAAGTTGTCCTGTAGACTCCTGTGAATGTTCTGTATGCAAACTCTGAGAGATCGTGGCTGAGGATTGCAACATTTGGCAATCGTGGTGATGGTGCTAACTGAAAAGATTTGTTCTTTTGTTTGCAAGGGAAACCAATTCAGGTTTAAGTAGGCATAGAGAAAGAGATCTGCAGACAGGATGGTAAGATACATGTCAGGATTCAAGGGTAGGCTCTTGATTATATTCTGCATCAAACCACAAAGGTGCAGATATTTTTAGAGCATTTATTCATAATATGAAGCTTCGTGTTGTCTCAGATGTAGATGCAAGAATGCCACCCATATACTTAATTGGCATCAGTGGCTGCTGAAATCACAGAAATGTTAGAGAAGTCCTTTCCTTCCTTTATGCTCCTTTGATCCAATGATCTTGAGCTACAAAAAAGGAGCCTTTGTTTTTTTAAGGAAAATATGGTGGTGAGATACTTGGCCATGTTCTGCATAATCCTTGGATCTCTATCCACCAACAGATAAGGGACTATATTATCATTTGATAGGGTAGAAGGTAATTTTGTTAAAATAGGGGCAATCCATAAGTCATGATAGAAATTATAATAAAGGCATTCCAGTATCATATGGGGCAAGGGGTCAACCTTTTTCAGAACACATTGGCAAAGCCTGTCCAAATAAAGCAGATTACAGTGTCTCCCACAGAGGACAGCTGAAGGAGCAGCAGTCAAATGTTCAAGCACAAATGTTCTACAGTAACAAGGAACTGTTAGTAATTTGACATAGGCTGGGGTGGTTAGAGGTGGAGAAATGCCAAAAAAACACACAAAAAAAACCAACAACCTGGGTAGACAAAAACAAATAACAGGGACCACAGTGTAACCAGAGTAGGTAACACAAACACCCCAGAACACCGTGTAAATGTAAACAAACTAATTATATGTAATATGTCATAGTTTTACAAGTCCATAAACCAATATGTCAAAAGAAGATCTGTGTCTGTCATTTTATATATCCAATATATTTTTCACACTGAATTTTATGGTATCAGTTTACAATGTGAATGCTGTTAAAATCATAAAGAATCGCAATGTATGAAACAACTTCTTCTGAACCCATAGTCTCTTCAGATGTTTGGCCTTTATATCAGCAAAAGCCTTCCTTTTCTTCAAAAGGCCTTCTGGAACTGAAGGCACCTTGTTTTTTGCTTTTTCACCCGCCATGGTGGATTTTTCTGGAGGCCATCATGGTGGATGAAGAAGCAAAAATGAAGGTGCTTTCAGTTCCAGAAAGCCTTTTGAAGAAAAGGAAGGCTTTTGTTGATACAAAGGCCGAACATCTGAAAAGACTATGGGTTCAAAAGAAGTTTCATACATTGTGATTCTTTATGCTACTAACAGTGTTCAAAATGATGGCATAAAAATCTGTATGAAAAATATATTAGATATATAAAATGACAGACCCAGTTCTTCTTCTGACATATTGATTTATGGGCTTGTAAAATTATGACATATGACCTATAATTAGTTTGTTTAGATTTACACACTGTTTTTTGGGTTTGCATAAAAAACTCGGTAGAGCATACTCTCCAAATTCATAAAACTGAACTAAAGTGATCTAGAACTTTTATACATTCAGTAATAATTATTAAAGATTCGCTTTTCTCAAATCTCAATATATCATCCTTTATTAGGCTGACTAAATAATTTATTCTTTATTTCTTGCATCCAGTAGGAATATAACTGGTCTTGATTAAGCTCGTATAGCAAACCATCTTCCTTTGAAGAAAAAAATGACCTTTAGCCTGGGTTTAAGAGAAGTCCCAAGATAGCGGACAATAAAGAAATAAGAAAGTCTGTATGGTAGGTTGTGTGCAGCATCCTAAGGGATCTTAGAATAAGGCAGGAGGATGAGCATTGGAAGCACTGCCCACTCTCTTTGATTCTTTTGTCTTTTAGTGAGAGTCTCCAGGGAGTTTCTACAGCAAGTTGGATTGCTCTGTTCTACTTGTCTAATATAAGACTCTGTTTTTGCTCCTGTCGCATATGGTACTGCAAATGGTAATCTATTGAGGACTAGCAAAAAGCACTAGAGAGCTTAAAGTTTCAAAGCCATGTGATATCATCATCATCATCATCATTAGTACTAGTATCTTGATTGATAAATCGCCCCATCCCAGCTTGCGCTGGGCTCTGGGCAATGTATAGCAGAGGCACAAGGCCATAAAATAAATGTACAAAACATTAAAATTCAAATATAACAAAAATAGAATGACAAAAAAAAACAAGTTAATAAGAAGTCCCAGGTAGCATCCTTAAAAATTTCACCTCAGTTCTGGACTGCCTGGCCACTTTTTGGGAAATGGAAGAGGAAACACAAGATCAGAATTAAGGGGAAAGGGAGAGGGTGCCAGCTATGACAGAAAACCATTACTGACCTAAACCAAAAGTCTGGCAGAACATCTTTGCCTTGCAGGCCCTGTGGAATTGCATAAGATCCTGCAGGGCCCTGGTGGTATTAGGCAGAGAGTCCCACCAGGTTGAGAGTTTCACCTTAAAAACCTAGCTACTTATAGAATGCTGATATTTGCCCAATATGAAATATATATAAGATACTTGCAATTACTAATCTGTTGGGGTGCTGGAGTTCTGTAAGAGTATATGCTTTGGTCTAACAGGATTATTGTGCTACAGGGGAATTTTATACTGCCCTACTGGCCTCACATCAGTGCAACATGCTGCCCCATTAAGGCATATCTACTGCTGTATGCTTTCACCAACTGCACAGTCACCTCATTGTTTCAGTATAACAGATGGGTGTTATGAAGAAATGCATTTTTTTCTTTGGAGGTTGAAATGCACAAACCTTCACTTTGTGTTTTAAAAGTTCCCTCAGTCTCTCAGTCTCTCTGTCTCTCTCTTTGGGCACAGAACAAGTAGGGAAGAGGAAGTCAGACAATGGCTTCCCAAGCTCACCTCAGCAACCTCTTAAGAAATGCTAATATGTCCAGCTAAAGACAATGGGATCATCAAGCTACCCCCCTCCAAGCAGGGATTTGGAGGAGTTAAATACTAGAGAGACTTCAGGAAGGAAGAAACTGGAGATCTCCAGGGAAAGCCTGTCTGACCTCATTTGACCTGGTCAGTGGGTGGGGAAAAGAGAGGTGATAAAACTCAAGGGAGCAAGGAGAAAGTACTCTTTTGTGCTGAGTCCATCAGAGCAGACAGAACTCTTAACTGAGGTCTGGAGGAGGTGGCCATTAACCATGTGCTGGCCTAAGGAGCTGGAGAAAGCTTCAAGTAATAATTCCTCTGTAGAGATTTGTAACTTCCTAAACTAAGCAGTCTGTCCTATATTTTAACATCTGATAGGGCATGTATAGAAACAAGAACAGAGGAATTGCATTTTACCAATTTCTTTTTCATCTCTTGCTCAAGCTGGTGCTGTACTAAAAATATGCTTCTGAACATTTTCTTTTTAATTAATACTTTATAACTTTTGGTGCTGGTAGTGGTTCTCTGTACCACACAGACCTCCACCATCTTGGACATGCTATTTTAAAAGGAGCAAAAGGGGGATGGCAGGCAGTTGGCAAATGGCTATTCCTCCAGGGGTGTATAAGGCAGTAAATGGTCCCTGTGGTGACCAAGCACTGGGCAGTGGGAGACACAGAGGCAAGGCCTCAGAACTTGGATGGGAAGCTGGAAGTCGTGACCCTCCCAGTGGGCAATTCCTTACAAAGGTCAGATGGTGACAGTGGTTACCCAAGAAAGAAAGAAAAGCTTATCCAGGTGTTGGGGAAACCTTGGAGGCCAGAGTGGAACAGGGCCTGCTGGCCAGAGCAGGCACATTCTACCACAGTTGTGTTTGACTGATATATGAATAGAGGTCACTTTCACCACTTTGCAGTGAAAGTTTATATACAGCTCAAACATTATCCTAAGCATGCCAGAGTTCAAAAGCAGAAGCAAAACTCCAGCATGAGTACTTTTTATGTAGTATAGTCAACCCCAAGAAGGTCCTGATTCAAGTATCTTGCAGCTGGATGGTCCTTGACTCGAGTCATTTCAGGTGGCAAACCATACAGTGTGGGCATGTTATGAACTGGTCCAGAACAAGAGAGAGGAATCTACACTTGCCTTATACTCCTACATCTAAAGAAACTTGGAATGCACTTGAAGATAGAAATTCATAATTTCTAGAATATGAAACCATTCTATAGTTTATTCTCCAAATTACAATAGTATTGTTCTTACACACACATGGAGAGAGAATTATGTTTTGTCTAACAGTCCTGCTTTTCCTTCCTAGAGAAACCTGAGGGAAGGGGAACTTGTTTTCTTGGGGGGGAAAACTTAAAAACCTAGCTACTCATAGAATGCTGATGTTTGCCCAATATGAAATATGTATATAATAGGACTGCACTAGTTGGGTTGGACACTTCTAGCTTTAGTCTTTCCATTAAAAATGATGAAATGTTGAATGTTTGAAAAGGGAAGAAAATGCCCTTGTCTTCAGCATTTTTTTCAGCACTTTTTAAAATAACTGGAGCCCAGGTAGTCACAATGAAGACACCAATACGACAGACCTTTAATGGCTCACAGAGATAATTGGCAAATTTTCTTTCCAGTTCCCATTGTCAACTACAATTTCTGGGTTCTGGGAAACATTACTGTGTAAATTTGGCATATTGACAAGTATGCAACTTAGTCAATGCTTCCACTTAAGTCAAAATTACAGCAGGAAGCACATAAATGCAGATTAAAGGCACCGAAAAATAAAGCTAACATTATCATTTAAAGCAGCTCATAAAAGGGAAACAGGAGTTTCTGTACAGATCTTCTGAGTGCACCTCTAGATTCATGCCAATGCTGTAGAGAGTGCTGAAATGACAGACCTTTTGCATCACAGCACTTTGTCCTGTTCATTTTTTTGTAACACAGGAAGATATTGAATAAGGTTTA
Source organism: Gekko gecko (assembly GCA_029375565.1). Taxonomy (NCBI): domain Eukaryota; kingdom Metazoa; phylum Chordata; class Lepidosauria; order Squamata; family Gekkonidae; genus Gekko; species Gekko gecko. Next base: position 55,292,623 of record JAPDNY010000003.1, on the reverse strand, counting down.
GGTAAAGGAACTGGAGGATAGCAGACCTGTGATACTGGATTTGTAGGAAGGGAAGAACAAAAAAAGACAGAACCATCTACATTTAGGAAATATGGATAAGCTAGCTTCTTCCTTTTACAGAATGCTGTATCACTGAAAGAAAGAAATGTTTGTACATCAGGAATTCATGCCTTTCAGACCTGGGACCCACTGAATTGCAAGCACATGATGGGAAGGAACATCATTATCTTGCGCTATGAGTCACATGACAGGAAGGGGAATGGCCCCATCTGTGCTAAAAAGGAATGCTCTCTACTGCTGAGTGAAGAGGAGGAGATTGGATTTATACCCCGCCCTTCCTTCCTTCAGAGCGGCTTACAGCCTCCTTTCCCTTCCCCTCCCCACAACAGACACCCTGTGAGGTCGGTGGGGCTGAGAGAGCTCTTTCAAGAACTGCTCTTTCAAGGACAGCTCTGACAGAACTATGGCTTACCCAAGGTCATCCAGCAGCTGCAAGTGGAAGAGTGGGGAATCAAACCCAGTTCTCCCAGATTAGAGTCTGCGCACTTAACCACTACACCAAACTGGCTGTGGAAGCAGCATGGGCAATAGCAGCAGGCTCTTCCAAACAAGCAACAACAATAATGGCTCTAATTGGGGCTCCAGGAGTGACCTTCATGGGTTGAAGATCACTCGTGTAGGTAGCCTCTTGGTTACACCTCATAATTGAAAGTGCAAAATAGACATCAGCATCTGTGTATAGGATACAAAACTGTAACATTCCCTGTGGATCTTTTAAGAGTTTTAAATCCATCACACTCTTGGTTTCTTTGTCACAGCTATTCTTGCTTGGGTCAAACAGGCAAATAAAAAATAGAAATCAATGCTGTGTCCTTGACTAGCCACTGCTGTATCCAACATACCTAAAGTGGAGATGGACAATCATCTGCGATACATTGGAAACTAATATTGATAATTGTGAGCCAAAGTTAAACAACCTAAACTATGACTTCTGCACACCAACTGAGACAAGATATTGACAATATATTCCGGTGCTCTGTTAGAGAAGTTTTGAGTTACTATTTTGTTTATATTACGGCATTTGAGAAAACATTAGGCTTTTCATTATAAACCAGTCTACTATTAAATTAAGATGCCTACAAAAAGCAAAGCAGTGATTATGGAGATGCCACAGAACAAAAGCTAGTGTCAATGGCACACAAAGCTACCGGAAATGGTGATTCAAAGATATTTATAAATACAGCAGGCAGTACTCCTCAAGAAGTTCTCCTGTGCAACCTCCAATGAAGTGTTCTTTATACAGCCATACTATACATGCCCCATTCATTGCAATAGATCTTGTACAAGAGAACTTTCCACTGAATTCAACTCATTAACAGCAATCTACTATAGGGTTGCCAGCTCTGGGTTGGAAAAATACCTGGAGATTTTGAGGGTGGCGCATGGGAAGTGCAGTTTATAGGGAGGGGTGAGACCTCAGCAGGGTATAATGCCATAGAATTCACCCTCCAAAGCAGCCATTTTCTTCAGGGAACTGAACTTGGTTGTCTGGGGATCAATTGTAATAGCAACTCTAATCTGCTAAGAATCTGCTAAGAATGTCATACATTCTTGTAACATAAAGAAGCCCTGTGTTCTCCCCACCTTTCATGTTCTTTGAGTCAATTGCAAGAACAATCCTAGGAAAACTTTACTCAGAATAAGTCCCGCTGGATAGACCTGAGTCAGAATCTAAGCAGACCTGTTGAGGATTTCTCTCTTACAGTACTATCCTAAGTAGACTTCAGTGGACTTAGAAGTGTGAAACTGTGCTCAAGTTTGCACTGTTAACAAATTCCAGTTTAGCACAAACCATAGTGTGCTCCTACCTGCTTAACCTCTTGTTCAGGATTCTATAAGAACATTGCAAGAGTCCCACTGGATCAGACCAGTGGTCCATCTAATCCAGTAACCTGTATCACACGGTGGCAAACCAGCTGACCTGAAGGTAGGGTTGCCAACAACTTGGAGGGGAAACCTCAAATATGTCCATTTAATCTGTGATGATAAGCTGCCTTACCTGCTTTTAGATTATAATGCATAATCTTCTTTTTTTACTGCATTGCTTACTTTGATGATGGTTGGATTACTTGTTTCTCAAATTCACTTTATGGGCTTCCTGTCTCAACATAGAGGTGTATATGTTTTTTCATTACTCTTGTAGCTTGCTAATTGATGTTTGATATTTTGTTTTCATTTGTGAGAATGTATTTTCTGCTGTTATCATCAGTTTAAAATCAATAAAAAATGTTTAAATAAAAAAAAAACTTGGAGGGGAAAAAAAAATCTGTTGCCCCTTTAACATAGGAGTGGTTTACCAGGTGTGGAAATGGGCAGTTGAGGCTTTTCATGTCACAAGGTAAATAACATCACCTGGTAAATAAATCTCTGTTAAAGGTGTTAAATAAGCCTCTGTTGAAGGTGCAGGACATTTTTTCTCCAGGTTGTTGGCAACCCTTCTTGGACTGCCAACAAACAAGGCATAAAGACTCATAACTTTTCCATTGCTGCCTCTTAGCATTTAATTTCAGAGGTCTGATGCCCTGACTACAGAGGTTCCTGTTAGTTACCACAGCTAGTTGCCCAGGCCCAGGCATCTTGGGGCTAGCCCCCCTGACTTGCTGGCAAGGACCCCTGACTTCCCATCTAGCCCAGGGTGTCATGGCCTTCTCCCCAGGATTAAACTGATTAGCCAGTGCCCCCTAAGAAATGTAAATGACCTCTGACTTAAAAAATCCTGGCTACAGGCCTGTAGTTGCCATTGTTAGACCTATTCTTCATTAATCCATCTAATTCCCATTTAAGTCCATCCACCTTCATCACCAGTACTACGTCCACTGGCAGTGAATTGCACTATTTGTGCATGTGTAAAGTGTCCTCAAGTCACAGCCAACTTACGGCAACTCCAGACTTTCAAGGCAAGTGAGAAGTAAAGGTGTTTTACCATTGCCTTCCTCTGCAGAGTCTTCCTTGGTGGTCTCCCTTCCAAGTACCGACTCTGCTTAGCTTCTGAGATCTGCTGAGATCGGGCTATACCAAATTGCCTTCCCAAATTACTCTATGTAATTACTCATTATCCACCCTGAATCTATTCCACATCGACTTCAATGGATGCCTCTGAGTATTATGGGAAATGAAGAATCAACTTTCTCTACAGTATACTTAATTTTATAAACCTTTATTATGTCCCCCTCAATTGTCTTTTTTTCTAAACTTGAAAACCACCCTGAAGCTAGCTTGCAATCCTGTTTTGAATGAGAAGTACAATCCATATTTTTTTAAATACTAGCATTTGTATTAACAGAGAAGTTACTCATTATCTCTGTGAGTGAAAGGTGAGTGCAGATGGAAAGGAAGAGTGTGTATGTGTGTAATGCTTGAACACATAGCTCCAAACCATGTCAGAAGAATTCACTTGCCATTGAACTGATTCCAAACCTACATTAATTTGCAATGGGCTTAAATAGCAAGCAAGTGGCAATTTCCAAATTTACCTCTATTGCAATCCAGTGCCAAGGCACTCAAGATTTGCATTAAAAAAAAACCAAAGAAAGTGAAATGTCAATTTAAAAAAAAATCAAAAGTTGTATTAATATACAATTCTTAATTAAAGGTTCAAACCTGTAGCCAGCACAAATAGAAAGCTCTCACAATGTTGAGCAGTCCTGCTCTAATCGGTCTCAAAGGAAAAAAAAAACATTCCCATAGTTTTGGATTAGCAAAGAAGGACTGCTTAGTGGTGTTTTTCCCCCCTACTCACATCCAAAAGAGAAGAAGAAGCAACTACCTGATAAGCCATCTTTGTAAAATCCATAGAGTCTGCATAAGAAAAAAAATGTAAATATCTGAGTCAAAATAGTAGTCTCCTTGTGGCTTTCCAGTCCCAGGGCTTCAAATAACTGTAGTGGCTGGGAAGCCTGAGTGACATTCTCAGCATCTCAAAGACAAACTCTGAAGATCCTTTTCAGAATAGCTCAGGCAATTAAGGTGACCTGTTTGTCTTGTAGACAGGTCCTCTGAGCACACAGGCCAAAATAAATAATTGGCCAAGCTAAATAAGGATCATCTCCTCATCTCTACTGCTCAGCAAGAAGTAATCAACTGGCAGAACTCTCCAACATGAAGACAAAACTCAAAGCAAACAAATTAAGCAATAAGGCCCATTATTTGTCTTAAATCTCAGTTCTCAGCATTTACATTGCCAACCCTAATCATGCATCAGCTAAACAGTGCAGTTGTGCTCTTTACCCATCTTCCTTTACACACAGACTATGTATAATCAGATTGAAAAATTTCAGAATACCACCCAGTTTCTTCTGTAAACAAAACAAGCCTCAACTGGCTACCCTGAATTAACAACTGACCAGAAGAAACTGTTCAGTTATCTGATCGATTAGAGTGAGTAAGGACTCAGTTTTAGAGTGACAAAACAAGCTTTCCACCTCTCCTCACTGCCACCATGGAGAAAGATACATACAGCCTAATCCAGTTGATAGCATCGACCCAAGGCTGCCTGAAGTAACTTGGTTCATCATTCAGCACTGAACTATTTGTTTCCTGAGTCATTTGCTAAGGTAGTTGGTCTTGTTCAAAAAACATGCTTAGTATCTGGAGTCCAAAAGCTTAGGCAGATAGACTCATCAAGTGTTAAACTGTAAGGTTTATTTGGAGGGGGAAACTCAAAGGAAAGAATATCATATTTTTACAAGGTCATCCTTATAAACTTACTTGCTAATATAATAGATTGGCATTCTCAAATATCTAAAGTATGCCAAATGAACATCTTTAAAAAAACAAACAAACCTACAGTTAGCTGTTTACGGATTTCCAATTCACAAAGATAATGAATCCTGTGAGACAAATTTGTGTAACAAACTATAACATAAGAGGAAGACATACCACAATTCACAGAATTTAGCTCTCCTGCCATTACCAGCAATGAGAGTTTCCTGCATGGACAAGGCTCTAGATTCTGTCAAAATGGGATGTTCTGATGCCTACAACGATCTCCTCTGTGACTAATAAGCTCACCACTTTAAGTAGTGGTGAAGAAGTGGAGAAGATGTACATATAACCCTTTGTGTGTTCAGTGCTCACTTTCTTCTCATAACAGAAGACCCTCATCCTCCGGTATATATAATTCTGTTTTGGTCATGGACTCCCCTGAACATTCCAACATGCTCTAAAATGAGTTGGATGTCGGATCTGTCATTCTCAGGGTCTCCCTAGCCAGTGCTGAGTTCCATGAGTCCCGCCCACAGAACTGGCTGGCGCCAAAAATCTTCACAGAAGACACATTCTCCTCAGGAGAAAACACGGAGCGTTTGCTCTGCCTAGACTCCTACGACGCTGCCTTTCCCAGCCTGTTCTACAGCCCAGATGACTCTTCTACAGCCTAGAGGATTTCCCAATGTCACTAGCCAGCCTTTCCCCATTGTCTGCCGGAACCCATGGCACAGAGCCACATGCTGGCCTGAAACCAAAAGGGCTGCATCCCTTCTGGGCCCCGAGGCTGCGGACTTTTACCAGGCTCCCTTCCACAGGGCCAGGGCCACCTCCCCCTTCCCCACGCCCTTCTTAGCTCACCCGCTGTGAGGGTGCAGGGGCATTTAAATTCCTCCCCAGGGCTTCTCCAGCTGGCACATTGAAGCAGGCCAGCCAGAGAAGCCTGACAGAGCCGCCCCCACCCTCTTCCTAGCTGGCCTGCTGAGGCAGGTGAACTAGGAAGCACCTGGGAGGGTGCGGAGGGCTGTTTAAACCCCTCCCCAGAAGCCCGGCAGAGCTGCCCCCGCCCTAGCTGGCTCTCTGAGGCAGGCAAGCTAGAAAGAACCCAGAAGGGTGCAGAGGGGCATTTAAATCCCTCCCCAGGCTTCTCTGGGTGGCATGCTGAAGCAGGCCAGCCGGAGAAGCCTGATAGAGCCGCCCTCACCCCCTTCCTAGCTGGCCCGCTGAGGCAGGTGAGCTAGGAGGGACCCGGGAGGGCATTTAAATCCCTCCCCGGGGCTTCTCTGGCTGGTGCGCTGAAGCAGGCCAGCTGGAGAAGCCTGACAGAGCCACCCCTACCCCCTTCCTACCTCAACTGCAAGGCAGGTGAACTAGGAAGGACCCGGGAGGATGTGTGGGGGGGTGTTTAAATCCCTTTCGGGGCTTCTCTGGCTGTGCGCTGAAGCAGGCCAGCTGGAGAAGCCTGACAGAGCCGCTCCTCCCCCTTTTCTAGCTGGCCTGTTGAGGCAGGTGAGCAGGAAGGATCTGGGAGGGTGTGGCAACATTTAAATCCCTCCCCGGGGCTTCTCCAGCTGGAGGGCTCTTGGACTGCTGCCTCCCCGGGGTCTCACCAGAGCATGCAGGGCAGTGGCGCAGGGGCCTCCCACATCCTCCTAGAGCCCCTTCTCTCACACCTACAACAGGCCTTGCCCCTAGTCATACATAATTCTGTTCTTGTGTCCATAAAGAATAATTTAATAAGATATTTTTAGGGCAGATGTCAATTTTTTTTTAATTGCCCATAAAATAAAAGTCAGGCTGGAAAGTGGATGTACTTATGCTTTTCATTATATAATGTCTCAAGAGAAAAGTGAACTTGTGCATTCTCTCTATTGGGCGACACACAGGTTTCAGATGCAATTAGAGCACACACACCTCCCCAGGGGTCTTTTTGTAGAAAAACAGCTGCAGGAGCTCATTAGCATATGGTATGCTAATGAGCTATTAGGCTATTAGCATATGCCACGCCCCCTAACATCACCGGAAGTGATGTCAGAAGGGGAAGCAAAAGGGGGGAGGCATCTTCAAAAGCCTCCCCTTCCATTCCCCCAGCTGGCCTGGGTGGGGGAGCTAAGAGAGAAGGGGTTTGAAGTTTAAACTCCTTCTCATGAGAGTTGGGCCACAGAAGGAGGAAAGAGGGAAGGAAAGAGAGAGAGTAGAGAGAAGGAAAGAAGGAAGGAAAGAGGGAAAGAAAGAGAAGGAAAGGGGAGGGAAAGAAAAAGAGGGAAGAAGGAGGGAAACAGGGAAAGAAGGAAAAAGAGAAGAGAAGAAGGTGGGAAAGAAAGAAAGAAAGAAAGAAAGAAAGAAAGAAAGAAAGAAAGAAAGAAAGAAAGAAAGAAAGAAAGAAAGAAAGAAAGAAAGAAAGAAAGAAAGAAAGAAAGAAAGAAAGAAAGAAAGAAAGAAAGAAAGAGAGAGAGAGAGAGAGAGAGAGAGAGAGAGAGAGAGAGAAGAGAAGAGAAGAGAAGAGAAGAGAAGAGAAGAGAAGAGAAGAGAAGAGAAGAGAAGAAGGAGGGAAAAAGGAAAAAGAGAGAAGGAAAGGAGGGAATGAAAGAAATTCTGCGGCAATTCGAACCCATTATATCCTATGGGCCATTGAAGTCAATGGTGAAAACGTAAGGTATATTCTGGGGGCTGGAGGGGAGGGGGTTTGAGGGAGAGGCTCCAAACTCACAGGGTAGCTGATGGAGCCTCTCCTCAAGATACTCACCAAGTTTCAAGAACATTGGATCAGGGGGTCCAATTCTATGGGCCCCCAAACAGATTGCCCCTATTCCCTCCATTGTTCTCTATGGTGGGAAAAATATAACTGAGTTACCCTGTGAGTTTGGAGCCTCTCCCTCAAACCCCCTCCCCTCCAGCCCCCAGAATATACCCTATGTTTTCACCATTGACTTCAATGGCCCATAGGATATAATGGAGCTGAAATTGACATTCAGCTGCCTGAAAGACTCCCCGGGACGCCGGCTGGGGGCGGGGCTTGGCTCCTGAGCTCCCGGAGCTGTGCTCCGGTGCGCTCCCCCCCGAAAAGACCCCTGCACCTCCCATTTTTAGATAAGGTAACATGGATTGAGTCACTCATACATCTTCTTTTCTGCTGTCAACTGTGACATGCAAAAGAGCATCAATTCTTTGAAAAAGTGAAGAATGCCATGCAAAACTAGCTTTTCCTGACCCAGTGGTTCAATGAGAAAGAATGGGTAGAGGAAAAGAGTGAAAAGATTATGCCAGCTCAGCAGTTTTGGCATAACTAGTTTGGGCAAAGGACACAAATGAACTGTTGTTTTAAGTCCCCTTGAACCAAGAGGGAAAGTAGCCTTCAACTAAAAGGAAAGGCAGGATATAAATGTTTTAATAAATAGATAATATAATTTAATAAATGAACTGCTGAAGTTAAATACATGCTTTTTGCATTGCTTTTATTAGCTGATGGTTAAGTGCCAAGTGCAGCAGTAAGAAGCTGGAATGAGAACTAATGGCACCAGGTGCCAATCCAGAGACTTTTCCTACCAGAGGGGGAAAAAATGCCACCTCTGTTCTATAAGCATAAATAACACTTTGGCCAACTTTTCTGTGATGCCTGCTATGGCAAACATGATTGTTAAGTACCATGTAAGGCCCAGCTGTGAGGACCACACTCCCATTTTGGCCTCAGGGCTCCCAGCCTGCTGTCGCCACTATCACTAAGGAACAAGCGCATTTGTTTCCTACAGTAAACATCGCTCTTTTCCTCGTTTGAACTGGAATGTAAAGACAGGTCACCGCAATTCTGGTTTGTTGCTGAGGATAAAAGACACTGCACAATAAAAGTCAATGAGCTTGACTTACACAGGGCTGACACCAGTTTCATCTCTAAGGGTTCATGATTGACTGAGGCAATCTGAGGCTCTGAGAGCATAAACCTGTACAGTCCACTAGGAATATTTGCTCTCCATTTCATATCTGCCACAAAAACCTTGGTGCTTGTTTGCTGAATGTCACTGTTTCACTTCATCAAGCCACAATACAGGAGACCCAACTCGGTTTGGCAGGGATCTATTCCTCCCCCCACCCTTTTCGACAAGCAAAAACAGGATATGCTAACAAGCTGTGAAATGATAACTCCCCCCCAGGGTTTGGGGGTTTCTTTAGTTTTGTTTTAGAGAAAACAGAAATCCTTCATATGAAATCTTTGTTTAACCCCCCCATGCAAATATTAACAGAAATTAATTGTCGTTTCTCGCTTTCAAATGCTTTCCAATCACTTTTATAACACTCTTTTTTCTCTCTTTTCTACTAGGCCACAGAAGTTATTAAAAATAATACACAGCACACAGTGGTAACAGCTGTCGAAGCAACTGCATAAAACAAATGTGTTTCCCCAGTTTCTGCCTGGGGGGAAGGGGAATAACAATGGGAATTCCCTGTACAGGAATAAAGAAACTATCAAAAGAGCAGATTAAGGTTGCACCTCACTTGCCAATCACCAGTTATAGGCAGCTACTCACGATTCTGCTAAAGGGCGAAGAAGAGTCAGAGGGAATTGTTCAGGCAAATCAAGAAAACTATTGGAAATTAAGGATGATCCTCTTTTGTTTTGTGTTTCCCTCCCAGTTGCAAGTACTACAAGCTGCTGCCTTGCTGCCTCAGGTACATTTTGCCAAAGCAAGGCTATCATTGACTGGTACAGTTTTAAGAGGCTTGCAATTCATCCAGCTTTCCCCGTCCACCCCTGCACGTGACCCAGCTATAGCTGCATCCTTATTAGCTTGCATTTTATGTTTTCATTTACAGCCTTATTATGGGCCCATCTTGCCACTGCCATCTGCACATTCTTTCAAATTAGCTTGGGAATGTCAATACCACTGAGAAACACGAAGAGAATAGTGTGTGTGCGTGCATGCATATGTATGGAAAACACCAAGTCTTTTTTGTGCATGTGTGTTAAAATATAAGCCCAAAGAAGGAAAAATATATACAGCAGAGACGTAATTTTAATTATGCAAAAAGACCAAATCTATTATTTAAAGAATAAACTATTTATAGAGTAAATCAGACCTTCAGCTCTCAAATTGTATATAAAATCTTTACAGCCTTTTACTTCAAATGAACTTAAGAAACACCCAGTCTGATCACATCTGTACCCTAGTAATGGAGGTACCCTGAACAAGTGGGATTCATTATGATCCTAAACATAGTTACTCTGAAACAGAGCCATGAAAGGATTGTGGGACTTACTTGTATGTGTGTTTAGGATTTCTTCCTTATTCTTACTGCTCCATAACTAGTCCAGTGATGAGCAAATGTGTTGACTGGCTCATTTAACTTAGTTTTTAGTACGGCATTTTAAATCTACAACTCCCCCCCCCCTAATTTCTTGGCAACTTCAATATCCTACAGTGTTTTTCACAGATGCTTTGCAATGCCAGGGCCAGCCCCAGGTGTCTGGGTGCCCTAGGCAGGACAGCCTGGGGCGCCCACCCCACAGGGGATGCCAACCTCCCGGTGGGGCCTGGAGATGGCAGTGCCGGCAACTGCGAGGCGCCCAGGAAAGCCGGCGCTGCTGGTGCCGGGCGGGAAGGGGGCTTTTCACAGGGGGGCGGGGGGCATTTTGGTGCCCCTGCAGGGCCGGCGTCCTAGGCGAGTGTCTAGCTCACCTAGTGGGCGAGCTGGCCCTGTGCAATGCACCCCTAACTTCTCATTGCATTTCAGTGATCAGACTCCAAGCTGGGACAATCTGGATATCAAAGTTCTCGTCTGAACTGGGCCAAAATGCATATAGAAGGAAATATACAACCCAAGTTGTTGTTCGAGAAGAACATTTAAAATCTTTTCATTTTCTTGTGGTATAGTGACATGTGTGTTCTCACCTTCCAAAGCAAAATTACCAGTCTTCTGAGAAAAAATTGGCAATCACCAGTTTTAACTATCTAATGTGGCATGTGGGAGGGAAGGTTCTGTCAATGTTGGAAGCGAAGCAATGTTGGTACTTGGATGGGAGACCACCAAGGAAGACTCTGCAGAAGAAGGCAATGGCAAACCACCTCTGCTTCTCATTCTTCCTTGAAAATCCCTTGGTGGGGTCACCATAACTTGGTTGCAACTTGATGGCACATACTTATGTAAAGTGGCATGCAAGACTCTGTGTTCAAAATATGGGCAGTATCACATCAATCTCTGTGCAGAAGGTGTAGTTCTCTTTTGTTCCTCTCGATTGCTGTGGCTCTTTCTGACCCCTGGAGGGGTTTGTCCCAGGACTGTGGTACCCACATGGAGGAACACCCTTGATTCTTTTTCCTGTTCCTCCACTGAGGGGAGGAGACAATTTCAACCCTTTTGTTCATTCTTGCTCAAGCCTGCCAACCCTTCAGGCTGTTCTCCTGTGTGGATATTGTAAAGGCAGGAGTGATCTTTCTGGGAGCTGGACAGATACACAGCAATGGAAGAGTACATGGGGAAATTCTGTGTGTCTACAGTCCACTGTGTGGTATGTTTAGTTCCACATGTGTGCTATTTCAAACTTAAGCAAAAACTTTGCAGCCCACTAATCTCCAATTTATTTTCCTGAAGGACCTATTTCAGAATAAGGACAAATAACATAACCCATTACATAAGGCAAACCCAAATAGCTATTCATCTAACAGACAAAAACATATTTATTTTTTTCTGTTAGGTACTATGCAGAAAGCAATAAACATTTTTGTCTTTTCCCTACCACAGACCCTTCCCCCTAGCTTTGAAATGGCCGATGATGATTAATTCTAGATTTAAGGACAAGTGTGAGGCACATTGATGCAGGCTCAGCTCTGCATCGGAGATTTCCTCCATACCTACTCTGTATTGATTGATTAGCTTGGCACTCTTTCCAGCATCACTGAGACCTCTTCCAATGGAGAGGAATTTGGGAGCATCTAGAGTTGACTCCATCAATACTTTCGTTGATTAGAATTCTTAGAATAGAAAAAGGTAAGAAATCCAGAGGGGACATGCTGATTGATTTTCTATGTAAACAAATAAGCAAGTAAGTAAGTGGACATATACTTCTACTGGTATGAAGAACTGCATAAAATGGGAATATGTTTTATAGCTTGGCTTAACTTTGGAAAGGGAGCAAAAAGTTTAACCAGAATTTTAAAAGAGGTTAATAACACCTGTCATTTCAGAAAGGTACTGGGTGACCAAATACATTACTTTTACACATTCACAGACCTGCAATATCAATGCTCTGTTGTTTCTATACTATCTACAGTACAAAAATCACCTATCTAGAAAGTTTCTTTGGATGACCTTTTGGTTACAGGTTTGATTTCTTGTCTTTAAAGGATGAGCTTGAGCATGTCATCTTTGTGTTCTGCTCAACGCAAGTCTGTTGAACCATTCCATAGAGTGGTGCATACATCTGTGGCCCAGTTCTGGGCTTTTTTGGTCATTGCTGAAGGCTTTTGGGATGGGCTACCAGAGGAGTTAAAGAGAAAACCCTTGGTGATAACTAGTAGACAATACTGCAAGACAGCGCTGTCAGAGACTCCAGGCAGGTCCCTCTGGGTTATTGTTCCTGGCACCCTACTTGGAACCCCTGAACAACCTCCCAGACCTGTGGTCCTCGAGGCTGGATGTACAAAAGAAAACCAGACCTTGTAAAAATGTATAAAGGTTTATTGGATTATTTAAAAAAAAAAATGACTATACAATCTTTTTAGTCAGCAACATAAAACAAAGAAACTAGCTTTTCTTTCTAATACATGGCAAATCTCTTGCAGCATAAAATCCAAGTAGTAGCATAAAAGTGTTCTATACGTTACATTCCATCATGATGAGGCATGACATATCACAGCATACTAGCATGGAGTTAGCATAACTCTCTCTGTCCTATATCCTTATTATAGCTTTCTGCCTTATGGCATCAGGTGGTGTCTCTGGTGCAATAAAGGATATTCTTCTCAAGAGCTTTCCAGAGGATGTTGGCAACTGCTCCTGATACCCTCCTCATATCTGGTTATACAACTGAGTTCAGGTTCTCACGATTTATCCAATTACTACATTCTTGCATCTGGCCTTGAAAGAGATAAAGATGGTGGTTGTGAGTTCAAGGAGGGATAGAGGGTGAGGTGTTGGAAAGAGAAAACACACACAACCATTCTTCGGTAAAACATGGCCATGGCTTATTTTTATTGAATACAGACTAAGGAGCAATGGTGCAGCATAGGGACAGATCTAAGCATTGGGTGACCTGCCTGCCACCCAATAAAACCACTTCCCAGCCCAGCTCCCTGCTGGGAGACCAACTGAGGAGTGACAAGATCTTGGGAGCAGCATGAGGGCGCCAGCTTCTACATGGTAGGCACCAACCTCTACATGGTCCCCCTGTCATGCAGTGGTGGAAGCCAGCCTCCTTCCAACACTTCACCTCATCTGGATATGCAGCTGAATGACACCAGACCCCCAAGGCCCCTTATGGGAGCCTCCAAAATGGGGGAGTTGGACATGCAAGCCCAACCACTAAGCTGTGATAGTTGAGGACAGAACAAGCCAAAGTATACCTTCCAACGAAACCAGAATAAGAGGGAGGATGGGCGGGCAAGCTGACAGTTCAAGCGTAGAGGACAAGGACTTGCACAGGGCTTTTATCATTTGCAGCCTGCACCCATACCATGAGACACAGCTTGACATGGCAGGCTCGGGAGAACCACCCAGCCCCCTGGCTCACCTGGCCAGAGGCACCATGTGGCCAGAGCATGCTTCCTTCCAACCTCACCCCAAAATCACCCAGAATTTCCCAACCCAGAGTTGGCAGCTGCACTTTAAGTAGTTAAGCAGTCTTGAATCTCTTTCAGAGTTTACTTGCCGAAGAGCAAGCCGGTTTCAGGGAGGGAAGATCTACCCTCGGACACGGTTTGATCATGCAACATTTGATCGAAAAATATGCTGCAAATAGCTCGGTGTCATTGCATGCAGCATTTATTGACCTTAAAATGGCCTTTGATTCTATCTCGAGGTCTAAATTATGGGAGAAATTAGAAGGTACAACTATAGACAAGAGGCTTTTATATTTAATCCATGCCTTATACTCTAATACGTCATTTAAGGTCAGATGTAATAGAAGAGGGTACCTCTCAAACCCCATTGTCACAACAAAAGGTGTGAAACAGGGATGTGTACTGGCCCCACTGTTGTTTATCTTTTATATTAACAATGTGGTCAGCAAGTTAAAAAATTCTGATTTTCACCCCCTTATGTTGGCTGATCGGAAGATCCCCGTATTACTTTACGCTGATTATATGGTCATACTCTCTAGGACCCCAGTAGGCCTAAGGAGAGCCTTGATGGCACTTAATCAGTGTTGTACCGAGAACCAGTTAGAGATTAACTACCAAAAATCCAAAGTTATGTCTTTCGGCAAAAGAGCTAAAAGATTGCCCTGCAAGGCTTTTGAGCCTCTTTATGGACTGTAATAAAATAATAAACTGTGTCAGTGTATGCATAAGGGACTGAACCACATGGTAACCCCACCAAGATGCCAGAAGAGACTGCACCCAGGCAAGAGACGTTCTCCTGACCTCCCCAGCAGCTCCAGTGCCCAGCATAGGTTACCAGCCTGTTCCTCATGAAGGAGAATGGAGCAGACCCAGTATGCACTAAACACAGCACCATGCTTTAATACAATACAAGAACTAGGAATTCCAAAACCGCCATTGAGAGATCCTTCTACATCAGGCAGGCAGCCTCTTTCCCTCCCCCCTCACCTGCAAGACCTCACGTAGCATTGGCAGAGTCTATTCATTGTTGCCTGGTAACTAATTGATGGCCATCAGCAGCCTGGCTAATGCCATCAAGAAGACAATGGAATCGGCCTGGTGACTCATCCTAGCTGCTACCAGGTGTCAGACATGAGTAAGTTTCTAGCTCTCAGTATTGACCACCCCTCAGGCACACCTCCACACACCTCCCCTACACCTTCCAACCAATAGGGTATTTTTAGGCATGGACTTACCAGGAGGTGGAACCAGAGGCTGGGACCAGCCCCCACCCTCCTGCTTATAAGGAGATGCCTGACCACCAGCTCTCTCTCTGCTCTCTGACCCCTATCGAATCTTTGACCCTCTTATGTCCAGCTTGCTATCCCCAACCCCTGCCTCCATCTTTAAACTCTGGTCTGCAGCCAGAGTTCCCACGTGTTACCTGCCAGTCAGGCCACGTGGTCCCCCATTTTCTTAGTTTCCTTCCCCTCCATTTTTCCTGAGGAACACTCTACATGACGGGACTGGTAAGTATAGCCCACCAACGATGCAAATGTGCTTTGCCTCTCTCTGTATTTCTTAGTCTTGAGTAATTGTGTGTGAGCCTGTGTATTGTTTGCTTGTGCAGAACTTCAGTAAAAGACTTTATTTTTCAACTACAAAAGTCTCCTGGTCTGTTACCAACACCTCCCGGTGGGGCTGACCTCTGTATACACAGGTGTTCGCTCTCGCAGCCGATTGCCTATTAATAATCAATCATATTTCCCTCATTATCATTCATAATAATGTGCAATCAGGCTAACAAGGGTCTGGAGTATTAATGGTCAGAGGATAGAACAGGTCAAAAGCTTCAAATATCTGGGAATGGTATTACAATTGAATGGTGCTAGAATGGCTCATCACGAACAGATGGCCAATTTAGGACAAAAATCTGCTCAGGCCATAATTAGATTCTTATGCACTAAGGGAGAGCAATATTTACCAGCAGCTCTCAAACTGTTCCAGGCTAAAATATTACCCCAACTGTTGTATGGGACAATAATGGGGCCACCATCTTCCTGCTTCACCCCACTTGAGCATGTACAATCAAAGTTTTTGAGAGCAGCTTTTCAGATGCCCAAATGTGTTTCAAATGCAAGCCTGCGACTGGAATCTGGCTTAATCAAAGTAGAGTCGAGGGTATGCCTCACTTCATTGAACTTTTGGCTAAAACTAAACCTTACTCCTTACGGCCTAGCACCCTTAATTCTCAGCGATAGTTTTAAATCCTCCTGGTTAAAGGCTGTACATCTAAATCTAAGCAAATTAGGCTTCTCACCACCTATAGTCCAAAAAATGGAGTATGACCAAGCAAAGACAGTAATCAAACAAAGGATCCAGGATACCCAACGTCAAATTGACATCAATAAAGCCTCAGAATTTTTGGCTGCAGAACATACAAAATATAAGGTGGCTCCAGCACTGTACCTGTCCCAGCTGGAGATTCCAGCCCGGCATTTTCGCTAGCTAGATGGTGAGCTCTTCCCTCCACTGTGTTAGACGGGAAGTGTAGAAAGACTCCCATGCATGAGAGGGTTTGCCCCTGTGGGGATGGCGAGGTCGAAACAATCGAACATGTATTACTGTATAGCCCCATTTATCATGAAATTAGAACAAAGAAGATTTCCTCTCTTCTTAAGAAATATCAGGGTTAAACAGACATAGAGTTCAGCAAAATGCTCCTTAGGGGTGTTAACCCATCAGTCACAGCTTCCAGTGCAAGTTTTTTAGCAGCTGTATATAAAATATGTCAAGAGATACTGCGTAGAGTATCCGAATTTTAGCTGTTTTAGCCTTGTAATTTTTGAGTGTACATATTGGTTATAAGATTGTCTAGGAGTCATATGTAAGATATCATATGTTTTATGCTGGTCAATGACTGTATCAATAAATTTGAATCTGAATCTGAATCTCTTTTTTAGTAGTGAAAGTGCCTTCTATCTCTGAGCACAACCAGCAAGGAACATACAGAAGAGTGCTGGGTTCTGTTTAGAAGAAGAAGGGCTGAGTTTCTGTAATTGTAACAACATAGACATCAGGCTCTAAGCCATATGAATATCTGAATACCTCTAAGCCATATGAATACCTTTTGAATTCTTTAGAATGTATGACTGTCATTGCAAACTCATTAAAATATTCCTTATTTCCTAGTAATACACTCAATATCCCCCCCCTTCCTTTCTACAGGGAATTCTGTTGTCTGCCGGTTGTAAAGCTTTCAGCATCAACAATTCCACACTACTTACCCACAATCTGCTGCATCTCCAAGTACAGATGGTTCCTTTCTTTAAATACGATTAACATCCTTCCCTTGCTATTATCTTCCTAGTGTAACTCGATGAGCTCTCACCAATTTGCTGTCATTAATTGACTGCTATTCAGTTTTGTTGGTGCTCATGCCAATGGGGCAAATATTTCTTGCCAGTAGTTTAGTTCTGTGGTCTTTATGGTCTTTAGTTCTTATCAATATCTTATCACAAGTCTTGCCTTTTATACCAGGTTTAGAATCCTACACTTATTGGTAAAATGTAAGCTCAATGTTTTGAGAGTGATGACTACAAAACCTTGAACCTACTGCCCACTGCCTCATGAATAATAATGCTACTTGGTTCACATCCATTATTTTGAATGATTCACTGCTCTTTAAAAAAAGGGGGGATACATTTGAATTTTGACAGCATATAAAAGAAAGTCATCATTTGGGTCTACTACATGCATAAGAATTTGCAGTCCTGTCCTAAGCAGAGTTACACCCTTCCAAGTACATTGAAATCAGTGGGCCTAAAAAGGTGTAACTCTGTTTAAAATTGCAGGGTTAAGCAGTTGGACATTGGATTGACATAAGTGGAGCTTGAAAGCTTAACTTAGGTGACAACGTGGCCTCTCTTCTTAAGCACCTCCTGCCCCGCAATTCAACACCTAGAAAATTACTTAGAATTGCTGATTCTAGTCCTCTGTTAGAACCAGAAAGAATATATCTACTTATAAAATTTACGTGTTGCGGTCTCTGTATAAGCATCCAAAGTGACTTATAATGTAATAAGTTAAGATAATAACATTTTAAAGCAACTATAACCTTAAGATTTAAAAACAAATATCTAAACCAAGACAGCCAACAACTAAAAATACAGCTATTTTATAAATGCCTAATCAAGCCATAAAATTCCTAGTGTTCCTTAAATAATTATGTGTCCATTTAAAAGTACAGAGAATTCCAAAGACTGCCAATTGAACTACCTCAGTCCTCTTTGAATATAAGACAATGCCTGGCAAACAGTATCCTTCATTGGATCTGATACATTTTATTATAATCAAGAGTGATCTGAAGGATTGGTGGCGCATAGAAATTAAAATTAAATATGAAGAAAAATAAAAACAAATATGATTTTTGTCTTGAGCATTTTCATCCTACTTTATCCCATGCTTAAGAGTCACTAAATCTAAATATTAAATTCAATAACATCACAGCACTGATAGATCTTCATTAAGACTTGGATCACATGGAGGATTAGCACATACATAAGTTATTTCCATCCATGGAATGCAGTTTCTTCACCTCCTGGAAAACAGAAGACTCCCAGGAACACCATAGGGCAGATGGAAGACTGGAGGGGACACAGATGTGTAAAATTCACCCCCACTTCCATTTATGGAAGTTCTGCATGGAATCCAAACCAGTATCAGAGCCAAATGATCTGTCTTAGTTCAAGTAAGCATTCTAAGGTCACAAGTATATTATCTGCTACACCCAGATGGAAACCTCAGAAAGTATTCTCTATGTTTTATTTTCATGCTTAATCACCCTTAGAAATGTTGGAATCAGAACCAGGTGGATATGTTCCAGGGCAGAGTAGGGATTTAAACCTTCCAAATACTAGCCTGACATTGACCAGCATACTTGGATCTCTTTTATTGTCTTTTATCATTGTTTCTCCCCAAAAAGCCAGTTGCCCATTAAATCCAGAGGAGAGATTGGGTAGAGTAATCATGGCGCTGTGGTACGGCTTCCCTAAATGGAAAGAAGTGCCTGGTTTTGACGATAAAAGCTGCTGCTCCCATCTGTATGGAGTTTGTTTATTTACTTACAATATTTGTATCCCACCTTTCCACAATGCACTGTTTATGTTCGCCCTTGCCGTTATTTTCAATATGTTAAATAAAGTGGCCTTAGTTTCAGCCAACCTTGGTTGTCTGACTCTTTCTTCTATCTGAAGGGGCAATATATCTGGCAGGCTTCTCCAAAGTGTGGGGAGGCCACAGCCACTAAAAATGAGTGTGCTTGGGATGCAGCTAAATAGACTTCCCAATTAAACAATAGCTATGGGTGTTGGGGGGGTGGGGGGACTGTTTGCTTCTCTCAGGCTGAGTGCAGACTGGCAGTTTGTCCCAATATAGGCATGTTTCAGAGACATTTCACAAATGAATTAAAGGGCTGGTTCACACAGGCAAATCTGTCAGGCATTCCCCAGCTGTACTCAACCTGTCTTATAACGCTTCCCTCCCGAGTTTAAAAGATACTAGGTGAAAGTGGTAGCAAACCCTGGAGAGCGCATTCATCCTGCATTAATCCCACTTCCCAGAAGTGTGAACGTGAAAAAGCTGATCCGGTAGGGATGCTCTTATGTGCATGAGTGCATATCGCCAGATTATATTACAAAAAGCCACTTACAGCCATGCCTCCACCAGGGGCAGGCCAACGGTGTGAATGCTCTCGGTATGCTCCCACATCAGTCGGTGCAGTGTGACCGGGAAAACCCGGGAACAAATTGTTCCGGGTCTTTTTGCCACGACTCCCTCGCATTTCAAACTGCCAGTCTGAACTCAGCCTCAGTTTCTCACAATCTTTGCTTTACATATTCAGCACTACTAAACCAAACTCTGAAAATAAAGCATAAAACATTTTGTTCAAGTGGAACTAAACACCTTGCTTTAGATAAAAGCTGTAAACAGGATTAAAAGCTCCCTCTCCGCTGCTTCCCAAGTCTTAAGTGATCTTTTCTGATATATAAACTGCCAATTATTGATAAAAACGTATACTCTTCTACTGCCCCTAATATAAGACCATATCCCCCTTTAGACAATTGTTTGCTACTGCTTACTATGCAAAAATCAATTTTCATTGATCCATTCAGCAGCTCAGATGTTGTTTTCAACAAAAGCTAAAATATGTCGAGCAAGGTCAGGTACTGAAGGATTTTTCCAACTTAGAAATCCTGTCAAAAGGCAGATTTGGGCTTGAAAATGATGCTGTTTTGAGAATATGCCTGAGTTTGGGATGCATGTACATTCATTTGGAGCCTTCCTAATATTCAAACCCACAGATCAAGGTAACAGGATGGTTACTAATATAATGTGTATGTAAAAACAACTGAGATAAAGATAAATTTTAAGGCAAACCATGTTGTAAGTGCATATGAATATAAAGGTGCTTTGACTTCACAGGCTGATGCTCTCAAACCTTGACAGAGGTAAGAGAATGATTAAGGTACATTGATGGCAGAATGAGAGAAATAAATATTTTGCGGCTAACTTCATAATGACCACGATGTCTCCCATTGGCTAAGGTGGAGCCAATAATTCCTTTCCACAAAGCTGGCTCCAATTATTCTCTTCCACCAATATTTCTCTGCTTGGGGAGTTATTTCTTTATGAGAAGAGAAGAGAAGAGAAGAGAAGAGAAGAGAAGAGAGAAGAGAAGAGAAGAGAAGAGAAGAGAAGAGAAGAGAAGAGAAGAGAAGAGAAGAGATTGGATTTATACCCCGCCCTTGCGTCTCAGAGCGGCTTACAAACTCCTTTCCCTTCCCCTCCCCACAACAGACACCCGGTGAGGTAGGCGGGGCTGAGAGAACTTCTGACAGAAACTGTCCTTGAGAGAACAGCTGTGCCAGAGCTTGTGACTGACCCAAGGTCACATCAGCAGGTGCAAGTGGAGGAGTGGGGAATCAAACCCGGTTCTCCCAGATAAGAGTCCGCACACTTAACCACTACACCAAATTGGCAGAAGGGTGCCATTGGATTCAGCTTGGTGGAAGATTTTGCAGAAAGTCCTTCTCTGACAGAAGCCTTAGGTGAAGATAATGATTGTAGGTAAATCACTGACAAAATGACTCTATCAGGTGCAAACACAAGATACAAAATACATTTTATATGAAAACAGGTTGTTACTAAGAAAACTTCAGAACTAACAAATGCAAAGGAATTTAGCCGACAACGTATGTCAATTTATATAATTCCTGGCATTGACCACTATCTTATTGGACTATGTTGGGGTTGCCAGTTCCAGGTTGGGAATTACCTGGAGATGTGGGGGTGGAGCTTGAGGAAGGCAGGGTTTGGAGAGGGGAGGGACTTCAGTGCCACAGAATCCACCTTCCAAAGCAGTTATTTTCTCTAGGTGAACTGATCTCTGCTGCCCAGAGATCGGTTGTAGTCCAAGGAGATCTCCAGCCACCACCTGGATCTTAGCAACCATAGACAGTGTACCGGAATATTTCAACATTAAAATTTAAAATACTCAACCATGTCCAGATCAGTGTTCCCTCTAAGCTGAGTTAGTGTGAGCTAACTCAGTTTTTTAGCCTCCAGCTCACACATTTCTGTCTTAGCTCAGGCAGGATGGCTCCAGAGCAAACTAATTTATGCAGTACCTAAATCACTGGCTCAGAACTTTAATGCCAGTAGCTCACAAAGTAGAATTTTTGCTCACAAGACTCCACAGCTTAGAGGGAGCCAGGGCTTTATGGTAGAAAAAGCCCAGGAGGAACTCATTAGCATAATAGGCCACACCCAACAGCAGAAACTCATTAGCATATTAGGTAACACCCCTGACTGTGCAGCTCATTAGCATATTAGGCCACACCCCCATGCCTTCTCTTGGCTTGCCAGTGCGCCCTGTGGCTGTAGGGAGCCCAGGTAAGCAGGCTCTTGGACAGGCCGGGGAAGGCACGGGAAGGCATTTAAATGCCTCCCCGATCCTTCCAGGGGCCCCACTGGCCTGCCTGCCTCAGAGTTGCCAGGGAGGTCGCTCTCCAGGCTTTCCCTCTGTAGCCACGCATGCAGAGCTTTTGGCTGTAGTGGGCGTGGCCAACTCTGAAGCCAGCTGGAACTCAATTTCTGTGCGTTCCTGCCCACAAATAGCCCTGGAGGGAGCACTGGTCCAGATTGCTCATGGAATGAGTTTCGCTCCATCTTCTCCTTCTCACAGTAGGCCTTGTGATCTCCTAAAATCCACTGCTAGGGATCAGCAGACCTCACAGGTGTAACATGGAGTGCATATTTAAACCTGCAACAAAACTTTGTATGATAATTTTTTTTAGTCCAATATATAGTTGTAAAATACCTAGTGGTGTGTGATTGCTAAGGTTAGGTGGATTTGGATCTCATCAGTAATCTGGGCAGGAGATCATTAGGTTGTGTAAGAGCAGTTAAATATATATTTAATTCCTTCAACAGATATCTTTTGTTTCTTTAAACCTGAAGATTTTCTGCTAATTAGGCTGAACCCCCCAAAAAGAATCTGTGTTCAAAGAGCTCACTATTAGCCATCAAAGAAAAGGGGGGGAAGCAAACATGCAGCCCACAATCTGTAGGTTACAAACTCACAGTTGTTTTCTTTGACCTTGCTGGCTGATTGCTGGAAATTTTCTCTAAAGTCTCTGCATTTATCATTAAAATGCCCATGTAAATATAGCAAGCTTTGTTTTCATCTGAAAGGAGAGGTCAACCACTGTACGCAGTAATAGTCTGACACTCCAAATTCCTATAGTACTTAAACGTGTCTGCTCTATGTTTAGTTCTCCCAAGTGATCACTTTAAGAAATTCTGTCAGTTAGGATGCTGATCCTATGACATTTTCTGATGCCTTCCCCAACACTCAAGGGAACACATAAATGCTGTTACTGTATCTACCCAAGCTGTTGCAGGAACACTCGGAATTTTTATTCATCTTCACTTTTTTAGTCTTTATTTCTGTTTCTCTCCTGCCCTTTCCCAAAGGTTCACGATGAGGAACAACAAATTTTAAAACATGCTGTTTTATGAATATGGTTTATGTTAACACCTTGGAGATATCTAGCGAAGCAGGAAAGGAAGGGGATCTTCCTCTGTTGTTCCTTTTCAGTTGCTTCTGCAAACCTACAAATTTCTCAAGGGTATGAAATCAAAGTTTCAGCACAGAGAGAGAGAGGGAGAAAGAGAAACTAATGCAAATAGTCCATGATGATACATGTCACTGCATTTTACATGATTTCCCAGGATATTCCTGAATGTCCAAGACACTAGAGGCATTTGAAATTGAAAAAAGACAAATATTATCACAATCCTATGCTATTTCCAGATCTTCCAAGCTGACCTTTTATGATGCAAACAAACTTAGTTCCAAGCCCACCTATGTGGGTTGATTTAAATGGGGCCTACTTCAAGGTAAACAAGCAGCTTGGTCCTTTTCTGACTATTGCTTCTTGTGATTTCAGTAATAAAAGAAATATTTATTGAAAAATCTCATTAGTATTGGCTACAGTTCCACTGTGTCTTTATAGCAACAGATGCAGTCAATCCTGACTTTTGGATACCAGCATTATCTCTGCAACTAACACCTAAAGTAACTAACACCTAAATACATCAGGATTTTACATCATGTCCTGAAACGTCTTCCTTTTCCTTTTTATTTTTTTCATAATATCCAGCATTACAAAGAGTTCTGGTGAACTTAAAAGCTTGCACTCTGTTATGTGACATGTGGTTGGCCCTAATAAAAGGTATTATAAGGATTGTGTTTCACTTTTGGATCTTCCCTTCTTCCCCCAAGTTCCCACCTTCTAGAGTTGCCAGCTCCGGATTGGGAAATACCTGGAGATTTGGGGCAGGATTTGGAGAGAGGAGGAGCTTCTATGGGGTATAATACCACAGACTTCAGCTTCTGAACAGGCTATTTTATCCAGGTAAACTGATCTCTGTCACCGGGAGATCAGTTGCAATAGCAGGAGATCTCCAACCACCATCTGGAGATTGTCAACCATGCCACTTTCCAAGCAGTTGCCATGCCTCCACTATGGCCAGATAATTACTCATGCAGAGTCCCACCTATGCATCACACAGAAGTGACTTCATGTCAGCCTCTCCTCCTCATTCTATATATAGTGGTACCATTAGGACTTAACTTTGAGGCAAAAGTCCAGGGAACTGAAATTCCCAGAAGGGGAGGGAGTAAGTGGGGCAATAATGAAGGATGAAAGGGCGTCACTGCACACATTTCATCTCCTTGATCCTGTCTCCTGCTACCCTCACTCCCACCAGTGGTACTCATAAACTGGAAAGGAGTGGAAGAAAAGAGTGAAATAATCTTCTCCCCTCTCAGTCAGAGTAGAGTCTAGCAGGCAGAAAGGCCACATGGTACTCTGAGCTAAAGGAGTACCAACTTTAGCAGCTGCTCTAAGATTAGAAAGATGTTGTGATGAAGACATCCTCCCCGTAAAGCCCACGTTCTAAAATTTCCTTACTGAACCATTGCTCGTTTGGAGGAAGATCAAGATGGGTAGGGTAGCCAGTTTAGTCTGTCTGTAGCAACAAAAAAGGGCAAGAATCCAGCAGCACCTTAAGGACTAACAAAATTTGTGGCAGGGGGTGAGCTTCTATTCGTCCTTAAGGTGCTGCTGGACTCTTGCTCTTTCCATTGCTTGTTTCCCCTTCTAATGTGAGAGCAGCCTCCATGGCAAGGGGGAGTGAACTGGCTGGTGGTCTATGGGGGTCATCTTTATGTATGAGAATCAGTATGATGTAGTCTGGTAGACCCAGATTCTGATCTGCAGGCTGCCCTGGAAGCTCACTGGGTGACCTTGGGGTAATTATTCTTAGCCTAACATACCTTATAGAGTTGTTGCTGAGAGGACAAAATGGAGGAGGGTAATGATGCTGTAAGCCACTTTGGGTCCCCATTTGGGAGAAAAGTGTACTATAACCATCTAAATAAACAAGCAAATGTGTCTTTTAACATTAACCTTGACTCATTAACTGGAAAACAGAACTCATATCTACCAAAGCTTCCAATCCTTACACAAAGGACACATATTTTAAGGACCAGTGAAATCCCACATGCTGAACTATCCATGGGTAAAACACAAGAGAAGGTTTCTAGGTAAGTTTTAGCACGGAACCTTATAAATGCTGTCCTTGAATTAGCTGGCTAGAACTCTGACATTACAAATTAATTATATCTTGTTTTGCTGTCTTCTCTTTAAAAAAAAAAAAAAACCTTGAAAAATTCATCATTGTTATAACCCCCCACCTGTTCTGTATTACCATAAATCTATTCCATTTAAGCACTGGCTTGGACAATGAAACATTAAATCTTGACATAAAGAATATTTATGAGTCACAAGAGAGTCTTTCGACAAAGAAAAATCCATTTTGTCCCAGATTTCTTGGAATCACCAGAAAGGTAAAATTTATACTGAAAAAAAGACCTCGCCTCAGGCAGTGGCATTCTTTTGCAAAAAGTAAATAAGAGAGAAAGCTTAAATTAACAAAAGTAACTATCATAAAATCATCGTAAAACTTCAGCACGCCATGGGTTACAGGAATGATAAAAAGGTCTCAGAGATAACTCATATAAATAAAGTCTGAAGAAATCAGATTTATTGAATGTGGCCAGAAAGAAAATTAGAAGGGGAACATGCAGTGGCGACATTTGCAAATACTTAATGAGCCCCAAACAGGGAAGTATCTTTTTTGCAAAGTTGCCCTGTGTACTCCAATAAATAAATATCCAATTATTATTTTTTAGCTAAAGATGAGGAGTTGATTTTTTTTTTTAAGGAGGGAAGGTACTACATATATTCAAGCAGTGCTGGGCCCCCTCTGTTGCCTGGCCACTGGGGTGGTGGCAGAACCATCATTAGGCTCCCGGCATCCCTGGTCAACAAATCGCTTGAGCACTATTCAAATAACCCTTCTTGTTCCAGGCAATCGTGGCATCACATTGCCCATCACATCTGACTGACTTCATTGCAGCCAGATAACTAATTCAGAATTTATTTATTTAAAAACACTTATTAGCTGCCTTTCTACCTTGCAGAACTCAAGGTGGCTTACCATGTAAATAAAACAACAATTGTAAAGACACCTAAAAGACTACAATTTAAAATCTTAATTAAGACTGCCAATAAATAAAAACTAAATTAGTCAAATGCAGTTCCAAATAAAACTGCCTCCTGAAGACTGCAAGTGAGGGGGCCAGGTGCACCCGTCTGAGGAGGCTGTTCCATAATCACGGTGCTCCCACCAAAAGGCCCTCTATCATGTGCTCACAAGATGAGCTTCTTTGATCAATGAAACAGCCTCTCCCTGTGGCCTTAATTCACAGGCAGAGATGTATCAGAGAAGACAGTCCGTCAGATATCCCAGTTCCAAGCCATGTAGGGTTTTATAGAACAAAGCAAACATCTTGAATTGGGTTAAGGAGCAAATAGCCAGTGTAATTGCTGCAGTATCAGGGTAACCTGCAAGCAGTAGGAAGCCCTAAGCAGAAGTCTAGCTGCAGCATTCTACACTAGCTGCAGCTTCTGAACACTTTTTAAGGATAGCACTCTGAGCCACCACAGCTACCTGGTTTTCTACGATGACTGCTGTGTCAAGCAGTACTCCTAAACAAGAGATTTCAAGTCTCTTGCCAGCCTTTCTCCTAACCCAGAGAACCTCTGTCCTGTCAGAATTAATTTTCAGCTTGTTCACCCCAGGATCCTGTGATGATATGAACAGCACCTTTGTAGTTACCTGGCTCTCAATACTGCAATATCTAGCTGAGAATGAGATTATTCCATCTAATGTACTATCAGGACTGGATTCATTTCTGAGCATTGAGTTGTTAACTGTCTCTTCAGGGGGTTATGATCTGGCTTAATGCCCTTAATAGTATGAATATGTGACATACCTTCCTATCACCATATAGGTGTTATTACTTCTTTCCTTCACCTGTTTTTGTGTGTGTGTGTGTGTGTGTGTGTGACGATACACGTATTTTCGTATTATATTTAATAAATTTTATTTTAAAAAGAAAAGAAAAGCATAGCTGGGTATACTCCACATATTGGGAACAATGCAGTCCATACTTCCTCATGACCTTTCCCAAAGGACAGGGGCTCAGAAATTACATCCACCAGCTCTTTTAGTACCCTTGGATGCAGTTCATCTGGCCCTGAGGACTTAGTTCCATTTAAAGAAACCAGGTGCTTATGTACTACCCCATGCCAATCCTAGGCTGCAGCTGCCTTCCCTCATCACGTGTTCTGTTTTTGCCATGTTGAGCACCATTTCCCTTGCAAGAGAAGAATGAGGAAAAAGAGGAATTGAGCAGTTCTGCCCTCTCTTTATCACCTGTTACAATTTCACTTTCCTATCCCCGCAATGGGCCTACCATGTCTTTGCTCTTTTTCTTAGTCATGTTGAACTAAATACGTTTTCCTTCAGTGACATTATCACACTGTCAGACTCAAAAGGCTGCATGACAAGATCGTTGTTAATAGGGGGAAGGCTGATCTTTACCACAAAACCAAATAAAACAGCACCACACCCACAGCCAGTGAAGACTGCAAACACCAGAAAAATGATGTGGAAAAGAGAAACTTTCATGGATCATCTGGGAAACCTTTAGAGGACTCCAGCAGCCCCTTTCTTTATGCCTTAACTGTTTAGTGGAAAACACTGAGTTGAGTCCAATATTGAAAGGCCTGTTGAAGGAAGAGAATCACTGCTATCCACTGAGCTGCTGGGGAAAGAGAATGGGAGAGCATCTGCTTTGATTGCAGAAAGTCCTCAATTTAATCCCTGGCATCCCCAGTTTGAAATGATCAGGTAAAACGTAAGGTGAATGACCCCTGCCTAATATCAAAGAGGGCCACCTGCCAGTTGTAGTAGAAAATGCAGACCTTGATAGAACATGAATATTAAGTAATGTCATATGTTCACATGACTTGAAAGTTATTTACAAACCCAGGGCTACCATAATCTGTGCAATTAATTGAATCTTGTAGGACTTAGTTTTCTGTAAGCCTGATTATTTACTGCATAGCCTGTTGAAATCAACGGTGCAAGCTAGTCATGACCAACGTAAGCCTCCTAATCATTTCCAGAGGGATACCTAGCTCTGATTGCATCAAGGACAAAACATTTTAATTAAAGGGTCATGTAGATGGTCAAGAGAATGGTCTGACAGCGCATCACAAAGTTCTATTGCTGAAGCAGCGTATATGGACATGTAAGCAGTCTTGATAAGATCACATATCAGAACTGCTCTGAAATTCCTCAGGAGGGATAGAAGTTAAATTAATTTCATAAATAATTAAAAATCATCTGACTAAATAGCTTTGAGTAGCTCTGTTCAGTAATTTTGGACTTAAAAGAAAAAAAAAATCTGTCAGGAGTGCTTTAGGTATATGGTATGAATCTAGCTCATGAATCTAGACTATATATATTCATCCCAAATCCTTT
The DNA here is from genome assembly GCA_029375565.1 of Gekko gecko. Classification (NCBI taxonomy): domain Eukaryota; kingdom Metazoa; phylum Chordata; class Lepidosauria; order Squamata; family Gekkonidae; genus Gekko; species Gekko gecko. Next base: position 55,264,586 of record JAPDNY010000003.1, on the reverse strand, counting down.
CCAGATCTAAGATTCCATAAATCTGTAACAGGCGATCTTATTCTGAAAGGGAGAAAATACCGTCTCTCCTACAATGTTTTATAGTGTTTTCAGTCAGATGATTTAAGCAATGGCCTTTCTGAAAATAACTTACAAAGCATTTTACAAATCATGACTATGGACAAGACATGACAAAGCACAGTACGTTTTGTAGAAATGCAGTAGCAGAGTTAGAACGAGCCCTGGAGTTTTTACCTGATAGACAGCAATGCTTCAGGGTCTGAAGAAGAATATTTTGAACTGGCTGCCTGATTTTTTTTTTAAAAAAAAAATCTATTTATTTATTTATTTATTTTATATATTGGATTTATAACCGGACTCAGAGTGGGTAACAACACATGCATAAAAAACAATATCTATAGATTTAAACTATTAAAACAATCCTTACAATTAAGATGGCATATGAGAAAGGGAGCACAACCTAGTGCCCCTTACAGGGAGGAAGAATAAATATTCTACAGCTGGTCAATAGGAAATTAACAGACACCGAATGGGGAGGGAGGAAGGGAAGGGAAAAAAGGAGAACGGAGGTGAGTCTAAAATGGAAACCGTCACTGCCCTCAGCCATAAGTCTGGAAGAACACCTCTGTCTTGCAGGCCCCGTGGAACTGCATCAAATCTCACAGGGCCTAGATCTTATTTGGCAGAGCATTCCACCAGGTTGGGGCCAGGGCTGAAAAAGCCCTGGTTCTGGTTGTAGACAGCTGGAAGTCCAGGGTCACTATGCAGAGGCAGGCAATGGCAAACCACCTCTGAATATCTCCTACCCTGAAAATCCTGTGACTTGATGATGAAAAAAGGACATTATCGGCTGAGATCACACGCACAATTACCCACACCATAGGCACGAATACTGGGTGGATTTAACGGGCGCTATCAGACGTGAACATCTGGCCAGTACCCCGCACTCATCGGTAACCCGTTTTGCTCCACTGCAAGAGCAAAGTTAAAAGACACTAAGGAAAGTCAACTATCAAACGGGTTGCTACAGGCCAAAGACGGACTTTCCCCTGTGTGATCATGCCAGCGCACTCTCATGGCATTGGGAATGTCTGATCAGGTCATCCTAACTCTGTGCCATTCGCCCCACCCCCTTCCCAGTATGTGCATCATTGCATACTGCCATAGGAACCCCTCAGTGTGGAGATGCGATTCATCAATCCCCCGTTTAAGCACATGGCAAAAAAAACCCAATTCACCAACAGTTTGCATCTGATCACGCAGTGGCAGGCTGCCCCCACAACTCCCACAGACTGTGTGATCATGCAAATGCAGGTCAAATTGCTACGGAGTAAATAACCTCACTTCCACCCCGCGTTATCTCGCGTGTGTGACCACAACCATCGTTTGTTTAATTATGTATTGTCTGTTGCAGTTTCTACAACTTGAAACACATTGGATTTAAGATTAATGTAAAAAGAAAATGTATTTATAGCACCTAAACCAAAAGGAGAGTCTTGTATCAAAGACTAACACATTTACTGTAGGGTCCAGGTGGGAAGCCATGTTGATCTGAAGCAGGAGAACAAAGTTTGAGTTCAGTGATACCGTTAAGACCAACAAAGTTTTATTCAAGGTATAAGTTTTTGTATACTTTACACGTCTTCCAGTGCTATCTGAAGAAGTGTGCGTGCACATGAAAGTTTATACCTTAAATAAAACTTTGTTGTTCTTAAGGGTGCCACTGGACATTTACTGTAGCATAAGCATTTGAGGACTTACTTGAGCCCCCATCACATGTGAGAAGTGAATCCTCAATCAGCAACACAGAAAGAGAAAAGAAAAAGACTGTGAGTAAAGGGCTCAAAGGCCTAATTTGTGACATTCCTCTGTAAATCTGAGAAGTACTCAAAATGGCACAGTGATTGTTCTCACAGAGTGCAATGGGCTCTAGCCCATGAAAGCTTATGCTACAATATGTGTCAAACTTGAAAGAGCGACATGATTGTCTTTGTTTTTGCTAAAACAGACTAACATGTCTACCCCACTTGATCTCTCTCTCTCTCTCTCTCTCTCTCTCTCTTTCTCTTTCCATCACTGGACTGTCTGCCCCACTTTGTGTGAGGAACCAAATATGCGATGTAAACGCTGCAAAATGGATGAGGTGAGGCATAGTAAACACTCATTATTATAATCGTCACCTTTATTCTGCTTATTTCAGCCTCCACCAGCCATAAAAAATCTATGCACTTGCTCTGCTTTGCTGATGTGCCATCTACTTAACCATCTGTGCATAACCTCAGGACAGGACTGAGTTTGGCATGGAACATCTGCCTCTCAAATGGAAGGATCCCTTCTATGCATAGCCCTTTCTCTCAGCAAGAGATGATCCTGAGTCATAAATCTGCAGGGATGTTTGCCGTAAGGCATGGATGTCAGGGAATTAGAACCTCACACTGTTTTGGCAACCAAATGTTCATGCCATGCTCCCTTATATATCAGATAAGACCCTGTGTTCTGTAACCAGGGAAGAAAACATGGGAGAGGTAGGATTTTATGTGTCTCTTTTGACTATGCTGTCAGAAGCCCTAACTTAGTCAGCCAAACACCAGGTCTTGTTGTTCAATCAAGAATAGTGTTTATTATTATGCTGCAATAGAAAGGTTACTGGAGCAGATACATTGTTCAGAATAACTTGGTTACACAAAGCAGGCAGTTATACAGGGAAGGGGGTGAATGGGGACCCCCCTCTCTACCAATCAGGAATAACATGCGAATGGGAATCGAAAGTTACTACGCTAATGAAGTTCCCACCGCCCCATTATTCTCAGCAAAGCTGCAGCTTTGAAAGCGATAGGAAAGCTCGCAGCCTGTCTCCTCCAAGGTCAGAATGTTAAGTCTACCCAAGATAGAGCCTGCCAGAATCACATTCCATTCTCACACACCAGGTGCATAAATCTACACCCCCACGATCCCAACCTCCCGCCCTCCACGCCGCCATGGCGCCCATAGCCATCCTCCCCTCCCCTCCATCCATCATGGCAGGACCACCTGACATGCAGCCCCCTCGAAAATAAATCTACCCCTTTGGCTTGTGGGGGTACAGTTTGTGAAAAGCCCGGATCATCCGGGGGGCCAGAACATTCTCCGCCCGTACCCACTCCCTCTGTTCAGGCCCAAAATCAACCCATTCCACCAGATAAAACAAGCGATTGCGAGAGATTTTAGAGTCCAAGATTTGTGAAACTTCGTAGTGAGGTTCCCCCCCCACCAACAGCGGAGGCGGGGCGGGTTGCTTCGGTCTCCATTTGTTCTCCTCGGGCGCCCGGCGTAGAAGCCTTACATGAAAGACAGGATGAACAGACTTTAGAGATTTAGGCAAGGCAAGTTCCACAGTCACATTGTTAATAACTCTCACAATTTCAAACGGTCCAACAAATTTCCAACCGAGCTTGCGACTCGGTTGAATGCCACGTAAATTTTGTGTGGACAAATAAGCAAACTCCCCACACTTAGGAACCCAGGATAGGTTGCGTTTCTTGTCCGCCTGGGTTTTATAGGCCTCTTTGGCATCCTCCAGAGTCTTGGCTAAAGAGGACCATGCCGCCTGCAACTGTTTGCACCAGTCTCCCGCATCTCCCGCCGGGAGGTCGGGAGAATTCAAAAATGGCAAAGGCGGGGCGTCATATCCATGGACCGCCTTAAAAGGGGACATCCCCGTCGAAGAGTGCTGAGTATTATTGTAACAGAACTCAGCCAAAGGCAAAAGGGAGTGCCAATTGTCCTGCTGAAAGTTTGTAAAACACCGTAAGTATTGTTCAAGGGTTTGGTTCACACGTTCAGTCTGCCCATCGGTTTCCGGGTGGTATGCACTGCTGACCCCCGCTCCACCCCAAGCAGTGACATTAATTCACTCCAGAAATGCGAAACAAATTGAACCCCCTATCCGAGATTACTTTAGCAGGTAAAGTGTGGAGCCTCACAACGTGTTGCAAGAACGCTGAGGCTAGTTTCTTGGCAGAGGGGACGGAGGCAAACGGAACGAAGTGGGCCTGCTTAGTAAACAGATCCACTATCACCCAGATGACAGTATTCCCCCCACTAGGAGGTAAGTCAGTAATAAAGTCCATAGAGATCACTTCCCATGGACGAGTCGGCGTGGGGAGGGGTTGTAGAGCTCCTGGGGGTTTACCGGGTCTGGGCTTACTCATCAAACATGTTTGGCAAGCTGACGTGAATAACGAAATGTCCTTTCGTAGCCCAGGCCACCAAAATTGTCTCTGTAGGAGCTGGAGAGATTTCACAAACCCCGTGTGCCCAGCCAGTTTTGAGCCGTGCGCCCAACTCATCACCTCCCCCCGAAGGGAATTGGGAATGAACAGTTTCTGATTCTTCCTCCAGCAGCCATGCGCATCTGGAGAGACCCCTTCCTCCCCCTTCACCTCCTCCCTATCAGCGTCAGACATAGCTGTAGAGAATTTCGTCACCCAGTCATTGGTGGGGGGGTGGGGACGGAGGGGAACGTTTGGCTTGCTTCCGAGTGGTTACTGCCCCTCCCAACTGGGAAGGCGTGAAAACTGAGTCACGAATCTCCTCCCTCTTACTGTCATGCTGTGGGAGGCGTGGCAGTGCATCGGCAAGCGAGTTAGATGTCCCAGGGAAGTGGTGCAGTGTAAAATTGAACTTGGAGAAGAAATCAGCCCAACGCAGCTGTTTGGCGTTCAAGGAACGGGGGGAGCGGAGAAGCTCGAGGTTTTTGTGATCAGTCCACACCTCGAAGGGAACCCGCGCCCCCTCCAGCCAATGACGCCAGGTTGCCAACGCTAAGCGGATCGATCCCGCTTCTTTTTCCCACACCGACCAATTCCGTTCAGTATCGTTAAATTTTCTGGAAACATAGGCAAGGGGGTGTAATTTACCATCCTCCCCCTCTTGGAGGATCGCCCCTCCCATAGCAACGTCAGAAGCGTCAACTTGTACAATGAATTTCTTAAGTTCATTCGGGTGGGCTAACACAGGCTCCGACGTAAAAAGAGCTTTCAATTGGTCAAATGCCCGTTGGCACTCCGGAGACCACTCTAGCTTGGCACCGGGTCGAGTGCAGTCAGGTGACTTTCCTTTCGTTTTAAGCAGATCAGTTAAGGGGAGAGCCACTTGAGCAAAGTTCGAAAGGAATGATCTGTAAAAGTTCGCGAATCCGAGGAACCCTTGGAGTTGCCTCCGGGTCTTGGGTGGCTCCCACCCCACCACATCTTTTATTTTGTCAGGGTCCATCTCAATCCCCTTTTGGGATATGCGGTAGCCCAAGAAAGGGATCTCCGATTTGTGAAATTCACATTTGGACAGCTTAGCAAAGAGTTTATGCTTGTGCAACGTTTGTAAAACTTCCCGCACCAGTTTCACGTGGGATTTCAGGTCAGGGGAATACAAAAGTATGTCATCAAGGTAAACAAGGACTCCCTTGAATAAATACTTGTGGAGTACCTCATTAATCAAATTCATGAAGACCCCCGGCGCTCCCTGAAGCCCGAATGGCATGACTAAGTATTCAAATTGACCCAAGGGGGTATTGAACGCTGTTTTGAACTCATCCCCCTCCCTTATTCGGACCCTGAAGTAGGCATCTCTGAGATCTAGCTTCGAGAAAATTTTCCCCCCAGCCACCGCAGCTAACAAGTCTTTGATTAGGGGCATGGGGTAAGCATTCGTGTTGGAGACTGCATTCAAGCCTCGATAGTCGGTGCACAACCGCAACCCCCCGTCCTTCTTTTTCCGGAAAAGAACGGGAGCTGCAAACGGGGAGGATGCCGGTCGGATAAACCCCCTGCTCAGGTTCTTGTCAATAAATTTCCTCAGTTCCACCTTTTCCGAGGGGCTCATAGAATATAACTTTCCTTTAGGCAATTTCTGGTTAGGCAAAATCTCAATTGCACAGTCTGAGTTTCTATGGGGGGGCAGTTCATCGGCTTCCTCTTCCCCGAAGACTGAAGCTAAGTTGTGATACTCTGATGGAATCCTCTCTAGTTCTGCCTCTGCCACCCCCGCCGTTACCCATCGTGGTCCCCCACTCCTGCTTCCACAGGTGGGTCTGGCATTTCTTGGAAATAAAGTTCACTTTCCCCTCCCCCCATAAAACATGTGGATCATGATCAAAGAACCACGCGCTCCCGAGTACTAGGGGAAAGCGGGCAGACGGGGTAACAACGAAGGGTCTCTCCTCCCAGTGATGCCCAATCCCCACCCGCAAGGGGACAGTCTCGTATTTGCAAGGTTCTTTCATGGTGGAGCCGTCCATCTGTGTAAAAATCAAGGGGTTGTTTAATTTAACTACTTTTGCCCCCAGTCCTGTCACTAGTTGTCACTGGGGTTGATGAGATCTCTCCCACACCCAGAGTCAATGAGAGCTCGCACTCTCACGTGGGTCAATAGACCCGGGTCCACTAAAGTCACCGTGAGAAAGAAAAGAGAGGGAGGTCTGCTCACCGGGATTTGCGCCTGGGAGTCCGGGACCTGCTGTTCAGCGCTGTTTACAGCAGGTCCGTCTCGTTTCCCGGCGGCACGGTCTCGCCATCCGATGAATCCGAGGCCTCGCTGAGCGGCTTGGCTTGCAAGGCTTTCGCCCCTCTTGGCTTCGCCACCGGCTTTGGTGTGGATGTCTCAAACTTTTTCTTGACTCCCTTGGATACCCCAGGTGATGCAGGGGAGCCTGGGCAGCTCGCTGCGAAGTGGCCCCCTTCCCCGCATTTTAGGCACAGACCTTGCTTCATCCGGAGTTCTCTCGTTCCGTCCTTCGGTCTCGGGTTTGGTGTGGGGTTCTTTCCCTGCACGGCCGGTGTAGGGCCGGACTGGCCCCGATTAGTCATCGCTGCCGCATCATCCAGTTTGATGGTTTTCAAGCGGTTCTCCATAGTGATGGCTGCTTGTATCCAACCTGTCAGCGTATCCGGGTCTTGGGTCTTTGTGACCGACCGACGAATCTCCGCGTTGAGCCCCAACTTGTAGTACTCCACGAAGGTCCCATCTTGCACCCCTCGGATTTTAGCTGCACACCTGCGAAACTCCGCTGTATAATCCCTTACCGATCTAGCGCCTTGCTTGATGGCCCGGATTGTTGCTTTGGCCATCTTATTTGCGTTCACATCCTCGAATTGCTCTTTCATGGCCCACATGAAGGAGTCGATTTCCCTCAGCTCCCGCCTGTCAGCCTGGTGAAGCCCGACATACCAGTCCGCTGCTGCGCCTTTCAAATGGGATGCTATGACATCTACCATGCGGTCTTCGCGTTGAAACAGGTGGCCCCAGGTTTCAATAAATCTCTCAGCCCTCACAAGGAAGAAAGGGAACTTCTCTGGGTCTCCATCAAAGTCCGCATCAAGAAGTTCCGCAGGTTTCGGTGGCAAAAACCCCCATGGGCGAGGGGGTGGCTGCCCCGGCGGTCCCTGCGGACCCGGCCCCGCGGGCTGAGGTGGGGGTAGAGCTGGCACGTTCTGCTGGTCTGGACCTGGCGCCGGACGTTGGTCTTGGGGAGGTTGATCGGGTGGTTCCTCCCGTCGTTGCCACTCTCGCTCTTCCCGGATGCCCTCCGCAATCATCTGGGGAATGCGGGCGAGGGATTCATCCAAGAAGCGCATCAAGCGGTCTTGGCTCGGCTCCCCACTCCACCTCCGTCTCACCACGACGCCTTCCAGGTCCTCGGAGTCTCGGCCGGTGTCTTCCATACCCTCGGCCGTAACCAGTCTACGGACTGATCTCTCGGTGTGGCTCATCCTCACCGATGCTCTTGGGGTTCCAAACCACGTTTCATGGGTTTTTGCCAGGGGCTTCACCCAGTCTCGTCTGTGTTTGACTCGAGTGGTCACCCCACCATAAGCTGCCCCATACGGATCCCCGTAGGGCCCTTCGAAGTCGTACTCCTGGCCCCGTGTCACCGGTACATAGGTGTCAGGGGTCTCCGCGGGTACGTTCTTATCAAGAGGTTTCTTATCCTCCTTCTTTTCATCTTCGATCGGGAGAGTGTCTTCTTCACCGCCACTCATTTTGAGCCGCGGGTTTCCGACCAGTCCCGAAAATTGATGATTCTGAACAAACTGTCAGAAGCCCTAACTTAGTCAGCCAAACACCAGGTCTTGTTGTTCAATCAAGAATAGTGTTTATTATTATGCTGCAATAGAAAGGTTACTGGAGCAGATACATTGTTCAGAATAACTTGGTTACACAAAGCAGGCAGTTATACAGGGAAGGGGGTGAATGGGGACCCCCACTCTCTACCAATCAGGAATAACATGCGAATGGGAATCGAAAGTTACTACGCTAATGAAGTTCCCACCGCCCCCATTATTCTCAGCAAAGCTGCAGCTTTGAAAGCGATAGGAAAGCTCGCAGCCTGTCTCCTCCAAGGTCAGAATGTTAAGTCTACCCAAGATAGAGCCTGCCAGAGTCACATTCCATTCTCACACACCAGGTGCATAAATCTACACCCCCACGATCCCAACCTCCCGCCCTCCACGCCGCCATGGCGCCCATAGCCATCCTCCCCTCCCCTCCATCCATCATGGCAGGACTACCTGACATATGCCTTATTAACCTTTTTTGGGGGGTGGGTCTGTTTTCCATATGCAACAATGTGAATAATTTCACCTACAGAAAAGGGAATATCCAGCATACCCTTCTCTACGTCTTAAATCAATCCCACAAGTTTTTGCTTTTTGACTGTAGTTTTTGGTTGTCTTTTGTGTGTGTGTGTGAATTCTGTGTTTGCACAATGAGTTAGCAGATGTAAGTGAGCAATAACACTGATACAAGTGGGACTGGTGGTTCTCTTCCATACTCTTGTATTTAGCAACTAGGATTACCAGCCCACAGGTCCCAGAGGGGGGATCCCCTGGTTTTGGGGGCTTCTCTGTGCCACAAACTAGCTGGCTGGTGGGGGAAACCCTACTCTAAACAGGGACATTGTGTGGGGGGCACTCTGGTTTGGGGGCAAACTCTATGGTTTAAGCCCAATTTTACCAGAGTTTGCCCCAAACCAGAGCATTCCCTTGCAATACCATCGCATCAGGGACATTGCCCACCCCCAGAATGCCCCACAAATTCCCCCGCTGAAGTAGCGAGGTGACCTGGCAACTCTATTAATAACTCCTATATCTTTAATTCTGTTGTTTCTGATTTACACAGCTGATTTGCTTGAGGTTGATTGTAGAAGGTATAAGACCTTATGGGAGAGGTAACAAATTTCTCTTGTCTTCCAATCTAAATTTAAAAGAGCATGAGTAAAACTGCTTGTTCTTGGGGCTTATGCTGAAGGTTTATTCATTGATTACTCAGTGCTGTAAATTATAGCTGGCCATGCACCTGCATTCATGGTACCAGGTCCCATGCCACATAATTATCCTACGGTAAAAGTATGTCTTAGACAGATCATAAAATGTGATCTTAAGTTTCAAAAAGTGGACTTTAAAAAAATGATCTGGCATTTGTTATGCAGACAGATAAATGTTCACCTTATCTATCAAGAAAAGACCCAATAAACTAAACATATGCAGATTTTGTGGCTTTCCTAAAATTAATTACAAATTTGAAAAAGAAGGTATAGTCTGAAGGGCTTGATTCAGTAGCAGAGCATACTGTTGCATGGAAACATCCCAGGTTCAATCCCTGACATAGTTAGTAGATGATGAAAAAGACCTCAGCTTGTGGCATTTAGGAGATTAGTTGACAATGATGGCCTTTATAGACTAATGTTCTTACTCAGTAGAAGGTACCTTCATGCGTGTTGATTCTTATTTCTAAAAGAGAGAGAGAAACATGGGGAAAGGAACCCTGACTGAATGGTAGACTGCATATTCTAGAAACCAAAGGTTCCCAGTTTGGTCCTTGTCCTCTCCAGTGAAAAGGTTACATAAACATAAGAACATAAGAGAAGCCAATGTTGAATCAGGCCAATGGTCCATCGAGTCCAACACTCTGTCACACAGTGGCCAAAAATACCAGGTGCCATCAGGAGGTCCAGAAGTGGGGCCAGGACACTAGAAGCCCTCCCACTGCTCCCCCCACAGCACGAAGAATAGAGTGCATCACCTGCCCCAGACTGAGATTTCCTATCTATACCCTGTGGTTAATAGCCACTGATGGACTTCTCCTCCATATGTTTATCTAATTCCCTCTTGAAACTGCCCATGCTCGTAGCTGCCACCACCTCCTGTGGCAGTGAATTCCATATGTCAATCACTCTTCGGGTGAAGAAGTACTTCCTTTTATCTGTTCTAACCCGACTGCTCAGCAATTTCATGTAGTGCCCTCGAGTTCTTGTATTGTGGGAAAGGGAGAAAAGTACTTCTTTCTCAACCTGCTCAATCCCATTCATAATCTTATAAACCTCGATCATGTCACCCCTCAGCCGTCGTTTCTCCAAGCTAAAGAGCCCCAAGCGTTTTAACCTTTCTTCATAGGGAAGGTGTTCCAGCCCTTTTATCAGTCTAATTGCCCTTCTCTGCACTTTTTCCAATGCTATAATATCCTTTTTGAGATGTGAGGTTCTGAGGTAGTAGAACTGGAGAAAACTCTGTCTCTATCCTGAAGATCCAGGAGACCCGCTGCCAGAGTCTAGACTGGCAAAGTCACATTGGGATAGCCCAGTGATCTGTCTTTGTATAGAGTAGTTTCAAGTATCTGTAATGAGCACCAGAGATAGGAAAGAATACTATCTAAAAAAGATTGTCAGAAATTATAATAGTAAATAGGAAGAATGGCACTGACATTGGCTCTTTATGGTCTCAAATATTTTCTTGTATTGTTAACACCTCTCACCCCACATACTAGGCTGTCCAAGGAACAGAACGGTCTACAGTGAGCTTAACTCTTTGGGATAGGGCTCTCTGAAAGTTCTGTATCTTAAAGAATATTGCTCCTTTGTGCAAACGGTAATGGTACTGCGGCTGCTGAGAGCACAAAACACATGGATGCCATTCCATATGTCAAGACATTTGTGTGAAATTGGCTCCTAATGGCTCAGGCCATTAACTTTGATGGCACAACTGCTTGGATATGAGATCTGACTAATGATCATGTCATCAAAGCTAAGGGAACAACAGCAACACGCTTTGTGCATTACTGATCCACAGCAGTGACCCATAATGTTTGTGTGGTACTTTCCACACCAATGGGTATGCAGATGATATTCTGCCCCCAAACATTATAGCTGTACATGTGAAACACTGTTATATGGTTCAGGTGGGTAGCTGTGTTGGCCTGAAGCAGCAGAACAAAGTTTGAATCCAGCGGCAGCTTCTAGACCAACAAAATTTTATTCATGGTATAAGCTTTCATATGCAAGCACACTTCTTCAAATTCTTCCAGCAGCTCATCTGAGGATCATATAAAAATTGAAACTGGTGTGTGTGTTTGGGGGGAGGGGAGTCGAGTAGGCATGTGTGATGGCCAGTAAATGGTTAATGCTGTAACTGGGTCTGAAAACCTTGAGAGACAGTGGATTCAAATGGAGTGAGGGCAAAATCATTATAGCATGGTTGAAAATACAGCACATAGGCAGTTATGGAGTTAGCGGTGCCAGGGATTCTCTGGGGCTTGGATACCAGTACTAATTATAATAATATAGGAATTATACTTATTCCATAAAAGTATGAGGGCTGTTCCAGGCAGACCTCCCTAAAGCAACAGCTCTGAGGCACAAAAGTAAGGGGCTACTGGATGCAATTCCAATATTAGGAACGCCATTCCCATGGTATTCAACCTACTTCCCATTAATCTTCAACTTTTCCTTGATGTTTGGCTGGCATAGCAATGTTCTGCTGTCAATCGATTAAGGATAAGTCTATTTGTATTTAAATATATGTTCATGTTACATAACTTCATGTTAGATAACTTCAGTGATGATAGTGTCTTGAGGAAATGGAAAGAAACAAACATTTTATCTTGAATGGTGACTTAAGTTGAGGTTACCATCAATAGGTGGTCAGATTTCTTTCAGTTTTGGAGAAACAGAACACAGTATGTTCCCTGTGATACAAACCAAACTGGCTTCAAAAACAAAGGATTTCAAGGCCCATCAATATTAAGAAGTGTTTAAAAGGTGTACTGGCACTGATTCCAATTGTGTACTGTCTGCTTTAGTGGCTAGATTCAGATGGGTAGCCATGTTAGTCTGAAGCAGCTGCTTTAGTGGCTGTAGTCCTTAATGCCTGAAGGAGAGCCACCATATTTTCACCCTGAAAGACAGAATATCTTATAGCTTTAGACCCAAATTGAAACGAAAAGCCAGTGTTACATGCCTTTATTCATAAAATTTGGCACAAGGAGGAGGAACCCTGCATGTCTGTGCAGTCCAAATGACTGCCTGCCTTTCAAAAGACCTACATCTTTACCTCTTCCTACGCTAACATTAGTCAGAGAACGTCTGCAATGAAAGATGAGCTGATTGCTCTACCAACTAAAGCTGCAACCCTATTCATGCTTACCTGGGAGTAAGATACATTGAATGTAGTGGGGCTGAATTCTGATTAAGCATGCATATATTTGGACTGTATAGTTATCATAACCCTAGCCATACAGGGTTTACTTAAACATTTGAGCTGTAAATGCTGCACACAGCTGAAACAATTCAATCACAACCAAATCAATAGGAGCCAAACAGCCTATACTTGTGCTGAGCCACAACTGATGCCTTTTCTAATGAGCAAGCTTGCAGATAGGCTTGTGCATTTAGCCTCCACATTTCAATAGTTTGCAAGCGGATGTGGCAGCTAGCTGTCTTCCGTGTGGATATAAAATAACCATCTCTTTCTATTGTAATCATGCCTGTGGCTTTATTACTATAATTAGTACTCCCACAGCCGTATGTAGCGCCCTCCTCTGTAGTGCTCCTCTGAATGCTGATGCTGAGATAGGAGTATTTTATCAACAAGTTGCAATTATTTTCTCTGAGAAAGATGAAGCAAACAGTGGCAAGCACTTAAAAGCGGGGGTTTTTCCTCTCCCAGGGTGATTCAATGGAAAACAACTATGTGAAAGCCCTCCCTGCAGGGAACAATGTCATTGAAACACACATTTCCTTGATTCCCTACTGGATTCACAAATCCATCTCAACAAGGAATCCCATTTTCAGCAGCCTGAAAGACAATGCCATTTTGGTCGAGGGACTTGCATGGGTGGTAAAGTCACAGAGTGGTAATATCACAGAGCCTTCACGGGTGGTAATGTCATGAAGCCTTTATTTGTTCTCCCCCCCCCACCAAAGAAATCTGAATTCGCAAATTACATTGCTAAAGTATGTCTCTACATAAAAGCTAAAGTACAGAGCTGATATCCCCTGAATATCTAAACAATGAAATTATCTGGAGCAGTGACTGATACTACACTTCATGTGGACATTCTCACTCAAGACATTCATTTATTTAAATATGTATGATAGTGTCACAGAGAAAGCTTCACCCCTCATAATAGGAATACAACAATGAGAGATATTAACACTTCTGAAGACATACAGAAATTGCACAATTATATTTTTTAAAACTTTAAGTTCTTGAATGTTGCATGTTGTGCAGGACACCAAATCTATTTTATATCACCTGGAAACAATGGTATTACATCTATTGCTTCAGATGGAATAAAAACAATGGAAGTTATATTATTTTGGAGGTATGCCTCATAATTCCCAAATTAAGTTTGGGTCTCAAACTGGACCTTCTTGCCTGTGTTCCAGTGTTCACTCAGGTGGTGAACCAGTGTCTGAGATGAACCATCTCAAGCTATCAGTGGGAACTTATATGACTGACTGTTTCTCCACATAAAAAAAATTCCCTCCACACAAAGAACTAGATGTCAGGAAGAATTTAGAATTTTCTGCCAGTCTCCTGGAGGTATAGTAAATTAAGCGTTGATGTGGCTGAAAATAGACACTCACTAATCTGTCACTTTTTTGACATTCTTTTGTAGGTAGCATATTCATTCAATGAGCTTCAACCACCATCTGATGGGAATCTAGACATAGAATCTAGAAAAAACAATCTTAGTGTGAGCCAGGAGGCTGATACAATGTGCATAGATCCTGATGGCTCAAATTATGTACAGATCATGTATCATTTTTATATGATTTTTACCCTCCAATACCTGATGCAGAAATGATTTTGAGATACTAAGGCTCTGATCACATGCAGAATTAGCAGTGTGAGAGGCATGAATGCCGGGTGGATTTTATGGGCACGATCACATGGGAACATCTGGCAAGCATCCCGCACCCGTCACCAACCCGTCTCACCCCTCCGAAGAAGCGGAGCTAAAAAATACCTGGGAAAGAGCAGTAGCAAATGGGTTTGCGACAGGCGGCAGACGGATGTCCCCATGTGATCGCACCGACGCACTCTCATTGCATCAGTGATCCCTCATTGAAGCGCACCAGAAGCATGCGGCAAAGAATTGCATGTGATCGTACAGTGGCATGTCAAATTACTACGGGGCAAATAGCCTCGCTTCCCCCCCACCCTCCGCATTATCCGGCATATGTGATTAAGATTACTAAGATTATTAGTTCAATGATAACATCCACAGAAGATGAACAATACTCAAACCTCCCAGCAGAATGAACAAAATCTGAGTCCAGTGGTGCCTTTAAGACCAACATGCATGCACACGAAAGCTCCTAAGTTGAATAAAGTTGTTGGTTTTAAAGGTGCCACTGGACTCAACCTTTGTTCTACTGCTTCAGGCCAACAAGGCTGCCCACCTGGATCTACCCCCAACATAATGCATGTTATCAATTTACAGCACAAGCATTGCTAAATCTGAGCCTTCATGTTAGGTCTCTAACTTCCTTTCTCCCCTCAAAGTGCTAAAAACCTTTATAGCCAAAGGTTCAAGAAATGTTAATAAAGATAGAACTTTTAAGACTTGTATTACCTTAAAAGCATGCAATAACTTAAGTTGTTTAACAGCTTTACATTTTGAGTGTCTGAAAGAATACCATTAAATTCTTTGCTTTTTTTTTTTAAATCATATTTAGATAGTCATCATTATAAACGAGCAACGAGGTATTAGAATCCTTCTCTTTGAAAGACATAAAAATTGTAATTTAATGATTACATGTTACCTCTGATCTCTGGAAGCATCCCTCTGGTATGGGATGAAAGATGGAATAATGCCCTGACTGCAGGGTCTACTGTCAGCCATTTCAGCACTCAATTTACGATCCCTGCAGGAGACTGGCAGAAAATTTCTATGGCACACTTCAGACTTTAGCAATTTGCTTATAAATTACCTTGGATCATATGTTTCCCAAGAGTCCAGACGCTTATCACCATGTGTAGTAATACCACACCCAGATTATGTTTGGTTTTGCTCTTTCTACTTTATATCCTTGTTCAGAACTGGAATTCAAGGGGGCTATATGCCTACATGCAGAGGAGCTTCTGAGACCCCCTTTGTTAGCAATCAGACCCCTCCTCCTGCTGAGGGGCAGCTAAAGGAAAAAGCACCCCATCTGTACATCACCCCAATAAGTGCAGGGCACCGCTTGGGCCAAAGTGGACCAAGATGGATGCCAGTCAGGGAGAGGCCTGGGAAAGCAGTTTTCAAGGTATAGGTAGGGATGGCTGTGGCTGGCTATTATGCCCTCCTTGCTCTGGAAAGATGCATGACTCAGGACAATGGGCCACCCAGGACATATTGATTCACTCAGAATAATCCCTTCAGCATCCAAGCCTGACTTCCCCTTCACCCATTACCCTTGATTAAGCAGCAATTAATCAATGCTTAAGTCTATTCACCTTCCCCATCATTCTTCCTGCCCAGAGTCTGACCTCTTTGTCTACATCTGGTAAAGCAATTAAATCATTATCCTCTGGTGGTGCATCGACCTGCCTAAGGATAAGTTTTGCCCTATAAATATGTCACCCTGTAGCCCTAGCAGTGTCTCTGCGTGTATGTGTTCTTGGATCCCCCTCATACCCCTATTTGTGTGTGGGTCCTCTCTTGCTTCCTGAAACACTGGCCGTTTCCTCTTCCACTTTGCCACTTCTGTGGACTTCTTTAAGATTAGTAATTAACAGCCATCCCTACAATGCTTTCCCCTTTTTCTCCCTGATTCTGCCAGTTTGATTTTGTAAGTATTTGCTGTGTGCATCCTTGTTGTATTCTGGGTTTTTGTTTGTTTGTTTTTTTGGTTCAAGAAAAACAGTTCCTGTAAATAACAGCCTGGTTATTTCCAAGAGTTCTCATCGGGACAAACCCCTGTATACATGGGTGGAGATCTCAGTTACCCACCTCTCACTCCATCAACAAGCTAATTCCTCCAAACTAAGTGGAGACTGTCGATTTTGCATAACACCTTTTCCCAAAAGTACCCCCAAACTCACGCAAATCTTCATAAGCAACCTAATTTTCAGTATGAGGAGGCTGCTGATATATATATGCTGAAAGTTAGCCACTGTTTGAGCACTGGACTCTGAACGGGGAGTCCCAAATTCATATCCCTGTTTGGACATGAAGCTCACAGGGTGGCCTCATCTGTCCATGCAAGGAAGCCATATGGAGTTTTCCTGTATTCATTTCTGTTTCTGCAGCTCCATTTGACCCCCAGAAAGATCAGTCCCAGATCTGTGCAATCCACACAGAGGCGGGTGGGCTGGAGTGTGGAGAGGCTTGCTCATTCCTTTTGCTGCTGCTGCTTCTTCTCCCATCAGTTGACCCACTCTTTCAGAAGAATAACTTTTTCAGAGGTAATTGGCTGCAAAGACATAAAAGAATGCAGGAAAAGCCTATGTCTTGTGCACATATGGCTGAATATAGGCCATTGTCTCTCAGTCTAATCTATATCATAGGAGTGCTGCAAAGATAAAATGGATAGCCAACATGTACGTTGCCCTGAGCTTCCAAGGGGGAAAGCGGGATACACAGAATAATGGTCTGGATCTGAAGTGCTCTTCTGCAAGTGGGGGGCACTCCCGCTCACGTAAGGGGATTGCCAGTTTCTGCTGATTCCCTTTCCAGCTTCACCCTTCCTGTGCTACACTTCAAAGGAGTCTGGATACTCTTCCCACTCATAGGCAGGTGCGTAGAGAAGGAAGAAGCACAAAAATCTTTCTGTGCCAGCAATGTCACTCATAGTCCATTGGATCCAAGCTCAAAATAACCCCAGGGGTCACTTTGAAAGACAACCGATACATTTCCAGATAGGACTTATATTATTGCTGAACACGGGAAAAGAATGGCAATTTTAGCATGCATATGATTTTATATTGTTGGAGGAGAAAAATACTATTCAATCTCTTTGAACAGATACTGGAAAAGTTAGTCAAGGTCATGTGAGATGTTGTACTTTTGCAAGTAGTTATGACCTGGGAGAAACTGGCCTTTCTCACTTTTATGATTTATCAATAATAAATGATGTGATAGCCTCAGTCGAATTATTGAGTGCTTTTACATATCTGAATGGCAGAGACAGGAATCAATTGAAAGTTAACTTTTCTGTTTTTGCTTTTGATTGATTCCAAGAACATTGTGACAAACAGTGCATTAGAAACTGGAGAATCATAGAATCACAAAGTCAGAAGGGGCCATAGAGGCCATCTAGTCCAACCCCCTGCTAAGCCTAGCCCTAGAGCACCCCTGACAAGGGTTTGTCCAGCCAGTGAGGGGAACTTACCACCTCTCTAGACAGCTGACTTCACCGTTGCACAACTCTTACTGTAATTTTTTTTCCTAATATCCAGCTGGTACCTTCTCACCCTTAATTTAATCCCATT
This sequence comes from Gekko gecko, assembly GCA_029375565.1. Taxonomy (NCBI): domain Eukaryota; kingdom Metazoa; phylum Chordata; class Lepidosauria; order Squamata; family Gekkonidae; genus Gekko; species Gekko gecko. The sequence goes on along the minus strand of JAPDNY010000003.1, from coordinate 55,246,854 downwards.
ATTGCAAGTCCTATCCTCTGCTGCCAACAGGAACAGCTCCTTGTGTCAGGTAGTCCTGCTATGAGATGGATGGAAGGGAAGGAGGGAAGGATGGTCTGCAACTTTTCATGCTTGGAATGTAGGGAGGTGTGCAGGTTGCCTAGGAGATTCAGGATTCCATGGCCTGGGCAGTCTGTTATCTCACCAAACGTCCTTGGTCTCACAGTTCTTGTTTTCTCTGTCTGAGACAGCTTTGGGGCAGTTTGGTTATTTACTGCTTTAGTACTTTTGCACTTCTTCCCGCGCGCAGGCTTAGTGACCATTGGTAGATGGAGGAGGGGGCACTTCGAGCGGGTATAATTGTAGATGCTTCTTTAGACTTAGTCATCCCTGACAAAGAGATGTTACCGTGCCTTTAGAAGTGCTTTCAATAAACGCTATCTTCTTCATGAAGTCTGGTGTTTGACTGACTTTCTGAAGTGCCTGACACCCTGCCCTCCTCTGACAGCTCTTCAAATATTTAAAGTGAGGAGTCATGTCCCCCCTCAACCTTCTCTTCTCCAGACAAAACATTCCCAAGTCCCTCAGACTTTCCTCACAGGGCTTGGTCTCCAGACCCCCAATCATCCTTGTTGCTCTCCTCTGCACCCGCTCCATTCTGTCCACATCTTTTTTAAAGTGAGGCCTCCAGAACTGCACACAATACTCCAGGTGCAGTCTGACCAATGCAGTGAACAGTGGGACTATGATTTCTTGCAATTTGGATGTTAAGCCCCTGTTGATACACCTCAAAATCACATTAGCCTTTTTTGTCACCACATCACACTGGCTGCTCATATTTAACTTATGGTCGACCCGTACCCCAAAATCTTGTTCACACACACCGCTGCCCAGAAGTGTATCCCCCTTCCAGTATGCGTGTTCCTCATTTTAGTTACCCAGATGTAGAACTCAGCACTTATCCTTGTTAAATTGTATCTTGTTCACATCCACCCATCTTTCCAGTGTGTTCAGATCTTGTTGAATTCTATCTCTATTTTCTGATGTGTTTGCTGCTCCTCCCAACTTGGTGTCATCTGCAAATTTAATGCCCATCACTGTCTATAACCCCCCACGACCCTCCAAGTGGTTATAGAGAAGTTTGTGCAGCTCATGTTGGGAAGCAGGGGGAGCAAGAGGGATCACTGAAATGGCTTGCATCTATTTTGACCTAACAGCTGATGGGTGCAGCAGCCCTGTTGTTAGGCTGAAATGGATGCAAGCCATTTAACCTGTCTGTTTCACTTCCCTCACTTCCAAGCAGAGGGGGAGTGAAATGGAAGGGTTTAATGGCTCACAGCCATTTAAACCTAACAGCTGGGTGAGTCCACCCATCAGCTGTTAGGTTTAAATGATTGTGAGCCATTAAACCCCTCTGTTTTGCTCCCACCTTGCTTTGAAGTGGGGGAAGTGAAATGGACAGATTAAATGGCTCACAGCCATTTAACCCTTCCCAGGCAGTTCAGGCACTTTTATTTGGTTTGGTTCAGGGTTCAATTTGGGAACAAACTGGGATTTTCTGGTTTATGCCCATCCCTAGTCTGAATAACAATCAGGGACATGGACTTCACAAGATATTGGTATCATTTGTAGCTATTAAGGCTAACATTTCTAGATATTTCAGGGACCATAAGTGTAATCATCCCTTGCTAGACTTTTCAAATGGCATTTTATAAAAATGTAAGGTCAGAATAAGCAATGCAATCATCTTGATGAATAAGTCATAAGAAGAGAGCTCTCCATATCTTTTCCTATGGAAACCACTTCAGCAGTCTTTTGCATTGAATTTATATTCATGTTCCAGGCAGCTCATTGAAACCTAGTATAGCACTAACCAAGTTTCTAGTCAGACACCTGGAATCTGCCAGAGCTAAATACTAGTTACCTAAAAGCACTAGAAATGGTGTGGGAAGAACTGTTGTCTGTGAAAACCTAGTAGCCAGGGACACCACATTATTGCCCCAGGTTTTTTCAGTTCCTTTAGACCTTTGTTGATCTAAAAATGGCAAATGGCAAAACCTGAGCCTGGGAGGAATGGAGGAGGGGAGGTGATGTTGTAAGCTGCTTTTGGGCCCTCCAGAAAGAAAAGCAGGGTACAATTAAATCCTGAACATGTGTCGTCAGGGTGATATAAAACAATCCTAACCCCCTTAACTTCTCACAATCACATCCCTACTTTAGTCTCCTCAAAGGAAACATTTTCTTCCTGGAAAGGAAAACAAAAACAGAACAATAAAAAAACAGAACAATGCAGATGCTTTGAAACTTTTTCAGCTCACTTCTTCCCTTCTTTTCCAACCAGCATTATATGCATTATATGGCATCATAACATGCCCAAAGAGAGACTTCAGTCTCTCCCTGTCTTCCTACTGCTTAGCATTAAGAAAGCAATCAGAGAGTCACTAACCAGCTGTATTTTTTTTTTCTTGGCTCATATGCAATGGGAAGTGTGAGAAGGTAGGATATACAAGGATTTCGATAGAGAAAGCCTGAAACTAGCTGAAGCAGTGTTAAAGAGTGTCTCTTGACTGCCAGCACAGAGGTAATGGTAGCCAGATAGTAACTAGACCTCTGCTTTGGTAGAGTTATACAAGCATCAGCAGGCTTGGAAGTGGGGAGTTCAGAAACAAACTTTCCCAGTTCAACAAACCTGAGCCACTGGGAGGCCAAGCACAAACTCCGTGAAGTGTCCCATCTGCTACAGCTTGGGCCCGGGCATTTTTGGTTTGCTGCCCTGCTGCCTTGGAACAGCCTCCCAGAAGAGATGAGGTAGGCACCTACACTTAGGCAAGTCCATAGAACGATATATTTTAGAAACCTTCTAGGGCAGCTTGAAAATTATACATTTGGGCTCTGTCATAACCATGTGTTTTGATTATTTTAAAATATTGTTATTTTTGAATTGTATTTATTGTTGCTGCCCACCTTGGGTCCTGACTGTGTTGGAAGAAAGGCATGGTATGTAAACATCCTAAATAAACAAATAATAAACTGCCTCTGAAGCTCTGGCTTGGCCCAGATGCAGGCAACTATTCTCTTTCCTTTCCCATGCAAATTTGGCAGGTGGCTGCAAGGCATTTCTGTGAGGCCTGTGTTAGCCATTTGGAACTGCCATGGCAGTGTCTTTTACACAAAGGCAATTGGAAACGTATTTTCCATGGATGCAGACATCCTGACTGTCTCATCAGAAACTATGAGAACTACACAAATCCATGTTCTGAAATGGCTCCAAAGTTCCAAAGGCCCTGGTCACATGCTGAATTTGCCATGGGAGAGCCATGATTGAATGGCAGAGTTTCCAGGCGCGATCACACCACAACACTTGGGAAGCATAGCACTCCCGTGGCCAACCCATGGCTTCCTGCCAAAGATGCGGACTAAAAAACTACCTTCTCAAAGGTACTAGCAAACAGTTTGCCACGGGCTGCCTCCAGACCCCCTCGGTGTGATCGTGCCGGCGCACGGCTTTTCCCTCCAGCCCCTCGTTGTCGTGCAGGCGCAGAGGAAAGGAACCATGGCATGCCGCTGATGCATGGGATCACGTTCTGGCAGCTCTAATTGCAGTGCCACAAATAGCCCCACCTCCCCCCCGCGTTATCTGGCCCGTATGATCGGGGCCAAAGTTTAGTTTGGAAGGGAATCACCTCTTATATGATGGGGTCAAAAGACACAGACCTGATTACATAGCCTACATTAGACCTGCATCAGACTAAATAAAAACCATTTGAAAAAAAAATGGGTATAATTAGACATACAGACAAGCAGCAACAGTAAGGAGTCAAAACATAAGGAAATGCATGGATTAGAAAGCCAAGTCTCAAGACAGCATGGTGTGGTGCAATGAAGTGGATAATACTGCAGTAAGCACGAAAGGTATTAATGGAATGAATGAGCTGGTGCACTCTATTATATACTCTGACGTGATATATATATGATATGGTCTATACAACATAATAGCTCTCCAAAGTAATTCATATTCAGATAGAGTATGTATTTATGTAAGATATTAAAATTAATTGCTTGATAGATGAAGCAGGTAGAAGAATCCATTATAAAAGGATTTTTTTTAATCAAGTAGCATATAGGGTATGATTCATTCATTGTGCAATTGTGCTTTTCGAGGGCACATGTCTGTAATCCGCACAGAGGGAAATTTACACATCTCAAATAGGTCCAGTTCCTGGCAGCACCTAATTTTTAACAAACGTCTGATTCAGTATAAGGCAGCTTCGTGTGTTTACCTCACTTCAGAATGAAGATTTACCTTTGAATGTTCTGACGCATAAAAGATAACTGCCCCCCAAACTGAAGACATCTGGAATATGTTTGTAGTGTACCTCTTTCCCTACTGTGACAGTTTTCTACATGCAGGGAGAGCTAAAGTTTGCAGAATGGAGACAGTGCGTGTCGCAATCACTGAATGCTTCCTCTCTTCTTCGGAACTGGAATACAGCACTTTGAAGTTTATTACTTAATTTACCACCTGAGTCCTAGCTTCCATCCTGTACCTATGTATAATTAGCATCGAAGTCACGAGTAGCTTAGCCTGCTTAATTGTATTCCTTAATGGGGCTCTCCTCCTCATTATTCAGCAATCCTTCATTGGTCTCTCAATGTAGCATGGTAATTTCCTCCCTACAATTGTTTCTTTATATTTTAAACTGAGGAGAGCACACGCTGAAGCCTAGAAGTGATGTGACTCATCTTTATTTAATTGTGCTATAGAAAAATGGCTTCTATTTGTTTAGCATAGGCCGCTTGTGCTCAAGGGAATTCTGAGTGCTTTAGCAGCACCTTTGCAGTTAGCAGAGTGAGGGCAAATGGAAAGGCTGATCTAAACTTTTGTTTAAAAGCTGTACCGTAGCTTTAATCTCCAGAGCATTGCCTTAAAAGAGGCCTTTCATCAATGGCTGAAAATAGTCAACCGACCCAAGACATTCGTCCAGGGATACCTGAGTACACCTGGTTCATATTTGTTTGTTATTATATACCATGGCTGTGTACAAGCTGCGGTCTCTTGATCTGCATAGCTAAAAGCCAAGCCTTTTATCTTTTTTTTTTTATCTTATCTTTATGAGATCTTTTATCATGCATCCAGATTTGTATAGCTTCAGCAGAAATCAACAGAACTTTGGAAGCAAGGTTAAGGAATATCAGGGATAGAATGCAGCCTTGGCTTAGTTCCCTCTGTTGCAAGAAACTCTAATGGCAATTAAAAGGACATGCAAACTTCTACGCATCAAATCTGGTGTCTGATCATCTGAACATTATTTATGCATAGACACTCACTTGAGAAAAGCTTAGGATGAAACCAGTAGTCGAGTTGGGTTACTGACAACTGACTCACTGTAGCTAAACATTTGCCACAGAGATCCTGGACTGTCTACCTGCTGATTCTTTAGCTACATTTTGACAACCCCACCAGCCACTGAGCCAACAGCAGCTGCGGGTGGGGACTGCTTTGTATCCTTCGGAAGGAGGAAGAGACAGGGTTCCGGTGACATCCAGCATCATGGTGTTGTCATTTGGGGATGGAGGAGGCAAGAATTTAAGGAAGGCTCCACTTCCACACTTCCTCTTTCATTGCGTGCTCAGTAAGAGGATGGCCATGAGGACTAGGCCATGTCCGACCCAGGGGTCCATTGGCAGTGTCTTTCTCAGTGGTTCTGAAGCAGGCCAGGGGCAATTAGGGCCGTTTTATCCCCAGGGTTGGGGGTGCTGGTGCAAGGGGACTGGGGGTGGCAGTGGAGACCTTATCCTATTTGGACCTGCTACCTAGGCAGGGTAGCAGAGTCTTGAAGGAGTCATTGGCTGTGGAGTGGGCCGGGGGCCATTAGGGCTGGTTTTCTCCAGGGTAGGGGGGAGCCAGCACGAGAGAAATAGATGTGGTGGAGGGCAGCTAAGCCTATCTGGACCTGCTACTTGTCCTAGATGGCAGCATTCTGGTGGGCACTGGTGGCTTTTCCTGCCCAGAGTAGGGTTCCTCATGGGTGTATAAAGGCCCGGGTAAGGCTGCTGGGCCCAGGTAGGCTGCAGTCGACTAGTTGGGCCCGATGCTCGGGGGGGGGGGCATGTCCCAAAAGCAGTGGGGAGGTGACAGCAGCCTCAGCATGGTTTCAGCCAAGGGAGGAGCTGTGGCTCAGTGGTAGAGCATCTGCTTGGCATGCAGAAGGTTCTAGATTCAACCCTTGGCATCTCCAGATAAGGGGATCTTGTAACAAGTGATATGAAAGACCTCTTTCTGATACCCTGGAGAGCCACTCCAGTATGAGCAGACCATATTGACCTTGATGACCTGTTCAGAATAAGGCAGCTCCATGTTTTCAGGACCACCTGCCTGGGAGATGGCACCAGAGGATCATAGGCAGGGACTGAGTCTGCAAGCAGACAGCGCCAAAATTGGGGTGCCTGCACCATTAGGAAGATTAGTAAGTATAAAACAATAGGGTCACCATGTCTCCGCTGGCCACTGGGGGGGGAGAGGGCACAATGGAGGGGGTGGGATTGCCATATCCAGGCCTGGAGATTCCTGTAGATTTGGGGATGAAGCCTATGGAGGACAGAGTTTGGGGAGGTTAATCAACAGGATGTGATAACATAGAGTTCATGCTCCACAGCTGCCTTTTCCTCCAGGGGAATTGAATTGTCTGGAGATGAGCTGTAATTCTGGGAGATTTCTGGGCCCCTCCAGGGGAGGTAAATTTAGTGATGAGGCATGCCTGATCAGAATAAATAGTAGACTGCATACAATTTTATATTTTAAAAGGTGAAAGTAGAGGTAGAAATTCTCCCTATTTCTCTCAATCATGTCAACAATTATTAAAATACTATTTCTTGTGTTACAGCTGCACCATGATAGCAATTTATTTTCTGTCTTCCGGTGTTAGCTCTCTGGCATAAGGTTGTTTTGGAAATTGGTGGCAAAGCTGCATTGTTCATAAACACTGAATCTAAGTTCTTTTGCGAATGCCTGGCTTGCAAAATTACTGAGAGGAGGGGTAGGTGCGGGAAGCTCCTTCCAAAAGGTTGTCTTGGCAGGGGTTTGATGAGTTTGGGACTTTGCATTAGCCCAGAGGCTATGTTTTAGAACAAGCAAAAATAATAACAACACTAGGAGACTGTACCTTTCGACAGTCTAAAAGCTTGCTGTATCTGGCCAGATTTAGCCTGTGGCAAGGTTTATGGGTGGCATTAGGCTGCCTGGTGGGGTACAAAGTCCTAAGCAGAGGCTTGGCCTTGCCAGAGACAGGCTAGTGTGGGAAATGGGGAAGTGGATCTGGTGAGCACCATATGGCACCTTCCCTGTTGTGGGACAAGGGGTCTGTCAGACTCAGCCTTTGTGTTTCATGGCCCAGGGTGGGGAATGAGGACTGCCTTTGGGACTGCCTTGGCTAGGCTCCTCCCCTCTAAGTTTTTTGGCTTGGGGAAAGAGCTCCAGGGTGGCATTCCGTTTGCCATGCTGGCTGGTGGCAAGCCAGAGGTATGACTCACACCTGGGGCAAAGGTGGGCCGCCCGATATATGGCAAGGAGATGGTCTGGGACAACCCCTGGCCTTAACCTATTTTCACACTTGGGGGTTTGCCCTTGCTGCAAATGGTGAAAATGATTAATAAAATGGCCCTATGTTAAACCCAATCCCGTGTCTGTCTCTTTCTTCCAACTAGGGGGGCGGGGTTAAACTATATCCAGACTGCACTGAAATCTGGACCCCCACTAAATGGAAGCAAGACACTGGAATAGTTGAAATGCAGTGCTAAACCATTGCTAGGCACTCTGCAGTTGTGCATTCCCTCCTCTGTGTCCCACTCCTTCCATATATTTTTCAATTCAATTTCAATTCAGTTACAAATTTCCAGTTTAGAGCAAACCATAGTTTACTATGTTTACTACAAACTATGGTTTGTGCTTTCCCTCTTAGGTTGGAAATCATCCATAAACCATGATTAGAAATTATGGTTTGGAGGACAAGTGCAAACCATTGCTTAGAAGTAGCACTACTTTGCAGTAACTGATTAATCACTGACTGCATGGGAGGAAGGCTTGTGCAAGGAGTATCAAAACACAGAATGGCATTACATCAGAACCATGGCATTAAGAAGGAATGGTTAATGTAATATGAGGTATACTTTCTATTCAGCTTTCTGGGGTTCTTATACTTGGGACTGTTCTGTGTTGTCATTATCTCCTAACTTCACAGGTTTGCTTCACCCCAGACTCACTTAAAAATGCAGTCTACTTGGAATTGGAGGACATCAATGAACATAGCAAAATACATGATTATGGAACTGTATAAGAAAACATAGGCAATGTTGAGACTCTGACTGCAACACAACCAATGTGGGGAAAAACCCAATGGCTGCGGGGAGTGTTGCATCTTTCAGAGAAGTAATATTGGCGGGGGGGGGGTTGCCAATGCAAATAAGCAAATTTTAAAAAAGAAAAAGAAAACATAGGCAATGTTATGCTGTGGCTGCAGTCTGGGACATTTTGACTCCAACAGTCTTAAGCCTATGTAAAATGTTTCACAATCTGATAGACAGAAGATTTTACCTCCTAATTTTTAAAAGCTCATGCTGCTCCTTTTTCTCTGGGAAATCCTCATCTCTACAGATACGCGTTCCAAATGTTTGGAGGCCTAGGTCCAAACTTCACCCACCTTACCATGCTAGAAACTCTGGGCAGATAAGAGCTAATCCAACCTATCCTCACCACGTTCTGTAGTAGACTGCCACAACCTGGGACAAGATTAATTATTGTTTGACACAGTCAGACCACTCCAGGCCACTCCTGTCTAGTAAGAATGGGGTTTTGGGTTACCTAACATCCTCATTCAAAACCGATGTATGTGTTTGATTTTACAGCAAAATGGAGTTTTCATCCACTGCAGACCTCCCATGCTGAAAGTCCTCCGCTGTACTGAGAGATGTAATGATTCACTGGAGTGATGTAAGATTGTCACTGCATAGTCTGAATGATGTACAGAATCCAACCAGCAACCACATTCTACTCCAGAATTTTGGTAGAACGCAATGGGTATATTGCACCGTGTTTCATTTATTCCTGATCTTAACAATAAGTGTTGACTAATTATCATTTTATCAAAAGATAATGTACCAGAATGTATGATGTAGACATTAAATAAACTGTCCCAAGCTGGATAGTCCAGGATAGGTTGCAACTCAGAGGCAGGCAATGGCAATGGCAATTTGCCTTGATTCAGGTGCAACAATGGCCAAAAGGAGCTGGTTCTCTGTACCATCATAGTAAAGGTAAAGGTTCCCTTGCTCGAAAGCCAGTCGAATCCAACTCTAGGGTTGCGGTGCTCATCTCCGTTTCAAAGCTGAAGAGCCAGCGCTGTCCGAAGACGTTTCCGTGGTCATGTGGCCGGCATGACTAAACACCAAGGCACACGGAACGCTGTTACCTTCCCACCGAAGTGGTACCTATTTATCTACTTGCAATTTCTTGCTTTCGAACTGCTAGGTTGGCAGGAGCTGGAACTAGAGACGGGAACTCACTCTGTCTTGCGGCACCCGGGTCTCGAACTGCTGAACTACTGACCTTCCACAGACTGCAGTTCAGTGTCTTAACCACTTGAGCCACCGCAGCTCCTTCTGTACCATCATGCCAAGAGGTAAAAAGACACCTTGTGTGAGTGTCAAAATGCCTGTATGTATATTTAAGCAGGGCTGGATCACCCATAGGGTGAACTAGGCGCCCGCCTAGGGCGCCCCGGCCTGAGGGGCGCCAAATGGCACCCCACTCCCCCCCCGAAAACTGCCCCCCCGCCGTTCTAACCCGGCGCCCGCCGGCGCCGCCAGACCCCTCCCCTTCCCCAGCGGGGCCACAGAAGCCGGCGCCGGGAGGGAGGGGCGGAGCTAGACCCCCCGCGCCCCCTTCCCGGCTTTTCTGGGGGTCCCGCAGCCGCGGGGCCCGCAGAAAAGCCGGCGCCCGGAGGGAGGGGATGGAGGCTAGACCCCCCGCGCCCCCTTCCCGGCTTTTCTGGGGGTCCCGCAGCCGCGGGGCCCGCAGAAAAGCCGGCACCGGGAGGGAGGGGGCAGAGGCTAGACCCCCCGCGCCCCCTTCCCGGCTTTTCTGGGGGTCCCGCAGCCGCGGGGCCCGCAGAAAAGCCAGCGCCGGGAGGGAGGGGCGGAGGCTGGACCCCCCACGCCCCTTCCTGGCTTTTCTGGGGTCCCGCAGCTGCGGGCCAGCGCCGGAGGGAGGGGGCGGAGGCTGGACCCCCCGCCCCCTTCCCGGCTTTTCTGGGGGTTCCGCAGCCATGGGGCCTGCAGAAAAGCCGGCGCCGGGAGGGAGGGGGCGGAGGCTGGACCCCCCCCGCCTCCCTTCCCGGCTTTCCTGGGGGTCCCGCAGCTGCGGAGCCTCCAGGAAAGCCAGCGCCCCACCAACGCCACCGGTCTCCAGGTCCCACCGGGAGGTTGGCATCCCCAGTGGGGGGCGCCCCAGGCTGTCCTGCCTAGGGCGCCCAGACACCTGGAGCCGGCCCTGTATTTAAGCTGTGCCATTACCCTGTATTTCTTTCATAGCTTTTTAAAAAACTTTTATTTCCCCCTTTTTTCAGTACTCAAGTTGATTTAGTTCATGATTTTTTTACATGGGCAAATGCTAGGTAGTTATTACCAGTATAAATGGCATCAAAATTGGCTAGCAATGTATAACACTTATAAAGAGCAGTTGGTAATTGATCTGTGGATGACCTTAACCACATAATCACAATTAGCAACATTAGTAAGAGAGAACAAATCTTACTGAAATCAAGATACCAAGTTGTTTCCCCTGGTATTTTAAACACTGTTTTATATTCTCTTGATTGCCCTTGTGAATCTACTGTTTATGTCTTCTTCATTCTGATTAATTGCCCTTCTATGATATATTACTTTACATTTAGCCAAGAGCCAGCTGCTCTTAAACATACTTTTCCTGCGGCGAGTTAACAGTTTCTCCTTACACAAAGGACACGGTGCTTCTTTGAGTTTTCACTTGGATCCAATGTCAGTTTCAGGATTCTGCCAAGGATCTTAACATTCAACAATTCACCAGCACCGCCTTGAACTGAGCATGGTCAAAAAAGCATGAGAGGGTGCTGACTGCTGCTCCCTCTACTCCGTACTGCTATTGACTTCTTCATCATGCGGTAAGGGCACAAATAAACAATTCTGCAGCAGTAGGTAGTGTGCAGTAAGTTCTTCACTAGGGATGGGCATGATTTGGGAAAACATTGTTCGCTTCATGGTTTGGCTGGTTCACAAAACATGGACTGTCATGAATTTTTTGATGCTAAACACACTGGTTCAGTTTGTGAAGTTTGTGACATGGTAGAATGGCTCCCTGGTGTACTAATCAAACTCACAGGAGATATCTGGCTTGGCCACCAAGTTTGGTGATGATTGGATTTACAGGGACTGAATTAGGACCCCCCAAAGAAGGTGCCCCAGGAAAATGCTTTCCGGGGAAATGACAGGTGCAGGTTTAGGAGGTACAGGAGTATATAGAATACATCTGGCACAAGCTAGAGACATCAAACACATAGCAGACCCCTGTCTGACTCTCCTCTACAAGCCCTCCAAGTTATGTGCAGATTGGATTTACATGGTCAAAGTCATGCTCTCTCAAAAAGGTGCCCCATCCTCCATTGGAAAAATGGAGCAAAGAAACACACACAGCAAAAAAAAAAAAAAAGAAGCAAAAAAACCACACAGCAAAAAAAGCAAGGTCAATGAAGCCCAGCAGAACAGAATCAAATTCCCCAAGAATCTCTGCAGTAGAAGATGAAGATGAGGGCATTTTTGCAAGCCCAGTAGAACCACTGCCATGTGCCTAGCAGAGCCAGTGCCACTGTGACACTGCAAACCCAACAGGACTAAGGTCAAGACAGGAAAGTGCTTTAGAGGAAAATGTCAGGCACAGGTTCAAAAGTGTACAGAACGGACCCCCTTCAAGCTATGCACACCAAACACACAGGCAACTTCACCCTGCCACCCATTCTTATACAATCTCTCCAAGTTGGGGGGTGGATTACATTTCTGGGGTACCAGTTATGGAGTTATGTTCTCACTGGAAAAGAAAGCTGCAGTTACAGGAGTCTATAGAATGGCTCAGGGAAAAGCTACTGACACCAAACTCACAGTGGAGTTTCACCTAGGCAGATCCCCCACACACAGCTGGAAACAACTGGAAGTAAGGCAAGAATCCTTCGTACGCATGCACCTGCCCAAGTCCCCAAAGGCAGATTTGGAATGGCAGAAAGGCAGACATGAGAAGACTTTTGTAGGGACTCCCCAAAGTAACCCCACAACACCTTGGCAGGCACCCCGGCCCCACCAGACAAGCAAGGGAAGCATGCCCACAACTCTCACACACCCCTCCCCAGAGCTAAAACACATAGGTCCAGAGCACACCCATCAGCCAAGTAGCTATGTCCCTCTGCTCAGTGTAAGTAGAGAGAGAGGGCAGCTCAGAGCCCTGAGTCTACCTAACATCCCAAACCCCAGCAAGAGTTCACAATCAAAACATTGTTCCGCAGCTGAGATACCCACTTGCTAAGTCCTTCTGCTCAGTGAGCAGAGAGACAGAGTGTCTCAGAACCCTAAGTTCCCCAACACCCCCAAAGGAGTTCAAAATCAAAATGTGGATTCTCAACTGAGGAATCCACTTGCTAAACCCCTCTGCTTGCTGCGCCCTGAGTCCATTCACACCCCCAAACCCCCACAGGGGAGAGGAGTTCAGAATCAAAATGTGGGTCCTCAGCCAAGGAACCCACGAGCTAAGCCCTTCTGCTCAGCGTGAGCAGAGAGATGAGGTGGCTCAGATCCCTGAGTCAACCTAACACCCCCAAACCCCAGCAGCAGAGAGGAGTTAACAATCAGGAGGGAATGTGCTCTGCTAATCTGCTTCTCACATGTTCCCTGCCTCTGTGTAACTGCAAACAGCCAACAGAGGAGAGGGTGTGAAGCTGAGCCGAGCTGTATATATATATTGCTTCCTGGTCCCATAGAGCAGAATGGGAACTCTGTTATTGGCAGCCAGCAGTGCCTGTTAAGCTTTGGAGGGTTCCAGGGTTGGAGAATTCCACTCCCCCTTCCCTTGGAGTTTTGTAAATGGTTTAATTGAGTGGAGACAGTCTGGAAATGTAATCATTTACGAACCACCACAAACAGCATCAAAGTTCAAGGAATGTCGGGACTGGCTGCCCTTCCATGAAAATCGCCTTGTGAGGCATGAACTGGCCAAAATTCATGATGACCTTTACTTCATGAGCTGGTTCATGCCCATTCCTATTCTTAACAGTTTGGTCCTCTTTTTTAAACCCTAAAATTGTGTCTTCAGTATTTAGCAAGATTTGACCTGAAACTAACAAGATTATTTTCAAACAGTGTGTTGTATTCTACCACTGTATGCAGCTAAGAAAGGCATGCCCCTCAGGCACAAGAAGCCATCCTCCAACAACAGAGGATGTTCCACTACTAGTAGAACCTCTTATTTTGGAGGAACTCTCTTTTCTTCTACAGTAGAGCATATACCCATCAATTAAATGAGGGATAATGAACATGTGACACCCCCCTCCGCTAGTGCAGCAGAGTTCTAGATATTACTCTGTTGACTGTTAATCAGAGCAGTACTTCAAAGACTACAATGCAGGTACACCTGACTAGATCGTATCAAGCATCTGAGTCATTTTCACTGTTGATATACCAACTCAAATTCCAACCAAATTAAAATTAGGTAACCCTTTTTGAAATGCTGTTAATGTTTCGGAGGCAGCGGAGCAAAACAACCAGCAGAGTTGTCGTTTCGGGGGGTAGCCATGTTGGTCTGCAATAGAAGAGCTGAAGTCAAGTCCAGGAGCACCTGACTAACAAGATTTATGGGGTTAAAAGCTTTTGAGAGTCTGACAAAGGGAGTTTGACTCTCAAAAGTTTATACCCAAAAGTATTGTCGGTCTCTAAACTGCTATTGGATTTGAATCTAGCTCAGCAAAGTTGCAGAGAATCTTCCATCATTTTTGCATCTTCAGAGTCTACTCTCCTGCCCCCTCTCTAACAGCAAAACTGATTATTCTGCTGTAGCCAGCAAATAACCTCAATTACAACAGAAGTTACATGCACTTTATCTCCCCTTGACTAAAATGACCTTTGAATAACTAAGGTAAAACTTTTAATTAAAAATGTGAGCTGCTTTTTGGCTTGCTTGTAAAACAGAAAAGGTTTTTTTTGTATGCAGTTTTGCTGCATTTGAAGAACAAAAAGCATGTTAAAACTTACAACAGGTTCTAAAATATTCAGACTGATTTCACACAAAAGCTGCACCACTGTCACGCCTCCCTTTGCCCCGCTTCTATTGGTCAATTTCCCACTCGAAGCCACGCGGCCGCATTTTGACCCGTGGCTTCCTCTGATTCCCCCCCCGGTGGTTTCATGATCCTCAAAAAAACAGGAAATTGACCAATAGAAGCAGGGCAAAGGGAGGTGTGATGGCGGTGCAGCTCTTGTGTGAAATCGGTCTCATTCTTTTCTGTGGGTAATAAGAATTCACATATAGGTTTAATCTTCAGTTCACATTTTTCACATAAAATATGCTTGTGTGAAAAGTCTATTTCTTTGTTTCTACCTTGTTTATGTTATGCTGCTTTCATTTTGCTGGGTTCATTATGACAAACTGATTAATGAGTGAAACATGTCTGTTTCCCCTTGACAAGCAATAAACTGAACTGCTGGAGAAATGCATTTGTTTGTATTTATTGCTTATGAGCAGCATTGGTCTGAAGTTAAATGTATGCTGAAGTCATATAAATATAGATAGCCCTTGGACTGTGATTCATTGCACACAGTCCCCAAAGAAATTAATAAATTTGCTGCATGGATATGGGCACTTTCCTTATATATGCATGAATTATAAAGATGCAAAGTTGCCTTGGGGTGCTTCTTATGCTGACTCTTTACTGCAGGTTATGCAAGCAATTCTTATTTCAGCACATTTTTCTTTTTTTAAAGGACTGCTTCTTACTTCAGTGCATCATAGCACCACAGAAAATTAATGAGCATGTCTCATTTTAAAAATACTTCAGCTCTACCAGATCTCTGAAATGTCAAATATGTCTAATACTTGTGTTTGGCAAGACTGCTAGGCTTCAAGGCGATACAATGAATACTTGGCTATGAAACCCATAAACCTATTGCTGATTCCAAACACAATCACTCTGATCCAGCCAAGAGAGCATATGCGCAATGAAACTGGCTTCCATACACATAGCTAAATGAGGAAGTCACATATGCAAACAGATGCTGCGTGTGTGTCACCTTAATGGAGCAGCCAAGGCTATGTGAATGTACCTCTGTCAAAGAAATTACCATCAAACAGCCATTCAACTAGATTTCATTAACAAACAGATGTAATTGTTGCTTATTCAATAGGGTTTCAAATGCAAAGGATCGGAGCTGGGCCATGATATGAATGTGGGCTTCATATTTTAAACAAGGGACCTGCATCTATGCAAAGCATATTGCATTGGACTCAAGACACATCCACACAATAAAAAGTCCAATCGACCACTGCCTTGTCAGCTGAAGTACTTTGTTCAGCATGGTTCTTTAGATGCTTCCGAAGTAGCACTTGACAAGCTAGGCAGACCCCTTAAAAAAGCTAGAGGAGGGATCACGCTGCTATCCTTTGAACCATATTGGATCCAGTCCTGTTTCCTCCCTGATAATTCTGAATCCCTTACAGGTCCCCAAAAAACTCCTTTCATGTCACTGTGTTGCTGCACAGGAGCAGAAGTACGTGTATGATGCATGCTGGTATAATAATAATATCACTGACTATTCCTACACCAAGTCTTAGTGTCGATACAAGGGTCTGTCCTAGTTATAACATCACTCTACTCTCCCAGTTGTACTGGCTCATTGAGTCAGCAGTTGAAACTATAAGATGAATCCAGGCTAATATTTTCACCAGTGGAAGGATTTACACCCACAGAGCATGATTTCCCCACTTTTGCCCCTCTGACAGCAGCCTGAAATCCCCCCCCCCCATCTTATTCCTGGAGGGGGTCCCTCTTTTCCAAGAATAGGATTTCTGGGAGCATTTTGCTCTGCCAAGGGAGGAAGGAATCTGTGATCTGTGACCAGAAATCCTTCCACCTGTAGAAATGTCTAGTCTGGATCCAAGCTTTAAGTTGCTTTGAAGTCAACAGATAAACCAACTAAAAATTTTTAGATGCAGCATAGCAGAACTGTGGAATGGATTATATGCATTTTAAATTTAAAAAGTTCATTCCATAATGGAGAGGGCCCTGTCCAGATTTTAAAAACTACATGAAAAGTAGAACATATTTTAAAAACATGGCCAAATTGTCAAGTAATCATCATTAGCAAATGCGCCAACTTTAATGCTGGCATCAGAATCTGCCATTTCAATTTATTGAAGTTACATTTGCTAACAATGGCACTATTCTTTGTCAAATATATTTTAAGCAGGGCTCCAAAGGTCTATGATGTCTTTCCCCAGAGTTTTTGCTGCCTGTTATTGTGTTACATACACAGTTCTAGTAAACTCAGGAACCTAGCAGAACAGGACAATTTTCACGTAGCAGCCAGCTATTAATATGGAGATCAGATGCCCTCTGAAAAATGAACATTTAGCAACTGTTACCAAACAACAATCACTGAGAATACACTTTATCCCAATCTTTGAAATTAGAAATAAAACAGCAATCTCTTGATAAATGTTGGCTGCAATACATGCTGCGTTTATGCTAAAAAAATTATGACACACATTCTAATCTAATTAATGTTAGCAGGCAAACCTAAACCATCAATTTCATGAAACAATTGTCTAGGAAGCATAATAGTAACACAGCAAAAATAACTGTATTGGGTTGGCTCCAACCAGCTTTTCTATGGGTGAAAAAGGGAGGAGGAAGTCTCTTTTCAATGCAAAAAAGGATAAACTGGGGGTCATATGATGAAATGGACAAAACCAATATGGGATGAAGGCTGTAATAAGGAGACAAATTGGATAAGATTGACCAAAACTTCTGGAGAGATCCAACCCATTGTGCCCAGTTATAGTAAGACCTCAGTTCCTCATCCACCTGGATATTCTGTGGTATTTCAAATACACAGTAACACAAGCCCTGAATAGTCCCATAATTATTTCAGGTACATAAAGACCATTCTCAGGTTTTATTATTTCCTGACAAACTTTCCATTTCACTTCATAGCTTTGCCCTGTCTTACCCTCTCTCCACTCTCTGATATCTATACTTGAAGCATTTGACTTCCACCTTACAGTTTAAAATAGGGCCGAGTTCAGATTGGCAATTTGCCCTGCTATAGCCACATGTGAGCAATGTTTCACAAGCGGATTAACAGGGCCATTCACACAGGCACATCTGTCTGGCATTCCCCACTCATAGTCAACCCATCGTGTACCACTCCCGCATTTAAAAGATAGCTGGTGAAAGTGGTAGCAAATCCCAGAGAGCGTATTTATCCCACTTCATTCCACTTCCAGGAAGTGTGAATGCTAAGCCGAAAAGCCGGGAACAACCCGTGGTAATAATGTCCGCCGCATGTTTCCGCGCATAAGGTGCACTTGATTGCCCTGGAGAAGCAGCAGTGATATGATTGGATGTGCTCTGCTCTACTGCCCAATGTGGTGCCGGCACAATGGGATCCTCCCCAAATCGCCCTGATGTGCTTATGCATATGAGTGCATATGTGCACATAGCCGAATTACCAGGAAAAAGCTGTTTACAGCCGCGCCTCCGGGCCAGCAGTCTGAACGCTCCCTCGTGCCTCGTCCTGGTATGCTCCTGCATCAGTCTGCACAGTGTGACTGGGAAAACTTTTTTGCAATGACTCCCTCCCACTTCAAACTGCCAGTCTGAACTCAGCCCAGGTTTCTTTAAAATGATTGAGAGTACGTGACATTGGAGAGGCAAGGCTGAGAATGCTGCCTCCTCTTCCTTTCCATGACAGTGTGCTGGCCTCACCACTTGTATTTGCCCCAGTATAGGCACAGTGCCTACAAATGCTGAAGCTGAATTTTCATAGGCTCCATTCCCATGATCAGGAGTGTTCAAAAACTAGCGTCTGTTGATGAGGCATTTTACCAGTGTACTGAAGTATTTCAATAAAACACCCCACTACAAGAATATTGACACAGTCATCCATGCAATCACATCAAAGCTGCTATGTTGTAGTGTTTTATCTGGATGCTATTTTACGTGAAGAGGAGCAGATTATGTGAATGAACTGAAGGAAAAGAAAGCTGTATTTGATCCAATTTTGGAATTAATTTCAACATATGTCCTAGTTAAATTTAGGCATGCTGAGAATTGGGTGGTCTACATGCTCATCAGGCAAACATGACTTCTTTAAATTTCCTTGATGACACCCAAAGCAAGCTTCTGATCTATTCACTTTGATGCTCCATGCCAAAATTCTTTGCAAGAATGGTGCCATGCAAAACAGCTTTGCACCTGCACTGTAGCTCTTCCATTGCTGCAGTATTCAGCTACTTTTCCTGATCCACAAACTAAATAATCTCATTTACCTGAGAAAAGGCATATATTTCCAGGGCTCATGGTAACTTATATAATTAAAATGATTGACTTATGAAGAGTATAAAATTCTTCATGTCTGCAGAGTTGAATATATCTTTCAAATAACCTTCAGTGGCTAGATAACGTTACCTGTATTTTGTGCTTGTGTAATCAGTGATATCTATTTGAGAAGAGATCACAAGCACTTACTGCACAATAAATTAGGTTCATGGGTAGATACTGATGACATATTAAGTAGTGAGTCTCAACTCAAAAAACTCCCTAGTCGTTGTTGTTGTTTTAATGCAATGTGTCCTTTCAAAACGTAAAGGCAGCAGCAGAGAGGGGGTGGCGGCAGCAGCAGCAGCAGCAAGAAAGCCTAATTACAATATAATCTCACAAACAAATGCATCTGAACTGCTCGTTGTATGATCAAGTCCCTGTTTGCTAATGGCAAGCAGGATGTGAGCCCAATCAGCAGGTATCCAAGCACAACTAGAATCCAGGAGTAGTGCATGGCAGCACAGAGAGGAAAGTCAGAAAAATAAAGATACAAATGGAGGAATTCCATGACACCAGCCTTCAGATGTGTGAGCTGTCTTCTTCAGGACTGATAAGATTCAAGAACTTGATCTTTGCCCTTGATGCCAATTAAGTGGTCTTCTTTCCTCTAACCAGAAGCAATCCAGTGTGAAGGATTGTTCTGGTCTAGACAAGGGGGATTTGCCCCTTGAAGTTCATAGTAGGGTAAGTAACTTCTCTTTCCTCTTCTTTAAGCTGCAAGTTTTATTGCAGTTTAAAAGGTCCATGTAGGACTGAGTTTAGAAAATGTATCTCTTACTGCACCTGTTTTCCACCCCTATTTCTACCCAAGCTAGATCCCAAAGCTGAAGGCATTAAATAGCACGGTCCAGTTTGGTGTAGTGGTTAAATGCATGGACTCTAATCTGGGAGAACTGGGTTTGATTCCCCACTCTTCTACTTGCACCTTCTGGATGACCTTGGGCAAGCCTTAGTTCTGGCACAGCTGTTCTTGAAAAAGAGCAGTTTCTATCAGAGCTCTCTCAGCCCTACCTACTTCACAGGATGTCTGTTGGAGGGGAAGGGAAAGGAGTTTGTAAGCCACTCTGAGACTCCTTTGGCTAGTGAAGGGTGGGGTATAAATCCAATCTCTTCTCTGCTTCATGTTGCTAGTTGACGGTGCATACCTGCCCACTGCTTTCAATGTTTTGTGATAGAATGAGGGAAATGGATGTGTGCAGCTCTCTTCCCCCACCAGCCCACGGGATTTGGTGGCAACTCTGGGGAGACAGGGTTCTTTTTTCCTTTAAAAAAACAAAACAAACAGTTTTATTGTATACATTGGGGCGTGAGGGATCCACTCAAACCTTTTCCTGGGCTATGAGTCTAGTGGTGCCTTTAAAATGAACAAAATTTAATTCTGGGTATAAGCTTACGCGTGACAGCTTTTACCCAGAATTAAACTTTGTTGGTCTTAGAGTTGCCCCTGGACTCAGACTTTGTTCTTTTGCTTCAGACCAACATGGCTACCCACCTGGATCTCTTTTCCTGGGCTATTTTGGCATATGGGAAGCCCTCGACAAATAATATAGTGTGTTTGTATTACAGGATTTTGAAGTCTAGCTCATCTATGATGATGTAGTTTGTGCTGTACAGAGAGTGGCAAGTATTGAAAATGTGAAGCTAAGCTGACAAACACCTATTTAATGTCCTTGAATGAGACATTTCTTTCTTTCAATTTTATTTTTTAATGACTGGATATTTGTTGCAATGGTAGGAAGGCTACCATTTGCTCCAACACATTACTACTTACAACAATACACATCGCCTGAAGCCAAAGTATCTCAGCCAAAATCAATGTATTTTAACTCAGAACAGTAAACTACATTACTAAAACCAATATATGCCCCCTAAAAACCAATACATTTTTACTGGAGCCAATTCAGAGATACTGGAGTAATTTGAAACCCAGTTTATTAAAGAAATATAGTTAGTGTGATTTGCTCCTCGGCACGTTCATGGTGGCAAATTGGTAGAAAATGAGAAACCATTTGGACAATGCTAGGCAGAGAAAGGAAACTTCTGGTTCTTTGCTGATGTTGCTGTATACATCAACAATTCTGTACTATCTGAATTACTTTATTTTCCTCTTTACCAATAAGTAAAATGACTGCTTATTAAGAAAATGAGGATTGTAGTGCAATTTACATAAATGAAAAATGATGCAGATGTTCTTTTCAATTATCCACTCTGATGTTTCACCGAAGATCCTGGTCTAAATCCGCACTCCTCAGATGCTGCCTAGTCAGATCACTGTGACTCTTGGAGGAATAATAGAGGAGGTTTATCCAGTCAAGCTTTCCTGGTAACAGCACAAGCCTGTAACATATTGCAAAGAGACTGAATATTATATCTGGAGAGTAAAAAGAGCTCTTGCGGAGACAAGCACACCATTGTGTGGCATTCTGGGGGCCTCTGAGACCTATCTGATGCTCTAATCATGGGGGGAAACGTAGGAGTTCTCATGCGTCCCAGACCCTAATTAACCTCAGTTCTTCCCACTGATCTTCAAAAGCCACACCCAAACTGCGTTCAGATGTGCCATTTGGTACGGAGGGGAAGTGAGCCTATTTCCCCTGGTGGAAATTGACATGGCATTGCAGGCTCAGCCCATCACTGCATGATCAGATGGCACGTGCAAGTGAGTGTTTTTTTTTGTCTTTTGTTTCCCATGCACATAAACAAGGAATCACACCTCCATATGGAGGGTTCCCCATGGAGTATGAGGTTATCTGCATACTGCTAAGTGAGGGGGAAAATGGCATCAAGTCAGAATGGAATGAGCAGATCATTCCGACAGCTTGTGTGCATGCTTGAGTGATCAGACAGGGGGAAGTCCATCCATGGCCCACTGGCAAGCATTAGGACTGGACTTTCCCCAGTGTCTTTTAACTCCCCTTCCATGGCGGGGTGGCACAGGGTGCCGATGGCTGTAGGACCTTTCCCAGAGGTTGCTGTCTGATTGTGCCCTTTAGATCTGTCAGACATTCATAGCTGAGTTAGCTCTAAAGGCATGTCTGACTGCAGCCCCACAGTGGTTTCTACAAAGTACTACACAAATTATTCATGTAAGTGTGGGACCACTGTAACCATATTTATGGCAGTATTTGCAAAATGATCAGAACATTTCTTGGGAGTCTTATGTTCTCTTCAGTTCGGCCTCCAAACTGTACCAAGACCAACAATTTCCTGCTTCTTCTTGTGCAGAGAAATTAAACAACTAAATGTTCTCGTGAGCATTTCTAGTTACCACCCCCCCCCAGGCAGTTACATTCTTCCCCATTAGAGGAGGGATCCAAAAGTGCTGCACTCACTCAACAGAGACTACCTCAAGGAAGCTGTCTCAGCTAAGGGCAATGGAGATTGTCAGGAATACCCTCCTCCTGCATCTTCTGTCTATGGTGCTGGCAACTATAGATACAGAGAAGCTTTAGATATTGGGAACAGAATCCTAACATAGCATTAGTTTCATATCTGCTGCACCTAGGATAGGTTAATAGGGTTGAAGTTCCATATAGGAAAATATTTACCATTTACAGTGCATAGACTATACAACTGCACAGACTATACAATTGTAGAGACACAATAGCAAAGCCTCAGGTTTTAGTACACACAGCACGCTGTCTTTTTTCTCAAGACTTTTTCCTCTAGGCTACATAAATGAATTATTCCTATACAAACAGATAATGCGCTTATCAGTCCATTTCAATTAGCTATATTCATATTCTAGTCATTACTGGTAAACATTTGAGATGCCAAAGTGAAAATCCAATATTGTCCAATGAAGGGGGGGGAACTTACCTTATAA
The DNA here is from genome assembly GCA_029375565.1 of Gekko gecko. Classification (NCBI taxonomy): domain Eukaryota; kingdom Metazoa; phylum Chordata; class Lepidosauria; order Squamata; family Gekkonidae; genus Gekko; species Gekko gecko. The sequence continues at coordinate 55,224,384 of JAPDNY010000003.1, read as the reverse complement.
ACATGCAATTAATATGAAAAAACAAATTAAACTATTTTTTCTGAACCCATATTGTCCAATTGTTTTTTTCCTCCATCTATTCATGTTATGATTGTACCATTTACAAAATGTAAAAAGTAGCCTATGTAGCCAAGGGGTCGAGTGGGGTTCAAGAGGGCTTTTCTGCGCAGGTAATAGGGTAGCACAGGTAATAGGGTTTTACAAACTTGCTTGGATAAATGATTAAGAACTGTGGTCTATACTGTTGTATTTAGCTTACTGTAAGTAGGATCCTATTTATGTAATTTCTCTACCTCTTAATGTGTCATGTAAATACTTATGTTCAAGGTTCCCATTTACGTGTGCATTTAAACAAATGAGCACGGATTTTCACCCTTCCGCTCATGGCTTTTCAACTTAAGCACACGGGTGCTTCCTCTCAGGTGGCCCTGTCTTCCCACTCAGCTGGAACCTGCAGGTGGGACCTATAAAAGTAGGTGCTGGAGCCTGTCTGCCTGTGCCAGCCAGGTGGCATGAGATGTGGGAACTGACCTCCACTTGCTCCTCTGACACTGCAGCCACCCATGGCTAGAACTGGACCAACTGCTGCAGCCATACTCTCCAAAGCCTCTCAAAGGTAAACGGTGAGGACAGGCTCAAGCTGGGGGGGATGGAGTTTACAAAGGAGCCCTGGCCCTGGGTTGCATTGCCAGAAAAATGCTGTCAGTGGGGGGAAGGGGAATGCCGCCTCTGCCAGGCAGCCACAGCACAGACCTCCAACATGCCTGTTATGTATTGGGACTGAAACATTGCAGGACAGTGCTGCCAGAGACAGGGTGAGGTTGGATCCGAAGAACAGCAGACCAACAGGATTCTGGCTGTGACCAATCAAGGTGTAGGATGGTGTTGCCAGAGACAGGGCGAGCTTGGAGCCGAATAACAGTAGACCAACAGGATTCTGGCAGTAACCAATTTAGATGTAAAGCTTTGTAAATAGCATATCATTGGGAGTGGGGTGTATTGGGGTGTGGCCATTGCATGCAATATAACCAAGCTGAGGCTCTGGTCTAGTCTTGTTCTTGCTGAAATCACTGAATAAAGTAGAGCTGATTACTAGATTGGAGTCTGTTCACCCATGGAAACCACTATTTAACAATGCCTGTTGAGGGGAGGGGAGGAGGCATGCGGCCTGGGCCCAGTGGCCACGGACCTCCAACAGGCTTGTTGGTGGGGAGGGGCATGTGATCTGGGCCCAGCAGACACAGCACAGACTTCCAAGATGCCCGTTGAAGGGAAGGGGCATGCAGCCTGGGCCTGGTGCTCATGGACCTCCAACAGGCCCATCGGTGGTGGACTTCCAGTTTCCAGTGAGAGATACTAACCATCTGAGGCTGTGCACTCTTTGTGCTATATGCTTTATCTCAATTTATCCTTTTTACTTTTATACTTATCATACCTTTATACTTTTATCCTTCCCCTTTGAAGCCCCCTCTGTGGGTACTTTGTCTTCCTGTGGCCTTTTATTGAGCTCTTATAACTCCTTCCTATTTTCCTAGCTTATTGATGCCTCCTATTTTTTGACTAGGGTAATTTACCAGTGGTAACAGTCTCTTTTCCCACTCTCCTCCTTGTTAATCCAGGAGGGGGGGGATCTTACAAAGACACTATATTTTTTTACTTTATATTAATTCTATCTTTTATTAGCTTCTACTCATTTTATTCATACCAATCTTATAAATCCTATAAATCTATTTTTTACACTTTACTCATAATTATTTCCATTTAATTATTTTTACTTATCTATTGAATTACCTATTTACTGCCGAAGTGACAGGAGCAATAGGGTAGAAGCGGCAGGAACGCTGCAGGGCTGAATTCTACCCCTGGAGCGATGTCTTTGTTTCTGCATATATTTTTGTTTTATATTTTCTTTCATTTTCGCACTTGTTTTATATTTTATTTTAAAGTTTGCATATTTCTTTGTTCATTTCCCCATCTATTTGTGTGCATTTACTCCACAGCTTGACCCAGTTTCTTCTTTCGTTGCTGCTTTCCCCTTTAAATTTTAACTCTTGTCTCGGCTGCAGAATATTTCCCCTTGCCTGACCTGATTTATTGCCCTCAGCTGCACGATCTCTCTTTTTCTTCACCTTAGTCTCCACAATACAAACCCACCGCCCCTTCCCCCTGTCCCTTTTTTGGGTGTGGTTGAGTGGAGAATAGGTTGAGTGGGCTCTATCACATTTGCCCAAGCAAGGAACTCCTCCTTTGTTTCTCTTAAGAGTTTTTGATATTTAATTTTGATTCGCCCCCCCCCTTCCCTTCCCTTCCTTTCCTTCTGCATTGGAGATTTGATGTTGAGGTCTCCCTCCCTCCATTTGGTTGTGGTTGGAGTAAAGAATAGCTTAAAGGCTTTTGGGGGCTTAAAAACTTTTAGGAGGGTTTCATTTGATTACTATCTTACTTTCAATTAGGTTCCACCTCCCCAATTTACTTAGATACTTTATCTCAATTTCCAACTAAAGGAAGATAAAAACTAAACAGCTGAGTGGGGAGGGGGGTACTTAGTAGCTAGGAAAAACCCATGAGTCATTTAGAGTGCCCGAGCAGGAGAAATTACTTGAAAGTATAGGCTATGCAAATTGATCTACAAGCACCTGAGAAGGGCTACATTTCATAAGCCTAGCCTTTTCCCCAACCTCGCAAGGATCTCTGGGAGTTGCAGTTCCATGAAAGCTTGTTGGAGGCAGGGTGGTTCTCTGTTAAAGGAGTGTGCTTTGGTTTTGTTGTTAATTTCTGTTCATCTTTTATATCTGATTTGTTTGGTGTAGTGGTTAAGTGTGCAGACTCTGATCTGGGAGAACCAGGTTTGATTCCCCACTCCTCCACTTGCACCTGTTGGATGACCTTGGGCAAGCTATAGTTCTGGCACAGCTGTTCTTGAAAAAGAGCAGTTTCTGTCAGAGCTCTCTCAGCCCCACCTACCTCACAGGGTGTCTATTGTGGGGAGGGGAAGGGAAAGGAGTTTGTAAGCCGCTCTGAGACTCCTCTGGGTAGTGAAGGGCAGGGTATAACTCCAATCTCCTCCTCCTCCTCTTCTTCGTAAAACAGTGGGGCATGACTTTTTATATAAATGCCTCTTTTCCCTTTTAAAGCTAAAAATAATGCTGGTGGAAGTACAGCAAGATTTTTTAAAAAGTAAATCCATGTAAAACATTTCATGTTGGAAGGTGCAGAGCTGGCAGACAGCACAGCACCATTAAATGAATTAATCACATTTGTTCACTGAAAATACAGAGTGAGGCAGTCTCCTAGGTCCTCTTAGAGTATTCCCCAACGTTGTGAGAATAACAAGAGACCTTTTTCTCTTTTGTTCTACCTGTTCTGTTCTGTTCTTTTATTTCTGTTTTGTTTGAATTTGTTCTCTGTTTGCTCTCAATTTGTTTTAATGTTGAAACCAACAGGGGCATCTATTCATTTACTTTTCCCATAGGGGTATTAATTTTTAATTTTAATAATCTCAATAATCCTAACAATGATTCTAAATAATGAATTATCTAACTAGATGTTTTACATATTTACATAGGGGACACAGAAATCATTTCATAAGGGTTAGAGAGGTTGGGTCTTTCTTTCTCTCCATTCTCCCCATCCATTTGCTTTCTTTTCACCTCTCCCCATCCCTCGCTTCCTCTCTCCCCATCTATTTGCTTTCTTTTCACCTCTCCCCATTTATTTCCTGCCTGCCTGCCTGCCTGCCTGTTGGTCTTTGTCTTTCTTTTTCTGTGTGTTTCTCTCTCTCTCTTTGGCAATTAAGGGAAGAGAGATTATATTTGAATAGTTTCTGTAAGCAAACTATTTCTCTTTCTTTCTTTCTTTCTTTCTTTCTTTCTTTCTTTCTTTCTTTCTTTCTTTCTTTCTTTCTTTCTTTCTTTCTTTCTTTCTTTCTTTCTTTCTCTCTCTCTCTCTCTCTCTCTCTCTCTCTCTCTCTCTCTCTCTCTCTCTCTCTCTCTCTCTCTCTGCTTTATTTCTACCCTCCCTCCCTTCTTTCCTTTTTTAAAAATGTAGGCTCACTCACAACTTTAATCCTAGTAGGTCTTTTGGCTCACTAAGTAGAATTTTGGCTCATGAGACTCCACAGCTTAGAGAGAACATTGCTTTATGCTATGCTTCCGTTCTTTCCAGACTTCTAAAATTCTAATGCATTGGTTGCTGAATCTCCCTTTTTTGTGATTGTACTGACTTACTATGGCTGTGGTCACACACACTAAATAATCCACTTTCAATGCACTCTCCAACTGGATTTTGCCAGTTCACACGGTATAATCCAGTTGGAAGGTACACTGAAAGTAGATTGAAAGTGGATCATTTAGTGTGTATGATCACAGCCCCAGTGTAATCTGCCTTGAGTTCCTTTGAAAAAGGTGAACTATAATGTAAGTAGTAGCTAGATAGTGTAAGATTTAAACCAGATACTGTTGTGAAAATTTCTTTGTAACTGAATTTTGGCTTTATGGGTTAGTTGGGCTAGTTTTCAAAGTAAACTGGTACATTAGGAATTTTCAGAGGGTTTTTTTTTTGGGGGGGGGGAGTATTTCCTAAATTTACCACTCTGCTGTCTGTTCCTTCAGTTGCTGTATGCCCTTCGTCACTGCTAAACAGCATATTTGTATTAATAAAGCAAGTCAATGTGATCGTACACTATTTTTTTGTTGTGTGATGCTTTACCTCTTTTTATGTATGTGCACTTGGGTGTACTGAATCTTTATGCATTTAGAGAACCTGGGTCCCCTACTCACCTGTGGGTGGGGAGAGCCAGTAGAGGTGACAGTGGCCATGGCCATGTCCAGCGAGGTGGGATGGGCAGTGCAAGCAGCTGGGGGCCAGGTGACTGCAAGGGTGTGAAAACTCAGCCCACCCCTCCCAGAATGGCCTATGATGGGGCCTGATCCGGGTCAGGTGTAGTTATTAAGAGTGGTGAACTCTAATCTAGAGAACTGGGTTTGATTCCCCACTCCTCCTCATGAAGCCAGCTGGGTGACCTTCAGTCAATCGCAGCCGTCCTGGAGCTCTATCCGTCCCACCTACCTCACAGGATGTCTGTTGTGGGGAGAGGAAGGGAAGGTGATTGTAAGTCACTCTGTGACTCCTTCAGGTAGTGAAAAAGAGGGTATAAGAACCTACTTCTTCTTCTTCTTCTCCCTCTCTCCCTCCCTCCCTCCACAGAGAAAAGTAGCATGTCAGAAAGAAGGCTAGGCAACAACCTTCATTGACATTTAGTTTTCTGTTGAAAATGGTGGTTTTTGTGCTTGCCTTCAGAAGCATTAAATCATGTGAGCTCTACCTTGCCGTCTGAGGTATACAAGCGTAATTTCTTGACCAACTTTACCTTTGATGAATAGCATCTCAGTCATATCTGGACTGAGCTTCTATTCATTTAGACTTTCCTAACAAGGCTACTGCTCCTGTGTTACTTACATTCATCGCACGTATGCAGCACTCATATCCCCTGCTGGTTGAGATTATGCAGAATGTTAAAAAATCAGCAAGGAATTGGGGCTTCTAATTTATATTATGATTCCACTAATCTCGACAGCATGTGCTGCTGGCCAAGGACCTTGAGTAAACAAAGATCCTAACTGAAGTGATCATTGTCATCAAATCAACAGATGGTTTAAAAAGGAAGAAATGGTTTGTGGAGTGAAAATGGAGGGGAAAAATCCCTGAAAGAATTTTTGATGAGTTCTTCCTGCTGGTCAGTGTATTGGTATATGGCTGCATGAGTCACTGAGCAGCTCTCTTAGCAGATGAAGCTGCTTCTGTAAAAGTAGCCAATGCAGTAAGTTGTTCCATGGCCAGGAGGACACTGGCAGGAAAGCACAAAACCAGGTGCTCGGTTTCTGACACAAAGGGCCAGCTTGCGTCCTTGTTATCCCAAAGGCTGCAGCCAGAAAATGCAGTTGACCTACAGTAGTGGTCTTTCCTGTTATCATAACATATACAGTAACAAATAAAACTACAGCCAGGGCATAGCCCAGAAAAGTTAGCACAGAAAACCAAAAGCTTGGTGGCTTCCTCAAAATGCAACCAGTGTGGCCATGTTTGACTTGCAGATGGGCTCTGGAGAAGAGAATCGTACCCCACTTTTCTCTACCCTAAGGAGTACCAAAGTGGCTTACAGTCACCTTCCCTTCCTCTCCGCACAACAGGCACCTTGTGAGGTGGGTGGGGCTGAGAGAGTTCTGAGAGAACTGTGACTGACCCGAGGTCACCCAGCAAGCTTCATGTGGAAGAGTGAGGAATCAAATACGGTTCTCCAGATTAGAGTACGCCACTCTTAACCACTACATCATTCTGGAGGAAAGTAAAAGGAACAAGAAAATGCTTAGTCCTATATCTTGAAGATGTTGGAAATGTCTGCAGCAGGAAAATTGAGATAGAGGTGGAATATGAAAGCTGGTGGGCACTGGATACATAATCATGGCTGTGGGCTGTGACCAAAGTCAAGAAGCACCTTTCATATTGTTACTGGATCTGCCTAGCAGAACTAATCTCCACAAGAGAGCTAGTGTAGTGATTACACTACAATCTGGGAGACTCGTGTTCAAATCCCCACACTGCCATGAAAGCTTGCTTGATGACCTGGGGGCAGTCACATACTCTCAGCCTAACCTACCTAGACTTGTTGGGAGGATAAAATGGAGGAGAGGAGAATGATGTAAACTGCTTTGGGTCTCCAATGGGAAGACAGAGCATAAATGAAGTAAATAAATAATCAACACAAAAATACCATTCAATGAGTATTACTTAAAATGTCCATGGAATGCAATCCCTTGCAATAGGATCAAGCTGCCAGAGGTTTTTGTTAAAAATGCACTTGATGCACCAGTTCAACATTCTTTTTGTAATGGTGGATGGTACAACTGAATCAGGTCACACAAGTACAGCGAATTATCCCACAATCTGCCACTACCTTTGTGTTTCTAATGTTCTTATAAATGAATAGAACTGTAGAGGCACAAAGATTGTATACAATGCACATTTTACTCACTTATTCTCTTTTATGCAAGAATATTGCATATTCCTAATGAAAAGGGTTTTGCATGCTTAGCATAGCAAAAGGTTGTAGCTCCAGAGACTTCTACTGGAACATGAATATAAAATAGTTGCATAGACCTAGACGAGGAAAGAAACCCTTACAATGTATGACAGAATCCTCAGCTTTGTGTTTTTTGTTTTTAAAGTTGAGGGATTCCTGTCTTTTATTTAACATCTACCTGCACCCCCTCACCCAGTAAGTCTGGGGTGGGTGGGCTGGGTTGTCATCAATATGTGGATAACACCCAGCTCTATCTATTGATAGATGACCGGCCAGATACCATCCCAGAAATTTTGGACAGGGCATTAGAGGCCGTGGCTGGATGGCTGCAGCAGAGCCGGCTAAAGTTGAATCCATCGAGGATGGAGGTCCTGCACCTGAGTCATGGGGGACTGGGTTCAGGAATCAGGGATCAGGCTCCCAGTCTTTGGTGGGGGTCCATTGGTGCCAGCACCATGGGTAAGGAGGCTCAGGGTGATGCTGGATCCCTCACTTACTATGGAGGCCCAGGTCACTTCAGCTGCCAGATTGGCCATTTATCACATCCGGCTAGTCAGGCAGTTGGTTCCCTATCTCACCTCTTGGGACTTAGCTACAGTGCTCCATGCAATGGTCACTTCCATGTGAATTACTGCAACTCGCTCTATGCAGGGCTACTCTTGGGCCTGATCCAGAAATTGCAGCTAGTGCAGAATGCAGTGGCACACAGCCAGTGTTGCACCAACTGCACTGGCTTCCAATCGAATACCAGATCCAGTTCAAGGTTATGGTCTTGAATCTGAAAGCCCTATGTGACCTGGGGCCATCATACCTATGGGACCACTTCTCCCCATATGAGCCCCCAAGAGCTTAACACTCTTCTGATCAACACCTCCTGGTGATCCCCAGCCTGAGGGACGTCCGTTTGCCTTGCCCCAACCTGGTGGAAAATGCTCCCACCCAAGATCAAGGCCCAGCAGGACTTATTACAGTTCCGCAGGTCCTGTAAAATGAAGCTGTTACACCAGACATTCAACCATTCTGGCCTCAACTATTTATGGCCCCTTCCCAGTGCCTTGCTGTTTTAGATAATACTATTGGGCACTAGAGTTTTCGGAGGTACCTACGAGGCACTGGGTTTCTTGTTATTGTTTATCGTGCCATCTACTATTTCATTGCTTTCATTGCTTTTATTGTTTTATGGATTTTATGTGGGATAGGGGAGGGTATAAATTAAATAAATAATTATTACTCCAAAGACCACATTTAAAAACAAACAAACCTGCAGCCTACACCAATCCAAGCTGTTACTTGTTGGGGTCTTTTTGACTTTCCCACTTGAATGCACGGTAAGTCAATTCTTTGTTTTCCCTTCTGTTCTCAGCTGATCCATCTTATCTGTTCTGCTTATGGTCAGGAGGTTTACAGTGTTATCCCATGCATGTTCACACAGAATTAAATCCCACAATGGGCCTTCTTACTAAATAGAGGTGCACAGTAATGCAGTGTTAATTAATCTTTTTTGGTAGCATGCAGATAGCCCGAGGATCTTTTAGACAAGAACCCAACTTGCTATCTGCTACACCTCTTACCTCTCCCTACCTTTGTCACATCATTAAATATAGCCAGTTTGAAAAATGCCTGGAGTCCCATGGGCCAATCAATATAAAGAGCAAGATACATTCACTTCCTGAAGGCAAACAAAGAAGAAAATTTTATTTGCCTAGAGAACCTGATAGTTATATAATTCCTTCATTTACAGTCTTATTGGGTGAATAATGACTTTGAGACTATCTTGGAAAGATCAGTTTTACATCTATATTAGTTTCTACACTCTTGCTAATTTAGAAACTCATCAATCATACCATTCCCTTGCAGACAAAATCTGCATAATAGCAGATTTAACTGCAGATTTCAGCAACTAAGGCCAAGATGCAAATGGAAGCTGGTGTTTTACTTATCCCTGTGGCAGAATTAGATGCCAAGGGTGAATTCACCAAACTGTTCCTTCACAATCTGCCAATCAAAGATCTCCCTAAGTTCTGAATTACCTTTGAAAAGTACATAAACCCTCTCTTGTCACAAGGACTATGTAGGACTGATTCCCTCCATGAATGGGGTCAGAATCCAAATATCAAGGTGCTTTCAGGACAAACAAGCACTGCCACTTGACACTGGAGCATGCCGACTGCCACATGGCAATGATGGATAAGGCATCATGTCACCCAGTCAGAGGGGACAAAAAAGAGATATGACAGTGGAATCCAATGTGCATTGTTACTTTTTGTGCCAGTTGATCAATGCCAGTTTATTCAGGAATACAATGATAGATGAATGGACCCTCCAAGTTGAAAGGCAGTATATCACTCAATATCAGATGCCTGTGAGAAATAACAGGTCCTGCTTATACACTTCTGTAATGCATTTCACTGGCAACAGTTCAAAACAGAGTGCTGGATTAGATGGCGACAAAATGACCACTGCTACAAACTGAGTACAATGCAAATGACTGTGTGAGATTAAAACACCAAACCATTCTTTCAGCTCAACATTTGCTTGCTTCCACACAACATCCATTTTGTAGAATATAATAATGATTCAAGGGACTTACCCTAAGATGACAATTCCCAAATCATGTCTCCTGCCAACCCACATTTCCTGAAGTGCCACAGAACTCCACACGCTGAAGTGTTGTGTATCCCACCAACTACCTAAATTTCCTTGTGTGCTGAGCCAAAAACGAACTGCGGCATCTTCTCAAAGGCAGGCTGCACACACCACTTCTGCATTCAACTTATAACTTGGAGAATTCAGTGAGATCAACACCTATTACCCTGCTAAATGGGATTTTCATGTTCAGAAGTAGTTTCACTCAATACCAGATACTAGAAGGAAACTTAAGGGGAAATCGGTTGCATTTATGCCCTTCTTGTGAGATTCCTGCAGCATCTGGTTAGCCCAAATCATTCTCAGTCCACTTGCATCCCAGATCTCTCAATTAAATCCCAATTCCCCCCAATTCCTTTGTTTCCTAGATCCCTCCATTAATTCACTGCACATTCTCCCACTTAATTGTCCATTCTTCTTCCCTTGCCCAGGAGAAAAAAAAAAGACCATTCTACTTGCCATCAACTCTGTCCCTGTCCAGTCTTTTTTACCCCAACCCAATATTCAATTTTTAATTATTTAGATCAGGGCCAGCTACCAAGCAGAGCTCTCCCACACAGTCTTCATTCATGCAGGCAGTGCAAGCTTAGGGTTTCTCCGTTCTCCTCCACTTCCAGAAGGGACGTGCAAAATTTAAATGGGCAGAAGCTCTTCAGTCAGCAGCCATCCACCAGTAATCCACCACAGTGCTGGATGCCATTTTGAGTCACCATGGGAAACAGAGTCAATGCCATCGAAGCTCTAATTTAGTCCTGATGTCTATACATGTGCAGACATCACTTTTAACATTTTGGAGGTGTTTTTATTCCCCAAATCTTATTTTTTTTAACAAACTGATTTTTCCCTGCAAACCTGGCAGTTTTCCCAAGTTTGGAAAAAAACAACAACCCTTAGCTATAGCTGTGGCTAGCCACAGTTGTGTATATGTTTCTATCCACATAGAGGCCATTCCTTGAGATTACAAATAAGGATCTGAAATGCAACAGACTGTTTAGCATACCAAAAAAAAGTGACAACACATCACACAATACTGGGCCTCCAGGTCCTTAAATGGCATCCTCTGGCTTTTCACTGACAGCTTTGTAGACTCCTACATAGGTTCTGCATTTACGTGACTTCCATCTATTGTTTGGTCTTAAGAACCAAACTATTCTCTGCCTAACACGAGCAGATCGGCATAGCAAATTTCAGGATGGGAAGAGCAAATGGTGCTGCTATACATCAAAACCTGTTTTCTGTTATTATGAGTACTGTATTGTGTACGTGTATATGTTCTGAACAGCATGCAAATTATTCTAAACAATTTATGCATTGTAAAAATTAGCTTGAAACATGCCCTCTTTAATATCTCATCAATTTTTTTAAAGAATGCAATGATATAAAAAAGCTGTGTCAGATAGCTATGAATTAAAAAAAATAGTAAGAAGTTCAGGAAGTTTTCATATTTTCCTGATAATCACTGTCATCCCATGGATTGGATCCCACCATCTTTTCCGTGGGCATATGGCAAAGGGAGGACAATCTTACTCAGTTTCCTTCCTTGCACCAGCTCGGTGTGGCCCTTTCCCCACATGGGTCCCATTACCCTAGGAGCCTTTTATGAGTCAAAAGGGGGCATGCCTCTCATACACCAGTGGAAAGGCTTATGTTAGGATAGTTCAGAAAAGCTAGTATATGGGGAGGGGGAAATCAAGCAGGCTCTCCAGCTTGCAATATTGTGCTTTTTTTTTTTTTTTTACTTTAGTTCTCTTAATTATGATAATTCAGGAACAGCTGAACAGAGAGAGTCTCAGGTTTCTAGGACATCTAACTGAAAATCCAGCAGCCCTGTTAACATGCTATAATGGCAAGCAGGGCGGCAAAGGCATGCACAAGCCATCAAGTTCCTCTCTACTTTTACCTGGCACATAGGGTTACATTCAGGTGGGCAGTTTCATCCGTTGCTGTTCCCTTATGGATTTAAAGTGCACAGTCAGACAGCAACATCTGTTGGTCGTGCCCTAGTTGTCTGAGTACCCCCCTCCCTTTGCTGCATGTTTCTGATACCTGAGAAAGTCTGGTCCTGTTGGTCCGAGTGGGTTCCAAAACAGATTTCCTGTTGTCTGATTGTTCTTCCGTATCCAAGCCATCAGACAGATCTGACTGGTCTCTTGTTTTCTGGCTGCCATTTTTTTTAACTAGTTAGCAAATTGCTTATAAGTGCATATACACATCTCCCCGCCCCCCACAAGGGCTGCTCAAGACTTTGTTTTCTTTTTTAAAACTCTCAAAGGAAGGTGCCTCTGTTTTACAGCCTTTTTCTGACCTTTGGGGAAGGATTAACTTTTAAAGATTAGAGGGAGGACAGCAGTGAACTCCACATCCCAGCAGGCTGATCAGCACTTGTGCACATGCTCAGAGGTCACACTTTAAAAAAAAGTGCAACAGCCCCATAAACTACATATCCCAAAAGGCTCATCAGTACTTGTGGGTATGCTCAAAGGACACACTTTTTAAAAAAGGGCTGACCGGCTGACTCCCTGTATGCTGCCATTTGATCACTCAAGCACAGGTAAAAGTGCATTGAAGCATGCTAAAAGGGGTGAGTTTGATCAGTCCTCTCTGTCACAAAATAATCTGACTCAATTAGAGGTGGGGCAACAGTGGATTGAAATGCCCATCTGAACACAGCCTAGGAAACCCATTTTACTAGTAGGGGAAGTATTACTGTAAAGTCTTTTTTCCTTGGACAATTTCACACAGTCTGTATGCAAAATTTGGATTAGGAATGAATATTTTCATGAAAATGGTTTAACTAACATTAGGATCATTGGGTCTGTGTATGAACATATGGTAGATCTCATGTGATGTAGACTAGTCTAATATCAGTACCGAAAACAGACCCTAGCGTAATGGTTGAACTCCCCTTCACTCCAGATGCCTTGGCAATATTAAATTTCTCTGTTGCAGGCTCCATGGCATTATATCCCGCCCTCCTGGCTTCAGCTGGGAGGGCAGGGTATAAATCTGATCAATAAATAAATAAACTTATTTGCTCTACCAGTCAAGTTTGTTCAGAGAAGTCAGATAAATTCATTCAAATAGCTTGCCATTTTACCATGAAGCAAATACTTTGGTCTTAAGTAACTGATCAGTGTTGTTAACGTGTTTGTGGAAATATACCACAAACATCAAAGAGGACTGGAAAATCATGTTAGTGAGGCCATAGAATAAGCATGGAAGTTTGCTATATAACTTTCAGTAGTTATTATTTTTGGCAAGATAACCTGCATTTAAGAAGTTGCAATGTGCTACTGAAGCAAAGTAGCTATGATGGCAAGTTCATTAAAGCACTACTTGGGGGAAAGCCAACCTGCATTCATAGTGTTAGAAAGATATCATTTATAATAAGGCTTAATGCAGTAAAAAGTCAGAATACTGTAGACTTATGTGAACAAGAGTCTATTAATTTAAATCAGGGGAATAAATGTAAGATAGCCCCACCTGCTGCTGTTTCAGCTGACTCTATAACCCACTAAGCACACATTTCCTTGAACTTCTGAATGCTGACATTAATTTATATAATATTTGGTTCACTTGCCTGGCTCCTTTTCCCCCTTTTTGCAGGAAACTGAGGCTAAGTGTGTCCCCCACACCGTTCAAAGCTATTCACTATAGGAATGGACATTAATAAACAATAAAATGCCTTAGATGCTCTGCACATCACCTTGGAACATTCAAGGTTTGTTTCAAGAAGGCATGCTTAGAACTCTCTCCTGTTTATTGCTCCAAAAGCTATTTTGTCACAGAAAGGAATTTAGGGCCCTTTGCAAGCTGCAGCATTTGTTTTCCCTATTTTTGCTTCTACATGCACATAGTGCATAGCTTTGTTGAAACCATTAAGCAAGTCTGTGCAATCCCAATAAGGGAGTGAACATTGCAGCCATGTAATATCTATGTTTAGATGAAAGCAGAATTTGGAGTAAACCTATGCAAATGGAAAAAATTGAACATGTTAATGAAGATTATGGCAATAAAAAGAGTTTGCATTCCCAATGTGAATAAGGTATGGATAAAAATAAATTGTAAATAAGATTTGACAATGTTAAGTATAAAATATTTCTTAAATGAACTGGTTCAAATGTTAAACCTTAACTACATTACACACTGATTCATTCAAACTGTTATGAAGTCTGTCATTGGTTACCTGCAGTTTTTCCTCCTACACTCTTTTCATGGTGTTTAATGCGGCAACTTATGTGCTTCCTTTTTTTTTTTTTACTTTACCGATAGCTTTATTTTTAGGTGGGTTACAGAATAAAAGTAATGCATTTAGACAGCATAAGACAGCCAACAAACAATGCAATAGTACAAAAGACAATGTCAACAACACATTGCCTAAGACAAGGTATACTATGAAGAAAGAAATAAGCAGAATTTTAAAGGGAGAAAACAATGCAGCAGATTCAGGTTAACACCTAAAGTAATGATCACAGAAGGTGCCACTTTACAACCCTAACTTGGCTCCTCTGTCCTGTTTTCAACACAGATTTCTTATCCCAATTGCAGTACATTTTCAAAAGGGCTGCTAGTTCCTAATTTGGCTAATTTTCAAAGCTGTGAATATAATACAATATTTACTCAAATGTAAGACTAGTTTTTTTTTCCATAGCTGTGCCATCATAAAAGGAGGGCATTTCTTGCATTCACACAGAAGTCACAGTTACATTCAATAATAATTATATTAGGTGCATAACAGTTTGAAAGATATCATCTTACATTCATGGTTGTCTTCCTTTCTTGTAAATATAGTAGCTTGTAACATGGGAAGCAGCTATGCTTAATTAAAGTCCTTGGAATTGAAGTTATTGAATTTAAACAAAATAAAGAACAAGTGTTTGCTTGCCATCAATTTGCAGCCGACTTATGGCAATCTCATAGCATTTTCAAGGCACAAGACATTCAGAGGTGGTTTGCCACAGCCTGCCTCTGCCTAGACTTCCATGGTGGTCTCCCATCCAAGAAATAGCCTAAAATGAACAAGTACATTTTTAAAATGCACATTATCCATTAACAACAGTTATGTTTCCCCCAGAAGAAGACAATGTCCTGACTTTCCTTTTGGGGGTGTATGACTTCAAAACAGATCGGTGTGACATGATTATGAATGCAAAAAATGTTAATGTTAGAACATTTGTGACATGGATGGGGGTGATATTATCATGCAGTCTCAGAACATTTGGGAGATGAATTAAGCATCTCTTGGGGAAAGCATATGTGTAGCACTTTCTCCTCCTGATGCACCCTACTGACAAAGTCGTTGGATGTTATTAACAAGCGTAGCCCAGCATGTCTATGCGATCACTCCCACAGTTGGCTGGCAAAGCTTGTTAGTAATGTCTGAAGGAGGACTCCTGCCGGGGGACCCACACATGCTATAGATGCAAAAACAGCCCACAACTTTCCTCCTGCAGGAGTTGTACTTTGGACATTACTAACAAGCACTGCCAGCTTACTGCAGAAGTCATTACATAGCTACCTGGCAGCACTTGTTTCTCCTGAAGCCACTCATAGCTATTCATTGTACACTGTCAATCCTTTGTTACATCAGTTATCACCTGTAATGTCTCCTTGAAACTGGTGCTATGTCCGTGGGTTTCATTTTCCCATTCTCATATCTTAAGACTTTTCTATCTCCCCACAATCATAAATGTAGCAACTTCAGGATACAAATCAGATATCTGTATCTTCCCCAAGAAACATCTGCTGAAATACAAAGTTAGCCAAGGGCTCAGCTGCCTTGGAAATCCAATTGGTCACATCTGTGACCCTGAACAGTGGGCATTCAATGGCTGAAGTATATTAGTATGTATTTGGATTTCATTATTTGAAGTCTATGATTTAATAACTTTAATTGACAGATATAATGCATGAGTACAATACATTCTGGAAGTAGCTTTAGATTTTATAACATGGAGATAATTGTAAATGAAAAATGAAAGAAAACCGGCATGGCTTCGTAAATGAACAATTAACCTTTCAACTCTAGAACTACAGATGGAATCCTGACCAGAGTGACTGAAACAGCTATAATGATAGTTAAAAGAGTATAATAAAATTAATGTGATAGTTTTAGATTGATTTCTCTTCCTTCCTTTTCAAACCCTTTCCTTGGAGTCCCACTTGCAATATTACAAGGGCATTCTACCTTACTATTAACCCATTTATGAATAAGGCATCATCCAAAAGGATTAATATTTTCTTTTTCTCTTTAAAGGTTACAGTTATCATATCGCTTACTGGCTGAAGGAATTAGGATGTTAAATACCATGCCCAAATTGAGAGCCAGTGTAGAACAGTGGTTAGAGTGTCAGACTAGGATCTGGGAAACCCAGGTTTGAATCCCCACTCTGCGAAGGAAACTTGCTGGGTGACCTTGGGCCAGTTATACTGCCAGTCTAACCTACCTCACAGGGTTTTTGTTGTGAAGGTAAAATGGACTACAGGAGAATTATGCAAGCCAACCTTTGATCCCCATTAGGGAGAAAAGTGGGGTACAAGTGAAGTAATACAAAATAAATAAATAGCCAATGCAGACATATCCCTGTGTACTAAGATGCATTGGACTGGTGAGACTGCATTTTTTAATTGCCAGATATTTTGTGCCAGTCCTTTAGTCTACAAAAAGGGCTTTTTTAAAATGAACACTATGGAAAACTGGCAAAGTAAATAACTGCTTCCAAATGCACATTAATATAATTTAGTTCACCATATTTCAAACCAACAATTTTCTCTGCTTTCCCCAATCAGTTGCTACCATTTTTTTTTTACTCTTTCTGATAGTCAGCACAGCACTGCAGTCTATTTTGATTCTAATTTAACTTGGAGAATTTGTAAAAATTATGGAACTAGAGCATGTGCCTTAATTTTCAGCTCCTTCAGTTAAGCTGCATCTTTTAGTTCTCCACATTACTGATCCATGTTGATAAATCACTGTAAAAAAGCAACCTCAATGTAATACTGCCTATAATCCCATCAACGTTATTTTTGTGCTGTTTTACAGATATGTACAACTGTTCTTGTGCATCAGTAAAATACTACACAATATGAATTTTAATACAACAACCATATTTACATATTTTTTTTGCAATGTGCTATGATGAACTCTATCCTCTAAAGATAGACGCAGGTGGGTAGCCATGTTGGTCTGAACCAGCAGAACAAAGTTTGAGTCCAGTGGCGCCTTTAAGACCAACAAAGTTTCGTTCAAGGTATAAGCTTTTAGGTGCAAGCACACTTCTTCAGATACAGTAAAACAGAATTTCCTCAATCATTACATAAAGGAGGGGGGGCTGGGTCTCAATTAGTACTCTCAGCATTCTATAACTCATACATGTGTGTGTACTATCAGGACTGAAACTGAATGCCTGATGCCTCTTGATCATCTGAAGTGCCTAAGAAATTCACCTCTCCCTTACCACTTCTTGCCAATGTGATGCCTAAAAAGAGAGCTATTTTTTTTTTACACACATCATAGAACAAGTTTTGCAATGCACTGACAAAACTTTCTTCAGAGCCAGCATAAGACTCTGAGCCTGGATAAATGCCAGGCATACATACCAAGGATCTGCAAAATATCTAGTTCATAAGCCATAAATCAACCAATGTAAGGCCCTGTGGCTAGACAGAAGATTCTCTATACCTTCAGGTTGGACACAGACTTGCAGTCTTCCGGCTGGGATCTGTTGCAACAGTATTCAACAAACAGCAAAGTTAGCCTTCTATGGTGAATCCAAGGTACTAGAAAGGTTAGTGGAGGGAAAATTTTTGAATGAGCTCCACCATTTGCAGGTCATACTCTTAATTGATTAACTATATCAAAACTTGCATCTGAAGTAAATTTTGGTTAACTTTTTACTTTGATTTTTTTTTAACAATTTGGATTTTAATGCTGAAATTTGATCTTTAAGTTTAAAATGTGAATTTTTGAATTTTAACTCCAAAATCTAAAATTTGACTCATTTGATTGATTACATGTAACTACAAGTGACTCCAGGTACAGTCAAATATTTCTTCATTTATATGCCAACCTTTTATACAGAGAGGACAACAGTAGGTTACACTGTTCTCTTCTTCCCCATTTTATCCACACAACAATCCTGTGAGACTGTGTGACTTGCCCAAGCTTCCATAGAAGAATGGGGATTCAAACTTGGGCCTCCCAGATCCTAGTTTGACTATTCTCTGAAAATGTACAGACCGCCCAAAATGTGAGAGAATATATACTATTAAAATCTGCAGAGATCTTGTAGCTCTTTCCAACATAGTTTACCTAACCAGGTTTGTCTTGGTCTATGTTCCACAAATCAAAGACCATATGGTTAATACCCCTGTAGTTCAAAATCCCATTCACTGGTAGGACTAAATAGTACTCTTCAGTCATTTGAAAGAAAATAAAATGAATTCATAGAAGGGGAAGCAGGAAGGGGGAGCAGGATCCCAACTGCAACCTCTTCCCTGACTGATGTATATACAGTAGAATATATATTCATGCAGTTCTCCCTATCCAATTAAGAACCCTGAAAAGCAGGGTTTTGGGTTGGGCAGATAGGGCCACATTTGCATACATCGGCACACAGATCTCTGCACAGTCCATTCAAATAACTGGAGGTTGGACTACTCACCATGATCCTGTGCCCCCCATATCAGTTCATACTTTCCCCTTTCAAACATTGGAAGAGGACCTATGATTATACATTTTATATCACTGTAATGGCACTACTGAAACAGGTACAAAATATTTAAAACATTATGCTCCCAGCACCAAGTCCTCTGCTAGCATAAAACATTGTATTAATGAAGCCTGAGAACTTTTGAAGAGTCCACACAAAATGGTTGAGAGTTTGGTCCATTCTATTTCATCACAGGTAAGCACTTTCAACATGATGACAAGAACTTTGCAGAGCAAAACGAAAAATGCTTCAGGTTAGTCTATATAAGCCAAGAGAATAATGAATAGCCTGAACAGATACAGTATTTTAATAGCTGGAACCTCTGAAAGAAAATGAAATGAAACAGAGCTAAAACTCTCCCACCACTTCCAGGCAAGCAAGAGCAAATCCTTAACTAGAAAGCAAAAGAAGCTAAATAGTGTTCCACACTCCTTCTCATGGAGTGTATCATATACTAAGATAAGCTTACCATACTGCATACAGTGAATTCTCTTTAAGACACCATTCTTTTAAATGCTGGAACTTTAAAATGGCATACATTCAGCATAGTTGACCCTAGGAAGAACTCTATTCAGGAGACTCTATTATTTTGCCTTCTCATTGTAATGACTCCCACCACAGCATGCAGAAATGCAACAATGGGAAAGCAACCCCTTGCCTTTATGACAAGTAATTATATCGAATGGAAAACGTTCCCTCCAGTGTTTGACTCTTGTTATTGTGGACTCACTTTCTAGATACAGCCGCCAACTCAATTCCAGCTAAAAAGTTTTGGCAGCCATTTTTAAAGCTAGTGATGCTTTGCTTTGGAAAAAGTGAGTCACGGCTTTCCATAGTCAGGCTACATCAAAACCTTGAGTGGGAGAATGATTCACTGATGGACATTTGTATGCTTGCTGATCCATCACCACAAAGACTCGCAAAGCCAGACTTGGTTTATCCTAGTTTATCCATGTAATTTTGTCAGCAAATGCATAGTCCTCCTGCACAATCTAATTACTAACAGTCCACCAAGTTGTACAAGTTTTACCTGTTCATCTACAACCAGCCTGCCTCAGGCATAGGTGAAGCTTCCACTCTACCATCAATTTTGTCCACCCAGAATATTTCCCTGCCTGAATGCTGTTACCTTTTGTTGTCCTTCTGGGAAGCCCCCCACCCCCAACTCAGTCTAAGCCTGGAAATCTGTAAGGGCTCATCCTGGATTCACCCCCGAATGATTTCTTCAATTTTCTTTTGTGCTGGCTCCTATAACTATCACTGTTCTTGCAGGCAAAATTTGGTGATGGTCTCTTCCTCTCTGGTTTTGCAGAGGCTCCTAACTCCACTTTTCTTTCTCTGGGACTTTGGGGTGTTTCATCATCACACAGCCTGGAATGCCCTTCTGCTGCGTTCCTTATTATTTCCCAGGACCGTTGGAAGCTCTGCCTAAAGTCCCCTACTCTCAATCTCTGGATCATCAAAACAGACAACCTACTCTACCCATCTCAGTAGACAATCTCCTTCCCTGTTAATTCCTTTTCTCTTAAAAAATCTTCTTTCCCCTTCTTTAAATCCTTCTCTCCCACTGCTCCTTGTGGCCATTCCTCAGTGCATAATTCTCACTCAGCCAGAGCCTTGGCTCTCTTTCACCTTCTCTTTTTCTCATATAACTCTTCACATCCTTCTGAACACAACAACTGTATTGTTTTCAATTCCTGTACCCCTATATTTCCCTCAATAAATTCAAATCCTTGTTTGGGGAAAGATCTGTTTGTTTCATGGTTACTGGTAGCCTATTAGAGGCACTTTGAGCTTGTCTGCCCACTATACATTTAAAAATTCCAAAACCACAAATTCTGCTCCCTGTAACTGGGAAGGATCTCAGTTTTCCAAGCTAGCCAGGCTGTGGAAGTGAGAAGTTTCCCCTGACACTGTAGAAATTCTAGTGTATACACTATGGTAGCTTCAGTCTTCCCAAAGTGTGATTTTTAGTGGGAATCATCAATATAAATGTGAAAGTAAGCCAAGCCATGCATGGGACTTTCACTTTATATGCCTAACATTTATTGGACGGGGGGAGGAAGGATTTTCAGTGGCAGCCAGGAACATAACTATGTGTCTAGAATGTGAGCTGCAATTATTGAATTTTTCTGTTCTTTAAATTTATGAATGGTTTTCACATATTTTCCCCTAATCTCATTAACTGTTCCTTTTACTAACATGAGTACACTATTATTTACAAATGTCTCAGTCTTCATGACAGAATAAATATATGAAAAGCGAAATGGCAATCCACACTAATTAAAAGTTAGGCAGTTAAAATTATTTCTTAAGCAAGAAGAAATAACGTGGTAAAAAGATTAACTGACTCTTGTTTCTGTGCCGTAGTTTAATCCATGGTATGGGCTGAGGCTAGAAGTATTTCGACAGATAGTTAGATGTTCCGAATGAGAACAACCATCAAGATGATATTACTATTATAACATGACTGTGCACATCTTACTTGAATGAAACAATCGAGAAATGCCTGTATTCCAGAAATCCATCTTCAACGTCCTCCAGGAAAGCTGTCATTTGGCACAGTTCAGTGGTTTGGCTCCAAAGAATCCTGAATGGAGCAGAGTTTCTGGTAGGAATCTTTGTGAATTTATATGTCCCAATGCAGCCCACACTGCATTCCTTCAATGGTCACTGCTGAAGGTCAAATTACCTTATGAAAAGCACTGGATGTGGGATTGGGGGATCAGCAGAAATCAGTGTCCCCTTCTTGTTCCACATCTTGTATGAACAGAGCAAAAGTGCACACAATACCACTGCACATCACATCACACACTATTCTCAAGGTTCCTCAGTATACAGGTACAGCTTTTGGGGGATGTGAGTACTGTGGACATCTGGCAAAGGAAAGGAAGCATTCTTAATTTACCAAAAATCTATCTGCTTCTTAAACATTCAGCATTGCTCTATGATCACACAAGTTTTCAGAACTTTTCCAACTAAAAAATACAATGTAAAACGTTAAAAAGATACACCCCAATCATATCTATGTTTGTTGTGAAGCAAGTCCCACTGATCTCAAGGATACTTACACACAAATGCCTGAGGTTAAATTATTACACCATAATCATAGATTGTGGTGTCATTACCTCTAGATGGTCCCAAAAAGATCTGGGACATTATGATCTTGATCTTTTTTTATTAATCAGTATGTGTGGCTGCTTTCAAGGGGGTGTTTAACCCTTTCCTGCATTCAACCATTGTAAACTGTCCCTCTGAAGTGGCAATTAGCTTCATGAAAGAAAGACAAAAATAGAACACTACATGCATCTATCTATTTCATCCCCCCCAAAAAAATTAACTTCAGATTTACAGATTCAGATGGGTGATTTCGATTATTGCAAGCTTAAACATCTTGTCACAGCAAGCCTTCCATAATCTTCAAAGTAACTGTTTGGTGCTGCTAATTAACATTTTGAAAATCCTGCATTTCAAAAATCTAATCATGATTCTCTCATGTCACATCCGGTTTGACTTCTAAAGCTAAGGAAAGAAAATAACAAGGGGTTTATACTGAACAGAAAACACGATCCTGTTTGTACTGAGTTGTAACTCACTACTCTGTTCAGCTTAACATGGAGGTTTCCTCCAGAGGAAGAGCTGCTTCTTCTGGAAGAAGGGACGGTCTTTGGAAGGCTCCACTTGTAGCTCAGTGGAGTTGCTGCACTTTTAGCTCAACTCATTCCAAGCAAGAGAATGTTGCCTGCTAGTAAAAAAGTTCCAGCCAGTTCCTGGGTCAATGAAATTCATTTCAGAAAAGGTGTCCATCCCAAACTGACTGTTAATTCCAGAGGGAGGATCATCAGTGTGATGCCATATTCATGAATGTCAGAAGGACAGGGTCAAAACCCCATTCCACTATGAAGTTCACCGGGTGATCTTGATCCAGTCTCTCACTTTCAGCCTAGCCTCACTCAAAGGACTGTGATGAAGATAAAAAGGAAGATGAAAGAACCCATGTATGTCAATCAGATACTTTGAGAAGAGCAACTTAAAAAGGACATGTAGATTCTGAGACTGGCCACAGGTTATAGATTTTCAGACATTTTATTTATTTATTTAGTTATTTGCCCACCATATTTCTATACTGCTTTTCAAGCAACTTCTCCAAGGAGCTTACAATTTAAATTAAAAAATTAAAACTGTAAAACCTCTAAAATCACTTTAACATCCCATAAACACGTCACGAAACACCATACAAAGGACACTGAAGGTGGTATAGCATAATTGCTTATGGCAAACAGGCTTTTCTTTTGTTCTTGTTTTTCTTTGGACAAATGAGGTTTTGAAGCACTATAAATACCATGATCCTAGTAACTGAGACATTAGTGGGATGAGTCACAATAGTAAGGGTAAGGGTAACAATGACTTTCTCCCACCACCTTGAACACTCACTAAGATACCACTTTTTTTTTTAAGATACTTTTTAAGCACCACATTCTTGGGACAAAGGACCATTGTTGTTACTATCTTTAAAAGCATTTTGCACAGAAAAGCTTTGGGATATGCTTTAATGCCTTGCCTTTGTTCCATGTCCTGTTTGTATGTGTGTGTGTCTGCACGCTCAAGTGCATGTACAGGTTTTTTTTCATGTCAACAGGATATTTGTCCTCCTCAAAGACTGCTACTTCTGAAAGGCATCTCACTTGATGAAGATTGTATCCACATTTTTTTCCCCTTCTGATCTTCTCCGATGTATGTGACAAGTTTATTCAAAGGAACAAAACTAGAGTTCCTGAGACCCTTGAGTTGTCTTTGTTCGTTTTAAGAAGAAAGATTGAAACTTCAGAATTGACATTGAATAAAGACACAGTGGTGGCAAACTCCTCATGGAATTATACATATTCTTATTTTTTTTAAAGATAAGCTTTATTTCAATAGCACCCATCCTGCTTAATATGAAGAATAAAGTCATTCAAGACTCTGCTCTCTAAAAAAAAGTTAGGGAGGAGTGTCCTATTGATAACAAGAATAAGACAAGACAAAGTCCTTGGTGCTTTCATCTCACCAGAAGGATGTATGTTCTGATTTCTGAATTGAAGCGATACCTCAACAGTGTGCGGTTGTCAGAACACCAAATAATTCAAGATGAAGCACTATGTGAAAAGTTATAGAAGGGTATCCTGCTGATGACAAGAATATATAACGGGACAATGCATGCAATAGCGGTAACTTTTCAAAAACTATATAAGAGAATTTTTTTTCTTTTTTAAAATCAAAGACTTATAACATAATTTTATCTAAAAATGCCCAGAAAAAAGACCAGCCATGTAACACACAACCCATACACATACAAAGCAGCACATCTCCTCATTAAACACATTGGTTTGATGACTGAGATGTATCACTAGGCTTCTTGGTGTATGAAGAAAAGATTCTTTAAAATGTGATGACTATCAAGAAAAACTTAGCATTTGATAACTGTTACTTTACAATATATAGTGCAAATTATTATCCATATTGTTCAAAGTATATAAAAAAATCTTTGTTTAAAAACGGAATAAATTTACTAAACACTAACAGTGTCATCGTAAGCAGAACTAAGCCCCTCAAAGTTTACAGAAGTCAATGGGCAATGGGTGTAACTTTGCTTACGAAGGCACTGTAAGTCATTTGAGATATTTTTCATCACTTTTTCGCATCACAAGAATTTGAGTTCTGGTTCAGTGAACTATAACCCAGGGCCAGGAGAATCAAAGTTCAAATTTCAGAGCGGTATGTATGTTCAGACCAAATCTCTTAGCCTTAACTCGGTATCTGTGAAATGGAACTCTTATTATAGATTAATCTGAATGTTGCTTTTTTTAAGAAACCCAAAAAACAAAACTCATACTGCAGTCTTGGTAATTCCCTCTGCATCTTTATTCATTTTAAAATGCTGGCACATCATACCTGACACGACCTTCAATTCTGATACATAAGCAAATCAGTCATCCTGCAGAAACAAACACATATGACTTATTGCCAAGAAGAGTCCAGCTACAGTATGACATAAGTAGAGGAATGATGATTTCTCCCCCCACCTTGCAACCAAGGCTTGCTAAGCCTCTTTAGGTTTGCAATTGAAACTGAGGCTTTTAATCTCTCTATAGCAACGAAGACGTTTCCCATCACATGTGATTGCTCCTCGGGGGTATCTATGTACCTCTGGTTATTGTGAGTATATTTAAAAAGAATAACAAATGTTCTTGAATACATGTGTTGCAGTCTTCAGAATATCCAAGAGCAAACTTTGATCACTGCTATGGTTTTGCATCCTACCACTGACACTTGATAGGTTTCCTGCACTACATGAATCCATATTGACTTCTTCCATGATTTTTACAAACAGAAAAACCACTATACTCTCCAAACAAAGAACTTGCATATGATTTTTGGTCGAATCCCATGGCCTTTGTAAAACATATTGACCCATCTGAGGGACATCATTCATATGGAGAGCGTAACAAATGATATATTCATGGATATACAAAAAGGTAGAATTGTTAACCCCAAGGTTAGCAAACAATCAATGGAATACTGAGAAGAGAAATATCGTACTTCCTGAATATTGATTAGCAAAGCAAATGATAAAACTGTGATTCAATGAATGTTTTAATCCTTGATGCTCCTCTGAATACATCTACAGACTTTCATTTCAGATTTTCATTTCATCTGAAGTATTTTTGCAACTCTTACCAGAACATATTGGACAGCACTTTAATGTTGAGATAGTCATTGATTATTACCTATTGAGTATTATCTATAAATATGGCCACAATTGTCCAGCAGAGATTTCTGCAGTGACAGGGATTCTTTAAAAAAAATTACACATCGTAGAAATTTCTGCACTTGTATCCACAGCCATATCCATGTACATGGCCTGGGGCACACTGAAAGATTATTTCTTCTGTTTGACTGCATGATAATATGCTGTGAAGTTCATCTCCAGTTTAGGATGTTTGCTGTGCTAATACCCCAAATGTTGCACATATATGTGGTACAAACTTTTAAGAAACATTTTATTCTTCCTTCATGGTCTCTACATCCTTTTGGTTAATTTAGTGCACCCGGCTTGTATTTTACCAGTCTGCTCAGCACACTCAGGAGCCTACAACTGGTGGAAGAGATTCTTCCATTAGAGTCTCTGCACTTTGCTAAGGAGAATGGGCAGAATACAATGTTTATATTTATAGTTTATTTTCTTGTGTGTTTTTATGTGTAATGTAAGCCGCCCTGAGCCTGCTTGCGGAGAGGGCGGGGTATAAATTGAACAAACAAGCAAACAAATAAATAAAGTGGGTTTTAGTTTTATGATAGTATTCTGTTTGTGAGCTCTCTTAACCTTAATTAATGTTCTTGTAAATAGTATCTCCACAAACTTGATAGTCAATCATTATGCAATGAATACATGAATAATGTTCCAAGATGGTGAACTCTGCCAGGGTCTTCCACACCCTGCGAAAAAGCAGTTGGGGCTAGGAAGGCAATTACATAAATTACATAAATATTTCATTATTGGAAACTGTGTCCTAGATGTGAAACAGATATTCTAGAAGGACATGTTCTGAAGACTATGAAATATAAAGATCAGAATGGGGAGGGGGGAGACGAGCAATGAATGCACTTTCTTATTATTTTTCAAAGCAGTATGGTTTCACTAAAGAAATCCAATTATATGTTTAATTACTGACCTTATGCCTGTAGATCTAGCCAGCACTTTGTACTTCTGTTATTCATAGAATGGGTTCTTCACTCATAATTACCATCTATTCAAAACTGCCCATATAAATTTGTGAACTATCACTTTTAACATAGTGTTTGGCTGAGGATATTTGACAAAAGAGATCATTTTTTATTTAAAAATTACTGGTACACTCCTTGTGAAATGTCACCTGTTCTACGAAGCAAAATTGACTAACCGGATTTTGGTAGACTGTCCATTTACTGCAGTTGTATTGTTATGAATCCTAACAAGGTGACTGCACCTTCAAAAACTGTAAAGAAAGGAATCTTCTTCAGGGTTCACTGTCTTTCCGGCTGTAGGAATGGTGAAGGTAAAAGCTGTAAATGGTGACATTTTTCCTTTTATGAAACTCTTAAAGGAACCCATTCTGGAAATCCTAAATGTAATGACACCCTCTGGCATATCCATACCTTATTAACTTGCAAGGAAGATGACTCATCTCCTAAAAGTGTTATATATACAACATTACACAGAAATGTAAGATACCCCCCTTTTCTGGTACCCCTTGGGGAAAAAAACTAGTCTTGCATATGATTAAATACATTTATTGGGGATTTTTGTGGGTTCCCCAGTAAATCAATTGCTTTCACTTCTAGGAATCAATTGCTTTGTTTGTATCTTGAGTAGAAAAAAATACTGTTCATTGGATTTGCCTGTGTCCTTTACAAAGTTTATATCTCCACTATCTGTTGGGCCTGGCCCAACAAAGTTACATTTATGTCAGATCCAACCCTCGTAACAAATAAATTAAACACCTCTGAAGGATTCAGGCAAAATCTATAGTAACAAAATTAAATATGACAAACATTTTGTAACGGGATTATTTTATTGAAGTCAGGAAGTATATGGCTATGAGGAGCTCTGGTCTTACAACTGTTTTGCAAGTGATGTAAGCAGAAGGGGATCGTAGGCAAACAAAGGTTCAGTGAGAAAGAAAATCAAATGTATAGCTCTGAGAGGTTTTTATTTTTATTGGAAGACAGTGTGGTATAGTGGCTAAAGTACTGAACTATTGCTGAGAAGACCCCACTTCAAATCCCTCACTACTATGAACCTCACTGTGTATCATTGGCTTGATGCCAAGAAATGTGAAGCCCTGGGGGTGTGTGAAAAATTTGGGTGAAAATTTTTATCCCCTCTCCTCTGAGGACCTTGTTTCAATTGGAAAATCTAGGGAAACATGGGGGGGAGGGAAGAAACTCCTGTGAACTATATTCTCTTGAGTGAAACACTTCCCAAGACAATTTTCCCCTCACTCAAAATTTATAAAATGAAAACATTGTGGAAACTTTTTCAATTTCTTCAGTAAAAAAATCAAGAAGTTCTGTAAAACACTGGTAAGAAATCTCTTATCAATTACTTTCTTTTGAAACCAGCACAATGCTTTTAAAGATGTTTTACCTACTCCAAGCATATAGTATAAAAATGTCTGAGGACTGTGTTCAATTTTTCCAACAGAAAGATATTCATAAAAAAGAGCTTTTTATTTAGGAATTAGTGAGGTTTTTTTTAAAGCAGTTGGATTTCCAATTCATATTACGATATCTGAACATTCAAATATATTGTTTCTCTCCAAAGTGAATATGTCCACAGAAATTATCCATTATGTTGTAGTGTCACCCAGAGAATTCAAAATCAGTTAGTATTCTCACACTTTGAGAAGACACAGTTTTGGTTCTTTAGTTCTACAACATGGGGCCTTGCACACAAACAGGCAACTGGATCCACTTACGGAAGTCACAGATGGTGTGCAGCACTTTTCCAAATCACAGTAGGTTCAGTCAAGGGTAAGCAGGGGGAATCTTACAGAGAGCTATATATGTGGAAGGTGATGCATCATGTCCTACATTTATAATGCTTTCTCTGTCCTTCAGAATTTGCTTTACTTTGTTTTGGAGAAAAATCTCACTAAGAATACATAGTAACACAATAAATGAATACTTTACCAAAAAAAGTTCCAAGAAACCAGGTTCAATTACATTTTTTTTTTTAAAAAACAGATATTTTAGAAACAATGTTATGACTTTATGCAGTGTAAACTGACTGTTCTCCACAAGCAGTAACCTTCCTACCTTCCCTGTTGCTGCAGTTGTGTATGAACTCCAAAATTGTGCACCAATGGTCTAGTGGACCCAGAACATAATGAGAGTCAAATGGTGGTGAAATGAGAGGGACGAATTGGCAAAAATTACCCTGCCCTTTTCCCCTGAGTGGGTAATGCCTACTGTGAGCAAGGCTGATTAATACTTATTATTTTTTTGAGGTTTCGGTTTCTGGCGTTGCGAATGGCGGCCACCTTTCGGGAAGCTCCCGGAGGTGGTTAGCCCACACGCAGTTTGGGGGGTCTTTGCATGTTTGCAAGACCCTAGTGAGCCTTAGGCAAAGGCTCCAAACCGGGGGCGCTTGGGGAGTAGCCTCTTTGCCGGCAGTCAGCCGGGAAATTGAGGCTTTCTCCCCACCCCAATCGGCCCCGCTGCGGCGTGCCCGTAATGGGACTTAGCAATGCCACCGATTTCCAACAGGAGTGAGGAACAGCGATGAATTAAAGCAAAAAGAAGAAACGGCAGGAACCGTGAGTTGGAGGTCTGAATTTGAAGCGAAACCCGAGCCCTTCCCCCGTAAGCGAATAAGCGGCTGGGAGGAGGGGGAATCCCCCCCCCACTGAGAAGCGGGACTTGTATAAGAAAGCTAAGGGGAATGAAAGGGAAGAAGGGTTGGTGAAATTACCTTTGGGGTGCCATTGAAACGAATGAGTTAGCGGGACTCCTGAGCGACGCGTCACGAACTTTTATAAAGTAAACAAATACAAGAAATGTCAGCCATGAAGAAGGTCCCTTTGAAAACGGAGAAGAAGGGAGGCGGGACTTCCGGTCCGGGTAATCCCCCTCCAGAGCCGACTGTCAGTCAACAGACAAGCGAGTTACTGCACCCTCTGCTGGTCCAAATACAGAAAATCAGCAAAACCTTAACTAATATGGAAGGTGTTTTCAACAGTCAACAGAGGCAACTAACAGAGACGTCAAAGAAGATGGAGGAGATCGCACAGAAATGTTTGGTCTCGTCGGAAGACATCGGAAAAGTGAAGAAAAGGGTCAACAAGTTAGAAAAGCATCAGGATGTGCAAGAAAAAAGAATTTTGATGTTGCAAATGGAAAAATCGAATCTGACTCTTCGATTTCAGGGCATTAAAGAAGAAGAGAAGGAAGATCTCAGATCTATACTTGCGAATGCCTTGGCACCCGTAACTGGCAGTGATCAGCGTGAGTTAAAAGAAGAAATGGATAAGGTCTATAGGGCCTACTCCACTTTCACAAAAAAAAATAATCTGCCAGCAGAAGTGGTTGTCAAGTTTGTCAAGCAGAGTACCAGAGATCAAATCTTGCGTGCAGTTGCAGCGGTGCCCTTGAAAATTGGGGAGCAGACCATCAGAATATTGAAAGATGTGCCTTACGAAATCCAGATGAAAAGGAAAGCTTATAAAGGATTGACCACTTTTCTACAAAGAAGACAGGTCATATACAGTTGGACCTTCCCTGAAGGCCTTTTGTTCAAGTACAAGGATAAAAGAGAGAAGATTGACTCCATCTTCAAGGCGCAGGAATTTCTGAAGAGACACGCCAGTCTAGAGGAAGAGGCAGCACTCGCAACGTGGACAGATTTGAGTAGTGAAGATGACAGCAGCCCAGAGGAGGGAGGTGCCGGAGCGGGAGAAGTGAAAACCAAAGGTGGCCCATCCTATAATTTGAGGGATACCAAAGGAAGACAACTTAAGAAATAACTGTTCGGGAAGCGTCAAAAAGGAGATGACTCACAACTAACCCCAAAGGACATTACTAACCTCATTAACAGAGTTATTTTGAATTTTTGTTAGATGAAAAGAAGACTCTCAAATCACGGAGATTGCCAAAAACTGTATCTATATTGATTTAAACTAACCTTTATTAACAGAATACTCACTCCACTCTTTTCTTTATCCCTCTATATACCCTACCTTTTTCTATTTATAAAAAGAATAAATTCCTCTCCTTTTTAGGAGGGTTTTGATTAAAAAAAAAAACTTATTTTTTTTTACTATTTCAAATGACAGTCCCATGGGGAGGGCTACTGACCTCATAAGTGAGAACAGCTGGTTCCTCCCTCAATAACACCAGCAGCTGCTGTTTTTCCCCACCTTCCTGACATACTTTCCTCTGGTAATGCTCCCCTCATACAATAATAGCTTGAAGCAGTGTGGTAAGAGGAGGGAGGGAAAAATCAGCCAGTCCTAACTCTCTTATTTTGATGCTGGAAAGAAAAAATCGCTTCTTGCCTTCCATATCTGCTGGAACGTGGTATACATAAAACGCAAAGAAAAAGAATAAAAAACAGGATACAATGAGGGGGGGAAGCACTTAGTCAGTTGAGAGCATAAGCCCTTTCAAAGGCAGCAATGATATACACAAATAAAGTAAGGGATTCTCAATCTGTACCTATATGAATCTTACTCAATTTCTGGTGGGCTTTCCTTTCGATCATACAAGGTGTATTGGTGATAAACACTGGGATGCTTGCTTTCCTTTTCAAGTTTAAAGAAGCACTTCCAAAGAATAACTGGTATCAGACTAGATATAAAGAGCATATAATACAAAACCGAACATAGCATTTTTTTTGATCTACTGGTAAAACAACTGAAGATAAGATATGCAAAAATGTTAGCCTGTGTCATTTGTTACAAAGCAAGTGCTAATTAAGGCTCCTGTGTATGTTCAGAACATTAGATCAGTTAGTATTCCCTGCAATTACAGGAGGAATACTCACAAGAACTCAGCCTATGCAGATTTATAACTTTTGGCAGACCTGGCTCTTTACTGTAGCAGCCATAATTATATGAGAATCGGAGTGTGGGAGAGAATTATTTATATGCCATAATCTGCACCAGTAAAACATCTTCTTGTCCTCTTTTGTTTCAAGGACCATTGTTTAAATAAGGATGAAAAACACAGCTTTTATTTTACACAGATCAAATGAGCATACAAAAACCCAAGAGCACAACAAAGAAGTTGACATAAGATTAAGATAATGTATAAGCTTTCCTTTTAAAAAACAAACACTATTACCTGGTTGCATCCTTCAATTCCAAGCTGGTAACATCAACTTCCCCTTCAAGTTTGAGAGCCACCAGATGTAACTCCACCCCCACTGGAGGCCACATCCAAGGAAGGTTATTGGGGTTTCTCAGGAGAGGACAACAGAATCTTTATGGAATGAGCTCCACTACCAGGGAAAGTAACTTGGATTGTACCTGGAAAGACTAGAAGCAGAAATTCCAGTCTAACCCCATTACAATCAATGGGCAAATGCTAAAGTAACTCTATATAGGATTGAATCATCAGTGGATTCAGAATGGAGTATATAATTCCTAGGCCATACAACAGCCAATACAGCAGCTGGCTATCTGGGCTGGCAGTTAAATACAACGTTTGGAGTAAACTAATTAGGTCAGAGACAGAGGGTGGCGATGGGGGGGGGCTATCCCAATGAAGCCCACTGGAATGTGGTGTGCCACAGGGAGCAATTCTCTCCCCTATGTTATTTAATATCTACATTTCCCCCCTTGCCCAGATTATCAGGAGGTATGGGTTAGGGTGTCACCAGTATGCAGATGACACCCAGCTCTATCTACTGATGGACAGCTGCCTAAATACAGCCCCTGGGGATCTGGAGGAGGCATTACAGGCTGTGGCTGGATGGTTGTGTCAAAGCCGACTGAAGTTAAATCCATCGAAGACAGAGGTCCTGTGCCTGAGCCGTGGGGGACTGGGACAGGGAATCAGGCTCCCAGCTTCCGACAGGGCTCCAGTGATCCCAATGTCAGAGGTGAAGAGCCTGGGGGTGTTCCTGGATGCCAGCCTTTCTATGGAGGCCCAGGTCACTGCCACTGCTGGATCTGCCTTTTTCCATCTGAGGCAATTGACCCCATATCTCATCCCCCAAGACTTAGCTACAGTGATCCATGCAATGGTCACTCTCAGACTGGATTACTGTAAGTCTCTTTACAAGGGGCTGCCCTTGACTCTGCTCTGGATGTTGCAGCTAGTGCAGAATGCGATAACACAGGTGCTGACAGCAATGCCTGTGTTGGGCACACATCTGCTTAGTGCTGCATGAACTGCACTGGCCGCCTACTGAATTCTGGATCCGTTTCAAGGTGCTGGCACTTACCTTTAAAGCTCTATACAGCCAGGGACCAGCATATCTTTGAGGCCGCCTCTCCCTGTATGAGCCCCTTAGAGCACTGAGGTCTTCTGATAGTCCCCAACTTGCCTTGACCAGGGCCAGGGCCTTTTTGGCCCTGGTCCCTGCCTGATGGAATGAGCTCCCGTATGAGATCAAGGCTCTACAAGATTTATTACAATTCCGCAGGGCCTGCAAGACAGAGCTCTTCCACCAGTCTTTTGGTTGAGGCAGCGAGTGTCCCCTTCCTTGGGCTAGCCCCATCTGTAGCCTGGGTCCTGAGATTTTGAAATCCTAAAGATCTTTAAATAACTTAAATCATAATATCACTAACTGCCGAGGTATCTGGTTTTTATTAGAGTTGTATGGCACTTACGAGTTATGTTATTTTATATTGTGTTTTAATGTGGTTTTAATCGTATTGTATTCTGTACAGTTGGAACCCGACCTGAGCCTGTTAAGGGGAGGGTGGGATATAAATCCAAATAAATAAATGGTTTAAAAACCTTCATTTATATCCCACTTTTTTCCCCAATGGGGACCCAAAGTGGCTTACTACATTCTCCTCTCCTGTTTTATCCTCACAATAATCCCATGACGTAAACTGAGAGTGTGCACAGTTGCCAACTCAAGGCTGGAAAATTCATGGACACTTGGGGATGGAGTCTGGGGAGAGAAGGAAACTCGGCATGGATGTAATACAGTACAGCCCACCCTTCCAAGTTGCCATTTTCTCTGTGGGAACTGATATCTATCATCTAGAGACCTGTTGTAATTCTGGGAGATCTTCTGGCCCGATTTGGAGACTGCCAACCATAAGTGTGCAACTGGCCCAAGCAAGCTTCCATAGCAGAGTGGGGATTTGAACCTGGGCCTCCCAGATCCTAGTCTGACCCTGTAACCTCTACTCCATGTTGGCTCTTTTAGAATAGGAAAAGAGGAAAATAAAGCTTGTGAACAGGGGATGCTGTAATGTATATTTTGCACCTTCGGACAAAATCTAGTCAATTGTGTTTCGCTTACTGAAATGAAGATCCTGCTATGAAAGTTTTGTCTCCCTTAATGTGTCATGTTAACGCTTATGCTTTGCTTCAGTTCTGTTTTTAGATTTCGGACTGGTTCTACAACCCTAATCCTATTGTATCGGCTCCTTCTGTGTAATCCTCCTTGAGTCCAAGTGAGTCCCAGTGAGAAAGACAGACTATAAAGGAAGTAAATAAAAATAATAAAATAAGTAATCTAAATGTGTAATCTGCTCTTAACTCTTCTTCAATTAATAAAGTTGAAGCTATTTTACGTTCATATATAGTTGGCTATGGTCACTTAGATCACTTTTCTCTTTTTTCAAGGCGTTCTTACTTTTCCTCACGCAGTGTTCTGATTACTATTACTTGCTCAATAATAAAATCATTTCTAGAATTACACTAGCACAACTTTAGAAAATTTTCATCCTTCAAATTTCTCTCTGGATCTGAGGCTTCCAAATTATCATCTTGTTTGCAGAGCTGCATCAATGCGTTAATAATTTATTTTTCTTCTTTTTTATTTTTGGACTTTGTACAGCGTGCTACACACGTACAGTGTTCATCAGCTTTAAGTTTCTTCTGTTCATACATCTTTTCTTCTCCACACAGCTTACCACTGCACACAAGTGGTTGTGTGCAAAGATGAAAAACAACAATAAACAAGGAAGACAGAGATCCACTAGATCAGGATTCCCTTTTGTGCTATATTCAAGCTCACAGGCTTTTACACAGATCAGACTGGAGACCAACATACATATATAACAACAACAACAAAAACAGGAAAAGTTTACCATACTGTTGTATTTGTTGCATGGGGTAAACAACAACAACAGCAGAATGGAATTAAAGCTTTTGTGAATTCACAAAAAACATAGCAATATCGCTATGACCTTGCTCATCTTGCCCTTGTGACTGCAGTTTCATTCATTTGTGTATTAACTGAAAAAATACAGAGATATTTAAGTATGAGAACAGACAACTCAATATGAAAGTACTGAAACAGCTTTATTTGAATTTGCCCATTTTACAGCCACTGAGAATACTTTCTCATCAGAAGTTGAAGTTCCATGTGGGGGGACACAGTACTGCTGGTTTTTGAATGTTCTGCTTCTAACACTGAAGTATTAATAATGAGACTAGAGCCAGGCCTAAAAACACATTCAACAACACAATTTACTGAGAGGTTTAGGGAGCAGAATAAAAACAGATTTGCAAACAAGGTTATTTTTTAAAAGGAACTATGTTATTATGAAGCCTCTGTCTTTATTTCATCTGTAAAGAGTAGTACTGGATTTGTTTAAATCTATTGTACATCAAGCAAAAATTATGCTTTGAATTGTTCCAGCATTTACTTACATTCAAAAATGCAATATGAAGTCACCCATAACTAAACATGTGTGTGTGTTCAAAGCAACTTTTGACGTTGCTTGAATCTAGGAAAGAATAATTCCCACAATTTTAATTAATGATGTTTTCTTTACTTGGATTACAAATTATCTTAATAACAAAACAAACTAGAAATAAACACGAGAAAGGATTTGATCAAGGCAGCATACATTTTACCAGGGGTCTTTTGGGGCTGGAGCGCCGGAACACTGCTCCGGCAGCCCAGAATGGCGGTAGTGGCAAGCCCCACCCCCAACTCCCCACACTGAAGCACTGTGGCCCCGGGCCGGCTGAAGAGACCCGTCTCCGGTCTCCTGGGGCCCGTGGTCCTATTCTGTGGCACCAGGCTAGCCCGAAGAGCCCCATCCTTGGCCTCCTGGGGCCCGCGCTCCTGTTCTGCGGCCCCGGGCTGGCCCAAAGAGGCCTGTCCTCAGCCTCTCAGGGTCCGCGCTGCCACGCTGCAGCCCCAGGCTGGCCCGAAGAGGCCTGTCCTCGGCCTCCTGGGGCCCGCGCTCCTGTTCTGTGGCCCCGGGCCGGCCCGAAGAGGCCCATCCTCGGCCTCCTGGGGCCCATGCTCCCATTCTGCAGCCCCGGGCCAGCTGAAGAGGCCCATCCTCGGCCTCCTGGGACCCACACCACCACGCTGCGGCCCCAGGCAGGCCCAAAAAGATCCATCTCCGGCCTTCCAGGGCCCGCGCTCCCATGCTGCGACCCCAGGCTGGCCAGAAGAGGCCCGTCCCCAGCCTCCTGGGGCCTGCACTGCAGCACTGCAGCCCTGGAGGAAGGCATTGATGGTGGTAAGTGAGGGATCTGGGGGGGGCGGGCTTGATGGGGGTGGGAGAGCCTTCCTTCCTATCCCCATCTCTTTGCCCTTTCTGTCCCTCCTTTCCTTATCTCCTTTCCTTTTCTTTCTTTCCCTTTTCCTCCTCCTTTCCTTCTTTCCTTCTCTCCTTTTCCTCTTTCCCTCCTTTTGTTCTTCCCTTTTCTCCTTTCCCTCCTTCTTCCCTTCTCTCTCTCTTTCCCTCCTTTCGTTCTCTCCTTTTCCCCTTTTCCTTCTTCTTTCCTTCTTTCTTTCTCTCTTTTTATCCCGTCTGTCTTTCCTTCCTTTTTCCTTCTCTTTCTTTCCCTCTTTCCTTCCTTCTTTCCTTCTCTCTACTCTCTCTTTCCTTCCCTCTTTCCTCCTGTGACCCAACTCTTCCCTTCCCTTCCCCCCACAGGCTGGCTGGGGAAGGGAAGGGGAGGCTTTTGAAGATGCCTTCCCCCCTTTGTGTCCCCTTCTGACATCACTTCCGGTGATGTCAGGGGATGTGGCATATGCTAATGAGCTATTATGCTAATAAACTAATAGCTCATTAGCATACCTTATGCTAATGAGCTCCTGCAGCTCTTTTTCTATGAAAAGACCCCTGCATTTTACTGGTGTGACATCTGTCTGGTTCACTGCATAAAGTGCACTTTATGTCTGGCAATGTGATACCTCTCACAAGAATTAGTACATTGCCTTGCAGGAGAAATGGTTTATTTGAACACAGCATACTGTACAATAATAGACACTGCACACAATAAATTAATTGCTGTCAGAAAGCCATCTATACAACCCTTTGTCAGGGAGATCTCAACCAACTACATGGACTGGAGCCATTTCAGAATCCACTGTAACAATCCTAATGGTTGTATTACAACTGACAGACTGGAAACTGCACATATTACTGAAATGTCATCCTAAAATAACAAAGGTATCTGATTCACTGAGAATTAGGGTACCTGGTAAACTGCAGCATCCACAACATGGATTTACCAAAATGCCAATCAAGTTTGATGTCAGCCGTGTTCTTGTTATGGAAGTTTTAGGCCGCGATCACGCACATTAAATAATCTACTGTTAATCCACTTTCAGTGCACTTTCCATCTGGATTTTACTGTGTGAACTGGCAAAAGCCAATTCAAAAGTGGATTGAAAGTGGATTATTCAGTGTGTGTGATCGCAGCCTATTTGTGATTGTATAGCTGGAGAACTTGGACTGTTCAGAATACAATCAATCCTGCCTCAGTGGAAGTCAGTGGCTTCTATGCCTTGTGAAAAATCTTTGGTCAGCACAGTGACACCACTGGCTGGACTAAAACCAGGGTCACATTCCACCATTGTGCCAGCTCTGGACTTCCATTCTCAAATATGTATGATGTGACGTGGTAGGAAACTGGCCAGCCAGGCTTTAATTGCAAAGGGCTGTTCCAAACGAATGTTCATGTGGGAAAGTTTTTTTTCAAATTCTCGGTTATAGAATTTAGCTTTGAGTATATTTCAAGTATTTCAAGAAAAGCTTCTCTGTGTTAGGTGAAGACTTTTTAAAAATACAGCTCTGGGAGTGCAGAAATGAATGTTAGTTTCAATAAACTTTTTTTTTTTGTAAATACAATTTATTATTGGATATATCACAAGTTCATACAATTTAAACATACCAATACATACCCATTTTTCTTTTCCCTCCCCCCCCACTCCAGCACTGCCCAACCCCATTAATATCTCTGTTATTCCATTACAATTACTTCAAAACTTATTTTCTCTACTAACGGTAACAATACAAAGTCTAATTCTCTTTCAGTTTCAATAAACTTGTTATTTCTTTTACCTTATCACCCCTGCAAGTTGTGCCAATGCTACAGAACACTGTCTTAGTGCCTTATGTTCATTTGAGAGAAATGTCTTTCCCCAAGTTTCAGTGATCAGTTAATCAGCATGCAACTCATTCACTACAAGACAGAGTCTGGCATTATGCATAACTTTTAATTCAGTTGCATGGACTGAT
This sequence comes from Gekko gecko, assembly GCA_029375565.1. Classification (NCBI taxonomy): domain Eukaryota; kingdom Metazoa; phylum Chordata; class Lepidosauria; order Squamata; family Gekkonidae; genus Gekko; species Gekko gecko. The sequence continues at coordinate 55,186,753 of JAPDNY010000003.1, read as the reverse complement.
TCTTTAGGAAACTACTTTGAATTTTTGGAAATTATCTGCTGTAAGAATATGTAACTCAAAAATACATTGTGTTTCCAAATTTCAAGGTAAGTCTTTTGGTATTTTCCTGATTATCATCCCCAATTTCCCTGCAAGTCTACTTATGCCACTATCCCTTCCCATTATAACCCCCTATTTATTCCAAACTGCTTCAACCTGACATACAGAAATGATGTTAAATATTTTTTTCACACCAGAAAAAGCTGTGTTTGGATGGTTTTTGTTACAGATCCCAAATTTTACTTGATGCAGAACTGTCACAATCAGGCGCTCTGTATTCTGGATTGGGGTTTTTTTATGTTGGAAACATTTGACATGTTCAAACACAAGGTCTGAATTCTTAATTTGCACTGTACTTCTCTTTGATTTGACATGACATGGTGATATGATGAACTAGTTTATTCTAAGTGAATCTGATTTGGTGGGTTTAATTTACAAGGATGTCATCTTTTTAGGTCTGGATTGAATAACTTTAAACTGACATGGAGACTTTATCGCATACATCATTACAAAGTAACAACTGACACATAAAGTGCCAGAGTATGATTTAAAGCCGCAATCTTGTGTTCAGATATAAATAGATTCCATACAATAACTACAAATCACCACCTTACTTTCTACAGAAGGTTTGAAAAAGCACTTGTATTTCCAAGTCTACTGATCATATTGAAACTGAAATCCAGGCTCATCTTTATGCAAAATTTGCGAACTACTGGGATGTACACAGGAAAAAAAGATACATTTATTAGGCCAAAGTCTTCTTATATGATGGAAACCACTACGTACTACTCTTGATCTGAGGATACATCTTTCAAGTACTAGACTTTGATGGTAGCAAGTACTTACCTGCTTTTTCTTGCGTCCTGACAAGCACTACAAGACAGATATATCTGAAGTACTACTTTTATTTTTGATCGACAACACCAATTCAGTTTTTGATAGCCATATGAGAAACTGGCCAAACAGGTTCAACAGCAACTATAGCAGGGACAGGGATCCAAAATAGCGCCTCCAAGCACATCCGTATTTGCTCAAATGAATTTTTAACAAACAGTAAACAATTTCATATCTAGCTTGCAGAGTGCAAAAAAAAAAAGAGAGCGGAAGTTTTCACAATGCAAATTCAATTTCTTATACAATTATATTTTCAATGGAAACCTAATTAATCCCTTGTAAACTAGATATGGCAATACTGAGTGAATTCTCATTTCTTCCTTGCTTTGAAACTCACACAGTTTAGAAAGGTATCTAAGTTAATGGGATTTGCTTTATATCCATTTGGAAGCAGATACTGTAAGTCAAGCCAGTGCCTAACCTTTCAGTTTAATAGCTATGAGGGAAATAAAACACGCCTATATATAAGGAAGGAATACTATCTGTAGCCCTTTTCTGGTGGTGGTGGGGCAATATCACTAAACAAAAAAGTTAACTGACCTGGTTGCAGTCTCTTTTACAGACATACACAAGAACTGTTGTGTAAAAACTGGATCTACAAGACAACTAGACTACTGTAGTTAAATTTAAATATATTCTATAATTTAAGTCCACAGTTAACCATTTATGAACCCAAGTGAACATAAGATACCATGATGAAAAACAGGACCTACAAACCAATTCTAAGCATGTTTACTTGGAAGTAAGTTTCGCCTGTGTTTAGTATTGCAGCTCTGGGCAGTAATCCAAGGACATCTGTATGGAAGACTACAAGGCTGCTACTTCTCAAGGCTCCTGTGCTTTCAAAACCAGCATGATCAGAAACACATTAGGCTTTAATATGTTGTCAAAGGTTTTCATGGCTGGAGTTCATTAGTTGTTGTAGATTTTCCGTGCTCTATGGCCATGGTACTGCAATGCCAAGACCATGGCCAGATAACCCGGAAAATCTACAACAACTAACATTAGGCTTTCTTGGGATAGAGATAGAGAGCTCTTCACATGTAAATTTCTCTCTGACATGCCTCTTTCAAACATATAGGAGCCCTACTAGAAAAAAGGTTGCCACAAGGGAAATTAAATGAAGCATCAAAGTTCAAACCAATGGGTTCAGGTTTACACCAGAATAGAGCCTCACTCTACAAATATTCACTTACTATTACTGTTCAATGGAACCTGGTTCCCAGCCCATTTAGGCTGAAATAAATCCCACTGAAATGAATGGGACCTCCAAGAAATACATTTAGGACTGGTGTTTTTCAGACAGAACAGAAGACAGTCTCAATGTTCTACTCTTGAGTTAGCTGGTTAAGATCTTGCAGTTTGTATTTCATTTAGCCCTTCATAAACACTGAACTCTTTAAATCAACACAAATAGATAGGAGTGCAATAGTAATTAAAAATGTCTCCTAATAGTTTTTAGAAGCTCTGTTGAAAGGCATGTCAAGTCACCAGTTGCAAAATTATGCTGCCGAACTGCTTCTACTTTTCGAAACCTTCAGCAAAGTGTTTGATAGATTTGCAGAGAATGTGTGTCAGGCTTAAAGAGCATCAGAGATACATCACTCGCTGTTACTGCCTGTTATTATTATTATTTTTTGCTGGGTAGAAGAGCCGTAATGTTAGATCAATACATAATTGCTGTCATATAAATGCAACCATAGCTTTCTGCCCGTTTACTCAATGCAGATTTAAAACGTACAAAGGCAATCTTACTCCCCCACCCTGTAGCTCCAGAGGTCAAATGAACGAGATGATTTACAAATGCTTCTGGATTTTTGGTAATGCATTCTCTTACCCTGCAACCATCTAGTGATCAGTGGGAAGATAACCAGGTTCTGTACACTTTCCTGTGATGTATTGTGAAGGATTCAATTGCCATCTTACAAACCTGAGACAAAACAGCCCCCCCAGCAACCACCTACTCTTGACAGAAAGTCCACCCAATCTTGGTTGAATGCTTCTTGCCCCTGCATTCAACATCTGGAGGCGAACTATGTTCATTTCAAAGGAAGTCTAGATGGTGTCAAAAGAACTTACTCCCAAGTGTGCTTCTCAACACCTCGACCCCTATAATACCTCAATCCGAAACACATTTACTTGGAGGCAAATTCCATTGAATGCAATAGAACCCGCTCCCGGGAACGAGCACAGGGTCCAGGTGTGAGGCAACTCTTCAAAACACAGTAAATGTATCGAAGCCAGAAGAACTTCCTGCTATTCAGGCTGCTTGAATTCAATTAGACTTGGAGCTACCAAGACCGCAATCCTAAAGGCTCGTGGAAAGAAATCCATTGAGATTGCTAAAGTAATTTTTCAGGACATCCCCTGTTTTTTAAAAAAATAGTAGACGGCAGCTTACCAGAACGTCCAGCTTTTTTTTTTTTTTTGCAACCCCCCCCTTCATCTCTTATTAGCGTTCGGCTCAGGTCACGGGGCATTTACTCCCAAGTAGGCATATTAAGGCTCAGGGTGTTAATTAGCTCGCTCTTGCAGACTGGTGCTGGGGGAAAGAGAGGGAAAGTCTCGCCCGAGTGCACTGCACAGTTGCCGCGGTTCCGTTGCAGGGCAGCCCAGAGAGAGGCGCCAAGGCTCCCAGGCTAACAAACGGAAGGCAGCGAAGTTTATGACCTATTGTTGTCCCCGGCGCAGGCGCAGCGCAGCCCAGTCACCCGCTTCTTGCCGGGGCGGGGGAACAGGATCAGGTCTCCTTGCGGAGGAGCGATAAGGCACGAGGCGAATCGGTCCCCGAAGGACAGCAGCTGGCGGGATGCTGGCTTGCGAGGGAGCTGGGGGGAGGGACAGAAAAAAGTTCAGGGGACCCTCTGAGAGAGCCCAGTGTCTCCGCGTCAGCCTGGCACGAGATTCCAAACTAACCCCGTGAAATCTGACACCAACCATCTGCGGAGGGAGAAGAGGCGCAGCAAAGTCGAGGCTGCTGGCCAGCCTGGGCTCGCTTGGAAGAGTGCGTGCGTGCACCTGATCTTGCCTTGATCCCTACCGGCGGGGATTCTAGCCCCGGCCAGCCAAGCTCGCAAGCGCCAGTCCTCCCGGGGCAGTTGGACTGCGGGAGTTGGAAGTAAGTTTGAACCACTTCTCCGAGGTACACACAGCATTAAAGAAGGCGGGGGGGGGGACACACAGATACAAGACAAGCAAAACCATCCGAGGGATGACGCCTTACCTCCATCTGCCAGAATCTTAGCAATAAGAAATAATCCCGATAAGGTCAGGAAGGCGAAAAGAAACTCGGACATGACTGGAGCCTGCTTCTCCGCCAAGCTTCCTCGTTGTCCTTCGGAGCTGGCGCTGCTCGGCTGCACCCTTGCTAAAGTCACGCAGCGGCGGCGGCGGCGGCGGCGGCGGCGGCAGGGTGGCTGCAAAGGAGCAGCCTGATTTCCAAATATCACGGGGGATGCAGCTCCTCGCCGAGCCCCGGCTGGCTGGCTGGCTGGCTGCCTGTCCGTCCGTCCGTCCGCCCGCCTTCTCTCCTGCTTTCGGCAGGATTACGGCGTGGATGTGTGGGAGAGCAGCTTGTGTGTCTTGACTTCTCAATGCAGAGTACGTCTGATCTTACATCACGCAAGAGGGGCAGTCAGAGAGAGCGAGAGATGCCAGAGGATGGGAATCGCACTGATTAATCGCGGAAGCTGCGCCGCCCCCCCCCTTCTGAGTCCACATAAATCACAGCTATTACTTAGTAAGAGGCATTGAACACAACAAGAAAATACCGCCGTTAATGGGGAAACTCTACAAATCACAAGCTTTAGCCGGTCTTGTGAAGGGGGGGGGAGTGATGAGTCGAGTCAGTCTCTTCACTAGTGGGGGGGGGCTCTCTTAGACTTTCGACGCCTCGTGAATTTCTGTCCCGTAAGGTAACCTTGCTTGGCGCTCTTCTGATAAGGTGAGAGAGCGGTCCCCGAGCAGAAAGTAGTACTTCTTTTTCCTTTCAGTTTGCGGAGGCAGAAAGCAGCCTTGGAAAATGACAGAGAGAGCGCGAAGTCAGCTCCTTACGCTCAGTGGAAAGAGCTTCAGTGAAATAAATACAAAAAGAAGTGGGGGGGGGGACGACGACGACTGATGTATGTATTATATGCAGTGCATTAATTTTAATTGCAGGCTTCAAGGTTGGTTTGTGTCGTGCTCAGTGACTCAGCAAAACAATTCTTCCATTTATTGCGGACAAGGAAAAACTCCAGGTGTATTAGTCTCCTGGATAGAAAGCATATGAATAAACACTAAAGAGGACTAAACAGCATCTAAATAGTGTGTTTTAGGTCTTCAAGAGAGCAGATGGTTAGTAACTGAAGAAATTGGTCTGAAGGTTGCATTGTGGCATGGAACCGAGTGGTTCTGGTCAGGTACAATGGGTTTTACTGCCAAATAGGATTGCAGCCAGTCTCTTTTGCAGAGGTGCTCTGGAACCTATCGAAATCAGTGGGTCTAAAACATTTGGGAGAGGCAGCGGCTCAGTGGTGGAGCATCTGCTTGGCATGCAGAAGGTTCCAGGTTCAGTTGAAAGGATCAGGTGATGTGAAAGACCTCCATGCCTGAGTCCCTGGAGATTGACTGCCAGGCTGAGTAGACAGAACTGACCTTGATGTAAGTTTGCACAGGTGTTCTGAATGTGAGAGTGACTGAAGAGTGCTTTTAAGTGCCACAAGTGAATTCAGTCTAAGGGACCAGGCATATTTGTTTGGAATACAGTCCATTGAAATCAATGGGGGTGATGCTAAGTAAGCCCCACACAGGGCTGTTAGCTCATAAAGTGATTTACACCTTTTCTGCGGAGATTTGAAGATGTGCATTTAAATTCTTAATTCTTTTTGGGTCCTTGGGTAGGTTTCCTATTAATCCCTGACCTGTTTAGTATAGCAAGGGAGTGCAAAACAGGCCAAATGTATCCCAGAGAGGGATACAGAAGGGGAGAGAAAGGCATTTTCAGGTAACTGCATGAAATCCTCCAAAACACAACAGCAGCAGGAGAACATCTGAAGCCATTGAGAGAAGGGGGGCCCAAATGGCTGACCTGTCATTTAAAGGAATGGGGCATACAAGCTGTTGTTCTCTGAGCTAAGGCCACACATTCAGTCCACAGCTCACTCGCTGCAAGTGGTTCTGCTGATCTTAAGAAGATTGTGAAGAATTCTGTGAGATCTATTCATCTCTTTGGTATATTCTTATCATGTCCCTTCTCCAAGGAGTTCTAAATAGTATGCATGGTCTGTGCTCATCCTCATTTGTTGACTATACTAAATGTGCCTGGTTTCATTTTCCACCTAATATCCCTAGATATAGTAATCTGAGGGTGCGATCATACGTACCAGAAGCTACGGCAGACATGCGATTCCCCCGTGGATTAAAGGGACATGATCAGACAGACACATCTGTCTGGCGTCCCGGAGTCATGGGGGGACGGACGGACGTTGTTTCACACCGCAGTAGAGTGGTAAAAAGCTACTGCCGAAAACTCACTATTATTGGGAACTGCAGGCGCACGGCGGGAAGTATGATCGCGCAAACACGCATCATTGCAGGCGGGGCAAACCGCCTCGCTTTCTGCCCGCATTTTCTCCCTTCCGTGTGACCACAGCCAGAATGTATCTTCCAGCAGACATGATACAGTATTGGAATCATGTTACACTGTTGGAATCAATCCATCATTCCAGGGGTCCCCAGCCTTTCTGAGCCTGCAGGCATCTTTGGAATTCTAACACAGCGTGTGGACACAGCCACAAAATGGCTGCTGCAGTTTACCTTCATCCATAAGGTGAAGATCCTTGTGCCGTGATGGCTTTGTTGTTCAGTCACACAGTGGCGTCCGACTCTTCGCAACCCCATGGACCACAAAGGCTGTGATGGCAGCTGTTGCCAAAGCAACATTTTTAAAAAATATGCACAGCCAATCAAATCCCCCATGGCTGATCAGAAGCTTTGTAGGGCAAAAAGACCAATCGGACCCTACCCACTTTATAAAAACACTTGATAGGCACCAGGAAAGGTGTCAGCACACACCATGGTACCTAGAGGCACCACGGTGGAGACCCCTCTATAACACTGTGCCCTTCAAAATGTGTTACTACCATATTTTGTATATTTGGGGGGAGCAGTGCACTGAGGTAGCTGAGGTGGGTTTAGCACAGGATGTTCCCAGCCCTGCTGTATCTTTTTGATCCCATTTCTGTGTCTCCCAGTACAGTGTTACACTGTCATTGCTGTATGTGGCAATGGTGGCTATTGCTTGTTGTTTACACATGATTTGAAATAGTGTCCGAAAGAGCCTTGTGCAAAGATTTTCCCCTGCATTTCAGTGCGGTGCCACTGGCCATCATTATTCCATGCTCACTGCAGCTGTTATGAATATCCTTGATCCAATGAGCACAGCATGGTCAAAGTTAAGCACTTTACATTCCCATTGATTTAAGTGTGGGTTTTAAACACAGTCTAAGGGCCCCATTGAAATAATTGGGACTTGAAAGTTTTGCATTTGGATTGTGGAGCGGGTATACATGGATCCTTTATTCTCAAGCATTCTGTTTTCTACACAGTGCTCTGTGGACAGAAAGTGTTGTGTCTTTTGCTACACAAATTGCCCCACTAGTGATAAAATATTAACAGTTGTGAACAGGCATTAGCAGAGCTGCTGGGAGCCACCATAAGCCCCTGGCAAAAGAGTACATTCCCCCAGATAAAAGGGAGGACAGGAATTTACCAATGGGGAAAAGTTCCTCTAGGAATCTTTGTTTAACTGAAAAAAATAGCAAGGGCTCTGTTGCTGCAAAAGAGCACTATTTTTTCAAGTCAAAACCACTCAGTGGGGCTTATTGCCAAACTAGTGTTTTTAGGACTGTCCTTTAAAGCTGTAATCCTAAATGTGTACTGGGGAGTAAGCTCATTTTGAGGCAACTGAGACTAAATGAGACTTCAGTAGATTTAGAAGAGTGTTTAGGATTACATTGTGACAGACATACTATCTCTCCTTATATATATTTGAGTTTTGGTGCCCCTTCTGGATGCGCTTCCACAGCCTTTGGCCCACTGAGATGCCACTCTCGCAATCTCCCAATCCCGTGGCTGCATTGGCTCGCTGCGTTGACTCAGCTCCGCCCACCGAGCCAGTGGGCAGCATTTCACCCTCAGTCTGGAGGGAGCTGGTGAAGGGGATGGATGCTCCACTGAGAGAGCAGCAACCCCTCCACGGGGAAGAAGGAGGCAGACCTAGTGAGCGGCAGCAAGCAGGAGAAGCACTCACCTTTGCTGCCCCTTGTGGCCCTTCTCCCTCGGCCGCAAGGCCTGCATCACAGAGAAGGCTGCCCAGCACCTTTCAAAGGCTCCCCTGCCTTCCTTCAGCAGTGATGGCAGCGCCAGGGAGGATCTAGCCTGGAGGACACAAGCTACGGCTCCTGGAAAGCCGGACTCTTTCCCGAGGAAGATACTTCTCTTGGTTCCTGTGTGAGACTAACTGTTACTGTCTCATCAGTGGCTGTTGGTAGGCAACCAAACAATCAAGCTTGCTTCTGTAAGTAAAACAAACAAACAAAGGACTTTCAGCATAATCCTTTGCTTGGCCACTTTCCTGTCAGAATAAATTTAACACGCCTCTCACTCCTTTTTGACTCCACCATGGCTGGCTGGCTAATGACACAGGCCAGTGACCATCAAATCATTCTCTTCAACCCCCTGCTGTGCGGCTGCTCTTCCCCTATGGTTGCCAATCTCCAGGTGAGATCTGGAGATCTCCTGCTGTTACAATTGATCTCCAGATGACAGAGATCAGTTCCCCTGGAGAAAATGGCTGCTTTGGAGGGTAACCCCTATGGCATTTCCCCCTGCTGAGTCCCTCCCCCCCCATGCTGCACTCCACAGGATCTGCCCCCCAAATCTCCAGGTATTTCCCTAATCAAAGGTGGTGACTATGTTTTCTCCTCAGGTGCCTGTTGTAAGGCAACCAGGTTCTGTCAGTAAAAGACCCTTTCCATACCTATTTTGGTCTTTCAGAGAAAACTCATTGGGACCACTCCTGATGGGGTTGCCAACTCTAGGTGGGAAATTCCTGGAGATTTGAGGGATGGAGCCTGGAGAGGGTGAGGTTTGAGGAGGGGTGGGACCTCAGACAGGTACAATGCCATAGACTCCACCCTTCAAGCCAGTCATTCCCTCATGAGGAACCATGCTGTTACATTGATCTCCAGATGACAGAGATCAGTCCCCCTGAAGCACTGCTTTGGAGGGTAGTTCTTCTTTGGAGGGTAGACCCTATAGCATTATCCCCTGCTGAGTCGTTCCATCAACTTCCAATGCTGCCCTCCATAGGATCCACCCCCCAAAAAATCCCCAGGTATTTCCCTAATCAGAGGTGGCAACTGTGCTTTCTCCTCAGTGCCTGTTGCTAGGCAGCCAAGTTATGTCAGTAAAAGGTCCTTTCCACACCTGTTTGGCCTTTTGGAGAAAATGCATTGGGGCTACTCCTGATGGGGTTGCCAACTCCAGGTGGGAAATTCCTGGAGATTTGAGGGCTGGAGCCTGAACAGGGTGAGGTTTGAGGAGGGGTGGGACCTCAGACAGGTACGGTTCCATAGACTCCACCCTCCAAGCCAGCCATTTCCTCATGGGGAACCATTGTTGCCAATCTTCAGGTGAGGGCTGGAGTTCACTCAGAATAACAACTGCTCTCTAGGAGGTAGGGAGAGGGGATGGAAAGCTGAAGCCAGGGGGCAGATAATGGTAGGTTGACGGTTGGCTGGGAGGGAGATTGGGTTGCCAACACCAGGTTGGGAAATTCCTGGAGATTTGAGGGGTGGAGCCTGGAGATGGTGAGGTTTGAGGAGGGGTGGGACCTCAGACAGGTACAATGCCATAGATTCCACCCTCCAAAACAGCCATTCCCCATAGGGAACCATTGTTGCCAGTCTCCAGGGGAGGGATGGAGATCACGCAGAATTACAACTGCTCTTCAGATGGCAGAGATCAGTTCCCCTGGAGAAAATGGTGAACCCTGTCATTATACCCTGCTGAGGTCACTACAGCGAATCGGCACTGAGTGCCCAAGGCTGGGGCACTCTCTCAGAGCCTCTTTCTAGAGCTCGTTGTATTTATTTCCGCAATGGGCCTTATTCCTAGTACTACATAAATGCATGTAATTATTGCTTGCTAGCCCTTTTTATTTTTAATACTGCTTTGGTGGGTAGGGATGCAACGGACAGTGGAGAACACATATCAGTAGTATCTTTTCCTCCCGTGGAGTTTTAAAATGTACATGATCCTTTTGCAGAATATTTTAGATGCTGCAATATTATTTTATCCAGCCTTATAGATAAATATATACAGTTTGGGTATTAAGGCATATAGTAGCCAATTCAGAACAACTTTTTAATTGCTGTCTCTATCAGGTGCTTAGTAAAAGAACAGGTGCTATTAAAACACATTGAAGAATTCTTTCTTTAAAATATTTATATTCTGCACTCATCACCAAATTATGGTGTTTTTTTTTAAAAAAAAACACACACACACACATATGGTGTTGTTGTTCTTTAGATACACACACATATATATATATATATAATGGCCCCGGTCACACGGGCCAGAAAACGCACGGGGGAGGCGTGGCAGTTTGCCCCAGAGCTAAATAAGGCGTGGTAGCCCGATCTCACGGGCCACCGGGTTGCCACGCGCCAGCTCTGCACCGTGATCACACTGCGCTGCTGCAGCGCGGCAAAACAGCAGCACAGCAGACCACGCAAGTGTGAAGTGCGCATGCACCGTTGGGGGAGGGCGGGCCGCTGTCGGTGACTTGTGTGTGCGCATGCTCTGCCCAGCGTTGGTGCGCATCCCAGGGAAACTTACAACATCCAGAAACCCCGGGGACATGGGCGGGCGTCGGAAGTCACATGCTCCCGTGATCAGACGCCAGCCTTTGCCCCGGGATTTCCAGAAACTAGTACCTCGGACCTACTAGTTTTTTACCCCGCGTTTTCAAAGGGAAGCCGCGGGTTGGCCACGGGAGCCCTACGCCTCCCAGATGTGCTCGTATGATTGCGCACGGAAAGTCCGCAGGGCTCCCATGACTTCAGCGGGGCAAATGCTCCATGTGAACGGGGCCAATATTCACTTAACACCTATCTCCCAGGATGTGTCGAGGGTAATCTCTCAAACTGTTTCCTCTGCTTATGCCAGAAGGGGCAATTTTACCCAATTCCACACCCTCTCTGCATCTCATCATGCCACATGGCAGAGATTGTTTACAAAGATCCTGTGACCATCCCCTATGGTTTTTTAGGGTACACAGAGGAATGGAAAGGAGAAGGACAGGAAGATCCTCTTGCAGTCCCCTTCCACTCATGCATCCATAGAATCCAACCCTAGCAATATGTGATTAGCGAATTGGTAAACTGTCCCTAACAATGTAATCTGTACTGCAGAACTGTTTCAACCAAAACTTATTACACACCATCTAAGACCTTTTTGTTAATTTGTTCTTTTTAGTTTTCACTAGGATAATAGCGCTATAATGATAAACAGTTCTAATTTAAATATTAGTATCTAGGAGAGCCTTTGAAGACTTCATTGATCTTCCTTTCTATATTACAGATTACTCAGGCATCAAAATGTATTAATATAAAAATTCATTTAAGCTTTTTTTAATGAAAGTCAATGGAGTTTCTATTTACAGAAAGTAAGGTGTCAATACACAATGTGCTCCAAGAATTATAAATAAAAATGCAATTATCTGTAAGTAATCATTTGTCAAATAGCCATCCATAAATGAGGCATGGTTTAAAATAGTATCATAAAGACAGGATAATTATTTTGGAAGCCTAGTTTTAAAATATAGGCCACCAACCAAATAAAAGTTGACCTTTGTTAAATCATTTTCCCCTTCAATTTCATTTCCATTAAACATTATTCACTGTGAAGTCACATCTATGTAATGAAATGAAACTACTCTAACAATCTAGATCAGAAGTGCAAATATGTTTGAATAATGTCCGTTTTAATATTATCTTTCTTCCATTAATAAATCAGCACCTAAACCTTTTATTGCTTGATGTGTCTGGCAAATAAAGGTGCAGCTGACTGTATATGCACTGTCTAAAATGTACTTTGTACCAATTAGGATGATTACAGAGGTAACATGGGAAGCCAGTGGATACATGCCAGTCTTTAACCATCTGAGGGTGGTACTCCACCGTAGTCCTCCCTGGGAAAACAGGCCTTGGCTGCACTGATTCTGATTCCAAGCCCTGCTCGCTTCAAGAGTAATCTGGTATAGTGTGCTTTGTGTAGGGCTGCCCATGACAACTGCCTGGAAATGTCAAATGGTTCAGAATACAGAACAGTAAGAATTAAACATATGAAGCCAGTATTTTAAAGAACTTTGCTGGTTACCATTTCCCCCCCAGGCAGGTATGTTTCAGAATGCTAGTTTTAATCTATAAAGCACTCAGCAGTATAGGACTAGGATATTTGAAGACTACTTGCTCCATATAAGCCTTCCTGATAGAACACCTGAGACGTGTGAGGTGCTCCAGCCTTTGGAAGCAAGGCTTGTCTCAGTTGTGGCCTTATCTGTGGAACTTCTTCTGCACATCTGCATGAATGATGCCTATTTCAGTGTTTTTGAGGTGCCTGTTTAAACCTGTGCTGTTTTCATGCTGACAATTCCACATCTAGTGATACTTAAGTTTGAGAGCTGTAACTAAAGTGGGGGACATAACTATTTTAAGTATATAAATAATAATCTATGAAGGATAAAATAATTCATTTTTCTAACAACTGTTGATATACATCACTTAGAAAAACATGATTTAAACCAATGGCTATTGTGATTCAGGAAATACCAGATGATTCTCCAGCCTCTAAGTGAAAGTAACAGAGAAGAATACAGATGAGCTAAAGATGTCTTTGAAGCTTCCACTACATGCAGTTTATTAAATTAAAAAGTAAATTTGTTAAGTAACTATTCAAATCTTATATGGAGCTACTTGCCTTCTCAGTGGCACAAATAATGGAAGGAGAAAAATCAAAGAAAGCCCCAACTGAGAGCATGATTCCACAGCATGCATTTATCTTTGTTGGAAGTGTAGCCACAATGGGGCAAACGCAGCAACTAAGTTTTAATTGGGAATCCTTTCAGATCCAAGAGAAGTCATTAAGCAACCAAGAATATTAATCACCAGTTTAAATAATCAGCTATCATTTATATGAATCCTTATTTATAGTATCCCTCAAACCACTAACTCTGGAGTAGTTCAATCGAAGTCAACAAGACTCTTCTTGAGCTAGTAATTTAAGGATCAAAGTAGTCATTGAGCACCTAGAGCAGGGGTGGCCAAACTTGCTTGACATAAGAGCCGCATAGGATAAACGTCAGATGTTTGAGAGCCGCAAGACATGAACAGATATTACACGTTTTTACTGGGAAATATGCAAACTTGCTTTTTATTAACATTAAATGAGACTGCCAAAATAATAACAAAAGCAGTAGAAACAGATATTGATAATGATATTTATTTGTCCAATTATATTTCTTTGCTAATGATATTTAGCTTCCCCAGCTGTCCTGCCAGGAGCCACACAATATGTGTGAAAGAGCCGCATGTGACTCCTGAGCCACAGGCTCCCGAGCCTGACCTAGAGGTTGTACGTGAGCATTGTCAGCTTAGACGATGCCAGTTACTATTGTCAATTCTGACATTGCCAAGTATTAGGCAACTTGATCAAACACCTCAGTTACTGTATCAAGAAGTTTGTGCAGGTTTTATGGTAGATTATAGAAAGAATTTTTACTAGAGAGAACTGATAATCTACCAGCTTGTAACTGCAGCCATAAAGTTTCTGCTCCCCCCTCCCCCCCATGAGCAACAGTAATGAGATTTCCTAGAAAGCATTCATCTGAAGAAGCAGGGAAACTTTATCAATGGCTGAGAGTACTTTATCCTTATAACCGAGATCATAATTAAATAGGAAATTAACAAAGAGAACTAATGGAGAACAGAGAAATCAAAGCCACAAATGCTGTTCAGAACCAGTTTGTTCCTACAGTGCATTATAACTTCTTCATCCTAATTGGTGTTATTAATACTGACAAGTTAAATAAATGAATTCATCAAGCTATAGAATATTATGAAATCTCTTATTGAGATAAATTAACAAAGCCGAACCAATCATTCTAAATCAACTAGTTTAAAGCACCACAAGAATATTAATTATCACCCTGAGTTAATTCTACATTAGCAATTATGGAACTGTGTTGATTAGCTTATTGAGAAATCAGTTTCCTTGTTTCATTTTAAGTTGGTGGTTCTGATATACCACTAACGGCTAAAACCAGTGATTCACCTGCTACCTGTCAGGTCAGGTCATGTTGTGAGGAAAGACAGTGATTGTACATATCAAAGTTACTGGAGTGTGTCAAAGAGGTGATGTATGCAGCTTCTGACAAAAAGAAGTTGGCCTGGGAAACCAAGTTGTTAGGGAATCATAGTGGCAGGTTCTCTGAAGGAAGCTGGGTGTCTTACCCTATCCGTCAAGGTATTTTAAAAAATTTGCTAGGCAACAGTTGTTAGAGAACAAGGAGAAGAACAATATTCAGAGGAAGGAAAAAGAAAAATTGGAAAAGAAACTAATCAAGTTCAGTGATACTTTCTTATGAAGAAAGTGCCTTATGAGCAAGAAACATCTCAAAATTATTTACTGATTTATTCACCATTAAAGTTTATTTGGACTAAAAAACTTTACTTAGACTGCTTCACAGATTAACATCTTTCTTACATGGAAAATGCAGGAAAAATTATCACCTGCAAATCCAGATTTTCATGGACTATGCTAGTATGAATACAGAAATACGCGTTGATTGATTTTTGAATATTACTTATTTTAAAGAATTGTTTCCCATTTGACGTACTAACTTTATAGTTTTAAAATATTTAGAAGTAATTTGATTTCTTTTTTTGAACTTGAACTTTCAAAAGACAATGTACGGCTAAATTGTTTGATAAACACTGACTGGGAATTCCTTAAGAAACAACCATTCATTTGCTCCAGGTATTAGTTTCTGCCGAGAGCAAATGCCTTTTACATTTTTAGCTGTCTAACTGTACTGTCCTAAGCAAAGTCATTCCTTTTTAAGCCTATAGACTTGTACAGTATAACTCTGTTTGGGACTGCGCTGCCAGTGTTCCGAGTCCAGAAGAGCACTTTGCAAGTTTTGAAAGTGATATCCTCTTGAGCTTTTAAAGAATGGCTGAATGAACTGGGGGGAAATGATTGTCAAAACACACATTTTTATGAGAAAGCTCTACAGTGTAAAAGTCCCAGGGTAATAACATCCTTATCCACCAAAAACTTGCTCAAATCATGAGGAAAATAAATCACAAGGTCATCTAGGGAAGGTATATAAAGCTCTACAGACTTTTCAAAAGTCCAAGATTGAGCAAAATATTGTATAATTTCTTAAATGAGCAACCTATTATTTTTAGGCTTGGGTGCCACCAAAATGTTACACTGATGGAAGGATTCCCATCAGCAGTATGTAACTTTCTGTGCCTCCCCTCTACCAGCAGGTGCCCCTCTTAATACTGCCGGTAGGGGAACCCAGGAACATAGTCTGGGTGGAATCAGTGAAACTTGACCCCCTTCAGAAGGCAAATGAGGAACTGTACAGAAAAAGAGGAGTCAAGGAAGAACTATTCCATAAACAGAATTCTGTTCACCTTTTGTTACTTTTTAAATAAAGCACTATATGTGGTTACAATGTATACAGTGATTATAATAAAAGTAAGAAAACTCTGCCCTCAACTTAGCAAGGAACAAGAAAAAGAAAAGCAAGAAGACAAAAAGGAAGGGTAAAAGATGAGTGGAGGTTAGAGATCAAAGACTTACAAGAATAGGTAATATTTCAAGGCCCTTTTAAAAGCTAGAAGAGATGAAAAATGCAGTTTTCCCCCAAGTCGGAATAAGGGGACAGACAACAGTTTGGAAGTAAACAAGGGCCACTTTATTAACTATTTAACATAACGGTATGACAAGGGACAAAACTAAGCAAGCTTGGAACAGGCAAGGCAGGCATCACTCCCTGACCAACCTCCTTGCCCTTCATGGGCGGGTCGCCCAGCCCCAGTCTTGAGACAATGGTTTGGCTTGTGCCCGGCAGTCCAGCAACTGGTTGCCACTCAGGAGTGCCTACCCCTGAAGCCTTACAACTTGCAGGGAGGAGCCTGCCCCAAGAAGTTCCCAGAGGTGATCACCATTCCCCACCCTGGACCCTAAAATCCGAAGGCAGTTCCTGATGACTCCCTGTTCCCCAACGGGAAAATGCCATAAGGTACTCTCCAGTTCTGCTTTCTTGCTTGCACAAAACCTGCCACTGCCAAGGCCAAGCCTCTGCTTTGACCTTTGCAGCCACCTAACAGCCCAAAGCTGCCCTAATCCCTTGCTGCAAAAATAACTCATTGCCCTTGTCTGATAAATGCACCCTGTCAGCCCTATACAGGTCCTGGAACTCGACCCATATGGTATGGGCCAGACTTCACTCATACCTGCTTCCTCCCTAAAGGACAGGAACTGCTTACCCGCCCTCCTATAAGGTCTCTGGGTGGACAGGGTGAGAGCTAACCAGGGCCATGACCCTAGGAGACTTGGACGCCAATGAGTTAATCACATGAACTGTGGCCAGATTGATACACCAGAAATGGACTTTATGGTTGGCAAGCTCTATCAACCAAATCCAGACTGCTACGACAATCAGAGAAAATTCCAGGAAGGTGAGGTGTTTGACCAACCCTGCCTGAAACCATTCTCAGCACACCAGTGTCCACAGAAATAGACTCCAAAGCCGGAGGAGCCTGCAGTGTCAGATGTAACCTGCAGCTCAGCTTTGACCAGAAGGTCCTCCCTCCCAAAAAGACACCCCATTGTATGAATTCAAAAATTCTTTCCATACAAGAAAGTTGTCTCTTATACCCTGGTGACCCTAGTCCTATGGTGCGGTAGGTGCAAGCCCTTCATGGACTCACATAGTCTCCTGACAAATGCCCGATTGGCTGCCACAACTTTGCATGCAAAGGTGAGGTGGCCAACCAGTTGCTAGAAAAGTCAGAATTGGAGTAGGGCCTTCTGTTTTTTCCTGGGCAAAGGGAACTCCTAGCTTCTCTGCCAGGTCCATGAAGCTGGTCAGTAAAAACTCACATTGCCCTGTATCCTTCCTTCCTGCTAGTAGGAAGTCATCAAGATAATGGGCAGTGCTGCAAAGTCCTATCCTGTAATGCAAGGCCCATTCCAAGAAGGAACTGAATCTCTCAAAAGCAGCACAGGACATCGAGCACCCCATGGGAAGGACCCTATTTATGTAGAATTTGCCCTCGAAAGCAAAGCCCAGTAGCTCAACATCAGCTGGGAGGAGACCGAAGGCTGACTTAATGTCACATCTTGCCAATTCAGCACCCTGTCCACAGCAGTGCAACACTTGCATGGCCTGATCAAACGAGGTGTATCTGACTGAACATAACTCCTCAGGTTATCGCATCATTCACTGACTCCCCACATGGGTATGACAAGTGGTGAATGAGGGGATACTCATCAGGCACCTTTTTAGGCACAACTCCCAACAGGGAGACCCTTAAATTGCTAACTGGGGGGAAAGGAAAGGTCCTAGGACTCTACCTTCCTTACATTCCCTGGCAATTTTCCCCCAAAGTATGTACTTCATCCCCTTAACTGATTACAAGTTAGGAGCACTATATGGTCTTCTTTTTCCTTGATAAGGTGTCCTAAACCCTAAAGTGAAACCTTCCAAGAGGCAAACTTGATCCTGTCAGTTCAGGTAATCCCTCAACCACTGCTCAAGCACTTCCACTTTAATTGGGCTGGGACCCTTTGTCAGGAGGGAGTTGTAACCACTGCCTCCTCCTGAATGGTTACCTCCTTTGCCTTTGTCCTGTCGCTTTGTTTTGGGGCAACTAGAGAATGTGTGGGGCCCCACACACGAAGGGCATTCATGCCTGAATAAACACAATTTGCGACTGCATGTCCCATGGGAGGTGAACTCCCAACAAAGCGGGCATCGCTGAACTGCCTGCCCTGCCTACGTGCAGGTAAATGCCTGACTTTGGGATCTACGAACCGTGTGGCCACTATCTGACCTTTCATTTCCAGTTGGCCAAGCTGGAGACATAATTTGCAGCCATAAGTGTGGATGAATCTGGTACCATCTCAAGGACGGATTCATAGCTGCTCACATATGGAACTCTTCATCGTACTGAAGCCATGCAGGGCTCGGGAAATCAGTAAAACCCTTGTAAATAATGTCCATATACTGAAGCATCACAGCAGCCATCCATGGCTGGTGTCTTACAATTACTGACATGTAAATTAAAAATCCTGGGAACCAGTTTTCCCAGGTCCTGTCAATCCTGAGCCTCTTCAAACACTCCTTCTCCCACTCATCTAGATCCCCCCTTATATTTTTTCTCTAGATCCCTGTATAACAATGTAAATACATCCACATACTCGCCCTTAAGGATTTTATCCCTAGTGGCAGTGGAGAGGTGGTCCCCAAGAGGCAAAGCCAAATCCCCAAATGGTATGGCACCTGGTATACCGTATCATATGGAGAACCCGCCAGGTTTGAAAAGCCTATACTTAGATTTGGGTAGCCCCATCCAGGCCAAACACCCTGAGGGGGTGGCAGGGCCATAGTCCCCCAACCGGCATAAGGTGACCATCTGCCTGGTGGTATGTGTACAACACTACCTTGTGCAGTGTATGTAGCAGACCCAACGGCACCCTGAGTACACGGGCCCCATGGCCAATATGTCCCACCTTGACTGGTGTTCTCCACCTTCCCTTCCCTCCTTGGAGGACCCTTATAGTTTTCCATCTGTAGCACTTCTGCACTCTGGGTTTCCTGCCTGGCATCAGACTGCTGTCTCCTGGCCTGTTTGAACAGATGTTGACACTCCTTTGTCAGCTGCCGAGGAAATTTCTTGTCCCTCCTCTAGAAAAGCCAAGCGAGCTAGCACCTGTGCTTGAGAAGATTTATTAGAAACCCATTTCACCTTTTTAACCCCACCCATGCTAAGAGACACACCCCTGTGTTTTTCCAGTGCCTCTAGCCTTTAAAGTATGACCACATTCACCGAGTCATCCTCCTCCTCATCAGATGGGATAGGCTGGACTGGCTACATGGGGGGCTTCTTAGGGGCAGGCTGCTTCCCCTTGGACGGACCCTGCCCCTTCTTAGAAGCCATGGCAGCTGTGATATTTTATTTGTTGTTATTACTAATTAAACAATGGTGACCTCCTTGTAGTATCCTCTCAAAATGGCCACTCTTTAATGACTTTCTCAAAATGGCCACCCTGTAATGCCACTCTCCGAATGGCCACCTGAAAGATCCCTCTCAAAATGGCTGCCCAAAGGATCCCTCTCAAAATGGCCACCTGAAAGGTCCCTCCCAAAATGGTTGCCCAAAGGTCCCTCACAAAATGGCCACCCTTTGCAATCCATTCAAATTGATGATAGGACAAAATTGATGCCAGCCCTCAAGCCCACTCTGCCCCCTCTTAGCTCTTAACAGTCACTGCAGGGCCTGTCTGCCTAATCCTAGCCTTTGGAACAGGCCACTGCACCTTTTGGGCATTTGAATTTTTTTTTTTAACTCCGGATTCCAACTGCAGCTGAGGATCATTATGGGGCCTTTGCTGGGTCACAGTAGATGCAGCGCCAAAGTGCTGGCTGCCCTAAAGAAAAGGCTGCCCCTGTTGGCTCTCGCCGTCAAACAGCCGCCCCACACTATCACCACCTCAAGATGCACTAGGCTGCCATCTTTGGATCACTGCCAATCACCACTGCCGCCCCAGATCTTTGCTGCAGATGCCGCTGGGCCACTGCTACTGCTATGGATGAGCCGCCCCTGCCCTGTATTGCTGCAGCCAGTCCCATCGCTGAGGCCTCCAAGGTAGGCCACATTCTTCTTTGCCCCAAATGCTTGGAGCTCACTCCAAGCCCAAGCACACAGAACAACAGACTTGGGCGGGAACAGAGCCCTGCCTTTTGTGAGGCTGGCTCCGCCCCTGCCCACATCACGACACATAGCGTCATGCTTCTGTTGCTGCCCCGGCTTCCTCTGGGCTGGCAAAGCAGGCCCCAGCCTCCAGTGGCCTTGCTGGGAGGCCGGGAGCTCAGATGTTAGAAGAAAGTGGTATTCCCAATGAAAAAAAAGCTTCAAGAGAAAGGAAGGAGATATGAAACAGAAGAGCTAAGGGATGGTTCAGACAGGAGGAAATCAGCAGAATGAAACTGAGAGGGCAAATAAAGACATCTCTTGCCCTGAAAACCCTACAGGGTTGCCATAAGTCAGCTGAGACTTGATGGCACTCACCACCACCACATTAAATAAGTGGGAGCCAAGTAATATTAATATAAATTGGATTGCACAAGGATATAGAAGCATAACAGGGTATAGAAGGGTAAAAACATAACAAAATAAAAAGCAGAGTGAAGCATATTTTAAGTTTTGGAACTGCACATGCTAGTAACATTCCTCCATCAAAAAACAAACAAACACAACATTCACAGGAGGCAATAAATTTGAGTGAAGAGCCACCTTTCAGGGCAGAAAGGCAGCATATAACTTATGTAAATAAATAAATGTTTCCTCACTGGCGGGTTTCCCATGAAAAAATTCTAGCAGCTGTTTTTCCACTGTGTGTATGGGTGTGCGTGAAACAGGTGGGCCCTGAAGTTGAGTGGGGGACAAAGCTAAACTCCTTCCCCCTGTTGTTCATTGCTCAATGTGAGACATTCCCTCTAGGCTGCTTTTAAAAAACACAGGGAAAGTTCTGCATGTAGTATCTAGTTTTTGCCATAGAAGAACCTATATGGCTCTGTGAGGGGAAGGAGGGAGGGTGTAGGTGAGAACAGCTGGCCTGTGGATATGTGAACAAAATGCTTGTAAAGTGAGAAGAAAGCCAAAAGAATACTACACATTACTTTTTTAAAAAAAAGGATGAGAGAGCAAGTATTGTTTCAAGGGACAAGCTAGGCAAGGAAAATGTTGCTTTGGCTGCAGCAGACAGCAGACACATTTAAAGGTGTGACCTTTAAGTGCCAGCTCCAGCATTGTGGTCTAATTGTCATTTTGAAAGGAAGTCTTTATTTTGAAGTGGGTTTTAATCGCAAACCATATAGATCAGAAAGTGATGGCTATAGAGAAAGCAGATCGTTGTATGCCTCATCATAGGTCAGAAATAACTGGTAGTCTTTACTGAGTAACCTTACTTCATACCTTTGCTAGATGTTGGGGAATAACTCATCTTAAAATATCATATTGGCTTGCAAGTGAGGAAGTATGTTCTTCATATGTTTTCCAGGAGGGCTGTACACCATTTCTCTCTTTTTACTGTTAAAAATACACTGTAACTATTTCTGTCTGGTATTGGGTCCTAGAGCATGAGAGAAATTATTTTCAGTTGTTGCTTTCAACTGCTATTTTATTCCAACTGATAACATGGTGGTGTTATCTTTTGATTGTTATGAGATTTGTAAAACATTATTTTTTACTGAAAGGCACAGAGTGTACCTTTTTAAGGTTAAGAATAGCAGGATATACATCATTTAAATACATAAATGAATTATAATTCTCACCTTTTCCATCTGCAAAATGGAGCTGCTAATAAATGAGAGCTTAAGTGATGTGGTGAACAAAGTGTTAGATAAGGACTGAGGAAACCTCAGCCATGATGAGGTAACTGTGCATGTAAACCTTGGAATAAGGCTGAACTATAGATGAGATTATTCTGATAAGTAATTTGGTGGTGACTGGCTTTTTCACTGAGGTTCTCTGTCACTAAGGTCCACTAAAACCAGATTTAAATGTAAGGTTGGCAAGACAAAACACTTACCCATGGCCTTTGTGCTTTTAGAGTGTCTTGTTTAAACCGAACTGCTACCTCTGCAAAGCAGTTACATGTCCTTAATTAGTGTGCCAGAAGTCAGTAGTCTGGGCTAATTAAGCATGCATAGTTCCTTTGCATGATTAGCACTCCAGTTTGGACAAGATACTGAGCCCATGAAAAAGCTCTTTGCCTCAATGCAGTTAAAGGAGGCCTAAAACTATGTGGTAGAATCATGTCCAATCTACTTGTGTAGCTAGCAATGCTTAGAGTGCTCTTGTCTCTTTTAAATTATGCTGCAAACAGCACAAAGAAGGTATGTATCTTTACAGTGCTTCCACTTGGGCATTTGCTGTCCTTTTGCTTCATGATTTTAATTACATGTGTTTTATCATATTTTAGTGTTTTAACATATATATTTATATGTGTATACTGTAAGCCGCCCTGATCCTACCTCAGCAGGGAGGTGTGGGATATAAATTTAATAAATAAATAAATATTGGATTATGGTTCCTGCATGCTTGGGAGGCATGGAATTCCCAGCATATGTGTGATACGAAGTCCTCGTGGTAGCTGCAATGACTTTGTATTGTGTGTTTCACAGCCCAGAGAAAAGAGAGAGAAAGCTCTTCTACCCCTTTCATTCATATATATGTATACACACACATACACAGACAAAGAAGGGGGTAGAAGAGCTTTATATGCGATATATGTGTGTGTGTGTGTGTGTGTGTGTATGTGTGTGTGTGTATGTGTGTGTGTATACACACATATATTGCAGAGAGTTTTTAACACTTGATGACTTTGGGCCAGTGTTCCGTAGTGATTAAGAGCAGTGGATTCTAATCTGGAGAATCAGGTTTGATTCCCCACTCCTTCACATGCAGCCTGCTGGGTGACCTTGGGCTAGTCACAGTTCTTTCAGAATTCTCTCAATCTCACCTATTTCACAAGGTGCCTGTTGTGGGGAGAAGAAGGGAAGGTGATTGTAAGCCACTTTGAGACTCCTTAAAGTAGAGGAAAAAAGGGTATAAAAACCTACTCTCTCTCCCTACTCTCAGTATAGCAACCTTATTCCAAGGCATATGTGACCGACAGCTCTCAAATTCAATTCTTCTGCCCTCATGAAGAAGCTCTTTTATTTGAGTTTATACTTACCATAGGGAAGCTATAGGGTGCGATCATACACACAATTAGCCCTGACATAGGTGTGAATGCTGGGCGGATTTGAAAGGTGCAATCAGACACGAACATCTAGGAAGCGTTCTGCAGCTATCAGCAACCCATGTTGCTCTGCCGGAGAGGTAGAGTAAACAGGCACCGGGGAAAGTCCGGTAGCAAAAGGGTTGCTACAGGCCATGGATGGACTTTCCCCTGTCTGATCGCTCCAGCGCTCTCTCATGATGTTGGGATGGTCTGATCAGGCCATTCCAACTCTGTGCCATTTGTTTTCCCCTTCTCAGTATGTGCATCATCGCACACTTCATAGGGAGCCCTCAATGCAAAGGTGTGATTCATCAATTCCTTGTTTAAGCACATTGGAAGCAAATGACAACCCCCCCCCCCAAAAAAAAAAAACAACGACTCACCCATGGTTGCGTCTGATCACGCAGTGGCGAGCTGTGCCCACAGTTCCAAAGGACTGTGTGATTGTGCAACTATGGGTCAAATTCCTCTGGAGGGAATAGCCTCGCTACCTCCCCCCCCCGTTTTATCTGGCGCATGTGACCATAGTTCATTCTGCAACACTGGCCATGCAATGGCAAAGAAAAACTTTCCTACCCTCCAAAAAAATAAGGCTTAAATTTTAAATTAATCAGCATAGCTTCTGCAAATATCACACTAAACAGCTTTTTAAAAATTGCAAGCATGTCTGCAAAGAACAAAATATGTATGTGGTTAGATAAAAAATACGTTCATTGACTATAGCCCTGTTCAGTTGTTATGATTTTAACAGTCCATACTGTATAGCAGGAGAATGTGTTACCCACTATCTTCGTGATGCATCTGGTCATCTTTCCCAGCTTTGGTACACATGAACACATAGTGGATCTGAATGCTTGCCAAAACTGGAAAATATATGAAGTTGCACGTGGCACAATCTTTTCTTGTGTTGGGTTGTTAAAATTATAGTGACTGAAGGCTACAATCAGACTTGGAATTTGGCCCAATATAGTTGCTTTTCCCTAACAGATTAAACCGGTTGGTTCACACAGCCACATCTGGCAGCTATTCCCCCGTCATACTCTCTTCATCATAAGACGAGTTGGAGATGGAGTTAATAGACCACAGATGAATTCCAGTCCTAATGGACCCCAGCGTATTCATCCCACACTGCTGGATGTCTGAACTCCCCCAGTGCATGCTCAGAGTGGTTCAGAAGTGTGAACCTGTACTTTTGGGTTTGCCATTTTTTTAAAAAATGGTAGAGCGTGTGCACACATGTGCACCCAAGAAATGTTTTTAAAAATGTCAAAGTTGTTGTTTCTTTCAAAAAAATAAGACCAGACCGCGCACTCTGTGGTTGATGCGCAGCTCTGATCTGAATGGTCAACCATGGAAGAAGCGCATGGTAAGGCCAAAGCAGGGTGGGAGTCTGATCAAAAATTTCTGTCACAAAATGCGATGGAGTAATTAGTGGCGTGCCCAAACCGTGCCAACCTGCAGCTGAAGAGAACCTACTGTATTCCTGAGGTATAAGCATGACAAAGGACGTTTCTATTAAAATGTTTTTGTACTGAAGAAACAGATGCTACAAACTCTGTATATGACTAGGTACCTTGTATATTAGGCCAGTAAATAAAAGACCGGCTTTTTCCTAACACATACATGCAACAAATACCTGAACACACTGAAGATTCTGGGTGACAGGACACAATGGTTAGACTACATTTTTTTAAAAAATATTGGGTTAATTAGACCCAAAGCCATTAATTCAGTACCTGTAATATTTTGTAAAATCAAAATCCACACCCCCGCCTCTGGTTAGGAAGATTTATAGCATTAACTTGTTACCCTCTGGGCAGCTGTTTAGCCCTTTCATTTTTTGCTAGTAGCTGTATTCAAACAGGCACATTACAAATGAGCAACCCATTCAACTCCCTTCCCGCTCCACTACAGATGCCTTCCACCATACATGTGCCTATATTTTGATAAAAAGTACAGGAGGAACTCCATCCTGATGAGGGCTAAACCTTATTAATCATAAAAATCATTCACATAAAGGAACATCTGTTACAAGGCATATTAATTCAGTAAAGACAATACAAAGGCAGTCAGAATTATTGCTGTGGCAACAGGACACACTCGACATAATCTTTCTTTCCTGGCAAGATTATAAAGCCAAAGGGGGTGGAAATCAGTAGATAGTGATGTCATCTCTTAAAAGCTAGAAAACCTCAAGAACGCATGTACGGCTTTGCATTCCAAACAACCCTAATACCCTGCAAAAGAATCATAATTGTACTTACTAGTGAAAGGCAACAAATTAGGACTCTAGCTCTCTTTTTACCCCCTAAAATGATCTGTTTTGTCTGTTCTAGCTTGCTTTTAGCATAATTGGACTCTGAATATCATTGAAATGTTCCTTTTAATGTTGTGTTGCTTTTCACTGGAAACTAACAGTACTGCGGCAAAGAGTTTTTCGTTTATTTTACTCACTGTTGTTCTCTTTATAAAAGGTAATGGGAAAATGTGCCGGAAGGTCTGCCCTCTCTTTGGAATCATGATCTGACTGGGAGGGGGGATCTGTTTGTGGTACTTTAGTGACCCCTATAGGATACTTCTCAAATTATTGCTGTTTCAGAATAATACAAAAAAGCAAGATAGCTTGGCTGTGGAAGATGAAATTACAACCCAAACAAATAATAGAGAGAACTGAAGAGGATCATTTAAAGATTTATTTCCCCTTCCTTGTCTGTTGATAATCAGTATTTGTTCAAAATTGGTTGCATTAGGAATCTGAGTCTACACAGGAGATATTTAATTTAGGCTGTACCTGTACCGATATTCTAACTTCATTTAGTTTTCATCTTTTTCCTCAGGTTGGCCAGGGCCCTTGGGAAACTATCTTGTCCACTCAGACAAAGACTTCCTCTGCCCCTACCATCAGACTCAAGTTAAGCATTATATGAAAACAAATCACATGATTTAGGTACAAACATTAAAGATGACAGCATGGGTTTGTAAAAAACCAGATTTTACTTATTTGTGGTTCATGCATTGCAATAGGCCACAGTAAATTTTTACATATTTATAATGAAAACAGAAACACTTCTGACTCCCCTGTGATTTTAAGTATAAGCATGTTTGCTTTGTGTCATCTCATGGCAGGTCTGTAAAGAATAAGCTCACAAAGCGGTGTGAGGTTTTTGGCTAGCAAACAATTCAGTAACAATATCAAACTTGAGCAGGTTTTGGCAACATGTAGCAACTACTCCACCTGTATATATAAAATAAAGTCCCCTCACCATAAAAACAACACACAGGCCAAACCGCTGGACCTAGAGACACCAAATTCGGGGAGAGCACCCCCATTGTAGCGTAGGTGCTCACTAAGAAGGGATTTTTAGAAATTCAACCCCTAAGTGGGTCAACAGGGGGAAAATGTGCTCCCCCCATTGATTCCTATGCGGCTGCCAGGCAGCTGACTCTCTGCACCCCCCACTCTCTGACTGGTCAGCTGCAATGCTCAGAGTTCTGAGGTAAAAAACCTCCAACAATTATGGGGGACTGCAGACAATGTTAAGTATGAGACGTAAGTCAGATCTTAACTAGTGGTTCAGTTTTATTTAACTCAACAGTAAACCAACACAAGAGCAGTGGAGCAACAGGCTCCCTTTTTAAACTATCCGGACTATGGTAACCACACCCTTAAATAAGTTAACAACCAATGAACAAATAGAGATAACAACCAATTGTTTCTGTTCCCTCCGGAACAGCTCCAGCTATTCTGATTGGCTTGCTTCGCAGCACAGCCAATCAGGTTATTCTCTTTAGGATACCAGCCTACATCTCAAACTCAATCATACATTTCAGTACATAACATTCCTCCCCCCTAAGAAGGAACAAACCCTGAACAATCATATTCTTTTAAGTATGCTGGATGGCTGTGGGTTCTTTGCGACCGTCTTAACGGTTCTGTGTGTGGCGGTGCCTCGGTGTCCCTAGAGCTGCTGTTTTCTAATGGGGGGCTTTTTTCTACAGGCCTGGTTCTGTCAGATTGCTGCCTGGTATTTAACTCTATAAGGGTTTATGATTCCCCAGGGGCAGAACAGTCCTCAGTGTTTTGAGGCTCAATTGGGCTTGGAAGTGGACTAGGACTTACGACCATGTCTTCTGGCCATGCCTTGGCCCAGCATCATCGCAGCTGGTCTATGTGCCATAACAGAGTTCTCCCGTCAGTGGTATGGATGACATAGGATAGCGTTCCGTGATCTCTCTGACTGTGGCCGGCACCCACAAATGACCTTCTCCGTAGTTACGTGCAAACACCACATTGCCGATTTGTAAAGATCGGGGTGTTTCCAGAGCCTCTGTTTGTGGTGGTCTGTCAGATGTGAGGTCAGGGTGCATCCTTTCTAGCAGTGAAGCCAGGCGACGGCCAATAAATAGCTCTGCTGGGCTCCTCCCTGTTGCTGTGTGCGGAGTGATGTGTTGATGCAACAGGAAGGACGCTAGCTTTTGGTTCAAGGTATTATATGTTTAATTAGGTTCCACCTAACAAAATCCTGGAACTCACATGAAGTAAACTGTGCCCCGTTATCAGAAACAATGGTATCTGGTAGGCCATGTGTTGTGCTAAGGCGACGTAGTGCCTTAATAACTGTGGTTGAGGTTATTTTGTTCATCTGTATTACCTCTAACCACTTAGAGTAAGCATCCACGACTATTAAAAATACCTGCCCTTGGAACGGCCCTGCAAAGTTGATGTGCAAACGGGACCATGGCCTATGTGTGTTTCCACAGTGGTGTACTGGTGCATGTGGGGGATCAGGCCTTGAGAGTTGACACGGCTGACAAGCTTGGACCCAGTGTTCTATGTCCTAGTCAATGCACAGCCACCACACGTAGCTCCGTGCAAGAGCTTTCATACAAACAACTCCTGGGTGACGAGCATGTAGGGCCTCCAGCACCCACTCTCTTAAGTTTGGAAGGATCACCACTCTATTTCCCCATATTAAACACCCTTTGTGAGCTGATAGCTCCTGCTGTTGGTTGCTGTAAGGCTTGAACTCTGCCTTGAAATGGCCCACTGGCCATCCCCTCCATACCCAGTTGAGCACCCGAGCTATAGTGGGGTCCTTGGCTGACCCAGCTGCAATGTCTGAGGCATGCACCGGAAGCTCAGGCAGGTCTTCAGTCACCAGGACTTTGGAGGCTGGCACAGGGTTGATGGCTGCCCCCAGGATCGGACATCAACTTAGCACATCGGCATGTCTGATGGCCTTTCCCAGCCAGTGGATAAGGTCAAAATCATAAGTGGAAAGGAACACAGGAAACAATATCTGTGGGGTCTGTCGGTGAGGTGTAAAGAGTCCCAACAGAGGCTTATGGTCCGTAACCATCAAGAACCTTCGCCCATATAAAAAATTGTGAAACTTTTTTATTCCAGTAACCAGGGTGAGAGCCTTCTTGTCAATTTGTGCATAATTTTTTTCTGCGGCCGATAGTGTCCTAGAATAATAAGCAACTGGCACTTCCCGCCCATTTTCCATGACGTGGCTGAGAATAGCACCAATGCCGAAAGGAGACACATCAGCAGTGAGAACCAGAGGCTCGTGCTTGTCAAAGTGAGTGGGGATGCTATTGGAAACTAGCAGCTGTTTTATAGCCCTGAATGCCATGTTCTGCCATGTTCCCCACTCCCATTTAGCCCCTTTTCCCAGCAACCTGTGTAATGACTCGGCAACAGATACCTTATGAGGTAGAAATGTGTGATAAAAATTTAATATTCCTAGAAAGGATTGCAGCTCTTTTTTGTTTCTGGGTTTTTATGTGTGTTGGATCGCAGCCACTTTGGACTTGGTTGGGTGCACCCCCTTTTCATTTATTATGAAACTAAGGAATTCCACTCTTTTTACCCCTAGCTGACACTTGTTCTTTTTTACCTTGAGACTTGCGTCTCTGAATCAACCCAACACAGCCCTGAGGCATCCTGCCAACTCTGTTTCATTTGCCCCTGCAACCAAAACGTTGTCAAAATATAGAACCACCTGATACGTCTTGGAGCAATCCCTCCATTAACCCCTGGAAAATCCCAGGTGCCACATTCACTCCAAATTGAAGACGGTTAACCCTGAATGCTCCCCTGTGGGTTACAATGGTTTGTGCCTTGGCGGCTACCAAGTCCATGGGCAATTGCTGATACGCCTGAGCAAGATCAAGTTTTGCAAACACTTTCCCACCGACCAGAGACACCAAGACATGGCTAATCATTGACATGGGATACGCATGTTGTTGCAATGCCTGGTTGATAGTACACTTATAATCACACAAATTCTGATAGACCCATCTGGTTTAACTGGTGTTACAATAGGCGTCTCCCACTTGGCATGGGAGACTGGTTCAATTACACCTTGTGCAACAAGTCTGTCAAGTTCGGCTTCAATTCTTGGTCTCAGAGTGAGGGGAACGTGCCAATACTTCAGGCAAATAGGTGCCACTGAGGGGTCCAAATCAAAAGTCACAGGCGGCCCCGTGTGTATACCTCCCCAGGGTATACCTCCCCAGTGACCCATCAAATACAGTAGGAAATAATGCATAATTTTCACTCCGTTTACTCAGGCTCACTTCATTCACCCCAGTAACAGCAATACCTAGGGCTTCGAACCAGTCCAGCCCAAAGAGACTGGACCTGCGTCCTTTAGCAACCAGGCGGCTCAGTGTTTTTCTGAACACCCTAAACTGTACTTCAAACAATGCTGCACCTGCCATGGGGATGCGTCGACCCTGGAAATTGGTTAGATGGACGGGACTGCTTGTCAAACGGTGACTGCTCCTTGTAGGAAACAGCCGCTGCAGTGTCTCCATTGAGATGATGGTCATTGCCGACCCGGAGTCAACCTCCATTTCACATGGCTCTCCATCCAGCAGGACCATCACCTTGATCTTCTTCTTTGTTCGCGTTCCGATGTTCAAGATGGTCGTGGGACAGGAACAGCATGAAGTCTTGTGGCATTCTGCTGGCTTTGGATGACTCTCATCTCACGCTCTCCAATTCTGCCTTGGGGACGATGGGGGTAACCTTTTCTTGGTAGCCACTTGGCATACTTGGGCCAAGTGGCCCTGCTTGTTGCAGTTTTGACACCTTAGGTCACAGGCCCAACAGCAGTCATGGTTTCCGCCACAGCCTGCACAGACTCACTTTGATGCTGTCTTCTCGCTATGCCACTTAGGCCTCATCACCCTGGTCTTGTGGATGTCCTCTGGTTCCCCTTCAGAGTCGCTCACAGACTCGTGGTGCGCTGCCTTCTCGGAACAAAGACTGGATGGGCTGGTTGGCTGTCGCACCTTCTTAGTCGACCTCTCGGCTGCGATAGCTTCAGCGCAGGCCACAGCATAGGTCAACTCAGTGTTCGCAAATAATCTTTGCTGCAGCCTCTCATCCCTCAGGCCGCACACCAGTCGGTCAAGCAATGCCACCTCTAGGTCAGGGAAGTTGCATGTTCTTGCAGCTTTCCGTAGTGTCATGACGTAGTCAGCCACCAATTCACTTGTCCCTTGGTCTTGCTTGTAAAAAGCATGATGGCAGGCTATTTGAAAGGGCTTAGGGGAAAAGCTCAATGTCTGTCAAGGAGACAGTCAGTATGTCTGTGGGCACCACCAGGGATCGTGCCACATTGAAGACAGTTCGGCCACACAAGCTGAGGAGTGTCGCTGTCTTTGTGGCTTCTTCATCAATCTGGTTAGCCCGCAGGTGGAACTCGAACTGGGTAACGTATGAGTCCCAGTCCTCGAGCTCTGGCTCAAATGCCTCGAACCTCGTGCTGGCTGCCATCCTCATAGCTGGCGCCAGCGGTGGGTTGGCAGGGTGAAGGTTTACAGTGGCCAGGGTCCCGGACTTCTCTGGATCGTCTGCCATGGTGTTGGTTGCTCAGCGGAGCTGCCTACCCGCTATAACCCTGATCCCATCCTCATCACCAAATGTTAAGTATGAAATGTAAGTCAGATCTTAACTAGTAATTCAGCTTTATTTAACTCAACAGTAAACCAACACAAGAGCAGTGGAGCAACAGGCTCCCTTTTTAAACTATCCGGACTATGGTAACCACACCCTTAAATAAGTTAACAACCAATGAACAAATAGAGATAACAACCAATAGTTTCTGTTCCCTCTGGAACAGCTCCAGCTATTCTGATTGGCTTGCTTCACAGCACAGCCAATCAGGTTATTCTCTTTAGGATACCAGCCTACATCTCAAGCTCAATCATACATTTCAATACATAACAGACAGCTAATGACAGTTGAGGAAATCAGGAGTGGCCAACAGGTACCTGTGAGGTTCAGTAATGCTGCTGACCCAGCCTCTTCGATGGCTTCCAACACACTCCCCCACCTCCTACATCTAACAGGCAGTTGTCTGTCAGGTGCAGCCCCACCTCCACAGTGCCTTTAAATATTCCTCCCCCCTCCCCCTCCTACACTGGACAGGCAGCTGCCTGTCAGGTGTAGGAGAGGAGCTGGGATGCTTACAGCTGCCCAGAAGGTTTGCTCAACAGGATTGCCTTAGCACTGCTGCTGGCCCAGCCTCCCCGATGCCTTTAAATACAATCCCGCCCAACACCAGACAGGCCGGTGTCTGTCAGGTGTAGGAGCAGGGCCAGGGTATGAATGTTTATGGGGAGATAGTAAAGGACATTTCTAGGAGCCATTTCGATGTGTGCCTCCCTCATGAACCTGAAGAAATGTCCACCACATCACCACTCCCTCACACCAACCCCGCCTCACACCTCTCACCTCTTACTGCCCCCAAGAAAGTTCCTGGCAAATGTTGAGCCAGATACACCAATGCTACAAGGAGGAGGCAACTTAGGAATGTGGCAAAGACATTTGCACATAGTACTCCTGCAGCGCACTGAGCTGCACAGGCCAAGTACCAGCGAGATCACCCTGAGGTCCTCAGAACAACACAATCTCCATATGAGCAAAACAATCCAGACTTCACATTGTCAATATTGTAACTGGATTTACAGAACTTAGATACTGTAGCAAAGCATGAGTAGCAGGCTAGTTCTATCATAAGATGAGTACAGGCTGCAAAGGAAGGCTTTCTGCCTATGCTCAGCAACAATATCCCTTCCCCTTTTTCTGCTTAACATTTAGATGGTGAAGGGTTCTGTTGAACTAGAAAGCTTCCTTGCTAGTTTGTGATGTTTTAGGTGATCCTAATAAAATATCATGCTACTGTTGCTTCTAGATTTATTTCTTGGCAGTCATGAGGCTACTGCCAGTGCCAGGCAGTCTCTTGAGCTAAATCATTCAAGAAGCACAATATATAAAACATGCAGGATAACTGGAATGTAAGGTGGGGACAGATGGGAACAAACCTGGATTAAAATATCACAAAATTCAATAACATATTGTACAGATACTCTGAAGTTACCAAACAGTAAGAAAGAAATGGACTTGAAAACCAGTTTATTTTTATATCCCAGTTTGTTCCTTAGATTTTTTCAACTTTACATGCAGAACAATTCACAGTGCCATTCAATAACAGAAGTTTTTACTCTAATTATCCACTAGTCAAAGATAAAAGTTTGGCTGCAATTTAAAAGAATACATGGGAATACATGTAATTAAATTCAGTAGGCTTAATTTTTAGTAAATGTGTATACAATTGGGTGAAAGACGGGCTGTTGCTGTACTTCATAGCTAAGTGTTGATCTTCTTAGCTGGCTAGAAATACTTCAGTCTTGCGAGGCTGAAGAAAAAGATCTAGAGCCTTGCTGAATAGCCTCTCGTGCTTCGTGACCTGCCCAAATTCGGGACTTCAGACAGTGCTGCTGCATGAACCCTGGAGTGGACACCACTTGAATGACGCTGTGAATAATTCTGTCCATAAAGGCACTGTGGTAAAGTGGTTAGAGCATAGGACTAAGCCTGTGTGGGGAAAGTCAGAGTCAAAACTCTACTAGTCATAAAGCTCACAGTCACCACCTTGAGCCAGTTATTCTCTCTCAACTTCACAACTCTCTCGTGAGGCTAAAATGGAGGCATATGCTACCCTGAGCTTCTTGGGATAAAATGCTGGGGAAGGGGGGATTGGGAATGGACAGATAGAGGCAAGACTGGATTGACTCAGCTCCCCACTCAAGCACACATCCCATCCCAACAGCAGCATCTGTCTGTCTGTCTGTCTGTCTGGGGCCTGGGTAGCTGTATGCCAAACTACTTCCATGTTGCCTGGAAAGTTCAGAGTCAGCTCTCCAGGCCATCCCTTCTCATGGCACCAATATGGCTGCCCTGTTTTTGTGGAAGTGGAGCAGGCAAAGAAATCACCATCACTCCTAATTTAAGGCAGCAGTGAAGCTGTGTGCTAAAGAAATAGGATAAGGATGGGGTGAGGGTATTGGGAAGTGGCTGCTGAAATACTAGGAGGCACAGCTTTACTGCCCAGTGTTTAATGGGTTTGCCTTTTCTGGATCTCCAAGTATCATAGCACATTTGACACATAAAGGCAGACAACACTACGAAGTTTTTCTTTATTGGATGGGATGCATCTCAGAACTAAAAGCAGCTTATTGCTGATCGACTTCTTGTGTGTGAACATGCGAGCGACGATGTGATAGGAACAGGTTATCTGCTTGCTTGGGCTCATGCTCTGCTGCCAAAAGATGCTCTCTCTCTAAAACTTAGAATCGCATGGAGCTTGGAAATCGCCCTCTATCACAAGAATATTGGCATTCAAGCTGACAACAGAGGTTGAGGAGGTGGGGTAGGGGATGCAGTGATGACTGTCTATTGCTGCCTAGCACGCAAAAAAAAAAAGTTTTAGAAGATGATGAATCATTCTCCCTGTCTCTCAGACTACCAGTTCCTGGAAACATGGCCATATATTCCAGGGCCAAACAAGACTGATAGGCAATGGGCAACAGCAACTTGGACGGACTGGAACATTATATTTAAAATCTCATTTGCATTTGCAGACACCTCTTAGCTGCTGACAGCATTTTGCATACATAATACTGGGAGTGAGGGAAATGCAAACCAATACAATAGTGTCAGCCTGAAAGAACAATCCTGAAGCAGGAACCATTAGCAGAGTAATTAACACAGGAGTGGTACACAGCCTGATTAAAGAGCAGATAAAGGTTTATTTAGGAATTAACATACTTGATAAGAAAGAGAGACAGAGATAGGATCCTAACTACATCTCTAACTGAGAGAGAAGGTAAAACTGAGTGTGGAATTTCTGACAAGAAGGGGGAAATTCCCCCAAGAATAGCAATCTGGAGATAGGCAAGGAGAGATAAGGTGCTGTCCTCACTATCCTGCTTAATTGTTGGTGAGTACATCTGCAATCATGTCATCTGTAGGACAGTGTTCCAACTCAAAAATGAATTAAGCTGACTGCTCCACCACCATAGAAGAATAAATGTCCACTGGTTGACTTCCTGCCTGTAGTATCCCCTGTCCAGTCTGTATCCATGTATCCCACTAGTCTGGGATTGTCACTTGTTGGTAACTTTAGTTTCAGATGTGTATTGCCCCCCAGTCAGAATGAAGAGACAGACACCAATATGGATTTAACAAGGGCCACTTTATTAATTATTTAATAACAACAAATACTAGCGAGGGGTTGTCAGAAATGTACTGAGGAATATGACAGGTGTCAAACTCCTGACCACCTGCATTTCCTTCTGGGCGATGCACCTGCTCCGATCGCAAGCCACCAAAGGTAGCTTTTGACCAGCAGCTTGGCATGTTGAAAAGAACCCCTGACCCACCACCCCAGAAGTCACAAAGGCCCGCTAAGGTAGGCTGGGCCAGATTGTTCCAAGGAAGATCAACCCTTCCCGGCCTTGAGCCACAAAGGCCTGAAAGCCGTTCCTGGAGGACCCTTTATTTCCTTTATAACAATGTCCCGGTGCTCACCATTTCCATCCTGATCACACTACCCTGCCACAGCAAAGGACAAGCCTCTGCTTAGGCCTCGGCCCCCACCATGCGATCCAACGCCGCCAGGACCCCTCACCTTAGATCTGAAAGAAAAATGTCATTGCCCTTGTTAGAATGGTGCACCCCATCCCCCATATACAGGTCAGGGAACTCAACCCGTATATCAGGGTGCAACAGAAAGATGTCCAAACTGCCCTCCATGGCGTTCTTAAGCTGCCAGTTGGCATTCCACCTTGCCCAGTCCAAACATCTAGGATCTCCTAGGCTGCGCCACACCTGATGCGGTAACATTGCTGACAGGACCAGTTGTACCCCAGGCCAACAGTCTTCAATGCCAGCCAAATCCATCTTGGCCTGAATGACAAGGCCCTTACCTTTCATGAGACCCAAATCATTACCACCAAGGTGTATCAACAGCACATCAGGCGGAGGACCACGTCTCTCCCCAAACAGTAGTGGCATCAGCTTAGGCCAGTGCATGCCTCTCTGGCCAAGCCACTCGACCTCTGCCCGCTCACTGCATCCCAACTGGGAACCAATGGTTGTTCTCTTGGCCCAGAATACCATACTGTGGCCACAGATAAGCATCCGGTGGCCACCAACAGCACCTGAAACAGAAATTAGATTAACCATACCAAGACAAGAGCACTAAAGCTCAAAAACAGCATGCTCCATTCCTGGTATAACAAAACTAAATGAGCAGCTCAGACTTTGCAGGTCCAGACATACGTCTTGCAACGTGCTGACCGCCACCTGCCAATTCTTTGGATGTCAGGTACCTGATAACCTATAACTGCAGCTGTTGGAAGCTGCCCCAATTCTGAAATAGTGAGTACTGAATTGGAAACTACCAAGGCCCAAGGCAACCAGAGCCCTCTTGGTAATTGACCAAAATTGAAACCTGGTCAAGGGCGATCCATCTTTGTGCTTAAACAGGAGACCTGCACTACTCCCCCTCAATGCCAAATATGAACTGAGTGCCACAACCGGACACAGGTCAGAATCAAAACAAGGGCCCACAGAAATCATAGTGCCGGTACCCAATTGGTCCGTCTTAGAACACCTGATTGTAATTTGTAGGCCTTCCTCACTTACCCAGACGTCCCCTGTGCCTAACACATAGCCTGACATGTCCTGTCGGGATCGGGCCACAAGCTCACTGATTCTCAAGGCCCCAAAGAATGCAACCAAGGCAGCCGCATGGAACAAGGCAGCTTTTTATGCATCCGTACATAAGGAAACCCATTGGGGTTTCAATTCCTTCAGTACAGCAAGGGAAAAAGGTTCCCTTGTATCCTAAGGAGCACCATCCTCTTGGGCCCAGCCATCCAGCATTTTCCGAATACAGAAATCTCCAGTGTCATCCCTGAAACCCCCAGCCTTACCTGCAAAGGCAAGGGCTGATAGCTTGCCCCAGATGGAATGGACAGACAGAACCTTACCTTTCACAGACACACAGAATTGGATCAGATGTGACACTGGGATAGACCAGAGCTGCTGAAGGCCCTCTTTCTGCCTAAAAGCCACAAACTGTTGGCCGGCTCACATATAAGCCCAGCGTGTGCTGGGGGCAAGAGCTAAGCCCATTGCCCTTTTGGCTTCAGCCCTCCAATCTGCCACAGGTCTTTGGGCATTCTTACCACTACTTGGTCAGAGTCCAGAGCCAACTGACAAAACCTCTCCATCTGTTTCTGAGACAGAGCGTCTGTGACCCCGTTATTGACTCCTGGCACATGCCTGGCCTTAAACAATATATTGTAGAGCAAGCATTGGAGGATAAAAGCCCGGACCAGCGCCATTACTCTGGGGGCCCTAGACGTTAAGGAGTTGATGACCTGTACTGTCATCGTGTTATCACACCGAAAGTGAACTGTTTGGCTAGCCAGGTCATCAGCCCATATGTACACAGCTACTACTATGGGAAAAAAACT
Source organism: Gekko gecko (assembly GCA_029375565.1). Taxonomy (NCBI): domain Eukaryota; kingdom Metazoa; phylum Chordata; class Lepidosauria; order Squamata; family Gekkonidae; genus Gekko; species Gekko gecko. The sequence goes on along the minus strand of JAPDNY010000003.1, from coordinate 55,149,841 downwards.
CCAATAATGTCAGGTCACATATCCACCCAGCCTGAATCCACTCAGATGGCCAGTCCTCAGCACCCCAGTGACCCCTAAAATAAACACCAAAATCAGAAGATCCTGCTGCATCAGAGGTGACCTGCAGTTCAGCCTCAAGTTGGAGATCGTTCCTCCAAAAGGACACCCCATTATATGAGGCCAAGAAGTCCCGCCAAACTAACAGGCCATCTAATCCCTTGGGTAACCCTGGTCCTATGATGTGGACATTTCAGGCCTATCGTCGAGTCGCACAGTCTGCACAGGAATGCTCTCCCTGGGACCACCACTTTACATGCAAAATTAAGGTGCCCAATTAGCTGTTGCAACTCCTTGAGTATCAATTTAGTTTTGGTACACGCTTCTTCAACTAAGCAAAAAAAGCCAATTTATCAGGAGGCAAGCGTGAAACCTGCTGCACAATGTCCAACAATGCCAAGAAAAGTTAAGACCTTACTAGGGCCTTCCATTTTCTCAACGGCTAATGGAACTCCGAGTTCCATAGCCAATTGCTCAAAATTGGACAATAACTGTGCACAAACTCCAGATCCAGCAGGGCCAGCAAATAAAAAATCGTTCAAATAATGGGCAGCACTGGACAAGCCTGTGCGTGCATGCAAAGCCCATTCCAAAAAGGAACGGAACCTTTCAAATGCAGTGCAGGACACAGAGCATCTCTTATTGTCCATATAGTACTGCCCATCAAAGGAGAAACCCAGAAGGATAAAGTCATCTGGATGGACCAGCAGAAGACGAAAGGCCAATTTGATATCACATTTAGCCAACTCGGCCCCCCACCCGCAGCTATGGACAATACCAAAAGAAGTGTACCTAACTGAGCACAGTTCACTAGGTATGGCATCATTCACTGAGCTGCCGTAAGGATAAGACAAGCGGTGAATGAGGCGATACTCCCCAGATGCCTTTTTCGGTACTACACCTAAGGGTGATACTCGCAGGTTAGGCACCGGAGGAAAAGAAAAAGGACCAACTACCCTGCCTTCCAAACATTCTTTCAGAATCTTGGCTCTAACCACCTGTTCCATGCCCCACATGGAGAGCAAATTAGGAGTTGAAAATGAACACCTCTTACCCACATAGGGAATGTGAAACCCATCCAACAAATACTGCCTGTTGACAAACTTTGGGTAAAGGTGCAACAAGCGCTCTAACACAGGAACCTTAATTGGACTGGGTTCCTTTGTCAGGTAAGGCCTGACTGCCTCCCCCTCCCTGACGTCTACCACCTCTGCCATTCTTGCCTGCAGGCCTGCCTTTTGCCTTGGGGCAAGATGGAAAAGCATGGGGGCCGGCACAGAGGGGGCATTCATGCTGAAAGGGACAAGGTTTCCTACTGCAATTCCCATGTGAGGAAAATTCATAACACAGGGAGCTCCTTTGTGTTGCTTGGCCACCCGAGGAATGCGGAACTCCTGCATAGGCCACATTGGCCTTCTTAACAACATGCCCACTGTCTGAATGCTCCCCAAATGTAGGCCTGGCAGGGGACATTGTCTGCATCCAGATATGCAGATGGATGAGGTCCCAACGGAGTGCCAGGTACATAGCTGCCTTCATCCAGAAGGCCCTTTCATATTCCATCCAGGCGGACCCAGCAAAGTCTGAATAACCTTTATGGATTATATCCATATATTGGAGCAGTGATGAAGCCCTTTCCGGCCTTGCCCTAACAATCACCCCAGCATAAATTAAGAAGCTGGGGTACTAATTAGCGTAGATTTTATCTACGCTGTGACGCTTCAAGCACTCCTTATCCCGTTTGTCCAATTCCTCCCTATCCTTCTTATCCAACTCCCTGTATAACAAGGAGAAGACATCTACATAATCTCCTCACAGTATCTTCTCCCTGGTAGCCACAGTGAGGTGGTCACCTAATGGCATAGCTAGATCTCCAGATGGCAACTCCTTTGCTGGCACCATCTTGTAAGTCTGATTACCAGGATCTGGTGGGGTGCATCCAGTCCACACTCCACCCTGCAATTGCAGACCTGGGCAGGACGGGGGAGTTGTGCCTGCTGGGGCTGGTAAAGATCCACCAGCCAGCAACCTCAGTAAACACTCACAAACAGGAGGATCCACCAAAGTGCCACCCGGTGTTACCCCATCAGCCACAGGTTGAACCTGTGCAGCCCCAACTGAGCTGGATGGAACAGGTGTACTGACTGCCCTAGGCAGATGTGCCCCTCCTGGCATGGACACAGGCGACCCGGCAGAAGCCTGCAAGCCCACCAGGCCCCATGGCCAAGTGATGTCAATTGTTTGTGTTGCAATTGGCCTACCTGACACCTGTGATGGGACACCTTGAATAGCCACCTGCTGTTCCTCGCCCCATCTTTCCACCATGCCAACCTCCATCTGGACAGGTCGTGCTTCTTTGCTCACCACTATGGTAGCCTGGCTCCGAGCACCTGCACACTGGCTCTCAATGACAGAAAGACGGTTCAGTACCTGAGACTGAAAAAGCTCCATTAAAGACATAGCCAGTTGCCCAGAAGGCGAAGGCCCCTCCAGCCGCTGTTCAATGCCAGCTAACTTGTCAAGAATGGCCCTGCTAACAGGGCTGTCCCAGAATGCATCCAACAGAGCCAGTGAAAGAGCACCCGTGGATGCCCCGGGAACAACTGCTGAATGTGCAGTGCCAGATGGTGCAGAAGGCACCTGAAGCCCTGGTGCTGGAACCACACGTCGCATAGTGCCTGAAGACACTGGTCCTCCACCTGAACAGGTGCAGTGACTGGAACAGGCCACTTATTTGGGGGCTGCCTGCCCTGCACTGGAACCACCCCAACCCATTTGGGGGCAGGCTGTTTCCCTTTTGGAGCCCTGGCACCCTTCTTAGGAGCCATGCCTACCAATATCTAAGCCAAAGCAGGTGCCCCAGAGCAGCACTGCTAAAAATCACTCCCAATCTAGCCCCAGATGGCTGTGGAAAAAACACTATTGAGGGGCTGAAGCCCAAAATGGCTGCCAAGAAAACAGGGGAGGGTAGTGCCCAAAATGGCTGCCCCAGAGAATAACCCAAAATAGCCACCCAGCCCAAAGGCCTAAAATGGCTGCCCTTTAAAATTTCTAGAATGGCTGTTACTGTTCCCGCCTAAAATGGCCCCTCATCTTCAGGCAACATTTTCCAAGGAGAGCCTGAGGGGGAGGAAGAAGGAAAAAACCCAATTCCGGCTACACAGCAGCCTTACTACGCTGTGTGCAACTGTCGCTCAAGAGAAAGAGGAGATCCAGTGGCACCCAAAGAAGCCGTTCCCCCACTCATCTAAGCTGGCCATAAAAATGGATAGAGCCCCCTCCCCCAGAGTATTACCCCGCCGCAAATATGTACCGTCTAATAGTGCCCACCAAATTGTGCAGCGTCCACAAGCTGAGTGGGGGGTTAACCCAGTGCCCACTCCCCAATGGCCTAAAAATTAACAGGGCCCCCTGAATCGCCCCCACCCTGTGCTTAATGTAGGGGCTTCACAAGTCAGCTGCCACCACCAAGATTATGCTGCCGCCAAGCTCCCCGCCGCACGGATCCCTGCGCCACTGAGACCAGCCTCCAAAATCAGCTGCTGCCACCGCCACAAGCCACGTTACCACCGCTGCAAGCCCCATCGTTGCCACTGCCAGCCCTGAGCCTGATGCTGCACGGGAGAATGCCCAAGCCTCTGCTGGCAGCAGGACCATCTCCCTCGCGCTTCGTTTCAACCGAGCGCGCCAAAGGACTGGTGAGGAGGGGGGGCAAGAGCCAGACCTAAAAGGGCTGGCTCTGCCCCCTGTTGCTATCTTTCCTCTCCTGCCTCTCGTGGAGGCAAATCAGCCCTCCCCTGCCAGCGCAGGCTCGGCAGGGGTTGGGGCTCCCAGTGCCATGCAGGTACTTTGCAAGTCTTTTGACTACATTCCAGTCCCTTTTGCTTAGTGAGTCCATCTTTCTGCATAACAAGCCCATAGCTGTTGAGATATAAAACTGCATAAATGTGCTTATGTACAGCAGTCTTCCAATTGCTTCTCTGTATTGCTTGTTGTCAGGCAGAGGTTCACTACTTCCTTGCTGGTTCTGGTAATTTGTTACCATAGGAGTGCTTGCTGGCTTAGCTCCTTTCATATTCATGTAGTCCAGAAATTCTGAGATTTTCTGCTTCTGACTGAGAAGATAGCTTTCATCTTCTTTGCATTCTACTTATATGCCAAAGTAGTAGCTGATGTTTCCTAATTCTTTCACTTCTGCTTCTTAATTCAGATGCTGAACTATTTCAACACAGTCCTCCTAGTCTTCTAGCATAAAATCAGGCCATCCACAGAAGTCAGAATGTAAGTTCATTTGTTGTCTCTATATCTTCAGTACTAGCATCATTCTGCCTTGCCTTGCTCAAATCCTTCCCTGGTTGGCATTCGATGAAGTTTCTCGTTCCAACATCTCACAGCCAGTTTCAGTCTCTATATGCTCTTTTGCAGTTTATACACGTTGCTTGTCTGTGCATTGTTCAAATCCTGGTGGCTGTTCCATGGAAACATCTTCCTTTATTTCTCCATGTAGAAATGTCGTCTTTAGGCCTAGATGCTCCACACGTATCTTCCTTGCTGCTGCTATGCTCAAGAGTATTCTTATTTAAGTGGTTTTTCATGTTTCTGCTTCTTCCACAGGATTTCATGCTATGTCTTCCCATTTGAAAGGCTTAGGTATAGCTTCTGCCTTTTCTAGATAAGAAAGTTTTCTTGGTGGTACTCCTTTGTTTGATCTGGTTGACCATCTCATACTTGGCTCTACAACCTCTTCTAGTTTTTTAGGCTCTGCAGGTATGTCATGTGTGTTGTCCATAGTGCTCAAATGCACTGTTTCTGTTTGCTGTGCTTCAATTTTCTCTGTTGGTGTAAATTCACTGATGTCTACTTTTTCCATATTTCTTGACTTCTCCCTTTCATCAATGTAGACCACACTGCAGATCTTGACTATTTCTGTTTCTAGGTTGAGGATTCTGTATCCTTTGCATCCCAGTGCATAGCCTACAAAAATGCCTTCTTCTGTTCTAAAATCCATCTTGGTCCACTTTTCTTTGGGAATATAAGTGTAGGCCTTTGATCCAAACACTTTTAGATGATTCAGGCTGGGTTTGTGCCCATAGCACAGTTCAAATGGTGTACCACTTGCACCTTCAGTAGGTATTCTGTTTTGCAGGTAGGTAGCAGTGTTGATTGCTTCTCCCCAATATTTGTCAAGTAGCTCTGCCTCAAGGAGCATACATCTGCACATTTTAGTGAGAGAGTGATTTTTCCTTTCTGCTATACCATTCTGCTCTGGAGTGTATGGGACTGTAAGCTGATTCTCTATTCCTTGTTCAGCCAAATAATTCTTCAGTTCATGTCCTACATATTCTCCTCCATTATCAGTACAGATTGCTAGTGACTTTCTTTGAAATCTGTTACTGACCATTGCCACATATGCTTTACATTTTTCTATCACTTGGCTTTTCTCTCTAATTAAGTAGATCACAGTATAGCTTGAAAAGTCATCAATAAAAGTCAACACATATTTAATCCCACTAGGGTGTTGAGTTCATTTGTCCACAAACATCACTGTGTATTAGCTCTAGGGGTCCCTGTGTCTGTTTTGTCTCATGCCTTTTATTAAAACTAGGTCTTACCCCCTTCGCTTGAATGCAATGCATACATTTCCCTTCGAAAGCAAATTTGCTCATCTGCATGCCTTTAGTTAAATTGTGGCTTTCAAGTCAGCTAATTGCATAATTGTCTCTGTGTCTCAACCATCTGTGCCATAGCCAAGAGCAATTCTTGTAATCACAATGTTTGGTAAAGTTTGTTTTCTGCATGCAAGTCTCAAGAGCATATAAATCCTGATGCACTTCACCAGTTGCAATTAACTGTCCCCTCTGCCTGATATAGCATTTTTCTCCAAAAGATGTAATCATGCCTTTCTTTTGTTAGTACTCTCACAGAAATAAGGCTATTTGACAGTTCTGGAATGTAAAGGCAGTCTTTAATGAGGATGTCTTGGCTCTCTTTGCTATGTAGTTTGCATTTTATGGTTCCTGAGCCAATACCTTCTGCCATTATAGACCGTCGATCTGCAACAATGTTTCTTTCTTTTCTTCATCTAACATTTCAAATAAATCTTTATGAGTACACACATGGGTCATGCAGGCACTGTCCAGCTACCAAATATGATTTTTTGTTGCTCCTTGTGTTAATATAAAGCATTTATTTAATGGTGGCTGTTTGGAGTTTCCCCCTTTTCTTTCTCTGGGAAAAGCATCTCTTTGTTTAAAGGCAATGTAAGTCCTCTTAATGTGGCCTGGCTTCCCACAGAGGTGACAAATGATCCCACCTTTGTCATTTACATTCAAAGCCATCTGATCAGCATTCAGTTTAAATTCTTTGTCAGACTTTTGATATTGTCTGTGTTAATATGTTTCCTTAAGGTTACTTTTAACTTCCGTGAGGGACAGATTAATCTTAGATTCAATCTGAGAAATCATATTTTCATATGACTGGCAGGCTTGTTAATAGTAACACAATCAGAACTTGATCAACCATTTCCTTTCCTGAACTCCTCAATTGCTCAGGCAACAAGCATCTTGTGCAGATGACGTAAATTACCCCCCCTTTCCTCAATACTGAAGTTTCTTCTGTAGATAAAGCTGGCTCCTTAACAAGGAATTTACATGTAGCCTTTCCAGCTCACATCTCACAGTGTTGGCTGTTGGCATCTGAATTAATAACACATTTCTGTCAGTTAAGCCCTTGATTATGGCTGCTGTTGTCTTTTCATTGTTGGAGTCCCAGGTTCTTTGCCTTGCCAGGCCATCATCTTCTGGTCAGGCATCCTGGATAACATTCAATAATCCTTTTTCAAGAAGGTGACTCTTCATTCATTCTCTCCAAATTAGATGATTGTTCTCTTTCAGCCTATCTATCAAGAGACCATGCTGTGCAAAACAGGTCACCATCTTAATTCCTTTGTTCTTGCCTGCTCGTGTCAAGTGCCTCTGGCAATCTTTCTACCTTTAATCAGAAATGCACTTAATCTGGGCCACCATAACCCCTGTTTGGCAGAGTCATTAACACCGCAACAGGGCAAAACCTGATTAAAGAGTAGATAAAGGCTTATTTAGGAATTAACATACTTGATAGGATAGAGGAGGGACAGAGATAGCTTCCTAACTACATCTCTAGCTGAGAGATAGGGTAAGACTGAGTGTGGCATTTCCGAGAAGAAGGGGGAAATTGCCCTAAGAGACAGACAAGGAATGACACTTTAACAGGAGAGAAGGTGCTGACCTCACTATCCTATGTAAATGTCTCCTTGCTGCCCCATGCAGGGTCTTCTTCTCTTCTTCTTTGTACACCAGACATTGCCTTTTCCAACATGAACTGCCCACCTTATCCTCAATCCATCTCAGAATATTAACTTAAAAGCCTAATAGACACATTAAATGTCAATATTGATCATTTCTTGGCTACTCTTTTTAGCAGACGGAGACACAAAGAGGTGAGATACTGCAAGGAACAAAAAATTGCACAGCCAGAATTTACTAGTTTTCTTTTCCAGGATTATGCTGTCATTTTCCTATTTCTATATTCCCCCCCTCCAAAAGATTACAGCAGATATGAATCCCCAGTTTGCCAACTTACAAATGTGAACAAGATTGTCTTCATTTTTTTCTGATGAAGAATGTATTTTACACTATCACGACCCATGTATCAGACTATAATGTAGAAAATGTATGCAGAATACAATAGAAACCCCATTTGCCACTTATGTTTCTCACAACAAAACAAATGTTTCCAGTTGCTTGAGAGAAGATCGTTTGTGGAAATCCCTGGGTTTGAGCCGCACTCCTCCCGCTGTTACAGCAAACCTTCAGCTTCTCAGATGAGTTGGATGAGGCTTAAAAAATGGCTGTTCACTTGCCTTTCATGATACACTCCACAAATGATGAGAACATTCCTAGGGAACAGGGAAAGGCTGTTAGGTAATGAGGCTGCAAGAACAGGAGTACAGGGTGTTCAACACAGCTGGTGATGATGACATGATTGCCCACTCATCTCCCAGTCTGGAGATCATTAAGGGCCAATTTTCACAATCATAATTTAATTCCACATGGACTGAGCTTCTTCAGTACAGCATTATCTATTTTCTTTTCATATTTTTGTCCTATTCTTTCCCAGGGGAAACTCAGTGCACCACACATGGGTAGATTACTCCTTTGATTCAAACATTATTAGGTTGTGAGATTATGATTTGCTCAGAATCATTACAAAAAATATCATTCAGGTGGGTAACCAAGTTGGCCTGAAGCAGCAGAACAAAGTTTGAATCCAGTGGCATTTTTAAGACCAATGAAGTTTTATTCAAGGTATAAGCTTTCATGTGCAAGCACACTTATTAAGATACAGTGAAACAGAATTTTCCCCCATACCCTCTCTCTTCCTATCTGTAATGTTTGAGGAAATTCTGTTTTACTGTATCTGAAGTAGTTTGCTTGTGCACGAAAGCGTATACCTTAAATAAAACATTGGCCCTAGTCACACGGGCCAGATAACGTGGGAGGGGGAGGCATGGCTCTTTGCGCCAGCACAATTAGACCCACCAGAACGCAATCAGATGTGACGGCAGCATATCACAGTTTCGTCCATCAACGCATGTGCATCAAGGAGGACAGCTGGGGGAAAGCTGTGTGCCGGCGCGATCACACAGAACAATTCCATCGGCAGCCCATGGCAAACCATTTGCTAATACATTTGTTGAGGTACTTTTTAACTGTGCAGCTTCGGCAGCACGCCACGGGTTGGCCATGGGAATGCTACACTTCCCAAATGTTGCAGTGTGATCGTGCCCTGAAACTCTGCCTGACATTTGTGCCTTCCATGTGGCAAATCCTCTATGTGACCGGGGCCTTTGTTGCTCTTAGAGGTGCCACTAGACTCAAACTTTGTTCAAAAAACATCATTGTTCAGCAGGGATTTGAACACAGATCTCTCAGATGTAAATCCCACCCTATTATCCACAACACCAGATTCACTTTCATATATTCATGTGAAGAAATGCTTTTTTTCCTGGGAGGTTTAAAATGAACCAAACCTCCAAGTTTCATTTTAAAAGTTTTCTTTTTCATCTCTGGGCAGAGACCAGGCAGGAGTGGGAGGGAAGTCTGTTCAATGGCTTTCTAGGTTCATTTCACCTACCTCTTAAGAAATGCTAATAGGACGAGCTAGAAATAATGGGTGGGTCAGGCTCTTCCCCTTCTCCAAGCAGGTAAAAGAGACTTGGAGATGTTATGTCCTGAGCTTGACTTTCATTCCCATTGACATGCTGGTATCCTAAATGGCAATGCCTGATTGGCTGCTCTGCGTAGCAGGCCAATCAGGACACAAGGATTGTGCTGGAGAGAAGCAAAGTGATTGGATGTTATCTCTGTAATACCATTGGTTATTAACCTGAATATGGGTGTGGCTATGCTAGCCCACACTGTTTAAATAAGAGCCTGTTGCTCTATTTTCTGTTGTCTGTTCTGAGCTGTTCTGAGCTGTTGAATCACTTATTAAAGCTGAATCACTTTTGTTGAGAATTGCCTAAGCGTCATACATATCAGGAGAGATTAAGGCTAGAAAGTCTTCAGGAAAGAGAATTCTAGAGATATCCAGGAAAAGCCTCTTTGGCCTGGCCTGACCTGGTCAGTGGGTGGAGAAACAGATATGCAACAGGAAGGAGGTCTCTTTTCCTTGGGTGCTGAGGCCATGAGTGCACACAGAGCTCTCCACTGAGGAGGCAGCCATTGACTATGTGGTTACCCTGAAGGAAGCTTCAAGGTAATTGAGAGATCTGTAATGTCTTCAAGCTAAAAAGCCTGTCCTATATTTTGACATCTGATAGGCAGTATTCCCTCTAAGCTGTATTAGTGCAAGCTAGCTCACAGTTTTTTAGCCTCCAGCTCACACATTGCCTTAGCTCAGGAACGATGGCTCCAGAGCAAGCTAATTGATGCAGTAGCCAAATTGCTCACTCACAATTTTAATGCCAGTAGCTCACAAAGTAGAATTTTTGGTCACAAGACTCCACAGCTTAGAGGGAGCATTGCTGATAGGGCATGTGTAGATAGAGGGACAGAGGATTTGCATTTACCTATTTCTTTTGGATCCTTTGCGTAATCTAGTACTGTGCTAAACGTATGCTTATGAACATTTTCTTTTAAATAAATACTTTATAACTTTTGATGTTGCTAGTGGTTCTCTGTACCACATAGACCTCCACCATCTTGGACACACTATTTTAAAAGGAGCACCAGGAGGAAGGCAGGTGGTTGGCAAGCACTTATTCCTCCAGGGGCGCACAAGGCAGTAAACTGTCCCCATGGTGACCAGGCACTGGGTAACAGGAGACACAGAGGCAAGAGCTCAGAACTTGGAAGGGAAGCTAGGAGCCCTGACCTTCCCAGTGGACAGCTTCTTACAAAGGTCAGGTGGTGGTGGTGGGTTACCAGAGAGAGACACAGAGAGGAAAGCCTCTCCAGGTATTGGGAAAACCTTGGAGGGCAGGGTGGAATAGGACCTGCAGGCTTGTTCCATGACAATTCACAACAGCAGTTGATGTAACTATCATGTGCCATCATGCAATCTGATCAATATATGACAGCTGAGTAAATTTGTCCTCTCTCTTATTCCTGTGATTCTTTAGAGACTAACAAAGTGTTATTCCAGCATGTAGAAGAACACTGGAAAAAATATAATCCCTCCCCTGCAGTCTGAAGAGGCACAGCCCATTTTACCACCTCAGCACTCACTGCCATCTTGTTCTGGTGCATGTCTAAACCAGACCTAATTTTAATGCTTTAAATCACTTTCTAGAACATGTCATAGTTAGTCCCTGTTGTTTCTGTCCTCATCTCGAGTCTCTGCTCTCTTATTCCTCACTTTTGAAAATTAATACACAAGGTGTTTAATGGCTATAAAACCACTCTTGTATAATCATGCTGATAAGTATTGATGCTGCTCACAAGGATTCTTTTTTAACAGAAAAAGAAGGAAGAAATTATAACTATTCCAATGAGGATGAATATTGAAATAGTAGAAGACATACGAAAAAGTCCCTGATCTGGATAGCGTAGGTTAGCCTGATCTTGTCAGATCTTAGAAGCTACGCAGGGTCAACCCTGGCCAATATTTGGATGGGAGACCACCAAGGAATATCAGGATGGCTACACAGAGGCAGGCAATGGCACCTCTTAACATCTTTTGCCTTGAAAACCCTACAGGGTTGCCATAAGTCAGCTGTGACTCTACAGCAAAAAACAAACAAAAAACAGAAATGTGACTATAAAAGACTCTAGCTATGTGTGTGCACTCAAGGTAAAACTGAATTCCATTCCAAATTGGTCACTTGTCCCGCTTTCTCCAGTATGTCTTTTTTGGTTCCCAGCTTTTCCCCTTGGATCGTTTGACCCGGTCATGTAACATTGTTACATGGAATTCTCTTAATTCCCCCTTACCCAATTTCTCCCTGAAATACAGTAATCCATTTATTTTTATGAATGTGAAGTCTGTTGTGATTCAATTCTGTTTTGATCGAGAGACAAACAAAAGACAGGAGGGGCAGGAAGGGAGATTCTCAAAAATTTAATTCTGTAGGTGTTCAGAGGCAGGCAATGTCTTCTCAAACTGTCCTACCCTGCTAGATGACCCTTTGGCATGTAATGTTAAAAAAGAAAAAATCAAGGCTAAAGTTCCAAAAGGGTACACAGAGGCTAACAAAAAATTAGCAAGTTAAATCAAAGAGAAATTCTTCCTTTTAAATGAAGAGGAATCGATGTCTATATCTTTAAAAAGCGAATTTTGGAGGGAAAGGAATTCTACCCCTCATAAGACAGTCATAAGACACCAGTGTCCCCTTTTTGCCTCTTCAGTACCTTTATACTATCTATACTAGTGGTCTCCAACCTTTTTGCCATCATGACCCACAAGTCCAAATTTACTTCATGTGTTGACTCATCCAGGGCTGGCCCAAGGTACTTGTGACACCTTAGGTGAACTATGACCTTGTCACCCATCTATTCGAACATTCCGTTTTCTATAATGGCCAACCAGATGTTTTTGTGAAACCAACAAACATGACAGAAAGTGCACAGCTACCCCCACTATGAACCCCAAGCAAGTGGCATTCGGAAGTATACAGCGTTTACATCATGTAAAAAGGGCCAAAGGGTCTTAGCATAGTACAAACTGTGAAAGACTTCTTGTTTTCATCTAAACTTAGAAGGCTTCATTTTTAACTGCTGGGTAAGAACCACCATGTATGGGAGGGCAGACGCTATTCAACAGCTGTTTTGTGCAGATCTCGTTTTCTTCTCCTCTGTTTTTCCCATGGTACACTGAACAGCTCCCACCTACTTTCCAGCCTTCTTTTCCCTTCTTGCAGCTGCTCCTGTAAAGTTACTTGTTGCTGTTTTCTATATACAAGGCATTTTATCATTGGCTCTCTGAGCTAGGGTTGCCAACCTCCATGTGGGGCCTAGAGATCTCCTGGAATTACAAGTGATCTCCAGAACACAGAGATCAGTCACTCTGGAGAAAATGGCTGCTTTGGAGGGGGGGATTGTATTGCATTATACTCTGCTGAGCTCCCTTCCCTCCCTAAACCCCACCCTTCCCAGACTCAACCCCCCAAATCTCTAGGAATTAACTAATCCTGCACTAGCAACACTAGCTCTCTCTTTATGTTTCTCCTATCCCTTGCAATAGGAGGAATTCAAGAGGAGAAGGTGAAAATTTCGTGCCATAATAATCTGTTGAAGAGCACATGTGTTACTTGCAGAGGATTCCCTTCGTAAATTCAGTTCCTAACAGTTCCTGATTTAAATTCTTCACTAATGGATGCTGAGAAAAGCCTTTCACATCTGAAGCCCTGGAGAATCAGTGCCAGTTAGAGTTAACAATACTGAGCTAGATGGACCAATGGTCTGATTCAGTATAAGTCATACAGGTATAGAATATTGTGTAGGTGGACTGACTATCCCAGATTATAAACATTGTTGGGTCCCAGTTTTGCCAGTCTCTAAACCAATGGAGTTCAAAAGGGGAACATGACCTTGGGCACAGTCTTAACTAAAAAGAGATGGTGGCCTGGGCTTTAATTCAGGAAAGCTTTGACAACTATAAATTAATACACAAGCCATTTACGCAGCTGAATCTGTTATACAACAGCCCCTTGAAAAGTTCTGAAATTGCAGATAAAGAGTTAAGCATCACAACCAGAAAATCATCTGTTTTAAGAATTGTAGGTGGGTCATGAGAATGGCATTTACATTTTCACCTCAAGAACAATGGCCTTCCAAATGCAGATCACTGCCACTTGCATTCTTGTACTGTCTTTTTCTCTATACCTTGTACATGTCTCTGCTTGCACCCCCCACCCCCATCTGTCTCTCTCTCTCATACTGCCATGCTGCTTTCCCTGACCAGCACTGGAAACATACTGCTCGTGCATGCTTTTGAAACAAAATTAGGAATTTGGATCCAAGATATGTATCAGGTTGATTTGGGCCCATTTGTGAAGAAGCTCCAGTTCTCAGTTGCCACACAGCCAGCTTTCTGAACAATCATTCTCCACAAAGAATGCCAAAATGTGACAAGCTGGTAAAATATATTGGATGTGGAGGTTGTCTGCTTTTCATTGGGACTGTGTTTCTTAAAATATGATAAATATCATTTGGAGCTCTTCTGCTTCTTCCTGAGAAGAGTGTGTTTGCTTCTTTCTGAACTCCATACATGAACTCAGTAAAGTGAAGTCTATAGCTCAATCTTTAGAAGTCACAGCTCTTTCCAGACAAAGTGAGATCAATGAGTACAAGACAAATGAGAACCCTCTTCCCTTATATAGTTCAATTCCTTTAAATCAAAGACCTACGTATATAATGGTATCTCCTAAGCCACCAGCAGAGCGAACTCCTGAGGTGGGCACGTGATTAATGTTTAAGGTAGATGGCAAGTGAGGGCAGGAGGGAACTGGATGATTGATCTTGCCCTCGCACTTACAAAAGTGCTTCTAAATGATAAGGTGGAGAATGAAAAGGATCAATGTTGATTTCTCTTGCTTTCTGTTCTATGGAAGTAGCCTAAAGCAGTCAGTCAAAATGCACATCATACATGCAAGGTTGTAAGCTGAGGCAACAGCTCTTTCATCCAAGGCTTCACTTCCCATTTAATGTATGCCTCATCTCTCAGAGCTCAACAAGTAGGGCTTGGTAATAGATATGTCATTTCAGGAAGTGAGATATGGAACCTCCACATTAGGGGAGAGATGTGGATCCATTAGATGGTGCATGAAAAAGATACAGTTCCTTCCTTCCCTTTGTCTTTCGGAATAATAGCCCTTCTGGGAAGAAAGGGATAGGAGTTGGGTGATGGACTGCCCATAACAACAGGTTTCCTAGTGCAGCAATTTCAGAGAGCTGGGAGATGAAGAGTTAACTCTTCACTGGAATGGAGAGCTTGAATGACAGACTGCCCCCCAGCTGAGGAGAACTATATGATTTGCTGGGGCATGGCCTTTTTTGGAGACTTTTGACCAGCTGGTCTTTAGGAAATCAGAGAGTCGGCTTCTGACAGAGTCAGGTTGGAGTCAGTGAGTCTGACAGAGTCAGTCAGACAGGTTCACCTTTGGAGTGAAGGGAAACGACTCCTTGCCTTAACTGTTTTCTGTCAATTCTGAGGAAGAATTTAATATAAGAACTGAATGTCTGAGTCAGTCTAAACTGAAGACCATTTTATACTGACACCAGAACTGAGATTGGGATTTTGGCAAGGGCGACTGGTGAAATTCTATTCAGGCCAAAAGAAAAGGGTTATATCTTCAGAAGAGGATTCCTGCCCAGTTACACAGGAGATTTTGCTCTGAGAAGACCCTTGGTCTGTCGTGAAGGAAATCAGATTTAGACACCTAGGGATATTGAAATAACCAAAAGGGTGAGAGTTTAGGTACCCAAATAAAGAGACCATCTCCTGGAAACCTGAAGAGTCAAGCGTCTCTCACTGTTAAGATCCAAGAATATATTAAAATAAGATTCAACAGTATTTTGGTTGTTAAAAGAAGTATAATCTGTATTAACAACAATTTTACCTCAGCATTTCCAACCTCTGACTTCACCAATTCAATCCTTGTCTATTAAATAAAATCATTATTTCTGTTTGAATGTTATACCGTCTCAAGTGCCATTTCAAAGAGAAAAACAAAAGAGCTTCTGCTTATCTCATCAAGTTACTGGGCTGGGTTAAAAGACAAATTAGATCTTCATGACGGGGTGGGACAGACAGACTTTTAAAACAATAACTAAATCCACACTACTTGTGGCTGCTTAGTCACAGTTGGGAACTCTTTTTTTGGCGGGAAAACCTGCCTGATTGTGGGGAAGTGCCAGCGGTCCATCATATCAGACAATCCTATGCAGAGTTTCTTCATTCAAAGCCCACTAACATTAACATCCTTAGATTGAAGTGACTCTGCATAGAATAGCACTATTGTATTCTAAAAATATGTAGCTATTTTCATTTGGGGGATATTCAGGCCTTGTCTCCATTTTTTGTAGAATTAGCAAACTTCACAATAACAGAAGAACAAGAGTACAAAATCAGGCCGAGGACAGACTGGCAATTTGCCCCGGTATCGAGTCGGGGCAAAAAAAAAACCCGGAGTAAACGATACCGGGTTTTCCCGTCCACACAGCGGGGGCCTCTGCCGGAAGAAACGGGACGGAGGCGCGCGGGAGCGTTCAGACTGCCGTGCCGGAGGCGCGCTATATTCACTGTTTCCCCATTATTTCGGCTGTGGGCGTATGTGCGCATGAGCGCTTGAGCGCTCATGCGCATAAGCGCATTTCGGCAATTTTTTTTTTTTTGCCCTGCAACGCCGGCACCGCATTGGGCAGTGGAGCGGAGCGCAGCCAATCACACCGCTGCTGCCTCATGCCCAACGCGGGTTGCTCCCGGCTTTTCGGCTGCGCGTTCAGACTCCCCGGAAGCGGAGAAACGCGCGACAAACGCAGGCTTTCAAGATTTGCGTCGGCTTTTATCAGGTGTTTTTTTAATCCGGCAGTGAAGCGCGAGAGCACCGGTAGGCTACGGGTGGGGGACGCCAGGCAGATGTGCCTGTGTGAACATTCCATTTAATCCGATATTGAGTCGTTGTCAGCCCGGGTCCCATCCCGCGGCAAATTGCCAGTCTGTCCTCGGCCTCAGTGTCTGAACTGAGGAAACAAGATGCAAACACATTTTTTAAGAGAGCATTTCCTTTTAATAATCACATTTCTTATTTGCTTGAATGTAGATCTGAACAGGAAGCACCTGGACGAAGTCTAGCCATGAAATATATTCTGGTATCATGAGACCAAGAGTGGTTTAGTAGTTAGAGTGTTGGGCTCCAATCTGGGATACCTAGGGAATTCTGGGAATATTCCCAATCTGCCCTGGAAGCTTGCTAGGTGACCTTGGGCCCATCATTTCCTCTCAGGCTAAATCTACCTCACAGGGTTGCTGTTGTGAAGATAAAATGGAGAAAAGAATTATGCTTTAAGCTGCTTCTGGTCCCCACTAGGGAGAAAATGTATAAATAGCTAAATAAATAAATAGGAAATCTAAGCTTACCCCATCCCACATCTAACAGTCTTATCCCGGTGTGCAAAGATGTTTGCCTATAATGTCACTCATATGGAAAAGCTGTTTCCCCAAAAAAGTCATGAGCATTTGTTTGTGTTTGTGTAAGAGAGATTCTGTGTCATGTTCCACCTTTGCATGGGCTTGCCATGTATTCTGGCCTATAACAATTTGGATAGATCAAGGTAGGCAACTGTGTTGGTCTGAAGCAATACAACGAAGTTAGAGTTCAATGGAACTTTTAAGACCAAGAAATTTTTATTCAAGATGTGAGGTTTCGTGTGCTCACGAAAGCTCACGTCTTGAATAAAAAATTGTTGGTCTTAAAGGTGCCATTGGACTCTAACTTTGTTGTACAACTTGGATGAGTAATGACAGTATTGTGGATGTGCTTCACTCCCTGGAGTGTTTTATTTTATTTTATCTTATTTTTAGTTTGATTATCTTTGTTTGGTCAGGTGTTCTTTTTATAATTTTTATTTTGCTTTTCTAAACTATCATTCTACAGGGTCTGGGGAGGGGATACAAACTAAGAGTAGCAAGGATCATAATACAAATGATTAAAATTTTGATGTTTCCCTCTTGCCCACATAGTAAAAAGTGAGTGTTATATAAAAATATGAAGTATAAAGCAAACAATCCCAATCCCTTTCAAAAATAGTGAAGATATCTTAGCATTAAATGCATAACAGGCTGTCAAAATTAGTCTATTTTGCTTTTTTCTTTCCTCTAAACTTCTTTTTATCAAAATCCAATTTTAGAGGTTTAGGAGCCGCAGCCCCTAAATCTGCTTCAAAATCAGATGATTCTGCTGAGCTTGTCGAGCTGTTGTCAGAGCTTTCCTCCTCTTTCTCTTCTTCAGCTTCTGGTACTTTGTTATCCTCCACTGTTTCAGATCCCTCCATCGCTTTCTGTTGTTGTTTTAAGAACCTTTTCGCTTTGAAGACAGAGTCAATCTTTTCTTTTTTTCATTAAAGTTGAAGATGAGCCCTTCTGGTATTATCCATCTGTATGGTGTGTTATTTTGTTGTAAGAACATTGTCAAGTCTTTGTATTGTCTCCTCTTTTTCCTGATCTCGAATGGTATATCTTTTAGTACTTTAATTTCTTCTCCTTTAATTTTCAGGAGTATTCCATTTGTCGCTTTCAATGTTGTATCTCTTGTTGATCTTTTAGGGAATTTCACATATGCTTCCCCGGGTAGCTTTTTTAAAAATAAATAAATAAATAAATTCTGGATATGTGCAATAAACCAAATCAATATCATTTTGTAGCGTTTCTGCTGTTAAGCCCACCACAGGAGCCAATTCTTTGCTTAGAATCTCTTTTAAATTCTCACCCTTCTGTTTCAGGATGCCTTGAAATCTCACGACATACACTGATTTTTCCATTTGGAGGAGAAGCGATTGCTGTTGTCTAGAGATTTTTTCTTTTTCCACTACTTCCAGTCTTTGTCCAAATTCTTTTGACTTAACGTTAACTTTTTTCAGCTTCTTTGTTATCTTCTCTGTCTTTGTTGAATTTTTTTAAGCTCTTTCTGCAAAATGTCAAACTTTTCATTGAGGTTAGTCATCTGGTCCAGTAGAGGGCGCAAAGCCACAGCCATCATTTTAGGAAGACTGTGGTTACTTCCGGTTTGGTGGCTGGAGATGATGCACTGGCAGTTCCTGCTACAAGTTTCCCTTTAGCCACCATTTTTTCTGCTCACTGTGTCATTGTTTATATTAAAAGTTTTAAAAAGTCTCTGAAAGCCTGCATATTTATCAGTTTCTTGCTGCTTTCATCACACTAAATTGGATATATGCTCCTTTCAAGCCACCTTTTCAGACCCCGCTTTAATTTCAGTCTTTTCAGGAACTGGCATTCCCCTCCCCCTTCCGCTTGACTGGGGCTTTAGCGCGGCTTTACTAGTATCAATTCGGTGGACTGTTCGCTAGCACATGGATCAACTCACATTTTTATACATGCTTCTTCAGAAGGTAGGGAAGATCACCTTTCTTTGGATGTCTTGAGCACTTTGTCTGGTGTGCGCTTCTGGTGCCATTGCTGGCTCTGTACCACAGGTACCTATTGGGGCAAAAGGAGCCTCAACTCCTTGGCTTGCTGCCTTGGAAGACGACTCCCACATGCCCCAGGCTACGACTCCCCTACAAGTTGTCGAGAGGGTCCAAGATCAACTTGAACACTTCCCCATTGGCACGTTTCACGGGTTGCTCACATCAGATGTTTTGCTGGCTGGTAGCCATATTGTTAAGAACAGAGTAAGTAACTGACACTTGTTATTTTGGATCTCTAAATTCTTTTTAAAGTAGGCTTGAGCAGACTGACACCAATACAAATGCCAAAGTCTCTTGCCTGGAGATCTGGCTATAAGGCCTGGGGGTGGTAATGCTATCTTGTATGGGAGACACTTTTTCTTTGTATTCTTCCCCTCTAAGTTAAGAGTTTAACTTTTAATTTATTTCCTCTTCTCAAGCTATTGTTATAGCTTTGAAGTTTTAATTTATGTTTTCATAACTGAGTTACCACCCCCTCGACTAGTTAAAAAACTTATTAATGACCTGCTAGGATGTTGTCTCAAGTAGGCTTAGAGATTCTTGAAAGCTGTGTGGGCTGGTAATGTTAGTTTAGAACTGCCACCTCATTGTCAGGCCACTGCTGTGATAGCTATTTTATAACATTTTACAATATTTTTAACAACAAGTTTAATATATAAGACCAACATAGTCAAATTTGGATCCCTAAGGTTTTTGTCCTTTTCTTTCTTTTTTTTAAACTAGTGCCACCATTATTGCTTTATTATTTTATTTCTTTATTATTTTGTATTAATCTTTATCTCATATTTAACTTCCATTATATCTATATTTAACTCCAGTTAAATACACTTTCCTTTTAAGGCTGGGATGGGGATCAAACATAGATACCCCCCTTGAAGAAAGAATACAACGCATAACAAAACAGAGCAGGCTAGAAGATATCTTTGGGATAGAAACAAAAAATGTTTTCCATGTTTTGGATGCCTCTGCAAAAGAGTTACAGCAAGACAGTGATCAAGAGTTGGAGGAGAGCATAGGACCTTGGGAAGCAGCCAAAGGGAGAAGTGAGCTACCATTACAGTGCTCTCTGTTAGGTGATATAGATGGTAAAACAAGGAATCTGGAACTGAAGGAGAACATAGGACCTAAGCAGGGCTATTTTGGGGCAGGAACGCACAGGAACGGAGTTCTGGCTGGCTCCCAAGTTGGCCACACCCAACAAGAACTCATTGGCATAATAGGCCACACGCAACAGTGGAAACTCATTAGGATTGGCTACATTAGGGGTGTGTGGCCTAACATGCAAACGAGTTCCTGCTCCAAAAAAAGCCCTGGGTTTTTTTTTTTTGGTAAATACAATTTATTATTGGATATATTTTCCACGATCATACAAATTAAACAAGTAAATACATATCCATTTCCTTTTACCCTCTCCCCCCCAAACAAGGCTTCCTGCAGTGCTCCAACCCCATTGATATCTCTTATTCAGTTACATTTAACTAAACTTACTTTGTCTTACTAATGGTAACAATTTAAAAATCTAGTCCCTTTCAATTTCTCCTTAGTAGTTGTCAAAGCAAATCAAACCACGTTTTACATCCCAATTTTTCAACAAATATTCTTGAAAGTCTTTCCAATCTTCAATTTTTTTTTCATCTTCTTCGTTGTTTAATTTTCTTGTTAATTTGTCCATTTCTGCCATGAACAACATCTTCTTAATCCATTCCCATGTTTCAGGTGTTTTTTCTTGCTTCCAACATTGTGCAAAAGTCATTTTGGCTGCTGTAACCAAATACCATAACAATGTTCTCTTGGTTACATTTATTTCTTCCATTTTAAGACCTAACAATAACATCTGTGGGTCTTTCTTAAAAGTACATTTCAAAATTTTTTGTATCTCATTATGAATCTCAGTCCAGTAACTTACAGCCTTATCACAAGTCCACCACATATGGTAAAAAGACCCTTCTTTTTTCTTACATTTCCAACATTTGTTAGACATGCTATCATTTATAATAGCAATTTTTTTAGGAGTCATATACCATCTGTACATCATTTTATAGCAATTCTCTTTAACATTTATACAAGTTGAAATTTTCATTGACTTTTTCCACAAATATTCCCAAGATGACATAGATATTTCATTATTTACATTTACTGCCCACTTTATCATTTGCTCTTTTACTGTTTCATCTTCAGTATACCATTTCAATAACACCTTATAAAATTTTGAAATCATTTTTTTACCCCTTTCGACCCATACAATTTCAATTTCATTATTTTTTCCTCTAAAGCCATATTTCCTTTTATCAACTTTACATAAATCATAAATCTGTCTGTACCTCAACCAATCATATTCAAATTCAACATCAGTTCTATCTTTTAGTACAAAGTTTTTCCCTTCTATTTTTAAGAGGCTTTTGTAAGGTAACCAATCTAGACCCTGATTTCTTGAATATGGATTAATCACTTCTGCCGGCACTATCCAAAATGGTCGCTCTTCCGAGAAGAATTTTTTATATCTCATCCAAGTCTCGAACAGTGATCGTCTTATATAGTGGTGTTTAAAAAACTTGTCTATTTGTACTTTTCCATACCATAAATATGCATGCCATCCAAACTTATTATCATGACCTTCCAAAGCCAACAACTTCTTATTCTCAAGATTAATCCACTGCTCCAACCATGTTAAGCAGACGGCATCATAATAAAGTCTTAGATTTGGTAGTTATAGTCCTCCTCTTTCCTTTGCATCACATAGAATTTTCATTTTAATCCTTGGCTTTCTTCCTGCCCATACAAACTTCGATATTTCTTTCTGCCACGTATCCAGTACTTTACTTTGTTTTAATATTGGAATAGTCTGAAATAAAAACATCAAGCGAGGCAAAACATTCATTTTTACAGCTGCAATTCTTCCCAGTAACGATAGATTCAAGGTATTCCATTTTTTCAGGTCTTGTTGGATCTTATACCAAACTTTTTCGTAGTTATTTTTAAACAAATCAATATTTTTCATGGTCAATTCGATTCCTAAATATTTAGTCTTTGTAACTACTTCGCATTTAATTTTCTCTTGAAGTTCAATTTGTCTCTGTCTCGTCATGTTTTTACACATCACTTTCGTTTTGTTTTTATTAACGTAAAATCCAGCAATTGTTCCAAATTCTTCAATTTTTCCCATCAATTGTGGTATATTCTCAATTGGATCTTGAATCATAAACATTACATCATCTGCAAATGCTCTATATTTATACGTAAAGCCTTTCACTGTAAGTCCTTTGATATTATTGTCTTTTCTTATCTCTGCCAATAATATTTCCAATATCCAAATAAACAATAACGGAGACAGCGGGCAGCCTTGTCGTGTTCCCTTTTGGACTTGGAAAAAATCAGTTTTTTCTTTATTTATATTCAAAGCTGCTTTCTGTTCTGAATATATTGCCACAATCATGTTTAAAAAAGACTGTCATATATTCATTTTTTCGATTACTTGCAGCATAAAATCCCAATTCAAGTTATCAAAAGCTTTTTCCGCATCAAGAAAGAGGAATCCAACTTCTTTTTCTGGATGTTTATCATAATATTCAATTGCATCAATCACCACTCTCAAATTGTCTCTTATTTGTCTATTTGGTAAAAAACCAGCTTGCTCTTCCGCTATAACATCTTTCAAATATTTTTTCAACATTTCCGAAATTATTTTTGCAAATAATTTGTAATCATTATTCAATAGCGATATTGGTCTGTAATTCTTTACATTAGTTAAGTCCAAACCTTCTTTAGGTATAAGTGAAATATTTGCTTCTTTCCATGAGTCTGGGATCCGTTTGGTCATTCTTATATCATTTGACAGAAGTACTAAAATAGGGGTTAGCTCCTCCTTGAATTTCTTATAAAATTTTTCTGTAAAGCCATCTGGACCTAGAGCTTTGCCCAATTTTGCATCTTCTATCGCCATTATTACCTCTTCCTTTGTTACTAAACCATTGAGTAGTTCCTTAATTTGTTGTCCCAGCTCTGGTATTTCAATATTGTCCAAATACTTTTTAATTCTCTGTTGGTCAATTCCTTTCTTTTTAAACAATTTTGCATAATATTTGAAAAAAGCTCTTTTTATACCTTTCAAATCCACAACGTCTTTTCCATCTTCAATAATCTTACTTATGAAGTTTCTTTCTTTTCTATTTTTCAACTGCCACGCTAAAAATTTTCCTGGTTTATTTGCACCCTCAAATGCTTTTTGTTGTAGTTTTTTCAAGTTCCAATATAATTCTCTATTTAGTAAGACATTCAATTGATCCTGTAGAAAATGAATCTCTTTAATAATTTTTTTCTTCCCTGGTCTTTTCTTTAATTCCTTTTCTTTTTGTCGAATTTTTTCATGAAGATCATTTTGTTGTTGCATCCTTTGCTTTCTGTCTTTAGTGTTTAATGAAATAAGCAAACCTCTCATTACCACTTTGTATGCATCCCAAACAATCTGTATATCTGTACCTTTATTCAAATTCATTTCAAAAAAATTTCTCGTTTCTTTTTTTAATGTCTCATTGATTAATTTTTGGTCCAGTAAGTCTTCATTAATCCTCCAATATAATTGTTTTGGTTTTTCTTTTGACATCCAAAGTAAAGGGTTATGATCTGAGTTATTTTTTGGCAAAATTTCAATTTTATGAGTTTTTAACGCCATCTCCTCTGACATCCAGATCATATCGATTCTAAAAAAGGAATTATGTCTGTTAGAATAAAACGTGTAATCCTTAATCTTAGGATTCCATTTCCTCCAAACGTCTTCTAGTTTCTCTTGTCTCATCAACTGAAAGAAATTTTTTGGCAATTTTCCAATCGCTTCTCCAATTGCATTAGACTTTCTGTCCAATACATTGTTGACCGTGCCATTAAAGTCTCCTGCAAAAACTATTTGATCATAGTTTAAACAGTCCAACTCTCTTGTCAAATCATTGAAAAAAGTCTCTTTTGCTCCATTGGGTGCATATAAATTTACAAGCAATGTCCTTTTTCTGTACATCGTTATTTCCACACCAACATATCTTCCTTCATTGTCTGAGAAGATTTGTTTGGGTTCCAATTCTTTAGAAATATATATCACTGTTCCTTTTTTCTTATTAATTGCTGATGAATGAAATTCTTCTCCCAATTTTTTATTAATCAGATACTTATTGTCTTGTTTTCTAATATGTGTTTCTTGCAAACAAATTATATTACATTTTTGTTTCTCTAGCCAATGGTTCACTAATCTTCTTTTATTTGGTGAATTTAGTCCATTTACATTCCAAGATAAAAAATTTTAATCCATCAGTGTTTTGGGTTAAATGTCTT
This sequence comes from Gekko gecko, assembly GCA_029375565.1. Lineage (NCBI taxonomy): Eukaryota > Metazoa > Chordata > Lepidosauria > Squamata > Gekkonidae > Gekko > Gekko gecko. The sequence continues at coordinate 55,125,779 of JAPDNY010000003.1, read as the reverse complement.
TAAAATCATCAAAATTGTTCTCTTTGAATCTACACAAATCTCCTTCTGTTTTAATTGTAAATCTCACCGAATTGTACGAGAATGATAGTCCCTGTGGGATCTCCCATCTGAACCTGATGCCCATTACTTTTAGCTTATCAGTTAGTTTTTTAAACTTCTTTCTGTCTTGTAGAATCATTCTCGGAATCTCTCTTAAGATTATTATTTTCTTTCCATTAATTTCCAACGGTTGTGTAAATTGCTTCTTGAAAATGTCCTCTTTCATTTTTGTTGTCACAAATTGAACAATCACATCTCTGGGTAATTTCTTTCTCTTGGCATAAGCTGAGTTTACTCTGTAAATTAGGTCAAAGTCTGAATCCAAATCTCCTTGATCCTCTCCTATATAAGTTGTCAACGTGTTTATTACTAACGCACGTATATCCTGGTCTTCCTCCTCTTCTATTCCTCTCAGTCTCAGATGATTCTGGGTAGCCCTATATTCCATCATAGACTCCAATCTTGTATTCTCTTGGAGAGTTCTTTTCACTTTCTGTTCCATTTCTGCTGATTTTGTCACCAGACTTTGAACCTCTTTTTTAACTTCTTCTGTATCTTTTTTTATCCCTGCCACTTCTGTTAGTACCAGTTCTTTCAACTTTGCCATATTTTTTTCTTGTACTTGGACTTGCACTTGTTCTATTTGCTCCAGTTGTATTTGCATCTGTTGTTGCAACTGTGATTCTATTTGCTTTCCTAAATTCTGCACCACCTCTGTCATCCTTTTCTCCATCGCCTCCATGGCAGCCTTTTTTTCTTTTGCAGACATTCTTGGACTTGGTGATGAGGCGGCCCTTGGTCTTGACCTCAAATCCGTCTTGGAGGCAAATTCAAAACTAACCAATCTTTATATTGTCAATCATAAAGTCAAATCGCCACCTTTATAACTTTTTTCCGTTGCTTTTTTGGTTTAAAAATAACTTTTTAAAATTTAGTCCTCCTCAAAATGGCGGGCGCAATTTCTCTATGGTTTTTTGGCTAGAGTAAGCTCCTTTGAAACTTCCTGTTTAGCTGTCCGTCTTGGTAATCCAACTTCCGGTGTTACACTTTAAAACGTCCATCTACTTCCGGCAAGACAACTTTAAAACATCCACTCTAGCCTACTTCCTGTACCATAGAATCACAGTCAGTTTCGTTTCTACTACGCAAAGTTTAGTCTTAGCTGACCACAGGAATGCAAAACAAAGTCACTTTTCTGCCGTTTTCTCCAAAGGAAAGCCTTCTTTTTACTTTTAAATCAAGCGGATTAGTTCCTTAAAGCCTTATACACTTATCCGTATGTTTTAATTTTGCGTTCTTCTTCACACCGGTAAGCAAACGTTCATTGTTACCTTGCTTGTAATCTAGGGGTTTCGCAGTGCTTCTTCTGCAATCGATGTTAATCTTGATGTTAAAGAGGTCGGTAGATGGTGGATTTATGCTGAATTCTCAGCCCGGCTGGTATCTGTAGTGCTGTCTTGCAACTGCCCTCTTCGTGGAAGGAGATCAAGGTGTAAACAAGCTTCCTCCGAAGCTTATCCACACCGATCTCAACTCCCTCTCAGGCTTGGCTGCTTGCTCGTCACTTCCCCGCCTGGGGAGTGCTGCGTTGGGCCAGGTAGAGCCCAAACTGTCATCAGATACCGCCGTCCACCTTGCACAAATCGCAAAGTGCGTTAATTCGCCATTTTAACTCCGACCGGAAGCCGCCAAAAAAAGCCCTGGGTTTTGACAACAAACAAGGTAAACAGAATAAGAAGTAAAAGGCGGGTGTGGCTCGATGGCCACACTTCTTGTAACATGGGGGTGTGGCCTAATATGCTAATGAACTGTGTTGGCAGGGGTGGGGACTAATATGCTAATGAGTTCCTGCTGTTGGGTGTGGCCTGTTATGCTAATGAGTTCCTGCTGGGCTTCTTCTACAAAAAAAGCCCTGGACCTAAGGAAGCAGCCAAGGGAAGAAGTGAGCTACCATTACAATACTCTCTTTTAGGAAGTACAGATGTTAAAAGAAGGGAGGATAACTTTAGTTTATTGGCAGCCAAACATATCTTATTGCAAAATCTCTTGATAAAATTGATGAAAAATTAGACATGCTAACTTCTTACATCCTTCACAATAAGAAGCAAGGAAAGGAAACACCCAGCGGTCCTTTAGGTTCTTATCCATCTAAGTATCCACAACTGGGAACCAAGATGAGACAACATAATTTGATTTTTAAACCAAGCAAATTATTCTTGAAATCTTCCTTTTCAAGGTAGAGATATAAGATAAGCAATGACTTGGTGTATATGATCCTAAACAGCCAGGGGTACAATTCACACACTGCTTGCTTTGGAAGGAGCTGCCTAGGAGACACAATGAAATCTATGAGGCTTTTAAAGAGTAAACTCCTTTACAGTAAATGCTTCATGTATTGCTCCTTCATGGCTTGTTTATATACACCATTTCCTCTGACTATTACAGCTTATCCAGTACCTCTAATGTTTCAGCATTTTCTTCTTGAAATCCAAATATGGTCTCCTATCCTTTGCTTTTCCCAATGACCAGCATATAATCAACACAGACTAGCACAGACCATCAAGTGGTTTACCATTCTGTAACTGGAAAAAAGCCTGCTCTGTACCTCTGAGAGCTTCACCATGCAGAACAAACCATCTCATCTTATCACAAATTACTGGCAGGCTAATAAAGAAAGAAGTAGTCTTTATGGGTACTCTGTTCCTAAGCCTTTTAGGGCTTTAAAGGTCAGTACCAGCACTTGGCACTGGCACAGAAACTACCTTTCTTATGGGGAGGAGAATTTCTTTTTGCCAAATGCATTTTTAAAGATATAGCTCTATATTTCCCTTATTATCTTTTAAAAAAGGGGGTCTCTCTTATATTTCACAGATCAATCACTCTTTTGTAACTTCAGCCCTTGCAGTTGTTTTATGTTCCACACCAGAAGGTGATGCTGTAGTGGGAAGATAGGTATGGGCAGGGCTTTTTTTGTAGAAAAAGCCCAGCAGGAACTCATTAGCATAATAGGTCACACCCCGACAGTACAGCTCATTAGCATATTAGGCCACACCCCCATGTTACCAGAAGTGTGGTCATACAGCCACACCCACCTTTTGCTTTTTATTCTGTTTACCTTGTTTGTTTTCAAAACCCAGGGCTTTTTTGTAGCAGGAACTCCTTTGCATGTTAGGCCACACACCCCTAATGTAACTAATCCTAATGAGTTTCTGCTGTTGGGTGTGGCCTATTATGCTAATGACTTCCTGCTGGGCGTGCCAACTGTGGAGCCATCCGGAACTCTGTTCCTGAGCGTTCCTGTCCAAAAATAGCCCTGGGTTTGAGAAGAAATTGCCTGCCTCTGAGCATCCATGGACTGAAATTCTGAAACCTCCCTCCCCTGCCCCTGCTCTCTTTGATTTCTCTTATATCAAAATGGAATTGATTCAAAACTGATTCCAAATTGCTAAAAAGAGGGAAAGAAACAGACTGTTGGTTTTCAGGGAGGAATTAGGTAAAGGGCAATTGTGAGAATTTATTCAGGGCTCTTTTTGTAGCAGGAACTCCTTTGCATATTAGACAACACACCCCTAATGTAGCCAATCCTCCAAGAGCTTACAGAGCTCTTCTTACAGGGGCTTCTGTAAGCTCTTGGAGGATTGGCTATATTAGGGGTGTGTCGCCTAATATGCAAAGGAGTTCCTGCTACTAAAAGAGCCCTAATTATAATAACACTAACAGAAACAGATCAATAGTGAGGGAAGGTAGCAGAACACTGACATTTTATGCTCTCCATTATAGGACTCTATTAGGACTCTTGTCACTACATTCTGGACCTGCTGAAGATCCTAGATTGTGTTCAAAGGTGGTGGGTGTGTAACAGTAGTCTCACCTGGAAGTGTAACTCAAGCAAGGTGTGCTTTTTGCAATACAGTTTGCATGCCAGCACAAACTGTTAAAAACTACACTTGGCCACCTTTTTGAGCAGCAGAGCTGGATCGAAGATCAGGCCCAAATTGCAAACTGGATTCTTCATCAGGAGTAAAATACCGTCCAGAACTAGCTGTATATCAAATCCCTGATCATCTTTATTTCTAACTTCTGTCTTGTCTGGACTTTGTTTGTTTACCTACTTCCAATCTAATATTTGCAGTTACTAAAATCTCAGGTGCGTCGCCTTTCATCCTACTCTTTCTGGTTCCTGTACCTGTTCTATTTAAGCTATTAAAATACAAACAGTTCTCTTAATTCTCACCCATTTTGCCCAAATAATTAGCCATGCAATAATACCTCAAGACTACTGTGGGCTTATATAATGGAAGATTTAAAATATACCATCTCTTTTCTCCTGCTGTGGTAGTTTAGGCCTGGTCTGTGTAATACAGATGAACACCTTCCTGGCTGGTGATGTGAGGATCTGTGCCACTACTGTTGATTGTTGCAGATGATAATATGCATGGTGTGGTACAAGGATCCCTTAAAAAGCTTCTGTATCATATGTTTCCTGCCCTTCCCTCTATCTTAGCTCTGGAGTTTCCATATCCTATATGAATCCTTGCTATTCTAAAGGAAGGTGTCCAGATGGCATGGAATCAGAGCCCTATAGTCAACAGATGCTAAATGCCTCTTTCCTAGGAATGTATTGCAAACATGGGCCAGAAACTGTGTGCAGAGTTTAAATCTGCAAAGGAAGTGGGGCACTGACTATTTAGAGGAAAATAAGTAGGTTTATTAAAGAAAAATAAAACTGTTATGGAACATAGAAGAAAGAGAACCTTAACTGTCTGGCCTAATTGCTGAAGGAGAAACAATAATAAGAGGAAGTTCTGCAGGAGCAGGAAGTCTCCAAAAGAGCCAATCAGGAGACAGCAAGGAAATAATTTGAAATTGTGGGCAGTCCCTAACCTAGCTATTCTAACTACCAGTCCTTCAGCCTTCCCCCCTGTAGAGTGATCTTCAGGTCTTCTTCATAAGGCTGCACTATAGACCTTGTGTATTCCAACAGAAACAGCCCATGGAAATTATCACAGACTTCTTCAGGTAGCCTTCTGAGAGGTAACAACACCAAATGCACATGGTAATCTTTCTGTGTGAACAAATATGTCACATGAAAGTAAAAACATTCCTGTGGTGTATCATATATAATCTAGCACTTTTCTTGTCTACTTATCCTTTGCCCAGAAAGACACTTCTTGGCTTATCTTAATTCTTTCCTGTGTAGTTCTTTCTCTGTTGTCCTGCAGTCAGTAATGAGGGAGGGGCAGACCTCCGCAGAAAAGCAAAGCCCATTAATTCCCTCCAAACCTTTCTTTCATAGGCTAGTCCCAGCCTGAGCCAGCCTGGCCCTTGGCCATGCTCCTGCTCCCCACCATTTAGCTGGAAATGGGACAAGGGAACTGGGAACAGCCTGCTGCTTCTACACCATCAGCAGAACACACTGAAGTATCTATTTGCCAATCAAATTGCCAGTGCGGTCCAAGTTCAGCTGCTGCCTAAATGGGGCAGGCTTAAGATAGATTTCAGCATGCCAATTTCCCTTCCCTAAAAGCACGAATAATTCCATTCCTTCACTAATCAAACCACACAGATATGTTCCAGGTTGGAAGAGGACTAGATTCTACAATTCTTCTGCATAATGAACTCCCATTGTTAGTACTCAGGGCTGCTCAACGACAATGCCAGATATCCTGTCAGTATGCCCACAGGCAATATTCATGGAGAATGAGACCTATTTAACACAATCCTGGCAGTCCAATGGATCAGATTCAGCAAAAGGGTGGCCTTCTTCCCAAGGTTACAGAATGCCAGCCTTGGCAATGTGTTTTCATGCTTCCATCCAAACAGGTTCCCAGATTTACTTTTCACAGACAGCAAAGTACTCACCTTGATATGTAGCACCAAAAAGAAGATAAATGGTTGGCCTCAAGAATAAGTTGCATTCGGTAAAGCAACTTCATTTTCTACATTTCTTCCCTTGTCATTGAGAGGCAATGGAAGTGAAAGACTGGGATGGACAGCAGCCCTGAAAAGAAGCCAAGCTACATGAAGCAGAGGAATTAGATCCTGGCATGTTTGGACAACCCTTTCCTGTAGGATTCTGCAAAAGTATGTCTGTTCTATGACATATTGTCATTGGACAACCATTTTCCTATCCTCCTATCCATCCTAAACTTGCAGAAAGAAGCTTTTAATTATGGAGCATATGGTCTCCTTCTTTGTTTCTTGCCATCAAGCAGGCAAACCGGTATATTCAGAAAGCTGAGTGGACAAAGAATGGGGAAGGACATGTGACATCTGAAACACTTTTCTGTGAATGATCAGAATTATTTCTAAAGATACTCTTATGTATTTGTTTCTATGCTCAGAGTTCCTCCAGAAGGAGAGTAACGGAATACTGTTACTTATTTCGTGTAAGCAACTGCAGACCTTTTCAGTCATTACCCTTTCAGTATTGAAGCCACACATAAGAGATTGCCCTACCTGAGATCCTCCTGATATGCATGGTTATCACTCTTCGTGAATAAGGCAACACCCGTATTTTCCAGCCAATGTGTGGTATTTGATCACATCCATCAAACTTGCAAAATAGATGCACTGACCTATTCACACAAAATAGGTCTTAAGGGCACATATTGAGAGGATTGTGAATAGTATGATTTCCCATTACATGCTGTTTGAGTGCCAAAATTAGATCCACTGGAAAGGGCTACATGTGGTTCGAAATTTACAGTGCATGCTGATGCTGTGTGCATCAGCAGGCTCCTCCATTCAGCTGCTCCTTGTACCATCTTCCTTGCTTGCTGCTATAGCAAGTGATATTTTAGCTAACTACCACTGTGATGTGAGTAGGGCAGTAGGACAACAAAGCTGTTGAAATAGAGCTAGTCACTATCCTTAATTAATAGCTCTCTAACGCAGAAGTCTTAAATTCAGGTGGGTAGCCCTGTTGGTCCGAAGCAGATGAACAACGTTTGCGTCCAGTGAAATCTTTTAAGACCAACAAAGTTTTATTCAAGGTATGAGCTTTCGTGTGCACACACACTTCCTTAGATACATTGAAATGGAAGTTACCAGTCCATACATATAGGTAAAGGGTGAACAGCAAATTAGCATACAATATAATGAAGATGTTTTAACAGATGTGAGAACCAAACAGGAATAACAAGCTAAGTTTATATGGTCACCATTTGTTCGGATTTAATGCCAGGAGAAAACACATTGAAGCAAATCAATATGTCAGAACTGGCGACTGATGTGTAAATTTAGCCGTCTTAATTGTGGAATGCTAAGAATATTTAACTGAGACCCTGTTGTTATGCTGTTCATCTCCTCTGAGAGGATGTTTTCTAAATCGTTTAACTTAATGGTCTGCATTGGACCCATCACAAACCCTTCTGGATTCTGTATTTGTCAAGAAAGAATTATTCTGATGCTTTGAGGGAGAAGCACGCCAAACCAATCAGCAGGCAACCAACTGTGTGTTCGGTGAGCATCTTGTTTGCTTTTGCATTAAGTTGCATCTGTCAGGCTAATTCAGGACATTCACTGTCAGACACAGTACAGGAGCTTTGAAAGCAATCAGCTATATATCATTTATTTATGGCTCTCTTTTCACATATAATTTAACGTTTAAACATTCCTGAAAGAAGTACTGGTACCATCTTTTTTAAAAAAGTGTTTGTGCCTGTGTAATTAAAAATGCCTGCAAATCTTTCTATTTATTTTATTCAATACAGAGGTTACTTTTTACTTGAGAAGGTATCCCAATGGTGACAAAAGGTTATTTCAACTTGCTCTCTGGTCAGATTTTGTACTAAAGCATTTTTGTAGCACTCAGTTCTGTATGTCTGCTCTGGAATTTGTAAATCTCCTAGGACAGAAGAATACATTATGTGTCCTCAGTTTTTGCAACATCAACTAACACTGAATGAAGACAGTTTCTTTAAGCCATGATTTAATCACAGAGATCTCTGTCTCAGACTCTTATTTACCTCTACAATTTATGCACAGAAATATGTTCTGGATAGTTTGTAAAAAATAGCTGGCACACTCCTACCTTCAGGCTTCCTAGGCCATCCATATTGTCTCCTCATGGTCAAGCCTTCCAGTTGATTAATTCACCCATCTTGTGGTGAAGAGCCTCAGAAAATGGCAGCGGCTTGTCCCAGGGGAAACTGATAATGATCTGATGTTGTCAGAACAGCACAACATGCTGAACTGTAAAATATTTATTAACCATATAAACTATCTGCATGAACTAGCATTTGAGCCAGTGTAATGTGGTGGTTAGAGTGTCAGACTAGTGTCTTGAAGCCTCATATTTAAATCCCCACTTTGTCATGGAAGCTCACTGGGTGACCTTGGGCCAACTATTTAGTATCACTCTAATCCACCAAACGGGGTTGTTGTAAAGATAAACTGGAGGAAGGGAGAATGATCTTGTAAAAGCTGTTTTGAATACCCATTGGGCACATAAGCAGGACATAAGTCTGTAAATCCTGTCCTTATATATATTTGAATTCTGGTTCCACCGCATTCTATGCTTGCCATAATTGATTCGGCTCAAGAACTGGCAGTCAGAAGACACAGGCCAGGGCAGACTGGCTGCTTCGCAAAGTCCCGCCTGCGTCAGCCCCGATCAGTGTTTTCAGCTCAGTCTGCTCCAGTCCTCCGACAGGAGAGGACCGTCTGGAGTGTGAGCGCAAGGACAGGCCCTCAAGGCTGAGGCAAGTGAGAGAAGCCCTTTTCCGCCCCCCCACATGCCATTCCCTGAGTCTTCTATGGGGCACTAGGCCCAGAGAAGCCCTTTTCCGCCCCCCCACGCCATCCCCTGAGCCTTCTATGGGGCACTAGGCCCAGAGAAGCCCTTTTCCGCCCCCCACGCCATCCCCTGAGCCTTCTATGGGGCACTAGGCCCAGAGAAGCCCTTTCCGCCCCCCACGCCATCCCCTGAGCCTTCTATGGGGCACTAGGCCCAGAGAAGCCCTTTTCTGTCCCCCACACGCCATCCCCTGGGCCTTCTATGGGGGCAGTAGGCCCAGAGAAGCCCTTTTCCATCCCCCACACGCCATCCCCTGGGCCTTCTATGGGGGCACTAGGCCCAGAGAAACCCTTTTCCATCCCCCACACGCCATCCCCTGGGCTTTCTATGGGGGCAGTAGGCCCAGAGAAGCCATTTTCTGTCCCCCACATACCATCCTCTGGGCCTTCTATGGGGGCAGTAGGCCCAGAGAAGCCCTTTTCCCCCACACTCTGCCTTCTGCCCCCATAGAAGGCCCAGGGGATGGTGTGTGGAGAACAGAAAAGGCCTTCTCTGGGCCCAGAGAAGCCCTTTTCTGCCCCTCTTCCCTTCCTTTTCCCCCTTTCCTTTCTTCCTCTCTCCTTTCTTTCACTCTTCCCCCTATCCATCCTTCCTTCCTTCCTTCCTTCCTTCCTTCCTTCCTTCCTTCCTTCCTTCCTTCCTTCCTTCCTTCCTCCAACCCTCTCTCCCTTCCACCTCCCTCTCTTCCTTTCTAGGGCCCATTGTCTTTCACCACAACGAACTTTGCTCCCTAGTAAATAAATAATTCAGGCAAAACTAGTTTGCTGCAATTTTCTGCAGTAATCTGGAGGTCTGTGTTAGATCAAGCAAACTCCCAAGTACTGCAAAGGATTGAAGCCAATGAGCTGAGATCAATAGCAGTCAGTCTTTGTTGACTCACAGAGCAGCAAAGCTACCATAAAGCAACTGCTGAAATGCAGTAGAATGCAACAACCTGTCAAGTTTTCCTTGATAATGCTGCAGACAAAAATATTGTTTTTTCATCATTCAACATGATGGATACAAATGAGTGTGGAGAATACAGACAAATCACCTAAGCAGCACTGAAGTCACAAAAGCTCTCATTAAGAGAGGAAGAGAGATTCCAGCCAAGTTTCACAGGATTTGTGGAAAATTGCAGGCTTACCAAATACCACAATTCAGGCAAATAGTGAAGATTACTGAGGAAAAATTATCATCAGATGAGGATAAAGAGTCAGGTTAATGAGAATTAATTTTATAGGATCGAAACTAAATGTGGGTTGTAGAACAAGTAGACGAGCAACATACGATATTTAAATTTAAAATAAAACCATCATGTCTTCCTTGTTTCCACACTGCTCAATATCTCCACCTCTCTCCTTCTAAGCCAGGAGCCAAAGTGGGCTCTGAACCTGAGGATAACATTAAGGGATTTAGCTGTGTACTATCAGCCAGACCTAACCAAGCAGGCCAGAGCAGTCATGTGCTTCTCCTATTGAGAAGTAAAGCCAGGGCTTTTTTTTCTGGGGGAACATTCCGGAACCTCTTCGACAAAATTATTTTTTAAATGTTTAAAAGTTCATGAGTTTTCAGTATACATATTGAAAACTTCATTTCCCTCTTGAGAGTTCCGGCACCTCTTTCTTTTTTTAAGAAAAAGCCCTGAATAAAGCTATTGCTAGGCATCCTTCTGTCATGAATAATCTCAGGCCCAGCTGAGAACTCTTCTTCCTTCAGCAGCACCTGTCATCATTGAAAGTGAAGCTGGAAGGGAGTCTACTGCCAGATATAGTTATCCTTCCATTATTCCTGGAACCAAGCCCTATTTTAACATTACCATTGTCAAGAAGTATTTTGGTGCTGTAATTTAATTATCTATACTAGATAACTGCTAATATTATACCCAATTTCTTCTATTGTCAGAATGCCTCCATTTTATTTAGTTTCCTTACTACTCCCATCTGTTTGCATGTCACATCATGCCTGTAAATGGAATTTCGGGCCATTTCCAAGACAAAAGTAAAATGGCCAGCAGAAGGAGCAGGACCTTGGCCTAATTTCATCATGTTAAATGAAGTAGAATAGGCTGTGCCAGGAAAAGAAATTCAACTCATCTACTGCCTCTCCATAAGTTCATTAACCAAAGACTCTTAACAATTAATCAGTACATCTTTAGCCATATATAGGCTGAGTTCAGACTGGCAATTCGCTCTGGGAGCCAGTCGCGGCAAAAAAGCCCCAGAACAAAGTGTTCCGGGGGGTTCCTGGTCACACGGGGCGTCTCCTGCGGGAGCTTACTGGGAGAAGATGCGCTGGAACATTCACATCGCTGGCCTGGATTGGGGGAGCTCGCCACAGATCGCCGATTGGGGGAGGATCCCAGCGCTGCATTGGTCGGTACAGTGGAGCACGGCCCATCAAGCTGATGCTGCTGTTCCAGCTTGATCCCAGCGCGGTCACACTGTTGGAAAGAGGACTGATGTGTTTTAAAGCTGCTCTGCAGGGATTTGCTACCCTTCAAAGAGGTATCTATTTAATGCAGGCAGAAAGTGGAACAGCGCGGGTTGCCTACGGGTGGGGGACGCCAGGCAGATGTGCCTGTGTGAACGCCCCCTTTAATATGGCTTTAAAGCGTCGCTGAGACGGGGCTGTACCAGGGCAAATTGCCAGTCTGAACTCAACCATAGAATGTATCACATTAGTATTTCCTTCATGGTGACCACATGGATTTTGTATTAGCCCTGATAGTCACAATGATGCAGTTTTGATTGTTTTAATTGCTTACCACATCGACACTCCTCTGATTTAACACCCCTCCACATCAGGAAGCCTCCCTTCTCTTACCTTTCTTAGAATCATTCCTGGGGCCCCAGACATCCTCTCCTCCCTTTTTTCAGTCAGGTTGCCTACCTAGTTCTGTTACCTTGCCCTGTCTTCTTTCCAGGCCTGGAAATGAAAGCACCTTTTGGTTTTGGCCTCTACTTATTGTCATATGGCTGAGGCCAAAATCTGTCCATAAGTCCTGTCCTGAACTACTTTTGCCTGCCTTCCTAAGATATGCTGCTTGACACACATCACAAGCTTCTGCTTCCTCCTTCTCTTGGATTATTAGACAGGGCTGTCAGAGGCTTGGACTCCTGTCTTTGGACTCGGACCTTCACAGATAAGTAACTATCCCTGCTTTTCCTCTCATTGTTCTTTTCCTCATTGGCCTTTTACCTCTTGTTTTGAGTATTGTAAGTTGTGTAGTGTTTGGAGGCCTGCAGTGAGCAAGGGGTGTTTTTTTAGTACTCTTTAACAATGGACAATGATTTCATGATATTATTGCTTGATATTATTTTTATCAGATGAGGGATTGAGGCAAGGAAAGTAGTGTGAAAATTCACATGCATAGAATATATGCAATCCATTTCTGAATATCTGAAAAATGCCAAAAAAAAAAAATAGAATCATAGAATCACAGAGTTGGAAGGGGCCATACAGGCCATCTAGTCCAACTCCCTGCTCAGTACAGGATCAGCCTAGACCATCCCTGACAAGTGTTTGTCCAGATGCTGCTTAAAGACTGCCAGTGAGGGGAAGCTCACCAATTCTGAAGGTACTCTTTGTAATTTTTATAAACAAGGTGCACTCTGAACTGAAGGGTGATTGATTGTCTCTCTAAAACAATAAGCTCATGGTAAGAGCACAATTGAACTGTGTCATGAATTTATGTGTTGATATGTCCATAGACAGTGTAAATGTTGGATGAAAGTGTGGAAGCCAAGACTAAAAATATACGTGTTCTGTGCCAAAAAATGAATAGTTTACAATTTTTTACAGTACAATATTGAATGCACAATCCGGGGTTTTACATGGCATGAGCACCTTTGTTTGCTGACAGCAGTACATGGGCGATAGTGTACAGTACATCATGCCATCAACAACTGAATTTGGACAACACACAGCCTGGAATCATGCTTTACACAGCCATAGAATGAAACCTTCACTTATTAACATTTCGTTGAAAATCAAAGAGAAAAACAGATAATTAAGCTTTGGAATGACCTGAAGTATAAGCCTCTTAACAGGAGCCAAACGGCAAGAACAACAGGGGCCTTGTCTGTTAGCCTATGGCTCACAGCCTGTGGCCCTAAGTGAGCTGAGCCAATAGATTCAGGACCAATGCAGGATGCGAAGTTGCTATTATCTATCTATCATCCATCCATCCATCCATCCATCCATCCATCCATCCATCCATCCATCTATCCCTATTTGTTTTTCTAAAGTATACTTTTTGTGTTTCTTTGTAAAACTACTTTGGGTCCCCAGTGGGAAGAAAAGCGGTACAGAAATGCTTAAATGAGTAGACAGCTACAGCTGAGTGCCGAGCTGCAGTCCTGTCAAACATTTGGTTCTCTGCAGCACTTTTAATTTGGTATGGCCAATGCATTTTTGAATCAGGACTTGGCTGCGGATAACTTAGATGATGAAATTGTTAGGGTTGCCAACCAATGGCTTGATACAACCAGGAGGGTGGGGAGATGTTGGAATAGGAAAAAATGGTGCCATGCTGGTGGTACAATGTCACCTAAAGTTGCGCTGGTGACAAAGTAATGTCACTTCTGGTATTCACTGCAAGTAAAACCATAGGCCTCTGCCCAAATCCTACAGTGTTGCCTTATCACACTAGTGACGGGATGTTACTTCTGGGTATTCTGCAAGCTTAAACAGAATTCTATTGTAAACCTCTTTTGTTTGTATCATTCCAGACACTGTATTCTTCTATGGCATTTGATAGGTGCACTGATCCAGCATGTTCAGCACCTGTGGCAAACAAACAAAATAGTGCAAGCATTGTAACTGTCTGCAGAACAAATGTCCATCAAGCAAAACCAATGGCTCACCTTCTCTCTATTTCCCTCTGTCTCTCCTACAGTTGCTTTTCCAGCCACTTCTTGTGTACATTCTTAATTCGTAGCTCAGGAAACGGATGGGGCTGCTTTCACCTTGGCTGTTTCTCTCACAAAACAGATGCCTAGTACTCACAGAGATAGTAAATCAGTAGGTGAACTCTGTAACTTTAGACATGATTCAATGCAATTCCACGTGTTTTTTTTTAAATCCCTTCAGTAAAGAAACCCCATGTCAGGGACAATGATTCTAGCCTGCCCCTCTTCCCGGACTTGTCTATTTTGTATGTTAAAGGATGTTCTTAGGAAGGTACATTCAATCATGTGAGTCTCAATCTGCAACAGTAGGTCCTTGAAACAATTTAACCATTTCAATGATGGGCCAGAAAATGTGCACAAGTCAGCATCCTAGATTATGAATGAAATGAGAGAGGTAGCAGCTAACAGATATGGGGGGGAGGGCAGCAAAGGAGGAAGGGAGGAGAAGAGTTAAGGTCTCATGCCTCTGCGGCACCCAAGCTTTATAAAGTACCTAGAACAGAAAGGGGCAAACCAGTCCTCAGCAAAGCTGTTAAAGTGCTAGTAAAGATGCTCTTTCCATGACCTCAATATATATATTAGTAATATTAAGTAAATAAAATTCAATTGTATAATGCAATAAAATATTTAATCCCCAGTTTTGTTCATTTTTTCCTTATTGGTCACCCCAAAAAATTGTCATCTGCTTCACTGCTGAACCTGAAGTTTATTTTTTATTCTCAAAGGTAATTTATTTATTTTTTCAAAGGATACTAGGATCACAGTCTACAAAGTTACTTCTCTTCCACCAAAGTCTTACTTCACGGACAGTTGTCAGGAATGGCATTCTTGTCATGAATATATGCAAAAGCCTCCTTGACCCTGCCTACCTGAAGTGTATGATGATGTATTGCCTTGAAAAGCAGAGAGATCCCTACAGGTATTGTCAAAACAGGCCCACCTAACCTTTGATGCAAAAGTGCAAGGGGTGAAAACAGGCTGGTAAGGTGAAGGATGTCAGCTGTCTAGCCTTAATGTAACACAACCAAGTTGAAGGCAAACACAGTTCTTGCTGTAGAAATTCAGTATGTTCCATGATAAAGTTCTAGAACTTTAAGTTTTCCCCAGAGGAAAAAAAAAAAGTAATCAATTGAAGTAATTACATGAAAAATAAGACTGCAATTTCTCTACAGTCATTATATTCATTGTAGGTCTTTTTTTTAATTGACAACTAACAGAGAATTAAATGTTGTTAATATGATTGGATTTTTTTATTTGCAATTTTTATTTCACAATAAGAGACGACAATGTTAAATAGCAACAATACAATTCTATAATTAATATGATTGTTAATCAGATGCTGTCTTCATGTTCATGTGTGCTCTTGAGTTTGGCGTAGTGGTTAAGTGTGTGGACTCTAATCTGGGAGAACTGGGTTTGATTCCCACTCCTCCACTTGCAGCTGCTGGATGACCTTGGGCAAGCCATAGTTCTGACAAGAGCTGTCCTCAGCCCCACCTATCTCAAAGGATATCTGTTGTGGGGAGGGGAAGGGAAAGGAGTTTGTAAGCCACTCTGAGACTCTGAGTGAAGGGCAGAGTATAAATCCAATCTCCTCCTCCTCCTTCTTCCCTGGAATGTGTGTGTGACCAAGTACAGAATGCCAAGCCACTCTGAAGATGCCAAATACATTTTCATTTTATTAGTTTATAATTAATGACACCCTACTTTCCTTCCATCATGGCACTCAAAGTGATACAAAAAGTATTCCCAGGATGTTCCCCATCAAGGACTGAGTAGACCCTGCCATTCTGCTGTGTCATGTGCCCTTCCACCATCCCCAGGGAGTAACTTACTTTATTTCAGCACTCAGAAGAGAATCTCAAACCTTAAAGTTGAGCTAAGGAAAAGAAATCATGATAAAGGCACAGAATGTTTGGATCCTAAACAGATCTCTTTCAAGGATAACAGAATATGGAGCAGAAGTCCATCAGTGGCATTAGCCACAAGGTATAGATAGGAACTCTTGGGGTCGGGCAAGTTATGCTCTGTATTCTTGGTCCTGGGGGGGGCAACAGTGGGAGGGCTTCTAGTGTCCTGGCCCCACTGCTGGGCCTCCTGATGGCATCTGGTATTTTTGGCCACTGTGTGACAGAGTGTTGGACTAGATGGACCATTGGCCTGATCCAACATTGGCTTCTCTTATGTTCTTAATACAAATATTGCAGCTGAGACAGAACCTCAGATTCTCTTTGTATATCACCAAAGGCAAAATTTCAACAGCATTTCTATTTCTAGGACACTATACAAGCCGAATCTTAAATTAAATGTAGGAACACTGTTCAGTGCTAAGTGGGCTAATACTGAAATAACTGTAAATTCTTCTTTACCATTGGATTTAACAGCAACTACTGGCAATGAAGTTGGGACATTACTATTCTCTCTCTCTTGCCTCTCCTCTTCCCCCTTAAGACCACCATCTCAATTGCCAAAGATTAATCCCTTTTTCCTGGCCTATTAACAGTAGTTATGCTTCATGAGGACTACGTGACTAAAGGAACACCAGCTCCCCGTCATTTTAGGGTATAAAAGAGAGCACCACCCCACTGCTCGCTCGCTCTCCCCCTCTTCTACTCCTTACTTTGCAGGTTTCATTCCCTGCACAGTTTTGAGCCTTCCCACATGTGTTGCTGGCAACTCATGATTCTCCTCCCCTAGTTATTTCATTTTTTTGCTGCAGATTCAACTCACCACATTGGACAGGTAAAGTATTGCCTATCAACAATATTACTTGCTAATACAAACGTCTCTGTACCTTTCTATCTGAATTCCTAGATCTGTATTGTGTGTGTGTATGTTTGATTTTATATTGTGTGTTTGAGAATCCTTTCAGTAAAAGAAAACACTGCTTTTTCAGATCTAGTCTCAGTGTCTATTTCTGGAACCTGGCTAAAGTTGAACTCCTGTATACACAGGTATGATCCTATATTTAATGCCTATTGCCATTTAATATTCATATTTCCCACATTTATTAATAAATCAAGGCAGTTTGGGTAACAGATTATTAGTGGCCATCACAGTGTGAAAAACAAAAACAGTTTTAATTTTGCTTTTACTGGCTTTTTGAAGAAACTGATAGCCACTGAAGAACAGCTGTGTTAGCTGGAAGACATGACAGCTTCCTTAATCCCATCATGGAAGGAGTTCTTTTGTTGAGGCTGAAGTCGCCTATGTTCTTCACCTGGAGTTGTCAATATGCAAAGGGTGGGGGAATGCCTACATGTTGGAAGAGAGAGCGTTCTGTGGTGTCTGGGCACTGGGCAGGAATATTCCTGGTCAGGGGTCTTTTGGGGGGAGCTCACCGGAGCGCAGCTCCGGGAGCTCAGGAGCCAAGCCCCGCCCCCAGCCGGCGTCCCGGGGGAGTCTTTCAGGCAGCCGAATGTCAATTTCAGCTCTATTATACCCTATGGGCCATTGAAGTCAATGGTGAAAACATAGGGTATATTCTGGGGCTGGAGGAGGGGTTTGAGGAGGCTCCAAACTCACGGGTAGCTGATGGAGCCTCTCCTCAAGATACCCACCAGTTTCAAGAACATTGGATCAGGGTCCAATCTATGGGCCTCACAGGTTGCCCCTATTCCTCCATTGTTCTCTAGGTGGAAAGTTAATTTTCCCACCATAGAGAACAATGGAGGAATAGGGCAATCTGTTTGGGGACCCGTAGAATTGGACCCCCTGGTCCAATGTTCTTGAAACCTGGTGGGTATCTTGGGGAGAGGCTCCATCAGCTATCCTGTGAGTTTGGAGCCTCTCCCTCAAACCCCTCCCCTCCAGCCCCTAGAATATACCCTATGTTTTCACCATTGACTTCAATGGCCCATAGGATATAATAGGGCCAAATTGCCGCCAAATTTCTTTCATTCCCTCCTTTCCTTCTTTCTTTTTCCTCTTTCCCTCCCTCTTCCCTTCTCTCTTTCTTTCCCAACTTCTTCTCTTCTCTTTTTCCTCCTTTCTCTGTTTCCCTCCCCTTTCCTTCTCTTTCTTTCTTTCCTT
Organism: Gekko gecko; assembly: GCA_029375565.1. Lineage (NCBI taxonomy): Eukaryota > Metazoa > Chordata > Lepidosauria > Squamata > Gekkonidae > Gekko > Gekko gecko. The sequence continues at coordinate 55,108,016 of JAPDNY010000003.1, read as the reverse complement.
CTTTCCTTCCTTCTTTCCTTCTCTCTATTCTCTCTCTTTCCTTCCCTCTTTTCTCCTTCTGTGGCCCAACTCTCATGAGGAGTTTAAACTTTAAACCCCTTCTCTCTTAGCTCCTCCACCCAGACCAGCTGGGGAAGGGAAGGGGAGGCTTTTGAAGTTGCTGCCCCCTTTTGCTTCCTCTTCTGACATCACTTCCTGTGATGTCAGGGGGTGTGGCATATGCTAATAGCTTAATAGCTCATTAGCATACCATATGCTAATGAGCTCCTGCAGCTGTTTTTTTACGAAAAGACCCCTGTTCCTGGTTCTTGTCACAGAGTATGGCTTCTCTTGTGGTACTGCTGCTGGATACTCCGTGTGTTACGGGGTCAGGGAGGCTGACCAGCCTTCTAGCATATGTTTGCATGGATGCAGGAGTGCAAAGTATTGGGTAGTCCATGGGCTGACGTATTGTCAGGCACATTGTCACAGGGCAAGCTTTCCCTTGTCTGTACACATGCTTGCAATCCAGTAAAATGGCTCTGTCTCATGGCTGTGTCCTTAACTAACCTATCTCACAGTCGAGCTCTGCATGTATGTTTTAAGAGTCTTTATGAACACTCCATAAGGTGGCTGCATGCCAACAAGTCCACGGCCCTGTCCACTTCCCTCCCTCAGAGGCAAAATCTCCCCTTCATTTTTCTTTCCCTCTACTGACTGAGCCACCCTATTAATGTGTTTTCTTCTTTGCTGAAGAACTCTGGCTGTCCCACCCTGTCACAGTATAATATTTTGGCTGTTTGCTAAGACCAGGAACCTGAGGGAAGGATTCAGAGCCCCCTTTAACTTCAGTGACACTCAAAATGTTCTTATATTCCAAATTAACAAAATATTTTATTCAACATAGAGGTCAGGTGAAATCATGGGTTGAAATTTCTGTGGTAAAACCAGTACATGCACAAATTCTAGTTCTTATCTTTCATGTTAATGAGAGTTTCTAAAGCTGTTCAGAGTTACTTAAAAGCTTTATGTTGAGAGGCTTTTATTCCAGTGTTTTACCAAAAATTCTAATACACTTTCTTTGACTATTCGGAGTCTTTTAAGAACATAAGAGAAGCCAGTGTTGGATCAGGCCAATGGCCCATCCAGTCCAACACTCTGTCACACAGTGGCCAAAAATATCAGGTGCCATTAGAAGGTCAAGCAGTGGGGCCAGGACACTAGAAGCCCTCCCACTGTTGCCCCCCCAGTACCAAGAATACAGAGCATCACATGCCCCAGACCAAGAGTTCCTATTTATACCTTGTGGCTAATAGCCAGTGATGGACCTCTGCTCCGTATGTTTATCTAATTCCTCCTTGAAGCCAACCATGCTTGTAGCTGCCACCACCTCCTGTGGCAGTGAATTCCATGTGTTAATCACTCTTTGGGTGAAGAAGTATGTCCTTTTATCCATTCTAATCCAACTGCAGCAATTTCATTGAGTTCCCATGAGTTCTTGTATTATGAGAAAGGGAGAAAAGTACTTCTTTCTCTACCTGCTCTATCCCATGCATAATCTTTTAAACCTCTATCATGTCACCCCTCAGTCATCGTTTCTCCAAGCTAAAGGTCACTTTAATCTTTCTTCATAGGGAAAGTGTTCCAACCCTTTTATCATTCTAGTTGCCCTTTTCTGCACCTTTTTCAATGTTCTAATATCCTTTCTGAGGTGTGGTGACTAGAACTGTACACAGTATTCCAACTGAGGTCACTCCATTTATATACAGGCATTATGATAACTGGTTTCCAGAAGGCTGGTACACTCTTTCCAGTACCCAGACCCCATCTCTTGAAATACCAATACTCATCTTGAGTTTTAAACTGACTCTTAATGTCTCCAAAAAGAGTTTCTAACTGCACCAGACCAGGGATCCCTGCACTCATCAGAGCTAACTCCCTGTGTAGGAAAATTCTCCTCTCTATATAAGATGTACCTCCTTTCTTTGGCCTGAATTTTTGTCTAACTACCCACTTGTCCTTGCCAACTTTCCCCAGTTCACCTGTCTGTGTTAAACTGCTCTCAGTCAGGGTTGAATCACAAATCTGTCAGTATTCTTCTCAGCTAGGGCTGAAATCAGACTGAATTCTCCACAACATCCAGTTCGGAAGTCTTTTTTTTCTATTTAGTTCCTTGGAAGGCCAGATCCTGAAGCTGAAGCTCAAATACTTTGGCCACCAAATGAGAAGGGAGCATTCACTGGAGAAGACCCTGATGCTGGGAAAGATTGAAGGTCAAAGAAGAAGGGGACGGCAAAGGATGAGATGGCTAGACAGTGTCATTGATGCAACGAACATGAAATTGAGCAAACTTCAGCGGACAGCAGAAGACAGGAGGGCCTGGCGTAATCTGGTCCATGGGGTCACGAAGAGTCGGACTCGACTGTGCGGCTGAACAACAACAAAAAAAAACCAATCAGATCTCTTGGAACAGCCTGTCGCTGAAGGCTCTCTGGTTCTGTGAAGAATTAACCCTTCACGGTCCTTTATCCATTTATACAGTACTCCTAAGCTTGTAAAAGTGCAGTCCATCAAACATAGATAGAGGCTAATAAAGGGAAGGAGCTGAAAAAGAGGATATCCCCCCAGACCAGTCAAACATTTTTAATTGTTCAAACATTCTGCCAGAAATTTGTGAACAAATTGTGATGTAAACAGAGGAGTGATCAAGCATCCCTGACTGAAACAAATGTTGTGGCATTATTATTATTATTATTGTGTGTGTGTGTGTGTGTGTATATATATATACATCTCCCAGGATAAATATATCCTTTCTCCCCAGTGGGGACCCAAAGCAGCTTCGATCATTCTCCACTTCTTTGTTTTATCCTCACAACAACCCGATAAGGTAGTGAGGTCAAATATCTGGGACTTGGACTGAGAGTGTATGACTGGCCCAAGGTCAACCAGATAGCTTCCATGGCATGAATGGGCATTTGAACCTTGGTCTCCTAGATCCTAGTCTGACACTTTAACCACTGCACCACACTGACTCTCATGTGTGAATGTAGTTTCTCTTTGAGTGCCTTGAGCTAGCTAAGTAGCTCCTTTGTCTAATGTTGGAGAAGATTGGATTGTCAGTTAGGTTTTTAAAAAGCTTTTTTTGTTTAATGAATCTGTCTGCAGCCTTATTATTAAAGAATTTGTCTCTATAAGATCAGAATTGTAAGAGAATAGACAATAATTTGTAGAATTCTATTATTTTAAAAGAGACCAAGAATATTAGATTTTGCCTTCATCCACACATAGCTGATTACTTGGACAACTTAATTCTCCTTCCTCCTAGTAACTCATTGTTGCATCCTGCGCTGAAATTTGATCACATTTGGGTTGTTTTCTTTTTGTAGTGCCTATTAGAAGTCTTCTAAATCAAGGAAAATTCTGGCAAAGCTCAGGAAATGGTTTTTAAAATATATTGAGTGTTTGAAGTTATATTCTGTTTACTTCAAGTTAACATCACTGATCTATCATAAAATCCACAGGCTCTTAAACTGAAGCATTGGGTTTTTAATACAAAAAATTACCCCAGAGATTTTAATAGTATCATAAAATAGGAATGCTTTGATTTATGTACACATAGGCCATCAAATACACACAGCGGTGGTTTTATAAGCACTTTTATTCTGTTTCTTGACAGTGATCCACATACTTGGGGAGTCATTATATATTAATAAGTAAGTGTTGCATGTGTTTCTATTCCAGTCAATGCTAAATAGGAAACTATGGTTGTGATCAGATGTGCAGTTTGATCCGTTGCCATTGCTGTTCCCTTATGGATTTAAAATGCACTATCAGACAGCAACATCTGTCTGTTGTGCCCCAGTCATCTGTGTCCTGTTCTTCCCGCCCTTTACTGTGTGTTTATTTGATACCTGTGATAGTCCAGTCTTTTTGAGCTGAGCTGGTTTCAAACTGGATTTCCTGTTGTCTGATCACTCTGTTGCACACCCAAGCCATCAGGCAGGTCTGACTGGTCTCTTGTTTTTCAGCTGCCATTTTTTTAATAGTTAGTGAAGTATGCACAATTGCATACTCGCACCTGTCTCTCTCTTCCCCTCTCTCACAGGGCTGTTCTAAACTTTGTTTTCTTCATAAAAACTTTCAAATAAAAATGCCCCTGTACTTCAGCTTTTTCCTGTGCTCTGGGGAAGGAGTAAATTGAAAAGTTTCTGAACTCCCTCTCTGGAGGGAGACTACATGTCCCAGCAGCCTGATCAGTGCTTGTGTGCATGCCCACAGGACAAACTTTTTAAAAAATGGCCAACAGCCCCATGAATTACATATCCCAGGAGTCATAGCAGCGCTTGTAGGCATGCTCAAGGGAGAAACTATTTTTAAAAATGGCCAACAGCAACACTCCTTGGCTGCCGGGTCTGATATGCATCTGATCGCTCAAGAACAGGGTAAAAGCACTTTGAAGAGTGCTACAAGGAGTGAGTCTGATCAGTATTCTCTGTTACAAAATACCCTGGATCAATTAGAGGTGGGGCAACAGTGGATTAAAATGCACGTCTGACCACAGCCTATAAGTTCTATAGCCTACATCTATTTGGGACACTGCCACCGACTCCAGTCCTTTGAAGGGAAATAGGCTACAAACTCAGTGCTTCATGTTGGGGTTCCCCCCCCTTTGTATTGTCAAACAGACCTTTAAGATTGTAATTACTGATCACTTCTTGAATGAAAGGTGGGTATTTTGCATTCAGTTCTTCCACCACTGAAATAGGGAATCCACAGTGCTGGCAGAGATACTGATTTTAGGATTGAGCGTAGGAAGGTCCTTAGTTTATAGTAGAAAACATACAACTGCTCCTGTGAACCAGGATTTTTGAACTAGGGACTTATTTCACATTAAATGGAAAACCATCACCTGCCACCATGACAAATATAGGATTCTATCCCTCTCCATGCAGCGTTCAAACCAGAAGAATAATTTGCACAAATAATCTTTTTCTTCTGTATGGATTACCTACCTTCTACGTGTGCTAATATAGAAACTAATATTTTCAAACCTAAGCACACCAATCAGTCTAAACACATATCAGCCTCAGGGAAGCTCAAGGAAATGAATGAAAACATCTACTAGGAATTAATATCACTACAAAAGATGGTAATTTGGCTGACTTTAGGATGGATGGACTAATTTATTACTAGCTTCATATAACAAAAATGCTCAATTTTTAAATTATCTGTGTTTTAGATTATTAGCACAAATGGGACATTTTTCATAAATTCATATAGCTCAGTCTTGTTCATACTGCTAGAACTTTATTTCCAGCTAATTCATTTTCCTGTATTGTGTATTTGTGTATCTATATCAAGAATCTATCTGGCTGTAGAAAGTGAGGGAAATCTAGAGGGAAAGGAGATAGTAGACCTACAGATAACAAAGACAAAAAGAGTTGAATATTATTATGGGAGGGGGCTGGTGAGAGATAAGGGAATACAAAAATGTGATCATTATTCCAGAGATGTAACTAACAAGCAGTGTGTGTGTGTGGGGGGGTTTCTAGATAAAGCCCAAAGCAGAGGGGAAGAGGCAATAACTCTTCTTCTACATGCCTCTGACTGGAATAGTTTCACGTGGGCTGCTTCAAACATGGTAGGAAGAAATGGGTAGGTATCCATGTTGTTGTTTCCCCCCTACTTGAGGAAAAAGTAGGCCCTCTTGGAGGAGTAGTGTTTGATTAGGGAAAGGGTAGAGGGGGTTAACCCCTTCTTCCCTAGTAGAGCCAGTCTAGGCTAAGGCTACTTTTAAGGGACAAATTACCCATCTAAAGTTCTACTCATGGATTTCAGCATCATGTTTAGCTTGCCCCTAGTTAATGATGGGAGAATTGAAGTAATGCAAGACTGTGGAATATGTCTATGTTTGAAGAGAATAAGTTGGCGGTCAATACACTGTCATAGGGGGCATAAACAATCCACTGACTCCCACCTATAGTGTAATAGTATGAGGTTGCTAAATGTTGGGGCTACGGATGTTTCCTGTTTACCTAATCAGTGACCTAGGAGTATAGTGGCCTAGAAGAAGAAGAGCTGGCTTTTATACCATGCTTTTTTCTACTCAAAGTGGCTTACAGTCATTTTCCTCTCTCCACAACAGGCACCCTGTGCGGTAAGTGGGGCTGAGGGAGTTCTAACAGAATTGTGAGAGGCCCAAGGTCACCCAGCAGGCTTCTTGAGCAGAGTGGGAAATCAAACCTGGTTCTCCAGATTAGAGTCCACTGCTCTTAACCGTTATACCAAGCTTCCTCTAGGGGTATAGTGCAATTTCACTGAATGGTGAGGTTTGGCTCTAAATGAGCAGCAGGATGTTTATCTAGTTTTGAACCTGGGGAGCACAGTGCAGAAGGGATCATGTTTATATTATGATGTACAGAGTAGTTTTGGAGGGAAATTGGGATTGCGGAATGTGCACCCTACTGAGTTTACGTTCGGATTTAGGGCATTTATATTTCTCAGTTGGACATTGTTCAGATTGGATCCCCATTAGTACCATTTTGACTGCATCTTCCAATCAATTACTACTGCTCAATAAAGTAGAGACAGTCTGCAAATAACATCTTTCACTCATAACTTGCAAGAAGAAGAAATTAAATATAAAAGTATCTGCAATAGTGATACAAACTCATTCTAAGAAGCCTGGCTTTTTTGCCAGATTCTTTGGATTCCACTCTGGCAAACCGCTTGTCACTCAAATGTCATTTGGTTCGTAACAGACAAATCCTCTCTAAGAGCTGCTAGTGCCGGGTGCTTATGAGATGAAAGTAAAAGTGACAGGACAGTTATGGGGTGATTTATTCATCCCTGCCTGTCAACCCAAGCTTCAGGCACACTCTGAGCATGAGCAGATGTGAGATTTTAACATGCCATAAGCTCCCTTTTTCTCTCCTTAGCCTACCCTCATTACTCTTCCACTTAATACATGTGCCCTAAAGCCAATCTGTAACTTACCTTTGGCTCACAGGGCAGCAGATGGTATCTGTGTCATTGCCTGAACAAGCACCCAGAATTACAGAGGATTGTTGTAGCCAAAACAGATTTGATCAAAGTCTCTCTCAACTTGCCCATCTATTCAGATTACAAGATATCCTGTGGTCTTCTTTGAAAGCTCGAGTGCACCAATGAAGAGTAATAGGCTGTGGCCTCTGTTGCTCCAGGAGCTTTTACCATTGTATGAGGCCAGTAATTCTGCTTGTATGGTCTCTAGGAGTCAGAATACTTAAATACATGAGAGATTGTGGTCAGAGCAGCAGAGTATCTGACATCTTCTGTCGGTGCATAGGGCATCTGTTAAAAGTACTGTAGTGTTTGTTAACATGTCTGGCTTGCTCTTTTTCTAGCATTTCTACATTCAAAGCAGTAGTTCGACTAGAGAGGATTTCAAATTCCTCAGCTTCCAACAAAAATTTCTCATCTTCAAACAAAAAAAAATCTCTTCTAACAAAAAGAAAAACCATTTTGATTTTTCTTCTCCATTGTGCACATGAAACCATTTTTTAAATTTTTGCACCATTTTCTCTTTCCCGTCAACAATGTCCCCATTAAATCTACACATTTCACTATTATTTATGCATCATGGAATTACCATTATGCTCAGATTATTTCTATAATTAACGGAGTATCATTGAATTATACTGAATCAGACCACTGGTCGGTCAAGGTAAGTATTGTCTATTCTGACTGGCCATGTGTCACTGGTGTCTCGGGCAGAGAGGTCTTTCCTCTATTACCTGATCCTTTTAACTGAAGAGGCTGGTTGTTGAACCTGGGACCCTGTGCATGCAAAGCAGATGCTCTAATACTGAGCCACAGCTCCTCAAATTGCATATTTAAATCTGTATACACCACAAACAATGCTATTAAATGTAGATAAAGTAGATAATCAAAACCATTGACAGAACATTAACAAATATAAAAAGAAATGAGATGGGGAGTATTCTTTCATCCTTGCTTTTTTTACACTTCTTTGGCCTAGAGGCAAATAATTTTACTGTACATGAATTAGGAAAATATAGGTTTACCAATCCAACAAGAATGGTCCATGTGACAAAACAATATCTGCTTTTCAGGTGGTACCAGTATAGGTGTGTATGTTCATTCAGATCCCATTGAATTAGCATAAGTGGGACCCAATTTCAAATTCCACTCCACTTGCTGACCTTGGGTCAGTCCCTCTCTTCCAGTCCATTCTATCTCACAGGGTTGTTGTGAGGGTTAAATGGAGGAGGAGAGGACAATGTATTCTACATTGGGGAGAAAAGCAGTATATAAATATCTAAGCAAATGTATAAACTGTACAATGCCCTGAGCTCCTTGGAAAATTGGTAGGATAAGCATGTGATAATAAGGCAACAGCATGTTCAGCTGCTCTTCCCCAATGTCTTGTTTGTAAGAAAACTGTATTTTCACATTAGCTTTTGAGGTGACAAAGCCACCTGTGACACTTTACTGTTACAAATGGGTATTTTTATGACAAATTCATAAAAGTATTCATATTTACTTCATTAGAAAAGTCCACTAAATCAAAGTATATATTCAGAAAAATTATAAAACCCAGTCCTCCAAGGCCTGTATATGATTACAATCAATAAGTATGCAGAACAACAACAAAAACAAAACCTGTCCTAGCACTTAGAAAGAAGGATTAGAAAAAGGTTAGGGTAGAACTATTCTCCATGATCTGTATTGAGTAATGCAGTATAGGAAAGCTATACTTTCCCAGAAAATCTAGGAGTCCTTGTGACCCTTGATGTGATAAATACTAGTTCTCATCATGTGCAGATGCATTCAAATTACATATTCATTTTACTTAAGAAATGTGGTAGGACTACACCAATGTTAATTATGCCATGTCCAAAGTAAGACAAGAACTGTGCATAAAATGACTTGCTCAGATATGGTAGTAAGTACATTTTTGAAAACTATATATAATTGCTTCATTGGGAATAAAAGTTTAGCCTGTCGCAGTAGCGTGTGCAAGAACATATGGCATCAAATTCCTGAAGGATTTGTTTGACTATCACCCAGTAGGGTTTCCCTCCAGCTGTCAAAAAAAACAAACCAAACAAGAGTTTTTCAGTGGCATTTGGCATGCAAATTTTACATTAGTCGCGGGCATTACGAATCACTTTCATTAGCTAAAAGCTTCTGCCCATTCTCCTCGTTTCACAGCCACTAAACTGAAAATGTGACTAATTTTACCAGGAACAATTTCTCCTCAAACCCTTTTAATCCTCCAGTAGGCTTCTGTGTCAAAACTCTTTCCATGCTAAGTTGATAATGCTGTAGAATTCATCAAAAGATTTCAAGAAGGATCTTAGCATCAAAATCTCAGTGTTACTGTGGATGCCTTGAATGCAGCTCTTATTATTCTGACTAAATTGTCTAATCTAGAATATGCGAAAAGGTCTGCAATTTCATGGTTGCTGCTGCTTCTTTGGTAAGAAAGAATATGATAACACAAGTTGCAACTCTTGCTGAACTGCAGGGTGATGTGGTCTTACATTGCTACAGCAAAACTGAGAAAAATCTCTCAATATATATCTTATTCCATCTGACAGATGGAAATGTTATTAAACTCAAAAGGAACTTTTCATATCTCATCTTTATTTTGCATAGCATCTTCAAATAGCATAAATCTCACTCTCAAAATATTTTACAGCAACAGATACTTGGAGTCAGCATTAAAGTAATTTGCAGTTTGAGAGTTAATGTGGCAAAGGAACATAGAGATGTAGAACGTGAAATGGTGGGTCATGGGTTTAGAGTGAGCTTGTGGCCCATGGGGCAGAATCAAAAGCAGTGATGGGAGGGCAGGCCAAAAGTCAAAGAAGGAAACCAAGAAATGGAGGTAGTAACTTTTTCTTAAGCGTGGATATTTTATACTGCCCCCATCCTCTGTTCTCTCCAGATAACTGTACACAGAGAGCAGCGTATGATGGCCATGTCAAATTTCAGGATATGCAGGTAGGTGATAGTCAACTGTCTGTGCCACCTTCACCACATATTATATGAGTACAACATTTGGCATCTTGGGAGAGATCAAACGATGCTGTTCTTTATCATTGTTGGTTATGCAATACATTCATGTAGTTTTCCTTTTCAAGGATGAGAATGTGGGGATTTTATGTATGCCAAGTTATTCTTGGCTTAGGTGTTTTGAATGCAAATTTTGGTTTTGTAAGCTGACATTTCTAAAAAATGGTATTGTAGCCTAAATGCTTTGGGTGAGTTTGAGAAGCTTAGAAGGCAATGAGAATAACGAGTCTTAGCAGATCTTCCCACTTCATAGCACTCTGGTGATTTCCTCTAAACTTGTACAGATGGTCAGAGGCAGAATCAGTGGCTTCTGTGGTCAGTTTCATGACATATGTCCTTCCACTTAACTAAGTTAGAAAACTCGTTCCAGACTTAGGAGCCTTCCTCCAACTTGTGTTCCTCCTCCATTGGAGTAGAGGCTCCATTGGACCACAAGTTGGAGGGGGGCTTCTCTTTCATTGGAGGAAAATCACTTATTGGAGAACTTCCTCCAATACATCCCTTTAAAAAGTGTCAGGTGTTTGTCTACTAGACTGTTAAGCCTTTCCCATTCATTTACTGATCTTTAAATGGGTTAACAACCCCCTATTGATCTGCCACACATTGAAGTTTACACATCAGCCATTTTCAGGAGACTTTGATAGAAGAAGAAGAGTTTTCACTACCTGAAGGAGTCTCAGAGTGGCTTACAATTGCTTTCCCTTCCTCTCCCCACAACAGACACCTGTGAGGTAGGGCGGGCTGAGAGAGCTCTGAGAGACATGTGACTGACCCAAGATCACCCAGCTGGCTACATGTGGAGCAGTGGTGAATCAAACCCAGTTCTCCAGATTAGAGTCTGCTGCTCTTAACCACTACCCCAAACTGGCTCTCAAGAGTGAACATGCTTAGCAGGAGAAGGGACTATGGCAGCAAGCTCCAACCCAATTTACAGGCATTCATTGCAATGTATGCTGCATAGCCTATTTATGCATGAAGTGTCTACTTTTTTCAGAATTCTGAATCATGAGAATAAAGACATGCATGTGCAAATAGGCTTAGAGCCACACTAGTCTTTCCACAGGTGCAAGTCTTTGCACCCAAGGATGACAATTTTCCCTCCTCTTCCTTTCCATGGCAGCCCCCAATTCCCCCAATCCTGTTTAAGGGGGAAGGGGAGCCCATGGGACAGGATTGGGGGGTGTATCAGGCTGCTGTGGAACAGGAAAATCAGAAAATTGTTCTCTGTGGGTACCCAGATTTCAGTCATTTGCAAACACAATTCCCCTCGTCCCCATGAATGTGACTTCAGTGCTTGTTAATTCCACCCTCTTAAAATGTTTGAAAAGGGCTATACAGATCCAATGTAAATGCTGCATCCAAGATGTAGATATCCAATGGGCACAGAGAAAAGTTTTCCTAGTATGTAAAACAGATACAGGCCTGCATTGGTACCATTCATGTAAGTTCTGCCAAAACAAAATATTCAGACAAGGTTTGGTCTCCCTCGTTCGCTATAATTTCCTCTTCATTTCAAGTCATGGTGAAACATGGCTATTCCCCTTCAGGCAGGAAAAGTTAATTTCTGTGGAAACATCCCCATATTCTTCAGAATAGATATATAACTGCAACATCAGCTTCCCATAATGAGTTTTTCATATGAAATTTTGTTTTAAGTGAATTAAGCAAACATGATAGCCCTTAAGTTCCTAATTTTGATTAAATGCAGATTGCCTTATCCTTCCCGTATAAGTCTGGTATTTAAATCACTGAAGGTTGTTATCTTTAGGATTTAGATTTAGTGACCCAGTATGTGGAAAAGAGACTGAAGATAGAGATTTAAAAAACAACAACAACCCACCTTTGTTTATAAGGTTGAAGACAGGTTTGAAAGAAGGATTTCTGCTTGCTATGTATATCCTCATCTCCCAGCTAAAAAGCGTGGTGGCTTTTGGCATTTTTTTTTTAAACACAGAGCAGGGGCACCGGTGGGATGGAAGAAATATGGAAACAGAAACTGCTTTTAAACAATATTATCTGTGTCCAGCTTTAAATACTCTCTTTATTGTGTTAAAGGTTAGGAGAATATCTTATTTGTGACTCTGAATTTTCAAATATTTATTTACCATTAAAAAGGGGCTGAATGTCAAGGGGGGGGGAATGAATGCCACAATGAGGTTAAAATACAGGTTCCAGGATGCTTGCAAGGGATGAGTAGAAAGTGCATCAGATCTGTATTTGTGGACAGCAACTGAAAGTCTCTTGAAATTAATGAAATTCCCACTTAAATATATTATTTCTGGCTTCGACGGTAAATAAAACTAAAACATTTAAGTACATAGGCCGTGGAACAGGCCTACCACTTTAACTTAACCTTTAGCCTTGAGGCACATCCGTGACAATCTGAAATCTCAGCCCTGTATTCTAAACATTGTATTGAATAGGTTTATTGAGGGCCAAGGCTGTGCTATATTGACTTATGTGCATGTATACACTGTGAACTGGATTTTATTAAAATAAATTTGCACCATCACATTTGTTGAAGCCCCAGGGATAGCTTTTAGCCATTTTGTTAAGAAAAGGCAGCTGGAAGGAGAGAGGGAACCACAGGAATTGCAGGTCATTTCTAGTCTGTCTTTCATTGCCTAAATAAAGCTTACCTTTCAAGCTGGTTTCCCTTTGATCGCTGTCTCAAAACTTGCCTAGAAGCTGCATCACTTCCTTCAGTGGGACATTTAAATAAAACAAATGAATGTATGATCAAAATACAGACTGGAATAGTACAATGTATTCTTACACATGGGGAGATGACCCTGTTTTATATCCTCCTTTACATGACAGCTGTGCAGGAATTGCTAATAAAGAATTACCATTTTACATGCTGCTTCAAGACAAATCCTGTTGGTATCACACAAATAGGAACTGCTTCTGCTTTGGTGGTATATAAAAACCATGTGAGGCAACAGATTTTTAGGATTAAAAGATGCCATTTGAAATTCAGTGAATGATTAAGTCTTCCTGGGGTTTTTCCGCTGTAGGTTCTTAGGCTCTTCAAAGAAACTTTCCTTTGGGAGAAAACAAAACAATGTGGTCTTGATGCCATCAGTTATCACAGGGATTTAGCAAAGACAGCATGGCCTCAGAGTTTATGCTTTCTTTCCATCTTCTTACTTGTCCTGTTGCAATATTTTTAACAGTAGCGCTGCGAGAGAATATGGTCCAGTGGCAAAAGCCAGGTTCAAATTCCTGTTCACTTATAAAGCTCATGGGGTGACTTCTGTCCTGTCAACCTAACCTACCTCATAAAGTTATCAAAATCATAAAATGTAGAATATAGGAACCATGTATGCTGCCCTGAGCTCCTTAAAGGAAGGGTGGGATTAAAAATTAAATAGATAACCTGAAATGAGGAGACAGTCATGCACTGCAATTGGCACTTTTCCATTTTTGTTTTGGCAGAACCCATTGCTTTTAATAGCTACCTAAGAAGACATTCAGCAGGTTTAGCTTTTCTGAGCACTGTAGTTCCATATTGGGAAGTTGATTTTCTGTCAGCGCAAAACTCCCAAAAAGTATTGGGTCACAACATGGAGCCTCTAGGCGCCATTATAGCTACCAGTGTTTTTCCTTGTGCCCACTTGCTTCTTCCCAGTTTTGGCTTTCCTCCTCTGGAGTATGAAGGGCTTCATCCCAAGTGTGAGTAATCAGTTGCTTTTCCACCAAACTTATTGACAGACAAGGAGAAATCAAAAGACAAAAGCCATATTGGTTTGATGACCTACCTGCCTGAACAATTATATCTATCTCTGCCATCAAGTCACAGCTGACTTATGGCAACCCTGTGGGGTTTTCAAAGCAAGAGATGTTCTGAGGTGGTTTGCCATTGCTTACCTCCATGTCATGACTCTGATATTCCTTGTTGATCTTCCATCCAGATACTGGTCAGGGCCAACCATGCTTAGCTTCCACAGTCTGACAAGACTGGGCTTGCCTGGGCTATCCGGGTCAGAGTGAACAATAATATATCAAGCTGCAAATTTGCCATGTAGAGATACTAAAGCTGCAAGTCCTATGTTAATTTTTTGCTAGCCCACCTGAACCAAGGCCAGCCCAGTACAGAAAAGCCCTGCCCAGTACTGTTTTGTTTTCTTCCAAAGCTAAGGGCAAACCCAGAGAAAACTTATACAACATTTCCCCAGGGAAGGCCTCAGAAAGTATGAGAGTGAGGGTGGGTGGGTATCCACCCTGATTCTCCTGTCTCAGCAGCAGCACACCAACTATATCAGTGCCTTAGTGGAGAAGCCTTAGCCTAGGTGCTGCAGCTGCCCTTCATCGCAGCCCCCCACCCCTGCAAAGAAAAATGTCTGTGTGGCTCATCTCTCCAGCTTCAAAAAGAAGGATTGGTTTTGAGATGCTGTTTTAATTTCAGTATGCAGTTTTGGTTTGGGGTGGCAGGCTGGTGGTGGTGATGACTCTTGAGCACACGCCCTTCAACATCCCCTGTGCTGCACTGCTGCCAGGGTTTTATAGAGGCATATTGGTGCAGGTGGATTCAGAATGGCAGTGGGGAAGATTGGTGGGGAGATTGGTGGGGCTTTTCTGTGCCAATCAAAATGGTTAATGGCTCTGCTACTTTTTTCTAGTCTGGTTTCAATTTTGGGGAAGAGCATTTCGCCCCTGTTTCCCAGCACAGACTGAGGCACAAGCATGTGCTCACTTCAGTCACATTCAGAGTCCAGGTCCAGGTAGCTGAACAGTGGCAAGTTGACCTTCAGGAAGACTAATTACTCAACTCTCCAGGGGAGCAGGCATTAGTAATGTGGGCTGACAATGTCACTCGTATAGGGAAAAATGTGCTCACTCTGTATGCTTGTGGAGGGCATGAGAGAAACCCCTGGTCCACAGCAGAAAGGGACAGACCACCTCCTTCATGGCCTAGTAACTCAGCAGACAGGTAACCTGTGACACAGCTCTAAAAGGTATTTCTCACCATGGCATCTGCTGTATCCTGTCTCATGTCCCTACCGCTCCCAGAGGGGCCAAACATCTGCCTGATAACTGCCATCTTAACAGTCCTCATAGCGGGAGCCATGGGGAGGTGGGAGAAGCTGTCATAAGTCAGTCTGTGCTGAGTGATGGCTCAGATTTCTCAGATGAAGAGTCATCTGCTAGCCCTGAGCAGGTAATTGAACAGCCAGCTGCAGCTGGTTCTGAGCCAGAAGGAGAACAACAAGAGATCAGGTTACTGGCCGATCAAGAGTCACAGCCTACACTTTGTAGCTCTGAGGCAGTAAACAAGTTTTCAGCAGCCTCTCCCAGCCCACCTAGCTCACCCACACCCTTGCAGTGTTGATGCTGTCAGAGATGCTTAGACTCATGGCCCTTCGTCAGCTGTCAACTGAAGAGACAAATAAGTAATTTCAGGATGGCTGCCAAGGAATTGACTGGAAGTTTAGCTCATTAAGATATGGCTATAAATTCAGCTGGGAGAAGCAGAAGTTGTGAACACAACAAATACACTTTGCTACTGAGCCACTAATCTTGCTGCTATTAGACCTCTGCAACCTTGAACCTCAGACTGGCTTTTCTGTAACCTCCTGACCTCAGATTGGACTTGGACTTCCTGCCTGGAACTCCTTGACCTTAGATTGGACTTTGGTAAACCTGCTCTCTGGAACCCCTGACTTTTGGACTGGACTTTGGTTATTCTCTGTGCCCTTGCCTGTAACTTGCCCTGCTAGACCCCAGTCCTTGCCTCTTGGGGAAGCTACATCGGTACATATCCTGCCTAGCAGGGAAGATTGGCAATGAACAGCAGCAGAGCTGCTTTTGCCCCCTACCCTCAGCTTGTGCCAATGTGCCCCTCTTGGCCTGCACGTGCTCACCTTGCTGGGATAGCTTGTCTTGTCAGTGAATGAAATAATTGGCCCACTTGGCAATTCTGCCCTTAATGCACAGGTCACACATGCTTGCCAACATGTAGACCTTCTGCTGTGGGAGAGACTGAAGGTGGGCCTCGAGTCTATCTTGCAGCCTTCTCACTAGCATGTGCACTGCTGGAAGCAAGTCTGCATGTCCTGCAGTTGGCCAAGTCCTCACAAGTCATATGGATCATGGGGATGACAAGAGTCAGACTTGCCATGTCAGACAAGAGCATGTCTGTGTAGCTCTTAAAGGGCCCAAGAACTCCTACACTATGATGGATGGTCAACCACTCCTCCTGGTTGAGCCGGCTCTCTTTCTGAATGACCCTGGTCTCAGAGATCAGGGCACTCAAGTCTCTCTCCTGCTCCACCAAGCACTTGAGCATGGCAAAGAGGGCCTCAAGGACTTCTTGGTTTGGGGGGAAGGGTTCACAGTGTATACAGCTGGGAGTGTGGGTGGTGGAAGGGCTTACAACAAGCAGATGGGAAGTAGGGGAGTTAAGCTCATGGAGGGCAGCAGCAGTGGTCCCCACCAGAAGACTTAGGCCTTGGCAGCTGCCCCAGATCAGGGTAGGCTGATGCTGGCTCTGAGTATTACTGTTGGCTGGCCTTGGTTACTGCAACTTGCACATCAAGTGTACTGAGAGGTGTTGAGCCTCATCTCCCCCACCCATATGCCACTCAAGCAATGAAGGTTTGGGTTGATCCTCCTCAGTACCAAGGACATTCCCTCTCCCACCCACTCTGCCACACAAATGAATGATGGACTGTTTAAGAAAGGCCCTTCATGTTCAGATGCCTCATCTGCTGCAGGAGAAGCAGACACTGACAGGTGTGCCAGATAACTGCCTGCTTTGTGATGTGAACACTTGCTGGAACTCCTCCTGTGCCAGGCCCAACAACAAATCAGAAAACTTCGCAAAAATAACTACAAGCCAGGAGCCAAAATACCAACTACAAATCACAAACCATAGATCTAGCTACCTAACCAGAGGAAAACCAACAACAACAAGGAAAGGCCTGAGCAGAGACCTCTTGCCAGGCAGGCCTAACACCACACACACACACACAAACCACCCACCAAACAGTGAAATAAGAGAACTTTTAAAACCTGTTGCTAACTGCAAAGTGCCAAAAACGGCAAATCAGAAATCTACCTAACTGGGGGGGGGAACCCCAAGAAAAGGCCTGAGCAAAGGCCTCTTGTCAGGCCAGCCTATAATTAAGAACACTTTTAAAAAACTGTTGTCAAACCAGTTGCTGACTTGCTGTCTTCAGTCTTATGCAGGCAGGCAGGAATGGATCTCTCTCTGATCCGAAGTCCAAGCCCCTCAGCCAGCAGAAAGAGTCAGTCTCAGAGCAGTAGCAGCTGAAGCTAAAGCCAGCCAGCCACAATATCCAAGACTCCAACTCCAAATACTTCTTAGCATCAATGGCGTCTAGGTCAGCCAGTCCATTTTTCTTTTATGCTTTCTGACCGTGAACAGAGGAATTTAAAAAACAAAACAAAAACCTAAATGTCTGTGATTGGCTAAAGAGCAGTGTTTAACCCTTATGTGAAAACCTATTGGCCAAACTGCCCCTGCTCCTGCCCCCTCCCTTCTCTTCCCTGGGAGAGCAAGTTCGTTAGCTGAAGTAGCCAGCAAGAACCTTGCAAAGTTGCAAACCTGCAATGCAATGCTATTTGCAAATGCATTGCAGTGATTGGCTTTAAGCTCCACCTAAGGGGCTTTTGCCATTGGTCTATTGCAGAGATTCCCCCCCCATTGCCCTGGAAATCAGAGCAAACAGCAGGAAAGAGAAAAAAGGGAAGACAAGTATATCCCTTTAATGTTTAACCCCCCCCCCAACTGCTATTCGGCAAAGCCAGATAACACTGAATAAACCCAAATAGTATTTGGGATTCTATATTCTGATGCCAAATACACAACAGAGAATCATATCTGGCTGAATGCTTACCCTAATAAATGCCAATAGAGCATTATTTGGGTAAATATTCGGCTCGGTTTGAGGCAAATGCACACCCATAGTTCTGCCTAAAAAAATCATGAATACACACACATCTTTATTCAAGCCGCTGCTTGAGCCTTGAATGCATTTGTGCCAAGCATTCTCAATAAATTTTACATGAGGCATCACTGGCAGATCTGGAATGGTGTCCATCCACTGCAGGGCAGGAGGGACTTCCAAGAGAATGTTATAAGTACCTCCCCCTTTTCCTATGCACCTTCTGTTTGGAGCAATATTGGGTTTACTGGTTGCTATCAGAAGCCAAGCAGGATTTTTGGATCTCCTTAATTGCCTCCAGAAAGGGATTCCCCCCCCCTTGTAGTGCTATAAATGGGCCTGTTCTTGTGACTAGTTAGACCTGGGAATAGCAACAATGGCACAGGTTGTGAAGAACTCAGACAGGGCTCACTGATGAGCACTTGGAGGCATCTGAACATGAAGGCCATTTCCTAAAACAGTCCATCATTCACTTGAGTGGCAGAGTGGGTGGGGGAGGGAATGTCCTTGGTACCAAGGAGTATCAACCCAAACCTGCATTGCTTTGAGTGGCATATGGGTGGAGGGAGATGAGGCTTGATATCTCTCAGTACCTCAGATAAGGCTCAATACCTCAGTAGTCTTAATGTGCTGGGATAAACAAGGCCCTCAGTAACACTCAGAGCCAGCATCAGCATATTCTGATCTGGTGCAGCTGTCAAGGCCTAGGTCTTCTGGTGGGGACCCCTGCTGCTGCCCTCCATGCACTTAACTCCCCTACTGCCTATCTGCTTGTTGTGAGCCCTTCCACCATCCACACTCCCAGCTGTATGCACTGCCCAACATAGTCAGGCAAGGGTGGGTGAGCACTGGGAGGACCAGGACATGAGCAAGTGGGTGGGAAAGGATAGATGCCTCAGTAGTGGGGGAAGAGAATGCAGGCAGGTGGACAGGGAGGTGTGAGTATGGGGGAACAATGGCAAGCAAAAGAGGGGAAGACCCCCCGGCCCACTGAAACCTGGAACCAGCCCTGGTAATACTAACTAAGTTTGGAATCAGAATGGTGTTTCCCAAATGCTGGTAGGAACCATGCTGTCTTAATTGCCACCCACACTTCAGACCTGAGTGAATAGCTTAATATTGCAGAGGTGTGATCTAGTTTAACCCATATACTGTTGTCTTATGTGTTCTGGGGGAGAAAGACTTTCTTCAACAATTGGTTTGAACTGTGTTTTATGACCAGCAGGCTGAAGATGTCCGCCATGTGTCTTTGAAGACCTGAAAGTTTTCCATTTGACATCATTAGCTTTGCAATGAGCTAACAATTAATGCACGATCCATTTTGAGGGGGCAAGTGAATGAAATTCCCTTCCAGTGAAAATAGTTCAACTTAAATATATAGAGACAGAAGGTATATTTGGACCACCCACTTCTTTTCTGAGATGATGGCAGAAAAATAAGCCAGGCCTTCTTGACACTTCTACAACCTACAATGTTCTGCTATTCTCTCTCTCTCTCTTTTTTGTAGCTACCACCCATAAAGAACAGCAGGAAAATTCTTCATGAATGAGCACTTCAACCTGAACGAGCAGGTTGAGGGTGCTTACCTTTGTGTAGATTTCTTGGCAGGGCTCCTGTCCACTATTTAAAATGGTGAGGCAAAGCCTTTATCGGCCAGCTGATCGACTCCGTTAAAAGCATGCGGTCCATTGCAGGAATCTTGCCTCAGATAAAGGCCTTCTTGCTTGTTTGAAGCTGCTGACTAGGGCTCTTCCTGGCTTCAGTCAATCTCCCAAGTCTGTTGCTTCACAAAGCATGCTGGAAAACTTACTCTCAGTAAATGCAAATGTGGTGGGAGGTCCAGCCTGCCTCTTTTCCCCATCCATCAGGGAGCCTTGGTTCTTTGCCAAGCAGCACACAAGAGCCCCTCAACCAAGTTCTCCATTAGATGCAAACCATTTGGAGGGAAATCTCTTCTGCCTGTTCCGAAGCATAGAAAGGAGACCTCCTTTTTTCTCTTTCCTGCACAGAGGCGGGTGGCAAGGAAATCTGAGTCCTTTCTGGCATATGTAGATGAGTGGGAAATGAGTTCTTTCATGTCATGCTGAAATTTGGAGGAGGCGGGAGACTCATGCTGCCTTTGCTTATTCTTAAGCCAACTGTGATATGAGATGCACATCCTTCCCATGTCCTCTGGCACATACAGAGGATTTGGAGGAGGAAATGGGTTTGTATTGAGCAAAAATTGTTAGTAGCGGCCACTGAGCCAATTTAGAAATTGTGATCTCCTGTTCCCAGCCAGCTAATCTGATGAAGTGCTGCAGCAGATCAGCTGGCAGAAAAAGTTCCATTTCCAGTGGAAGGCCGGAGCTCTTCCTGCTTGTAGATCTACTCAAGAAAACACACACACACAAACCCTTAGACAGAGTTTTTTCCCAGCCATTAGAACCAGTAATATTATGTGGAACTTTTTTCAGGAACACTCAGATTTGACTGTGCAATCCTAAACAGAGTTAACATCCTTCTAAACAATGCACTGCTTAGGATTTTACTGTACATTTAGCATAACGGTTAAGATATGGAGCAATGAATCAGGAAGTCCCTGGTCTGAATCTCAGTTTTGCCACCTTGGACTTTATCAAGGATTTTTCACGGATACTGTAGCAATAGCAACAAGTGTGTGAACACGTGTGGTAGTACAGCCCTGACCTGCAGCCCTTGTTATGCCATGCCTTCTAAGGCATCTGGATGCCAGTGCCCATCTGAGGTCTCTACCTGGCATGTGCCACCCACCCAACACTCAGAGGGGCTTTTCTTTCTCTCTGGCTGATTCTGCACTCATCTGTTTCCTCACAGTTTTTCCACAGCCATGTCAGGAGGTTAATCTCCCTCTCCACTCCCTTCTTTGTTCATCAAGTTTTATGGTACCTTGTGCATAGATTTATGGCCATTCAGGGGTGACTTCGTAGTCAGTATGGCATTGCCCCAGGGTATTTGAATGTGGTTTTGAGCAACACCTTTTTCTTCCTCTGCTTCCAATTCAAAGGGAACAATAAGCAGACAAGTTGATATGGTTTCATTGATTTCCATCAGTTCCCCTGCCCCTTTCCCCCCTCTGTATTTATCAACTCTCCATGAATTACTTGGCTCAGGCAGCTAATGACAGCTTAGGCAAGTACTGACACAGGAAAATCTGCATACCAATGCAGGAGTGAGCGTTGAAAACAAAAATAGATGGCAAGTTGACAGTAGCCAGTGCAGAAACCAGGATCCAAGCCAATGCAATGAAAACAGATATTCCAAGGCAAAGGGGAACCAGTTTGAGTGCTGAGAAAATGTGGAGCAAATAGATGCAGAATGAACCCCTGTCTCTTTGTTCACTGCTAGCACAGGACCAGGGCTCCCAGCTTCCTTTCTTCCTTACACTGCCATTCTAAGGCCTCACCTCATGCCTGTGTCTCCCACTACCTAATATCTGGTTATCATGTGGACAGCTTACTGCCTTGTGTATCACTGGGGGAGTAGCTGCTTGACAACTGACTACTCCTTCCCTTCTTCCTGGCACTCCTTTTAAAATAGTGTGCCTAGAACAACGAAAGTCTAGGTGGTACAGAGAGCTGCTACCAGCATTAAAAATCATAAAGCATGTATTAAAAAGAAACGGTCAACACACATACTCTCAACAAAGCAACAGACTGAATAAGGGATCCAAAAGAACAGTATAAAACATAATTGTCCCCCCTGCCTCTGTACATGTCCTAGCGAATATTAACCTAAGGCAGGCTCTTTGGTTTAAAAATTTACTGTTGTCCTACTCACGCCTGCAGTCCTGCACATGACAATAGCAGATCCAAGTTAAACGCTCTGTCTGCCTTGATGGAATTAAGAACCTTTCCTAGTGCCCAAAAGAACCTCTCCAAAAGAACCTAGTGCCCATTGTTTTATCATCTCTCTTTCACCTTTCACTGGCCAGGTCAGGCCAGGGCAAAGCAGCTTTTCCTGAAGTCTCTAGGAAGAGATCTTCCTAGAGCCTCTAAAATGCGTCCTAGAGCCTCTAAAACGCTGATCCTTGCTACGTGTCACCTGTCTACCTGGGCATGTATTTGTGTGTGTGTGATATGACCATCTCACAGTCAGACCTACCCTGCATTTCTAAAGACTTGGTGGGTAAGATTGGTGAGCAATTGACTGCCCTCCCCGTACTCTGCCAAGAGAGAGAAAAACTAAGGAAAAAAAAAATCAAGGTGAAGGTCTTGCTCAGTTCAAACCTCCAAAGAAAAATGCATTCCTCTAGAACTGGTACAAATAGTGTTATTAATGTAAAAACCAACCCTTGTGAATCTACCTGGGGTATCATACAAACTGCCCAGAAACAGATAAATGATTTATTTATTTATTTAACAAAACATGTAAACACATACAACAATGCAACTAGGCAGAAGGGCTAATAACTGCTAGCATGGGAATGCTTGACAAAAAGGTCGCTATCCACTGATGGAAGTAAATGATACAGGGAGACAGATTAACCTCCCTGTCGAGGGAGTTCAAAGTTTCATTGCCATGACCGAAAAGGTCCTTTCTTGGGTAGCATCCTGTTTGGCTTCAGATGGCAGGAGCATCTGGAGCAGGGCCTCCAATGATGGCCAGATCCACAGTTTCCAAACACGTGCTTTGTTTTGCCCTGATTATAAGCTTCTCATGGTGCATGCTGGCCACTACTTCAATGTGTATGAACAAACTAGAAGGCTGGATTGAAAATAAAGCAGTCAGTATTATAAAGCCCCTGCATAAATCTATGTTGCGGTCTCATTTGGAATATTGTGTGCAGTTTTGGTCACCATATCTCAAAAAGGCCAAAGCAGAGCTGGAAAATGTACAGAGGAGGGCAACCAAGATGATTAGGGGGTGTGGAGTACCTTCCCTATGAGGAAAGGCTGACGAGTCTGGGACTTTTCAGTTTAGAAAAGAGACGACTAAGGGGGGGGGGGACACACCATTATTAAGAGGTTAATGAAATTATGCACAAAGTGGAGAGAGCTGACAAGGAGAACTTTTCCTTGTCTAGAACTTGAGGTCATCCAATGAAGCTAATGTGCAATAGATTCAGGATGGACAAAAAAAATACTTCTTTACCCAGCAAGTGAATCAAATGTGAAAATTCTTGCCAGAGGATGTAATGATAGCCAGAGGCATAAGTAGCTTTAAAAGGGGATTAGACAGATTTATGGAAGATAGGTCTATTAGTGTTTACTAGCCACGGTGACTAAAGGGAACCTCCATGTTCAGAGGCAGTAAACTTCTGAATCCCAGTGCCAGGAGGCAATATCAGGGGAAGACTTTGGCCTCTATGTCCTGTTGTTGGCTCTCTAGACGAACTGATTGGCTGCTGTGTGAGACAGGATGCTTGGCTAGATAGACCGCTTTTCTGATCCAGCAGGACTCTTCTTATATTCTTATGGATTCAAGTAATTTGAGAAATCTCAGTATTTGCTGTTTCTCAAACTGGTTTGATTTTTTTTAAAGAAGGTAAATCTGGTGCCAAGTGGGTGGAATGTGAATGATTTTTAAATCCAGATCCAAATGTGAAACTGCACAGGTAGTCCAAGCCAATGTCTTTTTCATAAACATGAAGCTGGAGAAAGACCAGGATACATCCGTTGTATTTTTGTGCCAAAGCTTTTAGTGGAGTTCTAACAGCAAAACAGCAGCAGTTCTATTATGCATGGGAACAGGTACAATGCAGCTTTTGTTTAATTATTACTATTGTACTTTCCATGTATGCATAAGCCTTTTGTTTCTGAATTCATTATCTCTCCTGCTAGATAATGACTCTTTTCTCTTTGCGTTGCAAAGAATAGGACCACTGATTAGCATGTAAAGAATCAGTGTACTTTGTATTATCTATAGTAGTGACAATAGTTATTAAACAATAAGTTTGGAAATGGGTTGCCAACTTGTCAAGACAAAGCCCAGGTGAGCTTTCTCCCATGCCCATTAGCAGTAGCTTGGTGTGCAGGAATCAGCCATTGAAGCTTTTTTATGGAATGGAGATAAACATTAAAGGTAAAGGTTCCCTTGCTGAAAAGCCAGTCAAATCCGACTCTAGGGTTGCAGTGCTCATCTCCGTTTCAAAGCCGAAGAGCCAGTGCTGTCCGAAGACGTTTCCGTGGTCATGTGGCCGGCATGACTAAACACCAAGGTGCATGGAACACTGTTACCTTCCCACCGAAGTGGTACCTATTTATCTACTTGCAATTTCTTGCTTTCGAACTGCTAGGTTGGCAGGAGCTGGAACTAGAGACGGGAGCTCACTCCACAGATAAACATTATCATCTGCTAATATCTGCAAATCAAGCTGCTGTTAAAAGTGCAGGATGGAAGCCAGAGGCAAAAAGTTGGCAACTGGATTTGGAAAGGAAAACATCACACTATTTGGTCTTCATTCAGATACACAGCACAGTCCCCCCCCCATTCCTTGTTCCAACAAATGAACACAAATTTTACTCTATAGTCATTACATTTTTACATCAACAACTTTCCCTTCGGCTGATCAATAGCCAAAACACAACAGCATCCTATTCCTGTTCCAATTTATGGCTAAGACTGCAATCCTATACATATTTCCTTAAAAATAAGCCCTATTAAATAAATAAGAATCAGTTCAGATCAGGGGTCTTTTTGTAGAAAAACAGCTGCAGGAGCTCATTAGCATATGATATGCTAATGAGCTATTAAGCTATTAGCATATGCCATGCCCCCGGAAGTGATGTCAGAAGGGGAAGCAAAAGAGGGGGAGGCATCTTCAAAAGCCTCCCCTTCCCTTCCCCAGCTGGTCTGGGTGGGGGAGCTAAGAGAGAAGGGGTTCGAAGTTTAAACTCCTTCTGGTGAGAGTTGGGCCACAGAAGGAGGAAAGAGGGAAGGAAAGAGGGAAAGAAAGAGAAGGAAAGGGGAGGGAAAGAAAGAGAGGGAATAAGGAGGGAAACAGGGAAAGAAGGAAAAAGCGAAGAGAAGAAGGAGGGAAAGAGGAAAAAGAGAGAAGGAAAGGAGGGAATGAAAGAAATTCTGCGGCAATTCGGCCCCATTATATCCTATGGGCCATTGAAGTCAATGGTGAAAATGTAGGGTATATTCTGGGGGCTGGAGGGGAGGGGGTTTGAGGAAGAGGCTCCAAATTCACAGGGTAGCTGATGGAGCCTCTCCCCAAGATACCCACCAAGTTTCAAGAACATTGGATCAGGGGTCCTATTCTGTGGGCCCCCAAACAGGTTGCCCCTATTCCCTCCATTGTTCTCTATGGTGGGAATAAAAGTTACTTTTTTCCCACCATAGAGAACAATGGAGGGAATGGGGGCAACCTGTTTGCGTGCCCATAGAATTGGACCCCCTGGTCCAATATTCTTGAAACTTGGTGGGTATCTTGGAGAGAGGCTCCATCAGCTACCCTGTGAGTTTGGAGCCTCTCTCTCAAACCCCTCCCTCCAGCCCCCAGAATATACCCTACGTTTTCACCATTGACTTCAATGGCTCATAGGATATAATGGAGCTGAAATTGACATGCGGCTGCCTGAAAGACTCCCCGGGACGCCGGCTGGGGGCGGGGCTTGGCTTCTGAGCTCCCGGAGCTGCACTCCGGTGAGCTCCCCCCGAAAAGACCCCTGGTTCAGATGCATAGGATTGTGCCACATGGATTTTCCAAAGATTAAGTAATGGTAATTATGTCAGTGTATGACGAGGGAGGAGCCTATGTTTGCTTCCACTACATTGCTTGGGTTAGAAAGTGGCACTAGACCTTGAAATAGAAATCAACCACACACGTACTCATTGCAGCAACACAACACTATTTAACAGTCCTACCTCAGGGCGGGAAACTGGGCAGGATTGCCTTCTGGTATCTCCAAGCCAGTGACTTGATAATGATGTAGAGAAGAGCTTGGATGTTCTGATTGATTTAAATTTGGACACCAGATTCAGCTGGTGTTGGAAAGCTGTGAGAAACGTTCAATCTGTCTTTCTCGATAACTGTTGGGAGAGATGGCCAATTACCTCCATATTTAATCCTGTAAAAACTAACATAATGGGGAGTGTGATTAAATTTTGCTTTCCCCACCTTCTAGAATGATTGGATTTGACCTGAGTTATTGGAAGGATTAATACTGATGCTGCTAATGGAAACATTTAGTTTCATGACTCCTAGTCTCTCACCTGCTCCTACTTGGTCTCTATGGCCCGATCTGCATCTAGCATTTGCTCCACTGTCTTACCAAACTCACACTGGAACAGAAATTCCCATCTACATTGCCTGCCACTTTCACTTTGACTGAGTGTCACATTTTATGGCAGTGTCCAGACTGCATGCCGCTTTCACTTTGTTTGAACTCTGGTTTTATAGTGGCTGTCTGCATAGATTTACGGCCATTTTATGGCTATTCGGGGGTGACTCTGCAGTCGGTGTTGGCCCGGGATAGTTGAATGTGGTTTTGAACTGCATCTTTTTCTGTTCCAGTGTGGGTTTGGTAAAACAATGAAGCAAATGCTAAATGCAGATTGCCCCTGAGTCAGTCCCTCTCCCACTTTGTTTGTATTAGTAACCACAGTGAGAAGTTTGACAAATTCAGTTTGTTGTTACAAGTTTGTGTTCAACTTAAATGAGTGCATAAAATAAATATACAGCAACAACACCTCATCAAACTAATGAAAGTGCTTCACATTTTTAATTCTGTATCCATAGCAAAAATGCATTTCCCTCTCACAGGTTGGAAGGGCTGAACCAAAGTAATCCTAAAAACAGTTACACATTTCTATTGAAGCTAGTGGACTTAGAATGGTGTCAGTCTGTTTAGGATTGTGCTGTATAATTTTTTGCCTAATTCTCACTTTTTTGTTGTTGAATTGGCATGAGGAAATAAATGCCCCAGTCATTGAAAACTGTCTTCATGGGGAATGAATGAAGCACCATGTCATATAGCACTATGTTGAAAGAAGAATATCTGTGACATATAAGTGTAATAAATTTCTGCATTCACAGAGTTAAAGAACTGTCAATAAATAAAATGAAATAGGGCTGGGGCCAAGGGAAATGGTGCAAGTGAAGAATGCAGGTTTAGGGGTGTGCCAAAAAAACAGTATTTTTGGAGTTTGGGTATATTGAACCTGAAAAATATCAGTATTTCCTGATATTCCCGAATCCCAATACTGGTATGGTATTTGGATTTGGGAAATATTTGGGAAACCTGATTTTTTTCAGCTCCATTATACCCAATGGGGACCATTGTGGAGAATTGATCCAGGGGTATTTGGGGCTCCGGGGGCTTTTTTTTTTTAGGTAGAGGCACCAAATTTGCAGCATAGCTCTTGGCCAGATGGCAAAGGCTGGCTACTGGGTAAGTGCAGCAGCCCAGTGGGAGGTAACACAATGCAAGATCCATGAAGCCAATATCTCCTTCCCCATGGGCAACCGTGAATACCCTCTACTGCTGTATCTGCTGATGCCATATCCAGAGGATGACTCCCTGGACCACGGAGCATAAAATTGGGCCCACAGGGCCACCTGAATGGTAATTGAATGTATCTTTGGACAGCTGAAGATGAGATTCTGATGCCTGCACCATACAGGTGGACCATACAAGTTATTTGCCATCTGTACCATGCTCCATAACATAGCCTAGTGGCAATGCCTCCCACCAGTACATGTGTGTGTGGACACAGAGGGACCATGGCCTGAGGGGGAAGATGAGGCAGACTACCCTGGCAGCTCCCTGAATTTGGACCTGGGGGGCCACATACACAGGTAGTGCATGTGTCAATGCTTCTGGCTGGGGTGCCTCCCAGAGGGCCCTGTGGCCACCCCGATGGCACCTTCCACTGACAGCAGCACAGAGAGACTGCCCGTCATGGCCTGGATCTACCCTTGGCCACCCACAGGGCTCTTCTCCATATCCACATTCCAAGGGCACCAGCAGACCCCAGACCAGTCCAGGCAGGAGCACAGCGAGGTGGATTGGGTCCTGTGTTTACCAGAGACGGGTGTGGTGTGGGAAGGTCTGTGTCCTCCATTTCACATCTCAAAGAAGACAACAGCATACACACAGCAAGGGCAAGCAACAGCCTTTTATTTCAATGTTGACCGTGACTGCTGCCATGACCGCCGTGCCCATCCACATGTAGGTCGCACCTCAAAGTGCTTTCTGGCTGCAGCCAGGTATGTGGGGCTCCCCAGTGGGTGTGTTATGGAAGGGAAGGGCTCACTTCGCTCTCAGGCACATCCTCTTCTTCCATGGTCCAGACTACGACCAGGCCACATCCTGCCTGGAGCCAGGACCCACCAAGGTCGTCCCCATTTTCTGTCTCTGTTGATGCCTTGCAGCCTCACTCCCAGCTGCTTCCATCCTTTCCAACTGGTTTTTGTACTCGTTTTGATGGATAAGGAAACTCATCAAAAATTGGAAGCAATGTCATTGTACAAGCTGCAGGAAAGCACCATCCAGAATGCAGGTACACCTGTCCACACAAAAAAAGAAAAAAAAAATACCTATGGCCCAAAAGGTCTGGAATGGCTCTCAGCTACAGGGTCGTGGGGTCCTCATTGATAGTGAGACTTCTGTGCCAAACAGAAGCCAGCAGAACTCATAGGAGCACCATAAATAATGAAGCTAATTTGCTGTGAAACATTCTTCTTTACAGGGATGGCAGGTGGGAAAGGGAGAACCTGTGATGAAGGGAGCTGTGGCACCTAGGCTAAGGCTCCTCCAGTGAGGCAGTGATGGTTGGTGTATACTGCTCCTGCTGAGAGAGGAGGATCAGGGTGGACACAACCCACTCCACAATGACATTGGGTTCTGCTGCTGGGTACTAGTAGATTGGCACTGGGGTGTGCTGCTGGGCATTACTGCACTGGTTCTGCTGTCCTTGCAACACCCCTTGTCCTCATTCGGATTGTGATTCTGTGCTTGACATCAGTCCTGTTGAGATGACATTTGCCACAATGGCACTGGGTTCTGCTGTTTGGCACTAGTAAATTCAGGCTCAGTTCTGCTGCTGCAACTAGTAAGCTGGCCTCAAACTCCCCTCCCCAGACCACTGAGTATACCCCAGGATAAATTTGCCATTGACCATAATGGTCCCCATAGGGTATAATGGGACCCTCCCCCCCAAAAAAATTGGAATCCTGAATATTTACCAGATCCGAATATCATACTGGTATTGGGATTTGGGAATATTCAGAAATACCATGTTGTTGTTGTTTTGGTCCAATATACCCAAATCGGGGTGGGGAGGAGGAGTTTTTTCTTGTACTCCCTAGTTACCTAGGTCTCAAAAATGATTAAGACTCCATTAAGAGGCTATGAATAGATCCAACTACATAATGTAGTAACAAATGGAAAGGGGGAGTCAACACAAATCTATTCAGTTCAGCTCATCTGCTGTTATTGTTTAATATGTTATATTTGGAAGTGCTGGTGGAAGCTAATGTTTCACACAGTTCAGTCCTAAGCAGAATGAACCCATTTGACTTCAGTGGATTTAGAAGGATGTAACTTTTTAGGATGGCACTATAATTGTATAATCTTAGCACCAGTCTGAAAACTGTTTAAAAGAGCAGTTAATCCCTGTGCTGGAGTAAAGTGGAAATATGCTGGTGGAGCCACCCACCTCTGCCACACTGGTGTAAACCTGGAGCCAGTACAGCTGCGCTGGCCTAGGGACCAGAAGTGGGCAATGCTGGAGGTGTGCCTGAGAAGGAGCTAGGCTTGGTCAGGTTCCAAAGATCCCAACTAAACTCCAAGATCACACAACCAATGTTTCTCCCAGGTTTACTAATGGGCTCTGAAAATGGCAAAAGTGCTTTGCAAATTCCAAACTGATGAACAATTGTAAAAGAAAACTCAAGTCACCTGTCATCTGTATTGTATCAAGGTTTTAACACTGAGATCAAGGCATTATGAGTGATTATCTTTACTGATCGACGGCTCCTTCTCATTTTTTAAGAATAAACCATTATTTGACCGGCAGTCGACTGAAATTCAATTCAGTTTTAAGGGATGTTACTGTTGCTGAACTGCCAGGAGAACAACCTGTCATTTCTGGCTTAATTATCATTTGTATTGCTGTCAGATTTTGATATAGACTGGACTTTGACCTGACAGATGCATCAGCTCAAAGTATGTACTGGGTGAACAGATATTCCAATCACCTTCAAAATAAATAATGTATTTATTTTACAGGATAATCTGTATTAGTTGTGATGCTAGTCATCAAAGATGGGTTGTCAATCAAGCAAATCATCCAACTCAACAGAGATCCCTATGCCCTAATCTCCCATATATCTGCAATCTGTTATGGCATATTGAGGAAAAAGAAGACAGTTGTTTAACTGGAAATAAACCCTGAAGCTACTATGTAAATGGAGGCTTGATATGGGGAAACTATATTTTTTTAAAAGAGCACAAACACATACACACACACAGATTTTCCCCATCTTTCTCGGTATCTTATTTAGCAAACTTGTGGTATTACTTGGAATGTTTCAGAGGGCATAGGCTCTCCATTAACCAAGGTATATTCAGCCCAAACATTGGTTTATGATTTGTAATATTTCTTGAGCAAAATCTTTAGAGTGAGAAGTTGTTAGGTAGGGATGGAAAAATTCATGAAGATGTAGACTCAATAAAGGAAAATATGAGAGGAGACAACTGAGGAAAAGAAGAATAATTCATTATTTAATGTTTATGAAACTGTTTTCATATACAGCTGATAAATATGCAACTTCAGCTAGCTGTACCATAGTTATGTTCAGCAGTGGATAAAAAATGCATTGTGTTATACAGGATTCTGTCATACAGGAAAAGTTCCCTTTCCTTTTTCTTATGATTTCTCCCATTTCAATTTATAGGAATACTAGCAGAAAGGCCTGTTGCAGCCAGAAATGCAATGGGCCCTAGACAGAGGCCACGGCAGGCCCCCCATCTGCTCTCCTCATCCTGGCTGGGATCTGACTGACGGACTTACCAGGTGGTGGAGTGGTGACAAGGGAGTCCTGTTGGGGCATGGCAGCTGAGGCAGTTGCCACGGGTGCGGTGGCAGCCTGACACATTGGTGGGCCTACAGGGTGAGCAAGGGGCTACTGGCACTGCTACCGCCTCTTGTGCACCGCAGCTTTCCACCTCCCAGTGATGCTCCTACCTGGGACGTGGCCTGAGCAAGGCGATGGCACCTTCTGTCGGCCACAGTGCCCGCATGATGGCCTCTGGGGGTTGGATGGCATAGAAGGGTGCGGTGCTGCTGGTGCCTCCTGTTACCATGACTCGCCACTTCCCACTGAGTGTCATAGATGGTGGTGGAGCTGAGGCTAGAGAGGGAGTCATTCTCGAGGCTGGGGCCTGATGAAGGCAGTGCCACCTCCCGTCTGGCACGGTGCCACCATGATCCCCTCTGTGGCTCGCAGGCTGACATTTAAATGTCTCTCCACACTCTCCATAGCTCTCCTGCCTCAGCGGGCAAGCTAGGAAGGGGGCAGGGGAGGCTCTGTTGGCCTTCTCCTGCTGGCCTGCTTCATTATTATTATTTAAATGTCTCCCCGCGCCCTCCCTAGCTTACCTGCCTTGGCGGATGATCTAGGAAGGCGCCGGGGGAGGCTCTGTCAGGCTTCTCTGGCTGGCTTGCTTCAGCGGGCCAGCCAGAGAAGTCCCGGGGAGACATTTAAATGTCTCCACGGGCTCTCCCTAGCTCACCTGCCTCAGCGGGCAATCTTGGAAGGGGCCAGGGGAGGCTCTGTTGGGCTTCTCCTGCTGGCCTGCTTCAGTAGGCCAGCTGGAGAAGCCCTGGGGAGACATTTAAATGTCTCCCCATTCCCTCCCAGGTCCTTCTGACCTTGCCTGCCTCAGTGGGCAAGCTTGGAAGGGTGTGGGGGGAGGCGGCCCTGGTCCTGTGGAAGGAAGCTGGGCAAAGGTCCATGTCCTCTGGCCCTCAAAGGAAGCTGCCCTTTTGGCCTCGTTCAGACCAGCGTTCAGCTCTGTGCCCTGGGCCCCTGACAGTCACACATTCTCAGCCTAACCTACCTCACAGGGTTGCTCTGAGGATAAAATGGAGAAGAGGAGAATAAGGCAGGGTGTGTGAGTGGGAAAGTTCCATTTCTGATATACATACCTGCCTTTACTTCTTTACTGCTCTTTGCATTTTGTATTATTTGCTATCCAAACTTCTGGACCCCTGCTTTGGGATTTATGAACACCTCTATTTAGGCAGGTCTACTGAGCTTTCCTCCATAATGGGAACCCAAAGCTGCTACCATGGTTCTCTAAGAT
The DNA here is from genome assembly GCA_029375565.1 of Gekko gecko. Classification (NCBI taxonomy): domain Eukaryota; kingdom Metazoa; phylum Chordata; class Lepidosauria; order Squamata; family Gekkonidae; genus Gekko; species Gekko gecko. The sequence continues at coordinate 55,075,765 of JAPDNY010000003.1, read as the reverse complement.
CTTTGTCTCCAAGATCCTAGTCTTTTCACCACTATGCCATGCTTGCCTGCAGTCAGCATATAATCTCTTGCTTCAGACTTTTCTTCTTCCTCTGTGGCTTTTTGCTTACCCCTGGTTGACTAAAATAAGTGGGACACAAATCTGGAAAACTACATCCATTGGACAGAAAACAAAGAAAATCCAGCCAGGAATTAATTTCCTATTAGAACTAATGGAAATCACAGGGGATTAATAGGAAAATGAATGAAAATAAAATTAATGAAACTTAGAAATAACATAAAAATAAAAAAGGAATGTCCATCCGTAAAGTCAAAGAAGTGTTGTTGTATCACTTAGGAAATAATGCATACTGGTGTAACTCAGGTCACATATGATTGAAAAAAAGGGCAACTAGAATGATAAAAGGGTTGGAACACTTTCCTTATGTAGAAAGGTTAAAGCACTTGGGCCTCTTTAGCTTGGGGAAACGATGGCTGAGGGGTGACATAATCGAGGTTCATAAGATTATGCATGGGATAGAACAGGTAGAGAAAGAGGTACTTTTCTCCCTTTCTCACAATACAAGAACTCATGGGCACTCAAAGACATTGCTGAGCAGTCGGGTTAGAACAGATAAAAGGAAGTACTACTTCACCCAAAGAGTGATTAACATATGGAATTCACTGCCACAGGAAGTGGTGGCAGCTACAAGCATGGGCCGCTTCAAGAGGGAATTAGATAAACATATGGAGCAGAGGGCCATCAGTGGCTATTAACCACAAGGTATAGATAGGAACTCTCAGTCTGGGGCAAGCGATGCTCTGTATTCTTGGTGCTTGGGTGGAGGCAACAGTGGGTGGGCTTCTAGTGTTCTGGCCCCACTTGTGGACCTCCTTATGGCACCTGGTATTTTTGGCCACTGTGTGACAGAGTGTTGGACTGGATGGGCCATTGGCCTGATCCAACATTGGCTTCTCTTATGTTCTTATGTTCAATAGAAGCCCAAGACTTGTTCCTGTATCCCATCATGTCTACCAGAGGACTCTGTAAAGTGGGCTTCACTCTGAGCCAAGTATGTGGAAGTTGAGATCAGAGTGATGAAATGTAGCTTGCAGACTGAGGGGGTGAGGGATGGAGAGAGGGCAGGTGAAAAGAAGAATAACAAGTAGACCATGTTGATTTGGAGGGGAAAAGGCAACTGCTTTTATTGAGTAAAATCACAGTATACGGCATTAATCCAGCATCAGGAGACCCACCTGTTGGCTGATGACCATTCATCCTCCCATCCCACCTGCTAGGGGAACAACTATGGATGGCAAGTCCTGGCATCCCACATGGCTGTATGCCACTGTGAGGTTCCCTTGCTATGTGAGGGTTAGAGCTAGGTGCCAGCTGACTGCGCTGCTAGCCTGGATTGCGGCTCCCTAAATACTGGAGGGGTGGACCAGAGTGAAAACTCTAGCTTCTAGGCCCGTGACTGGAAACCTTGCCCCCCCAGATCCCGATTGGCTGCCCAAGCCTGGCCAAGTCTGATTGCCTCAGCCCACCATGCTGAATTGCCAAAGGGGAAATCTTTTGCCTTTGCTCAGTCCCCAGCCCTCTGGCCGCAAAAGTGGTCCCATCTAAAATCTGGGGCCATTGCTTGTGGACAAGAGCTGAAACTGCAGCTGGATTCTGAGCACCAGACTCAAACAACTGAAAAGTGTATTCTTAAAATTGAATCCTTAAAGTTGTTCTAAAATGAGCTGCAAAAATGTTGAGCTTATGAAAATGGTGTCTTGATTCTGAGGCTGGAGAGAAGTTGCGTATTCTGTCTTTCTAACATTTCTGCCTGCTTGACTCCTGAAGCAACTCCTCAAATGTTCTGCATTTTATAACAAATATTGCAAATTCACAGTCTCCAGCCTGAAAACTAGTTTGATCCAGCAAGTTCTGAGCATGTGCCAGTATGGAAAAGCATAGCACAAAATAACTTGAAAGCATGAAAGCAGCACATATATCTGAAATGTAGCCAATTTTTAAATAAGTGTGACCAGCCTGTGGTAATTCTATCCCAGCATCTTCCACTAACTGTGACTGCCCAGATAGTTGCTGTGTTGAATGCTGACAATTGCACCGACACAAAACCACTCAAAATGTTGCTCGTTTTAAACTGAGAATGGATTAGTAGAACTGTATGGGGTATCAACTTGGGATAAAGTAGATATTGAGAACTGGGTGAGTTTGAGTTCCAAAAAACATTATTTACAAATGTCACAGCATCTCTAACAAGAACGAGGAGTTAAATATATAGTAATTTGACCATCTGATTTTGAGAGGCTCCACCTAAGAACATAAGAGAAGCCAATGTTGGATCAGGCCAGCTGCCCATCCAGTCCAACACTCTGTCACACAGTGGCCAAAAACACCAGGTGCCATCAGGAGGTCCACCAGTGGGGCCAGGACACTAAAAGACCTCTGACTGTTGACCCCCCCCCCAGCACCAAGAATACAGAGCTCACTGTCAGGGATTCCAGACTTGGTGGTAGAAGTCCCACTGAATAGGGGCTCCATGTCAACACTGGACAGGTTTCATATACCAGGTTTGTACCCTGTCACTCATTTACTATACCACTGTGAGGTTTCTAAAGTGGACAGCAGTGGTAAACTAATTGAAGCAACCTATGAAACAAAGAAAAATAATCATATGATCATTTGTTTCCCCACATATTCAGTGGTCACTGGAAGCCTGCAACTTTTCATATATGAATTTATTTCAAACCAATGCATTACTTCTCTTTTAATCAGTCTAATGAATATATGTTTTCAACATCTCCTCCTTCAAAATATCTCCTTTAATAATTTATTCAAATTGCAAATCCCATTTATAGAAATGAATGTTTGAGTTTAAACAGGTGGCTTTGTTTTTGTTAGCAAATTGTATTTCGATCTTTTTAACCATTTTTTCTAACCATGTTCTTCTTGGAATAGCATTAAAGTTCATTTGGTGAGATGGGATATATCATCAAAACCTCACTGGCATTTATTGAACTGGAAAATATCATTTTCTCTTAGATGTCAATCAGATTCTTCACTCATACCGTTAATGTGGTTGCTATCTTTTGCTAGCTGGGAAACTGCACAATCAATAACTGCACATCAGGCAGACATTCAACAAATGATGTTTCCCCAAGTCTTGCATCTCCAGGGGACCATGAGTTCATCTATTGGAATTTCATACATTTTCCTAATTTAAAAAAACCCACCATACTATTATGGAACTATTCACTCAGTGACCTTAGAGTCCACTGGAAACAAAGTCAAATAGAAAAAAAGTAAAAATAAGCAGAGTCTTGTAACACCTTAAAGATTAAATAAATTTTATTCAGAATACAGTTTCCAATCCCCAGATCCCAGCAGGGGTTCCCCCACTTTTGAGGGCTTTGATCTGCCTCCAGCCAGCTGGCCAGTGAGGAAAAACCCACCTCCAAACAGGGACATCTCTGCATGTTGTCCCCAACATGATGACCTCACCTGGAAGTGATGTCATCGCATTGCTGATGTTGGGGGGGTGACACTTTAATTTTTGGGCAAACTCTATGGTTTGTAAGGCAACAAACAAACAAAAAAACAACAACAGAGTATGCATGGCAGAAGATCCCAGAAACGACCCAGGAGCACCCCATCACCTGCCAGGCAGGACCTGGCAACCTTAATTCAGAAAATGTTCCCAAGATACTCCCCTTGTTCAGATGCATGGAAGATACAGTTATCTTGCAGACACATTTATAACCAAAGTTACAGATGGGACAGCGCAAATAGACAAAGTTGTAGCATAGAGAGAACTGTTGGAAATCATGTAGGGGCAAGTCCTTGTTAAAGGGACTGGAACAGATGCAATTGTTACACTTAACAGATGAAGAGAAAGGTCAGAGACCTCAGCCTATCATGGGGTGTATATTGAGTTGATAATACATATCTTTGGCTTGTGGAACTGTGTTGTTTTGGAATTCCAGATTTCATGTTTTATGCACATCTCTGTGTTACCGGTCTACCAATTATCTGTTTGCCCATACAGGTAGACATGAGGAATCTTTGCAGTAATCTTGTTGTGTAGTAAATAGTTTGTTGATTGTAACCAAAATATTCTTAAAAATCAAAACTTTATACTAACATAAATGGCATTCAGTATTCTACATATTGGATCTGCTATTTGACTTTGGGGTACAAAGCCTGATTGGTCTGGGGAAACATAATTCTCAATTATAGTACTCAATCTAGATGCAAAGACAACAGTGAAGATTTTTGCATCTTGGTTCAATAATGCTATGGGTCAATAGGAATCTATTTGGTTTGTTTGTTTGTTGTTGTTGTTCAGTCGCACAGTCGAGTCCGACTCTTCGCGACCCCATGGACCAGATTACGCCAGGCCCTCCTGTCTTCCGCTGTCCGCTGAAGTCTGCTCAATTTCATGTTCGTTGCATCGATGACACTGTCTAACCATTTCATCCTTTGCCGTCCCCTTCTTCTTTGACCTTCAATCTTTCCCAGCATCAGGGTCTTCTCCAGTGAATGCTCCCTTCTCATTTGGTGGCCAAAGTATTTGAGCTTCAGCTTCAGGATCTGGCCTTCAAGGGAACAGTCAGGGTTGATTTCTTTTAGGATTGACTGATTTGATCTCCTTGCAGTCCAAGGGACTCTCAAGAGTCTTCTCCAGCACCATAGTTCAAAAGAATCTATTCTTCGGCGCTCAGCCTTCCTTATAGTCCAACTCTCGCAGCCATACATTACTACGGGGAATACCATTGCTTTGACCATGTGGACTTTTGTTGGCAAGGTGATGTCTCTGCTTTTTATCATGCTGTTTAGGTTTGCCATCGCTTTCCTCCCAAGGAGCAGGCGTCTTTTAATTTCATGGCTGCAGTCACCATCTGCAGTGATCTGGGATCCTAGGAACGTGAAGTCTGTCACTACTTCTACGACTTCCCCTTCTATTTGCCAAGGAGTGATGGGGCCAGATGCCATGATCTTAGTTTTTTTGATGTTGAGCTTCAAGCCCACTTTTGCACTCTCCTCTTTGACCCTGAGCAAGAGGCTCTTTAGGTCCTCTTCACTTTCTGCCATCAGAGTGGTATCGTCTGCATATCTGAGGTTATTGATCTTTTCCCCAGCAATCTTAACTCCAGCTTGTGATTCATCCAGGCCAGCATTTTGCATGATGTACTCTGCATATAAATTAAATAAGCAAGGTGACAATATACATCCTTGTCGTACTCCTTTTCCTATGCTAAACCAATCAGTTGTTCCATATCCGGTTCTAACTGTTGCTTCTTGACCCTTATACAGGTTTCTCAGGAGATAGGTGAGGTGGTCTGGTACTCCCATCTCTTTAAGAACCTGCCATAATTTATTGTGATCCACACAATCAAAGGCTTTAGCATAGTCAATGAAGCAGAAGTAGATGTTTACCAGGCTTTAAAATCACTGTAATTCTTGCATCTTCCCATGATTGTGGTGCCTGTTTATATTTCATTATTTGGTTAAATAATTTTGTCATAAATGGGAGTAATAGGATTCTGAATTGTCTGTAAAATTCTGGGCCATAAGCATCTATGCCTAGAGATTTTCCATTTTAATTTTTTTTAATAACCTCATCTATTTCTTTGCTTTCAATTGGTTTGTTTAAAGTATTGTTGTGCTCACTTTTTAATTCAGGGATATTCAGTTTTTGTAAATATTCATCAATTTTTTTCTTCAGATGAATTTTCTGAGGTATATAATTTTTCAAAATATTTAGCAAATTGCTCAGCTATTTGTTCTGTATTATGTATTTTTTATTGTTGTATTCTGTCATTGATATTCTGTTTCTATTATTATGTTTTCTAAGATTATTTGCTAATAACTTGGAACTCTTGTTGCCAAATTCATAGTATTTCTGTTTTAAATACAGCAGTTTTTTGGTTATGGAGTCTATCTGTAGAACATCTAATTCCTTCCTTTTATTTACCAAACCCTTGTAAACTTTTTTGATCCCTGTTTAATGTTTTGCTTCCAATTCTCCTATTTCTACCAGTAGTTTTAATTTTTCACTATTAAGCTTCTTCTTTAATCTAGCCATCTCTTGAATGCATATCCCCCTTACTACTGGTTTTAAGCCATCCCATATTGTATGCAAAGGTATGCCTTCAGTTATATTTTCTTTGAAATAATTCTGTATACCCTCTTGTAATCTTTTTCTTGATTCTGATTTGTTTAATAAAATAGTATTAAATCTCCATGTGTATGTAGCTGGTTGTTCTCCAAGAATATTCAAATCTAACCAGACTGGAGAATGATCAGATAGTTTTCTTTTATCAATTTCTGCTTTGACTATATTCTGCACTAAGCTTGATGATATCAAAATGAAATCTATTCTGGAGTATGTATTGTGTCTATGTGAATAATATGTATAATCCATTTTCTGTGGATTATCCACTCTCCAGGCATCTACCAAATTAAATTCTTGCAGTGTTTTTACCAATCTGTTTCCCCCTATTTTCCTTTCTGTATTTTCTTTCCACTTTTGTCTAAGTAATCCATATGAGTCCATTAGCCATAGCATCTCTCGATGCACAGAAAGCCTTTGATCAATTGGAATGGGACTTTATCATTAGACTGTTAAGAAAATTAAATATTGGTCAATATTTTATGAATGCAATTCAGTCAGTATATCAAAAGTCCAAAGCTAGAGTATGAATAAATTGTTTTGACTCTGCTAGTTTCCCCCTGACAAGAGGAACTAAACAGGGAGTAACCTTTGCTTTTTATCCTTTCATTAGAACCTCTGGCAATTGCAATAAGGGCTAATAAGCAAATTCAAGGTCTAGAGATAAATGGACTTGTACATGTGATTAATATGTTTGCAGATGATGTAGCTGTATTAATGGTAAATCCTATAGAAGCACTACCTGAATTAATGAAGGAGATTTATGATTATGGAAAAATTGCAAGATTATGTATTAATTATAAGAAGTCTGGAATATTACACATAAATATAAATCCAAAAATACAACTTGAAATTCAAAATGAGTTAGGATTCTCCATACATCATAAATCATTCAAATATCTGGGAGTTACTATCTCAAAGAATTTAAATAAATTATAGCAGCTAAATTTCCACCCAGTTATTCTACAAATAAGAAGAGATATTAAAAGATGGTGCCAGTTACAGTTGACAATCATGGGTAGAATCAACGCTATCAAAATGATGGCACTCCCCAAATTAATTTTTTTTCAAATACTTCCCATCAAGGGATCTAGCTTGCTGGCAAAAAATCTTTACCAATTTTATTCATCAAGGTAAAAGACCAAGACTTATGAAGGCTATACGGTACAAAAGGGTGGATCAAGGAGGATGGGGAGAACCAAATATAAGTAAATATTATGAGGCAAACCTTGGTGACATATTTAAATGGAATCTCTGATAAGTCTAGGGTGAGCATGGAAACCGATGGGAAACATCTGAATTTAATTGAGAAAATTGTCTTTTGAGGGGAAAAAAGAGAGATTAAATGGGTAGAAAACCCTTTCCTATATACTACATTAAAAACTTGGATTAAATGGAAAAATAAACTGATCCCAGAGATATACCCGTTGATTCCTATCATACTACATCCCAATTTTTCTTGTTTGGATAAATCAGAAAGCTATATTAGATGGAAAGAAAAAGGGATCTATAGAATGAGAGATCTTTATGTAGACAAAACTCCCTTTACTGTGATGCAATTAAAAGAAAAATTGCAAGGAGAGTTAAACTGGTTTTCACTATATCAGCGGCATTACCTAATTGTAAACTCTATGGTAAAGCAAACCATGACTAGAAAGCTATTAAAATCTGAGCAGATTTTAATGCAACATATGACAAGTCTAAAAGGATTAACTTCTAAAATATACACATATTTAATTGAGACAGATTCAGATGCATTAAATGGGTTGGAAATAACATGGGAGAAAGATATCAGAATAAAGATCAAGCAAAATATCTGGAATAAGATATGGGCCCAGGACAGACTGGCAATTTGCCCCGGTATCGAGTCGCGGCAAAAAAACCCCGGAGTAAACGATACCGGGTTTTCCCTTCCACACAGTGGGGGCGTCTGCCGGAAGATACTGGACGGAGGCGCGTGGGAGCGTTCAGACTGCTGCGCCGGAGGCGCGCTATATTCGCTGTTTCCTCATTATTTCGGCTGTGGGCGTATGTGCGCATGAGCGCTTGAGCACATTTTGGCGATTTTTTTTTTTGCCCTGCAACGCCAGCACCGCATTGGGCAGTGGAGCGGAGCGCAGCCAATCACACCGCTGCTGCCTCATGCCCAACGTGGGTTCCTCCCGGCTTTTCGGCTGCGCGTTCAGACTACCCGGAAGCGGAGAAATGCGCGACAAACGCAGGCTTTCAAGATTTGCGCCGGCTTTTATCAGGTGTTTTTTTAATCCGGCAGTGAAGCGCGAGAGCACCGGTAGGCTACGGGTGGGGGACGCCAGGCAGATGTGCCTGTGTGAACATTCCATTTAATCCGATATTGAGTCGTTGTCAGCTCGGGTCCCATCCCGCGGCAAATTGCCAGTCTGTCCTCGGCCATGGTTTACCCAAACAAGGAAAACTATATCAATAGCTCCTAGAGAGAACTCCTTGAAATTATTACACAGGTGGTATTTCACCCCAGTTCGCCTTGCAAGAATAACAAACACAAATAATAAAAAATGCTGGAGAAAGTGTAATCAGCAAGGTGATTATATTCATATGTGGTGGCTATGCCCAATAGTATCAAGTTCTGGGAGAAACTTTTTGCAGAAATTACAAAAATTACATGTCAAACCATTTGTGTTACACCAGCTTTGGCACTATTAACAATATGGAAGAAACAAAATGAAAAGATGACTTTTAAAGGACTAATAGTGTTTATGTTAATAGTGGTGTACAGGATAGTTGCTAAAAGTTGGGAAGCCGCAGAATTATTAACATTACACTCATGGTATTCTGAGTTATGGCAGATTGCAATAGCTGAAAATTTAACAAGTCAAATTAGATTAATCAAATCCAAAGCCAAAACTGTAGACTTTTTTGAAACGTTTTGAAATTTTACTTTATACACAACTCAGAACAATACCCAAAGTATGTTTAAGCCCTTCCTCAGATTATGGGATAAAGTTAAGTAAGCCTCTCTCTCTACTTTAATCATGTTGTAACTATACATTAATTATGCATGTTTATGGGGGGGGGAGAAGGGGAAAGAATTCCTTCTCTTTGTATTTATGCTGAATGTTGAGCTCTCTACCAATGCCTTAATTTGCTGGACCTCTCCCAGGCTTACCAACAGCTCCTGGTTGACAAGGCAACCGCTGTTGTACAAACTATCATCACGCACAGAGGGGCTTTTAAAGTGGAAAGACTGCAGGTTGGGGAGGAGGTGGCCCTGGGCCTTTTCCAACAACTAATGGACTCTCTCTTGAAAGGGATCCTGGGCATCACGTCATTTTTCGACGATGTGCTGATTGCCACGGCAACGCCTGCGGAGTTCGCTACCCGACTGTGCACTGCGCACTGCCCTCCGCCGTTTCCATGAGGTGGGCCTAAAAGTGAACTGGGAGATGTGCCTCCTAGGGGTTCCATTTGTGGACTTTTTGGGCTTCATGGTCGACGTGGAGGGCCTCCATCCAGCTAGGGACAATATAAAGGCCATCGTTGAGGTGTCCCCTCCCACATCCAAGGCGGAACTCCAGACGTTCCTTGGTCTATTGAACTTCTACCACACTTTCCTCCCCCAAAAGGCGGTGGTAGCAGAGCCCTTGCATCACCTCCTGGACAAGCACGCCCCTTGGTCATGGGGGTCAAAGCACTGCTGATTTCTAATAAAATTCTGGTGCATTTTAATGAGTCCCTGCCGGTGGTTCCGGCCTGCGATGCATCCCCCTATGTCCCCCCTATGGCATTGGCGTGGTGTTGACCCACTGCCTCCCGGATGGCTGGGAGATGCCGGTTGCCTATTACTCCAGAACGGTGTCTGCGGTGGAGCGGAACTATGCCCAGATTGACTGGAAGGGCCTGGCAATAGTGGCCAGGGTAAAAAAAAAATCATGACTTTGTGTATGGCCAGCCCTTCACCATTGTCATGGATCATCTCCCCCTCCTCGGCTTCTTCATCTCTGATCACCAGACTCCACAGGTCCTTTCCCCGCAGGTCCTATGGTGGACCATTTTCTTGTCTGGCTACTCTTACACCCTGCTGCATTGCCCGGGCAAGGCTATGGGCCATGCTGACACCCTTAGCCCCTGCCCTTGCCATCCATTAAGGCTGACCAGGCTCCAGCCCACCATGTTCTGCAGGTAGAGGACCTTCCCAATTCACCCCTCCAGGCAGTGGATGTTGCCACCACTTGACCAGGGACCCCATCATCTCCTGGGTTCTGGGCTGGGTGGTGAGGGGGTGGCCTGCGGTGGCAGAAGGACACGAGTTCACAGCCTTTGCCACTCACTGAGATGAGTTGTCCATGTATGAGGGCTGTCTACTGTGGGGAGACAAGGTGGTCATCCCCAGCGTACTATGTCACAGGATCCTGCAAGCTCTACATGAGGCCCATTCCGGCATCATCCAGATGAAGGTGCTGGCCCGCAGCTATGCATGGTGGCCAGGGATAGATGCAGAGGCGGAGGCTTGGGTAAAGCACTGCCAGACATGCCAGGCTGTCAGGCCCAATCTTCCGAGCACACCCACCCAAGCCTGGAAATCCACCCAGATGCCATGGTCAAGGCTCCACATGGATTTCGCCAGGCCATTCCATGGGCTATTGTTTTTAGTAATGGTGGACTCTTATTCGAAATGGTTGGAAATCAGCCCGGTCTCTGCCACCTCCTCCAAAGCCACTATCCGGGCACTCCACAAAATCTTCACCACCCACAGGTTGCCGGACATCATTGTATCAGACTACAGGACGGTGTTCACCTTGGAGGAATTCCAGGAGTTCCCATGCAGCAATCTGATCAGGCATGTAAGGTCTGCCCTGTTTCACCCCGCTACCAACGGCCAGGTGGAACGAATGGTGCACACTGCCAAGGAAGCCCTCAGCAGGCTGATGGAGGGAGAATGGGAATTCTGTCTGGCACGCTTCCTCCTGGCACAATGGACCACCCTGAACCTGGTTAGTGGCAATTGCCCCACGGAACTCTTCATGGGTCAGCAGCCCGTGATCCTCTTGGATGGGGCCTCAGAGTTGCGTAATCAGTGCAAACAAAGGACGGTGCGGCGAGGATTCTTCCCAAAGGACCCTGTCTACATCAGGAACTATGGCAGGGGTCCCAAATGGATTGCTGGCTGGGTCATCCGACCCACGGGCCCCATGTCCTAAGAGGTCTCGACAGATGGCAGACAGGTCCTGCGGAAGCATGTCAGCCAGCTGCACATGCACATGCTCCCAGCTCCAGCAGAAGTTCCGGCCCTGAGGGACACAGAGAGGGTGTGGCCAGACATTCTGGAATGATAAACTCCAATGGGAGTTTGCAGGAGCAAGCCCCGTTGCCATGGCTGCCCCTGATGACAGAGCACCTGTCTCTGCCCCAGAACCAGACGAGGCTCCACTGCTCCCCCCAGTACTCCAGGCACAGGACAGGACAGGCCTCCCGATGTTCCAGTTCTGACTCCAAGGTGCTCCACACAAGAGTACTGGTCCCCAACCTACCTAAAGGACTATGTCACATAGGTTGGGGTTGAACTATGGGGGGAGGGGTGTTATGTCTGCTGACCACCACTAGGTGCCTGCAACCTTTACCAGAGCTTGACTCTCAGAGACAATAGGGACTAGGATCCTGAAACCTCAAGAGGGCACCAATAGGAACCTTGACGGGAAGTTTAAACCCACCAATGGGACCTGGGGGTGGTCCATGGGAACTGTATATAGTTGGCCATTTGGCCGGTATTCTCTGTTCTGTTGTGTGTACTAGTAAACTATGAGCTAATCATCATGCTGTGTCCTGGTTCTTAATGCGTTGAACCCACTACACAACAGGAACTTTACTGAAAATACAGGAGCTGTCCAGTTTTGTCAACCCTTGAGAAATTACACTTGAGGCAAATTATCTTTCAAAGACAGAATACAGATTTTATTAAACAGGCAGGGAATATATGTATAATGGGAATATTCAAGGTTTTGAGATTGCTGAGGTAAAAACTTCCTAATATTTACAGAATTGAATTCTTAGAACTTTCAGGAGAGTGTATTTGTAATTTTGTTTCAAGGCTTTCTATTGTTTCTTTGAGAGGTACTTTGTTTAGTATAATTTCAGCATCAGTTCTTATTGATGTTTCTAGATTTCTTCCTTCAGTGTTTCAGGTTTTCCTTTAGATAATACAGCTTTTCACTAGTTCCTGAGGGGTCTTAAGCTTGTCCCCTTTATCATAGACCATGGTTCTCTTCCCAGCCCCATTCACTAGCAGGAAATTATTCTCCTTGGCCCTAAGAAGCAATAACTCCTTTTGCTATTTGGCTTACATGGGAGTTCTACCCAGGGCTTCTGCCAAATCCTTCTCCAGTATCCTTTGTCTGTATAAGGCTCTTCCGTAACTTTTGTTACTTTCTGACTGAGAATTTAAAGTTCTCCCTCAGAACAATTTTAATATGTTTAGACAATAGGGTTTCTCTTCTTCTTTCTGTACAAGTACTTTTCTGACTATTGCCTGTCAGAAAACACTGGCTCCCAAATGTCTCTTCCCTCAGAAGCCAAACCCTCTGGCTACTGATCCAGATGTTACTAAGACCAAATTGCAAAAGACCCCTTTCCCCTCTAGATCAGCTGTTTTATTTTCTCTCTCAGCTGATGCTGGCCAATTAGAGAGCAAGTAGAGCAGCCAATAATCTAAGCTCTTCTCTCCAGGGAAGATTAATTCTTGAACTCCCTGACACTCTGATTCAAGCAGCATTTTTAAAAGCCTGTTTTCCTTTGCAGTCCATCATACATGCCTAGGAGGGAGGGCTGTCAGGTGCCTTGGGTGGTTTTGGATGATTCTGCAGGTGCCACTGGTCATAGTCCTCTGCCAAAAATAGCACAGGCCCAGCAGCACCTCCAAAGTTGACTGAGCAGCAGGTTCCCTCCCTCACCTTGCAGGCTGTTGTGTGAATGAGGGAGGGGCCAGAGGGTGGTCTGGGGTGAATGAGCCGGCTTGGTGCAGTGGTTAGAGTGTGAGTCTAGATCTGGGAGACCCAGTTTCAGATCCCGACAGCTACCCTGGAAGCTAGGTAGACAGCCTTGGGCCAGTTTGGGTGCCAAGGAGGGTCCTTCCCCTAAGTTGCCTTTGCACTGACACCAAATTATTTTTACAACCCAAACAGCAAATTGATCCCATAGTCTTTAAGGATTGTACACATTTCTAATAACATTTACCAATGGGTTTAACATTCTCCATATCATCTCCATATATTTACTATGCTACCAGTTTTGGGCAATCAAAAGTTATTGATGCTGAAAAACTGATCAACATGATCACAAAATACAGTTGTTCATTACAATGTAAAAATACATTAAGGCACTGTAGCTAATTGCAGCTCCCTGCAGCATCTTTCCTTGGTATAACCATAATATTTCTAAAAACATAGGCGAACTTTTCAGGAAACAAGTATGCAGATTCCGAATCTTCAAATATGCACATGATTTGATGATAAAGTCAGACATGGCCTTTATTAAATTATTTTGCTAGCATCCCATGATGCAGATTTTAAAGGTATATTGATTTTTTAAAAAGTCTTTAAAAGGCTTTTTTAATGAAAGCCTTTGCAAAAAGAGGGTTCTTTTTTCCTGCCATCCTTCATAGGCATATGGCACATTATGACCTATTAAGGTCAGTGGTAAAATAAATGTGCACTAATGCAGTACTACAGCTCCCATGGGGCCCAGTTTATACTATTCCATTTCTGCATGTGATTTTGTGGGAGTGCATGGGGGAAAAGCTAAAGCAGGCTTCACCATTTTACTTGGGTCATGGGATTGGTTCCCTGCCTCAAGTAACCAAATAGATTCCCCTGAAACACTGGTAGGACTTAGAGGAAATGGGCATGACATATGCCTATCAACATCTCTGGACATGCATGGCTGCTAGCTGTGATTGAGGTAGGGTTACCAACTTTGGCTTGGGAAAGTCCTGGAGGTCTAGGGCCAATGCCTGGGAAGGGCAGTTATGTGATGCCACAGAGTCCTCCCTCCAAAGCTGCTGTTTCCTCCAGGGAATCTGAGCTCTGTAGTCTGGAGATGCAGTTGCAAATCATGATATGACTCACTGACCAATTATTAAAAATAAAATTATTTTAAAAATACAATCTGTCATTTGTTTTTAATGCTTTAAGTTTAGGTACCAATCAGGTGCAGAATAGTTTACCAGTTACTTTTTCAAAATAATACTTATTCTTTTTAAATCATTTTTAATAATTGTGAAAATAAAATGGAGAGGAAAACAAGGTAAGTGTCAGGGTCCTCAGTTAGTCAGCCAAACACCAGGCCTTGTTCATTGAAACAAGAATAGTATTTATTAAGCTGCAAGACTAGGTCACTAGAACAGAAGCATTGTTAAGAATAACTTGGATACATGAAGCATTGAGATATACTCTAAAGGGGGAAGGGCCCCGCCATTCTACCAATAAATGGACAGCGCACGCGCGGGAACCCCAGAAAGCAGTAAATAACAGTTCACCCTCCATCCCACCTTTCCCAGCCTAGCTGTTGCCTTTAGAAAGCGATAGCAGACGCACAGCCTGGCATTCAAGGCCACTCTTGGCCTGGGAGATGAGATATGGCCCGGTTGCCCAGGCAACATTGGCATCTCCCACATTCCATCCCACCAGTCCAGAGGCATCAATCAACACCCTACAGTCCCATCCTCCCTCCCTTCTCCATCCCTTATAGCAGGGATACCTGACAGTAAGTCACTTAGGGTCCCCACTGGAGAAAAATATGTGGTATAAATGAAGTAAATAAATACAAAAATTCCAGCCAACAGTGTTCAGCAATGACCTTAGAACTGTGTAATTCTGCTTAGGATGACATTTTAGCTTTTCAGAAGCAACCACAATCCATTTTTTTTACATATTCTAGAAAAGGCAACCATCTAAGGACAACGTTGGTGGAGAAAGTGGAGATGTTAACTACTTTACTTGTGATGACATTTTGTCCAGTATGAGGATCTCCTACAGCTTGTCAAACAATTGTTTGGTAGTTATTTAATGGTTTGGTATTTATTTAATCATTATTACATATGCAACCATTTAGGATGGGGAGAGGAGATCACCATGTGGAATATGATCAGAGAGCATCCATTTTTCAAACTTTGGTTTAAGAAGACAACTTCTGCTTTCCAGCTTTTTGGAGTTAGGATCAGAACAAGAATTGAGAAGGAATTTAAGGCAAGTAAGAGCATTTATGGCTTGCAAAATGCTATCCCTTCCATTGAAATTTGCCCAGGTTCTTTCTTCTTATAATGATGACATAAAGGGCATTATCAACCTGTTTGCTTAGATTAGATATCTGGCAGACAAAACTAAACATGCCTCGGAGGAAATGCAAGCATTTTAAATATATATTAACTATATTCAGACAAGAAGTGGATCCTATGCTTAGTTGCTTCAGTGACAAATATGTCCAAATATGACAGAAAACAGGACTCCATCTCAAGTCTGTGAAAGGCATTTGTAGCAGCAACATGTGCAGCAGGCAATTAAGTGAGATGTATACATATTTTTCGGGACTGGATTCAGTGGTAATTTCTACAGGATAAATTCTACATCAGTGCCACACTACTACACTCCTAATGCTCCCCTGAATGTCTGCTCCTGGAGAATAGGGGGGACCCCCCACCTGGAAGCCCGTGAAGCTACTGTCATAAGTATACAGCAGGAAGGGGGAACTGGCAAAATCCCTCTTCTATGGAACTCCTCTGCATCCAATCCTTTATGTAAACAATAACAATGAACTAATTTTTTTTAAAAAAAAGTAATTTCTAATTTTTAACTATCTGAGTAAAACTCGGCCAACACTTGCTTTATTCTCTGCACTAAAACAGGGAACAAGACAGTTTCCATTGTTTAGTAGAATATTGTCTATCCATCCAGGGACATGCTTTGATTAGGTGAGCCTAAAAAAAATGGTTGTTCCTGAGAAGTGGTGATGATGTTAAATAGAACACTCAATCGAATACTTGGCAATCATTGTTTCTGGACAACCCACAATTTGGTCTCTATTAGGCATGATTTATCAAGAAACATTGCTAGATTCTTTTTGTGGCATCCACATTTCCTGATTTTCACAAATCTGAAATGTAAGAAAAGCTCTAAAGGGGAACCCTATTATCTTTGTATTTCAAACTGAAATGTCTGTATATGAAAATAAGCTACTTACTGCTATTCCTTAGGGAACTCACTGGCATCCATTTTGTGTCACAGCAAAAACAAAAATAGCAGAAACATTAGCAGTGCCTCAGAATAAGAAAATGATTTGTGAAGTTAGAGGCGCACAGTGCAGTCCTAAGCAGCTGTGCACCTTTCCAATCCCACTGATTTCAATGGATTTAGAGTGGTGTAACCCTGTTTAGGACTGCACTGTTAGTCTCTTTTTCTAATAGTGACTTAACAGTGGTTTTAAGAGCATGTGAGCATTTCCAAGCAACTGAAAATCACAGCAAACAAATGAAGGGGAAAAAATGAGAAATAGAAACATTGCTATCAGAGTGGGATGAGACTGGATTCTAGATGTTAATTTCTGGACTAAAACTGGGCTGGAGACTTAGAACCAGTGTTCCCTCTAAGCTGAGTTAGTGTGAGCTAGCTCATAGTTTTTTAGCCTCTGGCTCACACATTTTTTGTCTTAGCTCAGGAAGGATGGCTCCAGAGCAAACTAATTTATGCAGCAGCCAAATCACTCGCTCACAACCTTAATGCTAGTAGCTCACAAAGTAGAATCTTTGCTCACAAGACTCCACAGCTTAGAGGGAGCATTGCTTAGAACTGCCACTGGCATTGCAATTAGCTCTTTCCTGTTGCTAGAAGGACTTGCTGAAATCAAACCTTCATAAGTTCCACCAAATCTCCACAGGCAATACAGTTCTGTGATAACCTGGAGACTTGGTTCTGCCATCTGCAGTTCAGCAGACAATTCTGCCACACCTTGTAACAGTGCTCTAATAGGTTCCATTTTCTCAGCGCATTAGTGATGGGGTGTACAAGGGAAAAAAATGTTTTTAAAAAATTTGAGTATATTGGACCCCAAAAATATCAGTATTTCTGGAAATCCCCAAACCTGAAACCAGTATGGTGTTCGGATTTGGTAACTATTCAGAATACTCAATTTTTTCAGGTCCATTATACTCTATTGGGACATTAAAATCAATGGCAAGTCTATTCTGGGGTATATTCATTGGTTGGGAGGGTTGAGGTAGAGGCACCATATTTGCAGCATTGCTGCTGGAGCCTCTCATCAAAAGAACCCCTCCCAAGTTTCAAAAAGATTAGATCATGGGGTCCAATTCTATGGACACCCAAAGAACGTGAACTGTGTGTGTGTGTGGGGGGGGGCATTTTTGCAAGACCAGCAGCAAAACCAGTGCAATGTGCCCAGCAGAACCGGTGTCACTGTGGCAGTGCTAAAACTTAACAGGACTAAGGTCAAATCTGAGAATCTCTGAAGTAGAAACTGAGGGGTTAGGCATTACTGCAAGGACAGCAGAACCAGTGCAATGTACTAGTGCCTAGCAGCAGAACCTGGTGCCAACTTACTAGTGTCCAGCAGCAGAACCCAGTGCCACTGTGGCAAATGCCAGCTCAACAGGACTGATGTCAAGCACAGAATCACAGTCCAAGTGAGGGAGAGGAGGATTGCAAGGACAGCAGAACCAGTGGAATAGTGCCTAGCAGCACAACCAAGTGCCAACCTACTAGTGTCCAGCAGCAGAACTCAGTGTCATTGTGACAAATGCCAGCTCAAACAGACTGATGTCAAGCACACTATCACAATCTGAGGGGGTTGGTTGGTTGAAAGGACAGTAGAACCTGTACAATACTGTCCAGCATCACAACCAGTGTTCCCTCTAAACTGAGTTAGTGTGAGCTAACTCATAGTTTTCTAGCCTTCGGCTCACACATTTTTGTTTTAGCTTAGGAAGAATGGCTCCAGAGCAAACTAATTTATGCCGTAGCCAGATTGTTCACTCACAACTTTAATGCCAGTAGCTCAGAAAGTAGAATTTTTGCTCACAAGACTCCACAGCTTAGAGGGAGCATTGCCGTGCCAATCTACTAGTGCCCAGCAGCAGAACCCAGTGCCATTGTTATAAATGCCAGCACAACAGTACTGATATCAAGCATAGAATCACAATCCAAGTGAGGGGGAAGGGGCTTGCAAAGACCACAGAACTATTGCAATAGTGCCCAGCAGCACAACCCAGTGCCAATGTGACAACAGTACAAACCCAACAAAACTAACCAATGTCACACCAGAGAATCCCACTAGGGTTTTGTTTTTTAAAAAAGCAAGGGCAGTAGAAGCCCAGCAGAACACTCAAAAGTGCAGGGTGGGCAGGCACTTTTGCTAGCCCACCTGAGCCAAGGCCAGCCCAATACACAGAAGCCTAGTAATGTTTTGTTTTCTTCTAAAGCCAAGAGCAAACCCAGAGAAACCTTATACAGCATTTCCCCAGGGAAGGCCTCAGAAATAAAGAGGGAGGGGGTTGTGTCCACCCTGATCCTCCTCTCTTAGCAGGAGCAGTACACACCAACCATCACTGCTTCACCGGAGGAGCCTTAGCCTAGGTGATGTACCTGCTGTTCCTGCAAATAAAAATGTTTCACAGCAAATTAGCTTCATTATTTTTGGTGCTCCTGTGGGTTCTGCTGGTTTCTGTTTGGCACACAGTTCTCACTATCCCACTCTACCCTTTCATCTCCATCAAGATGAAGAGCAGTTTTCATGCTGCTGTTTTAATTTCAGCATGCAATTTTGGTTTGAGGTGGATGGTGACTTGGTGAATGAACTTGAGCACACCACCTTCAACATCACTCTGTGCTGCTCTCCTGCCAGAGTTCTGTAGAGGTATTTTGGTGCAAGTGGATTTAGAATGGCAGTGGGGAGATTGGTGGGGCATTTCTGTGCCAATCCAACTGGTCACTGGCCCTGCTGCTTCTTTCTAGTCTCCTTTTACATTTGGGAAGAGCATTTCACCCCAGCTTTCCAGCACAGACTGAGAGAGGATACAAGCACAAGTATGTGCTCATTTCAGTCACCCTCAAAGTCCAGGACCAGGAAGCCTCGGGATCCCTGGGATGAGTTCCAAAGCCGGAACACTCTCATCCTCAAAGCTCACCCCAAAAGCCAGCTCAGGCAGCTCCTCCTGCTGCTACTGAGCCCCGGCCCCAGCAACAACAGCTGGAGGAGCTTCTGTGATTGGCTAAAGAGCAGTATTCCCCCTAACCCGAAATATTATTTGCCAGATTGCCACTGCTCCTTCCCCTCTCCCTCCTGTTCCCTGGAAAATGGGTGAGAAAAGCAAGGTAGTTACTTAGTTGGACTTCACATTTGAAGCCAACAATTTTGCAACTTGAAAACCTGCGATGCAGTGTCATTTGAAAAACCATTGCAATGATTGGCTCCAAGGCACTACAGCTCCCGCAAAGGTGCTTTCACCATTGGACTGTAGAGATGGCTCTTTCCCCTCCCTCCTGTTGCCCTGGAAACCAGAGCAAAAGGCAGGAAAGAGTCCTAGGGGAGAGAACTGAAAGTTAACTTTTGTAGCCCTTTAAACCTCTCCACTACCAGCTATTCAGTATAGTTGAATATACCCAAGGGGTGTGTGTGGCTTTTTTGGAGTTCAGCTATACCGGTAACCGGTCAGATTCTCTGATCTGTATTTGGCTTTTAAAAATGTCTGGAAAATATTTTACACCTTTTTTCAGGTCAGATACAGCTGAATGCAAAACCCTAATTAGTGAACAATGCCCTGAAAGACAACCACTGTTCTTCTAATGATTCAGAAAGAAGAATTATGTAGGGACCATTCTTGATGGTTACAATATGGTTTTGTTTTTTTGGGGGGGGCATGGGTTTAGATAGAGTGTTTTTGTCACCATGCTCTGGCTAAAGACATCAGCAGATAGTGCTGCTTACTACACAGTCTTGACTTGGACACAATGTACAGCCTCAGAAACAATTCTGACTTCATAAAGGTGCTAACAAGTGATAGGGCATAAATTGTATGTAAGTATTTATGACACTGATATCCCACCTTTCTCACTTAAAAATAGGCCCCAAACTTGTTCATGATGAACAAGTTGAACATATGTAGTAGTGTGAGAATTAACTCTCCAACTCTGCATTTTCAAAATCACAGTTCTCAGATCTCACTGAAGTTTCCCAGAAAGAATTACATAACCTATGGAAAACATTTCCTACGTTTGTGCAGTAAGAAAAGAACCTTGTGTAAAGGTAAAGGTAAAGGTTCCCTTGCTCGAAAGCCAGTCGAATCCGACTCTAGGGTTGCAGTGCTCATCTCCGTTTCAAAGCCGAAGAGCCAGCGCTGTCCGAAGACATTTCTGTGGTCATGTGGCCAGCATGACTAAACACCAAGGTGCACGGAACGCTGTTACCTTCCCACCGAAGTGGTACCTATTTATCTACTTGCAATTTCTTGCTTTCGAACTGCTAGGTTGGCAGGAGCTGGAACTAGAGACAGGAGCTCACCCCGTCATGCGGCACCTGGGTCTCGAACTGCTGAACTACTGACCTTCCACAGCCTGCAGTTCAGCGTCTTAACCACTTGAGCCACCGCAGCTCCATATGAACCTTGTGTAGGAGCCTTCTAAGAATACCCAAAATATACAATCCAGCTAATTCTGGATAGCCATTGCTTCAAATCATAGGTACTATCTCAGTATAATCTGAAGGCCTAGGACCTACATAAAGACTGCTTCATATGTCCCGATGCATTGACTGGTTGCCACCTTCTAGCTGTTCCTCTGATTGAAGTGACCTGCTTGGCATCTTTTCTATATCAGTATCCAGCATGTGAAATGGGCTCCCTGAGGTGGCTTACAATTCCAAGATTAAAAAGATACAAAAAGCAGTAAACTCCAGATTACCCTCTCTTCATGAAAATACCTGCAGGCTTAAATCCCATTAAAAGTGCTTGCAAATAAAATGGCCTTCCAGTTCCTCCTAAGGAATTCTGAAGACTGTGCTCTTCTCATCACTCCATTAAGTTCTTCATTAATGTGAGGCTGGACTAGTCAACACAGTTGGCTTACTTCGGGACATCATTGACTAGATATACAATTATCACCTTTTACTAGAAGCCTACTGATGATTTAAGGACATTTATATTGTTCCAACTACCTTTACCTTTCAGAATATGCCACACATTCCATTGTTAAAGCCAAGCCTTACGGTACAATTGTATTTGTTCCAGTTTCTTAGACTGGAATACCTACCTGAAGGAGTCACATCAGACATGCTTAAGCCACAATACCAACCCGATAAAGTAAATAAACTGACAATGCCAGATGGGTACCCATCAAGTGCCTACTTCAAGACAGGCCCAAAAGAAGCAGTCACAGTTTACTACTGGTTGTCATTTAGCTCCCAGCTAATGTATATCCATTCTAGATAATAATAATTCTCTATCCCAAAAGAAGCAGTCACAGTTTACTACTGGTTGTCATTTAGCTCCCAGCTAATGTATATCCATTCTAGATAATAATAATTCTCTATCCCAGGCTTTAGGTGATATGCCTTTCCTCACTTACAGGCAACACCGTAATCTTAAAAAGTAACATGCAAGCAATAATATACAGCTTAAACAGAGACATGAGCTCAGAGACTAGACCTTGTACCAATCCTAGATGCCAGCTTTGATAACTATATTCCTCACTGTTACAGGACTTAAAATAACATCAATTATACCATTAGAGGCTCCTTCACCTGCCTGTTCTCCAACATGATGTATATCATCAACTGTCAACTGTGCCCTTCTACTGTCTACCTAGGACAAACTAGTCAATCTCTAGGCAATGAATAAATGAACACAAATGTGATATCAAAAATGGCAACATCCAGAAATCAGTGTGGGAATATGATACTTTGTGGCACACCTGGAAGTACCATTCTTCAACAGAGAAACTTCAGTCTGAAACAGATAACTCAGAATTGATTGTGGAAACTTGACACTTTCACAATAGGACTCAGGGAAGCCAGTTGATTCCTATCACATTGCAGGTGTTAAATAAGCTAAGTATGTTTAGGAGGATAGTGCTATCACCTATTATTCCTGTTCTCAGTGATCATCATGCTTATCTTGGGTACAAATAAATCTTGCATAGAAAGTTCACATGCAGACCTTCTTGTTTTTTTTTACTCCAGTGTTCACATTTTTGTTATTTATCTGTCTGTTTGTCTATCACCTCCAAGGACATACTTCATACAGTTTATGTTTATGCCAAAAGAAACCTGCTAGTCCTCATGGCCAGTGGCATACCAAGAGCAAAACAGGGGTGTGCTCTGTCCCAGGCATAGCTTGTGGAAGACCTTTGAAGGGGCCCTTGAAGCCAGCATCATGCTGCACCCAGTTTTTCCTTTTATTTTAAAAATGGAGTTGTAGCTGCAGCCACTATGGGTGCAGGGAAGTCTGAGCATAGCAAAAAGCATGCTAGGATCAGCTAACGTCCCTTTCTCCAAGACTGAAGCAAACTTGCTTAACAGATAATGCTGATAGCTGCTACAGTAATTTCCAGCCTGCAGATCATTTTCTCCAATAGTCTAGCCTTCCTGTCTTCCTTTCCTTGCACCAATCTCAGCCAGATCTTGCAAAGCAGTAGTTAGGCTGTTGCAGCAAGATTATAAACAACCTTTTCCTCTCTTAATTTCTTTCCCTCTTGTCCACACATTTCTTATTCATTTCTGTCTCTCTTCACCCAATTTTTTTTTGTGTGCCCCCCCTTATACTGATTGTACGTGTGTTTGCTGTAAATTTGGAGCAGAGCTGTTTATGTACAGTGTACACTTAATTTCTTCTTTATATGTGTGTTGAGTAATTCTCTTCACTACTCATGTTACAATCAAACTATGTACAGCTCCACATTTATTCAGGAACGGGTTCAATTACTGCAGTAAACTGGGATTTTGGTGGACAAGTCCAACCAGTTAAAAAGACCTATCTGCCCTAATATGGATACAGTTCTTTCTAAGAGAGACATAGTGCTAATATGGCTGAATTATTTTCTGTCTAACTGCTCTGAGAGGATTTGAGTCGTGGTCTGATAGCTAAGGGAAGGACAAGGCTTGAGGTCGCTAAAGCTGCTGTTGTCTGCAGTAGCTTAATGAAGCCAGCCAAGGTCTTGTTTCCTCCACAAGCTCTCAATTTTTTGAAGAGATACAATAGTCAAGAACTGCATGTTTATTTTATTTATTTGCCTGTAGGAAAAAGCCATGTTTCAAAATGGAGGGTGAGAGAAAAGCCAACCAAAATGGAGGCTTGATGGCAACAGATGAACATTGATTGGTATGTCTAATAAACATTGGTTCCTAAAGTTATCCAAATTGCTCTTGTTTGTGCACAGGTAATCCCTCCCCCTCCAAAACTGTTGAAACATGGGTTCCCTGTGACTAATTAATAGTGTCTTTTTCCTTTAATGTTAAATACCAACTAATGAGAAATGACATCGTGGCCTGGTAAAAAAAAAACAAATGGTGGTTGTTTTTTAAGTGACCAAACAAACCTGGCAGGTATTAGGCGAGTGAAAATATCATTGTCTCGGAAATAGTTGTCAGGACAGCAGTTATGCAGCAAGAACCTAAGAATGCTTACTTGAATGTAAGCTTCACTGTGTCCACTGAGCCTTATATGCATAAGCATGCCAATTATATTTAAAATCCTCCCCCATGCTTTGGGTTTAGGAGAGTATACACTTTTAAAAATTAATTACTGCACATCTTTCTGCAAGTGCGCCTCCAAGTCTTTCTCTTCTCCTCCTTTGGAACTTCTCTGCTTGCTCAAGCAAGATTGCTACTTCTGTACAGCACAGAAGGAGGGAGAGTAATCACGTGTATTTGGATATATTGAGACCTAACACCTAGAAGAAGAAAAATCCTCAGATTAAGGATGTGTCTGAATTTGGTGACAACTCTGGCCTGATTTGAAAGTTCAAGATTTGTTGTATGGATGACATTGCAGTAAACTTCATTAATGATATTTGATAGGAGTATTGCCATTGAAACTGATGCCAGTTTTTGCATCATTTGCATACAAAGGGTATATTAGGGCCGGGAGCATATCACATATAAATAGCATAAAATGGCACTATGAAGATTGAATCATACCATAAAAGAAGCAAATAGGAGATCTGCTGAAGAGAATAGGTGGGACAAAAATATTCTTTCTGCCCATGCACCAAAGTTAAAACTTGAAAAGATACACATATATACATACCTATCTCCAAGGGTCATTTCATAGAAAAAGAGGTGCAGGAGCTCATTAGCATAATTCATTAGCATAACTAATTTGCATATGCCACACACCCTGACATCACTGGAAGTGCGTCAGAAGGCAACACCCACCACTCAGGCTCCACCCCTAGGGACTGTCTTTCCACTCTGGGGGCTGTTATTCCAGTCCCAGAGTAGCCTATCTGGGCCCAGGAGGAATGCTACATGTGCTGCTTTGCGCTCCTGCTGGGAGCTGGGGGCAGGGCTTGCCGCTGCCTGTGCTTCTAACTGCCAGAGCTCCGCTTCTGTGCACTCCTGCTCCAAATGACCCCTGCCTATCTCAAATGTTTCTTCCACTTAGAATGAAATGCTTTTGTGCCATAGCCAGCCAGTACCTCAGAGAGCCAGTTTGTTGTAATGGTTAAGTGTGCGGACTCTTATCTGGGAGAACCGGGTTTGATTCCCCACTCCTCCACTTGCACCTGCTGATGTGACCTTGGGTCAGTCACAAGCTCTGGCACAGCTGTTCGCTCAAGGACAGTTTCTGTCAGAAGTTCTCTCAGCCCCACCTACCCCACAGGGTGTCTGCTGTGGGGAGGGGAAGAGAAAGGAGTTTGTAAGCCGCTCTGAGACACCTTTGGGCAGTGAAGGGCGGTGTATAAATCCAAACTCTTCTTCTTCTTCTTCTACCTGCACCTATTTGCCTGAATATTTCCACTGGAAAGTGTATGGAAGCATACTATAGTCCTAGGTGTGGGTTATAGGTTAAAAACCCATCAGAGGAAACGTACCTTTACTAGTGCAATGGATTTGTGGGATCCGACACACTATCTCTCAACTTCAGCTCTCTCACAGGGCTATGAACAATCCTATGTCTTTATTTATTAATACTTCACCTCTTTCTATGACATTTATTGCTTCCAACAAATCAATAAACATTGAGATGTCAGATTCCGCTATAGGTAGAGAAAATTTAAATTTAGGCATATTTGAATAAATGTTAATGATGCATAATTGTTTTGATAATTTGATAGATCTTTATTATTTTGATTGGAGTTTTCCTGGAACATGCCTTGAACAGATTGTGTTTTATGACTATGTTCAGATGCCCAGTTTTTCAGTGGGTCAATATAAGCAATGGTCAGCAACATCACATTTTTTCACCAAACACATAATTCAGTTATTCAGTATAGCAGACATAAATCTTATGTAATACAAGATAGTTAAGTTGCATTTCTATACATACCTCATAACATTTTATATATAATAAACATTTTATCACCTACATAGAAGGCAAAGTGATCTGACACCACAACCTACCGATAGTAACTCCTTTCCCTCTTCGTAAGAAATTATGATCTTTTGATATGAGGAATCTCTTTTTTTGTCTAATACCTTTATGGTTTTACCTTATATGCTAAGGGCTAAAGGGCTAAATATAGCACATAGAAACTCAAAAGAATTTATTTACTACTTTAACATTTCTCAAGTCATACATTAACATTTAGCAAGCCATAAAGAATTTACGTCACTAAGTGATTTGTGTGTAATAGAGGTTAGTGATATGCAGGCATTCCACCTGAGTCAGAGCAGCATTAATAAAATCAGTGTGTTCCGCATTAACTCGTGTACAGTTTGTAGAAGTAGCAGTACCTTGCTGATGAGATGCACATTCCTCCCTATCCTCAAAGCCAGCCAAGAGACACAAATATATGCAAAATGGGCCATTGCTATTGATACAGTGAATGATCTGCAAAGGGATTGGTAGTAGTTAAACTAAACTATCCAGCATAACCCAGAGACTGATGTCTTCTCCTTCCCTTTACCCTCTTCCCATTATAGGTCAGAGTAATTCTTGGAATTGGATCACTCCTGTCTCATCCTAACCATACCCTCAAGCCAAATGCCAAAAGGACTCACTCCCCTTTTCTGCCACCAGCGTCACACATCCAATCTGGATAACTACAATACACTGAAGTCCATTGGGCTATGCTAAGAGCATCTCCTAATCTCCAGAAGAATGTCTCGAGTTGCTTGTGAATATCTTCCATTTCTGGCTGCACTGGTACTACTCTGTGACTAGTTACTCTAATGACAGAGCAAGGTAACTGCTTTGCTTTAAATATCACTGGGCATCAAAGTTGCAGAGCCATCACAAGCAAAAACCTTCAAGAAAGAAAGGAAATTCCTACTTTGTCTCCAAGAATACTGCCCCCCCCCAATACACTGCCATGTTTATTATTTTGAGCCACAGAAATGCAAGCTCAATAGAAAGTTGTACAATCACTAGTAAATAGTTGCCACTCTGTTCATGGCCTTCTACTCCCATCCCCACAGGGACCAAATGCCCATCTTTCCATGAGTAAAATACACAAGTTCCTTCTTTTAATTGTTGTCTCAGTGGAAAGCTACACATCCAGAAACTGTTCCCACCATAGAAGTTCCAAAAGCACTGTCAATTCGACAATCAATGCAAAATATTTGTGACTTAGTAACCAAGGTATCTGGAATAATACAAAGGGATGGTCAAGTAACTGAAAGATGCCCTCCAAGTCAGTGCATGAATCAGGCTTACTTTCAAACACATGGGATATCTAATTTCCTTGATACCCACCAGAACTGCAGTTCTGGTGAGTGAATCAGGAAAGCGATGCCCATATATAGCACATAGATACACCATAACTGCTGGATCAGGGTTGCTGTTCACTAGTGTCAGTTTTGAAACAAGGTATATAGATGATAAGCATATTTGTCTTTGGGTTGGAGGCAAGGAATCCCAGATGAGATGTTTAAGTGAAGAACATTGTTTCATGAAACTAATAAAAAATGGGGAAATTGTAGAGCAATGTGCAGGAAGATAAGTCCGGCACCCACATTCTGATGCACTAATACCCCCCAAGAAGAATGTTCTCAAATTCAACTATTCCACTCCCCCAATATCAGTAACTCCCCAAGAGGAGATCCCCATTCAGAGTCCCTATGCTCAGAGAGATGAAATTCCCACAATAGAAATTCCAGTGATAGAAGAAATCCCAGTTTCTTTCCCTCTGGAAGGACTGAGGTTACACACTCTACCAAGACTGCAGGCCCTGTGTCCTTCATGAATGACATGGTTTGACCAAAACATAATATGGTGGGACCCGATAGGAGGAAACTTCACATAGGAGATGGAAGGAGGTGTAGACATGATGGTTTGCAATCTGGGGGGGGGATGATTTCTTTGGACCTCAAGCAGTGATAGTGGGTGATGGCTGGCAGATAGAAACACATATGCTGAGAGGCATACCAAGGTATACGTGTGGAGTTTCTGTGTGAATGCATATCAGGAGATTGTTGCCCACAGTATTACTATTGAGGAGATAAGGGAAAGGTTTGGGAAATATACTGTTTTGTGTGCTGTTTTATACTGTTGTTTTAAGTGGTTTTAATTGTACTGTATATTGTATTAATTGTTGGAACCCACCCTGAACTTGTTTGTGGGGAAGATGGGATACAAGTCCAAAATAAATAAATAAATATACCACTCCCAAAAATGGATCTAATTTTGCTGTCCTAAAAATTAATCGTTTTGCATTTATGGTCACAGGCTACACAGGCTATGTCCCTCACGGGATTCAATGGGTCTCAAATGTCAGAGGAATGGCAATTCCAGAATAGCACTCTGCTGACACCATCTAGTGCACAATTTGTTGTTATGGGAAATTGCCAACAGAGACGTAGATAACAGAAACAAATCAAATTGGAGAATGGAGCCCCACAGAATGACACAGTTGGAAGAGAGCAAATGTGATCTTAAACAATTAGAACACAGTTTTCCGATATCAATACCATCACCAGTTCCAATCAGTACCTGCAGAAACCAACATTTATCAGGTACACCAGCCAAGAAACTCCATCCAATTTGAAATCCTAGCAGAAGGAAATGAATGAAACTTCTAAAGCATTCTTTGATTGGATCACATGTGGTAAAGGGGGGATCATAAGGAGCAGGTGATATTGGCTCAAATCTGTTCTCTGAAGGAGGTCAGATTGTACCTTATGGGCCAAAAGGTATCACAAGCAGTCCTAGTATGTGCCCTGTATGTTATTACTAGTCATGAAGGGTGGAAACAATGGTTGCATTTGTGGTATGCAGCCCAACTAGCAAGGAGTTGAACTGCTAGAGGTTGGGGAGCACTGAGAGCATCAGGTCTGGCTACTGGAGTCTGGACTGAATGAGTATCAAGGTACTCGAAAACAAAATTAGTTATACCACCTCAGGCATACCAAAGATGGGAAATCCAATCATGTCATACTTAGCACAATTGGGGGCAGGACAAAAAAAAATAGCCAGCATCCTGCTTTTTTTGACAGAAGATAGAACACAGAGATGAGCAGGCCATAGTAGATGGGACAGCAGCACTACAGGCTGCTGATAGTGCACTAACCCTAGCTTGTACTCAAGCCCATGATCTCAGTGAGCAAATTGTGATGCAAAGTATTCCAGAAGGGTTGTTGGAAAATTTACCTATAGAGATCAAACATTTTGTCTGGAACAATGTAACTCAAGGGGAAAGACAACATGCTGAGTGGTGAAAAATGGTGAATTTCTCATACAACCTTCTCCAATCCAGAGTAACTGCCTTCATCCTTACAATGCATCAAACTGAACACTATGATATGTATCCTGTTATGACTTTGGGAAGGCAAATGTCTGAGGACCTAATAATGTATGACATTGACCATCATTCCTGGGCATATCAGAAACAGAAAAGAAAAATGGCACACGAAGATATTCATTCGAAGTAATATCTGAATGGGGAAACTCTGCTGATTACACAGGGAAGAAAGGTGTGTGAATGCAAACCACTGTTCATTGATACACACA
Source organism: Gekko gecko (assembly GCA_029375565.1). Classification (NCBI taxonomy): domain Eukaryota; kingdom Metazoa; phylum Chordata; class Lepidosauria; order Squamata; family Gekkonidae; genus Gekko; species Gekko gecko. The sequence continues at coordinate 55,046,465 of JAPDNY010000003.1, read as the reverse complement.
GATAATTTGAAGTTGTTTTATGTACCAACACAGATAGACAGGTGTTTTTGCTAAGTAACTCAAGTAGAAGGCTGTGACTTTAAGTATAATGTTCCTCAGTGGACAGTGGAATTAATGAAATGGAAACCTCAGCTGATTGATCATATTAAACCCATAACTCTAGGAATGGACATGGAAATGTTGAAAAAATTAGTAAGTCATCCAGAATTACAGAAGCAGTTAGAAAATTTGAAGAGAACAGGAGAGAAAGATTGTAGACATTGCAGAAACTATTGAGTAGCTGGGAGGAGCATTCTATAATCTCAGTCCATCTGCCTCATCCCATTAGTATTATTCCCATTGTCCAGGCTCTCCTCCTCCTCTTTACAATTGCAGTGATCATCTTCTGTCAAAAAAAAGCAGGATGCTGGCTGTTTTTTTGTCCTGCCCCCAATTTGCTAAGTACGACGTGATTGGATTTCCCATCTTTGGTATGTCTGAGGTGGTATAACTAGTTTTGTTTGCTAGTACTTTGATACTCATTGGGTCCACAAACCTAGCAGGTTTGATCAGTATGTGGAAGTTCATACTCGATAAAAAGGATTTTATCTTGTATGGGGGGTGGGGGTTCTGTTAGACTAAGAAAGACCTGAACCAAAGAAAAGCCATTTCCCTCCTAAAAGTAGGCCTGAAAAAGAGGCAAGTGAAATTTTCCATTTGTATGAAAAAAGAAACAAAAATAACAAAATTACAACTGAACTCCAAACAAAGACCTGTCCCCCTGGAGAAAATGGGTGGACTCTGTGGCATTATATCCAACTGAGGTCTCTCCCCTCCCCAAAATCTGCAGTCCTCAGATTTCACCACAGAATCTCCAGGAATTTCCCAATCTGGATCGGGCAATCCTAGTTCCAAGCCTGGCTCCAAATCCCATGCTATTTAGCCATTCATACTGGAGGAAGAGGGGGCTGCGGTGGCTCAAGTGGTTAAGACGCTGAACTGCAGGCTGTGGAAGGTCAGTAGTTCAGCAGTTCAAGACCCGGGTGCCACAAGACAGAGTGAGCTCCTGTCTCTAGTTCCAGCTCCTGCCAACCTAGCAGTTTGAAAGCAAGAAATTGCAAGTAGATAAATAGGTACCACTTCGGTGGGAAAGTAACAGCGTTCTGTGCACCTTGATGTTTAGTCATGCCGGCCACATGACCACAGAAACGTCTTCGGACAGCACTGGCTCTTCGGCTTTGAAACGGAGATGAGCACTGCAACCCTAGAGTCGGATTCGACTGGCTTTCGAGCAAGGGAACCTTTACCTTTACCTTACTGGAGGAAGAGTTCTCCCCAATCCCAGATCCAGTTCTGCTTTTTGCTTCCTCCCCTCCCCTCTCTGGCTATCATAGAATCATAGACTGTTAGAGTTGGAAGGGACCTTGCAGGTCTTCTAGTCCAATCCCCTGCACTCTGCAGAACATAGCCAAAAGATAGCCTTACATACCTACAACATACCCAAAAGATGGTTGTCCAGCCTCTGCTTGAAAACATCCAGGGAAGGAGCATCCACCACCTCCTGAGGCAGACTGTTCCACTGCTCAACCACCCTTACAGTTAGGAAGTTTCTCCTGCTATCTAGCCGATAACGACTCCCTTGTAATTTCCATCCATTAGATCTTGTCTTGCAATCCGGAGCAAGAGAGAATAGATCTGCTCCATCTTTTACATGACAGCCCTGCAAATACTTGAAGACTGCAATCATGTCCCCTCTAAGCCTTCTCTTTCCCAAGCTAAACATACCCAACTCTTTCAGCCTTTCCTCATAAGACTTAGATTCAAACCCTCTCACTATCCTGGTTGCCCTCTTCTGGATACGCTCGAGCTTGTCAACATCCTTCCTAAAGTGTGGTGCCCAAAACTGGACACAGTACTCCAGGTGAGGCCTGACCATAGCAAAATAGAGTGGAACTACCACCTCCCGTGATCTGGACACAATGCTTCCATCAATGCATCCTAAGATTGCATTAGCTTTCTTCACAGCCACATTGCACTGCAGGCTCATGTTGAGCTTGTGATCAACCAGAATGCCTAGATCCCTTTCACATGTGCTGCTGTCAAGCCAAGTCCCTCCCGTTCTATATCTGTGCCTTTGATTTTTTGTGCCCAGGTGTAGGACTTTGCACTTATCTCTATTGAAATTCATTTGCCTCAGCCCACTGTTCCAGCCTATCTAGATCATTTTGAATCCTTTTTTTTTTTTAAATACAATTTTTATTGGATATTTTCCACACGTTCATACAACTTAAACAAGTAAATACATATCCCTTCCGTTATTCTCCCTCCCCCCTCCAAACAATGCTTCCCGCAGTGCTCCAACCCCATTAATATCTCCCTTATTCAGTTACATTAACTACTAATTTTACTTTCTTTACTAATGGTAACAATTTAAGAATCTAATCACTTTAAAGTTTCCCCTTAATAACTATCAAAACAAATCAAACCATGTTTAACATCCCAACTTTTCCGCAAATATTCTTGAAAGTCTTTCCATTCTTCAAAAAAGTTTTCATCTTCCTCGTTGTTTAATTTTCTTGTTAGCTTGTCCATTTCTGCCATAAACAGCATCTTCTTAATCCATTCCCATGTTTCCGGTATTTTTTCTTGCTTCCAAAATTGTGCAAAAGTCATTCTAGCAGTTGTCACCAAGTACCATAGCAATGTTCTCTTGGTTACACTTATTTCTTCCATCTTAAGACCTAACAGTAACATCTGTGGGTCTTTCTTAAAAGTACATTTCAAATTTATTTGTATCTCATTGTGGATCTCAGTCCAATATCTTGCTGCTTTATCACAAGTCCACCACATATGATAAAATGACCCTTCTTTTTTCTTACACTTCCAACATTTGTTAGACATGCTATCATTTATAATAGCAATTTTTTTGGGGGTCATATACCATCTATACATCATTTTATAGCAGTTTTCTTTCACATTTATACAAGTTGAAATTTTCATTGACTTTTTCCACAAATATTCCCATGATGCCATAGTTATTTCATTATTTATATTTACAGCCCACTTTATCATTTGCTCTTTTACTGTTTCATCCTCAGTATACCATTTCAGTAAAACCTTATACAATTTTGAAATCATTTTTTTACACTTTTCAGCCCATACAATTTCAATTTCATTATTATTTTCTCTAAAACCATGTTCTCTTTTATCGGTCTTAAATAAATCATGGATCTGTGTATACTTCAACCAATCATAATCAAATTCAACATCATTTCTATCTTTTAAGACAAAGTTTTTCCCTTCTAATTTTAAAAGCCTTTTATAAGGTAACCAATCTAAACCTTGATTCCTTGAATATGGATTAATCACTTCTGCCGGCACTATCCAAAGTGGTCGTTCTTCCGAGAAGAATTTTTTGTATCTCATCCATGTCTCGAACAGTGATCGTCTTATAAAATGGTGTTTAAAAAATTTATCCATTTTTGATTTTCCATACCATAGATATGCATGCCATCCAAACTTATTGTCGTGACCTTCCAAAGCCAACAACTTCATATTTTCAAGATTAATCCACTGCTCTAACCATGTTAAACAGATTCGGTAATTGTAATCCTCCTCTTTCTTTTGCATCACATAAAATTTTCATTTTAATCCTTGGTTTTCTTCCTGCCCATACAAACTTCGATATTTCTTTCTGCCATGTATCCAATATTTTACTTTGTTTTAATATTGGAATAGTCTGAAATAGAAACATCAAACGAGGCAAAATGTTCATTTTTACAGTTGCAATTCTTCCCAATAATGATAAATTCAAGGTATCCCATTTTTTAATGTCTTGCTGGATCTTATACCAAACTTTTTCATAATTATTTTTAAACAAGTCAATATTTTTCATAGTCAATTCAATTCCTAGATATTTGGTCTTTGTTACTACTTCACATTGAATTTTCTCCTGAAGTTCAATTTGTCTCTGTTTCGTCATATTTTTACACATCACCTTCGTCTTATTTTTATTAACATAAAACCCAGCAATTGTTCCAAATTCTTCAATTTTTTTCATCAGTTGTGGTATATTCTCAATTGGATCTTGAATCATAAACATTACATCATCTGCAAACGCTCTATATTTGTACGTAAAGCCTTTTAGTGTAAGTCCTTTAATATTGTTGTCTTTTCTTATCTCTGCCAGTAATATTTCCAATATCCAGATAAACAATAACGGAGACAATGGGCAGCCTTGACGTGTTCCCTTTTGAACTTTAAAAAATTCTGTTTTCTCTTTATTTATATTCAAAGCTGCTTTTTGCTCTGAATATATTGCCCCAATCATATTTAGAAAAAACTGTCCTATATCCAATTTTTCGATTAGATCATTTTGAATCCTGATGCTGTCTTCTTCAGAATTAGCAATCCCAACCAGCTTTGTGTCATCTGAAAACTTGATAAGCATCCCCTCTATGTCTTCCTCCAGGTCATTTATAAAAACATTGAACAACACCAGGCCCAGGACCGAGCCCTGTGGCACTCCACTCGAGACTTCCCTCCATGTAGCTGCAGAGCCATTTACGAGCACTCATTGGGCACGATTTTTCAACCAACCATGAATCCATCCAATGGTTGCTCCATCCAGACCACACTTAACCAGCTTATCCTCAAGAATATCATGATAAACTTTATCAAATGCTTTACTGAAATCTAGATACACTATATCCACAGCATTGCCAGAGTCAACCATTTTAGTAACTCTGTCAAAAAAGGAGATAAGGTTGGTCTGGCATGACTTATTCTTGATAAACCCATGCTGGCTACTACCAATTAACTCATTCTGTTCAAGGTGCTCACAGACAGAGCGTCTGATAATCTGTTCCAGAATTTTTCCAAGTATTGATGTCAAACTGACAGGCCTGTAATTTCCCAGGTCCATCTTTTTTCCCTTCTTGAAGATCGGGACAACATTCGCTCTTCTCCAGTCTTCTGGCTCAACACCAGTACTCCAATACAATTTGTTATTAAAACTCATCCCAAGCAAACCTTTAAAGTATCAATTTGCATGGGATAAGGATTGTAGTATTAACACTAATGATTCTCAATGGGTAAAAATACAGAAATCTCCACCATACCATTCTAAATCTTTTAAAATACAACTTTTGGCACATAAACTACTGACCTGTTGGTACACAGCACCTTCTTGGTTATATTGTGTAAATATCCAGATTTCTCCCAAATGCTGGAAAGGTTATGGTGAGCTAGGGACACTAATACATTGTCAGTGGAAATGTAAATTTATTGATGAATTTTTGGTGTGTTTGATTCGTAAATCAAGCTAATCACTGGATAGCAGGTTCCCAAAAAAACTGAAGTTATCTTACTCAACTTATGGGATAACCCAGAGATCCCGAAACTTAGACAAGAACTAATTATGATTTTCTTTATGGAAGCAAAATGGTTAATTGCAACCAAATCAAAAACTTCAAACTCTCCATCTATTGATGAAAGGTATGCTAAAATTTGGGAAATTTTCCTGATGAATAAGATAGCTGACTCTGTCCCACTTACAGACACATCCTGGTCTTTCAAATTTGATCAACAAATGGATTCCATTTTTAGAATACACAGCAGATGACATGGTTTCCATACATTACTTTGCCAATCAACAATATTATGGTGTTATGACCCTTCCCACAAGTGGGCTTAGGGCAGTTCATAACAAAATTCAACAGAATAAAGCATGTTAAAAACAGTCAAGCAATAATCTGATTTAAAACTTCAGTAGCATAACCACAAGATGGTAAAAAGTATTGTAGAAGTTCCCAGGGGACACTATTTAATGTATACAGAGCTGGCCCCAGGTTTTTTTGCACACTAGGTGCCCCCTCATTCTGGCACCCCCCCCCATGCACCCACCAATTTTCTGCCCCACACCCCCTCCGCAAGCACCAGTGGTCTGGTTTCAGGGGAACAACAAAGGCGGGGGTGGGGACAGGGGGGTGCTCCTGCTGCAATCCCTCCTGGCTAGAACCGTGGGATGGGGCTGCTTGTATGATGGCCCTGGAGCAGGAGTGGGCCAGAGCAAGTTCTACCTGCCTGGGGCAGCTGTTGGGAGGGGAGAGGTGGCTGCATGTGACACATGGCCCAGCAGGCTGCTGAGCCCCTTTCCTCCCCCCCATGGGACATCTCCATGTGTGCACCTCCTCTCCCCTCATCCCTGGAGGCCCAAAAAGGCATCCCTGCCAGTGGCAAAGGCCACCTCCCTTGCTGGAAGACCTGCCACTGCAATGTAGGAATAGCAGCCTGACATTCGCACCTAGCTCTCGCTCAGCTGGATTCTGCAGGAGGGGAAGGTGGGGCGGTAGGCAGACCACAGAGGCACCCTTGTCAAGCCGGCACCCATAGGCAGCTGTCTAAATTTTGTCAATGACGGGCTGGCCCTGAATGTATATTTTGTAGCTGCCCACAGATTTCTACATGGAGTTAGTCCAAACCTGGATAAACAAAGGAGAAAATAAGTGGGAAATTTAGATGAGCAAATTTTGCTGATACACAAGTGTTCATACTTTGATCTATCAACATGAATCAAATGTTCCTCAGTGATGTTATAAACAGAGTGGTTCCTGGAAGTAATGTTAATATCTCTTCTAAAATGCAGTAGAGGTGTCTAAAGGTTGTCAAGAGATCAGTGGTGTTTGCAATCAGGTTAAGTATGTAACGGGAACCACAATTACATATCATAGATTTAAAACACCCAGTCATCTACAGCTTGTTGAATGAGTATTTGATTATGGCATCTATAGGAGCTCCCTTCAGAATGTTAGACAGCATAGTTTATGTAACCATTTGTTCTGATTAAATGTCTTTTCTTCCCTTTCACGCATGCTGTGATCACTTTCCATGTTCAAAGATGAGTCTTCTAATGAATTTTAAACTTATTAGGCTGAGTATGTGTGGAACCTGAATGCTAAGAGCAGGACTGCACCTTTAGGCAAAGCCTTAAGCTAACAAAAGTGTTATGACTCCTAAATATGGCATGAAATCACTGTGTCTCCCATGCGTCCTTGTGACTTAGAGGATGATTATATTTTTCTGGCACATGCCAGCAACTGATGAATAACCCAAATATCTGGTACGTAGGCCTCCAAATGTGAGGAGGGATGCTAAAGGATTTTCAAGTGCTTTGTTCACTTGTTCCAGAGCACACCACATGCTAAAAGGTATATGAAGATATGCTTGGACTTGTAAACTGCACATGCTGGGACATGTAAACTGAGAGTCCTTATTTAAAAAGACATTTCACTTTAGTGAGTCAAGTAATGGTATCTCATTCATTAAGATAAAGGGGAAAAGTATAATGGAAAGGAAATTAAGAAGAGAGAACATTGTCAACACTGGGATCTCTGTGTTGCAGAGAAGTATAGATTATTTTCAATGTATTATACCTATTTTAATTCCCAAATCCTCACTAAGATTTCAGGTGTTCCCTGGAAAAATTAAACTTGATGTTATCTATTTTCCTTAAATTGTGTCTTTGCACCAAATTTATCCCTCCAAATGTACCAATGTTTCATCATAATATGTGTATCAGTAAAACAGTATTATACATAACTAGGAATAAGGCCTGTTGTGGAAATAAATAAAACGGGCTCTAGAAAGAGGTTCTGGGAGAGTGCCAGGGCCTTGGGCACTCAGCGTCAATTTGCTGTGGTGACCTCCTCAAACTCCACCCTCTCCAGGCTCCACCCATGAAATCCTCAGGAATTTCCCAACCTGGAGTTGGCAACCCCATCCCCTTCTCAGCTAACCATCAACCTACCATTATCTGCCCCTCTAATTGCAGCTGACTTCTGCCCTCCCTCCTGGAGATCAGTTGTAATTTTGGCAACCCTATCTCCTTCCCAGCCAAGCATCAACCTGCCATTATCTGCCTTGGAGGTTGTGGGCTCAGGATAGGATCTCTCCTTGGACTGGCCTCTGGCTCTACTTCAGCCTCTCTCTCTTGCTCAAGAGAGCAGGGAAACTCTCTCTACCCCTCATCTGGAGATTGGCAACAATGGTTCCCCAGGAGGAAATGGCTGGTTGGGAGGGAGGAGCCTATGGCACTGTACCTGTCTGAGGTCCCACCCCTCCTGAAACCTCACCCTCTCCAGGCTCCACCCTTCGAATCTCCAGGAATTTCCCAACCTGGAGTTGGCAACCCTATCTCCTTCCCAGCCAAGCATCAACCTGCCATTATCTGCCTTGGAGGTTGTGGGCTCAGGATAGGATCTCTCCTTGGACTGGCCTCTGGCTCTACTTCAGCCTCTCTCTCTTGCTCAAGAGAGCAGGGAAACTTCCATTCATTCCCCAGTCCAGCTGACTGTGGAGTGGCTGAATTTCTGCTGCCTCCCAGGGCCCCCACCCACATCTCTGGCTTGTGGCCTGGTCAGCACAGGCAGCAGGAGCCTTTCCTAACCTCCTGTAGAATGAAGACTGCCTCCTCCCTGGATGGGCTGGAGTCTATATTGATGCTGCCCTGCCCCTTGGGACTGTCCCTCTTTTCCCACACTTTTTGGCCTTGGGGCAGCTGGGAACTGTAGGCAGCAAATGAGAAAGCCTCATTCAATCCAGTGAGTGATACCCCTGCAGGCCCCTCTCTGGAACTACAGCTCAATTAAACCTTATGGTGGAACATTTTAAACAAACAACCACATGGCAGCCATCTTACAAACACAGGTAACTGCCATTTTGTTACACCTACCAACAGCCACTGAGGGAATAGTGAGTCCCACACAGGAGGCAAGCAGGAGAAGCGTCTTCATCAAAAGAGAGAGCAGTTTGCCAGTAATTCTGACAGGGCACAGTGGCTGAAGGGGGAGTGGGCGGGGAAGAGGAGCAGACCCAGCACCCGGCCAATGGCATGCAAGTACTCTTGAGTGGCAGCTGACAGGCCAATGGCTGAGGGAGCACATTGCACAGCCAATGGGAGAGCTGCAAAGTGCCACCCCAAAACACAATTATTATATAGAGAGATGACTTGGATATACACTAGCAGTTTTAAAGGCACTAGTCTTTGTGCCAACATAATGCAGTTTTCTTGACTACTTCCTCCTGTGGCAGGTGGAAGTCCAATATGCTCTCTGAAATCCTGTTTCTGGATTTCTTTACCTCAGGACAGTATTTTGGGGGGCATTTTGTGCTATCATGGGAGGAGGTGGGGAGAAATCAAACTCTGGTTGCAATGATTTCCCTCCCAGCCATACCACATGGCATTTATAGATGTAGGTCCCGTGATTCTCAGCATGTCAGTTTTGGATAGTCAAAGGCAATCTTTCCTTTTTCACTAGCAGAAAAATTGGCTGGAAAAAAAATCCAGTATGTGTAAATGTGACATAGATAAAAGGGAAAGGTTTCCTTGCTCGAAATCCAGTTGAATCGGACTCTAGGGGTGCGATGCTCATCTCCGTTTCCAAGCTGAAGAGCCAGTGCTATCCAAAGATGTTTCTGTGGTCATGTGGCTGGGATGACTAGATGCCGAGGCACATGGAACACTGTGACCAAAGTGGTTCCTATTTATCTACTTGCAATTTCTTGCTTTCGAACTGCTAGGTTGGCAGGAGCTGGGACCAGAGACGGGAGCTCACTCCATCATGCGGCACTTGGGTCTTGAACTGCTGAACTACTGACCTTCCAGTCTGCAGTTCAGCATCTTAACCACTTGAGCCACCACAGCCCATCCCAAAATGAAATGTGACATACCATACATAAAAATGTTAATTTTACATTAATGGCACTTCAGTACAAACCCAGTGGTGTTCGGTCTCATCTGTAAGGAATGTGGTTGCCTCTTCTGTGAATAGAATATGATAATAATTCATAGGATTGTGTACATAAATTTTATGTAGGTTAGGTTAATTAATTTTTTCTTCAGATGTTCTCTTGCTATGTCACACAATCAGGGATGTTACTTTAATCGGGTGTTATTTAACATTGGTTTCAATGGCAAACACATTCCCACTTGCATCTTTGCCTTCCTGCAGTTGAATTGAGATGAAATTCTCAAGGATTGTACCTTCATCCAGAGACACTGAAAGCAAATCATCATATGAATTGTAACCCTCTACCCAAAACCATCCAGAACTAGCCTAGTAAGTTGGGTTTCAGAAGGGTTTTCATTTTCACTATACAGGTGTCCAGTAGCATCCTAAATATTAACAAAAATTATTAATTCCTTAAGGTGCTACTGGATCTCTGTTTAATTTTGCTACAACAGATAAAAAGTTACTTTCCCTTTTGAGTTTAAGAACTATGATGATAATGGCTGGGGTTTTGATTAGTTATCATATGGATGCACATTACTTTTTAACTAAGAATATTTGGGGAGCCACTCAATTTTCATACTTTCTGCTTCATATAAAGGTGATTTAACTCTGCCTCAAACTCTGCAATTATGAATATTTCTTTTTAACCAGTTAAAAATCGTATTTTATTCATAGTATAAACAATGTGCTAGTGCATTGTGTGGAAGACAATTCTTCTGTGCCTAATTACTAGTCACTATTTTTAAAAAGTTCAGCTTGCAGGCTTTTCAATGGAAGAAATACTGAGTAAAGCATTTTTACCACTCATTACTATAGTTTTTTCCTGTCTAAATATACTATTTTCAGTTATCACATTCATTTTGGGTTTTTTTCCCCTGAACCTTCCAATAATAAAGATAAAGGAACAGAAAAATATTGGCATGTCCAAATTATCTCAGCAGAATGGTGGGTAGAGCAGAGCAAACAATTCACACTGAATAATTTATTGGACAAATCTAGCCTCCTTTTCTGCTCACATTCAGGGTTTTCCTGAATGTATTCACTATTCTTATTTGTGCAGCACAATGTTGTTTCTTGATTTGCTTGCTTTAATTTATCTTAATATTTCCTTAACAGTGATCAATGTTTAGTATTTGGTTTATGCATAGCTGATTACCTCAACTACATCTGAGCCAATGAAAGGGAACAACACAGGTATAGTACCAAGGCAGTGAGGACTGGGGACAATGGGGCTAATTAGTCAGGTATCCCATGGGGCTTTGGATCATGCCATTATGGTGTTCTTAGAGATACAGGAGCTCTAATACCCGTGGAGAATTATTTGGCACATTTCTTTCTCTTCACTCGCTAACAAAGCTTTATGGAAACATGATGGCTGCAGGGGTTGTATTATATTCAGCACATGTTTTCCAATCCTCCCAGTGTTAAGGAGTGCTTATATTGTCTCTGACCTCCCATTGTCTTTTCCTTCCATATTCATTTATATTTTTATCCATGGTGTTGCTTCTTTATAGGAGTGAGAATGGGGGAAAAAAACATTTTGAGGCAGATTCAGGTCCATTGGACCTCAAAAATATTGATATTTTCTGATATCCCCAAATTCCAATATTGGTATGGTATTGAGAATTGGGTAAATATTCAGGAAATCAGGATTTATTTGGCTCCATTATACCCTATGGGGACCTTAGGGTATATTGAAAAATTGATTTGGGGGGTATCTGAGGCTGTGAGAGGCCTGTTTGAGGCAGAGGCACCAAATTTGCAACATAGCTACTGTTACTTCTTCTCAATCCCCCAAATTTAAAAAGATTGGACTAGGGGATCCAATTCTATAGGTCCTCAAAGAAGGTGCCCCCATCCTCCATTGCTTTCAATGGAGGGAGGGAAAGACATATAAAGATACTGTGGTCTCTTTGAATGCCTTCTGAGTTCACTCACTGAGTTCACTCGCTGAGTTCTTAAATGCCTTCTCCTAGCTGTGCCACCACTGTGGCACAACTCAGCAAGTGAACTCAGAAGGCATTTAATGAGACTCTGGTCTCTTTAAATGCCTTCTCCAAGATGCACCTAAATAAAAGCTAAATAATATCCCTAATCTGTATTCGGCTTAAAAATACCCAAATAATACTAGTAAGGTGTTTTTTTTTTTTTGGGGGGGGGTCTGGCTCAGATAAACCAAATGCATACCCCTACTTCTTCACTTGTTGCTGATCTCATTGATGATAGATTCCTTTCTGTTTTGTATTTCTGTTGTGTGCTTTTTATTATACACAGTTTATCTGATATTTTAAACACACAGTGTCAAAGAAACAACAATGAAAAAATGTGTACATTTTCAGAAAAACAAAAATGGCATGAAAACAAGTTTTAGTTTGCACGAGGGAGAAATGAAACTGAAACAGGGATTTTTCATGTCAAAACTGAGGATATGACAAATTCTAAATCATCCATTTGTTTGAAGTACTGTGTGTGCTAATCCTTGGGTGATCTATGGCCTTCAAAATATACAGGTTCTAAGACTTCCTACTCAGGGTAACTTACAATAATAATAATAGTTTTACACATACAAAATAAAATGGAGGGCTTTTAAAAAGTGACAGCCTTTTAAAGCCAGTTTCTACAGTTTCCATTGAATCATATTCAAGGTATTCATTATGAGCAATGTAAATAAAAAAGTTATTTTCCTAAAATGCTATAAATATCATAATATTTTCTGGGAATAAATAACTGGAAAATCATAGGAGTTACATCATAGTCTTGACACTTTCAACTAAACACAGCCTTGTACACCTTTACTATTCAACTGAAAAAAAAAACACATTCCTATATGAAAAGATAGTCAAACTATGAATATTTTAAATACAGTAAATAAGTGATGGTTCCATCTGGCAGCACTTAAGACACCTTTCCCATGGCACCAGTCCAGTGAGGGGAAACACAACATTTATATGCTGTTTATAATGTGAATTTGTCTCCTCAGTTGGTTTGGGATGAATCTGATCCATGTGGTAAGTACAAACTAAGTAGCTTCAGAGTGGATATGCTGCCCTGTGTAAGTATTACACAGCAACCTCTGTGTGGGAAAAGTGGCATCTGAATTAGCTCTTGGGCATTCTGAATGTGATCAGATTTTTACTGCATAGAAATAGCTTTGCTCAGATTAGAGTTCTTTGCTTCTTTCTGAATACGTTGCATAGGAAATATAGGAAAGTCCAGGAGTTGTTTTCACTAGCTAAGTAGTATGAATACTGTAATCTACTTCAAGCTGTAATATAGCAACATAAATTTAATCAATTTTAATCAATATGCAGAAATGACAACTCTCATTTAGATTGCTTGACTCTGTGAAACACATATGATGCCCTTTGTCAGGAGTGACATGGTGCAATTTCACACCACTAGGACTGAATTTAAATGATAAGTGTAGTTGAGCTCTTGGGTATTTCCCATGCAATCACAAAGAAGACTCAAGAAATTAGTCATACCTATATGATTGCTTCATTTGAACAGAACCTTCAGCCATCTTGCCACTGAAAAAGTAGTTTTTGTGCAGATGTGGCTGAATGTCAAAGGCACCTATCATGGATTAGCTGGCATAGTAGAATGCTTTTTATTTGAATGTGCTATGTATCAAGTGATATTTAGTCTACAATTAATTAAAGAATTAGGTTAAAATAACTCAGCAATTTTAAGCATACTCTTTGTTGGACTGTGGATATTCCATCTCCAGTTAGATCTGTAAAGTATCACTGTTTATCACTTGTTGCATTCTGTACTTTTCCCACAGTTTTGCAGCATCAAATGTTCCATTACACATCCTTCCAATGATCTACTGTGATCTTTTGTGAACTTTGCATAGGTTCATACATGATGCACTTCTCAGTAAGTATTTTATATATTTTATATATGGTACAATCTAAACTTCTATAGTAATTCCATAATGATAATGTATATACAAATGCATATCCCATTTCAAAAATCTGAGACATGCCAACAGCAAATAGGTGGAGAAAGACTCATGCGGTTCTGTTTTGCATTACCAACAAATTAGATGAGAATTGTGAGGGGAATTCCTGTCTGGGACAAATTTGGAAGTATCTTAGCCCTGTGAATAAGATACTAAAGTAATTTTTGTTGGCACCAAATAATGTCTAAAGACCCTTCAGGCTGTATTACAGAGTAATAGAAAAACTGTAGGAAAAAAATATCTTTTCACAGTCTAATAGTTACATTAGTAATACCATGGCTTAACATTAAGCTGGGTATCAGTTTTCATTCTGTAAAAGCTACCATTTTCAGTCTTTCAAACTTTTACAAACAATGAAAGACATCTATCAATAGTCATGATAGTTATTCATCCTCTAATGCATCAGGATATTTCTCAGGATATGAGAGCCAGCATGGTGTAGTAGTTAAAGCATAGGACTAGGATCGGGGAAACCCAGGTTTGAATTCCCATGCTACCATAGAAACTTGCTGGATGACCTTGGACCAGTCATACACTCGCAGCCTAACCTACCTGAAGGGGTGGTTGTGCAGATAAAAGAAGTATTGGGGGGGGGGTGCATGCCATCAAAATGACAGCTCCCCCTCCCCTCCCCCACCAGTCGCTCTTAACACCTGCCACCCTTTCCCCATTCCCCTTCCCCCCAGAGGTAGGTATATGACCCCTCAATGAACTTGTCTTGGTGTTCTGCAGCCAATAGGAGAGCCCCTGTTGCTGTCCAAATGTGCCAATGGGTAAGGGGCCTGCTCTTTAAATGGGAGATGGTACTCTGTGCAAGCATGCAGCATGCCTTCTGCTGCTGCTGCTGGGTCTTTTGTGACATGGAGAACACCCCCTTAAATGCTCTCATAATGGAGGGACGCTGAGAGGCACTCTTTAAACCCTGCAAACTGGAGATGGGAGAAGAACCTGTGTACAAAGAAATGGGGCCTGAGCCTGAATCGCTGAAAGAATCACTAATGTACTGCGTTCAACTCTTCCTTCCTGAGGCAAGTATAAAGAGAAGAGGAGGTGGGAGGAGATCGGCAGAGGATATGTAACTGAGGTTGTATTTCTTTGTAGTTAGATGATGTGGACCGGCCAGTATTTGAAAATATAGTTGAAACAGCGCACATGGAGGTGAATCCAAAATGCTGCAAGTACTGCAAACTTGTAGCTTTTTGTGAGAAGTCAAGTAGTGGTTATGATGGTACTAGCACCACTGGACATTCAAGAACAGGCGACGGTGCTGAGAAGGAATCAGAGAACAAAGACCCCAAGAAGCCCCCTGGAGAAGCTGTGCCCAAAAACATGGAGGAGGAGACCTCAAGGAACCAGGAAGCAGAAACAGAGGCATATGTAAGTAGTGAGAAAAGGGAAAAATGGAGAAGAAAGTATAGACAGGTCAACTAATGATATTCCTACCTCTTTTTTGCAGGCAGAAAAGGAGGAGGATGAGGGATCAGAGAGCAAAGCCACTGATTTAGAGAATCTGATTGTGTTGAGTGGTGTGCTATCCCTGGTATTGCTCAAATGATTAAGAAAGCAAGATGCTAATCCCAAAAAAACCTTTTGGGGCTGCGAATAACAAATCCCCCCATGAGGGAATTCCCACAGAGAAGAAGAGATTGAATTTATACTCCGCTCTTCACTTGGAGTCTCAGAGCAGCTTACAAACTCTTTTTCCAATTTACGATGTTAATGTTAATTGCTGCTAAATGTGTTATTACTACACATCAATTCCATCGCTGCAAGAATGGTTCATAAAATTGTAGGACCTATTTATTCTGGACAAGATTACAAATAATTTAGATAAGTCTAGAGGTTCCTCAAATCAGCCCAGTCTTCTAGAGAAATGGTACCCCTTGTTACACAAATGATGGGCAAGCATCTCAGATTGTTGTTATGTACTGGGCAAGAATCAAATCTCTCTTCTCTGCTCACATTGAATGAACTGTAATTATTCCTTTTCATGCTATCATGTAGAAGATGGAGTGGATCTATTCTCTCTTGCTCCGGATTGCAAGACTAGATCTAATGGGTGGAAATTACAAGGGAGTCATTACCGGCTTAATATCAGGAGAAACTTCCTGACTGTAAGAGTGGTTGAGCAGTGGAACAGACTGCCTTGGGAGGTGGTGGATGCTCCTTCGCTGGATGTTTTCAAGAGGAGACTGGACAACCATCTTTTGGGTATGTTGTAGGTATGTAGGGGTTTCGGCTGTGTTCCTGCAGAGTGCAGGGGGTTGGACTAGATGGCCTGCAAGGTCCCTTCCAACTCTAACATTCTATGATTCTATGATTCTATACCTTCCAGTCCTCAGGAATGGAGGCAGATTTCAATGAAAGATTACATATTTTTGTCAGGAGATCCAATAGTTCACATTTGAGTTCTTTCAGAACTCTCGGATGTATGCCATCCGGGCCTGGTGATTTATCAGTTTTTAAGTTGTCTATCAGTCATAGGACCTCCTCTCTTGTCACCTCAATCTGACGCGGGTCTTTCAACACCCCTCCCAAAATCAGTGGTTCTGGAGTGGGCAAGCACTTCTCATCTTCCACAGTGAAGACAGAGGCAAAAAATGCATTCAGCTTCTCAGCCGTTTCCCTATCACCCTTCAGTACTCCTTTTACCCCTTGGTCATCTGAGGGCCCCATTGCCTCCCTGGCTGGTTTCCTACTTCTAATGTATTTGAAGAAAGTTTTAATGTTGGCCTTTATGTTTTTTGCTATATGTTCTTCATATTCCCTTTTTGCCTGCCTGATCACAGACTTGTATTTTATTTGCCACATCCTGTGTTCCCTTTTATCAGCCTCACTGAGACTTGATCTCCACCACTTAAAGGAATCCTTCTTACCTTTTACAGCTTTCATTACTTTGTTTGTTAACTATGCAAGTTTTTTTTCTATACCTATTTGTGCCTTTCCTAACCTGCAGTATATATTTTTTCTTAGCTTCTAGGATTGTAGTTTTAAATCGTCTTCAAGCTTCCCCAATGGTTTTGACCCTTTCTACTTTTCCTTTCAGTTTCTTCCTCACATGTCCCCTCATATCAGAGAAGTTTCCCCTTTTCAAGTTAAAAGTGGTTGTGTCAGTTTTTTTGGGCAACTCCCTATTTATGATGTTGTTGTTGTTCAGTCGCACAGTCGAGTCTGACACTTCACAACCCCATGGACCACATCCCTCCTGTCTTCCCTCCAAGTGGGACCTGGAGATCTCCCACTGTTACAATTGATCTCCAGATGACAGAGATCAGTTCCCCTGGAGAAAATGGCTGCTTTGGAGGGTAGACCCTATGGCATTATACCCTGCTGAATCCTTCTGCCCCCCCAATGCTGCCCCCACCCCCAAATCTCCAGGTATTTCCCTACTTAGAGCTGGCAACCCTACTTTCCCCTCAGTGTCTATTGGTAGGCAACCAAGCTTGGTTCTGTCACCTATTTTGGCCTTTCGGAGAAAACTCATTGGGGCTAGTCCTGATAGCATTGCCAACTCCAGATGGGAAATTTCTGGAGATTTGAGGGACAGAGCCTGAAGAGGGTGAGGTCTCAGGAGGGGTGGGACCTCAGACAGGTACAATGACATAGACTCCACCCACCAAACCAGCCATTCCATCCTGGGGAACCATTGTTGCCAGTCTCCAGGACTGTTCTGCAGGAGGAGGAGATGGAAAGCTGAAGTCAGGGGACAGATAACGGTAGGTTGACAATTGGCTGGGAGGGAGATAGGGTTGCCAACTCCAGGTTGGGAAATTCTTGGAGATTTGCGGGGTGGAGCCTGGAGATGGTGAGGTTTGAGGAGGGGTGGGATCTCAGACAGGTACAATGCCATAGACTCCACCCTTCAAACCAGCCAGTCGCTCATGGGGAAACATTGTTGCCAATCTTGAGGTGAGGCTGCAGACCACTCAGAATTACAACTGCTCTTCAGGAGGGAGGGCAGAAGTCAGCTGAAGTCAGAGGGGCAGATAATGGTAGGCTGATAGTTAGCTGGGAAGGAGATGGGATTGCCAACTTTAGGTTGGGAAATTCCTGAGGATTTGAGGGGTGGAACCTGGAGAGGGTGGGGTTTGAGGAGGAGTTGGACCTCAGACAGGTAGAATGCCATAGACTCCACCCTCCAAACCAGTCATTTTGTCCTGGGTAACAATTGTTGCCAATCTCCAGGTGAGGGCTGGAGATCACTCAAAATTACAACTGCTCTTCAGGTAGCAGAGATCAGTTCCTCTGGAGAAAATGGTGGACTCTGTCATTATACCCTGCTGAGGTAGCCACAGCAAATTCACACTGTGTGCCCAAAGCCGGGGCACTCTCCCAGAGCCTCTTTCTAGAGCTCATTGTATTTATTTCCACAACGGGCCTTATTCCTAGTCAGAAATAAAGCTGACAACCATGGTTATGCATAATAAATTACTTCTTCATTCTCCCCTTACCCATATTGTACCTTCAATCAGTCCAATCCTATTTGAAATCTTTATTTATGGATTTTTACATGTTGCTGAGATTGCTCCTGTTCAAATATTACATAACCACAATAGGCTGGCACTTGAGCCAAAAATGTTGTAAAGGTCTCAAGTTAGCTCAGGTAGCAGATAGCGCTGCCCCCTCCTGCACAATAGGGTTCCAAGACAAGGAGAAACAAATTGTTGGGTGCAACCATGCTAAACTGAAGAAAATCTTGGTTCTTTTCCCCTCTAATTCTCTAACAGAACAGCCAGAATTCTTCTCCAGTCACCTTCTGTCACATAGTTTCTAAGCTTAGGTTTTGCATACATGTTACATTTGACACAGTTATCTCCGAAAATTACTCTGTTAGTCAAGGGATTCTCATGCTGACCAAATCATATAGAAACATTTATTTTGTAAAATTCTGCTTTCATGCTATGAATATTTGTTGGCTTTCATTCTTGGCATTCACATCACAGATTTGACTGCAAAATCCCATAGTATAAGTGTCATATGCATAGTTCATCACTTATTCTGGAGCACATTTTTGGTGGCATCCTTGTGAAGAAGCTCATTAGCCATCTAAGGCTGCAGTCAGACATGCCTTTAGATCTGACATAGCTGCAAGTGCCTGCTGGATCTAAAGTGCACAATCAGACATCAACATCTGGGAGTAGTCCTGCAGTCATTGGCATCCTGTGCTGCCCTGCCATGGAAATGGAGTTAAAAGACACTGGGGAAAGTCTGGCCCTCAGACTTGCCAATGGGCCATGGACAGTGTTTCCATAGTCTGATCACTCAAGCATGCTCTCGAGCCATTGGGATGGTCTTCTCATTCCATCCTGACTTGGTGCCGATTTTCCCCCCTCACTTATCAGGATGCGCATAACCACATACTCAATGGGGAACCCTCTGTGCAAAGGTTTGATTCCTTGTTTATGCACATGGGAAACAAAAGGCAAAAAAAAACCCACTTGGCCAAATGAAGCATCAGATCACACAGTGACGGGCTGAGCCCACAGCATAAAGGGATGTGTGATCGCGCAACTGCGAATCAAATTCCACCAAAGGTAATATGGGTGCTTCCCCTCCATGCCAAATGGCATGTCTGACCACAGCCTAATACTGTTATGTGATCCTACAACCTTCACATGGAGAAATCATCTCACAATGAGCAGTCCTCACAAAAATAACATGGTTGTCTGAACCCCATTAATGAAGAAACCAAATGCACCATGATGAATTAGCCTGAAGCTAGATGTACAAAGGGTAACACTTGTTAACCAAGATAGGATTCCCCCCACATGAAATGGGTTTATCATAGGATAGGAACTATATTAAGTTGCTATTTTTTCACATTCCATAAGAAATTATCAATGCTTTCCTTTGCTTCTCTGTCACCCTGAATTCATTATTATTGTATTCATGTTTCTGACCAAAGAAATTTACAAAAAGTCCCAATTCAATCAACACTGAAGTCAGCAGGTCAGAATGGCATGGTTTGTATTTTGCAAGAATTAACAGTTGGTAGCTAGAACAGTGGCACAGGGCAGTGTGCCATCAGACATCTATGTGCTTGCTTTTTTAAAAAAGCCATTTCAGTCAGAAGGTTGCTTTTTTAAAAAAAAAATAAGAGATTTATGTGATTGTAGGATGCAATTAATTTTATCACATAAAGGTTCAGGAATACAAATTGTCCATCCACTGCAAGAAGAAAGAGGACAAAAGAAATTAAGAGAAAGTCAGTGGGCTTCACCAAAGTCAATGGGCTTAGTGGGCCATAACTCTGCTTAGGATGGCTTTGTAAGACTAGCACATTGATGCCAAGCATTCACACTGAAAATTCCCAGTATAGCTGTAGAGTAACATTCCAAAAGTGCCAGAGCAATGCCATAGTTTTGTGATAGAAATATACCAATTGCTTCTTGGCCTTTTGGTTAAGATCAAATGTATGCCATGAAAATTAAGTGATATTATAAGGGGCACTCCAAAAAAGAGAACTGGTAGGAATATCACTCCAAATTTCCTATGAGCCAGGTATGGGGAGTCCAATGGCTTTGGAGCATAAGTGACAGATGGAACTTGGCTGTATCTTCCTTTTCTTTTCCCCAGTGTGCACCTCTCCATTCCCCCCCCCATTAACTTTGCATCACAAATTCCACTCTCTCAGTAACTCCTCCTCTTTTTGCCAACCCTGCAGCACATCAGTTTCCACCCTCACCCATCTTTCTCTCCTCCTTCCTAAATATTTAAAGTGCATGCTATAGAGAAAATCTTCTTTGTTCTTGTCCCCTGAAGGAACCCACATAGATTCACTGAAAAATGGCCATACACGATAATGCGCTGGCAGGGCTTATTACGGTCATAATTTTTTCTCTCTCCCTAATAAATTCTCCTGACTGTCTTTAGAATACATGGTCTAATTCTGTCTTTGCTGCAGCTGCAGCTGCAAATAAGGGCTTAGGGTAGGACATACCTACCAATGAGTTACAACCAAAGCCATTGGGGGGGGGGGTGGAATGGAGAATGAGAAGCAGCTGCATAAAATTTTACAAGAAGGAAAAGAAAGGGCAGAACCACAAGAGAGGGACCAGCCATACAAAGGAGATTGGAGCTCCCTATTAGTGGGATCGTTATTGGACTGAATTAAATACAAGACAACAGTATCTGTCCTGAGAAGTTTACAATCTAAATGTTGACATGACAAAGAATAAAGGAGAGCAGGGAAGTGGGGAAAGAGATAAACAGGAAGTATATATGTTTGCTCCAGTTACATGGGTTTCAGCATAGAAGGGAAACTAAAGTTTGATGTTGAAGGCTTCAACAGGAAATGTGGGTTTTAAGAAGGGACTTATTGGAAATTAGAGAAGTGGCATCTTGCAAGTGTTTCAAGTTGTGTAGAAGGCTGAATTTCTGCCAGTGTGGCTTTGTTGCTAGCACACAGATAGCCATGCTTTCCAAAATCCTCTCTTCTGTAGCTCCTTTCAAGGTTTCATAGCCATGTTTCCCAGGCATACTACCAGTTCATGATGGAGTGGTCAGCAGATTTAAAGAATACAACTTGGCCTGCGCTTTCTTTTTGTAACAGCAGCTTGGTCAGTAGTAATCAGTGGTAAAACTTTTCATAGCGTGGAGTTAAACATTATTATCCACTACTGTGCACACGTCAATCTGCTATTAAGGGCACCACTACGGAGGTAGAATTGGTCAACCCCGCTTAGCAACAGCCTTGCTAATTCTTGAACACGTATTAACTATCATACACTTGCCAACCTAGCAGTCCGAAAGCAAGAAATTGCAAGTAGATAAATAGGTACCACTTTGGTGGGAAGGTAACAGCATTCCGTGCGCCTTGGTGTTTAGTCATGCTGGCCACATGACCACGGAAACGTCTTCGGACAGTGCTGGCTCTTTGGTTTTGAAATGGAGATGAACACCACAACCCTAGAGTTGGATTCGACTGACTTTCGAGCAAGGGAACCTTTACCTTTACTTTTCAAAAATGCCACTTCCTTCATCAAGTGCCATTCTCAGATTGCTTTGCCAGTGCAAGATCAACTTATAAACAATAGGGTTTAAGCAGGTGCATTATTTGCAGAATCAGGCTCTTGTTTTCTGCCTCAGCAACTCCTTCCTACACAGGCTGATGTCATTGGGAGCAAAATGTGAGGGAAGTACTCTGGTATAGCAACAACACATTATTATTTTTTTTGAGCGCAAAGTATTTGTTAAACTCCAGTGACAAAATATTGACAAAAGTTGTTATGACAAGATAATTCCCCTGGCATCTTAAGAAAGGGCACACGCGGAGCCAATCCTTCGTGCTTGGAAGTCGATGGTAAACTTCCCACTGACTTCAGTGCCCCTTAGTGTAGGGCAATAAGCAGAAGCAGGGATGCAAGTCTTTTGATTGAGTTGAGACTGGGAGGGTCTTGCAGCTTTGTCAGGCGGCTGTAAAAAGGACTCTCTTTCCTTCTCTTTGTGATAGGCACAGAAGCCCTGCAGACAAAACAGCCTTTCGAACCAGTCTTCAAGCCTGAGGTGAACTTCAATATCCTGTGGTTTGCACAATTCCACTTTCAAGTTATTCTGTCAGGAAAACTGACAGACTCAATGATGTTACTTTAAAGACTTCTTGGAGGAAAAGAAAAAAAGAATAGGATGTCGGAAATAGCTCCCTCAAGTGCTAAACTCACCAAAGTTTTATATGCCCTGGCACTCAAAGAGCTAGAAATTCATTTGATCGTGAGTTCCTTAAAAGACTCCAGTTTCAGCTAATTTCCTCTATCCAAATGGTATACTGGTGGCAAAAGGAGCAGAAATGAAGAGCTAAAGCTTCAAATATTGCATGTACTGGTTTTTACAGAGGAAGAAAAACCTATCCAAAATGTAATATACACTTGGCTTTCACTGATGATATTCACATCACCTTTACAAATGCATCACCAAGATGTTCCAAGGTCCCAGACAGGCTGTAATCATCAGACCAGATATTCTTGAGAAGGCCAAGTGACTACTCAGGGACTACTTCAAAGCAATTGGCTTGTTGATTGCAGATAGCTAAGAGAGAATGGGCTGGAGTGCATAAAATCATGAGCAGATTGGAAAAAATTGAACACGAAACAGTTGTTTAACCTTTCTCATAATATAAGAACCAGTGGGCACCAAGTGAAACTAATATGCAGGAGGTTTATGGCAAACAAATGGACTGCGTTAACTTTGACTACCCTACCTGTGGAACTACAGCAGGAGCAACAGCCAAAAGTGTAATGGAGTTCATGAAATGGTCCTATAAAATTTATGAAAAAGAGGGAAAGCAGCCATTTTGATGCTTACCCAAGCGCACTTGTGAAGGGTTTTTTAATTACTATTTTTGCAAATAGATGATAGGCTTCAGTTAGGGACTACAAATCCTGAACTGTTTTCTCCTGGGAGAAATTAGATTTAGAGATTTTTTTCTGTATTTCTATGACAGCTCAGAGACTATCCCATGAGACGAGATAGGAAACTACATAAGGCCCAGTGAAATCTAGTGGTCAGAGCGTTGGACAAGGATCAGGGAGTCCTGGGTTCAAATTCCCATTGTGATGAAAGGGTTGCTGAGAGTCATTAGGTGACTCTCTCTCTGCCTGACCTACTCCACATGGCTGCGATGAGGGTAAAAATGAAAAGAGAGAACATACTTTGATCTGAGCTCCTTGGAGGAAAGGTGGGATAAAAATCACAACAGGTAGATTTCATCCCAGCCAGTTTACCCTTTTGGAGTTTTTGCTGGTTATAGCAAATTATCTAACACCTCACATTATATACCCCTTTCCTTTCAGAAATTCATTATGTGTGCAACTTCTTGACATACTTGGTCATTAGTCTTCCCCCAGTTTGCTGGTCTAATTCTGTAAAGGTCCCTACTTTCCTTAAGCTTTCACAGATTTGATACCAAGAGGAAAAGGCTGTTTTACTTTCCAACAGCATAGAACCTGTCATGACCTGGATAGCCCAGGCAAGCCTGATCCCATCAGATCACAGAAGCAAAGCAGGGCTGACCTTGGCAAGTATTTGGATGGGAGACCTCCAAAGAATACCAAGGCTGGTAGGTGGAAGCAGGCTATCAAGCCACTTCTCTGAACATCCTCCATGTCCCAGTAGGAGGTTGCCATGACTTCCAGGCACAGGCACATGCACACATGCATACACACAAAATATACAAACACACACAATGGCAAAAACAGCATAGAACCCCAGAAGTCTAAACTACAAAGTAAGCCAACAAGTAGTATAAGAAGTTCTTCTAAATTTTTCATATCAAACAGCCAAGAACAGCATGCAGGCCAGAAGATGCATCTGCCCAGGCTTGTCAACTCTTGTGCTGGCTCTCTTTTCATGCTTTTAAAACCAGTTCTCTCTGCAAATATTAACAGGTGATAATGCTTATTGCCATGCTGTGAAAAGCCTCACCTTCTGTTCCATGCAAATAAAACTGCTGTTAATGTTACAGGAGGAGGTCAGCCCACTTTTTTTTTTTGGACAGTTGGCAGTCTGGCATATGTCAGGCAGAAAGAATTTTTAGGTGCCAAGGAGAGCGTGAGGATGCAGAGACCCAGCTCTTTGGCATGAGAAACAGACTTTTCATTTGCCACTTCTGCTGAGTCAAATTGCACTGGTAGAATGTGCAGGGAGCTTCACAGAGCTAGCAAAAGTGGCTGAGTGCATGTATGGCAGGAGTCTGCGCCAAGCGGAATGTTGGCATTGCATCCATTTTGTAAATATACTTCTCCAACTCATTCTGAAGGCCATTCAGACTCATTATGAATGTTAATAATTTTTATGAACCCATTGTATTTCCCCCAAAACTTCTTTATTTGTCAGCAGGACACTAGCCTAGTTTTGAAAGCAGGAATGGGTAATTAATCCACCACTCCTTTGTGGGAGTAATGTATGCTTTGTGGTCAATCCAGGAGCCTGATCATTCAAAACAGAAGACTATAGCTGAACACAGATTATACAGGGCGTAGTGTCAATCCAAAAAGTAAAGCCAGCACAGTCTGCCAGAAGCATTCCAAAGCCAATAAATACATACAAATTGGGATCTTTACACTTTATTTATACCCTTTTAAAAACAAAATTAAAAAAAAACCCATTCACATGACTGTTGAGTAGCTTTTATGACAAAGGTCTTCCATGAACTTTAAATGCAGTTTGTGGGGAGCAGAAAGTAGGGGTTTAAAGGGACCCAGAGTCCCCTTAAACCTCTGCTTTCTGCTCCCCACAAAAGCTGCAAAAGCAGCTGAGCCCCGGGGAGCAGCCTGCTCCCTGCGGGTCAGCTGTTTTGGGCTTTCTTGTGCAGCCAGCCTCTTTAATCATGTTTAAAGGGGCTGGCTGCAGAAGAATGTCTGAAAAACAGCTGACCCACAGGGAGCAGGCTGCAGGCTGCTCCCCGTGGCTCAACTGTTTTTTGGGCTTTCTTGAAGTTTTGGAGCCCAGCTGTTTCTTAAAGTTTTGGGCTGAGCTTCTCGGGGGGGCTTTCTCAATGTTTTAACTGACTAGCCCAAACTCAGTGAGCTTCCTCACAGAGTGGGGATTGGAACCCAGGGCTCTCATGTTACAGTCTATTGCTATAGCCTCTGTACCACACTGGGTCTGAAAGAGAGAAAGTAATAATTTATAAGGCAGATTCTTTTGTTAGCTCAAACTGATGTGATATGCATTATAAATATAATCACACAAGTGATGGCTTCATATAAATACAGGGTGTGTCATTCACCCATCCTAAGAAATCTTTGAAAGTAGAAGTGCAATGTGGGAACCCTATTTTTAACATCCAAGTTAAGGGGACAAAGGAATCAAAAAGCAGGAGAAGGAAAAACTTGACATGCTCTGTGGCTGATAAATCTGATCCTTCCTTGCAATTCCACAATTCTACAGGCCACATTTAGTCTATCCCCACTCCCAAGTAGGGAAAAAAATCTTTATTTGCTGGAAAATGATGGAGCACCTTCTCATGTTGTCAACTATTTGCCCCCTATAAATTTCCTTCCCAAGCCTGCAGTCAAGTTAACTTGGCAAACTGGGTTTGGAAGCACGATTTGATGAATGGTTCTGGCCTAAATCCCACTGAGTTCAGTGGGAGAATTGAGCATGAGCTTCAGCCTCTTCATCTGAAACCAGTGTGACTTAAAACTATTTAACTGGTAGCCATTTCTAAACTTTCAAACTTTCTGTATAGGTGAAATAATGCAGAATTCTATCACAAATATCTTTGGGAGTTCATGACCGAAGTTCCCAACCTCACAATTCTTTTCTATATTTAACACAGGCCCAATTTTCATTCATATAATGTTAATGATGTGACAGGAAAAGAGACAGTGCATGAATTACCTTTCATCCAATGAAGTTTCCAATTAGACCTCAAAATATGGAGCTAGCACTTGAGTTCTTCCACGTACATTACCAAAAGCTGATTACAACGTCATGATACGGGAGACACAATTACTAATGCAATATCAGTAGCAGCATCTTCCACTGCAGTATCTCAAAAACAAGTAAGAAGTGAGCATTTAATTAGAGAAGCTTTCAGTATTAATTTTCTGGTTTAATAGGCTTTCTGGCTGATAACAGAACTGATTATGTGCCAACAACAAATTGCCTAATGGTGAGTATGTCAGTACTTTGTTTTCTACTTCTTTTAGAGGAAAAAAAGGATGGGGAGAAGACAGGAAAGAAAATCCATTTTCACTCCACTTAGTGATCTGGGGAAGTCAGCATGGTTTTGTCCCCAATAGATCTTGTCAGACCAGCCTGGTTTCCTTCTTTGATCATGTGATGAACTTACTGGATCATGGGAACTCTCTTGATGTCATTCACCTGGATTTCAGTAAAGCTTTTGATAAGGTTCCCCATGATATTCTGATGGTGTTGCACTCCTGCTGCACCCTGGACGGAGCCCTGCCAGCAGCTGTGTTGCTGGGCGTCCAGGTAGGGAGGTCAGTCCTGGGAGCTGGGGTTAGTGCATGGTTGGAGAAAACATAGAGGCCTCAGACCAGCAGGGGACGGAGTTGACTTCACCCCTGTCATCCCTCTGCCCCCGTGTCCTGGAGTCTGGCTGCTGGGCTGCCCTTCGGATCTCTCTCGTACCGCCAGCATGCACCTCCGTGACATGTTGTTCCTCCCCGGCCTCTCTGTCTTCGCCTCCCTTTATGCTCCCTGCCCCACTCCCAGCACCGCCCATCTCCCCCACTGCCTCTGCCCCTTGACAGGGCCCGCCCCCCTTGATAAGCTATGACGCCTTCCCGGCATCTTGGGAGGGGCTGCTGCTGTGCCGGTGGTGGTCTTGTCGGCCTGAGGGCCGTGTTGCCACCGTCTTGGAACTTCAGGGACTGAGTACCGCCCCCGTTGCCCCACTCTGGCGCTCCTCACAGGGCATGGCTTTGGGGCTGTGCTCGCCCAACTTTCTCTTCTTCTCTTGTGGCCACTGGGAGAGGGCTCTTTCCTGGCTGGCTGTGGGGCTCTCTTTCCATTGAGTGGGAATGCCCCAGCTTCTCCCGGGCTCCATGCCCAACGTCAGGTTGGGGGATGGTGGTCCTCATCCCTTGCCCACAGGACTGGAACAGATGGGCAAATTGGAAGACTGTGGACTGGACTATAGGACAGTTCAATGGTTAGGGAACTGGTTAGAGGACTGCACCCAAAGAGTGGTGGTCAATGGCATTTCATCAGATTGGAGGGAGGTGTCCATTGGGGTGCCTCAGGGCTCAGTTTTGGGCCCAATACTTTTCAATATTTTTATCAATGATCTGGATGAAGGGGTAGAAGGACTACTCATTAAATCTGCTGATGATACCAAATTGGGAGGAGTAGCAAACACCCAAGAAGACAGAGTTAAAATTCAAAAAGACCTGAATACTCTGGAGAAGTGGGCAGTTGCAAACAGGATGCAATTCAACAAAGGTAAATGCACAGTATTACATCTGGGTCACAAAAATGTCAAGCACAAATACTGGATGGGGGATACATTTCTGGGGAGTAGTGTATGCAAAAGAGATCTTGGGGTAAGAGTGGACTGTAAACTAAATATGAGCAGTCAGTGTGATGCGGTGGCAAAAAAAGGCAAATTCAGTCTTGGGTTGTATTAAAAGGGCCATAGCATTGAAATTTCAGGAGGTCATAGCCCCTCAGTATACTGCCTTGGTCAGGCCACACCTTGGGTACTGTGTGCAATTCTGGAGGCCTCACTTCAAAAAGCATGTGGAAAAAATCGAGAGGGTGAAAAGAGAGTGGTGAGGATGATCAGGGGTCTGGAGACTGAGCTCTACGAGGACAGGCTAAGGGCCTTGGGAATGTTTTGTTTGGAGGAGATTTGATAGGCTGTCATTCAGAGGAGGGCAAGGAGCTGTTCCAGTTGCCAGCAGAGGATAGGACTCGAAGCAATGGGTTTAAATTACATGCAGAAAGGTATCGACTAGATATTAGGGAAAACTTTTTCATGGCCAGAGTGGTTCAAAGGTGGAATCAGCTGCCTAGGGAGGTGGTTAGCTCCCCTTCGCTGACAGCTTTCAAGAAGAGGCTGGACGAATATTTGTCAGAGATGCTTTAGGCTGGTCCTGCATTAGGCAGGGGGTTGGACTAAATGGTCTGTATGGCCCCTTCCAAATCTATGATTCTATGTGTTTGTTATTATGCTATCTGTATTTTTACAACTTAGTCTATGCAAGTCAAAGTAGTCTCACTACAAGCTAACTAACCCTATGTTCTTGCAATTTGTTTTATTCTTTTAAAAACAGGATTGGAAGTGCAGTGAAGATCAGTGATTACAGCAGGACCATCAAGATTCCATGGCAGAAGTGCTAGTTTGTGTTCCACAGGCAGGATGCTGACAGTGTATGAGTGTCAGCATCCTGCCTTGTAGCTTGTGCCAAACCTTTGCTGCTGGATCGGGCTTTGTGATGGCAAGAACTCCACACAGCAACCTGCTACTCTGTGTATGCATGTTTGGACTGGGACTGGCAAGTGTGTTCAGGAAAGCAAGTTCTCTCCTGATCTAGCAAATTTTGAACATAAGGGACAAGGGTTATAGTTCCTAGGACTGTTTACTGTATGCCTTTCTTGTTTTTCTGCATTGTTTTCTAATTCCTGCATTCCAGTTTTTGTACTTATATCATGTCTGTGCTAATATCCAGGTGGGGGTTGGAGATCTCCTGAAATCACAAGTGATTTCCAGATGACAGAGATCAGCTCCCCTGGACAAAATGACTGTTTTGGAGGTTGGACTTTATGGCATTATACCTCACTGAGGTTCTTTCCCAATCCCACCAACCTCCCAAATTTCTAGGAATTTCCCAGTCCGGAATTGACATTTCTACGGTGATCTAGCATTACCAACTTCAAGTTGGGGCCTGGAGTTATCCTGGAATTACAACTGATCTCCATACTAGAGAGATCAGTTCCCCTGGAGTAAATGGCAGCTTGGAGGATGGCAGCTCTGGAGGATGGACTCTATGACATCATATCCCTACTGAGCTCCCTCCCCTTCCAAAACTTCACCCTCCCCAGTCACTGCCCCTAAATTTCCAGGAACTTTCCAAGCCAGAGTGAATCCCTCTTACTCCAGCCCCCCGCCCTGTTTCCATAAAAAACCTTCATAGGTCAACAAAATCCCAACATTTATAAAAATAACTAATTGAAAGCCATTCCAGGAGTGAGATAGAATCCAGAAGATCACATTGAAACAAAGCCTGTGTGTGCATAACTGCACGGGATGGACATTCTTCCCTGTATTGAAGTTTAGATTGTAGGTGACTCAGAGTATAGATGTGTTCTTATGTTTGCTCTCTTAAGTATCATACACATAGTTGCAAAAATATTATAAAAGGTAGAAAGGTGTGGGTTTTTTTGGTATTTTTTTTAAAAAAACTAGCTTTCATTTGTCCTCATATTAAACTAGAATTAGGCTGTACTTCTCCTGGTTGGTTTTCATATCTTAAGTGAACTAGGTCAGTCTAATATTCAGAGATAGCCCTGCATTTTCCAAGAGGTAGCAACCAAGGAGAGATATAGCATCAATATTCAAACATGGAGCAGGCATCCCTGTATTAAGGATTATCCTTTAAATTTAGGATACACACTTCAAACCACGGTTCAGTACATGGAAATATAGTACTTATGATATAAAAAGCAAGATGTAAGAGAAGAGCTCCAAAAGAATGTATTGTTCCATGTGACTACAGTGTTTGATGATGTGACACAGTTCCATATTTGCATCCCAGATATTTCCACATGGATACTCTTGCTATTTGAAAGTGTTTATTTTTTTCATTGCTCAGTGCATTCCTTTTGCCGAGTTCCTATTGCTTCATGCAAAATAAAATTAGGAATGGGCACAAACTGCATTTGTGGCTGAAACACAAATTGAACCATGAACCACATTTTTGTGATTTGATTCATGGTTTGTGGCTGAACCACAAATCAAACCATGAACTGAATGGATTTGCTGGTTCTCAAACCAAACCATTCGTATAGGCTTGTGAGCCATAAACCCCTGTTTCACGGGTGTGAAGGTGGTGGGAGCAGAAAACAGGGGTTTAAACCCTCCAGTTCTGCTGCCTGCCACTATGAAGCAGCAGGAGTAGAACTGGAGGGCTAAATGGCTCTCTTTAAGCTTCCAGTTCTGCTCCTTCCCTTGAAGCAGAGGGTAACAGATCAGGAGGATTTAAAAGGCTCCCAGACATCTAGCCCTCTGGTTTTGCTCTCTTCCTCTTTGAAGGGGGGGAAGGGAAACCAGAGGGTTAAAGGAGTTCCCTCATGCAGCCCATTTAAAGGGGCTACATGAGGGAGCTTGAGACAGCTTTGCTGGTGGAGAGAAACCTCTCCCTGCCAGCCCATCTGTCTTGAGCTCCCTTGCACAGTCTTTCAACAGGCTGTATGAGAGAGCCCCTTGAAATGAGCTGTGCAAGGCAGCCCGAGGCAGCTGGGCTGGCAGGGAGACATCTCTCTCCACTGGCTCAGCTGTCTTGGGCTCCCTTGCATAGTCTCTTTCAACAGGCTGCCCAAGAGAGACTGAGACAGCAGGGCTGGCAGGGAGAAACCTCTCCCCGCCAGCCCAACTGTCTCAGGCTCCCTTGCACAGCCTGTTGAAAGGAGCTCCCTCATGCTGCCAATTGAAAGGGACTGTGTAAGGGAGCCTGTGAAGCTGTGCTGGTGGAGAAAGACCTCTCCACACCAGCCCAGCTGTCTTGGGCTCCCTCATGCAACTGTACTTTATTAAGTGATTTCAGGAACAAGACTAAAACACCAGGGCAACAGCCCTGTTTAAATAGCATACAAAACCCACACCCAACTCCCAACAATAGGTTATTTACATAACATTGGTTTTTCATCGGTCACCTCCAGAGTCCTGGTGGGCTATCATTCTGGAGCGCCAAGTTCAGCCAGTCTCTTGTAGATAGTCCTGGAATGTTCCAGACCAGTACATGACAGTTCCCACGACAGCTTTGCCAGTGGAAAGACACCTCCAAAGAGCCCCAAAGAGCTGAACTGAACAGCTCTAAGTCTGGTAAATGTTCGAGGTGCATGTGCTTCACCAAACATCATTTCTGAGTCCCAAAGTGGCCCAAGTTCAGCCTGAATTTTGGCTCATGAGCCAGTTCATGCCCATCCCTAAATGAAATATAAGAGGAGTCAAGTGATACTTTAAAGACTAGCTAAATTTATTCCAGCATCTGTTTAATTGTTAGCCTTTTCACTGCCATAGGACTCCGGTTTTATTTTTCTCCTGCAAACTAATAAAGTTATGCATCTGGCACTATGATCACTGGGCACTGAAAGGGGAAGAACATGAGGGAAATAGTTATGTTAGCTAGCCGAGTTTTGAATACATAGTCTAGATTCTTAGGTACAAGCCAGAAATTTTGAAGGAAGGTAGGTAGGTAAAGGTAGGTAAATGAGGCATGAAGCAATCCCAAGGGAGAGAAAACTTTCAAAAAGAAAGTTTAATGTAGCCTAATTTGTTTTGATTCAAAAGGAACTTCTTTAAGTGTGTAACTCTTGCTGTGTTTCACCTTAGTAATCTTTTCAGATCCAAATGCACTGGGCTACATTAACTTAGGTAGGGCCATGACTTAATGGCAGAGCTTCCCTTCCCCTTGGTCTTCAAAAGATCTGTGAGGGGTAGGACACTTGGGCAAAGTTGGAGATGAAGGGCCTGTAAAGGTTCACGAACCCGAGGAATGATTGGAGTTGCCCCCAGCTTCTGTGGGCTTTGGGTGAGGGCTCCTCAGGGTTCCCCCTGACAGCTTATCTGCAGCCCGGACTCCCAAGGCTTTCTTCATTTGGAACTGACTCTCGGCTTCCCATGCTGTTAGGGTCATGGAATTCACATTGCGGAGCACTGCCTCTAGGATTTGGCTATTAAGCCCAATTCTATACTGCTCCAACAAGATGGTTTCTGACCATCCTTGGCATACCTCTTGAACTCCAGAGTACTCCCTCATGGAGCAGCCCCCTTGTTTCAGTGCTCGCAGATGGTTATGGGCCTTTTTGATCCCCTTGAGGTCCTCATACTGTTGTCTCATCGCCCACATGAAGGCATTGACATCTCTCGGGAGCCTGAACGTTATGTAGGGCCACGAACCAGTCAGCTACTTGTTCACATAGGTTTTCTCCGATGTAATCCACACGGTGCTTATCAGACAGGAACAAGTGGCCCCAATTCCTTAGAAACTTCTTCACCTGCAAGGTGAGGAATGCCAACTTGTTGGGGTCTCCATCATACGTGGCTTTCAGCAGCTCCTTCAGGCAGGTGCTGGCTCTGGTGGCCCTGGGGGGGGGGAGTCCCATGGGAGGTGTGGCCGGTTGTTGAACTGGCACGGCGGGTGGCCTGGCAGGGACTGGTTGGCCTCCCACTCCAGGGCATTGCAGTCCCATCTCATACTGTACCGTGGTCGTGACCAGCTGCGGTAGTGCCATCAGGGCTTCAAGCTATTCTTGGCACAGCTTATTTAGCCAGCAACACTTGCTGCATCTGGTCCAACCTGTCTTCTTTGGGCTCTCTCGCTGCTGCAGCCCTTCACTGTGGCACCAACTTGAGTCTCCAAGCCCTGGTCATCATCCTTGGGCATATTGGGGTACTCCACGCCTCACAGGTCTCCTCTGAGTACCACACCCAGGCATATTGGTCAGGGTTCTGCCAAAACTGGCCCAACATGGGTGCCTCTGCTCCACTGGTGACCTCAGTCATTGTGACTGATGGTGTGGTCATCACCAAGACCTCTTCCTCAGTGGTATCAGGCACGACCTCTTCTTCCTTGCCTGCCATTGCTGGGTGTGAGTTCAGAGATCACAGTGAGTCTTAACACTCTGTCAGACTCCTACAACAATCAATATCAACAACTTGCTTCTTTAGA
The DNA here is from genome assembly GCA_029375565.1 of Gekko gecko. Lineage (NCBI taxonomy): Eukaryota > Metazoa > Chordata > Lepidosauria > Squamata > Gekkonidae > Gekko > Gekko gecko. The sequence goes on along the minus strand of JAPDNY010000003.1, from coordinate 55,013,370 downwards.
AGAGAAGTTTATTGATTAGTATTGGCAGAATGTGTCTATTTTAGGATCTGTGTTAAGACTAAATGGGAAAGTGCAGCGTGAACAGTTATACCGGGTTTGAAAAGGATCACTGGGCGGCAGGGAGCCAATCAAGGTAACAAGCAGGGCCCACCAGAATAAAATGGCCTCTCGTTCCCAGAGAGTGATGTTATGTGATGTTACAACTAGGAACCAAGGTCAGACACATAGGCTATACAAATAAGGAGCTTCACCCAGACAGCAAGTAAGAGAAAGTACATTCCAAGTAAACCCTTCTGCCCTCCATGCCAGCCTTCATGGCAGCGAGCTGACACTAGGTCATGGTGAGTCTTTCAAAAGCATTCTCATGAGTCTTTGGGAAACATGTCTTCTGAAGGCAATTAAATGACCTCTGAGCTGTCTTTTCCCGAGTCCCATGATGCCTCCCCCTCAGTTCCACAGTGGGAGGGAGAGGGAAGCCTGACCCTTGGCACTCTCACCCTTGCTGCTTCTAGCTGCAGGCAGTGGGGGTCACCTCAAAAATAAGGTTTCTGGCATGGCTATTTGTGGGGTGGGGCTTTTAATTAAGGGGTGGGGCCTTGAAATGCCCCACCATAGCTACAGGCCTGGGTTCAACCCCTGGCATCTCTATTTAAAAGAACCAGGCAGTAGGTGACGTGAAAGACCTGAGACCATTAAGAGCTGATGCCTACCAAAGCAGGCAATACTGACCCTGATAGACGAGGGATGAGACTTATTATAAGGCATTTTCAAGTGTTCAACCTTTCCTTTGTGAACATCACTTTGGGGGTTGGTTCTCTCTCTGTGTGTGATGTGGTTGGTGATGCTACCTGTCGTTTTTAAAGTGATTATTTGAATTCTGCTGAGATTGGATTGTCCAAATAATACTGGCTTCAGAAAGGCCAGAGGTGCACTTCATGGCAGCTTTAGCACAGTTTTGTGGTACTGCGGCTGAGTTCAGACTGGCAATTTGCCCCACTATAGCCATGTTTCAGCCACGTTTCCCAAGCGGATTAAAGGGGGCGTTCACACAGGCACATCTGCCCGGCGTTCCCCACCTGTAGGCAAGCCATGCTGTTCTGCTTCTCTCCCGGGATTAAAAAATACCTGTTGAAAGTGGTAGCAAATCCTGGAGAGTGCCTTTATCCTGCTGCATTCTGCTTCCCAGAAGTGTGAACGCCCAGCCAAAAAGCCGGGAGCAACCTGTGTTGCGCATAAGGCAGCAGCAATATGATTGGCTGTGCTCCACTCTACTGCTCAATCTGGTTCTGGCGCAATGGGATCCTCCCCAAATCAGCCAGATGCCTATGTGTGTATGAGTGCATGAATGCATATGCACTCATGTGCTCATACACACATAGGCATCTGGCTGATTTACCAGGAAAAAGCTGTTTACAGCTGTGCCTCCAGGCCAGCAGTCTAAACGCTTCTGCGCGCCTCCTCCCGGTATGCTCCCGCATCAGTCGGCCCCGTGTGACCGGGAAAACCCGGAACAGTTTGTTCCGGGGCTTTTTTGCCACAGCTGGCTCCTGCTTCAAACTGCCAGTCTGAACTCAGCCTGCAAGTTTCCTTTTAAGAGTAGCCAGTTAGATCTTTTCATTTCAAGGATTCAAGAGTGAATGAGGCCACAATCTAACCAGCTTTTCCACTGGTGAAAAAGAATGGTGTTTCCTCTGACTACCAAAAAGGCTATGCCACCAAATCACAGGACCTGAATGGTGAAAAGTCATATGAAACGGTGCTGTAATAAAGAGAATTAGGTGAGCTCAAGTGAAAAAGTTGGTGGGATTAACCCAATATTTGTCATTTGATTATGTCAGTTCCCGCTTAAGAAAAGAGGTGTCTCCTGTTCCTACAGTAAAATGCTAAAACGCTACTGCACAAAAAAACCCTCATTGTACACATTAAACAAGCAGCCTAAGGGATAACTATAACTGTGTACATTCTCTTTCTTCATTTGTTTTTAATTTGTGAACTAAATGTATTCTTCGTTCTGCACACTAGTTCTGATTATCTATTGTTACATTTTAATTAGAAATAGTTAAACAAAATGAGCAACTTTAACAGCCCAGGCTAGCCCAAGCTCATGAGAGCTTGGAAGCTAAGTAGGGTCAGCCATAGTTGGGACATGGATGGAAAACCACCAAGGATGACAAGGGTTGTTATAAAGAGAAAGGCAATTGTAGGACATTACTGCTCATCTCTTGCTTTGAAAACCCCTTGAGGGGTCCCCACATGTCAGTTACGACTTAATGGCACTTAATTATTTTAAAACACTGAAGGATCAAAATCCTTGCTTAAAATCCTAGTGATTTGATCGTAACACTCCATGTGTTACTTTTTTTTCTCTCCCTTTGCTTTGGGCAACTGTGCACACCAATTTATCTGCCTCTTCAACAGTTAATTGTCAGAGCCTTGTGATGCTAAATCAATTCATGCTTATTAAATAGTTTTAAGGCTGCATCTATAAATGAGGAGTGTCGTTGTTATTCAGGTTATGTGCATTTTCTTTTTGTTATGGTTTCTTCCTGGTCAATGAGGTTATGTATCTGCTGACTCTTGGATAAAGTTTTAAGGCATGCTTGAAAAAAAAAAAGCTCTCTGCAGATCTTAAGCAAAACTTCCTGTATACTAGTGTACTGATGCAAATAATGAATAATGAAAACCACTGGTTTATATCTAGTCTTATAACTTTAACTAGTACCAGCCACCAAATCTGTTAAAATGCAATATGTAAGCAAGGACTGAATGTACTGGGTACTTTTGTACCCACTTGGGATGAGTTGCTTTAAAGAAAATGATTCTATTGGCTGAAAATATCCTAAATAAAATAAAAAGGAAGGTGTGGAAGAGTCAATGAGTTTTCAGTGGTGAAAATCATGATGAAAGGTATGGGTGAAGTTTTAGCTGAGGAGGCAACCCAGTGAGGACTTGCTCAGCTACAGGCATTAGTCCAGGAAGTTCTGGAATGGGGAGGGGCTATCCACCATTTATGGAAAAGTTCCTGCTTCTCCAATACCACACCAGTGATGACAAGTGTGGGCATGTGGTCAGCGGGTGCAGGCATCCAACTGTGTGTTCCAGTCATGGTCCAAAACTGGCAACAGAACTGGGCCAGTGGTGCTGACATGGCCAACTCCACAGTTTCTACTGCATCACAATGCCCTCAGGCCCTTCCCAGTCCCAGCTTCATTCGGAAATGCTTCTGGGCCTGCTGATATCCAAGGTTCCAACCAAAATGATAGCTGGGATAAAATTTGACAACTTCCCTGGACTAATACAATATGTGTGCTCTGGGCAGGTATAAGATGTCAAGGGCTCCTGAATATCCACTGATAATCCAGGAAGACATTACATTCCCCCGTAACATTTCAGTGGAACGTCCTCCACCCAGCTACGTAACCGTATCTTACTCGCCATGCCCCAGGCGTCACTTAATTTGCACAGCCCACGTTTGTTGCTGCACCTAAGCTGCCCTGAGGTCTTGTGTTAATGCTAACTTAGCTCTGGAGTAGAAAAGAGCAAGAGTCTAGGAGCACCTTAAAGAGTAACAAAATATGTGGCAGGGGAGGAGCTTTCGTGAGTCGCTGCTCACTTCTTCTTAGCTCAGGAGGTATTCCAACAGACGTATCACACTGGAAAGCTTGAAATGGTTGGGGTGCTGGGAGGGGGTAAGGTTTGCATGTGTGCTGTTCCCTTTCCTGATCTTTACATTTCTCATTTATCTCCACATAGTAAAAGAAGTCATCATTGGAAATGGTCTTCATTCAGTTTTCGCCTCTGCGATCTGGTCTAGTTCCAAGGCTAAGAGCATGAACTACAAAATGAGGGAGTCTGCTGTTAAAATGCCATTTCTGCCATGAACTGACTAGAGGCTGGGGTGGAGGGTGGGGCTTGCCTGACTGCAATGTGGGAATAATAATATGCAAATTCCTTATAGGATTGTTGATGGGATTAAACATAATTATGTATATGAAGTATTATGTATATGAAGTATGCTGGATGCTTGGAAGTGCTACACAAATACTGGTTGGTGTGTATCCAACTGTCCATGGACTTCATAGAGCAGGACTTTCCCAATTCTCCCTCCTGCTGAAGTTCACTGAGGCCTCCCAAAATGTGTTCCTGGAAGTCACCAGACTCTCTGAAACATGTCAGGGGCAAAGCAGAGGTCTGCATGAGAGGGAATTGGCAGAATTCACAGCCCCCTCTTATGCAAATGGAAATACAGTTCCATCTGACAAACTCTATGGTTGACTACATGTCACTAAGTATTCTTATTTCCCAGGAAATGACTGCAAAGTCTAAAGATGCAACAAGCCTGATACCTGAATGTCTCTTCCTATAGGGCAAGCAGCAGAAGCTAGCAGGGGAAAGGATAAAAACGTTCTCTGTTCCCATCCTCCATCAATGCTTTTCAAAATGAGGTAGATTTATCCATGACTGTCCTGACAACATGACTAGTTTGGTCCCAAGAAATGCAGTGAAAACAGTTTGCATAGCCTTACCAAATAACCCTTACAGCTCTTTGAGCAGAACTCTTCTTAATTCCATAGTGTTTGCTTTGTGGAGGCAAGCCAGTAGTTCAGCACTTTCCTTTTAATAAGCAAGCCTAAAATTAAAATTCATAGCGATGCTTCTAGGTCTTATGCCCTATTTACGGAACTGTTCTAATTCTCTATTACCAATCCCAACTGTAAACAAGGAAGGGAAAATATGAATTATCAACTGCTTGTTTATCTCCTGATAGCTTTACATGAGGAAAATTAATCTTTAAATGTTTACTGTAATGTTAGCTTCTTCAGTGGGAGAATGGTGTGCCAGACAGGTCAACCTCTCAAAGCTATTCCTCAAGATATAGCCTCCACTGGGAAGTTGGCTAAAACTGCTTCAGCACAGACAGAATCTGCTGCCTCAGCCATTCTGCTCAGTAGAAATTCAGCCAAGCTCAGGCACAGCCTCAATGGATTACTTTAGGTATGTATGCAGTGGAGAACTCTCTTTGTGTGTCACTCTATTGTTACGTATGGATAATGTTCCTAGGCACCCAAATGCTTCACTTCATTTGGTCAGGAGCCCTCGGTGCAATTGTATTAAAAGTCCCATATTTAAAAGTAAACAAATACAAATATATGCAACAATCCTAGTAAAGGTTTCAAAATAGTCCAGGTGTGTTCCACATTATGAGAATCCATACCTTAAGAAACAGCCCCTTGTTGGAATTTGTTTTCTTACAAATAGAGTAAAATTACAATGATCTAATACTTTGGTTTAAAGCTTTTCACTGGGGTTCCCCCCCCTCATCCCTGTCTGCTAGGCCTGTTTGATACCCTCCTGCCTCCTGTCCCTTGGTTTAGAAGCAGTAGAAGCCAGTAAACTGGAAATACCACTAGTTTCAAATTTTTAGCCCTCCTCTCACCATTAACCAACCCAAGTCACATAATTGCTTCCCTCACCTGAGGGTGGTGTGAGAAACTGAATATATATTTAAACTGAATTATATATTTAAAATAGATCTACCTGTTGTTTCTTTTTATATCTCTGAGGTGAAGTGAAACAACTTACCTCATTTTCAAATTTAGTTTTGGGGTTTTGGAAGGGTGTGTGCATGCACTTTTAACCATTTATTTGTGGCATTCGTTCAGGTTCACTTATAAATGGGATTCCGAGACCCAAAACTGAAATCAGCTAACACCAGTATGTATCTGTCTAAACTGCAAAGCTCTGATGTGTTCCACCATGCACTGTCTTGACCCACTTGACTACCAGTGGCTATGATGCATCAATGTGTAACATCATGTTCCAGACGTACCACTTTATCAGTTGCATAATACCATGTGCTATCACATAATTTTAAAATATGCACATCTGAAGTACTTAGTGAACTATATTATAAACAATAATGTCCCATCTATTCATTATCTATTTTAGTGGTTCAGATCTTGCCTTGTGTCATGGATTATTTCGAAACAGCAGGACTTTTTGTTTGCTTATTTCTAAAAGACTAATGCATTTTTGGAAAGAGGATTTTCAGACTGAAGTAGAATATTGTGAAAATAATAATCCACAACTACCTTACACATTATGGCAAGATTATGAGAAGCAGGTTAAACACTTTAAAATATTATGGAAATACTAAGCACTAATATTATGCCCAATGTAATGACTACAAGAAATACATATCCTCCTTTGGGCCAAGTAGAAGCAACTTGTAGGGAAATAAAGTAAGGGAAAGGATAACTTTCCTGTTTTCAACCTGAATTTGTTCTTCTATGATTGTTCTTCATGATTTTCAAATGTTTTGCTTTTTCTTTATAAGCCAACAACAAACTTAGCCTCAACTAGCTGACCTTTTGAAGAGAGATGCAGATTTAAACTTGGATAACTGAACAGGCAATTTAGCAAGATACCATTGTTCACGAGGAGGTCTGCTGTAGAATTATCTATATGTAACAAACTTTCAAGGATAATAAGCTGACTGCAACACAGATAAGAACTAGCAGAATGCAGACAGATAGCACTGTAATGGCTGTGATCATGAAATTATTTTCAACTGTTTGGTATACAAATTGCTTGCATTTAAAGTTCCTTGCCCCCTGAGCTCTGTGTTTAGGACCTTAACATGAGCTTTTCTATATTTATCTCCTTATTAAGACATGCCAAGCATATCCGGAAGATCACAGATCAACAGAATAAGAATGATGTTGACTCCAGATATAAGCTAGCATTCAAAAACAGAATTAGCATGAGCCATCAATAGCGTCTCCATGACCTCATTCTTCAGTGCAGCCTGATCTTGGATACGACTATCCAGAACTGCGCCAAAATGCTACTTTCTGAAATAACACAAATGTCAACATGATGAATGACCAGTTCTATAATGTTAACCCAAGCAAAAATTCCAAGTGTGGCATAAGGCATCAAAACATAATGCTTATGTCACCCCATTTTATCTTCCTAAGGCCAGGGCAACCATATTTAATTGAACTGTTTTCCCTCACTAGAAAACAGACCATTTATCAAAGTTTTGTTTTCTTGAGATTACAAATTCTTCATTTGCCATATTACTGGAAAAGGGATGTTTGTGGGTTTATAAACCCCCTGTGCAGTTTAGTCAAATCAAGTAAGTCTATAGGCATATGTCTCCCTCTTCTCCTTCATTGTAATTGATGGTCTTTATGGCTTATATTTGCCCACTAAACTACATAGGCAAATCCTTCCCTGCTAGGGCAAAATAAGAAACTTCTCCTCCTCCTCCCAGAGCAGTCCTCATTTCACATCCACTGACATCTTATAGTAGAGGAGGAAGACTGTGTACAACTCCTGTACATATAGGCTGCGATCACACATACAATTAGCCCCGCCATAGGTGTGAATGCCGGGCAGATTTAAAGGGCACGATCAGACACGAACATCTGGGAAGCGCCCCGCACATCTCGGCAACCCGTTCTGCTCCACTGCAGAAGTGGAGTAAAAAGACACCGGGGAAAATCCGGTGGTAAACGGGTTGCGATGGGCCACGGATGGACTTTCCCATGTCTGATCACTCCAGTGCACTCTCATGGCATTGGGATGGTCTGATCAGGCCATCCTGACTCCGTGCCATTGTTCCCCCCCCCTCAGTATGCGCATCATCACAAACTCCATAGGGAGCCCTCAGTGCTGAGATGCGATTCATTGATTCCTCATTTAAGTGCATCAGAAACATACAGCAACCCCCCCAAAAACCTGACTCACCTGCAGTTATATCCGATCACACAGTGGCGGGCTGTGCCTGCAGCTTCCAAGGACTGTGTGATTGTGCAACTGTGGGTCAAATTCCTCTGGAAGAAATAGACTTGCTTCCCCCCGCTTTGTCTCACGCATGTGCCCACACCCGTATCTCACTTTCTCTCCTCTGTAGGACCCCATTCACAAACTACTTGAACCTGGTCTGGTGCACTGGCTTGCAGGCTCCAAGTATCAGGGGCCAGAAGTCAGGCAAGGAAGGGTTGTTCAGTCCAGAGTCAGGGTCCAGAAGTCAGGCAAACTGTGGCGTGACTCAGGGAGGGGAGGGAAGTATTTAAATGGCTTCCCTTTACTTGCTGATGTGTGCCTCTGCTGCAGTATGACTTGGGGAGGGAAGGCACATGTCGGCTTGGCTTTGCAAAAGCCATTTAAAGGGAACTTTCTCTTTAAATGGTTTTTGCAAAGCCAAGCCATGCGTGAGGAACCCAGAAGTAGCACAAATTCACCTAGAAGGTGGATGAACACGTGTTGCTTTGGGAGAGCCTGAATAAAAGCCGATAGCTAGATCGGTAGCTGAATAAATACACAAAAAATACCAGTAATGTATTTTTCAGGTATTTATTTGGCTTGGTATATACCAAGCGCACACCCCTAATCCTGAATATTCACTTTTCATATCAAGACCCAGATATCACAGTTCTAAAGGTCTTTACTTATTTTTATTTCACTTCTCTTTTCATTGTCATTTATACCTATGAGATTTGACTCATATTAAGTTGAGTTGCTGGATAATCTACAGGGAAATGATTGTGGCACATACCTTATTTTGAAAGGTGACTGGAGAATTCAGGTTAGCCAATGCAATTCTTTTATATTCTGGAGTGAGTGTGGTGATTTTTTTTATTATTGTTATTAACTGGTCAAGAAGGAGGTTATAGTTCCGGATCCTGCAGTCCTGTTTATTTTTGTAGAACCATGTTGGGGTAACTTCTAACATTTCTAAAATATAGAAATGTGGCAACAGCTCATACTGAAAACAGTGAAAACACACTGAAGAATTGTGTATGCACACAAAAGCTTATACCCAAAATTAAACTTTGTTGGTCTTAAAGGTGCCACTGGACTCAAATTTTGTTCAATTTACAGCCCAGTTGCTCTTCAGTGTTATTGATATTTGGTAATATGTTACCGGATATGGTAACAACTGACCGGATATGGAACAACTGATTGGTTTAGCATAGGAAAAGGAGTACGACAAGGATGTATATTGTCCCCTTGCTTATTTAATTTATATGCAGAGTACATCATGCGAAATGCTGGCCTGGATGAATCACAAGCAGGAGTTAAGATTGCTGGGGAAAAGATCAATAACCGCAGATATGCAGACGATACCACTCTGATGGCAGAAAGTGAAGAGGACCTAAAGAGCCTCTTGCTCAGATGAAAGAGGAGAGCGCAAAAGTGGGCTTGAAGCTCAACATCAAAAAACTAAGATCATGGCATCTGGCCCCATCACTCCTTGGCAAATAGAAGGGGAAGTCGTAGAAGTAGTGACAGACTTCACGTTCCTGGGATCCCAGATCACGGCAGATGGTGACTGCAGCCATGAAATTAAAAGACGCCTGCTCCTTGGGAGGAAAGCGATGGCAAACCTAAACAGCATGATAAAAAGCAGAGACATCACCTTGCCAACAAAAGTCCGCATGGTCAAAGCAATGGTATTCCCCGTAGTAATGTATGGCTGCGAGAGTTGGACTATAAGGAAGGCCAAGTGCCGAAGAATAGATTCTATTGAACTATGGTGCTGGAGAAGACTCTTGAGAGTCCCTTGGACTGCAAGGAGATCAAATCAGTCAATCCTAAAAGAAATCAACCCTGATTGTTCCCTGGAAGGCCAGATCCTGAAGCTGAAGCTCAAATACTTTGGCCACCAAATGAGAAGGGAGCATTCACTGGAGAAGACCCTGATGCTGGGAAAGATTGAAGGTCAAAGAAGAAGGGGACGACAAAGGATGAGGTGGTTAGACAGTGTCATCGATGCAACGAACATGAAATTGAGCAAACTTCAGAGGACAGCAGAAGACAGGAGGGCCTGGCGTAATCTGGTCCATGGGGTCGCGAAGAGTCGGACTCGACTGTGCGACTGAACAACAACAACAACAATATGTTACTCAAAACAAACATGAAATCCTTCAGCTGGTCATTCAGCTGTAGTGAGCACCATGCTAGACAGAAAACAAGCCCAAAAGCTGTCCTAAGACTTTAAACGTAAGTGATCTGGTACTAAGTAGATGTTTGCAGTGGATGTCAAGCAGCATTTGTGTTTCAAGGGAACGGTTTGTTGTTTTGCATTTCAGGGTATTTTAACAGGTCCAACTGCAAATCTTATCGCTGCAAACTAAAGCTATTATATGAATTCTGCATGGGATAAGTACTGGCAATTTATGAATCTGTATTAAACACTGAACACACTTTGACAGCATTGTTTCCATTAAATAGGCAAAGACTCCAAACTCACAACATGCCAAAGAACAACAGCAGCAGAAAGAATAAATGAACATACATTCATACCTCTTCTTAAGTTTCACACTAAACTAATGGGAAAGTCTTTAAAGTTTCTTAAGGAAACTAGTGCAGGTAGCATGACTAGAAATAGATCAGCTGATGTGAAGCTATGTAATTGTCTGCCTTTACATATTCATTGCTGGTTGTCCATGTGATTTCTCATTTCCTCACTATTTGCATCTTTTAAAGGTGCCTTAAATGTACTTTTTATTGATACTGGAACCAAGAGTGATCTTCAGACATTCACAGAAGATTACTTTCACAAGCAATAGGCCTGCCTGCTTGGGACTGCAGAATGAGAGGGGAGGGGTTGGGATGAGGTTGTTGTCAAGCACCAGGTGCTTCATGGGTCACAAGGTCTCAATATAGCCCATACCAATTCAATGTAAAATATAGTCTTTATTGATACTATTAAAGGCTTTATGAAAGGACTACATGAATATATTACGGAAAGGTCTGTCCAGAATGTTGCTGTGATTAGACAAGTACTGAAGGGACCTAAATACAAATTTCTACCCTGCCATGAGACTTAGTGGGTCTACCACTTTTTCAAGCCACCCCGTAGGATAATTATGAGCAGGGCTGCAGAGAGACAGGGCAGAAAGGGCTGTCTCTGGGGCCCCACAAGATCAAGGGGCCCCAATGTCTTATTACCAAAGTGAACAGATTGTGCACATCTGACCTTTCTATTTTGATCTTCTGCTTATTTGATTATATAGTGAATCATCATTCATGGCTATCAATTAATGTGTCATCATTAAACGATACAAACTAAACTACAGATTACATTCATAATGTTCACATTTTGTGTACATCAATATGCCATGTTATCTGCTGACAGCATTTGGGGACGGGGTGGAAATGAGCTACGACAATCTTTTTTTTAAAAAAACAAAGCTATGCTTCAGTTTTATTTCCAGGCATGTACCTGACAAGATATCAAATCTAGATGTGTAACAACACATAGTCCTTTTCATATTGCTCTGGAAACTTATGCTTATAAAACAGTCCCCATATGACTCATAAATGTTTTTAAATTTTTGAAATCCTAGAATTGGTATAGCTAATAAATGATACCTTCGCCTACCCTGTTCCTCTGAATCTGCAAATTGCCACCTGAGAATTGCTGTTTTACACATAATATGATTATGGTACTGAAGCCTGCTGATGCAGAGGTTTTGAAGGAAAGGATTCTGGGACACATGAGCAGCACTCTCTTGAACATTATAACAAATTTATTTATCCTACGTGCACAAGAAGACCTGCTCTAATGAAAGGGGGCTTTGCTTTCGCTCAGTCTCCTTCCTTATTTAAAATGCGAGCTATAATACGGGGTTATATGAACCCAAGCCAGAAACAATTACTGCCTGTATATTTTTGAGGGGTTTGAGACAAAGGCTAGCAGTAGACTAATGCATCCATCTAATATGGAATGAGAATGAATATGTAGTGATACCAAAAGTCACCCATTAACGAACAAAGTGCTGTCAAGATTCTTGCAGAGGTTAGCCTGCCACATTTAGAAGAAGAGTTGGATTTAAACCGCACCCTTCACTCGGAATTCCAGAGCAGCTTACAACATCCTTCCTTTCCTCTCCCCACAAGAGACACCCTGTGAGGCAGGTGGGGCTGAGGTCCTTTTCACACTTGGTTTTATCAGAGTTTTATCAGAGTTCCGTGGTTTTATCAGAGTTCACAACAGAATACCTTGCATTTATCCCTCGTTATAACAGCATCAGGGCTTGGCGTAATCTGGTCCATTGGGTCACGAAGAGTCGGACTCGACTGTGCAACTGAACAACAACAACAACAAAATAACAACATCTATTGATCCTGGGACAAGTGCAGGGTGAAACTGGGTGACCTTAATGTAATGTGGAAACAAAAAATACCCTGAGATAATTACAGGGGTGAACTCAAGTGTAGTGTAGAATGTAAGTTGGGGACAGGGTTGAACCAGGATTTAAGGTCTACTGTGGAAAGGACTTGACAGAGCTCTCTCAAGAACTGACCTTGAGAGAACAGCTCTGAAAGAACTGTGACTGACCCAAGGTCACCCAGCGGGCTGCATGTGGAGGAGTGGGGAATCAAACCCAATTCTCCAGATTAGAGTCCGCCACTCTTTACCACTACATCAAACTGGCTCTCATGCTTTGATGCCCTCTTATATTATTTCTCTGGTGTTTCACTACGTTCAGAAACATCCTGTACAAATGCCTGAGCTGTTCAGTCAGCATTCTATTCAGGCCTTTGTTTTAGTGCAAATATATATTTCTTACAAGTCTTTCATCCATTTGAGATTCTCATTAAAATGCATTAAATTTTTTCATTGAGTTCCATTCTCCTGCCAGTGAAGCCTCTTGTGAAGGGATGTTTATATACTTTGTGCCACTAAGGTTGTTGACAAAGACTGTGTTATCTGTGTCAATTTGCAAAGAGTCTTCTGGTTAATCCATGTGAGCATGTCATTTTCTCTTTAAAAATGATTATCAGTGAAAGCAGTTGGGCTATAGCTGGGACATGAATGCAGACAGATAATTAGAATATCACAAAAAGGCTGTTCAGATTTAAGGAAAATTGAAAGTGTCATACTGATGTCTCCACTTTAGTCTATATTATTTTCTTCTGTAAGCACAGGGACATTTTTCCTGTGAACGATTTCCTAGACAGGTGTAATGGATATGTGGAATGCCATGGACACCTGTCTGACGAGAGTATCCTACAAGTCCAGACATGCCAAAGTCTTTAGTAGAACCAAGATGGCGACGAGAGCGGTACCTGGTGCTAGAGGCTCTGCTTAAGAAAAAAAGCTGGGTTTTGTTACACCGAAATGCTGGAGTACAATATCGGGGCGCGTGAGTTCTTCCTGTTGCTCTGTGAGGGCCTCCCACTGAGCAGCTCTTTGGTACCTTGGGGCAGCCTGATCTCCGACAGCCGGTTGGCTGACACTCCAAGCTCACCTGGTGACTGGGCTGGCGTGGATCAGGTGTGCAACAGCTGTTAATGCCCACTGGCTTTGCTTCTACAATGCGGACGCCATCTTGGTTGTTGCTGGCCAGTACGGCCGAAGTGGATGTGTTTTGCTCCTGCATCCTACCCTCTGCTAGTCTTGGTCACCACCATTTGCGCCCTTCTCTCTGCTGCTTCTGGCCACTGCCGGCGTGAGTGCGGACACCGGCATATGGTCGCTGTGGGAGTTTGACGGTTTGTCCCCCGTGCCACGGCTGCCAGTTCAGGACTGTTTGCAATGATGGCTGCTGCTGGCTGTGCTCTACTTCAGTGTGCCACCTTTTGCTACCTTTGGTTGCCACCTCCCGAAGTCTGCTGTTTGCTGTTAGTGACCACCGGCGGTGTGACTGTACACAGTGGCAAAGGGGCAGAGACGGTGCATTAACCGGGGGGCCTCAGGGACCTGGGGGAGTTGCCCTCATCCCCCCCGGGATCAATACATCTATGTCTGATTCTGTTGAACTGTATTGGCGACAGGCTTTAGGACATCAGCAGCAGATGGTGGCCACCTGGAGAACAGGAAGACTCAGAGGACTGTGTTACAGCCGAACACTTGGACTGGAGGAGACTGTAAACAGCGACAAGCAGCAACATCAACCCATAAAGAGGGCTGCTGTTTTAACCAGTCATTGACTGCCAGTTTAATGAATGCTGCTAGCCTGAGTAAATAGATTAGATAAATGGGTTGTATAGAACTGATGTTTGGAATGCTGAAATTAACTGATTATCTATCCCGAATTGAGGTGATTAATTGGAATTATTGATTATCTGGATTATTTTGATTATCCCAAATTGTGGAGGTTAACTGGATTGTGAGCTGATATAATTAATTCTATGCAATTGAACTATTAGTGTTAAACTATCCTATTAATATATGATCAATCATCTGACAAATTGGGAATTGATAACATGTATTTTACTGTATTATTGCTGGCCTTTATTTAATTTAGCACTGGCTGGTGGAACTAGATATTATGCCAAACTGTTAGTGGGATTAATTTGTGATTAGCCATCTGACAAACTGGGGATCAGGAACTGATGTATGATTCTATTATCACTGGCCTTTATTTAATCTAGTACTGGCCAGTATTATACCAAATTGTTAGTGGGATAAAAGATTATTAGGTTGCTAGGATAGGTTAGACTGTTGTTATTTGGACAATAGGGATAGATTAGTTGTTAGTGGAAGGGATAGTGAATTACTGGGACTAACAGCACTAGGAGAACTGTGGGAGTACCACCACCCCTCATACTATACACCAGGCCGGTCAACCAACCAACATACGGTCTGTGGATCTGTGAAGACCATTGACAGTTGATGGCTGGGCAGGCAATACCAGTGCTCCTGGGGAGGGGAAAGTATAGTGGTGGACTAGACTACTTCTTCAGGGTGCTTCCGCCGCAAAGGATCATGGCATTGAGTGTGTCGGCCTGGTAAGGGAAGCCGAGGAGAGTGTGGCAATTTGGATAATGTACAAACCGTCCAATGCACCAGCCAATAGCCTACCATCCCTGGTGGAGGCTGTAGCAGGCTGGGCCTTGGAACACCCTAGACTAATAGTCCTGGGTGATTTCAATGTCCATGCTGATGACATGACCTCTACACAGGCAGCGGACCTAGTGTTATCCATGGCAGTGCTAGGACACTTCTAACTTGTAGCGGCCCCCACTCACTGGGCTGGGCACGTGGCAGCGAGCCCATTTTGGCTCACCTGTGGAGCCAAATGGACCCAGTGCAGCTTCAGATGGCTCTCTGGGATTTGATGCCCCCTGGTGGCTCTTTGAATGTACTTGTTGAGGACTGGCACAGCCGACACTTGGCAACCTTTGACAAGATTGCTCCCCGGCACCCTCTGTACCCCCGGCCAAAGTTTGTTCCGTGGTTCACCCAGGAGTTGTGGTTAATGAAGCGAAAGCTAAGATGGCTAGAGAGGCAGTGACATTGTGCTTGTGATGAAGCTACAAGAGCATAGTATAGGACGTTTATGAGATCCTATGAGATAGCAGTCAAGGCCATTAAACGACAATATTATACGGTCGAGATTGTGTCCTCTAGCTCACACCCAGTCCAATTGTTTAGAACAATCCGGTCCATAACCGCTTTGACTCAAAACAGATTAAATTGTAGGAAATTGGATATTGGCTGTGAGGCTTTTGCGAACTATTTTTCGGATAAAGTCTTGACACTCTTCCAGGACTTTCCCACTACAGTTGATATAGTGGCTCCATGCACGTCTTCTTGTCACATCTTATTTCAGGATTATTTCAGCCTGAGGAAGTTGACAGGTTGCTCATAACTGTACACCCTACTACATGTCCCCTTGATCCATGCCCTTTGTGGCTAATTAAAGCTGGCCACAAGGGGTTTTGAGGTGCACTGCGGGAGATAGTCAACATGTCCCTCATTCAGGGGCTGTTCCCAGAGGCACTCAAGGAAGCAGTGGTGCACCCCCTCTTGAAAAAGCCATCATTGGATCCAGCCAAATTGGCCAACTATCAGCTGGATTCCAACTTGCCCAATTTGGGCAAGATAATAGAGAGGGCAATGGCAATTCAGTTACAGGGCTTTCTGGATGATGCTTCCGTATTAGACCCATTCCAGTCTGGTTTCTGCCCGGGTCATGGGACAGAGACGGCACTGGTCGCCCTCATGGATGACCTCCGGAGGCACCTGGATCAAGGCGGATTGGCAGTGCTGCTGTTGCTAGGCCTGTCGGCTGTGTTCAACACAGTCGATCACCAGCTACTGATTCACTGCCTCGCTGACATCAGAGTACAGGGACTGGCCTTGCAGTGGCTTGTTTCCTTTCTCCAAGGTGTTGCAAGCCGTGGCTGGTTGGCTTAGGCTGAGCTGGCTGAAATTGAATCTGACAAAGACAGAGGTCCTGTGCCTGAGTCAGGGCAGCCCAGCCTTCAATGGGGTGCCATTGGTGCCAGCACTGGAGGTCAGGAGTTTGGGAGTGCTCCTAGACATCTCCTTAACAATGGAGGCCCAGGTAGCAGCCACTGGCAAGTCAGCCTTTTACCATCTTAGACTGATTAGGCAGTTGGTTCCCTTCCTCGAACACAATGACTTGGCAGCAGTGATTCACGCTATGGTCACCTCGAGATTGGATTACTGTAATGCCCGCTACATGGGGCTGCCCTTGTCCCAAATCTGGAAGCTGCAGCTAGTGCAGAATGCAGTGGCGAGGCTGTGTGGGAACATATCCAGCCCACCCTAAAAGAACTGTACTGACTGCCTATAGCATACTGTATTCGGTTCAAGGCACTGGTCATCACCTTTAAAACCCTTTATGGCCAGGGACCTGCATTCCCGAGGGACTGCCTTTCCCCATATGTACAGAGAGCACTGTGATTGGAGACCCAGAATTGGCTGGTCCTACCGAACATCAAAGAGGTGAGGCTTGCATCAATGAGGGCTAGGGCATTCTCAATGGTGGCTCCATTCTGGTGGAACGTGCTCCTGGAGGAGATCAGGGCCCTGTGGGACCTGTTACAGTTCCACAGGGCCTGTAAAATGGAGCTCTTCCTCCAGGCTTTTGGAGATGCCACTACCACTGCTGTTGCTGACATCTGATGGCTTCTGGAGAATGAGCCCGACCCCCCCATGGGTCCCTAAGTATAGCCGACGTGCACGCCTGGGACAGCTGAAGTAGATCTTGTTGCCGACTGTGCTTTGAGGAATTAATACTAGCACTTTATTAGATGTATACTTATGGTTTTAATGTTGTATTGACTGGGTTTTATTATTTATTGTCTTGTTTTATATTGCTGTAAGCCACCCTGAGCCGGCTTTGCTGGGAGGGAGGGATAAAAATCTAATGAAATAATAAATAAATAATAGAAATACAACAGGTCAACCATATAATTATCTCGCAGATAGCCCAATGGAATGAAACAGTCTAACCCCCCAAAAAAATTTAATAGGATCATCCCAGGTTGGGTTGTTTGTGTAAAATGTTTTCAGCTATGTCTTGAAAAGAAGGAAGCAAACAAAAAATATTCCCAAAATGTTAAATTGTAAAAGTGAGCCCTGTATGGCAGTTTGGGTGTACATGCTATAGAAATCACAACATTTTTTTTATTACCTTTTTAAAGCAAGGGATAAAGAATGAGATTTATTGTGCAGCACAACAAGGATCTTGATTAGTTCATAATTATGCACAGTATGCTAGTTCAGTATGCTAGGCTGCCAGACATATTCTGCAACCAAAGATACAACCTATAGTACCATTTTTAATAGCACTATATATTGACAAGATAACACAAGATTGGTTTGCGGGACAACAGAATTGTGAATACATGTATACAGGATACCAAAGCAGCACTGCTTTGACCATCTGGGGAAAATGTATTTTGAAATTTTTTAATTATACGTTTGGATTCTCTCTGACTAGACTTAGAAGCTAGAATTATCTGCTTATTTATAATTTAGATTTGTGAATTGCTCGATCCCTGAGTACTCAGGGCACTGTGCGATGAACAACAACAAACTACAACAATAATATATCATAATACAAAACCCCAACAATTTAAAATTAATTAAAACACTTCATCAATGGTGTTAATTTGAATTTCAGACAGTGTCACTGCCTTGTGGATGGAAAAGAAAGGAAGAAGAGGGGGAAGTGGGGGAGAGGCAAAAGGGGAGGCGAGGGGCGTGCCAGACAAGATGGTAACTTTTGCTGTCTGCAACCAAAAGCCTGGCAGAACGTCTCTGCCTTGCAAGTCCTGCAGAACTGCATCAGGTCTTGCAAGGTGTGGATGTTATCTGGCAGAGATTTTCACCAGGCAGGGACCAGGGTTGAAATACCCTGGCCCTGGTTGGTGGACAGCTGGATGTCTTTTGGGCTGGAGATCACCAGTAGGTTGTTATCTGCAGAGTGCAAAGCTCTTTGAGGGACATATTGGAGGAGGCAGTCCCCCAAGTACATAGGTCCCAGACTGCTCAAGACCTTAAAGATCAGTACCAAAACCTTGAACCTGACCTGGTATTCCACTGAAAGCCAGTGCAGCTGACACAGCACAGGTCAAATGTGCGTTGTCCGTGACGTTCCCATCAGGATTCACATCACTGCATTCTGGATCATCTGGAGTTTCTGGATCAGTCTCACAGGCAGGCCAGCATAAAGTAAGTTACAGTAATCCAGTAATGTATGGATTACTGTGGCTAGGTCGAGGTGTGACAGGAAGGGGACCAGTTGCCAGGCTTGGCACAGATGAAAAAATGCCAGCCTGGCAACATCTGTGATCTGGACTTCCATTGATAAGGAGGTATTCAAAATCAAGCCCAAACTCATGATGGTTTGTGCTGGTGTCAAAGGCATGCCATCAAGAGTGGGAAGATGACACCCCAATACCCCCCTCAGCCACAGACCCTCCATCTTAGTTGGATTCAGACTCAGTTGGCTCTTCTTCAACCATCATACCATGGCCTCTAGCCCTTTGGCCAGATTTTGCAGGATGGTATCTGGGTGGCAACCCAGTAACAGATACAGCTGGGTGTCATCAGCGTATTGGTGACATCCCAGCCTGAAACTCTGTGCCAGCTGGGTGAGGGGGTGTATATAGATGTTGAATAACATTGGGGAGAGGACTGCCCCTTGAGGGACCTCACATGATAAGGCCTACCTAGTAGACACCCTCTCCCCCAGCACCATCCTCTATCCCTGACCAAGGAGAAATGATAAGGGCCAAGACATGAATTCCCAAGTCAGCAAGATGGTGGGTCAAAAGATCATGGTCAACCATGTGAAATACTGCTGTGAGGTCGAGCAACAACAGCAGTGTCAAGCCAATGCTCCCTCTAAGCTGTGGAGTCTTGTGAGCAAAAATTCAGCTTTGTGAGCTACTGACATTTGAGTTGTGAGCGAGCTATTTGGCTACTGCATAAATCAGTTTGCTTTGGAGCCATCCTTCCTGAGCTAAAACAAAACATGTGAGTTGGAAGCTAAAAAACTGTGAGCTAGCTCACACTAACTCAGCTTAGAGGGAACACTGGTGCCAACCCACCTCAATCCAACCGTCTGCAGAGATCATCTTTAACGATGACCAGCACTGTCTCTGTTCCATGACCAGGGTGAAAACCAGACTGGAATGGGCCCAGTGCCAGTGTGTCATCCAGGAAACTCTGGAGTTGTTCAGCTACTGCTCTCTTAATTACCTTTCCCAGAAATGACTGGGCAGTATTTGGAAAGCTCTGTAGGTTCCAAAGATTTTTTTTTTCAAGAGTGGTACCACCACAGCCTCTTTCACCCCCACTGGATTGATCCCTGACTCCAGGGACAAGTTGATAATGTCTACCAGGGCCCCCCGTATTCTCTCACCATCAACGTTAACCAGCCATGAGGGACACAGGTCTAAGAGGCATGCGGTTGATCTGACAGCACACGAGATCCTGTTGACATTGGCTTTGGAGAGCCAGCTAAAGTTGTCAAATCCAAACGTGGCCAAGGGACCATCAGTTCACATACGGCATCAACATTGATGGTCAAGTTGTGGCAGAGCAACAAAACCTTGTCTGCAAAAAAGCTCGCAAAAGCCTCATAGCTAATGGCCAAATTTCTAATATTTTGTGTTCTCTCAATTAGAGATGTTAGAGATCTTATCACCCTAAACAATTGTGCTGGGCAAGAGCTAGCCACAGAACTTTTTGGAATCCAATTGGGTCCATTAATCTCTGTGGGCGAGCAAAAATCAGTTTGCCACCTAGATCACCTGGTCACAGCATTAGGGAAATGTCATGGAGATTTGTTTGTTTAGCTTCTAGAGTGCTAGTTACCACAATTTCTATAGAGCTCTGAGGCATATTTCATACAGTACACAGCAGCAAATTTGGGTCTGACATGGAAACTTAACAGGAAGCTGTTATTGTGTGTGGTCCACTTTCCAGTGTGATCCCAAATTCACACTACATTCTCTGACCATATGGAAGAAAGTTCTCCTTTTCCCGCCTCTCATTTTGCTATGCTAAAGAAGCTGCTAGTTCTATACACAGTTTTAACAGAATACTTCCCACCTCACATTGATTTACACAAATGATTGTGAGGCATAAAATGGCATAAAATGGTACCTCTAAAAACATGGGGAAAAAATTCAAATCAGGATAGAGTAAAAACCAAAACAAAGTTTACTGAATAACTGCAGGATTAGGACAGGTGGATTTTAACAATTTAAGCAGTCAAAATAATATCAAGTATTTGAAGCTTGCCCTGACTTGGATATCCCAGGCTACCCTGATGTTGTCAGATTTTGGAAGCTAAGCAAGGCCAGCCCTGGTCAAGTGTGTGGATGGGAGACCATCAAGGAATACCAAGGGTCACTACGCAGGGAAAGGCAATGGCAAACCACCTCTGAACATCTCTTGGCTGTGACTTGATGACAGTGGTGTGGGGTTTTTTTACACATTTGTCTTTTTTGCTAGCCTGACTTCCAAAGCTAAACATGTCCATGTTAATTGAGGGTCCTAGAGATCACAAATACCCCATGCATACTTGTTCTGCCACCTGGGAACTGGGAATTAAAGTTCGATCCACTAACTTCTGACCATGTCAACATGATTAATACTACTGACTTTACAAATAGAAAGCTTAAATACATTCTAATGTAGTTAATTTTAGATGATGCATGGCCTGCCTATGATAGCCTTGAAGCATATGTAATCCAAGTAACCTGGGAAATTACATGCATGCTCCGGTAGTAAGCACTGGGCCAACTGTCATGCTTAATGCTGATGAAAAACTATTCAAAATGTTGCTAAATGGCTATTCAACATGAGAAAACAAGCATTGTGGACTGGGTAAGTATAATATTTGGAAGTCACATTACAAGAAAAACAAATCTCTTAAAGAAAGCCAGAATGGTGAAATAGAAAAGGACACTTTCCTTCTGATTTCCTATACTTCCCAGGAACCTGCAGAAAATCATGATGAGCACAGTGAACTCCATTACCTCCCTTCATCTGACTGAGATGAAATCAGGGCTTTTTTTGTAGAAAAAGCCCAGCAGGAACTCATTAGCACAATAGACCACACCCAACAGCAGGAACTAATTAGCATATCATCCAGCCACACCCACCTTTTGCTTCTTATTCTGTTTACTTTGTTTGTTGTCAAAACTCAGGGCTTTTTTTGTAGCAGGAACTCCTTGGCATGTTAGGCCACACACCCCTAATGTAGCCAATCCTAATGAGTTTCTGCCGTTGGGTGTGGCCTATTATGCTAATGAGTTCCTGCTGGGTGTGGCCAACTCGGGAGCCAGGCAGAACTCCGTTCCTGTGCGTTCCTGCCCAAAAGTAGCCCTGGATGAAATACAAGATTTACTACCAGATTATTTTAAAAAAACGAAACATCAAAACACTTTTTTCCCATATCAAGTGGCAGACACTCCTTTCTGGACTCCAGAACTCTGATCTAATATCTCTCAATGTTTGTTTGTGATTTATCCAGCAACAGAGTCTGGTTTTATAACATATAGACTTGTATCATGTCATTAATTACTAGAAACGCTCTGCAATTCTCTCCATGTTCCAGTTTCTTGATCACTACTTGAATTAAAGCACTAAAGCTTTTTACTTCTCAGATATATTGAATGTGTCTACACTCCCATGAGAACTTGGCTAATCTCCCAAAGACCTAGTCCAGAATGCAATGGGTCAGCTTGGACACCTAGGCCCGATCTGCATCTAGCATTTGCTCTGCTGTCTTACCAAATCTGCACTGGAACAGAAATTCCCATCTACATTGCCTGCCACTTTCACTTTGATTGAGTACTGCCTTTTATGGCAGTGTCCAGACTGCATGCTGCTTTCACTTCGTTTGATCTCTGGTTTAATGGTGCCTGTCTGCATAGATTTATGGCTGCTTTATGGCCATTCGGGGGTGACTCTGAAGTCAGTACAGTGTTGGCCCGGGATAGTTGAATGTGGTTTTGAACTGCATCTTTTTCTGTTCCAGTGTGGGTTTGGTAAAAATGCTAAATGCAGATTGGCCCCTAGTGATGAATTCCTTCTAAGCAACTTGCTCTTCAACTGTTTCAAAGTCTGTGCCATTAATAAAGCTTATACCCAGTTAATAATATATTCTTTGTGTGTGTGTGTGTGGGGGTTACTATTTAAAACAAATGAAAAAAAGTAATTTCTGACCTGTTAATAATAAAACTTTATCCTGTTTTTCTGCCTTCTTCCCTGTTAGTAAGTTGGGTTTCATAATTGTTGTGTTGTTTGATTAGTAAGGAATACAGTGAAAGTACAGTGCCTAATATAGAGAAGGTAAGTGAGAGTAAACTTAGAAACTATAGGGTGGCTCCAGCCAGGTTTTTCACTAATTCCTTCCTTACTACATTCCCCAACCACACATGCTTTTGTCAATACAGGTGTTACGATCCCCAGCACAGTCTTTTTAGTGGTCTACAAGGAGTAAAGCTGAATCCAAATCTATATTTGTAATAATCATCAGAGTAGGATCTTTGGGGAAAAACAGGGTTTAAAAACAATTTAACACCGACTTTTGTCTGTCAGCTTGAAATGATAGAGAAAGCCAGATAACTATGACTGTAAAAAGTATTTTATGATTTGTGGCAGTTAGAAGTGCAAATCATCAGTAATGAAAGCATTTCATGAACGGTATTTTTTTCGGAGATAGTTCCGCTGTTCCAGATGACAGGAAAATAACAAAAGTTACTCAAATATTTTTTAAAAGGTCCAGATGGAATCCAGGAAAGTCCAGGCCAGTTAGCCTAACATCTTTTCCAAGTGAATTAGTAGAAACTATTATTAAAGTCAAAATTATTAAGCACATTGAGCAACAAAGCCCATTGAGGGAAAATCAGCATTGCTTCTGCAAATGGAAGTCCTGCCCCACCAACCTCTTGGAGTCATTTGAACAGGTTTAACAAACATGTAGATAAGGGTGAACTGGTATACATGAAATACTTTGACTTCCAAAAGGCTTTTGACAAGTTGCCTCCTTAAAGACTTAGTGGTCATGAGGTAAAAGGATAGGCCCTTTTATAGATTAAAAGTTGGTTAAATTGCAGGAAGCAGAAAACAGGAATAAATGGACAATTCGTAAAATAGAGGGAAGTAAGCTGTGAGGTATTACAAGGATCTATATAGGGACTGGTGCTATTTCATTTGTTTAAAAATTATTTGGAACTGAGAGTGAGCATAGCCAAATTTACAGACAATACCAAATTATTCAGGATGGCAAAAACCAAGAGCTTAACGAAAACCAAGCTCACTGAAAATGTCAGCCCAGTGTGTGTCAGCAGTGAAAAAAGTAAATTACTCCCTGGACTTACTTGGGGCCTTTTTGAGGCTGCAGGATGAGGAGCAGAGACAAAAAAGGGTGGTTCCATCTTCTGGCTGCAGCTGTAGGTGGGGGCCTTGTTGCTGTGGCTTGGAGCCACTGGGCGAGAGAGTTGACAGTGTTCCCGGCCAGCCAGCCAATTTTGTGTGGCTGGGGCTGGCTGGGGGGACAGGGTGGAGCCAGAAGTGGACCTGATGAGCAAAGTCTTCATTCTGGTTTGCTCTTCCCCCTTACTAAGCCATGCTGCCTGGCCACCTTCTCCCAATTCAGGGAGGTAGTCAGGTGGGCTCCATCTGGCTCTGGTGGTGGTTTCAGCCATTGGGCCAGATCCATTTGGAGGGGAGGCTGTGCCGGCATGACTGCCTCCCCCTTAAGGGATATAGAGAGTGGAGACCTGAAGTGGTATGCCCAGCTTGGAGGCTGTCTCCCAGGTGGCAAGAGAACCATACAGTGGCTTATGCCCATGCGGGACCATCAGACTTGTATTTCCAGGTTCACCCCCAGCAGGCAGGCTGGGGAAAGGTTCCATTAGTTGGCAGGTGGTTCAGATGATGCTTTGATCCATGCCCTATGCTGTACCAATGCTCCTGCTGTAATCAATAAAGCTACGACCTGTTCTACTCCACCTCTATTTCTGTGTATATCTGTTTCTTCTTTCCTTCCCTCTCCTTTTCTTAGGTCTGCAAACTCCATGCTAGGAATTATTAGGAAAAGGACTGAAAAAGAACAGTGCATACTATAATGCCCTTGTATAAAGCTGTGGTGTGGCCTCATTTGGAATACTGTGTGCAGTTCTGCTTACTAGATCTCAAAAAGGATATTGCAGAGCTAGAAAAAGCGCAAAGGATCATTGGGAGATTGGCACATTTTTCCTATGAGGAAAGACTGAAGAGTCTAGGACTTTGGAGTCCAGAAAAAAAGATGGCTAAGAGGAGACAAAACAGAGATTTATAAAATTATACATGAAGTGAAAAGTGGATAGAGGGAGCTTTTTCTTCCTGTCCCACAGTACTAGATCTCAGGGACATGCAATTAAATTATTGGGAAATAAGTTCAGAACAGAGAAAATAAACAACTTCTTTATTCAACAAGTAATTCAACTATGGAATTCACTGCCAACAGAGACAGTGATGGCCACAAGGATAGATGGCTTTAAAAGCAGGTTAGACAGATTCATGGAGCAGAGGTCCATCAATTTGTACTGGCCATGGTGACTGAAAGGAGCCTCCATACATCTCTGAATACCTGTGTTGGGAGGCAGCAGCAGTGGAGGACCTCAGCCTCTATGCCCTGCTGATTTGACCCTCCAGGGCAACAGGTTGTCTGCTGTTTGAGTCAGTATGCTGGACTAGGTGATCACAGGCTCTTCTTATGTTCCTAGATCAACCAATCTCAGCTGCAATATTTACTCAAGAGTAAGGTGACAGTGAATGTGAGATGATCCCACTAAAAATGTTATATGTCCCCCAATTTTTAAACTGGGAATAACTGTAACTTGTATGTAAGATGAGTCCCCTCATTTTGTTGATGGTATACTGGAAAAAAAAACCCAAATAACAACCTAGTCTTGCACTGTAGTAAAAACAGAGTATACAGGCCTGGGTGACTTTACTTTGTGTGCAGTTGCTCCAGTTATCCTAAAAATCCAATCAGGTGCCATATAAAGGGGAAGATAATTGGAAATTCTGCTCCTTCCCTGCCACCTTCCCAATGATACTGTGTTTGAGATGGGCTCCTACTTCTTTATATAGTACTGTAAGCTAAGGGTGTTCAGTTTGAACCAGACTCAAGGATTATATACTATTGTTACCATATGTTCTTCCTTTCACATGTATCTTTAGACATGTGTGGATTCTTTAACTTGGATTCAGGACAGTCAACCAGAACCACAATCAATTTGGGGGAATTAAGTTCAAGATCAGGAGGAAACCTCTTCCCACTTCCACAGCCTGACTAGCTTGGAAAATTAACACATTCCCAATTAGGGGGACCAGAGCATGTGATTTAGGGGTCTTTACCTGGATAACATGCAAGCAAGCACAAAGTGTCCCCAACAGGCTACCAGTAACCAAGAAACAATCAGATCTTTTCCAAAGCAAGGTTTAGAATTATTGAGGGGAAATATAGGGGTACAGGAATTGAAAAGGTACCAAAGCACAAGAACAGTTAAATAGTTGTGTTCAGAAGGATGTGTACAGACGTGTGCAAAAAAATGGTATTTTTTTTGGATTGGGGTATATTGGACCCAGAAAATATCGGCATTCCTGGTATGCCCAAATTCCAATACCGATATGGTATTCAGATTTTTTTCTGGAATCCATATTATTTTGTGTCCATTATACCCTATGGGGGAGTTATTGGGGCTCCCTGTTTTTAAAGATACAATTAAGGAGGAATAAAGCCCTATGCTGAAATTTAATTAGAATAGTTTTAAACAATTCCTAACAGACCCTTATTACTAAAAGCCTCTATTTAACACCTACTAACAAAACAAGTATTTAGACCGCTTGAAACCAGAAGCATACACACACAGTGCACCAAACCAGACCTTTAAATGAAATACTAACAGGCTTCCAACATGCCCCCCCAACCAACCTTCTAAAAATGAAAGGGAGGAAATAAAGAAAAAAAAGACCCCAACTCAACTATTGAATTGAAAATCAGAACACAAATCATTCAAAAACTAAACCACCAGGAAGTGAACAGGAGAAAAAGGTGGGGAAAAAGAAAACAGAGAAAGCGAGAAGCAAAGCCAATAGTCCCTTCACTAACACACCAGAGCAGACCCCCCAAAAAAAAGAAAAGGAGAAGGGAGCAAAGCAAGCAAGCAACAAAACCTTTAAGACCCCCCAGGCCCCCAAAAGAGGGGAAAAACAGCAATGGATGATGAAGGAGAGAGAAAATAAAATTCAAGAAAAATAGCCTAAAAAACCCAAAGCAACCCCCCTACATGCATGAGCCTGAAAAAGAATCAAAAATGAAAAACAAACATTTTAAAGCAATTCCACAGATGCAAACTACAAGCAAAGAACAAAAACAGAAGGAAAGAACCAAAAAAAGGCTTGAGGCCCTTGTCCTCCTCCAGGCACAACCTACCACCAGGCCCAAAGAAGAACTAATAAATATGTTAAGAGAACTAACTGCAAGTTAAAACAAAGAACAAAACCAGAAGGAACCAAAAAAGGCCCTCAAACTCCCCCCCCAACCTACCAGTAGCCCCCAAGAACTGCGCTGCTATAATAATAAGAAAAAAAAAAAGAGTAAAGATGTTAATCTCAAATCAATTGGTGTCTTCTCCAGGCAGGCAGGTCAGAATCTGAAGTCCATAACAGAGTCAGGCTCTTGCAGGCAGCAGCAGGAGTCTAGGCTCAAAGCAGTATCAACTGAAGCCAAAGCAAGTACTGCACACTCTCCAAACCTCTCAGGAATGTTTGAAGACTGGAAAGACTTTCAAAAATACTTGTTGAAAAATTGGGACACTAAACGTGGTTTGATTTGCTTTGATAGTTATTAAGAAGAAAATGAAATAGAATTAGATTTTTGAATTGTTACCGTTTGTAAGAGAAAATAAGTTTAGAAGTAATTGTAACAGAACAAGAGAGACATTAATGGGGTTGGAGCAGTGCGGGAAGCCTTGTTTGGGGGGGAGAAGGGAAATTAGAAAAATGGATATGTAGGTAGGTTTAAAATGTATGAACATGTGATATATCCAATAATAAATTGTATTTACCAAAAAAACAAACCTCTCAGGAATGGAGCCTAGTTCAGTCAGGCCCTGCTTTCATGCTTTTTGTCCATGTCTATAAGAATCTGAAAGACAACCAGCCATGAAACAAGTTCTGTGACCGAACAAAGAGCATTGTTCCCTCTGATATAGAATCTTATTTGCCACTGATCCTTCCCTCCTCCCTCCTGTTCCCTTGGAAACCTGGTATGCAGGGGACAAGGTTGTTGGAATCTACATTTGAAGCCAACAGCCTTGCAAAACCCACTGTTCAATGGTTGGCCCAAAAGCAACACAGCTCCCCCTAAGGTGCTTTCTCATTCACTAGCAGAGATGTCTTATCCCCCCCCTCCTCCTGTTGCTCTGCAACCCTTTAACTTGACCTTTTACTGCAGCTATTCAGCATTGCTGAATATTCCTGGGGAAAAAAATGTCCATTGGGTTTTTTCAGGACTGGCTATGCTGGATAGCCAATCAGATTTTCTGATGTGTATTCAGCTGAAAATCGCCTCCGATACACCTGGATACACATCCCTAGTGTATATGAAGAGTTACATGGGATGAAAGAGAAAGTAAAAGAGAGCCAAACCTCTGGTTCAGTGGGAATTCTGTGCCAGAGAACAGCCACAAGGAGGATTTGGGGGAGAGAAGGATTTAAAGAAGAAGAAATGATAGTACCTATCAGTCTGCTGAGCTGGGTAGAGTAAGTGGTCTGTTTAGATAATCCAGGGACTGAGAGTAGGGGACTTAAGGAAAAGCTTCTAAAGGTCCCAAGGAGACCATAACAAGATCAGGCAGCAGAGAGATGGTCTTGTTTGGCAATAAAACATCACAGTGAAGCAGAGCTGGCAGCCTCTGAGCCAGCAAAAGGGTGAGACTGCACAATTTTGGCTTGTAGAACAGTGAGCCAGCACAAAAGAATACCAAAGGAAGAACTGTAAAGTCCAGGAATTCAGAGAGAGAATCTAGATTTCTTGGCTCTGATTGGATGTGGTGGGGTGGTCTTCCCAGGAAGGTAGCAAAAGGTGATTGCATCCAGGCAGGGTGGACAAATGCATCCAGGCAGGGTGGACAAATGAGGGCTGGTAGGTTGATTGGAGATATTCAGGCAATGGGGTGCTAGGGAACACTATAGTCTATGCATAGCTGTGACATTACAGTTACACATAAGACCTTTTTTCACTTAAGACCTTTTTTCATGAAAGTATTTATTTATTTATCAGACTTATGCCCCGCCCTCCCTGCAAGCAGGCTCAGGGCAGCTTCCAATCAGCATAAAATACAAATAAACAAACACAGTTAAAACACAACAATTAAAATAATACAATACAATACAATACAAGATGCAAAATACTGGCAGCGGTTAAAATCCATTGAATAGAGTGCTTCAGATGGTATCCACAGAAGCTGGGTGTTTTTCTGCTTGATGGTGAGCACTAGATGTTCCAGATGAGAGTCTACTCATTGGCTGTCAAGGCAGCTGCTCGATGGTATGGTTACGGGCCGGGCACTCCAGCGGTGGCAGCCCCTAATTAAATGCCTGGTGGAAGAGCTCCGTCTTGCAGGCCCTGCGGAACTGAGAAAGGTCCCTCAGGGCCCTGATCTCCTGCGGGAGCTCATTCTACCAGGTAGGGGCCGCCACTGAAAAGGCTCCGGCCCTAGTGGCAGCTAGCCTGGCCTCCCTTGGGCCAGGGAGGGTCAGACAATTTTGCGACCCAGACCGTAGTGCTCTCTGGGGTATATGCGGGGAAAGACAGTCCTGTAGGTATGTTGGACCCCGGCCATATAGGGCTTTAAAGGTAAGAACCAGCACTTTGAAGCGGACTCAGTATTCTATTGGCAGCCAGTGCAGTGACCTTAGAACAGGCTGGATGTGCTCCCGTCTAGGGAGGCCCATCAGCAGCCTGGCCACAGCATTCTGCACCAGCTGAAGCTTCCGAATCCATGACAAAGGCAGCCCCATGTAGAGAGCATTACAGTAGTCTAGTCTCAAGGTAACCATTGTGTGGATCACTGTAGCCAGGTCGGCCTGGTTGAGGAAGGGAATCAACTGCCTAATCAGCCTAAGATGGTAAAAGGCTGACTTTGCACTGGCCGCTACCTGGGTCTCCATGGTAAGGGAGGGATCCAGGAGGACTTCCAAACTCTGAACCTCCGGCACCGGGACCAGTGAGGCCCCACCGAAGGTCAGGATCCCCACCCCCAAACTGCCCCGACCCAGGCACAGGATCTCCCGTCTTTGCTGGATTCAGCTTCAGCCAACTCAGTCTAAGCCAACCAGCCATGGCCTGCAATGCCTGGTCAAGGTCTTCTTGTCTGGAATCCGACTGGCCTCCCAACATCAGATAGAACTGGGTGTCATCAGCGTACTGGTGACACCCCAGCCTGTACCTCCATGTACAGTGCAACCGAAGTAGAGTCCCACCCTTCTAAGCCCATTGATTTCAATGGACTTATAAGTAGGTGTCTCTGCTTAGGAAGCCACTATATCAAAAGTGTCTGGGAAGGGGAAGTCAGATCATGACCGCAGTATGGGGTGCATGCATTCTCCATAATACTCGCTTTTCTCTGATGCAAATACCATGCACAGATGGTACCTGTATATTGTTTCATGGAGGCACTGCACAGCAAGGAGAGCAGAACTTTCAAAATGGTGCTGCAGTGGGTGCATTAGCTACAAGCTCCTGTCGTTGGATCACAACATTCCTTTATAGGCTAAAATACTACAGAAGTTTACTAATTTCAGTACTCAAGTTTCAGGTGGATACGGGGGCCAGAGTTTGACCCCTTGGATCCCTGATCACGTGATAATAGAACAGAGAAGCCACACAGCAAAGCTTACCAGATGCCAACATACCAGATTAATGGACTCCGGCCCTAGCAATTTGGTTTTCAATGATATTGCTGGCAGGGTATGTTCTGTATGTAGGACTTTTCCTGATGTGGTTCTGCTTTGGCTGCAGGTCTTTGATTGCCCATGCTGCCCTCACTGTTGCTCTTCACCAACCTTTTATCCATGGAGGAGGTTTGCATCCAGCCTTGACAGGGCCGGGGGGAAGCTAGCCTCCAGCCTTGACCAAGTGTCATTCAAGCTGAGTGAGCAAGACTGGTGTTGAGGAGACCTGGGTACCATTACAGCCCCAAGGAGACCCCAAAGAGGGAAGTTTGGAGGGAACTTTAAATCTACCTATCCATTGGACCACCAATCATCATCTACATACCATCAAGCAGTATAGGATATCTTGGTTGCTTTGGATGGCCTCAGAAGGCCTCATGTGTTTCCAAGCAGCTTCAGCTGAAGCTGGAGCTGAGATGGCTAGAGTAAATGTGGCAGCAGACTCATGATGAGGTTCCAAGAAAAGAGTTTTATATTATAGTTTTAGAAAAGAGCAAGAGTCCAGTAGCACCTTAAAACACCTCTTGCTCTTTTCTACTGCTACAGACAAACACAGCTACCCATCTTGATCTTATAGGATGTTTATGAAATCCTATGAGATGGTAGTGAAGGCTGTGAAGGAGTTCTACATGGTTTCCATTTGCTAGCTTTTGTCCAGTTCAATTATTTAGAGTAATTAGTTCTTTAACATTCTCTGCAAGAACCCCAAAATTAGAAATTCGGCAATTAGCTGTGAGGCCTTGCAAGCTAGTTTGTGGATAAGATCTTGTTGTCTGCCAATATTGACACAGTATGTGAACTGGAGGCCCCTTGGCCATCTTCAGGCCCAGTAATGGACCACTTCAAATGACACTCCTAGGACCTCAGCGCTGTGAAGCCCATCACTTGTCTCCTATCATAGTTGCCCCTGTGCCTATCATAGTTGGTGAAAGCCAGCAGTGATGGAATACTGGACCCCCTGGTGGATATTATAAATTTGTCTCTGAGTTCAGGGACCTTCCCAGGGACTTTAAAGGAAGCATTGGGGAAGCCATTCTTAAAGAAACCATCTTTGGATCCTATTGATCCAGCCAACTACCACCCAGTTTTGAATCTTTTGTTCCTGGGTAAGGTGATTGAGAGAGTGGCAGTGGAACAGCTTCAGGCTTTCTTGGAAGATGCTTCTGTCCTGGATCCATTCCAGTCTGGCTTCCGCCCTGGCTATGGGATGGAGACGGCTTTGATCGCCCACATGTATGATCTCCGGAGACATCTGGATCAAGGTGGGTCAGTGCTGCTGTTATTATTGGATTTGACAACAGTGTTTGACACAGTCAACTACAATCTGGCGACTCACCACCTGACTGATGTGGGGATATGTGAACATAAGAACATAAGAGAAGCCAATGTTGGATCAGGCCAAAGGCCCATCCAGTCCAACACTCTGTGTCACACAGTGGCCAAAAATACCAGGTGCCATCAGGAGATCCAGCAGTGGGGCCAGGACACTAGACCCACTGTTGACCCCCCCAAGCACCAAGAATACAGAGCATCACTTGCCCCAGAGTCCCTATGTTTACCTTGTGGCTAATAGCCACTGATGAACCTCTGCCTTGGAGTTGTTTGTCTCATTTCTCCACAGTCTGGGACAGAGGGTGGTGATTAGGGAGAGGGTCTCACCACGATACCCTTTGGTGTGTGGTGTCCCTCAAGGGGCTGTCCTCTCCCCAATATTATTCAACATCTATCTGTTTTAAGCTGTTTTATCTTTGGCACTTAGTTGCCCCATTGTAAGCTGCCCTGAGCCCATTTGTGGGGAGGGTGGGGTAAAAATGGAATAAATAAATAAATAAATAAATAAATAAATAAAACATGTGCTCCCTCACCCAGTTGGTTTGGAGTTTCAGGCTGGGATGACACCCAGCTGTATCTGTTGATGGGTGATCAGTCAAATGCCATCTCAGATATTTTAGCCAAGGGTTTGGAAGCTGTGGTTGGATGGTTAAAGCAGAGCTGGCTGAAATGCTGGATACAGGTCCTGTATCTGGGCCAGGGGAATGTTGGGACAAGGATCCAATTCTTGGCTCTTGATAATGTGCCATTGACTTCAATGCCAACGGTCAAGAGTCTGGGTGTGATCCTGAATACCTCTCTTTCAATGGGGGCCCAGATCACAAATATTGCTAGACTGCCACATCAAGCAACTGGTTCCCTTCCTCTCTCCCTCTGACTTAGCCACAGTGATCCATGCAACAGTCACCTCTAGGATGGACTACTGTAATTTGCTTTATGCAAGGCTACCCTTGAGGCTGACCCAGAAACTCCAATTGGTCCAGAATGTGGTGGCGTGTGTTCTTACTGGAACACCTTCAAGAGCACACATCTAACAAGTGCACCATCAGCTGCACTGGCTCTGGGTGGAATACCGGATCAAGTTCAAGGTGCTGGTTTTAACCTTTAAGGCCCTTTGCACTCTGGGACTGACATATCTACGGGACTGCCTCTCCTGGTATGTCCCCCAAAAAGCATTTTGTTCAATGAATCAAAATCTTCTGGTGATCCCTGGCCGAAAAGATATCCATTTAACCTCAACCAGAGCCAGAGCCTGGTGGAATGCTCTCCCAAGTGAGATCCAAGGCCTGTGGGGCCTAATGCAGTTCTGCAGGGCCTGCAAAATGGAGACGTTCCACCAGGCCTATGGTTGAGGCAGTGGCAATTCCATCTGTATTGGCATCCCCCTGCTGTCCATCTGTTATAGTACCATCTTACTCTCCACAGACACACTTGAAATACAATCTCTTCTGAGAGATGGCACACCAAATTGTGTCAAACCATGTGCTGCCATCTGACTGATTAGATTTAAATTGTTGTTATCAACTGCTGTTGTAAATTGGGATTTAATGATTAATTAATTTGTTTTAATATTGTTCTTGCTACCTGTTGTTACCCACTCTGAGCCCTGCTGTGCAGGGGAGGGAGGATTATAAGTAAAAGATGGTTTTGTTGTTGATGATGATGATGATAGCAATTCTCTCTCTGTCTCTCTCTGTTTTGCATGGGGAAAAGGGTCTAAGCCCTTCCTATTTCCTCTGCATTCCACTATGAATTGTCACCCTGCAACAGCTTTTAACTTTTACAATTTCTCATGAGATGTCCTTTCATAGCTCACATCATGCATAGGTTGTCTGCAAGACAGTTTTATGAGCAGAACATTTTTGGAGCTCAGAGTAAAAGAAACATGCTGGATCTAGCAGCGAACCTCAGGAAATACAGAATATTTGACTATGCAACGTGGCAGGAATTTTGTTGAAATTAACCGAAGTGAATGAATGTTTTACATGTGTGATTAAATGCTGAAAGTGTCAATGAAAATTCCATATACCAAATGGTGAAATATAATGAGTATCTGATCTGTTAAAAGGAAAAACCTTTTAAACTAATCGATCTTCTCCACAACGATTTATGTCAATGGCTTTTAAGATGATCCCATCTTGGGGTGGGGGGTTGACATAGAAATATATCAAATATGGCTGCTAAATGGATAAATTTACAGAGCGAGAAGGCACTGCATTTAGGCACTGCATTTAAGAGGTCTCTCATGTGTCTGGAGAAGGTGCTAAAATAATTCCTTGCAGCTCTTAAGTAAGCAGATTCTTAAGCAAAGTTTTCTCATTTGTAGCTACTGCTGACTCCATCCCCTGGAGTTTTTAAAAAAGACTCCTTTCACTTTAACCCATTTTATTCCAAAAGGAATTTGTGAAGGAAAACATACTAGGCTCATACTTATAACAATCTGAATATTTTTTCTAAAACACATTTTCCTCCAGTTTTCTCAGGGTGCATAAAATACATAGTTTGGTATGTTCTCTCCCCATTTAAATATTTAAAGTGACTTACTATAAAAAAGCACTTCAAACAGTAATTACAACATAAAGGGATCCTAAAATATCTACTTTCTAAAAGCTTAAGCACCTGAATGTGCCACAGCTTATGGTCCTGCAGAGAACTGGAGAGTCTTTCTGTCCCACACCTTTGAAACAATATGTGTTGGATTCTCCCCCACACACCATAGTGGAGCAGAAGAAGAATGAAAACTATGTATGAATCAAAGTTTAGTCCTTAATATATAATGCATACTGGTGACTGGCTGTAAAGCAATCGAGTTAACTTAATGCATCTGTGGGTACAATGACTGAATCCAAATGATGCTGGGATAATTTTGGAGGAACACTTAAAGAATACTGAATGAGCAGTTCTTAAAGGAATTAGGATGCAGACATGCCCAGTTCAACCTGATATCTGAAACATAATCCTATTCAGATACCAATATGCCTCTCATGCCTGTACATCAGGACTATTTTGCAATCTTTTTGGCAAGTTAGAGATTTTCTGTATCTTCAGGGAACCCTCTGCACATTAGCTGATGTACTGATGCTCCTGTATATATGTGTGCACCTGCAATAGAATGGTTACTTATCACAGAGGAAACTTGGACACATTCTAGGGTGTATTATTGGTTCATATGGAGTGCTCACCAAGGTGAGTGGGCATCAACATCATACTTTGCAAACTGAAATTATACCCTAGAGCACAGCCAACACACAGCTGTGGTTGCATATTTCACAGGAAGACTGGAATTGGTAGTGTGAAGATGCCATCTTATTATTAAGGAATATATGATGCATCTCTTAAGGTACCCAAGCCACTCTCCCGTGGAACACACTTTGAAACCAACTTAGCAGTGCAATTGTAGTCTTCATTATTTATTCATTTGGCTTATTTATAGCTCGACTTTCCCACTGAGACTCAAGGCTGATTACAGATGATAGAAAAGGAGGAGGGGTCATACAGTATAGGACACTGAATGAACAATGCAATAGGACTAGGAGTTCAAACCTGAATGATAATGCAAGCAACAAAATGGACAGTATAAGATACACAATGAACTATACAAATGAACAAGGCAATAGAACCAGAAATACAAAACTGAACATCAATACTAGTGCAAGAAGACTAGGAAAAAACAATTAAATGACAATGTGAAGAGCTAACTGCCCAGGCTTTCATAGTGTGCAGAATGTAGAACCGCCAATCAAAATACAAACTATAGTCCACATTATACTTGCCTGCCTCCATGTCATGAGCCTGGTATTCTTTGGAGAGCTCCCATCCAAACACTAGCCATGGCTGACGTTATGTATTGAGCCTAAGCCAATCCCTGACTGTGGGCCTTGAACAGGGTGAGCTTGCTCCCCAAGAACAATAGCTGACCAGGATCCTGGAATTGACCTATAGATAAGCAGTGTAATGTAAATAACCTATCCTTGGGAGTGTGTGTGTGTGTGGGGGGTGTTTGCATGCTTTAAAAGCAGGACTCAAACCCTGCTGGGTGTCCCTGTTGTGTTCCTGAAATCACTAAATAAACTAGAGCTGATCACTGCAGTGCGTCCAGAAACCAGTATTTAACAGCTGATGTTGCTTAGCTTCTGAGATCTGACAAGATCAGGCTAGTCTGGGCTATCCAGGTCAGGGAAACACTTTTCATTAGGACCAATCAAAATGACACAAAACAGTGTGTGTAAGCTTTTACGTGCTCCAGAACTCTTCCCCAGGGGAGTGGTTGGAAAATATATTACCAAATAGCAGTGCTATCTTTGTTTGATGACTAATCCATAGGTTTAGATTGTTTTATCTGCCTCTGCCCTCCCAGTAGAATTTAATGCGATTATTTAGGCACTAAATATGCCCAACAGGGATCACCATATTTGAACATTGACTTTTTATTGAAAATACAAAGAAACACCATTGTTCCTTGACTAACTAAATAAGAGAAGAAAGAAAGAGAAGAAAAAGAAAGGCAAAGTTTTCAAAGAGTACATGCTTGAAAAGTATGAAGGAAATGATAAGCTTTTCATTTTTAACTATGGGGGGAAAAACTAGTGGGATTCAGTTGCATGGTTTAGAAAAGAAAAGAAAAGAAAAGAAAAGAAAAGAAAAGAAAAGAAAAGAAAAGAAAAGAAAAGAAAAGAAAAGAAAAGAAAAGAGAGACAGAATCATAGAACCAAGGTACTAGAAAATGCTCAGTTGTCAAAGTCACTTAATTCTTGTAGCTGGCTGGCCTCAGGATTAGAACCCACAGCTTTGGAACTGGCTGTCTTGGTTGAGGACTGAGTGATGAGGACTTTGTTCTCCACATATGTTTTCTGAAGGTCTGCTTGCATGTGTAGTGGTATTTCCTCCTGTACAGATAGCAGGAGAGGGCTTGATCTTTTTGTGGATGACTGAGCTTTGTCAGATTCACAACACCCCTCCCCCATCGAGTCACAGAGTGGAAAGGATACCACTTTAAAACAGTTTGAATTTTCAGGGTGAGACGCCAATATTCAGTTTCTAAATGGCCTTCTATAGACAAACTCTCAAAAATCTTGTCTAAATGTCTGCCTTTGGCAGAGGGCCTCCAAATCTTCCTCTATAAAATGCAGCATCCACTCTGCATTTCTCTTCTCCTCCATGCCTTCCATCAATACAGCCTGTGTTTCAGCCCTTTGGCAATCCTGCCACTGCCTCCTCTGCTTCTGCTAGTAACTGATTTTCAAGATCTCAATGAATGCATGCTTACCATCATGGCATTTTGGCAGGTATAATGGAGCTGCTGCTGCTTTCAGAGGACCAGTTTGTGGAGTCCCCAGTGTGTAGGTGCAATACAGAAAGTGACAAAACAGTTCTAACTATATTCCATAACAACTATAATCATATCCCATTGTATACATGCAAATGTGTATCAGGATGCAATTTAGGTAAGTAATTAATGGGTGTGAACATGTAGCAGTGCTTTATCTTGGGTCTCTAAGATCACAAACCTAAGGTCCCAGTCATACAGGCCAGAAAACACGGGGGGAGGCATGGCTGTTCGCCCCGGAGCAAAATAAGGCATGGTAGCCTGATCACACGGGCCACCGGGTTGCCACGCTCCAGCTCCTAGTGCTGATCACACCACGCTGCTGCAGCATGGCAAAAAAGCAGCGCAGCAGAGCACGCAAGCCGTGCTGGTGTAAGATGTACATGCGCCATGGGGGGGCAGGCCGCTGTCGGCGTCTTGCATGTGCACATGCACTATTTGGCATTGGTGCGCATCCCATGGAAACTTACAACATCCAGAAACCCCGGGACATGGGTGGGCATCGGATGCCGCGGGATACTGGCACTCCCGCGATCAGACGCCGGCCTTTGCCCCGGGGTTTCTGGAAACTAGTGCTTCATCCCTGGTAGTTTTTTACTCCGCATCTTCGGAGGGAAGCTGCAGGTTGGCCACAGGAGTGCTACGCCTCCCAGATGTGCCTGTGTGATCGTGCACAGAAACTCTGCAGGGCTACCATGCCTTCAGCAGGGCAAATGCTCCGTGTGAACGGGGCCTAAGAACACTTTTTCTGGGAGTAAGTTCCATTGACTGAAATGGGATATACTTCTGAGAGTATGTGGTTAGAATCACTCCACAAGTGAACTATATGTTCCATGGCAATATTGTGAGTTTATCATTGGGTAAGAATTTAGCAGGAGAAAGGAGCTATATGAAGTTTTGGGAGCACATTCAAGAAAGCTGTGATGACACCACTACAAAAGTTGCTTTAAAAGTGAGTGGGGAGAGTGTACGTATTGTAGAGGATACATCACACTGTTTTGCATGAAAGTGACAATGGCTCTGAGAAAGGGGATGCTATGAGAAGCCTCTGGATAAATATCTGAGACATTAGCCAAGATCCCAGCAATTCCTGCCCAAGTAGAAGAGACTTCCACATGAAGCCTTGACCTCTCTTTTCAGTTGCATTGTGTAGCACCTTGTAATGTCCCCTGACCTTTTTGTAAGGTCTAGAGAAGCAACAGCAGGAAAGGAGTCTCCCACATAGAGTTTCACACATGGCTACTTATATACTGGCCCGGAACCAGAAGAGATAAAATCAGATTAAATCTCCTTGTTGCTTTGATATGGCTTCTGTTGCCACACATTGCGGCTTTGACATTTAAAGTGTTTAAAGTAAAATAAAAGTCATTTACTCCACCTAAAACGAAATAAGCAAATGGCAAAAGATGTGATAATTCAAAAGATACTGCTTCCAGTGTTCTGCTGCTGTGTCTTGGTATAATAATGCTGAAATATTAAAGTACAATAATGTAAGGCACAGAAGACATTCAGGGGATGAGAAGTGGGTCATTCTGACTTTCTATGAATAGCTGGATAATGCTGGATATGAAAAAAATAAGGTCAGATCTTGAGAATTGTTTGGCAGAACAATGGATGATTTAAGAATGGATGATCTAAGTTTATGAGTTCCAAGAGGAAATTATAGTTTCTCTGTTTATTTCAATCGTTAGACAGTGAGAGTGCTTCAAAACTGAAAAACAAGTCTTTTTTCAAGACACACATTTAAAAGGCAAAGGATATACAGAAATGGATGTTTCTTTGGATGTGCACATGTCCATGCCATGCTTTA
Organism: Gekko gecko; assembly: GCA_029375565.1. NCBI lineage: Eukaryota > Metazoa > Chordata > Lepidosauria > Squamata > Gekkonidae > Gekko > Gekko gecko. The sequence goes on along the minus strand of JAPDNY010000003.1, from coordinate 54,974,652 downwards.
TTGACTAAGAAATTAGTCTGAAACTTACTTTGAAAGTAAGATCATCTGCCACAGAGATGGCAAGAAAAAAAAATCTGTTTTATCAAGAGAATTAAAAACATTGTCAGTGGTTGATTTTGTTTCCTCTCAAGTCTGGCAGATCTGCACATGCTGTGTCAAAGAGTGTTGTGAACTCTCAAATGATGATCTCCCCAGTCTTAGCCCAGCACTCTAATGACTACACGACACAGGCTTTCTGTCTGTATCAGATGCAAAGGCTAGTTATAGAAATTTATCATTGCAGCACATTTACAATGTACTAGGCCTCCCTCACAATAGCCTATGGCATCAGAATCATCAGAATGCACAGGTTAGCTATACAAGGTTTTACTGTTCAAATACCCGCTTTTGCCCAGGGGGAGTGAATACAGGGGGCCAGTGTGATGAGTTGCTAGAGTGTCAGACTAGGATTTGGGAGACCCATGTTCAAGGCTCACTCTGCCATGTAAGTTTACTGGGTGAACTTGGGTCAGATTTCTCAGCTGAGCCTATCTCACAGGGTTGTTAGGAGAATAAAATGGAGGAGAGAAGAATGCTGTGGGACCCCATTGTGGAGAAAGGCGGGATATAAATGAAGTAAAAGTCCTACTGGGATCCTTGATAGAATTACAGCGTCATCTGCATACATAATACAGAGATCCTATGATCTGTCAGGTTAGGAGGGTGGAAATCTAAGTCACTTAAACATCTGACCATTTTGTTGATACAGAAAATGAAATGCAATGGAGCCAAAATACAACCTTGTTTGACTCCCCTTGAGGTTTTAATTGGGTTCATAAGATGCCCTTGCCTATTGCATCTGACCTTGAGGATGGTGTTAATATATACAGTATGGATTAAGCAAAGAAATCTGCAATTTATTGATGCAGTTTTTCCCATAATTTAGTCCTAGAAATGGAGTCAAAGGCTTCTTTCAAATCTATACCAAATGTGGAGTCCACTGCTCTATGTTGTTTCTCAGGCACTCTGGAGGAATGAAGTGTGCATGAGGAGCTTTTCCTCTTCTGAGTTGGTCAGTACATGATTTAACCTCTCCTGTGGATAGCAGGAGCCATTTAGGCAAGTCCACTATCTTTTTTGGGCGGGCTGCCAAGGCCCAGTTGCACACTAGGGAACCCACAAGGGCTTGTGGGGGGCAGTTCATTTTTCCCTGTGTCCCCCCACTATGTCCTCTTTTTCTCCTCCTGACAACCTCCACATCCTCATCTTTCCATGCTTCCTTCTACCCTTCCCATCCACCAACCTTCCTACCTTTAATCTGTCCCCCATCTTCAGCTATATTTATTAAATTTATACCATTCTTTTGTCCACAATGAAAACACAAAGCAGCTTATAGCATTCTCCTCCCCTCCATTTTATCCTCAAGAAAACCTTGTCAGGTAGGTTAGGTTAAGAATGGGTGAGTTCAGACTGGCAGTTTGCAGCGGGAGCCAGTCATGGCAAAAAAGCCCTGGAATAAACTGTTCTGGATTTTCCTGGTCACATGGGGCTGACAGATGCGGGAGCTTACCACGAGGAGGCACGCGAGAGCTTTCAGACTGCTGGCCCAGAGGCATGGCTGTAAATGGCTTTTCCCTCTATGTGTGTATGGGCGCATGGGCGCATCCGGCCAATTTGCGGTGGACTCCGTTGCACTGGCACCACATTGGGTGGTAGAGTGGAGCACAACCAATCCGATCACTGCTGCCCTATGCGTGGAAATACCCGGCGCACACTATAGAAGTGGGTTGCTCCCAGCTTTTCGGCTTTGCGTTCACACTTCCAGGAAGCGGAATAACACGGGATGAAGGCGCTCTCTGGGATTTGCTACCACTTTTGTCAGGTATCTTTTAAATGTGGGAATGAAGCTGAACAACACGGGTTGCCTACAGGTGGGGAACACCAGGCTGATGTGCCTGTGTGAATGCCCCCTTTAATCCGCTTGGGAAACGCAGCTGAAAAGTGGCTATAGCGGGGCAAATTGCCAGTCTGAACTCAGCCAATGTGTAACTGGCCCAAGGCCATGCAGTTGGCTTCCATGGCAGAATGGGCAATTGAAACTGGGCCTCCCCAGAGTCTGAAATTCTAATCACTATAGTATACTGGCTATTGTGAGGTAGCTGCTGTTGAACAGTAACAAGCAGCCTGGTCTAGGTTCATCACGCAAGCAGCATGGTAACAAGTTGCCCAGGGGTTGCTTATAAGCCTCACCCTAATGAGTCCTCTCTCAAAGGCCAAAACAGCTCTCCCCATGCCTTTTACTGATAGGAACCAACACCGAAAGGCTTGGCAAAGCTGTTGTGGTTGCCAAGCAATTCATTTCTTAAAGCTACAGGCACTGCTGCTGCATTTTCTTCATTGCCACTGATGCCTATTTTTAGATCAATTGTATAGGAATAGTTAAAAAAGATGAAACATGGCATAAAATGGCATATATTGCAAAAAATGGTATAAAATGGCATTTAATACAAATAACACGAAAATTCCATAAAAGACACAAATAGATATTGGCCAAACAATATCGGTAGAATGAAAATGGTTTTCTGTACTATTTGTGAAAATTAAAAGGAATTCTTAAAAAAAAACATACGCATAGTTGTAGTTCCCCGTTTGTTTTTCAACAAGCCCTGAAAGTGCATTCGTGTTACTTTTCTGCTGTTAGATATTATGCCACAAACTCTCTGCTCAACAGAAAACATGGTATGGGATACAGGATAAAAAAACATTTCTTTAATGTTTCTTTACTGCATTTCTTTACTGCATTTGCTTTCATGGAAATTGTTTGGTTGCTTTTTATTTAAAGCTTAAAACTTGGTATATTTTTCAGCTCCTTTTACTAGGCTCCTGACAAATGTAAAGGCTACAAATTTGTCAGAGTCTATTTTCTAATGTATTCTGTTTATCATCATTTCTTTGTCATTATATGGGTGCTATTTTTGCTGTTCTACAGAAGGTGCGGCTGTCAGAATTTCCATTACAAACATCGTTTCAGTGAGAGGGGAGGGGGACATGTGCATTGCCCATTAAAATCCCTTCTGAGGGACAAGTCTAAGCACAGGAACATTGTTTTTCTTCCCAGTGGAATGTAAATTGGCCTAGCCATCTATTTTCTTTAAAAGAACTTGACTATAGGAGTTATAAACCACACATACATAATAGGGTGGCAAAGATTTAAAATACAGCCCCCTCCCATTTATGTCTCTGAATTCTAATGAGTATCAATCTTCTTCCACTAAAAGTATAGCATGAGAAGCCCTGATAAACACGAAATTCACTCTATAAATGTACATTGACAGTTTTATGACTTCTGGGTACTTCTGATACATTTAAAAAGCAATACGTTAAACTGCTGAACTTTGACAAAGATGCAGTGTCTAACTATTACAGAAGTTACTATGGTGGCAGAAGATGAATATAGATGTCAGTATTGGATGAATATGTGTGTGTAATCTGCCTTTATTTAAATCTGCAAGTGTAACTGTTCCTTACATAACGAGTCCCCCTATTCTCTTCCACACATGTGGGTAGTGTGAGAACTATTTCTTGTTGCATATATCTGGTAGAGTCTCATAATGGTTTACAATCTCTTGCTACTTGTCTATGTGGCAAAACAGACATACATGTACTGATCACCCGTAATTATATAGATGGAGAGTTTCAAAAAATCCAGAGAAATTACATTCTACAGGTCTTATTTCGCTAATGATGGTGCCTTTCCTTGACACCAAGAAGCCTTGCTGTGACAAGAAGTCTTTTCCAGGGAAAGGCATTGCTCCACACACAACTAAAACAAACCCAGTGAATATAAATAAGCCCTGAAGGCAGGCCTGTAGCCATGGAAGGGGTTGATGAAGGCAACCCTCCACCCAAAATGTGTCCTACCCCACTAATCAGCTTTCTTCCTGCTGTAGGAGGCAGGCTAAAAAAATCTAGCATCATTGAGCCTAAGCCATCCTTGAATGTGGACCTTGAACTGGATGAGCTTGCTCCCCAAGTACAATAGCTGGCCAGAATCCTGGAATTGACCTATAGATAAGCACTGTAATGTAAATAGCCTATCTTTGGGAGTGGGTGTGTGTGGGATGTGGTGTTTGCATGCTTTATAAGCAGGTCTCAAGCCCTGCTGCGTGTTCCTTGTTGTGTTCCTGAAATCACTAAATAAACTAGAGCTGATCACTACTATGCATCCAGAATCCAGTATTAAACACTGGCGACAAGAATGGGATCCTGTTGAGCCAGCCCAACACCCACCAGCACAACACCGTACATCGGGCTCCAGTGCCACACACATTGCAATGCTCCCAGAACCATAGTTGCCACTCCAGGACACTTTGATGCATTTCACGCCACCATGGAAGACTGGGAGTCCTACATCTCCTGGTTCAAGTTTTTCCTCGCATCTTCCCAGATCAAGGAGGCAGAAAAGAAGTGCATCGCGTTCTTCTGAGTCTGTGGACGCTCAACCTTTGAGATCGCTCGCTTGCTGATTATTCCTGCAGAACTCAAGAACACCAAATATAAGATGATTTTAGACTGGCTGAAGGATCATTTCTCACCCAAGCCATCTGTTATCACTGCCCAAGATGTGTTCCATTCCAAGAATCAGGCACTGCAACTTCCACGACCTCGAGGATGCACTCCGAGACCAGCTGGTATGCAGCCTGCGGGATGAGCAGATCCAAAGAAAACTCCTCACTAAGGGAGACCCCAAATACAAGGAGGCCATGGAATTAGCCCTTGCTGCGGAAGCCACTGACCAGTTCACAGCAGAGATCCGGCAAGCAAAAAGCCCACCATCATTGAGGAGACCTACCTCTGTGGGCCACTACATGGACACATCTGAGGAGGAAGAAGATGAGGACCTGCAACTACAACAACCTACCCACCCCGCACTCGCCTCTATGCTCCACCGTGTGTTGGAGCTGCAGAAAGGTCAGCCACATCTGTCTATAGTAGTTGGAAAAACTGAGGAGCCATTGCAGGTCTTTGTGGTTCCAAGGAGTCTGCCAGGTCAGGACTGCTTCCACTTTCTTTGGGTCCATGAGGATCCCTTGAGGCGACACGATGTGGCCAAGGAACTCAACAGAGTGCAGGTCAAAGCTGCACTTTTCCAGTTTCGCATAGAGACCATGGTCTTGTAAGCACCAGAGGACTTGGCAGACATGGTCAACATGCTGGACGGGGTTCCTGGAATAAATCAAAATGTCATCTAAATAAATTATTACAAAGTGGTCAAGTAGGTCCTGGAAGATGTCGTTCATTAGCTGCTGGAAGACAGCGAGGGCACTAATCAAACCAAACAACTTCACTAGGTACTTGTATTGGCCATAACGAGTTCCAAATGCTGTTTTCTACTAATCTCCTGGCCATATGCATACCAAATTGTACGCAGCACGAAGATCCAGTTAGGTATAGATCTGGGCCCCCTTGAGGTGATCAGTGGCAGGGGGTACCGGTCTCATATGGTGATCTTTTTTTTTTTTTTAATCATTAACTTTTTTTATTGAGTTTCACATTGAAAAAGCTTAACAACATAACAAATTACACAAGTGAATAAGTAGAGAATAGTCACGACCAGGGGTAGATAAGCACTGCTGTGAATTGTGGAATAATAAAAGTTTTGTTCATAAATACTAGTAAATTATTAAAGCAGTTTCAGACTGAATCAGAGTGGTAAAATATTTAAAACGGTGTTACACAACCAGCTTACTACAGAGAAAAGAAGTGTAGAGACCATATGTTTTAAATGTAGAGTAGTTTGAGGTATACTTTTGTGTGTGATTGAATGTCTTTCTCGGTTATTGTTTCAAAAAAATGGAACCATTTTGCATGGAAGGTGGATTGTCGAGGAAAGTGTTCCACCTGAAGTAAATGATCTGTGATTTTCTCTAATATGAAGAGGTCCCAGACCTTTGTGTACCAAAAATCGATTGTGGGGGTTAAGTGGGATGAAGTAATACAGGAGCAAGCTGCTACAGTTAGGCTTGATATTAGCTCTTTTCTGATGAGTGGGATTTGGAGATCATGCCAGATGTTAAGAAAAAGAATTTCCAGTTTAAGTGGTACTTCATAGCCTGTAACGAATTTTATCTGTCCCAGGACGTCTTGCCAAAAAGATTTTATTATTGGACACTCCTACCAACAGTGGTCATAGGTTCCTATATTTCCACATTTCCTCCAATATAATGGTGATGCAGATAATGAAGATAGTGCAAGTTTCTGGGGAGTCAGGTACCAACCGGTAATAATCTTGGATGACTGCAGTTGCATGTTAATGATTGGTGAAGTGAGCATAGGTGAGGACCAAACTTGATCCCAGATTTAATCTGTAATCGTAAAGCCACAATCTGATTGCCACTTGTTGCAGAAAGGTAAGTCAGTAGTACTGTGAAGACCCAGTAGACTAGTGTAAATCTTGGCTATTAACCCTTTAAAGGAGTTCCCAGTGAGTTCCAGAAGATTCTCAAAAGTAGATTTGGTTGGTATTTGGGAAGATGTATTTTGGATAAATGACATCACATGATTCAATTGCATGTAGAAGAACCATGGGATGGAGTTCTTCAACTTTTGTTCTAGGAGCTGTTTTGGAAGGTATGGTGATCTTGTTGAGGGGCCGATAGTCATTACAGAGATGGATCAAGGAGTTTGCATCAATTCTTCATTACAGAGACGGAGCTCTCTACTTTTCTTTTTCACAAAGAGAACTGGGGCCGACAATGGAGATGTGGAGGGTTGGATGAATCCTCGTTTTAAGTTTTTGTCAAGAAAGTCATGCAAGGCTGCTAGTTCGGGTTCTGACATAGGGTGTGTGGTGTTCACATGCTTTATAAGCAGGGCTCAAGCCCTGCTGGGTGTCCTTGTTGTGTTCCTGAAATCACTAAATAAACTAGAGCTGATCACTGCTATGCATCCAGAACCCAGTATTTAACAATCACCCTCTCCTCAAGCTTTAAAGCCTGGTGTATTTTCTGCCCAAACTAACCTGTAGCATTGCAGCTGGAGCTCAAAAGAACAGGCAAATACTTCTTTCCTCCCCCCCCCAGTAGGGTTGCATGTCTCCTCAGAAAATACTGGACAAGCCTCCCCCGGACTTTGTAGTGTCCTCCTCTGGAGTTGTGGCCATTCTGCAGCCACTGCTTCTCACTTGCTGCCAGTGTCCATCCAAGCCAAAAGAGTGTGAAGGCAGCGCCAAGCCCATGTGCAGCTGATGTTCCTCCTCCAAGTCCAAACAGTACGATGCATGCAGCTCAGGTTTGGAGCTTCTCTTGGGAAAGTGGTGGGGAGGGGCAACAAACGCAAGTGGAAGCTTTGCACTCTGCATTTGAAAAGCTCCCTCCCCACCTTAAGCAAACACTGCACATGTGTTGGCTGGACTCCTCACTACCTTCAGCGGCTCTGAGCAAGAGTGCTGACGGCTCAAGAGAAATGAGTGCCAGGGGAAAACAACATTGGCAAGCCTTCTGCCATGTGCAGCAGGTGCTGGGTGCCTTTCTCTGCTTGCTGCCGTATCCCCTGACCCTTTCCCTGCCACTGTGCTCAAGTTCACACCAATTTCCAAGGAGGTGGGGGTGCCTGAAATGTTAAGGGCTGGGAAGCAGCTATGAATCAACAACACCGTTGGCCTCTGCTGTTTCTTCATAGGTGGCAAAGCAGCTGCATGCTCTCCCTGGGGCGAGGGGGGGAGCCCTTGCCTCAGTGTTGTGCTTCCTGCAAGGCAATTACACTGGCTGAGTAGGCCAGCCCTTTCTTAGCCTTGAGTAGGACAGCCTGTTCCCCAAAGCCTTCCCTGCCCAGTCTCCACTCCCCCAAATCTCCAGGTATTTCCCAGCCGAGAACTGGCAGCCCTATCCTCCAGCTCTCCAAATAGCAGCAGCCTTTGAGGTTGCTCAGCCAGCATGATGCACATGGTGCCAAAGGACACTATCTTCACCAAGATCTTTGTGTGTGAGGCACTGCTTCCCTATGACACCATGGATTCCTTACTGATAAGATAAACATTACTTTTTAAAATTTTAAACTTCAATGTCTACAGTCACCCTGTTAAGCAACTAGTGCCTACATTTAATTTCTACTACATGGTGCAATTAGTGTAATAATTTTGATTTTTAAATACAAAGTTTAAAAATCACTAGGTTAAAACAACCATCCTGTGAAGTAGGTGAGGCTGAGAATGCCAGTAGGGACCTGAACCTGGGTCTCTGAGGTCCAGTACTATAGTTTCACACAAGCTGAGTGGAAGTACAGCCATTACCAGGTTTTCTGTCCCAATCGCTCTTGATGCAGTATGAGATCTCTTTTATGTGATCAAACCCAATTTAGCCTCCTTAGTTTAAAGGGACTGCAGAAAACAGTGTGGAAAACAGCTGCATGGCAGGGAGGCTCTCTACATCTTGCAGCTCTTTTGGGCTATCTTCTGCAGACTGTAGAAGACAGCTCAGAACAGCTGTTTTTGCGGCTTTCACAGGGAACAGAAAACAGGGGTTTAAAGGGAATTTGAGTCCCTTTAAACTCCCTCTTTCTGCTCCATCCATGAACTACCACAAACTACTTTAAAAGTTTGTGGAAGTTTGTGACAGTGAACCCATCACAAATGTTCTTGAACCACAAACAGGGCCAGTTTGGTTTATGCCCACTGCTAATCTCTAGGCCCCAGTAGAGGTTGGCAGCCCTGCACACAGTCTCTCTCTGTTAAGTATGCAACTTAACACAATTGATTTCAGCAAAGTGAATTCAGCTTTATTATAACAGCAAACTTCAACTCAGGAACACACCACAAAACAGTGGAGCGCAGCTCCCTTTTTAAATCGTCTGGGCTGTCAAAGCCACTCCCATAAATAAGTTAAGGTCCAATCAAAATACACGGTTAACAACCAATGAGGTTTGTTCCCTCTGAAAAGCTATTTACAATCGTAATTGGTTCATTTACAAGTTTCACAGAAACCAGCCAATAGTAATACAACAGATTACAATCCTCTTTCTGCCTGAAGCTTAACATACAAAAGAATAGGATGGATTCAGCTTCAGGACATAACTCTCTCTCTCTCTCTCTCTCTCTCTCTCTCTCTCTCTCTCTCTCTCTCTCTCTCTCTCTCTCTCTCACACACACACACACACACACACACACACACACACCTTTTCTTCAACTGCTTTCTTAAAACAAAACGAAAAACCCTGCATGTTTAAGAGGAATGATGCTGCAGAAACAAAATAATATATTCTCCTCCAGCTATTTTCCTGCACTATCAGCCCCCTCCCTCAAGATTTTTTGTCTCCAAAGTACCAGTTTATTTTCCCTTGAAAGTCAAAAAGAGCCTAAGTGATTTAAACATTTTTTCTACTTAAATTCATGCTTCTCAATGCTGCTTTTGATTTTAAAAGTCAATGTAAAGATTTACTAAAATTGGTGCTACAGTTTGAGCCTAAAGCAGTAGCATTCAACCCATAGGTGAGGACCATCAGGCAGATTGTAGGGCCTCTATTGAACTGTTTTGTTTTTTGGGTGGTTTTTTTTTGCTGCTTTCAGGAGGTCTTGTGCTGTCATTGTGCTTATGTAGAGTGCAAGTGTGCCAGACTTCTTCACTCAAGTTTATGTATGCTTACAGTAGGATAGTGATGCAAAATAACTCAGTTTGGAGAGGCTTCCTACATGACTCTGATGCTTGGCTTATTCCTTACCAGAGTACAGACTCTCACAGTCTTGGCCTTCATTCCAGTGAGATCACAACTCCCTACCTTATCTTTCTGAAACATGAATCTGATGTCACATGACTTCCTTTTTGTGCCATGTGGAATCCTAGTCTAGAAAGCTTAAACCACTGCCCCAGAGTAGACTTCATGTGATGTATACAAGTATCCCTGGTCTTCATCCTGACCAATGTTTTTGCCTCTTTAAATGAGATTTGGTAGTTACAGTAATTCTTTCTTTGACAGTATTGTAGTCCAGTCTCTCATGTGGATCATACCATCTGGATTTACACCAACTGGGCAGGTATCACCTTCTGGAATGTGGTGACCATGAATGCTGATTCAAAATACTGATACACTATGAAGCTGTCATAATAATGAGCCTTGTGACGCCTTAAAGTTCAGTTAATTCATTATGCCATAAATTTTTGTGCACCAGAGCCCACTTCATTATATGTATGAAATCCTATATTCAGTTTGTACAGAGATTTATACTCAAAGCTATGAACATGGGATGGGAGTTATAACAAATATTAGAAGGATTAGATTCCCATGAAGAAGAAGGAGGAGGAGGAGGAGGAGGAGGAGGAGGAGGAGGAGGAGGAGGAGGAGGAGAGTTGGATTTTATACCCTGTTTTTCACTACCCAAAGGAATCTCGGAGCAGCTTACAATCACCTTCCTTTCTTCTCCCCTGTGAGGTAGGTGGGACTGAGAGAGCTGTGACTGACCCAAGATCACCCAGCTGGCTTAATATGGAGGAGTGGGGAATCATACTCGGTTCTCCAGATTAGAGTCCGCCACTCTTAACCACTATACCAAACTGGCTCTAAGGTGTGTGACACTATATTGCAAGAGTACAGATGAAAACAAGATCCAATCAAAAGAGTTAACAATTCCTACAGAGTAGAAGTGGAGCACTCCCAATTGCTGATGGATTATCATAATGAGATGAATGTGTACATAAACCTGTAAGAAGGGACAATTAGTTTTAGTAGTCAGCAAATTATCCAAGATCCTATTGAACCCAATGGAATAAAATGCATGTGAATTTCATTTCAGCAGTTTCTCACTGGAGTGTCCCTTTGAAACTCTTCTGCTTTAAGACTATTACTTTATGTGCAGTGATGCTGAAAGGTTCTCCCACTGTTTTCTGAATGTTTCCAGTTTTAATACCTGATTTATATGCATTTATTTTTATGCACAGTCTATCCAGTTTGGCCAGCATAAATGGTAGAAGGGCCATGCTGGCATGTGTCTGCATATAGCACAGTACAGAATTTATCTATTTAGTACGTTTTTATCTCACTCTTCCTCCAAGGAACTGAAGGCAGCATACATGGTTATTCCCTCTTCCAATTTATCTTCACAATAACCCAGTGAGGTATGTTATGCTGAGAGAGATTTACTGTCCTAAGGTCACTTGGTAAGTTTTATGGCAAGTGGGAATTTGAATGTGGGTCATCCCAGTCCTATTCTGACTTTCTGAGCACTATGACACACCGGCAAGAGTGAAGCTGAATGAGTTCTCAGTGGTATGACCCAATAGTCATATTGAGTCCTGTGATAATGTTATTTAATTGGACATAATGATAAGAGTTGGCACTAGGGACATAGGCTAGTCCTCAGGTTCCCATTTCTACTGGGTGGTTCATTATTCATGGTAAATAGTTGCTTTATGTTAGGAGATTGTTTGTCAGCAAAGATTGACATATGAGAAGGGAAGGACTGCATATACTGAGTTCTATTTTTTTTTTCTTAATTGGAAGTTTTCAAGCTAGTTTGCAACAGGGTTTTAATTGAGGATGAATTCAATAAGGCTTCTGAAGTTCGCATATAATATATATATATATAATCATGTCATAATTTTGGACATCGATTTATCAAAGCATTTGTATTCAGAGACCTTTGATTTTAGTTGTCAAAGTAGTATTGTAGCATGATATATCAGTGTACTAATACAAACTACAATCTGGATCTTTGTTTTATTGCTCGATTAACTTGTTTCTGTTGTTTAGATTATCACCATTTATCATTTATACAGCACTTCTCAGCATACAAAGTACTTTTTGTTTGTCCTTATAAGTTCTTCATAAGTTAGATCAATTCTATTTGTTATTTGCAGCATATGTGGTTGCTTGCAGCGTTAGCTGTTTGCTTCCACGTTTCTCAGAGTATATTTTCCATCAAAGTCATTAGGCCAGATGATGTAGCAATGTGCAATACAAGTCAAAAGTGTCCTAATGGCTGCTACAGTTGGGCACAGACATTTGATTTGGGCTCATGTTCAGTTCATTTTGTCTGTTTGCTCAGATTCTTCAGTAGCATAATGGTATGTGTTAAGATTAGTCAATCAATATGGGAGACATTTCCAGGAATTTCAAGGAGGAGCACAGTTTCACCTGTAACTTTCCATGCAGTCAACTGAGATGAAACTTTCATAGACTGAACTCCTCACCAAAGGGAATATCCCTGCAAAATTTCAGGAAGAGCGCTCCCTTTTTGCAGACCAATTATATTTCCCTTTTCAGAATAGCTACATGAGGGTGTCATTAAAAGGTTTTGCTATGTTTTTTTCCCCTGCCCCTGGGCTCCATCTGTGACCTTTTGACATGTTACTAGTAATAACAATGCCTGTGAACCTGGTGGGGATTCTGGTTCCGACAGGGCTCTTTTTGTAGCAGGAACTCCTTTGCATATTAGGCGACACACTCCTAATGTAGCCAATCCTCCAAGAGCTTACAGTAGCCTCTGCAAGAAGAGCTCTGTAAGCTCTTGGAGGATTGGCTACATTAGGGGTGTGTCGCCTAATATGCAAAGGAGTTCCTGCTACAAAAAGAGCTCTGGGTTCCAGTGGGCGTCAGCTGCAGACGGCTGTTCCCTTGTCTCCTGAAATGCTAAGTGTTTTAAGATATTTTAAATTGCTTTTAACAGTTTTTTAATGCTACTCAAAGCTGTTCTTTTAAGTTTTTATCAAAGGGCAGCCTTGACAACCTTACTTTTTTGTTGTTGTTGTTGTTGTTCCCATCCTGTGCCTTTTTAATTGAAGAGAAGGGTGACTCAGCAAACGAGGAGGCCAGCAAGTTATCTTATTTGACTACTAATTAATTCCTCTCATTTCTGTCAGGTTTTCGGATACTCATATATATCTTCATTGGTGAGTCTGTCTCTACTGCTTATCAGCTGTTGAAAGTTTCTGAGTCTGACTGCCATAAACAAAACTGTAATGAGTGTTGTAAAACACCCAAAATTCCTGAGAGACGGTGAAGGAATCTCTCCCCTGGCAAGCAAACAGACCAAGATAGCTGACTTTCCCCCTGAAAGTGTTGCATATAATATTCCAGCTTCAAATAAATATGCAATTCTAGCTGAAGAGAAAGAGAGAGCTGAAAAGTCGGAAGTTACAGCAACAAAGACTGTTTCTTTAAATGACAAAGATATCTGCTGTCATGATGATGGAAGAATGCTGGCAAAGTTAACAGATTTGAGTTTCAGGACTGTTACATATATTTCAGAATGTTTAAATGGAATTAATGAGAAGCTTGAGAAGTTGGTGGAGAGGAAGACTAGGAACTCTGAAGAGACAAAGTCTGGTAGCTGTGTAAGTTCTGCTAATGTGCTTCCAAATGTCTTCGTCCCACCAAGGAGTAAGAGTCCACAGCAGATCCCCCTCTGTCACATAAAGTGAGTAATGAAAGCTCGAGACTCAATTTGATTTTCCAGCCAAAAAAAATATCTGTCAATTTGCAGATACCGAGGTGGATTACCTTTGTAGGATACAAAAAGGAAGGTGTTAAATCATCTGAGCCTATTACTTAAGCTGAAAATCATCTGAGCCTATTACTTAAGTCAAAAATTGATTTGAAAGAGCTAGAATAATTAGCCAACCAAACCAGGAGCAGAGTGTCCTTCTCACATTTCTCAGTGAGAGGATCCCATCTTTAATAATGAAACAGAGTGCAACTTTTAAGAGCAAGGGGATCTTCCCAGCCCGCAGCTTTTTAAATACACTGAAACCTGTACCGCTTTTAGTTAAGAATCATAATGAGACCAAAGGGAGGCAAGATTGGATCTCCCTGCTGCCTGATCTAATGGACCTCTCTTGTCAGGGGGAGGAGGTTCCAATTTTGAAAGTAGTCCATGGGGCAGCTAAATCCTCAGGTAAGTTATCCCCTTTAGTCTATGTGTATGAAGGCATAGATCTTGACAACTCCTTGGAGGATGACCTGATAAAAACTTTTCCAAATTTCCCAAAAGAGGTTCAAGGTGCAATAGTCAACAGACTGGAGACAGTGAGAACAAAGCTACTAATGCTAGGGAATGATACTAGAAAACAGGATTGGAGGCTGCCAAAATAAGTCTTTATGAAAACAGCCCAGACATATCTCACCATAACTCTCCATCTCCTCAACTGATCGGTTTAACTTCTACTACAGAAGTCCAGCCTGAACTCAAGGGAAACTCAGAGACATTAATACAAGCTAAAATCCATAGGTCCTCAATAACGACTGTGAATCTCCCTCAGAACAGTAAGGAAGAGATTATGTGGCTAAACACAAGCCAAATAATTGAGAACCATTCTTGGTGAGAAATAAAAAATGTGGATGACACTGTGTGACAGGAGCATAGGGTAACACTTTCTATTGAACAGATGGCATGGCTATTAGGCATGTATCTGACTCACTTTCTGCCCTCCCATTCACATTGGGATGCTGCTCTGACCTAATCAAATGAACATCAGTGAATGAAGCATCAAAAACAGAAACTTTCTGAATTTCCTCAGATGTTTTCAAATGTCAGAAAAAAATCATTCAGGTTAGTTACCCTTCCAAGGTTAACATATAGAATTTAATCAGAACAGATTTTGATTAGATACATTCCAAGTACACAAAAGAGACATTCCACACCAAATCAATAAATGAGGGCTGCCTCACAGTTGCAGAATATATGTTGATGTGTCCCCAGAGCAAAAATATCTATTAGAAAGTTATGTCACCATGGCCACACATCTCCAAAAATTTGTTCAAGGAAACTTCCCTGTAAAAATGTGCTCATTCTTATTGCACTAGACAAACAACACTGCGAGCAGCAGAATCTCAACCATGCTGAAAGAGAGGCCATAGACAATCTCAGGAACATTCTGGATACTATAATTAAAGAAGCAAGGAAAGGTGGAGCTGCTGTCATCATGAATACATCAGACTACATCCAGGAGGCTCAAAGACAGCTCTCAAATACTGCTTTTTACAAACAACTGGACTCAGACCCCACACAAGAATAAAAAAAGAACTATACAGGATTTTAAAGAAATTACCACTGCACATTCAGGAATTAATCCTTTCAGACACACCACTGGAACCTCAACCAGGTACCTTTTATCTTCTACCCAAAATACACAAACCAGGTAACCCAGGACATCCCATTGTCTCAGGCATAGGCACTATCACCATGGGGTATCTGGACACATGGACTGTGTTCTAATACCCTATGCCATCTATGCTCCTAGTTATGTTCGTGACACCACAGACTTTCTGAGGAAAATACAATTTTTGAACAACCTTCCAGAGAATACTATTTTAGCCACCATGGATGTGGAATCTCTGTATACCAACATCCCATACAAAGATGGATTACAAACCATAAAGAATATGATTTCTGACAACAACACAGCTGACTTTGCCACCAAACTGTGCCATTTTGTTCTCATCCATAACCACTTCAGATTTGGTGACAACCTGTTCCTCCAGATCAATGGTACAGCCATGGGCACCCACATGGCCCCATAGTATGCTAACATCTTTATGGCTGACTTGGAGCAACACTTCCTAAACTCTCTACCACCTTATACCAGAATCCTACTGACTGCCAAACATACCTACATTCCTCCAGCTACCATCCTAAGTGTCCCAAATGATTCATTGTATACAGTCAGGTTCTATTCTACAGCCTGGCTCTACACTACAGCTGCACCTGCTCCAATCCTGCAGACAGAGATGCACACCTAAGGGTTCTACAACACACCTTTTTGGAACTAAGATAACCACCTGATGAAGTCAGGAAACAGATCAACAAAGCCAGAATGATACACAAAGAAAACCTGTTACAAGACAGGCCCCAAAGAGACAATAATAGAACATCACTAGTGGTCATATACAGCTCTCAGCTCAAAACAGTTCAATGCATTGTCAATGACTTACAACCTTTACTGGATAATGACAGTTTTCTTTCACAAGTACTGGGGGGGAACCTTTTCTTATGCACAGAAAGCCCCCATCTCAAACAACTCCTCACCCACAATAATGCAGCATCTAATTTGAACATGGACACTGGGATCAGAGCCAAGAGTGCTGGCACAAACCCAGATGCCAACTGTGCTTGCACATACACCCAGACAACACGATCACTGGACTTGACAACAACAACTACACCATCAGAGGCTCATTCACTTGCTCATCTTCTAACATTGTATATGCCATTAATTGCCAACAAGGCCCTTTGGTTCTCTACATAGGCCAAACAGGACAAACCCTATGCCAAAGGATAAATGGACAGAAATCTGACATCAGGAATCATAAGACTGTGAAACCTGTAGGGGAACACTTCAACCTTCCAGGACATTCGATGAATGACCTCAAAGTAGCTGTTTTATTACAAAAGAACTTCATGAATAGAATGGAAAGGGAAATTGCTGGAATACAAGTTATTACAACACCTGGAACAAAAACCTCCCCAGGACTCAACAGGGATATTGGTTTCTTATCTCATTCAGGGGTCTTTTTTGGGGGGAGCGCACTGGAGCGCAGCTCCGGGAGCTCAGAAGCCAAGCCCCACCCCCAGCCGCGTCCCCAGGGAGTCTTTCAGGCAGCCGAATGTCAATTTCAGCTCCATTATATCCTATGGGCCATTGAAGTCAATGGTGAAAACATAGGGTATATTATGGGGGCTGGAGGGGAAGGGGTTTGAGGGAGAGGCTCCAAACTCACGGGGTAGCTGATGGAGCCTCTCCCCAACATACCCACCAAGTTTCAAGAATATTGGATCAGGGGGTCCAATTCTATGGGCCCCCAAACAGGTTGCCCCTATTCCCTCCATTGTTCTCTATGGTGGGAAAAAAGTAACTTTTTAATCTTGCTGTATTCTAAATGATGAATTAATAAAATAAGCATTTATTTTTAAAGTCTTACCATTAGGTGTTCATCTGTGTCTGCTTGATCAACGTTAATGTCTGCCAATCTGTCTGGAACTTCTGCACTTCACACATGCAAAGTTTTGTACAGACTCATGGGAGCTGTAGTTTACCCACTATCTTAGTGACATTTAATTATCTGAGGCAATGATCTATCAGCCTGGAGGAAAATAGATTTCACTATTGTGCAGGTGCAAAAGCTGCCACAAGGCAGAAGGAAATGAAATTCCACCACCACATCTACCGGTCAGCTGCGAAGCTGACCAGCATGGTGCTCAAGATGGATGCTGTATAGTGAAGGTGAAATGAGCATCTGAGGCTCACCTCATGAGTGAATACCACTGAAAAAAAGGTATGTTCCCTTGCTGAACATCTTCATTGAGAAGTTCTCAGCACTTCCATGCAACTATCAAAGTTTACCAATATTTTCACTCCACATGATTGGGCACACAGAATATGGGGCAGGGGGAATGTGCAGTCAAGTGACGACCAATTTATGGCAACCTTGTCATGGGGTTTACAAGGCAAGAGAGTAGCAGAGGTGGTTTGCCATTGCCTTCCTCTGCACAGCTGAGCAGTTCGAGACCTGAGTGCTGTGTGACAGAGTGAGCTCCTGTCTCTGGCCCCAGCTCCTGCCAACCTAGCCCTTCAAAAGCAAGAAATCACAAGTAGATAAATAGGTACCGCTTTGGTGGGAAGGGAACAGCATTCCATGTGCCTTGGCATTTAGTCATGCTGGCCACATGACCACGGAAACATCTTCAGACAGCACTAGCTCTTCGACTTGGAAACAAAGATGAGCACCGCCCCCTAGAGTCGGATTTGACTAGCTTTTGAGCAAGAGAAACCTTTATCCAAGTACTAACCACAGCCAACCCTCATTAGCTTCCAAGCTGTGACAAGACCAGGCTAGTCTGGGCTGCATGGTCTACTTGTAGAAGATGAGCAGTCCTGTTTATGAGACAAACTCACTACATGTGAATAGGTGTAAATGTGTAGGTTTTATGCAGATGTGCAAGGAAGTCAAAATCTAGTTTGTTCCATTTCCACATTTTGAAAGAACACCTGTATGTGGCTATTATTGTGAGTGGCATGGGGAAAGCCACAGAGACGACAGCAACCATGCTACTCTAGGCAATGTATAAATGGAGCCATAGTGACTTGCTCAAGGCTACTGTCTGAATTTCAAGGCTGAACAGGCATTTAAACCTGGTTTCCCCGCAGGTAAACCTTACTATCCTCTATATCATGCCAGCCTCTTGAAATGATTTTTGTCAAGAATACCAGTGAGAACCATGTTATTACACTTACAAGCAATGTGATTGAAGGAAACGGATGTAAACAGCTTGGAAATTCTGTTTCCATAACACTAAGTTGATCGGTGCCATTTCACACCTTCACATTTCAGAACAACCCTCTGGAGAAAATTTGAGAGCATATGACTAAGCTCACAGTTGGCCTAAGCATAGGTGTTTTGAAGTCAAATACCTTAGCTAAATACTCTTAAGCAGGGTGCCCTGTTAATAATCTGCCAGGGGAACCTGAGTTCTGAATTGTTTCATTAAGTCTGAAATGTGCTACTTTTAGGTCATACACATAAACGGGATGAAAATAATACAACTCAGAACTAAAACTGCTTGTGGTAAATAAGAATAGTTGAAATGAATAACTGTGTTTTAAAAACATAAATATTACACAAAAAGCATGCAAATATTAACTCGGTGAACACAACATGGACACTTCACTTTTAACAACAGATTTCTAGAGTGATTCTGTTTAAATGTAAGTTTACCGCAATGCTCTTTGTGAATGGAGTAGGAATTAAGTGATCCAGGATGAAAGCATATTGTGATTAGCCTATATTATGAAATGAATTAACGTGGCCAAAAGAATTTGTAGTATCCTCATGGATCTTTATTTTCTGTAAAAGCTTTCCAAACTTCAGCCATTGCAAACTCAACTCTATGTAATCTTTCAGTTAACATAATGCATATATTCTTCAAATTGATATAGGAGTCAGCATGTTGTAGTGGTTAGAGTGTTGGACTAGGATCTGAGATATTCATATTCAAATACCCACTGTGTCCTGCAAGCTTGCCAGGTGACCTTGGGTCATTTAGTATCTGTCAGTCTAACTTACCTGACATGGTTGTTGTGAGTTGGAGAGGAAGCGAATACTGTTGTAAGCTGCTTTGGACCCCACCGGGGAGAAAAGTGGTGTGTGTCTATTTAAATAAATAGAGATGCTAATGATAGTGTTACCTTTCAGGGAATTCTGGTATGTACAATTTTTTTTTCCTGTAGTAGAAATCATAGATGACAAATTGTTAACAAACCTTTTGCTATTTCACAAACACTACTTAGGTAAGGTGATCCATGTCATAGAAATTGGCAACAATGGGGCCAGATATCCAATATGGTAAACTTAATGAGGATGTGATATTAGAATGTTGATTCATAGTAGGATTCTGCCTAGGGAATTCCCTACTGTGTACAGTTGCTTAAGTGACCTAAGTTCCTTCAGGATTTCTTGCCACATTCTTCTGGTTAAACACAGTTTGTTTCAGATTTTTAAACAGCCAGACCTAGAAGGGAATATTGTTATTTTAAGTGAATAAATGATGAGAATTTATACTGATTTTTTAAAAATGTCCTCTTGAGTATTTATTTATTTATTTATTTATTTAAATTTCTAGCCCTCCCTCCCCTGCACAGCAAGGCTCAGGGCAGATTACAACAATACAGAATCACAATATAACAATATAATACAAATAGAATAGGTTACAATAAATCAGTCAATAATATCAATAAATTATTAAAATCCAGTTATAAAATCATTTTTATTTAATTAATTTATAACCCACCCTACCCCAGGAATGGGACAGTTGTGAACTCTTATACATGCATAGAAAAAAATTATATGGAAACAGTATATGGAAAGTTTGTGCAATATTTTTAGAAAGAGAAGATCAAAAAGAATAATGGCAACTGCAACATATCAAAAAGACAAAAGGAAAATAGAAATAACTGATGAAGACCAAAGAACTGAAAATGGTAGAAAAGCTATTGCGAGTGCTGGTGCATCAAATGCAATGATTTGGGGAAAGAACTCAGAAGAACATTCAGAGTATCCAGAGAAACATTCAAGCATCTGAGGAAAGAACCTATAAAACATCCAAGAAGCCTGTCAAAAACTACAAGAGCAAACACAAGAAATTGTAAGGATTAAAGAGAAGCAAAAGAATAATGATATATGTTTAGAAAAACAAGACTGCCAGATTTGGAAAGCACAGCAAAAAATTGAAACTTTGGAAGCCCAATGCAATTCTAATAACCTGCATTTTAGAGGCATACCAGAAGACCTTGGGAGGCCAAATTTGGAAGAGAGATTGTGTGATCTGCTTCAAGATTACTTGAAGATACAAGGAGATTTTCCCAATATTGACCAGATATTTAGAGTGATTTCAAGATTTGCATTCAAGGATAATCTGCCACAGAATATATTGGTTTGTTTCACTCATAAGAAAATACAAGATGCAATACTAAAGAAGCAAAGAGAATCTCCACTTAAAGTAGCACAAAAAGAAGTGCAGATCTTTCAGGATCTACCAACAAGTGTATTAGGAAAAAAGGAAAGATTTCTGAGACAGATTTTACAAGAGAAATAAATAAAATACCACTGGAAAATACCATTTGCAATAGAGGAATACTTACCAAAAGAAAGGAAAGTAATTGAAACAGAAGAATAAGCTAAGCTCCTGGCTGAAGAACTGCAAGCGGAGGATCTACATAGAAGTGAAGGAAAATCTCCAAGAAACTCAAAGCAAAGTTCATCTAAGAGTTCAGCAGAAGAAATGGTTGTGGCATCAACTTCAGGACAAAATAGATAAAAATAGTATCAGTAAATATTAATGGACTAAACTTTCCCATAAACATACAAAAACTTTTAACCAGCTTGAAAAGCATAACACAGATATTTATGGCTGCAAAAAACAAAACAAAACACCTCACATTAAAAAGAAACACGAATGCATTTTAAATAATAAAAAATCAGGTAAAGTATACTTCAGCATGGAGTAGACATTTATATAAATAACCCACAATTAGAAGTATTAGAAGAATTAAGAGATCCAGAAGGAAGATATCTAATCTTAAAATGAGACTCCCAGAAGGCAAGGGGTACACATTAGCAACAATATATGCACCAAAAAATGCTAAAAGTTATTTTTTTATTTTTTTCCAAACTATGCTAGAATTTCAAGATGAAGGTATAATGGTTCTTGGAGACATAAATTGAGTACTAGAACCAAAGAAGGACAGATTTAGGAATTCTAAACATGGGAAATTACCCAAAAATATATTCCATTATTTGGAAATGCTGAAATTAGAAGACTCCTGGAGGATGAAGCACCCAAAGGGCAGAGATTCTACATTTTTTTCTGATAGACATCAAACATACTCAAGAATAGATATTTCTGGATATCAAAAAGTCTAACACTAAATCTAGAGAAAGCAGAGATTCAAGAGATCAAACTGCATATGAAGAAAAAGAAATATAATAACAATTTATCAGTGCTCTTTCAGGATTATATAAAAAGAAGTCTGTCTCAGAAAAAGAAATAAGACAATATCTAAATGACATCCCGAGCAGAAAGCTCATGCCAGAACACAGGAAAAAAAAAATAATAATGATTCCCAGACAATAAAAAATATGAAAAAGGACAAAGCTCTAGGTCCATTTTGAAGAAGTTTTAATAATACCATTACAAAAAGTTATGAATGAGATAAAAGAAGGAAAGATAATACCTCCAACATGACAAGTGGCATGCATAATATTAATATATAAAGAAGGCAGTGATGCAATGTTGCCATAGTCATACAGAACTATTTCTCTACTGAACATCTATATATATAAAAAGAAAGCCCCCTCACCATAAAATCAATGCCCAGACCAAACCCTTAGACCTAGAAACATGAAATTCGGGGAGAGCAATCCTACCATGATGTAGATGCTCACTAAGAAGGGATTTTTAGAAAGGGGTAAAATGCGCTCCCCCATTGCTTCCTATGTGGCTGCCAAGCTGCTGCCTCCTTGATTGGTCAGCTGCAGAGCTCAGTGTTCTGAGGTTAAAAAAACCCAGTTACAAGAGACTGCAGAGAGCTAATGACAGTTGAGAAAATCAGGAATGGACAACTGCCTGTGAGGTGCAGCAGTGCTGCTGGCCCAGCCTTCTGGATGGCTTCCAACACACTCCCCCCACCTCCTACACCTAACAGGCAGCTATCTGTCAGGTGTAGCAGTGGATGCAGGATGCTTAAAGCCATCAGGGAGCCTGCCCCAGCAGTAATGCCTTAGTGATCCTGCCAGCCCAGCCTCCACAGTGGCTTCTGATACTCCTCCCCTCCCCCTCCTACACTGGACAGGTACCTGCCTGTCAGGTGTAGGAGAGGAGGTGGGATGCTTATAGCTGATGGGGAGGTTTGCTCAGTAGGATTGCCTTAGTGCTGCTGCTGGCCCAGCCTCCCTGATGCCTTTAAACACAATACCCCCATTATACCACAGGGGCGAGTGTTTGTCAGGTGTAGGAGCAGGGCCAGGGTACTTTAATCCATCAGGGATACTGCCCCAGCAGGATCACCTTAGTGATGCTGCTGGCCCAGCCTCACTGATGGCTTTAGCCACACTCCCACCCACTATGGAAATATACACCAAATTTGTAGAAAACTGATTTCCTTTATTAGGTTACTTAACTTCTCACAATGTGGGTTCTAGAACATTGGTTCAGATGAACTTGCTTAATATCTGATTGCCTGAATGTGTTTTGAATATGTAGTTATGCCCCACTTCTGAAATGTAAAATAAATTAGAAGCATTTTTTGTAAAAAGAAAAAGAAAGAAAGAAAGAAAGAAAGAAAGAAAGAAAGAAAGAAAGAAAGAAAGAAAGAAAGAAAGAAAGAAAGAAAGAAAGAAAGAAAGAAAGAAAGAGAAAGAAAGAAAGAAAGAAAAGGAGGGGGGGCATGCCCCCCCCAATTCAATGCCCAGGTCAAACTCCTGCACCAAGAAACCCAAAATAAGGGGAGTGCATTCCTACCATGAAGAGATTTCTGAGAAACATGACCCCTAAGGTGGTAAAAAAGGGGCAAAATGTATTCCCCAAATTGTTTTCCATTTGCCTGGCAGGCTGCTGCCTCCTTGCCCCCCTCCCCTCGATTGGTCAACAGTGTAGTTCAGAGTTCTGAGGTAAAAACTGTCTACTTGCACCCAACTCCCTCTGATTGCTCAGCTGTGTATCTCAATGTTCTGAGGAAAAAACACAGTTAGAAGAGACTGCGGACAGTTGAGAACAGTTACAGAAATCAGTGATTCAAGACTCCTGAATAGACATTTTTCAAAAAAAGCCAGCATGGCAATTGAATTAATGAATGTTTATGGGGAGATAGTAAAGGACATTTCTAGGAGCCATTTGTATGCGTGCCTCCCCCATGAACCTGAAGAAATGTCTACCACATCACCACTCCTTCACACCAACTCCCCTTCACACCTCTCACCTCTTCCTGCCCCCAAGAAAGCTCCTGACAGACTTTGAGCCAAATACACCAATGCTACAAGCAGGAGGCAAAGACATTTGCACACAGTACTCCTGCAGAGCACTGAGCTGCACAGGCCAAGTACCAGCAAGATCACCCTGAGGTGCTCAGAACAACACAATCTAGGAACACAAGTAGAAAAGCCATCACTTTCGTGGAAGAGGCCAGGAATTGACTTAAGAAATGACTGCTTCTCACATGGGCAGTTCTATGTGGCCTGCTCCAGACCAAGCAGCCTGGTGATCCTAGCACCTAAGGGCAGAGCCACCAATGTGGTCTACAGAGAGGTCCTTCAGTAGAGAAAAAAAAAAGTGTTTATGTCTCACTTCATTTTTTACACTACAATCTTTTCCAGTAGAATTCCTACAACAGGGGGACTTCCGGCGGACTTTAATTAGAACGCCCGCACCAGACGCTGTCTCCATGTGGTTGCAAACTAAAAGAATTTAAAACGCCTACCATAAATAATAATATTACTTCTAATCTTGAAGGCTGAGATGGGACGACCCAAGGGTCAAAAGAAGAAAACACACAGACCTCCACCAGCTGAGGAAGAAATGGAATTATCTAACGAAGACTCTCCTCTGCCTCTTGAATCAGAAGGAGAAGAGGCTTGAGCCAGCAAAAGGAAACATGAAGGCTCAATTTCAAAAAAAACAAATGCAAGAATTTTTCACAGAACTGAAACAAGACATAAAAGAAGAAATCAAGAGTCTTATCACTCCAGTGACTACAAAAATAGACAAATTAACAAAGAGCATGGAAGAAATTAAAGCAGCTGCAGACTCAGCCGCAGCAGAAGTGAAAAATAACAAACAAACTATCTTTGGAGCTATGTGATTATGAAGCCTGGTCCAAAAGTAAGTTAATGTTATTTGAATTTAGAGTGCATGAACAGAAAATTAAAATTCGTGGGATTCCACCGCACTTTGAACTGAATACCAACCTGACTACAGCTTTAAATTCTTGGCTGAGTGGGGAGCTGAAGCTTCAGGGTACTGTGGTTACAACAGCATACAAACTAAACACTAGTAGAGCCGGTCACCAGCCATAATCCCAGATGTTATTGCAGAGATTGTGAATGTTCAAACAAAGAAATTAGTCTTAGAAACTGCTCGTAGCCAAAAAGGTTTGAAACTAGATGATGTTATCACCCAAATATTTCCAGATCTCCCATATGAAATCTTGATGGCTCGAAGAAATATGCTTCCAGTGGTGCAGAGACTAATAGAACTAAAAATACCATATCGGTGGTTACCTCTGGGTCATCTCTCAGTTACTCAATGGGGAAGGACTTGGACAGCCCATGATATACCTTCAGGCAGGGGTCTTTTCATAGAAGAACAGCTGCAGGAGCTCATTAGCATATGGTATGCTAATGAGCTATTAGGCTATTAGCATATGCCACGCCCCCTGACATCACCGGAAGTGATGTAAGAAGGGGAAGAAAAGGGGGGCGGCATCTCCAAAAGCCTCCCCATCCCTTCCCCAGCTGGCCTGGGTGGGGGAGCTAAGAGAGAAGGGGTTTAAAGTTTAAACTCCTTCTCATGAGAGTTGGGCCACAGAAGGAGGAAAGAGGGAAGGAAAGAGAGAGAGCAGAGAGAAGGAAAGAAGGAAGGAAAGAGGGAAAGAAAGAGAAGGAAAGGGGAGGGAAAGAAAGAGAGGGAAGAAGGAAGGAAACAGGGAAAGGAGGAAAAAGAGAAGAGAAGAAGGTGGGAAAGAAAGAAAGAGAGAAGAGAAGAATGAGGGAAAGAGGAAAAAGAAAGAAGGAAAGGAGGGAATAAAAGAAATTTGGTGGCAATTCAGCCCCATTATATCCTATGGGCCATTGAAGTCAATGGTGAAAACATAGGGTGTATTCTGGGAGCTGGAGGGGAGGGGGTTTGAGGGAGAGGCTCCAAACTCACAGGATAGCTGTTGGAGCCTCTTCCCAAGATACCCACCAAGTTTCAAGAACATTGGACCAGGGGGTCCAAGTCTATGGGCCCCCAAACAGGTTGCCCCCATTCCCTCCATTGTTCTCTATGTTGGGAAAAAAAGCACGTCCTGAAGATAAACACTAGAAGATAAAAATTTTGGTGTTCAACGGTAATTCTTGCTTTCCTTTAATTGTTATAGTTATATAATAAAATTATACATTAGAAGTGTAAAGAAATAAATTGACATGGGGGTAAGAAAAACAAAAGATATATGAATTGTATAATGATATAATTTTTGGAATGTAGAATTAAGTTTGTGGGAACATTCCCAAGTGGATTACAAAGATAGGACAATAGATATATTAGAAATCAATTCAATTTGGGCATATTGTAGGTTATCTTTGATATATTAGTTGAAATGTTATTCCTTTGTGATGTTTTGTATAAACTTGTATTATAGGAATTAAAAGCAAAATAAAATAATTTTTTAAAAATAATTCCTATAACAAATGTCACATTTCAAACTTCACACCATCAGTATTATAACTGGATTTATGGAACTTAAATACCGTAGCAAAGCACAGTATTTGCCACAGTATTTGCAGAAAGATTAAGAAAATGTATACAAAGATTAATTCACACATATCAAACAGGCTTTGTACCAAAGAGTTATATGAAAGACAATATACAATTTATAATAGATGCAATTGAATTTTTAAACAAGAAAAGAAAGCAAGCAGTGATTTTATTTTGGGATGCAGAGAAAGCATTTGATAATTTAGCATGGCCTTTTTTTTACTGAATGTACTTCAAAATTTGGGCTGCGGCCCTAAATTTAGGAACGTGATGCAAGATATATACTTGAACCAACAAGCAAAGATTTTAATAAATGGGAAATTAACAGAAACAATCTCAATCAAAAAAGAAACATGTCAGGAATGTCATTTTTCACCTCTACTATTTATCCTAGTGACAGAGATTCTAGCTACAAAGATCAGACAGGGCACAAGAATTAAAGGAAAAAAAGTGGAAGATATAGAATTTAAAATGAAAAGCTGTGCAGATGATGTGCTTCTAAAAGTCTTGGATCCTCAAAAATAACTACAATACATAATGGAACATATTGAAGAATTTGATCATTTTCAGGATACAAAATCAATAGAAACAAGACAAAAATCATAATGAAGTTTTTAATGCAACAACAAGAAGCAATTATAATGAGTACAGAGTGTACAGTAACCAATCAAATATTTGGGAACTCCATCAAATATTTGGGAACAAACGTTAATTGGTAAAGTGTAATCTTTTCAAAAACAATTACCAGAAGATTTGGAAATCGATACAAGCAGATTTAACTAGATGGGGGGGATCAAAAATCTCATGGCTGGGAAAAATCTCTGCAATCAAAATGAATGTATTGACAAAACTATTTCGTTATAATTTCAAATGTTACCTATACACATAGAAGAAAGAATATTGAAAAAAAAAAGGCAGAGACAGATAAATAAATTTATTTGGTATGGTAAGAAACCAAGAGCAAGCTTTAAAGTATTTAAAGATGAGAAAAAGAGAGGAGAATTAGCAGTTCCAAGTGTAAAATTATATTATCAAGAAGCAGGCCTGCTCTGAATTGGATTAAAAACTCAAGACAAAGAATAGTAAAACTTGAATCAGCAGATCTGGAAGAAGGCTTACACAATTATCTATGGACTAGGAATAAGGCCCATTTTAGAAATAAATAAAACAGGCTCTAGAAAGAGGCTCTGGGAGGGTGCCCTAGCCTCAGTCACTCAGTGTCAATTTGCTGTGGCGACCTCAGCAGGGTATAATGACACAAAAGTCCACCATTTTCTCCAGAGGAACTGATCTCTGCCATCTGAAGAGCAGTTGTAATTGTGAGTGATCTCCAGCTCTCACCTGGAGATTGGCAACAATGGTTCCTCAGGAGGAAATGGCTGTTTTGGAGGGTGGAGTCTATGACATCATACCTGCCTGAAATCCCACCCCTCCTCAAACCCCACCCTTTCCAGGCTCACCCCTCAAATACTCAGGAATTTCCCAACCTGGAGGTGGCAACCCCATCACCTTCCCAGCCAACCATGAACATACTGCTATCTGCCCCTCTGACTTCAGCTTTCCATCTCCTCCCCCCTCCCTGCAGCCTCTACCTAGCAAAAGTACAATCTTTCTCCACAGTGGGAACCAAAGCGGCTCATATCCTTCTCCTCTCCCCCTTTTAATCTGCACAACAACCCTGTGAGGTAGGTTAGGCTGAAAGTCTGTGAGTGGTCTGAAATCATCCAATCAGCTTCCACAGGAAGAACCTGGGTCTGGTAGACCTGCTCTGAACTGTTAACTGATAATGTCATACTGGCTGTCATGAGGGGAGGCACCTCAGCAGGGTATATATATATATAGGATTAAGAAATCGATTCAAGCAATTATAAAACAAGAAAGAAGTCTTATTTATTTATTTATTTATTAGATTTCTATCCTGCCCTCCCCATGAACAGGCTGAGAAATGGACTTCTGAGAATATGGTTCACATGCCAGAATTTACTGATCCCTCCAAACTCTCTGCTTATGTATCCCATAAAAGCTTATCATGATAAGTACACAAGAAATAACATGGTAAATCAAGTCTTGGCAAGATATTAAAGATGAAGGCATAAACAATGGTTGCTATATTATCTATCAATTTCAAGACTAAAGAAGACTATCAAAACAGATGGTCCAGGAGATGTGATCGAGTTCAAACAACTGATTATAAAACAAAAAGAACATTTACTATGATAGATAGACATTGAGACAGATATAGAGATATAGAGAAGAAAAGGGAGCGGGACTAGATCTTCAGGAACAAAGCCTGCTAACTACCTTCAGCCATCTTCCAGTGGAGAAACAGCAACATATTGAACAAAAATTAGGAAAATTGCAGCAGGCTGTTGCAGGGATTAGGCAAGGTGATAATAATATTAATATTGTTAAATACTGGGTTCCATGGATGGTCCAGCCCCAAGCTTAGTGATCAGCTCTCCTTTATTAGTGATTCAGCAAGAACAAAAAGCAAAAAGCCAGAGCAATTGCTCTGTTTAAATAGCATGCAACTCCATCCACTTCCCCAAACAACTACCAATGATAGGCCATTGTTAGAACCATGAATTCCTCATTGGCCACCACCAGAGTCATGGTGGGCTATTGTTCTAGAGCTCCAAACTCAGCCAGTCTCTGGTAGAAACAGTCCTGGAATGTTCCAGTTCCAATACATAACAAATATTAATGGAAATTCTAAAAACAACAATTCATTTATACATACAGCCCAAGTGATTAGATCAAAGAAAAATAATGGCTCTGGTATTGAGAAAGCTGGTGATCCAAATCTAAGTGCAGGAAACCTGCAAGGAAAATCCAGAATAGTCTCAAATGTTTGCATTCTCCTTGATCACGATATTGTCTCCTTTGCTGTGGCTAATAATATATGACTCAAAAATCAAACTAAATTCATACTACAGATGTGCTCATGGAATATCGTGGGGTGGGCTAATAAGTACAATTCCTTTGAAGTCAGGGGCTGAGTTCAGACTGGCAGTTTGCCCCATTATAGCCATGTTTCAGCCACAGTTCACAAGCGGATTAAAGGGGGCGTTCACACAGGCACATCTGCCTGGCGTTCCCCACCCGTAGTCAACCCATGATGTTCTGCTTCACTCCCATGTTAAAAAGATACCTGGTGAAAGTGGTAGCAAATCCCTGAAAACCCATTTATCCTGCTTCATTTCGCTTCCAGGAAGTGTGAACGCCAACCCGAAAAGCCGGGAACAACCCGTGTTGCGCATAAGGCAGCAGCGATATGATTGGCTGTGCTCCGCTCTACCGCCCAATGCAGTGCCAGTGCAATGGGATCCTCCCCAAATTGGCCAGATGCACTTATGTACATGAGCGCACATGTGCATATAGCAGAATTACCAGGGAAAAGCCATTTACAGCCACGCCTCTGGGCCAGCAGTCTGAATGCTCCCACGTGCCTCCTCCCGGTATGCTCCCTCATCAGTCGGCACAGTGTGACCAGGAAAATCTGGAACAGTTTATTCCGGGGCTTTTTTGCCAGAACTGGCTCCCACTTCAAACTGCCAGTCTGAACTCAGCCAGAGAATATCTAACTCAATTCAACATTATACTCTTACAAGAAACGTGGGCTACCAAGGCTATTTTTCTCCCTGGTTATGTCTCCTTTTGCTCACCGGCAAAAAATAATGGTCAGAAAGGGAGAGCTAGTGCTGGCTTGGCATGTTTTGTTTTCTGACAGAGTTGAAACCCTGAACATCTCTGGCTATGGTGGTGAAAATCCAGACAGAAAATAATAATTTTATTATAATCATAGTTTATACTCCCCCATCCCTAGTGTAATTCAACTAAATTTAAATTGGATGGCAGTGGGAAACTATATTAAAAATTCAGCCCCTTTCCAGCTGCTGGCCATCTGGCCATGCTGCTGGGGGCCACCTTTGCCTCCCCTGTAGGATGGGAGCAGATGCTGCTAAGCAGCATCTGGGTTCCAGAGGGGGGTGGAGCTAGTCCTCATCAACAGCTGGCTCCATTCCTGTCTCCTCAGTTGTTGCTTGAATCTCTGGGGTGAAGGACCTTCATTTTCACTGCTCCTTTACCCAGGCCTTGGTGGTCGTCCTCAGTGATGAGCAGCACCATGGTGGCCTTTGGTGGCAGTGTGTCGTCAATGTTGACTTACATAAGAACATAAGAACATAAGAGAAGCCAATGTTGAATCAGGCCAATGGCCCATCTAGTCCAACACTCTGTCACACAGTAGCCAAAAATACCAGGTGCCATCAGGAGGTCCAGCAGTGACAGTGACTGTGTTTGGGTGGCATCTTTTGGCAGCAGCATCTTCATCAATGGGGGATCTGACCAGAGAAGGCGGCCTTCTGGGTGGTGGCGCCCAGTGATGAAGCACTTAGGTGGTACAGGCCAGAGGCAGCCAAGGCCCTTTTTGGAGCCAGAGCCTGTGGTTTGGGGGTTGTGGTAGCTGGGCTGCCACTCCTGTGGGCACAGTGAGTGCTGGGACTGGGTAGTTAGTGGAAAACTGCCAGCCTAGCCAAACAGAAAAGGGTTAGAAAAAGGAAGATATTACTTACCCAGTTAAGTCAGAGGATTCAACTCAGAAGGGACCTCTGGTTAGAGAAGTGAAAAGGGAAATGGTCTTAAACTCCCTAAGAGTACAGAAAGGGAAGGTTAAAGTTCCAAAAGGGAAATATTGATATACAGGAAGAAAGACCTAACTTCCAGGAAACTGAGATATTGTTATGAAACTTTGTTGCTGTAAGAAATCTCCAAGACAAACAAATCTCTCACAGTAAACAACTAAGTCTCTTAGACTTCATACTTTAAGTATATTCTGTTGCCTTTCAAGATATTCTAATTTTCTTATAAAGAACTACCCTGCCCTATTCCTGTTACAACTATACCCGTTCAATAAAATCAAGCTTTTTGTTTCAACTTTACTTTGTGCCTGCTCCTGCTGAGTTAGAATAAAAGCTCTGGCCTTAAAAAAAGGCAAATAACTTCATTATTATTATTATTATTATTATTATTATTATTATTATTATTATTATTATTATTATTATTATTATTATTATTATTATTATTATTATTATTATTCATTCGATTTATATGCCGCCCTTCCACAAGGGCTCAGGGCGGCGAACAAGGGCGACAATGCCATACGACCAGATAAAACATAAAACAACCATGAATAGATAACCATAAAACTCCATGTCAGCTAACGGTAAAACAACAATAACACAGGAAAAAGCCATTACAGAGTAGGCACCACACAATCACACTAAAACACCCAGTTGGCGTTACTCCAGTGGTGCCCATATACAACTAAGAACCCCATGCCAGGGCCAAAGTGCCTCGAGTGGCTATACGCTGGTGGTATCATAGCGATGTCATAGCGGTGGCAGCCCCTACTCAAAAGCCTGACGGAAGAGCTCCATTTTACAGGCATAAGGTCCCGCAGGGCCCTGATCTCCTCTGGGAGCTCGTTCCACCAGGTAGGGGCCGCCACCGAAAAGGCTCTGGCTCTGGTCACCGCATATTTAACAACCTTGGGGGCTGGAATAACCAGCAGATGGTGCCCCCCTGACCGTAGTGCTCTTGAGGGAACATATGGGGAAAGGCGGTCCCTCAGGTAGGCCAGACCCTGGCCATATAGGGCTTTAAAGGTAAGAACCAGCACTTTGAAGCGGATCCGGTATGCTATTGGCAGCCAGTGCAGCGCCTTCAGCACTGGCTGGATGTGGTCCCGTCTAGTGAGACCCATCAACAGCCTGGCCGCCGCATTCTGCACCAGCTGCAGCCTCCGGATCTGTGACAGAGGCAGCCCCATGTAGAGAGCGTTGCAGTAGTCTAGCCTCGAGGTGACCGTCACATGGATCACCGTGGCCAGGTCATCGCGATCGAGGTAGGGAACCAACTGCCGTGCCAGCCGCAGATGGTAAAATGCTGACTTTACAGTGGCTGCTAGGTAGGACACAAAGAAAGTTATAAGTTATAAGTTTATAATTCAAACTTGCTACTAAGCGCCTGCTCAGTCAGAGTGGTGAACATTGTTTTGGTGGGAAAATCTGCCTCACAGAACATAAGGAGCAGAGCTCTATCATACATGGTTTTTTCTAAAGCAAGAAATATTCCTGAATATAAATGGCAAGTTAATAGATAGAAAATTGACCAAGTTAGACAATTTAATTATTTGGGTATTATATTTCAAGAAAATTTAAGGTGGAAATTAAATCTGAAAAAACATTAAGTGTAAATAGAAAGTATTCAGTAATGCTCTAATTTGCTATTTTCATACCTGGGGTGGAAATTTTGTACCTTGAGCAATCAAAGCATTTAATGCTAAGGTAATTTCCCAAATATTATATGATATTGGGGGTTTGATTGATGCAGTAGATGAAGCAGTTCACCAACCTTTAACACAATTTCTCCGTAGCATATCAGACATGCCAAATTGTATCTCTGGGGTAGCCATCAGAATGGAATTAAATCAGAAATCTCTGGAAGCTTTGGTGTGTCAAAGATCATTTTTGTTACATTGTAAGATGCTCATGTCTAACGAGGGGCTTCTAAGTCTTATTAGAAAAGATTTGCTACTGAACTCATGGAAAAAGGTCATTGAAAACAAGCTTCAGTGTTTGGGCTTGAACCCAAACAAAGCATATGAGACGAGAAATCAGGTTAGCAATGATATACCTGGATTTTAGAAGTATACAGGACAGAGAACGATGGATGTGCTCAGTAGCTGCTCATGGCCTAATCCCCTTTAATTTTATTCCACAATATGTTTTTTAATTTAATGGTGCCTCAATATAGAAGGGCATTTATGCTGGCTAGGCTAAATGCCTTTCCATCAATGGTTACTGAGGGCCATAAATAAATAAATAAATAAATAAATAAATAAATAATGCAGGTATTTCTTATTTTGATAGAAGATGTGAATGAGGAGATGGTCATATTGAGACTTTGGAACATATCTTGATGTTCTGTTGTTTTTGGGAGGATTTGAGTAAGAAATATTTAGGGCAGTTTTTATCTTATAACTGTTATCCTTCTTTGCAGAGTCTAATTCAGATGTTACTATTAGATACAGGTAATAGGATCACATTATTAGTAACAATTTTTTTGTTGATGGTAATTAAATGTAAAAGGGGATAATATAGGGGTATTTCAGTGTGATGCTGCTTGTGGCCAGCTGGCCATTAAAGAATATCATAGACTTGTAAAAAAGCAAAAAGATATTGGAAGGAAATATATGGAAAAATGCAGAATATATTTAAATTTAAATTCCCTAGGGAAGCTAAGGATATGCTTTTAGGCATACTGTCTAATAAATTACCAAAAGTTCTGGAAGAGATATTCAAATATATGATAACAGTGGCTAGAATTATCTGTGCAACAAAATGGAAACTAGACTTCTGTCTACACTTAGAAGAATGGGAAAGCAAACTTGCTGAATATGCAGTAATAGCGAAATCATCAACTTTTATGAGAAATAGATCAATTATGAAATTTGAGGAGAGCTGGAGTGTGTATTATGCAGGTAGGAGATAAATTTAGAATGAGAAACAGTTCAAAAATTGTGCATAAATGTATTGCAATGTACAAGTAGAACGAGAATAAGTTTTAAATGAAACATCTTGAATATAAATGTATAAAGAAGTGGATTTTCAGCAGAAATATCTTCTACTGTCTTATTATGAGATAATAATAGATTTTCCTTCTATAGTTTGATCTATTACCTATTTGTTAACATTACAGTGAGTGAAATTATGTACTACTGAATATATAGTAAAAAAGAAACCAATAACATAGATGTAAAACAAATTAGTTTTTAAATTTTAAATCTAAAATGATGAATATAAATGCACCCCTACAGAAGTATGTACCATTGTATATATAGTTAAAGGTGAAAATCCTCCCATGCATTTAATAAACACTTCGTTTAAAGTACACAGAGAAATTCCTTTGAGCTAAGTTTAGATGGTAGACTATATTCCTTTATTTTTTAAAATGGTTTATCTTGATCCTTTCTAAAGGAATCCTAAAGGATCTTCCCTCTGCAAGATATGCAGGGAAGAGTGAGAATGAGCACTCCACTCCACTTAAGAATGATTGGTAGAATGTGAGCATAGTGCCTTTGAGTAAGGAAAGTGTCTACAGAATAGTCTTTGCACCTGTCTCTAGTTCCAGCTCCTGCCAACCTAGCAGTTCGAAAGCAAGAAATTGCAAGTAGATAAATAGGTACCACTTCAGTGGGAAGGTAACAGCATTCCATGCGCCTTGGTGTTTAGTCATGCTGGCCACATGACCACGGAAACATTTTTGGACAGAGCTGGCTCTTCGGCTTTGAAATGGAGACGAGCACTGCAATCCTAGAGTCGGATTTGACTGGCTATCGAGCAAGGGAACCTTTATCTTTACTTTTAAGTAATTAGGAACACTGTTTGTTTTTTTTGTTTTGTTTTTTTAATTCCTTATCATGGTAATAGAACAGTTTCCATGTGTATAGGTCCCATGTTCATGTTCTGGCAACTGCATTAAGAGAAGGGCTCAGGCAGGGCCAGGGCCCAAATCAGTATTCTCATTCCCAGTCCCTGTCTATATACCTTGCCTTTCTCTGTATACATTCTCTGAAGTGGGCTAAGGTAAACTGTGCAGGAAGATACAGACTGGGATATGCCAAATATATTCAAATTTCTGGATTTATTGAAAACATACATATTTATAATTTGTTTAAATTATTCAAATGGCACACCCAGTACAAAGTTTCTGGCGATGTCATTAAAGCAATAAAACCAGCTTTAAAGGAGTAGCTATAGATGAAGGAAAACCAGTGATAAAGAGGCAGATAAGAGGGGGGGAGAGAAAAAGCACTTTTCAGTTTTAATAGGCTGAAGAATTTTCTTTTTGAAGTTTTTTCCTTGTAAAACCTTTATTTTCAGTTTTATATTTCAAGGTATATTAGCCAATGCAAGATAAACATATTGCCCAACTGGGATATTAAGAGGATGCATATATATGAACTCTTAAGCAGTTTACCAGGGTTACACAGACTTGGTTCTTCAGATTTTAAATGAAAACAATTCTCTAGATACACAAAAAAAGTGTATGCTGTATGAAAATGTGCCCTAACAACTTATAAAAAGCCAAATGTTTCTTGTTGAGGTCAAGTAGCTAGCTTCATATTACTGAAAAAGACATGGGTAAATTCAGTTCTGAGCATGGGCAGCTGAAGCAGATCTTGGCATTCAGGTAGTGGTAGTAAAAATGAATATATAAATCTTCAAGTCAAGGAATGCCACTTGGCTCCTAGCTCAATTCCAGTCACAAGGAGGGACCAATAAAAGCCCAGAAGAGGGAAAGCACTCAGCACAGGCCATTACCAGCTTTTTAAGCCATCAGCAACAGGAAACAGGAACAGCAATAATTTTCAAGACCAATGGATAGTTAGAATCTGGGAACATCAATATCTGGTACCAGACAAGATGTGAATCTGGAGCACGGTGACCCTGTGAGAGTATGGTTTAGACTTCATTCCTATAAAAGTTAAATCCTGCCCATCAGCTCACCACTAAAGCACTTTAGGTACTTTCATCTATGTGCAGCCATGAAGGTTGAGAATAGGTGCATAGAATCACAGAATCACATAGTTGGAAGGTCCCATAGAGGCCATCTAGTCTAACCCCCTGCTCAATGCAGGAACCACCTAAAGCATCCCTGATAAGTGTTTGTCCAGCTGCTGCTTAAAGACTGCAGTGAGGGAGAGCTCACCACCTCCCTAGGCAGCTGATTCCATTTGTACAACTATTACTGTAAAAAAAGTTTTCCCTAATATCCAGCCAGTACCTTCACACCCTTAATTTAAACCCATTATTGCAAGTCCTATCCCCTGCTGCCAACAGGAGCAGCTCCCTGCCCTCCTCTAAGTGACAGCCCTTCAGATACTTAAAGACAGCACAGTGGGAGGCTCCATGTTTCCTAGGTACCTGTAAGAAACTCCTCACTCCAACTCTGGTGGTATAAGCTGTGCATGCTGCAGCAACTTCAACAGGGGCTAAATTAATTGAAGTGACTGGGCATTCTCACCCACATCCTGTCTACAGTATGTTATGTGATTTCTCTTTGGCTTCAGTTGGTATTCACCTTATTGAATACTCAGCTATGCAGAATATGGTCAAGAGTGTTTTGAAGATCATTTAACTTGATGGGTTTAGACATAAGAGGTGGTCCAAACAGAAATAACTGTATTTGTGTAGGATATACTCCATGTGTATACATGAGTAACAAAATGCTGTCTGAATGATCCTGTCTTTTTACGCTCCTCTCTTTTATGGTGTTATAGAGGAACTGAATATCTCATACTGATTGTTCATCCACAGAGACATTTCTGTCCTTGAGCAGTGGGCCAGGTAACCTCTGCTACATGACTCATTAGTGCTAAGGTCAGCCAGAGGGGTTTTTCAAAATCATTTTTGATCCTTTGGGCCCATACCATAAGCCTGCTACAAAACAATTATTGATTACAATGTCTTCACAACATCCTGTCTAGATTCCCATTAGCACCTTATAAAAGTGAGCTACTTTCTGTCAATTGCATTACTCATTTGATATCAAGCTAATTTATTTTGTGAGTATGACTATTAATATTTAAATATAAACATTTAATACGACTGTGCATAGAAATATTCAGGTTTGGTTCAGTTCATTTTGTTCATTAAATATTTTGTTCAGATTCATTATATCACATATTCTGGCTCATTAATCGATTTTGTAATCATTAGTTAGGGGCCACAGTGGCTCAGAGGTTAAGACACTGAGCTGTAGACCGGAAGGTCTGTAGTTAGGCAATGTGAGACCCTAGTGCCATGTGACAGAGTGAGTTCCCATCTCTGGACCCAGCTCCTGCCAACCTAGCAGTTCGAAAGCAAGAAATAGGTACCGCTTTGGTAGGAAGGTAACGCCATCCCCTGCACCTTGGTGTTTAGTCATGTCAGCTACAAGACCATGGAGAAGTCTTCAGACAGTGCTGGCTCTTCAGCTTGGAAAGAGAGATGAGCACCACCCCCTAGAGTCAGATTCGACTAGCTTTCAAGCAAGGGAAACTTTTAATCATTAGTTTAAACACAACTTCCCCCACCCAGCTGGGATGAAATTCTTACAGACTGTACCTGTCATTTGATCCCCCAAATATCAGATAGACAGAGGAAAGTGTTGTAGTCCCATTGTAGAGCCAATAAAAGGTATTTCTGTCTCTAACTTTTTTTACATCATCTAGTTAGGGTGAAAATCTCAAAATTTGTAGCCCTCACTAATGGGATTGTCCTAACTTTGTATTTTATAGGCCATTAACCTTCTCTGTTGCAGGTCGCATGGAGACACAGGTCCCCCTTGCTTGTTGTTTGCTTTTAGCCAGTGCCAATGAAACACCCTGTACTCATGTTAACAAAGAGACTGTACTGGACTTGGAGTTTGATGATATATTATATGGAAGGCATATGACAATCCACCTTTCTAAGCACGTCTGTGTCTGGTCATTGCCTGGATGGGAGACCTCCATGGAACATGTGTGTAGTCCACTAAGATCTGTGGAAAAAAGGTGGGATGCTAATGTAATAATATTAACCACCACCTTAGTACTACATGCTGCTCGTTGAGATTCAATATTGTATATCCTTGTGCTGCAAAGAAAAGCAATTTGTCAAAGTACATATTTTAGTTTCTCTCCCCAAAAGGATAAAGCTCCATATAATTCACTTGCCTATATGAAATTCATATAAATCCGACTCCCCCCCTTTTTTTTTTTTACATTTCTGATAGCCAATCCGAGTTACCAATACTACTCTACTTTCAGGGTCACATTGTTAGAATCATCTTCCCTGGAAACAAATCTAAAATGGAGGTCTTTTAGAATATAGCATTAAAATAAATGCCCCAAACACGTATGGTCAGAGCTGACAGCTCTTCTGTGTTAATTGCATCAGGAGCAGCTTCTTCCCCTCCACTTCTGGAATAAGTGATGAGCTATTTAAAATACTGCATTTCCATTTAGGAAAATTTATTGCACAGTAAGTACTGAACATTTGGCCACAGCATTTTCACTTTGGGTCCGCCTAATGAGCCTATAATCATTGTCTTTTTGCTGAGGATTTTTATTCCATCAGGGTTGCTCTGACATTCACACAGGCACTTACGGTTTTAGGAGGTGAAACCCTGAAACAAAGAGAAATGGGTGAACATAATCATAATTTTTTTTGGCTACAAACACCTGTTGGTGGAAGTTAGCAAATGCTACATAACCCGATCCAGAAGGTAGTCCCAGCTGTTGTGTGGAGAGTTCGTGATCTTCCTGAACTAGAGATTCAGAGGAGGACGTGCTGTAATAAATGCAGGCATTCATTTTGCAAAAGACATCATTATAAATGCTGTTAAGCCTTTATATTGTGACAACAGGTTTATATTTTTTTTAAAAAAAATGTTAGAAATTATTTTAAGTGGCAAATATGTTTACCATTAAGTGGTAGGCAGCACTGTGAGCATCAAATATTTAAAACGAGATGCTCACCAGAATTAAAAATTTTAAACTGTAGCTGTGTCTCTCTGTTACCTGAACTGGACCCAGAGGAGGGGAAATTAGCTTTAAAAAATGTTCTAGAAAGGAATAAACACAGGACCTTGGCCTATGTATACCAGGCTGGATCTCAGTAGTGGTACCCCAAAATAAAATTACAAAGAAAGAGAATGAGAGAAAGTGATTTTAAACACAAACAAAAAGCTTTATTGTATACAAAAAAAAGAAGAAGTTAAAATGTAAGGAATCTCACCTAAGCACCTGAAAAATCATTCCCTAAGTAACTACACATGCACATGCACAAACCAACAAGAGGGCACACTTATAAAAAGTAGGAGGCATCAAACTGGGAAGTTTTAGGGAAGGGACTTTACAGCCTGAAATCCTGGGCTTGAGGTCTGGAGAAGTCCAGGGAGCAGAGTGAGGAGCCAGCTGAGCAAAGAGAAAAAGCCTGCAACACAGTTACAGGGGTGTTCAGACAGTAGGAAACCTGGTACATATTTCACTGACCTGGGATGGTCTTTTTATAGGGAAGAGTCCCATAGCTGGACATGGGAGCCCACTTTCCCAGGAACATGATTGGTCCAAGATACTAAGTTTGAATTCAACTGCTGGGCAGTTTGAATTCAACTGCTGGGCAGTTTGAAGGTAATTGTTGTCAAGCTTTGGTGGGAAAAAATGGGGAAAATACCTTGATTAGCCTATTGAGAGCCAAATATGCATGGGCACAAAAAGTCTGGGTGAGACAACATGATTAATATACTTTAATTAGGTTGAAGTGAGCCAGATCTGCATTGACACAAAAGTTTGGGTAAGTCAAGATAGCTCCTGAAACAGGTTCGGGCATAAATTAATGACTCAAGTGCCCTTCTTGATTGAGTAAAAAAAAAGGAAAAAGAGGAATAGCAGCTTCCTTGTACTGGGCAGCTTCCTGGAATAGCAGCTTCCTTGTACTGGACAGACACCTCTGTTATTGAGAATGAAATGAAATCTTATTGTTATTGAGAACCGTGAGCTGGGGAAGATTGTACTTAAATAGTTTGTAATGCCAGCACACTTTCCTGGGCTTTCAGGACCATACCCAGATGCCTTTATGAGACTCTCCAGGTTTCCAGTCCCCATGGCATTTAGGCTGTAAAAACAACTAAGTTCAAAATAACCCCACTAACCAAAGGTGTCTTGGCCGTAGGAGGGGACGGGTTTTTTACAACTCATTAAAATATCCAGCTTGTTATAGAAACATTCTGCAGTTTGGGCTCTTGACAGGTATTGGAGATGGGGAGATTTACCATCAAGAAACTGACGGGCATAATAACTACTCAAAAATCACTCTTCCAAGGGAAATCATACAAAGCTTCAGATTTGCATTCCTGGGATATTTGGATATTGTTTGTAAGTTAATGTGCTTCTGGCAAGATCAGAACTATTTTCCCTAAATTCCCAGAGATGAAAACATGTCATCTAAAGGACACTTGATTGGGTCCAGTGAACTGTCAACAGAAAGAACTTGGTTACAAGTCTCTTTCCTCCGTGTTTCACATTTCCTCCAAACAGATTGTTATGTCCGCTGACCGCCACTAGTTACCAGCAACCTTTACCAGAGCTTGACTCTCAGAGACAATAGGGACTAGGATCCTGAAACCTCAAGAGGTCACCAATAGGAACCTTGGCGGGAAGTTTAAACCCACCAATGGGACCTGTGGGTGTCCACGGGGACTGTATATAGTTGGCCATCTGGCGGTATTCATTGTTCTGTTGTGTGTGCTAATAAACTACGAACTAACAATCAGATGGACTTGAAAGCTAGTAGTGGGTTACAGCATGTGACTTAGGGATGTGCATTTGGTTAGTCTGAACCGAATGCACCCCTGAACGTGGCCCGTTTGGGTCCCTTTTGGGCTGCTGTGCGCCGATTCAGATTCTCTGATCGGAATTGGCTTGCTGCCGAATTGCTGCCGAAATTCGACAGCAATTCAGCCCCATTATATCCTATGGGCCATTGAAGTCAATGGCAAAAACATAGGGTATATTCTGGGGGCTGGAGGGAAAGGGGTTTGAGGGAGAGGCTCCAACCTCACAGGGTAGTTGCTGGAGCCTCTCCCCAAGATACCCACCAAGTTTCAAGAACATTGGACCAGGGGGTCCAATTCTACGGGCCCCCAAACAGGTTGCCTCCATTGTTCTCTATGGTGGGGAAAAAGTTGCAACAGTGCTGTTAGTGGCTCTCGGGGGGAGGGGGTTTAAGAGAGAGGCTCCAAATTTTCAAGGTAGCTTTGGGAGCCTCTCTCCACATAAATCCCCGTGTCCCAAAGCAATTGGACCAGTGGGCCCAATTCTATGGGCACCCAAACAGGTTGCCCCCATTGTTTCCAATGGAGAAACCCAGCCAGCAGCACTTAAGGCAGGCAAGCAGGCAGCACCCAGCCGTCAAACTCTCCCAGAGAATCTCAGGGAAAGTGAAATGTCTTGGGAGATGCTTCTTTGCCATGAGAACAAGTGGCACACTCCAGAACAAGTGGCATTGTGGCAGTGCAAGCATGCCACAGTGCCACACAGAAATGCCAAAGATCAACAGGAACAATGTTTATACAGGCCCTGCCCTGTATAAATTGATGGTGCAACCGCATTGGACCACTCACACCACACACACCTAGAAAAGAATATTTATAGCACTGGGAAAAATGCAGGAAAGGCAACTCATCCAGCCCCCAGAATACACCCTATGTTTTCACCATTGACTTCAATGGCCCATAGGATACAACGGGGCCAAAATTGACATTCATCTGGCCAAAAGACTCCCCAATCAGACATTTGGCTGGCCAAAAGACTCCCCAATCAGCTCGTACTGCCAAAATTGACATGCGGGAATCTTTCTGCCAGCTGAAATTGATTCTGCCCGATTCAGCTGAATCTGAATTGGGCCAATTTTATTTTTTTTATTTTTTTTGCACACCCCTAATGTGAATGGGGTATTGCTAGAAGTCACCCCTACCTCTTGTGCAGGAAATGGGGCTGATTTTTGTTGCAGTCCCCCATGATATACCCCAGTATCTTCCTAAGGGACAACTTTTTGGGGGACACAGTACATTGCTGGAGAAGGGGGAGGTTCTATTTGTGAACACATTGCACACACTATTCATTGATCAAACCCATATATTAAAAGCAAACCAGGTTGACAGGCATGAGAACTAATGATTGAAGCATAGTTCAGCCATTTGTGTAAACTGAAGCACCACTAATTTACATGAAAGAAAGTTCCATACATTTTTATAGAACTTAGTTCTAAGTAAATTGTCTTAAAATCAGCAGCACAGACCTATGAAGGTTTAGACAAAATCAAATCTCATTGTATTTAGTGGGACATATTTCCAAGAAAGTGTTCATAGGATTGTAGTTATAGCAACATTTCATACAATTAGTTGAGGCAATTGTATTAACTTCTCTATTCAGTGACTTGGCTTTATTGACAGCTTGTAGATTCAGTTGATATATTCTGTGCTGTAGCCTTTAGTAGCTGTGATGGATTTTTCATGAAGTCACAACCATTATCACATGCTGTTGTGGACAGCATGCCATAAAATGAGCTTACCAGTAGCTGTTTGCAGCCTTTCCCTGTGAACCTTGGAGTTTTTAAAGCCATTTTAAAAGAGATAGTGTACTGCATGATTCAGCCACAGTGGTCTCTACCCCAACCTTCTACTGACAGACTGAACCCAAGTGCCCCTATAAATGCAGTTCTTATATACAAGGCATCAGAGGAACAGGATAAAAACATATTCACTATCAGGGACAGGAGGAATACAGATAACACACAATGTTTTCTGGGCACATTAAGTAATAACATTTCAGATGTTAACCCTTGGGTGAGCAGAACAATTAACAGCCAAGCTAGTAATCCTGAGGTAATAATTCACCTTCCCTCAGTCTCTTCCTAATGCATTCACTCTGCTAGCCTGCTTTGCCAGAGGAAGCAGAAATGAGGAGAAATGACACTGTCATACAGGATAATAAATGGGTCAAGTTTATTCTTACATTGAACCAAAAAGGGGCACCTGCAGCATCCATGGGCCAGCCACATTCACCACAAACCTCACCTCTTCCCCCATCTCTTGCAGGAAGAGTACGAAACAGCTTTACCATAAAGGACAGATCCTGAGATTTCCAATGAGAAGTCTGAGAAAGGATGATCGGCCTCCCTCTCTGTAAACCCAAACCATATCTCCAAGCTTACACTGGTTTAGCCTGCTTGCATACAAGGCAAATGCTGAGACTTACATAGCCACCTGTGACAGGCTCCCTCCCTATCTAAGCTGAGCTGACATTGTAACAGCTTTTTCTCCCTCACTCCAGCCTGCCATTTGGCTCCCTCAGCCATCCATGGGCCTTGACTGGTTGTTAGCTGCTCTGAACATACTCACCAAACAGGAATACAGGGGATCAGTGACTGACAGTGTTAAATAGTGAGTTCCTAGTGATCAGTTCTACTTTATTAGTGATTTCAGCAAGCACAAAACTCCAGAGCCTCAGCTCTGTTAGACGGCATGCAATTCCCACACCCAAACACACCCCACTCCCAGTGATAGGCTATTTACATAATATTACTAGTAGACTGGTTACTTTCAGAATCCTGGCTATTGTTCTTTTGCTCCAAGCTCAGCCAGTCTCTGGGGTGATTCAAACAGGAATTATTCAATCCCAGTACATAAAAGACAGAAAGGAGCAGATCCTCTGGCCCTCTATCACCCCAATTTACTTTACCATCAGGAAATGAACACTGATAAGATGTACTTCCCACTTTTTAGCCCTGTCTACATATTTAGATTTTTAGGGCCTTCCCAACCATACAGTCTCTTTTCAGAATAAATGAGATAAAATGAACAGATCACTTTACACTAAATATGCATAGCATCTTTATTAGGATCTTTAACAATAATAATTCACAAATTATTTAGCACATATAAACTTACAGATGAGATCAAAAATCAGGGTGAGAGCATATGTTTAGCTTCCTACTGTCAGTCCAGGCAGTTTCAATAGTATTCATATCTCCTTCAAGTCTAATAATTGAAGGAACTCGGGGAAAACAGAGAGCAGGGAACATGCACAGCCATTTTAATTAAATATGTGTGAGGGAAGTTGCACTTAGCTATTCACTGGAGGGTTTTAGTTTCCCTATTTAAAGCAGATGTTTCCCCACCCATCAGAGCCAGAATATTATCAGAGCACCAGAAAGATTGTTTGCATAGTTGTATAATTGGAGCTGAGTCCCAAATTTTATATCTACTTTGATATGGGAAAGACACCCTGAGGTAACCTTTTCCAGTAAGGTTTGTTTAGTGAGAATTAGTTCTGTTGATTCTGTTTTACCTCATGTCAGTAGCTGGTTCTTAGCCATTCCTAGGAAACCAACTGAAATCTGAAATTCTCTTTAACATAATAAACTTCTATTTTCTGCGTGATTAATTCCATTTAAAAAAATATTGTTAAGACCTAGGCCTGAATTTCACTTCATTCTGACTCTGATGAAACTGAAGTAACAATTTCTTATTAAAAAAAATGCTGGGGAAAGGCAGCCCTGGTTTTCTGCAGGGGAGGTCATGTGGAGCTGGAGCAACCCCTACAGGCCAGAGAGGCTGGCATTATTCACAGGTCACCAGTGGGCTGG
The DNA here is from genome assembly GCA_029375565.1 of Gekko gecko. NCBI lineage: Eukaryota > Metazoa > Chordata > Lepidosauria > Squamata > Gekkonidae > Gekko > Gekko gecko. The sequence goes on along the minus strand of JAPDNY010000003.1, from coordinate 54,930,447 downwards.
TTATTCTTCACACAGGCTGACAAAAGGGGAGCCCCCCAACTGCTGGCACAGGCATTCAGATGCCTTTGCCAACAGATGTGTGCCCACACCTTCTCCAGCTTGAGGTGGCCCTGTAGGTCCTGCTTTGCAGAAGGCTCCAGTGACAGCTTAGGGTCATGGACCATCCACAATGCCCCCTCCAAGGCGACATCCTACAATACCCCTGGGACCTCTCGCCAAGGGCCCCAGGCCCACATGTCTAGCCAGGAGGAGATGGAGCTGAGTGATAGGAAGAAGGTGGCCAGGCACCAGGGCAGGGACCAGGGGAAGTGTGGAACCTCCAGGGGACATGGTGTGATGGCATCGGTGGTCACTTGGGAGCATCGACTGCCCACTATATTTCCCCCCTGTGCCTAGGTCCCTATTCCCTGATGTTTGGTGCTGATGTCATGGCCAACTTCCATGTTCTGACCCCAAGGAAGTGCATGGCAATGGCAGCCTCGGTGGTCCTGAGATCATTGGGCAACACAGTGTCCCTGCGCCTGGCAGGGCAGACTCAGTGTCTTCAGATGGCAGTAGCCATGCCCTGCCCTGCCAGACAGAGGGGAGAGGAGGAGTTGCCACGGGGGGCAGGTCCCTCTGGGTCAGGTGGCCTGGTGGAGGGGGGAATTCTGACCCCTTGCTGGGTCCCCAGGCATGGGGCCCATGTCTGGCACAGCCCATCACACCCACTCTTTCCCCCATGTGGGCAGCAATTGAGCGGGATCAGCTAGAGAGCTGTCATGAGTGGTGGGAAGCCTTTTTCTAGGGCCAGCAATGGATGGAGGGGCTGGCAGCAACTGTAACACTGGCTACCAGGCAGCTGGAGGGGCTTCTTTTCAACATGAGGGAGATGGGTGAGGATCAGTGGTGCATCAAGAGGCTGTTGAGGGACCTGTTGTAGTCTCTCTGGGGTCCATCACCACCCCCATTCCCCCTGCCCCCTCCTTTTCCTCCTTTAGATGGGGTGGCACGAAAGTTGGCATGGGGCTTCCCTCAACAGTGTGGGTGCCCTGCTGGATGGTGTGGCCCCCAGTGAGTGAAGGGCTACCCTCACATCCATATCTTATCCATCGTGGCCTACAGGGGACCTTTGCAGTCTGTGTGTGGAGTGATGACTTGGTATGCTCATGGGGCAGACAGGTGATGCCCCCCCCTTTCCACTGGTAAGTGGCCAGGGCTTCTGACAGTAGCTGATTTCTTTAAGGAGGGGTGTGCTGCAGAGGAGGATCATGGCTCCTCTGGCCTGAACCTCTCCTCCCCCTGCCAGTGACGGATGCTTAGCTCAGTGCCCTCTACTCTTGACTCCCATCGGTCCTGCCTGCCCTGTCTATCATGCCACTTCCACTTAGCAATAATGCCAGGACAGTATGCTGCAGCAGAAATACCACAGACACCAAATCAGCAATGCCCAGCAACACTGACATGGCACCATTTCCCCCTTTTAGCCACTGCATAACTTTTCCCTCGGGGAAGCAACTAGTGGCACCACAGTTGTGCCACAGTGAGCTGCCGCAGTACATGATTTCTCTAACCAATATGTCTGATCATTTACATCTCTGGTGAGATTTATCTGATTTGAGTCAGCCTATTTGATTTTTAAATACACATTTCCTTAGCCATAGATGCCGTGAAATTGCAGAAACTGCATATTGCTTCTGTAGAATAACAGAACCATGGTAGATAGCTTCTTAATGGGTAACACTGGGAAATACACTGTTGTGTGAGGTGGAAAAGGAGAAGTAGTTCTATTTTAAAAGTTGGTGTTTCCATGCTTTTTGTAAAGTGCTACAAGGAACTGAGTACCTTGGGAAAATCACTACAAAATGTGTTGCATAATTTACGTAGTCCCATGATTTCGGCTGGCCAAAAATACTGTGAAAATTAATAAATAAAAAGCATAAAGCTTCTGAGACTGCACTATGTGAAAAAGGTGACCTTAAATAGAAACCATTGCCCCAGGCAAACCCATATTCACAGGAGATGGTTTGAGAAAAGGTCTAATCTTTTCCATTTTGTTTTTCCTTGCTGATCTACCTCTGCTGGTTTCATAGGAATTCCTCTCTATTTTTATCTCTGAAATGAGTCTGAGACTCTGAATCTCAAGGAGAAAGGAATATCATTGATTAGACTTATGTCTTATTTCTGAAATGACACTCTATAAACGTAAAGTGCATTCACAGTGCTTACCTTCAGCAGGCATATTGACAGTCTCTCATTCCATATCTACAACAACTTGCATAAAAGGGTTATGCATCTTGATTGGCATTTCCCTGATGAACAAAGGATTGAGCATATTTTAAAGTGAAATATATTTGCTGCTGCAGTGTTATCCTATCATGGTACTGAAGCTAAAAAAAAAAAAATGACAGTTTGGACTTTAAATATTCCTAATACCGACAGAAGGCTATCCCACCTCCGAAGGGAAAAACAGCCACTCACTTAAACCTATGGGAGTGCTATTCCAGCATCCAATCACCTTTGAGAAACAGATGGAATGTTGGAGGGAAACACAAGGAGGAGTTCAGTTCAGTTCTGTCTTGGAGTGAGAGCAATGAGATCTCTGATCTGGCTCAGGAAAAGAGCAGACAGAGTGAAGGGTAGCTATGCTTGGTAATGTGGCAGTGTGGTTTGGCTCTACTTCTGACAGGGAATAGAGTACCCTGTCTCTGGCAATGAGTGGACCTTGTACCATTTAATAGGACTCTTGGGAAAGGGCAGGTTAGTGTGGGTGGAATCCTGTGTGTTTGTTAGGATCCAATCTAGGGTCTAAAAGTCTGTTTATGCTTGGAAGCATTAAAGAAAGTTGAAACTACTCTCTAAATTGATGTGCCTCAGCCAGGTTTCTTTTTTGTCTATCAGGAGACCTGTGCTGCTGATCTGTTCCTTGAAACCTACTTGTAAATAAATAAACCTTTGTTGTTAATATATAATTCCTGCCTCAGTGACCTCCGTATTTTACTTGTGCATCACAAAACTTAACTCACTGTAGCAAACCCATAAGAACATAAGAACATAAGAGAAGCCAATGTTGAATCAGGCCAATGGCCCATCTAGTCCAACACTCTAAATTGGACTATTCCCAAAGCTTATACTCCCACTACCTTTAGAACACCTGGTAACTGAGGGGAAGGTTTATAGTTTAAAATAAACCTGGGTCCCCCAAAATCATAGGAGGCTATGTGTGTCCCCTCAGTTGATAGAAATAGCCTGTCACATCCTCCTTACTGTATTGTCCTCCTTTTTTCTTATAAGCCATTCTGCCTAGGAGCACTGCAGGAATCCTGTCCTATTATATAAATGTGTAGTGGTCTGGGAAGGTTCTATGCTTGGCAAAATCAGTTTGCTGCCTGATCTGTCATTCAAAATGACTCTCTAGGCACTGGCTGAGTTGCCTGAGTCCCACCCACAGAAACAGCAGGAGCCAAAACTCACCTCAGAAGACAATTTCACCTCAGGAGAGAGGACGGAGACTCTGGCCCTCTCACTTCCCAGTGACTCAGGCCCTGCCACTTTGCATTGCTGCTGCTCCCAGCCTGGCTTCGTCCTGCATTGAGGCTGCTGCTTACTGCCCCTCCACACCACTGCCTGTCCCGGCCCCTCCCAGAGCCCCGAAGACTCCACAAGGTAAGTAGGCAGCCGAGCTGTGAGCAGCTTGGCTAGGCCACAGGGGCCTTGAATGGGGGGGGAGAGCCAAAGGCCTGCCTGGCTGGGCCTCAGGGGCCTTGAACGGGGGGGTGGGAGAGCCAAGGCCAGCCTGACTGGGCCACAGGGGCCTTGAATGTGGGGGTGGGAGAGCCAAGGCGTGCCTGGCTGTGTGTGTGAGACTTTACTTCCACTTCTGTACCTTTCTATGCATTCGTTATGCATCACATCTTTCTAGAGCTCGTTGTATTGCTTCTACAACAGACTTTACTGCAAGTAAATTTAATAAAGAGTTTAAAAATAGAAATCACAAAAGCTCTGTTCAGTTATTTTGTTTGTGTCATGGTACGGGGGTAGCCCTCTAGAAGATCCAGAGAGGACCAGGCCACTTCCAGCTTTTGAGGCCCCTAGCCATAATATAAATACAAAGGAGAGAGAAATTATCTGATAGGGGTACACAAGTTGTGAAATTTATCAAATGCCAAAAATTGAACAATTGTCTACGCTTGAAGCCTGCTTTGAGCTTGAGGCCAAAGTAAATGGCCCTCTTGGGGCCCTGTCTGATTGGCCCTAGTGCAAGGTCAGAATTATGCTCCTTGGACATATCTGTTGTCACATATGATCTTCACATATGCTGGATTTAATTTGCAAATATATTCCAAACATGTAGGATCTGTACCCTACGAAAATGCAGGGCATATATTGGGCATACAGAGACACTGCATAATCAAAAGTCACATATAGACAGGCTTATGCCCACAGGCATGCCCACACATACAGTTGAGCATCTGAGAGCCATGTCCATGTATAAGCATAAGCACTTGATCAGAAAATTTGCAAAAGCAGAACCCCTGATTGTTTGGACTGATGAAACCTATGCATGTAAACTTCTCTACATCGAGATTACTGCAGACCTTCAGCTGACCAGACAGATGTTGGGCATGGGGCCAACTGATACAATCCTCCATACGATATGCATAAAATGTATATGATTCTTAACATCTGTGTATGACTCTCATCAACATGTGTAGGCATTTACAAGTATTATTTATGCTATATGAAAATCAACTATACCAACAAGGCAAGGACAAGATACAACCACAACTTACCCTGAGGCCACTTTATGGACTCCAAGGCCAGGGAGGAAACAGCAAAATGGGCCATTGTACCCAGTTTCTGGTGGACCACTTGGCCTGACTGTGCGCAAGGCCTAGAAGTGGCAGTCGACCCTGGTGTACAAGACACACATCTGGAGCAGGATCTCAGCTGAATTGGTGGGCTTGGCCTGCCAATTCACCCCCTATGTAAGGCCAGGCTGCCCAGGCTTCAGCCTCCGTTCCATGCAGCCTGTTTTCCCTCCTACCCTCCCTATGCTTTGGTTGTAATAGGATCAGGTTTGATGTTTTCTTATTGTTACAGCTTTGGGCGGTTGGAGCATTGAGATGGATCCTTCGCCTAGGGAGGCAGTTCCTGCATGTCCACCGAGTGGTAGGAGAACCATGTAGCCACCAGTGCTCATGTGGCTCCTGCAGGGCAGCTAAACCACTCCTTGGATGCAACCCAGCAGGCGTGCTGGGGGTATGAGGTTCATCAGGTGGCAGGTAGGTCGCCCGATTCAGGATCTGCCCCCACGTGGCACCAATCCTCCTATGGTTTAGTCAATCAAATCTATGGCCTGTTTTATCCAAATCACAATGTTGGGTTGTTCATTGCCTCATCTGCACCCCTTCCCCTCTGTGCCCCTGGGTCCACAATAATCTTGTCTTAACCCTACACCTGCATTGTCCTAATTGCCAACTGTGGGTTGGGAAATTCCTGAACAATTGGTGTGTGTGTGTGTGAAGCATATAGAGGTCAGGGTTTGGGAAGGGGAAGGACCTCAGGAGCATTATAATGCCATAGATACCACTCTCCAAAGCAGACATTTTCTAGTTATCTCTGTCATCTAGACATCTGTTGAAATTCTGGGAGATCTCCAGGCCCCACAAGGAGTTTGGCACCCTAATCTGTATATCTTCATTTCTTCAGAGCCCTACCATATCCAGAATATGAAAGAGAGAGACCCACTTCATTTGCATCTTAGTGAACAGATTGTTGCCAGCTCTGAGTCAGGAAATTCCTGGATACTAGGGGGTGGAGCCTGGGGAGGGTGGGGCTTGGGAAGGGGAGAGACCTCAGTAGGGTATAATGCCATACAGTCCACCTTCCAACGTGGCCATTTTCTCCAGGGAAACTAATCTCTGCACCACTTGGAATTCCAGGAGATCTCCAGCCACCACCTGGAACCTGGCAACCCTAGTTAAGAAGCTTCTGCTGTTCTTAATTTTTAAAGTAACCTCCTATGGATGTTTTAACATCTGCAGTGTTCTTTATATAAATGAATGTCTTAACAGCTACAGAACTCATTATATAAATTCAATTTTCCAAAGCACAGAATCAGATTATTCAGTTTTGCTCATGTCCAGGGTTCCCCCCTCCCGCCTCTATAGCAATTTTATCACTCCTACCCATAAGTCATGTGTGATATGTTGCCTACTTCTAAGTAGAAAGAGAAGCACAACAGAACATTACGGAGTTCCATAGTGGACCTGTAATGAGGAAACCCAGAGGTAGGCTCTGCATTATTTAAAATCATTTCTTTTCCTAGCAAGAAATGCATAAAAGCATCATTCTCTCTTTACCAGCTTTGGCCATGATCTAAAAGAGGTTTAGTTGAAAGTGAAAATGAAAGGAAAGTTGAAAGGGAAACTGCAGCCAATGTGCATATGGAATTTTCTCTTGGGTTTACCTTTAAAATACTCTCTTGGCAAATTCACAAATTACTTCTGAAGTCTGAGAAATGAGTTAGGAAGAGGGCTATCTGTGGAGGTGTGTTCTGAAAATAAAACTGCCAAAGAATCAGAAGCATACATAGAACACGTTTATTTCTTTTTTTAAAGTCTCAAGGACCAGGAAGACACCTGACGGATGACAATAATTCTGAATCCCAAACTCTATGGAGACTGACTCCTTACAAGTAGGGCTGGCATCAGCATACTTTCAGGTGGGGCAGCTGTAGGGGCCCATGATTCCTGATGGAGCCTACGGCTTTGGACCTCCACCCATGCATCTCTCTTGCCACCTGTCTGCAAACTCTTCCCCATGAGTTTGCTTGAATAAGTACTTTGCCACCCATGCTCCCAGCTGCCCGACATCATTGGGGAAAGGCATGCAATATACAGGGGCAATGCTGCTGGTGGCCAGGGCAGCAGCACCCTGGGTGCTGTTGGGGAAAGGGTGTACAGGTGGTGCTGGCCACTGAGCATGGGAAGTGGGTGGTCTTACTGTAAGCAGGCAGACCTCCCTCTGTTTACTGAGGGGCAATTTAGAAGTGGATACCCTTCATTTAATAGGACCCCAGGAGTTCATATGCCAGACAGCTTGATCAAAATGTATACAAAATGGAAGCCAGCCTGGCAGGCCTCACAGATACGTCTAGGCAAAGACCCTGGTAGGTGTGACATCAAGGTATGACCATGCTGCAACCCTTCCATCCATTCTACATGTTTGCATATGCTAAAACAATTGATTTGCCTCACCCCAGAGTTAATCCTATTTTCCTGGATCGTTAATCGGCCTCTCATCATCTTCCCCTTACCCATACTTTAACTCACAAAGGCTACCTCTAACACAGACAGGTTTCCCATCCAACTCAAAAGAAGGGTTGTCAAATAATATTTTTGCATTTTGATTAGTTTAATTGGACATCCATTAACACTCCAAATCACCAGAGGAAGCAATCAGAGTTTCACCTCAAACTCTGTTTTGCATCTGAAAATCCTCTCAAACATCCCCTGTTCCTTTGTCGCGACCTCATTTGGAATACTGTGTACAGTTCTGGTCACCACATCTCAAAAAGGATATTATAGCATTGGAAAAAGTGCAGAGAAGGGCAACTAGAATGATAAAAGGGTTGGAACACCTTCCCTATGAAGAAAGGTTAAAATGCTTGGGGCTCTTTAGCTTGGAGAAACGACGGCTGAGAGGTGACATGATCGAGGTTTATAAGATTATGAATGGGATTGATCAGGTTGAGAAAGAAGTACTTTTCTCCCTTTCTCACAATACAAGAACTCGTGGGCACTCTATGAAATTGCTGAGCAGTCGGGTTAGAACAGATAAAAGGAAATACTTCTTCACCCAAAGAGTGATTAACATATGGAATTCACTGCCACAGGAGGTCGTGGCAGCTGCAAGCATGGACAGTTTCAAGAGGAAATTAGATAAACATATGGAGCAGAAGTCCACCAGTGGCTATTAGCCACAGGGTATAGATGGGAACTCTCAGTCTGGGGCAGGTGATGCACTCTATTCTTGGTGCTGGAGGGGGCAGCAGTGGGAGGGCTTCTGGTGCCCTGGCCCCACTGCTGGACCTCCTGATGGCACCTGGTATATTTTGGCCGCTGTGTGACAGAGTGTTGGACTGGATGGGCCATTGGCCTGATTCAACATTGGCTTCTCTTATGTTCTTATGTTCTTATGTCCATTCCGGGCCATTCACAGACACCTCTAGCTACTCTTATCAGAAGCACTTTAACACCCTAGTTTACACTGGACCTCAACTCTCATGCAAACCATCACAAGTTTTCTAGGTCTTTGTCTATCCTGGGAAAGCCATGGAGCTATGTGACTGGCACCCATGTCTGAACAGTTTCCTGGCCTGCCCAGGCCCTGGTAGTGCTTGCCCCAGGGAGCTCTGAGCATGAGGAGGTGTCTGGCTGCTAACAGTATGGCCTAGATTTGACCTGTCTCCTCCCCAAATCTGCCTCATAATTACAGTATAAGTACTTAAGGTAAGACATGCATTTAAATAACTAGAGGGCAAAAACCTGCAGTGTATCATAATGCAAGCTATCTTGTAAGAAATAAAGACAAGTAGTATGTGTAGTTTTGACACATTTGAAGAGGTAATGCATAGACAGCTGGTGGCTATGGTTACCCAGACAAGAGGATGGAACACTACTCCAAGGGTGAGAAGCTGTTAAAGAATTCACACAACACCCTTGAGAAGCAAGTACTGTTATTCCCAGTTTACTTATATAGAGTTGTACGAGGTGTTACTTCTTCAGTTACTTGCAGTGCTAGGCATTTTGGGTGGAATGGGGGAGTATTCTAGTGAGTTCAGGAAGAGACAGAGGAAATGAAAAACACAGCAAAGGATGGACAAGGAAAAGGTAACCTGTTGCTTTTCTATTTCAGGTTAACAGGATGCTATCCTAGAACTTTTTTGTACAAAATTAATCTTAACTGCAGTGGTATGGCAACAAATGGTACAGAAATTAGAGCAAAGAAGATATCTAATGTACTGGGATATTCAAAGTCCCTCAGCCCTCACATTTTAGGTCTTTCCAGGGCTTAATTCATATGCTCCTTTAAGTACCTTTGCTTCCAGTAGAGAAAAATTGAAAGAGGAAGAAAACAGGACATTTAGGAAACCATCAACTGACAGCATGCAGGTACATGGGACCGGTAATAGCATATTATTTTGTTTTTAATGAAACGAACGTTCAGATAGACAGATACTGGGGGGCAGTTAATATTAGTCTAAATTAGAAGTAGTTTTAGAAATGGAACCACAAGCACAAGAATTATATCCTTCGGTCAGAGGCTACCACAAAGAGAGAGAAAAAATCAGTTTCCATAACTATTAAAAACATTATGTGTGAGAAGAACAGATGTATTAGTGTCAAAAACCTAGGAGACCTTAATATGGCAGCTTTGTGACAGATTTCTGTTTTTGGAGATGATATTACTAGGAAATACAAAAATTCACAGCCCCACATGGATCTAACCCCACATAAGGAATACATGACAAACTATGGTTAGACCTGAAGAGTAGGAAGAGTCCCTATTGTTAGAATATGTGGAGAGGGTTTTAAAATAATTTTATCCAGATTACTGAATGGTTCCTATGTAGGCAGAATCACACATTAATATCATACACATACCTTTTCACAAATATTTTAGGCAATGGAAATATCATTGCTTGGATTGCTGCTGGTACGACCAACACATGGAAGGTCTGAACTGAAATGCATCTTGCAGGCTTAAAGCTTCTGAAGTAGCCCATGGTGAATCTCTGAATACAGCATTTGACTTAAATGATATCTTCCTCCTTTTTAAAACAGATATTGTGTTTTGTAAAAAAAAACCCAAAATACTTCCAGGGATAATTATGACTTGAAAGAGAACATTTTTAAAGGCTTCAGACCTATCTCATTGTTGGGTGTACCACACCAAGAGAGGAAAGAATTTATTTGTCTGTATTCACCTCTCCCCCATAGGGGAGCTTCAGTATCTGGCCTTCCAGGGAATAGTCAGGTTTGATTTCAATTAGGGTTGACTGATTTGATCTCCTTGTAGTCCAAGGGACTCTCGAGAGTCTTCTCCAATACCATAATTCAAAAGCATTTATTCTTTGGTGCTCAGCCTTCCTACTTGTGTCCATCTCTCACAGCCATACATTACTACTGGGAATACCATCGCTTTGACTATGTGGACTTTTCTTGGCAGAGTGATGTCCCTACTTTTTATTCTATATAAGAAAAAAACAAGTAAAGTATATCCTGCTTCAGCGGAAAACAAAAAAATGTGGAGTAGCTGTTTATATAAACAACCCGCAATTAGATGTATTAGAAGCATTAAAAGATCCATATGGAAGATACCTAAGCTTGTATCATTCCCCTCACCTCCATTTCACACACACAACAAACCCATAAGGTTGGTCAGGCTAAGGGTGTACATTTGGCCCAAGACCATCCACCTAGCTTCCATGGTACATGGGGAATTGAATCTGGGTCTCCCAGGTCCAGCCTCACACTCTTGCTGCCACAATAAGATGGTTTATTCACTCAGACCACCCTCTGGCTCCTCCCCCTTCACACAGAAACCTGCAAGATGAGTGAGGGAACCTGTCTGTGAACCTGGGTCTCTGCTATGTATGGCAGATTAAGACTAGTGGGACCTGCAGAAACCTACCCAGACACTTACAGCACCCGAGAACCCTCTCTCCGAGACATGTCTTTGGGAAGCCTGCAGAAGGAGTGGCAGATGGGGTGGAGAGGGAGTGGGGGAAGAAAGGGGTGTGGAGTTCCTGTCATGTCACAGAAAGCAAGAAGCAGAGACACTGTTGTGGCACAACATAGACTTTATTGTACTGGAATCCATGGAAAGGGGATGAGGACTCCATCCATATCCACCCCGGGGTTTGTGGATCCCCAGCATGGCGTGCACCTAAGTAGGATGGCATTGCAGGTGGAATTTGGAAGGTTTGCAAGGTGTGATGCTCCACTTCAAGAGGAGGGCTGAATGAGTGGACTGAGCAGAGTGCAAGGGGGTGGGACTTGCATCTCCACCTGCAAGACAGAAAAACAGAGCAACCGGGCATGAATGCCATGCCATGTCTTGTCCTAACAGGGTCTGCAAATGCAGCCCCATGGGGTGGATCTCCATGAACCCCCTTTGAGGTGCATGATACAACCAGCCAACTCACACTCACCTGTCCCATGTTGAAGTGCTCCCAGATTGCATGCAATTCATCCACAGTGGCACCTGCAGCTCATACCTCTGGTTTTGCAAGGGAATGAGTTGAAGGGACACTTGCCAAGCTGGTTCACCACGTACAGTGGAGCATCTGCCATAACCTCACCCCCCAGCCACAGACACACCCTATGCTCTACTGAGAGTGGTAACGGGGCAAATGACAGAGCACCCCCCCCGATCTCCAGGAAAACATTCCTGGGAACTTTTCCCATGGCATATCAGGGGCCATGGCACTGTGCAGCCACCACTTGTGCTGTCCCGTGCCTGAACTCAAGGCCGGGCTTGAGTGCAAGTGATACTGTCACAGGCTCAAGCTAGGGAAGTGGGGGAGCAGGTTTGGGATCCTTGCTCTTGCTTACCTGTCAGTGCACGGTTGCCCCATGGGTCAACCCTCCAAAGGTGGGGTGCCTGTGTTGGTGTGTAAGCTTCAGCACTCTGATCATGATGATCTAAAGTGACAGTTGACAGCTGCACTGAAACGGTTTCAGCCAGTTTGGACTTGGGCTGATGCAAGCCAAGTCACTATGAGTCAGCACTGATCTGATTGGCTGACCAATGTATATATGTCAATGTATTGTACAGTAGTTACCTTCTTCTGATGGTGCTGGTGTATGGCAGAGCATTTTGTCAGAGAGCTGTATAAACTTGTAAATAAATTCCTATATATAGTAACCACTGGATTGTCTCAGTGTGGTTGACTATTGGAAAACCTCTGGATGCAAGGAGTGACTGCTGGTGAGTGCAATTGTGACTGAGGTGCTGGTTCAACTGTTCCAGACGTGCTGAAATTGAAGAAGTCAGTCACAGAATACAGACTTTGCTTTCCTCATTGGGTATCAGCACAAAGTGCTCATCCTGTGGTGCTAAGTGCCCTCTCTGTGCTTCTGCCACCACCAAAATACCTCAACACTCACTCTAAATCCATATGGCAGGCAGCTCTGAGACTGTTTCATACCATGCACTCTAACTACTGAGTTCTAGGATGTCCTGCCTGAAGCTTTTGTTGGGGGGGAGCACCAATTGGGTGCTGCAGAGGGGGCTTGGCTACTGTGACAAGGGAGGTGATTGGCCAAGCCTATGGTCAGCATCCTGAGCTCCTCTGAGCCTAATGGGTGAGGCCACAGTGGAGGTGGACAACTTGATTTTCGAGTTCAGTGGGTGCCTGTGGGCTACACAAAGTTTTTTTTTTGTTGCTGGTGGTGTAACTTTCTGCCTCTGGCAGAGAGCATTCCCAGACCAAAAGGGTTCAGAGAACAGACTATGGCCACACCCCCAAAACCAACCACAACCATACTGGTGCAGGGGCCTATACCTCAGTTGTTCAAGTGACAAAGCAGTGTACCATTGTAACTGGCCCTTACATGGGCATATCTCTGACATATGCTGATACACAGATGTGGACAAGGGCAACCCAATAGATGTTATTTACCTTGACTTCCAGAAAGCCTTTGATAAAGTTCCTCATCAAAAGCTCCCAAGTAAGTGCGATAGTCATGGAATAAAAGGACAAGTCCTCTTGGGGATTAAAAACTGGCTAATTAGTAGGAAACAGAGAGTGAATATAAAAGGGAAATTTTCAAAGTGAAGGGTGGTAAGCAGTGGGGTACCACAAGGATCAGTACTCGGTCTGATGCTTTTTAACTTGTTAATTAATGATTTGGGTATGGGAGTGGGCAGTGAAGTGGCTAAATTTGCAGATGACACTAAATTGTTCAGAGTAGAGAGAACCAGGGAGTATTGTGAGACACTCTAAAGGGATCTGTTGAGGATGGGCAAGTGGGTGTCAACATAGCAAATGGGGTTCAATGTGGCCAAGTGCAAAGTGATGCACATTGTTGGGGTCAAAAATCTTAACTATAAGTAAATGTTGATGAAACCTTTTACCGTATGTGGTGGACTTATACAAAACCAAAAAGATACTGGAAGGAAATACATGAAAAAATGCAGAACATATTAAAATTAAAATTCCCTATGGAAGCTAAGGACATGCTATTAGGAATATTGCACAACAAATTACCAAAAATTTTCAAAGAGATATTCAAATATATGGTGACAGTGGCTCAAATCATCTATGCAGCAAAATGGAAAACAGACATCTGCCCAAGCTTAGAAGAATAGGAAAATAAACTTGCTGATTATGCAGTAAAGGCAAAATTAACAGCCTATTTAAGAAACAGATCAATTTCAAAATCTGAGGAGCGATGGAGTGTTTATTATGCAAGCAGCAGACAAATTGTGTACAAAAGTATTGTTTTGCATATACATGTTTTAAAATGCAGAAATAGAATAAGTTTTGAATATAAATATATGAAGAAGTGGATTTTGAACAAAAATATCTGGTATTTGTTATCTTATATGTGAGATATATGATAGACTTTCCTTTAAGTTTTGGTATATTAAAAGTTTTAGCTAGCATGTAGTTTTAGCTAGTCCCTTTTTAAAGTTGAAGCTTTTTTAACATAATCAATGCGACGGAGTATTTAGAGAGCATTATTATTATTATTTATTAAATTTATTAAATCTCTGAGTACACAAGGCTCTGGGTGATTTACGACAGGTTAAAAACAATACAAAATTATACATTAAATCAGCAATCAGTTAATCCTAACTGAATAGTCTCCAGATGGTGCCCATAATTTAATCCAAAACCTACCCTGGGCTGTTCTTCTATCTCATGGACAGGTTAAGGAGGAGGCTGAAGCAGGTAGAATGGAAGAAAAGAGGTTCCCAGCTATGTTGGAAAACCATTGCTGTCCTCAACCAAAAGCCTGGAGGAACATCTCTGTCTTACAGGCCCTGTGGAATTGCATTAAGTTCCACAGGGCCCTGATGGACGTTGGGAGAGAGTTCCACCAGGTTGGAACCAGGGCCAAGAAAGCCCTGGCTCTGGTCAAGGACAGCTGGATATCTTTGGGGCCAGGGACCACCATTAAATTGCTCTCAGCATCATGTAGTGCTCTCCTGGGGACATACCAGAGGAGACAGTCCCAAAGATATTAAGGTCCTAGACTCCTCAAGGCCTTAAAGGTCAATACCAGCACCTTGAATCTGACTCAGTATTCCACTGGAAGCCAGTGTAGCAGGCGCAGCACAGGTTGTATATGTGCCATTTGGGGTGTTCCTGTCAGGACTCACAGCATCGCCTTTTGTATCAGCTGGAGTTTATGCATCAGTCTCAAGGGAATGCCAGCATAGAGTGAGTTACAGTAGTCTAGTCTGGAGGTGACTGTTGCAGAATGCTGCAGCCAGGCTGTTGACGGGCACCCCTAGGCGGGAGCACATCCAGCCTGTGCTGAAAGCGCTGCACTGGCTGCCTATAGCATACCGGATTCGCTTCAAAGTGCTGGTGTTTACCTTTAAAGCCCTATATGGCCAGGGTCCGGCATACCTGAGGGACCGCCTTTCCCCACATATGCCCCAAAGAGCACTTCGGTCTGAATCGCAACATCGTCTGGCGGTTCCTGGCCCTAAGGAGGCCAGGCTGGCGGCCACGAGGGCTAGATCATTCTCAGTGGCAGCTCCTACCTGGTGGAATGAGCTCCCGGAAGAGATCAGGGCCCTGCGGGACCTTTTGCAGTTCCGCAGGGCCTGTAAGATGGAGCTCTTCCACCAGGCGTTTGAGTAGGAGCCGCCGCTGTCCTTTCCCCTCCTCTTTGGCCGCCATCTTGCCCCCCCCCGCTAACTTTACCAACTGTGTGGTGGAGGAAGGGGATAGTTGAGTTAAGTCCTTGGGGCCCGCCATGACCAACACTGTTGGGTCTAATATTGCTGTGTCTAATGATCATCTGAAGCCATCGGGTTGAGATAATAGCACTTTATGATGTGGGTACGTTTTAGTATTTTTATATGTTTATATGCTCATGTTTTAACTTGTTTCTCTTGGCACTGGTTGCCCTTTGTAAGCCGCCCTGAGCCCGCTTGTGGGGAGGGCGGGGTAGAAATGGAATGTATAAATAAAATAAATAAATAAATAAATGGATCACTGTGGCTAGGTCAGGACACGACAGGAAAGGGGCCAGTTGCCGCACTTGGTGTAGATGGAAGAACACCACCCTGGTGATATTAATGACCTGGGCCTCCATAGCTAAGGAGGCATCCAGGACCACACCAAACTCCTGGTGGACTGCACCAGTATTAGTGGTGCCCCATCAAAGGTGAGAAGTCTGTGCCCCAGCTGTGACACATATGGGGACAGCTAATGTACCCCATATCAATAACAATTCACGCAGGACTAAATGCCATTTACTTGGGCAAGCAAAGGACAGCACTGAAACAGGTTCAAGGCAGCCTCCTTTCAGTTGGATTGCATCAGTGGAGTTGGCTTTCATAAGGAGCATCCTCCATGGAGTTCTTGCAGATAAGGAGCATCCTTACATTTAAGGTGAAATTTACAAGTACATTGTGTATGAAATACAATTTCTTATGAACAGAACTGAGTTTGGAACTGTTTGTTTGGAACTATTTTTGTGCAAAAAAAGGATATTTCATTTCACAATATTGGATTTATAATTCTTTAGTTTATTTACATTTCAAACAAATCTTGCTATACATTAAGTCTTCATTGTTTTGTTGTGGTTGATATTTTTGCTGTTTTGAATGGGGGGGGGGACATATGGATCTCTTGTGGGAGGCAGTGTGACAGAAAATGCTCTGCTTCTTCTGGAATCAAGCTAATCTTCACAAAGGACAGTATTGGCACCAGGGCCTCATTGTAGGTCTTGGAGGTTCACGTGGGAAGAGAGAAGAAGCAGAAGCAGCAGCAGAAGAAGAGTTGTTTTTTATACACCTCTTTTCTGTACCCTGAGGAGTCTCAAAACGACTTACCTTACCTTCCTCTAAGGTAGGTGGGCCTTAGAGAGCTGAGAGAACTGTGACTGGCCCAAGGTCACCCAGCAGGCTACATGTGGAGGAGTGGGGAACCAAACCCAGTTCTCCAGATTAGAGTCCACCATGCTGGCTCTGTTGGATCAGGATCAATGTTCCCTCTAAGCTGTGGAGTCTTGTGAGCAAAAATTCTACTTTGTGAGCTGCTGGCATTAAAGTTGTGAGTGAGCAATTTGGCTACTGCATAAATTAGTTTGCTCTGAAGCCCTCCTTCCTGAGCTAAGACAAAAATGTGTGAGCTGGAGGCTAAAAAACTGTGAGCTAGCTCACACTAACTCAGCTTAGAGGGAACACTGATTCAGGATCCACACTATTTAGGGCTAAGCTCAGCACTGGCTTAAACCAGCACTTTGAACAGGTTCCAGGCATCCATTGGCAGCCAGTATAGTGTCTTTATTAATATACAGTTGACAGTATTTCGATATAGACCTAAATATCACTTGTCTGGTGTTCCTAGAAAGTGACAGGGTAGCCAGAGAAGGGCAAGTTTACTAAATCTTTCAGTGTTTGTTTCATATTGTTTCCAAACTGAGGCAGGCATCCTTGCAACCTTAAAAAAATTGCATTTTTATTTTCTTTCTCAAAAGTTACAAAGCCTATCAGCAAAATAAAAATAAAAAACTGAGATTCCTATGTGTTTCCAGAACCTAGCACTCTGGTGTGCCTGAATATGATTTAGGTTCACACAGAGACATAGAGCTTTTGGCTCATAGCCCACAGCATCAAAGTGCCCCATTAGCCAGTGATCAATAGAAACCTGTCAGCATGATTACTCAAAGGTACCTGGCACTGTGCTCAACAGGACTTAATCCCTGCTTAGAACTGCAGTCTAAATATCTAAGACATGTCATATTTCTGCAATATTCCTTTTGTTTAAGGGGCTATAGATGGCTGTACAAGTTGAAATTCCCTTGAAACTCCCCCATGGTTAAATAGTATATCTAAGACTCCAATCCTAATTTAGAGACTAGAAATGTTGGTTTAGGTAATATTGGAATTTGTGTGAGTTATCAGTAGAAAGTTCCCCTGGAAAGTATCCAGCCATGAAGAACACAAATCCCTGCTCAGTGTCACGGATTGGGGTGCGGGGCCAGGCAAGAGCGAGGAAGTCAAGGCACAGTCTGGGGTCAAGAGCCAGGCCAACCAACCAACCGGGAAAACCAGGTCCAAAGCACAAGGCAAAGCAGGGTGGTCAAGGTATAGTCCTTAGTCAAGAGCCAGGCAAACCAACCAACCAGGGAAACCAAGTCCAAAATACAAACCGTTAGAGTTGTCCAGAGTTTCCAAGAGTCAAGAGTCTGGGAATCAAAGGTTCGAGGTGCAGGTCTAAGCATAGTCATGCAAGCCGAGGTCAAGGAGCCAAGGATGTCGAGACAGGAACCAGGAATCAAGAACATGAGTGAGGAGGTGCAAAGCTTCATCAAAGTGACTAGTTGCTGGCATGACTTGCCGGTGTGAATGCGAGGGCTAAATAGCTCCCTAAACTGCCAGCAATTAGCGTGCCCCAAGCATGACCCGGCTCCTGCTAATACTCGGGACTGAAAGAGCATCTGTTGCACATGCGTGCCTCTCGCCACCGAGCTGCCATGTCCCGTCAGTGCTGTTCTCTCAAACCGTGGAGGCAAATTGGGGGAAGTGCTGACTAGGCGGGAATCTGCCTCAGCTGTTGCTGGAGCAGCCTCCGAACTCTGCGCTGTCAGGTGCGGGATTGTCCGGCCTCGGGAGCTCATCCCCAGCAGCATTTAGCTCCTCCACTGGAGCCATGAGCTCGGACTCAGCAGGAGCCGTGACACTCGGCCATGAAGAATGAATAACACTGGTTAGTCTGAGACAAGTCACAATCTTATCTCAACTTACCTGGATTTGTTCCTCTAATTGTGGCAGTTTCTAGTGCAAGGACCTTTCCACACACCCACATGGTCCCATACAAAGGCTGCTATTACAATAAAAGAAATCACAATCAGAAGGGAGCTATTTCACACAAAAATATGCTGTGCAAAAAAACCCAGCAACAACAAAGCTGAACTGTTATGTACGGTTTACTTCCAGCTGTACATCATAATTATTCTGATCAAGTTAAAACAAACTGCAGCTAATTTTACTTTAAAGCATTAGTAGAAGAAGAGATTGGATTTATACCCCACCCTTCACTGCCCACAACAGACACCCTGGGAGGTAGGTGGGACTGAGAGAGCTCTCTCAAGAACTGCTCGTGAGAGAACAGCTCTGAAAGAACTTGTGACTCACCCAAGGTTATACCAGCTGCTGCATGTGGAGGAGTGGAGAATCAAACCCAGTTCTCCCATATTAGAGTCCACGCTCCTAACCAATACAGTAAAGTAACTGAGGTAAAGCCTACAATCTCTAATGCTTGTAGGGGTACTTCAATCATAGGAACTTTAGAGTATAGGAAATCATTAATTATACTGAAATAACTAAATGTACTGTTCTTACAAATCATAATCCAGACAAATCAGGGGATGTAAATTATGACACCCACTCATTCCTCTATTAAGTTTATTGCTGAGCTTGGCTTTGGCTTTAGATGAAGTGAGAGACAGAGAGAGAGGGAGAGAGAGGGAGGGAGGGAGAGGGACCGACGTGATCCTTCAAAACCATCCTATCCTGCTAGTTCAGGCAAAGAGTTGGATCCAACCAGCTTTTCCTCTGGTGAAAAGGGAAGGAGGGGTCTTATGGGACCTGCATGGATGAAAGCCATGTGGGGTAGAGTCTGTAATAAGGAGAAATGGCTGACACAGAGTGAAAAAGCTGGCTGGATCTAACCTATACCCTCTTGTCCTAAAGATTTTCCAACTAGGACTAAAGTAGTAACTGCTTAGTTAAAATATGAGGACTGAGGAGTGCAGTGATCATGCAAACTATGATCACTACTTCTTTTCAGATCTCATTTGCATCCATCCAGCAGTAGTAATTGCCCTTCATCACCCATCACCAACATCATAATTCTTACCAGAGGTCTTTTCATAGAAAAACAGCTGCAGGAGCTCATTAGCAT
Organism: Gekko gecko; assembly: GCA_029375565.1. Taxonomy (NCBI): domain Eukaryota; kingdom Metazoa; phylum Chordata; class Lepidosauria; order Squamata; family Gekkonidae; genus Gekko; species Gekko gecko. The sequence goes on along the minus strand of JAPDNY010000003.1, from coordinate 54,911,303 downwards.
ATGGTATGCTAATGAGCTATTAGGCTATTAGCATATGCCACGCCCCCTGACATCACCGGAAGTGATGTCAGAAGGAGAAGCAAAAGGGGGGGAGGCATCTTCAAAAGCCTCCCCTTCCCTTCCCCAGCTGGGCTGGGTGGGGGAGCTAAGAGAGAAGGGGTTTAAAGTTTAAACTCCTTCTCATGAGAGTTGAGCCACGGAAGGAGGAAAGAGGGAAGGAAAGAGAGAGAGTAGAGAGAAGGAAAGAAGGAAGGAAAGAGGGAAAGAATGAGAAGGAAAGGGGAGGGAAAGAAAGAGAGGGAAGAAGGAGGGAAACAGGGAAAGGAGGGAAATAGAGAAGAGAAGAAGGTGGGAAAGAAAGAAAGAGAGAAGAGAAGAAGGAGGGAAAAAGGAAAAAGAGAGAAGGAAAGGAGGGAATGAAAGAAATTCAGCTCCAATTCTATGGGCCCCTAAACAGGTTGCCCCTATTCCCTCCATTGTTCTCTATGGTTGTGGAAAAAGGATATAATGGAGCTGAAATTGACATTCTGCTGCCTGAAAGACTCCCCCAGATGCCGGCTGGGGGCGGGGCTTGGCTCCTGAGCTCCCGGAGCTGTGCTCCGGTGCGCTCCCCCCAAAAAAGACCCCTGATTCTTACAGATTTATTTCTAGCATGTCTGGCTTTAACTAGACCCATGTTTGGTCTCTTTCAGCCAGTGAGAAACAGAAACTGATAGTAACATGAATGGATTGTGTACACCGATCAGTAGTGAATATTACAGCTAGCTCTAGAAACTCTTAAGTGCTATTTAGTGCTGAACACCTCTTCTTTCTCCCTCATGGATCACTGCCTTGTCGTGGCGAGGGGCTTGCGTGGTTCGATGAGGCTGTGGGCTATGCCGTGGAGGGCCACCCAGGACGGACAGGCCACAGCAGAGAACTCAGACCAAGCATGATCCCCTGGAGAAGGAAATGGCAACCCACTCCAGTATCTTTGCCAAGAAAACCCCATGGACAGTAACAAAAGGCTAAAAGATATGACGCCGGAAGATGAGCCCCTCAGGTCGGAAGGTGTCCAATATGCTACTGAGGAAGAGCAGAGGGCAAGTACGAGTAACCCCAGAAAGAGTGAAGCGGCTGGGCCAAAGCCGAAAGGACGCTCAGTTGTGGATGTGTCTGACGGTGAAAGGAAACTTCGATGCTGCAAAGAACAATACTACATAGGAACCTGGAATGTAAGATCTATGAATCAAGGTAAGCTTGACGTGGTCAAAAATGAGATGGCAAGAATGAACATCGACATCTTGGGAATCAGTGAACTAAAGTGGACAGGAATGGGCGAATTTAACTCAGAAGACCATTATATCTACTACTGTGGCCAGGAATCCCGTAGAAAAAATGGTGTGGCCTTTATAGTCAACAAGAGAGTGAGAAAGGCAGTATTGGGATACAATCTCAAAAATGACAGAATGATCTCGGTCCGAATCCAAGGCAAACCATTCAACATCACAGTAATCCAAGTCTATGCCCCAACCACTGCTGCAGAAGAGGCTGAAGTGGACCAGTTCTACGAAGACCTACAACAGCTCGTAGAACTAACACCAAAAAATGATGTCCTCATCATCATAGGGGACTGGAATGCTAAAGTAGGAAATCGAAAGGTAACCGGAATAACAGACAAGTTTGGCCTTGGAGAACAAAATGAAGCAGGGCAAAGGCTAACAGAGTTTTGTCAAGAGAACACGCTGGTCATAGCAAACACCCTTTTCCAACAACCTAAGAGGCGTCTCTACACATGGACATCACCAGATGGGCAACACCGAAATCAGATTGACTATATAATTTGCAGTCAAAGATGGAGAAGCTCTATCCAGTCAGTAAAAACAAGACCTGGAGCTGACTGTGGCTCAGATCATGAGCTACTCATTGCAAAATTCAGACTTAAATTGAAGAAAGTTGGGAAAACCACAAGGCCATTCAGATTTGACCTAGATCGCATCCCCGATGAATATACAGTAGAGGTGAAGAATAGGTTTAAGGGACTAGATTTGATAGACAGAGTGCCTGAAGAACTATGGACAGAGGTCCGTGACATTGTAAAGGAGGCAGCACTCACCGCCATCCCAAAGAAAAAGAAATGCAAAAAAGCAAAGTGGCTGTCTGATGAGGCTTTACACATAGCAGAGGAAAGAAGGAAAGCTAAAGGCAATGGGGAAAAGGAAAGATTTGCCCAACTGAATGCAGATTTCCAGAGAACAGCAAGGAGAGATAAGGAGGCTTTCCTGAATGAACAATGCAAAGTAATAGAGGAAAACAATAGATTGGGAAGGACTAGAGATCTCTTCAAGAAAATTGGAGAAATCAAGGGAACGTTCCATGCAAAGCTGGCCATGATAAAGGACAAAAACGGTAGGGACTTAACAGAAGCAGAAGAGATTAGGAAAAGATGGCAAGAATATACAGAAGAACTATACAAGAAGGACCTCGAGGTCCTTGACAACCACGATGGTATAATCACCGACCTTGAGCCAGACATCCTGGAAAGCGAAGTTAAATGGGCCTTAGAAAGCATTACTAACAACAAAGCTAGTGGAGGTGATGGTATCCCAGCTGAGTTATTCAAAGTCTTAAAAGAAGATGCTGTTAAAGTGCTGCACTCAATTTGCCAACAAATTTGGAAAACACAACAGTGGCCACAGGATTGGAAAAGGTCAGTTTACATTCCAATCCCAAAGAAGGGCAACGTCAAGGAATGTTCAAACTATCGCACAATTGCACTCATTTCACACGCTAGCAAGGTCATGCTCAAAATCCTACAAGCTAGGCTCCAACAGTACGTGGATAGAGAACTGCCAGAAGTACAAGCTGGGTTTCGAAGAGGTAGAGGAACTAGAGATCAAATTGCCAACATTCGCTGGATTATGGAGAAAGCAAGAGAATACCAGAAAAACATCTACTTCTGCTTCATTGACTATGCTAAAGCCTTTGATTGTGTGGATCACAATAAATTATGGCAGGTTCTTAAAGAGATGGGAGTACCAGACCACCTCATATGTCTCCTGAGAAACCTGTATAAGGGTCAAGAAGCAACAGTTAGAACCGGATATGGAACAACTGATTGGTTTAGCATAGGAAAAGGAGTACGACAAGGATGTATATTGTCACCTTGCTTATTTAATTTATATGCAGAGTACATCATGCGAAATGCTGGCCTGGATGAATCACAAGCTGGAGTTAAGATTGCTGGGGAAAAGATCAATAACCTCAGATATGCAGATGATACCACTCTGATGGCAGAAAGTGAAGAGGATCTAAAGAGCCTCTTGCTCAGAGTGAAAGAGGAGAGTGCAAAAGTGGGCTTGAAGCTCAACATCAAAAAAATGAAGATCATGGCATCTGGCCCCATCACTCCTTGGCAAATAGAAGGGGAAGTCGTAGAAGTAGTGACAGACTTCACGTTCCTAGGATCCCAGATCACTGCAGATGGTGACTGCAGCCATGAAATTAAAAGACGCCTGCTCCTTGGGAGGAAAGCGATGGCAAACCTAAACAGCATGATAAAAAGCAGAGACATCACCTTGCCAACAAAAGTCCGCATGGTCAAAGCAATGGTATTCCCCGTAGTAATGTATGGCTGTGAGAGTTGGACTATAAGGAAGGCCGAGCGCCGAAGAATAGATTCTTTTGAACTATGGTGCTGGAGAAGACTCTTGAGAGTCCCTTGGACTGCAAGGAGATCAAATCAGTCAATCCTCAAAGAAATCAACCCTGACTGTTCCCTGGAAGGCCAGATCCTGAAGCTGAAGCTCAAATACTTTGGCCACCAAATGAGAAGGGAGCATTCACTGGAGAAGACCCTGATGCTGGGAAAGATTGAAGGTCAAAGAAGAAGGGGACGGCAAAGAATGAGATGGTTAGACAGTGTCATCGATGCAACGAACATGAAATTGAGCAAACTTCAGCGGACAGCGGAAGACAGGAGGGCCTGGCGTAATCTGGTCCATGGGGTCGCGAAGAGTCGGACTCGACTGTGCGACTGAACAACAACAACAACCTCTTCTTTTGGTGTAGTGCTTAAGAGCACGGACTCTAATCTGGGAGAACTGGATTTGATTCCCTACTCCTTCACAGGCTGCTGCTGGTGTGACCTTGGATCAGTCATAAGTTCTTTCAGAGCTGTTATCTCTCAAGCAGTTCTCTCAGAGCTCTCTCAGCCCCACCTATCTCACAGGGTGTTTGTTGTGGGGAGGGGAAGGGAAAGGAAATTGTTAAGCTGCTCTGAGACTCCTTTGGGTAGTGAAGGGCAATGTAAAAACCCAATCTCCTCCTCCTCCTGCCTTTATAAGAGTAGATTAGGAAGGTTATTTCCTTTCTTTACCCTTTCAATAAGGCAACAGACTGTCTTCTGAATTTCTAAAGCTGAAATTTCCTTTATCTCTAATTTAAAATGAATAGCTGTGCTCTGATGACCTACTTGCTCTTGCTTCTTGTGGAAGGGAGAATGAGAAGTCATTGCACTGCCTGATTTTTTAAAAAAACAAACAAAAAAAACCCCTCACCTCTTTTCACTGTTGGCATTTGAACAGGGGCAAGCAAAATGGTCCATACCCATGTGCAAATACAGATGTAACAGTCATGAGTCATCAGTTAAAACATATGCATGCAGCAAAGAGGATAATATTACCTAATAAAATGCTTGCCTCCAGGGAAAGTTAAAGTGCTTTGCAAATCTATATACATCCTGTTGTGGGCAAAGGTGGTGAGCAAATGAGGATAATAACTTTCTTGAAATAAATCTGACAAGAGCCCTGAGTAGGCTCAGTTATCTTCCAAATCCAAACGGTTTAGTTGCACCACCAGCAGCTTAAATATTTATGACCCTACTGTTAACCTATTGATTCCAAGACGGTATCCACTTTATGAGATGAGGTGAGTTTAGTTGTGTATTTGCAGATTCCTGATTAGGACAAAGTTAAATGGATGTTGGTTCTGATGGTCATACACAGCTGCCTGAATTATGGAAAGTGAAGTTTTATGGATTGCCTCCCTTTGCTATATTAACAATCTGATACTCAAGAAATTAGACAACTAACACAAAGGGACAAAATGGCTGTGGTAACACTGGTGGTTTGGCGCAATATGGTGCCACCTCTAATTGTACCGGTGTAAATTGTTGCGGGGCATATCAACTAGACAGCACACCCTGCTGTGGGTTACCCATGCAGACATCTTGTGGTCAAGCATCCACATTACTACAGCACTTCAGCCATGGAATGCACTGCCTGGAATTTTTCCAAAATGCATATGTGTGCATGTGCGCTCATGCATGCACAGGAGTGTATATGCACACGTACATGTTCACATGCACTCATGCGCATGCATGTACATATAGGGAATTTTTTTTAAAAAAACAAAACAAAAACAAAACACTCCTTCCTAATGGCAGGAATGGATCTACAGGTTCAGACTGCCAAATCCATTCTGTGTGCGCTCCCCTGGGTTCAGACATCCGGCCATGTACAATGAATGTGCAGGGAACCAAAAACACCACTTGTGATGTGGTGCCTTTTTAAACCCAGCCCCAAGTCATCCTATGATGGGATGAATATGCTGGGGGAACACCTGACAGATGTGGCTGTGTGACTGTGCCCATTTGATCCAGAGGGGAGGGGTGGCTGTGTTGGGCCAAATGACTCATGTGATCACAGCCTATGTGTGAACTTTTACAAAGGCATTCTTTTAGAAAATTTAAGTGGCCCTTCTCTAGAAACCAGCTCAAGGTGGCTTTTAGTAAGTGACGAGGCTTTTACTAACTGCATAGGCATTGTTCCGGGCAAACCTTGTACAATTATAGATATTAATAAGACCCAGGTTTTAACATGCTGTGGCTCATGACTAATATGATGGTGACTCCTCTGATAGAGACCTTGAATTGGGATCACCTACCCGGGAGATTTTATCGGCTGTCCCAAGACTTTACTGTACACAGATTCTGAGAGTAACCTTTGAAAGCCTTTTCACAGAAGGATGGTTACATGAGCTGAACTACAGTGGCAACACATAGTTTTCAGATAAGACTCTGAGCTGGCATACCCATGCACCATTGTTCCTGGAGTCTCCAGTTAAGAAGATAAATGGTGCACAATCCAAAGTCATCCAATATCTCCATAAGGCATGACTCAGCATCAGAGATCAGCCCTTCAAATGTTCTGCATATTCACATGAGGGATAAGGCTATGGCAGCCATCATTCTCATCCTGGGAACAAAAGGGCCCAGCTGAGCACTGGACAATGTTAGATCAAAATCTGCTTTCCCCTTGTTAGTAAGAAATGAAGCCAATTTCCCCTCAATTTCTATGCACTAATAAAAATGTAAACTAGTTCAGGTTACAAACTCCCATTGTGACCTTTCATTTGAACAGTATCTGAGATAAAAATTGGAATTTGCAAATATAACTTAGCAAAAATTTACTTTGAATATTCATCTGAGACAAAATATTACAGGCTTTGATGTAAGTAAAGCACAGCACAGGCTACACGGAAATCTTTATGCAGCTCAGCAACTCTTTTCGCCCGGAGGCCTTTTGTATATCTTCTGTGCCTCTCCCCTTATGAAGACAACCTCTCTTAGGGTCTCTCTAGATGATCATTATTTTTTTCCACAATAAATGAGAAGGTGCTACTCAGGTGTTGTGGGGAATCAAAATATCACTCCCTAAAGTGGACCTTCTGTTGTATATTTTGCTAGCAATACCTTTTTCCTAGCTAAATATGATTCCCCCTTCCTTCAGCTAGCACATTGATTATGGAGTAAGTCAAGTGTGAAATGTAGCTGGGTGACCACCATGGGTACCCATCACTTCTGACACTGGTAGCAAAAGAACATCTTAATATCCCTGCCTGAAAACTTGTGTTGTATTCTGGATTTTGTTTTAATAACAACTGTTTTAAATTATTTACTGGCTTAGTGCTGCTCTGCTGTAATGCCGATGTGAATCAATGGACCCTTTAGGGAGAAAAAAAAATGGCAAGCAATCCTTGCCACTTCCTCCTCATCATTTGTTCTTCATTCTCTCTTGTTAAATTCAATTCTTTGAGTCCTGTGTACTTCATCTTTCTGGTGAGGATGGGGAGAAACATTTCTCTGGTTTAATAAATATTGGCTGTCTCCATGCAGTCTGGCTATTCCCCTTACAGCGAAACTACTTCTTCATGCATGGCAAAGAAACAGAGCGCTGCACTCATACAACATTGCTAGTATTGTTGTAAAGGAGAAGATTTTGTTTGTTCTTCTTAAAGGCTCTTATTGCTTGCAAAGCAAATTTTGTGGAATGAGTATTTAAAAGTATGCTGATGGAGGGGGGGGATTAGGAAAAATGCCCTGTCAAATCTGCATAGATAGTTTTAGTTTCTTGGAGATTTCACACCATTTGTAGGTAACATTCCGTGCCCCATGTGGTGGAACATGCCTGCTCTGCCCTGCACTCCTGAGTTATTCTCACACTTGGAGATGCTTTCTTCCACTCACAGATACCTCGTGACCACCACCTGACCTTTTGCCAGAATTACTCACTGGGAGGGTCAGGATTCTCAGATTCCCTTCCATGTTCTAAGGCATTTCCTCTGTGTCTCCCACTGCCCAGCATCTGGTTACCACAGGAACAGTTTACAGACTTGTGTGCCACTGGAGAAATTGCCACCTGCCAACTGCCTGCCTTCCCCCTGGTGCCCCTTTTAAAACAACGAATCCAGGCCGGTGGAGGTCTATATGGTACAGAGAACCAGTACCAGCACCCAAATTATAAAGTATTTATTAAAAAGAAAATGTTTACAAGCATACTTTTAGCACAGCACCAAACTGAGCAAAGAATTCCAGATAAAAGGGTAAAATGCAAATCCTCTGTCCCTCTATAAAGATACATTCTAATGGATCTAAGCAGGAGAGACAATGGGTGGATCAAGCTCTTCCCCTTCTCCAAGGGATCAAGCTCTTCCCCTTCTCCAAGCAGAGAATAGAGATTTGGATGACTTTAGGCTAGAAGGGACCCAGGGATAATCTTCAGGAAGAAGCCCTAGGAAACACTTCTCTGACCTGGCCTGACTCGGTCAGGGAGTGGGAAAAAGAGAGTTGACAACTACTTGCAGCAGGAAGGACGTCTCTTTTTCTTGGGTACTAGGTCAATGAACACACACAGACCTCTCCACTGGGAAGACAGCCATTAGCCATGTGTTTGCCTCAAGAGTGGGGCAAGCTTCAAGGTAAAGGAAACTATAGAGATCTATAACATCCTATGCAAAAGGAACTTGTCCTATTTTAATATCTGATAGGGCATTTGTATGAAGCTGAGCTGAGGTACATCTGGAAAGCAATTAAATGGACTTCCTCCTCTTCTGCCTGTTCTCTGCCCAGAGGGGGGAAAGTGAAGGTTTTGCTCCTTTCAAACATCCCAGGAAAAAATGCATTTCTTCACACTCCACCATTTCCCCCTCAGTTTTGTGAGGATCCAAAACTATTCAGCAATATAATGTTGGTATTTTTTTTAACCTCCCTCCCCCCCCACTTCTCCATTTCCTCTATGTCTTACATTGTGATAGGAGATACCGATCCCTACATCTGGTTTTTGTAGTCTGGTCAAAGCTTGAGAAAATGTACATTGCTATATGAACAAGAAATGTATCTGAAAAACAATTAAATGTTTTCTCCTTTGGGAAAATAATATATATAGGCTCACTTTTACAGCTTTGCAGTATTAAATTATTTTGACTGAACAGAATGCTTTAGTAGTTATAATTGGTAATATGAATAAAAATATCACCCATCACCCTGTGTATATACTTATTTAATCTGTTTTTAGTTCTGTTTCCCAGATATGATGTCATTAACTGCTGGGGGAAGGAAGCCAAAAGTTGAGTGGCCTTTCAATAAGAATTTTTTTCTGCCTTTTTATATATGAGACTAGGAATAAGGCCTGTTGTGAAAATGAATACAATGAGCTCTAGAAAGAGCCTCTGGGAGAGTGCACTGGCCTTGGGTACTCAGCATCAATTTGCTGTGGTGACCTCAGCAGGGTATAATGACAAATTTTCTCCAGAGGAACCAATCTCTGCTATCTGAAGAGCAGTTGTAGCTTTGAGTGATCTCAGACTTCCCCTGGAATTGGCAGCAATGGTTCCCCAGGAGGAAATGGCCAGGTTGGAGGGTGGAGTCTATGGCATTGTACCTGTCTGAAACCCAACCCCTCCTCAAATGCTATCCTCTCCAGGCTCCATCCCTGAAATCTCCAGGAACTTCCCAATCTGGAGCTGGTAACCCTATATCCTTCCCAGCCAACCATCAACCTACCTTTGTCTGCCCCTCTGAATTTAGCTTTCCATCTCCTCTCTCCTGGAGATCAGTTGTAATTCTGAGTGATCTACAGCCATCACCTGGGGATTGGTAACAATGGTTCCACAGGTGGAAATGGCTGGTTTGGAGGGTGGAGTCTATGGCATTGTACCTGTCTGATGTCCCATCCCTCCTCAAACCTCGCCCTCCCCAGGCTCCATACCTCAAATCTCCACTAATTTCCCAACCTGGAGTTGACAACCCTATCTCCTTCCCAGCCAACCATCAACCTACCTTTATTTTGCCCTTCTGACTTCTGCTTTCCATCTCTCCCCCACGCCTGCAGCCCCTACTGTGCTCTGAAGCCCTGACTGCTACGTCACATTGGCTGTCGTAGGGGGGCCATCTCAGCAGAGTATAAGGACACAGAGTCCACCATTTTCTCCAGGGGAACTTATCTCTGCCATCTGGAAAGCAGCTGTAATTCTCAGTGTTCTCCAGCCCTCACATGGATATTGGCAACAATGGTTCCCCAGGAGGAAAAGTATAGTCTTCCTCTGCAATGGGGACCAAAGTGGCTTACATAATTCTCTTCTCCCCCTTTTGACTTGCACAACAACCCTGTGAGGTTGGTCAGGCTGAAAGTCTGTGACTGGTCCAAAATCACCCATTCAGCTTCCACAGCAAGAATCTGGGTCTGGCAGACCCTGCTCTGAAGTGCTAACTGCTACACCACACTGGCTGTGGTATTGCCTGGTATCACAACTGAACTCCAGACAACAGATCTTTCTCTTTCCCTGGAGAAAATGACTGCTTTGGAGGGTGGGCTCTATGGCATTCTATTCAACTGAGGCCTCTCCCCTCCCCAAACCCTAGCTTCCTTAGACTTCAGCACAAAATCTCCAGGAATTTTCCAACCTGGAGCTGGCAACCATAGTCAAGACTGACCCCAATGAGTTCCCCATAAAGGCCTGGAAAGGGCTTGACAGAGCCAAGCTTGGTTGCCTAGCAACAGCCACTGAGGGAAAAGTTAGTCCCACAGGAGCCAAGCAGGAGAAGTGTCTTTGTCAGGAAAGACAGCTGTTTGACAGTTATTCTGTCAGGGAACAGTGGCTGAGGCGGCAGTGGCTAGGGAAGAGGAGTGGACCCAGCTCCCAGCCAATGGCACGCTATTACTCTTGAGTGGCAGTTGATGGGCCAATGGCTGATGGAGTGTCCAGCATAGCCAATAGGAGAGCTGGAAATGGCCAATGCGTCAAAAGAATTATATATATATAAGTTCCCCGCTCCCCGCTTTTGAACATATTCTGAATAGGAAGGGAGGCATTATTTTACAATTAGGCAAGCAGATTCTTCAACTGCTACTTCTCTAAAACCACCACCATCCTATGCCAGTTTAAAAACCACCACCACCCTAAGCATGGACTTCTTGCCTTACTATAATGTCAGTACACAATCATCCCAGATCTGCATGTATAAATTGGCCCTAAGAAGCAGAAGTATGCACTCCTTTTCGAAGAGGTATTGAGCTATTTTTCCATGAGAATGTAACCTAAGGAGGACATTCATCGTCTCTTCCTTTCACACATCTATGGGATTTCTGTCTCCGTATGTGCCCAGAAGAGCCTTGTGCTCTGTGAATAGCCATCTGCTGGTTGTCCCCGGCCCAAAAGATGCTCACCTAGCCTCAACCAGGGCCAGGACTTTCTCAGTCCAGGCCCTAATCTGGTGGAACATGCTTCCAATTGAGATCAGGGCCCTGTGAGACCTGCTACAGTTTTGCAGGGCCTGCAAAATGGAGCTGTTCCGCCAGGACTTCGACTGAGGCAGCAGGCATCTACCAGCTGGCCTCCTCCTCCTCCTCCTCATTATTGTTATTGTTAACTGCTGTATGAGACCACGCTCGGTGCTTGCCCATTCATTTCCAGGCTGTAGGAACTGAAATTAAATATATTGCACTGTCCACTTTAAATGTTTTAAATTGGTTTTATTGTATTGATTTAATATTGTTATTTATTGTCTAATCGACATATTTTAAGAGTGTATTAAATTTATTGTTGTGAGCTGCCCTGAGCCCACTTGCAAAAAAATAAATAAATAAATTTGTCACCCCAAAGAGAAGTACTATTTCTTCTCTGGAAAACAGAGTGGAGGAGAATAGAATGACTTCTCTCAGCCTGGATCACACACGCTGCAGGAGTCTGAGGTGTTAAAATACTAATGTGATAGAAAGGGCTTGAAAAAACAGGAGGGAGATAGGGGATCACATTCTGGAATGCTGAGTTAAAAACCCTCTGCAAATTTAAAAACAACAACAAGGCAAGGTCAGTTATGGCACTTCTAAATCACGGGACACCATTTGATGGTTTGTTGTTTTCCAGCTTATGTGAAGGCTGCAGTATCCCACCTTTTCTGGATACAGGCATTTTGTCTCAGGCTGCTCACTAACCTAAACTGATATGGGACTACACAGTGATCTTTGGGGGGTCAAGCAAGAATGTTTGGATCTCCTATGACTGACCCATAAGGGAACATTTTCCACCTGCTCCAGTTGGTCCTATGATGAGGTATACATAGGCCTGGTCTTCAGACTTGTTAGGCCATGACTAGGGATAGCAGGAATAGGGCAGGTGCTCAATTTAGGTGGGGTGAATTGGCAAGCACCCTGAGGCATCCACTGTAAGGCAGGGCAGGCTGGGGAGGGAATACCTTTGGTATTGAGCAGCATCAACCAAACCTTTAGTTGCCTATGTGGCACTTTGAGGAGGTTGTCACAGTTCATGTGCAGGCAAGGATAAATAAGACTAGTGATTGTTATTGGCAGGTTTGACCAATGTATTCTATTGACCAATGGCGGGAGCTGATTGGCTTTTGAATCACAACCACTAGTAGTAAGTTAGTTGAGCTTTATACTTATCTGCCATTTAAATAAGCTAGTTTAACCCAATGCTCAGTTGTCTTGTCTGATCAGGAGGCCCACACTAAGGGACTGAGTAATGCTTTAGAGCATTACATTGCAGGTCTGCAAAGTTATTGGCTTCAAATATTTTGCCCAACAGCCTTGTTTTCTCCACCCATACTAGATTTCTCATGGAGCAGGAGAGAGAGGGGAAGAAGCAGTGACAACTAGGATTTAAGGTTAGGGGGAACACTGCTCTTTAGCCTATCACAGAAGCTAGTTCTTTTTTGAAATTCTTCTGTGCATGGGCAAAGGGCATAAAAGCAGGGCCAGTCTGACCTAGACTGCATTCTTGAGAGAGGTTTGAAGAGTGTGTGCTGGCTTTGGTTTCAGTTGCTGCTTTGAACCTAGAAACCTACTGGTTGCCTGTGAGAGACTCACTCCGCTATGGACTTCAGATTCTGGCCTGCCTACCTGGAAAAGACAGTGACTGGTTTGAGACTGAACATCTTTTTAAAAGATTTCTGAGTTATTACTGTCAGTTGTTCTTTGGGTCTGGTGGATAGAAGGTCATGGGGGAATGGGGCGCTCAAAGGCTTCAAGCCTTTTTAAATTCCCTTTGGTTTTCTTTGTTGGTTTTGGTTCCATCTGATTTTGTTCTTCGGCTTGCAGTTGTTTTTCATGGAGTTTTGTACTGTTACTTGTTTTTTGGGGCCTGGTGGTAGGTTGTGGGTGGGTAGATGGGTAAGGCCAAGGGCCTCAGGCCTTTTTATTGGTCCCTTCTGGATTAGGTCTTTGGCTTTGGTTACTTTTGGTTTTTTCTCTTTGGCTTGCTGTTGTTTTTGTGGAATTGGTTTTAGAATGTAGTTTTTCATTTTTGGTTCTTCTTTGGGCTTGAGTATGTGAGGGATTCTGCTTGTGCTTTTGAAGAGCCATTTTACTTGAATTTTCTTTCTTTCTGTCCTTCAGCTTCCTTTACTGTTTGTTTTTCTTTTCCCCTTTTTGGGGGGTCAGGGGTGTGGGTTCAGGCTTTGTTGCTTGCTTTCTCTGCTTCCCCCCCCCTTTCATTTTGTGTGTGTGTATGGAGGGGCTTTTGGCTTAGGTTCCTGCTTTCTATGATTTCTTTTCTCCTGCTTTTTTCCCTGGTATCTCCCCCCCCCACATATTTCTTCCCTTTAATTTGTGGAAAGTTGGGGTTTTTTGAGGGGGTCACTTTTCTGTGTTTAAAGTGTGCACTTCTGGTTTCAAGGGCTATTGTATTCAAGGGCACTTCTTGTTTTGGTAGTAGGCGTTAAATAGAGGCATTTAGTAATAAGTGTCTATTAGAAATTGTTTTAAACACTTCTGATTAAATTTCAGCATAGGACATTAATTCCTTCCTAACTATGCCACTGCTAGGCTATTAAAAGAGGCAAGGTTGTGTCTGCAAAGCAGTAGTATAATTAGCCTAGATTAACTTAAAAAAAAAGCCAGTGTATGCTCTGAGCTTCAGAAGTTGAAGGTCGGTACTTTTAGTCAAATTCCCCTTTAGTTTGTCCTGTTTTTTTTTTTTTTTTTACTTTTCAGAATGGATCTCCTGTATTTGCATAAAGGAAATCAGGTTTGCTCCAGTAGAATCTAGTCAGGAGAAGGTTAGTAAAGAACCTTAAACTTTTAAACAGGTTTGCTAATTCCATCTCAAGGATAGTTTATTTGCGGGGTGCCTGAGGAAGCTGATCCAGAACCTGCCTTCCTTCCCTTGGGTTCCCATGTGGCCCGCAAGCTGCGGGGCACCTGGGGAAGCTGATCCTGGGAGGAAGCTGTGTTGTCAGGGGTGTGGCCTAATATGCTAATGAGTTTCTGCTGTTGGGTGTAACCTATTATGCTAATGAGTTCCTACTGGGCTTTTTCTACAAAAAAGTCCTGCCCTTCTCACAAGTACTACTTTGAAAGAATTTGACCCAGAAAAATAATGAGCAGCAGGAAAGGAATGCGGCAGGGCCCTGGGGAAAAGGCTAAGGAGAATCATGGGTTGGAGGGGAGGGTGAGGACTGCTGAGGTTCAGTAGCAGGAGGAGGAGCTGCCTTTTTGGGGTGAGCTTTGGGAATGAGAGTTCTCTGGCTCTGGAGCTCATCCTAGAGACTCAGAGGCTTCTGGAGGAGCTAGATAAGATACTGGGTGCCCCTGTTCTGGTTCCTCCAGAGCCCAGCAAGCCTTCTGAGAAGGAGCAAGAGAGGAGGTCAGAGGGCGCACAAGAAGAAAAGATGGTGCACCTCAAGTTTTTGCCATTTCAACCCTTTCCCCCTCAGGCATATCTTCCTGTCCCCCCAGACACAGTGTGTCTGCTTCAAGCTCCTTACAGGAGGCATCTCCAGGGGTGCCCACAGCCAGGGCTATTTTTGGGCAGGAATGCACAGGAATGGAGTTCCGGCTGGCTCCTGAGCTGGCCACACCCAGCTGGAACTCATTAGCATAATAGGCCACACCCAATAGCGGAAACTCATTGGTATTGGCTACATTAGGGGTGTGTGGCCTAACATACAAAGGAGTTCCTGATACAAAAAAAGTCCTGGGTTTTGACAACAAACAAGGTAAACAGAATAAGAAGCAAAAGGTGGGTGTGGCTGGATGACCAATATTCTGGTAACATGGGTGTGTGGCCTAATATGCTAATGAGTTTCTGCTGTTGGGTATGGCCTATTATGCTAATGAATTCCTGCTGGGCTTTTTCTACAAAAAAGCCCTGCCCACAGCTATTAGTTAGCGTGGGTGCTCCTACATCTTCAAAGTTTGGTAGTACTTTTAGTGCATGGAGGATCCCCACTTTGCACAGTGTCAGCTATATAGGGCCTGGATCAATTGAGGGAGAGACATCAATAATCTCTTGACTACCAGGTTGTGGAACCATCTGAAGAAGCACCATGAGGTGGGAGGAGATACAGGTGGCTGTTGGGGTGCCCAAGCATCCACCATCAGCCAACCAGAAGGTGAATCATCCTACAACCACCTCCAGTGCTGTTCCTGAATGTTCCATGGAAGGGAAGGATGCCAAGCATGGAGATGTTTGGTGAGGTTGGAACCAGGGTGACTGGGAGGGGGAAACAGCAGGATACCAGGAAGTTTACTCACATCACTGGTGATTGGTAGGAATAGCCACCATTAAGCTGTTACGTTGTTTGGGTTCATCACTTTCCTTAGGCTGTAAATTTTGGCAGGCCCCTGGCCCAGCCTGCTAAAAGTAATGTGTTGTGTTAACTACATTAACCTGTGGCTGTTGGCTGGTAACAGAATTGTCCTTGGGAGTCTCCCTAAGTTGTTTCAACCTATCAGTGCCAATTAGCTAAGTGTGTCCTGATTGGCTAATGGGGTTCATGGGCTGAGGCAAGGATGTCTGAAAACATGCGTTGCTCAGAGAGGCTGGCTATTCTATCAACAAGTGAGAAGAGGCTATGTCTTCTATTCCCCCATGACATGGACTATGTGTGACGGACTTGTGTCTGATGACCTAGCCAGTAAGCTTTTAATGTATAGTAAGATACCTTTTAGCCATATGTAGTTGAGTATTATTCTTTTTTTTAATTTGCCATTGCTTGTGCCTTAAGAGTGGCCCCTGCCCAGAATACACTCTTTGTAACTTGAGCAGTTTACTAAAACTGGAATATTTTTCTACTTTCTAGTGTTTGGAGTTACTTCCTGAGTACATGTAGATAACCTCAGAGGAGAACCTGGGAAGCTGAAAGCCTCTGGTAAAAGATCTAGAATGCCTGAAACTCCTGGCTGGCCCAAGTGGCTGTGGTTTCATCACCTGGGAGCAGGAGGAGGGTTCTCTAGGACCATACATGCAGTGAGATGATTGCTATAGATGGCCGCCCCTTCTCCATGGTTGAAGATGCCAGCTTCCGTAGGCTACTCCAAGATGCCTATCCCTGGTACACACTCCCTCCTTGCACCATGCTGAGCAGGGCTGTGTTGCCCTCATTGTAAAGGGCTGCTAGGGACCACATGAAGGCCCAGTTGTCCCACACTTGCAGGAGAACTGTGCATTTCATGTCTGACAACTGGACTTGCTCTCAGGTGCATCACATGTACCTTTCGCAGACCACGCACTAGTGGCAACCTGATGGCATTGTGGGTGCGGGTGGTGATACCAGTGTTAGACAGGGTAAGGGCTGCTGGGATGGCTATTGCCAGGATCTGCTCTGCACCAAGGTTATCAATGATGGACATGCGCCAGCTCTCACCCAGCATAATTGTTTAGGGTGATTACATCATTAACTTCTTTCACTGAGAGAGCCAAAATGCCTAGTAATTCAGCTTTAAGCTGTTGTGAGCTTTTTTTGTGGACACGGTCTTGTCGCTCTGCCATGACCTGCCAATGCTAATATGGTATGTGAACTAGAGGCTCCTGGCCCATCTTTGGATCCAGTTTTTGACAAATTTATCTGACTCTCAGAGGCTGATGTCAACAGGATTCTGAGTGCTGCAAAGCCAACCACTTGCCTCTTAGACCTGTGGTCTTTGGGGCTGGTGCAAGCTGGTGGTGAGGACATATGGGGCTATATGATGGACATTATTAATCTGTCCCTTAGCTCAGGGGTCTATCCAGAAGATTTAAAAGAGGCAATGGTAATACCGCTCTTGTAGAAGTCATTGCTGAAACCTTCTGATCCATCCAATTACAGCCCAGTTTTGAATTTCTCATTCCTGGGTAGGGTAATTGAGAGAGCACCAGTAGAGCAGCTCCAGAGCTTCCTGGAGAACATCGGCACTAGAGCCCTTCCAGTCTGGCTTCCTCCCTGGTCATGGTCAGAGACTGTGCTGGTCACCCTCACAGACAATCTCCACAGGGAGTTGGGCCAAGGCGGGTCAGCGCTGCTATTATTGCTTAACTTGACAGAAGCATTTGACACAGTTGATCATAATTTGCTGGTTCACTGCCTTGCTGACACTGGAGTGCATGGGATGGTCCTAAAGTGGGTTGTCTCATTTCTCTGTGGTTGGGGACAGAGGGTGGTGCTGGGAGAGAGGGTTTCCTCCTAATACCCCATGGTACGCAGGCTCCCTCAGGGGACCCTCTCCCCATCGTTATTTAACATCTATATGTGTCCTCTCACCCAGCTGTTGTGGAGTTTTGGGCTGGGATGCCATCAGTACACTGATGACACCCAGCTGTATTTGTTGATGGATGGTGGCTGGATACCACCCCAAGAAACAAGGCCAAAGGTTTGGATGTTATGGTAAGGTGATTGAAACAGAGTTTGCTGAGACTGAATCCAGCAAAGATGGAGGTTCTTTGGCTGGGTGGGAGAAACTCAAGACTTGGGTGCCAACTCCCGGGTCTTTACCATATACCATTAACATTGGCAAAGATGGTTGGGAGCTTGGGTGTGTTTCTGGATGCCTCCTTATCAATGGAGGCCCAGCTCACAAATATTGCCAGACTGGCATTTTCCCAACTATGCCAGATCAGGCAACTGGCCCCCTACCTGTCTTGCCCTGACCTAGCCACAGTAATCCATGCAATGGTCACTTCTAGGCCTGACTACTGTAACTTGATCTACACAGGGCTACCTTTGATGCTGATCTGGAAGTTACACTGGTCCAAAATGCAGCGGCCCAGGTGCTTATGGAGACACAGTTAACAGCACATATATAACCTGTGCTTCACCAGCTGCACTGGCTCTGGTTTGAGAACAGGGTCAGGTTTAAGTTGCTGTTAAGGTCTAAACAGTCAGGGACCAATGTACCTGTGGGACCGCCTCTCCTTGTTTATCCCTCAGAAAGCACTTTGCTAGGGAGAACAAAATCTGTTGGAAGTCACTGGCCCAAACAGCATCCAGCTGTCCTCAACCACATCCAGGGCTTTTTCAGCCCTGTCTCCAACTTGGTGGAACTCTGCCAAATGACATCAGGGCCCTGCGGGACTTATTACATTTCTGCAGGGCCTGCAAGGCAGAGATGTTCCACTGACCACACAGCTGAGGACAGCAAGTTGTTTTTTTTAACAGCAATTCATGGTATTAGTTTGCCTCTCATTCCCCCCCCCATTAATGGTCAGAAATTTATATACTGCAGTGCCATTTGAGTTTCACGATATTATATGATTTTAATATTAGTAGAATGCATTTTAATATATTCTTTTGTTTTAAACTGTTGTACACTGCTCTGAGTCCACTCTGTGGGGAGGGCAGTATAGAAGTGGAATTAAAAAATAATAAACAAATACTGCCCTTGCTTCTGCAAAATAATAATAATAATAATAATAATAATCCTTCTGGGATTCTCTGGTTTGACATTGGTTCTGTTGTGCTTGCAATGCCACAGTGGCACTGGGTTCTGCTAGGCACTACTGCATTGGCACTGGTTCTGCTGGGCACTCTGTACATTGTACTGGTTCTGCTGGGTTTGCAAAAATGGCACCCTTCAGTTTCTACTGCAGATTCTTGTGTTTTACCTTAGTTCTGTTGGGTTTTTGCACTGCCACAGTGCCACTGGTTCTGCTGTGCTTGCAAAAAGTGCCCCCCACTTTCCTTTCTACTGTAGAGATTCTCTGGGATGTTCTACTGGAATTGTATCAATTTACTGTTTTTTTCTCCATTGGAAGCAATGGAGGATGGGCACCTTCTTTGGGGGCCCATAGAATTGGACCCCCTTGTTCAATCCTTTTGAAACTTGGGGGTTCTTCTGAGATGAGGCACCAGCAGCTTTGCAGCAAATTTGGTGCCTTTATCTCAAAAAACACCCCCCAGATAGAATCCCTTTTGAGTATAATGGTCCCCATAGAGTTTAATGGAGCTGAGAAAAATAATCTCAAATCCCAATACCATACCAGTATTGGGATTTGAGAATATCAGGAAATATTGATATTTTTGGGTTCAATGTACCCAAATCCCCAGGAAAAAAAAATTGCCCACCACTAATCCTACTTTCCTTCCCTGGCAAAAGCATGACATAAATAGCCTACTCAGAATCCTCTCTGATTGGCTGAACTAAGCAAGACAGCTTGCCAGTCCTTTCCAACATCCACCATCTACACCCCTGTATAGGTCTGGGTGCAAATTCAGCTCCTCTGTTGGGTTGGAACCAGACTTGTTTTGAGGATAAAATGGATGAAGGCCATACACACTGCAGTCACAAGAAAAAGTCAGGACTTAGTTACAGGAAACGACTAATAGTATAAAAGATAAAGCATGTTTCCCTTGCAGAAAGGGCAGAATTGAATGTCTGAAGAGCAATGGCTCCTTACGGCAAAACATAATTATTGTCAACTACAAGATGTTAAAACCCTGTAAAAACATATGCATGATCTGTTGAGGTGCCATAGGTTGCTGTAACAGGGAGCTCGCTGTGTTGTCAAGGACAATCAAATTATGACACAGTATTGATAACTGGCATAGATAATCTAGTATGGAAAAAATGGACTTCTGAGAGTGTTGAAAAGCTCTCTCAGGACCAATATGCAAGTCTTCCACTTACATATCATTACCATTTCCCCGTCTAAAATAAGTATATAACTAAAACGTGTCATTCTTAAAATTATAGCAGTTTGCACTTCAGAGCATGACAGGGAAAGAAGTGTGAGAGCTGCCAAGATAACTTTAGAACCAATATTCAAAGTTTGTGAAATTCTGACATTATATATCATCCTTTAATGAAGAAACATGTATAAGACATTACTTTATTATACTACATTATTGAGAAACCCTAGAGGCTTTGGTTATGCATGGCTATTTTATTGTTCAACAAAGTAATAAATGTTGCACCCCCTTTAAAGGCATGTGTTCATATGGAAAATGGGCATATAGACAGTGGTTTGGATCCAGCAACCCAACAGCACTCACAGTCCAGATTATGGTTTAGTGCTCTCCTCCCAGCAGCCCCTTCTGAGCCTTAGAAAGTTGATTTCTACAGTTGTGGGGTATAGTTGGTCAAACAGCCACTTAGGCCTGGTGCTTCAATAAGGAGGGAGTGAAATGTTTTTCTAGTCATTAGTCCTTTCTGATGATAAAGGCCAGAAACCCTGTTTTTTGGTCCCTCATGACACAGGAGAGACGTAGGTCCCATGTTTCAAGACATGGCTCTGCTGTCTTACCAAACCCACACTGGAACAGAAATTCCCATCTACATTGCATGCCACTTTCACTTTGACTGTGTGTCGCATTTTATGAAAATGTCCAGACTGCATGCTGCTTTGTTTGATCTCTGGTTTTATTGTGGCTGTCTGTATAGATTTATGGCCATTTTTGTTGTGTATGCAGACAACATCGTGCCATCAACGAAGAGCCAGAGCTTGAGTACCTGAGAACAATGGGACTGAGGTTCCTGGCTCCCGCGTAGGGGGACCAATGGGAACGGCGGCGGGAATTCAAACCCGCCAATGGTACCAGGGGGCGGCCCCTCCCCAATGTATATAGTTGGCCTCCGGGCCAGTTATCAGCGTCTCGTGTTGTATAATAGCGAACCATGCTGATCACTACATCGCTGTCTGTGGTTTCTTTATGCGTCTAACCCACTATACAACAATTTTATGGCCATTCGGGGGTGACTCTGCAGTCAGTACGGTGTTGGCCTGGGGTAGTTGAATGTGGTTTTGAACTGCATCTTTTTCTGTTCCAGTGTGGGTTTGGTAAAAATGCTAAATGCAGATTGGCCCGAAATGGAGAGGACTTGATGTTCTGGCAGTGAAAGCATGGGAGTAAACAAGACCTTCACATGCCTGAAAGTCTAGTGCTCTTCTGTACAGTTTTTAAAGTTGTTGCCAAGTAACGCAAACAGACTGAGTGAATAGAAATGGCAAGTAATTGAAAAGTTATATTTTCCTTTACTTTTTTCTTGGAGGGTGATGGGGGAAAGAGAGATTTTACAAAGAAAATAGAGCTAAAGTTCTGATCTAAGAGACTTAGCCGCACAACATTGAAAACACTAGCATATTTTGCATGATTTGTAAGAGTATAACACAATTCCTTCCAGTATATACAAAGACAGGATTGGAAGTTGTTTATCTGCCAGATATGTGTATACAACCTCTGTCCTCTGTACCCAAAATGTTCTTTATGCATATATATTTGTGGGGGGGAAAGTGCTTTTCATTGTTCTCCCTAAGATATTTCGTTAAAGTGCAAGATAATAAATTCTAGCATCGGCAAGGAAACTATTGGGTATGCATCAACCCATAAAAGATCTGAAAGGTAAATTTCCACAAGACAGGTAAGCTATACAACCAGAGCATAGAAAAATACACTGTGACGATGTCTTCATGCTGTTCTTTTTGTGAAGTCCATTCAGACACCTGCAACATCTAAAGGACAAAATGGAAAAACAAGCATCATGTGTATCCTATCCTCTGTGCACAGATGCAATGGAAAGTTCTGAGGCTGTTCAAAATCTGTAAGGCCCCTCAGATATGACAAGAGACCAGAATGATAAATCTCCTTTTCTGAGTACTGTACAAAGCCTGACAAAAGAACAAAGTTGCTGCCAAGTCAAACAATAAGATCTCTTCACTTGAGCAGTGGAAAGTCTCTTCTTTAAAAGTCATGGATGCCACCTCTGATTCTGCCCCTGGCTCCCTGTGGCTGAAGCCACCACCTGACCTCCAACTCGCTTGCTGTCAAACACAGGCTATATATGAAAACTTTTGAATTTTAGATAAGCCTTTTGTCATTAAAGTCATAAGAACATTGTAAAAGAACTTCAATAATTAATAAGTGCTAGATTGCAACTTCAAAGTTTGCCCTCAGTAAGGAGCAACGCATTCCAGCACAGCAGCTCCTGAAGCTGACTGCAAAATTAATTATGCCTAAGAAATATTTCTGTCCTTTCTGTACTTCTCTTAAGAAGTGCATGAGTTACTGTACAATGTTTTCAGCTCCTCTGCATAGCCATTATTCTGTTATTCTGCCCTGTGACTGTATGTATGCTAAACGGTAAAGACGAGGGATGACTTTCAACCGGACCCCCATTGCTTCAGTGCTTTCCTGCCCTGCTGTTCAATATTGAGCTTCTGATCTAGCACATAGATGAATGAGCTACCACTACTCTCACACTCCACCCCCTCATTATAATCCACCAAGCCCATTCAAACATGGATAATAAACCGTTAGTGCCTAACCCACCCTCCCTCTCTCCACTTGTCACTTGTTTTTTTGCTACTATTTGTGTCCAGTTCTTTCTGTCTCTATATAAAAAGGTAAAGGTTCCCTTGCTCGAAAGCCAGTCGAATCCGACTCTAGGGTTGCGGTGCTCATCTCCGTTTCAAAGCCGAAGAGCCAGCGCTGTCCGAAGACGTTTCCGTGGTCATGTGGCCGGCATGACTAAACACCAAGGTGCACAGAACGCTGTTACCTTCCCACCGAAGTGGTACCTATTTATCTACTTGCAATTTCTTGCTTTCGAACTGCTAGGTTGGCAGGAGCTGGAACTAGAGACAGGAGCTCACCCTGTCATGCGGTACCCGGGTCTTGAACTGCTGAACTACTGATCTTCCACAGCCCGCAGTTCAGCGTCTTAACCACTTGAGCCACCGCAGCTCCTATATCTCTATATACCTTCTCCTATAATCTCAAGGTCCCTGGCTTCATCCTCCTTTGGGAAAAGAAGTTGGATATACCAATATTGTAAGAAGGGCTGGCTCCAGATTTGAGGGTGCATAGGCAAGATGTCTTTCAGAAATCAGAACTTTGTGCCACCTTTTAAATAATTTTCATAGAGAAAATGAAGGGCCAGTCTGGGGTAGTACAGGTCTCCTTCTGCCTAATTTGCTATCTAAATCAACCCTGGTCCAAAAGTCACCACCACCAACCTTAAATGCTTGGTGGCTGTCCACAGCCAATGCCTGGCCCAGTCTCGCCCAGATAGGGTTGCCAGGTCTGGGTTGGAAAATACCTGAAGACTTTGGGGGTGGATCCAGGAGAAGATGGGGTTTATGGAGGGGCCTCAGCATGGTACAATACCATAGAGTCCACCCTTCAAAGCAGCCATTTTCTCCAGGGGAGCTGATCTCTGTCAACTGGAGATCAGTTGTAAAAACAGAAGATCTTCAGGCCCCACTTGGAAGCTGGCAACCTTACACCCAGACCCCCATCAGCCATGGCAGTGCCTTACCTGATGATTAGACCAGGAGGCACTCATCTAAGGCTGAAGGACACAGCCAGTTCAGCTGCTGGAAGGAAAGCTGAGTCGGGCAGGGCCAGTGGCTGCTGAGGGCAGAGTCATCTTGGGTTCAACCAGACAAGGTCAATGATGTCATCACCCTGACAACACCTGTGCCAGCCAGAAGCAGACCTCAGCAGGCCCTGAGGCTGCCAGGGAAGTGGACTCCACCCCCGGGGAGGTGAGCAGCCTTGCCAGTGGACCCAGCAGCAGCAGCAGCAGCAGGAGTCCAGGCAAGAAGCCAGGGAGGGGAAAAGCAAGGACAAGTTGCAGGCTGGGGTGAAGACAAGTCCTCAGACCCAGAAGGGAAGAAAGAACCCAGGGCTTGTGGTAGGGATTAAGCAGCAGGTAGGAAGAGCTGGGGGAATGTCCCACCCATATCTCCAGATTGGCCAGAACAGGCACTAATGCCTGGTGAACAGATACGGAACTGGAACTTGGGGAAAGAGAGGTGGGGCAGGCATGCTTCATAAGGGAAGCTCCAGAGACAGGCTGGGAAGGAAATGCGGGGACAGCACTTCCTGCAGGAAGGGTGATAGCTATCCAAGGAAGGGAAAGGGTGAAGGTGCTGTGACCTCTTCTTTTTCCTGTTCTAAGCCCTGGAGGAGCTTGACCAATGTGGTCCAACATGGTGGAAGGCAGTATAGTGGGCCAGTGAGAGAGGAGCCTCACAGCTTCACTCCAAGGCTGTATTTCCTGTGACTCTATAAGATGTTTTCTAAAATTCTCATCTGTGTTTCTTCTCTTCTCCCCCTTCTACAATCCATACTACTTTTGTACGATATGACAACATCAACATATATTAACATAATCCAGACAATTGGAGTTCTAACCCCCTCCAATTTCACCGGGCTTGAAGGTGGGGTTCATAAAACACCACAGATTAGGCAAAGAACAAAAACAAATTCTGCTAGAGGCCCCTAATAAAAGAATCCATAGGAAAAAATAAACACAACTCACTGATTCAGTGCTCTCATAAGGTGAGCAGCAGTAATGGATAATGGGAAAAACTAAATGAAAACCTCTTTTTATAACTTCTTAGATTAGGGAAGGCCATTTTGCGTAGAAGCCATTTTTTTCTAAAGAGACAAGAGTGAAATCTTCTTTTGAAGTGTCCAAACACAACTGGCAAAGAACCATATAGATACTTGCAGATCATGATGACCCTGCAGGTGACTCAAGTCTATGCCTTTTGCAAATAAACCACTCTGAGCTGAGCAAATGGGATATCACTGGCACTGAAGTAATGAGAGTGATAGTTTTGCATTTATATATACAGATCTCTAATACACTTTAAAGATTTTAATGAACACCCTAAAAGATGGGCAGATGTAAGGAGGAAAAAGGATTTCATTTCAGCTATCATCATAATTTAGTTTTAACTTAATTTTCCTGGCCTTAGAAGACAGACAGGCTCTTTAGGAGGTAAAAACAGGTTAATGATTAGCAGCACTTGTGAACATCAATTTACCCGAGTTGTAAGAATCAAGCCAACTAGAAAGAACATTGTCAGCTTAGATAGATTTCAGACGTTAAAAAGAATTCCATAGGAAAAACCTCTTTTTCTCCAAAATGGAAATAAATAGAAAGGAATGGATTCAATTCTTTTCATAAGAAAAGGAATGGATTCAATTCTTATAAAATTCTTCATAACCAGACAGCTGATGTTGGAGTTTGAGTAGCAAAGTGGGCAGAAAGGTCTGGGACAGAGCCGAACATTATTCAAGACAGAGTGAATGATCACACAAAGGCTTGTCTGTCTGAAATCGTTTTGTGATGCATTTTAAATACTACTTACATGTAACCATGAAGCTATGCTATGCCATGCAGATTAATGCTATACATTTATACACACTTGCATATACTACATGCTTATTCTATCACACTATACACTCTTGTAACCATTATTGCCAGAAACTCTTGAAGGGAAGATTTTTGGGGAAACTATGATTGTGAAGAAGGGCGACTGTCACAGAAGGTTTAGTTCTAAAGATGGATGCTGTCAGGAGATAGGCCACATCAACAATGCTGGGCCAAAGTAGAAGTGGGTTTTGGAATGGTTCCAGCATAGGACAACCAGATCCAGTAATGTTTAAATGTTTTAAGCTAGAGGAAACCCAGACAGGTCATGTGTCTTTTTCATGACCGTATGACAATTTTTGCCAATAATGGTCTGTCATCAAATTGGTAAAGATCCAAGAGTAGTTGCAAGAGCCTGATTGGGTTAGGAGAGTGGGCAGATGAGCCATATAAAAAGAGGAATGCCCCCACAGGGATTCAGTGAGAGAGGACACAAGCCTCTCTCCCTCACTTCCTGTCTTTCAGGTATCCATCTGAAGGAGGATCCCTTGGAGGTAACTCCTTTTCCTACCAAATCATCTTTGGGCCCAGTTTTTAAATATGCTTTGCTACCCTTTCCTGAAAGATTAGTGAGATTATTGCACAAGTTTTTCTCTTGTTTACTGGCATTACTTTATGCTGCTTTGTGATTTATACTAGGTTTCATTCCAGCTAGGATTAATTTAGGTTGAGCTAAAATACATGCGGTGGCTCAAGTGGTTAACACGCTGAACTGCAGGCTGTGGAAGGTCGGTAGTTCAGCAGTTCGAGACCCGAGTGTGCCACATGACGGAATGAGCTCCCGTTTCTGGCTCCAGCTCCTGCCAACCTAGCAGTTCAAAAGCAAGAAATTGCAAGTAGATAAATAGGTACTACTTTGGTGGGAAGGTAACAGTGCTCCGTGCGTCTTGGTGTTTAGTCATGCCAGCCACATGTCCACGGAAACGTCTTCAGACAGCGCTGGCTCTTCGTCTTTGAAACGGAGATGAGCACCGCAACCCTAGAGTCGGATTCGACTGGCTTTCGAGCAAGGGAACCTTTCCCTTTAAAATACATGTTCTCAGTATTTTTCTGTATTGGGGTATGTTCTGGAAATTCTTAATGCGATAAAAAGAGAGAAAAT
Source organism: Gekko gecko (assembly GCA_029375565.1). Taxonomy (NCBI): domain Eukaryota; kingdom Metazoa; phylum Chordata; class Lepidosauria; order Squamata; family Gekkonidae; genus Gekko; species Gekko gecko. The sequence goes on along the minus strand of JAPDNY010000003.1, from coordinate 54,885,008 downwards.
CCTTGTAAGAGCATATGTACTAATAAAATCCCATGAAATGGTATGACCTGGTGTCCAAGTTCTTTCTTTACTGGAAGTGTTATTCCCAGTGGAAGATTCAAAGACACCCACCCCCCTGCAAAACATAGATTTAGCCTGGAAATAATGCAGTTTAAGATGACCTTACCTTTCTAAAGTCCAACAAAATGGAGAGACAAGGGTTATCCCATTGCTCTAGCAGTCTCTAACTAGGAGTGGCCACTATAATAGACATACAGTTACCGTGATAGAAATGACTGAGTTCAAGGGAACCTCTGGGTACATTGTTTAAAGTCCTTCTGAAGAATCTTTTGAATCTTAGGAGGAATCTGAACCAGTTCTTTGACTTCTTCAGCACAGTAACAGAAAAATAGTTTGACTTGCAGCGGACAGTAAAATCACATTTAGTCGGAACAGCCATATTTAAAAGAACTGGATTAATTATCAGAAAACAATATGGTGAATCTTAAAGGCTGAGAAATAACACAAAATATGCACAGCAACCTCCTACATGCATCTGTACTAAGCAGATGTTTCCTTTAGCACACATCAGTTCCAAGCTCAGTTACTTTGTATTTGCCTCTCTAAGAACATACTTCCCTACTTCCTAGAAACGATACCTGGTGTAGCTTTAATCACATGTTAGCCAGTTGCAAGGAGTGAATCATTCAAAAAGTTGTTCAGATGTGTCTGAATGAATCTGGATGTATCCATTTGCATTACGGCATTATTTTCTCACATAATGACAGTGATTTTTTTTCAGTGCCACCTTCCTCTCATCTCCTGCCATCTCTAGTTTTGTGGTTTTTTTAAATTAAAAATTAGTTCAAGATTTCAGAACTGAGATTTACTACTCATCATGGGTCCGGTCACACTGCTGTTTTGATCGGGATTTGCTGCTGTTTCCTTGCGCATGTCAGTGTCACGTTCACACGCGCCAATCCACCTCCCGCCCCAAAGCAGGCTCACTCGTGCAATGATGGCGGGTTTTCCTGACCCCTGGAAAATCAAGTGTTTTCCTGGCACTTCTGCTTTGAATGCATGATTTTGCCTATCTGGACAGCCCATCTTTCACAATGATTGCGATTAGGGCCATCTGAACACTCTTTGTGCTTTTTTTTAAAGCTTCTGGTTTGAGCGCATGAGAAAACATGCGCTTAATAAATCCATTTAACGTTTAATAATGGATTTATTAAGTGCATGTTTAGTCAAGCACTCAGACCGGAAGCTTTAAAAAAAAAGACGGCCCTGGAGGTGGGAACGAGAGGCAGGGGCTCCGGCAGCCTGGATGGGGCCAGCAAGGAGGATGGCGGACACGGCGGAGCCTGTTTTCGTGGGGCAATGGTGGTGGCGGCGGCGGCAGCACCCCCCCAAGTGTCAGCAGAAGCAGCAGCCGCCCGAGCCTCCCCCGTGGCCAGCAGGATCGCCTGGAGGGACGGCGCAGCAGCAGGTGAGCGGGTGCTGTAAGAGAGGAGCTGGCTGCATCTAGTCAGCCCAATGCGAAGAAAAATATTCCCAATTTAAACAAAGTGGGAACAAAGCGCAATTACCTTTGCAGTATGACCAGAGCCCATGTCTTTGTCTGCATTTTGCTGCTGCCTTTGAGCCCAGCTAATATCAACCATCAACTGAGAGCATTTAGTTCTCAGAATAGTTTAAATTGACCACAAGTTACAAAGATCTGGCCATCTAGAACTAGAAGCTAATGCTTGTATTCTTTTTGTTATTACTATTCAAGGGAGCTGAGCAAGATAAATTTGCCTGGTGATCATGTTCATTTTGAAATTCTCAGTGTGCCTAATTTTAATAAGCACTCAGGGATAAGACAGGTAGGACTGAAGGGAGACATAGGCCCCGGTCACACAGGAGGATTTGCCCTGCGGGAGGAAGAGATCGGGGGCACATCAAGCGGGCATGATCATACCACAACATCTGGAAAGCAGCGCGCACCCGTCCCCGATCCATCCCTTCCGGCTGGAAACCCGCCGCAAAAAGGTAGCACCACAAAGGTACTACCGAACAGTTGATCCGCAGCACTGGCCCACGTCTGATCGCCCAACGCGCCATCTCCCTGCAGCATTCCAAGGTCCTAGAGAACTGCACATGCGTGTGCGTGTGAAGCGAGCTCGCCTCGTGCACCAATCTGTGGCTCCCCCCCCCGGCATCTGATCATGCCGGGGAGCAACTGCACGGCAGCTGGGGGGATCCGTCTGATCCTGCCGCCGCGTGTCTCTTTTGCTGCGGCTCTAAAAAGCCACACTTCAACCGCACCTTTTCCCCTAGTGTGACCAGGGCCATACTGTTGCTGCGCTACTCATTTCAGCATGTCTCCAATGAGGAAATGGGACTTCATCCCCAAAGCCTCTATGACACCACATAGACTCTGAAGTAAAATCCCGTTTCTAGATGGTAGACGCACCGGGGGGGGTGGCGGCAGAGGCAGAGCATGTCTTTTTTGTGCAACTCTGCTTTGTCCTCCGCAACTCCCTCAAGGAGATGTATATAATCATCGAGAAGATGCCCCAACATCAAAATTTCCCATTTCCTGGAAAGGCAGTTGCTTAGACTCACATGAGAGTTGTATTCCATTGCCTTCCACAAGCACCCGGTCCATAAGGAAATGGGAGATAGTTACAGCGGCTTCCAAGACAATCTCCCATGTCCTGGTGAGAAGGGGTGGGAAGGCATCTGTTGGTTGTGGAACCTCAGCCTTCCATTTTATAGAAAATTGACTTAGAAATCTGATCCCTTCACTCGAAAAGATAAGTAACCAGTGCAATACAGATACTAACTTATAGCCTGATGCCTTTTAGAGACCACTCAAAGTAGTTAGACCTTTGTTTCAAAGGCATTTTACACCTAGTCTAGGATCAAAATACAACCTTGTGGATGAACTTGTTCGTAAATCCGCTATCCTGAAGGTATTTGAAGTTCATACTAAGAATACTTAATTTTTTTCCATTAGCTGGTAGTCCATATAGATACTTTGTTTAAGTAACTCCAGCATATACCAGCTATCTGATTTGGGGTGGGATGGGGTTGGAACAGTCTGCATTAGGTTTACCGGATTGCCCTCTATGGTAAACCTCCCACCAATCTTATTGTCCCCTGTTCTCTCAGCAGGAGAAAATGGGGGGATGGCATTGTAGCAAGGTGATGTCCCTTCCTGTTGCCATGACTGTGCAATTCTAGAAATTTTCCCCATCTCTCTGTTCTTTATGGAATTCCTAGAGCGGTTGTGAGAAGAGGGGTTGACATAAACTCTTGGTGGTCACCCAGAAGCAGGCTTCCCAAGAACTTATCGTAATACGGCAGGCGATGTATACTTCTTGGCAGGACCATTCCTGGGGGTGGAAAAAGATGCAGTGCACGATGCCATTGCCAGGAAGTGATGCTGGGCAATGCTCTGGTACCATCGAGATTCCAGCCTCATTGCCAGAGCATCACCCAGCATCACTTCCTGGCGACAGCATAGTGCGGCATGGGTGTTACAAGGTGGAATGTTCCGGCCAGGGACTGTGTCCCCCCACCACTGAATTATGGTAAGTACTTGGCAACCCTACCCAGAATTGATGTGACCAAATCACAGATGCTCCTCCTTTCCATGCTCCATTACCCAAAACTCAGGTGTTGCCAGTCTAGGGCTGACAATCCCAGCATCAGACCACTTTGAGAGGAATACAGCAATATTTATAAAGTGGTAGGTGTCCTTGTCTTTTGGTTTTGACATTGCTATGCTCCAGCACATGCAACATGAATCATATGTCCCCTTCCATTCTTACCTCCCACCTCAAGTCAGCATGAGGCAGACAATTATGCACACATCAATGCAGCAAAAATACTAAGAAGGTCTAAATCTGTTAGGGTAAATAAGGTACGGATGAGAATAAGAGAGCAGACTACATGACTTTCACACTAGATGGCTATGTATAGAAGTGTGAATATCAACTATTGCTGAAGTCACAAACAGTAGATAACATACAGAGATGAATCATTTTGATGGGTTTGATCCTGCCAAGCTTCGTCACTCAGTCTTGCCTAATTCTGTCCTTATTACAGTCCTTGTCTTGAATGGCTTTTGTCCATGCAGATCCTATGACCTTCAGCATAGCCTTTTTGGTGGTCTAAAGTGATTCCTTCTTCACTTTTTTCAGCAGCAGGAAAGCTGGTTGGATACAACACCAAAGTTGTATGCAATATTTGAAAAATAATTATTCAATAATAATAATACTAATAGCATGATTATCTAAATTCATATCTAGCATTATTCCCTACGTTCTATTTCTAACAGAAAGCTTGCCTTCATCCTAATATAGCTTTGAGTATACTCAAGTTGTTATGGCATGATTTGTTTATTTAAAAGGCATGCCTCTAAAACCCAAAGTTCAGCTGTATTCTCTTTGTCAGCCCTCCCTTATTCAGTTATAATAATCAGCAAGATAATTATTTAAAATCTGTAGAAGCGTGTATGCACACAAAAGCTTATATCCAGAATTAAGCTTTGTTGATCTTAAAGTTGCCACTGGACTTCAGACCAACATGGCTACCCACCTGAATCTGTTTCATGGATAGACATGGCAGAAAAGCACACACAGATTTCTCTTCTCTAACTGCAGTTCACTTAATGTAGCCAATGCTGTGAATCAGTTCTTGCCCCATTCTGTTCACAAGAGTGAGTGGGAAGGTATTATTTTCTCCTAAACAGACGTTGTTGCACAAAACCTGTAAGTAGAATGAGTTAATTTTTTAAAGTCAAGTTGATGTGTAATACCACTTCTGAAATTGGTTAGATTTAGAGTATTTCTTTGAATTTTGTTTACTGTGCTTCTTTTCTTAAAGAACACTTTGCTGCAGTAAATAATTCAGGAAATCAACTTGTACTGCATTGTTCTCCAGGCATATGGATTTTTTTTTCTTCCTTCAAAGCCTGTATTTCTATTGTATGTGGAAAATTTCAAAGCTCTCCAAGGAACTGAATGCAGGTTCTGTAATTATAACAGTTTCTAGCCCAGCACCTGTACATCTGCTCTACCCTGTAGGGGACAGAGCTAAAACAAAAATGAATCAATTCCCCCCAGATAAAATGTGACAGGATTTCCATTTTCTATTTTTCCAGGCCACCTTGGCTTGATTATTTTTAGAACATTATGGATTGTTATTAAGCAGTGGTGGGTTGTCGTTGGAAAACAGACCAAATGCATAGGATTATACAACTCTAACCCAGTCAGACCTACATAGGTCTTTTGTCTTTTCTGAAGTTGCCACATTGCTCTAGTGCTCAGATGATATCCATCATCATGATATTCACTCTTTGTCTGTACCAAAGACTTGGTTGAAGGAACTATTAACTGCTTTCCTTGGCTGAGCGTGCATTATATTCAAAGGTAACAATTTAAAGGTGTTTTAGTCTGATAACAATAAACATTATTCAAGTCTTTTACAGCAACTCTGAAGTTATAATGGAAGTACATAAAGCGTACATTTTAATGGAATTACCTCAATGCTGTTTTCATGCAGGTCACATTAAGTATGCAGAAGCAGGATGAAACAATATTAGTGCCTGAGTAACCCATTCTCTGGAAGCAGCATGCTACAGTTAGGTGGGGCTATATTTTCCTGGGAATACATGGAAAGCAGAACAATCTTAAAACTAGCTGATTTCATTAGTAACATCTCTAATTTATCCTAGATGTATGTGAGGGACATTTTGCCTTATATGATACAAAAATGCAAACAACTGATTTTTGTAACAATTCTCCATTATGTAATAATTCTCAACAGCTGTTACTTTTAAAGTCCATGACACTGTCTCTCACAAACATGCACACACTTGTAATTTGAGAGTCAAAGATCAGATCCTCTGCCCTAACTTGATCACAGAAGGTGAACTCAAGAATTTGATTGTAGACATAAAAACTTGCATCTGGCTCACTAAACATATTTAACTACTGGAGGATTGATGTCCCTGGGATCCTCACCCCACTGGGATTCTTGTTTTTGTAATGTTTGATCCCCATTCTGTACACTTATACATCTCAGCATGGGCCTAAAAATGAGATGGAGTCTGTACTATTAAATGGCATCAAACTACTATTAAATGGCAATGAGTCACACTAAGGGCGGAAGCAGGGCTATTTTGGGGCAGGAACGCACAGGAACAGAGTTCCAGCTGGCTCCCAAGTTGGCCACGCCCGGCAGGAACTCATTAGCATAACAGGCCACACCCAACAGCAGAAACTCATCAGGATTGGCCACATTAGGGGTCGGAGTAAAATGGCGAATTGACACACTTTGCGAGTTGTGCAGAGTGTACTGCGGCATCTGACGACAGTCTGGGCTCTATTTGGCCCAGCGCAGCACTCTCCAGGCGGGGGAGTGGCAAGCAAGCAGCGAAGCCTGAGGGGGGTTGAGATCGGTGTGGATAAGCTTCGGAGGAAGCTTGTTTACACTTTGATCTCCTTCCGTGAAGAGGGCAGTTGCAAATCAACTCTACAGATGCCAGCCGGGCTGAGAATTCAGCATAAATTCGCCATCTACCGATCTCTTTATCATCTGGATTAACATCGTTTACAGAAGAAGCACCGCGAAACCCCGAGACTACAAGCAAGGTAACAAACAAACGATTAAGCGCTTACCGGTTTAAAGGAGACTGTGATATTGAAACGTACGGATAAGCGTTGAAACCTTTAAGGAACTATTTCGCTTGAATTAAAAGTAAAAAGAAAGCTTTCCGTTAGAGAAAAAGGCTGAAAAGAGACTTTGTTTTGCATTCCTGTGGTCAGCCAAGTCTAAACGTTACGTAGTAGAAACGAAACTAACTGTGACTCTGTGATACAGGAAGTGGGCTAGAGTGGAGGTTTTAGAGGCTGCTGTGTTTGAAGCGGATGGACATTTTATTGTGTGACACCACCTTTACCGGAAGTTGGATTACAGAGACGGACAGGTGAACAGGAAGTTTGAAAGGAGCCTACTCTAGCCGGAAAACCATAGAGAAATTGCGCCCGACATTTTGGGGAGGACTAAAACTTAAAATGTTATTTTCAAGCCGAAAAAGTGTTTAAACAAGTTCTAAAGGTGGCGATTTGGCTTGAAGACTGCTAATATAAAGACTGACTAACATTGAAGTGGCCTCCAAGACGGATTTGAGAACAAGACCTAGAGCTGCCTCATCACCCAGCCCAAGAATGACTGCAAAGGAAAAAAAGAGTGGCAAGCAGCTATGGAAGCGATGGAAAAACGGATGACTGAGAATCTTGGAAAACAAATAGAATCACAGTTGCAACAACAATTGGAGCAAATAGAGCAAGTGCAAATCCAAGTACAGAAAAAAAATATGGAAGAATTGAAAGAACTGGTACTTACAGAAGTGTCAGGGATTAAAAAAGATACAGAAGAACTTAAAAAGGAAGTCAAAAGTCTGGTGACAAAATCTGAAGATATGGAACAAAAGGTTAAAAAAACCCTGTCAGAAAATGCAAGGCTGGAGACCATGATGGATTACAGGGCTACTCAGAATCACCTGAGATTGAGAGGGATAGAAGAGGAGGAAGATCAAGATTTACGGGCCCTAGTAATTAAGACATTGACAACTTACATAGGGGAAGATGAAGGAGATTTGGATGCAGACTTTGACTTGATTTACAGAGTAAATTCAGCTTATGCCAAAAGAAAGCAATTACCTAGAGATGTAATTGTTCAATTTGTGACAACAAAGATGAAGGAAGACGTTTTCAAGAAACAATTTACACAACCGTTGGAAATTAATGGAAAGAAAATAATAATTTTGAGAGAAATTCCGAGATCGATTCTACAAGATAGAAAGAAATTCAAGAAATTGACAGACAGGCTAAAAGAAATGAATATTAGGTTCAGATGGGAGATTCCATATGGACTTACATTTATGTACAACTCGGTGAGATCAACTCTTAAATCTGAAGGAGACTTATATAGATTTAAAGCGAGCAATCTGGACGATTTTAAAGATATTTAATTTAACACCATTATGGATTACAAATTTTTATCTTGGAACGTAAATGGATTAAATTCACCAGGTAAAAGAAGACTGGTGAATCATTGGCTGGAAAAACAAAAATGTAACATAATTTGTTTACAAGAAACACACATAAGAAAACAAGACGATAAATATCTGACTAATAAAAAATTGGGAGAAGAATTTCATTCTTCAGCAGTTAATAAGAAAAAAGGAACAGTGATTTATATTTCAAAAGATTTGGATCCTAAACAAATTTTTTCCGACAAAGAAGGAAGGTATGTTGGCGTGGAAATCTGTATGGATAGAAAAAAGACATTGCTTGTTAATATATATGCACCCAATGGTGCAAAAGAGACCTTTTTTAATGATCTGACTAAAGAGTTGGAATGTTTAAACTATGACCAAATTGTTCTTGCGGGAGACTTTAATGGTACAGTGAACAACACATTGGATAGAAAGTCCAAAGCAAGTGGAGAGACAGTTGGAAAGTTACCAAAAAATTTCTTTCAATTGATGAAGCAAGAGAAATTAGAAGATGTTTGGAGGAAGTGGAATCCTAAGACTAAGGACTACACGTTTTATTCGAATAGACATAATTCCTTTTCTCGAATTGACATGATTTGGATGTCAGAGGAGATGGCGCAAAAAACTTATAAAATACAAATTTTACCGAAAACTAACTCTGATCATAATCCCCTACTTTGGATATCTAAAGCAAAACCTAAACAGTTATTTTGGAGAATTAATGAAGATTTACTGGATCAAAAACAAATTAATGAAATCTTAAAAAAGGAAACGAAAAGTTTTTTTGAACTGAATTTGAATAAAGGCACGGATATACAAGTTGTATGGGATACATACAAAGCAGTAATGAGAGGTATGCTTATCTCTCTGAACTCCAAAGATAAAAAGCAAAAGATCCAGCAACAGAAAGACCTTCATGAAAAAATTCGACAAAAAGAAAAGGAATTAAAAAAAAGACCAGGGAAGAAGAAAATTATTAAAGAGATCCACTTCCTGCAAGATCAGCTGAATGTTCTTTTAAACAGAGAATTATATTGGAATTTAAAAAAATTACAGCAAAAAGCATTTGAGGGTGCAAACAAACCAGGAAAGTTTTTGGCATGGCAATTGAAAAATAGAAAAGAAAGGAACTTTATATCTAAGATTGTTGAAGATGGAAAGGAGGTGATGAGCCTGAATGGTATAAAAAGAGTTTTTTTTAAATACTACGCCAAACTATTCCAAAAGAAAGGAATTGACCAACAGAGAATCAAGAAATATTTGGAGACGATTGAAGTTCCAGAGCTGGGAAAACAAATTAAGGAACTATTAAATGGTTTAGTAACGAAAGAAGAAGTGACAATGGCGATAGAAGACGCAAAGTTGGGCAAAGCTCCAGGACCAGATGGCTTTACAGCAAAATTCTATAAGAAATTTAAAGAGGAGCTAACCCCTATTTTAGTACTTCTGTCAAATGAGATAAGACAGACCAAACGGATCCCAGATTCATGGAAAGAAGCAAATATTTCATTGATACCTAAAGAAGGTTTGGATTTGACTCAAGTAAAGAATTATAGACCAATATCGCTATTAAATAATGATTACAAATTATTTGCAAAAATAATTTCAGAGAGACTGAAAAAATATTTGAAAGATACAATAGCGGAAGAACAAGCGGGATTTTTACCAAATAGACAAATTAGAGATAATCTAAGAGTGGTGATAGATGCAATTGAATATTATGACAAGCATCCTGAAAAAGAAGTTGGATTCCTCTTCTTAGATGCGGAAAAAGCTTTTGATAATTTAAATTGGGAGTTTATGCTGCAAGTTATTGAAAAATGAATATTGGACAGTCCTTTTTAAACATGATTGTGGCAATATATTCAGAACAAAAAGCGGCTTTGAATATAAACAAAGAAAAGACGGACTTCTTCCGAGTCCAAAAGGGAACACGTCAAGGCTGCCCGTTATCCCCGTTGTTGTTTATTTGGATATTGGAAATATTATTGACAGCGATAAGAAAAGATAACAGTATTGAAGGACTTACAGTGAAAGGTTTCGCCTATAAATATAGGGCATTTGCAGATGATGTAATGTTTATGATTCAAGACCCAATTGAGAAAATACCACAACTGATGGAAAAAATTGAAGAATTTGGTTCAATTGCGGGATTTTATGTTAATAAAAGTAAAACCAAAGTGATGTGCAAAAATATGACGAAACAAAGACAAACAGAACTTCAAGAGAAAATTCAATGTGAAGTAGTTACAAAGACTAAATATCTTGGAATTGAATTAACTATGAAAAATATTGACTTGTTTAAAAACAATTATGAAAAGGTGTGGTACAAGATTCAGCAAGATATGAAGAAATGGGACACTTTGAATTTATCATTGATGGGAAGAATCGCGACTGTAAAAATGAATATTTTACCGCGTTTGATGTTTTTATTTCAGGCTATTCCAATATTAAAACAAAGGAAAGTACTGGATTCGTGGCAGAAAGAATTATCCAAATTTGTATGGGCAGGAAGAAAGCCAAGGATTAAAATGAAAATTTTATGTGATGCAAGAGAGAGAGGAGGCTTACAACTACCAAATTTAAGACTGTATTATGATGCCGTCTGTTTAACATGGTTGCAACAGTGGATTAATTTGGAGAATAAGAAGTTATTGGCCCTTGAAGGACATGATAATAAATTCGGATGGCATGCATATTTATGGTATGGAAAAGTAAAAATGGATAAATTTTTTAAACACCACTTTGTAAGACAATCACTGTTCGAGACATGGACGAGATATAGAAAATTCTTCTCAGAAGAAAGACCACTTTGGATTGTACCAGCTGAAGTGATTAATCCATATTCAAGAAATCAAGGGTTAGATTGGCTACCTTATAAAAATCTTTTAAAATTTGAAGGGAAAAATTTTGTGTTAAAAGATAGATTTGATGTTGAATTTGAATATGATTGGTTGAAGTATAGACAGATTTATGATCTATTTAAGACCGATAAAAGAGAACATGGTTTTAGAGAAAAGAATATTGAAATTGAAACTGTATGGCTTGAGAAAGAAAAAAAAAATGATCTCTAAACTGTACAAGGTGTTATTGAAATGGTATACTGAGGATGAAGTTGTAAAGGAGCAAATGATAAAATGGGCAGTAAATGTTAATAATGAGATATTAATGACATCTTGGGAATACTTGTGGAAAAAATCAATGAAAATTTCAACGTGTGTAAATGTTAAAGAGAATTGCTATAAAATGATGTATAGATGGTATATGACGCCTAAAAAAATTGCTATTATAAATGAAAGTATGTCCAACAAATGTTGGAAATGTAAAAAACATGAGGGGTCTTTTTACCATATGTGGTGGACATGTGATAAAGCAGTAAAGTATTGGACAGAGATCCATAATGAGATACAAAAAATTTTGAATTGTACTTTTAAGAAAGACCCACAGATGTTATTGCTAGGTCTTAAAATGGAAGAAATAAATGTAGCCAAGAGAACACTACTATGGTACTTGACTACAGCAGCAAGACTGACTTTTGCTCAATGTTGGAAACAAGATAAAGTACCTGAAACATGGGAATGGATTAAAAAGACGTTGTTTTTAGCAGAAATGGACAAATTAACAAGAAAATTAAACAACGAAGAAGATGAAACTTTTTTTGAAGACTGGAAAGACTTTCAAAAATACTTGTTGAAAAATTGGGACATTAAACGTGGTTTGATCTGCTTTGATAGTTATTAAGTGGAAAATGAAATAGAATTAGATTTCTGAATTGTTACCGTTTGTTAGAGAAAATAAGTTTAGAAATAACTGTAACAGAATAAGAGAGATATTAATGGGGTTGGAGCAGTGCGGGAAGCCTTGTCTGGGGGGGGGAGAAGGGAAATTAGAAAAATGGATATGTAGGTTGGTTGAAAATGTATGAACATGTGATATATCCAATAATAAATTGTATTTACTAAAAAAAAAAAAAAAAAAAAAGGGGTGTGTGGCCTAACATGCAAAGGAGTTCCTGCTACAAAAAAGCCCTGGGTTTTGACAACAAACAGGGTAAACAGAATAAGAAGCAAAAGGTGGGTGTGGCTGGATGACCACACTTCTGGTAACATGGGGGTGGGGCCTGATACCCTAATGAGCTGTGCTGTTGGGGGTGTGGCCTAATAGGCTGAGTTTCTGCCCATGGGTGTGGCCTATTATGCTAATGAGTTCCTGCTGGGCTTTTTCTACAAAAAGAGCCCTGGGCAGAAGGAATGTAGGGCAGCTTCTCCATCAGTCATGCAAAGCGCATCCTAAGAGGCAGTCAATCAGAAGCCATTTTCCCCAAGGAACTTGGAGCCTCCTCCCTGATAATTTGATCTTAATGAATGATCCAGATCTCAAAAAAAAAAAAGGCAATGAGCCAATTCCCATATCCCCCCCATCTTAATGACTGAACATGAAGGTTTCTGCCCTTACTTAATCAAGTACACAACCATAGTTCGAATTTCAAAACCTCCCCAAGGAAATATTTTTGATACTTTTAATGAAGACAGGGAAAACTCCCCTCCACAATGTAAATAAAGAATGTCTTTTTAAACTAGCTCTTGTCCAGAGAGACTGAATGTTGAAAATGTCTAGACAGTGTATAGCTGCAATAAAGAAGGTCAATGCTATGCTGGGGATTATTAGGAAGGGAATTGAAAACAAATCAGCCAGTATCATCATGCCCCTGTATAAATCATTGGTGCGACCTCATTTGGAATACTGTGTACAGTTCTGGTCACCACATCTCAAAAAGGATATTATAGCATTGGAAAAAGTGCAGAGAAGGGCAACTAGAATGATAAAAGGGTTGGAACACCTTCCCTATGAAGAAAGGTTAAAACGCTTGGGGCTCTTTAGCTTGGAGAAACGACGGCTGAGGGGTGACATAATCGAGGTTTATAAGATTATCAATGGGATTGAGCAGGTTGAGAAAGAAGTACTTTTCTCCCTTTCTCACAATACAAGAACTCGTGGGCACTCCATGAAATTGCTGAGCAGTCGGGTTAGAACAGATAAAAGGAAATACTTCTTCACCCAAAGAGTGATTAACATATGGAATTCACTGCCACAGGAGGTGGTGGCAGCTGCAAGCATGGACAGTTTCAAGAGGGAATTAGATAAACATATGGAGCAGAAGTCCATCAGTGGCTATTAGCCACAGGGTATAGATGGGAATTCTCAGTCTGGGGCAGGTGATGCACTCTATCCTTGGTGCTGGAGGGGGCAGCAGTGGGAGGGCTTCTGGTGCCCTGGCCCCACTGCTGGACCTCCTGATGGCACCTGGTATATTTTGGCCACTGTGTGACAGAGTGTTGGACTAGATGGGCCGTTGGCCTGATTCAACATTGGCTTCTCTTATGTTCTTATGTTCTTAATGTTCATCAGTCTCACATTCTACTGCCAACACCCCTTTTTCCTCCTCCCTCTTGGCAAGAGGATATAAAGAGTTAACCGCCAGCCCCAGTCTTTGTAGCCTCTTTAGATTAATCAAGTTACCCCAATTTCGTGGTTGATCTCTCTGCCTCTTCAGACCTGCTGAGCTGCACTTTCTTTCTCCACCTGGTCAATTTCAGTTCCAGATGCTGCTTTGTCACTGCTGAGGGATTCCTCCTCTTTTCTCTGAGATCAGGCTTATATGTCTTATTTATTTTTCCCTTTTCAGTTTTTCCCAGCTAGGCAGTCTATTAGGGAAAGGTTTGTAAATGGTTTCACTTCCTGTAAATCTTCATATTACTTTGCAACCCACTTTAATTTGGCTTCTTTTCTGTTAATTAAATAAAATCTTCTCTGTTTAAGAAAGCTTATCCCCCAGTTTAGTATAGTGGTTAAGAGCGGCAGGACTCTAATCAGAAGAACTGGGTTTGATTCCCCACTCCTCCACATGCAGCCAGCTGGGTGACCTTGGGTCAGTCACAGCTCTCTTAGAGCTCTCTCAGCTCCACCTACCTCACAGGGTGTCTGTTGTGGGGAGAGGAAGAGAAGGTGATTATAAGTTACCCCAAGAGTCCTTTGAATAGTAAAGGGCAGGGTATAAAACCAACTCTTCTCTTTCTTTCAAGTGTTGGTTTGAATCTGGACCTCAGTATACATAAGGTTAAGATCTCAAATATATATTTAATACTCCAAAATACACATTTGCTCCATGTTAGCAAGGGAATGCCTTTCCAAGTTACAGGACCTCCATGCATATAGTGATTTAGGTAGCAGGATGATGACCTTTGAACATTCAGGACACAAAGAATCCAAAATCATGCACACAAAAGTTTATACTTTGAACAAAACTTGGTTGGTCTGAAAGGTGCCACTGGACTCAAAGTTTGTTCGAATCCAAAATCATGTTTACCAGCCCAGCATGGTTTCATACCTTTCTGATCCTTTGTCTAAAAAGATCAGAGTACCATTTTTTTCAGCCATAGCAGCCTTGTAAGTAGGTACAATATGCCATGGTACTATGCAGGTTTGATTTCCAACCAAGATATGATGGCACAGTTATCCCAAACACATTTTTTTTATTGCATTCAATTTACTTTCCTTTGGGGAGGGGGAACTTCTTACGCATGCTAGCTTCAGGAATGCAGGAACAGGAATGTGTAACCTAATGTTCACCTTGTTGATAGCAAAGGCTGCTGTTCAGATTTGGATCCATGCTCTGTTGAAAGTGAACGACAGTGTTTTCATGTAGATGTGCATCTGAATATGCACCCTATTGAAATCATTGGACACAAGCCACATTCAGATTTTATTCAGTGTTCAGCAGCAATGTAAATCCCATTTGGTCTGCCTGATTTCATCCATTTTTGTTGGCCTTTTACTTTCCCCCTCCATTTTGAGGACCAATTTGTTTGCTAAATAAACACAGGTCAGAGTGAATTGAACAAAACCTGATCTCATCTTACTTACTGGGGATTAAGAACATTTCCAAGAGGGAAAATGAGACCTGCCTGGTATCAGGCAATCAGAATACTGATCAGGATTTGTCTGTCGGTCTATCTTCTATCAGTTATCTATACCTTGCCTTTCTTCCCAATAGGGACTCCAAGTGGCTGACATCATTTTCCTCTCCTCCATTTTATCCTCACATCAACCCTATGAGGCTGAGAGAGGGTGACTGGCCCAAGGTCACCCAATGAGCTTTCATGGCACAAGTGGGGATTCAGACCCGAGTCTCTCAGATACTAGTCTGACTGTCTTAACCACTACACCACACTGGCTTAATGGAAGTATACTCAGACACACGGGCCCCTCTGCATTCACATTCCTGTCAACAAAGACACTTTCATTAGCATTTTCTTCTAAGAAGTTCTTTGTTCAGGTAGATCTAGTTTGGATTGGTTGAGATTGCCACAAACCAGCCCTGGGTCTGTGTGTTCTCACATGTGTGTTGCATGTTTGCATGCAGGTAAAAGTGTGTTCCTTCTTGTGCCACCACCCCAAATTACAAAAACCCAGTCTGTCATGTAACCAGTGCCTTGGGGTACCATAGTAAGGCTCCCTATGAGCAAGTACAAAGGGCAGAGCTTTCCAATCATTTTATCCTCACTACCACCATGGATGTGTGTTTTTAGTGAACAATCTAGGCATGCAGGTAGGATTCAAATTACAGTCTTCTTTCTTAAAAGGAAAGGAACTTTATTACTAAACATTAAGCTATTTTCCAACATACATGGGAAATAGCTGTTATTTCTAGTGGTTACAGATATAAAGAAAATAATAGAAACATAGGTCTAAGCTAAGTTATAATACAAGACAATTACCTCTGATGATCTGCCTGGTTGTTATGGAACAAATATAATCCCAGTTCCCCACCTGCTCCCTTCTCAGAGGAGACTGGGTCCCAGCATGTAGTCACAGCATCACAGCATTTGGGCAAATAATCAGAACAAAGACCAAAGGAAAGACTCAGCCAGACTTACCTCATCACCACTTTGTGGGGTCCAGGGTTGGGGGAAAACATCAGGGCTGCCCCTACAGCCAGTATTCTGCCAGCCTCATGACCTGTGTGGGGGCAGAGTCTAGCAGTGGCAGCGGGTCAGCCTCTTCATGAGAAGCTCTCATCAGGTGGAAGAGCTGTGGGTAGTCCTTGGGGCTTTGCTTGCCCGCCTCTCCCCTATATAGGTGAGTCACTGCCTGGACCTTGGCCCTGATTGCCACAGCTTTCACCTGAATCAACTTGGGATCAAGGCATCTGTATAGGAAAAGATTTTCCTGATTCATTCCTGCTACACCAAATGGCCTAGCTGCTGATATCTGCATGTGACTTTTGTCACATGCAACAGATGGCATGCCAGATGCCAAGCTTGATAGCCATATACAAGCCTGTTTGACACCTTTTGCTAGAGCAAGGAGACATTCAGGCGCCTTCTCACACATGGGAAGAGCTAGGCCTAAAACATCAACACAACAAAGCTCAAGCAGAGGTGCCTTTAGTCGTGTCAGCAATGTCTGTACCTACATAGTTGGACACACCTCTCCATCCTCTCTGATTGGGTAAATGGCCATATTCAATTAGGACAGGAGAAGGAGGGGATTGTGCTCACCCTATGGAAAATGGGACAGAGTTCTCTTGGAAAGAGGGCCCCTTTCCGAGAGTTAGTCCCCTTTTGGATTATAAACCTACAACATTGAATTTTACTAGTGGGCAGTGAAGCTGGACTTAATTGCCCACAGCAAACATGTGTCTCATCCTGAAGATTCCTTGGTTCCAACTGAAGGACTGGTAATTATGAATACCTCCAAATATAGTTAGAGCTATCTGTGTGATAGGCATTATTTATTTTCTACCTCGCTAGCCTCTTGTAATATGCATGCTTTATACTGAATAAAGATAATAGATTAATATTATCTGGGCTAGTTATTGTGTTGCAACTGACCTCTACGTCTGAATACTGTTGCCTGAGCCAGACTCAGCTGATGTGGCTACCACTGTGATTCTTAATAGTACTTTGCAGTTCTGGCCTAGAGCTGGTAAACTGGTTAAATCCTCTAGACCAGGCAGGAGCTGAGATCTCTGTTTCTGAACCTTGGTGAGGGCTTTAATATAAGAGATCTTGGTGGCAGTGACTACTGATAAGCCAGGAGTGTGTGCAGACATACTCTTGGGTTTGTTAAAGCATGTGGGATTTTGGTGTCTCTCATTTGGACTGGTGTGAGAGAGGAGTAAGATCCTGTACATGCTGGCAGAGTATCAGGAATTGTGCCTCTCTTATCCCCTGGACTGGGGGTGAGAGGGTTCAGACCCTGTACAGCATTTACTTCACCCTCAGCACCGCCCATGTGGTCAACTGGTGAGCTTTGGCCAAGGGTCAGGCATAGACTGAGGGTTTCAGGTAACCAGGTCCCAGCCTCCCTCCATGGACAGCTCAAACTTCCTCGGAGTAATCGGTGGTGATTTGCAGCTACAAAAAAAGGACAGCTGGGAAATGGCATGCAGTGGCAGGAGTCCTTTCAGTGCCAATTAGTGGAGTTGGGCCCCCAGCATTGGCCCATATAAAATGGTATTTACTGTCTGGGTTTGCAACCAGTTTGAGATCTGAAGTCCAGGGCGTCTTGTGGCTGGTGGGTGTGTGCCCCCCCAGGCACATATTTGCTCTTAACTGCTGCAAGGCTGCCTCCTGGGAGGCTGAGTCTTTCAAGCCCCCTCCCCAGCATGTCCAACCTAGTAGTCAGTGGTAGTGTGGTCGTCCCCCCCCCACAGAGGCAGCTTATAAACAGTCAGGCCAAGGAGCCTGGCTTGGGGTTTTCATTTGGGGCTTGTGGTGTGAAGTTGCTTTGATTGTGGGCTGTGATCGTAGGAGTGCTTGCCTTCTCCTTAGAGGCTCACATCCACCTGATATAACTTTTGGTGGTGACGGTCACAAGTTTCAGCAAATGTTTTCACTCAGTGTGGTGAGTTTGTTCTCAGTGCGAGGAGACTTAAGGTAGTTTTGGGTGGTCACAGGGCTTGGGAAGCAGAACTGTAATTCATAGATATGTTGTGTTAAGTTATAAAAAAACTCAGTCAGCCAGTACCTTTATTAGTATAAATTAAAATCAAACAAAACCAGTATTTAAATATACAGAGTACAATCAAAAATCAATCATATCTCCAGAACTTTAATCTTATATTCCCTGATCCTCATAGCAATCAGAAGAAACCATGCTACTGAGAGGGAGATATGGGAACCCTGATCTGATAAGAGAAGGGAAATAAGTCTCACTTCTGGGAGGCTATGCCTGTTATGCAAAATAGGGCTCATTAAGACATCCTGCATTTTGACATAAAATTCACATTGAAGCAAAATATGAGCAATCGATTCTGGTTCCCTACTACTGCATGGGCAGATTCTTTCATGGTAAGGCAAATTCAAAAATCTCCCAAGAAAAACCACCGATGGGAAGACATTGAAGACATAGAGGGGATGCTTATCAAATTTGCAGATGACACAAAGCTGGGTGGGATTGCTAATTCTGAAAAAGACAGAGTCAGGATTCAGAAGGATCTTGATAGGCTGGAACAGTGGGCTGAGACAAATAAAATGAATTTCAATAGAGATAAGTGCAAAGTCCTACACTTAGGTACAAAAAATCAAAGGCACAGATATAGAATGGGAGGGACTTGGCTTGACAGCAGCACATGTGAAAGGGATCTAGGTGTTATGGTTGATCACAAGCTAAACATGAGCCTGCAGTGTGATGCAGCTGTGAAGAAAGCTAATGCAATCTTAGGATGCATTAGCAGAAGCATTGTGTCCAGATCACGGGAGGTGGTAGTTCTGCTGTATTCTGCTATGGTCAGGCCCCACCTGGAGTACTGTGTCCAGTTTTGGGCACCACATTTTCGGAAGGATGTTGACAAACTCGAGTAGGTTCAGAGGAGGGCGACCAGGATGGTGAGAGGGTTGGAGTCCGAGTCTTATGAGGAAAGGCTGAGGGAGTTGGGTGTGTTTAGCCTGGGAAAGAGAAGGTTTAGAGGGGACATGATTGCAGTCTTCAAGTATTTGAAGGGCTGTCATGTAGAAGATGGAGTGGATCTATTCTCTCTTGCTCCAGATTGCAAGACTAGATCTAATGGGTGGAAATTACAAGGGAGTCGTTACCGGCTTAATATCAGGAGAAACTTCCTGACTGTAAGAGTGGTTGAGCAGTGGAACAGACTGCCTCGGGAGGTGGTGGATGCTCCTTCGCTGGACGTTTTCAAGAGGAGACTGGACAACCATCTTTTGGGTATGTTGTAGGTATGTAGGATTTTTGGCTGTGTTCCTGCAGAATGCAGGGGTTGGACTAGATGGCCTGCAAGGTCCCTTCCAACTCTAACATTCTATGATTCTATGATTCTATGATTCTATGAATCGTGCAAGCATAAAGGCATGATATAATTGTGGGGCTGGGGTTGTAAGCTGTGTAAAAAAGCAGCTGGAAGCCCCTGGCTGAATCTGCATTTGTCTTTCCCACCAGTGTCCCAGCCTTTTGACTCTGTCTGCAAAAAAGCTGTCCACATTTGGTGTCGTTTTCACACCTCAACAGTGCTAGCATACTTTCACATGTCCACATGTGTTTATCGTCCTATTGGGGCGGCTCCACTGTCATTTCACCTCTGCACTGCTTTAAAAGGATCTTCTCCAAACATCCAAACAAGCATAGAGAAAGATGGCGTCACAGCAGCACGCAACTGATTTAAAAATGCAAATGCAGATTCGACCCCTGTCTCAGTGTTATAGTAAACTGCAGAGGGGAACAAGTTTTACCTGCAAGAGACCAGAGGGTTTGTTTCTTGATGTCAAGGAGTCTCTGTTTCAGAAATCTAAATTCGTGAAGTTCATCTAACATAAAAAGGGAATCTAGAGATACCAATTGACTGATATACCAAAATGAATCCGACGGCATCAGGGTAATATAACTACTAGTCCCTGTACTGTAATGGAGGTGTAACCAAAATTTCAGTGTTCAGAGTCAAGCTCTAGTCATAAGATGATCCTGCCCTATCTCCTGCCACATGGCTGCATAACCTACACAGTTTGGGACCCCAAGGATATGCTGCAAACACATGGCCTGGATCTGTTCAACATGTGAATTAAATGAGTTGATCCAGATGGGGATAGCATAAAGTAACTGGGATACAACTTTGGCACTCACACGGCTGCGGGGACAACTTTGGCACTCACACGGCTGCGGGGACAAATTGGTTACCCTTCTCATTAAAAACAGACAAATAAATCCTAGCACTCATGGACAGACTACTTTTGGCTGGATTTAATGCTTGTTTCCTCTGGCCTGTCCAGTTGTCGTTATACTGGAAAAAGACTCCCAAGTATTTAAAATATTTAACTTGCTCCATTGGGTTGCCATTAACATGCCAATTAAGGCACCTCCAAGACCTTGAAATCTTTGATTTTTTCGAAGTTAACAGATACCAGGTTGGTCTCACAGTAGGATGTAAAAGTAAGTAGGAGGCGCTTGAGACCTTTTTGAGTGTGGGAGAATACAACAGCATTACCCGCATACAATAGTAAGGTGACCGCTTGAGAGCCCAGTTTAGAAAATTGGCCATCATGTGTAAGGCAGAATCTAGGTCATTCAAAAATAGATTGAATAAATAGGGAGCCAAGATGCAACTTTGCTTTACTCCACAATTTATGAGGAACTTAGATGTTAACAGACCTAAGTTCCCATGACTAATGATGGCTGGTGGAGGAATATAATTTCTGAATAAGAAAAAGTAGCTGCTTTTCTATTCCCACCATGTGCAGCTTATTCCACAAAAGGTTCCTAGGTATATTTAAAAATCTACTTTATAAATATTTACAATTATAGAAGTTGGTTCATTGTAGGGGACACTTATAGAGATTCTCATTAGTGTTAAGTACAGTTATATAGCTAATAAATAAGGTTATATAGCCCATAAGGTCATAAAGACAACCCCCCCACACTAAAATACTACTACTACTACTACTACTACTACTACAGACTTATTTCATAATAAAAATAATTGAGGGATCTTTATTTATAGCTATGCTTCAGAAGTATTGAGGGGGGCATAAACTGTTTCCAGGCCCAAGCTGTGTGTATTTACAGGGCATTGTCCCTTCCCCGTGGTAGTAGTAGGCCATGCTCCTGGAGTCTCCCCTCAGCTGCTCCTTGCCAGGTTGAATGGTGGTTTAAGGATCAAGGGTACTAGACCCACAGGACTGAAGATGCATTCTAACTAGTAGGTGGATGTGAGTAGCCACATAAGACTTTTCAAGGGGATCAGCCCAGCCTCTAGTCTGAGAAGAGCATTTGGAATAAATTGCAAGACTCCAAGGTTCTGGTAAAAGACACACTCACGCTTGTTAATCAAATTTTTCCAGATGACATAACAACCTTATTCCACCATTGTTTGACAACCAGTTACTTCCAATGGGATAACAAATTCTATGAACAGATGGATGGAGTTGCCATGGGAAGCCCTCTCAGCCCAGTTATAGCGAACTTCTACATGGAACATTTTGAAAAAACAACTTTAGAATCTGCACCCCACAAACCATCAGTCTGGTTCCGGTACGTAGATGATACCTTTATCATTTTGAGCCAGGGAGAAATAGAATTGATGGAGTTTTTAGACCACCTCAACAACATCCACCCCAACATAAGATTCACCATGAAAAAAGTTGAGGGAAAACTCCCATTTCTAGATATCATGGTCATCCGCAAAGCAAATCTTCAATTAGGTTACAAGATCTACAGAAAAAACAACTCACACGGACTGTTATTTACACAAAAACTCCAATCACCACCCTCGGTAAAAAAGAGGCATAATCAAAACATTAGTAGACCATGCGAGGTGGATATGTGAACCACACATTCTCAATGACAAACTAAATCATCTTAACCACGCACTCCAAGCAAATGGCTACTCTAAGAATGAAATCAGAAGAGCGATTAAACCAAAGGTAAAACAAACAACTGAGGAAAAACAGTCTCCCACAGGAAAAGTGTTTTTGCCATATATCAAAGGAATCACTGATCAGATGGGAAAACTTATGAAAAAACACAACCTACAAACACTATTAAGAGCCACCAGAAAAATACAACAGATGCTATAATCGGCAAGACAGAAGAGACCCCCTCACTTCTGCAGGAGTATACTGCATACCATGCAGTTGTGGACAAGATTACATCGCGACCACACAGCATAGCATTCAGACAAGAATAAAAGAACATGAAAGACACTGCAGACTTGGCCAACCTGAAAAATCAGCAGTGGCTGAACATAGCCTAACCCAAACAGGACACAGCATTTTGTTCCAAGACACTAAAAGACTGGACATCACTTCCAATTACCATGTCAGATTAAACAGGGAAGCCACTGAAATTCATAGATATAAACATAATTTCAACAGGAAAGAAAAGAGTTTAAAAATAAATAGGGCATAGTTTCCTGTCCTGAAAAACATAAAATGCTCTACAGCTAACAATATCACTACAGATAAGATTAGAGTTTCAATAGCCATTCCACACACAAAAGAACCTCCTCAAGAAACAGGAAACCTCCTCAGGAAACAATCCATAGACAAAAGAACCTCCTCAGGAAAGCTCCTTCATTAGCATGTTCATAGCCTAGAGAACTACTACAGGATAATGACTCAGCCCTACCCCACCTTCTAGGGTAGATATAAATTACCTGCCTACCATTTTTCTGTTCACCTTAACACAGAGAGTACTTCATCTTTCTGTGTTATACCTCTGAGGATGCCAGTCACAGCTACTGGAGAAATGTCAGGTCCTACAATGCCAAGACCACAGCCACACAATCCAGAAAATCTACAGCAGCTAACTCCATAGGAACTTAGATTGTCCCTCTTCCAGTGAGTGTCTTTCTTTGTAAATACAGAACTGGGAGCCATACAAGAGCTAGGTGACAACCTTTCTTTGGAAGACCTTCATTTGCTGCAGGGATAAAGGAGGTTCCTTTTGTGAAGTAGAATCTTAGAATGACAGACAATGCTCTGTGGGCAGTCTCTGTGGCATGCAGTGCCTGAGCTCGCGCCAAAGTCCATATTTGAGGTCACCCTTTTTCATGCGGCTTTTACATTCACTTTCTTTGGGGCTCTCTGTAGCAGTGAACTACTTGTGGTGTCATGCCAGGACTGTTCTGAGAGGGCCCTATTCTACCAGGATGTCACCATCCTTGGAGACGAACTGCACGTATGCCAACAGTGGTTCAAGAATGACCAGCTTGGGTGTAGTTCCCATATACTTTGGCACATCTGACATTATTTACTATACTACTTCTTGATTTTAAATTGTATAGATCAGTCGTTAACCACCCTGTGAATTCAGAGAAGGGCAGTATATTAATCCAAATGATAAATGAATGAATGAATGAATGAATGAATGAATGAATGAATGAATGAATGTTCTCCAGCGTGCTGCTACTCTGGATCAGCCCTGCCCAGTCCGCTTTATGTTTGACTATCTCCAGATCAGGCCCCTTGGTACTGACGCTCACTTTGTGCACGCCAGCATGTCTTGCCTCCCTATGTTTCAGTTTGTCAGTGTTATGTGACTTTGCATCGCAGCATTGAGGCTTTCTCCCTTGAATTTTGGCATACAGTCTTTTCACATTGGTGTTGCCACAGCAGTCTCAGAATTAGATTTCCAGAGTGAATTTGCACAATAGGCCCATAGTGGTCCTCATCACACAAGTCTTACATACACCCTTCTGGTCAGCTAGGTCACTAATGTATGTGTCCTTCAGCCCCTGCAGGTATTATAAATCAGTGTGGATTGTGGGCCACAGCATCATCTATTGGGTGGGGAGGTACATCACATCATCTGGATTGGGAGAAACCTTAGGTCTTGACAGTCAGCGCTGGAACGGAGAGACAGGCACAGATCAGGAGTCTCAATGCGTGGATGAGATGGTGCTGTAGGGGGGAAGGATTCAAGTTTGTTAGGCACTGGGATGCTTTTTGGGACAAGAGGGAGCTGTAGAAAAGGGACGGCCTCCACTTGTTCCAAGAAGGAACCAGGCTGCTGGCACTCAAAATCAAAAAGGTGGCAGAGAAGTTTTTAAACTAAAAAATGGGGGAAACCAACAGGAGATGAAAAGTCTCTGGTTTGGGATGGCTCATCTCAAAGAGATGAAGGGGTAGCTATTACTTTTGTACAAGGAAATGGATTAAAATTGCCCACTGAGACTGTGGCTAATGATAGGAATTGCCTGGCAAGGTCTCGAGGCAGCAAGAGGAAGGCTGTGGGCTTAACAAGCGTGGGAAACTATAAGTGTTTATACACAAATGCTAGAAGTCTCCAAGGTAAAATAGGGGAGCTGGAATGCTTGGTGTGAGTGTGTGTGGGGGAAATAGACATTGTGGGGATTTCAGAAACTTGGTGGGATGAGGAAAATCAGTGGGATATGGTGATTTCTGGTTAGAAATTATATCGGAAGGATAGGGGGAAGGGTTGGAGGTGGGGTGGCTCTGTATGTCAGAGAGGGTATACAGTCCAGTAAGATTGAGAGGGTAAGAAAATTGGATTCGCTTCTGGAAATGCTATGGGTTGAAACAGTGGGTCCAAAAGGAGGCTTAACAGTGGGAGTTTATCACCTACCAGATCAAAAGATAGAGGAGGATTATAAAATGATGAATGAATTAAAGATAGTGGCTAGACGGAATAACTGTGTCGTAATAGTCGACTTTAACTACTCACACATTGATTGGGTCAATATGAGCTCTAGTCGGGAAAAAGAGATTGAGTTTTTAGACACTCTCAATGACTGTGCTATGGAACAGATGGTCACAAATCCTACCAGGGGAGAGGCGATTCTGGATTTGGTCTTAAGTAACACCCAAGACCTGGTGAGAGATGTAAAAGTGATTGCACCACTTGGGAACAGTGACCATAATGTCATTGAGTTTAACATTGTACAGATAGGGAGTTGCCCAAAAAGACTGACACAACCACTGTTAACTTTAAAAAGGGTAACTTCTCTGGTATGAGGGGACATGTGAGGAAGAAATTGAAAGAAAGAGTAGAGAAGGTCAAAATCATTGGGGAAGCTTGGAGACTATTTAAAAATACAATCCTAGAAGCTCAGAAAAAATATATACCACAGGTTAGGAAAGGCACAAATAGGTATAGAAAAAAGCCTGCATGGTTAACAAATAAAGTAATGGAAGCTGTAAAAGGTAAGAAGGATTCCTTTAAGCGGTGGAAAGCTAGTCTCAGTGAGACTGATAAAAGGGAACACAGACTGTGGCAAATAAAATGCAAGTCTGTGATCAGGCAAGCAAAAAGGGAATATGAGGAGCATATCGCAAAAAACATAAAGGCCAACAATAAAACTTTCTTCAAATACATTAGAAGTAGGAAGCCAGCCAGGGAGGCAGTGGGGCCCTTGGATGACCAAGGGGTAAAAGGAGTAGTGAAGGAGGATAGGGAAATGGCTGAGAAGCTGAATGCATTTTTTGCCTCTGTCTTCACTGTGGAAGAGGAGAAGTGCTTGCCCACTCCAGAACCACTGATTTCAGGAGGGGGTCGAAGGACCTGAATCAGATTGCAGTGACAAGAGAGAAAGTCCTCTGACTGATGGACAATCTGAAAACTAATAAATCACTAGGCTCGGATGGCATTCATCCGAGAGTTCTGAAAGAACTCAAATGTGAATTTGTGGATCTCCTGACAAAAATATGTAATCTTTCTTTAAAATCTGCCTCCATTCCTGAGGACTGGAAGGTAGCTAATGTCACTCCCATCTTTAAAAAGGGCTTCAGGGGAGATCCAGGAAATTACAGGCCAGTCAGTCTGACATCAATACTGGGTAAGTTGGTGGGAACTGTTATTAAGGAAAGAATTATTAAGCACATTGATGAACAAAAACTATTGAGGCAGACTCAGCATGGGTTCTGTAAGGGAAGATCTTGTCTCACTAACCTGTTAGTGTTTTTTGAGGAAGTGAACAAGCATGTGGACAAGGGGGACCCGATAGATATTATTTACCTTGACTTCCAGAAATCTTTTGATACAGTTCCTCATCGAAGGCTCCTAAGTAAGCTCAATAGTCATGGGATAAAAGGACAAGTCATCTTGTGGATCAAAAACTGGCTTATAAATAGGAAACAGAGAGTGAGTATCAATGGGAAACTTTCTCAGTGGAGGGTGGTAAGCAGTGGGGTACCACAGGGATCAGTACTCGGTCCGATGCTTTTTAACTTGTTTATTAATGATTTGGAATTGGGAGTAAGCAGTGAAATGGCTAAATTTGCAGATGACATGAAGTTGTTCAGGGTGGTGAAAACCAAGGAGGATTGTGAGGCACTCCAAAGGGATCTGTCGAGGATGGGTGAGTGGGCGTCAACGTGGCAAATGGGGTTCAATGTGACCAAGTGCAAAGTGGTGCACATTGGAGCCAAAAATCCTAAATATAAATACATGTTGATGGGGTCTGAACTGGCAGAGACTGACCAAGAGAGAGATCTTGGAGTCGTAGTAGATAACTCAATGAAAATGTCTAGACAGTGTGCGACTGCAATAAAAAAGGCCAACGCTATGCTGGGGATTATTAGGAAGAGAACTGAAAACAAATCAGCCAGTATCATAATGCCCCTTTATAAATCATTAGTGCAACCTCATTTGGAATACTGTGTACAGTTCTGGTCACCACATCTCAAAAAGGATATTATAGCATTGGAAAAAGTGCAGAGAAGGGCAACTAGAATGATAAAAGGGTTGGAACACCTTCCCTATGAAGAAAGGTTAAAACGCTTGGGGCTCTTTAGCTTGGAAAAATGATGGCTGAGGGGTAACATGATTGAGGTTTATAGGATTATGAATGGGATTGAGCAGGTTGAGAAAGAAGTACTTTTCTCCCTTTCTCACAATACAAGAACTCATGGGCACTCCATTAAATTGCTGAGCAGTCGAGTTAGAACAGATAAAAGGAAGTACTTCTTCACCCAAAGAGTGATTAACATATGGAATTCACTGCCACAGGAGGTGGTGGCAGCTGCAAGCATGGACAGTTTCAAGAGGGAATTAGATAA
Organism: Gekko gecko; assembly: GCA_029375565.1. Taxonomy (NCBI): domain Eukaryota; kingdom Metazoa; phylum Chordata; class Lepidosauria; order Squamata; family Gekkonidae; genus Gekko; species Gekko gecko. Next base: position 54,857,948 of record JAPDNY010000003.1, on the reverse strand, counting down.
ACATATGGAGCAGAAGTCCACCAGTGGCTATTAGCCACAGGGTATTGATGGGAACTCTCAGTCTGGGGCAGGTGATGCACTCTATTCTTGGTGCTGGAGGGGGCAGCAGTGGGAGGGCTTCTAGTGTCCTGGCCCCACTGCTGGACCTCCTGATAGCACCTGGTATATTTTGGCCGCTGTGTGACAGAGTGTTGGACTAGATGGGCCATTGGCCTGATTCAACATTGGCTTCTCTTATGTTCTTATGTTCTTATGAATCATTCAGTTGAGGCATCAGGGAATGCGTTCACCTTCTCTCCTCTCTACTGTTCCATGTTACATGTCAAGTCTTGGCCCTCCAGATGTCTCAGTCATTCAGTTTGGGGAGAATAATCTTCCAGCTTAAAAGGGGTGGTGCTGCCACACTCCACTGCTGTGGACTTAAAAGCTCTACATTCCTGGCTTCCTAATACTTACCTGATTTGGTCTGGCATCTTTGAGCACTGTGAGTGGTGTGGGGCCATTTTACCTGCCTGGGTGGACTTGGCCAGGGGGAAAATATGCAAGGCGATGGTTCAAGTGGTTGAGTAACTGGGAGGGCATGTCATTGGCCTTCTGGACATCAGCTTTAGGCAGCATGAACTCTGCAGTGCAGACAGGGTGCATTTATCAGAATGGGACACAGATATCTGGCTGCATGGCAAAGGGATGAGTTGCTTTCTTGGTTGTAGGTGTAGGAGCATTGGCAAGAGCGGGGGGTAATGACCACCCTGGCTGTTGTGGCACTGGGCATTGGGACAGATCCTTTTGGCTAGGGAGGTGGTGTCTGCATCCTACAGTTCTGGAAATTCTCTTATGGGGTCTTGGGGTGGAGCCAATTCAGCAGCATGCCCAACTTGGGGGCTGTTAGTGGGGCTCTTGCCACCAGGTCCATGTGGCTCCCAGGGGGTTGCCACTCCTTGGTTGCACCCCAGCAGATGGGCTGAAGTGTAGGGTTCGTTGGGTGGCCGGTGGGTCACCTGATTCAGGATCTGTCCCTAATCTGCATCAATGCTCCTGCAGTGTAATCAATAAAAATTGTGGCTTTTTTATTTCTCCAGATCACTGTCATCTGGTTGTATCTTTCCTTGCCTGTATATCCCCCTCTATGCCTGTGGGCCCACAAATTTCACCTTTTAAACCTTTGTACTTGCTCTGATGGGAAATTCCCCCAATTCAGCTTTGAGAACCTATCCCTTGCAGGAGAGATTCCCAGACTTTCTCCAAACAGGTTACCTGGCATGTAGCTCACATCTCCATTTGTCACCATTTGTTTGGATTTAATTATGGGGGGAAACACAGTGAAGCAACTAAATATGTCAAAATAAATGTATAAATGTATCATATAGATTGCTAAGAGTAATTGAGACCCTGTTGTTACACTCCATTCATCTCTTCTCAAGCTTGGAGGTAACTAACAGCATCCTTTTCTTTGAGGTGGGGTGAATGGTTGTGCAGTGTTATGTCTCCTCTGTCTCCAGATCAAAGAAATACATTCCAATATTCAGTGCATTATATTACACTCACTATTCCAATCTACTATTCCAAATAAGAGAGACACTAAAATAAAGAGGATATATAGCCCTTCTTGGTGAGAATACATATGTAAGGATTGAATGAGTTTAGCATATGTAGTTAGATAAGAAACTAACATCCCTGTTAAGTCCTGGGGGGTTGTTCTGAGTTTTATAATAATTTGTAATTCAGCAATTTTCCTTTCCAGTCTGTTCCTGAAGTTTCTTTGCAGTAAAGCAGCTACTTTGAGGTTACTTGGGGTGAAGCCAATTCAGCAGCTACTTTGAAGTGTTCCCCTACAGGTTTCTCAGTCTTGTAATTCTTGATGTCCAATTTGTGTCCATTTATCCTTTGTCATAAGGTTTGCCCTATGTAGAGAAGTGAAGGGCATTCTTGGCATTTAATGGCATATGCAATGTTAGAAAATGAGCAGGTGAATAAACCTAAGATGGTGTAGAGAAACCGTGATTGTGTTGTCTGGGTGTATGTGGCAGCAAAATTGGCATCTGGGTTTATTGTAAGCTCTGGTAGAAGTGTCTATATTCAAATTAAATGTGGCATTATTGTGGGTGAGGGGTTGTTTGTGATTGGGGGGCTGTCTGTGTGCACACTTGCTATTGTGGCTGGCCCCTTCCCTGCATTGGAAGATGAAAGGAGGTTAGTCGTAGGGATGAAATGAGAATCTGTCCTCAAATGGTGACCCTATTATGCTGCGTTATACATATCCTCTGCCATGCCATGTACCCTGAGCCTACCCTTAGCCTTGTCTTGTAGGCTAGTGAGTTCTTAATCCTCACAAGGAGCTTCTCCTTGTTTTTTTAGTGGGAAACCTTTGATTTTGGCACAAATGGCTGTGGTCAGACTGGAAGCTTGAGGCGGTTTGGGGGTGGGGCAAATCTCTTCATTTCAATTGGGAATGAAGAATCTTGGTCTGACACTGCATCCAGAGGTGCCTTTATATTGTGTGGAGGCCAGGGTGGATCGTTTACAGTGTTATAGCACATCATCCATGTAGAGTGGTTTGAGTTATTTTTCAAAGTTTTCCTGGAACATGTGCATGTGTGCACAACCAAAACAGTGCCTCTGTCAAGAATTTCAGAAATGCCTTCCCAACTCCCATCAACCTATTGGCTGCTGCCTAGACTTATGCACATTGCCGAGTGGGGAAAAACAAAACCCAGCTGGAATGGATTGGTGGGTTCAGACTGCCAAACCATTTTGTGTACACTCCCCCATGCTCAGATGTCTGGCCATGTGGGATGACTGTGTGGGGATCCGTAAGCACCGGAATTCATGTGGTGGCTATTTACTCCATATCCAACTCCTCTTACAACAGGGTGAGTATGACTGGGGAACCTCTGCCAGATGTGGCTGTATGACTGAGCTCCTTTAATCTATTCAGGAAAAGCAATTATATCAGGCCAAACTGCAGCCATTATGTGCATTTACCTCTTCCCCTTGAATTCACCTGTTGGATGGCTTGCTTCCTGAACATCTGGAGCACTTCTCTAGATGCTTGAATCTTTGCCTGAAACTTGCACATAGGGGTAGATATAAGCTCCTGCCTCAGTCTCTTGCTTTCCCTTCTTGACTAATCCACAATGTGTGTGGGTGTTTGGAATATTTAAAACTCAGTGTGGGCATTCAACCGTTGCTTAATATTATCATAACTGCTCGGATGTGCTAATTATTTCCCTCAACAAACTATCTTTGATTTTACCATATTAAGCTTCTTAGTACTACTGCCAAAAGTGCACATGGAGCTCAGTTTGTCAATGAGTTCTTTGCAGTGGCTTGTGTGGGTCACTGGGTGCCCAGATTGGGTGTATTCTTGTAGCTAAGTATAAAACCTCAGCCAACATCACCTAGGAGTATGAGGTAGCAACAGGACGGTTTTCTATCTTATTCTGAGGCTACCTTAATGTGTGTTTGAGACCAAACTGGGATGTGGACCCTACACTGACACATAAGTCCATCCAACCATATATGGCAAAAGCCATCCCTTCTCCCAGCAGCCCCTTGAAAAGGCAATACCATGAGTTTGGGGGCTGCTGGGAGGGTCAAAAAAGACACACAACCTGGGCAACTGCAGTGAGGAAGGTGAAGTAGACAAAATCACCCCTCCATCTTCTTCTGGCAATGGTAATTTTAGGCTTCACTGGACTCAGAACTGAAGAAGGGTGATTTTGCCTGCTTCTTCTCCCTCACAACAGCAGCTTATTTTTGCTTGGCTTTTTGACCCTTAAGGTCCCCTGATCTGAAATATTATGTTTGTGGAGCTGTATAGGGAAAGACAAAAGTGATGCACTTAATGGTCCATAGCATCCAACCGTACAGGTGCTTGCACCTCCGGGCAAGGTGTTAAAATGAAAGTGTCTCAGCCAGCAATATTACATATGTGCATTTGCAGTGCATGATTGTGTTACTGCATGTTAAGCTATACATATATAATGCACATTATATATAGTTACATATGAGTATACGCTACAGTCTGAAGTAAGAAAAACCCTATTCATATTTCCTTTACTGAGAACTACTACAATTTTTCCCTTTCTATAAAGAATGGCCACTGAAAACAAACCTTAAATTGTATCTAATCTTTCTGTATATTGCTGTATAACCTTAGCTTTTGGGAAGAAAACAACAACAGCAAAAGAACTTAGGTTATTAAATACTTTACCTCAACGTAGGCTTTAGTGTTTTCTGTGAGTGATAATGCTTCCTTTCTTCATTCCTGAATGATCCATTTATCTTGTCTAGCTCGCACTAGCTAAATTTCTTCTAATGTTTCCTTTCATAGAAATTAGCGTGGGTCCTTTGTGTTCTTAAATTATGATTTTGTAAGACTGCATGTGAAAACACCATTACCAGCAAACTGCTGCTCAGGTTATTTTGCACAGTGACACATAGGAACAGTCAGCTTCCAGAGTCATAAAAGCTTTCAGTCCCTCTACTCCACATTAGGTGACTTCAGGGAAGTAGCAGAATGTTCGGAGCCAAAACTCAAAATTACATGCTTTTAACCTTTTCATTCGATTTGAAAGATTTGCCCAAGAAGTGTGGCCCATGACAATAAGCCCACAGAGGTGATATCGCTGCAAAATGTAACACATAAGGCATATAGCACATCGCAGTAACAAATTAGTGATGGTGGCTTGTCTGCACTTTGAGTGAAATGAAAGATGCTTTGGCTGAATACAGAAAAGGTGTTGCATTATCAGGGCTCTAATTGAAAAGGCTGCACACAGAAAGCAAATACAAAACTGTCATCTACATTGTTCTGAAGCTGTTGGAAACACTGAGAAGTTTTCCTTTCTTTTTAAAAAGGAATCTAGCATTCCTAGATGGGAAGTGATATTGGTTTGGATGCAATGTGGAGAGCTTCTAGCCCCTTTTCTTTAAGAGGTGAGTTCAACTAGGTTTTCCACTGGTGAACACAGGAGGTGGTACTTTGACCACCCGGAAAGGCTCTTCTGGGGGATCTTGCAGGGGCTAAAGCCACCTGGGTGGGGACTGTAATGAGGAGAAATGGGTGAGATCAGGGCTCTTTTTGTAGAAAAAGCCCAGCAGGAACTCATTAGCATAATAGGCTATACCCAACAGCAGAAACTCATTAGCATATTAGAGAGGGAGCAATGTGGCCGGAGTAGCCACAGTGTTGAACGATGGCCACTCTGTGGAGGGAAACCTGAGGGAGCCCACATGGGGGGAAGGGTGCTTCCGCCTGCACTGCCAGATGGAGGGGGGACGAGCAATGTGGAGAGAAGCCAAGAGCCAGCTGGGTTAGATGACAGTGAGAAGAAGGAAAACAGCAAGAAGAAGAACGGCGAAGGGCCACAGAGAACGCCCATGCACAAGAGGGGGGGGCTAAAGGGAAGAAAGACCACCCTGCCATCTTTTCAGCCCTGCTTCCAGGGAAGCACCACTGCAGTTCTTCCATCATCCCACGTGGTGGGAGCCCTCTCCCTCCGGGAAGCATCAAAAAAGGCAGGAAAGTGGTGCATCACACTCAGAGTGGCTCTACAGTGGCTTGGAGGAGGAGGGGCAGGAGCAGTGGCAGGGAGGCTGGGGAGATAAATCAAGGTGGACCTGCGGGCCAGCCCTCCCTGCCTCCCTCCTTCAGCAGCAGGTGGGATGGCTGACTCTCCCCATGCCTTGCTGCTCCTGCCACTGCTGCTGTGCCTCTGCTGCCTGGGCTGGAGCCTGCTGGCACCCGGGCAGGTGCAGCGGGAGTGCTCAGCCAGCCCCAGGAGAAGCAGCAGCAGAGGAGGAGGCAAGAGCCAGGCAGTGGCGGGGAGGGGTGGGGTGGGCTCGGACGCCAGCCAGAACGCTGTTCGGGGTGTTCCGACCCAAAAATAGCCCTGGGTGAGATTGAGTGCAAAAGGTGGCCTAATCGAAACCACCATGTTTGTTGATTATCTGAGGCAGCCCAGTAATGTCAACAACCTGACTCCATCTTGTTCTCCAAAGAAGGAATACATTGCATGTGCCATTATATAGAGAAATGGCTTTCCTCTTTGGCTGAAGATGCTTTGTGCTGGTATTGATGGGAAGATGGACATACCAGAGAAGATACTATGCCATTCTGGAAAACACAATGGCAATTACTCTTCACTCCTTTTATTGCTATGTTCTTAATGTATTTCTATCTATATAGTACTGCTCATACAGCTATCACCTTAAGCAGGCTCTTAAAGTATTTACTTTTTAAAAAATGTGATAGCTATTTTATGGTGTTATTTTATGCCACTGATTTTGGTTAGTATTTATTGTTTGTTTTTAAAAAATCTTGGGAGCAACTTTAGGAGCTAACTAAGAGTAGAGAGAAGCAGTGCATACTCCCACACACCAGGTACCTTCTTCAGACAGCCTCTTCCTTGTGGTACCTTGTGTTAGTTCTATCTGGCAGCTACCAGGCCACAGGCCTTTTTGGTAGGAAATGGACTTACACTTCTCTGGAATGGCCTGCAGTGTGTAAATTCAGAAACGTGGACAAAATGTTCTTATTTCAAAGGATACTTGGGTGAAGAATAAACTGGCTGTGCTGTTTCATTTTTCTGGTTTATTTTTTGAGTGCATTTGCATCTTTTTGTTGTTGTTGTTGTTAGCTGCCTTGGACTCCTGTCCAAGGAGAAAAGGAGCCATTTAAACATTTCAAATGAATACAATAATAAAACAGAAGGTTTTGGATCTGCTCCATACATTGTCATAAGGTTGCCAACTCTGGGTTTGGAAATACCTGGAAATTTGAAGGTGGAGCCATGGAGAGTGGTGTTTAGGGAGCAGAGTGTCACGGGCGTGGATGAGGATGAGCTGACAGAGCTTGCAAAAACCACAGCTGGTCCCTCTGGAGCAGCAGAGGAGGATAGCTGGCAAGTGCCTGCAACAGCAGTCTTCACACTTGGCCCAGATAAGAAGGAAGAACCGCAAACTGAAAGTCCTCCTGACTCACCCCACGTGTGACTCGTTTAAGGGAGCGACTATGGCAAAATGTAGCAACCAGGCGACAAGAGGTCAGGCTACATGGGAGATGCTCAGCTAGCCCAGAGTTCTAATGGGAGCCTGGGTGATTGTGCAGCTGGTTAATTGGTAGCAGCATTTAACTCCACACTCTGGGCAGTACTCTTCGTGGAAGCAACGAGTCAGCTTCATGCTGCTTGCATCCACTTCTGCTTGGCTCTTGCACCTAGACTTTCGGACCTCCTGGCTTTGGATTTGGCTCTGTGTTTCTGGCTCCTGACCCTGGCCTGGCTTCGGACTACGCTTCTAGTTGGTGATTTTGGACTTGGCTCTGTGTTTCTGGCTCCTGACCCTGGCTTAGCTTTAGACTTTGCACTGTCTTCTTGGCTTCTGACCTTGGCCTGTTCTGGATTCCCTTTGACTGGCACCCCGGCCTGTGACATGGAGGTGCTTTAGTAGGGTATAGTGCTATGTAGTCCACCTTCCAGAACAGCCATTTTCTCCAGGAGAACTGGAATTAATGTTTATATAAATAAACTAGGAATAAGGCCCATTGTGGAAATACATACAATGAGCTCTAGAAAGAGGCTCTGGGTGGGTGCCCTAGCCTTGAGCACTCAGTGTCAATTTGCTATGGTGACCTCAGCAAGGTATGACACAGAGTCCACTCTTTACTCCAGGGGAATTGATCTCTGCCATCTGAAGAGCACTTGTAATTCTGAGTGATCTTCAACCCTCTCCTGGACATTGGCAACAATTGTTCCCCAGGAGGAAATGGCTGGTTTGGTGGGTGGAGTCTATGGCATTGTACCTGTCTGGGGACCCACCCCTACTCAAACCCCACCATCTCCAGGCTCCAGCCTTCAAATCTCCTGGAATTTCACAACCTGGAGGTGGCAACCGTATCTCCTTCCCAGCCAAACCTTAACATACTCTTATCTGCCCTTCTGACTTCAGCTTTCCACCTCCTCCCCCCTCCCTGCAGTCTCTGCCTCTGAAAAGTATAGTCGTTCTCCACAGTGGGGACCAAAGCAGCTCACATCGTTCTCCTCTCCCCCTTTTGATTTGCATAACAACCCTGTGATGTAGGTTAGGCTGAAAGTCTGTGAGTGTTCTGAAATCATCCAGTCAGCTTCCACAGGAAGAACCTGGGTCTGGAAGACTGTGCTCTGAAGTGCTAACTGCTATGTCATACTAGCTGTCTTGGGGGGGGGGGGCACCTCAACAGGTTGTAATGACACAGGGTCCATCATTTTCTCCAGGGGAACTGATTTCTGCCATCTGGAGAGCAGTTGTAATTCTGAGTGATCTCCAACCCTCCCCTGGAGATTGGCAACAATTGTTCCCCAGGAGGAAATGGCTGGTTTGGAGGGTGGAGTCCATGGCATTTTACCTGTCTGAGGTCCCACCCCTCCTCAAACCTCACCCTCTCCAGGCTCCACTCCTCAAATTAACAGGAATTTCCCAACTTAGAGTTGGCAACTCTATCTCCTTCCCATCCAACCATCAACCTACCTTTATCTACCCTTCTGACTTCAGGATTCCATCTCCCCACCACTACCTAGAGCCTCTAACTAGGAAATGTACAGTCTTTCTCTGCGGTGTGGACCCAAGGAGGAGGGAAGTGACCTCAGCAGGGTACAATGACACAGAGTCCACCATGCAAAGCAGCTGTTTTCTCCAAGGAAATTGAGCTCCACCATCTGGAGAGCAGTTATAATTCTGAGTGATCTCCAACACTCACCTGGAGATTGGCAGCAATGGTTCCCCAGGAGTAAATGGCTGCTTTGGAGGGTGGAGTTTATGGCATTGTAGCTGTCTGTGGTCCCACCCCTCCTCAAACCCCACCGTCTCCAGGCTCCACCCCTCAAATCTTCAGGAATTTCCCAACCTGGAGCTGGCAACCCTATCCTTCCCAGCCAACCATTAACCTACCTTTATCTGCCCCTATTCCCTCCATTGTTCTCTATGGTGGGAAAAAAGTAACTTTTTTCTCACTATAGAGAACAATGGAGGGAATAGGGGCAACCTGTTTGGGGGCCCATAGAATTGGACCCCCTGGTCCAATGTTCATGAAACGTGGTGGGTATCTTGGGGAGAGGCTCCATCAGCTATCCTGTGAGTTTGGAGCCTCTCCCTCAAACCCCCTCCCCTCCAGCCCCCAGAATATACCCTATGTTTTCACCATTGACTTCAATGGCCCATAGGATATAATGGGGCCAAATTGCTGCCGAATTTCTTTCATTCCCTCCTTTCCTTCTCTCTTTTTCCTCTTTCCCTCCTTCTTCTCTTCTCTTTTTCTTTCTTTCCCACCTTCTTCTCTTCTCTTTTTCCTCCCTTCCGTTTCCCTCCCCTTTCCTTCTCTTTCTTTCCCTCTTCCTTCTTTCCTTCTCTCTACTCTCTCTCTTTCCTTCCCTCTTTCCTCCTTCGGTGGCCCAACTCCAGTGAGAAGGAGTTTAAACTTTAAACCCCTTCTCTCTTAGCTCCCCCACCCAGACCAGCTGGGGAAGGGAAGGGGAGGCTTTTGAAGATGCCTCCCCCTTTTGCTTCCCCTTCTGACATCACTTCCGGTGATGTCAGGGAGTGTGGCATATGCTAATAGCCTAATAGCTCATTAGCATACCATATGCTAATGAGCTCCTGCAGCTTTTTTTCTATGAAAAGACCCCTGCAAAACACTATGTCTTGCCTTTATCTGTTTTAGTTTTTTTCCCCTGTCAATTCAGCCTGAAAGTTATAAATGAGTTAATGTGAACTTATTACTGTTATTAAAATTCTCTCCTTTGGTTAGTGAGGATGGGGTTATGCTCAGCTTTTATTATGCACTACAACTCTTCTAAACCTTTCCCCATCTGCAGCATTGGTGGTTTGCTGAACTCTGCAAATATTTCTTCTTTGGTAATGAATAATTATTTTTCATTGACTTCCTAGAGCGAATATTCCCATGTGTTTGCTTCCCCCCTCCTGTTCTACCAAACTTTTTCTGCACAAACAGTAGACTGCATTGTTGCTAGCCTTTTTGATCAAGTGATAAAAATTCCCACACCAGTGATTCTTTCAATTTGCCATGGCAATGGTGTGTCAAGATTTAATCTGCCTGTAGTTTCCTTGCCACCCATTTTTCTAGAACTTGACACTGGGTACTCGTCGTTTTTCTCTCACTGGCTGCAAAAGGCCTGCCAAATCTCATTCATTTGGAGATACTTGTTTGGTTTGATTTTAAAATTGCTTTTAAATGAAATAACTCTACTCTTGTGAAGAGTAATTTGCATGCCATATCTCAATGAGACATTCAAACTGGTACTTCTAATTTTTTGAAATTTCACACACTTAAATTGTCATAGTTTTAAATCCTCGTTCTTGCCTCCATGGATTTGCAATTCTTCCTAGTTAAAAAAAAATCACCCTCATCAGTCTCTGTTTTCCCTTTCCAATACTCTGCTTGATATTTTCAAATGAACAAAACTACAGTAACATTGTGTGAAACACTTTTGTGTTTCTATTGGTGTGCACAGGACCGTTAATTTTTTTGCAAATACTGACATTGGAATGAAGTCTATTTTTACTTAATTTTTAAAATATTTTTACTTAAAATATCTGAAATACAGAATAACTCGTTTAATACATCTCAATCCTTTGGGCCTCAGAACATCTCACTATTCTTTTAAAACTACCAGACTGATGTATTTGTTATGCTAGACAGGGTTCATTAACGCTTTGATAAATTGGCAGTCCCCAGAGAAGCTGTCAATCAGTGCCAACAATAAGTAAGTTCTTCATAAGAAACTGGGAAGATAAACACATCCTTGTGATTTTGACACCATACTTGTACAAGAAGGGACCCACAACAAAATGTTGCATAATGTGTTGTGGCTTGGTTTAACTTGTAATTGTGGTGTAGGTTTTGTGTACTATCAGTCTCCCCTCCAGTATTATTCCTTCTCTGTTTGTCTGTCCCCTCAGCCTTGCTCCAGAGCCTCACTCCTGTCGGGCAGTGAAAAACCTGCAGCCTTGCTGCCACTCCCCAAAAGTGTTGTTCAGTGACAGCGACTAAATGTATATACTCCTTGTCATGAGATAGAGTGGGGACCAAGGTGAGGTATAAGCAAGTTCTTAAAGTAGTGTGAAGAAGTCCTTCCTTTTGAAGCCATCTAAGAAACTGGCCTCTATTGCCAAACTTGTTGCAATTCTATAAATTCATTTTATGTTATGCTAGGGTGTTTTTTTTGGCAGAGTGGGGATTTAAATGTGGATCTCCAGATCCTAATTTCATTCTTCAGCCATTAGTGATGGTAAGTATTTTCAAGTCACAGGCAACTTATGACAACCCTGTGGGTTTCCTGGGCAAGAGACTTACAGGGCTGGTCCATCACATAGCAACCCTTGATTTCCTTGGTGGACTCCCACCCAAGTACTAACAAAGGCAGACCCTGTTTAGCTCCTGTGATCCAGAAGACTTACAGCTGTTTAAAGGCAGAGCTATCTCAACAGGTAGGGAGGTGGGGAGAGCAGCAAGATTGGGGGGAGAGGATGCCAAAGTTGGGGGTAGGTGGGAAGAGAGCAAGGGTGGAGGGGTGAATGCCAAGGATGGGTGGATAGTGGAGGGTAGATTGACAGAGAAGGGGAGGGGAGAGGGGAAGATTGTTAGAGGAGAAAGAGGGAAGGATGCAAAGAGGGAGGAGGGATGCACTCTCTCTGCAAGTTTATTGTGGGTCCCCACTAGGGAAGAGAGGAGGAGGAAGGTTGGAAGAGGATTCAGTGGCCCAGGAGGAAGTGCCAACTTCTGAAGGAGCCACAGGAGGAGGACACCACTATGTTGGAAACTGTAAGCTCCCATAGGGGGTGTTGGGGTGCCCTGTTAGGGTTGCCGACCCCCCCAGTTTGGCAGGGGTCCCCCACTTTGGGGGGGGGTTTCTATCCATCACTGGCCAGATCGATCTCGAGCGGAGATCGAGCGTGCCAAGAAACACCAGCTTCCTGCACTTAAACCAGCAGTGCAGGAACCTGGCATTTCCCCGTGAGCCTGATCTCCACTCAAGATTGAGCATGCGGGGAAGGCTACCTGTACTTAAACTGAGCTGGCATTCAGGTGGGTGGGGAAACGCCAACTCTCTGCACTTAAAGGACTCCCTTTAAGTGCAAGGAGCCAGCATTTCTCCGCGTGTGGCTGGGGGGGCAGACGTTCCCCAATGTGATGTCATCGCGTCAGAGATGCCCCACCCCCTCCAGGAATGCCCCCAAAGTCCCCTGCTGGGAGTGAAGATGGACTTGGCAACCCTATGCCCTGTGCTTCAGACCAACACAGGTACCCACCTGAATTTAACTTTAGAAATATAATTTGAAATCTAACTAGTTCCAGCTCTCTCTTCCCATCCCATCCCATCCCATCCCATCCCATCCCATCCCATCCCATCCCATCCCATCCCCTCCTCTCCTGCTACCATCTCCTTAAACAGAAAAAAAGAAAGCAGGAGAGCAGGGGCAGATTGGGCAACTGAAATTACTCTGGAAATAATTTTCAGAGTGGCCCAATCCATGCAGTGCAAATGTACAAAAAATAATATATAATTGGATAATACAATTGTGAGTGCTACAATATCATTTAAAAACAGCAATCTGATGGTTAAGCATGTAAGTACCTAATCCCAAATAAAGACAAAAGTCAATTCATATAAATACAGGTTAAAAGGTACATAATATCTCCACATGCAAAAATCAATACCAGATACGTTTCGGCAATAAGCCTTTCTCAGTGGCATAATTCAAACTGAGCACTCCATTAATTAAACAAAGATATACATAAAACAGAATGGACCTGAAATGAAGTGCGGGGAGAAAAATAATTATATATATATGTGTGTGTGTGTGTTAAGAAGCATAATAATTTAAATATCTTGAAATAAATTGAACTGGGATAACTACCTTGCTCACAGAGATGATCACCTATGGAGTAAGTGGTGTCAAATATTCTTGAGATACAACATAGGCAGCTCATCAAGATGTAAAATATTTCATTTACCCGTGGATCTAAAATACACATAAAACATGTAACTAAACAACTGCAGATTAAAAAATACAACTAAAAAGCACCATGCTATTATTTGTTCCTACATAAACCATATAACTGAACGTAACTTACCCCATATTTGAAGTACAATTTTTAATGTCATAGATGCAACATAAGCCTTCTATCTATTCCACGTATCTTGACAAGTGGGTTCTCACATATCATGCTGTCATTGTGCTATTAAGCTTAACCCACTTGTCAAGACATGTGGAATAGATAGAAAGCTTATGCTGCATCTATGACATTAAAAATTGTACTTCGAATATGTGGTAAATTACATTCAGTTATACAGTCTATGTAGGAGCAAATAATAACATGAAGTTTTTGGCTTGTATTAATTAGTTTTATTGTCAAATGTTTACATAGTTCCAAACAGTAAATTGGAGATACCATTGCAATTTTGAAGAAGAGATATCGAAACATACTGATAATCTGGAAGTAAAATTAAGTATTTGGGAGTATACCTTGACAAACATATAGAGAGGTTACAGAAAATCAATTATAGTAAGACTTGGTCAAAGATAATAAAGAAAATGAAGGAATGGAAGAATAAACATCTGAGCATTTTGGGGAAAATTAGAGCAGCAAAAATGTTTCTAATACCAAAGATGCTATACTTATTCCAGGTGCTTCCAATAGAAATTGATCAGAAAGTTATAGGGAAATGGGATGAAAGTATTAAAAGCTGGGTGTTTGGTAGGAAAAAAGCAAGAATATCAAAAAAAATTGGTATATATGCCCCAAGATGATTTAGGATGGGGGCTACCATACTTACAAGCTTATTATGACGCATTCCAGTTGAAGGCATTAATGGAGTTAGAATGGAGGACGGAGGATAAATGGGTAAGATTTGAATCAGCAATCAATAAGGGGGTAGGCAGCAATGGAATCTACACTAGAGATTTGCAAAAGGAGATAGGAAAAGCAACAGGCCCAAGGAAAACAGCTTTGACGGTTTGGAAGAGGTGGAGGTCGACTTTGCTGCCTCAGACTTCAAAGTGGACCCCACTTAAATATATTTGGGAGAAGGAGATGAATCCAAAATTTTGGGAAGCCCTTAAGGAGGAAGGCATAATTAGAGTTAAGGATATGTACAATTCACAAGGGAATTTCCTACCACTTCAGGAGCTGAGCCAAAAAATGAGGAAAAGTTATTGGCTACACTTAAGGGGACTATCCCATTTAATTAAACAAGATAAGTATATAGAAGCCATAAAAAGGGAAGACAACAACTTAGAAAATGTATTATATGTGGATGAAATAAGGAAAGGATTGGCAGGAAAAATTTACCTTGAATTGGTGAAAGATAAGGAGTTTATACTAAGAACCTTAAAAAACAAATGGAATAAAGAAAAACAAATAACTTCTGACGATGTCAATAAATTAATGGTGAATTTGAAGAAAATCAAATTAGAAAAGTACAGAGAGCTTGAAAAGAAGATAATTTTGAAGTGGTATAGAACCCCTGCCCAACTGGCATATATGATTAAAGGTATGAAACCTAACTGCTGGCACTGCAATGCAAAAGAAGGGTGGTACTCTCACCTATGGTGGGAATGCCCAAAGGTTATAGATTTTTGGGAAAAGGTACAGGGGAAGATAGTAGGGCTATGTAAGGTGGATCTTAAAATAGATGGGGATTTATTATTTATGGGCGTACTGGGAAACAATAACATCGAGAGACAAAATCAGGATATTTTCAAAGCAATGTTATTAGCTGCGCATGCTGTGATTGCATATGGTTGGAAGGAGAAAAAATGGTCTTTAGATAGATGGAACGAGTATCTATATGAATATATTCAGTCGGATATATTGGAATGTATGAAACAAGATAAGGCATGGGATGGAAAGATGAAGGAGATAAAAAAGAAATGGTCTGTATACTTTCAATGGGTAAATAATGGAGAAGCCAATCTCGCTATACTCAAAAAAATGGAAAAAATGTGCTCATGGTTAAAAATTTAAATTTGTAGGTATATGATGGTCACCTTGCGGGGGGTGGGACAAAAAAGGGGGAAAATGTATCATAAGAGAACTGGAATTGTATTGTATTATAATGTAATAATAATTTATGATGCAAATAAAAAAGTAAAAAAAAAAAAAGAAATATACTGATAATCTGGAAGGCATGCCAAAACACTGGATTCTCCTGGAACACTTATCTTCTCCAGCAAGTTTAATGTTCAGACTGTGTTGAGAGCACTGATGCACTCTTTGATTTTCTAAATATTTTGGCTTATTTTGCTGTAAGCCTCCACTCATATGATAACTATTGTAAATGCTGATAGGAAGTATGTTGTGCTAATTATTGTAAATGTTACTTGGAAACATGTTTCATGTGAAATGAGTTTATTGACACAGCAATTTACAATATTTCATAGAGTTTTAATATATTGCATGATGGCTACATAATTATTTTTCTGCTTGGTGATTTTTCCTATTTTTTCAACTATTGTACACCAAAGGTCCCCTTTTTTCTGAATGAACAGGTTATGGCATATGTGCAGGCATGTTGTTTAAATGGGGCAAAATACCAGGGCCCAAATTCAGTTGTGGTGCAGCCTGCCAAACTATTTTTCATCTGTCACAGGAATGAGAAAGACATGCTTTCCAGGGAGATTTGATGAAGTTTTTTTAACTTTCCCCAGCTACAATTGAGTGGATTGAAAATTCAGGTATTAATATTTAGAGTGATGGTTCAACCTGTCTGTGTATTCATTGTATCAGCTTGGTTACATATTGTAATTTCCTGTGTGTAATTTTGCCTTTTGATAAATAAATAAATAAATAATAGCTCCATAGCATGCATTCTAATGGGAATCACAACTACTTTTCTTCCTTACTTTTTGTGTATGTAGCCATATATGCAGCCTGAGAATTCACTTCATGCATCTTGTGCAATAGATATGGGCCATGAAAACTGGAACTATGATATGAGTTATTTTTTGTGGTAGCCAAAGATTCCTTTTTGGTTTTGCCACAACAGACTACCATAGCTACACCTCTATAATCTGTTCTAAACCAGTGGATGGTCACCTCATGGTAGTTTCTTCAATGAGTTATTTAAGCAGCATGTGATATAAACTGAAACTAGGGCATCCACTGCTCCACATTTATAACTTCTAATTCAGATCACAATGCTTGTAAAGTGTGCATATGTGTGGGGTGGGGAATCACCCTTTCACTACTTTGATAGGTTCTTGGGAAATATTAACTGCTACTCTGCTATTAACTACTATTCTACTATAGTTTTAACCCTCCAGTCGGAGTAGGGATGAGAAGGAATGAGGCTGGAGGCAGGCAGCAAATGCAGGAGAATTAGATGGTGGAAGGATAAAGAAATGAATGCATACCAGGTTGGTCGATGGGCTTAGGAACATCTCATGATAGGCAAATGTTTTCCTCATCCTTGTAGTAAAAAAAAAAAAATAGTTTGCAACCATGGATATATTTGCCGGCTCTGTGTTGAGAAATTCCTGGAGATTTGAGGGGTGGAGCTTGGAGACGAAGGCATTGGGGGAGAGGAGGGTATAATACCACAGAGGTCACTTTCCAAAGCAGCCATTTTCTCCAGGGGGATTAATCTGTATAATCAGATCAGTTGTAATACCAGGAGATCTCCAGGACTAGGAGTGCATTGTATTATCTGGTAACTTGATCATGTTGCTTGATCATGTTGATCTTGCCATGCTGATCTATGCCACTGTAGCCTCAAGTCTTGATTATTGTAATGCATTGAACATGGGCCTGCTCTTGAAAACTATTCAGAAACTTCATCTGGTACAGAATGTAGCTGCTAGATTTTTGATCACTTTACTCTGGTATGATTATATTACAACTGAACTTCAGCAACTTCTCTGGTGACTTCTGCGCTTCTGGGCACAATTCAAGGTGCTAGTTATTACATTTAACAGAGCTGAGGCTCTGGGGTCTTGTCTTGCTGAAATCACAAATAAAGTTGAGCTGATCACTGGACTTTAGTCTGCTCATCCATGGAACCCGCTATTTAACATCTAGTTAACTGTCCTTCCCTTGCATCAAGGGTCATCAGGTGCCTCACTTTGGCAACCCTCTCCATCCAAAGTCAGCTGTTTCATAATCTATGTGCACTTGTTTTCAGTGGCAGCTCCCACACATTGGAACAAACTATCAGAAATGGTATGAAAAACTCCCACACTCTCTCCCCCATAAAAAGTGCACAGTGAAATATGTACCTTTGGTGGCAGTAGCTAATGAATGTCTTTGCTTGGCAGGTAGTGATGATATCTGTGACAGTTGCAGTTAACTTGATGCATACTATTTTATCTGTTTTAACTGTATGTTTATATTTTCTAAGCTGCCTTGGGCACTGTGGAATGGTGGGATATAAATATTTTAAATAAATAAATAAATCACGGGAACCTACTGAAACAGACTCACAAAGGTCCTTTCCCCACTACACCTTAACTCCTGGTTCCACCCCGAACTTACATTCCACACTACACTCGAGTTCACCCTTGTCTTGGGGTAATTTTTTTCCCCTCCCACATTACATTGCAGTCACCCTGGTTTTCCTCCACATTTGTCCCAGGATAAACAGATGCTGCTATAACCAGGGATAAATTCAAGGTGTTGTGTCGCGAGTTGAACTCTGATAAAACCAGGGATGAGATTCAAGTGCGGAAAGGATCAAAAAGGGGTAGTTTCTTCCCTCTCACCACCCAGTTCTCAGCTGATAGTATGATATATTTAATGTTCTTTAGATAACAGCTGTGAAAAAGAAGCATTTTGGAGGGATGATTAAATCATTCCCCTTGTACTTTCCCCAATACAAATTTTACACAGCTGTTATTAACTCCATTCCATATGCGCTCCAACACATATGGTCAAATGGAATTATACTTTTATATAAATTACAGTTGTAGAAAACAGTATTCAGTCTGGAGGGAAAAAAAATTATATCAAGTATTTGAGAAAAGGATTTCTATATTTGGGACATAAATCATACCTGGTGATACCCATTGTTGTTGAGTTACATCAGAGTCATGGAGTTAACAGTGAAAAGGACCTTGCTACTGTTGCCAGCTTGCTTTGCATCATACCTCTTAAGGCACTCAAGGCAGGATATGGACAGGTTAACATGAAATTATCAATAATGTGTACTTTTTACATTCAGGAAATAATTTTTTACTACTTTTCCCTCCCCAAGTATGAACTTTCCTGTTGCCTGTCTCCATGTAATCTGTAAAAAATCACTTATCCCAAATATTTCCAATATTCCCATATACCAGTTACACCTCTAAAACGTACCTTTCTGCAAAATGCTTTTGGCTTTCTATTGGTAACATTTGACTGTAACGCAAACACTTAATCCAGCTTCCATGCCAAAGTAATTTTATTCATGAATCTCAAAGGGGAAAAAATGACATTCACGTATTCTGACAAGCATTTGCCTTTTCCTTTCAAATATTTCTGAAGAAAGAAGTAAAGTTTAATTATAACAGATAACCAGAGGTGTTATTCACAGAATTTAATTATTTGATTAAGGGTTTTTTTTAAAAAAAATACACAACTAATCTCAGAGAAAGATACAAAGTGTGGTTAAATTGTAATTATAGAGGATATGAATTAAGATAAGATACAGGACATATTTTAAATACAAAATAATAAAGATTTCAGAAGAATAAAACTTGAATGACTTTTGTACCCTTGCATATAAAAGTGGGACAAAAGAGACTTATTAATTGGCATCAAACTGATAACCTTAAGGAAGCAACAGTTCTGTCCTCAGAAGTGTGTTTGATGAGAGCGGTCCTGAGAAAAGCTGTAGATCTGTAGCTCTGGAGATGCATTAAAGACACTACATAAGGATGTAACTAGACAAAATAGTGGAGATCCATAATTGAATTTCCTGATAATAATTCATCGTTATTTACAAGCAGAATCAGGGATTGGGTTCCCCATTTAGACTGGGGTAGGTTCATACCACTGGGACAGGTTTGTTTGTTTGTTTTTTAAACAATCTTTCCCCACTGTACCAGTTCTAGGTACAGCTTGACCCTCTCCCTGTTGTTATTAGTGCTGGTAACGTGCAAATGTTACTTGTATTTTTTTTTTCTGTGACAGCTAATAGCTGCTGAGGAGGTGGGGCTTTTTTAAGCCAATAATAATAATAATAATAATAATAATAATAATAATAATAGCACAGGAGAAAAGGTTGACCCACCCCAACTACAATCTAAATTCTTCCCCTGAGGCCACTTGTAAATAAAAGTAAAGAAGTTGGGGAACCCAATTAAAGATATCCCATATCTTTAATTGTATCCTTAAAAAAATGTGTGTACGTAACTGCCAAGAAACCTTAAAAGCCATTCCTCTACCCCCAAGACAGTATCACTCATATATAACTAGTCTTTATGGATTAACACACATAATCCAGCAAGAGTCACAAGCAGAGCACACAAATTAAAATTGAAAGAAGTCAGTCCACTAAGCTGTCTGTGGAACAGAAAGATTCCAAATATTGAAGTCATGCCATACTACATGAATAGAAAAATCCCTTCAGAACTTACTAGTGAGGCATAGAAGAAAGTTATTCCTCATTATGGCTTAGATCTTGCCAAACTCACGTTTGGGCAAGAGGGTTTCTGGCCACAGAGTGCAGCCCCAAATGCCTCCTGAAATGATGTCACTAGGAGACGGGGAACCCTCAGGAATGGCATGAAGGGGAACTGGAGGGCTGCCGTTAGAGGAGGGAATTGACAAAATCCCCCCCCCCCTGCACTTGCAGCATTGTTATGAGATCAACTCACCTGTGGAGTTAAGGATGAGGCCATCCAGTAGTCCCTCTTCTCTGAACAGAATCTGACTTTTGCCAAAGCACAGCAACAAGCATTAGCAGCTGAAGGTGTTTCATGTAATGTCAGAGAAATTTGTAACAAACATCCCACTGATGCCCACATTCTCCAACAAAGCCAGGAATCAAATGAAGTGCAAATGCAGAGGTTCACATCTACATCAGTGGATGTCTTGGGGTGGCCTAGCCACACCTGGACTCATCCCGCCCACCATGCTGGCCTTGCCCTGCTGAGAGGTGAAACATACCAGCCCTTGTACAAGCTGCATGCAATATGCTCCACTGCTGTTCAGACCCAACTCACCCCAGCTGAAGACTAAAGGCAAAACGGGCACAGTGGCAAGGAGAAGACCAGCAGCGGATGCAGTGTCATGGACTCCCCACCGTTCAGCTGTTTTTCAGGCTTTTTGCAAACCCCATTTAAAGGCTCTGTAATCCCTTTCAATGGGGTTTGCAGGGCCACAAACCACAAACTGGTTCAGTTCACAAACAAACCTCTGTCTGAGCCTGGGCCAAGTCCCCCCCACTGGGATTGACCCCAAGGGAGCACCTGCAATGGTGGGGTGATCCTTGGTGCGTCGGAGCAGCCCAGCACAGTTCCCAATTTGCTCAAGTCTAATGCACCTGAGTCCTTGCTGCTGTAACCCAGCCAACCTTGCAACATTGGCGACTTGCCTCATGGGGCCCAATGGTGCCAGCCCCAGTGTGGGGAAAGGGGCTGGCAGCTGAAGGACCAGAGGAGAGAGCCAGGCTTGCTGGCAGCTGGAAGAACGCGGGGTTGTGCCCAGTCATGCCTACAAGGGACCCTCCAGACAATGGGGAGGAGAGAAGAGCATACCTGGGCTGGCAAGGATGACCGGGGTGGTGGCAAGGATCAGTGAGAGACCCATGCTGCAGGAGCAACCCCCAAGCTCAGCTGAGCCACAACAATCCAATGGAGTCAGGAGAGGGGGCGGTGACAATGCCAGAAGAAGTTCAGCATCCCTAGCCAATGGGATACCCAGGGGGCATTGAAAGACAGGGAGAGGGGCCAATGGGAGAAAGGAAAAGGTTGGTGAAGGAAGGGTGGGAAGATAAAAGGGGGAAACACACTGAAGATGGGGAGGAAGAGAAGCTGAAGGCTGAAAAGGGCTGGAGAGAGAGGGAAGCAGCAGCAGCAGCAGCAGCAGCAGCAGCAGCAGCAGCAGCAGCAGCAGCAGCAGCAGCAGCTGGGGAAGGCTGGTGGAGGTGAATTATCCCCACGGTTCCCATTCTGAGGCTTCAGCCAAAAAAACCCAGACTCCCTTGATCCTTAAGACAGTGGGGGAAGGAGGCTCAGGGGAGGTCAAGGCCCAGCATGACAACTTCCTGGTTTGGTTTGTGGTTTGATTCATGGTTCACCATGAACCATGAACTGAACCACATTTTACCCATCCCTAGCAATGACCTCAACTGAAAGGAGCTATGCTCAGATTGATAAAGAGACACTGGCTATTGTGACAGGAGTTTTAAAAAATCAAAATTATGTATATGGTCATTCTTTTGAAATCTGAACAGCCCACAAGCCACTTCTTGGAATTTTCACCAAAGACAAAACAATGCCTCCCATTTTATCTTCCTGTATACAACACTGGACTATTAAGCTGAATGCTTATGATTACACTATCACTTACCAGGCAGGGAAAGAAACTGCAGATGTGACTGCCTTAAGTCCTCTGCCTCTGCAGATACCTGACTGTGCCATTCCTCCAGCAATGGAGGTCCTTATGCTGGAATCCACGCCAGAACCCCCTCTTCAGGCTGCAAAACGACAACAAAAGATCCCATCATGACACATGTCCTCAACTGGGTTGGCCCACAGAAAAACTGGCTGAAGTATTCAGGCCATTTTCATCCTGTCAGTATGAACTGTCAGCTCATAAGGGTTGTCTATTATGGGGAAACAGGGTGGTCATCCCAGAATCAGAAGGCTGAGTCATAGTAAGAACTCCACATGCAGCACACCCAGGTATGGTGCGAATGAAGGCACTGGCCAGAAGTTATGTGCAGTGGCCTGGACTAGATGCTGATATTGTTGTTTGCTCTGCTACACAAAACTTTCCAGCTCTAATGAACACTTATATCTGTAGGCAACATTGGCACACCTCATTTTTACCTGGAGGGAATCTTGCTGATTGGCTGGTTCCTGAAGAGCTACATCATACGTATCACTCAGAGACAGTTTTGTGCAGTGGTTAGGAGTGCAGACTCTAATCTGGGAGAACCAGGTTTGATTCCTCACTCCTCCACATGCAGCTGCTGGTGTGAGCTTGGGTCAGTTAGAAGTTCTTTCAGAGCTGTTCTCTTAAGACCAGATCTTGAAAGAGCTCTCTCAGCCCCACCTACCTCACTGGGGGTCTGTTGTGGGGAGGGGAAGGGAAAGGATAATGTAAGCCACTCTGACTCCTTTGGGTAGTGAAGGGCAGGGTATAAATCCAATCTCTTCTTCTCTTTGCTCTCATATGATCAGTGGATAGTGAATCCCTGACTTCAGGACCAGCAGTTTCTATTTCTATCATGGACGTGGAGCAGGAATAATTAGTTTTAATACTCAGGGATGTGGCTTAGGTATCCTGGGGTTGTCATCAAGTCCCACAACCTGTTCTTAGCATGCTGGATGTTGTGAATCACCTTCCAGGTCTCTTCCAACCTCCAGCTGCCTGACTTCTCCTATAACATTATACAAAATCCTGTAACATTTTTAACACCCTATCAAGATGTTTTGTAATCATTTGCAGAACTGGCTGTTTGCAGTCAATAGATGGGAAAGCTGAGAAAAATGGGGAAACTGAGAATGAGGAGAGCAGGAAAGCGATTCAATAGCTGTTTCCTAGAATGACCGGGAGCCAAGGAAAAGCTCAGCTGGAACAGAGACGAGGTTTTACAGTTCTGGATGTAGGACAAAGTCCTGCCTAGCTGTGCTCACCAAGACATGACAAAGCTTCCCCTTAGCAAGTATTAGGATGCTTAGATACTGTCTCTGACTTTGTCAAATCCATGCCAGTGAAGCCGAATAAAAAAACCATTAACTCTATTCCATTTCATGCCTTGGCAAATGTGTGACGATTATACTTCTGTCCTTATGTAAGCACTAAAAAAAGATGTTTTAAAAACCTGATTAAGATTTCTGATCAGCAGCATAGATCCTGCCACTTTCTGTTCTGTCGTACAGTATTTGCTGAAAATATTCTTGCGTTCCTGTCTGCAGTTCAGAAATCATTTTACTTATACAGTGAGGTTCCTCACAGGTAAGGATATATCCAAAGCAAAGCACACACACCCTTCTCTGACATGGCAAATCTGAACAAAACTTCAGCTTTCATTCCTGTTCCATCTGAAAGCTGTATGCCGTTGCCCTGTTAATTTTCCTTCCAGAGCATGAACATGCATCAAAAAGAAATATCTAGGCTGAATACAATTTAAAAATTGGTTTAAATGTCTGATTAAAACCGGTGTGTGGATAAACACCTCAGATGTGCTATATCCTTTATTAGACTGTCCTTTAATTAAGGATTTAATGCCCTGCAATTATCCTGTTTCTCTATCTCTTTCTCTCAGCTTAAATACTTGTTTCGCTACCCATAAAAACCTTCCTGAGCTCCTATTCTTCCCTCATAGCACATCACAGGGGATGCTTCCTTGACAACAAAGACAAAAAAGGATGATCAAGGCTCCATCTTTTATTCCAGAAGGATGCACAAGTGGAATGGTCGGTTTGCATCATTTTAATTCAAGTCACAAATGAGCTCTGCTGTTACTCTACATTTCGGAAGAAATTTGTTCCTTTTTTGTTAATGGGAATGTGCAGGCTTTTTCACTTACAGTTTCAGGAAGCTTTTTCTAAGCTTAAAAAATGACCAACAATGTGCACCAATGGCAATCGGTTGTGTGACAATCCATGTTCCCAGGTGCACTAGCTATTTTTGTTGGGTCCAATCCATGTGTGAATCTTTTAATATCTGCAGATTTAAGGGCACAGACATGCACTTCGTAGGGTTTCCAGATGCAAAGGAGGGAAGTGTCCCTGTATCTTGGACAGATTATTTATTTATTTATCCTGCTACCTGCTAAGGAGCTCAGGATGGCATACCATGTTCTGTGATCTCCATTTTATCCTCACAACAACAGCTCTGTGAGGTAAGTTTGGGCTGAGATATAATGACTGGATCAGGGTCACCGAATAAGCTTCATGGCATCGGGTGGGTGGGTTTGAACCTGGGTCTCTTAGAATCAAGTCTGGCCTGTAACCACCATACCATACTGGCTCTCAATGGGATAATAAAGGATGTATAATAAAAAGCTCTGTTTTCTGGTGCTTGGTAAACCAGAATGCATCACCAAGAGTGCAATCTCCTCTCCTCCTAGTCATCATACCCCTGTGTCCTTGGGTGCATACATCCCTTTCTTTTACCTCTCCAGCTGGGCAATTTGAGGCCTCCAAGCATTGCTGGGCTTTTGACAGCTGGCACAGGCCTGAACCCAGACTGAAATGGGTCAAAGACAGATGCACGATCCAGGAACTCCTAAAGTGACTGTGCTATGACACACTCTATTATCTTCCCCATAAAGGTTACTTGGAGACTAGTCTATAATTGGCCAGTTCATCCCTAGCCAATGTGTTGTTGTTGTTTTTAAGCAGGTGTCTAATAACTGCCCTGTTTAAAGGTATAGGGAGAGCCCCGTCAGTGAGGAATTAATAATTCCCACTAATGGCTCCAATACCTTTTTCTCAACATGATTTTAAAAGCCAAGATGGGCATGGCTCAAGAGCACAAGTGGTGGCCCTCATACTTCAAATAAATATTAATGTAATCCACGTGATTGTATTTAGTTTGATTTATAAGCCACCCTATCCCCTACTATTCATTTTAAGTTGTACCACTTTATAACAAAAAATACTATGGGCAATATACAACATACAATATAACACTTCGGTTTCCACTTGTCTCATATGAGGAGATTCAAGGCCATGCCCCAAATCAATGGGGATCGAAAGTGTTTAAATTTGCCTGTATTATGCTGTACATACTTACATCCTTTTATATCTATGTTAAAGACACTGAAATAACCATTAACAGAATTGTCTCTTGACCTTCAGCCCCAAATCCAGATATTTCACCTTGTCTGGAATAAGTCTTTATTTTCCCTTTGGAGAAAGAGAGCATAGTTATGAGGGGGCTTTCCCTAGATCTTTGAACAGGGCAGTTATTAGACATCTGCTTTAAAAACCTTTTCCTGTGTATGATTTTTCAGTGTCAAAGATGTCTAGAATCTTTCTTTTTGCCTTTATTCCAAATTTATTACAATGCAAACATATTCATCTCAATTACCCAGATTATTCCTGGAGCCTGGTGACTAAGCATATTTCCTTTCAGAATTTCCTGTCCTCATTCTCTTATCTCAGAAAAATGCAGGAAACACCAATCAAACAAACAGCCATTACTTTTTATTTTTGTTGACAAGTGGCAGTGTTGGGAGGAGAGGTAGAAGGTGGGGGAAAGAGGTTGCCAAACTCTAGCACAATTCAGAAATACAGAAGGTTGCTTTTATTGCAAAATGCTTGTGGTCTTCTTTAGACTGTTGCTAGGAAACCTGCAAAAGAATTAATCAAGGAGACATAAATGCTGCAAAATCAGGCACTACATTGCAGACTGAATTGCACAAGGAGAGAAGAAACATGGCTCCCATTTCAAGCTAACAGACATGGGAAAGGCAGAGACAAAAGAACAGAGAGTCATCTTGTAGAAGGCAAATGTTGCAAGTTATACTCGATTCTATATTCTTTTAAAGTAATGCTGCCCAAATACTTTGCCACCAAGCAAGTCAGCTATTAACAGTGTGATCCTCTGAAGTTATTCCAATCTAAGCACATTGATGGCAATGAACTAAGAAGGGAGTAACATTGTGGAGGACTGTATTGCTACAGTATCATTCTAAGCAGAGTTACACCTGCTAAGACTGTTGACTTCAATGGACTCACAAGGGTGTAACTCTGCTTGCTGCCCCAGCACCAAGGAGAGTGGTGAGGCAGGGGCCAAAGGCAAAGAGGCCCTCCATATCAGAACATGTTGATCCCATTTATACCTCAGTTGAAATAATACACCCACACTCAAAGTTTCAGAGAAATGTGGAATAAAATTGGCCACAACTTTATTGGTTACAGCAGTAGTCTGCTTTGGCACAGCATGGGGTATCTGTTCCAATTCATCGACTGACCCACCATCGACTGTCCACACCCTGGGCAGAGCTCTTCATGGAAGCAATGAGTCAGCTTTGTGATACCTTGCATCCACTTCAGCTCAGCTCAGATACCTAGATTCTTGGACCCTCTGGCTTTGGACTACATTTCTGGTTAGTGATTTTGGACTTGGCTCTGTGTTCCTGGATCCTGACTCCAGCTTGGCTTTGGACTTGGCTCTGTGTTCCTGGCTCCCGACCTTGGCCTATTTTTGGACTCCCTCTGACCAGTACCCCAGCCTGTAACACCGAGGTGGTCTCCTCTGCCACCTGAGCATGAGGGTAATCCCTGGCCATGCCCCCAGGCTGGGTGTACCACTTGACCCTCACATCAAAATCCCTTACGAGGATCCCTAACTCAGGAATATAGGCACACAGACCAGCTTTCATGATAATGGAACCGGCCCCATGCTGATACCGCCCCAAGAGCTGGGCCTCCTGCCAATGGTCCTACAGCTGTAGCCAAATGCATAGGGCCTCCCTAATGCCTTATAGCCCCAACATCCATACACTAGACAGATAAGTGAACCCCATTGGTACAAAACAGGGCATCCAGGCATAGTGAAGTTCCCAAGGCCTCCATGTTCCATAGCCAGTCAGTCAGCTAGCCCAGCTGCAGCCCAGCTGAATAAAGGACTGTCGTGGTCAGGAGCTACACCGGTAGCATCCTCTTATCTGCCTCAGTCTGGAGTACTGACTCACAGCCTGTGCAGTCCCCCAGGCTGCCCCATCATTTTGCTCATGTCTCTGGGATTTGGAGCACCCATTCCAGGCCACACAGTGAGTGTATTGCCATACCAGATTCAGAGTTTCCCCAGAACAGTGCACCTGAGGCATGCCATGCCTGTTCTATGCCAAGGTCAGCTGCCCAGCTGTCACACCAGTGCGCCTCATGTCCAGGATTTCAGGCTGAAGTCACCCCCTCAATGACTGCCATTCCACACCAACATCCATTATCTCCTTAGAACTTCACATCAAGTTATGCAGCCTCCCTGAAGCTCTGCTCCAACTTCCTGGAACTGAGTAAGGCCTTGTTAACAGCTACCAAGGTGTCATGCCAGCAAACCTGGGACTCAAGGTACCTGTTCCAAATCCAGGACATCACCAGATGGACACCATCCCAACCTTCACTGCTGCCCTGGAATTGAAGCCTGCGCTAAGCATGGACCTTACCACGCCAAAGTACCCAGCTTCAGATGAGCCCTGTGCACCTGCTGGTCAGTTTTAAACCTCCAGAGGACCATAAATGCCTCCTAAAAACAAGCACCAAGGTAAATGCTGCCTCAAATAGTGTGGCCCCTGTACTGGGACTAGCCTAGGCTCAAGCGTTTGTGTTCTAGTCATGACAGGGCATTGAATGTCAAGGGTCCAACCCCAGTCAGGTGCTCAAGGGGAGAGTCTCCACCACCCTTCCCCCACCCTGTGAGCCAGGAAGCAGTTGCCCAGGTTGGCAGAGCCTTGTGCCAGAGGAAAACGCAGGCAAAGCCCTCCTACACAATGCAGGCATCCAGATCCTCTGTGTCTGTGGAGAAGGCCAGGAAGGCTGCTGATGCTGAACGCCTTGGGAAATGGGTCTGGATAGTGGTTATCCCACTATGCAAGGCTGCAAAACCTCTCCTCCTGATGGTGAAACCAAGCCTCTGGATGCTGTTATTGATGCCGGCCACCTGGTGAGCTGAAAATGTCACGTTAGTGAACAAACACCTGAGGCTTCTGCAATCCACACCAAACCTGTAGCTACCCATTGCATCATAGTCTATCTATATGCTGGTAGCCAAGTCAAGTGGTTGCTGGCCTTGTTGATCCCACTAGAGGTCCCGGATGCCCTACTATTGGTGTTGACCCCTTCAGTGTAACTTAGAGCTTGCCAGCACCTGGGTAACCAGGGCATGCAGTGCCAGCAGCTTGTCCTCCCGATTGGACCACCATCAACAAGATGCAACTGAATGCCCAAATAAGTTATTGTGTTCACCCTTGGAATTCTTATGAGCCAGTGGGGACCCCTGGGTCCCCCAGTGCAATTGGTCCTGGCATTAGATGACTTATGCTAGAAAGGCACTTGCTGCTGGCCCTTCCCCTCTGCCTGGCGAGGATTGCCTCTCTGCCCCTCCCGCCCCCCTCCCCGTGGTGTGGCAAATAGGGCCCCAGGTGATTCAGGGCCCCGGCTTAGGGTGGTACTGATAGTGTAGTTCAGTATTGCCAGTGAAACAAAAACAGTTTCAGAATTTACTGAAGCACTCAGAACTCATAGTGATGAGATTCCCAGGCTCCATAGCTTTAAATTAAATGTATTTATTAAAGTATTTATTAAGGTACCTATGCCTCACCTTTCCTCTGAAGGCCATAGAAGTAGATTGGAAATGCAAAGCTACTTTGAAATATGAAAGAAAGTCATGGAGTTTGGGATGTGTGACTCTCCCATTCTGCTGTCATGTAGGCAACGGCCCCTGAGCTTCAGAAAGCAGGCCTCCTCCCTGCTAATGTGAAAGCAGGAAAACAAATTATATCAATGAATTAGTACTTCTGTATCTCAAAGCAGCCAATAAAGCCAGACAAGAAACCAAAAAATGTTAAGGTAACACTGCATATTGTGTCCCCCCCAGTATGCATTACTAAACAGACACAAGGTAATGTGAGTTGGCAGTGCCCATGTGTCTCTCTGTAATGTGTCGTTTCGACCACAGTCCCAGTGGTTTCAAAGTTTGAGTGACCTTGTAGCAGCTGAGGCAATAATCCCTATGTTCTATGAGTTCACTACATGGGCTGGTCAAATCATGGATTTTGGATCACTTACAGTTCCTACTAAAATACCCGAGAAAGGAGTCAGCTGTTCTTAACTTCTGATTTCACAGATGATTCAGACATGCAGCCTCATATGTGGCATAGTGCTCTATGTGCCTCCTGTGACTTTGGGGCCATGACATAACGAATATCCTAGGCTCAGTTCTTTGCATCTCCAGGATCTTGTGTTGCAAGAGCAGGGATTAACCCTTTCTTCCTGTGACAATGGAAGAGCCACTGCCAATCAGATCTGAGAGTATTAGACTAGACGGTCTGGTGGTCCAGTCTGGCATGAACCAGCTTCATTTGTTGGATCAATGGTATGTTTGGAAGGGACATGAAACAGCAACTTTGTTGAAACTAAACAATTATGGTCTGGTTAGTGGCTGCTGGGAGATCTCTTGGGAACCCAGTCTACACACTCCCTGAACTCTGTGGTGGGAAAAGGGGGCAGGCTAAAAATGTAATTAATATGTTCATCTCTGAAAACTTGCTTGATAGAGCTTCCACATCAAATCTGCTTTCCTGCAGAAAGCTTACCTGTCAGGAGGAAGCTAAGCTAGAATCTTTTTTTATATGGCATGAGCACACACTGTCAATACATTTATATAAAAACCATGCTGAGTATCTGAAAGAATGAAGGATTAAATATTAAGAACAAAATCTTAGAGGTGGTATTAGACCATGAAAATAGGGAAGGTATGGATCAGTTGTGAATCAGAAGCCACCCAACTGCCCGTAGATATAAAGAATAAGGATGCAGAACTGTTCTGGAGATTAGCAATGGGGCACAGCTGGAGACAGAACAGCAACAAACTGATTTGGCAGTTCCTGTGTTCCTCACTGCCAGAATGTGTGCACATTTCTGTCACAAAAGCTGCTCTAAATCCAACCTTCCCTGCCTGATAGTGGGAGAGGATCCTCACATTGAGTCCTCCAGCCTCGTAAGAGTTGTCTCAACATTCACCAATTTAATGGATATACTCCCTTTTTGGAATACTGAATTCCATGCTGAGCAGCACCTGAGAACTTTGTTTGGCAACAGAATTAAGTCTTCTAAGTTGAAATCAGTGGAGATCTTGTATCAGGTGGGCCCTCCTGTTAAACAATCACCCTAATAAGGTCTCAGATTTCCCCTCCAACCTCCCTATGCATTTTCTGTTCCCTATCTAATAACAGGGTAGCCTTTAGGCAGTGTGTTACTGGGCAATTCTGCATCTAGCATTTGCTCCACATTTTCTCAACTGGGAGGGAAAAGTGCAGCTCAAAACTGCATCCACATACCTTGGGGCAATGCAGTACTGGCTGCAGAGTCACCCCTGAACTGCCATAAAATGGCCATAAATCTATGCAGAAGGTACAATTAAATCTGATGATCAAAGAACTCGAAAGTGGCATGGCGTGTGGATGCTGCCATAAATCATGATAATCAAAGGGAGTGAAACCATCATGCAATGCAATTTCTGTTCCAGCATGGGTTTTGTAAAACAAAGGAGGGAAAAGCCAATGCAGAATCAGATACTTTTTATGTGGTAAATAAACTTTTGTTATAATGCTGTTGTCCCACCTTATTATTGTTTGATACTTTGTCGGCTAACACCCTGTTATGTCTGCTGACTGCCACTAGGTGACAGCGACCTTACCTGAGCTTGGAACTCAAGAGACAATAGGGACTAGGATCGTGAAACCTCAAGCGGTCACCAATAGGAACCTTGGTGGGAAGTTTAAACCCACCAATGAGACCTGGGGGTGGTCCATGGGGACTGTATATAGTTGGCCATTGGCCGGTATTGGGTTGTTCTGTAGTGTATGAGTAAACCATGTGCTGATCATCATGCTGTTTCCAGACAATGTGTTGAACCCACTACACAACAATGATGATGAAGGTAGGATCCTGCTGAGCTGGCTGGGCCATGGAGGCATCAGAGGAAGACCGGTACCTGAGGACGATCGCGGCTCCAGACGATGAATCCAGAAGAAGATCAAGCGACCTCCGTGCCTTCTTTGCCTCCTGCTTCACCTCCTCCTCCACCTCCACGCAGCACAATGGCAGTTGCTCTGGGAGCAAGACTTGTCCCTCCATTCAACCCAGCCCATCTGCATCACTGGGAATCCTGGGTCGAGGGATTCAAGTCCATCCTAATCTTCTACGAGGTCACCTCCAACGAACATAAGAAAGGTCTCCTCATCAGCTCCTGTGGCCCTGCCACAGTGCAGCTGGCCCTTAACCTGCTCTCCCCCACAAAGCTGGCTGATGCTTCATTCAAGGATATAATCGAGAAGCTCCAGGACCACTTCGTCCCACGGCTGTTGGAGATGGCATGCCACATGGCCTTCTACGCCCGCCAGCAAAAACCCAGTGAGATGTTTCACTGCTTTTACTGTGATACAGAGTTTACTAGAGTCCCTTATACTTTCTTTTGAACTTGTTACTGGATGGTCACACAGATTTATGAGGTGGCAGTGAAAATGGTGAAAAGAGATTATTTCACTGTGTCCGTTGTTTCTGCTAGCTCTCAACCAGCTCAATTATTCAGATTGGTTTGATAACTGACCACCCTTTTGGTGTGTCCTAAAACTGATACTGATTTGGCTCTCAGCTGTGATTCACTTGCAAACTTTTTTTGTGGATAAAGTCTAATGGCTGCCTGGAGTTGGCTGCTGAATTTGATTACAGTAGTGGGGTGGGAGCTCTGCTTGGACAGTCTGGTTCTTTTTTGGGAGTCTTTTGGCCTGCTCACCTTTGGGGATGTTGACAGGGTCCTGATAGCTGTAAAGACCTGCTCCTTGGATCCTTGTCCCTTGTGGCTGGTAAAATCATGCCACAAGGTGAACAGTGGCCCTTTGAGACAGATTATTAATTTTTCTCTCACACAGGGCTGTTTCCCCAGCTCCCTTAAGGAGGCAATTGTTAGACCTTTGCTAAAGAAACCCTCCTTACATAAAAAGGAGCTGGCCAATTACCACCCAGTGTCTCATCTACCTTTTCTGGGGAAGGTAATTGAGCAAGCAGTGGCTGAGCAGCTCCAGGTTTTCCTGGATGAGACACCTGCCTTTGACCCTTTTAAATTGGGCTTCGGGCCTGGCTTTGGGACCAAGAGAGCACTGGTTGATTTGGTTGACAATCTCCATTTACATCTGGATAAAGGCATGCTGGCCCTATTGATCCTTTTGGATCTATCAGTGTCCTTCAATACAATTGACCATTTGGTCCTGATTGACTGCCTTGCCTCCCTGGAGGTAAGGGGCACTGCCCTTTAGATGATTCTTCTCATTCATCCAGGGATGCTACCAGAGGGTCGCTATTGGGGAGGAGAGTTCTTCCCAACGAGATCTGAATTGTGGAGTCCCACAGGTTCAATTCTCTTTGATGTTATATATATGCACCCTCTTGCCAAAATCGTCAAGAGGTTTGGAGTTGGGTGCCATCAATATGCTGATGACACTCAGCTCTTCCTCCTGCTGGATAAGCAGCCAGTGGCAGAGCTTTCAGCACTATCCCAGTGTCTGGATGCTGTAGTCCAATAGTTAAGGGGGAGCTGGCTGTAGATGATGGAGGTCATGTGGATGGAAATACTGAAATGTTAGCAGGAGGGTCACTTCTAAGACTATCAGTTGCAGTTCCAAGACTGTCCAGTTGACAGCTGTAGACTCTGCAAAGAGTCTAGGGGTGTGGTTGGATTCTGCGCTATTGTTGGATAATCAAGTGTCCATGGTACCATGGTCAGCATTTTTTCATTTGCGCCAGGCCCACCAGCTGGCTCCTTATTTGTCTGGGTCAGACCTTGCCACACTGATCCATGCAACAGTCACCTCCAGATTGGACTACTGCAATTTGCTCTATGTAGGGCTACTCTGAAATGCCTCGAAAACTGCAGGTGGTCCAGAATGCAGCTGCCAGGTTGCTGACTGGAACATCATGGTCAGCTCATATTACTCCAATTCTGTGGCAGTTGTACTGGTTACCAGTTAGTCTCTGGATTCTATTTAAAGTTTTGGTGCTAACCTTCAAAGCCATTAATGGTCTGGGACCCTCATACCTATGGGACCTCTTCTCCTGTTACAACCCACCATGTTCCCCTTGGTCATCAGCTTTGGGCCTTTTGCAGGTGCCTGGCCCCAGGATGGCTCAGATAACAGTCACCAGGAGAAGGGCCTTCTCAGTTGTGGCCCCTACCCTGTGGAATGCACTCTTGGATGACACCTGTGCCCTGCTGAACTTGTTAAGTTTCCACAGGGCATGCAAAGCTGAATTATTTAGGCTGGCCTTTGGAGAGTAACCACATGTTTGAGCAGTATTAATAGTGGTATGGTGACAACCATGTATTTTACTATCTTACTCGTTTAATCGTTTAATACTTTAATATTTTAATGTTAATATTTTTTCTTTGTTATTTATGTTTATGTTGTTTTTATCTTATTGGTTTTAATGTTGTAAGTCACCATGAGACCCTCTGGGTGAGTGGCAACTAAAAAAATCTAATAAGTACATACATAAATTGTTGTTTCAAATGTTTTACAGCTATACACCATCTTTGAAGTTAACAGTTTTATGGTGTGTGAGAAAACTTTGGCCATGTGAGGTTCATTTTTTTTTAAAAAAAGAAACATTTCTTTTTTCAGCAAATTCAGTTGTGATATTCTGTAAATATGCTTTTCTTATTCAATCAGTAATTCATGTTTGTTGCTTTTTTCTTCTGCTACTCTTTTAACTACCAATCTTTTATTCAATTACCTTGGATTGTTTCCTGAAAACAGGCAAACAGATTTCTCATCAGTTTGAAATATGCTGTAATTATAATTCTATTGCTCCCAAACTTCACTGTAGCCAAAGGGTCATTCTTCACAAACCCTAACAGGTAGAAAAATATTAATGTCCTCATTTAACAGAAGGCTTGAGTTTAGCTGAGCTAAAGTATTAAGGATTTGGTTTTGAGCAGAATGATTGTGCTCAGTCTTTAGCTGTGATCACACACACTAAATAATCCACTTTCAATACACTTTCCAACTAGATTTTGCCAGTTCACACAGTAAAATCCTGTAGGAAAGTGCACTGAAAGTGGATTATTTAGTGTGTGTGATCACAGCCTATGACTCATAAACCACATAGTATGGAAGGACACGTATAGAGAGGTATGGAAGTCCCCTGTTATATCCGAGGAGAGGGGAGGACAGGAAGGAAGGAAGCCTAACACTGAATTCTGAAAATGTTTTAAAAGTGTGTTTTCCTTTAGAGCACATCCAGCATTTGTACAGTAGCGCTATATCTGTTCAGATATCAATAGTGAACCATGGTTGCTCATGCAAATTTAAAAAAATCTGCAAGAGGAAATGACACAGGACTACAAATAGGCTGTGCAACAATAACAAACAGGCTTTTTGTAAACACTGGGGAACCTTTAGGTTTACAGAAAGAAAATACAGGGAATAAAATAACCAAAAGTCGTGAGAGATGGCTATGCATGTGCACAAACAGCATTGGCAGAAACAACTGCAGTTGAAACTACCATTGGGAAGAATCATGATTTCCCAGATACGTTGTTTTAGTTCATGCATTCACCTATGATCTGAACTAGCTTGTTGAAGGAATGGTTAGATTCTTTCAGCTCTACCCCACAACTAGCCTCCAGTGTGAATAACCAGTAGCCTAACTCTCATTACTGTTTCCCTTTACTGTGCAAATTCAGTCTTCAGATGAATGAATGATCATGACAGGCCTGATGCACACGGGATATGTGTGCCAAACACACCTATCATTTGTTGTGCTATTTCAATGTAATTCCCGGCTGAATATATAAAATGTAGCCACGAATGGCCTTAAAGGTTAATGATATGTTCCAGTAGCTGAAGAAGGACTCACTGATGTCCACAGTGTATGTACCATCTTACCTGTTAGTCAACATGAACTGTCCTTTGTCAACCTCGGTACTGTGAAGTGGATTTTGTTGTTGTTGTTATAGTAGGGAGAGCCAGTGTGCTGCAGTGGTTAATAGTGTCAGACTAGGATCTGGGAGACCCAAGTTCAGATCCCCACTCTGCCACGGAAACTTGCTGGGTGACCTTGGGTCAGTCACACACTTCTCTGCTGGGCTCTGCTATATCCTTTTCCATAGTCCAATCATCTGCAAGTTGAGCTCCACCTTCACCCTGGTCCTGGAGCTACCAAGATTTAGCCTTTGGGCCATCCCATGGGAAGATAAGTTTGGCATACCATCTGAAAAAGAGTAACACTTTAAAACTGTGTGTTCTGTCTCAGCAATTCATTATTCATGACATATGGCATCTGTGATCTTACCAAGCTTTGCATTGAAATGCCACTTCGGCACACACAAGTAATTGTAGATATATTTATCTGTCAATCGGAGAAAAGTTTTAAGAGAACTCTGTCCAGGCCTGACAGTTTCAGGTCATAGACATCATTTTGTGTATTCAGGACCATTTCATACCTTTTAATTTAAGCTTCCATTATACCACATTAGCATTAGGTATAAGAGTTCAGCTGATTACAAATTTAAATTTTATTGCATTGTTCCACTTCCTCTCAGAGACACAACGGAAGAAGAGTGTAGGTATGGGTAGCATATGGCCAACAGTGTTAAAATATACAGAATCCTATCTTTAATTTTGTAATAGTAGTTTCTAGACTGACTGAAACTGTAATGGAAGTAATTGCTAATTCAAGAAAGTCACCATAATAAAAATATAGGGTTTGTATATGTTTAAAAGAAGAGGAAAACCCACATACCCATATAACCCTCCCAATATAACACATTTACCCCTATTCTCCTATAGCCCGTGACACTCAAAAGATACCTACCTCTTAGGTTTCCTTATTTGAACAGGGAATTGCAATGCATGGACAAATGGGTGCCAGAGTTTAAATGAAGCTGTAATATTGTCTATCAGTTGTTTCAGAAGGGCTGGGGGCAAGATTCAGTCTCCCATATACAATGTATACACCAGACAATTGGTTGACAGGATTCCAAGTTCCTTTTAAGGACTGTATATTAGTGACTTCCAAATGCTGCACACACTTATCCAATTGGATCAGGATCATACAATTTACAGCACAGTCCTAAGCAAATATAAACTACCCTGAATTCAGTGAGATTTATTCTCAGGTAAGTGTGTATAGTATTGCAGCTTAAGACTGGAAAGTAATAATATACACATACATTGTACTATCATAAATCCCCAATAAAAAGGTCAGGGGATCAGGCATTACCTTTGTGGTATGGTTTCTCCCATAAAGCTCCTCTTCTGTGGCCAGCTTCCACATGGCACATACAAGTATGCCTTCCTTCATGGTATAAACATCCATACAGTACTAAGTGCATCAAGCCAGCCAGTCATGTAATGACAGCTTTGTAAGGACATATGTGTTGCAAAGAAAATCCTTGGGTCACCCCTTGTGCTGCTTCCCAGTGAAACGGAAGCTTGGGCTTTGATGAAGCTCCAGGAAAGGGGGCATTGCAGATGTGGGTCAGAATGCTGGCCTAAGCTTTCTTTTATGGCCAAATGAAATAATGGATCGTATTATCGAGACCACAGTCCCTCATGATCACAGGTGGAGGGTAGCGGTTGCTTACAGGTGTTGATAGGATGTCTCAGAGCTGCAGCAAAGCTAAACTCTTGTGTCTGTTTCTAGCAAACTGGAGAACTGGAGGAGGCCCATAGCCATGGGGGGGCTGACAAGGGTGATGCCCCAGCTCGAATGGGCTCTGCCCAACCAAACAGCTTTTTGTTGTTGTTACAGGCTAACACAAATACTGTTTAGATTTGCTAGCTCTCCCTTCTTGTTGTATTCCTCCCCTCCCTGCCCATAAATGGAGCAGTCCAGAGCACCCAAAACTTTCTCTACCCCGTTACGTCATGGTGCCCAGAAGAGTTGCATGTTCTTTCTAGGGTTGTCTAAAAAGGCCTTCTCGGCCAACTGGGCTCACGAAGAGGTGAGCACCTTCATCTTTCCTTTACGGGCTTCTTGCTTACAGAAAGTAGTTGGTGTTTGCATCTTAGCCTTACAAGGTCTCTTCCTGGCAGGTGAGCGAGTATTGCCTTGAGTCAGCTCTTGGTGCAGCTAATAAAGGGACCAACTGGCTGGCTGGGAGCCACTGGATTGCAGTGACAGGTTTGCTATGGATGCCTTTGGTCATTTCCTTGTAAGACAGCTGCCTGGAGCTGATGGGTGGGCCGTGGGAGTCTGGCTTGGAGCTCCAAGGAAGTGGTGCCACTAAGTACGAGGATGGGGGAGCTTCCTCCACAGTCAGACTGCTGTGCATGTATATATTAGTTTTTTCCTGCTGAGTCTCGGGAGGATTTTCATATATTTTGCCTTTATTTGGGTTTCATTCCTGGTTTTTCTGAATCTGGTTGCATGGTCTGCACTTTTTAAGAGGCTTAGAGGTGCTGTGCCCACAACTAAAGGACTGTGAGGGTTGAATTCTTCACAGAGCCAGAAATCTTTGAGTGACAGGCTACTCAAAGCAATCTGATTGGAAGGGAAGAAACACCAGCCTCTTACTCAAGGCTCTCTGACTCTGTGAGGAATTAACCCTTCACAGTCCTTTAGTTGTTGGTGCAACACTTCTAAGCCTCTTAAAATGTGCAGTCCATCACACTGCTAGAAATCGAATGCACAAACATAGGCCATTTCAGTACTGTTCCCCCTTGCCCCATGTCCATGGGCACACTGTTGTGTTGCATTTTGTGAGTGTTCTCACCAGTGGTTGTCTTTTGCATTATGACTTTTTTTTATTGGTTTGTACTCTCCTACCACTGTCATAGCAAAAGTGGTAATGTGTCCTGGATTTATATTGGTACCTGCCTGCTCACTAGTCAATTGTATGCATGCAAAACTGCTCTCGAATTCTGAAATACATATAAATAACTTGCAAGCAGATGCTGGAATGAGACTTGCAGGTGTTTGGCTGTGAGCAAACAGGATCCTTGTATGAAGGCCAAGCAGCTGCATGATAGGGAAAAGGAAGCAAGCTAGTCCCTGTTAATCTGGCCAAACCTCTAAATGTGTCCAATTCTGTCTGCTCCAAACTGGCTTAAGTTAAAATGCCATTAAATGGTTTCCCCAGAGGTGCATACAAATAGATCTTTATCCTGCTTCTGTTTAACAGCAACTTCATGTTTAGGCATTTATGGACAATATGGCTTATTCCCATGCCACTGGAAACATCACCTGCTGATTTCTTCAAGCTGCTGTTTTCTTCAGATCAAGCTGCTGTTAAAGGCAGAAGAGCAGACTGGGCTTTTGTTTTTCCTGATCATTTGGCAACCGTGTATTGGAGGGTGTTGTAGGAACAAACTGTGACATGTTTTCTCATATGCACTTAAGACATGTATTAATTGAAGTCTGTGATTATTCCATTTCAGAGGCTGGAACTCAATTTTCTAATTGTAATGTAG
Source organism: Gekko gecko (assembly GCA_029375565.1). Lineage (NCBI taxonomy): Eukaryota > Metazoa > Chordata > Lepidosauria > Squamata > Gekkonidae > Gekko > Gekko gecko. Next base: position 54,819,600 of record JAPDNY010000003.1, on the reverse strand, counting down.
AATGCTTATCTGCTTTAGACTCACTGATTCCCAGTTCACACTCCTTTTTTGAAGTAAAAGCAGTAAAGCCTCTCCTACAATTTGTAGATGCTCATGAGGATAACTTTGTGCTAGAAGCAGCTCTCATTAAAAGGAATATTTTAACACCAACAAATCCGCACTTGAAAGAAGAGAATAGTATTCATAATGCTCTTGCTGTGCTATTCTCCTATAAAAATGTATTCACAAGTGCATATAGAGTCCTTGCAGCTGCTGTAACTTTTGGTGCCTCCACTGCTACATATGAGTCAGCATTCTCTTGACTTACTCACATTTTACAACCATGGAGGCTGCCAATGTCCCATCTTCGAAAAACAACAGTCTAGTGTTGCTAGGTTATGAGAAACCACCCACAAAAACATCAATACAGATGCATTCATAGACAAATTTTGTGCCCAATTACATCGACTTCTACTTTAATTGTTCAAATGGCTAAAAAAGGGTGGAATGGAAACCCAGTTCTCTAATAGTTAGCATGCTTTAGGAAATTAAAAGTCTAGAGAATCTGTGGTTGGTTTTAATCATTATTTGGCACTTATGGTTCATTTGTCCCTCTGAACTATGTAGAGGTACTGGTTTGTTTATGGTCAGCTTGTCTCACTGAACTGTGTATATAGAAAATGTATTTTAATTTATTTATATTCTGCTTGACTCACTGAGGCTGAGTTCAGACTAGCAGTTTGAAGTGGAAGGGAGTCATGACAAAAAAGCCCTGGATCAAACTGTTCCAGGTTTTCTCAGTCACATTGTGCCGACTGATGCAGGAGCATACCGGGAGGAGGTGTGAGGGAGTGTTCACTGTTAAGTATGCAACTCATCATGAAGGATTTCAGCAACAAGTGATTTCAGTTTTATTTAATGGCAAAACTCCAAACTCAGGAACACACCAGGAACACACAACAAACAAGTGGAGCACAGCTCCCTTTTTAAACTGTCCCGGGCTGTCAAAGCCACACCCACAACAAGATAAGAACCAATAACAATGCAGGGATAAAGGCCAATCAGGACCGTTCCCTCTTTGATACATTCTCACATAGTGATTGGATATTTACAGAGGCTTCTCAGAAACCAGCCAATGGTAATGCGACAGATTAAGAGCCACATTCAGACTGAAGCTTAGCATGGCAAGTAATAGGATGGATTCACACTTTAATACATAACATTCACACTGTTGGCCCGAAGGTGTGACTGTAAGGCACGGCTTTCTTTTTTGCTAATCTGGAGATATGTGCTTATGCGCATGAGTGGATTTTAGCATTCATACTTTGTTCGTGTGGGATGTACGCGGATAGACACGCTTTCCAGGGTTTGATACCACTTTCACCAGGTATCTTTTAAACTCGGGAGGGAAGCGTTACAAGACGGGTTGAGTATGGCTGGGGAATGCTGGACAGATGTGCCTGTGAGAACAGCCCCTTTAATCTGGTTGTGAAACACTGCTGAAACATGCCTATCTTGGGGCAAACTGCCAGTCTGAACTCAGCCTGAGATTTGTAAAATCAAAGAGGTGGAATGGAGAAGGTGTGATGATGCAGACTTGATTAAAGTGTATGATGCCAGATTTTGAGTTGCACAAAGGGCTACTAGGTTACAGCAACCATCCTGTGAAACAGGTGAGGCTGAGAAAGTAGGTGAGAAGATAGCCTGCATAGTACCTCTTATACCATGTCTTGTTAAACTTCAGAGCTGAACATTTTGAAATTTTTTGTTGTCTGTTACTTGTTAAGAGTGTTCAATATGTTCTACATGTAAATATACTTATAATAAACTTGAAACATTTGTGTGTGATATACCACTTGACTTTATTATTTATAAGAATAAGCATGGCAGGTCTGTATAGACACATAATGGGCTGCTCCCCACTGTGCTGAACTGCCCCCTTAAAAAAATGCCCCCTAACAAAAAAATCCTGGCTACAGGCCTTGCCGGAGGTTATTACATCAGCCTTGGTCCTTCCTGCTCACTCATTTGCTGTTTCTTTTCTCCCTTCTCCTCTGGCAGGGAAATATGCGATACATCTCCCATCTCAGGCACCCAGCTGTGAGGCATGTTGTTTCCCATCCAGAAGCAAAGGAAGTATTGGTAGTGATGGAACAAGCAAGAAAGAGCCTGTGGGCAAGCATGATGTATCAGCAGCATTCATTTTTCAGGTAAGATATCGCAGATATTAAAATATGAAGAGAACTAGACAGAACAATGACAGCCATTTCTATATTACACTTGAACTATTAAGGGTGTTATAGGTTGGAACCAGTAAGGAGGTAACAGAGATATATCGGTTTTAGTGTTTTTGGTGATTTCTGAAGAATCTGAAACGCGAATCTAGCCTCCTTATTACCAAGTCCCAAGTGGAAAAAGGGCTCAAATCAGCACAGTGCTGATGCCATATTTTCAAGGTCTATGAACACTTTCAGGGCAGGCCTGCTGTACAATCAGAAGACAAGGGCACTTTGCCACTGGCTGGCCCTGTGTTTTCCTCGCCTCCAGGTTCAGCTTGGCCTGTACTACTTTTTTTCTTTTAAAATAGTCATGTCCTTCCTCTCCATTTAAATATGTCAGACAGCCTACAACAATCAGAATTCTAAATATCACTGCAGAAAAGGTCCTGTTGCTGGTACGCACCAACTTGGCCTGTGAAGGTGAAAGCACACAGATAAGGACCTCTGAAGAAGATCGCAGTTGGCAGACAGGTTCATAGGGGATGAGGCATTATTTTGCCTCTGTCTCCCCATCACTCCCAGCCTTGTGTCACATACATAGCCTGCCCAGGAATGTCATATGTTGGTGTGAGCTAAGGATAAAATGCCAAAAGGATGCCAGTTTGTGGGTTTGCACATACAACTAGATGATACATTTCCTGTTTGGATAAATTATTCTTTCTTAAATTATTGAACAATTTTACCCAGTGTAACTATTGTGATTCAGATTAATATGAAGAACTGAAGGAACTGAGAAAGGATGAGCACGATCACACACACAATTAGCCGTGCCATAGGCATGAATGCCAGGTGGATTTAAAGGGCGTGATCAGACACAAACATCTGGGAAGCGCCCCACACCCATCGGCAACCTGTTTTGCTGTGCTGCAGAAGCAGAGTAAAAAGACACCAGGGAAAGTCCAGTAGCAAACGGGTTGCTACGGGCCGTGGACAGACTTTCCCCTGTCTGATCACGCCAGCGTGCTCTCATGGCATCGGGATGGCCTGATCAGACCATCCTGACTCTGTGTCATTGTTTTTTCCCCCCTTCTCAGTATGTGCATCATCGCACACTCCATAGAGAGCCCTCAGTGCTGAGATGTGATTCATCAATTCCCCATTTAAGCGCATTGGGAACAAACGGCAAAAAACCCCAACCCCAACTCACCTACAGTTGTGTCTGATCACGCAGTGGTGGGCTGTCCCCACAGTTTCAAAGGACTGTGTGATTGCGCAACTGCAGTCAAATTCCTCCGGAGGAAATAGCCTCGCTTCCCGCTGCGTTATCTCACACACATGACCACCACCAATGACTCCATTAAGGAACAATTCTCTTTGAAACAAATCAACCTCAGCTGGTTAGGAGTATTTGACAAAAGTGCAACAAGGATGCATCTGATACATCCTTTAGCAGCTCTTCCTGCCATATTTTTCACAGAATGTAAAACACATTAGCACATTGATTACACCAAAACCCAAAATGCACATTACATTTTTAAACTGGTCAAAAGTACAACACAATCCAAGTACAAAAAGTGGATCAAAGAAGCTTCTTACATTTAATTTTTTGGCAACTTTAAAAAAGCTCGTCACAAAGGAGAATCCAGTCTTTCAAAAAAAAATATTCCAGGAAAATAAATGACTACTATAACTTTAGCATATTTAAAGCAGTTTGAAACCAATTAGCATCTCACCTAGACTTGAAAGAAGGCCAATTCTAATTCTGTAGTCTAATGTAATCAAGATTACATGAAAGCCTAAAATGAATTAGCAAGATATGCTTTGTTTTCCAAGCTTTGAGATAAAAACCTGGATAGAGAATAGCTACCAGTTGAGACTTCAGCTCCATTTGTGCAAAGAAGGCACTCTTATTGCATCTAGCAAAAGCAATGCACCCCATGAGTGCAGAACTCCATCTACCATAACTGACAATTGGAACCATTTACATATGGGGAACTGGACTGAGGCCCAGCACTATCAGTGACAAAAGTACCGAGTGCCATCCAATAGATTTAAACACCCCTTCCTGGATTGTAACCCTTCTGAGTGCTTGCTTCAGCAGCACATATACTATAGAATATGAAAAGATCATTGAAAACAGAGAGTTGCCCACACACAAAAACATGGCTGATACGGCCCTATCCAGGCTAAGATCCCAGCATCCAGCAGTAAGATCTGCACAAATCCTGCTGTCACAAAATTTTGATTTAGGGAAATGGATGATTGTGAACATGGATGAAATCAGTTCCACCCAATATCGATAACCTGTTGAACACCAACACCAGGCCTGCAGCATTTGACTTGCCACATAAAGTATAGAAGACAGCTAATAGAATATGAACAGGCTTTGGCAGTTCTGCAGATCTGTTGTTTAAATTGGGCAAAATACCAGGATCTGAATGTGGTTGTGGTGCAGCCTGCCAAACTATTTTCCATCTGTCACAGGAATGTGAGCAACATGCTTTTCAGAGAGATGTGACAGAGCTCTGATTGAATGAACTGAAAATTTAGATATTAGTATTTAGGGGGATTACCTGATTGGTCTGTATACCTGTTGTATCAACTTGGTTATGCATTTTATATTATTACTAGGAATAAGGCCCATTGTGGAAATAAATAGAACGAGCTCTAGAAAGAGGCTCTGGGAGACTGCCCCAGCTTTGGGCACTCAGTGACAATTTGCTGTGGCAGCCTTAGCAGGGTATAATGACACAGAGTCCATGATTTTCTCCAGAGGAAGTGATCTCTGCTAACTGAACAGCAGTTGTAATTTTGGTGATCTCCAGCCCTCACCTGGAGATTGGCAACAGTGGTTCCCCAGGAGGGAATGGCTGGTTTGGACGGTGGAATCTATGGCACTGTACCTGTCTGAGGTCCCACCCCTCCTCAAACCCCACCCTCTCCAGGCTCCACCCGTCAAATCTCCAGGAATTTCCCAACCTGGAGTTGGCAACCCTATCTCCTTCCCAGCCTATCATCAGCCTACCTCTATCTGTCCCTCTGACTTCAGCTTTCCATCTCCTCCCCCTCCCTCCTGGATAGCAGTTGTAATTCTGAGTGATTTCCAGCCCCCACCCGGAGATTGGCAACAATGGTTCCCCAAGAGGGTGGAGTCTGTGGCATTGTACCTGTCTGAGGTCCCACCCCTCCTCAAATCTCACCCTCTCCAGGCTCCATTGCTCAAATCTCTAGGAATTTCCCACCTGGAGCTGGCAACCCTATCAGGACTGGCCCCAATGAGTTTTCTCCCAAGAGCCAAAATAGATGTGGAAAGGGCTTTTTACTGACAGAACCAAGCTTGGTTGCCTACCAACAGGCACTGAGGGGAAAGTAGGGTTGTCAGCTCTGAGTAGGGAAATACCTGGAGATTTGGGGGGGTGGATCCTGTGGAGGGAAGCATTGGGTGGTGGTGGAAGGACGTATCAGGGTATAATGCCATAGGGTCTACCCTCCAAAGCAGCCATTTTCTCCAGGGGAACTTATCTTTGTCATCTGGAGATCAATTGTAACAGTGGGAGATCTCCAGGTCCCACCTGGAGATTGGCAACCCTAGGGGAAAGTCAGCCACGCAGCAGGGGGTTGAAGAGAATGGATTTATGGCCATTGGCCCATCTCATTAGCCAGCCATGGTGGAGCCAAGCAGGAGAGAGAGCCATTTTCAGTTTATTCTGACAGGAAAGTGGCCAAGCTGGCAGTGGGCGGGGGAGGGGTTACACGGAAAGTCCTTTATCTTTTTACTGACAGAACCAAGCTTGATTATCTACCAACAGCCACTGAGGGAAAAGTTAGTCCTACAGAGAAGCCCAGCAACAGAAATGTCTTCATCAAGGGAGAGATAGTCATCTGCCAGTAATTCTGACAGGGAACAGTGGCTGAAGTGGGAGTGGGTGGGGAAGAGGAGCAGACCCAGCACCTGGCCAATGGCACGCGAGTACTCTTGAGTGGCAGCTGACGGCCCAATGGCTGATGGAACCACACTGCACAGCCAGTGGGAGAGCTGGAAACAGCCAATTTGCTAGGGTCCTTTCCACACTAGACCTTAAATCCTGGTTCAACCCTGTCCCCCAAATTTACATTCTACACTACACTCAAGTTCACCTCTGTAATTATTTTGGGTTATTTTTTTGTTTCCACATTACATTGAGGTCACCCCAGTTTTGCTCCACACTTGTCCCAGGATAAACAGATGCTGTTACAACCAGAGATAAATGCAAGTTATTGGGGAATTTCAGACAGATGATATAATCCGGAAGAGGAACGGTTCCCAAACGGTTTCTGGTCTGGCATTTCAGACAGAACCATTTTAGAACCGGTTCCCTACTGGAATATATTTGTAATTTCACACAGAATCGCTTCTGTCCCGTTCAGGAAACGGGGCTGAAGCGTTTTACCTGTCAACCGCTTCCAAGTAGTCATCAGTTTCTTCTCCCGGATCCAATACGCTTTTTTTCTGTCTTTTTTCGCCTGCGCAGGTGATCTCCGGCTTTTTTTAAAAAATGTTTGCTTTAGAGCACTATAACGCTGTAGCGCTATAGCACAATAGCATCATAGCAACCCCATTGGAATGCCTGCAGTGTTGTTTTATAGCACTATAGTGCTATAGTGCTCTAAAGCGAACATTTTTTTTAAAAAAAGGCGCGGCGGTAAACGGCGGGAAAACAAAGCGGTGCAGTCTGAATTGCCAAACCGCTTCTGCTTCAGCTCTTTTCCGGTCAGAGAAAGCCATGTGTGAAATGGCAGCCCTGTACCGGTTTACTTCAAGACGAATCAGAAACGGCTTCAATCCGGCAGAATCTCGGTAATGTGAAATTCCCTATTGTGTCATGAGTTGAACTCTGATAAAACCAGGGATGAGATCCAAGTGCGGAAAGGACCTAGGAGAACTATTATATGGAGATAATGCTTCCTGTATGTAACTCTGCCATGCAATCTCTCCTTATAATATTTATCTTTTGGTTTTGCAAGATTCCATGCACTCCCATTGGCTGTAAAATGCCCTCCCTCAGCCATTGGCCCATCAGCCGCTACTCAAGAGTACTCAGTGCCATTGGCGGGGTGCTGGGTCTGCTCCTCTTCCCCACCCACTCCCCCTGGCAGACCAGCTCTCTCTCCTGAGGAAGACAGTTCTCTTGACTCATGTGAGGGACTGTCCCCTCAGTGGCTGTTGGTAGGCAGCCAAGCTTGGTTCTGTGAGTAAAAAAACAAAGGACTTTCAGCATAACCCCCTCCCCCGCCCATAACCCCCTCCCCAACGGCCACTTTCCTTAAGAATAAATGGAAAAAGGCTCTTTCTCCTGCTTAGCTTCAGCATGGCTGGCTGGCTAACAAGGTGGGCCAGCGACCATCAGACCATTTTCTTCAACTCCCCGCTGTGCAGCTGACTTTCCCCTAGGGCTGCCAATCTCCAGGTGGGACCTGGAGATCTCCCACTGTTACAATTGACCTCCAGATGACAGAGATCAGTTCCCCGGGAGAAAATGGTTGCTTTGGAGGGTAGACTCTATGGCATTATACCCTGCTGAGTCCTTCCACCCCCCCCCAAAATGCTGCCCTCCACAGGATCCACCCCCCAAATCTCCAGATGTTTCCCTAATCAGAGTTGGCACCTGTACTTTCTCCTCTGTCAGTAAAAGGCCCTTTCCACACCTATGTTGGCCTTTAGGAGAAAACTCATTGGGCCCAGTCCTGATCAGGTTGCCAACTCCAGATGGGCAATTCCTGGAGATTTGAGGGATGGAGCCTGGAGAGAGTGAGGTTTGAAGAGGGGTGGCACCTCAGACAGGTATGATGTCATAGACTCCACCCTCCAATCCAGCCATTCCCTGATGAGGAACCATTGTTGCCAATCTCCAGGTGGGGGCTGGAGATCACTCAAAATTACAACTGCTCTCTAGGAGGGAGGGGAGAGGAGATGGAAAACTAAAGGTAGGTTGATGGTCGGCTGGTAGGGAGATAGGGTTATCAACTCCAGGTTGGGAAATTCCTGGAGATTTGAGGGGTCGAACCTGGAGAGGGTGAGTGTTGAGGAGGGGTGGGACCTCAGACAGGTACAATGCCATAGACTCCACCCTCCAAACCAGCCACTCAAAATTACTACTGCTCTTCAGGTAGCAAAGATCAGTTCCTCTGGAGGAAATGGTGGACTCTGTCATTATACCCTGCTGAGATTGCCACAGCAAATTGTCACTGAGTGCCCAAAGCCGGGGCACTCTCCCAGAGCCTCTTTCTAGAGCCTGTTGTATTTATTTCCACAACGGGCCTTATTCCTAGTAAGTAAATAAACAAATCCTTCTGAATATAAACAGTGAACAGACATCAATTTCTTAATTTATTATAGTTAAGAAACTGAAGACTACTTGGAAGCGGTTTATAGGTAAAACGATTCAGCCCCATTTCTTGAATGGGACAGAAGTGTTTGTGTGTGAAAGTACAAATGTATTCCGGTAGGAAACCGGTTCTAAAACGGTTCTGTCTGAAATGACAGACCAGAAACCGTTTGGGAACCATTCCTGAACCAGAATATATTGCCTGTCTGAAATTCCCCATGTACTTGCTGTAATTTGTTCTATGTAATCAGCAGCCAATTTCTCATCTAGAGCAGCAGGCAGGCAGGCAATAACATTGAATCCACTGAAGACATTTATTTTGAAAGATGTGAAACAAATTCTCTGGTTCCTTTGCGCAGCTTGAACCATGGTGTTTTGGATGATTTCTTTTGTACCAAATTAAAGTAAAGGTAAAGGTTTGCCTTGCTCAAAAGCCATTCAAATCCAACTCTAGTGGGGCAGTGCTCATCTCTGTTTCCAAGCCGAAGAGCCAGCGCTGTCTGAAGACTTCTCTGTGGTCATGTGACTAGCATGACTAAATGCTGAGGTGCATGGAACACTGTTCCCTTCCCACCAAAGCGGTACCTATTTATCTACTTGCAGTTTCTTTCTTTCAAACTGCTAAGTTGGCAGGAGCTGGGGCCCGAAACAAGAGCTCACTCCGCCCTGCGACACTAGGGTCTCAAACTGCTGAACTACAGACCTTCCAGTCTGCAGCTCAGCATCTTAACCTCCGAGCCACCATAGCCACCTTTGTACCAAGCTAGTATTTATTTATTGATGTATTTATATAGATAATAGTTGCTTCTTCAGAGACCTGCTCAACCATTTAATCATTTTAGTGGACTGCTCCACCATTTTCATTGGCTTTTAGACTGAACCAATGAGATGAGAGCTTGGAACATAGTGAACTTTAATTGGTCCAAAAGGAGAGTATAAGAATTAGAAAAGACTCAGCCTGGTCAGAGTTAGTCAATAAGAGTGAATGGTGTGTGAATGGTGAAGCTGCTGATGGAAGCAAGGAAAAGAACTGAAGGAAAAGACAGTCGAGGAAACACTTTCTGGCAGAGGGAACTGAGGGAAGAAAAGAGGCTGGGAAAAGTGGAGCCTGAGGGGCCAGTTGAGGAAGAGGTTAAGTCTTCCAGGCATAGCACCTTGGGTGTCTTATTCCAGGGTCTTCATTGAGCAGTACTGACCAGCACAAAATTACTAGCTTTGCATGTGTGCCAGTATCAGTGTTATACAGGACGAATCAGGGAAGAGCCTGACTGGAAGGAAGACTTCTGAGCAATGCAATCAAAGCCCTGCAAATCTTGAAGGCCAGAGAAAGGGAAGCTGGCAACCTGTAAGGATAAATGTAGGCAGGAAGAATATTGTGGCCAGCTACTCTGTGTCCCCATTGGGGAGAAAAGTGGCAGCCAGTGTAAGAGTGTTCGACTCATATCTGGGTTCAAATCCCCACTCATGCCATGGAAGCTTGCTGGGTGACCTTGGGGCAGTCACTCTCTGTCAGCCTAACCTACTTCATAGGGTTGTTGTAAGGATAAAATGGAGGAGAGGAGAACAATGCAAGCTGCTTTGGGTCCCCATTGAGCAGAATCTAAATAAATAAATATTTGACTTCTATTAAAAGGTAGAGCAAGTGCAGCGGATTGCCACCTCCCCTAGTTATGTTAACACTAGCAAAAACTATATGAAGGCCTACCTGCATAGCAAATGTGCAGTTAAATGTTCCTAGCATTCTCTAAAATATTTACTTCTTTAATGAAGACTTTTATATAAGGTAATGCACAAAAATACATAAAACCCAATTCTTCTCATAGTTACTGGTGTGGCTGAAGGGTAAGGCAAATAAAACTAAAACTTAAAAAGCTAACCCCACTCTGACCTAATCACCATAGTTGCTTGTGTACTATGTTAAGAATCATGATATGAAATGGTAAGCAAAGACATTTAAAAGTGAGAGAGGTTGTTGCAGTTCACTTCCTCTGAAACTTGTTCAATGTCTGGTACTGTCATAGAACCATCTGGCAGGTACTTCACATTTGTACATCTCTGTGGGGTTATGAGGAAGAGGAAGATAATGTGACATGATAAGTAGAGGAGAGAGAGATTTATGAGGCAGGGTAGTTATGGGAAGATGACCAAAGTAGGCATGTCTGTACTAGATCACGTTCCATGTGCAAACAGGTCTGTTGCAAAGCCTCTAAAATGTTTATAAATTCTGAACACATGCAGAGAAAATGTTGAAAATTTATAACAACAATGACAAGGTTATTTATAATTTTAGAACTGAAAAACTGAACATATTGCTGGCAGAACGTTAATGTAAGAAATGTTATTGTTGTTAAGTTTAGAGATGAGGAGAAAACTTTCCACTTCTGAAGTCTCTTGGTGCAATTTCCAGTTATGGATAAGTGTACTGAACAGTTTAGAAAAGCATATGATAATTTTCAGAGGTTCCCCCCCCAGCAAAATAAACCAACAGAAGTTAGTTGGGTCTACATTTTGAATGGGGGAGTGGTAAACTGTAAGAAGAAGAAGAAGAAGAAGAAGAGATTGGATTTATACCCCGCCCTTCACTGCCCAAAGGCATCTCAGAGCGGCTTACAAACTCCTTTCCCTTCCCCTCCCCACAACAGACACCCTGTGAGATAGGTGGGGCTGAGAGAACTTTAACACAAACTGTCCTTGAGAGAACAGCTGTGCCAGAGCTTGTGACTGACCCAAGGTCACATCAGCAGGTGCAAGTGGAGGAGTGGGGAATCAAACCCGGTTCTCCCAGATAAGAGTCCGTGCACTTAACCACTACACCAAACTGGCTCTCATAACATATCACAACTGCAGTATTCATGACCTTTGAATAAGGAAAGTAAACACCTTAGCATAATGTGAAATAGTAATACATGCTCTTACTACCCTACAATAAGCTGTGAATGGAGAGCCAAGGAGCAGTATCTCAGAACTATGAGAAACAGAAATGCAAAATAGCCTTTCAGATCAATGTGCTCTTCAAAGGAAGAACTGATGGGCAATATACCAGCAACATGTGAAATATCAAAGGGGTATGTTCCCCTCCCTCAACAGAGAACAATGAGAAATGTCAAACTTCAGATAATTGACTTGACATTCAAATCCAGGTTTGGAAAGACAGGATTATTTGTATTTGAAGATTTCACATATTATAGGGTCGCCAGCTAAGGTTGCCAGGTCCCCTCCTTGCTCCGGTGGGGGGATTTGGCGGGGGGGGATGTTCCAGGGTGTGGGTGGGGATGCCCCCAAGCCCTGCCTCCAAGCCCCACCCCCAAGAGCAACTACCCACCCAGCCACTCCTCTCCCTGTCTTCTTGTCCAGTTTAAAGGGCTTCAGCTGATCAGCAGGGACCATGTGGCCCATCGACCAGATGGAGGGCCCTTTAAATCTAGCAGGAGGGAGGGAGAGGGGTGGTCACGGGCCACATGCTCAGCTCACAAAAAGGCCCTTTAAAGGCAGTAAATGGTCCCTGTGCTGATCAGGCACTGGGTAGCGGGAGACACAGAGGCAAGGCCTCAGTATTTGGAAGGGAAGCTGGGAGTCTTGACCCTCCCATTTGATCAGGTGGTGGTGGGCTACTGGAGGGGGAGAGAAAAGCCTCTCCAGGTGTTGGGGAAACCTTGGAGGGCAGGGTAGAACTAGGCCTGCAGGTCAGAGCAGGCCCGTTCTGCCACACAGCTCCAGCACGAAGCAGCAACTTTTGTTTGGGGCTCGGTGCAACCTCCTTCCAGGGCAAACAGCTCAAAGCATGCGGTTTGAACTGGCAGTGAAACTCACAGCCCCTGAGTGAAACAACAGCTGCTGCTGCTGTTTTGGGCTGGGTTTGGGGAGTCAGTGAAAATACTGGACTGTCTGGGTCAATACCAGACACCTGGCAACCCTAGATAGGTGCTTGTGAATGTGACACCTGGTCTCCGTTTCATACCTTGCCATCTGAAGCCATTTTGAGTAGGGCCTCTGAGGAAGAAAGTGGCCATTTTGAGTGCTGCTCTGTTGAGTGTGGCAGCCATTTTGAGCTGAGAATATCACCCTTAAAACCTTGGGACAGTCAAAATTCCCAGAGAATATTAGCTTGCCATCCACAGCAAATTGGCAAACCAAACTGGCAAACTATCCACAGAATGAGGCACTGATGTCCCCACTGTAGTGTATATTAGGGAATTAGTGAAATCAGAAATATATGTTTAATATATTAGTATCCATCACAGGTATTAAATTATACCCAATGAGGTCCTTACTATGTGCACTGTTAACTTAGCATCATTTTTAATTTCTTTTTAAATAAATGTTTCCATCCTTTACAAATTATGAATTAGAAGGGCTGGATGGATTCTTATCTCAAGTTATTCCTCAAAAAAACATGGGCAGAATCTGATTCTACTGGCCATGATGTAGTGCATTCAGATTGTACAAAAGTTTTAAATATCAAAGACATTCCTTTTTTTAAAAAAAAACTACTACTTTTGCAATAGCATAAATTTGGGTATGCGTGTGTGCCACTCACTTGATTAAAAATGGCAAAAGAGAACAAGGAGGGGCATAAAGAATAGACTCCAGATCCTTCATGACAGGAATGGGATGCCTGTACGACAATTGTTTCTGACTGATTGGTTACTTGGCACCTGGCAATAACAATCAACATTTCACAGTTTCCAGCAATCTGCCAGTTCAGCTATCCAAAAGGATGTTACTGGAGTCTGCACCATTCTCTTCTCTTTCCCATCTGCTCTGTATTTTCCTATATGTGAAATGAAATACAGATTCCCAGAGAATCCAGTAAAGAGGACAACAGTGAAGCAGATCCAGAGCCAAATCTGGATGAGAAAACTAGTTCCAACAAACTGGCTTCTCAATAAAATAATGGGAATGAAAGCAGTTAGAAATCTATCCCAATGTGTGAAAAGAAACTTCAGGACTACACCACTTCCTAAAAACAATGATACAGACAAGATAATAGAAAACCTGTTAGAGTAAGGTACAATGGATTTTTTTTTCCTGACAGAATGGTAGTTAAAACAATGTTGAGTCGCTTCTGTTCAATGAGATCCACCTGTGGGACAGATCTCATGAAGGGAGACTTTCTGCTTTCCCCTCCCACCCCGGCCCAGTGAGCCCCCCTTTCTACTGGGGGGGGGGTCAGTCAACCAAATGGAGGGTAAAGTGCAGATCTGTAGAGGGAGGGAATTTTGCAGAATTTGCCACCCCATCTGCCAAAGATGGAAGTGCTCTTAAGTTCCCTGAACTGTGTGGTTGTATGCAAACCATTATTTCCATTGCTATGACCACTGTGTATACATCCTTTCAGCTCTTGCTTCTGCATCTCTTCTCCAAAATCTTAATCTGTATTTACTCTTCCTCTTGCAAGCCCTGATCTATGTTTCATCTTTCTAAAATAATATAGCATGGGTTATATGCAAAAGACTCTCAGTGGAGCTCTTTACCTGCATTTCCACCCTCCCCTTCCCTTCCACATCTCCCTGTGCGTTCCAAGCATATCAGGTTTCTCCTGCCGTTTTGCAGCTCCTACCAGCCCTTCCATTATATTGCTGGAGTCCACAGCTATCCATATTAAATTAAAGGAACTATCCATATTAAATTAAAGGATGGACCATTCAGATACAGGTGGACTTTGGGGGCACAATGCTCACTTGAACAGTGCAGTAAGAGAAAGTTCCTGCTGATTCACTGGTTCAGTTCAATCATCACATGAAAGAAATCATTCTTATCTTTCATTGCACAGACAAAGCCAGGCTTGACTGCCTTTTATCTGATAAGAACTCTAAGATCACTTATCAAGTAGCTAGATTTTGTGCACTGATTCTGGGGTTACAGAAATTGTATTTTCATTAGGTTTTAAATTCAAATCTTTTTATTTTTTGTATATTTTGTATCTGTATGTTTGTAAAAACTTTTGTTATAACTATCTGTATGTGGCTCGTCTAGCAATAAATTCTACTACTACCAGGGCTCTTTTTGTAGCAGGAACTCCTTTGCATATTAGGCGACATGCCCCTAATTTAGCCAATCCTCCAAGAGCTTACAGAGATCTTCTTACAGGGGCTACTGTAAGCTCTTGGAGGATTGGCTACATTAGGCGTGTGTCACCTAATATGCAAAGGAGTTCCTGCTACAAAAAGAGCCATGACTACTACTATGCTCATCTTCCAAATGTGGGACACTCCACTATGTCAAACCAGGATCTGCAAGCATGATTTTAAGCTAATCTATTAGTGACAGTTATTCTTAATTATAGTTTACACAACATAAAATGTGGACACTAGTTTAATGCTCACTTGTTCCCCAGCAATATGCAGGCTGAAGTGGAAGCTGGGTCTCTGCACTAGGGCAGGGAAAATGGTAAACGGGATGAAACCAGGATTCATCTAGGCAAACCAGGATTTGAATGCTCATCTGTGAGCCAAATCATGGTTGAAGAAACTAATCTTAGTTGAAATAATTATATTGAACAAATAAACATACCTGAACAGAGCCATTTTGGCTGAGTTCAGACTGGCAGTTTGAAGCCGGAGCCAGTCATGGGAAAAAAGCCCCAGAACAAATTGTTCTGGGTTTTCCTGGTCACACTGTGGCGACTGATGCGGGAGCATACCAGGAGGAGGTGCGTGGGAGCGTTCAGACTGCTGGCCTGGAGGCACAGCTGTAAACGGCTTTTTCCTGGTAATTTGGCTGTGTGGGCACGGGCACATATGTGCTCATGCGCACATGCACTCATGCACATCAGGGCGATTTGGGGAGGATCCCATTGCACCAACACTGCATTGGGCGGTAGAGCAGTGCACAGCCAATCATATCGCTGCTGCCTTATGCGCAACGCAGGTTGCTCCCAGCTTTTAAAGGTTGGCGTTCACACTTCCAGGAAGCAGAATGAAGTGGGATAAACGGGCTCTCAGAGATTTGCTACCACTTTTACCAGGTATCTTTTAAATGCGGGAGCGAAGCAGAACAGCACAGGTTGACTATGGGTAGGGAACACCAGACAGATGTGCCTGTGTGAACGCCCCTTTAATCCGCATGTAAAACGTGGCTGAAACGTGGCTATAGTGGGGCAAACTGCCAGTCTGAACTCAGCTTTTATTATGCTTTCCTAAGGTTCACTTGGTGAGCTGTGTACAAAGTTTAGCAAACTGTAGGCAAGAGATACTCATTGTGCATTGAATGAGATGAGGAATTAGTATTTATTTATTGTATGGCAGAGTTACGCACAGAAAGTAAATAATAATATAAAATACGTAACTACGTTGATACAGTGGGTGTGCAAACCAATCATTCAATCCCCCTAAATACTAATATCTAGATTTTTCGATCCACTCAGTTGCTGCTGAGGAGGATTCAAAGAGCTCCATCACATCTCTTGGGAAAGCAGGACACTCACATTCCTGTGACAGATGGAAAATAGTTTGGCAGGCTGCACCACAATCGCATTTGGGTTCTGGTATTTTGCCCCATTTAAACAACAGGTCTGCAGAACTGCCAAAACCAGTTTGTATTCTATTAGCTGTCTTCCATACTTTATGTGGCAAGCCAAATCCTGCGGGCCTGTCGTTGGTGTTTATCATGTTATGGATATTGGGTGGAACTGATTGCATTTATGTTCGCAACCATTCAACTCTAGAACAAAATTTTGTGCTTGCAGAATTTGTGCAGATCTAATTGCTAGGTGATGGGATTTAGTCTGGAAAGGCCTGTGTCAATCATGTCTTCATGGATGGGCAACCCTCTGTTTTCAGTTATCTTTCTATATTTGGAGAATGTTGTTTCACATGCGTATTTTCACTGCTACATTGGTAAAATGGTGTTTATGGCTCAAGGTCCTGTCCAGGGTAATGCCAAGGTACTTAGGTGTATGGCTGTGTGTAAGTTGGGTGCCATTAAGAGCCAGTTTGGTGTAGTGGTTAAGTGTGTGGCCTCTAATCTGGGAGAACTGGGTTTGATTCCCCACTCCTCCACTCGCAGCTGCTAGATGACCCTGGGCAAGCTATAATTCTGTCATAGCTGTCCCTGAAAGAGCAATTTCTCTCAGAGCTCTCTCAGCCCCACCTACCTCACAGGGTATCTGTTGTGGGGAGGGGAAGGGAAAGGAGTTTGTAAGCTACTCTGAGACTCTGAGTGAAGGGCGGGGTATAAATCCAATATCTTCTTCTTCTTCTTCTTCTTCTTCTTCTTCTTCTTCTTCTTCTTCTTCTTCTTCTTCTTCTTCTTCTTCTTCTTCTTCTTCTTCTTCTTCTTCTTCTTCTTCTTCTTGAGGAGGAGAGCTAGAATTGCACCCTGAGATGAGAAATAACCAGTGACAAAGGAACTGCTGAATGTTCACACCAATCTAAAGGCCACACACTCTTCTTCAGAGTTTAAGGACCTCTGTATTTAGCATGCCAGCGAGAAAATAACTGATCTACTACATCTATCAAATGCATTAAATTATCAGAAATAATTCTGAAATGTGGGACTTTCCAAGGGTTAAGCTATTAATCATTTTCTCACAAAAAACAGAACACACCTATGCTGTTTAATTTCAAGAAAAGAACTAAACTTTTCTTTTCTTTTAAGTGGAGAAATAGGCTTTTGAAATAGGAAAGAGATAACCCAGTATGGTAGGGCAACTGTCATATTTTATAATAGTAATTACAATTAAGCAAATAACACACACATGTGGCAGTTTTTAAACTAGCAGCCACCTCAGAAATAGTGCTCATATGATACTGTGGCATGTGTCTCATTACCACTTCTGAATCTGCATGTATTTTAAGTACACCCCCCACCAGACAACTATGGAACTGCAAATTAAGGGCACAATTGCTTCCCTAACATTAATCTCTAAAATCAGTTTTCTACATATGTATTTCAGTACATTTTGGTTTAATTGCCATAGCCTAGGAGGAAAAATCTAATTCTGCAACATATTTTCCCAGTGTTTTTGGAGGAAGAGCAGGATGAAAACGTAGCTAATATATAATGCTGATTTATTGCTGCACAAATGCCCAGGCAACCTGTTCCAAATAAGGACAAAGCACACAGCATGCATTTAACTAATTTATTTAAATAGCTGATCGGTCATAATATTAAACCTGCTAGTGTATTTAAAAGGGGGCAGGCTGCACTAGGCAGGCTAACCACAGCTGCCTTTGTTGGGCAGATCCACCCTGGCTCCAAACTTGGCTTGTGTCTTCCATTGGCATTATTTATCATTACCTACATATAATATGCCAAGAGGTTTCCAGCCCAGCCCTCCCCCGCTCCTGCCAATGCATTGCATAGCCACTACCAGGTTTAGAAAGATGGTACTCACCACCAAGGATGATCCTTCCCAAGCCCCATTTCCCCATGAGGCCAATATTCTGGACATGCCCTCCATCACTCCCAATGTTTCAGGGTGCTTGCCTACAATCCTTACCTATTGTGAGCAAGTCAGGCCACTGGGCTATCCTTACCTGTCATCAAAGACAAGGCCTGCTTAATCTGAACCTTCCCTTTGATATCAAAAAAGCAGGCAAAAAAGGTTCTTCCCATAGCCAATCTGAGGAAGCCCTGAAAGTTCCTTCTTGGTCCCGAATGGTGACCTGCTAGTCCCTTGATATCTGCCAGGAGGGTGGGTGGGTAAGCAGCCAGATGGCAAAAGCCTGGCTTGAGAAGGTGTGGCCAGTATATATGCTCCTTGCCCGTGTAGCCCCATTGGCTCCCATTCAGCCACCAATCATACTTCTTGGGTGATTTCCCACTAAAGCTGCCGCAGGGTTGCTCCGCCGTTTGCCCCGAGATTTTTAGTCAATTTCACACCCGAAGCCGCGGGGCTGCATTTTGACCCGCGGCTTCGCCCGATTTCCCCCGCAGCTTCGTAATCCTGTTTTTGGGGGAAATGGGGGCCAGGGCAAAACGATCCACAGCCTTAATTCCACGAATGCTTCTATTGTAAGCTGCCTTGAACTACAAGGAAAGGCAGGGTATAAACGTTTTAATGAATAAACACAAAAATAAATATAAAATAGATTTTAAAATCTGGAGGGAGCAAGCAAACGATGGCAGAAAAATGAAGAACTGTGAGTTTCATTTGTACATGGGAGAAACAAAATCAGAAGCATTTTTTTAAAGAAAATATCAATTTTAATAGCATTTCTATTACCACTAGCTGTGACAATTATCTATTTAATTTCACTGCATATAAATTATAAATTCTGTAAAGGTAATAGGGTTGGCCAGCTCATGCTTGGGAAATTCCTGGAGATCTGGGGGCAGTGTCTGAGGAAGGTAAACTTTGGCTAGGGGAGGGAGCTCAGTGGGGATATGATGCCATAGCATCCACCCTACAAAGCTGCCAGTTCCTCCGGAGGCACTGATCTCTGAAGTCTGGAAATCTATTGTAATAGTGGGAGACCAGGTCCAGACACCACCTGGAGGCTGACTACCCTTAAAGCTAATGGGTTGGAGTTAGAACAAGGACCCTACAAAGACCACACAATGTCTGCCATTCTTCCTGTCTTCTCTTCTCCCAAGCAGCCTTTTCTGAACCTAGGAAATTTTGTTCCCATGATCACAGGCAGGGGTCCCATTCCCTCAGTGGGGGCTGGGAATTCCTCACACTTCGCTCCTATTACCCACTGCCACCCTGCATAGTGGTGGGAGAAAAAATATTTTAAAAGCCCACATCACTTCTGGTTAAAGGACAGTTAATGACATAGGGTAGCGTTAGAAACTGCCAGAAATTCTGTTTTACAATAGAGTTTCCAGAGCTTCCTGTGTCACTTTTGTTTTTTTACCAGAAGTGATGTGATGCCCACAGAACTCCCACTGGAACAGGACCTGGATGGAATCACAGCTATGTGAGTCAAGAACCTTTACTTGGGATGGGGAAGGACAAAATCGCTCCTCCTTTCCTCTGGCATGAGTGGAGTTCTACTGACAGAAAAAGACTGTTTGATCACACACATACTCCAGCACAGCCTCTCAACTCACATGGCTATTGCTGCACATAGTTTCCATGACCCTGGAAATAAACTTTCCTGGGGCCAGAAAAGACTGCTGTGGAGAGGGGGAAACAAGGAAGACTGGCATCGGGTAGTGCCTTCTACTGACAGATTGAATTGACTAGATGGTCTTGATTCTTCAGGACTCTTGACATTTCCTCAGGTCTATCTTGTTCTGATATTATTTCTGTGTAATTTAGTTTGGCCTGTGCTTCTTCCATTTAGTGTTATTATCCACCCATGTTCTTGAGGATGGTGTGTCAGTCTGATTCAGATGGTCTTGTCGAAATCAGTGAAGTAGCAACCATACTATCAAAACTATATTTTAAACCTCTGGCAGTTTCTGTGTCTCATTGCTTCATAGGTCATTTTGACCTAAGTTACAATGGGGAAGCAGGAACCTACCCAATGGCATTTCAGATTGACTGCTAATTTCCACAGCTGCAAGGAGTTAGTTCAAGGGTTAAGATTTCTTTTTCCGGGATAAAAGGGAAATATGATTAACTGTCTGTTTCCCAAGAAATTTCTCAGTGAAACCATGCCACTTCAGCAGAGCCAATGGACATCTGTGCAGTGTGAGCATTATGCAAACTGTCACTGAATCGAAAATAAAATGTTTATTTAGAATAGCATAAACAGCAAGCATATACCCAAAGCATATGTGCTTGACTAGGAAAGTGAAAAAGGATTGTACCATTGCGTATCATTTGTGTACTGTGTGGTGTGACATCTTACCAAGAAACTTTTGTTTCTGCAGAAAAGGAGAGATCAATCGAAAATCAGGTGTGCACAGATTCACATCTTAGGGGAGTATGTCTCCTTACATCAGCCCACTGCTCTCCACTGCTGCTTCAGAAACAAGCAGGAGGAAAATGGGGAGAGAGGTCTGCAACACTTCACCAACACGAAACATCACTTCCTGAACAAAACTGGGCAATGCTCTAGGATTTGCCCAAAATTCTATGCCCAAATTTGGGGGTTAATCCTAGAATGTCACTCCAATGTGATGATGTCACTTCCATTTATGCACAGAAAGTGATATGCATCACTGTGACACTGGCAAGCCTGTCCCTTTCCCAGTTTCACTCAGAGGAGTGACAGCTAAGCACTGTGTATGTTTGTGGACTCAGAAGATAAAGGACTTCCCCAATTTCTGTGATCTTGTATCTTGCAATTAGAAATGCAAGTGTTATATATTGGGACTGGAACATTCCAGGACTGTTTCTACCTTGAACAATAACCCACCAGGACTCTGGAGGTGGCCAGTGAGGAATTCATGATTCTGACAATGGCCTATCGTTGGTAGTTGTTTGGGGAAGTGGGTGGAGTTGCATGCTATTTAAACAGGGCAGTTGCCCTGGCTTTTGCTTTTTATTCTTGCTGAAGCACTAATAAAGGAGAGCTGATCACTAAGCTTGGGGCTGGACCATCCATGGAACCCAGTATTTAACAGCAAGGAATGGATTTGTGACCCTCCCAGCCAAATGCAAATCATTGGGGATGGAATAAATCTCCTGATTTTGAATCCTATTTGGTCTCCTGAAAAATAATGGAGGAAAAGAAGGGTCTTCAGGGCCCAGCAGGTCACAATATATAACATGTTTTTCTTCATTTGGCTTGGTGTAGTGGTTAGGAGCATGGACTCTAATCTGTGAGAACCAGGTTTGATTCCCCATGTCTCCACATGCAGCTGCTGGTGTGACCTTGGGTCAGTTACAAATTCTTTCAGAGCTGTTTCCTCACAAGCAGTTCTTGTTGGTATACATGTAGTTCCCAGTGTGGCAAACAGTGGCTCCCTGGGATCTTTTCAGGTCAGGAAAATGGCACAGGTGGAAAGCTTAAGTCCCCTCTTCCCGTATGCCATCATTCTGATCTCAGTCCAGTCTCCATGCACCTGCTCCTAAGTCTTTCCTCTTAACTCCCAGCTCTCCTCTGCTTGAAAGTTTCCAGGGTGGATCTGTGTATCAAATCCAGCAAGTTAGTAGTTGGGTGATTTTGAACAATGGAGCTGCACAGAGGCAAGTGAAGATTAACCAAGCTGCAAGTGAAAGCTGAACAGGAAGCTGTAGAAAGATGGAACAGGAAATGGCTAGGGATAAGATCCTTGTTATGTGAAGCTAGTTCTAGCATTCTCTATTGCTAGTTCATGTTATGCATTGTTAATACTATGGAACAGTTGTCAAGTGAACAGGGACAGTGAACTCCTTCCATTGTTGTAGTGGTAGGAGGCACTTTTTTGTGTTGCCTCAATATACATTAGAATCTGCAATTAGCTCATAAGTGCAACAAACCATGTGAATGTATGAACATGTCCTGAGACACCATTGCTTCATTATGTCTCCACTCAATGCATCACATGTATTACTCATCAATATTTTCAAAACATGGACTCAACAACAGAAAATGCCTCACACTGAATCATATTAAATTGACAATTTACACAAACAAATATCAGCAAGGGAAATCACCCAGGGACTTTATTAACATCTCAAAATCATGGATAAAATGTATATTTACAACTAAATAGGCAGCAAAGGCCTTCAAGTGGTACTGTGTCATGCTTTGAAAAGCAAACAACAACAACAAAAAAAACATACTGAATCTTGCCCGAAGGCTCCAACAGGATTTTTTTTCTCTTTTATTAAAAAGAAAACTCATAATACAAATCTCAAGCTGGTTTTTGGCTACCTACATATTCTTTTAGAAGCCTAAACAATGTAGGTGAATAAATATGGAAGTGCTTATCTCTAGACATTCACTGTGATATTAGACTAACCTTCCAGTCATGGTTGATGAGTCAAATATGTCAATAAACTAGTGCTATTTAAAGAAGACCTTTTGGTGGGTATCAAGGGAAAATGTCATTGCTCCAAGCAGATAATAAGTTGGCTTCATTATATGTTTTCATTAAATGCTTTAAATTGGTATCATTCATGAATGTAACGGATTGCTTTCCAGCTGTTAATAGTTCCTGTCACAAAAGAGACTTTCAACACTTTTTATATATTAGGAAGTGTATATCATATATTATATATTAGGAAGCATTATTGAAACCTAATGTCATGAACGGGGATGGGCATGAACCTCCATGAACCTTTCCATTTAATGAACGGGTTCATAGTTTGTTAGGTTCATGGTGCAGTAGAATGGCCCCCCTGCAGTCTAGAGACACCAAACTCAGAGCATGTCTCCAATGTGCTCTCCTCTACCTGCCGTCCAAATTTGCTGATGATTGGATTTAGGGGGGGTCAAGTTACAGCCCACCAAAAGAAGGTGCCCCCAGGAAAGTGCTCTCTTAGGATTGTATCAAATGGACCCCCTGCAAGTTAAAGATATCAAACTTGCAGAGGACTTCCCCAGGATGCTTTCTACCTGTCCTCCAGATTTGGTGAGGATTGTCAGGGGTGTGTGTAGTGCCCCCCCAAAGCCAGTGCCCCCAGGAAAGTGCTCTCTGGGGAAATCACATCTGCAAGTTCAGGAATCAGGACTGTGTCAATCGAACTCCCTGCAAGCTAGAGGCATCAAACTCACAGAGGACCTCCCTAGGCTGTACCATCACATTGGCTGGTCCAGTCAAAAAATCTTGGGAAATTGCAAGACAAGCATCCTCCCCCAATAGGGACACCTGTTTTTGAATGGATGCTTTCTGCAGAGCCAAATGTGATGGCCTCCTGCTCCAGTGTGGTGGAGGAAAGTCATGACTGGCATTTTGCTTTCCAAAAGAAGCAAAAGGGAATCAGAAAATGCAAAGCTGAGTGCCATACTGGGAATCATTGTCCTAAGGTATTGTTAGAAGATACATGAAAGTTAACTAAAGCTAAGTGGGTCTAGCTCTGAACAGATACAAGATGATAGATTTCCCAGGAGCCCTACTCATGCTGTCTTAAGTTCCATGATAAAATAAAAGTAGGAAATATGGCAACCTGGTAGTTGTTTAGATTGCCCTCATGTTCATTTCCCTGTGTAGCTTCTTAACCCACATGAGAATTCAGTCACAGTCCATTGGACCACTCAACTCCTGCCACTGGAGCAAGGAGAACATTTTTACAATTAGTTCTGCTACTGCCAGATGCCACCATGGTTTGCCTCCTAATTTATCCAGCATTCTTCTACCTAGATTCAATTATATATGGGAATTTCAGATAGATCAAAAGTGGATAACCGTAAACATTCTAGGCCAATGTCAACAATGTCCAATTTACGTCTCATATTAAGCATAGTACAAGCTTTTGTTTACGAGTCACTATGCTCTTAGCACTTCACATAGCTTTACTGTGCTACCTCTTATATTTGTAAATATTAGATCAAATAGTAGGATATTTACTTGACTAAAGAATAGATAACATTTGAGCATCCATGATTTAGAGGCACTATGTGGTTTCAATGGTACAGCACAGTGATCTATGAAGAAGATCCCAAGTTTCAATCCCTGGCATCTCCAGATAAAGCAGGTGTATGGAAAGGCCTTTCTAACCCTGAGATTCTGGAGACCTGCTGCCATTCTCTGTAGAAAATATTGAGATCTAAGTCCAAAAAAGTATAGCAGAAATTGGATAGGAGACGAGATCCCTAAACTGGAGGAACCACTTCTGTTGATGTTGAACTTGGATTTGGGAGACCCACGTTTGAATCCATGATCTGCCATGGAAGCTCTCTAGCCCTATAAACAAATGCTCAGTGCTATAAATCTGTGAGATGGATTGTACCACTACTCTCAGCCAGGTCTGTAGCCTGCTACACCACAGAAAGAGCCAGTTCCACAAGAAGAAGACTGCTTGCACCGGAACAAGAATCTGCACTTAGCTGAGCAAAATGACCACATTCAATCCATACTGTTTATTTAACACTCAGCTATTCTGATGTTAATACCCACTCTAATATTTCAGGTAGGGATGGGCATGAACCGGTGCATGAAGTAAACTTTGTGCCAAACTTGGGCCGGCCTTGGAGTCATCATGCAATCTTCATGGAAGCACGTGCTTACCAAAGGTTCCCCGAACTTTGGGGGTGGTTTGGGTGGTTCAGGGCAGTCCAGGAAACAGAAACACTTCCCAGAAAACTCAGTGTCAATTGAGCAAACTCCTTCCAGCCTTTGAAACACCAAAAGGTTCCCTCCGAAGCTTGTTGTTGTCGTTCAGTCACACAGCTGAGTCCGACTCTTTGCGACCCTTTAGACCATATTATGCCAGGTCCTCGTGTCCTCTGTTGTCCTCCAGAGTTTGCTCTGTTGTCCTCCAGAGTTTGTTCATTGCATCGATAACACTGTCTAATCATCTCATTCTTTGTCGTCCCTTTCTTCTTTCAGTCTTTCCCAGCATCAGGGTCTTCTCCAGTGAGTGCTCCCTTCTCATTTGGTGGCCAAAGTATTTGAGCTTCAGCTTCAGTATATGGCCTTCCAGGGAACAGTTAGGGTTGATTTCTTGTGGGATTGACTAATTTGATCTCCTTGCAGTCCGGGGGACAGGCACTGCTGGCTGCCAGTTACAGAGCTCCCATTCATCTCTATGGGATATGAAAGCGATATAAACCCAAGATGCAGTCCAGCCCTCCTTTGCTGGATTTTGCAGCAAGTTGGAGTGGAGTGTTTGTTTGCTTATAGTTTATTACAGTCTTTAGACCAGCATATGGAGAGGACTGGAATTAGAGAGAGATAGGAGGAACTTGATCAGTTTTGCTGGGCAGCAGATTGCTCTTTGTTCTCTGGGTGCTATGGCACTCAGCCTTCTGCTCATGTTGAGCAGTGAGGCTTTGCTACTGCATTCCTCTGGAAAGAGCCTACATTTATACACACACACACACACTTCTCTTTTTTTGATCAACCTTCTGGGATGTGGCATGCTTACTAGGCCAGGGCTCTGTGTGCCAACCAGCCTGGGGCTTTGCTTTGATTCTGCTGTGTGTTCCTTGTTCTCTACTCCCACCCCTCCATTTTTTTGGCCAACACTCTGGGCTGTGGTGTGTTTGATGGGCTAGTGCTCTGTGTGCCACCCAGCTTCGGGCTTTGCTTTGCTTTGCTTCTGCTGTGGGTTCCTGTTCTTTACTCCCCACCCCTCATATTTTTGATCTTCTCTTTCTGCTGTAGGTTTTGGGTGTTTCTGGGATTCAGGGCACTGATCCACACAGCCTCTCCATTCACACTGGGTGGTGGGGCATAGTTGTTGGGTGCCTTGGCTGATGGCTCACATTTATACATTCCCCCACCCACCTCTCCTTTTTTGGTCTTCTGTCTCTCTGCTGTGGGCTTTGGGTGTTTGTGGGACTCAGGTCTCTGATCCAAACATCCTTGCTGCTCAAGTCAGGCAGTGGGGCATAGCTGGTGGGCACTTTGGTTGAAGGTCCACATTGTTACACTCCTCCCATCTCCTCCTTTTTTATTTTCTGTCTCTCTGCTGTGGGGTTTGGGTGTTTGTGGGACTCAGGTCTGTGATACAAACAGCCTCTCCCCTCATGCCAGGCAGTAAAGCATAGCTGGTGGGCCCCTCCTTTTTTGATCATTTGTCTCTCTGCAGTGGGCTTCGAGTGTTTGTGGCTTCAGTGCCATGAGGGTGAGAATGGGTGGAAGGGGTGGTCATTGTGGAGGGAAGAAGCCCTCATCCTCCTATGTACATCATCTGCAGGGGTCTCAGCCTCCTTTCCTTTGCTCTGTCCATGGTACTCTCACAGGGCATGAAAGAGTTTTTTGCATTGCCCCAACAGTAGAAGTTGATAACACTGGAAAGGAGGACTCCAACGACAATGATTCAGAGTCTGATGGTGGTAGTGAAGCATCCACCCTTCCACATCCCAACTCCCTGCAGCTCCTACTGCAGTCTGTAGTAGGGCCCCTTCTGGCACATCGCTCCTCCTCCTCCTCCTCCTCCTCCTCCTCCTCCTCCTCCTCTTCCTCTTCTTCTTCTTCTTCTTCTTCTTCTTCTTCTTCTTCTTCTTCTTCTTCTTCTTCTTCTTCTTCTTCTTCTTCTTCTTCTTCTTCTTCTTCTTCTTCTTCTTCTTCTCTCCTCCAGCATTCTCCAGAGGCACCTGCAGAGTTTCCATCCCAATATGTCAAAGGAGTGGCATGAAGCCCAGTCCCTCTCAGCAGAGAGAAGCAAGGGGAAAAGGAGGCTCTTCGGTGAAAGGCTCTGGGCACCGTGGTGGGACCCCAAGGCAGGTCACCCTCAGAGAGATCATGCTCCCAGGGACACCGACACTGCCAGACAAATGGGCTGAGGAAGCAGTCACTAGCCTTATCAGCAAGATGGCTGCTGTGAATGGCCAACCCTTCTCTCTTGTGGAGGACGTAGGCTTTTGCCAGCTGCTGCACCACCTTGTCCCCTCAAGGAAGACCATGAGCCAGTGAGTCTTGCCAACCATGCACTGTTCTGTGGTGATGCTGGTCAAGGCTGAGCTCTCCAGAGTGCATGGCCAAACTGTGAACTTCACGGTGGACCTCTGGAGAGGCTGGCAGCACAGTTACCTTTCCCTCACCCCCCACTGGTGGAAACCGGAGCACCTCTCTGTCCAGACTGTCGGCCACAGGAGGGGACAGTCCTGCCACCTGGCTACAAGAGAGTTCTGTTTCATGTGCAAGGGATGAATGCAGATCACATGGCAGTGGACATCTCTGCCATGATCCAGAGTAGCCTGAAATAGCGGTTGGGCAGCACAAACATCACCCATGGCTGTATGGTCACAGACACCAGCACCAACATGCCAGCAGCATGAGTGGACCACGAACCAAACCACATTTTCCCAGTTCATGCCCATCTGTAATCTCAGGTCGAAGAATCCTACTAAGGACAGAGAATAAAATCAATGAGCATTTTCCGATATATTTATCCTTTGATATCTTAGTTTTTATCATTGGATGTTTATACCTAGACAAATATCGGCATAAACACGCTATCTCTGTCGGATGCCTTTGCTTTTAAATCTTGGTTTCTTGAAAAGTAAAATTGTTTACTGTATGCATTAAGCACAGAGATGGGGAAACCTCTGTTGTTTGAACAAGTCTGTGTTTCAGTAGCAGTCATCCCTGCAATATGCAAGATTCATGCCTACTCAATGGATACTGGCTTTTCAGGGTTTTTACATTGGCACCTAAATGCCTGAAGTATTTTTTTCCTAGTCGTAGATGGTGCAAGTGGCTTTGAACAAACAAGGAAGAATAGCATCATTGGAAGTGATGTAGGGGCTACAAGGACTATGCAAATTGGGAATATGCAAATGAGTCATACTAAATTAACATGCCTCGTTTGTGTTATACCCACAGGTCCTTTATCTCCATAAATTGCAAAGTGTGAATTTGTGAATATAAAAAAACTGATGAGGAGATGGAAGTGGGGAGGAAAATGGCTTGTGTGTGTGTCTTTGTGGAGAGACAATAAGTGATATTCTGGTCATTTCAACACAGTCTAAGGGGCAAACAACAGTGAGGCTGCCAACTCTGCCTTGGGAAATTCCTGGAGATGAGGGGCAATGCCTGGGGGAGGTGGAGTTTGGGGAGGAGAAGGAGCTCAGCAGGGATGTGATGCTACAGAGTCCACCCTTTAAAGCTGCCATTTTCTCCAGGGAAATGATCTCTGCACTTGGTAGTTCAGTTGTGATTCCTTGACGTCTCCAGGCCCCACCTCGAGGATGGTACATAATGCCCTTTATTTATTTATTTACTTACTTTCAATTTATATCCCGCCTTGCCGGTGTGAACGTCCATTTGCTGCTTCTTTCTTTTCTTTTTCAGAGCTCCTCTGTGTTGGAAAAATTGGCAAAAATACTTAGATATTCACAGTTTGCAATGGATCTTTGCTTCACGGGAGAGGAGGCATTTCTTTCTGTGTAAAAATCTTTATTTCTAAGGGAAGGGTACACAGGAAAATCTACAAAATAACAAAGACCTAAGGGTACATCTGTACAGCTACAGAACAGACCGACCACATGGTCTCACAACAACAACAGTAATAACAACAATGGAGATTCTTCTTCTTCTTCTTCTTCTTCTTCTTCTTCTTCTTCTTCTTCTTCTTCTTCTTCTTCTTCTTCTTCTTCTTCTTCTTCTTCTTCTTCTTCTTCTTCTTCTTCTTCTTCTTCTTCTTCTTCTTCTTCTTCTTCTTCTTCTTCTTCTTCTTCTTGACCCCTAGAAGGAAATCACCTGAAAACATTAACCAATGACTGTGAGTAAACAGACTTAGATTTCCCTGGGCCCTCTTCCCAATGGTTCTGTGCCAGCTTTTCCTTCCAGGTCAGTCTAAACAATAGCATACAAGGTAAACAGATTAACCCTATAATGACTGAATTAGACCTTGCAACACACACATATTTCCAACACTCTGTTCAATAAATCTTGATTAATAGCATTTGCTGTTCTAGGGTATATTACTTCCATGTGGTTCTAGATACAATTATAGGAAATATCAATGCTTCAATCGTCCAGAGAAGTTGGAGAGCCTTTTGAGCTCAGACTTCTGACAAACCACATGTGGTAATTTCTAGGAACTCTGCATTTGTTTGAGTGCACTCTCTTTACTCACATGTTTCCAAATACCTGACATAATGAACAGATTGAAGAACCAAGTCCTACTGAGCTCTAATTTAAATCAAGCCCTGACCGTGTAGTTTTATTTATAATTAATAAGCTGCTGTTGGACCTGACTCCTTACAGTACTCTTTCTGTCTCAGCCAGTGAACATGCTACTACCATTAATAAGTTTCTTTCTTCTGCCTTCAGTCTTTCTAGGATTCTGGTGAATGAGACTGTATGTTATAATGCACTAGGGTAAATTAAACATGTCTCTCTTCCCTCTTAGAGGCTATTGCAGAATTTGGAGTTAGATGAACCTGGGCCTGTCTGTTTTTCTATGCTTTGTAGGTTTTGCTATAACTGACTTTCATGCCTTGGTTCAGAAGTCACATGAGCCTTTGCTCTTTTGCTGGCAGCCTAGGTGTAAAAGCTAAAGCCTTGCCCTGTAGATGTACCTTTGCCTGAATTCACATTCCATGGCATTCCAAGCACCAGACATCACAGTTAATAAAATATATCTGGCTAAAGTTCATACTAGGAAAAGTTCAGCTTATCAACTTCAGATGGGCTGGTATTTGGCAAGTTTGGTGTATTTTAATTGACTTCTCTCTGGATTCCTACTGGCTGAAAAGAGTTTAAAAAGGAGGCTTTGGGCTTCGTTTGAGACTGGTTGGCCAACACTCCACCCTGGCTTGAATAGGGTCTTAGTCTGCAGTCCAGGAATTCCTTGTTCTTTTTGAAGTATACACTATATCAGGTATTGGGATTTTTTCCCTATATGCTATTGGGTATTGATATTAGGTATTGATATGGAATATATGCTATTGAGTTTAACTTGTTTATGGTTTTAGAGTTAATAAATACTTTTAGTTTAAGGCAATTGTTCTCACTGTGTTCTCGCTGGATGCCTGAGTTCCCTAGCTAGACTCTACCCATCCATAGAAAAGAACCCTAATGGGGCTGGGGATCCCTGGAAGAAGTCTGGACCCCTAAAGTTCCCCTGCAGAGGCCAATACAAGGCATCAGGGCATTGGTTTTTCTCTCATTGGCCAGAGAAGAAAAGGCAGGCTATGGTTTCATTTCAGGACTTGCACATTTGGCAATTTTTCCTACAATAACCAGTAAAAACTTTTTTTTAAAAAAAATTGTAGTATGAACCAAAAGATGTACTATCTGGGCACCGTGTTATAATACATGGTTTCTACTTGCTATCTTTCTTGCAGTATCACAGCCTTAAGGCTGACCATGTCCACCCACAATATTTACAAAACCATAAATTCCATTCTCCAGGGTGATTTTTATGATGCTACTGGCTGTTTGCTTTTCTGGATGCAAATAAAAGGGGTGGGGGGACACTGGAGTCTACATAGTGTATATGTGACTGGGTGACTAAAAGATGTTGTTCATTATATATTATTATGCTCTTTAAATCATGACATGAAAAACTACGTTTGGATTAACATTTTTGGATCCTCTTTCTGAATTTCAATTGTTGCCCACTGATGCTGCCTGCTATCGTTAGATCTAAAGTTGTCCAGCATGCTGCCATTTTCTATAATGATGATAATCTGATTAACTGTTGTGCTGTAATATATTGGTAAACACTTTTTGTTCTGGGTCCAAGCGGTTATGTTTTCATTTGAATTTTATTTGTTTTTTTGTAACGTGGGGTTATAATTTCTCTTTACTTACTTACTTATAACCTATGGTTATAAACAATAAACTTGAACTAGAACTACATGAATTCCTGAGTAATTCCTGGAAATTCTGTCATCACACAGAACTCTGCCATTCTTAGACCAAAATACAACAAAAACGTATCTCCTGGCACAGGTGAAAATGAAAGGAGGGCAGTCTTCTATATGTCAGTACCTGTATTTGTAGAACCCATACTTCTAAAAACAGCTGGTGAAACAGAGAAGCTGGGGTCAGTGGAAATGGCTCTAATCACTCTGGTTGCAGAGAACAAGGAGGACACAGAATATACCAAGAAAAATGTTTCTGTGTTCTCAGTTGCAGGGAATAAATATCTCAGTAATGTTAACCAGCAGCCGAAGTGGGATGTATGAATAGGTACATATGATTGCTTCTTTTAATTTTCACATGCAATTAGAAAGAAACTACCTCTTTGAGCCAGTGTGGTGCAATGGTTATATTGCTGGATTGGGAGCTGGGAAATCCACTCTACCATGAGAACTTGCTGGGTGACCTTGGGCCAGTCATACTCACTTTGTCTAACTTACAAGACTGTTGTGAGCATAAAATGAAGAAGGTGATGCTGTAGGCTGCTTCAGGTCCCCACTGGGGAGAAAAGACAGGTTTGAATGTCTAAATAAATAAAATAATATTCATCCTATTCTGTTTGGCGAATTTTCCATTTTCATGTTTTTATAACAGGGGTATGCAATTTTTATATGATATGCCCATTTTACACCACTTTATGGCAGTTTTCTGTGATTTTTATATGTGATGACTAAACAGGCATCAATTTAGATGGTAATATTTCTGTTGTGTTTTTTTAATGTGGCTGGGGGAAAGGATGGCAACAGTTTCATCTCATGCGGAGAAATAATAAAAGAAACCAGAGTTGTCATGCAATTCAGTGAGCGCAGAGAGGAGACAGTCTTCAACTTGAATCTCTTGTGGCAGGAAATAGCAGGAACTGCTGCTTTTGAAGCTGAGGAGCGTGCAGGCAAAGAAGAGGGTGTCCAAAGTGTCTCCATCTGCTTCCCGTTGCCGCTGCTCTCTAAAACAAATGCTGCCTGTGCTTGGGGAAGTTGGAAGTTGAAATAGTTGTAGGAGGCTGAAGCAAATGAGCAATATCTCCCTTGAAACAAAGACTCCAATGTATTTTCCACTTTGAAAACCTCATCAGGTCATGTGGTATGCCGAAACTGAAGGAGAAGTTTGGATCCAGAGAAATTCAGAAGCAGCCATAGACACTAGAGAAAATTGAGCCACTCTTTCTCTCTTACACATGGCCTAGTAATTCTCTTTGATAATGAAGTTAATATGGGTTTGTCAACATGACCTTAAGTTGCTTCTGTTTCTTGCTGATTCACTCTTTCCAGTTCCTTTCCCCCTAATTCTCTCCTAATGTCTTATCTGACATACCATGAAACTGAAGCAGCATACACAAGGTGTAAAAATACAATGGATTAATGGCCTTCCCTCATTATTTTCTAGTGTAATTAGTTTTCCAGCTCAGATAAGTTATGCATGGGCTGTCTTCATTTTGGATTTCTATGTGAATGGATGTCCCTAATAAAGAGCCATACAGATAAGGAATATATCATTTCAGTGACTGAATTATTCCTATTACACAATTAGAATCAAGCAGGAAGAACTGAATGAATTTTAAGGGTTCTGCTTCAGAAGTGCAAAAGGGTAACAAGAGCTGACAAAAAATGGCATTATTAAAATAATAGTTCTTCGGGTTTGTTTTTTAAAAAACATCTGGTTACAGATAACTGGATGCTAAGAAAAAGGGAATTACGAAAACATTATTCTGGGGCCTATAGTTGCCCTACAGAGCCATGGAATTGAACACATTATATGATTTGTTATCATATGATGTTTCAGTCAAGGCTGAAGTGAGGTAATGCCTAGAGGGAATCTTTGTCTCAGGCACATACTTGCTCTGGCCAGCCATGTTCTTATTGGGCTAGTCTGTTAAATTCTCTCAATACATTGTATTTTATAGGGTTTTGTGAAGATTAAATGGTGGAGGAGAGAATTCCATACATGGGATTTAATGTGGCTGGGGGAAAGGATAACAAGAGAGAGATAAAAATGTAGTTAAACATATAAATAAAAATCTGGGTCCCTTAAGAACATAATGGATGCTGGTCCATCTGGTCCAGCATCCTGTCTCACACAGTGGCCAACTAGTTTCTCTGGAGGGACAACAACAGGTCATAGAGGCCAAGACCTTCCCCTGCTGTCGCCTCCTGGTTCTGGGATTCAGAGGTTTCAGAGACTGAGTGTTCTTTATTAGCCCTTTCTGCACCCTTGTTTTGCCTCAGTTTCTGAGCGCATCCTGTTCTTCCATTCTGCATTCCCTCCCACTTTAACATCCAGTTTGTGTCAGGGCTTTTTCTTCTTTCCTCCATTTCTGCCTCTCTCTCTTTTGGTTGACACTCACTCCCCATTCTGTTTTCTTTCCCTCCTTCTCCAAAGACAGAAGAGGATGTGTCCTCCCCACTCAGGCAAACTTTTAAAAAGCCAGAGAGAGCATAAGAAGGAATCGGTAGATATAAAGGATTAGGGGATTCCCTGCTCTTAAATGTGTCAGCCTTGCATGTGTGGGCCTGGATTTTCCCCTCCCTTCCCTTTCTTTTTACAGAGGGAGGAGTCAAGTCTGCAGTTAAATTTTTTGAAAGATATTTGCCTTTCTCTTCATCTTAGATCGAGCAACCAGTTAGCTCAAAAAATGTGGGTTTTGCTTGTACATGCAGAATGCATACTGAATACACAATAAACTGGGGGGGGGGGCAGGACCAGTGCAGAGGGAATGTGTGCGACTGCGAAGTCAACCCTTAAGGCTTGACTCCTCAGATTCTCCAGAGCAAGCTATCAGTGCAGAAAGGGCCATTGTCTTGAGTGGGGAAACTGCTCCACTCTCAAAATATTCAAGATATTTATTCAGAAAACCCTTTGGAAACAATACTGTTTTGTTGTGTCTTCTGACAGTCAACACGGAGAGTTGGTTCCCCACTCAGCTCCTAGGGTAGTCCATTACAGAAGACTTCAGCAATGACCAACAAAGCCCGTAAGCAATCTGAAGTTTGATGTGCCCTCTTATGAGAGAGTACTGTAAGTAAAAGCTTGTTTGTATTTCTCTGCTATGTTGTCTTTTCTCTTTTAGTACTCAGGTTCCCCTGAAAGATTAAGGAGTAAGCACCAACTATCACTTTCTGTTACTAAACAGGTCATCTTGGTGCTAATGGTAACTGATGATTTTGAAAAGAAACATCGATCCCTTCTCTCATTCCGTTATATTGTCTAGACAACCTTTAAAAAAATGAAGCCACTGCATATGCCTCCTTGCCCATCCCTCTCCCTTGTGTCAATCCATTTGTAAACTCCAGAGACATTCATATTTCAGAGACTGCACAGCAGTATGACTGAGACTGATGATGACTATCCTTTCTGTAATATGAAATAGAGTTGCTACAGACACAGAGAATTACTATAGAGATGTTCACAATAATGGACTAGCAAAGTGAGAACCTTCTTCTGTTCCTTTGTACATACCTTTCATCTAGGAAATAATACATTCTAAGCACAACCAGAGTAAATAAATGCATGTGGTTTGGGCATATGATCATTAAAAGCAACAACATAAGTCAAGCATGTGTGTAACGCTGATTTTAATAAAAGCCCTAATTTCTGCTTTCAGGGTTGAGCACAAATTGTGTGTATGTGTTTTGTTACGATAAGAAAACCTGGCTAACTGTTAATCAAGAACAATTCTTGTTCTGTTTAGTATAGTTGCTCATAATGGAGGATTGTTACTTTGTTGAAGGGAAAGGTGGGATATAAACAGCAGGAGAGATATGCAAGAAGAGATATGCATGTTGGTGGGAAGTGTTATTTGCAAAGGCACCGCACTTCCAAACATCTAAATTGCATAAATATTCCTGACTATTTGCATAATTAGGGTACTCTTCAAAATCTGTTTAGAAGCGATTCATCTAATTGTTCCTTGTTTTCTTCCCGTAGAAAATAAGTATACTGGCATGAGACTCAAAGCACAGTGTAAGTCAACATGCTCAACAAGATGCATCATCCAATAAACAATGCAATAGGGTTTGGATTGCAGAAACCTGAAAATAGGCAGAAATCTGAAACAAAGCGTAAACCTTAAAACATGATATGTTAAACAATGCAGAAATTACATAATAGGAACAAATGATTATTGTATTGCATTGTGTGTAGTATACCCAGGAGAGCCTAAGATTGGCTGGCAGATCGAAATTCTAGCTCTTTGGTGTTATGCACCACTAGCTAGTGGTGATCTAGACTTGTTTTGGGGGGGCTGAGAGAGTTCTGAGAGAACAGTGACTGACCCAAGGTCACCCAGCTTGCTTTATGTGGAGGAATGGGGAATCAAACCTGGTTCTCCAGATTAGAGTCCACTGCTCTTAACCACTACAACCAAGCTGGCTCTCTATAATAGGAGCATACTTATAGGAACAGGCAATAACCAGTAATACAGTCCCAACCTCCAGATTTTTTTAAAAGTCCTTAGCCCCTTCCATTGCAGAGTTATAAGGGGGGAAGCACAGATAACACACAACTCCACAATAGAAGAGAATAGAGACTCGTGATACGTTGTTGTTCTTTATGTTTGTCTAAGAAAATGTAATAAAGAAGGCTAAAAAAAAGAAAAAAAAGAGAATAGAGATTTAATTTTTTAAAAACATTGAAAGCCTTGAGGTGACCATAGCGTGGATCACTGAAGCCAGATCATTGCGTTTGAGGAAGGGGACCAACTGCCTGATCAGCTGAAGATGGTAAAAGGCTGCCTTGGCAGTGGCTGCTACCTGGGCCTCCGTTGTCAGGGAAGCATCCAGGAGCACTCCCAAACTCCTGACCCTCAGCGCTGGCACCAACGGCACCCCACCGAAGGCCGGTAGTAGGACCCCTAACTGCTCCAATTCAGGCATAGAACCCCCATCTTCATCGGATTCAATTTCAGTCGGTGCAGTCTAAGCCATCCCGCCACATCCTGCAACACCCAGTCCAGATCTTCCGGGATGGAGCCAGACTGACTGCCCAACAACAGATAGAGCTGGGTGTCATCTGCATATTGGTGACACCCTAGCCCATGCCTCCGGGCAATCTGGGCAAGGGGGTGCATATAGATGTTAAATAGCATTGGGGAGAGTACCACCCCTTGTGGCACTCCACAGCTTAGTGGGTGCCTTCAGGACAGCTTCTCCCCAAGTGCTACCTTTGTCCCCGACCCTGGAGAAAGGAGACAAGCCATTGCAAGGCAAGTCCCTGAATCCCCACATTGGTGAGGCAGTGGATAAGCAACTGATGATCAACCATGTTGAATGCTGCCAACAGGTCTAACAACAGCAGCACTGCCAACCCACCCCGATGCCTCCAGAGATCATCTGTGAGGGTGACCAGTGCTGTCTCCAAATAGGACAAATTGGAAACCAGCAGACAGTTGGCCAATACAGCCAAGTCCAGAGATGGGTTTTTTTTAGGAAAGGGCAGACCATCGTTTCCTTAAGAGCCCCTGGGAACAGCCCCTCAGAGAGGGACTTGTTGATAATGTCCCTAAGGGTGCCTTGAAACTCCTCACAACCAGCTTTAATTAGCCAGGAGGGGCACAGATAAAGGCTGCATGTGGTTGGGCATACCATTGAGATAACTCTATCAACTTCCTCTAGGCTGAGTGGACTGAAATAATCCAGAATGGGACTAGAAGATATGTATGGAGCCTCAAATTCACTACTGTCTCATTATCTCACTGTCTCACTATCTGGAAATACCTATGGAAAGGTAGTTGCCTACTACTGCTTTCTCATGGCTCTCATACATAAGGGTCAAGGCTCCATTTGGTTATATTCCCTTGAGAGTCATTGTAGTTTGTTGGCCAGAACATTCACTTTGGAGGTAGGAAGCACAGCCCCAAAACCTTAGCTATGAAGTTTCCTGGGTGGCCTCACAGAAATCCTTGTGCCTCAACTAACCCTACTTTACAGGATAGTTGTAAGGATAAAGCGTGATTTCTTACAAGAATTGTGGGATACAGATATAAGAAACATCGATTTGATCAGCCTTTTTACTCTACAGAATGTGCTGTGCTGCAGAAGCTCAATTTTCTACAATCTTTAGTTCAGTAAGGTTGATATTCAACTGTGTACCGTACCATTCTTCCCTTAATTATGATGGCATCTCATAAAATGGCAGGTCAAATGCAAAATTCAATGACAGTGTTCAAGTTCTGTCTTATAAATGGTCCACTGCCTTTCAACATCCTACTGCTAGTGACAACAAATTCTTTCTGTAGCTGTCTTCCCCTGCAGGCTAATATCAGAGACATGACTTTTTAAGGAACAAGGAAAAGGCTTAGAGACTCATTATAAGAGGAGATAGTGTCATATTTTTGTCACACAGAGGTAGGGATAGGTATGAACCATATTTTTGTGATTTGCTTAATGTTTTGTGATTGAGCCATGAATCAAACCTGTTCATATTGGTCTGTGAGCCATTTAAAGTTTAAGGGTTTCCAAACAGCTGAGTGGCAGGGACTACCACTTATTTATTTATTAAATTTATATCCTGTCCTCCCCATCAAAGCAGGCTCAGGGTGGCTTACAGAAGGATTAAGACACATAAATAAAAGATAAAACAATCCTAAAACCTTCTAAAAACAATCCAAATATTAAAGTGCTAGTGCATATTAAATCTGGCAATAATAATGATATTGTTTAACAACGGTGGCAGTAATTTGATGACCCTTCCTATTGATCCATTCCTTTTTCTTATGCAGCAGGCACAGGATGTTGCTCTAAGCCATTTAACCCTGCTTTCTCCTCCCTGCGGCTTTTCAAGGGGAGCAGAAAACAGTGGTTGTAATGGCTCTGAGCTCAAGTGGTGTTTTTTCTGTTTACCCCTGCTTTCTGCTCTTTGTGAACTGCATCAAAATTCATGAAAATTCATAGCAGTTCTTCAGTTTGTGAACCATGAACCAAACAAAATTTACAACAAACTTTAGTTCATCAGCCAGTTTGTGCCCATCCCTACTCAAATATTCTTGCCTGACAGCTTGTTCCTTCAGATGAAGTCTTCTCTGTTGTTGCTGAAATGAGAAGGTAAAAGCAGATAAGCAAAAAGGGGGAAACACACAGAAAGCAATGAAAGAAGAAATATAAATATACCATATTATCACAGTCTTGCTAAAAATATAAGCAGAATCCACTGCAACTTTGCTTATATTCTTTAATTTGCTGCCTAGTGGGGAGGTGGAAGATGAACAGCAGAAGCACTACTTTTGCCCCCTCTTCCCCAGTTCATGCCAACATGCCCCTCTTGGCCTGCATATGCTCAACTCACCAGGGGAGCTTGTCTCTCCAGTGATTGAACTCATCGGTCCACTCAACAATCTTGCCCTTTATATATGGTCACCAGTATGTAGACCTTCTGCTGGATGATAGGCTGAAAACAAACCTCGAATCCTTCTTGCAACCTTCTCATCAGCTCATGCACTGCTGGAAGCATGTCTGCATATCCTGCAGCTGGCTCCAGAAAAGAGGCCAAGTCCTCATGAGCCATGTGGATCATGGAGATGATGAGCCAGACTTGCCATGTCAGATGAGAGCATCTCTGTGTAGCTCTTACAAGGGCCTAAGAACTTCCACAGTCTGAGAGATGGTCAACCACTCTTCCTGGTTGAGCCGGTTCTCTTCTGGAATGACCCCAGACTCAGAGATCAGGGCACTCTGGGCTCTCTCCTGCTCCACTAAGCATTTGAGCATGATAAAGGTGGAGTTTCAACAAGTGCTCATATCATCAAGCAGGTGGTACACTAGCACACCTGTCAGCATTTGCTTCTCATGCAACAGAAAGGTGTCATTTGCACAGCGAGAGAAGTGACCCACGATGTACTGGCATTTCTGGAGAATACAACAGAACTCATGGGTTGCAGTGTCCAAACTGGGATTCTCTACAGAACCCAGCCCCAAGGCATACTTAACTACAAGGTGGAGAAGGTGGACCACTCAGTAAATGTGCCTGAGGCCCTAGTAATGTGCTGCTGCCTTCATGTTCACACCACCATTGGTTACCTTGAAGTCCATGATGAGGTTCCTGCCTACCCATTCCACTAACTGTCTCTCAGTGTTGGCTTAGATGCTGTCTGCCATGTGTGGCCTATTGAGTTTCTCAGTGTGGAGCAGAGCCTGGCAATAGCTGGCCCGGCAGCCCTGACCCTGCCTAACACTACTTTCCCCACCCCCACCCACAATGTTGCTAGGTTGCCACCAGTACACAGTCAGCAAGATATACTAATTGTGCCCCTAACAGTAGGTCCAGATGTTGGACATGAAGTGCATGGTTCTCACACAAGTGTGGGACAACTGTGCCTTCACATGGTCCCTGGCAACCCTGTATAATGAGGCTGTCATGGTCCTGCTCTGTGTGGTGCAAACAGAGGGAATGTACCAGGGATAGGCATCCTGGAGCAGCCTGTGGAAACCAGTGTCTTCAATCATGGAAAAGAAGCAACCATCTAAAGCAAGCATTTCAGCAATGAGGAAAGTGACTTTCTCGCTAGCCTGCTGTCCCCCTCCCCCAACACCCTAGGGCCAACCTCACCAAGCATCTCTGTCAGAGATGTTTGGTATCTCTTTCCTATCCCTACTGCAAAACACTCAGGGACAGCACTGGAGGTGGTTGCAGGATGACTCACCTCCTGGCTGGCTGGTGGTGGCCTCTTGGGCACCCCAGCAGCAGCCTCTCAGTCCCCCTTAAGAAGCACCATCTTGTTCCAAATGGCTCCACGTCTTGGTAGTCATGAGATAATTGAGGTCTCTTCCAAGACTGATCCAGGCCCTACACAGCTGGCACTGTGCAAAGTGGGTATTCTCCATCAGCTGGAAGTGCTTTCAAACATTGGACATGTAAGGGCACCCACGCTGACCAGCAACTGTTGTTAAGTCAAACCAGTTGCTTTCTTCAGTCTTCTGCAGCAGCACAGCAGGATCTGATCTCAAGTCCACAGGCCCTCAGGAAGCAGGAAAGTCAGGCTCAGAACAGTAGCTGAAGCAGAAGCCAGCCACATTCTCCAAACCAAATCTCTCAGCAGCAATGGAGTCTGGCTGAGCCAGATTGCTCTGTCCATGTGCAGAAAATTTTTAAAAAGGAAAAAAAATCTTGACTGAAGAGCTGCGTTGCCACCTGAACTGGAATCCTATTGGCCAAATTGCCCCTGCTCTTTCCACCCTCCCTCCTGTTCCCTGGGAAATGGGAAGGGAACCTAGTAGAAAACAACCCTGCAGGTTGCCTGCAATTAAATGTCAGACCTCTAGATAAATCAGTTCCAACAACATTCACTTCGAAGAAGGATAAATTTATTGAGACATTGATAGGATCCAGCCTGTACACTGTCTGTGTTAGATCTGAAGATAAAGGTGTGAAAGCAATAGATATATAGGGTTCAAGCAAGGGCCCTAAAAGGTTCAGAACCAATCACTCCAGGGGATTTCGCCCATCAAATGTAACTGCCAGCCTTCCTCCTAACATGTAAGACAAAAGCCAGCATAGAAAGATGAGACTCAAGGCCACTAAACTTCTCAGGAGAGATAAGGTGTCTGGCACATCAAAGGCCTTGGAAGCGAAAGTGTTTTGGCTCTGCATTCTTCCATTCCCCCCTTCCCAGTTAGTATGGTGAACAAGCTGTTAAATGCAAAATGAACAGCGAGTTTGACATGAAATGCCATTTGCAAATGCATTGCAGTGATTGGCTCTAAGCTCCTCCTAAGGAGCTTTTACCATTGGCTAGCAAAGAGCCTTCTTCCCCCTTTCACCTATTGCCCTGGAAACCAGACCAAATGGTGAAAAAGAGCCAGAAAGGGAAGGTAAGTGTATCCCTTTAAAGTTTAAGCTCCCCCGCCCACAGCTGCTATTCAGTATATCTGAATAAAACTGAATAAAAGATTAATAGTTTTGGCTTTTATTTGGGATTCCCTATTCAGTAGCCATATCAGTTCAGAGAATCTGATTCAGCTTAATAAATACCCAAATAATATCAATAAGGTATTACTTCAGGGTCCAGGCTAAATCTGGAAAATATGTGTTTTGTCCTGTTCAGAACCCATAGCAACTGAATATCAAGAGGAGCAAGTAGTGCGTTGTGACTTCCCCTAATGGCAGGTATGAAGAAATGCCCTCCACTTTGGACTATGTGACCCTATTGGGAGTATGGGGTTGCAGAATCCCCACAAGAAGGAGGAGGAGATTGGATTTATACCCACTTCACTACCCAAAGGAGTATCAGAGCAGTTCATAATCCCTTTCCCTTCTGCTCCCCACAACAGACACCCTGTGAGGTAGGTGAGGCTAAGAGAGCTCTCTTGAGAACTGCCCTTGAGAGAACAGCTCTGAAAGAATTTATGACTGACCCAAGGTCACACCAGCAGCTGTATGTGGAGGAGTGGGGAATCAAACCCAGTTCTCCCAGATTAGAGTCCACACTCTTAACCGCTACACCAAACATGTTTATTATTTTATCAGAGGTTTATTACTGTTGAGCCTCATACCTCACATTGATGGCTCAAGCACCCAGTGATTAAGATTTCATTATGCAGATGATTCTAGCAAGGAGAAAACAATCAAGGGCTATCTCACACCCTGGCAGAAATGTGACATCTAGGAAGTGACAGAGACCTGGGAAAGCCAAATGCTATTTTTTTTTAAATCTTCCTGGAAATGACAGGAAGAGATGAACTAATTTACAGGAGATAGGTAAACAGAAGAGATAAATTCCCTAGACACAAGGGGAACAAGGT
Organism: Gekko gecko; assembly: GCA_029375565.1. Classification (NCBI taxonomy): domain Eukaryota; kingdom Metazoa; phylum Chordata; class Lepidosauria; order Squamata; family Gekkonidae; genus Gekko; species Gekko gecko. The sequence goes on along the minus strand of JAPDNY010000003.1, from coordinate 54,778,005 downwards.
CCATATTTGGAAATCCATTTTAGCTGATTCCATCAGGAGATCACTAACAGGAAGGAAACCTCACACCTGGGCTCCCCCTTGATGGCTGCCTTTACCATGTAGAGCTAACAAAGGTCAGCCAGATGGACAATGTAAATTTAAATGTAAGTAGTGTACCCTAGAATAAGAACAGCCAGGGTATGTATAGTGGAGGGACAAAGAATCACATGCATGCACCTTTACTTTGTCTCTTTGCTCAGTCCATTGCTCTGTAGCTTGTGTGTGGACATTTTCTTTTTAATAAATGTCATATTACCTTGAATACTGAAAGTTTGTTCTCTGTAACCACATTAAGGCCTTCTCAAGCATGTTACCCAAAGGGTGCCAAAAAAAGGTCAATAGATAACTACATCCCTGGGGTGCACAAGTACAGTAAGCCATCCTTGCTGTAGCTGAACGGAGCAAGTGGGAGATGTGGGTGCTAGGTGGAACCTGTAAACAATGATGCAAATGAAGGGCTAAAATTGCTGGCCGTCTCACTGGGATATATTCTAAATGACCAGCTGGCAGCAGCCTAGATCCCCAGAGAGAAGTGAAGAACCCCTCCAGCAGTTGGGTGGGCTTGGGAGAGTGGTGAACTGTTGTGCAGAGACCCAGGACAGTTGCTGAGCATCTCACCCTCTCAGAGGACCAGGCCTGTAGCTGCAGTGGGGCATCTCAGGGCCTGCCCCCCCCCAACTTACTGCCAAGGCCCCCTGACTTCCCATCCAGACCAGGCCCCGCAACTTCCATTTTTTTTATTTTATTTGTGGTGCCCCCCAACTTATTTAAAGGCCCCTCAAATTAAAAAATCCTGGCTACAGGCCTGCAGAAGACGCACAACAGTGCTCACAGGTCAGTGGGGATGTTCTCTGACATGTGGTTTGAACACCCAAATTACAATGACTGAAAAGGGCTGTATGAAATCCTAATATCATTCATAAATATATCTAGAGATTTCCAGATGTGATGAACAAAAAAGGCATTTTATCCTCACTTCTTTATTTGGCATATACAATCATGCCTGTTGTGCAGCATAGGGGTACCCCTTGACCATCTTGAACATCCCTCTGCAACTCTCTCTGTGCAGTCTCAGAGAATATTATATATGTATGTTTATGTGCATGCAGACACTTCTGTTATATTTAAATGCAGATATTGCATATATTCAGGTTCATAATAAAATACAATAGAAAGCTTCTGTATGCTGATGCTTATACACATTGCACAATAGTCTGAACTATTACTGCATTAATACAAATGGGACTTTATAGATTCATAGGGAGAAAATGAAATAGCCAAATGCATTAGATAATACTCTCATTTTAGGAGAGGTAACTGAGGGTTCTAGGCTTCTGTAAATTCATTTGCTGCATTCTCGCAATTTAACAAGTGAGATAGTATTTCCTTTGTTACAACATGATTACGTTTTTTTTCCAGTTGTAACACAGTAATTAATGAGAATTGTTCTCAGTGACAAGCTTAATTACAGGAATAAAATCCAGTCATCTATATGATTCTGGTCAACCATCAGGTGAAGCCTGACAGCAGCACTTTGAAAAGGTAAGTTGACATTTCTTGATTGTGTGTATACTAAGATATTTGCATTGTCATCTCCATGTAGTTTAATTTAAAGGAAATTCTGAAAGCAAGTATAGCTCTCAGAGACATCTGAAGTGCTCTTTATCAGCTAGTCTGTCCTTGGCGAGTCCAAGCTTCTTTCTATATATAAAACAGAACATTTGATAAACTGGTCATGCTGTCTTGCAACTCCAGATTACTTTCAACCAGTTATTCTTTGAAATTGCTTGGAGCCAGTGAACTATTTCCTGGAACTAGCCCTTTCTTTCATACCATGCCCTTCCTGAGATCATTGCAAATGTTGTGTTTTATCAACTCAACCCTGTGAGGGTCTCCAGATCCTGCAGTTCTGCCCTTCCATGTCCTCCAGAATCTTTGGAAGTCCTTCTAGGGTCACCTTCCAGTGCCGCCCACTTCAGTTCAGTTGCTGGGCTAGCCAACCCTGTCTCCTCATGGTACACCAGTTGCCATCTGGGTGAATATGGAACCTGCTTATGGTGCAGGGCAATTACATTCTGCCACTAGTTGCTCCTAATCATCTTCGGAATGCTTTCAAATAGACAGAACAGGATTGTGGGAAATCAAGGTCCTTTCCCTTAGCTGATGACCTTGCATTCCTCACACAAGATTTCTATCCATATCCTTCTGCAAGATCATGTACATTATTTTATTTCCTAGTGATTAGGGTTGCTATCTCTGGGTTGGGAAATTCCTGGAGATTTTGGGGTAAAGCCTGGTGGTGGTGGGGTTTAAAGAGAGGAGGGACCTCAGCAGGGTATAATGCCATAGAGCCCACCCTCCAAAACCACCATAGTCCTCCCACTAGTCCTGGGTAACCATACCTCCATGTAGAAGTGCTACAAGAGCCCCATTCAGATCAGGACTGCAGAGCATAGGGAGGGGCTCAAGCCTTCCCCTGTGCTACTTTCTGGAACTGAAATATCTTGGAGCTGAGGGGCATCATCTACCCTGTCAGGGTGGGCATGTCATGAGGCAAAGCACCCTAATTTCCCTTAAGGGTTAATGCGCTTATTAGAAGGCCTACTCTGGCTCACAGGTGTCCATGATTTGGGCCTTCCTGCAGATAGAAGAAGAAGAAGAAGAGGAAGAGGAAGAGATTGGATTTATACCCTGCCCTTCACTACCCAAAGGTGTCTCAGAGTGGCTTACAAACTCCTTTTCCCTTCCTCTCCCCACAACAGACACCCTGTGAGGTAGGTGCGGCTGAGAGAGGTCTGACAGAAACTGCTCTTTTTCCAGAATGGCTGTGCCAGAACTATGGCTTGCCCAAGATCATCCAGCAGATGCAAGTGGAGGAGTGGGGAATCAAACCCGGTTCTCCCAGATTAAAGTACGCACACTTTAACCACTATACCATCCTTATCTCTTTCAAAGCCAGACTCAAGAATGTGGTAATTTGTTAATCAAGAGAACATGTCCTCAATGGTGTCACCAGATGGGAGGGGCAGTTAGGAGCAAAGGTTAACATCTTCTGGAATGGTCCATCAAGGGAAATTCCTGGTTGGATCTGAGAGGCCACCTGACGCAAGAGGGTAAAGGGCTATAATTAGAGTATAGGCCAGAGGGAAATGTGATAACTTAATGCTCATGCCATAGTAGTACACTTTGATATGTTATGCTTCATGATGGGCTGCAACATATAAAATGCTTTTATGCTACTGTGTGGATTTTTATGCTGCCAGAAGATATGCCATCTAATACCAGGTATTCAATGTGTTAGATTGAACAGCTGCTTTATTTTCTCTGTTGTTAAGCTATAGAGACTGTACTGTGTAGTGAAATCTTTTGAAACCTTTACACAAACCTATCTATCCATCCATCCATCCATCTCTATCAAGGGTCTGCTTTATATGTGTGCATTTAACCTTGAGGACCCACAGGGCTGGGTATTGCTCAAGGACAAGGAGCATGACCAGGGGGACCCAGGCTTGGGCCTCTGATACACGTGCAAACAAAGAACGCCTCCAGGACATTTCAACCAGAAAGTGCAGAGGGGAAGGTAGAAGTCTCTCCTCCCTGTGAACTCTCGTCCCAAACTGAATTGGGCCCAACAGTGTTTTTGCATAGAGTTGCCACTGGGGGCTGGCAGCTGTAGTATGGCTAAGGGCCCCATGGCAAACGAATGTAAAACATAATGTGTAGTTTGGCCCCCAGTAGCAGTTTTCAAAAGCAGTCAAGCACCAGGGAGAGGGGAGAGTTGTCCAAAATGTATCAGAGATGGATAGCATTACCTCAAAGAATTGTATTTGCCCTGAACAATGTAGTCTATTTTTGAAAGTTCTCTGTGAAATGTTTTGAACCATCAAATACTTCTGCAGTTTGATTGCTGTGACACTTTTTTTCCTGTTGTAATGACATGTTATTGGTCAAGGGCAATTTTGAAAAAAGGTTTCAATGACACAAAATCTCTGCTCATTCTTGCGTTAAAATGAGCCCTTGCACACATGTTGTATATAAAAAAATAGGTGATAGATGAGAATGCATTGTTCCACAAGTTTGCTCTCTGTTGTATTGAATGGATAATGTAAATGTGCTACATCACCTGTAGTAAGAATCACTGGCTTTCTGCTGTTGGATTTGATGAGACAAACTGCTTTAGCAGCACATTATCTTCACTTCTGATCATTTGGAAAGCATTTATTCCTTTACTTTTCTCACCCCATGAGGATCAAGTTTTGTTGCTGTATTGAGCCTTCTCAGGACCTTGCAAAAAAACATGCTTGCAGACAACCACAAACATCTTACCCTTTATTTCACAGATACATACTATAAGCTGTAACCTGGAGGCAGATCTTAAGAAGGTGTTATGACTCTAACCTGAGTGATCTGATTTGTCTTCATTAACTTCAAATTTACATTTTTCTAGGAAGGGCACCATCTAGCTAAGATATGAGTGCTTCATATTTTCATCCCATGTCCTGAGAATTATTGTGGCCAGGGGTCTTTTCGTAGAAGAACAGCTGCAGGAGCTCATTAGCATATGGTATGCTAATGAGCTATTAGGCTATTAGCATATGCCACGCCCCCTGACATCACCGGAAGTGATGTCAGAAGGGGAAGCAAAAGGGGGGGAAGCATCTTCAAAAGCCTCCCCTTCCCTTCCCCAGCTGGTCTGGGTGGGGGAGCTAAGAGAGAAGGGGTTTAAAGTTTAAACTCCTTCTCATGAGAGTTGGGCCACAGAAGGAGGAAAGAGGGAAGGAAAGAGAGAGAGTAGAGAGAAGGAAAGAAGGAAGAGGGAAAGAAAGAGAGGGAAGGAGGGAAACAGGGAAAGGAGGAAAAAAGAGAAGAGAAGAAGGTGGGAAAGAAAGAAAGAAAGAAAGAAAGAAAGAAAGAAAGAAAGAAAGAAAGAAAGAAAGAAAGAAAGAAAGAAAGAAAGAAAGAAAGAAAGAAAGAAAGAAAGAAAGAAAGAAAGAAAGAAAGAGAGAAGAGAAGAATGAGGGAAAGAGGAAAAAGAAAGAAGGAAAGGAGGGAATGAAAGAAATTCAGTGGCAATTCAGCCCCATTATACCCTATGGGCCATTGAAGTCAATGGTGAAAACATAGGGTATATTCTAGGGGCTGGAGGGGAGGGGGTTTGAGGGAGAGGCTCCAAGATCACAGGATAGCTGACGGAGCCTCTCCCCAAGATACCCACCAAGTTTCAAGAACATTGGACCAGGGGGTCCAATTCTATGGGCCCCCAAACAGGTTGCCCCATATCCTCCATTGTTCTCTATGGTGGGAAAAAAAGTTATGTTTTTCCCACCATAGAGAACAATGGAGGGAATAGGGGCAACCTGTTTAGGGGCCCATAGAATTGGACCCCCTGGTCCAATGTTCTTGAAACTTGGTGGGTATCTTGGGGAGAGGCTCCGTCAGCTATCCTGTGAGTTTGGAGCCTCTCCCTCAAACCCCCTCCCCTCCAGCCCCTAGAATATACCCTATGTTTTCACCATTGACTTCAATGGCCCATAGGGTATAATGGAGCTGAAATTGACATTCGGCTGCCTGAAAGACTCTCCGGGACGCCGGCTGGGGGCGGGGCTTGGCTCCTGAGCTCCCTGAGCTGCGCTCCGGTGCGCTCCCCCGAAAAGACCCCTGATTGTGGCTATTAGCCATGTTGAACAAGTGCTGATTCACATGCTACTGTCCACATGCCCCATGCGGACTTTATATAGACACTTCCGGGGAGTTCCCAGATGAGGACTTGATTTCCAGTTGTGCACAAGCCCAGTTCAAATGTTTGCTGCTTTGCTTAACAATCCACCTGTCACTGCTCCTTGCTAAAGGAGATGAAGGAGCATACTACAACATTTCTTGATTCACATGACACAAGAGAGTTTAGCAGATACCTCAAAGCAAGCTTTGAGTGACAAAAGGAACAATTAGAGGAACAAAAGGAGCAATATTTGAAAAGATTGCAAAGTATTATCTGGTAATTCAAAACAAATGCTGGAAGGCTGGGTTGAGTGGGTAACAATGGGGCTGTGTCAAAGTGTTTGATGCTGATTTTATTTATTTATTTATTTATTCCATTTATATCCCACCTTGCTGGATGTTGGCTCAAGGCAGCTCACAACATTTAATCAATAAAACAATACATTAAAATACATTAAAAATATACATCAACATTCTACCTAGCATCCTAAAAACTAACAGTGCTAGACAGACTGAACAAACTGATGGCGGCCTCAGTCTACCTTCCTCTCACCAGCGGCAATATCTATGTGATATTCATCAGACCATAGTGTGTTTTGATGGTAAATTTGATCAGTGGCAGCTCCTAATTGAAGGCCTGGTGGGAGAGCTCCATTTTACAGGCCCTGTGGAATTGCAGAAGGTCCCGCAGGGGCTTGATGTTCTCCGGGAGCTCATTCCACCAGTACGGAGCCACCACTGAAAAGGCCCTGGCTCTGGTGGCAGCCAACCTGGCCTCCTTCAGGCCAGGAAGAGCCAGGTGACTCTAGGTCCTTGACCTCAGTGCTCTCTGAGGCACATATGGGGAAAGTTATGTTCATGTGTGCCAGGCAATGAACACAAACATTTTATTCCAGTGAGTTATGCTCACTAGATCTATGAACACTCCTCCCATTGGCACCAGTATTAACTTGATAGAAATGCAAAACACAAATGCCAATACTGGTGTCATTTAAGAGGTGGAGGCATCCTTATTGCCATCCTCCATGTGGATCCTGAAGATCTCCTGAAATTACAGCTGATCATCAGATGACAGAGATCAGTTCCCCTGGATATAGCTGTTCCTGTGGAGGATAGACTCTATGGCATTATACCATGCTGATGTCCCTCCTGTCCCCAAACCTTACCCTTCCTAGGCTCCATTTCCAAATCTCCAAGAACTTCCCAACCCAGAGCTGGCAACCCTATATCCATCTGAGGTATCAAGAGCAATAAAGAAGATGTTTGTATGTGTAATGCAAACTTACACAGAGGTTATCCTTTTTACCGCATGTCTTGAGGACACCCTGTTTGTTTTATTATACACTAGAGCGCAAAGCCCGTCGTGTTGGAAGACAACGGGCCTAGAAAGGTCGGAAGGTGGGAGGATGGATGGGTAGAAGGAAGGGAGGGAGGCAGGAAGAAAGAGAGAGAGAGAGAGAGAGAGAGAGAGAGAGAGAAAGAAAGAAAGAAAGAAAGAAAGAAAGAAAGAAAGAAAGAAAGAAAGAAAGAAAGAAAGAAAGAAAGAAAGAAAGAAAGAAAGAAAGAAAGAAAGAAAGAAAGAAAGAAAGAAAGAAAGAAAGAAAGAAAGAGGGAGAGAGAGAAGAGAGAGAGAGAATGGAAGGAAGGTAGGGGGGAAGAGAGAAAGAAAGAGAGAAAGAGAGAGAGAAAGAAAGAGAGAGAGAAAAAGAAAGAAAGGATGAGAGAGAGAGAAAAAGAATGGAAGGAAGGAAGACAGGAAGGGGGGGAGAATGGAAGGTAGGAAGGAAGGTAGAAGGGGAGAGTGAGAGAATGAAAGATGGGGGAGAGAGACCAAAAGAGAGAGAGAGAGAAAGGGGGGAGCGGCGGAAATGGGGCCTTGGCAGCCGGGCCTGCAGCGTCACTACCCTTCACCGGCCCCCCTCACGATTGCCTCTTAAGGGTGTGTGTGGCAGAAACAGACCCACGGTGGCCGGCTCAGCGCTGCCGCCAGCCTTCACCTCCCCCCTCCCGTGGTTGCCCCTGAAGGGGGGAATGGAGAGCACTGCCGCCAGCCTTCACCTTCCCCCCAATTGCCTGTGAAGCCCGGGGGGGGGAGTGGCGAGAATGGGGCAGTGACGGTGGCTGTACGGTGGGCTTCACCTTCCCCCCCTCTTCATGATTGCCACTAAATGTCGGGGAGGAATGCCGAAGGCGGTCCCGTGGCGGGTGGCACAGCGTCGACGCTGGCCTTAACCCGCCTCTGAAGGGCAGGGGGGGAGCGGTGAGAATGGGGCCACAGTGGCTGGCTCAGCGCCGCCGCCAGCCTTCACCTCCCCCCCACCTGTGGTTGGCTGTGAAGGGCGGACGGGGAGTGGGGAGAACAGGCCGGTGGGAGAATGGGCGGGGGCCTGCAGGAGCTTCTCCCGTCTGCCCGGATTTGCGGGGAGAAGGAGAAGCGAATGGGGGGGCAGGCGCGCTGCGGCTCTCTTGCTGCCAGCGCTGGCTGGGTTGTCTCCTGGGTGGGTGGGGGGAGGGAGGGCCTGATCCTGGAGTGCGGGGGCTCCCTGGCTGGCTTTCTCCTGGGCAGGACCGAGGCCGGCGCAGCGGCTTCCTGGCCGGCGCCGCTGGCTTTCTCCAGGGCGGGTGGGGGCGGGTGTGAGGGAGGCCTGATTGACAGTTCGAGTGGCCAAACACTGTTGGTGCACATTGAATGTTGCAAAACCAAAAGATAAATATATTATAAGGAGAGATATCATTGATCTATCCTGGGAATTTAGGGGTATAGTGTGTTTACTCAGAAGAAATTGCAAACACATTATAAGCAGGATTGCAACTTTAGAGTTCTAAAGGATATAGAAAAACAGGACTGTGGAATTAATTTATTTGCTTCCTCTTTCTTCTCTGTTGCAATAGAATTTTGCCCAAGCGTTAGCATTGCCATTCAGAGCTAACAGCAGCATATTATGCATTGAATGGAAGGTGATGGCAATTTTAGGAATCATTCTTGTATGCTTGTATACTTTACTTCAGTGGTTACTAACAATACGAAGCATGCTTTCCTTTCTTCACATTCTCTCTTGTTGTCTTTATAACCATCCTGATGCTACAACAAATGACCAACAATTGTTGCTATACCTTCATACCTCTGGGTTCTCATACGGACTCTATGAATGGCAAGTGGAATAACAAATCTTATGCTGGTAAAGTTTCCATAGATACAAAGGAATACAACAATGAAGGAAAATTTGTACTTGAAGGAGAACAAAACTTGGAACTACTGCAGTAGAAATCACTGTATAGCTACCTATCTGAAGTGTTTAAAAATAATTTGGTTTCTTCACATGCAGACACTTATTCATATAATTGAAATACCAGCAAACCTAGTATTCTGTCAATGCAATCTTGAGCAGAATTACATCTCGCTAAACCCAATTGCTTCCAATTCACTTGGAAAGGGGTAACGCTGCTCAGGATTGCACTATCTATAAAGTACATATCTAAAGAGACCCAGTTTGGTGTAGTAGTTAAGTGTGCGGACTCTAATCTGGGAGAACTGGGTTTAATTCCCCATTCCTCCACTTGCACCTGCTGATGTGACCTTGGGTCAGTCACAAGCTTTGGCACAGCTGTTCCTGAAAGAGCAGTTTGTGTTAGAGTTCTCTCAGCCCCACCTACCTCACAGGGTGTCTGTTGTGGGGAGGGGAAGGGAAAGAAGTTTGTAAGAGACTCCAAGTGAAGGGTGGGGTATAAATCCAATCTCCTCCTTCTCCTAAAATATTAGCGTAAAGCAAAAAAATGCAGCCACTAAATTATATCAAAGAGCACTCTTGCTTACCAACCATACTGTCAAGAAAGAACCCCCACACACTCTCCAATTGGGAACATTTTTCAATGTAGGTAAAAAGCTGATTAAGAGTGTTCCTGAATAAAGGCAAACTTATGTCAATTAACCCCCAGGTGGGACAATCAATTAGTGTCACTCAGGAAACCCTTATACCATATAAATTAGCATAATGAAAAATGGCTCTCAGTCAACTGAAGGGTGAGAAGCATTCACTGTGGGCACTGTTCTTCCGTGGTACTATACAAATCCCTTTCTTAGACAGCACATCCATGTGCAACCACTGTAGCTTCTGATCATCTTATTTCAGTAAACTATTGTTTTCAATGATGCATTAAATATATCTTGACAAAGTCTGTTCATGAGCTTAGCTGGTTTGGGGGTTGTCTTTGTTCTACAACATACTATTAATGTCTGAAATTCACATGGTATGAGATTCTAGGAGCCAACAGCTTGTAGGAAAAAAGGGATTGGAAATCTATGAAAGCAGCACCTGTAGCTTTCACTCTGGCACTTGAAAAGGCTTATAAAATCTTCAGTCCCATGCATTTAGAAATCCAATTCAATTCAGTGGGGCAGGTGAGTAAAAATGTATATGGCATGTACAGTGCATACAACTAGTAGTTTTGGGAAATATTACTTCATTCTCATACCACCTGCAAACTATAGCAATGTTGGTTTGCAAGGTATTTTTTCCTTCTTTGGACTATAGGTCAAAAGGTCACCTGGCCCCATCACTCCTTGGCAAATAGAAGGGGAAGTCATGGAAGCAGTGACAGAATTCACATTCTTGGGATCCAAGATCACTGCAGATGGTGACTGCAGCCATGAAATTAAAAGATGCCTGCTCCTTGGGAGGAAAGCGATGGCAAACCTAGACAGCATAATAAAAAGTAGAGACATTACACTGCCAACAAAAGTCTGCATAGTCTAAGTGATGGTATTCCCAGAAATAATGTATGGCCATGAGAGCAGGACCATAAGGAAGGCCAAGTGCCAAAGAATAGATGTATGGTGCTGGAGAAGACTCTTGAGAGTCCCTTGGACTGCAAGGAGATCAAATCAGAATCCTAAAGGAAATCAACCCTGCCTGTTCCCTGGAAGGCCAAATACTGAAACTGAAGCTCAAATACTTTGGCCAGCAAATGAGAATGGAGGACTCACTGGAGAAGACCCTGATGCTGGGAAAGATTGAAGGTAACAGAAGAAGGGGACGGCAAAGGATGAAATGATTAGACAGTGTTACTGATGCAACAAATGTGAAATTGAGCAAACTCCAGAGGACGGCAGAAGACAGGAGGGCCTGGCATGATGTGGTCCATGGTGTTGCGAAGAGTTGGACTCAAGTGTACAACTGAACAACAACAACAACATATTTTCAACAGGCATTCTAGATTTCCCCTGACAGATTTGACTGCAACACCACATAATACTCTGGCATAATCTAAGTTGTTTCAAGCTCTTTATCAAGGGAAAATCTGAATCCAAGAGAACAAGCAAGGGGCACCTATTTCAGATCCATAATACATACCTGATTTTCTGTTTCACATAGCTTGAATGCAGCTCTCTCATTGGGCTGCTGCACATGTTGGTAGTTTTCAGCACAGCATCCAGTCCATTCTGTTGTAATCACTCATTTGCCAATGCATCAAAACTTAAAGTGGGATCACTAGGTAGTAATTCTGGAGCCATTATTCTCGATCAATGCTGAAGCCCTGTGTCACTGTCCTAGCTTCAGTTGGATCACAAACAAAGGAAGCTGCAGGGAGAAAATTGATCTGTGAAATATCATTCACAGGATATGAATTGCTGGCTTTTTTGTTCAGTAAGAGGTCACTTTCATTTATTAGTCCTTATTTTAACCTTGTCCTTACTATTTGATAACAGACCCTGCTTCTTGGCAGCAGAAGAAAGAAAGAAAAGAAATTGTCAATCTGCAAATGAAAAGTGATTGCTGCAGAACTATTTTTAAGAAAATGGAGGCACTGGAGGACCAGCTCTCCCACTGTTAGACCATAAGGGGAATTCTACCAGGTGTACCTCTTTTTACTCTGTTATGACAAGACGATGCATTTTGCAACCTTCCTTTTTACAGCTATGGGCTGAACCAGACATAATGTTGTGCCTGTCTCTGCCATAGGGATGCCATCACCATTTTAAGCTGGGAGGGGGAGGCAGAAGCCTTGGCAGCAGCAGAGCTGACGGGTGGTGCATGCTAGCCAATGAGTGAGGAGCCAGGGATGGGGGTGTCTCCTTACTCAGCAAGCACCACCCCTCAGGTTCTCTGCCCCCAGGACTCCCCCATGCCATTTCCGCTGAGCCAGGGGAACAGCCCCTGACGTTAGCCAAATTGTCTTATTTTATTAGTAAACTTGGGGGAATTATGAGTATTAAATGGCAACAGGCATTAAATATGGGAGCATAACCTGTGTATAAGGGAGTTAGAGTTCCCAGGACCCAGGAATAGACACTGAGGCGAGATTACTAAAGCAGTGATTTCTTTACTGAAGGTTCTTCAAGCATACAAACATAAAATTAAGCATTCAGTCACATAATATAGAGCTGAGAATATAGAACAGAAAATATAGAGGTGTTTGTATGAGCAGGAAGTATTTTGGTTGGGTGATACTTTACCTGTCCAGTGAGATGAGTTGATTCTACAGTGAAAATGGGGTGATATAAGGGAAAGGGCCAGGAGTTGACCAGCAACAAATGTGGTAAAGTCCCAAACAACATAGGAATGGAACCAGCAAGATAGAGTGGAGTTAGGAGAGGCAAGAGCAAGAAACAGAGCAAAGGCACAAGGCTCTCCTTATATACCTGAAGCTAGCATTCATATGGTCACCTGGTCCCCAGGAAGTATTTTTTTAAAAAAACCTTAAACTCTGGATGGGGCATAAAGGGATTAATAGCTGGGCAACTGATATTTACTGGTCAGCAGGGAGTGACACTTCTGGAGGAAGGGAGTGAAACAAAGGAGAGAAGTAGAAGACCCAATCAGGTTGCAGGGCTGGTGCTTTAGATTAACAACCAGATGTTTGACAGCGGTGTTATCTTGATGGGTGACGGGAAAGCTGGATTGCTGCTATTGTTAGTAGCTGGGTGCATCCTTTTATCTTAGGCTGGAGAGGAATGTGTGTCTTGCCAGATGAAGTTAACACACAAAGGGGGGGTGGAATGCCTGTGTGGTGGAGAAGAGATTCCTTTATGGTGTCTGCTCAGAAACATCTGTCTTGTAGCAGAGCAGGGCTTCCTTCTCTGGTCTGCTGCTGCATGCATGCATGGAGGTCAGGGCTGCTGGGCTGCATCCTGGCTCTTATATGGCTGCATAGCCACAGGGGCAGAAGATTTCTGTAGTCCAAGGTCCATATCTGGTTTGGCATGCTTCTTAGGCACAAGGCTCCCCTTGGCCACAGTGCGTATTCTGTAGTCCAGTATAAGGGCATTTCTCTTGGGAACACAGCTCTGTTCATTGCTCTGACACACATTCTGCACAGTTCAGCAAAGCAGTCATATTTAAGAGTCTTTAATAATGCCATCTGAAGTGGCTTCATGGTAACACTGGGTCTCCACCCAGTCAAACCTCTGTGGGATTGGCCCATGGTGATTTTAAAATGTAAAAATCCCAGGGTTAAAATGGGGGCAGCATCCTGTGGTGGACAAAGGGATACCTTCATGTCTAGTTCAGTCATAGAAGAGGGACAGAATTATGTTCCATGGATTCTACTCTCCGTAATACTACAAGCTGGTTAATAAGCCAACTGCACATAATAACTTTTAGATCAGCAGTATTTGAGCAGCCCATAAAATATCACTACTTTAAAATTCAGGGGGACACATATGTTGATTATAGATATGTGCGGGAGCAACTGGTTCTTCCTAAAGTGAAGGTAAAATAAGTCCCACCACCTTGCTGTGCCACCAGACCTTTGGTTGACTCCACACACTGAAACCACTCATTGGTCCTGGTCACACATGCCAGATAACGCGGGGGTGGGGGGCGGGGGGCGGGGGGCGGGGGGCGAGGAGGCTATTTGCACCATCTCAATTTGACCCACCCCTACACAAACAGACATGACGGCGGTGAACCAGTGTTGTTTTCGGCAGCAGCGTGCTTCAACAAGGAAGCAGGGATATGAGAGAAGCGCGCTGGAGCGATCACACGGAGAATGTCCGTCTGTGGCCCGTTGCAAACCATGTGATAGTGGACTTTCCCAGGTACTTTTTAACTCTGCATCTTTGGCCTGACAATATGGGTTGGTGACGGGTGCATGACGTGTACCAGATGTTTCCGTGTGATCGTGCCCATATAATCCACCCGGCGTTTGTGGCTCTCCCGCAACAAATTCTGCATGTGAATGGGACCACTGAAGCTGTTCCTAGCAGCCATAGTAAGCAACACAGAATCTTCATGTTTCAGAAGCAGTAATTTCCTGAATACCAGATGTTTTCCTGCCTTGCCAGTTCCTCCCCTCTGCCCGACATTTGGACTGAAGAGCCTGGAGTGTCTGGTTTGATTACCTCCACCTGTCCTAAGATACCTCAAGGTGCTTGCTGATCTAAACATATGAACCAGCCCACACTATTCTTGCCACCTTAGCTAAGGCCTTACCAGTTTGATCTGATCAGGCCTGTTTAAATTAAGCCTACATTTTCCCACACAAAAAGTTAAAAAAGGACTCTCTCAATGCCAATTCAAGACAGTCCTCCCAAAACTGCTGCTCCCCAAATGACCAGCTAATCTCATACTGTACATAAAGGTAGGATGAAAGAAGAAGCTCTGCCAGCATAAGCTGGCACAAAAGAGGGTGTGCAGGTTTTACAGCCAGTTACTCAGCCTCAGATGACTGGCCAAACAGCCAAAGCTACTCACCTTGTCCAATGGCCCGTTTCCCTTTTCTTAAATATGGCAGTGCCAAACACCATCTCTTGCCAAAGGTGGAAACTGATCTTCCTTTTAGGACAGACAATCATGTCTTTTTTGCTTTTACATATTACCATTGTGAATTGTTTCAGTCCACCCCCTTTTATGGTACTAATATTTTGTTTGTTTTATGCAGGGCTTTGTTTTGGAAAAAGAGGTTCTGGAACTCTCAAAAGGGATATGATATTTTCAATCTGTATACTGAAAACTCATGAACTTTTAAACATTTTTTAAAAAAGATTTTTGTTGAAGAGGTTTTGGCACACTGTTCCAGTGCATTCCCCCAGGAAACCCCCCCAAAAAAACTATAAATGCCATTTATGGTAGATTTTTGTGTGGGGAATAGTCATCATTTGTGTGTAACATACGTCAAGTGTTTAGCAATAATTTTACTGACGTACAGACAACATCTGAAAATGAGTATGTTTGGTCAAAAATTCAGCCTGCGGAAGCAGAAAAATCAGAAAAGAGTGTGATGATAACAGACTGATGGGCTTCATCCATCCATAAGGGAGTATCAAAGTCAAAACAGGGATATTCAGACTCAGGGTGATTTCCCACTAAAGCTGACTCAGGGTAGCGCCGCCATTTGGCCCGATACTATTAGTCAATTTCACACCCGAAGCCGCGGGGCTGCATTTTGACCTGCGGCTTCGCCCGATTTCCCCACAGTTTCGTAATCCTCAAAAAACAGGATTACGAAACTGCGGGGAAATCGGACGAAGCCGCAGGTCAAAATGCAGCCCCGCGGCTTCGGGTGTGAAATTGACTAATAGTATCGGGCCAAATGGCGGCGCTACCCTGAGTCAGCTTTAGTGGGAAATCACCCTCAATCTGAAAGTGAGTGGATGGCATCCTTCCCTGCTTTGCATTTAAAAGCCTAGCAGCAAACAGCACTGGCAAGTCTGGCTTCCACGGCCACCAAAAGCTTCACCAGCTGATTTCTGCAGATCAGGCCATTCGTAATGGCAGAGAGGAGGGACAGCTGTTCTTCCTTTCTCGTTAACTATGAACCACACTGTGGCCATTTCATAGGCAGGAAACCCCAGATCTCGCATTCATTACATATAAAGCATATGCAATAATGGATCTTTAAAAAAAAACAAATAGTAGTCAGATGCTGGCCGAACACTTCAGAAAATGTAAATCAGTCCTGTTGCACAGGATTGGCCTCAGGAAGCCGGCTGGGCTGGCTGGCTGGCAGCATTATCTAAAATTGATCCCATAGTGACAGCAGCTGATGAGAGCATTTTAAAGTTCTTAAAAACCAATATTTCTCCCCCCTAAAATGCTGATTACTGAATAACACATACATCTATTACCAGGAGACACTGCGATAACAGCAAGTTCCTGTTCCCATTTGGAAGCTTGTGGCTGTCTCATTACTAATATCCACAGGTGCCAATTTGGTCCCAAGAACTGCCTTATGAAAGCTCGTCTT
Organism: Gekko gecko; assembly: GCA_029375565.1. Lineage (NCBI taxonomy): Eukaryota > Metazoa > Chordata > Lepidosauria > Squamata > Gekkonidae > Gekko > Gekko gecko. Next base: position 54,762,063 of record JAPDNY010000003.1, on the reverse strand, counting down.
GCTTCTGAGATGGAATCTAATAAAACCCATTAGCAATTATCCTTTATAAGGGCTATTCTCCTCCTTGAGACATTTGAACATTGGTGGCGGGGGGTGGGTGGGGGAGAAAGCTTACTATCCTGCTCCCTTGCAAAGCAATATTGTTTAAGCCCTACTAAAGAGATCACTGGGACAAAAGGGATATTGTTTACATAGGGAGATGTCTAGCTGCAACCAAAATTCAAACCTCCAGTTCTTTTCTAGGGAGCCAAACAGCTGCAGTATAATGGAACATGCTGTCATCAGCTCTCCAGCCACTGTGAAACATACCGGGAGTTGGCACAGGACAAAGTTGTTCCTTACACTGACCCTTTCTATAACTCCTTCCTTGTGTAGTTGAATGAGTATTCATGAGTCTATTCCTCGGAAGAAGTGGGGATGTCCAACATTCCCTTAGTGATGCACAAGTTGCCTTCCTTCTGGGAGTAGTGACGGTAACACAGGAATGAGCTATATAATGCGACTTCTGAAATTCCCAGTGTGTCATGGTAAGGAACAGTGCATGGGTCCGCCCTTGAAATCAACTCAGAGACTGCAGTTGGTACAGAATGCCACAGCCTATCAGAAGCTAGAGCATGCATGTAACTCCCATTCTGCAGTAACTCCACTGGCTGCTTATCAGTTACAGGGTTCAATTCAAGATACTGGCAATCATGTACAAAGATTGGATCCTCATGCAGCCATTCCACTTAATACTCAGAAATATTCTGGTTCTGAAAATTAGCACAGTGTTCACTGCACACAGGTGCCACCTCAGTGAGTGCTGCCCCTTCCCAACTGGTTTCTCCTCTTCCGGAAACTTTCTTCTCATTGAGTGCAATGGGATTTTAGTTGTCCGTGGGGACTCGCATAATTGAAACTGTTAGGATGCTTCTCTATGAACCAACATTTATTATTTGATATACATTAAGTCCAAGATACTCCAAATAAACGAGACATTTGTACACCTGCCTTGCATAATAGGAACTTTGTCCCCCCCCCCCAAGGGTTACACAGCTCCTACTATATCTAGGAAGGTGAAACTTGGTACAAACATTGCTCAAGAGTCCAAGATATATGATGTTACTAAAGCATCCTGAAAAATGGGATGTTTTTATATCCAATGGTTAAATCTCAGGACATGAAGTTTGCCTTGTATCACAGGGCACAGAGCAAGCCGAACTATATATGTGATTAAATGTTGAGCTTGGAGTAAATAAGGAGTACAAACATTTTATAATAAGTAATAATGCTTGGCTGCATGAATCTATAGCTGATGAATACTTCAATCAGGCAGGGGGGGAGAGGTTCTAGGGGCAGACAGAGGTATCTCTCCTTATATATAATTATGTTTTCGACTGGCAACGTTCCATGCACTCCCATTGGCTGTGCAATGCACTCCCTCAGCCATTGGCCTGTCAGGCACCACTCAAGAGTATTCATGTGCCATTGGCCAGGTGCTGAGTCTGCTCCTCTTCCCCACCCACTCCCTCTTCAGCCACTGTGCCCTGTCAGAATTACTGGCAAACGGCTTTCTCTCTTGATGAAGATGCTTCTCCTGCTTGCCTCCTGTGTGGGACTTAAAACTTTTCCCTCAGTGGCTGTTGGTAGGTGTAACGAAATGGCCAGGGCTCTTTTTGTAGCAGGAACTCCTTTGCATATTAGGCAACACACCCCTAATGTAGCCAATCCTCCAAGAGCTTACAGAGCTCTTCTTACAGGGGCTTCTGTAAGCTCTTGGAGGATTGGCTACATTAGGGGTGTGTCGCCTAATATGCAAAGGAGTTCCTGCTACAAAAGAGCCCTGGATATGGCAGTTACCTGTGTTTGTAAGATGGCTGCCATCTGTGTGGTTGTTTGTTTAAGTGTTCCCCCATAAGCTTTAATTGAGCTGTAGTTCCCGAGAGGGGCCTGCAGGGGTATCACTCACTGGGTTGAATGGGGCTTCCTCATCTGATGGCCTACAGTTCCTAGCTGCCTCAAGGCCAAAAAATGCAGGAAAAGACAGACTGTCCCAAGGGGTAGGGCAGCATCAATATAGACTCCAGCCCATCCAGGGAGGAGACAGTCTTCATCCTACAGGAGGTTAGGAAACATTCCTGCTTCCTTTACTGATGAGGCTGTCCAGGCCACAAGCCACAGACATGGGAGAACCCTAGAAGCCAGCAGAAATTCAGCCACTCCACAGTCGGCTGGACTGGGGAATGAATGGATGTTTCCCTGCTCTCTTGGGCTTTGGCTGAAGCAGAGCCAGAGGCCTGTCCAAGGAGAGATCCTATCCTGAGCCCACAACCTCCAGAGGTAGAGAGTATTGTGTGTAGGGAAACAGGATTGTGTTTAACCCCTGTTGATTTATGCCCTGTTAGTTCCCAGTGTGTGCTTACTCCTACAGTTCTGCATTATTCATTTAGTGTGTGTGCGCTCCATAATTGTGTAAATAGTTAAATAAATTAATTTATAAAAGGATAATAATCTGTGCTTTGCTTCAAACACATAGTCTCCCCTGCTCTCACAATACAAAAGGGAGGGGTAGCCCAAGGAAACAAGGAAAGGCCAGATCCTAGGGTTGCCACAGTCCACTTCTTATCACACAAATCTTTGGAGGGTTGTGACAAGCATGACCTTTTATACAGGACCATGCTGCTGCTTCAATTAATATGTTTGCTTCTGGAGCCTGCTGAGAAGTTCTGAAAAGTGCATAATTTTTCCTCAGTTTAATGAACTCTAGAGCTTTCCACACAAAACCCCTTTCATTTTCATTTTTATATGGGTCATGAATTTCTTCAAGAAGCTTGTTTTGGAGGGTAAAAAAAAAAAGTGCCTAGAAGGTTAGTGTGGCACTCTAGAGACAATAGATGCACTTCCTGTTCCTGTGTGACATATCTCACAGGATAAGTTTCTTCATCTGAAAAAATAGACTCTGTCCGATACAAAGGCATGTTGAGAGGGCAAACAGTAATTTGATCAGATTATTCTTGAAAAATCCTGTGAGAGTTAGGAGGTGATCAGCAGGTTAGTCTGGAGAGGCGTTGGAACCAAGGGGGTTTTGGAACCCTGTAGACATAAACATTCAGCAGCTGTACTGATCAGCCAGCAATACGAAAAGAGCTGAATATGTGACCTTCTGCATGCAAAGCAGATGCTCTACCACTGAATCATGACCTCTTCCTCATAGCCATGTAAGACTGAATGTATAACAGTTCAGCAACCCTCAGATATGGTTAAGTACTCAAACCCAGTAACGAAGAAGGGATTCACAGCTAAAAGGGGGGAATGACCTGGCTGAAACTGTAATTCTGCTCCCGTACACTGGCATCACACTAAGAAATGAGTTGGCAATCCTATCCCCTTCCCAGCCAAGCAATGTGTTCTCATAGTGATGTATTTTACCACCTTATATTAGTCAAAGGGAGTGATGCACTATGTCTCTTGCTCCATTGTGGCATGAATGAGACACCATCAGTCCTAATCTTTGGCTGAGTATCAGAGGAAGCAACACAAGCACATACCACTAACTATTGGGGATCCCCACCATATCAGTTTCACCAGAGAGGAAATGATCTTCACAACCCAACCGATGATTGCCTACATTCATCCTAGCCAGTTAGCCACCTAAGGCAAAATGCATGCATATTGAAGTTAAAATCTTTGTCATACTGCAAGGTTTTTAAAAAGTGCTTCTTACACATAAGTTTGCATGACTTTTGAAGGATGGAAAAGCGGGGGGGGTTACCCTCTAAAATGTCATCCACAGATTCTGAAGAGGCAAGCACTGGTATGGTATGGTATGGTATGGTATGGTATGGTATGGAATGGAATGGAATGGAATGGAATGGAATGGAATGGAATAAATATGCACTTGCACCATTCTGCAGTCAGAATTATTTAAACACAGAAGGGCTGAAATATTAACGGCATCTCTGTTTGAACTGATTTGATGTTCTTTCCACCCCTAAAATGATATGAATGATCTCAGCCCAGCATATTTACAACAGTTTCATTGTTCAGAGATATTTTACTGTATGTACTGTATGTGTGTTTGGTGGTATCCATATTCCTTGTACTTTATTTGCAGGAAATACATCCTGTAATACCCATTATAGCATCCCCTTGGTTGCGGAATGCATCCCCTGAGGAGGCCTGCCTAGCCCCATACTTGCTCACTGTCTTCTATCTTATTCAAAGATGTTTTCCCTGCTTTAAAAGTAATTTTAAAATGTTTACATTTTCTGGCACAGTTTTACCAGGCCCTGGAAGATTTTTGTTGTTGCTTTACTTGTTTTGATTTTGTGTTCTAACTGTTTTTCAGTGTGGTGCTTCTGTTTTCAGCAGTCATTAGTTTTACTCTACTCTCTGTGCTTTTTAAAAAGGTGGTAAACATTTGAAAACAAACGACTACTGAGGCTAGTTCAAGTAGACTTTCTGATGGATAATTGTGGCACCAACTTCCAGTCATATCAGCCTGTGGGGCTCTTGTTGCTCACTTCAGCAGCATCTGAATGAGGCATCTTTCCCACTACTGCAGTTGTCAATGGAGGCCAATTATTACACTGTATCACCCCAACTTCTGTCATTTACAACAGCCAGCTGCCATTATTAAAAGTTACAGATCCTGCTCACAGAATAGATTGACTCTCCTAGCCAGTACTTCTTGGATCTTACTGTGAAGAACAGCCAGAAGCAAACATCTCTATGTAACACTTCGGATCAATGTGCAAATCACAGCAGGTGTGGGAGAGCTCATGTGTGAGGAAGAATTTAAATATTTTCACAGATTTTCTTTTATCTAGTCTTGTTTGATGGAGAAATTAATTTTGGGGGAGAACAACAAAAACAGGAGGATCTAACAGTGCATGCCTTCAACTGCCCTTTATATGTATAAGTTATAATTATGAAGCGTATTAAATGTGAACCTCCCTCAGCGAATGGATGAGCAGAATATGGAAGGATAATTAACAAATTGCAAATAAGATCAGAGAATTAAAATGATTTTGAGTTCCTTTCACTTGCCACAAAAGGTTTTCCAGATGCTTTAATTTTGTACTAATTCTTTGTTTTCAGTGTTGTCCTGAACTGCACTGAAAGGAAGCACAAAATCTTTAGAAGCAAGAAATTATTCTAACATCTGTTAAGTCTCTAGGGAACTTGTGACTTTTTCATGGTGTGGCCATATTTTACTCAAGGAATGTTAGTAAACACTAAGCCTGTAATCCTGGATGCTATTAAGATGCTTGGATTCTACGGGCTTCAAGGGACGTTAAGCTGCAGAAATATGCATTGAGCCTATTTTCACATGCCTGCCTTATGGAAGATGCCACTGAAGGTTTCCTCTCTGGGAACTCATTCCAAGATAGCTCTGTACTCCACTCTTCATAAGTATCAGTCCCTGGTTCATGCTGTGCCAGTAATCCATGATAAGTGAGGCTGGATGACATGTTCATGCAAACAACAAACACCAGAGCTATTTTTAGGGTACCCAGGTTAATTTTGTCTATAACCTTGAACATAGGATGCTTAAAGTTGATAATGGTACCAAATGTTTCAACTTGAAAAATCTTCATTTTATTTTAACTTTTTCTGCTGATTGAACCTTTAAGTCTCTATTTTCACACCATTTTCCATTTTGTTGCAGCACATTATTCCAGTTAAATCTGTGCAATTTAAATGTTATTTTTTTGCATTGATTAAATATAAATGGCATATATTTATATATTCTTTATATGGCATATAACACATTCATAGCATTAAAATGCTCTGTTTGTTCTTAACATCTGAATTGGCTGGGTCTGTGGAAATCCAGAACAGGTGCTTGGTAATGGGATGAAAAGGTAATGGCATGATGAAGACCAGTAAACTAAAGCTCAGTCCAGACTCCAGACAAGATTGAGATACTGTTGGTCAATAACAAAGCTGATCAAATAGTTTACCATTGCAGGTGAGAAGTTCTTTTAGTTTAGCAGGCTGTCTGTAAGCAAGAAAAGGTTGGGCCCCCAGTGCCTGTGCGAGGGAAGTGTCGCTATCCAGCATGGGTTGTAGGTTGAACTGGCTTGAGTTGTGCGCTGTAGGTGACCACCAGTGGTGTTCTGGAGTTATTTTCCTTGGGCTTGCTTTGTAGTAAGCCTTTCCAATCATCTTTCTCACCATGTCAGGAGGATATTATAGTTGGAAAAATGCCTGTTGCAGATCCTTCTAGTGAGTATCTCGGTCTGAGGGGTTGGAGTGAATGTGACTATAGTGCAGAACTTGGCTATACACAATGGATTTTTTGATGTGGTTGGGTTGGTAGCTAGAGGCATGTAAATATGTTTGCTGATCTGTTGGTTTCCGGTATAATGTTGTACTTACATGTCCCTCATGTATCTGTACTGGGGTGTCCAGGAAGTTTATTTCATGTGTAGAGTAATTCATAGTTAGATTGATGGTGGGGCGGAAGTTGTGGAAAGAATGGTGAAATCCCTTGAGGGCTTCTTTGCCATGGGTCCAGACAATAAAAATGGCATCAATGAATTACCACTAGCATTACTTTTATCTGCTTTACATATACCAGTAAAACAGCACATTCTTTAAAACCATCCAGCCTAATTTAGGCAGCAAATATTAAGAAGCAGAATCTCTGTGAAATCTTGAGGTCATGGTGCAGCACTATTATTTAGGGGTGTGCACACAAAAAAGGTGGCATTTTTCAGGTTTGGGTATATTGAACTCAAAAAATATCAGTATTTCCCAATATTCCTGCTGCCTGGAATCCTTTGAATGCCACTGTGAGCCAACCACGCTGTCTGTCGCTTTCCGCGCTGCTTCCTGCTGCTAAACAGCTGTTCCTTTTTGGGGTTCCCCCCCCTGTTTTTTAAATTAGCTTTGGTCAGGCCTGTAGCCAGGATTTTGTAATTCAGCGGGGCTTTAAATAAGTCAGGGGGCACTGATGTCACAAAATTAAAAATGAAATAAAAATAATTCTTTAAAAATTCATTTTTGTGGCATTCACACTCTGCTTGCCTACATGGGGAAGGAAGCCACACTTGGGGGAGGGGCAGTGGTGGGGAGTCCTCTGGGTAGGCCAGAGAGCCAAGGGGTCTGGGGCTGGATGGAAGTCGGGGGGCTAAGCCCCGAAATCCCCCACTGTAGCTACAGGCCTGGCTTTGGTGCCGATGGTCACAGAGCTCCATAAGGAAGGCCTCGACTCTGCCCTCTGCCTGCTCACCTCACCATATGGATAGTAGGGCAGCTGCAGGTGTGACAGGTGGTCCCCAAAAAAGCCATGACAATCTGAGGCCTAAGATTGGGCAGTGCTGACTTAAATAGAGAAGGGGCAGGCAAGTAAGACCCCCAGGCCTGCCCACCTGCTGGCCTACCAATGTGATCTGTGCCCAGAATGGGGGGACATCCAGCTGCCCACTCCAGAGCCCGCCCCAGCCTGGCCATGTGGTCTGAAGACCACCAGCCACACAGCCATCCTTTGCTGTACCCCGGAGACCCAGAGCCCACTAAAACAGCATGGGGTAAGTTCCTGCCGTGTCATCATGAATGGCCCTGTTGAAGGTTTCCATGGCAGGGACAATGCATGATGGTTCTGCCCATTTTGCCAATGAACTTTGGTAATGTGGGGACACATGTCACAATTACCCCACCACAGCTAAAATACATTTCTGTAACCAGAGGTTCTGTGTCTCTTGCAAACTGTGCCAGTGAATGTTAACAACCAGTGTTTGGGTTGCTCCTACACCTCTATTTTGCCCTCCTCATTCTCGTAAAAATTCAGCTTCACAGCTTGACATGGTGAAATAATAGCCTGTCCTGAAGTTCATCCCCAAAGGATCTCTGAAATAATTGGAAAGGTAAAACTTACCACACAAAATTGAACATTGGCTCCAGATACCCTGGCAGTCCCTGCTCTGTTCTCTTTGCAGGATATACAAGTTTTCTGGTTCATCAACCAAAGCTCAGTTACAGAAGAAGCTATTTCTGTTTCAGCTGCTGCCACTTTGTCCAGGATTTCTTTCAGGGGGCTTTTTTTCTACTTTGCAGAGCAATAACATGAATTATCTTTTCAGTTTCACAGACCCCATCCTATCTTCCTTCCTTTCCCTTGGTTCAGCTTCTACCCCCTCTCCTCCCAGACACATATTCTCATTCCTATAATGCTATTACTTGAACAAATGTATCATTAAGTTACTGCACACAACAGATGTACTTTGTCATGGTGTATCTCCCTTCCAGAACATTATGGGACAAAGCTTTCTCCTTGCACAATAAGGAAAAAGATGGAAGAAGACTTCCATTAGAAGGCAAATGATTCAGGTCTTTTTTACCATCTTTACTCTTTTTATCATCTTTATATGTTTGAGTAGTTATTCAGATTTTTTTTTAAGTTTGCAGTCCTATATATCACATTTCTGGGCACATTAAGTAACAACGTTTTGTCATTTCATTCTTTTATTGGTTAATATTTCATGCTTTCTTCACTTACTTAAAAGAAGCGCAGTCTCCTGATTTACTGGGAATGCTTTTGATGCAGTGGTATGCATCAAGAATTAGCACTAGTGACTTAGAGAAGCAAACTTGTTAAAAACATTGACCATGCCTATGTGTATTTCCTGTGCCATCCAGCTGTAAGGATTTGGGCTGGTAGCACCTTTCCTCTTTCAGGTAACTCGAGAAAGCATTTGGGATTTTTAAAGAAAAAAATCACTAAGTGGGAAGATAATTTTCTGCCCTGAATAGGTTCAGGGGCCCCCTTGAAAGGGGAGCAAATGAAGTTCCATGGGGTGTGACTACAGGGCACCTTGTGCATCCTGACTACTGGAGAGTACAGCTGTCCACCTGGCATGGAGGCTTCCTGTCATGACATCACCCTGCCCACTCACCTACCCATCAAGGGCAACTTGGGGATAGCTGGTCAATTTGGGACCGAAGAGAACATTTTGGCCTTTTGCCAGATTGACATGGATGGGACCTGTTTTCCTTTTATTTGTTTATTAATTTTGCCTGCTTCACTCTGCTCTGACAGGTAGTATTTTATATATAGAGGCCCAATCTCTTGAGGGTGTGAAGGCCCTTACTTGGATTAGCAGGAAGAGTGTAAATTGCAATGAGCAGGATGAGAGTGGAAGATGCAAATGGGCATATGAGTAAGGGGATGTTCTCTGGCTATCCCAAACATGGATACATTCACACATACATGTATATAGGGAGAACAGTTCCTTTTGGTCACCCCCTCCATATGTATAGAAGCTTCTGACCAATCTGTGTTCTGTGTTCTGACTGCAGAAACCCATCAGAATGAAGTGGCCAATAGTCAGGTGCTCCTCACATCAGAAGGATTTCTTTTCCCCAACAGGATACAATAAAACATATTGATCCAGGAGAAAGGGAATTTTCCCATCCTGGATATCTCTTTCAATTGTGGTTCATCTCCATAAATGTCTCCTTGAAGTTTTCAAATTCTTGCAGCTGTACAGCAGGAAGTACTATCAGCCAATTCCACATATAGAGTGTGGTCACACTGGTGGCTTGGTGCAATATGGCACTGCCTCTAATTGTACTGGTTTAAAGTGTTGTGGGGCATATCATCCAGACAGCACACCCTGCTGGGGGTTACCCATGTGGCCATCCTGTGGTCAAGCATTCACATTACTTCAGTGCCTTAGTCACAGAGCATACTGCCAGTCTTTTTTTAAAAAAAAATGCATGTGTGTGCGCATATGTGCTCATGCACACATGCACATATAGGCAACATTTTTAAAAAACAACACAGAAGCAGAAATGGATCTGCAGGTTCAGACTGCCAATCCATTCTGTGCACAATCCCCCACAGTCAGTCATCTGGTCATGTGCAATGAATGTGTGGGGAACCGAAAACACCACTTATGTTTTTTAATCCCACATTTATCCAAGTAGTGGTCCCTGATTTCATTCATATAGTGAATGCACATTAGCTCTTCCTTTCCAACAAGTTAGGCAGAATGTAGTATATTCACTGTAACATGTGAACAGGGCTTCCCAGTGAACCCAATGGAATTTATAGATGAGTAACTATGCATAGGTTATGGTTCCATAACTGTAAGACTGAACACATGAAAATACATTTGCCTCCAATGTTTACTTGCTTAGATGAAAACATCTGTAGATGTTTCAAGAGAAGCTAAAAGGATGCTGATAATATTTGCAGGATTTCTGGGAAAGATTTGCATATCTCCAAATAATGTTGCTGAATTTTGTCTAAACCTTATTTTAGAAGATTCTTTTTAGGCAAGCTATTTCAGGAATTTTGAGGTAAGTTAAAAAAAACCTTAAGATCCATGGAATTTCTCAGGATGAGTTTATCACATCTAATCCTTTAAACACTGACAAAAAATGGGATAATTGGCAGATAAAGCACGGTCATTTTTATGCTAGCATGTGTAGAAGGCTCCAGCTAAAAGGCACAACAATTTCATCATGAATGGAATGTGACAACACTATCAGACAGGCACGAGAAACTGCGAGGGGGTGTGTTTTCCAACATATAATCAGGTTAGCTATCTCCAATTTTGGTGTGTTAATCCGGAATACATTGTTACTAGACTCAAGCACAGCTGTGCCATCCTCTCATTATGGCGCAAAAGACAAAAGAATTGAAGTCTGCAAAGAACAGCACCAATGATGTTGAAAAGCACCTAGCAACTGCTTCAGGCATTCCAAAAGAGGCTAAACGTTTGTTATCTGGTTTATATGAATGTCTCCTGATGAATTGTGTTGGTAATATGTCCCCCCCCCCGCCACGCTAAAAACAGCTTGCTAAACAATAATTATTAAAACAACCTGGGAAAAAGCTAAGGCAATTGGGTCCCTAAACAAATTCTACTGGTCCTTTTCACAGAAATTTTGGGAAATACAGACAGTAAACAAATACAAAAGGATATGAGAAGAAAACAGAAAGATCTGAGCTAGGAATTGGATATTAAGCTATGCAAACACAGATCTTCAGCTTGGAAGGAGCATAAAAGTAAATATCAGAGCTGTTAAAGATACCAGCCGTGGTGTCGTTGATGCTAAATGTGTCATTTGTCAGATGTGTTAATGTTAGGTGAAGCTATACTCCTCTATTTAACAAAATTTCCTGGTTTGCCCCTGTTTGTCAGACTTTTGCAGCTGTTGTGGCAGATAGCCCAGATATCTTAGGCTTCACGGAGCCTAAGGCTTCACGGAACACTTTCTCAAGTTTGAGACCTCACCAGCTGCAACGACCTGTGAATCTAATGACCATTAGAAATGCTCAAGTATAAAAATAATGGCATTTAAATCATTTTAGAAGGTGGGTATTTGTTCCATACCAAGCCTAAGTTGGAGGCTGTAGGCATGATACATGAATATTGATTAATTCCACCATCCATGTGCTAGGCCAGAATACATTGTAGTCCCAAACAGAGCTACACCATTCTAATCCCATTGACTTTAATGTGCTTAGAATGGTATAACCAGGGGTCTTTGGGGGGGGGGAGTGCACCGGAGCAGCTCCGGCAGCTCAGGAGCCAAGCCCCGCCACCAGACAGCGTCCCTGGAGTCTTTCAGGCAGCCAAATGTCAATTTCAGCTCCATTATATCCTATGGGCCATTGAAGTCAATGGTGAAAACATAGGGTATATTTTGGGGGCTGGAGGGAGGAGGTTAGAGGGAGAGGCTCCAAACTCACAGGGTAGCTGATGGAACCTCTCCCCAAGATACCCACCAAGTTTCAAGAACATTGGAGCAGGGGGTCCAATTCTATGGGCCCCCAAACAAGTTGCCCCCATTCCCTCCATTGTTCTCTATGGTGGGAAAAAAGTAACTTGGTGGGTATCTTGGGGAGAGGCTCCAACAGCTACCCTGTGAGTTTGGAGCCTCTCCCTCAAACCCCCTCCCCTCCAGCCTCCAGAATATACGCTATGTTTTCACCATTGACTTCAATGGCCCATAGGATATAATGAGGCCAAAGTGCAGCCAAATTTCTTTCATTCCCTCCTTTCCTTCTCTCCTTTTCCTCTTTCCCTCCTCCTTCTTCCCTCTCTTTCTTTCCCTCCTCCTTGCCTTCTCTTTCTTTCCCTCTTTCCTTCCTTCTTTCCTTCTCTCTACTCTCTCTCTTTCCTTTCCTCTTTCCTCCTTCTGTGGCCCAACTCTAGTGAGAAGGAGTTTAAACTTTAAACCCCTTCTCTCTTCGCTCCCCCACCCAGGCCAGCTGGGGAAGGGAAGGGGAGGCTTTTGAAGATGCCTCCACCCCTTTTGCTTCCCCTTCTGACATCACTTCTGGTGATGTCAGGGGGCGTGGCATATGCTAATAGCCTAATAGCTCATTTGCATACCATATGCTAATGAGCTCCTGCAGCTGCCTTTCTATGAAAGGACCCCTAGGTATAACTCTGCTTCAGTTTGCACTGTCAAACTCTAAGTTGAGACTGCAAGCAAGAATGCCCCCCCCCCCAAATTGGGCCAGGGTTAGAAGAAAAAGCAAGATCTTATTTTATTTTTTCTTACCAAAAGAATAAGATCCTAGGTGATGCTTGCAATTTTTCCTTCCTGGATACCAGGATCTCCTACAACAGCTTTTAATTTAGCAGATCAATTAGCAACCCATTAAGAACTTCAATATTCTTTTACAGAGGTCCTGTTCCAAATCCAATACACTCATATATTCTAGAGGTTTGCTCTCATTCTGTACTATTCCAGATTACAAAATATCCCACAGGGGAATCATGCAAATTTAAAGATTGCTAGCAGCAAACCTGGGTCATAATTGGATTGATAGTTGTGGGGCAAGTTTGAAAACAAAGGAATCTTTAAAAAAAAATTGTTATGAATCCACCCAATATCTGGAATTGTTAACTAAATAAAAATAAATTGTAAACATTTTCTGTTTGGGAGTAAAAAACAAAACAGAATACTTGATAAATTCCAACCAGCTTTTCTGCTGGTGAAAAAGGGAAGAGGAAGTCCATTTAAATGACCCAAAATGCTATGTTGGGAATCATAGGAACTGCACTGACAGAATACATATGGGACAAGGAATCAAATTATGTGAGACTGAATGAAAGACGCTAGATAGATCCAACTTACTGTTTGGAAAAGAAAATATAAATTCTCTGTTTTCATACCTAGACCATTTTGGAATTATATTAGCATCTCTGAGTAAGCCATGTCTGACACAGATGAAAAACCCTAACCAAATTAGAGGTTCAACTTCTCCACAGTATAACTACTATTTATAGGTCAGAAAACTGCCCATTCTATTGGATCAGCAAGCGTGACAGTCTGTAATACTTAGCCTAGCTGAGGGACTGTTTTTCTTCTCTGTATACACAGAGCACAGGGGACAAATGGTTTTCTGTTTTTGGTACTTTTGTTATAAAATTCCAGGCATACATAAGGCTGCTTCACGTAATTTATTGGCTTATGTTTCTGTGTAATATTAAGCCCATTTTTCTCTCAAGTGTCGATTAGAAAGGGAGTGTAAAGACACATAGTAGATGGAATGTAAGGTGAAACTAGGTCTCTTTGTCTGATATGTAGGCTGAATTAGTTTCCAGCCTCATTACAAAGCATGATCAAGATGGGTAATGATGTTAGTCAGTCTGTAGCAATAGAAAAGAGCAAGAGTCCAGTGGCACCTTAAAGCCTAACAAGATTTGTGGCAAATTTGTGAACTTTTGTAAGTCACTGCTCACTTCTCCAGATACAGCAAGAATGTATCTTTCTATATTGAAAAGTGGAATGATTTCAGATGCTGAATGACATTAGAAGGCAAATGACAATAGCAGGTATGATTGGATTAGGTGTGATATGCAGTGGGGGCATGGAGAAATCAGCACTGGTAATGAGACAGGAAACCTATGTTTTGGTTAAGTCCAGGTGGATGCATTGTCCTGAGCTTCATTATCAGTTGCAATACAGTAGTCTCTCTTTCTAATCTTCCTTAGTAGTAGTAGCAGTTCTCTTGCAAAGGAATTTCAAAGGGAGAAGAGAAAGAGACACTTCTGAAATGTAACTGAAAATGAAGCTCAGGACAAAGCATACACTTGGACTTAATCAAGACCTAGGTTTCCTGTCTCATTACCAATGCTGATCAAGACCTTGGTTGGGGGATCTCAGAGAAAACTGAGCCATCTAAAACCAACCCTACAAGGTGGAACACTTCCAAGCTAAATAGAAAGAAAGGGATGGTGTGTTTTAACTGCCAGGAGGAGGGACACTTGAAAACACTATGATGGACCCCTGCTTCTTCTTCATTGTGAGGAAGATTTTCCCACTAAAACACTGTTCCCCCACTCTGAGCAGCCTCTTAGTAGTAAATTGGAATTATAGAATTACTAGGACTAAGGCCCATTGTGGAGATAAATACAACAAGCTCTAGAAAGAGACTCTGGGAGAGTGCCAAAGCCTTGGACACTCAGGGTCAATTTGCTGTGGTGACCTCAGCAGGTACAATGACACAGAGTCCACAATTTTCTCTAGAGGAACTGATCTCTGCTACCTGAAGAGCAGTTGTAATTTTAAGTGATTTCCAGCCCCCACTTGGAGATTGGCAACAATTGTTACCCAGGAGGAAATGGCTGGTTTGGAGGGTGGAGTCTATGGCATTGTACCAGTCTGAGGTCCAACCCCTCCTCAAACCCTACCCTCTCCAGGCTCCACCCCTCAAATCCCCAGGAATTTCCCAACCTGGAGTTGGCAACCCCATCTCCTTCCCAGCTAACCATCAGCCTACCATTATCTGCCCCTCTGACTGCAGCTCCCCTCCTTCCTGGAAATCAGTTGTAATTTTGAGTGATCTCCATCCATCACCTGGATATTGGCAACAGTGGTTCCCCAAGAGGGAATGGCTTGTTGGGAGGGTGGAGTCTATGGCATTGTACCTGTCTGAGGTCCCACCCCTCCTCAAACCTCACCCTCTCCAGGTTCCATCCCTTAAATCTCCAGGAATTTCCCACCTGGAGTTGGCAACCCTATCTCCTTCCCATCTGAGCATCAACCTACCTTTATTTCCCCCTCACTCTTCAGCTTTCCATCTCCCCACCCACCCACCTGTAGCCTCTATGGTGCTCTGAAACACTGACTGCCACATCATATTGGCTGTCATGGGGGGCGGGCATCTCAGCAGGGTATAAGGATACAGAGTCCACCATGTTCTCCAGAGGAAATGATCTCTGCCATCTGGAGACCAGTTGTAATTCTGAGTAATCTCCAGCTCTCACCTGTAGATTGGCAACAATTGTTTCCCAGGAGGAAAAAGTCTTTCTCTGCAATGGAGACCAAAGCAGCTTACATCATTCTCCTTTCTGCCTTTTTATTTGCACAACAACCCTGTGAGGTAGGTTAGGCTGAAAGTCTGTGACCGGTCCAAAATCACCCACTCAGCTTCTACAGCAAGAACCTGGATCTAGCAGACCCAGCTGTGAAGCACTGACTGCTACGCCTAGGGCAGCCAACCTCCAGGTGGAGCCTGAAGATCACTAGGCATCACAACTGAACTCCAGACCTCCCCCCCCCCCGAGAAAAAACTGCTTTGGGAGGTGGGCTTTATGGCATTCTGTTCAGATGAGGCCTCTCCCCTCCCCAAACCTTGGCTTCCATAGACTCTACCAGAAAATCTCCAGGAATCTCCCTGCTTGGAGTTGACAACCCTAGACTCAGGACTGGCCCCAATAAGTTCCTCACAAAGGCCTGCAAAAGGTTTCCTTCCTTTGTCTGAACCAAACTTGGTTGCCTACTGTAGCGAAACAGGCTCCAGTTTACAATTCAGCTGTTCACCTCCCACCCTCGTCCCATGGGCATATCTCACTCCTTAAATTCACTGCCACCACTCACTGAATTGTCACTACCTTTTTAGAGGGACAGTGAGACCCCTCTGGCCAAATCTACCTATTTGGAGATAGAATCCCCAGTCTTTGGGGGATCCCTGGAAAGTTGGCAACCCAAGGGTCTGGCCTTTTTTTTTTTTGCTTCCCTGGGCTACCCCCTCCCTTTGGTATTGTGCAGAGCGGGGGAGACTACGTGGTCAGAGCACAACACAGATTATTAGCCCAAATAAAAGAATTTATTTAACTATTTACACAATTATGGAGCACACACACACAACTTTAGGCTTAAGGGGATAAATCAACAGAGGTTAAACACAATCCTCTTTCCCTGCACACACACAAAAAAGTTAGTCTCACAAAGGAGGAAACCTTCTTCGTGAAGAGAGAAAGCCATCTGCCAGAAATTCTGAGAGGGCCCAGAGGCTGAAGGAGTGGGCGGGGCTCAGGCAACGCAGCCAGTGGCTAGGGACATGTTCTGAGTAATAGATTGTTCAGCCAACTGATTAGGGAGCGTGTGGAATGTTCAGGAGAGTCCATGACCAAAACAGAATTATATTATAGAGAGATAACTTTCTGCATGTCCTACCCTGTGATAGAGAAGTTATTTGGCTCTTGCCCAGGCCAGAGATTTATTTATTGAAACTCAGCAGGAGGCCCCTTATATATCCCTTTGGAAATGGCACTTGACATGAAGTAAAGTTCAAACAGAAAGGTTGATTACAACAGAAGTATACAGATAGCGGGTGCAGTTCCACAGTTAGCACATCAGACTTAGATCTTCGAGGCCCAGCTTCAGATCCCCACTCTTTCATGGAAGCTTGCACCAGTCACACACACTCAGCCTAACCCACCTCACAGGGTTGCTGTGGGGATAAAATCAAGGAGAGGAGAACAACATAAGCCACTTTGGATCCCTGTTGGGGGAAAGACGGGGTCCATCTATTCCAACATCATGTTTCACACTGTGGCCACCCAGTTGGTTTTGATGGCCCATAGAAGGACATAAGCATTCTGCTGCTGTTGCTTCCTAGCTTACTGCCTTTGAATATGAAGGTCCCTTTTAGTCACCATGGCTAGCTGCTGTTGATGGACCTGTCCTCCATGACTCTATCTAATCCTGTGAAACAGACACATCTGAATTCACCCAGACACATCCAAATAGCTCAAACAGCTCAACAAATAATTGGTTTCCTTCTCACTGCTGGTGAATAGAACATGAGACAACCTACAGAGGCTTGAGCAATGTGTTATGCTGTCAGCAGTCAGGGAGAGATGCAGGGTAAGTTGCAAGTTACTACTTTATTTGTGGATTTTATTGCAATTATATCCTACCTTTCATTCAAGGTAGCATACATTTTCCAGGGTGTTGTGCACTCAGGTTCTAACCAGATCTACATCTGCAAAGGCTTGAGTAAGGCCGTTGTATCATACATCTTTGGGATCAAGTTTTTGTCAGTTGGGGGGGACCCTTTATCCCCCTTCAGAATTTGTACTGTTTCCTACTTCATCCTGCATGTAAAATTTAGATTTTCTAGATGTCAGGTATGGAGTTACTTTGCACAGAACATCAATAGCACTGATTATAGTCTCTTGGAAGCAGGGGACCATTGGTAACTTAGGAAAGGAACTTTCATAGTAAGTCTATCAATGGCTATTAGCCATCATAGCTAAGAAGAGTCTGAATATTCAGAGGTAATATGCCTCTGATTGCCTGATATTGGAAACAAAAATTAGGGGGAAGCTGGCCATTATGAGAAGGAAAGAGGAAACTAGACTACAAAGATCTTGATCAAATCCATTATGGAAAATACTGTTCTTAAGGATATTACAACTGTGATGAATTTGGGAGGGTCATCACTTACGCACAATGCACAAAAGCTGTTAACTGGATGGTTATGTGTTGTTTCATGTAACAGAGGGTGTGATTTACAGCACAGGAACTCCCTAAGC
Source organism: Gekko gecko (assembly GCA_029375565.1). NCBI lineage: Eukaryota > Metazoa > Chordata > Lepidosauria > Squamata > Gekkonidae > Gekko > Gekko gecko. Next base: position 54,744,286 of record JAPDNY010000003.1, on the reverse strand, counting down.
CTGTCTGCTACTCTGCTGGCATGTCTGGGATACATGCATACCATGCCCTTGCTTCTTGGCATCTGCTTTTCATATATAATGGTTACATTAATAATAGATTGGTGTCTATGTAATAGCAAAGCACATTATTGCATTGTAATGCAGAATGACATATGAAAGTTCTGTTGCTGCCATATGATTCTTCTGACCACAGTGACCATTGTATTACATCAGGGTCAACAGCTATCAGCATAAATCAGTGGGTTCTTCCTCTTGATCCTGGTGCTATCATTATGGGCATTTAATGTTGTTTATTCAATTTTTCCCCTCAGGTGGTACTTTCGACTTTTGCCCTGGTAAGCTGCAAAGTGGTTTGCAGAGAGCTATTGTGGTGTTGTTCTTGTTGTTGTCCTTCAGGATTGGAGTCAATTTTGTTCTCTATGCTGTGTCAGAATGATCCCATTCAAGCTTCTCTGCTGCCATATCATACAATTACTTCAGAATTGAAACTGCACAGTCCCTGTCTTGACAGTCCACCAAACCCATGTATGTTCTGGCTGACACCTGCTAAGGGATGTCATGGGCATAAAGTTTGGTTGTTGAACGCTCTTTCACCTTTGTGTTTTGAATTGGAACCATCAACTGGAGTTAGAAGAATTCAACAAAAGATTCTCAGAAGGCAAGCATTCGGTGTGCTGTGTGACACATCTCAGGTATTAAATGCAGAGGAGTCAAAAAATACAAGGCCACAGACTGTAAATATTTTAACACAAAACTTTCCTGTGAAGGAATAATTTCCCCACTTAATACCTTCAATTGTAGCCTTCAAATACCTTCAAAGCCAACTCTCTCATGGGTACCTTTATTGCTTTGTAAGCTTTGAGCCATCTGAGTGCTATAAAATTAGACTAAGCCCTCTTGGTTTGCTCAAGCATGTCATATCTTTCTGTCCCCGGCAAAAGCAATACTGTACCCTGGCAGTATATTATAACTAGAGATGCTCAGACACCTGCCAATTTGGGCCACATTCTGTTTTCTTCTTGTAAACAGGGACCTGATATTTTTCCTATTGTTTGGCTGTTCCAGAGCAATTCAAGCCTGTTTGTCAGATTACATTTTGCCTTGTCAAATAGTACAGTACAGTGCAATCAGCAGTGTTTTATGCATGGACATTGTCACACAGCTCAGTGAAAAACTTTGGCTTTGCATAGCCTTATGAGGAGGTGTAGTCTCCTCCCACATCATTTAATTACTTGACACAACTGTCCACGATCTTGGGGCAGAATCAATTTCTCCCACAGACCTGTTGCCACTGCTTACCACTCAGCAGCCAATCATATAAATAAACAGTGAATAAATCAGTCCACCAACTGGTTTCATTAAGTCTGTGTTAACAAGGTTATTTTATGCATACAGATTTTTGCACAGCCCTATGGGAGACAAAGCCCCCTCCCACATAATTTAATTACCTGACCTGACTTACAGTGACCCTGAGGTAGAACCAATTTCACTTACTGCACAGACGCAAAAGCATTGGCCAGGTAGAAGGAGCATGCTGGATTAGGGGAGTTCTGAACTTCCTCAGTTCCAAATTCTTCCCTTGTCATCAATGTTCTGTAAGGGATACATCTTGTGTATTACTCCATTGCCCAAAATGAGTTTCTGCTTGTAATTTTAAACTGAGATTTCACTGGAGAAATTAGTTGATTTGTATTTAATTAACAAACAATATATTCGTTCCTAGCTTTCCTGTCCATAATTTGCAAGTCAGGCAATTTCACCTATGCTCCAAAGCTATAGCAAAGAAATCTACCACATGATAATAAAATATAAATTTGAAATACTGTGATGAGTAGACCCATTCCTTATGAATGGTCAACATTTTTCTCCAAAAAGCCCAAGTCATTTCTTTAAAATATACATGCCGGTGATCACCATAACCAATCATTTGTTAAGCACAAAACTTGCAGAAGATCCCATTAAATTCCAGCTTTTGTGGCCTTTGTTTACTGCTATATGAAAGCCTATGAGATGGCAGTGAAAGCTGCTAAGAAGGATTTCTATGCAGCCTCCATTGCATCTACAAGCTCGCACCCAGCCAAATTATTTAGAACTATTCGGTCAATCACGAATCTGCCACAGGGGAGACCAAATAGTAAGGAATTGGCTATTGGCTGTGAGGCATTTGCAAGCTATTTTGCAGATAAGATCATAACGCTCTGCCAGGACCTCCTGACTGCAATTGAGACAGTAAAGGAACTGGAAACCCCTTGTCCGTCTTCAGGTTCAATATTGGACCACTTCAACTGTCTCTCCCAGGAGGAAGTTGACAGGATCTTGGCAGCAGTGAGGCTACTACCTGCCTCCTTGACCCTTGCCCTTCCTGGCTGGTGAAAGCCTGTGGGGAGAGCATTCGGGTTCCCTTGGGGGAAATTGTCAACTTGTCCCTCTCTTCTGGGACTTTCCCAGGGGCTCTGAAGGAGGCAGTAGTTCATCTGCCCTTGAGAAAGCCATCACTGGACCCTGCAGTCCTGGCTAACTACTGCCCACTATCAGATTTGCCATTTCTGGGTAAGGTAGTTGAGAGAGCAGTGGCCGAACAACTCCAAGTTTTCCTGGGGGGTGCTTCCATCCTTGATCCATTCCATTCTGGCTTCCGCCCTGGCCATGGGCCAGAGATGGCACTGGTCGCCCTTACAGATGATCTCCGTAGGCAGCTGGATTGGGGTGGTTCAGCGCTGCTGTTTTTATTAGCTCTAACAGCAGCATTCAACATGGTCGACTATGATCTGTTGATCCACCACCTCGCCAACGTAGGAGTATGGGGGACTGTCTTACAATAGTTCTTCTCCTTTCTCCATGGTCGGGGACAGCGAGTGGCACTTGATGAGAGGGTCTCCTCACGATACCCACTTGAATGTGAAGTGCCACAAGAGGCAATCCTGTCGCCAATGCTATTTAACATCTACATGCACCCCCTCGCCCAGGTAGCCAGGAGTTATGGACTGGGTTGCCATCAATATGCGGATGACACCCAGCTCTACCTGTTAATGGATGGGTTGCCATCCATCTTCTGCCCCTGACACTCTGGTTGAGGCTCTGGAGGCTGTGGCTGGATGGTTGTGGCAGAATCGGCTGAAGCTTAATCCATTGAAGATGGAGGTCCTGTACTTGGGTCGGGGGGTGTAGATGTGGGTAGTATTGAGATATAGATCTGAATGTGTGAGGTAGCAAGCAGTTACTATAGATGAGTTTGATCTAGCTGTCAAACCTAGCTGTCAGGTTAGCAGCTATGTAACTATTCACAGGTGCTTCCTCCAGGTGTTGTTCATTCAGGTCAGGGACTGCATCACCTTGCTAGTGATTGGCTAGATTGTAGCATAAGAGCTGTATGTTTAGTGAGCTATTTGGGGGGCTTCAGCTCTCCGAACTAAGGCATGCCATGCTGTCCATGTGACTAGGTAACTCTCTGTATATATGTTGTATATGTTGTATATATCTCATCACCTATAACTGGACAGTCTCCCGCTTCTGATTTATACACACCCAATAGGTAGCAGACTCCTCACACTGGAAGGGGTGCCTTTGGTGCCAGCTCAGAAAGTGAGGAGTTTGGGAGTAATACTGGATGCCTCTCTCTCTTATGGATGCCTCTCTCTCTATGGAGGCCCAGTTTACTGCAGTTGCCAGATCTGCATTTTTCCATCTTTGGCAGATAAGGCTGCTGAGACCATATCTCTCCCCCCAGGACTTAGCTGCAGTGATCTATGCAATGGTCACTTCCAAGCTTGATTACTGCAACTTGCTCTATGTAGGCTTACCCTTGAGGCTGACCTGGAAATTACAGCTGGTGCAAAATGCAACGGTGTGCCTCCTGAAATCGACACCTGTGCTGGCTCACATCTGGCAGGTGCTCCACCAACTGCATTGGTTGCCAGTTGACTTCTGGATTTGCTTCAAGGTGCTGGTAATTACCTTCAAAGCCTTATACAGCCTGGGACCCACATATCTGAGGGACCGCCTCTTCCCATATAGATCCCAAAGAGCATTACACTCCATGGATAAACATCTCCTGGTTGTCCCTGGCCCAAAGGATGTCCGTCTCACCTCGACCAGGGCCAGGGCTTTTTCTGCCTTGGCCCCTGCCTGGTGGAACATGCTCACAGACGAGATTAGGGCCCTGAGGGATCTTCTTCAATTCCGGAGCCAGGCCTTTGGCTGAAGCTGCAGACATCTCTATATGGCCTCCCTGAGGTGGTTGTCACCTATCCACCTATCCATCTGTTAACCAAAATAATGTGCTAAAGAACTGTACAACCAGTGACTGTCAGAAGTGTGATTGAGATTTAATGTTTATTATTGTTTAAATTATTAACGTTTAATTTTAATTATATTTATTGTATTGTTTTATGATGTTACCTGCCCTGAGCCTGTTTGCGGGATGGGCGGGCTATAAATACAAATAATAAATAAAAATAAATAATATTGTTCTGGAGAAACACCACCATTCCAATCCTGTTAACCCCTAATGCTGTCACTTTGGTTTGGTCACACACACTAAATAATCCACTTTCAGTGCATTTACCAATTGGATTTGTGTGTGTGTTTGAACTGGCAAAATCCTGTTGGAAAGTGGATTAAAAGTGGATTATTTAATGTGTATGACCGGAGCCTTTCTCTTCTTCCTCTGGGGTTTCTACTGTTCTTGCTGACAGTTTGGCTAATGAATCCGCCTTATCTTTCCAATATGACTCCCTAGTTTTAGTTTTCTGATGGGCTTTTACATGCCTCATTTTAATATCTCCTTGCCTTTTCTCTATATAATCAGCAATCTCAGCCCCCAGGTCTGCATGTGCTACAGGATTTCCAGCTTTTGTTTACATGTTACGAGATTTCCAGAATGGAAGCAAAACCAAAAAGGCTTGTCTAGTCCAGTTGGAGTCTGTAAATATCACAACATTTTCTATTTCAGCTTCAGTTGCAAATACTTCTTTCACAGCAGAAACCTCTGTGGTTTGTGCTGAGTGAGAGCTTATGACCCCTCCTTTCTCTAGGCCATCGTTAACCCTAATGATTTCATAGCCTGTTTTAGCCTTCCCTTTTTCACAATAGGAAGACCAATCTACAAACCAGACTTTATATATTTTTTCCCCTCAGAGTCTCCTCAAGAGTTAATCCTGATGTCACTGACCAATTTATTTGTGTGTACTCAGGCAATGGACACTCATGCTTCTCTCCCTGGATGATTAGCCCATATGGGGCTGGTGCTAACACTTTCCCCTTTTCTATCTGAATTTCTCTATTCACTACGGCTAGGGTCCACTGTGTTATCCTGGGATTACCAACATGACCATCCTGAATTTTCACACTAACTACGTATTGGAGTGGGCTATGGCTGGTTTGAACAATCACTTTGCTTTCTCCCACTATAGCTGCAGACACCAAATTAGTGCCAGACATTCCCTTTCACATGGAGTTAAATTTTGCTCAACTCCACTGAGAGCTCTAGATGCTTGGACTATTTCTCATTGTTTCCCATCCTGGTTCTGAATTAGAGTGGCTCCTATAGCTATGTCTGTAGATGCCAACTGAACTATGAATGGTTCCCCCATCCAAGGGTATGCTAAAGCTGAAACCGGAGCCAGATCTCACTTTAGTTGTGCAAGTGCTTCTGGCTGTTCTGGACCCCATTTCCCATTTGTGCATCAAGGGTTCTCCCTTTTTGGCCAAGGCATAAGAACTTTACTTCTTTTTGTAATAGTCGTGCCTTATCTGAACTGATTTTAAATACTGGTTCCTGAATAAAGTTCAAAACTTCTCTAGTTGCAGCTTGTACAAACTCGGGATCCTTACCAAATATGATCACATCATCAAGGTATGACTTAGTGCCCCCCCCCTGTACTCTGTGAGAAGCTTATCCAACATCTGAACAACATGTTTATGGCATATCCTTGGTGAAAGATGTAAACCTTGTGGCAATCTTTTGCTACCAGTATTGTTTTCCATGAAATATGAATGCAGATTTGTATCAGCGGGACTCCACCAGAAAAAAACTGAGTGAAAACAAATAGCTAGGTCCAAAGTAGTAAAATACTTGACCCCACCTGCTATACGGGCAATAACTTCTGGGTAATTAGCCTCCACTGGGGCTGTATTTGGAATTGTATTATTCAAACTCTGAAATCTACCACTTGACTGGCCAGATGGAGGAGTTATCAATACTCTCCATCTGCACTAAACCCCCTTGGTCCACTAAAGAGTCTATTATTTTTGCTATTGCTTTTTCAGCTTCAGCTGGGTATTTGTATTATTTTCAGGGTTTGGGTTCAGGTCTGGTAATCAGACCTCTTCATCTATTTTCCCATACTCATTTCTATTCTTAATTCCTACAAAAGGGAATTCTTTAATCCATTCTTCTTTCCCTTGAGGTTTAACCTCCTCGGGAACCCTTAAGGAATGGCACTTTTACATAGAATATTTTGGAAGAGTGATCTCTTCCTGTGTTGGCATCTGCCACAGACAATCACTGGACAAGTCAATTATTAACTGGTGCTGCTTTAGAAATGGGCTTCCTATAATTCCTGATACTTGATTTTGATTATGAGACACACAGAAATATATTTCTGTTGTTAGTGATCCAATCTGGATAGGATGGGGATCTATCACACCAGCTAATGAATCATCCCCTGCAAAATCTACTAACTGAATTTGTTCAGCCCTTTTTGTAGTTCTGAAACCTTCAGGCACCCATTAAGGGCTTACAACATTTACTGATGCACCTGAATCCACAAGAAGCAGAGGCTTCTTTTCCCCATTTCCCAAGTAAGCCTCAATCACTGGTCTTCTCTGGCAGTCATATGTCAAATCTGTGTATATGTAAAACTGTCATTCTTATTACCTCCAGCCTCAAAAAAGACCTTTTCCATGGTTAGGGACTTTTAGCGGTGATTCCTGTTGTTTGTGTAGCTCAGAGTGGTTTATTTGCAAGAGCTCCAGAGTTCAAACTTCAGGGACATCTTGATCTTGAATCCTAGCCAAAATCTATATTGGCTTTGGTTGGATTTGAACAGTGGGAAATTTCACTCTGTCTCTTTTTTAAAAAAATGGCTTTTGTCAAGGAATTGGCTTTCAGTCTTTCTTGTTGGTTTCAGGCCTTCCTTAGTTTAACACACAGGAAAATGACTGAGTAAAATTGGGTGACTATCATGATGAAATCATGTTGTGACCATTTTTCTTGCATCTGGCTCTTCTTTCCTTCCCCCTGAGGTCTCCTGGAATAGATCCTTGGGTGGATAGCTGGAAATGTAAACTGCAATGCTTAGCAGAGTTGGTCCATTCCAATTTATTTCAATGGGCTTATACAGCAATAATTCTAACTAGGTTTGAGCAACAAAAAGGCTTACCAGGTGCCCACTAATCACAGGCAAACTCCTGGTAATTCTTTATGATGCTTGCTAATGCACATTGGTTTGGTGAGTGGAAACAGACTGGCAAAACAGAGGGGTAGCAATCTTTGTTGCCATAGAGTTTTGGGGCAAGTGCTAGAGCATCGCCCCAAATTGGGGACCATGCGGCCTGGCCAGCAGGTAACACGTGGGAACTTGGCCTGCAGACCAGAGTTTAAAGATGGAAGCAGGGTTAGGGATAGCAAGCTGGACATAAGAGGGTCAAAGATTCAATAGGGGTCGGCGAGCAGAGAGAGCGCGCCGGTGGTCAGGCGTCTCCTTATAAGCAGGAGGGTGGAGGCTGGTTCCAGCCTCTGGTCCCACCTCCTGTAAGTCCATCCCTGAAAATACCCTATTGGTTGGAAGGTGTAGGGGAGGTGTGTGGAGGTGTGCCTGAGGGATGGTCAATACTGAGAGCTAGAAACTTGCTCATGTCTGACACCTGGTAGCAGCTAGGATGAGTCACCAGGCCAATTCCATTGTCTTCTTGATGGCATTAGCCAGGCTGCTGATGGCCATCAATTAGTTACCAGGCAATGATGAATAGACTCTGCCAGGGCTACATGAGGTTTTGCAGGTGAGGGGGGAGGGAAAGATGTAGAAGGAACTTTCAATGGCGTTTTTGGAGTTCCTAGTCCTTGTATTTTATTTAGGCATGGTGCTGTGTCTAGTGTATACTGGGTCTGTTCCATTTCCCTTCATGAGGAACAGGCTGGTAACCTATGCTGGGCACTGGAGCTGCTGGAAAGGTCAGGAGAACGTCTCTTGCCTGGGTGCAGTCTCTGCTGGCATCTTGGTGGGGTTACCATGTGGTTCAGTCCCTTATGCATACACTGGCACAGTTTATTATTTTATTACAGTCCATAAAAAGGCTCAAAAGCCTTGCAGGGCAACAGATTGCCACTCCCTGCAGTAAGCACCCACCTCCCCTCATCTCCTGCTGGTTGCCAGGCCTGGCAACCCTAATTAAGGACCCAGATTTTCACCATGTGGCAATGTGAGAACAGATGTCTTTCTGGAAATGAATTATGTGCACTAGTTTAGAACTCTTGAAGAAAAGGATGTTGTTTTCTGAGTATTCTGTACTGATTATCATAATTTATGACTCAAATCTGATTTCTGGGGGTGGGGGTAAGGAGCAATTTTCACACTTTGCTTATATTTACAATTCAAGCACTACTGTACAGTTAGTATGATCCTGTCCAATTTTTAATAATGGTATCATACAGATTACTTAATGCTGAATGAAACTCATCTCCTATAATGAGTTTTCCTGGAGTCTTTAATAATTACTGAAGCATCCACTAAGGCGAGTACTGTTCAAGACTGCTTTGGATTCAAAGTGAGTCAGTTCAATCCCATAATCAATTTTGGAAATTTAGTGTGTGTAAAAACTGAGGTTTTTATAGATGCTCTTCTAGAGTAAGTATACAAAATCATACAAATGAATACCAGATTTTGCAGTGCTAAAACAAATTAATTAAATGTAATATGAAATTGTACTTGAATATGGCAAGTTCTACACTTAAAGAACCTGCTGTTTGAAATCAAGATGTCCAATACCTTGCAAAAATCATATCCAGCAGAATTTGTATTTATTTATCAATGATTTTATTTATCAACACTGTGAGATTTGGAATGAATTTGGGAGGAGTATGATTGTTGGGCCCTAATTCTAAATACACAGTGTTCAGTAGTGGTTAGGAATGACTTTCCCTTTTCATTTCATGTCATTGTTACAGATGGGCATGAAAAGTAGCACAGAACTGTACCTAGAAGCATGTTTAAGTAGCACATCAAGGATGGATACAGGAACATTAGTAATTTACACCTACACATTATTTACTCATAATTATATCAGTCTCTACAGACTGCCTTTTCACTGTGTGTTTCAGCACTTGGCTCTCTTTCTAAGGAGTAAGGGAAAAGGCATTCTTTGTTGGGTAAAAGTGATTTTCTAAAGTGGATATTTAGAGGTGCTTCTGGCAGGGACTTATTCATCCAAAGAAAGTCAATAGGGCAACCACAACAGAAACAGCAGTATCCTTTCACTCAGTGATAATGGTCATGATGACCCATTTGATGAAGCAAAAACCCAATGAAGAGAGGTTTTTTTTAAAAAAGATCACTTGTTTATACCTGACAACAACAACAAAATAAAAATAATCAGGGGCACAAACATGTCTGGAGTTGAGAATTAGGAACCTGAACATTGTGGAAATGCTAGAATGAAAATTATTATGACAACAGACCATAATTGCTTCAAGCTCATTTCCATCTTTTGTGAAACAGTGAAGCATTCACCAATGCAATCCAAATCAGGTACACTCAAGCCTATTAAATGGGGCATAGTCCCAGGAAAGTGCTCTTAGAACAGCAGTGATCGAGAACTAAGAGTGTGCACCAACTTTTTAATTTATTTTATTTATTCTAAATAACCCTTTACCTTCTGCCTTTTCCCTGCCCTCCCCCAGTTGTATTAATGACTATGTCTATCTTGCCATGAGATATAAAACCCAGGAATGCATATCCATGGAAAATGCTGCTTTGGTAAATAATTAATTTCATAGTGAGGTGCTGATCACCCTCCTCCTCACACAAGAACAGTGTTCAAGGCCTGAAGAGCACAGTCCATAAAGGCAACTCTTCTTGCAGTCTGTTTGTCAGCTGCATAATTTAAATCATTAGTCAACTCTGAGGAGACAAAGGCTGAAAAATTAATTTTAACGTCAAACAGCTATGGGGAATTTCTTTCTCTGAAGGACTCAAGCAACAAGCAGTATAGTTTACCAAAGAGAGATGATGCAGTTTCTAAATGAAAAACTGAATGATTCAAGAATAATTTACAACCATCAGGAGACACTTAAGGACTTGCAGAGGGCATCTCATTTTCTCTTCTCCACTATTTCCTTATTCCCTTTTCTGAAAGCCCCTCTTCCCTTTTCCTGATTCCTTCCCACCCACCAACCAACCTACTTTATCTGCCTTCTTAAGCTTTCCCTCCTTCTCTCCCCATGACAGAAACTACCTGGGAAAACAATGGCCAAGCCACCGAGCTGAACCCAGTTATACAGTGGGGAACCCACAAGAGCTTGTGAGGGCACCTTGTTTTCCTTCTATCCCCTTCTCCACACTATTTCATTTCCCCTTCCTACTGGCAACCCCCATATCCTCATCTTTCCCTGTTTCCTTCTCTCCCTCCCAACCAACTATCAATATACATTTTATGTTTCCCATCTTCAGCTATATTTATTATATATTTACTTCATTTATACCCCACTTATCTCCTTAATGGGGATCCAAAGTAGCTTACAGCATTCTCTTCTCCATTTTATCCTCACAAACTGTAGCAAGCAGCCCGGCCTAGGTGAATCATGCAAAAGTAGCAAGATGCCCAGTGGTTGCTGCCAGGCTGGCCACAATGAAATCTCCCTTAAAGGCCAAAACAGTCCTGGAAAGGGCCCTGCCCCTCCTCTGCCTTTTACTGACAGAAACCAAGTCTTGAAGGCTAGCAGTACTGTTGTGGTAGCCTAGAAATGGCCACTGAGGGAATTCATTTCTTAAAGCTACACGTGCTGCATCTATTATTTGGGGGGTTGCCTCCCCAAAGTAGCCCACATAGCCTAGCTTAGCATGGATTCATCAGAGCTTGGGAGCTGGGCAGGGTTGGGCATGGTCAGTACTTGGAAGGGAGATCACCAAGGAAGACTGTACCTAGAAGTTGCTATCTGGAGGAACACAATGCCAAACAAACTCTGCTCATCTCTTGTCTGGAATGCCCTGTGGATTGAGTCATGATGAGTTGGTTGTGGCTCAACGACTTGTTCATCTTCTTCTAACCCTCAATTTTTTTTGTTTTTTTAAAAGGTTTAGACTTTTCTGCAAACCAGGCAGGGATACTTTTTCAGGTATGTAGAAAGATCTGTCTTGTCCATTCATGGCTCCACTCTCCAGATTTAAGTATCCACAGATTTGGCCATGTTAAGAATTAGATATATTGACTACATCAGAGCTCCCAAAATACAAATGCCCCCTTTTTCTCACTTTCCCACACTCATCATTGTTCTCTGTATTTTCTACAGTTTTATTGCATATTTTAAAAATGAATTTAAGGCAGGATCAAGACTTTGTCACCATTTGTTGATAGCAATCAATATTAAGATTCTGGAAACTTTATGGCAAACATGTTCAACCGGAAAATATACCTTTTGCATCAGCTATGATGTGCTGAAACTCAGATTGGCTTGACTCACCTTCACAGTTTGGAGCACCAGTCAAGCACCATGCTGAGTATCATTATAGCTAGAAACTACTTTTTTCTGTATTGCAGCTGCTTTTGGCATCTGTACAGTAGATTAAATAGATTTTCCCTAGAATCATGGATGGTTGAGTTAAGTAAATAAATTAATTGATAGATCCCATGGAGCTGTGCAAAAATATACATGTGAACTGCTGCAGATCCAGGCAGATTAGCAGCCATCAATGTTGATCAGATATACAGAGATGTAAACCAAATGGTAACTTTTAGAAATTACTCAGTATTTTTTTCTATATGACTGATTGTTTTTGTTCATTCTAAAAACCAGCAGTGGAGCATGGTGAATTGCCAGCAAGTGTTGGAGGAATAATGTGGACTGTAAACAACTGTCAACATGTGTAGAAAGCAACATGGTTATTAGGACTGAGTTGATTGCAAGCAACCTGAAGTATCTACCACTAAACTATTATCTCCCTGCTCAGAAGAGACAGGCAAGATGTGAGATAAACAATTTGGTGTACTAGTCAAAATACATGGGGTATACATTCATAATATACTAACCTAAATCCAACCTAAAATGCCATATTCATTAATCTCAGAAAACAAATTAAGCTGAATGAAATTATGTCCAACTTTTAGACTGCAACTGAGAAGACCAAGATCAGATGATTTCTCTGGAGGGAAGCTAGTGTTAAACTGAGAGTTCCTAATAAAGTGGTATTTATTCATTTTTTTAGGGATGGTTTGGAATGAATTATCAGTCTTAGGGGTTTCAGAATATCATATGTAATGCAGAAAATATATCTGGTTTATAACACTGTTGCAGATTGAAATTCTTTTGGTTTATTTAAACTACATACTGTAATATGAATGCATGTTATGAAAATAAATAGCAATTTTAAGGGGATATAATTTACTGTATTATTCTTTAGTTCGGGGGACCTTATTTTCTGATAAATGTAAGTTCTGAAATAATTTTAAAAAACCATTAAAATCTCTGCTATTTTGACATTAGTGAAACGTCCTTTTAAACATACTGGCAGTACAGCAGTGATAATACCATTATGCATTTTTTGTAGACTCTATGAAGAACATTTCCTCATCAACAGTGAAAAGAACAGCAGCAGTCCTAAAGTATGGGCATTATAGCCGTGTTACAACTGAGAGAGTCAACTATGAGTGAGGAATTAATGGCTCATTGTATCTAACGTAATTGCCCACAGTTGTTTCTTAATTAGGGATGCCGCTGGTTCATTTAAAAATTCCAGTTTTTTGTTTTTTTTAAAAAAAACTAATTCTTCATGTGGGATGAAACTATGGTTGTCCTTTTCCTTGATCATATTAATGAAATTTGATAGAAATATTGATGCCAGCATTGACTCCAGCTGAACATAATTGAAACATCAGGGGAATCGTGTTGAGCATCATCTGTCAGTACAGGTATGTATGCAGAGAAGGGGAAATGAAGTGCAGCAGCATTACCATTCCAGTCGTGGAGCCAGGACCAGACGACCCAAATGGTGGCATCCCTATAAGGCAGATTTTTAAGAAAACTGCACTAAATGGTGAGGAAGTTGTATTGTTTGACTGTTAGTTTATTAGTTTAATTCATTATGTGAATTTTAATTTGCACTGTTGGGGCAAACAAAAAAATAGGAAACTGGAACAACAATACATCATGCATGAAAATTAAAGAGAAATTATTGACATATTTGTACTTTCCAATTCTTTATATAAGCAAAAAGGAGGAGGTGGCAGCAGAAGGAGAAGGAAGAGCGAGAAGGGAAACGAAAGGAGAATGAGACAAACATGTCGAATGCCCACATAACATAGAATTGGTTTCCTTAGCAACTCCAGTACTTCAGCTGGTGCTACACAAGTGGGTACAATGGATCTGATTTAAAAATTATTTCAGGGGATAGAAGTGCTGCAAATGCTGATGACACTGATCTTCAATATGCTCAGTAAAGCTATGTGCCAGCGATAAACAGTAATTTAAATGATTTCTGTATTGTTTGGGACTTATTAAAGAGGAGGTAGAGAAGCATGGGTCACAGGGGCAAGGACCAGTCCTTGAAGATATACTTATTAATATAACATTAATATTCCAAGTTCTCAGCATATGACAAATGGGGCAGAAACTTAAAAGATCTCCTGTTTTGTAAAGGTACCCTTGTTTGCTCTAACTGAGCAAGACATAATTTTATATCTGAAAGACATCAGTCACAGTAGGAATGTGCATATGTGTCATCACATTGCCTAATGCCCAAAATACATGTAGAGAGAAAATAATTAATGTTAATTGAGGTCTTCTTTACACACCACCAATGCTCCCTCTAAGTTGTGGAGTCTTGTGAGCAAAAATTGTACTTTGTGATTTACTGGCATTAAAGCTGTGAGCAAACGATTATTAGTTTGCTCTAGAGCCATCCCTTCCTGAGCTAAGACAAAAAAGTCTGTGAGCTGGAGGCGAAAAAAACTGTGAGCTAGCTCACACTAACTCAACTTAGAGGGAACACTGTACACCACCACTATAAAAATATGCTTGTGTATGTTGAAAATATGATCTCGCTTCATCCTGAGTCAGACTATTGGTCAGTCTAGATTAGTATTGTCTATTCCAACTGACAGCAAAGACAGCTCCGTCTCAAGAAGTGTAACCTTCAACTGGAAGTCCTTTAATATGGGATGTCTGAGCCTGTGCCTGGGATCATTTGTGTATGTGTGAATCACAGCCATCCATAAACCAGAGATAATTCATGTTCAATTTTACCTTGCAGGTGGGGGGGAAGTGATGATTGTCAATAGGACGTTAGAGATATATGATTGTGATCTTCTTAATTTTTGTTTATGTATGTTGTATTTGTAAGCCTTTTGTTCTGCCTGTTTTCATTGCCAGGATTTAATTTGCTTTTTGAATGGCATGTTTATGGCATTTTTAACATATTGCATATACATTGAACCAGGGCTCTTTTTGTAGCAGAAACTCCTTTGCATATTAGGCGACACACCCCTAATGTAACCAATCCACCAAGAGCTTACAGTAGCCCCTGTAAGAAGAGCTCTGTAAGCTCTTGGAGGATTGGCTGCATTAGGGGTGTGTCACCTAATATGCAAAGGAGTTCCTGATACAAAAAGAGCCCTGCATTGAACTATATTAATGTGTGAGGCACCAAAGTAACACAAAAATAACATTAACATAACATGTGTAAAAAAGTGACACAAGAAAACAGAAAATGGAACAAATGTAAGGACTTACAAGTTCAATTTGTCCAAAGGAGAAACAAAATCAAAATGGGTTTTTTTTTCAGTGAACGTGATGGAACTGTGCAATACAGTAGCATCCCTAAAGTACATGCACCAAAATTCAACTTTCACATACAGAATGTATGTCATGTTGGCAGCTAAACTGAGAATTGCACCTAAAATGTACACCCTTGTACACCCTTTGACTTCCAAGTACGGTGAGCATGATTTATTAAAGGACCTACACTCATGCAAACTATGTACATAAGCTTTGCTTGTGACTACAGAGACATGTTCTTTCTGGGTTTCTACTTGCACAAAATATATGCACGTAGAGCTTGTACATATTTAGGCTCTTTCATATATTATGCTGAATATGTATACAGTAAGGTATGTATTTTTTATTACATATGTTTTTAATTTGTAAGCTGTCTTGGTGTCCCTTATGTGGGCAGAAACATGAGGTATACATTTTGTAAAATATATAAACAAAATAATATAAAGTAGAGGGTTAGTGGGCAGAAATGGATACAGTCCCTGCCACCCCTCTACATGTGATGATTGTAATTCATTATAACACACATATAGTCTTCCTGATGTGATACATGGTTATTCGTCAGTGATCACATCGCAAAGTTTTCTGAAGCAGATACTCATTAGTATGGTAGAAGCAGCCAGCACTCCATATCTCTCTCTCTGTCTCTTGACAACTTGAAGTAAACTGATTTTTGAAGTGCATTTTATTTAACAAATAATAATACAAATGTCCCCTTCTCAGCCATCTGCTATCAATGGAAGTTTCTTTATATTAACTAGGCAAGCATATTTGTAAGCCACCTCAAGCAGGTTTCCTGGAGAGGTGGCATAAAAATGTTCTAAATAAATGAATTGTGAAGACAGAAATGCTGCACAGCAAGGCTGTTCTAGCCTGCCAAATATATTTGTTCTTAGGTTCCTTGATCTTAATAATTTAATCTCTAAAACTCAGCCCATACAACTTGAAATCCCATTGAAGCAAGTCCTGGTGCACTCTGTTATTGGACTGGCACCAGCATGATGGCACATGACTGTCAAAACCTCATTCCAGTGCAGACAGGTTTGCCATCAGGCATCAGGACCAGTGTTCCCTCTAAGCTGAGTTAGTGTCAGCTAGCTCACATTTTTTTAGCCTTCGGCTCACACATATTTGTCTTCGCTCGGGAAGGATGGCTCCGGAGCAGACTAATTTATTCACCATCCAAATTGCTTGTTCACAACTTTAATGCCAGTAGCTCACAAAGTAGAATTTTTGCTCACAGGACTCCGCAGCTTAGAGGGAGCATTGATCAGGACTATTCCAGTTCTAATGGTATCTATTGGTTAGATCCAACCAATCATTTTCATCTGTGCAAATGAGGATTTTGCCATTCCCTGCCTCCTCCAGTCAACTTTTGATCCCCCCCATGCTGTTCCTATGGGCTCCTTGTCCCCCAGGAGCAGTATTTGGGGGGCGTTTGGGAATGCAGCAGGAGAGGAGAGGTGGAAAAGTTGAGCTGTGCTGATAGAAAGATTTCTGTCAGTAGACATACAAAAGAGAGGTGGTGAATCTCCTTGATAGGACAAGTATTAGTGTATTGGGGAAGTATCAGTGTTACCTGTTACTTGAGCTACCTGTCAGGATAAAAGAGAAAGGGGGACAGACTAAGGTAGGAACATATGTAGACGTCAAGGCAAAATAAAGCTGGCAGATTGTCTTATTCTTGATAAAATCTCTGGAAAGGTACATATATACAAAGATTGCTGGATCAATCTCTTATACTGGAAATCTCTTATTTGGAAATCTTCATGGAAAAGGATTAGAAAATTACCTGCTCAGAACAATGCTTAGTTAGTTATTGACAAGGAAGGTGGTACCTGCTGTGACATCCTCAATACAAGGAGGCCAGTAGCCCCAGGGGAGAATATGCTATATCATTGGAAGGGTTTTTCCTCCTTCCTCTGATTGAAGTGAAAGACATATCCCATGCTTTCTATGAATGGAATGGAACAACCAGGCTTGTTTCTGCAAGATAACTTTAACAAGGGACAGACAAGGTGCATTGACAAGGAACCATATGACCCAATTCTTTGACTGGCCCACTAATACTCTACAGAACTCACTCTGTGATGGACCCAAAGCAGGGCTCTTTTTGTAGCAGGAACTCCTTTGCATATTAGGCGACACACCCCTAATGTAGTCAATCCTCCAAGAGCTTACAGGAGCCCCTGTAAGAAGAGCTCTGTAAGCTCTTGGAGGATTGGCTACATTAGGGGTGTGTCACCTAATATGCAAAGGAGTTCCTGCTACAAAAAGAGCCCTGGACCCAAGTATATTTTCTAGATGTGAAAAAGGGAAAGGAAGAGTACTGTTCCCCATAATGCAACTGTGCTGGTAACTCACAGAGGCCAAGTTGAACCTTTCACGAAAACAAGATGACGCTCATGATGTGTTTGCAGTACATGTACACTCTTCCCTTGATAACGTACATACTACAATTAAGAAAGGTTGATGTTATGACTCTCATCAATTTAAAGTCTGCATTTTGTTAATTAATTAAGGGAATTTATGGGAAAAGCTTTTATCTATGGGGATTGATTATGGACACCATGGCCTCTTCAAGATGATGCACTTGGATGACTAAACTAAGATAAGGGTATGTTGTGAGGGCCAACTATTGCCTGCAATTTAAAGAGAAGAAGAGAGAATCAAGCAGGGTTGCCTTCCTGAACCTTATGCTATTTATCTTCCTGTTAATGGTTGCCTAAGATATTAGAGTGCAGGCAGAGTGACAGATCAGTGAATAAAAGGGAGCAATCAATGTTAGTAGTCTTCTGTTCCAGCCTTGGCTCAGTCACTGGCCTCTGACTCATGATATCACCCCAATAAGCCTCCATTCTCTTCATCTGCACAACCAGGATAATCTAATTCATTTGCTTTGAAACTCACAAACCTCCATTAAAGAACTCTGTGCCATTGTCATAACATTGTGTCAGGAAACTCGCCTCCTGACGTGCAAGGTGAAAAATGGACAAATATTGTAGTTTAACAATCATGGGCGAGAGAAGCTTAAATTTGCTCTCCCCAAGACAGGGACCTCCAAATGAAGACAAATGGTTAAGTGCAAATTATAGAAAACAATGTTATTACAAAGGCTCCAAAAGACACTGTTGATTTGCTCTGGAATACAGCATGTTTTACCAGTGAAAGAATGCATTCCACAGATATTGAGGATATCATAAGTGACTATGGAGTAAAGAACTTTTCATAATGCATTATAGGTAGAAGCACAATAAACAATCTCATCCAGGTAACATCTATCTTGCCTGAAAAACTCATGGAATGTTCCACTTCTCAGTGGACTATTTCCCAATGTTTAGGTGAATGTTATAAAATTTTGTAAATGATAGTGATTGCAAGAGCTCTTGGGTTGTCATAATGTAATTTACTGATGCTGCAGTTCCAGATAGAGATGACCATTCATTTCTATGATTGCAAATTATAGACACACACACTCACACACACACACAGAGAGAGAGAGAGAGAGAGAGAGAGAGAGAGAGAGAGAGAGAGAGAGAGAGAGAGAGAGAGAGCGCCATGCACAGCATATATTTGTATGGGGCTCCTGTCAGACTTGTCAGAACCTTGTTGAGTCTCCAGGCACTTTTGGATTTTGAGAACAGGTAGTGGGGACCACCACAAAATGGCCACCATTGGAACTGGGTACAGTCACAAAATGTTGGGAGGTTCAAAACCAAGCACCCTCTTATGACTGAGGTGGCTGGTTCCAAATGATTAGTCCTGAAACACAAAGTTGATGCCTCCTGGACTCTTCTGAAGTTGCTCCTGATCCACTGAGGTGGAGGAAAAGCAGCATCGGCTCTTTGCTTTGGAGAAGAGATGCTTCTGGAAAGAGGGAAATAGAAACCAGGAACATAGCAGTAGACACTCTGGTCCAATATGATCAAATAGGTTGTGTGATATGCTACAGCTGATCATGTTTGTCTCTCTATATCTACAATGTAGGGCTTCATAATTTGTTCCATTACCTAGCTATTCTGGTGAAAAGTTTGTTCTGATATCTAGCCAAAATGTTCTCCTTTGTAGTTCAGTTCTAATTAGCCTTAGTTATACATGCATAGTAAAGATACTTCAACATTTCCTACAGGCATTTTCACACGTATGGCTTAAAATCACTCTTGATTCAACGTGTTCTTTATGTGAATCTAAAACTTTCACAGAACCCCAATTACATATTCCTCTATTTTTTCTGTTCTGCATTAATCATAATGATCATACATTCATATAAAAATAGCACAAGAAGCTCAAAGGCTATTTCAGCCTCGTATATGAAAATGCTCTGTCTTATATGATACTTTCTATGAGCAGCTGAGAAGAACATTTATGTCTCTACCAAATCAACACTGAGAGGTCACCTTGACAGCACCTTCTGTTGATAACAGCTGCATAGTTACAGAATTCACTTCCCTTGTCAAAGCCCAAACCTGAGTATTTTTGAAGGGGTTGGAAGTTAAGTAGCCACATATCATTTTCTGCATAGCTTTCATTTATAAAGCAAAGAACTTCACCGTTTTCTCATAACCTATTCTTACAAGGAACATTGGAAACATTGCATCAACTTACAAATGTACCAGTACATCTCTACCTTCAAGTTCTGTTAAAGACAGTTTTCACACTGCATAATAAATCATGACTTTTTTCCATCTTCTCACCTAGATACAAGGGCTGATGTACCTTCATTCCATTTGTATCAGGGTGCAGGGGGGGGAAGAACTTTGACTTATAAAAACTTATTTTGTTGATATCTATGGTGCTACAAGATTCTAAATTTGTTCTACTACTATAGACTAACATGGCCTGAACCACCTGAACCAATAAACCATGGTTTATTTAAACTGTGGTTTATGCAATCCTAAGCAAGTTTTATATGTCTAAGTTAAAGTCATTGGGTTTAGAAGGATATAACTCTGCTTAGGATTACATTCTTACAGTACCACCTTAAGAACACTTTTCTGAGAGTAAGCTACACTAGATGTCAGTAGCATCCTGAGTAAACTTACTTGCAGGATCAGGGGGAACAGAGGGTGATGCAGCAGAAGGAACACAAACAGACACATATCTTGGTGAAAACATGCCCACAGCTTTTTTATTGAATACAGCCAAAAGGAGCATTGATGCAGCATGGAGATGGATCCCGCATTGGGTGACCTGCCTGCTGCACTATAAACAAACTCCCCCAGCCCACCTGCTTGAACATAACACCAGGAATGGAAAGACCCTGGGATCTATGTGGATGCTGGCCACTGCATGGTCCCCTTACCACCTAGTGGTGGAAGCCAGCTGGAAACTTCCACTTGGGCAAGTGGCTGATAGGCTCCACCCTCAAGACCCCTTAAGGGAGTCCCCAAATTAGGGAAGGCCTGGCCTCTCCCCCCAAAAGGATCCATTCCAATGCTCAAACTGCCACAGAGTGGGGCAGTCCCACATCCCTCTCCTGCCAACACTCCTAAGCCTGCAACCAATTCAAAAGCCCATCACAAATACTATGAAGACAAATGTCCATCCCCCATTTAGAAAGGTGCACCTCATCCACCCAAAAGAGACTGTTTGCCTAAACGTAATGTCCTGGTGCCAAATAACACACACACACATACCCAGTCTCTATGGCCTGTGAGTCCTTATGTCTGGCTAAGTCAACTTTTTCCAGTGAAAACGTGTCACACCATTCCTGCCATTCCAACAGACCAGACCACAGCAGCATAGCCCCAAGGAGCCTGGAATGAAGGATCTCAAGATCAGTGGCCATTGTTCTTGCAAGTGCAACCCATTCCTGGGTGGGAAGCTCATTCTTACTGAGCTGGATGATGACAACATTAGGAAGACCTTGTTGGAATACCTAGTTTGCGATGGTTGAAAAGAGGGCCAGCCACGTCATTCCTCTTTAACCTCAGCCAGGTAACTTGCAGATGGTCCCCAAGGCTCAAGTTGCTGTCCCAGCCAGAAGATGATGCATAGGCACTCACCCAGAGCATGATGCTGTGTCCAATAATCCACACTGATTTCCTTGAACATACAGGGACTGAAAAGAGACATGTTAGCAACCATGGATTATACCTGAGGGAGTATGTACACCTTATATTCTGAGGAGCACCACTGGCCAATGGTCCTGACCTGACCCACTGAAAAACCCATCTCTGAAGCCAAAGTGGCAGCCCCAATATGAAAAGAGTGCACACTGAAGTATCCTGGAAGAAGACCTAGAGCTGTGATGGAAACAAAACAAGCATGAGCCATTGGCATGACCAAGAAAAGTACAGGTGGCTGGCAACTTGGCAGGCCAGACAGTGATATACTTGGCTGTGTACTGAATGGGGTGGGTGTAGGTGAGGCAGATGCAAGTCCCCTGCCCCAGCTGGTCCATCTTGGACCTGTGCAGATGAATGTGAAGCTCTGGGCCCTGCAAAGAAATGTCACACAGTACTCAGGTGTGACTGTTGTTATCACACTGTGAGGCTGCCATGAGCTTGCTGCTGCAAAAATCCCCTCCAAAAGCTAAAGTGGAAGTGGTCCACAAGAGGGTGGTCTCATAGACAGAAGAACATGTGTGAAGAAGCTGATGCATAAAATTGCATAGAACCTGCAGGGTAATCAGCCTGTAAGCATTTGGCACATGAGGGCAGGACCTCCTCCAACCCTTGACAGCACACCAGACAGGAAAGAAGCAGCAGAGGCTGGGGTGCCCCAAAAGAAATGGCTGACAGTTGGGTGCCCATGGTCTTAGGGGCAAGTGCCGGCTATTTAAGAAACACAAGGTAGCAAAGGACTAGGACCTCTGGGATTGACCTGGTGCCAACATCCTCCAGTGATTCAATAAAAGACAGGAAAGGGGACACAGCATGTGCATATGACCAAAAGGTAGATTGGGCAACAGACCCAAGGTCCTCCTGCATAATCTCCATAGGCCCTCTGGGAAGCAGTCTGGGGGGGGCAGGGTCTGAAATCTCTCTTCCTGAAACTGACACAAGACATCCATGATGCCATTGTTTGTGCCTGTAATGTGTTGGGCTGAGAAGGAGATGCTAGACACCAAGCAGGTAAAAACGAACCTGCACACCAACAGCATGACCCACTCAGAGCATGATGACTGGTGGTCAATGACTCTAACCACCCCTGGTTGTCACACCAACAAAGATGTGAGTCTTGCCACCTGCAGATAGGCAAAGGGCTCCACGTTGCTGCTTGCCAGAGGTGTGGGTTCTTGAACCACTGCATGAGGACCAAGGACTGTTATTCTCCATCCATTGATAATGTTAAAGTTTCTGGTGGGTAGCTGTGTTGGTCTGAAACAGGGATATACTTTGAATAAAACTTTGTTGGTCTTGAAGGTGCCACTGAACTCAAACTTTGTTAAAGTTTCTACCCTACTTTTTGCTGATGATGCCGTTCTCCTATCGAGAACAACATCAGGACTATTCTCTCTGTCAGAGGCTTCTGTCTCGAAGAAGAAGAGGAGGAGGAGGAGGAGGAGGAGGAGGAGGAGGAGATTGGATTTATACCCCACCCTTCACTACCCAAAGGAGTCTCAGAGTGGTTTACAAACTCCTTTCCCTTCCCCTCCCCACAACAGACACCCTGTGAGGTAGGTGGGGCTGAGAGAACTCTGACACAAACTGCTGTTTTTCAAGAACAGCTGTGCCAGAGCTTGTGACTGACCCAAGGTCACATCAGCAGCTGCAAATGGAGGAGTGGGGAATCAAACCCAGTTCTCCCAGATTAGAGTCTATGCACTTAACCACTACACCAAACTGGTTCTCTTACTGTCTGGAAGAATGCCTAATAGCTAACTATCCAAAATCCAAAATGGTTGTTTTTTGGGGGAAATTGCATGTACACCACAATGGGAAAATTCATGGTAATGATATTGAGGAGGTCCCCTATTTTAAATATTTAGGGGGTTGGTTTGACCAGACATTAACGTGGTCAGTGCAAGTTGCTCATCAAATATAATCTATTGTTTCTCTTATTCATCTGTGATTCAGTATATCCCAGCTGCCATCCAACTGTTTAATACTAAGGTGACCATGCAAAGTTTATATCAGGCTGGTATCAGGATTGATAAAATAGAGGAGGCCTTGAATCCAGTTCTTCTTAAATCCCTATGTTCCACCTGCAGAATTCCAAATTAGGACTAAATCATCTCTTGAAGCTTGGGTTTGGTTGAAGGCTTTCCCCCTTAAAGTTAAAAATATAACCAAGATGCCTACCTTGGCTTATGTTTCCCACTGGGATAAACTTTTTGAACAATGACTACAGCTCCTTAATCTTTCCTTGGTATCTTTTTATTCAGTTACTGGACAGGAAGCCATGAGAACAATTAAGAAATGTCTATTTAAGTATGAGTGAGTATAAATGGGCAATTTTCTCAGTGGAGGGTGCTAAGCAGTGGGGTACCGCAGGGATCAGTACTTAGTCTGATGCTTTTTAACTTGTTCATTAATGATTTGGAGTTGGGAGTAAGCAGTGAAGTGGCTAAATTTGTGGATGATACAAAGTTGTTAAGGGTGGTGAAAACCAGGGAGGATTGTGAGGCACTCCAAAGGGATCTGTCAAAGATGGGCAAGTGAGCATCAATGTGGCAAACGGGGTTCCATGTGGCCGAGTGCAAGGTAATGCACATTGGAGCCAAAAATCCTAACTATAAATACATGTTGATGGGGTCCAAACTGGCAGAGACTGACCATGAGAGAGAGCTTGGAGTCGTATTAGATAACTCAATGAATGTTGAGACAGTGTGTGACTGCAATAAAAATGGCCAATGCTATGCTGGGGATTATTAGGAAGGGTACTGAAAACAGATCAGCCAATATCATAATGCCCCTGTATAAATCAATGATGTGATCGAGGTTTATAAGATTGTGAATGACATGATCGAGGTTTATAAGATTATGAATGGGATTGAGCAGGTTGAGAAAGAAGT
Organism: Gekko gecko; assembly: GCA_029375565.1. NCBI lineage: Eukaryota > Metazoa > Chordata > Lepidosauria > Squamata > Gekkonidae > Gekko > Gekko gecko. Next base: position 54,720,344 of record JAPDNY010000003.1, on the reverse strand, counting down.
ACTTTTCTCCCTTTCTCACAATACAAGAACTCGTGGGCACTCCATGAAATTGCTGAGCAGTTGGGTTAGAACAGATAAAAGAAAATACTTCTTTACCCAAAGAGTGATTAACATATGGAATTCACTGCCACAGGAGGTGGTGGCAGCTACAAGCATGGACAGTTTCAAGAGGGAATTAGATAAACATATGGAGCAGAAGTCCATCAGTGGCTATTAGCCACAGGGTATAGATGGGGACTCTCAGTCTGGGGCAGGTGATGTACTCTATTCTTGGTGCTGGAAGGGGCAGCAGTGGGAGGGCTTCTGGTGTCCTGGCCCCGCTGCTGGACCTCCTGATGGCACGTGGTATATTTTGGCCGCTGTGTGAAAGAGTGTTGGACTGGATGGGTCATTGGCCTGATTCAGCATTGGCTTCTCTTATGTTCTTATGTTCTTATGTTACCAGAATTATTTTTATTGAATATTTTACCAGAAAATTGTAAAAAATAAGATTCCTATCTTATTATACATGTAGTGACAACTGCAAGAATACTGTATGCTAAGAATTGGAGAAGAAATGAGATACCGTCAAGAGAAGAAATTATATAAAAAAACCTGTTTGAAACTGCAGAAATGGACAAATTAACCTTCGTGTTGAGAGGATAAGCTGAAGGAAGCTTTGAAAACATATGATTAAGATTCTATAAATGGGTTGAAGAATACAATAAATAAAATATATTGACATACAACCAATTTAGAAGCAAAAAAGAACTTTAATTTTAATCTTATACAAAAGACTTATACAAAAATACAAGGTGGAATATATTGTATGAGGTATTCAAATAGACAACTTAATGATGTAATGGAAACCCCCAATGTATGTATGTCTGTATGTATGCATGTTTGTGTTGTGTTTGTTCTTTATAAAATAAATATATTTTTTTAAAAAATGTGTGAGCCAGAGGCTAAGAAACTGTGAGTTAGCTCACACTAACTCAGCTTAGAGGGAACACTGACCGTCATGCCTGCAGATGTCCTTCTTTTGCCTTGCCCTTCCCCCCAACCAGCAAATGTTGGCACTCTGGTAAATTTGCATTGTGTTTAGCATTGTAATCTACCAGATGGAAGTAACAAATTTGTGTACAACCCCCAGTTTTGTGTACAACCCCCAGTTTGCCTATTTGTAGCCATGTAGCAGGGAAATCATCTTCCCTCTACTGCCTTCTTTGTGATCAAGTGGTTATTACCATGTATTCAAGAATGAAGGCATGATATTCAGTACTAGGTTAAACTCGGTCAACTTTATGAATAGCTGATCTGCAGAAACAAAGCTTTATGTTTCACTGCCTGCCCTTCAAAAGATAAGCCATGAGGGACACCATGGCATGCCACTCCCTCTTCAAGGTCATTTGGCCTTGGAATTCAGTGATGTTGCCCTCTCCTGAAAGCGACCACTTCTCAATTGAGTGACAGCCATAAGCAGCAGACTTCTCAAGATCTTCCTTTCTATCATGTCTGTCTATGAAATGATTATCCTTTCATTAGCTCCCAATCTTTGTGGACTTGAAAGCTCAATGTGTCCACTGTGATATGTACAAGGGCATTCTTACCCATGTAAATAAGTAAGACTTGTGGGTTTAGACCAACTTCCAGGCACTGGTACAGAAATGTAGCAATTGGCTCCACAGCATTCCTCTCTGCCCAAAGCATCTGAACTTGACAAGCAAGATCATCACAGAATGAACAGGCCACAAATAAATACCCTTTTAGGTTTACCTCAACTGTTTACATCTGCAAAATAAAAATGTGTAAATGTTGGTTCAGCTGTTTCCCCTCCAATATTAATCCAAGGTCTTGAACACTATTCCACCAACCTCAAAAGATGTTATTCAGCAAGCAGTTTGGTTGTGTCCCAATTAATTTGATTGAGTTCATTTGCATGATTATGCAGCTTTTCTCACACAGGGTGTTTTTTTACCACACAGCAGCTCATTGTTGTCTGCTGTTGCCTCCAATTTTAGAAGGAACATAGTTAAGGGAATGGAGTTCAAGATGGAGACTCACTTCTAATGTCTCTGTGTGTTTTTGGTGTCTGCCCATGATCCCAGCAAGGTGTAGTGGTCAAGAGTGGAGGACTCTAATCTGAAGAATGGAGTTTAATTCCCCACTCCTCCACATGAGTGGAATAACACCGCTAGCACTTCAATATTTAATACTGTATTGTTTTAATGAGTTGTTTTAATGGCTTGCTGATTTGATTGTTTTAATCTGTATTTTATCTTGTGTAAGCCACCCTGAGCCTGCTCTGGCAGGGTAGGGTGGGATATAAATTAGAATATAAATAAATAAATAAAGCCTGCTGGGTGACCTTGGACCAGTCACAGTTCTCTTAGAACTCTCAGCCCCACCTGACTCACAAGGTGACTGTTGTGGGAGAGGAAGGGAAGGCAATTGTAAGCTGTTCTGAGACTTCTTGGGATAGAGAAAAGTAGTGAATAAAAATGAACTCTTCTTCTTCAGCTAACAGGCACTGGTTTATTCTGTCCTCTCATGTCAAACTGTAGTCCTTTATCCTTTTCAGTCAGTCTTAGATCTGTGCACTTAGACTGTCAATCACCCAACTCTAAGGCTGCCCTAGATGAATCCCAATAAGACTGCATAAGAATCTTAATAATCCTAAGTGCCTCAAATAGACCACTGAGATTGCTGCCATAAAAACATGAAAGTGGGCTGCCTCTGGGCTGTCCAAAAACTTGGCCCGAGTTAAACTTTATTTTGCCCTCCTCTCAAGCAGGGGGGCACATCCTGTCTTGAAAGCTGATCCATGTCCTCTTTGACCTGTGGAAGACTACACACATTTATCCTCCTCAAGGATGTACTGTATTCCTGCTTAGTGGGGATGGTGATTCCCTTAAAAACTCACTATTGGTACTAACTGGGTTACCAGCTGTCTACAACAAACTCTAATTGAAATCTTGATTTAGTGCTAGCCAACAATGCATTCAGACTTTACAACTAATCAGAGTTTTAACAAACCATCGTTTATAACCAGCAAGTTATCACAAAGTCTCAGTGTGGCCAGTACTAGGCTTCCTACCTCATATATTATGGCTTATATGAGATTAGAAGTATGTTTTGTTCATCCAAACAATTCACAATCCATGGCTGAGTTCAGACTGGCAATTTGCCCCGGTAGGGACCTGGGCCAGCGACGATTCAATTCCGGAGTAAATTGGGCGTTCACATAGGCACATCTGCCTGGCGTCCCCCACCCATAGCCAACCGTGCTGTTGCGCTTCACTGCTGGATTAAAAAGATACCTCATAAAACTGGTAGCAAATCCAAAAGCCCGCGTGTGTCGCACGTTTCTCCACTTTTGGGAAGTCTGAATGCGCAGCCGAAAAGCTGGGAGCAACCCGCATTGGGCAGAAGGCAGCAGCGATATGATTGGCCGTGCTCCGCTCTACTGCCCAATGCAGTGCTGGCGCTGCGGGGTCCTCCCCCAATCGGCAAAATGCGCTTATGTGCTTAAGCACATGAGCACTCATGCACCCATGCGCATGAGCACTCATGCGCCCATACACCCACAGCCGAATTAATGGGGAAACACCGTATACAGCATGCCCCCTGGTGCGGCAGTCTGAACGCTCCTGCCCGGCTCCACCCCGTATTTTCTGGCAGCGGCCCGGGCTGTGTGAACCGGAAAACCCAGAACTGTTTATTCCAGGGCTTTTTTGCCACGCCTGGCTACCGGAGCAAACTGCCAATCTGAACTCAGCCCATGTATCTGTTGCCTGGAATTAAAAAAAAAAAATGTGGTTTTAAAGAGTCAAAGAGAATAGTTGCAACATATGTGACAATATTTTCTTTGAAGAAACTTCCACCAAAACATTTCAGTTCATGGTGTAATAACGTACGGCACTAAGGATTTTTTTATTTTTGGCTGTCCTGTCACAGCGGACTTGTGGTGACCGTGTGGGGTTTTCAGTGCAAGAGATGTTCAGAGCTGGTTTGTCATTGCCTGTCCCTGTGTCACAGCCCTGGACTGCCTTGGTGATCTCCCATCCAAATAGTAACCAGGGCCAACACTACTTAGCTTCCAAAATCTGATGAGATTGGGCTATCCAGTGCTATCCAGGTCAGAGCTAATTATTGCTAAATATTATATAAAATGCTTTTTAATAGCTCCATTTGTGGATATGGGTTCCCGGATATCAAATAAGAAAAAAGAAGACATCTAATACAGGGCAGATGGCTACAGTATACTCTTTATGGAGTGCTGATTACATTTGGTTCTAATACAAAAATTGCTGGTGTTCCATGCAGCTGTAAAATGTACATTATTAAACTCTGAAATGATCCAAAGTAGGAAAAGTAATTCTTGCCACAGTGCAATCCAATCAAAATGTTAATCATCTGTTAGAAATGGACTACATCCACCTTCTTATTAAGGTTTTACTATTCCATTGGATTGTGGTAATTTCCCATGACAATGGCATCTTTTTCCAGATCATGATGCTCACTCATTTCAACTTCACACAGTCAAGGGAAAAAAAAAATATTCTGTCACCTTTCTATCTGAGCATCATTTCTTAACTCAATTGGATACTAGCAATTTTGCAATTCTCCTTCAAAGGAAAATCTCCGAAATTTGGAAGGCTGATTGAGATTTTTTGTTAAAAAGAAGAAAAATATCAAAAAAAGAAGAAAAAGAAAATACAAAATACAAATACAGGTACCCCTTAAGAATTTTAACCAACAGATATTAAAAAAAAAAAACATACAGAAAAACAGAAATGGTTAAAAATATCCTGTTTTATACTTCCCCAGATAATGATTTTTAGGCTAAAGCATGCCCTGTTCAGGAAAATCAAAATATGCCTTCAGATTCTCCTCCATTATAGGTTTGTACAAAAGTGCATATGTTAAAAATGGAACCTTGATTTTAAAAACAAAAACAAAATAAACAAGGTGACAAAATAATCTCTCACAATTTTCACTGCAATTGAATTTTCACTGCAGAATTTTCACTGCAATTGAAACTATCACCATTGTGAAACAGTGCTAAATATTCTTCATGCCCAGAATGATGTAAAATTCTACACTTTTAGAATTTCCTATAGTCAGTTTTCCAATCATCATTATAATGTACCACATTTCAGAAACTATTGCATTGCCAAATTGCATCAATGTGATTTATGAGAGAGAAGGGCCCATGGATTGCTTGTCTGTTTGATCTGTGGAATGAGAAAGGACTGTATGAAGTTGTCTTTATTTTATTTACACTGCCCTCATCTATCCATCATGGCAGTAGGAAACTATGTATCTGTGTGAGCCATGCAACGAAATACATATTCTTCCTTCTCATGGTACCCACTAGAACAGGACTCCCCAACATGGTGCCTGGGAGCCCTGTGGTGCCCATCACCTTCCTTGGTGCCAGCCAAATGTTTTTAGAAAGTGTGCAGGGATAGATGGAGCTTTGCCCAGCAGAGCATCTGATCAGCCATTGGAGATCTGACTGGCTGTGCAGATGTTTAATAAATGTTACTTTGGGAGCAGCTGCCACCACAGCATAAGGATCTTCACTGCATGACTGAAGGTAATCTGTGTGTATACAAGAAAATATTTTAAAAGGCATCCTGTTAAACAGAGCTCCTGCCTGAAATATTGAAGAGTGACTATTAGAATTATGCATAATGGCTCACCCTGACATTTTGTGGCTGACTCTGCCTCCTGTGGTGGCCATCTTTTGGTTGCGCCCACCAACCTTCCAAAGGTTCCCACATGCTCAAAAAGTTGGGGAACTCAACATTAGAAGCTTCTAGTGTGCATATGTGACATCTATATGAGAGAGGGACACACTGTATCACAATGTAATCAAGAAACAAAACAAATTCCCACAGATGCTAATGTTTATCAGTAGGGCAGGTATAACATTAGCAAAGCTTTCAATTCATCCTGCTTAGTAGATGACAAATCCCTAAGTAGGAAATATCTAAAAATAGTGCCTTCATTCATGGTTTTATATTGAGCAGACAGATATCACATTTTTTCCGGGAAATACAAAATAGTGAATGGAAAGAGTGAAGAAAATTGGGCCTGAGAACAGACAACACTATATAGAATACTGGGAATAAGGCCCATTGTGGAAATAAATACAAGGAGGCTCTGGGAGAGTGCCCTGGCCTTGGGCACTCAGTGCCAATTTGCTGTGGAGACCTCAGCAGGGTATAATGACACAGAGTCCACCATTTTCTCCAGGGGAACTGATCTCTGTCATCTGAAGAGCAGTTGTAATTCTGCATGATCTCCATCCCTCCCCTGGAGACTGGCAACAATGGTTTCCCATGAGGTAATGGATGGTTTGGAGGGTGGAGTCTATGGCACTGTACCTGTCTGAAGTCCCACCCCTCCTCAAACCTCACCCTCTCCAGGCTCCACCCCTTAAATCTCTAGGAATTTCCCAACCGGATGTTGGCAACCCTATCATGACTGGCCCCAATGAGTTTTCTCCCAAAGGCCAAAATAGGTGTGGAAAGGGCCTCTCTCCAGACTGAGGGCAAAACGCTGCCGGCCAGCTTGGTGGGCGGGGCCAAGCCAACACAGCAAGCCAATGCATTGGATTGGAAGACCGTGAGAATGGCAGCTGGGCAGGCCAAAGGCTGTGGAAGCATGTCCAGGAGGGACACCAAAACTCTTTTCTATAAGGAGAGATAGTAGGGTTGCCAGGTCCCTCCTGGCAGCCAGTGGGGAATGGGGGTCTTACTAGGAGAAATAGAAAGGCTTAGACTATGTTGCTAGTGTCACATAAGAAGTGATGTCATCATACCAGTGACTTCTGGGTGATACTCTGGTATTTGGGCAAAAACTCTATGGTAAAATGGCTTCTGCAAGAGTGTTCCTTGCCTGGAAGTTGCTGACATGATGGCATCACTTTCTATGAATGCCAGCAATATGGCTTAGGCCTTCCTCTTCCCCAACCGGATGATTGGTAGCTGGTGGACAGGGCTTGGAAGTGGGTGACCTCCACCTTTACCAGGGGGTCTGGAAACCCTAGAATATAGGGATATTTTCAGTAAATTATGCCAACAAGCAAAAAAAAAGTTTCTGAAGGAAACCAGGAACTGATTCAAAGATGAGAGAGGTGTCCTGAGAACAGGTCATGATCTCAAAGAAGATGAAGGTGTAAACAGCATTTATATATATATATATAGGTGATTTATGGGTGATCGATTTGTCAAAAAAACCCACAACCCTCACTCTGTGACTACTAATATTGTTTCCTCATAACTAAAAAAGGAACAAGTGCTCTTGCTGAATGCTTAAAAAGATATCTACTTATAGCACATATTATAGGTAGCTCTTTTCTAAGTGTATTTGAAGCTCAAATATCCAGGTTTCAGCCACTTTGAATAAAATATAGACTATAACATGATATTAGGATAAGCCATTTTGGGATCCAGAGGGTGGGACTGAGAGTCTTTCCATTGAATATGAATGTGGAGTATTTCCATTCCTCAGGTGTCAGCAGCCGGTGAGGAATAGTCCTCAATCTTGAGAGGTTTATTTATAATTATAATGGAAAACCTTCTTCTAAAGAAGCACTATACTGTACTTAACAATTCCTAAGGGAAAGAAATCAAAGAGATCCTTCATGGAACTATCAAGTCATTGATATGACAAATACTTCATAACTGAAAAAAATGTATCATTTGAAAGATGAATTGTGCAGGGTTGTATCAACCCTGCTGTGCTTAGCCTTCTCTCCACTGACTCTGAAATGTTTCAAGCGAACAAAGGTATTTGTACAATTACCAAGACTTTGCTGATCCTTCCACTTTAAGTTTCATTTGGAAAAAGTCCATTACAGAATACCTAGGGAAACATTTAGGCTTAAACTGCACTAGAGATATTTCTAGGGAGAAAATCTGAGGGAAGGGTAATTTGATAGACCATCTTGCATGTGTACAGTATACAGCCGCCAAATGCCTACTACTTTCTGTGTACATGAAAGCAAAGGCACTGTTTTGTCTCTGTGATTTATCACCATATGCATGATGGATCGCTTATTTTTTCTAAGAGAAATATCAGGAAATAACAAGATACATTCCAGATTTGGAAATATTACACAGGATGGCCCTGCCAGGACTTCTTCAGAATGCAGGTGGGGTCTTATATTTTTTAATGTTTTATGCCACCCATAAAAAATCAGCTGCATGGAGAAAATTAACATATCAAGAGGTTTCTGTCCTAGGCTTCTTACTGCTGTGACTTTTCACAAATTAGAACATTTTGAACATGGAAAAATATCCAGGGCAGAAATGGCAGTAAGAACTTATTAAAATCCACAGTGACTGGGAAAAGAAGCCCACAGGCAGGCTTCAGAACATGGATTCTTAGAACAGCCCCACCATTATGTGACAGTCCAATTTTAGGAGGGCTATACCATGGGATATTTCTGTATATAGTGCTGCTCTAAGAAGAACTCCACATTTTGGGGCGGGTTTTTTAAGAGACCACTTCTATTATTTTAAATCTGGTTTGCTGAATAATCTCTGATAAACAATAAAATATTCCAAATTGAGCCACTGTGGAAGATATTTCACAATTATCTTCCTTATTGTTAGGCAAAAGATATTTCTGAATAGAAAAATTAGCTTGGGCACTTTATAGCCCTTTATTTTATATAGAATGGAATCCCTTTATTTTATATAGAATGTTTTAAACACCAAGCAAAATGTGAACTCCTATTATTGTGTAGCAAAAGGGGCCCTGAACTTTGGAACAGAAGTCATTTCTCTCTTACTTACTGTTTGATTTGCTATAAATCACCTTGGCCCCAGGGGAAACCAACACATGCTTCAGTACAAAAACTGTACACCTGAAATACACTAAGCTCTGGCTATAATAGTAATAAGCACCATAAAAGAAATAGTCCATCTATGCCAATTTGAAATTCTATCAGCTCTACAGAGCAGAAACACTGATGTTTTGAGATGCCACTGGGGTATTATATAGATATAAGATGTGTACATCAAAAAAGAAATGATGTGCTACTGCACCAATAAAACATCTCATATCTAAACAAACAATAATTGACAGTAGCGGGTATTGAATCATCTGTCAAATACCCATATGTTTTTTCCCCCTAGCAGTGACAAGGTAGATTTAAAAGGCAATGGAAGATTGCCTCAAAATATTTTAACACTGAACAGAATAGAAGTGTTAATTAAAGTTGTCAATCAGTAATCAATCAGTTCTGTAAGATGCCTAAGATGGTGTGGCATCCCAGTATTTGTGTTATATTGCAAGTACCAAAAAATGCACCATTAGTTTCTAGCTGTCAGCAAGATTTCACTGAGGGAAGATCTGTTCCCTAACTGCAGTCTGTTCAACAGTCCTTCTGAGAATGTCTAAGAAAGAGTGCTGTGGCAAAGGAATGTTGCAGTATACAAAAACTGAGCCACAATTTACATTGTTAAAAGAAATAAGATTGTTTCTCCTACTCTGCTGTTCATGGAGTCTCTTGCGTCTTTGCTTTCTGAATAATTCATGTCATGGTTAGCATTAAAATGACTGATCAATATACATTGATGAAGTCTTAACCATCCTCAAAGAATATCAAGACCTTGTTGCTTAATAGTCCATCAAGTTTGTAGGTGGACACCTGCAAAATTCATGAATATTTTTTCCCTTATGATCTTTTCTTATAGAGGCTCCCTGCCTCATTCCTGTCCAATAATCTTCAGAAGAAGAAGTAGGACCCAATCTTTCTGAGAAGCCATACCATGCTTATTCCAGTACCTGCTGTTCTCTCCATACTAATAGGCAAAGTTGCTGTAGATGGTACTGCAGGTCAGAGTAGTGCATGGCAGTTACAGCCCCTCCTCTCCATGAAGAGACAGAAAACCAAGGAAGACGCTAATCTTTAATAAACACATGAAGCAGCATTATTTTGAGTCAGAGCATGGGTCTGTCTATGGGCAGCAGTTCTCCAGGGCCTCAGGTGGAGGTCTTTGGCATTCTCTACTGCATAGCCTTATTAACTGGAGATGGTGGGGATTGAACCTGGGACCTGCAGATGTTCTGCAGCTGAGCCACAGTCCCTCCATTAACTCTTGGGTTAGTTGTCTACCCTTCTGGTGACTGGTGGAAGAGAAACTGCTCTTTCATGCATGGTTTAAAAATAGTCAAGTGGAAAACAAATGCATGCATATCCTCTTGGTTCTGAGTGAAACAGCTCTGAGTGGCATGCAATTACATACAGTGTGCCCAAACGCCCCAGCATTCTATCTCTCATCTGCTTATCCTTCTTAATGGCAAGCAGGAATGGCTTTCTTATGAGCATTATTTATTTGCTAATAATTCTAGAGGGGTAGCTGTGTTAGTCTGTTACAGCAAAATTAAACAGAAGTCTAGTGGCACTTCAAGGGATAATAATATTGATTCCAGCATAAACTTTTGTGAGTCAGGGCTCACCTGATGATGTGATCTCTGGCTCACAAAAGCTTATGCTGGAATCAATTTTGCTTTGCCTTTAAGATCCTGCTGGACTTCTGTTAGATTTATGTCTCACTTTTCTGACCATTGACTCCAAAGTGGCTTACATCAGTAAAGAAACATGTGTTGCCTGTCTTACTATCAAAAAAGATGAGACACACAAAAGAAAGGGAGCCAAGGAAAACAGTGGTGTCATCAGTGGTGACTTCGGGGTGACAGTCGGGGACCCCAGCTCATGGGCTGAGCAGGATGGCCCGATAGGCAGACTGTAGCTTCTTCTTTGGAGCATATGGTACAATCTAAGGAGTATTCTCATGAGGCCATTGTTCAGAGTGTAAAATTACCTAACTGCACTGCTGGAGGGAAAAGGTAGAGGATCACATTGATAGAATTTATATGCAATTGGGTTACACTGATCTCCCAGACTGATCTTGAGTAGACCCAACAAGAACAGGAGACCTTCTAATCAGCAGGCATCAGGATTGTAATCACATCCAAACTCAAACTCCTCACTCACAATAATACAACATCTGACTGGAACATGGACACTTCTACTAGAGCTTGCAATAAGCCCATATGCCAACTCTGCTGCCACATACACCCAGAAAACACAATCACTGGACCTCACAAAATCAACTACACCTTCTCAGACTTGTTCATTTGCTCATCTCCTAACACTGTATATGCCATTAAATGCCAACAATACCCTCCAGTTCTCTACACAGGGTAAACAGGTCAAACCCTATGCTAAAGGATGAATGGGCACAAATCTGACATCAACAATCACAAAACTGAGAAGACTGTTTCAGCCTCCCAGGGCACTCAGTGAGGGACCCCAAAGTAGCTGTTTTACTACAAAGGAATTACAGAAACAAACTGGAATGGGAGACTGCTGAATTTCAAGTTATTATAGCACTCGGAATGATGGAAACCCCAGGGCTTAACAGAGATATCAAGTTCTTATCTCACTACACGTGCAAAGTCGTACCCAGCATTAAACTTTGTTGGTCTTAAAGGTGCCACTGGACTCAAACTGAGTTCTCACATCTGTTGTTAACTCTTTTATTATCTGAACATTTGTTCTATAGCATGTAACCCAGTAAAAGCAAAGATTCCTGGTAGTGTTTCAGTTTTTAAGGTGTTTTTAAGGTGTCACAATCACATGCATCACTTCAAAGTACCTGTGGCAGTAATACTAAGGGCTCAGATGACACATACGCATCACATCATTTTTGAACCAACCTAGTATGATTCAGGCCCTTCCTATTCTCTGATGTTTCCAGTAAGGGAACAGGAACCATAGGGATGGTAGGACAAGCCCATATTGGACTACTTAGGTCCATCCTCCTTGGGACATGTGAATAGTATTAACAGGATGATGAAGTGCCTAATAGAACTTGGTATCACAGGGACAGGCTCCAGCAAGTAGCTCTACCAGGATCCACCAATTCTCATAGAATAATCTGTTCCCAGATCTGATGGAGTGAATTATTTCATGAAACCCCCTTGACTAAATTTGCTCAGCTAGACTCTAGAACTACAGTAATTTTTGCTGTGGCTATGTGTTTGAATAAACACAGTGTTTAAAATGAGGAGTCATGATTAACAGTGACAAGTTACTACTCCTAGATCCCTTGGACAGTCCAGATTCATAAGCAAAAGTCTTATGAGGTAATGATCAAAAGGAATAATTAACACAGCTTGATAGATGCTGAAATAATAAACCTACCTGTAACTTGGTGCAGCAAACTATTAAATATTCGAACTTTATCTGCTAGTTTCAGTTACCTCCTTTAGAAAATGTAGTGCATCTTTCCTTATCCTGATCTTCATGTGTAGTTTATAAAAATCATCAGTATTTAATCTGAAAGAATTAGCATCCTTAGACTGGAAGTGCAAAAAAAAAAATCCTGTTAGAACAGCTGGCTTACTTGATTCATGCCTAATGCACACTTTCTGCCCTGTCTGGTTACTTGAGAAGAGAAGTGTGTCAAGTATTCCACCAATTTGCTTGTCAGACTAATAGTGGACAGAGGGTGTAAAACCAGAAGCATATTTTAGTGATCTTTTTTCTTTGGGTGATAAAATAGCTAGATATGTCTTATTCATTATTTGGAAAACCCTTACATACCTCATGGCAGTCAAGACTCCTTTACAAAGAGGAATTAACCTCTGTTAGGCCATGGCATTACTTACTATTTATAGGATCACAAAAATTATGTTTCCACTGTAAAAAAAAAAGAAACTTTTTCATAAACACTTGTTTCTTTTCTAGATTGTGAACAAATTGCCATTGTGATGTTGACTATGGGTCATTTTTGATCCACTCAGAGTCTGCTCAACTTCTTAGCTGCCTTGAGGTCTATAAGGTAGAAAGGTGCCCAAAAAATATTTTAAGCAAACAAACAAACCTGGGACCTACTAAGCTGAATGCAACCATCTACCATGTATGACAGTCTACTAGAGTCTTGATAAGCATGGTTTCTGTTTATGATGGCCCTTATGATGGCACTTCCCTCCCTCAGAGGCAAAAAAATTTCCCTCTGTTTTTCTTTCCTTTCTGTGACTGAGCCACCCTAGTTATCTGTTTTCTTCTTTTCTGAAGAATTCTGGCTGTCCCACCCTGTCACAGCATAATATTTTGGCTGTTGCTCAGCCCAGGAACTTAAGGGAAGGAATGGGAGCCCCCTTTAACTTATATGACTTAAATGGCACTTGAGACATTTTTATATTCCAAATTAACAAAAATATTTAATTCAACATAAAGGTGAAAGGTCAGGTGAAACCAGGGGTAAGATTTCTGAGGTAACTCAGTTTGATTAGCTCTGAGATAAAATCAGTACATGCACAGACTTTAGTTCTTATATTTTAGGCTAATGAGAGTTTCTTAAGCTATACACACTTATGTCAATTTCACACTAAGTGCTGTGTGGAGGGGAGGGGAAAGGAGTTTGTAAGCCACTATGAGACCCCCTTGGGTAGTGAAGGGCAGGGTATAAATCCAATCTCTTCTCTTCTTCTTCTGTTCTTCTTGTCTTCTTCTTAAGGTCTCCAAAGGCAGTTTCTAACCAGACCAGACCTGGGATTTCTGCAGTCTTCAGATCTAACTCCCTGTTTGACTGTGTAGGCAGATAAATTCTCTCACTAGAAGATCTACCCCCTTTCTTTTACCTGAATGGGAGTCTTTGTCTAACTACCCACTTGTCCTTGCCAACTTTCCCAGTTCACCTGTCTGTGTTAAACTGCTCTCAGTCAGGGTTGAATTCTGAATCTGTCAGTACTTGACTCTTCTCAGCTAGGGCTGAAATCAGACTGAACTCTCCACAGCATCCAGTTCAGAAGTCTTTTTTCTGTTTGGCTGATGTTAACCAATCAGATCTCTTGGAACAGCCTGTCACTGAATAATCCCTGGCTCTGTGAAGAATTACCCCTCTGCAGTCCTTTAGCTGTTTGTGCATCACTTCTAAGCTTTTCAAAAGTGCAGCCCATCACACCCTGCTGTTGTATAATGGCTTTTTTTGTCTTTAGCTCCCTGCAGAAGTGAGATACAAAGCTGCCAGGAACAGGAGTTGAGGTTTTCTTATGAAGCATGGCTTAAAGGAGGTTTCCAAGAGATTGCGATTTGAAGCTCTCCCTGCCCCTGCCTCCCTGCCCACCACCCATACTTTTGCCATGCACATTGCCTGCCTTTCCCACCAATCAATGAGCAAAACTAGATTAGTTGTTCGATTTGGGGCCTAGAAAGATGTATTTTTAGGTCTGACCAGAGGAGTACTTTTTTTTTTTTTGCCTGTTCCACATTGTTGGAGGGAGACATTTAAATAGGCCTGATCCCAAAAGAATGGTTAGATCCTAGCTAGGAGACTCAGCAGGCTTAATGTGGGTTATGTGCTAGAAACGTAAATTAGATTGGTGAGTGCCTTAAGGCATCTAAGTGAGAAGGTACCCAAGCCAGCCACTATTGGCTGAGCAGACTCAATGGTCTAGGGTGGAAACTCCCTTGATTCTGGGCATCATCCTCTGAATTGGCATGGGGATGGATGGGATTGCAGGCTAGGGAAAACAAGGCATGGCTGTATCAGAGTTTAGGACCAGTAATTTGGGCAATCCCTTTTAGGAAATCCACACTAAAGACAGATTAAATGATTTTGCAGTTACAGCTGTGATTAAATAAACCCTAACTGAACCAAGTTTTGGGTCTTTTGTCTTAATGCTGGGGTTTGGGGATGACCCTCTTGTTTTTGCTGTGTGCTTGCAACAACAAAAAATGACCTCCTCAAGCTTTGGCAGAGCACTGTACTTCACGGGTATGCTTCATCAGGCCTGGTTTCATAAATATAAGCCTGATGTAGTCATTGTCATTAGTCTGAAAGCAAGTGAAATGGTATTGTAGATGAGATAATGTTACACTTTTATGAGCACAGTTTTTGTTTGATGAAAAAAGATCATCCAAAACCATTGTGAGTAATCTCTGTTTCCGTTTGCTTTTTTCTTTCATTTCTACACTCAGCATAGCTGACACAGTATTTTGTTTGTAAGTATCTCAAAGGACAAGTACAAACGTAGGATCTGGGAAGCAAGCCACTTCTGTTTACACAATTAGACTTATGAATGAAAAAAAAACAAAAAACCTTATTGAATCAGGCCAATGTACCATCCAATTCAATCCTCTGCTTCTAATGGTGGCCAGCTAACAGATGCTACAGAAGAAGTGTGGAGAATATGGATACAGAAGAAGTTGTTCACACATATTAATGCTCAGCCTTCAACAGGTTCAAATATTTATAATGCCAAGTGATTTTATTTTGTCATTTCACTGGGATTTGGAGAGTTCCCACTGAGATCAGGTTTTGGTGCTGGCAGCAGGCTGCTGGAGACAAAGTGCCTCAAACTATCTGGAAGAGTGCAGAAAAGCAGCTGGAATAAATTGGCTAGAGGTTGGGGGTGGAAATTATCCAGAAATTGTACTAATTTCAATATATTTCTGAAAATTTAATTTATGGTGGGGTCATTAATTTGAGAGAGTTGGATTATTATTATTATTATTATTATTATTATTATTATTATTATTATTATTATTACATGTCCAATGGGATGGTGTCAATGTACTGATTTTATACAACTGATCCTATGCAACTTGATACCTAATATAACTATTTTACTGCAATGGTGATAAACTGAGAAAGCAATGTGAAGCCCAAACTGAAAAAGTAGTGGTGTGATGTATGGGCAGGGATAGCATAATGATACCTCTGCAGGGATAGCTTAAGGGTACCTCAGCCTGTTTGCTGGAAATGTGGAGAACCTCCTAGGCTTTTACCACCAACCACCAGTATTCAAAACAGCTGTCTTAACTGGATTGTCCCATCTGCACTAGCTCCTGAATTTCTTAAGGGAGTGCTCATGGGGATGTGGGAAAGCCAATCCCTTTTCTCCTGGTTCTCTGAGAGGCTTTTGATATTATCAACCAAGCTATCTTTCTGGACCAGGTGGCTGGAATGGGAATCAGTGGCACTGTGCTAGACATATTGGTGCCCTCCAGGAGGTGGTGCTGAGGGACGGCCACTCATGTCTGTGACATTTATGCTATGAGGTTGCAAAATTTTCTACCATGGTCCTAAGGGCAGGTAAAGGTGCTGGGAGGTGGCAAGGAAATAGAATACAAAGTATTATCATGCACAAAAGACATGTGGAGTTAAACAGGCCACAGCCTTATTGATTACAGCGCATAGAAGCATGGATCCAGACATCAGGTGACCCACCTGTTGGCCAATAGAACCCGTCCTCAACCTGCCTGCTGGGGGAACCAGGAGTGGCAAGCCTGTAGTCCCACATGAGGCACAAGCCTCTGCATGGAACCCCTGCCACCTGGGAATGGAGCCCTGTGACTGCCCCCAAGCTGGGCACAACACTGCAACCCCCAAGACCTCAACCCCCAAGACCTCTTAAGGGGGTCCCCAAAGCACAGCTTCCCCCCGAATGGATCCAGTCCAGTGCCTGAAACCACCATAAGAGCTAGGCAGAATGCTAGGCAGAAAGCTTCCAGCACTGTAACCAAGAAAGTAGAGTATCATACATGCCATGAAACCACAAGTCCGGTCCCCAGCAGGATAAGTGAATACCATTAGCCCTATACAGGGCAGACTGTCTGAAGGAAATGTCCAGGTGGCAAATCACTGAGCCACCAACCGATCTGACAAAATGAAATGCAGCCTTTCCTCTTAGCAGCATCATCAGGTGGAGCCGTACCTTTCCAAACTCATCTCTCAAGAAGCTCTGACCAGAAAAAATGAGTCCATGGTAGCCAAACCCACAGATCTTGTAAATTCATCACAATTGCTAGGGCCAGGTCAACTCCTTTTTGACCAGGTAGATCGTTCCCACCCAGCTGAATAACAAGGTCATCAGGAGGGCCTGAGGAGGCCACAGCATGCAGCATGTTTAGCAAGAAGGAGTCCCAATGCATCCCTCTCTGGCCCATCCACCGGATCTGCAGTTGGTCATGAAGGCCCAACAAGGCTCCCCAACATGAAGAACATGCATAGCAGCCAGCCCAGTGCACAATACTGTTGCTGATGATCCAAACCAACTTGCAGCAGACACTGCCATCTCGCCCACTAGACGAGCTAGGCGCTTGCCTAGGGCGCTGGGGCCCACAGGGGCACCAAACGCCCCCCCCCATGAAGCCGGCACTCTGAGCCCTTCCCCAACTTTCCTGGGTGCGTCGTTGCTGCGGCATGCTCAGAAAAGCTGGCGCTGGGGCTGGGAGGGAAGGGAAGGGGCAGCTGTTTGAACGGCAGGTGCCGCGGGTCCAGGAAAGCCAGCGCTCCACCCCCCGCACCGTTTTCAGGCCCCACTGGGAGGTTGGCATCCCTGGTGGGGTGGGCGCCCCAGGCTGTCTTGCCTAGGGTGCCCAGACACCTGGGGCTGGCCCTGGCAGCAGACTGTAGAAACTAAAAAGGAGAAAGGCAGACCCATCTTGAGGGCAAATGTAGGGAAAGTAGGCAGTCAATTTCCAATGACCTATAGACCAAATGCAATCAGCAGATAAGCTAAACTGGGCCATAGACATGGCCACACTGATCCAAAAGTAATGTGACCCAAAGTTCTCCATACGAAGAATAAGGGCTGTGAGTCCTGAACTCATGAAGATAGCAAGCTGAAACCAGGTAAGTAAAGAACCATCTGTGTGGATGACAAGGGGGACAAGTCCAGAGAAGCTCATGTCCAAGTATTTCCTGATGGCATGAACTGGGCAAGGCTGACCCACTGCAGCTGCTCTAAGGTACAAATGAGCTCTGCACCCTCCTTGGTCTGTCTAGAACCTTCTAATCAGCAACCATAAGGCCTGTCCTTGAACATGAATGTTATGTACCCCAAGAGCCCAACCTGACCAGTCATGTCTGGAGAACAAGACAAGCTCACTACAATGCAAAGCCCCCAAAAAGACGAGTGAAAAGGCAGCCTGGAATAGGGTGGCCTCAAAGCTGGACCAGCAAACCACAGGAAGCTGCTGCAAGAGCACTGCCCAAACCAAAAAAGTTATTGTCCTGTGGGCATCAGGAGTAAAAGGGTCTCCTCCAACTCTCTAAGGACTTGCAGTCAGTAAAGAAGCAGCAGGGGTCAGGGTAGCCATGGGCCCTGCTTTAGAAGAAAATAGTTGCTAAGTGAGCAGTCATGGTCCTGGGCACTAGCCCTCAAACCTTTGTGGAAGCAAGGGGTTCAAGGTAGTGGTTCGCCTTTGGGGCCAAAGCCCCAAACCTTTCTTCCTAAAAACAAGATAATTCATTTGCAATAGAAAGATAACTCATTATTCACACCTACAGTATATTTCACTGAGAAACAGAAATTAAAGGATAAATATTGGAGGAGAAATAGATGCACCAGATGCATGACTCACTCAGAGCGTGAGTAATGACTATTGATATCTAAATTAACTATTTATTATGTACGTACCCACAAATCTGTATATCTGGGGGGAGCCTGCCCTACCCTTCTCTTTTTTGTTTATTTGTTGTTGTTTTGCAATTGAACAACTCCTAAGGTCTCTTCTCAGACACAATTAATTCTGCAGAGTACCAACTGGCTTCAAATACCCAGATGACCCATGGGGGGGCCCACCGAGAGCACTATGGAAGGGAGGGAAGGCTGCCAGGGAACCCAAGCCCCAGTTAATGCCACCTGCCCATAAGGTAACTTTGTTACTTGCTTAAATACCCCCCTAGAAAAGGCAAACAACACACCCCAAAGTGAATGACCTGATCTTCATGTGGACTCAGTAGGCAAAGGCACACTAGAAACTGAACATTTCTGCACAGTAGAGCCCAGGACATGGAGCTTTAAATAGAGAAGAAGCAGACCCACCAAAGCCTGAGCTTGCCAGGTCTGCCCTCAAGCCCTGCCCCTCATCAGGACACAATCCCTGGCAGCCAGCAATTGGCCAACTTCAGGGAAGGCAGCCTGAGCTGCACGCTGCAACCCCAGGAACCACATGCCAAAGAACATGCAGCCCCTTTCCTTCCTAGTGCCTGGCCCTGCAATTGCAAAGCAGCCTTCAGTAAGTTTGCAGCCACCATTTTGTTCCCTAGGCTTTTAAACACCTCAGGGCTTTTTTTGTAGAAAAAGCCTAGCAAGAACTCATTAGTATAATAGGCCACATCTAACAGCAGAAACTCATTAGCATATTAGGCCACATCCCTGATAGTACTGCTTATTAGCATATTAGGCCACACCCTGATAGTACAGCTCATTAGCATATTAGGCCACACCTCCATATTAGGCCACATCCCATGGTCATCCAGCTGCACCCACCTTTTGCTTCTTATTCTGCTTACTTTGTTTGTTGTCAAAATCCAGGGCTTTTTTTTTTTTTTTGGTAGCAGGAACTCCTAAAGCAAAATAAGCATGTTTTTGCTAAATTACAATGGCTGGAGCTGGGCTGAGCCATTCTGGAGAGGAGGGAATCTCAGTTTGGGGAGCTGGTCTCTGTGAGCCTGGGTAAGACATCCACCCTGGCATGATCTTTGGGATCCCTTCCATTCCTTCCAATAGTGTTTCTGTGCAAGTTCATGCATTTATCTATCTTGTCCCAGTGGTCTCCCATATCAACTTCTGGGATTAAAGGTTTGATCTTCTCCCTTTTTTCTAGCAAGGCCCTAGGGGAGGACATGATCCCCCTCCAGAACTATTCAAATACTTTCCTGATTAGTGGGCCCCAATTTTGGCAAAGCTATTTACCCAAATCAACATTAAACGGGTCCTCCCCTTGGTGTGGAAATGAGGCATTGTGGTCCCATTATATAAAAATGGGAATAAATAGGTTCCCAGCAATTACTGCCCAGCTAGCCTGCTGGATATAGTCCCCAAAATGTACAGCAAATGTCTCTTGGGAAAGTTGGAGGATTGGGAAGCCTCCAACCAAATCATCTGTCCAGAGCAAGTGAGCTTCGGAAAAGGGCAAAGTACAATTGATCATTGCCTGACCTTATACCATCTCACCCTAAAATGCATGATGGGCCCTATCAAACATCAGTTTGCAGCTTTTGTGGACTTAAGTGCTGCTTTTGACTCAATGGATAGGGACCAGCGTTGGTCAAAGCTGGCCATTACAAACATCAATAAATGGCTACTGTTTTTGCTACGAGCACTCCATAGCAATCTAACCTCTGGATTACTAACTGAGGAGATCCCAAACCTCAGAGGGGTAAAACAGGGGTGTGTTCTAGCTCCCCTGCTTTTCAATTTATACCTCAATGACAGAATGACAAGACTGACAGACCCAGAGTTTATTCCACATTCACTTGGCCAATGGAAAATATCTATTCCTTTATATGCTGACAATATGGTTCCACTGTCTTTCACATGAGTTGGCCTAATGAAAATGCTGCACTCCTGTATGGGGTCAAGATCTGGGGTTAGAATGACAACACAATATCTAGCCTGGAGATAACACAAAACTCCTTTCTAAAGAAAATCTTGATCCTGCCTCAGGGCACTCCAGCTATGAGCTTAATCTGGCTTGCCTTTCGTTAGGGTCTGTGCTCATGCTACCTTAATTAAATACTGTAGACAGTTGAAGAATTCTGCTTCTAGTTATCTTTCTAAGCATTGCTTTATCCAGCTCAGGAAAGACACCTCTTGGATTGCCAGCTGTCACAGACTTTTCTACTGTTACCCAATACCTGTTGATCCCCAGGTCTTTCTTCCAGATTAGTACAAAGCTCAGGATTTGGTAGTGTGGATGCTGCCTTAGATAGGGGAACTTTTATCAGTCCTAGTTTTTCCCCATGGTTTAAACTACTCAAATGGGATCACACCAGTGCTTCATATTTGTCCAGCATCACCTTCCACAAGCTTATAGGAGCCTTTATGGCCTTCAGATTTCAAACAATAACAACCACCATGTTAGTTGGTTGTTATCAGCATGCACCAGTTGCTCAGTGAGCCCTGGAATTGGAGGATCTCCCTCATTATGCCCTGTTTTGTGACCTTTAGTCGGTTCCCAGGGCCAAGTTCCTTGCAGTCTTATAAAATCATCTAGCTCTTATCTAATGATGATCATTATGTCACCTATATGATGTCACCGTATCCACTGGCTGCCAAGAAGATTCATGCAAAACCTCTGCCCTGATGTTCAACATGCTGTATTCTCCACTGTGTCCTGGTCCTGACAATTTTTACATTGTTTTTAATCTTGTTGTTTTTTTACTGTAATATTTATTACTGCTCAGACATCAGTCTTTATATTGTTATGGCCTTTGGCCTCATGCAATAAAATTCTACCTACCTACCTACCTACCTACCTACCTACATGAAATAGCAGGTCATCTGATTAATAGGAGGATCAATATGTGGATACTTTTCACCAGAATTAGTCAATGGACATCCTGAAGGCAGTAATGGAGGTCAATAAAACTGAAGTTCAGTCCAGAAAAGACTGAGATGCAGTTGCTGATTGTTAATGCTAGTCAGGGAGCTGACTTTCAGACTTAGCTAGACAGAGATTACATTTACCCATAAGGTCAGGTTTACCCCTTAAGGTGGGGGGAGGGGTGCTACAAGATACACATCTGTAGATGCATGTTCAAATTCATATGTAGTAAGTAGTGTTTAACCAGCTTTGACTGCGGCCTTTCCATAAAAAATGAAATTTGGATGAGGTTATCCTTGCTCTGATCATGTCCGTATTAGATCTCTATAATGCATTCTACATAGTTCTGCCTTTGAAGACATTCTAGAAACTTTGGTTGATCCAAAATGGAATAACTAGGTTGCTGTCAATCTCTGGTTATAAATGACATGTTTCACCAGTGCTCCAAGAACTTCATTGGCTGTTTCAGGACATAATTCAATGCTTGCCTTTAAAGTTCTAAATGGTTTAAAATTAAGGTATTTACAGGAACACCTGCTCTAGAAGTACATGCCTATGGTTTGAAGGTTCAAAAAGTTGAGATGCCATAATCGTTGCCCAGTAAGGAGCTTTGTGCTCTCTTATAGACATTAATGAACTGTGTAGAAAATGTGCAAAAGGGACTCTGATGTAAGGTGACCAGATTGTGATGCCAGACACGCGCCAGCAGATGCCTGAGACTCATGGTTCCTGAAGTTGCCCCATTCCAGATGTACTCTTAGACAAATAAAGCACTCCAAAAACAGCCATTTGCCATTGCTGTTTAAACCAGGGACTCCAGCCGCCATTAAAGGAGTCTTTCTTCATTGCGCTGGTAACACCCTCCCCAACCTTCTTTGCAGCGAAGACACAAGATTCTTTCCTGCCTTCAGTTTGACAAAGGACTTGACATTCCTAAGGAATCGATTTTGCTGCCTTGAAACAAAGAACACAATAGGTGCTAGCCAATGAGTCATCGCGACCATCGAGGTGTCTCTCTCACAAGCCAGGTTAGAATTCAATATTGACCAATTCCTTAAGCCCCTCACCCATTGCAAATGTGACTTTTGGAATGGACCACCAAGGGGTTGTCCCAAGGGAGGTGCCCAGCAAGCCCTCCCCCAAATACCCCCCTAATAAGAGTGGGTACCCAGCAGCATGCTCACTCTCTCTACGCCCTCTCTACGTCTTCTCTAGACCTTTCCAGCCCTCTAACTCTTGCTATCCAAAAAATTCACTCTGCCTATAAGACTCCTGGACTGCATGTGTCTGCCGGTTCAGACCACGATCGCCCCTTTCCTATTAGTCTCCCCTATTTTTCCATTGGGACGAATCATCATCATGTCAGACAGGTAAATATTGCCCACCAACAATATCCTGCTCATGCGAATGTCTCTATGCTCTATCTGATTTTCTTAGAAGCTGTGTAACTGTGTGTGTGTTTGTATATTGTTTGAATGTGAAGTTTCTCCAGTAAAAGACATCATTTTTATACTGACTCCAGCCTCTGTGTCTATTACTGGTATCTCTGGAAGAGGTATATACAGGTGTTCATTCCCTTATTGCGTATTGCCCATTTTTAATATTGCAAATTCCCCATTATAATTAATAGATTAAGGCAATCAAGCTAAAATGTTCCATCGACCAGCCTCAATTTACTTCAGGGCCATGCAGGAAAGGAAGAAGAACTCTAATACTGCAACTTCCACTTGGTTTCACTATTTGAAACTGGGCTCCCTGCTTTGATATCCTCTTGTTTGCAGAATGCCATAGATAAGCAATATATCTCTTTAAAGAAAATTGGGCTTGATTTAATTTGCTGCAATTTTCAGTTTGTATCATTTTCCTCTTACCAGTGAGCAGGAGTGCATATGTACACTGATTACTTTTGATGCAGTCGTGATTGGATCCACACTCCTTTCTCTATGAGTGTTTCACTTGGGGATACCTAGAAAAATTCTGCTCACTCCAATTTCTCACTGGAATCAAGAATTCAAAATTGCCTGGCCTTGTATCCAAATGTTCTGTTCTCGTTTCTGAAGTAGAACAGATGTTAAAAGAGTTCTCCATTACTCCATATTTTATTTCTGAATTCTTACAGACAGCTGTGTATGCTGTGTGTGCTGCAGTTCCTTCTGTTCATTAATTTCTCCCCCCTTCAGTATTGCTGATGTGCAGGTGCACATTGAAAAAAAACACTACAAAAATCAGTCTTGAGGAGCTCATGCATACTTGTTTATTTAAAAATGTTCATCCTACCTTTTGTCCTAAGCATCCAAGGAACCAAGGCCCCCCAAAAAAGATCAAACCCATCAAATAAAACTTTTCAAAAAAGGAGTCAAAAATCAAAATTGAAATAGTGAAAAATTAAAAATGCAGCATAAATTGTACACCATCAGTTAAAAGATGGAGGCACCCTCAAATAGGGGTGTGCACAAAGAAAACATTTTTTATTTTTTTTAAAGCCCCCCGAAGGGGTTTTTTTATTGCATTTTCTAAACTGCAGAAAAAGGGAGGGGTACTAACAAACAAACTACAAGAGGGGGGAGATAGAAAATAAAATTCCAAACATGGTGATTTTAGATTGTGCTTATAAATATGGCATTGACGGATAAAAACTTTTAGTTGTTAACCTCGAAGGTGACATTTGAGTACATCGCTTATGAAGCTCTAGCTCCTACAGACTGTTTGGAGTATACTTCTGCAATACGCTAACATTTCCTTTGTACAAACATCAGACATTCTCATCATCTCATTGCAATAAAATCTGCTTATTACTTTCTACCCCTCTTGCTGTTAAAAGAAAAAAGAAACATCCAAGTTAGGCTTAAACATGATCTTCAAAGAAAACCTCTCCATTTACCCTTTACAAGAAAACAGACGAACTGGAACACCCCTTTTCCCTCTTCCTTTTATGAAGTTAACCTAAATTAGTAAAAACCTTTTAAAATTGATTTAACCATTCATTATCAATTTCTGTAGAAACCCTTTCCTTAATTTTCCCCAACATACCCCCTTAGCCAGCAATCTCATCTCTAGAACGGACACTTCACTATAGAGTCTTCCTTAATCTTCTTTGACTCAAAGTCCATTATTTATTAAAACATATCCCCCTTTCGCCCAACCTTCTGTTAGTTTTGCCCCCCCATCAAAATATATAGTAACTTTATTTTTTAGGAGGAGAGTTTCCCCTCCCCCCCGCTTATCGTAGGAAAAACAGAGCTACATTGTTGCCTCATTCAAACTTTCAGCTAGCTTCCAGTTCTTAATAGAGATTCAGTTTCGTTTTAATTTTAAGTGCGACACAAAGACGCCATATCCAAGGAAGATATCAAAGGAAGCACTCCAAAATCCACAGTCTGTTCATCTTCACCTTATCAAGCCTCCAAGGTCCCATAAATCCATCGGGTCTTTATACCGCCTCTAAAAGTTCTCTAAATTAGTCAGCCTTATTTCCAGCTCGTTCTGAATTGCGCTCTTTTTCTCCCCCCCTTCCTTCTTTAAGGTGGAGGGGAGCTTCCCCCCCAACCTTCCGTCTTTCCAGTCACCGCTTACAAGGTATTCAGAGTTTCTTCAAGAAGAAAGAGGGTTCCTCCATGTCCAAAAAGATCACCTTCAGATATTTGCAGTCTATCTTTCTAGAGGGGGAATCTCCCCCCCCCCCGCCTGCCGAAGGATGAGTTCTGCCTCGTTTCCAGCTGTCACTCAGAAAACACTCCAAGCTAGTGTAAGTTTCCATTTCCATTCAATAGTCCTCTCTTTTCTTATGCCTCCTCTTCTCTCCCCTTCACTATTTTATATTATTATATTGTTATGTGGGGGAGGGAGTTCCCTTTCCCCCGCTTCTTTTCTGGGAGGGAAGGGGAGAACTGCATTTCAGCTCCATCTCTCACTGTGATATTAACAGCCTTTAAAGGAGATTCTAATTCTTCCTTCTAGCCATTTCTAGCTAGCCAGATACACCGTTTTCAGTTGCTATTTTTAAAGTCCCAAATATTTGCTTGTCTGTTGCTCAATTCATGACTCTCAGTACTCCTCCATCACAGTCCCTTCATTTTCCATTTCTCCAAAGTTAGTTTTCTTTATCTAGTCCTCCATGGGGGGGGTGCTGAAGAAGTGTGAGTATAAGTTTAACGAAGCATCAGAGGGAAAAATATATCCTCCTAAGCATGGGTGGGGAAGACAACTGTAGACCCCCCCATAGAAAACATTTGTTATAATGTTGTATCTAGAAGGGGGGGGCATTTGCCATGATTTCTCAAGCAGGACATTACCAGTTTGGAATTCAAATTTCATTTTTGTTTTGTGTGTGTGTGTGTGTTTAGGTTGCAGAAATTCAGGGCCATTATTTTCAATGGGGAACGAATTTGAGGGTCTGGGATTGCTTTTTTTAAAAGATAATATCACCAGATTTGCACACAACATAGTCCTCCCTCTAATCTATAGTCCCCCTAAGTTTCAAGAAGACTAGATAATGGCGGTTGATTTTAGAAACCCCTGAAGCAGGTGCCTTTCTGTGCAGGTGCACTTCTATCCATTGGTTTTGGGGAGGGGGGCAATAAAGCTAGCCATCAGCATTTAAAAAAAATCCTTTTTGCATCTGTTTTTAAATGTAATCTTACAGTGACTGAATGACAATTTTAAAAAATTACCTTTCTGATAAAAAATTCTGAATTTGCCATTTTCCTTTATTTTGGTCTGTAGTTTCCTTTCACAAAGTAAGGAAGGCTTCCTTTGAAGAAACACCCATCCCATCCCAGCAATATTTGAAAATAGTTCATTTTTTTTTAAAAAAATACAGTGTTTGTGTGTGATTGCAGTGATGAATCAATCATCCAATTGCTATGAGACACAGGTCTTCCCTCTGGGCATATGTGCCAGGGCTACCTTAATTATTTATTGATACTACTGCTATTTAAAGAATTCCTGGAGGAGGAGAAGGCACCAGTGAAGGGCTGGTGCATGGCAGTCTGATGGATAAGCTACATTATATGCTGTTTATAAGTTGTCTCTGGGTTCACCACTGTGATAAGTCACTCAGCAGATCCACTAACGTCAATTTAAAAGCCATAGACACTGATTTTGTTGCTGACGGGTAGCATGGGTGGAAAACAGGGGCCTTACTCCCCCACCAGCCTTTTTCCTGATTCTAAAGAACCCCCAGTGAAAAGTTGTTTGCATAAATTTGCAGGGCTATTTTTGGGCAGGAATGCACAAGAACGGAGTTCCGGCTGGTTCCTCAGTTGGCCACACCCAGCAGGAATTCATTAGCATAATAGGCTACACCCAGCAGCAGAAACTCATTAGGATTGGCTACATTACGGGTGTGTGGCCTAATTTGCAAAGGAGTTCCTGCTACAAAAAAAGCCCTGGATTTTGACAACAAACGTGGAATTTCACATTACCGAGACTCTGTCGGTTTGAAGCCGTTTCTGATTCGTCTTGAAGTAAACCGGTACAGGGCTGCCATTTCACACATGGCTTTCCCTGACCGGAAAAGAGCCGAATCAGAAGCGGTTTGGCAATTCAGATTGCACCGCTTTGTTTTCCCGCCGGTTCCCGCCATGCCTTTTTTTTAAAAAAAATGTTCGCTTTAGAGCGCTATAGCGCTATAGTGATATAAACAACACTGCAGGCATTCCAATGGGGTTGCTATGATGCCATTGCGCTATTGCGCTATAGCGCTATAGCGTTATAGCGCTCTAAAGTGAACGTTCCAAAAAAAAAAAAAAGCCGGAGATCGCCCGCGCGGGCGAAAAAAGGCGGGAAAAAAGTGTATCGGATCCGGGAGAAGAAACTGATGACTACTTGAAAGCGGTTGACAGGTAAAACGCTTCAGCCCCGTTTCCTGAACGGGACAGAAGCGATTCTGTGTGAAATTACAAATATATTCCAGTAGGGAACCGGTTCTAAAACGGTTCTGTCTGAAATGCCAGACCAGAAACCGTTTGGGAACCGTTCCTCTTCCGGATTATATCATCTGTCTGAAATTCCCCAAGGTAAACAGAATAAGAAGCAAAAGTTGGGTGTGTCTGGATGATCATACTTCTGGTAACATGGGGTGTGGCCTAATATGCTAATAAGCTGTGTTGTCAGGGGTGTTGCCTAATATGCTAATGAGTTTCTGCCATTGGGTGTGGCCTATTATGCTAATGAATTTCTGCTAGACGTCTTCTACAAAAAAAGCCCTGTAAATTTGGATTGACAAGCTATCAAGAAAACCAAACTTGGGTTCGTTCTGAGCCACTGCCTCACAGACTATAAAACAGTGCTCCTCCTTGGGGTTAGAAGCACACAAGAAAACCAAAGACACCTTTTAAAAATTACATACAGGTTTATTAGACAAAGACAATAGAAATAACATCATTAAACAACACAGTCTCTAAAGCCAATTAGCAGAAAGCACAACAAAACTAACCTGGCTTCCTGTCACTTCAATACCTGGGAATAATCGGTGCACCTTCAAATTCATGGAGCCCAGGCTAGAAACTTATATGGTCATACAAAATCAAAGTTAGCTCTGTCTGATGCTTAACTAAAGCTCAGTTATAATTTCCTGCTCTCTGATGTCAGGTGGTCTTCTGATCCAAGCCAAGCACTCATCCACAGTAACTCTCCAAAGCATGATGCAATCCACTCCTAATTTTCCCCTCCCATCTTGCTACAGAACTGTGTGCAAGCACTTTTTCATTTAACCAGTCCCCAACTCTTGATATCAGGCCTTAGAAAATATAACGACATTATTTAGGGGAAAGGTTAATTGCAAACATCTGCAGATTGAAATGAAGTGACAGTTATTCATGTTATCCCTTGGTGAAACCAGGCAGCTCTGCTTCACACAAGAACTCACAGCTTTAAACAAACTCCTCAACAGAAATTCCTTCTCTGGGGCTTGTCAGAGAGGAATCACCTCCTAATCCCTTGCAGGAATCTGATTGGAAGGGAGAAATGCCATTTCCTGCGAAATCAGAAGAATCAAAGAAAAAAAGGCACCTGCTACTGATAGTAAGCACCTGAACACCAGAAAGAACATGGATTTTTGGTGAGATGCTTTTTATAATGGGTGAATCCCATATTTGTTTTACTGTTCCATATGATCACAGTAACAACCCGACCTGCAGTTTTCATGTATATCTTTGGCTCAGGGATTTCAGAAAGCACACCCTTATCCCCACCACTACCTCTAAAACTGACCTTAAAGTGTGGGTAAGTTCTTACAAGAACTGAAAGACCCAAGATTTCTTCTGTTTGGTATTTTATCTATGCACTTGGACACTTTTAATTTTAAAAACTGCAAAAGGGCAATTTTAATGCAATCACTTCATCAAGATTGTTTTTGCAATGCTTTAGCAGTAATGTAGAAGGAGGAGAAAATAAAAAAAATATTAACTGAAACAATTGAATGCTACAGCAAACTTCACATGTTCCCATTCCAGAATTCATTTTAGAAATGCTCTTAGTTTAAACCAGGATGAACAGAACCCAGGGCAGTAAGAATCAACAGAATAATGAATACATGTAACTGAAAAGAAAAACAAAACAAAACACTCAGTGCACATTGCAAATCTGTAAGAAAATGGGGCACAGTCTGCAAGCTGCACATGTAACTATTCAGAAAGTAATTGTAAAAGTTCTCTGAGCTGAACAGGAAGAATGTGAGACAGAGCCAAGCCACAGAACAAAGTGGAACAGGGACATCCGCTCATCCTTAATTATAATGTAAAAAAAAATTCTCTCTGCCTTCCAAAGATAGCTTCATATAATCACATATAGACTATAAACTACATATACTGATCTGAAGTGATAAACAGCACCACATTTCTAGTGTGAATAATTTGTGTGAGGTTTCAGCTAGCAAGCCATTCTCAACCCACTTCCTTGAAACAAATGTTGCATTCTTGACAACATTTTATCATCCTTTCCACCTAGGGATTAAGGTCATTTTATTGGAAGCTTTAAGGAATTGTTTATACCATCCAAAATTACAAGGTAATAAATATGTATAATGTCAAAGTTTAACTATGCAAACCAGTGTTAATTACCCATCCCCAAGTGATTATTTGGAGCAAAAAAAGAAGTAAAAATGTCTGTTTCACTGCATAACATATTTACAGCATAAATTGTCAGCTTTTACAGGATAACAGTGCCTCCAAGTGGCACAACCTAAATTCCTTTTTGGGGGAAAACAAGTTAAAAATTCAAGATATTTACAGAATGACTTTGAGGGAAAGGGTAGGTATATAAATGTTTGTGGTCAGCCCATTTCATCAAGATACTGTTTAAATATTTATATGTGTGGGTTAACAAAATCTGCTGAATGTCATTAAAACCTGCAGTTAAATTGCACTAGCCCTAAATCAGTTCCTTAAATGAGAACCAGTCAGTGTTGCAACTGCAAGCTGTCTTTTTAAAAGATTTCTAGTAATGGTAATATGCCTTACATACGGTGGCCTGAATTCTATCACTCTGCTCAACACAGGTGAAGACTTCCTCCAACATAAGTAGTCTTTCTCCCATTTAAGAAAAATCCCTTAGTTGGAGGAAGTCTGCTTAGGCTGGAGGAAGGCTTCAAACTTCGCTGAAGATGTTTTTTATACCCCATTTTCCTCTACCCTGAGGAGTCTCAAAGTGGCTCACAATTGCTTTCCCTTCCTGTCCCCACAACAGGCACCTTGTGAGTCAGGTGGAGCTGATCAAATTCTGAGAGAACTGTGAATGACTTAAGTTCACCCCACAGGCTTCATGTGGAGGAGTGGGGAACTGAACTCGGTTCTCCAGATTAGAGCCCACCACTCTTGACCACTTCACCATGCTGGCTGAATAGACTGGTAGGACAAAGGCTGCAATCTTTTTCAGATGTATCAAGGGAGTACTTATTGGCTTGCAGTAAATTATTAGCCTGTACCCATCTGGTTTTATATATTGTTGATCAAAGTGGCTATTCAAAGAAAGCAATGTTCTTGCTTCTGCAATTTTCAGAAGTAGTAATAACTTTATTTTTTTGCAAAGGACAAACTTGAAAACCAAGCTTACTGTGTTGGCAATGAACTTTCCCCCTTAAAGTCAACTCCCCAGTGTAATTGCAATGGTGATTTGTTTGCAACTTTTTGGTTTAAACTGAATGTTTTGAGAGCGTTGGCTTCTGCACGGCTGCTGGTATTCATAACAGTAACTGACTAGGTGGCTGCTGTGGGTCACACTGTATTCTTGCTGGCTTGAATTAGATATGCTTCAAGAGCATCATGGACAATCTGTGCACAGCTTTTGAGTCCAGTGGCACCTTTAAGACCAACAAATTTTATTCAAGGTATGAGCTTTTGTGTGCACGCACAAAAACTTATACCTTGAATAAAACTTTGTTGGTTTTAAAAGTGCCACTGGGCTCAAACTTTGCTCTACTGCTTCAGACCAACATGGATGCCAGGCTCTGCCTGGAAATCGGCAAG
The DNA here is from genome assembly GCA_029375565.1 of Gekko gecko. Lineage (NCBI taxonomy): Eukaryota > Metazoa > Chordata > Lepidosauria > Squamata > Gekkonidae > Gekko > Gekko gecko. The sequence goes on along the minus strand of JAPDNY010000003.1, from coordinate 54,689,528 downwards.
CCTAAGCGCCTCTGCCTCCTCGTTGCCCCCCTAACAAAAAAAATCCGGCTACAGGCCCACCTGGATCAATCTGTGCACAGTCTTAAATCAGTTGCATTTTGAGTGTACATGCAGCTTTAGTACTTCCACGGTCAATATCATTTACCAGCCAGCAGGATTCATCAGGTGAGTGTGTGCTAAGAACCACTGCAGGGAAACGGAGCAGTGCAAGGATATGTCAAGTGTTTATAGTGCAGTTTAGAAATCAGCACTAGGACTCTTGGCCTTTGGTCGCCATGGAAGTAAAATGGGAAGATCTGTAACACTGAAGAGACATGCAGTTCACCCCGACTCTCGCCCTGGATGAATTGAGACAACTAAGGGAGGCAACTCTACTTCTTTCTTTCATGCTTCAGATGGCAGCTGAAGGAGGAGACGGGAGAAAGTGCATGTGCATTTGCAATACAGCTTGGAATAATTCTGAATGCCTGACGTTTTCCCTCAAGTGTTTTAGGATGCTGCTCACATTTGCAGACAAATTGTGACTGGAACAGAGAAGGATTTTCACGTCACTACACAAATGGTCTGCCAGATCAGACCAAAATTCCTTCATCCAAAAGGAGTCAACAGGATTACCAGAAAGCTTTCAGTGACTTTTCAGTTATGAGAATCAATATTACTGCACTTACTACATCTTATATGTAATATCACAAAGACAGGATTATTCTTCATCTTCGTGTTATTCTACTCCTTCTCCCATGAATGCTACTACTTCTAGTACCACCACTATGACACATTACCTCTAGAGACAGGGGCTGTGGCTCAGTGATAGAGCATCTGCTTGGCACACAGAAGGCCCCAGGTTTAATCCCCAGCACCTCCAATTAAAAAAGATGAGGCAGTAGGTAATGAGAAAGACCACTGCCTGAGACACTGGGGAGCTGCTGCCAGTCTGCGAGCCAGTTTGGTGTAGTGGTTAAGTGCGCAGACGCTAATCTGGGAGAACCGGGTTTGATTCCCCACTCCTCCACTTGCACCTGCTGATGTGACCTTGGGTCAGCCACAAGCTCTGGCACAGCTGTTCTTGAAAAAGTGCAGTTTCTGTTAGAGTTCTCTCAGCCCCACCTACCTCACCGGGTGTCTGTTGTGGGGAGGGGAAGGGAAAGGAGTTTGTAAGCCGCTCTGAGACTCCAAGTGAAGGGTGGGGTATAAATCCAATCTCCTCTTCTTCTTCTTCTTCTGAGTAGATCATACTGACCTTGATGGACCGAGGGTCTGATTCCGTATAAGGCAAATTCATGTCTTCACGTGCTACTGGAACGATTGTAGTTTCTCACATTAAGAATGGGAATAGTTATTTGTTCAGAATCCAGTTTAAAAAGAAAAGATGAGTCTTGAGTACTGGGCACTAATGTACTCATGCTCCTTCCACACACACACCATACCTGATGGAGGGCCTGATCAATTCCCCAGCTGGCCAGCTCCCCGTCAGCCACTGTCCCCATCTGATGCAGCTGGAGAAGAAGAAGGGCCACTTCCCATCCTGGCAACTGTGCTACAGCCATGACTGGGACAACAGCCTGGAATGCATAGAGCTGAAGGATTCACAGATGTGCTGCACAGTTACCAGGGGACACCAAGATGCTTATTTTCCTTGGTTGTTTTACCTTCTCAGGCCGTCCTTAAACAGTCCAGCCAAGCCAGCAGCCAGGGACCCAGAGTTCATGTCAATAACCTTCCAGATATGTATGTGTTATGTCCTGAGCTTGATGTAAATCCCATTGACAGGCTGGTATCCAGAATGGCAATACCTGGTTGGCTGCTCTGTGTAGCAGGCCAATCAGGATACAAGGATTGTGCTGGAAGGAAGCAAGTTGATTGGACTTTATCTAAGCAATACTATTGGTTGTTACCACTGATGTGGGTGTGGCTATGCTAGCCCACACTGTTTAAATAAGAGCCTGTTGCTCTATGTTGTGTTGTCTGTTCTGATCGGTTCTGAGCTGTTGAATCATTACCATTAAAGCTGATCACTTGTTGGAAAGCTGCCTTTAAGTGTCATATTTATCAGTATGGAATAACAGTCTGATTTACATTGCAATGGATCTAAAAGTGCCAGCATTTAAAACAAGGAAGAGCCTGCTCATTCTAGAACACATTCACCACATTTTGGTTTGTTTTAACACAGAGACCTTACAACAACACAAATCACTACCCACATACCAATCATGACCTGTAGAGTTCTGATTCTATTAATACAGTGTGTACATTGTTCCAGGTTATTACAAGCATTTCAGCCAATATAGAAGTTGATTGCTGTTTGCTTTGTAATAATGACGAAAAAGCATTTTTATTGTTGTTTACAGAAATAATAGTAGAATAGACTCTCCAGTCTCCTGTCTGAGTCCAGATGCCTCTTTTATATTGTGGAGTTCAATGTTTATCAGTCTCTTTGCAGGAGTCTCTTGTTAAGATATTGGCAGCATATCAACGCCACAAGTGAACAAAAGAGAACAGCAATACTAGATGAACTATGGGAAAAGACTGAGGGAAGGGAAGAAATGCCACAAGTACATGGATTAAATACATTTTCTTTATTATTCAGCCCATCCCAAACTCATGAGACCTACTATTCCCTTTATAATTATTCAGTATTGGTTTTGAGTCTAAAAGATATCATGTTATTGCACATATGAAGGAACAATTTAAACACTTTTACTTTGAACAACAAGCTAGTGGAACTGCAAACAGTGTTGTATATGAAGGACAAGACTTCTGTTCTGGAAATACACATGACACTACAATGACATTCTGCTTAAAGGCCAGAAAAGGTCCTGCTTGCTGTCAATCTTTAACAAATGTCATTCATTTATTAAATATGTCACTATGCTTATGCTAGCTTTTTTTTTTTTGGAAACTTGTATTGCCTAAGGCATGCACACACAGTGACCTTCCAGATCAAATGGATCACGCTTGTTGGTTCTTGTTTTTGCAATCTATCCAAGCACAAGTTGCAAGAGTGGTGATCATTAGTCCAGCACTTTCCTGCTCTTTAACAATGCTGACTTTGAGTAAAAAGATGAATGATGAAAGTTAATTAAATTTTAAGTAATCTATATGGTGGGACATGTTGAACAATATTTGTGAAGTCAACCCGAAAAAACACTGTATCAAAAGCTGGATGTGCAGGCCTCATACTTTGGATAATGGTGGAGTACAGATGTTGTATTCTATTCCTTGGCTCAGGCATCAACACAAATGGAAACTGCAATCAAGAAACCAGAAAAAAAAAAGACTGAGACTTTGAAAGGGCAGCCACAAAAGAACTAGAAAAGATCCTTACCTATAAGAAACTGTAAGAGAACAAAATGAAAATAATTCATACTATGGTATTCTCCATTAATATGTATGGATGTGAAGGTTGGACTATGAAGAAAGTTGGCCAAAGGAACAAAACACAGGCTTCATTCTTCTAGTATGGTGCCTCATCTCTGACAACATGGAAAAAAGATGACCTCTCCCCAGAGGAATCTGGCCTCTCGGGCTTCACACTACCCCACTGGAACTTTTCAGTTAATTATTGAACTGTGTCAAGATCTCACCAGAGTTTATCCTAAAGATTTTGTTTTCAGCAATAGAGACTTGAGGAAGAGAATATCTCTGAGCAGCCACAGAATGCCTTTCTCTCATGACTGAATAATTTGTCTTCTCCCTCACCATGTACATTGCATCTGTGCTCAAACAGGATTTTCAGATGTAAAGGCTGAAGCATCAACCCCGTTCCTCCAAGGGGGGGGGGACCTCCTCTTTTGTTTTTATCTCCTTTTTCCAATTTCCAGGCTCCAGCAGCTTCAAAACTAAAGATGCATTTTAAATACAAATAACCAGAACAAAAGGAAGATGCAATTTTAATTTTTAATGTTAATTTTGATACTTCATCAATAAAAGAGATAGTGTAAAAACAGAATGTGTAAAAGTTTTCTAGGGGGGAGAATCTGCCCATACACAAATTGTCCTCACCTCCATTTCCCATCCCTAGAAGCTTGCATTGCAGTTCTTAGCTTCTTCAGTTTCAATAGACTGGATTTGGAAGCAGCCAAAGGTAAATCCATCTAATTCACATTTAACATTGAAGCTCCTGCAAGAAGGATCAGAAAATTAATTGAAATAAATTATTTTATGCAGTTTGTTTGCATGCCTCTGTAACTTAACTTGATCAAAACATACAGAGAGAATTGTACCATTACAAGGCTTCAAATTAGAGGTGTGAGTGTGTATACACACACAAAAAAAATGAGGGGGGAATTTAGAAAAACTTCTATACAGTTTTAGTCACCATAAATACCTATGTAGTGCCAAAAATGGGATGAGGGGACATTTAGGGAAACATGGAGATTGGCTTCTTCAGGACAGGCAGAACAGGCAGGCAATTCCCTATGTGAGGGGGAAGGAGACAGGAAGAACAATGAGAAGTACGACTCAGCTTGTTCTGGGTAGCACTCCACTCCTTATGTCTCCCTAAAAGGCTGATGGGTGGCAGTTGCTGATAACTGGCCCCACATCTGAACCTGTCCTGAAACTAAAATGCTTAATTTTGGATGCTTCATGGCCATTAAATTCCAGATGCAGACTATAAAATCAGCCGAAAATGATGTGAAAGAGCATGCAACGACCTTGCATTTTTGGATTATCATGAGGAGCTAACCAGCTCTGCCTCTTTTCTGGTAAATTGCTTGGCTGAACAACAGGCAGTGGAAGATGTAGTTAGTAGATCTTATTGATCTTAGCCTTGTTTCTGTGTCGGGTGAATTTGACCTGGTCCAGATATCAGATTAATGGCATATACCAAATATATCTTTGATTTCCCATAGGTCAGTCCAGTGATTTATCAGGACGTGGTGACATTTTCAGGCATGCCATCATGTGTAAAGTAGGGAGAAAGTACTGTAATTGTGCACACAGAAATTGCAGGTACTCATATTTGTCCAGTGGAGGAAAATCTAAAAAACAGCTTGGGTTAAATATCTTTATGAGGTCCAACTAAAACATCACAAAGTGAGAAATCTTTTGAGGCTTCTTGAACTTGAAAGCCTGCTTATTATTTTGTAAGAATTTTGTTAGTCCAGGATTTCTCCACAGTTTCATTTGATTACAGCTGTTAGTCCATCAGTGGCTATTAGCCACAGGGTATAGATGGGAACTCTCAGTCTGGGGCAGGTGATGCACTCTATTCTTGGTGCTGGAGGGGGCAGCAGTGGGAGGGCTTCTAGTGTCCTGGCCCCACTGCTGGACCTCCTGATGGCACCTGGTATATTTTGGCCACTGTATGACAGAGTGTTGGACTAGATGGGCCATTGGCCTGATTCAACATTGGCTTCTCTTATGTTCTTATGTACTTGGCGGGGAGACCACCAAAGAAGTCCAGGGTTGGTGCACAGAGGCAGGTAATGGCAAACCACCTCTGAACATCTCTTGCCCTGAGAAGCCCACAGGGTTGCCATAAGTTAGTTGGCACTTGACAGTATTTTCCACCACCACCACCACCAAAGGCATTACAGAAGTGAAAAAGTCAACAGTGCAATTTAGGAAAGCAAGTGGAACTGCAGGCAATGGTGATATCACATTGCTAAATAATATAACAAACCAGACATAATTTCGCTAACCATATAATTCTTAGAAAGCTTAACATACAGAATGAAAAGAATATAATGACAGTCATCCAAAATACACAGTGATTTCCCCCATTCTCTTTTATACCTAGCTAGTACTTAGTAGCAATGGGAGGCAATAAAAATAAGTCTCACTTAAATCAATAGGACAACGTTTGACTCCAGAGGCACCTTTAAGATCAACAAAGTTTTATTCAAGGCATAAACTTTTGTGTGCATGCACACTTCTTCAGATACACACACGTGCACACAAAAGCTTATACCTAGAATAATGCTTTGCTGGTCTTAAAGGTGCCACTGGACTCAAGCTTTGTTCTGCTGCTTCAGACCAATACGGCTGCCCATCTGAATCTGAAATCAATAGGATTTACTTCTAAATTAATATGCTTACTGATGGAGTATAAATGGGAGAAAATACTATAATTCTGGTTTAATTGATCTATGAACCACCAGGTTGCCTGAGACCTTGACTGGGCAACTCACTTCATTGATCTTGCGTTATTGTCATTTGAAATCTTTTCCTTCTTGTGTAAATCTTCAACTTCTTAATGAAACAGAGAGCACCAAATTTCTGGCATGCTCAATCACCTTTTGATTCAGATGGCATATTATGAACAGGACCCTCAAACCTCAAAACTGATGTTTGTTTATTTTTCAGATGCCAATAATTGGATTTCAACTGTTTCCTGCATGCATATGCTCTCACTGCTTTCCACACCTTCATAATTATAAAAATATTTTAGGCCGCTTGTTAGCAAAAGTATGGGAACTATGTGGCTTGTCTGTTTATTCTGGTGTTGACCAACCTACCTGGGTGACCCTTTGCTGGATCCAGATTGCAAATACTTTCCCATGAGTGATCCTTTCTCTTTTACTCATCTGTTCACCCAACATAAATCTCACAACTAAAAAAGAGATGACTTGTCTTGGTTGTCACTAGTGTGTTGTAGTGAGGAGTTAGAGAAGTTGCTTGCCTCTCTCACATGCTAGGGTGCGATCAGACAACATCTGGGAAGCGCTCCACAGCTGTCGGCAATCCATTCTGATCTGCCACAGAAGTGGAGTTAAAAGACACCGGGGAAAATCCAGTAATAAATGGGTTGCAACGGGCCACGGATGGACTTTCCCCTGTCTGATCGCTCCAGCACGCTCTCATGGCATTGGGATGGTCTGATCAGGCCATCCCAACTCCGTGCTGTTGATCTTTTGGAGAATTTAACAAATATTTCATCAGGCAGTTTATTTTTCTTGATAAAATCTGAATAGGTTCAATAAACCATGTTCGTATCACTTTATAGAGAATCCACTTTAAGGTCTGTCACTGGTGCCAATGCTTTGCTTAATAATTCCTTTACATTCTCCCTTTTCTGTTCTGGGATACCCTGAAATCGCAGGACATATAATGATTTCTCCATTTGAAGCTGTAGCAGTTGCTCTTTATCAGAGACCCACTCTTTCCCCACAACCTCCAGTCTCTGTTTAATAAAATTTGGCTTGTCATCAACTTGTTTCACTGCTTTGTCTGTTTCATCTGCCCTTTTAACTGTATCCATCCGTTGTTTCTGGAAACAGTCAAGCTTATTATTGATATTAGTCATCTGATCCAACAGAGGGTGCAACACTGTAGCCATCATGTTTGGGAAGTCAGCAAATGCTTCTGGTTTAAGAGCTGAGGTCACTGAGTTCCTGGAGAAGGTCTTTTTTAAGTGCCATTTTGTCTCCTCTTGTTAACATTGTTTACCTAAGGTACAGTCCGTTTAGACAATTTGAAAGTTGATCTATTTTGTTTCACTTTTAACTATTTTGTACCCTGTTCAGCTAGTTCAAAAATTTTCTAATTGGAACCATCACTTGCCACCTAACTACTGCTTAAGAACCGTGCTTTTTTTCTTTGGTGGGGATTCCCCAGTTCCTTCCCTCCTTCCAAATCTGCTAGGGGCTTTGGATCAGTTTCTCTGCTTCACCGCTTGTTTAGCTTACAGGGATTTGCAAACACTCAGGGAGAAGAAAGGACAGTGTAATGCTGGATTGCTTGCCTGCATCATCCGGCATGTGCCTTTATTGTCCATATTGGTCTCGCGGTGACAGGACAATTATGAATTAGTAGGCACATTGATTGAAAATTATGTTTTCGATAATTGGTAAGTCTGTATATGGAAAAGGCAGTAAGAATTTCTGTCCTTTGACAGACTCTGATGATGATTGTTATTATTATATCACCCATCCTGGCTTGTACCTGGCTCTGGGTGATCTACAACATGGTGTTAAGCCTTATAAACAGTGTAAAAGCATCAGATATCATAATATTAATAATATTAAAAACCAATTTGGCCACTCATAGAATCCATTTCTGATGACCTAGGGATGTTGTCTACATAGTTGCCCTGTATCACATCAAAAGTGCCACTATGCTAGTGGAATGACACCTTTTGATCCAACTAAAAAAAAATAAGGTATCACTTCCCTCTCCCCTTATAATAGTAGACTGCCTCACTGGAATGCGCAAGCTCAGTAACTGATATTCTAAGACTGTAGGCATTGACTGGCTATCACACAGAGTGTTGTACTTTTTGCCAAATGTTTGGTACTAAAAATAGGAAAGTTAAGGCTTCCAGAATCCAAAAATGAATGGTAGAAATAGTCCATTTATTTAAAGAAGGAATTGATTAAAAAAAGAAAAGGAGTCTGTACAAACATTTGGAAAAATCTGGAATGCCTTAATTAGGTAGTTGTCTACTCATACATCCATTCAGCTACCAGGCCTTGTCCTGTTCATTCTTCTCACTTCCCTTCTCCCACATTTGTGTGTGTGTATCCTTCTCTGTCTTCTGTATCTGCACCACTCTTCTTAAAAATATGTTTCAATGATGCTACTGTTGCATGAAGAAGACATTATTGTAGCATAATGGACATACAGATACTATAGTATCAATATTTGCTGTGAATAGGCTAGTTATTTTTGTTATGTTTTAGGAGAGAAGGAATTCTCTCATAGTTAATATTATTGCATATTTGAATGTACTTTTAGTGGTTCTTTTTATCTAAATGCTCAATAAAATGCTTAATAGGAAAATGATGAAATAGAGTTAAATCTGAATATTTCAAGGGGAAAATATTTTCTATTTTCTTCTTCTGTATGCCCCAACCAGACAAAATGGATGAGCCTTTTTAAAACCATTTGAGAGGCCAATGAATATCACAACATTAAATTATCAGCTGCAAACAATTGTTTTCCTAGTGTATGGATTTGTTCAAATGTGAAGCATATCTAAAAACAGATTTGCCAAATCTGAGGAATTCCTTGAAAATTCAGAGGTGAAGTCTGGGGAGGGGAAGGTTTGGGAGAGAAGGGACCTCAATGGGATGTACAGCCCATTTCCTTAACTAATATAAATAAGAACTATAGTATATCTAAATTGAAATTTGTTTTGCTATCCGGGTTAACTAATCATTCTTATCACCTGCAGCTCACTTTCAGCTTGAAGTCACTTTGAAGAGCAGTAAAATAGAACACCAGTGTCCACCTGCTGACAGTGTTCTCTGTGCTGAGTAATCATATCCTGTTTCTTTCTGTATTCCAGATTATTTTGGATTGTCAATAAAAACAGAACTCAAAGCTACACAGCTATAACATATGTTTGAATGTGTGTCTAAGACACGCTAGAGACATGTGGCGATCTTGCAACAAACTCCATCATCCTTGAACCACTTATTCGGCCATTTTAAATAAGGATGAGCTGGAGTTCTGCCAAAACCAAAGTGGCTTCCAGTTGGTTGGACTCTGGAAGGACATTTGAAGTGGATCCAGAACCTCTTGGCTGTTCCAGACAGCTTGGGGAGAATTTGAGCCTGAGCAAAGGGGGAATACCTGTGGATGGGTTAGGGTGGCACAAGGTGATTTTAGACTCTTTTAATGTTCTTCATCTGTTGGTTTTAATGTTTGTTTTATAAAATTGTTTTCATATTGCTGTTACCTGCCTCATTACTTTAACAAGCCAGTAAAGCTCCAAATGGTGAGGCTCTGCATCTTCCCAAAATGAACAATACAATGTAACAATATTTACAAAGAAGTAAAGCCCAAGCTGCTTGTTGGGGATGCTCGAAGTAGGTAAGTAGAGCAATATGGACTGCTGAGGTGGCTTTTCATAATGCAATGGGGAAATGATGAAAAGAAAAGATTCAATGGAAAACTAAGTTTCTCTTTTATTTATCAACAACCACCTTGGAAGTCTTCTGTAACTAAATTATGCATCGATAGTATTAATTTTAAAGGAAGGAGAAGAGACAGCAAGAAACAGAGGTGTTTGATGTTTTTAGAAAAATTGTATTGCATGATGAAATATGAGACGCAAACCCAGTTCTTGACACTACAAAATGAGCTCCCAAAAGCCAGAAATAACTATAGTCAGATTAGGAAACTTTCCAGTATTTCCAGTTGAGATATGGTTTGAATTGGATCCTCACTGGAAGATTTATGATGGTAAAGCCATCAGTGTAAGAAAGGTATTAATATAGAAAGTGTAAATGCTCCCTCTTCAGATATCTGCATGGTATAAAAAGACCCATTTGATGCAACAGAGGATCCACATGAATATACAAGTAGGTGCACCTGTTCACATCTAAAGCAACAAGTGAAGGGTACATGTTTTGCCAGAACTAGAGTACATGCACAAGATGAGCTTCACTCACTTTCGGTACCAGAGCTGGGCTGTAAGAAATCTGAGAAAAGCTACAGAGGTTGCAGAAAGACTACCAGTATATCTTGGAGATTATTAGGGCATGATTTTGTTGGTTTTAAAGTATGTTGCTTTTAATCATGATTTGTGAGCTGCCTTGAGCCACAAGGAAAGGTGGAAATACATATTTTCTTTAAATAAATAAATATTAAGGTGAGGCAGGGACAGGATTTAGCTCTCTTTGCCGATGCACACATACTTTTAAAAAATGGCCTCCTGCATTAGACATGAACTGAAGAACTGATGTGATTGTTCCATCTAATTTGGTCTTACTTCATTCAAACTAGGGATATAAAAGAATTTATCCAATCCCCTTGCTTGATTCAAATTCAGGTGGTTCAAGTGGGTCCTTTTATTTATGCATTTGAAGATATCTAACCTAATTTGCCCTGAAAAACAGGTCCCAAAGTTTAGGGATGCAATTGTACCTGATGAATATGTACAACTTATAGACAATTTTAGGGATAAAATATAAATTGATATTGATGCTTGTTGTCTAGCATCCGGGTGGGAACTTTTTCTCTGTTATGCACCTCTGCAAACTGATCATTCTTTTGTGATGCTGTTAACTGGCCAATGTTTACTGGATACTTAGAACATAAGAACATAAGAGAATCCAATGCTGGATCAAGCCAATGGCCTATCTAGTCCAACACTCTGTCACACAGTGACCGAAAAAATACCAGGTGCCATCAGGAGGTCCACCAGTGGGGCCAGGACACTAGAAGCTCTCCCACTGTTGCCCCCCCAAGCACCAAGATTACAGAGCATCCCTTGCCCCAGACTGAAAGTTCCTATCTATACCTTGTGGCTAATAGCCACTGATGGACCTTTGCTCTGTATGTTTATCTAATTCCTTCTTGAAGCCGTCCATGCTTGTAGCTGCCACCACCTCCTGTGGCAGTGAATTCCATGTGTTAATCACTCTTTGAGTGAAGAAGTACTTCTTTTTATCTGTTCTAACCCAACTGCTCAGCAATTTCATTGAGTCTGCAGTTAAATTTAATTGAGTGCCCATGAGTTCTTGTATTATGAGAAACGAAGAAAAGTACTTCTTTTTCTACCTGCTCTGTCCCATGCATAAACTTGTAAAATTCGATCATGTCACCCCTCAGCCATCGTTTCTCCAAGTATTTTAACCTTTCTTCATAGGGAAAGTGTTACAACTCTTATCATTCTAGTTGCCCTCTTCTGCACTTTTTCCAGTGCTATAATATCCTTTTTGAGGTGTGGTGATCAGAACTGTACACAGTACTCCAAGTGAGGTCGCACCATTGATTTATACAGGGGAATTATGATACTGACTCATTTGTTTTTCAATTCCCTTCCTAATAAACCCCAGCATAGCGCTGGCCCTTTTTATTGCAGTTGCACACTGTCTTGACATTTTCAGTGAGTTATCTGCCAGTTCAGACCCCATCAACATGTATTTATATTTAGGATTTTTGGCTCCAATGTGCATCACTTTGCTCTTGGCCACATTGAATCCCACTTGCCATGTTGCCACTCACTCACCCATCCTTGACAGATCCCTTTTGAGTACCTCACAATCCTCCCTCTTCTCACCACCCTGAACAACTTCATGTCATCTGCAAATTTAGCCACTTCACTGCTTACTCCCAACTCCAAATCATTAATAAACAAGTTAAAAACAAGTTAATAAACAAGTACTGATCCCTGTGGTACTCCACTGCTTACCACCCTCCACTGAGGAAACTGCCCATTTATAATCATTCTCTGTTTCCTATTAATTAGCCAATCTTTGATCCACAAAAGGACTTGTCCTTTTATCCCGTGACTATTGAGCTTACTTAGGAGCCTTTGATGAGGCACTTTATCAAAAGCTTTCTAGAAGTCATGGTAAACAACACCTATTGGGTCCCTCTTGTCCACATGTTTGTTCACTCCCTCAAAGAACACTAACAGGTTAGTGAGATAAGATCTTCCCTTACAGAACCCATGCTGAGTCTGCCTCAATAGTTTTTGTTCATCAATGTGCCTACTAATTCTTTCTTTAATAATGGTTTCCACCAACTTACCCGGTATCGACATCAGACTGACTGGCCTGTAATTTTCCGGATCTCCTCTGGAACCCTTTTTAAAGATGGGAGTGACATTAGCTACCTTCCAGTCCTCAGGAATGAAGACAGATTTTAATGAAAGATTACATATTTTTGTCAGGAGATCCAATAGTTCACATTTGAGTTCTTTCAGAACTCTCAGATGTATGCCATCTGGGCCTGGTGATTTATTAGTTTTTAAGTTGTCTATCAATCATAGGACCTCCTCTCTCATAACCTCAATCTGACTCAGGTCTTTCAAACCCCCTTCCGAAATCGGTGCTTCTGGAGTGGGCAAGCACTTCTCATCTTCCACAGTGAAGACAGAGGCAAAGAATGCATTCAGCTTCTCAGCCACTTCCCTATCGTCCTTCAATACTCCTTGGTCATCCAAGGGCCCCACTGCCTCCCTAGCTGGTTTTCTGTTTCTAATGTATTTGAAGAAAGTTTTATGACTGGTCTTTATGTTTTTTGCTACATGCTCCTCATATTCCCTTTTTGCCTGCCTAATCACAGATGTGCATTTTATTTGCCACAGCCCTTTTATCAGCCTCACTGAGACTAGCTTTCCACCACTTAAAGGAATCCTTCTTACCTTTTACAGCTTCCATTACTTTGTTAACTATGCAGGCTTTTTTCTATACCTATTTGTGCCTGGTATATATCTTTTCTGAGCTTCTGGGATTGTAGTTTTAAATAGTCTCCAAGCTTCCCCATTGGTACTGAACCTTTCTACTTTTCCTTTCAGTTTCTTCCTCACATGTCCCCTCCTATCAGAGAAGTTACCCCTTTTAAAGTTAAAAGTGGTTGTGTCAGTCTTTTTGGGCAACTCCCTATTGATGTAAATGTTGAACTCAATAACATTATGATCACTGTTTCCAAGTGGTGCAATTACCTTTACATCTCTCACCAGGTCTTGGGCATTACTTAGGACCAAATCCAGGATTGCCTCTCCCCTAGTAGATTCTGTGACCATCTGTTCCATAGCACAGTCATTGAGATTGTCTAGAAACTCAGTCTCTTTTCCCGAACTTGAATACTTATTGACCCAATCAATGTGTGGGTAGTTCAAATCACTGATTACGACACAGTTTTTTCATCTAGCCTCTATCTTTAATTCATTCATTATTTTATAACCCTCCTCTATCTTTTCATCTGGTGAGCAATAAACTCCCAGTATTATGCTTCCTTTTGGGCCCACTATTTCGACACATATCATTTCCAGAAGCAAATCCAATTCTCTTACCTTCTCAGTCTTACTGGACTGTATACCCTCTCTGACATACAGAGCCACCCTACCTCCAACCCTTCTCCCCATCCTTCTGAAATAATATATAACTGGGAATCACCGTATCCCACTGATTCTCCTCATCCCACCAAGTTTCTGAAATACCAACAATGTCTATTTACCCCCCCCCAACACCAAGCACTCCAACTCCCCAAGTTTCCTCTGACATTTCTAGCATTTATATATAAACATCTATATGCCAGACAGTCCATATCGTTAGCCACAGACTCAGCAGACAACTCTAATCCCGAACCAGAGACTTTTCATCTTCTGCCAGCTTTCCCCCAATATTCAGTAGTAGAAGATAAGAAGAGTAAAGGAAATGAAGGAGTCATTCAACAATTTGGAACTGTTTAAAACCAAAGCACTATGCAGATTGCTGGGGATTTTCTGTCTTGTATGTAATGTACTCTTCATGAAGACTTTGTTGACAGAGTTAACATACCAAGTGATATAAATGAATCAAAGCACCACTAAAAGCTAAAACTGACAAGTGTAAAACATATATAGGTTTAGTCAAGTAAACTGTAACAGAATAGCCAATCTCCGATTTTTTTCCCCTTTGTCTGTTTTGTTTTCAAGTGGGAAGAATTTGGACTTCAGGAACATAGTGAACCTTACAATAACCACAATGTACAGGCTTGTGGAACTCTAATCTGAGCCCTCTCATTCAAAAGTGGAAAGAATTTTTAATTGCTAGAACAGAATCCTGTTTTCAGAGATTATGAACTACAGAAGCCCAAATACAGGTACTTTTTGGACATGCTGAAGAGAGCCAGTGCATACACAGAATTTCCATACTAACAATGTCTTCCCTACTCAGTTTCATAGGAGGGGATACTGCAGTTTCCACTGAATTAAATGGGAAGTCTGCTCCATTGAAATGAATGGTGTCCTGCTTGAGTAGAATTCCATCATCAGAACACCTGTAGAAAACGGGACTGTAGGAAGGACAAAAAATAGTATCTTATTTTGGTGCTTTGTATGTTTGTAATGAAGTTCCATGCTTGTACAACTTCTTTTCTGTCATAATGGCTTCCAAATTTCTGTGCCTATATTTTAGGCTTTTGTTATGATGTTGTTGTCATTTTCCCCATCTGTGTTCCATATGGTGTTATTTCCAATAATCCAGTTCTTTACAAGCCACTCAGGCTTCTTTCTTATATTCAGTCTAGTTAGCACATTCACCATCCTGTTAGCTCAATGAAAGCTGTTGTGAAAAACAGCCTTGAAATTCCAGATAATCTTGGCTCTGGCAGTGTACTTGCAGGGCCTTTGTGTAAATTTCCATGTTGGTACTACATAAAAAATCCCACTGAGTTCCACTTCAGTGGTTTAGCATATAATACAATATTGCCAGGTCTGTGACTGAGCCTAGAGGATGAAAAGGACACCCTTACCAATTCTCTTAAGTTCAACAACAAAACAAGCCTATGATAACTCCTTGATATTTCTCAGCCCCATGATGATCTCTCACTATGACTCACAACTTAAGTGTATCAAAGGAATACAGCAGCATAGTGCTTTCTTTCTCAGTGCCCTGAACTCATATACATCATGGGAAATAGCATGAGCAAACAATTAAAAAACAAAACAAAACTATAGTCTTCAGAAGCAAGGACTGTGGGCTTTTCTTTGTTGCAAAAAACCAATAGTAGGGACATCCTGCATCTGGGCAAAAGAACCAACACATCGTTTTTATAAGCAGGAAATGTGGGTTTCCCATCCCCACACCCCACCTAATTCTAAAACATACTTACAATTTCATGAGTCATAAAGAAAAAAAATATTTTATTTTTGAAATGTTATAAATCAACTACATCATGACCATAGGTTCCCAGCCCAGCCCACCTGGAACTAGGGCTGACAGTAGGGTTGCCAAGCTGGCAATCAGCATGAGACTGGGGGGGCGGGGGAGGGCTCATGGGGGCCAGGGTGTGTTGTTACTTCTAGAAACACCAGGTAAAACTCATGATTTTACCACAGAGTTCTGGTGATTCCTAATAAGGCATGATGTCACTGTTTTTCCTGAAAGCGACATCATGCCAACATGTAGTACCTATATGTAATATTTATGGAAACCTGTTTCAATGAATCTGAGGGAGTATACATACTTAATCTCTCAGTTCTCGCTTGTACTGTAGAATTCCCCAAGACTGGGTTTTCTCAAGGCTTTTAATACTTGAGTAGAGCAGTAACTAATTCCTCTTCCTCACAAGCCATAGTTTTAGAACACCAGCCTACATAAGCTAGAGAAATGGCTCAAGAAGGAGGAGGAGGAGGAGATTGGATTTCTACACTGCCCTTCACAACCTGAAGGAGTCTCAGAGTGGCCCTTCCCCTCCCCACAACAGACACCCTGTGAGGTAGGTGGGGCTGAGAGAGCTCTCCCAGAACTACCCTTGAGAGAACAGCTCTGAAAGAACTTGTGACTAACACAAGGTCACACCAGCAGCTGCATGTGGAGGAGTGGGGAAACAAACCTGGTTCTCTCAGATTAGAGTCCGTACTCCTAACTACTACACCAAACTGGCCAATACCCTTGAGAACTCAGGTCCTTTCATGGGCCAGATCCCCTGAAAACACTTAGAGATGTTTTTTTCAGAACTTTGTGAGACTTCCAAGCCACACAGCTCTAAGAAGGATACCTATGCTGCATGGGGCTTGTTGGCTGCATTAAATGCTTGCATGACTTTTGCCAACTGCATGCAGGAATTATATGAGGAGACTAGTACAATTTTAGAAAATCGTGTAAGGGAAGCAGATAGGTTAAGAGCAGAGAAGTCTGATCTTGTAACTGAGAAAGGCTGTCTCTCCAGCTCCCTTAACCAAGTAAAGGAAGAACTTGAAAAGGAAAAAGCAGAGGAAGGAGCTGCC
This sequence comes from Gekko gecko, assembly GCA_029375565.1. Taxonomy (NCBI): domain Eukaryota; kingdom Metazoa; phylum Chordata; class Lepidosauria; order Squamata; family Gekkonidae; genus Gekko; species Gekko gecko. The sequence goes on along the minus strand of JAPDNY010000003.1, from coordinate 54,672,919 downwards.
AAAAGCAAGGCAGCCTCTTTAGAAACCCAATTAGATCATGCGAGGCAAGCTGTTCAATTTCTAGCTGCTCAGACAAAAAAATAACTCAGCAAGCAGCAGTAAGTCACCAGTCTTGCCAGGCTGAGATCCATTCCCTAAAACAGCAGCTTGGGCTGCATTTGGCCCTCATTGCACCTGTGCACCCTGAGACACTCCCCGAGCTTCCAGAAAACCCTTCTCAACACAATCCCCGTGAAGATGCCGTCCCTAAAAACCCCTATAAACCCACATTGAGTAGTGAGAATCACGTTGCCCCTATTAAAACCAGAACAATAGCAAGGCAAACAGGCAACAGACAATAGCTGAACAGTTGGGTCCCCTTAAATGAGATACCGGAGTTGCTTAGCTCACTTCTGTGTCTCGCTCCTACCCTTCTGCCGCTGGATTTGACCTCATACAGATTTCCAGGATGTATGCCCTTAGGGGTTGATGCTCCTGCTATTGATATGGGCTGTACCTCCAGAGACCTTGCTGACCTTGAAATGTACCTCTGGATGACAGAACTAATCCCCTGCCTTTGGCCAGGTCAGGACACTGAAGTGCTTTTTGTAATGGAGACACAGGCCCCAGGAGAAAACCCTGAATCTCCCATGTAGCTAGGCAAAAGTTGCTAGCCAGTTAGCAGGGCAGGTAGTTATTTACAGGGGAACTATTGATTTTGATGACAGTGACTTTAAGAAACCTCTCTACTCTGGACTGAATGCCCAAACTAGAATGGCTATTGGTCCCATGGATCCCACCACCCAACCTTGGCCAGAAATGTCAGAAAGAATCTGCCAGGTTTCAGATGTTTTAGGGAAACAGGAGCCCTTAAAAACCCCACTAAAACCTTCTGGAAAACCCTAGAGCCCATCCAGACAGAAACATTTTTAAACAATGGACCCCACTCCCAGTGTAGGAACAGAGGCAGTCACTCCATATACCCACATAATGGCTGGAGCAACTGCAATGGTCAGGGCTGAGACAAGTCAGGAAAAGGAGAAGGACGAAGCTAGAATGATCCATAAAATGGTTCTTCCTCTAATAACTTCTCCTGGAACAATCTCAACCCTAACCATCATCCCCAAAATGATTCTGACCCTGGTAATTATTTCCAGATTCAAGCTCCTGCCCCAAAGCAGCAGCAAAATAAAATAGGCCCCCATTTTTTTTTTTTAAAAAAAACACCCTTTACCAATAATCCTCCCCATTTAAACCGAGCAAGGAATGTGACAAATGCAGGGGTTTCTTGTGGCATGAGCTCCAAAAAACTGGAGCTGTCATGACCCAGTTCAATCAGCAGCCCGCAGCCATCCTTTTAAGGGCCTCTCTTAACTATGCAAATACATACAAGGTTCCCAGATCCACAGCCTCCCTCACAAGCAGCCAGAATTGTCCCACTGATCTCCACAAAGATCACTAGGGGTGCCTGAGGTCCTCACAGCTCCCACCAGGGGTTTTCACCAAATTGGTGCCAGAGCACTGGGAGAAACCCAAAGTAAAGGGAGGAATTAGAAACTCTAAGTGAGAAAACCTGCCATCCTCCTGGAAGATGCAGGAACTTCCTCTAATACTCTTCAATTTGGCTTCTCAGGGACACCCCACTACCAAGGCACCAGAGCTTGCAGGGAATAGCAGTGGTTCCCACAAAGCTACTATTTGGAAAGGCATCACGATTAGGAAAAAAAGAAAGGACCTGAGAAATAATTCAAACCCAGAGCCTGTGAAGAAATGCAATTTTTTTTCTTTGGAGGTTTGAAATGAGCAAAACCTTCACTCTGATCAGAGACATGGAGGAATTAAGGCTAAAAAGTCTTCAGGAAGAAATTTTGAGATACATTTCTGGAGATATCAGGAAAAGCTTCCTTGTGGGAGAGGAAAATAGAGGTGATAAAACTCAGGGGACCAAGGAGGAGCTTCTCTTTCTCAGGGTGCTGAGTCCATCAGAGTGGACACTAGTCTTAAGGCAGCCATTGACCATGTGCTGGCCTGACAGAGCTAGAGAAACCTTGAAGGTTATTGTAACTCTGTAGAGATCTGTAACTTTCCAAGCTAAGGAGCCTATCCTATTTTAACATCTGATTGCATTTTACCCATTTCTTTTGAATCCTTTGCTCAATCTGGTGCTGTAATAAAAGTAAACTTCTGAACATTTTATTTTTAATTAATACTTTATAAATTTTGAAGTTGGTAATGATTCTCTGTACTACATATACCTCCATCATCTTGGACACATTATTTTAAAAGTGCACCAGGGGAATGGCAGGCAATTGACAAGTGGCTATTCCTCCAGGGGCACACAAGGCAGCAAACAGTCCCTGTGGTGACCAGGCACTGGGTAGCAGGAAACACAGAGGTAAGACCTCAGAACTTGGAAGGGAAGCTGACAATCCCAGCAGGCAATTCTTACAAAGGTCAGGTGATGGGTTACCGGAAAGAGGGAGAAAAACCTCTCCAGGTGTTGGGAAAACCTTAGAAGGCAAGGTGGAATAGGTCCTGCAGGCCATTTGGTGGCAGAGTAGGAGAAGGACAAACAGAGAACTTGATTGGCCAGGGATTGTGAATTTTGCACACATGCATGGAGAGAGCAATTGAAGTTTTTTTTGAAGGGCGATTGGAGTAGGGTCAGATCAGACTAGCTTGGATGGAGTTAGCAGAACAAGTGAGAATTCTTGAGCTGACAAAGCAAGAGCTGCAGGAGGAGTGCCAGAAGCAGCATATAGATTGAGGACAAGACTGCTAATGAGATGAAGGCTCTCTGGCTATGTTGTGGCAAGTTAATAGGGTTGGCTGCAGCTGAGCCCCCAAGCAAGCAGGACGAAGTCCAGCTCAAGGAGCTAGAAATTGAGAAGTTGTGTCGGCAGGCAAAGAAGGAGAGGAGAGGGCAAAAGCTAGAGATTCAGGGACTGAAGATGTAAGAAGAGCAACAGAAGGAGGAGAGGGAGACCAGCAGGCTTGAGACGGAGGGAAAGCTGAAGAAAAGAAAGGAGAAGATGCAGAAGGAGCCACTCAATGAACAGTGAAGGATACAGGAGGAGAAGCGAAAATATGCATCTGCAGGCCGAACAAAGCAGGAAAATAAAAGTGACCTCCAAAAATTTCGTCCCCTGTCAGGAGAGAGTAGACCCCTCAATATCTCTCTCCACATTTCAGAAAGCAGCCATGCAGAGGGGGATTGCAGAGGAAGACTACATGTCCTACCTCTGTAGCATTCTAACTGGGGAGCTAGTTGCTATCTAAAATAGCAAGCCCAGGGCAAAGGGGGATATCTTTTAAAGATTTCAAAGCCACAGTTTTTAAATGGTTCAAACTGGAGGCAGACCATTTTCAAAAGCAGTTTCGAGGCTTAGACCCACAGCAGTTCAAAATGTATTCTAAGTATGTTGTGAAAATGAGTGAGATGGGGAGGAGATGGGTGGAGGAAGCAAAAGCAGGGGACTTTGAGAGTTTATTTCAGTTAATGGTGCTAGACCAATTTTATTCCGAACTCTTTGATGAGTTAAAATGTCTGGTAAAGCACAAACAGCCCAAAGATGCCACTGAGGCATCAGGAATTGTGGATCAGCTTGTGCTAAATCGGGAGGTGTTGGATTAGAGGACTTCCCCATTTGGAAGGGAAGGGAAAGGATTCCAGAGGGATGGAAATGTGGACTCTGAACCCCAAAAGGAAGGGGCTTCTATTCAGGCAGAGTTTAAGAAAGCCCCAGATCCAGTTTATTGGAACAGGCTCCAGGTTAGAAAATGCTTTAACTGTGAAGAGACAGACCACTTGTGGGCTACCTGTCCCCAGTTACAAGCAGAGACCTCCAAACCTGCTCCAAAAGCACCAGCTACCCAGAGGGTGAAAGAGTAGCAAGTGGCTGTAATTGCCTTTTTTGCCAGCATGGAGTCAGTAGGAGCCCCAGGACACTACAGAGAACTGGTGCAGCTGAGAGAACAATTGGTTTGAGGATATGCCAAAACAGGCTCCTCAGTAACCCTACAGAAGGCTGATGTGGTATCAGAGTCTGATATTGTGCCCAACGTGGCATTCAGGATCCAGGGAGTTGGTGGGGTGGCACTGATTGTTCCTGTGGCCTGTGGAATGAAAACAGCTGGTAGGCCTCACAGAAATGGGGGTTATGAAGAACCAGCCCTATCCTGTGATAATTGGCTGAGATCTCCTTGGTAGCCAATATTCAGTGAATCCTTGAGGGGGGAAATCTAACCTAACCCTATCTCCCCTCAGAAATTCAAGAATCTATGAAACATATCTTAAATTCTTTCCCTAGATTCCACAACCATTAGCTATTCATCCACAGTTTCTCATAAAAAAGTGAGAATGAAAGTCTGTTCCCTCTTGACAGTATAAAGAGGAAAATTGCCACATCTCTCACACAGTTCATCAATCTACTTGATAGCAGATAATGCAGTGTCCACTTCTCAGAAAGTGTGGTTAGCTGTTTTACAAGAAGTAATAGATTTGTTTCATGAGGTATTGTTTTGGGGACATACAAAATAATATGAGCTAAGGAGTCTACTTGAACTGGGCACAAAGGGCATTTGAGTTCCTCTGCAGCTGAGTCTAAGGCATTACACCTTCCCAATAGAACAACTCATCTAAACATATGAATTCCTAACCAGAAGAAATAGTCCAGCATGGAGAAATTATCACTAAACGGTATCTGGAAGAAGAGTAGGGAACATTTACTATTTGTGTCCATTAGCATCAAGGACCAGTCTTCATTTAAGATCTTAGAAATTTTTACAGCTTACTTTCCTAGTACTGTTCCTTGTAGCCTTAAGTTGCTTTATTGTGAGGGACAGTCTTTTATCTAAATTCCTACTCCAGGTGGACATAGAGGTATCTGAAATTAACACCTGAAACAAAACAAGATGTATTGATGGCTTGAAAAGAGAAAATCAAAATTTAATGACAGATTGATAAATAATAGTAGATTGGTCTGGAAGCCCCAGGTTTAATCACAAGGTGAATGAGGAGATGCATTGAGGAATACCCAACAGGTTTCTAAAGAATTAGACTTGAAGAAAATCAAGATGTTCTATATGACTAGTATACCATACTGGAGCAGCATATCTGACAACTAAATGTATAATAGCTCTATAAAGGATCATAAGTGCTGGAACAAATTGCCCTCCTTTGCAATAAAAGATTTTTTTAAAAAATAAATGAGGACTTTTTCTGCATTAACATATGGATATGCAAATCCCAAGATAGATTTTACGTAAACATAACCCTGAGGTTTTTTGAATTTCTTACTCTCTCAGTTGAGTTTTCATGCAAGGATAAAGAATGTGTCCTTTTTAGTTTGGATTAAGAGAAGATTAGTACCTTTGTTTAATTGAAGTTTATTTCTAAATATTCTTTGATGCAGAAATCATAAAACTCATTTAATATTTTCACTAAACTTCAGAGAGTATGGGTTAATAAAACTAGATCATCTGCATATACTAAATCAGGTACAGGGTGACCACTTAGCTGAGGGGAACAGGATCTACAGTCCTGGCTACAATGAAAACCATTTACGTGGGGCCAAGATGCAGCCCTGCCTAACATCTGTTCTTACCCTGACTGGGTTCAAGAGGGTGGACCTACCTGGTATACGTCTGGATAATATTTTCAGAATATAGATTCCTAATAAGCTCCAGCAATGTGCCAAGCATACCCATGTTAAAAAGTCCCTCCCCCAAAATCTAAGGAGAGATATAGAATCGAATGCACCAGAGAGATCAATAAATGAAGAGTAAAGTACACCACTTGAACCTTTTGTATATTTATTCACTATTAAATCAATTGATGAAAAATGGTGGCACAGAAGAAAAGCAAGATGTTCTCTTGCCATCTGCTTTGTTGACCAATGAATTAGATGTGCCTTATATGGAATAATATTTAAACAAACTGTTGTGTTGTTGATATCCTTGATATTCTTTGCACCCTGTGCTCCCTCACTGGTGATTTCAACTGTATTTCTTTTGATCTCTTCACTCTTGTGTTTAATTCTCCCTCCTCTGACCTGCAAATTAGCCAGGAAAACCTGAGATAAATCTGTTAGAAAGTTAATATTTTCCAAGGTTTTTTGCAAGGTTCTTGCAATAAGATGCATCTGAGATGCAAGAATCACCATCTTCTCAGGTATCTTCTCAATCCTCAAAACTAGGCAGAATTGGCACATCATTTAGTAGAGGGACAAAACTATTGGCAAGTACAGTTCATGGAAGTATATTCCTCCATCTCAGTCTGCTTTGCAGCTGGTACTTCCCCCTCATAAGAAACAGACCTTCCCCGCTATTATTATTAATCTATCCCCAGGGACTATATGAAACCAATTAATAAAATAAAATTAAAATAGAACAATTCCTAATAAAATAAAGGGCTTAAAATTAATAAGGCTTGTAAACTACAGGCTCAATGCCAATAAAGGTGTTTTTTTTTGGGGGGGGGTTGTGCGTGTGTGTGTAAACTACAGGCCGCCCTTGTTAAAATATAGCTCTAATAAATCCCCCCGATTAAAACTTCCATATTAATACCCACTGAGATAATCCCTAATAAGAGTAGAATTTAAAATATATACTATTAAAATATAATAATGGAACAATGATAAAATAATGATAAAATAGCTATACAATTAAAACAAGTTAAAACTGAACAGTTACAGTTCAGAGATAAATAACAAAGCAGCTGTGGTAAAGCTAAATAGCTAGATAGATAAAACAACTAAAATAGAACTGAAAATATTAATGCTTTTGCACCATAGAAGCACAAGCCCAGCACAACCACCCATATAAGGGTGTTTTTAAACAAATAAAATAACAACAACAAACCAAACATGTAAATCAAAATAACACAAAACACAAAAAGGAGAGAAAAGAAGGGAGAAAAAACTCTCTCCCTCCCAACAGTCAACAGCTGGATAACAAATTAATTCTGGCCCTACCTGCAGCTGATGAAGTCTTCTGCAGGAGGGCCGCCTTTGCCTCCTTGTAAGGAGACAAGTCAGGGCTGCAATGTGCAGCCGGGTTCCAGCTGGGGGCGGAGCCGGTGCCTCCTTAAATGGCCAGCTTCACCCCACCCAGATCAGTCTTCGTCTTGTGCTTTGCCCACCCATCCACCCTGTCTGTAGTGCAGGCTTTTGGCTGGTTGCCCTCTTTTAAAGGGGGGCCGGGTAGGAATTTTTTGCCTCTGTTCTGATTGGCTACTGAGAAGGGGTCTTTTTTTCCCTACACTGCACTGCGGTTAGTGGATTGTGGAATTGGCAAGGGTGGTGCCATTTGATAAGTTTGTCAATTTATAACTAGGGCAGAATCATGTATTTGGGGGGAGTTTGTGTGGCTTGGTAAGCACCAATCAGCAACCCTGTGGGGGTATAGGGGTCTGACAGGATCATCCCTGCGGCTGCATGGCCAGGGATGAGAATAGCAGACTGCCTTTGAGGATTGCCAGGACAGATCCTCCTTGCAGGTGCGAGCCACTCACAGTTAGCTCCACCCAGGGGCATGGTGCCTTGCCCATTGTATGGCTAGGATGGGCTGGGTGACCCCAGGCCTTGATCATGCCACAGTTTACTGTTTGCCCTTGCCATTATTATGTAAGTTAAATAATGTTTACATTCCTAACTTATGGTTGTCTGACTCTTTCTTCCATTGGGGGGGAGCAAATGGGAGGAGGAAATCATTCCAGCCGACCAAGGTCAGCCACTTCAAAAGAAAAAAAACAACTCTCCTAGGCTGCAGCAAACTACATAACACACTACAGAATGAGAAAAGAAAAAAAAATCTGAATATAAAAGTAAACGTCCATTAAAGCAAACAAATTCACTCAGAGCAGAGCTCAGCGTCTGCTGATTCTCACTGGAAACCCTCTCTCAGTAGTATTCTGAAAACAAGAAACTCTCCAAGGAAAATTTAGGGTCAAGCAAGTTTTTAAATCTCATTTTAATGCTGCCTCATTGCTATTCTACATATTCTTTGCAAGTATGTTTTGGCTTCTTTTGATGGCTGTTGAAACCTCCTAAAAACTATTCTTGAACTAATATGTAATTCTCATTCTATTAGGGATGGCGAGACTTGACTTTATAACCTCTCAATGTGCAGTAAAACCACTGGAGTAAAACTTAATGGCACTCAGTGCTGGAGATGTATGCTAAGTTTTTCAAGGCTGTTACTTTTTCGATTTTGAAATGCAGCAAATAATTAAACTAATTAAAATTCTACCTTTGTTTCATTTAAAAGATCACTTCTACCTGTTTAAAACTTAGGGTAATAATTGTTAGTTTACAAACCACTACAAGATGAAAAACTGTTTGTCTCTGTTGCAGGAGTCTACAGATTTTGGCTGCCCTTGGTTGCAACGGTCTTGGTACCCACGATCTTGGGTAACCTCTAGTCTTCTGGAATATGCAGACAATCTGAAGGCACAGAAGGACCAAGTTCTCTTGATATGCCTTGCTTTAAAGACTCTTGTTTCTCCCGAATGTCTTGAAAAATAACACCAGCCTTCTGCAAGTCCCAGATGACATATGGTCAGAATGGGTCCACTTTATATGTTCTGGAAAGAGCTCTCAGCCCCACCCACCTCACAGGGTGCTTGTTGTGGGGAGAGGAAGGGAAGGTGATTGTAAGCTGCTCTGAGACTCCTCCAGGTAGTGAAAAGTGGGTTAGAAGAAGAAGAAGAAGAGAAGAGATTGGATTTATACCCCACCCTTCTGTACCTGAAGGAGTCTCAGAGCAGCTTATGAACTCCTTTCCCTTCCCCTCCCAACAACAGACACCCTGTAAGGTAGGTGGGGCTGAGAGAACTCTTTCCTGAACTGCCCTTGAGAGAATAGCTCTGACAGAACTATGGCTTGCACAAGGTCATCCAGCAGCTGCAAGTGGAGGCGTGGGGAATCAAACCCAGTTCTCCCAGATTAGAGTCCACACACTTAACCACTACACCAAACTGGCTCTAAAAACCAACTCCTCCTCCTCCTCCTCCTCCTATTTCTCTACAAGTGTAGAGAACTCAGCAGAAGATGGGGGAGTCTCATACAGTGACCAGGGACAGATTTTTGTTGTCAGCAGTGATCTGGTGACTGCGTTTGTAGAACCGTGCTTTGTTTGTGTACCATTATTCTAGTTTTATTGGTACACCACTATTCTATGAGACTCCAGGCAACAGTATATCTGTGGACTTCTGGACAATGATTGCATTCATTAGTCCAGAGTAATCAGTAATACAAAGCATATTTCCAGTTCCAACTCTAATCTCACATTTCCTAATGAAAACTGCCCTTCACCCATCAACATTAATAGAAGAGTGGGGGGAAAGCCAGCCTGATTACAAGTCCAACAATATCAGTGGTTTAAATGTGGTGGCTAATCAGCATTCCCTTGCTGAGGGAAGAAGATCTCAATCAAGTAGTCTGCTCTAAAGTTACTCCTGACACCTTTAATGCTTCAGCTTGGAAAAGTTCTTCTCAGTGCTATCATGGCCCAGACTTGGTTCTAGTTTATTTTGCTTTTCTCTGAAGCTCTCTGTTCCTTGAGATAGTGGACAGCCAAAAGCTCCTCAGTTAAAATGCCTGGAGGAAGGAAGGTTGCAGTACCAGCACTTATGGGAGGGGAGAGAGCATCAAAGGTGAAGGATCCCTCCTATGATGACCCCCCCCCCAATAAAAACAATCACTCTCAGCTTTTTGGAATAAAATAGTTATAGCTGTAAGAAGCTGTAGAACACCATAGAAGAACCAGAACCTGGCATCGACTGACCCACCTGCCAGTCAATGTATCCCACCCCACTCCACCTGCTGGGACAGGGGAGAACCACAGGATGGCAGGATGGCAGATTCCACAAGGACAACCTGCCCCTGAAGTGTGAGGGTAACCCATTGGCAGCCCCAAACCTGGGCATGCCCTTTGAACACCTTCACCCCAAAGTCCCTGAAGAAGATCTCCACATGCAGGGAAAACAGGCACACAGGCTGGTTTTTCAAAAATGGATCTGGTCCTATGTTGATATCACCACAAGATCCTCCCACCCGACTCCCGCTTATGCTATGTTAGATTGCCCAAGCCAGCAACCCATGTCTCTATGCTGTCACTCTCCAGTAACCTTCTGTTGGCTGCCTGCAGACCCCCATCTGAAGAGGAGTCACTGGTCATTCCCTTGCTGTCTGAATCCCCTCACAAGCAAGCCACCACATCAGTCCTCCTATGATGGGCAGATGTATCCTTAACTGTAGGATGCTGAGAGTAATTAACTGAGACCCCATCATTACTTTCCATCCATATCCTCTCAAGCATAGAGGTGACTTTACAGCACCTTCTTTGAAGTGGGGTGATTAGCTGTGTAGAGTTATCTCCTCTGTCCCTAGACCAGGGAAATACATTTCAATCTACCCTTCCAAATTACATTACATTCTACTATTCATTACATTATATTATAATCTATTATTCCAAATAAGAAATAAAATAAAATAAAATAAAATAAAGAGGACATATGGTTCTTCTGGGGGATTGGTGAGAATACAGATGTAAGAGCTGAATGAGGTTAGCATATGTAGTGAGATAAGAAACCAATATCCCTGTTAAGTCCTGGGGATTCCATTGTTCTGAGTATTGTAATAACTTGCATCACAATTTAAGTCTTTGTGTATTTTATACATGCATAAATAACCCTACACCAAAGGATAAATGGACCCAAATCTGACATCAAGAATCACAAGACTGAGAAACCTGTAGGAGAACACTACAACCTTCCAGGACATTCAGTGGGTAACCTCAAAGTACCTGTTTTATTCCAAAGGAACTTCAGGAACAGACTGGAAAGGGAAATTGCTGAGTTGCAAGTTAAACATGCCAGGCTAATGTCCATGACTTCTAGGTACATCCTAAGTAGCTCTTCTTTTGGCCAATAATATTAACTCCAGTCTCTGCATATTATTAGCTTCAATAATATTAACTTCAAACTCTGAATATTAACTCTTACAATCACTGATTATTAATACAATTCAAATGAGTGCACAATGACAACCTGGAACCTCCATTTAAAATCTTTCCATGTCTCCAGTTTTGTAATTCTGAATTATAATACAATCAAAAACTTCCCTTCCTGCTGCCCTTCCCCAGTGCCATGTAGTCAGTTCTATAGATTTCTTCTGATACATTGCCCAACACCCAAGTATTCCTTTATCTTTTGATGTTATCTTGTCTTTCCTGAAAAGAACCTATTTTATCCTATGGGCCAAAACCGCCAGTAATTAGAGTCTGATCCTGGCTACAAACTGAACTGCAAAAGAGTCCCCCAATACACTGGATCTGTCCTTTTTTCATCTGATTTCTACACAGACTAGGACAGGGATAACTTTGCTCCCCATCTTGATTTAGTGACACTTTGGTTATACAATCATTGGGTGGCACTTTCTGGACCAGAAATAACAAAATAGTTTTATTTATTAATTACTTTTTGAATTAAGTTTCAATATTGTAGATTGCATTGGTTTATACATTTTTTTGTTTCTAGATTATTATCAGTGAAATATCATGTGACTGCCTTTTTGGAGGCCTCATTTATACTTTTATTCTATGCCTAGTGGTTTCACTTTGGAAGTAAGTCAATATGTTTTTAGTAGAATATAGGTATTATTTATTCATTTTAGTATAAGTATTTAATTTCACATTTTTTATTTTTTACAGCAGTTCTTTTCTGGTCCATCTTGTATCCATGTTGCATAATTTTATGATTGTACTGCATTATGATACAAGCCAATTTGTTCCTCATTGTGTTTGACCTCTGAAGAAGGCCTATAAAGGCCGAAACACATCAGGTCAAGTCCATTGCCCTTTGTGTGTAAGATTTTGGTATTTTTACATGAAGTGTGATTGGGCCCTTATATGTTTTTTAATTCTTTGCTAATAAATACATGTATCTTTTTATATTATATAAATTAAGTTTTTATTGTTGGCCCTCTATTCTGTTTGACTTACCTCTTTAGGTTCTGGTTCCCAAGTTTCAGGGTTAAGTTCTCCCCCCCTTTTGTCCCTAGGGATGGGCATGAACCTTGGTTCATGAACCATGACCCAGCAGATTCTGTGATGAATTTAGGGTTGCGGGGAGGTTTGTGCCCATCCCTAGACTCGACATCTCTGTCACAAGGGATTCCACTTCTCTGTTGTATTACATTTCCCCACATGTACACCTTTAGCTTTTTGTTTGTTTTATGTCTTATGACTACAGTCTTTAGCATAAATAGTTTAGCAACAATACTACAATAAAACAATACAACATTAATGATAACAATAAATACAACCATAAGAACTAGAGCACCAAGTTGTCCAGGACTGTCTATTAGATTTGATTACACGAGGCGATGGGGGGGGGAGATGGCAACTGCCAGAGTAGTATTATAATCACTTCCAGCCAAAAGAATCTGTAACTCACAATGGGCTTGGAGAAAAACTAGATCCTTTTAAAAAGGGGAAATAAACATGGTTCTATATCTATGGAATTTTGGACAATCCAACAAACAATGAAGCAAGGTATCTAGAATCTCTGTGTCGCACCTGCAAAGTCTATTAGCTCATAGAATCCTTCCAAAATGGCCATAAAGTTCTAGTGTTGGGATTGAATTAAAATGAGCCAACATAAAAGCTTATGGGTATTTAGGAACCATCAGGTAGTCAAGATACACTGGGCTAGATTTTGGATATGCCAGTCCCAAGTAGAGAGGAGAACAAACTCTATGGGCCCAGATTCTGGTACTGAACTAATCTAAAGCATAAAGGTGTCTCAAAAATAAATTTTCTAATAGAGGTCAGACTGGGGCAGTCAATATAATTAGGGGAAATCCAGAGGCCAACAGGCATATGGGAAAGGAGAGGAATATCATCAGCATATAACAGTACAGGAATTCCGGCGTTCAACTTTACAAACAGGTTGCTTATATATAAATTGAACAATGAAGGAGCCAAAACACATCTCAAATGGACCCCTCTCTGCAGTGGGAAGGATCTAGACAAATGACCAAGATTGCTATAATGAACATGTGGATAAGAAGGCTCATATAATCTTTCAATTAACCACAACAGTCTGTAGTCAATGGAAGTGGTTCTCAACTTGGTCTATAGATGGTTCCTTGGTACAGAGTCAAAATCTACCAGTAGATCAATAAAGGCAACGTATAGGGAACCACTTGAGATCCTATATTTTTCTGCCAAGTGGTAGAGAATTGCACACTGGTCCAGTGAAGGGTGGCCATGCATGAACCCAGCCTGCTCAGGGCCCATAACATGTACTGGCTGAATTCAGTGTTCCTGATGTAGGTATAAAGCATATAATTTCCCAGCATCAACAAAAGGCTAATTGGTTGGTCATTAGTTGGATTAAGTTTGTTCACTTTTTATCAATTGGTACAATAATGGCTTGATGCCAGGATCTGCGCATTATGCCTGAGTTATTAATCAATGTAAAAATAGGTGCCAGAAATTGGGCCTACCATCCAGTATCAGAACAAAGGGCTTCAGATGTGACCAAGTTGGGCCCAGGGGCTTTTCCTGGCTTTAGTTTCTTGATTAAATTCACTATCTCCTCAGGTGAAACTCTAGGCCAAACTGGGATCCTGCAGTTATTTGTTCATTTGTGGACCTTCAAAAAGATTAGCATAATATTCTTCCCAAACAGCTGGAGGAATGCAGAAATCCACTCCCTCCTTCCTCCCATAAGAGTAACTCTTATTCCAGATTGGATTAGCTCTGATTGATTTTTGGTTGTTGCTGCTATATTGTTAATTATGATAAACAGGGCTCTTTTTGTAGCAGGAGCTCCTTTGCATATTAGGTGACACACCCCTAATGTAGCCAATCCTCCAAGAGCTTGCAGGGTTCTTCTTACAGGGGCTACTGTAAACTCTTGGAGGATTGGCTACATTAGGGGTGTGTCACCTAATCTGCAAAGGAGTTCCTGCTACAAAAAGAGCCCTGAGAAATGTGCTAATCTGCTCTTTGATTTGGTATTTTCTAGTGTTTGCTTACGATGTGCCCCCCAAAAAACTTTTGTAACAGTTATTTAATAAAATCCACATACCTTTTAAACATATCAGGTCTCTCTCATATTTTTCTTGCTATATTTTGCTACTCAGTCACCTCATTTTACGTAAAAGATGCCAGTTTTCCACTCCTTGCACAAACACACCAGTTAATCCTCCACTGCAGTCTGAACACTGAACAGTGTGGTAACAGAATGAAACAGAGAAAGATTGCTAACCTAGCATGGGAGTTACAATACTTGAGCATCTGATCTCTTCTCCTCATTGGAAGCTCCAAATGGGTATATGCATACAGAGGATGCTGTCATTTGCATAGTCACACTCTCCCCACATTCATCCACTCCTGGAGGGAGGGAGAGAGAAAGAAGGAACAGCTCCTTTTCAGTTCTCTTTCCCACATACATGAAAAGGTCTTAGCCAGCCTGGGTTCACCAGAACCTACTCATCTAATAGAGAGGTGTTAGTACAGAACTCATGTTTCCACTGCAAAATCAATCCCTGTCTGGCAGGATGAAGTTTTCCCCAGCCCCACTGTTGCCACAAACACTCAAGAAAGGTCAGCCCCTTCTACATTCAGCTGTGACACATACAGCTGTTGAATCAGCTTTTTTTTTTTCCATTCAGGGATAGAGAACAAAATTTTGGCCTGAGGCACTTCATGATCACCACATTGCACATTTCTATTGTAGAAAGTGATGGCACTATTAAACCACCTCTTTAAGCCATTATGGTGCTGTGGTCAGAGTGTCAAACTAGAATATGGAAACAAACTAGGATATGGAAACCCAAGTTCACATACCCACTCTGCTGTGGAAGCTTGCTGGGTGACCTCGAGTCAGTCACATATGCTCAGGTTAACCTACCTCACAGGATTGTTGTGAGGATAAAGTGGAGTGGGGAAGAGTTATGTAAGCCTCTTTGTATCACTATTGAGGAGAAAGGCAAGGCATAAATCAAGTGCAATAAATAAAATAAATTAATTTATATGTCACCTCTGTCTTTAGGCCCCTTCTAACAGTTTCCATTAGCCCAAGTACTTATCTTGGTTTTATATTAGAATTGGATATGTGCCCTTAATTCTCTTGCAGCTACTCAGGTACAGGTTTATTTGGAAATATTTTAGATCATGATAAATGCTGTAAATTTGTTGAAAAATTACTCGTATTATTACAAATGTTGGGGGAAAATATATTCCTGTAATTATTTCAGACATTCCTGTTTTGTATGTTAAGGATTATGTCAGTTGCTGTTAGTTTCAGAAATATCACTAATGATACCATATAACTTGTAAGAAAGTGTTAGGTATCGTGGTGATGAGCAAACTGCTCTTGGGTTGATTCAGAATCACCGTGGTATGTATGAGCTATCTCAATGAGTGCTGAGAAAACTATTTCCCAACATTCTTTAACATATTCTGAAGCTGAGCACATTTGATGATGAGGTCATTCCCGTTGGTCTTGGGTTACTTTCCATTAGAGCCCATTTGCACCTAGCCTTATATAGATTCTGGAGAAAGCAATGGAATCCATCCACTAATCCTCTTCTGAGGAAGAGCAATGCATTGCAGCATTCAGATTCCATTTGCATAGCTGGTTTCAACAATATCCTCCACCATTCTTCTCTGATGGATGATTTTTGGGGTGTCCCCTTCCCTGGCCTCAATATACAATATTGGATCTTTAAGGTCAGTGCTGTGCTGGACAGAAGTATAATTCTGTGCTCCAAATTTCCTCCTTGGTTCAAGTTGTTCAAGAGGGACCGCAGCAAAGCATTTTATTTGACCAAAATCACCTTTCCTAGTCTTAGCATAGCCTTAACTTCTTTGAGGTTTCAAACCAGGCCTTCAACCATTCTAGATGGCCACTATCTACAAATACCAATTGCTGCTCATTTTTGTATTTACGGAGCCTTAATCCCTGAAGACCTTCCACACTACATTCTGTTCTGCCCTTTGTATACAGAACCCAGAAACAAATGCACTGGATAAATTTTAAAAGACCTAACCCTCCCCCGCCACTGAAAAAAATTATCCCTCCTTCATTCCAGTGTGGATTTGTATGTCTCCTATAGTGTAGCACAGTTCACCCTGGAAACTAAGAAAATTCAGGCTCAAGCGGAGCTTAATTGTTGAGATTCCTTCACCAGTATGCAAGCAAGGCACTAATCTGTTTTAATGAACTGTTATGTATTTTTAACATTATAGCTTTATTGTATTCTGTTCCTTGTCCATGTTTTAATGGTATGTTCTGTCTGCTCACTTGTGATGGTCTTTGGCCACATACAATAAACAGACTTGAACTCGAACTCATTCCCTGTTGGAGTTGTTTGGTTTCACCTACCCTGTCATCATTCCACAGCACACACTGTGCAGGAGAGCAACTGGGAAATCATAAAAACATAAGAGAGCCAATCTGGTGCAGTGTTTAAGAGCACGGACTCTAATCTGAAAGAACTGGGTTTGATTCCTCACTGCTCCACATGTAGCTGCTGGTGTGAGATTGGGTCATTCACGAGTTCTTTCAGAGTTGTTCTTTCAACAGCAGTTCTCAAAGAGCTCTCTCAGCCTCACCTACCTCACAGGGTGTCTGTTGTGGTGAGGGGGAAGGGAAAGGAGATTGTAAGCCACTCTGAGACTCCTTCGGGTAGTGAAGGGCAAGGTATAAATCCAATCTCCTCCTCCTCCTCCTCCTCTCCTGGAACAGATTAGAGACTATCTTGTCTGGCATCCTGTTTCACACAGTAACCAACCATTTGCCCTGGAGGGCCAACCAAGTTGGCTTAGAGGATAAAGCCTTTCCCTTATGTTCTCTCTTGGCACTAATATGCAGAGGTTTACTGTCATTGACAGGGAGGTTCCTTTTAGTCACCATGGCTAGTAGCCATCAGTGGACCTATCCTACACAAATCTGTCTGATCCCCTTTTAAAGTTATTTATGTCAGTGGCTATCACTACAGCCACAATGTCACCAATTCAAGCACAAGGCAGGGTTTGACATCTAGGCGGAGGAAAACAACCATATACAAATAGAGAACTGACCTAGATAAACAAAGACTGCTTGATCAGAGGGATTGCTCACATAATTCACAACAACGAAAACCAGTTAAGAGAACATTAAAGAACATCTGTGTAGGTGCCCACAAAGCAGATGGCTCCAGGCCCCTGAGCCACCGACCACTAAGCATGCATGCTCAAAATATCATGTAACATCTGGAAAAGAACATGTGGAGAAATGGCACCTGAGTCATAGCCAAGCATTGTAAACTGGACAAATCAATCCAGTTGATTATACATTTCAGCAACATCACTAGTACTAATACAATGTTCAGATATTTGCGAGTCATGCAATTATTACAGCAGCTTGAAAGACAAGCCAAAAAGAAAAGGGTACACCATTAAAGTACTAATAATCCATATAATTTCCCCATATTTATTAATGTTCCTTGTAAGAGACCTGTAAGAAGACAATTTGTACCTTCTTTCATCCGAATAGTTTTATTAATGGAACAAAGAATAATGAAAAATTTAAAAGATGCACTAAACTCACTGATGAATATGTAGGCAGAAGACGTATCCCTATGAAGACTATTCAAAGCAAATAAAAGACTAATATTCTTGCAGATATTACCATTTCTATTAGACAGCTCAACAATCCATATGAGTACTTAAGGGATTCAAAATAGATCTGAATTTAGTCATGTATTTCATACAAAGATTTGTGGCCAAATTCAGCATAGGACTTTAAGCAAATTACTTCAGTGGAATAAAAGATGAGTTCAGGTACCTTACTTAAGGCCAGGAACTCTGGGTTTAAGGCTAGCACTAACGCTTGCACTATAGTACATGAGCATAACTTTGCTTGGTGAACCTTTCCCTTCTCTCACCAAGTAGGTTATTGATTTAGGATCTATGAGCCAAGCAATCCACATCTGCCAAACACACAGACTTCAGTTATAGCACTAGTACGCAAGCAAATTAATGTATCACTCATAGATCTTTATTTATTTTATTATTTTATTTATTTCATTAGACTTATGGCCTGCTTTCCCCACATTGTAGGCTCAGGGAGGGTAACAATATATATGTATCTGCAATTCATAAAATCATCACCCTTATTTTATTAAAACAGTAGCATTAAAACAGCAGTGGGCCTCAACAGCAGATAATGTGGTCCCAGTCTAGCTTCCAGGATTTGCGGCCACTGCGGGGGAGGCCTAATCAAATGGATGCTCACTGTCTCAACTAAAGGCCTGGTGGAAGAGCTCTGTTTTGCAAGCCCAAAGGAACTGTAATAGGTCCCACAGGGCCCTGATCTCATATGGTAGCTCATTCTACCAGTCAGGAGCCAGGGCTGAAAAAGCCCTGGCCCTTGTTAGCCGAACTGCTTATCTACGCAGTAGGTGGACTAACTTATTTGAGTTGCTGGCCTATGTATACAGAGAAAGCAAACTTCGCACCAAGAACCCGTTTCCCCAAAGAGAACACTTGACAAGGTTTCTTAAGTTAAATCAAGATTCTCTTTACTGAATATCTTTTTAATACACAGGCATACAAAAACAGATTCACTCACACATACACACAAGTTCCTTTAGATACAGTAGAAATGGAAACACAATATTGGGGTTTTAAACTAGAAGTATTTAGGCAGGGGAAAAGCTCATAATACTTATCTGATCCTGTAGATCGACCTTCCACAGTGAAGAATATAAGGATTGTTTCTTAACTAAGGATGTTCTTACTTTCACTACACACAGTTAGAACCAGCCAACATGTGTGAGGGCTCCTTGGTTGCGACTCCAAGGAAGCACAGTAAGCTACCTATAGGTGTAAGGTAGGGGATGGCCAAGGTGAGCGAGACACAAACAAAGGTTGCACCCTGTTTTATCAGCTAGTATTGGGGCTGGCTTTGGGGTGTCTCTGGTCCATCCCATCCCTATACCTATTGGCTATAGTATGTGGGGTACCCTCCTACTAAGGTGGGGCAATATTGAAAGTCTACACCTTTCTACAAGGGAGCATTTGGTCAAGGTGCAAAGATAGCTTGGCATGGAAACCTTAGATGTGCAGATGACTCTGGCTTGGTCCATGTGACAAAACAGGAAACAGTCTTAACACATGCAAATGCCAAGCATCCTGTGGGTTACATGCGAGGTATGGATTCCTCAATGGTGGAAAGGTTGTTGTTTTTACATCCTTCTTGAGAACCATAATGGAGATGCTAATGGAGATGCTTCTTGTTCCCAATGCCTCATGGGTAGAGGCATGCAAGGTGTGCGTGTCTGTGACTTCATTTACATGAAAGTACAGGCTGTGTGGTACCTTCCTAGTGCAGAGAGTCACATCCAACAAAGCATACATTTCTCCCAATGCAAAGACGCTTGCTGGCACCATTTTGGTGTGTGTGCAGGTCAGAAAATAACAAATAAAAGCATTTTCAAAGTTACATCTCCTAACACCTAGTTGAGGCAAGTCGGGATTCCCTTGGGCCAGGGACTACCAGGAGGTGTTAAATGGTAGAACGTAATGTTCTACAGGGCTCATATGGGGAGAGGCAGTCTCAAAGATATTCTGGCCTCTGGCCATATAGGGCTTTAAAGGTAAGCACCAACACCTTGAAACAGATCCAGAATTCAATAGGCAGCTAGTGCAGGTCATACAGCACCAGGTGAATATGTGCCTGCATAGGCAACGACATCAGCACCCATGCCACTGAGTTCTGCAGTAGTTGCAATTTCTGGAGCAGAGTCAAGAGAAGCCCAACATAGAGAGAATTACAATAATCTAATCTGGAAGTGACCGTTGCATGGATCACTGCAGCCAGATTGCAGGGGGTGAGGTATGGGGCCAACTGCCTGACTCACCTCAAATAAAAAAAGGCCAACTGGGCCTCCATGGTCAATGAGGCCTTCAGAAACACCCCTAGGCTCTTTACCTTTAGTGTCAGCACCAACAGAGCCCTGTCAAAAGTTGGTAGCCTAATAGATTAGGGATGGGCACAAACTGAGAAAATGCGGCTCAGTTCATGGTTCATGGTGTACCCACAGACCGAACCATGGACCATCATGAACAAAAACCCATTTGTACAAGCTGATCCAGTTCAGGAAGTTCATTATGCAGTAGAATGCCCTCTCAGCAAACTCACAGCACATCTTTAGCTGACTCTCCTCTACCTGCCCTTCAAGTTTGGTGAGGATTGAATTTATGGGGCCTGATTTACACGCACACACACACCCCAAGAAGGTGCTCCCAGGAAAGTGCTTTCTGGGGAAATGAGGTACAGTTTCAGTAGGTTAAGGAGTGTACTGAACCCCCCCAGCATGCTAGAGACATCAAACTAGCAGCTGATTCTCCTCTACCTGCCCTGCAAGTTTGTTGAGGATTGGATTTATGGGGTCTGAATTACCCTCCCCCCAAAGGTGCTTTTTAGTGGTGGGGAAAAACAAAACAAAACAAAAACAAGGGCAGAAGTCCAGCAGGCCAGAAACAGAATCAAAATTTCTGAGAATCTCTCCAGTAGAAACTGAAGGTGGGGGGCATTTTTGCACTTTTTTTTTGCTTTTCTGTTATGGAAGTCATTGTACAAATTAAATACGTTGCCATTGATTGGACTGGTTTTGCTCGTAGGAATCATTCCTTATGACAAAAGCAGTCGTTTTGGATTGGTGTAGCATTTCCTCTAACATCAATGAAGTTATTCATGGAGAAGGATTGGTATGTTTCTTAATGGCACTGATACCTGTTCACCATAGATTCCACAGTTCCTCATTATTTATGGACAACTTTTGCTCTATATCAACAGAATTTCTTTTAAAAAATAAAAGCAATGAGTTGATCCTTCTACACAATCGAAGCAAAAAGTTCCTATACATTTCCTCAGACGGCAAGTTCCTTCATGCTTGGCTGCCAAGACAGTTGAGTCCTTGCTGTCTGAATGAAGTCAGAAAGACTGTACAAGACTCCTGGAAAGTAAGAATGGCAATTGGCTCTGTTCTTCCCACCTCACACATGAACACTCTTTTGGGCTTCCAAAGTTTCTTTTTGTGGAATTCGAATGCTCTGCTGAGTATTGGTGAAATAAACTTCTTAACACTTTCCCCCCTCAAATATGCTGCTCGGAGGGCAGTAACTTCTGAGAGAACATATTCCATTTAAAGGCTGTTAATTGCTTACTTTTTCACGCTATAAGATATATGCTTCAAAGCTATATGTTATCCCAGTATGTGGGTTAATTAGGTTCTTTTAAGGTGTTTCCTTTCCATCTCTACAAGTTACTTTGCTGCTTTTAGATGCTGCCTGCTTTACTATGTGTTAATTACAACTGGGATTCAGCTCACAACTTGCTAGATTGTCAGTCAGTTTATCAAACAGGCTCTCCTAATTTACCTTCCACTTCCCTTCCCTTCCCCTCTCCTCTTATTCCTATTCTTAACTGAAAGCAAATCCAATGTTTTATGAGCAAGTGGTGACCTCTTTAAAGAACAAGCTAATGAATGAAAGTACTCTCGGTGACAAAAAAAGCTATCCCACTCCAAAAATAAGGGGGGAAATACAGATTATGTTTCAAATATATTGATTAAACACAGGTAGATGACCATTCAGCAAACAAAAAGGAAGTTACCCAAGAGCCACAATGGCCCTCAGACAAAGGTTCCGTTTGCCCTGCCTCACATTGTCCATTCCTAATCCAAACATTATATGAAAACAAATCAAACGATTTACCCAGTTCCTTGGGCCTACAGGGTACCCAGTGCTTCTGAAATTTTCTTCCACTAGATTCCTCCCTTCGGCAGCCCAACAAACAGATTTCGAAATGTTGTGTCTCACTTGACACTTCTCTAGAAGGTAAGAAATTCCAAAAAGAGGCATTCATGGCCATTAGGACCATGGACTGATTTGCCCCAGTCCAGCTTCAAAGGAAGCTCGAGGCTGGATTGGCTGGCTAGGATGCAGCCATCCAATGGGAAGGCAAACAGGATGATTAATTATTCCTCCTTCAACTCATGCTTCACCTTTTGCTGCTTGCCGCCGACCAGCCCACACATCCTTGATATCATGAGACTAGCCAGTTGCCATTTGAAGCCAAGCAGGAACTTGGGGGTGGGGCTTCTCCCTGACCAACTTCAGTGCTGACCAACCTTCCTGAACCTGGTAGTGACATAACAGTGCCGCAGGGTCAGGGGCTGAGGCTGGGCACCTCTCAGTACTCTGTGTGCAGGTGAGGATAAACAAGGCCAGCGGTAGCTGTTGGCCAAGTCTGGAGCCAGGGTGGATTTGCCAGAACAAAGGCAGCCATGGACAGGCCATCTAGTGCAGCCCACCCTCAATTAAATATTATGAAAATTAATTGATGGCATAGACCAGCAGATTTCAATATATGTAAATAAACTAGTTAAACACAGTGTTGTCTCAAGTCTTCATTTGGGTACTGGGGCAACTGCCTTTTATAGGACAGGTTCCTTGTGCAAAGGAAGTAGTTGATTTCCTAATCCTGCTATTCTTCCTCCATGGAACTCCAAGCAGTTTACATTCCTAAGGTTGCACTATCCTGTGTACTGAGGCCAGTCCAGAGCCCAAGTATTAGAAACTATGCATGTCTGTAACATATACTGCACTTACATTCTTTAAAGATGCAAGATTAGGGTTCCGGCTTGCCTTGAACCTCTATCCTCTTATCAGGATGTCCTTCTCCTGATCTTTAGTGTGTGGGATCCCACTGAGGAAAAACCACTCTGCACATGTTTAGAAGTAATTTTCTCTATACTTCCTTGATATTTTGACTTTGAAATGTCATTATTAAGCACTGGTAAGACCAAATTTAAAGTGTGCGTGTATGTGTACCTCTCTCTGTGTGCACATGCACTTCCTTCAGTTCCCACCTAGGACATTCAAAGGCTGTTAAACAAGCGCCCCATCCCAGCTACAGAAGTGACGGCTGGATACTATACCTCACAATACCATTATTAACCTTGTATGACATTGGCCACTGAGAAATAATTGTGTCTGCATCTTTCTGCTAGAAAAGTAAGTGCTAGGAAGACAGTTTTGAACTTATTTTCTTTTCTAAGGAAATGATGAGGTAAAGAACAGCCAAAATGAAAAAGGGAGCATTAACAAAGTGACCTCATTTGTCCTAGAAAGTATTTACCCTTTGATGCATGTAATTCCCTTCTTCCTCCATAAGTGGACATATTTTATCTTCTATTTCCTGGTTATGAAGGTATCATTGGGGTGTGCAATGGGCACAGCATTGATAAGTGATACATCTTCGATGAATTAAACAAGCCAAAGTAAGGATAGGGTGCCAGAAGAGACACAACCCTGACAGAGACATTATGTCCTGTAATTTAAAAATGATTTTTTTTTTTCAGGAGCTATTGAATTTCTTATGCTTATAATAAGGCCTGCCTGAAATAAGACCGCTTATAGTGTGAAGAATGAGTTAACTGAGACTCTCAGGGATAATGGTTATATGGCTGAGAATTAAACTTGTAGGTAGGAGGTCAAAGTAAAGAGCATGTAATGGCCAACCTGATATTACGGTCAAAGAAAAGATCCCCCTCCCCTGGAAAAGTTCAACTATCATTTTGAAGAACATTCCTCCATGTTTTCCAAAGTGAACTCAAGTGCTATCTTTTAAAAATTTTGGGTGGAATCTGCCTCCTCAGTTTGTCCTCGAGGACGGGATTGGAAGCCCAGCCAGCCATTAGCATATAGTAGAACTGCAATAAATAACATATCCTGCTGAATTTGCTCCTTTTAAGTGGGGTAAATCATGTGATGAATAAATGGTGGTGCAGAGAGGGAACTCTTTGAAATGAAGGCAAAAATATAACACACTACTAATGATGAATTGCCTCCAGTTTTCTCGATGCCAATGAGCTACATCTTATATATCAAAGCTGCTTATGCACTTAATGTGGAAAATGCCTGTTGTAAGAATTGCCTTGAATGTATAGGACGTTCCCCCCCTGCAGAATTTACCACGGATTAAAACAATTGTGCTGGTTTGCCCTTTCAGGGAAGGAATGAAATGGAGTTAATTGAATAAGAGGATGACCAAATGTGTGTGTGGGGGGAGGCAATCAGATACCCTGCTGCTATTATACTTTGCATTTGTGTTTTCTCCCTGGACAGCAGCTTCATTAACTTTGCAGTGGCTTTTCAGCCCGTTTTATCTTTGATTAATTGCAAACCCCAGCACCGGTTTATTATTCTGATTATTGTGCAATATTTTCCAAAATGCATTTGCTTACATACTCCTAGGGACAGACAGTCTTCCTGACATGCTTGTGTCTCACCCTTAAGCTCTTAAGGAATGGCCTCAGGAATTACTATGGCTAAAATTCTTGTTTGCATTTTGGCAGCTAATCAGCATTCTGTTTATGATGAGCACTACATCTCTGCCCCCTTTACTTTACAGACAGTGTTCCCTCTAAGCTGAGTTAGTGTGAGCTAGCTCACAGTTTTTTAGCCTCTGGCTCACACGTTTTTGTCTTAGCTCAGGAAGGACGGCTTCAAAGCAAACTAATTTATGCAGTCACCAAATCACTCCCTCACAACTTTAATGCCAGTAGCTCACCAAATTTTTGCTCATGAGACTTCACAGCTTAGAGGGAGCATTGTTTACAGACCTCTAAAACAGAATATTGCCAGAGGTCACCAGCCTATGTCTTCTGAGGCTGGTAAGTAACTCGGCTGATGTCTCATTTGAAGTGCCATACAACATAGATATGAAGAGCATGCAGTTGCATACAACAGAGATGCGAGGATCTAAATAGCTTCAGTGGGACTTGCATCTGAACCCAGAGTCTTTGCCAGTGAGTCAGTAGTCCTGTGCAGATGACAGCATTCTCTCTAAGCTGAATTAGTGTGAGCTAGCTCACAGTTTTTTAGCCTCCAGCTCACACATTTTTGTCTTAGCTCAGGAAGGCTGGCTCCAGAGCAAACTAATTTATGCAGTAGCCAAATCACTCACTCACAACTTTATTTCCAGTAGCCCACAAAGTAGAATCTTTGTTCACAAGACTCCACAGCTTAGGGGGAACATTGCAGATGACCCATTGGTGCATTGATTCACCCTGTGGGGAAGGACAGCAGGCATAGGTGCGCTGGCCCATCCCCCTGCCTCTGCCTCTCTGTTGTTGGTGAGACATCTGCATGAACATTTGGGGAAAGTGCCTGCATGCACACCCTCTCCCTGTTCAGAAAGCAGCATAGCTGATTTTGGGGAGGGGGTGTACACTCAGCCACATCCTCTGTGCATTCATACCATGCAGATGACTTGGTGAAAACACAGAGATGGGGATGGGGCAGCATGCTCATGCCTGCTCTTCCTCCCTGAATGGTGAGTCAATACTGGTATGTGCTGAGAAAAAAATTGTGGCATCACTAATTTATCATATGCAAGGTTTATTTGGCTACCATACGCAATGCTCTGTTGCAATATTGCCTCATTTTGCTTTCCCTCGCCGTTTCATCTTTCAGTTCTGTCCCTTGATAGGGAAATAAAGGTTTTTAAGTGTTTTTCCCCCTCTCTCTGTCTTCTCTTCTATTATTAAAGCTCCCTGCTCACATCTTTCAAATACGTGTAGAATACCTTTATATGTGTGTAAAATATGTGATTCCTCCAAAAGGAATCAAGGCACATGGTTTTTACATCTCATTAGCTTCTGTAGTCAAAGTGTGTACATTTTATTCTAATCCTTGTTCTTATTGACATTATTAAGAGAAATGTCCCTTGAGCTTTATTGTGGAAATTGTTCAGTACAAGTTTGTAAAGACCTTTGAAAATCTGACAATGGATTTCAACTGCAACCGATCAGTATCCTGAAATAAGATTTGTGTGACAGCAGCTCAATTAATCAATAACAAGCAGCAATGCCTCAATTTTTAAAAAAGAACATATCACAAACTTGTGCTGCCAGCAGTGTCCGCATTCTGTCACATCAGACATCCCATGCCATTGCATTCTCGACTTGTTCACAATTCAAAATGAATTGATGCCTTCACATTTAGTTGACAGCATTCCATCAGCCAATACTGGCACATGCATACAATTAGGAATGGGCATGAACTGGCTCACGAAACTTTGCTTGTGAAGAATTTTGGCCAGTTTGTGGTTCATGAACTGCAGCTCAGCCACAAACTTACACAAACTTCCACAAACTTTTAAGGGAGTTCAGGGAGGTTTGTGAGGAGCAAAAAGCAGGGGTGGTGGTGGAAGCTGCCAAAAGGTCGGAAACAGCTGTGCTGCAGGGGCAGCCTGCTCCCATAGCTTAGCTGTTTCTGGCTCAAAAGAGCTGAACCTGCTCCCACAGCTCAGCTGTTAAAAGGGGCTTTCTTGGGCGGGTAGCCCCAGGGCTGGACATCCAAGAAAGACCCTTTAAGCATTTTAGTTGTACCCTGACCTGGATAGCCCAGGCAAGCTGAATCTCATCAGATCTTGGAAGCTAAGCCGGGTTGACTCTGGCAAGTACTTGGATGGGATACCTCCTTGGAATAACAGCAGTCCAGAGGTGGGGGCAAGCTTTATTCAGCCACCTCTCTGAATATCCTTCAGGCCCCCAGAAGGGGTCAGTCACTAGTCACCAGAGGTTGCCATGACTTCTAGGTGCACACAGTGAGTCACCCGAGGTCGCCATGACTTCCAGGTGCACAAACACTCATGTACACATGCATGCATATGAAAAATGCAAAACAAAAAACAAAAAACCTGACCCCCCAAAAAAAACAATTGAGCCACTGGAGCAGTTTGCTCCACGCAGCTCAGCTGTTTAAAGGGGGAGTCTTTGGCAGCCAGCTCCTGGGGCTAGCTGCCCAAGAAAGTCCCTTTTAACCGTGTAGTTTGCTCTACATGGCTCAACAATTTAAAGAGGCATCCCTGGGCAGCAAATTATGAATCAGCCATAAGTCATCACGGACAAAGTGTCTTGACTTGGTTCGTGCCCATCTCTAACTGTATGCATGTGCCAATAGTGGCTGATGGAATGCTGCCAACTAAATGTGAAGGCATTGATTCATTTTGAATTGTGAACAAATCGAGAATGTAATGGCATGGGGTGTCTGACATGACAGTTTGCTCTGTGTGGCTCAGCTGTTTACTTTCTTGGGCAGCCCACTGGTTTTTAGTCCCCACTTTAGTTTACTTTAAGGAGTCTCTGAATGGCTTACAATCACATTCCCTTCTTCTCCCCACAACAGGCACCTTGCCAGGTAGGTGAAGCTGAGAGAGTTCTGAGAGAACTGCAACTAACCCAAGGTCACCTGCAGGTGTCATGTGGAGGAATGCACAATAAAACTCTGTTCTCCAGATTCAAGTCTGCCACTCTTTAACAGTAGACCATGCTGGCTCGCTTGGTTTACACTCCCCACCCCCAGGGCCATCATGGGCAGGTCATGTATCATTTAAAATAAGCTTAATTTCACAGGTATGTGCTGTAGTTGGTGACATTAATCACCAGTTGGTGATGCAGTTGGTGACATTTATCAGTTGGCAGCATGTCAGGTTGGTGCATGCTTAGATCTTACATGATAGACCTAGAATGTCCAAGTGGCAGTGAGAAAATTGAGAAAGCATTTGAGAGCTAATTTAGCAATGAGATAACTATGCATAACCTGGGGACTCCAGCAAGCAAAATGAGCAAGGTTGGAATACTAGGGAGGCAAGCCGCTCAGTTTTCCCATCCCTACAAGGAAACCATACTTTTGTATGTTATTTTTTTCTCCCAAGTGATGGGTTGGGTGGGAAGTGGACAGGGAGTGGAAGACATACTACCCTCGAAATAGTTATTTATTATTACTTGGTGGTAGAAAGTGCCTTCATATTGCTGTAGACTTATGGTGACCCTGTAGGGTTTTCAAGGCAAGATACATTCATAGGTGGTTTGCCATTGCCTGCCTCTGAGTTGTGACTTTAGATGTCCTTGGTGGTCTCCCATACAAATACTAATGAGGACTGACCCTGCTTGGATTCTGAGATTCCTAGCCTAGACATTCAGGTCATGGCAGTTATTACTTAGGACATTTTTATGTTGCTTTTCTTCCTAAAGGAACCAAACCTGATTACAAAAATTTCCAGAATACAAACAACCATTATCAAAGATACTACTCATATTTTGGGATAATGTTGTGGTTTAAGCAGAAAGGCAGCATACATCACGTACCATTTGTGGACTGGGTGGGATTCATTCTCCCATTTTGTCTACTCAATAAGTATCCATATCACTCAGATATCATTTTCCGGTCCAGAAAACAGTGTGTGCCATATATGTTGTAATGGATTGGCTTATAGAAAATTTGACCAAAATCCCAGCTAAACTGTTTAATGGATGGTCTTGGGCCTTATCTAGACAAGAAGCAAAGTATCTGTGATCCGGTTGCTTATGTCTTTAAGTTTATATAAAAGTAATGGGGGGAAGGGTTATGATGTCTTTGTTTTTCTTTTCCAAAGATAAGAATGGCTCAGAAGAACCCACTTCTACCCAGGAAATGGTTCAGGAAGGGAAAGGCTAATAAAGAATGCTGGGAGATCCCATCATGGCCACATTAAGAAAATAAGTTTGGGCAGCTTCAGATATTAAAAAATAAAAATAAGCGCCACCATTTATTCCTACATTTGGTTGGTAATGCTTCTTTGTAAGGTATAGAGTGAAAGATGGATATTAAAGCTGCCCATGTGAACATGTGCCCTTTTCTTTTTGGAGTTATAAAGGTTATCAGCCACAATTACCCAGGTTGTCTCTGAAATTAAGCATGAGAACAGAAAGATGTTTTTATTGGAGCACATCCAACCATCAGCAGATTTTGCAGTCTGGGACTTGCCCACTTCCCCCTCTCCTGAAATCCACTTAGCCCATCAAAATTTTGTTCCTGGGCCTACCGACCCTGAAACAGCTTCAAGGGGCAAAGTGCAGGTCACTTGTGACAAAATGGAAATCAGCAGAAATCGCTACCCCTGTTCCAAAGACTTAAGTGCCATTAAGTGTGGTTAGATACATGCCATATCATTACTACTAGCAGCAATTCTCCTTATTTACATCAAGGAGACTAAATGGGTTGCTACTGGATGAAGATCTCACCATCTATTTATCTCCTAATTCTTCAGTTCTGCACACAGTTACATGGACGTAATGTAGATAAGTGTAGTGAAAGAGCTACAATATCACATCCAATTGCCCATACTTTAGATTCTCTAGCTGTCCATGGATCCCAAACATGCATAAAAGTGCACTGGCTTGCAGAGTTTGTGGCATGCTTGTTGGTTTTATCAAGCAAATTGGAGGCACTTGGAACAAATTCTTTTTTGTGCTCAATGCAAGGAATATGGCTTGGACTCTTATTCAATGTAAAAGGAATTTAATTTTTCTCCCCATATTAAAATAGAACATCAAAGTGCATAATTTTGGCAACAAAAGATTATATATGTTGAAAGTATCTTGGATTATAATTAAGTTGAAGAACACTGAAAAATGCTGTCCACTGTTATTTGGAATGCTGTTAATTATAATGCAACTTATGTGTGAAACAGTTATTGGTGTAAAAGCTCAGCCCAATTGTTATTCAGCACATTGATCAAGCATTAGAGAGAGAAAAATTGCCAAGCAAACCATATTGAACATCTGTCTCAGAAATGTTTAAATCAATAGCAAAAGCAAAGTTTATTTGACTTGTAGTTACAATCTAATTCCATTCACACATTTTCCACAGGCTAAGTAATTACAATTAACCACTGATTAATGTTTTAACTGGTAACAAATTAAGACATTCTTCAATTTTCTGTGAGAGTAAAATGTAGTATCATTTAACAAAACGTTTGTTTCTGTGTGTCTGACAGAAGCACACAAACCCATCATTCTAGGAGGTGTTGGAAGACATGTTTAAAGACAGTTAATGGATGATTGCCATGACCTCTTTCTGGGTTTCCATGAGCCTCGTTTGAAGTATTTATTTGTTTCACATTCAAAGCTTGTTGGTTTTATCAAGCAAGTTGGAGGCACTTGGAACAATTTTTTTTTGTGCTCGATGCAGAGGAGCAAAGGGAATTGTTACATTGTTGTCTAGGAGGAACCAGGGCAGAGGACATCTGAAGGAACCCCTTTCATAAAATGCCTGGAGGTCTCCTTTGTGTATGACGAACTTAAAAGTTAAGCTTAAAGCTACCGATATCTCAGTAGAGAGAGTAAAACGTGCAAAATATACCTCTGTATACTTCCTGAGCAGGAAGTGTTCAGATACTGATAATACACACTGGAAGAGAAACCCTAAATAATTGTTTGAAGAACCTCAAGATATATTTTTCTTATAGGGCACCTTTTCTTTACTTGCTCATCTAGGAGAGGACCTAGTTCAAACATCAATCTATTTAGGACAATCTTAGGAACATAATTGAAATAGAGTTTTTCTTTCTTGTATTGTATATTGTCTTAAACTGTTATGCCATAAAATGGAATCCCAAAGACCAAATGATTTATGCCAAGGTATTAATGTGGATCCTTGATCACTGACTTGGTGGAGAAATATGATGCTGAAATTATACAGAAGAGTTTGCAGGCTATTGAGGGTTTGGATCAGTGCAAGGTAAGGGAAATGTCCTATAGAGCGGAAAGTGAAACCTATGAGGCTGTGATCGAGCTGCATATCCCAACAAGTATGATACAGATACCTTCTAGCCTCCAAACAGAGTATGGGCAAGGGAAACTTGTGAAGTGTATAGTTTCATCCCCTCTCAGAATTTTTAGAAAAGGAAGAGAAAATTATGGCTGATGTGGAGGGACTGCTACTACTCCAGCCAGATGGTGCACCAGAAGCAACTGGTGCCCACTTTGAAATAAGTTATGGGGAAAATGCTAGAAAAGGTATTGCAGCCCTGTTCTGAGACACCACCATATCAGAAGTTGTGACTCTTCTCTGGTGCTGTGCCCCCTGGACCAGGAGAGGAAGAGTATAACACTTGGGTTCAGCATGTTAAAGTGATTATACAAGACTGGCTAGTACCAGATGCTGAAAAAAGGAGATGACTAGCTGAGAGTTTGAGGGACATTATCCACAGCCTAATAATAAACAATCTTCGAGTCAGTATACAAGAATGCTTAAACATTTTGGAACACATCTTCGGGAGACTGGAGGGTGCAGAGGACTTACTGTGGAGATTTAAGACCACTATGTAAAAAGAAGGAGAGAAGCTATTTACATATTTGCAACAGCTGGAGAAAACATTGGAGCAAGTAGTGCAAAAAGGTGGTATGAACCTTGAACAAATAAATTGTGAGAAAGTTGCTCAGCTCTTCAAGGGGAGATTGATGGAGAAGCACTGAAAGTAATGTTCTCTGAAGGGCAAGGCTTGTTTTACAAGCTTTGGATCCAAAAAAAGGGGGGGGGCAGAAAAGACAGAGCTGAAATTGCTAGCTGGGAAGAGTTGAACAATCCTCCCTGGGAGAGCTGCAGTAGCTGGGAAGAGCTGATGAGCAAGAATTACTGACAGCTGAACACTTCATCAACTGCACTGAAATCAGCACAGGAGTACAGAGTTGCCCCACTTTGTCTTGCCAGGAGGAGAGGGGAATTGCTCCTAAGGCAATGAGCAAGCTTGAACACTCATCCAGCACCTTCAGAAAAAGAGTTCCTGCTGTTGCAAGATGGCCTTCTTGACATCAGGGACTCTGCTCCAGGCTTAACCACAGAGAGAGTCTGTGCCTTTTACCAAGTGGATTATGAGTAGGACTCTGCTCTGGAACAATGATTAGTGAACCAGTATTGATATCTTTGGTTATGGTTTCCACAGGAGCTTTCTGTTGTATTTAAATAAATTGGCTTTACATCCCTTGGGACTCAAGAGGTTACATAATGACCATTATATTAGAACCAAGTTTTGATTACTATGAGTTACAAACACTATGTCCTTTTTCACATACTTAGCTTGTTCATGATTTTCTTGGTAGTCAATCCACAAACTTTCAAATTAGATTGGGCAGGGTTCTTCCACACATCGAGCCTCACTGTGCATTTCCACGGTTGTGGAGTCAGTTTATTTTCTTCCACAACATAGCTTAAATAATGAGAATTTACAAGGGAGGCTGCTGTTGTCATTTTCAGTGGAGTCACAGCACTCCTGTTATTTTTGAAAAAAAAGTCCCCAAAATAGTGATATAACACTGTAGTGTTGTAATGATAATATAAGCAGGTTCTCTTTGCAACAATAATGGCTGAAAGGTTAAGAAAACGCATTCCAGAATTAATTCATGGAGACCAAGTGGTATTTGTTCCAAGGAGATATATGATAGACTAGGAGTAAAGCCTGTTGTGGGAAGAAATACAACAAGGTCTAGAAGGAAGCTCCAGGTGAGTGCCCTGGCTGTGGCTGGTGGGGTGGCAGAGGGAAGGGGAACATACAGGGAGGCGAGCCATGTTTATTTCCTTCTGCTTAGCTATAAGGCAGGGCTGTCTCAAGTCATTTTGCTGCCCCAAGTGGGTAGTATGGGAGGACAGCCTCATGGTAACAGGTATGGATCCCTCCACCCCTGACTTACGTTAATTTGGAGCTATGCAGTGGCAGCTAAGGTAGAAAAGCACCCCCTCCTATGCCATGTCTTCTGGGTTCCAAGAGTCTGGAAAACAGTTCCATAGCCAGTTATAGGATTGCCAACTCTGGGTTGGGAAATACCTGTAGATTTGAGGGATACAGCCTGGAGAGGGCAGGGTTTGGGGTGGGGAGGGATCTCAGCAGGGTATAATGCCATCGAGTCCACTGGCCCAAGCAGCCATTGTCTCCGAACTGATCTTGGTCAGTTAAGGACTGAGCTCCCATGAGCCATATGCGGATGATTGTGCTGCAGTGCCAGAATGTAAGAGTATAACCCCCCCTCCTATGCTTGCAAGCAAACACATTCTAGGTCTAGTTTATGTGCAGCAGAAAATTCCTTGAAGAAGTCTATGCTCATTGCTGCTCATGCCTTTATCTCAGGTCCTCACATGCAAACAGTACTTATACTTTTGGAATTGCTGTTATGATGATCACAATAATGATTAATGCTATCAACCAATACATAATAGGAACCAGAATCTACACAGCATATCTGTGTTACAAAGGCCTGACATAAAAGAATTATCTTCAAGGCTTTCTGGCAGATCTGTTTAGTGGAGGAATTACGTACAGCAAAAACTACCACTTGGAAGGTCCTGTCTCTAATAGTTTTTAGTAATAACAGTGTGAGAGGGGCTTTAAATGCATTACTCAGGTTGCTACTTAGATCGTGTAGAGTAAAAAAGTTAATACCATTGAATTAGTCCAGAAATTAAATGCTAATCAGTGTTTTAATTGCAGCTGGCTGTGGATTATACCTAGGCTTCTGCATTTTGAACCAGCTGAATTTTCTGAACAATCTTCAAGGGCAATCCCCAACACAGTGCACTACATGAATTAAATCACATGTTCACTGAGGCACACAAATTAAATTACATGTTCTTCCAGTGGTCCCTTTCAAACTTCCTTCTACATCTCCTTCAATCAGAAGAGCTCTATGACATGCTGGAGAGGCATTTGATTGAGGGAAACTTGTGGACTAAAAGGGCAAGAAGTGAAGTAGTTGTACTTGTCTCAGAGTAAGGAAAAGTGTATGTTATTGAATAACTGCAGAAGCAGCATAAAGCATGGTGATACCTAGAGGGGACTTTTTAGCTTGCCAGTAACTTCTCCCTGTGGACACTGCTTCCTCTGCAAACACTACATAGACCAGGGAAAACTGAACAGTACTCTGTAATCAGAAGTCTAATTAAAAGGCATGGCCTGAACTAGCCAATAGTCTTCAGTGTGAGAGATATACTCCCTCCAAGAAAAAGATGCTCTACTAGATGGGTCAGCTCCTTTACTTTCTAACCATACTACCGTGGTAATGAAATTCCCCCTGCAGAAAAGCTTTGGCCTTGTGAAGGAGGAAGAGTGAGCTGAATGACCTTTGCAACACTCTAATGATCAGAGCGCTAAATTATTTACCAAGAAACCCCGTTTTGTAGCTTCAATTAGAGTTGGTATCAGGAACTCATGCAAATTGTTTACATTACTTGCTTCATTGTCATCTAAAATTCTACCTTAGTAAGGGCCCAAATCATCTGTCACTGACCTGTACAATAATGAAGCTGACTAGAGTTTTGCCTGAATAATGGCAGCATAGTTTTGTTGTTGTTCAGTCGCACAGTTGAGTCCAACTCTTCGCAACCCCATGGACCAGATCACACCAGGCCTTCCTATCTTCTGCCATCCTCTGAAGTTTGCTCAATTTCATTTTAGTTGCATCAGTGACACTGTCTGACCACCTCATCCTTGCTGTCCCCCAATTACATAAAATTACATAAAAGTGCTGTTTAGGAGGACTGCCACATCTGCCAACTCCTCCAGTTTACTTCAGTTTGCCAAAGGAATTAATCATGCAAATATAAGAGCTGAGCTTAGATGAAATATCTACTGGATCATTTGGATCTACTTAAACATTTGGATCAAATGTTGGTATGGAAAGGAAAGAAAGAAAAGGAAACAGCATGTGCAAAAGTAAAATGGATTTCTCCACCTTTAAGACCATCATAAGACCAGAAGATACTTGAAGGCCATGTAATTCAAACCCTGCTGTAAATAGGATCCATACCTAAGAAAGCATTAATTACAAGTTAATACATACTATAACCTTCAAAATCATATCACTCATAGGCAGATAACTGCAACTTTGTATGGGCTACATGAAATATATTATATTTTTGTGGCACTTATTTCCTGCTCATGTGTTTTGCTTTCTTAATTGCTTCCTACTTGCTTTATCCTGTGCAGCGGTATTACTGAACAACATATACTTATGCACTGATAAGTCATAAGAAAACATGGCATTCTTTTTGCTGATTCTAGGGAGATAACATGTTCCTGGATCGAGGCAAGCAAATAGTGGTTTTGCCCTGGACATGTGTGGGAATGCATGCTACTTACCTTTAAGTGGCCGTGTCAGCAGGCAGAGGTGGTCCCCACGGAGTCTGGCAGCTGCCAGTGCATCCTTGAGAGAGGCTGGGGTTTGAGTTCCAGGGAGGCACAGCCTCCATGGCAGTGCAGCATTGGCAACATTGACAGCTGTCTCCTGGGGTCTGTCGGCCACTGGTGTAAGCTCGGGGCAGGCAGGGGCCTGGGTATGAGAGACCCAGCCTCTGCAGCTGTTCAGCAGGGGCCGCAGCAGTGGCGAAGGTGGCTGTGGTCTCTTTGTGAGGTCAGCAGCTGCTGGTTTTTGGCCAGGGACACTCAGGGCCTGGAGATCCACTGGTGGGATGGCACGTGAGGGTAGGCAGCCCCAGTGGTGTATCCAGAGAGGGTTCAGTGGGGCAGCAGCATTCAAGGGACCAGGCATCCTTTACTGCTCTGGGGGGGGGTTCCTTTGGGGAGGCAGAGGGCTAGGTTAGGCCCTGGGGGGGCAGTGTTGTGGTGAGCAACTGGTGGTAGGCCTGACTCTGTGAGAAGGGGCCCATAGGTGGGCCTGGCCTGCTGTGGCTGGGGGCACATTAGCCAGCAGACTCATCCACATGGGGCTGAGGAAAGGGGTCCCTCAAAGGGCAAGCAGCATTAACTGAGTGTTCCCCCAGAGTGGGTCCCCTTTCATTGGGTTACAAGGAGGATGCCCTGAGTATGCAGGCCATCCTGAACCCATTGGCAGTGCTTGAGCAGAGGGTGTGTGGATCCCTGGCACCTGCCAAAGTGGCTTGTGGGGAAAGGTAAAACAGGCAGGCCACCAATAGGAGGTTTCAAGCAGAAGTGCTAGTATGCTTGTCTGGTTGGAGGGCAGGTGTGGTGAGTCATCGGGTACCAGTGGGACAACTGCATATGCCACATACTGAGAGGAAGGGCCAGGCATGAATGAAGCGATGCGGGGGCAGCAGCCTGAGGTGACTCAGGTGGCTCTGGAGAAGATTTCTGCAGTGGATGAGGGTAAGCATGACTATCAGCACTTTGGTGGGCCTGTATGGCCTTGGGGACCCTGGGGACAGCCAGGTGCCTCTGGATTCCCAGCCACCTCACAGGCACAAGACACACCCCAGGTGCCCGTGACAGGGCAACACAGTGGTTGGGCATGTGAGACAGGTCAGTTAGCACCCCCAGTGGGGTTGGGGAGTGCTTTCTCACCAACTCCCCCACTGCAGGCAGTTCCAATGGGAAGTTGGGGATCTTCCAGCCCATGGGGGATAACCTATGAAGTGGTGCCCATGACAGCCTTGCCATTCAATGATCAGGTCATGTCTTTGGGGGATCGTCTGTCATCAGCAACACAAAATAAGTTATGCAGCAGAGAGTATGTAGACATGTTCACCCTTCTGTTTAGGGAGCTTGAGATGAAGGATGAGGAGGACCTCGAAGAGAGGGACAAGGAGAGGCTGAAGAGGCATAGGTTGGATAGGATGTGGACTAACTGGTAGCTGGGTTCTTGATTTATGCCGGTGCAGTTGTCCAGACCCAGCTTTGGTGGGCACTACCCTTGTTTCAGTATATGGATATTATTTAACAGGGGTACTCATATTTTGCAGGCCTGGCATGGGTCCAATATGATGAGGAGTTTCACATGCAGGCAGGGCCGGCCCCAGGTGTCTGGGCACCCTAGGCAGGACAGCCTGGGGTGCCCACCCCACCAGGGATGCCAACCTCCCAGTGGGGCCTGGAAACTGGGGGGGGAGTGCTGGCTTTCCTTGGGGTCCGCAGCTGCGGGGCCCCCAGGAAAGCCAGGGAAGGGGTGGGGGTTCTAGCATGGGGTGTTCTAGCGTGGGGGGGGTTCTAGCGTTTCACGGGGGGACCGGGGGCATTTGGCACCCCTGTGACAAGCCGGCCATGCATGCAGGCAGCTGTGAATCCCTCTTTGTGTTGAGACCAGACTCTTCTGCAGTTCTGGATGCAGGTTATGTTGCTGTGCAATGTCACTCACCCGTCCAACAATGAGTACATCATGCAAAGGCTTTCAAGTAGTTGAGGTACCCATGTCCAGGTTGGGCAGGCTGGGAGTTCAGCTTTCAAGCAATGCTCCCTCTAAGCTATGGAGTCTTGTCAGCAAAAAAATCTACTTTGTGAGCTACTGGCATTAAAGTTGTGAGTGAGTGATTTGGCTACTGCATAAATTAGTTTGTTCTGGAGCCATCCTTTCTGAGCTAAGACAAAAATGTGTGAGCTGGAGACTAAAAAACTGTGAGCTAGCTCACACTAACACAGCTTAGAGGGAACTCTGCTCCCAGGAGGTATGTGGCTGTAGGCCCTGCAAGTTTTGACATGAGTGCCCTCTGCGTGCAGCCCCCCCCCCCGTGTTCACAATATGCCCTAGGGTGAAATCCCGGACAGGGGCCAAGAAGCAACAGGGACTAAGTGACTCAGTGGGAAGTTGCCAACCCGCCTACCAAAAAAGAAGCCCAGCCCAATTAAGCTGAAGTGGCTGAAGCACTGGTTGCAGTGTTATCCTAAGCAGGAGGAGAGTGTGTACTTGTCAGAAGGTTTTACTTATGGATTCCACATCCCATGTCAGGGCATAAGGAAGTCCCACTGGGCTAATAATCTGCACTCGGTCAAGGGATGACAGTCAAGGAAAAGATGGAGAATGAATGTAGGGGAGGACAGAGTCTTGCGGTCCTTCCTTCACCACTGGTCCCTAATCTGCGGGTATCCCTGCTGGGGGTTGTGCCTAAGAAGGCTTCAGGTGAGTATTGCCTCATACATCACTTATTGTACTGTAGGGGTGACTCAGTGAATGATGCAATACCTGAGAGCTTGTGCTCAGTCTGCTACATGTCATTTGATCAGGCTGTGTGTATTATACAGCACTGTGGTATGAGGGCCATGATGGCTAACTACAATGTTAAATCTGCCTTTCACCTCCTACTGGTTCACTCCTCTGATTTCGAGTTGCTGGCTTTTGCATTTGAAGGGCAGTTCTATGTGTTTCAGGCCCTAAAGTGGCCCATAGTTAAACCCAATCTGGTGTCTGTCGTTTTTTTCCCAACTGAGGGGGCAATCTGGCTCTGTCCAGCCATAGAACCTGGTGGTGATCTCGGGCAGGGGCCACTTTGTCTTACCCTAGAAGGAGGAAGAGGCATGTGACTCATGACAGTGGCATCATGGTGGAGGGGCAGAACTGATGAGGATTTAAGCATGGCTCTGCCCTCCCTGGCTTCTTTCACCGTGTGCTCAGTCCACCCTCCCTCCCCGTAGGCAGTGCAGGCTTCAGCTGGTCACCTTTTGGGGGCCTGGTAGGAATTTTTCACCCCTTCTTTGATTGGTTTTTGCCTACCTTGCACTGCCATAAGGTGACTATGGGAAATTGGACATGGTGGTCCCTTAAATAGGATTGGTCACTTGGCAGGTTAGTGTGGGAAAAAGGGGAAATGGATCCTGTGAGCACCATATCAAGGGGTCAGTCAAGGAGCCCATCAGGCTCAGTCTTCAGGTTTTATGGTCCAAGGTGGGGAGTGAGGATTACCTTTTGGACCACCTTGGCTAGGCCCCTCCCCTCTAAGTTTTGTGGCTTGTTGGGAGCTCCAGAGTGGCACCTGTTTGCCATGCTGGCTGGTGGCAGGCCAAAGAGATGGCTCACACCCAGGGGAAAGGTGGCTCACCCAGTGTATGGCAAAGAGGTGGTCCAAAGCTATCCCTGGCCTTGGCCTGTTTCTGCACTGGGGGGTCTGCCCTCGCCACAAAAAAAGTTGTAAATAATAAAGTGGCCTGTAGCTAAACCCAATATGGTGTCTGTCTCTTTCTTCCAACGGGGGTGGTGATTGAACTCATTCTACACTGAACATTTGCAGGCAAACACTACAGACTGAGGTCAGAGGCATGAAATGGTTTCATTACCTTTCTCAAATGCCCACTTTTCTGTACATTCCTATATATTTGCTGTCCTCCATCATTTATTTCAGCACCATCAGACCCATTCTTTTTTTTAAAAAAAAATACTGCTGTTTTCTTGTTTGGAACATGATCCAGCCAATATCATGTAGCCAGTACGATAAACTCATATCACATGATCATATTATTATATAGGAAGCAGGTTTGTCTATAGGAAACTATGACAAATGTTCAAAGCAAGTTTGAAGCTTGTTACCATACCTGAATTAACAAATACTCCCACTCCTATTTGCAGCCATCCCCCCAAATCACCAAAATTTTCTACATGTTCCTAAAAAGTGCATTCAGTTTTTCAGCTCAGGTGTTCCTTTACCTGTCACAACAACTATATTCTGGCTATGACCAAGACTGGTTGTGTAGCCACAGAGAAATTCAGGTAAGCCCGTGCGCCTTTTGCTAGAGATTGCCTGATCAGATCTAGGTTCTCTATAATAATACTAAATGAACGAAAGGATCTCCAGTTTTTGCTGTGATCTGACGAAGAAGAATTCTTTTAAGGTATTTTAAGCATTGAATCATTACAGGGCGATTTGGATGACTGGTTTACCAAATGATCATTTGCATATCATAGTAAATTACTACTTCTTAAATGGTCATCTTCATTCAGCTCCAGTCCCCCTCCCCCATTCAAGAATTTCTTTAGCATGGAAAAGGAAGAAGCATGGTGATACTGTACACAAGATATTTCATATTCTGTTAGTCTTTATGCCTCTTGGGCTGCACAATTAATTGGAAGATTTGCTATCAATGTAAGGCACAACCTTCGAAGTATAAGCACTTTTGTTCATTTTATTTCACTTGAACAGATTTAAAATAAAATCATTAAAATCAATGGGATCTAAAATGGGGTCTATGCTTTGGCTGGACTGGGCCCTTAGTTGATTAATCAATGGGGGAAATTTTAATCAATGGAGCTTGGAGACTTCAGCTGATGGGCAAACTTTTTTTAAAAAATAGTCTGTCTTTTTTTGGCTCTGGTGTGAGTAAGGAAATAGGAAATAGAACATTTTCTTCTAACAATAGCTGGTAGCGCTTATCCATTAAAACAGTGAGGTTTGTCTGTTAAATAGCAGTTTCTTCAGTATACTTAAGAAGCATGTATACTGAGGCTTTGGTAACAAGGGATTTATTTAAACTTAATATTCAGTGCTTAAGAGGCAGGTATTTAACTCTCAATTGGTGAACAGCCCTAATAAATATGCATATCTTTGATCATGTAGTTTGCATCAATGTAACTACAATGACACCCTATGTTAAGCAAATAAAACCAGCAATACTGTTTGTCACTTGGAATTATATCTGGTTATTATGCTACATCTCTATTCATACTAGACAGAGGCCATCCGCACCTAAATGGACTTAATGTTCTAAGAGTCAACTCATTCATGAATATGTCAGACATGATTGGAACAGATAAGACAAATGCCTAAGCAAGTCAGACTAATGCTTCCAAACGCATTTCTTATTTCAGAGCAGCAGGATAATAACCATAACAGCAAGAACCAGAGAGGGCCAGTGTACTTCGTAATAAACATTCCTCCTGCCTTTAAGATGGCCAGTTCATATCTGGTATATATACACATCTTGATTTCCCTGTGCCTGGTTACTGTATAACTGAAATGCGAACTGTATTCACTAACAATGATTGTGTTGTATATGAGGTAATATGAAGGTTCTATCAGCAATGTTTCCTATTGGATTCTTATTGGGAGAAAGGAGGGCTAAATCTTTTTAAATAAGTAAGTTATCTCATGCAAATCATCACATGAGGCTGAGTTATTGAGTGCTCGTGTGAAATCATGCCTTGATGATTGGCAGTTGAATGTTTGCACTGAAATATTGGCCAATCTGTACTTCATAACTGAAGACTTCATAGCTGGTACACTGCAAGACAGAAATTGCCATCCAGAAGAATATGGCCCCTGCACATTGCTATTTGCTGTTTTCTTAATGGTAGATATCAAAATACGGAGGCAGCATGGTTCCAAACAGGAGCACAGTTTAATAAGTCCAATACTTTCCCTGTCTGGAGCTACAGTGAGTACAACTTCCTTTCTGCCTGTTCCTGCACACACCAGGAGTGGACTAGGGCAGCCTGAAACACTGGCCTGGATTGAAGGAACAAAGTTGTCAAAACATCACATAGGGATATGCAGGGCTTGCAGTCCATGAAGGTGTTGCTTTTTTTAGCCATTGTGGCTGTTATGCAAAGTGAAGTGATTGTATCACAGTCCTACTGTGGAGGCAGAGGTTCATACAATTGGCACCAACAGACAATGATAGCTCAGGTACAAGCTCATCATGCCTATGGGTCACATGGGGGCTATGGGGAGAACAATCCTGAGTGGCACCTGTGCTGCAGCAGTTAGCCACTGTTTAACCTTGGTGGTGCTAGTCCAGATCCTAAGGGGCAAGTTACGCTGCAGCGGACAAGGAGGGAAAGAGTAGCTGGCTGCTTGCAAGGCTGCGTCCATGGGAATTCCACCTCACCATGGCCCCGCAGCATAGTGCTGAGGCGGGGGGGGGCACAAGGCACAGGATACTTTGGGTTGATGGGAATGCCAGTCCTGGGGGCAGATGCCTTTGCATCATAGCTAGGAGGTGGGGAAGGGCAGCTTCAGAGAGCCCCATTATCTTCTCCTACCTTGCCCCATTGATAGAGACCCATACCAAAGACAGGCACACAGTTGCCCTCACTTGCTGTTCCTGCATGACAGTCTGTCCCATGGTCAAGCCCCCCAAATCCCACCCCCTGAACACTTTGAGACCACCTGCTGCAGTGGTCCCCACCAGCAGTGACTCAGGGAACCCCCACGATCTCCTGCCCTCTCAGTGCTACTGGCACAGATGCTTTCCCCCCAAGTGCCGCAGGACCCCCTTC
This sequence comes from Gekko gecko, assembly GCA_029375565.1. Classification (NCBI taxonomy): domain Eukaryota; kingdom Metazoa; phylum Chordata; class Lepidosauria; order Squamata; family Gekkonidae; genus Gekko; species Gekko gecko. The sequence continues at coordinate 54,631,103 of JAPDNY010000003.1, read as the reverse complement.
CTCCGGAGCCTCATCCATTCACTCATCTTATTAGTACCCCCTGGTGACTTATGGCATTCCCCTCTCCTCTCTTTCACATACACAACAAACCCATAAGATTGGTCAGGCTGAGGCGTGCATCTGGCCCAAGGCCACCCACCTAGCTTTCACGTAAGAAGTGGGGAATGGAACCGGAGTCTCCCAGGTTAGCCTCACACTCTAACCACCACGAGAAGCTGGCTCATCCACCCAGACCACCCTCTGGCCCCTCCCCCTTTGTACAGCAGCCTGCAAAGTGAGCGAGGGAAGCCGTCTGTGCGACTGGCTCCCTGCTTTGCATAGCAGATGACTACAACCAGTGGGACCTCCGCAACCCTCCCCAGCCACCCACAGCAGCCAAGAGCCCTACCTCTGAGACATGTCCTCAGGAAGCCTGCAGGGTAAGTGGCAGATGGAGCGGGGCAGGGAAGAAGGCGGAGAAGGAGATTTGGGTTTATACTCTGCCCTTCACTTTCCACTATCTAGTATTAAGTGGCTTATAATCTCCTTCCCTTCCTCTCCCCTCTGTGAGGTAGGTGAGGCTGAGATAGCTCTGAAAGAACTGTGACCGACCCAAGGTCATCCAGCTTGCTTCATGTGGAGGAGTGGGGAACCTAACCCGGTTCTCCAGATTAGAGTCTGCTGCTCTTAACCACTATACCAAGCTTCTGTCATGTAGCAGAGAGCAAGCAGCAGACACACAGTTGTGAGCGACAGAGACTTTATTCCTCTAGAATCCATGGCAAGGGGTGAGGCATACCAGCAACATAAGACTTTGGAGATTTCCCCCTATGAATATTGACTGGCTGCCCTATTACTATTTTTCATTACAAATTGGAAAGCTGTTCTGCTGATGTTTACCTTGGAGACATTTGATGAGTCCTTAAAGAGTTCTTTAATCAGCCTCTACTGAGGAAGACTATTTGAAACAAAGTTCTGAAATCTGGAGTCTTCGTTGTCCATTGTAGACTTACTTGTTGGATTACTAATATTGCAGATTTACCTGTTGGCTTGTTGAAAACTTACCTGGAAAAATACTGGATTCACCTGTGGGATTTTTGTAAACACTGCATATTCTTAGTTGAATTACTACTAGGTTTATTGTAGACTTACCTGTTGTATTATTGAAAAATCGTAGACTTACCTGTTGGAGTGTTGAAAATTTACCTGTTGGATTATTGAAAAAATTGCAGATTTACCTGTTAGATTTTTGTAAATACTACATATGTAGTATTCTTAGTTGAATTACTACCAGTTATATTGTTGTTACTCATTAGTAAATTGTTCTGTTCTTTTCTTAGAAGCCTTCTGCACAAGAGTTTTTTTTTGTCTTATCAAGGGGTGAGGGTCCCCAGCACGGCATGCACCTAAGCGGGATGACATTGGAGTTGGAACTGGGAACGGCTTGCTGGGCACAATGCTCCACTTCACAAGGAGGGCTGGAACAGCAGACTCAGTGAGGCTGGAACAGTGGGACGAGCAGAGTGCGTGTGTGGGGGGGTGAGACTTGCTATGCCAACAAGTCTTTCTGTTGCATCTCCACCTGCGAGACAGAGAAAAACAAGCCATGGCAACCAGGCACAAGTGCTGTGCCAGCCTCAGCCATGGCTGTCTTGTCTTTACAGGGTCTCCAAATGCAGTGCCAGGACGGGGGGCTCACCACAGCCCCTCCTTGAGCCACATGATGGAACCAGCCAACTCATACTCACTTGTCCTGTGGTGTAGTCCTCCCAGTTTGCTCACAATCCGTCTGCCACAGCAGCTGCAGCTCAAGCCTCTAATTCTGCAAGGCAATGAGTTTAAGGGACAGTTGCCAAGCTGGAACAACATGTGCAGTGGAGCAGCTGCCAACCCTCCCCCTCCCAGACAAGGTCTGTGGTCTGCTAAGGGTGGGAACCAGGCAACTGACAGAGCATTCCTCCCCCACAGATCTCCTGGACAACTTTCCAGGGAACTTTTCCCATGGCATATCAGGGCCCAGGGACATGGCACCGGGCAGCTGTGGCTCCTGCTGCCCCACACGCAAACTCAATGCAGGGCTTGAGTGCAGAAGACACTGTCACGGCACCCAGGCTCTACCAAGGGGTGGGTGGGTGGGAGAGCAGGTTTGGAGTCTTTGCCTGTGCCTACCTGTTGGTGCACGGCTGCCCCTGTGGGTGGAACCTCTGAAGGCGGAGTACCTGTTAGGGTTCTGAAAAGGGAGAGGTCAGCCACAGAGTACGGACTTTGTTCTCCTCCCTGGATGCCAGCACAAAGTGCTTGCCCTGTGGTGCAAAGTGCTCTCTCTGTGCTTCTGTCACCAAAGTGCCTTGCTGCTCGCTCAAAATCTGAACAGCAGGGAGCTCCGAGACAGAGTCCCATGCCACGTGCCCTAAAAACTGAGTTGTGTGTTGCCCTGCCAGAAGTATTTGTAGGAGGGGGGCGTGATTGGGTGCTGGGGAGGGGGCTCACCTGCTGTGGGGAGGGAAATGTTTGGGTGAGGCTGTGGTAGGCATTCTGAGCTCCTCTGAGCCTAATGGGTGATGCCACAGTGGCAGGGGACACCTTGTTTTTCGAGATCCGTGGGTGCCTATGAGCTACGCCATGTTTTTGGTTGGTGTAACTTCCCACCTCTGGCAGGGGGTGTTCCCTGGTTGAAAGGGTTTAGGGAGCCAACTAACTCTAGCCACACCCCCAGAGCCACCCACAACCATGCTGGCACAGGGGTCTACACATCAGTTGCAGTGACAGGGTGGCTGCAGTTGCCCTCCGCTATTGCTTGCAAATAACAGCATGGCCCTGGGTGGCTGTGCCATTGTAAGCAGCTCTTACACAGGCATATCTTGAACTTATGCCAGCATAAGGCTTAGTCCGCTCCCAGAGCACTTTCAGCCCCTCCCCCCAGGTTTGCTCTGTCAGTGTCTGATCTCTTCAGTGGTGCTTACTATAAAAAAGCAATTTTACAGTATTTATTCCAATGCAAGACCAGGTTTTTTTCCAGGTACACTATCAAAAAAGAGGGTGTCATCTTATATTTGCATATAAGTTGTAGTTATATCCAATAAAAAAAGGGGGGGTATAATTTTTTTAGGGGGTATATAAGTTTCTATAACTTTTTTTTCCCTGTTAGATACAACTTTCAATTCAGAATCCAGAACCTGAAGAGTAAGGAGCTCTTTGAATGTCATTATTTTGCCTCAAAAATCCCAGCTTCATCTTTTTGGCTTTTGGCTTTTCAATGTGCAAACTGAACTGAGAATCTTTATTTCAGAGCCATTTTTAGTTTACGCAGCCCAAGTTTTTTCTATTTACATTTTCACATGGATGGATAGATAGACAGACAGACAGAGTAAAAATGGCACATGATTACCATGAGAGAAACAAGCAAAACAGAAACTCAAACACAGGCTCAAAATGACAACATATGAAAGCAGAACAAGATGGAAAAGGAAAAGAGCAATAGTTTGAGGACTGAAACATAAGCCAAAAATCCTAAATATAAATACACATTGATGGGGTCAGAACTGGCAGAGACTGACCAAGATAGAGATTTTGGAGTCGTAGTAAATAACTCAATGAAAATGTCTAGACAGTGTGCGACTACAATAAAAAAAGTCCAACACTATGCTGAGGATTATTAGGAAGGGAATTGAAAACAAATCAGCCAGTATCATCATACCCATGTATAAATCAATGGTGCGACCTCATTTGGAATACTGTGTACAATTCTGGTCACCACACCTCAAAAAGGATATTACAGCATTAGAAAAAGTGCAGAAAAGGCAACTAGAATGATAAAAGGGTTGGAACACTTTCCCTATGAAGAAAAGTTAAAATGCTTGGGGCTCTTTGGCTTGGAGAAACGATGGCTGAGGTGAAGGGTGACATGATCGAGGTTTACAAGATTATGCATGGGATAAAGCAGGTAGAGAAAGAAGTACTTTTCTCCCTTTCTCATAATACAAGAACTTGTGGGCACTCAATGAAATTGCTGAGCAGTCAGGTTAGAACAGATAAAAACAAGTGCTTCTTCACCCAAAGAGTGATTAGCACATGGAATTCACTGCCACAGGAGGTGATGGCAGCTATAAGCATGGACAGCTTCAAGAGGGAATTAGATAAGCATATGAAGCAGAAGTCCATCAGTGGCTATTAGCCACAAGGTATAGATAGAAACTCTCAGTTTGGGGCAAGTGATGCTCTGTATTCTTGGTGCTTGGAGGAGCAACAGTGGGAGGGCTTCTAGTGTCCTGGCCCCACTGCTGGACCTCCTGATGGCACCTGGTATTTTTGGCCACTGTGTGACAGAGTGTTGGACTAGCTGGGCCATTAGCCTGATCCAACACTGACTTCTCTTATGTCCTTATGTCTTATGTCCTTAATACAGTTTACAAAGACAGTGCACTTGATAACTCAAAAAAATGACATCAAGTTTTCTCAAAGAATAAAGAAACCTTACATTTTCTCCCCATATTGCCTTAGCCCTTACCAGTTTTTTAAATAAGTGCATTTTAAGCTTTGAGATGACTAATTGCTTCATAAATGTGTACATTTAGAAATTGGTTCCATATGTTTAATTAATATTCCTCCCCAAAAAATTTTTTTTCCAGGTTAACCCTCCATCCTAACCTGCAAAGAAAATTCTAATGCAGAGCATTAACAAACTTCCATAATTGCCTTTACACTTAAAGAAGTTGATGGATCCAGCATTTCACTTTGAAATTATGCTCTTCTTATGAACTGCTTATTAGGCAATTATATGTGCTGTTTAAGCGAGAACTGGCTGGGAAAAGAGGTTTAAAAAAATCAAAGCGACTCAGTGGTGCTATACACTAAAAGACCATTTTAGCTGTGAGTCTGTCAGATGAGCTTTAGAATAATGGAACACACAAGTAATCAGCTTGAGCTGCAAAGAACACTTTTTTTCTCCCCAAGTTTTATTCCAAAGGGACCTGATTAGGTAAAATATTGTGCTTATTGCTTTTGAATGACTGTTCCTGCTTGATCCGGCTAGGAAGAGAATTACTTCTGCCATTGCAATTTCAGTCATCCATAAAGTATAACAACCACCTAAGATGTAGAAAATCACTGTATCTCCAAGCTTGTATCTTTGTAGCCTGGCTGGTCAAATGTTTTAAAGAGTCCTTTCAATGCAAACACTGGACTTTGCCAGATTGGAAATGGGGAGTGAATTATTTAGCTATAGCCAGATACAATGACTATATGCAAACAGTTATACAGCTGAGTTACATAGAGAGCCACTTTTCCTGTTGTCAGAGAGTAGGAGCCTGAATTTTGCCAAGACTCAGAGTTCCATGCTCTTCTTCTGCATAGGATTGGCTTGCAAGATGTCTTAAACTTCCAAGCATGCGATCTTCTGCCTGATCTTGAAACCAACTTGGGCATGTCACCTTTCTTTGCTTCTAGAGACCCATGGAAGACTGAGGGGGTTCTGCAAGTGGATGGATCCATTCAGGGAATTCCTGATTTACCTTCTGCATCACATATCTAACTGCATCCAACTGTAATAGACTGGATGTGGGGCCTCCTCTGTGGATCCCTCCCAATGTGCTTGGAGCTTCAGGTGTGCTGAGGACCGTGGAGGGCTCCTTTCTCTTTGAAGAGTCTTCAAAGGTTGGGCCAGGCCAGATCCTCACATACCATGCCAATGCTCCTGTATCACTGTATATATTTTACTCAGGAGTAAAAATTACTCTCACAATTATTCTTTAAAAAGGAGTTTATTCAAGACTTGCAAAAATTATCTAGTTTGAGGACAATCTTTCATTCGCATTAAAACAACACATTAAGGCAGCACATTAATAATAAAACAACGGACCCGGTTAGTACTTATTTCCCTCAGCTTCTTCAGGTCACAATCTGTTAGGTACTGCACACAAAGTCACATCTTTTTACAAACATGTATTTTAAGAAGTTTTTAATTTTTTTTTTTAAATTTAAGAAGGTTTTCTAAATTTGAAGAGAGGGACCCGGGTATATTCTAAACTTACCCCTGAAGCTCATTAAACTATCTACCCCACTGGTTCTGGTATATTCCAACCGACTTCTGAACAATTTCCCACTGTTATGGACTGTCTCCTCAAGTACAGGAGCTGTGAAAGAAGTTCAGGTGTTGTAACTAGTACACATGAATGCTCCATTTATAGTTCAAAAAACAGGAGAGAAAGAGAAAGTTACTCACCCCAAAAGCTCAATAATTTTCAAAACAGACCCTTACGTCTTAACTCAGGTCTGTGGCTTCCTGCATTCAATTGTGCTGGGCTGAGATATTGACAGCCATACCTGCATATCTTGATTACACACCGGATCTCTCCCTTCATTGACAAAGAGCTATTCTAAATTAAAGGTATATCAACTATACTAGACAACATATTCAAAGTCCGTAAGTCTCCCATACCCCTTTAGATGCCTCATCAAACACAGAAAGAACTTTTGCTAATAGTTATTCAATTTTGGCATTAAAGAATGCAAAACTAGTATTAGAATTATCCATATTGAAGAAGAAGGCATCTAAAGGGGATATAGGAGACTTACGTACTTTGAATATGTTGTCTATGAACTGGGGTTTTTTTGGCTACAATTTATATATTACTGTTTTTTCCATTGTTTATTACTTCTCTAATGCTCCTATATCAGCAGGACATGCCTTGTACCATCCAAATATGCCTTAGCTAATTAAACTTACTACCATTCATTGACTGGGATTGTAGGATAGAACTCCTTTTATCTGACATGTGTGGGTGTCAGGCTCGTGATGCAGATGTGTGGGTGGGTGAGGGTATAACGTGAGCCCTATATTCCTAGCAGTGGCCACTGTTCAAAACAACCATATTCAGTTTGATAATGTCTAAAATACATTGGGACTAACCATCTCTCCGTGATGTAATCATTCTTATTGCCTTGTTGATTTTTTATGCTTCCTTTCTATCATTTACCAGAGGCATCTTGTTCCCTTCTTTCTTTCAGCAGAAGCTGAGCCTGCTAGCTCACATTTCCCTCTCAAGAAGGGGAAAATATTCCACCAATGCTATTCTCTTACAAGTGCTGGCTTCATGTGAGGGCCCACTTTATGTTAGTGTCTCCACAGGGATTCTCTCTCTCCCTCTTTCAGGGGCAAAGAGGTTATTGACATCAGTCCATTCTGCATCTGGCATTCGCTCCACACTTTCTCAGCACTCAACCTAGTTCCCCTTTGCCTTGGAATATCTGTTTTCATTGCATTGCCTCAGATCCTGCTTTCTGCAATGGCTACCCATTAAGTCCCATGTCAGTTTGCCAACTATTTGATTTTCAACGCTCACTTCAGCATTGGTATGCAGATCTTCCTGTGTCAGTACTTGCCTTAGAGGTCATTAGCTGCATAGGAAATGCTTTGGATGGTGGATTACACCTGACTGAGCCAACTAATTCACGACGAGGTGATAAATACAGAGGGGGAAATAGGGGCAGGGGAACTGACAATCAATGAAGCTGTGTCAAGTTGTCTGCGTATTGCTCCCTTTGAATTGGAAGTGGAGGAAGGAAAAGGTGCAGCTCGAAACTACATTCAGATACCCTGGATCTACACTGTACTGACTGCAAAGTCACCCCTGAACTGCCATAAATCTATGCAGAAGGTACCATAAAATCCAATGAACAAAGAAAGTGAAAGTGGCATGCAGTGTAGAGGGAGATTAACCTCCCAACGTAGCTGTGGAAAAACTGTGAGGAAACAGATGGGTGAAGAATCAGCCATCAATAGAAGCACGGCCAGCATACCACAAAACTAGGCTTTCTTCTGCTCCATGGGCTCAGGTTTATAATCAGCAATGATAGCTACAAAATCCAAGAACAAATATATGAAGACTATGTCCTTCAAAGACAAAAGAGGAAGAGGTTTAGCCCCACTCCTTACCCACAAATCAATTGCAACACTTCTCACTTTAGGCTGCACTGAAATGCAACTAGCCACTATTATTTATTTATTGGTCATAAATTAGTAAAGTCAATAAACGAACTCAACCAAATGAACACACTCAAATGAGCACCAAGGCAAGCAGCAGAATGCCAGTTGCCAGTGGCATCATATGCTTGATGGATTGTGGAATGACAGTCAATGGATAACACCTTGGCTTCTGTTCCACATTTTGTCTAAATAAATTAGTAATCTTGTTGCTAGGAACAAACAGGTGTGTCTGGCCTATTTTGGGCACCATTCGGCATACCTTGGACCAGGTTGTCAGAAAGTGCAAATCAACATGGCATGATAAAACTGTGCACATCTTTAAAAAAACAACAGCTGACAGTCTGGCTTTTTTATCTTTAATGAGACAGTTCCTTGGAAACAGGTGCCAGTGCAACTGCTCCTATGGGCCAAACTGAAAGGAAGGCACAGAAGCGAAATGTTCATATTAGCCAGACAAGGGAGAAGCTGGAGCTGATTTAAATGCACCTCTGAAGGTAGGCAACTTTATTCCCAATCAGAAGCATCTGGGATGGATTAAAATATTTGCTCTGTATTGAAGCTTGAATGCTGGAAATAGACATAATGAAAGCTTAAATCCTTTCTTTGCAATTTACTTCTCTGTAACTATGATAAAAGGTAGATATTAAGATATATGGTAGATATTAAGGCTGAGTTCAGACTGACAGTTTGAAGCGCGAGGGAGTCATGGCAAAAAGACCCCAAACAATTTGTTCCTGGGTTTTCCGGGTCACACTGCACCGACTGATGCGGGAGCATACCGGGGAGGACGTGCAAAGGAGTGTTCGCACTGTTGGCCCGCCCCTGGGAAGTGGGATGAACGTGGGATGAATGTGCTCTCCAGGGTTTGCTACCACTTTCACCTGGTATTTTTTTAAACTCGGGAGGGAAGCATTACAAGACGGGTTGAGTACAGCTGGGGAATGCCTGATAGATATGCCTATGTGAACTGGCCTTTAATCCATTTGTGAAATGTCTCTGAAACGTGCCTATATCGGGCCAAACTGTCAGTCTGAACTCGGCCTAAGTCTGTCCATAGGAAATCCACAAAGAAGTTCAGGTGTTGAAACTAGTTTGCTGGTGCAACAAAAACACCTAGAACTGCCTGTGAGATTTCTAAGTTGTACAACTGTACCAGACCATGGTAGAGCAAGGATGGCCGTCTATGTATGTGAGTGCATATGCACATATGCACACATGCGCACAACAGTGTACCCAGACTTCCACAGCCTGTGAACAGTTTGCTTGTGACCTGACTACTCAGAGTATTTAGCTGTTGCAGGTGAGTAAGCTGAAAGGAGAGGATCTTGAGAAAGGGGTTGTGATGGTTGTACATTCCAAGGCAAAAGTCACCATCTGTGAACTTCCTGGTGGCATTTCACTTATGAATTGTGGGACCCTGCCAACAGAATGTAGCAGGACCAGCCATGATAAGCTTATGGCACTCCCCAAATATACACCTATCATACATTGACAGTTCAGGACTGTCATTACAATCTGTTGCAGGTCAGGCAGAGATTAAGGCGGATTCCTGGGGGGGCGGGCAGCCAAAGGGCAAATGAGGGAAACTGAGTCAGGAGTTCAGTCCAAGTGTTAAGAGCCAAAGTCAGCTATTATTCAGAGCTGGCTACATCTGGCCTCACTTCTCCTGCGGAGTCCTCACTGAGCCCTGGCTGACTCACAACATAATCTGAATTGTTTTGTTAGTTCCATTGCTGTTAGACTCATTATTTTCAGTCTGTTAAATACCCTGACCTAGATTTGATTGCCTACCTGGTGATTCATTGTTTAAACTGAGCAGTAGATTCACATCAGGTATTGTGGCCACTTTCTTTGAATTAGATGGCCCGCTGATTCATCCGCTTCAGATAGCTGATGGCTTTAATGGCCGTTGCCTATCAAGAAAGACAAGAAAGATCCTGAATGTCTGTTATCTTGAATTTCATTTCATTTTTACCCAAATTTTGATTCTTCCAGGTTCTGTGGCTTAATATAAGGTTTAAATGGTTTATTGCTTTACTTTGTGTAATGTATCCACTCGGGAACATGGGCTCAGGACAGCCATGTGCTTGGACTGGTTCCAACCGGTCCAACATGTGGCCAGGTGAAGGGCCTGAGCTTCACTCCCGAAGACAATGGACTGGAGGATCCTAGCTTCCCTCCTATCGGGGAGCAGGAGATAACTCAATCACTGTAAATAATCCAATCACGGGGTGTGGGTTCACTTGGGAATAAAAGCCAGCCTGCAAGCCAGCTTCTCTTGTCTTGTTCTGGATCGAATAAAGTATGTGAGAGCTGAAATCACTCATCAGTCTGAGTACTTTTCACTTTGCCTCCATTTTGACATTAATGGTCCCATTTAACAATAACAGTAGAGCTGAAGATTTTTTTTAACTTTACAGTAGGGATGGGCATGAACCAGAAAAACTGGTAGGTTCATTGAAAGGGACCATAGTCTCTTTATACAGGATTTGCGGAAAGCCTGGAAAAAAAACCCAGCTGATCAGTGGGGAGTTGCACAGCTGTTTTGAGCTCCTTAAAGAGACTGCTGTCCTAGCCACTCAGCTGTTTCCTTTCTTGTACAGACTCTTTAAAGACCCTTAAAAATGAAGAAATTATATAGAGAAGAGGCATCAGCTATGAGGTAAGAAATTATTAGCCATTTTAGTCAAACCAGTATTTCCCTTCATCTTCAATATGGGGGACTAGAAGTAAGGCCTGTTGTGGGAAGAAATACAATGAGCTCTAGAAGGAAGCTCCAGGTGAGTGTCCCAGCTGTGGCTGGTGGGGCGGCAGAGGGAAAGGGATATGGAGGGAGGCAAGCTATGTTTATTTCCTTCTGCTTAGCTGTAAGACAGGGCAGTCTCAAGTCATTTTGCTGCCCCAAGTGGGTAATATGGGAGGACAGCCTCATGGTAACAGGTATGGTTCCCTCCACCCCTGACTTATGTTGATTTGGGGTTATGCAGTGGCAGCTAAGGTAGAATAGCACCTCCTCCTATGCCATGTCTTCTGGGTTCCAAGCAGGCCCATAGCTACAGTGGGGCATCTCAGGGCTCCTGACTTACTGGCAAGGCCCCCTGACTTCCCATCTAGCCCAGGGCCCCTTAGTAGCAGCAGGGGTGGGAAAGGAGTTGGGTATTCCTTTAATTCAATTAGCCAGTGCCCCCTAAGAAATTTAAATGCCCTCTGACTTTAAAAATCCTGGCTACAGGCCTGATTCCAAGGGTCTGGAAAGTGGCTCATAGCCAGTTACAGGGTTGCCAACTCTAGGTTGGGATATACCTGTAGATTTGAGGGGTAGAGCCTGGAGAGGGCAGGGTTTGGGGTGGGGAGGGACCTCAGCAGGGTATAATACCATAGGGTCCACTGCCCAAAGCAGCCATTTCTCCAGGAGAACTGATCTTGGAGATCTCCAGGTGCTGCCTGGAGGCTGGCAATACTAATGGGAGGGACAGACCTGTAGATCTGAGGGGTAGAGCCTGGGGAGGGAAGGGTTTGGGGTGCAGAGGTGTTAAGTATGAGACTCAACAACGGAATAAGTTCAACAAGTGATTTCAGTTTTATTGAATGGCAACACCAACTCAGGAACACACAACAACAAGGGGAGCACAGCTCCTTCTTTTAAACTCTCCTGGGCTGTCAAAGCCACTCCCAGAACATGTTAAAGACCAATCAAAACGCAGGGATAAAGGCCAATCAGGACCGTTCCCTCTTAGATACATTTTCACACAGTGATTGGATATTTACAGAGGTTTCGCAGAAACCAGCCAATGGTAATGCGACAGCTGAAGAGCCACATTCAGAGTCAAGCTTAACATGGCAATGTATAGGCTTGATTTACAGTTTAATACATAACAAGAGGGACTTCGGCAGGCTATAATGTCATAGAGTCCACTGCCCAAAGCAGCCATTGTAATAGCTGGGAAATTTTCTGTAGGGGAAATGATGTACTGTGGCTGGGGAACACAGTGGTTTCTGGGAGATCTCCAGGCCCCACAGGAAGATTGGCAACTCCAGGGATCGTTTAAGGGAAGATTGGGATATGTATTTTGGCAAACTGCAGCTGGGATTTAAATACATCTAGGGCTTTAGAATGGGGGGGGGTTTTTTCCAATTTTAAACTAAATCTAAAATTTTAAGAAAATTCCCACATTCTTAAAGAAGGATTTTTTCCCTAAAAGAAATCAAGCAGTTACATATCTCCTATAACTGCTGAAGCTATTCAGCTAGATTTGCCTTCAATCCAAGCCTAGAAGGGCTGAATTGACATTTGAAATTAAATTAGCATTTGAAGTAAAAAGCAGCCTCGGAAGGACATGAGCTCTTGTCTGAACAGCTCCTTTTCAGCAATACCTATTGTTAAACAACCAGAGGCTGACTCACACCGTCCTCCTTTGTTGGTTAGCTCGTAATCTGTGTGATTGGCTCCATTGGGGGGTGGAGTTTTGGCTCAAGCTATTTATTTAGGGTTCCTATGAGCAGGCCCCATCTCTGTGAGGTAGCAGTCCCACTCCAGTGATGAAGTGTCCTAGCTCCTGTGGCAAATTGTCTGGACTGGGGGAAAATCCCTTTGAGAAATTTGGAGACTATTTAAAACTACAATCCTGGAAGCTCAGATAAAATGTATACTTCAGGTTAGGAAAGATACAAATAGGTATTTAAAAAAAGCCTGCATGGTTAACAAACAAAGTAATGGAAACAATAAAAGGTAAGAAGAATTCCTTTAAGTAGTGGAAGGCTAGTCCAAGTGAGGTAAATTAAAGGGAACACAGGCTTTGGTAAATATATTAAAAGTCAGTGATCAGACAGGCAAAAAGGGACTGTGAGGAACATGTTGCAAAAAACATAAAAACCAACAATACAAATTTCTTCAAATAAATTAGAAGCAGAAAACCAGCTAGGGAGGCAGTGAGGCTATTGAATGACCAAGGAATAAAAGGATGTTCTAGATATGGTGGAATGTAATTTCCATTGCCTCAGAATCACAGAGACAAAAGGCTCAGTCTTCACTGTGGAAGATGGGAAGCGCTTACCCACTCCGCAACTGATTTCAGGAGGCGTGTTGAAAGACCCAGGTCAGATTAAGGTGATGAGAGAGGAGGTCCTACACCTGCCCAGCTCTCAAAGAATTCAAATATGAACTTTTTAAAGCTCCTGACAGAGATATGCTGTCTACCACGAAAATCTACCTCTATTCCCAAGGACTAGCAGATGTTAACTCCCATCTTTAAAAAAAGGTTCAGAGGAGATCCAGGAAATTACATGCCAGCCAGTCTAACATGAATACCTGGGTAAATTGGTGGAATACTTTATTACAGATAGAATTAGCAGGCGCACTGATGAACAAAACCTGTTGAGGAAGTATCATCATGCAGCAGACTCCATAAGGTATAGATGAAGTACTATGTCTGAGTCAGTGATGCTCTGTATGTTTGCTGCTGGGGGGGGGCAACAATAGGAGGGCTTCTGGAGTTCTGGCCCCACTGACCTCCAGATGGCACCTGGGTTTTGGACTGGATGGGCCATTGGCCTGATCCAACATGGCTCCTCTTATGTTCTAGATATGGAGGAATGTAGTTTCCATTGCCTCAGAATCACAGAGACAAATTGAGAAAAGTATCCAGAGTCCAGTTTGTCATGATTATTTAAGAGGACCAGAAATGTATAAGGACATGTGGTTAAAATACAAAAAAGTACTAATGGCAAAGACCATCAAACTGAAAAAAATGTGTTCAGCAATGGCTGCACTCGTAGTATATTTATATACCCAACTAGGACTGTTCATGCTACTGATGAATGGAAAACAAAAAAAACAATGACATTTAAATAACAGGTGGTATGCTCATCTAATTGAACAACACCACAAAAACCAACATTTTGTCTTGACAGGTACGGGAGCTGTAATGATTGCTCAGAGCTGGGACTGACAAGCTTGCGATCAAACCCTCAATAGAAAATCACCAGTGCTAGGGTGAGAAATACAGCCAAATCCAAACTCACCTCCACAGATACTGCTTCAGATCTTTCCTTCTTGTTCCCATTTTCTTTGGCAAGATAAAATGCTCTACACACCTGGCATTTAAGAAATATATATATATATATATATATTAAAGAAAAGCAATAATCATTGTCCTGTTCTTCCATTGTCCTGGGATTGGCGTCATTAACGTTGTCATTGTGCCTTCCCAAGGTCAGTTGTTAAAATGTTGCAGTCATACCAGTCTCCAGGCTGTTTGTCTTTCCCTTGGCAAAAGCTCCTTCTTTGGAATTTCTTGTTTTATGTTAGTAGCGATGGGGGTTTTTTTTGTGTGTGATTGCCTTGAAGGTTGCTTGACTTCTTTTCCCCCAAAAGTATTTACTCTCCTGCCGGGTTTGAATAAGGTTGCAAGAGTTCATCTTGTTTACTGTGGCATAAAAAACATTTCATTTTTTAATGTATTCAGAAGCTTGAACTATAAAAAGGTGTGCTGTCTTTGTTCACCAGCTCCCTTCCCCCCACGCACCAATAAAGCTCTTTTCTTCCATTAACAGGGTACTGAAAAGAAAAGGATAGTTCTTCTGTCTCTGTGTATTCTGAATGGATCAGCACCTGACACTTTACTGCAGTGATTATTCCTAGGAGCCATATAGCCCTCCAGTGGGAAATCTATAAACCTCAAGTGGGGGCATGCATAATTTGGGGAGGCAGAACCTGCTTTCCACTTGCAATAGTTTTTGGCAGCCAGTGGACGTGAGCTAATTTATACTGTTCACCTTAGTCTATTTATTTATTTACCCATTTATACTCCACCTTTGTCCTCAATAAGGGTTGGGGACCCAAAGCAGTTTACATCATTCATCTCTCCTCCACTTTATCTTCAGAACAACCCTGTGAGGTAAGTTAGGCTGACAGTATGTGATTGGCCTGAGTTCGCCTAGTGGAGATTGGAGATTTGAACCTGGTCACCCAGATCCCAGCCCAACACTTTAACTTCTAGAAAATCTAAAATCCCAGATTTTTTCCCCCAAGAGCAGTCTCCCCATTGCCTCCTTTAAACCCCCTGGGAAAATCCCTGAGCTCAGATACAAGTTGATATCACCCTGGGGAACCCGTATTCTATCACACTGACCTTCATCAGCCATGATGGACATGGGTCAAGGGGATAGGTGGTGGGTTTCTCAGCATCCAGGATCCTGTCAACCTTGTCCTGGGACAGCCTACTGAGGTGGTCCAATATAGAACCTGAAGTAGTCCAAGGGGCCTCCATTAGTGTCCCTGGGCACACTGCCTAAACAAGGAGGAGTTGTGATACCCAGTCAAGGCTTCAAGGTAAAGTGGTCTGACCCAGGCACTATCTCAATGGCATCCAGATCCATATTTATCCCCATCCCAAAAATCAAGTCCAGCATGTGGTCAGCTCGGTGCATGGGAGCTGATACAAACTAAGGGACCGCTTTTCCCCATATATACCCCATATCTGAGGGCGACATATCTGAGGGACCGCCTTTCCCCATATATACCCCAGATAGCACTACGGTCGGGGTCTTAAAATCGACTGACCCTCCCAGACCCAAGGGAGGCCAGGCTTGCTATTACCAGGGCAGCTCCATACTGGTGGAGTGAGCTCCAGGAAGAGATCAGGGCCCTGCGGAATCTTCTACAGTTCCACAGGGGCTGCAAGACAGAGCTCTTCCACCAGGCTTTCAACTAAGGAGCTGCCACCATTATTACCACCAACAAGAGCCCTGGCCCTTGGCTTTGACATCTAACCTGCACAGCCACTTGTATTGGAAGATCACTGAGCAGAATAACTGTTAATTTTGTATGCACTTTCACAGCATGCCATCTTAAACAACTAATCAAACATTGTCAGCACTTTATGAATTATTAATTATTTATAATGGAATTGTTTTTCAATGATTTTATGTCATTTAATTGTTATTATGCATGAACTTGTGTAAGCCGCCCTGAGCCTGCTTTGCGGGAAGGGTGGGGTACAAATTAAATAAATACAAATAAAAAATAGTGCTGTTGTGGAAGACCCTAGGTCCATAGCCTGTGAAGAGGAGGTCTTGTGAGCATGGACATTAAAGTTTCCCAAAACTAAAAGTCTGGGAAACTTCAAGGACCAGCTCAACACTGTCTCCAACAGGCTTGGCAGGGCATCTGTTGCTTTGTTAGGTGGCCAGTACACCAGCCAGATAGCCAAACTCTCCTCTGCATCTGAGAAAAGATTGTTCCCTGTACCTACAGAACTTTTTGCTGTACCTGATGAGAGAATCCCAGGAGCGTGTGGGGGGTGTTCGGTATAAACCGAGCTGAGAAAAAAGGATTTATTGTTATTTATTCAGGATTTTTCAGGGCCACTGGATAGTCACAGTTACAGGGCATTTAAAGGGCTCTCAGTCCATTTAAATGCATTTGGAGTTCACTTGCCATGGTGTTGAGTTGTGCTGTGGCTTGGAGAAGGCATTTAAAAGGACTGAATCCCTTTAAATGCCTTTCTCTCTCCATTGGAAACAATGGGGAATGTGGGCACCTTCTTCTGGGACCCAAAGAATTGGACCCCTTGGGGGGATGTTGAGAAGAGGCACCATCAGCTGTGCTGCAAATTTGGTGTCTCTACCTCAAACAACAGCCCCCACAGAGCCCCAGAGCCCCCACAGATCTATTCTTCATTATAGCCTATGGGGACCATTGACTATAACGGTCCCCATAGGGTATATTGGAGCTGAAAAGTTTGGCAATCCCAACTATTTCCCAAATCCCAATACCATACCAATATCGGGATTCAGGAATATCAGGAAATACTGATATTTTGGGGGTTCAATGCACCTGAACCTGAAAAATACCAGAGTTCTTTTGTAGGCACATCCTTGCTCAGGAAAGAACTCTGACAAAACATGAAGGTGGTTACATTCCAGAGATTCTTCCCAAACCAGTTGAACTGAAGGTGTATGAGTGGGCTGCTAAGGTCAAATACTATATTATAGGTTAATAGCAAAGGTGAACCCCAAAGGTGAGTCAAGTGCTAGTAACCTCTGGCTCTATATCTTTGCAAGGATTGAACTGTGCTGAGTGAATACCCCAAAGTAAAGAAGAGGAATGTGGTATATTTATCAGATACACAGACTCATAGATTTGGAAGTCTGTTCCCATCTCTGATATTTGTGTGTGTTGGTTTAATCTGATGAGATGGAGTCCCTATTCAGCTTGTTTTGTCTTTTGGTTAGATTGTAGACTTCATAAATTCCCATTTCATAAAACCAGTTGCTCCCATCCCTGTGTCTCCTTGCTACTGTATAGATGTTGTTTTGAACACACCTATCTCTGTTGTGTAAAGCTACCAGCAGGAAGTACCCTATTCCTAATCCACTACCAAAAAGGAACATCACAAAATTGACTTCAATGGAATGAGAAGGGTGTAAACCAGTTTAGGATTGCAAAGTAAGTTATTCCTTAGTCTACACCACCTTTCATATAAAAGACTATGTGTGTGCAACAAAACCTTGGTATTTTTCAGGTTCAGTTATACCAATATACCCAAAATACCAGTATTTCCGGATATTCCCAAATCCCAATACCAGTGTGGTATTTGGATTCGGTTAATATTCAGGATTGCTGAACATTTTTTTTTAAAAAAATTGAATTTTAATATATGATGGGACAAAAAATATAAGGGTGGGGAGGGTACAAGGTGTGGGATACGACATAAAGGGAAATGTCATCAAATTTGTATAACAGCTGTTACATATTTTCTATTACTAAGGTTAGTATCACTTAATCACTGACATATTCTGTTATGTTTCCTGATAAAAGTCTAATTCTCTATGAGGATTGCTGAACTTTTAAGGCTCCATTATACTCTATGGGGACCATTATAGTCAATGTTCCCCATAGGGTATAAAGGATCATTGATCCAGGGTATCTGGGGCTCTGCAAGGGCTGTTTTTTGAGGTAGAGGCATCAAATTTGCAGCATAGCTGTTGGTACCTCTCCTCAAAAAAACCCTCCAAGGTTCAAAAAGATTGGACCAGAGAGTCCAATTCTATGGGTCCCAGAAGAAGATGCCCCCATCCTCCATTGTTTCCAATAGAGGGGGGAAAGGCATTTAAAGGAAACACAGTCCCTTTAAATGCTTTTTGCAAGCCTAGGCTGAACTCCAGAGGCATTTAAAGGGCTCATGGTCCCTTTAAATGCTTTCTCCAAGCTGTGGCTTCACCCAGAAGGTGTTTAAAGGGTCAGTAATCACTAACTTTAAGGGACTTTAACACCAGCTATACAGTGGCCCTGGAAAATCCTGAAGGTTTACAGGATTTTTCAGGCTCAGCCATATCGGATAGCTGGATAAATACCATGGCTGAAAAAAAAATGCCCTCCCCCCCAATACCAGTAAAGCATTTTTTTTCAGTGCAGATAAATAGAATGCACACCCCTATAAAAGACCAATTGATAGTGTAGTATAACCTAGTGGCCAGTCTAGTAGGTCAGTCAGGCAGGTTATTTCTCCAGACAGGGTTGTAACCTCTCTTCAAAGAGAAGAAATTTTTATTATCTTTCTTCCTTCAATTCCCTTATGGCTTGATTAATAGCTTCTTCACAAAGATGCCCTACCTTTGGTGTCTATCTCTGGATATACAGCAAACACAGACTTCATATTTCTGTTACTGGAACAATGTACTAAGTAGCTCTTTTTTTTTTTTTTTTTGTATGACTTGTAAGTTTTCTACAGACATGCTTTCTTATCTTCAGCCTAACTTTTTTCCTATGTTCTTTTTTTTTATTGGTACTATTTAGAGACCATAATTTTGCTAGATGCAGAACAGAATTCTCACCTTGGGATTGTTTTTCTTGTTTTGTCAAAGATTCAAAGTTCACCACAGGCATCCACATACACCAGTGAACATAATGTGTTGACTATTTCACAGAAGATGAATTTCTTCCTTGGATGTCACTCCTATCATGGGTTGAATCCAGACTACATTTTCCACTGACAGAAGGAGAGGTATAATTTCTGCCAATTCCCCCTTACTTCTGCATACTCCAGATTTGCCCCTTCATGCCATTCCTGAGGGCCCCAGGAACAGCATTTCAAGGAAATCAAGGGAAATGAGTGCCAGCCTGGGGAGATTATTTATGAAGGAGTGTTTATGAAGGGCAGAGCTGTTGCCATCTGTGCTGCTCTACCCCTCCAGCTCCTGGAACTATAAATGAGGCTGCCTTCTAGTAGGAGGGAAGGAAATGCATGCTTGTCTGCCTGAGGAGAGACTGGTGTCACCACGGGCAGAGTTGTTGCCTCGTGCTCTGCCTTGTGATTTAGCAAATAGTAATTGATTGTGGTTTTTTGCTTGGTTTTCTTCTGTATATTGTAAGCTGGTTTGGGTCTGTATGCTGTGGATATAAGCAGGCTTGAAGTGCAAAAGTGAATAAATAAAATAACCAATGGCTTACCCAGTGATGGGGATCAGTGTTCCCTCTAAGCTGAGTTAGTGTGAGCTAGCTCACAGTTTTTTATCCTCTAGCTCACACATTTTCGTCTTAGCTCAGGAAGGATGGCTCCAGAGCAAACTAATTTATGCAGTAGCCAAATCGCTCACTCACAAATTTAATGCCAGTAGCTCACAAAGTAGAATTTTTGCTCACAAGACTCCACAGCTTAGAGGGAACATTGATGGGAATAGGCAGAAAAGTTTTGTTCCACTGATTGAAATGCCTTCTGATAGTGGAAAACCTAGGGTGTGGTCACACCGGCAAGGTAATCGCGCTTTGTTCTCGCTTTGATTAAATCGGGAACATTTTTCTTCGGGTTGGGCTGATTAGATGCAGCCGGCCTCTCTCTTCCAGCACCCCCTCGCCTGCCGCTGTACCATCCCTCCAGGCGATTCTGCTGGCCACGGGGCAGGCTCGGGTGGCTGCTGCTCCTGCCACCAGTGTGTGTGTGGGGGTGCTGCTGCTGCCGCCATTGCCCCACGAAAAAGGCTACGCCATCTCCACCATTCTCCTTGCCAGCCCCTGTCCAGGCTGCCTGTGTGTGCACACTTCATCAGAGACAGGGAAACAGACTCTCTTCTCCTTTACACAGCAGCATAGGTCAAGCCAAGTACAACACTTACTTTCTAGGACTATAAGATAGCCTCCAGGGAACATAAAATAACATTTAATAATGGATTTATTAAGTGAATGATTACTCAAGCACTCAAACTGGAAGCTTTTTTAAAAAAATGCACAAAGAGCATCAGATGGCCCTAATTGCAATCATTGCGAAAGATGGCTGTCCAGATGGGTGAAACTGTGCATTCAAAGCACAAATGCCAGAAAAATACTTGATTTTCCAGGGGGCAGGAAAACCCAGGAGCATTGCGAGAGTAAGCCTGCTTCGGCACAGTAGGCAGATTGGCACATGTGAACATGAAATGTACATGCGCGAGGGAACAGTGGCAAACCCCAATCAAAAGGACCATGTGACCACACTTCTAGTCTAGATCCAATCTCATGTGAGATGAATTCACAGATGCCTATTTCACCACACATATTCAAAGTCTCAACTGTCGATCAACATATATACAGTATAAACTTGGGATGTTGACATTTCCTATGCAGAATTGAAACTTGTGAATCTACCTTTACACCAAGAGACAAAATACTGACAAAAATTAGGGCATTATAGGAACCTTTCAGACTTCAAAATATGTGCTACACTGAGTGACCTCCATTGGCTGAACTTCAAAGTAGTATTTCTGCAACTCTAACCAATAAGAAAATAAACATATTAAGATGGTTCATCTGCTGTTGTTTTTAATCATTTCTTCTGAGCTCAATAAATTATGCAGGGATATCTAGGGTGGGGAAGGGGTAGTAGTAGTGTTTTCATTCTTCCTGAGTGCTGCACATTGTTAAGGTGGCCAGCTTCCTGGTAGGGTCTGGAGATCTCCCAGAATTATGACTACAGACTCCAAGGGTTCTGTGCTCCTGGAAACATGACTACTCTGAAAGCTGAACTTTATGGAATTATACCAACCAAGGTTCTTCCCTCCCAAACCCAACCTTTCCCAGGGTCCACCACCCAATCTGCAGTCATTTCCAAATTCAGAGTAGGGAACCCTATTCATTGTAAACTGAGGATTTACAATGAGTATATCTTGCCCTTTCTTTGCATATCCTGAAGAAACAACAGCTGGGGGTTTATAAACATTAAAATCAAAGGGAGCTTCAGATTTGACTTCTGTGGGATTGGATTGCCCCCCACCAATATATTTCAATCCTGCCTTTTGAGAAGGGCCTTGATCCTGATTTTTTAAATGAATTTTTTAACAAGAAGAGATAAAAAAGAGAAGAAAAGGAAAGAAAACAAAAGAACAGAAAAAGAGAAAGAAAAGAAATCAGGTTTTGACAATTGTGAGAAAAAGTAGGATGGAATAATTTCTGATTTTCTCTGGGACAGAAAAATATATATTTACATATTACAACCTTACTCTGAAATCACATTAAAAGAAATACATCTATTTTCCCTGTAAACTTATTATTTTTGCCTCTTAATAACAGATCAACAGATCATTTTTTCCCCTTTGCATGCAAGAAGTCTATAACCACAAATTTAGATAGTATCTTTTCCTTTCTCAAAGAAGTAAGTTTGGCCATCTCTGCAAGCTCCATCTTCTTCACCAACCATTCCTCTATCATGGGTAATGCAGAGGTTTTCCATTTTTGAGCATATAACAGACTTGCTGCCATTGTCATATACAGAAACAAAGTTCCATGAGTGTTTTCTAATTGTTTATCCATTAGTCCCAGCAAAAAAAAACCTCTGGTTTCATTTGTACATTAGTCTTCAAAATCTTCTGGATAAATATTGTATCTAATATTTTTTAGCTTTGTTACATGTCCACCGTAGATAATAAAATATCCCTTCATGGTGTTCACATTTCCAGAAGTTGTTTGAAACATTTTAAAACATTTTGGCTATTTTCCACCCACCCTTGAATGAAAACATGACATGTGATTTGGGTTAAACTAGGAACTTCATTGAACAAAGCTGATCTTCAGTTTATTTAACTCATAAAGCATTGGTTAACAAGCCTCTTTAACTGGGCAATACCACCCTGGCTCAGAGCCAGGTTAGGAATCTCTCCTCAGCCTTACTCTTCCCAGCCCACACTTGAGTGCATAGAGGGGACAGAGGAGCACAGTACCTGCCCATGACTGCTGAGCCTTAGAACTTGTCATATGCTCCTCTACCCTGAGGAGGACCTTAGTGTGCCACCCAGACTGTATAGCCAATAGGTGCCCAGCTTGATAGCCCCCCTTTCACAGATATCTCAGGGTGCTTACCAATTTAATATCCCTTAACCCATGCTTTTCCTGCCAACCTAATTGGGGTCTAACCAGGAAACCAGGCCTAGTTATATTTCCCCAAATGGACCCTGGAAAGCAGATGAAAAAAGCGCCCCCCACTGCCAATTCGAGTGAAAGCGCCCCCCCCAATCCTGCTTGGCCCCTGCTAGGTGACAAGCTAATCCCACAAGATTTCAGAAAAGCGTGGGTGGGTGGGTGAGCTCTTGTCAAGCCAAAGGGCAAGGGAAGTGTTAAGTATGGAACTTAACAATGGAATGATTTCAGCAAGTGATTTCAGTTTATTCGTAAGAGCAACTCCAACTCAGAACACCACAACAAACACACGACAAAACAGTGGAGCACAGCTCCTTCTTTTAAACTCTCCCAGGCTGTCAAGCCACTCCCAAAATAAGTTAAGGACCAATAGAAGTACAGAGATAAAGTCCAATCACAATTGTTCCCGCTTTGATACATATTTACAAGATGATTGGTTCTGTACAGAGGTTTCTCAGAAACCAGTCAATAGTAATGAGACAGCTGAAGAGCAACATTCAGAAGCAAGCTTAGCATATGAAAGTATAGCAGTGATTCACATTTCAATACACAACAGGAAGACTGGCATTTCACCAGACTTCTGCCTTAAAGGCTGACTCCACAGGGACCTTCCCCCACTGGATCTTCTCCACCCACATGTTTCTATTCAAGCCTTTGAGGTTGAGCAAATGTGGCAACCAATAATTTATCTGGTGTTATAGACCACTGATATCTCATTTTATAAAAATTGTCCTTCAGATTGGAACTTAATTCAAATCTAAGCCCCTTCTTTGCTCAATTAATACATTATATCCATAGTGTTTTGACCATTTTACCATAAATTCTTCCACATGTTCTTCTGTCTCCAATTTCAGCCAAAGTTTATATACTTTAGCAATAACATATTCATCATCCATAGACAATTCTGTTTTGAATACAGTCATAGATTGATCAAAACCATATGACCTTTTATCAACTTTAAACCTTTCCAGTAACTGTGCATTAAAAAAAACAAAACATTGACAACTGTATCCTTGTGTAATGAAATCTTCTCTCACTTTCATTTTACAATCCCTTTGTGGAAAATCTAATGTATCCCAATATGTTAAGCACTTTCATTTAGTTATGATTTCCCATATAAAAAAGCTTCTTGTGTTGAGATCCACAGAGACCTTTTTGGACACAACCTAGGCTTGTATTTGTTCCATATTCTCAAAATGGAATGCCTAATATAATGATTTTTGAAATCCTCATTGACTTTAACTTGATCATACCATAGAAAAGCATGTCACCCAAATCTTAAGTCATACCTTTCTCATTCCAAGAACCTTTTTGTTTTTTAACAACAACAATTCTTTCAACCACACCAAACAGCAAGCAACGAGGTAAACTTTCAAATACGGTAACCCCAAACCACCTCTTTCTTTTGCATCTTGTAATATTTTATATTTAACATGTGATTTTTTCCCTTGCCACACAAATCTTGATATATCCTTCTACCATTATTAAAATGGTACATCAGATGCCAAAACTGGTATTGTCTGAAACAGGAATAACATTCTATATTTTAATTTTAATTACAGATATTGTCCCCAACAATGACAATTGCAATTTTCCCCATCTTGGCTGATCTTTTTTTTATTTCTTTCCCAGTCTTAAGATAATTATTATGAAATAACATGCAATTCATATTTTGCTTTCTTCTCAGCCTTAAAACCTGTTTTAGTCATCAGAACCTCTTGTTTTTGGAAATTTATATTTTTGTGAACACCGCTGTTTAGTATTTATTTATTTATTGAGATTTATATCCAGCCCTGCCCCACAAATGGGCTCAGAGCAACTTACAGCATATCAAACAATTAGACAACTCCATAAAACATAATATCAATTAAACCATTAACTCCAACAAAGTTAAAATTTATATTATTAATTTAAATACTTAACTGGCAGCTCAGCAGCTAGTTATATTTCCGTGCACACTGAGTTCATGCCAGGAAAAGGTGGTGGGTCATTCTGATGGAATAACTCAACTCCTGGTGCCAGTAAATGTAAATAGTGCCATGGAGCAATTGAGACAATTGAGGCAGGGAAGGCCAATGTCCTTTGATGTCCACCACTTCAACCAAAGGCCTGGCAGAACAGCTCTGTTTTGCAGACCCTGTGAAATTGCAATAAATCCCACAGGGCCCTGATTTCAGTTGGGAGCATATTCCACCAAGGCAGGGACACGGCTGAAAATGCTCTGGCCCTGGTTGAGGCAAGATGGACATCTTTTGGACCAGGGACTATTGAACAGTTCTGGTCACAAGAACGCAAGGCACATATGGGGCACATACTGGGCACATACGGGGAGAGATAGTCCCACAGGTATGCTGGTCCCTGGATGCATATGGTCTTAAAGGTTAATACCATAACCTTTAACCTGTCTCAGTAATCAACTGGCAACCAGTGCAGTTAGCGCAACACCAGCTGAATGTGTGCCTGCACAGATGTCCCAGTCAGCAGGCACACTGCTGTATTTTGTACCCTCTGAAGCTTCGAAATCAGGTTCAAAGGTTGGCCCACATAAAGCACGTTGCAGTAATCAAGCCTGGAAGTGATCATTGCATGGACTACTGTTGCCCAGTCATGGGAGGAAAAGTAGGAAGCCGGTTACCTGACCAGCACAAGATGGTAGAAGGTTGATCTGGCAACACTAGTGGCCTGGGCCTCTATAGAAAGGGAGGTATCCAGAATCACTCCCAAGCTCCTCAACATCCCCACCGGCTTCAATGGTGTCCTGCCAAGGACTGGGAGTCAGATTCCTGAACCCATCCCCCCATGGTTCAGGAACAGGATTTGCTGGATTAAGTTTCAACCAACTCTGTTGTAACCAGTCAGGCACAGCTTCTAAAGCCTCTAATTTTAAAACCTGCTACTGTACCAAATTCTTTTAATTTAGGCATCAAAATTCAATTCCTTTTAAAGGGTCCTCCAAGACTAAAACCAGATCATTGACAAAAGCTCTCAATTTATAATTCTCCTTTTTAATCCTTATGCCATTGATCTTTTCATCTGGTCTTGTGTCTAATCAGAATTTCAAGGACTAAGATAAACAAGACAGGAAATAGAGGACAACCTTGTCTTGTTCCTTTTTGAATCTCGTATGGTTTGCTCAAATCTTCATTGATGATGATTGTTGCTGACTGTGAGGTCTAAATCCATTTTACCCTTTTTATGAAATTCTCACCAAAGTTCATGTCTTCTAAATCTTTAAACATAAAAGCCCAATTCAAATTGTCAAAAGCTTTCTCTGAACCCAAGAAAATCAAAGCGGCTTGTTGTTCATTATGTTTTTCAAAATATTCCAAAATATGGAATGACATTCATGACATTGTCCTTCAACTGTTTCTTAGGTAAAAGACCACATTGATCTTCATGAATAGATCTTGTAAGATTATTTCCCCACTAAGAAGAAGAGAAGAGATTGGATTTATACTCTGCCTGTCATGAGCCGGGATGCGGGGCCAGGCAAGCATGGGGTGGTCAGAGCACAGTCCGAGGTCAAAGCCAGGCAAGCCGAATAACCAGGTACAAGGTGCAAGATGAGCGGGGTGGTTGAGGGACAGTCCAGAGGTCAGGAGCCAAGCAAGTCAAGAAACCAGGAGAGCCAAGTCCAAATCACCAACCATTAGCATTGTCAGGGAGGTACCAGAGCCAAGAGTCAAGAGTCCGAGAGACGAGAGCCCAAGGTGCAGAATAGCGCGGTCAAGACAAGCCGAAGTCGAGGAACTGAGATTCACAAACCAGGAGCAAGGAGTCAGGAACTTGAGCAGCGTGGTGCAGAGCGTAGTTGATGCAACTAGTTGCTGGCATGAGTTGGTAGTTTGCCAGCACAGGCTAAATAGGAATCCAAGCGGCCGGTAATTAGCATGCCTCAAACATGTCACAGCTCCCACTAATACTCAGGGCTCCACAAGAGCCGGGTGCGCATGTGTGCTTTGTGCTGCCGGGCTGCCAAGTCCTGCCAGCACTGCTCTCGCAAATAAGACACTGGTGGCGGCAAGTCAGGTGGCATGTTGCTTGAGCAGCGATCTTCCCCAGCTGTTGCTGGGCTGGCCTCAGAGCTTGCCGCGTTGTCAGGTGCATGGGTTCCTGGTGTGTAGAGCTCATCCCTGTTGGCACTTAGCTCTTCCACAGGCGCCAAGGGCTCGAACTCAGCAGGGGCCGTGACACTGCCCTTCACTACCCAAAGGTGTCTCAGAGTGGCTTACAAACTCCCTTCCCTTCCCCTCCCCACAACAGACACCCTGTGAGGTAGGTGGGGCTGAGAGAGCTCTTGACAGAAACTGCTCTTTTTCAAGGACAGTTCTTGTCAGAACTACGGCTTGTCCCAAGGTCATCCAGCCAGGTGCAAGTGGAGGAGTGGGGATCAAACTCGGTTCTCCCAGATTAGAGTCCGCGCACTTAACCACTACACCAAACTGTTGGTCTGTAGTTTTTTCATGAAGTCAAGGTTTGGTCTTCTTTGTGTATCAATATTATATTGGCCTCTTTCCAGGTTTCTGGCATCTTGTCCCCCCGAAGAATGGAGTCCATTGTACTTTGCAAAGGAAGCAATACAAACTTGATAAGCCATCTGGTCCTGGAGCTTTTGCAGATTTTGTATTGTTTATAGCTTCCACTACTTCTGTAATTGTTATAGGACCATTAATAATTTGTCTTTGCTATTCTGAAATCTTAGATAGGTTTATTTTTCTAATATATTCATCTATTTTAGTCAGTGGCACCTCCTGGCTTATATATAGATTGGAATATTTATAAAATGTTTTTTGAATGTCCATATTATCTGTTAATACCTAGTCTCCTTCTTGCACTTTCAATATCATTTTCTTTTCTCTTGCTTTTCTCTGTTTGTAAACCACCAATCTTCCTGGTTTGTTTGTCAATTCAAAATTTCTTTGCTTGACATAATTACATTTTATTTCCATCTCTCTTATTGTTAACATAGATAGCTGCTGTTGTAAAATTCGTATCAGATGAAAAAAATTGTACTATTCAGAGAATTAATTCATTCTTTTTTAATTTCATCCAAGATATTTTGTATTTTCTCCTGCCTCTTTTTCTTCAGGTCAGCATTATGCTGTATCAAGTGCCCTCTCATAAAGGCTTTACTTGCATCCCAAACCATTCTCATGTCAGTGCCATTATTTAAATTAACTTCGAAGAACTCTTTTAGCTTTTTCTTACTGTCCTTCTTTTTGAAGGTATGTTTCATTTAATCTCTGTCTAAAAGTATTAGACATTATTTTGCAAATCATACTTACAGGATTATGATATACGAAAATCTTTGGTAAGATCTCTGCTCTCATGACCTTAGTAACTAGATTTCTGGGAACCAAAATCATAAGTCTTGAAAATGATATAAGGACCAATCCAAGTGTTCTGATATCTTGGAGAGTAGAGTGATTACAGATGCCAAATGATAATAGCACACAGTGGTAATGAGGTGGGAAAACTAGGTCTCAGTTCAGTCCTGGAGGATGCATTGTCTTGAGCTTCATTATCAATTGCAATTCAGTAGTTTCTCTTTCTAATCTCCCTTTGAAATTCCTTTGTAAGAGCACTGCTTTTAGGTCAGTGACTGAATGTTGTGGTTTCTAATGCCAGACTTCTGTCCATTTATTCTTTGCATCCTCCTGGACTGAATCCTCCTGGACAGAACTGAGACCTAGGTTTCCTGTCTCATTACCAATGCTCATATATCCATGCCTACTACCCCTCTGCATATCACACAATCCAATCAAGCCTGCTATTGTCATTTACCTATTATTGCCATTCAGCCTCTGAAAACACCTTTATAGAGTTTATATCTCTGTTACCTCATGTTACATTTTATGGCACTCATGGCCCAGCCCCAAAAAAGTGACATTTATGTCAGATCCAGCCCTTGTAACAAATGAGTTTGACACCTCTGTTCTAGATGAATGAAACACTTCACTTTTATTCCAAGACATTCTTCTTTCAGCATTCCCAAAAGCTTGAAAGCAACCAGTCTGGTTCATAGAAAGCTTTCTTGTAAATCTGACTGATCAACTGTCCAGCAACAGCAGGGATTATTTCCCCATTAACTCCTTCCTTTCTGTGGATTTTGTAGAAGTTTTAAAAAATAAATTAAGAAACACCTCTCAGTTTTTGTAAGAAACATCAATATTAACAGGGCTCTCTATACTGTATGTGCACAATCTCCCCGTAACTGTGAAAATAATCACATGCTGTTTTCAAAAGTTACCATATTGGGGGGGGTACCAAGGAGCTCAGTGAAGGGCTTTGCTTTGCCTAGTCAACTATTGAACAGATTTTGCAGTGTGACTAAGTATTTAAAAAATCCTGCAGAATTAAACATTAATTTTAAGCTTCTTATACTGAACACTGTGACTCCAGACTGTGTATATATTAATACTGCTGACAGAAGACTAAATTCTCAAGGATAAAATGTTTTAAAAATTAAGCATAGCCATCAATAAATCACCCCAGGTTTAAAGGAAAGAAAATAAAGGGTTGCTGCTTTCTGGCATTTAAGAAAATATGGATATAAGAAGAAAGGCTTTACAAAACAGTCATCTAAAGTAGTCATTATTTTTCTTTCCCTGTTGATGATTCCTTTAGGGTGTAGATTGTGATTAATGAAACAGAACCCACTGTGTAGTTTGTGGATTTGAATAAAACTGCACACTGGACTAATACATTCAGGGAATATAATTCTTATATCTAATGTAGGGCTTTATAGATCTTCAGAATGCTTTGCTGACTAACGAGCCCTTGTGCATCCATTTGAGATCATTATTATGAGGGTGATGGAAAAGATGGAGAATAGTAAGAAGAGACTGAATGAGGATTAAAATGAGAATGACACAGAATTAGAATATGCTAAATTGGAAAGAAAGAGCTGCTGCTTCTAGCCTCTATTCATCAGACAAAGCTTTTCTTTTCCAGTGAAAGTGTCATATTTTCATCACACTTAAACCTTGAAAGCCCAGCATTTTGTTTGACAATAATATGTAGCTGACTAAATCTTGCCCTTCCTTTGCATATCCTGAAGAAACAACAGCTGGGGGTCCATTAAAACCAATGGGAGCTTCAGATAAGACCTCAGTGGGACTGGATTTCCCCCTACCTATATAGTTCAATCCTGCCTTTTAGTAAGGACCTTGACCCTGATTTGAGCACTTTTGTAAAAGGATGTTAAGAGATTCCAAGAGTGCTCAGCATCCCGCTAGATGAATGAAACACTTCACTTTTATTCCAATGCATTCTTCTCACAAATAGCAGTTGAGATGATAAAGCTATATCTGAACTGTACCACTTCAGGCTACAGGTAGAAACACTTACGCTTGTATTTAAAAAACAAAAACATAAACTCCATAGTAAAGATCTGATGTCAGGGAAGATGGTTCTAGTCTAGACTTTCCCTACTTTTCCACTTAGAAGAATGTTCTATGTGACATTATTAGCCAGCCTTAAAAACTCTTTCTGTTTCTTCGGTCAAACCCTACAACTTAAAAATATTTTCTGGACCAGCCTGTAGAAAAAGGAGACTATATTTTGGTCTGACATAACAGAGTTGGAAGGCCCATAATGTCATCTTCTCAAACTCAATATGTGTCAAAATGCATCTATCCTTCACTGATGTCTGCATCCATCATATTTTACCAAGTTTTCATTGAAAACATGAGGTTTTGCACTCAATGTGCTTAAAATCCATGCAGTCCTTTGTATTCCCTCTTTGTGAAGATGACAATAAGAGGAGGAATGAGAACAATTATTTTTCAGATAGCATAATTTCATTTAATCTAATTTATAAGGCTTGACTCAAGGTCAAACTTTTGTTCTGCTAATGCAAAACTACAACTGCATAGGCATTGCCTTATCTCTCCCCCCCTCTCCCCCCCACATCCCATTCTTCATGCATCACAGTTAAAATGTTTGTAATAACATAATCTGAGTCTGGTAATCCACAAATCCAACAACTTGATTTAATAATGTAATGGCTGATTTTATCCAGTTGTTGTCAGCTGTATACCCCACCACATGCTGTCTTGATCTGTGCCCATCATGGCTAATTAAAACTGTCCGCGATGGGTTTCGAGGTGCCCTAAGATCTGAAAGCTGCAACTAAGTGCAAAATGCTGCAGCCAGGCTTCTGATGGGCCTCTCTTTTGAGGGAGCACATCCAGCCTGTGCTGAAGGCATTGCACTGGCTGCTGATAGCATTCCAAATCCTCTTCAAGGTGCTGGTTCTTACCTTTAAAGCCCTTTATGGTCAGGGACCGACATACCTGAGGGACCGCCTTTCCCCATATGTCTCCCAAAGAGCACTGGGTCCCAAAATCAATTGGCCCTCACGGGTCCCAAAGACACCAGACTGGCTATAACCAGGGCCAGGGCCTTTTTGGTGGCAACTCCATACTGGTGGAATGAGCTCCCAGAAGAGACTAGGGCCCTGCGGGACATTTTACAGTTCCACAGGGCCTGCAAGACAGAGCTCTTCCGCCAGGCTTTAAGGAGCCGCCACCAACAACTAGAACCAACAAAAACTGGAAGGACTAGAGCCCTGAAGACATAGTACCTGGTCTCACCATCTACAGTCTGTGCTTGCTGTGTATGTATGGAAAGATCAATCAGCTGACCAACAAGACAGATCACTGGATATGCTAATATGACTGTCACCATCATTTTAAGCAATATTGACTATAGATCCTGCTAGCACTTGATATTATAATATTATAATTTTGTATGGCTTTAGAAGGCATTATGATTGTATAACTGTTATTTATGGGTTTTATTTTCATGTAAGCCACCCTGAGCCTGCTTCGATGAGGAGTGCGGGGTATAAATTTGAATAAATAAATAAATAATTTTATCAGTCACTCATGATTATCATCATATCTAATGTGCAGATACCAGGATTCTTTGGCATGCATCATCATTTAATTGAATATACAGAAGTTAGAAAAGGATTTTTAGGGCAATCCCAGCCATATGTATGAGCAGTTATTCTCCTTTCCTTTGAGAAGGCACCCATCAGTGGACAAGGAGTGTTACTGCCAGCTAAGATATGACCTCAGCAATTGCAATCCAGGCTTCCTCCTCCCTCCCAGGCTTTCTTTCAAAGCAGAGAAAAGATGTGGTGATTCAGGAGGTTACATTTATCTTGGCTACTTGGATCACCCAGACTAGCCCGATCTCATCAGATCTTGGAGCCTAAGAAGTGTTGGGCCTGGTTAATACTTGGATGGGAGACCACCAAGGAAGTCTGAGTTTGTTATTCAGAGGCAGTCAAATAGCAACCCACCTCTGTTTGTCTCTTGCCTTGAAGACTCCATGATAGGTTGCCATGAGCTGGCTGTGATTTGACAGTACTTAACACACACAAGGTGCAAAGGGGGCAGTAGAAACTTCCATCTACTCCAGTGTATGTCTATTGAAATCAAGGAGCTTAGACTGGAATTACTCCACATAGGGTTGTGCTATATGGGAATGAGGCATTTGGGGTTTATAAATAGAGATTATGGAGGTATTTCACACCATGTTTAAACTCTGCCTACCTTTTCTAATCTCACTCTACCAATCATCAATTTATCAGGTACTGGAAATGTGGAGGAAATCATTCCTCTATGTTTGAATCAGGGTATGAAAAGGACAATTTATATGGACAAAAAATGAGTTTCAGAATCCTACCATTTTCATTTAGTGTCAGCAGCCCTAACTGGCCAATGTTTCAGTGACACTTGTAAAAACATGGCTGGGACTGCTGCAGCTCCTGGCCTCCCCACGTGCACATGAAAGCCATGCCCTTGGGACTGCTGTGGCTCTTGGACTGCCCCTCCCTCTCCCCCCATGTAGGGTGATGCAGCTGGCACTTCCATGGGTCCCAGCTGCCCCCCATACACACAAAGGGAAATGCCAGCTAGGATATGACCACAGCAATTGCAATCCAGGCTTCCTCCTCCTTCCCAGGCTTTCTTTCAAAGCAGAGAAAAGATGTGGTGTTTTACGTGGTTACATTTGCCTTCGCTACTTGGCTCATTCAGGCTAGCCCGATCCTGTCCTGGCTCTCAGCCTCCCCCCCAACATGAAGGGCAACATGGCCAGGACCTCCATGGCTCCCAGCCTCACCCTCACTACTAAAAGTGGAAGTAGGTGCATTGTCTGTCCATGTGCAGACAACACTTTTTTTTTCAGGGGTGATATAATGCCCCCAATGTATTTTTGTAGGTTTTCAGATTTTTCTGCAACCTTGGGTGGTCCCCCCAATTTGTAGAACCATCTATTTTCTTCCTGTGCACCCTGATCCACGGATTTAGATATCCATAGATGGGAGCCACACTTGGGAAATAGATATATAGGCAAGTGGGAAACCACAACAAAATGTTGCATAATGTGTTGTAGTTTGAATTTACAGTGTTAATTTACAGTGCCACTCAACTTCACCATATGGAAAGGCTAACACATATGATAATAGATCACAGTGTTGGCTGTAGTGATCGAAATGCATTGGTTTACCTTGTCTCGGATATATGGTGATACTTCTTGTTGGTGGTGCTCCATCACTGGTTTCAAATTCGGCAGCAATTTATGCCACTTGTAGGTGATCGCAATGTTTTGTACCTTCATCTGGTTCATGGTAAAAATGGATTGAATATTCTACTGGCAATCTTCCTTGTTCTTTTGCTGTTTCTTCTTATGTATGCAATATTTATTTCATATTTAGATACGTTTTTGCATATGGGTTTATTTGTTGTATTAAGTTTGTTAAGTTGTGCATCTTTCTTCTCTGTGCTGTGTCATGCCAATAAAGGTCTATGTATGTATGTATGTAAGTTGTGTATTAATTCTACATTAAGGTTTGTATTTTCAGTTCTTTGCATTCTTATTTGATTTGCTTTAGTAGTATCAATCATATATAGTCGGCCATATTCTGGCAGTCTTTGATGATCTGGGTAAAGGTTTGTTGTGCAATGATAGACAGATCCCTGAATACAGAAGAAGGAGACATCACGGCCTGGCACATTATGTATTTGAGCACCCACTGAAACAAATGAAAGTGTGCTATTGTATTAACAAATGTTTTCTAAGAAATGCTGTGAAAGAGGATGCTGCCCAATTAACAGTGTTTTAAGTAACACTGGGCACCGTACTAGCAGAATGGTTACTTTTCCATTGTGGCAGCAACTGTTATAGTGATCTCTTGGTTTTTCAGTTATGAAGTGCTTATGAAATGCTTTGCAGAGCAGTGGTGACAAATATGCATCATGTCTCCTATATAATAAGTAATAATGTGTTCTGTATTTTGAAGGGCTTTTGGTTTTTCCATATATAAAGGTACGCTATGTTCTCCAGCTGCACTGTTGGCATGATGTGTCAAAATGTCAATATCCTAGTTTCTGTTGGCTGTGCATTTTTTCTGCATTTTTAAAAATTAATATCTCTTTTATAATATAGTTGGTTACTGTTTAAATGGCTTTCTTGCAGTGACCAATTTGTTAGGTTTTTTTTAAATCTCATTTTGGCAGGGCATCCTCTTTTGTGAGGTGCTTTTGACATTGTATTGTTCTGTATGGTACTAATGAGGGATTGTTGTTTCTGACAAAAAAAAGGCAGAGATTCTTTCAATTGTTCTGGGGAGTTTCCTCTTAAGGGAGGAGGCAGTTCTGTGGCAGCCTTCTGTGAAGGGAAGGGAGTAACAGTTGGAGCCCATTTTTTCCCTATCCCCTTTTGTTTCCCCCTTTTTCTTTATTGAACACTGGAAGGAGAGCCATCTATAGCCTTCTCAGTTCACTTGTGCATAGTTAGCCAGCTGAAGTTGGCTTCAAAGAGGAGTTTGCCTGGGAATTACAATCACTTTGTTCATGTGAGGTGAGATTTCAAAAATTGCCTTACTAGGTACTGCAGGTCTTGTGGTGCTACAGGTGTCCTGTACCACTCTCTTTCTGAGTGCCCTTGCCAAAAGCAGCTGTTTAAATGGTCACTGGTTTATCAGTGGATTAGCCTGAGGCACCTTTTCTCATTCTGTCTCTCGCCTTGCTGCGGAAAATTGTGTGGTTGCTGGGCTCCAGTCTTCTTCAGCCTGAGATGAGTTCACATTCACCTACAGTACCACAGCTGTCTTTGGCAGTTTATTTGTCAGTCAGGGTTGCTAAAGAACATTTTAAAAGGTGGTGTGTACAAACTGACATTGGTTGGAGGAAATCCCACCTCCTCTCCACCTGCCGCCTACCTCTCAGTCACTGTGCCCACCCATCCATTTATGATATCTCAGCTGTCATTTTACAATTTCATTTTGGCTTCTAGTCAGCCAGAAGACAGAAGCAGTGGGAAGAAGCAGTGTCCAAGCTGGTGGGGATAGAAGCAGTAAGAAGCTGGAGAGAATGATTTTAAAGGACAGCAGAGCTTGCAGCTACAGAGACGGAGGTGAGAATGAGCCTTCTCTCCTGCTTGCAGGGCTTTGCAGTTGAAAGCTCAGATGTCCTTTAAAACTTCCCCCCATTATTTAGTCATTAATACTGCAGGAAAAACAGTGTCGGAGATGGGCAAGTGTCAGCGAGGAATCCTCCCCAACCCCAGCTCCAGTTCTGCTGTTGCTTCCCTCACCCATTTTATCTCTCTGTGTGTGTGTCTCACTCTCAGCCAGTCAGTCTTTCTCAAGCTGATGGAGGGGGAGAAGCAGTTAGAACCCCCCCAGAAAGTTTTAAGAGGACATGGGAGCCCACAACAAAAGAGGTAGGGCTGAGAAGCTCAGACATCCTTTAAAAATGTCCCCCTGCTATTTAGCCATTCATACTGCAAGAGGAATCTTCCACGGTCCCAGCTCCAGTTCTGCTTTTACTTCCTCCTCTTTTCCCCCAAGCATTATCTTTCTCTGGCCGAGGACAGACTGGCAATTTGCCCCGGTATCGAGTCGGGGCAAAAAAACCCGGAGTAAACGATACCGGGTTTTCCCGTCCACACAGCGGGGGTCTCTGCCAGAAGAAACGGGACGGAGGCGCGCGGGAGCGTTCAGACTGCCATGCCAGAGGCGCGCTATATTAACTGTTTCCCCATTATTTCGGTTGTGGGCGTATGTGCGTATGAGCGCTTGAGCGCTCATGCGCTCATGCGCATAAGCGCATTTCGGCGATTTTTTTTTTTTTTTGCCCTGCAACGCCGGCACCACATTGGGCAGTGGAGCGGAGCACAGCCAATCACAGTGCTGCTGCCTCGTGCCCAACGTGGGTTGCTCCCGGCTTTTCGCCTGCGCGTTCAGACTCCCCGGAAGCGGAGAAACGCGCGACGAACGCAGGCTTTTGGATTTGCGAAGGCTTTTATCAGGTGTTTTTTTAATCCGGCACTGAAGCGCGAGGGCTCCGGTAAGCTCCGGGTGGGGGACGCCAGGCAGATGTGCCTGTGTGAACATTCCATTTAATCCGATATTGAGTCGCTGTCAGCCCGGGTCCCATCCCGCGGCAAATTGCCAGTCTGTCCTCGGCCTCTGTCTCTCTATTAGCCAGTCTATCTCTCATTGCCAATGCAGCAGGGCCCAGAGAAGATCTCTGTGGTGGCCATTTTAAAAGGTATTGGGGGAATTCAACCCTCCCCATTTTTTTAAAAAAAACTTTTTGGATTTTTTTGCAGACCACGGAGTCCTCTGAGTCTGTAGAAAAACCTGTTGGGGAAGAGTGTGCCCTCTGTGGAAATAAGTATCTGCAGGCGGAGGGGACTGTTGAGAGTTATATATATAGGTATATTTAGACCCCTCCATTCTTTATAATGAGAACCAGACTCTTGCAAAGGCTAGTCCATTTGCCTTGCATGTGAAAGATGAGGTTATGACCCTTTCATCTGCACTGAAGTTAATGCTCAAGCACAGCTTTGCAAGCATTTCAAAGAATGTGCAGGACTACACAACAGACCAAGGAAAATTGTCTTGGACAATGGCCATTAGCAAATATAAAATACAGAAAACACCAGCAAATTTTTCAGGCAATATCCTTCTATCTTATGCTGTAGGTTTAAAGATTGGCTGTTAGATTTGAACATTTGAGATGGCTTGTCTATTTCTGCCAAAAAAGAATTATTTTTAGTGTGACAACGTTAATCTTTCTGGGTCAGCTTTTCAGGTTTGCTCATTACAAGCTGGATGAAATTTTGTATTAAATTGGAGCTGAACTTTTCAGGAATGTTGACATTTTGAATCTGAAATTTATATGTGCAGTCAAGCTGTACAGCTCAGTTGAAATACGGCTAATGGCAATTATTCTGCCATAGTTCGTTGTAACTTTCATAGGGAGTTTCTGAAGGCAGAAAAATCAGAACAAATGGACTCTCTAGGTGAATTCTTTGTGCCTACCAATTATGAAATTCACTTTTTAAAATTCAATTTAAAGACCAATACAAAGGCCAGAAGGGTGTTTTGCTGTAAAAAATATGTTGCTGTACTTTCCATTCATGAGCAGTCTGGCTCCATAATAATGTTAGCACCATCAAACACTAAAGTAGTCACTATTGTGGAATACCTTACTGGGGCATTGCATGCAAAATCCCAATGTAGTACTGAAGTGAATAATGTATCCATAGTTTGAAAACATCTCTATTTCCATTTTAAATGAAACTATGAGCAAGAACTTAGAATAAGACAATATTGTCAGGGTCCACACTCCTAATCAGTTGTTGTTTCTATTTTATTTAATTGTTCATTTTCATTTCCTTTCTTCAGAATCTTCTATCTGAAGTTTTGTAGGAGTACAGTCTAGGAAGTTTTACCAACCTTTTACACAGAATCTTTTGAACTTTACTTTATCTACTGAATATGAAGCCCAAACACAATCTTACTTACTTTGACACTATTCTTTCTGCACTAGACCCTGCTTAAAGAGTGTGGTAGAACAGTCCCATTGGCCTGCAGTCCCTTTGTGTCTTGTCCTCCAAGGTGTATGGGCACCAGCAGTTGTCCAAGGTCTCTGCTTGGTTTGTGCCACCCACCTGGCTTTCCCAACAATCGGAGGTACTTTTCTTTACCTCTTTTGGTTCAGCAACTGACACCACCTGGCCTTTGTAGGAACTACCCACTAAGAGGTCCAGGGCTCCCAGCTTCCCTTCCCTGCATTGCCATTCTAAGGGTTAGGGTTTCTGTCTGTGTATCCCTCTACCCAGTATCTGGTTACCACAGGGACAACTTACTGCACTTGTGCACCACTGGGGAAGTAACAACTTGCCAATTGACTGCCTCTCCCCTTCTCATGGTGCTCATTTTAACATAGTATGTCTGAAATGGCAGAGGTTCATGTGGTACAGAAAACAGCTACCATCATTAAAAGTTTAAAACATTTATTAAAAAGAAAATGGCCACATGCATTCACTCAGCACAGCAACAGACTGATGTTAACCTAGGGCAGGCACCTTAACTTAAAAGTTATAATGGTTCTAAAGGGTCCGATTACCTTGGACTCTTCCCTCAGGCCTTCAGTCTGCCACATGACAATGGCTGCCTTCAGTAGACCCTAGGTGAGAGTTCCAACTACCTCAATGGATTTAGCACCAAAGAGACCCTCCTCCTAGGGCCAAGGAATTTATAACCTTTCTTTACCTCTCTTTACCTACCCTTTCGGGGGGGGGGGCAGATGTCAAACAAGCCATTCCTAGAATCTCCAGGAAGAGATGTCTCTAGCATTTTAAATCTCCAAAATCTCTCTTCCCTGCTAGGTGTCATTGTCTTCCAACTGGAGGTATGACTTGACCATTTCATTGTCTCCAGCTAGCAAAGCATTAGCACTTCTAAAGTGTTGTGCTTTGAGGCTTGACTACCTCCCCCCGCCTGTTCTTAACTAAGAAGGAAAGTGGAAAAAAACTTTTTAAAACTAAATGTAGGGGTTTGCTCAGTCCAAAGCTCCAAAGAAAAAAATGCATTTCTCCACAAAGAGCATGAGTTTTACCTGAAATGGTACAGGTAAACTAATCTCCATCACAACACTCATTCCATTAAACCAGCTGTAACCCTTTCTATTCTAGCTCTTCCAGAGGGGTAGCCATGTTATTCTGTAACCATAAAATGGAGTCTTCTGGCATCATATAGTTTTTTTATGGCATAACCATTCAAGCACTAGAGCCCACTTATTCAGATATATCTGATGCAGTCATGTGGGCTTTCCCCCCATTATGAGTATATCCCAGACATTTACATTCCTGTACTGAATGGTAAAACCTGATGGTCTCTTCCAGTGTGAGCATCTGGCACTAACATGAATGCATTTAGATCTTTACAAGTGGGGATCTGCAAGAAACTTGTGGGAGTGGCTATCCCATTCCCCCCATCTCTGCTTCTTCCCCTCTCCCCCTACTTCTCTCACACACTTTCTCCTTTTCTTTCTCTCTCTCCCCCCTCCATGCCTGTCACTTCCTTTCTGCCCCCACCTCATCACTCTTTCTGCCCCATCACTCTCCCAGCCTCCCACTTACTTACTTCCCCCACAGCAGCAGTGGCAGCAGCTGCTCTCTTGGAATCACAATGGATTGTCAAAATACAGATATCAGGTCCTCTTAGGGTTGCCAGCTCCATGTTGGGAAATTCCTGGAGACTTGGGGGTGGAGTCTTGGGAGGATGAGGTTTGAGCTTGGAAGGGACCTCAGCAAGGTATAATACCAGAAACTCCACCCTTCAAAGCAGCCATTTTCTCCAAGGAAACTGACCTCTGTCATTTGGAGATCAGTTGTAATCCAGGAGATCTCCAGCCCTCACCTGGAGGTCAGCAACAAAAGTGAGATAGATGGATGAAGTGAATACAAAAAAAGGAAAAGTCCTCCATATAATCAAATTGTCGGGCCCCGAGGTCCGGCCCGTGGTCCTGCCACTCCTTCTGGGGGGTTAGCCTAGGGGTCTGCCAGAGGGGTCACTCCAGATGCCTCAGAAAAAGGGATGGGACAGAGTTGCATCACTCCTCTTGCCCATCCCCTTCAGGGACCCTCCAAAGGAAGGCCAGTATGCTCTCTCTTGCCAGCAGGCCTTCTGACAGTCCTCTGTTCTCTCCTCCCCGGCTCTGGGTCTTCCCCCCTTTTATTCCCCTCTGCCAACATCCGGTGCCCACCTTTCCCTTCCCATAGACTCCCCACAGTGTCCATCACCCTACCCCAGTTCCCCATTGGCTCCCTTTTCCTTTCCCTCTTAAGCCTCCCGGCTGGGCCACACCCCTCTCCAGGGCATGCACTGTTTGTCAGTGTCTGGGCTGGGGTGGAGCAGGGTCTCCTGCTGGCTTCGTTGAGATGCTGGGCTGGAAGCCTTGGATGGGGTTGGGCTTTCCCTCACTGGTCGCCACCCTCAGAGATGTGGATGGGCTCGTCCGGGCATCTCCCTCCTCAGCCGTGGTGCGAGCTCACCACCGGGGCTGAGGGCTGGCAGCTCCTTTGCCCCTCCCAGTCCCAACCCTTCCCACCTGCTTCCCAGCCACCAAGCCTGTTCCCACTCCCAGGTCTTCGGCAGTGGGGGTGTCCATGGTGAGCCACCACCAGGCCAGGGAGAGAGTGGTGAAGTCCCATTGTTTGGCACAACTCACCCAACGGGGCAGCTGATGCTGGCAGTGAGAAGCTGCAGGGCGGCTGGATGGCCTGCTGGCCCTGTTGAGCTGTGGAGGGAGCCACAGCAGGCTGGGGTGGCTCCATTGCTGGTCAGACCTGCTGTCCGCTCGCCAGTGCCACGGGTTGCAGCAGGAGACTGGCTCTCCAGGCCGTGGGGGGGCGCAGTGGATGCCATGATGGGCTGGGGTGGCTCCGTTGCTGGTCGGGCCTGCCGGCCCCTTGTCGGTCCTGCTGGTCAGGGCAGGGGGCTGGCCCACTGCAGGACACAAACCTCCAAAAATACTGAAGGAAATGAAATATAATGCTTACAAATTATTTGCATAATCAACAATAACAAACATACAAAACAATCTTAATACAAATCTTGAAATTCATATAAGTACATTGTGCAAATAGAGAAAAAACCAAGTTCACGAGTCACACAAATTGCTTAATGTATTAATAACTGCAGGGAATTATGATATTTAATGAGCAATTGGCAACTAAGGGAACACAAACCTTACCTTTCCAGTAAAACCAAGAATAAATGCAGAAACCAAGTATTTTAGAGAAATGGATTCTTTACTGGGAGTTCTTCACAAACATGCAATAAACTCAAACACACACACACTTATACAGACCTAGGGAAATTAGATAGAAAGGGATAGCAACATTTGCATTAGCAGGTAAAAACATTTAGGTGATGCTTGCCTGTCCTGAAGAGATGCAGCCATCCACAGGAAAAATGGGGAGACTATGACGGAAAAATAGGATCGTATCCTAAACCAGCAGAATACAAGGAAAGACTCTTGGGCAGCTACTCCAGAGTCAACAAGATAGGGAAAGGCTAGGTATTGAGGCAGAGAGAGAGAGAGAGAGAGAGCAAGCACATGGCCAGGCCAGCTCTTTTATGCTATTTTGGGGCTTGGAGGTGGGCTTCACTGGCTACCTCACTTGTCACAACCCCTTGGGGGTGGGCTTCACTGGCCACCTCCTTTGTCACTTCCCCTTGGTCAGTCCCAGGAAGTTGCTAAACTAAAAACCAGTTTCAGGAGGAAGGAGGCTTAATGGTTGGGCAATAGTAGATTCTATTTACCTATAACAGTGGCACCTTGGAGAACAATGGCCGAGGCAGCTAGAGTCATTGTCTTCGATGGTCCGCTGATGGCTCCAGGTGATGGGCTTAGCTGGTACATGTCAGTCTCTGGTGAAGGTGAAGAGGGTGGGGTTTTTTTGCCTGCATGACAAGGAAGATGCTGGTTTATCGAGTCTTTGCTCGAGGTCTCTAGTCTTTTGGTCTGGCATGGCGTCCGTTTAAACAGCAAACAGTTACTGGCTTCATGGAGCTTTATGTGGCTAGGGAGCTGGGCTCTCTTCCTGCTGCGCTGCAGATAAGAGATGGCAGGTAATCTCAGGAACCATTGGCACATCATCTCAGGAGAAGGCTTTTCCTCTGCTGGCATATGTCTGCAGCTGGTATCACTTTAGGGTCACTGCATAGTTCAGTCCCTTTTGCACACTAATTGCACAGTCCAAGCTTTATCACTTATGAACTATAGGTCCAAGAGCGCTATACACACTTTGCAGGGCAACACACAGAAGAAAGGATTCAAATGTAAACTGCAAATTCAAAATGCCACTCAATATACCAATATTACTTCGGGTGAGTAGAATCCTCTATTCCTGAAGACTTCAAGTTCTGTTCACATAGCAGCTCTGCAAGTGTAGTTCCAGCTCTGAGGCACAGAACAAAGGATTCAAATGTAAAGTGCAAATTCAAAAGTCTACTCAATACACCAATAGTACTTCATATACTATAGTACTTCATATACTGTTCATATAGCAGCTCTGCAAGTTTAGTTCCAGCTGACAGGGCGAACCAGTGTTGTAACACCTCATTTCACCGAAGCCTTATCCAAGATGTAACTGTAACAACTTAACAAATATTTCATGTCACTGTGTTCTTCCCAGTGGTTGTATGCTTGTAAATATTTTATCACGCAGTAATTTTGGTTCTTGTTAAACTGCTATTTAACCATTCATACTGCAGAAGTAATCCTCCTCAGTCCCAGATCAGTCCTGCTTTTTGCTTCCTCCTCTCCCCTCCCTCAG
Source organism: Gekko gecko (assembly GCA_029375565.1). Classification (NCBI taxonomy): domain Eukaryota; kingdom Metazoa; phylum Chordata; class Lepidosauria; order Squamata; family Gekkonidae; genus Gekko; species Gekko gecko. The sequence continues at coordinate 54,589,098 of JAPDNY010000003.1, read as the reverse complement.
CCTATGGCCCTTTTTGCGCTCTCCTTTTAATCCATGTTCATCGCGGTGTCCTCCAGGCAATTCTGCACTAAAATTGAATTCAACCTCCTTTTTAATCCAGATTCCCATCCCCCATTATGCACTAAAATCAAATTCAACCTTCTTTTTATTCTGGGTTTTCCCTCCATTCTGCATTACATTATCTCCCTTCAGTGGTTTCAGCCTGCTGTTTTCAGCCTGCTGTTGCTCCGGGTTATTTGGATGCTCTTTTGCCGTGGACTTTAATTGTCTCAACTCAAACACTGAGAAAAAACAGAGTGGCAGGCAAATGCAGAAAGGGCCTATGTCTCCCCCCCCAGTCTATTTCTCACTGTAGATGTGGTGGAACCTGGAGTACATCCCTACGGCAGCCATTTCAAAAGGTATTGGGGGGATTCAACCCTCCACAAGTTTTTTTTTTAACTTTTGGATTTTTCTGCAGTCCCAGAGAGTCCCCAGAGTCTGTAGAAAAACCTGTTGGGGGAGAGTATGCCCCCACCTGCGAAAATAAGTATCTGTATGCAGAAGGGACTGTTGGGAATTAGATCTATAGATGGAGAGTATCTTCTATGGCAGATATCCTAATGATTTTCTATACATACACATTATACTAATGAAAGCACCTTAAATAATTTTTATAAAGAGAGCACTTCAAAAATAAAATAATTCTAAAAAGGAAATTTGTGTTAGTAATCCATTCTTTCAACTTTTCTACTGCTGATTATTTAGAACTACCCAGATAGCTCCTAGAAGCTTGCAGCAGAGTCCCTGCAGAATGCCATTACACTGGCCTTCCCTTTTTGCAACCACTTGGAAAGATGATAGACTTATCAAACAAGATCAATAGCGAAGTGGAACTGTGAAAGGTTTGGGGACTGGGGAAGATAATGCTGTCTGTTTTGGTTGCCTGTACTTTACTAGCAGGCATTTGCAATCTCTAGTTCCTGATGCTTCTTGTACTCAGCTGAGTCAATCTCCTATCCACAGGCGGGCTGTAGCTGGGAGCCAGATAATTTATCTTTCATGCTCTTTCCCTTTACTGTGCCCCTACACATTAAGGATGTTTCTCAGGCTGCACAAATATGTGTGAAATCTCTTGATTGTATTTGCCTCATGTGAAAAAGCATTGTACACACTGTCCTTGACCAGCTATTGTTATGCTTTTTCAGCTAAGCTGGGGAGGGGGGAATGCTCAGAGTGAAACGCCATGGTTGTTTACAAAGGCATTCTGCAAAGGATGTAGTTAGACATTGGTGTATTGTTCGCCAGAAGATCTCTCAGCACAGAAATGGTTTGGAGCTGTATGCTGGGAAGATGGGGCGCTTTCTTAGCCGTTATCTCAAATGCAAATCAAGACTTATGCAGTCTTCATACTTTCAAGAGGCTTGTGCATAGAGAGAAAGAGAAATCTGTGCAGAACCTCTTAATAATGCTAGCGACCATGTTAAATACTGGGTTCAATACATAACAGACTGGTCTCTGTAGAATCAGCTCAGCCATTGTCATGGCTATAAGAGGCATGACACCAAACTCCATGTAGTAATTTCTTCTTCCTCAGTGCAAGAATACAACTTTGCAGGATGTTTCAATTAAAAGTGCAGATTTGCTGCAGACCCTTTTTTGCAGTCCTAAGGGCAGGAGAGGGCACCGGGAGAGAAACGGAAAAGAGGGGAACCATAAAACAATAATAGAGACATGTGTGGAGTAAAATAGGCCATGGCTTTTTATTGATTACAGCATATAGGAGCATTGGTGCCACATAGGGAGTGGATCCAGACATCGGGCAACCCACCTATCAGTTGATGAACCCATCCCCAACTACCTATTGAGGGAACCAGGAGTGGTAAGCAAGTGGTCCAACATGAGGAACAAGTCCCTGTGTGGAGCCCTGTGACTGCCCCCAAGCTGTGCACCCCACTGCAAGAGCTTGACCCCAAAGACCCCTTAAGAAGGTCCCCAAACCAGGGAGGCGGGCATGCAGGATGGTTTCCCCCAATGCATAAAACTGTTAGAAGCTATGACATAAAACCAAGCAAGAAAACAACATGATACAGTAAAACATAGGGAAGGGAGGGAGGCGAGTCCAAAAAAACAACATCAAAAGCCATGAGACAGGGGCTTTAAATAAAGGCAAGAACAGCCGCAGGCTATGCATCCTTGCTCAGCCTCTGAAATCCCTGCCCCAGGCTATATATGATCCTGGGAAGACTGGTAATAGGCTAGCAAGAGGAGGGCAGAATGGTGCAGGAGCTGGGGATGAGCCATGCGGTCCATTCTCGTCACAGAGCCCAGCCTTGTGGCTGCAAAACAGCAGCATAGTAAGTCTGTGGCAGCAATTTGTGGTCCTAAGGGCAGGGCAGGACACCAGGAGAGAAGGGGGGGGAATAAAACAATAACAGAGACATATGTGGAATAAAACAGGCCACAGCTTTTTATTGATTACAGTATATAGGAGCATTGGCACCACATAGGGTGACCCACCTGTCAACTGATGAACCCACCCCCAACCTGCCTGTTGGGGGAACCAGGAGTGGCAAGCAAGTGGTCCAACATGAGGCACAAGCTTCTGCATGGAACCCTTGCCATCTGGGAGTGGAGCCCTATAACCTCTCCCAAGCAGGGCACCCCATTGCAAGAGCTCAACCCCCAAGACACCTTAAGGAGGTCCCCAGACCAGGGAAGCAGAGCATCCAGCCCAATGCATAAAACTGCCACAAAAGCAGGGCAGCAAATGCCTGCTCCCACCAATGATCCTAGCACTGCAACCAAAGAAGCAGGGCATGACAGACACCATACAACCACAAGTCCTGCCCCAAGAGGACAATGAACACCACAGGGCCTGTACAGGGCCTGCAGCTCAAAGAAGATCCCCAGCTGGCAAATCACCAAACCCCCAGGAGCCTCAACACAAAGAACAGAAGCCTTATTGACTTTCCTTCTTACAGTGTCCACCTTATCTGAGGGAGCCATTCCCCTCCATACACACCTTTCAAGCAGCTCAGACCAGAACACCTGAGTCTGAGGCAGCTGGGCCTGCAGCTCTTGAAGATCTGACTTGATGGTGAGTGCAAAGTCAATACCTTTCCAATCTGGCAGGTCATTCTCCCCCAACTGAATCACGATAGCATTGGAACGACCCAAGGAGGTTACTTGCCAATGGGCAAGAAGGAATTCCAGCACATTCCTTTGCATTCTAGTTAACGAATCCACAGTTGGTCTTGGAGACACAACAAAACTCTCCATAAAGAATAAGACATGTAACAACCAGCCCATTGCACAGTACTGTGGCTGACGATCCACACCAGCTTGAGGCAGCCTGGAAAAACTAAAAAGAAGATACATGAGAAGCGATGCCAGCTACAGGGTGGATGTAAGATAAGTAAGCAGTGGATTTCCAGCGGCTGATGGAACAAATGCAATTGGCAGACAAGCCACATTGAGCAGCCAATGTAGCTGCACTGATATGAAAGAAATGTAAGCCAAAATCTCCAAGAAGAAGACTATTGGCTGAGAGCCCTGTCCACAAAACTGGAACCAGGTGAGTAAGGAACCATCCTCATGGACAAAAAGAGGGTCAGGGCTGGAGGGCTGTATGTCTAAATATTGCCTAATGGTGAGAACCAAGCAAGGCTGACTGGCTGTGGCCTCTCTGAGGCATAATCTAGCACCTTTCCCCCTTTGGTCAGTCTTGGACTTTCTAATGAGTAGCAATACTGTATACCCCTGAACCTGAACATTGTGAAACCAGATAGCCCGATTGGCCATATTTGGAAGATGAAACCAGCTCACTGTAATGTAGGACCCCATGAAAGACAAGAGAAAAGGCAGCTTGGAATGAGGTCATCTCAAAATTAGGATCAGTGTAATCAGTGTAACTATGGGCCCAGTGTAACTATGGGCCGAGCTGTAAAAGGAGACTGCAGCCAAGTGACAAGCCATGGTCCTGGGCACTAAACCTCATACCTGTAGGGAAGCAAGCTACTGTAAAACAATAGCCTCGGCAGCAGGCCAAGACCTGCCCCTTCCCACAGCTGTGGAAAAGGCCAAGAAAACAGCTGTAGCCTGAACATAAGAACACTGCATCAAAAGAGTGACAGAGCTAAATACTCCATGCAAGATCAGATGCCTCCAAGGGCCCACAGCTCGTCTGGGTGGTGGTTTGCCTGAGGGGCCAAGGCCCCAAACCTCTCCTCCTGAAAATGAGATCATGCATCCACAATATCGTTAGCCATAGCTGCAATATATTTAGCTGAAAAAAATGTTAAGGGATGAATACCAAAGGACGAATAGATGGACCAGACGCATGAACCACTTGGAGTATGAGGTTTGGCGATAGATCATCATACCACCACCTGATTATTGCACCAGAAGTTGACTTTTTTGTCCTCAAAGGAATCCCCCTAGGTGGTTACTGCTACTAAAATTAGAAAGAACTCAAGGAACATGAGATCCCTGAGGATGTCAGACCTGGCCGAGCATGTTGGCCACCACTGCACACACCACTGGCCAGCCACATAAAAAAACAATACTCCCAGATGCATCTGAGTGGACCTGCAATGATGAACCTAGTTCCATGGGAGTTTGCCAGATCACTACCCCATTAAAATTAGACAGGAATTAGACAAGAATGCCAGCCACACTCTCAAATCAGCTGGTGACTCTGACATGATGATGTGAAGCTCAGACAACAGCTTTGGACCTAGCTAAGTGAGCACAAAAGGCCCACCCATGGACAATGTGTCGCGGGTTCGAACAGCAGAAGTGGCAGGCACAGAGTGAGCCAGAAGAGAGTGTGAGTATCCAAATAAATACTGGAGGCTTCAGCTAGGTGCAAACTATATACATTTATTTACACACCACAGCCACCATCAAACAGAGTGTCAAAGTGCTCTGCTGCAATCATACAAATGAGGAGGAGAAACTGTACATCACTCACTGTACATTTATACAAACACCAGCCAATCAGGCTTCAGTGCTGAGTCACTGTGATAGCAGTGGCAAGACTGCCCTGAACCGGTTATAGCCAGCCCTAACAGAGATTCCTGGCTGACAGCTACCTGTCACTAGATCAAATACATCTAGCCAGACTTACAACACATGTGGATCTCAACACAATGACCCTACAGGCAAACTTGAGGTGGCACAATAAGGCCTAAATCTCCCTCAGTGTAGAATAAGAGAAGAGATTGGATTTATACCCCGACCTTCACTACCTGAAGGAGTCTCAGAGTGGCTTACAATCTCCTTTCCCTTACCCTACTAAGGTTGCCAGGCCTGGGTTGGAAAATACCTAGAGACTTTGGGGGTGGATCCAGGAGAGGGTGGGGTTTGGAGAGGGAAGGGGCCTCAGCATGGTATAATGCCATAGGGTCCACCCATCAAAGCAGTCATTTTCTCCAGGAGAGCTGATCTCTGTCAGCTGGAGATCAGTTGCAAAAGCGGGAGGTCTCCAGGCCCCACCTGGAGGCCGGCAACCCTATCCCTTCCCCACAGAAACCCTGTGAGGTAGGTGGGGCTGAGAGAGCTCTTTTGAGGGCTGCTCTTGAGAGAACAGCTCTAAGAGAACTGTGACTGACCCAAGGTCACACCAGCAGCTGCATGTGGAGGAGTGGGGAATCAAACCCAGTTCTCCCAGATCAGAGCCACACTACACTGGCTATACACTTGTTGGGTGACATCACAAGAGTTATAAGGAACTGCAAGGCAGCAAATTTTCCTCAGGCAGATAGGAAGTGCCAGACACAGAGTTCAACAAAATATCCAGGTAAACCAGACACAAGCAAGAGCCCTCCATCTTATCTTGGGCTAAGGGAACCCCCAACTCATAAGCCAGAGCCTGAAAAGCAGCCAGATGTGAGGTGCAGGCAGCACTCCCAGCCAGACCCACAAAGAGAAAGTCATCTAAACAATGAGTGATATGGGGAGAACCGGTACGTTCTTTAATGGCCCATTCCAAAAAGGGCACTAAAGATGCCTTTTTGACTGACTCATAGCTACTTGGAAAGCTCTGTCACTCAGCATGTCATTTAGGAGTCAAAATAATGTTCTGCAGGGGAAAACTTGTAAAAACTTGTACAGCAGACCATCCCTCCAGACTGTGTCATAAGTGGCAGTTAGGTCGATGAAAACTGCTGATGTCTTAAGACACTCCATCCTGCTAGCCTGCCTCAGTGAAAGTTGTTAAGCTGAGAACCTGGTCTTCACAACTGTAATGGGTCTAAATCCTGCTTGCTCTATAGCAGGGGTCCTCAAACTTTTTAAAAAGGGGGCCAGTTCACTGTCCCTCAGACCATTGGAGGGCCGCCACGTTTGCCCCTCCCCCCACCAGCCTGCTCGCCCCGCTGCCGCGTTCGCTCCCCCCCACCAGCCTGCTCGCCCCGCTGCCGCGTTCGCTCCCCCCACCAGCCTGCTCGCCCCGCCGCCGCGTTCGCCCCTCCCCCACCAGCCTGCTCGCCCCGCCGCCGCGTTCGCCCCCTCCCCCACCAGCCTGCTCGCCCCGCCGCCGCATTTGCCCCTCCCCCCACCAGCCTGCTCGCCCCGCCGCCGCCGCATTCGCCCCCTCCCCCCACCAGCCTGCTTGCCCCGCCGTGTTCGCTCCCTCCCCCCCACCAGCCTGCTCGCCCCGCCGCCGCGTTCGCCCCTCCCCCCACCAGCCTGCTCACCCCGCCGCCGCGTTCGCTCCCTCCCCCACGACCAGCCTGCTCGCCCCTTCCTCCTCCTCAGCTCCTGGGCGCTCTTGCCGCCCAGGGCTGCTGGAGGAAGAAAGAGGCCGCGAGGGGGGCGGCTTTGGGGGGCGGGGGCGGCAATTTGCCGCCCCTAAGAGCCCGCCGCCCTAGTGAGCGAGCCAGCAGTGCCTCTCCCAATGGGGCTACTCGGGAGAAGGAGCCTGGCAGGCGGGCGGGGGTGCTGCTGCTGTGCTCCCCGGGGAGGAGGCGGCTCCGGGCGGGGGGGGCGGGCATAAACACTCGGCGGGCCGCATAAATGTCCTCGGCGGGCCGCATGTGGCCCGCGGGCCGTAGTTTGAGGACCCCTGCTCTATAGGGACATGTTCATTAATTCTGTCACTTGATTCTGTTCAGGATTAGTCTCTCAAGGAGTTTTTAACAGGAGCTCAGATGGGAAATAGGTCTGTAACTTTCTGCCAGATGTTTTGGTTTTCCAGGTTTCAGAATGGTAACTATCTTTGCTTTTTTGAATCCTCCTGGAAGTCTTCCTGTTCTCATGATATCAGTGAGAAACTTTGTAAGCTTAGTGAACATGTCACTGTTGATCAGGAACTCATTCTGGATGCAGGTAAAGCCTGGTGCCTTTCTTCTCTTGATATATTTCATTGCCTTGGAAATCTCATCAGCACTGAAATCCCCTGACAGGAGATCTTGCTGTCTTCTGGACAGGTGTGTTTCAAAATCTGGAGTTCTTTTCTTATTCTGATTGTAAAATCTCTGTCCTTTGGAGCTCAGGATAGGGAAACCAGTCAGGCAGCTCTCTGATTTGATGTTACCTCCTGGTTTCCTCAGAGCACAGATGGGCTTGCATCTAGTTTTTGTAACAGGCTCCAGGCTTTCCTACTGGAATGCCTGAAATCCAAATTCACAGTTGCTTTGGTCCAACCTAAAACCAGCCACTCAACCACCAGCACACTCCTTAGCCACTTTGTCTGCAATAACATTCAGGAACTCATGGACAGTGTTACCTCTAAGCTGCGTTAGTGTGAGCTAGCTCACAGTTATTTAGCCTCCAGCTCACACATTTTTGTCTTAGCTCAGGAAGGAGGGCTCCAGGGCAAACTAATTTATGCAGGAGCCAAATCGCTCACTCACCGCTCTAATGCTAGTAGCTCACAAAGTAGAATTTTTGCTCACAAGACTCCATGGCTTAGAGGGAACATTACTCATGGGCCAATTTTAGGTTCCCAGGTTCAAATGGGATGTGAGGGCCAGTAAAGGGAATATACAAGCCCTGTGAAAAGCCTTTGTAAAGGAAAATGGCAGTGCACTAGTTAGGATACCTATCAAGCAAAAGGTGTAGGGGATATAACTGGGATTGGAGTATGGGCAAGGCCAACCCCGGGGAATGCAGGGGGAGGATGATTGTTTTTTTTTTTTCTTTTTAAACAAAATTTTATTGGGATGCACTCAACATTTTCAACGTTACCAATACAATTTTTAAAAAATTCCATCCCATCCCCCCACCCCCTAATAGGCTTCCAACACTGCTAATAACAAATGAAAATATATATTAGACGGTCAACAAGTTTAAACTTATATGAGTTGACAAACCAGGTAACACATTTCAGATATATAAAACCTCTACAATTTCAACATATTTTCCAATAACAATATAATACAGTTCAGAATTCATTTCACTTCTCGTTCAATATCCATACAGATCTAAGTTATATATTTTCCCCTTCATTCTATATTCCGTTTCTAAATACAGTTTCAACCCTTCCCAATCTTTTATATACTGTTCTGCCATTTGTCCATTTAGTTTCTTTGTCATTTTGTCCATTTCCGCTAAAAATAGCAGTTTTCTAAACCAGTCATGTATATCTGGCACCTTCTCCATTTTCCATTGCTGAGCAAAGGCCATTCTCGCCGACGTAATCATGTACCATAACAAAGTCCTTTTTTCCTGTGGAATTCTTTCCATTGTCAAACCAAGGAGAAGAAGTTTTGGCTTTCTCTCAATTGGGATTTTTAAAATTTTCTGCATCACACAATGTATATTAGACCAGTATGCTTTCACTTTATCACATGTCCACCACATATGGTAAAAAAACCCTCTATTTTTTTACATTTCCAACACTTATTACTCAAGTTCTTATCCATACTAATATTAGCAATCTTTTTTGGTGTCATGTACCATCTATACATCATCTTATAGCAATTTTCTTTTACATTAACACAGGTAGACATTTTAAAAGATCTTTTCCACAAAAATTCCCATGATTCCATAGAAATTACTTTGTTCATATTTATGGCCCACTTTATCATTTGCTCTTTAACAGTTTCATCCAAAGTATATACAGTCAACAAAGTTTTATACATCTTTGAAATCATTTTCCGCTCTCTTTTCAACCATATATTTTCAAAATCATCATTCATAGCTCTAAAACCAAACTCTTTACAATCTTTTTTGTAAATATCCCTTATTTGACAGTATTGTAGCCAACCATACTCAAATTCTAGTTCATTATTTGGCTTTAAAACATATTTTTTCCCCTCTTTTTGCAACAATTCATGGTATTTCAACCAGTCATTACCTTTATGTTCTGAAGACAGATGAATAACTGCTGCTGGAACAATCCACAAAGGCCTCTCGTCCGAAATTGTATCCTTGTACCTGGTCCATGTATCAAACAGTGTCCTCCTTACATAATGATGCTTAAACATAGAATCAACTTTATTTTTCCCATACCAAAGATAGGCATGCCAGCCAAATCTGCAATCGTGCCCCTCAAGAGCTAAAAGTTTTCTATTTTCCAAATTAACCCACTCAGATAACCAAGACATACATACAGCTTCATGATACAAACGCAAATTCGAGACTTGGAAGCCACCTCTGTCTTTAGTATCATACATTATCTTCATTTTAATTCTTGGCTTCTTTCCTGCCCAGATAAATTTAAAGATTTCTCTTTGCCATTTCACCAACACTTTCCCATCTTTCACATTTGGTATTGTCTGAAACAAAAACATTAACCTGGGCAGTACATTCATTTTGACAACGGCAATTTTTCCAAGAAGAGATAATCTGAGTTTTTCCCATTTTTCTAAATCACTCTTTATCGAAACCCACAGTTTTTCATAATTATTCTTAAACAAGTCTATATTTTTCATTGTGATTTCAACACCCAGATACTTAACCTTTTTAACCACTTCACATTCTGTCACATTTTGTAACACTTGTTGCTTTGTACCAATCATATTTTTACACAATATCTTGAACTTATTCTTGTTAACATAGAACCCTGCGAGATCATCAAACTCTTTTACTTTTTCAAATACCTTAGGCATATTATTAACAGGATCTTCAACAATAAACATAATATCATCCGCAAATGCTCTTAATTTAAATGAAAAGCCTCCAATATTCAAACCTTTTATATTATCATCATCTCTAACCATTTGTAGCAAAATCTCCAAAATCCAGATGAATAACAATGGTGACAGGGGGCAACCCTGTCTAGTACCTTTTCTGACCCGGAACACTTCTGTTGATTCTGCGTTCACAATCACCGTAGCTTTTTGTTCTTTATATATTGATTGAATCATTCTTATAAATTCTGCGCCCATCAAGGATTTCTCAAACACTTTAAACATAAATTCCCAATTCAGATTGTCAAATGCCTTTTCTGCATCCAAAAATAAAAAACCAACTTCTTTTTCGGGGTGTTTATCATAGTACTCAATTGCGTCTAAAACAACCCTCATGTTGTCTTTAATTTGTCTATTTGGTAAGAATCCGGCTTGATCTTCAGCAATAGTGTCTTTCAAAAACCTTTTAAGGCGCTCTGCTAATATTTTTGCAAATATCTTATAATCGTTGTTCAATAATGAAATAGGCCGATAATTCTTTACATTTGTTAAGTCCTGCGTTTCTTTAGGAATTAAGGTGATCGCAGCTTCATTCCAGGAATCTGGAATCTTCCCTGTCCTTCTAATTTCGTTTAAAAGAATCTCTAACACCGGAACCAGGTCTTCATGAAATTTTTTATAAAATTTAGCTGAGAAGCCATCTGGGCCTGGGACTTTGGAAATCTTTGCCTCTCCTATTGCTTTACTAATTTCTTCTTTAGTTATTACAGCATTTAATATTGCTTTCATTTCAGGGCTTGGTTGTATCAAATTAACCTTGGATAGATAGTCTTGCATCTTTTGCAGATCCACTTGTTTTGCTTGAAAAAGAGTCGCATAATATTTGTAAAATTCCCTCCGGATCCCTCCTGGGTCTGAAATCTCTTTATTTCCATCTTTCAATTTAGTGATTGTTTTATTCTCTCTTCTTTTCTTCAATTGCCATGCCAAATATTTGCCAGGTTTATTTGCGCCTTCGAAGGATTTCTGTTGCAATTTTTTCAAGTTCCAATATACTTCTTTGTTCAACCTCGCCTCATATTGCTCCCTTAAAATCCTCAATTCTCTCAAAATCTTCTTTTTACCAGGCCTTTTCTTAAGCTCCATTTCTTTTTTCCGAATATTTTCCATGATCTCTTTATCTATTTTCAATTGTTGTTTCTTTTCATTATTATTGATTGCAATCAGATGTCCTCTCATCACAGCCTTGTAGGCTTCCCATACCGTTTGCGTCTGTACACCCTTATTTAAATTCAGTTGAAAATATGTTTGGGTTTCTGTCCTTATTCTGTCCACAATATTTTGTTTGTCCAGCAAATCCTCATTGAGTCTCCATCGAAATTTCTTTCTCTTAACATATGTTGACCATTTTACCGGACTATGGTCAGAAAGAGTTCTAGGTAACATCTCAATTTTGCGTGTCTGCAAGATCAAATTCTCCGTCATCCACATCATGTCTATCCTTGAAAAAGATTCATGTCTTGATGAATAAAAGGAATACTCTCTGTCCCTGGGATTTTTAACTCTCCAAACATCTTCCAAATGTTCGTGTTTAATCAATTGAAAAAAGACTTTCGGAAGTTTGCCCATGGCTTCAGTTCCTTTTTGGGATTTTCTATCAACAACATTATCAACAGTACCATTAAAATCGCCCATTAATATCGTTTGCTCATAGGTTAACTGTCGTAACTGTTCCCACAAATCCTGAAAAAAATTTTCCTTCACACCATTTGGGGCATAGAGATTAACAATTAAAGTCTTTTTATTCTGCAGCACGGCTTCTACCGCCAGAAGCTTCCCTTCATTATCTTTAAACACTTCCTTTGGTTCCAATTTCTTTTTGATATATATAGCAACTCCTTTTTTCTTTTGGGAGGAGAGGGAGTAAAACTCCTCTCCTAATCTTTTTTGAATCAGAAATTTGGCATCAGTTTTTTTAATATGTGTTTCTTGCAAACAAACAATATCACATTTTTGTTTTTCCAACCAAAGTCTAACATTTTTTCTTTTTTGAGGTGAGTTAAGTCCATTGACATTCCAAGATATAATTTGACTCTCCACGTTGTTTTTGTGCTTATTTATCAGAGTCTTTAAAGTTATCATTGATGAATCTGTTCATTTGCTCTATTGACTTGATGGTGACTCTCTTCTGTTTAAATGTAAAACTGACACCTTTAGGAATTTCCCATCTGTATCTTATACCCTCTGTTTTCAGTTTGTCAATCAAATCTTTGAAGAGTCGTCTATCCTGAAGCATTGCTCTGGGTAGTTCCTTTAAAACCATGATTTTCTTGTTGTCAATTATGAAATCTTCCTGGAATTGTTGCTTAAATAGATCCTCCTTCAGTTTTTTAGATATAAACTGGACAATCACATCTCTGGGTAATTTTTTCCTTTGCGCAATCGCAGAATTGACTCTGTACACCACATCAATCTGTGCCGCCACCTTCGGGGAGGATGATTGTTTAGATGTATAGGGAGCCAACACAGAACTGGAGTTAGACCCACCCTTGTCAGGGCTGCTGACCAGGGCCACTGCGAGAGCAAGAGGGCTGAGCATGTGGACCAAAACAACTATCACAATTATGGTCAAATTGGCAGCCTGTGCACTGGCACTTGCCTTGATTGTACTCCCCACAAATGCGACAGCTCTCCTCGGGCCTGTAACCACCTTTTATGTCCCTGGCCAGATCAGGTCTGCCCCTGCTAAAAGGATCCACTTTGAAAAGCCACAACTTATCATTAAATACATCCCATCGGATGTGTGGGCTGTGAGAAGCATGCTTTCTAAAGGATTTATCGTATTCTATGGCCTCAGCTTCAGCCCTAGTCGAAAGCCTAGCCCTCAACACATAGCCTGGATGATTAGAGAGATGCAAACCCCACTCGGGATGAGCCAATTGGACCATGCCCATAAAGAGATTTTAGCCTGCTACCAGTTGAGACAGGTGTAGTCTAGACCCCCTTTTGAAGCCCCTTTCTTGTTATGGTGGGGGCCCTGCTTTCTATTGTCAGTTTCAGCCTTTATAAGGGTAAACACGTCTATTGAATACCCATCAAGAATACAATCTCTGACCTTCTGAGACAAATAAATGCCTGGAGGATCCTCAAAGTCTTTAAAAATACTTAACCCTGAAGGGGACCCTGCAGATGACTCAGGGGCCCAAACAGATGCAGGGACATGAACACTCCCCCCCCCATTTTACAGCCCAATTAGGAAGGCCTGGGACATGGGTGTCCATCACCCAATAATCCCCTGAATCAAGAGCTGAATTGTCCTCTGATGAGTACTCACCAGAAGAGGCTTCACTTCATGACTCATGCCACTTTGAAGATCAATCAACCTTGTGACACTTACTCTGCTGCTTCTTATGTGCACAATGCCTCCTTGGAGCTTCCTCTTTGGCAGAAGTGGAAGATCTGCTTGGAGACTGTGCCCTACACCACCCCCTGATTTCCCTTGGGGTTCGTGAAGTACTGGCCTGAGGTTGGTTGGTGCTGGCAGGATTGGGGCCAGTGGTGAGAGGGGCTGAGGGAGTGGGCAAAAAACCAGGCTGGCTGGCCCACTCATTAAGAAGGGTCAGTGCCTGGGAAATGCCCTGCAACATGGCTTCATGGCGAGATGCAGGAGGTGCTGAGACAGCATCAGTAGCAGGAGGCAGAGTCTGGGCTTCCTACCTCTTTGGAGTGGATTGACCCTGCTTCTCAGCCCCATGCTTCTTAGCAGAGGAAGCAACACCCTTGTGGCATTGGTGATGCTGCTGGGATTGCCTTTCTGAGCAGCCGCCTGCCCCTTGGAAGCAGGAACACACCTCTTTGGTGGCAGGCCTGCACAAGAAGAACAAGCAAAAAAAAGGCAAAAGTAACCAACAGGAACAGCAGCACACCCCGGCACAAATACTATAAGCCATGAAAAGGTACAAAAAACTTGGGAATCCCAGTACCATAGGACCTTTCCGTGCCCATTTTATGCTATTGTTATTATATCCCTATTCCCAAAGGGTTTTTTTTAAAATGTGTATGTTTATATATAATTCTTAAATTTATGTTACTATTTGCTAAACAGAAACTTAACATGTCTATAACTCTGAGCAGGCCAGCCCCCACAACCACTGATATAAAAAGGCAGCAAACTGAAGTAAAAAAACCCCTAAACCCCTAAAATTGAAAGGCAAAATCTACTAACACTAACACCAATCAACACAAATTAACAGAAGATTGCTAAACCCAGTGGGCAGGAGGCAAGAGGCAGAGGAGCCTAACAGTGCCTATTTAAAAAAAAATAATTAAAAGGGCATAAGCAGGGAAAAAGGGGGGAGGGGTGATAATGAAACAATCCACCCGGAGGTAAGCTGATCCCCAGATCCAGCAAGCTTAGGTAACTACCTAAACTAAAGCAACAAATACAACCACTCAAAACCAAGAGCAATATTCAGCTACCAGGTTCCTTCTACCAGGCAGGAAAAAAACAACACATCAGGCAATGATCCCTTTAAAGGCAATGAGCCTGAAGCTGAAGATTCTGCTGAGCTGTGATCCCTTTAAATGCTAGGTGTTGGAGGGATCCTTATGGTGTGATTTGAGCAACGATTCGAGCAGAGAACCCCAAGTCAGCAAAGAGTCCCAAAAAAGCAATATAGGATGCCACAAGGGGCTTTAAACAGAGATGAGAGAGAACAGCCAAGGCTATGCAGCCTTGCTCAGCCTCTGCAAGCTCCGCTCTGGCCATATGTGATCCCGGGAAGGCCAGCAATAGGCCTGGCAAGAGGAGGGCAACTAAACTCCACCCTCGAGATGGCACAGGAGCCGGGACAAGCCATGTGGTCCATTCTCATCCTGGAGCCCAGCCCTGCAGCCGCAAAACAACCACATGGTAAGTCCATGGCCGTGATTTCTCCCAATAACCCTGGGATTTCTCTAGGAAGAAGAAGAAGGGGGAAAGGGCCCTTGCATTTTCACTTGCTCTTGCTCCTACTGTTGAATAAAAAAGAGGTCATTTATATACATTAAATGCCAATGGAATTCTGCTGCTGCTAAGATAAGGTTTTGTTTTTAAAGTAAGTGTACAGTAATAGAATACATAGAACTACTTGCTCCCGCAAATACCAGGCTGTTGGCTTTTTCTAAAGAAGGCCTGAAGCAACTTAGCACTGGGGAGAAATTCAAAAGAATGTACAACACTTGGAGGAAATCGAAATCATACCTACCGGTTCTGTTCACAACATTCAGTGAAAATTTGTTTTAATTTATTAAAACATTTATATCTTGCCTTTCTCCAAGGCTCTCCATAGCTTGAATACATAATTTAAAACTTCATTACAATAAGAGCTTAGTTCTTACACAACCTAATAAAACATTAACACATGTCTACAAGTATACAAACATAGGCTTTCCATAAGTGATTACGATATTGCAATGTTCTTGAATACATGGGATCAACTTTGGGCATATACTAATATGTGCAGAACTGTACAGTCATGGGTATCAGGATGGAATTACTGCATGCAATCCAACTTGACTAGAAATGTTGGTTGGGTCTTCCCCACTAATGTTGCTGCAAATGGGCCTCTGAAAGATTGCTAATTGTGACATAAATCCTGGTCACCCAGGAAGGCAGGATGAGCAAGTACTAATAAAGAACAATGTTGCTGGCTGCAGGAAGTGAAGCAATGGAAGAAGTTTAGCACCCTCAGCAATGTGCATTTAATCCTCACACAGTCTTGGAGAAGAACTGTGAGCCAGTTTGTATTTTATAGCTGTAACCAACATAGGTCTGCACCAATATATGCTAAAACTTTAGGGGAATAAAGAAATACCTTGGCAGGTTTTCAGAATCTAAAGAAGTACATTCCAAGGATGAACACATAAACCTCATATTGATCATGTTTGCTGCAAATGCTAAGTAATAAAGTAGGAGCAATGCTGCAAACACGGAACACCACTTTTATTTCATATTTTGCCATTCCTGGAGAGCAACACTCATCAAATAGTTTAGTCTATACCTTTCTGAGTCCACTGAAGTCAATGAACATAAGAAGGCATGACGCCATCAATAACCCAGAGGTTATGTACTTTTTTTCCTCCAAAGGTATATCCTCACATTTCTTGTACCACCATCCTAAATCTATTTACTGGCAGCTCAATTCCATTGCTTTTGGTCTTATACAGGGGAGTGGGGCTGTGGCTTGATGGAAGAATATCTACTATGCATGAAAAAGTTCCCAGGCTCCCTCCCTCCGCAGTATGTCTGGTTAAAAGGCTCAGATAGTGGGTGATATGAGAGAAGAGCTGATGTCAGTCAGACCAGACAATATGGACCTTGATAGAACAATGGTTTTAATCGGTATAAGGCAGCTTCAAGTGTTCCTATGTATTACACTACAATCCTTGGGAGTGACTTCCACACAAGAATGTGATCATGATATATATGTCGGTCTGATACTGGGTTACCTGGTGATTCTAGGTCTTTTTTTTCCTGAGGAAATCAAACACAGTTAAATGGAATACTATGGATATTATATAAATTATGTAAGGGCATGCTTTAACTATTCCAGCTTAATCAGCACTGCATTAATTTTAAATCTTACCCAGGGACAGTGTCAAAATACCTTGAGGTGGGGAAGGTGCCAAAGGCCAGGTCTTCTGGTGGGGCCCACTGGTGTGGCCCCCACCCACTCATCTGCATGATGTGGGACCTCCTGTCAGCCATGCACCCCACTGAATGCACTGCCCAGCACAATCAGGGAAGGGTGGGTGAGCACTGGAAGGCCTTAGAAATGAGTAGGGGGAGGGGAGGATGGATGGCTAAGGCAGTAGAGGAGGAGAACACAGGCATGTGGGCAGGCAGGTGTGAGTCAGAGCCACAATGGCAAGCAGAGAAGGGAGATGGTCCCCAGGCACTCTCCACCAGGGCTCACTGAAACCTGAAACCGTCCCTGATCTTACAATAATATTTATGATAAATGCAGTATCCTATTTTAAGAAAATGGGAAGAAACTCACAAGAAAAGACACTGGAGTTGACTGGATCAGCTGTCCTCCAAGCACCCAAAACCAAGTCAGGTGGGGACTAGATGAAGTGCCCCTTTGTTTCAGTGTCTTCTAAGAATGTCATTTCCTGCTGGTCTGAAGTTAAGAATTGTTGAAGGGGTTGAATGGATGGGCCTGAGGGCAAAGACCCTAAAGAAAGTGGCCTACTGGATCTCCAAGAATGAGCCAGCATCTGAGGGGGGACTGGACATGAAAGACTAGGGGTGATTTCCCACTAAAGCTGCCTCGGGGTTGCGCCGCCATTTGCCCCGATACTATTAGTCAATTTCACACCCGAAGCCGCGGGGCTGCATTTTGACCCGCGGCTCGCTCGATTTCCCTGCAGTTTCGTAATCCTGTTTTTTGAGGATTACAAAACTGCGGGGGAAATCGGGCGAAGCCGCAGGTCAAAATGCAGCCCCGCGGCTTCGGGTGCGAAATTGACTAATAGTATCAGGGCAAACGGCGGCGCAACCCCGAGACAGCTTTAGTGGGAAATCACCCTAGTTTTAATCCCTGTACCCCTATAGACCGCTTTGTTTCAACAGAGGATTTCCCTGAACTGTCTCATGTGTGATACCAGAAATTGGTCTAGGAAGTAAATAATATCTGAACATGACTATTTAGCACTGTTCAGGACTGTCTAGAACTTTATGCACACATCCTGACAAGAGTTCACTAATAAACCCTTTATAAGTAAGGGATGGGGGACTGGGTGTCATCATGAGTGGGGGTGTGAAAAAAATGTAGTATTTTTCAGGTTTGGGTCTATTGGACCCCATAAAATCGGTTTTCCCTAATATTCTTGAACAACAACATCAGTTTTGCATTGGTATTTGGGTAAATATTCAGGAAACACAAATTTATTAAACTCCATTATACCCCCTGGGGTATAATTAAACTTTAAATCCTTGCTGAGTTCACTCACACAGTTGCGCCACCGTGCAAGTGAATAAAAGCCAAATATCAGCTTTTATTCTGGTGTGGCTATTTCAGTAGCTGAATACAGATTACATTGATTACATTGATCTGTATTACATTGATCTGTATTACATTGAATAAATACCTGAAAAATACTGATAAGGCTCAGTATATACTGAGCACACACACCCTTAATTAAGAGTACTCTGCCTGGTGACAAGCAAACATAGGTCTGGGACCTGATGGAACATTTTCACAGGCAGAAAGAGTTTTCCTCAGCAGAGTGGACCTTCCCCACATCCCCCCTCCTGCTGAAAATTCCTCTTCAATGCTACTTCGGGGGGAACAAGAGACTCACAGGAACAACATTAAGTGGGAGTCACAGGTCTGTACTGGGGAAATTTAAAATTCCAATTACCATCAATATGTCTCAATTGGAGCTTCAGCATCCCCCAAAGCAGTGGGAGTCTTTAGTTACACAGTCTTCAGTTACACAGGCAGGTGCAAAGAAAGACAACAGGTCTTTCACTGGGTGGTTTTCATCAGCTTCCACAGATCTCCTCATGGACCCTCCAGCTGTTTTGGGGGCTCTGCACATCCCCTTTTCTCTGACCTTCAGCACCAGCTTATTTAGATATTAACCTGAGGCCATACATTTGTAATCTTCACTGGTTAACTACAGTACATACTAAAGTATATGTAATGTTCACACTTTCTGTGTCTGAGCAGCTGTTGCAAAAGATCTGCTATGCCATCTTGTAAGACACAAAACTCAAGGATTAGTTGTAATGCTTCTGTAGTGGGAAGTTTGAGTCGGAATCACTTGCAGTCAACTGCTGCTCATTTCAAAAAATGCCACAGGTACTTTAATATCCCACAGAGTGTTTTGATTTTCCGGTGCCTGTGCCCACAAGCTCCACATCCAATAAACCTGCATGACCCCTTGTTTGATCATTGCTTCCACACAAGGATGAAGAGCTGAGCTGACCCTGTTAGGATGTGAATCTTTGGTTCCAGGGAGACTAATTGTTTCAGGCATGTTGCCTAGACCACAAAGCCAGCCCATGAGGTAAGAGGAAGGTGTAAAACATAAAAGTCTGGTCTTTTTCCTTCACAGAAGGAGCTGAACAATTATTTTTCCCTCTCTCCTTGTCTTACTAAAAGTCTGTATGTGTGTCCATAAAACTTCTGCACTTTTCATCCCTTGATGGAAAAGCTTTCAGCTATGACTGATGCCTAATGGAACAACTTGAGCCATAAAAATGGACAGGTTCCATGACTCTGGCAGTTTCTTCAGACAGAAGTCACATCCTCCACCCCGCCCTATTTGAACATTTTTTTAAAAAATGATGCCTTTCTGCTGATAACCCAGACAGCTGTGGATAAGAATGACAGCATAAGTATCTTGTGTCCCTAGGCATATATTTAGCAGCAGACCCTATGCTTCAGAAGCTGTGGACTGGACAGGTGAATAAAGGACACGTGTTCTGTCTTCACCAAGACACTAAAGACTTATTAAATATTTCCACAGTACAGTCTATCAGTTTTTGAACAGGTTTGCATGCTCTGATTTTAAAAAATGACAGACTGAAAACCCAGATCTACGGCTATTCTTGCTGTGCTTTGCTTGCATTTTGCTCTGTTTGTTCATCAAAGCAGAAGCCTTTTTTTTTCTTTCAAACATTCTTGCCTGCCATGTTCTTCAGAAATATTATTGGTTTTTTTTAAAAGATTTGCTAATTTGATAAGCTATTCCCCCCCAGCTCTCCACTACAGACAGAAAAGGTTGTATAACATTTATTAATGGGAGTACTCAAACATGCCACAGTCAGAATAAGTCCTATGAGGCATTACCTTGACAGAGATATGCAGGCCTAGTACTGACCAACAGTGCTGATGGAATAATGGGCTGCTTCACAAGAGGTCTGTATATGGCCCAGAGCAGAGAAGTACTAAAGGGGGTCTGTGTTTATGACTGCCTCTTATATAGGATGTATTCCCCTATGGGCATTGGATAAAAGCAAGGGTCAGCAGTACAACCTTGTGCCACTATCCCCTTATATGAAAGGGATTCCATCATATATTATTATTTGTATTTATTGCTTTATTTACAGAAGTTATACCCCATCTTTCTGCCATCATCAGGACCACCAAAGTGGCTAACAGATTCAAAACACACATCCTAGAAACCATTAAACCAAACAAAAATACATCATTCAAATAATCAAAACCAAGTACACATAAAATGCAGTAAAATACTTGGATAAAGACAGCAATAAAAACAGGGCAGGAATGAAGGATAAAAACAGCAATTAAAGCAAGGCAGGCAGGCAGGAGAAAGGAATTCCAGACTAAAAAAACCCACCTGCTGGCAAAAGACTGCAACAGAAGAGGACTGATGAGTCTCTCTGGGGACAGAGATCCAGATCTTCGGTGCCATGACTGAGAATGCCCTGAGAACGCTCAGAGCTATTCTTAGTAATGGGCAACAGGGGCCACTGTTCAAGGTTCTGTTGCCATGAAGACACTTCAGATGACATTATTAAAGACTCTTTAATATCACTGCTTTGTTGAACTGTGAAGAGCATGTGCCAGGGCAATGGACAGAATTGGGGTCCCAAGAAAAGTGCCCAGTGCTGGACTATGGACTGTACACTTGTGGCCAAGGGAAGCCTGGTACCCAAGAAGCATGCCAAGCCAGATGTGGACCTGGGACTATAGGAGCCTTCTGCCCCTACACTCCTGCATCAGCACAAGGCCCATGATGCAAACCAGAAGCCCTGGACTCCATGCATACAGAAACAGTAGCAGCCCTGAAGAGAATCCATGTTCTGACAGAGAACCAGTGTTCCTGTACAGAAGCCATGAAGAGATCTCTTCTTCACCACGTAGCACATTCCTCCCTCTCCTCTTCAGGCTCCTCCTCAAACAAAAACTGTTGCCCAGCTAAAGACAATAGCAGCAATTAAGTCTTCCCGCCACCCATCCAGATAATGTCTTGACCAAGTATTGGATCATTAATGAGAAGCACTGGACCAGCAATGTGATTGGATCCCTACACCCCCTCCTTTGTCTTCCCCCCTTCCCCCAGAGGTGTCACTCCCAGCCGACCATCAATTTTCAGTTGTCCAACTGTCAATCCCTTTATGTTCCTCCATCTTTATTTATTTTTATTTTATTTATTTAGTTTGTACCCTGCCCTCCCCGCAAGCAGGCTCAAAGCGGCTTATGTTGGTTGGTACATAGAAACCATTAAAATCCATGTAAAATCATTTCAACAATTCAATTACAAATAAGATCATAAAATCATAAAATCATAAAACCATAAAGTGCTGGCAATATTTCATTAATTACTTAAGATGGCAAACTGGAGAGTGCATACAGACAAACAGTTTTTCAGCTCAGTGATCTTCTTAAGTCACACAGCGGCACAAGCCAGATGTCAAAATTAAGGGCCAGGATCTACAGCTACGATTGTTGGTGGTAGTAGTGAAGGCAGCTCCTTAGTTGAAAGCCTGGTGGAAGAGCTCTATCTTGCAGGCTCTGCGGAACAGTAAAAGATCCCGCAGGGCCCTGATCTCTTCTGGAAGCTCATTCCACCAGAATGGAGCCACCACTGAAAAGGCCCTGGCCCTGGTAGTAATGAGCCTGGCATCCTAGGGACCCAGGAGGGTCAGATGATTTTGAGAACCTGACAGTAGTGCTCTCCGGGGTATATATGGGGAAAGGCAGTCCCTCAGGTATGTTGGACCCTGGCCATATAGGGGTGTAAAGGTAAGTACCAGCACCTTGAAATGAATTCGGCATGCTATCGGCAGCCAGTGCTATGTCTTCAGCACAGGCCGAATGTGCGCCAATCTGGGAAGGCCCATCAAGAGTCTGGCTGCAGCATTCTGCACTAGCTGCAGCTTCTGAATCTGTGACAAGGGCAGTGCCATATAGAGAGTGTTACAGTAGTCTAGTCTCAAGGTGACCATCGCATGGATCACTGTTGCCAGGTCATTGCAGTCAAGGAAGGGAACCAACAGCCTAATCAGCCAAAGATTGTAAAAGGCCGACCTAGCAGTGGCTGCTACCTGGGCCTCCATTGTTAAGGAGGCATCCAGGAGCATTCCCAAGCTCCTAACCTCCGGCGCTGGCACCAATGGTGCTCCACCGAAGGTCGGGAGTGGGATCCCCACCCCCAAACTGCCCCAACTCAAGCACAGGATCTCCATCTTTGCCAGATTCAGTTTCAGCTGGCTCAGTCTAAGCCAACCAGCCATGGCTTGTAGTGCCCAGTCCATCCTACCGCGGTCCAGGTCCCTTCGGAGGTCATCTGTGAGGGCAACCAGAGACATCTCTGTCCCATGGCCTGGATGGAAGCCAGACTGGAAGGGATCAAGCATGGAAGTGTCATCCATAAAGCTCTGTAACTGTATCGCCACCACCCTCTCTATTAATTTGCCCAAATAGGGCAAATTGGAAACCAGCCAATAGTTCGCCAATTCAGCCAGATCCAGAGATGGTTTCTTCAGGAGGGGGCGGACCATTGCTTCCTTGAGAGCCCCCGGGAACCACCCCTCAGTGAGGGACTTGTTGATAATATCCCTAAGGGCACCTTGAAACCCCTCATGGCCTGCTTTAATTAGCCAAGAGGGGTACGGGTCAAGGCTGTATGTGGTTGGACGTACAGTTGAGATCAATCTGTCAACTTCCTTTAGACTGAGTGGCCTGAAATAATCCAGAATGGGACCAGAAGACGTGCATGGAGCCTCAAGTTTGCTTACTGTCTCAACTGTGGCAGGAAGGTTGCAGTCGAGCGACAAGTTTTTATCTTCAAAATAGCTCACAAAAGCCTCACAGCCAATGTCCAATTCCCTCATGTTTTGTCTGCCTTGTGACAGGATTGTTAAAGATCGAATTGTTCTATGTAATTGTCCTGGGCGTGAGCTAGCAGATGCAATCGTGGCTGCGTAGAACTCCCTCTTTGCAGCTTTGACTGCCATTTCATAGGATCTCATAAATGTCCTATAAGATGCTCCTGTGGTTTCGTCGCAAGCACGCCGCCACCATCTCTCTAGCCATCTGAGACTTTGCTTCATCAGCCTCAGCTCCTGGGTATACCAAGGAGCCAGCCTAGAGCGGGGGCGCAGAGGGCATCTGGGAGCAATCTCATAGATGGCTGCCGAGAGTCAGCCATGCCAATCCTCAACTAGCACATCTAACGAGCCGCCAGGGGGCAATAGATCCCGAAGAGCCATCTGAAGCCGCACAGGGTCTATTTGGCTCCACAGGTGAGTTAAAATACACTCGCCGCCCAAACAGGTTTGGGGTGTCACATTCACCCGGGCCTTCAGGGCATGGTGGTCTGACCTTGGTACTGCCATCACAGTAATCCGTTCCACTGTGACCCCCACCGTGAAGATCAAATCAAGCATGTGACTGGCTCAGTGAGTGAGGGCCATTACATGTTGGGAGAGTCCCAGCACCCCCATGGACGACACCAGGTCCCTCGCCTGTGAGGAAGCCGCATCACCGACATGGACATTGAAGTCACCCAGCACTATCAGCCTAGGGTGCTCCAATGCCCAGCCCGACACAGCCTCCATCAGGGATGACAGGCTATCAGGCGGTGCATTGGGTGGTCAGTACACCAACCAGACAGCCAAACTCTCCCTGGCGTCCCACACAAAGCCAGCACACTCTACACTTGTGATCCTCTGAGCTAGGAGCACCCTGAAGGAGTAAGCCTCCTGGATGAACAGAGCCACTCCTCCCCCCCGCCCCATGGTCCATGATTGGTGAAGGACCAAGAACCTGGGAAGAGCCAGTTGGGAGAGAGCAACTGTCTCTCCTTCTCACACCCAGGTCTCAGTCATGCAAGCCAGATCTGCATCCTGCTCTAACAAAAAGTCACGGAGGATTGAGGTGTTGTTATTTATGGACTTGGCATTGCACAACACCAGTGTCGGAGAGGGGTTGTTAATCCTTGCCCCACTGCCTGCCACCTTTGGGATGAGACACAGGCTGGAAGGTGGCAGAGGTTCTCTCTTTCTCTGCCCCCTTCCCTTCAATTTCTGCCTGGTCCCACCGCTATACCTTCCCCTCCCCAGGAACACTGATATTCCCTGGCCCACCATTATCAGCCACCAATGATCTTTGCTGCCCTGAGTCTCAGATCTTGATCTATGAATAGGTGGTATAGCCTAGAATGATGTTAAGAAGTATTCCTGCTTACAAGCTGCCACTTATTCTGACTTTAATTATATGCTCTGACCATTAATTCACTCTAAGTTCCATCAGCCCATACAATTAACCTACATAGCCTCTAATTGTCTTCCCCCCCACCCTATCTATTTCTCTTTTTTCTATTTTCCTATGACCAGTAATTTAAATAAAGGCTGGCAATCTATGGCACCATGACTTAAAGCTATGCAGTCTCTGTCAATGGGTTTTTTAGCCCCTCAATAATCAATTGATATATGAGACAGTGGCACAATGTACCATTAATTCATTATATTACCCTCAGTCACACCAAGGCAAACAGTAGGTGTTGCGGCTTTTTTTCTGCCTCGCTCACTACACCAGCTGCTAGCATTCAAATTGGCATCCAGAATATAATTTTTTCTTAATACTTCCTGGGAACCAGTGACCACATGGCCAGTGCCTCAGGTTACAAATCAGCTATTTAAGATGAGCTCTCCCTGAATTCACTCTCTCTTCTCTTTGCCTCATTCTATCTTGTTGGTTCCATTCTTGGCCAGTTTGGAATCAGTCCACATGTGTCTCTGGCTCACAGTTCACCCCCATTTGTCTTTTTTTTCACTGCATGATCCACTTGTCTCACTTGGACAGGTAATGTATTACCCACCAACGATAACCCTGCTCTTGCAAACGTTGCTATCCTTTCAACCCTGTATTCTTAGCTCTGTATTGTGTGTGTGAATGTTTGATTATTATTTGTATGCATGAGAATATTTGGTAAAGAAATCAATTATTCTAGCAACTTAGCCACCTTGTCTATTCACGGGCTCTGGGAATCCTGGCTCTGGTATACCTATTATGCCTATTGACATTTAATACCCATAATTCCCCAGGCTTATTAAGAAAATAAGGCAATTTGGCTAAGAGTCCCATGCTTAGGGACCAATTGACCATGTCCCAACCCCCCAGTGGAGGGCAGAAAGAAGAAAAATAGTAGGTTTATGCTACCAGCACTCACACTTCCACCATCCATGTCTCAGGTAGCCTGCTTAGCAGCAGCCTTGTGCCTTCTCCATCAGGGACTCAGGCATCCAGCTTCTGGTGATAGTTCTTCCTCACCCCACACAGGGTGAGCACCATCCCTTGCTTGGCTCTGGTGTTGGGGATGAGGCAGTGATTTTGGGGGCCCATCCTGGACTTTTGCCCAGGGCACCAGAATCACTGAGTAAGTTGCATTACTTTTTCTAATGTATATTTTTTATTTTTGTCCTATTTTTGCCAACCAAAAATTTGTTCTCAAACCCAGCCCCGCAGCACATCTCTCTTAGCACTGTGATATGATTCACACTCCTTGTCATATCTTTGCCTCACTTGGACTTTTAAATTGCCATTCTGCAGTTAATAAGTCAGCTATTCTACAAGACTCCCTTCCCTTTGCATGGAAACCTGGATCTCCAACTGATACAACTACATCTGGTAGTCTTACGATTCATTAACCTTTTCCCACTAGCTCCATCTTATGGGGCATGACGACGGGAAGGATTTTCTCCTCATTGTATCAGTTCTACATTCTTTTTTCCCTGCCTTTCTCTAAATGTGAAATTCATGCTGCTGAGTTCTTTACTTCTTTTAGGAAACAAGGAAAATACTGTCCCCTTATCCATGCTTATGTTTCCTTTCTGCTTTCCTTTTCCTTCACTCCTCCTGTTCTTATTCTTGGTGAGTTTAACATCCATTTTAATGCTTCTGAATCCTGAATCTTCTACTCAGTATTTTCTTTCTTAGGTAATTTTCTTTTAACCCTTTAATATGATACTCATACCAATTATGTTAGTCAGATCTTAGATGTGGTTGTTTTTATAATGCATTGTCACTAATGTTATCTCTGTTAAAGCTGTGGCTCATGAAAATATCCTATCTCCCCACACACGCTCAACACTGTTGAAGGGAGTGGAAAAGCAGTACCCAAACTGGCAGATGTTGGAAGGTAACAATAGTGTTGCTGGGCCCACTGCTGCTGCAGAATGCAGTTGCACAGTTACTGAGTAGCCAGTGGAACTTGACACAGGCACAAGGTGATGTGGCCAGTTGACTTGGAGACTTCTCCAAATTGTATCATGTGATTTTTTGAATTATGGAAGCAGAGTCATAATTCTATGCAAAGTCCCTTCTCTGAGATTACACTTCATAGACCATCAATGATCTTAAAATGACTAAGCTGATCATGAAGTTTTATTTGAAGTATCTTTGAAAAATGTATACTGGTTGGCTGGCAAGCCAGTGGCGGCCCATCCCATCACCCCTCCACCGTCAGGTATGCAGATGGAGGAAGAGAGCGATATGGCGAGGCAGCCGAGGCTCCATATAGGCTGTGCCTGCCCTGGTGGGCCACAAGGCCACCATGTGGCCTGTGCACAGGCCCCAATGCTGCTTTGTGGACTTCTGATGCCTCCCACCCATGAGTCACCTAGGCGGTGGCCCATGCAGGCAGCAGGACGCTGAGGGGGGTCGCAACCCATCCCGTCACCCCTCCGCTGTGGACTCTGGGAAGGGGTCAGCCACAGCATCACAGGGGGCTCTGCAGATGCCTCTTTTTAGAGCTCATTGCCTTCAGTTTGCAAGGGGCTTTGCTCCTAGTATATACACACACAAACAGTAGGAGGGCAGGTTAATTACATATCAGACACTACAAAATCCAAATAAAGTAAAATTGGAATTACAACACAAGAAAACAGTAAAAGCATAAAGAAACCTAATACTCAGTATTACTTATCGTAGCACTGAGAAGAAATTTTGCTACTATTTCCATATTTGGATTATCAAGCAAAAAAAACCCTTATAATCATCAGAGGTCTCTAAAATTTGAGCTAATATGGGATACAAATGATCCCGACGGGATAACAGAAAAAGAAGACACTGAAGGAGAACATGGGTAACAGTTTTAACATAGTCCTTCATACAAGGATAGCACCTGCTAGGGTAGGGGATCCTCGCCAGATAAAAGAGCGGAAGGAAGAACATTAAATCTGGCCAAGGAGATGGCTCTGAGCAAATTTGGAGCTATGAGTTGATAGAGGTATACAACTGGAAGGTTTGCATTTGAAACAATCCCTAAGTTTAAGGGAGAACAGGTTCTGTTAGCCAAGCTATAGAGAGTTTACAAGTCTGAACCCAATGAACTAGATTTGATTTTTAAAAAAGCCTCAGACTCAAAAGGAAAATAAGTATTCTAAGGATAAATTCAAGGAACGTATTTTGGCTTTGATATAAAATAGCCTGCTTTGGCAGGAAGGGTGGGATATAAATCAAATTTAAAAAATTAAAAAATAAACTAGAATTGACAGATTCAAAAAGTAGTTGGGACATGTAACTTAAGGAGTCAGAGTTGAAGTGGAATCATAACCAAAATTTAATGGAGTGATTCCATGCCTTTTGTTGTTCAATTGCACACTTGAGTCCGACTCTTCGCAACCCCATGGCCCACATTACACCAGGCCCTCCTGTCTTCTGTCGTGCTCCGGAGTTGCATGTTCATTGCATTGATAACACTGTCTAACCATCTCATCCTTTGCCATCCCCTTTTTCTCTGACCAACAAATTCTATCCACACTCCAAACAAAGCAGCATATGGAACACACATAGGTACCCCCATGGTCTTTTGCAAAAAGGTAGAATAGAGATGTTCCATTGAAGTATCAGTTGCATGAATCCAGAGAAATACCCCATACAATAATTGAGCTCCAGTTTTAGCATTAAAAACTTTAAGTGCAGCTGGCACATATTGGTTACCTTGATCAGAGAAACAGAAGTGAGGTATTTCTGTAGCATTAACTTCAGCTACATTAATAGCCATTCTGTGATGATAGGTCCAACTGGCACTAGAATGAAAACAAACACCCGAGTATTTGAAGTGCTTGACCTGTTCAAGTTTATTACTATTAATAGTCCACTTATATGATTTTTGGAAATAGGGAAAGACCAGTATCTTTGATTTTTCATAGTTCAACTCCAATCTGTTAATCACACAATATTCATAGGAATAAGAGCAGAGCCAAGTCTAGAACTATGGCCATCAACTAATGACAGAAAAGGGGCACAGCTATTATTTTCACAGCCTGATTCGTTTCCTCTCATCACTAGTTACCAGGTATGAGACGTGTTGATTGATTAAGAAGAAGAAGAGAAGAAACTGAATATAGAATGAAGGGGAAAATATATAACTTAGATCTGTATGGATATTGAACAAGAAGTGAAATGAATTCTGAACTGTATTATACTGTTATTTGAAAATATGTTGAAATTGTAGAGGTTTTATATATCTGAAATGTGTTACCTGGTTTGTCGACTCATATAAGTCTAAACTTGATTACCGTCTAATATATATTTTCGTTTGTTATTAGCAGTGTTGGAAGCCTATTAGGGGGGTGGGGGGGATGGGATGGAAACTTTTTAAAATTGTATTGGTAACGTTGTTGAAAATGTTGAGTGCATCCCAATAAAAATTTTGTTTTTTTAAAAAAAGAAGAAGAGAAGAGATTGGATTTATACCCCGCCCTTCACTGCCCAAAGGCGTCTCAGAGCGGCTTACAAACTCCTTTCCCTTCCCCTTCCCACAACAGACACCCTGTGAGATAGGTAGGGCTGAGAGAACTTCTGACAGAAACTGTCCTTGAGAGAACAGCTGTGCCAGAGCTTGTGACTGACCCAAGGTCACATCAGTAGGTGCAAGTGGAGGAGTGGGGAATCAAACCCGGTTCTCCCAGATAAGAGTCCGTGCACTTAACCACTACACCAAACTGGTTTCTTGACTGGTAGCCAGCACTTAGGATATAAAATATTTAGTTTTAGCTATGCATCTTATCCCAAGATCTGGCTAAGTTTTGCTGTGCATATGTGCATTTGAGATCCGGCTGATCAGACCTTAGGCTGCAATCACCACACAATTAGCCCCGACATAGGCATGAATGCCGGGTGCATTTAAAGGGTGCAATCTGATATGGACATCTGGGACGTGCCCCACACCCATCAGCAACCCGTTCTGCTCTGCTGTAGAAGTAGAGTAAAAAGATACTGGGGGAAATCTGGTTCTAAATGGGTTGCGACAGACCACGGATGGACTTTCCCGTGTCAGATCACTCCAGTGCACTCTCATAGTGTCGGGATGGTCTGAGTCATCCTGACTCCATGCCATTGTTTTTTTCCCCTTCTCAGTATGCACATCATTACAAACTCCATAGGGAGCCCTCAGTGTGGAGATGCAATTTATTGCTTCTTTGTTTAAGCGCATTGGAAACAAACAGCAAAAAAACAACAACCCTCACCTGTGGTTGCGTCTGATCATGCAGTGGCAAACTGTGCCTGCAGCCTCCAAGGACTGTGTGATCGCACAACTACGGGTCAAATTCCTCCAGAGGGAATAGCCTTGCTTCCTCCCCCCACTTTATCTCTCATGTGTGATCATAAGTCTGCTATTTCTGTAAGCCTGATCATTGCTTAATAAAATCTCCTTGTAAGCAAACCTGGATTTTGCATATTGTTTCCATGGGGTTTCTGCAAAACTGGAGCTCCTGGCAAGAGCCCCAAACATAGAGAATATCAGCAGGCCAAGATCATATTCTTGAAGCATTCCAAAGCAGAGGTAGAAAGCAGAGGAAAATGGCTGAATGTAGAAACATGTACATACTAGGAATAATGCCTGTTGTGGAAATAAATACACCGAGCTCTAGAAACAGGCTCTGAGTGGATGCCCCAGCCTTGGGCACTCAGCATCAATTTGCTGTGGCGACCTCAGCAGGGTATAATGACACAGAGTTCACCATTTTCTCCAGAGAACTGATCTCTGCCACCTGAAGAGCAGTTGTAATTCTCCAGCCCTCCAGTGATCTCCAGCCCTCACCTGGAGATTGGAAAAAATCTATCTCCTTCCCAGCCAACCAACAACCTACTTTTATCTGCCCATCTGACTTCAGCTTTCCATCTCTTCCCCCCTCCCTGCAGCCTCTACCTAAGAAGAGTACAGTCCTCTGCAATGGGGACCAAAGCAGCTCACATAATTCTCCTCTCCCCCTTTTGATCTGCACAACAACCCTGTGAGGTAGGTTAGGCTGAAAGTTTGTGACTGGTCTGAAATCACCCATTCAGCTTCCACAGCAGGAACCTAGGACTGGAAGACCCTGCTCTGAAGTGCTAACTGCTATGCCACACTGGCTGTGGCATGGCCTGGTATCACAACTGAACTCCAGACAACCCTGGAGAAAATAACTGCTTTGGAGGGTGGACTCTATGTCATTCTATTCAGTCGAGGCCTCTCTTCTCCCTAAACTCTGGCTTCCATAGATTCCACCACAAAATCTTCAGGAATTTCCCAACCTAGAGCTGGCGACCCTACTCAGGACTGGCCCCAATGAGTTCCCCACAAAGTCCAAAGTAGGCCTGGAAAGGGCCTCTTATCTTTGCCTTTTTACTGACAAAACCAAGCTTGGTTGCCTAGCAACAGCCACTGAGGGGAAAGTTAGCCCCACAGTGTGGACAATAAGAGAATGGTTTTGAGGGCCAGTAGCTTACCTCAGTAACCAGCCAGAGGAGCCAAGCAGGAGAAGTGTCTTTGGCAGGAGAGACAGCTGTTTTGGCAGTTTATTCTGTCAGGGAAGTGGCCAAGCTGGTAGTGGGCGAGGGAGAGGGGCAAGACCCCACACTCAGCCAATGGCACAGGCATACTCTTGAGTGGTGATTGATGGGCCAATGGCTGATGGAGCTCACAGCACAGCCTATGGGAGAGCTGGAAAGTGGTAATACATTGGGCTTATATATATATAGGATTACAATTTTAAAACAATTTTAAAACAGTGGGAATATTGTGAACAAAACTCTAGGGAAATATTTCATAATACAACTTCAATTTGATAAGGCTTGTAGGAATCAGATAATATAAGTTGGGGACCAGATCCTACCTGCTGACTTCAAGTTTTCTGTATCTCTGCTAGATGCTAATTATGCACTATGGCTTTTTATTCACAGTTGCACAAAAAGCTAACTGAAGAGGTCTGTTCACTGAGGTTAGAAAGGCCATCCTCTGTTGAATTTTCTAGTGGATCATATTTCCCATATTCCAAAGTGTTTGTTAAATAGGGCATTACATTGGTACAACTTCTGTTCCTCTGGTAATACCCACTGAACAAGAGTCTGGTCGACTTATTCATTTACATTTCAAACACCTTGCAAATAAACGTGCTGTACATTTCAAATATTCATTACTTAATGGGGGAGGGGAAAGAAAACTTCAGCAATTGTTCACTACAGTGCTGACTCATGAATTGAATTTTATAACCTGCTTCAGGGATTTAATTTAAAATGTTCTAAAATAGCATACAGCAACAAATGGATAACAGTGGGGAAAATTGGTCTGACAGGAGATTAGCAAAGGGATAGAACTGGATCATGAATGAATATTATCCTCTTTTGTATCCTTATAAGTCTGACAACTGATCAAAGTACTGGATGGTTATAAGTGCTTGTTGCTACCATTTGTAAGTACACAGATTGTTTGTGTTAGCAATCTGGTAGGTCTGACTTGTACCTCTGACTTATTGAATTGGATTTGGGAGGAGGAGGAGGAAAGAGAGAGAGAAGCTGTGACTGCAGAAAACTGGCTTATTAAAAGTTACTGAAGTGCTGCCAAAATTTTAATAAGGTAGTAGCTACTACAGAATTTATTTTAAAAGTCTGCAGTCAGACTTGCATTTCAACAGCCATTGATAACACTAGTAAAGGTACTGAAGAATCTTTTTATTTGCCTAAAAGACTTCTTATAAAAAAATAAGGAAAACTCACCTAGCAGTGCAATCGTAAACAAATTTATACCCTTCTAAATTCATTGTGTTTAGGAGAGTAATATAAATATAGAATAATTTAGTGTAAATCCTACCATGTTGAATGAATGGCCAGTTTACCCCCTTCTTCCCTCTGAAGGGAGGGAAGGCAGCATGGTATAATCCAGTCTTGTCAGATCTTGGAAGCTAAGTAGGGTTAGTACTTGGATGGGAGACCACTGAGGAAGACAATGGCTTTCTGGGGTCTGGGCAGGCAACAGCAGCAGGGCCAGGGCCAGTGGTGGCAGCGGAGCCCTCCCAGGCCAGCATGGGGCCACTGGCGATGGCGCTGCACTCACCCCAGCCTTCACTGACTCTCCACAGGGAGAGATGTGGAGCCAGGGGGATCCCCAGGGAATTCCAAAGCTGAGGCCCTGAGGCCCAGTTTATGCAAGGCCCCACACCCACACAGCCTGGCTGGGGAAGCTTGGAGATATTCACCTGGGGTCCAGAGCATGGCAACGAAGGCAGTAGGGCAGAGCAGGCCAGCAGCGGAGCACCAGCCCCTGGACCTCCTGAGAGCCACTCTGCAGTATGCACGGATTAGCCAGAATAGCCAGTTTGTGGCTGATGTGGCGATCAGGGGAAGGGCCACAGAGTCAGAGGCAGCACAAAGCCCAGAGAGACCTGCTCCCAGAGGTTGAGATGGATCAGCCAGGATGGGACAAGCCCAGAAGACACCAAGGGGGAGGTGGTGGGGGTGGGACACTGAGGGAAGCCCAACAGGTCCCCAGCCACCAACAGCAGCCCAGGCTTGAGCGGCAGAGGAGGAGGCCAATCCCCTGGGAGAGGGGGCAGGGTCAGTAAATGAAAGGGGTAATAAAAGGAGGCCCCCACTAGCAGCCAGGGAGGAAACAAGCCTGCCGATATCCAGGCTGTGCAAGGAATTAGCTAGCTGGAAGAGAAAGGACTAGGATGCACCAAACCCGCTCCCCTCTCATTCTGAAGCCTCAGGAAGCCTCCTACAGGGTACCAGCACAACAGCAGAAGGTGGCAGCCTCCAGAGGGGCAGGCCGAGCATGACAGTGTCAAACCACCTCTGTTTCTTACTTGCCTTGAAAGCCCCTGTTGGAGTCGCCATAAGCCAGTTGTGACTTGGCACATATGTACATATGTCCACTCTGATGTGATGTTTTTGTGTCTGTGACCATTGCATGAACATTTTCAAGAATCTAATTTGTCCTTCCCTCAACTTTGAGGTTCATCTTTAGACCACACATATGCAGAGTGATAAAAAGTATCAATCTTACTGTACAATTGTGGGTCTATATATCTATGGGACATGGGAATCTGTTTTCAGTGGGCACTGATTTAGCAAAAGAGTCCTCAGTGCCGAGGCCCCAGGTTAACCACACAATGGAGCCTTTCAATGCATTTCTCCATCTTTCTCCACTGACAGTTATGGAGACTATACAGTGCCAATGTTCAGACATAATATCAAGTCATGGTTTATTCTAACTGTGGTTTGTGAAAGCATGATTCAGCTCACAGGTTAACCTTCCAATCCTGGCTTAGCTTGACAAACCCTTGTTTCATCACATGTGCTCTCCTCCAACCCATCTCAGAGACCCAGCCAGTATCCCATCTTGCACTCTTCTGAGCACAATGCCATGGAATAAACAAGGATTAATTCAGGATACTTGGATTTGTATGCCAAATGAAAGCTAAGTTAAGACGAATGGTGTTTAATAAACAGGTCTGCCAACCTCCAGGTAGGGCCTGGAGATCTCCCATTATTACAACTGTTCTCCAAACTACAGCAATTAGTTCCCCTGGAAGAAATGGCCGCTTTGGAGGGTGGGTCCTATGGCAATATACCCTACTTGGGTCCCTCTCCTCCCCAAACCTTGCTGTCCCTAGTCTTCTCTACCCCAGAAATTTTCCACTCTGGAGTTGGCAACCCTATTCAAAAACTAATTTCAAATTACAGTCTCAGATGGTTTGACAAACCTGAAAGATCCTGAAAGATTATCCATCTTTGGATGATCACATTCACCACAGTTATAAACCATAGTTCTGTGTGAAGTCTGAACCAAGCAAGAAAGGGAAAAGCTCTTTGTAAAAGACTTGTAATCTAGTCCTTGTATGTTCTTTGCAAATAATTTGCATTTTCTCCGTCTCACCTCCCCCCAATACACATTTATTTTTTGGAACCATGATAAAGTATATTAGTACACATAAGTCAGAAGAGCAGAGTCAAAATTATAGTCCCTTGGGGGCATAGTCAATGAAATTAAAGGATGAAATTATAAGGGGTTGGTACTGAGGGATGAAATTGCTGGTGGTGCTATATTAATGTAGCATAGAATCAATGTGTAGCATTTGTCAGTGCAGAAAGTCAGACATTAAATTGCTGGCTGAATTTCACAAAGTGCAGGATAATTTAATGTTCATGTAATAATATTTGTAGCCATGAAAATCAAGACAACTAAAATTATGACAAGGGTGATCAACTATTATGGTTCACCTATAAAAGACTGATGGGAGGCATATATACACAAGTTTCTGTTCCTAACCACTGAAAACTTAAATACTTCTATATTTTTCCATAGTTGGGTCCTTATTGCCATTGTAGTAACATATAACCCTAAGCATAGAGTGACTTGAAAAGGAAGCATATTCCAACCAACAGCAAGTTTCCACATTCAGCTCTTTATTTTGTTCTGGACAGTGAAATGGTCAACTGGTCTCCTGTCGATTCTGAGCTTCACATAGCATGCCAAAGCTCTGACTCTATTTACTGGCAACTAATGATACTAAAAATGTCCAATTAGCTTAAAAGGTTGCCATTTAGTGAACAAAATGAACGGTTTTCTGTGATCATTCCACTTAAATACTCTAATTTTACTTTAATTATTGTGCATCATTAGATCTTTGACTCTTCTAAAACCTCTGGCTCCCCACCCCCCCTTCTCTGCTGCCGGAGCTCACTGTAGCTAATTTTCTCTTCTCCTCTGTTCATTTCCTTCTGTTTCAGTAACATACAAAGCTCTGTTTTCTTACTCATTTTAATCTGCACAGCTTGTCTATTGCCTATTTGCCACCCATTGAGAAAAGTAGCATTTGAGCAGAGCTGGATCATCCTTGCTACTGCCCTTGGAGCTCTCACTGGGAGAAAGCGGAAAAGGTTCCTTGGAATGCTTCCTTCCACATCTTAAAGAAATACAAGAATCCTTTCTCTTAACAGGAGTTAACCCAGCTGCCTCCATGGATTCCTGTGCATTGATTTTCTTTTGGATAAATTTAGGACTGCCTTCTTAAAGGAATGATACTAATGCAGCTACTTCAACAATCATGCATGACAAGTTCTATGTGCTAGATATTTAAAGATCTCATTTGTGCATATTCCCACTAAATCCCAATAAAAGCCATGGATCCATTACTGGCAATTGCCATGAATTTTAGAAGAGTAGATCAGCAGAGTTATTGTTTTGCAGGCAAGATCTTACTCATCAAGTAAACAAGGCAGGTGTAATCTAGGACACAGCTTCTAGGGATATATTGTCTTAAATGCCTAGTTCTAGAAGATTAGCAGTTTTCCTATGCAACCTTAGGCATGCTTTTATAGCAGTAGTTTTCACTTTATTCAATTGCTTTTACTCCCAGAAGTTAGACTTAGAAAGATGTAGCTGTTTCGGGTTGCACTGTTTGGCTGCAGTCCTAAGCATACTAACTGTCTTGCATCAAAGAAAAAAAAAGGCTTGTGGTGCTTTAAAGACAGTTATTGAAGCTCAAGCTTTTGAAGGTAAAAGACTGTTTCATGAGAGGCATGAAAACAGTGAAGAGCATACATTATTGTCTTAGTGGTGGAAATGACTGCTGTTAACTAGAAAATCCAGATTCTCCCAGCTCAAGATGCAGTTGCAGTTGTCTTTTCTTTCTGCCCACGTTACACAAGTTTAGTAGAATTGTGATCTTAAAACTGATGCTTGCTTTTTTTGCATTAGATAAATGATGTAAAAATTATATATAACACAAAAATGACCTCCAAACAGCTTAAAAGAAATCAACTAATTGGAAAAACAGGCAACAAAAATGGGTGATATGAAAAGGCTTACAATGATGGCATGCAAAAATAAATGACAAAGGGTACAGGGCTATTTTTGGGCAGGAAAGCACAGGAACTGAGTTCCAGCTGGCTCCTGAGTTGGCCACGTCCAGCAGGAACTCATTAGCATAACAGACCACACCCAGCAGCAGAAACTCATTAGGACTGGCTGCATTAGGGATGTGTGGCCTAACATGCAAAGGAGTTCCTGCTACAAAAAAAAGCCCTGGGTTTTGACAACAAACAAGGTAAACAAAATTAGAAGCAAAAGGTGGGTGTGGTTAGATGACCACACTTCTGATAACATGGGGGTGTGGCCTAATATGCTAACAAGTTTCTGCTGTTTGGTGTGGCCTATTATGCTAATGAGTTCCTGCTGGGCTTTTTCTACAACCCCCCCCAAAAAAAAGGGTATATTAGTACACCCCGCTATTTATCACGAGCAGATCTTATTTTGTAATAAGTTTTAGAGAGTAGCCATGTTGGTCTGCAGTAGAAGTGCTAGATTCAAATCCAATAGCACCTTAGGGACCAACAAGATTTTCAGGGTATGCACTTTCAAGACTCAAAGCTCCCTTCATCAGATAACTTGCAGTATGAATCTAGCTATTTTGTAGAATTTGTTCTCAGTAAATAGTTGTCCCTATTTTACCTTTCAGGAAAACTGGGGTCTCTTTCTCTGTGTATATATGTGTGTGTGTGTAAAATAGCATTGCCAACCTCCAGGTAGAGATCTCCTGGAATTACAACTGATCTCCAGACAACAGAGATCAGTTTCTCAGGAGAAAATGGTTGCTTTGGAGGGTGGGCTCTATGGAATAATACCCTGGTATGGCTCCTCCCACTACCCTCCCCAGACTCCACCCTCAAATCTCCAGGAATTTCCCAGCATGAAGCCGTGCTGTCTAGTGGCAGCTGCTTATGGAGATCCCATAAGGTTTTCAAGGCAAGAAACTAACAGGTGATTTGCTGTGTGCTACTTTTTAGCCATTGTAGTGTGGTGTGGTGGTAAGTGTGGTGGACTCTAATCTAGAAAATGAGATTTGGTTCCCCACTCCTCCACATGAAGCCTGCTCAGTCACTTTGGGTCAGTCACGTTCTCTCAGAACTGTCTCATCCCCACCTACCTCACAATGTGCCTGTTTTGGGGAGAGGAAAGGAAGGCATTTGAAAGTTGCTGTAAGACTCCTTAGGGTAGAGGAAAGTGGGGTATAAAAACCTGCTGCTCTTTAATGCTGTTAATGTGCACTAGATTTCAGCTTTTTGCCCCCCCCATGGAAGAAAGAGTCAGACAACCAAAGGCTGGGTAAAACTAAGGGCCGCTTTATTTAACATACATAAAGTAATGGCAAGGGCAACAGTCAACAGTGGCACGGTCAAGGCCTGATCCCCAGACAACAGGGATCACTTCCCCTGGAGGAAATGGCTACTTTGGAAGGTGGATTGTATGGCATTATACCTCTTGAGGACCCTCCCCAAATTCCACCTTCTACAGGTTCCACCCCCAAGCCTCCAGGAACTACCCAACCAGGAAGTGTCAATCCTAAATCTATCCCCCTTCCACTCATGTATTGCTGGATCCAAGCCACCATTATCTCTTGCTGTCTTCTCTTCTTGTCCCCCTCCCAACTGCTATGGAAAATAAATAACCTCCATTAACTTTAATAACCTATGGCTAATTATAATATTCTTCTGTGCATTCTATTACAGTTCCAGGGTACCAGAATCAAGAACAGTTCCAAGGTGAGTCTTATTTGTGTCTCTCTACAGGCTGGATCTAGACAGCCTGCTATGAAGAACTACAGTAGACCTCATTCTCCTTTCTTTGTTCCATACCATTCCTTCTGAATACAGGCCGAGGACAGACTGGCAATTTGCCCCGGGAAGGGACCCGGGCCGACAACGATTCAATACCAGAGTAAATGGAACGTTCACACAGGCACATCTGCCTGGCGTCCCCCACCCGTAGCCTACCGGTGCTGTTGCGCTTCACTGCCGGATTAAAAAAACACCTGATAAAAGCCATCGCAAATCCAAAAGCCTGCGTTCGTCGCGCGTTTCTCCGCTTCTGGGGAGTCTGAACGAGCAGGCAAAAAAGCCGGACGGGAGCCGCGTTGGGCACGAGGCAGCAGCGGTGTGATTGGCTGCGCTCCACTCCACTGCCCAATGCGGTGCCGGCATTGCAGGACAAAAAAAAAAATTGGCAAAATGTGCTTATGCGCATGAGCGCATGAGCGCTCATGTGCACATACACCCATACACCCACAGCCGAATTAATGGGGAAACGGTGAATATAGCACGCCTCTGGCACGGCAGTCTGAACACTCCCTCGTGCCTCCGTCCTGTATCTTCCGGAAGAGGCCCCCGCTGTGTGGATGGGAAAACCTGGTATGGTTTAATCCGGGTTTTTTTTGCTGCGACTGGCTACCGGGGCAAACTGCCAGTCTGTCCTCGGCCACAGTTTCACTTACTAGAGAAGGCCTTTAGTATATGCTTGAAATTGCAGCTTACACTAATCAATGAGTTTTGACTGATTGAGTCAAATCAAGATTGCTTTGGTCAAGCTATATGGCTGTATATCAAAAATGATTAATCCCTGAAATCAATAAACATATGGATCTGGAGTGCATCCCCAAAGTCCATGAGCTTCCTACAAAGATACCCACAAATGTTTTCATCTTTCAGGTACCTATTTTTTAGACTGCGAGATCTGCATCTAACCATGTATAATATTAAACAATGAAAGTTGCAATCAAGAAAAAACAGAGCTGATAAAAAACCACAATATAATTATGTCTCTTTTTAATAAACACACACACAACCAAACCCCAAAGCAAAAGTAGGAGAGAGAGAGAGAGACCAGCCTTTTAAAATCTTTGTCTGGGGAGCGATGCAAGCAAATAAGCCAAAACAGCTGCAGTAATTGGCTAAAAATTACCACATTTAATGATACAAATTATACTGGGGATGTTTAATGAGAGCTGCAGTTTTCAGCATCTAAGAGCAAAATTCAACACACTCATCTAAACTGTGTCAGTGACCTCCCTAGTTTAATACCCTGTTAATCTTTGAAAATTGGAAACAAATGCTTCAATTAAGGCACAATTAATTGGCAATTAATTTAACAATAAACAGATGGCCAGACAGAAAATCCTCCTATAATTGAATCACTGTCAACGTAGAAGAATATATGGCTTTTATTTCCACAAAAAAGAAAAGAAATTGAATGGAATGCTTTTCATATAGACTATTTTGTTTTCTTTTTTTAAAAAAAGTTATTTGATTTGGATAATTCAATTAAAAATGTTTCAGATTCCTTTAGGACCATATTCTAGGGAGGACTTTGGTATGTATACCCCGTCAAGGTTTGGGAAAGACCTACACATGAGGTCTTAGAGAGCACGTGTCAGTCAGAGTAGATAATATTGGACTAGATAAATAAATTGCCTTAATAGGGCTATTTTGTCTATATGCTTTTGTTGAGCAAGATTTGGCAGCAGGTCCTCAGGGCACTTATGGAGAATGTTAGGTCAACCGATGGTTTGGAAGGTACAGCAGTAGATACATCCTCTCCAATGTAAGAATTTAAATAGGTGCTGAAAGATTCCAGATTTATTGATGATAACTAAAATCATTCAGATAAAAGTAATGTAAAGATATTTAAAGTATTAAATCTCTTAAGCTGACTGAGATGAGACAGAGTGAGGAATTTTTATCTTATTCCAGTGGGAATGTTCCTCTTGTATGCTAATGGCAAAAGGGCAAGATGACACAAAATATATGAATTTCACGTCACAGCCCATATGCAATCAAGGATTTAGTTTAGTCTTTCAGTAAACCACACATTAGATAATGGGTTTTCCTCATGGGTTATTTTCATCAGTTCTGCCCCGGCCCCCATATTTCTTCAGTTTATCCCCTAAATTTCCACATGCATTTTTGTGCCTTTAGTTTTCACACACACACATTTTCCCCAGTTCTTTTGAGACCGCTTTTATCCCAATGTTTTTCTGGAAGTTGCTTTTTCCCTCATGTATAATGGTCCCCCCAGGTTTTCTTTATACCATCCATGACTATTTCCCCTCAAAAAAAAAATTGAACTATCATCAGCCTCTCATGTGCCATTATCAAACCAAGACAAAAAGGAAGGGTTCTAGTCTCTCAGTTCCATAGGCTGGGCCAGCATCTAACAATTCACATTCAAATGACTGGGTGGAACAACCAGAGGAAAATAAAGAAGAAAAGGGAAAAGGAGCTGCTCAGTTAAGAACAATATAAAGAGAAATCTTGTGAGGGAGGGCAAAATTTCCATAGCCTCATTGTTGAAGGCATGTGCAGAAAAAAATAAATTGACTCCACCTAGGAAAATGCAAAGGGATGATTGATGTGTGGAAGCACCATGTCTCAATTGATTCCAGTGCCTGTGGATCAACTCCCAAGAAAATCAGGAGTAAGTCTAATGTGCAGAAAAACCCAAATGTAAAGCATGTCTGGAAATTATCTGACTTTCAAAAATTTCAGAATTAGATTAAAGTGATGCAACCATGTTAATAATTCTTCTAGAGAATCATGTTTAAATTGAGAATGCTGCCTTGAGGAACAATCTTTTTTATGCCTAAAAAGCTCAGAATAATTACAGCAAATGTGAAGATGGAATCTGAAGTTCATCAGGAAGTTTAGTGTAAAGACAGGTAAACCATCCATGATTGTGAAAGATCCTTGAGAAGGCTGCATTTCCATCTTGCGTCATCAACCTTCTCACTGAGAGAAAAAAAGAAACAAAACACAAACATCAATACCAACAGTGCAATCCTAAACAGAGTTCAAGGGAGTTAGTACAGTGTAACTGTTTAGGATTCCACTGCAACCCTTTTTGCTTTAGGCAAGTTTTTCAAGACCTGTGCTGACCTGAACAGGTCTACATGGAATCCTACTCTGAGGAAAGTGTTCTTAGGATAGCACTGCAAGTGCCTAGTTGTATGCAGAAGCCATAATAGAAGTCAGCAACCTATTATAGGAACTCAGATGAAGTGAGCATTGACAACATAGTCCACCAAGCAGGCAGAAATGACAAAGCATTTACACTTGATACTTAAAGTTCAGTCCTGACTAGAATAACTTTGATAACAGCAGTCCAGCACTGTGAGGGAGCCTGACCGCAGCATTAAATAGAATGATAGACCTGGGAGACCTGAGATCTTTGCTTAGGTATGAAGTTCACTGGGTATAATCCAAACATCCTCCAAGCAGCCTTCATCCCGCCTAAAGTGCCTTGCTCCATTTTAAGCAACTATTCCTCCAATGGAAAAACCACTTAAGTTGGACCAAGTCTTCTTAGATTGGAGGAAGACTTCAAACATGATCCAGAAGGGAAGATGGGGTATACACTTTGCTCAGTGAAGTTATTGGATAGGGGTAAGATCAACCCCACTGTGTAGTCATGTGCAAGTTATGGTCTCCCAGCTGTTGTGTACTGCCTTTTTAAGAGGCTATCCCAGCCTGCTCCCTGCTGCTCAGCTGTTTTTTGGACTGTCTTGGGCAGTCCCTTTAAATTTTAAATAGTAGAGCAAGCACCTAATCAGGCAAAGGTCTCTACAGAGAAGTTGTTGTTGTTGTTCAGTCGCACTGTTGAGTCTGACTCTTTGCGACCCCATGGACCACCTCACGCCAGGCCCTCCTGTTTTCCGTCATCCTTCATCAGTTAGTCAGACTGAAAAACTGAGTGGTTATAGGGCCTAGTAGATAGGGAATGATCCTTTGTTGTTGAATCGGGTGGCAAGGCTGGCTTGGTTCAAAGATATGGCATGCAAGTAATGAGTCGGTTTTAAAAGGAGAAGCAGAGACAAGCCATTTATTAGAGCAAAAACAACCCAATTAAGAAGTAACTAATGCTGTTTGGCTGAAGAAAGACAGGCTAGGTAAAGAAAGAATGGACATTGATTTTATAATTTGTGCAAACTCATTGTACACAGGGATTTTATTTTGTTTTTTAATCTTCATTTATCATTCTGTGGGAACATTGCCTAAACCGAATATTCTCTCAGCTGTGTAGAATATTTTGTTTTTTTTGTTTTCCTTTCTCTGTTCATGAAAGCAACAATTTGAGAAACTTTTTAAAAATAAAACAGGTTTAAGTATTGCTCTTTGATACTTGAAATATTAGGAAATGACTCTTAAAAAAATCTGAGGAATACCCCAAGATATATATGGTTATTTGTACAAAGTCCACAAAGATGTATGTAACAAACGCATCCAGAAAGATATATCTGGAGAGAAACAATAGTAGAGCAGGCAACTGATCACAAATAACAACATTGCCTATTTCCTAATTCTCCTATCACATGTTTCTGTGCACAGTTCAAAGTGCTTGTCGGGGTCGTAGAAGGACCACCTCCTCCTGTACTGCCTACCAGTTCAGATCCTGCATTCTGTGCCCCTGTGTGCAGATGTCGGGAGGGTGGCACCTAGAGAAAGGACTTTATTACAGTGGCGGCACTTCACCTTTGAAATCTCCTCCGTCTTTGAGGAATGCCTGGCATCTACTTTGCTGTTTTTTAAACTCCAGGTCAGAACATTTCTTTTTAGTCAGGCTTTTAACCAAGGTGATTTGTCTTTTTCAGCTGTGTTGTGTTTTGCTTCTAGCCTGAGGATTCTTTCAGGGATATTTTAAAGCTGTTCAGCATTTGCTTTATGATGTTTCAGGCTTGTTTTCAATGGCTTTTTAAAAATATTGATCGTTTATGTTGTTGTTCCTGTGATTTTACGGTATTGTTTTTATTGATGAGCCACCTCAAGCCGGTCTCTGAAGCAGTGGCATAGTAATTCCCTGAACTAACAACCAAAAATATTTTTGGAAATACTTCTTATGTAGAAATTTGCATAAACTTCACTTGTAATTAGTTAAATGTGATGCAAAACACAATTTTTTCATCGTCTCATAGCAGGAATCCATAACCAATTTTGTCCCCACCCATTATACGCAGAAGAAAAATATTTGTTCATCAGACATAAAAGATGAATTCTGTGTCTTGTGTGAAACAACCTATTTATAAGTCCTTCCATTTACTGAAATAATCTATGGTGTCCCAATTCAGCTGCTGTTGCCAAATGATTAGTCTTGGGTAGCTACCCAGGATGCATTGATGCATTGATAACACTGTCTAACCATCTCATCCTTTGCCGTCCCCCTCTTCTTTTACCTTCAGTCCTTTAGACTGCTATTTACACTGCTTTTATATGCTATGTTCTGGTGGATTTAATTATTTTATAATGCAGTATTTTATTTTATTGTTATTAGTTGTCTTAAACATTTTTAATGATATATATATATATTAGATAAATAAATGAAAGGCTCCTATAAGAAAATCCACTTTCTGATCTTTTAAAAACTATATGTATATTTCAAGTAGAGAGCAGAAAAACAAAAATCTCTTTCAAAGACTCATATGAACTCATTTGCTCACCATTCATGCTCTGCCTTTATCATGATCACACCAGAGAACCCAGGAAAGATCTCACAGCAAATTAGAGAAGTTCATCCCTGTGGATCCAGTTCTTTTCTAGAGAACTAAGCACTTCAGAAATTTAGGTATGTTATTTGCAGTTTATATCTTCTTTGGAGTCTAGTGACTTCTAGCAGATATATGGGATATATGAAGCAACCTTCAAGCTATTTAGAAAAAAATAGACATTTCAAGACCATTTTTCCTTTATTCATAAACCAGTTTCTGACTTGCAACACACACAAATCCCTTTAGGGCTGTTTCCAGCATAGCAATTTAAGCTCATGGACAGACTTTTTAAAGTGAGTGCCTCCATGTGGAAAAGGTATATGAAGGCCACAACATTCCCCAAATATACCTGTGAGCAGAAACTGAAATTTCTAGATGTGTGCTCAGAACTTTACTAATTATGATCTGGTACTTGAAATATAGGGGGCGAGGGATGCATTTCTTACATTCAGAAGAAGGCTTTAAATTTGGTTATTCTAGGGTCTGGCTGTTTTTATTTCCTGAGCAGTGGAAGGTGAGAGGAGATGGGTCAGTGGGGGGAGAAATACAGTTGCCAACCTCCAGAAGGAGCCAGGAGTTTTCCTGCTATTACAATTGATCTCCAGACGACAGAGATCAGTTCCCCTGGAGAAAATGGCTCCTTTGGAGGGTGGACTCTGTGGCATTGTACCCTGCTAAAGTCCCTCCCCTCCCCAAACCCCACTGTCCCCAGGCTTCGACCCCCAAATCTCCAGGTATTTCCCAACCTGGAACTGGCAATCCTGGCAAGCAGGAGACCGATACAGCACCAGCAGGTCTGCATGTGGAAAGCATGCTATCTGGTAAGGACTGTATTGACTCACAGCACAATCAGCCTGACTGGAAGCAAGGGTCATTTCCCAGAAAAAAGAGGTTCAGGAGCTCATTTGTACAACTCATTTGCATATGCCACACCCCCTGACAATGGGCAGGCATGT
The DNA here is from genome assembly GCA_029375565.1 of Gekko gecko. Lineage (NCBI taxonomy): Eukaryota > Metazoa > Chordata > Lepidosauria > Squamata > Gekkonidae > Gekko > Gekko gecko. Next base: position 54,544,483 of record JAPDNY010000003.1, on the reverse strand, counting down.
TTAAAATGAGTTATGCAAATGAGTTTAAATCCCCTCCCACCTGAGTCTCTCCGCAAAAGTGGTGAGGCTCAGGGGGAAAGGGCCTGATCTTCTCCAGATGCCCTGCCTGATCCACCTGGGTTCCCTGCCTGATCTTCTCCAGGTGCCCCGCGGCTTCTCCAGGTGCCCCACGGAGAAGATCGGGCAGGGAACCCAGGCATTTAAACCCAGGCATGTCTGCCTCCCTGCCCTCTCCATCTCCATCCAGCCCTGGTGAGGTACCATTTCTGCTACACAATCATTGATACATAAAAGATCTCCTCTCATGTAGTTGGGCAGCAAAGTATAGACCACTTTTAAATAGTGCCTGTTATTTGGAGCAATTAAAAATCTAAAGAAATAAATAATCAGTGGCTGCTTTCACAAAAAAACTTATAAGATAGTAAAACCTTAGTAAAAAAGAATCCTGGCCTTCCTCTAAGGAACTCTGGGTAGTAAACAGGTTTCTCCGTTCCCTGTTTTATTCTTACAGCAGCTCTGCAGCCCTTTTCACAAGTTACAGTGAACTAGGTTTGCCAGCCTCAGGGCCATTCCCCATCTAAAAAGACTGGTTACAAGGGACAGAAAGGCAGGCCAGGCATCCCCAGAATTTCATCAGGGGCTCCCCACAATGATGCCACAGCAGCTTGGTGAGCAACAGGGATGGGTATGAACTGGGAAAATGCCATTTGATTTGGTTTGGCGTTCATAGTGGACCCACAAACCAAACCACAAACTGAATCAAACTAAAATGGCCTTATACAAACTGAATTGGCTTATGGCATTTGTGATGTGGCACAATAGTCCCCTGGTATGCTAGAGACTCCAACATCCATGGGTATCTCCAGATGACTCTCCTCTATCTGTCTACCAAGTTTGGTGAAGATTGGACTTCAGGGGTCTGAGTTACAGTCTCCAAAAGAGATGCCCCTGAAAGTGTTTTTGAGGAAATGTTGTGTGCAGTTTCAGCAGTGTATAGAGCGGACCCTGCACAGGCTAGGGGCAACAAACTTGCAGGAGTCTCCCCCCTGATGACCCTCTACATTCTCGTCAAGGTATGTGGAGATTGGACTTGGGGGTCCAAGTTACAGTTCCCCCCAAAGAAGATGCCCCAGGAAAGTGCTTTTGGGGAAATGTCAGGAGCAGCTTCAGCAGTGTATATAATGGACACTCTACAAGCTGGAGGCATCAAACTTGCAGCTGTCCTCCCCCTGATGCTCCTCTACAGGAAGAGCAGAACCAAATCCCTAGTTCCAGAAAACTCCCAAACCTCCACAGCAGAGCAGATCACTAGCAGGATAGATGTGGGGGGATAGAAGAACAGCTCTGATAGGACTATGGTTTGCCCAAGATCATCCAGCAACTGCAAGTGGAGGAGTGGGGAATCAAACCCAGTTCTCCCAGATTAGAGTCCACACACTTAACCACCACACCAAACTGACAGTACCAAATCCCTGGTTCCAGAAAACTCCCAAACCCCACAGCAGAGAGCAGAGCAGATCAGTAGTAGGAGAGGGGAGGGGAGGGAAGGCACAATAGGTAAGCCCCTGTGCTGAAAGTCAGAGTTCAGAGTCCACCACTGCATCCAAATCCCAACCCCCAACAACAGACAGAAGATTGAGCAAACAGAAAGCAATGCAATGAATCAGCTCTGCTAGCTCCATGCCTCTCTTTTGCTTCACCAGCCAACAAAGGAGGGGGAGGGAGGAAAGCTCACTCAATATATAATCGTCTGAGTCCATACACCACAATGGGAGCTCTCTTATTGGCAGCCAGCAGTGCCTGTCAAGCTTTGGAAGGCTCTTATTGGTGTTTCCAAGGCTGGAGAATTCCACCCCCACTGCTGCCTTGAAGTTTTGTAAACAGTTTAATTTATCATGGCCAGTCTGTCTCCACTCACAAACTGCCACGAACCACATTAAAAGTTTGTGAAAATTCATGACAGTAGAGCCTCCATGGACAATGCTTCATGGACCATGAACTAGCCAAAATTTGTGAAGAATTTTAGTTTGATGGGGCGGCTGCTTCTAGATCATTTAAGGTCAAACTCTCCTTCGAGAAGAAGAAGAAGCACAATCAGAAGTCAAAGTGAAGATCTGAGAATCTACTTTGTTTTTACCTCATATAATATACTATCATGTTATTTTAAACTGTATTGCGAGCCAATGCTATTTTACTGTACCTATTTTGTAATCTTATATTCTAATCCCAGACTTTTTTTTTTCTGTGCGGATACCTATTCCCTCCAACAGGGGCCTCACTGTCCCCCAACAGCTTTTCCTACATAGTCAGTAGACTTCCTGGGTTTGTAGAAAAATCCAAACAGTGAGGAAATCCCTTCATGGACGGTTGAATTCCCCCCAAAAGCCTTTTGAAATGGCCTCTGCAGGGACCTGACTCCAGGCAGCAACGGTGAGAGATTAGAACGTTGGAGGGGGGGGAGAGGCTTCTGACTGGCTCTGTCAGTCAAAGGGTGGGGGGAAGGGCCCTTTCTTTCCAGGCCTCTTTCGGCCTTGGAGGGAGGGGGAGCCTTGGGGCCAGGCTGGGGGATTCCTAGAGGTTTTGGGGTGGAGTGCAAGGAGGGCAGGATTTGGGGAAGGGAGAGGCCTCAGCTGGGCATCATGCCACAGAATCCACCCTCCAAAGCAGCCATTTTCTCCAGGGAGACAGATCTCTGTTGTTCACAGATCTCTGGAGTTCACTCTCCAGCAGGCCCCACTTGGAGGTTGCCAACCCTAGGCCTGGCAGCAGTCTAGGGTTGCCAGGTCCCCCACGGGCACTGGCAGGGGATGGGGGTAGTGGGGTTGCCAGCTCCAGGTCTGGAAACTCCTGGAGATTTGGGGATGGAGCCTGGGGAGGACAGGGACCTCAGTGGGGTACAATGCCCTAGAGTCCACCCTCCAAAGCATCAATTTTCTCCAGGGGAAGTTATCTCAGTAGTCTGGAGCTGAGCAGTAATTCCAGGGGATCCCCAGATCCCACCTGGAGGCTGGCATCCCTAGGCAGCACCCTCTGGGTGACTTGATACCACCTAATTTGCATGACTCAACTTGGCCTGGCTGCTTGCTGCTGTTCAGCAGCCACCCAATGAAAGCCAGCAGTGATGCAGCAGTTAGAGCCTCAGAATAGGTCTGCAAGACCCAGTTTCAGATCCCCATATTGCGGTGGAAGCTGACTGGGTGATTTTGGACCAGTCACATACTTTCAGCCTAACCAACCTCACAGGGTTGTTGTGCAGATAAAAAGGAGGTGAGAATAATGTAAGCTGCTTTGGTCCCCACTGTGGAGAAAGACTATAATTTTCCTTGGTAGAAGCTGTGGGGGAAGGGGGTGGAGACAAAAAGCTGAAGACAGATAAAGGCAGATAAAGGTTAAGTTGGCTGTTGGGTGGGAAGGAAATAGGGTTGCCAACTCTGGATTGGGAAACTCCTGGACATTTAAGGGGTGGATCCTGGGGATGGTGGGGTTTGAGGAGGGGAGGAACTTCAGACCAGTATAATGCCATAGACTCCACCCTCCAAACCAGCCATTTCCTCCATGAGAACTACCATTGCCAGCCTCTGGGTGAGGGCTGGAGATCACTCAGAATTACAACTGTTGTCCGGGTGATAGAGATCAGTTCCCCTGGATAAAATGGCTGCTTTGGAGGGTTGAGTCTATGGCTCCACCCCCAGAAGGGAGAAAGAGTGTGAGATAGGTAAGGGTAGAGGGGAGGAAGCAAAGGTGTGAGGAATGGGATGACCATCCCGCAAGTTTTTTGCGGGTCTCCACTTGTTATATCTAATAGGGAATTTCTAATTCGAATGTAAACCGTTTAAGATCCTTGCCTACTCCGTATTTTAGATTATAGTGTGGTAGTTTGTAGGTGTTAGGTTGTAGTGATAAAAGCAATACAAAAATTCCAAAAAAAAAAAAAAAAAGAATTTTAGTTTGTGAGCCAGTTCGTGCTCATGCCTATTCCCAACACTAGCAATGGTTGGCAATTGTAGTAAAAATTTTCTTGCAACAGGAGAGAGCACTTGGTATGGTGTCAAGTTAAGTGAAAGGTTTAAGTGGGGGGGAGGGAGAATCTAGATTCCCAGAGAGCCTTTTCCTGCTTTGCCCCCTTGAGCATTGGATGAATTCTTTTTTTCTCTTTTCCCAATGTCTGTGTGATGTTCTTCGTGAAGGAAAAGGACACCTCACTGAATTCACTAGGGCTTATTTCACTTTTCTCCCTAACTATACACCCCCCCCCAATTTTCTCTTGGTTTTATATGTCCTCTTTTTATATTTAATTGTTCTTTAGATGTCTGTGGGGCTTGGTGAGAATTTCTGTCAGGGGTGTGGCTGTCAGCAGGGGGAAGGCTGAGCTGGAGAATGATCCCCGAGCGCCTTGCACTTGTGGAGTGCAGTATCCAACTCACAGTATCCTGCTCATACCCCTATTAGATATCTTGTGGTTTCATTGGCTTAAAATAAAGGAAAAGCTGTGGCAAAGCTTTTGTGGGAGATAATATTCCTGTTGATTCTTATTTATTGATTTTATTTATTGATTCAATTTATACCCCACCTTCCCTGCAAGCGGGGACGTATATTGTTTGAATGACGTATATTGTTGGTAATATTTTTACAGTCAGTTTGTGCTGGGTTTTCCCACCACGTATTCCATACAACTCAAAAAATGGGCTTGCTGAGCTTCTGATGGTGAAGGACCCACCACAAGGACTTTATTGCTGGGTGATACGAGGGAGAACTTGGAAACATCGTGGGGTCACACAGTTCTTTGAATCCAAACTTATTCTATAGATGTTCATTTTATACTTCCATAACCAGGATAGCCGGGTGACCTTGGGGTTGTCAAACCCTCTCAGCTTACTTCACAGAGTTATGTGAGGATGAAATGGGGAAAGGAGAACCATTTATGCAAATCTGTACTCTTTAGAGGAAGGGTGGGATAAAAATGAGCTAGATAGACAGTTGTCAGGGATAAAAATATGAGGACGAAATGTTATTCCTTCTAATGAAACTGCATGTAAAATACCATTCTGTTTATGAGAGAGCCAGTTTGGTGTGGTGGTTAAGTGCGCGGACTCTAATCTGGGAGAATCGGGTTTGATTCCCCACTCCCCCACTTGCACCTGGCTGGATGACCTTGGGCAAGCCATAGTTCTGATAAGATCTGTTCTTGAAAAAGAGCAGTTTCTGTCAAGAGCTCTCTCAGCCCCACCTACTGCACAGGGTGTCTGTTGTGGAGAGGGGAAGGGAAAGGAGTTTGTAAGCTGCTCTGTGACACCTTTGGGGAGTGAAGGGCAGGGTATAAATCCAACCTCCTCCTCCTCCTCCTCCTCCTCCTTCTTCTTCTTTCCTTCCTCCCTCACCAAGTTACAAAAAAGCAGTGTGGCCATGGATAGTGGAACTCATATGTTAAATATATTACCCCATTCCTACAGGGTAGGTGACTGCAATCTTTTCTAGTTTTTTTTTTTTTAAATGAACTGCACCAATATATGTCATGTTTTATAACAAGAACATTCTCCATATTAATCTTTTATATGTTCGCTATCTAGAAGAAATATATATGTTGTAGAATTAAGACAACCCTTTGAGATATTAAACCAATAGTAGAATTAAAAACAGTTTTATTATTTTAATAGGGTTTTTTTTTTTTTACAAAAATGTATTTTATAACTAAATTTATTTTAAAAGGTGGTTTGTTAAAATGTTACTGGAAGATGATGCAGGTTTAACTCTTCAATTTCCTTGGCATATCATTTAATACTTAGAAGTTGTTATTGGCATTATTACAACTTCATATATTTACTGCTTAATTGGTCTGCCTGTAGAAAGGGTGGGCTTATACATTCCAATATCATGACATATAAAGGTTAAGTACCATTTCCAGTAATTTCCTTGCAAGGAGTTTTAAAGTTTGGGGGGGGATTAAAACTTTTTAATGCTGTTGCTGACTGGTATCTTCTAACTTTAAACTTGAGGATACATGTAGTGACTCATGTTTTAAAGTGTGTGTGTGTGTGTGTATAAAATGTGTGTATATAAAATGAGAGAAACAGGGGAACAGCATACAACACAACTACATTCAGTGGCTTGCTTATAGATGTCCATATGGCTCCTTGACTTCAAGGACCTTTGCCATGAAAGAGTTGCTATGGTTACTGATTACTGGTGCAGGGTGTATGCCATGATACATTTGTCAGTTTAGTTTAGTTTACTTTCGCTGATTTATAGCTCACCTCCCCCACAAGTAGGTTCAGGATGGGTAACAGCAACAATAATAAAAACACTTAAAACAATAAATATAGATCAACAATTAAAGCAATATAAGAGCATTGCAAGTCGGCAAGATGGCGCAGTCTCTCGGCAAAGGTCTCGGTAGAGGGGACCGCAATCAGAACATCATCAAAGAATGGCTGCACCTCAGGAATACCTTTAAGAAGACAGTCCATGAGATTCTGGAAGATCCCCGGGGCCACACTGACCTCAAACTGCAGCCACCGCACTCAGCACCCCTGTGTGTCATGATAGTCTGAGTCTCTACGGTGGCATCGTCTACAGGAAGCTGCTGGTATGCCTGGGCCAAGTCCAGTTTTCTGAAAACCATTGAGCCGGCTAAGGATGCCAGGATATAGCCAACCACCGGAATGGGATAAGCATGGTCCTGCAAGGCCTTGTTAATTGTGCATTTGTAGTCTGCACAAATACAGATGTCCCCGTTGGGCTTCACAGGAGTAACTATGGGGGTCTCCCAGAGGGCATGCGGCACGGATTCCAAAAACCCCTAAGCCATGAGGCGATCCAGTTCCATATCTATCTTAGGCGTAAGTGCAAACAGGATGTGCCTGGCCTTCATGTGGATAGGGCAGATGGATGGGTCGAAAGTTCAGGAAATGGCTGGACCAGTGTAGCAGCCAAGCATACCATCGAAAACCCCCAGGAACTCATCACATACATTGTGAAAGTCCACAGGCCACACATGATGCTGCCTCGTCACCCCAAGTCCCAGGGAAGGAAACCACGAAAGTCCCAGCAAACAAGTGAGCTGTCCCTCAACCACCAGCAAGTCCAAAAAGTCCATCAAAGTCCTTGTATTGCACATAGAACTTGCCCCACCCCTTAATGGCCACTGGGTTCAAGTCTCTGAGGATGAACCCAGTAGCCCCCCTGCAGGCAGAGTCTCTGGAGAGTCTCTTCAGAGATAATGGAGAAAGAGGACCCCGTGTCCAACTGCATCTCACAGGGCGCCCCCTCAATATGCACATTCACTTTAATTGTGTTGGGGGTGTCCTGGGACAAGTTAAATACCTGGTGTTGGTGGCTGGCTATTGTGTGTAGATCTTCTGCTTCCTGGTGTACCGTAGAGTGACATCTGTCCCCCTGGGAGCGGCAGGCATGTGCAATCTGGCCGGTTTTGCCACAGGTCCTGCAGGTCACATCACGGAATTGGCATGAGCGTTGTTCATGATCCTCACTGCAGCTGGCACAGGGAACTTGGGTGCTGGAGCACATGGGCACATGAGTGGTGATCTGCCCCAGCTGTGCTCTGTGTGCAGCAGAGGACGGCTGTGAAACTGGGCAACAAACCTGGTGCACTTCATCCTCATCGGAGACATCGGAGACCAGGGAGGCTGAGGCCTGATGTGCAGTGTGGCTCTGGTGGTCACGTTGGGATTTTTTGAAAGCTGTGGCCTCTTGCATCACTGTTTCTAGAGTCAGCTCCACGTGGCTGTTGAGCTTACGGTGGAGCTTTGGTTCCCTGATGCCCACGACGAATTGGTTAGGGAGGGCATCTCCTAGGTCAGGAAATCCACAGTGGAGGGCCAATCTGCGAAGTTCAGCCATGAAGTCGATGGCTGATTCATCGGACTTCTGAATACACACAAAGAAGTCCGTGCACCTCGCCATCTTGATCGGTTGAGGTGCGAAATGGCCAGTGAGCACCTTGATCAACTCATCATAGGTGGCCTCATCCAAGGTCTTGGGCGTGATGAGGCTCTGGGCGAGGCGTAAGGTGACGATGCCACAGGCACTGAGCAGGAGTGATTTCTTTTTGTCGGCATCATCAATGCACTGGAACCTGATGAAGAATTTTAAGTGTTCGACCCAGGTCTCCAATAACTCAGGGTGAGCGGAGTCAAACTCAAGGAGATGTCCCAGAGCGGGAGCCATGACCCTGGAAGTGATGAGCAGTGCAAAGGGCTGTGGTTCATTGTTTGGTGCGGTGCTGGTGCCAGAGTCGGTGCCGGAGGTCCAGTCAGGCTCGCTCATCGGGATCCCATCCTCGTCGCCAGTGAAATGTACTGGGTTCAGATGCATCAAGTGATTAGCTCATGTTTATTAAAGGGTTTCAGCTCAAACAAAGACAAACTTACAGGGTCAGAGCCCAGCTTATATTCCTGAAACATACCACACCCAACACACACCCCACATCCCATGATAGGCTATTTACAGAGTATTGTTTACCAATTGGTTATTACTAGGATCCGGATCTATCTATTGGTTCATTCTAGGATCCAAGCCTTCTATTGTTATGCACTCCAAGCTATGCTATTTTGCATGTTCGCTTGTGAGCCCTTTTGCAAGTATGGTTCCCTTGCCATATATAATAGTTTGGAAATTCCTCGGAATTTGGGGGTGGAGCCAGGGGAAGGATGTGTTTGGGGAAGAAAAGGACCTCAGGCAGATCTAATGCCATAGAATCCACCCTTCAAAGCAGCCATTTTCTCCAGGGGAACTGATCTCTGTAGTCTTGAAACCAGCTATAATTCTGGGGGTCGCCAGGCCCCACCTGGAGGTTATCAACTTTAATTGTTGAATGTTGTGATTTAATCTGTTAGGGAAGCTGGATATGGTGGATACTTTTTTAGCTCAGGAATGTGGAGCATTGAAAAATGTAATATGTAGGGCTGCCAACCAATGCTCCCTCTAAGCTATGGAAACTTGTTAGCAAAAATTCTACTTTGTTAGCTACTGGCATTGAAGTTGTGAGCAAGTGATTTGGCTACTGCATAAATCAGTTTGCTCTGGAGCCATCCTTCCTGATCCAAGACAAAAGTGTGTGAGCTGGAGGCTAAAAAAGTGTGAGCTAGCTCACACTAACTCAGCTTAGAGGGAACACTGCTGCCAACCTCCAGGTGGGGCCTGGCATTCTCTTGGAATTACAACCAATGTCCAGGCTACACAGATCAGATATCTTGCAGGAAATGGTAGTTTTGGAAGGCAGACTCAATGGTTTACTATAGAATCTAGGAGAAACACAAGCCCTAGAATGACATCACATCCCCTCTGGGCTACCTTCCCACCCCAAACTCTGCCCTTCCCAGCCCTCACCCCAAAACTGTAGGAATTTTCCAAGCCATGGTTGGCACCCTAGAATAGATACCACTGCCCTGTGCATTTTGCCGCTGTTTCCAGGATCACTGTGGCACAATCTGAGAAAACTGTAATTTACCAACAGTTCAAACCTCACCTAGTGATCTTTTATGGAAGCAATTGCAGGAAGGGGAAACAAAGCAAAACAAAACAAAAGCCAATGTGAGCAGCCCTACTACCTTTGCACTTTGTAAATTACTGAAGCAACATCAGAGATCAAAGATCTCAGCAACAGCCTAGTTGCTTGTCAGGCTGAGTGAAATTTGTGGAACAAGCATCAGGCAGCACTGGCATAATATGAAAAGCACATGTCTTCTGACTTATATCTTAATGGTGACAAAAGTGTGCTATAAATTACATTGATGGGGTTCAATAATAAATACCCTGTATAAGGATATCAACTCTCAGTCAGAGGTAAGATTGATCTCTGATACAGTAGGTAAATTTTAACATAAGTCTAATCTGCCTCTTTGCCTCCATAGGAATGCCATCGGGGAGTCACTGAATTTTGTAGTGCTGCGTGAGCCACCCAGAGGAGCTATATTTAAAGCTGTTTCACAGTTCCATTAAATCCCCAAGGTTGCTAAGCATTTAAGAGGAAGCCATAAAATTTATAGCAGACAGCAAAGCATAATCAATGGTTTCATTTTGACAAAACAGAATTTTCCAAACAAAATACTGCCTGTTACATAGGTTGATGCTATTTCTAGGGTTGGCCCAGCAACCAGCAGGAGTCTGGGAGTGGCAGGGACTTGGGGGGCACCATCAGGTGACAGCATGACATCATTTCCAGGGAAAACCTGGAAGTGATATCACACTTCTCTAAGAATTGCTGGTAAAACCATAGCATTTCTGGTGATTCCTAGAGCAGATTGACATCACTTCTGGGCTTTCCATATAAGTGACATCACATCATTGCCTGACAGTGATTAGGGATGGGGGAGCCCCTGTCCCTGGTGGGAAAATGGCATCCTTAGCTGTTACCACTTGTCACCCCTTGCTTAAAAATGAACTGGCCATAAAAAATAAACTCGTACATATGAGGTGAAGTCTATGCTTGTGAAACAGTGCCTGCATATGTGGTATCACATACGAAATAGTAATATTTACACAGAATATTACTTCCAAGACTGGCTTACTTTTAGTGCCATCTTAAGTAGAGTTACACCCTTCTAAGCCCACTGACTTAAATGAATTTAGAAGGGCATAATTTTGCTTGGCATAGCACTGTTTGTAACAGTTAACAAAAAAAAGTATCAGAATGTTATGTTCATGTGAGACAAACTGTGCATGCAGAAAATCAGAGTTCTGCAATGCATAAATTATTTACATAGTTACTTTTTTCTCTTATTTCCCTCTCTTCTGGTAGCGATGGTGAAAGGAAAAGGACCTGTGCATGATATCCAAGCTCCTCCCCTAGACGTCAGCCCTACAGTATTGCTTTTCAGATTGTATTTAATAATCTTGCTGGGGAAGGCAAAGTTCATCTAAGGAATCTTGCTGACAGTTGAATCTAGTTACTATATCCCCAAGAGCCCCTACAGTTGAATTGTAACCTGCCACACAGGAGCTACCCTCCCTCTTGGGGAGGGGATAAATGAGGCTGAAAGAAAGAAGGCAAGCAGCAAGAGAACTGCAGAGTTAGTGCAGGTTTGTGAAATGGAGGCTAAGAAGTGGGGCAGGAGACTTCAGATAGTAGCACACTGAAACCCAGTTCTCCAACCAAATGTTTGTAACAGCCTGTGATTTTTACACAAACAGACTACTGGGAATGTCCTGAGACATGAGGCTATGCAGGTTCACCACTGATTTGGTAAGTCTGGTTAAAGATTTAAATGACTGTACTCTAAAACAAGTTACTATTTACCTCTCCTAGATGGGGGAAGCGTCCCTGTTTAATTCAGCCTCTTAAATCACCTACTAATCACATGGCTATGACTTGTGGAACCTGACAGGATCAGTTGAAAGAGTGCTTTCTGGCTGCACAGGAACACAACTGAAGTCTAAAGAAAAATCAAGACTCTAGAATTTTGGTTGTGTCTTCCAACATGTTGTTCCTCATTTAGTTTGTCGTATTTCTACTTTAGACTAAAGAGCTGATGATCACAACAGACAGGAGATCCTTTTATCTTTCACTATGTTTCCCAGCAATCTTTCAGCACTGTACTTTAGCAAGAGCCACTGCTTTTTAGGTAGTAGCCAGTTCCAGTTTTCATCCAAAGGACACCAGAGGAGCTCGGCACCAAATGGAGAAGCTAGAAATAGGTGTGTTACTTTTTTCCCACCATAGAGAACAATGAAGGGAATAGGGTCAACCTGTTTGGGGGCCCATAGAATTGGACCCCCTGGTCCAATGTTCTTGAAACTTTGTGGGTTTCTTGGGGAGGGGCTCCATCAGCTACCCTGTGAGTTTGGAGCTTCTCCCTCAAACCCCCTCGCCCCCAGCCCCCAGAATATACCCTATGTTTTCACCATTGACTTCAATAGCCCATAGGATATAATGGGACCAAATTGCCGCCAAATTTCTTTCATTCCCACCTTCTTCTCTTCTCTCTTTCTTTCTTTCCCTCCTTCTTCTCTTCCCTTTTTTCCTCCTTTCCCTGTTTCCCTCCTTCTTCCCTCTCTTTCTTTCCCTCTCCTTTCCTTCTCTTTCTTTCCCTCTTTCCTTCCTTCTTTCCTTCTCTCTACTCTCTCTCTTTCCTTCCCTCTTTCCTCCTTCTGTGGCCCAACTCTCATGAGAAGGGGTTTAAAGCTTCTCTTAGCTCCCCCACCCAGACCAGCTGGGGAAGGGAAGGGGAGGCTTTTGAAGATGCCTTCCCCTCCTTTTGCTTCCTCTTCTGACATAACTTCCAGTGATGTCAGGGGGCGTGGCATATGCTAATAGCCTAATAGCTCATTAGCATACCATATGCTAATGAGCTCCTGCAGCTGTTTTTCTATGAAAAGACCCCTGGATAGAGCTGTGTTTCATCAGCATATTGCTGACAACCCAGCCCATAGCTCCAGACTAACTGGGTGAGGGGGCACATATAGATGTTAAATAACATTGGAGAGAGGATTGCCCCCTGCAGCACTCCACATTCCACTGGGTATCGTGGGGAGACCCTCTCACCAAGTGCCACCCTCTGTCCCCAGCCATGGAGAAAGGAGGAAAACCATTTCAAGGTATTCCCCTGAACTCCTATGTCAGCAAGGCAATGGGTCAACAGGTCATAGTCAACCGTATCAAATGCTGCTGTTAGGTCTAATAACAACAGCAGTGCTGATCCACACCGATCCAGGTGTCTACAGAGATCATCTGTAAGGGTGACCAGAGCTATCTCCATCCCATGGCCAGGGCAGAAGCCAGACTGGAAGGAATCAAGGTTGGAAGCGTCATCCAGGAAAGCCTGGAGTTGTTCAGCCACTGTTCTCTCAACAACCTTACCCAGAGTGCATATCTTTGGGGGCCTGTCACCAGCTGCTTTCTAATGACAGCCTGGAGTAGTTGCAGCAGAACTCCCGAGCATCTGTTAGGAAGTGCCTATGAAGCCCAGTGCTGGGAGCCTGCATGTTGTGGAAGCAACAAGTCAGCAGCCTCTTGATCACAGCTCTGGATGCTGCTCTGTTCCTGTGACCCTCGTACCAGCTGTTGGCTCTGACTCTGGAATCTTTCTCCTTGCACTCATGAATGATCTTGGACTGTTAGACCTTGCTTCCTGTATAATGGTGTGAACTGAACTCTGCTGTCTTGGTAACTGACTTTTGGACTGATCTTTGACTCTAACTTTGGAATGTGGCTTGGACTGACCTTAGATTCTGATCCCCCAATCCCCCACTAGTGACTAGGTAGCACCTTGCAATGCTATTTTACTGTAGAGTTTCTGATGATTCAGCTGTGACATCACTTCCAGGTCTTCCCCAGCAGTGACATCATGCCATCATCAATAGAGATTAAAAAAAAAATCCTTGCTCCTAATGGCCCAGTGGGCACATGGCAAACCAAGGTCTGGAATTCTCCTGGAATAACAGAAGGCCTCTGCACTACAGAGATCAGTTCCTCTAGAAGAAATGGTGGCTTTGGTGGAGTCTGCTTTCCAAAGCCATCAGAAGCTAGGACAAATGGAAGTATGGTTGCCAGCCTCCAGGTGGGGCCTAGAGCCCTCCTGCTATTATAACTGGCCACCTCTCAACAGAGATCAGTTCTTCTGGAGACAATGGCTGCTTTGTAGGGTAGGCTCTATTACATTGTATTCTGCTTAGCTCCCTCCCCTCCCCAAACCCCACTCTACCCAGGCTTCACCCTCAAAATCTCCAGGTACTTCCCAACCCAGAGCAGGCAACCCTGAATGGAAGTCACAGCCTGCTGAACTCACTCCCTTCCCCAGACTCCACACTCCCCAGGTACCCCTCCCAAATCTCCAGGAAATATGCACGCTAGAGGTGGCAACCTTAAATAGGGGATAAGATTTTTTTTTGTGCAAGGCATCTGTTTGCAGTGCTAGGAATCCGATCTCTGAAGTATATAAAGTACAATTAGATTAAAAGGTCTCCTAAAAAGGGAGGAATTCATTTATTTTGAGTAAATATAATAAATAGAGCAGATATTTTCAATGAGTAAATACACCCAATACCAGGTACAAGGTGGAAATGCAGTATTTTCAGACTCAGACGTCTTGCTAAAATTAAGCACTGATTTAATTGCCTCATTGCTGCAAGCAAGGTTCTGGTCACATCTCTGCTCATCCACAAAGATCACATAGGGACTCTGCAGGCAATTCACTCTGCCTCAGCCAAGACTACTTCACATGATGGCTGAACTGAAAACAAGATAGTTTTGAGTTACTGAGGAACATATGGGATACAAATAAAATAAATAAAATACTTCTTTCACACATGCCATTTTTCAAGCAATCTGAAGAAAAATCATGGTCTGGGGGAAAGTAGCAGATCTTTGGGGAAATACAGCTCCTGCTTTGTTTCAGGTTAGGTCATAATGCTTGTGAAAGACTGTGAAAGACTGATAAAGATTCTCTCTGTCACCTGACTCTGCATGGAACAGGAAAAAATCTATGCCATTATGCTATCTAGTCATGTCTAGGGGTGTGCAAAAAAACCCCACACCTCTTTTGAACTTGAAAAATATTGGTATTTCCCAATATTCCCAAATCCCAATACTGGTATGGTACTTGGATTCAGGAAGTATTTGGGAAACCCATTTTTTTATTCCATTATACCCATGGGGTCCATTGATCCCTATAAGGTATAATAGAGAATTGATTCGGGGCTCTGAGGAACTTTTTTTGAGGTACAGGCACCACATTTGCAGCATAGCTGCTGGCATCTCTCCCCAACCCCCCCCCCAAAGTTTCAAGAGAAGAAGAGAAGAGATTGGATGTATACCCCACCCTTCACTACCCAAAGGTGTTTCAGAGTGGCTTACAAACTCCTTTCCCTTCTCCTCCCCACAAAAGACACCCTGTGAGGTAGGTGGGGCTGAGAGAGCTCTGACAAAAACTGCTCTTTTTCAAGAACAGCTCTGACAGAACTATGGCTTGCCCAAGGTCATCCAGCAGGTGCAAGTGGAGGAACGGGGAATCAAATCCAGTTCTCCCAGATTAGAGTCCGTGCACTTAACCACTACACCAAATTGAGGTGCCCCATCCTCAATTACTTTCAGTGTAGGAGGGAAGGCATTTAAAGAGACCATGGTCTCTTTAAGTGCCTTCTGAATTCACTCACCGAGTTGCATTGCTATAGCAGCTGTAGTGGTGTGACTTAGAGAAGGCATTTAAAGAGGGTCTCTTTAAATGTCTTCTCCAAGCTGTGCCACCATGGTAGTAGCATGACTAGGCAAGTGAACTAGACAGAAGACAGTTTGCTGTAGTGGTTAAGTGTGCGGACTCTAATCTGGGAGATTTAGGTTTGATTCTCCACTCCTCCACTTGCAGCTGCAGGATGACCTGGAGCAAGCCATAGTTCTGTCACTGCTGTTCTCTCAAGGACAGTTCTGGAAAGAGCTCTCTCAGCCCCACCTACCTCACAGGGTGTCTTGTGGTTTGTAAGCCACTCTGAGACTCCGAGTGAA
Source organism: Gekko gecko (assembly GCA_029375565.1). Taxonomy (NCBI): domain Eukaryota; kingdom Metazoa; phylum Chordata; class Lepidosauria; order Squamata; family Gekkonidae; genus Gekko; species Gekko gecko. The sequence continues at coordinate 54,529,029 of JAPDNY010000003.1, read as the reverse complement.
GGGCGGGGTATAAATCCAATCTCTTCTTCTTCTTTAAAGAGACCACAGTCTCTTTAAATGTCTTTTGAGTTCACTTCTTTAAATATCTTTTCCAAGCAGAGTTGCTGCCACAGTGCAACTTGTTGAATGAACTAGTCAGAAGGCATTTAAAGAGACCATCTCCTTAAATGTTTTCTGAATTCACTCACTGAGTCACGATGCTGCCACTGTGGCAGCATAGCTTGGAGAAGGCATTTAAACAGACCTTCTTTAAGTGCCTTCTTCAAGCCATGCCACAGCTGCCATCATATGACTCAGTAAGTGAACTCAAAAAACATTTATAGAGACCGTGGTCACTTTAGATGCCTTTTTATAGCTGAGCCCAAATGAAAGCCAAATAATATCAGCTTTTGTTCAGTTTTTATTCAGGTTCAGCTGTATTGGTAGCCAAAAGGAAACTAGAATAAGGTATTTTTTTGGGGGGGGGGTGTTTGAGTAAATGAAACACACACCTCTAGTTATGTCTCCCAAACTGGGATTCAATGAAAAAATCCAATGTCTTATTTACCCTAGGTATATGTTGAGTTTATTTTTGTTCTTCTTTTCCTATTTGAGCTGTGCGTAAGCCTGGGAGGCCTGCCACAACATATTATGCAGCAGCTGAAGGATTATCCATTCGGGAAATTGGAAGGTTCTAGATTGCTATGGTCTTTGCTGTGCTCATATTCCATTTGCAGGAAGGTGGTTTTTTAAAAAACATAGGGTGACATTTAAAAAGTCTACATTCTGGAATGGAATGGAATAATTTATTCTACCAGCTGTCCAGTTTCTCATTCTACTCCATGTGTAAAGTGGCCTTAATTCTGGCCCTGTTAGGGGGAAGGCAGGCAAGACCATATGTAGACCACAGGTAGAGTTGCCAACCTCCAAGTGGTAGCTATGTGATCTCCAGAAGACAGAGATCAGTTCATGTGGATAAAACGGCCACTTTTTGGAAGGCATTATTCCCCATTGAAGTCACTCCACATCCACGATCTCTAGGTATTTCCAAACCCAGAACTGGCAAGCCTAACCACAGCTCTCCAGTAAACAAACAAAAAAAAGACTTAGGAGCTATTGCCATGTCTTTCTTCTGTAATTTGTTAATGCTGAGCTAATCACAAGAACATCATTAACACTATCCGTGTCCTGTTATCTGTTGTTTGTTGACCGAAGATTTTCCAGAAACTGCTCAGGCATGGTATTTTTTTTTTTTTTAAGATATATTTAGCACTTCAAATGGCAGATGTAAAGTCTTTGGATATAGGACCTTGCAGTTCTCCTTGTGACTGTGGTTGTTTTAAAATTTGACATCTTAGGAAAATTTCCCAAAATTTCTCTCCAGTACCGACAGTAACATCACCCTGTAGTTCTTTTTCTGAAAAGAAGATAAATGTTTCATACATTAAAATCAGGGCTTTTTTTGTAGAAAAAGCCCAGCAGGAACTCATTAGCATAATAGGCCACACCCAACAGCAGAAACTCATTAGTGTATTAGGCCACACACCCATGTTACCAGAAGTGTGGTCATCCAGCCACACCCAAGTTTTGCTCCTTATTCTGTTTATCTTGTTTGTTGTCAAAATCCAGGGCTTTTTGGTAGTAGGAACTCCTTTACATGTTAGGCCACACATCCCTAATGTAGCCAGTCCTAATGAGTTTCTGCTGTAGGGTGTGGCCTATTATGCAAATGACTTTCTGCTGGGTGTGGCCAACTCAGGAGCCAGCTGGAACTCCATTACTGTGCATTTCTGCCCCAAAATCACCCTGATTAAAATAAATGTTTCATGCATGCATGTTTCCTGCATTAGCAACATTACCATCAAACAACGTCATTGAAGCAACCTGCTTATATTTGCTTCATTATTTTTCATATTGTTACTATTACCTCTTTATAATAATAAATATTGAAAGATAGTCATCTTTTTAAAAATATAAAATGTAATGCATTGTATTCTATTTCAATCTTCAATAAGTTTAAAGTACAAAAAAAGGTAATGTCCTTTCAAGTCACAGGAGTCCTACTGGATGAGATGTGGCATTTTATTCTATCAAATATTGTAATGTTGCACTTCTTTGTAAATGAATTTACTTGAATAAGAGGCCATCAGTACTGTGCTTTGATCCCCAAACCATTCATTTCTCAGTGCTCCACTGTGATAAATAAATTCTTTTGAGATTTAGAATGTGTCCTACTACAGCATCTTGTCATCGATAAATTTTACTTGAGAGGAGGTGTGTCAGTCTGCTACTCTAAAGCAGTTAAGGGCTTCTCTCTTCAGTAAATTTATTCAGAGTAGGATAGTTCAGAGGAAATCTCGGGGCGGGGGGAGGATATGATGAAAGGCACTCTATGAGGAAAAAATGTATCATACTAATGAGGTAATAACTAGTTTTGAGTCAAAATGGCAAGCACATTTTATGAATATTTTCTTCTCCCCTCCCATTGGCAATTTCTCACATCTCTTTGTAAATAAGTGCAAAACTATTCACAAAGGGAGATGGGGGAGCAATTGCCCAGCACCAGGATGGAGAAGGGGGAATGCTTGCCCAGCACCAGGGTGTTCATGCCAATACATTCCTTGCCCCCCATACAGCTGCATGTAGAATGTTGTTGGAAATATGCACACATAAATTCATTTGTGTATGCATCTCAAGACTTCTAAAAGTAATCTTGCATAGCTCTGTGGGACCAGAGGTAGACTGAGAATTCCCCACCCATACAGAATTGGCAAATAATCCTGTCCTTATATATATTTGAATTTTGGTTCCACAACATTCTATGCTTGCCATAATTGATTCGGCTCAAGAACTGGCAGTCAGAAGACACTGGCCAGGGCTGACTGGCTGCTTCGCAAAGTCCCGCCCACGTCAGCCCCAGTCAGTGTTTTCAGCTCAGTCTGCTCCAGTCCTCCAGCAGGAGAGGACCGTCTGGAGTGTGAGTGCAGGGACAGGCCCTCAAGGCTGAGGCAAGTGAGAGAAGCCCTTTTCTGCCCCCCACACCATCCCCTGGGCCTTCTATGAGGGGACCAAGCCCAGAGAAGGCCTTTTCCGCCCTCCACACATCATCCCCTGGGCCTTCTATGGGGCAGTAGGCCTAGAGAAGGCCTTTTCCGCCCCCCACACCATCCCCTGGGCCTTCTATGAGAGTACTAGGCCCAGAGAAGCCCTTTTCCGTCCCCCACATGCCATCCCCTGGGCCTTCTATGAGGGGACTAGGCCCAGAGAAGGCCTTTTCCCTCCCCCACACACCATCCCCTGGGCCTTCTATGGGGGCAGTAGGCCAGAGAAGCCCTTTTTCCCCACACACTGCCTACTGCCCCCGTAGAAGGCCCAGGGGATGGTGTGTGGGGACAGAAAAGGCCTTCTCAGAGAAGCCCTTTTCTGCCCCTCTTCCCTTCCTTTCCCCCTTTTCCTTTCTTCCTCTCTCCTTTCTTTCACTCTTCCCCCTATTCCTTCCTTCCTTCCTTCCTTCCTTCCTTCCTTCCTTCCTTCCTTCTTTCCTTCCTTCCTTCCTTCCTTCCTTCCCTCCTCCTCTCTCTCCCTCCCACCTCACTCCCTCTCTTTCTAGGGCCCATTGTCTTCCACCGCAACGGGCTTTGCTCCCTAGTGAATAATAAAGCATAACAAGGGAGCAGTGACCTTGTTGACTCTGCAACAGAAATCATTCCCTCTCCCCCCACAAGGTGTGTGAGGAAAATGGGAAGCTCACCTATCGCTCTCTCAGATGTCATAACTGGCTACATAGTGCCATGATGACTACAACATTAGGTGCTCCTTGATGGGCTGGCATTCAGCACCAAAAAAATTCTCTCAAGTAAAAACAAAATGATGCTGAAATAGCAGGAGGTGATCAAGGAAACAATGGTTATAATAAACTAATGTTAATATATTTGTTAACAAGTAGAAGGAAGGCTTTATAATGAACCCCTTTTTCTCTTTCCCAAATGGCAAGCTTTACATTAAAAAAATAATCTCTCACAAACATTTCACAAACCAGTCAATGTAGAAAGACACTAGTGTGACATAAAACTTCCATCCCTCCACATGATTAGTTTCTGTCGTCTGAAAAGCCCCTTAAAATGGCTTATCTAAAGAGAAAAAGATGTAAAATAACTAGTTATCAGAATAGTTTGATGAGATTGTCTATCAAAAATCTAAACAGAATTGCCAGCACTCTGGATAGAAAAAAAAAATACTGCTGTTTTAGTCGAGGGTTCATGTGTGGAAATGGGCCCTTGAAGCTTTTCATGGCATGACATCACCGGCTAAATAAATCCCATTACTAAATAAATCCCATTACTATTAAAGGAGCAGTATAGTTTTTCTCCAGACTGTTGGTGACAATCAGGGGTCTTTTCGTAGAAAAATAGCTGCAGGAGCTCATTAGCATATGGTAAGCTAATGAGCTATTAGGCTATTAGCATATGCCACGCCCCCTGACATCACCAGAAGTGATGTCAGAAGGGGAAGCAAAAGGGGGGGAGGCATCTTCAACCTAACAGCAACATTTGATACGGTCGACTATGACCTATTGACCCATTGCCTTGCTGACATAGGAGTTCAGGGGAGTACCTTGAAATGGTTTTCCTCCTTTCTCCATGGCTGGGGACAGAGGGTGGCACTTGGTGAGAGGGTCTCCCCACGATACCCAGTGGAATGTGGAGTGCTGCAGGGGGCGATCCTCTCTCCAATGTTATTTAACATCTATATGTGCCCCCTCGCCCAGTTAGTCTGGAGCTATGGGCTGGGTTGTCAGCAATATGCTGATGAAACACAGCTCTATCCAGGGGTACTTTTTCCCCACCATAGAGAACAATGGAGGGAATAGGGGCAACCTGTTTGGGGGCCCATAGAGTTGGACCCCCTGGTCCAATGTTCTTGAAACTTGGTGGGTATCTTGGGGAGAGGCTCCATCAGCTACCCTGTGAGTTTGGAGCCTCTCCCTCAAACCCCTTCCCCTCCAGCCCTCAGAATATACCCTATGTTTTCACCATTGACTTCAATGGCCCATAGGATATAATGGAGCTGAAATTGACATTCAGCTGCCTGAAAGACTCCCCCAGACGCCGGCTTGACTCCCTAGCTCCTGGAGCTGCGCTAGGGTGCGCTCCCCCCCAAAAAAAGACCCCTGGAAGTAGACTGTTCTTCTAAATGTAGTCCTCCTGCAGCATTTTTGATGTTTATCTTATAGTTCTGCTGTGAATCATTCATATGAAGAATCAGTGCATAGTCCTTGCTACAGACTTCCAACTTTTTCTGGGTTGCTGAATAAGCTGCAATGGTATGGGATATGAGGACTGGATTCAAAGACAGATGTAGTTACTGGGCATATCTCCCTGATGTATTTCTGTCTGCAACAATGGGGTATGATTACCTGGGAGTTACAAAGTTGATTTTGTGGGGAGGGGCAGCAGCATATACTTAATCTTTTAGTTACTGTATATGCAGTAATGATGTTTCCCAATTACTTACTCTGCTGCAGGTTAGCTGATCATGGTTAATGGAAAATGGCTGAAATTCACTCACTGTAACCAGACTGCATTGATCTACTACCAATTAGAATCAGTCCAAAAGGAACACAACTCTTTTTATTTCAGATACATTTGTTTTTTTGTGTTTTTTTAATGTGCATTATATCTGGAAGGACAGTGGTCTTATAAAGAATAGCATATTTCAAAATTCATATTATTATTTTTTTGGAGTTGTAAGTCTAATTATCTCTGTGTAATGATGATACAAATGCTAACTGGTCTGGCAAATCTAGAGTTTGCCCACTTTGTCTGTATATAATGTCACCATTGTTTTCAGGATTAATAAGTAATTCCCAACACCAAGCAAGAAATATAGTCAGCAGTGGCGTGTGGCCCCAGCACCAAGAGGAGGGGCAAGGCAGGCACCCAGACAAGAGTCCCTCCATAACCTCCAATTAATTACTGACCCCATATACAGCTTGCTTGCTTACACAGTTTTCAGAAAAGTGGGAAAATAGGTGACAACTTTATTGATTACAGCTGTAGTATGCTTTTGCACAGCATGGGGTATGAGATCCTGTCCCTCCACTGACCTCCTGCCAGTCGATGATCCACTATATGCCTAGGGATGACAGGTCTCTGGATACCACAAGGATGGATGCCATGAGGTGGTTTCACCTGCCACTTGGGCATGAGGGTAATCCCTGGCTGTGCCCCCGGGCTGGGCGCACCACTTGAACCTCATGCCAAAAAATTTTAAGGGGATCCCCAAACTCAGGAAATGGGCACGCAGGCTGGCTTTCCTAATAACGGATCCGACCCCAAGCTGATGCTGCCACAAGAGCTGGGCCTTGACACCCATCTCCCACCAACACACTTATAGCTGCAGCCAATTACACAGGGCATCCCTAATGCCATGCAGCCAGATACCCACACCCCAGTCAGATAAGTGGACCTCATTAGAGCAAAAGAGGGCATCCAGGCATAGGGTGGTAAATCCAGTGCCCCATCATAGCATCTATGGACTGACCAAGCCTTTTGGTCCCCTTATGCCTCACTAATTCAACCTTGTCTGGAAAGCAGTCCCTCTTCCAACAGTGACACTGAATCCAATCGGACCAGAAAAGACTAATGGGCAGGAGCTCATCCTTCAAAGCACATATCTCCTCCATGGTCCAGTGCACCAAATCAATGCTGTAGTGGGCCCCCAAATCATTCTCACCAAGTTGTATCACCAGCATGTCTGGAAACCAACGGAGAGTTAAATGAGACTGAATGCCAGGGAGGAGGGCTTGCCACCTCATCCCTTGCTTGCCCAACCATGAGACTTCCACCTGATCTTTTAGGCCAAGGTCCTTGCCCCAACTGGATGTAGAAACATAAATGCTTGCCCAATACACAATGCTGCATCCACAAATCCAGACTGACTGGCATTGAAATCGAAGGAGTCAGTGGTAAAGTGTCAATATTAAACTGTAGGTACCAGATATAGGTGAACATATGATCAGTAGGCCTTAGAACACCATCTCCAATGGCCCAGATGCCTGCAGGCCCATGCCCAAGCTGAAAGCTGTTGTTGCCACCCCAATACAAAAACAGCAGGGTCCAAAATCCCCTGAAGGAAGACCCAAGGTGACCACTGCAGCTCACAAGACCACAGTAAACTGATATCTAGAAAGGAATAAGCCATCCCTGTGAATGAATGATGGGCCTGGTCTGCTTGGACACAATGCCATGAAGGCCTGTACAGCCCAAACTGGGCACAGGCCAGCCCCCCAGGAGCTGTGCTAAGTTCAGGTGAGTTCCCTGTGCTGCCTGATCAGTCTTTAACTACCTGGTGGTTATGGAGACACCATCCTGCTCAATGAAAGGTCACCTATGGCCAGGGCACAATTACCCACATCCATTTGAAAGTTAGCCACCAGCTCCCCCATCTGCATTGCACCAAAAAAGGCAAGGGTGAAGGCCACTTCAAACAAAATGGTCTCATAAGGCAATTGGCATAGCAGTGGTAATTTCACAATCAGCTTTGTCAAGATCCTGAACGTTAGGGGCCTGCGGAGGTCAGGTGCCCTGGGATGGAGCCTTTTCCAACCTCCCACTGCCTTGTGCACTTGGAAAGTTTTTCATGGATCCAGAAACCTGTTAGCCTTGCTAAAAAAGGGAATGGCAGCCATGTGCACTTGGATGGTCCTGGTCACAAGGCCTTATCCATGCAGGTGGATGATGTAACAAAGAACCAAGCCCAATGGGAGTGGCTAAGCCCCAATGTTCATGGAGAAGACAAAAAAACCCACCCAGAACAATGCAGCTGTTGAATAGGAGGAGAAGGTTGATGGAGCGAGAGACTATTGTGCATTCCCAAGTTCCCAGAGGTCTTTGGGGAGGAATAGAAAGTGGGGGTGGCACATAAAAGTGGGGGTGGTAGAATGATAAAAGGGTTGGAACACCTTCCCTATGAAGAAAGGTTAAAATGCTTGGGGCTCTTTAGCTTGGAGAAACGACAGCTGAGGGGTGATATGATTGAGGTTTATAAGATTATGAATGGGATTGAGCAGGTTGAGAAAGAAGTACTTTTCTCCCTTTCTCACAATACAAGAACTCGTAGGCACTCCATGAAATTGCTGAGCAGTCGGGTTAGAACAGATAAAAGGAAATACTTCTTCACCCAAAGAGTGATTAACATATGGAATTCACTGCCACAGGAGGTGGTGGCAGCTACAAGCATGGACAGTTTCAAGAGGGAATTAGATAAACATATGGAGCAGAAGTCCATCAGTGGCTATTAGCCACAGGGTATAGATGGGAACTCTCAGTCTGGGGCAGGTGATGCACTCTATTCTTGGTGCTGGAGGGGACAGCAGTGGGAGGGCTTCTGGTGCCCTGGCCCCACTGCTGGACCTCCTGATGGCACCTGGTATATTTTGGCCGCTGTGTGACAGAGTGTTGGACTAGATGGGCCACTGGCCTGATTCAACATTGGCTTCTCTTATGTTCTTATGTTCTTATGTTCACACTGCCCTAAAATATTGGCTGGGTGCTCCTGCCCACCCAGATGCCCAGGATCCTGTTGATAGGGCTGGTATCAGGTCAGGCAGGCCCCAGCTTCCTGTGCTTGCTGCCAGCCTCTGGCTGGCCCACCGTGGACACCCTCTCTCTTCCCCCCCCTTGCAGTGCTGCAAACAGGCCCCTGGGTGAGTCAGGGTCCCTGGCTTTTGCAGTTTACATCTAATGCGCCTGTAATGCCTGCATTGCCAATGTGACTATTTAGAGTATAAAGTTCTTCCCAACTTCTATTAACAACTGTTTTGATAAGATTCTCATGATGGGATAAATATAGACATTCCCATCCTCAGTGCAGAAAATGATATGCTATGATGTTCACTAAGGGACTGTTTGCTACAGTGATCTGAAGGGGAGCAGAATCAGGTCTATTACATATATATGCCCAAAGTCTTACTGTAAATTAATGTTTTTGTAAAACTTCATTCCTGCTCCAGAGTTACACCACAGAGCTGGCCTATGACCCTTTATGACTTCTTGGATTCTACAGATGATTTTCCATTGAAGTGCCAGGACACAGGATAGAGACAGAAAGACAGAAAGATGCTTGTCAACAGCTTGGAGAAAAGATGTCCTGCCCCTTTAATAGCAGTTTAGTGTGATGTTATTTACCAGGTGATGTTATTTACTTCCATGCCATGAAAAGCTTCACCTGCCCATTTCTACACATTAAACCTCTATTAGAGTGGCAGGACATCTTTTTCTCCAGGCTGTTGAGGGCCTTAATTATTAGTTCCCCATTTTTATAGTTTTTGCACTGGTTCCTGAGAGAAACTATGGCCAATAAGTTATATCATTGGATCAAAAAAACAACAACACCCAAAAACAAGCTTTGCTTTCACTATAGTGATCTTAGCAAGGTTTCTTGTGCCATCGGCTGTCTCCCCATGTTATAATCTGACAAAGAACCAGAGTTTGAGAGCAACCTTTTCATACGATGCTATCAACAGAAACATTTAAATAATTCTAAGCAGTAGCTCACTCACTTCCCATCGTGAATGAATTTAAAGGTTTAAGCAAACTACAGAAAATAAGAAAAGGGCTTTTCCCCGTAAGCGTTACAGAAAAAAACTGGCTGAGATGATTCAGGGATTGACCTTAACTACAATAAACTGCTCACAGCATGACTTGCTATCCATCATATTGCTCCATGCCTGGCAGAATGCCACATCGGAAAGCTGTAATAATGTTCAGAAATGCCATAAAGAGGAAAGAAATACTTACAGGACTAGTGAGGTTACAAAAGAATCAGATAGCCACTTTGCAAGGAAGAGCAGCTTCGAAAAAATTAATTGTAAGTAAACCTTTATGCCAAGGACTGGTCCTTCCTGTCTTTCTGATATGCATTTTCCTTTTCCACAAAGGCAGCCTATCTGTCTCTTAAATCTTCTCACATCTGTGTTGCAGAGGCGGAGGCTTTTTCTGACCTAAGTGCTCATGGCCACATAGACCTTGATCTGCAGGCCACATACAAAAACAGGCAGGTACTTTTGGCTCTCTTGGAAGTGAACAAGAGCATACAGTTATGCAGAAGCCAAACTTAAGGTGGCAGACACTATTCCTGTTTCTTTAGAGGCCGCTGGGACTCGGCAACGGTCCGGGCTCAACCAAATTGCATGTGAGAGACCCAGGCGTGGGTCCTTTACTTATTTCCTTTAAAGCAACTGCAGTTAAGTTTGACAGGGCCAGATTTAGAAATCCTGAGGCCACAACCTGTCAAATTTAAGTAGGATTGCCAGCCTCCAGGTGAGGCCTGGATATCTCCCAGAATTACAACTGATTTCTAGACTGAAGGAATCAGTTCCCCTGGAGAAAATGGCTGCTTTGGAGGATCTGTGGCATTATACCCTGTTGAGGTCCTTTCAGTTTCCAAACCCTTCCCTCCCTAGGCTGTGCCCTCAAATCACCAGGAATTTCCCACCTGGAGTTGGTAACACTAAGTTTAAGAGGCCCATAGCATTACCAAAAATGGTAATTTAATACTTTTAAGGGTTTTTTGTTTGTTTGTTTTGTTTTTCATAATCTCAGGTCCTAAATGGGAGCTTGTGCACAAATCCCACTTTGGAGTCTGACATGGACCAGGACTGCGGGTGGTGGGGCACACTACTTTCCTCCCTCTGCACACTATTTCCCAGACAGAAATCAAAGCAGCTTTTGTCTCTGTTTCTCCCCAGTGTGTGTGTCTGGATGGGGGGGGGATTTCTATCCTGGAAACAGACTAGGAAAGAGAAAAGCTTCCTTCTCTGTGGTCCTTATAAACACTTAGCCTCCCTGCAGTTGCTTTGAAAGCAAATGAAAGATTTCTAGATATTGAGTCACAGTAGGAAGTGGAAGATGTCGTCTTTCTTTGCTGGGAAACTCCTTTAGTCCAAGCACCCTGGTAACCTGCTACCACCTCCTAGTAACTCCTGAGAACATCTAAACTAACTCACTGAGAAGGCACTCTTCCAGCACAGTAGGATAGCAATAACTAAGTGAAAGGTTAAAAACACTAGAAAATATCTTATAACCAACCCAGTAGCACCCATGCCGTCTAGAACATGGGGAAGAAATTAAGAAAAATATCCCAGGCAGCACAGAGCTGTGCCTGCAGGGAGCTATCAGCTCCCCGATAGAGCTTGGCAATAAGAAGATGGAGCTTTGCAGCTGCTCTAGTCAGCTTCAAAAATAGTTTGGTCAATTTCAGAATTTTTTTTTTTTGGTAAAGACTTGGCCAGTGTCTCTGTGTTCCCTTTCATTCATGGAACTGAGCCACAAGATTTAAATGGAAGGCATTTGCGTGCTGCTACTGAGGAGCTGTGATAGGGCAATTGTGTAAATTTAAAACAAAAAACCTTTGGTCACCTTGCCACCCCCCACATGTCACAAGTGACATTCGCTCTCCAATCAAGAAAAACTGAGGATTTGTTGTTGTTGTTGTTGTTGTAGCTGCAGAATAAATGCACACTGGAGAAAAAAGAATGGTGCATATGGCAGGCACAGAATCTGAAGTCAAGGCTAAAGGTTTGACTTCTCAGGTTCTCTGCAGTAAGCTGTGTGTGCATAAGAGGCCAGTGACTGGGCTTGTGGTGTCAAGAACCTCCTCATGGATTCTTCTGAGTACAATGTTCCCCTTCCCCCAGGGGATGCTACAATAGGAAATAATTAATGAAAAGAAGAGATCTAGACCTTCTGTAAATGTTTGGAAAGATCAAAATAATGTGTTTCACATAGGCTGTATTTTTTAAAAGATGTTTTCTCTAGGCTCTGTGAAATTGCATGCTGCTCAACATAACCAACTCAATCTACTTTTTGCATTTAAGAAATATTTTAATATACTTAGAGGATATTGTACTATAACATAAGTGAAATGAGAAGTGCAACATCAGAGTGTTGGGTTTTGATTGACATTTAGCAATTCTCCTGAATGTTTATAATTGGCTGAAGGGAAATGCACTTTCAAACGATCACAAGCAATCCCTATGGATACCTGTAGCCTTCCTTAAAGCAACTCACAAGAAACAAATAGGTTTGTATTTTCCATAGTTTTTAGACAATTGCAACTGGTTTAAGAGTTTCTTGCAACACATTAAGGAATACCAGTAAAGGGCCCCTTAAATGTTTAGTCAACTGTGGTTTAAACTGAACAGAATTTAGAGCAGTATTGGCTAGCTGTATAAAGTCAAATGCTAGAGGCAGTTCATCTTCATGTTTGTTTTCTAATTTTCTGTCACATAGTTGACTTGGTCCAAAATCCCATGTTTATACCACTACTTTGCAGTTTGATAGAACTCACCTTAAACTCTTCTATCATTATATGCTGGCCAATGAGGATAAAATGTTATGTTGGATAGCAGTAACATGGCACAAAAACTAAACATTCTTAAACAATGAGTCTCTAATTTAACATAAAGCAGCAAATGCCTCAGTAAACAACAGAATTTTAAGTTGGTGTTGGAAGAGGAGGGTGCTCTCTGACCTCCCTAGGAAGGACATTCTATGTGAGTAACTGCCATCAATGGTTTTCCTGTGGGCTACCTGTGATCTTTCCTGTATGAAACTATAAGGAAAGCCTGACAACCTTACTAAAAACTGATGACTGAAAAATCCCTTAGACTTAGAGTGTAACTAGTAAAATATTATTTGTGGAAATCAATAAAGTAATTAATAATTGTGATCAAATATTCCAGCCAAAGAGTACCCTTGTGTGGGAAAGTGATAATAAAATAATGGCTAGGCTGAATTCTTTGTAGGCTAATACTGCTTTTATTTAATAGTGCTCTTTGTTGCCAAAAATTGTAAGCTACCATATTGGTCCATGCAAAATCCAAAAACAAGAACAAAATTTGTGTAATATCTTTTTTTTAGGAACAAAATTGACACAAAACATTGTTCAAGCGTGTTTGTTTGTTACCAAACCATAGTACTGGTGCTTTCGGTTTTGTGCATGATTAGTTAAAATAAGAATATAATGTTATCTCAGGAGACATACAACTGTGAGGAAACATCCCATACTTCTATGTAGTCATAAAAAGGACAACAGCAGCAAACAAAACTAGAGAAAATAGTAACAAGGACACTTTCTCTTACTGCCTGAAATTTGGAAGGGATCCAATGGTGAGGTGTACCATCCCTAAGGATAGTGAGGGGTACCATCCCTAAGAATTCTATAACAATTTTTTTTTTGGGGGGGAGTGGTTTGGATCTCTCCTCTGGTACAAGAACCTTGCTGCTCTAGTGAAGAGGTTTGTTCCACCACAGCAAGGTTCCTTGCACCAGTACAAAGCGCCATCATTAGTTAACTGTATTCCTAGGACTCAAACCTGGAATTGTGTTTCTCACTAAACCAGTGTAGATATCATCGGCTTGATTTCCCAGCATTGTTAAAGAAATGAATTGACAAGAGAATCTGTGCAGTTCCTCCATAGAGGCATTGCTTATCAGCAAGGGCATCTGGTGTCAAGGCTAGGGCAGAATAAGATGACAGCCATCAAATAAGCAAATTTACCCATGTCTCATATTCATGCCATCTTGTCAGGGGCAGTGCAGTGTATTTATTTAGGAATAAATCCTACTGAATTCAATGGGATTGACTTCCAAGTAAGTGTGTACAGGACTGAAGCCTGAATCTCTTCTCACTAGAATTAGATTTTAACATGGTCATTGCACAATAAATAACGTTAGCTTGGCAATGTGGAGAACAGGGATTTTTTTTTTTTTTTTGGTATGCTAACGTCATGGTAAATCCGCAATTTAAAATAGTGGGGTCTCTAAGTGTGGAAATGCCATAGCAGGATCAGATTACTTATTTCAACCTTTAGAGTCTATTGTACCTGGGGACTGTGTGGCTTAACAGCTCTTTAAGTAGTTCAAAGGGGACTTAACTGCACTAGTTGGTACAGCAACATAACAACAGAAAGAAGAGGTCAGTAACAGGTCAGGCAATGGAGAACAGCCCCATAAAGCAAAAGAGGCACGTCCCAAAGGTGAGATAAAATAAAATGAGGAAAGAAAAGGTATGCCAAACAAAGCAAGAACATTCCAGGGGCTCAGCATGGGTATGCAAGATGCAGTTTATTATTTCAGAGGAACCACAGTGTGCTTTTCTATTCATTTAGAAGGAAGGATCCTAATTAGGGAGACTGAAGATAGGTATCTAGAGGAAAAGAGTGGCAAAAAAAAATAAAATAACTGGCCCTCTGAAAATTTGAGATCACGTTTAAATGGTGCCAAAATGATAACCTGGCAAGATCAGGAAACTCAGTTCACACAGAAAGAGTAATGAAATACAAGGTAAAGCCAGCAAGTGACAATAAGGTACTTATATACCCTGAATTGAACCTGGAAAATAGCTCTTGTATTCAACAAATCTCAGGTTTCTTACAGCAGTCAAGGAGGAAGCAGTGATATGTTAATACACCTGCTCAAAATGCAATTGGTTGCAAATTGTGTGCATGTTATATGTTTCTAAAACCAGTTATTTAGATTTCATGGAAGAGTGTGTGATAGGTTCCCCTTCTTTCTACTATAATTCATATCCTTCTTATGAACCCACATTGGAGTCCTAAACAGAGTTCTATCATTCTATGCCTGCTGACTTCAAAGGACTTAGAAGGGTATAAATCTGTTTAGGATTGCTCTGTCAGGAGCTCGGTTAGGACATTAATTGGAACCTCATTAAGGTCACCCAGCTATCAGCTATACATAATAAAAGCATGTATTTAAAAACCACTAAAGACAAACAAGAACACATCATTAAAACAATTAAGACCAAGTTGAAATACATTTACAAAAACATTAAAACAACCATTATTGTCCTAACTTGGTTACACTCAGGACAAATCTTTGCTGCCAAAGGATACAATTTTGTTGCTACAAGTTCCATTAGATTTGGCACTAGATGAACAAGAACACCATGATGATAGTCAGGCCAGTAGCTGGCATACAGTGTTAATCCAAAGAGAGGCAGATAGGACAAAGGCAAGTGTTGACTTCAACCGCTCATACTGCCCATGGCCACTGATCTGGGGATGGAGTCAAAAGCCAGCACATGATGGCTGGCCTGTGACTCAACCCGTCAAGTTGGATCAGTTAAAAGGTTCACCTTTTTTTTTGGGGGGGGGTGTATCTGAATGCAGAAACTCGAACCATATCTATGCCATTTGGGTGCCTGGGAGAATTCCTTCCTGACTCCATGAACTGACAACCAACCAAACTCCATAATAAGAGAATTGCTAGAAAGGAAACCAGTACAGAGTGAGAGGAAAGGAAATGTGCAACACTCAGTAGATCAAGATCCAACTCCTTCATATTTACTAGGTGTAATGAAATGCATTTTTCTTGGGAGGTCTGAAAGGAGAAAAACCTCCACTTTGCATTTTAAAACATTTTTCCCTGTCTGGGCAGAGAACAGACTGGGAAGGAGGAAGTTAGTCAATGGCTTTCCAGGCTCACCTCATCTACCTCTTAAGAAATGTTAATAGGTCTAGTTAGAGACAATGGGATGGCCAAGCTTCCCCCTTCTCCCCCTTCTAGCAAGGAACAGAGATTTGGAGGAATGAAAGGCTAGAGGGACTCCAGGAAGGAAATATCTTGGAGATCTCCAGAAAAAGCCTTTTTCACATGGTGTGACCAGGTCAGTGGGAGGAGAAACAGATACAATAAAAACTCCTGTCAGCAGGAAGGAGGTCTCTTTTCCTTGGGTGCTGCATCCATGAGCACACACAGACCTCTCTACTGGGAAGGAAACCATTGACCATGTGCTCACCTCAACAGCTGGAGCAAGCTTCAAGGTAATGGTCACTCTATAGGGATCTGTAACATCCTAAGCAAAAGGAGCCTATCCTATTTTAACATCTGATAGGGCATGTATAGAGATACGGACAGAGGATTTGTGTTTTACCTATTTCTTTTGCAATCCCTTGTTTAGTCTGGTGCTGTGCTAAAAGTATGCTTGTAAACATTTTCTTTTTAATAAATACTTTATAACTTTGGATGCTGGTATTGGCTCTCTGTACCATATAGACCCCTACCATCTTGAACATGCTATTTTACAAGAAGCACTGGGGAAGGCAGATAGTTAGTAAGTGGCTATTCCCCCTGGAGCACACAAGGCAGTAAACCATCCCTGTGGTGATCAGGTCCTGGGCAGTGGGAGACACTGAGGCAAGACCTCAGAACTTGGAAGGGAACGTGAAGGTCCTGACCCTCCCATTTGTAAATTCTGTACAAAGGTCAGGTGGTGGTGGTGAGTTTTCCAAGAGAGAAAGAAAAGCCTTTCCAGGTATGACAAAAAAACAGGAGGGCAGGGTGGAAATGGGGCCTGCAGGCCAGAGCAGGATGTGCCACACTAGGTATAGACTGCAGCAGTATACTTGGCATCACATCTTCCCACTTAGCAACTTATCTGGTCATTCTAGACCAGGAGCAAATTGGTGTCCCCACCAGAGGACTGGTTACTTGGATAATGGGAGCACCATTGTAATGTTGGAATCAACACTTCTTTTGAAATAAAATTTAAATTTAAAAGTAAACATTCCCCCCCCCTTTCTGGGAGAAATTATTTATTTTTACTCAGTGCACAGAGTACTGTTGTGCTGCCACAGAAAAAAACTTCTTAATTTTTTTTCTTCCAGGGAAGCTGATGTTGTAACAAAAAAAAAATACTAATTTGTTTTACATATTTACTCATTGCAAGAGAACTCCTTTAGACAGATGCGATTAAAAGATAAATCTCATAGCAAGATTTTTTTCTTATTTTATTCTTTCAGAAGTTTGAAATTTGTGCTGTTATTTTTAACTCTTTGTAGAAAGAGTTAGGAGAAAGGTAGGGTAGAAATATTTAAAATAAATAAAAATAAATTAAGACTGAGTTCAGACAGTATGAAGTGCGAGGGAGTTGCGGCAAAAAGACCTGGAACAAAGTGCTCCGGGGTGTTCCCGGTCACACTGCACTGACTGATGTGGGAGGATACTGGGGAGGAGGCTCAAGGGAGCATTTGCACTGTTGGCCTACCCCTGGCAGAGGCGCAGATGTAAGCAGCTTTAAAAAAAATCCGGCTACATGTGTATATGTGCATAAGCGCATCAGCAATTGTGGCGGGATTCTGCAGCTTTCAGCATTCACATGTCTGGGAAGCGGGATAAACGTGCTCTCCAGGGTTTGCTACCACTTTCACCTGGCACTTGGGAGGGAAGCATTACAAGATGGGTTGAGTACGGTTGGGGGATGCCTGACAGTTGTGCCTGTGTGAACCAGGCCCTTTAATCCGTTTGTGAAATATTTCTGAAATGTGCCTATATTGGGCACATTTCATGCCAGTCTGAACTTGGCCAATGTTTAAGAGGGTAACTTTTAAATTAATGACACTACCAAAGTGTCTAGTTCACCACATCGTCTAGTTTATTCCAACTCCTGATCAAGAGCCAGCCCCCTCCCTGATTAGGGAAATACATGTAATGTGCAACATACTTATGATTACAGAATGTATAGTAGAGCTTTTCTGGCTTGTTTAATTTAGACTGCATCTGTTTTGTTAAAAACTGAGACTGCAAGAGCTAATGGTGAGTGTCCCCTCCCTTTTATTACCTACATGTGAAGGTAGAAAGGAAAAAGAAAATAAAATGGTGAAAAATGGTACAATATAAAAAAAGCAGAAGAGGAAGAGAATGCACAGCATTAAGAAACTAGGTCAAGGGTCAGTGAAAAACATAAAGTTGATGATAGCATCAACAAGAGAAGTAAGAAACAGAATTCAAAAACTATGTAGAATGGTGAAATGCTAAGGTTTATAATAGTGTGTGAGTTGCTGAGGGGACTATGTCATGCTTGTGCAAGAATGTTCGATTCCTAGCCAGGGAGAGAATGGGATGAGAAGATCAGAGTTCAGAGGGCAAGAGTAAAAGGCAAATAGAGGAGGCTGCTACGGGGAGAAATTGGACTTCGGTAGAAAGGGGAAATGCATCCTGCCAGAGATTAAATCTTGCAAGAAAGCACACTACTCATTACCTGAAGGTAAGAAACTCTGCTTTTAGAATTAGAAAGGAAATTGGACAGCCAGGAAATCGTAGGAGCAAAAGTAGAAGCCAAAATAAACAGAATTAAATCAAAGCAGAAAATGGAGTATGCTTTTTGATTTCCAGAAGTAAATACTTTCCCCCATGTCAACAAATGAGCCATGTAAGAGTCTCTGGGGTGTTAATGCTTTGGATCACATTTCAGAGGGGCAAAATACATTCATTTTTGACTTTATGTTACTGGAGGAAACTGTGTTTAGGAAACTGGTTTTATGCCTGCTGTCTGTTGGCAATAACTGAAAGTTCTGGTTAGTAGGAGTTAAGAGTATTTACAGTGCAGTCCTAGGCAGAATTAAACCCTTCTGAGCATGTTGATTTCAATGGCCTTAGAGGGGGTGTAGCTCTGTTTGGAATATATTTATTTATTTTAAAAAATTTTATGCTGCCCTTCCACCCAGGTCAGAGTCCCCAGGTCAGTGAACATTAAAACATTTCCATCATTAAAATGTTTAAAAACCTTTAAAATACAAATATATAAACATTAAAAATTAAATAAAACATAATATAAGCATATAAAATATAAACACATAAAAAGACACATAGAGGGAAGAGCGCTAATAAGACTTCCTAAGAACAATTTCCTGGGAGCAAGCATTGAATAGACTTGAGTAGGATTCCAAGTGCACCTACTTAGAATTGTACTTTTTGTGAGGGAACACCATACAAAACAAAATGTCACCACCAAATTGCACTGCTAATATTACTGATAGACTCGGGGGCTCGTTTGACGTCATTGTTATCATTGATTACAGTTACAATCTGTTATCCTGTCTAAAATAAGCAGATTTGTGTACCTTCAGTTTTAAAGAGACAGAAATAACTTTGTGTGTAAACCTTCCGTTGAAATGAACTCAGCTGAGAAATTTTTTAAGTTTGAGTGGATCACCTGGTTTTATCCCAGAGGTCATTTCCCCCCCTTGTATTCTGCTCTCAGACTCTGGCTTCTGTAAATCCATTCCTGAACAAAATAGTGATTCATTCTTCATTTATTTCTGTTAATCTTACTTCATAATGTGTTAATATTATAGTTTATTTTCAGTTCTTCCTCATAGTTACTGGTCTGTGCTTTTAATGCTAAATTAAAATGTCAACATTGAATCAACCTGTGTCCTGATATAACAGATGTTACTGATTGCGTGCAGTAAATGCTATAGTAATGGGGAACCAGTTAACAGTGAGAATGTACATAATTGTAATTCGGAGAAAGGCAATCACCAACTGCTTATTTTTATGACCCCACCAAATAAGAACAGTACTATAGGAATCAGCTGGATTTCTGTATCCTATTTCTATCGGTATCTAGATGCAGTTAAGGACATTTTAAAGGAATTAGTACATCTCCATAGCATACCGATCTATTTCACTTGTATTAGTTTCTGAATACAAGTAATCTGGAGCCCTAGTAAACAGCCAGTTAAATTTGGAAGGCAGATCTAATAACTATCCAATAATTAATGGAAGAAACTGGTTTTAATTTAATTAATAATCAACGGTTCATATTGGAGAAAGAGAAGCTGGTTGCCTTGCATAGTTCATAGTAGATATAACCTGGTTATTCCACTGCTGTTAACTGAATTAATGATTAATGAAACTACTG
This sequence comes from Gekko gecko, assembly GCA_029375565.1. Classification (NCBI taxonomy): domain Eukaryota; kingdom Metazoa; phylum Chordata; class Lepidosauria; order Squamata; family Gekkonidae; genus Gekko; species Gekko gecko. The sequence goes on along the minus strand of JAPDNY010000003.1, from coordinate 54,509,322 downwards.
AATTAGTCACATTAATTAATGGAGGTGGCCAAATTTGATCCTTGGATGAGCACCAACTGGCTATTAGCCACATATAGCTTGATGTTCACTAAGATTCCGATTTGACCAAAGCCATGGCTGAAGGTTTATAAATTCAGAAATATGTGAACAGTCATTTTGACTTATTGCTCTAACTTTGGTAGGGGCCATGAATGGTAGGGCATCTGCTTTTCATCCAGAATGTCTGAGGATCAAACCTCAGCATCTTCAGTTAAAAGGATCAGGTAGTAGGTGATGTGAAAGAATTCGACTTGAGGTGCAGAAAAGCTGCTGTCAGTCAGAGTAGACAGTAATGATATGGATAGACTGGTCTGATGCAGGCTAAGGCAGTTTTGTGTGCTGCCTTGAGCATTGCTCTTGAGGACAGGCATATACATTTTCTAAACAAAAGAAATGGAAATAATGTGTGCTGGTTTATATATTTTATTTTATTTGGGATACACATGGTATAATTTGAAGAAAGAGAAATGATGTGCCTTCTGAATGCCTAGAATGATGGATGGGTACTCTCCACACTTGTGTTCAATGTTAGAATATAGTTGTAAGAATGGAGAGAGGTAAACAAGGCGAGAAGGATGCTTAGGTCTGGAAAGATGCTGTATGCCCCTTTAGCACTCAAAAAACAACAACCTTGGGCTGCCCATTTTAAGTCATGCCTTTTAACTTTAAAAACTTCGACACCCCTCCTTTAGCTCCCATGAGTCAAGAAAGGAAAGGAGCAGGGAGATTGCTCAGGCTTGAAAACACAAGCTTAAATGTGGTGATGCACCTGCTATTTTCAGACGCACAGATTGTAGAAACAATAATGCTGCCTGCGGCTTTCTGATTCTGCAAGTATGAATGACACTATAGAATTTGTTACTGCTGTTGGAGCAGTGGTGGAGCACAGAAGTTGCTGATATTGCTTTACAGTGAAAGCGTGTTTAAAACTAATGGCTTTAGGGCTACAGCAGTATGTTGCCTTGAAAAATGCTGGATCTGAGAACTTCTCACTTTCCCCTTCTATTCCCAGGCATTCACTTTTAAAAGCTCTAAGTCTGTAACTCAGCAGACACAGCAATAATCTTCACATCAGATGCTAGCCAATATGTATGGCATTGAATCTAAATGGAGATTTCCTCCCCTTCCTTTTCATTTTTAGAGTGGGAAATGAATAACTTGGAAATGGATCTGTCTTCTAATGGCTCACCAGTAACCATTATAGAAAACATTGCCTCGCAGCTAGCGTGTAGCCCAGTGGATAAGAAAGTTGCTTTGCGGATGGATGAAGCAGATGAGCTCAGACACTTCCATGAATATTTCCACATTCCCAAAACGAAGGATCTGCCTCCAAGTAAGAGCTGCAATTATATTGAGGTGGCTTTGCATACATTGATCATAAACCTGCAGGAATTCTGAATAAAATGCAAGAATACAATGCAGCACTTATGTATTGCTTATGCTATCATTCAGTCCCTTTGAACAATATGGTGACTGATTGAAAATTGTAGGTAGGAGCAGTTTTTCCTGATGGATTCAAGCTGCCTTGCCTCCAGGCGCTTATCTCCAAAGCTGCTTCAATAGAAGAAAATTTTTGCGTTATCAATTTTCTCGCTGTTGGATGAAATTCACTAGGTCTACCATAAAGATCCCATTTGAAATTAATGGATGTAGCACATGAACAGGTAAATTGTAGTTGTGTCTTTTAGCCTTCTCATTGATTTAAAATGCTTCTATCCCATGTTCATTCACATTTGCTTCCAAGGCAAAACAATATTATATAAGATCAGTAATAAAAATTAAATAAAAATCAACCAGGAGGCAAGAAACCAGGATAAAACCACTACATTTGTAAAAATGTTTCAACAATATTTGTAAAAGTCTTATAAGAGTCCTTCAAACCAGAAATATTCTACTAAAAATATATGGTGGGATCTTTCTTTCTGAACCTCACAACCAGTCAAGAGTTGCAAGACTGGGCTAAAGGGGTTATAAATCTGACTGTGTTGAGTCATTCAACCAGTCACTAGAAATCAGTGAAACTCCTGGGTTTTTTCTTAATTCTTTGGTGCTTAAGACTCACAAGGTTAATTTTTATGGAGAGGAACTTCTGTACTGTGGACCACAAAGCAGAAAAGGTCTGGTTCTGGTACTTATCCCCCCCATTGTCTTCACAATGAGAGGACACAGAATGGGCCACCAGATGCTGATGTAAAATAAAGGTTAGCTTCATAATGGAGTATATAATCCTTCAGATACCTCTGTTCCAGGCTTCTGGAAGTAATGCTAGCAATGACCTGTACTTTGAAGCGTGGCTGAAAGCAATCAGCAGGGAATATATCTTTAAAACAGTAAGATGCCTATAGATAATACCATCAAATGTCATTACTATTACATTTCCCACCATTTGAGGCTTCCAAATAGGGATAGGCATGAATGGGAAAAAGTGGTCCATGACAGTTCATGGTTTATGGCAAACCCAGAAACCGAACCATGAGCCATCACAAACTAAAAAAGGTTTCATATTAACTGAACCAGTTTCTGAAGTTTGTAATGTGGTAGAATGGCTCTCTGGTGTGCTACAGACACCAAAGTCATAGTGGTTCTTCAACTAACTCTCCTCTACCTGTCCTCCAGGTTTGAAGATTGGACTTAGGGGGTTCAAGTTATGCCCCCCCAAAAAAAGAAGAAGAAGATGCCCCCAGGAAAGTACTATATGGGGAAATGACAAACACAGGTTCAGGAGTATAGAACATACCCTGTGCAAACTAAAGACATCAAGGTCACAGGGAACCTCCTCCTCATGCTCTTCTACATGCCCTCCAAGTTTTGTGCAAATTGGACTTAGTGGGTCCAAGTTATGCCCCCCCAAAAGATGCCCCAAGGAAAAGTGCTTTTTGGGGAACTGCCAGATGCAGTTTCAAAAATGTATATAGAACAGATGCCCATGCAATCAAAAAAGGTCTCCCCAGTGGTCTCCCTGGAAAAGACAGCTGCAGTTCCAGGAGTCTATGGAACAGCTCAGGAACAAGCCAGTGACACCAAACTCACAGGGAAATTTCACCTGGGCAGACCCCCAGCCAGGCACGGACGCAAGGCAAACATTCTCCCTATGCTTGCAGGGCCCCCCCCCCAAGTCTCCAAAGGCAGGTTTTGAAGAACAGAAAGGCAGACCCAAAATTGTGATGGGGCCTCCCCAAAATAACCCCACAGCAGCTTCTCAGACAACCTAGCCAAACACCACAAAAAAGGGAAGCTCCCCACCAGGGCTGAAATACATAAGTCCAGAGTATACAACATCATCACTCTGGGTGTATTCTATTCTGCAAAGGAATGGAAACACACATGTTGAGCTGGCAGCCTCCCTCCTCCTGTCTCCAAAGGTAGGTCCTGAAGGACAAACTTTCAGGGTATTGAAATGTTTCCAAACAGTAGCTTGGAAATGGCCCAGCACAAGGAGTGGGTGGAAGGCACGGTTGCTTTCACAGCGTGGAGTCCACCTTAGACCCAAACCTGTAGGCATGCCATGACATATGTAGATATGGTGGCTCGAAGCCCTGAGACCACCTGAGACCCAAACCCCAATGCATGCAATTTGTATATAGATGTGGTGGTTTGAAGCCCTGAGACCACCTGAGAACCAAACCCAAACTAGCATGCAACGATGTGTGTAGACATGGTGGCTCAAACCCCTGAGACCAGCTGAGACCCGCACCCAAAACCATAAAGCAGCATAAGTAGACATGGTAGCTTGAAGCCCTGAGACCCAAACCCAAACCAGAGTGCAATGATGTATATAGACATGGTAGCTCAAAGCCCTGGCCCCATTTGACAGGGTTTGCAGAAAGACCCCCAAAACAGCTGAGTGATGGGGAACAGTTTGCTTCCTGCTGCTCAGCTGTTTAGGGTTGTCTTGTGCTGTCCCTTTAAACTTTAAAGATGCTGCACAAGACAGCCCCCCAAAAAACAGCTGAGCAGTGGGGAGGCACTCTTCTGCAATCCCTTCAAACCCCTGCTTTCTGTTCCGTCCATGAACTGCTTTAAAAGTTCATGGAAGTTTTTGACAGTAGACCTGTCATGAACTTCTGTTCACAGATCATGAACATGGCAAAAAAAAAATGTTGACATAGTGGCTCGAAGCCCTGAGAAGGATTGGCCATGCATGGCAATCATCTCCTCAATAACACAAATGAGTGACTGCTTCCGGGGACCTCCCCCTAGCCCTTTCAGATAGCACTGTCATGTCTGTGTCCCAGGGGATGTTCTCTTGGAGGATGACCTGGAAATGATGGCCCTGAGTCCACCAGAAACCCATAGCGTGCTCACATAGTGTGGTCACCGGAAACACAAAGCATGCCCATGCTCATAGTCCCCCACCAAGGCTGAAACACACAGGTCCAGACAGAGCACGCCCACCACCTGGAGTGTATTATTCTACCCTGCAACTGGGTCTGGAGTGTACCCATCCATCAGGGTGAATTTTTCTACTCCAAGGATAAATGGAAATACCTGTGAAGCTGGCAGGGCCATGCCTCAAATCTAAAAAGACAGGTTGTGAAGGACAGAAAGGCAGACCAGGCATCTCCGGAGGTTTGATGGGGCTCCCCAAGATAACCCCACGGGAGTCTGGCAGACACCCCAGCCAAACACCACAAGGAAGAGAAATATGCCTGCAATGGTCCCAGCCCCCCACCAGGGCTGAAACACACCAGTGCTGCAGAGCACACCCACAAATGGGGTGTATTATTGTACCTTACAACACAGAGGTGCAGACCATACCCACTGCCTGGAGCACACCCATTACCCAGTGTGTATTATTCTACTCTGCATATAGAAAGATAGCTGCAGAGCACACCCACTAACTGAAGTGTATTATTGACAGACAGGTGCATAGCGCACTCAGTAACTGGGGTATATTATTGACAGACAGAGCACATCCACTAACTGGGGTGTATTATTGACAAACACACGCAGAGCTCACCCCTCCTCCCACAGGTGTATTATTCTGCTCTGCAATGGATGATGTAGATGTGGTGTCTTGAAGCCCTGACACCACCTGAGACCCAAACATAGGAAACCTCACCTAGGCCAGTCATGGAAAGGATTGACAGACTGATAGCTTGACACAGAGAGTACTACATCTTTCTGTGTTATACCTCTGAGGATGCCAGTCACAGCTACTGGTGAAACGTCAGGTCCTACAATGCCAAGACCACGACCACACAACCCGGAAAATCTACAGCAACTAACAGAATGATAGCTCTTTCCTGATTTTGTGAATGGTGATGCGTGGCTATTCAGCCACCCAAGACTGAGCTATAACAACTCTGTGATGCCCTTAGATATCCAGAGCTGCACACACACTACACTGACTGGCTCAGCATGTGTAACAATGCTCATAGTCCCCACCCTGGGCTGAAACACACAACCGGTATTTGAAGAACAGACAGAAATGGAGACATCCTCAGACTTTTGACAGATGCTTCCCAAAGTACCCCCACAACAGCTTGGCAGACTCCCCAGCCAGACACCACAAGGAAGGGAAGTGTGCCCATAATACTCACAGGCCCCATCAGGCCCAAACACACAGATCCTCTGGTCACAGTCCATACCTGATTGAAATTTCTGATTCTTCACCATTATCAGAAGACATTGTAAAGATAAGAGATCACCTATTGTGATTTGAATTGTACAAATGCAATGAAAAGAGATCGTTAAACAAGGGCTTGTTTGGATGGGGAGATGTTTGTTGCGGGAGATGTTGGCTGAGAGGGATGTTGTCCCATGAGGTAGGTGTTGTGCTATGAGGTAGATGTTGGATCATGAGGTAGGTGTTGTTTTTTTAAAAGAAATGTTTAATTTTTTATAAACAGAAAAACAATCAACAAACAAACAAACTACATGAAAATTGGAGGTATAATTTACATCATTATTTTAACTAATTTGTTACCTCCTACATTGTCTCCTTTATAAGTTTATATTTTCCATCTTACATTTTTATATGAATATTTTGCATTATTTTTAAATGTATAATTCATGTAATCTTCTAGTTTGGTTATGTTCTTTAAAGTCTATTTATTGTAGTCTTCCAACCATTTGTAAAATCTTGACCATGTGAGTTAGGTGTTTTTTTTATAAGGTAGAAGTTGTTTGGGTTGGGCATGGGGCTAGCCCAACTCCACCTGACAGAGGCAGCCATCCTCCAACCCAAGTACCAAGGGCACAATCCCCGGGCCACATGCTGGATCACCCAGAGAGGAGGAGGAATGGGGAGACACATGAGGCACTAGGAGGCCTGCCTTTCATTCCACCAGGTCCATAGAGGGGTGACCCAGCAGAGGGAGGTTGATTTTCAGGAAGGCCACCTTGTCCATCCTGGCTGAGTCCAGGCAGGAGCAGTGGAGGCTGACAGTCTCCCAGGTGGGAGAATACCCACTCACTCTGGATGCTGGTGGGAGGTCAGGAGAGGAGATTCATGACCACACAAGAGAGGTCAGCCCAGATGACAGCCTTGTGTGACCGGTATTTGAGGAGATCAGCATTGGTGATCTCAGGAGATTCAGTGAGGTACTCCCTCACCATCACCTCTGCTGAATTCTTCTCCATGGCATGCCTGGCCTCCCCACCACTGCTGCTGCTGGCTTCCCAGTTCACCACTGACAACCAGGAGTGGGGCTTCTGCCTGGTTGGACTCTTTGAGGCAGAGATGCTGGGATGCAGCTCCTCCTCCCCTCCTCCCTCTTGCTGTTCCCTCTGGTGACATCTGCTGGCCTGAATTCTCTGCATGTCTTTACAGAACTCATGCTTCCACTCCATGAACTCTGTATTATGGAGAACAATGCTGCCTTTAATCCATGGGTCACAGATACAGGCTAGCTTGTACTCCCATTCTTGCAGAGAGGATGTAACCTGGTGGTGATGCCTACTAGCAACATTTCTTTCAAGGCCTGGACCCATAGGAGTACAGTCATTCCCTCAGGGCCCAGCTGCAGTGTGGAGGCCAACGCCCTGTCCAGCCATCTAATCAAGGGGATGACTTGCTGCATGCTGGCTGTATGGGCACAGAGCAAGTTGGTGGTGTCCTGGAAGGGCTTCAGGACACACACCATTTGGGAGATGGACATCCAGTTGCTTGAGGTTATGCTGAGCTCCTCTTCCCCATGCAGGATGATCACAGAGGAGGTGACATTCTGCACCACACTCCTCTGCTCCACCAAATTTAGTATGATGGCATAGGTGGAGTTCCAGCGGATGGATAGGTCCTAGATGAGTTGGTGCTCAAGCTTATCCCCTCCCCCTGCCTCTTGCACAGCAGACACACAGCCTTGATGCTCTGTGAGAAGTGGGCAACCAGGAGCCGGCAGGTCTCAAACAGGGACTGCAGCTCAAGAGTGGCAGTGTCCCAGGTGGCCCTCACAGTGCTCCCCAGCCCCAGAGCATTTTTCACCACCAGATAAAGCTTGTGTGCCAGGCAAATGATGTCCTTTGTGTGCAGCCTTTACCACTGCCAGCATGTTGGCGCCAGCATCCATGACCATATAGCCGTGGACAATGTTGCTGCTGCCCACCCACTCCCTCAGGCTACTCTGTATCATGGTGTTGATGTTTTGTGCCATGTGGTCTGTATCCATCCCCTGCACATGGAGCAGAACCACTTTGTAGCCATGTGGCAGGACTGTCCCCTCCTGGGGTCTGTGGCCGACAGTCCAGAGAGTGTGGTCCTTTGGTTCCTACTAGAGTACTGTGAATGAGAAGTAGGCTGCTCCAGAGATCCACAGTGAAGTGGACAGTTTGGCCTTGCACTTTGGAGAACTCTCCCTTGACCACCACCACTGCAGAGCAGTGGCCAAGACTCACTGGCTCATGGTCCTCCATGAGGGGACAGAATACCAGGAAGCTAAGTGCTGCAGCAGCTGGTGAAAGGCTTCATGAGGGAGAAGGGTTGGCCATCCACAGCAATAATTTCATCTCCTCTTGTCCCTGTTGAGAGGCAGTGGGCCTCTTCCTCCTCCCACTGCCTGCCACTCCTTCTTCTGGTGGCAACAAAATGGGGTGCACCCTCCATACATGCTTCCAGAAACTTTTTCCTCTTGGAAGAGCCCCATGGACAGAGCAGGGGAAGGAGGCTCCAAGACTCCTGATGATGCCCTGCTGGGTAAGGATCAAGGGGAACAGGCTGGTTTTGGTGCCCAGGGACAGGGGCCTCTGGTACATGGAGGGGAGGGCTTCTTTCCCCCCCTTGACAAGCACCCCTTTCACCCACTTTTACACTCATGGCATTCACAACCAGGATGGATGAGTATAAATGTGGGCCCTTGACAGAGAAACCCACCAGCTAAGCCACTGTGCTTGGGTGGAGCAGAGAGACTGGGTGGCTCAGAGCCCTGAGACCACCCTTGACACCCAAGCACTGGGAGGGTATATAAATGTGGGCCCTCCTCTGATCAATCCACCAGCTATGTGTTTGGCTAGAGCTGAAAGACTGGGTGGCTCAGAGTCCTGAGTCCACCTCCCCTCAAACCCCAACAGCAGAGAGCAGATCACAATCAGGAGGAGTGGGGGGGGGTAATAAAATCTGGGTCCTCAACCAAAAAACCCAGTAGCTAAGCCCTGCTGCTCAGTGTGAGCAGAGAGACTGGGTGTTCCAGAACCTTGAGTCCACCTACACCCATACCCCAGCAGCAGTATACCCCAGCAGTACATTACGAGTATTTTTCAGGTATTATTTAAGCCAAAACAATGAATCTGCCTTGCTTTTAACAATCTCCATGCCTCTCTCTTTTCCTGTCACCAGCCAAAAGAAGAGAGGGTGGGAGCTGAGCTGACTGAATATGTAGTATTCTGAGCCCATAAAGCAGAATGCAAATTCTGTGGTTGGCAGCTGGCAGTGCCTGTTAAGCTTTGGAGAACTCCTATTGGTGTTTCCAAGACTGGATAATTCTGTCCCCCTGTTGCCTTGGAGTTTTGTAAACAGTTTAATTGAACAGCACCAGTCTGTCTGGAAAATGTATCCATTCACAAACCACTACAAACAGCACTAAAAGTTTGTGAAAGTTCTCCATGAACTGGCCAATATTCATCACAAACTTTAGATTGTGAGCCAGTTCATGCCCATTCCCTACTTCCAAATAGCCAAAGTCAGTCCAACATAAATTACATTGCAGTAATCTAACATGCATGAGAATCCTGGCAGATTGCATTTGCTATCCACAATTAGAAGAGAAAGTAAGATGTAATTTTTTCCCTAATAATGAAAGTAACTATAATGTTCTTCCATGATTGCCCAAACCTCGTGTTAAACTTTAAAAATCCATGTGCATGTGTAAGTTGGCCACAATAGTCCACTCCTTCTGCAACAAGTCTGATAACGTGGAATTCATTGGGTAGTTCCATGGTGTGGCTGCTCCTCACAATGAGGTAATTATGTGAAACAACATGTGGTTATGCTGGTGTTTGTCACAGTTGCCTCCATGCTACCTCAAAATGACAACAGGGATCTTTCGAAGTGGCTTGACAAACGATCTGCATATCTGCAGTCTGTGTTTGATTAATTCACCACATGGAACAGCTTTAATCTGAATGCCTTTTCAAGCAACCTGTTTGTTTTATGTGAAAGTTGGTGGTATCGAAATGCTTATTTTGGAGGAAGTTTTAAGACCCTTCCACTGACTCGTTAATACTCTGTTAAAAGACTTAGGAAAATGTGAATATTTTCTTCTAATCATAGCCTGTGCTATTTTGCCTGCTAACTGCCTTGCAAATAAATGTATAAAAACATTACAAAATAAGGTCACTAATGTACTTAAAATTTAGATAATGCAGTACTAAGGAACAGATAGTTCTACCAAGGTCGGCGGTTCTGAATATACAAATTTACTTTTTTTCTTTAATTACATGGTATGTTTCTCTCTAAAGGTGATCCAAAGCATTTTACATTATTGCCCTCTCCTCCATTTGATCCTCATTACAATTAGGGGTGTTCATTTGGCATAAATCGAGCTGAAAAAATACCCAAAAAATACATTACCAGTATTTTTCAGGTATTATTTAAGCCCAAAACAGATCAGAGAATCAGATAAGCTACTGGTACAGCTGCACCTGAATAAAGCTGAATTTTTCGGCTTTTATTTGGGTATATTCAGCTATACCAAATGTCTGGTGGGCTCCTCTTGCAGCTCAGTTTAAACTGAGCTGCAAGAGGAGCCAGCACCAGCCAAAGTGGTGTGGAGCTCTCAGCTCCTGCCGCACCACAGGAGAAGCAAAGTCAGTCCCAGGGTCAGGCTGGCTTTTTAAGAAATTTCTATTTTTCTTTTTGAGTCAATTGTACCAAAATAAAAATTCAGGATTTCTGAAAAATCCCAGATCCAAATACCATACTGATATTGGGATCTAGGATTTTTCAGAAATACTCACCCCCCAAAAAAAGTCCAATAAACCAGAGCTGAAAAATACTTTTCTTTTCTTTTTTTGCACACCCCTAATCACAATCCTGAAAAGTAGGCTATGCTGAGAGGATGTGATTGGCCCAAGGTCAGCCAGTAAGTTTCCATGGCAGAACCTGGAATCAAACCTGGGTCTCCCAGATCCTCGTCTGACACTTAAACTACTAGACTACACTGGCTCTGTATAGATACTTTGTGTTTCACAGATGTCACAGTGTGACTTTCATTTTGAAACACATGTTCTTAAATTGTAATATGTTTATTGTGGTTAAGACAGAACCATCATTCACATAAACTAATTCCTTCTACATGTCTTTTTAAAGTTTGTCTACCACAAATTATCTAATTAGGCAGTTTGATTGATTGGCTGTCTCCAATAGCTTCATGTTAGCTTAATGATGTTGCTTAACAAAACACCAATCTAAAGCTTCCAATCACTTATTTATTTTAGGGAAGAACCAGCTCAAAAAAGGAAAACAAAATCTTGACACCTCCCCCATCATAGTTCAGTAATTCAGCCATTACACAATCCTAGATGTCTCAGTATTGAAGCTGAAAGTACTAATCTAAGTCCTTTTATATTTACATAAAACACTGCATAGTATTGTCTTGATAGCATCCCATAAAGCAGATATGTCACTTAAAAGGGAAAAAAAAGTTTATAATAATACCTTAACCTTACCTTCAAAATGTACATCTTAGCAACAGTTTGTAATTCATAGTCATAACATAAGTCAAGGGGGAAGTTGCCAAGCAACTTACTGAGTGCTACTTCCCTATGGAGGTGGGGGGCAGAAATTTGGCAGATCCAATCTTGCTTCAGCAGGCTAAAGGAAATGCAATATACTGAAAGTCCAGCTATCTTAGTATTTGCATGTAGAAATCCTGCTTGAGTATCCTTTTCAGTGTCAAAATATTTGCCCTGCCTTTATACCATAGAAAGAAAGAAATATGTATGCAGTCACTCAGCTCCTCACATTTACAAACAGGTTTCTGCATGGGGGTCTCCCATGAATTCTTCCAAATCGTACCAAAGTGAGTTGTGTGACTCCCTGTAGCTTGTTCTTGGGCTACATGGGAGTGGGAGAACTAATTAAATTACTGCCTTTTCCTGCTTCTTTTAGCATGGTCATTATTACAATAGACAGCAATATTGTCTATTTTTTAGCAAATCTTTGCAGGATATTGAGTACAGAATTTTTCTTAATGCTACTAGCTTTTAATGGACACCGTCTCAATCTACTGGTTACTTCAATCAGGGATGGACTGGGAGGAAAAAAATGTCCCTTGAAAAGGGCAGCGCCCCATGGCTCACCCTGCCCCCCCTGACAGAATGGGAAAAAGCTAGCCAGAAGACAGGAGGTGCAGTGGTTATCCCCCTTACCTGCTCAGACAGCCCCACTCCACCATAATTCATCCTGCCTGGGCCAGGAGGTGGCTTAGAAGTGTGATCATGAACCAGCAACAACTTACTGATCCCAAAATATTATATTTGGGATTTATTAAATTGTATAAGATGGAAGCAATTCTACTCACCTGCAGTTATCAGTTAAATGCTCTTTTGAGAAATAACCAAACTCAAATAATATGAGTCAGCATGGTATAAAGATTAGAGTGTTTCATAAGTCTGGAATTACTGCGATTCAAATCCCCACTCTGCCATGAAGCAAAATGGTTGACCTTGAACAAAAGTCACTGTCCAGCATATCTCAGGCTTGTGATGAAACAAAATGAAGGGGGAGGGGGAACATTCTGGGATCCTTGACAACTTGAATAATCTTGCTGGAAGTGGAATAAAACATCATTATATACCTTCCCCACTACATATATTACTGAAGACTAAATTAGATGTGACAGCATTCACAGATCCAACCAATGGATGATGATACCATTTTAAAGGGATTTAAAATGCCACAGGGGCCAGTCAGGATCAGGCCCTACCAACATTTTTAAATCCCTTTCAAATCGTGGTGGTGTCCCCAGGTTTGATCCACGGATGCCATCATGCCCTGGTTTTGCCCTTTTCACTGTTAGAATTTGCTGATGGATTCAATTTCCTTTCAATTTATTCCCCAGGAATGATTAAATCTTATTTGCTACTCACTTGTCCTCTCTTTATAAGAAAGGGCCAATATCACGAGCAAGTAAAAGTTCAAGCAACATTGTGAAGTTTGGCAAAAAAACACTAGGAAGCAGTTGATTAGAGCAAATGAAATACTTGTGACCGGTGAACTGTGGTGGCTCCACCAGAGAGGAGAGATAGGAGTTGATTCAGTGGAATTGAACAAGCTACACAGATCACGATGGATCTGCACTAAAAAACTGTTATTAAAGTTGTTAAGAAAAAAGCAATAAACAGCATTTTGTAAAGGAACAAAGCTCTGTCCCAATACGGGACTGTCAACAGTGTAAGTCAAAGAGTAGCAAAGGAACAATGCAGGAGAGAAAGAAGGTAGAGTTTGTTTATGCTTCAGTACTCACCTGGCATTTTTATGCCTAGAGGAGATCAGACCAGAGGACTCCATTAGCTTTTAACTCATTACCTGTTCTAATGCTCTGTGGGAATTTAAGGAGTCCTACTAAATTTAGCACTCTGGGTCCCAAGTAAAAGACATGAGACTATATTATTGTTCTTCAAAATAACAAAGGACTGTGAACAGAACTAATTGGGGAGTGTGAATAATATTTACTCCTCTGTTGCTGCTCATTTTATAAAAGGGTGCTGATGAAAAAACAGCCATACTATCAGTACGTAAATTATATTGAAACTGAAGTAGTGATTTAGCCTTTCAAAAAGCCTTTAAAGCGTTAATTAAGACATTATCTTAGCCATCTCTTACTTTTGGCAAATGCATTAGTGATTCGTTCAAAGTAGTTTCACAAAATCCTCATCTGAATAGTGTTGTGGTTGTTTAATCGGCTTTCCTACAGCCCCAAAATAAAACTGCCTCAGACAAATGTACACACAGAGTTGGCTGAAATTTAATCTATTGAAGATGAAGGTTCTGTGCCTGGGCTGAGGGGGTGAGGGAGTGGGGATCCAACTCCCAGCTCTTGATGAGGTGCTGTTGATACCAGATCTGAGTGAAGAGTCTAGATGTGACACTGGATGCCTTGCTATCTATGTTGGCCCAAGTCACAAATATTGCCAGATTGGCATTTTTCCATCTTTGCCAGATCAGGCAGTTAGTTCCTAATCTCTCTCCCCCTGACCTAGCCACAGTGACCCATGCAATAGTCACCTCCAGGCTGGATTACAACAACTCACTCTATGCAGGGTTACCCTTGAGTCTGATCTGGAAACTTCAGCTGGTCCAGAATGCAGTGGCACGTGTTCTGACAGGAATACCATTAAGAGCACATATATATCCAGTGCTCTGCCTGGTGCACTGGCTTCCAGTTGAATACCGGTTCAAGTTCAAAGTTTTGGCTTTGATCTTTAAAGCCCTATGTGGTCTTGACCACATCTCTCCTGGTATGTCCACAGAAGAGCATTGTGCTCAATGGATCAAGATCTGCTGGCGGTCTCTGGCCCCAAGGATGTCCACTTAGCCTCAACCAGAGCCAGAGCCCTGCTGAGATCCAGGCTCTGCAGGACTTAATGCAGTTCTACAGCACCTGCAAAATTGAGATGTTCCACCAGGCCTATGGTTGAGGTGGCAGAGAGCTATATTTCAGCCTTCCCCTCCCTGCATTGCCTGCTTTGCTTGCCATGTGCAATCTGTTTTGCCCTTTGTCTGCCCCCATCATCCATCCATACACTTGTGAGGAATCTATCCGGGAGCAATCAGATATGGCATCACTGTTGAGGCCATCAATTTTTATGATAATAATTATTATTATCTATTGATATTTTATTGCTGTTTGATACTTGGTCTGAAGTTTTAGAAGTCTGGATTATGTGTTCATCAATTGTTGGAACATCCTCACTGCTTGTGGGATAGGGCAGGCTACAAGTCCAATTAATTAAATAAATAAATAATAGTATAATTTATATAATGTTCTAAGTGTTTTATGTAATTTTTAATACATCTGCTGAATCTGTCTACATGTACACACTAAGCAGGAGGTACTGGTAGCTGATGCTTGCAAAACTGTGTTTTCCCCATAAATGGAACGACATCCGTTTTGACGTGTTGTATAAAGTAGCAATATGGAGAGAATTAAAGGTCATTTTTAAAAAGTCTAATAATCTCTTTTGCTTTTTATCCCCAAATGTTGCCTTTTGATTTGTGTATTGAAGGGTTATTTCAGGAAAACTCATGAAGCCATGCATTTAATTCATTAACTACAAACTTCAATTACGAGTGAACTTTTCATTTTCCATGTGCTATATTTTGTGTGAGCAAGGACGGTAAAAGTTGCAGGGTTTTATTTTTTTCTTTCTCTCTTCAGCTAATTCAGCTTTAGTGAATGAGGATGAAAACTGCATCTACTTTGCTGGTAATTCTCTTGGACTTCAGCCAAAGAAAATTAAAACCTACTTGGATGAAGAACTTGACAAGTGGGCTAAAATGTGAGTAGATCCTGGTGACACTGTCAGAAAATTTATTTTTCCCAAGAAGGTCAAAAAACAATTATGTTTTTGTGAAGATGATCCTGATTAGAACAGTATTTTGTTAAAATCCATTTCCCAGGCAAGGGTAATGCATATTCAGTGTTTTCTCAGCAAAGTAATGACATATTTAAAGGACTTTTAAAGGAATGTAATGATTTCCTTAAAGGATATGGACTGAAAGTGGTGAGAGAGAAATGGCTGCAATAATCTTTGTCCATCTCCCATTTGCTCAGATAGAAAGAAGAGCTGGCTCACAGTGAGTCAATCTCTTGTAATTACTATTTTAACTGTCCTGGTTCAAGTCTTAACCCCATGTTGTTGTGAGACTTATGTTATGGAAGTTGCTGGATGTTTATGTGACTCAATTTTGCTTCATTACATCTTTTAAACCTAGTTCAGTTTCTAGAATTTCATCTGACTGTTCCCTGGGTCATTCGGTTTCCTTTCTAAAGAACAAATCCCTGTAAGTACTGTGCTGCTTTCTCAGCACTATTCTTCTGTCCTTTCACTAGGTTAATTTTAAAGGTGAAGCAATAGGAGATAGCACAATGCCACTTTATATCAAGCTTTGAGTCTACATGCAGATTTCCATATTCTGAAATGTGTAACTCTCATGTCAAAGGCATTTACTTTTTTATGTTATAACCCCCTTTTCTCCAACTTCAAAGCAGCATATACTTTTTAAGACTCTCTTATCTGTTCAGCTTACAGTCTGAGGAGAACTCTCTTAACTTCAGCTGTAGTATCAAATGGGATCTCTCCAGGCTACTTTCAGAATGTGTTCCTAGTAGTTCAAATCTCACCAAAGCTCTTGGTTCAGTTTTCAGTCTCTGCATAAAAGCTCAAAGTTGACCTTCAGTCTTAAAAAAAATGCTTTCCAAATTTAGATTTAAATTTTGAAATTTCATGTCAGATTTTGAAGTTTTGCCAAATTCTGTGTTTATGAAAGGTAGAATCTGAATTAAAGTTAGAATCTGATATGCCTTCAAAATTTCAAATTATGAAACTTCACACATGAAAAATTGCTGTGCTCAGGGCAAAACGGTATCCTTTTCTTCTGTGCCATGTTGTTTTTTTCCGAGTTCATTAGCACTACCACAATCATCTATTAAATCTCATTTACTTATGCAAAAATTGTATATCCTTGATAATATGTTTGTGGCCTTCTCCAGTTGCCCATGTTGACATTTATCCAAATCTCGTAACTTCTTGGTATAAGATAGGTAGCAAACTGATGTCTACCAATCTATGATGCAGATCAGGAAAATGAAAATGGATTGAAGTTAAGAATCACAAGTGTGTTGCTCCTCTGGAATCTAAATCAAGGATATGGACAAGTAATTTATTTTTGGGTCAAATTTACAGTGCGGTCTTAAGCAACAATACTCTAAGCCCACTGAAATCAATAGGCTTAGACTAGGGCCCTTTCTGCACTGACAGCTTGCTCCAGAGAAATTGAGGGGTCAAGCCTTAAGGGTTGATTTCGCAGTCACACACATTCCCTCTGTACTGTCATCCCCCCCCCAGTTTATTTCTTTGTGTATTCTGTATACATTGTGCATCTACAAGCAAAACCCATATTTTTTGAGCTAACTGCTTGCCAACCCCTCCCTCCCTCCTTCCCTCCATGATTCTGCAAAAAGAAAGGGGAGGGAGGAGGAAGTCCAGACCCGTACATGCAAGACTGAGACATTTGGGAGCAGGGAATCCCCTAGTCCTTTATATTTACTGATTCCTTCTTATGCTTTCTCTGGCTTTTTAAAAGTTTGCCTGAGCAGGAGGACACATTCTCTTTTGTCTTTGGAAAAGGAGGGAAAGAAAACAGAACAGGGAGGATCAACTTAAAGAGGCAGAAAGGGGGAGGGCAGTGGGCAGTACTTAAATAGCCACAGAAACAATTCTACTTCAGAAAGGATTAGTAATTTGAAAGCAGATGAGAACAAAGAATCACTGCAAAAGGAGTTTAAGTAACTGTGGGACAACGGTGTGCTGGAAGCAGTTTGAATGCAAATTCCAGTAAAACAAATGCAGAAACAAGAGAAAGCACACAAACAAAGTGAAAGTAACAGTGGGAGGGGATGCAGAATGGACGAATAGGATGTGCGCAGAGAGTGAGGCAAAATATGGGTGCAGAAAGTGCCTAGGTATAACTTGCTATAGGATTGTACTGTCTGTTATTGAGAAACAAGTTTTGGAGCAAGTGATCTGTGTTTTACACTGTTATTAATGGCATGTTTCACATTGACTCAGTAAGTGAAAGGGTAGAAAGGGTGAATAAAGGCACATCTTGACCTGACTTTCTAGACATTCTTTATATCCCTATACCATAGGGGATAGTACTATCTTGAAAAGTAAATGACACTGAATGTGAAAAAGCTGTCCTTCCCTGTTCTTTGTTTAAATTAGGACAGACACACTTAATAAAAGTAGCAGGATGCTTCTTACCTCTCTTTGAGGGAAGGAAAGAGAAATCTGAACTTTGGGTAGCCCTTTTCTCTCTGTTCTTCATTTAGCACAGCTCTGCAGTTTCCCCAGTCATTTAAAAATTGCAATCCTGTCCATTTTTGTACGATTATTGTACTAGATCAAGGAAATAGCTGACTTCATTCAAGAGGTTAAAGTTAAATAGCTCTCTTCTCAATTCAAACAAGGGCAGGAAAGGTAATATTTCAGCTCCTTTAACTTGCCTTTTAGCGGTTCATTTTTCCATGCATATGTTTGCATTGCTGACAATGAATGCGCTTTAGGGAGCAGACCAACAGCCATTCTACAGTGTGGTGGAGATATTTTCAGCACATTTGTTTTTGGAGCAAAGAATGCACATTCAAACCACACTCAGAATGTATTACCATCAGCCTTATTTTCAACCATAAAATGTATGCAACTTTTTATATATATATATGTGTGTGTGTGTATTGTGCTTTGTATGCAAAATTAATATCTGGACAGAACTAATCTATCCACAAGGTTTATGTGCACAGAAAAACAGTATAGACAGAAGGAAGATCACTTGCCAAGTATATAAACTTAGACCAAAACAAGTCATCAGAAGCACATAGCATGTGCTGTTATTTCAGAGACACCTAAAGAAAGAGAAAATGTCAAAATAAGGCCAGACTAAAATAGAACAGTTAGAGAGGAGCATTTTATATTTAGAATCAGCATATAAAATCCAGGACAAATGGAAGAAGTACAAAGCTGAAGAACTATCAGAAATACTTGGGGGGGGGGCTTTTACTGCTAGCAGAACCAAGTTGTAGTCTGTAGAGACTAAAAAAATTGTCACCACTTTCCAAGTATGCGGTAGCTCACATCTGGAATTGGTGAGTTAGAAATTTCACATTACCGAGATTCTGCCGGATTGAAGCCGTTTCTGATTCGTCTTGAAGTAAACCGGTACAGGGCTGCCATTTCACACATGGCTTTCTCTGACCGGAAAAGAGCCGAATCAGAAGCGGTTTGGCAATTCAGACTGCACCACTTTGTTTTCCCGCCGTTTCCCGCCGCACTTTTTTTTTTAAAAAATGCTTGCTTTAGAGCGCTATAGCACCATAGTGCTATAAAACAACACTGCAGGCATTCCAATGGGGTTGCTATGATGCTATTGCGCTATAGCGGTATAGCGCTATAGCGTTATGGCGCTCTAAAGCGAACGTTCAAAAAAAGAAAAGCTGGAGATCTCCCGCGCGGGCGAAAAAGGTGGGAAAAAAGCATATCGGATCCGGGAGAAGAAACTGACGACTACTTGGAAGCGGTTGACAGGTAAAACGCTTTAGCCCCGTTTCCTGAACAGGACAGAAGCGATTCTGTGTGAAATTACAAATATATTCCGGTAGGGAACCGGTTCTAAAATGGTTCTGTCTGAAATGCCAGACCAGAAACCGTTTAGGAACCGTTCCTCTTCCGGATTATATCATCTGTCTGAAATTCCCTAGAGCTTTGCACTATGAAAGCAGAGGACAGGTGTTCCATAAGTAAACAGTGGGAGACCATGAAAGTTATTTAAATTTCTTTCAGGAAAGCAGTGACTGTAATGCTTTAATATAGTGCTTACTGTACAATCCTATGAAGCAAAATGACTCTAACCTGAATTCCATTGAAGTCAAAGGGCTTGGAAGAGTGTTAACTCTGCTTAAGATGACACTACTAATTACATTTTCTTCAATGTGTCAGTGATGGGCTTGCTACATAGAGATTTCAAAAGCATCCTGTTTTTAAAAGATCATTATTATATCCAGTTTCTTTTTATACTACTCTCTTCCCCCTATCATTTACTCTTTCCTATTGTACACAGGTATACTTTTTGTTGTTCAGTCACACAGTTGGGTCTGACTCTTTGCGACCCCATGGACCACATCACACCAGGCCCTCCTGTCTTCTGCCTTCCTCCAGAATTTAATTTCATGTTCATTGCATCAATAACACTGTCTAACCAACTCATCCTTTGCCATCCCCTTCTTTTACCTTCAATCTTTCCCAGCAGCAGGGTCTTCTTCAGTGAGTGGTCCCTTCTCATTTGGTGGCCAAAGTATTTGAGCTTCAGCTTCAATATCTTGCCTTACAGGGAACAGTCAGGGTTGATTTCTTTTAGGATTGACTGATCTGACCTCCTTGCAGTCCAAGGGACTCTCAAGAGTCTTCTCCAGCACCATAATTCAAAAGCATCTATTCTTTGGCACTCGGCCTTCCTTAAGGTCCAACTCTTGCAGCCATAGATTACTACTGGGAATACCATTGCTTTGACCATACAGACTTTTCTTGGCAGGGTGATGTCTCTGCTTTCTATTATGCTGCCTAAGTTTGCCATCACTTTCCTCCCAAGGAGCAGGCATCTTTTAATTTCATGGCTGCAGTCACCATCTGAAGTGATCTTGGATCCCAGGAACATGAAGTCTGTCACTGCTTCCATGACTTCCCCTTCTATTTGCCAAGGAGTGATGGGGCCGGATGCCATGATCTTAGTGTTTTTTTTTTTTGATGTTGAGTTTCAAGCCAACTTTTGTGCTCTCCTCTTTCATCCTTAACAAGAGGCTCTTTAGGTCCTCTTCACTTTCTGCCATTAGAGTGGTATTGTCTGCATATCTGAGGTTGTTGATGTTTTCCTGGCAATCTTAATTCTGGCTTGTGATTCATCCAGGCCGGCATTTCGTTTGATGTACTCTGCATATAAATTAAATAAGCAGGATAACAATATATATCCTTGTCGTACTCCGTTTCCTGTGCTAAAGCAATCAGTTGTTCCATATCTGGTTCTAACTGTTGCTTCTTGGCCCTTATACAGGTTTCTCAAGAGACATGTGAGATGGTCTGGTACTCTAATCTCTTTAAGGACTTGCCACAGTTTGTTGTGATCCATACAATCAAAGGCTTCATAGAATCAGTCCACTTCAGCCTGATCTACTTCAGTGGTTGGGGCATAGACTTTGATTACTGTGATGTTGAATGTTTTGCCTTGGATTCAGATTGAGATCATTCTGTCATTTTTGAGATCGTATCCCATTCTGCCTTTCTCATTCTCTTGTTGACTATGGCCCATACTGCATTTGCTATGTAAAGCTGTTTCATTCTGCTGTGGCACCAGCTTCCTTTGCTTTCCATTTGGCTCGGTATAAAAAGCTCACTGTCTGCATCAGGACAGAGGGAGAGAGTGGGGGGGGGAGGAGCGGCCTCCTGGGGCACTGGCAGGGCACTGCACTGCGCTGCACTGTGGGGAGGAAACAGCACCTGTGACTCCCCCGAAAGTAAAGGGGGTGACCTGGCAGAGGGGGAGGCAGAGGGGATGGAAATGAGCTGGGTAAAAAATACAAAACACCCTGCAGTTGCCAGGCTGGGCGTTCTCTGGGGACTGCCCCAAGAAATAACAAATGGTTCAGGGGTAGGTATACTTCCACCACCACCCCAAAAAATATGATTGCAGAAAAATGTTCCCTGACTGCTTTTAAACACAGATGACTGGATTTTCAGCTAACTAGTTTCCTTTGTGACAATTTTTATATCTCCCTAGAAAAGATGGGGGGGGAGAATTTGGCTTATCGCTCACAGAGGCTTGAGGATGGGAAGAAGCAATTAAACCACCCCAAAGCCAAATCCAAATAACACGGTGGGACACCATAGTGACCTCGGAGTCACCACTAAATGGCAATAAAATGATGCAGACAGCCGATGCTGAGATGAAACAGTAGGAGTGGATGGGGCATGAAATGAAGACAGAAATTTGAGAGATGATGTGAGATCATTGGCACAGCAGTGGGAAAGGCCAATGCAGATTGGACCTATAAAGGCCACACCATTTTTTCTATGAGATTCTTGGCCACAATAGTAGATATGATGGTCTTCTGAGTTAAATTCACCCATTCCCATCCACTTTAGTTCACTGATTCCCAAGATGTCAATGTTCAGTCTTGCCATCTCATTTTTGACCACATCCAACTTACCTTGATTCATAGATCTTACATTCCAGGTTCCCATGCAGTATTGTTCTTTGCAGCATCGGACTTTCCTTTCACCATCAGACACATCCACAGCTGAGCGTCCTTTCGTCTTTGGCCCAGCCGCTTGACTCTTTCTGGGGTTACTTGTACTTGCCCTCTGCTCTTCCCCAGTATAGCTTGCTATGGCCTGTCCATGGTCTGCATAGCCTTATTGAACCACACAAGCCCTCTCACACAAGCAGAGATCCATGAGAGAGTCGGAGGTATACACAGTGGGCCAAATAGCATATCCCCAGACCATTGCCGGTTGGGAACACAGCACAGTGAAGGAGAACAAGCCAGTATTCCTAGCATTTTTAATACTAAGGACACTGTCAGGTAGCCCTGCCATGATGGATGGAGGGGAGGGGAGGTTGGCTCTGGGCGCCTTAGTGGCGTGACAGGCGGGAGGTTGGAATCTGGGGAGTTGTTGATTTACGCTTAGGGTGTGAGAATGGAATGTGGCTCTGGTTACCCCTATCTCCTGCAGACGGGACATTCTGACCTTGAGGAATCAAGCTGCGAGCTTTCCTATCGCTTTCAAAGCTGCAGCTTTGCTGTGAATAATGGGGGCGTTGGGAACTTCATTAGCGTAGTAACTTTCGATTCCCAATCGCATGGTATTCTTTGACTGGGAGAAGGGGGGGTCCCCATTCACCCCCTTCCCTGTATAACCGCTTGCTTTCTGTAACCAAGTCATTCTGAACAATGTACCTGCTTCAGTGAACCTTTCTATTGCAGCTTTATAATAAATGCTAACCTTGCTTGCATCACAAGGCCTGGTGTTTTGCTGACTAAGTTAGGACTCCTGACAGTTTGTTCAGAATCCTCATTAACTTTCGGGACTGGTCGTAAACCCGCAACTCCACAATGAGTGACGGTGAAGAAGACACTCTCCCGATTGAAGAAGAAAAGGAGAAAAGGCCTCCAGGGAAAGACGTACCCAAGGAGACCCCTGACACACATGTGCCGAGACAATGGGGTGGGGAGTACGACTTTGGAGGGCCTTACGGAGACCCGTATGGGGCAGCCTACGGAGGGGTGACCCACCGAGTTGGGCGCAGACGAGACTGGGCGAAACCCTTGGCTGAGACCCACGAAGCGTGGTTTGGGACCCCGAGAGCCTCCATGGGAGCCAGTCACCCCGAGAGGTCGGTCTGAAAGCTCATCACAGCAGAAGCCCCGGAGGACACCGGTCGAGACACCGAGAGCCGCGAGGGTGCCGTGGTGAGAAGGAGGTGGAGTGGGGAGCCGAGCCAAGACCGCCTGATGCGCTTCCTGGACGAATCCCTCGCACGCATCCCACAGATGATCGCGGAAGGGATACGGGAAGAGCGTGAGCGGCAGAGACGTGAGGAACCACCAGATCGCGTTCCTCCCGACCAGCGCCCGGCGCCGGACCAAGACCAAGGGAACGTACCAGCCGGTCCGCCAGACCAACCAGCGGGGCCAGGACCTGGGCAACCACCCCCTCGCCCTTGGGGGTTCTTGCCATCTAAGCCGGCAGAACTCCTGGATGCTGATTTCGATGGAGACCCCGAAAAATTCCCGTTCTTCCTGGTGAGAGCCGAGAGGTTTATCAAAACCTGGGGCCACCTTTTTCAACGGGAAGAGCGCATGGTCGATGTCATAGCAGCCCACCTGAAGGGAGCGGCCGCAGACTGGTACGTGGGGCTCCACCAGGATGATGGGCGTGAGCTGAGGGAGATCGATTCTTTCATGTGGGCCATGAAAGAGCAATTCGAAGATGTGCACTCTACTAAGGCAGCCAAGGCGATGATCCGAAGCCTCAAACAAGGCGCGAGGTCGGTGAGAGACTACACCTCGGAGTTCCGCAGATGTGCCGCTAAACTCCGAGGGGAAGGGAACCTAGTAGACTTCTACAAGTGGGGGCTCAATGCGGAGATCCGCCGAGAAGTCACCAGGAACCAAGACCCGAACACCCTCACGGGATGGATTCAAGCCGCCATCACGATGGAGAACCGGCTGAAGACCGTCAAACTGGATGACGCCGCAGCGATGGCTAACAGGGGTCCCGCGCCTGCAGCGAAGGGGAAATCCCTTGCCCCGAATCCGAAGCTGAGAGACGGTACCAGGGAACTCCGAATGAAGCAAGGTCTTTGCCTCAAATGCGGAGAAGGAGGCCATTTCGCAGCGAACTGCCCGACGTCTTCTGCACCGGCCGGGGCGTCAAAAGGAGTCAAGAAGAAATTTGACACATCTACACCCAAACAGGTGGCGAAACCGAAGGGGGCGAAAGCCTTGCAAGCTAAACCGCTCAGCGAGGCATCCGACTCATCCGATGGCGAGACCGTGCCGCAGGGAAACGAGCCGGACCTGCTGTAAACAGCGCTGAACAGCAGGTCCCACACTCCCAGGCGCAGAACCCGGTGAGCAAACCCCCTCTCTTTTCTTTCTCACAGTGACTGTAATGGACCCGGGTCTATTGACCCATGTGAGTGTACTGAGCTCTCATTGACTCTGGGTGTGGGAGAGACCTCATCAACCCCACACTAATTACGGGACTAGGGGCAAAAGTTGTTAAACTAAATGAACCTTTAATTTTTACTCAAATGGACGGGTCCACTATGAAAGAACCCTGTAAATACGAGACTGTACCCTTGAGGGTGGGGCTCGGGCAACACTGGGAAGAAAGATCTTTCGTGATCAACCCTGCAGCCCGATTCCCTCTGGTTCTAGGGAGCCCATGGTTCTTTGACCACGATCCGCACGTACTATGGGGGGAGGGGAAGGTGAACTTCATCTCCGGAAAATGCCGGTCCCACTTATGGAGGAAAGAGTGGGGACCCATGACGGGGGGCAACTTCTAGTGACGGCGGGGGTGGCAGACGCGGAACTGGAAGGCATCCCCCGAGTACCACGACCTGGCCCCTGTGTTTGGGGAGGAGGAGGCCGATGAATTACCCCCCACAGAAACTCAGACTGTGCAGTCGAAATTTTGCCCAACCAAAAGTTGCCGAAGGGAAAACTGTATTCTATGAGCCCCTCGGAAAAAGTGGAACTGCGAAAGTTCATTGACAAAAACCTTAGTAGGGGCTTTATACGCCCAGCATCCTCCCCGTTTGCGGCTCCGGTGCTGTTCCGGAAAAAAAGGACGGAGGGTTGCGGCTATGCACTGACTATCGTGGGTTGAATGCAGTGTCCAACACAAACGCTTACCCCATGCCCCTCATAAAAGACTTGTTGGCGGCGGTGGCTGGGGGGAAAATCTTCTCGAAGTTAGACCTCCGAGATGCCTATTTCAGAGTCCGAATTCGGGAGGGGATGAATTTAAGACGGCGTTCAACACCCCTCTGGGCCAGTTTGAATATCTGGTCATGCCATTCGGGCTCCAAGGGGCTCCGGGGGTCTTCATGAACTTGATTAATGAAGTGTTGCACAAATATTTGTTCAAGGGGTCCTTGTTTACCTTGATGACATTCTTTTATATTCCCCCGACCTGAAATCTCATGTGAAACTGGTGCGGGAAGTACTACAAACGTTGCACAAGCATAAACTGTTTGCCAAACTGTCCAAGTGTGAATTTCACAAAACGGAGATCCCTTTTCTGGGCTACCGCATATCTCAAAAAGGAATTGAGATGGACCCTGACAAGATTAAGGATGTAGTAGGATGGGAGGCCCCCAAAACGCGGAGGCAACTCCAGGGTTTCCTCGGATTCGCGAACTTTTACAGATCGTTCCTATCAAACTTTGCCCAGGTGGCTCTCCCCTTGACTGACTTATTGAAAACCAAAGGGAAGCCACCCGAATGCACTCGACCTGGAGCTAAATTAGAATGGTCACCAGAGTGCCAACGGGCTTTTGACAAATTGAAAACCCTGTTTACGTCTGAACCGGTCTTAGCCCACCCTAATGAACTTAAGAAATTCATTGTTCAAGTTGACGCCTCAGACGTTGCCATGGGGGGGGCGATCCTCCAAGAGGGGGAGGATGGGAAACTGCACCCCCTTGCTTATGTTTCAAAAAAATTTAATGATACTGAACGGAATTGGTCGGTGTGGGAGAAAGAAAGCGGGATCGATCCGTTTGGCGCTGTCAGGTAGCCCTGCCATGATGGATGGAGGGGAGGGGAGGTTGGCTCTGGGCGCCTTAGTGGCGTGACAGGCGGGAGGTTGGAATCTGGGGAGTTGTTGATTTACGCTTAGGGTGTGAGAATGGAATGTGGCTCTGGTTACCCCTATCTCCTGCAGACGGGACATTCTGACCTTGAGGAATCAAGCTGCGAGCTTTCCTATCGCTTTCAAAGCTGCAGCTTTGCTGTGAATAATGGGGGCGTTGGGAACTTCATTAGCGTAGTAACTTTCGATTCCCAATCGCATGGTATTCTTTGACTGGGAGAAGGGGGGGTCCCCATTCACCCCCTTCCCTGTATAACCGCTTGCTTTCTGTAACCAAGTCATTCTGAACAATGTACCTGCTTCAGTGAACCTTTCTATGAAGCATAGTTCTAAATCTGCAGGAGACCTAGCATGGGGTAGTGGTTAGTGTTGGACTAGGATCTGGGAGACCCACGTTTACATCCTCATGCCATCATGGAAGGTCGCTGGGAGACTTTGAATCAGTACACTTTCTCAGCCTAATCTAACTCATAAGATTATTGTTGAGAGGATAAAATGGAGAAGAGAATGATGTGGGAAGCTGCTTTGATTTACAATAAATAACACTTGGAAACTATCTTCCAACAAGAGAGGAGAGCAACACTGTAGAACTGAGGTGCCAGATTGCAACCCAGATATTCTATTTTTGCCTTTAATTCTTCTGCCACACAAGGAGACATTGCTCCTGGTAGACCTCCCTCTCTAGGTCCTGCCATCCCTTCCCTTGCCTGCTGGAGTAAACAGGGTTTCTATCAACCTGCCACGAAACCAGGTTGGATGGTGTTACAGCAGCAGCATCTTCCACTGCAGTGGGACGATTAGAGATAAAAAGAGTTATCTGGCTTGCAGCCTGACAACACTGCTGCAGAATGATAGTGCCTTGGTCAACTGCAAACAGAAAGGCAGTGCATAATAAAATATTAATTTGCCCCATGACCCAAAATGCCCAGCTAGTCTACACAATGGTGCTATCTGCATCAGCTGTTTAATAAACTACAGTGTGCCCTGCCAAGTGTGAATTTATTAGCATTGCCCTCTCATTAAAACAAAGGCTAAGTTTGACAATCACATCTGCCAGAGGAATATTATTTTCTGAAATACAGAAGGAAGGATGCCAGGAGCATTCCAGTAGCTACAGCATCCTTAGAAATTATTACCCTCAGAGCATGCTGGTGTTAGGACTGGAGAGGCATAATGTGTAGAGAGATAAATTCTCCAATGTAGAACCCACCATTTTACAACTTAAATATAATAGGATGTATTGTGCTATCAGCAAAGGCTACAGAGTGCCACATGATCATAATAAAAGACTCCCAGGAAATGCCTTTAACTATCATGTTAGCTATAAAGGGGACTTTTTCTCTCTCAGAATTTATATTGGCTGTCTTTAAGAAAGGAAAGCTGCAGCCAGCACCATGATAATAATATGGATAAAGATAATTAATGCCAACTCTCCATTCCTGTTTTACGCTTTGAATTTTCCTACAGTTGTTCTTCAAAAAAATAAAATATTCTGCCGTCCATGGTTCATATCAGTTTTTCGTGATAACTTTTAAAATTAATTTGGAAATTGTGGAGTAAAACTGCTCATGAGTAAAGATGGATCTCACCAGCTAAATTCAGATGAGGAGGTCATTTGAGTCTACAGAAAAAAAGAAAAGCTGAGAATATTTCATTCCACTAACTATAACTCATGGTTCCTTAAAAACTGCACATTTGTCAGGATTCAGTACAGAGAAAGCCTTTTAATTGTTTTTTTTTTCCAGTTCCCTGTACATTTCTCAAAAAACATGTTTGTGGTTTTTGACAAGAAAGTGGGCCTGACGATTTTATTCTCTTACCACCATTTAAAATTGTCCCCATTATAAGATACAGGGCACTTCAATTAATACACTACATTTAATTCATAGTATAATGTAAGCCTGAGGGACCGTGTGCTGTAATTTATTGTACAGTGTGTTTTTACACTCATGTCAAGCAAGAATAACGCTCAAGGGAAGGAGCCTCTGGGGGATTAAATGGGGATGGGAAATATGCATATGAAACTGTTATCAGAACCAATAAAAAATTCATATGTAGCGAGCAAGCTTTAAGTTTCCTAGAAATCTTCATGTGCAAAAGGGGGAAGGGAAGAGAACAGATATTCTACTGCATGAAGTAAAAAATCCATTCTGAAGTTTGCAAAACTCTTAAACAGAGCACAGATTCTGTTAGGCAAATTAAAGTAAATTAGATACTGCAAAACAGAATACTAAGGATACCCTTAGTATTACTGGGACACAAAAGTTCAGTATCGCTATTCTATTTCTGGAAATATGATCTCCAGCTTCAAGTTGGGTCTATGCCCATAACCTGCCCAAACCAAATTTCTATCACTGCTATTAGGTGGTACAAATTCCATTACGTAGGTTAACTCTACTCAGTTTGATTCTTTTCCTAATGCACCAACAAAAATTCCTTGAACGGACAGAAAGTGACAAAGGGTAGCTTTGGAATTGCCAGAAAATTTACAGTAAGAACTTAGGGCTGCCAACCTTCAGGTGGGGGCTGGAGATCTCCCATTTTCACAACTGATCTCTAGACTGACATAGAGAAAAGGGCTGCTTTGGAGGGTAGATACTCTGCATTGCACCATGCTGAGGTCCCTCCCCTCCCCAAACCCCACCCTCTCCAGGCTCCCCTTGCAAATTCCCAGGTATTTGCCAACTCAGAGCTGGCAACCCTACTTGGAACCCAGTTGTTATTTCTCACCCCCTTTTAGTTAATTTTCCCTGTTTACTTACAGCATTAAAGTTCTTGTTGTTATAACCAAAAGTCATTGCAGTTGCTGGAACCCACTAGGGCTGAAAAACAAGTTATGAACCCTGAAGTGCCTTTAGCACTTGTCTCAAGTCTTATTTGCACAAGCATGCTACCAATTTGTATTGTCATTAAACACCTTTATTTTTTTCCCTCTTAGATGAGGAGTTGGCTTTTTTTAGGTAGCCTCTTTTGTCTGTCTTTCTGTCTGTCTGTCTGTCTGCCTGCCTCTGTCTAGGTGAGTTCTGAGATTCGGTCTGGTTTGGAAATTACCTGCAGTCTTCTGTCTTACCCTGGTGTTCTTTTCCCTTTCTCTTTGCCTTGAGCTGTCATTTGTTTCCTTGCTCCTCCTAGTACAAACTGACTGTTCTCCCTGCCCATCCAAAAGAGAAAAAAAAGTTAGAAGAAGAGTTGGATTTATACCCCACTCTTCACTTGGAGTCTTAGAGTGTCTTGCAATCTCCTTCCCTTCCTCTCCCCACAACAGACACCCTCTGAGGTAGGTGGGACTGAGAGAGCTCTGAGAGAATTGTTCTTGAGAGAACAGGTCTGAGGGAACTGTGACTAACCCAAGGTCACCCAGCTGGCTGCACATGGAGGAGTGGGCGATCAAACCCGATTTTCCAGATTAGAGTCTGCTGCTCTTAACCACTATACCAAACTGGCTCTAAGTTGACTCCTTTCAGACTTCATCTGCTGGCTTCATCTCCCAAGGCTATGGTCACTACAGTTGGGCCTCTTTTATCTAGTAAACACCTCACCATTTATCAGTGGCATGTTGTTGTGTGGTAGGGTTGCCAACTTCCAGGTGGTGGCTGGATATCTCCTGGGATTACAACAAATATCCAGGCAACAGAGATCAGTTCACCATGAGAAAATGCCCACTTTGGAAGGTGGACACTAGGGTGACTCAGCCCCATTGAAGTTCTGCTCCTCCCCATACCCTACCCTCCTCAAGTTCCACCCCTCAATCTCCAGGCATTTCCCAACCCAGAGCTAGCAACCAGTGTTCTCTCTAAGCTGAGTTAGTGTGAGCTAGCTCACAGTTTTTTAGCCACTGGCTCACACATTTTTGTCTTAGCTCAGGAAGGATGGCTCCAGGGCAAACTAATTTATGCAACCAAATCACTCGCTCACACCTTTAATGCCAGTAGCTTACAAAGTGGAATTTCTGCTCACAAGACTCCACAGCTTAGAGGGCGCGTTGCTGGCAACCATATAGAGGCAGCTTTTAAACAAGACAGCACTTGTTGAGACAAATGGGGAATTTCATATTACCCATTTTAAGCCATTTTTAAGCCGTTATTGTACCATCTTGGAGTAAACCGGTACATATTCTGGTAGAGAACCGTTACTGAAATGGTTCGGTCTGAAATATCAGACCAGAAACCGTTAGGGAACAGTTCCTGAACCGGAATATATCGGCTGTCTGAAATTCTATAAAAAGAACTGTATGGGGAAAATTCTGATCAAGGTGTTAGAGGACTCATCTCTTCCGGGGGTACATATGGTTTTCAACACAAATACACTGAAGCTCAACCAGGGAAGTCCCCTACTCACTGGCTGTCCTCCTTTACTGTTTTTACCAAATTGTTTATTCTATACATACTTTATTTTAAATGCTGTTTTTAATGTTGAAACATTTTTGTGTTTGATGCATTGGGAACCCTATTCGGGTGGGAAGTCGTCACAGAAATGTTTTAAATCACCATTTTAAATCTAAATCCACTATTATGAGGTTAGAAGGGTGAAAGTCTGCATGGTACTGTAGGAGCATCATTATACCTGAGCACGTTGAGTCATTTCAGAATCCCATCAATGGAATTTCATGGAGACTTGGGAGTGTTATGTGTGTTGAAGACTGGCTTTGAGTGAGAAGAGAGCTTTTGGCTACTAATTTTCAGGGGATTATTAAAGAAGCCAATGCTTCTGACTATTTCCTAGGTATCCTTCCAGTGTGATCTGTCCGCTGACATTTTTACATTTTGTTAGAAGAATTTGTCACACCTGTCTGTGTGGTGAGAGCTCATCTTCCAACCATGGAAGGTTGTTTAGAATCCTATTGTCTTCCTTTCATGTGTTTTGTTTCTATCACTGTGTCTAGCTTTTCAACTCTGCTTTCTGATATCCATGTGTTTGGGTTTTTCCCCCCCGAAGCTGCTTTCACAAATTATCCATGTCAACTACACATCTACACCTGGCAATTCAAATTCCATATGTATCTCACAGTGTTTCCCCAAGTAATACGGTTTATGGCAGAGGTACCCAGCATAGCTCGCCTAAATTAATACTAGCATATAGTTAGTCCTAAACCCTTTGATTGCAGTAGTTATCCTAATTACATAGAGGACCAGATGACATACATTTCTTAAATGTAGGCTTCTTTGCGGTAAGTGTGGGAGCATGCAAAATCACTTTTCTTCCTTCTTCCACCAGCAGTGCTTTCGCTGGTGCAACAGACTACACTGCCATAAAAGGCACAGAGAGATTATTATAGCTTCCTTTCGTTTCTCACACAATCTATTTGCATGGTTTTTGTACACGTGAGTCTTCCAGCACCTCTATCTCAAACTTCATCTGCAACAGCACCTTCTGCTGTCAGTGCATAGGATTAAATCCAATGATTTTATTTCAAATTGTTTGTAAACCAGTTTATAGCAGGGATGCCAGCCTCCAGGTGAGACCTGAGGGTCCTCTGGAATTACAGTTTATCTCCAGACTACAGAGATCAGCTCCCGTGGAGGAAATGGATGTTTTCCCCAGGCTCCATCCCCAAATCTTGAGGAGTTAGCCAGCCTGGATATGGCAACCCAGCCCCCCACTGGTTGCCAGGCAGGGTCTCACAACCCTAGTTTATGACTTTCGAAACATGCCTGGTTTCTGGGGAAAAAAATCCTCATGCTGGTGCCTGGCTGCCAGGCCCATAGCCAGGATTTTTTAAGTAAGGGGGCATTTAAATTTCTTAGGGGGCACTGGCTATCAATTTAATCCAAGGGAGAAGGCCATGACACCCTGGGCTAGATGGGAAGTCAGGGGGCCTTGCTAGCAAGTCAGGGGGCCTAGCCCCGTGATGCCCCACTGTAGCTACGGGCCTGCTGGCTCCCAGTTTTCATGCAGCATTAAGTCTGCCTGCCGACTGCATGAGAGGCAGGGGGAGGGGGGAGCCTGAACACCAGCTCATACAGGACATGCCCACTAACTGGAACTCCACCTCCCCAATGACTGCACATCTGGTGGAGCAGAACAGCACTATGCATCTCCTTGATGTCCATCATGCACAGGGGAGAGGAGCTCAGCATAAGTTCCAATGAGTGGCTGACCCTCTCCCAAATGGTGCATGTTCTGAAGCCCTTACAGGACACCACTGATATCCCGTGCTCCCATATGGCCAGCTTGGGGCAAACAATCCCCCTGATCCACAGGCTGGACTAGGTGCTGGCCTCCACACTGGAGCCAGGGGCAACTCTTTTCCTGAGGGCCAGGGCCTTGACAGAGAGGCTGTGGGCAGGCGTGGCTGCCCAGTTGCATTCTTTCTGCAGGGAGTACAACATGGCCTGTGTTTGTGACCCCCACATAAAGGGAAGCATCACTCTCCATAATGTGGAGCTCCTGCAGTGGAGGCAGGACCTCTCCAGAGAAGTGTGAAGGCTGCAGGTCAACTGATACGGCCAGAGGGAACAGGGGATGGAAGAGGCTGGGGGGGGAAGAAGAGGGGTAGAAGGAGCAGCAGCCCAGCACCTCAGCCTCCAAAGGCTCAACCAGGAAGGATCCCTACTGGTCCTCAGTGGTGAGCTGGGAGGTCAGCAGCATCAGGGAGGACAGGTGTGTCCTGGCGGAGGACTCAGCAGAGGTCATGGTGAGGGTGTACTTTGCTGAGTCCCCCAGGCCCACTGATTCCAGTCCCCTGGAGTACTGGCCACACAAAGGCTACCATCTGGCCTGACCTGTCCTGCATGGCCTTGAGCCTCCTCTCCTGCCCCCCGCCAGTGTCCAGAGTGAGCAGGTGTTCACTCACCTGGGAGACATTCCCAGCCCCCACCGCTCACACCTGGACCCAGTCCCGGTGGATACGTTGGCCTTCCTCAAGGTCAACCTCCCCCAGCTGTGCTACCCCTCTTTGGACCTTGGGGAGTAAAGATCCAGGACCCCTGTCTCCCCCTTTCCCCACTCCTCTCTGAGTCCTCTGGCATGAGGCATGCGGGTTGTGCTCTTGGTGCTTGGGTGGGAGGATGGCTGCCTTATCCAGGGGTGGGTGGTCTGGGGGTCCCCCCACAAACCAAGCCGCATCCTCCCCATAATGAAACATCTGCCTTCTAACTAGTGGGCCAACATTCCCCTCACAGCACAAACAACGTCATAGAGCAACATCCAGCTGCTGACATAACATGGTGTCCTTTTGCTCACTCTGAGCACAGGGGCTGAGCTAGTGGGCTTCTCGGATTTGGGGGTAGATTTTTTTGCATTCTCTGTGTGTGTTGTGTGTGTGTGTGCACATGGCAACCTCTGGCGACTCCTACTGAGCTATGGAGAACACTCAGAGAAGTGGCTTAATAGCCTGCCTCTGCCTCCCAGCCTTGGTATGCTTTGGAGGTCCCCCACTGAAATACTTGTCACGGTCAGCCCTGCTTAGCTTTCAAGATCTGATGAGACTGGGCTTGCCTGGGCTATCCCAGTCAGGGCCCTCATTGGGATCTGTAAACACCTCCTCCTAAATGTTTGTATCCCTTTCAGAATTGTCATTTCCATCCTCCCCCTGTCAATGCAAACCTCCTCCTATGGCTTTGCATCCCCCCCAAGAATTCTTGCTTCCAACCTTCCCATATCCACTTCTGCCTCCTCATGATTTCTGTCCCCCCAAGAATCCTCGCTTCCAGCTTCACCCCATCAATGTGCATTTCCTCGTATGGCTTTGCATCCCCCTAAGAATTCTTGCTTCCAGCCTCCCCATATCCACTTCTGCATGATTTCTGTCCTCCCAAGAATCCTCGCTTCCAGCCTCACCCCATCAATGTACACTTCCTCTTGTCTTTGCATCCTCCCTGAATTGTCACTTCCAGCCTTGCCCCATCCACATCTGCCTCCTCACAACTTCTGTCCCACCTAGAATCAGCACTTCAACTCTCCCCTCACCCACCCTGTTGAGGAGATGGATTCTGGTTGTGGCCACTCTCACCCAGGGCCTTTCTACTTTGCATTCAAGAGCTGCTCTGCCACACTACCCCTCACTGGGTTTATGAATGTCTCCGCCTTAGCATTTGCGTCCTCCCAAGAATCGTTGCTTCCAGCTGCCCCATCTCCCTCCTCACAAGTTGTATCCCCCCAAGAATTGTTGCTTCGAGCCTCCTGTCCATGTCTGCCTCCTCATGACTTCTGTCTCCCCAGGATCAATGCTTCCAGACTCCCCATCCACATCTGCCTCTTCGTGTTCTCTTTCTCCCCAAGAATCATTCACATGACTTCTTTCTCTCCAAGAATATCTACCTCATAGCACAACCACCACCTCATGAACCAACATTTACCTTATAGTTCAATACCCACCTCATGAACCAAGATCTGCCTCACAGCACAGCACCCACCTCAGGAATGAAGATCTAACTCATTGTGCAACACCCACCTCATGGACCAACATCCACCTATGCAAATATCTATCTCATCAAATATCCATCCATAAAAGCAAGCTTGTTTGAGTGCACCCAAGGTTTCCTCATCCACAGCAGCATTCTTGATGATGAGGTGGGTGGGTGACCACCTCCCCGGCCTGAGGGGAAGAGGTGGCCACCCCCAGAATCCATCTTCACAACCAATTAACCACCTCCCAAGCCCAAGGGGGAGTGTGGTAGGCCACCCCCAAAGCCCTGTGACCAGGGGGAGGCAGGTGGGTAATTGCCTCCTAGAACTGAGGAGAAGGGAGGCCACTCCCAGAATCCATGTCCACAACTGGGTGACTGCCTCTCAGCCCAAAAGGGACTGTGGCAGGCCACCCCCCAAAACCCTCTGACCAGGGGCAGGTAGGCAGGTGATCACCTCCTGGGCCCAAGGGGAAGGGTTGACCACCCCCAGAATCCATGT
Source organism: Gekko gecko (assembly GCA_029375565.1). Lineage (NCBI taxonomy): Eukaryota > Metazoa > Chordata > Lepidosauria > Squamata > Gekkonidae > Gekko > Gekko gecko. Next base: position 54,474,846 of record JAPDNY010000003.1, on the reverse strand, counting down.
CCACAACCAGGTGATCACCTCCCAGGACCAAGCCAATCCTCACCAAACTTGGAGACCAGGTAGAGAGACATCACAGGGAGGTATGTGAGTTAGATGCCTCTAGCTTGTGGGAGGGGGGATTGAATACATTCTTCCAGAACCTGTAGCTGTGATTTCCCCAGACAGCACTTTCCTGCTTTCCTGCTACTTGGCTCCCCACAGCTAATCCTCACCAAACTCGGAGAGCAGGTAGAGGGACATCCCAGGGAGTTCCTCTGTGAGTTTGATGTCTCTAGCTTACAACACACTCCTAAGTGAGCACTTTCCTGGAGGCAGCTGCTTTGGGGGGCTGCAACTCAGCCTCCCTAAATCCAATCCCCACCAAACTTGGAGGGCAGATAAAGGAGTCAGCTGGAGATTCGCTGTGAGTTTGGTATCTCTAGCCTGCAAGGGAGCCATTCTACCACACCACAAACCTCACAGACCATTAAGTGGTTTGTTAAATGGGAAAGGTTCATGGAGGTTCATGGTTCATGAGACCCCACGAATCTCCGCAAACTTCTATTTTCCCAGTTCATGCCCATCACTATATGCAGCTACATACTCACTTTATTTTTATCACTATTTTTAACATTATATCTAGATTATGTAGGTTCAGTTTTAATCTTCCTGCACTTTGATGCCCTGAGGTGTGAAGAATCATGGGTTCCATTATGAATCCATTTGCAGTATCTGATTCAGTATATTAATGCAGTTCGCAAATGCAATCCAGGTGTCCTGAGGGTAGCATTACCTTTAAAATTACATTTTAGACAAATGTGAGCACTCCTATATCATTCAGTGCTGAATATACATGCAGGTGGAATATGTGAATGATTGTTAACTAGTTCTGACTCAGAACACTGCAAATTAAGGCAAGTGTGCAGATATGTGTACATCATGACAGGAGAAATCCTATGTAGATCTACTCAGTTTATCCAACTCATTTTATTCAATTAACTCCCAAGAAAGTGTTCTTAATGACTCTCCATGCTTTGGTATTATTATTATTATTATAATAGCAAAACCATTGTCCAGAGGTACAGCAAATGCAGAAGGCTCCAATTTAGTCACTAACATGAAGAAGGAGGAGGAGGAGGAGGAGGAGATTGGATTTATACCCCACCCCTTCACTCGGCATCTCAGAGTGGCTTACAAACTCCTTTCCCTTCCCCTCCCCACAACAGACACCCTGTGAGGTACGTGGGGCTGAGAGAGCTCTTTGCAGAACTGTCCTTGAGAGGACAGCTCTGACAGAACTATGGCTCACCCAAGGTCATCCAGCTGCTGCAAGTGGAGAAGTGAGGAATCAAACCTGGTTCTCCCAGATTAGCGTCTGCACACTTAAACACTACACCAAACTGGCAAAAGAATCACAGATACCACATGTTGGGGATTACTGTTCTCTGAGCCAAACTACAAGTGATGTGGAAGATCAGAGTTTGGCTTCGTTGATCAAACTAGTTTCCACGTCAGGACAACCAGGCATATTCACACATGTAAATCCAAAATACAGCAGGAGACATGGAGGGTGGGGACATGGGGGGTGCCAGTGTGTCCCGGCTAGCAGGCACAACAACCACTGGGGCAGAGAGTCAGAGCAGTCCAAAAAGCGAAGTCAGAGACAGTCCAAGGGTCAGTAATTTGTTAGGTGCAGACAGGTCAAAGAAGCAGAATCCAAAGGCAGTCCAGATAACAAAGTCCAAGGTCAGTCCATAAATCACAACGAGCAAGGCATCGTGACCGCTGGTTTCACAGATGAGAGACTCAATGCTGCCACAGCTGGGAAGGCATGCCAGCTTGGTTTAAATAAGGCTCTTATAACAAGCTGAATTACACAAGGCAAGGTCCCGCAATCACTCAGGACTGCTATCAGTTAAATGCCAGCATTATGTCAAGAGCCGTGTGCTGTGCTTCCACTCTGTAAGTTGCCAGCAAGATTGTTCCCGGCGTTGCTCTGCTGATGGGGGGGTGGGGATCTGATGAGCTGTCTTGCCCCAGCTGGTACTTATCATCCCCTCCCATAGTCTGTCTGGAGGAGTCAGCCTCAGCTGTCAGCAGTGAATCATGAAGCTCCTGGCTTTCCTCAGCCGCTTCTTGTGAGCTGGGCCCAGGCTCTGTGACGCTCAAGGAGTCTTCCTCCAGGCTGAGTTCTGACTGGTCAAGCTGGTCCACGACACAGTGTGACATCATTTCCAGGAAAACCTGAAGTTGTGTCACATCTCTCAAGGAATTGGCCAAAATTCTATGGTAAAATAATAGATTTTCTAGCAATTTCTAGAGAGGATTGATGTAACATCCATGTTTTTCTTAAAATCATGCCATCAGCCATTATTTCCCCCCACTTCTGCTCTGTTAGGATTGCTATCCTCCACGTGGGGTCTGGAAATCTCTCAGATGTACAGATGATCTCCAGATTACAGAGGGCAGTTCCCCTGAGGGAAAATGGCTGCTTTGGGGGGTAGACTGTATGGAAGTATATCCCACTGAGGCCCCTGCTCTCCCTAGACTCTACCCCCAAATTTCCAAGGATTTCTCAACCTGCAGTTGGCAACCCTAACTCTGAGCAGCGGGGAGAAACATCAGCTGGGAGTGGGGGGTGTCCCACCCAGTGTTCCCTCTAAGCTGAGTTAGTGTGAGCTAGCTCACAGTTTTTTAGCCTCCAGCTCACACCTTTTTGTCTTAGCTCAGGAAGGAGGGCTCTGGAGGAGACTAATTTGCACAGTAGCCAAATAACCTGCTCACAACTTTAATGCCAGTAGCTCACAAAGTGGAATTTTTGCTCACAGGACTCCATAGCTTAGAGGGAATATTGGTCCCTCCCCCTTTGGGTGCTGGCAACCCTAGCTGTATATACAGTTCCCAGTGTGAGGCAATATATCTCCCAGGGACAAGAAAGGATGGAAGGGAGACAGATACTCAACCAGCAAGTAACTTTATTATCCCGTGCAAGGTACAAAACAGGGGAAGCAAAATAGTGGTAAACAAGACATTGAAGTTAAACTGTTAGGTGGCAGTGATGTACAGTGGTTTCCTTTTGACAATATAGTAAAAACCATTTGCACTACTTTAAGCTAATGCCCTGTTGGAAGTTACCTGTAAACAAAATTATGTTCCTCTCATATGGCTAGTCCAGGGAAACCAACATGAGATAGGTGAAAAGTTGCCCAAAAGGGCCCTCCTGGTGCTGGGTGGCAAGGCTGGCTCCATTGCCTTCTTGGCCTCGCCCTTCCAAGCTGCCACAGGTCCGGAGTGGCTGATGATCACCTTCTGGGATGGCTGACAGAACCTCCCCATCTGTTTATGAGACACAGCATCAGTCACCCCCAGCATGTGCTTAGCCATGAAAAGTATATTAGAATAAACATGGCACAGCGTGAAAGCCCTTGCCAGGGTCATAAAACTAGGGGACTTGGATGTGAGAGAGCTGATCACGTGGACCCTCACTAAATAGTCACACCAAAAGTGTACAGTAGAATTAACCAGCTCTTCAGACCACAGCGACACCACAACTACAATTAAGAAAAACTCCAGAAATGTCAATAGCCTAGTTATGCCCACTTTGGCCCACTTGGCTGGCCAATCTTCTGCACACCAATTGCCATGAAAATTTACCCCCAAACCAGTGATCCCTCTAACCTGAGTTAGTGTGAGCTAGCTCACAGTTGTTTAGCCACCAGCTCACAGATTTTTGTCTTAGCTCAGGAAGGATGGCTCGAGAGCAATGCTCCCTCTAAGCTGTGGAGTCTTGTGAGAAAAATCCTACTTTGTGAGCTACTGGCATTAAAGTTGTGAGTGAGCAGTTTGGCTACTGCATAAATCAGTATGCTCTGGAGCCATCCTTCCTGAGCAAATTAATTTATGCGGTAGCCAAATTGCTTGCTCACAACTTTAATGCCAGTAGCTCACAAAGTACACCGCCCTGAGCCTGTTTGGGGAGGGCGGTATATAAATCTGAATAAATGAATAAATAAATAAAATTTTTGCTCACAAGACTCCACAGCTTAGAGGGAGCATTGCCCCAAACCCAGGGTTCCTGCTGCGTCAGATGTAATCTGTAACTTCGCCTCAACTTGCATGTCCTCCCTCCAGAATGAAACACCATTGAATGAGCCCAAAAACTCCTCCCACATCCCCAAATCCACCTTCATGCTGCTGATGACCCTTACACTATGATATGGGAGCTGAAGCCCAGCTATGGCATCACACAGTCTCCTAAGGAATACTCTCCCCAGTGCCACTACCTTGCATGCAAAGTTAAGGCGGTCCACCAACTGATGTAGCACCACTAATGTAAATTTCCTCTACCTCTTAATAGAAGAAATCCTAGCCCACAGGTCTTCTACCTTTTCCCTAGATAACTTAGAAGACTGTCTCCACACCCCAAAAAAGTCAAGACCATTCCCATTTTCTTATGGGCCAACAGATCCCCCATTTTCCCCTCTAAACTAACAAAACTATCCAAAAACTTTGCACACTGCCTTATGCTCTGTGGACCCACAAACAAGTAATCATCCAAATAGTGGGCCTTATCAACCGACTCCATCAGAGAGTGTAAAGCCCACTCCAGGAAGGAACTGAAGCACTCAAATGCCACACATGAAATGGAGCATCCCATGGGCAGGGCCTTATCCATGTAAAACTGCCCTTCAAATGCAAAACCCAACAACTCAAAGTCAAAAGGGTGGACTGACAGGGGGTGAAAGGCAGACTTTATATCACACTTAGCTAGTTTGGCCCCCACTCCACAGCACAACTCACACAGCCTGATCAAATGATCTGTAGGATCAAGTGCTCAGGTATCATGTCATTCACTGACTCATCCCTCGGGCAGGATAAGTGATGTGTTAGGTGATAGTCCCCCAGGGCCTTCTTAGGCATCACTTCCAGATTAAGCACTGGTGGTGAAGGGAAGGGGCCCAGCACTCTCCCACTCCTTACATTCCTTCTCAAACTTTGCTCTGACCACCTGTTCCAGCCCAATCACAAGTTGTCGGCCCAATAGGGCCTCCTAGAGCTCTGGCATGGAATGCAGAAACCATAAGTAAACCCTCCAATAAATATAGACAATCATCCTGCTTAGGATAAAATCCCAACCAGTGCTCCAGCTCCTCCAACTTAATTCTACTGTGACCTTTTTTCAGAAAGCAGGTTAGCTCCTGCACTAGTGGATTGCTTACTTCCCATTGCTCCCTGAGCCCTGTCCAGGGTTTTGACCTATGGCATGGTGTGAAGGCATAGAGACCCAAACAAAGGGGGCAGTCATGCCTGAACTTGCAGGGCCTATGGCCACAAGCCCCTTGGGAGCTAAACTCCCAGCAAAGCAGGTGCTGTTGAACTACCTGCCCTGCCTGGGCTCAGGTGCCTAAACTATTTGGGAAATGGTGCACCATGTATCCGCTGTCAGACCAATCCCCCCCACTGAGTCTTGCCAGTGACATAACCTGCATCCACAATTATGGATGTATCTGATCCCACCATGAGGAGGGATTCATGGTTGCCCACATCCAAAACTCCTCATTGTATTGGAGCCAAGCTGAGCCAGCAAAATCCGAATACCTCCAGTAGACTATGTCCATACATAGTGCCCACCAAGGCTGGGACTGGACTACCATGCCGGCATAAATAAAGAAACCTGGCAGCCAATCAGCCCACATCTTATCCACTCTATGCCTTTTGAGCTTTCCCTTGTCCCTCTTCTCCAGATCTTCCTTGACTTTCTTCTCCAGTTCTCTGAATAGAAGGGTGAACATGTTCACATATTCTCCTCAACATATCTTGTCCCACATCACCGAAGTCAGATGATTCCCCAAGATCATAGCCTGATCCCCAAAAGGCAACGCCTTCATGGGGTCCAGCACACACATGATCCCCCATGAGCTATAGTACACCCAACATCCCCATGGGACCCCCTGTGGCTGGCGTGGTGACAATGAAACACTCAACCAACCCCCTGGGGCACTGGCTGACCCATCCCCCATGCCCCACTGACATGGGCATCTGTGCTATGTCCTGTGCCTGTGAGGTGGCTGGGGATCTGGAAGCAGCAGGCTGGCCTCAAGGCCCCCAAGGCTATGCAGGCCCACCCATGTGTGTCCGTTCATGCTTACCCTCCTCAGCTGCAAGAATTTTCTCTGAAGCCACCAGAATCGCAGCTCTGTGATGCCTCCTCCGTGCCTGGCCATCCCTCTTGGTGCATCATGCTTGTAGCCAGACCTTAATTTCCCGATGATACACTGCACCTGCCCTCCAAAGCAGATAAATGCTCTAATATGTCTGCTTGAAACAGTAGCTTGCCTTTTTTGCCTCCCCGCACACACAATCTTGGTAGGGGCTGAAGGTCCACCCATCTGTCACTCTAGTGCCTCCAGCCTCTCCAGGATGGCCCATCTGCTGCAGATGTCCACCTCCTCATCCAAGGAAAGGGTGGGTAGCACTCACTTTAGGGCAGCCCTTAGTGCTGTCTGCTTGCCCTTTGAGGACCCCTGCCCCTTCCTTGTCCCCATGTCAACTAGGCCTGAAGCCCCTCTGACACAGGCCCATCTGGATCTTGACCCCAATGGCCCAGCCCCCTACTGGCCTGCCCCAAGGCCTCAAGCCTATCCCATCACCCACAGCCCATTGGGTCCAATACACCTGGTCACCCAATGCTGCTTCCCAGCTCACCCTAGCTGCCCCCTTGCCTGCCCCTGAAGAGGCTGCTGCCATGCTGCCCTCACAACTGCTGCCAATGGAATGCAGAGAAGGCCACAGCTCCACCCCCAACACCCCAGAGTAGGAAAGGCTCCTCGCCCATTTGACCCTGCTTCCCAGCATCCCAGGTGTCCCCTGGCCTGCCAAGTTGGGGCACTGGACTTGATGGGCTGCTGCAGTGCTGCCTTTACCTTCACTGAAAAGCCACAGGCACTGCAGGCCTGCTACAAACACTGGCTCCACCACGCTGCTGCCATTTGCACATCTCCCTCTACACCAACAATGATGAAGCTGAGCCACCACATGGGCTGGGACCCTGCTCCATGGCATGTCTTTGGAGCTCCCTCCAGCAACCAAGCACACAGTCAAAGAGGAAGGGTGTGGCAGAGCAATTCCTATATCCTGGATGGCTCCACCCCTCCGCTATGACAAAGAGATGGAAGGATGGAGGCTCTCCCACCACTACCCATCAAGCCCCCGCCACCCCCACCCCCTCATATCCCTTACTTACCGCTTTGGTGGGGGGCAGGGAAGCCGGTGGCAGGGCTCTCCTGGCATCACTCAAGCCACAGTGCTCCTGCGCGGCCCGGGGATGCTGTGGGGACACTCTTCCTGCATCCCCTGGGCCCAGCACTCCTGTGTGGCCTGGGGACACTGTGTGGGGGGGTTCTTCCCGCGTCCCCTGGGCCCAGCACTCCTGAGCGGCCTGGGGACACTGTGGAGATGCTCTTCCCACATTCCCTGAGCCCAGCACTCCTGCACGGCCCAGGGATGCTGCAGGGACGCTCTTCCCATGTCCCCCGGGCCCAGCACTCCTGCGTGGCCCGGGGATGCTGGCGGGGGGCGGGGCTTGCTGCCATCATCATTGTTGTCCCTGTTGAGCTCCCAGAGCGGTGCTCCAGTGTGCTCCCCCCCCAAAAAAAAAGACCCCTGGATGACACACAAGTTGGTGTCAGTCTGCATTCTTTCCCAGCTTGGTTTTTCCAATGACACTTCCATTCCTTGTGTATTTCTTGAGTGCTGTAGCCATCTTGGTATCTATTCTTTTAAAAGAACAAAAAATCACTAAGCACAGTCTCTTCTAGTCTACACTAGAAACTTCTAAACTCTTCTAGAAACTGCACTACATAATGGACAATACATTGCTTCCTTGTTATGAGCACACGTAATATAATAAAATTCTTTATGTTCTCCCAGCTCCAAAATGAAGTTTATGTCTTTGTTGTTAGAACCAGACCAAAGAAAGTTGTATGAATTTTCACCATTCTCTTTTTCAGGGGTGTCCACGGTCATATGAATGGTGAGCGTCCTTGGATTTTTGGAGATGAGTGCATTGTCAAATTAATGGCTGATATTGTCGGTAAGAACAATATTTTGAAACCCTTGTACTCTTTAAATTCTACATCATAGCATTTCTAGTCCAATGTCGCTAGTATTCATGTCTGCTATTGATACTGTGTCAGTAACTATGTGTTGTAACATTGTACTTTAAAGCTTTGAAGGAATTTCATCGATTTAGTTTAGTTAGTAATATAAGACCAACTGTGTATCACAAACCTAATGACAGTGTGGAATTTTGGGATCACCATAAACTATTTTCCTACAAATTTCTTTTTAATTTACCATTTACCATGAATGAGTGATCATTCATTTTGTTTTCATAGCCATGGAAGTGCCTCCTTTAGGGAAGTATACAGAGCATGGAAATAAGGGTGCATTTACTGTGGAGAAACCTGATTGCATGCTGATGACTGACAGTTTCAGCATCATGAATGTTGGTCTGGATCTCTCATTGCCTTGATGACATTTTACATAAGAACTTAAATCCAGAGAATTTTCAGGCACTAATTTTGCAAATGATGAACTTGCTTGAAGATGTCCCAAGTTTTTTTTTTCTTGATATAGTCTTGCTCTCAGTTGATCATTAAAACCTATCAGTCCAGTTCCCCTAAATGAACTACATCTCAGATACTTCTCATATTCCCAATATGGATAAAATGAGTGAGTCGATATATGTACTATTTTTTAAAAAAATGAGCTTCATGCCTTTTTTATTCTGTTCCATTGCTTTTGTGCACACTGCAATAGGGAGATTCCTGAAACACATAAAGCAGTTTGTAATGTGGCACTACTCTGTTTCAAGTCTAATTAGAATATGGACTGCACCACAGATATTTAAGTAATTATTTACTCAACATGTCCTAAGGTAATAAAGACTTCAAACTAATCTTATTACTTGTATCCCGTCACTCGGATCAGAAAAAGCTGAAACCTTCCTACAGCCTAAAGAACTTTCTGGAATTTTCCATTTCCATTTTTTTTTTTTTTTTTTTGCAGAAAACCTATGTCACTACTGTTTACCTCACTAGATTGCTGGGAATAAAATGGAGGCTAACTAAGCTCTGCAGTTTGCCCTGACCGTCTTGGAGGAAGGGCAAGATAAAAACAAGACAGATATATCCCCAACCCCAAGTACATTATTAAGAGAGAGATCAAATCTAACAGTGTTTAGTTTTCTGTCTTCTTCACTTTTACTAGAAGTTCCTACATGTTAGTGGTTAGGTAAGATATTCATTTGTGAGATGATATGTAGGTTTGCTGCAGTGCCGTTTGTGTACAAGTACAGCCTATGGAGCAGAGAGCTTCTTTATATACAGACTCCTCCTCACAGATACTTCTGAACATTTACTGTGGCTGGGCTGAACCTTAGTGTTAGTGGAAAGTCTAATAGAAAAGATAAATGTGAAAGGAGGAAAGAAGCAGTACTTCACAATGGCACACATCATTTTATATGCCTTGGAAGCTGTGCCTTCCTTGTTTCTTCATAGTAGTGTTCGGTATTCCTTCTTCGTGGCCGAACTGATGATATTCCTTTTATAGCTGTAACATAAAGCTGCTGTTGCAGTTCCTCTGGCTGCAGATCCTGATTTCTTCTTGTTCACTTGCCTATATGGAAGTCAGATTATACAATTAGGAATGCAGTGAATGGTTTGAAGCACTAGGGCTGAGTGCAGACTGGCAATTTGCCCTGCTATAGCCACTTTTCAGCCACATTTCCCAAGCGGATTAAAGGGGGCGTTCACACAGGCACATCTGCCTGGTGTTCCCCACCCGTAGGCAACCTGTGCTATTCTGCTTCGCTCCTGCGTTAAAAAGATACCTGACAAAAGTGGTAGCAAATCCCGAAGAGCACCTTTATCCTGTGTTATTCTACTTCCTGGAAGTGTGAGCGCAAAGCCGGGAGCAACCTGCTTCTATAGTGTGCGCCGGGTGTTTCCGTGCATAAGTCAGCAGCAATTGGATTGGCTGTGCTCCACTCTACCACCCAATGCGGTGCCAGTGCAACGGGGTCCACCCCAAATCAGTCAGATGTGCTAATGCACATGAGTGCATATATACCCATGCATCCATACACATATAGAGGAAAAAGCCGTTTACAGCCATGCCTCCGGGCCAGCAGTCTGAACGCTCCCGTGCGTCTCCTCCCAGTATGCTCCTGCATCTGTCGGCCCCGTGTGACTGGGAAAACCCAGAACAGTTTATTCTGGGGCTTTTTTGCCATGACTGGCTCCCGCTGCAAACTGCCAGTCTGAACTCAGCCTAGGATTGTTCCATTTTTTGCCATAAATGGAGGGGTATACTCCACGTTTGCCTAGATGGTTTGTGAGAGGAACTGAAGTGTTTGAAGGATCACATAATAACCCAACTGTCTTTTAAAACTGTCTCAGAAGTCTTGTTGCATACACCCTGACTTTTAGCACCAGAGGCAAGGCCCTTTCTGCTGTGGTGCCTCAGTTACAAAATTCCCTCCACAAAGCAATTTGCCACCTGCTGAGCCTATTGAATTTTAGGCAGCAGGTGAAAACACCTTTGTGTCCTGAGACCTTTAGATAATGGTTTTATGAATTAATAGTTCTTTTCCTCCCACTCCTGCCAACCTAGCAGTTCAAAAGCAAGAAATGGCAAGTAGATAAATGGCTACCACTTCGGGGGGAAGGTAACAGTGTTCCATGCGCCTTGGCATCTAGTCATGCCAGCCACATGACCACAGAAATGTCTTTGAACAGTGCTGGCTCTTCGGCTTGGAAACAGAGATGAACACCACATCCCTAGAGTCAGATTCAACTGGCTTGCAAGCAAAAGAAACCTTTACCTTTGCTCTCTTTTTAGACTCTCTAACAGTGCCATTCTAAGCAAAGTTGTACCTTTCTAAGTCCATTAAAGTCAATGAGCTTAGAAGGGTATAATTCTGCTTAGGATGGCATAGTAACTGTTGCATTATTCTGGCTCATGGTTTTATTTTGTGATTTGGATTGCTAGTGCTTTTAAGTGGTCTGGGAACCACTTTAGAGCTGAGTATGGTTATATATGTGCATTAAATAAAACAACGTTTTCTGTGGAAGGTCTGAGCAGCTGTGTTTCTCTGACAGTGGGAGCCACATGTTATAGGACTGTGTTCTTTTCACCAAAACATTCACTAGCATCTTTGGTCCTCCTGGCCACTTCAGTGCTAACTAAAATGAAGGAAGGCAGAGGCAGCAGCACAGCAACAAAACAAAGCAATTACTGGCTGTGAAAGTAACATGAGAAAATTTAATGTAAAATCTGCTAGACAGCCAATAAATCTGTTTTACACTTTGCTTGTTTCCCTCAGTCAGAGAAAGCATCCTGTTATTTTTAGATCTGGGACCCACATATGCAGCCAAATATAACAGTGTTTCTCAAACAAATGAAAAAGTTTTTAGTGTTTTCTCTTGCTCCTGATATTCTGCATCAAGCAATTAGATATTGTTTTATTGCTGTCCTTCTGTTGTAATGAAAGTGGGGGTTTCAAAACTGGAGGGGAATGATCCATCCTCTTTGCACATCCAAATGTGATCAACTCAAAGGAGCCCTTTCTCTTTTTGTTGGTCAAACGCACCCAGGCTTTGTATATCTAGCTCAATAACTCTTGGTGTAGAAGCCTGTGGTTTGTATTGGATTGATAGGGACACCATATTTTAAATAGAAGAAGAAATAACTATTGTGACATTGGCCCCGTTCACACAGAGCATTTGCTCCTCTGAAGGCAAGGTAGCCTGCAGACTTTCCATGCACAATCACACCGACACATCTGGGAGGCCAACCTGGGACTTCGCTCTGAAGACACGGAGTAAAATACTAGGGTCGAAGTACTAGTTTCTGGAAACCCCGGAGCAAAGGCCGGCGTCTGATCCTGGGAGCTCCAGTATCTCGTGGCTTCTGACGCCTGTCCATGTCCCGGGGTTTCCGGATGTTGTAAGTTTCATTTGTTTTAATTTTATTTTCATTTTCTTATATTTACATTACTTCCAACTACACAGATTACATAAATCCTAGAGTCTTATACATTTGATAATCTTTCTATCCATTTATACACTGTTGTCCATCTTTCTTTATGGACCTTTACATTTTTATTCTGTAACAGCGTACTTAAATCGTCTAATTGTGCTAACTCTAACACCTTCGACACTAATTCATCTCCTGAGGGAATTATATCTGATTTCCAATTTTTTGCCACTAATAAGCGAGCGGCAGTTACTATATATGATACTAAGTATACTTCCTGTTGGCTAACGGATGTTGTAAGTTTCCATGGGATGCCGAATGGTGCATGCACCAATGCCGAATGGTGCATGCACACACGCAAGACACTGACAGCAGCCCGCCCCAACAGCACATGCGCACTTTGCTACAGCACAGCGTGCGTGCTCTGCTGTGCTGCTTTTTTGCTGTGCTGCAGCAGCGTGGTGTGATCGACACTTGGCGCCGGAGCATGGCAACCCAGTGGCCCATGTGATTGGGCTATGGCACCTTATTTTGCTCCAGGGCAAACTGCCACGCCTCCCCCCTGTGTTTTCTGGCCCGTATGACCGGGGCCATTGTTAACCTGTTCCCCTGTGCTCTGGGCAGTATTTCATAGGCAGAGGCTGTTAAGTTTACTACTGTCTCAGTACTTTCGTGACCTTTTTTCTGTCCTTCATTGGTAAATTTCCTCCCCTTCATAGTAAGTGTACAACTGAATGGGGTGATGGGACTTGGCTTTTGGCTTCTGAGGCTTAGAAAGATTTTATTGTGGCAAATTTCATTTTATTGATTTTACAGCATGTTAATGAGTATTTGTTCCTAATGGGAACAAATTACCTTCTCAAAAATTCCAGACTCCCATTACAGTAACAATCTCGACTGGTTAAGTACAAGTTTTTCTCCTTTAGGTTAAAAAGAGAAAAGGTAAAGAGGACAAATGCAATATAAAACACTATTAAAACACTCCCCATTCAGTGTAATATTTAAGATGAGTATGAATTCTTCCACTAATGTGCAACTTAGTTGCATGGAAAGAAAGAAAGGAGTTCTGTTCTTTTGATCAGCTTTGGCGTGACAAAATAAACTGAGATTTTATGTTGTTTTGTTGGCAACGCTTAACATTTTATGGAGATGAAGGAGGAAATGCTGGTGCCGGTTCTACAAAACAAAAAGGTAGTGTTGTCTTGTGGGATTTATTCAGGAATGGAATAAAGGCAGTAAATGGTTTTTCTTTTGGCCATTTAAAGGTTTATAGCTCTATAACACCTTGCTTATTAAATGAGCACAAATTTTCTTGTTAAATGAATACTCTGGTAGTAAATAACACTGTGAAATACAAAGCCAAGGTCACTCGAGACCAAGACTGTCTTCTTTTTTGCTTTTTCCTGTTCCTAAGTTACACAGCATTAGAAGGAAATAGAAATCTTCCTCCCTTTTTTTCTTACTGCAATTTATTAAAAGCATTACAATCTTGGCAGGATCACCTTCTGATGGAGTAGGATGAACTGTGTGGCTCCTGTTGTACTATTGTGCTCAGTCAATATTCTACTGAGAGGAGAATGAATACTGGGAGGATTTGCAGTGACTTTGAATGATAAGAGTTATTTGAACTATCCAAAGTGATTTTTTTTTAAAGAAAGGAGATGTTCAGCTCCTCCAGTCATTTCTCCCCTGCTTTCTATTGCACATGAACATTTCTGGCAAGGGCTTGGCTCTTGCAGAGGAAACAAAACAATAATGGCTGTCTAATGTAATCACAATACTTGCTTGAGTTGCGTTGGATGGAGTGGTAGGGGCAGTATCTCAAGTCCTGTTTTTTCCCATTAGAAAGAAGATTTATCAAGCAGGACATGCAAGAGTTTATGCTGTCTGGGGCTTGTGTTACTGAGTAATGAGTTGGAGAGAGAAAACTTCATTTTGTCTACTGCATACTTGTCTTTGAATATTGTAATAGATTAATTGGATCACACAAGCGTCATTTCCGAAACACAGTGCAGGTTATGAAGGATAACGATTTTCCCAGGGCATAGATAAGGTTTGTCTTGTGGACAGAGGAATCCAATAAAGAAAAGCTTTTAATAAATATATCATTTACAAGAGACCAAGACTTACATGAAAAATGTGGTGTCATATTCAATACAGGATATTGCCATTCCTCTAGAGGTGAACTTCACATTAACCATTTATTTTTGTTCTGCACTTTGAACAAAGTGAAAGAAAAGTAAGTCCATTCATGCCCTGGATGTACTTTGGCAATGCATCAGTCAGGTTATAATGGGGCCAGGGTATGGGACATGTGTCCTGCTACTTAGTATAAAAGGTGAATTGTAAAGACTTGTGTGATCTCTGGCAGGATGGAAAAGTGCAGCAAAGAGGGCCTCTTTCTGAATTGTCCAGCTCACCAGTTAAGATCTTCATCCCTACTTCTGATATCTGCTCCACCAGGTGGGCGGTGGCTGCAGACAATGACATCTTGCCTTTAAGTACCTCCTTCCCCTTAAATAGAATGACCTTCACCTGGTACCTACTCTACTGTCATTTTGGCTACAGGTCAAAACATTTTTTTTTTAATTCAGGTTGAAGTTTTATGCCATCTTTTTTTTTAATCTGGCTATTTTGTGACCAGCATTCCACTGGGAAGCTCTTAATTCTATATCCTTTAAAAATGATCACTTCTGTTTTTATAACTCCTGAAGCAATGAGTTGCTGCTTTATGCTATTTATGCCCTTTCATGGGGTCTGTATCAACTATTTTCTTGATGGCTCTTATGGATAGTTTTTGTGATTTTATTTATTTACACCCCACCTTCCTCCTCAATGGGTACCCAAAGCAACTTGCATTGTTCTCCTTTCCTCTATTTTATCCTCACAACAACCCTGTGAAGTGGGCTAGCCTGAGAGGGTATGACTAGCCCAAGGTCACCCAGCAAGCTTCCATGGCATGAGTTGTGATTTGAAACCAGATCTCCCAGATCCTAGGCTTTGTTAGCCACCTCAGGCAACCCTCTGAAGAGGCAGCCTGTACATTCCCTAAATAAAGAAACAAACAAGCAAGCAAGCTTGCCATGGAATAGGCAAAGCAAGAATGTGACATAGTTGAGGGACCAGATTAAGTCTTTGGGGGGGGGAAGTAAACGAATAGGATCGTGGAAGAGACAGTAGGTGGTAAAGCCGTACAATTGGAGAAATATTCTCATAGTGATTTGAAATAAAGTCAATTTTAGACTGCATATAACTGACACCAGGAAGGTAGGCCACAAGGAGGAAATGCCAGTAGTCCAGATGGAAGGGGACGAGAGTTCTTTAACAGTGGGTGAAAAGAGAAGAAGGCAGATTGAGGAGGAAAGGTTGAAGAGAAAGAATCAGCAGGACTATTCAGTCTAGTTGACACAAACAACAGTTGAGGTAGAAAGCTGTCCCTATACTCTGCCACTTTGAACTGCAGGTGGGGGATTACATGACTGAATGCTACACCATAGTTCTTTCTTTTCTTTTCTTTTTTCATTCTCTGAATATAGAAAACTAGATGCTGGGGAGATAGCCAAGTCTGGTATGTGCAGAGGTTTTGTTTGTTTGTTTAATTGGAAAGCATTCAGCTATGCAAATGATGTTTAGCAGTAGCCTGGATATTGGAGAAATGAGAAAGCAAAGGAGTAAAAAATAACCTCAAGGCTATGAGAAACAGACAAATCTGTAGTCAATTTTTTTTCTGGGGTATAGCAGGCACATTTTAACAGGGATGGCCAACTTCTTAGCGGCCACTGTATTCTCTAGAAAGTGAGACTGGTTCAGTACACTCCTTAATCTCATGAACCTGTACCTCATTTCCCCGTGAAGCACTTTTCCTGGGGCACCTTCTTTGGGTGGGGGGTGTAACTCAGACCCCATAAATCCAATCCTCAGCAAACTTGGAGGGCAGGTAGAGGAGAGTTAGCTGAAGATCCACTGTGAGTTTGGTGTCTCTAGCACACCAGGGGGGCGTTCTATCACATTACAAACCTCTCAAACTGGTTCAGTTCATACAAACGAAAATGGCATGTTTGGTCCATGGGCATGCCACTTACCATGAACCAAACCTCATTTTCCCAGTTCATACCCATCCCCTATTGTTAACCACTTCAACAACACATTTTGATCAATTAAAACAAACAGATGTCTCAAACCAGACAGCCAAAAACAAAAAAAATGATTAAAATGGGCATAAAACAAACATCATTAGCGTAACAGAATAATCTGAATTTGGATTTTTTTTTGAGAAAGCATTCCAGGAGGGATAAAGCAGGGGTCTTTAAATATTAATTAACCCCACAACAATTTAAAAAATCTACAGGTTTATGCCATATGTATAACACACAAGACATGAGTATTTGTATGCTCTAAAAATTGAACTAGCAGAGGAAAAGCAGGGGACATTGTACTTTTATAAAATCAAGAAAGCCGTTCCTGATCTAACAGCAAT
This sequence comes from Gekko gecko, assembly GCA_029375565.1. Taxonomy (NCBI): domain Eukaryota; kingdom Metazoa; phylum Chordata; class Lepidosauria; order Squamata; family Gekkonidae; genus Gekko; species Gekko gecko. Next base: position 54,458,351 of record JAPDNY010000003.1, on the reverse strand, counting down.
TGGTGAAAACATAATGGAAAGGAAGCCCAGTCAGGAAAAATCTGTCATGAAATCTATTTGACTCTGATGACTGCAAAGGTTTCATATCAGTTTAATTGACCCCCAGCTCTCTTTTTTCTCCTCTCTCCCAATCTGAGCTCAGCTTGAATTCTCTAAAGCAGGTAACTAGGCACCATAATATTATATATTTATTAATGGTAACAAGTAGCCTTAGTTGTGTTCTTTGTTTTCATTATAATAATGACCAAAAAACATGCCTGTCCATTGAAAGTTTGCTCTTGTACAAATTTCTGTCTTAGGTGGCTAATTTTCCCTGCTCCTCTGCCTCCCTACTGCTAGCAAGATTAGCCACTAAGAAGAGAGATAATTTGAGATAAACAAAATGATGGATAAAATACTATCTCGGGAGTCTCCTTTCCTGTGTGAGAACAAAGTTTGAGTCCAGTGGCACCTTTAAGACCAACAAAAGTGCCACAGGACTCAAACTTTGTTCTGCTACTTCAGACCAACACAGCTACCCACCTGAATCTATCTTTTCCTGTGTGTTAGTAAGGTTCTCAGCTTTGTCTAAATGCCAGTATCCTGGATAGTCCAGAGGCTATTTGTCATCCCATACTCCCATACTATTCCTGACAGAGAATGTGATTCAGTATTATCCACACAATGTGGAACATAATTTAACTAACATTGTTTCTTTGGTGTCTTCTCGGCTTCTGTAATACAGCTTATTATGGAACACTTAGAGAATTCTGTACACTCACCAGTTGATGTGAAAATGTGCAGTTCTAACATGTATTTGCCATAACTATATGATAAGCTGTGCTAAATTCTATGCAGTAGGGTGGGGAAGGTACCATAAGAGCCACTGTGGCATAGAAGTGAGCCAGCAACTCTCTCCTGGGAAGGTGTGCTTTTGCCTTCCATGAACTGCTAAATTACTGGGGAACATTAACTTAGGTTGCTTTTTGAGAAGTAGTTTTAGGGTGAGTGGGTGCTCGTAGCCTTCTGGAGAGTGGTGTTTTTGTCTGGGTCTGTTTGGTTCTCTGTTGAGTCTGTTGCTCACTGAGCAAGGCCTGTTTGCCTGGGGCTGATTGCAAACCCCACCCTCTGCTGTTGCTGCTGGGAGGCAGGGGCTCTGGGCCTTTGAACTGTAAGGCTCCTCTTAGGCAGAGGTGTGAGCCTTTCACAAGAGTCAAAGGGCTGTGGCTCTTAGCCTGGGGACCAGGCGTGGGGACCCTGCATCACTCTGGATACCTTTAAACCATTAACCAGTTATGGAGCGGAGGCCACCCAGTGTTTTGCAGAGAGTACCATATGTACAATTATCTGCCTACTGAGTTGAAATCATGGGTGTGTGCTCGCTGCATGGAGCTCTTGGCTCTCAGGGAGCAGGTTCATTCCCTTGAGGCCAGAGTCGCCGGCTTGGAGAAGCTGAGGCAGAGAGAGAGAGAGAGAGATTTGGGGAAGAGACCCTCAGGGACTTACCAGACTAGTCCCATTCTTGTGCTGATAGGTTGTAGATATCACATGCTCTCTAGATTAGTTGATAGATAGTGCTAGTAGATGTTGTACATGTTGGCACCAATGACATTGGGAAATTTAGTCTTGTGGTTCTGGAAGAAAAAAATTAGGTTCCTAGGCAGGAAGTTAAAGGCTAGGACTTCAAAGGTAGCATCCACAGAAGTGCTGTCAGTTCCTCAGCTAGACAGGCACAAATCAGGTGTCTCAATGCTTGGATGAGAAAGTGGTGCCAGGAGGAAGGGTTTAGATTTGTTAAACTGAGGAATGTTCTGGAACAAGCCGAACCTGTATAAAAGTGATGAGCTTCATTTGAACCAAAAGGGAACCAGGCTGCTGGTGACTGATATCAAAAAGGTGTCAGAGTATCTTTTAAACTAAGCCGGTGGGGGGGGGATCAACAGGTGCTGGGGAGCCTCCCAGTCAGGACAAGTCAGTCCAAAGGGATGATTGCATAAACACTCAGAGCAATATTGATAGGAGTGTAATAGAACTTGGGAGTGAGGGCATGATGGCAACTGAGGGCCACATTGGTGACTGAGGGGCTGAGGGAGGTGAGGGTTACTGAGGAGGGATACACAGAGTAGGTGTCTAAATGCCAACACTATAAGTCTTTGAGCCAAGATGGGGGAGCTGGAATGCTTAGTGTTCAAGTACAATTTAAATATAATAGGTATCTCAGAAACATAGTGGAATGGGGAAATTCTATGAGATATAGTCATTCCTGGGTATAAGCTCTATAGGCAAAACAGGGAGGGACTGGTTGTTGTTGGTGTTGCATCGTATATCAAAGAGGGCATAGCATCTAAGAAGCTGGAAAACATCTGGGAATTAACTGCCCAACAGAAGTGATATGGGTGGAAATACTGGGCCCTAAAGGTTACTTAAAAGTGGGGGTATACTATCGCCTACCTGATCAAACCCTTAAAGCTGCTCTTGAGAAGGAGAAGGAAATAAGGGAAGTGACTAAAGCAGATATTGTTCTTATACTTGGAGACTTTAACTACCTTCACATTGACTGTGTAAATGCGTGCTCAAGTCATGCTGTAGAAATGAGATTCCTAGGCATCATAAATGACTGTGCACTGCAACAGCTGGTCACAGAGCCAGCCAGAGGGGTTGTGATCTTGAACCTGGTTCTGAGCAGGTCTCAAGACCTGGTGAGAGATGTAGAGACTACCATACCAATTGGGAACAGTGACCACAGTGCTATTAAGTTCAGTATTTAGATCAATGGAAAGTTACCCCTAAAGTCCAAAATGGTAGCATTTGATTTCAAAAGAGGGGACTTTACAAAAATGAGAAGAATAGTAAAAAAGAAGCTGAAGGTGAAACACAAGAGAGTCAAATCCCTAGAGGATGCTTGGAAGCTATTTAAAATGACACTAATTGAAACCCAAATAGAATGCATTTGAAAAGTACTGAGACTTACTAGTGATTTCAGCTCTCATACTTTATTTCCAGTGCAGAACAAGAAGGGGGTACTCTCAAGACCATTTAATGAATTTGAACAAATCCTAAAAAACTCAAATGGAGAAATAAAAGGAATGATAGGAAAGCTTTACAAGCTGCTATTAAAGGGAGAAAAAGCAACCAGTCTTATGTCTCAATGGCAATGGCACCTAGACTGCCAAAAAACATTTACAGAAGATCAATGGAATTTAATTTGATCATCCCCTAGTAACACATCAAATATCTTTAACATCAGATTTACCTTGTATAAAATACTAAACAGATGGTATATGACCCCGGCAGTTCTACATAAAATAAATTCAAAAACCACAAACGAATGCTGGAAAAATCGCGGAGCCATCATAGATTTTGCACATTGTTGGTGGACTTGTCCTCAAATTAAAAGTTATTGGACTCAGATAATAAAACAGATCCTACTAAGAACAAATATAGACTTACCTTGACCTCTGGATTCCATCTTCTTGGAGACATGGTGCACATCTGTAAGTAACAAAAGCACAGAAATATTAATATCAACCCTACTGATGTTAGCGAAAATAACAATTGCACAAAAATGGAACTACACTAACATGTTGGCAAAAGAAAATTTGGGAATGCTTCATTTATGGGCGCACTTCATATAACTCTTCAGCTTTGCAGTTGGAAAAATATCAAAAGTGGTTTCAGGTGGTATCATTTCCCATGATCAGCTACTTAGAAAACAGCAAGACAATCCCAAATAACCTAGAATATAGAAATTTACTGTTCTTTTGATTGTTCTGTAAACTAAGAATGTTTCAATGTTTGTATATTTTCAGGTAAGCATACTAGCAGAAGGTATCCTTTTCAAGTTATTTGTTGAAACTGTTTATGCAAGTTGGTAACTGATATTTGTGACTCTTCCAAATGTCAAACAATGTTGTAACAGAGTTGATAAAATTAATAAAAGTTATTTTTTTAAAAAAAAGCCAGCTGCATGTTTGGTGAGTGTAGTTTGCCTCAAACAAAGCTCTGTTTCTCTTGATGAAAGCGTTTTCACCATCATTTTTGTTCGTTGTGAATACAATTTGTACATAAAATATGTTGTTGTTACCTTGTTTCAGATGTTTCAGATATTTTTCTTCAAGGGCATATCACATTTTCTAAACATGAACTACAATATTTTGTTCCTGAGAAAATAAGATTCTTCCCTTGGCTCTCACGTTATTGTAGGTGAAGTGTGGAATGTGACATCAGTATTCACTAGCCTCTGAGTACACATATTGAAACCTTATTTTTAGGTTTTTGATTTCATTTTTATTATTACTTAGGATGCTGAGTGGTCTCTCCGCCCTCCTAAAATATTTCTCTATGCTTAGGTCAAAGTAGGCATGTAACTGAATGCCACAAGCATACAGGTTTGATTCAAAAGTTCCAGTTTCTTTTGGTTTCCTTGTACTCAAGATGAAACTGCTGTCATATTTTTCCTGACCCTACTAATGAAACTTGATAGAAATATTGCCACTACAGTTGGCACCTTTTTTGTCTCAGTTGAGTAGAAATGGCATGAACATGGTGTGTGACATTGAAATGGTCTAAAACAGACATAAAAGAAAATTGGAAAGTTGCCAGACAAAATAGATAGAACTAAAATAGTTTAAAGCAAATGAAAAAATATATACTCCTACGCATCTACTAGTAACATGGGACCCCACACACACTACTGATCTCACTCTAAACTTATTATTTCCTGAGTCATGATGATATAAAATGTTTATTTTATTTCTGGAATGTTATACATGTGGCAATGGGCTTGCAGCCCCAGACTGAACCCTCTCTCGATCTCTGGGCTGCAATAATGTAATTTCTACCATTTCCACTCACCTTGCTGAGGTGAAGTCAGTCTGGTCCTGAGAACCGTGTTCATTGTCTGGAGAACCAGATGTTTGTACTGGTTCACTGTGCGCAGTCACCAGTCCTCTCTGTGTCCCCACATGGTTGGATTTCAAGCAGTCACCACAGCAACTTGTTCTCTTATCCAGTCAGTGGGAAATGTCATGATTCCATGCCAGTCTATTGTACTGCAGTTTCCTGTGTTTGTGGGAGCTTTGAACTACCTCACGTGAGAGAGAAAGGAAGCAGAATTAGTATCGAAATTCTTTATTTTTATTGCTTTCTTGCTTTAGAAATATATCTTTTGCTTTCCTTCTCTCCACTTCCATAAATGCTGCTGCTTTTGCACTTCCTTCTTTGGAATTAATTTAACTATTACTTATTTATTTGCTTTGCCATCAAGTCACAGCGACTTATGGTGACCCGGTAGGGGTTTTCAAGTCAAGAGACATTCAGAGGTGGTTTGCTATTGCCTGCCTCTGTATAGCAAGCCTCTACTTCCTTTGTGATCTCTCACCTAAACACTAATCAGGACTGACACTGCTTAGCTTTTGAGATCTAACATTATCAGGCCAGCCTGGGCTATCCAGGTCAGGGCAATTTAACTTTACAAAGAACTTAATCCTCAGTTCCTTTCTATTTCTCTATATCTTTTCACTGGACATGTTAGAGTTCAACATTCTTTTTTTTTTTAATTCTTGCAAGTCTGTCAGCGGTCTGGTTGGCTGGATTACTTCATTCAGACCCAAATGTTGATGATTCCCCGCTCCCCATTTATACTCTTCTGTTTCTAATTTTTCTGTCCCTTTCCTTTCCCTGGGCATTGACTGATATGACCACCCTCTGGGATTGGTTCCTTGGGAAATGTCTTGAGAACATTTGCATCCTCTTTTTTCCCATTTAAACAGTATTTTGTTGGATTAAATTGTATTTAGGTATTTTTGTATGCCACTTTGGATTATACATTATGGAAAAAAGTGATGTAAAAATGTCTAAAGCAAGTAAAAATATATAAAATATTTCACACTGAGAGTATTGCATCACTGCAAACGTATTGGAAAAATCAATTTCTTGGGTCAATTATTTCCGTTGTCATTTATTTTATTTTACCCCAAAGTGCAGTATCCTTAGTTGAATTTGATAGTTCAGCTGCTTCTGATCATTTTCTTTTGCAAACCGATTTTATGTCTGCTATTATGATGGTTTGAATAATTGTCCGGCAAAGTCTCTTAGTTTTTATTAAGGATACATTTTAACTTGACACTACTACGACCACTTAAAACTAGATGATTGGCCCTAATACAATTTGGTCTTTATGGGGGAGATACATTTAATGGCAAAATCACACCGTTGCTGATTTTGTCAAAGGTGTTAATGATAAAAACAAATCAACAGGTAGAGTGCAAGAAAGAAATTGCTGCTACTTCATTATCTGCTTTATGTGACACAACAGTCCCGTAAAAATAAATATTTTCCTGTCAAAGTGCTACACTGAGCCAGAGAGGAGAACTTTAAAAAAAATTCTCTGTGGTGACACATCAAACATGTATTTACCTTCCATTCATTAGGGAGACATTGACTAAGAGCCATAGCTTTGGGTTTGCACATCATTGGAACAGACCTTGACAGGACAAACAAACCAAAAAGACATCTGTGTTATTGCTTTTCAGGGGCTCATAAAGAAGAAGTAGCTTTAATGAATGCCTTGACAGTTAATTTACATCTCCTACTGGTAAGTAATAAGAGCATAAGAATTGCCTGGCTGGATCTGGCCAACGTCTGTCTAGTCCAGAATTCTGTTTCCAGCTGTCATGCTCCTTTATAGTACAATCCTATGCAGAGGTGTTTAAGTCTAAGGGGCAAAACAGACATTACAGTAGCCACAAACTCAACCAGCAGTCACCACTACCATTTTTGAAAAGAATATGACCATTTTAAAAAATGCAGTGAGGACACAGTTCTGGTCAAATGGTTGACACAGGGAGAACCAGGCAATCTTGGTCACCCACTGCACACCTTTTCAAGGACCAAAATAGCCAATCAGGATCTGGCCCTTGCAGCATTTCAAATTCTTCCCTAAAATGGTGGCAGCCACAGGTCAAATCTATGGCCACTGTAACGTCTAGTAAGGCAACTAAGTCCATTGATTTCAGTAGGACTGTAATGTCACATGTGCACAAGTAGGGGAGGAAGTCATGGACTTTTTTCATTTTGCCATTCTGGTATTCATAAATATATTGCCTCTGAATGTGGAGGGTCATTTAGCCATCATGACAGATGTTTGTTGATAGAACCATCCTCCATAAATTTGTTCAATCCTTTCAAGAAGCCAGTTATCCTTTTGTCCATCTCTACACTTTGGCAGCAGTGAATTCCACAACATATGACTTGCTATTTGCTTTTGGTAGTTCTGAACATATTTATTTATTTTTGAAATTTCTATCCCACCCTCCTCTGCAAGCGGGCTCAGGGTGGGTCAGAACAAGAGGATAAACAGTTAAAATATACAATATACACAGTTTAAAACTATGAAAGCCATAATAGAGTACATGATGGTGAGCAAATAAAGCTCCTTGGTGCATGTTGCATATGTGCCCAAGGGCTGGCCTACCAAAAGGTGGGTAGAATGTCTGTTGATGGAACAATTTAATAAAGCGCATAGAGCAACACAAGCTGAGGCAGACTAGGACAGGCGAGGCCAATGTCATTTGACATCCATAGCTTCAACCAGTTAAGATACAGTTGTCAGGCTCTTTGCACAAAAAACCCTCAAAAACAAATACATTCCTTCAGGCTAATACTTTAAAGTTCTTCTCTTTAGTCTGGCAAGGCATAACTCTTAGACATAGACTAAATACAGTGCCTTAATTACCATCTCCACACATTCATCATTCTGGCATTCTGACAGGCAAAGATCCAAATGGAAAAGTGGTAGTAGTACCCATTGCCTAATAACTTCCCAAAGCCACAGGGACTAAAAGCCCCATTACCCCACAACTACAATCAGAGTGTTCCTTTAATTAGCACTCAACATTTCTGCTCATATGAAAATCTGCCACCTGAATCCAATTCCTTAGTTCTCCTCAGAATGGAACTGACCTTGCACAGAGATAAAGACATGCCTAAAGGCCCACAAGTGTTACTGCAACTGCTTTGTAAGAAAGCAAGTTGTACTTATTAATGCTTGCTGACCATAGAGTAGGGGAGGAATTAGCTATTCCTTACAGAATACCTGGGGACCACACCCCAATTCTTTCAACACCTTAAATCTGTCAGGTTTGGTAAACAGAATCAGCAGTAGAATTAATGGTTAGCTTCAAAAGAAACCACTCATTGTCATAAACTTAAGAACCATCATTTCAGCTCTTGCTTTGCCAAATCACTAGCATAATTGCCTAGTGAGCAGTCTCCTCCCATCCCCCAAGCCTACTGAAGTGTCCTATCACAGACGATGGCAAAGATCTTGTGTCATATTTCTGTAATAAGAGATCAGAATATTGCCTTTTGTGTGCACCATGCTTTCTTAATTTGCTATCTATACATCTTTAAACCAGAACCCTTATTTTCCTCTCAAAAACATGAGTACTGAAAAGTTTATATGTAATATGGAACTCAATGATTCCAACTTCTTGACTTCAGATGTTTTACATCTAAAAAATCAAAAAGATCATATTAACTGTTTGTGCTAATACTTTAAGATCAAGGCATCCCACTGCTCATGAAGTCACTTAAAGATAATAGTTGAGATCATTCTTTAGAAGGCTCATGTATACCATTATCATATGAACTGTTTAAAACTATTTTTATCAGTTCCTTTAGATGGAATATGACCTCTTCAGGAAAAAAAAATATTGATTACATGTACACTACATTGCCTTACAAGGCAACTAATGTGTGCCATAATTCCTTGTCTATTTATTAAATACCTTATCTATCAGTATTCAATAAGCTGTTGAATTTGAATCCTCTGGTTTTCCTTTTAAAGGGGTTTAGCTTTGGCACCATTAGGTAACTGGGGAGTGAGCATGTTGTGGAAAATAGTTACTTGTGAGTGATGTGCTCTCTTGCTCTAGTTTAAACATATTGGATTTTCCCAATCACTTGCACGGTCACTGGTGAGGGGCAATTTCCATCCACCCCTACAGCTGACTCTCTCCTGTGCTGTTCTGTGGTGGGGAGACATGGCCCTGGTTCCCAGGAGCTGCATGGAGTGTTTTGGGCTGCAGCAGAAGGGGGAAGTAGAGAAGTCATGCTCTGGTGATAGAAATCATTCTATCAGCAGAGATTTTCAGTGGGATCCAAGCATTTGCTTTTTCTCATACTGGAAAATTAGTGGGAAGATGCTGGGTACATTACCTGCTTTGACTGACATAAGAAGGTCTCCAGAATTCTGCATTACCAGGGTTATTCATAGCCCTACTGCACTATGCTTTATTTATGCATTTATTAACATTACTTACATCATGCTTTCCTAATATATTTTTGTAAAGCAGCCAGCAAACTTTGTTTCAATAATATCGATGATTTTCATGATCAGGGTTTTTCTAAAAAAAATTCTCAGGAAAAAGTGGGATACAGAAAGGAAAAGGGGGTAAGAGGAAATACAAAATCATCAAAAATTATCAAATACTATGAATAGTTCCATACAAGTAAAATCAACTGCATTAGTAAAATACATATTTCAAATGTGAAGCAGATATTAAACATCATTATTTCAGTGTTCTGGAATGAGTTCCTCTTTAAAGGAATAAACAAAAAGTTTCCTAATATTATCTATAAACTAATAACAATAAAAATGTTACATCTTTAATAATTAAACAAATTTCTGCGCTAAGTTTAAACTGTCCTTAAAACCTGGATATTATCTTAATCATTTGTAAGATTCCAGGTCTTATACTTAACTAAATATTTAAATGCTAGTGGAATACTAAATAAAAAGATTAAAAGTAGAATTAGTATTTTCATCACCTTTAATATAAAATTCAGATAATTTCAAGAATCAAGAAATTTAACTATTCCCATAATATGAGTAGTAAGCTTGCCATTTCTGCTGAAATTCTTTCAATGGCCTTCTGTTTATATAGTTAGTTGGTTTGGCCATTGATGCATACTTTCCAGATCTCTGTTGTAGGATATTCTTCTGTCTTCCATTTCATTGCAAATGTTACTCTGGCAGCTGGCAGTATATATCTAAGTAAGTCTTGTGAGGTTTTTTCTATATTGTCTGGCAGGATTACCAATAACATAGTCTCCGGTTTCTTTGGGAATTTGATTTTTTAAAATATTTTGGATCTCTTCATGTATATTTTCCCAGTATATTTCCATCTTGATGCAGGTTCACCACATAGTCACTTCTTTACATTGGCTAGCAGTGAATCTAATATCCTTAGTCCATAGGTTTTCCCAGCATTGAAACACTATTTCCTTGCCAAATAATATCAGTGATTAATTATCACTAGCAACTGTTAGCAACAGAATTCAGCACTGACTACAAAAAAACAACAATAAACCTGATTAAAATTTCTCCTTAACAGCAGTCACAATGGAACAGCTTATCAGGCCAGCAGAAAAACTAAAGGAAGAAATCAGCCATACTAAAACCAAAATAAAAAGGCAGGGCCTGAATGACAACAATAAGGATACCAGGAAAAAGTCTTCTGGAGGGTGGATGTTCCAGAGAAGTATAGCTACATTTGAAAAGAACTTGTGCACACTCATCATCTTCGTTACCTCAGATTTGGAAGGCCCAAGAAGAGGGAACTTTTCAATGTGGATTGTTATGTTGTGAATGTGCTGATCAAAGTTCCATTTAGATACAAACTTTAACCCACTGGTTTTTTTTACAGCTGTCTTTCTTTAAACCAACCACAAATCGCTATAAAATCCTGATGGAAGCCAAAGCTTTTCCCTCAGACCATGTAAGCAAATAATATTGTGCCATATTTGTGTTAAGTAATTGCATGTTTCAAAAGAATTCCAGCAATCTCATTTGACTATTTATGAGCTAATCATGTCAAAATAATGTTACACAGGCATGCACTTTTGAGCTTGACGTTTTTTTACTGAACGTGTCTTTATACTTTATGTTTGAATAAAAACATTGCACAAGGAGAAGACTGGCCCCATTGATTTAGTATTCCTTTCAAAGACATTGAGCAAGCTGTTGGCCTAAATCAACAACAGGTTGTAAATGTTTATTCATTCTTGTTGCTATTTTACTTTATGAAGCCAAATTAATACAAAGTTCACAACATTACCAGTTTTATATCCCCAGACAGATAAAGAAAATGTTTGTCCATGGTGCTCTAGATTACTACTTCAAACATCATTTGTGTGCTCTAAAATGAAACAATATTCCATGCATCACAGATTTCAGCAAATTAATTTCCAGATTTGTGATTCACTGCTACTTTATCAAACTCAGTAAACACTCAGAAATTAATGAGGAATTTGATCACTCAGGCAGTATAAAAATCATTCTGAATACAGCTCACACAGGAAGTAAGCAAACTGGAGCCTTTCCAGGGGGCATTGTTGACATTGCAACAAATATGGAGTTCTTACTTTGGATTATTGCATAGGATATAGATAACATCCTCTGTGGAAGATGCTGCTTTGAGTGCATTTTTATATACTCTCAGCACTCAGGCAGCAATAAGTGTTGCATGTTGTTCAGAATATGTTATTCTCTAATTAGTGGACCATTGTGCTTTGGAGTGCTGTGTAATTGTACCAGCACCAGTGACAGTGACACTGAGATGCAATCGTCCCTTTGTCCCCATACCATACTGTGCTCAGTTTGCTGGGAGAAACTCACATAGGAGCTGGAACTAATTAGGTCCTTTTCATACACAGTCCTGTTGGGGCTTCCTTTCTCTGATGCAATCCTATGGTGCTGGAGGCTGAGTGTGCATGATACAACCATGGAAACAGGGCTGATTGCATGGGTCTTTCACGTCTGTTGCAACTTGCTGGGTGGAGTATGCCTACTGGTTAGGAAAGACTTATATGACCCACCTGTCACCATAATTATGCTCTCAACCAAAAGTTTTGTCAATTTTATTTATTTTTAGTCATTTAGAACATTTCTATGCCACCTTTCTACCCAAGGTGGCAAACATCAAATACAAAAACATTTCAACATTAAAAACATCTCAAATAAATTATATATAGGAAATACATCTAAACAGATGTAACAGCAAAAATCAGGGAGGACACTGATAACAGTTATCAGGTATATGCCAAACAGACCCCAAAAGTCTTCACCTGCTGGTGGAAGAAAATAATCAAGGGAGACAGATGAATCTCCCTGGAGAAGGAGTTCCAAAGTTTTGTTGCCACACCCAATAAGGCCCCTTCTCAGGTTGCAACCCACCTAGTCTAAGGTGGCAAGGGCACTCGAAGCAGGGCCTCTGAAGATGACTGGAGTGGGCAGGTAGGTTCATATGGGAGATGGTGGTCCTTAAAACTTTCAGACTTGTCTTCATGCTCCACAGTAGAGTTAGCTGCTGAGATAGCTTCACTAGAGATGTCTCCATCCTCTTGTATTCATGTTCAGATCTCCTCTTTACAGGCCAAGGTTTCTCCTACTTCATTATCCAGGACTTAAAAGTGGGGCAGCAGCATGACTATCCTCCATTTGTGGACCAGATATAAACCCCAGTCATGTTCAGATCCTCACTGTTCCATGAAATTTGCTGAACGACCTTAGGCACTCTCTCTGTCTCTCAGCTTAAACAATCTCGTAGGGTTTTGAAGATAAAATGGAGGAAGGTAGAATGATGTATACTGCCCTACATGAAGGATGTGACAAAAATGTACAATATAATCAGAGTACCTGTTCCACAAAATTTAAAGTCTACTAGGGAGATGTTTTGGCTTGTGAAATTAATGGCACACAGTAATGGGGTTGTTGTTTCAATATGGTAATGGTTTAATTCTCCTTGTTCTAAAAATTGTTCTAAACATCCCCCTATTTATTGTTGATCTTTCATGCAGTCCCACAGCGGGACTAGGCATGGGCAGGCTGGCTGTGGAGAAAGAATTTTCTAGCTCTATATGACTGAAAAGGAGCCCCTTCCCACTGAAATAGATGCACTGAGGAGAGAGGCACCATTTCCCCTCAATTCCTTCTTCGCCACCATTAGGAGAAGATGGATTCCTTCTAGCTCCAAATATCTAGCTGCTTCAGTGTTTCTTCTGTTCTTTGGGTCTTCAGATTTTTTTCTCCCATTGACTACGATGGTCCAATGTTCTGTGTTTTTTAAAAAATCTGCCCAATGAGGCACAAAAAGGACACAGGCAGATGAACATTCTCTGTGTCTATTGTGTTTCTGAGAGTCTCATAATGTGGGGTCTTGTCAGCACATCACCCCAAAGGCATGCAGTGATAGGGCTCTCTGACTTCAGGCAGCCTTGTGGGAAAAAGCTTTGACCATCTCCAATACGCAGGCAGCCAAGCAATCTGCTGCCTGGGAGAGGTCTTCACATCCGAAATCGGTGTCTTCTGTAAGATCAGTTCTATCCTCAGACCAATCTCAACACCAGTCCTGATCACTGGATCTGTCATTGTCTCAATGGACTGTGTCAGAACCTCCACCCAAGAAAGCTATGATAAAATTGAACCATTGGCACAAGATTCCAAAGTCCCGGAACCTAGAACCTTGGTTCTGACGGTCTCTGAGGACATCATAATTCTGGAGGAGGAGGCTTCAGCTCCATTGCCATCACCTTGTACTCCATCTCCTCACCTCTAGGAACCATAGGATTCCTGATCCAAGGGAGAAATACCCCCAGCTCAACTGACCTATGCAGATTCTGAAGAGACCACTCATGGTGCCACCACAGCCATTGCCACCACAGACCATGCCATGGTCTCTTCCGTACTCCATCAGTTCCTTGGCAACTGTATCCTTATGCTCCATCCTCCATCTGCATGCAGTCAAGTATGAACAATATCAGACATCAGTACCTGTGGTAACATCGGCTCCTTTCCATTTAGCTCATTTATTTTTGGATGCTCCTAGCCAACATTCATTGGATTCAGATGATGCCCCCCCATCAGATCTCATTTCTGGCTTCCTGTCAGATCCATCCCCAGATGAAGTGGTTGGAGATACTTCAGCCATTTCACCTAATGTGGACTTCCACCTCTATTCCGAACAGATGCTTTGCATGACCAGGTCCTTTGATATGGACTTTAGGGCATCTAATCCAAAACCAAAAAGTAAAATTCTCAATGCCCTCTGTTCTGAGGCCCCTGCATTGGTTGTCTTCCTGATGCTGGAGGACTCTTTAGCCCTTGTGATGCCAGTTTGGGAAAAACTCTCCACCAACCTGCATACATCATGGAAGATTGAAAGCAGGAAGATTGTCCTTTCCTGTTCATATATCTGCCCCCACCCCTCATTGCTGAAGAGGAGCAAACTACGTCCAGACAAGGGACACACTCTGCACTGACTTGACTGCATTGGTTGCCAATCATATTCTTCCTGTGCACTTAGTATGCTCATAGCTAACTACCAAGCCATAATGGCAGTGTATCAGCTGTTTTTGTGGAATCATATGTCAGGCTATCTAGATCTTATTCCGGAAGATAAGAGGTATTTGATCGAACTCTTACAGGAGGAAGCAGTGACACTCTCCAAGCAACAGATGAATGCAGGCCAACATGTCACTGACTGCTCTGCTTGGGCCATACTGCAAAGACACACGTGGCTGAGATAAACTGCTGTAGTCCAGAGGCGCTGCCTCACTCTTGAGTAGCCCCAATAATGGGGCACACCACTTCTAACCTGAACCAGAGACCCACAAAGTCAGGCCACGGAAAGCATTCTCAGCCTGAACCACAGAGCAGACCAAAGCTCTGGGAAAAGGGGCTCCATTTTCAGGTGGCACAAGGCAGGCCTCAAAGCCAACCTTCAGTCTTCCCCTCTCCCTAGCAAGTTATGCATATAAAATAATGGCAGTTCCACCAGGTAAAGTATCTACATTTCTAAAAGCTATTTAGAGACCACCTGGTGAATAGCCCTTCTGTCTCCAGAACTTCACCTACCCCTTATGTGTGAAACCTATGCCTATGTGGAAATCCTTTGTCTCCACAACTGTCCATCCTGCTCCTTCCCTCAGGATACTGAGTTAAACCATATTCTAGTACATCTGTTAAAATGCAGTTGTAGCATTTATTATTTATATAAATCCTTCCTGACACCAATCAGGGACCCATCTCCCACTTTTTGTCTAAACCTGGGAATCTATTCAATCTGCCATGACAGGACCATCAATGGTCATTAAACCCATTCAACCAGCTTGAGTACAGCCACCCAACACCTGGCTAATCCCATCATCACTATTGTGAATCCAGACTCTGCCCCTCTGAGACCTCCTTGGTCACACCTAGGTTCTGCCCCTCCTGGCACCACACCCCCAGGACCTCTCATTGGTCCAGGTAATCTTTTGTCTTCACCTAGGTCAAGCCCCTCAAGGTCTCCCATTGGTCAGCATTGTTTTCCCATGTCTATACCCTCCAAAACATATGGTGTGTCACTCTGAGGCAGCCTGCAGCAGAGATGCACCCCCAAACCCCACAGTTTGGGTCCCCTCCATTTCCAGCAATGGACTGCTGCACATCTGGATAGGTGTAGTATTATCCAACCTCCCACCCCTCTATCAAACTGCTAATTTCTTTTTGTTTCTTCTTGTATGCTTGCAATCTTTGAATTGAGTGTAAATACCCTAATTATCATTATTTTCCCCTTATGAAATCCATTTCTTTTACAGCTTGGACTGGTTACTTACTCAACCAGAGGTCTTAAAGGGACTATGTCCATAAAAACTGATAGCAGATCTGTGCTTACTACTCCACCTCTCACTGAGGCCTATCATTTGACTAATTTCCCCTAGAAACTAAAATAAGCTATTCAGCTTTTAAATCAAAGCTGGGAGGGGTAACACTGCCTTACCACCCTAGACCGGGGCCAGAGTTGAAGACCTACCATTTGAGGGCTGCCAGCTGTTCTCTTCGAAGACTGATCACACCTTGGCCCAAATAAAGACAAACAGACAATGAAATCTCTTGGTGTCACAATTCAGGCACCTCAGCAGTATAAATCTCACTACATGCCTCATTCCTCTTTCCACTAAAGGAACAATCTTGCTGAGGACACTTTGGCTTGAACTAAACAATTATTGAAAGGCACTTTCTGGACCAGAAATTATCAGTGAAATATTATTTGGCATATCATTGGATTTTGGGAGGCTTCATTTATACTCTCATTCTATGACTAGCAATTTCACTTTGGAACAATTCTTTTTTTGTCTATTTTGTATCCATGCTGTATAATTATATTGTATTATGTATTATGGTATAAGCCAATTTGTTCCTCATTGTGTTTGACCTCTGAAGAAGGCCTAAACAGGCTGAAATACATCAAGTCAAGTCCATTGGCCCTTGGGTGTATATATGATTTTGGAATTTTTATATCAGCTGTAATTGGGACCCTATATGTTTTTTTAATTCTTTACAAATAAGAGTGTGTGTGTGTGTACAGTTTTAATTGTTGGCCCTCTACTCAGTTTGGCTTACCTTTTTAGGTTCTTGGTCCTAGGTTTCAGGGTTAAGTTTGTTCCCCTTTTTTGGTCATAGACTTTACATTCCGCACTATTCTTTCTAGATAGACTGGTCCCCTTCTAAGAGGAGTGAAGTACCATCACTTCTGACTCTTGGGAGCCAGTTTGGTGAAATTGTTAGCAGCACAGATTCTACCTTCATAATTGGTTTTTGGTTTTTTTGTTTAATTGCTCTTTTTATAAATGACCTGTTTATGTGAATTTGTTTGTAGAAAGTCTGCTTACCCTGTTAAGGACTTGGAGAGATTAATACCATGATTAGTGCCATGAACTCACACATTTGCTAAACTCACCTGTTTATTTCCTTATTCCACACACTTTCTTAATGGAGCTCACACACTTCACCACTGGAGCAGGCTTGCTACCTCACAGAGCTGGAGCCTCCTTATAGGAACCCTAAATAAATAGCTTGGGCCAAAACTCCACCCTCCACTGGAGCCAATCACATTGATCGGGAGCTAACCAATAAAATAGGATGAATGTGTCAGCCTCTAGTTTATTACCAATAGATCATGCTGAAAGGGAGATGCTCAGACCACCTCTCCTACTCAAACTACTTTTTACTTCAAATGCTAATTTAATTTGAAATGTTAATTTTGCCCTTGTAGGCTTGGATTAATGGGGACTCCTCTAGCTGAATAGCCTCAGCAGTTACTGGAGGTATGCAACTGCATGTTTTCTTGTGGGGGGGGGACCCGTCTTTAAAGAATGTGAGAATTAGCTTAAAATTTTAGAGTTAATTTAAAATTGGACCTCTTGTTTTGTTTTTAAGCCATAGCTGTATTTAAACACAATCTGAAGTTTGTTTTGTTATTTGTTTTCCTTTTTCTGTTACAAAAACCTGCCTAAGATTTAGTTTTATCTGCAAACTGAACTATCCGTAGTCTTTGATATTATTACTTTAATCTATAGGTGTAAGAAGTGTCAAAGTGATACTGGAGTTTCAGCTAGCCCTGTGCCCTCAGTTTTAATCCTTATCTTTTGTTTGAGCATCTATTTAACGATTCCTGTACTGCAGTAAAACTAGCCAAGAACTTCTGGGCCTGTTTAGAACTAAAATTAGCTACACCTGAGTAGCTTAAGCAGCTACAACCATAATGAAATTAGAACTAGACCAGAAAATGGGTACAGAATTAGAACTAAAAATAGTTCCACCTGAGTCACTTAAGCAGCTAAAACACTGAGAAGTTGTACAATGTTGGTTCTGGATGAGAACTTATTAAATGTTGGTATACAATTACCTTCTTGTACTGCTACTATGAATGCTTCCAGTGTGGGCTGGGCATCCACCGTATGGGTTATCCACATATGGTACATGGTCTACCTCTGAATCCAACCTCCATATAAACTTCTTGAAGTTGAGAACAATTTGTTTGGCACTTGCCTTTTTTTTGCAGATCTCCTCTGAGATGAGGTAATATAAGTACAAATGGACAGCACCACACTCATTTATTATATCAACAAACAGGGTAGCATCATGTATCTTTCCCTGTGCACAGAAGCCACGGCAGTTTGGACGTGGGCAGTGTGAGACAATGTCCTTCTTTAGGCCATCCATATTGCCAGTTTCAAGAAACAGGCTGCAGATATGCTCAGCAGGATAGGCTCACTACACCAAGGCCCCAGTCACATGGAGAATTTGCCATGCAAGAGGCCTGAATGTCAGGCAGATTTTAGGGGCGTGATCACACCACAACATCTGGGAAGCATAGTGCACCCATAGCCAACCTGTGGCATCCTGCTGAAGATGCAGAGTTAAAAAGTAGCTAGGGTATTTGTGGTTTGTGACCCCTGAGAGTCTTGTACTTTTTTATTCTCTTGCCACTCTCCTCTTTATGTTAGAGGGTACCAATACAGAGGGCTTTTTCAGCTACAGTTTTTCATATCAATTGCTCTCAAGCTGATTCCCACTGAGCTCAGAGGCTGTTGTGCTCTCAAAGCTCCCTCAGAAACTCTCTCTGCGTGTTAACTCTCTGTCACCATCTACGAACTCCCTGACTCTCCCAACAGTCAGCTCTCAACTGTCATTTCTGTACAGTTATCTGTCACTCATCTCCCTGAGAATTCCGAGCCATCTGGCCCCCACCTCTCTCAGTGTCATGTGACTCAACAGCTGCTGGGTTTACCTTGCTGCTGTCCATAAATCTCTAATTCCATCACAGTCATAAACTTATACTAGATTGTGAATATTACTAAATTTTGTTACCTGCATGCCAGGGTCCCATGTTTGTTACTGATTCGCACCCACTCCACCTGGACCCAAGCATCCTCAGCTGCCTTCCTGAGAAATGTTTTACTGCAGGACATCTGTTAGGCTGCAACATGGTTCTTCTCCTTAGAGACTGTCATCTGGCATTATGCTGTTGACATTAACACAAGACAGGAATCTGCTGCAGGACATGCAGTCCTGTACTCCCTTTTTGACTAGAATGTTCATACACACTTCCAGGTTAGTTGGCTTGTTCTTCTCTCAATGTGGGATTGCATGGAAGATTGATGATGACAACAGGGTTGCACTTCTCTGTAACTGTTGTTCATTGAGCTCTTCCATGTAGGCACACATTCCCTCTCTCCTGCTCTGCTATGAGCTTTTTCTTTCATTTCTACATGTGCTGTTTTTAATCTGGCAGCTGAGGAGGAACTGAGGAAAAATGGTGCCTCTCCCCTTCCCTCCCACTGATTCCAGTGGAAAAGTCTTTTCAGTCATATAAAGCAGAAAATTCTTTCTCTGCACCTGGCCTGTGCCTGCACAGTCACAATGTGTGCCTGCATGGAAGAGCTCTGCAAACAACATTTACAGGTAAGCATACCCTGTTTTTCACACTGGCCCATCTTGGCCCATCCATTTCACAACCCTATTTCATTAGTAGTATATCCTCACATGATAACCAACCATGGTTTTCATCTTGGATTGGATCATTATTTGTCTGTATATCACTCAGGCTGGATTACTTGCCTTCAGAGTACTGAAACAGGACCAGTTATTTGATGATCATCTGAAATAGTAATGGAGCTTCACTGGTTCCTTCATTTAGTAACTACCATATATAGCACATTGAATGCATAATGCTGTACACATATAATTTGGTACACATTTATACCAGTGCAGTGTAATGTAGTTTACACCACCAGTGTAGTGGTTAAGTATGTGGACTCTAATCTGGGAGAACCAGGTTTGATTTATGACTCCTCCACATGCAGCTGCTGGTGTGAACGTGGGTCAGTCACAAGTTCTCTCAGAGCTGTTCTCTCAAGAGCAGTCCTCTCAGAGCTCTCTCAGTTCCACCTGTCTCACAAGATGTCTGTTGTGGGGAGAGGAAGGGAAAGGAGTTTGTAAATCACTCTGAGACTCTGAATGAAGGGCAGGGTATAAATCCAATCTCCTACTACTACTACTCCTTCTTCTGATCACCAGTATCAGGGACACATGAGTACTTAATGCACAATTTCTGTATGTGGAACTGGCCACACATTTCCACGGATCTCAATAAAGCCAATTTATTTCACATAGAAACTACATTTGGAAAGTAAATCTCTGGTGTCAGCGGTGTGTTCCATGTGAACTAGCAGACTTCAAGAAAAAAAAAACTTCTTTCCCAATATGGCTTAAGGAACCATACCACACCAGTGTCAGGGATAGGCTTGCCAAGAACTTACTGCGTGCTGGCGGGGGATGGATATGTCCTCGCAGGACCATCCCCAGGGGAAGGACAGGCACGGAGCACCATGCTGTCACCAGGAAGGGACGCTAGGTGATGCTCTGGCAATGCGGCTGGAAACTCGATGGTACCATTGAGTTTTCAGCCCCATTGCCAGAGCATCGCCTGGTGTCACTTCCTGGCAATGGCATGGTGTGTTACCAGGAGGACTAGTCCGGCCGGGGAGCATGCGTCCCCCACTCTCACGTGGTAAGTACTTGGGAACCCTAGTTAGGGAGCAGGATAAAGAGTAGCTCAAAACAACAATAACAGCTCTAAAAGCACTGAAAGGAATGTAGCAGCTGTTGCCTTGGCAGAACACTAGACATAGGAGCTGGAACAATTTTCCAGTGTCTTCTCTTAACACCTCCATTCTTCCTCCTCCACATACACAAGTCCTGGTGATTGTAGCTATAAATGTGGAAGGAAAGGCTTCCTTTGTCCCGCCCCCCCCCATCTCCTCACTTAAAACAATATATTTTGTTTTACAGTATGCTGTTGAGTCTCAGCTCCAACTTCATGGTCTGAATGTGGAGAGGAGCATGCTTATGATAGAACCACGAAAGGTCTGTAAAGGGTAACCTATATCAATCATTATAAAAAATGGAGAATGGTGGGATTTGCAAGTTCTCTCTCTGTAGTCATGAAAGAATGAACATGTTTGTTTATGCATGCTAATGTCCTAGCTAGTTAACTTTAGGGACCCAATTGTAGATCCTGCATGCATTTCCCACCAGAGTAAGCTGACAAAATGCACAATTAGTTAGTATGGAGATTCTCCAATTGGGTAATCGATAGATTGAGGATGGGCTATTGAGTTAGCATTGGATTTCAGTTTTATTGCTCTTTGTTCTTCTCCTCTAGTCCATTCTCACACGAGTTTTAGAAGTCCTTTAATCTCATTTAGAAGGCTTTAATCTCCCAGTTACCCTTTCCTCATTAGTAAGTAAAGTTTTTCTTTTAAAGTTAATATACATGTGTTGTGCTGTGTTTATTCACTCTGCATAATCAGAATACCCAATGTGATACCATTAAATTTCTTTGCAACCTTCTGTAAGAAACTCACCTTTTTAATACTTAATGCATCTGGGTAAACACATAAAAACAATGTATTTTTGTTGCTAGAATATTTCTCTTCAGGGCTCTTTTTATATCAGGAACTCCTTTGCATATTAGGCGACACACCCCTAATGTAGCCAATCCTCCAAGAGCTTACAGTAGCCCCTGTAAGAAGAGCTCTGTAAACTCTTGAAGGATTGGGTACATTAGGGATGTGTTGCCTAATATGCAAAGGAGTTCCTGCTACAAAAAGGGGCCTGCAGTTCTACCCAAACTGCCTTGTATTTGTTTGTTACATGGAAGAGGCACACCTTGTGGAACATCCTCCTGGCCTGTTCCACTCAAAACAAGAAATGGCTCAAGGGAAAAGAAGGAATTGGCTGTATGGTATGAAATATGCATAGCTGAGATTTCTTATAAATGTTATGGTTATATGAACTTCCTGTACTTTGTTGATCTTGAGTGTGATGACAGAGCCCCCCAAAACAGGCTTCAGTGTCATAGGGCCATTACATACAGTGCTTGCTGATGTCAGCAATTTGCAGTATTAGCCTATTAATTCCTATCTAGTACAGTATATAATTTGAAGTGGGTTCTCTGCCAAAGTGTATGTGCCACAGTGTCACAGGCATCTTTTCAGTACAGGAAGTGAACCTCCCCATGTAATTCTCTGTGAGTGTACTAAGTATGGTGAAGTTTAGTGGTAAAAACCAGTTTGGTGTAATGGTTAAGTGCACGGATTCCAATCTGAGAGAACCGGGTTTGATTCCCCACTCCTCCACTTGCACCTGCTGGATGACCTTGGGCAAGCCATAGTTCTGGCACAGCTGTTCTTGAAAAAGAGCAGTTTCTGTCAGAGCTCTGTCAGCCCCACCTACCTCAAAGGGTGTTTGTTGTGGGGA
Organism: Gekko gecko; assembly: GCA_029375565.1. Classification (NCBI taxonomy): domain Eukaryota; kingdom Metazoa; phylum Chordata; class Lepidosauria; order Squamata; family Gekkonidae; genus Gekko; species Gekko gecko. Next base: position 54,436,222 of record JAPDNY010000003.1, on the reverse strand, counting down.
GGGGAAGGGAAAGGAATTTTAGGGGCGCGATCACACCACAACATCTGGGAAGCATAGTGCACCCATTGGTAAGCTGCTCTGAGACACCTTTGGGTAGTGAAGGGCAGGGTATAAATCCAATCTCCTCCTCTTCTCCTCCTCCTCTCCTCCTCCTCCTCCTCTTCTTCTTCTAATATGGGATTATATGTGAAGGAATTGACAAAAATAACTTCAATGTGTTGTGCATTCTCACCTGTGGATTGCATCCTGTGTTTAATTCCTTGTCATGTTGTTTGTATTCATGTTACTATTTTAGCCTTTCTTACCCTCCAGTGGACACCCAAAATAGCTTACAAAAATGCCAAACAATGCACTTCAAATAAACAGAAAAGGTGAAGAGGGTACAGAATTACTTCTTTAATGAAGAGATGTGTTGTGCTGTCAGGGCATTCTTTGGGGAATGAATTCCAGAAGGACCAACATGTTAGATGTTAAGAATCTCTTGAGCAAGAGGTAGCTGTAAAAGAGGATGGGCAGATACCCCCTGGTCTCAGCCCCCCCCATGTCTGTTTTTTTAAAATAGTACTGTATCATTAACTTTCTCTTTTATTACTTTGTTCATATTTTAAAACACCAAGTTTAACTGTAATGGTGTATACTTTTTTTAAAAAAAATCATGCTTTATAAATAATGTTGCATGCTCTGGGTTTCCAGTGCAATATAAAAGTTGAATCATTTAAAGGAAAGAATACATACATATGTACATACACAGTGGAACTTTTGTTGCTATCTATATATTCCTTTAAGTACACCTCTGCTAAATATATATATTCATAAACATCAGTATGTATTTGTTCTATAGAAAACTCTCTCAAAACTTCTATAAAGGCAATGTGTTGTTTCTTTTATTACCACAGCAACAGTTAAGTGCCTTCCTGGAGGACTAGGCCATTTGCATCATTATAAGTCTGCATTACCTTCCTTTCTTGCTTGACATGAAGAAGGTTTCTTTTACTTCTCAGCAGAACTGTTGATGATCTTTTTGGTTCTTAAAAAAAATCAAGAAATAAGAACCTACTCCAAAGTCTTTGATGGGTATTCAGAGATCATTAAGGTAACAGAAGTTACTTTCAGATCAGCAAACCTTATCCCATCTCTTTGCAGCAGCATGACTAATTTCATTTGGGTTTCCACAGCTTAATTGATCCCTTGGTGGTTGAGTGTTTTACATGATCCTTTGCTAAGATGAGGTAAGGAAGAGTGGAGGTAATAATGTCTTTAAAGGATCAGAAGTGGGTTTTTTTCCCCTTGTTAACACTTCTCTACATTTACTGATTACAGGATTTCTGTAGTTTCAGATTCTATGAGTTCTGTTGTTTTCAAAATACAAATGCAGTAAAAATGTTAATAGCTTTCTCAGGGATATGGAGTTCTCCTGAAGAGTAGGAACAGATAATTTTTAACTCTTATGAGTTTCACAAATTCAAAATGTCATATAAAAATACCACTAAACTGGTTTACTGTGGCATTTTTTTATGTTAAGTGTATGTGAGGGATTGCAAACTATCTGTGTGCTTAAGAGCATATGGTTGAATGCCAGAAGATACACTATCATTGGCATCCTTTAAGACAATCTGCCAGATGTTTTCTAACAACCTGAAACTGGACACCTCAGGTTGACCAGAGAAATCAAAATGAACTTTCTCAATAACAACAACAACAACAGTAACAACTATATTTGGTATTTCCAAGGCACTTTTAAAGTGTTCAAAGTACTGCACAGAAATTCTCAGAAATCATTTATTTATTTCTATTTGTTCATTTAATTCCTTGGTACCCTGTCCTTCTCCCCAATGGGGACCCAAAACAGCTTACGGCATTCTCCTCTCCTCCATTTTATCCTCACAACAACCCTGTGAGGTAGATTAGGCCGAGAGAGTGTGACTGGCCCAAGGTCACCCAGTGAGCTTCCATGGCATGAGTGGGGATTTGAACCCAAGTTTCCTAGATACTAATCCAACACTCTTAACCATTATACCTGCTTTCTCCTGCAAATCAGGACTAAAGCAGTTTATAAACAAAAAACGAAACAAAAATTGTGGCACAACAATAGCACAGGAGAGTCCCTCTATCACCTACCATGTACATATATTCCAGCCGGATATTTCAGATCAGTAAAATTCTACTATGCATAGACTATCCAACTGCTCCTATGCAGTTTGGGCTTACCCAACTTCCTAAACCTATTGAGGACAGGCAAGGTGCACAGCACCAGGTTGCAGGTTGAGCGGCCACAGGGATACGGCTTCCCTGACAAACAGCAGTGCAGACAGCCCCAGGTAGTAGTATACCATGGTACCAGCCTTATAAAGTAGATCTTTATTATCCTCTTGTTAAAGATTAGTGATGAGGAGATTGACACTGAGGTTTAGTGACTGAAGATTGTGCATGATTTCACAGGTGAAGTGACATTTCTCAGAAACTCTTCACTGCTATATGTACAGTGTTATTCTATGCACAGTTACTCCATTCCAAGACCATTGATTTTATTGGTTGGAGGAACACTTCATTAGGACCGCATCGTTAGAACAGAATTAGTACTATGGACAGCCACATCCGACTCTCAGTTTGTGACCTTAGGCTAGTCACTGTGTTATGAAACTACGTATACCTGAGCTCCGTGGTAAGGGTAGGATAAAAATGCAATAAATGCTGTGCCAGGTCTAATCTCATGAAATACATATGAGCCTTGAGGCTGTGTATGCAGGCTGCCAATAAAAGATCAATAAATATGAGTGTATGATGGACCAAGTCCACTCCCTTTTTCTTATCAGCCAATTCCCTTTCTTCCCTGGCGATCTGGAGAGAAAGCCAATCAGGATCCTTAGAATACTTGGAAGAAGAAAAGAGGGAGGAAATTTCTTTAACTGATGTCAGAGAAGGTTTATAGGTTCTTTAGGCAGGCTGCTGTGTCTCCAGTCACTTCAAGTAGAAGTGGACCGTTCATCATGGTAGCCCATTGTGGCACACACTGGTTTGCAGTTCTCATATGTACCCTTTCATATTTACTTAGATTATGCACACATCCGATCAAGAAACTGTATCACTATCCCTCAATAAGTCACATTTGTATAAATTTGGTTCTGAATATCCCCAATTTACTTTCTCTTAACTGTAATATAAACCTTTTTCTTGTGTTAAATCTTCTTTTTTGGTATTCAGGTCAGACAAAACCAGGGTTGTACCAAGGTAGGATAGAGTACTCCAGATGCTCTATCTTGAATCACCTCAGGGTTGGCTCATGGTATATAGCACAAAGCACTATCAAGCCAGTAAATAAACATTTCTTTGGCTGCTTTCACAGCTATGTTTGGTGGTTTGACAGGGTAGTGAGGAGTGGGTAGTAATCCTTAATTAATGGCATTTGCCTCTATGTTTTATCGTCAATACATGGCTTTTTGCCTCCTGCTCACCGCCCTGAGCTCACGTTGGAAGGGTGGGGTATAAATTCAATAAATAAATAAATAATAAATTAATCCCAAAAGCAATACAATACTATCATTGTGAGGGCAGTTACACTGGACTGAGTGGGAGTTTTCTCACCAAAAATATTTTGGTATCCACTCCTGCCGCCCCAACCTATCACAAAGTAGTAAAGAGATAGATGGCATGTTATGCGCATTTTTAAAGTATATATCACCTCTTCATATAAAGATATTTGGGGAAGCTCACAATTTCAAAATATTAAAGCAACAATATAATAAAACTGTGTGTATGCTAAGTGCCATCAAATCTCTTGTGACTTCTAGCAACCCTATGAATGAGTGACACCCAGAACATCCCATGGATAACAGCCCTGCCCAGGTCTTGCAAACTGAGGGCCCTTGTGGCTTCCTTGACTGAGTCAATCCATCTCATGTTGGGTCTTCCTCTTTTCCTGCTACCTTCAGCTTTTCCTAGCAGTATGTTTTTTTGTCTAACTTTCACACCCATACATAGTAATAGGGAATACTATGGTATGAATTACCTTGATCTCCAGCAACACATCCTTACACTTAAGGATCTTTTCTAACTCCTTCATTGCTGCCCTTCCCATTCTCAATCTCCTTCTGATTTTGCAGTCTTCCTTTTGGTTGATGAGGGAGCCAAGGAACAGACAATCTTAAGCAATTTCATTTTCTTCACTGTCAGCCTTAAATTTTTGTAATTTCCTAGTAGACATTACTTTTGTCTTCTTGATATTCAGCTGTAATCCTGCTGTGGCACTTTCTGCTTTAAGTATCATCGGTAGATATTTCATCTTCATTATTTTCTGCCAGTAATATGGTGTCATCTGCATATCTCAAATGCTTAATGTCCTTTCCACTAATTTTCACCTCACATTCATCTAAATCTAATGCAGCTTTCCTCATGATATGTTCTGCATATAGATTCAAGAGATAGGGAGATAAAATACATGCTTGTTTGACAGCTTTTAAACATCAATAAAACAATTACATATTTTAATGTGTTTGCTTATTTAATAATGCATACCTTGCTTCCTCCATACATTCAAATTGGCTTATGTATGAACCGCAATAAAATACAATACCATAACTCAAATAATGAAAACGGTCAACAGCATCACATGCATATATAGATATAGATAGACAGGTACATAGATAGACATAGATATACAGACAGCATAATAATCAGCAGCACATGAGAGGACCTGAGGTGCTGTGCGGGTTCAGAGATGGGGGGGGAGAGAAAGAGTGGCAGTCCTTCAGATACGGATCAGTCCAGACAACCGGTATGTACTCGTATGGTAGTGATACTTGAATATTTCACTTCCAAATGAACAATTTTAGACTGACAGATTGAATTTGCAATTGGTGTGATCAGCAGTACTAATCTGTGACAAAATTCTCATGGGAGGTTCACAGCAGACCAAGGATTCCCTGCCTCTGTTAGATGCTCTTTAAATCGGAATTAATTCCTTTGAATACAGCTCATTAAGGTGGTCTTTAAGTATTGAGATAAAGGAAAGCATGTAAAGAATCAAAGAGAATAGCCTTTCAAAAAGTCTCTGCCACCTTGAAGCTATGCTACTAATGATTATTCACCATTCAAAGGTTACCAGGGCTTTTACTTTTGTAGAATACTGCCACGTTAAGGATTCACTTCTGATCACTCACTGTAGTCAGCACAGCACATCATAAAAAAATAGATTATGAAACAAGAAATGACAGTTTCATTATTGCCAGGGTTGGTATAAAATGTGTGCTTTACTGTATTTCAGGGGGAGGAGACCTTGAGAATTGAAGACATCCTTGCTGTAATTGAGAAGGAAGGAGACTCTGTTGCTGTAATTCTGTTCAGTGGTGTGCAGTACTACACAGGACAGCTGTTTGACATCCCCAGAATAACCAAAGCCGGCCAAGAGAAGGTACAAGAGCTTCAATATTTCATGGAACATTTTTTTAAATAATTGTTTTCCTTCCCCTCTTCACGTAAACGTGTGTTTTAACTGTCAGGTCTGTGAAAATGAACTGAGGGAAAGTGTCACCAGCATGATTCTGTTACAAATCAAAAGGGAGTTTGATTTCCATATAGATCTTCTTTGATAGCACTTTATAATGCTTGATGGTCTCTTTTTAGAAGGGTCTGTCAAGGCGTGATATATTGGGAGGGTAGTGAGTGGGAAGCAGCAAGCTTGTCAAAACAGACAACAGGAGAAATTGCACTCTTCTTCTGCCATTACTCCTGGCAGCCAAACTGGATCAGTACAACCATCGGGGGTGGGGGATGGGGGGCACAACCCTGCATGGGAAAAGGAACCAGAAAGGTTGGACCAAAGAGGGGGAAAGTAAAATATAACTATGTGCACAGCGTCAAAATGTGTTTGGTACTGGTTCTTGTATATGGAGAAATACGTACTTTTAAACCTGTATTTCTGTAAATGGAAATTTGTCTTTACGTTGGGATTAGGTATTTTTATGCTGAACCACAGGATTGGTGTTTTTAAATGATATTTTAGCACTTCTGAATGTATTATTAAATTATATACAGTATTCTGAACATCGGTCAAACTGGATCAACTATTATGCTAAATCTGCTATAAGAAAAGGGGCCCAGTCAAACTGAGGCCTCTGTTGTGCTGTAATTGTTGGAAACCTACTAGAGAATGAGACGGTGACCCACCTGGCAATACATCCTTTCTTTAACACAGTGGCTATTCTGTTATCCCAAGGCATAGCAACAGTATCCATGAGAAATTTTAAAATGTCCTTATATAACGTGAGGACTAGAATAGAAATCATGGCATTAGCTTGACGGAACAAGGGGATCCTCATTTTCTCTGCTTTAGCGTCTGTTACGTATCAAAATTAAATCCAGATTATGAAATCCAAACAATGATGACCTTATAAATTTAGCTTGTTATTTCTGTTTGCATTTGTTAAAACATCTTCATTATGTTGTATGCTGATCTGTAGTTCAACCTATGCCTTATATGTATGGACTGGCAGATTCCATTTCATTGCTGGCCCACTCCCTCTGCTCCAGTAATAATTGCTACTGCAGGTCGCCCTTGTCCTCTCCGCCCTCCCTACTTCCTGCAGGGGACCTGCAGTGAGTCCAGGTCCCAGCATCTGAGGAAGTGTGAGTGTACATGAAAGCTCATACCTTGAATAAAACTTTGTTGGTCTTAAAGGTGTCAGTGGACTCAGACTTTTTTTACATATCTCTGTATGTTTTGTGTGAATGCTAGAAAAGGAAGGAGTATCTGACAGAAGAGTTGTGAGCCAAAAAGACTACTGCATAGGGTACTGCCTGTATCCTTTAATCCAGTAAGTACGCAAATACGCAAATACGTAACCTTTATTGGCATAGCATAGCATAGATAGTACAAACGCTGGGGCAATAAGTAAAGATCTTGAGGCTTCGCTATCACTTTACATGTGAGGTCATCCAGTACCATCTGACCTGTTCGCTCCCTTCAGTTCCAAAAACAGGGTATAAAATGGTATCTAAATTGACTGCATTCTCACTTCTTAAGTGCTGTTGAATGTATCTTGCCAGACCTAACTAGTACTTTATCATGACCCTTTCAAGGAATACCCAAGTGATCACATAATCTAAGGATCCATGCTTGCCATTGCTCCTAAAATCACTCTTGTAGTTCTCTGGAGGGGATTTATAGTGCAGTGCCAGCCATCTCAGGTACAAAAGGCATTTCATCTACAAGAAAGGCAAACAAACTTCAAGAATTGTGCAGTCTGCACCCTCCCCCCACTTTTTTTCTGAACTACACAAATGCTGGCAGTTGTTTAGAACTGAGTATATGCTGTTTATCTGTCATAATACAGCATAGTTTCTCTCTCTGTCTAGTACTGTTCATACAGCTATTGCCTTAAGCAGAAATTAGATATGGCATAGTTCTGTTTCTCAATAATCCAACCCTATGCACATTCACTAAGAAGTAAATTCCACTTATTTCAATTGGCCTTACTCTAAATTAATTTTTTGCCTTGCTTGTTTGCTTGAATAATTTTCTCAATGATTGAGCTAGACTTCAAAACATCTAGGTGGTTCACATTGAGATCAAGTGGGAAGCTGAACCATAAATAAAGCGAGTAACGGTTCCTTGCTTGTCATATGTTCTTGAATTAGAAAAAAAGAAGAAATTGGATTTATATCTCACCCTTCACTACCCAAAGGAGTCTCAGAGCGGCTTACAATCCCTTTCCCTTTCCCCTCCCCTCAACAGACACCCTGTGAGGTAGGTGGGGCTGAGAGAGCTCTATCAAGAAGGAGCAGAGTAAATTATGTAAATAAATGCATATTTTCAATACTTTACTGAATGTAGTGGAAGGAGTTCATGAAGATCTTCTCTGCCTTCTCCTTTACCCATCCCCACCAACCAGTGAAAACTCTGTTATTGAGGGTTGGGAGCAGTATTCCCTCTAAGCTGAGTTAGTGTGAGCTAGTTCACAGTTTTTTAGCCTCCGACTCACACATTTTTGTCTTCGCTCAGGAAGGATAGCTCCATAGCAAACTCATTTATGCAGGAGCCAAATCGGTCACTCACAACTTCAATGCTAGTAAGCTCAGAAAGTAGAATTTTTGCTCACAAGGCTCCCCAGCTTAGAGGGAACACTGGGTGGGAGACCCACATTAACAAATTGCAGATGAAGGGATCTTGCACATGAGAACTGGGGGGAAATGCCTCACCCTAGCTCTTGCACAGGCACAGCAAACTCAGCTCCAAGCTTGCTGTACTTGCACAACAGCAAGGGAGGCAACTTTACCCAGTTCCTCCCTCTAACTGCAGCCCCCTCTCCCTCCATACCCAGGACAAGATTTTCCAGTAGAATGGATAAGGACTTGATTTGTAGTACTTGAAATCATGGCATGTAATATCGTTTGAAGACTCTGTGAACAGTAGGTTTTCAAGAGAAATTATCACGGTACTTCAGTGTGTTCGGATGAAGTTGTGAACGAAACAAAATCCAACTCTGGGGAGTTTCGTCAACCCAACCCACTTTTGTCTGTAATTTTGGTGCACTCATGAAAAAGAGTATGCAATGATGTGGAGATGTTAATAACTACTATAAAATAACATTGTTAAATGCAATAGAAAAATTGTACTTTATTTCATTCTAAAGCGCTGAGTGTCAGCCTGTCTTCTGATGTATTAGTTGTCTTGGGCTGTTACCATTGATATTGTTTTGTTTCCCTCTCCCTCCATGGCACATTGTACTTCATTCATGAAGGTTCCCTGTTACACAGCAAGAAGTTTTCAGGGAATGCAGTGGACAGCTGCAGAAAGGGGATGCTGCAAAAGACCTTGTTGTGGATATGCCTTCCACTTGTGCATCCTTAAGATTCATCTCAGTATATTCGGATGACAAAACTTTTTGGTTCAGAATCAAGGTTTTTGTCACAGTTTGTACACAGCCCTTTTATACCAGATAAAATATTATTTGTAGTGGAAATCTCATTATGCCAGTTCTGTACAGCACTGGGGTATGAAAGTACAGGATACAGCAGGCTTACAGTCTAAGACTGGATCTGGTCAATGCCAGGAGAGCAGACTAGGAACTCTATATGCAAATTTCACTTCTGTGTTGGAAAAAGATGGGATAAGAATATATTGAATCAATGAATACTAGCATTCTAGTGCTTGGGCTACTACATACTGTGTTAATCACAAAGGCCTACCATCTTTTGTCTATCCAGACCTTGAAAGAAATGCTGAATTTTGGAGTTTCCAGCTCATAGGTTCACTGCAAAAGGCATATCTGAGGCATTTGCATTCTTGAAAGACTAGTGAACTACAGCCCTCAAAATCCACCATTGCATCATGTCTTTTACAATGACTGAGGAATGGGTGGTGAGACTGTGACATCATCATTCCACACATATTTAAAAGAAAACATTCAGTACAGGGAAAGGATTCTGTATGAAGGAACTTTTATGTAACTTATTTACTTCATTTACACCCTGCCATTCACCTCAGTGAAGAACAAAAGCTGCTAACCTCGGTCTCCTCTCCTCTATTCTGTCCTCACAATAACCCTATGAGGTAGGTGTGATGGACCATAAATGGTTAATGCTGTAACTCGAACGGAAAACTTTGAGCAATAGGGGATTTAAATGGAATTCTTCAGTTGAGAGTGGCAGTTAAGAAGAACAATTAAGAACTAAGAGTTTACTGGGAAGGCAAGTGAAAAGAGTGAGAGGATGAAAGAGGATCCCCATTCAAGCCTGACAGAAATGGCTCCTAGAAAAGGGGAGTGATCCCCATTTGGTCTGAGGAAAATAGCTCCTAGAGAAGGGGGGTGATCTCTATTAAGTGGTTAAGAAGGGAAATTGGAACTTGTTTGAATGTTCCTGCCTTCACCCACTTTAGTGTCTATGATATCAAGAACCTTGTGCTTGTTTATGTAATCAGAAACTTCCAATAAATCTCTCTCCTCAAGTTTTAAAGACCTGTCTGAATAATAGAAACAGCTACTTGTTTGTGACAAGTTATCTGGTGTTTATTTTTATACAAAGTTACCTCATTCCTGTTGCCTGTTCACCTAATAAGTCCTATACCTGTTTACTACCTTACCCTTGTTGGAATATGCAAGGTCTATGAAGAAGATCTGAAGGATCACCTTATAGGGGGACAGCTGAAGTACTGGTAATGAGAACATCTAGATTAGGGACTGCCCACAATTTCAAATTATATCCTTGATGTCTCCTGTTTGGCTCTTCTGGAGATTTCTTGCTCCTGCGGAGCTTCCTTCTTATTGTTATTCTTCTCACAGCTGTTAGGCTAGACAGTTAAGGTTCTCTCTCTTCTATGTTCTATAACAGTTTGTTCTTTAATAAACCTACTTATTTTTCTCAAAATAGTGAATGCTCTACTTCCTTTGCATATTTAAACTCTGCCAATAACCATTTCCCCATAAAGTTAAATAAAACATTTTATTTTTGTGCTACCATCAGCCTCTTGTGTGCCAGTATCAAATCAGGTCATAAGAAGAATTTTAGTCTCTCCTCTCAGTTCCCTAGGTTGGGTCAGCTTTTACCAATATACACTCAAACAACTGGGTGGGACAGCCAGAGAAAAACAAAGAAGAAAAGGACAAAGGGGCTGCTCAGCCAAAAAAGAAGATAAAGGGAAACCATGTGAGGAAGGGCAAAATCATATTAGCTTAGGCTGAAAGTAGGTGACTGGCCTGAGCTCACCCAGCAAGCTTCAATGGCAGAGTGGAGATTTGAACCTGGGTCTCTGAGATCCTAATATGACATTCTATCTGCTAAACTACACCTTACAAAAAGGGACTAATATAGGGCCAATTTCCATTACAGTTTCATGGTGCAAACTGGTTTTGTGAAGGCACTGACATGTTCAGATCGCCCTGTTCCAGCCCACCTTATCTGAACAATTAATGGGGTTCTGCAAGACCAGTTCAACCCAGCTGAATCCATGGGAACTGCATTTATTTGGACTTCAATGCATTGAAAAGGATCAAATGAGTCAGCAGGTAGTTTATAAGGAGATAAGAGGCATTTCTCTATTTCATCAGGCATTAGCTCAGTGGTTGCCTTTCTCCCTGCTCAATGGCATGTGCTGCTGCAGTATTTTGCCTTCTGTCAGGAGGGCAGGTGAGTTCCTGGTGATGCTGACAGTATTCTTATTCAGCTCAGGAATTTAACCAGAGACAGACAGAGTACTGAGTACATCACTTCCATGAGGTAATTCATTTTCTGCAACTCAGCCATAGGGAATATACTAAAAAGACAGTGTCTACGGGCAGGTCTTGGGGATTTTTTTAACCTCAGGAATGGGGCAGAACAATTGCCTATTAAGTTTTCTTATCAAGAGACTCACAGCATTAGTAATAATATATTGGAATAATATATTCCAGTTAGCGAAGCTTTAAAAAATTAAGTGAAGGATGAAGAGAGTCACACCAGACACTGTACCGTGGTTTAATAAGTGAATAGTCCTGTAAATATTTTGTTTTCTATTCCTCTGGCGTGTTTTAAAATTTTTGTTTTGTAAACATTGATAGCTTTATGACAAAATGTGGAATACAAATCTCTATAAAAATATAAGTCCATCTATTAAGAAAGGCAATGCTTAAACATTCTAGACAATTTATGAATCACATCGATTATCTCATAAATACCCCGGTCCCAATAAATTTTAAAACCATTATCATTATCATCTTCAAAATAAAAAATAAATGATTTAATAATAAAGATAAGTTAATACAATACTAAAATTTAACATGAGTTCAGGAAAGATCTACAAATACTAGCCTAAAGAAAAATGCTTTTTACTGAGGTTTCCAGTTGTGGAAATTGGTGGAGCTCAGAAAGAACCCCCCCTTTGCAGGTTGGAAGTAGTGAGTTTAAAAAAAAACAAAAACAGCAAAATCTCTTTGAATTTCAGTTCAGGTCACAAATAAATTGTGAGTATTATAAGCTGTCCCTGCCCCTTCTCTTTTCCTTAAATTTACCTTCCAGCAGTACAAAGGAATGAGCTTAGGGTTGCCAACCTCCAGGTGGTGCTGGAGATCTCCTGGAATTACAACTGACTTCCAGGTGACAGAGATCAGTTCTCCTGGACAAACTGGCAGCTTTGGAAAGTGAACTCTATGGCATATGCCCCACTGAAGTCCCTCCCCTCCCTTCCTCAGACTCCACAGCCTAAATATCTAGGTTTTTCCTACCCTGGAGCTGGCAACCCTAGGTGATCTGCAATTTGGGCCTTCACTAGGCCCAGAACCTTCAACAGTAGGATACTGCTACTACAAAGATCCCTGGGAATTATACTTATTCAAGCCCAGATGCCCTGGAGCAACAATTTCCTGAAAACCCTGGGCTGGGAGCTTCCTGTTGATAAGGCATGTGGGATTGCCATCTCTGGGTTGGGAAACTCCTGGAAATTTGGGGAGAAGCCTGGAGAGGGGGGGGTTGGAGAAGGGAGGGATCTCAATGGAATTTGATGCCACGAAGCTAACCCTCCAAAGCACCCATTGGAACTGATCTGTGTATGGAGATCTTTTGTAATTCTGGCAGATCTCTAAGCCCTACCTGGAGCTAAAATACAGAAATCACCATAAGCCGTGATAAGGTTCATATAACATTTCAATAGTAAAATATTAAAGTCTCTCAAAGAACCATTCACAAAATCTTCATAGAAAAATTCCTTCAACATTCCAGCACTTCAGGAGACGAGCTCGTGGGTGTGGTGTGGCCATGGGCTCCTGAGATGCCCGATCCTCTTTTCATTCTTTTTGAAGCTCCCTGAACTTCCAGTCTGGGGGAGCTTCATCTGCTATCTTGGAGGCTTGTTTTCGGCCACACACACACATGGCAAGTGTGTGGGAGATGCTGTTTTTGCCTCAATGCAGGAGCAATCGATGGACAGGCTCGCCATGTTTTTGCACAGCCCTTTTAATTCAGTTTGGATTTGCAACATACACGGTAACACAGTAGAAGGCAACTTGGTGAGAACACGTATACTTCTAACTTTAAAATAGAAAAGACCTGTGGAAAAATTACCCCGATTATGTCTGCTCAAAACGGAGATGAAAAGTGGCCAGAAGAGGAATGGGAGCTGAGTGTCACTGTGTTTTTGCTTCTTCAGGGAATTTTTTGTTTTTTCTCTCTGACAAGGATTTATAATGGATAGAAGAAATTTGTTTGGTAACTTGGAGGACTATTAGAACTTGCATAAATAAGACTGAACTGTGTACTAAAAATGGCGTCTACAGAGCGAGAGGAGGAAGAAACTGACGAAAACATGGAGGTGGGAGAAGTGACTGTTGAGCAATTTCCGAGAATTTTGAGGGAAGAAATACAGAGGGGTTTTAAGGAAGCTTGTGCAAAAGTAATGGAAAAATCACATAACTCACAGTTGGAAATAGAGAACAAGGAAGAGACGAGACACGATACCCAGAGTGTTGAGGAGAATTTGGATGTTTACCAAGTGAAGGTGTGTGTTGAGACTCAGCCCCTGCCTATTAAAAGAGTGGAAAAAATACCAACAAGACTGTCTTATTCAAAGATGGACTTATCAAAAAGGAAGGTGCAAAGACTCTGCTTTAAGGAAGGAAAAAACTTGGAAAAAAAGAGAATAAAACGACGTGCATGGAAATTTAAAAGGGACAATAAAATACTGGTTAGAGCTGCTGAATGTTAAAGAAGGGAGGCTAGAATTAAATTTTCACACATTTAAAGAGAAAAGACATGTTGACATGCTGGTACAAAAAAGCAAAATGCAGATACATAGGGGGGGAAAATTAAGCTATATGAAGGGGGGATGAAAGGTGTGCTTTTTTCTTTCTGATACATGCTTGGCTGGAAAAATGTCTCTAAAACCTCTGTTAAGGGGATACTGAATATAGAGAATAAGTCTGTGATGAGTTAAAAAAAAGAATATATTTTTTCCCCTTTAGTGGTAAATGATTTAAGATAGACTAGGTAAGAAAGAAAATTTCTTTTCTTTTCTTTTCTTTTGTTCCTTATGGATATATGCCCATTGGGGAATAATTTGAAGTAATTAGTAGGATATCATATTACAGTGTCGAAAGTTATGAAAAATCTGTCTAAAAAGAACAAGGTCAAATCTTAAATTAAGGCTCTTAAAAATAATTTGAAGGAAATGTGTAATTAAAAATTTAAAAGGTGATGGTAATAGAAGGGGTGCTTAGTTGTGGTAACATATTGAAGTAGACAGTATAACTGTGGCTAACTGAGGTTTAAGATAGATTAGGTTGGGAAGAATATTTTTCTTTATATGTACAAATCTAATAGGAAATAAGTAGTAGGAAAGTTGTGAGAATCTTGCCTAATGAGAATAAAAACTAATCTCAATAAAATGTGCAATTTGAATTTAAAAGGTGGTGGTAACAGAAGGGGTGTTTAGTTGTGATCTCTTATAAACTTATTGCTAAACTGTAATAAACTGTAGTAAAAGTGACTTGAAAGGGTTTATTCCTGGTCCAAATCTAATTGGGAAAATTGAGTCTATAATCCTAACTATAATGGGCTAAAAATTAATTAAAATATATATATAAGTAAGAAATTTATAAACTCTGGGAGTAAATGGTAATGAAATGGGATGAATAGTTTGAGAAGTTGTTAAAACCTTGCTTTGAGAGAATAATGTTGATTCTGAATGGTGACTTGAAAATTAACCTGTAATATCAATTTGAATAATTTGTAAAACTAAGTTGAACAGAATGTGTAGTTAAATAAAATGGGAAGTTAAATCTTAGAAGGTGGCTCTGGCAGAAGTGCGTGTTCACTGGTGAAATGTTATAAATGTTGTTGTTTTTATTTGCCTGGCTATGCTACTGTATAAAAAATATTCCTAGTTTATGTTTGTAAATTCCTTTGTGTCTTTGGTCTATATGTTTGTGGTGCACATGTTTATTATCTTTGAAAATCTAATAAATATATTATAAATATAAAAAAACAGCATTCCGGCACTTCAAATCTGATTTCGAATGAGGACTGATCTTACGTCGGCTATAGCTTTGACTTTGTAAATGGCTTAGTTCTGTAATTGATGGTTGTTTATTGTTGCTTTACCTAAAAAAAAATTGTATTTGTATTTTCACTGTTTTGCTATTATCTAAATTACCTGCTTTGATTATATTTTGTGTGAAGCAGCATAGTTATTTTATTATGGCTTATGTTGATTTCTGTATTTTCCTTTTCCATGATACTCTTTTGGTTGCATCTACCTGGAGGTTGGCAACCCTAAAGGCACAGGCCATTATGATTTTATGGCTTAACAACAGATACATTGTGAATGTCAAGGCAAGAAAGCAGAAGAAAAACAGTTTTAGATTAACTGATAGTTTCAGTTAACTGTAAAGTTTTCCCTTAAGTATACAAAACTGTGCAGCAGCTTTCAAGCTATTAATTTCATACCTGTATAGTCCAGTTACACAACTGTTCATCCTATCTTCCTGTTTCCCATCCTGTTTCAGAAAACTCACTGATCTGATAGCCATGCCCCAAGGTTGGGGGGGGGCTCTTAAACTGGTGTGGCTTGAGCCAATAAGTCACACCAGCAGGCAGGAGGCAAAGTAGCAAGAGGAAAGATAGCTTTATTAATAAAGGGAACCCTCTCGACAGTGTCAAGCTGAAGAGCTCAAATGAGTAACATTGGTTTACAACTTTTATACCCTCTGATGATCCTTCCATTATGACATGTTATGACCTCCCTTATGACATCAACCAGGCATGTTCAGTTGAATTTTCTTTGAGATATGGACCATGTGTACTCATAATTTCTTTGTTCTCCTTGGCACATGCACACAAGAACCATGTTTATCAGAGACAAAAATGTTTCAAGCTTTGTTTCAAAATCATGTGCCCAAACACTGAGATATCAAGTAGTGAACAAGTTTTCAACACCTTGCCAAATGTGGCTTTTAGATAAAGATGTTGCCACTAGCTTCTACCACTATCTGGGTCTGGTCTTCAGAAATTCCAAGATTACATTCAGTTTAAACAAAGCATTATTACATGTCTTTGAGGCCTAGATACAAAATGTTGCTAGCTTGTGTCCATAGTTTTACTCAGGGCTATTTTGGGACTGAAATGCACTGGAATGGTGTTCTGGCTGCCTTCTGAGCCCAGGGGGTGGGCACATCCAGCATGCCCTGCCCCCTGCTCCCAGAAGCCCTCAGTCGGGCAACCAGGAGCAAGAGGCAGGGAGGTAAGTTGCAGAGCCCAACCCCCGCCTACCTCTTCTGGCCCGCACTGAGGCGCTGGGACCTGGGGAAGGCCCGATGAGCCCACCTGCTGGCCTTCCCGGACCCATGCCAAGGCGCTGGGGCCCGGGGAAGGCCCAAAGAGGGCCCCCCCACTGGCCTTCCTGGGCCCACACCAAGGCGCTGGGACCTGGTGAAGGCCCAAAGAACCCACCCGCTGGCCTTCCTGGACCCGCACCAAGGCACTGGGGCCCAGGGAAAGCCTGAAGAACCCACCCGCTAGCCTTCCCAGACCCATGCCAGAAGAGCTTGATCGGGGTGAGTGAGGGATCTGTGGAGGAGAGCCTCCCTCCCCCATCTCTTTGCCCTCTTTCTTTCCCTCCCTCCCTCCCTCCCTTCTTTCCCTCCCTCCCTCCTTCCTTCCTTCCTTCCTTCCTTCCTTCCTTCCTTCCTTCCTTCCTTCCTTCCTTCCTTCCTTCCTTCCTTCCTTCCTTTCTGCACAGATCTCTGCATCCCCCCCCCATAGCTAGCAATTGAAAAAAGTCCTGTGTCACCTTTAAGACCAAAATTTATTCAGCTGCAAGCTCTCCCTCCTCTGTGAGGGCAGATCTGCTTGTTCCCCCCACCATTCAAAATAGTCCAGTGTCACCTTTAAGAACAAGACAAGGGGTACGTCTTGTGAGCTTCAAAAGATAGTTCTCATGTGGGCTCCTTGCCATTCTGCTCATCTTCATAAGGATGTAGAGTGTGGTCTATGAGCTTTTTCCAAAAGCAAACTAAATACAATTGATTGGTGTGCTTATTCCAATCAATTTAAGCATACTGGAGCATTTAAAGGTGCTTTAGAACATATAGAAGCTTGCATAATTTTATTAAAAGCTTAATTTCAAAGTTTATAGAAGCATGAGGCTTCTTTTAAAAAGAACCATAATTTGTCTATATTCCCTTCTTCCTCTGCCCTTTGGGAGTTTCTCTTCACTGTATCTTTGGCTGATGTCTGAGACTTTTCCAAAGTTACATTGGAAATCAAAGACTTCTTGTATAAACCTGGATTGCAACATTAATTTCATCTGGTGTCTAACCTTGTTCATAAGCAATTGTTTCACAGCCCTCCTCCTTTCTAGGGCTGCTTTTTTAAAACTAAAATTTATTTTCTGCTTCTTTCATGGCACCCAACATTTTGCAGAACAATGGGGCTTTTGCAAAAACAGGTGCATTATCTGGTCAGAGATGTGTTTGCCAACTTCGGCTTTTAATGATTGGCTGGCTTTTAAACAATGTCTTCTATAACTAACATTTTAATTATATATCAATGTTCCTCTAAATAACTAAACAGAATAATTTCTCTTTAACTATAGGCACACAAATACTTAAAACTCTTATTAATAAATTTACTTCCTTAACTCATTAGAACACATGGGGGTTTTTCTCTTTCAAACAGTTCAAAACAGAAGCGGCTTTTCTTCTGTGAGACACACTGCTCATCAGCAACATTTTTAGCAGATAGAGAGAACTATAGTCTCCCAACACATTCCTTCTTGTCTGGCAGGGCCGGCTTTCTTAGCACATAGAGGGGGAAAAAAGTTTATTTTGTTTAAAATGAGGCTTGCATTTATTTCTTTAAAAATTCATTATTAACAAAATCATTATTAATAAATGATACGCCAGTGGGCTTGCCCCACTAAGGAAAAAGGGAAAACCACCTGCAAACACAAACTATTTGGGTCTATGTTTGTTATGAATTTCAAAGCCATTGACATTAGCCCTGGGGATATCAATGTCAGCCAAGCAAAATTAGCAATAATATATTCAGGCCTCTGGATTTGGCCTACAGATCTATCTGGTGTTGGAAGAAAATCCTGTTCTTATGCTTAGAAATACAAATATAAAATACATTTATGTGTATTTTTATATATTGTCGCATAAGAACAGAACTATTTTATTACAAGCTTCACCAAGGCACTTTCACATATCTCTCTTATATATAAAAGCCTTCTAGTGGTGGCACTCTTCAGAACATTTGAAATGCTCCCGAATTGGTTGGCACCCTGTTGTGTCAGTCATAGGGCGTCTGTCTCCACTGGCTGTGTTGCTGCCTCTGTGGCCATGGTCCCGCCCACAGAGGCAGCCCCTGGCATCTCGCCCTCACTTCTCTTCGAGCAGACGGATGGGTCAGATGCCCTAGCACCTGGGGGCTTCAGCCCAATCATGCCGCTGCTGTGGGTGTCCTCTCCTGAGTGCGCATAGCTAGCTGGACTGCTTACAATTCTTTTTTTTTGTAGTAAAACTCTCCTGTTAAGGAGAGAATTTTATTCTTTTTATAAGAAAAGGGAAGGGTAGACAGATGGAGAAAGAAAAAAGATGGAGTGAAGTTTTCTCTGTTAAAAAGGGTTAGTTTTAGTTAGTAATTAATACCGTTTTTCGGCATCCATCATGGTTAGAAGATCTTCTTTTTAACTTTGCAAAGTCCAAAAACTCTCTGTTAATACAGTTAGTAAAGTCCATTGGGGTTAGTAATTAAACAGCTCCTTACAAATGCAACACAAACAATCCTCAAGGTGTCTTCTTTTTAAATCTCTTCCAATTATGGATTAAGTCCTTTTTAACCTTGATGCCTTCCGTTCCTTCACCTCCTTCCCCTGGGCTGCTGTCTTCTTCACTGCTTATCGCAATTTTGAGTACTGCGTCTTCCCTCACGCCGGCGTGCCTCTTCAGAAGTCTTTGCCTTTCAAGGATGTCATCTTTCTTCTTTCTTTTCTCTTTTTCCTTATATTTCTGGCCTTCAAATTTCCAGGGCGCCATAACCACTTCACATAAAATTAGATCTCCGATATCTTGCTTGCTGTGCTCGACCTCCCCTTCTACTGGCAGAGTAATTTCTTTTATAAAAGCGGAATAGGCTTTGGGAGCCATATCCACCTCTTCCTTTAATTCTTTCGCTTCGCTGCCAGTTAGGGGTGCCAATACATTCGCCAAAGTAAATCCGAGATCCTCTTTCTCTTCTTCTTTTACGCCCTGAGAACTTAAAATCAACGCTTTCTGTTCAATTTCCGCCATCTTCCTTGATGTTTCCAATATCAATTTCTGTCGACTGATGAAGACACTTTCCACTTTAAGCAAAGTTTCATTGATTTTCTGCATTTGCTCCAGCAGAGGGCGCAGAATCTCATTTTCCTGTTGATTGACAGCAAGCTCTGGGGGGGCTACCCGGACCGGAAGTCCCTCCTCTCTTCTCTTCCGGTTTCTGCAGGACTTTCCCCGTTGTCAACATTTTGTATTATTGTTTACTTTTACAAAGTTCGTGCCGCATCCCCCAGGAAGCTAATAAGGTCGTATTCTTCTATACAACCCCGATGGTACTTTCACCAACAGTTCTTTCTCTCTTCCCCCCGCCGCACTCCCTTTGTAAATCTTGCTTCTCAAAAGGGGTGGGAACTCCTCCCTCCTCCCATACGCTTAAACGCTAGCGGGGGGGTTCAAATTCACGCTTCAAAATAGATCTTCAACTCACGATTCGATGCCACTTCTTCTTTTTATGTTAAATCGTATCGCTGTCTTCACTCCTGGAAGTCGGTGGCGCTGCTAAGTCCCATGACGGGCACAACACAGCGGGGCCGATTGGGGCGGGGAGAAAGCCTCAATTTCCCAGCTGTCTGCTGGCAAAGAGGCTACTCCCCAAAGCGCCCCCGGTTCGGAGCCTTTGCCTAAGGCTCACTAGGGTCTTTCGCATGAGCGAAGACCCCCCCTAACTGCGTGTGGGCTAGCCACCTCCGGGAGCGTCCCGAGAGGTGGCTGCCATTCGCAACGCCGAAACCGAAACCGGACTGCTTACGATTCGACAACAGATGGGCTGACCACTCCACACTGCCCCATCCTGCCACTGCTGCTGCCACCCTCACCCCAATGCACATAGCCACCCAGGTTACATGTGACCCAATGATGGACGGGCCAGCCACTCCAGCGGGGGGGGGCTTGGCCCAATCCTGCTGCCGCTGCTGTCCTCACCTGAGCCCAGCTACAGGTGACTGGCTGGGCTGTAACCAGACAACAGGCGTGCCGGCCACTCCAGCATGCAGGGGGGTGCCTCAAGCTGAGCCTGATCTTGCTGCCACCACTGACTGCCAGCGACTGGTTGGACTCTCACTGGATGGGGGCTGGCATGACGCCAGGCCTGAGGCTGCTGGAGGTCGCCTGGACTCTGCCGGGCATGTCCAGTTGGGAAGCTGCTCACAAGCTGCTCCCTCGCCCCCGGAGTCCAGGGGTTTGCACGGGGGGAGAGAGCAGGAGACCGGGGGTGCCTCAGTCATGCTGTGCTAGAGCCCATTGTCTTCCTCCACAATGGGCTTTGCTCCTAGTGTGAAATAATGCAGTTTCAATCCATACAGTAAAATCCCGTTGCAAAGTGCATTGAAAGTATATTATTTAGTGAATGTGAAAGCACAGATCAGGAGAGGCAAAATAATGGCTTGGAGTCAGTCAGATTTTCAACTAGATCTCACATTTCTCTTCTTTAATACAGGCCCTACAAGGCTTTGGTGCATGCAAGCCCATGATCTCTAGCATATCCAGTGGAAAACTGGTTGGATCCAAATCAATCTGAAACATACATTTTCAGGTTGTTTCCATAATGCAGTGAAGTTGTTCCACAAATGGTGTGTTTGTGTTAAGGGCCCTCAAGTAACTTCTGATTTATGGTGACCATATGAATTAATGATCTCCAAAATGGCCTATCGTTAACAGCCTTGCTCAGGTCTTGCAAAATGAGGGCTGTGGCATCCTTGATTGAGTCTTCCTCTTTTTCCTGCTGCTTTCAACTTCTCCTAGTATTATTGTCTTTTCCAGTGTTTCTTGTCTTCTCATAATATGATCAAAGTACAGTAGCCTCAGTTTAGTCATTTTAGGTTCTAGGGAGAGTTCAGGCTTGATTTGATCTAGAACCCACCTATTTGTCTTTTTGATGGTCCATGGAATCTACAAAACTCTCCTCCAACACCACATTTCAAGGGAATCAACTTTCTTCTTGTCAGCTTTCTTTGTTGTCCAACTTTCACACACATACATAGAAATAACAATACTAAGTCACAAATTATCTTGATCTTGGTCTCTGGTGATACACTTAGGGATCTTTCCCAACTCCTTCATGGCTGTCCTTCCCAGTCTTGATCTCCTGACTTCTTGGCTGCAGTCCCCCTTTTAGCTGATGATGGAGCCAAGTAACAGAAAATATTGAACAATTTCAATTTCTTCATCACCCTTAAAGTTGTTTAATTCCCAGTAGTCATTAATTTTGTCTTCTTAGTGTTCAGCTGTTTTCCTGCTGTGTTCAGCTTAGTATTCCTGCTGTGGCACTTTCTGCTTTAACCTTCATCAGGAGACATTTCAGGTCTTCACTATTTTTGGCCGCTAATGTGGTGCCATCTGTATATCTCAAATTGTTAATGCTCCTTCCACCAATTTTCACTCCACCTTCATCCAAGTCAAATCCAGTTTTCCTTACACTATGTTCTGCATAAGGTATAACAAACCTTGAAATTTCGCCCAAATAAAATAGCTATCTCTACATTATGTGCCTGCACTTGACTTTTTTTGAAAGCACTTTTAGAACCACTGGTAATATTTATGAATAAGTATAGGGCCCTGGGCGCGTGTGGCAGGGCATGGAATGTGCAGCATGGAGGCACAGAGAAGACTTGGCAGTGGATGTAGCTCCATCCAGGGTTAATGAATACTCCACACTCTGAGGCATCTTGTTAACAACTTGCTCAGAAATCTGCTAGGTTTCTTTATTTGATATGGTTAAAGTGTTGTGGATGGGTTTTTGACATTGGGTAACTCACTCACAACCCTCAAACAGAAGGAGGGGGAAAACACTTAGATGAGTCATTATATAATTTAACATTTAAAACACTCCTGATGTCATCAGAAGAAAGTACATGGAAATATTGCATTATACAGAAGTATTTTAGGGATGAAAGCTACATTTGGAAAGAAGTCTAGACCATGGTGTCTCCATTAGAGCTTATCAGCTGATTTGTGTCTTGATATCTAAATCACACTTTTATCATTGGCACATGATAGAAATACTGAAAAGGACAGTAAGTTTTTACTGCATCCTTTCTTTATTAGTATTCATGAACTGAAGCAAGGTAATGGTGTTATAATGTATGAAATCTCTTTGTCAACTGAGCTTTTCATAAGTGCCTGGTAGAATTGCAGGGCTGTCCTAAGAAGAATTATATCCTAAATTCATTGAAGCAAATGGGCTTAGAAGGGGGTAACTCTGTTTAGGATTGCACTGTTAAATATCTGTTACAGACAGCAAAATGCTTGGCTATTATGGTGTTTTGGTGGTTTGAGAAGACCAACTGAATTGCAAAACCTAAATATGCATTAATATATTCACAGCTATGCAACATTTCTTTCTCTTTGTAATTTGTTAACACATCCCCAGTTTCAGATTTTTCATTCAGAGGAGAGATGGGACAGCTTCTGCCTTGGGGGAAGGGAGAACATATGGCCTTGCTGGATCAAATCAGTGATCTATTTAGTCTATCATCCTGTCTCACACAATGGCCAACCAATTGCCCTTGAAGGCCGACAACAGGGCATAGAGGCCAAGAGCTTCTCCCAGTGGTTCCTCCTAGTACTGGTATTCAGAAGTTTGATGCCACTAAACATGGAGGTCTCTTGTAGTCACCCGTGCTAGTAGCCTCAGATGAAGCCACTGTTTGGTCACTTCCCGGTTTTAAAAATAAAACTGTGGCTGTTTGGTGGGGTGCTGCCAGCTGTCTTATGGGCCACTTAGTGATTTAGTAATTAGCGAGCACCCTGAGGCATCTTACCATAGGGAGATCTAACCAAACCAGGAATTTTTTATTAAGGAAAGAATGAGTAGGCACATGGATGAACAAAAACTATTGAGGCAGACTCAACATGGGTTCTGTAAGGGAAGATCTTGTCTCACTAACCTGTTAGTGTTTTTTGAGGGAGTGAACAAACATGTGGATAAGGGGGACCCAATAGATATTATTTACCTTGACTTCCGGAAAGCTTATGATACAGTTCCTCATCAAAGGCTCCTAAGTAAGCTCAATAGTCATGTGATAAAAGGACAAGTCCTCTTGTGGATCAAAAACTGGCTTATGAATAGGAAACCGAGAGTGAGTATAAATGGGAAACTTTCTCAGTGGAGGGTGGTAAGCAGTGGGGTACCACAGGGATCAGTACTTGGTCCAATGCTTTTTAACTTGTTTATTAATGATTTGGAATTGGGAGTAAGCAGTGAAGTGGCTAAATTTGCAGATGACACGAAGTTGTTCAGGGTGGTGAAAACCAGGGAGGATTGTGAGGCACTCCAAAGGGATCTGTCGAGGATGGGTGAGTGGGCATCAATGTGGCAAATCGGGTTCAATGTGGTCAAGTGCAAAGTTATGCACATTGGAGCCAAAAATCCTAAATAAAAATACATGTTGATGGGGTCTGAACTGGCAGAGATGGACCAAGAGAAAGATCTTGGAGTTGTAGTGGATAACTCAATGAAAATGTCTAGACAGTGTGTAGCTGCAACAAAGAAGGTCAACGCTATGCTGGGGATTATTAGGAAGGGAATTGAAAACAAATCAGCCAGTATCATAATGCCCCTGTATAAATCATTGGTGCGACCTCATTTGGAATACTGTGTACAGTTCTGGTCACCATATCTCAAAAAGGATATTATAGCATTGGAAAAAGTGCAGAGAAGGGCAACTAGAATGATAAAAGGGTTGGAACACTTTCCCTATGAAGAAAGGTTAAAATGCTTGGGGCTCTTCAGCTTGGAGAAATGACGGCTGAGGTGTGACATGATCGAGGTTTATAAGATTATGAATGGGATTGAGCAGGTTGAGAAAGAAGTACTTTTCTCCCTTTCTCACAATACAAGAACTCGTGGGCACTCCATGAAATTGCTGAGCAGTCGGGTTAGAACAGATAAAAGGAAATACTTCTTCACCCAAAGAGTGATTAATATATGGAATTCACTGCCACAGGAGGTGGTGGCAACCACAAGCATGGACAGTTTCAAGAGGGAATTAGATAAACATATGGAGCAGAAGTCCATCAGTGGCTATTAGCCACAGGGTATAGATGGGAAAACTCAGTCTGGGGCAGGTGATGCACTCTATTCTTGGTGCTGGAGGGGCAGCAGTGGGAGGGCTTCTAGTGTCCTGGCCCCACTGCTGGACCTCCTGATTGCATGTGGTATTTTTGGCCGCTGTGTGACAGAGTGTTGGACTAGATGGGCCATTGGCCTGATTCAACATTGGCTTCTCTTATGTTCTTATGTTTTGGGTTGTGTGGTCCAGGTGTTTGGGGAGGGAACTCTTTTGGTACTAGTCATCAGTGCCTGAACCCTCATGCTATCCTGGGTTGGGCAAATGCCTTTAATAGGCAGCACATTTTGTGACAGTGTTGGTGTGCAGGCAAGGAAAAGTTAAGAGCAGTTGGATTACTCATGGAGCCAGGGTGGGACTGCTATATATTCGGTGTACCAGTAGTAGGGTAGCCTCTTAAGGTGTACCAGTAGTAGGGTAGCCTCTTAATGTGCTCGCACTACTTGAGAGTGCTTGAGTTACCAGCTACAGTTCAGCTTTTAAAAAGGAACCTTAGTTTAACCCAAGGATGGTGTCTGTGTTTGCCATTTGGAGGGGGGCAAAGTGATATTCTTGCATTAGGAGCTGATAGACTTGGAGCCATTTAAACCAAAAAGATGAACAGTCGGTCCCATCACTCAGCTATTAGGTTTAAATGGCTCCAGGCCATCTAAACCCTCTGGTTCTGCTCCCTGCAGAGTGTTGATTTGTTAAATAAATTTGTCATATTGAGAACTTCAGAAATAGTAGTGTGACATTGTAACCTTGATTTATAGTTCATGATTATTGCATTCTGAGAGTTTGGGAACTTTATGTGTTACATTGTAGCTCTGTAACTTTTGACTTTGTATTAAATACTTTTGGAGTTGGTCACAAGAAAACTTTGATAACTCATTTCGTAATTCAAAATATTCATTTAAAGACATCCTGACCTGGATAGCCCAAACAAGCCCGATCTTGTCAGCTCTTGAAAGCTAAGCAGGGTTTGACTGTGGTTAGTAATTGGATGGAAGACTTCCTTGGAATACCAAATTGGGAGAACAGAGGCAGGCTTTATTCAGCTACCCCTCTGAATATCCTCCAGGTCCCTGTAAGGGTCAGTCACATTCAGCTCTGGTGACTGACCCTTATGGGGACCCAGAGGATATTCAAAGAGGTGGCTGAATAAAGCCTGCCTCTGTCCTCCCAACTTGTTTCGTTATTTTCTTATTTTCTTTCCAATTTTGGGGTCAATTTCTTAAGTTTCTTTCTTATGCTGAAACTTTCTGACACAGTAAAGTTTGCTTGCAGACAGTTTCACTATTAAATATTAAATAAATTAGGCTTGAAAAACCATCTCAAGCTATTTCCCCTTCTAGACCTTTAGTATGTACATATATCAGAATGGTAACACAATGTGGTCAGATGTCATTAGGTGGATGTTTCTCATGAGTTCTCTAGAAGCCTAGATTTTAAGACCTCAGTAATCCTTTTATTTTCACTACTTGACTGGAAAAACAGAAGGGCTGCCAATCATCAGGGAAGTTGCTAGGCTACTTGATAGGAGATATATTGATACTATCAACCATGGTAAGCTTCTGCTGCGGAGGAACTACCACTGAGCTCCTTGGCCTTTGGCCAGTGAGTCCTATAAGGTTATATCTTGTCCCCTGTGCTCTTTACCATCTACTTGAAACTGCTGGGTGAGATTATCCAGAGACTTGGGCTGAGTTGTCACCAATATGCAGATGACATTCAGCTCTATCTCATGCTTCCACTGATCCAAAGAAAGCTGTAAAAACCTTGAACTGGTTCCTGGAGGCTGTTTTGGAGTGGATATGTGCTATTAAACTGAAGCTTAATCACCAAGACAGAAATGCTACTGGTGAGCAGAAGGTCTAACCTGAGATTTAAGGTGTCACCCATTCTGGATGTATTTATACTCCCCGTGAAAAACAGATCCATAGTCTGGGGGGTGGGGTGTTATCACCAGTGGCCTGCCTTGTTGTTGGAAAATTAGCTATGAGGCAGAGGAGGCCAGGGGGTACCAGGGGTTGCACACCTGTTTATAACAGGATCTGGTACAGTAGGAAGACTTCAGATTTGAAGAGTAAATTAAATAGTTTTATTTGAAGAATTTTCCTAATTGCAAGCACACTATGTATTCAAGAAAGAGCAAGCAATTCAGAACTAAGAAAGCAGAGGTGATGATAGTGAATAGAAGGGTCAGTTACAGGGGCTATATTACCTGTCCAGACATGCAGAGATCCTTGAAGAGAATAGTGCCAATGGCCAGCATTATGTGCTATGGAAAGGAGTCCCAGAGGAGAGACTTTGGGGGTATACTCGAAAAGTGGGCACCCTCAGAGTTGCACAGCTTGATGGCCTTGTGCTTGGATGGATATAGACATTGGAACACAATGAGGACCAATGGGAGACCTTGGGGGGCTTGTCTCAGGTGAAGACAAAAAATTACCTGGACTAATGAGGGGTCCCATGGGGTGTAACACCAGGAGAAGCAAGACCTAGGTGTGACCAATGGGGTCCCAGAGGGGCAGAGCCTTGGTTCACAACAGCATTGATGAGATTAGCTAGGTGCTGGATGGCTCTACTGGAACTGCTTGAATGGATTTAGAAATGCAGATACTGTATCTGGTGGAACTCGGCATTGTTTCATATACATAGCTTGCTGGATGGAGGGGGAGATTGGAGATTGTCTTGGAGGGCTGCCCTGTGCAAATTGAAATTGAAACCCTTTTGCAGAGCTGTGGCTAGCTCTGTGTTTCAGGCCAAGAGTGCCTTCCTTGGCCTGACTTTGTGGGTCTCTGGTTCAGGTCAGAAGTGGGGTGCCCCACTATTTAGGGCTAACCATGAGTAAGGCAGTGCCTCTGGGCTACAGGGGGTACTCTTGGACCCAAAGCTACTGCTAGATCAGTAGGCGGCAGCTGTGACCTGCTTCAACTGTTTAGCCAGGTGAGCTCTTTCCTGGACAAAAAAACAAACAAACCACAGACATGCAGACACCCAAATGTGTCTTCTGTCAAGGCTGAACACAGCCCATAAGTTTACTAAGTGCTTGAGCCAGTCTTTGCATTCAAATGGACAGAAAAGGGAGTTCACCTGAGCAGACCTGACTTAGCCGCCCGATTTCAGACATGGAAGTTAGGGTAATGATTCCTTCTCATAATGTCTTACTTCTCCCCTTCCTTTCTCTGATCACTAGGAGAAGTTTCCCAGTAAAGAGTAAGCTGTCTGCATAAGATGAACAACATGTATTCAGGAGTGAAGGTTTGGCATGTCCTCATAGGCCTCACCCCCGTATGCACAGGCTGCCTTAGTCTTCTCCCAGGGGATGGGCCTCCCAAGGGAGCAGCCCAGCTCCTGGGGCCTTATGACAGGTTGGGTATTAAAGAGCCCAAGAGGCATGTTTTGGGCTCGGTGATCACTTGACTGGTGCTTATTGGCTCCAGTCCACCCCACCTGGCTCTGCCTTGAGCATAGCTGTTGTGGGGCTGTTATAAAGCCTGCTGTCTGACTGAGGTCCCTGGAAGTCTTGGAGGCTGTGGTTATTGTGATTAATCTGGAGCAGCTGCCAGTCAGCAAGACTGTCTCTGCCACCGCTCAACAGCTAAGTCAGAATCTCAGTGGGTTGCATCCAAAAGCTGTTTTCTATGGGTGAAAGGGGGAGGAGAGAGTCCCCTTTGACTACCAATAAGGCTACACTGGGGATCATGTGAAACATAACCTGTAATGAAGGAAATTGGGCAAAACTGAACAGAAAAATTGCCTGGATCTGACTCAATGGATTTATTTTACTTCTGACTACCACAGAGAACCCAAAATCATGTTTCCTTCAGAAGCTGCTGTGCTCTATCTGTTGAAAACACTTTTCAGTTAATTCCGATCTCTTCATCCCCCCCAGTAGACTATATTAACTCTTATTACTTTCCCCCCCTCCTGACTTACAGAAGAGTCCTAGCCTGATATGTATGAGAGAGGCTGTCAGCACTTTTTCTCACCTGCCTCTTCCCAAATGACAATGTCAACCCTGAGCTGGTTTTTTGGCAGTTGTTACTAGCTATCAAGACACATTTCCATTGCTTTCATTTAATGCCAAGGTTAAAGGACATGAAGATTCTGCCTGGCTCCCTAAAATAGGGTTGTGCATAGAAGGGTTATTAGTGTTTGACTCATTTTAGTTTGGTAAAAGTTGTGTTAACAATTCTTTAACATTGCATTCAGGGCACTTGATCAGTTATGTAGTTTCCATTGTTTCTCATCTGTAGCTCTTCCCCATATCCCAACTGGGCAAAAATTTTAGGGATCCCCCATTTTATTCTGGAGGGGGAGCCTCCCTGTTCTTTAGGCAATGAATGATACAACACATTTCCAGTTCTACCCCCCACCCCCCATCTGATTGGGATACAGTTCTCAGGGATTGGTGCTCCCTACCACTGTTCCCTCTAAGCTGAGTTAGTGTGAGCCAGATCACAGTTTTTTAGCCTCTGGCTCACATGTTTTTGTCTTCACTCAGGAAGGCTCCAGAGCAAACTGATTTATGCAACAGTCAAGTTTCTTGCTCACAGATTTAATGCCAATAGCTCACAAAGTAGAATTTTTGCTCACAAGACTCCACAGCTTAGAGGGAGCCTTGCTCCCTACCAAGCTACAGGCTGAAGGAGAAAGCATCCCTGGATTCACTTCAGCATTTTCCTTGCATCTCCTGCCTAATAGTCACTGGCTGCCTCCACATGTCAGAGATTCTCCATGTAGCTCTTGGTGCTGCAGCAAATGCAGGGACATTTGCTGTCAAAACAAAGCATCCTCACAACAGTTTCCTTCACATTTCCCTAGCCTCAGCTTCTGTGGCTGAGTTATATATTATAAGAAATGGTGCAAGAGACGGTCTCCCAGTCATGCACAGCTTTTGTAACATGCAAAAGAGCCATTTGATTTATTCTTTTATTTAATTCATTTGTTCTCCAATGGAGACTCAAAGTGGCTTACAGTGGTACTCCTCTCTTCCATTTTATCCTCACAACAACCATATAAGGTAGGTTAGCTGAAAGTTTGTGACTGGCCTAGCAAGCGTCCATGGCACAAGTGGAGATTCAAACCCAGGTCTTACAGATTCTAGTCCAACACTCTTTTTTTTTTTTTGGCCCCCCAAAGGGGATTGTTTATTTATTTGCATTTTATATAGACTACAAACTAAAAGAAAAAAGGAGGGGGAACTAACACTAAGGGAGAAAGAAAAGCAAACCCACACTAAATTAAAAACCCAAGAGTAGGAGATCTTCCACCCCGTTAGCATCTATGTTACACTACACAGTTAGAATACATGAATACCGCGAGTTCCTGTCTAACTTTCCCTATTTCAGAATTAGCTAATTAGTTGTTATGAGAGTATTCCAGAGCATCTCTCAAGCTTGCTTCATAAAGGCCAATTTCAGAGTCCTTCTGCCTTTACTTAAGTTTCCTGTCCCTAAGTGCATATGTTGGTCTTCGGGCATCAGCACCTTCTTCTGCCGCCAGGTCCTTGTCCATCTCAGAGGGAGCAGAGCCACTCGAACCAGTTTCGCCATCTTCTTTAGACCCCAGGTGACGTTTGAGAAATTCCTTGGCTTTAAACATGGAGTCAATCTTCTCTCTCTTATCATTCATCTTAAAGACCACTCTTTCTGGGACCACCCATTTATATCCAATTTGGTTGGTTTGGAAAAAGAGTATCAAGTCCTTGTAACTTTTCCGCTTCTGACGAATCTTGAATGGTATGTCCTTTAAAACCTTAATACTATAATTCCCCATTTTCAATGGAGCTGCCAAGGTTGCTCATAGAATTGCATCCCTAGTTTGTCTTCTTGAAAATCTGATTGATATTTCACCAGGTAGGCTATTCTTTTTGGTGTGATTTGAATACACCCTATACGCTGTTTCAATGTCGTGCATAATTTCTTCCACTTTTAAGCCTACAACTGGTGCGAGAAGATCACTAAGGAGCTTCTTTAAATCTTCCTTCGAAGACTCTGGCACCCCTTGAAATCTGAGGATCATATTAGCTTTCTCCATTTGCAAGGACAAAAGCCTATGTTCTTGATGATTTTGTTTATTCACCACTTGATCCACTCTTTTCTTCAACTTTCTGTGTTTGGAGTGCATCTCCTTCACTTCTGCAATCGTCTGCTCCATTTGTTTAACCATTTCCGCCACTTGGAGCTGCTGCGCTGCCATCGTCTGGTTTAAGACGGCTAAGTGCTGGTTAATACCAGCGAGTTGATCCATGACTAGCTTGAGCATATCCGCTAGTAGTCTTGTGACGTCTGGCCCCTCCTCTTCTGGCCTAGGACTCTGGCCGCCTGGAGGTTTCGGTTTCTCCACCCTCTTCCCGACGCCCGACATCTTGGATTATTGTTTACAGAAACCAACCGCTCCTTCACCACCTCTGAAATTCACTTATGCGTAAAATCTGCTCTGGTAAGTCTCTCAAAACCAAACAGCTTTTCTATTTTCCCTGTGCCCACCCTTTTTCTTCTATTTGCCACTCATGTGGGGGGAGAGCTCCCTCCAAACCGATAAAACAAAGGGGCAAGGAATTTGCTGTTTCTTCATAAAATCATTTGCATTGAATTCACGTTCATCCTCGGCTGCCTTCAGCCTCACCTCAGTTGTCACATCTCGCTCGATCTCCTTCGCTTGCCCCGGTCAGCCTAGCTAGAGCCATTCGGCCACCAGCGGTAGGACCGTTAGGGCGAAGGAGCGCCTCAATTCCATGGCATTCCGCCACTGAAGAGGCAACTCCTTAAAAGCCCTCTGGCTAGGAACCCTTACCTAGGGTTCCATGGAGGGGCCACTTCTGTAGCCCCCCTCCAGACCACTGATGTGCTAGCCACTCTCCTGAGCCTCGGGAGCAGTGGCCGCCATTGCCATGTTGTCGACCGGAAGTCTAGTCCAACACTCTTAACCACCATGAGTGCACGCAGTCAACAACCTTATCTGCCAAGGATAGACTGGCTGTTTAATTTACAATGAAAGCTCTTGGTGGGTCACTGGCAAGCCGGGAGCAAGCAGAGCCAAGGCCAGTAGCTCTGCTGCCACTGCTGGGGCCACACAGATTTGGTCAGAGGTACCAGCAATGGTTGTGGAAAGTGGATAGCAGGGGCCTCTCCACACTTCTTGAACTGGTGCTCTATGGAAGAGGAATGGGCCTGTGCTATGGCAAAATGGTCAGGAACCATTTCGAATGTGGAGAAATCCCAAATGTCAACATTCTCCCCCAATTCTGATTCTTCCCTCACCCCAGATTTGTAGATTGTGATCTGAGAGGCTGTATGTCCCCTCTTTCAAATCATTGCTCGGACAATTCAGGAATATTTTATTTATTTATTATTTTATTATTCAAATTTATATCCTGCCCTCCCCAACGGGCTCAGGGCGGCTAACAATAAGGGCACAGAGCCATGATAAAACAGTTAGAAACAAGATAAAACAATACAAAATTACAATAAAGTGCTGGTGCTCTAAAAGTTCAAAGTTCCAAGATGGGTTCTGGAAGATGGACCCAGAACAATGAAGGAGGTTCCAGGACAACACTGCCTTCCGATCTTCAGCCCAGGGCCATAATGCACCCCGATGGCATCCCCGCTCTTTGCGGTAGCGGTGCAGTGGTGGTACAGTGGTGGCAGTGGCTCCTACTCGAAAGCCTGGTGAAAGAGCTCTGTCTTGCAGGCCCTGCGGAACTGCCCAAGGTCCCACAGGGCCCAGATCTCCTCTGGGAGCTCAATCCACCAGGTAGGAGCTGCCACTGAGAAGGCCCTGGCCCTAGTCACAGTGAGTTTGACGTCCCTGGGGTCTGGGGTAACAAAAAGATGTTGGGCCCCCAACCATAC
Source organism: Gekko gecko (assembly GCA_029375565.1). Classification (NCBI taxonomy): domain Eukaryota; kingdom Metazoa; phylum Chordata; class Lepidosauria; order Squamata; family Gekkonidae; genus Gekko; species Gekko gecko. The sequence goes on along the minus strand of JAPDNY010000003.1, from coordinate 54,404,032 downwards.
TGCCCTTGGGGGAACATATGGGGAAAGGTGGTCCCTCAGGTATGCTGGACCCTGGCCATAGAGGGCTTTAAAGGTGAGAACCAGCACTTTGAAGTGAATCCAGTACGCTATTGGCAGCCAGTGCAGCACCTTCAGCACAGGCTGGATATGGCCTCCCCTAGAGAGGCCCAGCAGCAGCCTGGCTGCTACATTCTGCACTAGCTGCAGCTTCCGGACATGTGCCAAAGGCATTCCCAAGTAGAGAGTGTTACAGTAGTCCAGCTTCGAGGTGACCATCACATGGATCACTGTGGCCAGGTCATTGCGGTCAAGGAAGGGAACCAACTGCCAAGCCAGCCGAAGATGATAAAAGGCTGACTTGGCAGTGGCTGCTACCTGGGCCTCCATTGTTAAAGAGGGGTCCAGGAGCACACCCAAATGCCTAACCCTCAGTGCTGGCATCAGAGGCACCCCATCAAAGGTTGGGAGAGGGAGTCCCAACCCCGAACTGAACCGACCTAGACCCAGGACCTCCGTCTTCACCAGGTTTAGTTTCAGCCGACTCAGTCTGAGCCATCCAGCCACAGCTTGCAATGCCCGATGAAGTTCGTCTGGGTCAGAGTCCGACTGGCCGCCCAGCATCAGATAGAGCTGGGTGTCATCCGCATATAGATGACACCCAAGCCCATACCTCCAGGCAATCTGGGCAAGGGGCTCATATAGATGTTGAACAACAGCGGGGACAGCACTGCCCCCTGAGGCACCCCACAGTCGAGAGGGTGCCTCCGGGACCGCTGATCCCCAATCGCCACCCTTTGTCCCCGACCTTGAAGAAAAGAGGCAAACCATTGAAAGGCAAGCCCCTGAAACCCCACATCGGTGAGGCGGTGGGTCAGGAACTGGTGGTCAACTGTATCAAATGTGGCCAACAGATTGAGCAACAACAGTGCTGCCACACCGCCTTGATCCAGATGCCTTCGGAGGTCGTCAGTCAGGGCAACCAACACCATCTCCATCCCATGACCCGGGCGGAAGTCGGACTGGAAGGGATCTAGGACTAGGATTTATTCCAATAGGTATATCCCACCTTGTTTCTTGGCTCAAGGCAGCAATTAAAACTTGACAGACTAAAACCAACAAATACCTTCTTCCTAGAGTTGCCAAACTATAACTGGGAACTGAAGTTCTCCTGGAATTGTATCTCCAAACTAGAGATCAGTTCCTTGGAGAAAATAGCAGCCCTGGAGGGTGGGCTCTATAGCATCATGTCCATGCTGAGCTTCCCAGACTCCTTCTTCTTTACACACTGCTCCCCAGTTTCCAGGAATTTCCCATCCTGGAGCTGGCAACTCTACTTTCCTCCCCTAAAAGATGCTGGCTGTTTATACTCTGTCAAAAGTCCTGGCAAACGTGAACTTTGCAGCACCTCCTGAAGATCCAACAAGGGGACTTCTCCATTAATTTCTCTAGGCAGTCCATTCCACAGTGTGGGAACCACAATGGAAATGGTGTGAGTTCAGGTTGATGGCATGTGTGCCACCTGAGTGGGGGAACAGCCAGCAGGTGACAGCCTGAGGATTGAAGCTGGTGCATGGGAATATATGGGAGGAGACAGTCCCACAGATATGCGGGCCCTGGAATGTAAGTACCCTTTTATCCTATCATACAGGGTAAGGCTGGACTGTATACGGTAACAGCAATTTTGCTAAAGCTAAGCAGGTCTGAGTCTGATCTGTGCTTGGCTGAGTGACTTTCTGGGAGCCTTATGGTACCTTGAGTTCCATTACAGAACAAAGGCAGAATCTGAATGCAGTGAGTCAGTAAATATAGTTCAGGGGTGGGCTGAGTTGAGTCTTAGATGGGAATCTTTAATGGTTGTATAATGTTTCCTACCAGTGTGTGGTGCTGTTATATATCTGAGAGTTTGGGTTCTAGTTGTCCTGAATTCTGAAGGGATTTGACTCTAACTATTGTAACTGTTTTGAGATCTGTGCTGGAGGCTGCACTGGAGACATCTTGGAAACCTTTAATTAAAGTTGGTTCCTTAGACAAGTGTTACAATGCCCTTTTTTTGTAATTCAAATCCTGCAGTCTTCTACCTTGCTTTGAATGAACAAAGCAAGACTAGGTAGTTTGGATGCAAGCATAGTTCAGGCATAATTAACCTGTGTTAAGTCATTTGGTCCCAGTTATCAGGAAGAATGGGACACATATTTTAAACACCATGAAAGGAAGATGACCCTGAATGTATGGTGACCCCCTTAAAAATGTTATACATTAAAAAATAATGGACATAACCGTAACTTGTATGCAAATGTGGGCTTGCCGCAGCATACCTGTGAAAGAAAAACCTAGTATCTCTTGTATCTGGGTGAATATTGTAAGCAAATTAAGTGGTTGACCCAAATATGCTCTCTTTCTTTGGAATATAAGAAGTGCTTTGCTGGACCAGATAAAGGCCTGCCATATTCAGCATTCTTTGGAAGAATTTCACTTGTTGATCCATCAAAAATTAGTCAGTGGTTTATTAGCAGACTGTAGCTTTCCTTCTGTCCACATCATGCGTTGTTGTTCAGCCATCATTTCTAGTTATATTTGGCGACTGATGAGGCCTGTGAGTTCATCCCTTCATTCTGAGAGAACTTTATAGGCTGACAGCCTCATTAGTGGCTTCATTACGATTAGCATGTCACACTTACGAATGCAATTACTTTCTGAGAGCAAGATAGTTTAGAGAAGATTTAATATACTGAAGTGTTTTTTTAAAAAATAGTTTAAATGGAACAAAAGACAGAAACTGATAGTTCCAAAGTCTTTGTGTTATTATTTGGGGGGAGGGGATATGGAATTTTATGCGCTCACTCTTCTTCCTCCCACCTGTCTTAAAAAGAGTCTTTCTTTAAAAATATGTAAAATATTCTTTAATTTTTAGTCCATGCACAAAATGTGCTATCATTTTTCTTCAGCTTCATAGCTGTGTGGCTTTATAATTCTAATTTTTGTATTGCTCTTTAGTTTAAGAATGCTGCCATCAAGTGGTATTTCTATGTATAAAACAGACTGTATTATTTTATCCAGTTTAACAGGTATAATTCATAGAAGATTCTATAGAGGAAATAGCAATCTAAAATTCTTAGCAATATTTTGGAAAACTGCCTTTTAACTTGCTTCCTCAGCAACTCCATCCTCCAGAATATATAAGAAATGTAGAGTACCTTTAAAAAGAGAGACGTACATAGACAGCCAGAGCTTGCATAATATTACAAAAAAATGAGTCTCTCCTCCCTTGGCAATGGAGAAGAGAATCCTAACTTGCGAAAATATAAATGGAATGGATATGCTGGAGATATATCTGGAAATACTTGTGAAGTATGATCAACCTGAAAACATTCCCCTAACTGGTTTATAGCAATATCCATGTTTTGCTGTCATGAATTGAATTTGCTACATGTAAATCAAGTTTGACAGCAAATCATTGATGGGATCCAGGCAATTTCTCCCGTTTCTCCGTCTTACTACAGTCCCCATCCCACATGGATTTTAACAAAGCAGGTTCCATGATCACCCAGAATAGCCTTCTTCTTCTTTTTTGTGGCCAAAGAGGATCCTCTCTTTTCTTTTCTCGTCTGTTGACTGAATTCAACCCCATGTTTTAGGGCTTTCTTTTCATATTAGTGTTCAACAAATGTGCAGGCGTTAATTGTTATTGGAGATTCAGATGTTTTTCTGACATTCCTGTTATGTGCAAACAGCATATTCCAGGACTACACAACTTCTGATCCACCAAGCTCTATGCAGTTCTAGAGCTAAACATGACAACTCTCTTGGGACTCAATAACCTTTGGCTATTAATGGCTTGGGGTTTCAAAAAAGGGAAAGAGTTTGTCTAGCTCTAGGCAGGCCACATTACACAGCCAGTGAACTATATTTGATCAGTAGATCACAAGGGTTTGGGTTTGTTTGAATTTTCAGATGGGACTTGTCTGTTGGTGGGACCATCACAAGTTGTACATGTCTTGACTTTTCTGAACGCAAAACAATACATCTCTAGGGAAAATGCATTTTTTTCTCAATTAATATATCTTTTGGAGATAGTATTGAGTGGAATGAAACATGGTTATTTAAAGTTGGTGGGCAGCAGAGAGATAGTGCCTATGTCTTCATTGTTGAGGAGTGACAAAATGCATCAGATGTTCCACAACATTTTAAGTATATGGAGGAGGAGGAGGAAGAGGTTTTTATATCCTGCTTTTTTCCTGTCCTGAGGTGTGTCAACGCGGCTTAAAATTGCACCCCTCTCCTTTCCACATAATAGTCACCTTGTGAGATAGGTGAGGCTTACAGAGTTCTGAGAGAACTGTGGCTGGCCCAAGGTCACCCAAGCAGGCTTCATGTGGAAGAGTGGGAAATCAAACCTGTTTGTCCAGACTACAGTCCACCGCTGTCATATACTACACCATGCTGGCTGGTTCTGCAGTTGGTTATGTCTACTTTTTAGTTTTCAGGGTATGAGCAACTTCACACTGGACCATTCAAATACAGGAGTTCTCTTGATGTCCATTAAATAAAAAGTTCATACCAGTATCCTACCTGACCAATTTCTTGAAATGTGTGACTGTGTGCTCCCCCAAAAATTTGCTGGTGTTATAAAAAGCAATATTTTCTTAAAATTATCCTAATGTTCTGGCTAAGCAGGGATCGCCAAATTCACTCGATGTTACTTTAGGCAGAATCCACTTGCAGTTGCACTAGCTTCTTTCAAGTTTACCGTCCTGTAACAAGTGTATTCTGCCATCCAGCCCTTTCCCACAGATCATGTGGCCTGGTAACTAGTCTACAGCTAATAACACTAGCATAAAATAACACTAAAATAACACTAAGCGTAAAATGTGAGTTTATTTTGTTTGGATATAAGTAGTATTATCATTCAATTGGACAAGGAAGCTGGGCAAACAAATGCAACCTGAAGGGAAAGCATGTGTTTTAAAAGACATTAATAACATCCATTTCGTGTCGATGTATATGATACCTTTGTTTTGTGTTTATCAGTATATGAATAAATTTATGTCTGAAAGTAATTCCATTTTTACTCTTACACAGAAACCAGATGCATGAGAATGTTTTTGATTTTTGCATTTACAACACATGTGTAAAAATTTTCCTTTCTCCATTAGGGTTGCATTGTTGGATTCGACATTGCTCATGCTGTTGGTAACATTGAACTATATCTGCATGACTGGGGAGTAGACTTTGCCTGCTGGTGTTCGTACAAGGTGAGAATATTTGTAGCGTTCCAAAGCATGTGCAGTGGATTCTGTGGAAATGTACTCAAAGTTAAAGACTTTTTTGAGGTTGTTAAAAGTATAACAGATATGTTCAGTAACCATTTTATAGAAACCACTTTTCTGCATTACATTTTAAATATATATATTGCCATGACCTGGATAGCCCAGGCTAACTAGATCTTGTCAGATCTTGAAAGCCAAGCAGCTCTGGCTAATATTTGGATGGGAGACCTCCAAGGAATACCATGGTCATGATGCAGAGGCGGGCAGTGGTAAACCACATTTGAATGTCTCTTACCTTGAAAACTCTATGGGGTTGCCATAACTCAGGTGTGACTTGACAGCACTTTCCACCACCATCTCACTATTATTTTGCAGATGAATATGCCTTATGTCAAACTCTCCGTTATTAGGCAAGACTGTACATCCCAGGATCAAAACTCTATATGTTGCATCTGCTAGAATGACAATGTTGCTCACCTGTCCCAAGATATGATGGCCTCCTTTGAAGATCATTATTTGGGTCCAATATAGCTAGGAGTTCTCTCACTACCTGGTATAGGCTATTGTCCTTCTTCAAAGGTATTCAGATGTCCCTTCTTTATTTCATTGTCCTATCAGAGGCTGTACCCCAAAGATTCCACCAAGGGCACTCTGATATACAGTTGTCCAGTGAATACCTGCCATGAGGTTTGTCAGTTATAAACTGAACCCAAAGTTTTTCATCAATAGCCACTTTCCCCATGAGCATCCAGATAAATTTAGGGCAACACAAGCTCTTTCCACTTTATAGATAGTTCTTCCAATGTCTTTTACTTGATACGGAAAGCTAAGATACTGGATCCCTCCTTTCCATGACAGGTGAAAAATGATTTTATTGTGTGCTCTTCTTTACTTCCTTTTCAGGCCTTAGTCTTTGAATCTGTACTTTGTTGGGGTAAATACAGAATTTTACAGGTTGAATACTTTATCTTCCTTGTATTTCTTTCTATACCTTCAGTCACTGGGTCTGTTCTGGTAGTTGTGTATACATTGAACTGGAATGGCTCTGATTGGATGCTGGTACTTGTGCACAGTCTGCACATGTGTAAGAGATATTCTGAAATGACAGACCCAGGTCAGAGACTGAATTGGGTAACAGCCCCATAAATATAACTAAGGAAAAGTATTTCAGTTAATTAGGTATTGTGATTAATTACCTCCAAATGATATTAAAGGTTCTGCAATGGAGAAGAGTTCCACTAATCTGGAACAGCCACTAAAGAAAATACTTTGCCAATATTGCACAAATCTATGCAGTGTAAAAAATGAAGCTGGTTTTAAGGTTGCCTCATAGCCACTGACATTATAGTCTATTTGTCTACCTAGAATAAAATCAATATGTTTAAATGTTACTTTCTATTTTATAGTATCTAAACTCTGGAGCAGGTGGTCTAGCTGGTGCCTACATTCATGAGAAACATTCTCAGACTGTAGAACCTGTGTAAGTATATTTTATTTTTTACTGAAAGATCCAGTCTGATATTGAAAAGTTTTTCATTGGTTTGTTATTATAAATGTTATAGAGAAAGATGTAGTTAAGAAGTAGAGATATCAAAACCAGAAAAGTTAATCTCAAAGAGATCATATTCACTGTTAACTTTGTCAAAATAGCAGTATCTATAAAAAAATAACTGAAATGTTTGAGACCGTTAATTCAGAGCTATTAGTTTCTGTAAATTCAGAAGAGACATACAGAAAGGTATAATCATAACAATGTTTAATAGGGATGGGCACAAATTTTGACCGGTTTGTAGTTTGCAAAATGATGTTTGTGGAAGAGAAACCAGCATGAACATTCCACAGACTTTCATGCTGTTTGTGGTTGTTCATGGCGGTTTGTGGATGGATACATTTCCTGACAGACTATCTCCACTCAATCAAAATGTTTACAAAGTAACAGGGAGGTTGGAATTCTCCAGCCTTGGAAACACCAATAAGAGCCCTCCAAAACTTAACAGGTGTTGTTGGCTCCCAATAACAAAGTTCCCATTCTGCTTTATGGTATCAGAATACTATATATCAGCTCAGCTCTGCAGCTCCTCCTTTGTTGGCCGTTAGGAATTAGAGAGACGGGAACTTGTTAAAAGCAGAGCATATTCATTTATTCCTGACTGGGAACACCTCTTCCCTGCTGGGGTTTAGATGTTAGGTGGACTCAGGGTTCTGAGCCCACCCCATCTCTCTGCTTAGCTAGTGGGCACCTCACCTGAGAACCCACATTTATACCCTCCCACCCCTCCTGACTTTGAACACCTTTGTGTGCTATGAGGGTGAAAGTGGGTGCAAAGGGTGCTTGTCATGGGGAAAGAAGTCCTCCACCTCTTGTTGTCTGTTGTCTGGGCAGTGCTAACAACACTTTTGCCTCTGTGGAGAATGCCACACCCAACCCTTTACCAGTGAAATTCCCCCACTGAGAAAACTTCTGGGAACCCCACCTTTTACCCTCCAAAGAAAATCTCCCTCATCCAACACCTACTTCATGAAAGAACATCTACCTCATAATACAACACCTACTTCATGGAAAAACAGCCACCTCAGCAAAAATCTACCTTAATAAACATCTGTCTGTACAAGCAAGCCCCTGTTTGACTACCCCTTCCCATTGCATTTGTACAATTCACAACAGATGATTTCTTATCTGTACAATGTGTTCCACTGATGTGAATAATCAGAAATTTCACCTAGGGGTGATCTGTGACCAGAAGATCTATGTGTTTGTGCATGAGGGGGCCTGGGAGCACTGGGGGGCATGACTTGCTAGATTTTATTTTTATTTATTAATTATTTTATTTACTCAATTTATACCCCATCCTCCCCACTGAAGCAGGCTCAGGATGGCTTACATAAAAGGTTAAAACAGTTAAAAAACATAAAGCATTCATAAGACATTTATAAGGTGCTAATTATACTTAAAGGATGACAAAACACAGTTTCGTTATAAGCCATGGTGGGCAACAATCAGCAGTAATTATAGGTGCAGCACAGGCCGCCAATAGCACTTTCTAGGACATAAAGTCTTAACCTCTGTTGAACTATTAGGTACAACTACTCAGTTGAATGCCTGGTGGAAGAGCTGCATGTTGCAGGGCCTGCAGAATTCCATTGCTTGCCAGGGGTCTCTGCTAGGAATGGACAGTAACTGGCTTATGAACTAAAGTTCATGATGAACTTTGGCCGGTTCATGGTTTGTAAAGCATTGTTTGTGGAAGTATGCCTATCATGAAAGTTTCACAAACTTTGTGATGGTTCATAGCAGTTTGTGGTAGTTCATGAAATGGATATATTTCCCAGCTAACCCAATGACGATCAATTAAAATCCAAGGCAATGGTGGGGATAGACTTCTTCAGCCTTGAAAACACCACTAGGGACCCTCCAAAGCTTGACAGGCATTGTTAATAACAGAGCTCTCATTTGGCTCTATGGGATCTGAAAACTATGTAAAGCCCAAGCTGAAGCCCAGCCTTCCTTTGTTGGGTTTTGCCAGGCACTGGAGAGGAATAGACCAGATAGAAGTTAATCAGCTTTGCTGGGCATGGGGTTGCTCTTTGCTTTTTGCATAGGTGGACTCAGGGCTTTGCTGAACAGTGGGTCTTGGCTGCTGGGGTTTGGATGTTTGGTGGGCAAGGGCTCTGTATGCCACCCAGTAGATGTATTTGCCACAGTGGATGGGTGCACTCTGGATCCAGGTGCAGAGTCAAATAGAACACCCCCATTGGTGGGTGTGCTCTACACCTGTCTGTTTCTGTCCTAGCTAGTGGGTGCCTCAGCTGAGTACCCACATCCATTACACCCTCCTTGCTGCTGTGGGGGTACTTTTGGGAGCCCCTGTCAAATGTCTGGGGGTGCCTGCTTTTCCCTCGGTCTTTTGGATACTGGCTGCATATGTCAGCTATGGAGGGTGCGCTCTAGACCCAGGTGCAGAGTTGAACCCAGGGGAGGAGGTGGTTGCCATACCTAGCAATCCTCTTGATTGTGGAGAGTAAACGACGCCCAGGGATGCAGCCACTTGCAACAGTGTGGGTGACACTTGGGCCCAAGGCGGGAGTCGGCCATACCCAGCAACCTTCTTGAGTACACCAAGCCAAGTTATTGTCTATAGGGCCTAGTGGAAGACAGGGCTTGACACCAAAGTTTTAGCCACTGTGTGACACAGAGTGTTGGACTGGATAGGCCATTGGCCTGATACAACATGGCTTCTCTTATGTTCTTATATTCTAACCTCAGTTATTGTGTCGCTTGTGCAGCAGGTGACTGGCTCCTGGGCCCAGGGGAGAAAAGTTGGCCATCTCAGCAATCACGTAACAAGTGACTGCTTCTTGGGCCCTTGATGATGCCTTTTTTACCGCTTGGAGGATGGCCCGATGTTGATGGTGTCCTGGATGGGCTTGAGGACATGCATATTAGGGAGAGGGTCAGCCTTGGCTGATCTCCTCTTCCCTATGCAGGATGCTCATTGTGGACGTGATGACATCCTGCTCCACACTCTTCTGCTACACCAAGCATGCAATCAAGGTGTAGGTGGAGTTCCTCTTCCCCCCATCTCATGCTCAGTGGATGAGAAGACTTGATGCCACTCAGTAAGTGGACAGCCAGACACTGGCAGGACTTGAGCCTAAGGAAGAAAGGTTGACCATACTCACTAATCATGTCACCTGTATGGCAGGTGACTGCTGCCTGGGCCCGGGTGACCGCCTCCTGAGCCCTCCACAAAGCCCTTCTGAGCTTTCTGAGGGTGGCCTGCCTTGGGGTCCCATCCATGTGGGGAGTCTTTTTTGCAGTGGCCTCCTGCTCCCTCTCCACTTCTCCCTGCTGAGAGCGGAGTGGGCTTCTTTTTCCTCCTGCTTGATGCCACTTTTTCCTTCAGCAGCAACAGAGTTGGGTACACTCTGTGCAGGTGCACACAAGGGGACAAGTCATGGGAGGTTGTGCCCCTCTGAGAGGCACAGCTACTTTCTGGTGCCAGGCTGGGAGGGGGGGACGGAGGTATGTACTTTGAAGTTGAGCTGGGATATGAAAGGGGAGGATGCTTCCCCACCCCATCCTCTGAATCACTGCTGTCAGAGGTGTTTCGGAGCAGTGCCTAAAACTCTTTTGCATCTGTGGAGAGACCCAGGAACAGATATGGGAAAGAAGGCTTTTAGTGAGTCGGCCTCCATTGGCTTGGCAGGATGGGTTTGGTGCCTGGGGACCAGGGGCCTGTGGCATGGGGGGGTGGGGGATTCTTCTTTCCCACATGATGAGCACCCTTTGCATCCACCTTTATCCTTAAGGCACCCAAACGGCTTCAAACTCAGGAGGGATGGGCAGATATAGACATGACTGTTTTGGGGGGGTTGATAACTGGGATGTAATCTGCCCCACTACTCTGAGAGATTGCAGAGAAGCAGGCAGCAAGGTGAGGCTTGCTGTATGTTTGGTGTGTGATTTGCACAGGGTCCGTTTTATACATTCCTGAAACTCTGCCTGATGTTTCCCCAAAAGCACTTTCCTAGGGGCACCTCTTTGGGAGGTCGTAACTCAGACACACACTCCATCCAATCTGCACATAACTTGGAAGGCATGTAGAGGAGCATTGGGGAGAGGTCCCCTGGGAATTTGATGACTCTAGCTTGCACAGGGACCGTTCTATACATTCCTGAGCCTCCTGAATCTGTTCCTATCATTTCCCTAGAAAGCACTTTTCTGGGGCCACCTTCTTTGGGAGGCTGTCAATCAGACTCCGTAGATCCACTCCTCACCAATCTTGGAGGGCAGGTAGAATAGATTCATCTGGAGATCCACTGTGAGTTTGGTGTCTTTAGCATGCCGGAAAGGAATTCTACCACATCACAAACCACAGGAACAGAACCATTTTTTTTTGGCACACCTAAAAGTTCATGATAGTTTGTGGTTCATGAATAACTCAGACTAGCCCAATCTCATGAACCACAAACTGAATCACATTTTCCTGGTTTGTACCCATCCCCAATCAGGGAATTAGATGACCCAGAGAAAGCCATCATCTTTCACTCACTTCCTGGTAAATAAACCCTAGGGTATGTTTTTGCTTTTCAGTCTAACAGCAAGTTACTGAGGAAAGCTACTAGATTGTTTCTCGGTGCCTTTCTACTAGCTACTCACAACTTAATTGTACTGTTTTGATTATTCTTTGTTGCTTTATTTTGGCATGTCTTATAAAGATGATCCATAGCCTAAGTGCCTATCACAGTAAAATTGCATGTTAGCCTTTGTGTGATACTCCTGCAAGTCCATTAAAGCAAACCACCTTGGTGGGTCATGTAAGAGCAGAAAGGCAGAATATGTATTTTGTAAATTAATAAAATAAATAAATAAATAGTAGCACAGTGTCCTGCCTGCATGTACTTGATAAAGAAATACCTTTGCGTTGAGGAGGAATGGTCAGAATGCTGTTATCCCTTTTTAAAGAAAAATCTAGCTAAAGACTACATGTATGTATCCAAACAGATTTTTAAAAACAACAACAAAGGGTTTGTAAAATGTTGGCATTTAATAATGGATTAACCTTGCTACTGTTACAACTAGAAAATTCTATCACTCCATTGCAGGTATAATACAGGGTAGCATAGTTAAGCCACACTAAGAGTGCTTGTTTGTATTGTGTGATCAATATACACTTCATAAGTAGATCAAGGACCTTGCATAGAGATGTTGACTAAGATTGTAATTACCTGGTTCAGATTATGTTTAGGTGATTTATAATGCATGCTTTGAATATAAAATGAGCCTAATGGTCTCAAGAGGACTTCTTCAGTTTGAATTGTGATCTGATATGAAGAAGAATTGTTCCATCTGCTTCTCCTTCCAGCTTGCTAATGCCTAATAGCAGTGGGTAATCACCCTGGGGTTCTTTTCATGATACCTTCCTCTCTGCCTAGCCCTTTGAATTACTCTAGGTCACTGTCTAAGGCTTTAGAGACTCTGGCAAAGATGGATTTCACAGGATATCTGAGTCCTTAGTATGGACACTATTTCCCCATTTCCTCATCCTTTCTCTGGCCCCCCATCTCCCTCCAGTTGATAGGCCATGCCTGGCAACCGTATTTGGACATGATTGAATCTGAGTTCTGTTCCAAGGTGAGAAGGATGGAGGTCTCACAGTGAGTTCTCCTGAGAGACTTCGCTGTCGCTGCTGCCACATAAATGGATTTTAGTGGAGGCAGTGTGTTAGGAGGAGTGGGATTAGGAGTCACAAAGGGTTGAGGGTTCATGAGGAAGTTGGGGAAAGAACTTGATTTCATGTTTCAGAACTGGGCTCAGAAAAATTAGCTATTTTCTAGTTTTGCGGGGAAACAATTCAGTTCCTCCAAGCCCACTTCTGGATTGATACACTGGAACTGTGCTGTAGCTACATCAAGATTGCTCTTATTTCAGTTTTTATCAATAAGCAATAGTGTGTTAATTATATTAAAGGGGCGAGGCATGAAGTTGAGTAACTGAAAGTGGTTGGAAACTGCATGTTGGAAATTTCTGCACTGTGCAAAAATTTAGAAATAATAAATGAAATGTTGAAGGCGTCTTAATTAATCCATTCCCACTTTGGAAATAAGACCAAGTAGCTCAGAATTTCAGGGAGTCATTTGGATGAAGAGAATTTCTGAAGCACCCTAAATTAGCTATGAATGCATGGTCTGGGAGACTACTGTATTGTCTTGTATGGAAAAAAAAACCTGTTTCAGTACCAGGAAAATACAATACTCTACTCAGAAAGGCGACACTGTGGGAAGGGATGCAGAGAAAGTGTCAAACTTAACAAACCAATCTGCATTTCTTACCAAAAAATAATTATTATACAGAAAGTGCGCCCCAAGATAGTTCAGTACACAGTCTGTTGATTATTCCTGAATGTGTTTTCTGCTTTAAATACATCTGCTGATAAAAAAGAACACTTACAGCCTTAGACATAAGTAAATCAAGTTATGCCATATAGATAGTTTCCTGGAAATAGAATTGTTTAAAATTCTTTTTTAATTGATACTTTTACATGGCAGCTTTCGATGTCTCTAGATAGTGAACAAAAATCAAAGAAAAATTCAGTTTTCTACCCAATAGCTCCTTAATTGTGCCATGTTTTCATTAAAATTATACCACATGTATAGTATTCAGCAAAGAGCTGTGTTCTCAAAGCCTTGTAGCTTATTAAAAAGATGTTGCTGTTGGATGGGCAGTTTGCTGCATAAAAACAAGAAATACTTTTTTAAAAATGTATACTTTAAGTCCCTGTATATTTTAAGAATAATAGAGTGGTTATAGTTTTTAAAAATACCTTAACTCATGTAAACATTTCTTCCCACTCATAATGCTTTAAGAAATTGTAGGCTGTTGTTTTGATATTAGATAGAGTAAGGAAAACTAAATCAGGTTTCAGAAAAAAAATAGGTATTACGGTACAAGCACTATTGCATTAGATGCAAGCCTAGGCTGTCTAGACAGCTAATAATATCATTCACAACAGTCTAGACACAATAATTCTGATTAATTTTGGAGTCTTCTTGGGCAGTTTCAATTGAGGACTCATTATAGTACTTAACAACAATTTACAAGCTGATTTTCACAGATTCTGATTTGCAAGAGATAAATGCCTAGAAGTTGGATGGTTCTTTAAATTCTAGGAACTGCCTTACTTTGTCTCTGGGCTCATTTATAGAGTTATACACCACAAGACGCAAGGCAACATCACTGACATGCAATTTTTTTTCTTCTGAGTTCTATCACACAAAATGAAGACATGAGTGTAGTCTGCAGTTACAAAGGCTAGTGGTTCCTGGAGAATATGAGTGATGCCAATGCTGAAAGAGTAACACTTCAGATTTCTTCTGGAAGGTAAAGGCAAAATTTTGGAAGACCCAAGCATCATACTTCCTTAGCATTCATGTTAGGATTGATGGCTTGATATTCATACTATGAAACAAAGAAATATGCACTGTTCTGCATACACAACCCCTAATCTCTTCAAAAGGGAGTAATCTTGCCTACCAGAAAGATCCTCACCTGCTAATAATGTCTCTGTAGTGGTGTGTCATAATTCTATGATGCCAGGAGGAACTCCATAAATTATGTTTTATGGCTGCTGGCAGGTGGTGATGACAGTGAATTTCAGACTGGAATGGTTTGAAAACACACTCTTCCATTCTAAAAATCTCCAAACCACTATAAGCAGAACCCAATGCTCCAGCAAATTTCAACTCAACCCATAATGGCTCAGTACCAACTCTCTTCCATCACCAAATGACTCATCTGCTCTTTTCCTTCTTCCTACCTTTCTCACAGTTTAACTGGGAGGAGGAGAAACAAGGTTTATTTCCCTCATATATATTTTTTATTTTAGAAAACAAAGTGATAGTATAGAGGGGAAACAGAAAGGATAAGGGGGATTATATAACATAACAGTGTATATCAAGGATAATTATATATAACAGTGCATAAAACAAAGAATATTTCTCCCCAAAATTCCCTTCATTATAATTTTAAAGACATTATCTATAAAATACAATAGTCAACGTTTTAGGTTTCAGATTTCATAACTAATCTGTTTTGCAACTACATTATTGATTTCATCATTACTACATATTCAGTATTACATATTTTCGCTACTTCTGCATACTCACTATAACTTTTAACAGGTAAGTGATATATCAAAGTACAATGGAAAGTCTATTATATCTCTCATAATAAGAAAATAAAAGATGTTGCTGCTCTAAATCCACTTTCTTATACATTTATATTCAAGACATTATATTTAAAACTTATTCTGCTTCTATATTACAATACACTGATGTACAATTTTTGAACTGTTTCTCATTCTAAATTTATCTCCTGCTTGCATAGTACATACTTCACCTCTCCTCAGGTTTTGTAATTAATCAGTTTCTCAGATAAGGTGACTTAATGAGCTGCATATTCACTATTAATTTTTACAGGTAAATAATATAACAAAAATACAGTAAAAAGTAGAGGTGTGCAAAAAAAAATGCCGTTATTTTTCAGCTTAGGGTAAATCAGACCTGGAAAATATCAGTAAATGCCGAATTTCCTCAGTCCAATACCAATAAAATATTTGGATTGGGGAAATTTTCAGTATTCTTAAATATATTCAAGTCTGATATACACCACCAGAGGGAAAGGAGGCATGGGGAAGCAAAGGGCAGGCATGCAAACATGTGGCATTTTGAGAAGATCAGACAGGGAACCCAGGCATGTTTAAAATGCCTTTCTTTCCCTCCCCAATCTCGGGAAGGGAAAGAAAGGCATTTAAACCCAACAGCTGACCGGCGGGCAGTGGCTCAGGCTGTTAGGTTTAAAGACTTTGTTTTCAGTGTAGCAAAATTAACCCAAAAAGAAGCCGGATAATGTTGGCTTTTTAGAGGTCAGCTATACCGGTAGCCGAATAAAGATCGCTGATCTGTATTTGACTTATGTGATCTGATATGTATTCGACTTGTGTGATACCCGAAAGGATCGAATTTTTCCAATATGTTCAATTACATATTGTAACAATTTGGGGGGTTCAAGACTATTAAAGTCACATTGTCTGCATAACTTTTCATTTTGAACTCTATATCATCCACTTTTATTCCCTTGATTCTATCATCTTGTCTGATCTTTGTAGTTAGAATATCTGCTGCTAGTATAAATAGAAATAAAATGAAATGGCTTCTTTGAATTTCCCATTAATTAAAATCTTTGCTTCTTAATTCAAGTATGTACTATGCATCCAGTTCCAAAAATTTTGTAGTCTACATTCAGCAGACAGATAGAAGACTGGTACAATGCATTGCTGCTGTCTTTATGTATTAGTGCTATGTACACCTTTTGCCACATCAGCGGTATTGTCTTTTTTGTCTTGTTCATAATTTTTTTGTAATGGTATCATTAATATGTCTTCAAGATGTTGAAAATGCATTGCTGTCCACTTGCTTGGTCCTGATGCTCTGTCCATCTTCATGTTCTTTATTGTCTGGGAGATTTCTTTAATTGCTATTGTTTGGTTTAATATTTTTCAGTGTTCTAGCATAAACTTTTAATCACAATGTCTTTTAGATATTCTCTTAATCCTTCTGAGACAGACTTCTTTTTTTATAAAGTTTTTATTTATTTTCAAAAACATACACAAAACAAACATGCATAAAACATAGGTGTGGGGATAAATTGTATATACATTGTAATTTTAGTGCCTTCTCATAAGGGTTTCAGAGTGAACCGTTTAAAGTCAATAGATTCTTTTTTGCAAGAATTGTAAAGGAATATAACCTCTTCTATAAAACATTGCTTAATTATAGCCTTGTCTTGTTAAAGTTCTCGTACCATGTATAGAATCTTGCCCATGTATTTTTGAATGTACTTTCTGTGTGGCCTTTCAAAAATAAAGTCAGTTTATCTATTTCAGCTGATTCAAGTACTTTGTTAATAAATTCTTTACTCGGCATTTCAGGACTCCTCCAGTATTTAGCATACAATTTCTAGCAGATGTAGTCAAGTACAGTATAAGATAGGAGCCATCTGTTTTACAAGATTCTGGCAAAATATCCAAAAGATATATTTCTGGAGTAAAGGGTATATAACATTTTAGATTTTTTTGCAATATTTCATGAATCCAAGCTCAGTATTTTTTTTGCTCTTACATAACCACCACATGTGATAAAAAGATCCCACTTTGCTTTGACATTTCCAACAACTATTTGAACATTTTGGATCAAATTTAGCCAGTTTCTCGGGGGTAATGTACCATCTATAAAACATCTTATATATGTTTTGTTTATAAGAAATTGCTTTCATAATCTTAATATTTTTTCCATATCTGAGACCAATGGTCTAACTCAATATTATGACCCAAGTTTTGAGCCCAATGTATCATAACACTTTTAATGGTTTCATCATGCATCTTATAGCCTAACAACAAAACATACATTTTTCTTAAGAAATTATGTTCAACAAACATTATCGTATCAATTTCTAAAAAGTTTTCATAAAATCCTATTGCTTTATCTTTAGTATATCTTGATTCAATCTGAACTTTTGCCACCAATTTAGCTTAGGTGATAGTTTCAAGTTTAATTTAGAATCTAATAAGTCTTGATATCTTTTTACTGGTTCTTCTTGATATGTCTTCGGATTCGTAAATGCTTCTACGGGAGCCACTAATTTGGAAATCTTAAAATAAAACTGTTTTCTAATTGGCTCCCAAACTTTCATTAAGGAAGCTCTCACCCAATGATGTTTTCTTCTGGATTTCAAGCCCTGGGTTTTTTTTTTCCTGGAGAAATAATATTTGAGTGTTTGTCATTTTTTGTCAGGATTTTTGTTTTGTTTATGTTAATTTCTAGACCTGCCACTGTTCCATATTCCTGTAACAAAGATATCAATGCATTTGTAGAATTTAAGGGATTTTCCAAGATAAAAACTAAGTCATCAGCAAAAGCTAACAGTTCAAATCCTTCACCTCTTATTGCCTCTGTCTTCACTGTGGAAGAGGAGAAGTGTTTGCCCACTCCAGAAGCACTGATTTCGGGAGGGGGTTTGAAAGACCTGAATCAGATTGCGGTGACAAGAGAGGAAGTCCTCCGACTGATGGACAATTTAAAAACTAATAAATCACCAGGCCCGGATGGCATTCATCCGAGAGTTCTGAAAGAACTCAAATGTGAACTTGTGGATCTCCTGACAAAAATATGTAATCTTTCTTTAAAATCTGCCTCCATTCCTGATGACTGGAAGGTAGCTAATGTCACTCCCATCTTTAAAAAGGGCTCCAGGGGAGAGCCGGGAAATTACAGGCCAGTCAGTCTGACATCGATACCGGGTAAGTTGGTGGAAACTGTTATTAAGGAAAGAATTAGTAGGCACATTGATGAACAAAAACTATTGAGGCAGACTCAGCATGGGTTCTGTAAGGGAAGATCTTGTCTCACTAACCTGTTAGTGTTTTTTGAGGGAGTGAACAAACATGTGGACAAGGGGGACCCAATAGATATTATTTACCTTGACTTCCGGAAAGCTTTTGATACAGTTCCTCATCAAAGGCTCCTAAGTAAGCTCAATAGTCATGGGATAAAAGGACAAGTCCTCTTGTGGATCAAAAACTGGCTTATAAATAGGAAACAGAGAGTGAGTATAAATGGGAAACTTTCTCAGTGGAGGGTGGTAAGCAGTGGGGTACCACAGGGATCAGTACTCGGTCCAATGCTTTTTAACTTGTTTATTAACGATTTGGAATTGGGAGTAAGCAGTGATGTGGCTAAATTTGCAGATGACACGAAGTTGTTCAGGGTGGTGAAAACCAGGGAGGATTGTGAGGCACTCCAAAGGGATCTGTTGAGGATGGGTGAGTGGGCGTCAACGTGGCAAATGGGGTTCAATGTGGCCAAGTGCAAAGTGATGCACATTGGAGCCAAAAATCCTAAATATAAATACACGTTGATGGGGTCTGATCTGGCAGAGACTGACCAAGAGAGAGATCTTGGAGTCGTAGTGGATAACTCGCTGAAAATGTCTACACAATGTGTAGCTGCAATAAAGAAGGCCAACGCTATGCTGGGGATTATTAGGAAGGGAATTGATAACAAATCAGCCAGTATCATCATGCCCCTGTATAAATCATTGGTGCGACCTCATTTGGAATACTGTGTACAGTTCTGGTCACCACATCTCAAAAAGGATATTATAGCATTGGAAAAAGTGCAGAGAAGGGCAACTAGAATGATAAAAGGGTTGGAACACCTTCCCTATGAAGAAAGGTTAAAATGCTTGGGGCTCTTTAGCTTGGAGAAACGACGGCTGAGGGGTGACATGATCGAGGTTTATAAGATTATGAATGGGATTGAGCAGGTTGAGAAAGAAGTACTTTTCTCCCTTTCTCACAATACAAGAACTCGTGGGCACTCTATGAAATTGCTGAGCAGTCGGGTTAGAACAGATAAAAGGAAATACTTCTTCACCCAAAGAGTGATTAACATATGGAATTCACTGCCACAGGAGGTCGTGGCAGCTGCAAGCATGGACAGTTTCAAGAGGAAATTAGATAAACATATGGAGCAGAAGTCCACCAGTGGCTATTAGCCACGGGGTATAGAATGAGAACTCTCAGTCTGGGGCAGGTGATGCACTCTATTCTTGGTGCTGGAGGGGGCAGCAGTGGGAGGGCTTCTGGTGCCCTGGCCCCACTGCTGGACCTCCTGATGGCACCTGGTATATTTTGGCCGCTGTGTGACAGAGTGTTGGACTAGATGGGCCATTGGCCTGATTCAACATTGGCTTCTCTTATGTTCTTATGTTCTTATGTTCTTATGTTTTCTTGTGAGTAAAACAAACCAATATATCTCGAGGTAGCTTGTTCTTAAATGTGATTCTTGAATTCACTCTAAAAATCTGATCAATATCAGAAAAGTCTCCTTTGATTTTCAAATAATTCTGAAGCAAATCACAAAAGCTTTTTTCTAAATTTAGCTTCCCAAAGTCCTCTGGGATTCCTCTGAAACACATTATTAGATCTACAGTGAGTTTCCAGGATCTCAATTCTTTGTTCTACTTTTTCAGTCTGATAATCTTTCTTTTCTAAATGTGTATTATTACATTTTTACTTCTCTTTAATTCTTACAGTTTCTTGTGTTTCTTCTTGTAGTTTTAGATAAATTTCTGATAGTCCAGTCAATATTTCTTGACACACTTCTTGAATGATCTTTTGAGTGCTTTCCTCATATTCTTGGATGTTTCTCTGAATATTTTTCACTGTTCTTTTCTCTGATTCTTATATGGTCTTCTAAGTTTTTGCATTTGGTGGGTTCATGATAGTTTTTCCACCACCTCTTCAATTCTCTGGTCTCTGTCTGTTTCATCTAGTATCTTTTTATCTTTTTGATGTGTTCCAGTTGCTGTTCTTCTTTTTACTTGTCTCTTTAAAAATATTATACAGACTTTCCATACACTGTTTTGATGTACTCTTTTCTATGCAAATATACAAGTGTACAACTATCAAAATCTGTGCTATTAAAATAACCAAACTAGAGTGTATATCTGTTGTACTAAGGGGAGATATTATCTTCAATTCTTATTTTTAAAAAGCTATATGTAGCAGGTAATGAACATTCTAAACAAGTATATTAAAATAGGAAAGGTAGTTTATCTTCTAATTATTAAGTCACAAACATCAATATATCACCAAGAGAACAGGTAAGAGGGGGAGATGATGAGTAAAAAAGAAGGGGGAAGGAGGGGAAGAACAGAGACAACAACAAGAAAGAAGAGAGGGAAAATAGAGGGGGTATTGAAAGTAATGGGATTAAAAATAAAAATTAGGGGAAAATTTTAAACAGTATTTTTAAAAGGTAAAGAAGTAAAAAAGAATTACATACATTATATAGATTAAATGGTTTTGTTGTTGTTCAGTTGCACAGTCGAGTCTGACTCTTTGCGATCCCATGTACCCTCCTGTCTTCCATAGTGCTCCAGAGTTTGCTTAATTTCATGTTCGTTGCCTCGATAACACTGTCTAACCATCTCATCCTTTGCCATCCCCTTCTTCTTTGACCTTCATTCTTTCCCAGCATCAGGGAATATGAACTGGTATTGAAGTTTATATTAAATGGTTATTGAAGTTTATATTAAAGAAGAAGAGGAAGAGAAAAAAATAAGAGAAATAAAGAAAATAATTCTTTAGTTTATTGGCTCTTATATAATATAATTCTTTAATATATTGGCTCTTAAAAGTTTATATTATTCTATTGTAATTCACCCAAGGAAACGAAAAAAAGAAAGAAATTAAGAGGAGGGGGGTTATCTAGTGTCTTTGCTTTTGTTTTCCAGTGCACTTATTCAGGTAAGGTATTTAAAAAAAAAATTGTCAATTAGTCCAGAATCTTCTTGTTGCTTTTTGTTCTAGGGAGTATCAAAAAAAAATGTTCAAGTAGATAAATATACAAAAGAGTCAAATAAATCTGTTGAGCAGACTTTTTGGAAAAACATCCAGTCTGTGTGTTGGTGGTTTTTTTTACTGCATCATGCCATAGCCAATGCTCTGGACCTTTTAAATAAACAACTTTTATTGGAGGGGGGGATAGCTGATTATGTAATCCACAGAGAGAATTATCAGCAATTATATTAAATAACATTTGTCCAGAAGGGAGAGTGGAAGAAACAGCTTGATATAGTTTAGATAATATTTTAGTTAGTATTTCTACTCTGTTTTAAAATTGAGGCTTTCTTAAAAAGCAGTTGGATGCAGTTCAATAATCTATCTTTATACTGCTCACATGAATCCTTTGTCAATTAACTGTAGTTTAAAGCCATACATTTTTGAGAAGTTTCCTCTTGCTGCTGAGTTCAAATGCTGGATTCAAATACTGCTGGTAGTCTGCCTGTCTTCCAAATTGTGATCATAGTCTTAAGAGCTATAAGGAATGAACCAAAATATTGCAGAGATTGAAGATTTCAGATTGATAGAACAAAAGACAGAGCTTGGGGTAGGCTGATTTTGTCCAACACCCACCTAAGTCTTCACTGTTCTTGATATTTTCTGAACCTCATGGAACCTGATTAATCAGCTCCCACCAGTGCATGCACCTATCAGTTGGGTCTCCTCTGTGGGGAGAGGTAAGAATAGAGGAATACATTCTCTCTTTCCCTGGTGTGGCATGCACCACAGTGAGATAGGTCTGGACCATTTGAAAATGCTCTCTTTCAAGTAGCCATGTTCCCAAGTCCTCAAATGCTCTTCACTGTTGTATACTTGGGTGTGTTTTTTTTGTAATTTTGCTGCTTTCAGTATTCAATTTTATATCCTTTTGCAAATTTCTGTCATCCCTTGTGAATTTTGCCGTATTCAGTATTCCATTCTTTGTCTCTCTTATGATCCCCTGTGAATTTTGTGTAAAGGCACATGCACTGAACATTTGGATACATGTTTTATATGCAATCCATACCCTCCCCCCAGAAAAACAATCCTTAATACACCAACAGTAAATGAGTGAAAAGAGAATTCATGAGTTTGATTCCAAGGCATGAACAACTTGGAACAGTAAATTCTGAGGAGTGTGCCTTCTACTGGGGAGAGATTCGGAAGCATCATTACTTGTTTTCCATGGTTGTTCTTCCCTGTCTGCAGTGAAGCCTTCTGAGTATGCTTGAAATTTGCATTACCAATGTGGAACTCAGGAAATTGTATTCAGACTTGCCACTTGATAAGTTTGAGAAAGTGTGAGAAAAGTGGAGGAAAGGGCATCAAAATGACCAAGATTATGATAATAACCAATATCCATAATTATAATACATATCTAAATATGTAAAATCCAGGAAACACAAACAAAAAAAAAATGGGTGAAAGCTTACATGCAGGTGTGCTCTATGACATGGGCAATGCTCATCATGCTGTCATTGAATTGCAAAGAGTTGTTGCATTTTTGCATCATATAAATATTCTTGGTGAGAATTATTACATGAACATTTTACAAATACAATATTTTAAAACCTCCCAAATTAATGTTTGCTTCTGGTCTACATTACTTTATTTTCATAGAAACTTAACAATGTCTTTTGCATGACACAGCCTTCTAATAGCTTTAAACAAGGAAATATTCTATCATTCTTACTCTTCTGATCTGCACAAAATTACCCAGGAAAGGTTGTGTGCATGGAACACATTGTATCCATAACCATGATCATCTTCTGCTTCTGCAGCATTCATAATGAGTTATGAAGGCTGGTCTGCTGTGTGGAATAAGCCTGCAAATTGTAGGAAGAGTGGTATATAAAAAAAGAAATGGCAGTTATTGTATGCTTTGAGAAACTGACAAGAGAAATTTCAAGTGGAGAAAGGAGGGGATAGTAAGACTATGGCTTTGTACTAATAACAGAGCTGAGTAGACAAGTCATTCAACACAAAAGAATTGGCAGTATAATGGAACAAGTTGGCTGAGATTAGATGGTAGTTGTTAGTGTATTATCATTCAATGTATTATCGGTGGTTATTCCACTTTACACAGACATAGAAAACTAGACATATCCTTGCCACCAAGGAGCTTACAGTAACAAATGAACAACAAGAAAGATAGCAGAGGAAAAAGGAAGGGAATGGAGCAAAGGATGAATATAAGCAAATGCAGTTTAAAACTGATTATAGTTGGGAATGTGAGATCTTTAAAGTTAACCTGGGTTTTGATTTAGTATTTACTTGGGACCATAAATTCAGCCCACAAACTATTTGCAACTAATACTGCAATCCCATTCTTTCCAGTTTTTTTTTTAATTTGTTTGTTTCCCGTGTTACCAGGCTGTTCCAGGTTTCCAAATAAGGCAGTAAGACAAAAGTGAATTTGTCTGTGTCACAGCATTCCATTTTGTAGCTGATTTAAATGCAGAACAATTTGCTGTATGCCATACAATCAAATAGAGTAGAATTTAACTGCTACTGAAGCTGCAGACGTTATGCTGTGTCTGGAAAGTCTTTAATTGTCATTTGAATCAAGGATGACACCCAGTGGCCAGACAGGCTCACTCCAACATATAATCTGGGACTATAATTTCATTTTGTTCCCTTTTAGCCTCATTTTAAAGTAGTAATTAAATCATTATCCACAATCCCCCTGTTGTCATTTTAAAAAAAATGATTGTTTTTAGCCTATGGCCAATATTATGGCAACCTTTCCCCCCTGACTTTTTTCAAAACTTCTCAGCTTTCACATTTTCTTCACATTTTTGATGTTTATATGGAAATAATTTCTTTAACATTTATTAAATTACAATGTATGATATAGGTTATAGCTTTCTTTCAAAAAACCCAGCACCGTATGCCAGTAAAGAGCTCTTATTCTTGTCACTAGTAAAAAGACGTTAATGCTTAATAAGACTGATTGAGATCTATTAAGATGCAGTCTTGGTCTCCAATACCATTTGTCATACCTTTATTCAGATAGACATAACTGAAAAAATACAAGCAATGAAACAATCCTTGCCACCAGACTTCTGCTTCTCTGCCTTGGCCCTCTCCAGGGCCTGGCCTTGATTTTGGCTGCGAGATCCTGCAAGGGGATCTCAGAAGATGAGATGGCTGGTGGCACCCATCTGGGGGCCTTCCCAGCCAGGACATCCTTCTTCCATGGTGCCTTCTTAGCTGGCATACTGTGCCCATGAGAAATGGGGAATAGAACAAAGATGAGAGGTGTTAAAGCCAAGTACACCCTCCCTAACAGTCCTGGACCCCCCCTCATCTCCCCCCCTCACCCTCAGTAAACTGATGGAGAGGAGCATGTGATGCTGCCTTATACCGAATTAGACACTTGGCCCCATAAAGCCTCTGGTGGAAAGGACCACATGATGCTGCCTTACACTGAATTGGACCCTTGGGCCCTTGAAGCCACTGATGGAGGGGAAAGCATGAAGCTGTCTTATCCTGAATTAGACCCTTGGCCCCTTAAAGCTACTGGTGGAGGGGAACACATGAAACTGTCTTATACTGAATTAGACTCCCAGCCCTTCACAGCCACTGGTGGAGAGGAACCCACAGTGCTGCCTTACACTGAAATGGAGACTTGGACCCTTAATACCACTGGTGGAAAGGATGCACCAAGCTGCCATCCCTGACAGCTCCTTCCCTCCCAACCCTGGCTGTGACTCTCTGGCAACCCCAGCAGGAGGGCCCACACCTTTCTTTGGTAACAAAAGTTCAGCTCATCTGAAGAGTCTGGCCTGGTACCATCCACAGCGCCACAGCCCTCTGTGCATGGAGCAATGTTGGGAAGCCTGTTGGCCCTGCCCCCACAAGTGGCAAGGGGCAAAAAGCCTGCAGTGGAAATGCCTGAACAGGCTGGGGCAGCAAGCTTGGTACACTCCATGGAATGGGCAGAAGGACAGACAGGTGGGGGGAGCTCAAGCAGATGCTGGATGCCACTGGCTGGCCTTGTACCACTCGGCAGCCTGCTCTGAGGGTGGCTTCCCTAGCCCGCAAGTGAGCATGGGGGGTGAAAAGCAGGCACCAGCCCTTGATGAGCAGCTACCTGCCCAAACAGAGTTCAGCCCACCAACAGGCGGGTGGAGAATGGGCACTGGTCAGCTGGCTGCCGCAGCCCACACCCTGATGGCTGAGGAAGGGAGGAAGCCCCAACAGACCCCCCCACACACTGCCTACTGCCTGAAGCCACCACCACTCTCCAAACCCGGCTTGCTGGGATGGGCCCATTGCCACTGGAGTTCCCAGGTGAGCGGTCCACATGTCGCCTGCTTGAGTGTAGTCGCACAGCTCCTACCTCCTCTGAGCTCGTGCTGGGCCATCTGAGGAAGGACGGCAACCACCACCAGACCTGGCCAGTGAACCAGCCCTCAATTGGCCAGCGCTCCTGCATTGAGCCCCAATTGGCTCACCCCACCCTCATGCTTCCTTTGAGAAGAAGGGGAGGCAAATGCCAGCACCTGCACCATGGGCAGGCAGCGGTCCTTGTATTGCTATAGGCCTACTTTGCAATTATGGAGTACTTATAGTTCCCCCCTACCTATGATTACTTTCCCCATCAGTAACAATCACAAGAATACATACTTCAGTTCACTATTAACAAATCATGGGATTTTTTATAGAAAGGTCAATGGCATGCCTGTATAAAAACTCCCACATCTGAGCACTGTAGCACTCAATCAGAGGGGACCTTGCCCACAACAAAGCAGCATAACTGTAACTATGTTCATATGTTCAAATCATGTTAACTGAACATGAGATGGAGGAGCAGGGGTGCACTGGCTGGCTCTCATCCCTTGACTTCTGTTCATTCACTGGAATGTGGGAGCATGGTCCTGTGTAAATACAACTCTTCACTAGGTAAGCCCTCTCATATTCACTGAATGTACAGAACTTGGGATGGTTCAGGCCTCCTCCTTCCCCCTTCCACATGTTCAGCAAATGTGATTCAATGATGTGAACAGTATTATTATTACAGCACAGGCCATCAGCTCTTGGCAGAGACATTAAAATCAATCCTATAGACTGGTCTCCAAGGCTTCAAAAGATGGGTCTCCATAAGTAGGGACTTCTGTTTAACCCCCGCCCCCACCCCAATAAAATTAAACATACATTAAGAGCAAAAGCCCTGCCAGAACTAAATGACCACTTAGCAACTATCTTTACGGAAGATATTGAATACTGGTGAGATACTCCTACCTAAAATATCACTTTCAGATGACAAATTGGAAGAATTGCCATTCACTGAAGGGTTCATGTTAAAAATTTTAGACTAAATAGATCAAGCTGCAATAAGTAGCTGAGCCTGGAAACCACAGACTGCCAAGCATGGTTTTAGTGCTGTTTGAATTAATAGGGAGAGAATATGTATAAAATAAAATAAAAAAGTGAATAGGGAATACTTTATCCGTTCACATAATGCTAGAGCTAGAAAGGCACTAAAATGTGCACACACCAAGTGTCATGAGCTCTAAGAAAGTTGTATGGAATAAAAGTGAAGCAAAATAAAGGAACAGGAAGGATAAGTCAGGGTAGCCTTAACTAGAAGCAGGAAGCATTGTGAAGACCGGCAATGGTAGAGCAGGATAAATGGTTCTGAAGAGGAGGATAAAGGAACAAAGGGAGGGAGTGTGATGTGATTGATGACAGAGGGAGGCCTTGACAGGCACAGAGAGTGTACAGGAGGCATGACAAAGGATGGCAAATTGGTGGAGACAGTAAGAAAGCAGAGCAAGGGGAAATGGTGGCCAGATTTTCAGGAAGACTTTCAGGAAGTCTCAGCTGAGCCCAGCTCACAGTGAAGTGCTTGTGCATGTGCCTCTCTGCAAACAGAACTCACAACTTAACTCAAGATTATTGCAAAGCTATCAGAAGTGTGCTGAATGATGGTTTTGTCACAGAACCATGACTTTCGGCAGTGATGAATGGGCAGCAGGACCAGAATACCATGAAATTTAACAGGTGCATTTACATTCTGTGTCTGCTGGGCTGATGTAATCTTCCTCTGTATTCCTGATCATGTGACAGAGAAAGCATCTGGTGGGTGCAGAAAGTGCAGTATTTGCCTCTATCTACCCATGAAGGGCAAGCAAAACATCTGCCTTTATCCATGCTAGTGACAGTGCTGTCCTTTACCAGATAGGGGAAGTATAAAATTCTGCTGTATTCTCCTGTCCAGTCTGCATGCTTAAAAGCCAGAGTTTGTAAGCAATGTTTCCATGCCTAGCAAGCAGCAGATGAGAACAGAATACCACAAGCTACCAGGATTTATTTCTTATATAAAATCAAAGCCTTCTAAATTGATAACCCACCACCATGGTTGGGGAACATTAGAAAAACAGAAATATCAATACGGTTCTCTTGAATGGCAAGATCTGTATAATACTGTTGGTTGGTAAGTGTCCCTGTCAGTTACATATCTGATGAGTCACTGTCTTTCTCACTCTGACCTTGCTAAAGACATCTAGGTACTAGGAAAATGGCTGTATTGGAAGGTTTTCAAATATTACAGATATTAATTTTTTCCAGTGCCTAATAGCAAATAGATAATTTGGTTTAGGTTTAAATTAGTTAAAATTTGAATGCACATAATTTACAACAGTTGCTAGTGATAGAATTATATGCCTCTCTAAACCAACTCATTATATAAAGATGATCAGTTTCATTCTGGACTCAGAAAAATACCTTCACACCAAATTGCATCCAAATGTATTAGAATTTAATTTCCGGATATGTGATCTTTTGTACTGGGGGCTTCTTCTTGTCAAAGTGCCATGATTTTTTAGATCAGAGTCCTGGGAGACTGAAATATTATCTGACTGATTTCTGGGCCTAGTCTCAGGCTTTTTCTTTGCTAGACAGTATGTGTTTCTAGTGAGTAGCCATTGTAAGTTACAGACCTGTTTTTAAGTGAGAACAGGCCTACCAGTCTGAGGCAGGCATTCATTGTCAAATATGGGCTGTAGTGAATTGATGTTGTAATTCCACTGATTGGAAACTGTAGATGATAAGTGATCTTCTGTCACCTTCTCTGCTGTACATATGTTGTACAGTAGTCCAGCCTTATCAAATCAGTTTTTTTCAATTCACAGTGTGGTTATAGTCATTTTATGAATATCTGATGTAAACATTCAAGTATAAATCCCTGCCTGAAGAACTGGAACAAATTGCTGTATTGTACAGATAGGCTGTTGATGTGAGATGAGCTCTAGTGAGAAACTTGTCAGAGCGATCCTAACTAGGGATGGGCACCAACCAAATCACAAAACAAACCCTATTCATGCTTTGTGAACAGAGGTTCATGGTGGGTCTACCATCATAAACTTCCATGAACTTCTAAAACAGTTTGTTGTGGTCCATGCTGGTTCGTGGATATAGCAGAAAATGGGTTTAAAGGGATTCAGGGTCCCTTTAAACCCATACTTTCCATTCTCCAGGAGAGCCGCAAAAACAGCTGAACAGTGGGAAGGTGCACCCCACCACTCAGCTGTTTCAGGCTGTCTTTTGCAGTCTCTTTAAAGTCTAAAAGGACTGCACAAAACAGCCTGAAACAACTGCACAAAGGAAAGCAAACCTGTTCCCCATCACTCAGCTGTTTTTTGGATTTTTTGCAAACTCTGTTTAAAGGGACTGTGACCGCTTTCAAAGGATTTGCAGAGCCTCAAACCACAAACTAGTTCGGTTCATGAACAAACCTGCTTGTTCATTTCAGTTTGTGGGTTGGCTTGTGGGTCGGCCATGAACCACATGTTATCGGTTTGTGCCCATCCCTAGTTGTAAGCAGAGTCCTGCTTCTAAATCCATTGAAATCAGTGGTCTTAGAAATGTCTGACTATGGTTGCACTGCTGACCTTGTAGGAACGTGTCATTTACAGTGATGTAAACAGGGTGTTTTTGAGGTCATTAATTCATAGGGTCACCATACATCAGAA
Organism: Gekko gecko; assembly: GCA_029375565.1. NCBI lineage: Eukaryota > Metazoa > Chordata > Lepidosauria > Squamata > Gekkonidae > Gekko > Gekko gecko. Next base: position 54,374,842 of record JAPDNY010000003.1, on the reverse strand, counting down.
CCAATCTGACAGCACATAACACATATGTGAACATATATATACACTCTAAAATTTCATTGGTTTCTTGCCCTAGAATGACCACTCGCTTGTAAGCTTCGTCTTGATGTATGGGGTAGAATTGCATATTTACTATTATAGATGAACAATGCAGGCAGCATGATGGATTTTTAAAAGCTCATTTCTGGGATGGGGGAACTATTCCCTGGCAGAATTCACACAAAAAGCACAATTTTAAAAGATGAAAGGCTTATAAATATATGTAACACAGTAAAAAGAATAATAGATAAGCTTCAGCAGAGGATTAAAGTGGAGCAGTGCACAGCCTTGTATTTAAAACGAAAGGATTTACAAAGCCTTAAGTTAGCACATGCTTACCAGCAGGTAGGGTTTTAAAATAAAAGAAAGTTTGTGTCATATGTTGGTAGGATGCAAAGGATGGCTATAGACAAAAAAAAAAACTCTTTAAAGGAGAAACAAAACAAAACAAAAAAGACATGCCCATGCATACACAAGAGGATGCAGCTTTGAAAAAGCTTAGAATAACTTCAAATAACTTCTTGGCTGCCAAAGAGAAGAATTATATTCTTTCTCAGTTGCATGGTGACTATCAAAGCATGTTTTTGTCATCCCCCCCCCAAAGTTGGAAGAAAGAGACAGGCACGGAAGTGGGTTTAACTAAGGGCCACTTTAATAACTATTTACATCTTTGTGGCAAGGCCAGACCTCAAGTGTTGAAAATAGGCCAAGGCCAGAGGTTACCCCAGAGCCCAGGTTTCCTTGCCATCTATTAGGTGACCCATCTTTGCCCCAGGTGCGAGCCATCCCCCTGGCTCACAATCAGCTGGCATGGCAAATAGGGTGCCACCCAGGAGCTCCCTCCAAGCCACAAAACTTAGAGGGGAGGAGCCTAGCCAAGGCGGTCTCAAGGGTAGTCCTCATTCCCCACCCTGGGCCACAAAACCAGAAGGCTGAGCCTGATGGACCCCCTTGATTCTCAACCGGGGGAGGTGTCATATGGTGCTCACTGGATCCACTTTTCCTTTTCCTACACTGACCTGCCACTGCCTCTGCTTGGGATCTTGTGCTCACTGGGCAGCCTAAAGCCACCCACAGCCCTTGCTGCAAATCCTCCAGAGCTATATTGTTGTCCTTTTCAGAGAGATGTACCCCATCACCCCTGTAAAAGATGCTCAATTCAACCCATATCCCCGTGTGAGGCAAGAATTGACCCAATCCACCCTCCACTGTCTTTCTCAGTTCCCAGTTTACCTTTCTGCGAGACCAGGCCAAACATCTGGGGTCCTCTAAGCTGTGCCACAAACAGCATGACACTATAGCAGACATCACAATCTGCACACCAGACCACCTGCTCCTGATGATCCTCAGGTCAGCATTTGACTCAATCACCAGGCCTTCCCTTTCATGTGGCCAAGATCATTTCCACCCAAATGTGAAGCAGAGGACACTAGCTACCCTCAAATAACAGCAGGATGAGGCAGACATTACAATCTTCATGCCAGGCCACCTGCTCCTGATGAACTCCAGACTGGGCTTTGCCTGAATCTCCAGGGGCTTCCCTTTCACCAGGCCAACATCATTTCCACCCAAGTGGATCAACAGTATATGAGGCAGAGGACACTGGCTCCCCTTGAATAACAGTGGTATGAGGCCAGGCATAACATTATGACCTCCAGCATCCCAGATGTTGACTGGCTAGAGCTGTATAGCCCTTAGCAGCTGCAGTGGAGACCACCTCAATCAAAAAACAATGGGTGTCCAATTGAAACTGACCAGACCGAATGTGTCCAATGTCTGCCTGGTAACTGCCTGTCGAGCCCGTCCTGCACCCTGGGTGCTGCGCCTCCCGTGGCCGTGGTGGCCCTGGTGCTGTGGGTCAGTTGGTCCTGGGAGCTGGGATTTACTAAAGGAGGGGGGGAGGCAATGGGGCCTTAGAAAGGCAGGGGACGGGGTTAATGCCACCCCGCAGGTCCCTCAGCCTGCATGCGTCGGATCCCTTCAGCTCAGCATCCCCATGGACTCTCTTCCTCTCTGGCTCACTGGGTCTTTTCCGAGCACATTTCTTCCTCCCCAGCCCCTTCACTTCCCCCTCCTTTATCCCCCACCCCGCCCCACTCCCAGCACCACCCTTCATTCCCGCCTCTCCTCCCATCCTCCCAGCACTGCCCCTTGTGATAAGCCTGGATGCTGACCTGACGTCCAGGGTGGGGCCGTGTGCCTGCTGTCAGCTTCTCCTCAGCTGCCCTTGACTCGCCAGCTTCCCATGCAGTTCCTCAGGGCTCCCTGCACTGTAGGCAGGCCCAGCCAGGATGTCGCGTCTCACTGGTGGCAGTGGTGGCCAGTGCTGTGCTGCTCCCTTGTCACAGTCCCATCTTATGTTCCATTGTCGCTGCTGTCTGTCTGGGTGAGTCAGCTGTCTGGCGGGTCCCTGGGGGTGGGGGCTACATCCTGGGGTCTCGGAACTGGGACACTTCCCAAAACTGAAACTTGTCCAAAGGGCTGGCATCATAGTACCAGAATAGCATGCCTTTCTCCTGGTTCCTCACTGCCAAGTATAGCTGGAGTGCCACCACCAGGCAAAGGTCCACCTTTGAACAAGGTTCTATGCTAATCTTTTGTTGTGCAGCACATCAGGAACACTTGAGCCAGCACACTCAGTCACTCTTGCACTCACCAGCAAGCACTCCTTGCATCCAGAAGTTTCCAATAGTCAACCACACTGAGACAGTCCAGTGGTTACTATGTACAGGAATTTATTTACAAATTACGGCTTTTTCCAGCAAAATGCTCCGCTATACACCACCATCAGAAGAAGGGGATAATACGGTATAGAGCAATGACTTATATACATTGGTCAGCCAGTCACATTAGTGCTGACTCATGGTTACATCAGCCTCAGGTTGCATCAGCTCATGCCCACACTGGCTGAAACTGGTTTAGTGCAGCTCTCCAGCTGTCATCTAGATCATCATGATCTGAGTGCTGAACCTTACTCACCAACATCTTCACCTGTCTTTGCTCTAGTCAGTTTTTAACCCCCAGATTCTGAAATGGACAGAATCTCCATTTTGGTGTTCTCCAAAAAGTGAACGTTGGAGGGCTGGGCGCATGAAGTCAGATCACAGGTGAACAGGAGTTAGCCCCTTTCTCCCACAGTCCTGAGGGGACAACAGGGGTCCTGGGGGGTGATTTGTGCTAGTGGCTTTGAGGCCAGTCTCGTTCATACTGTTGCATTAGTGGCCTTTTCCGGGGCACTGTGCGTGAATAAGTTGGTGGTAGGTTCATGAAGCAAGAAGTCTGGTAGGGTTCTCTGTTACAACTTAACCCTGATGGACTGAATTGCCATACCGTTACCATTAAGATCCATGCAGTACTGTATCAAATACGTCACCAGGATTGCATTTCCCCATGCAGCAGAAGCTTCTGGACTGGCCCCAAGAGACCCAACAAGGACAGAATTTCCCTTGGGTCTCCAAGAGTCAGTGCTGGGATGGAGCTGCTGGTCCCTTTTTATACAGTCTTGGTCACATACATTTCAATAAAGCTATTGAAATTATAAACTGCATCAACTGACAATAACTATTTTGATAATGTAGGCCATCATGGCATAGGAGATGTTCCCACATTCCAGCAGCAGTCAGTTTACCATAATGCTTTAGCAAAACAATACAAGATAATACCTGAATTTCTAAATGACAAACACAAGAATGTGTTAGTTTCAGGATGTCCTTTGTGTTCTTGGGGTAAGGTAGCCAGCTAGGCATCATCTTCTGGCTGGAGGTGGGATGTGAGTTTTGGCATGTAGGCAAACCTTTAGCATTGTAAATATTCTGGCTCCCTTGACTTAATGGCTGGCTCATAGAAATGCTTTATTTCTAAATGCTTTGGAATTCTTTACACCTATAAACAATGGAGGAGAATTTACATTCTGGGGAATGGAATGTAGACTCCTGTTCCTGTGTATGTGACAGGTGACAGATACCTCTTGAGACAAAGGACTTGCAAAGCATGTTGGGATGCTGCTTGCTGCCTGGAAAGTTACAGAAATGGAGAAAACACCATGGTTTCTTTATAGAATTAACTATATAAAATGGGTTTTAAATTTTCTGAACCAACTATTTCATTTTTCTCACAACAATCCTCCTGGAAAAAAGGTTCATACACCCTCTGTAGTATCAATGCCTTTGGCTCTATTGATTCATCCACTCACTTCATGCACAAATCACAAGTGGACAGTGTCAAAAAATCATGAATGAACTCTCAAAGGCTATTAGCTTACACCCATGCTGGAGCTCTGGAGGTTTTCCTCTGTGGACCTACTTGCTTTCCACAGCAATTCCAAATGCCCCCTTTTCTACTCCCTAGAAGCTTCCAACCCTACTTCTCTGTTTCAGTTTGCCTGGCAGGGAGAGCCAGTTTGGTGCAGTGGTTAAGTGCATGGAATATAATCTGGGAGAACCGGGTTTGATTCCCCACTCCTCCACGTGAACCTGCTGGATGACCTTGGGCAAGCCATAGCTCTGGCACAGCTGTTCTTGAAAAACAGCAGTTTCTGTCAGAGCTCTCTCAGCCCCACCTACCTCAGAGGGTGTCTGTTGTGGGCAGGGGAAGGGAAAGGAGTTTGCAAGTCACTCTGAGACTCCTTTGGGTAGTGATGGGCAGGGTATAAATCCAATCTCCTCTTCCTGTTCATGTTTTTCCTTCAGTCACTCTCATGGGCAGGGTTGTGGCTGGATTACTCAGTGATCACTCCAAATGCATTCTGTTGGCTCCATTCTGGTTTCTTCTCCTGTGGACCTTGGCAGAAGACCATTCATATTCTTTTTCCCTTGAAGGAGGATCAGATTCACATTGGCCCCTTTCTTTATTATGACTTATGGCTGCTTCATATAATGGCCTGGCTGGTGGGCTAATAGTTTTTCCTCTAGAGTTGTCCAATTTTTAACTTGCTCTTGCAGACCTTCCACTCACAGATCATACATTGCTAAACTGAGTAAATTTGCAAGTTGGGCTTCCATATGTGGAATACCACCAGAGTCCTTTCCATTATCTTGTATTTTTGATTATCTGTTACACTTCATGGATGCAAGGTTAGCAGTAACCTCTTTTAAGGTCCATTTGGCCACTAGTTCAGCATTTCATGATCTTATTGAGGGATCACCTGGTCGTCACCCCCCCTCACAACTAACAAGTTTCTTAAGGGCTTGTTTAACCTTCCCTCTTCCCATCAGTACCACAGTGGAGTCTTTTCTTGGTTCTTGCTAAACTGATGCATAAATTATTTGAACCAAGGGCTACCTGTGAGTTTTCTTTCCTTTAAGACAGCCATTTAGTTGCCATTACATCAGCTCATAGAGTAGGTGAATTGAGTGCCTTACAGTGTGACTTCCCCCTTTCACTAAATTTCATGTGGACAAGGTGGTCCTCCATCCCAGTTTACAATTTCTACCCAAGGTCGTATCTAGTTTTCACCACAGTTCCCTCTAAGCTGTGCTAGGGGGCACTGGCACACAACATTTCAGAGACTGGCTCAGAGGATTTTTGTTCCGCTCACCACTAGGCTTCCATAGGAAACAATGGGGACAGGGCACCTCCTTCTGGGGCCCATAAAATTGAACCTCTTGGTCTAATCTTTTTGAAACTTGGTGTTTTTTTAGGAGAGGCACCAGCAGCTATGGTGCAAATTTGGTGCCTTTATCTCAAAAAACAGACCCCCCCTCCCAGAGCCCCAGATACCCCCAAATCAATTCTCCATTATAGCCTATGGAGCCCATTGACTGTAATGGTTCCCATAGGCTATAATGGAGCAGAAAAAATAGATTTATTTTGCACAGCCCTATTATGCTTTTCAGTATGATTTGTAAAAGTGGGATATAATGATCACAGTAAAAGTGGGATATAAATATTAGTAGTTTGGGTAGGTTGATAACATTTAAGCAACTTCCTATTTGTTAGGATAGGCAGGGTTCTGACAGTGACTGTTCCACCTCTGTTATACTTGACCTGTAAATTTGTCATATTTCACTAAAAAATAACCCAAAGTAGATTGCAAGAGTCCCCACCCCCACCCCCACCAAATGCTGGTATATTTTCTAAGGGAAAGTTCCGATATTTGTTGGAGATGTAAAAAGAAGTAGGATCTTATATCCATATCTGGTGGAACTGTGGAGAAATTAAACCGTTTTGGAAAATGATTAGTAAATTACTGAAAGAAATTACAAATGTTAACATACCTTTTGCACCGGAAGCCTTTCTTCTTAACATACTCCCGACAGGAGTAAGAAAAGAGGACGCTAGAATCATTTTATATGCAGTTACAGCATCAAGAATCGCTGTGGCCAAATGCTGGAAAAAAGCATCTGTCCCAACCTGAGAAGAAATTGTAGACAGTTTACTGGCAATAGCGGAATCAGATAAACTCAATTTAATCCTCTCAGGGAAAGATGACTCATTATATATAAACAGATGGAAAAAATTTATGAATGGATGGAAAAATGTATTTGAATAACTTCCCATTGTAACCTCAAAGGATATTTATGTGTTTGTTTTTGGTTGTACATATGTTGGAAAATCTGTAAATAAAACCTTTTAAAAAAAAATACAGTGGAATGGGGTGGGTAGACCTGTTCTCCAGAGGCGAGGTCTACCAATATAGTGGAAAGGGGTTGCTGAACCTGTTTTCTGGAGGCAGGTCAACCAATATACTGGAAAGGGGAGGATAGAACTGTTCTCTGGAGGCCAGGCCTACCAATAGAGTGGAAAGGAGTGGGTAGACCTGTTCTCTGGTGATGTCAGGGTGTGTGGCATATGCTAATGAGCTATTATGCTAATAGCCTAGTAGCTCATTAGCATACCTTATGCTAATGAGCTCCTGCAGCTCTTTTTCTAGGAAAAGACCCCTGACTATACATATCAGCAAGGTTCAGGTATCATCTGCCACTCTCCTCAGAGATGTAACTAGTAGAGTGGCTCCACTATCATCAAACATTACTTTGTCAAAGTAGGTTCAAGATGCAAGTCTGTTGTTGGCAAAGCTGTTCTATAGGATCTCTTGAATCAAGGATCTTGTTAGCCAAATTGCTTAATATATTAATAACTGTGGGAAATTATGATATTTAATGAGCAATTGGCAAGTAAGGGAACACAAGCCTGTGTATACAGAAGTCCCACCTTATCCAGTAAAACCAAGAAAAAATGCAGAAACTAAGTCTTTTAAAGAAATTGATTCTTTACTGAGAGTTCTTCATAAACATACAATAAATTCAGGCATACATACACTTACATAGACCTAGGAAAATTAGATAGAAAGGGATAGCAACATTCGCATTAGCAGGTGATAATCATTGGTGGGTGATATGTACCTGATCCTGGAGAGATGAAGCGAACGACAGGAAAAATAAGGGAGACTATAAGGGGTTAAGGGTCATATTCTATACCAGCAGAACACATGGTTAGACTCAAGCAGTGCTACACCTACAGTCAGCAAGATAGGGCAGGGTTCAGGTCCAGAGGAGAGAAAGAGAGCACATGACCAGGCCAGATCTTTTATGCTATTTTGAGGCTTGGGAGTGGGTTTTACTGGCCACCTCCCTTGCCACCTCCCCTTGGTCACTCCCAGGAAGTTTCCTAATCAAAAACCAGTTTCAGGGGGAAGGGAGGTTAAGGGTTGGGCAATGTTGCTTCTAATTACTTTAACAGTGGCACCTTTGGAGAACAATAGCTGAGTCCAAGGGTCTTGTCTTTTGATGGGTTTAGCTGAGCTGTGGCAGTCCAGTAATCCAGTCATGACTGCAAAGCTTTTGTTATGCCTAAGAGCCTATGTGCAGTCTCTGGTAAAGGTGAAGGGGGTGGGGGGGGTTGCCTGCATGCTGAAGGAAAGGTTTTGTTCATGGAGTTTCTTCAAGATTTTAAGTCCCTTTTGTAGAATATGGTGTTTCTCTATAGCAAATGGTTGCTGGCTTCATGGTGCTTCATGTGACTAAGGAGCTGGTCTTTCTTCCTGTTGCACTGCAGGTAAGAGATGGCTGGTAACCTCAGGAACCATTGGCACATCATCTCAGCAGAAGGCTTTTCCTCTGCAGGAGTGTGTCACCACACAGTTCAGTCCCTTTTGCACACTAGTTGCACAGTCCAGCTTATCACTTTATGAACTATAAGTCCATAAGAGTGCTACACGAGCCTTGCAGGGCAATGATCTGACACCCATCTGCAGGTTAAGTGAGCTTGCACAGAAGCTACAAAGATGAAAACAGGTGGTACCTGTAGTAAATGTAACTGTTGTTAATCAAGTGTTTTTCTATGCAGGCACATATTCCCCTCTCTCTATCCTGCTGAAGGCTCTCTGCTTTAGGTATCCTGCACATGTGCACACTCACACAATGGAAGAAAGGATAGCTCCAGTGGGCAGAGTCTACAGTATCACTTTCTTCCTTAGCTTCCTCTCCAAACTCCTCCTTCTCCTGGCACCGCTCCCATATCTCCCGCAACTTCCCAAGACAAAGTTGGCAGTCCTAACACACATCTGCACCAGAAATAAAACAACTGAACTGAACTGAACATTCTGTTTCAAGAAAATAACAAAGAGGGCTTTGTATGTAACATCAGTGAGTGTTGTGGTCAGTGGAACTGTAGAATTGATCAGCAATACAGTTTTTCACAGATTTGGTTCTAGTTCTAATATACAGCAATTGTTTCTTTAAAGGACTGCATGAGGAGAAGGCAAAGAGACAACTGGGTTCTAATAACAGTCATTTAACCAGATAATAAAGGGCAGGGTCTAGCTATTTGGATGCCATGGTTTGAGACAGCAGCTGTATCAAGAGTCCACACAAAGGACAGTGAACTTGTCAGTTGAGAAGCTATTCATTTCTCACTTAATGTTGTGTGAGATAACATTAAAATGGTTCTGAACTGTAGCAAAAATTTTACACCAACTTCTTAAAGTACCCTTGACTGTACTCAAAAATAAGCTGTTTTTCCTGCCAAATGAAGAGAGGAAAAGCAGTTTGAGTGCCTCTAGCTCATTTGAAAACCAAAAGTTAAAACTTCCCTTGAGAAGAGGCAGTATACAAATAAAGGCTTTGGCTAATTAGGTTTAATGGGACATTGTCTTGGGGGTTGTGATTTATTGGGTCAGTCTAGGCCCATCACAGACCTATGGGGTTCTGTATCTGGATTCTCCATGAGAATGGCAAATATCCAAGGGCATCTCTTTTAATAGTGGTTAAAAACTTAAATAAAAGGGGGGTACATTTTTTAACATGAAAAGCAGCTTCAGAAGACTATAGTTCAGAGTGGAAGAGTAGTGTGTGTGTGTGTGGGGGGGGTACCTACTTAACTCTTTCCCTACTGGCTGTTTTTCAACTCAACATTTCTTTTCTCCCTGTTGGGTTCCAGATGTGTGGTTATCCAATAGGACTTTGTTTTGTGTTTTGTACGTAAACTACGCTTTCTCCCTAAAACATGTATTTTGCAGTGAACTCACGAATCTATTTGCTATAGCAAAAGGTTGCATCTCAGAAAGAACTTTAACAGGACATGTTGTATTGTACTTAATCTATTTGAAAACCATGAAAAAAAAATTAAAAACAATTTTCTTGTATCTTTTAAGCAGAAGGCAATTTTAGGTTTATTTCCCCCACCCAACTCCATCTCAATATGGTGTCTGGTCAAAAGAATTGATCTATGTGCATTCTGCAAGAATAGTTGATTATCAGCTGATTGAACAGTTTTAATTCAACTTCATTAGCCTTAGAGGGGTCTTGTTTGAGTAAGATCTTTTCTTGGGATTTAATTTAGACTCCAATTCTTTTTGCCACTTGCTCACACTTTTTCTCTGCCCAGTCTCAGTGAATGAAATTACCTTTCCTCATCATGAAAGCCTTAGAGGCTTCCAAAGGAGTTCTATATGAATTCTCCAAGCCCTGATTAGATTCCCTGTGTAATGGCCATTTCTCTTTCACATACTCTGAGCACAGTAAACTTGTATCATGTTATAAAAGTGAACTCAATCTCCTTTTGTTTTGACCTGGAGGGGTAATATGGAGGGACATGTTCAGAGATTGGTGTATTCCCAGTTGAACTGAATCTAAAAGACTAACAAGAGAGAAAAAAAATATCAGTCTTAAAAGAGGACATGTACACCCTCTGTCTTCACATTCCTTTCAGCAGTAAATCACCTGCCACCTGATTGGCTAAACAGTTCTTGCTTTACAGGAACAGAGTGAATCTGTCAGGCCCAATCTGGTGCAACTGTTAAATTAAACCTTCCACATAAGACACAGGTGAAACTTGATACATGAAATGACATTCCAGTTTTTTTGGAAGATACAGTAATTACTCCAATTGTAATATTTTGTAATGCCACCAACCAACATAGCGTAGTTATATAAGACAATGCTTTCAGAGATCTCTTTCCTGTCAAAAAAACCCCTAGCTCCTGGGCTTAAAGGCAGCTTGACCATTTTTAGAGATGACAGGAACAAATGGAACAGGGTGAAAGAGATTGATTTCCCCTAATGTTAACATGCAAAAAAAAAATTAGTAGAAGAAAAATATCATGCTATTTGCCTGTATCATTGTAATCCCATTGCCTTGGTCTTTTGAGGAACTCATATTTTGGAGATATGCAAACTTGCCATTTTTCACTGAAATGTAGGATTTTGCCATGCATTCTACTGGCCTGCCAGTATCTTTCGACCTCGACCCCATGGTGCACCCCATTCGGATAAAGCACCTCACACCCTGATTGTGACACCTGTGAAACCCAATGAGGATATTAGAATCTGTGCGGACTACAAATGCACAATAAACAAAGCGCTCCAAGACAATGGGTACCCCGTGCCAGTGGTCAGCCATGTCCTCACAGCCTTGGCTTGGGCCTGAGATTTTGGCAAGCTGGATCTAGCGCAGGCTTATCAGCAACTGCCTGTGGATGAACAGTCAGCCAAGGCACAAACGATAGTGACTCACAGGGAAGCCTTTAAGGTGCGGCAGCTACAGTTTGGGGTGAGCGTAGCGCAAGAGATTTTCCAACAATTAATGAACTCACTTCTTAAAGGTCTTCCTGGACTCGTCCCATTTTTCAATGACATTCTGATCTCGGCGCCATCGGAGAACCTCTTCACAGAGCGCCTACAGTCAGTGCTCCAGCATTTCAGCGAGGCAGGGCTAAAAGTGAAATGCGAGAAGTGTATTCTTGGTGTCTCCAGTGTGGATTTCCTGGGATTCTGTGTTGATGCTTCTGGCATTCACCCGACTAAAGACAAAATAAAAGCCATAGTGGAAGCCCCGACTCCCCAGTCAAAATCTGAGTTACAGGCATTCTTAGGCCTGCTCAATTTTTATCACTTGTTCCTGCCACACGAAACAGCAGTAGCTGAGCCCCTTCACCATTTGCTGGATAAGGTGGCTACTTGGTCCTGGGATACACGACATGCCGCCGCTTTCAAGGCAGTTAAGGACTGGTTGGTATCCAACTTCATGTCGCACATTTCAACGAGTCCCTCCCCATGGTTCTCGCTTGTGATGCATCGCTCTACAGCATGGGAGCGGTGTTGGGTCACCAGCTGCCAGATGGCCATGAGGTGCCAGTGGCCTACTGTTCAAAGACCTTGTCGGCAACAGAGCGCAATTATGCTCAAATTGATAAAGAGGCACTGGCGATCGTGGCCGGGGTGAAGAAATTTTACCACTACCTCTATGGCCGCCCCTTCACCATCATCACCGACCACAAACCACTGCTGGGTCTCCTCGCCCCAGACCACCAAACGCCCCAGATGATGTCTCCCCAGGTTCTGTGTGGTGGTCTATATTTCTGGCGGGCTACAGACATGACTTGCAACACCGTCCAGAAAAGGCTATGGGGCACGCAGACACCCTCAGCCACCTTCCGCTTCCAGAGATTGCCCTGGATCCCGCTCCTGCTCATCACATCCTCCACATCGATGACTTGCCTGACCACCCCATCCAGGTCCCGGAGGTAGCCCAGTTCACAAGCCGAGACCGGGTACTCACTCGTGTGCTCGACTGGGTGGGGAGGGGATGGCCCAGCGAGAAAGTGGGCCCTGAATTCACAGTGTTTGCCTCCCACAAAGATGAACTATCCACACACAGGGGATGTCTCTTGTGGGGAAGCTGAGTTATAGTCCCCAAGCCCCTGTGCAAACAAACGCTAGCTGTGCTACACGAAACCCACCCGGGAATCATGCAAATGAAAGCCTTAGCACGCAGCTACATCTGGTGGCCTGGGCTGGATAAGGAGATAGAGGACCTTGTCAACTGGTGCCAGACATGATAAGAGACCGGACCCAATCCCCCAGGAGCTCCCGAACGCAAGTGGGAATCATCTGGCAAACCCTGGACCCGCTTGCACTTGGACTTCGCTGGCCTATTCCAGAGATGGATTTTCTTCCTAGTGGTCAATTCCTTTTCCAAATGGCTCAAGGTCCTCCCAGAGGTGTCCACCTCATCAAGGGCTGCAGTAAAGCCCCTCTGGAAGGTTCTCTGCATCCACGGAATCCCTGATGTCCTGGTCTCCGACAACGGGGCAGCAATGACTGATTCATTCACTAAACAATTGGCACAGGAATACGGTAAGGTGGCAACAACATGTGAGGAGGTTTATGTACCCTGATTACAATGATCTGTATGCATCTACCAAACAATCGGCTCCCTTCTCACAATGGGTGAGTGGAACATGAACATTTTTAGTATTAAGCATATTCTTTGAATATTTTAAATAGCTAATGCATTACAAGTGCTTGTTTTTCATGCAGAGTAGTTGTTCTTCAATAAACTTTATTTAAGCATCACACCATGTAGTTTTACTGCCTCTTATTTTTATAACACGTATTTATAAGCCATTGTAGTTAGGTGTTAATACCTCAGCTATTTTGAATCATAACATGCTCAATATTTGGCACAAAAGTATACACTCTATTTTTATGCTTCCCTTTCAAAAATCAATACTTTTTCAAAAATGCAATTGTGCAGCCCTTTCTCAGGTCATATATATTTATATAGGCTATTAGGCTAGTGATAGAATAAACCCAGCTCAGAACAACTGAAAATTATGTGTGACTGCAACATTCTTTGCTGTGTCTACTAAGTGCTGCAGTAGCATCATAGCATGGCAAGATGGAGAGAAGGAAAAGAGTGAAGGATAATAAGGTCATTGTTGAAATCCAAAGACCCAGGTATACTTATTTATTTATAGTCCATATTTTCACTGCGACTGAAGGCACAATTAAAACCAACACAGTCAGAGCTGTATACATGCAATCAACGATGCAATAAAATTGAATCACAAATTGGTAGAAGTGCACTCAAGAGCTGACTGCTTCCATTAAAATTGTATAATACACACATACAACAATAATGAAGCACTGGATTGCACAATTAGAGAAACAGTGCAGTAGTATGATATATACAACAAAGCAATGAAAATGGAGGGAAATTAATATGTCTTTAGAATTCCTTCCCTCCCATTTATACAGCCTTCATTCCCAAGAGTGATTAAGAATTAGAATGGAAAGTGTTGGGAGATTCACATGTTATGCTCTCAGAGTCTGAGGATCTATATGTTAAATTTTTCCTGGGGACTTTACAAGGTGTGATAAAGAGACATGTTCTGAAGTTCCATACTTCCCAGGTGTGTACAGTCCTGATTCAGACTGAGACCACCACACCTGGTAACTGGAGGTTTGGACCTTCCCCTTTGAGCCATTTCCCTGATCTGAAATGATCTGGGGGAAACTGGTTTATAGCTCATCAGCATACATGCAGCACCCAAAAGGAAAATAGCACTCCTTGAGGTTATCCCAAACCAAATCAAGCATCAGTGTTGTCCCAAACCAAATCAAGCCAGTGCATACCTGGGAGGTTCAGCTCTTCAGAATTTGCTTTGCCACCCAATCAGAGGATGTCTTTGGGGAAAACATAATGTGTGGTTAGTCCCTGAGGAATCAACTGCCTCTGCTGTTGACAGTTTCATGTTTTGATCATGGAAGATCTGGATTGATCCTGGTTGTATAGAAGCCAACAAAAGCCTTCAGTAGTATCATATTTGCTGTATAGTCAGGCTACCACAATCCATGTTGATATGGTGAGAGACTGTTTATTGAAGACATTTCCTTCTCCTTGTACTCTGTATCTTGTATTATCATTCTGTTTGGCATGACGACAGAGTATGGCTTTTTGTTTATGCTTTCCTAAGCCTATTAAAATGAATACAAGGCTTACCATATTGACTTCATAAGGTTGTTGTATTAATAGTATGCAGTGATACTGCACTTTATATAAAGTAGCTTACTGCAAAAGTATAAAATGGATGCTGATGTTTCACATTTAATTCAAAGCACAAGTATTTAAAATTTCCTGGGTGTTAAATAGAATTATGTTGACAATGGAAAGTCAAAACCATATGCTATCATTTTGTTAGTAGCTTTACTAGAAGTCTGGATGGCAGCCATGTTCTATGGGTTGCCTCATATCCACACTATAAAAAAACAGGCTTTAAACACTGTCGGAGCACCAGATCTCTGGAGTTCAAGCGGTTCCCGCCTGGACTGCAATTCCATTGTCATGATACAATCTATATGTTATTTCAAAAATAAAATTGTTAGTTTTTATTCCACAACTCCTGTGTATGAGGTGGGACTGACCTCGGAGCATTATTGAAAGTTTGTACAGAGCCCAGAAAAGTGAAGTTTGGGTTCTGGGACACAGAGTAATACCACACAACAACCACTGCAGCACAACACCATTACTGGTTCTTCTGTTATAGTGACATCACGAATGGACCCAGATCATTGCCCTGGACCACGTAGGGGAAGATAAGAGATCAGTCCTACTGGATGGGCTGCAGCCGTTCCTTACAGATGCCACACAGTACATTATATAAAAATATGATATGGCATAGAAATGTGTGGAAAGTATGGCAAGGATAGGATAGGATATACTACTTTTGGAAGACCTGTTGGGCATAGCTATGTCAGTCAGCCTTGTTTTCTGGTATCATGGTGAGAAACTTGCAACAATTTCAAGAAAGCAATAGTGGATAGAAAATTGAATTTTGGCCTGGAAAACCTGGAATTGAGGTCTACCTCTGAATAAATCACTGCCATGAGCACAGTAGCTATACATCTGCTACTGTGTATGCAGAACTTTTACACTTCTGTTTATGATATGATTTGTAATGAAGATGCATATGATTGCAGATCTGCTTATCCTTTATCCCATGGTAAAGGCAGTAAATATTACTGCCACAGTTAGCAATGGCCATGCTAAGCTTCGTGTAGGTGATGCAAACACAATATGCTTGCAGTCTGCAGGTTGGGTAGGTTTGCCAACAGGCCCGGAGAGAAAAGTCCTGTCCCATTAATAAAGGGTTAATGGGATATTATTTGCCAGGTGATGTTAATTGCCCTTCCTGCCACAAAAAGCATCAGCTGTTGCCACTCAGCAAACTTCCATGGCAGAGTGGGGATCCCAACCAGGGTCTCCTAGATCCTAGTCTGGCAATCTAACCACTACACAACACTGGCTCTGATAAGAAGATTCTTGGAGATGTTACCACAGCAATTTACTGTAAGAATTTAAACATTTCAATTGTGTTCTTAATGTTTCCATTCTGGGTTTTTTTAGGCTAAAAGGATGGTGGGGTCATGAATTCAAAACCCGATTTCTCATGGAAAACAGTATGTACATTTTCTCTTTGTGTTAGATACAGAGGTATTTTATGTTTTGTTTGCAAGCCTTGTGATAATTGCACCAGGATGAAGGTGCTACAAAAGGGCTGTAAAATTCTATCAACAGTCAATTTATATCTCAGACTTGAAAATTAAAAAAAAAAAGATTATGATGAAGTCCAAACTCCTGCCTATCCATAATACATTAGTGTAGAGACATCAGAATCCATGGTTTATGTGCCCTGAGGCTTTTGTTTCTGTTTGGTTAGTGTTTGGTGTAATGGTTTGGCATAGTGGTTTTGGCGTAGTTTGGTATAGCCAGTTTGGTATAGTGGTTAAATGTGTGTACTCTAATCCAGGAGAACCAGGTTTGATTCCCCACTCCTCCACTTGCAGCTGCTGGATGATCTTGGGCAAGCCATAGTTCTGTCAGAGCTGTTCTCTCAAGGACAGTTCTGGAAAGAGCTCTCTCAGGCCCACCTACCTCGCAGGGTGTCTATTGTGGGGAGGGGAAGGGAAAGGAGTTTGTAAGCTGCTCTGAGACTCCGTGAAGGGTGGGATATAAATCCAATCTCTTCTTCATAATGTTTCCTGGCTTATGTGCCACTCCCCTGCAAATCAGCAGTATTTGTATCTCCAGTTATTGGCAACATACTAGACTTCGAATTTTTGTCTTGCTCCCCCATCAGATTTAGTTTAGAGCCCTCCTTCTCAGGTTTGCAAGGCTCTTACCAAACACATTTTTTCCCTACTCTCATGAGGTGCAAATGATCTCCTGATAGAAAAGCTTCATCTTGAAAGTGTAAGCCATGGTCCAAAAACCCAAACTTTTCTTGATGACATCATCTACATAGCCAGTCATTTATTTTCAGCATTCTTCTTTCCCTTCCTAAGACATGGCCTTCAACAGGAAGAACTGACAAAAACATAACCTGTGCTCCCAAGTCCTTCACGTTTTAACCAGAGCCACATAGTGTCTTTTAATATGGTCTGGGCTATTCCAGGCAGTATCATTTGTTCCCACATGGATGAGAAAGAAAGGATAATAATTTGTGGTCTTGATGAGTCTTCCCATCCTTTCTGTCACATCCTGGATGCATGCACCTAGTTGAAAGCATACCAATTCAGACAATAAGTCTGGTCGGCACACTTTATCCTCTGCTTCTCTCTGTAGGGAATCCTCAGTTACCAGCACACACCTTCTTCTATATTGGGGAGCAGAACCTTGAGTCCTCTCTCCATAGGCACCCAAGAGATTTCCTTCAAGCTTTGGGGAGGCTGGGGGAGTAGCCCTTGTTCCAGTGGTCCAGAATCAATATCTATGCGGAGTTCCTGGAACTGATTGCTTAGCAACAGAGGCTCAGAATATCTCCTGATTTTCCTGCTCCTGTGGGTTACATTCTTCCAAAAGCCCTCTTCCTATTTTGGGTACTTCTCTGTTTATTGAGATACCTTTCCTTCCTCCTCCTGTCACCCTCCCAAGAGTGCTTCAAGCATCTTGTATATGAATTCTTCACCTTCCCTTATAAAATGGAGTGTGGGCAAGCATGCCTCACAAACCCATAGCTAGAAATTTTTGGTTAGGATGGCAACAAGGGGGGAGCAGCACTACAATTAGAACTGGAGCCTGGAGATCTCTCAGATATTACTATCTCCAATGAAATTAAATCAGTTTATCTCCAGTTAAGAAGCATGCTTTCTTTTGGAGACCCAGGTTCAAATCCCATTCTGTCATGGAAGTTTGCTGGGTGACCTTCGGCCATTCACATACTCTCAACCTAACCTATCTCACATGGTTTCAGTGAGGATAAAACGAAGAAGGGGACAACGATGCAAGTCTCTTTGGGTCCTCAGTGGAGAGAAGGCAGGGTATAAATGAAGTTTCTAGACATAAGACCAGCATCAGAAAGACATCCCCCTCCCCAGAAATGCCTCCCATCAAGAGAAGCCCATCAAATCGCTTCTGCTGTGTCAAAGGCCCCACAGACCCCTTACTACAACTGCAGACAATGGCAGGAGGCCTCTCCTGACAGCTCAGACCCACAAAAGGAGGAAGCAAGGGCAGGCAGCTCAGGGAGGTGGGAGGCAGCCAGGGAGAAACTTGGGGAGATATACCCAGGCCATGGAGAAACCACAGTAGAGGGTGGGGACAGCAGTCAGCACTAGGAAAACAGATCCTCCCCACTCAACAACAATCACCTTCCACAATCAGCTACAGCTGAGGCAAAAGAGACAAACAGAAACAACACTTACTCAAATAGGCACCACTCTCCAGCAGGCTATACACAACCACACACCCTCCAACACTGTCCTTTGACACAGTAACCTCAACTACTTCTCCCCAGCAGTTAAAGAAAGGAAAAAAGAAAAGGAAAAAAAAACCACTCACCACTCCAGCAGCTCTCTTTCCTGCTCCTGGTCAGAGTCCAGTTGCCTGTGTCTGTCTCTGGCAAGGAGGAGCCTTACACAGTTCAAGGCTTAACCAGCAGAGGACAGGGACAGCAGTCAGCCCCAGGCGAAACAGACCCTTCCCAATCAGCTACAACCATTGCTCCACCTTTTCTCTTTCCTGCTCTTTCTTGGAACCCAGCTGACTGTGGTAGTAGTAAGAGTAAATGAATGCTCTACCTTACTCTCCCCATGGAGTTTAGTTTATTATTATTATTATTATTATTATTATTATTATTATTATTATTATTATTATTATTATTATTATTATTATGGTCTTAGACTAATGTACAGAGTATAAGGATAATATGAGAGGGAGGGAACCCTTCCCCTCCATGGAGTTAATTGTAGGTTCAGGTGAAAGGGTTTTCACTGGGAAAACATTCCAAGTCCCAAGCCCCCTTTCTTCAAAGCAGCTACATAGGACTTTTTGTTGTTTTTTAAAGGGAGACCCTAATTATGGGTCTCTAACATGTCATCTTGTTTGGCCCACAGTCTCTGTGGATAATGGAAGGGGGGTTGTTTACTGTCTTGTTGAAAACCAAAATATATCTTATTTCCCCTTCTAAGGAATCCTGGTATATTTATTTAATTTAATCAAGGTACTTTGAAAAAATTAATAAAATATTTGGATAGAATTCCAGAAGCTTCTTTTGATCAACTGTGGACCCTATTTATAATGTTGTGGTGTTAATTTTACCTTGTTTAAAAAAAAAAAAAACCACAACCTCATTTTCTCTCTTACATGATATTGCATGGATATATCTCTTCTCTCTTATTATATAAAAGAAATTTGAAGTGGCAAGATTCCATGCGCTCCCTCAGCCACTGGCCCATCAGCCACCACTCAAGACTACTCATGTGCCATTGGCCGGGTGCTGGGTCTGCTCCTCTTCCCCGCCCACTCCCCTTTCAGCCATGTCAGAATTCTTGGCAAATGGCTTTCTCTCTTGATGAAGATGCTTTTCCTGCTTGCCTCCTGTGAAGGACTTAACTTTTCCCTCAGTGGCTGTTGGTAGATATAACAAAATGGCAGTAACCTGTGTTTATAAGATGGCTGCTGGGCTGCTGTCTGTAATTGTTTAAAATGTTCCGCCATAAGGTTTAAGGCCTTGGCACTCTCCCAGAGCCTCTTTCTAGAGCTCGTATTTATTTCCACAATGGGCCTCATTCCTAGTATTGTATAATTAATATTTGGGTCCTCTTATTTTATCACCCTCATCTGCTTATCCTCAGCCTTATTGAACAAATTATCAAAACAGGCACTGAGGGGGTAACTAGATGCTGGGAGACACTGAATATTTATAGGTCAAAAGGGCACCTGCATGAGGCCTTAATTTAGAATAGGGACATGTGTGGTGGGAAAAGACGTTTAACCATTTCTTCTTCCACACAGGTTTATCAATCAAAACTGAAAGTGAAAAAGACAGGAAAAAGGCAAAAATAGGATCCTGAGATCTGAGATTTTCTTTTCCTCTTCCAGTACTAGCAGCCTGTAGTTTCAATCTGTGAAAGATAAAACTCTTTCTTCCCTCTTGCCTCACAATGACTCCAATCTAAATCAGAGCCTGCCAGGCACTAGTGGCCTTTTAAAATGTTGGGAGGAGCTGATTATTGATCTTTCAGAATTTCATCTACTATTATCCTGAACTGCTGTAAATAAAACAAAATTTATCTCTAGTATGTCAATTGACTAATTATAGTTATTCCTTTCCTCCATTTTTTTAAAGCTGTAGTCTACTGTTGTCACAGGGCCAGTGATGGGGGGGAAATCTCACAAAGAAAAGCTGAGAAATGACCTTTGCTTTACAGAATTGCAACTGACTCCTGGGATCAATGGATTTCGATTATCAAATCCTCCCATATTATTGGTGTGTGCTCTTCAAGCTAGTTTAGAAGTAAGTAATTACTTTCACGTGACTAATGAAGTGCAAACAGATGAAGCAATCCTGCTGTTATTAGGGGTGCCATCAGATTTCTCAAGTTTGTTAGTCAATTTGAATATCTCCATTTCATTTTTTTTGTCTCCATTTTGCAGATCAATTCCATCATCCTTTATTTTCTTACTATTTTCTGTTGGTTCTTGCCAGATTTTCCTGTAAAATGTATACAATTTTCAATGTTATTTGTACTTCAGATCAGCACTCTACATTATACGCATATATAACATATGAGTGCGCTTAAGCCAGTGTTCTGTAGTGGCTGAAAGCTGCAGACTCTCATCTGTCATCTTCAATTGTGAAAGAGCATAAAGTTAAAACAATTTTAAAAATAATTTTGAGAATCCTACTTAGATGCCTCTGTGTGCCTTTGGTATCTGCCCAGAAATCCAACTAATATTGCAATCAATTCTTGTGAATACTTCATAAATAGATGCCAGTGACTGTGCAGGTACAAAAAGCAGAGCATGTATCTAATGTCAGTAATTTAAAGGATGCATCTTGACTACACAGAGAACAGTCTACGAGCAGACCATTTTAATGATTTATTTATTTACTTAATTTATATGCTACCTTTCTCCCTAGATGGCTTTCATTCATTTTATCTTCACAACAACTCTATAGAGGTAGATTAGGCTGAGAGTATGTGACTAGCCAAGAGTCCCCCAGAAAGCTTCCATGGCAGAGTGGGGATTTGAACCTGAGTCTCCAAGTTCCTAGCATGACACTCTAAGTCAGAGGAGTCGAACTCATTTGTTAAGAGGGTCGGATCTGACATAAATGTCACTTGTCGGGCTGGGCCAAGACCATGTGTGCTGTAAAATGTAATGCTAGGTATCAGAGATGTAAACTGCATAAAGGACAGCAGCTGGTAAACTCTGAGTTGGTGTATCCTCACTGCAAGGCTCCATGGGTTGGGAAGGGGGTGCAAAAGAAAACCCATATGGGTGGTCTGGAGCGCCAGTGGTGCAAGACTGGGCAGATGCTCCCACACTGCTTGACTGCTACAGATGAGTTTGTTCTGCCACGCTGAAGCCACAATTGGAGTGGCTCCACTCACTCCCCAACAAATAGTCTCCTGTTCCCTCCCTTGCATTAGTTGCTCACAGGCCATATAAGACCCCTTGATGGGCAGGTTCCAGCCCCCGGGCCTTATGTTGGACAGACTGTGCAAGCACAAAGTTCTCATCAACTGAAATGTCATTGTTTTATTTATTTATTTAAATACATATGCCATCTTTCCACCCAAGATGGCAAACAATAAAAAATATTAAAACAATCTTTGAAATGCATGATATAAAAACAACCACAATCAACAATGAAACAAATCACATACACAGTTGAAACATGTATACAGGAAGGTGGGTCAGTGAGGCAACGCTGGATGAAACAAATAAGTCTTCACCCGCTGGTGGAAAACAATGACAGAAGAGGACGGACGGATCTCCCTGGGAAGGGAATTTCATATTTTTGCTACCATGACCAAGAAGTCATCTAGCCTCAGAGAGTGAGGGCACCCAAAAAAGGACCTCTGAAGATGACTGCTGCGGTCATATTACCCAAGCATGTCTGTCTTGAAACATGTCACTGTCATACCAATGGAAAGTTGCTTGTGTTTTGCCCACTACTCATGTACTCCTTAAATTCAGTCCTTTATGAAAACTGCATTTGCTTTAGATCTCTATTCCATATTAATCTCTTTCAATTTTCCTTTTTCCCCTCTAATCCTTGCTTCCCTCCTGCTTTACCTCTCTCCTCTACTGGCATTAGTAGCATGTGAGGCTGCTACAGGACTAACCCTACTTGTCTCGTCCGCACACATGCCTCTGGCCATATTAAAAACCTCAACCTACTAAAATGTTAAAAATCCTAATAGCAGCAATCATATTAATCCCCGGTGCACTATTACTTCCACCAAACATGTACTTACCATCACAACTGCATATGCAATAACTATTACACAACTGATACTTAAATAACTCAGACAACCACTAAACTTATACTATCAATGCATGAATAACACTAAACCCAATTGCAATGCTACTAGTCATTACATCCACCTGAGTCCTCCCACTCATAATCATCACCAGCCAACACCACATAGCCATAGAACCAAGCAACTGAAAACGGACATTCCTGATAACATGTGTCACACTACAGACCACACTGATTCTAACATCTACCACAACAGATCTGACTAGAAGAAGAAGAAGAGTTTGGATTTATACCCCTCCCTTCACTGCCCAAAGGCGTCTCAGAGCAGCTTACAAACTCCTTTCCCTTCCCCTCCCCACAACAGACACCCTGTGAGGTAGGTGGGGCTGAGAGAACTCTAACACAAACTGTCCTTGAGAGAACAGCTGTGCCAGAGCTTGTGACTGACTCAAGGTCACATCAGCAGGTACAAGTGGAGGAGTGGGGAATCAAACCCAGTTCTCCCAGATTAGAGTCCACACACTTAACCACTGCACCAAACTGGCTCTCTACATCATATTTGAAGCCACCCTTGTACCCATCCTAATCCTCATCACCTGGTGAGGTAATCAAACAGGACAACTAAATGCCAGAATGTACTTCCTATTCTACATCATAACAGGTTCCCACCCACCACTGATTGCCATCCTAACACTTTTCACCAACACCACATTTTAAGAAGGATGTTGACAAGCTTGAGCGTGTCCAGAAGAGGGCAACCAGGATGGTGAGAGGGCTGGAATCCAAGTCTTACAAGAGTTGGGTATGTTTAGCCTGGGAAAGGGAAGGCTTAGAAGGGACCTGATTGCAGTCTTCAAGTATTTGAAGGGCTATCTTGTAGAAGATGGAGCAGATCTATTCTCTCTTGCTCTGGATTGCAAGACTAGATCTAATGGGCAGAAATTACAAGGGAGTTGTTACCAGCTAAATATCAGGAGAAACTTCCTAACTGTAAAAGTGCTTGAGCAATGGAACAAACTGCCTCGAGAGGTGGTGGCTGCTCCTTCACTGGACGTTTTTAAACAGAGGCAAGATGACCATTTTTGGGGTATGTTGTAGGGCTATCTTTTGGCTATGCTTCTGCAGAGTGCAGGGGGTTGGACTAGATGATCTGCAAGATCCCTTCCAACTCTAACATTCTATGATTCTATGATTAATAACCACATGTCAGTCCTCCTATTCACACTAACACAATGTGAACTAATATCATCCAGCTCAAATACAGTCATATGATTGGCTTGTTTAATGGAATTTATAGTTAAAATACCACTATACAACCTGCATATTTGACTACCCAAAGAGCATGTTGAGGCGCTAATCGCGGGCTCAATAATCCTGCCTGCCGTCCTACTAAAACTAGGAGGATATGGTATTATCCACATTATGCCAGTTCTATCTCCAAACACCCAAACTATATGTTTTTCATTCATTGTTTTAGCACTATGGGGCATCATCACAACTAGCCTAATCGCTGTACAACAAACCAACCTAAAACCAATCATCACCTACTCCTCCATTAACCACATAGGACTAGTAACTGCTGCCACTCTTATCCAGACACCATGAAGTACTGAAGTGGCAATAGTCTTAATAATTTTTCATGGCCTAACATCCTCTAAACTATTCTGACTCGCCAACACAAACTGCAAATGGACACACACACACACACAAACCCTGCTCTCAGCCTGAGGCCTACAGCTACCCTGCCACTAATAACCACGTGATGACTAATATCTAACATCATAAACACGGCCCTCCCCCAATCCATCAATATACTAGGTGAACTAATAATTATTGTCTCAGTATTCAACTGAAACATAACAATGGTTATTCTTACAGGAATAACAACTGTAATTACAGCTACATACTCATTTTACATCTCCCTAATAACACAATGAAATAAAATACCAGCACATACCATCCACCCCCCTACTCACATCCATAAACACCTACAAACAACCCTACACCATATCCCCATAAAACTATTCATCACCCACCCCACACTAATGTTTCAATCACTGTAAGCATAGTTTAATGAAAACATAGAGCTGTGGACTTAATAATAAGGGCTACTGGCCCTTTGCCTACCAGGAGGACTGCAATTAGAGCTGTTAACTCAATTATCCAAGGTTAAACCCTTGGCCCCCTCTATTTACCCCCCCCCAAGTTTCAAAGGATAAAAGTATTCCATTAATTTTAGGAATTAACACCTCTTGGCGCAACTCCAAGTGAAATAACATGACCAGCCTAATATTTCACACCACCCTGACAACAACAGCCCAAACTCTAATTGCACCACTATTAATACCCCACCTTGCCAAACCAAACAACATCACCCTTGCTACAGAAATAGCCACTATATTAAGCCTAATGCCCATGCTAATATTCGCTAACCTGGGTGTGCTGGCTCAGCCGGTCACCACAGTTACCATACACTAGAAACTGGATACACAGTCCGAAATTGTCAAACAATGGAGCCAAAGGTCAGAAAGCCAGTAAGTCAGTCAAAGTTATAGGAGCAGGGAAAGGTTGCTACAAGCCAGGATCAGACCCAAGCATACACAGTTGCTTCTGCACTGAGACAGGTGCATGGTGGTGTTTATGAACTGGTCCTCCCTTCCCTGGGAGTCAATCTGCCAAGACTCACAGCCCCTCACATTGCCTTTGCAAGAGCTGCGGTCCGGCACTCTTCCTTTGCTCCTGCACATCCAGCTGCTTGTGTGCCTTGCATCTGGGACACTCAGGAGAACTAGGTGGGGATTCTGGCCTCGGAGTGTCTCCACTGGGGGGTGCTGGGCCAGGCTCTGTATAAGTCTCTCCCTCTGGCTGCACCTCCTGTGCAGCTGCTGGGGCCTCTTCTCCCTCAGGTACTGTTAAAGGTTCCTCTGCTGGGCTGACTCCAGAGGAGGCTGGGTTGCTCCATGCTTCTTCCTCATCTGAGGAGTAGTCAGCCTCAGCAGAGCCAGTACCCATGACACTGGACCTACAAATCATCACAACAAACCTAGCCTAAATCAATATAAACTTCCATTTACAAACCAGCTTCACACCTTACCTACATCCAACAACAGTTTTACCCGTTGCCCTATTTATCACCTGAACTATTCTAGAATACACAAATTGATATATAGTATCAGACCCACACCTTAATAAATTCGCAAAATACCTGCTTCCTTTCCTAATTACTATACTCACCCTTGCAACTGCTGACGACATACTACAACTATTCATTGGCTGAGAGGGTGTAGGAATCATATCCTTCCTCCTAATGCACAAATTAACACCAACACCTCCGCCCTACAGGCAGTCATTTATAACTGCATCGGTGATATCAGGCTCATTCTAGCAATAGCATGAATGGCAATAAACCTCAACATATGAGAAGTACAACACATATTCTCCCACCACATCTTCCCCACACTCCCACTCCTAGGCTTAATCCTAGCAGCAACAGGTAAATCTGCCCAATTTGGCCTTCACCCATGACTGCCTGCCACAAAAAAAGGCCCAGACCCAGTTTCAACATTACTACACTTGAGCACCATAGTGGTAGTGGGAATCTTTCTATTAATCCTCCTACACCGCCCCCTCCTAGAATCAAGCCAAACTGCTCTCACAACCTGCCTCTGTCTAGGTGCTAGAACAACAACATTCATCACCTATGCACAATCACCCAAAATGATATCAAAGAATCATTGCCTTCTCCACATCAAGCCAACTAGGCCTAATAATACTATCGGCATAAACCAACCAGTACTAGCATTCCACCATATCACCACTCATGCCTTCTTCGAAGCAATGTTATGCCTATGCTCAGGATCCATTATACACAAACTAAATGACGAATAAGACATCCAAAGCATAGGGGGAACATAAAAGGTCCAGCCCGTCACAACTTCCTGCTTAGCCTTCGCTAGCCTAGCCCTGACCAGTACTCCATTCCTTGCTGGATTCTACATAAAAGACACAATTATTGAAGTCATAAACACATCAATGCTAAACTGGAAGGTGGGTAAACTCGCCACTTCAGAGTTGACTCACACATGCTGTGATTTGCAAAAGCCATTTGAAGGGATCCAGGGCTCTTTTTGTAGCAGGAACTCCTTTGCATATTAGGCGACACACCCCTAATGTAGCCAATCCTCCAAGAGTTTACAGTAGTCCCTGTAAGAAGAGCTCTGTAAGCTCTTGGAGGATTGGCTACATTAGGGGTGTGTCACCTAATATATAAAGGAGTTCCTGCTAAAAAAGAGCCCTGAAGGGATCTATGTATGGAGGGGAGGTCTCTTGCTGCTACATGCAGATCTGAGAGAATCAGCTGGGGCAGCGGGAGCTGAGAAATCCATACCACCAGCCATTAGGTATAGTAGAGCCTGAATAACCCCCCCTTGCTTTTATTTGGGCTCAGCTATATTGGTAGCCAAATCAGATTCTCTAATCTGTATTCTGCTGAATAAATATCTGGAAAATACTGATAAAATATTTTTCAGGTGTTTGTTCAGCTTGGTTTATACTGAATGCACATTCCTAGTTATGATAACCAAGAGGTCCACTTCATGTTGTGCTATAACAGATTGCCTTCAGAGTTTAGTGCCCTCTCCCAAATATCAGATGGCAGGTGGATCACTCACTGTTTGAAAGAGGGCACTAAACACTTAAGGTGACTCCCTCCCAAGGAAACCAAACATTTTCCAGTGGGTTTATTTGAATTTGGGGGCATCATTTGGAATACTAGATTTTTTTGCATACGTGGATGTTCCTTCAAATATGCAGAGCGCTTACCGCTTTGTGTGGCCCTGTGCTGAGTTAGCCAGGGATTCAGAATTAGATACAGAGACGATCATGCACTTTGCTCCTTTAATGCCCAGGCAAGTCTGATTTCTGCCATAAATTTAATTTAGAGTTCCTCTAATACACCTTTGCATCTTTGAATGAAAAGTGTGATTTTATAGCTTTTCATATCCTGTGCTGTACACAGTTTTCATAACATACTTCCATTAATCTCAGTCTTCCAGTGTCTGGGTTAAGGGCATTTTGAAAACAGGAAATCATTTTCAAATGTCACCATAAGTCTACAAAATAAAATCAGAGAATCACAGAAAAGTCAGTATTTTCTCTTTTGCCTGGTGTTAAATTCTACAACAAAAATGGGCAAGACAGCCCAGGAATACATTTTGACAATTTGTTTTGTTTGTTCTTAAACATCTCTTCTATTTTTTCCTAAACTTTATATGACCTTAGAGATAAACTAAATGCTACTCTGCTCTGACCCAGATGGTGCTTTTCAGAAGGGGAGGGGGTTGCCATTTAGCCCACTGCAGGGGGTCAAAGGCAATGAGAGCTCATCAGTTTCTATGGACTTGGCTTTTTGTATCTGCATTACTCTTTTGGCACATTCAGAATTCCTTTGTGCTAATTGCTGTGGTACAGTGAAATAGAATTTGTATCTGGCAAAAAGATGACTTTGGAAACTGAATGCCATCTTACATTGGGACACATTAAACAGATTTAAATTTCTAAAGGAAACACTAAACACTGTATGTGTTAGTTGACAATTACTTTCTCTTGCCTTTTATGGGAAACTATTTTTAATAATCTAAGAATCATCTATAGCATTCTATAGGAACAGCATTTACATGGAGAAACCTGGTGATAAGTGAAGTTGAAAGCAATGTTTCATTCGAAGAAAGAGAATTTAGCAGTCTCAGACCTGGTCCCCCACACTAGGAAACTCCCTGACAGAGGAATTAATAGCTTCCAGTGCCAGAGTTGTTTCCAGGTTTGGGAGAAAGTTTTGTCTCTTGAGATTTAGTGATCCAACAGCTGTTGGGAATTTGTGTAGCACAGAGGATAAGGGACTGAGTTGTGAATCATGAAGTCCCTGATTAAAATCGTTTCTCTGCCATAAACTCTCTGGGTGGTTTGATGATCCAAAAATCATTCCATCAACCTCCCCCTCTGAAGAATCCTTTTCTCTACATTGTGAAACTTAAGCCACAGCTGGCAGTCATAAAACCTAGTGATGTGGCCAGTAGGGTGGGGAGATAGCCAGAGCCTTGGAACAGATCGTCATCAACAATGATTATTCCTTCAAGGGATAAGTTTTTTAACAGCCTCATACATCCCCATATAGCTGAAATATTTGTGCAGGGAAATTTACCCAGTAGGAGCCTATGCAATACATGCCAGTGACATAACCAGCTTTTCAAGTCTGAAGACATAATGAAAACCAAAAAAGCATCCTTTGTCTTGTCTTTCTTTGCTTTGGAGCTTAAGCTAGCTCATAAACTGTACCCCTGATCTAATGGGCCCATGGGAAGAAACTCTAGTAAGAACAGGAATTTAGAAAGGAAGTACAAGGAACATGACATCAGCAGCAAGTCTGCCCTTCCTTCCCCTCCCTTCCCCTTCCCCTACCTAGCTGTGCTGTACTGGTACACTACAGTTTAGCAGGGAAAGAGGAAAAGCCTTTTAAAGGGCTAAAGGGATTAAGGCATTCCCCAACCCCACTCTGCACATTTCCCTTTGAGCAAGATTAAAATAGGTTTATTTTTAATCTGGTTTAAAGAGAAATACACCAGGAACACCTTTGCATATTAGGCGACACACCCCTAATGTGCATCCATTCATGTGGATTTACTTTGAATACACAAGAGCACCCGACTTGAACCTTTCTGTCAATATGGTCTCTATCTGCAAAAGCCCTTTTTAAAAGGCCTAAAAGTTAATTAATTTCCAGCCCCAACACTAATCTCCCAAACTTCAAAAGTAACTTTCTGCATAATTTAAGTATTTTATGTGGCAGCTTAATTGTAGCAAAGAAGTACTGTTTGGGGGGGTTGTTTGATACATATATTGGTTTTATGGCAATGATGCAGTTGTTTGTTTTACATGTAGGTCTTTGGACAAACTACAATGAAACATCTGAGAAAGAAATCCATTCTTCTTACTGGTTACTTGGAATACTTGATAAGGCATTACTACAGTGAAGATAAAGATGATCTTGGGAAGCCCTATGTGAAAATAATCACACCTTCTAACATTGAAGAAAGAGGTTGCCAGCTCACACTGGCCTTCTCCATTCCAGTTAAATCTGTGTTTAAAGAACTGGAAAAAAGAGGTGTTGCTGTAAGTATGCAAGCAAGCCTTCATGTTGGTCATTTCTGTGTTGTTTACTTGTGTGCTGTGTTAATAGTCTGAGAAGAATATCTTTATTGTTTTAGCTGAGGCCTAGGGTACTGATGTGATATGTCCCAACTCATATAAATGGTTTGAGAAATTGTTTTGTTGTCCTGTTGGTCTCAGAAAAGAAATGTTTTAAATAAGGTGATACCTTTTATTGCCAGTTTTCCAAGCATGAAAAGTACAAGCATCCAAGCAAAGTACATTTCCAGAACAAGGTATCACTTGAAACGACCGATGTCGCAGGCCCAGCACCAAAGGGGGAGAGGAAGGAGTAAGGCAAACAGAATACAGGCACATTGTTTGAGTTGAAATGACCACAGTTTTACTGACTACAGCTGTCAGAGCTTTGGAAAAATGGAGGGCAGTGGATGCAGACATCACCTGACCTTCCTGCCAGCCCCTGGACACCCAAAACTCTAGCCTAGGGGTGGCCAAACTTCAGCTCAGGAGCCTCATGCAGCTCTTTCACACAGTCTAATTTAATGTTAATAAAAAAAAAACAAATTTGCTTATTTTTCAATAAGAATGTGTGTGTGATATTTGTTCATATCTTGCGGCTCTCAAACATCTGACATTTATTCAGTGTGGCTGTTATGTTGAGTAAGTTTGGCCAACTGCTGGGGGAATACCATGGGGTGGTAGGCCACAGGATTCCACGTGGGTGCAAACCATTGCATGGTATTCCCCTGCCACTTGAGAAGAAGGGCGTCCTGGCAGCCCCCAAGATGGACGTGTCCCTTGAAAGCTCTCATCTCTCAAATCCCTTAAGGAGATCCCTGAAGGTGGGCACACAGGCTGTGTCTCCCCACCATGGATCTGACCTAGTGCTGATACTGTCAGAATGCAGTTGTAACAATGCGAGCAAGAAAATTAACGCAATACTGTCAAGAAAAAAAAGCAATGACCAGTCATTTAAACAAACACGCCAAAAACAGAAGGAGAGGTGTGTAGGAAAAGCAGAAAGCCGACTGTGGCTGGCAGCATGGCAGGGCCTCTCTTTATTCTAGCCAGGTAAACTAGAAAAAAGACTCACTTCTGAGGTCCACTGGCCAGAGCTTTGCTCCCCCAGCCAAGCTAAGCCACCACCTGATTGGCTGGTAAAGAAGGTGAAGCACTGAAGGCCTGTGGTGTCACAGAGGGCCTCCGGAAGGCCTCCCATCACCTACCAACATCACCTGCTACCCCATTTTGCCTCATCTCCCTTCCCATCCCATGGGCCTGCAAATGGGGCCCCAGGTAAGTCTAAGGCCCTTGCTTATGTTGACTTCATACATGAGGTTATGGCACTTTTAAACCTCTCTCATACTACCTGTATTGTATTGTTTGTGGTCTTAGACTGATTACTTGAGCTGGTGCAACAGTTTTGAACATTTCATTCTTCAGAGAGCTCCCAGTTTTCAGTCCATCTTATTTGGAGGGAAGTTTGGCTGGGATTAAGGTCTATCAGAAGGACAGGATGATGATTAGAATGAGATCCCATAACCAATGGAAGCTAAAAAGTAGGGTTGCCAGGTCCATCTTCATCCCAGGTAGAGGACTTCGGGGGGGTGTTCCTGGAGGGGGTGGGGCACCCCCAACATGATGACATCACTTTGGGGACGTCCCCACTCCAAGCCCCACCCCTGAGAACTACCCTGGTGGCAACCCCTCTCCCTAACGTCTTGCAAGATTTAAAGGGCCAGCCAATCAGGTAGAGGGCCCTTTAAATCTTGCAAGAGGGAAGAAGGGTGGGCGCCGCTGCACACCTGAACTCCAAGTGGCATTGCCGCTAGGAATTCAGGCATGGGGGACCTGGTTCCACTAGTTGCAAGTATTTAAAGGGGTCTCTTTAATTGCTCGCAGCTGGCTAAGGGTAGCAGCGAGAAAATGTGCAGAGCCTGTATCAAACCTCTTCTACAAAGAGGAAGTGATGTTGTAGTTGATGTTACAGTACCCTCTGAAACCTCTAAAAAGAAGTTCAAAGATATCTTTAGATGTGAGGAGGATCTACCACTACTCAAAGAGTGATGCTAGTACTGGGATATTTGGTTAATATACAGCAGAGTTTTGCTCATTCCTAGAAGTGTGATGCTGAGTGCAGTAAATAAACCTCCCAAGAAGTACTTTGCAAAAAAGGTAAACTTACATTTATTCAAGTAGATTCAGTTCACATTCAGGTTGCAGCTGCAAGGAGAGAGAGAAGCCTAATTATCACAAATGGCCAGCTTGTCTGGTATCATGTGTGTGGGAATATGAGGGCATTGTATCTACAGGAGAGACCTCCAGAGACATGTGTCTCCATCAAAGGCCATGTGGAGATAGTGAGAGGAGAAAGCAAGAGAGACGAGGAATCAGAGGGCATCTCCCAGGTTAAGACAAAGAAAGGCAACCTATTCAATGAGATAACACCAATACAGCCTTAGAGTGATGTAGCGCCTCCCAAAGTCCAGGCATACTGAGTTGCCTCATTGCAACAGCTAGATCATCTTAGCCCGCATACAAGAGGAATCCAGTCTAGAGTTTTGGCAGAAGAGAATGATGCCAACATTAAGTACAGAAATGTCCAGCAGTTCTCTGGCAAACTGCTTTTGAAAGTGAGGAAAGTTCAAAAGTGTTCCTGTGCATCCCTGGTCCCCAGGAGCAGCATTTCATGGGGCACTGGGGGCTGTGATGGGAGAGGGAAACCAAGGAACTGCTCCACTGATGGAGCATCCTTCCATTAGATGATATAGGTGGGGGCCCACAAAACTCATGGGGGGGAATCTCATCTCCCCCACACTTTTTTGCTGGCACAGTGCAACCCCGGGACTCCCCTACAGCTGCTGGGCCCACTGCCTCCCTCCCCCCGCTGGTCTTGGCAATTGTAGGCAGAATTGCAGAGGCTTCCTTCCCCTCTTCCCCACTCTCAGCAACTTGCCTGGAACTGCTCCAGGTGGGCTTGATGAGGCTTCCTTCCCTCCCACAGCAGTGTCTGGGGGCCACTCTGAGCCTTGAGCAGCACTGTCTGCTGCAGCTGGACCTGGAGGGGCTCCCAACATCTGCCATGGCCGGGCTTCGGAGTTTTGTTGCAGCTGCCACCAGGCTCAGCCACCACAGAAGCAAAGTAAATGCATTGTCTGCACATGTGCAGACACTTTATTTTTACTTTACTTTGGGCAAAATTTAAACATTTTGGATTTTTCTGCACACCTAGGGACTCCTCCACATTTTCTGAAAAATCTGTTCAGCGTCCCTGTGGCCTCGATCCACAGTTTTAGCTACCTGCAGATGAGGGCCACATGTCTCTAATAGTATATAGATTTCCTATGGAATCCAAGCCCCAATATGATGTTCTGTCAGTTGGGCATTGCAACTGCAGAATTGGCCCATTCTGCATCTAGCATTTGCTCCATTGTTTTATGAAATCCACACTGGAACAGAAAAAGATGCAGCTCAAAACCACATTCCAATACCCCAGGCCAATGCCATACTGACTGCAGAGTCACCCCTGAACTGCCATAAAACAGCCATAAATCTATGCAGACAGTACCATAAAACTGAGAGATCAAAGGAAGTTAAAGCAGAATGCAGTGTAGAGGCTACCATAAAATCTGGCAATCAGATAAAGTGAAAGTGGCATGCAATGTAGAGGGGAATTTCTGTTCCCACTTGGGTTTGGTAAAACAGCAGAACGAATGCTAGATGCAGAATGGGCCATTGTCACTTAGTAACTGTTTGGGAATGCAAGCAAATCTGCTGAGAAGGGAGGACCAGTGGGGAGGATAAACTTTTGGAACATTTGGTTTGGGCTGGGTTTGGGTGATGTGGTGGAATTCTCTAGTGGCTGGGCAGCTCTCACATCAAGAGCCAAATAACACTGCTGGGACAATTTATAGAAGACCTGTAAGTACATCGTTTTGCTTTGAAATGTAAACCATTATTGCCTTCACTGATTTGCTGGCTACTTCCTTTGGTAACCAAAAAGTGCAGCTTCAGTGCTCAGAAACAATATATACTTTATCTGCCATGTGCTGGAGATGAACAGTATAGGGGGCTTCCAGTATTTTGCTTTTTCTCTCCCTTATTGCATCTGACAGGACACTCAAAAATTCAGCTGCATGGATCTTGGCAATGTTCACATTTTATTACCTACTAGAAATGATGTGAAGCGGTGATCTGGCTTACTTTATAGTTGACAAAGTCTTTCTCTTTCAGTATAGTTCCCACCCATGACCCTTCTTCCTCAAAAAATTCCCAGAGCACCAGAATTATAAAATGCTAGGCTTCTTGGAGCCACCACTACTTTGTTTACTCCCCCAGATAGGTATCAGAGACAGGACGATCAAAGATGTGTCATCCATTTCTCTTCTTTTCTCAGAACTCATTTATGAAAAATAAGCATGCTTTATTGTACACTAATATGTCACGATCATATATGGAAATCAATCTGGTTCTGAAGAAGAAGAGGAAGAAGAAGAAGAAGATTGGATTTATACCCTGCCCTTCACTCAGAGTCTCAGAGCAGCTTACAAACTCCTTTCCCTTCCCCTCCCCACAACAGACACCCTATGAGGTAGGTGGGGCTGAGAGAGCTCTGAGAGAACTGCTCTTTCAAGAACAGCTCTGACAGAACTATCGCTTGCCCAAGGTCATCCAGAAGCTGCAAGTGGAGGAGTGGGGAATCAAACCCGGTTCTCCTAGATTAGAGTCCACACACTTAAGCACTACCAAACAGAAAGAAGAAATATGTGCTGATCTCCCAAAGCAATGGGGTGTCTCCTCTAGGGTTTCCAGAATGAGGCTGCCAACCAGCATGTGACTCACCTCCCAAAGTGGGGCCTCACCTTTGGCATAATGATGGTGCTGGCGATGCACTAATGATACTCTGTTTTAACTTCATAATACTCCTTCCTTTGTCTCCTTCTTTGAAAAGTTATGTTTCCATTTCAGAGTATGACAAAAACGGAATGCCACACGTATTCCCTTCCTTTTCAGGCTTCCCACACCCAGACCTCTGTGTATAAGTTTATCCTAGAGAAAAAGAATTCCAGTAGCCCTTGCGCACCTTTGCCCTCTTCTTTTCCAAGTCAAAAGCTGGGGAAACATTGCATTTGGCTGGCATCATCACAGGATCTCAATCTTTAAAGTAAGCTTTGCTGTGTTTTCTGAAAAATAAATGTGAAGCTCTATTAATTTATTGAATGTTTATTTGCTCCTTTGCAGTGTGACATGCGGGAACCCAATGCTCTTCGTGTTGCCCCAGTGCCTCTCTACAATTCTTTCCATGATGTGCACAGATTCATTGAAATCCTGGGATCTGCAATTACTTCTGCAGAGTGAACGACAGACACTACAGCACGTTTCTGATCTTATTGACGGCGCAGCTGTATCTTTTAATCTGTTTTTGACTAAGATGCATCAATGCTTTTGAGCAATTTTTTGTTTCAGCTCCATTCTACCAATTTACCCCCAAAGACTGATTTTGCTTGGTTATTCACAACAGACATACTTAAACAAAAAAAAATAAAATAAAACACACATTTCCACTTATGTAGGCTCCAGGAATTAATATGCTATATGTACTTAATGGGGATGGTCCTTAGTATTCTAGATCTGTTCTTAATAGTGGCCGAGCTACGCAGAAGAACTGTTGCAAACTGCAAAGCATATCATGGTATGGGACGATGCTCCATATAGAACACCATAGCTGTAACTTATTTTACATTTTAGCTGCAATCTCTTCCATTTGTAATTTGTACTAAAGTGAATTCACACATCTGCATTCACATCTAAATGCAATTTAAGAATTCACAAAGAATATCTAAAGACAGGAACATTTATTTGGTTTAAAAACTCATAATATTTCTCACCAACTTTGTCCTGAGTTGTTGGTTGGCTTATTTCTGGCCATGGATGGGTGGCAGTTATAGCGAGGAAGGTGATATTTAACTATTACGTTATGAAAGAAGAGTAGGTGATCCTGGGTGATGCCTGATCTCTTTTCCATAAAGCAGTTTTTAAGATAAGGACATTAAACACATATTAGTGAAACTTAATCAATATAATTACATGATTCTACGTCTTAAATTTTTATATTTTCAGTTTCGTAAACTGGTGTTTCAGTTGCAGAATGCCATTTAAAAACATGTGACCAACAGCAGAGAAACCAAGATTTGGGTTAATGGAGATTTAGAGATAATGCATCGAAAGCCTGATTCTTCCAGTGGATAGACTGCCACATCCATTGGATCCAGGAGGGCCTCTGAAAATGTACAGTTGTTGTAGTGATGAACTGTATGCAAAGAAGTCATTCCCCTGACGCTGCTTTGGTGCTACATTATTTTGCAAAGAATGTCTTTCACCTTGCAGGATGCTGTGACTAGCACTTAGTTAAGCAGCATGGAAAGATCCAAATCAGGGATTTGTGAAACAATTTTTATGAAACTGTGGTCTGATTTTTGGTTCATTGTAAAGTCACAAGTTTAGACGGAAGAGTCCTAAAAGTATTGCGACTGGGGCAAACGTGTTGTGGAGTAAACAGTCGTTGCAGTACATAACTTAAAGTCTAATCATTAGGTTAGAGCAAAAAGATTTAGATGCTAAGCTATCTGAATATGAGAAGTAAAACCAAAGAACAATATGACTGTAGTTGGGCAGTTCTGTCATCTCTGTGTAATATACCAAAATTCACTTTCAGCTACTGTAGCAATTCTTGCATAGCTCTTGTGTATCCGACAGCCTTGAACACATCTTATGATGACCAATAATCTATAAACCTAGCAAAATAAATATCAAGAAACTGACCCTATGTAGCCATTTCTTAGTCTTTCAGATTTTGGTTCGGGCTTTGGGCCTAGTTAAATTACTGAAGGCTTCTCTCTGAGAAAGTTAATGTCTCAATGACTTGCAGTTTCAAGAGAGATAAGGGATGAGATGGAGTCAGGAACAGATGCAAGTGAAATCATGGGCCTGAGAACTTCAAGGACAGAAGGAGTTTTGCACTGGCATTCCATTTCACTAGAGCAGGGAACCTAAGCGAGAGAAAGTTGCTTGCTTGTGGGTACGTGCTAGCTACAGAAGTGCATGGTTATGTGTCCTAGCAACATACCGGATTGGTCAAACAATGGCCGAGGACAGACTGGCAATCTGCCGCGGGATGGGACCCGAGCTGACAGCGACTCAATATCGGAGTTAATGGAACGTTCACACAGGCACATCTGCCTGGCGTCCCTCACCCGGAGCTTACCGGAGCCCTCGCAGGTCAGAGCCGGTTTAAAAATACACCTGATATAAGCCGTTGCAAATCTGTGAGAAGCCCTAACGCTCGTCGCGCAATTCACCATGCCTTCCGCGGAGTCTGAACGCACAGCCGAATAGCATGGAGCATACCAGCGTTGGGCAATGAGGCAGCAGTCAGCGTGATTGGCTGAGCTCCACTCCACTGCTCAATGCGGTGACCTGGCATTGCAGGAAAGCAAATGATAATCACCGAGAATGCGCTTGTGCGCATGAGCGCATGAGCGCTCATGCGCTCATGCGCCTACGCAATCAGCCGAAATAACGGGGGAACTAGCGAATGAAAGCGCACTCCGGCGCGGCAGTCTGAACGGTCCCACGCGCCTCCGTCCCGTATTCTTCCGGCAGAGGCCCGCGCTGTGTGGAGCGATGGTAAAGCTCGGTATCGTTTGACTCCTCGAGGTTAGAATGTTTAGCCTGCGACTCGATACCGGGGCAAATTGCCAGTCTGTCACATGGGCCAATATTAGGACAGCTAGACAGCAGTCTAGCATAAAGCATGGAACATTCCAACCTCCAGCTTGTGACGCTTCACTTTGGCGCCTAGGGTTGCCAACCCTCCCGGTCGGGGCCATCAAGATCTCCTGGCTACCTGACAGTTGATCTCCCAACAATAGAAATCAGTCCTCCTGGACAAAACGGCTGCTATGGAGAGTAGACTCTATAGCATTGCACCTTGCTGAGGTCCTTCCCCTCCACAAACCCCCACCCCGAAAATCTCCAGGTATTTTCCAACCCAGCGATGGCAACCCTATTTGGGTCTGCCTTTCTTCTTGACATTATTTTCTCTGTGGGTTGGGCCTTGTGGATTTGGGGGGTTGGAGTTCTGTCTGGACCCTGTACTTTCAATCTGACCAGGTAACATCTGGGTCAGATGACTAAAGCTTAAATAAATATGCTAGGATACTTCTTTGGTTTTATTATTTTCTTCTGTGCTTTACACTGCTTCTGTATTTGTATACTTTTTCACATTTCTTTTAATAAAGCTTATTAATTATACTCCTGTGGTGTTATTATACAAACATGAGATATGGAAAGAATGATGGACATTTTGCTGTCCTGCAAAGGTCCTGCCTGTATTGGTGTATTTTCCTGTGGTCCGACCCTTGAAGGTATAGTAGTTAAGTGTGCGGACTCTAATCTGGGAGAACTGGGTTTGATTCCCCATTCCTCTACTTGCAGCTGCTGGATGACCTTGGGCAAGCCATAGTTCTGACAAGAGCTGTCCTTGAAAGGGCAGTTCTTGAAAGAGTTCTCTCAGCCCTGCCTACCTCACAGGGTGTCTGTTGTGGGGAGGGGAAGGTAAAGGAGTTTGTAAGCCACTCTGAGACTCCAAGTGAAGGGTGGGGTATAAATCTAATATTTTCTTCTTCTTCTCCTTCTACCTTGCCACTAAAAGGATTTTTTTCAATCAGTAGTTGTTATAGTGCTATAGAGTTATAACAACCTATTACCTCTGTAGTGGAACAGGCCCACTCTGGCCTGCAGATCCTGTTCTACCCTGCCCTCCAAGGTTTTCTCAGCACCTGGAGAGGCCTTTCTTTCTTTCCTGGATAACGACTGCCACCATCTGACCTTAGTAAGGAATGGCCCACTGGGAGGGTCAGGACTCCCAGCTTCCCTTCCAAGTTCTGAGGCCTTGCCTCTGCGTCTCCTGCTGCCCAGTGCCTGGTCACCATGGGGACCGTTAACTGCCTTGGAAGCAGGGCTCTTTTTGTAGCAGGAACTCCTTTGCATATTAGGCGACACACCCCTAATGTAGCCAATCCTCCAAGAGCTTACAGAGCTCTTCTTACAGGACTTCTTCTTCACTCTCCTGTAAGAAGAGCTCTGTAAGCTCTTGGAGGATTGGCTACATTAGGGGTGTGTCGCCTAATATGCAAAGGAGTTCCTGCTACAAAAAGAGCCCTGCTTGGAAGAATAGCCACTTGCTAGCCTTCCTCCTGGCACACCTTTTTAAATAGTGTGTCCAAAACAGTGGAGGTCTATATGGCACAGAGAACCACTACCAGCATTTAAAGTTATAAAGCATTTATTAAAGAGAAAATTTTCACAAGCAGACTTTCAACACAGCACTAGATTGAGCAAAGGATTAAAAAGAAATGGGTAAAATGCAATTTCTCTGTCCCTCTCTCTATACATGTCCTATCAGATGATAAAATATAAGACAGAATCCTTAGTTTAGAATGTTATAGATCTCTCCTGAGTTTCCATTACCTTACAGCTTCCTCCAGCTTTCCAGACCAGCATATGGTTAATGGCTGCCTTTCCCAGACCTCAATTAAGAGTTTTGTCTGCTCTGATGGACTTCCTCATTGCTCCCGTGAGTTTTATCACCTCTCTTTTCCCTACCTACTGACAAAGTCAGGGCAGGTCAGAGAAGCTTTTCCTGGAGATTATTGCTGGAGTTCCTTCCTGAATTCTCTCTAGAATTTAATTCCTCCAAATCTCTGTTTCCTGCTTGGAGTGGGAGGGGGAATAGACCTACATATTGTCTCTAGCTAGACCTATTAGAATTTTTAAGAGGTAGCTGAGGTGAGCCTGGTAGCTGAGGTGAGCCTGACTTCTGCCTCCCTGCCTGTTCTCTGCCCAGAGAGAGAGAGAGACAGAGAGACAGAGAGAGAGACAGAGAGAGAGACCTTTTTAAAACACAGAGTGAAGGTTTTGCTCATTTCAAGCTCCAGAAGGGGAAAAATGTATTTCTTCACAGCCTCTAAGCTATTTCAAATGTTAATAGAATTCGTATAGTGCCTATATGAATAAAATACCAACAAAAAT
The DNA here is from genome assembly GCA_029375565.1 of Gekko gecko. NCBI lineage: Eukaryota > Metazoa > Chordata > Lepidosauria > Squamata > Gekkonidae > Gekko > Gekko gecko. Next base: position 54,335,556 of record JAPDNY010000003.1, on the reverse strand, counting down.
GGGATGGTAAGTCACCATGGCAGCCATGACAACCATATCCCCAACATCCAGTGTGAGGTCACTCCAGAGCCTATGTGGAAGGGAGAAGTTGGGGAAATGATTGAGGAAAGTATGTAGGAAAACCCATGTTTAGAAGCTCTGTCACCAATGCACACACCTCTGAAATGTGTTACAGTTATTAGAGCATTAGACTAGGATGTAGAAGACCTGGGTTCAAATCCTGCTTTGCCACCAAATGCACTGGGTGACCTTGGGTCAGTTATGATCTCTTAGAATAAGGTAAGTGAGAACAAACCACCTTGACCTCCTTGGAGGAAGGCAGGATAAAGTTCCTTTTGACCTTGAAGCAAAGGTGCAGTTTCACTCATTAAGTGTATATAATGTGTACAGGGGACTAGAGATAGGGATAGGCATGAACCAGGAAAATGTGCTTCATTTTGTGGTTTGTGGCATGTCCAGTTTGCAAACAGCAAACCATCATGACATTTTAGCCACCAAATGTTTCTGTTCGTGAGGTTCGTGATTTTACAGAATGGCCCCCCTCTGTGCTAAGACACCAAATTTTCTGGCTGATTCTCCTTTGTCTGCCATCCAAGCGTGGTTAGGGTTGGATTTACAGGGTCTGAGTTACAGCCCCCCAAAGAAGGTGCCCCCAGGAGGGTGCTTTCTGGAGAAATGACGTGCAGGTTCAGGAGTGTACAGAACAGATCCTGTGCAAGCTAGAGACATCAAATTGGCCGAATCTACATTTGTCTTTCCCACCAGTGTCCCCACCTTTTGACTCCGTCTTCAAAAAAGCTGTCCACATTTGGTGTCGTTTTCACACCTCAACAGGGCTAGCATACTTTTGCACATCCACATATGTTTATCGCCCTTTTGGGGCGGCTCCACTGTCATTGCACCTCCACACTGCTTTAAAAGAATCTTCTCCAAACAGCATTCAAACAAGCATAGAGAAAGACGGCATCACAGCAGCACGCAACTGATTTAAAAATGCAAATGCAGATTCAACCTTTAAAGTCGCGGGGGACTTCCCTCTGATTCTCCTGTACATGCCCTCCAAGTTCTGCCCCCCATTTGCTTTCAAGTTTGGTCAACATATAGGTCGAATCTGCATTTGCATTTTTAAATCAGTTGCGTGCTGCTGTGATGCCGTCTTTCTCTATGCTTGTTTGAATGTTGTTTGGAGAAGATTCTTTTAAAGCAGTGCAGAGGTGCAATGACAGTGGAGCCGATGATAAACATATGTGGACGTTCACAGGTATGCTGGCACTGTTGAGGTGTGAAAACGACACCAAATGTGGACAGCTTTTTTGAAGACGGAGTCAAAAGGCAGGGACACTGGTGGGAAAGACAAATGCAGATTCGGCCTTAAACTGAGCAGAGGCAGTCTGTCTGGAAATGCATCCATTCATAAACTGCCACGAACCAGCACAAACTACTTGAAAGTTTGTGGAAGGTTCATGCTGGTTGACCTGCCCTGAACTTGAGTTTGCGAACCTTGAACCAGCCAAGATTCATCATGAACTTTGGTTTGTGAGCCAGTTCATACCCATCCTAAACCAGAGACACAGGTGACCAGTAAACATACCCAGTGTGCCTATATGATATATACACGTCTATAAACACTTGTGATATTTATTCAGTACAGTTTAATCTCACCCTTCCTGCAAGCAATTCCAAGTGGCATATATGATTCTCCTCTCATTTATTTTATCCTCATAGCAATTCTGTGAGTTAGGTTTGGCTGAGAGGGTCACTGGCTCAAGGTCACCCAGTGAATTTTTGAAACAAGCAAGGTTTTGAACCTATCTCCCTGCAGGCAAAGTCCAGCACTCTAACTCACATTCCACATGTTCTGTTTACACTTCATAATTGTAAGTATACATTTAGGACCTTTTAAAGGAAACATCTGATTAGTAATGTGCAAAAAGGGTCTTGGAAATCTGTGATCCCATATTACTCAGTGATATGCAGAAGCAGACCCCCAAGCAGAGGAGGCAACAGGTGCCTCCTGGGGTCTTGCTGGGGTCTTGTAGTTCAGGGCTGGGCTGGCCTGAGCTGCAAGCCAATTACCATTATATAATCTGTTTATATCATTTTAGAAATGTCATGGCTCTTGAGATTGTGTTTATGGAACAGGACTGGAACAGATGGGTAGGTGTGTTAAAAGTTTGTATCAGGCCCAGAAATATCCACAATTTTTCAGCTTGGAACCTGTTGCTAGAAAATAAAATATTAAAAGGTAACTTAAAAATCAAATTTTAAAAGCTGGCAGAATGAGAACTTCTGATTACTTCATGTTTTATTACAGCACTGAATCAATGCTATATTGGATATTTTCTAAAAACTGGAGGGGAAAGCACATCATTTCTACAGGAAATGTGAGATGGGGTGTTATCAGACCGTACCCCTGTGCATTTGAGGGTGAGGCAAAGTAAGGGCACTTTGTTTAGAACAAGAGGAGGTCCCTTAATTCCCAAGAGACAACAAAACAACTATACATATTAAGGAATAGCCTGATTTGCCCTACTGGTGCAGGGCAAATTTTCTTGCTGGTAGCCTGCCTTTGGACAGACCTGGTGGTTGGTATACAAACTGAATCCATGCCTGACTTCAGTTCAAGAGCTGTTTTTGACTGGCAGCTGTAGGGATGTCTGGCTTTTATTTTACCTGGGACAGCTGTGATGTTCTGCATTCTACCACCTATACTGGAAAGATATCCTTCCAACTTGATGAAAGGTGATGGGAGGGGTATAGGACCATTTTGCTATGTGATGCCCTCATACCCCACTACCACTCTTTCTGGAAGATAAAAGTTGCTTTATATTGAGTCACACCTTGGCCCACCTTTGGTACTGTGTATTCTGAAGGACAGCAGCTCTTTAGGGTCAAAGATAGACCATCTCCCCCAGCCCAGTTACCTGAAATAATTTGTGTAGTAGCCTCAGTAATTGTACCTGGGACCTTAGGTGTGCAGAGCATCTCACCACTCAGTTATGACCATATTAATAACTGGAACAAAATTTATTGAGTGAGTGAGTTTCAAGCTCACCTGGAACATTTAGCTATAAACATCTGATACCACTGGATTGAAGTAGAGTCTTTATTTCTATGTCAGTGGCTTGCCCTCCTAGCTACTTTCTGCCACTACGGTATAACAATTTAATTCCTCATTTTTAAAAAAGATACACTTCATGGATAATACTCAAAGTTAACATTAGGTGTCAGCATTTTACATGTTATTTAGTGAGAGTAACTCTTCCAGAAGAGCCAGTATATATAGAGAAAAAAATATTTTCAACACTGATTTCAAAAGCTATGGATTAGGATCACTGGAGTAAAAAGAGCATGGCTTGTGCCAACAAATTTACCAAAATGGTTAGTTCTGTCTGCAGGAAATACATTGTCATATTTGTGTTTTAAAATAACAAATAGCGTTGAATTTAAATGGGCAGTGTTGTGAAGAAAGAATACTTTCTCCATTGACATGAAAGCTGGTAGGCAATATCTCAAGAGCCGAAAAAATAAAAACACAAATATAGAAGCACAATGTAAAACTAAATTATGTTCAAATCATTAATAAGTTTGGAGAAGCACCATGGCTCAGTCATAGAGCACTTGCTTTGCATGCAGATTCCATCCCCAGCATCTCCACAGGGTCAGTAGTACACAAGACTGAAATATGTCATCCTGATAACCTGGAAAACTGAAATCAAAGTGACCTTGATAAGACCAATGGATTGACTTAGTAGAAGATAGCTTCCTGTGGTCATTTGTCCTGAGCTAAACTCCACTGAAATACATGGAATGGGACCCAATTCTTACATTTGCCTGTTGTGCTTAATCATTTCATCACTATCAACAGTGTGATCCTTTTGCACAATCCCAGGGCACAACACAGTTTAACTCTATATGCAAAGTTGCACTTTCAGCTCTTGTTTCAAAATTCAAGCACCATCTCCCTCATTATTTGGTAAACCTCACTTGAAACTCAGTCACGTTAGATATAATCTCCTTGAACATATTGACTTCAAAGTGTGAAGCATGATGCCAGAAGATTTTGGGCTAGGAATACACCAATCAAGCAGTCATTATGAAAAACACTTATGCTACTTTTCATGTATTGCAATTAACAAGCAATTTCTGCACATCAATTCCCTACATGTAGGAAACGTATAGTCTGACTAGGGACCGGTACATGCTATAACTGAGCTTGGTGGGAAAGTGTAATGTATTAAATGGCCATGATGCTTGTGGGTTTTCCAATCATATCTTGATATATCCAGGTGAGCAGCCACATTAGTCTGAAGCATCAGAACAAATTGAGTCCAGTGGCAACCTGTGTCCACACATGTTCCAGTCCAGTAGTCTGCCACCAGCCCCTTGAACTACCCAGATGGTCAAAAGCCAAAGGGCTAACTTTACTGGGAATTAACTAAGAAAGTCAACCCGGCAAAGTAGGCTACTTGCAGAATGAATTTCCATGACAATTAACCTGGTAAGTGGACTCTTAAGGTCTAAGGTACTAAATTAGATTGAAGCACAAAACACCCAAGTATAATCAAAAGACATTTATTAAAGAGTGCAGGAATATTTCAAAAGAACATAGCAGAGAAAAATAAAACAAGCTACATTTTAAAGTTCTAACTACCCAGTAGGACATTGCTTTAAAGTTGCCAGATATTACCCTTCTTGGTTGAAGTCAAACAGTAATAATCCAAGCCTCTTTGCCCAGAGAACACTGAGCCAGGCAGGAGCCTGGTCCGTCCCAAGGGTAGCTCATCAAACCTTGTGTTAGCTGTGAGCAACTACAACAAAGGACAGAAAGATCTGGCCTGGTAAACTAATGGTTTGTTTTTATACCTGAATTGCTATTCAAAGTTCACAAAGTCGATTGCCAACTCTTCCATATCAACAACCAGTTATTTTCCCATTTGGTCACTTCAACCCACTTAACAGCCCTAGAGTTTAATATAAGGCCTGCCTATGGTTAATGAAAGAAAAAGTAATTGACTAAAGGTCTAATTTCTTGATGCCCTTTCCTTTATGGGAGATAAAACATGGGGTCTCTACTTCATATTTTATCAGACTCTAGTCTACAAGTTACATGAGGAACTAAGAGAAACAGAATCACAACACTATAAGCAAAGTAATAACACTACAAGCAAGCAATTCAAAGATTTCAGTTATGAGTTACAGAGAGCAAAAGTATAGTTAGCGAAATACAATCAGCAGGCAATGATTTCAGTATGGCTATCAGAACAATAAATTCAGGAAAGGCCGTCTGCAACCCAATTCCATTTCATTTTGATGTGCACTATGTCATTATTGAAATCCTGCAAGGCTAAACTCCACTGTGAAAGCTTCTGGTTGGAGTTCTTAAGACAGTCTAACTAACATAAGGGAGAATGATCAGTTTGCGAGTGGAACTTTTGCCCTTAAAGAAAAGGTCTTAACTTGTTCAGGGCCCAAACGATTCCAAGGCACTCCTTTTCAAAGACAGTCAAATTTTTCTCTCTAGGCAAAAGCTTTTTACTCAGAAATACTACAGGATGTAATTCTTCATGTGGCCTTTCTGCAATAGGACAGCACCAAAACCTGTGTCACTCGCATTGGTCTGGACCATAAAAGGCTAGTCTGGATTTGGGGCAACTCAAAATTTGTTCATATCTTGATAAAGTTGGAGCTGAGGCACTTACAGAAAGTGCCAGGAATGGGCAACTTTAAGAGGCAGAGGCCTTACCTTTTCTCTGTAGTAGTACGAGACTATAAGTCCAGATGAGAGCTATTGTCACAAGTCTAAACTTTAGTCAATATTTGCAAAAAAAATATTTATAGACCTCCTGGAGTTCTGAAATGAACATGATATAGATCAGTAAATCCTACTTCTGTATGGCTCCAGTTTTTCTTACTTAAATATACTCTTCTAAGCATCATTTTGTTTCCTGTTAAATATAAGTGAAAATTGATTGGGGCATTTCTCCACGGAATTCTATCTTTATTTCATTGTAATTGCTTCATATTTGAATAATGACAAATGAACTGCTTCATTCAATTGCAGCTTTTTAAAAAGCTTTGAAGTCACAATAACAGCAAAGGATTTAAATCCTGAAGCCATTATTATGGCAGGGAAGACATCCGGAGAAAATGAAAACTTATGACATTGTAATTTTCCTGAAAGGAAAATACTTTTGTAGCTACACATCATCACTTCTGGACAATATTCTAACCCTGATAGCATGAGCTGAATGCCAACAAAATGCCCAGTTTCTGAAATGTTTAGCTTACGTAAATTAATTATACAGACCTAAAAAATGGGCATTTTGTATACTAGATATAAACCATAGAGTGAGTAAACTTATCAATGGTTATTTTTAATCTAAAATCAAATGATTTTAAAATGTTTTCAATTCAATGCAGCTGCGGTGCTGTATTTTGCTAATAAAGAGTTCATTAGATCTTTTTTCTTCCTGACATTTACATCTAATCCAAAGTACATTTTAATACTCCAAGGTATGAATTTCAAAGTCCTCTTTATCTTTGTATTCAGTTTTGAGCCATTAATCAAATAGTATGAAACAGCTTTTTTTTTTAAAAAAAAAAAAACCTAAGCAATGGATCATGCATTCAAATGTGCATTCCAGAAGCTTTTACAATGTAATATGATTGAGGGGTACAGGTTATTGGCACACTTTCAAAATGAGAACTTTTAAACAATTTTACTTAGCTTTTGCTTCCATATATTGAATGGCAAAATCCACATCCAAATTATACATATGCCAGCAAACTTTATAATACTCAGCCTATCACTGAGGCAGGAGATTTTACCAGTCCTTCACTGTAAAAAGGAAGGACAGGTCATTTTTACCACCATATTATGGCAGAGCCAGTTGAAGTTAAATCTATCAAAGATGGAGGTCCTGAACCTGGGTCGGAGGGGAATGGATGCAGGGATCAGACTCCCCATGCTTGAAGGGGCACTTTTGATGCTGACCCAGAAAGCGAGGAGCCTGGGAGTAACACTGGATACCTCCCTTTCTATGGAGACCCAGATTACTGCAGTCATCAGATCTGCATTTTTCCATTTTAGGCAAATTAGGTTACTGAAACCCTATTTCTCCCCCCAGGACTTAACTGCAGTGACCCATGCAATGGTCACTTCCAGGCTTGATTACTGCAATTTGCTCCACATAGACTTACCCTTGAGGCTGACCCAGAAATTACAACTGGTACAAAATGAGGTGGCATGCATGCTGACATCAATGCCTATGCAGGCTCATGTTCAGCAGTTGCTCTGCCAACTGCATTGGTTACCAGTTGACTTCCGGATTCACTTCAAGGTGTTGGCAATAACTTTTAAAGCTTTACACGGCCTGGGATCAACATATCTGAGGGAACGTCTCTTCCTGTACACGCCCCAAAGAGTGTTACGCTCTATGGATCAGCATCTTCTGGTTGTCCCTGGCACAAAGATGTCCGCCTTGCCTCGACCACGGCCAAGGCTTTTTCTGCCCTAATCCCTGCCTGGTGGAACATGTTCCCTGTCAAGATTAGCACCCTGAAGGATCTTCTTCGATTCTGCAGGGCCTGCAAAATGGAGTGGTTCTGCCAGGCTTTTGGATGAGGCAGTAGGCGTCTGTGTATGGCCTACCTGAGGTTGTTGCCACCCACTTACCAGCTGATTCTGTTGAACTGTGATTATTGTTTTCTATGTCTATTACTGTGTTTTAATTTTTTCACCGTATCCATTGTATTATTGATATGATGTGACCCACCCTGAGCCCACTTGTGGGATGGGGTGGGCTATAAATACAAATAATAAATACATACATATTTCCAAGCTATAAACAAATAATTGTACTGTCAGTTTCTTAACATAGCATTTCTTTACTTAGTAATGTTACGATCTTATTCACAACTTTGATAATGTCACTGATCGCAGTTTAATTAGTACTCACTGTGTATATAAAGTGCCATCAACTCACAGCCAATATGGCAACCCCATTGGGCTTTTAAGACAAGTGATGAACAGAGGTTGTTTCCCATTACCTGCCTCTGTGAACTTCCTTGGTGGTCTCCCAGCCAAGCACCAAAGAAGGCTGACCCTGTCTAGCTTCTGAGATCCAATGAGATCCAGATCAGGGCTGGGCCATCTGGCAATCATTGGATGGAATAAAAATACTAAGGACCAAACTACAAGTGATGGTAGGCACAGGTCCATCCTGTGTCTGCCTGTTATGTACACAGACCGCTTCCAGGGGTCCGCGGCTAAAGTAAGGAGCTTGGTCCCTGAACACAAAGGGACCTAGGATCCTTGAACACCTAGTGTCCACCAATAGCACCTCTGGCAGGAAATTCAAACCCTACAATGGGACTGTGGGTGTGCTGGGTGGGCCCTTGCGGGGCCATTTTGCCACTTTGTATGTGAAGTACAATAAATGCGTCTGAATGCATGTCGTAGTATGAGTCCTCCATGCGGCGAACCCAGTACTTTACAATGGCGACAAAGGTGGGATCCCAATGAGTGGGCCTGACTCTCCAACCAGTGCAGCACCGAGCAACAATCCAGAGGAAGCCACCACGTCTTGCACCACTCCTGAGCAGCACCGCACCGCGCCCGGCAATCCCAAACACCACTCTGCGCTCCATGCTAGAGTCATGGCCTCTGCTCCAGGATACCTTGAAGCTTTTGACCTCACTCATCCTGAGCTCTGGGATTCATGGATGGACCAACTGACCTGCTACCTCGCCTTCCATGAGGTGACTGACATGGGCAAGAGGAGGACCCTCCTCCTCAACTCTTGTGGCGTGAACACCACCCAGCTCATGAAGAGCCTCCTGGCACCCAAGGCAATCCTCGAATGCATGTACGAGGAGATTATCAATGCCCTGACCAGGTACCTCACGCCCAAGCCCACAACGCTGGCAAACTGGATGGAGTTCCAGGGGTGCATCCAGAAGCCCGGTGAGACAGCCGCAGCCTTCAAGGCCAAGCTGCGCCAACATGCAATGGAGTGCGTATTCACCAAGGTGGAGGAGAACATCTTGACCCAGTTCATCTGGGGAATCAGCAATGTGAAGCTCTGCCAAAAGATGATCAACACCACCAACCTCAGACTCGATGAGGCCCTTCAGCTCACTATCACTCACGAGGCCTCTCACTGCGACTGACCACCAGCTGCGTCCCATCTAGTGCTCCCCGACTTGGCACCCGAGAACTCCGACGAGGATGGCCAGCTCCTCAAAAAACATTTAAAAGTTTTTGTGGTTCTTTTGCTGCAAGACCCTAATCTAGAATGGGTGCACAGCAGTCCTGGAGCTCTTTCCCCCCTCCTCACACACAGCTTTTCAAGTGCAAAAACAGCCATGGAAGCTCAGGGCTGTAGCTAGCCAGGGACTATTAGGGCAACGCCCCTCCTGATTTTATTTATTTATATATGCAATTTGTACCCTCCCCTCCCCGCAAATATATATTTTGCCCTGCCCCCTCCTCTCCTGGTCCCATGGGGCTACCAGCAATGACCAGCAGCATAACAGTCCAGGAAGGATGAAGCTGCCATGCACTGCAGGGACCCGGCCCCCAGATCCCTTCCCGTGAGGGTTGCACATGTAAACCCTGCCCTGTGAAATGAGCCCCAATAGCCATCCCGCCCTCCGTCCAGCCAGGCCAAGTGACAAGGGCAGGAAATGAATGAAAGCGGCCAGATGAAGGCCTCCAAGCAAGGGATTGTGGGAGGGCTGAGGAGGAGGAAGAAATCAAAACACAGAGATGGGGTGACTGCAGTGGCTCCTGCCTGGGGCTGCAAGTGCTGCTGTGGGGAAAGGTCCCATGCAAGGCTCTTGCACTTGGAGGACAGGAGGCTTTCCCTGCTGAGCGACTTCCCGTGAGAGGAGCAACTCAGAAGTAAGTCCCCATAAGTAGGGTGGGCTTTGCCTCCTCGGGAAAACAAGTGTGTCAAGTTGTTGCTGGTGCTTGGGTCTCTCTGGGTAGAGCTCCTGCCTGATACTAGACTTTAAAAATGATGCTGGCAAGGCAAAAGAGGTCACCTGTTCAACTTTCTGCTTGCAGCCACAGCATCTCCTTTAAACTGGCTGTTACCCATACCAAACAGTTTAGTACACCAACACCCACCCAGCCAATGGCCTTGCTAGTCCTTCCAGCTGCCTTAATTAAATTAGCATGGCTAATTTAATTAACCCTATTGTCAAGAACCCTATTATCAATATTTGAGGAAGAGTGAAGGCTGAATGCCATTATTTCCAGAATGAAAAGAACTCCTTTAAAGATAGGTTTTTAGACATAGGTTTTGAACTATTCTGAGAGATACCTCTGTTGTGGCTTTGAGGAAGAATTCCCAAAATGTACTGTAAATCCGGAGGCACATCACTGGGCTAGATCCTGCTGGATTCTCTGAGAACAACTGATTTTCCTCCAATTGAGAATCTACATGAACTGTGTGTCTTTTAGCACTTGAATGCAATTTTTTGAGTAATATTTAAACATTGTGCCTTTTGTGGCTGCAAGCTATTTCAGTGGAACTAGTCATTATTTCTTGTAAATTACCTGTATAACTTATGTATTGAACTACTTATCACAACAATTTATGGAAATTTTGATACATAAAACAATAGAGAATATCATAAAATTATTTCTAGAATTGTTTGAATACTGGATGACGACCATAGTATTCAGTTTATACCCCGTGTTTGCTAATTTGTATTTTGAGATATCCTTACACCAAGAGTCCCCCGTTTTTTGTTTTGTCTTGTCATACCCCAACAGGGCTGCCACCAGGTTCTCACAGGAGGGATTTGCTACAGGTTTCCATACGCCCTTCTCTGGTTCCTGGCTGACTACTGATTGTGCAGACCTTAAGTCTGCTAGGAATATGCCCTATGTTGTTAGTAAGAAAATGGACAAAGAATGTGCTATGAGGTGGTTTGCTGGACTTTTCACTCCCCCCACACACAAATCTTAGGGTTTCTCCATTGGGTGTTGTACCTATGAAAACTCCAGACAAGTTTAGGCTCATACAGCACTTGTCATACCCTAAAAGTTCCTCAGTCAATGATGCAATTCCCCTCGAGTTTTGTTCCATCAGGTATGCATCCTTTGATCAGGTGGTCTGCCTAGTTAGGTCTTGTAATATTTCCTTTTCAGCACAATACATTGCAGGTGCCAGTAATGACATCACAGACACCTTGTCTTGATTTCAGGAAGAGAAGTTCTGAGCCCTGCTCCCCTGTGCGCTGCGATACCAGACCATTTCCTGGAGGAACTCTGGAGCCTTGGCAATGAGTGATATTACAGGGAGTATTTGATTCAATCAGGCACATGCAGTCGCTTCTCTCAAATCTTTTCTGGTATCTATGAGTTGCAGTTTCGGAGGCACTAATCCTAAGCTACTTGGCACACTTCAAGGAGTGGGGCCTTGCACCTAGAACCACAGGGCTATACCTAACTGCAATTTCCTTATAGAGCAGAGCTTTGGGCTTCCACAACCCTTGCAATTCTTTTTTTGCGCACCGCACTATTGAAGGGTGGAGTCAAGCCACACACCCCATCTCCTGACACCTTTAAGCCTAGTACCATGCAAGTGCTAATTGGCATCACAGGGCACCTTCCGTGCATTTGTTCATCTGTGTTCAATATTACCCTATTCAGGGCGGCATTCTCATTGGCCTTTTTTGGTGCCTTCTGCACCAGTGGACTTTTTGATCCCTTGTGCTACATCTCCTCTGGGTGGCCTCTCACCCTTCAGGACATCTTATTAAAAGGCAATGAGCTCAGGATATTGTTACAGTGGTCTAAGACCAACCAATGGGATAAGTTCCTTAAGATTTTATTACAATCTGCCCCCATGGGCAGGCTGGGGGAGTTGGATTTCATCAGACAGCAGGCAGGTCATCCAATGCTGGATCCGTCCCCATGCTGCACCAATGCTCCTTTGACTGTATACAATAAGCTGTGACCATTTTCTTTCCACTATCTGGTTGCCGTGTCTCTTCTTCAGCATGCTTACTCCACAATAGGTCATGGGCTCACAAGAAGCAGAGTCCATGTGGGAGTGGCTGTGGCATACAACGAAGCTTGGATAGTTCTACAATACTCTGTCCTTCCTTGCTTTCCACTTAGCCTACTGAGTATAGAATATACTTTCTACTCACTAGACTTGGAAACCACTCCAAGATGCAGGGAACAAGGTACATGCATAATATGCATTAGATTTACAATATCAGATACTGTGGATGCCAATGTTTAATGCTTTTTTCTTCAAAAAGAGAAGGAAATAGAATTTCCTCCTACATTTCCAGTAAAAATATTCCATTACGCCTTGTAACTGCTCACAGTTCTAATGAAGGTTATGGTGGGAGGCAGGGGCAATAATAACTCTCCGGTCAGTGAAAACCAGTGTCATTCTCTTCCCATGAAAAATGGAGGAAGGGGGAATCCAGGTTTCCAGCAACTGTTGGTTCACTGATGAAGTCACAGAAACTCACAATGTGATGGTAAGTATCAAGTAGTTCTGAATGTTACAGTCAAAGGGGGGGTGTAAACTGAGCTTTGACCCCCCACTGTCCATGGTGACTTCCAAATACAGAGACAGCAAGCCTCTGAATACCAGTGCTGGGAGGCAACAATGGAGGGTTGGGGTTCAGCCTCTATGACCTGTTTGTTTGGCCCTCCAGGGAAACTGGTTAGATGCTGTGTGAAATAGTTGGCTGGACTAGAAGAACTACTGTTCTGATCAGCAGGCTCTACTTATGTTGTTAAATACATAAATTTGTAAGCAAATACATGACCACTTACATATTAAATAAGCATCAATGGTGAGAGAAACAAACTAGGGAGAAACAAAGTATAATTCAGCAGGCAAATTCTACAGTAGAGATTTTCATGAACATCTCTAGTTCTTCCTTGCTATTTCTACTTCAACAATTGGTAAACTTTAATATTTATCCCACTATAAAGTGCATGGAGTGACCTGGGCCAATCGCTCTCAGCCTTAACAGGTAATATGGGGAGCAACTGACATTGTCGTAAGCCTGTTGGATGAAATTCTAAATGGCTGCCCTGTACTCTGCAGCCAGGCCCAGTTAGGTATCCCTGAGCAGTACTAGAACCTTGGCTTTGAGGCAGAACATCCCAGGCATCCCCTTGGCAATGCACTGATGTCATTTCTGGGTGCACAGGGAGTAGCATCAGTGCAATCCTGGTAATGTCATTACATCACCAGTGAGAAAGTCACCCCACTGGTTGCCAGGCCCTTGAGCTGTGTTCTGGCCAGGGGACTGTGAGGAAGTAGTAGTCTCACAGCATTGCTCTTGACCTCCAGTATGGTTCCATACAGCCAGTCCAGCACTTTGCCTCCTTTGCACTACTTAGGCTTGGGCCTTCTGCCACTACTATTCCTACAGCATGAGAACAAGTCCTAAGGGGCTACAAGGCCAGTTTTGTGTCCTGCCCAGCAGAGGCCTGGTGTTTTATCTCAGGGAACAGTGGTGAGGTATCCATTGCAGGCTCTGACAGGGTGGCCCCTGGTACTGCTGTCACATTGCCAGCAGATGCCTCTGAAGTGCTGGTCCTTCCCTGGTCCTTCTAGTTCTCATTGGCCAATGGCCTTGGCTCCTCATACTCTTCCCCTGAATGTCAGTGTCACTGGGTTGGTCAGAGGAGGTCATGACAACTGTAAATAATAATAATAATAAAAATAATAATAATAATAATAACAACAACAACAACAACAACAACAATTTACCCAGATTCGTCACAGTGAATATATGGTGGAACTATGGACATTATAGAATTTACTGTCCGATGCCACACATTGCTTAGGTGAGAGGTGAGCAGAAACTGTTGTTGAGAATCCAAAATGAAGGTCAAATCATATCTCAGTGTAAACATTTTCCTACTTCCCATATGTATCACATGAACAGGATCTTCCATGAGAAAGGCTGACTGCAATTGTATTTTTAAACAAGGCACAGTTGAAAAGGAATATAGCTATATCCCTGACCAGATTTAAATCCCTTTGAAGTTCATCTCTAAATCAGAATTAATTACAATGACCCTCATTAACATGAATAATTTGTATAACTTTTATTTGCAGTCATAAAAGCTCAGTATCTTAAAAAAAACAAACCTCTCCACAAAAATATTGAAAAGAGGGTTTTACCTTCCATGGAATATCTTTCTATGTGTTCTGTTGGGTATATGTTTTTCCAGTGCTTTTGAGACTTGATTATTCTTATTTTTAATTCTAGATTTTTTTTTAAAAAAAAAACTAATCTAATCAACTCAAACATGCAATGAAAAAAGACATTGTTTTTGCCAGGCTGTATGTACATCCTTTGAACTTAGATGACATCGTCTCAGAGGACAAGATGTTTGATGAGTTCTATACTTTCAAGCTTCTACTAGGAAAAATTAGTTCTGAATCTGTCTCTTGCAGAATGGTGTGTACGTGTGCGTATGTGCAAAATTATTCAGCCTTCAAAAGACCAGAAGAAGAAATATTGTCTTTTAATATTTCTCATCAGTATCTTTCTTTCAAATTCTCACATTGGGAGAAGCTGAAGAATCACAAATACAGTTGATTATCCTACTATCACTTTCTTGTAAAAAAAAACAACACACAACTCACTGCATGCATCCATACTGGTCTTCTGGATAGATGGGGGGGAGTTAGATGGAAAAAGGAAGGGACATTTGCTGACACTGATTTCATGAAATCAGTATGTGTGATGAAAGTTTTTAAAAATCATACTTAATTTTCTCCAGCAAAGTTTGACAGCAGTTAACTTTAAACCAGCCAGTGAGATTCAAATTTCACATTTTGGACCTATCAGGTTCCCAGAAAAGTGGGTTCCTGTTTCAAGCTATGGGACTCTTCCCCATAAAAAGACCATCCTGGGTCAGTGAAAAGTGTTCCAGGTTTCCCACTATCCGAACACCCCTGTAACTATGTTGCAGGCTTTTTCTCCTTGCTTAGCCAGCGTTTTGCTGCAATCCTTGGACCTCTTCAGGCCTCAAGCCCAGGATTTCAGGTCAAATGTCTCTTCCCTTAAAAAAACCCAATTTCCTCCCTCCTACCCTTTATAAGTGTGCCCTCTTGTTGATGTTTGTGTGCATGAGTGGTTACTTAGGAGATTAGTTCTCCAGGTGCTTAGGGTAGGCAAATAGGGTACTAGTTACTATTTTACTTTGCTTATTTTATTTTGTATACAATAAAGCTATTTGTTTGCATTTAAAACTACACTCTCTCATTCTCTTTCGTCATAATTTTACTGTGAGGTACCCCTACCAAGATCCATCCTGGCATACATAGACCAAAGATCTCATGTTATTCCTTTCTGGAACCCTTTTAAAGCTAATTTCCCCTTCTTTGGGTCCAGTTTGCTTGCTCTGTGTAGGCACTGTGTGTATGGTTCTTAGTTTAGCATCTATGCACATAGCTATCATTGCAAAAACTAGACAGCAGACCCACAACTCTGTATAGTGCTGGATCCATGCACAAAGCAGAGGTCAGCTTTCGCAAAAGGATTCTCGTTCTAGAACAGCATATGTATCACAGCAGAAGCATCTCTCAAAAAACAATCTTGTATTAGGGTAGTGGAATGGCTACTTGTTTGCATCCACCACTGAAGAAATGGAGTGGAAGAGGCAGCTCTAGCGGTATTTTAAGAACTCATGAAGTCTTTTCTTCATACGTGTCAATATTAGGTTTGATTTTTTTAAAAAAATGCAACTATATATACTTCAGTTTTAATAACGAGTTTGGATAGTCACAGATCACAATTAAGGCATTATAAAATGAAATAAATGTAACTTTTTAAAAGATTGGTATGATTCATTTCCACTGCATATTATATGGCATGGGATATTACTAGATTATTGAAAAAGAAATTCCTTTTAAATTTCTGGGTATTTCTAGGCCTATTGACATCAGTTTCTCTTTCCAGTTGATGAATTCAATTAATTAGACACACTAAACAGAGGCATTAACCAATCTGCACAAATTAAGGCAAATTTTACAAATTCATACTAAAAGGCAAATCAAATTACGGTGAATTAAACTATTATGAATCAAAAGGCAAAATTATCAGAATGCAAATTCAACCTGAAGTACTTATCAATGTATCACAAGTCAGATGTTCTTCATGAAGGAGAAAATACTGTTGGCTTCTGTCTTAGTTCCTTGCTTTGTTTATATTCAGGGTATAAAGTGTGTTGTGATTCACTTGGTCTCAGTGTTCTCCAGGTATAGACAAGCCCAATAGATCAATGTCCATTTGGACTATTGCGTCTGACCTACTTCCTTTCTCCCTTGGACCATTCAAATGGCTTTCCATTAAAGCCATAAAAAACACAAGTCAGGCATTAGGACCGTACCCTCCCTCCCTCCAAATGGTACCGTTCACCAAAGCCATAACTTACTTATCCGCTTGTTCATTTTCCAGTTCCAAGAAACAATAACAGTTATTTGTGGATTACATGAACACAACATTTCATCTGACGTGGTTCTTCCTAGTTAAGGAAGACAGGTTCTGACATAGGTTCTTCCTAGTTAAGACAAAACTGCAGTTGTCTTTTATTCTGACCACATGAAAAAAATTAATAGAACCAGTATATCTGACTCCTGCTTTTACATAAATTCTGTATAAATGGTGTAACAACAGCACATAGTGCATAAAATGCACCTGCATATTATAAAACAAACACACAAACTTTGAAGACCAGCATCAAACATTGGGGAAATGAAAAGGTTCACAACATATGAAAAAAGAAACTAAAAAGGGTACAAGTATATATTTGATGATGTCATTCCCTAGGATTCCTATCAGCCTTTTCCCACATTCTTGTACTTAGCATAAGCCTGTGAAATTGTGACCTACTAGCCTGAACAACCAATGTATTATAGTTTACTAGGAACTCAATAAGCTATTTTCGGCCTGCTTGAGATTTCAGATATTTGGTAGGGATTGAAAAGAAAGTCTCAAGTTTGATAGCTTGATTCAAACCACAGCATTTATTCTCTTTTACAAAGAAAGAACAACTGATCTCTTATTGTTTGGTGAAATTCCAGTGGAAGCATATTTCTACTGAATTACCACTGGCTAGTTTTTCCAGTTTCTTTTTTATGATTTTTATTATTGTCTTCATTTCTTTCATTGTGACATAAGATGTCTTTAAGGTTCTCTGCAGGGTGTGTTCTCTCAGTACCTAATGTCAAGTGTCCCTTTTGTGATCTGTAATAGTATTGATATGGATTTTAGCTGACCATTCTTTTGTTTGTTAGTTGTTCGTTTGTTAGTTGTTCAGAATGTCTGGTGAAGTTTCCTCAGTGGTCTAATTGGTCGGACACAGACCTCTTTATTATTCTGCTGTGTATCCATAGGATTTGAAAGAAGTGAATGCTTCCAATCTGAAGTGAGAGGAAAGGTGTACATCATCTGTGAAGAATGAACAGAATCTGCAATTGTTGGTTAAAATAAAGTTAAGTCACGTTGATCAATTAATACTCCTTGGTGCTTAAAAAAAGAGCTGAGCTGATTTCTAAAACAAGGGATGTATGAATGGTACATGAACATTCATTTGATGTGGGCAGGGAAGATTCTACTTGCCATAATTTCCACAGGCACTTAGAAAAAAGGGGAACTTTTGATTTATGCTTTAACATAGGGAGGGAAAGTAAAGCAATGCCAGTTCATTCACAACTCTGGGAAGTAAAAAAATTGTAATACTTCATATAAAGGACAGAGACAATACTTCATATAAAGGATAGAGACATCCAAAACCAACAGCTAAAACAAAGACATAGCAAATTAAGCATACCACTAATACTAGAAGAATTACAACAAATCAGGGTTTTTAAATAACTCATGGAAGAATGAAGCAAGGTTTTTAAAACATTAAATACCCCCTCCCCCGAAACAAAAATTTACAGGTCCACACATCCCACTCAGGAATCAGGTAGACCACAACACATGGTTGGTAGGCAGAGCTTTAAAAAAAAAAAAAGTAGCAATTAAAAAGGGGGAAAGGTACACATAAAAAAGAGACAAAAATAAAACAACAGTGGTGGCAGATCTACACATAAGTTTTTATAAAAGGTTTCCAGATATCTAAAAATACATCCCTACACAATAGCCGCCCACATGCCATATATTCAAATATTGATAGAATTCTAAGGTCTTCAATCAGAGGGTTCACAGGAGATGGGCATTTATCTTTCCAATATTGTAATACAAGTCTTTTACCCCACCAGTCAGAATAAAGAGGCAGACATCAGAGTTGGGATTAACTAAGGGCCACTTTTATTGATTATTTAAAATTCTTGCAGCAAGGGCCAATCTCTAGTGCAGATCTGAGCAAGGCAGGTGTCAGTTCCCCCGACAACCTCCTTGCCTCCTGTTGGGCAGGACACCCATGCCCCAAAAGCAAGCCATTGAACTGGCTCGTCCTCGGCTGGCCTGGCTAAGTGGGAGCCGCCCTGTAATGCCCTAACTCCCCAAGCCCAGTAGCTCATGGGAGAGAAGCCCGCCAGAGCAGCTGTGAAGGCAGTCCATCATTTCCAGCCCTGGGCCGTGAAGCCCATGAGCAGATCCTGACAGACCTCTTTTCCCCCAAAACAGGGTAGATGTTCCCTGGTGCTCACTGTTGTGTATTAAACTGTAAATCAAGCCTATACTTTGCAATGTTAAGCTTGACTCTGAATGTGGCTCCTCAGCTGTCGCATTACTATTGGTCAGTTTCTGCGAAACCTATGCAAGTAGCCAATCACTGTGTGATAATGTATCTAAGAGGGAACGTCTCTGATTGGACTTTATCCCTGCAATATTATTGGTCATTAACTTGTTATGGGTGTGGCTTTGTCAGCCCGGGAGAGTTTAAAAGAAGGAGCTGTGCTCCCCTTGTTGTTGTGTGTTCCTGAGTTGGTGTTGCCATTCAATAAAGCTGAAATCACTTGTTGAGCTTATTCCGTTGTTGAGTCTCATATTTAACACTCACTGTGTCCACTCTTTCTCTTCTCACATCAACTTGCCATCCCCACTTAAGTGACCAGACCTATTTCATGGCACCAACCCATCCAACAACAAACCCATGCCACTGCAAGCAGTGTAGGGTGGGCAGAAAATACCACAGATGCCTGGTCAATCACACCACAAGCAAAATAATTCCTACCCGGCCCCAAAAACCAGTGACCAGACAAGCCTACACTGCATACACTGTGGGAGGGTGGGCTAAGCACAAGTCAGAAGAGGAAGCAACTGGTTGAGGCTAGCGTTTATGTACCCTCCGGCTCCTCTGCCCCCAACACCACACAAGCATGCCTTCATCACTGATGCTGCCTCCATCTTCCAGCGAAGGCAAAGACAGCCCCCTGCCCAGCTGCTGGTTGGCTCCATAGGTGGAGGAGCCAAGTTAGCTGTAGTAAGGGCACGGAGGGGTGATTTTCATTGACCCCCATTTAGCCTCCAACAGACAGGCAGATAGTTTAAAAGTACATAAGCATCCTCAAAAATCAATGAACATTCTAATACAAAATAGATATGAGTAATAACTTCTTCCCAGAAAAAAAACCCAAATGATTGGACATGACTTGATGTGGAGGTGCTTAACTTCTCTGAACAGGAAGCGGTTATACTGGGCTTTGCTCTTTGCTTGCTTTCTGTTGCTTCAGGCTACCAGAAATGCAAAGTCTTCAGGTATACACCTTTTTGTGTTTTCTTTCTAAAAGTTGCAACCTGACATAGATTCAATGGAGAAGACAAGCAGTTGTGACAATGTGTAGGTAAGGAAACTGAACTGAATGGTAACACTTTCTGTGCAACCTGTGGTTAGATGCATGATGGGGAGGTCAAAGAGAGAGAGAAAAACACTGAAATGTTAAATATAGTACGGGATTTATGAGCAACCTGTTCAGAGGGTTCCCAGAAAAGGCATAGATGCACGACATGAAAAAATGCCTCAGTCCTGGCAGCTTTGTAGATATCTGGTGCATAAAACCGAGGATTTCTTTCGCCGTTTTTTCCCTAAGACTCAGCTGGTCTCTGCTATAAAATTTAAGGCAACCTCCGGCATATGCCTGATGTAACCTTGTTGGCAAACAGTTTTATAAGACAAAAGGGATGGAAGAGAAATAACTAAATAATAATAGAAGTGAGGGGTGGAAAAGAAAAAGCTATTGCCTTATGACAAGATTGCATTAGCAGATTTTTGTGGGATAGCCCACTGCTGAAGTGCAGCGGCAACATGGATAATAAACAGTGGGACAGCTAGTAAAGATCGTATCCTGTGGACTTGTCATTAAGGATGAAAAATGTGCCCAGTGTGTTTGCACTTGAAATCAGTTGTGGACCCATATCGGCAATATTAGGAGTGGAAGAGATTTCCCAAGATGATAATGCATCGGACATTCAATAGAAGGAACATTGCTCTGAAATGTTTATGAAGAAAAATTGGGGGTGGGGTGGGACTGCTCCTGCCTTTGGTATCATTAACTAGAACTGCAGAGTTCCAGGTTCTTGACAAATGGATAGTTGTTCTTTTTCTCCTATAATGTTTATTTTGCTCACAATTATCCTTTCCAACTGTCTTTCTGCCATTCTCCTTAAACATTCTTCACCACCTCCATCAGTGATTAGGCAGCCATATCAAATCTCTGATTCACACAGCTTTCTTCTGATCCCCCAAACTTCTGGGACTATCTTACTGAAGGAGAATCTCACATAATTTCATTTACTCACAGGTGATCTGGCAGCATCAGCAGCACTAGGAAAGAAAATTTCGGTGGGCATCTGATCTGATTTGCCTACTGTGTCTTTGTACTAGGCGTGGGCATGAACTGGCTCACAAACTAAAGACTGTTGTGAATTTTGGCCGGTTTGTGGTCCATGAAGTGTCACAAACTTGCACAAACTTTTAGTGTGGTATGTGGAAGTTCATGAACGGGGATAGACTGGTGCCGATTAATTAAACTGTTTACAAATCCTCAAGGCAACAGCAGGGCTGGGATTCTCGAGCCTTGGAAATATCAATAGGAGCCTTCCAAAGCTTAACAGGCACTGCTGGCTGCCAATAACAGAGTTATAGGCTCATAAGGCTATATATTGAGTGAGCTCTCCTCCCTCCCCCTCCTTTGTTGGCTGGTGAAGCAAAAGAGAGGCATTGAGCTACCAGAGCTGATTCATTGCTTTGCTTTCTGTTTGCTTGATCTGCTGTCTGTTGCTGGTGTTTAGGATTAGGACGCAGTGGTGGACTCTGGGCTCTGACTCTCAGCACAGGGGCTTACCTATTGTGCCTACCCTCACCCCCACCTTTCCTGCTAGTGATCTGTTCTGGATGTTTTCAAGCAAAGGCTGGATGACCATCTTTCGGGTATGTTGTAGGACTATCTTTCGGCTATGCTCCTGCAGAGTGCAGGGGGTTGAACTAGATGACCTGCAAAGTCTCTTCTGACTCTAATATTCTATGATTCTATGTTCTGCTCTCTTCTGTGTGCGGTTGGGAGTCTTCTGGAACCAGGGATCTGTTTCTGCTCATCCTGACCTTATGCTGAGCACAGGGACTTAGATATTGGGTACCTTTCTACCCCCCCTGCTAATGATCTCGTCTCTCTACCATGGAGGTTTGAGAGTCTCTGGAACCAGGGATCTGGGTCTGCTTTTACTGTGCTCACACTGAGCACAGAGACTTAGCTATTGAGTGTCTTTCTATCCATCACCCAACCTCTCCTGCAAGTGATCTCATCTGCTGTCTGCTGTTGGGGTTTGGGAGGTTTTACGATTCAAGGATCGGATTGGCATCTTGTGCCTGCACTCACGACAGGCACATGGGCATAGCTATTGGCTGCCTTTCTATCCCTCACCACCATACCCCCTGCTAGTAATCTCATCTGCTCTCTGCCATTGGTGTTGGGGCAGGGTATCAATCCAGTGACTGGATTGGCATCTTACTCCTGTGCTCACACCAAGCACTGGGGGTCAGTGAACACCATGAGGGTGAAAGTGGGTGGAAGGGGTGCTTGCCATGAGAAGAAGAAGCCCTCCACCATGTAGAACCAGAGGCCCCTGTCCCTGGGCTTGAAACAAATTCCCCAAAAGTCCTGCCCCAGCAGGGCATCACCAGGGATTTTTTTTCTTTTAAAAGAATCTTTTCTTTTAAAAGGATCTTGGAGCCTTCTTCTCCTGCTCTGACCTTGGGGTTTTCCCAAGAGGAAAGAGACATGTTAGCAACACTCAGGCACCAGCAGTTGCCAGAACTCTTCGGAGAGGAGTTCTCTTCCAGCAGTGGTTCAGAGATGGGGGGGGGAATCCCAGGTCTCAACTCCCTTCCACTCCTGCTGCCCCACTACCTCCTGCTCCTGCTGCCCCAAGTACAACCCCCTCCGGTGCCTCCCAGCCCAGTGCCAGAAAGCAACTGTGCCTAGTCCGACCTGCTCAGATTATGAGGCCTTGTTTCCATTGCAACCTGTGGAAACATTTCCACACCTTCCCCAAGGTACCTATATACACTCCCTCCTGCTGTGGGGGTACTTTGGGGAGCCCCTATCAATAGTCTGGGCTTTGAGCAGATGGGTGTGCTCTGGACCCAGGTGCAGAGTTGAATAAAACACCCCTAGCGGTGGGTGTGTTCTGCACCTGTCTGTTTCTGCCCTAGCTAGTGGGTTCCTCAGCTGAATACCCACATTCATTATACCCTCCCACCTGCCATGGTGGTACTTTTTGGGAGCCCCTATTGAAACTCTGGGGATACCTGGTCTTCCTTAGTGTCCCTCCTAACCTGTCTTTTTAGACTTGAGGTGTGGCCCTGCCAGCTTAACATATGTTTCCACTTATCTGCAGAGTAGAAGTATTTGCTGCGATGGATGGGTACACTCCAGACCCAGGTGCAAACTTCAATAAAACACCCCCATCAGTGGGTGTGCTCTGCACCTGTCTGGTTGTGCCCTAGCTAGTGGGTGCCTCAACTGAATAACCACATTTATCACACCCTCTCTGTAGCCATGGGGGTACTTTGGGGAGCCCCTGTCAAAAGTCTGGGGATGCCCACCTTTCTGTCTTTCTTTTGGGTATTGGCTACATGTTTCAGCCCTGGATGGGGATGGTCATGCTTTGGGGGTTGGGTGTCAGGGGTGGACTTGGGGCTTTCAGGCCACCATGTTTACTTCCTCCACAGGGCTTTGAGCCACCATGACTAACCACTTCTAAGGGCTTTTGACCCACCATGTCTACTCCCTTCTCAGGACTTTCGACCCAGCACATCTACTCCCTTCTTAGGGCTACGAGCCACCATGCCTACTTCTCAGGGCTTCAACCCACCAGGTCTAATTACTTCTTAGACTTTTGAGCCATCACAACTACTTACTCCTCAGGGCTTAAAGCCACCACATTTATATATATCTACATTTGGCTTGGAGCTACCACATCTAAATATATCATTGCATGCTGGTTTGGGTCTCAGGTGGTCTCAAGGCACATTACCCTGGTTCTGCTGGGTTGGTAAAAATGCCCCCCATCTTCAGTTTCTACTGGAGAAATTCTTGAGGACTTAGATTCTGTTCTGCTGGGCTTCTACCCTTGCCTTTTTGATGTTTCCCCCCCTTCATTAGAAACAATGGAGTATGGGGGCATCTTCTTTAGGGGGCATAACTTAGACCCTGTAAATTCAGTCCTCACCAGACTTGGAGGGCAGGTAGGGGAGAATCAGCTAAAGATGTGCTGTGAGCTTGGTGTCTCTAGCACACTGGGGGGGGCATTAAATACCCTCCTGAATCTCCTCAACCAGCACCTCATTTCCCCACAAAGCACTTTCCTGGGGGCACCTTCTTTGAAGGGGACATAACCTGGACCCCTTAAATCCAATCCTCAACAAACTTAGAGGGCAGGTAGAGGAGAGTCATCCAGAGATCCTCTAGCATGCTGGGAGGGGCATTCTACTGTATAACAAATTTCCCAAAGTGGTTCAGTTTGTACAAGCAGGTTTTTGCCCATGACAGTCGGTTGTTTGGTTTGTGGCTTTGCCAGGAACCACAAACCAAACTGCATTTTCCCAGTTCATACTCATCCCTACTTTTCATAGCTAAAGTCCATTTCTTAAATTACAGTTTAAAGGTACCTAAAGAATCTGAGAAGTCATACTTGGTTCACTGCAAGCTACATTGGCAATGCAGTCTATACCAAGCATAACGTTACACATGTTAAAACCAAATAAAATTAAAACCCCCAGATCTTTGCCTTTCCCCTTAAAAGATGCCTGCTGCTTACATCCCACCTTTGGCTTGTGAGAGGAAAAGATCTTGCCACTTTGTTACATACTGAGGTAACATCTAAATTAGATTTCTGTGGTGTGCTCTACATAGGGCTGGCCTTGAAGTCTGGAATCTACAGAATGCTGCTACTAGAATATCACTCCAATCTTGTTCCATCCACAATAGCTCCCAATTTGTCCTAGTCCCAATTAATGGTGGTGGTATTGACCTTTAAAGCCATATACAGCTTGGGGACAGCATACCCAGCCCACTCCCATATGAAGCTACTCAATCACTCTGGTTATCTTCAGAGGCCCTGTTTTGGATGCCCTACCATCAGAGGTTAGACAGGGCCTTCTTACTCATGGTGCCGAAACTTCTTCCTCAAGGAGATCTGTCTGCCTTCCAGTATCATTGTCTTCCACCAGTAGGTGAAGACTTTTTTGTGTTTGTTCAGTGTTCCCTCATTAATTGGTGTGCTTATATGTTTAAAATATTTTATATATATTTATATTTTAAAAGTTGTTTTAATATTTAAAATGATTTAATATTTTCTACCTTGGGGATCCTGAGTTGGGAGGGAAGGTTGCATAGAAATGTTTTAAATAAATAAATAATATCCCATCAGAAGCCCTGCAAGCAAGCAGGACTTGCAGCACCTTCTAAAGACCTCCAGCAAAGGATTGATAACCTCCTCACTTCTTTGGGGAATCCATTCCACAGAGGAGGAGCTGTAATGGAAAAGTGCTGGTCAATGCCAGGTGGGCCATCCTGAGTGGGGGAACAGCCAACAGGTAGCAGCCTGAAGCTGTGCATGGAAATGTGGGAAGAGACAGCCCTTGAGCTATATGGGACCCAGGCCATGAAGGTCATTAAAGGTCACAATAACCAGTACCTTGAATTGATCTCATAAACAAACTGGCATTAATGTTGTTGTTTGAAATGGGCAATGCATGTTCCCTTTGACTTGCCCTTGTAAGTATTTTGACTGCTGCATTCTGGACCAGCTACAGAGAGCCAGTTTGGTGTAGTGGTTAAGTGCGTGGACTCTAATCTAGGAGAACTGTGTTTGATTCCCCACTCCTTCACTTGCACATGGCTGGATGACCTTGGGCAAGCCATAGTTCTGATAAGAGCTGTTCTCGAAAAAAGAGCAGTTTCTGTCAAGAGCTCTCTCAGCCCCACCTACCTCACAGGGTGTCTGTTGTGGAGAGGGGTAGGGAAAGGAGTTTGTAAGCCGCTCTGAGACACCGTTGGGTAGTGAAGGGCAGGGTATAAATCCAATCTCCTCCTCTTCTTCTTCTTCTTCTTCTTCTTCTTCTTCTTCTTCTTCTTCTTCTTCTTCTTCTTCTTCTTCTTCTTCTTCTTCTTCTTCTTTTCTTCTTCTTCTTCTTCTTCTTTCCAGGTTCTCTTCACGGGCAGCCCAATATAGGTATTACAGTAATTTAGCCATGGGGTTACAAAAGTATGGATCAGTGTGGCCAGGCCAGCTGAGTGTAAGAAAGGAGAGTTGGTGAACCAGATGCAGCTGATAAAGGCACTCCTGGCCACTATTCCAGCCTACTTTTCAAATAGCAAGGCTGACTCTTTGAGTACCCCCAAGCTGTTAACCAATTGTGCAAGAGCCTACTCCATTCCACTGAGGACAAGTGAGTTCAGCTCCCTTAAAACAACAGCCTTCCTGATCAGCTTTAGCCACTTGACCATGGCATCAAAACACCAATTCAGAACCATCCAAGACAGAAGTATCTGGAAGTTTGGATGATAAAATACAAAGCTGGATGTCATCCTTATATGGATGACACCCCATACCAAAGCTCTAAATGATTTCTTGTGTTTAAGAGGAATTACAATTATTTCTTAAAAGCAGCAGTGGATTGTCAGTTTATGAACCAGGCACCTGAATGTTAAGTATGTACAAGGCCTCTCAAAATCTGTGCAAATAAAATACACCACCTGTATGTGGACCATAGCCTGTGAGATTCCAGATCTGCTCCAGTGCTATTTTTTGCTTGTTTCTTCTATTCCTCCCTCCCAGATTGGAGACTGTGCTAAGAATATGCACTATGATGCACTGAACACATCACTAAACAACTCAGAAAAAACTATGGAGCATCCTGTACTATCCTTCGGTCACCTTAGCTACTAGAATGCTTATCTGCAATATATAGTACAAGATTATCTCTCTGAATAATTGCTTGTTATAGTAAGTACTGGATGGTACACAGCCATCAGGATGTTGGGTGTGGACTGGTTGTGGACTGCCCAGCCCCTATTAGCACCGCTGATGCTCCCTTTATATAGCCTATTGTTTCTCATTAGCAATTGAGGGTCCAGAGAATACTTTCACAGTGTGGGGTGGGGTTAGTAGTGGCTCTCAGCATCTATTCCTTATATATTATTAAATGTATTTCACACATATAAAGACAGAATATAAATTACCAATAATTTAATATAGCTGACAAAGTTAAAATGCAATAGTACATAAAATCACATACGATCATTAACACCCACGGATGATAGTTGTTGTATCCCCCCCCAACACCTCAGAGGCTGCAACTTTGACCCTGTTTCACATGCTTGTACTCTATAACCCAGGTGGCTCCTGAACCTGAGGGCAAGGGTCCCAGTGGAATTCTGCTAGGCTTGTTTTTGACTTTGACTTTCATTGTGCTGGGTTTGTAGAGAACCTATACTTCCTGTATGGGCTTAGCAAAGTTTCCCCATCTGCAACCAGGAGCTCTGCTCAGCTATTTTGTCAAGCCCTTACTGATCCTTGTGAAATCTTGGGAAGTCCTTATGTACTCGCCTTCCTCCAGTGTCATGAGGTCTGTTCTTTCCTTGAGTCCCAATGACACTTCTTGTTTGAGGCTGATCTACTTCCAACTGGCCTGTTGGCTGTTCCACAAGCTTCCAGGGCTCTACCCGACGCAGCACAATGACATCAAATCCCATTTGAAAGCTTGCCAGAGCAGATATGTCTTTAAAAGCCACTGGAAGGCCTTTAAAGCTTCTGGGGAAGGGAGTTCTAGAGTTTAGGAGTGGCTCCCAAGAAAGCTTTTGTATTGGTCCCAGCCCAACGCTCCTGTAATAATGCAGGTTCCTGTAGACCTAGGGCTCCCAACCTTTTTGAGCCTGTGGGCAGTTTTAGAATTCTGACACAGGGTGGTGGGCACAATCATCAAATGGCTACCATAAGAGGTAGATCGCAACCACAAAACACAAAGGAGTGATGTTATACATAAATCTTAAAATAACTCTTCAACATTTCTTGAATATGGAAATACCATACATTAAAATGGGAAACCCCCACGGCTCCGTGGTGTAGGGTATAAATTGCATGCACCCAGATTTAAACCCTGGTATATCCAGTTGAGAAGTTTTAAACTAACATAGGTTAGAAAGGATTCTCCTACTTGGATTCTTGCAGAATCACTTTCAGTTAATATAAACACAACTGGTCTAGATGAACCAACAGTCTAAATCAATATGAGGCAGCTTCCTATACTGGTGAGAGGCCTTGGCTCAGTAGTAGGGCACCTACTTTACATGCAGAAGGTCCTACATTCAGTAAAAGGCCCAAGGAGAAGGTGAAGTGAAAGACCTTTACCAAGACTCTGAAGAGCCACTGTCAGCCAAAGTAGACAGGACTGACTTTGACAGAACAATGGTCTGGCTTAGTGTGATGTAGTGTCATGTGTTTATAAGAAATTGAATACAGATGAAGATATACAGCAGCTATTCAGGTAAGGTTTCAGCTTTTCATAGCTGGATTTACCAGTGTCAGGGCTAATTTTGCCAAAAAAGAAAGATGAGATGACCTACTTCAGGCTGCAGATCTTGAGGCAGGGTAGCATATTATCAGTTGTTTGTCTTATTATTTTTACCACCCTGAGGAGATGCTGTTTTCATTTTTTTTTCCTGCCTCAGGCATCAAAATGTCGTGGGAACACTATTTTAGTGGGAACAAAACCTGCTTCCGCCCCCCATATGCTAGGGGGTTTTGTATGGAGAACACACGGCGTGGTGTGAAACTAGATTTACAGAACTGATCGTCATGTTCAAATTCTTTCTCTGCATGCACTCTAGCTATCATAATATTGGGCCTTTTTAAAAGTAATCATAAGAAAATGGGGAAATATTTATTTATGGGAAGGGTGACAGTAGTAAATCACAATAATAAGAGCCATTTCAGGGGGGAAACATTGAAACTGATCAGAGGAGCTCAGGATGAGTTTCTTCCACCAGATACTGCACTATACATTTCCATCTTATGTTCATAATTATATTTTAAATAACCGGTGATGACACAACTTTATTGATAGATATTTGGGAAATTTTGCTTTGAGTTTCGTCCAGGAGACGGCATACTTCTCAGCACAACGTCTCTACTTTCAGCAGCTCTTAGACTTTCCTTCTAGATTTCCCACCAAAGTACAAATCGGGCCTGACAACCCTATGGTTATGCGATCTGACAGATTTAATAATAGCCCAGGGTCCCAAGTAAGAAAAATATCCCCGCAAAATAAGTAAAACAGCTGAAGCAATGAAATGTTTATGAGTCTGAGACTAGATGAGTGGCCTCAGCATTTTAAAAATACCAAACAGGTTCAGAGAGCATGGTTTATGTAGCTGTAATGTGTTACATCCTTACAGTAGAGGAAAATATGAATCGAGTTTCACTTCTAGGGGTATGATTCATACATTTGTGTATGAGGTATTAATGTTTACATAGACTGTCTTTACCATCTCATTTTCAAGTATTTATCTGAAATGGCCTCCGTGCTAAAAATTTCAAACTGATCACATCACAATTCCTTTTGTTTTTCAAAACTAGCATTTTGTCCTCTGTGATAACTTCAGCCCTTTTCATGGGTAAGCCATTTCTTTCATTTCTTCATATGTATATGAGGTGCTAAAATCACTAGATACAGACCTGAGCACCACAATCGATGTCCAAATGACCCCAAGTTAGAGATAAGGAGAAAATTGGTAGGGAACAAGACAGACAAATGGATGGCTTTGAGGAAGACTTCTTGAGCTACCTGGGGGGATGATATGCCCCTACACAGACTATATACTGTAGAGAACCACAGCCGGTCTTCCAGCACATATAATTGTATGTTACACTTTTGTTATTAATGTTTATTTGTAAATCATTTATTTCATTTGTTATCTCATCCTTCCTTCGAGGAGCTCAGAGTAACATGTATTGCCCCCCACCGCTTCAACAGCCCTGTAATCTCAGCCCTGTAAGGCTGAGAGGCAATCTCTAGCCCAAGATCACCCATGTGAACTTCATGCCTGAAGCTGATTCCGTTCAACCAAGACAACTGAATAAATAAATAAATAAATAAAATTATCATTTGTTCATTTTCACATTATGTTTTTAGTAGGTGTGCACAATAGTACACCTTTAAGACACAATGTGAAAAACAGACTTGCATCTCATTTCCTCTGCTCATTTTTCTGGCACAATCAGCTGAGGCCAAACAATTTACTTGTAGCCCATGAGAAACCTTGAGCTATCTGTCTCCAGTGGGCAGGCTAAAGGCAAACTGTAATGCTTGCCAGCTGGATGTACCAGAAAGGTTACTGAAAGATTACACAACAGAAGAATGGCTTTTGAGATAAGAATAATATTTTACGTAAACGGCACTCATCCAAGACAGCTTGGATGGGATAGTGAGCAATAAGACGCCCTAGATATTGATTCTGATTATAGATACCCTGATACTTAAGGATATTCAGCCTGTTTCTCACATGTGTGTGTGTTTGTTGACTAAACTGGAATAAAGCCTGGATTGATGCACAGTGTGTTTAATATTACCAAGTATTTTTCATATCGATGTATTAGTCATGCAGGGGTTGGAATATTCTGATACCAATGCTGAAAAACTGCACTGTTCCCAGGAAAGCAGGTGTTGTTCAGATGAGGATCAAAAGTACTAACAGTCCCAATGACAGACATAGCCAAAGCAAACCTATGGTACTGTCTGATAATCTGAAAGTCACTGAATCTGTAAGTACTGTTCTAAAAGGGCTGTCCATCTCGAAGTTAGTATTAGATGCAAAAGGTTCTAAAATAAACAATAGCCATATGCTCTAGTCTAGTCAGGAGTAGTTACTCTAGCATCAGACATTCAGAAGTTCATGTTTCCTCTTAATACAGAGATTCCATTTTTTCTTCAGGATTTTATTTTATGTATTTGCTTATTTATTTATACCCACCCTTTCACCCTGGGAACATTGATAATCTTATCTTCTGTAAATGTGTCTAATCTTCTCTTACTGTTTTCTGTGCTAGTGACCATTGTGACATTTTGCTAATTACACATGCTCTCTGGCCTAACATATGCTGATTTCTTTGCCGAGCACCTTCTTGATCAATTCCCAGAGTATAGAATCATAAAATCAGAGTTGGAAGGGACCTCCAGGGTCATCTAGTCCAGTCTCCTGCACAATGCAGGAAATTCGCAAATACCTCCCCACCCCCAGTGACCGCTGTTCCATGCCCAGAAGATGACAAAAACCCTCCAGGATCTCCAGCCAAACTGGCCTGGAGAAAAATTGCTTCCTGACAGCAAAGTAGTGATCAGCATATCTCTGGGCATGTAAGAAAGGGCCACAAGGGTTTTCTTTAGGGTGTGGTGTACTTGGCACAATTTGGAAAGATGTTGAAGTATTGAATGGTTTGGTTATTATGTTTCTGAAGTCATTTTGGATGGAGGGACTCAGTGGTTTATTGGTAGAGGCTCTGCTTCATGTGCAGGAGGTCCTAGGTTCAATCTCTGGCCTCTCTAGATAAAGAATTAGGTAGTAGCTATGAAAAACCTCTACCTGAGACTCCGGAGAGATGCTGCTAGTCAGAATAGACAGTATGGACCTTGAAAAATTATCCAGCAAAAAATTACTGACCTTGAAAAATTACTCATATGCTCAACTTTTTATCAGTATAAAATGACAGTGTGAATTAACCCTAGTTTGTTGAATATGTGTCATTTTTTTAGTACATAGGAAAATATCTACGACAGGGTTCCTCAGTGGGGCACCTATGGGCGCCACACTGGCTCCACACTGCCATGGCTATTCCTTTGGCTCTGGGACCCTCGAATGGGTCTGCCCATTATCCTATGCATTCTGATAGAGACAGCCTTTGGGCAAAGCAGGACAAAAGCTCTTCCTAGTATGTAAAAGCATATTAATGAATTCTATTTAAAAAAACAAAAACCTCTTACTGAGAAAATTAGCAATAGTTAAAAATGGGAGTCAGAAATTTAAACAGCAGGAAGCAGGAAGTGAGGATCAATTTTGTTTTGGAAAGATCTAAACACTAATACTTCAGAGGTGAACTCTGTTGTCAGTCATGTCCCTTCCCCTGTACTCACCCTGTGCTACTAAACAAACTGATTGATATGAGCCTCCTTTGGTTAATTTCACTCCATAATGGCTGCAACTTGCAGCTGAGGCCATATGATGTTGCAAAATAATTTATGCAATGCTAGGCACTCATTTTGTACTCCTGCTCAGTTTTGTGACTCACAGCAAACAAGTGAAAGACCAAAAAACGATACTTGCTCCTCTCGTACTCTCTTCAAAGCCATGAGATCTATTAATTGGCTGTTCTGCCAATACTGTGAAACCATATGAAATATTCAGTTCCTTAACTGAGACTGTAAATGGAATCAGCTTGCTGTAGTTGTGGGTTTTTCCCCCCTGCTATTTTTTGCCCCCTGCACAAATGCAAAATTAACCACAGCTGTTTCATCAGTGCAGTTCTGCAAATACATGCTTTTAATTATTCTCCTCTCGGTTGGCTGAAGTGAATGTTTAAGTTCAAAGAAAGTAGCATTATGTTTCAGGACTGGGGAGAGAAAGTAAACCCACTCCTTAGATACCATCCCGGTAACTGATGAAACATTCATTTCCTTATGCTTACTTTCCAATTTAAAACTATCACTTTCCTCTGACACATTTGCACATAGTGCTTTAAAAAAAATACGCACAAGTGAGATGTTCTTCAGTTAGGAAGTTAAAACAGTGTTTACAGTAATTTATTTTGAAATCGTATAATTTATTATCAGTAAGAACTGTACCTTTGAAAAAGTTTAAAAGTTAAGTATATTTAATGATGCCTAACATATTTTATTGGCTGTGTTTAACAAAAGGCACTAGGCTGCAGTTGTTTTTGACAAGCATGAAAACATCACAGCATGAGACTGCAAAAGGAATTATGTAGAGAAATTACAAGTGATCCATCTCTCAATGAATTATCCACCTCAATAGCCTGCAGAACTCAGCTACCAATTAACACCTACTTTATTACATGTTGGGATGTACTTAATAACTTTCATGTGTTTATGCACTATTACCTTGACTGATGCCTCTTGTACAATTAGGCATAATTGGCATATCAATATGCAAAAGTTAAAAGGATTAACCCTCTTAAAACTAATGAGCATTTCTGTATCCAGCTGCTAAATGAGACAAAATTAGCATTTTTCACTTTTGGGCAGGATTTTATCATGCAGTTTCTCATTGTTGGTATTACCTTGTTACATAACTTTCATTTTGGGGGGATGGAGGGAAGAGAGTAAGTGGGAATGATAGACCGAAAAGGATTCCAATTTAAAAAAAAAGTTACACCAGACATAAATATTTGCTGCTTGCTTTCCATAAGCCTAGCAGTTGCAATTTGTGTTGTTTTGTAGGAAGCTGAAAAGTTGTATTTTCTTAGCAGCTAATTATAGAGACACAGGGTATGTCATTTCACCATGCAAACTTGGCTCTGATATAATAGATTGAAAGCTTGCCATGCTTCTAATTTCCTCGATCAGTCTAGTATTTTCATCTCTCTCCCCCTCTCTCTTTCTCTGTTTGCCATGCCTAGTTTTTGACTAGATACTGACAGAATGAAAAGTATGTTGGCATATTTGCTTGAGCACGCCTCCTAAGTGGCTGGCGAAAGGCAAACAGGAAAGGCCGATGTCTTAAGAAAAAATACAAACATTTCAAAATACATACTGAACAAATGGCAGGAATTTGAACAGGAAGGATTTACATAGAAGTCAGCATTGCTTGAATGTCGACATATCAGAGTAGCAAAGTAGGATTTGTAATGGATCTTTATGGACGACCTTTCCCTACTTGGTAGTTTTGGAAAAGTTGATCCCATTTCCAACTAAGAAACACAATTTGTATTGCAATCTGTGTGATCTAATAATTATGTTTTCTTTCTTTTTTATACATATTGCAAAATGCAAAAATTTTACATCAATACGCAGGGTAAATCAAAGTTCAACAAAACAGGGAATGAGGCAAAGATACCTGGCATTTGTTGTAAATCTAGCTTTATGGTGAAATACCTGGACCTTTCTCCAACTGTTCTTAGCAGAATTTGCTTGTCAGTGTTCTAAAGAGCAGATTCTACAAATCTGCATGCAAAAAAAAGAAAGAAAAGATAAAAATGATCAGTTGTACATATGTAATGAACATTATCTCATTCAGTAAAGATATTTAATATTATTAATCATTTATATATAAAATGCTTCAAATCTTTAATGTATAAAAAACAGAATATTAATACGATACTGCTGGGAATTAGTGGATCTTCCCTCTTTCCATTCCTTTATTGTGGCAGAATTCCCTCTGTTCTGTGTTCCACTCCTCCTGATTCTGTTTCCGCTAGCAGAATTTCTGAAATTGATTCTGGAATTGGAGTACACACAGTGTGCAACATCTTTCACTCTCACTTTTAGTTACCTTTCTCCTCCTCTGGATTACTGATATGCAAAGTACACCTTGATAAGACACTACAGAAAAGCAATCTTGTTGTGATCATACATTTCATTGCATCAAGTTCTGTGAGATGGTTTTTTAATGCATGCACGTGCTCCTGTATGTCGATTAAACACACAAAACAGCCTTGATATAATTGTGCATGCAAGCACTAGTTGCCTTTTTAATGTGCATGTGAAGATCATTAATGCAGAAGGTGAAGCGATACAAATGACTAAATGATGTAAAGGGATTAAATGCTGCAGCAAACTGTGCATTCACAGTATTTTGGATCAAGTATTTTAATCACAATCAAGAATTCTTGATGAATTGCCTCCACTTTGGAAAAACGACCAGGTCATTTGGAATACCAAACCCTGGAGAGAAATTTGGACAACAAGAACTTTGGAAGCATCCCGAAACTTTACACATGGTGGTGAACTGAAAGAAAAATCTTGTTAAAGACTAACTACTATTATCTATAACTGAGGTAGAATTTAAACCCAGAACTGTATTCAACAAATCCCTCTGGTTCATACAGAATTCTGAATTACTTTTAGGGCTGCCGACTGAATCCTTAGCTAGTTATATGAATAGGTCAAAATATTTTGATTGATGAAAAGGTTGCCCCAATAAATTAGGGGTGATTTTTTAAAAAACTTGAATACATATGCTTACAGAAACTGTGGGTGGCAGTTGCCATCCTAGAAGAGGTTTTCCTGCTTCTGTCTCTCTGATAGCACTGGCTGTGCCATCATCTAAAATTTAGAGATAATGCTTTATTCTTCTGAATGACTTTTTTTATTCCTATGCAAATTCATACTGACTTAAATGATTAATTAATCAGCCATTTTAAAGTCAAGAGATTCATCAACCACAATTTCCTTAATACCCCTCAGTTTTTTTCGGCAATTGTCTGCACTGTACTAAGCTGACTGTACTGGAACTTTTGACTGTGGGCCAGATCTCCTTTGCCAATTCATTGACTTTGTCTAACCTTTGAAAAGCTGCTGCCATTCATACAAGTTTTTGTTTGTTTACAAATCCTGTGGGAACAAGTAAAACATACATAGAAGCTCTTTTCAAACAACCATGATCTACCAGGGCCATTTGACACAGTAGAACTTAAGTGCATACCTGGGGCTGTTAGTCTAATGATTACCAGTTTGTTTCCTACCTTATACAGTAAACAAAATATATAGAGTATGAGACATGTGAGGTTAGCTTTGTATAAGTCTGGTGATAGTGAGACAGCAACTAGGAATGAGAAGATACATAGACCTGATATATCTTTGCTATGTTTGCAGTGGGAACGTCCCACTATTCTGCTAAAACTGTAACATAAGATGTGATCTTAATATTTCTTCACAGTACAAATCTTACAACTGGACCTAGATGCTGTAAAACAAGCTCTTTTGGAGTTAATACACAAGTATTCACTGTTTCCAATTCTTAAAGCTCAGAGAGGTGTATTCTGTTTCATTTAAGGAAAATCCAAACTATGAAACATCTTCATTCATGGATGCATAAATTAAAAATGAGATTTACTCATTCCAAAAGGTTGATGGATTAGAGTTCTTCTGGATTAGATGAAGCAGACGTTTTACTTGTCTCCCTAATATACTATCAGAGGCAGGACATAATTTCTTTTTGTTTGGTGCCTGCTTCTGCCCTGCCCTTCCTCCCACATGACTACTTGCCCAAAGTTTCAGCTAGCCAAAGTGAGAAATGACATTTCTGAAATGAAAGGCCTTCTTGTTGAGCAGAGAATTTTGAGCCCCATCAGGAATGGTGAGGCTGTGGTATGTGTTTACTTCACATCAAGCTTAAAGTCAAGTTTGAGGCTTTGTATGTGGAGATTGTCCTGAAGTATATCCTGATATTTAATTAAAATGACACTAAATCACATTGAATTGATAAGAGTTGGCATCTCAAACAAAGGTAATTGCCCGTATTGGGTTTGTACAAAAATAGAGCTGCTTGGAAAATGTGCAGCCAACACAGGCTGTCAACTCCATTTATAGATCAATATGTGAAAACCATTGATCAGGCAGGCATGTGGAACAGTAACACTTTGCATTTATTACTTGTTTTTCTGCCGTGTTAAGGCTTACAGGATTATCAGCTTCCAAAATATTTTGACTTCTGCATAAATATGTTATCTGTTTACTGTTAATTAAATGAGTCTGCAACCCTTTCAAAAAATGTTTCCAGTTTCATGATTTCCCCCCAACCCACCCTTCCTCATAGCTGCAGGTAGTTTTAGTTGAAAATGGATTATTTTCTTCATGGAAAGATCATTAGAACACAGTTTTAAAAGAAGCATATTTAGTAGAAGCAAGGGTGGGTGTTTTGGGTGGTTTTTGGTTTTTTTTTTTTTTGAAGATTTGTTTTGCTTTCTACTTTGTTCTTTCCTGACAGAAAAACACAGACACTGATTTAAAAAAACACATTTTTTTTCCCAAACAAGGATGGGCAAAATGCCCATAAGAGTCAGTTTTCTAATTAAAATGGTGCTGCTTCATATCACCTCCAAACTTACATATTGCACCACTATCCTGACTTTTACTGCAGTGCATAATCTGACAAAATGACAGTGTCCATTAGAGGTACATCTTGGATGACAGATTCAAAGAAGTATTTGAAAGGCTATTGTGATCATCTTAAAGACTAGGGCTGAAAACTGTTATGTTCTTAACCAGCCCTTATTTTAAATTAACTTTTTTTTTTTTAGAATATAACCACCATTGATTTGGACGGGGTAGAAAGTGCCCTCAAGTCACCGTCGGCTTATGGCGACCCCACAGAGTTTTCAAGGTAAGGGGTGTTCAGAGGTGGTTTGCCATTGTCCACCTCGCCATAGCAAACACTGGACTTCCTTGGTGCTCTCCCATCCAAGTACTAATCAGGCCCAACTCTGCTTAGTTTCTGAGACCTGATGAAATTGGGCTAGCTTGGGCCATCCAGGTCAGGGTAATATTTACTGTATTGTTTATGTAACCACTTATATGCAAGTCCTTGTTAACATTCCACTGGGCAGGGAAGATATTTTACCACATATTCTCAGTCAGCCAAAAATCCAGAGATGAGGAAGGGAGAGTTAAAAGTGTCCTCGGTGCAGAATGTTACAGATGGGTGTACTAAATGGGTACAGGATAAACACCTTGGTATGCCTTGGACTTCAGCCAGTGATTGAATGCCTTCTCCCTGAAGGACGTCTTGAGGAATGCACCTCCCCATACAACACACTGATCCTTGCTGTCCCAAAGGATGCAGCCTGAACAAAATGGCAGCTGGTTGAGGATCTGAGAGCAGTCAACAAGATTGTCAAACACACCCATCCTGTGGTCCTGAATCCCTACACCATCCTGTCTACAATACCTGGGAACCATGAATGGTTCAGTGTTCTGGATCTGAAAGATGCGTTCTTCAGTATACCTCTAGACTCCAACTCCCATGACCTCTTTGCCTTTGAGTGGGAAGACCCCACTACTGGGAGGAAAACCCACCTCTGCTGGACTGTCCTATCCCAGGGATTCATGGACTCTCCTGCACTTTTCAGGTCTTGCCTCACCAGGCCCCTACAAGGTTGGACTGCTGGACCCCGGACTGCCCTTCTCCAGTATGTGGACAACCTCCTGTTCTTGGGACCCAATCAAGATGCCTTCTGCAATGCCACCATTTCTCTCCTAAACTTCCTGGGACAGCACGGGTACCATGTTTCTCAGGACAAAGCACAACTTGTGAAACAGATCATCAAGTACCTTGGTTTCCAGATCTCCAAGAGCCAGAAAGAACTTCTCTGAGATAGAAGAGAAGCCATTTGTCAACTGCCTCTCCCCGCTACAAAAAAAGCCCTCCACACCTTCCTCGGCATGGCTGGGTTTTGTCACACCTGGATCCCAGAATATAGTACCATGGTCCATCCCCTTATCACCAAGTGCAACCCCACTGAGCCTGAATGCCTTATCTGGACCCCTGAGGAGCTTGCAGTATGGAAACAGACCAAGATTGTCCTGATGAGTGCCCTGGCCCTCGGGCTCCCAGACCTGCGAAAACCATTTCAACTCTTCGTACATGAATGGGAGGGCCATATGAGTGGAGTGCTGACTCAGAATTTTGGATCAATGCTCTGCCCTGTTGCATATCTTTCTAAACATATTGACACTACCACAAAAGGTTGGTCTGCCTGCATGTGTGCAGTTGGCGTGAGTGCCCTAACCATCAAAGAAGTCCAAAAACTAACCCTCAGGCAGGCCATGCATGCCTACTGCCCCCAGTCCATTGCCTCTTTACTTCAACAGCAAGGAGTGAAGTGGCTCACCCAGTCTCACGTCGCCAAGCATGAAGCCTTACTTCTGGGACCCGAAGACATCACGTTTGAAGCATGTAATCGGCTTAAACCTGCCATGCTTCTCCCCACCCCAGATGAAACTCTTGAACATGACTGCATTGAACACACTGATAGACAGACCGTCAGCTGCATAGATCTCCAGGATGAACTTCTATGCAACCCAGACATGGAACTGTTTGTTGATGGCAACTCCTTCATGCAGGATGGAGTCCACCACATGGGATATGCAGTCTGCATTGAACATTCTGTATTGGAAGCACATGCTCTCCCTCCATCCTGGTCTGCCCAACTGGCAGAACTGCATGCCCTGGACAGGGATCTTTGATTTGCAGAAGGAAAGTGAGCCACCATCTATACAGATTCTAAATATGCCTTTGGAGTGGTTCATGCTTTTGGCACCCTGTGGAAAGAGCGTGGCTTCCTGACAAATAATGGGAAGCCCCTAGCACTTGAACAACAGATCCTTGTGCTCCTGGAAGATATTTACCTCCCCACCAAAGTTGCCATCATACATGTTCGTGGTCATCAGTGTCTGAACTGCCCAGAAGTGTGTGGCAACCACCGTGCAGACGAAGCTGCCAAAGCAGCTGCCCTAAAACCCATAGGCAACTCACAGCTCACCCTAATTCCAGCCTTCCACCTGCCAGAATGACCTGTTTATACCAAGGAAGAACAGCAACATGCAACTGAACACGGTGCAGCTGAAGATGATCAAGGCTGGTTTATTAATTCCAACAGTCGGATCTGTTTCCCACGCACCCTGTTAGCCAAGATCCTTGATGACTACCACCAATCAACTCACCATGGGGGAACAGCCATGGCAGAGACCCTCCTTCACTTATTTATCGCTGTTGGCCTTTTTCAAGAATCCCAGAGGACTGCCAAAGCCTGCATGACTTGCCAGAAAGTGAATGCCAAGAAAGGACTTGCTGTGCCCCCGGGAGCAAGACCCTGGATTTTCCACCCCTTTGAGGCCCTCCAAGTGGACTATACTGAAATCCCCAGATCTGGACAATATAAATATCTTCTGATTTTTGTTGATCAGCTAACAGGATGGCCTGAAGCTTTCCCCTGTTTCATACCGTCAGCCAAGAATGTTTCCAAACGCCTACTGAATGGCATCATACCATGTTTTGGTCTGTCCCGGCCCTAAATTCTGATAGAGGGACCCACTTTACTGGGGCGGTGGTCAAACAGATTGCTCAAGCCCTGGGGATCCAATGGAATGTCCACACAGCCTGGTGACTATATTCCAGCAGCCAAGGTGAGCACTTCAACAGGACTCTGAAAACAACTCTGATGAAACTATGTATGGAGATTTCCTCCACATGGACTGAGATGCTCCTGATTGCCCTTACTAGGATCCGACTAGCAGCCTGGGGGCAGCTGGGGCTCTCCCCCTTTGCGTTAGTATATGTCCTGAATATGCGTTCCCAGCCGATATAATCCTCAATGGTGGCAATCAGCCTTAGGGTGGTCATTTCACCAAGAGGGGGGATTTGTAGGAGAAGGGATCAATGAATGTGATTTATGAATGTGATTTCTGACAATCCTCCTGTCTTGTATACTACCAGCTGTCATTATGCCTTCTTAGAAGCCTGACCACAGTATATTCAAATCTGAGTATTTAGCCCAGACAGAAGAAACTTAGAATAGAAAAATACATAGCATGTATCTTCCCTAATCCTCACAGTAACCTTGAGTGAGAATGATGGCCCAAGAACACCTAGTGAGAAATTTGGCCCAGTAGTAATTTTAATCAGGGGCAAAGAATACCACAAATGTTCGACAGCTGTGCTCACTCATGAGCTGAACTCGGAATGTTCCTGCCTTGCCATTGTCTGACTCTTGAACAACTTCCAGTCACTTTGGTGGTGTTTTGTTTCCTTGAGAAGGTGGGGTTTCCTCTCCCACATTGCAGGCACTTTTGCATCTGTGCAATAGGTGAAATTGATTGGGATCATGGATGGTCAGGTCTGACAATTAAATAGTGTGCATATAGATGAACTATGGCTTTAATAAGGCTGTGCAAAAATGCTCATGCACAGAATAACCTTAATAATCATATATATATATATATATATATATATACACACACATATATATAGTTGCCCTATGTATTGGCATGTTCTGGCTCTCCCACAGGCTATGCTGTGCACTCCGTCAGCCATTGGCCAGTCAACTGCCAGACTATTCACATGCCATGGCTGGGTGCTGGGTCCACTCCTCTTTCCTGCTCACTGCTAGCTTGGCCATTCCCTGACAGAATAAATGGCTGTCTCTCCTGAGGAGTGCTTCACCTCCTCCTCCTGCTTTGCAAACTTTCCCTTCAGTGGCTGTTGCTAGGCAACCAAGCTTGGTTCTGGTAGTGAAAGGTGGGGGGAGGATGCCCTTTCCAGGCCTATATTGGCCTTTGAGAGAAAACTCCTTGGG
Source organism: Gekko gecko (assembly GCA_029375565.1). Lineage (NCBI taxonomy): Eukaryota > Metazoa > Chordata > Lepidosauria > Squamata > Gekkonidae > Gekko > Gekko gecko. The sequence goes on along the minus strand of JAPDNY010000003.1, from coordinate 54,294,735 downwards.
GCCAGTCCTCACTAGGGTTGCCAACTCCAGTTTTGGAAATTCCTGGAGATTTTGTGGTGAAGGCTACAGAAGCCAGAGTTTGAATAGAATGCCATAGAGTCCACCCTCCAAAGCAGTTATTTTCTCAAGGGGGGGAGAGATCTGCTGTCTGAAGTTCAGTGGTAATATCAGGCAATCTTCAGGCTCCACCTGGAGGTTGGCTACCCAAGGCCTGGCAGTGCCCTCTGGGTGACTTGATGACACCTGACTGGCATGAGAACTAGGCCTGGCTGCTTGCTCCTGGTCACCTCCAGCAGCCCCTCTAGAAGAAGAGATTGGATTTATACCCCGCCCTTCACTACCCAAAGGAGACTCAGAGCAGTTTACAATCCCTTTGCCTTCTCCTTCCCACAACAGACACCCTGTGAGGTAGGTGGGGCTCTCTTAAGAACTGCCCTTGAGAAACTAGCTCTGAAAGAACTTATGATTGACCCAAGGTCACACTAGCAGCTGCACGTGGAGGACCCAGATTAGGGTCCATGCTCTTAACCACTACTCCAAACTGACTCTCAACTAGGACAGCCAGTGTGGTGTAGCAGTTAGCACTTCAGAGTAGGGTCTGCCAGACCCAGGTTCTTGCTGTGGAAGCTGAGTGGGTGATTTCAGACCAGTCACAGACTTTCAGCCTAACGTACCTCACACGGTTTTTGTGTAGATCAAAAGGGGAGAGGAAGAGGATGTGAGCTGCTTTGGTTCCCACTGTGGAGGCTGCATGGAGAGGGGAGGAGATGGAAAGCTGAAGGTAGGCAGATAAAGGTAGGCTGACGGTTGGCTGGATGGGAGATAGGGTCACCAACTCCAGGTTGGGAAATTTCTGAAGATTTGAGGGATGGAGAGGGTATGATTTGAGGAGGGGTGGGACATCAGATAGGTACAGTGCCATAGACTCCACCCTCCAAACAAGCCATTTCCTCCTGAGGAACCATTGTTGCCAATCTCCCGGTGAGGGCTGGAGATCACTCAGAATTACAAGTGCTCTTCAGATGGCAGAGATCAGTTCCCTTGGAGAAAATGGTGGACTTTGTGTCATTTTACCCTGCGGAGGTTGCCACAGCAAATTGACACTGAGTGCCTAAGGCCTGGGCACCTGTCCAGAGCCTCTTTCTAGAGCTCGTTGTATCTATTTCCACAAATAGCCTTATTCTTAGTGTAGACATAAAAAAGCAAATGAGTAAAACCAAAGTTTATCATCACTGGCTGATAGATTTACCCACCCTTTAGTTACAAGATTGGCTCCTAAGTGGCATTCAGCAAAGACAGGTCTGTGAGAAAGGGGACAAACTAGGATTCCCATCAGCCTGTGTGAGAATGTGTATATGGGAAATACTTTCTATTTACATTGTACTGTACTGTACTGTACTGTTTGAATATGTGAACATTAACCTGATCAAGCTGCTTGTGAGAAGCTGAACTGCTTGCTGAAAAATTTCCTCCTGCTTACAGCCAAGAATAAAACATGATGGGTGTTGAAGCATCCCTATGCATAGGATTGCCAGCTCTGACTTAGGAAATACCTGGAGACTTTTGAGGGTGGTGCTTAGCAGGGATGTGACATCACTTTTGTGTTGTCATGACTTGTAATGTCACTTCCAGGTCAAAAGCCAAGTGATGTCACTTCCCAAGCTCCAGTACCTTCCAGGGTTGCCATCCTCCAGTCAAGGTGGGGTTTCCCTCAATATCAAGGATTCCAATCCTCCGCCAGCCAACTGGCCAGCATGGGAAGCCCCGTCCCTGAACAGCCCCCTCCCACATCAGCATTGTGTGAGTGTGGGGAGTGATGATGTCACCTAGTAGTGACAGCATCATATTGCCGATGTCAGGGGTGATGTTCTAGTTTTGGAGAAAACCCTATGGTTTTGTGGGCAGAAAAATATAGAGTTTTGCCTGAAAACTGGAGCATCACCCCTGAACATCAGCAACATGATCCCAATGAGGACCTGGGAGCCCCCCAAACATTCGGGGGTAGGACCTGGCAACCTTACCCCTCTCTGATGATGACACTTCCACCGCACTGTACCAAAACCCCACCTCTTCCTGTAATGTCACTTTCAGGGCACTCCCCCAAGCCTACCTCTTCCTCTTCCTTCTTTCAAAAGTCACTTCCTTCTTTCAAAATTCGATTTTAAATACAATGCCTTATATCACTTCCCACCCCCATCTTTTCCCCACTTTATGTTACTTGTAGGCTTTAAGGCCTCTTTCCAGTGCAAGAATAACAAAAAGCATCCTGAAATTCAGCTTCACCTGGAGTTACTTTAATTTAAACATTTAGCAATTAGAACAAAACCCAAGCAAACATCACATGACAAACAAATAAACAAAACAAGAGAAGCTGCCATGGTTATACTGCTTTTGGGAAAGGAAGCAATATTTATCTTGGCTTCTTGCTGCTTTCAGCAACCCTGGTCTTGACTTTAAAAAACTTGCAGAATTCTTCACAGTGCATCCTGAAATTCAGTTTCACCTGGAGTTCTATTTTGACAAGGCTGTATCACTCAGATGGTTTCTTTCCTTGCTCCAGAGCTGTGTCATTAAGCTGAAGACTCTCTTACAGTAGGCATTGGATACAGGGATAGACAGTGAAAAAGAGACTATCTTCAACAGATGGCTGTCACCACTGTTAGTGGTGTTAGTGTTAGTGTTAGTAACCTGTTAGTGTTTTTTGAGGGAGTGAACAAACATGTGGACAAGGGGGACCCAATAGATATTATTTACCTTGACTTCCGGAAAGCTTTTGATACAGTTCCTCATCAAAGGCTCCTAAGTAAGCTCAATAGTCATGGGATAAAAGGACAAGTCCTCTTGTGGATCAAAAACTGGCTTATAAATAGGAAACAGAGAGTGAGTATAAATGGGAAACTTTCTCAGTGGAGGGTGGTAAGCAGTGGGGTACCACAGGGATCAGTACTCGGTCCGATGCTTTTTAACTTGTTTATTAACGATTTGGAATTGGGAGTAAGCAGTGATGTGGCTAAATTTGCAGATGACACGAAGTTGTTCAGGGTGGTGAAAACCAGGGAGGATTGTGAGGCACTCCAAAGGGATCTGTTGAGGATGGGTGAGTGGGCGTCAACGTGGCAAATGGGGTTCAATGTGGCCAAGTGCAAAGTGATGCACATTGGAGCCAAAAATCCTAAATATAAATACACGTTGATGGGGTCTGATCTGGCAGAGACTGACCAAGAGAGAGATCTTGGAGTCGTCGTGGATAACTCGCTGAAAATGTCTACACAATGTGTGGCTGCAATAAAGAAGGCCAACGCTATGCTGGGGATTATTAGGAAGGGAATTGATAACAAATCAGCCAGTATCATCATGCCCCTGTATAAATCATTGGTGCAACCTCATTTGGAATACTGTGTACAGTTCTGGTCACCACATCTCAAAAAGGATATTATAGCATTGGAAAAAGTGCAGAGAAGGGCAACTAGAATGATAAAAGGGTTGGAATACCTTCCCTATGAAGAAAGGTTAAAATGCTTGGGGCTCTTTAGCTTGGAGAAACGACGGCTGAGGGGTGACATGATCGAGGTTTATAAGATTATGAATGGGATTGAGCAGGTTGAGAAAGAAGTACTTTTCTCCCTTTCTCACAATACAAGAACTCGTGGGCACTCTATGAAATTGCTGAGCAGTCGGGTTAGAACAGATAAAAGGAAATATTTCTTCACCCAAAGAGTGATTAACATATGGAATTCACTGCCACAGGAGGTCGTGGCAGCTGCGAGCATGGGCAGTTTCAAGAGGAAATTAGATAAACATATGGAGCAGAAGTCCACCAGTGGCTATTAGTCACAGGGTATAGAATGAGAACTCTCAGTCTGGGGCAGGTGATGCACTCTATTCTTGGTGCTGGAGGGGGCAGCAGTGGGAGGGCTTCTGGTGCCCTGGCCCCACTGCTGGACCTCCTGATGGCACCTGGTATATTTTGGCCGCTGTGTGACAGAGTGTTGGACTAGATGGGCCATTGGCCTGATTCAACATTGACTTCTCTTATGTTCTTATGTTCTTATGTTCACTGTCTGGAATGCACCTGAACATCTTTACCTATCTCTGGTCTATCTTCTCTTCCTGTGAGAAAATCTCTTTTTGGTATTTTGCCACAATGCAGAAATCATCGAACAACTTGTCAGTGTCTATTATATCAGGGCCAAAATTAAGGGCTTTCACAGGACTTTCTAATGGATTCCACATCACAGGATTGTCAAGCAAGAGCAGCACCATGTCTTTGAAAAATGATGCATCAGAATTTTAACCTTTTTCAATGTAGCAAATGCTCTTTGAGAATGCCTGGTCTGCTTCTGTTTGGAATTTTGCTCTATGAGATGAAGAGAAGTTAAACAGAATGGCCGGAGCAGATCTTCCATAGAACTGTTTCTGTCTTGTCTCTTTAAGTGTTTCACAAAGGTCATCCAGGATTTTGTGGCGTTCTGTGCTGCTAGCATTGGCACTTTCCAGTTTTTTCACAATGGGATTGAACAATGCCATCAAATCATGTAGGAAGTGCGGGGAGGGCAGGGCTGTGGCTCAGCGACATGGTTGGTACCAGGAACTGCTCCCAGGTACAGTTGCCTCTTCATTCTTTTCAGGAGAGTTTTCAGGGGATGTCTAACTCCACTGGACCTCTTGGATGGAGGTCTGGTGAAAGGGACTTGATTCAGGAGGCCCGCTCATGGCAACAAGTGGGTGGAAGCCCTGGATCATCCCAGAAGCAAGAAATGAAGCAGAGCAGTTATGACAGCCATAACTGCACCAGCTGTGAATGTCCCAAATCAAGAGAGTTAAGAGAGCCTCATCATAACACCGATGAAGATATTCATTGTAAGCAACACTGAAGAAACCAATGATTCTTTGGATAAGCCCCTTTAAAGTGTTAAAAAGACAAGGAGAGAGGGGTGGAATTCCTCCTCTCTTTTCTCTGCGGAGCAGCCGGAGCAATCACAAAAAGAAAGCTAAGTTAAATACATCCTGGGGCAAAGAGGGACTGTTGTTTGAGCTTCTACAAAAAGGATTACAAAGGTTTTTTGGAAAAAAGAAAGAAACAAAGAGAGATATTTAGAGTTGAATTCCTTACTTTGTGGCGACTTTTTATGACATCATGCTTCACTGTTGAGAACGGAGGAGCCTATTATGTCTAGAGTCTACTGATGACCTGTAAAGTACTTGGCTTGTGTTGAAGGATTCTTGGCTGCTAATATCTCCATGAGAGCTACTAGCTGGTAAATGTGGTCAGCTCTGAAGAGATTATTGACAAAGAACTTGGAGAAACATGGGGTTTTGCTGGGCTGAACTGAATCTCCTGCTATTCTATTAAAATGGGTGATCAGGTTACACAGACAAAAATGCCAGATGATGGTTGTTTAGCCAGCCTCGCAGAAAGTAACCTGTTGCAGTTGTCATGGGAGGAGCTTCAGTTTATAATTGTTGATACAGTTAATCTGGCAATTGTTGATACAGTTAATCTGGCAATTAAAAAGGCTTCAAAACCGATATTAGACACCCAGCACCAAACTGTGCAAGGTACAGAACAATACTACAATCAAGATGACCCAGCATACAGGAAAAAGGAATTTCAGCAACAAACCATACAACAGGCAGAACAACACTTCAATCAACTTGACCCAATCTACAGAGAAAAGGAATTTCAGCACCAAACTGTGTAAGATGTAAAACAAAACTACAATCAAGCTGATTTAATCTACAGTGAGAGTAACAGATCTACTAAAAGACTGTCAAACTATGGAATCCTCAAAGTTACAAAGGGGAAAGTATCCCAGAGAGAGAATAAAGCAGAATTTATGGAATCCTTTACTGCATCAAAAATGGAATACAGATGGCGAGTCCTACAAGGGAAAGAGACATAGAACCAAGACTTTATTGAAAAGAAGGAACCACAAAATGAAGAAAAGAATTAAGCTTTATAAATAAGACTGGTCTAGGGAATCTTTGTTTATGTGTAACTGACTAAGATGGGCTGGGGAATATCTAATCCCTTTTTTTATACATATATTCATATAACTGCAAATATAAAATTGGTCCAGGGGATTTCTATATATGTGTAACTGATTAACATTGGTTATAATTGAGTTTGTTTTTCTATATATTTACAAAATTATAGCCCATATTAAAAATATTCAAAGGAAGATTCATTTTAAGTGTTTTAGATAGTCTTATAACAGATGATATAAATTATAAGAGAATAAATTGTAAAAAAATTGGTCTAGGGAACACTTACGAATGTTTATTTGAATAAGATTGGTTAGAGAAATATGTTTAAAAACTTTAACTCATATTTAGGTAAGGCTTATAACAGAGGATTGCATAGATTGTAAACCTATAAAGGTATCAAAATTTTAACCTGATATAAAAGGTGTTATATAAACAAGACTGGTTTAAGGATTCCATGAGCTTGTGTAATTGGGGCAGCTTGATTAGAGAATATCGGCATGCTTAAAAAACCCTTTATTTAATGGAAGATTATTTTAAAAGGTATAAGCAAGGCTGATATTAAGAATTCAGTTTGATTTAAGAGGTAGGCTAGAGAATGTTGGGGAGTGATGTTAAAACAATTAGAACTAATGGAATGAGAAAAGAATTTGACTATGAATTTGGGGAATTGTATAAATTTAGTTAATATCTAAATGTATCTTATAGAAGATTATTGTAGAATGCTTAGGCAATGCTCAAACAGAAGGAACATGTTTTGTTAATCTATAGAGTTGCAAAAATTATAGACTTATGTGATTATGAAATTTTAAGATATACTTAAATCTGGATTTATAGAAAATGGTAATGAAATGTTTTTGACAGTGCTTAGATATTTAAAAAATAGTGTCGTCCCTGCAATTAGAAATATATATATGAGGCAGTTTGAGAGATATAATATTGTTATTATTACTCTCATGTATGTTTCTTTGTCTATCTGTTTTGTTTGAAATAATAAAAATTATTATATATTAAAAAATCATGTAGGAAGTGCATGTAACACTTCTGGACTGAATCATTCCCACACTCCCCCCACCCCCATTCTTCTTCTTGTAGTCTCAGAGCTGCTTACAATATCCTTCCCTTTCTCTCCTCATAACATGTGAGGTAGGTGGGGCTGAGGGATCTCTAAGATAACTGCTTTTGAGAGAACAGCTCTGAGAGAATTTTGACTGACCCAAGGTCATCCAGCAGCTGCATGTGGAGGAGTGGGGAATTAAACTCAGTTCTCCAGATTAAAGTCTGCTGCTCTTAACTACTATACCAAACTGACAGGAAGTATGTCCTCAGTGGAGGGCAGCACTGAAGAACCCTTTCAACAGCATGCATAAGTGACAACCACCATGTTGGACCATGCCAAATCAGATCTCTAGCCTCTATATCTACAAACTCAAAGAAGGACCTCATGGAGTCTTTACTTTGGGCTAAGCATGAGAACTCACTGTATATTTGTGTGACAAAGATTTCTGCATTAAAACTCCGTAGTCTCTTCCACGTTTTAAGGCATTTGTGAAGTACATGGCATTCACAGCCGACATCTGTCAGTCACTTGTTAAGCTTCCTAAGTTTTGAAACACTGACTTGTGTTTCCCAAAATTCACTGCAGCATTGTCAGCAACATAAGATGACACTCTGTCCAAAATGAGACCATTGTCCTGTAGCACACTGCAGAGCTATGCTGCAGTTGCCTCACTGGTTTCCTTGTTGTTGTCATTATAGAAGTCAAGCAATCCTTCTTTAATTCCTCCATTACAGGAAAGTAATGAACAGTCATTCGAAAGAATTTCCTGTTTCCCTTGATGGAGGTGTCACATCCTATTGAAAAAAAGTGTGCAGCGTCCAAGACCTCTGGCAACAATTCTATGGATTTTGGTGACAAAATGTTCTCCACAATGCTGGTGGCTTTTGTTCATCCACAAGACATCTGTTTTGCTATGCCAAAATCAGGCAACATTCTCAGCAGCAGTTTATTTGTATAGTATTGACTTGCATAACTATGATGATGCATGACACTGTAATATACTTCTACCACTTCAGCTGCAGTAACCTAATTCTGTAGCGAGGAAACTGGTTTGTCAAAGAAGGTGGTCACTAGTGGTGTCTGCCTATACTGTTTCTCCACCTCTTTGTGCTTCATACCTTTCACATGATTTATTAGGGCACCTTTCACCTCATAATGCACAGATATCCTGCGGTAGCACCAAATGCATTTGGCTGTTTGAAAGTCTTGTTTTTTAAACAAAGCCAGCTTTTCAATTCGCTTTTGCTCAGCCATTCATCTTTAAAAACTGCAAGGTATTTTTTAAATTTTTTGCTTTGCCACTGCCTAAAGGACCTTCTCTACTGTCTGATAGACCTCCTCCACTTGCCATGACTTCTCTGATTTTTGATAGGAACCAACCTTGAGAAACACGACAGGAAAACAACAACAACCCAGCAGTCACAGGTAGCCTCTCATTCCTTATAGGCGGAGTCCACAAATACACTCATCAGTTTGGCAGCTATTTGAGCACATAAATACAGATAATGTTATTTATTTACTTCAAGTATTTTTTACATTTCTCTCCCACGGGGACCCAAAGGGCCTTACATAATTTTCTTCTCCTTCATTCTGTCCTCACAATAACCACTCTGAGAGGTGGCTCAGGCTGAGAGTGTTTGACTGACCCAAGGGTGCCTAGCAGCTTTCTATGGCACAATAGGGATTCAAAATTGGGTTTCCCAGATGCTAGTCCGGCATTCTAACATCTTAATATTTTCAAGGGTTTTTTTTGTTGTTGCTGTTGTTGTTCATTTGCAAAGTAGAGTTCAATTCTTTATGACCCCATGAACCACATCATACCAGGCCCTCCTGTCCTCCGTCCTCTGGAGATTGCTCAATCTCATGTTCGTTGCATCGATAACACTCTCTAACCATCTCATCTTTTGCTGTCCCCTTCTTCTTTTACCTTCAATCTTTCCCAGCATCAGTGTCTTCTCCAGTGAAGTCTCCCTTCTCATTTGGTGGCCAAACTATTTGAGCTTCAGCTTCAGTATCTGGTCTTCCAGGGAACAGTCAGGGTTGACTTCTTTTAGGATTGACTGATTTGATCTGATCTCCTTGCAGTCCAAGGGACTCTCAAGAGTCTTCTCCCTGCCAATAAATCACAAATGAACTGTATTTCCCTCTACCTCACCCTTACCCATACTCACAGGCTGCTTTAGATTGGAAGTTTGCTAGATAATATCACATAATTCACAACAAATCTGGGCTTCCCTCTTAAATATTGGAAGCCATTCTCAATCTAGTAAGACTCAGTTATTGCTTTTTTCTCAGGTCACACAAAACTGCAAGCCTAAGTAGCTCTTGTTGGAAATATGTGTGTGTTGCAAGGTCTAATTCAGTCATTATAGGGTTAGTCTGTTTACCTTGTGTAGACTGACCTGGAAGGGAAACCTGGCTCAGAGCCAATGGGAAGAAAGCCCAGAAAATCTAAGGGTGTGGTCAGACGGCATGCTGGGAGCAGTTTAAATTGCTCCAGTCCTGATGCTTTTTTTTAAACCCAGAGAATCATGATCACACTCACCTCCTTGTTCCAGATCGCTGCACAGCCACATCGCTCCCTGCCGTCCACACATGGGATCGTGCATTGGTGTGTTTTTTCTCTCTCTCAGTTTGAGTATGTGCACAGGCAGCCATCTGTAGAACTAAAATTTTTGCACGTGCGCAGAACAGCTATTTTCACACTTCCCTTTAAACTTTAAATGAACACTTCCTTTAAACTTTTACCCTGAATCTGGCCTCCGTGAGATCCTGAACTCGTCTAAATGCTGAAATGAGTCACCATTTAAACTTTGGTTTTATTAACTTAGGAGCAAAGCTCTGCCTATGGACATACCACCGATGCATTAAAAAAAATGGTGGACGAAAAGTGAAAGCCTTGGGCTTCCATGGCAGCTTTCCAGAGGGGAGGGGGGTGGAAGCACCAGGAAGTGTCTCGACACCGCAGGAGTGATCAGCTGTCAGAAAAGTGTGGCTAGAACTGGAGAATCAGGAAAACACCACTTGGGGACCTGGTATCAAAATACTCCAGTTTAAAGGGGTTTGATCCGGAAAGCAATGGCTAGGGATGGTGCACAGATGTTGGGTGTGTGAACGTGCACATAAAATCCGTTACTGAAGTGTGCCAAAAGTGGTTCAAATGGCACATCTGAACACACCCTAAGTGTGTTTACTCACAATTATTGGTTAATGTAATCAGATGATTTCCTTCTAGGGGTCAAGAAGAAGAATCTCCATTGCTGTTGTTATAGTTGTTGTTGTGAGACTGTGTGGTCTATCTGTTCTGTAGCTGTAGAAATGTAGCCTTAGGTCTTTTATTTTGTAGCTTTTCCTGTGTACACAGAAAGAAATGCCTCCCCTCTAGTGAAGCAAAGATCCATTTCAAACTCTGAATATCTAAGTCTTTTTACCAAGTTTTCCAACAGCTCTATCAGAGCTCAGGTAACTTTGTGGACAGGTATATGTCAGCCACTCCTTTTCCAGAGAAAAGAATTTGCAACTCTTTATGCTTCACACCAAAGGAAATTCATATTTGCCCTTGGAGATGTCCTATTGACATTAGAGAATATTATGTTGCCTGTCCACCCCCAAATGAAACATGACACAAGTTATGGGTTAAACTGGGAACTTGATTTAAAATGAGCTGATCTGCATACTGAGTTGACACTTTAAAGCAAAGGTTACCTTGGGCTTGCAGAGCAAGCTTCCTAACTGGACAAAATCACCCCAGCTCTGAGCCAGGTCAGGAATCCATCTGAACATTTCTCTTCATGGCCTGCATGAGAGTGTGCAGAGGGGATGGAGGGGCATAGTCCCATCCCCAGATTGCTGAGCCTTAAGGTTTGTTGTATGTTCCCCAACCCCAAAGATGTCCACCACTGAGCTACCCAGACTGCCAAGCCAATTAGGCACTGACTTGGAGGACCTTTCTTATTGTTGATATCTCGGTGTGCTTGACAAGTCAAAATTCAACCCATGCTTTTTCTTCCACAGAGGAGGGTTGCCCTTGTCTTAACTCATCTCCCGTCACCCTAGCAGATCTCGCAGACCACCCTGCAAATCAGGTAAAAGAATGTCTATCCTAGCAGCAGACAGGTGAACCCCTTCAGGCTGGAAAAGATGTGGCAACACGAACTTGATCCCGGGGTACGGGTTTTCCTTTCTGCCCCCTGAGACCACCAATCTTCCTGTGATGTTGTTTAACCAGTGCCTGGTTTTATCAACTCTGACCAGGTGGTAAACCCCTCTCCAAACCTGCCTGGTTAACATATTCAACTACACATGAACAATGTCAGGAAACCAAAGCATGATGGTCTCCAAATTCCAAAGAACCTCCACCAGCAAGGAAACTCTCGACCTATTATGGAAATCATTCTCACCCAAATGCATGACTATGACCTGAGGAGGTGCTCCAGGCAACACACAATCATGGAGGAGGGGCAAAAACTGGCTCCAACACATTCCTCTCTTCCCCAGCTATTCAACAGAGGTACAGTCTCTGATGCCTAGCTGGGTACCAATTCTGGAGCAGCTGGCCCTCCTGCTTGACCAATACACAACTGAATGCCCACAAATCAGCACACTGCTGTCAGTTGTTCATACGCCACACCCTGTAAAGAAATTAACTATTAGCTGTCAGTGCTCATACACATAAGTCCAAAAGGCCTGGGACCTCCAGCAGCCCAAACGTTGAACCTCGTATGGGCTGAACCCCAAATCAGCCATTGTTGATGCAGCCCCAATGCAAAAAGTGTGCTGTAGTTATGTCTGGCCAAGCCAGTCATGCCCAAGGCCTGGTGAATGGTGGACCAAAACTGATACTGCATTAAGGGGAAATTACTCTCATGACAGAACAGTGGGCTGTGCCTCCATCCCATCATTTACATCCACCGTGCCAACACCTGCACAAGAGACAATTCCTCTCTGCACTCCAGATCAAGGCAACTGCATCATCCCCCAAGCCGACATCAGAGACCAGCAAGGCTCTGTTCCTCCTGACCCTGCATGATCTGCCTAACAATTCATGAATTCTAAATGCCCCAAAGAAGACCACCAAAGTGGCCACCAGGAATAATTGCACCTCACACTGCAATGAACATATGTCCCCAAATAAACTAACTAGTGTTCTAATGCTCCCCAGGGTGAAAGGATGCCTTGTGTCAGGAATTGGCCACTGCTTGTCAGGTCCATGGCTTTGTCAGAACCTGCAGAAAAACTCAAGGTGCCACTTGTAAGCTGCCCTCATACCTGGTGCTAACGATGCCTTGACTGCCCTCTCGACCTCGCTTTGGCAAGACTCCACAGAGCCTCTGGCATGGGCTCCGGGTCCCTGTTTGGAAGACGAAAACTATGACCAGGCACATGACCACAGGGGACTGGGTAAGCCTATTGAACATGTGCACCATGGCTTGATTGTCACACCAGAACTTGATTACCTTGTCCCTCAACTGGCAGTGCCATAAGTGAACCACTACAACCATTAAAAAATTCCAAGAATGTCAGGTCACTCGTGAGCCCTGCTTCCACCCATTTCCATGCCCAACGCTGAACACACCAACAACCCCCAGAAAAAGACCCCATAACCAGGCTTCCAGAGGCATCAGAGGAGATCTGTAGGGAGGGCTCCAACAGTGCAAAGCAGCACCAAAAGGATACCCAATTGTACTCCCTCAAGAAATCCAGCCACATGTACAGGTCAGCCTTGATTCCTCCAGAAACTCTAACCCACTGATGTGCCTTTAAGGCACTCACAAATCTGCCATGTGAATGCCCTTTCCAGGGCAAGCACACTGCAAGTGAAAATCAGATGCCCAAGAAGCACCTGCCACTCCCAAAGCATAAGGCTTCTCTGTGCACAAGCCTGCTCAAGCAAGGCTACCAGCTCTGCTACCATATCTGCGAGCAGCGTGCAAAATTTCTTCTCAGAGTCAAGCAAAATGTCCAAATATGACAGACGGGTCATTGATCCCTCTATCTTCTCATGCATCAGTGGGTCACCCAGTTCCAGCACCAAGCTCTGGAAAATATCCATGTATCTCTGACATTTGTCTGACCCTGCATCCCCTGAAAACAAACAAAACCCCAAATTGTGTGTGATGCTGTCCATGCCTGCCCATTGTCCAAAGGCTCACTCCAAAAAGGAGCTAAACTTCTCAAAGGCCACACAAGAAATGGAGCAACCCATGGGCAGTACCGTGTCAACATAAATCCTGCTGGCAAATGCAAAACCCAACAGATCAAAGTCACCGGGGTAGATCGGTAGTAAACAGAAAGCAGACAATATCACACTGCCCCATCAAGGAACCCCTCCCACAGTGGGACACCATCATCACTGCACTGTCAAAGGAAGAGTAGTGCACCGTTGTCAGCTCATCTGGGATTCCATCATTCACTGAAATCCCCTGAGGACAGGACAAGTGATGAATCAGCCAATACTCCCCCGGTGACTTCTTTGGCACTCCCCCCCTCCCAGCAAGGTGATATGCAACATAGGCTTGGGCAGGGATCATTTCGTAGAAAAAGAGGTGCAGGAGCTCATTAGCATAACTCATTAGCATAATTTATTTGCATATGCCCCACCCCCTGACATTGCTGGAACTGTGTCAGAAGGCAACACCCACCGCTCAGGCTCCACTGGACTATTTTGGATTGCTAGCTATGCAGGGGGGGGGAGCGCACAGACCTGCCCTCAGGAGGAGGGAGAGCTTGTACCTGAATAAAACTTGGTCTTAAAGGTGCCACTGGACTCTTTTGGATTGCTAGCTATGGACGGGGGGACGTGCAGATCTGCCCTCACAGAGGACAGAGAGCTTGTACCTGAATAAACCTTGGCCTTAAAGGTGCCACTGGACACTTTTGGATGGCTGGCAAGTGCAGGAAAGTGCATGGCTGCTTGTGGGTCAAGGAGGCCGACACAGAGGGCGCACATGGCCTCGAGGAGGTAGGGGACCAGGGTGGTAGCAGGGCAGAGGCACAGGAGGAGGCCGAGTAGGCACAGGAGGCCAGTGCGGAGCTACTCACAGGAGTCGCCAGGGCCCACCTTGCAGAGGCACCACGCCAGGGCTGGCATGAGGATGGGCAGAGCTTGGGTGGGTTGGGTGCCACAGCCCAGGCTGTAGTGGAGCAGCTCGAGGGCCAGCTCGTGGCAGCACTCCACTGGGTCGGCCAGTGGGCCGGGAAAGTCTGCTGGGAGCAGGGGGCGAGACATGCTGAATGTGCCTGCCCCCTGGGCTCCTTACTGCCGGAGCTTTGCTCCTGTGCGCTCCTGCAGGAAATGAGCCCTGGGCTTGGGTAATTCCTCAAAGGGTCCTGCCATGCTACCCTCACATCCTCCTTTTCAGTTTTGTCATTCACTATGCAACCTGCATCAAATTTCAAGTTTTTAGCCCTGCTATGTTTCCTCCAGAATTAAGATTGCTGGGGAAAAGATCAACAGCCTCAGATATGCAGATGATACCACTCTAATGGCAGAAAATGAAGAGGACTTGAAGAGTGTCAGAGTGAGAGAGGAGAGTGTAAAAGTTGGCTTGAAACACAACATCAAAAAAACTAAGATCATGGCATCCAGCCCCATCACTCCTTAGAAAATAGAAGGGGAAGTCATGGAAGTAGTGACAGACTTCATGTTCCTGGGATCCAAGATCACTGCAGATGGTAACTGCAGCCATGAAATTAAAAGACGCCTGCTCCTGGGGAGGAAAGTGATGGCAAACCTAAACAGCATGATAAAAAGTAGAGACATCACCCTGCCAACAAAAGTCCTCATGGTCAAAGCAATGGTATTCCCAGTAGTAATGTATGGCTGCAAGAGTTGGACTATAAGGAAGGCTGAGTGCCCAAGAATAGATTCTTTTGAACTGTGGTTCTGGAGAAGACTCCTGAGAGTCCCTTGGACTGCCAGGAGATCAAATCAGTCCTAAAAGAAATCAACCCTGACTGTTCCCTGGAAGGCCAGATACTGAAGCTGAAGCTCAAATACTTTGGCCACCAAATGAGAAGGGAGCACTCACTGGAGAAGACCCTGATGCTGGGAAAGATTGAAGGTCAAAGAAGAAGGGGACAGCAAAGGATGAGATGGTTAGAGAGTGTTATCGATGCAACAAACATGAAATTGAGCAAACTTCAGAGGATGGCGGAAGACAGGAGGGCCTGGCGTGATGTGGTCCATGGGGTCAAGAAGAGTCGGACTCAACTGTGCGACTGAACAACAAATGTTTCCTCTCCTCCTCGAAAGGAATTCTGAACCTCACTGTAAATCCCTCCTTAAGGTAAATGACATTCCCCCTTCAGTGAGGTCTGTAATGCCTCAAGCCTAATTAGGCTGTGCACTTTTCCCAAGGGTGTCTCCAGTGGCCTTCTTGGAGCCCCTGGTATCCCTGCTAGTGGGCCTATCCCCAGCACACTTTCCACAGGATGTCGCTGGATGGGGGCCTCTGCAAGCACTGCAACTGTACCAGAATTTGCATGGCTTCATTGAGCACCTCCCTGAACCCACTGCTTACTGCCAATTCCTCGCCTGATATCACCAGGGGACCATGCTACATGATGCCCACTATCCATGTACCTGCCCCTGATTGGGCCCATGGGGCCCATGCACTGAGACCAGAGCTGCTGATGCTCCCTGTTCCAGGGAAGTAAGGGGCCCAGGACCGCTCACAAGTGGAACGTCTCAATAAAACACAGCCATGATGCTCCTGAGTATTCCCTGTATGCCCTAAGTATGAAGTCCTAGTATTTCACCAGCACAGGACCCCATTCAGGAGGAACCTGCATCACCAGCCCATATATATCATGTAGGCAGCCAGCCAATTAGTGAAGTTCTTCTCCACCTGCTGCCACTTAATTTTCTCAAGTTCCCTGGGGTCATCCTTGGACCCAGAACAGGAATGTAAACATCTCTACATACTCCCGTCTCCAGATTTTAACCTTCGTGGCAAGCAGCAGGTGGTCAACCAAGGGAAGGAACCTCTCCATGTAGACATAAGGAAGGTCAGTGGCTGGGTTAGCTTGCCCCTCCACCAGGGGGTCTGCCCATTGGCCACCCATGGCATCCTCACCCTGGAATGGGCCCTTGGCCCCTCCACATCTATTCCACTGGGTTCTGTCCCTGAGCCATGGGCTGTGGACCAGGCAGCAAAGGGTGCAAAGTGGGCTACTACTGCCCCCACCCTCAATGGAATCAATCAGGCCACTGACTGGGGCAGGCTGGTCACCCACTGTGGCTCCAGTGGCAGTTCCCCCAGCACCAGCACCAGCATACTCACGAGTCCCCAGCTGACTACTTGGCACCACATCCTCAACCTGTCCCCCAGCTGCTTCTGGATGTTCAAACTCATTGTCCACACCTTCCAGCCAGGCCACGCTGGTGGAGAGAGCCCAAAGCAGCTGTTCACAACCTGCCAGCCTGGTATGTGTGCCCTGGAAAGGTGTGCCCGATGTGCTGTCTGGGTCCCCCCTCCCCGTACCAGAACTGTGCTCTGATAAATTCATTTCACAATAGAAATCTCCACATTCAGAGATGAGTCTTCTGCCATCATACAGTGCTTAATATCGCTACAGAGACAACCAGGAAAGAGTACACAAATCTTATCTTGTTGCAATCCTTACTGACCTACTAGCAGGTAGGTATGTAGTATTGCTCTCATACTGCAGAGGGATGAAGGGGTGGGGTAGATCTGCTGAGAGAGAATGGCTTGGTTATGGCTACTAAGTTCATGGCAGAAGCACGAGTTGGACCAGGGACTTCCAGATTCACAGAGAACTCCTAAACAGGTCTATTCAGAAGTCAATCCCAA
Source organism: Gekko gecko (assembly GCA_029375565.1). NCBI lineage: Eukaryota > Metazoa > Chordata > Lepidosauria > Squamata > Gekkonidae > Gekko > Gekko gecko. The sequence goes on along the minus strand of JAPDNY010000003.1, from coordinate 54,277,875 downwards.
TTCGAGTTTATTTATTTATGTTTTGGATTCATAAATCACTCATATACAGAGGGCTCTGGGTGACATACAACAAAAAAAATGTTAAAATCAATAAAAACAACAATCAATTAACAGTTTCAGATGGCATCTGTAATTTTCTTCATAAACCCACTCAGGAATGTGTTGCCGTCTCACAGGCAGGGCAAGGATGGGGGGGTTGAAGCAAAGTGATGGAGAGAAAGAAGAGGGTGCCAGCCATGATGGAAACAGTTGCTGTCCTCAACCAAAGGCCTGGTGGAACATCTCTGCCTTACAGGAATTGCATTAAGTCCTGCAGAGCCCTGGTGGTATTTGGCAGAGTGTTCCACCAGGTTGGAGCCACGGCTGAAAACCACCCAGCTCTGGTCGAGGACAGCCGGATATCTTCAAGGCCAGGGATCAGTTAATGGGACTTACTTCTTGGAAAGTGTTCTTAAGGTTGTAACCTTAGTGACTTTTGTGAGAGTATAGGTATTTGAGGAAGCATCTTGAGACTGTGTAATGTGATGAACTCTGAAGCAATTCAGTTGCTTTCTAGGTGCTGCTTCATAGTGAGTTGAGGACTGCAACCAAATTTGGTTTAGCACAGAACAGTGGCACTTATTCAAGGTATGAGATTTCGTGTGCGTGCACACTTTTTCAAATACATTGGAAAGGAAGCTAGAGTTCAAACTTCTAGACAGAGGCTGAACAGCAAATTAACATGTAACATGATGAAGATGCCTTAAGATATGCAAAGACAAAACTAAATAACAAGCTAAGGTTATAAAGTCAACAGGGTTTTTTTTTAATTTAATTGGCGGTGGGGGGGGGAAGGACAGCAAAGCAATAAATATGTCAAAGGGGATAAATGTGAAAAGGCATATTTTCTAATTGTGGGAAGTGCAAGAAGTGTGCCTGCACGTGAAAGTTTATACCCAGAATTAAACTTTGTTGGTCTTAAAGGTGCGCCTGGACTCAAACTTTGTTCTGTTGCTTCAGACCAACACAGCCCCCCGCCCCCCAATCAAACTTTCTTTACTTTCGGTGCAGACAGGAGGTACCTCTTTTGCAAATAGATGTTAAAGACAAGGGGAAAAAGGAAAGCAAATTATTTACAACATGCCAAACTGCCTTCTGAGTAGACCTGCTTAGACTACATTCTCTGTATTTGATTAATGGGAGGCAGCTGTCTTCCTCCAATGCTGCCCTGAGCTCTCCTTCAGATTTCTCAGTGTTCAGGAGAGAAAGCCTGCACTGCAGCTGCTGGAGGCAGCCCAAGGAATTACAAAGAACTAAGTGCGGCAACTCCTGCACTCGCTCATTCACTCTCTCTCTCTCACACACACACAGTCACTTGTCCCAGAAGGACTGAAAGATGGGGGGGGAGAACTGGAAGCGTCATGATGAATAGTGGGGCCAGGCTAGGATTGCCAGGTCCCTACATTTTGGCAGCCATAGAGTTTTTTGCTGAACACTAGAGTGTCCCCCTGTGATGCGCCTGGCATGATGACATCACCTCCGGGTGACATCATTGCACTGGGCATGTTGGGCTCTGTGGAGCTCTTTGGGGGCAAGGCTCCCGTGCTGTCCAGCTGGCCGGTGGGCAGATCAGGGGGCCCAAAATCAGAAAAAACCCCACACCCATTGGGGGGATGGCAACCCTAGGCCCAGGTAGCAACTTGCCCTAGAATCCATGCATGCACACACAGAGGACAAGTGGGAGGTAGACCAAGAGCCCACAACTGCCAGCTGAGGGTAAGGACTAGTTGAAGGACTGCCAGGAGGTTCGGTTAAAGAAGGTGACACCTTGAGTCAAGAGGCAGCTGTTCTCAAGCTGTGCATCTGTGGGCATAGCAGGCACCTAAGTAAAGTTGCAAGTCACTGCCTGCTCTTCCCCTACCCAACCAGACCCAGCCAAGCACACACAAACAATTTGAAAAGACAAAGTGAGTGCCAGCCAGTCAGCATGAACGGAATGGGATGGGCAGGCTGACATGCTGGCAGGCTTTGGCCCCTAGAAGGGGAGCTATAACCTACCTCCTCTCGCTAACAATAGGCTGCGCAGTCCAGCTTTTAAATGTAGGGTATTCTCAATGCTTAAACCTGTTTCCTTCCATCAAGACTAGGAGAGAGGAATGATAGATCATCCCTTTTCAGTGGCCACCCCCCCCCCACTTCCTGATAGCCCTGAAGTGGGGGGAGGGGCTCCAAACTGGGGGGACCCCCCACCTCCACCTAGGAGAAGAAGAAGAAGAGATTGGATTTATACCCCACCCTTCACTGCCCAAAGGCATCTCAGAGTGGCTTACAATCTCCTTTCCCTTCCCCTCCCCACAACAGACACCCTGTGAGGTAGGTGGGGCTGAGAGAACTTCTGACAGAAACTGTCCTTGAGAGAACAGCTGTGCCAGAGCTTGTGACTGACCCAAGGTCACATCAGCAGGTGCAAGTGGAAGAGTGGGGAATCAAACCTGGCTCTCCCAGATTAGAGTCCACACACTTAACCACCACATCTAGGGACTGGCAACCCTACTGCTACATCGTGTCAGTACTACAGGCCTTCTTCCCAGTCTGGTTAAAGTTAGTTTTGACTGAAGTGCTTTTGCATATTATAGCCCCTCCTGTGGAAACTGTTCTTCCAGGGGCTCATCCCAGAGGATGGCTTAAGACTGATGCCATCACTGCAGACTTGGCTAAAGATGTTTTTGTTCCAAAGGCCCTTTGGGTAAATGGACTGGGGCTCTTAGATGTTTGTCTTCACATGAGCCTTGTTTATTTTGTTTTAATCTGCTTTAAATTTCCACTTATTTTAACCTCTGGCTGTATTTTGTAATCTTCAATTGTTGCCTCAGGCATCTCTTACGAGACAGAAAAGCAGCGTATAAATAAAGTAGGTAAAAGGCCAAGACTACATGTGAGGATCCAGTTGCCTAGAGATTGCCCCTAAAATAGGCACAGTCAGGGTTCTGATTCCAGGGGAACAGCCCAGAAATGTTGTTACAGGCTTTTCAACACTGCAGCTGTGCTGTAGGCTGAACAATATCTCTGACAGAAGAACCATATCACATAAATGTCTCCACAGTCAAACAGAAACCAAAAGGAACAAGTTCGTAGTGACTCATTAGTAACTTCACTGCAATCCTCAGCAGAGTTACTTCAGTCTAAGGGCCACTGAAATCAATAAGATTAGACTTATTGCATAGCAATCTACTGCCAGTCATGACTAAGTTTAGGTAGATCTGAGGTGATGTGTGGTCCCCTTTAGCTGTTCTTCTGCCAGTAACAAACCTGCTTATGTATTAATAGTTTCCACAGATCACAGTGTTTAGTTAACTCAGCCATGTGGATGAAGCCCAGTGATGTCAGTCTTCATCACAGAATCTGGCTGCACCACACCTGAAAAGGAAGTGTTGATTCTGTGAGAAGTCAAATTACCACATAATAGGAGAGGTCATTTGGTTTGGTTGTCTCTATGGGTTCAGAGTGTTGCATTTTAAAAGACGTGTATGAATTCTGATTTTTGACCTTTGAGAAGAAAGCTAAGTCCTTCAATTCGCAACTGGAAGAGGATTCATTTGGTCTGGTAGTGTGTGTGTGTGTGGGGGGGAACTACCTGTTGTTGCTGTTCTATTGATTGTTGTTCCTTAAGCTTCTAACGTCTCCTCAGTGATGTTCTCAGTATTAAAGAAACACAGTCTAGTCCTATGTAAAGTCAGACACATCTAATTCAATTGATTTCAGTGGCCTTAAGTATGCCTAACTCTGCATAGGATCAGGCTTGATGTACAATTGAGGTTTGCAAAGGAGTTTAAAACATATTTTGCTAGTTCGGTCTTTTTGTTGTCGTTGTTGATAATAAAACTGCATATACTTGGCCCCCCATTATCTTGGTTGTTGGTGTGCCTTATGCTTCCGGAAACACCCCCACACACACACACCATTGTGTATATTATCCTTTCCCAGCAGTTGCTCTTTAGGCAAGATTCATGCCTTCATAGGTTTCTAAATTGGAGAATGATAGGCACTTTGGAATTCTACATCATGTAACCTCCCCCCAGCACACATTTTAGCTAACTAATTTGTGGATAGCACCCCAATGACATCAGACAGCAAACAAGCCTCTGGTGCAATTTTTAAAATCCAGATTTAATTCATCCCAGATACTTTGACAAAGGAAGGCAGCATGGCTTTCTTATGAAACCAAGATTTTATGCGAGCTTTTAAAACTTTTATCCAATATGATGCACGGATAGGGGAAAAAAGCATTTTGAAAACTTCTAAGTTCCCCCTCCTCCCCATTATAACATCTCATGCTGTGAAAATCTTTTACTCTATTTACCAAGTACAAATGAGTCTTGCCAACGGTTCTGAAAGTTTCTTTATTGTGCTTAGATCCTAGCACTTCAAAGGCCGATGCAACTCTATAAATTAGCGAGTGTGCTACGCTGCAGCGATTTCAGACTGGAACTTAGCGAAATTTGTTTATAATACACTACCAATTGAATACTAACACTAAGGTATGAGGGGGATACATTTTTTTTTGTAAAGTTAGTCCTCTGATTACTAATTTGAATCAAAAGCTCTAACCTTGTTAGCATCTGGACTTATTTCCATAATAACAACCCCTTCAGAACCTACAAAGTAATGAATAATTGACAACAAATGAAATGTTTTGATAGTTGTCGGCACAAAGCATGTTTAATGTTTTGTGTTGCTTCCTAGCTAATTATGTAGATGACACATTTGTCAGACCTTGACTGCCATTAGAAACGTGTTTCCAGAGGGGAGAAAAACAGGCTATTCATAGAGTAATTAACTAGAATGCTCAATGACCTGTGAGAGATTCAAATGGCTGCCAGTTCAGACATTGTTTTGTTACAGAAGCAGAGGGGTAATTAAAATTCCAAATTACAGTGCTATGATGAAGCATTTGTTTGTTGACAGTATACTCTTACTCTAGTTTGTTAATTCTTTTTTTCTAAAAAAAAAAGGTTCTAATCCATTTTATAGCTTTAGGAATTCTGTCTTTGAATTTACCGACAACTAATATTATGGTAAATTGCTCTTCTGAGAAGTACTGCAGGCTTTGGCAGTTTCATGGGAGCACAAGGTGGGTGGGATGGAATAGCTGCTCTTTCCTCCAAACTGACATACCATGTGCTGTCATTGAAACGCCGCTAAACGCAGCCCATCTTGTGAAATGATATGTTCATAATTCCGCACGGAGGAAGATGTCTTGTTGCAGGAGGAAACAATTCAGAGGAAGCGATCCTAATCAAACAAATTGAGAAAGGTGTCTCAAAACATTATGGCAAAGCCTTCATAGAATCAGGACACTGGTGAGCATCATTTCGGCAAACGTTAAAGGCAAAAGGGGGAGGGGGAGAAAGAAAGAAAAAAATAAAAGAATGGTACAGGCAAATTCTGAAAGACGCCTAAACCAAAAATGAATGCCCCCTCCCAGTCAGTTCCATCCATTACCAAAAATTGTCCAAGGCTAAAATCTGAGCAAGGAGCAAACATAAAAATCTAGCAAATACAGAGAGGATTTGGTTGAAAGAGGGGGAAATGGTAAAGTGCTTTAACAATGAATTTAATGCAAATCCAAGTGAAATAGTTATTTACTTTGCCAAAAGTGAGAATATGGCTCTGTTAAAAAGATCTGACAGAAGTAACATGGTGTTTGATGCAGGGAAGCTGACAGCGGCATGGAGTGAGCGCTGATTATCCTGAAGACACTGTCAGCTAGGATTGATTTCTACTTTCTCCCTTTATGTAACAGTTCCTGTAATACAGCTGACCCCAAATCACGTTACCTTGTCATCTCTGTGAACGGATCAAGAAGAGATGAGCTGAAAATAGCTAGGCACTGACCTTGAACTTGCCAGAACAGTGAGAAGTGACAGTGGCTTTGTGTATGCGTGCGTGTGTGAGAAGAGAAAGTGGGTTTCATGTACAAAGGCAGGCAAGCTGTTTTTCAGATGAGTTCACTGCAACAGCACAAGGGGGCAGAGCAGTATTAGAGATTACAGGTGAAGCTGATATTCACGTTGCTTTTTTCATGCTACAAAAGTCACAGTTGCTTCCCTGGGCCAGTCAGCTTTCCAGATCAGCAAAGTCCTGTGTACAAACACCTTAATGAAATTTAGATTCAACCTGCTGAATGATTTGAGTACAACCTGTTCATGACCTCTTCCACCTTGAACTCCACCTACAATTGCACTGAGGAATGATGATTTCTTTCTGAAAACAAGTAGCATCACGAACGGCAGGCTACATACGTAAGCTCTAGCACAGACTACATAACAGTCAAAGCCAAGTAGAGAGAAAATAATGTTACAGGTATGGTATGAGCATATAGTAGGTTTTTTCAAAATTGCCATTTCTAATTATTTCTTTATTGCCTTGTGTCATTTTAGTGTGCAAATCATGCTTTTCAATTTGCACCACAAAACTAGGTGAATAAAGACACACCAACAAAGATCCTTCTCCACCACCACCACCACCACCACCACCACCATCATCATCATCATCATCATCATCATCATCATCATCATCATCATCATCATCATCATCATCATCATCCCTCTCAATTTGCTTACTATATATAACATAGCTATTTCTCTTTCATTGTTCACATTTGCAAATTTTTAGCTTCACTGTCAAAGGAATTTTAGCACTGATATCCAAAGCCTATTGCATGAAGAATGCAATGTTGCTCTCCACGATATCACAGTCTAAGGAGCTGGCACTGAGAATATTTCTTCCTTTTTTCAGTTGGCCAGTGGCAACTTCAGGCACGGGGTGGAGGAACAATTTCCCAAGTAAAATGTCTGGCCACGGTTCTCTCCATTACTTGGCAAACAGGCTGTTTATACTATGAGGGCATCCATGCCCTCTCAATAGGTCTTGGCCTCTGGGTCATCATATAAATCCTCTAGTGCTTTTAGATCAAGCTTTGGCTGCAACACACGTGCTCTGGACTAGGCATACTTGCTTTGCAACTGCAGTTCCTGAGGTAATTATGGCTTTTCTCAAATATTTGTCCTTCAGCATAGACATCTAAAGGTATAACTACTTCTTTGGACCATCCCCAGCCATTCTCTAAAGAGCTTGCCAGACCTTGTTATTTAGGTAGAACTTGGTTCAAAGGTGTAGGCCATGGAAAAATACTCCCCTAGAGATTTGTTCCTGCTTTCAATGTTCTGGGCTTTTAATAAGGGACCATATTCCCTGATGCCCTGGAGGTGAGTTTATTGCTGCCATCTGTTTAATTGCCCTCTCAGCTTTCTTCGGGGAATCATGAAAATATTTTACCCTGCCTTTGAATCTCCCAGTTATTTTAAAAGACTGGGTAAAGTACGCATCAATTTCCAAAGAGTATATTAAAAACTGATAAACAGCAGCATCTCTGAACAGTAAAACTCAAGGAAAACAATTTTTTAGATGAATGTTTGTTGTTTGTTATCAGCAAATGCAGCGCTTGCTGTACAAGTAAATAAACAGGGCTCTTTTAAAAGTTTTTCCTCTTTTGAAATTGTTGGTTTTTCACTCCTATCTCATAATTTCTTATTAAGCATAGTTTATGGAAATAAAAAAACCCCACTCCTAACAAAGCAAAGTATGTACATCACTTAATGCCAGCAAACCGAAGGACATGGTTGTAGCTTGAAAAATCTATCTATTTTAAAGAAAGTTGGGATTCATGGGGAATATAATGCTCTAAATAGAACCTTAAACTCTCTGAATATATGAGGTCTATTATAAATTCAAATTTGATACCCCAGGTGAAGTAAATGTCTTAAGCAAGAACCTATTTGTACTACTTTGCAAGTAAAAATATTCAGAGTGTATGGCTTCATTGTGAAATTAGTTGTGTTACTGATGAACTTACCTGTTCAGCCTTTCTGCAAAATAATCATAGTTCCTAAGATTCTTTGGTTGGGAATCATGTCTCTTGCTTCAATGTGTAATGTGAACATGCCCTCAGGAAGAGTCTTATGATAGCCAAACACAAAATAGTAAATAGACAATTGCCCCATGGTATCACTGGTTGCCACTCAGTAGAAACCAAAGTAATAACTATTAGACATGATTTTTAGTGTGCATATTATGAGGGAAAAGCTTGAAATTATAGCAGTGTTGTATCTAACCTGTGATGATACTCAAAACAAAGTTAGAGAGGGATGCTCATTAAGTTCTTTACCACTGAATTTCTCTACCACGTTTAATCCATCCATTCATTCACAGCTTATTTGAAATGGATCTGACATGGGGAGCAGTGTATGCCTGCAAAGGAAATTCAGCCAAACACATATGAAATGTCATGTGTATTCAAATACACATGGATGGGTGAGAGAAAGAATCTAAAAAAATTAAAGGTGTAATCAGAAGTTCAGATGACTAGAACTCCCACACAGAAATAATAATAAAAAAGGTAATGCAACGGAGCTGTGGAAATTTGCTTCCTTGTAAATTGAACACTCTCTCTTTTATTAATGGAATCCTGATTGTTGAAGTCCCTAAAATGCCCATGCAGAGTTGTGGTTAATGTACTAGACTTGTAATGGAAGAACTGTGTTCAAGTCTCAGCTCAGCCCTCAACTTCATTCATTGTCTCTCAGACTAGTTGACTTCACGTAGTAGTGAGACAAATAAGCAACAGCTGCCATGAAAAGAGTTGGAAATGTATTGATGCATAGTTGTCTCATTGTATTCTTCCAAATCTGCATGTTTTTAAATAATTATTTGCAAAAATAGCACCAGAATGTAGGCCAGCAGACTGGTCCAAAAGTGTTATGAGAAAGAATAATCCTTCTGTAATATTTGTTTCCTTTGACTCTTTCAGTAAAATTAGGACAATAACCTCCCCTTCATGCACATGTCATACTCCAAATGCTATTAGAGTGGAAATATGTAGATACTGAAACTGAGAAGATTTGATCAAATTTCCCACAGCTAGTTTTGGGCACCTGACCTGCTTAGTTTCCCACAGGGGAAAAGAAAGCACTGTTTCTTTAAATCTCCAATGAGAAGGGACATCTGTCTCCTTGCATTGAGTTACTTTACATCACATCATGTGGCACTAAGTGACCCAACACAACATGACAGGAGGAATAAAGAAAACAGTTTCTTTTAAACCTTTATGTATTTATTTGACCATGTAAACAACACAAATAAAATGCAGAAACAGAAGGGAGTTGTGTACTTATTCCTTGGAGTCAAAGATTGTAAGAACATAGATTCGGGTGGGTAACTGTGTTGGTCTGAAACAGCAGAACAAAGTTTGACTTCAGTGGAGCCTTTAAGACCAATGAAATTTTATTCAAGGTATAAGTTTCCATGTGCAAGCACAGTTCTTTAGATACAGTGAAAAAGACTTCTCTCAACCATTACATATAGGTAGAGAGTGAGTTGGTGGGGGTGATTGCCAGGAAGGGCTCATTACAATCGATGCATAAGTAACTGCGTGATTATAGCTGAGAATGGATTAAGGCAGTTGGTTAGATCTGTGAATGGCAGTAAATTAGCACACAAACACAGGAGTTAACAAACAAATGTGAGTACATCTTTGATTCCAGTAGCACTTCCAAAATAACAAAATTCAGTTCTGGGTATAAGTAAGGATTGAGAGACTTAGCATGTATAGATGCACACTGCTTCAGATACATTGAAACAGATTTCCTCAAATATTACATACTAGTGAGGAAAGCCCGTTGTGGCAGTAGACAACGGGCCCTAGATAGGAAGGAAGGAAGGGCGGGTGGAAGGAAGAGAGGGAGTGAGTTAGAGGCGGGGGAGGCAGGAAAAGGGGGAGAGAGGGGGGGAAGAGGGGGAGTTAGAGACAGAGTGGGGGGAGTCAGAGACAGAGTGGGGGAGTCATGGCCATAAGTTTGAAAGAAAGGAAGGAAGGAAGGGGAAAGAAAGCCAGGAAGGAAGAAAGAAGGGTAGAAAGAGAGAGATTGAGAGAGAGTAGAAGGGAGGAAAGAAGGGAAGGAAGCAGAGGAGAGAAAGAAAGGGGAAGGGAACAGAGTGAGAGAGAGAGAGAAAGTGGGGAGGGGAGAGACAGAGAAAGGAAGACAGAAGAGGGGCAGGGGAGAGGCGTGGGGTGGGAGAAGGGGTGGGGGGGCCCTGCAGGAGCTTCTCCCATGTGGCAGGATTGGTGGGGAGGGGGAGAAGTGAAGGGGAGGCTGGGCGTGCTGTGGCTCCCTCGCCGCCACCACAGGCAATCTCCTGGGCGGGTGGGGGGAGGAGGGCCTGATTCTGGAGCACGGTTGGCCTTCTCCTGGGAGGGCGGGGGGCAGAGTGGAGGCTGGCCCGGTGGCTCCCTGGCCGGCGCGGCCAGCCTCGTCCTGGGAGGGTGGGCGGGCAGACTGGAGGCCGGCGCGGCGGCTCCCTGGCTGGTGTGGCTGGCCTCGTCCCAGGCGGGTGGGAGGGTGGAGTGGAGGCCGGCGCGGCGGCACACTGGCCATCACGGCCGGCCTCGTCCTGGGAGGGTCACGGTCAGCCTCGTCCTGAGCGGGCGGACTGGAGGCCGGTGTGGCGGCTCCCTGGCCAGCTGCTGGCCTTGTCGGGTGGGTGGGCGGAGTAGAGGCCGGCCTGATTGATAGTTCGAGCGGCCAAACACTGTAGGCGCGCATCGAACGTTGCGGAGCGAAAAGACAAATATTATAAGGAGAGATAGGTAGGGGGGGATTATAGTGGCACATTGTGGAAGACAATTGCAATATGAGGAGATAGTGGTGAATCACAAGTGCCTAGATCACTCTGTGTCAGCATCAAGCTCGAAGGGGTTAATGGTGCAGGGGTTTTTCTCTAAAGAGATAGTCTTTTGGGAGTGGGGGGATATGCACCCAGTATTGGAATGTGGGGGATGCCTCATTCTCTTGACCTTGGATCAGACTCCAGCTGAAGGCTAGACACTAGACTTTTTCACACACGCGTGCGCAGGAGCACAAACACGCATACACACTGTAATCTATAAATTGGGGGGTACTTTTTTTCCTTTGGAACTTCAGTTTATGTGCTGGAATAACACATTTGGTAAGACATGTGAATAGCAGCAAATTGGCATACAGAAAATAAAGGAATTAACAACAGATGTGAGATCTGAGTTTGAGTCCAGTGGCACCTTTAAGACCAAGAAAGTTTAATTTCTGGGTATAAGTGAGAACTGAGTGACCTAGCATGTGTAGTGAGATATCTCTGTTAAGGCCAGGGGGTTCAATTTTTTCTGAGTGTTGTAACAACCTTTAATTCATCAACCTCCCATTCCAGTCTGTTTCTGACATTCCTTTGCAATAAAACGACTACTTAGAGGTCTCCCACTGAGTGCCCTGGGAGGCTGAAATGTTCTCCTATAAGTTTCTCAGTTTTGTGATTCTTAATGTCAGATTTGTGTCCATTTATCGTTTTGTGTAGGGTTTGACCGGTTTATCCTATGTAGAGAACTGAAGAGCATTGTTGGCATTTAATGGCATATGCAGTGTTAGAAGATGAGCAAGTGAATAAGCCTGAGATGGTGTAGTTGATGCTGTTAGGTCCACTAATTGTGTTGTCTGCGTATATGTGGAGCAAAGATGGCATCTGGGTTTATTGCAAGCTCTGGTATTAGTGTCCATGTTCAAATAAGATGTTGTATTATTGTGGATGAGTAGCTGTTTGAGATGAGGGGCTGTCTGTGTGCAAGAAAAGGTTTGCCCCGCAGTACTTGTGAAAGAGAACTGTAGAAGTTGTAAGTTACTGATGATGCATTGAAAAGTTTTGAGTTGAAAGCTGTACGTGACCATTAGTAGTATTCTGTTATTGTCTCTTTGGGGCTTGTCTTGCAACAGGTTTTCTCTGGGTACCATTTTGGCTGTATTAATCTGTTTCTTGACTTCATCAGGTGGATACTTTAGTTCCAAAAAGGTTTGTTATAGATCCCTAAAGTAACAACCTCTGTTTGTTGGGCTGCAGCAGATGCGATTGTAACATAGAGTCTGGTTGTATACAATGGATCATTTGGTATGCTTAGGATGGTGACTGGAGGCATGTAGGTATGTTTGTCAGTCAGTGAGTTTCTGGTATAAGGTGATGTCTATGTGTCCATTGTGTATTTTTACAGTAGTGTCCAGAAAATGTATTTCTTGCATAGATTGGTTCATTGTCAGGTTGATGGTGGGGTGAAAGTCATTGAACACCTGGTGGGATATGTCCACGGCTTCTTTACCATGTGTCCAGACAATAAAAATGTATCACAATGTATAATTCCTTTATTATCTTTATGCCAATTTGCTGCTATTCACATGTCTTGTTAAATATGATATATATTGTTTTGATTTAATAAAATGTTTGTTTGTTTGATTGATTGATTTTAATCCCACCCTCCCTGACAAGGCAGGCTCAAAGTTTATAGATGCTGAATAATATTGGAAAGAGAAGAACCCCTTGTGTCACTTTTTGGGACAGCTTCTTCCCTAGTACCACCCTCTGTCCCCAACCTTGTAGGAAAGGCCAGCCACTGTAAGGCGGACCCCTGTATAAGGAAAATTATATTTAATGTGTTGAGATTGATATTCCAAAATAGATAAAGGCTACATTAATGATTTGGCTGCATTGATCTTTAAGCCTGAAATCCCACCAAATTCTGCTAGAGTACCAACAGTATTATGTAATGATCTTATAGGGTTTGTTTTATATATACATAAAAATATAATCAGCATATAAACTTAACTTATAAGTTTTACCTTTTATTTCAACTCCAGAAATTAATTCATAATTCCTAATTGATTGAGCTAAAGGTTCAATTGCCAATGCAAACGATAAAGAGGAAAGGGAACAGCCCTGCCTAGTGCCTTTAGGAACTGAAAAATCCTGAGAATTGACCCTATTAATATAGACCTGGGCTTTGGGAAAAATGTAGAGTGATTGAATAGTTCTTTTAAAGTTTTCATCAAAATTCATGTAATCTAACAAGGAAAAGAGATATGAGAATTCTACACTGTCAAATGCTTTTTCCAGGTCTATGGAAATAATTAAAGAAGAATGAATATTATTCTTTCAGCAATATTGAATGATATCTATTGTTTTCCTTATATTGTCTATAATATCTCTTTTTATGATGAAACCAGTTCAGTCCTGGTGTATGTAATCGCCTAAGAAATTATTTAATCTCGAGGTCAGAATTGAAATAAAAAACTTTTAGATTGTTATTTAATAAGGAAATGGGATGGTAAGATTTGATATTGTTATGTCATTTTCTTTTGGGGGAATTACCACAGTTTTAGCAAAGGCCCAGGAATCAGGAGATATTCCATGTGTCAGAACAAGATTATTCCTTAGTGTATGAGAAGAGGATCTATCCTTAATGGGATCTGCAATCATATTAAGATCCTCACTCAGGATTATTGGACAATCCTGGAGTTGCACTAAAAAAGCAAATTGCAGGAATTCTAGTTGACACATATTAGGTGCATAAATGGAGGCCAAGGTTGTTGAATTTCCATTTAGCTTTCCTTTCACAAAAATAAATCTGCCTTCAGTGGCATCTAGGTGGAACCTAATAGCTTTAGACAATAGAACTGCAGTACCCCTGGATTTATATGAACCTGAAGTACTGTATTGCATAGGAAACCAATTTGATTTGAGAACAGGTTGCTGATTATTTTTCAGGTGAGTTTCCTGCAAAAAGGCAATATCTATTTTTTGAGATTTCAGAGCTGACAGAATTCTTTTAGCTTTAGTAGAGTTCAATTCAAAGATGTTATATTAATCTGATTAGCTGTCATGACACAACAACATTAAAATATGAGTGAATAATTGTTTAAAAACCAAAAGAAAAAAAATAAATAGTTTTAAAGATAATTCTCCAGTAATCAAAAAAGTAAACATTTGGAAAACTAGCTGGCAGAGAACTCCAATCCACCAAAATCCCACATTATTTCCAAATGTAGTAGATGTAAAGACTTGGCAAAAGGACATAAATATTTTGAATGGTGGTATAAACTTTTTCTTACATGTCCAGCCACATTCCAATTACAGTGAACCTTCCTCAAATTAATTTTGATAAGAAGCAGTGTGTAAAAGATCCTAACCATATATCTAAGAGTGGCCATGAAATTCCTTAATGAGTTGTAGATAACTATATTTAATAGCCTTTGTCTTATAATGTTGTTCACTGTAAAATAGTTACTGTAAAATAGAAGAATTCCTTAAGACCCTTATAATTTCCAATGTCATTCCAGCTGGCAAGATCTACCCTAAGTTCAAGTGAGAACAAAGTTAAAATCTTATATTGTTACAAACTATAGAACAAAGTTAAAATCTTATATAGACAATATACATATACAAGTAAAAACTGTAATTATTTTTTATTTTAACTGACAAAAACACGAATTCATCTTTCCCAATCAGTGTTCCCTCTAAGCTGAGTTAGTATGAGCTAGCTCACAGTTTTTTAGTCTCTGGCTCACAAATTTTTGTCTTAGCTCAGGAACGATGGCTCCAGAGCAAACTAATTTATATGGCAGCCCAATTGCTGACTCACAACTTTAATGCCAGTAGCTCACAAAGTAGAATTTTTGCTCACAAGACTCCATGACTTAGAGGAAACATTGTTCCCAATTCAAATCATGCAAGTCATAAATAACTGTACCTGAAAATCATGCTTTAATTTTTAAAAAAACAGTAATTAACCTTAAAAAGGTCTAAAAAAGAAGTGTTTTTACTATAGTGTAAGTTTAAATGCTTTGAAATTGTTTCCCTCTTTAACCACACCACCCTTGTAGGCTAAAAAAAGCAAAAGATGAAACACATTTGTGTATATCACTCTAATATCACTCCCACCACCCACAAACCCACCCCTCTTCCCCCACCAGTCACTCCAATTCACTAGAATCTAGAAGACTAAAATGTTTAAACTTATCAACTTCCTAATTACTGTGTTTCCTTTGGAACTTGGAAAAGCCGAGAATGGACTTCCAACCCAACCACCAGGATTGCATGTAACTAAAGGGCAGTGAAGACCTCCCCCCCCACCCCCATTCTAAGATTAGTTAACAAATGTGTAATCAATTCATTGCAAGGATCTAAAACAATCAGATAACAATCAAATTAAAGTCATATGTTCAAGATTAACAGCAACTCATAGGGTTATGAAACATCTCTGAGAAGAACACATCGGGATTTTACTCCAACATATAGGAGTTGTTGGACCTTCTAGCTTTTTCTTTGGGGCGATGAATTAAAAAGATCCAAATCATATAAGAGATCCTGACCTTCCTCCAAATATACAGCATGAAGCGCTTGACCTTGATTATTTACTTGCATTGGATCAGAAGGTAGCCATATGTATCTGATGCCTGCCTCATTCAATTTTGTGGATATAGGTTTCAGCAGACATTGTATTTGGAGAGCTTCAATAGAGAGGTTGGAATCTTCATGTCTTGGTGCATAAAAAAACCCATGAGAGCAAGCCTCTCACAATATATTTTTTCTTGTGCATGCATTGTGGAAGACAACTATTATGTCTCTGGGACCTTTAGAATTGGTTTGGTTGAGAGAGCCAATCTGGTAAGCATTTATTATACTGGGAGCCACTCCCTTTTCCAAATGCAGTTCAGCAGCCAGCCATTTCACAAGGCAAGTTCTTCAGATCCCTCTTTAATCCCCTGAAATTTGAGATGACTTTGATGAAGGCTATTTTGTAGTGTTAATTTTTTTTTCTCTTGCCCATGCTTCCTGTTGGTGTATTTCTTTGATATCTTCTTGGGCTAGTAATCCTATTTCCATAACTGAATGAGCTGTGACAGCTACATGTTGTAAAGCAGATTTAATTTCTTCCATCTGATTAGCTAGTGGTTTTAAAAGTTCATTAAAAGAATCTAGTATCTTGGATTTGAAGTTTTCTACTGACCTAGCCAGTTTATTTAGATCTTCCTTAGTGAGGGAGACATTAAGCTGTTTAGTGAGATCTGTGCCAGCGGCCATTTTAGGAGGATTTTTGGGAGAGTTGCCCGTTATTCTTTTATTATTATTATTTACATACAACTACAAAACTACACACTAACTAAAATTTCAGCTGTACAATGACCTTATATGCTAATATTGATTTAACTTAAGTCAAGGCTTTTCTCTTATTCAGATCAAGAATAAAAATTATATTCTATTATTTCAAAATGCAAAAAAATAGTTATTATCAATGCAAGATTATGTAATATAATGTAGATATTTCTTCTAAAGTTTAAGCTGTTTTCTGGCTTTCTTGTCTTCTTGCTTTTCTCATCTCGGGGTGGTTTGTGTGCTGCCACTCCCAATTCTGAGTTAGATTCTGCTTCAGAGCTGCTATCGACAGATGCTTCATGTCTTTCCAAGCCATGCAAACTGTCTAATTTCTCCTTCTTCTTCCTCTGTGTTCTTTGTATACTTTTTGGGTTCCTGATGTCTTTCCAAAAACTGCTTCGCTTTAATGAAAGAGTCAAATCTTTTCTTTTTTGCCTTTGTAGTTGAACATCAAGCCTTCAGGTAGTATCCATCGACAGGTAGTGGCATTTTCCCATGGGTAAATGATTAAATCCTTGTATTGTTTCCTCTTCTTCCTTATCTCAAATGGAATGTCCTTTGATATTTTGATGTCTTCTTCTTTGATTTTCAATGTAGTCCCAGATGTTGCTTTCAATATTGCATCTCTTATAGATCTTTTTTTTTTTTTGGCCCCCGAAGGGGATTTTTTTATTGCTTTTTTTTTTTTTTTGTAATATACTACAAACTACAACGAAAAAAAGGGAGGGGACTAACAACTAGGGAGAAAGGAAAGTAAACCCACACTAACTAAAAACCCAATTTTCTGCAATTTTTCTCACTCGCGGGGGTGGTTCCCTCCGGTCTCTGTTTACCGATATGGGGAGGACGGGACTAAGGGATTTTCTGGTTAATTCAGGTTTCGGTTAAATCCAACTCACGTTCATTGTCAGCCACTTTTGACCTCATTTCTGTTTCCGTTGATCACTCAATCTCCGGTGCTTGTCCCGGTCAACCTAGCTAGTGCCATGCAGCCACACAGCAGTAGGACTGTCAGGGCAGGTGGGCACCTCAGTTCGCCGGCATTACACTGCTGAAGAGGCTACCCACCCCAAGCCCTATGGCTTGGAACCCTACCCAAGGGTTCCATGAGAGAGCTGCGTTAGCAGCTCCCCTCCAAGCCACTGGTGTGCAAATCGCTCTCCTAAGCCTTGGGGAGAGCGACTGCCATCACCACACCATTACCCGGAAGTCAGGGGCTCCCAGGGGGAGTCCAGAACCAGCCAGACCCCCTCCCCCCATTGGGCACGGGTTACTCTCTCCAGAGCTTTGGAGGAGGGTGCCCACCATCAACATGCTGAAAACGGAAGTCCCTCCCGTTATTCTTAACTGTCTCCTGACTTAAATAAGGCAGTAAAGTGGCCATATCTGATTTTGGAAGCTTGCTTTTTTCCCCCCGTCCAGACTGTGGGAGCATCCACCACCTCCCAAGGCAGTCTGTTCCACTGCTCAACCACTTTTATATTTAGCCGGTAATGACTCCCTTGCAATGTTCCTTCTAAGCTGTGGAGTCTTGTGAGCAAAATTTCTACTTTGTGAGCTACTGGTATTAAAGTTGTGTAAGAGAGATTTGGCTACTACATAAATGAGTTTGCTCTGGAGCCATCCTTCCTGAGCTAAGACAAAAATATGTGAGCTGGAGGCTAAAAAACTGTGAGCTAGCTCACACTAACTCAGCTTAGAAGGAACACTGCTCCCTTGTAATTTCCACCCATTAGATCTAGTCTTGCAATCTGGAGCAGGAGAAAATAGATCTGCTCCATCTTCTACATGGCAGCCCTTCAGATATTTGTAGACTGCAACCATGTCCTTTCTAAGCCTTCTCTTTCCCTGGCTAAACATACCCAACTCCTGCAGCCTCTCCTCGTAAGACTTCGATTCCAACCCTCTCACCATCCTGGTTGCCCACTTCTGGACACATTTGAGCTTGTCAACATCCTTCCTAAAATGTGGTGCCCAAAACTGGACACAGTACTCCAGGTGAGGCCTGACCATAGCAGAATAGAACAGAACTGTGATCTGGACACAGTACTTCTATGAATGCATCCTAAGATTGCGTTAGCTTTCTTCGCAGTCACATCGCACTGCAGGCTCATGTTTAGCTTGTGATCAACCAGAACACCTAGATCCCTTTCACATGTGCTGCTGTCAAAGCAAGTCCCTCCCATTCTATATCTGTGCCTTTGATTTTTTATACCCAAGTGTAGGACTTTGCACTTATCTCTACTGAAATTCATTTTATTTGTCTAAGCCCACTGTTCCAGACTATCTAGATCATTTTGAATCCTGACTCTGTCTTCTTCAGAATTAGCAATCCCATCCAGCTTCTTGTCATCTGCAGATTTGATAAGCATCCCCTCTATGTCTTCCTCCAGGTCATTTATAAAAACATTAAACAACACTGGGCCCAAGACCGAGCCCTGCAGCACTCCACTCAAGACTTCCCTCCACGTAGCTGCAAAGCCATTTGCGAGCACTTTTTGGGTACGATTTTACAACCAACCATGAATCCATCCAACGGTTGCACCACCCAGCCCACATTTAACCAGCTTATCCTCAAGGATATTATGAGAAACTTTGTCAAATGCTTTACTGAAATCTAGATACACTATATCCACAGCATTGCCAGAGTCAACCATTTTAGTAACTCTGGAAGTTAACTGGGAGTCCTGACTGTCCCAGTGGGAAATACCTACAAACGTCAGGTGGCAGCGGCAGTTGAACAGAGAGAGAAAAAACCCTCCTGGTGTCAGGAAAACCTTGGTGGAACAGGGCCCGCAAATCAGAGCAGGACTATTCCACCACAGTTACTGCAGTTCCTCATACTATGGTGAACATGATAAAAAAAGGATTGCCTGATGCTCAGAGAGTATTTTTGGAGCAAGAGATAGGGTATGGAGAGAAGGGGAATGTGGAGCAATGTGCATTCTGCAAACTTTTACTGCAAGTTTTTCTACAGCATTTGACCTGTAATTTCCTGTAATTTTAGTTTTATCACTGTGGTTTTTTAATTATATTGTGAGGGCTAATGAACTTCTATAATGCTGTTTCATTCATCAGAAACTTCCCTACCTAGAAAATCCCTTAGCAACTATTGTGAATGTTTGATAAGATTTGTACCTGGTACATTCTAAATTGCATTAATCTATAAAGCTGGACTCCCTATTGTTGCACTTATTAATGTTGTAACTGAAATGATATCTTTCTTATTGATCTTCAACTAGAAGCTCTTATCCAGAAGCTTTGTTTCACATTAAAGACACTAATGACTGTCTCCACAAAGTGAGCAGATTAACAGTCAGAAAACGTTAAATGGATGAAAAAAAAGTTGATAATCACCTTTGATAGTTCTTCATTCCAACTTCGTATGTAGCAATGAAGTGCAAGCCAAGCTTTAATAGACCTTTTTATAAAGTGACTCAAAGAGAATCAAAGCCTGTTTTAATTGGATTTGCTTCACTTTTCTTGAGCTCATGTCTTTCTAGTCAGTTTATACCTGAAAAGGAGGTGAGGAATGCTGTTTTTACTCCAACACTTAAAGGAAGTGTGTGTTTTGGTGATGTGAGGAGTCACTTCACTTTTGAGTATTTTATTTCTGGTTTTTCAAGGATAATGAAAGCATGAAAATATCATTTTCCTTCCAGGTGGGCAGGAGAGAAAGTTCATAGTTCCCCACACCATGCTGTCTCTGGTGATGGCTGTGATGCTGGGACAATACTGCCACCAACCAAAGTACTTCACTTTCCCCATAGTAATGGCTGGCAGCCATTTTCTGATATGGGAGAAAGTAAAAACACGCACTAACATTGTCATCCTAAACAGAATTATACCCTTCTCAGTCCAATGAAGTTATTCATCTTGAAAGGGTGGATCTCTACTTAGGATGACTGCAAACCATTCAGATTGAAGGCTGTTTACTTTGTACCACATCTCTCAGTGGTATGTGCTGAGATGTGAGCCCACTTGTCAGATGTTATGGAATTCAGAATCTTATTCTTGCAGGTCAAGAGCTGCTTCTCGCTCTGTTAGCTGAAGGGAACTGCAGGTAGTTTGAACGGAAGGAAGGAAGGAAGGAAGGAAGGAAGGAAGGAAGGAAGGAAGGAAGGAAAGAGATAAGAGAAGAATGAGGGAAAGAGGAAAAAGAAAGAAGGAAAGGAGGGAATGAAAGAAATTCAGTGGCAATTCAGCCCCATTATACCCTATGGGCCATTGAAGTCAATGGTGAAAACATAGGGTATATTCTGGGGGCTGGAGGGGAGGGTTTGAGGTAGAGGCTCCAAGATCACAGGATAGCTGATGGAGCCTCTCCCCAAGATACCCACCAAGTTTCAAGAACATTGGACCAGGGGGTCCAATTCTATGGACCCCAAACAGGTTGCCCCATTTCCTCCATTGTTCTCTATGGTGGGAAAAAAGTTATTTTTTTCCCACCATAGAGAACAATGGAGGGAATAGGGGCAACCTGTTTAGGGGCCCATAGAATTGGACCCCCTGGTCCAATGTTCTTGAAACTTGGTGGGTATCTTGGGGAGAGGCTCCATCAGCTATCCTGTGAGTTTCGAGCCTCTCCCTCAAACTCCTCTCCTCCAGCCCCCAGAATATACGCTATGTTTTCACCATTGACTTCAATGGCCCATAGGATATAATGGAGCTGAAATTGACATTCGGCTGCCTGAAAGACTCTCCGGGACGCCGGCTGGGGGCGGGGCTTGGCTCCTGAGCTCCCGGAGCTGCGCTCCGGTGCGCTCCCCCCCCAAAAGACCCCTGCAGGAAGGTAACACTACAAGCCATAATTCTATTAGCAATTTGAGTCAGGGGTATCGAACTCATTTGTTATGAGGGCTGGATCTGACATAAATGAGACCTTTTGGGGGCAGGCCATGTATGTCATAAAATGTAATGCCAGGTAGTGGAGATATAAACTTTATGAAGGACACAAACACAAAGGGGTTTTTTTTAACTTAAAATAAAAACTTGCTTAAAACATTAGTACTCTTGCAATATTTTGTTTATTTAACAGTGTCTGATAACTGACACCTCTTGCTCTGAATTATTGCATCAAAATGTCTGAGCTGTTGCAATCTTGAGTATGCTGTCCAGGTTTGTATCTGTAAGCTACAAACTTATGATGATGCAGCAGCAGCAGAACTGGAAGAAGAAGCCGAAGACAGCCAGTTCCACTGTGGGCCTGATAGAATCCCACCGGGATCCTGATCCGCCCCCTAGGCCGCATGTTTGACACACCTGATATAGATGATCTCAGTTCTTTCTTTTAAAGTTCTCAGTCCCCTGTTTGGATAGTTCATCACTGAAGGAATCAGCCAAGTTATACCTCTGTGCCCACCCACCCACCCAATCATTTTCAAACAGACCACCTGTCTTCTGCTGATACTTGATAGCCTTGAGTGCCTGTACAGCCCCGTTTGTCCTTCTGCAAAGCCTTCCACTGTATCCCATTTCACAGAGTCAAAATTGTCCGTGATGCTGGGATCTCTATGGCTGGACATTCTAGCACTTGTTAAACAGAAGCCTTGTGAGCACTGATTCCGATCCTTCTGCATGTAATACAGTTTTGTCAATAAAAACCATCACTGCTATTCAGATTGTTATTAGCCATGGAAGGGTGGAGGGAAACTACTGAGAGGGAGATTATTTTTATTCCTCTGCAAAGGCTAACAAAGTTCAGGGTAGAGGTCAATTTTAATAATCAAAACCACACTATTTTCCTTTAAAATGCAGGGAAGCGGTGTTCATGGAACTACCAACGCTATATGAAGTTTGACTCATCAACACACTAGAACATAAGGAGAAAAGAGAGAGGATACCGGCAAGGGGCTACACTTCCATACTCATACTGGTAGATTCTGTCAAAAACTCTGGGGGGAAAATGCTCCTTGAGAACACAGTGTTAAGCAGCCACAAATATCAGGTATGTAGCCTTTCCAGACATGGAATGGCTAGGCTAGAGTTTGAACGCATGAGGTAATCTCAGGTTTCTCTTGGTTATTAATAAAGATAAGTTACTCAGACAAAACATCTAGCTAGTTAACTCATTTAGGAAGAAAGCATGTCTTGTCAGAAGAAGGAAAAGAAAACTTCTAAACAGAACTCCAAAGAAGAGTTGTTGTTATCATACCAAAAGCAGGGTTAAAGGTTAATCCATGGTTAAGGATTGATCCCATCCTTCTGAATCAACAGAACTCATATTGGTTTTAAAGCTTGACTGCATTAGGTTGGGCATGTTCCTGTGTGTGTTTGTGTGGGGAGGGAACATTACTGAGCGCCCTACACCAACGTATTCTCACCATTCATCATTTATTACAGTTTTAGTTTCAGGTTTCGAAAACAATTAAGGAGAGCGTTTAGTATGAAAATTACCGTAATTGCTTGTTAATTGAGGTTATCTGCTTCACATTATTCAAAAAAGCAAATTGTGTTGACACTTGTACCCAGAAATGATTACTCAATAAACAAAGTCAGAATGCATCACAAATAAAACACGGCTGTCTGCTGATGGCTACATTCATCTGGTATCAACCATTCCCAGGAAAGATGTCAGAGAAGATGTCTTTCCATTGTTTAAACTTACAATTACAACTGAAATATTGTGTCCTGGACTCCAGTCCATGGATATTTTCCCTGAGTATTCAGGGGATACAGATACAGAGGTGCTTTATTTGCCAGCAACAGAAACAACCACATTAAAATATTTGTGTGCCTATTTTTGGCTATTTTGGGGCAGGAACACACAGGAACAGAGTTCTGGCTGGCTCCCAAGTTGGCCACGCCCAGCAGGAACTCATTAGCACAATAGGCCACACCCAACAGCAGAAACTTATTAGGATTGGCTACATTAGGGGTTTTGACAACAAACAAGGTAAACAGAATAAGAAGTAAAAGGTGGGTGTGGCTGGATGACCACACTTCTGGTAACAGGGGGTGCAGCATAATATGCTAATGAGCTGTGCTGTCAGGGTGTGGCCTAATATGCTAATGAGTCTCTGCTGTTGGGTGTGGCCTATTATGCTAATAGGTTCCTGCTGGGAAGGCCCATTTCTCTGATAGTTAGAGATGGGGAGGTATCCCAAAGTTCAATATGAAATGGGCCTACATTAACTTTTGCCAGAAAAACAAGGGGAGAATATTTTATTTTGAGCCCAGTTTTTCCCAAGAAAGCATTTTTGAAGTTACGATGATCTCATTGTATGTTCAAAAATCTCCGAAACTGTTGTTGCTACCATCTTCACATTTATGTCCGGTAGAAAGCTGCAGCACTGGTAATAGAGACAGCAGAGAATGAGTCCTGAAGGCCTCTCTCTTTTGTAATTGTTTGGAACCTTAGTGACTCAGGTATTAGGAACTCCAGCAGACTTGGTCTTCCAGGGTGCCTGAGTCTGTAGGAAGCTAACATTTCAGGTGCCAGAAAGCTGGCAGGGAAGCTGTCCTTTGAGGTCTTTTCTGCTGTAACTGCTGTTGGCACAGCCATCATCACTACCAGGCAAGGTACATGAAAGACAGTAATGGGACGGGACGAGGGAATTCTTCAGCTCTGGGGTGGGTGGAGAATGGCAGTTGTGTTCCATGTTGGTGGTATTACTGCTCATAACATTTCACTCAGAATGTCACACTCTGTGCTTTCTATTGAGTTTTATAGAATATAAACATTATAAAGCAACCTATGAAATGGAACAGGGGGGAAAACTACCTTTGATTCTTCTTCAATAATCAAATGCTATTTTATCTGGATGAAACTGAGTTCCTGTACTACCAGATACATGTGGAAAGTTAATAATTAATAGATCAATTGAATACTTTTCATGCAGAAGGTACCAAATTCAGTTCAACATTTCCAGCTAAAAGCATTTCAAGAAGTAATGGTAGCAGAGGCAGCTGCCTGACACTTGGACTGGCAGTCACTTTATTGGTCTCAGCCAGCTGTCTTTCCCAACCTTCCTCTTCTGTTATCTAAAAATATTCATAACAGGCATTATCCAGGCTCTTGCTGAATGCAAACCTGTTGCTTCACTTCAGTCTTTTAGTGGCCATGTAACAGCACTGTAAGAACTACCTATTGTAAGATATGTAGCCATTTGCTGTTGACTGCACTTCATAACAATATTCTGCCTTTTACTGAGGCAGAACCTTGCATGGCCTGTATGGTGCCCTTGCTATGCCTCACCCTCCTCACAAGTAGATGGAGAAAGAGAGAGATTGCTTCATTCAGGTTCCAAATTCTATTATATCCATAGAAAACATATACATAACAAACATCTAAGAAAATATCTTACAAAGGTAATAACCTAGGAAATTAAAGTGAAAATACTAAATGCAACAGTTTTCAGATGCGCACTGAAAATGCTTTCTAACTGAAAGCATCTCAAGAATAGTTTGAAACTAGAATTTGGCTGCACACAGCTAAGAGAAAGCCCCCTTGATTTTAGTGGGATTTTGAGTAAATGCACATAGCAATAAACTGCATGGTTATTTTCATACATGAGAACAGCACAAAGTAACTGCTACACTGATCTGGAGTTATCTGCTGAAGTGTTCAAAATTTGTAGTTCCACCTCATTGGCTAATGTTTCTAATAAACAAAAGCATAAGAGAACAGAGCTTCTGTACTTTTAAGAGCTGTATGGAAGGGATAATTTCAGCAACGTCAGTTTCTCTTATTTGCATATGCACTTGTCAAAATCCGCTATTTGCCATATTTTACTGCCTCATTGGTACAACAGAAGAACAGGCAGCAGCTACACATGGGGTACATTAATATGATCTGGGGTAAATTCCACCAATCTAAGAAATATCACAGATGAGGAAAGCAATGCAAAACAAATGAGCTCTATTTAACTTCCCTGTTTTGGAATTCATGACATACGGCTGTCTGTCAACAAATCAATAGATAGAGCAATCTTAATTTACTTGCTGCATACCCTCTCCACCTTTATTCTACCTGCTGGGGCGTTTCTCCCATCCTTTAGAATGCACATAAAGGTACATTCAGACATTTCAGGGGATATATTTGCTTAGCTGCCATTTAAAGATTTTGCTTTCCCACTCAATGCTTTACCTGCATGGTAGCATCAACATGGGTCTATTCCTTCCTCTCTAATTTCTTTTTTTTAGCTTCAGGAAGTGGAGGAGCTTGCAAAATTCATACACAGCAATGTTTACAGCAATGCTTTTATGAACATGATTTCCTCCCCCCTTGGATGATTTTTTTTTCCTTTGCTTTGCTCCCAGTGACCCTGAGACTCAGCTTTGTTCTGGACTCGTAGCCCGTGGCAGTAGAATGTGGGGGGGAGACATCATCTGAGATGTAGAGATGTAGAGCACACATAAAAGGGAAGACGTGTACAAACTGAAATGACATGGCAGCTGAAACATCTTGTTGCTCATCTGGGTTGCATGTTTGAGGAGAGAATGGGAGGTAAATAGCGATATGTAAGGGAATAACACTCGACAGGGTAGATGGTTTTACGGTGTATAGTCACATAGCGAGGCTGAGGGGCAAAGGACAAGTGCCGCTGGTGTCCTTATAGTCAGATTGTATCCAGACAGCCTAAAAAGCAGAGGTGTTGACTGATAAAAATATAACCACAGAGCTCCCCTTGACTACTGAAGGATACTGAAGACCAAGTTTAAAAGTGAGCATCCCTTTTCACAACTGGTTTCAGAGTTAGCCATTATTCTGAAAAGACATATAGTTATGCATTAATGCTCACTACACCAGCCCTGTTCACATTACAGTGAATGCATAAACATACTTTGTCTATGTGCATGTATGTCTATTTGTAAAAAAGAGCCAACAAGCATGACTTTACAAATGAAAGCGGGAACCAGTACTCAGATAAATGTGGTATTTAAATCACATCTTTAGCTGTACATGTATTGAATGTAGCAGGAGAATTCCTCAAGGTATAAAGAAAAAAATCAAGCGTACACTTTAGCTTTGAACAGCATACATCACCTATACTAAGGGTATAAGCTGCCTTGTGACATAGCAAGGGTGTACCTATAATTAGAATAAAGTATATCGCATTTACTGGACAATCTCTAGTATATTTCCAACATACAGACATAAATAGCATGATAATGGAAAGTTTGGTAATTGACTCATGAGCAGGACTCTGGCTTTACACTCCACATGCAGGGTGAAAGCTTCCCTTATGAAGAGGTTTCCATAGGTGGTAGTCTTCTAGTATACTCCATTCCATTTTTTTTTTAAGCCTCCTTCAAATCCACCAGGCCAGAGTTAAATTGACTAGACCAGATTTTGCAAGTGCAGAAAATCTTTTTGAAACGAAGGACTTTAAAAGAGCAAACTAGAATTTCTATCTCTTGCCCTCATTTGGAGGGTTCCAGCCAGTTTGCCTGCTTTCTGAGGGCAATGTTTGCAGCATGATCTCTGTCCAGATACCATAGAAGGAAGTATGCCATGTTCATTTCTTAGCAGAGAAATCCAGAACAGCCCAAATAGAGAATTGTGCTCGGGGTGTGGTAAGATACCAGCTGTTATGGAGAATTGTATCATTTGGAGCCATGGAGACATAGAATTGATTGAGTTTTTAGACCACCTCAACAACATCCACGCAAACATACAATTCACTATGGAAAAAAAAATTGGCAAACTCCCATTTCTAGATATCATGGTCATATGCAAAGCTAACCTTCAATTAGGTCACAAAGTCTACAGAAAACCAACTCACACAGATCATTATTTACATGAAAACTCCAATCACCACCCTTGGCAAAAAAAAGAGGCATAATCAAAACATTAGTAGACTGTGCAAGTTGGATATGTGAACCACACTCTCTCAGTGATGAACTAAGTCATCTAAACCACACACTTCAAGCAAATGGCTACTCCAAGAATGAAATCAGAAGAGCGATTAAACCAAAGATAAAACTGAGGAAAAACAGTCTCCCACACAAAAAGTGTTTTTGCCATATATCAAAGGAATCGCTGATCAGATGGGAAAACTTATGAAAAAACACAACCTACAAACAGTATTCAGACCCACCAGAAAAATATAACAGATGCCACGATCGGCAAAAGACCCCCTCACTTCTGCAGGAGTATACTGCATATCCTGCAGTTGTGGACAGGTTTACATCAGGACCACACAACATAGCATCCAGACAAGAATAAAAGAACATGAAAGACACTGCAGACTTGGCCAACCTGAAAAATCAGCAGTGGCTGAACATGGCCTAACTCAAACAGGACACAGTATCTTATTCCAAGACACTGAAATGCTGGATAACACTACAGATAAGATTAGAATTTAAACAGCCAGTTCATATGCAACAGAACCTCCTCAGGAAAGCTCTACAGATAAGATTTGAATTTCAACAGCCAATCCATATACAAAAGAACCTCCTCAGGAAAGCTCCTCCATTAACATGTCACAGCCTGGAAACTCATACAAGATTATGACTCAGCCCTACCCCACCTTCCTGAGTAGATATAAATTACCTGCCTACCATTTTTCTTCTCACACTGACACAGAGAGTACTCTATCTTTCTGTGTTATACCTCTGAGCACGCCAGTCACAGCTACTGGCAAAACATCACGTACTACAATGCCAAGACCGTGGCCATACAGTCTGGAAAATCTACAACAACTAATGAGCTCTGGCCATGAATGCCATTGACAACATATTGTTCTGGGGACACATCCTGGAGAAAGCTTCTAGTGCAAATGTATCCCATCTCATAATCTTTTTAGGCTACTCCTGTGTTCAGGATGGTGGTGGCGGAAAGTGCCATCATGTTGCAGCCAACTTATGGCAACTCTGTAGGGTTCTCAAGGCGAGAGATGAACTGAGGTGGTTTGCCATTGCCTGCCTCTGTGTAGCAACCCTGGACTTCCTTGGTAGTCCCCCATCCAAGTACTAACCAGGGCTGACCTTGCTTAGCTTCTGAGATCTGATGAGATCAGGCTAGCCTTGACCATCTAGGTCAGGGTACAATCCAAGGGTACTTGTCAAGAAATTCTGGCACATTCTTTTGTTAGAAGGCAAAAGGAACTCACATATCTATCTTCAGCTATAGATAATCGAAACAAAAATAGAACACATTCGATAGTGAGTCCATTCTCTCTGAACACATAATCTCAACAATGTATCATAGCTCTAGGAAATATTTGCCCAGTAGTCTAACTTTCCATTGCCCCAATTTATGAACTACGTTTGCTTTCCTGAACTACTTTCTGCAAGGAAACAGTGAAAGGCACCGAAATGGTAATTTCCCCAGTTGTTTGCTTGCCTGTTCATTTGTGACATTTTTTTAAAAAAAATTGCTTTAAAAGTAAAACAAAAAGACAGATACAAGAAAATGTAGCCCTCCATCACCCTCTGAGCAACTATGAAACAAAGGATGCAATCTAAACCCTAATACTGAAACATATAATTTTCAGTGTTGTTTTTTAATATCAGGTGAAGGAACAGAAGTTCATGTTAGAGCTTTAAATGCACCAAAACCATCTGTAAATTATTCATTCATATTCACATCTATTTAACCAAGGGACTACTGTAAGTTTATCCAAAACTTGGATAAGGACTATACTGAGATGCATAGAGAGCCTTGATTTCAAATACATGGAGCTTTTGTATAGACCTCTTTTGCTGATCATTTCATTTATCGGTGCCATAATTTTGATTTGTGTAATATAGGGGCTAGCCAGGACTGTACATCTATGATCTATGCACATCTTGATTTTCTTGCCAGCACTTTTAGCTTTCCCCACTTTAATTGCATTGTGATCCTGAAATATTCAACTTCCAGTAGTCTTATTTCAATTTTTTGGGGGTGGGGGATGCCATGTAAGTGTGCACAGCTTTAATTAAGTGCAACATAGCAGAAAGTGACCATACAACGGCGGTAGCACAGAGCAAGGACTTCCTGCAGGAGAAAACGTGATCACTTACAATATTTTACAGGCTGCCCATCTCAACCCATCATTGTCTGGCACCTACACACTAAGGGCAAGGTTCCAGCGAACTTGTGAGTGGGCAGCATGCCATCTGAACAGATGGGCATGAAGTAGGCAGCCAGTAGACCATGTATGTGCATCAACTGTGGGTGTTGAGGGCAAGATTCCCAATGGAGAGTGTCCAAACAGCTGTCTGGCCTGAGCCAACATGCCTACGACCAAGGAAAAGTGCCATCCCTAAATCCTGCTGAGTTGGATTAACCTTCAAAAAATAAAAATTGCTTCTGCAGTAGCATAAGGTGAGCTTTTGGCTTGTTTAAATCTGGGAGAATAAATTAGGCAAGCAAGATAAAGAGAAGCACTAATGAAGCATCCGCTAGAGGGGAATAAATATAGGGCAAGGAGTATTAAAAATACCACTTGCACAAGGGCATCTCTGAGTAGATAATAGCTGGTGGTTTGCAGCATCCTTATTAACTCTTCCTCTCCCAGACTGGCAAAACTTTCAGCAACAGCAGCATTCCAGCAGAAGTGAAATGCCCTTCTGATTGAGGTATGTCTCGTTTTCCTACAAGTGAGCTTTCTCTCTAAATGGACTATTTTGCACAATACCATTTTATAGAGGATTGATTTAGGCCCCGATCTCATTCTAACTGCATGCAAACAAGATATCCAGATGTGTGTCTAATTGTGTAAGTTGATGTAAATGCCTGTTTGAATATATATATTATTTCGGCTTCTGACATCCAATCCAACAAATAAAATATGCCATAAGAGATTCTACTCTGTATGTCAGTCAGCTGAGTTGGATTCTTTAATACCAGGATTAAAATTAGCCATATTAGGAAATCAATCCTAGTAATTTCTGTTTTCAACACATTTATGACTGTAACTTCTTCTCTACCTCCTGCAATTGGGATGCACGTTGCAGGGAGACCCCTACCAGCATTTCCAGCAGATGAAGGAGGTACCCTGTTGCATAGAGAGGTAGAATTCTCACTTCCTGAGTGAGCACAGGTATATGAGATTTCCTACTTTTTCTGGGACTGTCAAGGATCCATCGAGATGTTGGGGGGGGCACTCTAGTTTTTAAGAAAAACAGAGCATAAAGGTGAGAGGAAAGAAACTCCCCCTCCCAATGCTTTTTACATTTTACACCTGGTTTAGTGGTTAGAATGTCAGACTCAGTTTTGGGAGACCCAGTTTGGAATCCCCCACATGGCCATGGAAGTTCTCCAGGTGACCTTCAACTAGTTACTTTCTCTGAGCCTATCCTACCTCATGAGGTTGTTGTTGTGAGAATAAAGTGAAGATAGGAAGTGATGTTGTAAGCCACTTTAGGTCACTAGATTGAAGACACAAATCTGAAAGGCATCTGAGTAAGGCAGTAGTAGGGTTTAGCTTCCTTGACCCACTTACTTTTTTAAAAATTGAAAAATAGACCCTCCCTTTCTTTACACATGAATGAAAGGGATTGCTTTCTTTCCCTCTTATTAGGGCTAATAGCATCTCTCTCTCTCTCTCTCTCTCTCTCTCTCTCTCTCTCTCTCTCTCTCTCTCTCTCTCTCTCTCTCTCTCTCTCTCTCTCTCTGCATGTGTGTGATTTGTTTTGGGGAAAGGTGCATCTGGTTAGTACTTTCACATAATGAGAGATATCAGATCATAAACCAGCAGTTCTCTTTCACGTAGAGTGCTAATCTGAACATTCCTCATCACTGAACTCTCACAGTTCATCTGTTCTGTATGTCTGTGCTCGCTGTTGGGCCACAGAAGCCTTAGCCTATGAGCTTGTAGTCGTGGAGGGAGGCATGTGCCCCACCTATACCCCAAGCTCTATGCTGCTCTGCCCCTCTTCTATCTAATATGGACAAAATGTTTCCCTCTTTTCCCTTCCTTCTGTGAGGATAAACTATAAAGCTTTTAGACATTTTGACCATCAAGACAGTTACGCAGATTTTTAAAGACTAATAAAGTTAAAGTAATAAACTTTGCCAGGTGACATGACAGTACTGTATTGCACTGCAGGAAAACTGTAATCACTTAATAGCCAACTTGTATCTCTTAAAATACATAGAAAAAAAATGAAGGATCATAAGGTACATCACAAAGGAACTCGACAGTCAATGTACATATTCTGTATGGCCCCGTATATCAAATATGATAAATATATTTCCAATCGTAGGTATGGAGACTTATCCATATGCTGTAATGAAGTCGTTTATAATATTGTTCCATGTAGAGTTTTCTCGATGAGTGGCTTTATCATGTAAAATAGTACAGAAACTATTTCACATGAAGTATGGAAATAGCCTGTTTTGTATGGAGTGCTACCACAGCACCAGACATTCATAGCGGTGGCACAAAAAGTCTGCATATGACTGAGGGAGCCACATGGTGAGCTAATCTACACATTACAGCTACCATGGGGGAAGCTGCCTGCAATATACTGGGTTCAGACGCGTTCAAGTGATCAACTCATAGTTTATTAGTGATTCAGCAATTGAAAGAAGACTGAAATCCCTGGCCCTGAAGCCTGGTATTTATGCCTGGAAAAGGTTACACCCAAAACACACCCCACTCCCAACGATAGGCTATTTATACTCCATTGTCTCCTGATTGGTTTTCTCTAGGATCCCTGTCTCCCTACTGGTCCATTCTAGGATCCTAGCAAGCCATTGTTATGCATCCTAAGCCAAGCCCTTTTGCAAGAACAGTTCAGGCTCAATACATAACACAGCCATTTTGGTGGCTGGTTCAGGAAGCTTTCAAATGGTATGTAGAATCCCTTCCTAAAGTAAGTGATATACCTCCATATCTGAAACTGATTAGGTCTGTCTGTGCCTGCCTACACTTGTGTGAGAAAGCAACTAGAATCCCAAGCCTGTTGCTTTTAGCTGTGTGGATGAAGTTGGGATCTCATTAGAAGAATTTGTAAAGTACTGGGTTTCGGGCCTCATGACTCGGACGACGACATAAGAGAAGACGCGTTTATTCGTACTTCACATAAGACAAGAACACACAGCAACGGCCGGAGGTCAACTATATACAGTTAGGGGGACGGCCCTATATTCCTATTGGCGGGTTTGAATCGCCCGCCAATGCTGCCATTGGTTCACTACTGGCGAGCTCAGGAACCTAGTCCCTATTGTTCTCAGAGAGCGAAGCTTGGCTGTATTTCACCTAGCTCTGCCTTCTGATCCCAGGACACAACACCCCTCCCCCATAGTTCGTCTCCTATCAGGTGACGTAGTCTTTCAGTATGTTGGTGCCCTCCGTTCTCTTAGCGAACGTCGGGGGGCCGGTACCGGACTGGCGGGGCCCCTATCGGGTGGTCCGCCAGCACAAGGTGCCTGGATCTCTGGTAGTAGTCGAGGCGGTGACGGTGGCGGCTGTAACGGCGGCGGCAGCGGCGGCGGCGGTTCAACTGTAACCGGGGCCCCCTCCGGATTCCGTGGACTTTCCGGCGCTGGCTCCGCTGTCGGTGCTTGTGGTCGATCGGGTGCTGGGGCGGCCGCGGCATTTCCTGGTAACTGGATCTCTGTGTCGGGGTCTTGCCGCTTCCGGAGCTGGTCGACGTGTTTTCGGAGGACCCGGTCCCCATCTGTTAGGACTTCGTATGACACTGGCCCGGTGGGTTTTAGGATGCGCCCGGCCACCCACTGAGGCCCCGCCCCGTAGTTCCGGAAGTAGACAGGTTCCCCCGGGAGGAAGCTTCGGGCGCCTCCCGGGTCTCGACCAGCTTTCTCTCTGGGGCTCGGTCCGGGTGGAGTCTGTCTAATAATGTGGTAGGGCGGCGACCCATTAATAGTTCTACGGGGCAATGCCCGGAGATGGGGTTTGGGGTGGTGCGGTATGTAAGAAGAAAGCGGGCCAGCCGGAACTCCCAGTCCCCCTCCGTTATGCGGCTCAGGGCTTCTTTAGCGGTGCGTACCGTTCTCTCCGCCTGTCCATTGGTTGCCGGGTGGAAGGGCGCTGATCGAATGTGCCGGATTAGGTTCTTTTCGAGGAACGCTTGGAACTCCGCAGATGTGAACGCTGCCCCGTTGTCCGACACGATGGTGTCTGGCAGCCCGTGCGTCGCAAATATTTTCCGCAGGGCCCTTATTGCCGCTTTGGCAGAGGTGGTAGACACTGGGCTTATTTCCACCCATTTCGAGTAAGAGTCTACCGTTACCATGAACTGGAGCCCCTGGAATGGCCCAGCAAAATCTATGTGCAGGCGTGACCACGGCTTGTGGGTAGACTCCCAGCTTTGGGTTGGCGCTCTCGGTGGATTGGGGCGGACTTCCTGACACCGTGTGCACCCTCGGACCCAGGATTCAATTTCTGCGTCCATCCCGGGCCACCACACGTAGCTCCTTGCCAGAGCTTTCATTCGTACAATGCCAGGGTGAGCCTCGTGCAGCGTTTCTAGCACCCCTTTTCTCATGGGCCCCGGAATGATCACCCTGTCACCCCATAGTA
The DNA here is from genome assembly GCA_029375565.1 of Gekko gecko. Taxonomy (NCBI): domain Eukaryota; kingdom Metazoa; phylum Chordata; class Lepidosauria; order Squamata; family Gekkonidae; genus Gekko; species Gekko gecko. Next base: position 54,244,414 of record JAPDNY010000003.1, on the reverse strand, counting down.
AACACCCTTTCAATGCGGACAACTCTTCCCGCCGGGCTTTGTATGCTGTGAACTCTGGCCCTGTCTGTTCCGCTGGCCATCCCCTCACCACCCAGTTTAGGACCCGGGAGAGCATGGGATCACGGGACGTGCGAGCGGCCACATCAGCAGCCTGAAGGGGGGGTTTGGCAGTTCCTCCATTAGCAAGACAGCGGGGGCTGGGGCCGGATCCTCCCCCGTCTGCGGCAGCGGCAGATGGCTCAAGGCGTCTGCATGACCCAGCGCCTTGCCCGGCCGATGTTCCAGTCGGTACTGGTAACCCGCTAAAAACAAGGACCAGCGCAACACCCGGGGCGACAAGACCTGCGGCGTTTGTTTGTCCGCCGCGAACAGTCCCAGGAGCGGCTTATGATCTGTAACGAGCGTGAAGGGCCGCCCGTACACAAAATTGTGGAACTTTTTTACCCCCGCCACCAGTGCCAAGCCCTCCCGGTCGATTTGGGCATAGTTCCGCTCCGCGGGGGACAGCGTGCGGGAGTAGTAAGCCACCGGGACCTCCCTCCCATCCGGTAGCTTGTGTGCCAAGACTGCCCCGACCCCATACGGTGATGCGTCGCACGCAAGGATGACCGGGAGCTTTTCATCAAAGTGGGCGAGTACCGCGTTCGAAATCAAGAGTACTTTAACCCCCCGAAACGCCGCCTCCTCCCTCGCTCCCCATGCCCAAGGTGTCGCCTTATCCAGCAGCCTGTGTAGGGGTTCGGCCACGGCGGCTTTATGGGGGAGAAAGGCGTGGTAAAAGTTCAGGAGGCCTAAGAACGCCTGGAGCTCCGCCTTGGACTTCGGGGCAGGGGCCTCCACGATGGCCTTCACCTTGTCCCTCGCCGGATGCAGGCCTGTAGCATCTACCCGGTACCCCAAGAACTCCACCTCCGGCACCCCAAGGAGGCACTTTTCCCGCTTCACTTTCAGCCCCGCGGCTTGGAAGCGTCCCAGTACCGTTCGGAGGCGGGCGGCGAAGCTTTCAGGGGTGGTCGCGGCGATGAGGACGTCGTCGAAGAACGGCGTCACTCCAGGGATCCCTTTTAACAAATCGTCCATTAGATTTTGGAAGATCCCTGGGGCCACACTGACCCCGAACTGCAGCCGCTTCACCCGGAAGGCCCCCGGTGGGTCACTATTGTCTGTGCCTCGGCAGTGGCCTCATCTACCGGGAGTTGCTGGTATGCCTGCGCGAGATCCAGCTTTCCAAATATGCGCGCCCCCGCCAGTGTTGCTAAGACATGGCTGACCACGGGTACGGGGTATGCGTGCGCCTGAAGTGCCTGATTAATAGTGCACTTATAATCCGCGCAGATGCGGATCTCCCCATTTGGCTTGACGGGTGTTACGATCGGGGTCTCCCATCGAGCGTTCGGGACGGGCTCTAAGACTCCCTGGGCCACTAACCGGTCCAGTTCGGTCTCTATTTTAGGGCGGAGGGCCAGGGGCACGGTGCGGAAGCGCCGACGGATGGGCGTCACGGTGGGGTCTAAGTGGAGCGACACCGGGGGCCCTTTGTAACACCCCAGTTTCCCGTCAAAGACCTCCGGGAATTCCTTGCACACCGCCCCCCAGTCCCGCACCCCGCACTTATTCACTCCCCCAATCGATATGCCTAGGGCCTCGAACCACGCCCGCCCCAGGAGACTCGCAAGATTTCCCTCAACCACCACCAAGTCCAAGTTCCCCTCAAAGTCTCGGTACTGCACTCGGAAAGTGCCGACTCCCCGGATGGGGACAGGGTTCTTTTGAAAGTCCACCAAGCTTAGTGGCGATGGACGTAGAGGGGTCCCCCTAGTGGGCAAAGTCTTTTTAAAGTGTCCAGGGAAATGATGGACGCCGCCGATCCCGAGTCCACTTCCATGCAACAGGGGGACCCCTCGATCCGCACGGTTACTTGGATCTTCGGGGCAGAGGAGAGGTTGGGGTTGGGGAGGCGAAGTACCTGCAGCGGTTGGTCGGTGAGGTGGTACAACTCGGCGACCTCTTCGGTTGTCTCGTATGCGGTGGACGATGCGCGGTGCTGGGGGACCGACGATCTCGAATTCCGGGGCCCTTGGACCGGCAGACCCGTGCGAGGTGTCCCTGCTTTCCGCACCCGTGACAGACAGCATCCCGGAACTTGCAGGATTTCCGTCCGTGGCCCTCCCCGCAGCTGGCACAGACGGATCGGTTGCCGGAATACTTGGCTGGCTCTCTGTTGGCCTGCTGGAACGGCGCCGGCCGGCGTTGTTGGGGTTTGAGGGCGAAGACCTCGTCCGACTCTTCATTCCCGGGGCTTGGGCTCCTTCCGACCACCTGCGCGGCCGCGACCGGGCGATCCCCTTCTGCGGCCTCGTGGGCAGTGGCGGCGTCGAGGGCCTCGTCCAAGGAGAGCTTCCGGTGTCCCACCAACTTGCGCCGCAGCTTGGAGTCCGCCAGGCCCCACACGAACTGTGTCAGCAGGTTGTCCTCCACCTTCGGGAACCCGCAGTCCACGGCGAGCGCCCTTAGCGCGGCCAGGAAGTTGGCGATGGATTCCCCTTGGGCCTGGACTCGCCTCTGGAAATCCATCCTCTTGGCCAGGAAGGTCGGCCGGGGGCTGAAATAAGCGTTGAGGACATCTAGGATCTCCCCAAACGAGCTCTCCAGGGCCGTGCGGGGCACCAAGAGGCTCTTGGCGAGGCGGACGGTTTGGGTGCCGCACGCGTTCAACAGGATCGATCGTTTCTGGTCTGGGTGGCGGATTTCGTTGAGCTCCAGATAGCTGATGAGCTGGTCGACCCATGCGTCCCAGGTTTCTGGCTGCGACGGATCGAAGCGCTCGAGAGTCACATGAGAGGCTGCCATGGTTCTGTCGGGAACGGCGTGTGCCGGGCGAGCGGTGCGGCTGCTCGGGGTCAGCGATGCGATGCTCGGCGAGCGGTGCGGTGCTGCTCTCGGGGTCAGCGATGCGTTGCTCGGCGGTGTCCTTTTCGTCACTCATGGAGTCATAGAAGGCGTTGAAATCCCATCCTCGTCGCCACTGTAAAGTACTGGGTTTCGGGCCTCATGACTCGGACGACGACATAAGAGAAGACGCGTTTATTCGTACTTCACATAAGACAAGAACACACAGCAACGGCCGGAGGTCAACTATATACAGTTAGGGGGACGGCCCTATATTCCTATTGGCGGGTTTGAATCGCCCGCCAATGCTGCCATTGGTTCACTACTGGCGAGCTCAGGAACCTAGTCCCTATTGTTCTCAGAGAGCGAAGCTTGGCTGTATTTCACCTAGCTCTGCCTTCTGATCCCAGGACACAACAGAATTCATATAGCTAGGCCACCAGGCTTAGGAAAATGTAATTCTTTCAGTCATCCCTTGCCTTCGAATTGCAAGTGAGATCTCACTTCTAATTCATTTAACGTAGTTGCAGTCTGCTCAAAGCAGTTTGGATCAGGCTTTTAGGGACTCCAACCTAGGCCAGATCAGGTACACACTACTGGGTTATTTGGTTAATATTGTAGAGTTTTGCCCAGTTATAGAAATGTGACGCTGAATGCAGTAAATAAATCTCCCAAGAAGTATATTGCAAAAACAAACAAAAACTTACATTTATTCACATAGATCCATTTCACATTCAGGTTGCAAGAAAGAATTCAGCTTGTCTGGCATCATGTGTGTGGGAATAGGAGGGCATCATATCTACAGGAGAGACCTGTAGAGACATGTGTCTCCATGGAAGGCCATGTGAAGTGAGAGGAAAAAGTGAGACAAGAGGAGTCAGAGGGCAGCTCCCAGGTTAAGACAAAGACAGGCATTCCATTCAAGCAGATAAAATTAGAGTGATGTAAAGGCCTCCAGTGTCCAGGCACGCTGAGTTGCTCACTTCAACACACACCTAGTTAGCTTTTGCTGTGCTATGGTGCTATGTGTCCTGGACTACTCACTGTGCCCAGCATCTCTTTATCCTCTTTACAAGTCAACTCAGTCTCAAAATACAACTGAATCCTAATATTTATGAAATAAGATTCTATTTTATGACCCTGTTTATAGCAGTAGAAGGAATATATCGTGAGCTGTTGTCCTTATCCAGCAATTGTGTCAATGAGTACAAGGAACAACTCTTTTCTCATGCAAACATCCTAAAGATCCAATTGTAGTCAAGGGTGAAAAATAAGGATCCTGACTTCTAGGCACAGAGGCTGTCATTGCTGCTGCCTTTTAGAGTGGCAACGAACAATCATAGCAGTGACTGCCATACAGTTACCACAGTGACTACCCTACAGTTGTGCATCAAATAATTAATCCAGGTGGATGCAATATAGTCTGAATACATGAGTATACAGAAGATGCAAAATATCTTGGTGTGGCATGGGCCACTGTACAAAGTTTTTTCAACCACACATGTGCTAGTTAAATGCACAGCTTGGTTGGGCAGACCTCTCTCTAGATCAGGCACCTGGAGAAATGAGTTATGCAATATCAGGTATTGATTCTGCTTAAGACAGGGCATTATCTTGCTCATTATCCTGACGAAACTGTGAATTGATTGGGTTCCTCCCGTTATAATAAATTGCCTTGATATTTCAAAAAAAACCAACAACCTTCTTAGGCTTGAGGATGAAGGAGGACTTTCTTACTGTGCTAAAAGGTCTATAAGATTTTGATTTATAACTGAACAAAGGGTCAAGGCAAGCAAAGCTATTATCATTATTCTTGCAAACTCTGGGGAACTGAACTGTGTATAGAGGGCAGTGTACTTAAAAGGAGACATAAAGAGAAGAATGGAACACAGATCTGTTTTTATCCTCTGACATTTGGCTGTAGATTCTAACAAAAGGGTATGATATATGCTGCTCTGACAAGTAAGAGCAGAGTATTCTTTGTTAAGTGATCAGTGGTTAGAGCAACTGGTTAGAGGCAGAAGTACAGTAAATCTTCTTGTTCTAGTAGATAGACTCAGGACCTTCCATTGTTAACAATAGGTACCAGTTCATTTCAGGGCACTATTCAAAGTGCTTGTTCTGATATTTGAAGCCTTAAATGTTGTGGGATCAGGGTATCTTTTAAATATCCTGCCGCCATATGACCTTGCTCAACTGCCTTTCACAGGCATTCCTCTGCATGCTCCTACATTTTGAAGTAAAATATCAAAAACTGGGCCTTTTCCAGTCTTTGATAGTCTTTGAAATGCCCTCTCATGGCAAAAACACTTCTATTTCCCATAGTAGGTTCTTGAAGAATAATTTTATTATTGACTTGATTTTTATTGTTCTTCTGCCTTGTAGTTTTACTGCACTGATTTTTAATGATGTGGATTGAAAAATGTTGTTTAGATCAATTTTATGCTATTGTTTCTGTGGTTAGCCTTATACCAAACTTTTGATCTTGTTAGGTTATTAACAGGCTGGTTGCATTGTCACAAGCCAGTTCATGAGTCTTTAAGCTAAGATCATGAAATAAAAATATTGCAATCAAATCAAAATGTACCCATTTTTCAATTGCAGCTGAAACCTCATGTGTTATGAAATTGCAGTTTCCCCTTTTATAGGATCCCTCATGCTTGCCCTTTGGATACTTTATATTTTGGTGTTCTGAATTTTGCCGATCCCATGTCCTAGTTTTTATTTTGCTTATCACAAATCTGTTTCACATAAAGTGACACTGACAATCCTTCCTTTACTGTAGGATATTTTTGCAGAGCTTCTGTCTTTGCAGAAACTGACAATGGCTTCATTCCTGGATGCTAGAAGAGCTCTAACAGTATTGAGATACCCTTTAGATAACTTCAGGGAGGGAAGAGGAAAAAGTTGCTGAGGCTGAATTTAACAAAACTGGATTTGCCACAGACTTACAAGTGCTTAGTGAGTGGACTTTTCAATGCTCCAGGTGACATTGCTGCTGACTGAAGAATGTTCATGAAATCAGAAAAGTGCTGATGAGCTAGCTTTCCTGAAAAGAAATTTGTCCCATAGTTTCTTACGATTTCTCTACCAGTCTTAATATTTGAAGGAGATAAAATAGAAAGGTTTATTGGAGGTTGTGGGAGAAACCCCAACTGAAGGAGAGGTTTGTGCATGTAGTATATAGCCTTATGTTCTAATCATTAATCATTTTTGCTGATGTTTTTGTCTGTAATACACAGCATACATATGATATCATTTTGCTGGCCCTGGACATAGCTGTCGGTAGGCCACACCCTAAGCACTTACCTGCTACAGCCACGTCTTCAGATCAGTTTGGAAGGCAGCAGCTTCATTAGCCATAAGAAATGGCTTCTTGTTTCTGTCCAGCTGGCCTGGATAAAAAAAGAATCTTGTCTCCTTTTAATATAGGCTTAATGTGTGGAAATGAGCACCTAACCTAAATCTTTTCATAGAATGGAGGTAAATAATATCACTTAATAAATAACATACCATTAAGCCTCTGTTAAAGGGACATTTATACATAAAATGTAAAAAGGGAATATGTAACTGTATGCGATTTTCATTGTCACATATTTCAAGAAGGAACTGACAGCAGGTGTATTATAGTGCAATCCTAAACAGAGTTACATCCTTCTAAGTCCATTGTAACTTTATTTAGGATTGCATTGTTACAGGATTTACACCAATGTCCATAGGTGTAGTGCCCATAGGAGAAGTTGGAATGCCTTCCCAAGTGCTATCCACTGCTACTGGTTTCTGTTTATTCACTGACTGGAGCAGAAGACTGGTAATATGCCTGCATACCTGCCTTGCCAGTGGCTCATGCTTATCATAGAAGGTACTATGGGTTCACTTTTGATTGCCAGTTTGGTGTAGTGGTTAAAAGTGTGGACTGTAATCTGGGAGAACCAGGTTTGATTCCCAACTTCTCCACTTGCAGCTGCTGGATGACCTTGGACAAGCCGTAGTTCTGTCAGAGCTGTCCTTGAAAGAGCAGTTCTCAAAGAGCTCTCTCAGCCCCACCTACCTCATGGGGTGTCTGTTGTGGGAAGGGAAAGGAGTTTGTAAGCCGCTCTGAGACTCTAAGTGAAGGGTGGGGTATAAATCCAATCTCTTCATCTTCTTCTAAAAGGAGACTCAAAAATTAGACTTAAAGAAGAAGCAGCAGCAGCTAGGCCTGATGGACTTGTTTAGGCAACAAAGTCATACAGTCCACTGAGGACCCTCATTCCCACATGATGCTACCAAGAACTAGGTTGATCTCTACAAGGGACATATCTGCCAAGGGACCTATCTCATATATATGAGCCCTGTACACATGATCAACATGTTGACTCAATGCACCAGGAGGGAGCAGGCACCACAGTTACATACTCAACATGTCCAAGAACTCCAGGAAATCCAATGAAGCTGATGGACAGTAGATTCAGGATGGACAAAACACAGTGAGTGATTAAAATGTGGTATTCGCTACCAAAGTATTTGGCGATGGCCACAGGCATTTACAGCTTTAAAAGGTAATTGGGTAGAATCATTGAGGATAGGTCTATCAGGGGCTAGTAACCATGGTGACAAAATAGAAAATCCACACTCAGAGCCAGTCAACCTCTGAAATACCAGTGCCAGGAGGCAACATCAGGGGGAGGCCTCTATGCCCTGCTGTTGGCCTTCCAAAGGAACTGGTTGGTGACTGCATGATACAAAATGCTGGACTCAATGGACCACTGGTCTGATCTGACAGGGTTTTTCTTCTGTTCTTCTGTTGCAAAGATATGCCTTTTCCTCTATATTTTAACTATGAAAGGGGCTAGATATGTACTTAGCCTTGATCTGAATGATCCAGGCTAGCTTGATCTTGTCGTATCTCAGAAACTATGCAGGGTCAGCTGGTTACTACTTGGATGGGAGAACACCAAGGAAGTCCAGAGTTGCTAAGCAAAGTCAGGCAATGGCAAATTACCTGTTAGTCTCTTGCCTTGAAACCCCCATGGGATCATCATAAGTCAGCTGTGACCTGACAGCACTACACCCCACCATACTTACTTTTAAAGAAATGAAAGCTAGGAATTCAGAGAACCTGATACACGTATTGTTATAACATTATAATGATGTCGCATTATTCAAATGTCAATTAAAATATAAACAAAGTGCTCCCTTCTGATGGCAGGGGGAGGAAATGACTGCTGCAAGGACAGGAGCAGGGGAAAATGGCTATCATGTGAGCAGAAAGGGGAAAATCTGAACTTTCCCATCAACACGGCAGCCATCCAGGCTTTGCTGCAATCTTTTCCAAAACTTTCCAACAAAGGAAGTTGGAGAAATAAAAAAAATAAAAATAAACAAACAAAAAACAAAACCCTGAGCAAACCCCAGGAGGTGCAGGAATACACTGCAAAACTATGGGAGAGTGAAGGGGACACATTTCCAACCGCATCAAAGCCAGGGCAAATAACCCATGTGGAAAGAACCATAGAGGTGAATCCAAGGGAGTGACAGTACTGAAAACTGCAGTGGCTAGGAAAGCTATATTTTAACAGTTTTAGGACAGCTTGCCCCTGCAGCCTGAAGGAGGCAGCCTCTAGCCTCTTTTCCTCAGACGTCTGTAATGTGCCAAGAGTGATTAAGCTGTACTGCAGTCCTTTCAGTAAAGTTGTGTCCTTGTTAAACCTAAGCTCATGTGTCATGGGATCCTTCTGAGGTCCAGGAACAATGGTGTAAGATTTAAGTCAATTGTATGCTTTAGTGGGGAATAACCCACTGAGATCAATAGGACTTTACTCCCTAGTAACTGCACTTTGAATTGCTTCACTTTGGCTTTCTCATTCCCTTTAACCATTGGATGAATTATCATTTATCTATGGCAGAGAAGAACTGGAGGTCATTTCCTTTAATTCTGCAGAGAGCAAAGAATATCTTATACCATTGCTTGCTATATGTAAAAGTATAATTAAGAGTGTGGATCTTTAAGTGAGAATATAAATGATGTAGACCTGAACGGTTTCAACGTAGATGTTGCATGTGTATGAATTCTAGATCTGTTGAACATTAAAAGAGAGGCAAAAAAGATAAATGGAACTAATTTATTTTGAATTTACACACATGCCTCTGCTTGCATTAATATTCAATTTCTATCCAAAATCTAAACAGAAAGTCTGAAATCTTAAAAGTTCTCTCCGTAACATCAGCAGATCTTTCTTGTTTACCCAGCATGCTAATAAAATAGGAGCATGACACTCCTGAAAACAAGATTGCAAAATACAGAAAATGTGGTCTGACATTTTTTTTCTCCCCAAAGGAGGGACTGCCGCTAACGAAAGCATTTCTTATGAAGGCTCGATTGCTTAAGATGCAGAATATTAAGAGAGAAAAACACTTTAGGACACAGCCATGTCACCAGCTGTTACTCATTCCTAATGAAATTGTTAAGTGATATTCCTCATAAATAGGTCAGTGAAACTTTTGAATTTCATAGAGCGTTTTATCTGTTTTCTCTGTGAAACATCAGTATTAAATTTAGAACGCGTAATTCATTAAGCTCATTAGTTATCACTAGGAGAGTAGAGCACTTTCTAAGATGTAGATTTCAGGGTTTAAATGTTAGTGCTTACAAATAAACATGAAAGCAGTGTGTACCGTAAAATATGGGATCATAATATTTTAAAGTATATTTTGAGGGGGGCCCTCTGGATTAATTAGGAACATTTTGTAGAGTTTGACATTTACATATAAACAGCATATAGCAGCTTCTTGTTAGCTCTGCTTTACTAGGGAAGAAGATGGGGAGTGCTGTTAAAATCAGTAAAAATTTACTGATTGTTTCTTGTAGGGATTAAGATAAGCAATGTTTTAATTTTGTTTCAGTCCCAGATAGCAAAGTGTGGTCCACTTTAAAAATAAAATACAATTAAAACATATAAACATAACTATTTTTGTAGCCCACGTTGAATTTTAAGCAATAGCATCACCCTCCTCACATCCAAAATCCAAACAGCTTCCTCTTTGTCACATTTAGTCATATTTTAGCAGCTAAAGTAATTTTCCTGTACTTCTCTTTCAGTGGAGAGGGATCTAGTCAGGCCCGTAGCTACAGTGGGGCATCTCGGGGCTAGCCCCCCCCGACTTTCTAGCAAGGCCCCCCAACTTCCCATCCAGCCCAGGGCCCCTGAGCAGCGGCAGGTGCAGAGAAGGAGCCGGATATTCCTGCACAGCTGCCTGGCACAAAGGGTCAGCTACAGTGGCTGCACAGAGCCAGACAGCACCTATTTCCCCCAGAAACTTAATTAAATTACCTTTTATTCAATTAGCCGGTGACCCCTAAGAAATTTAAATGCCCCCTGACTTAAAAAACCCTGGCTATGGGCCTGGATCTAGTCCATCTGTCAACATATTAGGGGCTCTTGAATGGAATTAACTTCTAAGCACTAACATTAAAAAAGCCCTACACCTATTAAGATACAACACCTATTAGTCCCCATAGGTTAGATTCGAATAAGTTGTTTTACCAGTTGCATTTATGTTTGTGAAATAGCATTCTTTGAAAGGGGGGCAATTTTCACCAATCCCCACCCCCAACACAGATCCCCACTTTGCCTCCATGGTATGTGATTCCCCTGACTCAAGAGCACTCAGTGGGCTGCAGTGAGTGCGAAGAGGTGGCAAGCTTCCATTCCTTGAGTTCTGCTGTGTTCATGGTCCTTTAGATCTCACTGCCTGCCTTTAACTCATTGAAGATTGCTTAATACATTAGCTTTAAATGACATGTACATGTCTGGAATTTAGGACCAAATGATATGTTGAAATATATTACTGGATCTCCAGTTTCTTTAAATATCTATAAAAAGAAACGATAGGAGGAGAATTTATTTGAATCAGGACCACAGTGCTGGGTGAGGGGATGCTGGTTCATGTGAATTGGCCTTCTCATGGAGGCATTTGCTCTTGTAAATACATATTTAGAGAAACATTTCTGTATATTAATAGACCATCAATACACTATCAATGACTCAATCATTGCAAAGATATGCAACATACCTCCACAAAATATGAGATATACCAATAGGGGACCAAGACTTCTGCCTCCTGTCCCCTGCTTTTGATTCCCTACTGCTGCTCAATGTAGTAGTGGAGAAACTAGGTGGGGGAGTGAACCTGAGAGCTTTTGGGGGCAGAGATAGACATTGTGCAATGTCGCTTGTGGCCCCATAACTGGAGGTGGTGTCACACATCGGCATGATGTTCTATCAATACCCCAAAACTCTATGGTAAAACCACTGAGCGGGGGGCTTGGCATTTGAATTTGGACCAGATAGCTCAGTTTGTTTCCTGACCCTATTTCCCCAGCTGCTTGGCAAACCTCCATAGAGGAACAGATTTAAGGTTCAGTGACTTCTTTTTCCCCCTTGTCACTCCATTGGATAGTGGATTATGGGGAAATTTTCTCTGTCCCTGAGCGAAGGTCTCTGTTTTAGGTCCACAGTTAGGGGTGTGGTGCATAGATCCATTAAGGACTCTCTGGAGTTGAAGGAGCATGCAGTAAGAGTAGGAACTCCTTGGCCAGGAGCAAATTTTCTACCCCACCTAAAACCCTTTCAGGGAGAGCCATGACAATGTTCAAGCATACCCATAGCTTGGACGAATTAGAGAAATGGGTGGTCGAGAAAGGCCAAACCCATGAGAGTTGGGCTCCTTCAGATTCCCTAATCTCCTACAGCCACTACACGACACCTTCCAGGTACAGTGCAAAAGTAAAAAGTTGTGTGTGCTCAGCAAGGGGGCTTTGGATTGCCCTGAATGACAGTGTGAGCATTGCCAAGGAGGCCAATGGAAAACTTGAGTTACAGGCTCAGGAACTAGTCACGCTAGTGGACAAAGGTACTTTTGAGTCTGTTGCCCAGGACACCAGGCAGAAATTAGAGGAGGCCTTAGCCCATGCTCAGGCTTCCAAGCAAAGAGCTGCTGCGTTAGAACAACAGCTCACTGAAGTCAACATGCATCCCAGTATTTAGTTGCCCAACCAAAACTCAGTTAGCTATGAGGTATGCCATAAAGAGATGGAATCCCTTAAAAAGCAGTTAGGACTTCAGAGAGCCCTAATAGCCTCAGTACATCCAGAGAATCTTCCTGACCTCCCAGGTCCAGCTCCCCATGAGCCTCTGACAAAAGATGCAGTCTCCAAAATCCCTTACAACCCAGACTGGGGAAACTCAGTCCCCCTTCACCCCATTAAAACTACAACTGTAGAGAAGCAATCCGCTAATGGATGCATAGAGTGCCAAGAAATCCACAAAAAGATCCCCTGGACCTCCACTGAACTAAAGGCCATAGCCAACCAGTTGGGTCCCTTTCAGAAGGGCACTGGGATAGCATTGCTCACAGCTGTCTCTCGCTCGCATCCAACCACAAAAGGAGCAGACTTATTGCAGTTTTGTGGCTCTGGCATGAATGCCCCAGCCATTGAGTCAGGAACAACAACTAGGGATCTCACCTCCCTTCACATGTCACAGTGGATGAGGGAAATTGGGCAGCTCATTTGGCCTGGTCAAACTAAAGAGACATGCTATATGTCAGAGCGCTAGGCTCCAGGTGAAAATCTGACAGCATATGCAGCTCGTAAAAAGCTCCTTGCCACCATTGCTGGGAAAGTCACTTGCAGTCAGGGCACCTATGATTATGGCAAGGACAACTTTAAGCAAATATTTTATGCTGGCCTCAATTTGCAGACCAAAGTCATGTTAGGACCATTAGATCCAACAAATCTTTCATGGTGAGACCTTTCAGATAGGGTGAGGAAAGTTGCAGACCTTTCTGGAAATTCAGAGCCCTTAAGGTGCCAGTAAGGATCTCCCACAGAATATTACAATCTACGAACCCTGAGCCCACCCAGACAGTTACTTATGCCAATAATGGGCCCCATTCGGAGTATAGGAATGATGGAGGTAACCAGTCTGCTCAGCCTTGTGCGGGCTGGGGACGGGGGAGAGAATCAAGACCAGAATGACAATGGCAGGGGTAGCCAAAATTGGAAGGACCTGTTCACCATCACCATGACAATCAAGTGCCTGCCCTGAAATACAACCCTGGGAATGTCAACCAGAATCACCCCATAGCTCACAGGTGGGCGCAAAACGCCCTGGAACAACCCTGTCCTCACTTGACCCAGCTACCCATGTGGGAAGAGTACCACTCATTGATCTGGGCCCAGCTTAGAGATAGTGGGGCAGACACAACCCAGTATAATAAGCAGGTTATATCCATGCTTGCTACAGCCCTCTTTGAGTCTATGAGGTAGAAACAGAGTAGGAACCCCCAGCCTTTAGCTGACCTAACATAGATGCTGGCACTTCCCTGCCAGTCTCCAGATGCAGGAGATTTGCACTAGGGACACCCAAGGTCTATACCCCTTCCCCAAGGACTTCAGGCCAAGCTAGTGCCAGACAATTGGGAAGGCTGACAGTAAAGGCAGGCATCAGGACCTCCAGGAGTTAATCTCCTGTCACCCTTCTCATAGATACTGGAGCTTCTTTAAATATGTTGCACCCTGATTTAGCTACATGCGGGAACCCAGCTGTGAAAACGACAACCTTTGTTGGGTTTGGAGGTGGGACACACTGAGCTCGAGTCTGGGAAGACGTTCCCTTCTCTGTAGGAACCCTTAAAACAGTATGAGAACTGGAGGCCCCTTGGCTGTTTTCAGCTCCAGTGATGGACCACTTCAGCTGACTCTTCCTAAGAGGAGTTTGATAGGATCCTGAGGGCTGTGTAGCCCACCACATGTCTCTTGGACCCATGCCCATCATGCCTTGTGAAAGTTGGCAGTGATGAGATATGGGCCCCCCAGCGGCTATTATCAACTTGTCCTTGAGTTCAGGGACTTTTTCAGGGGCTTTAAAGGAGACTCTGATGAGACCACTCTTAAAAAAAAATCTTTGGAACACACCAATCCAGTCAGCTACCACCCAGTTTCAAACTTGTCATTTCTGGGTAAGGTAGGTGAAAGTGCAGTAGCTGAACAGCTCCTGGTTTTCCTGGATGACTCCTCAGTCCTGGAACCATTCCAGTCCAGCTTCCATCCTGGCTATGGGATGGAGAAGGCACTTGGTTGCCCTTACAGATGACCTCTGGAGGCACCTGGATCGAGGTGGATTCATGCTGCTCTTACTACTTGATATGACAGCAGCATTCAATATGATTATGATCTTATGACCCACCATCTCACCAAAGTGGGGATATGTGTGACAGCCTTACAGTGGCTTGTCTGTTTTCTCAGGGACAGTGTCAGGGACAAAGGGTGGTGCTCAGGGAAAGAATCTTATCACATTACCCTTTGGTATGCAGCATCCCACAAGGGGTGATTCTTTCCCCTATGTTATTTAACATCTATATGCACCCCCTCGCCAAGTTGACCTGGAGCTTTGGGCTGGGTTGCCATCAGTACACAGATGACACCCAATTATATCTGTTAATGGACAGCTGACTGGACTCTGCCCTAGATATTTTGGTGAGAGCTTTAGAGGCTATGGCTGGATGGTTAAAACAGAGTTGGCAGAAATTAAATCCACTGAAAATGGAGGTCCTATGCCTGGGCCATGGGAGTGTGTGAGTGGGAATACAAATCCCAGCTCTTGATGAGGCACTGTTGATACCAGTGCCAACAGTGAAGAGTCTGGGTGTGACGTTGGTTGCCTCATTACCTATGTAGTCCAGATTAGCATTATTCCATATTTGCCTGATCAGGTAACTGGCTCTCTATCTCTCTCCCTCTGACCTAGCCACTATGACCCATGCAATAGTCCCCTCCAGGCTGGACTACTGCAACTTGCTTTACACAGGGCTCCCCTTGATTCTTAGCTGGAAACTTCAGTTGGTCCAGAAAGTGGTATGCGTTCTGACAGGAGCATCATTAAGAGCACACATACATACTGGGTGAAGTTCAATGTTTTGGTTTTGACCTTTAAAGCCCTAAGCAGTCTGGGACCAACGTACCTTCAGGACCGTCTCTCTCGGTATGTCCCCAGAAGAGCATTGCACTCAGTGGATCAAGATCTGATGGTAGTCCATGGCCCCGAGGATGTCCATTTAGCCTCAACCAGAGTCAGAGCCTTCTCAGCTCTGGCACCAACCTGATGGAACACTCTCCCTGCTGAGAGCCAGGCCCTGCAGGGCTTAATGGAGTTCTGCAGGGCCTGCAAAATGGAGGTGTTCTGCCAGGACTATGGGTGAGGTGGTGGAGATCTATTTGTTCTGGCCTCTCCCTCCCTGCATTGCCTGCTTTGCTGGCTATGTGCAACCTATTTTGTTCTTTATCTGCCCCATCAAGATTAATCTGTCATCCACCTGTACACTTGAGGGGAATTTATATGGGAGTAGCAATAATTGTTGACATCATCAATTGTTATAATTGTTATTCACTGATGTTTTTATTGCTGTTCAATGCTTGTTTTGAAGTTTTAGAAGTTGGATTATGTATTCATTAATTGTTGTAACCCACCCTGAGCCTGCTTGCAGGGAGGGGCAGGCTAGAAGTCCAAATAAATAAATACCCTATCAGTGCCTGTGAAAACAAAGGAGGAGATCGGGGAATTTTAGGAATGCCTTCTTATGTGAGCACTGGCTCACAATAGACCTTGTAAATGGTCTCCTCTGGAGTACTGACAGTGGCCCTGAATCCATATCCACCATCCACCAGTGTGCAGCTCTTAAAGCTTCCATGCCCTTGGCCCCACGTGCTAACAATGCATGGATCAAAGAATTTCCTGAGGTTTGGGTGAAAGACAAGGCAGAATGTGGTATAGTGAAAGATGCCTTGCATCCTCATTGAGGGAAAATATCCCCCTTTCCAGAAACAGTACAAATACCCTGCAGAAACAGAAATAGAAAAAGGAAAAACCATAAAATGTCTTTTACAATGGAATATTATTACTCCCAAGCAGTGCATTTGGAATATGCCCCTATGGCCAGTTCTTAAAGCAATTCACATGGAGCATGACTGTCGTGGCTAAATACAATGAAATCCTGTCAGACATTGCTGCAGGAGCCAAATACTTCAGTGTCATAGACTTTGCTAATGCATTCCATTCCATCTGCTTGCATGAGTCTCACTGGTATAAATTTGCCTTTACTTTCTGTGACCAGCAATATGCCTTTAAAAGAATCCCACAAGGCTTCCACTCAAGCCCTAGCATTTGTCACGCTCATGTAATTCAGATGTGGAATCAACTGAAACCCAAGTCAGGAACCCATGTGTTTTCATATGTAGATGATGTGCTAATTCATTCCAACATGGAAGAAAATACATATGACATAACTAGGGAAGTTCTCAGTCCCATTAGGACACAGGATTCAGAGCCAGTAGAGAGAAAGCACAGTTAGTCAGGACAGAAGTAAAATACCTTGGCCTAGCCTAAGGAACCCATAACAAAATTCCTGACTCCCAGAGAGTCAGAGCCATTTCCAAATTACCCACTCCCACAGATGTTCCTTTATTAAGAGCCTTGCTAGGAACCTTTAACTTTTCCCAGGACTTCATTGAGTCCTTCGTAGACAAAGCCCGTCCTCTCTACACCCTGTTAAGGAAAAATTCCCCTTGGCATTGGGGAACAGAACAGCAGGATGCCTTTGCTGAGCTAAAATGCAGCCTTACTCAAGCTCCAGCTTTAGCGCACCTCGATATGTCCAAACCATTTTTATATAAGCAAAGTATAGGCACTCTACTCACCCACTGGCAGTCTGGTTCCCAGAGAATCATAGCCTACACTTCCAGAAACTTAAGCCCTGTGGAAGCAAAAATTTAATCCCTGCAAGAAAGCCCTTGTATGGAATCATGGGAGGGCAACACGAATGCCCTCTCCCCGCAGTGCAGCATTTCCAGCAGCCTCCAGTGTGGGGAGCATCCTTAGCAGAAGCACAGCTACAGGACTTTGCTTGCTGATTCTGCAATGACTCATCCTTCCATGTTGCTAGCACTCCCAAAACAGGTTATGGAGCAATCCGTGTGATTGACTCCTACACCTTTAAAGGCACAACTTGCCCTCATCCCAGTCAGGCCAAAGACGTAGAAGCCCTCCCAGCCATCCTTGAGTTTGAGCCACTTGAGTTTACACAGATTCAGACTGGACTGCCAAAACAGCCACCATTTGACTTCTCATCTGACTAGCCACCAAATACAAAACCTCACTGTTGTGTATTGAAATGTGAATCACTGCTATACTTTCACATGTTCTTGCTTCTGAATGTGGCTCTTCAGCTGTCGCATTACTATTGACTGGTTTCTGAGAAACCTGTGTACAGAACCAATCATCTTGTAAATATGTATCAAAGCCGGAACAATTGTGATTGGACCTTATCTCTGTATTTTCATTGGTCCTTAACTTATTATGGGAGTGGCTTTGACAGCCCAGGAGAGTTTAAAAGAAGGAGCTGTGCTCCACTGTTTTGTGGTGTGTTTGTTATGCTGTTCTGAGTTGGAGCTGCTGTTACGAATAAACTGAAATCACTTGCTGAAATCATTTCGTTGTTGAGTTCCATATGTAACACTCACATGGCAAGCCAATATCCCACATGGATAAATGGCTTTGATAGCTGCCCTAATTCAGGACAGAACTACCCCTACCTGGGTTACCCATGTTAAAGGATACCAGAAAAACTCCACAGATGTTTGTATTTGGAACAATCAGGCAGACACCTTGCTAAATAAGCCAACCTAGAAGATAGTGGAATGGACTCAGCTCCATCCTTTTCCTAGCCAGTTAGCCCTATAATCACTAGACATCAGTGCCTCATCCTCACACCCTACCTAGAGTAGCCATTTTGCAAAAGAGAGACACCCAAATTCCCCAGTTAGTAGCAGCAGGCAGAGATCCAACAGGTCAATACAGGATAGAGAAAAAATGGCCCAGAAAATTGAAACACAGAACCTACATTGGATTGTGAAGGCTATTGATCATGGCCAAAACGCCCACTAGATTGTGCCCCTTAAGATTAGAGGAGACCTAATACAGTTTGTACTGGAGCAGTGTCACAGAGGAAAATAATTAACTTAATTAACTTTAGATGGAGTCAAGGACACAGGTTGGTGGCCAGGCATGTGTCAGTACATAGAACAGTGGGTAGACAACTGTCTCTCCTGTGCCATGATCAATGCCAACCAAAATGGTGCAAAAACACCCCTCCAGCACCAGAGAACAGAGAGTCCATAGTTCTGCATTCAAATAGACTTCATATTTCCTTTTCTGCCCACTGCTTGAGGCAACAAGTACTGCCTCACAGTCATTGATCCATTTAGTAAATGGGCTGAAGCTTTCCCCTTCTGGAATTATACAGCTGTCACAATGCCCTGCCTTCTCTTTAACAACATTTGGAGTAGGTGGGGCATCAGACATTACTTAGATTTAGAAATGGGACCCCACTGTATTGGCAAAGTCACTCAGGAACTTTGCAAAGCCCTTGGAGTCCAGCAATGCTTTCACATTGCAGGTCACCCTCAATCCTCAGGCCACATTGAGTGTATTGTCCTTCCTGGCAACTAACCCCTTCCCCACCCTCTCTCTTCCGATATGTAATGGTTGAGAAAATTCTGTTTCACTGTATCTGAAGAAGTGTGCTTGCACACAAAAGCTTATACCTTGAATAAAACTTTGTTGGTTTTAAAGGTGCCACTTCAGATGATGAAAGTACCATATAATAGCTGTAGAAATGGTAATCCATATCCATAGGACCTCAGAATATTGTTAAATTGTTGTAATAAATTCAATATTTTTTAAAAAAAAATAGTTCTCAGAGGGCCAGAAAAAAATAGCTTATCATTTAGAGCTAGATTGCCAAAATTAGGAAGGAATGAAGTATGTTTTGGAAAATGTTGCTAGTTTCAAAAAAGATTTCAAATTTCTAGGGTTGTCTGAAACATAAAACTTTTAACAGAAAGAATACAATTTTAACGCTACCGACCAGCCATACAGGGCTGTTGTAAGGACTGCAGATGAGCTAATACATGCAAATTACACTGAATGCTCTAAAATATTGTATAAATATTAAGAGCTAATTAATTACTGTTTCAATTTCATTAGCATGCACATTTTAGCACTTAATGCAGTACAAACTGTATGTGCTGCATAAAGTTATTTTCAAACTGTTCTTCCATGTTTGACATTATTTGATTTGAATACAAGCAGATTCTGATTTTGAAATGAATATATTTTCAGATATTCTGTCATAGAAGGAATCATTCCCAACATAATTTAACAGTCACTGAGATCGTTAGCCCACTGGAGCAAACGGTAAGCAATTGTATTACAGAATTTATGATTTATTGATTTAGTTCTTTATTTTAGATTTCATTAATCAAAATGTAATGCATGATTTTTGAAGGATAAGTACTTATGGCTGCAGATGCCTCAATATATTAATAGGGTAAAATAAAGAACTAAAGATTTGGGAGAAGGTTGGTTAAACAATGAAAATAATAATTGTGGAAGCTACAAGCCATTGTAGCGAATGATATACAATTTCAATTACCCATTAAGTCAAGAGAATTAAGGATGGCATTTCAGCCATACTAATAGATATTTATTATGAGATGACATTGCTTGGTCCAAAATGAGTAGCTGAAGTTAGCAAAATAAATACAGTTACGAAAAATGCCAGGTGTGAACCTGCTTTTTGAAGCATCTGCTACTCAACAAGGAGGGGAAACAATGATGGAGTTTGGAATAAAGAAAGAAATTGGATTTTGTGTTTCCTTTGTTGCTTGCATTATGGGAAACCTGCAGACTGAGATAAAAGGTACTGAATAGGTTTGCCCCCTCTGGCTTGGGAAGTTCCTGGAAATTTGGGGGAGAAATTTTGGGAAGGCCAGAGTTTGGGGAGGAAATTCAGTAGATATTTGATTGCACAGAGAGCCACCGTTTGCTCTTGGGGAACTGATCTTTGTAGTCTGCATATCAGTTGTAATTCTGTGAGTATTCTCATTTTGGGGAAATGTTGAATTCCACCTCTATCCCTAAGTGGCTATTGGCCCTGCTTAAGTATTTATATACTGGGAATGCTCTACAGTTAAAAACCTTCAATATGAATTCATTTCCAAGATCAACAAGAATCGAAAAAGGTGTACTACAAGGATGTTCCTCAGCTCCCCACTTGTTCAGTTTATACATCAAAAACTTCTTCCCAAATCTGCAAAATAATACCATATTTAGCAAATCAATCACTACCATTGCTTTTATATGCTAATAATTTTGTTCTCCTCAGCTGAACCTCAGATCGGCTTGAAGAAACTCATGAATGATTTCTGTGCCTTTTGCGCTTGGAAGTTAATTTTGCCAAAACAAAGATCTTGAGATTCTCTAAGTCAAGACACTTGAAGGAACATCCCTGGCAAATATATGGAGAAACTATAGAAGTTAGACAGTTTAAATAGCTCAGCCTTATGTTTAATTGTAACTTATAACTGAAACACCTATGTAGATTCTGTTATAAGAAAGATCCAAATTATGCTAACCATTCTCAAGAAATTCTTCTGTACCAAAGATGGCTAATTATTCCGCTTTTGTTAAAATTATACAAAGCCATCAATCTTCCCAAATTGCTCTATAATGCCCCAATTTATGTCAATGGACCACTGGATCCTCTTGAGAAGATCCAGCAAACTTTCTTTCATAAGATCATGTCTCTTCATCCCAGTGTATCCTCGGCCGTGGTGTGACTAGAACTCGGTCTCCTTCAAATATCAACAATATCACGGTACCAAGTTATCAAGTTCAGACTACCACTCTGTGAATACAATGCTTTATTATCTTTACTGCAACTACTAACAGCTGATTCCTGGCTGAGAACCTGGCTTAGCCTAATTGAGTCATAATACTAAACCTAAGCTTAAATCCTAGGGCTTCACTGAAAAAATCTCTGTTAACTGTATGAAAATGATTATTTAAAAAAGATTGGACTATACTGAAATTCCAAACTGATTGGAAGTGCTCCCCTATTTACTTTTTTTTGGGACAGCCAGTTTGGTGTAGTGGTTAAGAGTGCGGGCTGTAATCTGAGAGGACCAAGTTTGCTTCCCATTCCTCCACATGAAGCTGCTGGTGTGACCTTGGGTCAGTCACAAGTTCTCTCAGAGCTGTTCTCTCAAGAGCAGTCCTCAAAAGAGCTGTCTCAGGCCCACTTACCTCACATGGTGTCTGTTGTGGGGAGGGGAAGGGAAAGGAGATTGTAAGCTGCTCTGAGTGAAGGGCAGAGTATAAATCCAATCTCCTCTTCCTCTTCTTCTCTTATCAGAAAATGTTTGAGCTGTCTAAATATTTCTTTTTATTCAACAGTTCCAAAATACTGTCGCTCTTTCATGTGACTTAGATGCAAAGGGCCATTTTAGTAGATTCCCCCTGCCCACATCCTTTTTAGCTGTCCCCGTTATAATTCACTTCGCAACCAATATATTACTCCTTGGACTGACTGCCTACAGAACATTTCTGAACAGCAGAAACTAAAGATTTTACTATCAGGCAAGATAAAAAAAAGTGCATATGTGATTGAGCCATATTTATATATGCAGTTGCAAATTATATATAAAATACTTTGATGTATGGCTTGTAGGCCATTAAATTATAGGGAAAAGAAAGGTAATTCTGGGAGAACTCCAGGTTTTGCCTGCAGGCTGGTAACCCTAACACTGAACTATTTAAGACAGAAGCTAAATAGGGGAAAGTACTAAAGTTTAGGTCATGAAAGTCACATAGGGAACAATCCAAAGTAAGTCTTCTCAGAAGTCCTATTTTGTTAAGTGGGGCTTACTTCCAGGAAAGTGTTCTTAGGATTGTAGTCTTAAAATGATAAGGGTTTTAAAGTAAGATGATTTTATTAATCTGCTTTGACTGAGCTGAGGCCATGCAAAGAAAGTTTATATCATCAAGGTTAGTGGTCTCTTAAACAGTATTCTCTGTGGAATAGATTCATTCTGAATCTGTCAGGTTTGTTGCCACCTAGTGGTCAGAAGGCAGAATGGTCATTTAGCCCAATGAGTCTGAGCACGCTCTTTGAGTACGGTTGCAGGCTGACAGGCCTTTCATTTCTAGTGTGGCTGTTATAATTTATATTGTCTATGAGTTAAAACTGGAAGGAACAGTTGAACATCTCTTTTAAGTGTGAAACTAGAAGTTAACTTGTTTATTGGGAAAACTGTGTATATATGGAATAAAGAAAAATGTGGTGCAGGTTAACAAAATAGATTCCATATGCAAATACTGTTTAGTCATTTATGTTATTGAAAATAATATTGATTATTACAGAAACAAGAGTGCAAATTTAAGGCATGTGACCTTCCAATCCAGCTACCACATAAGTGCATGCACTTTGCTTTTAGGATACTATCTAGTTGGCTCTCGGCAAAGAAAAACAGAATATAAATATTTTAAATTGATAAATGAATATCTAGCTGTTTCCTACTTAATATCATTTCATGTTGGGAGGGGGGCAGTTATTGGTGAAACAGTTTTAGATTTTTTAGCGGATTATGACCTAATTCATTGGGTGAGGTTTTTTAGTTTTAATGCAGGGGGGTATTGGATTGATAGCTACATTGAGCCAGTACTCAGAAAGCAGGAATACGAAGCATTCAGATAAATACAACTAATAAATACATTGAAGGCTAAGATTAGGCAAAAGCATTTCTTCATTCACTTTAAGAGAAGGAGAAAGCTGTGTGTCCACCTAGGGTTTCATCATAAGCCGGTCTCCTTAGAATTTGGATCCTTGGGTAATTGTTTGGTTGTGATTTCTTGTGTGAGGCCTTTTCCTCCCAACGATCCTTCAAGATGACTGAATCAGGTATGATACTACTTCCTCTCTCCAATGTCTGCTGCTGTTCTGTGCTGTCTTATATTTATTTATTATTTATTTATTAATTAGATTTGTATCCCACCCTTCCAACAAGGGCTCAGGGAGGCGAACATGGAGGAAATTGTCTTGGAAAATTGTTTACTTCTAATGCAAACATGGAATAAAATAGGCCTCAAGCACAGGGCCTATGGAAGCAGCACAGGAAAAAGTGGAGGCAGTTTGTTTACCATGCTGATGCAGTTGATGCAATTCCACATATGGATTGGAGCCCTAATTCCAGGCAAATATTGCTGCTGGTTTGGGAAGTGGTAGATACTGTATTTGCCGGTTCTGTTCTGCAGTGATTCAATAAGAAAAGCATCACTGGTTTAAAAGCATGTCAGCTTGTGATCCATCCAGACTGGCATTTTGCATGACGTACTCTGCATATAAATTAAATAAATCAAATAATATAAATAAATAATATATAGGTGCACTTATATATAAATAATTGTATGACCAGTTTCAAGGGCTAGACAGCTTTGCTATGTATGAACTGACCACTGGATTTTTCAGGGGTCCTGTTCACATGTAACAAGGCTTTACACCATCTATCTATATATATAAAAAAGTCCCCTCACCATAAAATCAAATCCCAGGCCAAACCACTGGACCTAGAGACACCAAATTTGGGGAGAGTGCTCCTACCGTGGCGTAGGTGCTTGCTAAGAAGGGATTTTTAGAAATTTGACCCCTAAGTGGGTCAAAAGGGGTAAAATGTGATCCCCCATTGATTCCTATGCAGCTGCCAGGTAGCTGCCTCCCTGCACTCCCCACTCTCTGGTTGGTCAGCTGCAGAGCTTAGTGTTCTGAGGTAAAGCAAACAGACAACAGTTACAGGGGACTGCAGAGAGCTTGTGACAGTTGAGGAAATCAGGAGTGGCCAACAACCATCTGGAAGGTGAAGCAAAGCTGCTGGCCCAGCCTCTCCGATGGCTTCCAACACACTCCCCCCACCTCCTACACCTAACAGGCAGTTGTGTGTCAGGTGCAGCCCCACCTCCACAGTGGCTTCTAATATTCCTCCCCCTCCTACACTGGACAGGCAGCTGCCTGTCAGATGTAGGAGAAGAAGTGGGATGGCTTCCAACACACTCCCCCCACCTCCTACACCTAACAGGCGGTTGTCTGTCAGGTGCAGCAGTGAATGCAGGATGCTTAAAGCCATGAGGGAGCCCACCCCAGCTGTAACGCCTTAGTGATCCTGCCAGTCCCGTCTCTACCTTGGCTTCTAATACTCCTCCCCCCCCATACACTGGACAGGCAGCTGCCTGTCAGGTGTAGGAGAGGAGGTAGGATGCTTACAGCCACCAGGGAGGTTTGCTCAGCAGGATTGTCTTAGCACTGCTGCTGGCCCAGCCTCCCTGATGCCTTTAAATGCAATCTTCCCAACACCAGACAAGCCGGTGTCTGTCAGGTGTATGAGCAGGACCAGGGGACTTTAATCCAACAGGGACGCCACCCCAGCAGGATCACCTTAGCGATGCTGCTGGCCCAGCCTGTCTGATGGCTTCCAACACACTCCCGCACCTCCTGAACCTAACAGGCGGTTGTCTGTCAGGTGCAGCAGTGGTTGCAGGGTGCTTAAAGCCATGAGGGAGCCTGCCCCAGCAGTAATGCTTTAGTGAACCTGCCAGCCCTGCTTCCACAGTGGCTTCTAATACTCCTCCCCCCTCCCCATCCTACATTGGATAGGCAACTGCCTGTCAGGTGTAGGAGAGGAGGTGGGATGCTTACCGGGGAGGTTTGCTCAGCAGGACTGACTTAGCGCTGCTGCTGGTCCAGCCTCCTCGATGTCTTTAAATACAATCCCCCCCAACACCAGACAGGCCGGTGTCTGTCAGGTGTAGGAGCAGGACCAGGGTATGAATGTTTATGGGGAGATAGTAAAGGACATTTCTAGGAGCCATTTCGATGTGTGCCTCCCTCATGAATGTGAAGAAATGTCCATCACATCACCACTCCCTCACACCAACTCCCCCTCACACCTCTCACCTCTTAACTGATCCCAAGAAAGCTCCTGGCAGACATCGAGCCAGATACACCAACACTACAAGGAGGAGACAACTTAGGAATGTGGCAAAGACATTTGCACATAGTACTCCTGCAGTGCACTGAGCTACTCAGGCCAAGTACCAGCAAGATCATCCTGAGGTGCTCAGAACAACACAATCTCCATATCAACAAAACAATCTAGGAACACAATTTATTTATTTATTCAATTTATACCCTGCCCTCCCCACAAGCAGGCTCACAAGTAGAGAGGCCATCACTTTCGTGGAAGGTGGCAGGAGTTGACTAAACAGACGACTGCTTCTTAAATGGACAGTTCTATGTGGCCTGCTCCAGAGTGAGCTCATCAAGTCACCTGGTGATCCTAGCACCTGAGGGCAGAACCACCAATGTGGTCTAGAGAGAGGGCCTTCAGTAGAGAGAGAGAAAAGTACGTATGTCTCACTTCATTTCTTACACGACAGTCTTCTCCATTAGAATTCCTACAACAAATGTCACATTTCAGATTTCACATCATCAGTTTCATAACTGGATTTACAGAATTTAAATACTGTAGTGCAGCACGGGTAACGGGCTAGTTTTGAATATATGCATTGTCTTTGCTCACACAACATACTGAACACACTTATCAGGAGGATTACAGGCAGCATATATTTCCATTACGTCAGCTTCTGGGCTCCTTGTTCATGGGATTGTAATCTGTGAAAAAATCTTTAAGGGATGTGTACTGTGTATCTGTGTCTATTTATTTATTTGTTTGTTAAATTTGTGAATCACCCAATCTCTTGAGTGCACAGGGCTCTGGGTGATGGACAATAAAGTTTGAAACATCAACATGACACTGTTAACATCAGTAAATCATTCATTCTTGTATTATTAATACTCCCAAAATGGCATCATTGATTTAATCTTAAACCCACTCTGGTCTGTGTTGCCATCTTGTGGGCAGGGCGAGGAGGAGGCCAAAGTGAGAAGGTGGAGAAGAAGAGGAGCTTCCCAGCCATGATGGAAACCATTGCTGTCCTCAGCCAAAGGCCTGGCAGAATATCTCTGCCTTGCAGATCCTGCAGAATTACATTAAGTCCTGCAGGGCTCTGATGGTATTTTGCAGAGAGTTCCACCAGTTTGGAGCCAGGGCCGAAAAAGCCCTGGCTCTGGTCAAGGATAGCCAAATACCTTTGGGGCCAGTAGATTGTTGTCAGTAGAGCGTAGTGCTCTCCTGGAGACATACCAGAGGAGGTGGTTCCAAAGATACACAGGTCCCAGACTGCTCAAGGCCTTGAAGTTCAACACCAAAACTTTAAATCTGACCCCGTACTCCACTGGGAGCCAGTGTAGCTGGCACAGCACAGGTTGTATATGTGCCGTCCATGGCGTTCCTGTCAGCACTCGCACCACTGCATTCTGGATCAGTGGGAGCTTCCAGGTCAGTCTCAAGGGCAGTAGTCTAGCCTGGAGGTGACCATTGCATGGATTACTGTGGCTAGGTCAGGGCGTGACTATAAAGGGTCTAATTGCTGAGCTTGGCGTAGATGGGAGAATGCTGGCCTGGCAATATTCATGACATGGGCCTCCATGGTTAGGGAGGCATCCAGGATCACACCCAAACTCCTGACAGATTGTGCCAACATTAGTGGCACCCAATCAAGAGTTGGAAGTCTGTGCCCGAACCCTGATGGGGCTCCCCAGCCACAGCACCTATATCTTTGCTGTATTCAGTCTCAGCCTGCTGTTTTCCAACCATCCCACCATGGCCTCCAAACCTGCAGCCAAGTTATGCAGGGTTGGATTTGGGTGGCCACCCAGGAGCAAGTATAGCTGGTCATCATCAGCATACTGATGACACCCCGGCCCAAAACTCTGCACCAGCTGACAAGGGGGCACATAATGATGTTAAATAACACCAGGGAGAGGACTTCCCCCAGAGGAACCCTACATGTTAGGGGGTACCTAGTTGATATCCTCTCTCCCAGAGTCACCCTTTGTCTGAGGCCAAGGAGAAATGAAGAAAGCCACTTCAGGCTAACCCCATGAACTTGGCAAGGTGGTGAGTCAGAAGATCATAATCAACTGTGCTGAATGCTGCTGTGAGGTTGAGGAACAACAGCAGTGCTGGCCCATCTCAATCCAGCTGTCTGTGGAGATCATCGGTCAGGGCAACCAACACTGTCTCCATCCTGTGGCCGGGGCGAAAGCCAGACTAGAATAGATCCAATTCTGATGTGTCATCCAGGAAACTCTGGAGCTGCTCAGCTACCAGTCTCTGAATTACCTTACCCAGAAACAATAAGTTTGAAACCAGGTGGTAACTGGCAGGAGCAGCAGGAGCCAGTTTGGTGTAGAGGTTAAGTGCGCTGGATGACCTTGGGCAAGCCATAGTTCTGTCAGAGGTGTTCTTGAAAAGAGCAGTTTCTGTTAGAGTTCTTTCAGCCCCACCTACCTCACAGAGTGTCTGTTGTGGGGAAAGAAAGGGAAAAGAGTTTATAAGCCACTCTGAGACTCCGAATGAAGGTCAGGGTATAAATCCAATCTCCTCCTCCTCCACCTCCTCCTCTTCCTCTTCTTCTTCTTTTCCAAGAGTGGTACTCCCACAGCCTCTTTCAGACCCTCTGGACACACCCTTATCTCCAGGGACAGATTGATAATGTCTATCAGCGGGCACCGTATCTTCTCAGCACTGGCTTTCACCATCCATGAGGGACACAGATCGAAGAGGCATGTGGTTGGCCTAACAGCACCCAGAATCCTGTCAATATCAGCAGAGCAGAACAGGGTGAAGTTATCAAAAACTGAATCCAAAGGTGGCCAAAGGGCCTCCAGTTCTCATATTGTATCAACATTGGTGGGTAGGTTGTAGTTGCATACATACATACACAAAAGCACATTGCACAGTCTTTCAGACACATAAAAAGTATGAAATATAATAAAATATAAAGCACGTACACAGAAGCTTATACCCATAATTAATCTTTGTGGGTCATAAAGGCGCCACTGGACTCAAGTTTTGTTCTGTTGCTCCAGACCAACACGGCTACCGGCCTGTGTCTGTCTTCCTTTTTGAGTGAGTCCTTGAATTTGTTTGCCTGGTTTTGATGCTCAGTCTTGTTCACGCCATGCTGTTGAATATGTTCCTCACCTGGAAAAGTCTGGGAAAGCCAACAACTTATGTAAGAAATGTGGGGGGACTTGGATTTTTCTGGAATGGGATTTTAACAGATGAACACTAGTGTGATACATAATGCTATCTGTGGTCTAATCTTATCTTTATATTTTCAGTCTCCAAGCCATGCTTAAAGGGAGAGATGGCATAGGGGGCAGGGTGGGATCATTCTTAAGATCTGCTCATCTCTTAACAGTGTTGAAGAGGCTGCAGCCATTACATCTGCACCAGGCACCAGGTTTCCAGTCTGGTTGTTGCCTGTTATGATTGGAATAAACTATTTAGGCTAGAAAAAGTGACCAAATTGGGATCTGGTTCAGAGAAACAATCTGAAGCTTGGATGGTAAACAGAAGCCTCTTCCAACTCTGATTTTAGCCAGGGGGAAATAACTTCCTTGTACATAATTCTGGCAAGAACAGTGTGCATATGTAAGGTACAGAGTGAGAAGAGGAAAAGGCCAGATGTTTGCTATAACCTTGGTGCCATGGGATGGAGAAAGCTGAGTGATTTATGCGAGCATATCCTTGCAACTGCTAGATGGAGCAACAGCCTGATTCTGAGAAATAGTCATTTTGGCCTTCAGTAATCAGGAGTGAAACATGGCCCCAGGGATTTCAACGGAATAAGTGAATCTATGTGTCGATCTTATGCAACGGTAAGAGGGCTCCAAATTTTTGAGACATTTTTGAAGAATGATTATCAGAATAGTATATGTGGTTGTGTTCACTAGGAGGAGTTAAAGAGTTGAGGTATTCCTCATAAGGGAAAAAAAGGTGCAATTTTGCCTGAGGGACTGGAGGGCCTGAAGCTGCAGGGAGAAGCACTTTCACCTCAGAAACACTCCTTTTCTGTAAAACTATAGTTTAATATTTTAGGGATACCAGAAACTCCTGTAAAGAATAGAGGACATCCCCACATAGAACAGAACGGCAAGTTGATGCTTCCTCAAGGGGCTGGTTAGACAGAAGTCAGAAAGACTGAGACCTTGGTCTGCCCAAATACAACAGGCCTGAATTTTTACATGTTGATTGTCACTGTATATGCTTAATCATTGTTCCAAATACTATATCTTTTGAAGTTTATTTATTGTTATTTTCATAAATACAAGAGTCAGAAGGTGGGATCACACTGTCATAGATGTGATCTCTCTTCGTGTTTTAGTTATTTGACACTGCTCCTTGAATTAAATAGATTACAGTTGCTTATTGTATTCCAAAATGTTATCTATGAAAATATGGCACTGATACATATGTTTTTATGCTACTTTTTAGCATTTTGGCAAGCATACAATATGCAAATCTTTTATTAACTGATAATTCCATATTTTAATTTAAAGCCTGTCTTCTTCACTTTGTAACGTTTTATTGCTATAGATAGCTTTGTCTAAAGTTGTACAGCGGTATTTACTAAAACTTCTGATTTTCTAAGCCAGGCGACGTGACTTTTGGACCCACTTTTGAAGCTGAACTTAGCCCACCAGCCAAGCATTTTGGCATGCCAAGCGGTTGATTAACCATTGGTTTTCTGACTCTAGACAGCAGAAAATCCTGTAGCCGATGATGTGCTGCAGTGGGGCCACCTTTGCCTCCTCGTGAGGAGAAGAGGAGGGGCTGCAGAGTGGAGCTGGGTACTTTCTGCGGGCAGAGCTGGCACCCTTCTAGTGGCTGGCCGTGCTCCTCCTCCTTAGTTTTCACCTCATGCTCAGCCCACCCACCTGCCCTGGCTGTAGTGCAGGCTTTCGGCTGGTCACCCCTTTTATGGGGGGCTGGGTAGGAATTTTTTGCCTCTTTTCTGATTGGCTGCTGAGAAGGGGTGTTTTTCGCCTACCGTCCACTGCAGTTAGTGGATTATGGAATTGGCAGGGATGGTGCCATATGATAAGTTTGTCACTTTACAGTTTGGGGCAGAGTTATGTTTTTGAGGGGAGTTTATGCGGCTTGGTAAGCAGCAATCAGTGACCCGGGGAGGGCACAAGGGTCTGGCAGGTTCATCCCTGTGGCTGCGTGGCCAGGGATGAGGATGGCAGACTGCCTTTGGGATTGCCAGGACAGAGCCTTCGCTCAGACTGTGCAGTTGTGTTGGAGGGGTCTTCAAGCTATATCCTGTTGCTGTTCTGGCCAGGTGCAATCCACTTTCATTGGTTCCATCCAGGGGCAGGGTGGCTTGCCCATTCTATGGCAAGGATGGGGCAGTGGGATGCCAAGCCTTGACCATGCCGCTGTTATTGTTTGCCTTTGATGTTATCATGTTAAATGATATAAAGTGGCCCTTAATTTCCCAACCTATGGTTGTCTGACTCTTTCTTCTGTGGGGGGGGGGAATCAAGTCTATTGAGTTTCTAGTGAATGACATCAGTTATATAAGTGACACATTGTGTAGGCCTCAATTATGAGCTCAGCTGATCTAGTACTTTGTCCAACTAATCACAGGTTAGTTCCATTATCTTTGCTTAGGCAGTAGTGAGTAGTAGATGGTATTGTGTACAAGAACATACTAGGTAATCATGAAGAACTGAACAACAACATTCTAGTGGTAAATAACAAGAGTTAGAAACACTGCTTGCTTGGAGATGATTTAGTAGAAGATTTGGCTTGGCCTTATCTGTCTTACTGAGTGATGCAGCAGTTGTTGTTCCTGTTTAAGATACCCAGTAAACCTAGTTTAGATTGTACTTAGTGGCTTGATATATCATAAATGTTTCAAACAGTCCACTTTTCTTCAAGAATGACTTTGCGAAAAAATAGACATTTTCTTACAAACTGATCCTATGTGGAGATGAGAAGACTGCCTCAGACTCAAAAACAACCTTTCCCCTCAGAGCTACACGAGAATGCAGTCTAGAGCTTGCTATTAATGCAGCTGCAGCTTTGATGCCCTTGGGTGCTACTTCTTGTTAAATTGAAATCTTGACCAACAGAGGGAGCTGTAACAATAGCTGTCTAGTTAGTATGCCTCTTCAGGATGGAAGTCAGAAAACTAAGGGAGGAGTT
Organism: Gekko gecko; assembly: GCA_029375565.1. NCBI lineage: Eukaryota > Metazoa > Chordata > Lepidosauria > Squamata > Gekkonidae > Gekko > Gekko gecko. The sequence goes on along the minus strand of JAPDNY010000003.1, from coordinate 54,213,471 downwards.
ATAGAATATTTATTCCAATGCAAGACCAGGTTCTCCAGCCCCCCACCCCGCACAGATATGCCATAAAAGAGGGGGTCATCCTATATTTGCATACAGATTACAGTTATATCCATTAATGAGTTTTTGTGTGTGTGGATTCACATTTTTAAGGGCGTCATCTTACATTCAGGGTTGTCTTCCTTTCCAGTAAGTATGGCATTTGTTGCTGGTTTATTACACAGTTGATTGCAATAAACCTTAAGTCAGGGAAGCTAGGCTTCTGTTTTCTTTGAATGATCCCTTTAAACTCACCCTTTTTTCAGCATTACGTGAAGCTCCAAGCTCTACTATAGGCTCACACAACCCTGTTCCAGCTGTATCTAATAGTAAGAGCATCTGGAAGGGTTTCTGGGTGGTGACAGTTTTCCGTGACCTCCTTGCCAGGTGTTTGCTGCAAAGCCTTTCATTATCATCATTTCATGCAACATTCCCATTTTCTAAGAATTAATTTGTTAGACTTTGGAGCTAGTCTGATACTGCAAAACAACTGGCAGAACTCGCAGTCTTGACCTATCTAAAGCTGACTGCTGTTTTTGAATATATTTTGAAACTGTTATGTATACTTGGCTTAGCCAGTACCTATATTGATTTAAAAGAAAACCTGGGAGTATAAACCATACACAAGTTTGTCCTTTACCAAAGGTAATCAAAGAAGGATATCTTCAAAAAGCTAAAATTGCAGGTGGAGGCAAGAAACTAAGGTAGCTGACTCTTTGACTTCATGGAAAACGGAAGGAGAAATGCCACATAGTTAATCTGCTGTTTAAAGATTAGGAGTATTTGGGAAACCTAACCACATTTCTTTTGCTATGTAAGGTAGTTAGGTAAGAATGAAATTCATTATGGTAAGAATTTCTCAAGAAAAAATTACTGATACCCTGCTACTTTTTTTTTTTTTTTAAGAAACTTCAGTGGAAGAATTACCTGACTGATAAATCATTTGTTATCTCTGATCCTGTATCTTATTCATCTTAAATAAGGAACTTAGTGGTTTTAATGTTGTGAAACCTAGGTGTATGTAGTGTATGTAAAGCAAAGGTTAAACAAAATCTTTTTTCTTTTCTTTTTTTTAAAGTGAGCTTGGAACCCTTTCAGTTTTGAGTGCACCATGCTGTGTTTTCTTATGCATAGTATGAGTGAGCTGCAGTTCTTATGCCACTTCTTCCCTCAGCTTTAGGCGTGGCAAACACATGGATCATTCTGCCCGGATCCTAATTTAAGAGGAAGGGAAAACATTGCTTTTCAAACCAAAGCTGGAAATGTCATTTGTAATTAGTGATTTCTGAGTGTAGAAAGTGCATCTGGGGATTCAGGAGGGTAGATTAGAAAGATCTCGAGACAACTGAAGATCCATCATTCTGTTGGTGGATTCATATATTTGTGTTTCCTCTTAGTAGCGCTAATTCAGGAATTCACTGTTGGACGTGGAACAGTCTCTTCACAGGAGTGTCCCACCTCTTTTTTCACCTTCTCTCTCAAATTCTTTGATGTGGGACACATTTTAACAGTTTATTTCCCCTGGTCGTTGGTCTTCAGTTGGCTTTTAATCTAAACTAGGTCACAGGATTGGTATCACCACTACTTTTTGTTTAGTATTTCTTTGTGTAGGGGTGGGTGTTTTAAAATACATAAAAAGTTGTGTGGAGACCAGATCCAAAGGTGAATGGAAACCTTTACCTATAATACGTAGACTATGATTTTTAGTGACCAATCTGTTGGCAAAGTGAGGACCTGATTGTGAAAGACTTTCTCTCTTTTTTGTAATACCCGAGATGCTTGGGGGCATCCGAGAATGCTGTGTGACAAATAGTGTCAACTAACAGAGATGCACAGAGATCCTAACTCCAGTGTTTCACCTTATGTGATGCAGAAATGAGGTGAGTGTGATGAAATCATTCATTGTGTGAAATACTATAAGTTTACTTAGTGAGCTGTGAAACTATTGTCCCCCAAAAAACTTGCCAGGGGACTGACTGGAGCACCTTAACATTCCAGGGTACAGGCTCAAGCAAGAACTGAAGTTTGACAGTTGAAGGTTGGCTATTGAAGGCTGTGTGGAGGAGACTGAGCTAAGAAGAAGGCAAAGATAGTGGATGACCAAATGTTGCCTCAGAAAGGGTTTAAACAGAGACATGTCCACACCAGAGGAACAAAATCTGAGTCCAATGGCACCTTTAAGGCCAACCAAGTTTTATTCAAGGTATAAATTTTTGTGTGCACACATACTTCTTCAGATACATTGTAGTTATAGCATAGATTATAACTACATTTATAGTTGATTTCACTGTATGTCTTTTGTGGGCAGATCTATTAATTTTGTGCCGCACTCATAAAATAGATTTTAATTAATTAATCCCTTGCAGACTTGGGAATCCGTCACTATCCCAATCAGCTACAGCTGCCAAACATAAAATAAAGTTTGCACGCTAGGAAACTCAGAGCACCCAGTTTGAACAAGGAAGGCTGACCTGAGGGGTGGCACCATCGGTGTAGAATAACTGTTATGAAGGGCTATGTTACATTGCGGCACGGCTGCAAAATGTGACCTAAACCTGCCTTTGTTATTATGTTTTTGTTGCACTCCCAAATGTTTAGGCCAAAAATGGAACTGCCAATGACCACTGCGGGGAAAGAAATCCGTCAACTGCCACTTCGTGTTCATATTGTTACAATGGAAAAAGTGAGGTATCTTTATTGTTCGGATAAACTTGGAATTGTCCCTGCAGACTTCAAATGCCTGCTACTTCAAGTCCTACAGCAATGCAAACTGAGTTGATCTTATAGTGTGCTGCCATCAGGTGTCCATTTGCCAGAATGCAAATACAGTGGTCACAGTATGATTGCTGTATAAATTCCTTTCCATCAGATTACAAGATAGCCATGCATTTGATGCCACATTTTATCTAGCTAAGTAGTCCAGTGTTTTAAAATTTATACTGAAAGTGTTGCTTATGGATATTCTGATTGGTACACTTCATGAGTTTCTGCTTTGATGTAGTTTCCTGATTTTCCTTTTCTCTTACTGTATTATTGTTGCCATCTCTCTTTAGAAATATCAGGGAAAGCCCAGAATAGTTTACTTGCTTGAAATGTACTTATTCGGCTTCTTTCTCTCCATATTGGTGATCAAATGTTCTTTGCAAATTAGCCCATGTGGCTGAAGTAGAGTTAGCAGTTGCTGAACTGATTTTCCTCAAGGTACAGAAATCCTGACTGTATTTGTGTTTTAAAATATTCGGGACCTTCTGCATGGAATCTCTCCTTATAATAATTATCTTTTGGTTTCATAAGATTCCATGAGCTCCCATTGGCTGTAAAATGCCCTCCCTCAGCCATTGGCCCATCAGCCGCCACTCAAGAGTACTCACGTGCCATTGGCCGGGTGCTGGGTCTGCTCCTCTTCCCCACCCACTCCCCTGGCAGACAGCTCTCTCTCCTGAGGAAGACAGTTCTCTTGACTCCTGTGAGGGACTATCCCTTCAGTGGCTGTTGGTAGGCAGCCAAGTTTCGTTCTGTGAGTAAAAAAACAAAGGACTTTCAGCATAACCCCCTCCCCCGCCCATAACCCCCTCCCCAACGGCCACTTTCCTGTCAGAATAAATGGGAAAAGGCTCTTTCTTCTGCTTAGCTTCAGCATGGCTGGCTGGCTAACGAGGTGGGCCAGCGACCATCAGACCATTTTCTTCAACTCCCCGCTGTGCAGCTGACTTTCCCCTAGGGTTGCCAATCTCCAGGTTGGACCTGGAGATCTCCCACTGTTACAATTGACCTCCAGATGACAGAGAGGTTTCCCTGGGAGAAAATGGTTGCTTTGGAGGGTAGACTGTATGGCATTATACCCTGCTGAGTCCTTCCACCCCCCCCCAAATGCTGCCCTTCACAGGATCCACCCCCCAAATCTCCAGGTATTTCCCTAATCAGAGTTGGCACCTGTACTTTCTCCTCTGTCAGTAAAAGGCCCTTTCCACACCTATGTTGGCCTTTGGGAGAAAACTCATTGGGCCCAGTCCTGATCAGGTTGCCAACTCCAGGTGGGCAATTCCTGGAGATTTGAGGGATGGAGCCTGGAGAGGGTGAGGTTTGAAGAGGGGTGGCACCTCAGACAGGTACGATGCCATAGACTCCACCCTCCAATCCAGCCAGTCCCTGATGGGGAACCATTGTTGCCAATCTCCAGGTGGGGGCTGGAGATCACTCAAAATTACAACTGCCTCTAGGAGGGAGGGAGGAGGAGATGGAAAACTAAAGGTAGGTTGATGGTTGGCTGGAAGGGAGATAGGGTTATCAACTCCAGGTTGGAAAATTCCTGGAGATTTGAGGGGTCAAACCTGGAGAGGGTGAGTGTTGAGGAGGGGTGGGACCTCAGACAGGTACAATGCCATAGACTCCACCCTCCAAACCAGCCACTCCCTTCTGGGGAACCACTGTTACCAATCTTTGGGGTGGGCTGGAGATCACTACTGCTCTTCAGGTAGCAAAGATCAGTTCCTCTGGAGAAAATGGTGGACTCTGTCATTATACCCTGCTGAGATTGCCACAGCAAATTGTCACTGAGTGCCCAAAGCCAGGGCACTCTCCCAGAGCCTCTTTCTAGAGCCCGTTGTATTTATTTCCACAACGGGCCTTATTCCTAGTAATGTATAAAATGCCTTCTTCCTTGCAATTAATGTTTTCTTCAAACATTTGTAAAAAAAAAAAAAAGGCTTTGCATATCTGCTTTTTCAGACAATCAGAGAAATAAAGGTTCAGTCTGCTGTTAAAATCATATATACAAATTGAAATTTGAATGTAGGGAGTAGAATGCATCCATTTGGCAGCCGCTGAAAGCCATGCAGTTTACCTAACTATATCGAATCATTAAATGTCAGAAGCTTTGTTTTGTTAGTCCGTAAGCCCAGAAACAAACCAGTATCAGCTCATAAATGCTTCAGCCACCCTTTGCTGTAGCAGCCAAGGGTAAAATAAAATAAGTGTGCTCTCCCTTGGTTTTTTTGGAAGATCGCATAACATCGTTTAGGGAAATAGGCAGGATACTGGCACTTTTGGAAATCTGGCCAGTGGTTAAATTCAGTATCTGGACATTTGAAGGTAACTTGCATAATTCTGTCTACTTTGGGGCATTTTTAGAAAACTGTTTATAAAATGAAGGCAAAATCACATCGTTCAATATTGCTCTGTCACCTCTGGTAACACTTAGAATCTACTCATTTTTTCATTCACACTTATGAACACACATAGGACGCTGCCTGATTCAGAATCAGACCGTCAGGTTCACTGTTGGCTGCTCAGACTGGCAGTAGCTCTCCAGGATCTCAGGGAGAGGTCTTTCATGTTATTTACTGCCTGGTCCTATTAACTGGAAATGTGAGGGGTTGAACCTGGGACCTTCTGCATGAAAAGCAGAGGGCAGAACCCCTCCTCAAGCACTTGAGGGTGCTTTAGTTCTTCCCTATTTGTTGGTTGGTTTGTTTATTTTGTATCTATGATCCTGCTTCATGTTGCCTTTGTTGGTAGCGTATCATCATAGAGCTCATGTGTGGTACCTCGATTTTGCTACCTGTCCCAGGATCAGTGGTTAGATCACAGGGTGGTCAGAACTTGCATATGCTCCTAATTTAGAGCCCAGGAGATCACATTATCAAGAGTGTTCCCTCTAAACTGAGTTAGGGTGAGCTAGCTCACAGTTTTGTAGCCTCCGACTCACACATTTTTGCCTTAGCTCAGGAAGGATAGCTCCAGAGCAAACCAATTTATGCAGTAGCCAAATAGCTTACCCACAACTTTACTGCCAGTAGCTTACAAAGCAGAATTTTTGCTCACAAGACCCCACAGCTTAGAGGGAGCATTGCCTACCACACTACAGTATGTGCTGGGCCTTATGCATGCCTAACTTTTTTCTGAATATTATTTGTCTTCCCATGTAAGACTTTTAAAAAATATTTCTACAAATTGTGGCTTTATTAAATGTCTTAAATGATGGACAGGAAATAAAATATCTGGATTTGTACTATGTGTCTTTTACTTCCAACTTCATTAGCCAATAGTTGTATATTTCTAATTGATTTTCATACAGGCCCAGTGCTTTTCCACTCGTTCATGAATAACTTTGAGTTAGAGGTGAGTAGTGGTATGGCCAAGTTTGCAGATTATACCAAATTGTTTAGAGTGGTTTATACAAAAAATGAATTGTGAAGAACTCTAAAAACATCTGTTTGGACTGGGAAAATGACATTAAAATGGCGACTGAGGTTCAATGTGAGCAAGGGTAAAGTGATGAAAACTGGGGCAAATAATCCCAACCACATATACACTGATGGGATCTGTGCTGGCAACATCAAACCAAGAAAAGGGCTTTGGGGTGATAGTGAATAGCTTGATGAAAATGTCAGCTCAGTGTGTGGCTGCTGTGAAAATGGAGAATTCCATGCTGGCCATAATTGGAACAGGAACAGAGGATAAAACGGCCATTATCATACTGCCCATATACAGCCCTTATGCCCATACTGCTATCACCCTGCAAAATCTACGGTGAGACTGAACTTGGAATATTTTATACAGTGCTGGTTACCTCACCTGAAAATGGATATTATAGACCTTGGAAAGGTGCAGGAAAAAAGCAACCAAAAAGATCAGGAGGCTAGAGCACCTCTCCCTTCCTCCCCCCGCCTCTTTCTTTTTCTCCCCTCCCTCCCCATCTAAAGTTAGCTGTGTTCTTCAAGCCCTGCCACACTGGTCAGCTGACTTGTTTACATCCCTTCGCCAAGTCAAGCCAGCATGGCAGCAGGGGCAGGGACACATTTAAAGTAAAAGGCTTTCTCCCAGCCCCTGCACTGCGGCCACACCCACCGGCTTGGAGAAGGCATTTGTCTCTTTCAATTCCTTTGCCTAGCCGGCTGGTATGAAAGTGGGTTTGGAGAACACATTTAAATTTAAAATTAAAGTTGCTTACTTTCCACCTCTCCCTCCCTCCCCCCTCCCCATTTATTTGCTTTCTTTCCACCTTTCTCTCTCCCTCTTTTCCCCTTCCTCCCTCCCTCACTCCCCATCTATTTGCTTTCTATCTACTTCTTTCTTTATTTTTCACCTTTCCTTCTCTCTCATTTTCCCTCCCTCACTCTCTCTTCATTCCTTCCTTCTTTTCTCTCTCTCCCTCATCTATTTGCTTTCTTTGTGTCTTTCTCTCTCTCTTCCTTCCTCCCCCTCCCTCCCCATCTGCTTTCTTTGTTTCTGTTTCTCTCTCTCTCCTTTCTTTCCACCACTTCGATTCTTTTCAGCTTTCTCTTTCTCTCTTCCTTTCTCCCCTCCCTCCCCATCTACTTACTTTCTTAGCTTTCTCTCTCTCTCTCTCTTTCCCACTTCCTTACTCCCTCCCCCATTTATTTTCTTTCTTTCCACCTTTCTTTCTCTTTTTTCCTCTTTCTCCTTCCTTTCCTTCCTCTCTCTTCCTTCCATCTCCCCCTTCCTCCCCCATCTATTTACTTTCTTTGTTTCTCTCTCTTACCTTCCACCTCTTTCATTCTTTCCATCTCTCTCTTTCTCTCTCTCTTAGACAAATATCATTAGCAAACAAATATAATTGGACAAATAAATATAATTATCAATACCTGTTTTTACCTCTTTTGTTTTTATTTTTGGCTGTCTCATTTAATCTTAATAAAAAGCAAATATGCATATTTTTCAATAAAGTGTGCGTGTAATATTTGTTCATGTTTTGTGGCTCTCAAACATCTGACTTTTACTCTGGGTGGCTCTTAAGTTAAGCAAGTTCAGCCACCCCTGATGTATGGTATAGAAAGAGAGGGCAGGGGAAGCTTTCCCCCCTCTCTTATAATACTGACTCCAACTGGCAGCAGCTCTCCAGGGTCTCAGGCAGAAGTCACATCACCTACAGCCTGGTGCTTTTAACTGAAGATGCCAGAGATTGATCCTGGGACCTTCTGCATACCAAGCTCTACTGCTGAGCCACAGCCCCTTCTCCACTGAGTCATCACTGAATCTGAAATTCAGGACAGAGAAAAGGAAGCACTTCTCTACATAGTGTATAGTTAATTTATGGAACTTGTTGCCACAGGATGTGGTCATGGTCACTTGGAAGGCTTTAAAAGGGGAATGGACATATTCATGTTGGATAGGGCTATGTGGCTATTAATGGTGATTATCTTCTCCCTCCTGTATCAGAGGCAGGAGGAGATCTTTATATCACCTGCTGGGAGCACAGGCAGGATGATGCTGTTGCAGTAATTTTGTTTGTGGACATCCTAGAGGCAGCTGGTTGGCCACAGTGTGAACTGAATGCTGGACTAGATGGGTCTTTGGTCTGATCCAACATCTCTGGGGAGTATAAAGGCAATCTTGCAGATATGATATATTAATATAAGAACATAAGAAGAGCCAATGTTGGATCAGGCCAAAGGCCCATCCAGTCCAACACTCTGTCACACAGTGGCCAAAAATACCAGGTGCCATCAGGAGGTCCATCAATGGGGCTAAGACACTAGAAGCCCTCCCACTGTTGCCCCCCCCCAAGCACCAAGAATACAGAGCATCACTTGCCCCAGACTGAGAGTTCCTATCTATACCTTGTGGCTAATAGCCACTGACGGACCTCTGCTCCATATGTTTCTCTATTTCCCTCTTGAAGCTGTCCATGCTTGTAGCCACCACCACCTCCTGTGGTGTTACTCTGACAAGGAAGGCCTGTTACTGGTTCTGACTTGCAGGCAAGTTTGGCCTACAGCTGTCTGGGCTGGGACTTTTTCTGTTTTAATGCCAGTATTGTGGAACGGCCTTCCTGTAAGAAGCCCTTCCTTTGATGGCTTTCTACTACCACTGCAAGGTTGAATTATTTAAAAAGACTTTTAAATATAGTTGGATCTATTAGCTTGGTCTCAACTGTCATCTGCATATTTTTAGTTTGCTCTTAATTCTGTTCATCTTTAAAAAAATTCTTTTCTTTGGCTTGGATCCAGGTAAGCATTTCCATGGGCAGAAAGATTTTGGCCCCCAGAGTGTGACTTTCTTGCCTCCCCCTTCCCACTGCAGCCCTAATGCTTCCCCTAATACTGTCCCCCTTTCGGGGTCTTATCTGTATGTAGCCTGCCCTTGCCACACATGAGCCAGCCAGTTTATTAGTAGATAAATTAATGATTAACAGCAAGCCAACCAGTAAAGCATCTAATCTGAATTCCAGGCCCAGACATTTTATAATTTGATGGATGAAGGTTCACACAAGTTTTGTCACATATAGTGTGGATTTGTCTGAGGAGATAGTTTTACACAAGCACCCCTCCTGCCATTTAAACATGTGGCAATGCAGCTGCACACAAGTACTTTTGGTGTATGGTGAAACCTGTATAAAGACAAGGACCAGAGTATTGTACCACATAAGTTACTGAATGTTTGAATCAGACCTTACCTCCAGAAAAAAGGGTTTAGGAATCAAATGAAAATCAGGTTCGCTTCACACATTGCGCAGAGGTAAATTTGGGTTTGCTATTGAGTGAAGTCTTAAGAGGAAGATTCAGCTAGTCTTTTGGCAGAGTTCAGGAAATAATCCAATCCACACTTTGGAGGTTGTTTCAATGAATTTACTGCAAGAGGATTTTGGGAAAAGACAATAATTGATTGTAGGCTACTAATACAAAATCAAGGCCTTCAGAGTACAAGCATTTACACATATTAACAAACAGTAGAAAGAGAAAAAACAAGAGGTGGGTTGAACTGCAAAAGAAAACATTCAATAAATCCTGAACACTAGAGAATGCACCACAGCTCTCACTAGGGTAAAAGTGGACTAAACTACTCTTTCAGCAGTAGTTACATTAACTAGACTCTTAGTAGACTGTCAATTCTCCAGTGTAGTCTAGACTGTCTTTTCAACTGTGATACACGGATTTGGCATGTTCAGATTTATTTGGGTGTACACTTAAAATCTTATACATACCTCTAAAAATGTAGTCTAATACCTGTTTAACTTCTGTAGTTCTGACAGCTATTCTCCCTCCATTTTAAATAGATATAAAACGTTTCTATTTCTTGATACCTTCCACCTTCCTTTTCATTCTTCATATCACAATCTGCTCGCAGAGAATCCTGGAAAATATAGTCATTGTGCTCAGATTACATACATTTCCTAGGAACCGAGTTGCAGAAATCTCCATTCAGAAGTTATGTTCTTCCTGACTTCTTCTCCTTCTACCACTCTTGTTTATTTCCATACTAGGAGTAAGGCCCATTGTGGGAAGAAATACAACGGGCTATAAAAAAGAGGCTCCAGGTGAGTGTCCTGGCTGTGGCTGGTGGGGCGGCAGAAGGAAGAGGAAAATAGGGGGGGTTGAGGCATGTTTAGAAGGAAGAAAGCAATGAAACAGGATGGAAATATATACAATAAATAATATAATTGACACTTCCCCCTCCCCTCCAGCCCCCAGAATATACCCTATGTTTTCACCATTGACTTCAATGGCCCATGGGATATAATGGGGCCAAATTGTCGCCGAATCTCTTTCATTCCCTCCTTTCCTTCTCTCCTTTTCCTCTTTCCCTCCTTCTTCCCTTCTCTCTTTCTTTCTTTCCCACCTTCTTCTCTTCTCTTTTTTCCTCCTTTCCCTGTTTCCCTCCTTCTTCCCTCTTTCTTTCCCTCTTTCCTTCCTTCTTTCCTTCTCTCTGCTCTCTCTCTTTCCTTCCCTCTTTCCTCCTTCTGTGGCCCAACTCTAGAGAGAAGGAGTTTAAACTTTGAACCCCTTCTCTCTTAGCATCCCCACCCAGCTGGGGAAGGGAAGGAGAGGCTTTCGAAGATGCCTCCCCCCCTTTTGCTTCCCCTTCTGACATCACTTCTGGTGATGTCAGGGGGCATGGCATATATTAACAGCCTAATAGCTCATTAGGCATGGCATATGCTAATGAGCTCCTGCAGCTCTTTTTCTACGAAAAGACCCCTGCACTTTACATTTTCACTCAGGATTCGGTTTTGGGGTTTTTTTGTTTTTTGAAAAAACTGGGTTAGCTGCAATTCCTGCATGGAAACACTGGGCCCTGTTGCCTCATGAAATGTTAGAAAACTTTGCAAATCCAGGCTCATATTTGAAATACTTCATTTCTTTCTGCTTAGCTATAAGGCAGGGCTGTCTCATTCTGCTGTCCCAAGTGGGTACTATGGGAGGACAGCCTCATGGTAACAGGTATGATTCCCTCTACCCCTGACTTATGTTGATTTGGGGTTATGCAATGGCGGCTAAGGTAGAAAAGCACCTCCTCCTATGCATGGCCGGCTCGCCCACTAGGCGAGCTAGGCGCTCGCCGAGGGCGCACTGGCAGCAGGGGTGCCAAACTGCGCCCCGGCCCCTCCCGGGAAAAGCCCCCCCCCGCTGCTCCCACCGCCTCCCTGAGTGCCCGGCCGGGGCTCAGAAGGCGACAGCGGAGCTTGCCCGCCCTCTCCTCAAAGCCGGGGGGAGAGGAGGCAGGGGTGGCAACTGCGCCACCAGTAAAGAGCGCCCTAGCCTAGAAGCTTCTCTCTCTCCCCCCCCACGGCCCTCCCAAGCCCAGCACTGGACCGTGGGGCTGGGGTTGCTGGGCTGGGCCACGGGGCGGGCAGGTGGGGGGCGTTCAGCCTGCCCCTTCCCCGGCTCTCCCAGGTGCCTCACAGCTGCGAGGGGCCCGGGAGAGCCGCGTCACCGCTTCCCCACTCTCCCAGGTGCCTCACAGCTGCAAGGGGCCAGGGAGAGCCGCGCTGCCCCTTCACTGGCTCTCCCCAGCGCCTTGCAGCTGTGAGGCGCCCAGGACAAGGGTGAGCCCTCTCCAGGCCCCACCGGGAGGTTGGCATCCCTGGTGGGGTGGGTGCCCCAGGCTGTCCTGTCTAGGGCGCCCAGACACCTGGGGCCGGCCCTGCTCCTATGCCACGTCTTCTGGGTTCCAAGGGTCTGGAAAGCAGTTCCATAACCAGTTACAGGGTTGCCAACTCTGGGTTGGGAAATACCTGTAGATTTGAGGGGTAGAGCTTGGGGAGGGCAGGGTTCGGGGTAGAGAGGGACCTCTACCATAGATTCCACTGCCAAAAGCAGCCATTTTGTCCAGGAGAACTGATTTTGGAGATCTCCAGATGCTGCCTAGAGGTTGGAAATACTAAGAGGAGGGCCAGGTTTGTTGAAGGACTTCAGTGAGGTATACTGCTATACAGCTCATTGTCCAAAGCAACCATTTTCTCCATGGGGACTGATCTACATAGTCTGGGGATCAATTATAATTCAGAAAGATCTCCAGGCCTTCCCTTTCCCCCCAACCCATTTCAGTTCCAAAGCTGCTTTCTGTTTAACATTTTAACTGATTAACCATTTAACTGACCCACAACCTCTTGGAACTCTCAACTTGGGAACTGTGGTTCTAATTCCCTTTGCTATGGTTACAGTAAGGCTAGCTGAAAACTACAACTCCCAAGGTGCAATGCATCAAAAGTGGGGGTGTAAGAATGGAGGAGCTGGCGGGACAGGATAGGATAGCATTATCTAGAATGCTGGAGAAATTTGTGTGTGTACTTGCACAAACCGTGAATAATTTTGAGCCATGGTCTACCAACAGAAGTTTATCTTTCACAAAAGAAAAAAAAAGAATGTTTGTTTAATTAGTCAAAGCATTTTTATGTTGTTCTTTTATGTTGTTCTATGAAGAAAAGGTTAAAATGCTTGGGGCTCTTTAGCTTGGAGAAACGACGGCTGAGGGGTGACATGATCGAGGTTTATAAGATTATGAATGGGATTGAGCAGGTTGAGAAAGAAGTACTTTTCTCCCTTTCTCACAATACAAGAACTCGTGGGCACTCTATGAAATTGCTGAGCAGTCGGGTTAAAACAGATAAAAGGAAATACTTCTTCACCCAAAGAGTGATTAACATATGGAATTCACTGCCACAGGAGGTCGTGGCAGCTGCAAGCATGGACAGTTTCAAGAGGAAATTAGATAAACATATGGAGCAGAAGTCCACCAGTGGCTATTAGCCACAGGGTATGGATGGGAACTCTCAGTCTGGGGCAGGTGATGCACTCTATTCTTGGTGCTGGAGGGGGCAGCAGTGGGAGGGCTTCTGGTGCCCTGGCCCCACTGCTGGACCTCCGGATGGCACCTGGTATATTTTGGCCGCTGTGTGACAGAGTGTTGGACTAGATGGGCCATTGGCCTGATTCAACATTGGCTTCTCTTATGTTCTTATGTTCTTATGTTTCTTCAAAGGAAAAACTGGACTGTTTCTTGGATTAAATTTTATTTAACTTCATGTATATAATCATGAACCAGTGCAATGTATAGTACCCAGCAAATCCAGTGCCATTGTAGCAATGGCAATTGATGTCAAGCACAGAATCATAGTCCAAGTGGGGGATGGCTTGGAAGACCAGTAGAACCAGTGCAGTGTACAGTGCCCAGCAAACCCAATGCCTTTTGTTCATAATATTAACAAAGATTTGCGACTGTACTACACTGAAATACATTCTTTCACCAGGCAGGATAGAGATGAGAAGGTATTGAGACCAAGAAGTGGAAATAAGGGAGGGGGAACGGAAAAATAAGGTGGAGGGAGACAGAAATGAATGAGAAATGCATGGAAAAGAGGGAGAGAAATTAAGAGAGGGAAAGGTTGTTTTATCTTGCTGCAGTGCCCTAACTACTGCTTTGCAAGATGTGCCTTAGCTGGGTACAAGGAAAGGAAAAGAGAAAGGCTAGATTATTGGAGAAAGTGACCTGCAACTGGCAATTACTGTAGCAGCTAGCTGCGTGCTGGCTTGGTTGTTGTTCAGCAAGTTTGCTTCAGCCTTGGGGAAAGGGAAGTCTAGCCCATTGTAGAATATGCTCAGACTTCCGTGTACCCCTAGTGGCTGCAGCCAGGACTGCATTTTTAAAATAAAAGGGGAAACATTCAGCTGGACGTAGCATGCTGCTGGCTTTGAGGGTCCTCCAGCTAACTTCCTCAAGGTGTGCCCAGGGTGGACTGCACCCCCGCCCCACCCTTGATATGCCACTGCAGTTATCTTTCTCATGTTTCATCTTTTCAGAAATACATTGAATAAAAAGAAAGAAAAAAAATCACAGAGCTGCTAAGCCTGAGATATCTGAGAGCAGATGTAAGAAAATGACTCAATAAACTTTTAATCAGATGAGAGAGGAGGGAAAATAGAACTCAGCATATCTTTTATTAAGAGGTGCTTTTTGAGAATAATTACAAAGTGAGACGGATGGTGAGTGGTTCTCCCATAATGTGGAGGTAACGCTTTAAATTAAGGTGCCAGTTATAAATGCTTTATTCTTATTTATGAAATGATCTCTAAATGCAACTACTTCCTCAAATAATGTAATATAAAGTATGTTATAAAATGCATTAGTAATAAATGCTTAACAGATGATGCGATGAGAATCTGTTACAAAGGATATTATAAGACGTAAATTGTATTAAACCCTGTGATTGCATCTTTAATACATGAATTTAAGTTGCTATCCTGTTTGCTATAAAGTGGCTTGCATATCATAAATAATAATAAAGTAGTTATAAATGGCACCTTAATACAGGGTGTTACCACTGGAAGTTAGCAAAGTGATTTTTATCTCTGTCTAAATGTGAAACTTTCTATAATGTTCCTGAATATTCCTTATGACTCTAATGTGGTTAATGCAGTTTCTGAATTTCAAAGCCTAATTCAACCATACCTTTAAAAAAATGTGCCTCAAGGAGAAATCATTGATTGTAGTCTTCAGAGATGTGACAGTTACGTTGCACAAGTCATCATGGCATGTTTCCCGTCAGCGCTAGCTGCTGTAGAGTTTGAGCCTCTTCTTCTCTGGACTCCCAAAATCCCAGAGATATCCACAAAATTATGACACTGCGGGCTGAACAGGGACAGGTTTGACAGAGCCCTATTGTGATGGCTTCCCAAGGCTTGATCAAATCTGCCATACCTTATTGGTTTGATGAGGGACCAAAAAGGTGCTCAGTTTGACAGTAGTCACAAACAATAAATACATTCGGAGATGTCAGGTGATGAGCATTCTTTTTGTCTTGTTCTCTTATTGGCATTTGTGCCATTGGTATTGTGAGCCAGTGGACACTTTGCCATTTTCTTTTAATGGTGTGCTGGATGAAAAAAGAAAAGAAAAGGGAAACAATGTGACACATTTCTTGTTATTATATGAATCAGATTAGGTGCTACAATAGTTAAATAGAGCATTGTCCGAATTTTCAAGAAGGAAATTATTACAAATATTTATTAATTAGAAATGGCATGGACCCAGTTGCAGTTCTCCTTATTTCAAATCCTATGTGAGATCCCTAGTATATTCCCCAATGAAAATTGTCATTGATTATGACACACTGCCTCCTCCTATACTGTTTAGCCCTTCAGTTAAGATCTTGTTCAAAAAAACTGTTCCCTGTGCCCCTACCTGTAGAGGGGAGGTGTGCTGACACAGACAGGGCTTTTCATTGGTGGCACCTCACCTGTGGAATGTATTCCCCATTGTTGCTCACCTGGCACCTACTCTACTCTCTTTCAGATGCCAGGCCGAAACATTTCTTTTTGCCAAGTTGATCTTTCAAAATTGTTTGTATGGTCTGCTCTAGTCTAAGAACTATCTTTTATGTTTAATGGCTTGTGCTTATGCTCTGGCTTACTTTTAATGTCTGTGCAGTTTTATTCTTTTACTTTTATTGTTATGTGTAGCTATGAGCCACATTGAGCAGATCCTTTTTCCAAATAAATAAATGAATAAATAATAAGCTTTAGCTCAAAATGTTCATGATTCCTGATTGCCAGTCTTGGTCTCCAAGATTTCTAGACACTTAAACATTCTGCAGCAGGCCTGTACAACTTGTGACCACAACAGTGAACACAGCCTACCTGCCAGTATGACTTTCAGAGTTTGACGTTAGTCTTTACTTTACACACACCATGTTGCTACCTTCTTGTTCCTCAGTCAGCAGCTACTTTGGTGCCATTTTTTCACCCCCCTGGGTCATCTTAAGGAAGATTAATGTCAGCCCGTTGGAAGTTATGTGTTGAATATAATGACATCCCAACACAGTGTAGCTCAGGAGTTCTCGATATAGTGCCTGTTGACACCTTTCCTGTTGCCTGTCAAGTGCTTTTAGAAAGTGGGCAGGGCTTCTGGTTGGCTATGCAGATCTTTAAAAAGTTGCTTTGGCAGCAGATCTTCCCATAGCACAAGGATATTTACTGCTTGACTGAAGGTAAGCTGTGTATAGTTAAGAATGTTTTAAAAAAGAAGATTAAACAACATGTTCATTTTAAAAGGTATCCTGCTAAACAGAGCTTCTGCCCGAAATATTGGAAACTTACTATCAGTGTTCTGCATGACTTCACTCCCGGACATTTGGTGGTTGGCTCTGTTTCCTGCAGCAGCCATTTGGTGGTTGGCTTCGCCTCCTGTGGTGGCCATTTTGAGGCTGGATCCATCAGCCCATGTCAGAATCCCAAAGGTGCCTGTAGTTGAGGATGCATGGAATAGTTAGATTTTCAATGTCCCGTTTCAGAAAAACCAAGTTGGAGTGGGGACAGTCCTTCCTGGGTCAGCCCTGTGCTACATAACTTTCAGCATAAATAAATACAATGAAAAATTACAGGGAGTTTAAAGTACCAGAGGGGTGGCTTTGGCATGTGCAACAGGGCTTCAGAGACTCCCCCTCCAAACAGCAGCCCCCTATAGTGCAGTATAAATTCCTCGTGGAAATTGGAGGCTTCAAAGAATGGCTTTGGATGCAATGCAAGGAGTGCAATATAAGCAGGGGTTTGGGAAACTTTCAGTAAATTCCCAGAAGTGGTTAGATATGGATGCAGGTATTTTTGATCCAGGTCACTTTTAAAGGGTGGTTTCTTCAGACCGTGAATTTCATTCACTATCCAGATTTTGCCGCAAAACATTATTTTGTTGTTGGTTGAATTTTTCCACTATTGAAGTATTCTGCCAATAATAACACAGAACTGTTTCTCTGTGAGCCTCAGGATGGGGGGGGGAGTTCTTTAGCAAAAGCATTCTATGGCAGCAGTCTGGTTTGTTTCTGATGCAGCTAATGAAATGTTTTCAACAAACCGTTCACCCTGCTAGTTTTTGAGAGCAGAAAATGTACACATGATTCCATTAAAAATATTTGTTTACTGAATTTTCTTTCAAGTATTGTTTACTTTGCAGAATAGAAGAATTCAACCATTAATTGAATAATGTAATGAAGTCAGTGTTTGTTCATTGTGGTATGAATTTAATAATATAGCAATCTTATTTTTAGTAAGGAAATGATGTGATTTACTAAAATGATGGATATACTTTTAGACCAAAAAGTTATTAATGCATTAATTCTTGATGATTAAGTACTGTGCATAAAGTGATCTTTTTAAGATGGATGCAAAAATATGAAACAAAAAATAGTTCAATGCATGGTTAAATGCCAACACACAGGAAAGAAACAGAAGTATATTCCAATAATCCTTCTTTTACTGCTATGGAAGGAATAAATATTTAGCATAACTATAATCATATTCTTATTTACAACTCTGCTCCTTTTGTTTCTTATTTCCAGATTAAACTTTTTTAATGTTGCAAACACAGATTTGTTTACAGAATCAAAATTCAAGCTTCTGTGTACTTTACTATGGGATTAAGGCCCATTGCATTTCCTGGGACTTACTTCTGAGTAAACAGTCATCGAATTGGGCCTTGTGAGATATATATCTAGTTGTTAGCATGAGAAAACAACTGTTATTCCTGATTGACATCTAAAACCATGTTAGACATGACTTTGTTTAGATTTGTAACCCTCTCTTGTGCTATATTCCAGACATTAGCCCCTCTGCTCCCCAGCTCCTCCAGAGTTTCTTTTTTCCTTGTGAAAACAGATATACGGGTACCATGCACATGCTGCAGTGCATTCTGCATATGCTGCTGCACTTAAATATCTCTATATGTCTACCCTCTGAGCAGATGGTCAGCACAGTCAAAAGTTGAAAGCACCAAGGACTGTTTCCCAAACAGGTGAGTGGTGCTGTCAGAATTCCTGTTTTGAACTTTGTGTTCAAAACTTCCTGTTTTGAAAGAGGAAGTGACATCCCAGCAGGCTCCTCCCCAGTTCTCCTGGGGATTGCCAGTGATGCAATGATCCTCTAGGATTTTTTAGGGTGAAACACATAGAGATTTGGAAACTCCTAGAATGCTCTGATGTCATTTTGGCTCAGAAGCAGTTACATTATAATTTGATAAGAATTTCCAAACCTCTGTAGTTTTTACCCTGATATGTATGGAAATCCTGATCCAAAACAGGAAGTGATGTCCCAGCATTAATAGCGGCCCCCTCCCCCATTTCTTTCACCATTCCACTGAGTGCAGGTGGGGGACAGGGAGCATCTGTGGGAGGTCCCCTGAGTAAGTGGCAAGTGGCAGCCCTATAAGTGTATTAAAAAGAACTCTTCATTCTACTCATTAACTGTGACTGGACATATGGATGGCATCCAGAAAGGCAGTCCAAGCAAAGAAACATTCTTCCAGTCTTCCCTATTGAAGGTGTGGGAAGAAATTAAAAGCAGCTTTTATACTAAGACACCAAAATGGGCTGCCCCATGGGAAGCCTTTACAAACTCTAACCTATTCCAAGAAGACATATTGTTAAGGTATGAAGATTTACTAGATAATTAAAATCACCTAAAGCCAACATAAAACCTATCATGGTGGGAAAGCACACAAATTGAATCATGATATGCTAAGGATAGACCAATAGGGTTTTATGAAAAAATCAGGGGTCTTTTCATAGAAAAAGAGCTGCAGGAGCTCATTAGCATATGGTATGTTAATGAGCTACTAGGCTATTAGCATATGCCACGCCCCCTGACATCACCAGAAGTGATGTCAGAAGGGGAAGCAAAAGGGGGAGGCATCTTCAAAAGCCCCCCTTCCCTTCCCCAGCTGGCCGGGGGGAGGGAGCGAAGAGAGAAGGGGTTTAAAGTTTAAATCCCTTCTCACTAGAATTGGGCCACAGAAGGAGGAAAGAGGGAAGGAAAGACAGAGAGAAGAGAGAAGGAAAGAAGGAGGGAAAGAAAGTGAGAGAAGGGAAGAAGGAGGGAAACAGGGAATGGAGGAAAAAAGAGAAGAGAAGAAGGTGGGAAAGAAAGAGAGAAAGGAAGAAGGAGGGAAAGAGGAAAAGGAGAGAAGGAAAGGAGGGAATGAAAGAAAGAGAGAAGGAAAGGAGGGAAAGAGAGGAAGGAAGAGAAGGGAAAGAGAGAAAGAAAGGAAGAAAAGAGAGGAAGGAAGGAAGAGAAGAGAAAAAGAGAAAGAAAAGGAAGGAAAGAAAAGGAAAGGAGGGAAAGATGGCAAAGAGATGGAGGGAGGGAGGCTCTCCCACCACCCCCATCAAGCCCCCGCCACCCCCACCCCCGCAGATCCCTTATTTACTGCTTCAGCAGGGGGCGGGGAATCCGGCGGCGGGGCTATCCTGGTGTCCCCTGAGCTACAGCACTCCTGTGCGGGCCTGGGGGACACGGCAGCAGGGCTCTCCAACCTCCCCTGAGCCACAGTGCTCCTGCATGGGCCCGGGGGATGTGGCGGCGGGGCTCTCTGGCCTCTCCTGAGCCTCAGAGCTCCTGCACAGCCTGAGGATGCTGGCGGGGGGCTCTTCGCACAGTCCCTGGGCTGCAGTGCTCCTGTGTGGCCTGGGGACACTTGGGGGGTTCTTTGCGCAGCCCGGGGACACTAGCGGGGGGGGCCTGTTCACGCATCCCCCAGGCCGAAGTGCATTGGCATGGGCCGGGGATGCCAGCTGGGGGTGGGTCTTGCCACCACCACCGTTTGTTGTGGCTCCTGAGCTGCCAGAGCAGTGCTCCAGCACGCTCCCCACACAAAAGACCCTTGGAAAAAAATAACAGAAATAGATAAGATATGATATATGTTGATGAGAAACTAATCAAGGAATTCTATGCACTAATATTAGATTTTAAGACCCAAGATGAAGTAGTTAAAAATTCTATGGTAAAATGGGCACAAAACTTGGGTCACAATGTTGATTTGAACCAATTGACACAAGTGTGGGGAAAAAATGTAAAGATCACTAAAGCAATCGCATATAAAGAAAATATTTATAAATTGTTTTATAGATGGTTTTATAGAGATCACTCCGGATAAATTGGCAAAGATTTATTCTAATATATCAAATGTTTGTTTGGAATGTCAAAATAATGTTGGGTCTTTTTACCACATGTGGTGGTTATGTGATATAGTGAAGAAGTACTGGTTTTGGATCCATGAAATATTACAAAAAACGTTAAAAAATCTCTATACCTTTTGTTCCAGAAATATTTTTATTGACGATCCTACCAGAAAACTGTAAAAAACATGATTTTTATCTTATAATACATGTTATAACAATAGTGAGAATAATATATGCCAAATATTGGAGAAGAAAAGAAGTACCCTCAAGGGAAGAAATTCTAAGAAAAATTTTGGAAACTGCTGAGATGGACAAATTAACTTTAATTTTGAAAGGACAACCAGAGACAATTTTTGAAGAAACATGGCCAAGATTTTATAAATGGTTTGAAGACTCTAGTAAATAAAATATGCAGACTTACAATGTACTTTAAGGACACAAATACTATACTTTTAATAATGTGCAACAAGCTTATATAATGATACAAGGTGAATCATACAAAATAACATATGTTTAGATATGATTTTTTTTAAAATAAGAAATCTTAAGAATATGTGGATACCCTCATTTTATGTTATGTTTGTTTTGTATTTAAAATAAAACTGTTCTGGAAAAAAGAAAAGAAAAGAAACCTTCCAGTCATGAGTCACCCTTGCTGGGTCAAAGTACCTATCTATATAAATAGGACATTTCCCTATTCTAAGTATTTTGGTGATTTATCACATAGGATCATAGAGCTGGAAGGGGCCATACAGACCATCTAGTCCAACCCAGGTTGAGTCTGATCCTCCTAATCCTCCAGAGGCTGTGATTCCATGTAGTGTTACTGCTGAATTCTACAAAGAAACCCCCAGAAATGTTTGGTAGACTTTTGAAGCATGGCTATCCAAAATCTGCCACAGAACTAGGGGGATAAGAAAGAGCATGGAATTCTACAGTAGGTTCCTTCTGGATTTTGAACCAGACCTCTAGGATCTGGCATATGTGAGTGATAACCCGTTGCAGAGGCCTTGAAAGCACTAACACAGGAGTATCTAGGGCCTAGGGAGCAATGCTTCATTCCTCTTTTCTTTGAGGTGACTGCAGGGGCAACATGGACAACCCATTCTGTGGTGTTTAGACCACAAAAGGCACAGAGACCTGACCTTGCCAATGGCATCAAAGAGAGTAACCAAGGCCTAGATAACTCTGGGCAGCTCTAGTGAAACCTTGTGTTATGGAGACTTAAGACATTCAGGTAAGTATCCTTCTTTTACCAAAAATTGGTAGGCCCATCCAGTTCTGTAGAAGATTAAGCTCCCAAATAAAATGAGCAGTCCAACATTTGTATGTACATACATCTTGAGACATAAAGAAGCCCACAGTAGCCAATTCTTCTTTGTTCATTTTCTCTGAAGAAAGTGAAAGGTTAGATATGTTTTGTTGCTTTCTTTGGAATAAAAACTCTGAAATGAGTGAGATATTTTGGAGGAAGATTGAGAAAATAGCAGCCTATCACTTTGATCCCATAATTTTTATTTACTTATTTTAAAAAAATGCTTGTCCAGCTTTAGCTCAAAGCATCTTAAAATACATATTCTTCAGAGTATCATGAAACTGTATCTTTAAAAGCCCTAATCACTCATCTCTCTCCTATCTTGCTGGATGGAGATTGTAATTCAAATACAACCGGGATAGCTACTATATATAAGGAGTACAATACAATCTGGATGTGGTGGTGCTCTGGCTCAGTCGTAGGAAATCTGCTTTGCATGCAGAAGTTCTCAGGTTCAGTCCCTGGCATCTCCATTTAAAAGGACTGACCTGAAACCCTGGAGAGTTGCTGTCAGTCAGAGTAGACAACAGGGGTATGCACTCAATATATACCAAGCCAAGTATTTTTTGGGTATTGTTCAGGTATTTATTCAGCTGAATGCAGATAAGAGATCTGTATTTGGCTACCAAAATAGCCACGCACCCCAAAAGTCTATATAACTCAGCTTTTATTCGGTTGCGGCTAGAAGGCAGTTTCTGTAAATGTCCCCATAGGGTATAATGGAGCCAAATAATTTTGGGTTTCCTGAATACTTACCCAAATCCCAATACAAAACCAATATTGGTATTTGAGAATATTCAAGAGTATCGATATTTTTCAGGTCCAATAGACCTGAATGGGGGGGATGATTTTTTTTTTTTTGCACATCCCTAGTAGACAATACTGACTAATAGCCTGACTCCATGTATGCATGGGGTATTATACCAATGTATCTGGCTTTGTAGTAACCAAAAGGCCTAAGGACACAGGGAAATGCATATGTGGTCAAAGATCTTGTATATCCATCTAATTTCTCCTCTTGTTTGGAAAGGCTTTGCACACCATCATAGTGTTGTATGTAACATCAATTCATGACCATTATCCTGTGCTGTCTTCCAGGACCATAACTTCAGCACTTCATTGGTGCAAGAGAACTACACTGGTGCAAGAGAACTACACATAAAGCAGCTGGTGCATTCAGGAGGTACACATTTTTTTAAAAAAAGAAATTAAAATAGTGTACATTTGTGGGCCGGCAAGGCGGGTTATAAACTGGAAGTAATAAGTAAATAAATAAATAAATCTTACTTTAGTTTCAATGGTATCTTCTGCACTCTGCTTCTCCTTTAGATGACGTTGTCAGCAACGTTCTGTAAGTATGCGTCTTTTTACAAGAGTCCTCATTTTGACATAAAATCCTAGCCCACAAAGTGGTTTTTCCCCACCTTCTGGAGAGTACATAGAATCATAGAGTTGGAAGGGACCTCCAGGGTCATCTAGTCCAACCCTCTGCACAATACAGGAAATCCACAGATACCTCCACCTTCACACTCGTAGTGACCGCTGTTTCATGCCCAGAAGATGACAAAAAACCTCCAGGATTGCTTCATGACCCCAAAGTGTCAATCAGCATTTCCTTGGGTGTGTAAGAAAGGGACACAAGAACTAAGCACTGAGGCAACCCTTCCTGCCCTCCCTCTCATGATCTGCCTAAGTTCACAGAATCTGCATTCCTGTCAGATGGCCATCTAGCGTCTGTTTGAAAACCTCCAAAGAAGGAGAGCCCACCACTTCTAGAGGAAGCCTGTTCCACTGAGGAACCACTCTAACTGTCAGGAAGTTCTTCCTAATGTTTAGCCAAAAACTCTTCTGATTTAATTTCAGCCCATTGGCTCTGGTCCAACCTTCTGGGACACCATCCTCTAGATGACAGCCCTTCAAGTACTTGAAGATGTCTATCATATCACCTCTCGTATCCTCTCCAGGCTAAACTTACCCAGCTCCTTCAACCTTTCCTCATAGGACTTGGTCTCCAGAGCCCTCACCATCTTCATTGCTCTCCTCTGGATACGTTCCAGCTTGTCTATATCCTTATTAAATTGTGGTGCCCAAAACTGAACACAATACTCTAGGTGACATCTAACCAGAGCAGAGTAAAGTGGTACCATCACATTGTGTGATCTGGATACTCTACTTCTGTTGATACAACCCCAAATCACATTTGCTTTTTTAGCAACCACATCACACTGCTGAATCATGTTCAGTGGATGGTCTACTAAGACCCCTAGATCCTTTTTGCACATACTACTGTCAAGACTAGTTTCGCCTAACCTATAATTATGCATTTGATTTTTCCTACCTAAATGCAGAACTTTACATTTTACCCATTGAAATTCATTAAATTTCTTTTAGCCCAGTATTCCAGCCTGAAATCATCCTGTATCCTGACTCTGTCTTCTACTGTATTTGCTATCACTCCCAATTTAGTATCATCTGCAGATTTAATAAGCATTCCCTCTATCCCTTCATCCAAATCACTGATAAAGATGTTGAACAAAACAGGTCCCAAGACAGATCCTTGAGGCACTCCACTTGTCACTCCTCTCCAAGAATATGAGGAACCATTCACAAGCACTCTTTTGGTGCAATCTGTCAACTAGTTACAGATCTACCTAACAGTCATAGGATCCAAACCACATTTTACCAATTTGTCAAAAAATATGTGGAACCTTATCAAAAGCCTTACTAAAATCAAGATAGACTATCTCTACAGCATTCCCCTGATCCAGCAAGGTAGTACATTTCTCAAAAGAGAGAGAGAGAGAAGGGCTGCGGTCACATGAGCAAGATAATGCAGGGGGAAGCGAGGCTATTTGCTTCGTAGCAGTTTGACCCGCATTTGCGCAATCACACAATCCTGGTTCCCTAGCGAGTTTTCCAACACCAGGAAAATCAAGTACTTTCCAGGTATTTGTGCTCTGAAGCCACGATTTTGCCTGTCTGAACAGCCATCTCTCACAATGATTGTGATCAGGTCATCTGAACGTCCTTCTTCTAGTAGGTTTGTTTTTGTGACTTTCACCATTGTGCGCATGCACATGCATTCACATATATGCACATATGCACATGTGCAAAGAATTTTTTTAAAAAAAAATTGTGCTGCACTGCCACATAGGCAGCACAGCTGTCTACAGTCACATAGGGGATAGTCCATCTGTAGCCTGTAGCAACCCGTTTGATAGTGGACTTTCCCCACTGTCTTTTAACTCTGCTCTTGCGGAGGAGTGAAACGGGTTGCTGATGGATGTGGGTTGCTGGCCAGAAGTTCATGCCTGATCACACCCATTAAATCCACCTGGCATTCGTGCCTATGGTGTGGCTAATCGTGCGTGTGATCGGAACCAAGATTAGTCTGACATGACTTGTTCTTGAGAAACCCATGCTGGCTCTTAGTAATTACAGCCACCCTTTTTAAATGCTGAAGGACTGACTGATTATTTGTTCTAAAATGTTTCCAGGTATAGATGTCAAGCTGATGTAGTTACCTAGATCCTCCTTTTCCCTCTTTTTGAAGATGGGGACAACATTTGTCCACCTCCAATTTTCTGGCATTTCACCTGTTCTCCAAAAATTCTCAAAAATAATGGAAAGAGGCTCAGAAATTACATCCACAAGTTCTTTTAGTATCCTTGGATGCAGCTCATATGGCCCTGAGGACTTAGTTTCATTTAAAGAAACTAGGTGTTTATGTACTACCCCTATGTCAATCCTAGGCTGTAACTCCATTCCCTCATCATATGTTCTGTTTTTGCCATGTTGAGCACCATTTCCCTTGCAAGAGAAGACTGAGGGAAAGCAGGAATTGAACAGTTATGCCCTCTCTTCATCACCTGTTACAATTTCACTTTCCTCTCCCCTCAATGGGCCTACCATGTCCTTGCTCTTTTTCTTACTTTGAACATAAGAAAAGAACCCAGTTCATTCAGAAGATGATGTTTTACCCCTGGTTGTCAGCCTTCTTCAAACTGATTTATGTAGTGAAAATGCCTTTGAAACCCATATTCACAGACAGCAAGATTTCAACATAACAGACATAGCAATTTATAAGCACAGCCCCTTCCAGTGGCATTAAAATAACACATTTGGTCTGTCTGAAGAACACAAAGCCAAGGACATTGTGTTGGAGGGAGTACTCAGTAGCCTTTACTGTAAAGTAGGAGGGGTTTATAGACTTTAGGAAGGACATCAAGGGCAAATGGTGTACTCAAGTAGTGTTTTGTTCTCAGTGATTAATTGCAACTAGAGAAGAACCACTGAATCCTAGATCATGTAATTGTTTCACCTGAACTGCATACTTGTACATGTTTTTAATAAATTATTTATACCCTGCTTTTCCTTGTGGTTCAAGGTGGCTTAGTTCTTCAAAAAAATTATCCATATGATTATGTAACTTCTAGAGACTACTAGCTGATCCAAAATATCTGGTGTGAACTACCTCATTTCTATATTACACTCAGTTCTGTAATAATATACCCTGAAGGAATAGTTTCTCTTCCTCATCTTCATTGCCATACCTAGTTCATTAATCTTCTGTGGCATTCACAAAGGCCATACAAATTAATCCAAGACAAAATTATTAACTGTGGATACTATTCTTGAATGAAGTTTGGGATACTGAAATATTGGGTTACTAGAAATAAGGCCCATTGTGGAAATAAATACAAGCTCTAGAAAGAAGCTCTGGGTGGGTGCCCTGGCCTTGGGCACTCAGCATCAATTTGCTGTGGCAGTCTCAGCAGGGTATAATGACACAGAGTCTACCATTTTCTCCAAGGGAACTGATATCTGCCATGTGAAGAGCAGTTGTAATTCTGAGTGATCTCCAGCCCTTACCTGGAGATTGGCAACAATGGTTTCCCAGGAGGAAATGGCTAGTTTGGAAGATGGGGTCTATGGCATTGTACCTGTCTGAGGTCCCACCTTCTTCAGACTCCACCCCTCAAATCTCCATGAATTTCCCAACCTGGAGTTGGCAACCCTATCTCCTTCCCAGCCAATCATCAACTTACCTTTATCTGCCGCTCTGACTTCAGCTTTCCATCCCACCCCCACCTACAGCATCTACCTAGGAAAAGTACAATCTTTTTCTGCAGTAGGGACCAAAGCAGGAGGGAAGTAACCTCAGCAGGGTATAATGATACAGAGTCCAACCTGAAAAGCAGCCATTTTCTCCAGGGCAATTGATCTCTGCCATCTGGAGAGCAGTTCTAATTCTGAGTTATCTCCAACCCTCACCTGGAGATTGGCAGCAATGATTCCCCAGGAGAAAATAACTCCTTTGGACTCTATGACATTCAGTTCAGCTGAGGCCTCTCCCCTCCCCAAACTCTGGTTTCTGTAGACTCCACCACAAAATATCCATATCTCATTCTGGAGCTGGAAATCCTAGTCAGGTCTGCCCCCAATGAGTTCCCCTCAAAGGCCAAAGTAGGCCTGGAAAGGCCTCCTACCTTTGCCTTTTTACTGATAAAACCAAACTTGGTTGCCTAGCAGTAGCCACTGAGGGAAAAGTTAGCCCCACAGCAGGAGGAGAAGAGGAGGATCCAAGAAGAAGAAGCATCTTCATCAGGAGAGACAGCCATTTTGGCAGTTTATTCTGTCAGGGAAGAGTGGCTGGGCTGGTAGTGGGTGGGGGAAGGAAGTGGACACAGCACCCAACCAATGGCACATGAGTACTCTTGAGTGGCAGTTGATGGGCCAATGGCTGATGGAGTGCACAGCACAGCCAATGGGAGGTCTGGAAAGTGCCAATACATTGGGCTTTTATATATACAGAATAACCTACCAGCCTTTTCTGCTGATGAGAAATGGGGATTTGGACCCTTTTGACCATGGAGAACACTGTGTTTGGAGTTGTGGGACCATCATAGACACAAACCACATTGCTATTGTGAGCAGCCCTGAATCACTATGGGAGCATGAGTGAGGATCAAAGGGTAACCTGTTCCTGAGACCCACACTGGCAGACAGTCCCTGTAAGTTAAGCCCTGGCAAAGCAGAACCTCCTCCCAGAAGGAGCCCTTTGCCAGTAACACCACCAGCTCCTAAGCCAGAAGGGACCTCAAGACAGGAGGCATCAGTATGGGCAAACCCCCTTCCAGACCCACCACAGTTCCCCCCAATAACTCAGGAAAGGAGAAGGCAAAGAGACAGAGCAGAGGACTTGAGTAGGGGTGTGCAATTTTTTATCTGTGTATTTTTCGATTTGGGTCTTTTGGACCTGAAAAAGTTTTGAGATTCCAGAAAAAACCTGGATCCCAATACAGTTAAAGTATTCAGATCTGGGGGGGGGGTGTTTGGAAAGCCCAATTTTTCCCCCAGGTCCAATAGACCCGAACCGAAAAATACCAAGGGGAAAAACAACAGCAGCAAAGCCACTAAAAACAGCTGAGAATCAGTTCAGCTGGGGCCCTTTTGGATGTTTCCTTTAAACTAGACTGCCCAAACAGCTTGCCAAGCAGCCAATCCTGCTGGGAGAGCTCTCCATGCAGGCTCTGCTGGGCAGCTTGATTTTACCGATGACCCACAAATATATATGGGGGGGATTTTTCTTCCGGTTCTCCTGAAAAATCCTAGATACATTCGGGAAGCTGAAATATATCTGAAAAATACTGATAAGGTTTTTTGGAGGGGTATATTTACAGTTCAGGTAGACCCGAATGTACACCCCTAGCCTCGAGCGGGTGCAGGAGTGAGCGCCTGGCAGCTTGCAGCCACATTTCCCTTGTAGAAGCAGAGGACAACAGTGATGAGTCTTTACAGGATCCAAGCCTTGCTGCTTCTCAAGAAGAGGAAGGATGACTCAGCTAAGAGCACTGAGCCTAATGACTGGACCCAGCTGCAACTGGAAGGGAACTGGCTTGCTATGAGATGAAGGATGGCATGGAATTAAGATGTCTGCATGATAGTTGAAGAATCTGCCTTGGAACTGGGCCCCTATTCTGAGATCCTGTTGGACTGATATGGATTCTGCTTATTTGATTCACCCCTGACTTTACTGTCTGCTTATGAGTGAGAACTTCTGGCTTGACCTTGGACTGTGCTTTGTACATTGTATTCTGAGACAGACCACACTGCTTGTCTGTTGCTAGAGCTGTGAAGATGTGGCCCCGTCCTGGTATGCTCTGGCATCAGTCGGCACAGTATGACTGGGAAAACACTTTGTTCCGAGGTTTTTTTGCCATGACTGGCTTCCGCTTCAAACTGCCAGTCTGAACTCAGCCAGCATGTCTCTGGAGAGTTGACATATACGTTTTTTAAAAAACTAACACAACAATTGCCCTAGGGGAATGTGGTCATCTCTCATATTATCTGATAATTATGCCTCTGTCACCATGGTCTATTTACACTATTTTTGTCTTGTTGTTATTTATAGAAAACATGGTATAAGCCTGAATGGGTGGACTTGCATGGAGCTCATATTAAATGCACAACAGAGAAGTCCAGAAGAAAGAGTATTTTTTGGCTAGGAGATGATTTATTACCTGTTTGGTTTATCTCAGCTTGGGGGGGGGACCCAACCAGGAGTCATTTCCAAGAATAACTGTAGAGTAAGCCAAGACAGTATTTGTACTTTGTTAAAGCATGGAAAGCATAAGTTTCTTTGCTCTTTCCTGCTTTATTTTTTCTGGGCTAAAGTGTTTTAATGATTGAGTCTGCTAAAAACCCTCGAGAACCTGTTGATTTACTGATTAATGTGCCTCATTCAATTTGTTTTTAAAACTTGATTGGTAATTTGTTTTGGGTTTAAGACCAGGCTCCTTGACCTAATGAACCCATGCAAGCAGAACTTTTGGAGGCTGCTTACACAAGCTGTACTCTGAAGGAGTAGAATTTGCCAGGTTATTTGTATGATTTCTTAGGCTTTAATGCCAGGTTCAATCCCAAGTACAGAGGGTTTGTGGGAGGAGAGGGAAGCCTTCTGCACCTATCACAGTCGATTCGAAAGGTTACGTATTTTCTCAAATACATATTATGTTAATGAAAGTAAAACAATTTAATAAGTTTGCTTATAACTTGATCCTAAACATATATTGTACAGTGTTTATATGCAATTTATACAAACAGCGTACATTATAGGTATATAATTTGTAATGCTGGCTTATTGATGGCTGAACTATGTTGACTAATATGTACATTTTGGAGAAAAAATAATGAGTAAATAAAGCAGTGTGCAATAAAGAGTCACAGATTCAGTTTGCAATAGGGAGAAGCAAACTGAAATTGAGAGGGTTCCGGTCAAAATAGCTGGAATGAAAAAAATCAAAATCATCTCCACTAAATTGCAGCATCTAAGATCCACATAGATTGTTAGGTATTTACTGAAAGGTAAAATTCTAATTCATGATGAAGGTCAGTCCCTTCAGATGGTATGAAACCACTGCTATTTGGCAGCCATAATCTAGTCTAGTACACTGTGTTATAAGTACTTACATAAATTTGATTAAGATAATTTTTTTTAAAAAAATGCTGGCAGTACAAAACTAAACAGTTATGGTCTTCTAAGCCAAGTCAGTGCTTATCTTTAGGTATGGTTCCACTGTAAGAATTTTAATTGTTTTCTGTTTTGTGGTATTGTAATCTGCCTTGAGTTCCTCAAGGGAGGTGTGTGATATTTTGAATAAATACGATTCAACATGGTGCTGTTGACCTTTAAAGCCTTATATGGCCGGAGACCAACATACATGAAGGACTGTCTTCACCCATATGAACCTACCTGTTTACTCCAGTCATTCATGGAGTTGCCCGGTGCTGTCTGAGGCTAGAACTCCATCCCCAGGGAGATTTGTCTGTTTCTTTCTATTGGCGTCTCCTGCCAGCAGGTGAAGACTTTTTTTGTTTCATTTGGCATCCCCCCAGTACTGGCTCTCCTCCCTGATTCTGGTTTTGTTTGTGTTTTATTTTATTTTATAATTTTAAATGTTTTTACTTGTTCAATGTTTTAGTGTTTTTATGTGTGCTTCCTTGGGGACCCTGATTGGATAGAAAAGTGGCATAAACATGCTTTTAATAAATAATTAGGTAAATAAGACAGGCCTACTCTTTAAAATAACACAGCATTCCCTGATTTCCACCCCTGCGTCCACTGGCACTTCTACATGTATACCAGCTGGAAATAAGTAAACTTGTATGGTTGCTTGTGGGATCGCATTTCTGTGCAGTCTAAGTCCTGGATTCCCCTGTGGTCCACTATCACGCACCCAGAGGTGTCTGTGACCCTTTGCCTTGTGAATATTTATTTTTGTTGACTTAAGAGAACCAGAAAGCAGAGTTATTTGAAGAAGCTTCCCAGGATCCTATCAGCTCATGGAGCAATTTGCGGCTGGATATTGCTTTCGTCTCCCTGGTAAACTGACACGTTACACTAGGTCTTCATCAGAAGAGTAGTGAATAAAAGAAGATTTATGTTCAAATCACATGCTTTAAACATATCCGCTAAGTGCTAGTTTGCTCTTTGGTGTTGAGCCTGAAATTTAAAGCACTGGGGATTAAAAGGATTACAACATAATCTTAAATAATCCTAAGTGTCATTTACAGAGATACGGTTGTAATAACTAAATAAAACCATGTTAAGGGATGGCAGTGTTGTCAATCAGCAACTGAAATGGTGTCTCTGTTGTGCTATCATTCTCTCTCCCCTTCTTTTTATTGACACCAATTTTACATTGACTAGGTATGTATTGATGGGGGCAGTAGCTGAAGAAAGCAATGGCATAAAAAACATTTTGCAGTCAGTGCTAATATAGTTACTGAAGCATTAGTAACTAGATTAGTTTTTAGAAATCATCTCAGGGTTCATTGTTACATGCCTGTGGCACAACTTTCCAGAAAGGGCTTATCCATTCCACTCTTGCTCTTTGTTTCTTCCGAGATGAAAGTCAGTCAGCCTTCTCTCAATTTAACATTCAGATTGGTGGAGCAAACTGCTGAGTTTAGCATCAGTTCATATAAAGATGAGCCAACCATAGTAGAGGTATCACTCCTATTTACCTGAAAGGAAATCTAGGGTGTTTTTTCCCCACATATGTAGTCAAGAAAAAGAGAGGTACTTCTTAAATTTGCATACAAGATACAGTTATGTACTAATTTTTTAAAAATGGGAATAACCTTTTCTAGGGGGATTGTCTTATATTCATTGTCAGCTGCCTTTTGAGTAAATATGGTACTACAACTACTACTCCTATGACTGCTATGCAAAGCATTTCATTTCTTTAGCAGCAACCATGTGCTATGCACAGTACATACAGATGGGTAGATGCTCTCAGTCTTGGTTGAAGTTGGCTCACTCTTTCAAAAAATAGATGAAGAGAAGCATGGCTTTTCCAAAGAGTTTTCTGATAGTTCACAAGGTCCTCTACCATTCAGGGTGTAGCCATTCCAAATTAGGATTTCACTGTTCTCTTTCCCTAATGAGACATGGAAGTGACCTCATCGCCAGTCTCCTTCCCTCCCCCTGGCAGCCTCTGCTTGTGAAAACTATAGCCTGGTTGTGCGGTGCTGGCTGCTGGGCTGGGCCCAGTTGCATGATGGGGAACCTGCAAGGACTTGCAGGAGGCATTTCATTTCCCCCTTGTAGGCCCATCCCCACACTAATTTATCTTTCTCTTCTCTTGGTAACCCCTTCTCCTTTCAATGTTTCCTTCTCTCTTTTCCACCCACCAATCAATCTACCTTTTATCAACCCCCAGTTTCAGCTATATTTATTATTTGATTTATACCTTGACTTTCTCCACAATGGGGACCCAAAGCGGGTATGTGACTGGTTTCGAAAGAGAAGTTAGAACGTGCATAATGCACATTTATACAGCAGATACAAAGGTTGTGAATTTTGGTCACATTTATTAAGTTGCTAACAGAAGACTGAAGAAAGCTCTTTAGGGGGAAAAAAACAAGCAAACCTGAGTGAATCCTTCCGCATATTATGAGAGGACAGTAATAGTGACTCTAGGAGAAGAATAAGGGATATACCTCTTGTATCATCATGGACTGGCAGCCAATCAGAAGGAAAGATTTCAAGAGAGACAGGTGCCCCGCCTCCTTGGCAGAAGTCCTGCCTCTGCCAGCTACATGATTGGCCAGCACAGCAAGCCAATTGGGTAGTTGGTAGAGATGGGGCATTCAGAGGGAGGTGTTTTGGGGATGACCCGTGGTGTTTGGTGAGAGGTGGTGGTTGGAAGATTAATTTGTAGCATGAGAAGTAGGTGGGAAATGGTCTGTTTTTTAATTTCATAGAGATTGAAACTGTGCTTTGAAATCTGTGCTTTTGCAACTTTGAGAGAATAAAAGTTTGAAAAACAAAGTCTATGAGTCCCTGCCTATTTTTACTGCAAATAAGTGGTGTTGGAATGAGCCACAGAGGACAGCCCCTTCCCCTGGAGCTCCCCCCACCACCCAAAGCCTTGGTTTACCACCATCCAGGGAAATACAGTGTGCTGCAGAGAATCTGAACCCGCCTCCCTTAAAAATTTTAAAACCCATGGCAGAGTTAATTTGCAGCAAAGAATCAACTCCATTTAGGGTTCAGCCCTTTTTAAACCATGGCATGCTAGCAGTCTTAAAAAAAAAAGCAGGTGGCAGAGAGAGCGTAAGCATAGTTAGTTGCAAGCAGCCTTCAAAAACATAGTTTAAGCACACTTACCTGCCAGAGTCTCACAGTCTCCAAGCCCCATTTTAAAGCACAAAGCAAAAACACTGGGCAAAGGGAGAATCCATTTTCCCTGGTTAAGTTTCCTGCCCCAAGCCTTCATTTAATCCATAAAGCATACAAACCGGAGAATCCAGTTCCCGCACCACTCTGGCTGGCATAAAAAATCCTTTTTAAAAATACAGCATGAAAAACTGGAGAATCCAGCCACCGCAGCTTCTGGCTGGCAAATTTTAAAAAGATGATTTTTCTTCCTTTAAAAAAAAAAAAAAGTAGCAGGAAAACTTTTAGGGTCCCATGTGTGTTGGAGAGAGGGCTGTAGCCTTCTGAGTTCCAAATGGAGAACGCAACCCTGGGTCTTCTGCAGCAAGAGGGCAGGGGAAATTACCATCCAATCAGCACTGTGTTTAAAGCCCAGGGAGCAAGAGTCTGGTGGGGATTTTGCACTGAGTCATTAATGGACAGCCTGCTCCCCAAAATTCCTGCCCCTGCCCCCCAATTTTCTCCAATGGTCAGAAGCACTCTGAAAAGTCCTCCCAATGGTGAAGTTCTGATAAGCCTCTCTGCACAACTCATAAGCATTAAATAATAAGGCAATGCAAATAGGCTGGTGTTTGCAGTGGTGGGGAGGGGCTAGAGTTTTCACCTATGCCTGCTTGGCTTCCTGTCCTTTGGCAAGTTCCCACTCATCCCTACATATGTATTCTGTATGAAAAGGAGTAAAGAAATAAAATAAAATTCGAGCATCCATCCTGCCAAGTCCCCACTCATCCCTACATGTGCATTCAATCTATTCCATATGAAAGGGGATAAATAATGAAATAAAATTTGAGCATCCAGCTGCCAAAGCTAACAAAATTGATGCTGTACATGGCATGGTCATACTGAGATGTGGTGGGAAGGCTCAGGGGAGACTCGGGAACCAGTCTTGGAGCACTAGGAGCAGTTTGGAGAATGTTGAGGTGCACCTGCGATGCAGGCCACGCCAGTCAACACTTTGCTTCATTTTGCAGTATCAAGTGACCCCTCTATGATCTCAAGGAGGTGGACCTCATGGTCCTGATTTTAAGTGCTATATGAGGTTTTGGGGGTTTCCTGGCACCATGGTGCTCTGGTTCATTTTGGTATGTCTTCCTCCATCATGTGGAGTGTATCCCATAGCATTTACATGTGCCAGTGGGCGTGCAGGGCTCAGGCATGGTGTTCTCTTTAAAATGGGAGGGGAGGATGTTGGTATGCAGCTTGTTTGTTGCTGTTGGGCCCAATGTGCCATGGAAAACACACTAGTGTATGAAGAAACGCAGCGAGATGGACCTGTGGCTGTGGAAGGTCCAATTTATGAAGACATGAAACTCATGCAGCTGGAGAAGCCCACAGCCCTGGAAGAGCAAATTTGTGAGGAGATGCAACCTGTGCAGCCAGAGGGATCTAAGTCTGTGAAAAATCAGTTAATGAACATCTCTCTATATAATAATCCTGTTTTCAAGCAGCAACATTCCATGCACTCCCTCAGCCATTGGCCTGTCAGCCACCACTCATGAGTACTCGCGTGCCATTAGCCAGGTGCTGGGTCTGCTCCTCTTCCCCCACCCACTCCTCCTTCAGCCCACTGTGCCCTGTCAGAATTACTGGCAAATTGTTTTCTCTCTTGACGAAGACGCTTTTCCTGCTTGCTTCTGTTGTGAAACTAACTGTCCCCTCAGTGACTGTTGGCAGGTGTCACAAAATGGCAGTTACCTGTGTTTGTAAGGCTGTGGTTCTTTGTTTAAAATGCTCCCCCATAAGGCTTTATTGAGCTGTAGTTCTACAGGGGGGCCTGCAGGGGTATCACTCACTGGGTTGAATGGGGCTTCCTCATCTGCTGGACCACAGTTCCCAGAATCCCTAAGGCCAAAAAGTGCAGGAAAACAGGGACTTTCCAAGGCAGTCTTCATCCCTGGGAGGCAGCAGAAATTCAGCCACTCCACAGTTGGCTGGACTGGGGAATGGATGGAAGCTTCCCTGCTCTCTTGGGCAAGAGAGAGAAGATGAAGTACAGCCAGCGGCTGGTCCAAGGAGAGATCTTATGCTGAGCCTACAACCTTCAGAGGTAGAGAGTATAGTGTGTAGGGAAAGAGGATTGCATTTAACCCCTGTTGATTTATTCCCTATTGGTTTATAGTGTGTGCTTACTCCTACAGTGTGTGTGTGCTACATAACTGTGTAAATAGTAAAATAAATTCTTTAATTTGGGCTAATAATCTGTGTTGTGCTCTGACCACATAGTCTCCCCTGCTCTGCACAATACCAAAGGGAGGGGGTAGCCCAGGGAAGCAAAGAAAGGCCAGACCCTTGGGTTGCCAACTTTCCAGGGATCCCCCAAAGATTGGGGATTCTATCTCCAAATAGGGAGATTTGGCCAGAGGGGTCTCACTGTCCCTCTAAAAAGGCAGTGATGATTCTGTGGGTGGCAGCAGCAAACTTAAGGAGTGAGATATGCCCTTGGGATGAAGGTGGGAGGCAAACAGCTGAGTTGTAAACTGGATCCCGTTTTGTCACAGTAGGCAACCAAGCTTGGTTCAGACAAAGGAAGGAAACCCTTCACAGGCCTTTGTGAGGAACTCATTGGAGCCAGTCCTGACTAGGGTTGCCAGCTCCAGGTAGGGAGATTCCTGGAGATTTTCTGATAGAGTCCATGCAAGCCAGGCTTTGGGGAGGGGAGAGGCCTCAGCTGAACAGAATGCCATAAAGCCGACCTTCCAAAACAGTTATTTTCTCCGGTGGGGGGAGAGATCTGTTGTCTGGAGTTAAGTTGTGATACCTAGTGGCTCAAGTGGTTAAGACGCTGAACTGCAGGCTGTGGAAGGTCAGTAGTTCAGCAGTTCGAGACCCGGGTGCCGCATGACAGGGTGAGCTCCTGTCTCTAGTTCCAGCTCCTGCCAACCTAGCAGTTCGAAAGCAAGAAATTGCAAGTAGATAAATAGGTACCACTTCGGTGGGAAGGTAACAGCGTTCCGTGCACCTTGGTGTTTAGTCATGCCGGCCACATGACCACGGAAATGTCTTCGGACAGCGCTGGCTCTTCGGCTTTGAAACGGAGATGAGCACCGCAACCCTAGAGTCGGATTCGACTGGCTTTCGAGCAAGGGAACCTTTACCTTTACTTTACCTAGTGATCTTCAGGCTTCACCTGGAGATTGGCTGCCCTAGGCATAGCAGTCAGTGCTTCAGAACAGGGTCTACTAGATCCAGGTTCTTGCTGTAGAAGCTGAGTGGGTGATTTTGGAGCAATCACAGACTTTCAGTCTAATCTACCTCACAGTGTTGTTTTGTAAGTCAAAAGGGGGAGAGGAGAATGATCTCAGCTGCTTTGTTCCCCATTGCAGAAAAAGGCTACTTTTCCTCCTGGGAAACCATTGTTGTCAATCTCCAGGTGAGGGCTGGAGATCACTCAGAATTACAACTGCTATCCAGATGGCAGAGATCAGTTCCCCTGGAGAAAATGGTGGACTCTGTGGCAGTCAGGGCTTCAGAGCACAGAAAATGGTGGCAGTCAGGGCTTCAGAGCATGGAAGAGGCTGCAGGTGTGTGTGGGAGAGATGGGGAAATAAAGGTAGGTTGATGATTGCATGGGAAGGAGATAAGGTTGCCAACTCCAGGTGGGAAATTCCTGGAGATTTAAGGGCTGGAACCTGGAGAGGGTGAGGTTTGAGGAGGGGTGGGACCTCAGACAGGTATAATGCCATAGACTCCACCTTCCCAACCAGCCATTCCCTTCTGGGGAACCGCTGTTACCAATCTCAGGAGAAGGGTGGAAATCACCCAGAATTACAACTGCTCTTCAGGTAGCAGAGATCAGTTCCTCTGGAGAAAATAGTGGCCTCTGTGTCATTATACCCTGCTAAGGTCATCACAGCACATTGATGCTGAGTGCTCAAGGCTTTGGCACTCTCCCAGAGCCTCTTTCTAGAGCTTGTTGTATTTATTTCCACAACGGGCCTTATTCCTAGTTAAATATAAAGCAAAAGTATCCAGTAATCCTCTAATTCACTCTTTTCATACCAGGGGTGGGAATCTTATACCTAGAACAATCAAAGCACTTAATGCTAAGGTAATTCCCCAGATATTAGGGTTTTGATTGATGAGGTAGATGATGCAATTGACCAACCTTTAACACAGTTTCTCCATAGTGTATTGGGCATGCAAAATTGTGTCTCTGGCATAGCCCTCAAAGCAGAATTAAATCAGTAATCTCTGGAAGCTCATGTCTAACGAGGGGCTCCTAAGTCTTATTAGAAAGGATCTGCTACTGAACTCTTGAAAAAAGCTCATTGAAAACAGACTTCAGTGTTTGGACTTTAATCCAAACAAAGTATATGAGACAAATGAAATCAAGTTAGCAGTGATATCCCTGGATTCTAGAAGTGCACAGGAGAGAGCATGGCAGGTATGCTCAGTAGCCACTCATGGCCTAATCCCCTTTAATTTTATTCCACAATATGTGTTTTTTTTACTAACAGTGCTCCAGTACATGGGTAGGCTGAACACCTTTCTGTCAATGGTTACCAATAGCCGTTATGCAGGTATTTCTTATTTGGATAGAAGATGTGAGAGTGGAGATGATCATATTGATACTTTGGACTTTGCCCTGACCTGAATAGCCCAGTCTATCTCAATCTCATCAAATCGTGGAAACTAAGCAGGGTTGACTTGGCTAGTATTTGGAAGGGTGACCTCCAAGGAATACCAGGGTCGTGACGCATAGGCAAGTAATGGCAAAACTACCTCGGAGACATTTCTTGCCTTAAAAAAACACAAGTGTAGCTTGCCACTTATTGGTGCATAGTGCTAAAAGAGTTAGAACATCTGGCTGCCAGATCTCCTGACTATACTACACACAATGCCATTAATTAATTAATTACTTTCGGACAGGCTTGCCAAGAACTTACCGTACACCAACAGGGGATGGATACGTCCTGGCAGGACTATCCCCGGGGGAAGGAAAGCTGCAGCGCACCATCGAGTTTCCAGCCCCATTGCCAGAGCATCGCCCGGCGTCACTTCCTGGCGACAGCATCGTGTGGCGTGGGTGTTGCCCAGGGGAATGTTCCAGCTGGGGACTGTGTGTCCCCCGCCAAAATATGGTAAGTACTTGGGAACCCTACTTTTGGAACATATTTTGCAGTTCTGTCATTTTAGGGAGGAAGAAATATTTAGGACATATGCTCATGGTCAGCACGGGCATATGTCCTCCGGCACTGAATTCTACAATTTACTCACACAGTAAAGAAGTACTTTGTCCTTACTCTGTTGCCCATATACCTTTCGATTTCAATTTATTTTTATTTATTGGGTGCCCACAAGATCAAGTATTATGGGAGAGAGGAAGAAAGGTACCTCTATGTAGTTTCTACACCCAGTTTGTAATTTTATGAACTCCTCCCATGTCCACTGTTAGTTTCCTCTAGCCGTCAGAGGCCTTTACCTGGCACTGGAATCAGGGACCGCCCCCCATGGTTTTTATGGACCCCTCCTCCGATCATCAACTCCCCCTCCCTCCCCCAGCCCCCTCCCTCCCAATCGATTGCAGCACAGTCAAGAGAAGAGCAGAGGATGGCTAGGCATTTGCAGACTCCCTCCCTGCAAAACCAGTGGGGCTTCACCTGGGCCAGCTCGTGCTTAGGATTGGTCCCTTAAGTTGGAGCAGGCAGGAGGGGAACATTTGGAGTGTCTGTAATGCTTACAATTGCTCTTGCAGTACTATTGCTTGTTCAGTGCCCATTCTGGCTTTTTACCGTCCCCTGAATTTCTGCCTTGCAAGAGAGAAATGACCTACTTGCGAATAAACCTTCCCAGAAGTGGGTTGCAAGGCTTTGCCCTTCTGTGGCCTGTCTCTGTAACCTTACCTGATCTCTCCCCCTAGTTCAGAAGCAAACCCTTCCTTCCTTCCCCTCCAACTCCTTGCTTGGCCTCTCTAGCGAGCAAGGTTTTA
Source organism: Gekko gecko (assembly GCA_029375565.1). NCBI lineage: Eukaryota > Metazoa > Chordata > Lepidosauria > Squamata > Gekkonidae > Gekko > Gekko gecko. Next base: position 54,174,281 of record JAPDNY010000003.1, on the reverse strand, counting down.
ACCCTTTCAGAGCTGCAGATGCAGGGGGAAAGCTGCCTGTCTGGTCCAAGGCAGGGATTTCCCTCTTTTTCCTTTGCAGCTGCAAATGGAGCAAGCCCTTGAAGGGGGGGGTCAAAATCCAGCCACCTTTCCAGGGATCTGGGCCCTGTCCCTTCCCCCTCCAAGAAATCCTGTGAGAACTCCCACAGGGATGCTTTCTCTTCTCCACACTTCCTCCCATGAATTTTAGAAAAAGAGCCTGGTGGTCTCCTAAAGTCTAACCCCACCTCCTCCCCTGAGTTTGATGGCCCTGACAGGAGGAGGGGACACTTTTTCCAAGATAGCTGAACAGTGTGGGACCCTCTGGGCATCCAACCCCATGCAGAGCGACTCTCGAGTAACCCCATTGAGGTGTACAGGGTGTGGTGGACGGCAGCCCTGCTGAAACTCAGCCAGAAGCCGTACAGGAGAAGGAGGGGAAAGGGAGGGAACATTTGAAATCCCCCTGCCCATCCCATTCAGTCCTTTAGGGCCAGCGAGTCTTTAGCCCTGTCACCTTCAGCTGTTCTCACCATCCTCCCCCCCCCCAGCTTTTTCACTTCGAGAACACAAAGCTTTCTCCCTTCCAAAAATCTTATTAAACAAGCCTTTATTTCTCTGGATGGCAGGCCCCCGAGAAAAACATTGCCCCCCCTCAAGAAAAAAGTTGTTAGCTACGGGGCTGACTGGAATCCAAGCAGAGAAGGAAAGCAAACTCCCCTTTGGGGGATTTCTAGAATCTTGGCACCAGTATTGAGAAGGCCTTCTATTGTTCAGCCAGCCATCATAACTCCCACGTGTGTGTCTGTACATGTGTGTGGTGGGAGTAACCCTCACAGAAGCACTTGTGAGACTGATAGCAGCAGGCAAGTAGGCTCATATGCAAAGATGTGTTTGTTTGTTTTTAAGATACCCTGGGTTTGGTTAACCACAAAAGTTGAGTGGAATAAAAGAGTGTTGGGCTTTCTTCATAAAAGTCGTCAATGAATAAATCCTGGTGACTTCTTGGGAGAGACCATTCCAAAGAAAGTGTTCTGTTACTCAGATACCATTACTCCTGGTGTATAAAATGTCTGTCTATCTCTCTGCCTGTCTAGCTGCAACCACTGATATTATGTGTAATCTTCTAAGAGTTAACCTGTTTAGGAAGTTAAAGTTCTCCAAGCCCATGTGAGTTTGTTTGTCTGTCTGAAGAAATTGTATGCTTCCTTTCTGCCCTTTTTGTTCTGCTATATCAAAAAGGAAAATACCTATTTCAAGCCCATCTTTATTGCAAAAGTTAAGCTTCACAATATTTAATGCTTTGATATATACATGAAGTAATAATTTTGTCAGTAGCAGAAGCACTGAAACCCAGTGAGGCTCAAGTAACTGGATAGTTACAGAGTAATATTGTCCTTGGATTTCAGTCCATTATGTAAAACAGAATACGCCAGGCAGCCAGCAATGCCAGTTTAAGAACACTGTTTCCCTGCTCTCTTCTGTTGCCTTTTACCACATTTACCATGTCTGAAATGTAATTATTAACTAGTAATTTTAAATATGTAGCAGGAGCGGATAGCACTTTCTTATTGAATTATTCATTAAACAGGTTGCTGCCATCTGGTGGTCAGTGGCCATGACAGCACTGTTTTTCTCTCAATTTGTTCAGGTTGCAGCTTTGAGGCTGTGAATCTTAAGCAAGGCAGTGCTGGAAATTTCAGTGGCTTAGTTGTGAGTGAATATGTTTAAACCTAGCATTCCAAACAATGTAATCATTTCCACCACAGTCATTACCTTCCTGTCCATAATAGTACCCCCCATAAAATAAAATTCTGCCTATATTGGACTTGTTCAACATGTGACACAATAAACTAGTTGTAAATGCAGAGTGTCCAGCTTGCTGTTGGACAGCCTCTTCTAGCCACGCTTCCAGGCAGGCAGAAAAAACATGAGGGAGATTGAAACTTGCTACAATTGAGTTGGTGGGTCACTAGTTACAGAGGCTATACATATGCTTTTACAAATGGCACATCAACAAAGCAATCGTTACATAAACACAAACTACATAATTTTTAAAATATTTATATATATATTAGAACCTAATCTGTGCAACTGGAGTTACAAAAATATGTATTTTATTGTACCTGCCCCCCCCTTTGTGTTGATGGTCTTTTGTCATCCAGGAGGGATGAATTCCTTTCTTGATGTTTTAATGATGTGGGACTGCTTTTTTATTAGCCAGAGGAATTTTTACAGGTGCAACAAATGTTAGTCATTTTCAGCTGGTGCTCAAAGCTGTTTTAAAATGAATAAGGGAATAAACAGGTGCCAACTTGCCCTGTTTGAAATAGTTACTGACATTAACACCTTTTCAGGCTGGTTGTTTAATGAGGTAACGTCTGATTTAATAGAGAGTGTTACTATTATTGAGGGGTTTTGTACATTTTATGGTAATTTCTATATTTTAAAATGACTTGCAGTGATGGGGAACAAAATCAAGGTCCCTCCACCTCTAAAAAAGCAAATATATTTCAAATGGATTATTTAAGTGGGTCGTACTGCCATTTGTCTTCATATTACAATGTGTACATGTGCAATACTGCCTATTATTGTAACTCTCAAACTTCAGTCTGTGGTTCTTTGCTGCCATAGGAGTACACACGCACAAGCATGCACCCAAACAGAGCTCTCAAAATTCACCATGTTCCTATGTTTATTTTAATAGGATAGCTCAGAGTGCCCAAAGGGATGTATCTCTTTCAATGAACAGAGAAATATCAGTTCCCAAAGAACCTATAATGAATTGCATAGTGTTCTGGGTCTAAACTGTTATTCAAAAATGACATTCTGTTGTGTCATTGATATGGGGCAATTTCCTATTTTCTGCTTGGGAGAGGTGCCTGGAGGTAGCAGGGGGCGGGTTTGTAGCCAGTTTGGTGTAGTGGTTAGGAGTGCAGACTCTAATCTGGGATAACCAGGTTTGATCCCCCACTCCTTGACATGCAGCTGCTGGTGTGACCCTGGGTCAGTCATAAGTTCTTTCAGAGCTGTTCTCTCAAGGAGGACCTACCTCACAGGGTGTCTGTTGTGGAGAGGGGAAGGGAAAGGAGATTGTAAACTGCTCTGAGACACCTTTGGGTAGTGAAGGGCAAGGTATAAATCCAATCTCTTCTTCTTCACAACATTGTTGTGCTATGCTATCTCCTTGTCACTGTCCAGGTAGGAAATAGGAGCTCTTCATAGTGTCCTCTCTGCAGTGAGGTCTTATCTATTGCTAGGAGTGGCACCTGAAGGAAGGAATGGAGCATGATGTTTCTGACTCTTGAGTTCCATCAGTGGTGGTAAGGCCAAAAGGAACATGAAAGAGGAAGGCAAATGTGTGTGTGTGTGGGGGGGGGTGGATGACCCCTTAATGGGTGACCATTGAAGGGCATATTCTTTCAAGCTCCCCAAAATCTGGAGCCGGGCCTATTTCAATGTTGGAGCCACATGTGTTACATGCAGAAAGTTTTCAGTTCAGATTTTCATTTAAAAGGATCTGAGCAGGTACTGAAAGAGAGATTTCTTTACTGGAGACTCTGGAGAGCAACTGCTGGTCTGAATTGACAGCACTGAGCTAAACTGAAGAGGAAGAGGAGGAGGAGAAGTTGGTTTTATACCCTGCCTTCACTACCCAAAGGAGCCTTGAAGTGGCTTACAATCACCTTTCCTCCCTCTCCCTACAACAGACACCCTATGAGGTAGGTGGGGCTGAGAAAGTTTTGAGGGAACTGTGGCTGACCCAAGGTCATCCAGCTGGCCTCTTGTGGAGGAGTGGGAAATCAAACCCGGTTCTCCAGATGAGAGTCCATAACTCTTAACCACTACACCAATTTGGGTCAGCCACTTTACTCCAAATAGAGCAGTGGTGTGGCTCAGTTTCGTATGGACAGATATTCAAAGATTTTAAGGAAAGGTATGGTAGAGCACATGCTCTGAATGCAGAGGATTCCTGGTTCAGTTAAAGATCCCAGGTTGCAGTTCTTTGGGAAGACAAGTGCTGCCAGTTTGGAACGAGATGAACCAATGGTCCAGCTCTACATAAGGCAGTTTCATATGTTCGTGTTGGAATCAGTCAACTGTTGGTTAGACATGATATGATGAGCCCTGCTATATAACTATTGAAAGATTTAAGTCATTGCAGCAGAAATGTGCTCTAAGAAGTGCTGTTTCATTCTTGTAAGCAAGCAGTACAGAGCTGAAGGAAAATCATATATACATATTTGTTCTTCCCCTTACCAAAACATAGCACACTTCCTTAATTTGTCAGTTGTGAAAATCAAATCAAAGGGAAACAAAATGAATCCTACAGGAACTCACTCATGGATAATCAAATCTGACTTGTTTACATGTTTGGAATTGGGATTTAGCTGCCCAACCACTACATTTCCTGGGATGGGGGGGGGAACTGGGTCAGCCACTTTGCCCCATTTTTCTGTTCTTGTTTAGCAAGTAATGCAGATATTTTGGTGTTGGCTGCTTGAAGGGAGTGTTGGTTTTTAGAAAGGCAGTATCTCGTGCTTTTGCAGAGATGCATGCCAGATTATGAAAAGCATTCATGTTTTTCACTGCAAGTGGATTTCCGGAGGGGGGGAGGAATCCATCTGAGGAAAGTTCTATTCAAGGCATATTGCTTAAAACTTCAGAGAGCTCTGTGACTGTAACGAGCTATGTACAAGTTATACTCTTCAGATGCTTTAGAAAGTGCAAGCATTTGAAGCTCTCAGATTCCTACATACCTGAGGTTTTTATGCTGTGATCTCCAGTGGCAGTGTTTTTTCTGATGTGATAATAACACCAAAAGGGTACTAAGTCAAGATGCTTGAACTGGCTCCTGCTTACTGTCCAAGGGAATAACTTGCACAGGAAATTATTCCAGGGTGGCAGCCTGCATTCAACCTTAATGTTGCTCCTGGGACCCCATTATATCATATGCTTTCTCTGTAACCCAAACAAATAGCTGCTAAGTTCAGGACCTTTCCCATCACGGTACATCTTATGCCATTGTGGTATTTAAACCAAAGTGACCACCTTTAACTCCATTTTAAATTGTTCTATTGTCGTCCCATGGCAAGTTTCTAAATAGCTCTACCCACTAAAAGTCTAGTGCTATAATATTAATTGACATTTAGGAAACATTTTATTCTAACTCAGTAGTCCTTAAAATAGCCCTGAAGTGTAGGCCATTTTGCAGATGGGGAGGCAGAGACTAAAAATATTTGCTGTATTCATGATTATGGCAAAATTTCTCCCTCAAGCAAAATTTTCCCCACAGAGAGAAAAACAGATAAACACTTTATGATTTCCCCTCATTTTAGGAAGAGAGCAAAGCAGATTAGGGGGTTGTTCTGAATGGGAAAAAAATGTAAGAGAAGAAAGGATTAAACTGCCCCTCCTCTGTTCCTCTGTTTAAACTGTCAGCCTCCCAAATTAGCTTGTGGTTTTTTAAAAGTGGGGAAACTATCCAACAAGTTGCACAGTTTTTGCTAGTCTCTCAGCTGCTTCAGTGTCAATCAGCTTTTCAGCTGGAAAAAATGGAAGGAAGGGTCCCCTTAAGAACATAAGAGAAGCCAATGTTGAATCAGGCCAATGGCCCATCTAGTCCAACACTCTGTCACACAGCGGCCAAAATATACCAGGTGCCATCAGGAGGTCCAGCAGTGGGACCAGGGCACCAGAAGCCCTCCCACTGCTGCCCCCTCCAGCACCAAGGATAGAGTGCATCACCTGCCCCAGACTGAGAGTTCCCATCTATACCCTGTGGCTAATAGCTAGTTTTTGCTAGTCTCTCAGCTGCTTCAGTGTTTTTCAGCTGGAAAAAATGGAAGGAAGGGTCCCCTTCTGACCACCCAAAAAGTCTAGCTGGGGATCCTGGGATCAAAGCCACCGAGAGTCACCATGGGCCCCCAAACAAAGATTCCTTCTGCCCCCCCCCCACGTAAGACCTGATCCAAACCAAATATCCCAACAAAGCAAATCACTTGGCTGGCTGTTAGCATGCCTCTATAATAATAAAAGGATCCACATGTCCATCTGTCTGTCCATTTATAGCAGGCATAACTCATCAGAAAGTAAAACTAGGAAAGTCAAAATTGGGCCACCAGCTTCAGGATAATCATGGGAATTCCAGGGCAAATTTTTTTAGAAGCACTGGAACATCTTGGCTCAGGAACTGGAATATCCTGGCCAAGGTTGGCTGGGCCCAAGCACTGATCCTTCTTGAATACTGGAACTATTATTGTGTGCCTCCAAAATTTTGAGATATGTTTATTTGCAAAAATGGGGGAGCAAGGATCTCTGTCCACCAAGATGGATTTAATTTGAATAATTTGTTTGGGATAAGGTGTGCTCCAGGGACATTCCCTGAGTGAAAGCAGTGGATGAAGACTTCAACAAGAAGGGGTTACCTCAGGCCAGACAAGAAGATGGCCATCAGGTTCAAGTATCTCAGAAGCAGCAAACAGGCTTTTAAAATATGACTCCCAGACCTCTGGATGAATCCAGAAGGGAATGCTGTCATACGTTCTAACGCCCATATTAATAACCACTCAAAATGCTGAATTGTCAGTTTTTACAGCCAAAATTAAATGCCCCCAGTTCCTAAGTAAGTTCTCCTTCTTCTTATGCCTTATTAGATCTCTAGAGTATCTCTTAGGATACAAGAATTCCTTCAGAACAAGTATGGTAATATGGCCCTTTAGCACCCTATATTTTTGCTGTAGTTCTCTTTTGATAAGCCTGCACTCTTTATCAAACCTTGGGGATCAGTGGTCTCACAAAAGGAGCACAATCAGGGATAATTTTAGAGTACAAGGGCTTGAAGAGGGACAATAGCCTATACAAGATAGTGAAAGAGTTCTTAGCTGCATCAGACCCAGGTAATGATCTCCTTAAAGATAACACTTCTGGGGAGGCCATCATATCTTGGGCCAAGCGAGCAGTGTCATCATTCCAGCAGATGCAACATAGGGAGTTTTGATTCTAGGATCTACCGTCTTGTCTGCTTACAGAGAGTTTGGCATAAGGCATATCCATGTGCAAAACAATAGGGGGATGATCACTGCCCCAAAAGGACGAAAGTCCCTGGAAGATGGCCAATGAGCTGAGATCATAAGAAATGATGAAATAATGGATAATACTAACTCCCTTGAAGCCCAAGAAGGTATAATCCCCATTTGAATTGATTCTCTGGTGGCCATTCAAAATTACTAAAGTCCTTTCAATAGAAAAAGTGGGCAACCTCAAGTTGTTGGCATTTATTAAGAAATATTTTGATGACTGACAAAACCACCACAGGCTGCGGAAATTTTCGTTGATAGGACCATACAGTTTTTTGATTAAGTGATCATCATCAACCCCTATTCTTGCATTCAAATCACCTTTTAGGAGGAATGAACTGTTTGGGAAGTTGTTTTTAGTTTTTTTGAATCCAGCATGGCCCAGTTAAAATTCAATTTGTGTGAAGTTGCAGGTGAATAAAATTATAGAATGGGACACCAGTGTCAGCTTAACTAATAAAATCCTTTCAGAATAATGGATGGGCAATACCATAGAAACTAAACATGCTAGCTTTCCTTGAGGATGGTGGTGTTGGTGCAGAAGAATGAAAATATCTTTTGCTTCCAGCTTTCAGTGAGATGAGAATGGTCAGCTCTGGGACTTGCTCCCATGAAGCCACCAGATCACTGGATCCTTAAGGGGAGTTCAGGGGCTCCTGAACTCCATTGAGCTCTCCAGAGAGGAGCTCATGGCAAGGGGTTTGACTGAGGCTCTCCGTGAGTGGCAGCAAGTGAGTGGAAGTCTGAGACTGCCCCCCAGTAAGATCTCGGTGAGAGCTTCCATGGCAGCCACGGAGATGAAGTTGTGACTCCTGGGATGAGGAGGAAACAGAACATCTCAACAAAACAATACAAGAAGATACATCACCATGAGTAACTTTAATTGCAACATTACTAGGAACTGTCCTGGGTACTGGCTCTGCTGAGGCTGACTACTCCTCAGCTGAGGAAGAGGCAGGGAGAACCCAGCCTCCTCTGGAGTCAGCCCAGAAGAAGAACCCTCAACAGCACCTAAGGAAGAAGAGTCCCCAGCAGCTTCACAAGAGGTGCAGCCAGAAGAAGAGATGGCTCCTGAGCCTGGCCCAGCACCCCCAGTTGAGGACACTCCAAGGCCAGACTCTCCACCTAGTTCTCCTAAGTGCCCCAGATGTAGGGCACGTCAGAGGCTGACTATGCAGGAGTGAAGAAGGAGTGCCAGACTGCAGTTCTTGCTAAGGCAATGGGAGGAGCTGGAAGTCATGGCAGACTTGACTCCCAGGGAAGGGAGAACCTGCTCATAAACCCTCCACGCACCTGCCTCAGCACACTAGCAACTCTGCATGCTCTGATCTGCTTCTGGTGTGTAGTAGCTGCTCCCTGTTCCTGACTCCTGCAACTTTGGACTGATTTCCCGGCTATCTGACCTTTGGCTTTGTTGTTTAACCTGATTCTGGACTGCATTTCCAACTTCCAGTGTGTAGGTAACCATGATATCAGCTGAGTCAGCACAGGAACTTTTCCACTGATCAAGCCCTTTAAATCGTTTGTAAGGGGGGAAAGAAAGGGAGGGGTAAGGAATCTTCCTCCCCCCCCACTTCTCTAAAATGGCTAAGAAGAAGAAAGGAACTTTCTTAATAAATTTACTGGGCTAAAGAAGATAAGGTTGATGTCTGAGAAGAAAATTGTGAAACAGATTTATAAACGTGATATTATACTTTGGATTACAAAACCATATTGTGGATTTTAAACATATGGAATATTGTAATAAGCACCAGATTCCATATTATTGAAATAGAAATTTACCTTTCCTGGAATTATAACTGAACCATAAGGATTCATAGGAAGACATTTAATTTGGATTATAAATACCTACGTCTTATTATCTGGACCATAAATTAAAATCAAGAAGATAGGAGGGAAAATTAATGAACTATTAAGTATGTATTTTTAATTTTCACTACATTATTTCCTTATAACTCATTGTGTATACTTTTGCGGCTTGTTGAATATTGTAAAGTATATTATGTTCTGAGGTTCTATTAAATGACTGATGAGTCTGTATTACAACTAAATGATGAGACTGTCTGCCTTGCTTGGGAACCCTCTTGTTTTTAATGTAATTGAGTAAATTTAGAAAGCTCTGTGATTGTAGAGATTTTATTGACAAAGAGCTGGAGAGAGTCTTTGTTTTTAACACAATATTTTAAAAACATGGCAAAAAAAGACCCGGAACAAACTGTTCTGGGCTTTCCCAGTCACACTGTGCCGACTGATGCAGGAGCATACCAGGAGCGTTTCGACTGCTTTTCCCTGGTAATTTGGCTATGTGTGCATGTGCACATGAGTGCATATGCACTCATGTGCATAAGCACATCTGGCTGATTTGGGGAGGATCCTGTTGCACCAGCACTGCATTTGGCTGTGCTCCGCTCTACTGCCCATCATATGGCTGCTGCCTTATGTGCAACGCAGGTTGCTCCTGGCTTTTCGGGTTGGCGTTCACACTTCCCAGAAGCGGAATGAAACGAGATAAATGGGCTCTCAGGGATTTGCTACCACTTTTATCAGGTATTTTTTAAATGTGGGAGCAAAGTGGAACAGCACGGGTTGACTATGGGTGGAGAAAGCCAGGCAGATGTGCCTGTGTGAATGCCCCCTTTAATCCTCTTGTAAAATGTGGCTGAAACGTGGCTATAGCAGGGCAAACTGCCAGCCTGAATGCCCCCCCCCTTCAGTTTGTACGGCAGGGATTCCCTAGTTTGACATTAGTCCTCTTTTGCTTGCAGACTTTAGTTTGTGAGCTGCTTTGTGCCCATCCCTATCAAATACATTCTACATTGTCAACCAAGATGAGTGAGATGGCATTAATACTGAAAAACAAAGGGAGGTGAGAAAATTAGAAGTTGTGTTAGATTTTATATTTCTTTTTGTTACCACACACTAACAAGTCTGGCAAGAGCTGGCTATGCAGGGCAAAGGGAAACCATAGACCTTGTTAGGAGGCTGCATTCCCTCCTGGCTGGTCTTCCATTGCTCCAGTGCAGGCTTGGCTGATGATGGGTTTAGTAAAATGTGATCAGAAAACAGCTCTTCACCTTTCCTACAACCCTAGTGGCTGCAGTCCAAACTGCAGTAGGATTTAAAAAAAAAATGCCTTCCATGTTGCTGTCTTCAGGGGCCCTCCAGATGACTTGGGCCCCCTGAATTTTGTCCTCCCAGACCCTTTTTGACAGCCACCCTGCCTGAGACCTATACTACAAAGGAGGCTATATGCTGTGTCCGTATTGGGGCAAATATGGCTTTAGGGCAGCATACTCAATCCTGCTCCTTCTTGTCACAGGTTGCCCTGTACCCATAATTCTGCGAGTATAGGGCTTGCTGCATCTCAACCCAGGAATCAAAGAAAGTGTCCACACACCCTAAATGTAAGCTGTTTAACAAGCACATATACAATACCTGTTTGCACAGAAGCCTGTGACTGGATGGAGCAGTCCTTTTATAATTTTAAGATTTTATAATTTTTATAATTTTCACTTTTAAGTGAAAGCATTTTAATGATATGCTCTTAAAATGCAAATATAGTTTTGTTTACTCAATATTTTATAAAGAAGAGTGTTTCAACTGTATGTAATTTGTGTTCATTCTCATTTTCCTTCTTCTCTGAACTGAGGAGACAGAATAGCAGCTTCTTTGAGTTTTGATAAAATTTGCCTTGCTAATTGATATGGAAAGATTGCTGGCACCATGACATGGGACTCTTCACATATATTAATCATTATCCTTTTAAACATATAAATCCATAAAGTTTTATTCTCAGTTGGTTTTTCTAGAAACTCCTGGAAATGCCAGGGATCTGATGATGTGTGGAAATGGAACATGGACACTGACATTTCATAAAGCGTGTTCTGTTTTGATGCTTATTTGAGGAGACATGTCTAGGTGATTGAAATTTTACTTCATCAGCTATGCTGACAACATCCCTCAAAAAACATCCCTGGTACAGTACCTTCAGTGCCTTCTTAGCATCTTAAATTATAATTACATTATCTCACTAATCAGATGAAAATCAGTGATCAACAAAATGCTGATAAGCAAAGCTCTTAAAATGGGCCAGGATTCAGATCATCACATGACTGAGTACTGGCTCTTCTCCTTTGGCCACATGAAGCTTTCCCTGCTGTTTTCAGGCTAAGGACAAAATTTTATCACAGATCTATGACAAAACTGTGATAATTTTTCATAATTTTTAAAAAGTAGAATGTTGCCATGAGGATGGCAGTTTAAAGTGGAGATATCACCACGTCTGTAGCAGGAGGGATTATTTCATTCTTTCCCCTCATGCTGTTTTCCAGCCAAAAATGTCACCCTGAGATGCTTTTACCACCACTGGAGAAACGCACAGAATTTGCTCCCAACCTTTTACTCAGCATTGCAAGCTGTCCGAACATTGCCCCAAGTTTCATAATTGTCTTGAGGGGGGCAGGTTTTGGAATGGAAGTGGTCAGAAGTTCTACTTTGTGCATCGAGCTTCCTGTACGGTGATCTGGATCTTTACAATTGCCTTCCTGTAGATCTGTCATGTTTTTGTTCTTCCAAAGTGACCTTTGCCGAGTCATCAATCTGCCCATGCAAAGGGGCCTGTTCGGCTTGAAACATTTGCAGGTGTTTTCTCAAAGACTTCACATCCAGATTGTCAGGCACTCTGCAGGGTTAATCTCCACTAATAATTTAGTTTAAGAATTTCTTTCACAAAATAAGTTCTTTTCCTATACATCTGGAAGCCATATTGTAGCTCAGTTTGTCCTTCATATCCGTAAAGTATAAGAACTTACTTTATATATCTTAACAAAGGAAATCTGTGACTTTCTCTCTCTCTCTTTTGTAAATGTTTTCCCTTCATCGAATGTTTCCTTTTTCAGCACTTTCATTGGCATCAGTGAGGTTAAATGAGGTTTCAGTAACTAGATAGTGCTTCAAAGCCACCAGTAAACAGAACAGCCAATTATTTTGCATTTTTTGCCATTATGCACAAAGGCTTTAATGGATTAATTGATAATAATATCCCATTTTATAAATAATATTGCAATTAATTAAGGGGTGTAACCTAAGCTTATAGTTTACTTTGTTAGGTGCGGGGTGGAGAAAGTTCTTGTTCATCTCCTCCAGCAGCAAAAATATAATTTAAAAACTTAACTTTTCCCTTTATATATCAAAAATAGATTCCTTGTTGTTGCGCTCAGGACTCCCATTACAAATAAACAAACATAACACTCATACATCTGCTGCGCCGAATGCAGCAAAGGCTATGAATAACTTTCACAAATAAATCTGATATTTTCTGGTGGACCATATTGCATCTTCTACCTTTCCCCCCCTTTCCGTTTGTATGTGCATGTGTTAATGAATAAAGGCATCCGTTCAACTGGTGGGCAATGTGTCACTGGTTGTCTTTAAGTTCAAGTTCAAGTTTCTGGAACTGGCCCCTGAATGCACTGTATTTGAATGTGATAGGCACAGCTTTGCATGGAAATATGTATTGAGATATGGATTTGAATGTGAGAGCTGGCAAGCGGTTACTATAGATGAGTCTGATCTAACTGTCAAACCTAGCTGTCAGACTAGCAGTCAAGTAACTACAGACAGGTGCTTCTTCCAGGTGTTGTTCATTCAGGTCAGGGATTGCATCACCTTTTTAGGGATTGGCTAGAGTTCAGCATAATAGCTGTAAGTCAGCTATGGAGGGGGATTCAGCTCTCAAAGACTAAGGTGTGCCATGCTGTTCAAATGACTAGGTAAATCTCTGTATATATTTTGTATATATTCACCTTTATAAACTCTTTGTGCACCTCCATATCTGGGCAGTCTCCTGCTTCTTATTTTTATAACCCAATAATATGTTTTTATACATTTTTTTTTTCTCATTGTTGCCAGTCTTTCTGTGTATTATTCCAAGAGTTGTGATGCAGATGAGGCAACAAAGCTACTTTGCCCTGTAATGAGGCCAGACACTTATCTAAGTTCCATTGTGCAGAAAAGAGAAGTAAGTGAGATAAATCACACTGATGACATGTGGGTTTGGTGTGCAGGTGCTACAGGATGATCTTTCTGTTTAGAGATGCTGCAGACCATTGGAAAACACTTGTACTACTTAGTGGATAGACATATATGTGGCTGTTGTCTTAGATGGTTTAGCCATGAACAGGGGTCTTTTCGTAGAAAACCCGCTGCAGGAGCTCATTAGCATATGGTATGCTAATGAGCTATTAGGCTATTAGCATATACCACGCCCCCTGACATCACCGGAAGTGATGTCAGAAGGGGAAGCAAAAGGGGGGGAGGCATCTTCAAAAGGCTCCCTTTCCCTTCCCCAGCTGGTCTGGGTGGGGGAGCTAAGAGAGAAGGGGTTTAAAGTTTAAACTCCTTCTCATGAGAGTTGGGCCACAGAAGGAGGAAAGAGGGAAGATAGAGAGAGAGTAGAGAAAAGGAAAGAGGGAAAGAAAGAGAAGGAAAGGGGAGGGAAAGAAAGAGAGGGAAGAAGGAGGGAAACAGGGAAAGGAGGAAAAAAGAGAAGAGAAGAACGAAAGAAAAAGGGAAAGAAAGAAAGAGGGAGGGAAAGAAAGAAAGAGAGAGAGAGAGAGAGAGAGAAAGAAAGAAAGAAAGAAAGAAAGAAGGAGGGAAAGAAAGAAAGAAGGAGGGAAAGAAAGAAAGAAGGAGGGAAAGAGAAAAAGAGAGAAGGAAAGGAGGGAATGAAAGAAATTTGGTGGCAATTCAGCCCCATTATATCCTATGGGCCATTGAAGTCAATGGTGAAACCATTGGGTATATTCTGGGGGCTGGAGGGGCGGGGGTTTGAGGGAGAGGCTCCAAACTCACAGGATAGCTGGTGGAGCCTCTCCCAAGATACCCACCAAGTTTCAAGAACATTGGACCAGGGGGTTCAATTCTATGGCCCCCCAAAAATGGTTGTCCCTATTCCCTCCATTGTTCTCTATGATGGGAAACAAAATTACTTTTTCCCCACCATAGAGAACAATGGAGGGAATAGGGGCAACCTGTTTAGGGGCCCATAGAATTGGACCCCCTAATCCAGTGTTCTTGAAACTTGGTGGGTATCTTGGGGAGACGCTCCACCAGCTATCCTGTGAGTTTGGAGCCTCTCCCTCAAACCCCTCCCTCCAGCCCCCAGAATATACCCTATGTTTTCACCATTGACTTCAATGGCCCATAGGATATAATGGAGCTGAAATTGACATTCGGCTGCCTGAAAGACTCCCCGGGACCGGCTGGGGGCGGGGCTTGGCTCCTGAGCTCCTGGAGCTGCGCTCTGGTGTGCTCCCCCCCCAAAAGACCCCTGGCCATGAATGTGTTTGCAAGTGCTTTTAAAGTTTAGGCTGTCAGAAGTTTACTGGATTAAGAATGTCAGTTGTAAAATGCTGGGCATGTATAATGCTTTTTGCCAGCTAGTGGATAAGAATAGTTTGTCCATGATGCTCAGCAGTGATGAGCATGCTCACACAAGAGTGTTCCAGGCTGAAAGCCAGTATGAGGCCTCTGTGAGCACAAACAGGAATGAATGTTCAGTTACTGCCTTGTTTGTTCCATTTTGGTTGGTCCTAATAAAAAGGTATTACACAGATTTGGTTCTTGATTTTTGTCTCTAGTACAAGCTAATCACCTCATTGTGCACCAGTCACTGTTGTTTCTCTCAGAATATGGAATGCTTCCAGGCAGGGCTCTTTTTGTAGCAGGAACTCCTTTGCATATTAGGCAACACACCCCTAATGTAGCCAATCCTTCAAGAGCTTACAGTAGCCCCTGTAAGAAGAGCTCTGTAAGCTCTTGGAGGATTGGCTACATTAGGGGTGTGTCACCTAATATGCAAAGGAGTTCCTGTTACAAAAAGAGCCCTGCTTCCAGGGCTTTTGAGGCCATGTATATAATTTGCAAGATCCCCAAGATGTATTGTTCTTTAGCCTTTACTCCTAGTTTCAGCTTCTTACAATGCCGAGGTAATTGTTTATTACCTTTAATTGGGAAGGAGATTATGACAAACCCCTGTCTCTCCTCAACCGTCTGGCAGATTTTTTTCTGCCAAAACTTCAGTTCCCCTCAGTGTCTACGTCACCTCACAGTAGTGTGTATATCTTCTCTACTGATATAAACTTGAAACTGTCCCATTCTTTGTTTAGATATCAGTTTAGGGTTTAGATCCGGTATAGGAAATTGAGGGAAAGACACAAATGTCCAGTTTTATAAACCCTTATGAAATGACACTTGAGGCAAGGTAACTTTCAAAACAGGCAGCAAATATATATAACAGGGGTAGTCAAGGTTTTGAGATTGCTGAGGTAAAAAAACCTTTCTAATATATACAGAGTTGAATTCTTAGAACATTCAAGAGAGTGTACTTATAGTTTTGTTTCAAGATTTTCTACTTCTTTCTTTTAGAGGTGCTTTGTGTTTCTTCTTGAGGACAGTGTTTGCTTAAATTTTCTAGATTTCTGCCTTCAGCATTCTAGGTTTTCCTTTAAATAGTATAGCTTTTCAATACCTCCTGAGATGTCTAAGCTTCCCCCTTTTAGCACAGACCAGGGTTCTCTTCCCAACCCCTTTTACTGGCAGGAAGTTATTCTCTTTTTCTCTAAGAAGCAATAACTCCTTTTACTATTTGGCTTGTGTGGGAGTTCACTCTAACTACCCAGACCTTCTGCCAAATCCTCCAATATCCTTTGTTTGTATAAGGCTGTTCTGTAGTGTTTTCTGACTGAGAATCTAAGTTCTCCCTCAGAGCAGTTTTAATATATTTAAGACAGTGGGGTTTCTCTTCTTCTCTCTATAGAAGTACTTTTCTGACTATTGCCTGTCAGAAAACACTAGTTTCCAAATGTCTCTTCCCTCAGAAGCCAAACCCTCTGGCTACTGATCCAGGCATTAGTTTTTAAACCAATTTATGAAAGACTCCTTTCCCTCCAGATCAGCCATTCCATTTCCTCTCTCAGCTGATACTGGCCAATCAGAGAGCAAGTAGAGGGGGCCAATCACATAGCTTTTCTCTCCAGGGAAGATTAGCTCATAACCTCCCTGACTTTCTGTACCAAGCAGCATTTTAAAATGCCTGCTTTTCTGTGCAATCCATCACACCCTTACTTCTAGTTTCAGATTTTTACAGAGCTGAGATAATTGTTTATTACCTTTAAATGGGAAGGAGATAACTTCAAGCAGACTACTATGTTAGTTCAGGCATGTCATAAATTTGCCCCTCCCCCTAAATTCACTTCAATGGCGATGATTTTAATATGGTTGCTATTATTTTCCTCAACATCATTTCAGGTAATCGAAGAGTAGAAGAGCTAATAGAAGAGCAAAATTCAAGTCCAGCAGCACCTTAAATACCAACAGGATTTTGAGGGTATAAGTTTTCAAAGCTTATGACTGACAAAGGGAGCTTTCACTCATGAAAACTCATACCCTAGATATCTTTTTGGTCTTTAAGGTGCTACTGGGCTGAAATCTTGCTTTTCCTCAGCATCATTTCCATGTTCTACAACATTTATCTCCCATTTCAGAGAGAAGGCTACATTAACTTAATGCTGAAAAAGCAATAAAACATTTTGTCACACATTAAATACTAAAATGTATCATGACATACATTTTTGTCAGCCAAAATCCTTTTGTTGTCAGGTGCTATTTTAAAAAATAAATAAATAAAAATACTTGAGAATAGTGTTCCAATAGTTTCCTTCTCAATGTTTTGTTTAAATAAAACCTTCTAGAAAATGCCTAGTTCAACAAAGGTGTGGCTTTCTAATCATAACCAAGGTTCCATATAGATAAATGAATTTTTGTTTTGACTGTCAAGATGTCAGTTTTCATTGTTGATTTTTCCTGTTCCAACTTAGTCAGCGCTTGGCAAAATAAAGCTTTCAAACAAATGGCCAGCAAACCAAACTACAGTTACCTGCTACTCATGGGAAACTCCATAGTGGCATGTTGCGGGCATTTGAAAAAACCTACATCTTCAGAAAATTAAAGGCAGAGAAATTCTATCAAACAATTAATCTGATAGGTATTCTCAAAATGGAAAAACCTGTCATCTGTTGGAAAATACTGACTCCAACTAGTGAGGGAGAATACAAATAAGGATATCCTGACATAGTATAATGTTGCTCTCTTGTCTGCCTCCTCCTCAGCAGTTTCTTTTTTAAATCTGAAAGGAAATTAGACATTGTGAGTGCCATCCTATGCACAGTTACATCAGTACTTGAAGCTGATGCGTTTAGAAGGGTGTAACTCTGTTCAGAACTGCACTGTCAGTTGATCTGAAATTGGAAACATAGAATTGGAATTTAACAACTAATGAGATTTACTCAACATAGGATAAGGCTGCTATTTGGTTTTAGTGACTTTGGGGAAGGGGAGATGATGAGTGGAAAGAGGGTAAGTACAGCTTAAGCTAAGAATACCTTACAACGTAGAGATATAAAAAAGTAGTTGATCAAATGGATGCTAATTTTTTTCCTCCAGACATAATAACAGATGTGGCTTGGTGGTCTACATAGCAGTTCAGAGCTGTCTCTGAAGAGTGTCAATAAAAACAGAATGACAAAAAGAAAAGCAAGGGATTTTAAGCTAAAACATTTGCAAAGTTCTGCAAATGCATTGGATTTTTTTTTCAGGTGCTATCATCTTGCTTATTCTGTCTGTATCTCTATTTTTGACCCTGGATTTGGATTTAAGGTGTTACCCATTCTGGATGGGGTTGTAATCCCTTGGAGGGAACAGGTCTGTAGTATAGGGACGTTCTTGAACCCAGGCCTACTGCTGAATGAGCAGGTGGCAGCTGTGTCCAGGACTGTCTTTTACCAGCTTTGACCAGTTAGCCAGTAGTAGCCTGTCATGGTCAGAAAAGATATGGCCACGGCAGTGCATTCCCTGGCTATATCTACATTAGATTACTGCAATGCACTCTACATTGAGCTGCCTTGAGAAGTGTTTGGAAACTTCAATTGGTACATAATTTTGCAGCCAGGGTGTTGACTGGAGTAGATTGCAGGGAACATCTACACTGGCTCGCAATTTGTTTGGGGGCACAATTCAGGGTGCTGGTAACTTTGTGAGATTTGAGAAGTTGCCCCTGTGGCTGTAAGCAGCTGTAAATGTAAATCTGTGAGATGTGGCAAGAAATGGATGCATAGGAATACATTCTGTTCCGTCTTTGATAAAACAGTGATGGAAATGAACTCAGAGGCTGGCAGGATTCATTAGCAGGAACAGGAGTGTCCCTGAAATTGCACATCCTCGTCCTGCAAAGCAAACAAGTTGCTATTTTTCACATCTCTACATCTGAAGTTGGAGTATTTGGAAATGTCTCTATTGGAAGCTTACATATTATGAATGAACTAACTGGCAGCACAGAACACTTAAAATTATCGGTAAACTTCATTTTTCACTGTACCTTTATTGGACTATAATTGAACAGAGTGTTGCACCTTACTAAGAGTCATAAGAACATAAGAGAAGCCAATGTTGGATCAGGCCAATGGCCCATCTAGTTCAACACTCTGTCACACAGTGGCCAAAAATACCAGGTGCCATCAGGAGGTCCAGCAGTGGGGCCAGGACACTAGAAGCCCTCCCACTGCTGCCCCCACCCGCAGCACCAAGAATAGAGTGCATCACTTGCCCCAGACTATACCTTGTGGCTAATAGCCACTGATGGACTTCTGCTCCATATGCTTATCTAATTCCCTCTTGAAGCTGTCCATGCTTGTAGCCAGTGTTCCCTCTAAGCTGAGTTAGTGTGAGCTAGCTCACAGTTTTTTAGCCTCCGGCTCACACATTTTTGTCTTGGCTCAGGAAGGATGGCTGCAGAGCAAACTAATTTATGCAGTAGCCAGATCACTTGCTCACAGCTTTAATGCCAGTAGCTCACAAAGGAGAATTTTTGCTCACAGGACTCCACAGCTTAGAGGGTGCGTTGCTTGTAGCCACTACCACATGAGTCTTTCTATTGAACTTATGGATGATTTTTTCTGCGGTATAAGCTAATGTCAATATAGTTGGTTACATTGCTTAGTTATTGTTTCTTATCTTTGTTTCTAATTCTTTCCATGATACTCTCCAGCAGGCACATGGCAACTCTTACCCGCAATCACCATACCATGGTTCACCAGATTAAAAGACAATCAAAGAATGAAACTTCATGGCAATGTGATTTTCAGTGCATATGCCAAAAAGGTCTGTCTATGTGTGTGTGATTTTCAGTGCTTTGATGTGAAACATATATGAAAAGCCTTGTTTACACATTGCCGCCTTAGGGGGAAAAAACATGGATATTTGTCCTAACACACTGCAGCTTCTGGTGTGTGTGGGGGGGCAACATATAGACTAGGAAAGAAACCTCTGTGGTTTCCTAAGTGAATGATGACCCCAGAACTTAGATGAAACATGTTCCTCACTTTTTCCCATGGGAATATGTTCTGGGTCTCTAGATCTTTTCCTCTTGAACTTCCTTGCTTGCTTACCTCTGTTTTGCTCCTTTCCTTCCACATAAGTAGCATCTTTTGAAAATGTTTACTAACAACCCCATGCCATGATGGAAAGGTAATAATGCCCAAGGTGGTTTCTTTTTGTGAATTCTGTTAGTATTACATGTGTATGCAATATAGATATAATTATGATATTTTTTTAAAAAAAATTCTGGGTCTTTTCACTGATGTTTGTGTATCCTTCAGACTTTCCTTGGAATCAAAGGATTAAGTTAAATATATAGTTTATTCTAACCTTTCTAATAAACAGATCCTTCTGATTTTCCCTGTCTTTCTACATTCTGAAGGCATTGCAAAGCTAGAAGACATTTTATTCCCTCTTCTTTTGCCCCACGTTAATAATTTAACCAATGAAGATGAATGCTTGTTACCATTCCTTCCCCAAATCAGTGTCTAAGCAGGTGCCAATAATGTAAGTTTCAAGTAAATCTCTTAACTGGTTCTAAACTAATTAATTAATGGAGCTGCATGGGAAGCAGTGAGAGAAAGAGAGAGAGATCAGGCTAATAAATGTTTGTTGAAACTTTATTAGGTATGTACCCAGGGAGCTTGTTTTTCCAGAACTTTTAAGGTGATTGTTGTTATAAAGGAGGAGGCAGGCCCAAAACAGCAAGTACAATACTAAGTAGCTAGAAATTTAGCTCTAATGGCACAGGATGCATTTTGGAGGTCTGGCTTGTCTGAAGACCTAATGACACTTTTGATTAAATGTGCAAACCCAGATTTCTGAAAAAATAAAGCATCTGATAAGGAGGAGTGAATGAGTATTAGGGAGCACTCAGAGATTCCTATTTTGCAGCAGCAGGAAGAGGAGGAGGAGGAGGAAGAAAAAGAAGCAGCCGCAGCCACCTGGGTGGAAGTAATCAAAAACTTGGCTTTGTTGGGTGCCTTCGAGGACATCCACATAAATAATTTTAGGGAGGATGATGTTACTCCATTGACTACCTGTTAACTTGTTAGAAGAATATGTGTCAAGGTATATAAAAAAATCAGTAAATTTATGGCTTGTGGGGCAAGCTCTCACCTTGTTCTTTCAAACACCCATGGATTTTTTTTCTCCCTTGAGAACAGCTAGATTTGAATCCAGTAGCACCTGTGAGACCCAGATTTTGGGGATATACACTTTTGAGAGTCAAAGCTCCGTTTGTCAGGTACCAACTTTGAAAGTGTATACCTTAGAAATCTTGTTGGTATTTAAAGTACTACTGGACTTGAATCTAGCTATTCTGCTGCAGACCAACACAGCTACTCTCTGAAACTTTTCCTTATGAATATCATGCAAAGGTTTATCTGACCCTTTAGGGGGTTCTAACTAGGGCCCTTTGTGCACCAACAGCTTGCTCTGGAGAATCCAAAGAGTCAAGTCTTAAGTCTTCACAGTCACATGCATTCCCTCTGCATTAGTTTTCCCCCTCCAGTTTATTTATTTGTGTTGTGTGTATGCATTCTGCATCTATGAGCAAAACCTGAATTTTTATAGCTAAATGGCTACCAACCCCTCCCTCCCTCCAACTAACCCTCCATGATTTTGCAAAGAGAAAGGGAAAGAAGGGGGAAATCCAGACCCACACATGCAAGACTGAGACATTTGGGAGCAGAGAATCCCCTAGTCCTTTATATTTACTGATTCCCTCTTATGCTCTCTCTGGTTTTATAAAAGTTTGCCTGAGCAAGAGGACATGTCCTCTTTTGTCTTTAGAGAAGGAGGGAAAGAAAACAGAACAGGGAGGGATTGTCAACCTAAAGAAAAAGAGGCAGAAACAAGGGAGGGCAGTGGGCGGTACTTAAATACCTGCAGAAACAATTCTACTTTAGAAATGGTTAGCGTTTTGAAAGCGGATGAGAACAAAGAATCACTGCAAAAGGAATTTTGCTAGCTGTGAGGCAACAGTGTGCTAGAAGCAGTCTGAATGCAGATTCCTGTAAAACAAATGCAAAAACAAGAGAAAGTCCTGAAACAAAGTGAAAGTGACAGTGGGAGGGAATGCAGAATGGAAGAATAGGATGTGCTCAGAGACCGAGGCAAAATACGGGTGCAGAAAGGACCTAGCTTCATTTGCCATGCTCCTCTCTCACTCCTTTCCCAGCATTCTCTGTGTTCTGCACCTCCAGTGGAGTCCCTGCATGGATACCTTAGTGTTGCTTGAATAACACTTTATATCACATTTCTCATCATTTATCTCAATGATCTTATCAGCAACTTGTAAACTGAGAAAGTACTTTAGTTCTCGTATTGCAAATAGAAACTTGAGGGTCTGAAACAATTAAGGCCAGCTAGTGAGCTAGTTGCTGACACAAAATTTTAACTGGGGGCGTCCTCTTTCATAGTCACTTAGCCACTGTGACACACAGAGACATACGAGAGAGTGAGAGAGAAGTGAGCTCATGAGAAATCAACAGTTGGTGGAACGTGACTGGAACCCTTTACTGGAGCCTTCTAAAGACTTTCCCATGCAGATTATATGCTTGTGCCAAAAGTAATGAGTCAATGCACATCAAAAAGAACCCCTGTCTGTCCTCTTATTAATTCTTATGAGGTACTTAAAAAAAATTCTTAAGATAGACTTTTTTTCTTGCAATATGGAAACCTTTTGATGCTGCTAAAAGTTTTCCCAACAGTAAAAAGCAAAATGGGTGCCTAAGAATGGGTGCCTATTTGCTAAACGAATGACCACAAGGGCCACAAGGAATCTTAACATTCTGTGCAGGAGTGTGCCATAGAAGAAGTTCTGCAAAGATTGCTCCATTTGCCCACCCAGCTGAAGATTTTCCTCCATTTGTAACTACTTCTTAGTTAGCTGTGACTAAATAAGTTATCTCAGCCCTCCAAGACTGAAGTGTTAAAGTGCAAAGCTGTCTTCAATAAACGGTTGGTTTCCCCAGCCAAGAGAGTGGTACATTAATTTTCATTGTTGCAGCAGGACTGGCTGCTCCATGGCACTTCTCATCTGTATTTCATTAAGTCACATTCTAGGGCGGAACACTGCAAGTTTGGAAATGCAAAAACAGTTCAAGGAATTGATTCTATTTGTTGTTTCAGTTCAATAGACCTTTGATCTGAAATGTTCAGATGTGCCAGGCTGTTCCACTTGAGCCACTTTTAACCATTGTTAGCATAATAATAACCTTGTTATCAAGTTGTTTGCATTAATTCGATCACATTAGTAATAGGAAGTTACAATTTCACAATACCAGGAAACACAGTCTTCGCCGCCTCGGTAACATGCCAGAAGATTCCCTAATAATGCTACATCCAAAGTGCATAATTCTGTTATTGTGCACTGTTGAGTATGCTTCAAAGTAATAAAATAATGTGTTTTAGATACGTCCCAAGCATAAGGGTTTCTTGGAACTACACACAATCTAACAAAAAACATTGTTATTTGTATGACAGCCTTGCCCGCAAAAATTCCTCAACTAACAAGCTGAAAAAGAGAAAGAAAAACCACAGGATAACCCCAGCAACCCAAAAGCAAACAAAAATGAAACATTCAGGCTGTTGTATCGTTAGGGAAAAGATTTTTAAACTTTACATATTAAAATATACAGCACAATTATAATTATTTGAATGGGGTTAGAGGGGCATTCAGAAATCTCGTTAAGATACAGTGTTCTGTAACAGTATAGCACAGGGCTCTATTGTCTTGGTCTGTATGCTACAGTGAACCTATATTGGCTAGCTGACTAACAGTGCAATCTTATGCTGAGTTCCTCCAGTCTAAAGTTTTGGCTGGAGTAGCTGCGTATAGGATTGCACTGTGAGAGTCAGTATGAGTGGCCTGACTGTTTGGGAGTCTTTACATGTAAATAGTTTCGGGATGGCTAGAGAACATTTGAATGACCCAGTGGTGTAGTTAGGGTACTGGCCACAAGGGATTTAGCTGCCCCCAGCCCCTGGAGCAGAGACAGTTTCACAGGAAGACTTAGTGCAAGTGGTGAGTTCACATGCACAGTTGGCTCATGCAAATGTTTGCTCAGCTGTGTTTGCCCATGTGTCTCACATGCCTGGGAAAGCACCATCATGTGCCACAGTTTTACCACACATTGAGTCACACTATGTATCTGAAATATAGTAAAACTCTCTTTATAACTTGGCAAGATGATATAGATGTCCAAACTACCCTGAGGTGAGAGAGTTTAAAGTTTGTTAGTAAATAGGTTCAGCTACCTGAAGAACAAATTATCACTGAGAAAGGGAGAACCATGTATGCCACCTTAAAGTCTTTGGAGGACGGGCCAGATAAAAATATAGCAGAAAAAGTTCTTGAAGTAGTGATGAAAATGCTGTGATAATGACCTCACTGAGGTGGTAGACTTGAGTCTGGGCTCTATGACTTCAGATTGCTTGTAAGAGCTCTCATGACTGAAAGCTTCCACATGAATAATATTCCTTACTGTTGAGGTCAGGGTCTTAAATGATGTTGAAACAGTGGTAGTATGACGTAAAGCTTGACTAGTGCAGTCTCTATCCCAAACCTTCTAACTCACAAACTTAACCCAAGTGGCTTCTGGATGTCATAAGTCCAGCATTAAAAAGAGGGAAACAGGAAAAGAACAGGGAGAATGGCTCCAGGGATAGGGTAATAATCTGCTTCAGAAAAGAGGATAGGAAATATTTACAGCTGTAAAACAATCTTGCTGGGCTTATGCATTTAAAAGGTTACAGATGAATATTTAGGAGTGCTGAGAGCAATTTAATAGCCAGGTTTTCCCCAGAAACTAGTCTCTGAGACACCACAGTCTCCTTGTAAAGGGTTCCCCCCCCCCCAGCCCACTCCCCCAGAGACAGAATCCTATCTCTATCCCTTTACTATTTTCTCTTTTCCTCATTGAAAAGCAGACTCTGAGACTTTAGAATTCTCTTGAGACAGGATCTCTCCAACCTATTACTCTGGAGATGCAAGCCCTATCTAATTACAAACCAAGTCTTCTTCTTTCTCTTTCATGCCCCTCTCCCATCTAGATACTCCAGCCCTTCTATGGATCCTGATGGTATGCTAGCTGCTCTGCTTGCACACCAAACCAGACTAAAGGGGATTGGTATTTTCTCCCTCTTTTTTCCCAGAAAGGGAAGGACCTTTGCCCATCCATCACACTTACCCATAGACAACTAGCATGACAGGATAAAAGGCTATTTTGACCTCTGCTTTCCCTCTTACAGGAACATAAGCCCATGATTCATTATGAAAACAGGGACACCAAACTTGTCAGGATATATTTTTTTAACATAGGGTGCTCATTATTTTGCCGCTTTTGGTTTGGTTTACAGTGCAGAGGCCTTTATTTAAGAAGTACACCCACCGTGGTGCCAAGATGATGCAGACAGATGAGCATGATCTCTGCTTGTTCTGTTTGGCTGAAGCCACAACATTTCTAGTTGTAAGGCCTGTCAGCATTTCCCTCCAAAGGCCAGAGGGGATTGAACTTCTTTGGGAGAAGGCTCTCGTTATATCCATCCTTGGCTCTGGAGAAACCACCCAAGCCTTCCTCTTCTGATTCCACCATGTTGGTTCCATAGATGCCCCTATATGAATCTCAGTGGATCCATTCAAGATTGAGGTCCTCACCAACTCAGAGATGTTCCTTGGAACCCCTAGTCCAGATGAACGGATGGGAGATCTCAGCCCACAGTGCCCACAGAGGACCTTCATATATATATATAGTTAGCAGATGTTGAGAATTGCCCAGTCCCTTGAAAATGAGATGGATACGTCTGACCACAAACCAAAGGACAGGATCCTAGGTCATCTTTATGCTGAATCACCTGGCATCATCGCTTTCCCCTTGCTGTAAAGTCTGGTAGATTTTACACAAGAGTTATGGCAGAAGCCAGCATCCCTCCATGCCCCATCCCAGAGAGTTGAGAATTTCTATAGGGTAAAGCAGGACTCTGTCAGTTATTTGACTACTCAACCACTTCCTTCTTCACTTGTCACCAAGGAGATGGAGCCCAGAAGCCCATGGTTCATACCATGCCACACCAACAGGCAGGGAAGGCAGGAAACTTGGAATCATAGGAAATAAGATTTACTCTTTGTCTGCTCTGGAACTCAGGATTGCCAACTACCAAATTATTATGGTGGGGTATCAGCTATTCCTTTGGGAAAGAAACTTCCCTTACTTGGAGCTGTTACCACAGGATAAACAACCCCTCGCTAAACTGCTTGAAACCTTTCCTTTCCTTTTCAGTGCTCCTCTGATCAATAGATCTTGAGCAATGACTAAAAGAGTACTTAGTTTCTGAAGGATGATATACAGGATGATATAAAGGAATATGATATACAGGAATTTAGCAACCAATACGGTTATATTTGGATCACTGTCTAGCATCAGACAGTGAATAACATCCCTTTGAGAATTACTGAATGATGAATGTGATAAAAGAGGTTCAAAGCAGTATAAAAGGAACATTCCAGAATTTTATAAGGTAAAGTATCAATTTTACCCAAGTCACAAAGACAATTTGAATATGGAATATTACAAAACCTCCCATGCAGTACTTCAGAAGGGTTAGCATTAAGACGAGCTAGAGCAAATGCCCTAACATAGTGAGAAACCATTAAACATCTTGTGCAGGATGGCCATGGTGGCTCAGAGGTTAAGATGCTGAGCTGCAGACCAGAAGGTCTGTAGTTTGGCAGTTTGAGACCCTAGTGTCACATGATGGAGTAAGCTCCCATCTCTGACCCCAGCTCCTGCCAACCTAGCAGTTCAAAAGCAAGAAATTGCAAGCAGAAGAAGAAGAAGAAGAGTTTGGATTTATACCCTGCCCTTCACTGCCCAAAGGCGTCTCAGAGCGGCTTACAAATTCCTTTCCCTTCCCCTCCCCACAACAGACAACCTGTGAGGTAGGTGGGGCTGAGAGAACTCTAACACAAACTGTCCTTGAGAGAACAGCTGTGCCAGAGCTTGTGACTGACCCAAGGTCACATCAGCAGGTGCAAGTGGAGGAGTGGGGAATCAAACCCGGTTCTCCCAGATAAGAGCCCGCGCACTTAACCACTTCACCAAACTGGCAGATAAATAGGTACTGCTTTGGTGGGAAGGTAACAGCGTTCTGTGTGCCTCGGAGTTTAGTCATGCTGGCCACATGACCACTAAGCTTCCAATGACTTTTGGCCTAGTTCAGCTCTGAGAGACACATCTGAAACACGAGGGATACCCATTATCCTATGCAAAAACTGACAGTAGATCCTGAGATTACTGAGATCCAGATAGGAACACAATAGAGTAGCTGTGAAATTATTTTTGCATTGAACACCTGAATTGCATCAGGGATATAACTCCCTCCCCTAGAGAAAAATAAATGTTTGATTGCTCCAGTTTACAGCTTCCAGCTTGGGCTGGGTGGTGGTGTTGCTGTTTGCCTTGTGAAGAATTCCTTCTTTCTTAAAATTGTGTTTAGCTGGTTTTATCTTTGGTCCATGGTCACTTGCTTGTGATCTGTTTTATCATGAAAATTCTGCCTTTGGCGGCCTCAAATGTTTGGGTTTTTTCCATCTTCATTTATTGGATGTAAAGGTGGTTCAGGATGTAAAAAGGGTGGATGCTTCACCACCACCACCCTCTGAATCACTGCTGGAGTCCCTCTTTTCAAACAGTGTTAGCAACAGCTGCTGTTGGGGCAGTGCCAAAAACTCTTTCGTCCTAAGAGAGCCCCAATGGATCAAACAGGCTCCAAGACTCTTTCTGATAATGTGCTGGGGATGTCCTCTGGGGGGAAGGCTGTGTTTGGTGCCCAGGGACAGGGCCCTCTGGTATATGGGAGGATGATGACCACCCCTTCCACCCACTCTCAACCTCATGGCACTGAAGCCCTGAGACCACCCCTGAGTCCTGACACCCAGCCAAGCAGGCCACAACAGAAGCTAAGCCTCAGTGCTTGGTATGAGCAAAAAAACTGGATGGCACATGGAGCCCTGGCCCACAAACACCCAAAGCCCATCAGCAGAGGGTTAGAAGATCATAAAAAGGAGGAGCCATCCCTAATCGTGGCTACAATCAAAACATGTTACAATCAGGCCAAACTCCCTTGTCCCCATTGTTCCCTCTAAGCTGAGTTAGTGTGAGCTAGCTCACAGTTTTTTATCCTCCGGCTCACTCATTTTTGTCTTAGCTCAGTAAGGATGGCTCCAGAGCAAATTAATTTATGCAGTAGCCAAATTGCTTGCTCACAACATTAATGCCAGAAGCTCACAAAGTAGAATTTTTGCTCACAAGACTCCACAGTTTAGAGGAAGTATTGCTTGTCCCTTGGGGATGCGGGCCCATTCCACCAATGGCTTCCTTGTCTGCCTTTTTGGAGAGAGTTCCTCTGCCAGAGATTTGCCAAGCTGTAACTTGGTCTTCAGTTGACATGTTCGTGCATCACTATGCCCTGAATCTTCATATTAGAAGAGAGGCGTAAGTGAGCAAGGTGTTTCTTCAGTCCTTATTCAAGTGATGAGAGCATTTCCTGCCACCTGCTGAGTAGAATGTTAGAATTCCCATGTGGGACTTTACAGAAGATCGATGATGAAAACAGTGTTGCACTTACCTGTAACTGTTGTTCACTGAGGATATTCTGTGCAGGCAGAGATACCCTTACTCCAGTCCCACTGCATGCTCTCTCTTGACTTCAGCAGCACTTGAGGTACTTGAGGTCACTGGAGCACTGGAGTACATGACCATTTGGGTGGGAACAATCTCTTCCAGATCTGGCTCACAGCGTCCCCTCGAGGCTTTTAACCATAAAACCTCTCTGTGGCAGGCACGCTTATGCACAGTCCCCATATGTGCATGCACAGAAGATCCTCGTTGAACAATAGTTAGAGGTAAGTGCAACATTATTCTATCTTTGGCAAATCACTGGATCCAACCCCATACATTTTCCCCTGCAAAGAAAAACAAACAAACATTTCAGGGACCTTTTGAGTGGACAGATTTCTAGAAGGGAGAAGGCTAAATGGGTTATAAGGGGAAGCTCAACAGGAATGTTCCTCTGGGGATCAGTGGTGAATCTTGGCAGCCTGTTCACTGGCCCTTTCATACAAACTTCAGTGCCCTGATGTTGCTTTCTGCAAAGGAAATAAAGTGGAAGGAATGACAGAACTACCTATCAAGTGTAGTTTGGCCCTTACTTTACTACTTTTATGATAAATGCCATTAATAACTTCTTTTATACTCCTTTGAGTGTTAATTGATGCAAACAAAGGCTGCATTGCATTGAATCCCTGTGAAGCTTATTAAAATTAGAGATGTGCCAGACTAGTCCACTGCAGGTTGAGAAGTAAGTGAACCATTAGATCCAGTAGTTAAGAATATGCATATATATATATGTGTGCTATTTGTTTGTTTTCAGGGTCTGGTGGCAGCAGAACACTGGAGTAGCTTTTTTGTTGGTTTGTATTTTCTTTTTTGCCTTTAAAAATATTATCATAATGATTACACTTGAATATATTTTATAAAGATCATGGTTTGATGTGTTTATGGAAATGATTAAAATATGGAAATAGTTTTACTGTGGGCTTTCTGAATAGTTGTATTTTAGATTTAACTATATTTGTATGTTTAGATTAAATTGTATTTATATTATTATTGTGCTGGTAGAAGTTATATAGTTTGGAGTTATATTTTATTATACTGTCACAACTACTACCGTTAAAAGCATATTTATGCAAAGTTCTGTTTTCTGTTTTCTTTGGGATGTAGCTTTTGACCTGGGAAGCCTTAAATGGTTCTAACAGAACATAATACCAATGCCAGTATCTCCATTTGAAATCTCAGCAATCCACCAGTACTGCAGCACTGCAAACCTAAGAATACTTTCCTGAGTCTAAGCCCCATTGAAGAAGCTTCAGCAGGATTCTAAGAATACCTCCTTAGGAATTTACTGTAAGACACTGGGTTGAATCAGTAAGCCTCCTAGATCAAATCTTCTGTACCATAAATTCACTAAGTTGCCTTAGGCAAGCTGGCCTCTCTTAACTTCAGCCTGCCCCCTCTATCTGTAATAAGGGGGTAATAATGCTGATTAGGTATGTGTGCTTGGTATATACTTATCTGTATTTTGGGGGGCTGTCAGAGATCTGTATTCAGCTACCAAAATAGCCACGCCCCAATAAAAGTGGATATTATTCTGTTTTTATCGACTTTTGTTCAGCATGACTAAATGTGTTCAGTTCACTGGCTGAGTTGGTCTGCCACAGTGGTACAACTCAGCAAGAGAACTGAACACATTAAAACTTTAAACGCCTTCAGTTCACTTGCTGGGTTGGGCCATCACATTGCCATGGCAGCCGGACTCAGCGAGTGAAATTCTCCATTATTCCCTAAGGGGATGGTCCCCATAGAGTATAATGGAATCAAATAAATTTGGGTTTCCTTTATATTTACCTGAATACCTGTACAATACTGATACTGGTATTCGGAAATATTCAGGAATACCAATATGTTTCATTTCCAATAGATCCAAATCGGTAAAAGATTGATTTTTTTTTTGCACACCCCTAATGCAGACCTTGCTATCTTACACATTTGTTGTAAGGATCACAACAAGGTAATACATGTGAGGTGGTCCAAACACTCTCCAGTGCTTCATAATACTTAATGCCCTCTCTTAATTCCCTCCATAGATGATAAGACAGAAAAAGTGAATGTAAAATGTTTTATTATTTATGAATTTATATTTATCTATTTTGGGAACTTCTACCCTGCCTCTTGAGAAACTGTTGCTTCTGTCTCTTGGAGTTTTACCACACCCTACGCTAGATAATCTTTCAGAGATGTTGTTAACTTTTTTCTATATGAGGAAGATTTTTCCTACTGGAAAGTGTAAGAATTGAAATGGCATGGAATGGGCTGGAATGGTAATTGTTAACTGAAACTGATGCAAAAAAACAGTGGGATGTATTAAAGGAATTTGAGCACAATATGTAAGCAAGAAACATTTTTACTAACTCATTCCACACCTATATCTGTTTTAACAACAAAAGATTTTTTAAAAAAAAGTCAGTTCTGATACATATGAAAAGTGGCTGTCTTTGGAATGGGGGGGGTACAACTTGAGGGCCCATGAGGAATCACCAGGGAACACTTTTGAAATCCCATCCCTCAGGATTTTTAAGCTCTCATGGCTTTAAGAACATAAGAGAAGTTATGTTGGAGCAGGCCAATGGGCCATCTAGTCCAACAGTCTGTGTCACACAATGGCCAAAACCCAGGTGCCATCAGGAGGTTCACCAGTGGGGCCAAAACTTCAGAAGCCCTCTCACTGTTGCCCGCGAGCATCAAGAATACAGAGCATCACTGCCCTAGACATAGTGTTCCATCTATACCTTGTGGCTAATAGCCATTGATGGACCTCTGCTCCATATATTTATCCAATCCATTCTTGAAGTTGTCTGTGCTTGTAGCCACCACCACTTCCTGTGGCAGTGAATTCCACATGTTAATTACTCCTTGGGTGAAGAAGGACTTCATTTGTCCGATCTGAACCTACTGCTCATTAATTTCATTTACCCACGATTTCTTGCATTGTGAGAAAGGAAGAAAAGTACTTCTTTCTCTACCTTCTCTATCCCATGCATAATTTTGTGAACCTGTGTCATGTCATCCCTCAGTTGTTGTTTCTCCAAGCTAATCTCATTAACCTTTCTTCATAGGGAAGGTGTTCCATCTCCTTAAAAAAATTAGTTGCCCTTTTCTGCTTTTTTCCAATGCTGTAATATCTTTTTTTGAGGTGCAGTGACCAGGACTGTACACAATATTCCAAATGTGACTGCACCATAGATTTATATAGGGTCATTATAATACTGGCTGGGTTTTTTCCAATCCCCTTCATAATAATTCCCAGCATAGCATTTGCCTTTTTTTTTTTTTTAATTGCAGTTGCACACTGAGTCGATATTTTCAGGGAGTTATCTACCAGGACTCCAAGTTCTCTCTCCTGGGCAGTTACTGCCAGTTCAGACCCCATCAATGTATATTTATAGTTAGGATTTTTTGCTCCTATGTGCATTACTTTGCATTTACCCATATTGAACCACATTTGCCATGATGACACCCACTCGCTCAGCCTCAACAGATCCCTCTGTAGCACCTCACAGTCCTCCCTGGTTCTCACTGCCCTGAACAACTTAATGTCATGGGCAAACTTAGCCACTTCACTTCTTATTCCCAACTCTAAATCATTAATGAACAAATTAAAAAGACCAGATATAGAACCGAGCCCTGAGGTACCCCACTATGAAAACTGCCCATATATACTCTCTGTTTCCTGTTAATTAACCAGTTTTTAATTCACAAGAGGATTTATCCTTGTATCCCATAACTTCCGAGTTTACTTTGGAACCTTTGATTAGGAAACAAAGTTTGACTCCAGTGGCACCTCTAAGACCAACAGTGTTTTATTTAAGGTGTAAGCTTTCATGTGCAAGCACACTTCCTCAGACAAACTAAAACAAAAATTTCTTCAAGCTTTACATGCAGGAAGGTGTGTGTGTGTGTGTATGGAAGTGTCAGGAGAGACCAGTCAGATTTAAGATCCATAAGTGAAGCTGAGATTAGATCAAGGCAGCAAGATGAATTAATGGCAGCAAATTAGTGCACAAATTTGAGAGCTAACAAACAGATGTAAGAATGAAGCCTCGATTGTTTTACCAAACCCACACTGGAACAGAAAAAGATGCAGCACAAAACCGCATTCAGATACCTCAGGCCAACATTGCAGAGTCACTCCTGAACAGCCATAAAACAGCCATAAATCTGTGCAGACAGTACCATAAGACCACGAGAAATCAAAGGAAGTGAAACCAGCATGCAGTGTGGATGTTACCATAAAATCCGACAATCAAATAAAGTGAAAGGTGACATACAATGTAGAGAGGAATTTGTGTTCTGGTGTGGGTTTGGTAAAACAGCGAAGCAAATGCTAGATGCAGAATGGGTCCATGACCAGTGTCACCCCCGCCCCCCCAAGACCAACTAAACTCAACCCTTGGTACATGTGAGAAGACAGAAACTGTGCTGTTTTGCCCAACAGATCTTGTCAGACCAACCTTATTTCCTTCTTTGATCATGTGATGAGCTTACTGGATTGTGGGAACTCTGTTGATGTGATTTACCTGGATTTCAGTAAAGCTTTTGATAAGGTTCCCCATTATATTCTGATGGGAAAACTGGAAGACTCTGGACTGGACTATAGGACAGTTCAGTGGATAGGGAACTGGTTAGAGGACTGCACCCAAAGAGTGGTGGTCAATCGTGTTTCATCAGATTGGAGGGAGGTGTCCAGCAGGGTGCCACAGGGCTTGGTTTTGGGCCCAGTACTTTTCAATATTTTTATCAATGATCTGGATGAAGGGGTAGAAGGGCTACTCATTAAATCTGCTGATGATACCAAATCGGGAGGAGTAGCAAACACCCAAGAAGATAAGAGTTAAAATTCAACAAGACCTGAATCCCCTGGAGAAGGGGGCAGTTGCAAACAAGATGCAATTCAACAAAGATAAATGCACAGAATTATATCTGGGCCACAAAAACATCAAGCAGAAATACTGGATGGGGGATACGTTTCTAGGGAATAGTGTATGCGCAAGAGTTCTTGGGGTAAGAGTGGACTGTAAACTAAATATGAGCAGTCAGTGTGGTGTGGTGGCAAAAAAGGCAAATTCAGTCTTGGGTTGTATTAAAAGGGCCATAGCATTGAAATAACAGGAGGTCATAGCCCCTCTGTATAGTGCCTTGGTCAGGCCGCACCTTGAGTACTGTGTGCAGTTCTGGAGGCCTCACCTCAAAAAGGATGTGGTCAAACTCGAGAGGATGCAGAAGAGAGTGACGAGGATGACCAGGGGTCTGGAGACTGAGCCCTATGAGGAAAGGTTAAGGGCCTTGGGAATGTTTAGTTTGGAGAAGAGAATGAGGGGGGCATGATTGCTCTCTTTAAATATTTGAAAGGTTGTCATTCAGAG
Source organism: Gekko gecko (assembly GCA_029375565.1). NCBI lineage: Eukaryota > Metazoa > Chordata > Lepidosauria > Squamata > Gekkonidae > Gekko > Gekko gecko. The sequence continues at coordinate 54,140,708 of JAPDNY010000003.1, read as the reverse complement.
GAGGGCAAGGAGCTGTTCCAGTTGGCAGCAGAGGATAGGACCCAAAGCAACCGGTTTAAATTACATGCAGAAAGGTATTGGCTGGATATTAGGGAAAACTTTTTCACGGTCAGAGTGGTTCAAAGGTGGAATCAGCTGCCTAGGGAAGTGGTAAGTTTCCCTTCACTGGCAGCTTTCAAGAAGAGGCTGGACAAATATTTGTCAGATGTGCTTTAGGCTGGTCCTGCATTTGGGCAGGGGGTTGGACTAGATGGTCTGTATGGCCCCTTCCAGCTCTATGATCCTATGATAGATGCACACTTCTTCAAATATATAGTAACATATTTCCTCAAATATTGCATACAGGTAGGGGGGTTTAGTTGCTAGAAAGAGCTAATTAGAGTCAAGATGCATAAGTAACTGAGCAATAAATACAGCTAAGATTGCAATAACACATTTGATAAGACATGTAAATAGCATCAAATTGGCATACAGATAATAAAGGAGTTAACAACAGATATGAGAAAAGATTTGAGAAAAGATGCCACTTGCTGATCTTTAGTTTTTTGCAATATGTTCCTCATAGACCCTTTTTGCCTGTCTGATCACTAAGTTGCATTTTATTAGTCAAAGCCTGTGCTCCCATTTATTTATCTCACTTGTCCAGCCTCTTCTTGAAAGCTGCCAGTGAAGGGAAACTTCCACTGCTTAAAGGAAATCCTCGTACCATTTATTGTTTCCATCACTTTTTTCCTTAACCATGCAGGCTTTTTTTATACCTATTTGTACCATTCTTATCCTGTGGTATACATTTTATCTGAGCTTCCAGGGTTGTAGTTTGAAATAGTCTCCAAGCTTCCTGAAGGGATTTGATCCTCCTTAACTTTACCTTCATTTTCTTATTCACAGTCCCCCTCATTTGAGAGAAGTTATCCCTTCTAAATTTGAATGTGTTTGTGTTGGTCTTTTTAGGCAACTCCCTGTTTACATAAATGCTAAACATAACAGCATAATGGTCAGTGTTCTCAACTGGTGCTATCACATTTATTTCACAAGGTATTGAGTATTACTTAGGACCAAGTCCAGAATTACCTCCTCCCAGTAGGTTCTGCGATCATCTGCTCCATGGAACAGTTGTCGAGAGTATCTAGAAACTCAGTCTCTTTCTCCTCATTTGAACATATATTGACACAATCAATGTGTGGGTAGTTAAAATAACCTGTAGTGACACAGTTATTTCATCTAGCTGCTTTCCTTAATTCTTTTCCTGTTTTTAAATCATCCTCTAAACTTTTATCTGGTAGGTGATAACAAACTGCCAGATTTAAGCTTCATTTGGGCACACTATTTCCACCCATAAGCAAATCTATTTCTCTTACATTCTCAATTTTACTGGACTATATACTCTCTCTGACTTAGGCTGCGATCACACACACCAAGTAATCCACTTTCAATACACTTTCGAATTGGATTTTGCCAGTTCATACAGTAAAATCCAGTTCAAAAGGGCATTGAAAGTGGATTATTTGGTGTGTGTGACAGCAGCCACAGAGAGCCACTTTCCACCCTTTTCTCCCTATCCTTTCAATAAAATTTATATTCAAGAATCACTGTATCCTGCTGATTATCCTCATCCCACCAGTTTTCTGAAATCCCCACAATGTCTGTATTCTGACACTAAGCATTCTAGCTCCCCCATTTTACCCTGAACACTTCTAGCATTTGTATATAAACCTCTATAATTTCCCAGACACATTAGGCCTTTAACCTCCCTCCTGTGGACACTAGACCTTATCAGGGAGTCAGTATTGTTTATCACCCTCGCAGTGGCCAGTCCTAATCTTTTTCCCTCTAGAACAGTAACAGCTATCCCTTCATCTCTTAGAGATGAGCCATCCCGAACTTGAAGTGATTGTAACCGAGGAAACTTGAAGTGATTGCAACCAAGCACAAGTGAGAACACAATATTGTACCTATTCTTTGGCTTTGATGGCAGCAAAGAAAGCTCACTTCTTCACATCATGGCATCTGCACTGTGAAGTCCAGTAGAGTTTTTCTGGGATGTGAAATGGCTTTTATCCCAGGCTCCTGAAAATGTAGACTTGGGAAACATACAGGCCTGCTGTGGTGCTTTTGCAATGACTTTTGTGGTTAAAAGTGCTTGCATCCGCCACGACTTTGGTGCAGTACAATCTCAGGATGCCATTGCAGTGCTATGTGAGAGCCAGCTTGGTGTAGAGAGCCAGCTTGGTGTAGTGGTTAAGTGTGCGGACTCTTATCTGGGAGAACCGGGTTTGATTCCCCACTTCTCCACTTGCACCTGCTGATGTGACCTTGGGTCAGTCACAAGCTCTGGCACAGCTGTTCTCTCAAGGACAGTTTCTGTCAGAAGTTCTCTCAGCCCCACCTACCTCACAGGGTGTCTGTTGTGGGGAGGAGAAGGGAAAGGAGTTTGTAAGCTGCTCTGAGATGCCTTTGGGCAGTGAAGGGCGGGGTATAAATCCAAACTCTTCTTCTTCTTATGTGATCCCAGTATGGAGGAATTCATCTTCGTGGCTTCTGTGCAGGCACACATGGGACTGCGGTTTTTCAGGGCAACCACGGAGAGGAGCTAGCAAGCTTTATCAAAAAGTTTCTAGAGGCCAAGAGTGTTCCCCCTCCCTTCAATCCTCAGCAGAGCATTTCCCAACCAAAGGGTCACATGACAGAGGAGGGGGAGCACTCTTCCCTCAGTTCTCTTCTTGCCACCATAAGGAGAGTAAACCAAAACCAGAGATACACAGTAAACAGGACAAGAGGAAATGAAACAAAACTGTGGCTGAGTTCAGACTGGCAATTTGCTTTGGGAGCCAGTCACAGCAAAAAAGCCAACAGATCAACACAGCCTGGGCTGCTGCCAGAGCATACCGGGAGGAGGCACGCGGGGGCATTCAGACTGCTGCCCCAGAGGCGTGCTGTATGTGGCTTTTTCCTGTTAAATCGGCGATGTGTGCATGGGTGCATAGGTGCCCATGGGCACAAGCACATCTGGCTGATTGGGGGAGGATCCTGTTGCACCGGCACCACATTGGGCAGTAGAGCAGAGCACGGCCAATCATACTGCAGCTGCCTTCTGCCCAACGCGAGTTGCTCCCGGCTTATCGGTGGAGCATTCATACTTCCAGGAAGCGGACAAATGCAGGACACAGGCGCTCTTCAGGGATTTGCTACCGCTTTTATGAGGTATCTATTAAACGCAGGAAGAAAGCGGAACAGCCCAGGTTGCCTACAGGTGGGGAACATCAGGCAAATGTGCCTGTGTGAATGCCCCCTTTAATGTGGTTTTAAAGTGTCGCTGAAACAGGACTCTGCCAGGGCAAATTGCCAGTCTAAACTCAGCCTGTGTATGATCAAAGAACCATCAATTACAACATGAAATTAATCAGATTAATTTATAACTGCAAATAGTTTTTTCACAATACATATACCAGTAACATTTAATATCAAAAATCACCTTCTACCATCATGTTCACATTAATAAAAAATAATCACTGTGAACACTGTAGTATCTACAATTCTGGCATTCAACCGATACGCCTGAGAAGAATGTGCAGAAAAATGAAATTTCCACTGTGAAGATAGTTTTCCAACAGGAAAGATCCCATGAAGAAAGGATTCAAATTTCCAACAAGACTTCAAATTTCCAACAAGACTTCATGCAATGACTAGCTGCGAGGTTTCCACATTTCGCCAATGCTTTTTCAAAAGCCTTTCTTCCTGAAGAAATATTACAAACATTTTAAATAGAAAATTTAAGAAACACACTCCATTATAAAAACTCAGTACTAAATTACTTACCCTCAGTCAGGACTCTCTCATACTGAAAAATGCTCCAAAAGCTGCTATTCTGAATTAGATGAATACAAATGCTTTACTAACCAGGAGAATGCTCTTTATTTAAAGAACCATACCTCCCAAGTCTTAAAGGGACCATCCACTAATGAGTGTGTTTCAGACGTTATTTTACAAAATCCAAAAATCACAAAAAACAGCTGTAGTCCAAATTCTGATTTAGACCAAAGGAGGATATAGTATTAAATTTATAAATCAATTTTAATTCTTGTTGTAGAAAAAATTTACCAACATCAACATTATTATACATATGTTCTTTAAACAGGTACAGAATGAAAAAAAAAATGAAGGGAATCAGGATCCTGCTTGTGTGTAACAAAATGACCAATAAGTGGGGCTTCAAAATTTTGGTTCTGAATTTGGGACTGGTGTTCCAAAATCCTTGACTTGATGGGTCTGATAGTACTCCCTATATACAACAGACCACTATCACAGATAATAAGAGTTACAGTTAGAAAATATTGATAAATTATATTTAAACCCCATAGTGGGATGAACAAATTCCATAAGGAGAGGACCCAAAGCAAGTTGAACTGTGAACAACATCCCTCAGTGTCCGGACTCCATTTTCCCTCAGGAAAAATTTACAATGGAACTTTTTAAAAACTGCAAGGAATGCAGAGCCAAAATGACACACAATGACGACCACAAATTGTGCCTGTTATGCTTGGGTGAAAGTCGCAATACTACCTCATGCTCAGCTTGCCACCACCTCACACCAAAGGCCAGAGAGAGAAGAGCAGCTAGACTTAAAGCAGGTTTGTGGGGAGAAGCCTTGGGAGCCTCAGGACCGAATTCAGAGAAATGCCTGAACAGTGAAAAAAGATCGAGGGCCCCATCAGTAAATACAAACTCTCTTAATGCTGCAGTTGGCCAAGAAATCAACTGTTCTGTGATCGGCCTTGGAGCCACCAGCAAAAAATTGACAAAAAAGGCAAAACATACCATGCCTTGCTGCAATATTCACTGTCACCTCAATGTTGACAGTCACTGTGGCACCAACAATTGCCCTCATCCCAACGTCAAGCTTCACTCTCGTCTCAAGGTCAACATGACTCACTGGACAGTTATCATTCCTGGGTGGAGTCTCGGAACTGAGCATCATTGTTGACCTCTCCCTGAGGGTGAGAATTCTGTTGCCTTTGGGGCAGCACCAGCAATCTCCAGGACTCTCAGACCAAGAAGTCTTTGAGATCCAGCCAGCACAACCTCAAATAGAACAGGCAGGACAGGAGGAAGGAATCTTGAATCAAGGGCTACAACAAAATGTCCCTGGTTCTCCTTTCCAATACTGTTCCCCATACAATGGGACTCATGGGACCAACACCAGTTTCCACCATAGTGTCCACCATCTCAATCCTCTAAGTCATATGACAAGAGTCCTGTTAAAGCCAACTAATGCCCCATCATTGATGCAGCATTCCAATTTTCTGAATCAGAAGAGGACTTTGATAGGGGTTCATAGGTCATAAGATCATAAGAACATAAGAGAAGCCAATGCTGGATCAGGCCAATGGCCCATCCAGTCCAACACTCTGTCACACGGTGGCCAAAAATACCAGGTGCCATCAGGATGTCCAGCAGTGGGGCCAGAACACTAGAAGCCCTCCCACTGTTGCCCCCCCACAAGTACATCACTTGCCCTAGACTGAGAGTTCCTATCTATACCTTGTGGCTAATAGCCATTGATGGACTTCTGCTCCATATGTTTATCTAATTCCCTCTTGAAGCCATCCACGCTTGTAGACACCACCAGCTTCTGTGGCAGTGAATTCCATCTGTTAGTCACTCTTGGGGTGAAGAAGTACTTCCTTTTATCTGTTCTAACTCAATGGCTCAGCAATTTCATTGAGTGCCCATGAGTTCTTGTATTGTGAGAAAGGGAGAAAAGTACTTCTTTCTCTACCTGCTCTATCCCATGCATAATCTTGTAAACCTCAATCATGTCACCCCTCAGCCATTGTTTCTCCAAGCTAAAGAGCCCCAAGCGTTTTAACCTTTCCTCATAGTGAAAGTGTTGCAACCCTTTTATCATTCTAGTTGCCCTCTTCTGCACTTTTTCCAAAGCTACAATATCCTTTTTAAGGTGTGGTGATCAGAACTGTACACAGTACTCCAAATGAGGTTGGACCATTGATTTATACAGGGGCATTATGATACTGACTGATTTGTTTTCAGTTCCCTTCCTAATAATCCCCAGCATAGCATTGGCCTTTTCTATTGCAGTTGCACACTGTCTCAACATTTTCAGTCAGTTATCTACTACAACTCCAAGATCTCTCTCTTAGTCAGTCTCTGCCAGTTCGGACCCCATCAACGTGTACTTATAGTTAGGATTTTTTGCTCCAATGTGCATCACCTTGCACTTGGCCACATTGAACCCCATTTGCCACATAGATGCCCACTCACCCATCCTCGACAGATCCCTTTGGAGTGTCTCACAATGCTCCCTGGTTTTCACCATCCTGAACAACTCCATATCATCCGCAAATTTAACCACTTCACTGCTTACTCTCAACACCATATCATTAATGAACAAGTTAAAAAGCATTGTACCAAGTACTGATCCCTGTGGTACCCCACTGCTTACTACCCTCCACTGAGAAAACTGCCCATTTATACTCACTTTCTGTTTCCTATTAATTAGCCAGGTTTTGATCCACAAAAGGACTTGTCCTTTTATCCCATGACTATTGATCTTACTTAGGAGCCTTTGATGAGGAAGTTTATCAAAAGCTTTCTGGAAGTCAAGGTAAACAACGTCTATTGGGTCCCCCTTGTCCACATGTTTGTTTACTTCCTCAAAGAACACAAACAGGTTTGTGAGACAAGATCTTCCCTTATGGATGTTACCAGATGACACGGTGGCAGAACCATCAGCTCCATCACCCACAGAAGATTTAAAACTCTATGCTAAACAAATCATCCATATGGCTAAAGCCCTAAACCTGGAATATCTCTCTACAGAACTCCAATCTGTGGACCCAAGAATGAAAGTCCTATACAATCCTGAATCTGGGCCCATAACGCTACCATTTCTTCAAGGCATACAAGATATTGCCATGAATGCTTGGTCCAAGCTAGCTTCCAATGCAGCTTCATTAAGAAAACTTGAGAACCTATACAAAGTGAAAGAAGAAGGTTGCCCATACCTCTTCCATCACCCAAAAGCCAACTCCTTAGCCTCCAAAGTCCTTCCATCCAGAGGATGATTGGGTGCCCAATCAGCACCAATGGACAAGGAAGGCTGCAAACTCTTAGACAGTAAGACCTAGTCATCAGAAGTTATGCAATTGCGGGTGACAAACTTCACAGCCATAATGGCAGATAAGCAAATGCTGCTATGGGATAGGATGCCTCAATGTGTGGACAATCCCAGATGACAGAAAGCCTTTAGCTAAGATTCTCAACTTAGAGGGCCAAAAGCTGGAAAAGCAGCCGCTAAATGCAGCTCAGTGTGTTACTGAATGCCATAGTAAGGCTATGGCTTCAGGAATCATCATAAGGAAGTATTTTTGGCTGAGATACTCAGCCCTTCCAACAAACACCAGGACCAAAGTTGGAGACCTCCCCTTTGAGGGTGGGGAGCTATTCAGTGACCAGACGGATGAAGTCCTAGATTGCATTGGGTTAGTATCACACCCCATATGAACCAAAATTACAAACAGAGGTATTGGCCCAGGCATTCCCAAAGGTCTCACTATTTAAAGCCCTTTAGATTCTCTGAGTACAGATACAAGACCCCCCACCCCTTAAAAAGCAAGACCTCCATGTTCCAAACAATCCCAGGGTAGGAGACAGAGTAGAAACACGCACAAACTAATGTGGGGGTGCCCTAACTTACTCCTGGGCAGATTATCCAGGTTTTATGACTTCAGATTAACAGTTATAAGGATACCTGGGTATTGTCAATAATAAATATTGGTGGGTTTTTTAAATTTCATTCATTGCCTTCTTGCTATCCACCTCCTAAACCATCCAGACATATTCCTCAGCTTTTCTCATGCAAGAGATTGCTTTGTTACTAAAAAGGGGGGCTATCACAAGAGTTTCCTAGGAATCATACCCTTTAGATTTTTTCTCCAGATACTTAGCAATAGATAAAAGGGGGGGGAGGCCCATCCTGGACCTCAGGTCCCTGAATAAGTATCTATATGTTCCAAAGTTCAGGATGTTATCCTTAGAGGAAATCCTTCCCTTATTGTCCATGGGTCTTTGGTTTGTGATCCTTGATTTGAAGAATGCTTACTTCTATATCATAGATCCTGTAAGAAGTACCTCAGGTTGCTTTATGAGGACAACATATGCAAATATACTGTCTTGCCTTTTGGTCTAGCTTCAGCACTACAGGTTTTTACCTAGTGTACATCAGTGGTCATCTCCTACCTCAGGCTGCAAGGATGTACCATCTACCCAGACTGGATGATTGACTATTCATAGCCAACTCCCTGGGGATCCCAAACAACAATTTGGATTGTGCTGTCCAAAGCCTTAACAATCTTGGATTCATTATCAGTGAGGAGAATTGAGCACACTTTGCTGCAACCCTCCCTTTCTAAAATCCCACACAGAAAAAGTGGTTCTGAGACTATCCCTGGAATTCCTCCGTAAGATAGTCTCCCGGTTCCATATGCGTCAAGCCACCAACCTCCCAGTTCTCTTCCCTTCCACAACCTCTACACATTAGATGTTAGAAGGGCTCTCCTCTTTTATTTAAAAAGAACAGAGAAATTTAGGAAGGACAGGAATTTACTAATCTGTTTCAGAGGCCACAATGAAAAGACAGCGGCCTTTATACAGACCTCGTCTAGGTGGATTGTTTCCATGAGGGCTCAAGTTCCCTCCACAGCCTTCTCATCCAGACTACCTCTTGAGGATGTATGAAAGGCAGCCACCTGGTCAATGTCCTCAACTTTTGTTTAGCGCTTCTCAATGGTCGTTAACTCCCAGAGTGAGGCAGCTTGGGGAAAGTGGTATTACAGTCAATCTTCTGCTGATCCAGCCCACATCCTCCTCCTCAGTAAGTAAACTTGCTATTCTCCCATGTTTGACTGCACAGAAGCCATGGAGATGAAAGTGAGGTTGTACTTACCTGTAACCATTGTTTGTTGAGTGGTCTTCTGTGCAGGCACACATCCCTGTCTCCTTTCATCATTGGGGGCTTTTCTATTCATACTTACTACCTTACAGCGGCAAAGGGAAAACTGAGGGAAGAGGGTTCCTCTTCTTCCGTCACGTGACCTTTTTGGTGGGAATCACTATGCTGAGGATTGAAGGGAGGGGAGCACTCTTGGGCTCTGGAAACTTTTTGATAAAGCTTGCCTGCTCCTTTCCATGGCTGGCCTGCAAAAGCACAGTCCCATGTGTGCCTGCACAGAAGACCACTCGATGAACAACAGTTACAGGTAAGCGCAACCCCGTTTTTCAATTGGTGAGGTCTGGTGAAGTGGAGGAGCTGCTCAGAAACATGCAGCCCACCATGTCTAGACCTTGGGGCTGTTGGTATCAATCTGGGCTGTGTTGGTTGAATGATCCAGAAGGTAATAAATGCCTGTTTGTGGAGGCTATAGTTCCAACCATCTTGAAAGAGGTGATAGTGTGATCCTTCCCAAGGAAGGCATCCTTGGACCCCACTGGCCTGAACAACTACTGCCAAGTGGCCAGCATTCCATTTTTTGGGCAAGGGGCTTGAGAGGTTGGTGGCCATGCAGCTTCTGTTGGACTTGTAGGAGGTGGATTATTCTAGACCCATTTCAGTCTGGATTCAGGCCTGGGTTTGGATGGAAATAGCCTTGGTTGCCCTGACTGATGATCTTCACCAGGAAACTGTTGGTTCTCCTGGACCACTCTGAGGCATTCAATACCATTGGCCATAGTATCCTTCTGGAAAGGCCAGCTGAGTTGGATTGGGGGTTACTGTGCTTTGGTATTTCTGCTTTTACTTGCCTGGCCAATTCCAGATGGTGATGCTGGGGGACTGCTGCTTGGCCCTATGTCATTTGTGCTGTTGGGTCCTGTGGGGTTCCATCTTGTCCCTCATGCTGTTTACTATCTACATGAAACTGCTGGGACAGATAATCAAGGCATTTGGTGTAAGATGCCACCAACGTAAGGAACAGCCAAGTGAGGGTAGGGTTGTGGAAGTCCTGAACAGGTTCCTGGAGATATAAACGGGATGGATGAGGGCCAATGTACTGACAAGACTAGGATGCTAATGAAAAAGCTGCTCGAGGACTGAAGAGTCCACCTGGAAGAGTTGTACTCTCCCTAAAGGAACAAGCTTGTACCTTGGGGGTACTGCTGAATCCTGGCTTACAGCTGGAGGAGAGAAAAAAAGGGAGAAAAAAGAAAAATGCTGGTGCAGTAGGGGAAGGAATAGTTTTATTCTGTTATACTACCCCAATGTGTTTTGCCTAAGCATCTTCAGGGAGATCTTTAAGAATACAAACACAGAAGTCCTGTATCCAAATTTTGTTTTTTAAAATCCCCCCCCCCAACCATGCATGGCACCTGTTAAAACATCTGTTTAGTTCTGTATACATTTGTGTACTTTATACATGCTCAGTGTGCACTGTCTTTTACCATGTCTGTAATTCTTTTAAATGATATCAATTTATCCATGTTATTATTTATATTTTGATGGATCCAGCTAAAGAAGCATAAGCAAAACACGTTGCGATATTAAATGGAATAAAACTATTCTTTTTCCTATTGCGCCTTTGTATTTCATTTTTTTTCTGCCTTCTACTCCCACTTACTGCTGGAGGCCCAGATCTCCTCTGTGGCACATAATGCCTTTTATCAGCCTTGGCTGATATGCCAGCTACAGCTGTTCCTTGAAAAGCATGATCTAGCCACAGTGATCCATTTTCTGATTACATCCAGGTTAGATTACTGTAATACACTTCTTTTGAAAACAGTATGGAAATGTCATCTTGTCCAAAATTCATGCTATTGTCAGTTATGGGATACTGGGATCATATCACCCCACTGCTGAAAGATCTGCACTGGCTACTCATTTGTTTCTGGGAGCAATTCAAAATGTTGGTTCTTACCCTTAAAGCCCTAAATGGGTTGGGGCTATGGTGCCTGAAGGACTGCCTCCTCCTATATTGTCCAGTTTGCCAGTTAATATCTGCCTCACGAGTGCTGTCCTCTGTGCCCGCACATTCAGAAATGAGGCAGGTGGCAACCAGAGACACTTTTCCAACAGTGTCACCTTGCTTCTGAAATGCCCTTCCCCTCGAGGCTTGCCTGGAGTGTATGTTGCTTTTTTTTAGGTGCCAAGCCAAAACATTTCTATCCCATCCAGGCTTTTAATTGAAGGACTGGTTTTTAACACTATTTTAGACTGTAAGGTTATTTTAGAGTGTGAACTGTTTTTATGGTCTGTTTTTATGCTGGGCTGAGGGTTTTTAATGCCAGATTTTAATTAAATCTTCTAATGTCTTGCTTTTATTGTTTGTATTTTGAAAGCTTCCTTAGGCAGGTTCCTGGAGAGGGAGCATGAAATCGTTCTAACAATAGTAATGTTATAGTCAGAAGACGTGCATGTCAGCTCCATCTGCCTTGTCAGTATTTCTAAAGCATCCTCTGATAACTGGTTAATATATTGAGACCATAGAACTGAAACCAGAAGGTTGAACCTGAGAAACAGGACAGATTAAGATAGAAGTCCTGGTTTTGTTGTGGATTGTCTTTGTGGATATGGATTGCCTCTGTGATGGTGATACATACTTTTGCAAACTATCTTGAATCTGCTCTGTAGGAGATGTTGATTAATAAATGTTTTAAGAAATCAAGATCCCTGTGGATAAACACACACCAAAAAGAGAATTTAACTTCAGACCACACTGCCAACTCATATGACTGGTTTCAAGGTGGAAACACTATCAGGGAATTACCAAGGTTTGCTTCCACTTGGAAGTTGTGCTCCACTTTCTCATCCAAACAGGAGCAGTGTTTTATTTTTTTTGGGGGGGGGAGCATCCACACTGCCCCCACACCCCAAATCATCCACTTTTCAGGTTTCTTCTGCTTTGGTGTGGTTTTGCTGGTTTGATTACAGCTGAAGTGTCTTTCTACTATGTATGGATGGCCAATTAGTGCCACTTTCTTTGCCTCAGTCCCCATGGCTGCTATTTCCTCCATGCCACTGGAGGGCTTTTTTTTTTCTTCAAGGCAATTGCTAGATCACTATAGCACAATATCTTTACAACTATCTACAGCCCTGTAGCCAGAAATTTTCTGTTGTGGGGCAAGTGAGAATAGTAGAGATCAGTCCATCACTAAGATCCAAAGTCATTTTTCAGCCTTCAGTTTTTTGTACTTCGATGGCCAAATTTTCTAAAATTGCTGCCGCAAAACCTGCCAGACTTTTCACAGTTTCTCATGCTGCACTCTCATTTCAGAGAAGAGACCATCTTAGAAGAGGCATTCCCCCATGCAAGAAAGAATAGGCTTGTTTTACAATAGTGCCTGCCACCAGTTGTTTTTATAAGCATACGTGTGTTCATGGACACGCACTCAAACATGCGCGTACACCCACAGACACATTTTTAAAATCTTCTTCCAAATAAATCATGGGCATCCTTTAATTGACCTAAAAGCTTATAATTGGTTAGTCTAATTAATTGAAATCAAAGTCAATTAAACATTGCACCTCTATTTAGAAATAAATACCGTGTCTTTGCTTCCCAGTTAAGTATGTTTATGATTGCAGTATTCATATTCATAGAAATACAGCATGCAAAAGTTCACAGCAAATTAAAAGTTGGTGCTTCTAAAACAAATCACGTTGCTGTGAGGACTTTATCCTTCACTCGTAACTAGAAACATAGGTATGTTGGCACCTCAAATTCTAGCAAACGTATTAAAAATATACTTGCATACTTTTTAGTAAATATGAGATTTCAGGACTTGGGACTTGCTCCCTAGTAAGTGTGTCTAGAGAATGTCCTTAGTGGGCAAGAAGTGAAAGTTCTGAAAGGGATTAACATTTCTCAAGATTCGTTAGTTCATGACTGCATTGATTCTCCAAGGCTGTGCTCAGATGTGCCATTTGGTGTGGTCAGGAAGCACTCCTATCTCATCTATTGGTATTTGAAACTGAGTCGCTCGATCAGACATTCCAGTATAATCCATTTCACTGCAGGCTGAGCCCGTCACTGCATGATCAGACAGTGTGGATGGGCAAGGGTTTAAATTTTTTGCCTGCTTTTGTGCATGCACATAAATGAGGGTGCAATTTTTTGCACATGCACTTTTCAGCTTTCAGGAGTCGAGTCTCCACTTTGACAGCTCGCCAGTCCTTCCACACAGCACTGTGATCCCTTTGGTTCACAGTGAGCCATGGCTACCTTACAAAGATCACTTCCTTCCCTGCTAGTTTTCAAAGCTGGCCTAAAGATGGGGGCGTTTATGCGGTTATGTGCGTATTGCTAGCAAGCAAAAAATGGCTTCCAGTTGGGATGGAATGAGCATCCTGATGGCCTCAGAGCACACTTGAGTGATCAGACTAGGGAAAATATGTCTGTGGCCCATCGGCAAATGTTAGGACCAGACTTTTCCTGGTGTCTTTTTACTCCATTTCAGGGCAGACCAGGACAGAGTGCTGGTGACTGAAGAAACTTTCACAGATGTTGCTGTCTGATCATGCACTTTAGATTCATCAGGCATTGGCTTCAAAGTCAGATCTAAAGGGGGGAGAGTAGGAAACAGAATGCCGAGACAAACCAAACTAGCCTACATTTCCACCTCCTGATGCTGAGTATTAGATGGCTAGAGAAAGCCAGAACTCTGATTGGCCAAGGAGGATGGTCTATCTGGCTGTCCTGTTAAGGCTTGGTTGAATCTCTCAGCTGCTCAACTAGTCTTCCTGGACAGAAAGTATGAAGAAGAGCACTGTGGAATGATGGGGCATGAAAAATGTTTGGTGGGGTATTGTCCCTGTTTCTCACCCACTGTGGCTATGGGCCTAACTGTCTATTGCCATGACCTACTAGTTCCTTTGAATTCCCAGCTTTCTTTCCCCCCAAAAAAGGTGTCTAGCCCTTTTCTTTGTGGAGATGCAGGATGAAAGGTGCACCCCTTATATGTCCACAATGAAAATGGATAGAAACATATTTTTCTGGAAAAATGAAAGCCAGGATTTCAGAGGAACTAGTAGATCATAGTATCTAATAGTTATAATATTATCACTGTATAGTAATTTGGAAATTGCTGATTTTTCAAAATATCTTTGGTGTCCAGGGTGGGGAGAGTCAGAGTATTGGCTGTAGGAGGGCTGAGGCAAGAAAAGTGGAAGAAAAGCACAAGAAAAATGTTTGGATGCTCCATTGTCACTGCAGACCCCTCTGAATTCTCAGCAGCAGTGAGAGCTATGTGGAGAATTGTTGCCATGTGGAAGAAGTAAGGATATGTCTTTTGTTCTTCCAGTGTGCACATGCATGGAAAGTGGCCTGTCACTTGATCACACAAATAAGGGGGAAAGCCACTTTATGGCAGTTCTTCCATCTCAAACACTGACAAATGAATTGATAAGGGGTTGCTGGTAAAGGAGGTGCACAGAGAGACTTGAGGCACTGTGGTCGGAAAAGTCATGTTAATGGATGCTCTCCATTCCACGTAAGTATTAAAATACACAAATCCTCTTGTGGACTGGAATTAGCCACATCATTCATTATTGGGTAAATGTGAGAAATACACTCCAGAGAGTATGATACTTATGTTGGTCTATTTGTTCCTTTAATTGACATATCAAAAAGTAAACTTCTGTGAGACAAAACTGTAATAATGCATCTGTAGTTCCACTGAGACCTACTAAAACTTTGTATTCATGCCAGTGGGGTTAACCATCATCTGATCCATTAAAAACATCTTTAGTCTAATCATGCAATATGTAAAAAAAAAAAAAAAACCAACCTTGCACTATTTAAATATTTATCAGGTTAATCAAACTGTCCCCAATGTTTTTGCAGGTCGTTTTACTCCCCTTTAATACAAAATAATACCGTAGTAAATAATTAAGAAATACAAGAAAAGGGGAAAAATAAAAAGGGGAAAGAAAGAGAACAAATATGAATACCTTAAAGTGAACCACATCAGGACTCCTTTATAGCTGTGATCCTGCTGGTCCAGATAATGATAAAAAGCTGTGACAGTCCTTGTATTTTGTGCTACTAGCCACTCCTATAAAACATCACAGGGAAAATGCATTGCAAAATGCATTGCTCATTTCAAGAGCTCTTTTGAGAAGGATACTTGATATGAGGAAGGTAGGATCTCTTCAGAAGGGGAATTTTCATATTACTGGGAAACATAAATGTAATGCCACAGTCTTTAAAAAGGGGAATAAAAAGATAACGAGATTAAAATGAGATTAAAAGTAGAACCAATTGACAACAACTTTTAGAAGGTGTTTGCAAACTAGATATTAAGAACATAAGAAATAGGATACTGGAACCATCATGGTAGTGATGCTGATGAAATTTGCAGTTACTTGGCTTCAGAGACACATTCACCCAGCTCATAGTACTGATAAAGCTGGGTGTAATTTCTCTAACAAGTTCTCAATTGGTTCAATTGCAAAGATTTTGCTCAGAACTTGTTGCTAGCTTAATCTTAAGTCTGCTTTGCATGTAGAGGGTCCCAGGATCAATCCATGGCCTCTCCAGTTAAAAGAATCAGGTAGTGGTGTCACAGAATTGATTTGCACAAGCTTAAGAATGCCTATCATTTTGTTCAGTATTAGAGATGTGTATGAACTGAACCACCAAGCAAAATTTTGCCCTGTTAGTGCCTTCACAGCCAAATTTTTATGACCGGTCTATCATCATGAACTTCTATGAACTTTTAAAGCAATTTGTGGTGGTTGATGGATAGAGCAGAAAGCAGGGGTATAAAGGGACTCCAAGTCTCTTTAAACTCCTGCCTTTTTACCCACAAAAGCTGCAAAACCAACTGAGTGGTGCAGAACAACCTGCTCCCTGCCAGTCAGCTGTTTTGGGCTGTCTTGTGCACTCCCTTTAAAGTTTAAAGGGAGTGCACAAGACAGCCCAAAACAGCTGAGCAGCAGGGAGCAGCCTGCTCTCCATTGAGCCAGTTTAGTGTAGTGGTTAAATGCACAGAAAACTGGGTTTGATTCCCCACTCCTCCACTTGCATCTGCTGGATGACCTTGGGCAAGCCATAGTTCTGACAAGAGCTGCCCTTGGAAGGAGTTTGTAAGCCACTCTGAGACTCCAAGTGAAGGGCAGGGTATAAATCCAATCTCCTCCTCCTCCTCCTCTTCTTCTCTTCACTGCTCAGCTGTTTTTCGGGCTTTCAGCAAATCTCATTGAAAGTACTGCAGTCCCTTTCAATGGGGTTTGTGGAGTCACAAACCATGAACCTGTTCTGTTTGCAAATGAACCTTCTGATTTGATTCATGGTTCAGTTCGTGGTTCGGCCGCAAACCGCATTTTTCTGGTTCATGCCTATCTCTAATCAGTATTCTTTTTCCTACAGTGAACCAATCAGCACAAAATCTCATGTAGGAGCTTTTGATTCTCTTCCATTAAAATGAGCCAGTGAATTAAGAGGACAGCACACAATAGGTCACAGAGATGTGCATATTGTTCTGCACTGATAGCCTGCAAGTTATAAACTTGTGTAGAGATTTCTAATTGAAGACACTTCTCAAATTTTGCACACGATACACGAGAGTCTGTCTTTCTAGAACCAGGTTTCCTCCTCTCCTCACCTTTCCTTAGTTGCAGGTTTTGTGTGAGCTCATTTTCTATATTGATTGTGTTCTGTAGATTGGGATACATACATACACATTTTCACATTGCTCTGTTCATGGAAGAAAACATTGGGAGTCCCAGATCTGGAGGGCTCTGTAGTTTTATCAGAGAGGGTCCTTCCTCTCTCCTCCCCTCTAGTACATTATGTTCTATGTAGGTATCTATATCAATTGTGAGCCGCCCTGAGCGTGCTTTGCGGGGAGGGCGGGGTATAAATCCCATAATAAATAAATAAATAAATAAAATTTGATATGTAAACTAGTGGGTTATATAAATTTGGCTTGTCTACAGGACCATTCTCCTCTTAGAGTCAAGTTTTGAGATTACATCAAATTAACATCCTAATCCCACTTCTAAGTATTTAGTCACCTCAGGACAGCTAAAGACAACACAGTGGCTCCCAGAGCTGTCTCAGGTTCAGTGGTAACATCACTTTAGCTTTAGTATTGATCATCAGTGAGGTTAGATACCTCTGTATCTAATTCTCAACAGTCCCCTCTGCATGTGGATACTTATTTCTGCAGATAGGGGACACACTCTCCCCCAACAGGTTTTTCTACAGACTCAAGGGACACCATAGGTCTCCAGAAAAATCCAAAAAGTTAAAAAACCC
The DNA here is from genome assembly GCA_029375565.1 of Gekko gecko. Classification (NCBI taxonomy): domain Eukaryota; kingdom Metazoa; phylum Chordata; class Lepidosauria; order Squamata; family Gekkonidae; genus Gekko; species Gekko gecko. Next base: position 54,123,441 of record JAPDNY010000003.1, on the reverse strand, counting down.
TAGGGGAGGGTTGAATCCCCCCATACCTTTTGAAATGGCCACCGCAAGGATCTACTCCAGGCCCCCCACATCGACAGTGAGAGAGAGACTAGTTGATAGCCATGGGGGGAGAACAAAAAGCAGAACTGGAGCTCAGATTGGGAAGGATTCCCCCTGCAGGATGGATGGCTAAATAGTAGGGAGTTTGGAGCCAGGCCTGGGACTACCTACTCCAGGTTTGGAAATTAATGGAGATTCTGTGGTGAAGTCTGAGGAGGAGTGCAGAGTTTGGGGAGGGGAGTGGCCTCAGCTGGATATAATGCCACAGAGTCTACCCATTTTCTCCAGGGGAACAGATCACTGTTGTCTGGAGTTCAGTTGTCATTCTGGGGGATCTCCAGGTCCCACCTGGAGGCTGGCAAAGCTAGACCTAGCAGCATCCTCTAGGTGACTTGAGACCATCTGACTTGCATGATTCAACTAGGCCTGGCTTCTTGCTACTGATCAACAGCAGCCATCCTATGGAAGTCAGTGTAGTATAATGGTCAGAGCTTTGGAGTAGGATTTGCAAGACCCAGTTTTAGATCCCCATCTTGCTATGGAAGGTCACTGGGTGATTTTGGACCAGTCACATACTTTCAGCCTAACCTACCTCATAGGGTTGTTGTGTGGATAAAAAGTAGGAGAGAATAATGTAAACTGCTTTAGTCCGCACTGTGGACTTTAGTCCCTACCATAGTCTTCTTCAGTAAAAGCTGCAGGGGGAAAGGATACAGAAAGCTGAAGACAGAGAGACAGATAATGGTAGGTTGGTTGTTGAGTGGGAAGGAGATAGGGATGCCAGTTCCAGGTTGGGAAATTCATGGATATTTGAGGGGTGCAGCCTGGGGATGGTGGGGATTGAGGTGGGAATGGACTTCAGACAGATATAATGCCATAGATGCCACCCTCCAAAGCAGTCATTTCCTTCAGGGGAACTAATGTTGCCAACCTCCAGGTGAGGGCTGGATATCTCCTGGGATCAGGGGTCTTTTTGGGGGGGAGCGCACCGGAACGCAGCTCCGGGAGCTCAGGAGCCAAGCCCCGCCCCCAGCCGGCGTCCCAGAGAGTCTTTCAGGCAGCCGAATGTCAATTTCAGCTCCATTATACCCTATGGGCCATTGAAGTCAATGGTGAAAACATAGGGTATATTCTGGGGGCTGGAGGGGAGGGGGTTTGAGGGAGAGGGTCCAAACTCACAGGGTAGCTAATGGAGCCTCTCCTCAAGATGCCCACCAAGTTTCAAGAACATTGGATCAGGGGGTCCAATTCTATGGGCCCCTAAACAGGTTGCCCCTATTCCCTCCATTGTTCTCTGTGGTGGGAAAAAAGTAAGGTTTTTTCCCACCATAGAGAACAATGGAGGGAATAGGGGCAACCTGTTTGGGGGCCCATAGCATTGGACCCCTGGTCCAATGTTCTTGAAACGTGGTGGGTATTTTGGGGAGAGGCTCCATCAGCTATCCTGTGAGTTTGGAGCCTCTCCCTCAAACCCTCTCCCCTCCAGCCCGCAGAATATACCCTATGTTTTCACCATTGACTTCAATGGCCCATAGGAAATAATGAGGCTGAATTGCCACCGAATTTCTTTCATTCCCTCCTTTCCTTCTTCCTTTCCTTCTTCCTTTCCTTCTTCCTTTCTTCCTTTCTTTCTTTCTTTCTTTCTTTCTTTCTTTCTTTCTTTCTTTCTTTCTTTCTTTCTTTCTTTCTTTCTTTCTTTCTTTCTTTCTTTCTTTCTTTCCTTCCTTCCTTCCTTCCTTCCTTCCTTCCTTCCTTCCTTCCTTCCTTCCTTCCTTCCTTCCTTCCTTCCTTCCTTCCTTCCTTCCTTCCTTCCTTCCTTCCTTCTCTCTCTCTCTCTCTCTCTCCCCTCTTCTCTTCTCTTTTTTCCTCCTTTCCCTGTTTCCCTCCTTCTTCCCTCTCTTTCTTTCCCTCCCCTTTCCTTCTCTTTCTTTCCCTCTTTCCTTCTCTCTCTCTCTCTCTCTCTTTCCTTCCCTCTTTCCTCCTTCTGTGGCCAACTCTCATGAGAAGGAGTTTAAACTTTAAACCCCTTCCCTCTTAGCTCCCCCACCCAGACCAGCTGGGGAAGGGGAGGCTTTTGAAGATGCCTCCCCCCTTTTTGCTTCCCCTTTTGACATCACTTCCAGTGATGTCAGGGGGCGTGGCATATGCTAATAGCCTAATAGCTCATTAGCATACCATATATTAATGAGCTCCTGCAGCTGTTCTTCTACGAAAAGACCCCTGCCTGGGATTATAACTGATCTCCAGATGACAGAAATCAGTTCCCCCCAAAGAAAATTGCTGCTTTGAAGGGTGGAGTTTATGGTATTATACCCTGCTGAGGTCACTCGGTCATAGTCTGATTTTGCAATACCAAATAGACAAATATGCTGCCAAGAATGCAGATTCCTTTATTGATTTAAAAACCGCTTTTGATTCCATACCTAGGGATAGGTTATGGGACAAATTGGGAGTCACATCTACAGATCAGAGGCTCTTATACTTGATTTGGGCCCTGTATTCTAATTCATATTTTAAAATTAGGTATAATAAAAATAGGCTTCTTACTAATCCCATCGTAACTACGAAAGGTGTAAAACAAGGCTGCTTTTTGGCTCCTTTGCTATTTACTTTTTATATCAATGACATGATTAGTAGACTAAGCAGCGCTGATACTCACCATCCTACTCTAGCTGAGCATAAGATATTTGCCTAACTTTATGCTGATGATACAGTTTTGTTTTCCAGAACCCGTCGGCCATAGAAGGGCATTGAAGGCATCCAGTCATTATTGTAACACGAGCCACCTAGAGATGAATTACCAAGACTAAAATCATGTCTTTTGGTAAGAGACCTAAAGCTAGGGCTTGGAGTATCAATGGCCATAAAATTGAGCAGGTAATGAGTTTTAAATATTTGGGTGTGATGATCCAATCTTTGGAGGCAAGGACGACCCATCACAATTATGTGGCTAATATTGTTTGAAAATCAGTACTGGCTATTCTAACATTCTTCTATATAAATGGTGGGCAATATATTCCAGTGGCCCTCAAATTATATCAATCCAAAACAGTTTCCCAACTTCTGTATGGGACAATGTTAGGGCCACCATCTTCGTGTTTTGCCCCATTAGAAAGAACTCAATCAAAAATTTTAAGAGCAGTATTTCGATTCCTCAGATGTGTATTGAATGCAAGCCTTTCAACCCCATCCTCCCAAGGCTCTGCCCCCAAATTTCCAGTAATTTCCCAACATGGAGCTGGCAACCCTAAGAGGAACTGATCTCTGTATTTGGGCAATCCACTGAGATTCTGGGAGAGCAGCTGCTACCACTGCTGCTGTGGGGGGAGTAAATAGGAGGCCAGAAGAGTGACAGGGGCAGAAAGAGTGATGGGGTGCGGACAGAAAGGAAGTGACAGGCATGGAGGGGAGAGACAGAGAAAGAAAAAGGGTGGCAGGAAGGAGAAAGACTGTGAGAGAAGTAGGGAGAGAGGGGGAGAAGCAGAGGTGGGGGGAATGGGATAGCCACTCCCACATGTTTCTTGCAGGTCCCCACTTGTAAATATCTAGCAGTTATATTTCAGGCCAGTTGCATGCACAATTGTCCATAGGAGATGTCACTGTCCTACTTTTCAAGCACTGGCATATATACCATTGATACTTAGTTCAGTCAGGAAAACGGTATGCCGAGGGAGATAATATGATTGCCACGGATGTCTTGATAAATATTTAAGTAATTTGTGTGTGTGTGTTTTCAAATGTTGAGTCAAAGAAAGTCAGTTCTCTGTTTTTACTGAGGATATCATAGAAGAAACTGAGATAATTACATGACTTTCCATTCATTAACTATCAAAAGAAAGATGTCTGGACTCTCCCTATAAAGATTTATCTCTGCAGGGCAACCAGATGTTTGAAGCCCGAGTTTAAATCCCCTTTGGCTCCCTGGCACAGTGTCACCCTTGCATGTTAGTTCTAAATCTTTATTGCTTTCTACAGATATGCTGTCATTCCCTTTGGAATCATGCTTACTCACCACATTCCTTCTGACATTCTTTCACACTTCATAAGGCTCTGTACCATCATTAATTAGGAGATATTTCCTTCTGAAAGTCCCCTGGATCTCACTGATGGTGCATGAAGAGATATATCTGCTCCACACCAAATTACTACATACCTCCCATTGATCATTATCATTTTAGGACAAGCAAATTGGTTCTAATGTCAGCGGCCATGAAAAGAGTACCACAACTTCCCTTTGAGAAAATGTGTATGCAACTAACAGCAAGAAATGCTAAAGACTCCTTTGCTTCTGTGTGAATTTGGTTCAATGGCAGTATTCTGATGTTTTCTCAGTCCCATCTTGGGTGCGTATCCAATTTCATCAAACCATTTTTTGACAAGGATATGTTCAGCATATATGTTTTGTATCTTTTTTTTTTTAAAAAAAGAATCATTGTTCTGTTATAGGGAAAGAAGGAATTAAACATCACAGACAGGTTGTTCTGCGGCTTTATGCGTAGGTGAAGAGTCATGTAAAAATCTCAGCCTCCATTTCTAGAGCCTTGGAGACATTTGTCTGTGTTATGTATTTTCAGACACTTGGTGAGCTTCGTTTCTGTCCCTGCGGGCATAGCAGGACATTTTTCTATGTATATTTGAGTGGCATTCCTCAGGACTGTATCCATTCTGTATCCATTCCTTCAGCTTCAACTGACGGGCAAAAATCCTGAAGATCTTGACACAATTCTGACAAATACATGGAATTATTAAAGTTGCCATCTCAGCAGAAGAGGATTGCCACTGCCTTTGTTCTCAGGTGAATACTTATCTCAACTGGTAGTAAGACACCCAACTGCTGCTCCAATAATAATAATGATAATAATAATAATCCTCTCTGAAATGCCTTTAAGATAATCTTTTTTTTTAATGTAAACCTTTGCTGCAGTTTCAGGGACTTTCTAGATGCAAGTCATAAAAGCCTTTTTGTTTTCCCCACCTTGCACAGAATAGCATTAAGCCTGTCACCGCTGACAGTAAGGTTCAGTGATCTGTCAACATTCACCCCTGATAAAGACAGCGAGAGAAATCCATGGCTCTAGAGAGTTCAGTGGAGACCAAACAGTATGCTTGCAAAAGAGCATTTTATATGTTTTCTTGTGACAGCAGTAGTTCAACAGAAAATAGTTGGAGTGTGCCAGAAAAAGAGAGAGAGAGAGACAATAGTAGTAAGTCAGGCTAGCATGACATGATGGATCTGGGCTATGACAAACAGAATTGGAAAAAAACATCCCTGGGGACCAACTACACCAGGTTTGCTGAATTGTATTTCGTGATTTCTTACTGTGCAACACTGCTTTTTAGTGTTAGACTGACTGGGCTTCAGAATATTTTTTAAAATTGTACAAATCAAAATCCATGTAGCTTAACAATGAAAGATGTAAAAGGTTTAGGAGCTTGATGCATGCTGTATTCCCTCATGTGGGTATTAAATGTACACTTTGTCTGTCTGATGAATTTTAAATCTTGGCGGAATGCAATGTGCATTTCAGTAGTTTAGGCAGCATAAAAGCTTTGCTTGAATGCAAGTACATAGGCCACAGAGTGCTCTGATTTAAAGCTAAAGCTTTGCTCTCCATTGGTCCCAGTTGTGCCTAGGCTTTGTGGCACCTGCACGGTGCTGTTACATTATGACAACTCCAGTGCAAGGCCCAATCTCAATTATACTCCCTATGGTAGTGTAAGGATTGATAAAGTCCCATGGTGAGGATTGTGCATGCTCTGCTCCTTGTCCTGAATTCAACTTCAATGGTTTGCGGTCCATAAAATTGTATTTCCTCCTTTGTTATAATACACAGGAGCACAGATCTAATCTGTTTGAGAACTTATATAGTGGGAGCCTGATCAGTTTGAGAGGTAAAATGTTACCTGCTTGCTGCTGCAGATTTTAGGAAAGGAGTGGGAAGAACTTTGCATGTGTGCGTATTTGCTGTACTTACATTTCTGTGACTTCCTGGTGTCAAGAACAGAAGGGGCAGATCTTTTCCAGCCCTCAGTGGAGCAACAAACCCCCCAAAAAGCAACATGTGTCAAGGACACCGAGGACAATTGTCCCCAAGACTCCCTGAGTGATCACGAGCTGCCAAGGGTCCACAGTTCTTCCAGGAAGTGGTCTGGGTGAAGATTTGTATCAGGAGCCAGAGTTTGGAACCTTTCTTCCTGAAAGTAAGATGATACACCTGCAATGTTGTTACTGGAGCCAGCAATGTAATGTTGAAAAAGAGATGTTAGAATTAAGACAGATCAATACAAACCTGCAGATGAGCTTCATCACCTGCTCAGAGCAAGATGTCTGACTATTGATCACCCTGACCATGGCCTGATTGCCACACCAAAAATAATGCTCTTGTCATGAAAGCTTTCTTGCCATAAGATTACAGCCACTAGTATTGAGAAGAACTTTAAGACTACGAGGTCCCTAAGTATGCCAGTACTGGCCCAACCTTGGGGCCAGCACTCTGCGCAGCAGCAACCCGCAAAATAAAGGCCAAAAACTAGTCCGCCCAATGCCTTTGTATGAACATGCAATTAACTCCCCAGGTCAAAGGGAGATTGCCATATGGGTACACCATTAAAGTTGGCCAGGAAGTAAACTAAGACCAGCAAGTCTTCCTTAATACTTTAAGTAATTCTAATGTGATGGTGAGGAGCAGAGACTCCAGAAGCAGCACGTGCCCAAAAGGCTCACCCAGGAGAGACCACCTTACAAGCAAAATTTAATTGACCCAGAAACACCTGAATCTGTTTAAAGGTGCATTTTTTTTGCTGCAAATGACCTTTGAAAACAGGGCCCTGAGAGGCCAGCTTATCTTCTGGGAGGTGTGATGTGCCCAACATAGAATCCATCAGGATCCCTAAGTATGTCAGCTGCATGCTGAGCCCCTCAGTCTTGTATTGCCACAAGGGCCTGGAACATAGACAGCCAATGGGCAACAAACAAAAAATCATCAAGGTATTGGGTGATAGAAGGGGAGTTGGATTGATCCTTGGCCACCCATTCCAAAAAGGTGCTGAAGGCCTCAAAAGCAGTGCAACTGACTGAGCATCCCATGGGCATGGCTTTATCCACAAACCACTGCCTATTGAATTTGAAGTCTTAAAAGCAAAAATCCCACAGGTGAACCAGTAGCAATCTGAAGGCAGACAGGATGCCACATTTTGCCATGAGCACACCCACCCCACAGGAGCGCACAATTTTAACTGTGGGGCCAAAGGAGGCTTAATGGACAGAGGAGAATTCCCGGGGTACACAATCATTTACTGGCAATAGGAAAAGTGGTGAACAAGCCTAAATTCACCAAGTGCCTTTTTGGGCACAGCTCCTGGGAGGGCAACCTGAAGATTAGGTAGAGGTTGGAATAGAAATGGGCCTGCAATCCTCCCTGCTACACAATCTTTGGCCACCTTCTGGGTAGGTGCCTGGCCAACTTCAGGTTACCACAGTCAGTCTACACCCTAGAGTCAGGGAAAGGTGTGTGAAAGTCATAGGAAAAATCCCTCCTGTATCCTGATTTTAACCTGGATTGTTCTGTTTTAGGTTTTCTCTGCAGACCCACAAGTAGCAGCCAAAACGTATCATTCAGTAAGTCTCATCTAGTTAGCTCATTATGCGATGCCCAGTTACAAAATGCCTCATCGTATTCAATGGTGGGAGCATCCCCTGACACTGACCTGGCCTTCAGCATATTGAACATATGGTTGGCCATCTATGAGATTGCTCCCAGATGCCCTCTGCGCCCCCGCTCTAGGCTGGCTCCTTGGTATACCCAGGAGCTGAGGCTGATGAAGCAAAGACTCAGATGGCTAGAGAGACGGTGGCAGCATGCTTGCGATGGAACCACAAGAGCATCCTATAAGACGTTTATGAGATCCTATGAGATGGCAGTCAAAGCTGCAAAGAGGGAATTCTATGCAGCCATGATTGCGTCTGCTAGCTCACACCCAGCACAATTATATAGAACAATTCAGTCTTTAACAATCCTTCCACAAGGCAGACAAAACATGAGGGAATTGGACATTGGCTGTGAGGCTTTTGCGAGCTATTTTGCAGATAAAATCTTGTCGCTCCGCTGTGACCTTTCTGCCACAGTTGAGACAGTAAGTGAACTTGAGGCTCCATGCACATCTTCTGGTCCCATTCTGGATTATTTCAGTCCACTCAGTCTAGAGGAAGTTGACAGATTGATCTCAACTGTATGTCCAACCACATGCAACCTTGACCTGTGCCCCTCTTGGCTAATTAAAGCAGGCCATGGGGGGTTTCGAGGTGCCCTTAGGGATATTATCAACAAGTCCCTCACTGAGGGGTGGTTCCCAGGGGCTCTCAAGGAAGCGATGGTCCGCCCCCTCTTGAAGAAACCATCTCTGGATCCGGCTGAATTGGTGAACTATCGGCCAGTTTCCAATTTGCTCTATTTGGGCAAATTAATAGAAAGGGTGGTGGCGATACAGTTGCAGAGCTTTATGGATGACACTTCCATGCTTGATCCCTTCTAGTCCAGCTTCCATCCAGGCCATGGGACGGAGACAGCTCTGGTTACCCTCACAGATGACCTCCAGAGGCACCTGGACCGGGGCAGGATGGCGGTGCTGATGTTGTTAGACCTGTCAGCGGCATTTGACATGGTCAGCCACCAGTTACTTGCCCACCACCTCACTTGCCCTGCAATGGCTCATCTCCTTCCCCCAAATCGTGGACAAAGGGTGGCTATTGGGGAGCAGCTGTCTCAGAGGCACCCACTTGCTTGTGGAGTACCTCAAAGGGCGGTGCTCTCATCGATGTTATTTAACATCTATATGTGCCCCCTTGCCCAGATTGCCCGGAGGTACGGGCTACGTGCCACCAATATGCAGATGACATCCAGCTCTGTCTGTTGTCGGGCAGTCAGTCTGACTCTACCCTGGAGGACCTGGTCTGGAGGCTACAGGACATGGCGGGATGGCCTAGACTGAGCCGATTGAAATTGAATTTGATGAAGATGGAGGTCCTGTGCCTGAATCGGAGCAGTACGGGGGTAGGGATCCCATTACCAGCCTTCGATGGGGCATCGTTGGTGCCAGCCCCGAGAGTCCAGAGTCTGGGAGTGCTCCTGGATGTGTCCTTAACAATGGAGGCCCAGGTAGCAGCCACTGCCAAGGAAGCCTTTTATCATCTCCAGCTGATCAGGCAGTTGGTTCCCTTCCTCAAACACAATGATCTGGCATCAGTGATCCATGCTATGGTCACCTCAAGATTGGACTACTGCAACGCTCTCTACATGGGGCTGCTCTTGTCCTGAATCTGGAAGCTGCAGCTGGTGCAAAATGCGGTGACCAGGCTGTTGATGGGCCTCCCTGTGTGGAAACACATCCAGCCTATGCTAAAGGCATTGCACTGGCTGCCAATAGCGTTCCGGATTCGCTTCAAGGTGCTGATTTTGACCTTTAAAGCCCTTTATGGTCAGGGACCTGTCTATCTGAGGGACCACCTTTCCCCGCATGTTCCCCAGAAAGCACTTCAATCAGGATGCCAAAATCACCTGGCCATCCCTGGTCCAAAGGAGGCCAGATTGACATCAACTAGGACCAGGGCATTTTTAGTAGCACCGGCTTACTGGAATGAGCACTGGCTTACTGGTGAGATCAGTGCCCTCTCACAGTTCCACAGGGCCGTGAAAATGGAGCTTTTCCGGCAGGCCTTCCGGTAACCTCTGGGCCAATCTAGAGCTGAAGCATTCTAGAGTGGTAGTACAGTTGACAGCATGTGGACGCACTTTATTCAGAGAGCTGTCATCAATAATAATTGTTCTAAATTGTATTATGCAGTGTTTTAGATATTTTTGTATTGAATATATATGTTTTTACTGGCTTTATGTGAGCCACCCTGAGCCTGCCTTGGTGGGGAGGGCAGGTAAAAGTTGAATAAATAAATAAATAAATAAATAAATAAATAAATAAATAAATAAATATAATCATTTTATGGCTGTTTCCTGCTGTATTATTGTCTAATTGCCGATTCCTGAAGAGGGACACAGAGATAAACTATACCATCCCTGAACTACTTAGAGATAAGCTAAGCTTCCTAGGAGTCGCTTGTAAAACCATAAATTAGTCTAAACCAGCAGGAGTAGCTGCAGAAGTAGTTCATTATGAAGAAGCAAGAACCTAATATATATATATATATATATATATATATGACATAGATCAGACTCCCACATGCAAGAAAGAAAAAACTGAAGAAGAAAAAAAGAACTGAAGATTGATAAGTCATTTAATGACTTCTAGTGTCTCAGGGAACCCAGAGAACTTGTGAATAACTTATATTCTATTAATTATTCCCAGGCGTTAAGAGGACATTCCCCTTTAAGGAAAAGAGACTCGCTTTTGACTGATACTACTCAGGCTTGAAAGAGATGTTCCCTTTTAGGAAATAAAGACTCTCCCCTGATTTATACTGAATTGAGTAATGGGGATAATAATGATATAGACTCAGACCTGGAAGAATTGACCCATGGGAAAGCTGGGAAAGATGACTGTTTCCCTGAAAATGTCTGGGGAAAACAATCAAGCCTCTAGCAACAATTTCAAGCAAATCCTTTGAGCTTTGTCACTGGACAATTCCTGTTAACAGCAAACACAGTCATTTCAATCTTTGAACACCTAAGAAAAATATCTAAGGAAATAGAAGCCTTTTGGAAAGTTCTTGAGACATTTGTGGAAAATTGGAGATCTACTAAAATTGAGCGATCTCAAAATAACTTGAGTCAAGATCTCGGTGACCCTGCTGACAAAGGAAGGCTGCCTCCTTGAGCAGAAAGTGTTATAAATGATAATTTTACAAACACACATACACAGGTCACGCTAAGGATTGCTTCCAACAGAATAAATAATATGAAATGGAGCTCAGTAAGAGCAGCATCTGATTCACTGAGCAAGTTATTAGGAATTCTACCACATAGCGCTGACCTGGTAAATCATGAAATTTTGCCAAAACCTGCCCCCTGTCTTGTAAGAAGGTTCTTTTAACATTAAAATATTTTATCATTGCAAGTATACATTTTAAAATTTAATATTTTCTAGCTTCCTTTGAAATTTATCCAATAAGAGTCTTTAGTGATAGACTGATTTGAACTTTGCTCCCAAACCAAATAACAAATTGGTTCAACAGTCACTCACAGTCTAGAAGACATAAAATGGAGATACCAAATCAAATCCAGAATAAATTAGGTGATATTGTAGCAATGGTAAATCCAACTGATAAGGCTGGAAATAACAATCAAAATAATTATAAAACTAGAAAACACTTTGAACGTATGGAAAAACACATACCTAATTTAAAGAATTCAGCTACTGAGCATAGTAGTCAACTCCCAGATACTAGTATGTGTCTTGAATTGATGGATTTTTCTACAGGACCTAGTGACCCTAAATCACTACTTGCAACTACTTGCACCTTAGCTGAACCTCTTAGGCCACTCATTATTGGGAACAGTATCAGGATCAGAACCTAAAAGAAGTATCTAATATAACAAATCTGATAAGTTAACCAGAGTTGTTTAGCCTAGAATTTTCCATTTAGTTAACTGACTCACATCTCCAAGTGACATACATGAAGAACCATCAAAACACAGGACAAACCTCAAATTTCTTGTACAGAAAAATCTAATGATTCCCAGAAGGTTCATTGAGAAGGTGGAGGAGCCCTACGATCAGCACAAATGGCAAATCAATGACCTGCAAGAGCAGTATTAGGGATGGGCATGAACCAGCTGATGAAACAAGTTTGTCCCAAATTTTGGGCTGTTCAGGTTCATGAACCAGAGTTCATGAACTGAAACATCAGACGATCAACCACAAATTTTGGCCATTTAAACCTTGCTTTTAGTCCCCCGTGGTTTCTCAGAAGAAGCAAAAGCAGGGCCATTTAAATAGCCCTGCTTTCTGCTTCCCGTGAAAAGCCATGGGAAGCAGAAAGAAAGACTTACGTGGGAGGGGTGAAGTGTTTTCCTGGTGGCACTTCACCCCCACCTTTCCATTGATCATGGCTTGCGGCAGCCAGGAGAAATGGAGAAGGGAAGCCTCTTTACTAGCAAAACTCCCTCTTCTGGCTGCATGGCAAGGAGAAAGAGAGAAGCGAAGCCTCTTTCCCAGTAATCTTTTCTCTCTTTCTCCTGGCTGCATGGATACTGGTTGTAATTTTGCTGGCTTCTTCCTTATGCAAACAGCTAACAGTCTTGATTTAAGGCCACTAAATGGAGGAACTTGTGGGGACAATCCAGGGAACTTCGCTTTTATATCAGGTGCCGGGGTGTCTACAATTGATTAAATTTTGGAATCACATAATCTCTTGAGATTAGTTTCATGTAGGTGACTTCCTAATGAGTGACCACCTACCTCTTGTTTTGACTTTGAAACATATAGCTCAAAATGTCTATGTGTCACAGGACCCTGCGCTTCAGCCTACTTTGGAACAAAGAACTTTTCAAATTAAATGGTCTGTCAAATTAGCTGACTCGATTAGAAGGAGAAGAAGAGATTGGATTTATACCCCGCCCTTCACTACCCAAGGGAGCCTCAGAGTGGCTTACAAACTCCTTTCCCTTCCCCTCCCCACAACAGACACCCTGTGAGGTAGGTGAGGCTGAGAGAGCTCTTGACAGAAACTGCTCTTTTTCAAGAACAGCTTTTATCAGAACTACAGCTTGCCCAAGGTCATCCAGCCAGGTGCAAGTGGAGGAGTGGGGAATCAAACCCAGTTCTCCCAGATTAGAGTCCGTGCACTTAACCACTACACCAAACTGGCTCTTAAAGAACTTCTTAAGTTGGATACTTTTTACCACTACAAGTCTATGATTAAATCAGCAGAAAATGTGACAACTGTGTTTGACACTTAACATAAATTAATTCAATCCTTTCAGAGCCTTTTAACATCTCAATATACTTCAGCCAGACCAGCACTCAGCCATGAAAGCAAACTGTGGCATGACAAAGCCAGTTTGGTGTAGTGGTTAAGTGTGCGGACTAATTTGGGAGAACTGGGCTTGATTCCCCACTCCTCCACTTGTACCTGCTGGATATTTTCGGTATAATTTTCTTTTTCTCTTTCTTTTTACAGTTTATATACCTACCATTTCCCTACTTTATCTGCAAATTCAAAATTTCTTTGTTTCATATAATTCAATTTTGTTTCTATTTCTCTTACAATAAACATATTGTTGTAGTGTCTTTTAAAAATTATTATAAGGGATACAGGAAAAAAAAGATAGAAAATATAATTACCAAAAAACCTAGTGTGAGGGCAATTTTATGGAAACGAAGGACCTTCCTTTTTCAAAATTAATAAGTATATGTAACAGAATATATTATATAATAGCTTAACAAATGTTTAACTAAATGGAGTAATGGCATAAGAATATAGCTTAAAAAATATATGACCCATTAAAAAAATCTTTATAATGACCAACTCATTCTACCAATTTTTCAAGCCATACTTTCATTTTTATCTTATTTTATCAATCTTATTATATAGCATAACATAGATAACATCATAGAAATTTTTATAAAATTTCACTCAACAGTTTGTTATGATAAACATGTACTACTCTTTCTATTTCATATTAAAATGGTCTTATAATATTATTGTTTACTATTAAACCTTTCCAGTATATAAAGAGATTAGCTATAATAGTGACAGAAAACTCTCCAATTGTTTTCCAATTCATCTTTTGGTCTTTGGTTAATGTAGTTTGTCAGTTTCACCATAACGGCATATTCTTGCATCTTGTGTACCCAGTTCTCAATAGCTGGGAAACCCTCAATTTTCACTTGGCTGCAAATACTACTCTTGCTGCCATTAGCATGTATCTGAACAGTTCATACATTGTTCTATCCATATTCACTGGTAAGATTCCTAATAGCATCATCTCTGGTGACTTGGCAAATTTAATATTCAAAATCTTTTGAATTTCAGTATGTATTTCCATCCAATATTTGCTAGCTTGTTAACAAGACCACTACATATGGTAAAAGGTATCATCTATCTCTTTACACTTCCAACACAATCCTTTATAGTTTTTATCCATCTACTCAATGTCTTTTGTGATGATGTACCATCAAAAAACATTTTACACCAGTTCTCTCTAAGTGCTTGACTCTCTGTGGATTTAATGTTTTTCATCCAAAGCTTTTCCCATTGCTGGAATAAAATCTCCTTCCTGAAGTTTTATGACGATTTCACCATACATGTCTTGACTTGTTCTGTTTCTGTATCGTATTGTGAAAGAAGTTTGTAGATAAGTCCTAAAAGATTATCTTTTTTATTCAATATAAGCTTTTCAAATTTCTTAATATATCTCCTTCTCGATGTTTATCTCGATGTTTAAGCCTTGATGAAAGTTGAAGGTATGTTAACCATTGTATCTTTTCCCCTTCATTAATTACTTGCCAAGATTTGATTTTCCCATGTTTATTGATCATATCTTGATATGTTATAAAATTGTTGGTTTTCCTCTCAGATTTGTCATGATAAGAATCTAGTGGGGACATTAAAGGTGATATTGGGACCTTTCTTGTGTTAAGTGACAACCAATTTTTCAATAAGCTATCTCCTATAACATGGTCAGTACTTCTCATGTTTTTTTTTTACATTTTCCTGTTGTAGTATCTTAATTTGTTGAGAAACAAATGTATTTCCTTATAAATTCCTTATCTCTTCTTTTTTTTTACCATCTCTTGTTTCTGTCTCTTAAATTGGGTATTATATTGTATCAAATGACCTCTGATAAAAGTTTTATTTTCATTCCAAACCAGTCTCTTATCTGTACCCTTATTCATATTAACTTCAAAGAATACTTTCAATTTCTTTTTACAGTCTTTAACAATTGGTTCATTCTGTAACAAAACCTTATTCAATCTCCATCTAAAATTTTTGGATTCCCCTTTGTAGACCATAGTCACAGGGTTATGACCTGAAAAAGCTTTTGGTAGCATCTCGGACCAGGCCGGGCCTCCTAGAGGGCTGAAGGAAAGACAGCGGAGACCCCAGACCCACCCTTGCTCAGCCTGTTGAGCCACATGGACCGGGGAAGGGGACCACAAGCAACACCAGAGCCCCATACTCCCATTGTCTAACCTGGAGGCTGCAGGAGGAGGTACAGGTTGGTGGTGATGAAGCAGTGAGACAGCCAGAAGGCACAGCCTCAGCTCCACTGGCCCCAGACAGGGGCAGGCTCTGGGCCATTCAGGAGTGGCCTGCAGCTTGGGAGCAGGATGGCAGGGCATCAGAGTGCACCTGTCCATGGCCATGGGAAGGCCACTGGAGCCCACATGGAAGGGCCAGAAGGCCAGAGACCTACCTCAGGGCCAACAGGCCAGGGATGGCCAGCCCTGCATTGGCAAAGACAGGCCTGCCAGGCCTTTGCACCGAGTGGCAGGGCAAAGTGACCAAGAGACCTGCAGAGAAGTGGGCCTGCAGCAAGAAGGTGGAGTCAGGTGGGGTAGGCTCAGCATCCCCAGAGTTAGATGGGAGCAGGGCTGAGCCAACGTGGGGAGACTCAGCAAGGGGCTGGTGGAGGGGAAGGGGATAAAAGAGAAGGAAGGAGGGAGCCAAGGAGGAAGGCAGCTGCAAGGACCAGGTCAAGAAGGGAGAAAGAGAGAGCCCATGGGTGACCCCAGAGACTGGTCAGCAGAGGGGAGAAGGGCCCCTTCAGCTCCCCAGTCTGAGGCTTTCCCTCCTCCTTCCTTGCAGATTCTTCCCTCCCCCAGCCACCTCAGAACCATACTTCATGATCAGGCCTCCAGGGCCCCAGGAGGGCCAGGGTTGAGGTAGCGACATGGTGATGGGAGAGCAGTCAGTGATGATCCAGGGGAGTCCCGACAGGTAGAATCTCTACTTTAAAAGTCTTTGTAGCTATATCTTTTGGTGTGAAAATATATTTGTTCTTGAAAAGGATTTATGTCTTTCTGAGAAATATGTATATTCTCTGGAATTACCATTTTTCTGCCTCCATAAATCAACCAACCCCAAATTGTCTATTACATCAAAACTTACGCCTGTTTGGTGTAGTGGTTAGGAGCATGAAGTGTAATACGGAAGAACAGGGTTTGATTCCTCACTTTTCCACATGCAGATACTGGCATGACCTTGGGTCAGTCACAAATTCTTTCAAGGCTGTTCTCTCATGAGAAGTTTCAAAAGAGCTCTCTCATCCCCACCTACCCCACAGGGTGTCTGTTGTGGGAGGGGGAGGGAAAGTGGATTGTAAGGCACTCTGAGACTCTTTCGTGTAATGAAGGGTGGGGTATAAATCCAATCTCCTCCTCCTCTTCCTCTTCATCATCATCATCAACATCATCATCTAGTTTATCTTTAGAAATGTTTACATTTTTCTCAACAGTTCTATCCATTTGCCGGGAGATCATGCCATTTAAATCTCCTGCCAAACACCAATTTTCATATGACAGGTCTCCATCTTTTTTAAAAAAACAACAAAAACACTGTTTTATTATCATTTCGAGCATATAATCCAACCAACCATAGACTTCACCTCTTGGAAGTTTATTTCAGCACCCACAAACCTACCATGGTTGTCACTCAATACCAGTTCTGGTATACAAAACAACTCCCTGTTTCTTTTTAATATCTGCTGATATGAATTCTTCACCCAGGGTTTTATAAGGCAAATATTTTATATCTTATTTTCTTACATGAGTCTCTTGTAAACAAATGGCATTTTGTTTTATTTTTTTTCAAATAATGAAATTTCCCCCCCTCTTTTGGAGGGCGTTTTTTTAATAAACAATTTTATTGAGTTAAAAATAGAATTAACAAAGTATTGATTTACATATATAACATCATCTTGACATATTACAAAATACCTTCTTAAACTTTAACAACATGTGCGAAAGATCTACCAAGTACATGAACAGAAATGTATATTGTACAACAAAAATACCTGAACCTTATAAAACATATATGCAAAGTCAATAAATTGCATAAACTACTATTCATGCTATACATAAGATCTTGGATAATAAAACATTATTACCAAACAAGTACTAAGTGAATGATTATAACAATAAGTTGAAGGATCTGGTGTGTTATTGTGCTGAACTGATTAAAATAAAAAGAAAACCTATAAACGATGGAGGGGAACATCTTTATCTCTGAGCAAGATAACTACTAATTCTGTAACTCTGCCAATTCCTATAACCATTCTAGATAATTTTTCCATGTAGTCGATACGTATTCTTCTCTTGATAAGAATTCCAATATCGCGAACCATTTCGAGTGGAATGTAAGAGGTAACTGGGGTCATAATATTATCATTAAGTTCATCTGTAATGCTTTCCATAATGTATTGGTCCCACAGTTTTTGGTACCATGCCTGTATATTAGGGGGAGACACATATTTCCAATATGAGGCAATGGGCACCCTTGCTGCATATAGCATCATTTCCAGCGTATTTTTGTAATAGTGTTGAGCAATCTGTTTAGGCCAAACTTTCAAGAGTATTTGTTCTGGCTTTAAAGAGATATCAGTGTTTAAAATTAGCTTGATATAACGTAATACCTCAGGCCAAAAATTCTTTATCATTTTGCAGCACCACCTGCAATGGGCAACAAATCCTTCTTGTTTGCACCCTTTCCAGCATTGTGAAGAGTATTTGGATGATATGCATGATAAGAGTTGAGGTGTCAGGTACCAACGTGTTATGATTTTGAATTTATGCAGTTCTACTGGTAAAGAGCGTGGGGAGCTACCTCTTTGGGGCCAGATCTTGGACCACATGTCTTCATCAATGCAGAAGTCACAATCTTTTTGCCAAGTTGTCTGGTAAGTTAAAATTTTGGGATCATTCACTTTCAGTAATATTTTGTAGAGAGCAGAAACCATGCCTCTATTTGAACATTGGTGAAGGATATGATCTGTCCATGAATATCAGCAATATAATTGAAATCACCCCCTAGTATGATATCTCCTTCTGCAAAACTTTTGAGTTTGGATAATGTGTTCTTAAGAAAGTCAATTTGCCCATTGTTGGGAGCATATAGTGTTGCTATCATTACCCATCGATTTTCTGATTGTCCTTTAACAAATAAAAACCTGCCTAGTGGGTCTCTCTTTTGGGAATCTAAGGTGAAGCATAATTTCTGTGACCAATATAGCCATGCCTCATGATTTGGTGGTTCCAGGGGTGAGAAAATGAGCTTGAAATAGTTTTGTGCAAAAAAATGGATTGTTCAGTCTTTTTGAGATGTGCTTCCTGTAACAGGACTATGTCTGGGTTTTAATTTGGTCAGATTGTTAAGGATTCTCCTTTTTTGATAGGGTTGTTGAGACCATGTACATTGGAAGAAATAATTTTCATCTGTGGCTGCATCTTTGTACAGTCAGTATATAAAGGTTTCATGCAGTGTGTTGTGAGTATAAGTGGATGCATTAATTTTGTTTACTGTGTAGTGATTTCCTATTATAAACTGGATGAGAGGGTTGTTCTTAGTTTGGAAGGTTAGGTTTACTCCAGATATAATGTTGTAATCTTGTGAATTTCTAAATATCTTAGTTCCTCACAAAAAGTGGTTGGTCAGGTTTAAGCTTCTTCTAAAGTTGTGGGAGTTCTTCTAGAAAGAAAAGCTTCTAATGTATTAATGTGGGTAATAATATAGATGTTCCCCTCTGTCAATGTTCTAAGAAATGTTAAATTAAGCCCTGTTTGTCTGAAGATTCTATATATACCAGACAATGATTAAGGTTTGTAGCCTGGGTACAATGGCAGTTGGCTATATGTCACCCTCCAGGAGTGTTCCAAATAAGAATCGTTCAGTCAGAATGTGTTGTTGTTGTTGTTTGGGGAAAGTGATTCCAAATCAATTATGTTGTTAGTTATGGGAGTTGTGCAATAAAATTCAATTAATTAATGAATTAGATGACTGAAGGGCAATAACAGAGCAGATCAATAGATCACTATAAGCGACTAATCAATGAAAGCACTAGATACCTTCCCCGGGGTTGGGTGAACTCCCTGCTCATCGATTTTGAATCCCAGGAATTCAACACTGGGAACCCCTATCGTACACTTTTCTCTTTTTACACGTAACCCAGCTTTTTGAAAACAAAGTAAAACCTGCTTGACTCTTTCAAGCAATTCCTCCTCATCTTTCCCTGCAATAAGCACATCATCGAAGTAAGGAATTACTCCCTTGAGGCCTCTAAGCAACCCTTCCATTAATCCCTGGAAGATTCCCGGTGCGACATTAACCCCGAATTGGAGGCGCTTGACTCGAAACGCACCTCTATGAGTTACGATGGTTTGTGCTTCTGCTGCATTGCTATCCACAGGCAGTTGTTGATAAGCCTGGGCAAGGTCCAACTTTGCAAAGACCTTGCCCCCCCTAGAGACGCAAGTACATGACTTATCACAGGTACAGGATAAGAGTGCTGTTGCAACGCCTTATTGATTGTACACTTATAATCTGCACAAATTCTTATAGAACCATCGGGTTTGACAGGAGTAACGATGGGTGTTTCCCATTTGCTGTATGGTACCGGTTCTAAGACCCCTTGCACAATGAGCTTGTCGAGCTCCATTTCTATCTTTGGTCGCAATGCTAACGGTACCTTCCTATATTTTAACCTGATAGGCCGTACATTTGGATCCAGTTCAAATGAAACCGGGGGACCTGTATAGGTTCCCAATCCCTTTCCAAAAACCTGAGGAAACTCGTTATACAAGCAGTCCCATTTATCACAACACACTGCATTAATGCCAGAAATAGCAATGCCCAACGGTTCAAACCAATCAAGCCCTAAGAGGCTTACCCTGTCCCCTTCAGCAACAATTAGGGACAGAGCCGCCTTCCGCTCTTTGAAGCTGACTTCAAATTCAGCCTCACCTGCCAACGGAATTCTGTGCCCTTGGAAATCGGCAAGACAGGCATCAGTTGGAAGGAGACGGAGACGGCTTCGGCGAGGGAAAAGACGATCTAGTGTATGCGTCGAAATGATGGTTCTAGCCGACCCCGAATCAACTTCAAAAGGGCAGGCCACGCCGTCAAGATACACGGTGATGAAAATCTTCTTCCTCCGGGGAACTCCCGTGGTGAGAACAGTCGACGATGAAGAAGGGTTGGACGACAGGGTCGGTTTTCGGGACGACAGGGATGAAGAGCAGGTTGTGTTGACCTTGCTTCGGAATTGAGAGCGCTGCGGAGGCGACGTAGGCGGCGATCTCTTCGACTTGCAAACTCTGGTGATGTGCCCGCGTTTTCCGCAAGCCCGACAAACCAACCCTTTGGCCCAACAGGTGTTGCACTCGTGCTTCCCGCCACAACCAAGGCACTGACACGCTGGCGCAGTCTTCACTTGGGTTCGCGGCTGGCTGCTGGAACAAGGCTCTCGTACGTCATCCACGGCGGCCGCTGGCTCACGGTCCTCGACCTGTTGGTGAATGCTGGATTCGGCTGCCGCCGGCCGCTGTCTCACTTCTCGCGTCGACCTTTCAGCAGCTTCAGCGGCGATGGCTTCCTCGAACGCGACCTTGAATGTCAGCGTCTTGAGGGCGAACAGGCGTTGTTGCAGCTTTGCATCGCGGTGACCGCAGACCAGCCGATCTCGCAAGGCTATTTCAAGATCGGTGAAGTTGCAAGCCCTTGCCAACTTCCTCAATGCCGCCACAAACTCGGCTACAGATTCGC
Organism: Gekko gecko; assembly: GCA_029375565.1. NCBI lineage: Eukaryota > Metazoa > Chordata > Lepidosauria > Squamata > Gekkonidae > Gekko > Gekko gecko. Next base: position 54,102,692 of record JAPDNY010000003.1, on the reverse strand, counting down.
TGGAGCCTTGGCGCCTTTCGTAGAACGCGTGCTGGGAAGCGATCTCTGAAGGCTGCGGCGCGAAATGAGCCTTCAACTTCTCCGTCAGCGTGGCGTACGGCACGGTCTTGATGTCATCAGGCGTTACAAGTGAACGAGCAATGTCGAACACCTCTTTGCCACACGAGCTAAGCAGTGCAGCTCGTTTCTTCGCAGCATCTGTCACTCCGCCGCTCTCGAGGTGAAACTCGAACCGGGTGAGGTACGCCTCCCAGTCCTCGGTCGCGGGCTCGAACGGCTCGAACCGGTGCTTGGAGCTCATCGCGGCGCTTCCTGGAGTGGACGGCCCCCTCGGAAACTCGCGGTCGATCGGAACTTCCTCCGTGGTGTCTCAGCGGGGCTGCCTACCCGCTAGATCCCATCCTCGTCACCAGTTGATAAGTACGAGACAGCACACTGAAGGTCAGTTCAAAAGTGATTTCAGCTTTATTTCAGCTCCAAGTTAGACCAGCTAAGGACTAGACCAGCTAGACAAAATACAGTCCTAAAACAGCAGTTTGTATACAGTTCTGGCTGAGGTAGCCACACCCACAGACTGTGAAACGCGCCAATAACATTTGAACAGTCAGCCAATCATAGTGCAGTTACAAAGACCAATCACATTGCATGTTAACAACCAATCATAATTGTTTCTGTACTTGCCCTCTGATTGGGCAACGCCAGACAGTATTCAGAATCCGCATAATGAGCACCTGCTCACTATGCTTACCATTATGTCTCTGAGGACATAACATGATCCATGAATATCAGATGTCGGCTTCCAGTAGACTGCTCGTTATGGGTTTCAGTTCTCTTGTTTTCTGCATGGCTTCCCTGGGTAAGTCTGGAAAGACTTCAACCTTTGTGTCCTGGTAAGTTAAATGTCCTTTCTGTCAAGCTACAGCTCGAATTTTTTTCCTATATCCACCATTTAGGAAGGTAACTATAATGTCTCTGGCCAATCTCATTCTGAGGAGAGAGGTAGGACCCAGATGAAAGGCTTTCGTGATTAAGCACAATTGATCTCCTTCTACACCAACTATCTGTGCCAGCCAATTAGATATGTGGGTAGCCAAGTCACTTTGTTCTTCAATTTTTTCACCCAGACCCCTTAATTTGAGGTTATTTTGTCATAGAGAAAGATCTAGGCATAGTGTTCTCTCCACCAAAAGATATTCAGTTTGTTGAATCTGTTGAATATCGGTCTGGTTGGCTAAACTATTTTGCATTGCTCCCTCTGCTACTTTTTTCATCTCTTGTACACTCTTCTGTACCATCTCCATTTTTTCATAGAAAGGCTTGAACATAGTTGAAATGTGTTCCAAAAAATTTCTTTCCATGTTTGATAATGCTGCCACTAGGTCTGCAGAGGTGACTGGGGCTGTTGCTTTATCTGCTTCAGTATTGCCCGTCATCATTTTGTGGGCTGTCGGTGTGGAGAGGCCCAATTTTGGCTCCGGTCACAACAGGGAAATTAAGGCTTGTACCTTCTTTTGCTTTTTAGGATTCGGTTGCTGTGGTGTTCACGTGTCTTTCCCCATAAAATGTTGGGTTATTGATGCTGGTAGGATCGGATTTGAGGCTGGAGGGAGATCAGGGTTGGCAGAGCAAAAGACTTAGGTGGCCATTTCCTTTTCCCACCCTTTTGGAGGGCATTTAATCCATTAACATTCCATGATGAAGATTTGTAATGCATATTGTAATCAGAAAACTTTTAATTTAAAAAAAAAATAAAATTTAACTGGTACCCATGACACCCTACAGCGAATCCTCCTTGTCCACATCTTGGTCCTGTTCTTCTATTGGAGTATCCATCTGCAGCTCCTCAGAAACTGATTTTAATCTTTGTAAAAAGTCTCTAGGTTTTTGAACTGAATTCAGTTTGAATTTTTGTTGCTTACAGGTAAAAATCATGCCCTATAAAGTATCCCATCAATAGGCAATCTTTTTTTGTCTTAGTTTTTCAGTCAAAAAGGCATACTTCTTTCTCTTATGTAAAATTCTAAATGGAATTTCTTTCAAAACAATTACATCTGTGTCATCAATTTTTAACTTATAAATGAAATGTTGAAGTACTTGATCTCATGTCATCTTTCTCACAAACTGGTCTAGTATGTTCCTTGGGACATTTCTTGTTTTGGCAAATCTAGAATTAATCCTGTAGACTTTATTGATTTCTGTTTTGATGTTTTCTGTTGCCCTAGAAGTTGTTTTCTATGGTCCCAGAAGGTCAGACCAGAACCAATGGGTTGAAATTAAATCAGAAGAGTTTTTGGCTAATGTTAGGAAGGATTGCCTGACAGAGCACTTCCTCAGTGGAACAGGACTCAGGAGATGGTGGGCTCTCCTTCTTTGGAGGTTTTCAAACAGAGGCTAAATGGCCATCTGACAGCAATGCTGATTCTGTGAACTTAGGTGGATTGTGAGAGTGAGGGCAGGAAGGGTTGCATCAGTGCTTAGTTCTTGTGGCCCTTTCTTATACAGACAGGGAAATGCTGATCACCACTTCGGGGTTAGGAAGCATTTTTTCTTCAGGTCGTTTTGGCTGGAGATCTTGGAGGTATTTTTGTCATCTTCTGGGCATGGAGCAGGGTTCACTGGGGGTGTAGAGGGAAGATATTTGTGGATTTCCTGCATTAAGCAGGGAGTTGGACTAGATGACCCTGGAGGTTCCTTCCAACATCCTCTTTCATTTCTTCTTTTAATTTCCCAAGACTCTCCTCCATCCTTTTCTCAGAAGCCTCAATGTTATTTTCAAGGTTTTCTATTTTTATTTTCTATTCTATTTCCCATTTGTTCAAACAGTTTCAGAATCATATCTGATGCAACAGTTTGGTCTGTTGAACCTTTTCTATCAGGATTTTTTTCTGGTGCTCATTATGTAATGAAGTCCATAAAACAGGGAAATAGAGACAGATAAGCAAAAGTTCTGGAAGCTCAGAGATATTTTTAGGGCAAATGCTTTCACTTTTAATTCTCAACAACTTGTATCATATCACCATAACAACAAGGATCAGACTGAGATGGAGGCTTGTCTTCTGTTGTATTTCAAACACTTGAAATGGAACTAGAAGTAAGCTAAAAGTTTAAAATTACTAATAAATTCAAAAATTTAAAAATTATAACAAAACAATATTCCATTCAGCTTCATGTTTCTTTCCGTTCTAAATAACCATGCTTGTTCCAGGATAAGTTGAAGAAAGTAAAAAAGAAGTTAAGCTGTATCAAGAGGCTGACACCTTTCAATATAATAAGATTACTCCTGAAGAAGATTGGTGAAATGAGTTTATAACTGGGTGCTCATTGAGGATGATGGACTTTTCCTTGAGAATGTTAGAATGTTCTTAGTAATATTGTAAACATTTCATTTGTAATATATTTTGATGTTCATAAGATTTATTAAATGTCATTGTCATTTTTATCACAGTGTTTGTTTGATATATTTCCTTGTAACTGTGATCCCTTTTTTGGTTTAGTCATCTGGAGATTGGCAACAATGGTTTTCCAGGAAGAAATGTCTTGTTTGGAGGAGGGTGGGGTCTATGACATTGTATCTGTCTGAGGTCCTCCTCTTCCTCCTCCTCACACCACACCCTCAGCAGACTTTATCCCTAAAATATCCTGGAAGTTAATAACTTGGAGTTGGCAACCCTATGTCCTTTCCAGGCAACCATCAGCCCACCTTTATCTGCTTGTCTGTCTTCAGGTTTACATCCCCACCCTCCTCCCTGCAGCCTCTACCTAGGGAAAGGGCAGTCTTTCCCTGCAATGGGAACCAAAGCAGCTGACATCATTCTCCTCTCCCCCATATGATCCTCACAACAACCCTGTAAGGTATGTTAAGGTAGAAAGTCTGTGAATGGTCCATAATTCCCCAGGCAACTTTTATAACATGAACCTGGGACATGCACACCACCCTCTGAAGCACTATCAGGTACATATCAGTGGCAGTAATAGGGTGACTGCTGGCACCTTGTCCTATCCTTTTTTGCCTTGTGGTATTCTGCTTGTGGTGTGATCTGTCTTTTTTGTGGTATGGCATGGTTGTGTTATTGGGTTTATTTTTTTGAAGAGGAAGTGATGTGTTGTGGGTGAGGACATATTTTACCTCAGGATACACCAGGTCACATATGCAAATGACAGTTCCAACTGTCTCAGGGGGGGAATGGGGTGCGGAATGGAGTGAAGTTCAATCAGCTTCCATATGCAAATGACCTTGAAATGCTGGCCCAACCAGAGAAGAGTGGCCTAGGCTGCAGTGGGTGGGAGAGAAGAGTGGACCCAGCACCCATCCAATGCCAACTGATTACTCTTGAGTGGCAGTTCATCTGCCAACGGGTGATGCAGTACTCTTCAAGGGTCAATGGGAGAGCCTGGAGTTGTGAATAAATCACTATATACTAGTAATAAGGCCCATTGCAGAAAGAAAGGCAATGAGCTCTAGTAAGAGGGCCTGGGAGAGTGTGCCAGCCCACAGCAGTCACCCATAGCCCCCCGTCCCCTGGCAGCTGTGGCTAAGCGCCCTGTCCAGTCTCCCAGTAGATACAGGGCCAGCTCTTTCCTAAGGTGGGGTTAGGCCCCCTCCTTCCCTCATCCTGGTTCTGGCCGGCAGGGTTGGGCAGCAGGAGGCAGTTGGCGCAGTGGCACCTCTGCAGCCAGGAGGCCTTCTATTGGGCATATTGGTGGTGATGCTGGCAGCAGGGCCCATTGTGTACTGCCGGCAAAGCCACCTTGCCCAAGGCAGGGGATGACAGCAGCATGACTGGCCGAGGAGCACCCTCTTACTGCATAGCAGCTGCCACTCTGCCACTGCTTCCTCCTTGGCCACCTCTGAGTCTGCCCCAGTGCTGTTGCCCTGGGCCACAGCGCACTTGTGGAAGCAGTCCAGGGGCTGCCGCAGGGGCTCAGCCAGGTGAGAAGAGGCGACATCCTCCTCCTCCTCAGAGCTCTGCAATGAGGGAGATGGAGGAGCCAAAGTAGAACAGGGCTCAGCTGAGGCACCATGGCTGCCATCTTCCGCTCCCTCAGCCTGGCCAGCAACCTCAGAGAGCGGGCAGTGATGTGGCTTGGGAATGCCAGGCCAGGCTGGATGGAGCTCCCCCAGGGGTGCTTCCCAGTGACTCATCCACTCACCCAGCCAGCCCTCTGCTTGTGAGCACCCTGCATGCCCCCTCCACCTGGCTGCCAGAGAGCCGACTGCTTAACACATGCGGGGTTTCTCTGTGCTGGGCCACACACACAGATCCTGAGGAGGAGGCAGAGGCATGGAGTCAGAGTGTGGTGGTGGGCATTTTTGGGAGGACCCTCTTCATTCCCAAGGAAAGGTTTTCAGTGGGGCAAATGAGCAGCACAGGGAGCCCATTGGGCCGTGGTTTTCTCCCTGCCCAGTTGCATTTACTTTTCTGGCATTTTGCTCCGCTCCCCCACTTTCTCTGATTCGGCCTGCTTACCCTCTGCCTGTCAGAGCATCCATCCCATAGGTTGGCTCACAGCACACTGAGGCCGAGCCGCTGGGTGCCCCTTCTGTGGGTGGGACTCAGCAACGCAGCCAGCCAATGCAGGCAGTGCCTTCTGATTGGCAGCTGAGGGAGCCAACTGATTTTGGTGCCCATTGAATCTTGCCACTCTAAAACAGGATTATTATATAAAAGAGATAAGATTCCTGGGAAGAGACAAAAAATCTATTTACTGTTCTTCTTATATTTATTTATTTTTATTTATTTTTCAGATTTTTACCCTGCCCTCCCAGCTGAAGCTGACTCAGATAAATAGATAAATAAGTGTCAGAAATGTCTGTTTGCTATTTTACACTGAGTCCATTGTTCTGTGTTCCCTATCTTGTCCCTGCATTGTGCTTGCGTAGGTATGCTGGCAGTAACGTGGGAGCTTCTTCTCTGCCGCTCAGTCTTATCACGGTGGCCTTGAAAGTGGGCTTTGGGCTATTCTTGAGTTTATGAGAATTTTCCAGTCCTGTGAAGACGAGGGGAGGAGGGAGTCGTCTCCCACCCATTAAATAACTCTCCCTCCGGGAGTTTCCCACGCGTGCACTTACAGTTCATTTGCTAGTAGCATTTTTGCTTGAGCCGCTTCTCCCGCCATTCCTGACAATGACCCTTCACTGTGGGTTTTAGCACTGTATTCCAATAAAGCCCTTCTTAATCAAAGAATGCTTGGATCTACTTGCTTTTGAACCTGACAATAAGACCAGACTATGGAGAAAGTTGCAAAGTATAGTACTAAAGCAAGATCTTTCTGAGCCTCATCAGAGAAACAGAATGCACATTGCACTTTTAAATGTCAACGCTGTAAAGATTCTTAGTATATAGATTTTAGTATTGCATTTTTGATCTTAATGTTTATTGTATTTATTCTTGCTGGTCATTAACCATAATCAATCAATCAGGTGGAGTAGACAATACTGACCTTGATAGATCTTTTGTTCCAATTCAGTTTAAGACAGCTTAATGTGTACCAGTTTATTTTTTTACATTAACAGGAGTGTTAGCTTTTTACAGCATTTATTTATTGTTTTCAAATATTTACAGCATGTATTTATTTTCTTCAAACAAAAAAAGGGGGGGATGCTTTACCTGAGGCCCTCCATTGTCTACACAGGGCACTAGTTTCTGCTTTAACATCATGCATGCATGGCGAAATCCCTGATACATAGTTGCATGCAGAACACAGTCAGAGACTTATTAGAAGCATCAAGTTCCTTTCCCTTACTTGACCCTCACAGCTTAAATCTAAAAAGGTCACACAAAAGATTGTAAGTAATTGTGCTGTCTGAGAGGGGAGATATCCTAGTGCTGCTGCCAATTGATTTGACTCATGCTATCAGTTACAGTCCTGCCAATCACCATGATGATGCTTGTCAGGTTTGCCTTGCTGCCAAACACTATGTGTGAAATTGTCTAAAAATCCAGAGGGGTGTCTAAAGATCCAGAGACTCTAAGCTATGCCCGCTTTGTAAGGTAGAGCAAATACCTTTGCTTAAAAGGAAGAGAAAGGCTTTCGTGTACATATTGTGCTCCTTTGAGTCTGTCAGTCTGTTTTCCATTTCTGTTCTTGTATCTATCCACATGCTTGGATGTTAGAGTAATTAGGATTACCTCCCTTTTAAAATATCATTGCAGAAGAGGTAAAATGGCTTTTGCCACTTGAAGAATAGCTGCCTCAAAGGGAGGGAATAGCTGCCTCAGAACACAGTGTTTGAACAAACTCTGGGATCAAGAACTTCTTCTGTCTCAAAATGCTACAATGATGCTACAAAACACTACTTCAGCCAGGCCTTGGTTAGGCCGGAGTGTGCAGGAGTGAGGCATCCAGGGGGGTGGGCACATGACCAATGTTTATTTATTTATTTAATTTGATTTATAAACCGCCCTCCCCATAATGGGCTCAGGCGGCTAACAGTCAGGGCAACCATTTCCAGTATTAAAACAATACAACAGTCCGGGCACGTGTGCCAGTTATTAAAACAATAAAACAATAGAAACAAGGTAAAACAGTCCGTTTCAGTCTTAGAGCCTCACGCGGTCGCAGTGTGGCGTCTTAGTCGTTCAGGCTAGTTTCTGATTGATGGCAACCGTTCCAGGCAGTCCCAGCGTTCATTTCTCCCAGGACTATCTCACCACCCCGATGTTACCCTCGTTGGTGGTGGTGGTGCCATGGCAGTGGCTCCTACTCAAAAGCCTGGTGGAAGAGCTCCGTCTTACAGGCCCTGCTCCCAGCAGTGCTCAGGCCACAAGGAGGCAGAAGAAGGAAGGTAAGTTGCCTGCCTTCTGCCCCATCCCTGGTTCTAGGGGCCGCTTGGAGGCGTGGCGGCCCCAGGAAGGCCTCCTGTCTCATCCCCGGCTTCCCCCAGAGTGCCCCCTGCCTTTCTCTGCCCACCTGCTGAGGAAGATGGGCAGAGAAAGGCCTCTGGAGCTCCCCCCACTGCTGCATTTCTCTGCCTGCCCACTGAAGTGGATGGGCAGAGAAAGAACTCTGGAGTACCCCACCACCTTTCTCTGCCTGCCTGCCAGAGCACCATTTCTCTGCTTGCCCTACGGAGTGTACACCCCCTGGAGACAGGAAGGGAAGCCGGGCAGACATGCTTTCCTTCCCCCTGAGCCCCTCCATTTTTGCAGAGAGACTGGGGGGGGGGGTTAAATGCATGGCTTCCATGTGCAATCTTCTCTGAGTGCCCCGCAGCCACAGAGCACTCAGAGAAGATAGCACAGGGAAGCCATGCATGTCTGCCCGTCTCCCCTCTCTGTCTCCAACCAGTCCAGGCTGGCTGGAGACAGGAAGGGAAGCCAGGCAGACATGCTCTCCTCCCCCCCCCCCTCTGCTTTTGTGGAAAGATTGGGGGAGTTAAAGGCATGGCTTCCCTGCGCGATCTTCTCCGAGTGCCACACAGCCACGGAGCAGTCAGAGAAGATCGCACAGTGAAGTCAGGCATGTCTGTCCAGCTCCCCTTCCTGTCTCCAGCCAGTCCCTCCCCAGCTAGCTCAGCCTTGTCTCTCCCCCCCAAAACCCGCAGGAGCCCAGGGCAAGGCTTAAAGGGGCTTGGAGCTAAGAGATCCAAGCCCCTTCCAGCCTTGTCTCTACCCCCCCTTTCCCCCAAGCCCACGGGAGCTGACTGCAAGGCCCCTTTCAGCCTTGTCTCCTTCCCCCCCCCAAAGCCTGAGAGAGCCCCAGGCAAAGGTGACAGGACTTAGATCTAAGAGATCTCTTAGATCAGAGGGTGTGACATATGCAAATAGGTTATGCTAATAAGTCATGCTAATGAGCTTCTGCACCTCTTTTTCTATGCAATGACCCCTGACTTCAGCAAAATTATTAATTATGAATAGTTCTCATTGATCTGAACTAAATGAAGGAAGACCTATTAATTGTGAACTCCTACAAATAATGTTTTTGTTTATTCAAAACATATACTGTTAGTCACAAAGACATTTCACTGGATTTATCTATATTTCTAATAGCCAAGATCTGTTTTGGGTGTAGTGATTTGGTGTAGTGGTTACGTGTGCTGACTCTAATCTGGGAGAACTGGGTTTGATTCCTGACTCCTCCACTCGCAGCTGCTGGATGACCTTGGGCAAGCCATAGTTCTGTCAGAGGTGTTCTTGAAAAGAGCAGTTTCTGTCAAAGCTCTCTCAGCCCCACCTACCTCACAGCAGGTCTGTTGTGTGGTGGGGAAGGGAAAGGAGTTTGTAAGATGCTCTGTGACTCTGAGTGAAGGACAAGGTATAAATCCAATCTCCTCCTCCTCCTCCTCTTTCTCTTCTTCTCCTTCTTCTCCTTCTTCTTCTTCCCAACAGAGGACTCACTCTCCCCCAACAGCTTTTTCTACAGACTCAGGGGACTCTTTGGTCTACAGAAAAATTCAAAAAGTAAAAACAAACCCCCCAAATTCGGGAGGGCAGAATTCCCCCCAATACCTTTTGAAATGGCCTCTGCAGGGATCTACTCCAGGCATCAACAGTGAGAGATTAGAATGTTGGGGAAGGGGCCGTCTAACTGGCTCTATCAATAAAAGGCAGAGAGAGGGGGAAGGGCACTTTCCAGGCCTATTTTGGTCTTTAAGGGAAGGAGCCTTGGGGCCAGGCCTGACAAGGGGTGCCAGAGCCAGGCTGGGGAATTCCTAGAGGTTTTGTGGTAGACTCTAAGGAGGGCTGTGTTTGGAGAAGGGAGAGGCCTTAGCTGGGTATAATGCCACCCTCCAAAGCAGCCATTTTCTCCAGGGAGTTCAGTTGTGATTCTGGGGAGTCTACAGGTCCCACTTGAAGGTTGGCAACCCTAAGCCTGGCAACAGTCTAGGGTTGCCAGGTCCCCCCCAGCTACCGGCAGGGGATGGGGGGTAAGGTTGCCAAATCCAGGCTGGGAAACTCCTGGAGAATTGGGGGTAGACCTTGGGGAGGACAGGGACCTCAGTGAGGTACAATGCCATAGAGTCCACCTTCCAAAGCATCCATTTTCTCCATGTGAAGTTATCTCTGTAGTCTGGAGATGAGCAGTAATTCCAAGGGGTCCCCAGGTCCCACCTGGAGGCTGGAATCCCTAGGCAGCACCCTTTGTGTGACTTGATATCACCTGATTTTCATGATTCAAGTAGGCCCAGCTGCTTGCTACTGTTCATCAGCAGCCAACCTATGAAAGCCAGTGTGGTACAGCAGTTACAGTTTCAGATTAGGGTCTGTGAGACCCAGGTTCAGATCCCCATCTTGCGGTGGAAGCTGACTGGGTGATTTTGAACCAGTCACGTACTTTCAGCCTAACCTGCCTCAAGGGATTGTTGTGCAGATAAAAAAGAGGAGAGAATAATGTAAGCTGCCTTGGTCCCCACTGTGGAGAAAGACTACTTTTCCTAGGTGGAGGCTGTGGGGGAGGAGGGTGGATATGTAAAGCTGAAGATAGAGAGGCAGATACAGATAGGTTGGCTGTTGGGTGGGAAGGAAATACGGTTGCCATCTTCAGGTTGGGAAATTCCTGGACAATTGAGGGGTGGAGCCTGAGGAGGATGGGTTTTGAGGAGGGGAGGAACTTCAGACTGATATAGTGTCATAGACTCCACCCTCCAAACCAGCCATTTCCTCCATGAGAGCTACCATTGCCAACCTTCAGGTGAGCGCTGAAGGTCACCCAGAATTATAACTGCTGTCCAGGTGACAGAGATCAGTTGCCCTGGATAAAATGGCTGCTTTGGAGGGTTGAGTCTGTGGCATTATACCCTGCTGAGGCTGCTTGCTTCCCCAAGCCTCACTGTCCCAAGGCTCCACTCCCAAATCTCCAGGAATTTCCCAACCTGGAGATGGCAGCCCTAAGATGAATTGAACTCTGCAGCTGGGAGATCTGTTGTATTTCCTGGAGAACTGCCACTGCTGCTGTGGGGGGAGAGGAAGTAGGTGGGTGGCTGGGAGCACTACCACTGCTCCTGCTGCTGCTCTGTGGGGTGGGGGAGGAAGGAGGAAGGAGACTGGGAGAGTGATGGGGGAAGAAAGAGAGAGTGATGGGGGTGGGGGGCAGAAAGAGAGAAAGAGTGATGAGGTAGGGAGGCAAAAAACCAAAGAGAATGATGAAGGGGCAGAAATACAGAGGAAGTAACATGCATGGAAGAGAGAGAGTAAGAAAAGGCGGAGCAGAAGGGAGAATGAGTATGAAATAGGTAGGGGGAGAGGTGAGGAAACAAAGGTGTGAGGAATGGAATAACCATCCTGCAAGTTTCTTACAGATTTCCACTTGTTTAAACTATTTCTATCCCTTTTTCTGTCATATACTCTGAAACATCCTAGGACTGTTCTATCAGACTGGCTGAACTTGGAACCCAAGAACAATAGCCCACCAGGATTCTAGAAGTAACCAATCAAGAAGTAATGTTATGTAAATAGCCTGTCATTGGGAGTGGGGTGTGTTTGGGCGTGGCAATTGCATGCTGTTTAAACAGGGCTATGGCCCTGGAGTTTAGTCTTGTACTTGCTGAAATCACTAATAAAGTAGAGCTGATCACTAGAAGTGGGGTCTGTTCATCCGTGGAACCCAGTATTTAACACACTCCGTATTTATCGGTGATATTCAATGACTCAGGAGCCACTTACAGCAAATCTACATACTGGCTGTGACTCTTTTGAGCGCCATCTCCCTGTGTGGCACCTGCCCCATGATTTAGGAAAGTAGATAAGGCCATTTCCTGATGGGGCTTGTGCTTAGCAAGTGGTTCCCACCTTGATAGAGCAGCCGCTGGGAGTGACTGGAGGATGAATAAATTGTGAGCCTCCACTGCAGCAACCCCCATCCACCCTTCTCTGCATTGTCTGCTCTTTCATCCCAGCAAATGCATGGCTTTCAACATAGGGAAGGATTTATTTTTAACACCCAACCTAATAAAGCTGAAAGCTAGTGTTCTGTTTTGTGTCATAGCTCTGAGTTGCAAGCTCTTCTCCTCACTCCAGATACATGAGGGCTGGCAAAGGTTCAACACTTCGTTAAGTAAAAAGTCATAAGAACTCGAGAAGAGCCCGCTGGATCAGACCAGTGGTCCCTCTAGTCCAGCATACTGTTCCATAGAGCAGCCAACCAGTTGGTCTGGAGGGCTGAACAAACGGGACACAGAGGCTGAGGTCTTCACCTGTTGTTGCCTCCCAACGTTGGTTTTCAGAGGTTTGCTTCCTCTGTAGATGAAGACTTCACCTCAGTCACCATGGCTAGTAGCCACCAATGGATCTCTCCTCCAGGAATCTGTCTATCCCTCTTTTAAAGCTATCTGTGCTTGTGGCCATCACTATCTTTGCTGCCAGCCTATAGTTATATCTTATATTATGTAGTTTTCTCTAATATTCAGTAATATATTACATTATTGTGTGGTGTGTCTTGTTGGTGAGTTGATACACAGTAACCATGTAGTCCTTTTGGTTGATGGTAATTGTCAATATGGATCTTCAATAGCCATGGAGTACTACTGATATATACAGATGGTAGTGTAACTATTAAAACCAATTTACATCAGATTTTTCAATCAGAGGAAAAACAGATCAATTTCCTAAGGCCCATTTTATTAGCACAGTCCTACATGTTTTCCTAAAAATCTCCAGAGATGATACTTTCCTCATTTCTCTAGGCAGCCCATTCCAAAGGATAGGAGTTGCCACCAAAACCCAAATATGAGCTGAAACCTCCCTCAGTGTGGGACTGTAAGCAGCCCCTGTTGTAATGCATATTGGCGTTTACTCTCAGGTAAGTAAATGCAGAATTATTATCTTAGCATGTGCATCTGCTGTACAAATCACTTCAGCTGGACACATTATATCAACATGTATGTGGCCCATTTCATCGTGGGAATAGGACAATGCCCTGCATACTCCCTCTGGAATGACAGGAGGGAAGGTCCAAGTTGATGCATGGATTTAGCACATTCAGTCACTTCCTGGATTTTCTAAGAAATAGTTTAGAGACTGGGAGGTCACTTGGGCGCTTACTGCATACAGAATTTATTTCCTTTTGGTGTTGCAATGTAACTGGGCTGCAATATCCCTAGGGCCTTGGGAAATAAGTTTGTAAATACATTTAGGGTTTTTTTAAAAAATGCACACAAAAAAACCCTTATACAACAAATATTACAAAATGCCAAGATTACGCCAATCAAACAAAACCAGTTGGTGCCATAATGTATGGTACAATATACATTCAAAATAGGTACACAGCACATCACTTGTGTAAACAGACTTTGATGAAAAGCCAGTTTGTTGGAGATACCTAGACTGAATTTCTCCCAAGGCAGCTATTGTGGAGGCTACAAACTATTTTATTCCAGCACCTGTTTCCTTTCATTTTCTGAGAACTTAGGCTTCTTGGGCCAGCCCATGTGAACAGATAAGGCTGGACCGTTCTAGCTGTGTTTAGAAGGCATACTTAGTCAGGCACTTGAATGTTGGTCAAAGCAATTTAGCAGCATTACCAGTGTGGATGGGGTGATGCAGCTGCTTTTATTGTGGACTTAGATCACTATCAGTTTTCATTTCTGGCACACTGTTGTGGGTTCACATTGCTTTGCTGTAAGAATGATTTTTTCTTCGCTCTCTGGAAGCAGCTGCACATCAGGGACAGTCGGCAACACAGAAAATGGACATCCGGCTGGGGATTCTTAATTATATCCAAGGAAGTCTCATTCTCCGTATCCCCCATTTCCCAGAATATTGTTCATGTTCAATCATTCTGTTATGTTTTTCCTTTGCCTATATTGTCCTTCTATACTGATTATACTATAGACTGATGGTATGAGCACCGAAGTGTCATTTGCCTTACAATTTTACCTGTAGCCACGGAAGCAAATATTTCTGTCTTAGAACATTGTACCAAAATGTCTACCTGCACTGCAGACCAAAAATTTCTATTATTTTCTGAAACATATCCTGTATCTCTAGTTTAAATTTTCGGCAAAATATAAAAATCCTTCTTTTGATTGTCTTGTTTTCAGTGAAATAAGTTGGGTAGGATCCTAACATTTTTGGGATATTTTGGTATCGTATTCAGTCACCTCTTGAATTTTCATGTGCAGATCGAGCAGCTCACTGGAGAGGCAGCATATACTTTTAAAAATTAATTTCTAGATGAATTAAAACTTTGGTAGGGTTGCAACCAGATATTTGGTTTCACCAAATGGTTGGATCCCACCTAACATTTCTGCAAGCAGATGGGGGTAGATTTATGCCAACTCTATCTACCCACAGCAGACTTCCCACTTTCCCCTCATGCTCTTTCTGGGAGTCTCCCAACGCCCAGGAACAGCATTGTAGAACATATTTGGGGCTGCAGCAGGAGGGACAAGGCAGGAAAGCTAATTTGGCAGGATCCAAGTTACAGTCTTTTCATTTTTGATTATACCTGTTTTGTGTTGACTTTCAGTTGGTTGTTTTAGAGGGTGGACTCTATGGCATTATACTAGTGTTGCCAACCTCCAGGTGGGGCCTGGGGATCCCCTGCTTTTACAACTGATCCCCAGCTGACAGAGATCAGCTTCCCTGGAGAAAATGGCTGCTTTGAAGGGTAGACTCTATGGCATTGTACCGTACTGAGGCCCTCCCCTCCCCAAACCCCACCCTCTCCCAGCTCCACCCCCAAAGTCTCCAGGTATTTTCCAACCCAGACCCAGCAAACCCACATTATACCTCACTGAGCTACCTTCCCTCCCCATACCCTGTCCTCCCCAGGCTCCAACCCAAAATCTCCAGGAATTTCCCAACCCTGAGGTAGCAACCCTAGCCTCAGCGAAATTCTATTTGGAAGCAACCAAGTTCAAATCAGATAAGATCAAATTTAGTAATATGGTTCGTGACCAGCACAAGCTCAGTTACAGTAATGTATATGAGTCTTATAAAGTTTAGGAAATGTACAATATAAAAATTACTGAATTGCCTAAACATTCTTAAAATCACAGAACAGAATGAACAAAAATCTACACTTTATGTTTCAGCTCCATTCTGTGTTAATTCCCTGTGACTTCTGCATGACACTGCAAAAATCTGGCACAAGGGAGTGAGACAATCAAGTTCATATTTTGCCAAGCATTTCAAGCTTTTATAGTAATGTGTCAAAATTTGATTTGGGTTGAATTCAGCAGGTGACTGGCAGTGTGCCACTATAGGCTGAGAAAGTTGGAGGTCATCATTGACTAACTGTAAACTGAAGTTCACCTTTTGTCTTCAGTGCAGCCCCACATTGGGACTGTGCACGAGCATGCTGGCTTCAGATAGAAGTGTCTAGCTTTCTTAGGAACCAAGGGAGTGTCCCTCCCATCCAGAGCAGGCACAACATTTTTTTCCCTCCTAAACCTTCACTTGCTCTGGAAGAGCAGCTCCTCCTTCCCTCATGTCCTTTCTTATCCCTGCTGTGACAGGAGCTTCACTTTTGTGTTGCCCAACATCTTGAGTCTCACCCAATTAGGGTCTGTTTCCCCCCGAACCTTAAGAGTGAAGTAGCCTTGTCTGACCTATCTGACTTCAGCACCATCACCTGCTCATTCTCTTCTGTACCCCTTTCCTCCAGGCTCACCAATCACATCCATCAAGGCCTTGTTTCAAAAGTGCACAAAATGTGGTACAGAAATGACACATAGTGACGAGCACAATCTCTGCCTCATGTGCTTCAGAAGGCCCAAATGTTTCTGCTTGCAAAATCTGCCAGGGGTTCACACCCAAGACAAGGTCCAACAGAGCCTATTGGTTAAAAGTGGCACAATCCAGGCCCTCATCCGTAAGTAGGGATGGGCATAAACTGGCTCACAAACTAAATGTTGTGATGAATTTTGGACAGACCAGGGTTCGTGAACTGAAGTTTGTGGCAGGTCAACCAGCACAAATTTTCCATGAACTTTCAACCAGTTCATGGTGGTTTGTGCCATCTCTACTGTCTCCACTCAAACAAAATGTTTACCAAACTTCAAAGCAACAGGGGTGGAATTTTCCAGTTTTAGAAACACTGTTGTCAGTTTCAAACTAGTCATGTCAGTTTCAAGAGGGTTTCTCCCCCTTTGCCAGGATTTCTTTTTTTTTTTCACTTTCCATTTTCTTGATTAGAACTTGCAACCATCACCACCCAGCTTGGATTTGTGATTCTGTGCTTTGAGATCCGTCCCTTTAAGCTTGCAATGCCAATGGCACTGGGTTCTGCTGGGCATTTGGTGATTGTACTGGTACTGCTGGGCACTCTGTACATTGCACTGGTTCTTCTGGGCTTCCAACCTCCCCTTGCTTGGATTGTGATTCTGTACTTGACATCAGTCCTGTTGAGCTGGCATTGCCACATTGGCACTGGGTTCTGTAGGGCCCTCTGTGATTGCACTGGTTCTGCTGGGCTAGCAAAATCCCCCCTTTGTTTGTATTGATTTATTTATTTTAGCTCAACCTTCTTGCAAGCAGGATTGAGTGACTGAGCTGGCATTGCCACATTGGCTCTGGGTTCTGCTGGACACTAGTATATTGCACTTGTTCTGCTGGGCTTGCAAAAATCCCTCCCTGTTTGGATTGTGATTGAGCTGGCATTGCCACATTGGCACTGGATTCAGCTGGGCACAAGTACATTACACTGGTTCTGCTAGTCTTGCAGAAATGCCCCCCAATCTTCAGTTTCAACTGCAGAGATTCTCTGGTTTGACCTTAGTCCCATTGAGTTTCTACTGTCACAGTGCCACTGGTTCTGCTGAGCACATTGCACTGGTTCTGCTGGCCTTTTAGCTCTTACAAGTTCATGATGGTTTGTGGTTCATGAACCAAGCATGCCACAAACCACAAACCAAAATAAACTGCATTTTCCCAGTTCATGCCCCATAAGGGTTTTTTTTCAGTCAATTTCAAGCACCAATCAACAGTCTTGACCCACACTGACTAGGTTGGTTCCAATAATTCCAGTTTCAGAGTCAAGGCATCCTCACTCATCTTTCCTCACTCATCTTTGCTTTCACATTCCATTCTGCTGTGCAGTGCATCAGAACCATCTACCAAGAAATCAAAGCAGAAAATGAAAGAAAACAAAGAAAAGCTTAGGTTTGCATCTAAGAGACAGGGATACTCCTCTCCACTGGCCTAGATGGCTCCAGACCAGCCCATGGTCATATGGATGCCTCCATGTTCTCCATCCCTTAATTCAAAGTCTGGACCAGACAGGTCGTTCTCTGAAGATGAGGTAAAACCAACTTTCCAGCCTCCACTAGAACATCTGGTGCCTGCTGCTGAACCCATGCAACCAGCACCATGGTCCCAGAATTACCCACACCCACCATGACATCCATTTCTCTCCACCCACCCAACCACCCTCCTCTCTAATCACTGAGGAGATGCAAGCAAGGCAGAGGCATGGCCAACATTCAACATCCTCTGACTGAGAGAGCAAATGATTTGATGTTTTGGGACAGAAGCTTTATGCTTCTGCTTCCTTAAATTCTACACAAATTATGAAGCTGTCATGAGCGGCTACCAGCTTTTCCCAGTAACTGGCATCCCTCCCAGTTGATACACATTCTTTACCCAAACTTATTGAATTGGAGGCCATAAAGTTGTCTAAACAAGAGGAAGCATGCTGCCAATGTCTCCGCAGCATCTAAAGATCAGCTGTAGTGCTGCGAGGACACTCCTGACTGCACACTACTGCCGTCCCTCTGGATGCATGAGGCAGAGTTGAGGACCTCCCTTTCAAGGATTCCACATTGTTTTCAGCCACTACAGAATAATTCCTCTCCATCTTGAAGCAAAATAGGCAAACAGCCAAATTGCTAGGTTTGCTCGCTACCACCACTTCTTCCCACCAGTGCTTCATTCCTCACCAACAGGGACCCACCATTCTCTTTTATCATGACCAGCAATACCAACAGCAGCACAAGATGCAGCAATTGTATCCTCTGCTTCATCATTATCAGGCTATTCCCTTCAATCAACAGAAGAGGTCAGGAGGTCACCAATGGGGATGGGCACCAACTGCATTTTTGTAGTTGGTTTGTAGTTAATGGCTGAACCATGAACTGAACCACAAACCAATACACTGGTCTGCAAAACAAAGCAGTTTGTATTGGTTCATAAGTCATTTAAAGTTTAAACCCCTGCTTTCTGCTCCCTGTGGCTTTTTGCAGGGAGCAGAAAGCCGGGGTTTCCAAACAGCTGAGTGGCAGGGACCATGTGTTTGGTGTAAATGGCTCTGATCCATTTAAACCCAGCTTTCTGCTTCCTGCAGCTTTTCATAATTATAGTAAACAATTTTGCATATATATCTTTATTGACTCTTTGTTATTTTTGTCACAGATGTCTTCTTTGGACTTCCAGTGTGCCAGTATAGGCTGAGAAAGTCAAAGGTCTGCATGGACTGCACGTAAATTGAAGTCCCTGCAGGTCACAGAAAACAGATTTTACATTTTCAGCTATGAGATTAGGTTTCTTCATAGTCTCTTTTCTTTACAGTACTTGCATTTATTCATTACTTGAAGCTTCTTTTAGCACCCCAAAAATCTTTGCTTTATTATTACTTATAATATTGGGTAAATTATGCAAATACTACCATTTTTAGGTTTTTTTCTTGGTTCATCGCATCGCTATACTGTTAGGTTTGCTATTAAAACTGGCACATTTATGATTACAACTTAAAAAAAACCTACCCTGGTTTATTCCTAAGTTGTTTAATCAATAAAAGCTGACATTTTTGCACGAAAGATGTTTTGCTATAGGAATTAACTTTTAGTCAATGGTAAATAATTGTATTATGCCAGAATGTTATCACCAAGATTAGAAATCATTTCCTATGGAATCATGTTCTTGCTTCCTCAGCACTGTTCTAATCAAAGGGAATTTGAATGAGGTGGATCTCATTATGAACATAAAGGAGATGAAGCTTGAATAATTTTTATATTTATTTCCCATAGATGGTCATTCCATTTCTTATCCTGTCTATCCAAATCTTATAAAATAAAATGTACTAATCCATTCTTTGGGGAGAGGCAATGAATTTGTTTGTGCCAAAGCAAAGTAGCTGTATATATGCATAAAAATTTGTTAACACAGTTATTATACAAAGGAGGAGGGCTCCCTTACCTTTGATTTCATTTACATACTTTATTTGCCGTATGACAAGTTCTTCTCTTTCCTCTTTTATTTATGTGCGAAAAATATGTCTTTTCAGATAAGTCAACCAAACCTTTAATGTATTGTATATTTTAAAACTACATAAAATGCAGTCACTGTTTCCCCCCTTTCCCTACAGGCATTTGTTAAAGGTGATGCTTTATCAAGATTAGACATATTTTACCACTGATAACAACATAATGGCATTGTATTTCTTAAATATTATGAACAAATATATGTGTTCTATTTTAAAGTCTAATCTGACATTTACACTGAATTATCCAGCATTTAAAAAGAAAGTTTATCACCAGAAAATTTAAAATGTTGGCAGCCTGTCTTTTATAAATATAGACTTGGGGGCCTCCTCCCTGAGAAAGAATGTGACCAATTTGTTCTAAGCATGCAAATATGCCAACAGCATATAGCCACTATGTTTCTGTTCAAACAGGGGAGAACTGTACCACTTGCCCATAAGTTCTAAGGTGGTAACTCCCATCACTCACCAGTGAAAGAAAAGGAGGCTAGTTGTTGATATAATATGGTCAGGCTGTAGAAAATGACACTTTAATTTTTTGTTTTTCTTCAGTGATTAACACTGACATGGACTTAATTTGAAGAGGCCACCAGTAATTTATTAAGCTAATAGTATAAATAAGGCAGAAATGCAATTCCTTTTCCCCAAATAGTTATTTCCCCCAAAATTGTTGGTTATGTTTATTACTGTAAATACTGTTCCTTTGGACAAACAAGAGCTAGGAAGGCAAAAATATTTACCAGTGACCTTGGGTTCGATCCCACCTAAATGTTAAGTGGGCCCAATGGGTTTTTGCCAATTACCTGCTTCTGTGACATACCTCTGACTCCCCCAAGTTCGTCCTGGGTTCTCCCCACTACAAAGCAACTTTTCAAGGGTGCATTTTGAGCTGCGATAGGTAGAGGGAGGCAGGAAAGTCAGGCTCTCAAGATAGCTATCTTTCTGACTACACAAGTTTTAAGTAGTATCCAAGCCATAATAATGTAAGGGCAATATATTTACATGAATCGCCTTCTGGACTAGGAATCAGAGGTCAACAGTGTGATGGACTACATTTAAAATGCTGTTTCCTAATGCAGCAAAATCAGAGAAGAGAGGTGAATAGTTAACACTGCTCTAGAACGTGGAGCTTGAGTGGCAGGCTGCTCCTTTTCTCTGATTGGCCGGTGCCAGCTGAGGGAAATATAAGATCAGCTGTGTGCTGAGGGGAGAGTTAGTTCATTTTGTGTTTGAGGTTTTGGCAAAGATTGATTGGGTAGCAGGCTGAAGCTCCCAATCAGGCCAAAAGGAATAGGATTATATTTTAAGGGAAGAAATATAAGCCCAGTCCAGTTATCAGGGCTCATTTCCTGCAGGAGTGCACAGGAGCGAAGCTCTGGCAGTAAGGAGCCCAAGGGGTGGGCACATGCAGCAAGCCCCACCCCCTGCTCTCAGCCGCCCCTTTCACCTTTCCTGGCCCATTGTCCAACCCAGTGGAGCACTGCCATGAGCTGGCCCTCAAGCTGCTCTGCCATTGCATGGGCCATGGCACCCAGCCCACCCAGGCTCTGCCTGTCTTCATGCCAGCCCTGGCACAGCGCCTCTGCAAGGTGGGCCCCGGCAAGTCCTACGAGGCCTGTGAGGAGCTCCACCCCAGCCTCCTGCATCTACTTGTCCTCGTCCTGTGCCTCTGCTCTGCCACCGCCCTGGCCCCCTATCTGCTTGAGGCCATGCATGTCTTCTGCACCACCCTCCTTGACCCATGAGCAGCCACACACTTTCCTGCACTTGCTGGCCATCCAAAAGAGTCCAGTGGCACCTTTAAGATCAAGGTTTATTCAGGTACAAGCTCTTCCTCCTCTGTGAGGGCAGATCTGCATGCTCCCCCCCCATAGCTAGTAATCCAAAACAGTCCAGTGGATCCTGAGTGGTGGGTGTTGCCTTCTGACACACTTCCAGTGATGTCAGGGTGTGTGGCATATGCTAATGAGTTATGCTAATGAGTTATGCTAATGAGCTCCTGCACCTCTTTTTCTACGAAATGACCCCTGTCAGTTACACAGGGAATTGGCACTGTCCTTGGTCTGTTGTGAAAATAAATGGTTATAGACTACTCCAGGGAAAGAAGATGCATTATGATTTCAGAAAAAGGGAACAAAATGATAAACAAAAAGAGTGACCTTTCAAGAAAACCTGAACAGTTATCAGGAAACTATATGCAGAAACATTGTAACTAAAACTGAACGACTTAGCCAACCATCTCTCACTGATAAGAACCAAGAATTTGTCAAAATAAGCTGCTTAAAACACCATCTTGTCTGTCAACTGAAATATATACTGTTTTTTGAAACGGAGATGAGCACTGCAACCCTAGAGTTGGATTCGACTGGCTTTCGAGCAAGGGAACCTTTACCTTTACCTTTACTTTACCAACAATGTTTACCTCAGCCTTTCCAATTCCTGACTACCTGATACCATCCCTGCCTATTAAATAAAATCTTTATTATAGTTCACTGTTACACAGTCTCCAGTGCCATTTCAAGGGATCTACAAAGAGGGCTCCTGTTTTCTCCTGACAAGTTCCTGGGCTGGGCAAAAGTCAAATCAGATTCTGTCACAGGGTGGGACATCAGATTTATAAAGCCACAAATATCATCACACCACTGGGGACCAGCTAACTACCTGAAGGGAACAAAGACTTTTTGGCAGGAAAAATCTGCTTCAGAGTGGGGAGAATAACACGGTGTCCATCATAGCTTGCATGTATGATTTTTGGCAGTGGGTTACAATATCCAGGTTGAATGTGTACAGTTACTGTTTATCACATCAGAAAGTGCATGTCCACACAGCCCTCATGAAGTGCTTGCTGCTATAAGTTTTTAGCTGGAGATTTCTAAATGCAGTGTCCCTTTAACCCCTTCCGGGTCATCTGTGCTTTCAGGGGTCACATTGCAACATTTTGCTATAAGAGTAGGTACAAGCAGATGCAAGCATATGGCATGTAGGGCACTCATTGTAAGAGTCTCTTCATTGGGGTTCAAATCAGTGATTTATAAGAATGAGACCAAATTTTGCAATGTCTTTCAAATTCATCCAGTATTATGTATTTACAGAATATGAATATAAATACAGATATTTGCCAAAGGCAAGAAATTCAGCTTATTGAACCCAGTTAATTTGAAAAGCACAGGGTATTGGATATGGAAAATATGTGTCTTAGGTTTTATTTAAATAACTTAAAAGTGCTGTTCTCTAGATTAGTGGTACTGTTCCAGAGTTGGTAGCATTGGGAATAGAAACTAATGAGAAGGCACAACTTCCCTCGTGGGGGTACTAGAATCTGCTACTGGGGCAACAACAATCTTCAGCTGAGATTCTCTTCAAGCTCTGAATGTCACAGTTCCTGGACCATTTTTGCTCACTGGAGGCCAAACTCATCCCATGCAAACACTAAAGAAGAATATAGGATATTTCTGGGAAATCTGCCAGCATCAGCAATTTGTGTCTTAATTTCCAAGTATTAGATTAGTCTTCTTATGATTTAAGCCCTTGCTTGTACCACTGCCATTGAAGATTATCCTTCATTTGGCCCTAGATTGGCCTACTTCTATGTACATGCTCTATCTATACTAAAACATTACAGTTGGATCAAACATGTAGAAAAATGCATCTAGTCATTCTTGGACAGTATCACTTCGTAGTGCAAGTGGAAGGAAATGTATATCTAACATATCAGGGAGAAAGGTTTAACATGGTGTTCCAGTTGACGTATTAGCTTCCTACTTTCAAACAGAACACTCAGACAAAGAATTTTTCTCACCTACAATCTAGCAAAGCTGGTACCTGTATGCTTTGCATATTTGAATAAACTCCATATGTAATAAAAGGACTGAGACATATTGGACTCAGAAAGATCTGATCTCCCTGGTCTTTTAAAAAAGTTAAATAGTAGCCATGCAGGATCCCAGTTTGTGGGGAGGGGTTACAAGGTGGGGTGATAAGGGATTTAGCACTTCTACCCTCACAGGGCAAGGGCCAGACAATTCCATTCCAGCTCCAGACAGAATGCCTGTCTTGTTCTCTTCTAAAGCAAACATGACTATGTAAATACTCGGGGATGTTGATTGGCGAAACTGAGGGTGTTGATTGGTGAAAGGAGTTAAATCCACACACATCCCAGTTCCCACTGTGGCCCCAATCTGAGTCAAGTATTGCTTGTCAGCAATTTGACTTTTTTTAAAAGACCAGGAAGATCCAGTCATAGATCTCTCCATTCATTAGTTAGGCCCAAGATCTGTCTGCAATAGGACTTCTTTATTTCACTGTACAAAAACTGTTGTTTTGAAATTGTGGACTTCCCTAGAAAGAAAGAAGGTAGAACAGAGGGATTCAGAGTTCATTGTAATTTTTCTTCCTTTATTTCTTTGCTAGGTTGGCTATCCAAATTATCTATTATGTCTGCCTTCTATGTGGCTACATCGTATTAGCCATTCATAGTCATATTTTCATCAGCCAAGATCTCCCTGGAATGCATTTTCCATATTCATTTCCTGCTGAGGAGTCATTTGGCAGACATCATTTGGCTATACCTGATAAGTTATCATTTGGCAATACCTAAAAGACAACTGTTATATATACTTCCTGGGGAAGTACAGAAACTTGGTGCTGGGTGTTGTCCTCATTTCTATTCAACACCCCTTTCAGTGGCAACACTAAACATTTGGAGCGCCTAACAATTTCTCTCTGAGGGAAATCATGTATAGGCAGCAGTTCCTTTTCAGGAAGTGCCAAATTTGTTATCTCCTGTTAGTTTGATTCTCAAAATCCCAGCAGTAAAGAAGTGTAGAAAGAAATGGTCTGTGTATTCTAAGCACTCATGTATATGGAACTATATGAAGGAAACAAAAATGCAGTTTCATAAAATGCAAATCGTTTTGGGACCAGGGGTATGCATTTTTTTCCTTGGTATTTTTCAGTTTAAGTCTATTGGACCCCCCCATTTTTTTATTTCCAAAAAAATCTGGGTCTGGGTTGTTTTTTTTGAAATCCAGTTTTGGGGAGTCCAATAGACGTGAAGCAGAAAACACCGGGGGGGGGTGAGCAGCAGTAAAGCTGCTAAAAACAGCTGACAGGCAGCTCAGCTGGGGCTCTTTTGGGTGGTCTCTTTAAACCAGACTTCTCAACAGAGCCCTCCAAGCAGCCAATCCTGTGGGGAGAACTCTCCCACAGGCTCTGCTGGGGCTCTAATGGACAGCCCGCTTTGGGAAGTCTACTCTAAACTCTGTTGGGCAAACAGATCCCACCCAGGAGCTGGGACTCTGCTGGGCAACCCAGTTTTGCCAATAATTCCCAAATATATCCACGATTTTTTTGTGGATTTTTTCACTTCTCCTGAAAAATTCCAGATACATTTGGGAAGCTAAAATATACCAGAAAAACACTGATAAGGTGTTTGTTGTATATATTTTTGTTTGGGTAAATCCGAATGCACACCCCTATTTGTGACATTAGCACCATCTACATTGTAGGTGTTTTACTGCATAGTGCTAGGTAGAGTTATACCCTTCTAAGTCCATTGAAGTTATGGTGCTAGTTCCATAGGGTCTCATAGACATGGTAGTCATATGCTCAGTTCAAATGAAATTGAACTCTTGGGTTATTTTAACTATGGTTAGGTTATGAAACTGGGATTTAGCTCACAGATAATCATTCATATTCTGGTTTGCTTTGACAAATTCTGGTTTAATTACCTGTTGTCTTTCCTCTATCTCCCCTGCAGAGACCCAGCTGGTACCCCAGTCTGGATGGTGGAGAAAGCAGGATCAAAAACAAGCCAGGAATAAGCCTGGGTGACTGCTTTTATAGATCACACAAAACTATAGTTATGATAAACCAACTTCCAACCATGGTTTTAGATCTTGCATTGACATGCCCTAACAAAGCATAGCTAATGGAGTGGTTTGCATTAATATGATCATACTAACCATAATTAGTTTATTTCAGCCATGGTTTCACATGACAACTGTACCAAGCCATTAAGTGAATACAGATAAGGTGGACGTTAAACAATGTTTTATGTAACATGTTTATATTACTCAAACTGGGTCATACAGGAGATAATGCATTTGTGTGATTGTTGTTTAACTTGTCTTAGAGATTTGAGCAATCCCTATCTATGTAGCAGTGGTAAGGTGGACCCTACAGGTCACCTGAACAGTTGCTAGAGCTGTTATAGTCTTCATAGTCTTTTTCCAATGTGTATGCCCTTATCTTCCTGATGGACAAAATGCTGGTACTCCTTTTAACAACATAAGATATACAAATATATTCTTGGATGATATCAAAATCTGTTTAGCTCAGATCTGCTGCCTCCAAACATGGGTCCATTTTGCTGTCATAGCTAATACATGAAGATACAATGTTTTTTGAGATCCTGTGTGTCTAATCAACAAGCATGCTCTTCTTTTTTAAATATTTAATAAAAACAAAACCAGTTGTTTCAATGGTCAAACTTTCATATAAAGCTGATTTCAGCACTGTGAAGCTTCAGCTCTTTATTTTTTTTAAAAAAATGTATGGTGATCTGTACTATAAAGTTTCAAAAGACACAAAAGAAAAAAATAAATCCCTGCTCAAAATGTAGAAGTTATTTTTGCAGTAACGTATGTCATGATTTTTAAACATTCAGGCCTTTAAACTTTTTTTTTACAGTGTATGTTCTTGCCAATCCCAGCACACAGTTCTACAAAGTAAAATATTTGGCAGTGAATTCATATTAACAGATGGAACAAGAAATTAACACGTTTTTGCTTCGCTAATTCACAGTTCTTTTAATACGCTAATTCTAAATCACCTGTTCTGACTTTGACAGGCTACAGACACCTGTTTGGGGTAATATTCCACTGCTAATTACTACATGAGAAATTCAGTTTGCAACAAAGGCTTTCTCTGTGAAATTGCCATAGCTAACAAATCAGTAATACTAACTTAATATAAAAATAGCTCACCATGTACTCTTACATATTCTTAACCTTTCTTAAAGTGCTTAAAGGAGCAGATTTATATGGTGTGGACAGTGTTCTGGCTATAGGGCTTTTGAAGAGAAGGGCCATGTCTGCAGAGTTTTTAAATAATGAAGACATTTGTAGCTTAAATCTCAGCTGAGTCAGTATTCTCTCTCTGTCTCTGTGTAAGATATCAAACATGGCAGTGGTGCCATGCTGAACTTTGAAATCTGGGGTGAAAGAATTAACCCGTTTTTTGGTAACGCCAGTGGGATAGGTTCATTTTTTTTTTAAGTGCAGTTAGCCTGGCTTTAGGCTCAAAGTAAACAAGACTGCAAAAGGGACAACATATTTCCTAAATAATGACCACTGCAATAAAAATAGCTACATTCATGTTACATACACTTTTTGTCACCTTGATCTTACATACACTGTGAACTGTCACTTTCAAGGGATCTGAACTGCAAATCGTGGTGTTAAAGTACTTTCATGGAAACTGACAGGAAAATAATTGGGAGACTGTTGCCCATGCTTTCTCTCCTTATTTCCCCCCCCCCGCCCGCCCAGGAAAATACCCAAGTTTTTCCCCTCCTCTTTCTGAAAACAGATTATTGTTTTATTTCAGTTACTTAAAAGAGAATGGCAACATCAAAGTTCAGAATCAGCTTTTCCTTTTTGTGTAACCCTTCTTCATGGTTGAAATGAAGTCTACCTATGTATGAGGTGGCATGAAGTGAGAAGGGTCTGATGGAATGCACTGTAAGTCTTCAGAAAACAGGTAGGGAAATCTTGTTTTTTAATGCATCTATCTATCTATCTATCTATCTATCTATCTATCTATCTATCTATCTATCTATCTATCTATCTATCATCTATCTATCTATCCCATAAGCCCCTGCAAGTAGAAAACTAGCTGGCTGAGCGAGAATATTTCTCTCTGATGTGCTGATTTTCACTCCAGGTGGTCCTACACAGGGGCCTTTCTCTGCAAATCAATTGTTTTTTATTGATTGATTGATTTGATTTGTATTCCATTCTCCCCAACTATCATGGGGCTCAGAGCTGGTCACAACATGTAAGAAACAAATGTATAATATAATTAAAACATACCAATTCAAAATAATTCCGAATATTTACAGTTTATCAGATAGCACATTATAACATTATGGCACTATCCCAGGGGAAGAAAAAGGGGAGAAAGATGCGAGAGAATCTGTATAGGTGGGAATTACCCTGACCTCACCCATATGCTTGGCAGTATGTTTCTATTTTGCAGTCCCTACAGAACTGTACAAAAACCTGCAGGGCCTGGATCTTGCTCAGAAGCACATTCCACCAAGCTAGAGCTGCAACCAAAAAGGCTCTGGCTCTAGTTGAAGCCAGGGAACTACTCCTTGGTCCAGGGATCATTAGTGTGTTGTTGTTCAAACAGTGTAGTGCTCCTTGGGGGGTATGCCAGGAGAGGTGGTCCCAAAGATATGTTGTTTCAGGATCATGAAGGGCTTTTAAAGGTTAAAAGCAACACCTTGAACTTGATCCAGTATTCAATCCGGAGCCAGCGCAGCTGGCGGCACACCAATTGTATATGGTCTTTAATATGGGTTCCTGTAAGAATCCACACCAGCACATTCTGGACCAGTTGAATTTTCTGGGTCATCCTTCAGTGTAGTCCTACATAGAGTGAATTACAGTAATCTAGTCTGGAGGTGACCATTGTAGTTAGGTCAGGGTGAGATAGGAAGGGTGCCAATTGCCAGACTTGGCATAGATAGAAAAAAGTGCCAGCTACCCAGACCCAACAGTTTGATTGATGTCAGCCTCAGTCTGCAGCTGATCTCACAGGGCATCTGAGGGTCTCCAATGCACCCCAAATCACCAAAGGCAGGTGGAGCCCTCTGCAAGAGCTGTGGAGATTCCCTGTGGTTCTGGGCACCAAAAATGCAGAACTCCAGTGGATTCTCTTGAGGCTCCATGATCTCCAGTGAGCCCTGGGGAACCTGTTTGGTGTAGTGGTTAAGTGTGTGGACTCTAATCTGGGAGAACCGGGTTTGATTCCCCACTCCTCCACTTGCTCCTACTGGATGACCTTGGGCAAGCCATAGTTCTGGCACAGCTGTTCTTGATAAAGAGCAGTTTCTGTCAGAACTCTCTCAGCCCCACCTACCTCACAGGGTGTCTGCTGTGGGGAGGGGAAAGGAAAGTAGTTTGCAAGCTGCTCTGAGACTCCTTCGGGTAGTGAAGGGTGGGGTATAAATCCAATCTCCTCTTCTTCTTCTCTGAAGAGCTCCAATGAGCCAAGCAGCACCCTGAACCATCTGGAACCAACTGAGGGAGCTGTAGAGGTGTCAGGCTCCTTAGTTAGGCACACACAACACAAGGCTTCATCGGAAGAGAACTGTTTATTGGTGAATCAGAACTAAAGACACGTGTACATGTTGTGTCAGGAATATGTTGTCGAAGGCTTTCACAGCCGGAGTTCATTAGTTGCTGTAGATTTTCCAGGTCGTGTGGCTGTGGTCTTGGCATTGTAGGACCTGATGTTTTGCCAGTAGCTGTGACTGGCATCCTCAGAGATATAACACAGAAAGATGGAGTACTCTCTGTGTCAAGGTGAGCAGAAAACTGATAGGCAAGTAATTTATTTCTACCTTGGAAGGTGGGGTAGGTCTGAGTCAATTATCTAGTGTAGTTCTCCAGGCTATTAACATGCTAATGGAGGAGCTTTCCTGAGGAGGTTCTTTTGTCTATGGATTGTTTCCTGAGGAGGTTTGAAGAGGTTCTTTTGTGTGTGTAATGACTATTGAAACTCTAACCTTATCTGTAGTGCTATTGCCAGCTGTCGAGCATTTTGTGTTTTTCAGGACAGGAAACCATGCCCTATTTATTTTTAAACTCTCTTCTTTCCTGTTGAAATTGTGTTTATGTTTATGAATTTCAATGGCTTCCCTGTGTAATCTGACAGGGTAATTGGAAGTGTTGTCCAGTCTTTCAGTGTCTTGGCACAAAATGCCGTGTCCTGTTTGTGTTAGGCTATGTTCAGCCACTGCTGATTTTTCAGGTTGGCCAAGTCTGCAGTGTCTTTCATGTTCTTTTATTCTTGCCTGAATGCTACGCTGTGTGGTCCCGATGTAAACTTGTCCATAACTGCATGGTATGCGGTATACTCCTGCAGAAGTGAGGGGATCTCTTCTGTCTTTTGCCGATCATATCATCTGTTGTATTTTTCTGGTGGGTCTGAATACTGTTTGTAGGTTGTGTTTTTTCATAAGTTTTCCCATCTGATCAGTGATTCCTTTGATATATGGCAAAAACACTTTTCCTGTGGGAGACTGTTTTTCCTCAGTTGTTTGTTTTACTTTTGGTTTAATCACTCTTCTGATTTCATTCTTAGAGTAGCCATTTGCTTGAAGTGTGTGGTTAAGATGATTTAGTTTGTCATTGAGAAAGTGTGGTTTGCATATCCATCTTGCATGGTCTACTAATGTTTTTATTACGCCTCTTTTTTGCTGAGGCTGGTGATTGGAGTTTTTGTGTAAATAATGGTCTGTGTGAGTTGGTTTTCTGTAGACCTTGTGACCTAATTGAAGGTTTACTTTGCGGATGATCATGATATCTAGAAATGGGAGTTTTCCCTCGACTTCTTTTTCCATGGTGAATCTTATGTTGGGGTGGATGTTGTTGAGGTAGTCTAAAAACTCCATCAATTCCACATCTCCATGGCTCCATATGATAAAGGTTTCATCTACGTACTGGAACCAGACTGTTGGTTTGTGGGGTGCAGATTCTAAAGCTGTTTTTTCAAAATGTTCCATGTAGAAGTTTGCTGTAACTGGGCTGAGAGGGCTTCCCTTGGCAACCCCATCCAACTGTTCACAGTATTCGTTATCCCATTGGAAGTAACTGGTTGTCAAACAATGGTGGAATAAGGCTGTTATGTCATCTGGAAAAATCTGATTAACCAACGTGAGTGTGTCTTTTACTGGAACCTTGGTAAAAAGAGTTACCACATCAAACCTGACGAGTATGTCCTGTGGATTAAGTTTCAGAGAACTGATTTTGTTGATTAAATGTGTTAAATCTTTGACATATGTTGTGTTTTTTCCAACGTGGTTCTTTAGAAGATTGTCCAGGTATTTAGCTAATTCATATGTAGGGGCACTCATGGTGGGTCGGACTCCTTATGAATTTTAGGGAGTCCATATAGTCGTGGTGGCTGTGCTTCTGTTTTGCATAGTTTTTTATGTGTGTCAGGATGACCACCATTGCTTGACAACCAATTACTTCCAATTACATCACCCAGTATTTGAACTGACCCAACGGGGTATTAAACGCCATTTTGTATTCATCCCCCTCCTTTATCTGGACCCGGAAATAGGCATCACAGAGGTCAAGTTTGGAGTGCATTTTCCCCTTTGCAACCTCGACTAAGAGGCCTTTTATCAGGGGGAGGAGGTAGACGTCAGTAGTAGACACTGCATTCAAACCCCTATAGTCCATGCACAGCGTCAACCCCCCATCTTTTTTTTTTGTGGAACAACACAGGGGTGGCGAATGGGAAGGAAACAGGCCAAATGAACCCTCTGGCAAGGTTTTTATCAATGAACTTACGCAGTTCCTCCTTTTCACTCGGTTCATCGCATACAGCTTCCCCTTGGGTAATTTCTGCCCTGGTAACAATTCAGTGGCACAGTCTGAGTGTCCGTGAGGTGGCAACTCATCTGCCTCTTCCTCCTCAAACACCCGGGCTAGGTCCCAGTACTCTGGGGGAATAGCATCCAGCTCTTCGCTAGCAAGACACATCCACATTGGTTTATCGGGAGGGGGGGTTCCCCATGCCCTGTCCCATTCATGTGTGTGACTATGCCCTCATCCCACAAAATATATGGGTCATGGTCGTGGAGTCACGGGCTACCCAGTACCAATGGGAAATGAGCTGTCAAGTGATGATGAAGGGTCGATGTTCCCAATGCCTTCCCACCCCCATTCATAAAGGTACAGTCTCGTATTTGCAAAGGTCTTTCATGGCTGACCCATCCATCTGGGTAAGCACCAAGGGTTCTGGGAGTTTAACAACCTTGGCCCCAAGTCCCGTAACAAATGAGGGGTTGATCAGATCCCATCCATACCCCGAGTCAATCAGACCCCGCACATGCACGTGGGTCCCTAATTTGGGGTTCATGATAGTTACAGTCACAAAAAAGAGGGCGGGTAGCTGCTCATCATTTTCTGCACCTCTGGAGTTGGGACCTGCTGTTCAGCGCTACTCAAAGCAGGTCCTGTCCTTTTCCTGCCGGCTGGGTCTCCTCCTCACTGGATGACTCCGTCTCCTCCTCTGGGAGGCTGGCTTGCAGGGCACAATGAGTTTTGGGACGGGCAGTTAGCTTCTTTGCTGGGGTGTTGGCTCGCTTCTTCTCTGGGCTTTCCCTTGGGGTCCCCAATGGTCCTGATTCTGGGCATGCAGCCACAAAATGGCCAGCTTCACCACATCTCAGGCAAAGCCCTTGCTTCATCCATTGCTCATGCATCCCTTCCTTCTGCTTCAGCAGCACCTTGGGTTCTGGCATTGACAGCACACTCTTACCCAGGGTAGCTGCATTGTCGATGCGGATGGTTCTCAGCCAGCTCTCGGCATCAGCGGCCTCTCTCAGCCATGCATTCAGGGACACGGGTTGTATGCTGCACAGGACTGTCTCACAGATCTCTGGGTGTAGACCAAGCCGATACTGCTCTACCAGTACCCCATCGGGCCACCCTTGGATCTTTGCAGCTGGCCACCTGAACTCCTCAGAGTACTCCCGCACTGACTTCCCTGCTTGAAGGTACACAGGAAAGCTCAGGTGTATTCACTGGTGTTTGGGTCTTCATATTGAGCCCAAAGGGCCCACATAAAAGTGTCCACTGCCCAGCGTTCTGGGCCATCTTCATTGTGAAGACTCATGTACCAATCGGCAGCCCCTCCTGTAGCCAGGACGCAATGTAATCCACAATGCGCTCCTCATCAGGGAATAGGTGGCCCCAATTCAGGACAAACTTCTTCACTCGCACCACAAAAGACACCAACTTTTCGGGTGTCCCATTGAATGTTGCATCCAGTAGTTCCATCGGCCAGTGTGCCTCACTGAGTGGCTGCCCTGGGACCCGGTCCCCTGGAGGTAGCAGGGGTGGGATGGCAGGCTGCTGGAGGGGTGGAGGTACTGGTGCCAGCTGCCGCAGGGGTGGCTGTGCTGGCTGCATCAGCAACCGGAGCCAGAGTTCACACTGCACCACATCCGTTACAATTCCCGGCAGGTTTCAGAATGTTTCTTCAACCATTTGCATGATTCACCCCTGGCCATGTTCGAGCAACCCCTCGGTCTCCACAGCCTCCCAAAGGATGGCTCCGGCCTTTGGTTCAATACTCTGTCCTTGAAAAGACCAGTCATATTGGCTCTCCCGATGCGGTCCTGGGGTGAGTGTCCAGATCTCTTGGGTATCCACGTGAAACTTTTCCCAATGTGGTCCCGTCAGCCATGAAGAGTCACCTGCGCTTTCGTCCCACCAAAGGGTACCTGGAGAGGCTCATAAGAGTCCTTTTCCTCCTCAAGTGGAAGGGTGATCAGCACAGTGGTTGGCACAGAAGTTGTAGGGACCGTTTCCCCAGTCGTGGCTGGGATTTCTTCCTCACTGCTGCTCATCTCGGGGTTGAGAGATGCGGGTCAGGCTCCTTAGTCAGGCACACACAACACAGGGCTTCATCAGAAGAGAACTGTTTGTTGGTGAATCAGAACTAAAGACACATGTACGAGTTGTGTCAGGAATGCCCGGGAACCGTAGGGCCTCCTAAGTTATACTACATCAAACACCTCCTTAATGAGCTGAAGCCAATGAGTATAGTTTGCGTGCACGGGCAAAGCAAGCAGGCAAAGCAGGCAAACAATCTAAAAGCCGTTGGTTCCCAGCTTAGGAGTTCTACAAGGTCACAGAAATTATAACATACAGACAGTGAAAATGGTAATGTTCAGAGGCTGGTAGGCTAAGAGTACTCCCTCCACATCCCATCCCCATGACAGGGCTACCTGACAAGAGGCATCAGTTGCATACAGAATTGCAGTAGCAACAGCAGTGGATTTTGCTTTTGGAATTTGGATTTTCCCATCCAAACTAGGACTCTGTTCCATTATGATCATGAATCTGCTTCCCCCTTGTGGGATGTATACCTTTGAATTCCTCTCCCTGCCAGTTTGAACTCTATTATGGCCATCCCCACATGGTTTTTCCCTTCAGAAATTACATGGGTTTTTTTGTTATGTATTGTTTAAAACATTTTTATACCACCTTTCCACACATTTTAGGGTTCCCCAGGTGGTGAATGATCCCAACATAAAAGTAAGCCTTTAAATGAAAAGGAATGTGTGTGTGTGTATCTGTGTGTGTTCATGCATGTGTGTGTTTTGCCATCAAGTCACACCTGACTTATGGTGACCCCATAGGGTTTTCAAGCCAAGAGACATTCAGAGGTGGTTTGCCATTGCCTGCCTCCACGTCATGACCCTGGTATTCCTTGGAGGTCTCCTATCCAAATACTAGCCAGCGCTGAGCTTCCAAGATCTGATGAAGTCAAGCTAGCCTGAGTTATCCAGGTCAGGGAGATTCTCTCTCTCTCTCTTAAAATGATCAATAAAATATGTAAATATATAGACATATAAACATGGAGCCATCATAGATTCTACAGAGCTTCTACAGCACCAGGGAGAGGAAAGCAAGGGTTTAAACAGCTCTGAGCCATTTAAGCCAAACAACTGAGTGGTGGGGAGCAGAAAGCAGAGGTTTAAATGGCTTGGAGCTATTTTAACCCCTGCTTTCTGCTCTTCAAGAACTACCTTAAAATTCATGGAATTTCATGGTGGCTCCGGTTTGCAAACATTAGTTTGTGAACTATGAACCTGCTAAAATTCATTAACAAACTTTAGTTCATGAGCTGGTTTGTGCCCATCCCTAATTCGCTCATGAAATGTAAGCAATATGCTAAACTCCCTTTGAATAGCTAGGACAAACATTGCTCAGTGCCCCCTAAAAAAAAGGACATCACATAGAAATATGACCTAATGGTAGAAATGGAAATTGTGCCAGTTCTCAATGGTGTAATAACGTCATAAAAAAACTTTTAAAATAAAAAGCAACTGCAGCAAGCAGTTTGAGGCTGACAGCTGGAAATACATTTTTCTGTCATACCACCAGTGCACCCATACCAAATGAAGTAATCCTAAGAAATTGGCAAAATGGTAGAGTTATGTCCATCTATTCACTGCTGTGATTCTGCTTCTGTTTTACACAAAAGCAAAGAAATGATTGTAAGAAGTCATCTCCTGGGTTAAAAAAATGGGACTATGACAGGGAAAACAATGGGGAAATAGCTGAGTGATAACAACAGATGTTATCTGGAATTCCAATTTAACTATTCTTAGATGTGATGACAATTGTACTACGTTTTAATTGTGTGGAACCATGCTTGGAGTTTATGTGGGGGAACATGCAAAAATGATATTCTCAACCTGCAGCCTGAAGTGGAATAGCCCACTCTATTGCCTCAATCTGCTGGATGTGTAATCCATGCCTCTGTTTATTTTTTTTTACTGCACTTTTCTTCCTGATAGGGACCCATAGTGGCTTACAACATTCTCCCTTCCTCCATTATATATTCACAACAGCCGTCTGAGGTAGGTTAGGCTGAAACTGTATGGCTTACCCAAGGTTATCGAGCAAACTTCCATGGCAGAGTGGGAACTTAGTCCTGACTCTTTCTGATCCTAGACAGATTCTGCAAAAGCAGTTGTTCCATCCTCAGTCTTCCAATCCCCCCCGTTTGTACTGCTCAAGTTCCCACTATTTGCTGCATGGATGCATTTTGACCCGCATCTTCCCCCAATTTCCCCTGCATCTTCTTGATCCTTATTTCTTTGGATCAAGAAAACATGGGGGAAACTGGGGGGAGATGTGGGTCAAAATGTGGCCACGCAGCAAATAGGGGGAAATTGAGCAATACAACCAGGGAAAAATGGGAGACGGAGGCCAGAACAACTGTTTTTGCACAATTAGTTGTAGTCTGACAATGTAGCCCTGACACCATGCCCTCAAGAACATAGCTTCTTCCAGCTCCAGAGTACAACCATATGATTTGTGTGCCATTAAGAAACAAGAATGCTGCTTTTGATAATGATCCTGTTATATTTCTCTTACTTATAGTCCACATGGTGTTCTGTATTACTGCAGCAACATCTTTCACGGAAGGGCCTCTTGCACTGGAGGAGGTTTCCTTGGGTTGGAAGAGAGTGCCAATGTTAGCAGAGCTATGCAGTACATTCCATAGAGTCCCCAAAATATCTCAGATTATGGAGTGTTTGGATATATCTCAAGGTCATGAATCTGAGTCAAGCTTGACCTGAATGCCTTTGACATAAATTCGTGTTTTGATACTTAGAAATTTGGGTCTCCTTTGTTCCTCTATTTTGATGTTGCTCTACTGTTCTCTTTCACATCACTTGTCCTTGTCTGTTACAGTATTTCGACCTGCCTGCCACGGAGCCTGTGGGGTGATTGCTAGCAGATGGACAGCCACATCTGCCTTCTCTGGAAGAAGAGAGAGGCAATTGACAGGGTGTGCATACATGCCCCTGTCAAATGGGGGTGTAGCTGAGGTGATATAAGGCAGCTCTGGTCTCACCTCCCAGCCTTTTCATCTGTGTGCTAAGCCCACCCTCCTACCTTATACGCAGTACAGGCTTCAGCTGGTTGCCCCTAGTGGGGTAGGAATTTTTAACCCCTCACTGATTGTCTCTTGGGGGTGCATTTTTGCCAACCCTGTGTGGTTAACACTGGAATTGGGGTAATTGGATTGGTGTGGCCATCCTGTCCTTATATATAATTGAATTTTGGTCACCAACATTCTATGCTTGCCACAATTGATTGGGCGCAAGAACTGGCAGCCAGAAGACACTGGCAGGAGCTGACTGGCTGCTTGGCGGAGTCCCACCCACATCAGCCTCGGCCAGTGTCTTCGGCTCAGTCTGCTCCAGTCCTCTGACAGGAAAGGATCGTCTGCAGAGTGAGTGCAGGGACAGGCCCTCAAGGCTGAGGCAGGTGAGAGAAGCCCGTTTTGCCTCCCCCACATAATCCTCTGGGCCTTCTATGGGCCCAGTAGGCCCAGAGAAGCCCCAACCGCCCCTCATACACCATCCTCTGGGCCTTCTCAGGGCACAGTAGGCCCAGAGAAGCCCATTCCACCCCCACCCCCACACCATCCTCTGGGCCTTCTCAGGGCGCAGTAGGCCCAGAGAAGCCTGTTCTGCCCCCCACACACACCATCCTCTGGGCCTTCTCAGGGCACAGTAGGCCCAGAGAAGCCTGTTTCACCCCCCACGCCATCCTCTGGGCCTTCTCAGAGCACAGTAAGCCCAGAGAAGCCCGTTCTTCCCCCCACCATCCTCTGGGCCTTCTCAGGGTGCAATAGGCCCAGAGAAGCCCGTTCCACCCCCACACACACCATCCTCTGGGCCTTCTTAGGACGCAGTAGGCCCAGAGAAGCCTGTTCTGCCCCCCACACCATTCTCTGCGCCTTCTCAGGGCGCAGTAGGCCCAGAGAAGCCTCTTCCGCCCCCCACCATTTTCTAGGCCTTCTCAGGGCACAGTAGGCCCAGAGAAGCCCGTTCTGCCCCCCTACACACACACCATCCTTTGGGGCTTTTCAAAGCCCAGTAGGCCCAGAGAAGCCCGTTGTGCAGCCCTGGTGGAGAATCTGGACTGCCTTAGGAGCTGCTCTGGATAGATCCTCTCCTTCACTTGTGCAGCTTAAAGGGCTGGAGTGCCAGTAAGCAGGGTTGGCTCAGCCCAGGGTCAGGTGGCTCACCCATGTGGCAAGGAGTGATCTGGGATGACCACTGGCTTTGACCCATTTCACACTGAAGTTTGTTCTTGCAGCTTGCTTTGTAAATAGTTAATAAAGTGGCCCTTAGTAACTCCAATCTGTGTCTGTCTCTTTCTTCTGACCAGGGGGGGGGATCCGTAATTCTGAATGCTTCAGAAAGATTCATCCTCTTGGAACTTTTACTTGAAGTAGTCTTCCAAATTAGTTGAATAATTTGTACATTAACTATGAGTCAGATAATGCTGTGTGATCACAAAGAGTGAAATTACAACTCCCCCCATGTGAGCATGATTATTAGTTATTTTTTTTTCTAATTGTCTGTAGTGCTTCAATAATTTACCATGAAACAATACGTCTATTCATTTGGTTGTTTGTATGATTTATGTTGCGCTTCATGTTTAGAAAGCTCAGAGTAGCTTACACAGAGGGGGTCTAAGTCTCCCTTTGTAGCACTGATTGAATCCATACTTTCTTAGGTTTCTTAGGTACCTATAGGTAGGAGCTCTCCTAAAGCCAAAATGGTGTCAGACTAGTGTTTTGGTATCACTGACAGTAAAATCAGATGCACTACTGTTTGGAGGAATTTGCAGTTTGGAGAACTCTTTTTTCTTTAACTTCCTAGAGCCTCTCTGAATCTTTGCACAGAGGGCAGGTATGTTGTGTTGACTTAGTACTAATTTTACTAATTGAAATTGTGTCAAGTAGGAATGCCACAATAACCTGGCATGTTCAGTTTCTGACACAGTTCTTGTCATTTCAGTGATGTGTATAATTATCCTGACTCTGTCATCTGTCTGATTGAGTCTAATTTACTTTCTGACAAGGGAAAAAACATGATTTGCAGTTAAGTACACAAGCCTGTTCTCAAGCTAACACAGATGTTAACAATGGGCAGGGCTCTTTTTTAGCAGGAACTCCTTTGCGTATTAGGCAACACACCCCTAATGTAGCCAATCCTCCAAGAGCTTACAGAGCTCTTCTTACAGGGGCTACTGTAAGCTCTTGGAAGATTGGCTACATTAGGGGTGTGTCGCCTAATATGCAAAGGAGTTCCTGCTACAAAAAAAGCCCTGATGGGGATTGCTGTACCTCAATGCACAGCCCAAGAAAAGCATCTATCTGCATGTGACTGTTGTCTGGATGCACATTCCTTGAAAGTAGTGGATAGCATCTAAGGTGCTTTTGATTTGTTAGGCAGCAAATGAAAGCAAGGGCATCCAAGACACTCCACAGAGTTTCCATGGTTATGAGCCATCATAGGTCAGAAAAGCAGACAGTTCCGTGGAAATAAAGAGTCAGGTTATGCATACTACTAAAGATCACATTATGTAATTGCTGCCAACAATTATTCTCCTATCATAGTTTATTTTCTGCATGATAGGGAATTTATATTATGAGCACTGAGACATTTCCTCTCTTCTCATCTTTACTCAACTCCCAGTTTTTATGGGTATTTGTGATAATCTAGAGACCATCTCACCAAGCTCTCCATAAAAAATCTTTTCTCTCTGGGTGTGCAATATAACCTGGGTCTGGCAGGGCCATAAAATTCAGCAGTATGATCAATGATATACACACAGTGCAAAATAGAGAGGCAAAGAAAGCTATGTGTATGTGCTAAGAACCAAAATGTACAAAATTAAGTACTGTATTATAACACAAATCCAATAACCATATACATGTGTGAGGAGAGGCCCAAAATAATAGAGTTAATGAAGTTTTCCAGATTACAAAGTTGTTTCGCAATCTTCATCTGAACAGGACCATGAATATCTTTTCAGAGCTAACAATAGTACAAAAATTACAATTGTGCAATGTACCATTTTTAACAACTTGTAATAATTCATAATGATTTTTAATTTTCTTAAAATTTAAATATTAAATTTTTAAAAATTCCAATAAATTTTATATTACATACATTTAATGTATCCTGATATTTTATTTTTATTAAAATGACAATACCTGCAAAACTTTATTTTTTGTATGCTGCATGATTCTATAAACAAGTTAATCTATAAAAGAATAAAGTTTTTCAGTATCATGTAAAAGATTAAAACACTCTTTAACAATAATCAAAAGGAAGGGGAAACAAAAAACTCACCAACACTTTTCATATTAGCAAAGTGTGTCTATAGTTGGAATCGGGCCATCAATGCAAATGAGTGCAGAAAAGCCTTGAAGGTTGCTATCACTGGGCATTCTTATGGTATGAATGTTCATTAGCGATCATCCCACGGGCGCCAAATTTAAAGGTATACATCCATGGTATATTCCAAAGATGGTTAATATTTTATTGTGACCTTCTCTAAGTAATAGTGTAGAAAAACATAAAAAATCAATTTACAAAAAGCAAGATAATTCTATAGAAAGATTAAGCCCATGGGGTTGGTATGTTTTAAGCCAGTAAGTCCAGAAGGCTTCATGTTGTAAAAGTCATTTGTTCTATTGTATCTTTTGGATCTCACTATTTCTTTTTTTTTTTTTGAAATAACTCTCCTAAAAAGGAGAGAATTTTATTCTTTTTATAAGAAACGGGTAGGGTAGATAGGTGGGGAAAGAAAAAGAGCGGAGTGAGTTTTTTCCTGTTAGTAAAGGTTAGTTTTAGTTAATATTCAATCCGATATTTGGCATCCATCACGGTTAGAAGATCTTCTTTTTAACTTTCCAAAGTCCAAAACAACTCTGTTAATAAAGTTAGTAAAGTCCATTGCGGTTAATTATTACTGCTCCTTTCAGATGTTACACGAACAACTTCTTTTTGAGTCTCTCCAATTACAAATTGAGTCCTTTTAACTTGATGTCTCCCGATCCGTCACCTCCTTCCCCTGGGCTGCCGTCATCTTCATTTATCCAAGTTTTGAGTGCTGCGTCTTCCATGCTGGCGTGTCTCTTCAGAAAATTCTGTATTTTAGTCCATCTTCTCTCTTTTCCTTGTTTTTCCTGCTGTTTCTGGCAATCAATTTCCGCTGGCTCCATAAACACTACTCATGAAATTAGATCTCCATTGCTTGCTAAGCTCAACACCCCTTTCTACTGGCAGAGATTTCCTTTTTTAGAGGCAGAACAGGCTTTGAGAGCCATATCCACCTCTTCTTTTTTATATATTCGCTTCACTGCCAGTTAGGGGTGTCAAGACATTCGCCACAGTAAATCTGAGATCTTCTTTCTCTTCTTTTTTCCATAACCAGAAAGTTTGAAGTCAAATTGTCCTTTTGTACAATTTTTGCCATCTTCCTTGTTATTTCCGACCTTTCTTTTTGACAACTGATGAGAACACATTCCATTTTAAAAAATTTCGTTGATTTGATGCATTTACTCCAGCAGATGGCGCAGTATCTCCTTCTCCTGTTGATTGACAGCTAGCTCTGGGGGGGTTGTCCGGACCGGAAGTCCCTCCTTCCTTCTCTTCCGGTTTGCGCAGGACATTCCCCGGCATCGACATTTTCTTTTTTGTTTACTTTTTCACAGTTCGTGCCGCATCCCCCGAAAAGCTGCTGAAGTCACAGTCTTCTAAAAAACCCCAACGGTACCTTCACCAACATTCTTTTTTATCTTTACCCCCCTCGCATTTCTCTTTTAAATCTCGCTTCTTAAAGAGGATAGGGAATCTTCCCTCCTCCCATATGCTTATACGCTTGCGGGGGGTTTAAATTTTCGCTTCAAAACAGATCTTCAACTCACGATTAGATGCCATTTCTTCGTTTCATGTTAATCCAGACCGCTTTAACTCACTCCTGGAAGTCGGCAGGGCTGCTAAGTCCCATCCGGGACGCACTACGCGGCGGGGCCGATTGGAGCGGGGAGAAAGCCTCAATTTCCCGGCGGTGTGCCGGCAAAGAGGCTACTCCCCATGCGCCCCCGGTTCGGAGCCTTTGACTAAGGCTCACTAGGGTCTTTCGCATATGCGAAGACCCCCCCATTCCGCGCGTGGGCTGACCGCCTCCGGGAGCTTCCCGAGAAGCGGCCGCCATTCGCAGCACCGAAACCGAAACCGGATCTCACTATTTCTAATACTAGGAATGTAATGTCTTCATTACTATGGCCTTTGTCTAAAAAGTGTTGGACCAGGGGCACATCTATATATTTATATTTGATGCATGATTTATGTTCCGTGATACGTGTTCTCAAAGAGCGAGTGGACATACCGACATAATTCAACCCACAGGAACAGTGTAGGAGATATATGACCCTCTTGGTTGAACAATTAGAAAAAAAAAAGTGATATCACTTTTATAATTAACCTCAGGGAAATGCAAGGTTTGGGTTTCCCAAGATTGCACACAAATGGAGCATCTGGAACATTTGCCTTGCACAGTTCCACAGGGCCTGCAAGACGGAGCTCTTCCACCAGGCTTTCAACTAGGAGCTGCCCCCACTATCACCACCAGCTCTCAGCTACGATGGCTGGATTGTGCGAAGAACATCAAGAAACTGAAAAACTTACAAAAAGTATGTTGTCTTGTATAATTAGCGAAACATTAATAGCATTTATTATTTTATTGAAATTGAATTGTTTTATGTTGGGTTTATTGGATTTTAATTGCTATCTATATATTATGTAATATGTTTTAATGAATGTAAGCCACCCTGAGCCTGCTTTGTGGGGAGGGCGGGGTATAAGCCAAAGAATAAATAAATAAATTTTAAAAATTGCGATGACCAGTACCCACTGGCTCTAGAATTCTAAGAGGTAACATATCCATCTCTCAAATCTCCAGGAATTTCACAACATGAAGTTCGCAACCCAAGCAAGTATGTGCACACACACTTTTCCTTCACAGCTACAGCCTGCCTGGCATGTAGGGGAAGGGCAGCTTTTTTGCTTCACACAGTTGAGTAGAGAAGCTGGGAAGGCTTCCCTCTAAAAATACAGAGGCTGAGTTCAGACTGGCAGTTTGAAGCGGGAGCCAGTCATGGCAAAAAAAGCCCCAGAACAAACTGTTCTGGGTTTTCCCAGTCACACTGCACCGACTGATGCGGGAGCATACCAGGAGGAGGTGCATGGGAGCGTTCAGACTGCTGGCCTGGAGGTGCGGCTGTAAACGGCTTTTTCCTGGTAAATCAGCTGGATACCTATGTGTGTGTGAGCACATGAGCGCATATGCACTCATGTGCTCATGCACACATAGGCATCCGGCTGATTTAGGGAGGATCCCATTGCACCGGCACCGCATTGGGCAGTAGAGTGGAGTACAGCCAATCATATCACTGCTGCCTTATGCACAACCTGGGTTGCTCCTGGTTTTTTGGCTGAGCATTCACACTTCCAGGAAGCGGAATGCAGCAGGATAAATGGGCTCTCCAGGATTTGCTACCACTCTCAACAGGTATCTTTTAATCCTGGGAGTGAAGCAGAACAGTACTGGTTGCCTACGGGTGGGGAACGCCAGGCAGATGTGCCTGTGTGAACGCCCCCTTTAATCTGCTTGGGAAATGGGGCTGAAACGTGGCTATACTGGGGCAAATTGCCAGTCTGAACTCAGCCAGAGATTGACACCCCCCCCCGCTAAACTCAGTTAAAAAAGAAGGCACAATTGTTGCCAGCACCAATTCATTACCACCATTTTGTAGAGATTATAAAATGTTTTGATGCCCTGATCCACTGTAGGCTTGTAATACAGAACTGTTTGCTCCCCACCCCCAGTGTTTTCAAGGGACAAAACCACTGCATGGGCACCAGCACATGCTATAAAATGGTCACGAATCCATTTGTGAGAAGCAGAATACAGAGGTTATTCTGATTTCAACTGCCTTTGAGTACTCCCCACCCAGACTAAAATAGAGCCCCCTCCCAAAGCCTCTGCCTTAATGTGCTATGGTGCTACAGATCAAAGGAATCCATGACTGGCATGAGCTATTAGGCTAAGGCAGGAAAAGGACTGTGTCACCTGCTTTAGAGCACAGCC
This sequence comes from Gekko gecko, assembly GCA_029375565.1. Taxonomy (NCBI): domain Eukaryota; kingdom Metazoa; phylum Chordata; class Lepidosauria; order Squamata; family Gekkonidae; genus Gekko; species Gekko gecko. The sequence goes on along the minus strand of JAPDNY010000003.1, from coordinate 54,059,766 downwards.
AAATCAACTAATTTGTGTAGAAAACAAAGTGCAAAGGGGAAAGCCTGGGAAGGAGGTGGGATGAGGGAAAGAGACTTTGTCACTCATTGGCAAAGCCTGGGAGGGAGGAGGGAAGGAGAATCTCTCTCTCATTGGCAAAGCCTGGGAGGAAGGTGGGAGGAGGGAAGGAGAATCTCTCCCTCATTGGCAAAGCCTGAGAGAAAGGCGGGAGGAAGGAAAAAGAATCTCTCCATCATTGGCAAAGCCTGGGCGGGGGGGGGAGGAGAAGGAAAGGAAATGCCCTCTGTCACTGGCAGATGACTTGTGACAGATTTCACAACCCCTACTGCTGATTGGAGGGGCATGACAAATGATTGGTGGGGCCATGCTCCTTTGTACACTGCCATTGCTATGGGACTGCCTGCAGTTTTTCTCTGTTGCTACTTCACAAAGCTCAATAGCAGAATCCTGAGGTTTGGGGGGATATTAATATCCATTCCTGTAGGAAAAAATCATTTTGGGAAGAAAATTTGGGTTTGGTGGAAGCTTATACACACGCTATTTCCCCTCTCCTAGTTCTGGGAAGTTACAGCAATCTCTTCACCATTTTTCTATGACTGGAGAGTGGTAACCCATCCCTAACCATGATAGTTGTGTTTATATTTCTTACCTGAGGACCAGGAAATATGCTAAAGTTTATTGTTGTTGCTGTTGTTCAGTTGCACAGTCAAGTCTGACTCTTTGCAATCCCATGGACCACATCACACCAGGCCCTCATGTCTTCTGTCATCTTTCGGAGTTTGCTTAATTTCATATTTGTTGCATCGATAACACTGTCTAACTATCTAATTCTTTGCCATCCCCTTCTTCTTTTACCTTCAATCTTTCCCAACATCAGGGTCTTCTCCAGTGAGTGCTCCCTTCTCATTTGGTGGCCAAAGTATTTGAGCTTCAGCTTCAGTATCTGGCCTTTCAGGGAACGGGTCAGGGTTGATTTCTTTTAGGATTGACTGATTTGATCTCCTTGCAGTCCAAGGGACTCTCAAGAGCCTTCTCCAGCACCATAATTCAAAAGCATCTATTCTTTGGTGCTCGGCCTTCCTTATGGTCCAACTCTCACAGCCATATATTACTACTGGGAATACCATTGCTTTGATCATATGGACTTTTGTTGGCAGGGTGATGTCTCTACTTTTTATTATGCTGTCTAGGTTTGCCATAGCTTGCCTCCCAAAGAACAGGTGTCTTTTAATTTCATGGCTGCAGTCACCATCTGCTGAGGTAGGTTGAAGAGCAGATTATTCTAGAGCAGATTATTAGACGCTCTGTCTGTCAGCATCTTGAATGGAATGAGTTAATTGGTAGTAGCCAGCATAGGTTTACCAAGAATAAGTCAGGCCAGACCAACCTTGTCATCTTTTCTGACAGAGTTACTAAAATGGTTGACTCTGGCAATGCTGTAGATATAGTGTATCTAGATTTCAGTGAAGCATTCGACAAAGTTTCTCATGATATCCTTGAGGATAAATGTGGGCTGGATGGTGCAACCGTTGGATGGATTCATGGTTGGTTGAAAAATCATACCCAACGAGTGCTCATAAATGGCTCTGCGTCTACATGGAGGGAAGAGTGGAGTGCCACAGGACTCAGTCCTGGGCCCGGTGTTGTTTAGTGTTTGTACTTGGAGGAAGGCATAGAGGGGATGCTTATCAAATCTGCAGATGACACAAAGCTGGGTGGGACTGCTAATTCTGAAGAAGACAGAGTCAGGATTCAAAATAATCTAGATAGGCTGGAACAGTGGGCTGAGACAAATAAAATGAATTTCAATAGAAATAAGTGCAAAGTCCTACACTTAGGTATAAAAAATCAAAGGCACAGATATAGAATAGGAGGGACTTGGTTTGACAGCAGCTCATGTGAAAGGGATCTAGGTGTTCTGGTTGATCACAAGCTAAACATGAGCCTGCAGTACGATGTGACTGTGAAGAAAGCTAATGCAATCTTAGGATGCATTAACAGAAGCATGGTGTCCAGATCATGGGAGGTGGTAGTTCCACTCTGTTCTGCTATAGCCAGGCCTCACCTGGAGTACTGTGTCCAGTTTTGGGCACCACATTTTAGGAAGGATGTTGACAAGCTTCAGCGTGTCCAGAAGTGGGCAACCAGGATGGGGAGAGGGTTGGAATTGAAGTCTTATGAGGAAAGGCTGAAAGAGTTGGGTATGTTTAGCCTGGGAAAGAGAAGGCTTAGAGGGGACATGATTGCAGTCTTCAAGAATCTGAAGGGCTGTCATGTAGAAGATGGAGTAGATCTATTCTCTCTTGCTCCCAGTTGCAAAACTAGATCTAATGGGTGGAAATTACAAGGGAGTTGTTACCGGCTAAATATCAGGAGAAACTTCCTAACTGTAAGAGTGGTTGAGCAGTGGAACAGACTGCCTCGTGAGGTGGTGGATGCTCCTTCACTGGATGTTTTCAAGCGGAGGCTGGATGACCATCTTTCGGGTATGTTGTAGGGCTATCTTTTGGCTATGCTCCTGCAGAGTGCAGTGGGTTGGATTAGATGACCTGTGAGGTCCCTTCCAACTCTAACATTCTATGATTCTAAGATTTATCACCATATCACATATTTGATCAAATTGTTTTGGAGCACCTATAGGCTGATCAGTTTTGGGTAGTGGGGTTCCATTTTTGACAGGTGTATTTAAGACCTATCTGGCAAATTCAAAATGAGGATCTGATGTCTGTGATTGCTCTGTTACAATCTCATTTTCTGACATTCTCTTTTCAGATAATAATTTAGAGTCACATATACCCGGCCACAGTTATTTCTAGAGGGGGGGGGGAATCACAACCACCCTCCCCCCCATTTTCCCACAAGTATTGAATGAACACTGTAAACAATCTCTTTTGACATGGCTCTCTGCATATGCTGTTTTTACAGTACTCATCCATCTTCATATCCTTGTGTCTTTTACTTTACTTCTTGCTAAACTAAAATGCAGTGAGTGACAAAACAGTGAAAACCGCTATCTCTTGTGTTAACGGTTGGGTCCCCAGTTATTGTTCAAAACTTGTTGCTAAGAGATAATTTACATGTAATATGATTCTTACAACAAGCTACAAAGAGAAAATCACATGAACACATGGAGTTTCCTTATACTGAGTCAGACCACTGGCCTTTCAAGATCAGTATTGTCTGCTCTGACGGCAGCAGCACTCCAGGATCTCAGGTAGAAGTTTTCCACATCACCTACTATCTGATCCTTTTTAATTAGAGATGCAAGAGACTGAAACTAGGAACTTCTGTGTGCAAAGCATGTGCTCTGCCACTGCCACAGGATCACCTGAGTTGGGTGGAGGAAGAATAGCAAGCATTTTGTTGACACTGTTATTTGCTGAGTTTATAACACAAAATATTAAGATAGTCATTAGATACACCCCTCAAAATCTTACCTTATTTTTTGAATAAATGTAATTGCTCCTGTAAGTAAAAAATGAGGGCTCGGAGAAGTATATTTGGTGTCCAGTTATAATTTAAATAGATTTCTTGCTAGTTCTAATTTTTATATTCCTAGACTGGCATAGGAGATGCTTTTCTTTAATCTTATCCCACAATGCTCTATGTCTGTAAAAAGGTACCATCTGTGTAGGCCAAATGTTGTTTCCTGTTGTGGTACAGCAAATAGGAAAAGGAACTGCATACTTCGGTCAACCCATCTGGTTCATCTCTGCAGACGTTACCAGGCCAGGCCATAGGGAAGCAGCTTTCGTGAAATTCCTGTGATGTATTAGTTAGGATGCTATTTACAGCTATTATATACATGTTTATAGATATGCTGTCTGGATTATTTGATATACTGGATACGTACTTTTGCATAGTTTTCTGAATGATCTTTGAGGAAAGGAATTCAGTAAAACAAGTGAGGGGAGCACGAGGACTTTTCTCCTGTATTCCCCTCCTCCACTATTTCCAGTTTCCCTTCCCTGAAAGCCCCTACAGACTCTTCCCTTTTCTTGCTTCCTTTTGCCCTTCTAATGCACCAGACAACCTGCTTTCATCTGCCCTGCTATCTTCAGCTTTCACTCCTTCCCTTTCCCTGGCAGCCACGCCCCACGAAAGTCTAGCCAAGTTGTGCAGTGGCTGCCATTGGGCTAGACTGGAGTATGTGATGGCCACTGCAGGCCAGTCCAGGTTCATGGTGGATATTGATGGGCCTGCCCAGAACTATTTGCATGGTGGCTGCCACTTGGTGGACTGTGCAGGGTCCAGTTGTGTGGTTGTTACTGCTGGGCCAGGCAACGGCCAGTTGCACAGTGGCTGCCGGGCCAGGCCTCCCCCAGTTGCATGGGGCTGCCTAGGGTTGCCAACTCTGGGTTGGAAAATTCCTGGAGAGTTGGGAGTGGAGCATGAGGATGGACCTCAGCGAGATACAATCCCATAGAGTCCATCTCCAAAACTGCCACTTTCTCCAGGGCAACTGATCACTGTCTTTTGGAGATCGGTTGTAATTCTGAGAGATCTCCAGGCCCCACCTGGTTGGCAGCCCTATGGCCACTGTTTTTGGGCCCAGAACAGTCATACATGAGCTGCTGCTGGGCTAAGCCCAGTTATGCAGTGTCTGCCACAGGGCAGGACCCAGTTATGCAGTGGCCGCTGCCAGGCCTGGCACAGTTGTGTTGTAGTCATTGGGTCAGGCCCAGTTACATGGTTGCCACCAGATAGGGCCCAGTTGCACATTCGTTGCTGCAGGGCGGACAAGGCCTCTTTGTACAGTGGCTGCTGCTAGGCTGATCTGGGCAGTACCCAGTCGCTTGGTGTCCGCTGCCTTGTTGGCCCAGTTGCACAGCAGCTGCCCAGTTGTATGGGCATGGCCTGGCAGCTGTTATATGGTGGTTGCCATGAATATGTCCCCAGTGAGTCCTCCTCTATCTAGAGGCATGACAAGGATGGGGATGGGACCTTTTCCATGGCTGCTGTGGCCTCAAAATTACAGAAAACAAGGCTTGAAAGCTCAGCAATATTGTTGTGGTTGCCTAGCTACCTCCAAAATGGTCACTGATAGTTCAGTGGGCATTGTTGTCTTAATGCTACAGGTATTGTTTCTATTATTTTGAGGAACTGTAATCCCCCAATGTATTTTTTAAGATAGATTTCTTTTTTTTGCAAACCTGCAACTTCCTTCAGGTTTGTAGAGAAATCATCCCTATCTGTCCCTAGCTTCATTCTGTGGACCTATTAATCAGATCCCCTTTGGGATGGTTTGGAATTACATATATGATTTCCTTTTAAATTTCATAGTTTTGATTGCCTTGTTAGATTCAAAGATGCTGCATTATTTGTAAGCTGGTGAAGTTATCAGTCTTCTAGTCACTGAATGAATAGATTGGGCAGAAAAGTTCCTAGAAAATTCATTTGCAAAATGCAAAATTGCAAAATGCAAAATTGGTGTTTTGGTTCACAATGCTGTGAAAGTAATTTTTACCTTGTTAATTTGTATTATTGTCATATTTTTTTAGAACATCAACAGGTCCATCTTACTATTAGGATATTTTCTGATGGTTAACTTTAAAAGGTATTTTTAATATGGATATTTTCTTTAATAAATGTGCCAAAATGCAAATCAGCCAACTCTGTAGATTCTATTCTCTTCCAGACATAATATTACCAACAAAGTATTGTAACACCATTCAATATTATGAAAAGAATTTTATTCTGCTGATTTCATAGTGGAAATCTGCAGACTTTGCTATCAAGTAATGAAAAGTTTGCATCTGCCTTTTCCCAGAAATGAATACCAAAAGCATGGTGAAGCTGTTCAAACTCAGCTGGCAAAATGCATTATTACTCTGATGGACTTGTCCATTGTGTGTACATAAGAGTCTAATACAGAGCTTTAAGTGCTTGATTAGCAGGTCTCCTGCTGTGGTAGGAGAGACCTGCCACTGGCAACCCTTGTTGCTGCTGCCACTTAAAGCAGTGGTGGGAGGGGGGAAATGCCATTGTTGCATGCAAGTGATGTCATTTTGCTCTAGGAATTGCTGGAAACTTTCCTAGAGTATTGCAACGTCACTTCCAGGTTTTCCCAGAAGTGATGTCACAGTGCACACAAATGGTATTTTTGGTGCCCCTAGTGTCCCAACCTTCCAAGCCAGGTCCTGGCAGTTGGCAGGCATGGCCTGGCAACCGTTGTTGGACTCTGCCGTATCAGAAAGCACTGCTAGAGTACGTTTCCATTAAATCATGCAACTGGATAATGGTGTGTGTGCATGATATGCTAACCTGTGTTGGCTGTATACTTTTCAACAGACTGCTGTCAGAATTAACTTCATTGATGTGACTAGTATGCTCTGGCCCTTACATTTATGTGGTTATTGGAAGACAATGTGAACATTCAAAGATGGAATGCATACTGCTTAGGACTGGATATTCAGAATGACTAAGAATCATAGTAGTGCTATTCTGCATTGCAGGTTTAGAGCATTTACAGGTAATTGTTCCCTGTGTGACTGAGTAATAGTGTTGCTTGTGTTTTTTTCCCCCAAAGCCAAGCCATATAGTGGAGTACAATATTCAATTAATACAAAATTATTTAAATTAAAGGAGAATTCAAGCTCTTCAGAGAAAGGCAAGTTATAAGTGGTTTCAAATAACAATAAAACAAATAATGAAATGTTCAGTATTAGCTGATTAAACTGTAAAATGTTAATTTTTTATGAATAAGCAAACACCTGGAAGAGTCCAGAGAACTGTCTACAAACTTTAGCAGGGCAGATTGAATCTTGTATCACAGGATCCACATTGACTCCAAGTTCCAGATGGTAGATTCTGCTTATTGGCTAAGTCTGCTCTAGCTGTCTGGTCATCAGTTGGCAGAAACAACAGCATGCCAATTATATCACCTCAGAAACATATTAATCATGTCTATTTTGAAATGTACCTTAACTCATAATTTCTATAACAGGGCAATATCTTTTGTCAATAATATTATACATCCACACATTTCTCCCAAACCACAATTAGAAGGAAAGTATTTTAATGGCCTGCTTATTATGTGGATGGAAACAGTATGAGACAGTTGGTGCAGAAAATTAATGAACTAGAGTTTCATGGCTGGGTTTCACCAACCTACCTTATGCTACCAGTAAAATGAATTTGGGCACCTCATCATCCGCCCTCAGGAGCTTTTTATGCATTTTACCAAATGCACAACTGATCACATTTTAGGGAAATAGTTTCAGAGGGCAGCCATGTTGGTTTGCAATAGAACAACTACATTTGAGTTCAGTAGCACCCCGAAAAGTCTTGCTGGTCTCTAAGGTGCTACGGGACTTGACTCAGCCTCTTTTAGTTAAAGATTCTTTCCCTACATTTATAATGTGGAGTCTTATTATGTGTCATTACTTAGAAAGGGATTGATTGTTGATCTCACCTTTTCTATAATTCAAAATATGCATATATAAATAACATTATTTGTCTATATATGGGACGGAAAGTAGTGGAAATAATGTAAGTTGCTTATTCAAAGACTTGCTTACTCAGAACTCTCTTTCAAAATCCAGTTTTGCTAGGTGTTTCTCTGTGATTGTGTATGAGCATAATGATTCATAAATACACGATCAACAGTGCAGGCACTGAATTATGTAATGATCCTTCAAAATTCACATCAAGCGATAGTGTCACACTTATTGACTGCTGCTAGAATGATATGTGCTTGATTCTGGAAAGTCTGGTGTATTCCTGTTAAAAGTGATTGGCTCAGTCAGTGTGGGATGTGATAAAAATGGTGAAACTAGCAGCACTTCAGCATTCTAGAAGAGAAGCTGAGAAATACGTCGGCAGTCTATGTTATGTTCCATCGAAAGTGTATTGGCTGGCTGAATTACTGCAGGTAGTGAATAGTGCAGTCCTAAACAGTTACAGCTTATAAACAGCTTATATAGTGTAAAGCTAATAGACAGGCATAACTCTGCTTGGGACTGCATTATACCGACAAATATTTTGAAACCCTGCATTTCTTTATATTGTATTTTATAACCCAATTCCCTCCCCCCCCGGGGGAAATGAATTTGAAGGAAAACAAACCAAAAAACAAACAAACAAACAACAACAGGGCAATCTAGTGTGCAATCATATACTCTCACTAGAAGCGAAAATGACTAAACTGAGGCTATTGTACTTTGTTCACATTATGAGAAAACAAGACTTACTGGAAAAGACAATAATACTAGGAAAAGTTGAAGGCAGCAGGAAAAGAGGAAGACCCAACATTGGGTCTTGATTCCATCAAGGAAGCCAGACTTGAGCAAGGCTGTTAATGATAAGTTGGAAGCAACTTGATGACACTTAACACAACACACAAACACAATCATATGCAGAGTTACTCCTGTTTCAGCCCATTTAAATCAATGGAGCTAGACTAAGGTAACTTGGTATAGGATGTCTTTAGTTCTGTATATTTTTTGCTATTGAGTGTTAACAAACAGATCCTACACACAAATGTCTGGCTTCTAGCTGAAGTGTGGCCTTGAGCAGTAAATCATCGCGTAATTTTATAATGGAATATTTTGCTGTGGTTTCACTATATTTTTAAACCTGTGGATCAATTTGAGTGTTAACAAACTGAGGCCCTGTTCACACGGAGCATTTGCCCCGCTGAAGGCACGGGAGCCCTGCGGACTTTCCGTGCTCAATCATACGAGCACATCTGGGAGGCGTAGTGCTCCCGTGGCCAACCCGCAGCTTCCCCTGGAAAACGCGGGGTAAAAAACTAGTAGGTCGGAAGTACTAGTTTCCGGAAACCCCGGGGCAAAGGCTGGCGTCTGATCGCGGGAGCGCCAGTATCCCGCGGCTTCCGACACCCGCCCATGTCCCCGGGGTTTCCGGATGTTGTAAGTGTCCATGGGATGCGCACCAACGCTGAACAGCGCATGCGCACACACAAGACACCGACAGCGGCCCGCCCCCCCCAATGGTGCATGTGCACTGCGCTGCTTTTTTGCTGCGCTGCAGCAGCGCAGTGTGATCGGGGCGCAGAGCTGGAGTGTGGCAACCCGGTGGCCCGTATGATCGGGCTACCGCGCCTTATTTAGCTCCAGGGCAAACTGCCACGCCTCCCCCCCCCCCGCGTTTTCTGGCTCGTGTGACCGGGGCCTGAGTAGCTCAAATGAAATTTAAGAATGAGTGAAGAATAACAAAAAAGAGAATGCATTCTATGTACGCTGAATGATCAGACATGGAGCGGTGAGGGAGATAGGGAACACCCTCCTAGCCAGCCAGAGTCAACCCTGGCAATCAATGAGGTGACAGATGTTGTGGCCACCGAGCTCCGAGTGTTCAGCAAGCCAAGAGCCACTACCTCAGTGAAACAGCCCACAGAACTGAACATGGGGAAGAAGAAAAGAAATGAGAAGAACTTGGCTCTCTTCTGCTGCAGAACCTGAAGAGGACGTCGTGGGTGGGGGCTGTTTTTCCCTCCCCAAAAGGAGCAGGAGGCTTGAGTGATGCTGGACACTGCTGCATCCTGGTAGAGGGCAGGGTTCTTAAGGCAGCTCTGCCCCCACCTTGTCCTCTTTCATCATGAAACGGAGCAGCAGGAGTTCCGTCAGCCAGAGGGCAGAGGAGGGTCATAGCCAGTGATCCCTCTAAGCTGAGTTAGTGTGAGCTAGCTCACAGTTTTTTAGCCTCCAGCTCACACATTTTTGTCTTAGCTCAGGAAGGGGTGGCTTCAGAGCAAACTGATTTATGCAGGAGCCAAATTGCTGGCTCACAACTGTAATGCCAGTAGCTCACAAAGTAGAATTTTTGCTCACAAGACTCCACAGCTTAGAGGGAACATTGGCATGTGGGGATTGGTGCTGGCCTCTGTGGCATGGCTGTGGTGGCAGCAGCGAGCCCTTCGTGGGCCATGGGGAAAGTGAGGACAGCACGAGGCTGCAGCTTCCTTGGCTGCCGTGGTGGCACCAGCCCCTGCAGGAGCCCGGCAGACATCCTTTCAGCAGGTAGTCATAATCGGGGCCATGGCCTGCATGACAGCCATGGTGGCAGACTCCAGGAGGCCTAACACCCTGTCTGTTCAGGCTCAGGGGTCACTGAGGTGCAGGCCTGCTCCACTGCCACAGCGGTGGCTTCTGGGAGGCTGACTGCCTGTTCAGGCCTGGGGTGTTGTGGGTGTGGACCTGCTTGGTGGGCATGGCAGCAGCATGGGCCTCTGCAGGGTCAGAGGACCACCTGTTGAGCCCAGGTTTGGTTGGTGCAGGCCCACAGCCTGCTTAGCTGTGGCAGTAAAACAGGCAAGAGCCAGGCAGCTGCCTGAGCATATATGAAGGGTGTGTGGCTAGACAGGGCCATGGCCAAGTAGGGTCCTGGGGCCTTGCCGGAGGGTAGCTGTGAGGGTTCAGTGGATCCCATCCAGAGCTGGGTACTGGCTAGTGAGTGGCTCCAGTAGTGGGGGAGCAGAGACCCGGGACCCTGGGGAGCTGCTGCGGGTTGGGTACACAGTGCTGATCCTGGTGGCCTGAGGGTCTGTTTCAGTATAAGGCAGCTTCAAATCCTTGGGGTCTTTGCCTTCAGGGTCTGATTTGGTAAGGATTTGTGTGTTGAGCCTTGGGTCTGGTAGCATGGGGTTCAGGAAGGGGTAGGGGTGCTCAAACAGCAAGCAGCCTGCACCAAGGGTGTCCCCAATACAGGTGGCGCCCACCCTTTCCTCAGACAAGGGGGGGGACCAGAAGAGGCTGGCTATCCTGAAGAGGCTGGAGGCACTCAAGTGGCATGTCAGGAACTGCCACTCCTGCAAAGGTGGCTTGTGGGGGAGGCAAACTTGGTAGGTCACCAATAGGAGGTTTCAAGGTGAAGTCTTAGTGCCTTTCTCTGCTTTGGAAGGCAGGTGCGGTGAGTCATCTGGGACTGAAGGTTTGGGTACAGTTGCAGAATGCCAGGAGGAGGAGCCAGGCGGAGAAGAGGCGATGCAGAAGCAGCTGCCAGCAGTTGTCCCAGTAGTGTCGGAAGCAGTGCCACAGTTGAGGAGGGTAAGGATGATCACCAGCAATTTGGTGGGCCTGCATGGCCTTGGGGACCCTCATGCCACTAGTTCCCCTGCCCAGTCACATGCACAGGATGCATCACACATAGCCTTGCTGGTGCAGCAAGGTGGCTGGGCTTGGAGGGCTCATCAATTAGCACCCCAGGCAGGGCGAGGGAGGTGTCATTGCCACCCTGTCAGCCACAAATAGGCCCTTGGGGAGGTTGGGGGTGCTCCAGCCCATGGGGGATGCTTGTTCACCCACTGCCCTGGCACCTGGTCGGCAGGGAGAAAGCCAGCCATCCACTCACCCACCAGCTGGTGCTACTTAACAAATATTAAAAATGCTTTCTGACTTTTTGTGGAGTGTGACTTTTAATAAAGGAGGCATGGCCCAAAAATGCCACACCATAACTATGGGCCTGAGGAGGAGTGCTTTTGCCTACCCTGTGCTGTTAGTAGTGGACTATGGGAAGATTGGAGTTGGTGGGTCTGTTAAATAGGATTGGTCACCTTGAAGGTCAGTGCGGAAAAATGAGAGAATGGATCCAGTGAACACCATACTGGTACCTTCTCTGTTGAGGTCAAAGGGTCTGTTAGGCTCAGTCATCAGGTTTTGTGGCCCAGGGCTGGAAGCAGTGAAGACTGCCATGGGGGACTGTCCTGGCTAGGTTCTTTTCCTCTAAGTTTTATGGCTTGGGGGGAGCTCCAGGGTGGCACACCCGGGGCGAAGGTGGTTTGCCCAATAGATGGCAAGGAGGTGGTCTGGGGCAACCCCTGGCCTTGGTCTATTTTCACACTCTGAATTAACCCTTGCTGCAAAATTGTAAATAGTTAATAAAGGCCCCGGTCACACGGGCCAGATAACACGTGGGGGAGGCATGGCTGTTTGCCCTGGAGCAAAATAAAGCATGGTAGCCTGATCACACGGTCCCCCGAGTTGCCACGCTTCAGCTGTTAGCTGCCAATTACACAGCAATGCTGAAGCGTGGCAAAGAAGCAGCGTGGCGTGATCACACAAGCCGTGATGCTTTCATTTTCTTGTTTGTGCACATGTGCTGTCCTGGGGGGCAGGGCTGCTGTCAGTGTCATGTTTGTGCGCATGCGCAGTTCGGCATTGGTGCACATCCTATGGAGACTTACAACATCTGGTTTGCAATGGGACATGGGCGGGGGCCAGATGCCACGGGATACTAGCGCTCCCACGATCAGATGCCCGCCTTTGCCCTGCCTTTACCGGATACTAGTGCACTTTTTTAGGTACTTTTTAACTCCGCAGGATGCCACGGGTTGGCCACAGGAGCACTACGCTTCCCAGATGTTGCAGTATGATCGCACCCGGATCAAAGTGACCTGTAGTTAAACCCAATTCGGTATTTTGTCTCTTTCTTCTAACTGGGGAGGGTCAGAAGAATGAGGAGGAACTTAGAGATATGTTCTCCACTAAAACCAGCCAAGTAATTGCACAAAGAAAGACCTGCTAATGAAAGAATCAGTAAGTGACTTATCTAATTTTCTCTCCCCTAACAAATACAAGGCTCTGGACCCAGACAGTGAGCCAATCATCGAAATATCCATAAATCATCATTTCCTTGAAGCTGATGAACCCACAAGGGAGATTAGATTAGCAGGCTCACAACCATCTTTTTCATCTCCCTCAGAGATGGAAGACAATTCCTTTGAGATTGGGTGGTGTGAGCAAGACCCAGAAAGAGACTTTTTACTTAAGTTCACTTTACTGGGGAAACTATTGTGGCTATTTTTGAACAACTAAACAACATTGCTGATAAACTCCACTGCCTTAGGCAAGACTTCAGTGATTTAATTCTAGAGACCCTGCACTCCTGCAAGGGAGAGAGGCTCCAATCTCTCCTGTATTATAATTGCATTTTAGTCTGGCAACATTCTATGCCCACCGAAATGAGTTGGCTCCGTGATGTGTCAATCACAAGGTGTCTCTATCCACTGGTTGCACTGCCTGAGTTCTCTCCCACCTACTGCAGCCTAGGCCACTTTTCTCTGATTGGGTCAGTGTTTCAAGGTCATTTGCATATGGAAGCTGATTGGACTTCACTCCATTCTGCACCTCAAACTTCCTCCCCCATGAGACAGTTGGAACTGTCAGTTGCATATGCATCCTGCTGTATTCTGAGATAAAAATATGTCCTCACCCACAACACATCACTTCCCCTTCAAAAGAAACAAACCCAATAATACAACCATGTCACACCACAAAAAAGACAGATCACACCACAAGCAGAATACCACAAGGCAAAAAATGATAGGAAAAGGTGCCAGCAGTCCTCCCCATTACTGCCACAGATATGTACCTGAGAGCGCTTCAGAGGATGGTGTGCAGGTCCCAGGTTCATGTTATAAAAGCTGCTTGGGGGATTATGGACCATTCACAGACTTTCTACCTTAACATACCTCTCAGGGTTGTTGTGCGGATCATACAGGGGAGAGGAGAATTATGTCAGCTGCTTTGGTTCCTATGGCAGGGAAAGACAGCCCTTTCCCTAGGCAGAGGCTGCAGGGGTGGGGGGGAGAGATGTAAACCTGGAGACAGACAGACAGATAAAGGTAGGCTGATGGTTGCCTGGAAAGGACATAGGGTTGCGAGCTCCAGGTTGGAAACTTCCAGGATATTTTAGAGATGAAGCCTGCTGAGGGTGGAGTCTGTGAAGGAGGAAGAGGGGGACCTCAGACAGATACAGTGCCATAGACCCCACCCTCCAAACAAGCTGTTGCCAATCTCCAGGTGAGAGCTGGAGAGCTCTTAAAGCTCTGGTGCTAATTCAAAGTGCTGGGGATGTGCTGCATTCTGGCAGGGGACTCTGTGAGTGTAGAGAATGAATTATCAACAGAGTAGTGTTTTGGAAAATCTTTAGGAATTGTTTGGTCCATATACCATGGGGCACCCATCCAGAGCCTCCAGCATTTTCTCACTCTGCTTGCATCAAAACCAGTTTAAGGCAAAATAGAGATATGGACACTTTTCCATCCTCCTTTGCATCAATTTGTCATTGTCGGCAACCCTAGGCCTGCCAGCACTCTCAGGGTGACTTCATGCCTCTTGACTGGCATTACTTCACTAGCCTTGGCTGCTTGCTCCTGTTCAGCAGGAGCCTCCCTATGGAAGCTGCCTTGGCCTGCCAGCCACAGACTTTCTGCCTAACCTACCTTGCAGGGTTGCTGTACAGATCACAAAGTGGAAAGGGAGAATGAAGTAAGCTGATTTTCTCCTCACTAATGAGAAAGACAGAACTTTGCCTAGGAAGAGGCTGCTGAGAGGGGAGGAGATAAAGTTGCCAACTTTAGGTATGGAAATTCCTGGAGATTTGAGGGGTGGAGCCTGGAGAGGGTGAGGTTTGAGGGAGGATGGGACCTCAGACAAGTACAGTGCCATAGACTCCACCCTCTGAATGAGCCCTTTCCTCCTGGGAAACCATTGTTGCCAATCTCCAGGGGAGGGCTGGAAATCACTTAGAAATACAACTGCTATCCAGGAGGGAGGGGGGAGGAGATGGAAAGCTGAAGTCAGAAAGTGAGATAAAGGTAGGTTGATGGTTGGCTGGGAAGGAGATAGGGTTGCCAACTCCAGGCTGGGAAATTTCTGGAGATTTGAGGGGTAAAGCCTGGAGAGGGTGGGGTTTGAGGAGGGGTGTGACCTCAGACAGGTACCATGCCATGGACTCCACCCTTCAAACCAGCCATTTCCTCCTGGGGGAACCACTGCTGCCAATCTCCAGGTGGGGCCTGGAGATCACTCAGAATTACAACTGCTCTTCAGGAGGGAGGGGGGAGGAGATGGAAAGCTGAAGTCAGAGGGGCACATAAAGGTAGGTTGATGGTTGGCTGGGAAGGAGATAGAGTTGCCAAGTCCAGGCTGGGAAATTCCTGGAGATTTGAGGAGTGGAGCCTGAAGAGGATGGGGTTTGAGGAGGGGTTGGATCTGAGACAGGTACAATGCCATAGACGCCACCCTCCAAACCAGCCATTTCCTCCTGGGGGAACCATTGTTGCCAATCTCCAGAGGAGAGCTGGAGATCACTCAGAATTACAATTGCTGTTCAGATGGCAGAGATCAGTTCCCCTGAAGAAAAGGGCGAGCTTTGTGTCATTATACCCTGCTGAGGTCACCACAGCAAATTGATACTGAGTGCCCAAAACCAGGGCACCTGTCCAGAGCCTCTTTCTAGAGCTCGTTGTATGTATTTCCATAATGGGCCTTATGCCTTATCGTACCTAAAACAAATTATAAACATCCTGGCTTAAGAATGCAGGAAATACTGCTTCCCTCTGCAGGGGGAAGGAACAGTGAGGATGGTACAAAGCCAGGTTCTACATGCAGGCTGCAAACTATCAAACTGCTTTCTTTATTAAACATACAAGTAATTCTGTGAACCAGGGCAATGGACAAATAAATGAGCAATTCTCTACTCCCTGAGTGAACTCCTGCATGCAGATATGCATCATATTGACCTTGAGAGAGTTGAAAGACGTCCAAACACACCTTCTAGGAGGAGAGTTCTCCTAACTTTCAGCCAGCCAAAAATTCCCTTGATGCTTTTAAAAATGCAAAGGTTTTTATCCTCCTTCAAAATCTTTACAACTAGAGCC
This sequence comes from Gekko gecko, assembly GCA_029375565.1. Taxonomy (NCBI): domain Eukaryota; kingdom Metazoa; phylum Chordata; class Lepidosauria; order Squamata; family Gekkonidae; genus Gekko; species Gekko gecko. Next base: position 54,044,141 of record JAPDNY010000003.1, on the reverse strand, counting down.
TTCACTGATGAAACTGTTTCGGCATTAATCTCAGGGACTACAAGTAGAACACCTCCCACCTCTGGCCTTGAAACTGAAGCCCTTCTTGACACAATTGGCAATAATCCAAGCCTACTTTGGATTGTGGACAGAAGCCTGCCTAAACTGCAAATCAGCTCAAGCATGACCAAGGTGCCAGATAGAACACAACAGCTGTACCTTGCAAACCATCCGAGAGTATCTCTTTTGGAAGAACAAACAAACATTCTTCTGCTTAGAGAAACTGAAGAGCTCACTGCAGCATCTTCATACTACAGCTGAGCCTCTTAATCTATTTATCCCTGTGAGACAACCGCCTAATAACAAGCCAAAGACTTGAGCCTATGGCGCTGATATGATCTCCTCTGTCCCTGACATTGACAATGGTTTGCAGTTCTCTCATGACCTTGACAAGTCAATTTCCATCTTTACCCTGTCAAAGGTGCCAACTCCAATTTTACCAACCTCTTACAAAGTTGATGCATCAAAAAGGGAACCCACGGTTTACAGCAGAACACCTCAAGTAAAGGCCAGCTAGGTCAGTGCTGACAGAATAGAACTTGACTTTGTAGATGTCCTGCAACAGTTTGACTCATCAATTACACAAGAGAACAGAACTTGGCAGCCCCACCCATTAGGATAACAGACCCTGAGACATCAGCCATCACAGGAGTCTCTTATTCCATAAAGCAAGGATCAAAGCACGTCTGTAAGTAGGGATATGCTACTGGATGTTGCGGAAACCATCTGGGACTGCTCACCCAACGACAATATTTCCTTGACCCCTTTAATCTGACATTTATTGCCTAAAGGTAATATCAAACTCTTCACTTGGAATACTGCAGGCTGGCCTTCTAAGAGAGCTGATGCTGCCTTTAAAAAATATATAACTTCATTTGACATCATACTGCTTCAGGAAAGGTAAAGGTTTCCCTTGCTCTAAAGCCCATTGAATTCGACTCTAAGATGCGGTGCTCATCTCTGTTTCCAAGCTGAAGAGCCAGCGCAGTCTGAAAACATTTCCGTGGTCATGTGGCTGGCATGACTAGATACCGAGGCGTATGGAATGCTGTTACATGGGTATTAAATGGTCAATTTTGTATACATTGCTGTTCTGATTGCTGGCCATAGAAGCACTCAAACATGGCAATAATCCAAAATTTCTGTGGTTTCCTAACCACCATTAGTCTTAACCATGCTTTCGCAGAATGTACAGATGCAGTGTCCTGGCCTAATTTTGGCTTGTTCCCCACTACTGCTGTGTGCCTGCCGAAGCTACAAAGATGCCTAGCAAAATCAGCTTTAAAAAAAAACTCATTGCCCTCAGTCAGCTTTCACTAGAGTGCTGCTTCTCGTTGTCCTGTATTCCAAGACTGCATGGCCACAGACCCTTCTCTTTCCCCCATCTCTGTACCTTCAGGATGGGTTTACTAACCTGTACTGCAGCAAGGTGGTATTCAATTGGCTCACCAAAGATGGGCTAAGACTGCACCCCTAACAGAGCCACAAGGGGATCAGTCTCCATAAGAGGAACTTCAAGGAAAGCATCCTATACAACAAGATTTATGGCTTGGAACTGAGGAACACAATACAATAACCTGTCAGCTCTCAATTGGTCCCTCAGAAATCTATGGCTACTCTGAAGGGAATTTTTTGTTTCTTTTTTTTTCCTGATGGGGCACATTATATGCCACCTGCTATTAGAGTTTTTATCTCAGTGGTCCCTATATGGATTTCTGCTGTAGATGATTCTATAAACAGAGCACAGTCCTCATTCCTTCAGGCAACTGGAGGGCTCCATAGGTACATTTCATCATTGGCCTTCATTATTAATTTGGTCTTAGCTCTATAGAAGCCCGTGCCTGGGTACGTGCCTTTAATTTTTGGTTTCATTTATTTTTGAGGCCCCTGAGGGTACCTTGGTAAGCCTAACCCTCAGGGACTCCTATAAGGCTCTCTGGTTCCAGCTTCTTGAACAGAAGTTATCTCTTGTAAATCTTAAGGTGGGGGGATCTTTTTTCTTCCTCTGTAAATCAATGCATGTGGCCAAACTGATTTATTCCAGAGATAGGAGCTATACCCATTTTTATGCTCAGAGGACATGTCCTCCACTTGCCTTGGGCCTTCTGTGTAAGGGTAAACTCCATTCTTATTTAGACTCCTTGGTTATCCCAATGTTATGTAGGACCTTTATGCATTCACAATTGAACTGCCCCTGTAACTGTATTGCTGGGTCGTCTGCTAAGGGTCCCTTTTTCAGATTGCTGATGTCCCTGCCCCCTCCACTCTCTTGTACATATTCTCCTGCAGTGTCCCCACGTGCTCCAGTTTAGGCTAAAATGGATTATGCCATGCCTTGATTAATGGACTATGCTTCCTCTAGGGATGTTAGAGCAAAAGGTTCAATTCCTCTTAGACGATTCTGATTCCAAATGTACTTATTTTGCTGCTCGATTTCTAGAGGCTGCAGAGAAGTGTCGAAGGGAGCTGTTTTCAGACGGGCTTTATTTAAGTTTTTTCAGTGTAATTGTTCAAGACTTTGGTCTAAGAACAAGGGATGAAGGTAAGTAAGCTGCAAACAAGAGAAATCCTGGGTTGTCAGAGTCTCCAGCTCTACTCATTGCCTTTCAGCTTCGATTCTACCAAAAACATTCTTGCTGGCTGTAAATCTACAAGCTCTCTTGAGTCTTTTCTCACTGCATAATCTTCTCTCCACCCAAAACTTCTCAATTTCGCAGGCTTTCCACAAAAGAAATCTTTATTGTCATTGCCTGTTAAATCTCATGTAATGCTCAGTTTTAAAAAGTTACAGTGCAACCAAATGACAGCCACCCTGTTCAGATAGAACAAAAAAAAACTTTGCCAGGTTCTAGAAAGCCACTTCATTCCCTGCACAATTGACCTATGATGTTCCTTTCCATGGGGAGGGAGATCTTCATGACTAAAGAAAGGTGCCACACAGACTGAGATCAAGGGTGATGAAGCTGAAAAGGAACAGTGCAGAATGCAAGGGGAATGATGCGGAAGTGAAAGGTCCCCCACTGTTTCCTGAAGCAGGCCCTGCTTTATTGGAAATGCTGATGAGGTTGAAACATGGATGGAAGACTCTGTGTAGAGAATTCATGGAGGCCACTAACAAATAGCAGATTGCCACATTTAATTAAGAAACAACAAAGGCAGAGAAAAAGGAAACCTGTTGGCAGAAGTGAGTAGGAAGCCAGAATGATAATGCCAGGCTAGCAATAGGAATAGCTCCCTAGTAGCCTGGAGTGGAATGTGTTTACTAGGCATGAATAGAGTACCCACACATACATTCATGTGTTGAGGGAATTCCTACTGTCTGCCATTGTCCTGATCATCAATATGTTGTAGCTGTTGTTTTAGCATCCTGGGAGAGTTGGAAAGGCTAAGAACCGTGGCCAGGAGCAAGGACAGAGAGTGGAAGGCTGCCCTTCTGAAATATATATTGGTATCTCAGATGTTGGGAAAAAGAAGTGAAACTTTAACCCTACAGAGCACTGCTGGCCTGAATAATGCATTGCAACCCATTGTCTAAGTAGGAGCATGAGGATGTACAGCAGGGCACCTTTGGAATTCTGAGGCAGCTGCTTTGGAATTCTGAGACAGGTTGTAGCTGCTGCTGAAGCAACTTTTAAAAAATGTGCTCAGGCAATCAGATCTCCACTGGCCAATCAGAAGCCAAGAATTTCTTTTGCCACATGAGTCAGAAGTTGATGAGCAGACTTTGCAACTGCAGGCTCCCCATCCAATATGGACTTTGGTTCCCCTCTCTAATGCAGCCACTACACAAGAGGTGTAGTCTGTCCACAAAAGCATTAGCTGGCTCATCTGGGACCATTACTACCATGTATATAGAGGTCCCTGAAAGTTCACAGCTGCTCTACCTACCCTAAAAACTTCTGAAACCAAGTTTTTTTCTCACTTGGCACTTCCCCCCCCCCCAATCCAGCCTCATTCTTAGCTTTTTGTGCCTGTAATTTTCTTGCAGTTAAGTAGAGTTCTTGTAACTTAATTCATTTGTGTGTTTACTGTATGAGTGGAAACAGGTGGGGATGTAAGGACTCCTGAAAGAATTTTGGTTGGTTTTTGGACTCAGCAGGTTAGATCCAGACTAAATTTTCCAGTGGCAGAATGAAACTTCCCTTCTTTATCCTTCCTATTACAGTTTATATTTTTTTTTTTAGTATAACTCTCCTAAAAAGGAGAGAATTTTATTCTTTTTATAAGAAAAGGGTAGGGTATACAGATGGGAAAAGAAAAAGATGGAGTGAAGCTTTTTCTGTTAAAAAAAGGTTAGTTTTAGTTAGTAACCAATACCGTTTTTGGCATCTATCACGGTTAGAAGATCTTCTTTTTAACTTTACAAAGTCCAGAATCACTCTGTTAGTATAGTTAGTAAAGTCCATTGGGGTTAGTAATTAAACAGCTCCTTTCAGATGTTACACAAACAGTTAGTTCTCAAGGTGTCTTCTTTTTAAATCTCTCCCAATTATGGATTGAGTCCTTTTTAACCTTGATGCCTTCCGTTCCGTCACCTCCTTGCCCTGGGCTGCTGTCTTCTTCACTGCTGGTATTAATCCAAATTTTGAGTGCTGCGTCCTCCTCCGTGCTGGCGTGTCTCTTCAGAAGTTTTTGTGCTTTCAAGATGTGGTCCTCTCTTTTCTCTTTTTCCTTATACTTCTGGCCTTCAAATTTCCCGGGCTCCATAAACACTACACATGAAATTAGATCTCTGATATGTTGCCTGCTATGCTCAACAACCCCTTCTACTAGCAGATTATTTTCCTTTATAAAAGCGGAATAGGCTTTGGGAGCCATATCCACCTCTTCTTTTAATTCTTTCGCTTCACTGCCAGTTAGGGGTGCCAAGACATTTGTCACGGTAAATCCGAGATCTTCTTTCTCTCCTTCTTTTACGCCCTGAAAGCTTAGAGTCAAATTCGATTTCTGTGCGATTTCCACCATCTTCCTTGTTGTTTCCGATATGTGTTTCTGACGACTGATGAGAACACTTTCCATTTTAAACAAAGTTTCGTTGATTTTCTGCATTTGCTCCAGCAGGGGGCACAGTATCTCATTTTCCTGTTGATTGACAGCAAGCCCTGGGGGGAGGGGCTACCCGGACCGGAAGTCCCTCCCCTCTTCTCTTCCAGTTTCTGCAGGACCTTTTCCAGTGTCGACATTTTCTTTTTTTTTGTTTACTTTTTCAAAGTTCGTGCCGCATCCCCCAGGAAGCTAGTAGGGTCGGAATCTTCTGCAAAACCCCAATGGTACTTTCACCAACACTTTTTTCTCTCTACCCCCCTTCGCGCTCCCTTTGTAGATCTCGCTTCTCAAAAGGGGTGGGGACTCCTCCCTCCTCCCATACGCTTATACGCTTGCGGGGGTTTCAAATTCACACTTCAAAATAGATCTTCAATTCACGATTCGATGCCAGTTCTTCTTTTTATGTTAAATCATAGCGCTTTCTTCACTCCTGGAAGTCGGTGGCGCTGCTAAGTCCCATTGCGGGCATGACGCAGCGGGGCTGATTGGGGCGGGGAGAAAGCCTCAATTTCCCGGCTGTCTGCTGGCAAAGAGGCTACTCCCCAAGCGCCCCTGGTTCGGAGCCTTTGCCTAAGGCTCACTAGGGTCTTTCGCACATGCGAAGACCCCCCGACTGCGCGTGGGCTAACAACCTCTGGGAGCATCCCAAAAGGTGGCTGCCATTCGCAATGCCGAAACCGAAACTATTACAGTTTATTGATCGCCAGCTGCTCCTGCAGGACAGAGGACCCTGAGGAAGGAGGAGGAAGCAGAAATTGCCAGTTTAGTCTGGATGCACCCAGTGTGTGAACATGGAAGGAATGTGGCAGGTGGTGAAATTATACAAAGACAGCCTGCCGGACCATAAAAGTAAACAGTGGGGGTGGTGCGGTGGGATCAGGGTCATGGAGTATCTGCTGCAAGGGTTTTATATGGCATGAAATGGTGTTGGATCTCTTCTTCTGGAGCTTTGCATTGGACCTATGCACTCTAATTGGTGAGGAAAAATGTTGTGGTGCATGGCTCTGCAGCTGCTTGCCATACCAAGATGGCGCAAAGATTCCCATGTGCATTTTCCTTGCTTTCATGTTTCTGCCAGTTTATGGCTGCAGTCACACACACTAAATAATCCACTTTCAATCCACTTTCAATGTACTTTCCAACTGGATTTTGCCAGTAGACACAGTAAAAATCCAGTTTAAAAGTGGATGGAAAGTGGATTGTTTAGTGTGTGTGACCACAGCCTGAGATAAGAAAACTGGTGACACAATGGCTGAGTTCAGACTGGCAGTTTGCAGTGGGAGCCAGTTGTGGCAAAAAAGCCCCAGAACAAACTGTTCCGGGTTTTCCCGGTCACACGGGGCCAACTGATGCGGGAGCATACTGGGAGGAGGCGCGCGGAAGCATTCAGACTACTGGCCTGGAGGTGCAGCTTTTTCCTGGTAAATCAGCTGGATGCTTATGTGTGTATGAGCGCATGAGCGCTCATGCACTCATACACACATAGGCATTCAGCTGATTTGGGGAGGATCCCATTGCGCCAGCACTGCATTGGGCGGTAGAGTGGAGCACAATCATATGCGCCTTATGCAGTAGAGCAGAGCACAGCCAATCATATGCGCCAATCATATGCACTGGCAGCAATGTGGGTTACTCCTGGCTTTTCGGCTGAGTGTTCACACTTCTGGGAAGTGGACTGATGTGGGATAAAGGCACTCTCCAGAATTTGCTACCACTTGTAACAGGTATCTTTTAAACGCAGGAGCGAAGCGGAACAGCACGGGTTGCCTACGGGTGGGGAACACCAGGCAGATGTGGCTGTGTGAATGCCCTCTTTAATCCACTTGGGAAACGTGGCTGGAACGTGGCTATAGCAGGGCAGATTGCCAGTCTGAACTCAGCCAACAAGTCTTTATCCTGCTTTGAGTGATGTGAAACATGTTGGCAGGGTAGAGAGCAATGTTGGTGAAACCAGGAACTGGTGACATAAGCCAGGATTTGGGATTGTCTGCACTGCAAACTGATTTTTGGTTTCAGAAACCATCATTAAAATAAAATACAATTGTGAGGTGCATATGACCCATGAAATAAAGAGAAAGGTACAAGGAGAATATTCTCTAGGGAGCGAAATAATGGGGGGGAATTGAAAATTCACTTTGCATTTATAGGGTGTGTGTGTGTGTTTGTGTGTGTGTGTAATCATGGAGATGTTCTTACAACAAGCTGCGTTACTTGTTTTTTTTCCATTTCATATGTCTGCCAATGTGTTGTATATACATGAGTTGTTAAACCATTTAAGGGTGCCGCCAAAGTAGCAGGGCATTAGGTTTTCATCCATCCATCTGAAAACAATTAGGAAAAAATGCCACTTATCTTAAATAGTATTTGTCAGATTTTCTTCATCCAACTAGGTAAATACAGATTTGCTGACATTTTGATGTACTATCATCAATCCATGGCAAACCTAAGTGACTGGGCTTTGGCCCGTGAATAGCTTTTGTTTCTGTGTGACATTAAAATGTTTTTTAAACATATGATAATAATGAATATTCAGAATTAATCTTTCTTCAGCGTGTGCACAGTAGGTCATATGTCATAAGATCATGAGAATATTTATGGTGCAATCAAGAGGTTTCTAACTGCCTAGGAAAAGAATTTTGCACATAGTATGTTTTATGTAAGCACTTGAGAGGAAATTTCCCATTTCATCCAAGCCATATTTTTTTTCTATCAAAAGAGATGGATAGTTCCAAAGTGGCATATTTCTACTTTTCAGAAATGTCTTCAAGACCTATCTTTAAAGGATGGTTCCTTGGAACAACTCTAGTTATCAAAAGCAGTCAACAAAACCATATATGACTATACGTGAGGAGAAGAAAAGGCCACTGCTTAGTTTAAAAGATTTCCCTGGTTCTTCCTTTGGTTTGGTTTGTCAGCATCCATATAGCTATGTTATCCTGACCTAGCTAGCCCAAGCTAGCCCAATTTTGTCAGATCTCGGGAACTAAGCATGATCGGCTAGTGTTTGGATGGGTGACCTCCAAGGAATACCAGGGGTGTGACACAGAGGCAGGCAATAGCAAACCACCTCTGAAACATTTCTTGCCTTAAAAAACAAGTCTAGCTCACCACTTAGTGGTGCATAATGCTAAAAGAGCTAGAACTTATGGATGCGAGACACTCTTAGAATCTCCTGGCAATACTATATACACTGCCATACAATAATTACTAATTATTACTCCATAGCTATGTCCTTTATTCTCTGGTTTGTAGGTGGCTTAGTTTTACTTCATGAAGAGGGCATTAAACCTATATAACAAAATTGTAAACAAAAAGGACCTTAACCAATCAATGTGACAGTCCCAAATATATTCTTACTATCTTCCATGATACAGAAGTCCTTGTATATAATGTATAAATTAATATACAAAACCAAGATGATTGAAAACAAATATATATCAATATTAAATGTATGTCAGTATACTATTACAAGTTCCCTGGGGCTCAAGACTCATTTTGAATCCTTAGAAACCTTCTTCAGACTTACAAGTTTATTAGTTGCTGTAGATTTTGTGGGTTGTATGGTCGTGGTCTTGGCATTGTAGGACCTGGCATTTCGCCAGTAGCTGTGACTGGCATCCTCAGAGGTATAACACAGAAAGATGGAGTATTCTCTGTGTCAAGGTGAGAAGAAAAATGGTAGGCAGGTAATTTATATCTACCCTGGAAGGTGGGGTAGGGCTGAGTCATTATCTTGTAGTAGTTCTCCAGGCTATGAACATGCTAATAGACACAGGACACAACATTTTGTTCCAAGACACTGAAAGACTGGACAACACTTCCAATTACCATGTCAGATTACACAGGGAAGCCATTGAAATTCATAAACATAAACACAATTTCAACAGGAAAGAAGAGAGTTTAAAAATAAATAGGGCATGGTTTCCTGTCCTGAAAAATGCTCTTCAGCTGACAATAGCACTACAGATAAGATTAGAGTTTCAATAGCCATTCCACACACAAAAGAACCTCCTCAAGAAACAGGAAACCTCCTCAGGAAACAATCCAGAGACAAAAGAACCTCCTCAGGAAAGCTCCTCCGTTAGCATGTTCATAGCCTGGAGAACTACTACAAGATAATGACTCAGCCCTACCCCACCTTCCAGGGTAGGTATAAATTACTGGTCTACCATTTTTCTGCTCACTTTGACACAGAGAGTACTCCATCTTTCTGTGTTATGCCTTTGAGGATGCCAGTCACAGCTACTGGCAAAACGTCAGGTCCTACAATGCCAAGACCATTGCCACACAACCTGGAAAATCTACAGCAGCTAATGAACTCCAGCCGAGAAAGCCTTCGACAACTTACAAGTTTGTTGCCAAATGACCATCTCATTAATTCATGGAAGAACTCAGTTGTTTGCATAACAATCATAACATTAATATAAGAAATCAGCTACATGTTTTTAATTATCTAAGATATGAGCCTTAACATTATTAATGTTATTAAGTTTCATAATTAAGGGGGTCAGCTCTGCCCACATGGCTGTCGATTGGCCCGTTGTTCGCTGCACTGTCTGTCCCACACTGGGCTCAGCTGGATAGCTATCAGCCATCTCCCTGCGTAGTTCTAACAGGGTGTCCACTTCCTTCACTTCTGCCTCACAGTGGGGTCCTCAAGTGCTGTTCATTGGTGGGGGTTGAATACTGCCTTTGACTCATTAATAGACTCTGTGTTGGACAGATCTTTTGCCCCGAGCATAACAGCTGATCAGCTGCACTCAGTGCCCACCAAGACAGTTACACTTTGTCTTCCTGGTTAGCTGGCTGTCCCAAAAAGGCCAACTGGCTTCCCAGGAAATGCCAAAAGGACAACTTCTTGCGATCACAGTACTAAACATTGTGCATTTGGTTTTTTTCTGATGTCCTTCTGTCCACTGCTCCGTGTTGTTGACCTGTTTGCCAAGCCTCCTTGAAAATCTCATCCTGCCTATAATCCTAGGGTTTTCTTGAAAAGAAGAATTCAGAATATCTCTGCAAATGATAAGCTTTTTAGAATCACTCTGAGGTTTCCAGGAATGCTCTTGCTGTGCCTGTCTTATTGACTCTAGCTGCCTGAAGAGTTTGGACAGAAAACCAGTAGAGTCATCAAATAGATTCTTCAATTCAAAGCCAAGTCTTGTATTTAACCACCATTTTTGCCAGACTTTAGAAACTGAGAACAAACAGCTAAGTCAAAGGCAAATTGAAATGCTATCTTTATGCTTCTAGGGCAGGGGTGGGTGGCCCCCAAAGGACCATTGCCCTCAGCACAGATTCTCGCTTGCTCCACACCAAAAACAGGAGTGTAGTTGAGCTGGAAAGAGCCAGAGCTCACTCCAGGACTTTTTCTTGACCTGGACTGGTGATGTCCTCAACTGGAGCCAGTGGTTGATGCTCTATTGCACAGGCACACAGTGTTGTTGGCCAGTGTGCTCAGATTATGAAGCAGGCATGGGAGGTTGCTGGCTACATTACATGTGTGGTACCACCACTTCTTTGAGAAGCAGAAACAATTACTGCCACCCTCCTCAGGTGCAGCCAGCAGAGACCAGGACTCCTGGCCAGCAGTGGACTCAACTCATCCTCCGATCAAGGAGTTGACTGCATCTACCAGCAGCCATTACCCTCAAGCCATTCTATCCCCTGTATTGACAGGCCATCTGATACAATTTGTCTAGGCTGCTGAAGAAAAAAATAGCCTCCCCCTGAAGGAAGGAGAATGGGCACACAGGGACCAATGTGGCATAGTGCAGCCTTTCATTCTGTTTCCTGAGGCTTTCTCCTAGATGAACTTCATGTGCCTGGAAAAGAGACTAGTGGGAGAGCAAAGGGGGAGAGACCAGGCTGAGATGGCATCAGGAAGATGGAAGGAAGGCTGGAAGCCGGCAGCAATTGTTTGAAGTTAGAACTTAAGACTGTGGTAGTTCTAAGTGTGAAAATGTAAGGGTAAACTCTCTCACTGTTATTTTTGTGTCCCCGTAGGAACCTGATCAAAAAGTATCTTTTAGAATCAGATATTACAGTTATTATTTTCATCCATTGCAATCAGATTCTAACTGTGCATATTGAAAGTAAATCCACTGTTGTTTCATACTGATATTTCTAAACAACCCTTACCTCTATGCAACAAGAGAATTAGCTTTCTGTATAAAATATGCAGTATGTTTGACCAAGAACGATTCTCATTTCTCCCCCTTGTTTGTGCACTGACAAATCAGCATCTTAACAGATAAGTGCTCTAAGATTTTTTGGCACTTGGGCAAAATGGTTGTCTTCTAAGACTTTTAAACCTTATGTTGACTGGCAAAATATAACTGCTTTCTATAGGACTGTACAGATTACAGGTTAAACAGAAATAGTATATTGATTTTTCCTCTAATTACTCCCTTTCTTTTTGTTTGCTATGAAGCATCATTCATTTTTGGTGCTGATTTAGGCTGCCTGGGGCAAGGTTTCCTGAAGTCCGACTTTGGAGCTAGTGGTTTCCTATTTATTGTTGTTTCCTAATTGTATAAAACAAAATGAACAAACAAACAGCAACAACAAACTGGTTGGAATCTGATCATGACTTTTTAAATCAATTTAATTCTTCTTTTCAATGGTAGTCTGTATAACCTAGCTCGGGGGGGGGGGGGATTGATCTTTTTAACCTTTATACAAAACTGACATCCATATGGAAGATGGGATGAGTAGAGACTTAACTTCTAGCTGGAAAATAATGATAATAATAATAATAATATTACCCTGCTCTTGAAGTGCCCTGCCCTGAGAGAACTGACTGTTGGGTGAATGTTCTGCTATTGCACAACAAAATTATGCTTTGTTCCTCCCATTCATTATTTTATTTATTTAATATATGTTTAAAGTTTTTACCTCACAATAGCTAAAAACAACATAGAACAAACACCAAGATATCTAATTATCAGCATGGCCAAAAATGTAGAGATAGGAGCCAGGAACAAACAAGACAGATCTTTCTACAAACCTGAAAAAGCCCCAGGTTTGCAGAGCAATCTGAAATATATTAAAATATACTAGGAACAAGGGTTAAAACCCCAGAAAATTATAGAAGTAGTGCCAGGAGCTTAAAGAAATGAATGCCCCTTTAGTGGATTTTGTGTGGGTTTCTAGGCAACCACAACAGTATTGTCAGCCTTCCATCCTTGGTTTCTGTCAGTAAAGGGTGGAAGGGGAAGGCAGCCCTTTCCAGCCCTTTGAGGGAGGACTCAGTAGGACCAGGCTTGGCGGCAACCTTTGAGTACCTTAATACCACCTGACTTGCATGATTCACCCAGGACTGGCTGCTTGCTATTGTTAAACAGCAGCCACCCCATAAAAGCCAGTGTAGTGTAGTGGTTAGAGTTTCAGAGTAGGATCTGGGAGACCCAGTTTCAAATCTTCACTTTGCCATAGGGGTATACTGGGTGACCTTAGGCCAGTCAGTTATTCTCAGCCTAGCATACCTAACAGGGTGTTGTGAAAATAAAATTCAGGAGAAGAAAATGAGGTAAGACTGCTTTGCACCCTGAACTTCCAAGCTGTATTCAAGATAAGGTTGTCAGACCTCCCAGTCTGGTGGGGTTTATCCACTTTTGGGGGGTTCAACCCACTGCCCAGCCAGCTGGCTTGTGGGGGAAGCCCCACTCCCAAACCCAGACACCCCTCTCCCTTCTCTCAATTTCAAGCAGCAATGGATCCCTTTAAGTGCTCACAGCCAGTGGGGACTGGGCCCCACGTGCCCGATCTCCAAGCGGCAATGCCACTTGGAGATCAGGTGCACAGCATCTGCTTTTCCCAAGTGGGGACCATTGGCTCATGCCTTGCAAGAGGCAAGATCACCTCTTGCAAGGCAGGAGTGCCTGGCGCCTGCTCTTCCCAAGCAGGGGCATCAGCTCCTCCCTTGCAAGAAGAGATTTTGCCTCTTGCATGGCAGGAGAGCTTGGCCCTCATTTCCCCCACACCATTTAAAGGTGGGGGGGGGGAAGCGGGGACGTGATGATGTCACACAGAGTGATGTCATCACGCCGGGGTGGTCACACCCCCTCCTGGAATGCCCCCTAATCCCCCCGGCTGGGGAGAAGGTCAGACCTGGCAACCCTACTTCAATAGTATGTTGCAACAACCCAGCTTTGAAATGACCTGGTCACTAAGCCGAGAAGAAACTTTCTTTTCAAAATATAATTTGTGAAAAATGCATCTGTAGCAACTACTCTAAAAGCAAGGCTGGGCTCAAGAGCTCCATTTAACTGTTCATCAGATGAGCCAATGCTATTTTCAGCACATCCAAGATTAGATCCATTTGACCACAGGCACAGCACTGAGGTACTAATTCAGGACAGATTCTGGTGGGTAGCCATGTTGGTCTGAAGCAGCAGAACAAAGTTCATGCCCAGCGGCATCTTTAAGACCAACGAAGATGATCCCAACATTTCCCCCCTTATTGCTGATAAAGCCTTCACCTCCATGCTTGAGAGGAGACAGGTGGGACAGAATAGCAGGGTCTCCGTTAATTACTCTCAGCATTCCACAGTTAAGAAGGGTACATCTGCCCATCAATCTCCAATTCTAATTTAGTTATTTCCTTCACTATGTTTTCCCCTGGAATTAAAGCTAAACAAATGGTAACCATATAGGCTAGCTTTTTATTCCTGTTTGGTCATCAAATCGGTTAAAAATCTTCATTATTTTTATGCTAATTTTCTGTTCACCCTCTACCTATATGTATGGACTGGTAACTTCTATTTCAATGTATCTGAAGAAGTGTGCATGCACACAAAAGCTTATACCTTGAATAAAATTTTTGGTGGTTTCAGGGGGCCACTGGACTCGAACTTAGTTCAGGATAGTAACAGCTACTTCCAAAGGCTGAGTTAATGAAATAGGGAGCTGTGTGCCATTAGCATATTAATGGCAACCAATTCCAAAACTACAAATTATCTAATTTATCAGCTCAATAAATCTAAATACAGGGAAGAAAATGATACCTTGAGGAACTCCAAATTTCCTGTTCCCCCATGGATCACCCAGCATACCTGATGGGAACTCTTTGATTTCCATTAAGGGGGCAAAAGAGGCCAAAATCTCCCTGATACTCCCAATTTTCTCCCCAGCTAGTATTTAGGGTAGCATTGTCCACTGTATCAAAGACTACCAACAGAAGAACCAATACAGAAGAATGCCCCTGAGCTTAAATACCAGACTCACCTTTTTATTAGCAGGCTTGAAATCAGATGGAAATGGATCAAGAGCAGAGATGTCATTAAGATATTCCTGGAATACTGCCAGCATCTGTTTACCTAAAAAGAAGATTTGATGCTGGCTTATAATGACCAATTGACCAATCCCACTTTGGCTAGAGAAATCTTTTCTGTCAATGCCCTTGCTATTGAAATCTTGACAACCACAGGGAAAATATCTGTTGATTATTTTGGCTACGGGAATCTTCAGTTCTTCCCAGTAGGATTTAATCAGCTAGGAAGGGCAAACATCTAATTTGCAGGTTAATGGTACTCTGTGGAGCCAATGTCTGATTGGCTAAGAAATAGACATGTCACTTGCCCATTAGCAGATACAGCTTTGGGGCTTTTTCAGATGATGCTTCCCTCCCCATCCACTACATCAGCCCTGCCTCCAGCATCCCAGGCATCAGGCACTGCCACATTTTTTGAATTGGTATTTGTAAATTTCACACATTCAGCTGAAATCCTACTTTTAAAAGAGCCAGCATGGTGTAGTTGTTAAAGTGTTGGACTAGGATCTGGGAAACCCAGGTTTGAATTGCCACTCTGCCATGGAAGCTTGCTGGGTGAGCATGGGACAGTCACATATTCTCAGCATAACCTATCTCACAGAGTTGTTGTGAGAATAAAACAAACCAGAAGAGAATTATATAAGCCACTTTGGGTCCCTGGTGTGTGCGGGAAATGGGATATAAATAAATAATGCTGGATATGGAATCTGGTGGCCAAATCAGATGATATAACAAAGTGGTATTTGAGGGGAGCGGCCAGTGTGATAAAGGGATGGAGGATATAAGGCATGCTTCCTATTTTGTTTTGCTGCACTGTTTAATAGTTAAACTCCATCCCCCCACCCCCCAATTTATAAAAGTGTCTCATGCTTACTTCATCAACCAACTAAATGCTACTTGGCATATTTGGGTAATCAAAAAGCAAGATGAGCAAGTTGTGGTTCAGATGCACTTGCACAAGTGCCTCCCACCTTGTTTGAAGCTAATAGTTTTATAAACTTTTTACTATAATGATACTGCTCTGACAGCCAATCCGGATCTGAACAGCGTCACACTAAGACTAAAAGAAGAAAGGAAGAAAATTTATTTAATGTGCCTATATAATGTAAAATGTAGAGGTTTTTAATTTTGACTGAGAAAAGAACTTGGCAACTGCCAATGTAATATTAAAATCCACCCCTGCTAAAAGAAACCTCATATTATCTGGTTCATACCTAGAGTCCTGGATATAGGGTTTTACCCAGCTATCTCTTGCCTCATTAAGCAAATCACAGTCAAATAAACAATGTCGAAGGGTGTCCATTTGGCCAGAACCACATTGACACAGTCGCTCAGAGTAAGGCGCCTTATTTAAACATCCTGATAGCTCCCCTGATGGAATAGCATGCCATCTAGCCAGCATAAATAATCTATAGTTTAATAAACTATTGAATAATAAGACTTTTGGGCTGGAAAGCCCTGTTCTGTTGTGTATCTACTTTTCTGTTGCATCAGTACAATTGCTTCAAAGCTGTCCTGTGAGTATGTGTAAAATGCCGTCAAGTCACAGCCATTTTATGGTGACCCCATAGCAAATGATTAAGCATAGGTGGTTTGCCATTGCCTTCCTTTGCAAAGACTTCTGTGGCAGTCTCCCATCCAAGTACAGAGGGCCAGTTTGGTGTAGTGGTTAAGTGCATGGACTCTAATCAGGGAGAACCGGGTTTGATTCCCCACTCCTCCACTTGCAGCTGCTGGATGACCTTGGGCAAGCCATAGTTCTGGCAGAGCTGTTATCTCAAGGACAGTTCTAGAAAGAGCTCTCTCAGCCCCACCTATCCCACAGTGTGTCTGTTGTGGGGAGGGGAAGGGAAAGGAGTTTATAAGCCGCTTTGAGACTCCAAGTGAAGGGTGGGGTATAAATCCAATCTCCTCCTCCTTCTGTTCTTCTTCCCCTGCTTAGCTTCTGAGAGCTGATGAGCTCAGGCTATACTGTACCATGCCACATCTTAACTGGCTTATAGGTGAATGTGAATAATCCTAGCTGATTTATGGGGGACTGCCAGGGGTCATTTCCTGTCGGAGCATGCTGGAGCGGCACTTTGGCAATAACGAGCCCGGGGTGCCCCCCGCCACCATTCCTGACCTGCCTGCACAGGCAGACAGGCCAGGAAGGCCTGTAGAGCCCCCCCCCCACCTGGGGGGATTTAAATGGCACCTGGAGAAGACTGGACAGGGAATGCAGGCATGTCTGCCTCCTTGCCCTACCCTTCCCTTCCCTTCCCTTCCCTTCTCCAGCCAGCCATCACAGCAGGCTGGCTGGAGAAGGGAAGGGGAGGTGGGCAGAAACTCGAGGGAAGGGAGGATTTAAATGCCTTTCTTTCCCTTCCCCAGAAAGAAAGGCATTCTAAACATGTCTGGGTTCCCTGCCCAATGTTCTCTAGAAGCCCCACAGCTGCAGGGCACCTGGAGAACATTGGGCAGGGAACCCAGGCATGTCTGCCTCCCTGTCCTCCCTCCCCTTCTCCAGTCAGCCTGCTGTGACGGGCTGGCTGGAGAAGGGCAGGGGAGGTGGGCAGACTTGCCCCCCTTTCCCCTGGGGAAAGGGGGATTTAAATGCCTTTCTTTCCCTTCCCCACATAGGGAAGGGAGAGAAAGGCATTCTAAACATGCCTGGGTTCCCTGCCTGACTGGAGAAGATCAGGTGGGGAACCCAGGCATCCTTGCATACCTGCCCTTTGTCAGGGGGTGTGGCATATGCAAACGAGCTCCTGCACCTCTTTTACTATGAAGTGACCCTGTGGACTGCTATGGCAGATGGGGCCCCTGTGGTGGGAAATGGGATGAGGGGCTGACTGGCTTGCCAAAAGAGAAAGTCTGTTGAGATCTTGGGCATCCTGATTCTCATGAGGTCCTATGGAAAAGGACTATGATAATCTCATAGGATGCTGTGAAAGACTCAAGATTCCATGTTGTCTCATGTGAGAAATCTAGAGGCTTACATTTTACTTGGACCTGCTGGACACAGGAGTGTGCTATTTCATCACCATGTAGTATTTCATAACTTAAGTGTTCACTGCGTAAAGAGTTTCTTTTAAAACACAGACGTACACATATATAGTTGTGTGTGTTTGTGTGTATTTTGTTAGGTAGAGGTCACTGTGAAGACTAGAATATGACATTTAGGCATGCGTTACCAGTGCAGTTGGAATATCAGCTTGTAAGTATTATACCTGAAGTTTGTAATAAAGGCAACCAGATTCTCCTACTGCCAGACTGGGGGAGCTGAATATTTCATAAAATATTCAGGAAGTTAAGTTGTTTTTCTAGAGACTGACTTCATATTTGAACTGTAATCCTATTGTTAATCATTGTAAAACATTGTTTTGCACATCATAAATCTGGCTAGTGCTTAAGTAAACACGATTCACAAAAGCTTATATCACCTTTTATGTTTTCTCTCTCTTTCTCTCTCCACCCCACTTTTTGTTTAAAATGATGTTCTTCGTTCATACAGACCACTGTGTAGGAGCTGTCTGCTGAAAGCTCTAAAAATAATAACACAGATACTACCATCAACTAATTGGCTACTTCACTTTCAAGGAGTCTCATGTTCCAGTGCAAAGGTTTCAGCATCCAAATGCTGGAGGCATTCTTTGAATATGTTATCAGCCCAGTTTGCATGGAATGAAAAGAAATGGAATTTTATAAAAATAAAACACATGAAATTAAGGCAACAACAAACATATATTTGGGATCAAAATATATCTTTACATCAAGAATGTAAGCTGCCCTGAGCCTGCTTCAGTGGGGATGGTGGGGTATAAATTGAATGAATGAATGAATGAATGAATGAATGAATGAATGAATGAATGAATGATAAGAATTGTCTTCCTAGATCAGTTGGTACGTCTAGTCTAGCACTTTGTTTTCAAGAGTGATCACCAGGTATGCATGGAAGCTCATGAGTAGGACACATATGTTATGGCCTTCTCATTTGTTTTGTTTTCCACACCTGGTGGTTAGAAGAATTTTATCTTTTATTATGGCTCATAGCCCTCGCTAGACATATCCTCCTTTTCTTTGTATGATTATTTCTAAGGAAGTGATCAACATGATATCACCATTACTTATGTAATAAAATACTTGAGGGGTTTTTTTTGGGGGGGGAGTGTATTTGTGTGTGTGTGTGAGTGCGTGTGCATCTGGAAGTCATGGTGATCTCTGGTGACTGACTGTGGCACCTGGAAGTCATGGCAACCTCTGGTGGCTGACTCCTACTGGATATTCAGAGAGGCTGCTGAATAAAGCCTGCCCCGCCTTCTGCCTCTGGTATTTCAAGGAGATCTCCCACCCAAGTACTTGTCAGAGTCAACCTTGCTTAGTTTCTGAGATCTAACAAGAGTGGGCTTGCCTGGGCCATCCAGGTCAGGGCTAATAAAATACATTGTTGAACACTGAAATAGATGGATTTTCCTGTAATCGTCCCATTAGAGATTCCAAGTATTGAATTTTTGTAGAAGTGTCAACCTTTCTGTTATGAAGGAGTTAAGCTGTTGTTTATATATGCTAATGGTAGCAAGCTTACTTTATGACCATTGGGATGCTGAGAGGATCTTCCTGCCACAGAAGGGGAAGGTCTATTCCTAATGAGGTGATATTCAGCCTGACTATTGACTGATCAATATTTTGGTGGTCATACCTGCTATCTGACATGTACCAGAAGGAAAAGTAGGGGGAGATCTTCCTTCTTTTGTTCTGGGGTTGTTGTTTGAAAAGATACCATGATGTAGACAAGATGGTGTAGATTAAATAGTTAGACTGTTCTTTATTTTCCTTTTCTTTCCCATGTAACCCTTCCCTGTTTTTTATCTAGTAAAGTTTTCTTAGAACTAAATGCACATGACTCTGCATTTACTTTATTTTTCACTGTAACACAAACACTCTGCTAATTTTACCCAACAAAAGGTTATGGGTCCAGCAGACATCACATGCATTTTTAGCCTAGCAACAGGGAAGCAGAATATTTTTGAAAGTAAGTCTTTTCCCCTTTTTCTCTTTTGCATGTTTTTGCTGAAATCTACTGGACTAGCAAGGAGAGAGGATCCTTTCCTACAGCTTTTTGTTTTGCTTTGGCTGAGAAGAGGAACTGCATCACCAGTGGAACAGCACAGCGGTGGAGCTCAGTGGTCCATAAGCTGAAACAATGAAAACCCCTCCTTAAATGGACAAAACTATTTAATGCGGAAAGCAAGAGTTCTGTGTGTGCTCCAAGTACAGAATGTTTTGCATGCTATTAAAGAAAATCCTCCAGAGGATAAAAGGGAAAATCAGAAGTTCCAAAGGGCAGACACAAAAGTGCAGCTCCTAATACTCACTTATATAAGTGATCAAGAGAGCCGTCTGGTGTCTAGTTTCTAAGGATTTGTGGAATAAGTTGGAAATGAAACATGCGCACAGAACAAAGAAGCATACCCTATTATTTAGATGAAAATAGTATAATTCTAAAATGTACAATGGAAGAGATGTATCTGCACATTTGGATTCAATGATGGCTCAAGTATCCAGGGTGCAGGCATAGAGCTATCACTGGGAGAAATAAATGCTGCAATTCTGAATAGTTTCCAAGGTCCTTGGCTAATCAAATTTCTGTCTTAGAATCACAAAATAAATCAGACATCGCATACATGCTTAAATATCTGAGAGACAACAGTCTAAAGAGGTCCATTGCCGATGCAACAAATGAAGTGTCTGTTTTGAGATTAAAGTATGGAAATGAAAGGGCTGTCATTTGTTACAACTGCCAGAAGAGGGGGCATGTTGCAGGATTCTGTAGAGTGAAGAAAAGAATTGAGCCACAAGGGGAAAAGTGTGCTCTGACAAACAATGGAACTCAAAACAAGAGGAGGGATGTTAGTAAATGGAAACCTCCTCAACAATTTGCATATGTTATCTCTGGTAAACAATCACATATGAGAAATCTTTGGCTGCTTGATTCTGGATCTTTTTCTCATGTTTGCAATGATAAGAGCTGCTTTGTGGAACTGAATAAAGAGAGAGGGCAAAAGCTGCAGTAGGCAGATGGTAGCCTATTAACTGTGCAAGGCTATGGCATTGTTAAATTGAAAGTGCTAAACATCACAGAAGAAATTGTTGAAATGATTCTAAACGACTGTCTTTGTGCTCCACAAACTGACCAGAATGTATTGTCTGTTAGGAGAACTGTGAAAGGAGGAAATGAATTTGTGATTAAAGGAGAGATGTACAGCATTCTTTGTGCTGAGTCTAACATTGAATTACCAGAAGAAATGATTAATGGGTTTTACTTTTTAAAGCTTATTTCTGAACCAGTGTATTACACAAGGCAAAATGAATGCAACTATTCAGACTGCATTTTTGGGAGCCATAAGTGACCTGAACACATGAATCTCCAGTCTGGGAAAAAGCTGTTGCAGGAGTGTGGTGTTAAAGTGACTGAGTGCAATCGGATGCAAGATCAATTAAGTGATCAGATGCAAGCTTAACAATTTTATGGATTTTAAGGCTGTATTATATTTTAATTGTGTTGTATGTTTTAACCATGTTGTAACCCACCCTGAGCCTGCTCACGGGGGAGTGTGGGCTAAAAATTGAATAAATAAATAAACAAACAAATAAATAAATAAATAAGTCTGTTTAAAGGCAAAAGGAACTGCACCCAGCAATAGGGTACAGCAGGGGGCACAAAATGAGGAACTCTTACAGAAGGTCTACACAGATCTAGTTGGCCCCTTCTGTCTATCGCTTAGAAAGAACAAATACATTTTGACTTTCATGGATGCTGGAACTTGTTTTGTTTACATCTATTTGATAAGTTCAAAGGACCAGGTGCTGGAGAAATTTAAGTACTATGTTGCTGTTATAAAGAATAAATTCAATAAGGCTCCAGATGTCATATTTACAGACAATGAGACAGAGTACTGTGCAATGAATTCCAAAGATTTCCAGAGGAAGAGGGAATAGAATGGTGCAGCTGAGTGCCTTAATAGGAGCATTCAAGAAATGGCACATCGCCTACTCTTACAAGCTGGCCTGCCTCACCACTGCTGGGTTAGGGTTTTTGGAACCTCAACTGGCTGTGTTCATTATTGGGCTTTAGCACACCAGGCAGCGAGCCCATTTGGGCAACAAGACCTCAAGCATTTAAAGGCATTTGGCTTTAAAGCTTATGCCCATATACCCAAAGAAAAAGTGGTAATCCTTGTTGGGTATGGATGAAGTGGCAAAAGATACAGAATTGTAAATCCAAAAACATTCTGGATTAAGGAATGCAATGTAGTACATATCTATGAGAACCATGTACTCCAAGATTCTAAACAGAGTCCACAGTTCAAGCCAGCCAGGAGGCTGAGGAAGTCTCTTACTGATATGACCAGATGGCTACCTTCAGGGATGACTGATCAAAAGGCAGGTCCACAAGAGACCCCACAATCAGAAGGAGAGGCAGGAAAGGCTGGGCCAGAGGAGACAAAGACTGCTGTGAGATGGTCACAAAGAAGCAACAAGGGAGTACCACCCCAGAAGTGTACCATCTATACAAATACACAACCTATAGATGAACCCTCAAGCTGGAAAGAGATGGTTGAGCTGCCTGAGCATGACAGAATCAGATGGATAGATGCAGTGAAAGAGGACTTTGAATCCCTGCAAAGGAACCAAACATGAACACTTACTGAGTTACCCACTGGAAGAAGAAAAGCTGTTGGATGCAAATGGGTGTTCAAAGTGAAACTTAACACTAATGGAAAGAATTTACACAGAAGTCTGGGACTGATTTTTCTGAAACCTTAGCAACTGTTGTCAAATACATCTCCATCAGGACTGTATTGTAGCATCAAGAATGCATGTTGAACACCTGGATATTAAAACAACATTCCTCAATGGAGATTTGTCTGAAGAGATCTGCATGGAACAACCAGAGGGATTCCAAGAGAAAGGAAAGGAGAACCTTGTATGCAAGCTTAAAAAGGAGATCTATGGGCTTAAACAAACTACCAAAGCATGGAATGAAAAATTAACTGTGTTTCTACAGAAACAAAATTTTCAACAAGGAAAAGTGAAGCCTTGCCTGTTTACCAGACTGAAAGAGGGACAATATCAATATGTGCTGTTGATGCTCTGATACCATGCTGCCAGAGCAAAGAGGACACACGAGAAATTGCTGAGGAACATAGAGGTAGAAGCAAAACAACTGGGAGACATGCCACTACCTTGGAATACAAATTGAGAGGACTGAGAATGGAAGTTTCCTCTTAGATCAAAGACACAATTTCATGGAACTTGCTGAGTCTCTGGGCCTAAAAGATGCCAAAGGAGTAAGTACTCCACTTGAACTAGCTTACCTCAAGCTTGAAGATGGAGTGTTGCTAGAGAGCAATCAGCAGTACAGAGAAGCAATTGGCAAACTTCTTTAGCTAAGCACAGTGTCAAGACCTGGTGTTTTTGCAGCTGTTGGAACCTTGTGCAAAAAGACAAGTTCAGCAAATCATTATGATTGGAATGCTGTAAAGACACTGACTAAATAGCTCAAAGGAACAGCTGACCTGAAACTAAAGATTTCCACTTGTGACAAATCAAGGCTGTTTGGATACATGGATGCTGACTGGGGTGAAGGCAAAACTGGCTATAAGTCCACCAGCACTTACCTGTTCTTCTGTGGAAACAGCTTGATCAGCTGGACTAGCCAGAAGCAAACATTAGTGGCAAGTTCTACAACTATGCCTGAATACATATCTGCTTCAAGTGAACTTGAATGTATCATCTGTTTATTGAAAGACTTTGGGGTAAATGAACCTGAACCGATAACCTTGTATGAAGAAAATCAAGCATGCATAGTCTGTTCAAGAGTGAAAGCATCAAAGGAAGAAGCAAGCATATTGCTGTCAAATATCATTCTGTGAGAGAGATGCAACAACAAGGACTGCTTGAGCTCAAGTACTGTCCTTCAGCAGAGGTGGTTGCTGACATACTTACCAAGCTTCTTGCCTGAGGGAAGTTTAAGTACCTGTGCAAGAAACTGAACCTTCATGACTTCAATATATGACACTTGAGAAGGGGTGCTGAGTTTTTGTGCAAGTGTCAACCTTTCTGTCATGAAGGAGTTAAGCTGTTGCTTATATATGCTAACTTCTTTTTTTAACTCAGCACTGAGGCACCACAAAACCAGTGTTTTCCCCAAGATTTTGCAGACTCTAAAATGCAGCTGTAGTCTGTTTCATTTGTCAGTCTTCTTGCTGTCCACTTTCATTTGGTGATCTTGAGTTCCAGTACCATGTGGAAGGAAGAAGAAACTTATATCCAAGGACCCAGGTCTTATAATAAACCTGCTCATGGGAGGGGATTCTCTGCCCTCCCAAACTGGCCCTACCAAGCTGCAGGATACTTCTGGTTGACCATGCCTCTTATATTTTCCTTACCAGAGTTGAAGCCCATTCCTCACCATGAGGGGAACAATATCAGCAGCCATTGTTTCTCCAGTTGTGTCTTGCCCTGATTATGCTGGACTGGTGGAACTGTGGTGAATGACAGAACATCCACAATGCTTGTTTTTGATTCCCTGTTACAGGACAGCCAAGGGGCAGCAGGATAGTCCCACACAGGGGTCTTTTGGGGGGGGAGCGCACCGGAGCGCAGCTCCAGGAGCTCAAGAGCCAAGCCCCACCCCAGCCGGCGTCCCTGAGAGTCTTTCAGGCAGCCGAATGTCAATTTCAGCTCCATTATATCCTATGGGCCATTGAAGTCAATGGTGAAAACATAGGGTATATTCTGGGGGCTGGAGGGGAGGGGTTTGAGGGAGAGGCTCCAAACTCACAGGGTAGCTGTTGGAGCCTCTCCCCAAGATACCCACCAAGTTTCAAGAACATTGGACCAGGGGGTCCAATTCTATGGGCCCCCAAACAGGTTGCCCCTATTCCCTCCATTGTTCTCTATGTGGGAAAAAAGTAATGGGGCCAAATTGCCACCGAATTTCTTTCATTCCTCCTTTCCTTCTCTCTTTTCCCTCTTTCCCTCCTTCTTCTCTTCTCTCTTTCTTTCTTTCCCACCTTCTTTTCTTCTCTTTTTTCTCCTTTCCCTGTTTCCTTCCTTCTTCCCTCTCTTTCTTTCCCTCCTTCTTTCCTTCTCTTTCTTTCTCTCTTTCCTTCCTTCTTTCCTTCTCCCTACTCTCTCTCTTTCCTTCCCTCTTTCCTCCTTCTGTGGCCCAACTCTCATGAGAAGGAGTTTAAACTTTAAACCCCTTCTCTCTTAGCTCCCCCACTCAGACCAGCTGGGGAAGGGAAGGGGAGGCTTTTGAAGATGCCTCCCCCTTTTGCTTCCCCTTCTGACATCACTTCCAGTGATGTCAGGGAGCATGGCATATGCTAATAGCCTAATAGCTCATTAGCATACCATATGCTAATGAGCTCCTGCAGCTGTTTTTCTACGAAAAGACCCCTGGTCCCACATGTACCTGATAACCCCCTTTGACAGTAGCCTCCGTAATAATTAATATGGCAGAGGTGCACTGTCTGCCTTATCTGACTGATATTAAAAGAATGCTTTTTTTGACAACAGAAGGGGTGAATTATCTAGGGTCCCCTAGAGATTCCTCCCACCCATTCCAGGTCTCATTGTATGCAGCCCTAGCAGACAAGGGGTGCTATTTCAGTAAGGGCAGAGGAACACTTTGCAGCTGATGCTAGTTAAGGTCCACATAATGAAACAAGAAATACAAATACCGTAACTGGGGAAGATCCAGGCATGACCAACAAAAGATTGTCCAGGTCTTGTACCAGCAGCTGCTCTTTTGACAGCTGCTGTGGCTGGATTCCTTCTCTTTAAGCTCTCCAGAATAAAGGAAAACAAGGGTAGGTCACCTGTTCAAAACTGGAAGGATGATAGGTCTTCTGATACCGAAAAGTTCACCCAATGATAAAAAACTGGGTTGTCCACCAATACCAACAGGATTATAGAGAAGGGAGAAAAAGCAAGGCCAGGTAAACATGTTAAAAAGCCCTTTAATATCACTGTGTCCAACCAGATGTCAGGTATTCATAGCCTTCATTCATAAAGAAATGAATCACCATATCCCAAGGCAGTTAAGGCTTATTTTCCTAAGCATCTATAGAATCTCTAATTTGTCTTACCATGAATAAAACATTATTGATCTTAAAGGTTCCACTTTGTTTTGGTACTTCAGACCAAACACAGCTACCCACCTGAATTTGTCTTTCCTTAAGTTTTTGGCAGTGTTTGAAAAGTTCCTCACTCTTCCAGGCAATCTGATGAAGTACTTCAAAATTCCTGTGATACTGCAGTAGTGGCTCTGTCATCAAATGCTGTCATACCTGCTAACAATAATGGTGACTCTAAAGTCCCCTGTAACACAGAGGCAAGAAACTTTGCAAAGCTATTGATCCATATTTGTGCCAAAGATATGAATGTGGTCTTTGCTGGAGGAGTCTGCAGAAGAGCTGGACCCAGGTAAAAGGTGGTCCAAGAAAAATCTGTCAGCTGCCCTACTGCCTGACTTTTCCTTGGTTGCTGTCTAATTGTGACAGCTATTGCGGAATGGATTGAGTGGCTGCAAAACTAATTAATCTAGCCAGCATATCTCCTAGAAGTAGTCATTGCTTAAATCAAGGGCCAGAATGAAGCACTACAGAAGGAAGGAAGGAGGGAGAGAGGAAGGAAGGAAGGAAACCCGAACCTCAGTAGTCTTGTCATCCTTCCAGGCAGACTTCCAAGTCCCACAAGTGTAGAAATTGTAAGGCTAAGTGGCCCAGTTACAGGATCTTCAGGACAGGTCTATGATTGAGATCAAATTCCTACTATTCCTTGAAGATCACTAGGTGACTTTGGGACAATCACTGTCTCTTACTTAACCTAATCATCCTTACAAGCTGTTGTGAGGATTGAATGAAGGAGGAGGGAACTGTGCATGCAACCATGGCGGAAGGTGAGCATAAAAATAAAACAGACTGATATATATATCTTTCCTCAGATTTTATCTCCTTTTTTAAGTGAGCAAAGGAATAATGCTAATGCTAGCTTATTCTGCTCCCTGAAATCCGTAAGGGGGCATTTCCTATATTTGCTATGATTTGGCGATAGACAACCAGAAAATAGGAAACAGTTTCTTACGGAAATGTTCTGCAATTGGCAAGACTGGCTCCAGATAATTTCATTGCATTGCCCCCAAACAGGAACTCTTCAGAGTAGCAGTTGGTCATACAAATGATCCAGTGTTTACAACAAGGCATAGAAGCTTTCCTACAAGACCAGTGGAGCTTTGGGCTTAATTCAACTTTCTCTTGATTAAAAAAAAGAAACTGAGAGGACAGTTTTGAATTTGAATACATTAAACAAATTCTTCAGAAAGATGCAGTTTAGGCTGGGAATATTGAAATTCCTAGCTGTAGCTATTAAAAAACAAGCATAAGAATTTTCTGACTTTCCACTGTCTTTCTGATGATTGGTGTATTAGTCTGAGTCAGCCACAGTAAGTATCTTCATTTCTACCATAATAACCAACATTTCCAGCATAAGCCTTACCACTGGGAGTCACTTGGGTGGCCAAGAGTATTCACTAAGGTATTAGTTCTCCTCAGTGGCACACTTGAATCTTTAAGGTATTTGGCTAACTTTAGATGGCATTCTCATTCATCCCCTTTTCTGTTACCTTGGCCAGAAGGACACATTTTACAGGCCTCTTTCCTCAAAGACCATGAATTTCTTTCCTCAAAAAACATGAATTTCTTGGTAACAAAAAGTGCTCTGATGCTGACACAATGCTTGGAGCATTTGGGAGCAATACTGGACATGATGTAGTGCAAGAACACTGGCTTTGACGAATAGCAAAGAAAGATCTGGCTTGATCTGTGCATAGGAGTGGCTGACGGGATCTTGTGATTTTGGCAAAGCTTTTAATCATGATGGTCTCTTGCCAAGACACAGCTGAATGGTTATGATTTCACTCCAGATCTCTTCAGAGGATGCTTCTCCTGTTCCAGTTTGAAATCGCCAGTTGGGCCCTTCTTCATCTGGAAGTATCCCCAAAATTCCTTCATACTCTGGCATGGTAGTTGACTCCATGGCATCTATCCCAGGAAATGAGTGTTTTAGCCCAACCAGTACCTTAATCACAATAGATGACAGCCTCTTTGGCTGGGGAGCACACCAGGGGACCAGGGGATGTGGTCTTTATCAGAGTCTTGGAAGAGTATCAACTGGCTGGAGCTTTACACCATGAAGCAGCATTGCTTGACTTCTAGGATCAGTTTCAAGGCTGTCATGCTCTTGTTTGCATGGACAATGTACCTGCCAAAGCATACATCAATTTGTAGGTGAGGCACTGATTACTGACACTTCACCAGGAGGCCAGCACCATGCTGACCCAGGTGGGGCACCATCTGTCTTCCATCAACATGAAATATCTTGTGAGATGCACTGATATAGTGCTGGATTGGTTCAGCAGGACTTTGGTTCCTGAATCAAAATGGTACCTTAGACCTTTGAACAGCCAGTTGTTTTTAAAAGCTGGTGCTGTGTAGTGATTAGAGTGTCAGACTATGATCTGAGAGAACCAGGTTCAAATTCTTACCGTGTCATGGAAACTGGCTGGGGGAACTTATACCACTCACACACTCTCAGCCTAACCTGCCCCACAGGGTCGTTGTGAGGATAGGATAGATAAGGTAAAAAAATGCTGTAAGCCCCTTTGGGTCTCCAATGGGGAGAAAAGTGGAGTATAAATGAAGTAAATCATAAAATAACAATGTATTCAAGGTATTCTTACCCTGCCTTTCCATTGTCTAACTTTCAAGGCAGCTTATATAACAAAACATTAAATGATAATTGCAGTACAATCATATTACATGTTATAATGTAGTGTAATAAAAACTACAAATTATAAAAATGTACATTTAGAATAGTTGATGACATCCAGACAATGCCTAGATGGATAATGCATAGCAAGGCATCCTTTTCAGTTTATTGTTGTTGTTTTGGTTTATCCTTGCATCGATGCCATATAGAAACCATATATTTTGTCACTTGCACATCTTGCTGGCTTTTGGGGAAATCTGGATGTGGGGATCATTCTGATAGCACTGTGTCGGCCCAAACTCTTATGGTACATTGAAGTTGTTATAATGTCCATACAGCATTATCAGAAGCTTTCCAAGGACCTGCAGCAGGGTCCAGAAGTGGTGTACCAAGGGGGCAGGGGGTGGTCCACCTCAGGTGCAGCTTGAGGAAGACCTTTGAAGGGGTCCTTCGAAGCCAGTGTCATCCTGCTGCGTCCAGCCAAGCATCTTTTTCTTTTTAGAATGCAGTTCTGGCTGCAGCCACTAGATATGCAGGGAAGTCTCAGCATAGGAAAAAGCATGCTAGGATTGGCTACACTTCCCTTCCTCCAAGACTGAAGCAATCATGCTAAGTCCAACAACTAAGCCAGGATGCTGAGAGCAGTTACAGTAATTGCCGGCCTGTAGGTACCTTCTCCAATAATCTAGCCTTCTCTCTCTCTTTCCTTGCACCCAGCTCAGCCAGATCTTGAAAATCAATAGTTAGGGCATTGCAGCAAGATGAATTTATCTCCCTCTTTTCCACATATTTCTCATTCATTTCCGTCTCCTTTCACCTAATTTTTCTGTGTCCCTCTCCCTTTATTTTCACTTCTTGGTCTCAAGAAGACCTTCTCACCCCTATTCTGCTTGGCAAAAAAAAAAAAAAAAGTACTTAAGAGTAGTGTAGTAGCAAATCTTTGTTAATATTATGAAGAGAAGGGGGGGGGAGAGTTAATATTTCCCCATGATCTAACGACGTAGTAAAAGGGTGCTTCTCCCTTCCTCCACCCTTTATATGGATGATAATGGAACATTAATCTGTTTTTGTGGTTATACATGTGGGATAGAAATTACAACTTCACGGCCTCCCTTTCTTTTCTGGCCATTATTATTTGTTTTATTTCATGATTATTACTAAAAATATTTTCATCGTATAGAGGAGTGGCCCTGACCTGAATAGCTCCAGACTAGCCTGATCTCGTCAGACCTCAGAAGCTAAGCATGGCCGATGCAGAGGCAGGCAGTGGCAAACCAGCTCCAAACGTCTCTTGCCTTGAAAACCTTACGGGGTCGTCATAAGCCAGCTGTCTTGACAGCAACAACAAAAAGAATGGGGGTGTTAAAAATCATCCTCCCCAAACCCCAAATAGGCTAGATATGCCACTAGGGTCAAGCGCTACACCTACAGCCAGAATTGTTCTAGAAGTCAGTATAAACAGTGGCATTACCAAAGGAAATATGCTACGCTGATGGAAAGTTAGCTCTTCTGTAGAACAAGTCCTTTCAACAAAGTATGTGGTAGTTCCTGGTAGGCGTGTGTGGTAGAGGGATGGAAGTAGGCCTTCACAATATTTGTTATTCATATTTATATTAGAAGGAGGAGGAGGAGAAGGAGAAATTGGATTTATACCCCACACTTCACTACCTGAAGGAGTCTCAGAGCAGCTTACAATCTCCCTTCCCTTCCCCACAACAGACACTTTGTAGGTAGGCGGGGCTGAGAGAAGTCTTTCAAGAACTGCTTGTGAGAGAACAGCTCTGAAAGAACTGACCCAAGGTCACACCCGCAGCTACATGTGGAGGAGTGGGGAATCAAACCCAGTTCTGCCGGATTAGAGTCCATGCTCCTAACCACTACACCAAACTGGCTCTTAAACACTTGTACACTGCCTTTACAATCAACTTAGGATCTCCAAGGCAGTGAACAATCAAAACAGTGTTTAAAATACATATAAAGTATATAAAATAAATACAACAATGAAATAAAACATATAAACTCAGAGACACAGAGACACACAAGCAGAGAGAAAAGCCAGGGGAAAGTTGATTATGGAGAGCCAAATAAAACAAAAAAGTCTCCACCCACTGGCAGAAGACAATGATAGAGCAAGAATCATCCTGGGGAGGGAGTTCCAGTTTTGGTGCCACAACTTGCTATCTGCCTAGTCTCAGTAGGCAGGGGCACCCAAAGAAAGGCCTGGGAAGGTAGCCAGAGTGGTCTGATAGGTTCATATGGGAGTAGGTGTTCCTTAAGGATATGAGAATATCAAAGAAATATTTTTTTTTGTTTTCTTGCTGGAAGGGGACAGCAATCAGCTGAGCATGAATGTGCTAAAGCAGCAAGCAGTTCTTTGATCAGTATTTTGGGTGGACAAGGGAAGGAGTCTGTTTCCACTCACCTACATGTCCATAGGTTCTTAGAGGTGTGTGTGATCTTTTCAGTCCTCGTGTAATTTAAATTTCTTGAGGTTAGGATCCGCTTTTGAACCCATAGTGAGGCTTTAACCTGCAAAAATAATATTATTGCAGCTGTATCATTTTGGCTAGGAGGATTTCTGGACTGAATGTAGAATCATAGAATCACAGAGTTGCAAGGGGACATACAGGCCACCTAGTCCAACCCCCTGCTCAATGCAGGATCAGCCTAGAGCATCTGTGACAAGTGTTTGTCCAGCTGCTACTTAAAGACTGCCAGTGAGAGGGAACTCACCACCACCCTAGGTAGCTGATTCCACTGCTGAACAACTCTTATGGTAAAAATGTTTTTCCTAATATCCATCCAGCAGGGGTGTAGACTTTCCAATTTCGGGGAGGGGGGGGGCTGGGCCAGCAACATTGCTATGCTAGGTCCTTAAAATAACTGGGCCCAATGATATCATAGGGAGGAGTCAGTGACATCACAGACCATTGTCACTATCTATGGAGGTGGAGCCACATGGGATTTCGGAAGGAGCTCCCCAGAAATTGGGGGGGGCTGGGAATGCTCCTAGCAATGCTCTTGGGCTGGGCTAAACCCAGGAAAAGGTTGGAGTTGGCCAGTGGTTATAGTGGTATCTCAGCATTCTCCTGCTATGTCCTGTTTTTGAAATTCACTTTTAGAATAGTCACTTTAAGATCTGCACATATACATACCGTGTGCATAAGACAAACTAATGGTCACATTTTAAAAGTTTTCCTGGACATTCATTTACATTCATTTACATTTTTCTGCTGTATTCATAAGGGCAACTTTGTACTGAAATTTACTAAATTGTGGCATCACAGATGCCTTCATTTGGTAAATGCATGGCTGGAGTCTCTGAGCCAAGGCAGAATACAAAACAGTTGCTCTGCACTCAATTGCTGAGCAATGTACAGAGTTCAGAGTAGTAGCAGTCTTTTCAGAGCTCTGAGACTGGAATGATAGTCCCCAGAATGGAATGACAGTCCCTGAGATTAGCAGAAGTGTTCTGGGACTGGAATGACAACCCCTGGGATTTGCAGAAGTGTTCGGGGATTATCATTCCACTCTGTCATTCTAGTCCCAGAGCACTGAGCCTATTTCCAGGGATATTCCAGCCCCAGAACATAGATTATATTGCTAGAGATCATCATTCCACTCTGGGAGGCTGCCATTCCAGTACCAGAATGTTTCTGCTACTTCAAGGGGTTGTTATTCCACTCTGTGACCTGTCATTCCAGTCCCAGAGCACAGATTCTCTTCCTAGGGACCATCATCCCACTCTGGGGGGTATCATTCTAGTTTCAGAGCAGAGATTCTATTCCTAGGGACTGTCCACTCTGGGTGCTGTCATTCCAGTCCCAGAGTAGCCTATCTGAGCCCAAAGACCTTAATGGAAAAACCATTCCACATTTTTTGCAACTTTTTTGTGCTGCAGTGTATCTCAGTGAAGCCCATGCAAGTTAACTGGTGTTCCTGTCACCCCTTATCTCCAATGGGCCTTCAAGCATCTCCCATTGTTTCCAATGGGCAATCCTGTCATTCCTTTTAGTATATCCCAGTTGGTTGCCCCTTTGAAACTGTACCACACCATTTTAAGTAAGAGCAAAATGAAGAGCATGAACATGTACAGAGTGCACATTCCTTGCCAATGTTCTTTCTGGGCAAAAGGAAATTCTCACAGGGCAAAAGGAAATTTTAAAAGGCCTCTGATCAGCATGTCGCCCCCAGTCTTGTTCATGCAGGTGGGCTTACCATTGAATTTGAAATAAGGGTTTAGGAGTGGCTGAAGCAGCCCCCCCCCACTACCATAAAAAAACCCAACTGTTCTCAATCAAAGATACATAGACCCAAGTAAAATAAAATAGAGACACACTTTCCCCCCAAATGTAAATTTGAGCCAAGCAAGTATGTTGGGCCCAACAGAGGCTTTGCAGTCTGACTGTTGCTACATTGAAAGTGGTTGGGGCCAGCCAGGACTATGTGTTATTTTCCGACAGACACCAAATGTATTCAAGGGCTGATATGTTCCAGATATCAAAAACCTTAGTTATAAATCTTACCATTTACAATATCAAGTATTCTTCAGCTTTATATGCCAGCCAGATGGCCACCTTCCCTAAACCTCAGTTCAGAGGTCTGTCTCTTCCGATGGATCCAGTTGCAAAAGACCTATTCTTCCTGTGGTAAGAAATATTATCAAATCTTTTTCCCCACTTAAGTAAAGGCAGAGATCTGTCTTCCTAAAGACTAGCATTTGACACCTCCCTGCAGGGAGAAGAAGAGGGGAAGGGGGATGTTTAACAATCCCATTGTCTATCCTGCTAGCTCAATTAGCATTCGTAAGAAAGTGAGCCTGGAGGGGGAAAAGTGAGCCCAAAGGAAAATAACCTACACAGGAAAGTTTTAAACTCAATATTGCTAGGCACTGGTTGACTGGGGGAGGCTCAGCCCCCCCAAGCTCCTCCCCCATAGTTTATGCCTATGCCAGCCAGTACCTTCCCATCCTTAATTTAATCCCATTATTGGAAGTCCTATCCTCTGCTGCCAACAGAAACAGTTTCCTGGCCTCCTCTAAGTGACAGCCCTTCAGATACTTTAAGAGAGCAATCATGTCCCCCTCAACCTCCTCTTCTCTAGACTAAACATTCCCAAGTCTCTCAGCCTTTCCTCATAGGGTTTGGTCTCCAGGCCCCTGATCATCCTCATCGCTCTCCTCTGCACGCGCTCCATTCTGTCCACATCCTTTTTGAAGTGAGGCCTCCAGAACTGCACACAATATTCCAGGTGCAGCCTGACCAATACAGTGTACAGCAGGACTGTGACATCTTTAGAAGTGAAGTAATGTGTTAAAAGTGAAGTAATGTGTAGCAGGACACGTCACAAGGACAAAGCAGTGTTTAGACATGAGCAAGCTACTGTCTATCATGATCATTTAATTTTTCAGTTTTGTTCTTTGCTGTCAAGTCACATCTGACTTATGGTGACCTCTGGTAGGGTTTTCAAGGAAAGAGATGTTCAGAGGTGGTTTGCCATTGCCTCCCTCTTCATAACAACTCTGGTATTCCTTAGTGGTTTCCCATTCAAATACTGGCCAAGGCCAACTGGGCTTAGCTTCCAAGATTTGCTGAGATCAGACAAGCCTGGGCTATCAAGGTTAGGGCAATTATTTTTTTTCCAGTATGTGACTTCAAAGTATATTTTATCATGACTTTGTATTCACTGTATAGTTTTTCATGAGCCGTTCATCTAGGTTCATACACTGTCATGCAGGTTGACTTTTCTGAGGTATTACATGAGAACTGCAGAGGACTAGATTCAAGAATGTCTCATATATCACAACAGATGATGTATTGTGAACAGAACTTAGTATCTTCCTCAAGCTGTTTCTAGGCAGTTGACCTGATGTACCAAGAGAGTGTGGTAGACATTCACAGGAAATGGATCTCACCAGTATCTCCAATCCAAGTCAGTCACTGACAGCTGATTGACCTGAAGGAAATCACCCATTGTAAGATTTACAGTGCAATCTTACACAGAGTTACACCGGTCTAAGCCCACAGAAGTCAATATGCTTAGAAGTGAAGTAATCCTGCATAGGATTGCACTTTGAGCTGTTATCTTAAATACACTTACTTGAAAGCAAAGCAGTGCAAGTCATTTAAGCATCTGAGGCAGTAAATTCAAGTGGTATTCAATATGATATTAAAATATGACAATAAATAATTGACAGTTTGCTTCCTCAAAATGGTTCTTCAAAACCTGCCACCTAAGGTGGGCCTCATCATAGCCCCTGTCAGAGCCAAGCATTCCTGGAAACATGTTTCACTGAAAATCATCTTATAACCTATGGAATAATAATGCCTTCTCCTTACTTCAGAAGATCTTAGCCTCCTAGCAAACTATGTTCTGTATGACCTTTTATAAAGATCTGCTTTAAAATTCTGTTTTTGTAGTTTCTCCAAACTTCCCACACTTTGTATTATAAGTGATAAAACACAAATGTCAAACTTTATTAGTTCCGTTAACATAAGACATCATTCTTGTCTCTGCTATGTCATATGTATGGTAAGATCTGGAATACTTCCAGTCATTCTCACTATCATTTCGTCCTTAAAACCCAGAACAGACATTTAAACTGGGGGGGGGCACTACACACACATAGGGAGACCATATTTTGCCTGCAGATGCACAGACAACCGAATCAGGAGATGAATACGTGTCATCTTCAACTGGTTGTCTCCATGTGATAGACTCAGTATAATTAAATAAGCAAAAAAATTGACATCTTGGGCATTCCTTTGTGAGTACAAGATTGAGCTTCAGAGAAAAAGAAAACTCCACAAGTGATTAGTGTTTTGATTTTTTATGAGGATTTTTCTACACCTCTAATTTGAGTCCCCCACCTTCTCCATATC
This sequence comes from Gekko gecko, assembly GCA_029375565.1. Taxonomy (NCBI): domain Eukaryota; kingdom Metazoa; phylum Chordata; class Lepidosauria; order Squamata; family Gekkonidae; genus Gekko; species Gekko gecko. The sequence goes on along the minus strand of JAPDNY010000003.1, from coordinate 54,009,083 downwards.
TGTAATTAGTATAGTGATGTTGGTTGTTTTAGCTTCATCCCAGCATCATTTTTATGTCATTACCATATGTATGCGTGGCTGTTTTGCTGAACTTAAAACACCAAAGAGCTTGTGAAGAAATGTGGCTCTTATTGCATCACAGATAGCAGCTTTTTGTATTAGGTTTCTGTGAACTTTAATGTTACCCTTTCTGTATCTCAAGGCTGTTTCATGCAAATGTCGAATCTAGGTATCCCTGCAAACAAGCTGCCATCACATTTTCCCAGTAACTTCGTGCTTTTTTTAAAAAAAGAAAGACTGTTTTTGAACATGCAGGAAATATTAGTACATCAAACAAAGTGAAAGACAAGGTAGTTTAACTTGTTGGCTTGTTTGCGAAAACTCAAAAGTAAATATACTGTAGCTAAAAGTGTTCCATTTTTATCTGCCTGCTGCAGTAATGGCTGTGTTACTTCAGGGCTTACACTTCAATAATTGATCAGGGTTTGTATAGCACTGGCTAAGAGCAAAAATAAGAGTGTTGCTTTGAACAAACTGCTGCAGTGTTGTAGCATTACGCACAGAAACAAGATATATATATATATATATATATATATATATATATATATATATATATATATATATATATATAAAAACAGGGGAAAGATGGATAAGTTGGAGTGGTAAATACTGCTCGAGGCTAGAAAGTAATGAGAATTTTTCCATAGAGAGTTTTGACCTGCTATTCAAAATTGTTTCTTGTCTTAATAAATCCTAAAAGTGTAATTTACTTGCAAAAGGGAAAGAACAAAGGCACCAAAATTCTTTTGATAACAACACTTGTTAAGTTTGATAACTTGGGTTTCAAATGTGTGAAGAAAAATGTGTGACAGTTTGTTTTAAGGTGACAACCTAAGTGTTCAGATACTTTCATCTTATGCTGTTCTCTGAAGCACTGCACTAGCAAATGCTATACATAACAGGCACGGGAAAGCAAGACAATAGAGAGCATAGCCTCCAATCAAATTTTGCCAACCTATTTTAGATCCATTTACAGGGGACAAAATTGAGTTATGTTAATTTGTCCCCCAAAAGATTGCAGATAAGATATAGATTTTTTTTTCTTGAAGTCCCCCCAAAGACATGTATAGGATAGCTTTTCAAAACCACACAATTGACAATATTCTCTCTCTCTGCCCCCCCATGAGTTTATTAATAATTTTTATCATGTGTGGGGGTGAATGACTGTCTCCATTTTGTGATCATGAAACAGATTTTACGAGCAATTGTTATTTTTATGGATATGTCATCATTTTGTCAAATAAAGTAAGGAAAGAAGCCTTTAACTTTAAAATTAGTATCAAACCAGAAAAATATGAGAAATTCTCAATAGAAGCTGAAATGCCATGATTATCATTTCTTGTTGTACTTCGTGTAGGTGTTGCAAGAGCCTCAAAACAGTGGGAGATTTTACATAACATATGTGCTGTCATACCTAGTCAAAAAGAGAAATGAATGTAGAGATTTTCATATTTAAGTCTAATTACTTAGAAAGTATATGTGGTTTTGGGAAAAAAACATACTTCAGTGGTGGTAAAATATGGTCAGGAAGGAATTTATTTATTCACTTATTCTAGTGAAATATAGACTGCTGCCACCACTTTCACACTATTCTTGAGGGCCTCTGGGGGGCTTAAAGGGCTGCAGAAGGAGGGGTGAGAGAGGAATAGGGTTGCCAGGTCCCTATTTGTTGCCGGCAGGGGGCGTCACACCGCTGTCCTGGAGTATTCAGTGCATTTTTCTCAGACCTTAGAGTGTTCCCCCCACACAACATGCCCTGTCCAATGACATCATCTCCGGGTCATGTCATCACACCAGGCATGTTGGCATGGATGGGGCTAATTGGGGGCAGGGCTCCACCACCAGCCAGCTAAGCGGTTTATTATTATCATTATCATTATCATTATCATTATCATTATCATTATCATTATCATTATCATTATTAAAATTTTCAAATGTTTAACAAAGCAATACAAACATTGTCAACTTGGTGAGCTACATAAGAAAAGCATACAAAAAAAAGTTTAATAATACATTTTAATGTGCCCTTATACTATTTAGTTGAGTAGTGCTAATTACATAGATATTTTGTTTCAGGAGGCAATTTAAAGAAAAGGACTGTGCTGATTGGGTGGATTGGGGCCCCCAAAAGCAGGTAACCCCCACCCCCATCAGGGAAATGGCAACCCAAGAGAGGAAAGGCCCATTGTGTGAGTTTGCTTTACTTGTGGTACCTTGTTATGTAAACAAACACTTCTTGTTTCTCTTCACCCATTAGTTTTCTTATTAATAAGTTGATGAAGGCCAAAAAGTTGTTGATGCAAGTAAAAGACTTGTCAATCATTCCCTGCTCACCTTAGTTTACTTGTTCCTGATGGAGACCTTCAGTAAACAGTACATAAATAAGTAGGGTTGCCAACCCCTGTTTTGGGGGGCTGCAATCCACCACTAGTTAGCTGGCCAGTTGGGAAACCCCACCCCCAAATATGGATGTTGTTGGGCAATGTCCTTGATGCAATGACATCACCTGGAAGTGATGTCATTACATTGGTGACATTGCACATGATGCTCTGGTTTTTTGGGCAAACTGTATGATTTTGAAGCAAAAAAACCCATAGAGTTTTTGCCCCAAAACCAGAGTGGTGCATGCGATGTCACCGATGCAATGACATTTCTTCCAGGTGACATCATCGCATTAGGACATCACCCAATGATGCCCTGCCCACCCCTGAACACCCTCCACATACCCTGCAATGGTGAGGGGGCCTGGCAACCCTAAAATAAGTAGTCATAATATCTTAGACATTTCTCATATGAAAACTTTTTTATTCATCCCATTCGAACATACATGTTAGGTAATACTATGTCTTGATGACTCTGGCAGTAATCAAAAATGAAATGTACCCCTATCCTTTGTTTTGAAACCCTGATGTATTTTGGGGAACGGGCTATACTAATCTGTACCCAGATGCAGATAGAACTAATAGAAGCTGGTGAGGTCAAATTGATCGAAGCCAATTGAAGGGGAGGTGAAGACGATGATTTCACCACCTATTTATTGGGAGAGAACTGCCATCCATGTTTCTGTTTTCTAAGACTTAATTGTTGTTTTCTTAAAGATATTACTATCCTTTAAATGTGGCAGTCTGATTAGTCTTAGGAGCTAGCTGAGAGGAACATATCTTTATTTTAAAACAGGGATTCCAACCCTTTTGAGCCTGTCGTCCCCTTTGGAATTCTGACACTGTGTGATGGGTGCAGCCAGAGAACGGCTGCCACAAGAGGCAGAGCCAGCCATAAGATAATTGCCACAGTTTACCTTCAGGCATACAGTGAAGATCCTTGTGGTGTGATGGCAGTTGCTGCCAAAGCAATGTTTTTAAAAATCAGCATAGCCAGTCAAACCTCCAATGGCCAATCAGAAGCCTTTCCAGGAAAAAGCCTCACCTGGCCCTGCCCACTTTCTAAAAACACTTGGTGGGCACCAGGAAATGTGTCAGCAAGCACCGTGGCACCCATAGGCACCACGTCGGGGACCCCTGTTTTAAACTATCAACATTAATTGCTGGTTTGTTTCTGCGATCAGATCAAGGTTTTGGTTTAAAGCATTTCACAGTCTGGGACCCACATACATGAAGTACTGTTTCTCGCTCAATATGTTCTGGTGCACAACAACTATATTATTTTGACCCCCACCTTTTGGCCATCTCTCCACCCAAGGCTCTTCTGACTTGGTGTCCATCACAGCTTGTTCCTTTTCTATAATAGCTCCCACTTTACAGAATGGACTCCCTATGGAAGAAAAACAGTGCTGTCGTTAGATGTGTTAAGAATGTGTTGTAAAGCCTTTTTATTTGCAAGGGCATTTGAAAATTGAGCTGAGTTTTTTTTAGGTTTGTTTTAAAATAGTTTATATATATTAAACAATGTTCTCTCTAAGCTGTGGCATCTTGTGAGCAAAAATCCTACTTTGTGAGCTACTGGCATTAAAGTTGTGAGTGAGGGATTTGGCCACTGCATAAATTAGTTTGCTCTGGAGCCATCCTTCCTGAGCCAAGACAGAAAAGTGTGAGCTGGAGGCTAAACAACTGTGAGCTAGCTCACACTAACTCAGCTTAGATGGAATACTTATTGTAATATGTGGTAGTTGAATTATAAACTGTGTTGAGCTACAAGGAAAGGTGGGCTTTTATTTCTGGTTGATGGTATCTATCAGCATAGAATACAGAAAAGCACCATAATCATAATGTGTTCAGAGTCTCTACACTTTGCATAACAGTGAATTCCAAAGTATCTATATAGCAAAATATTATTTTAGGACTGGATATTTCCACAGTGAATTCATATATGTCAGTGTAATTGATTTGAATGGATTAAATCATTTCCTGATTTTGGAAACTGGGTGAGTAAAGTTCTTCGGGACTGAAGAAACTATGAAAACAAATGAAAATGAGCATGGTAGGAAAATGACCAAATGAAAATGGAATACACTGAAATATAAATTGTTATTGGATCAGTCATGATGACATGCTTTACTTCACCAGAACATAAATCAACTCAAACGAAGCAAAGTTAATTACAGCCAAATTCCAAAAGGGTAGCTGTGCTAGTCTCTCTTGCAGCAAAAACTAATTAAGGCCAAATCTCTTGAAGAAGCAAGATAAAAATCCTAATGTTTGTCCAAAAAAATTTCTAAACTGTTAGTATTGTTTGTGACCCAAATGTGTTCTTTGGTGGTGCTTTAAAATATTCAAAAACATGATGGAACAAAAGGAGTGTGATTAAAATTCCTCTTCTTTCTAAGATTCATATCCTCCTTAATTCACAAATTATTAACTAGCTTCCAAACAGCATGTACAAAGTTGAATGGCATATGGGAATTTGTTGTTTTCTGGTACTTACTTCTCAGTAGTGCATGATTAACTTGAAATGAAGTGCTAGCATGTACTGCTATGTAAAGAGTTTGTCCTGGCCTAAGCAATAGGCATTCATGGGTTCAACAGCCAAACAGTGAACTTTTAAGATAGAAAGTATGTCTTATGCTGGAGTCAGAACACTGACATTTAAAATTAAAAAAAAAACCCTCCAAAACAAAACAAAACCTTCTCGAGTGTTGTTTTGAAGTGAAGCCACTTCAGTGGCATTTAGCAAAAAACCTGCTCAGATGGCAGGGAAGTTGCTCCAGCGGAATGTGGAGAAATGCCAAGTGTATGGTATTAAACCACATTCCTATTGAGAATTCGTATTGACAATATATGGTTTGTGCGAAGAACAAGAGAGATACTTCTTGTAAATGTTAACTTTTTTTTTTTTTACTGAACTCCAGCTTGCTGTTTTGGCTATTATTCTCCGAGCGCTTGAGAATTCTGCATTCATCTCATGATATAGCTGATCAGGACGCAACTCAAGTGATGTTATTTTAAGCAAATTACACAAAAGAAACACAGAAGTGGGACCATTTTAAGGTGCTTTGCAAAACACTTCCCCATGTCTACTGTTATCCTCACTTTCTCTTGCTTCTGTTTTTTCACTGAACTCTTCGTATCTTTAACATTCAAAATCTTAAGAAATGCATGATTAAAAATCAATTGAGTCTGAGAATTCTATTTAAAAATGGCCAAGTGGCAGCCCTATGTTGCTCATCAGAGAGAGGTTACTGTAGGGAAAGAAAGAACATGCACCAAAAATATATGATTTGGAAAAGTACTTAATCGCTTTTGTATGCAGAGTTTTCTTTTAACACTACCTTGGTTTATAAAATAGTGGCTCCTCCCTACTTTGTGTTAGAAAATTAGTCAAATTGATATAAATGAATAAAACTGATCAATAGTCTAGAATGTTTGTCAGTGTATTACAAATTATTCATTGGTTTGCCTAGCATCATGAACCTTTATCAGGTGGGTGTATTTATTTTTCTGCACAGCCCTCCAAACCCTTTATAAATATTTACTTAAAGATGGAGGGTTTTTTGCTTTCCCAGTGACAGGGCTCGGCTATTTATTCATTTAACTTGCATGTTTAAAACCTTTCTGCCCCATCTTTTCACCATTATGGGCACCCATGACAGTGATGACTAGTAGTTCAAGACTTCCTTATGTATAATCTATTTCACATATAGAATCTAAAAGGACAGAATTCTCAGCCACTAGAAACACTGCAACTGGTGACGTCTTCTGTGTTTCATGGCTGTGTGAAGGGCCTCTAGATACATGCGGTGGTTAGGCAGTAACAAGCAGTTACTACTTGATTTTTCTGCTTTTGTCTTATGGAGAGCTTCAGACATAGATGCTAACACACCATGTTGCAGCAAAATCTGTTAATTTGCCTGGTTTGTAGCACATAAGAACCCTGTTGTATCAGACCAGTGGTTCTTGTAGCCCAGCATCCTGTCTCACACAGTGGTCAACCAGTTACTCTGGAGGACCAACAACAGAACACAGATGCTGAGGCCTTCACCTGATGTTGCCTCCTGGTTTTGGTGTTCAGTGGTTTACAGCACACAGTCCTATATGTCAGGATTGCTTCATGAGCAAACTACATGTTACGCTTTTATGTGAGTAATAATGCGGTTTCTTTTTAAAATAAAACAGCTTCAAGAGGGGGAATTTTGAGTGTAGAAGTGATCAGGGTTGCCATTTCCCCACTCCAAGTTGCCTGACATCAAGAGGCTACCCCTATCCCTGCTTTCAAAACTGAAACCAGGTGCGGAGGCAGGACAGAAAAGCCATGTGGGAAAGCATTTTCGAGCTGAGAAACATCGGTCAGTGAAATGCATCCTCTCTCTCCTCTGTTATTTCTCTACTTTCTCCCTTCTAAAACATGTTTGCTATTAAGACAAAAGGTGTTGAGGTATTATTGTATGCATGAGGATGTAATATTTAGCAGTCAGAGGTTTGTACAGCATCATATGTGTGGCAGAGCCTTGTGGATCTAGCAGAAATAGATACTGGATTATTCTTTCCCACACCAAACATATGCAATTCAGGAGCTAGTTCTTGCTTTCCACAGAAGCTGTAAGCCTACTACTCATACCGATGGGCCTCTTTCAATGCATCAGTTTAAAGTAGTAAGCAATAACTTATTTATTTTTATTGAAAACCACGAACATATAAATAGGATGGAGGGTTAGTGAATGTCAGTGAGGGAACTCTAAATAAAACAAAGGAGTCTTTACCCACTGGTGGAAGATAGTGGTAGAGGAAAACAGTCAAATCTCCCTGGAAGGGAGTTCCATAATTTTGATTCAATGATCAAGAAAGCTCTTTCCTGGGTTGCCCACATCTCGCCTCAGATAGGCTGCGTTCAGACGGCCAGTCAATCGCGCCATGAGCCCTCCTAAAATTTTATCCCGATTTTTTTAATCCAGCCTAGCATGACCAGACGGCCCCCCATGAAATAGCCTCACCGCGCGTTGTTCCCGCCGTGATTTGTCTACACGGCATCCACCGAGGATTTTTTTAAAAAAAGTTTTGTACATTCGCATAGGCAAGGCTGTGCCTCCTTGGAGAACTGAGGCGATCGCAGAGGGTTTTCAGCAAAGTTTTGCGCATGCAGGGATGGAAAGAATAAGTCCCGGTCCTCCCCCTTGCCATTGCCATCATGATCAATGGAGGGACTATTTCGCAAGTTAGAACAGTCCTTCGCCCCCTCCATCTCCCATCGCGGTAACATCTTGTCCCTAAAATAAATAAGCATGAATATTACATTCCTTGTAGCGCTTATCGCTGAATGCGTTTCCTCGTTAAAGCGCACATAGGGTTTCATTTTTTAAAAAATCGCGCCCGTCGGCTCAGTCTGATGTCAGACCGAGCCGACGGGAGCATCGCACGCTAATGGAGTAACCAGACGGAAGAAAGTCTGCAGTTGTTGCGCGGGTAAGCGAAAACCCTACATTGAAACTGCTACTTTTTAAATCAGGATTGGAGGCGCAGCAGAACGGGATGTCTACGGGACCGGAATTTTTCCCAGATGTTTCTGTCTGGTCGTGCATTTTTGATCCGCAAGGGAGTCGTTCCTATGGCAGATCAAAAGATCCGTCTGAACACACCCATAGAGTGGCACCTGTGTTGGAATATGTAAGGTCTACAGTGCAGTTTTTTGAAGAAGTTCTGAATATCATCCTACAGGGAGACAGCTGAAGGATTTGTAGTTAGCATAGCTATACTAGGGACTTCCTACTTTTTCAAACTGTGTCCTTGCTGTCTCCTGATTGGCTTTTCCGGAGACTTCCAGCTCCTGTAGAGCTTCCTGTTGCTTGTTGTCTCCTCTCAGCAGTTAGGCTAGACAGTTAAGGATATCTCTCTTCTATGTTCTATCTTCTTTTATAAACCTACTTATTTTTCTCTAAACAGTCAGTGCTCCCCTTCCTTTGCATATTTAAACTCTGCCAACAACCTGAAGCAGGGCTCCTGAGATGACCACGTGGTCAGGTAGATTCATATGGAAGTTGGTGGTACATACAATATCCTGGCCCTGATCCACATATGTCTTTAAAGGTCAATACCAGAACCCTAAATTGGTCTGGAAGCAATTGTAGGTAGAACAAGACTGGAATGCTATGGTCTCTATGATGCACCACAGTCAGCTTTCTGACTGCAGCATTCTGTACCAATGGTAGCTTCCAGATACTCTTCGAGGGCATCCATTTGTGGAGCACATTGCAGTAGTGTAATCTAGATTTTACCAAGGCATGCACCACAGTGGAAAGATCTATTTTACCCAGGAAAAGTCACAGCTGGCTTACAGCTGAAGCTAGTGAAAGGTGCTCCTGGCCACTTCCTCCAGCTGCTTATCCAGCAGAAGACCTGAGTCCATTACCATCACCAGTCTGCAAACTTGCTCCTTTAGGGGAGTGCAGTCTCACTGAGAACAGGAGGCACCTCAGTTTCTGTGTCAATCCTTGCTCCCACCACTAGCTCTTTCATTTTGTTGGGATTAGTTTTCAGTTTGTTAGCTCTCATCCAACCCAAAATGACTTCCAGTTTGGTGTAGTGGTTAAGTGCGCGGACTGTAATCTGGGAGAACCAGGTTTGATTCCCCACTCTTCCACTTGCACCTGCTGGATGACTTTGGGCAAGCCATAATTCTGGCACAGCTGTTCTTGAAAAAGAGCAGTTTCTGTCAGAGCTCTCTCAGCCCCACCTACCTCACAGGGTGTCTGTTGTGGGGAGGGGAAGGGAAAGGAGTTTGTAAGCCGCTCTGAGACTCCTTTGGGTAGTGAAGGGCGGGGTATAAATCCAATCTCTTCTCTTCTTCTTCTTCCAGGCACCATTCACAATTCTACAGCCTCCCTGGGAGCGTGAGATACCATAAGGTATACATAGACACAAAATGAATGAAACAAAATGCATTATGCTACAGAATGCTGAAGCCACCCCACTGATGGAAAATAATTTACAATTCCTTTGGATTTTGTCTAAGGCTGCAGTCATACACACTACTTTCAGTTCACTTCCAGTGCACTTCCCAACTGGATTTTACTGTGTGAACTGGCAAAATCCAGTTGGGAAGTGCACTGGAAGTGGATTGAGAGCGGGTTATTTAGGCTGAGTTCAGACTGGTAGTTTGAAGCAGGAGCGAGTTGGGGCAAAAAAGCCCTGGAACAAACTGTTCTGGGTTTTTCCGGCCACACTGCGCTGACTGATGCTGGAGCATATTGGGGAGGAGGCGTGAGGGAGCGTTCACACTGTTGGCCCAAAGGCATGGCTGTAAGACATGGCTTTCTTTTTTACTAATCTGGAGATATGCACTTATGCGCATGAGCACATATGCGCATAAGCACACAATCAAAATCACGGATTTTAGTGTTCATACTTTGTTGGTGCGGGATATATGTGGGATAGACATGCTTTCCAGGGTTTGATACCACTTTTACCAGGTATCTTTTAAACTCGGGAGGGAAGTGTTTCAAGACGGATTGAGTATGGCTGGGGAACACCAGACAGATGTGCCTGTGTGAACGGCCCCTTTACTCTGGTTGTGGAACGTTGCTGAAACGCGCCTATCTCAGGGCAAACTGCCAGTCTGAACTCAGCCTTAGAGTGTGTGGCCGATGTATTCCAAACAAGTCATTCAATGCTTTACTTCTAGGACAAAAGATAAAAATATTATCATGAAGCCTTCCATCATTTTGGTCCTTTGTTTTTTAAGTTCAATCTGGTACTCCTGCAGATACCTTCTCCTGCCCAAGAGCCAAAGCTTGAGGAGCAGGTGGTAAAAGTTGCAGGTGGCAAGTAATGTTTTTAAATGGACACTCTTAGAACACACTGTAAACTATTAATTAAAAAGGTAAATTAAACAAATGATAAGACTCTCCTATCATCTCAGTTGCCATCATCACTAAATTAACTGGTGAAGGGAAGAAGGGTTTTGTTGTAACAGCATGGCCAGTCATTTTGCATACTGTATCCAGAGTAAAAAGCAAATGATGTGATTAGCACAGTTATTTTATTTCACCGTAACAACACACAAAACACAATTGGAGTTTAAAGGAGATAAGGCTGAAAAAAAAACCCTTTGTCTTGCCAGTTGAATCTTGTTTGGAAGGACATCCTTTAATGTTCAGGATTCTAGTCTGATCCAAAGTGTGGGTTATTAACTTTAAAAATCCAGAATGAACTGTGCCCATTTTATCTGGCAGACTACCTTCTGTCAACTAATCCTTGCTACATGCAGAGAAAATCTCATAGGGCCTTGTTTTGGATATCATGTTGCTAGGGTGGGGCCTGGAATTACAGCTGATTTCCAGAGATGAGTTCCTCTAGCGAAAATGGCCGCTTTAAATGGCAGCTTCTGTGGCATCACATACCTGCTCAGTTCCCTCCTTAAACTCCACCCTGCCCATATGCCACCCCCAAATCTCCAGGAATTTTTCAAGCTGGAATTGGCAGGCCTACATGTTGCTATCCTTTCAAAGTTAGCTGAACAGAGTGGGCCTTTCCCTTGATAGTGCTAAAGAAACAGAAATTATTCCCTGAGTGATTGTGTGTCTAAATCAAAAGTGGGCTCAACTGTAGGCGGCGGATACCTGTTTCATCGACTTTTGAAACTTGAATTTCATTTTCCTTTCTTTCCTTTTTAATTTTGATAATGTATGCAACTGCCTCGACCATCTGAATAAAAGTTATTTATTTGTTTGGTTGTTTCGTTGGACTTTTAGCCCTCCCTCTCCTGCACAGCAGGCTCAGGGCAGGTTACAACTTTCTAAAACATGCACAAATTTAAAATAAAATTAATAAAAACAGGTTCAGCATAATATAAATCTGTAAAATCCTTAAGAGGTGCCAGCTAAACAATTTAATGAATAGAATGAAATTCTAGATTACACGTAGCTGCAGATTGAAACAAAGCAAGAGAAGTGGGTGAAACAAAACAAGAGAAGTGGGTGAAACAAAGCAAGAGAAGTGGGTGAAACAAAGCAAGAGAAGTGGGTGAAACAAAACAAGAGAAGTGGGTGAAACAAAGCAAGAGAAGTGGGTGAAACAAAGCAAGAGAAGTTAGCTATGACTTAAAAAAAATACCATAAAGACTTTTGCAGCTCCAACAAACTATGATCTGGTTTCTAAACTCCTAAACAAGAAGGCGCTTCTACCTGTACAATTTGGATTTTTAATCCCACTCCTTAGTTTGTAGTCCTCCATATGTGCCCCCAAATGGCCATGGTAGCTGGCCCATAGCGACAATGGGGCTATTCAGAACTCCATCCCTTTCTTAAAGGGATAGCCCCACAAGATTTCCCCCTGAGATAACATTTTTTTGCCTTCTAAAAACATTTTGAAAGGTGTGCACTTCTGTGGTGAGGTGCACAGCTATAACACAGCCAAGAAGCCCTGCCAAGAGAAAAAACCAGGACTGCCCTCCACGGTTTCTCATTTCCTATGCCCAACCTTTTTTTCTTCTTCTTTAAAGTCAGGCGGCACAACTTGGCTTGCAACCTGAGTCACTAGGGAATGGAATCTCACCCCCTCCAGAAATCACAGCCAAGCTATGCAGCTGCAGTGAGGCTGGGAAACTTCCAAAGGGTATGGCCAGTCTTGCAAGGTGAGTAAGGAGGAGGAGAAGTGGAAGAGGAGATTGGATAGATGCCCTGCCCTTCACTACCCGAAGGAGTCTCAGAGCGTCTTACCATCTCCATACCCTTCCCCTCCCCACAACAGACACCCTGTGAGGTAGGTGGGGCTGAGAGAGCTCTTTCAAGAACTGCTCATGAGAGAACAGCTCTGAAAGAACTTGCAACTGACCCAAGGTCACACCAGAACAGGGGAGCTCAGAGGAGTTCACATCCTCATCGCTCTGTGCCCCTGCGGCATCCTGGGGAAATGAACCCTGCCCCCTGATCCTGCATGACGCACTGCAGCCCTCCTTACATCCTTGCCCACCTGGCAGACGAAGCCTCAGTGGGGCTTGGCATTCATTGGGGCAAGGACTGGAGGGTGGGGTTTTATCCCCCACAAGTGCTGTATGCGTGAAGAGGATGTTAGACCCAAGCCCCCTTAAAATTTTTAAAGTCTCCCCCCAAAAAATTCTAGCTTTGGGTCTGCATGTAGGTTGTTTTAAGCCCACAGAGCTAAATTTGGGTGGCCAGAGTGGAACTGATCCCCCCCTTCCCCGGTGAGGAGAACTGCCTTCTTCTCACATAGTGAAATCTTTGGATCTTAGTTGTAGTAAATGGTGTTCATTTTCAAGTATGGTTAATTATTAATTTCTGAATGCAGATTTCATCTAATAATAGGGATACCAGTCCTCCAGCTGTGGTGGGAGGCCTCCCAGTGTCCTCTCTTGTTGCAGGCACCAGCAAGAAGAAATGGGTGGGGGGAAAGGAACATACACCTGCACAACCATGACACACCAGGCCCTGCCCCCCATTTCCTTCCCGGGGTTGCCCTGTTTTAGGACGATGCCATCTTCATTCATTACCTGTTATTTCATTAGACGATGTACAAACTCTGGACATTAGACAGTTGGAATCAGTTCTGTTTTTTCTGTTGCAGCCAGCAGACCTCCTGCACAATAAATCTCTCTGCTAAGCAATGAAATGGAAAAGAAGGCAAGGATGATCCATGATCACACGTCAGTGAATAGTTGAAAAGCTCCTTCTGTATTTGTACTATTCAACTGCTGGATTGTGGCCATCATTATTCAGTACTTCATTATTCAACTGAAAGGGCATATTTGGTTATAAAAAAAGATAATGAGGGTCATGGGCTTTTAAAAATAATTGACATATTGTCACATGTGAGTGAGCAGGCGACAATTTTATGGACAAGGCAGCATCAGAGACTCTGAAGTAAAGGATGATGACAGATGGACTCTAACAAAGAGAAAAGTTTCACTGCTGCATCTTCCTAACAAAGATTTTAGCAAATTGTCTTGAAACTTAAATAATTTTGTACCACTGTAGCTGTCTCAGATGCCATTGCCCAAACTGTTCAAGAGATATTTTAGAGTCCTTGAAGCTACTACTGACCTTTTTTTCTAAAGTTACTATGTAGTTTTTGTACAGCACCTTCCTGAGTGCACAGTGCACTTCACCAGTTATTGCATTACGAGTCCTGAAGTGGTGTGTCAGTATTATCCCCACCCCCCAGTTGGCAGAAAGAGTCAGACACAAGGTTTCTATTAATATGGGCCACTTTATTAATCATTTATAATTTTCCTGCAGCAAGGGCCAATAAACATTGTGGAATAGGCCAAGGCCAGGGTCACCCCAAACCCCTCTTTGCCATATATTGGGTGAGCCACCTTGCCCCTGGGACGAGCCACCATATGTGGCTCATCCTAGGCTGGCATAGCAAATGGGTTACTGCCCTGGAGTTCCAGCCCCCCAAGCCACACAACTTGGGGGTAGGATCCTTTCCAGTGCATTCCCCATGGCAGTCCATATTCCAAGCCTTGGGTCGCACAACCTGAAGGCTGATCCTGTCAGGCCCCCCTTTCCCCAGAAGGTAGAGGTGCCATAGAGTGGTCACCATATCTGCTTTACCCTCTCCTGCACTACTGGCCACTGCCAAGGCCAAGCCTCTGCTTAGGACCTTGCACCCACCAAGTGGCATAAAGCCACCTGCAGCCCTCGCCACAAATCCTCAAGAAATAGGTCATTACCTTTCTGAGAAAAATGCACCCCATCACCCCTGTACAAGTCGCCAAGTTTGGCCTGTATCCTGGGATGTGGTTTGGCCCATATCCTGGGGCCCAGCCCCTTCACCAAAGCCTTCTTAATCTCCCTTTTTGCCCTACAGCAAATCCTGTCGACACATCTAGTGTCCTCAGCCCCATACCACACCAGGTGCAGCAACATGGCGGACAAAATAATCCGTACCTCAGCCCACCGGCTCTGAATGAGCTCCATATCTGCTATGGCCTGTATCACCAGGACCTTCCCCTTTACCAGGCCCAGATAATTTTCATCCAAGTGGATAAGTAAACTGTGAGGCAGTGGGCCTGACTTCCCCCCAAACAACAGTGGAAGGAACCCTGGCCATTGCAGGCCTCTGTGCCCCAATCACTCCCCCATGGCAAATTAACTGAGTCTCAGTTGCAAACAACAGGATGTTCTAGCACTGCGAGCCTCCCAAAATATCATGTTGTGACTGTAGATGGTGACTCTTCACCTCCCACAGCAGAGTACCGAACATAAAAGGAAACAACAGTTAACAACAGAACAACCAACTCTCCCAAATATTTATAGGGTGGACATATGATCTATAAGATCTTGACTACCACTTCCCTAATTGTTGAATAGCTGAAGCTGAATAGCCCCTGGCCACAGGCATAGAGGCCGCACCAATCCTGAAAGAATGAGTCCCATATCTAAACCCTCCTAGGCCTAGCCTCCCTCCCCCCAAGACACGGCTAGTGAATGCCCAATATTAGTATTTAGTGAACGGCTTGGTATCACAGTGTTGGGACAGTATGCCTCTGTCTTTACCCCTGACCTCTAAATACTGACTTAGGGCACCAACAGACCAGAGTTCAAGCTCAGAGAAAGGCCCTATCACTATATCCACCATCTTCTGACACTGGTCAGTCTTGGAACACCTAACCCTGAGGAGGACATTTGCTTCCGGAAAAGCAAATGTCCTGACCTCACAGTGCTCATTCAGAACTGTCTCTGCAAGAGCCGGGCACCAGCTCGCTTATACGTAAGGCACCAAAAAAGGCCACCAATGCTGCTGCATGACAAAGGCAGGCCTGGTCACTGGAAGCGCACCCTTCCCCCCACCCAAAAATCCTGTGCAGGCCCTTAAGGAGTGCAGGGGAAATAGGCTTCCTGTCATCCCTACACACCCCAACTTGACATGACCAACCCTCCAACATCTTCCTAATGCAGAAATCACCTGTAACCTCAGTGAAACCATGCACTCTGCTAATAAAAGCAATGGTGCCCCTGATGCATTTAACAGTCATGTCTTTACTTTTAAAGTGAATGCAGTATTGCATCAACTGCTCCACCAGTATTGGCCAGGCAATGATGAGCCCTACCTGCTCTCTAAAGGCTTCAAATTGCAAAAATGTCTGATCATAAGCCTTCTTGGTGCTAGGTGCCAAGGCTAGCTCTATTATCCTCTTTGCCTCAACTCTCCAGGCTGCCAGAGCTCTGTCCCCAGAAGTAGCCCCTAAAGTTAGTGCTCCAGCCACATTCAATGTCTCCTGCAACTCCACTTTGATTCTCACGTCATCCCTCCAAAAGGATACACCATTGGCTTCTGCGTTTTGGTGGCTTGCACCTTGGCAAGCCCCATCGACACTCTGATGGGGACGCACTAAGCTGAGGCTATCAGGAGGGGTCCTGGCTGGTTCCAGACACCCCCAGAGTCTCTGTGAGAGACTCTCAGCCTGGGGAGCTGGGATAAGCCCCTCCCAAGGTGACGGCTGAGGAATCGAGGCTTGCCTGTCCCCGAGAGGTCCTGGCATCTCTGAGCCCACATGGCAACCAGAGCTGGCCTCCGGAAGACCGGACAGGAAAGTAAGCGAAAGTAACTCTGGCAACAACCGAAATCATCTAAACAGTGAGTCAATCAAACCCCTCTAAAAGCGAAGAAGTCTTAGTCTGCTAGATTGATCCGAGAAGGAGCAGCAGGCAGAGAAGGGCTGGAGATCCACCACCCCCTCAAAATGGAGCAGTTCTTAAGCATTTTAAAAAAGAGAGAGAGAACGGAACTGACCGTACGAGACTTCTTCTAAGCTTGAAAGCTACATTTTAAGCCAAGAAACTTTGAATTCAAATAAACTTTAAAAATAAAACTTTTCTTCCTTGTAAACAAGATGTCTGGGAGAGGGAGGAGGACAGTGCCGGAAAAGAAACCGACTCCAGGAAGCTCTGTACCAACGATTCTCCCCCAGACACAAGAAGCGACCGCATACTTTTCTAATGTGCTTGCTGCAGCAATGTGACCTCTGCTGGAGCAGATGTCAACCATCAATAACAAGCTGGATTCCATGCAAAATCAACTCGCCCACATGAAAAAAGGCTAAAAAGACAGACAAACGAATTGAAAAAGTTGAAACAAAGACTATAGATATTAAGCAAGAACTGGAAGAAGTCAAAAAAGAAAGAAATATGGATAAAAATCAATTATTACAACTGCAACTGGAAAGATCTCTGTACGTTTTACCCTTCCAAGGATTCTCTGAACAGAAGGGAGAAGACCTAAAAACAGCATTAAGTGGAGTGATAGCTTCAATTTCGGATTTAAAACAAGAGGATCTCCAGAATGACATGGACTTGGCATATTGTACATACTCTGATTTTATAAGAAAAACAAATTACCTGGCGAAATGTATGTTAAATTTTCTAAGAGAACAATGAGAGACAATGTTTTAAAAGCTACAACAGGAAAAACATTAAAAGTCAATGAGGAAGAAATTAAAGTCTTAAAAGACATTCCATTTGAGATCTGGAAACAAAGACGTCAATATAAAGACTTAATTCTTTTCCTGAGAAATCAACAAATAGTCTACAGATGGAACTCTCCAGAAGGACTTGTCTTCAAACATAAGGATAAGAAAATTAAAATTGACTCTGTCCAAAAGGCCAAACAACTGGGCTTGGATACCAAACAAAGGTGCTCAGGGATCACATCATTCACTGACTCACCCCTTGGATAGGACAAGTGATGAATGAGGCAGAATTCACCCTGGGCCTTCTTGGATACCACCCCTAGGGGTGAAACATGCAGGTTAGGGACTGGAGGTGCAGGGAAGGGGCATAACACCCTGCCTTCTCTACACTTCTTTTTGATCTTTGCCCTGACCACGTGTTCCAATCTCTTGACCGAGCGTAGGTTACCAGCCATAAATGGCAACTGGGGACCATGATAAGGGATGCAAAAACCTTCTGTGAAACCAAGCAAAAAAATATAAACTGTCAGCCTGTCTGGGATAAATCCACAACCATTTGTCCAACTTCTTTAAATTAATCGGGTTGCTAGTTGGAGCCACTGCACCCTGTTCACTTACCTCCAGCTTACTCCTTGGACCTTAAATGAAGTTTTGACCCTGAACAAAATTTTGACACAAAAGAGTGGGTTCCCCCACACAACAGACACTCATGTCAGAACTTGCAAGGCTTCTGGCTGCAAACCACTCGGAAGCAAAACTCCCAGCAAAGCAGGTGTTGTTGAACTGCCTGCCCCACAGGAGCACAAATGCCAGAATTCCCAGGAAGGCAGTGCACCATGTCACCATTATCTGAATGATCACTACTACTAGGCCTAGCAGGGGACTTCCCCTGCATCCATAACTGTCAGTGAATCTGATCCCAATGGCATGCCAGATTAATTGCAGCCCGCATATGGAATTCTTCATCATATTGCAATTAAGCTGGGCCTATGAAATCCATATATCCATGGCACACAATGTCTAAGTACTGGGATAAAGTCCAAGCCCACCAAGGCTGAGACCACGAAACCACACCTGCATAAATCAGGAAGCCCAGCAACTAATTCGCCCAGGTCCCGTTAGTCCTGTGCCTCCTCAACTTCTCCTTGCCCCTTTCTTCTAAGCTTTATCCTTCTCCTCTAGTTCCTAAAGAGAAGGATAAAGACATCCACGTATTAGCCCCTACAGATCTTATTGCGGATTGCTGCCATGAGGTGATCACCTAATGACATTGCCTGGTCAAAAGGCAAAGCCTTTACTGGGATCAACTCATAAGCTGCTCCCCATGTGGGAAGAGGCTGAACAGAGCCATAGCCCACACAGCCTGTTGTGTACTCTGTCCAGCTCCCAGTGCCAACCCCCAGGCTGAGTAACAGGATGTGCATGCGAAGTGTTACCACAATATGCAAGGGCCAAAGACCCAGAGGCAGCAGGCTGACTCCAGAGCCCCCATAGCCATGTCAACCCACTTTGTTGTGCTTGTTCAAATTTACCCTCTGCTCCAACATGGACCTCATCTGAGGCCGCTGCTCCTGCCTCCGTCTGGTCACTCGCCCTACAGTCATGCCCACGACAACTTCATCCCCACAAGAAGAGGCTCCTGTGACTCCTGCATTCTAAGACATTGGCCTGGAAACACTTATTGGCGGCCGTTCTAGTCTGCCTTCCCCCACAGGACTCTTTGGCAGGGGCTTCTCTCTCCCATGCTGCTCAAGGGCAGCCAATCTATCCAAAATGTCCTGCCTGTCTCAAGCATCCTCTTCATCGTCAAGAGGGCAGGAGCCACCCTCCTGGGGGAGGGCTTTCTTGATGGGCTGCTTGCCTGTACAACTGCCCTGCCTCTTCTCTGCTATGGTGAGGAGAGGGACAGGCTCCTAAAATGGCCACCCTTAGCCCAAAGGGGAAAGCCCTAGGGCAACTAAAATGCTTCGCCTGGCAAGGCCGTGCCATCAAGCAGGGCCAAGACCTGACCACTGACCATGTGAGAACTGGCTCCTAAAATGGCTGTGCCTATCCCCAGTGGGAAAGCCCCAGGACAACCAGGACACTTGGCCCGGCTAGGCAGTGCCACCAAGCAGAGCTGAAACCTGACTAATGGCCATGTGAGAATTGGCTGCTACACTGCTACACTGGGACCACTGTAGCCCCACAGTGCCCACCCAGGGAATGTGGTGTCTCAGCCACCCCACTCCCATGCTACTAGCAGCCCAAATCCTGCCCCTGGCACCTAAGGGACCTAGCGTGGGTTGCACAGCCCCCCCCTGGCCTGTTAAACATTGAAGGACACTGCAGCCTCTTGGCTGCCACTGCAAGGCCTGCTGACACCAAACTTCCACTGTCGCAGGCTCAATGCCTGCCACTGCCATAGGCTTCCCCATCATAATCCAGTGCCACTGCTACTTCCATCACCACCGCTTTCGGCAGGCCAAGGCTTGGGTGCACAAGTCGGACCACAGAGCTCCCCTCAAGCCAAGCACATGGTCCAAAGAAGAGGCAGAGGTGGAGCTGTCTCTATACACCAGTGGGCTCCACCTCATGCCTAGATGTCAGGATGCTCAGCGTCCAACTCCTCCTGCCTCATCCTCCTTCCAAGGGAGGCAAGATGACACCCACCATGATCACCACTTTGGCTCCAAGGTGGAAGGAGCCAAATTATGCCCATATTACAGTGGAGGCCTAGACTGAATGATAAGCACTTACTGACTTGGTACAAGACTAGAATCAGTATGTTCTAGTTCAGACCGCACACCCCCTAACCTTGATAACACTGTAAAACGAGATACAATTCTATTTTATTCACAGCATGTTCTATGCAAATTTCTGTTCTAAGTTCAAAAGGTCTTACTTATGAATTAGCAGAAGAGGGTGTTATTCAGTATTTCATAGTTTATTAATTGGCCTGCTTTGTCTACAGTCAATCTTTAAGGGAAACCAGCTGGAGGATTCTTGTTCATTAGAATGGAGTTGGATTCTTCCCTTCACTACTCATTTGCTGTTTAAGGGTGTTGGGGGGCGTTGGTGGCCATTGGTTGTTTTAAGATGTGTTGTATGATGGAGGACTACTATTCAAGCAATGCTAATTTTTGGTGTGAGTTGTAAATAAAATACCTGTTGAACATAATTTATATCTGAAAATCCGTGCAAGATGCCTCTCTTAACTTGCATCTGTTTTTTTTAAAAGATAGAGAATAAAAAGCCTTATGGGCTTCTGAAACTAGCTTTCTGGTTTGCATCTGCAAATAATTTGCTGCATATGAAGATCTATCTATAAATATCTTACTTCACTCTTCATTTAGAAAATTGGTTATACTTTTTTCCTTCAGTATCTTTCATACTATTTGACAGACAAGTTAAGGCAATGTGAATCCTCAAAAGCAGGAACAGTGCCAGATATTCTTTTATGGAACAGGTCTAAGGTAATAGTACTTGGAACTGAAGTTGCCAACACAAAGTGAAATCTCCCCTCCCCTTTTTTTAATTTAGGAAAACTGTGGGAGTACAGAAAAGAAAAGATCAAAAGCAGGTTAGACAACATAATTGTCTTTGTTGAAGACAATCATGTAGTAGAAAATGTATAGGACAGAGAATATTTCCCTTTCATCCCCTTCATTATAATTTTTAAGGTATCTATAAAATACAGTAGTTCTTATTTTTGTTGGGGTACAATTGTGTCCATTATTTAAGTTTTACATTTCAAACTTGATAACTAATCTATTTTGAATCCAGCACTAGTTTCATCATTACTACATTTATTAATTCAATTTGTTAATTCAATTCAATAAGCAGGCTCAGGGCGGCTTACACAGTTGGTACAAAATACCAATAAACATAAAATCAACATAAAAATCATGTTAAAACAGTTCAAATACAGATGAATCATAAAATCATAAGGTGCTAGTAATCCTTCATTAGTTACTTAAGGTGGTGTCCAGGAATGTTTGCAAACAGACAGTCCAGCTCAGTGGTCTTCTTGAGTTGCGCGATGGTATAGGCCAGATGTTAAGGCTGAGGGCTGGGCTCGTTGATGGTAATAGGGTGGCTCCTAGTTGAAAGGCTGGTGGAAGAGCTCCGTCTTACCGACCCTGCAGAACTGTAAAGATTCTGCAGGGCCTTGATCTCTTCAGGGAGCTTGTTCCACCAGTAAGGAGCCGCCACTGAGAAGGCCCTGGCCCTGGTAGTGATGAGCCTGGCATCCTTGGGGCCTGGAAGGGTCAGTCGATTTTGTGACCCTGACCACAGTGCTCTCTGGGGTATATATGGGGAAAGGCGGTCCCTCAGGTATGTTGGACCCTGGCCATATAGGGCTTTAAAGGTAAGCACCAGCACCTTGAAGCGAATTCGGTATGCTATTGGCAGCCAGTGCAATGCCTTCAGCACAGGCTGGACATGCTCCCATCTGGGAAGGCCCATCAACAGCCTGGCCACAGCATTCTGCACTAGCTGCAGCTTCCGAATTTGCAACAAGGGCAGCCCCATGTAGAGAGCTTTCCGGTAGTCTAGTCTCAAGGTGACCATCACGTGGATCACTGTAGCCAAGTCATTGCAGTCGAGGAAGGGAACCAACTGCCAAATCAGCTGAAGGTAGTAAAAGGCCGACTTAGCAGTGGCTGCTACCTGGGCCTCCATTGTTAAGGAGGTATCCAGGAACACTCCCAAGCTCCTAACCTCCGGCGCTGGCACCAATGGTGCCTCACTGAAGGTCAGGAATGGGGCCCCCACCCTTGAACCACCCTGTCCCATGCACAGGACCTCCATCTTCGCTGGAGTCAACTCCAGCCAGCTCAGCCTGAGCCGACCATCTTCAATATAACATATTTTCACCACTTCTACATATTCATTAGAACCTTTAATAGACAGATACATAGTATATCAATGTGTAAAAGAAAAACTATTACATATCTCATATCAAGAACCTATTTATATTCGAGGTACATGTGGAACAGATTTTATTTCTACTTCTGTTTCATTACCACAAATTTGTATATGATATTTTCTCACTTTAAGTTTGTCTACTGCTAACATAATACAGATAATACACATTCCATTTCTCCTCAAATTTTGTAATAGACCTGTTTCTCAAATAGGTTGTTAATTTTGCCATTATGGCATATTCAGCAAGTTTATTTTCCCATTCTTCTAAATGTGGACAGACGTCTAGTTTCCATTTTGCTGCATAAATAGTTCTAGCCACTGTCACCATGTATTTGAATAGCTCTTCTAAATTTTTTAGTAATTTGTTAGGTAGAACACCTAATATTCCACTGGGAATTTAGACTTTAATATGTTATGCTTTATTGGTGTATTTCTTTCCAATATCTTTTTGCTTTTTTAACAAGTCCACCTCATATGAAAGAAAATTCCCTCTATGTTTTGACATTTCCAGCAATTTTCTTTGCAGTTTTTTATGTGTTCTCTCAATATCCTTTGTGGTTATATACCATCTGAAAACCATTTTGTACCCTTTTTCTCTTAAAGTCCGCCTGACTGTAAATGTGATATCTTTTCCCCATAGTCGTTTCCAGTGTTTCATAGATATCTGTTCTTTCAGGTTTTGCATCCTCTTAATCATATATTTTTTCCACTTGTTCATCTTCTGTTTCTAGCTGGAGTAAAATCTTGTGTATCCATTGTAGTAATTTTTTTAAAAAATATAATCAGCTGCTGAAATCTAGTTACATCTCTTAGAACTCCACCTTCAGTACTCATGATTTCTTTTAGTCTTGAGATTAATTGATAATATATCAGCAATTGAATGTTTATCTCTTCATATTTAATATTGCGCCAAGATTTGATTTTCCCCTGAATGTTTATCATCATGCCATATCTTATAAATCCATTTTTATTTCTCATGTTCTTATCATAATGAGCTTCTATTGGGGACAAAATCAAAGAGTTTGAGGGGCTCAATTCTGGCATGTAAACCATATTCTCAAAAGTCCATCTCTGATTACATGACTTCTTTCTTGTGTTATGATCTTTTTAGTTGATTTCTTAATCCATAAATAATTGTGTAGGCCTTCATCAAGATCTGCTGATGTTAATTTTACTATTCTTTGTTTTGGGTTTTTAATCCAGTCCACAATCCAGATCAGACCTGCTGCTTGGTAATACAATTTTATATTTGGGATTGCTAATCATCCTCTCTTGTAATATTTTGAAGCTTATTCTTGGGTTTTTTTGCCATTCCAAATAAATTCATTTATCTGTCTTTGCTACTCTTTCAATATTCTTTCTTCTATGTATATGGGTAACATTTGGAACAAAAAAATTAGTTTTGGCAGCACATTCATTTTGATTGCAAAGATTCTTTCCAGCCATGAGAGTTTTAGTTTTTTTCATCTTAATAAATCTGCTTGTATCTGTTTCCAAGTTTTCTGGTAGTTATTTTTAAAAAGATTACAGTTTTGCCCAGTCACATTTATTCCAAAATATTTAATAAGATCAGTTGTTGTTGAGCACTTTGTGCTCTTTATTATCTCTTCTTATTGTTGTGTTAAAAATTTCATTATTATTTCTGTTTTTTCTCCTGTTAATTTTATAGCCTGTATGATGGAATGGGCCTGCTCTGGCCTGCAGACCCTGTTCCATCCTGCCCTCCAAGGTTTTCAAAACTCTTGGAGAGGCTTTTCTCTCTCTCTGGCAATCCACCACCACCACCTGATCTTTGTACGAACTGTCTGCTGGGAGGGTCAGGACTCCCAGCTTCCCTTCCATGTTCTGAGGGTTTGCTCCTGTGTCTCCCACTGCCAAGCATCTGGTCACCATGGGGACAATTTACTGCCTTGTGCACCCTCAGAGGAACAGCCACTTGCCAACTGCCTGTTTTTCCCCTGGCGCCTCTTTTAAAATAGCATGTCCAAGACAGTGGAGGTTTATGTGGTACAGAGAACCACTACCAGCATCAAAAGTTATAAAGTATTTATTCAAAAGAAAATGCTCACAAGCATATTTTTAACACAGCACCAGTTTGGGTAAGGTATTCAAAAGAAGTGTATAAAACACAATTCCTCTGTCCCTCTCTCTATACATAACATATCAGGCATTAAAATATAGGGCTGGCTCCTTAGGTTAGGAAGTTACAGATCTCCACAGAGTTGCCATTACCTTGACACTTTACCCACCCTTCCAGGCCATCACATGGTCAGTGGGTGCCTACTCTAGAGCTCAGTGAAGAGTTCTGTCTGCTCTGATGAACTCCGCACCAAAGACACCTTCCTCTTCACTCCCCTGAGTTTTATAACATATCTTTTCCCCACCCATTGACCAGGTCAGTCCAGTTCAAAGTTTTTTCCCTGAACTTTCCAGAAATTTCCTTCTTGAAGTCTGTCTAGTATTTACGTCCTCCAGTTCTCTGCTCCCTGCTTGGAGAAGTGAGAGAACTCAACCTACTCATTATTTCTCCTACTAGATCTGTTAGCATTTGTATGAAGGTGGGCTGAGGTACATCTTGAAAGAAAATGTACTGACCTCCCCCCTTCCTGCCTGCTTTCTGCCCAGAGAGGAGGAAAGAAAACTTTTAAAACTCAGAGTAAAGGTTTTGGTTATTTCAAACCTGCAAAGAAAAAATGCATTTCTTCACAGTCTGATAGACATCCAAATTCTTCAGTATGTTCAGTTACATAATGCAATGATTTCTGGGGATTCAAGACTGTCAGAACCACATAGTCTGTGTAACTTTTCATTTTGAACTCTACATCATCCACTTTTATTCTCTTAATTCTGTTGTCTTGTCTAATCTTTATAGCTAAAATCTCTATTACTGGTATAAATAATAAAGGTGATAAAGGACATCCCAGATGCGTTCCTTTTTCAACTGAAATTGCCTCCATTAATTTCCCATTCGTTAAAATCTTTGCTTGTTGGTTCAAGTATATTCCATGCATCCAGTGCCAGAATGCAGGACCACAGTCCATATTTTGTAAAACATTCAGTAAGAAATGTCATCTTAAATTGTCAATACTTTCTCTGCATCTAGAAATAGAAACACTGTTTTCTTTCTCTTCTTATTCACAAATTTGATTGCATCTATTATAAATCATATATTATCTTTCACATACCTCTTTGGTACAAAACCTGTTTGAACAGATTGTATTAAATTCAGTATGCATTTTATTAATCTCTCTGCCATTATTATGGCAAAACTTCATAGTTACATTCAGCAGAGAAATAGTTCTATAAGATTGTGGTAGCAATGCATCACTATCCTCTTTATGTATTAGTGTTCTATATGCCTCCAGAAAAAATTGAGAATAATTTGGTGGCTCTTGGTCTGATAGGATATCTGACAAATTGTGAGGGAAGCAAGATAAGATTTAGTGAAATTCGGATGGAAGGTCCCATACATCCGTACTTGGAATTGATCAAGTTAAACTAATTCAAACAAAGGTACAGTCTAGACAATTTCATGAATAGATCCATACAAAGTAGTTCCTTCCACTTGTGTTTCGTACCCTCACCATTTCAAACCAGTGTATATACTAAGGAATGTTTTATGATACCTTACAGCAGATTGTGTTAAACTGTGTTAAGCTAAGTATGTGTTAAGCACACAGGCCTAAATTAAATAAATGTTCACAATCTAAATGCCATGGTCAGTACTTTTAGCTTCTTACTGTCTTCTCCTGTACATTGCTGCTTTCTGTGGGACAAGGTCTAATGTATGTTACCAGAAGTGTCATTCTTGCCAAAAATGATGCTAGTAAGGTCAGGTGGAGAAGTATGCAAACTGCTAACCAAATTCTTGTCATTACCATGCAGTTCTAGATCCAGTGAATTATACATCTTGTCTACAAGCCATCAGTGTCCATATACTAGCAATCAGAGGACTTCTCCTGTTCTTTCAGTAAAGCTTGTATAATATCCAATAGATTCCCAACAGAAATTTGCACACAATGGAAACTTAAGCCCAATCCATGGCCTCTCACTTACCAGTGGCTGCTTTGTTGCCGCAGGGCGGATGGGGAAAGCTGGCTGGGAAGAAGACCACATGTTGCTGCCATGGCATGGGTGGGTGGTGCCAGTTGCAGCAACTCTGGGGCAGGCTGGGCAGGCAGGCTGCTTCTTTCAGGAACCTCTTGGGAGGCTGGGAGCGGGCAGACTTGGAAGAAGTGTTTGCTTCACTCTGTCTGCTGCCCTTTCCACTGTTTTGCTTTGGATGCCCTGTCCCAGTCCTGCTAGGTCACGGCTGAAGCTGGGATGTGCCAAAGCCGAGCAAGACAGGATAGATACACAAACCAGTCCAAGGCCAGTCTGTCAATCAGAAATCAAGTTGGAGAGCTGTTATTGGAGTTAGTATGAGTGAGTCCAAGAGCTGAATCTGAAAGTCGAGATGTTCGAGGCTGATTCAAGTTCATGGGAATGAGGCAGGGTCCGGTTCAATGGAGACAGAGTCAGTGGTAAGATAACTTGAAGCTTCCATGGCTAGCCCATCTTCCTTGTCTTCATTTATGCACGAGCCACTGAGTTCATACCTGGGCTAGTTAGTTCCAGGTGTCTTCTGTCAGCTAGGGATGCACTCCACCTCCTCTCAAGCAACTCACATTATGCCCTTCGGCGTCTGTGCTGTAGCAGCTCTGGAGACCCAGGAGGCGAGCCAGCCCTGGGGACCTTGTCTGAGTTCTGTGCTGGGACGACAGAAGCATTGTCTGCAGGTGGCAACTCTTGTGTCGGTTGAACAGCAGTAGCTTCAGGGGACTAGCCATCAACTGGCAACTGTGAGTCAGGCCCTGCTACTGCTCCTCCTTCACCACCTACGCTTTCCTGGTCATCAGGACTGGCTGTCTCTGGCTGGTCCATGACATACTCCCCCTTCCTCTCTTTATTTTTTGAGTTTCATGGTTGTTTATTTGTTACTCTGTTCTTGTCACAGTTGTATGAGGGTTTCAGGCACTGGACCAGATCTATTTCAGAGGAGGCTGTGCCTGAATGTCTGCCTGCCCTGGCAGGGACCCTCTTTAGCAGTCTTGGGGGTAAAGCCTTACAGTGGCATGCCTGGCTCAGGGGCAGTTTCCTAGCTCCACTCCCAGGTGGCAAAGGTCCACCCATAGGCCTTTGTAAGAACACTGGCTTGCCACTCCTGGTTGCCCTGGCAGGTGGGCTGCGGCTGGGGTTCATCAGCCAACAGGCAGGCCACCTGATGCCCTATGCTGCTCCAATGCTCCATCTGCTGTAATCAATAAAGCTGTAGCCTGTTTTTATTCCAGTTCAATTATTGGTGTGTTTATTGTTGTTGCTCCCCTTCCCTTCTTCCTCTCTGGTGGCCCCTATCTGCCCTTAGGACTACAATACCGAATATTACAGAGAACAGTTTTTCTAAACTTGTAGGATAGGTTGTTTTAACTCTCTTTTCCATCTCTCTCTCTCAATATTTGTATATCAGGTTTGAAAGGATCGCACAACTATTTATACTTAAAAAGTGCAGCTTTTGACATTAAGAATTAATCACCTAAGTATTTAATAAAGAGAAAGTACTGCAGACAACTGGTCCAAATGGAATGTTAATAAGTGCCTCAAACTGAATATAATGCAATTACATGTTGTTACATATACATTTCATTTATCACAAAGTTGGTAAAGATCATTATTTTAGATTATGAGCTGATCTAGTGTTAATATGGCCTTTTTTAAAAAAGTCAAAATCTGTAGCAAAATATGTTGTTTGCAGTTTTCCCAGAACAGTAGTTTGGTATGAGCACAGGAGTCAGATTTAAAGTGTTATCTTAAAGATTGCCAGCCCTCCCTGCCTAATCTTATTGTCATCTGTTTAAGTACGCTAATGTTTGCACTGAATCGTGACATTATAGTTTGGTCTAATTCTTTTTGCATCTTTCAGGCATCTAGGTTTTGATAGTAGTAGGGGCAACTTGCAGGAGGACGCAAAGCATAGACTGAGGTGGCAACCTAGCAAGTGGAAGCTCCTGACCCCCTCAGCAGGTGTATCTATGTCAGCACTAATCAGAACGATAGTGTGCAGGTCCATAGCTCCTGAAAGGTCAGGTATACCCAGTGGAGTTGCTGATCCATGCATGAACCAGATGTAACTGGCCCGTGTCCATCATACATCTCACATCGCCTTCTGGAAAGATCATGCCCCTTCCCACCTCCTTGGCTGATCCTCAGCAGCAGCCATCTCTTTTCTCATGTTGCATCCTCTGATGTTGCTGCAGCACCGTGGAAGAACTAACTGTGCTAGCTTCAAGAAAGCTTGAGCTTTCATGACCAAAATAGATAATTTAATTTCGGAACTTATTTCTGAATAGACATAGTGCTATCAAAGGTACATGCCTGTGTTGAAATGAAATACTTTAAACAAGCATGCTAAAGATGAATAGGGCATAGTGTCAAAATTGTATTCATATTTTTACTTTATTCTCGGCCTTTTGGCTAAGATCAAGTATTGTTATCTGTTTACTTTAATCCTAACTGACTCAGAAATCCTGACTTAAGCATTTGAGTAGCCACTAATAATGAATATTTACTGCCAAACGAATACAGATGTTCCATTTTTGTGCCATTTCTTTCAGGCCATTATATATATATATATATTGAATTTAATAGAAATATATCCAAATCAACAGTGGGTGATTAGGCCACTAATAACAGCATTGTTAACAGTGTCATCCTATTTCACCCCCCAGAATGCCACAATGCTACCCTAGTCCAGAATTGTTAATTTGCAATTAATGTAAAAGAGATCAAAAGACTACAGTCATTTTGAAGTCAGGACTGTCTTGTTTGTAACAATAGATGATTCTTTGCTGCTTCTGCATCTTTCCTAAGGAAGATGGAGCCCTATCTTGTCAGGTTGTTTTGATTGAAAAATTGATATTTGTTTGGGGTTTTTTTTTGTATAACCCTTAAATCGTACAATTTAAGAAAGCCGATTGAAAAAGAAAAATTAAATGAGCAAAAATGTTTTCAAATCAAAGAGCAACTGACATATATAAAAATGATATATGTTTCTTACGTAGTCCACAGGGAAAATTCGGCAGGCTCCCTGTGATCTCTACAATTTGCCTGCGGGCAAGCAAGGCTTTGGGACATTCTGTTATCCTTTTGCTCTGTTTACTGTGGAAACTGATAAAGAAATCGAATGTTCTCTTGGACCCTTCCTTCCCAATTCTTAGAAGGGCTGAGATCTCACTTAGCTCCTCTGCTCACCTCCCAGTGAAGTGCTTTGGCAAAGGTTCAGTGACCAATAATCAATTATTATTGAGAAGCAATCAATCGCTAATTTCCATAATTATGCACGTCTAAACACTATGAACAAGAAAGAGAAACAAAGCTGCACTCCAAGCATTGCCTTGTTAGCAGTATTTTGTTAACACAGGCTCTAAAAAAAGCTGCTGCAGCTGGTACCACAAATGTGTTTCCAGTATTCAGGCCATCAACGTGATCCGTTGCTAAATGTATAGAATCAGCTTCTTGCTAAAAACTACAATTACAGGTGATATACAGATTGAAATCACAGGGCTGGTTTGTCGAAGAAAATTGTCCTAATGATGGGTTTTCGGATCGGGAATGCAGCTCTTTTCTTCCTCTGTGATGGGTACTGAAGGCAGCTGCACCTGCCTCTGTGCTGTATTCTGCCGCACTTAATGATATCTGATGATATCATTAGGCAAAGTGTTCATAAACAGATGTTGAGCCTGTGCCTAAATGCTGTCAGATGAGCGGTTGCTGGCCTGAAACAGTATTATTTATATAGAACATTTACGTTTGTTATGTTAATAACCCCACTATTAGCTCTCTGGATGTTGCGATAGGAATGTAAATGTAGTTAATATGAATAACAACCTCTTTACTCTTCGTGCTGCAGTTGGGTATAACTTTTAGGCTTTTAGCGAGAAACAAAGATCCCCCCACCAAGTCCTTTTGACTTCATAGTGGTGTTTTTGGGGTTGGGATTTTTTTTTTTTTTTAGCATCATATGAAATTTTGATCAGCAGATAAATGGTAAGAATCCTTAGGACAGATGTTAAAAGACTGGAACTGGTTTCTTTTATGGCTAATGTTTTCAAGACACTCTATTATATTTATATCATATTTATATCTTGCACTGCTGGATACTTTTCAATATCTGACCACAGAGTTTGTTTGTAGACACCCTATATGCATGTGTGTATACCCACACACATAAATAACCCCAAATACAAATAATAACAATATTTCAAACTATAATTTAAAACTATGTGGGGCTGTATGCTTTTTCAGAATAAAAGTATTGTTGCCTTTGCAAACACTTTATGTGTATTTCTTGCTTATCTTCTGCTGCTTCATTTATTTCTGCATAATAACTCTGAATGTTGACTAGGTTGCCCCACATAATATTCATTTTATTGTTGCTGTTGTTGGCTTTTCTGATGTCATATTATTTTAGTACTGCCTGAAATCCTGCATTACAATTGCTTGGGTTTTATTCAGCCAAAGTTGCATTTTATACCTCATAGTTAATTCATGTAGAGTAAGTTATGTAAATTTTGACAGTCATCAAAATGTGCAATGTTTTTGCTGAAATACAGCTGAATAGCAGGAGCTCTGTTATAAAAATATCATTAGTGCTTTCATAATTTTATTTGCTGTTTTAACTCTTTCTGAATTTTGTTGGGGAGGGGGAGGGAGGATTTGACTATGGGTTGTTTGGGTTTTTTTGCTTGGTTTAAACAACTGATGATGAGGATCTGGTTTTTAACTTAAAAATTAAACAATCCACACATAATTTTACAAGCAGAGGTAGATTACTGATTTGTTTTTAAAAGTGTATTTCAGGTAAGTGTTTGAATATTAAAACTTCTCATGGTATGACTGTAACGTGAAACAACTCACTTTTTTCTAGCCCTAGAAATAAGGTTCTGACATAATTTGTGTGAAAGATATAAACATTGTAGAATAGTTGATGCATTGGAAGTGAGCAGTGGTCAGGCCAAATTATTGTTTTCAACAGTGCAAATAATGATAGGAGCTGACCACCACCTAAGTCCTGGAGTTAGTTACTTCATTGTGGTCACTGTGCAGTCCCACATGGGTAATGTCTCCTGTGTAACTGCACAGATGATCACTTGATAAACATGTAAGTGCAACCATGTTTTTGACCATCAGGGTGGTAGTGCTCAGCAATGTAGTACAAGGGAGACCTTCTTGAGATGGGTTGTTCCACCAACTAACAGAGATTGTGTGGGCTTCTACACTGAATTAGTCGGTACTTGAATTCTTAGTTCTCTGAACAGAACAATATGTAAAATATAGATGAGTTTTGACAACAAAATCTATCTACAGGGTAAGTTTTGTTGATCGAAAACAGAAAGGGATGTCAGGCATAGCCTTCCTAGTGCTGAACTGGATTGGCTCCACACAGAGATTTCTGTTAGGAATATAAACAAACAATCTGAACGCCTAGAAGAACACAACTGGCCCAGGATGATGTATTAGATGGAATAACCCAAGAATAATGGCAGGCAGATCAGTTTTCATGACTGATCTCACTATTCCTTGAAAACAGATTCCATTCAGATCCATTGCTGATATATGACACACTCTACAGCACTGCTATTATCTGGCAAAATGACTTGGTAGTGGATGTAAAGCATAAAGATATGCTAGCCAATTAAATGTACCCCCTCCCTGTTTTACACCAATACAACATTTCCATTGAGACTGATTGTGTAAAAGTTTGTACAAATATTTGTGCAAGAAAAACAAGGAACAAGAACAGAGACCAATTTCTGCATGAAGCATAGCAGTAAGAGAAAACAATCCAGTACTTGATTCTTTTGGTTTTAGTTGCTGACTTGAATGAGATTGGTTTCGCATATCTCCATTGAATAGGTATAAGAGCTTTCTTATATTAGACAAATACATAGGAATAAGCCAGACTGTTAAAAGTGATGAAAAGTCTTAAGCAACCTCAACAAAAATAACATTTAGAGCTGTGTCACATACAAAACTGTTATCGGGTACACCATTTTATCAGCCAAGTATTAATTTTATATTAGGAACCTACATTATATATCTTTAGGCTTGGATCTCACTGTCTAATATTTATAAACCAGTGGAGAAGATTGCACTGCTGAGTAGATATTCTCTTTAGACTGGCAGGATTTTTCATTTCATGCATCATTCTCAAGTTATAGCATTAGGTACATGGGGTCATATAACCTCTTCATAAACTTGTAGGAAAAGGAAATATTTTTATTATTGTTTGTTGTGAAGTTTCTTCCCAGAATGCCTTTTTATATGAGTATGTGCTTGTTGGATGTGTTTTTTTTTCAGAACTCACTCTGTATACTGTTGTATTCAGTATTGTGTTTTCTTATGCTGCCCTCTTTGAAGATCTATAGTGGAATTTTTAACTGATTTATGAAGCTGCAATTGTTTATCTGTTCTGCAGCATAGAAGCACTAGTTAAAATATTTGACAACAAAATGTTTTTACATATGCCCCCTTTGCTCTGTGAAGTTGGCATTTTTCATCTGATGTTGATGGCTATATATAAAGCTCCAAGAAGTTTCATTGTGGCACATGGAACTCTGTCTGAACAATGTCCTCTCACCTCAGTTTTCTGGAATATGAAACAAGGTTTTGAACTTTATGGGAATTTTCAGTTTGTACATGGTTTTCGATTCATGGGAAATAACATATTTCCTATTTGTGCACTGTAACTCCTGTGCATACATAAAAAGTTCTGGAATAGAACCTTATAATAGCATAAATCCTCCAAAGTAATATCTTTGGGTCTCAACACCTTTTCTTTGAATGTAAGGTAATGGGTGGTTTCTTATTCTGTATATTTCAGTTTCTGAAGGGAAGCCCCACACTGCAAACCATAGTCATGCTGCTTTGACATTGATTTTTCCTTTCTTTGTTTCATTTTTATGCTCCTCAAAGAGCTCAGGGTGATAAAACATGGCTGCTCCCTCCAATTTTGACCTCACTACAAATTGTGAGGTAGGTTACATAAAGAGACATTTGCCAATTCAAGGTCATCCCATGACTGTTGTAACTGAGAAGAGATTTGAACCTGGGCTTCCTAGTTTTAGTCCAATATATTGTCTTATACCACATTGGCAGACAGAAGGATGTTATCTTTGGAATACTGTGGGATAATTTGCTAGGCCTTTGCCTTATTTAGGTAACATGTTTATTATATTGCTGTATATATGAAGGACATCTTGTGTTCCACAGCCACTGCTTGAGGCAACTACTTTAAAATGCAGCTCAGTTTTATACACAGTGTAGAAGGTTAAATTACAAATGAAAATTAAAAGCTTCTTTAAGGCTTGAATCTACAGACAACAACCATTAGAGCTCATTTAAAGAACCACAATGTTGTTGATAATGGTAAATACTCCTACTGCTGCTTCTATGCCAACAGGGAATGGCCCAGCAAAGAACGTTTTATGAAGACAGCATTGAGTTTCAGAAGGAGAATAGCAGTGATGTAACTGATTAATACTAAGAGCCTAATTTTCATTTTTCCCCTTTCCATGGAACAAAACCCAAAATGGCCAAGCTCTGTTTACAATGATAAATAATGATAATAATAACTTACAGCAAATGTTATGCATAGAAATCCAAGCTGTGTCTTGGTGTAAAAAGGTGCAGCTCCCGCTGCAATCAAGGGAAATACAAGCATTCATCCCTGAGCTGAATTTTTGTGCATAAACACCAGTCTTTGGGCCAGTTGATGGACCAGAATAAGCTTTCAAGTCTGCTAATAATTTAATATTCTCACATGTTTGCTTTTGGGCCAATGGCTATATTTGCTTTTGAGATGGGTAAAAGAACCACAGGCTGGCTTTACTTCCACATCTTCATGTGGGCAGCTGTTAACAGGGAAATACACCTTGCAGACATAGACCACGTTGAAGGGCTTGCCATGTCAGAGAAACAGCTAATTGTCAACAATTTTCTCTGACATGGAAACATTTCTCTCTTTTTTCATATTTGGCTGATTTTGCATAAATAGCTTCTCATGCATAATGTGTCACTCTCCTTAAAAATAAATGTGTGAATTGCTCCTTAGTTAAATTCACTTAGCAATTAAGAATCGTTCAGTATATTCCTATGCAGAGTTACTCCAGTCTAGATCATTGATTTCTATGGCTTTGACTGGAATAACGCTGCAGAAGATTGCACTATTGATTTAAGGAACCCAGATAAAATAGTGTTGCTTCTTGTTGCATACTTCTCTCTGTTGGTGAGAACATGACCAACTTGTCATCCTAATGTTTCCCATATTTCTTAATCTCTTCTCCATTCTGCACAACAAAATCTCCACTTGGCAATTCAGTGAACTGCTACACATTTAGTCATCCTCTAGGCTTAAGGTTGCTAAACTGTAGAATGTGCAAATGGGAAGCCTCCTTGTTGTACTACATGGAAATAATCCCAACCAAAATTCAGTTCATGATTGTTGATCTAATAAGACAACTTTTCAAGTAAATGAAGCATTCCATAACTCTTTATAACCTGGTACCCAAATACCACAAATCATACTCTTTCATTCCCCTTCTAAAATATAATTCTACTAACTATGAACTCTAGGTAGGAAGACTAGTATTTTATCAGAATCACTTTGGTCAACTGCTTCCAAACCAGAATTATCTATAGAATATCTTTGGAGAGTACAGACTTGTACAGTTGTTTTATGTCATTCAAGTTGAACTGCAGAACTGGTAGAACATTATGTCAAAATTGCATCCCTCTTAGAAGCTACTGTATTACTATGTCTCAGATGTAAAATCCTGCATGTTCCAAAGCAAAGTAAAACAAGTAGTGCCCTTTTAGCTATTAAATTATATTTACCTAATTAAAACAATTTATTTTAAATCTATGTCAATATGTTTTTGGAGTTCTTAAGTATCATTTTAGTTGTATTGAATTTTCTATAAAAGATCATAACTAAATTTGTAATCAGTCCAGATGACTCCAGGGTAGACAAGACTGGGTAGAGTAGAAACCAGTGTATAAGTGAGTAATCCGTTTCAGATCTGTCTTTCAAAACAAACAAAAAACGGGGTGGGGGGGCTGGCTGTAAACTAGTATCAAGGTTGTGGGAGTCTGACAGACTTTAATTGTCTTAAGGGTAAGTCCCTAAATGTTGGAGGAACAGGTATTTTAAATATAGAACTAAAAGCAGATGGGTATAAACCACCTGTCTCAGGTGATAGGATGAGGTGCCAAGTTGGCTATGTGTCAGCTTCTCTGTTTTTTCTCTCTGTGTGTGTAAAACCCAACTGTCCAAATGAATACACTGGTCGGAAGTGGAAAGGGGGAGCTGAGATACACATCTATAAAAATA
This sequence comes from Gekko gecko, assembly GCA_029375565.1. NCBI lineage: Eukaryota > Metazoa > Chordata > Lepidosauria > Squamata > Gekkonidae > Gekko > Gekko gecko. The sequence continues at coordinate 53,973,868 of JAPDNY010000003.1, read as the reverse complement.
CTAACCATGGCTGAGTTCAAACTGGCAATTTGCCCCACTATAGCCACTTTTCAGCCATGTTTCCCAAGTGGATTAAAGGGGGCAGTCACACAGGCACATCTGCCTGGCATTCCCCACCTGTAGGCAACCCATGCTGTTCCACTTCGCTCCCACGTTAAAAAGATACCTGTTACAAGTGGTAGTAAATCCCAGAGAGTTGCCTTTATCCCACATCAGTCCGCTTCCTGGAAGTGTGAATGCTCAGCCAAAAAACTGGGAGCAACCCGCGGATTGGCGCATAAGATTGGCTGTGCTCTGCTGTACCACATAAGGCACATATGATTGGCTTCCCAAATCGGCTGGATGCCTATGTGTGTATGAGTGCATGAGCACCCATACGCACACAGGTATCCAGCCGATTTACCAGGGAAAAGCTGTTTACAGCCGCACCTCCGGGCCAGCAGTCTGAACGCTCCCGTGCGCCTCCTCCTGGTATGCTCCCGCATCAGTCGGCCCCGTGTGACAGGGAAAATCCAGAACAATTTATTCTGGGGCTTTTTTGCCAAGACTGGCTCCCACTGCAAACTGCCAGTCTGAACTCAGCCCATTGGTCTGCACCAGGAAGAAGACACATTTGCCTGTGATGGTGGTACTGATCCATACTACATACCTTGTAAGTGGCTCTTGATTCTCTTACTAATGCACTTCATTATGGTTATTATAATGCCATAGCCATTAGCAATGAGGGTAATGACACCATATCCACCAAGGCTTTTCTAGCAGAGGCAAAGGGGGATCTGCCACTGGATATTTGGGTGGACTTTACAGCAACCTCTGAGAAAGAAGATGAAGTTTTCCGTTTCAGAGTCAGGGATTGTACTTCAGTAACAATTGTGCACTTATCTGTCTCCCCAAAACTGTTTCCTTTAGAATGTTGCCAGTATGAGTCAGTTAAATGCCTGCTCTGAGCTATACTGTCTCCTACACAATCTTAATGAAAGTGAGGAGAGTGCAGAATGAGAGCTGATCTCATTGAGAAGTTGGGCATGTGGATGAGTGTGTAGGTGGAAAGTCAAGGGAAGAGCCTGCAGAACTATGATCTTTTTGAATTACAGTATCTACAGTCTTTCTGCTACTGAGGATGAGTAAGAAAACAACTACTATTTTAGAGTCTCTAAATTCGTAGTCTTTAAACTTCTATCTCAACATTTCTTTTCCCTGCAAGGCCTCAAGATATGACCTGGAAAATGTCATATACTTGTGATTCTTTTACTGAAAATACCAGGGATTGAATCTGCAACCTTTTGTATACAAAGTGTATGTACTACCGCTGAACCACAGCCCCTACCTTTCCTTCATATTTTTGGAAATCTTGCATCCCTTGGTAAATCTTATGCAGAGTCAAGAACCTGGATGGAACTGTCCATCTTCCTCATAGCCTAAGACAACTCTTCCATCCCTCTTCTTTCTTCTGCCCTGATTCAGGTATGGGTCTGACTCCAGGTCTGGGTAAGCCCTTGAAGAAGAGATCTGTTATATACCACTGCCAGGTCAGAGACTTGCACATTTTGCAGAAAAAGCAAAGTGCTCACTCATCTCTCCAGTCCTGAACTCACCCTCCCCTGTAGGTCACCCAAGTTCTGACAAAGCAGTAACTGAATTGTCTTGGGCATGGGGCAGGTTACTGGATCTTTGCAATTCCCAAGGTCCCAGGCTTGTGTTGCAAGCTATGGTGAACAGTGTCAGGCTATGGGAGGGTGAATAATTTCCTAATGCTAATGCTCCTATGCCACCATCTTGTGTTTCTTAAAAAGGACATGTGTGCATTGTCCTAAGTGCAACACCGTCACCATTGTGCATCATCAGTCAATGTTATTTAAACATTAAATTTTATTTAAAAAATAAAAATATTAACAATGTAAGAAGATATGACTCTGATGACTTCACAAGAAGACTCTTCTTCTCTTTTCTATGAAGTACCCTTCCTTGCATTTAGATGTTTTAACTTCACAGTTGTGTTTCCATGAACTGGGCCTTGATGAGCTATTGAAGTTGTTTGGAATCTCTGCCTAGATTCTCTGTATTGTTATTATTATCAACTTTGCAGTTACTCAAACGGAAAAATAAATCTGTATTTACATTGATTATTCACAACAGTCACCTGCAGTGAAATACCCACTATTTGTATCACAAGGGTTTTTTTTAAAAAAAATCTTAAAACAATGGGGGCAGCTTAATAGTTAGATTTTTGAATTACAGTATCTACAGTCTTTCATGTTTGAGTTCCCACCTCAGGAGTTTTTAACCACTTAAGAGGAAGGCTTCTTGAAATATGGCAACTATTCCTTAGTGTTGTTGTTGTTGTTGTTCAGTTGCACAGTCGAGTCTGACTCTTCGCGACCGCATGTCCTTAGTGTTAAGCCAGGACAAAATGAAATTAAAACCTAAAACAATCCTGAGATAGCAGTTTCTGGACTTGAATAGTTTTTGTTCAGTTGGTGACTGCTTCTGCTTGTCCTACTTATTAAGCCCTGGTATTGCCAACTGAACCTACCCCAAGCTGGTCTGTTTGTCTTGATTGTTACAACCTATTCTCTGGAAGGGGCTGCTTGGGTAGGGTTGCAAACCTGCCTCCTTGATAAAATTTATGAAGGCTTCTAAAACCATTGGTTTTTCCAGTAATACTTATTGGGATGTTGTTAGGCTTCTCTGCTGTGATTTTTACTCTGTTCTTTGTCTGATTTTTGGGTTATGATTAATGTGCTTTTATTTTGTTTTTCTAAGCCTTAGAAAAACAAAACAAGATCTTACAGTTTTAACAGACTGTGTGCAACGCTGAGCTAAGGGAAAGATGGGATGCACATTTTCAAATAGTAAATGAAGTGAGAAGTCTGTTTTCCTGCCATTTTAAAGCTATAAATAAATTGTCAGATATCAGAAGCTAAGCAGGGCCAACCTGGCAAGCAGTTGGAAAGGAGACCTCCAAGGAATACCAAAGCTGGGACGCAGACACAGACAATAGTAAAGCCGCCTCTCTGAAACATCCAAGCCCCACTAGGGGTTGCCAGAAGTCAACCATGAAAATACTCACCCCTCCAAAAAAAACCTATACATGACAGCTTTTATTTATTTATTTATTTATTTATTTGTACCCCACCCTCCTTGATGAGGCAGGCTCAGGGTGGCTTACATAAAAATTACAACAGATAAAGACAGCAATATTTTGCTTTGGATTGTGTCCTTGACCTTCCAGAAAATGCTGGACTCTGTTCCTAGAGCCATCTGAAACCATGGGGTTCTGCCCCCAAATGTACCAAAAACCTCTGGGCTCCACCTCCTGGTTCCATCACTATTCCTGTTTTGGATTTGGTTCCCTGATGAATAATGCTTCATATCCCCGCCTCCAGTTGGCAAGTCTCCTTTCCCCTTCCAACAATCATTAGCACTTTGTTTTCTGCTGGGGGGGGAGAACCAGCCAAACAATAAGCAGAGGAAAGTTCTGTTACAGTGAGATGAACAAAACGTCTTGGTCATAGTTTTAGGTCATCTGGTAGCATATGTAGGGAATAATAAAAATTGCCTTGTTAACAGGTCGGCTTTGATTCTCAGCTTTTTAAACTTTCCTTGGGGGAGCTTCTAACCCCTCCTAGATAAAAGGCTAAAAACATATGGGCAGAGGCCTCAATAATATTTATGGTGGACATGGGGTTAAAATATCTCTTTGAAGGAGACATAATCTTGGGAGTGTTGTAAAGGAGAACATTTCAGCTTTAAAGACTTATAATTTCAGCCTCAGCCAAAGAACAGAAATAGAACTGTGTCCTGAACCCCATTGCAGGATACAGAAATAGAGAGATTCAGAAAGAACTGAAACATGAGAAGCATGTATTGCACACACTTATTTCTCTATAATTTTAAGTGATGGAAGAACTAAACAAGCCCAAAGACAGGAATCGAAGTCTAATTTAACTTGCGCTTAAGACTGGTAATTGGAGCATACCAAAAAGCTACATCAGTAAATAAAAACTTTGCTTGTAAAATGAATGCAAATTAATGTGTGTTTTTCTTTTTTAAAAAATATGTTTTACCACTCATCACAAAGTTTAAAACCTGTTGCTGCTATGGAGGTAGGGCTGCCAAACCCCTGGTCTGGGTGGGAGATCCCCCGCCCAGGTCCCATTGCCCACCACTGCTTGGAGCAGGGGCAGGAGATTTTTTTTAAGCACCCTTGTGTTCTTTTTGGTGATTCCTAGAGCTACCCTTTGTCACTTCCAATAAAAACTTCTGGCAAGTACATGGTGATTTTTTTTAAAAAAAAATCCCCACAATCCTGCAACCCCCAACCCGCCTGCTAGTCAAAAGGAAATCAAATCTCTTATGAAGACCATTTTTTACTCCAATTCATATAGTTTCTTTGTAGGTCTTCACCATGGCTAAATCTTTCAAACATGGCTTCCACTCAATTTAACAGACCTGTGGCTCATTTTCACTGTGTAGAACTGGTTCTCAAATGGTAGGTTACCACACACTTCTGAGGTTGGTGGTGAGAGATTCCTGCAAGGATAGCATTAGAATTTCTATGCTGAAACACACACTGTACGCATGTTCCATATGTCAAGACACTTGTTTAGTCCTGGTACAATGATATTATCAACCCAGAACTCCTGGCCTAATCCCTAGAAAGTGCCAGCAGCCCTTTTACAACAGTTAGAGCTGTACTGCTTAGGAACACAGTGTTGCTCCTCAGCATGCTTGGATTTTATCTTAGAAAATATGGAATGGGAACAAACATGGTGTTCAAATGTGACCTCACTCTACCACACCCATTTCTTGGGTCCTTGTTTCAGATTTCCCTAATACTTGTTATGAAGCTAAGTCTACATGTCCACTCAGCAAGCCCACTGGTAGCAAGAACCCTCCCCCATTGTCCTGAGATATGCTCTGAAGCAGGCTCATAGCTTCTGCAGCAGTGGCTTTCCACCAGGGAAGCATACTTTTGAACATTGCTCTTCTACTTGCCTCCAGCATGCTCTGAATTTTACTGTTAAGGTTGTGAATTCAGTGAAGTTCACTTCTGTGTTGGATATCTTCTGTGAAGCACATTATGATACTACCTTACACTGCATAATCCTCAAGAAAATGAGAGGTCCTATTGCGGAAGAATTCCACTCTTTCTAAGTGGAAGTTGTTCTTTACAACATTCCCAAATGTTTTACGGCTAATTGTGGGTATACAGCAATGAAGAAAAAAGGAGGTTTGCACATTACATGTTCATGGATGAAGCCTTGGCACCGATTTAATTACACTGTTTTTCTTTTTTATGAATTACGAATTATGGTGACCTACATTTGTCGTACTTTCTTTAGACACAGTGAATACATGCATACATAATAAAACCTCAGTTATGATTCTGCAATAAACTGAGATTTTTAAATGTTGCGCATTGGGGAGCTTGATGCAGTATATTTACGTAGAAGATTAGTTCAACAAGTCTGAGAAATAGAGAAATGAGGGACTGAGCCAGAAGGAAGGATGCTTTTTGCAAATATTTTCAGCAACACTGAAAAATTCCCCTCCCCATTTTGGCCAGTCTTTGAGGTTTTATCATAAGGAGGTAAAATCATTCATTCATTCAGAGTGAGGTGAAATGGCGATCTTATTGGTGGGGATCATACATGTGACTGGATTAGAAAGTATCAATTGGCTTGATTTACCCACACTGACATCAGATATTAATATCTAAGTTGGATACATAGCACTGAGACATCATCCAATTCATTGTGCACTCTGTGATTGCCTGGGATCACCCAGATGAGAAAATAAGAAAAGGCTGAAGTAATTTTGAAGAGAAAATTATTCTGAAGCCACATTACAGAGAGGAAATAGTAGCAGCAGGGACTGTTTTCAGAAAGATTTAAGCACCCTTGCAAGATCCCGGAGTTTTTGGTCCCAGAGTTGAAATAGGCTGACATTTGGTGCATCCCAGAAAAAAGCCTTACAGGTATTTGGCCAATTGCTCTTTCAGAAAGAGTACATGCTTACTGATGCAATGCTGTAACCTGTTCCTCCTTATAAGTACATTTCCTTTAATGGAACTATTGTCTAAAGAGCTGAAGGACAGCTTTTTCAGTGGTCACCCAGGAATTGCAACTGCAAACCATAGCTGAAACTTCTTCCTTCACTACAAATAAGGGTTTTGCTGTGGTTTTTTTTTTTTTTTAAAGCAGGATTGCACCAAGGATCATTATGAGATTAACCTGAAAAGAGTAGCGAGGATAGGGAGATGAGTTACCAGATGCAGAAGATTGCCAACATGACTTCCTAATTCAAGGATCTGAAGTCTCCAGTTTAATGAAATCTCTACATTTTGAAAAATGAAAGTGCAAAGAGGGTTAAAACGCATATGCACAAACACACAAACCAACCAAGAGTATTCAATAACAAATATTAAATGATAAACACAGATTGCATAAAATCAGACGGGCCATTTTAAGCAAAGCATTTTAGCTCATCATGATATGTAGCACCTTATTTAAATTAGGAGGTGTTAATTCTTAGCTTGAATAATATATTAATATAATATGTAAAGTGAATGGCATTGTTAATCACAGTCGCGCCTGGAACGACTTTGCTTCTGTGCACGGAATGTTAATTTTGCAAAACATTAATTTCAAAGATTTTGCAGCAGTGCTTTTGTAATTAAATATTAATGTCACATGTTATTGCAGTAGCATGTTTATGAAAGCCGGCAACACTTCAAGTCAACTCATTTGTTTTTATATTTATTCTTGTACATCTGCAATCCCTTCCATTTCACAATTTCAAAGTGAAGGCCATTTTGAATAGTCAATATGTAAAACATTTTTCATTGTAAGCGTTTTTTAACATCCAACAGGGTAAATATTTAATGTGGTGTTTTTAGCTGGCATAATTTTTCCAGAAAATTGGCTATAACTTTTAACAACTTGTAGGTGCACTAAACTCTCCATTTTTTATTTTTTATTTTTTTTGGCTGAAGTCATCTGAAAATAAAAGAGCCATAAATGTGATGAAACTGTGCAAAATTATGCAAGAATTATGAGATTCTTAATGAAATTCAGGAATTCCAAAAAAAACCCCTTGATTTTATTACTTGTCATGGTGTGACTTTATACTCATTTGTATTTTTTTAAGTCAGGTACATATTTATCTTTTTTGATTAACTTTTCTCAGTGATACAATTGCCTTTGTGCTGGATAATTCCACCCCACACTTGTCATGAACCACTTTAAAGGCTACATTTTCCATCCAGTATTTTAAGAGTAACTTTAATGATGACCCCTGTTAATTGAAGCTCCTGCTCTGTCTTTGTGCCATTGTATTTGTTTGACCGTGACTGTTTTGACCAAATCACAATATCTGATGATCTTGCCTGTAGTACTTCAAACCTGTGAATTACTTAGTCTACAAAGAAAGTCATTTCCATTTTAGCATGTTAGCAACAAGAAATCCAGCCGAGGTATCACACGTTTAGCCTTTCCCCCCTCCCCCTTCTCTCAAAGACTTTCATTATATAGCTTAAAAATAACCCACCCTTGTAGCACAGCAAAGTAAATGGTGAATTATAAAAATACCTTATTTATTGCACCACCAAATGCAGCAGGAACAATCAAGATGCATTGTTGTTTGGTTATGGCCACGTTTAATAGTTAAAAATTATATCAGCACCTGATGTTGCATGCTAACAGCTAATACTGCTTGACAGTGATGAATTTAAAGGATGAAGAAGAGATACAAACTACATTGTACAAGCATGATGGGTCTCCAACAATGCCATTTAAATATTATTTGTCACTATTTAAAATGAACCTTTCCCCTTTAAGCTATGCCATTATGCTCATTTGTCCTGTCACTGCTGACAGGCTCTATGACTCACACACAAAAATGGTCATTAGGTACTGCATCTTCATCTTATTTAAAAAACAAGGAGGGGTGGGGGAGAGAGGAAAAGCATTCTGATGCCTCTAAAAGCCTGTAATTATTTTCATCCGAAGAGATAGTGTTGCTTGGAAGGTAATTTAATAACCTTTTGCATGTACCTGGGGAATGCCTCTCTAGGGAACCAAGGTGCCGACATGCCATTCAGTTATCAAAACATGACCTTTAATGGTTGCTCGGAGAGAAGTTAGCATGGAATGTTGTACACAGTACAATGCTAATTCCTCTTTCTAATGTATGCAAAAATTTCATTCTAGAGCAGTGATCTATATAATATGAATTAATATAGGTAACTGTTCCAGGAAACAAAAAGGAGCATGGTTCTTAATGCAGGGATCTTGCAGTGTCCTTTGGAAGAAGCTATATGATATTGGAGAGGGGATAGTGTGAACAGCAAAATGCCACCCTTTGCCTTCCATCATTTCACTTCTTAGTTGCTTTGAGAATATGCTGTTTTGTCCTGAAAATGTGACTGAAATAATCAAGCAGCTTTTATGTTTTTGTTAATATCTATTGATCTGCAACTGCACTGTAAAGGTATGAAACAAAAGTTCATGTTAATACGAGATTCTTCCATGTTACAATATTCTGACTTGGACGTTATTCAGCGCAGTTACAGGGTTAAAAATGGATAGTGTGTCTGTTGAAATTAAACACCCTAAGCATCTAAAGGGGTGTACTGAACAAGGAACAGGCTGTGTCCTTTGACATTAGGGTCAAGGAACTCCTTATTTTGATACAGTGATAATAGATCCCACTCTGGTTAGAAATGCTGGGATTTCGACTCATATCCCTGACACACCATCCGTCAATTTATTAGCACACTGGTGCAGTAAGCCAGTGAACAGGCTATATCAATTTGTTTAGGGTTTTCCTCCCTCCCCTTCTCCTTTAAAATGTCTGTAATCCTCATCTCTGCTCTCTCAACCGGTCAGCATTAAAGATTTATGTTGCACTTTTTTTTTTCATTGCCACACCTGAATATGGATTACTTAAATGGACTGTAAATAATTCATATCTGAGAATAAGTTTCCATTACTGACCAATGTTGTAATTTAATATACTGTATTATGGGTTATGCAGTTTTTGGATTTTTTTTTTTTTTATGTGCATTCTGCAGTTGAGCAGACAACAGCTTAAGTAAAAAGGACACGCTATTTCTTCAGTTTATTTTCATGTTCACAACTGGGCTGTAGGAAGCAATAAAGTAAACAAGGCTAATTTTAGCAGCTTTCTATTTTCAGGAAGAAAACAAAATCTTGACCCAAATTGACATAGGGCAAATTGAATAAATTGGGGAAATAGTATTAATCTCATCTGCTAACCAAAAGATTCCAGGTATAATACATCATTTTAACAGAACATGGTTTTTTAAAGCTTGATTTTTAAAAATCACTTCTGATTACTTTCACATATGGTGCCTGATTTCTCGTAAATACCTCCAATATAAAAGGACATATTCATGAGAGAGTTTTTCAACAAGGTCACTAGCTACAAACATAAAAAACCCCTCCTCTTTGTTAAAGTGCAGAGGATGTCTTTTAAAAAAATCCTGTATAAACGTTTACACTTAAAAGGCATTTAAACAATTTAAGATTTAAGTTGTATATAGCAGGAAAAATATATTAATAATAGATTAATGCATGAAAATCTATGAAGACACATAAGATAATGATTTAAAAAGGAATAATTTAAAAAGATGAATTAAAAAATAGAATAAAAAAGAGGGCCAACATAAACTAGGGAAAAACATGCTGTGAATAAAGTCTGTTAGATCTTGAAATAGAAGAACTGCTAAATAATGCATAGTTTTATTTTTCGATCATTTGCATAAACCTTAAGAGAGTATTTATTTGTGTAAAACTTGATGTATCGAGCAAGGAAAGTGGGGAGGAAAATGGCATTCATTTTGTTTTCATTTTGGTATTTAGGAAAAATATTCTGTTACATATGGACTACTTAGACCTAATCATCTGACTGAATGTGATGTGTTTCTTGAGCCAGGTTGGAAAGGGCTGGATTGAGAACAGTGCCCTGGTCTTGCTGCGGGCTATGCAGGTTGGCCCAAACTCTGCTGGGGAGCAGATGGCGAGCCAATGCTTGCAGTCACACTTACCTTCCTTGCTAAATCCATAATCCCTCACTGGACATGCAGCCAAGGCAGGCTTTGGAGACAGAAAGGAGGTTACAATCTGGACTTGGGTATTGACTGCCAGAACTGAGAAAACAGCTCAGAAATTTCAAATGCTTAACAAGTTATCTGTCTTGTCCCTAAGCCAGTGCAGCATTTTTAAAAGTAATTAAGACATGATTGAAAATGTGTGTGTGCCATCTAAATACAAAAAAACCTCACCCTTTAAAAACAATCAAACCCAATATTTAAAGCCATGTTAAATATACTATAATTAAAGGGGGGGTTATATAAATGTGCTTTCATTTTCATAAAGAAATAATATTGTATTTTTTTAGACAGAAAAATAGTGTGTGAGTGTCTCTGTGTATGTATACACACACACATGCAAGGATTCTAGAGGTTGTTTCATCTATGTCGGGTTTTAGTTCATGGTGTGATTAAATTAATCATTTAATTAATTTCACACTGAGTGAACATTAGTTTTTGAGCCATATGTATTGCAAAGGTATGTAATATATGCTAAAAATTCTAATGTTCATATGCTGAAAAAAATAATAGTATATAATAATCACAGCGTGACCTTGCCTTCTCGGTGTCTCTTTTCTTTCCTAAATATCTACTCAGTTACCAACCCAGATATTATACCTCTAAAATATATATAATCTCAAAAAAATACTGTAGGGGAAGCCAAATCCTAATCAGCCACAATAAACGGGGAAAATGATAAGACCATCTGTTTAAAGCAAGTGAATTTGCTATAAAAGGATGGCATACACAAAAAGTTACAGCAATATTGTGATTGTGTATTAACTTAAACGTGATGTATATGTTTGTTTGTATGCATATGCATTTATTTATGTGTGTGTATTTTTATACATTGATAGTGTTCACATATGTATGTTTGTGTTTATCTTGTGTGTGTAGATTATGTGCATCTGTATCAAATGCCTATGAGATATATATGCTTACTTATTGGAGGTACGTTTACATGTGAACGTATGCACATTTCTTTATGTGTGTATGATCCATATTTGAAAAATCTATATTTTATCCAGCCAAACACTCACAGGCCAGTCCTCTGAGTTGCTATATTAAATGATGGTCTTTGAGCTTATAGGCAAAACTTGTGCTTTGATTTTTAGAACCTATTTCACCTCCATTATAAATTCAGCGTGTGTTATCTTCTAGGTATGCCATGGGGTATCTGTGCTATGAAACACCATATGCCATTCTGGTTGTATATGGGCAGGGCGTAGTTCTCCCACCAAGTTCTTGTTCAGAGGCCATAGGGGATCACAGAAGTTATGATGGATAGCACAGACCTATACTGACAATGTTTGTATTGTTAAGTGCATGAGTTAAGGCCTGCTCTTACTCCTGGCAAGTAATCAGACTGGGGCTGGAGAGTCACCATGGTATAATGAATGGAACATTGGACTTTGACCAAGAAGACAGGTTGAAATTTCTGTGGTCCCATGGTATGAGGTTGCCATAGGCTACTAGTAATATTTTCTTATCCCCTCCTCCTACACAGGGTGCTTTTGAAAATGAAATGGGGGAGGTGAACCTCATTTCTTTCAATTTCTTGAAAGAAGGGTTAATTAACAATGTAATTAATAGGGCACAAACTGGTTGACAAACCGAATTTCGTCACAATTTTGGGCAGTTCAGAGTTCATGAACCAAGGTTTGTGAACTGATGAACAACACACTTCTCTAAAACTTGGGGGACAGTTTGTGGTGGTCCATGACCCTTTATGAAGAGCAGAACACAGGGGTTTACCCCTGCGTTCTGTTCTTCACAAGAAACAGCTGAGGGACTGGGAGCTTCCTACTGGTCAGCTGTTTCCTTTAAATGACTCAGCCATTTAAACCCTGCTTTGAGCTCCCCACAGCTTGGAGCCATTTAAAACAACTGGTGATAGGCAGGGAGAAGTCTCCCTACCGTCTCAGCTGTGGGCTCCCTCATGCAGCCTGCTTTAAAGAGGCTGCAGGAGGGAGCTCAAGACTGCTGACCTGAAAGGGAGAGCTACGCAGCCAGGAGAGAGGAAGATGGCAATTTCACCCCCCTTTCTCCTAGCTCCAAGCACCTTCCCGGGCGATCCCATCTCCCTTTGTCCTGGCTGGATGGCCAGGAGAGTGGGAGATGGGAAGCCTCTTCCCCAGCAATCCAGTTTCCCTTTCTCCTGGCCAGGCTGAGCCTTGGCCAGGAGGAAGGTGGAAGGGAATCCATTCCATGGCGATTCCCCTCCCCTTTTCTCCTGACCAGGGCAAGCCATGGCTGGGAGAAAAGTGGAAGGGAGTCCCTTACAGGGCAATCCCTGCCCCCTTCCTCACAGCCACAGCAGAAAGGGGAAAGGGAAGTCCTTTCCAGGGCTATTCCTGCCCACTTTCTTAGCGAGCCACGGCCGGGAGAAATGGGAAAGCAAACTTCCCGGACTGGTTTGGTTTGGGGGGGGCCTGTTTGGCTCATTTTGGTTCAAGGTTTGTTATGGGGCCACCTTGAACTATGAAATGAAATGAACCACCTTTTTAAGGTTCATGCTTATCCCTCGTAATTATCAGTAATGATAATTTTAGCTTTTCTGTCTAGTGCGGTTTAATTTGCTCTGTCATATCAAACTGCCAACTAAGAAGGCTTACTTGGAAGTAAATTCTCTTGAAATCAGTCGGACATTCTTGCGAGCAATTGTGTTCAGTACTGGTTTGCTAAATATGTACAAAGTAGTCTGTCATCTTCTAGTCTTTTTTTCATTACAAACTAAAATCTGTAATCCAAAATCTCATACAAGTGTTGATCATCTCATTAGTTATAGAATCCAAGAGCAAACATAGCAGTCAAGGGAATTAACATTCAAGGACATCATTGTATTTTCATTCTAGCAATATATGCTATTTTTCGTTAGCAAGAATAATTATTTGTGAGGACAATCACCACACTATTGTTTGTTAAAGATAAGTTTTATTCCACAGTTGGGCAGCTCAACAGTTAAACTGGACAAGTTATCAGTTTTAGGACAGTCCCCAAAAATATTTCTCACATGGAGGGCACTGGAAACATTCTCTGCAGTCATGTAGGAAGTTGCCATCATTGGGGGAGGGGGTTTGAGGTGATTCCCTGCGTGGTTGTGGTGGAGAGGGGAAATAGTTTGGAGACTGTATCCAACAGCCTTCATGTGACAACTGTACATTTGCTTATATGTCTTTTTTAGCTTTCTATTAGAATCCTCAAAAGCTAATAATAAAACTTAACATTACAATTTAAAACATCATAGAAATACCATAAAAAAAACCAAAAGCAATTGCTACCTATCCAAGTATAGAGCAGTATAAGAATAGTAGCAGCACAAGACAAAAATACCCAGCCTGCGCAAGTAACCATCCTCTCCCAAACCCTTTTCTAAAAAGGAAGATTTTTAGCATTTTGCAAGGAAAGAGAATGACACGGATTTCACTTGGGAGAAGATTCCACAAGCTGAGGAGAGATGGGGTCTGTCACTGAAGAATTCATATCCATAATATTCATATGCCTTCCTTCATAAGCTATGGAAACTGATGTAGGACACCCCATATGACTTCATCATCTGGACAGATTTCCCAACTTGAAATAGCACCAATGAGTCCTTGTTTGCTCCACTGGAAACTAACACATAGCCATCAGTCCCCATAAGTTTCCTAGCAGAGAACAATAATGGTTCCCTGAGGCCATTTCATGTCAGGAAAATGTCATGGATGGGAAGGCTGAAGCCTCTTTTCCACATGCATCACATTCCTGATCTGAATTAGGCCTTCATATGCCTGGAAAGCATGAAACCTCCACCCCATGTGTGCTGCAAAGTCCTTCTGGCAGCCACAAGGACACTTTATCATGCAAATCGAGGAAAATGACCTTTTGTCATTTCAGTTTTACATTGTGAACTTGTTTTTTGCAGTTCAGAAGTATTGTTTTGTATGATACATTCTAAATATAGATATCCATGGGCAAAAGCAAATATTTTTTTCTCCTGTTACTTATGAATGGCATGAGTCCAGATCAAGCCCGTGCATGCCTTGTCAATCTGGAAAATGCTTATTTTAATCTGAGATTTAGAAAAGGGGGTCTTGCTGTGGTTATTCAAAAAAGAAGGGAAAGCCACCCCCAAATGCTTTTTGCTTCAGATTTGAGAGGGTTGAACCTAAAACAACAACAACAACAGAACAAACACAAAAGTGTTCAGCTCTATACAGCACTAACCCTTATATCCACTACAGTCCAGCACACGCAAATAAATGACGATGAAATGAGTGGGACTGAAGAGAACAAAGAGTGGCTCAGAAAGGACTGGTAGAAGGCAGTGAGACTGGAGCCCCTTCGATTGCCGCCACTGGCTTAGAAATTCCCTGTGGACTGGAGGGGGCCTGGGGTGGGCAGAGTTTGGGGAGAAGAGGGAACTCAGCAGAGAGCTTGGCCAGAGACTCCTCCCTTCAAAGCTGCCATTTCCTCCAGGGGAACTGATCACTGTTGTCTGGAGGCTGTAATGCTGGGGAAACCCCAGGCCTCTGCTGAAGGCTGGCAGCCCTCGAAGTGCTTCCATTCCCTCACTAGAGGCAGCTTTGTTACAAAGTACTTGGGTTCAACAGAAAGCTCCATTTATTTATGTATCTGTTGTTTTTATAGATTTAAACATGCTCTGTGTTTTTCATGCTGTGATGTTTGCTTAATGCTCATTTGAATTTCTAGCCTTTGGTCCCCCATGATAGAGGAGGTTTTACTTTTGTTCTTGGAAGTTAGAATTCTGGCAGATTGGGACGAAGTGGGGGGGGGGACTAAAAGAAAGAGAGGAAGTAGGAAAAGATTTTTAAGTTTGAGTGACAAAGTGAATGCCTAAAAGTGATACAGAAGTCTCAACAAACCAGGACATGTGCAACTAACGGAGGAGAAATGGTTGATATATTATTCACCAATCTCCAGGGCTTCGATACCAACTCAGAGTTGGCATTCGTCCCATATATATTATTTAATCTTTTACAGTTTAAGATGCATACAAAGGGAATGAACGGGATAAATGCAGCTCATTCTTTGCATATGCAAGGACATAACCATTTAGAGAGAGATTCCATACACATATGTCACCCGACACCCAATACTAGTTGCAGCATGTAATGGCTGTGTCCTAGAAACTGCTTCTATGAATGTTTCTTTTCTGGAAATAATAATAATTTATAAAAACAAGTTGCTGGAGTAGGGGAAAAAAGAAACAAGGGAATGCACCAGTAAAAAAAAGCCAATGATGCAAGAAAGAGAATACTTTTTTAGATAATTAAAGATTTTTATATTCAATCTCGATATATGTATTTTGTATATGATTTATTTATATCCTTATGTATTTCGTGTTTGCTTCATCAATAATATTGTCTCTTGTATTGTCCTCATTCAGGAGGAATCTTAGCAAAGAGATGATAAATATTAGGAACTGGAATTTTAAAATCTTCCCTCTTTATTGAGATTGGAGTATAAAAAAACATTTTTAAACCTACAATTATTGAATCAATATTTTATTTTTTATTTATTTTATTCAATTTATACCCTGCTGTCCCTGAAACTGGCACAGAGCAGGTGGCAACAATTTATAAAACATACAATTTAAAAACTTACCAATATTTCAAAAAAAAATTGATCACATCCAATAAATACAATAAAATCATTAAAACAGCTACTATACAGTTTCAAGATGGTGTAAAAATCTCCGATGGAGGGTAATATACAGGCAACTGATAGAAGGGGGAAAGGGGAAAGCAGGGGGGAGAAAGAGGGGAAGGAGGGGGAAGCCAAAACTAGATAAGTCTATCAGCAAGGAGCCCATTAGGGCCCTCAACCATAGGCCCAGTGGAACAACTCTGTTTTGTAGGCCCTGTGGAATTGTACCAATTGTATTCTCTTTCTTGCACCATTAGCTTTTTTCCTATATTGTTTTGTGTTGGAATAGAGTGAAAATATAAAATATACTTACTATAAGTGCAATGATCAAACAATGAATTTGTTTAGCCATTTTTTCTTTCTGATATTGCATCAGAGATGAAGTAGATTAATGGCTGACTACTCAAACCTAGCACTAAACTACTAATCTTACCCTTAAATTTTCTAGCCCTGTTGCTAGAACAGCTTGGATGGTCTCTGCTACTCTCATTTTGGTCCAGTCATTTTTTTTCTATTTTGAGAAGAAAAGAAAGTATTTTGCAACTCTTCGAGAAATTCAGTGTGCTTATAATATCCAGGACAGGGCTGGAGTAATGGCAGCTGGAAACTGTAAGGTCTGAGCAGGTAGATAATATGAGGAACATATTGTAGAGGTTCTTAGTGTAACCTCTTTCCTTCCTTGACTACATGGTTCAAATAAGTTTGTGACATGTATTCCCTTCCCCATGCCTGTGATCTCAATGCCCCATTGTCAAATTATATAGCACGAAAAAATTCAGTAGATGTGGATCTTTCTCATCAGTAGAGCAGTACTGGTGGGAAAAGATCTGCACTTGGTAGGATTTTTTTCTTCAATATAACTGTCGCATGTTCCACACAAGGACCAATTCCACAAAAGCAGTTGTTGGGCCCTCAGTCTTCCGTTTCCCTTGGTTGTACTGCTCAATTTCTCATTATTTGCTGCATGGCTGCATTTTGACCAACATCTGCCCCTGACTTCCCCTGCGTCTTTCTGATCGTAAAAAGTAAGGATCAAGAAGACACACGGGAAATTGGAGGGTGATGTGAGTCAAAAGGCAGCCGTGCAGCAAATAGTGCAAAATAGAGCAGTACAACGGGGGGAAATGGGAGACTGAGTGCCCAACAACTGCTTTTGTGGAATCAGTCAAGCTTTATCAGGATCAAATTAAACATGTATTTTTTTTTAGATTACCCAACCTGACCAGTGTTCCCTCTAAGCTGAGTTAGTGTGCGCTAGCTCACAGTTTTTTAGCCTCCGGCTCACACATTTTTGTCTTAGCTCAGGAAGGATGGCTCCAGAGCAAACTAATTTATGCAGCAGCCAAATCACTTGCTCAATACTTTAATGCCAGTAGCTCACAAAGTAGAATTTTTTGCTTACAAGACTCCACAGCTTAGAGGGAGCATTGAACCTGACTGACTTTCCCTGTAGCCAGCGGGAAGCTGCAGGGAACTAATATTTGGGTTACTACAGGGGGCCAATATGGATTGTGATCATGATGCAAAGGCAAGGGGTTCAAAATTCGCCCCACTCTGGTTTCCTGACCAGAAATGGGATCCAAGGGCATCATTTGCCCCACTGGAAGCTGCACATGCTCTGAATACTGCATGTGTATCACACTGTCTCCTTTTCAGACTGCCAAGCCTCTGAGCTCCCTCACACTTACAGAGCAATTTCCGGGGGAGAGAATTGGAATAGGGAGCTGACTGACCCCTATGCTGGCATAACGCAGATTTACTCCAGTGTAAGGGGTGTTTACATCAGTACAGGGCCTGAGTGATGTGACACAATGCACTTTCACCATCACAGTTGCACCGCAACCACATGCTAGCAGAGTGAACCCCTGAGCTGGTGGAAATGTGGGCATACCAGTGGGCATGTCACCAGCCAGTTGGCTCCTAAAGCAGTTTCGGCATAGGAATGCCCATCCAAAACAGGTGCACCAGCAAAAATGCCGGCACAGCCCCTAGAGGGCCGGCACAGTCCATTGATGGCCCAATTCACTCCCCCCAAACAGTTGTGGCCATGCAAGCACCCAAGGGGAATACACCACTGGAAGAACAAAGTCCACACTTCATGGCTGAGTTCTCCCAGTGTTCAGTCCACACAGCTTCATCAGGCCCTCAGCTGGGATCCCAAGGGGAAGCCAGGTGTAAACAAGTAAGCAAGGCACCCAGTCCCCCACCCCTGTATCTCCCCTGGTCCTACCATGATGGCACCATGCCACAGAGGACACAGCATCAGTGCCTCCCAAACCTGGCGGCCATGGGGGCCACCAGTGGGCCCCCAGATGCACAGAGATGCCACACACCGAGGAATTAGGTATGTTGGGGCCTGCCCAAGACAGCTGCCAGGGGAAGGGGCTACTGTGATGACTGTGCAGCAGGCTGCTCACCTGGCCATATGGCCAGACCTCTCCTGGCCAAAACCTGGTGGTGAATGGCAAGCTCCACCAACCTATGAACTGGCCAAATCCACATGATGACCATACCCTTTCCCTGCCCAGAAGGAGTATGCCTGGAAGGTGCTAATGGCATTCCTATTTCATTGCAGGGAGGTGCTGACAGGACACGGAGCCAAGTGAGAAGGGTATGGAAATCACCCCCCGGGGGGCTTCCCAGCGGCTATCTCTGCAAGAAGATGACCATCATTTGCCAGTGAAGCTGCCCTGTGGAAGGAGCCAGACACATACATCAACCTGGGCATTCTTGGACCACTACCATTGAGGAGGCAGCCTTGAAGGTGAAGGACCAACCAGGCACCTGGGCACAGGGGTCACATTCCCATTGTCCCCACTTCACTTCCACTTAATAAAGTCAGTTCATTATGGCAGTCTTAGCTGTCGGTCTCTTTTGGAAACCTGTGGGGGAAGTGAGTGGCAGGAGGGCATCGAGGAAGCAGCAGCAAGGTTCCGGAGGACACAACAGTTGTGGGGGCCTCATCCTGCCAAGACTGCAGCCACAGAAATTGAGACAGATGGGAGGGAATGCCAAGGAACTGAGCGATAGGAAGCTGAGTGACAGGACCAGGATGGCCCAGCTCCCCGGCTGGGAGGTAAGGTGTCACATGGGAGCTCCCATCAGCTGACTGCTGTCCCAGGTCCCTATTCTTTGACATTCACTGATGATAATGTGGAATGACTACATGCCCTGACCCCTAGGAGGTGCACAAGAACAGCAGCCTCTGTGGTCCTCCAGATGCTTGGCATCCCAGAGTCCCTGGCTCTGGTGCCTGGGGAGAAGGCAGTGCTAAGGGCTGACTCAATGTCTTTGGATGGCAGCAGCCTTGGCCCAGCAGACACAGGAGAAGGGGGGAAGGGCTGTGGCAGTTGTCTCTCAGCCAGGTGTCATGGATGCTGGTGGGCTGGAGGAAGGAGGGGATCCTAGCCCTTTGCCAGGTCTTTGGGCACAGGCCTAGTGTCCAGCATGGCCCATCCTGTTCACCCTTTCCTACACGTGGGAGTGGCTGCAGAGCCATCACAATTGGCGGGAAGCCTATTCAAGGGGACAGCAGTGGATGGAGGGGCTGTCAGCATTTGTGACGGTTGCTGCTAGACAACTCGAGAGTCTTCTTGTCCTAGTGAGGGATGTGGGTGAAGAACAGGGGCACATTGAGAGGCTGCTGGGGGAGATTCTGCAGGGCCCCCAGCCCCTCCTCCTACAGTACCTCCAGTGGAGGCAGAAAGCAGACTGGCATGGGGAAGCCATGGACACCACAGCTGGAGGTGAGCAGGGGCACCCACTCACCTGCATTCTTGTCCATTGTCACCCTTTGGAAACGCCTCCCTCCCCATTGACAGGTGGCTGGACATGATAACAGGAGCTGGTATCTTTAAAGGGGCTGGGCACCATCATGGGGCCCCATGGGTTCCCCCAAGGGCCATTCCCCCTCCAGCACATGCCCCCTTTCTCATGTCATTGACAATTACAGGGTGATCTGCCAGCCAGAGCAGAGCATCTATCTTGTGGCCCACCCTTCTCTGCCCCTGCTAGTGATGCCTGCTTGGCTCAGCCCCCTGCACTCTGGATTACCACTGGTCCTCCCAGCTCACTGTATCACGCTGCCCCCACCTCATGAACATGCCAGAATGGAACTCTGCAGCGGGACTGCAAGGGTCGCTGCTGCAGCAGTGCCCAGCAACACTGTTGGGGCACATTCTTTCCCATTTGACCACCATGTAACTATCCCCTTAAGGCGGTGACTAGTGGCACCACAGCCAGCTGCTGCAGTGCTGGTATGGCTCAGGATTGCTCTTCCCATCTTCTGTATCCCGATACTCCTTCCCATGCAACTTTATATTCCTCTGGCTGTTTGAGGACCACTAAAAGGGGGTGTGCGCAATATTCTTTGGCTCCAAGTTGCTTTGTGGCCCAAGAAGACAAGCATTCCACCTGCCTTATTTTGCTCTCATGTCAAAACCAGGTAGCAGCCAGCATGATCTCTGTTTGTCTAGGCCAGCAGCTTAAATCTCAGGGACTTAGCAATAGATGGAAATCTCTCTGAGAACCCGTAACTTCTCACTTTAATCTTTTTCCTGACTTGAAATAATAGCAGCTGATATCCTGAAGCAAGAAAGCATTTGCTAGGTTCTCCAGTAATCAAACAATTAAATTTTTACTTGCTTACTTGTTTGAAACATTTCTCTGCTGCCTTTCTACCCAAATAGGGTCCCCAAGGCGGTGAGCACCAAAACGTTAAAACATTTCCACATTAAAACAGCACTTAAAATAAAGTATGTATAAAATAGTTCCATAAAACATAAATGCACATAACAAGGAAACCGGCAAGGAAGGCTAATAACAGTTATTGGGGGTATGGCAAACAAAACTAAAAAGTCTTCACCCACTGGCGGAACATGACGATAGAACGACATAGATGAATCTGCTTGGGAAGGCACTTCCAAACTTTTGCGCCATGAGCCAAAGGGCCCTTTCTTGTGTTACCATTCATCTAGCCTCAGAGGGCAGGGGTACCCAAACCCAGGCCTCTGAAGATGACCAGAGTGGACAGGTAAGTTCATATGGGAGAAGGCGGTCCGTATGCTGGCCCCAAGCCATAGAGGTCTTTACAGATCAATACCAGTGTGACTGTTGCCTGCAGCCTCAGGCCAGGTGCCTGACCATTGGCTCGTGGTCAGTTCCCCTGGGGATCCTCCTTGGTCTCACCCAGTTATACAAAGTGCAAAAATCACAACCACCACCAGGCAACTCTGTGTAGCCTTTCAATCCCATTCCCTCAAACCTCCGTGTATTCTGACCAGGCTGTTTCTTAACTCTCTGGGGTAGCTATTCCCAGCTGCCCTGCTCTGCATGTTTCTTTTGTGGGCATTTCTTCTATGGCTGCCTGCCTGCAGTCCTAAATCCATTCTCCTCCCGCCTCAGCCCTTCCAAGCTCCTTGGCTTTCTCCTCTATTGGAAGAGCTCAGCTGTCTTTTTGGATTGCACTGAGTCTCAGCCACCCATGCAGGTTCCATTGCCAATCTCCAGCTGCCTCCCTGATTCAGTCAGACCACTTGCACTCTAGACTGAGTTGCTGTCACACTCCGTCCATGGCTCCAGCTCACCTTCCTCCATTTCACCCTCCCCTTCCTTGGCCCCTGGGTGCCTTTTAACTGTGCTGCCCCCATCCTATTTCCTTCTGGCCAGGTTGTCAGGAGCACTCCAATGCTACCTGAGCCCCACGTAACTGCCTGAGTGGCCACAAGCCGCACGTCAAATTGAGCCTGGAAGCAAATTGGGAGCCAGTGTAGATGGAACAAGATTCAAGTGATACAAGAGGCGGGACCCGCGATACTCGCGAGGGGGAGGGAGTATTCCGGCCGCCAAGCTTCCCCCTCCCCCCCAGCAGCGGCAGTGGCAAGGCCAGCCGGCCCGCTGAGATTCCCCCTCCCCAGCAGATTCTCCCCCCCGGCTCCGGCGATCCTCCTCCTTCCCCCCACCCCCCGGCTCCGGAGGCGAGGGCCGAGCGGCTTCCAGCTGCCGGGCCCGCCGATCTCCTCCCCCCGGTGATCCTCCTCCTCCCCCCACCCCCCGGCAATCCCCCTCCTCCCCCCACCCCCCGGCTCCGGAGGCGAGGCCCGAGCGGCTTCCAGCCGCCGGGCCCGCCGATCTCCTCCCCCCTTCAGCTCTCTCCTCTCCCCCCCGGCTCCGGTGGCGAGGACTGAGCGGCTTTTAGCCGCCAGCTGCCGCAGAGTTCCCAGAGCGTTCCCTGAGCATGCGCAGGAAACGCTCTTACTTTTTTTGGGATTCTGATATCCCCCCTAGACTTTTAAACACTTTTTAGATTTTTCTGCACACGTGGGGACTGCCCCACATGCGCAGGAAAATCTCCCTGCCCCCCAGGTGCCCCCGATGTGCGGATTTAGATATCCGCACACAGGGGGCCACTTGGGAATTAGATATATAGATAGTCCCTGTGGCCCACTCCAGTCAACATTCTGCTGCAGCATTCTGTACCAACTGTAGCTTCCAGACTATCTTCAAGGGCAGCCCCACACAGAGAACATTGCAACAATCTCATCTAGAAGTTACCAGGGCATGCACCACAGTGGCAAGATCTTTTCAGCTGGCTCTCCAGCTGAAGCTGTTAAAAGGCACCCCTGGCCAGCATTGACACCACTGTTTATCCAAATGGGGGCCCAAATCCAGCAGCCCATCCAAGTTACAAACCTGTTCCTTTAGGGGGAGTATAAGCCCTTCCAGAATAGGAGATATCCCATTTCCTATGTCAAACCTTCCCCCACCAGTAGCTTCTCCATCTTGTCAGGGTTATGATTCAGTTTGTTAGCCCTCATCCATTTCAAAACTGCCACCAGGTACCTGTTTATGTGTTCCCCAGCCTCTCTTGGATCTGTTGGAAGTGTGAGATAGAATTGAGCGCAACTCAGCCCAAATCTCCTGATGACCTCTTCCAGTAGCTTTACATAGATGCTGAAAAACATGGGAGACAAGATAGAACCCCCAGCACCACACTCAGAAAGCTGCCTTCAAAGTAGAACTGAAAGCACTGCAGAACTTTGCCTCCTAATCCCAACCCCGAAAGGTGATCCAGAAGGATAACAGAATTGATAGTATTAGAAACTGATGAGAGGTTTGGGAGAATTAATAGGGTTGAATCTGGATTCCTAGAGAACCTGCTTGTTCTTTAGCCTGGTAGAGACAACAGACCCATATGTTCAGTGAACATGTGGGGAGGCAGAGCGGGTGCAAGTGTTCTGGCCATGCCCCCTGCCTCCACATGATTGTTTGGTCATTTGCAAGGTGCAACTGCATGGAGCAAGTGGCCATAAACATGTTCCCTTCCCTCTTGTCAGCAGCACTGATTGCTGAAAATTTCTGATCACAGGGAGGGATCCCCAAGCAGCCACTTCATCCACATGGTTGCACTCCACAGATGACCATGGAGACCAGAGTGGGGCCAGCATGCTCACACCCACTCTCTCTCCCCATACATTCAGTGGGGCTGTTATCTGCAGTGGACGTGCTCAGGCTGTAAGCTATGTCAAGTTTTAAGAGGTCTGACAGCAGTGGGACTTCATGTCTTTTTTCTTCTCTCTCCCTTTGTTTTGGGTCTCTTTAAATATTCTTTAAGTGTATGGGAGTTGTTGACTAGGAGCCCATGTTTTGTGCAATTTCATTTATCTGTAAGGCAGAAGGGTGCAAATTGTGGCCACATCTGGTCCATAGAAACATCTCATCCATCTTTCGAGCTACTTTACAATTTGTTTTGTTGAGACCATTCATCTACTGGAATGTGGCATGGGTTGGTGGGTCAAGGGTCCTATGATATTGTTAAAAAAAACCTTGAGAGCCAGTGTGATGTAGTAGTTAGAATGTCAGACTATGTCCTGGGAGACCTCTCGTTCAAATCCCCATTCTGCCATGGGACTCACTAGGTGACCCTTGGGCCAGTCACACCCTTTCAACATAACCTACCTCACAGAATGGTTTTGAGGACAAAAGTGAGGAGAGGAGAATTATGTAAGCTGCTTTGGGTCCTCATTGGAAGACAGGTGGGGTACAAATGAAGTAAACAGACAAACAAGAGAGGCAAAGTAAGAGAGAGAGAGAGCCACATCTTGTGTCTCTTCCAGTGGCAGCATCCAACACTTCTTAGCACTTCAGTTCAGCAAAAGCTGACTGTCCAACTCAAAAGTGGGTGGTAAATGAAGTGTTGACCCCAGAATTTTTTTTTTTAAAATGCTCCCCCAGCCTAAGTCCTGTGAAGTTTTAGTCCCTTCTAAAACAATCCTCTGCTTCATCTCAGAAGAACAACCATTTGTGAACATTATATTATACTTTTTTATTCTCTTCCACAGTTAAAATTTCTGCAAACATGTATTGACATCACAGTTGCTCACCCAACATCTTCCGAAACCGTCACCATATAGGCTATTAAAATGTTCCTATACAGATATCACTTGCAAACTTTGAAGAAAAATAAGAAGCAAGTGGCTGTACTTGTCCATTTTAGGAGCATGTATAAATATCCTGTTCTTCGTGGTCTCTGTGAATCACACTGATGGGCTTTGCACCTGCACACAGCAAAGATTTGGAAATATCTTGAGCTAGGAATTAGGCATGAAAATCTCACCCCTCAGAAGTGAAGTTCTGGCCAGCTGGGAGGAGTCACATTTTTGCCATTCAGTTCTTCTACATACTTCATAGCGGCAGCACTGATCTGGAACTTTATGGAGGGCTTTTTCCTTCAGAGAGCTAGCTTCTCCATTTTCCTTTGTCTAAAGCTTTGGTTTTTGTAAAGTGTCACATAACTGATAATTCTTAGTCAGTTAACAGGTTTCCCCCCTATATGTAGTTGTGCCTTCATTTTAGGGTATTGCTTCCTGTCCATAGTACTTTCACCAACATGACTTTCAAGGATGTAAATAAGTATATTAAGGGCAGAGATGTCACTATCTGCATACTCCCACTGATTTCTGTGGAGCTGCAGCAGTTTAACTGGGTTGTGAATCATTTCCTGTTCTCTGAAAACACTGACTATATTTTCCAAGCATTTGCAAAACTTCCAATACACCATACAAATCAGTGAAAATATAAAAAAATGTAACTTACATTAGAAATAGAAGTAGAAACGAGCAAAAAGAAAAACATTTGATACAAAAACTGTTACTTTTGCATGATTTCCCCCACAAAACAGTTATCCCACAAAACAGACTCAGACATACAAACCTTTCATGATTTGGCAGCGGCAGTCTGCAGTAATGGCTGCATAATAAAGTGTTTAGCAAATCTGGTACAAACCTATCATCCTGCTCTTTCCCAGGTGCTGCAGCTCTTTTGAGGCAACATTCCTGCCTTCCAGCTGGTGGCACAGCCATGTAGGCCAGGACAGGGATCCGACCTGGACTGGCAAAGAAAACTGGGGAAGAGAAGGAATAAAGGAGGACTAGAGCTGCCTGATTCCAGGATGTGCTTGAGCAGGACAATGCATGGCACTGGCAACCTGTGGGAGGTGAATGTTTCGTTATAACAGTGTGAGGAGTTAAAGCATGTGCACTAAGGTACTTGCATACCAGGTAGAGAACTGGACTAGAACTAGAGAACTATGGTACGGATGAGTGGATTTCCCCAGTTCTATTACTTCATTGTTTCAGAATTTCTCTCTAGGCACTACTCCTACATTCCAGTTTCACTAAGGCTGTGGTCACACACACTAAATAATCTACTTTCAATCCACTTTCAATGCACTTTCCAACTGGATTTTACTGTGTGAACTGGCAAAATCCAGTTGGAAAGTGCACTGAAAGTGGATTGAAAGTGGATTATTTAGTGTATGTGACTGCAAGCCCACAAAAATTTTCCTTGCTTGCCTTTTGTACTCTTAGAAGTTCATTGATTCATGAATCTTGAGCATCAGAAGACACTTATTTTATTAATTTTTAGATGCAATGGCTAAAAGGACTGAGACAAATTTTGCAATTGCTAGAGTGATCTTAGGATCCTTAACACTGAGCAAAAGAGCTAGGGTTTCCAGAGCATAGGGGGATGATTGGTTGAAACTAAGAAAACATGTAAAATTAATATATCACTTTGGCCATCATTTTCCATTTGATCATCAATTTCTGTTCCTTGTTAATTTGCTCATTTACCCCATCTGATTTCTAAAACCTGGATGAGATTGTATAAATAATTGATCATATTTTATGCAATGTTTTATTGCTTGGCACATGCACCCCTGTGCACAGATAAAGCATTACACAAAATAAAACTGGGTGCAGTTGAATGTTTAATTGCATCAGGATTGATTTTTGGAGAGTTTTTATCAATGTTGGGTAATACAGACAAGGAAAAGAGATGTATGAAATTAAGGAACTGACAATGGCAAACTGCACATGTATAATACACTGTACATAATTGAAAAATAAAAGTGAATAGTGGAGAGGTCCTAATGTATCAGTTCCATTTCATCCAAAACTTTTGGTAGATCATACAAACCATCTGCATCAGCCTCAATGCATTGGGGCAAAGTCCTGCTAACTGTTAGGAACCTCTAAGATCAAGGGTGTCAAACATGTGGCCCAGGGGCTGGATCAGGCCCTCAGAGGGCTGCAATCCAGCCCACAAGGCCCTGGCTGTTTCCTGCTTCCTTTTGCAGTTCTGCTGCTGCTGCTATATCACAGCTTACTTTACCAGGAGAGACAGATAGGCAAGCCTCTCCTGTGCTATTGAGTCTGGTAAAGCACTGGCTGAGGATCCTCCCCCTCCTCCTCCCAGGAGGTGGGAGAGAACCAGCCGGAGCTTGCTTCCTGGCCAGGCTGCCTCAATCATATACAGGAGACAAAGGGAAGCTTTTCTTTCCTTCCACTGGCTTAGGCGCCTCCCTGAAGGGAGGCAGGGAGGGAGGGAGGGAGAGCTTGCTTTGCTGGGCTGCCTCAATCACACGGCAGAAATACCAGGTACCTTTAAGACCAACAAAATTTTGTTCAAGGTATGAGTTTTTGTGTGCCTTGCTACAGTGTGTGTGTATTCTGTTGGGGTCCTTATGCTGTGTGTGTGTTATGTTGGCCCCTTATTCCAGGGCTTTCCTGTGTGCAACTTGGTTCCCTCCCCCTTTTCACTGTGTTCATGCTCTCATGATCCAATCTTTCTCAGTAAGAAAGCAATGTGAACTATTTTGGAGGAGGAATAACAACAGGTCAGTGAGGTGGATTAGGATGAGAGTGTATTTCCAGACCAAGTTCACCCAGCACATTTCCTTTGTAGGAAGTTGTAGTTATTTCTTTGGGAAGTTTTATAGACAAACAAACAGCCCTCAGTCTGTGTCAGGATGCCTTCTCATGTTCTTGACCAGCACATGAAGCAACTTATGTACAAAGGCTTGCAATGCCCAGCCATTTCATGTTTTCCCCTGAATCCTAGCATAAGATTTCTTGTAAGGACTGCCAATAAATCAAAAGTAGGTTTGCAGCATATGCAAGATTGCTACAGCACAGACATTTTCATGCAATAATTCAGAGCAAGAGGTGTCAGTTATCAGAGTCTGTTAAATAGACAAAATATTGCAAGAGTGCTAGTGTTTTAAGCATGTTTTATTTAAAGTTTTAAAAGTCTTTAATTCTGTTTGTCTGTGTCCTTTATAAAGTATACCTGGCATTACATTTTATGACACACATGGCCCAACCCAACAAGGTCGCATTTATGTCAGATCTGGCCCTCATAACAAATGAGTTCGACACCTCTGCTCTAAGATTATTGTAACAAGCTGTGTTAATCTAGGTACCTATAAATGTTCTGATATTCTTGCATTCTACAACCCCTAAATAAATAAAGAACATCTATGCTAAATCAAATAAGAAAATAGATAAAACACTGTGTATATACCTAAAAACTTGGAAATGATGGCTGATTCACACAATGTATTAATTTTCTATGAAGGCAATCCTAGCCTAACCCTCCCCAGTTATATGCCTATGAAAGCAAAGGTAATTTCTGTACTGGCTGTTCTCTGATATGATCAGTAGTAATTTACATGTCTGCCACCTTCACCGAACGTTGATGTGTATATTAATGATGTCTCAATTCCATTATTTCATTCATATATAGGGGTATGAATCTAGGGCTACTTGTGTGGATAAGATGTATTTTGCAAACTGAACCACCTGCACATGATTTCTGAAGTTCTGTACTAGTCTGATAACCAGGTTGGATGCATTCTTTTCTACTTCCTGTCCTGTCAGAGTAAAAACAAACCCTCAGAATTACTTTTCTTGAATGAGCTGATGTCCATTATGGCATAATTTTGAAATAGCTGGAGAGAATGTATCATGAATATTGCTGGTGGATGTGTCCATAATCATCTGGTTTACATATATTTCTCCATGCAAAGTAGCCAAGGAAAGTGTCCAAGGAAAGTTAGGACCATTCATATAGATGGGGAAAAAAATGGTACATCAGTTCTGAGGGACTTAGTAACAGGTACCATGCTTAGGATTGAGATGTTGATGTGTTACAAGGAAGGCATCACTCTAATGATGTGGGATATTATTTCTTTGTTTTTCAACACAAAGTAGCTAACAAAAGAAATGTGAAAAACAAATAGGTCAAAGCCATTGAAATTGCTAAAGGTACTATATCATGAAAAGGGAGAAGAACAGCCGTGCTATCAAACATATTTTATTTGACTACTTGGCTCATCTTGGAAAAAAGATGTTGAAACATAACTTGTGATGTGTAAAGAAAGTGGCATGACCTAGAAATGAACATCACAGAGCTATGACACTTAGGTGTTGCTTAAGCAGTAAGACAATACAGCTGGGATATCCATATGTAGGGTACATTGTGAAGCACAAAACAGCCAACTGTCTTTGTCAACTTCGAGTGAGTAGGAATAGAATAGTACGAATAGAACCTGCATTTCTTAAAAGAAGTTTTAAGTAAGTGAACTTTGAACTCTAAGCTTGTGGGGATCTTCCATCTAGGAAGAAAATAATTTTAATGGCCAGTGACATGCTCTAGATTTTATTACATTTTTTTTCCTGCAGAACTTTGTCTGATGAACATTTTTAAATTTATCACCATGTAAGGACCGGTTTATATAATAAGTACACATCTACTTGTAAGGCCTTTCTCGGTCTGTACAGTTGGCAGATGATGGTTGTGGTTGCCTTTGAACTCCTTTCTCTGATATGTTAGTTTTATCTATGGAAGGTGATTTTACATCAAAGCATTTTAACATTTTTATTTATTGAAAAATATTTTAGGTCCCTCCTTTCCGTTTAAGGGAATTTCAAAGAAGTACTATTAATAGCATAATCTACAAAATAAGCAGAAAGAAAGCTGAAAGAAAGGAAGCAGCACTGCAGCATGAACAAAAGAGACAGCAGCCAAGTTCAGATAAACAATATCATCTTGACTTGGCAGCTGACGTTCAATGAAGTAGACTCCAATAGAATGCCTTTGGGAATGGCATTCCAGAAGTGGGATCTTACCAAAGAAAAGACAGGAGGAATCTGTTCCATGACAGAACTTTGTGATTCAACCCCTTAAAGACAGAAGTTCCTATAGGAGCTCCTTACTTGAAGATTTTAATTGACAAGTGCATTCTGATTAAACTTTCTTGATTGTAGTCCAAAGCTCTAAACTTAGTTAAAATTGGGGAATCAGGTACATTTTTCTGGAGTTCAGGGAGCCCAGGGTTGCCAGCTTCCAGGTGGGGCCTGGAGATCTCCCTGAATTACAACTGATCTCCAGCCCAGTCCCCCTGGAGAGTGGACTCTATGGCATTATACCATGCTGAGGTTCCTTCCCTCCCCAAACTTCACCTTTCCTAGTCGCCACCCCTCAAATCTCCAGGAATTTCTCGAGCCAGAGTTGTCAACTTTACCCAAACTGGAAGGCTTTACTATGATAATGCTCTATTTGGGTCATTCGTTATTTCATAAATATGTTTGTTTCCTTCACAGCTCATGATACTCATGTGTTATGTCACTCATGTATGGTATGGGGTGCGTGTGTGCACATTACAGTTTGTAATGGCCCGAAGAAGTTATACTTCAGCCCTGTCCATTATATAAATGGTCCCAAGCATGACAGTTAAAGGGCATGTTCTCACTGTGTAATTTATATAGACGGATATATTTTAAGAAGATTAATGGGTGACATTTTTTTCTTAGCAATGTTTAACAAAGTGCTCTGTTCAAATCTTTCTACTATACCTCCCATTTTTCCCTATTCTTATGTTTTGGCCATTTTTAATATTCCTGTTTCTCTGTTTTGATTTGTCAGGGAAGGTGGTAGCTGACCATTCTATGAAACTCAGTCAATAACTTTTGTGGCAAACATTTTTTTTTAAAGTCTCAGCAGTTGTTGACTGTCAAGGAAAAAATAAATCTTATTTAGTGCCAGTGTGGATTTACTTTGCATTCTTAATGGCACTAACAGCTGCTTGAGGAATCCTAAGCTTCCTGAATGTTTCCATTTTTACATCTGGTACTACTTGAATAGTTTTTTGGCTTTTGCAAAACTGTTGCTAAATTACAGGCTATCTATTGATTTATGGGCACCTCTCCCTTTAGATTTTGATTGTACCCCCTCCTTTAAAGGATCCTCTCAAGAATGATTGACTACACCACTCTGCTGGGTGTGAGGCGACATCACTGGTTTCCTTACCACTTGCATTTACAGACCTAACCTGGATGGCCGAGGCTAGCCCAATTGTGCCAGTCCTCAGAAGCTAAGCAGGGTTGGCCCTGGTTAGTATTTGGATGGGGCCACAGACCAGGGGTTCTGTGCAGAGGCAGGCCATGGCAGATCATCTCTGTTTGTCTCTTGTGTGGACACCACTACGGGTCGCCGTAAGTCGGCTGTGACTTGATGGCACTTTCCACCACCCCAGTATTTACACCCTGGCAAGTTGGAGAATTACATAAAGCCTGGGTTAAGCAAAAGGATTTGGAATAGAAGGCCAGATTATTATTATTTTTTGTCCTTTTGTTGAACTTTTTCCAAAGCGGAGGATCAGATTTTCAATGTTTCCCGGTTTTAAAAAGCCATGTGGCATAGTGGTTAGAGTGTCTGATTAGGATCTGGGAGACCCAGTTTTGAATCCCCACTCTGCTATGGAACCTTGGTACAATAACACACCCTTAGCCTAACCTACCTCACAGGGTTGTTGTGAGGATAAAATGGAGGAAGGGAGAATCTTGTAAGCCACTTTGGGTTCCCATGGAGGAGAAAAGTGGGTGTATATCAAATCCAATAAATTAAATTAAATCAGTAGAAAATCAGCACAGCATACAGACCTGCTGCGCTGGTTTTCTATTGTTGTGGAGTACTTTTTGTTCAAGAAATTTGCTCTCTGGAGTAGTGCCACCCATTCTACCCCTTAGGAAAGCTCTTATAATAGTTGTACCATTATAAAATCCATGTATTCATGCACAACATTCTTGGTGTGCATGAATACATGAATTTTATAATGGTTCAACTATTATTTGTATGTATTGTCAACTTTAAAATGGAGTCTGATAGGTAATAGTCAGTTTTGTATAGAGTGTTGTCTGGAGACCAGAGCCCTTTTCAGATGTTTATTTTGGCACTTGGATGAAGTGTAGTATGCATGTGTGCTCCCCACAATCCTCCCCATATGTGGGTTTAC
Source organism: Gekko gecko (assembly GCA_029375565.1). Classification (NCBI taxonomy): domain Eukaryota; kingdom Metazoa; phylum Chordata; class Lepidosauria; order Squamata; family Gekkonidae; genus Gekko; species Gekko gecko. The sequence continues at coordinate 53,942,468 of JAPDNY010000003.1, read as the reverse complement.
CATTTTCTGTGAAAAGAGGCAACACACATACAAACTTTGACACATGGAAAATGGGTTTTTGAAGGACAAGGTTTGCATGTACACACATTGAATATATGTTTGTTGCCCCTTTTCATACAAAATGGAAACTACAAGTATCAGGATGATTGTAGGTAGCATAAAAATCCTGTTAAACATGGTTAGAGTGCCCAAATCAAAGTATGAATAAGGCTTATAATGGCCCCTGAGAATGGAGAAGTTGGCTATCCCTGGTTTAGGGAATTAAGAACACTTCCTTATGTTTCCCTGTCTGTTGTAAAAAGTGGCATACTTCTCTGAGAACTATTCAACATCTGAGTCTTCCAATGAGGATCTTAACAAACTTTCCCTTTCAATCATGTCTGGAAATACTGGACTTTTCCAAATGTGTATGAGAGAGTTCTCATTTTCTAGGATATCCACTGAGTTTCTACTTTTTACAATCTCATTTTTTCAAGAGTGATTGGGTGGGAAGAAGTTGTTCTTTTTTAAAAAAAATTAAGGTGTAGCCTCAGTGGCACTAGATTTAACAGCTCACAACAGCATGCTTCTCACACTTGATACACCAGGCAGTGTTGACGGCTTTTAGCAATTTGGAATGTCCCATGAGACTAAGGGTGGCACTGGCTGCTGTCTCCTTAGTTTGCATCTTACTTTTCTACTGTGTCAAGTTGTTCTATATGCTAAAGTGGAAAAAAGGAAAGAGATTTTCAGATTTAAGCTAGTGGTTAGGAATAATCCTGTTCTACATGAAAACTCTCACTATACAAAACAATCAGCCTTTATCTGCCTCCTTTTTTAATGTGGAAGAAAAGGGAAGGGGGAGACGGAAGATGGAGATATTCAGTGGTGCTTAGGAGAAATGAATCAAGTACGACAGTTACTCAAAAATATTTTCCCTTTCTTTTTAAGTTATAGTGCTGAAGGCATCCTTCAAGGGCCTCTAAAGGATGGTCTAAACTTGTTCTCGCACTTCTCAACAGCCTTTTTGCAATGATCAGTCATTGAAAAAGGGTTTTATTTTAGATCCAACGTTATGCTTAGAGGAAGATTCACAGATAAAAATGACCACTGGCACTGAACATGTAACTGAGTACCCAAGTGTGAGTGCTCAGAAAATAGCACACACTTCCATGGCTTTTAAAATATATTCTTGTTCTCCTCCTTGCCTTCTGGCTCTCTGTCGTGCAAGCACATACATAACACATATACACAGTTAAACAAACAGTACTTATTCCAGTTCTCATTTTCAAACATTTTCATAATCTTTCACCTAATTTGATTTGTATAGCTTTCTTTCCTTTGAAATGGTGGTGTTAACAATGTTCAGCATCACCATGTTGCAGGTGCTCTTTTCCCTCTTGGAGGCCAAAGGGCATTCTTCATCCTTCAGGATAAAGCTCCTGCTCAGGTGAGGAGTCAGGGCCCAAACACTGTGGAATGACTCCATAGGTAAAGGTAAAGGTTTCCCTTGCTCAAAAGCCAGTTGAATCCGACTCTAGGGGTGCAGTGCTTATCTCTGTTTCCAAGCCGAAGAGCCAGCGCTGTCCGAAGATGTTTTCGTGGCCATGTGGCCGGCATGACTAAATGCCGAGGTGCATGGAATGCTGTTACTTTCCCACCGAAGCGGTACCTATTCATCCACTTGCAATTTTTTGCTTTCAAACTGCTAGGTTGGCAGGAGCTGTGGCCTGAGAAGGGAGCTCACTCCATCATGTGGCACTCGGGTCTCAAACTGCTGAACTACCAATCTTCTGGTCTGCAGTTCTGCATCTTAACCACTAAGCCATTGCAGCCCCGACTCAGTAGGTAGAGGAGGCTTAAGCCTACCTAGGCTAACCCTGAGAATGGAGATCAAGAACAAGAGTTTCTTCAGAGCATCCTTAAAGCTCAGATCTATTCCATGTTTTTCCTTCTTATATATATTTTTAGTTTGGCTCTTTGACTCTCTGCTCTTGTCTCAGATAGACATGGACCCCTGTGCAATCAAGATGAAAATGAGGTATTTTCTTTGCCGATCCAAATAAACATCTTTCTCTGGGTTAAGCCAGTTTGGCGAGTAACATCAGGTCTCATTGAACATTCAGTGGCTGCTGCTTCGGCTACCCACCTTCTTTGCTTCATCTTTTTCCTCGGGGCTGGCAAAGGGGTCTGAGGAACTGCATCAGGGTGGCATGCATCAGGGTGGCATGAATGGCACTGATGGGTCTAGCTGCCTTCTAGAGCCTGATGGCACTTTCCTCTGTCCTATCTATTAACAAATCTAATAAATAAATATGATTACTGGTCCATTCACGAGCAGGGAATAATGGAGCTAAAATTCCTCAAACTGTGGAGCTGTGAGCTGAGAAAATTTCCTGAAACCTGGCAGCAAAGTAGCTGTGCAATCCCTTACATTCTCTCATCAAGACTGCGATCACACACACCAGAAGATCCGACATAGGCGCAAATGCCTGATGGATCAAAAGGGTGTGATCAGACAGCAACATCTGGGAAGTATCCCACTGCCATCGGCAACCTGTGCTGCTCTGCTGCAGAAGTGGAGTAAAAAGGCACTGGAGAAAATCCGGTAGTAAACGGGTTGTGACAGGCCACAGATGGACTTCCCCTGTCTGATATGGCAAGAATGCTTCCGAGCCATTGGGATGGTCTGATCAGACCATCCCAGCTTGGTGCCAGTTTTTCATCCCCTTCTTCACAGTATGCACATCATTGCATACCCATAGGGGGCTCTCGGTGTGGAGGTGCAATTCCTCATTTATGCACATGGGAAATAAATGACAAAAAAACCCAACTCACCCACAGTTGTGTCTGATCACACAGTGACGGGCTAAGCCCGCAGCTTCAAAGGGCTGTGTGATCTCGCAACTGCATGTCAAATTCCTCTGGAGGTAATAGCCTCGCTTCCCCTCTGCTTCAACTGGTGTGTGTGTCTGCAGTCCAAACTTGGGAGATGAAGTTAGGCAGAGTCCCTTCACATAACTTCTGTCACTTCAGCTCATGTGACTGGTAACAGTCTGTCCTATCTCCAGCCCTACCCCCAATCACATGAGTTGGTAGAAGTATATATAAAAAGACTATGCCTTTACCTTTGCTCCAATTAGAATTCAGCTGTGAACCATTTTCTATATTGAGCTTCTTGGCCCAGTTGTTTGATGCAGTCTGCTTGCATATCAAATAAATTTTGGAGCAACAATAAGAACTTATGAAAATTTGTTTCAGTTCTACTGTCCATTGACCTGTCAGAATTAGGGGTCTGACCTTGAACAAGTGGTCCCACTCTTACTCTAGTACACAAAGGAACACAGATGAAAGTACAAGAGCACTGTCCAAGTAAATGCACTATAGTAAAAGAAACAGATATTCCCTTAGTAGAACCTTCTCCAGGTCTTTAGATGGAAATTTCTTATCTTCCACTTGTGGCTTCTACCACTCAAAACAACCAGACACATTCATATAGATTTAACTAGAATTGAGTCCAATAGCACCTTAGAGGCCATCAAGATTTTCTGGGTATGAGGTTTTGTGAGTCAAAGCTCCCTTTGTCCCTTTATCTACCAACACGGCTACCCTCTGAAACTATCATATAGGTTTATAGGGATGTGCATACCAAAAAAAACCCCGGCATTTTTCAGATTCGGGTATATTGGACCAGAAAAATATCATTATTCCTGAATTCCAATACAGGTATGGTATTTGGATTCTGGATTTTTCTGGAATCCCTAATTTTTTTCAGCTCCAATATACACTATGGGGACCATTATAGTCAATGAGGAATCTATCCAGGAGTATCCAGAGGTATGGGAGGCTGTTTTTTTTGAGACAGAGGTACCAAATTTACAACATTGTTCCTGTTGCCTCTTCTCAGAAGAACCCCCAAAATTCAAATAGATTGGAGCAGAGGATCCAATTCTATGGGTCCCCAAAGAAGGTGCCCCTCTCCTCCATTGTTTCCAATACAGGGAGGGAGCAAAAAAGCAAGGCCAATAGAAGCCCAGCAGAACAAATTTTAAAGTCCCAGAGAATCTCTGCAGTAGAAAGTGATGGGGGGGGGGCATTTTTGAAAGCCTGGAAGAACCAGTGCAATGGGCCCAGAAGAACCAGTGCCACTTTGGCAGTGCAAACTCAACAGGACTAAGGTCAAACTAGAGAATCTCTGCAGTAGAAAGAGAAGATGGGGGCAATTTTGGAAGCCCAGCAAAACCAGTGCAATGTACTAGTGCCCAGCAGAGCCCAATGCCCTTGTGGCAATACCAGTGCAACAGGACTGATGTCAAGCACAAAATCACAATCCAAGCAAGAGGCAAGGGTTAGAAGCCCAGCAGAAACAGTGCAATGTATTAGTGCCCAGCAGAATCCAGTACCATTGTGGCAATGCCAGTTCAAAGTACTGACATCAAACACAAAATCACAATCCAAGCAAGAGGTGAGGGTTAGAAGCCCAGCAGAACCTGTACAATGTATTAGTGCCCCATAGAACTAGTGCCACTGTGGCAATGTCAGCTCAACAGGACTGATGTCAAGCACAGAATCACACTCCAAGCAAGGGTGGTTGCAAGCCCAGCACAACCAGTTCATTGTACAGAATGTCCAGCAGAACCCGGTGTCACTGTGTCAATGCAAGCAAAAGAGGTCTAATGTCAATCCAGAGAATCCTTGCTGTACAAACTGAAGGGGGGGATTTTTTAAAGCCTGACAAAACCAGTTCAGTGCACAGAATGCACAGTGGCACTGCAAGCTTAAAAGGATTGATCACAAAGTGCAGTGTCATAAGAAATCCAAGCTGGAAAATTCCCAATGTGTCCAGGATTTTTTCAGTGACTCCCTTTAACATAACTACAACGTTTTGGGCAGAGCTGGACATTGCTGGGCAGAATTCTGGTTGCAGCCAACCTGAAGCAAAATTGCTGTGTGGGAATCATGAAATAAAGTTGGAAGCCATTAAGGTAAGACAGTTGAATCAAGGAAATTATGCATGAAACCTCAGTTCTGCAAACTGTTAAGCATTTCCCCCAATTTCACTGCAAATGGAATAAATTATGCAAATTATGTCAGGCAGATGCTTCTTGATCCTTTTCTCCAGACCTTCCAATTAAAAGTAAAATAGTAAAATTTAATTAAGATTGTTCTGCCATGTAAATACAAGCTCTATAGGCAGAGAAGATTTTGAGTGGCAGTAGGAGTGGGCAGGAGAGCCAAATCTTAGTCTAAGCAAAAAGATAAGAAGATGTAAGAATACAAGGACATAAGAGAAGCCAATGTTGGATCAGGGCAATGACCCATCCAGTCCAACACTCTATGTTACACAGTGGCCAAAAGTACCAGGTGCTGAGGTCCATCAGTGGGGCCAGGACACTAGAAGCCCTCCCACTGTTGCCCCCCGCACCAAGAATACAGAGCATCACATGCCCCAGAGTTCCTATCTATACCTTGTGGCTAATAGCCACTGATGGACCTCTGCTCCATATGTTTATCCAATTTCCTCTTGGGTGAAGAAGTACTTCCTTTTATCTGACTGCTCAGCAATTTCATTGGGTGCCCACAAGTTCTTGTATTGTGAGAAAGGGAGAAAAGTACTTCTTTCTCTACCTGCTCTATCCCATGCATAATCTTGTAAACCTCGATCATGTCACCCCTCAGCCATCATTTCTCCATGCTAAAGAGCCCAAGCACTTTAACATTTCTTCATAGGGAAAGTGTTCCAACCCCTTTTATCATTCTGGTTGCCCTTTTCTGCACTTTTTCCAATGCTATAATATCCTTTTTGAGGTGTGGTGACCAGAATTGTACACAGTACTCCAAATGAGGTCGCACCAATGATTTATACAGGGGCATCATGATACTGGCTGATTTGTTTTCAGTTCCCTTCCTAATAATCCCCAGCATTGTGTTGGCCTTTTTTGTTGCAGTCACACATTGCCCCAACATTTTCAGTGAGTTATCTACTACAACTCCAAGATCTCTCTCTTGGTCATTCTCTGTCAGTTTGGACCCCGTCAATGTGTACTTCTAGTTAGGATTTTTGGCACAAATGGGCATCACTTTGCACTTGGCCACATTAACCCCATTTGCCATGTTGATGCCCACTCACCCATCCTTGACAGATCCCTTTGGAGAGCCTCACAATCCTTCCTGGTTCTCACCACCCTGAATAATTTAGTGTCATCCACAAATTTAGCCACGTCACTGCTTACTCCCAAGTCCAAATAATTAATGAACAAGTTAAAAAGCATTGGACCCAGTATTGAGCCTTGTGCTATCCCAGTACTGGTCCCTGCAGTCTGAAATTACCTTAGAACTGGCCCCTAAAATCCCAGATTCCCTCGAAGTTTGTCCTGAGTCACAAGCATCTAGTCACTGCAATGTAAAATCCTGTGTTCATTCTAGTGCATATGAAGAGCACATGTGTGACTGGACTTCCCTAACAGCTATATTTGTGGATTTCCAAGCATTTGTGAAGCTGCTTTGCCCAAAGAAATGAACAGAGTAGCCCTTGAAAGTAGGCAAGCTCCATGGCATTCTCTGAACCTTCAAGGGTCAACCTGACGGGATCTGGGAAACTGTATTTAGCTTACAGGGTTACTATTAATTTCAGAAATATTGAAAAGATCAGGCTGCACAACATAACACTGCACATTTTGGAAGATCATGGTGGAACCCAGCAAAATTGTGTTCTGGTTTATCAGAACCCAGAGATCATAATTGTACTGATCAGGTTAATAGGTGGTTAACATCTATCCTTGACAAACATACAGTCTACAATCTTGCTCTCTTTAACATGAAGGCTTTGTTTATTTGAAATTTAATGGCTGCACTGCATTTATTTGTGATGAGATTACAATCATGCAATGTCCTAGTGTCTCACCAGTGGCTAGGGTATCAAGGGAGTAGGCTACTTCAGAATGAAACCTTTCTACATTGACAGCGATTTCCACTAACTGGCATTTTCTAAGTATAGGGAGTTACTAACTTTGAGTGATGGGGAAAATAATACAATCTCATTTTCTTAGCAGATCTACGGTTCTTTATTCTACAGTTTGAAGGCTTGGGTTTTGTTTACCCTTCTGCTGCAGCTTGACCTTTGCTGCTAGAATGCGCTTTAAGAACTTTACAAAGTGGGAGGTGAGGGAGAACACATGCAGATGGTCTACATTGGAAATGTACGCCCCATCTGCTTCTTTCAATGGTGTCCAGCTTTCCTGTTCACTCAGAAACGTCAGTAATGTCAGATGACCAAAGCCTCTATGTGGAAGCTGAAAAGACAACTTTTTTCCCCCTGAATTATGACAGACAGAGCAAAAAAAATGTTTTTTGTAGCTACTGAATAAATAAAGCAGATTTGCTTTGGTATGGCACAACATTTCTACACCTAGAGGCATACGAGACAGAAAAGTGTAGGGCACCTCATCTGATACAGATTTTCTTGACCAGGTGCTCAGTTAAAGCTGAGCACTCTAGCAAAAGCCATCTAGCATGACAGAAGTTTCCTATGTGTCATATGGGGTATGTCATAAGTGGTGTGTGTGCCAGATGTACTGCCTTATAAGCATCATTTGTGTTGTCATTCATGAGATTTCTCTGGCACAAAAACACCAGGCAACTGTCTGAATCTCAGAATGGTGATGTGGAACCTGGGCCATGATCTGCATAACTACATTTTAACTCTATATGCTGAGCGGGACTCATTAAGTAATCTGTTTGCAATCCCAACCCTCCATTCCTGTATATATGAAGTAGCATTCACCCTGGGAAGTTACCCTTCAGTAGTTTACTCAAATCATCCCTCTCATCAGTGGCATACCTAGGCTATTTGGCCCCTGGGGCAGATAATTTTTTAACACTCCCTCCTCTCTTTTTTTGCCATCAAGTCACAGCTGATGAATGGCAACCCAGTAGAGCAGTGACATACCTAGCATACCTGATACCCAGAGTGGATCATTTTTAACACCCCTCTCCTCTGTACAACAAAATTATTTTCAGTAATAACCATGAAATAAATGCACCTTAGAGACCAAAAATAGTTTCAGGGAATAAGCTTTTGAGAGTCAAACCAGAGAATCTCTGAAGAAGAAACTGAAGGTGGGCAGGACATTTTTGCAAGCCCAGTAGAACTGGTGCAATGTACAAAGTACCCAGCAGTACCAATGCAATCACAGAATGCCTAGCAGAACTCAGTGCTATTGTGGCAATACCAGCTCAACAGGACAGATGTCAAGCACAGAATCACAGTCCAAGGAGGGGGGGATGGAAGCCCAGCAGAACCAGTGCAATGTACAGTGCCCAACAAACCGAATGTCTGCTGTTCATAATATTAATAAAGGTTTGCTACTATACAACTCTTAAATACATTCTGTCTCCAAGCAGGATAGGGATGAGAAGGTCTTGAGACCAAGAGGTGAAAATAAGGAGGAGGAGGAGGAGGAGGAGATTGGATTTATACCTCACCCTTCACTTGGAGTCTCAGAGTGGCTTACAAACTCCTTTCCCTTCCCCTCCCCACAACAGACACCCTGTGAGGTAGGTGGGGCTGAGAGAACTCTAACACAAACTGCTCTTTCAGGAACAGCTGTGCCAGAGCTTGTGATTGACCCAAGGTCACATCAGCAGGTGCAAGTGGAGGAGTGGGGAATCAAACCCAGTTCTCCCAGATTAGAGTCCGTACACTTAACCACTACACCAAACTGGATGGAAAAATTATGTGAAGGGAGACAGAAATGAGAAAAGAGATAGAGAAATTAAGAGAGGGAAAGGTTGTTTTAGCTTGCTGCAACAGCCTAAACTATCACAGAGTTTCAGTTTATTACTCTTTACAATTAAGAAAGATAACCTTACACATCTGTCTCTTATTTAGACATATTACTACACTGTTCCCCCTCCATTAAATCCAAACAAATGGTGATGGTGACTGTATATACTTAGAAAGATAAAGATCATACTTTGAATAAAACTTTGTTGGTCTTAAAGGTGTCACTGGACTCTAACCTTACCCTAAACTACTGTTCTGCCAGATCTGGCTGAGCTGAGTGCAAGGAAAAGAAGAGATGAAGAAAGAGATAAAGGCTAGACTATTGGAGAAAATGACCTGCAGGCTGGCAATTACTGAAGCAGCTATCAGCATGCTGGCTTGGTCGTACGATCTGTTAAGTAAGTTTGCTTCAGGCTTGGAGAAAGGGAAGTCTAGCCAATCCTAGAATGTTTTTTGCTAAGATCAGATTTCCCTGCACCACAGTGGCTGCAGCCAGAACTGCATTTTAAAAATAAAAGGAAAGACATTTGGCTATATGCAGCATGATCCTGGCTTCAAGGGCGCCACTTTAAGGACCTTCCTCAAGCTGCCCCCAGGACAGACCACACCCCTGCTGTTATGTCTGCTGGCCACCACTAGGCGACAGCAATGTTTACCAGAGCTTGGAGCTCAAGAGACAATAGGGACTAGTATCCTGAAACCTCAAGTGGTCACCAATAAGAAGTTGATGGGAAGTTTAAACCCACCAATGCGACCTGGGGGTGGTCCATGGGGACTGTATATAGTTGGCCATCGGGCTGGTATTTTCTGTTCTGTTGTGTGTGCTAGTAAACAATGAGCTAACAATCATGCTGTGTCCTGGTTCTTCATGCATTGAACCTACTACACAACAATGGCGACAAGGATGGGATCCTGCTGAACTGACTGGGCTGTGGAGGCATCAGAGGGAGACTGGTACCAGAGGACGATCACAGCTCCAGCTGATGAATCTAGAAGAAGATCAAGCAACCTCTGCGTCTTCTTGCCTCCTGCTTCACCTCCTCCTCCACCTCCACGCAGCATGATGGCAGTCGGTCCAGGAGCGGGACTTGTCCCTCCATTCAAGCCGGCCCATCCACATCACCGGGAAGCCTGGGTTGAGGGACTCAAGTCCATCTTAATCTTATACAAGGTCACCACCGACAAACGTAAGAAAGGTCTCCTCATCAGCTCCTGTGGCCCCGCCACAGTGCAGCTGGCTCGCAACCTGCTCTCCCCTACAAAGCTGGCCAATGCCTAATTTGAGGATATAATCAAGAAGTTCCAGGACCATTTCATCCCATGGCTGTCGGAGATCGCACACCACGTGGCCTTCTACACCCGTCAACAACAACCACGGGAATCAGTAGTAGAGTATCTGGCTGAGCTTCAGCGGCTCGCCTCAGAGTGCACTTTCGGGGGCCATCTCGAAACTGCCCTCCAAGACAAACTAGTTTTCGGGCTGAGTGACAAGAAGCTCTGACACCGCATCATGGAGGATGAGAAGTGCTCCCTAGCTTCTATCCTTTCCACTGCCATGGCATGGAAGAGAAACCATCCCTTGACCACGGCCTCTGTGTGCCAAACACAGGATGACAATCTCGATCCAGACTGATCCACCGCACCCAACAGTCCTCCAGGCACCAGGAACAAGGCTCCACACCTCACTCCGTGCCTGGCCAGGAGTGCACAAGCTGTGGAGACAAGCATGACCAGAAAACCTGCCAGTTCCAGGACTCCAAGTGCCACGTGCCTGCCATTCCCGAGGGTCCAGAGCCCAGCAGGCACTGCCACAGCCCTGCCAGAGAGCAGGCGCCTACTACGAGGATGACGAATCTAAGGAAGAGCTTTACCTCCTCGTGGCTGATCCAGCCAAACAGGTACTGAGGCTTCCAAGCCAGTCCTCTGCCCTGAAGATCCAGGTCTAGATCCAAATAGAGGAGTCCCCCTGCACTATTGAGCTCAATTCAGGCCCTGCGGCCTCCATTATTTCAGAGGAGACTCTTAAGAAACTCTGTCCCCATGGGGGACCCCACCTGCACCCATCCACCCTCACCCTGACAGATTTTCAGAGGAACCGCGTTCTGATAAGGGGTGTGGGAAGTTTCCAGGTCCAGGATAAGGGGTTTAATGATCAATTGGACTTGGTTGCAGTCATGGGGGATTTGGTCAGCCTCCTTGGCCGTGCATGGTTCACCCTGTTGGGAATATCAATAGAAGGGGTACAGCTATGCACATCGCAGGACTTACGAGAAGTCTGAGAAGAGTTCCCGTCTATTTTTGATGGGACCCTGGGTCGCTATACGGGCTCTGCAATGTCCTGGATGAGTGTGGCCCCAGGCCTCTTTCAACAACTAATGGACTTTCTCTTGAAAGGGATGCCGAGGATCACACCATTTTTCGACGATGTGTTGATCACCACGGCCACATTTGCTGAGTTCGCCGCCCGGCTGTGCACCATCCTCCAATACTTCCATGAGGCAGGCCTAAAGGTAAAGTGGGAAAAGTGCCTCTTGGGTGTTCCATCAGTGGACTTTTGGGCTTCATGCGGATAGCTTACATCCTGCCCGGGACAAAATCAAAGCCATCGTGGAGGCACCCCCGCCTAAGTCCAAGGTGGATCTACAGGTGTTCCTGGGCCTATTGAACTTCTGCCACACCTTCCTCCCCCACAAGGTGGTGGTAGCAGAACCCTTGCATCGCCTACTGGACAAGCATGCCCCTTGGTCATGGGGCCCCTGGCAGGTGGCTGCTTTCAGGGAGGTCAGAGCACTGCTTATCTCTAATAAAGTTCTGGTGCATTTTGATGAGTCCCTGCCAGTCATGCTGGCTTGTGACATGTCCCCCTATGGCATCGGCGCGGTGTTGGCTCACCGCCTCCTGGACAGCCGGGAGGTATCTGTTGCCTACTACTTCCAGATACTGTCAGCAGCAGAGTGGATCTATGCCGAGATTGACCGGGAGGGCCTGGCGATTGTGGCTGGGGTAAAAAATTTCATGACTTTGTATATGGCTGGCCCTTCACCATTGTCATGGACCATCGCCCCCTCCTCGACCTCTTTGCCCCAGATCGTCGGACTCTGCAGGTCCTTTCCCCATGGGTCTGCCATGGTCCATTTTTTTGTCTGGCTATTCTTACTCCCTGCAGCATTGCCCCGGCAAGGCTATGGGCCATGCCGATGCCCTGAGTCACCTGCCCTTGCTAGTCATGGAGGATGACCTGGCTCTGGCCCACAACGTTCTGCAAGTCGAGGACCTCTTGATCCCCCCCTCCAGGTGGCAGATGTCACCCACCACTCAGCCAGGGACCCTGTCATCTCCCAAATTCTGGGACAGGTGGTGAGGGGGTGGCCTGCAGTGGTAGACAGGCCGGAGTTCACAACCTTTGCCACCCACCAGGACATGTTGTCCACATACAAGGGCTGTTTTCAATGGGGAGACAGGGTGGTCGTCCCCAGCGTACTGCAGCACAGGGTCCTGCAGGCTCTCCATGAGGCCCATCCCGACATCGTCCGGATGAAGGCCCTGGCCCTCAGCTACGTATGGTGGCCAGGGATAGATGCGAAGGTGGAGGCTTGGGCAAAGTGCTGCCAGACTTGCCAGGCCATCAGGCCCAATCTGCCGAGTGCACCCACCCAAGCCTGGGAATCCACCCTGATGCCATGGTCAAGGCTCCACATGGATTTCACCAGGCCATTCCATGGGCTGCTGTTTCTAGTAATGGTGGACTCTTATTCGTAATGGTTAGAAATCAACCCGGTCTCAGTCACCTCCTCCAAAGCCACCATCTGGGCACTCCATAAGATCTTCACCACCCACGGGTTGCTGGACACCATCGTATTGGACAACGGGACAGCATTCACCTCAGAGGAATTCCAGGAGTGCACTGCCCTGCGGAACTCCTCATGGGTCCGTGGCCCACAATTCTCTTGGACAGACTGCACCCAGACAGGGCCCCAGAGTTGTGTGTTGTCTGAGCAGAGGGAGGTGCCATGGGGGTTCTTCCTGGAGGACCCAGTCTACATCCAGAACTTTGGCAAAGGCCCTGAATGGGTTGCTGGCCGAGTCATCCGCCCCACAGGCCCAGTGTCTTACGAGGTCTCAACAGACTGCGGACAGGTCCTAGGGAAGCATGTCAACCAGCTGCAGAGGCACATGCTCCCAGCTCCGGCAGAGGTTCTGGCCCCGAGGGACACCGAGAAGGAGCTGCCAGACATCCCGGCACAATAAACTCCCAACAGGAGTTTGCAGGAGCCAACCCCTATCGCCGTGGCTGCCCCGGAAGATAGAGCGTCTGCTTCTGTCCCAGAACCAGACGAGGCTCTGCTGCCTCCCCCTCCAAGAACCCCAGCCACAGGGCAGGACAGGCCTCCTGTTGTCATCCCAGTGCCAACCCCAAGGCATTCCACACAAGAGCGCCGGGCCCCCACCTACCTAAAGGACTACGTCACCTAGGCTGGGTTTGAGTTACGGGGGGAGGGGTGACCACCACTAGGCGACAGCGACATTTACCAGAGCTTGGAGCTCAAGAGACAATAGGGACTAGTAGCCTGAAACCTCAAGCAGTCACCAATAGGAACCTTGGTGGGAAGTTTAAACCCACCAATGGGACCTGGGGGTGGTCCACGGGGACTGTATATAGTTGGCCATTGGGCCGGTATTTTCTGTTCTGTTGTGTATGCTAGTAAACTATGAGCTAACAATCACACTGTGTCCTGGTTCTTCATGCATTCAAATTCACTACACAACACCTGCCCTGCCCTTTGTTTGCCACTGCCTCTCACTATTCAATAACTGTTACCTTCTGCCGCAATGTAACATTAATTGGCATGGGGTTTTTTTACATCAGGAGATGTAACTCCTTTTAGCCAACGCCTCCCTTAAAAGACATTAAAGCCTGCCCTGAATAAAAATTTGGCAGTTTTACTGAGTGCTTGTACTTTTCACTTCCTGTTTTCTGGTTCTTCCATAATACTTTTTGTTTCACTAGAGTATTTTTCTTGGCCTTGTTTACTGTTTGGCCATTATTGATTCAAAGGTGAGAGATCCGGAGTTGCATTTTCTTCGATAAAATGAAATAAATCTCACTGGACCTGCCAAGTACACAGGCAGCAAAATATGCATACATTGACATTACATGGCACTTCTAAAATCTCAACAAGGTGAAGTTCAGTGAATTCAAGGTATAAGTTCCCTTTTGTAGAGTAGATAATCAGAAGACTATGCATTTTTGCCATAGAAATGAGATCCATATAGTTTGCAGCCACAATAAAAGAATGAAATATGAATACTTTTTATTTATTTATTTAAAACCCCAACAGCTTTGTAGTTACTCTTTGCTCTTACGATGGGGAACTGAAACTCACTGAAACAGCAGCATGAAATCCAAGTAGCTTCATACATGGAGCAACTCTTGTTCCTGGTACCAAGTAAAGGAAACTTCTGGCCTAAAGAGCAACCAACTGTTTTCTAAATGAAACCATGCCTCCAGCGGTCAATTAGAAGCCCTGCTTGGCATGAGCCTGGCATGGCCCCACCCACTTGTCAAACATACTTAGGAAATGTGTCGACAGGCACCCTCCAGCCCTGAAGCACCATGGTGGGGACCCCTGTGTTATGCTGTTTTTAACGGCATGTTTTTATGCTGTTTTAATTGTAAGCCACTTCCAGCAGAACTAAATAAATAAATAACTGGTTTCTGTCTGCTTCAATGTGAGGTAGTTGCATTTGATGATTTTTATGTGATTATAATGTGTTTCTTAGTAATTTCATTTATTTCCTTATTATTTGTCAGTTTTTAACTAGTGAAAAACTGCCCCCCTCTTAAAAAACAAAATTTCTAAGACAGCTCCAAACAATATCAGGATACACTAAAACAAGCCTAAAACCAATAGCTCATCACAAGCATTTTTACATACAATGAATATTTTTGAATATTTATATATTAAGCTATTGTCCCCTGTTCATTCATTCTCCAAATCTGTATTTTTATTAACTGATGCTCTTTTTTTAAAAAAAAGCACTCTATACCCATGAATATTACTTACAAGCTACAGGTCTGCACCAGATGGGCAGGTGAAGTGTGATTATGATGTGTGTGGTGGTAGTTCTGTAGCTGTGATACATTCGTCACTTGTACATCTGTTATCTGTGAGGTCTCCCCCCCTTTAACAAATACCCCTAGAGATATTTAAACAGGTATTTCTTCAGTGAAAAGACTGTAAACTAGTAAAACTGAGCACAGGTAGTGCCACAAAGATGATGTGATTTTCTAGTCAGTGCCAACAAATTTCAGCAGTAGCTGTTTTCGGGAACAGGTTTGTGTCTCGGTTCATTTACACATCAATGCTTGTATTTAATCGACTATCAATAATAAGGAAGGGAGGGACACAAATAGCCCACTTTTTACTCTTTTAGGTAAGGGTTTTTGAACTAAAACTAGATGTTAAGAAAAAATCCCCAGTATCTACCAGTGGCTAAACTTTTAGAAGCTGTGAAGGTAAAACAAATGCTTTGATTGCCCATGCAAACTCAGGTTATTAAACAGCAGCTTTTTGATTTAAATGCTTCATTGTCAATTAAATCTTTTGCAATTGTCCTCCTGCATTTCTTTTCAGTATTTATTTTTTTGGGGCACCATTCATTCCTACAAAAGCAACTCTGCAAAGGGGCTTAGAGTGCTTTGCTCCTTTCCGCCAGCAGCCGAGCTGCTTGAAGGGGCTTTCTGCAATTGAAATCATTTTCATTTGAAAACAGGAAGATTATACATGCAAATTCCTTACTGAAAATAAGGGGAAATGCACAAAAGGTATCCTTGGTTAACTTTTTAGTTATTTAAAAGTAGCTTGTTGAAGACTGAATATTTCTGTGTTTCACTAGAGCTTTTAAATATAAAAGAGATATGAGACTATATCTGACACCATCGGGCATATTATATTAAAATTTATGAACAACTTCATCAAAAACCACTTTCCGTCTCCTGCATGGAGACAGATTTGTTCTGACATAAACGTTACATGGCTGGTTGCAGCCTCAGATTAATGTGAAGACCCTGGCGATTCCTTTTAGACTTTTTTTTATGAAATAATACCTGTCAGCTGCTGCCTGATCCCAGAAAAAGGGGCAGGTTTTCCAGGTCATCCTGCCATCTGTCAGCTAAAGCTCATCTGTCCCTCCACATTACCACCTGATCCGTGCTAACAGGCCTCACAGGGAGGCCTGTTTCATTGGCCCACTGGGAGCCAGGCAAAGAGACTATGTGAGGACATCACCTGTGATTCTGAGATTTAATTATCGTTCAAGTGATGAAGACGTGAACACAGATTAAAATGCTTTGAAATCAACCCAGTTGAAATCAACCCAGTTTCTGTCATTCCTATTATGTAGGAGTACTATTTAAAAACAAAAACAAAAAACCCTGGGCTTGTGCAGGTAATAATAACGCTGAATATAAATGGTACTCAATCTGTGGTACATACACTTTCAGGGGAAAAAATACCTCTGTGCGGTACATTGACAACATGATTATTTTCTCCAAAGGCTTCTAGTTATCAAATTCTAAAGCCATATTGATTGTTGTTACTAGCTGGTGGGAAAAGATCAGGTTTAATTGTAATTTCAGCCTTTTTACCACTGGTTTTATGTGTAGCCTATGGTCGCAGCAGTGCAGGGTTACCTGGGGGTCTCCTGTGGTGAGTTAATATGAAGGTTCGCATTGGTGTTATAAGTACTTACAGAATATAGGGGTAAAAAAGGACATGGAAATCCATGAGAAAGCCCTCTAGCTTCCCTCCCTCCCTCTCTGCCTCTGAATCGATACAGTATATAAAAGTTATTACAGGTCTAGGCCTTTTTACTTCAAAGCTGCTTAGGCAGTATGTGGCATTAATTCCCTCCAGTACAAAAATGTAGTTGATAATCACCAGGTTGAGGAAAGGATTTAGGACTAGACCAGCAGATTTCCTCACAGATTACAGACTAAAACCTCGGTTCTTGGGCTAAATCAGGATAATTAACTGTAGTGAAATATGTTACCCTTGTTGATTGAGGTTCATGTTCATACTTCTGTTTAGGTGCAATTGCAGAGAAACATTCATTTCACTAGGCAAGAAAAGATCTCATTTTATTCTTGTCTTATGATGGACAATAATTTCTACAAAACAAATTTCTAGGAAACAAGTTCTTCACGGAAATCTTTAGTAAAAGACGAAAGATTTATGCGATCTGAAGATAAACCAAGTTCTCGAGTATGGAAACTTCAGTCCTACAGAAAATTACAGTTCAAAGTAACTCTTTGAAATGTCTCTGGTAATGTTCTCCGTCTAACTGTAAGGGTGCTATATTTACTGCTGAGTTACTAATGCATCTTGACTCTTATTGGCCCTTCCTGGCAACATCCTCCTCACCCTCTACCTATATGTAATGATTGGTGACTTCTGTTTCAATGTATCAGAAGAAGTGTGCAAGCACACAAAAGTTTATATCCAGAATAAAACTTTGTTGGTCTTAAAGGTGCCACTGGACTCAAACTTTGTTCTGTAAAGGTAAATGGATGAGATCACCCCTGTTACTCGAGTATGTGTGTGATAGTAAATAGCTGACCAAAATAGGTTGGGCTCGCCTGTAATTCTATTGCTTTATAGGAACAATATTTTCAAAAAAACAACAACCAAGGAATGTTATATTTAAATCTTTCTGTAATTGAAATCCCATTTAGCTCTTTTTCCCCTGCCTTTTGTTTTTAACAAGACATTTCTCATCCAATAATCTCCAGTGAAAGACTATTCATTCCCATTCTCCCCATTGGGAGAAACAAATAAAAGGGGTAAATTTCATGCAGGGGGACAAAAACCAATTTGTATTTATAAAGATATTTTTAAGCTTCACTGCTAGAATGAATGTTACGACGATACAACTCCCTAGAAGATCTCTTAACTAAGAGTTTATAACTGACTTGAGTTTTGGAGTACAGAAGATGGCATGCTGCGGTATAGTAATCAAATAGATGTTGAAAATTCCATTCACAGTTTCCACATCCAAGTCCCGTAGGGAGCCATCTTGGATCAAACCTTTATAGAGTACTATCTTGTAACATCAGCTAAGTATACAATACTGAGTATGAGGATGGCAACACCAATATAATATCTGGTGTAAAGTACTGTAGGGGTCAATAATAACCACCTGGTGAGTGACAGTTGAAACCTATTTGACTCTCACTCTGATCTTTTCCAGATCCCACATTTCTTGGCAACAAGTTATCAACATGCCACTCCAGTCTGGCAAGAAGCCCCCACAGTATTAAATGAGAAACTTTGTGATTGTTTCTTCTTTGCAGTGGAAATTGCCTTTACTGTATCCTTCAGTCTTATGACTGAACAATTCCCAACCAAAATGTTCATGGAGAAGTAATTATTTCATGGTTGGCCCTAAACTCAATCTGTCTTCCTAGCCCAGGATGAATGGAAGGATCCCATCTAGATGCAATATGTTCTTGTGAACAGCACAGTTTTCAGTGAAAGGCACCAGCTGATTAGCCAGTGCACTTGCCTGACAATGGACAGCCCAGTTGCTAGCCAATCAGATTAAAGAAAGAAAAGTTTTATTATACTTCTCTGGATTATAGTCTATCGACAGTATATCTTCCTTCCTTTCTCTAACTTGGCTTTGAAACAGATAGGAAAAAGAAGTGGAATTAAACAGTTCTAAGGAATTATTTTTTAAAACAAGAGAGTGAAAATTCAGGATATTCATGGAGGCTTGGCAATTCCAGATTTCAAGTTTATTGGTGCAGTCCTGTGGCGATTTACTTGGGAATAAATTCATTTCTTATTAGTGAGACTTGCAATTGAGTGAGCATGGATAAGATTGGGTATACCTTCTTTATTTCTTTTCTAGTTGCAAATGAATCTAATAACTTCCTAACACGAGCAGAAGCCATGTTGATTACAATATTTTAAAAGAGTCCCATGAAGCAAAATAAGACAAAATATAACAGACTGAAAATTAAAGTGTTGCATTATGACATCTTGCAATTTTTGGAAACTTTTTTACTCTGGAGGCTGCCTCCTGCTTAGTGGGTGATGGACGGGTTAGATATTCATGAGGCTGCCATTTTGCTCTAATCCTAAAGTAAAGTTCACATACCAACACAGAGAATGCACTGCCCGGAACTCCAGATGTCCCTTTCTCAAACAAGACTGTTTTCCCCATAGGTCCCAAACTGTATTTATGTTTTCTAAGCTACAGTAGTAAAACTTCTGAATTCTGCTACTTTATACAGTAGACAATCGATTTCCATTATAAATTTTTATAGTGTACGAGAAATAGACAAAATTAATTTGATTGTTTCTAAAAGCCTGAAATCTGCTACATGTTCAAAAGACAATCAGTATATTTCAGTGGAAAGAGAACTAGTTCCCCAAGCCAGTAGAAATCTGTATTCTGGATATTCATGCAACTAAATTTGTGTCTCAGTATTAAACCTCAGTTTTCATAGTTGGGTACAAATGCTATGTCCATCAGCCAGTGTTTATTTTTGTAAAGCTTTGTGATGAAACAGCAAAGAGGCTTTAAGAACTATTTTTGTCTGTCTAGATTCTTCTTTTTTGATATTGACGTTTGATATTGATATTGTTCTACTTAATTTTTACCATAACAGATAGCCATGACATCATAGAAACCAATAAAATATTGTTTTTGCAGCCCTTTGTCCAAAACTTCTCCTTTTTAAGATTATTACATCTTAGAAAAACTCTTTAGCTTGTGTGTTTGTATGTGTAGAGAGAGAGTCCAAGAGACCTTTCCCACTCAGTATTCTGCTTCCTGAATAGACAGCCATAGTAATTTCCACTTTCGGACTTGACAGGGTTTTTCTTTTCCTCCTAATACCTGAGGATACTTGTGCCCTACCTTCTGTCTCTGTGTCTACAACCAAATAAATATGGACTCACCTACATTTCAGTATAATTCTAAGCATGGTCAGACCCTTCTTAACTAAGGTTGCTAGCCCTTGGGTGGCAACTCCTGGGACTATGGGGGGAGGTAGAGACTTACCAAATCAGCAGCCTTTGACACCATGACATCTCATCACATCCAGCTGCATAAAGAGGTCACCATATCAAAGGATGCTCCAGCATATCCCTGAAACTTTAAAAACCATAGATGTGAGGGTAAATTGCAGAGTATCCTGTGACATGGCAATGTCACTTCCAGTTACACACGCAGAAGTGACATTGTGGCCTCGTGGAAAACAATTACAACATCCTCATTTCCCCCCGCTACCCTATCAAGCAGGGGGACAAAAGCCGATGGTGAGGGCTTGCCTACCACAGCATGGGACCTGGCTGCCTTATTTCTAATTCCCTCGACTTCAGTGGACTTGGGTGTAACTCTATCATCTTCCCAGCAGGGGCTGGGAAGGATTGCATAAGCTTGAGGTTCGGGTTGCCAGGTCTACATTGGGAAATTCCTGTAGACTGAGGGTGGAACTTATGGAGGAGAGGGAACTGAGTGGGGTACAGTGCCACAGAGTCCACCCTCCAAAGCATCCATTTTCTCCAGGGGATCCGATCTTTATAGTCTGGAGATCAGATGTAATTCTGGGAGATCTCAAGGCTCCACCTGGAGGTTGGCAGCCATAGACCCTGATGTATATTGTTGCTTTATCTGAATTAATTAGAGCCACTTTGGCATCACCTTGCATTGTGATGGGAAAGAGATATGAAACCATTCTGAGAATCTTGAGGATGTTTTCATGTCTAGTACCCAAGCATTGTTTCCCCAGTATTATGAATAATTTTAAAATGTATTCGAAAGAGTGGAAATGATGTGACATTTCTCTTGTTCTTCTTCCAATATAGAATACAATTTTTTTTCCTGTAGGTGAAGGCTGGGAAATTTTGCTGTATATTGATTGGTCTGCATTGGCTGAAGGAGATGCCATTTCTCTAGACTGAGGCGCTATATTGTACAGAATATTGTGCAGAATATTGCCTGTTCAAATATGAATGGATACAAATTGATTGATTTCTGTTTGAAATGAATCTTGGTTTTGCATCATTTTGTATTCATTACTGCAGATTATCAGCAATGAAGATTATCAGCGATGATCACCAAATTACATCATCCATGTATTCAATAATCAATATAATTTTGTCATATAATGTTCAGTGTACCGACATACCTTGCAGTTATTTGCTGTAGCATGCCAATGGAATTGGGAATTAATGAACAATCAGCAGTTTTTAAGGTGCGTCCCTTCAAATCTTGCCACTAGGTGTTGCTGTAGAGCTGTTAGCTGTGCATTCAAAACTGTAGCAACACCTGGTGATAGAAATATGCATTGTAACATAGTGTAGTTAGTATACAAATAAAAATAAAACAAAAGGGGAAATATCCATATGGTCCAACCAGAAAGGACAAGTGCATAACCAGCACCTGCATCCTAACTCAAGTAATCAATCACAAAC
Organism: Gekko gecko; assembly: GCA_029375565.1. Taxonomy (NCBI): domain Eukaryota; kingdom Metazoa; phylum Chordata; class Lepidosauria; order Squamata; family Gekkonidae; genus Gekko; species Gekko gecko. Next base: position 53,921,219 of record JAPDNY010000003.1, on the reverse strand, counting down.
ATGGGCCCAGGACAGACTGGCAATTTGCCCCGGTATCGAGTCGCAGCAAAAAAAACCCGGAGTAAACGATACCGGGTTTTCCCGTCCACACAGCGGGGGCCTCTGCCGGAAGATACTGGACAGAGGCGCGCGGGAGCATTCAGACTGCCGCGCCGGAGGCGCGCTATATTCGCTGTTTCCCCATTATTTCGGCTGTGGCCGTATGTGCGCATGAGCGCATTTTGGCGATTTTTTTTTTTGCCCTGCAACACCGGCACCGCATTGGGCAGTGGAGCGGAGCGCAGCCAATCACACCGCTGCTGCCTCATGCCCAACGCGGGTTGCTCCCGGCTTTTCGGCTGCGCGTTCAGACTCCCCGGAAGCGGAGAAACGCGCGACAAATGCAGGCTTTCAAGATTTGCGTCGGCTTTTATCAGGTGTTTTTTTAATCCGGCAGTGAAGCGCGAGAGCACCGGTAGGCTACGGGTGGGGGACGCCAGGCAGATGTGCCTGTGTGAACATTCCATTTAATCCGATATTGAGTCGTCGTCAGCCCGGGTCCCATCCCGCGGCAAATTGCCAGTCTGTCCTCGGCCATGGATAGTTCATGTCAATGTTATTGGTTTAACATCTAAACTTTAAATTATTATTGTTGTTGTTATTTATACATCACTTTTCTCCCCAATGGGCAGCCAGGGTAGCTTACAATAATCATCTCTATGTTATCCTCACAATGAGCCTCTGAGCTAGGTTTGGCTGAGTGTGTGTAATTTGCCCAAAGTCGCCCAGCAAGCTTCCATCGCAGAGTGGGATTTCAAACCTAGGCCTCCCACATCCCAGTCAAATGCTCTAACCACTACACCGTGCTGACTCTTCAACAGGCACCAATAACTTAAAGCATGTTTAAATCAGTGGCAGTCTCCAAGAAAATGCATGCAGTCTCTTGACAATGGTGCAATCATCTTGTTAACTTTTGGATTCTTAGGTCGACCACCGCTTAACCCACCAGCACATCTCTCTCCTCACTTCTTCCTGAACTGTAGTCTGATGATGAGGGTTAAAAGGCAAAGGCCTCAGTAGTTACCATATGTGAGATTCTGGCCATTTGGGTATGAAAAAACTGCTTTTCCTTGGAAAAACTGACAAGGGAAAAGGAGAAGCTGTTTCTAGGTACATGGATGTAATATAAAGGTAAAGGTAAAATTTTCCCTTGCTCAAAAGCCAGTCGAATCTGACTCTTAGGGGGGATGCTCATCTCCATTTCCAAGATGAAGAGCCAGCACTGTCCAAAAACTTCTCCATGGTCATGTGGCCGGCATGACTAAACACCAAGGTGCATGGAACACTGTTACCTTCCCACCGAAGTGGTACCTATTCAGCTACTTGCGATTTCTTGCGTCCAAACTGCTAGTTTGGCAGGAGCTGGGATACTAGTGATTTCTATACATCTCCTAGAGGACATAGGATTTGTATTTAGAGTATGGGAATTCACTTATTTTATTTACAACATTTATGTCCCCCTTTGGGAAATATCTAGAGATTTTGGAGGTGGAGCCTGGGGAGGATGGGGTTTGGGGAGGGGAAGAAGCTCAGTAGCCCATAACGCCATAGAGTCCACCCTCCAAAGCAGCTATTTTCTCCAGGTGAACTGATCTCTGTAGCCTGGAGATCAGTTGTAATACCTGGAGGTGGGCAACCCTACTAACATCAAATCTTCTGTACAATCTACAAGGCCAATTTATGCACTGTCTTTCTAAGATAGAACCTGTGTAATTAAGTTTCAGTCTGGATGGCCCAGACTAGCCCAATCTGGTCAGATCTCAGAAGCTAAGCAGGGTCAGCCCTGGCTAGTACATGGATGGGAGACCACCAAGGAAGACCAGGGCTGTTCAGCAGAGGCAAGCAATGGCAAACCACCTCTGAATGTCTCTTGCCTTGGAAACCCTACAGGCTCACCATAAGTCAGCTGCGACTGGGCGGCACTTCCCAGTACTTGCCTGTAATCAAGCCCCACCCTACTTCCTGCTTCTTCTATCTGGATGCCAGTGCAGCCCAAACCAGCTATTTGTTTGTTTGTTTGTTTGTTTGTTTGTTTATTCCAGTTTATACCCCGCCCTGCTCACCGAGGTGGCCTCAGGGCAGTTTACATAGAATTTCATATATAGTACAATTAAAACCTGCCATAGACATATAAAAATAATAATCATTTAAAATACTCCTAAAAGCATTGGAACTTGATCTGATAAAAACAAGAGCAAGAAATATTTATAAAGCAGCTTAGGTGACCGTATGTTCCAATGGTATTCATGCCAGCTCAGTTCCCTCAGTTTATTGTATGGTGGGCACAGGCTAGAGATAAAGATGGTAAGCCAGGGCACAGGCTGGGGATAGATGGTAGTAAAACCAGGGTGCAGGGACACTCCTTGGTGTTTATTGTGGCTCCTTAGTTGAAAGCCTGGTGGAAGAGCTCCGTCTTGCAGGCCCTGCGGAACTGTGAAAGGTCCCTGAAATCTTCTGGGAGCTTTTTCCACCAGTATGGAGCTGCCACCAAGAAGGCCCTAGCCCTGGTTATAGCCAGCCTGACATCCTTGGGGCCTAGGAGGGCCAGCAGATTTTGCATCCCTGAACACAGTGCTCTCCAGGAAACATGTGGGGAAAGGTGGTCCCTTAGGTGCGCCAGACCGTGGCCATATAGGGCTTTAAATGTTAAAACCAGAATCTTGAAACAAATCCAGTATGCTATTGGCAACCCATGCAATGCCTTCGGTACAGGCTGGATGTGCTCCTGAATAAGGAGACCCATTAACAGTCTGGCTGCAGCGTTCTGCACTAGCTGCCGCTTCTGGATTTGAGACAAGGGCAGCCCCATGTAGAGAGTGTTACAGTAGTCCAATCTCAAGCTGACCATCACATGGATCACTGTTGCCAAGTTGTTGTGTTTGAGGAAGGGAACCAATTGCCTGATCAGCTGATGAGGATAAAAGGCTAACTTGACAGTGGCTCTCCCAAACTCTTAACTCCCAAACTCTTAACAACCAGCGCTGACACCAACTGCGCCCCATCAAAGGTTCGGAGTGGGATCCCTAACCCTAGGCCACCCTGACTCAGGCACTTTGTCCTCTCCAATTTCGATTGACTCAGTCTAAGCCAACCAGCCACAGCTTGAAATGCCCTGTCCACATCTTCTGGTGTAGGGCTTAGAGATCTTGTCTCAGGAACACTACTTTCCTGGCCTTTCTAGTGGTCCTTTTCCATTTGCTTGGTGTAGTGATGAGCATTCTGCCACCATTCACTCTCTCTCAGCAGAAGCTAGTTCTGTTGAGCAACAGTAACTCACTGCCTTTTAATATTTTTAATGTATTTATATTTCTTCTATCTGGTGATGGTTGGTCTTATTGGTCAGTAGGAAAGTCCACTCACTTTTCTACTCAGGGAAGAATCAGCAGCCATCAGAGAAGAAAAATCTCAGCCAAGGTAACAAAATACAAGATATAAATTACCGGTCTGATAAGGTGAATGCTTGGCCACTGGGAAGGCTCATGTTGGCTGCTGGGAGATGGGAGAGAACAGACAGCATGGGTAGATGCTTGTGGTCACTCATGAAGGAGGGAATGTGTGAACTGGTTCTAATTCTGTCATTAAAACATTCATACATATAGAATGCAAAAAGCTTCAATGCGCTTCAACGCAAAAAGCCAATTTGGAGACCAGCAGCTTCTCGTAAAAACGTCTTGGGAGATATCTGACTGACAGTGTGGAGATTTGGGATGTGCACAACCTACTCAGTTTGTATTCTATGGTGTGGATACAAAATCTGGGTAACTGCATTTACTGGTTCATAAAAATGCAAACTAGCATGCCTAATAACATGAGAGGTCCCCCCCCAAAAACGTGTCATTTGGCCATGAAACAAACTTTTTTTGAAATACATAATAAAAAGTGACATCAGCCTCCTCGTTATCTCTTTTTAAGCCACCCTACTTTTCATAATTAATTATATATCCCAAAAAGCCTTGTTTTTTCATTTTATAAAGAAAACCTCCTTATAATTTTGAAGTGCTTTTTGGCATTTCATTATATACAGTTTTTGACCTGGCTAGGCAGATAATGTGAACACAGCTTTATTGCTAAACAAGACTGAACATGTGTGTGCTTGACTTTTTTTTATTAAACTCCTTCTGAAGAAACAGATTAATTGGAGGCTGATTCACTGGAGAACAGGCGTTAAAGACAGAAGGACCTCCTCACATTTTGTTCTGTTACCCAGGCTTATGCCATCCCAGGTTGGCAAGGAGACCCCAACTGTAGTGTTTTGAAATGTAGCTGAAAGAAAGAGTAGAATAACAGGTGCAAAGGAAGGGGGGGGAGAAGATCCCCGCCATTAACAAAAAATGATGTTCTGTTTCCCTTTTATTCTCTCTTGCCTAATGACCAACTGACACTTCAGTTAACACAGGTACTGCCTAGATGGGGTTTTGCATCAGATTGTTAATGTGTAAATGGGATCACCAAAGTCAGCATCTGTCGTAATGATTTCCTGCCTGATTATTACTCCCCACCACACACCCTTATAGCAATTTTTTTTTTAAAAAAGAAGATGCGTACAAGCTGTGATTAAACCCCTTCAGATTAAGCTCAAAGTAAATTAGAAAACAAGTCCTTCTTAAAGCTTTCATTTTACAATCTGCCAGTAAAACTAGAGCTTTTCTTCCAGAAATTCTTAGAATAGCCTACTTCCTGAAAGGTATCGGAAGTTAAAAATAAATTGGTGAGCAAAATCCAGGACAGAAACGCACATGAGATTAAACTGCTTTTCTTCTGAGTTGTGTCCTCTGTCAGCGTTGTTTCAGCGTTCTGGGATAAAATAGCATTAACGCATTTCTAATTTTTGTGTATCTTTTCATGACAGAAACCATCTTTCAAAAGTTGCCTTCTTTTTATATACTCTTTCTAAAAGAACTGGTTCAGATAGCCTCTGATCTAATATTACTTTAAAATGGAGCTGTATGTGTATGATAGACTTTTTGTTCTACCTAGCAAATTATTCGAGCGCACATTAAGATATTCACAGGTGAACTCGGGCTGACTTCATATGATTGATTCTAATAAAAGGTGTTATGTGATTGTGTTCTGACTTCTGGATTAGCTTTCTGTCTAGATAAATTTGTATTTTAGTATGCAACTAGGAAGGGGGGGGCATAGCTTTATTATTTACGTCCTAAAAACTTGAAAGAAAAAGAGGAGATGGAGAGAATGGTGCTTCAGTTCACTAGCCTCAAATTCTTCTGTTTTGTAATGTTCTGCCTTTAACCTCATCCATTGTGGTCATTTGTTTTAAATGCAAATAGGAAAAGTGAACCCTCTTTGTGATAATGTAGCTGTGGCTCATTTTGTTACTGAGCCCATTATACTTACAACTGCACAGCTTTTAAGCATTTGAAAACATTTACTGTTATGAATTGATGCTAAAGCTGAGAGATACTTGTATTATTATAATTTTTTTAGAGTTCATTGTGGCTTTAAGACAATAGCTTCTGAAAATCAATGATACGAGAATTTGTTGTTACAGCTTGGCTGTCAATTAGAGGTAAAACAGTCCATTTCCCAAATCAGATATTAGCTTAGCACATTTGGCCATCTTCAAGCCATCCACAGACATGGTCGATCTTCTTAAAAAGGCAGAACAACAACAGGATCTCAATTAAAATAAACATCCTCTCCCATGCTTGCTTTCTGCTTTGCTAAATCTCAAGATTTTACAGCAGAGCTGGATTAGAAAAATATAACCACGCTATTTGAATTATTTATTCAATTCTTAATTAAGCGTAGTGTTAGCTGAGAGACATATTCTGTATGGACTTATGTAAAAAACAAAAAACACACTCTGATTTGCCATTAGTGATGCAGTTCAAAAGCATATGAGTTGTAAGGTGAACATTGCCTGATGTTACATATGTCAAGTTTCTGATTCTTCTAACTTTATAAATATGTTCATTCAGCTTCCCATGCCAGTTAATGTTATATTAAGTAACTGAATTTTATTAATCATATTAAGTATTATGGAGCAAACAAACAATAATGCAACTTGGAAGAAAACCCCACTGAGTTGAGTGGGAATTACTCCTGAGTAAATGTATACCAGATTGGTAACTAGTTTTTTAATCCTGAGTTCAAAACCCCCTGCTTTACTGACATCTCACAGGTGATACTGTATCTTCTCCACACACACTTTGAATCAGGTCCCTTCTCATTCTGTCTATGCTTCAGAAGTGAAACAAGTGGGCAAAAATATTCACATAAGTACTCTGGGATGTATATGTAAGTATGTTTGAATGATCAAAAGGAGATGTTCTGTTGACAAGAAACACTGTAAATATAAACATATGCAATTGAGTGCACTATATATGGACTTGCAAGTTTCTAAGTCTTAATGATTTGGTGCTGCATCAAAAAGAATCATAGTTTGAACCCTTCTAGTCCCAGCAAAATGTTGCTTTGAAACCCTGTCTTTAGGTATTTCGGCTGACACCATTTCAGTTTGGGAATAGGACATACGGCTACTAATCCAGGCTTCATAGAGAACTTATGTGTGGTACCAAACATTGTTTATGTATTGACAAATATTTCTAGGAAATGGTTTCGTATTTTTGCTGTTAATTGTTTCATTACTGACCTCTACCTCTGTAGACATATGCAGTTTTCATGTTTTTGGGTGAGACTTTCAAAATATTTTTTTTTTAAGTGTCCAATGCTCGACGTGAGCAATGACATTTTTGCAGACTTCTATTTCAGTCATTTGTGCCTTATTTTCTTTCTATTTATTTCAAACAAGCCACTATGAAAAATGCTGCAAATTTAAGTGACAGTCATGTACAAATATGCATAATATGAGCTGGTCCCTACCCATCATGTGTATTGCTAAAGACTCCATTGCAATATTTACAGTTAAACTAAACTTTTTTTTCCCTGAGATGTAGCAAAATTGCATTTGTTTTGCAGATTTGCTCATCATTAAATGTGAAACATTTCACATTTGTCTTTTTGAGTAATTGGCTTTTAAAAATGATAAGGTTCTCTGAACACTTGTTATGTGGATAGGTCTGACGTTGTATCCCAGAAATCCATATGCCATACAGACAGAACAGAAGAAAGATATTCACAAGCATGTCACAGATTGGACTGAAGCAAGCCAAAAACCAAAGTGCCATGGCATTAACAATAACACCAGATTTACTGTCACGATTGCAATCTGTGCTGTATCACAGACAGAAGGAGAACTTTTGATAGGTGACACCTCAGTGTTTTTTAAATCTTTTTGGCAAATTATCATTTTCATTATATTTTTGCCTGCCATGTAATATTATTATAATGATATTAAAAAATACAGGCACAGACGCACGCACTCTGCGTTTATTAGGCCTGTAATCAAAGGGATAGTTTATAAGCCTTATTAAGTAGTTGACAATTGTGTGTACACGTATGTGAGGGATACACACACAAGAATATATACAGAGAGAAAATCTTGACAATCAGTCTATATAGAAAATTCTTATTCATTTATTGTATTTGCCCCAACATAAAAATGAATGTAGCTGAAATTAATTACAGGCTACATATACACATGAAACACCTTATGAGAGGCAAAGGTGGGAAAGCTGTACCCTGTTTTGTTATATTTCTTTCGTAATCCCCTCCAAGCAGTTTGCTACCATATATTGGATGTGCAGGTTTGTAGCTGGGTCAATATTGGCTGAAAAGGCTTTTGAATATCCACTGCTCTATGGTACTGATGGTAGCTGTTTCTAACATAGTAATGCAAACCAGCTACCACCAAAGTGGTGTGACATCCTTAGATAGCTGCAGTGTTGCTAAAAAACACAGAATGTGATGTCTTTGTTTATGTATTTGCAACCTGACTTTCTTCACCCATGACATTTAAGTTAGCTTAAATATGATTCGCAGGAAGTTAGTTTCTCAGGCACCATCCAGATCCAATCATAGTTTGCATAAGCAAGGCATATCACATCTCCATCCATATCCTTCTACCATGACAGTACAGCAGTCACTGAATCCCATCATGATCATTTAGTCACTTATACAAAAGTTCACTGGAATGTACCTTCTATTGGCCCAGGACAGACTGGCAATTTGCCCCGGTATCGAGTCGCGGCAAAAAAAACCCGGAGTAAACGATACCGGGTTTTCCCGTCCACACAGCGGGGGCCTCTGCCGGAAGATACTGGATGGAGGCGCGCGGGAGCGTTCAGACTGCCACGCCGGAGGCGCGCTATATTCGCTGTTTCCCCATTATTTCGGCTGTGGGCGTATGTGCGCATGAGCGCATTTTGGCGATTTTTTTTTTTTTGCCCTGCAACGCCGGCACCGCATTGGGCAGTGGAGCGGAGCGCAGCCAATCACACCGCTGCTGCCTCATGCCCAATGCGGGTTGCTCCCGGCTTTTCGGCTGCGCGTTCAGACTCCCCGGAAGCGGAGAAACGCACGACAAACGCAGGCTTTCAAGATTTGCGTCGGCTTTTATCAGGTGTTTTTTTAATCCGGCAGTGAAGCGCGAGAGCACCGGTAGGCTACGGGTGGGGGACGCCAGGCAGATGTGCCTGTGTGAACATTCCATTTAATCCGATATTGAGTCGTTGTCAGCCCGGGTCCCATCCCGCGGCAAATTGCCAGTCTGTCCTCGGCCATTGTATGGGATCAGGTATCTGCTTGGGCTTATATGGTATCATGTTGGGTAATTATTTCTGTGTGTATGCACGTGGGTTCACTTTTCCAAACACTTTGTCATACAGTGTGACCGAGAAACAGAACTGTGAGTACAGCCAAGAGATGAAGGGTAGGTCATGGAGACAGGAGCAAGCAAATGGGCGTGGCCAAGTAAGAGCCAGATTTGTTCCAGTCCCAGTAGTATCTCCAAATGTATTCATAAGTGAACAACCACCATCTTATGAGAAAAAGTGTTTTCCCCATCTGGGGACATTTTTGTAGCAAAAGCTACCTTGTACCATTGACAGTGTTCTTTCAGGAAAGGCCACAATCTGTTTTGATGCATTGCATTCCCCAGAGCTCCTTGAAATATGTAGTATCTCCTCCCAGATCTCCTCCCATCCCAGATGATGGATACTCTGCTAGTGTACATTTAGTTGTACACATATCTTTATTGTTTTATGGAAAATTCTGTATCAGTTCCAAGCAGTGTAGCTTAATGAAAGAAGCAACATCTTATAATGTTTACTACAAATATCTTTACCAGTCAGCATAAATTTGAACTGATAGAATACAGACTGACTCTTTAAATAAAGGGAATAAATCCCGAACTGTCTAGGGATCATTCATAATTGTAATTTTGTAGGAAGGAACATCTTTTTGACCATAAAATTGTCCATTTTTCTCCTTGCATTGAACAGCAACAGCAAAAAAGAAACCCTGCATTAAATAGATTTGGCAATCCTATAATTCATGTTGAGCTTAGATAAGTGCTGAGAGAGATTTATAAACTCACAGCTTGACACTGAGCCCACATGTTGGGCAGAATGAGGGGAAAAGCTCTAGAAATGCTACATAGAGCTTCCTGCCAGTAAGGAGTGGAACATCAGTCAATTGTTTTTTACTTAATTGAAAGCTTTCTTGGGACCTCATTGAAAAGAATGTGTCTGCCTAACGTTTTTTCCTCCTTTTTCAAATAGTTTGGTTAGAAGGCTGCTGAAACCTGAAGTTCTAATATTTTCTTCAAAAACAAAAACAAAACTTTCCTGCCCAGTAGTAAACAACCAAGCCATGTTTCACCCCCAACTGAACAGGATACTGGAGTTATTGAGTAATGGGGGAAATTGACCTTCGTGCCTGTAACAGGAAATAGGATGAAAGCAACAAGGATTGATGCCATGTTACATTAAAAATGAACCCAAGGCTGACATGGTGGGAGGCAGCCATGTTTCCCACATTATTATGTTCTCTGCCTGTTGCCAAAAAATTAAGGTGATAAGCAAATGGCAACGGCTTAACCAACAAATCAAAGAACAAAAAAGGAAGGAGAATAAAAAACATAATTTAAGAAAACTGAATTAAGAACCTAAAAGGTGAAATACATACAAATAAGAGGGCTCTATCTTAAAATCAATAGGCATGGAACATTATATAGGTAATACAAGTTATCTAAAAATACATGTATTTAGTACAAATTATTTAAAAACAGTTATAGGTCCAAATGTAGGCTCAATAAGAATTAACATCATACAGTATTCACAAACAGGACCTTATGTGACCCCACGTGTTCAGCCAACTGGCCTTCTTCAGTGTCAAACATAAATAATACAAGTAGGCTCAATGTTGCAAAGATACAACTGCAATCTATAGCTCGTATATCGTAAATCATAATGGTGTGTAGTTATTACGCACCATTATGATACATGAGCTCTTATTGCATTTGAAATTGTATCTTTTGGACCAAAATAGGAAGGCATATTATTGCAGTACCATATGTACCTGATTAGGCGATATCATATGAGGCTTCCACTGTACACCTTAGCCTTGAACCTGATCAGGGCTATTTTTGGGCACGAACACACAGGAACGGAGTTCCGGCTGGCTCCCAAGTTGGCCACACACAGCAGGAACTCATTAGCATAACAGGCCACACCCAACAGCAGAAACTCATTAGGATTGGCTACATTAGGGGTGTGTGGTCTAACATACAAAGGAGTTCCTGCTACAAAAAAAGCCCTGGGTTTTGACAACAAACAAGGTAAACAGAATAAGAAGCAAATGGTGGGTGTGGCTGGATGACCACACTTCTGATAACATGGGGGTATGGCCTAATATGCTAATGAGTGTCTACTGTTGGATGTGGCCTATTATGTTAATGAGTTTTCCTGCTGGGCTTTTTCTACAAAAAAAGCCCTGAACCTGATAATTATCATAATATAATTTTCACTTGGTCCTATATTGATTAATACTTTCTTTTAGAATTGCAACATTGAGCCTACATGTATTATTTATGTTTGACCACTGATACAGTTGGCCTTGTATTACCTGTATTACCTATATGTTAATGTTCTATACCTATTGATTATAAGATTTGGCCCTCCTATATGTATATATTTAATCTTTGAGGTTCTTAACCAACAAATCAACATAGAGGCCGATTCCGCAAAAGCAGTTGTTCCACCTTCAGTCTCCCATTTCCCCTGGTTGTACTGCTCAATTTTCCACTATTTGCTGCATGGCCGCATTTTGACTCGTATCTCCCCCCGATTTCTCCCACGTCTTTTTGATCCTTATTTTTTAGGATCAAGAAGACATGAGGGAAATTGGGGAGAGATGCAGTTCAAAATGCAGCTACGCAGCAAATAGTGGGAAATCGAGCAGTAGAACTGCCAACTGGGGGAAATGGCAGACCGAGGCAGAACAGTGGCCGAGGACAGACTGGCAATTTGCCGCGGGATGGGACCCGGGCTGACAACGACTCAATATCGGATTAAATGGAATGTTCACACAGGCACATCTGCCTGGCGTCCCCCACCCGTAGCCTACCAGTGCTCTCGCGCTTCACTGCCGGATTAAAAAAACACCTGATAAAAGCCGGTGCAAATCTTGAAAGCCTGCGTTTGTCACGCGTTTCTCCGCTTCCGGGGAGTCTGAACGCGCAGCCGAAAAGCCGGGAGCAACCCGCGTTGGGCATGAGGCAGCAGCGGTGTGATTGGCTGCGCTCCGCTCCACCGCCCAATGCAGTGCCGGTGTTACAGGGCAAAAAAAAAAAATCGGCAAAATGCGCTTATGCGCATGAGCGCTCATGCGCTCATGCGCACATACACCCACAGCCGAATTAATGGGAAAACGGCAAATATAGCACGCCTCTGGTGCAGCAGTCTGAACGCTCCCGCGCGCCTCCGTCCCGTATCTTCCGGCAGAGGCCCCCGCTGTGTGGACGGGAAAACCCGGTATCGTTTACTCCGGGGTTTTTTTGCCGCGACTGGCTACCGGGGCAAATTGCCAGTCTGTCCTTGGCCAGTGACTCTGTTTAGAATTACAGTGAAGATGTGCTAATGAACTTGGCGGGGGGAAAGGCAACCAAAGTAGTTGGCCAGCTTCTGGCGGGGGCTGTGTTTAAAGTCTGAAAACAGACTATAGTGAAGAGGTCTTCCCCTCTGGTCCTTGCAAAGAACCTGCCTCTGTATCAAAGCTCTTCAGATACAGTAGGCTGTAACATAGCAAGAGCATCAGGCCTCTGTTCTCTCTGCCTTCCTTCAGCAGGCAACAATAGGGATGCTGTTTCGACACAGAATATTGACTGATCAGTCCGTCAAGCTTTCTTGCCACGTGGACACCTCTGAATTGTCCTCTAGCACAATAGATTTCCTGATGCTACTTTGATATTTGTAATGCCATCTCTTCTAACGTTTATCAAAGAAATTAGGGATAGTTGATTTTGGATGGATTTTATATCATAATGTACATTGGGGGGAGAAGTCTCTGGAAAGAAATTTCAGAGGCTTTTAATTTTACTATGTTTCTTGCTATTTGAATTTAAAATACTATAATAGTCATAATTTCAAAAGTGTGTGTCTGGTACCATAAGTATTAGATCCAGTATAAGAAACTTTTTTTAAAAAATCAGATAAACAGATTAATGCTTCATTGTTAGATCCAAAGTTGAGACACAACAGAATCAGTTATTCTTAAAACACAGACAGCTATCTCTATGAAAAAGGTATTGTTGGATAATATGGTCATGCATCTATTAATATTTGAGGGGGAAGGGACAGTGTCATTTAAAACTGAAACTGTGCTTTGATCCTCATCATGAAGCATTGGTGATCCTGTAGAATCTGAAGAGAGCAGAGCTGGTAATGTAGAAAAGGATTCTCCAGCATGGTGCCATTGTGCGCCATGGGGTTTCCCAGTGCTTTTATTGATGCCTGCCAAGCTTTTCAGAAAGGGGGTGGGGCTGCTGTAAGGTAGGGCTGCTTATTGGCTTCTCTCGTTCAAATGAAAGGGTTTTTCACTGGAGGATGAGAAGGACAGGTAAGCAACTGCACTTTTCTTAGTCAATGGCTAGTTCCATTTCCCCTTCAAGATTTCCTTCTTCTCAGGAGGCATGAAGAGGGAGGTCTGTTTGGCTCAACCTCTGGCAGCAGCCTTTTGGAGTTTGGCTGTGTCTCTGGTGGCAGTCATTGTGGGACAGCACCACCAGATCTCAAAATTCCAAAAGTGTCCATAGCCTCAAAATGTTGGGGACCCAGTTGTAGATGTTCTAACAAGGTAAATTCCCTACTTGCTCATGTTACATTTGACATGCTGCTTTGCCACCATGTCAGGACCTTCACATAGCAACAGGCCTTAACTTCAGTAATACTGGAGAGAGTCACCATCCCTCTGCCAAGCATGCACACACTGACCTGCCTTGTCAGTTTATAGAATAGGAAGAATTCCAGTGGACTGATATTTGATTTCACTGGACTATTATATGGACAGTTGTGAGGAAAGAGATGGTTGACATGCATGCTGTGCACCTCTAATTCTGCTTAGGTAAAGGCTTTGTTCCATATTATGATTGAGAGTTATCATGTTTCAGTCCTGTTTTAGCTCTGTCTCCAGACTGAGCGAAGAGATATGCTTGATAATTTCAATGTGGGCTCATGTCACGGTCATGCTGTTTTATTGTGAATCTCATGTAAATGTTAATTTCACCAGGTTATGTTTGCAGTGGAAAATCATTTACACATCTCTAGTCAAAAGCATGATTGATAAGGAGAGAATTGACTTTTTCAGCTTTTCCCCCCCACTGAGCAAGTATCCTGTATCAACAGGATTTTTTTCAGTTTCTTCTTTGTCTTTTTAAAATATCCATATGCAATTATTTTAATGGTACAGAATGTCTGCATTCCTGGGCAGGTGAGATAGTGCCATGGTATAATGCAAAACTTTTAAGCAAAAGAGCTAATCCAGCTATCATAAGTTTTGTTTTCTGTTTTGTTTTTCATTATTGCTTTTGTGTCGCCTGAGCTTTGCTTATTCATAGAGGAAGCTGTCCTACAGTATTAACAAAGGAATAGGAATGTTAGGCTAGGTCTGACAACAGGACTTTTCAGACATTCAGAAGCTGCACATAGTCTACACATGGACAGGTAAGTGGAATTGGCTTCCTGTCTCTGCCTGTGACTTCCATGCATTGATCAGTTCTGCACATAGGCACAGGCATGCTCTTGTACCTTTGCCACACTTTGACCATACACAGGTTCCAAGTGTCTAAAAAATGTTATGGTCATTTGTTAGGACAGAACCATAGAAGATACAGGGAATCCAAAATTGTGTCTCATGATGAGTTTAATTTTAGTTATGACAGACATGGGGGAGGAATTGGGTTGGGATTCCTCACTGGGGGAGATAGGCTTAATCTTTTCTTCCTTTCTGCTTTCCCCAATCTAAATGGTACTCTTCAATGTTTCTACTAGTTCTACTAGAGAAAAGATACCTTCTCCTACATGAAAAAAATAGTTTTTTAGAAGAGAATTGAGTCAATTTTCAATAAAAAATAAAGATGTCAGGAGTTGTGTGATTGGATCTAATGTGACTCAGCTGATTACAACCCTGAGCTAGTATTTATGTGTTAATCCCTCACCAAGAAATATTACTGTTACATGAGAAATCATTTAATCTGTTAAAGCTCCTGTGCAAATAATAGCAAAAGTGGAATATTGTATGTGGTTTGGGACTCAAATTCAAAAAGTCTATGTCTTTTTCTTTCTCTTTCTTTCTTTTGCAGTGTGTGTGTGTGTGTGAGAGAGAGAGAACCCAGGCACATGTGTGTGTCTGTGTCCATGCCTGGAAGGCATAGTGATCTCTGGCAACTCCTACTGGAATGTGGAGAACATTCAGAGAAGTGGCTTGATAGCCTCCCTCTGGCCTTCTGGCCCTGGTATTCTCTGGAGATCTCCCATCCAAATACTTGCCGGGGTCAGCCCTGCTTAGCTTCCGAGATCTGACAAGATTGGGCTTGTTTGGTCTATCCAGGTCAGGGCTGAAAGAGATTTTCATCTTAGAAGAAGCACTGGTATTTTACACCCACTATGTATTGAATTGGATCCAGTGGAAGAGTTCACAAAAGGAGTTGATGGAGGTCTTTCCTGGCCTTTGTATTCCCCAAACCACTGGCCATTTGTCTCCAAACTCTTCTGAGTGTTCTCAGTTGACTGCAGTTGGGGAAGGGGAGACAGGGAAGACCTGCTCTGCCATCTTCACTCCACTAGCAGTGCTCTGGGTCTAACCCATAGCCTGAAAGTCTCTGCCTCCCCCAAGCTCCCAGTGGTGCTCCTTCCCAGAACAACTAGAGCAGGGGTGTCAAACATGCAGCCTGTGGGCCGGATCTGGCCCCTGCATGGTTTGGATCTAGCCCACAATCAACTGGCTCCCACCTACTTCCTTCTGCCACTCTCCTGCTCCCTTCAGCATGACAGCTTGCTTTGCCAGGCTCATTAAATCACACAGGAGCTACAGAGCAAAGCCTCTCTTCCCTCCATTGGCTGAGGCTCCTCCCCCTCCATATCCACCAGGGAGGAAGAGAGGGAGGGAGGGAATGAGTGAGAACTTCCTTTGCCCAGTTCCCTCAATCAGATGGGAGAGATACAAAGCACTTTTAAGACCAACAAAGTTTTATTCAAGGTATAAGCTTTTGGTCATGCTACACTGAGAGAGAGTGTATGTGATTTGTTGGGCTCGTTATGGGTTCCCCTCCTCTATCTCACTGTATTCATGCCCTCATGATCCAGTCTTCCTCAATAGAAAAGCAATATGAGCTATTTAGATGAGGTGGATTAGGCTGAGAGTGTGTGTCCAAATCAAGTTCACCCAATACATTTCCTTTGTAGACTAGGTATTTTGAATTTAGACTTCCAAGATAGTAGTCTAACACTGACCACTATACATTGCTGGCTCTCTATTCTTGCACTGCCTTATAGGAGTTTTAGTTATTTCTCTGGGGAAGACTATAGTTTTACAGACAAACACATAGCCCTCAGTCTGTATCATGGTGCCTTCACATGTTCTTGACATGAAGCAACTTATATATAAAAGCTCACAATGCCCAGCCATTTCATGTTTTCCTCTGGGTCTTATGCTCAGACCATTGATCATGAGGTTTCCATAATGAATGTCAATAAATCAAAAGTAGGTTTGCAACTTACAGATATATACCTGAAGAACACCTGAAGAGCGTACTCAAGTTTGCTACAGCACATTGTCTCCAGATTTTGATGCAGTAATTCAGAGGAAGAGGTGTTAAATAAACAAAATATTGCAAGAATGCTAATGTTTTAAGCATGTTTTATTTTAAGTTTAAAACAAATCTTTAATTGTGCTTGTTTGTATCCTTTATGAAGTTTATATCTCTGGTACCTGGCATTACATTTTATGACACACATGGCCTGGCCCAACAAGGTCTCATTTATGTAAGATCCAGCCCTCATAACAAGTGAGTTTGACACCCCTGAACTAGAGAATAAGAGCAGTGGCTCCTACTTCCTGGTTCGTCATGTTGTCTTTGCCTTGACACATCTCTCCTTATAAATAATTATCTTTTGGTTTCGCAAGATTCCATGCGCTCCCATTGGCTGTAAAATGCCCTCCCTCAGCCATTGGCCCATCAGCCGCCACTCAAGAGTACTCACGTGCCATTGGCTGGGTGCTGGGTCTGCTCCTCTTCCCCACCCACTCCCCCTGGTAGACAGCTCTCTCTCCTGAGGAAGACAGTTCTCTTGACTCCTGTGAGGGACTGTCCCCTCAGTGGCTGTTGGTAGACAGCCAAGCTTGGTTCTGTGAGTAAAAAAACAAAGGACTTTCAGCATAACCCCTCCCCTGCCCATAACCCCCTCCCCAATGGCCACTTTCCTGTCAGAATAACTGGAAAAAGGCTCTTTCTCTTGCTTAGCTTCAGCATGGCTTGCTGGCTGACTAACGAGGTGGGCCAGCGACCATCAGACCATTTTCTTCAACTCCCTGCTGTGCGGCTGACTTTCCCCTAGGGCTGCCAATCTCCAGGTGGGACCTGGAGATCTCCCACTGTTACAATTGACCTCCAGATGATAGAGATCAGTTCCCTGGGAGAAAATGGTTGCTTTGGAGGGCAGACTCCATGGCATTATACCCTGCTGAGTCCTTCCACACACACCCCAAATGCTGCCCTCCACAGGATCCACCCCCCCAAATCTCCAGGTATTTCCCTAATCAAAGTTGGCACCTGTACTTTCTCCTCTGTCAGTCAAAGGCCCTTTCCACACCTATGTTGGCCTTTGGGAGAAAACTCATTGGGCCCAGTCCTGATCAGGTTGCCAACTCCAGGTGGGCAATTCCTGGAAATTTGAGGGATGGAGCCTGGAGAGGGTGAGGTTTGAGGAGGGGTGGCACCTCAGACAGGTACGATGCCATAGACTCCACCCTCCAATCCAGCCATTCCCTGATGGGGAACCATTGTTGCCAATCTCCAGGTGGGGGCTGGAGATCACTCCAAATTACAACTGCTCTCTAGGAGGGAGGGGGAGGGAGGAGATGGAAAACTAAAGGTAGGTTGATGGTTGGCTGGGAGGGAGATAGGGTTGTCAACTCCAGGTTGGGAAATTCCTGGAGATTTGAGGGGTCGAACCTGGAGAGGGTGAGTGTTGAGGAGGGGTGGGACCTCAGACAGGTACAATGCCATAGACTCCACCCTCCAAACCAGCCACTCCCTCCTGGGGAACCACTGTTACCAATCTTGGGTGTGGGCCGGAGATCACTCAAAATTACTACTGCTCTTCAGGTAGCAAAGATCAGTTCCTCTGGAGAAAATGGTGGACTCTGTCATTATACCCTGCTGAAATTGCCACAGCAAATTGTCACTGACTGCCCAAAGCTGGGGCACTCTCCTAGAGCCTCTTTCTAGAGCCCGTTGTATTTATTTCCACAATGGGCCTTATTCCTAGTCTTTTATATTTTAGGCATTCGTGAGAGGTTTCAGTTGGAGCTGAAGGCTGGGCTTCTCTGGTCAGCAACTAGTTTTACTGTACAGCAATTCTGAGACAAAAGTTAGAGCTGAAAGGCCTCTTCATCCTACATATATCTCATTGGAAAATCTCATATTTGTAGCTGTTGTTCCGTTTACACCCTTGTTTATATTTTCAAATGAAATCATACGACTGGAAATGAATAAAAGGCCATATAGTTATGGCCTTCATGACTATCAACCCTGCCCCATTTATTACATACAATCTAGCTCATAAGATGTCATTATCAGAAAGCATCAAACTAAATGCCTGAAAAGGAACTATTTGTTTAGGAAGCAGACCAGGTGGTGGTCAAAGCACTAATGCTGCTAGGCTAACAGACTTGGGAGGGGAAAAAATCCTTCCCAAACCAAGATAAGGGTATCAGTATAACACAGCCTCCTTATAATACTCTAGCCTGCCACAACCTCTGACCAATCAAACCGATATCTATATCCCTGGGTCTGCAGAAAAATCCAAAAAGTTTTTTTTAAAAAATTCAGGGAATTCACCCCCCCCCCATACCTTTTAAAATGGCTGCCGCAGGGATCTAGTTCAGGCCCCACTGGATCGACACTGAGAGATAGCCAGAGAAAGAGAATGGGGAGGAAGCAAAAAGCAGGACTGGATCTGGAACTGGAAAATTCCTGGAGATTTAGTGGTGAAGTCTGAGGGGGAGTGCAGAGTTTGGGAAGGAGAGAAGCTTCAGCCGGATACAATGCCACAGAGTCCACCCATGTTCTCCAGGGGAACAGATCTCTGTTGTCTGGAGTTCAGTTGTTATTCTGGGCGATCTCCAGGTCCCACCTGGAGGCTGGCAAACCTAGGCCTAGCAGCACCCTCTGGGTGACTTGATACTGCCTAACTTGCATGAGTCTACTGGACCTGGCTGCTTGCTACTGTTCAACAGCAGCCACCCTATGAGAGTCAGTGTAGAATAATGGTCAGAGCTTCAGAGTGGGGTTTGTGACACCCAGGTTTAGATCCCCATCTTGATGAGGAAGCTCACTGGGTGATTTTGGACCAGTCACATACTTTCAGCCTAACCTATCTCATTGGGCTGTTGTGTGGATAAAAAGGAGGAGAGAATAATGTAAACTGCTTTATTTCCCATTGTGGAGAAAGACCATAGTTTTCCTCAGTAGAAGCTGCAGGGGAACAGAAGATGGATAGCTGAAGGCAGAGTGGCAGATAAAGGTAGGTTGGCTGTTGGGTGAGAAGAAGATAGGGATGCCAACTCCAGGTTGCAAAATTCCTGGATGTTTGAAGGGTGGAGCCTGGGGATGGTGGGGATTGATGTGGAGAGGGGCTTCAGACAGATATAATGCCACAGACATTACCCTCCAAAACAGTCATTTCCTCCAGGGAAATGAATGTTGCCAACCTCCAGGTGAGAGCTGGAGATCTCCTGGAATTACAACTGTTCTCCAGATGACAGAGATCAGTTTCCCCAGAGAAAATTGCTGCTTTGAAGGGTGGAGTTTATGGTATTATGGTATTATACCCTGCTGAAGTCACTTTCAAGCTCAAACCTCATCCTCCCAAGGCTTTACCCCCAAATCTCCAGGAATTTCCCAACATGGAGTTGGCAACCTTAAGAGAAATGATCTCTGTATTTGGACAATCCATTGTGATTCCTGGAGAGAGGCTGCTCTGGGGAGGAGGAAGCAGGTGGGAGGCCAGGAGAGTGACAGGGGCAGAAATACTGATGGGATAACGGCAGAAAGGAAGTGACAGGCATGGAAGGGAAAAGAGACAGTAAGAAGAGGGGTGGTAAAAAGGAGAAAGAGTGTGAGAGAAGTAGGGGGAGAGGGCAAGAAGCAGAGGTAGAAGGAATGGGATAGCTGCTCCCGCAAGTTTCTTGAGGGACCCAACTTGTCAACTATATTGTGTGGCCCAGTGTTTGGTGTTCCTTCTGTATTTGTTTTTGTTTGCAAATAGTTTATAAAGTCCCCAGAGACCAGAGAATCAGGGAGGAATTGCTTTATCTTCTTGAGGCTTTTTTAAAGGTTAGCTGAATTAACAGATTTTGAGTAGAGTGATGAAACTCCTGCCTAAAAACACTGGGCTCTAGTTATACTCTGCTGTGGGCTTCACTCTCAATCCGGAAAGCTTCAACTGCTATCTATTACCAGTATTATATATTTTTTTGTATTTTTTAAAAATTGCAAATTTATTTGCTTGCTTTATTAAATTTGTATATTAAGCACAGCCAGATCACCCATTGGGCGAACTAGGCGCTTGCCTAGGGCGCGCTGGCCTCAGGGGCGCCAAATGGCACCCACTCCCCCCCAAAAGCGCCCCCCCCGGGCGCCCACCGCCGCTGCCAAAAGCGCCCGGCTAGGGTGCAAGTCGCCCTCCCCCTCCTCCCTTGGGGGGGAGGAGGAGGAGGAGGCAGCCAGCGGCGGCCAGCAGGATCTCCTCGCTGCCACCACCGCCGCCAAAAAGCACCCGGCTAGGGTGCAAGTCGCCAGGGCCGGCTCGCCCACTAGCCCCCCCCGCAAAAGCCCCCCACCTCTTCCCAGGCTTGCTTGGGTGCCCCGCAGAGCACCCAAGCAAGCCGGCGCTGGGAGGGAGGGGGCAGCGGTTTAAACCTCCACCCCCTTCCCGGCTTTCCTGGGGGTCCCGCAGCCACGGAGCCCCCAGGAAAGCCGGCACTGGGAGGGAGGGGGTGGCAGCTAGACCCCCCGCCCCCTTCCCAGCTTTCCTGGGGGTCCCGCAGCTGTGGAGCCCCCAGGAAAGCTGGCGCTGGGAGGGAGGGGGTGGCAGTTTAAACCTCCGCCCCTTTCCCGGCTTTCCTGGGGGTCCCACAACCGCGGAGCCCCCAGGAAAGCCAGTGCTGGGAGGGAGGGGGCTGTGGCTTGACCCCCTGCCCCCTTCCCAGCTTTCCTGGGGGTTGTGCAGCCATGGAGCCCCCAGGAAAGCCGGTGCTGGGAGGGAGGGGGCGGCGGCTAGACCCCCCGCCCCCTTCCCAGCTTTCCTGGGGGTCCCGCAGCCACAGAGCCCCCAGGAAAGCCGGCGCTGGGAGGGAGGGGGCGGCAGTTTAAACCTCCACCCCTTTCCCGGCTTTCCTGGGGGTCCCACAACCGCGGAGCCCCCAGGAAAGCCAGTGCTCGGAGGGAGGGGGCTGTGGCTTGACCCCCTGCCCCCTTCCCAGCTTTCCTGGGGGTTGTGCAGCCATGGAGCCCCCAGGAAAGCCGGCGCTGGGAGGGAGGGGGCGGCGGCTAGACCCCCCGCCCCCTTCCCGGCTTTCCTGGGGGTCCCGCAGCCACAGAGCCCCCAGGAAAGCCAGTGCTGGGAGGGAGGGGGCTGTGGCTTGACCCCCTGCCCCCTTCCCAGCTTTCCTGGGGGTCCCGCAGCTGCAGAGCCCCCAGGAAAGCCGGCGCTGGGAGGGAGGGGGCGGCAGTTTAAACCTCCACCCCTTTCCCGGCTTTCCTGGGGGTCCCACAACCGCGGAGCCCCCAGGAAAGCCAGTGCTGGGAGGGAGGGGGCTGTGGCTTGACCCCCTGCCCCATTCCCAGCTTTCCTGGGGGTTGTGCAGCCATGGAGCCCCCAGGAAAGCCGGCGCTGGGAGGGAGGGGGCGGCGGCTAGACCACCCGCCCCCTTCCTGGCTTTCCTGGGGGTCCCGCAGCCACAGAGCCCCCAGGAAAGCCGGTGCTGGGAGGGAGGGGGCGGCAGTTTAAACCCCCGCCCCCTTCCCTGGCTTTCCTGGGGGCCCACAGCTGCAGAGCACCCAGGAAAGCCAGCGATCCGCCGCCACCCCTGGTCTCCAGGCCCCACCGGGAGGTTGGCATCCCTGGTGGAGTTGCCCCAGGCTGTCCTGCCTAGGGTGCCCAGACACCTGGAGCCGGCCCTGATATTGTCTTAACAGATTTCAGAATCCCATTCTTCATCATCATGTCTTCTATGCAGGCATACATGGGACTGCCCTGATGCAGAGCCTGCTGCTGAGAAGAGAAATTTGCAAGCTTCTAGAAAGCTCTTAGATGAGTACACCTCCCCTCCATCAGAGGCAGAGACTTTTCCCACCCTTTTGGTCATGTGACAGAGGTGAGGGAACCCTCTTCCCTCTGTTCTCTTGTTGCTGCCCCGGAGAGAGAAGGTACCACAAGCTCCTGCTTCTAAATTCACCTCAGTTTGCCTCTTTTTTTTAAAAAAAAATTGTGAGTAGAAGTCCCTCTTCATGACTCTCTTTAAGGAGTGCCAATTTTGTGGTACGCAAATGATCCAAAACGACGAACTCTCTGAGTGCCTAACCTGTTTAGAAAATGTCTCTGCCTCTGACTCATCTATTCTAGGAGCTTTCTAGAAGCCTGTGAATTTCTCTTCTCTGCAGCAGGCCCTGTACCAGGGCAGTCCCATGTATGCCTGCACAGAGGACACTCAATGAACATAAGTTACAGGTAAGGGCAACCATGTTGTATCTGGATTAGCTGGAGGGTATTCAAACTGCTGTTCTTTTATCTATATTTCTGTACAAACATCATGTTGTGTCAAAAAAAGTGATGTATGGAGTGCAAAAAAACCAAAAAACCTCTCACCTGAATCCATTGCAGATAATTCTGTACCATTCTGAAGTTAACAGGTGTTCTTCTCATTAGTGTAAGTCAAAACAAAGCAGTTCCTACATGTTTTATAAACACTTGTGATCCCAACCAAATACAGACAGTTATAGCAACATATTTAGCATTTCCAGATATTTCTGCCTAACAGTGCCATCCAAAGTACAGTTATAGCCTTCTAAGTTGTTTGAAGTCCATGGTCTTAGAATGGTATAACTGTGTTTATTAACTGTGTTAATTAAATACAAAGACCAGTATTTTCCTTTACATACTGTTGTAAGCATACTTTTACAAATTTATTTTCATTGGTCACTAAGCTCACCCAGCTCACCCAGATCTTGCCTTTGTGTCCCTTGTTTTCATCACCCCCACCCTCCTGTTGTAGTTGTTATATACAAAAGTGACTTCTTTAAATGCTGTTTTGTATATAACGTTTTGTTTATATTGCTGTATGTCAGTGTGTTAATAAAATTAGCTTAGTTCTCCTTTTCAACTGAGGCAAAGTCCCTGGTTTGTTAGTTGGAAATGGCATACTTTCAGTAGCAATAAAACCTCCCAAGAACCTCCACCTAATGTAAACCAAATGGGCTTGATTTACAGTCAATTCAACAAGCCATTTTTTTTTTAAATTGACCATGAGATTGAAAAAGTCTCCTCAAATTTGCTAGTCATCTGAATGCTCCATCACCTGTCAATATCGCTATCTCAGGTGAGTTTTATATTTTTGACATATGTGGGAAAGTATACAGTATATAACTCAACAAAACATGCTGTTTGGTTTAGAATTTGTCACGGAACACAATATTCTTGAAGCGAGGGTGGGGAGTGTGTATGTGTGTGTGTATATATCTATATATCTATCTATATCTATATCTATATATAGATACAGATATATATTTGTGAATGAGTGCATTGCTGATTAAAATACTACTGTATAATAGATAATAATGGTGTAAAGTCCATGGAAGGTTTGAGAGTGACCCAGCTTTTTAAACTGATATTTTCAAGGATGATCAGTCAGTAAGGTTTTTAAAAGCTCAACGTGAATTTTTAAAAGAAGAAAACCTTAAGACTTGAATCCTATACACATGGAAATAAGTTCCATTAATCTTAGTCAAGCATCTAAGGACACATGGAAAGACTTGGATTATTTATTTATTTATGGACCGTTTGTAGCTCAGTGGTAGAGCATTTGCTGGGCATGCAGAAAGTCCCAAAGTCAATCCCCAGCATCTCCAGTTACAGGATTTGGCAGCTAGTGAAGTGAGAGACCTCTGCTGGAGACCCTGGAGAGTGGCTGCCAGTCTGAGTTGATAATACTGAAGGACCAAGGGTCTGATTCTGTATAAGGCAGCATCATATGTCAGTATGTATATGTAATCCCCCCCCCGTTGCTCATCAAGGTCTCTCCTTCACCTTGGTTCAGGATCTGGCAAGATTAATAGAAGCAACTTACCTGAAATGTTTTATGAGGTTGCAGGAAATTATGAGAAGATAGGATATCTTAAAAATAGGTTTATAACACTGATTATGCTTTGAGCTCTCTTTTTTTATAGTGCATTTTATTGCTTTAGCATATCAACAAATTAAACATTGGCATATGCTGCAGTCATCAGCTGACTGCTTCATAGCTACTCCCACTTCCACATCACCCTTCTCTTGGAGAATAAAGTACTTTGCAGTCATACTGTAAGATGGGCTACTTGAGTCACTCTTTTGGCAGTGGAGTATCAAGAAAAGGAGGCCCTGGGTATAAAAACAGAACTAATTCAAAGCATGTTTACATCTCCATAAGGATTTTTTTTTAATGTGTACCTTCTCCCACAAGGGTCAAGCAATGGCTACAGGTAGGTAAACCTAGACAGATCCAATATATAGAAATACTGACGGTCCTGGATTAGTTGCCTAACTATATTTGCCCACAGTGAAATACATCACATCTTGTTCATGCCTATTCACATGCAGAAGCAGCTGAAACATCAGGACTGATGACATCATTATGCCAGGAATACACCTAGGCAATGCAAGGTTGCTGTCAGGATTTTTGCCGAAAGAAGAGAAACTGCAGTTGGCCTGTGCAAAATGGCAGTTAGAGGACATATCCTGGATTTATTTTGGATATAGTGCAGATTCTCCTAAATCATCCCAGGAATCTTTCCCCCTTCCCCAAATCCCCCAGAAATCCATAGCCAACCTCTCTGATCTCTGGGATTTTCCAGAGATCACATTCATGCAGAAGAAGTTCACTCGCATCCCCGTTTTGTATCCCCTGTCACTGTGAGCCTTGGAGAAGGATGAGTTGAAGAGTGATGACTAATCTAAAGAAGCAGTATCCTCATGAAGGGTGCAGAGGTGGATTGGCCATTATGCAGCACAAAGAATTAGGTGCCTGCTCTGCCCTGTGCAACACATTGAAAGACATTCCTGGCCTGCCTCACCCCATGCAGCACTTGGAAGGATAAGCCCGACCCCTCCTCATCCCGTGCAGGCTGTGCAGGCATCCCCCCCTTGTTTCAAAAGGGGGCAGGGCAGGACCTTTCTTCAGGGCCATTGTTTTCTTCCCAGTGCACTCCTGGCAGTGTGATGAAAATGAGCCACTGTCTTTTTGAAAATTAATTTCTCCGTAGTTGTTCAACCATATTGAAGTAATTTTAGAAGCAAAAACCCATTGGGAAGTAGAATGTCTGCCTGTCTGATAAGCCCTTATTCTTTACGATGGCAGTCACTCTTTCATTCTGTGTTTTTATACCATTTGCATCCAGTTTATCCAATTTTCCCAAGTGAATTGTTGGGTGCACCACAGACAGCTTCCTCACTCCTACTGCAGTCTTCTGTGCTTCCCAAAATTGTGCTTTTAGGGGTCAGGAGAACCTCAGGGACAGAGTGGTGGAAGCAAAAGGAGGATCTACAGTGGGAGGGAGGAATTACCTAGAGTAGCCCTCCGCTCATCTGCAAATCATGAAACTCCTCTTATTTTTATGCAGTGGAAACAGGATGCAAGACGGTGTTCCTCATCCTCTTTCTCCTTCCCCTATGCATTGTCTGAAAGAAAAATGAGATACGATGCCTATAGCCGCATGTTCCTGTTAATGAGTGGTGAGGGTCAAAAAAAGAAAGGGGGGGAGGAGCACTGAACCTTCCCTTCTTCTCTTATTACCTGAATCCATTAATCTAGGTGACTTTGATCACTACTTAACCCTGGTACTGGAAGTAAGCAAGGAAGGAGATCAAGTCTCTGGTTCAATAGACTGAGAAGAGGGCTCAGCATCACTCTTCCACACATTCCTTTTATTGTTAATCCAAGCTTGCTACTCTCCACTTTATTTGTGAATGGAGTAGAAATATAAATGCTTACCCCGTTTCGTCTAGATCTGCCCTAAATACATTTTTTAAATAGTTTTTTTATCTGAATCTGTGGTCAGTACCACTTCCCTTATCTCTAGGATGAACAATCTATCTATTAGTTTGGGTAAGGGATCACCCTTGCTCTAGTCTTTAAGTCTACTTATATGTAAAGGAGAACCAACATTTGTATCTCTGCTTGGACCAGTGCAATTCAAGAGTTATAGCGCAGCACATAATACTCTCAAACCTGTGAGCAGGGAGTGCATGCAGCCCTGAAACATACTTATTTCTCCAGGAATCCCAAGTTCCACTTCAAAGGATACTATGTTGTATGACTCAGTGTTATATAAGCAGACATAAGAAAATTATTCAAGTACCAAAGGTACAACTCAGTTTCAATTAAGGAAATGCTCTTCTGTGTGAGTTTGACCCCAACCCTTGAAACACTAAACCCACTTGAGATCTCCTGGTACATAATAGCGTGAGCATTTGTTTTCTTTCCATTAAATAACAAATTGCTTTCATAGGCAGGTTGTTTTGATATGATGGCACCACTGAGATTTCCTGCAAATGTACATGCAAATCAATCATGGCAAAATGCAGTGGAAACATATCCTGTAAACATCTGGATATGAATGCCCTCCCATTTTTTTAGCAGTAAGGGGAATCGCGAAAATGTAGGCAATATTTGTTGGCTGTTTTATATAGCAGCATGTGATTTTTAACAATTTTTACACAGAGTTGGAAGAAGCAGGTTAATTATAACATAAGGTCCAACATCTTTAGATATGTAGAACATTTTCTAGTCCTTAAAACAAATATTTCCATAAAATATAAAACATTTTTTCTGACTTGCAAAGTTTTTGCAGTCTATCATTTAAATTACTTAAATAAAGGGAGCCTTCATCCTCCCAAAAGCTGAGAATATAACACCCTCCATGCATATTAGCTTGATCGTCTTGACAGACCAGAAAAGTGTTTGTATGTGCCAATTAAAACAAAAATGGATCCCTAGTGACTTGTTCCTTGCACAGCTTCTGAAGACTGCTATCATTGTTTGCTGGGGTAACCCTGGATAAGGCTGCTTTCCAAAGTAAACAAACTTTTCAAAACTTTCTTGACAGATGGGGGTTACAAATGCATTTTAATAAGAAAGTTGCCAAAGCAACATTTTTTTTAACAACGAACATATATTTACTTAACATCTAGTAACATCAGGGATACAAGGCAGATACATTCTCACAAAGTGTTTTAACTAGCAGCCTTTCTTGAAAGTGTAGTTAAGGATGTTTTTCTTCAAAGGGATCCTTCTGCCTCACTTTTTTATGTCATTTAGGCTGGACATGTCAAAATGAATTACTGGAGGCTACCAGCATCCAGTTGTAATTTGAGACTGATGTTCTGCCCAATAATATCATTTCCTTGGTGGCTGTAAACACCTTTGAATACTCTAGATAATTTAATGCTCCTCATTCCCTACACTAGATTATAATATAGAACAAATTTAGAGTCCAGTGTTACCTTTAAGACCAATAAAGGTTTATTCAAAGTATGAGCTTTTGTGTGCATGCACACTTTCCATTCCAATGTATTTGAAAAAGAGTGCATGTACAAGAAAGCTCATACCTTGAATAAATCTTTGTTGGTCTTAAAAGTGCCAGTGGACTCTAAATTTATTCTACTGCTTCAGACCCAACTGAGCTCTGAGAAGCAGCAGGAGACAGAGCTGCTAGAGGGGTGAGGTTTTTTTATTTGCTTTCAGCTGAGGTGATTTAGCTGAGAGTACTGTGTGGGAGGACTGTGTTTGGGAGTGTGTGGGTGTGTTTTAAGTTGTTGCAGAGTCCTTGCTGCTTGAGAAAGGGTGATTGTTTGACTGTAATTGGATTGCCTGGGTGTAATTTGAATAGCTGCTGGCCCTGCTCTCTGCTGTGTGAGACTTCTGTTTAAGGATGCACCTCGCCAGAGGTTCTTGGCCTGTGGCTCTGAGCCTAGGGACTCTTAGACTAAGGGCTCTGTAAGAACCCCAGGAAGGGCCAGAAAGCCAGAGCCCTAGTCTCCTTGTGTTCCCAGTAAGGTAAGCAGACTTCTACAAGGTGAACCACATAAATACAAAGGGGTTTAAAAGGGGGATTATATATATTATATTTAAAAGCAATTATGAAGGCAGACTGCCAGCAGGGAGTTGGGGGCTATCCAGTGTTTGCATGGAATGTCACATGTATAACTATCTGCTCACTGGACAGAAGTCCTGTATGTGTGCCTGGTGCAAGGAGCTCCTGGTTCTCAGGGAATGAGTTTGCTCCCTTGAGGACAAGGTGGCTAACCTGGAGAAACAGAGACAGTCAGGTGAATGGATAAGACTCTCGGGGACTTGTTAGATGTGTCCCACTCTGAATAATGCAGCCCCATTGCTGTCAGGGTGCATGAGGGTCAAGATGAAACAGGGCACCATGCTGAAGGGGAATGTGCCCTCAGAAGGGACCTCTTCTTCAGCTGGTGAATGGGTATCCTTTTGCATCAAGGAACCATCTCTGGGCGGGGAGGGAGGGGGCTTTTGGTAGCTGGTGATTTGATCCTTAGATAGGTAGACAGCTGGGTGGCAAACCCATGTACTGGTGGTATGGTGATTTGCCTGGCCAGTGCAAAGGTAGCAGACATTACGCGTGTTGTAGATAGGCTGGTAGACAGTGCTGGGGAGGAGCCAGTGGTCGTGGTACATGTTGGCACCAACAATGTGGAGAAATGCAGTTGTGAGGTCCTGGAGGAAAAATTTAGGCTGCTAGGCAGGAAACTCAAGGCCAGAACCTCCAAGATAGCCTTCTCAGAAGTGCTACCTGTTCCACACACAGGGCTGGAGAGACAGGCACAGTTCAGGAGTCTCAGTGCATGGATGAGACGATGGTGTAGGGGGGAACAGTTCACATTTGTTTGGCACTGGGATGCTTTTTGGAACACGAGGAAGCTGTACAAAAAAGATGGTCTCCACTTGTCCTGAGAAGGAACCAGGCTGCTGGCGCTTAAAATCAAAAAGGTGGCGTAACAGTTTTTAAACTGAATATTGAGGGAAAGCCAACAGGAGATGAAAAGTCTCTGGTTCAGGATGGCTTATCTCAAAGAGATGAAGGGGTAGCTGTTACTTTTCTACAAGGAAATGGATTAGAATTGTCCACTGAGACTGTGGCTAATGATATGGTCTGCCTGCCAAGGTCTCAAGGCAGCAGCAGGAAGTTGTGAGCTTAACATGCATGGGAAATTATAGAAGTTTATATACAAATGCTAGAAGTGTCTGAGGTAAAATCGGGGAGTTGGAATGCTTGGTGTTGGGGGGAGGGGAATAGACATTGTGGGTGTTTCAGAAACTTGGTGGGATGAGGAAAATCAGTGGGATACGGTGATTCCTGGTTATAAATTATATCGGAAGGATAGGGAGGAAGGGTTGGAGTTGGGGTGGCTCAGAGACGGTATACAGTCCAGAAAGATTGAGAGGCTAAGAGAATTGGATTTGCTTCTGGAAATGCTATGGGCTGAAATAGTGGGCCCAAAAGGAATCTTAACACTGGGAGTTTGTTATCACCCACCGGATCAAAAGGTAGAGGAGGCTTATAAAATGATAACTGAGTTAAAGATAGCGGCTAGATGAAATAACTGTGTCGTAATAGGTGATTTTAACTACCCACACATTGATTGGGTCAATATGTGTTCAGGTTGGGAAAAAGAGATTTAGTTTCTAGACACTCTCAATGACCGTGCTATGGAGCAGATGGTCACAGAACCTACTAGGGGAGAGGTGATTCTGGATTTGGTCCTAAGTAATGCCCAAGACCTGGTGAGAGGTGTAAAAGTGATTGCACTGCTTGGGAACAGTGACCATAATGTTATTGAGTTCAACATTTGTGTAAATAGGGAGTTGCCCCAAAAGACCAACACAACCACTTTTAATGAGGTGACATGTGAGAAGGAAACTGAAAGGAAAAGTAGAAAGAATCAAAACCATTGAGGAAGCTTGGGAACTATTTAAAACTACAATCCTAGAAGCTCAGAAAAAATATATACCGCAGGTTAGGAATGGAACAAATAGGTATAGAAAAAGGACTGCATGTTTAAAAAACAAAGTAATGAAAGCTGTAAAAGGTAAGAAGGATTCCTTTAAGCAGTGGAAAGCTAGTCTCAGTGAGGTTGATAAAAGGGAACACAGGCTGTGACAAATAAAATGCAAGTCTGTGATCAGGCAGGCAAAAAGGGAATATGAGGAGCATATAGTAAAAAACATAAAGACCAACAATAAAACTTCAAATACATTAGAAGCAGGAAACCAGCCAGGGAGGCAGTGGGGTAAAAGAACAAGCCCTGGGTGGGCTGGGTGCCACGGCCCATGCAGTGATGAAGCAGCTCAAAGGCCACCTCGCAGCAGTGCTCCATTGGGTAGGCCAGTGGGCCAGGAAAGGCGAGGGGGGCTGCTGGGAGCAGGGGGTGGGGTTTGCCACATGTGCCCACCCCCTGGGCTCCTTACTACTGGAGCTTCGCTCCTGTGCGCCCCTGCAGGAAATGAGCCCTGCTGGACCTTCTGAGGGCACCTGGTATTTTTGGCCACTGTGTGACACAGAGTGTTGGACTAGATGGGCTATTGGCCTGATCCAACATTGGCTTCTCTTATGTTCTTATGGATCAAAAACTGACTAATTAACAGAGAGTGAGCACAAATGGGCAATTTTCTCAGTGGAGGGTGGTAAGCTGTGGGGTACCACCGGGATCAGTACTGGGTCCAATGCTTTTTAACTTGTTTATTAATGATTTGGAGTTGGGAGTAAGCAGTGAAGTGGCTAAATTTGCAGATGACACGAAGTTGTTCAGGGTGGGGGAAACCAGGGAGGATTGTGAGGCACTCCAAAGGGATCTGCCAAGGGTGGGTGAGTGGGTGTCAATGTGGCAAATGGGGTTCAAAGTGGCCAAGTGCAAAATGATGCCCATTGGGGTCAAAAATTCTAACTATAAATACACATTGTTGGGGTTTGAATGGCAGAGACTGACCAAGAGAGAGATCTTGGTGTCGTAGTAGATAACTCACTGAAAAGTGTGTGACTTCAATAAAAAAAGGCCAACACTATGCCGGGGTTTATTAGGAAGGGAACTGTGAAAAAAATCAGCCAGTATCATAATGCCCCTGTATAAATCAATAGTGCAACCTCATTTAGAATACTGTGTACAATTCTGGTCACCACACCTCAAAAAGAATATTATAGTACTGGGAAAAGGGCAATTAGAATGATAAAAGGATTGGAACACTTTCCCTATGAAGAAAGGTTAAAGTGCTTGGGGCTCTTTAGCTTGGAGAAATGACAACTGAGGGGTGACATGATCGAGGTTTACAAGATTATGCATGGGATAGAGCAGGTAGAGAAAGAAGTACTTTTCTCCCTTTCTCACAATACAAGAACTCCTGGGCACTCAATGAAATTGCTGAGCAGTTGGGTTAGAACGGATAAAAGGAAGTACTTCTTCACCCAAAGAATGACTAACACATTGAATTCAATGTCACAGGAGGTGGTGGTGGCTACAAGCATGGATGGCTTCAAGAAGGAATTAGATAAACATATGGAGCACAGGTCCATCCATGGCTATTAGCCACAAGATATAGATGGGTACTCTCAGTCTGGGGAAAGTGATGCTCTATATTCTTGGTACGGGGGGGGCAACAGTGGGAAGGCTTCTAGTGTCCTGGCCCCACTGGTGGACCTCCTGATGGCACTTGGTATTTTTGGCCACTGTGTGACAGAGTGTTGGACTGGATGGGCCATTGCCCTGATCCAACATTGGCTTCTCTTATGTTGTTATGACTAAAACAGCTGACCACATGGATCTAGATCACACTATGAAATTGGAAGAGAAAAAACACCCCCACAGCTGAGTGGAATATCCTTAGTAAACATGCCGAATATTAAACTTAATATCACTACACACAAATATTTCTTAATACTTGATGGTTCCTCCTTCCCATTCATTTGTTCAACTTAAACATAGCCAAGAGATAGAGCTATTCATGATATTATATACATTCTTTTTGTTGTATTTTTGAAAACTGCCAAATCCCAGTCTATATTTTAATTCAATTCAAATGTAATTCAAACCAAATTAATTAAATGACTATGGAGTCTCAAATTCAAATTAATTGAACAACTATGTACCTCAGATTCAGAAAGGGCATGGACATATCTTGCTACAAGTACTAATTTTTGTGTTAATTTTTACTGCGTAGTTTACACAACTATAATATGTAAAGCAAGATTATAATTTTTTAACTTTTTTAAAACTGGAAATTTAAGGGTTTTTTGTCAAGGACAAGGCTATGTGAAAAAGTGCTGGGTTATTTATCCTTGGGGGGGGGGGTCCATATAGCAAACAAAGGTCAAGTCAGAAGATATTTTAAATAACTGTCAAACTTTCTAAGAAAAATGAACAATGTGGAATTTTAATGGGTTGTATCCAAAGTGTTGTAATATACAAGGTCTATAGTGCACCTACTTGAAGAAAATCAGAACAGCCTATAGGGGACATCTGAAGGATGGTTAACTAGCACAGCTAGATTAGGGACTTCCTACAATTTCAAATTATGTCCCTGCCTCCTGATTGGCTCTTTGGAGACTTCCTGCTCCAACTGAGCCCTCCCCTTTCATTCCTGTCTCTCCCTCTCCTCTGTTCTGTCAAAGTTTATTTCTTCTTTAATAAACCAACTTATTTTCTTTAAACAGTTGGTGCTCCATTCTGCATGTTTGAACTCTGCCAAAAGCATTCTGGGCCTAGTGTGAAGACCACTGTGAAAAAAGGGAAAGTTTATATAGATTGGTAGACAAAAAGAAGAAACTGAAAAATGGCTGCTTTCTGCACAGCTCAGCACAACTACTTACTAGATAGGCTGACTGACAACAATTTTCTCATCTGGAGGGAGAGAATGAAAAACCACTTGCTTGAAATGGGACTCTGGTATGTCATCAATGAATCCCAGCCATGAGATGATGCCCCAGCAAAGCAGAAGTCCTGGGACATGCACAATGAGAAGGCAATAGGTGCATTAATAAAAGGTTTGTCCGACAGAGATGTTTTGTGAGTCATTCAAATGCAAAGTGCAAAGGCAGTCTGGAATGAATCAGAGGGACTTTGTGTTAACTCCTCTCTAAAGAGCCAGCTCTATATCCAAAAGAAGCTATTTAGCTTAAGGATGCCTGAACTAGGTAATCTGCAAGAGCACTTAGATCAAATTCTTGCTCTGAGTTAAGAGTTAAGAAGTTCTGACAAAGATGCTGCAGAACAGGATTTTAGTCTACCCAAGTCTTATGAAAATGTTGTATATCAAATAGAGTCAAAGGGAAATCTCTCTCTGCCAATAGAAAGAGCCCATTTGGGAGGAAGCTGAATGTCTAAATAATATGGTTCCATGAGAATCTGACTGTAGTGGAATCTTCCACGTGGGAAGACATAAAGAGAATGCCTGCTAATCAGGCAGAAAGTTGGAGAAATGCCAGAGAAGAAGGAATTAAATCTCCAGTCAAGAATCAGAAATGGATATTCACAGAAGCACCTCCAGGATGCAGGGTAGAATACAAATGTACAGTTGTTTAAACGTACAGTTGTTAAACTTGAACATTGTTTTGCGTAGTTGAGATTCTACAAAGACAAATGACTCTTGTGGACTTGCACGATAGACCTTGAGAAGGGTTGTTGGAATGTACAAGGGGTGATTTCCCACTAAAGCTGCCGCGGGGTTGCGCCGCCGTTTGCCCCGAGATTTTTAGTCAATTTCACACCCAAAGCCGTGGGGCTGCATTTTGACTCACGGCTTCGCCCGATTTCCCCCGCAGTTTCGTAATCCTGTTTTTTGAGGATTACGAAACTGCGGGGGAAATCGGGCGAAGCCGCGGGTCAAAATGCAGCCCCGCGGCTTCGGGTGTGAAATTGACTAAAAATCTTGGGGCAAACGGCGGCGCAACCCCGCGGCAGCTTTAGTGGGAAATCACCCAAGGTCTATAGTGCACTTACTTGAAGAAGATCAGAAGAACAGCTTACTGGGGACATAGTTAGCATAGCTAGACTGGGGATTTCCCACAATTTCAAATTATGTCCTTCCTGTCTTCTGATTGATTCTTAGGAGACTTCCTGCTCCAACTGAGCCTTCTCCCTTCATTCCTGTCTCTCATAGCAGTTAGTCAGTTAGATAAATCTCTCTCACTCTCCTCTGTTCTTTCAGAGTTTATTTCTTCTTTAATAAACTGGGTTATTTTCTTTAAACTGTTGGTGCTCTGTTCCTCTGCATGTTTAAACTCTGCCAACACAAAGACCTGCAGACAAAGTGGAGCTCACAGAATGGATCTTTCCCTACTTCCTTCCGCAGGCTCCTGAACATACCTTTCTGAAGGTTGGGAGATCCTCAGAAAAGCATACAAAACAGCATGTGGGTTTGCAGGCAGAAGGGGAATCAACAGAAATTATGCAAGCAGAAGTGCCCTTTCAGCTTATAGATGGGGAGATTGGACCCAGTATCTTTTTTTGGTACCTTTTTAATAGAAACATTTACTGGTCTCTGTGTCACTTATAATTCCAGCTGTGCACTGTGAAGTACAAAAATTAGTACTGGTGAAGAATTTAGCATCTTGTGAAGCCTGGCTGCTGCATTTTAAATCAAGTGTTTAGCTCTTAAGTCTGCAAGCAAATTTATGAAAGTTGATGGGTAAAGCCTGGTCATATAAAACCTCAGACCCACAGTGGGATTTCCAGTGGCAAAGGAACAGGGTTTTGGATCCCTTTCTACCATTTTGCTCTTCCACGCCATAAAGTAAATTACACCAAATAAGCAGAGATAGAGAAGAGTTTAAAAATGGGGGGGGGATGAGGACTAGCAGTGCAATCCAATGCCAAGTTATTTTACAAATAAAGGGCTTAGACTGGAGCAACCCTGCATGGGATCGCCATGTTACTTTTCCAGTTTGGAAATCTATGAATCATTCCAATTCAAGCCCACCCCCCTTGCTGAATTTCACCTCAGTTCAAAAGTCCGTGCCAGTTGTCTCAGCTGCCAGTTACCCTCCTCTCCCCGTTTCCCACACTTCCACAAATTTACCAAATTATAAGGGAGAGGGAGGAGGGAAAACAGCAGCTGAGATGAAAGCTGCTTCTGAACTATTCATGCTTCCTAAGCTGTTTCTGTCCACATGGACTATGGCAATGTAGCTTTTTTTTCTCCCCAATTCCTTGACCAAAATAATTTTTTAAAAGCCACCGTATTTTCAGAGTTAAGCCAGTCGCTGCTTGTTTACTCTGCCGTGAGGACTTCTGAGCATGTTGGGAGCTTGACTTGATGATTATGGGAAATAACAGGGTTTTTTTTTTAATAAAATGAATCACTTAGCAGGAAGAAGAAGAAGAAAACTATAATTCTCAGAATTTCAGGTGTCAGAGGTGATTGGAGCTTACTGCTTTCTGTGACTGTGGTCCTGGTTCTTTTCCTCCTGTTTCAAATAGGAAAGATTAAGGGAGAAAGTAGAGACAGAATGCAGACAAGGGTTGTGGTCACACACACTAAATAATCCACTTTCAATCCACTTTCACTGCACTTTCCAACTGGATTTTACTGTGTGGACTGGAAAAATCCTGTTGGAGAGTGCAGTGAAGGTAGATCATTTAGTGTGTGGACCGCAGTCATGAAGTGCTTCAGTGAAACTCAGGCTGAGTTCAGACTAGCAGTTTGAAGCAGGAGCCAGTCGTGGCAAAAAAGCCCCAGAACAAACTGTCCCAGATTTTCCCGGTCACACTGTGCTGACTGATGCGGGAGCATACTGGGAGGAGGTGCGCAGGAGCGTTCAGACTGCTGGCCCAGAGGCGCAGCTGTAAATGGCTTTCCCCTGGTAATTTGGCTATGTGCACATAAGCACATTTGGTCGATTGGGGGAGGAGCCGGCACCACATTGGGCAGTAGAGCGGAGCACAGCCAATCATATTGCTGCTGCCTTATGCGCAATGTGGGTTGCTCCCGGCTTTTTGGGTTGGTGTTCACACTTCCTGGAAGTGGAATGAAGTGGGATAAACACGCTCTCTGGGATTTGCTACCGCTTTTACCAGGCATCTTTAAAACACAGGAGCAAAGCAGAACAGCACAGGTTGACTATGGGTGGGGACACCAGGCAGATGTGCCTGTGTGAACGCCCCCTTTAATCCGCTTGTGAAACGTGGCTGAAACGTGGCTATAGCAGGACAAACTGCCAGTCTGAACTCAGCCTCAGTGAGGGAAGCAGCATTAGGTGATTTGTCTGGTTTAACTACCTTTCTCCCAGCCTGCTTTACTTTTCTCTGCCTCCTTTGGAAAAAAGGGAGAGGGTGGAGTAAAAGAGAGCAGATGAAGCCCTCCCTTGTATAGTCACATCATTGCTCAGCTCCTGGGTTGTGTTTCATTGTGTGTAACCCCCCACATTCTACTTTCTCCTTCCCACCCTATGTATCCTGTTGGTGTGTATGTGTGTGGGTGGAGGGGGGCGAGGAATCCAGGGCCAAAAGCGAAGTTAATAAAACTGGTGAAATTGGCAAGGATCACAAATCCAGATTTGGGCAATGTTAAATGCTTGAATCCATTTATTGATATGTGGCAGTTATTTAATGTCAGCTTGTGAATGACCTAACATAATGACTGGCTTGCATAAGATAGATATCAGTGCCCTGTTATCAACATTCAGATGTTAGAATGCAGGATCCAGCCCACTGATATAAGCTTCCCCCCCCAGTTGTTTTGAGTCACTGACAGAGGTAGAAGTAAGATACAGGAAAACTCAGTCATAACCACCACCTAAATGAAAGTTAGAGAACTGTGCAAGTCATTCATTGGTTTTAGCTGTTGCACTATGGAAACGACTGTCACTTTAAAATGGGATGTATCTCTGAGAGCAGGTGCCTTGAAAAATGATGTGCTCTTAAAGGCAGGGTAGTTTTGTGAATATTAAATAAGAATACAATTGAGAGCAACATGGAGGGCAGCTTCTTTTGCAAAGAGAGTTTTTCATGTTCCCTTTGATATTTCTGTAGTTCTTGTGCTTATTCCGGCCTAGCTTGATAAGTGCAAAATTACTTAATATGGTGCCATTGATGCTTGGTTTTAGTTATACACTATTTAGGCCTGCAACTGTAGATTGTTCAAATCTTTGAGCCAAATCTGGCATTTGTTTCTCTGCAGTCTTTCCTGAATGGTCTTAAAAATGTTATTGTTCAAAGTGCAAATATGGTTTTAAGAATCCTTTCCAAGAACTCTTAATCAGGAATTCTAAGTAGGAAATATTTAAAAATGGGCCAGAAAACCTACCATTTAATTTAATTCACCAAGCCAAAGCCTTTGGAACTGCTTCCCTCTGAATGTCTGGGATGGAGCAGAACAAAGTCAATTACTTACTGTAATTAAGAAGTGGATGCATTTAAACTGTAGAGAGCAGTAGCAGTCTTCTTGAAACTGTCTAGTAACTCTGAAGATTACAGAGAAAGGGCCTTGAACTGTATCTCAAACATAGAGGATTTTGAATGAATTCACTTTCCCTATTCTATGATCTACTTTTGCTGATATATTCATACATCACCGATTATATATGATTATTACAAACAGCACATTAAGACAAAGACACTTTCAAAATGAATGTTGCTTTGGTCTTGTTAGCACTGAAGTATCTCTTTTACATATCATAAGGGTACAAATGTTTATGCAATGCTGAAATACTTGTATTTTAATAAAGCTCAAATTTACTCAACGGAAGAGTGAACTATGTTGGTTCCTTCTTAAGCCTTCAAAATAAAGTCGCTCTAATTATGTGTGTTGCTTTTACTTTGAAAATATTATTTCTTGTACTAATGTAAGTAGTGGTTTGTTTGTACTGGAAGAGATGTGCTAGATTGGATTGACCATTGTCTTTAGTCTAATCCATGCGCACATTAATGCATCTGAAGTGTTATATAAAACATTTGACACCCCCGCCAAAAATGTGTAACACTGAAACATGTTAGAGAGAGCTTCCATCGATTACAGTGCCATCCTAAGCAAAGTTTCAGGAGGATAGCCATGTTGGCCCACAGTAGAAGGGCTAGATAGATTCAGATCTAACTATCCGAAGTAAAATACATCCTTCTAAGGGAATGGCTCAGAATGGTGTAACTCTGCTTAGAATGGCACTGTCAATTGCCTTTATACTGAAATCGTACCATGCTTGAAACAGGGACACATACAACAGTTGCCACATCCCTTGTTCCAGAGCATCACATTCCTGTAAGACATAATAGATTTCCTCTATTTCCATACATCTCTGTTCCATATAATATAATGGATACCTCTTATTAGGTCACCACCACTTACAATTTATATTTATAGCTCCTGCCATAGTCAACAGCTGTTTTAAGACTTACACACAGGCAGTTATTTTGGACGTTAACATAATTGAGCAGGGTGGAGTAGCTATTTCCTGCCTGGAAACATCATGTGCAGAATTCTGAATTATGCTTTTCAAGGATCATTAATTGTTTTGAAGATTCTATGCATGTCTGTTTATTTGAAAATAAATCCGACTGTGTTCAGTGAGGCTTACTCCCAGCATTGTATAGTGGTTAAGGTATAGGAAGGATCTGGGAGACCCAGGCTCAAATCCCACCTGTCTACCCTGAGAGGTTACCACATGACCTTAGGCCAGTCACTCCCACTCAACCTAACCTGCCTCATACACAAGTTGTTGTGAGAATAAAATGGAGGAGGGGAGAGTGATGTCAGTTGCCTTGGGTCCCCATTGGGGAGAAAGGCAGACTATAAAAAATAAGTAAGTATGCATAAGACTGCAACAGTATGCTATTATTTATTGTGAAAGAACAGGTTGTGGGAATTTTAGAATAACAGCATAAGGAAATAACTACAAAAAATATTTTCCTATGGAACTAACTGTAGGCCCTGGGCCACCACCACTGTAAAAGATCTAATAATATGTCCCTGTTTAAGATGTAACTGTTAGCCACTCTTCCATTTCTTGAAGCAGCAGGTTGTGAACAATCAATAAAACTGGCCTCATATTTGACAAGAGAGATGACAGGAAATGGATTGATAATTGATTTTAAAACGAGCCTGTTGGCAGAAAAATCTTAGATTTTCCTAGGTACCAAAACATGTACCGAGGGGGGGAGAATCAGAAGACTATCAAAACTCCTGAAGTGAAGCCATCATAGAACTTTGCAAGAATTGTAAATTTATCACCAGAGTACTTTACAGGGATGACCTGTTTGCCCTGTGTAGAGAATCAAAGGGCATTGTTGGCATTTAATGGCATATACAATGTTAGAAGATAAGCATGTAAAAAAACCCAGAGATTGTGTAGTTAATTTTGTTAGGTCCAGTGATTGTGTTGTCTGGGTGTATTGCAAGTTCTGGTACCAGTGTCCATGTTCAAATTAGATGTTGCATTATTCTGGATGAAGAGTTGTTTGAGATGGGGTCTATGTGCAAGAAAAGGTTTGCCCCCAGTACTTGTGAAAGAGAACTGTCATTATCCAGTAGAGGCTGTAAGTTGCTGATGATGCATTGA
Organism: Gekko gecko; assembly: GCA_029375565.1. Lineage (NCBI taxonomy): Eukaryota > Metazoa > Chordata > Lepidosauria > Squamata > Gekkonidae > Gekko > Gekko gecko. Next base: position 53,881,726 of record JAPDNY010000003.1, on the reverse strand, counting down.
ACTGTTTTGAGTTGAGAGATGAATGTGACTGCTAGTAGTGTTCTGTTATTTTCTCTTTCAGACCTGTCTTACAACAGGTTCTCTCTGGGTACCATTCTGGCTTTGTTAATCTGTTTCCTGACTTCATCAGCTGGACACTTTAGTTTCAAAAAGGTTTGTTGTAGATCCTCAAGTGAGAATCTCTGGCTGAGTTCAGACTGGCAGTTTGAAGCGGGAGCCAGTCCTGGCAAAAAAGCCCCAGAACAAACTGCTCCAGGTTTTCCCACTGTGCCAACTGATGTGGGAGCATACCAGGAGGAGGTGCGCGGGAGCATTCAGACTGCTGGCCCAGAGGCGCGGCTGTAAATGGCCTTTTCCTGGTAATTTAGCTATGTGCGCATGAGCGCATCCGGCTGATTTAAGGAGGATCCCATTGTGCCAGCACCGTGTTGGGCGGTAGAGCGGAGCACAGCCAATCATATTGCCACTGCCTTATGCGCAACATGGGTTGCTCCCAGCTTTTTGGGTTGGCATTCGCACTTCCCGGAAGCGGAATGAAGCAGGATAAACGGGCCCTCAGGGATTTGCTACCACTTTCACCAGGTATCTTTTCAATGCAGGAGTGAAGCGGAACAGCACAGGTTGACTATGGGTGGGGAACGCCAGGCAGATGTGCTTGTGTGAACGCCCCCTTTAATCCGCTTGTGAAAAGTGGCTGAAACATGGCTATAGCAGGGCAAACTGCCAGTCTGAACTCAGCCTCTGTCTGTAGGATTGGAGAAGATGTGAATGTAGCATAGAGACTGGCTGTATACAGTGGATCATTTGGTATGCTTAGGATGCAAGCTGGAGCATGTTGGTATGTCGGTCAGTAGGTATCCAGTATAAGGTGTATCTTTTTACAGTAGTGTCCAGAAAGTGTATTTCTTGCATTGATTTGTTCATTATCAGGTTGATGGTGGGATGAAAGTCATTGAATGCCTGGTGGAAATGTCCAGGGCTTTTTTACCATGGGTCCAGACAATAAAAATGTCATCACTGTAACACAGGTATAAGAGAAGTATGAGTGGGAGGAAGTTTAGGAAGCGTTGCTCCAAGTCAGCCATAAAGACGTTAGCATACTGTGGACCATGCAAATGCCTATGGCAAACGTCTTCTTGACCCAATTTCTTGCACCATTAAATGCCAACATGCCCTTCAGTTCTCTATATAGTTCAAACAGGTCAAACCATACACCAAAGGATAAGTGAACACAAACCTGACATCAAGAATCACGAGACTGAGAAACCTATAGGAGAACACTTCAATCTTACAGAATATTCAATGGGTAACCTCAAAGTAGCTGCTTTACTGCAAAGGAACTTCAGGAACAGACTGGAAAGGGAAATTGTTGAATTACAGCATTTGAAACACCCCCATCTCCATACTTAACAGGAATATTGGTTTCTTATCTCACTACATAAGCTATTCAGTCCTTCTATCTGTATTCTCACCAAGAACAGCTATACATCCTTGATATTTTAGGGTGAGGTCACACTCACGAGGTAAAACAGGGGGAAGCAAGGCTATTTCCTCTGGAGGAGTTTGACCTGCAGTTGCGTGATCACACAGTCCTTGGAACCTGTGGGCACAGCCCGCCACTGCATGATCAGATGCAACCGCAAGTGAGTCGGGGGGGGGTTGCTGTTGGTTTCTGATACACTTAAATGAGGAATTGATGAATCGCATCTCTGCACTGAGTTGTATGGAGTTTGCAATGATGCGCATTCTGAGAAGGGGGAAAACAACAGCATGGAGTCAGGATGGCCTGATCAGACCATCCTGACACCGTGAGAGCACACTGGAGCAATCAGACACAGCACTTGGCAACCCGTTTACTACTGGATTTTTACCGGTGTCTTTTTACTCCCCTTCTGCGGCAGAGCTGAACGGGTTGCCGATGGCTGCGGGGTGCTTCCCAGATATTTGTGTCTGATTGCGCCCTTTAAATCCACCCAGCATTCGCGCCTATGTCAGGACTAATTGTGCATGTGATTGTAGCCCTAGTGTATTTCTTATTTGGAATAGCAGATTAGAGTAGTGATTGTAATGTAATGCAATTAATATTAGAATATAATGTCATTTAGAATGGTATATATTGGAATGCATTTCTCTGGTCTGGTAACAGAGGAGACATAACACTGCACTACAAATCACCCCACCTCAAAGAAAAGGATGCTGTTAGTTACCTCCATGCTTAAGAGATGGATGGAGAGTAACAACAGGGTCTCAGTTAATTACTCTTAGTGCTTCACAATTATGAGAGATGCATCTACACATCTATCTCCAATTTTGACATATTTATTTGCTTCACTGTTTTCCCCCTGGAATTAAATCCAAACGAATGATGACTATATAAACTTAGCTTGTTATTCCTGTTTACATCTGTTAAAACATCTTCATTATGTTGTATGCTAATTTGCTGTTCAACCTCTACCTATATGTATGGAGTGGTAACTTCCATTTCAATGTATCTGAGGAAGTGTGTTTGCACATGAAAGCTCATACCTTGAATAAAACTTTGTTGGTCTTAAAAATGCCATTGGACTCAAACTTTGTTCTACCACTCAGACCAACTCGGTTGCCCACCTGGATCTATCAGTCCATTCAGCTACTGCTAGGCTGTAGTCATGGGCTGACTGAAAGCAGTGCTGATGGGAACTGAAACGGTAATGCAAGAAGGCCTGAGCCAAGAATCTAAAAGATCATTTGCCATTTACTGCTTAGGTGTACACTTTTCAGAATGTGTTTACTTGTATGTCTGCTTGAATTTACTAGGATGTATCTAAAAGAAAGCTTCAGTACTCAGCTGTAACTTGTATAGGGTTGCCAAATGCCTGAAGAAAAATGTCCTATTCCTTTAAGAGAAGCTTAATGAGGTGTTATTTACCAGGTGACGTTATGTACATCCAACATATGAAACGTTTTAGCTGCTTATTTCCATATATGGAACCTCTATTAAAGAGATGGGACATTTTTTCACCAGGCCTGTTGGCAACTCATGCAGATTTCCATGAAAGAATTAATAGCATTCAGAGGGAGAAAAGGTAGGTTATGGAAGATGGAGTGCTGCAAATTATATTTTAAAATGTGTACTTATAGTGTACTTACATGTGATTTTCCATTGCTATTCAACAGCATCAGGAAATGAGTTCTTCCTCCAGTTAGATACAGACTTCATACTGAACTGGTTCTATGTTATCAAAAATGCAATTGTATCTTTTTGTATTCTTTAGATATTATTATATAACCCTTCTTTCCTTTTGTACTACTTGTATATTATTACCATGCTACTTAAATATATATATACACACATACACATAGAAAATGCAATTGGAAAAAGAAATACCCATTCGGTCTGTATATGTTTAGGCATTTGAGGAGGTTTTAGAGTAGAAACCAAGCTAACTAAATAGCTATCCCCCCTTTTCAATCAATATATTATAGTGCGTGTGTGCATGCGTGTGTGTGTGTGTAGTAAATGGATGTAATTTTTTTAAATGTCAGATAAACAGGGTTGCTGGATTAAAATGCTATTTGATTAGATCCTAAAACAGAATACTGCATTTATTGCTGCAAAATTTCAGACTAGTTTCTTGTGGGTTGTAAAAGCACACAAACTCTTAATAACTAATGAATTTTTACATTTTCTGTTTATGTAGCTTACAGTATATAATCTTGGATAGCACTGTTAATACATATTACTCTTTTATGCATTTTCATATAACTTATTTGCCAGACGTAGCAAATATTATTTTTACCCAATTATTATTTCTCTCTCTCTGAACTAGGGCTGTATTTTATACAGCCATTTTACTTGCCCCTCCCAAAATGGTTTCGGTTCTCCCCTCCCCCTGTGATTTTCACCATATATAGTATAAATTCCGCATTTCTTCTCTCTTAATTATGCTGGAACTATTTGTGCAAGATAAGGGGTTATAAGAAAAGTCATCCTTTGCTGCATTTTTTATTAGATCTTGCTGAGAATAGTCTGTTGACATTTTAATGAGTGATCTACACATCTCTTTTAGAGAACTAATAGTGAGACCACTGAATAAAATAAGAATTGGAAAACACTTTGAATGTGAAAATATGGGAGCAGCTCTAAATGATAATGCTTTTCCCTTTTTCAACATCAGGCCTGTGATGACACCATAGTTCTTAATTTCCGTATTCAAAATATGAACCACATTAGCTCATGATACTTACTCCTAACCCACAGGGATCATGAGAGCTCTTCTATGACATGAAGTGTAATCTGAGCTGGAAAAGATCTCCTTCATTCCCTGCCATTTGCCCCTTGTTTTGTTAACAGGAAGCAGGTATCTTAAATGCTGCTAGTCAATGTCTATTGGCATTGAAGGTACTAGAAAATGTAGTTTGAATGGCATAATTAGCAACCTTAGTATAGAAATCAGGAAATCCAATGTCCACAGGTTTCTGGAACCAGCAGCCTCCAAACATGAAGTCTCTCCCTATGTTACCACAACAAAAAGCATGTAAGTGGTCATGGGGAATCCATTAGTCTCAGAATGGGAGTCAGAAACTCCATCATGCTTCTGATAATTTCTCTGGGAATATAATGTGTGGCAAGTGCCATCAAGTTACAGTTGACTAAATAGCCACCCCATAGGGTTTTCAAGACAAGAGAGGAAGAGAAGAGGTTTGCCATTGCCTGCCTCTGTGTAGCGATCAACCCTGCTTAATTTCCAAGATCTGATGAGACTGGGCTAACCTGGGCCATCCAGGCCAGGGCTATAACAGTGTTCCCAAATGTAATACTGGTAATTAAGGCACAAAAATGAACTGTTTTTAGATTTATTTTTTCATTCTTTAGAAAGGGTCTAGATCAGGGATGCCGAACTCATTTGTTATGAGGGCTGGATCTGACATAAATGTAATGCCAGGTAGCAGAGAGATAAACTTTATAAAGGATACAGACAGAAACAATTAAAGATTTGTTTTAAACTTAAAATAAAACATGCTTAAAACTTTAGCATTCTTGCAATATTTTGTTTATTTAACAGTCTCTGATAACTGACATCTCTTCCTCTGATTTACTGCATCAAAATCTGGAGACAGTGTGCTGTAGCAATCTTGAGTATGCTGTTCAGGTATATCTGTAAGTTGTAAACCTACTTTTGATGGTCAATGCTCTGCGCCTAAGACCCAGAGGAAAACATGAAATGGCTGGCCATTGTGAGCTTTTGTACATAAATTGCTTCATGTGCTTTTATACATAAGTTGCTTCATGTGCTGTTCAAGAACATGTGAAGGCACCATGACACAGACTGAGGGCTCTCTGTGTGTGTACAAAACTATAGTCTTCCCCAGAGAAATAACTACAACTCTTATGAGGTAGTGCAAGAATAGAGAGCCAGCAATGTATAGAGGTCAGTATCAGCCTACTATCTGGGAATTCCAAGTTCAAAAACCCCAGTCTACAAAGGAAATGTGCTGGGTGAACTTGGTCTGGACACACACTCTCAGCCCAATCCACCTCACTGGCTTGTTGTTATTCCTCATCTAAATAGTTCACATTGCTTTCCTACTGAGAAAGACTGGATCATGAAGGCATGAATACAGTGAGAAAGAGGAGGGGAACCTAGTTGTACCCAGGAGAGGCCTGACATAATGAGCCCAACAAAACTCTCTCTCTCTCTCTCTCTCTCTCTCTCTCTCTCTCTCTCTCTCTCTCTCTCTCTGTGTAGCAAGACAAAAAGCTCATACCTTGAATAAAACTTTATTGGTCTTAAAGGTGCTTTGTATCTCTCCCATGCAATTGAGGGTACTAGGCAAAGGAAGCTCTTGCTCTTTCCCTCCCCCCCCCAGGGACAAGGAGGGGAAGGAAGCCAATGGAGGGAAGAGAGGCTTGGCTCAGTAGCTCTGATGTGTGATGAGAGAGCCTGGCAAAGCGGTTTTTTCGGTTTCGGCGTCGCGAATGGCGGCCGCTTCTCGGGACGCTCCCGGAGGCGGTTAGCCCACGCGCAGTTAGGGGGGGTCTTCGCGTGTGCGAAAGACCCTAGTGAGCCTTAGGTAAAGGCTCCGAACCGGGGGCGCTTGGGGAGTAGCCTCTTTGCCGGCAGACAGCCGGGAAATTGAGGCTTTCTCCCCGCCCCAATCGGCCCCGCTGCGGCGTGCCCGTAATGGGACTTAGCGGCGCCACCGAATTCCAGGAGTGAAGACAGCGCTATGACTTAAAATAAAAAGAAGAAGTAGCATCGAATCGTGAGTTGGAGATCTATTTTGAAGCGTAAATCGGAGCCCCCTGCATGCGTATAAGCGTTGGGAGGAGGGAGGAGTTCCCACCCCCTTTGAGAAGCAAGATCCACAAAGGGAGCGCGAAGGGGGCGAGAAGAAAAAGTGTTGGTGAAAGTACCATTGGGGTTGCATGGAAGATTTCGATCATCTTAGCTTCCTGGGGGATGCGGCACGAACTTTTTAAAAGTAAACAAAAAAACAAAATGTCGATACTGGAAAAAGTCCTGCAGATACCGGAAGAGAAGAGAGGAGGGACTTCCGGTCCAGACAGCCCCCCCAAGAGCTTGCTGTCAATCAACAGGAAAAGGAGATGCTGTGCCCCCTGCTGGAACAATTGCGGAAAATCAACGAAACTCTGTCTAAAATGGATAGTGTTCTCATCAGTCAACAGAAACAGATATCGGAAACAACTAGAAAGATGATGGAGATTGAACAGAAATCGAATTTGATTCTAGGTTTCCAGGGCGTTAAAGAGGAAGAGAAAGAAGATCTCGGATTTACCTTGACAAATGTCTTGGCACCCCTAACTGGCAGTGAAGCGATAAAATTAAAAGAAGAGGTGGATGAGGCTCCCAAAGCCTATTCCGCTTTTATAAAAGAGAATACTCTGCCAGTAGAAGGGGATGTTGAGCATAGCAAGCAACAAACTGGAGATCTAATTTCATCCGAAGAGTTTGTGGAGCCCAGGAAGCCTGAAAGCCAGAAGTTTAAGGAAAAAGAGAAAAGAAAGAAGAAGGATTTCATCTTTAAAATACAGAAACTTCTGAAGAGACACGCCAGCAGGGAGGAAGATGCAGTATTCCAAACTGGGACAAGCGAAGAAGACAGCAGCCCAGGGGAAAGTGGTGATGGAACGGAAGACTTCAAAGTTAAAATGGACTCAATCCATAACTGGAAGAGATTTAAAAAGAAGATATTTTGAGGACTGTTCGTGTAACATCTGGAAGGAGCTGTTTAATTACTAACCCCAATGGACTTTACTAACTGCATTAACAGAGTGATTTTGGACTTCGCAATAGTTAAAAAGAAGATCTTCTAACCACGATAGATTCCAAAACTGGTATTGGTTATTAACCTAAACTAACACTCACTAACAGGAAAAATTTCACTCCATCTTTTTCTTTCTCCATCTGTCTACCCTTCCTGTTTCTTATAAAAAGAATAAAATTCTCTCTTTTTTAAGAGAGTTTTACAAAAAAAAAAAAGAGAGAGAGCCTGGCAAAGCAAGCTCTCACTCTTTCCCTCCTTCCCTCCCACTCTCTTCCTCCCCAAGGGAGAGGAACCTCAGCCAATGGAGGGAAGAGAGGGTTTGCTCTGTAGCTCCTGTGCAATTGAGAGAGCCTGGCAAAGCATACTGTGATACAGAAGAACGCAAGAGAGAAAGAGAGGGAAGCAGACAACAGCCAGTTGCTCATGGGCTGCATACAAATCCTATGGGGCCAGATTTGGCCCTCATGTTTGACACCCTGATCTACACTTGATCATGTAGTGACAGCTGCAAGAATATTATATGCCAAATATTGGAGGAAGAATGAAGTACCTTCAAAAGAAGAAATCTTAAATAAAAGACTTGAAACTGCAGAGATGGACAAATTAACTTTAATTTTGAGAGGACAAAATGATCAAAGCTTTAAGAATACATGGTCAAGGTTTTATAAATGGATGGAAGAATACAATAAATAAACCTTATAGGCATACAACAGAAGAAAGTATGAACTATAGTTTTAGTTATAAACAAAGTTTTATTCAAATCTATGTGATATGGAAAATTAAAGAAGCAAAATATATAATTCGATAATGTATGAAGTAATCTAACAGATAAAATAATGGGTAAATGGAACCCCCTACCTATATGTATGTATGTATGCAGGGGTCTTTTCGTAGAAAAACAGCTGCAGGAGCTCATTAGCATATGGTATGCTAATGAGCTATTAGGCTATTAGCATATGCCATGCCCCCTGACATCACCGGAAGTGATGTCAGAAGGGGAAGCAAAAGGGGGGGAGGCATCTTCAAAAACCTCCCCTTCCCTTCCCCAGCTGGTCTGGGTGGGGGAGCTAAGAGAGAAGGGGTTTAAAATTTAAACTCCTTCTCATGAGAGTTGGGCCACAGAAGGAGGAAAGAGGGAAGGAAAGAGAGAGAGTAGAGAGAAGGAAAGAAGGAAGGAATGAGGGAAAGAAAGAGAGGGAAGAAGGAGGGAAAGAAATAAAGGGAAGAAGGAGGGAAACAGGGAAAGGAGGAAAAAAGAGAAGAGAAGAAGGTGGGAAAGAAAGAAAGAGAGAGAGAGAAGAAGGAGGGAAAGAGGAAAAAGAGAGAAGGAAAGGAGGGAATGAAAGAAATTTGGCGGCAATTTGGCCCCATTATATCCTATGGGCTATTGAAGTCAATGGTGAAAACATAGGGTATATTCTGGGAGCTGGAGGGGAGGGGGTTTGAGGGCTCCAAACTCACCGGGTAGCTGATGGAGCCTCTCCCCAAGATACCCACCACGTTTCAAGAACATTGGACCAGGGGGTCCAATTCTATGGGGCCCCAAACAGGTTGCCCCTATTCCCTCCATTGTTCTCTATGGTGAGAAAAAAGTTAATTTTTTCCCACCATAGAGAACAATGGAGGGAATAGGGGCAACCTGTTTAGGGGCCCATAAGATTGGACCCCCTGATCCAATGTTCTTGAAACTTGGTAGGTATCTTGGGGAGAGGCTCCATCAGCTACCCTGTGAGTTTAGAACCTCTCTCTCAAACCCTCTCCCCTCCAGCCCCCAGAATATACCCTATGTTTTCACCATTGACTTCAATGGCTCATAGGATATAATGGAGCTGAAATTGACATTCGGCTGCCTGAAAGACTCCCCGGGAGGCCGGCTGGGGGCGGGGCTTGGCTGCTGAGCTCCCGGAGCTGCGCTCCGGTGCGCTCCCCCCCCAAAAGACCCCTGTATGTATGTTTGTTTTTTGTTGATCTTTTAAACAATAAAATTGTTATACAGACACCCTGGTCTAGATCAAGATGGGTAGCCATGTTAGATTGTTTCCATTTGCCCTCAATTAATGCATGGATCTTTCTCCATCTCCACAATGGCTCCTTCATTAATTTATAATTTATCATTCCTGTGATCATGTATATATATAATACCAGTGTACCAGGCATCTTACAGAATTGCATCATCAACATAGCTAAATAAGAAACTTTTACTCAAAGGTAGACAGAGGGACGGAGATGTACTGGAACTGATGTAAAACATGTACTTAAAGCTGGAAATATGGATTAAGCAAATCAGGTCAGAGACCACCTAGAAAAGGTGAGGTCTGGGGAGTGATTTGCATAAAGAAATCGGTATGCTCCACATACTGATTCATCCCTATAGAATAAGCAAATCCATGCATGCATTCCTCAGAATGCAAATCTTCTCTCTTTAGTATAATAATGAATGGAGCAGTTTGTACATGTAAGCAATTCTCCTCTGCTCACATATGTGCATGCATTTCAGAATTCATATGAAAGAATGCACTCTCCAATCATGTGTTTGTGCTCAAATTTACCTTTATTTTTATTTTATTTAATGATGATTATAGTCCACCTTTCTGCCAGAGGCTCAAGGTGGAATACCCAGTGTAAATCAATGCAATCAATAGGATAAGACATCTTATAATGCAATAGGACAAGCTTTATAGATAACTGAAACAAATGTAGAACAGAGTGATTTCACTCCACCTAGTTAAAAGTATAATACATCAAACTATAATGGAACCAGATTGCCAGTTGATTTCAACATAATAAAGTGAAGCAGGTGCCCCCCTTTCCCATTCAAATAGTAGTTTTATATTCTTACTTTTACTGTAGGGTTTTATAATTTTGATCTTAAATTCATGTAGTTCGCGAAAGTCCTTATTGATTAATGCTTTCTAAAATATTTGTTTAATATCCCAGTTCACAGCAGAATTAAACTTTACTATTAGTATCATAATTTTAGCAGCATTGTACTAAAAAGATTTCAAAGCATACTTTCCTGAACTTAAATATTCATTTTGCCATATGGGATAAATATTTTTTCCCCCCAGGTCTCTGTTAATTTTCAGTGTAGTCTTTTAAATAAATCATATTGTTTTGTATATTTCTTTCCCTATTTTCTACCTAATCCAAAGAAAAGCATGGCATATCAAGGACCAAGGTGTTCAGAATTCAAAGATCTTCTAGTTCTGAATTGTTGAGCCCTTTGGAGATAGAATCTAAAACGTCAAAACCAGAAAATAGAAGATCTTTAAGTAAGTGCCTGTCATGTAGATCTAAAGAAATATTAAGTCATCGTATGATATAATTCAAGATTAGTTATGTGAGAAGTTTGGAAGTCACCTAGAACACGTGCATAAAAACAAGGATAAATAAGAGTACCTTTGGATAGAGCTAGATGAACAGAGAGAGGCTTAGAGCTGGTTCAGGTATGACATTACCCAGCCATTGTACACAAATAACAGCTCAAATGGGAAGTCTACTTGTGGGAACAATGTAATAGCAGAGATAAGTTGTATAAGACTATAGTACTTTCTTTGTAAACAGGGAAATCACAAGCCATTATTTGCACAAGTTAAGCTGCCTAAGCAACTAATTAAGTGAATTTGTATAGCAAAAACTTTTAGATTATCAAAGTGGACGCTATCAGGACAATCTTATTTTATAATAGCAAAGTCTGGATATCTTTGGATACTTAAATCCAGTGACTGGAGTTGTGAACAGACAAGACAGATCTTTCTACAAACCTGAAAAGGGTCCTAGATTTGCAGAAAAATGTGAAATCTAAAAAAATCACGCTGGATAGCTTAAAAAATCCAAAAAATGCTAAAAGGAGAGCCTGTAGCTTTAAGCAACAGATTCCATCAGTGACTTTTGCTAGGCAACCACAGCATTCCAAGCTTGGTTCTGTTAGTAAAAGGCAGGGAGAGGGTGGCAGGATCCTTTCCAGCCCCATTTTGGCCTTTGAGGGTAAATTCACTGGGGCCAGTCCTGGCTAGACTTGCCAGCCCCAGGTTGGGAAAATCCTGGAGATTTTGTGGTAGAATCTGAGGAGGGCAGGGTTTGAGGAGGGGAGAAACCTCAGCTGGATGTAATGCCATAGAGTCCACCTTCCAGAGCAGCCATTTTCTCCAGGGGGACTGATCTCTTTCATCTGGAGTTCAGTTGTAATTCTGGGAGATCTCTAGGTCTCACCTGAAGGCTGTAAACCCTACACCTGGTAGCAGCCTCTGAGTGACTTGCATGACTCAACTAGGCCTGGTTGGTTGCTACTGTTCAACAGCAGCCACTCTATGAGTCTGATCAAATGGGCATTTCAATCCACTGTTGCCCCGCCTCTAATTGAACCAGATTATTTTGTGCTGGAAGAATCATGACCAGACTTGTTATGTCCTGAGCTTGACTTTCATTCCAATTGACATGCTGGTATCCTGAATGGCAATGCCTGATTGGCTACTCTGTGTAACAGGCCAATCGGGAGACAAGGATTGTGCTGGAGGGAAGCAAACTGATTGGATGTTATCTCTGTAATACTATTGGTTGTTAACCTGAATATGGGTGTGGCTATGCTAGCCCACACTGTTTAAATAAGAGCCTGTTGCTCTATGTTGTGTTGTCTGTTCTGAGCTGTTGAATCACTTATTAAAGCTGAATCACTTTTGCTGAGAGCTGCCTTTAAGTGTCATACTTATCAAGACTTACCTTTTACTGCAGAAAAAAGCAGAAGAACAGATGTATCTTTCTTTTAGGCTTTTTAAAAAGAAAACAGAGCTTTGAGCAGCCCCTGGGGGGGGCGAATAAGCAGTTGTGTGCACCTTGCTAAACTACTTCTTAAAAATGGTGGATGTAAAACAAGAGGAGACCTGCCTGATGACTTGGCTGCGCAACAAGTGTGCAACCAGACAGCAGGAAATCCACTTGGGAACCAGCTCAGACAAAAAGACCAGACTTTCTCAGATATCAAATAAATTCACGGCAAGGGGAGGGGGGAAGGAGACTCTGACGACTGGGGATCGACAGACAGATGTTGCTGTCTGATCATGCATTTTAAATCCGTTAGGGAACAGCAAGGACAACGCATCAAACTGCCCATGTGAACAGACCCTATGGCACCCAGTGTGATGTAGCCCTTAGAACTTCAGAGTAGGGTCTGGGAGAGCCAGGTTCAAATCCCCATCTTGCTGTGGAATCTCACTGTGTGATTTTGGACCAGTCACATACTTTCAGCCTAATCTATCTCACAGGGTTGTTGTGGAAATAAAAAAGAGAGAAGAAAATAATGTAAGCTGCTTTGGTCCCCACCATGGAGAAGGTGGGGTGAAAATGAATTTTAAAATAATAAATATAGCTGAAGATGGGAAGCAAATAAAAGGTAGGTTGGTGAATGGTTGAGAATGAGAGGGAAAGGGGACAGGATATTGGGGTTGCATGTGGGAGGGAAAGAGGAAATAGTGTGAGGGGGGATACAGGGGGAACTGAAGCACCCCCACACAAGTCCTTGAAGGTTCCCTGCCATGCAAGTGGGCATGGCCCAGTGGCTACCACCACAGTTTTCCTAGGTAGAGGCTGCTGTGGGGGGGGGCAGCTCAAGACAAAGGGGCAGACAAATGTAGGTTGGCTATTGAGTGGCAAGGAGAAGTGGTTGCCAATTCCAAGTTAGGAAATTCCTGGAGTATTGGGGAGTGGCACCTGGATGAGGGTGGGATTTGAGGAGGGGACAGACCTCAGAAGGGTATAATGTCATAGACTCCACCTTCCATAGCATTCGTCCCAGGGAACAAGGGTTGCCAGCCTTCAGGTGGGGGCTGGAGATCACCCAGAATTACAACTGCTCTCCAGATGAGAGAGATCAGTTCCCCTAGAGAAAATAGCTGGTTTGGAGGATGGACTCTATGGCATTATGTGCTGCCAGGTTGCTTCCCTTCCTAAACTGTGCCTTCCCAAGGCTCCACCCCCAAATCTCCAGGACTTTCCCGATGTGGAGTTGGCAGTCCAAGGGAAACTGATCTCTGTAGCTGATCCATTGCAATTCCAGGAGATCCAGGTTGGCAACCCAGAAGGAGAGAAGGAAGCAGAAAAAGGTTATGGGAGCTTTCAGGAAAAGGAAAGAGGAAATAGTGGGGAAGGGAGAAGTAATATGCCTCCCGCAAGTCTTTGCAGGTTTTCCCTTTGTACCATTTCTATTGTTTATTGTTTTGGTGCAGTATCTCTTTATACATTTGGCTCATATATATGGAAATGAATCAGTATCAGTCAAGTATTGGCTGTAAATTGGGGTAACAAGGTTTCAGGACCTGGAAAGTTCCCTTGGTACTCAGGTATAATTAAATATCTGAAGGAATGGCTATGCTTACTGCAGGACATTTATTGTAGAGATGCATTAAGAAATCATGTTTAACTCAAACCATCTTTTTATAAATTAACACATATCTCATTTGGAGTATATTTTGTATATCAAGGAAAATTCCAAAACTGCTGAATGTTAAAAATTGGCCTACTTTTTGTGTGTGTGCAAGAAGTCATTGTGTTTCACAGCAACAAAACATCCAGGACATAAGAAGGTATAGACTGGTGATGTATATATCTGTTATTTGTTTCCCCTTTTGCGTATTGAATAATTCACACCAGCCAGTTTCCTTTACACAGCTATTTTTTTAAAATTTGAAACTACAAAAACTATGTATTGAACACATCAATCTGTGAGCATCTATCAATCTGCAAGCATCTAAAGGACAACTTGGTGATCTGGGTAAGTCAGCATGGATTTGTTCCCAACAGGTCCTGCCAGACCAACCTCATTTCCTTCTTTGATCGAGTGATGAGCTTACTGGATGGAGGGAATGCTGTTGATGTTGTTTACCTGAATTTCAGTAAAGCTTTTGACAGGGCTCCCCATGATGTTCTGATGGGTAAACTAAAGGACTGTGGACTGGACTGTAGGATAATTAGGTGGATAGGGAACTGGTTGGAGAACTGCATTCAGAGAGTAGTTGTCCATGACATTTCATCTGAATGGAGGGAGGTGTCCAGTGGCATGCCGCAGGGCTCAGTTCTGGGCCCAGTACTTTTCAATATTTTTATAAATTATCTGGATGAGGGTGTGGAGGGGCTACTCATTCTATTTGCAGATGACACTAAATTGGGAGCAGCAGCGAACACACCAGAAGATAGAGATAGAATTCAACACAATCTGAACATACTGGGAAAGTGGGTGGATGTGAGCAAGATGCAATGTAACAAGGATAAGTGTCAAGTTCTACATCTGGATAACAGAAATGAGGAACACACCTACTGAATGGGAGATACACTTCTGAGTAGCAGTGTGTGTGAGCAAGATGTTGGGCTAAAGTTTTTTGGACCAAAAGTTATATATGAGCAGCCAGTGTGATGCAGCAACAAAAAAGGCTAATGCAATCTTGGGCTGTATCAACAAAGGCATAACATCCAGATCACAAGATGTCATAGTCCCTCTGTACACCGCTTTAGTCAGGCCGTGCCTGGAGTATAGTGTGCAGTTCTGGAGTCCTTACTTCAAAAAGGATGTGGACAGAATGGAGTGCGTGCAGAGGAGAGCGACGAGGATGATCAGGGGCCTGGAGACCAAGCTCTATGAGGAAAGGCAGAGGGACTTGGGAATGTTTAGTCTGGAGAAGAGGAGGTTGAGGGGGGACATGATTGCTCCCTTGAAGTATTTGAAGGGCTGTCACTTAGAGGAGGCCAGGGAGCTGTTCCTGTTGGCAGTAGTGGATAGGACTTGCAATAATGGGTTTAAATTAAGGGCAGGAAGGTACTGGCTGGATATTAGGAAAAACTAGGGGGTTGGACTAGATGGCCTATAGGGTCCCTTCCAACTTGGTGATGAGCAGTCTTTAAGCAGCATCTGGCAGTCCCTGGCAGTCTTTAAGCAGCATCTGGACAAACACTTGTCAGGGATACTCTAGGCTGCTCCTGCATTGAGCAGGGGGTTGGACTAGATGGCCTATAGGGCCCCTTCCAACTTGGTGGTTCTATGATTCTATGAACCTAAGATATTAGACAACAAATGTAAACATGCATGAATGTTCAAAGTGTACATCTAAAATGAATAATTTCCAAAATTTGTATTTTGGGGTATTTTTCTGTCCCACAAATATTTCTCTGGTGAGGTAAATATTCTCCAGGTTGTCAGGAAGGGTCTTCAGGTCATCATGAACGGCCGTATCTCACCAGTGCTCTTAAAATGGTCCCCCAAATAATAAACTACTGGAGTAGAAAAAATACGCCAACACACATTTCTGGGGTTGTTTTTCCTACCCCATTTTTAAAAACAGAAGTAAACTTTAAGTGATAAAACAGATTCAAGTCCAGTAGCACCTTAGAGTTTCAGGGTATAAGGTGCACTGGACTCAAATCTGTTTTACTGCAGACCAACACGGCGCTGAAACTCTAAGTGGTAAGTGGTTGTAATATGGGGACATTGTTTGCTACTGCTCAGGTGACAATCTTCTAAGAGGAAAAGTTTCTAGAGTCACTGTTCTCTGAATCCTACCAGACCAGTATACATCTGACGTAGCAAATTCAGCCCAAGGGGAGGTTTCATGGTTAAAGTTTAAACTTGATTCACTCATGGGTATATCTCATCTTTTTATAATAAAGATTATTAGTTGCTATAGATTTTCCGGGTTGTGTGGCCGTGGTCTTGGCATTGTAGGACCTGATGTTTCACCAGTAGCTGTGACTGGCATCCTCAGAGGTATAACACAGAAAGATGGAGTACTCTCTGTGTCACATACCTCTGAGGATG
This sequence comes from Gekko gecko, assembly GCA_029375565.1. Lineage (NCBI taxonomy): Eukaryota > Metazoa > Chordata > Lepidosauria > Squamata > Gekkonidae > Gekko > Gekko gecko. The sequence continues at coordinate 53,865,657 of JAPDNY010000003.1, read as the reverse complement.
CCAGTCACAGCTACTGGCAAAATGTCAGGTCATACAATGCTAAGACCATGGCCACACAACCCGGAAAATCTACAACAACTAATGAACTCCGGCCGTGATAGCCTTCGACAACATAAAAGATAATTATTGATCATCCCATCTACATCTCCTTTCCCATATTTTGGTCCTGCTATCAAAGAAAATTAATTGTCCTCACAATTTTCTTTCTTTCTTTCTTTCTTTCTTTCTTTCTTTCTTTCTTTCTTTCTTTCTTTCTTTCTTTCTTTCTTTCTTTCTTTCTTTCTTTCTTTCTTTCTTTCTTTCTTTCTTTCTTTCTTCCTTCCTTCCCTTCCTTCCTTCCTTCCCTTCCCTTCCCTTCCTTCCTTCCCTTCCCTTCCCTTCCTTCCTTTCCTTCCTTCCTTCCTTCCTTCCTTCCTTCCTTCCTTCCTTCCTTCCTTCCTTCCTTCCTTCCTTCCTCCCTCTCCCTCTCCCTCTCCCTCTCCCTCTCCCTCCCTCCCTCCCTTCGGGCCAACAGTGTGAATGCTCCCTCACGCCTCCTCCCCAGTATGCTCCCACATCAGTTGGCGCAGTGTGACTGGGAAAACCTGGAACGGTTTGTTCCGGGGCTTTTTGCCACGACTCGCTCCCACTTCAAACTGTCAGTCTGAACTTGGCCTAAGTAAATCTCTCTCTCTTTCTCTCATCATAGCCTGTGTCGTGTCCTGTCACATTTTTCTTCAACATCCTCGATATTTCTTTTGAACTACAATTAGGCTAGACTGCCCTGAGCTGGGTAGCCAGGCTAGTCTGATCTCATCAAATCTCAGAAGCTTAGCAGGGTTGGCCCTGGCCAGTATTTGAACGGGGGACCTCCAAGGACATGACACAGAGGCAGGACATCTTGAACATCTGGAAAAAAGGAAATGGGGTGTAGAGGTGATCTGAACAGATAAGGATAAATATCTGCTGTAGAAAGAAGGTAGCTTTCTGGTTGTTCACTATCACGTGTTTTTTATTATTATTATTATTATTATTATTATTATTATTATTATTATTATTATTATTATTATTATTATTATTATTATTATTATTATTATTATTATTATTCCATGTGAGGGTTCAAGTCCGGGCTTCATTTTTCGATCAGACAAGTCAAAATTATTGGAAAAGGGCTCAGTTACTGTTAAATCCCTCTGTAGTTTTTATTGCAGTCGTTAGAAAGAACCATGTAGTACTCATGATAACAGGAAGTTAGTATGTTACCTGATTTTAAATATGAATTTGGTTGTGATTTGACAGCACTCACTCACACACACACACACACACACACACACACACACACACATTTCCCTGCATTTGAGGACATCTTCATTGTCTCCCTGCAATAAAAATGTTCCGGTTGAGTGGGAACTCTTTTGGGATTGTGGTCTGTAGGAACACCACAGTGCAAGATTGATACCTTACATTTTCATATGAACATATACAATTCTTTACTGGTTTGGACCAAAAAGCCTTCTAACGTGCATTGTGTTTCCAAAAAGCCAGCCAGATGCTACTGGGAATGTTATAAGAAGAATATGGAATCAACCGGCCTTCCTAGTTTAGCCACAAAATGTATAGGTATATTTTCTCTGGACATGGAGGTTCTATTTAACTGTCATAGCTAAGGTAATAGGCTAAGATAAGAGGTAGCTTAGATATAAATCCCTGAATAAACATCTTAGTTTCCAAAGGATATTGGTATCAGTAAATGTTGTGTCTGTCCATGTTATATATATTTATGGAAATAAAATCAAATGAGTTTGTTATTGTGCTAATTACAAATTCTCTAGCTTATTTCACTTAGGTTGTGAGGTTGACTCCTTTTCAGCTTTGGTAAAGTTTCCTATGCATGGCTTTGTTCAACCCTAGTTAAAAATGGCTTGTGGTGAAAAGATACAATCCAAGGACCCCTACCTCTTGCCGTCGTGTTGGCAAAGAGCCAGGATGCTGTCTCACCATTTGTTGTTGTCTTTTATGCTTCTTGGCATCGTGATTCTAACATCTCACCAGTAGTGATTTAGAAGACAGATCAAATTCCCACCAATGACAAAAGTTATCATAGATTCCAGTGCTTGAACTACAGTGAGTTGTGAGGAGCCCCTTCCCTGCTTAACTTTTCTTTAAAAAGTAAAAGCGATCCGACATGAAGACTCACTGATTCAAGCTTTGTGTGTGGTTAAATCACTTAGATTATGTTTCCTTAAAAATATGTATTTGGAATTTTCTTTTGGCCCGTTGAGACTCAGTAATTATGTGGAATTAGAAAAATGTTAGCATTCACTTACTTATTAGTAGTCAAAGCACAAACTGTATTGTCAGTTTTCTGCCTTTGGCTTTCTATGCCCTTAATGTTCACACCAGTATCGTCGCCAGAATTATCAGCAGCTAGAGCCAAAATTGCTTTAAAAAGGCATGAGAACTGGTAATGACATGTTGTTAGCAGTTAACAGGTGGTCGTTCCATTGTCCAGTTTGACTGTGGAGCACAAAGACGATATGTGCAGTATCTGCAATGAGGGCATTTCAAAAGGTGTTTGTTTTTTTAAATAAATAAATCACAATCTCTTTCTGGACTGTCCATGTTCTTGGCAACTGCCCACAAGCTAAATAAATGAATATATGTTTTAACAATATTATTTATATCACATTTAAAGTGGAACAAACCAGAAAATTTAAATGCTAAGGCAGATAGTCTGTTTTCAGGCAAGAAGAGCAGTTTGCATAATCAATAAACACACACATACACACTTTCCCCCCCTTGGTTCTTGCTCTGGGATAGAAAAGGAATATGTGGTTTTCATTGAAAGCTCATGAAAAATGCTTCTCATCCAACCACAGATGATGGGTAGAAAACTTCATAATCACAAGTTTTGCATTGTAAGACTTGCTAATGCTTTGAAGTATCTGCTTCTGAAATGTAAAGTATCAGCATATGACTATAGATCAGGGGTCCCCAATGCAGTGTCTCTGGGCACCATGGTGCCACCAATACTTTTTCTGGTGCTTGCCAAGTGTTTTTAGAAAGTTGGTAGGGCTGATTTGATTGGCTGTGTGGATTTTTAAAACATTGCTTTGGCTGTAGCTGCTACTCCAGCACAAGGATCTACAAATGTTTCACCGAAGGCATGCTTTGGCAGCCATTTTGTGGTTGGTTCCACCTTCTTTGGCAACTATTTTGGTGCAGCCATTTTGTGGTTGTGCCCACCATACCATTTCAGAATTCCAAAGGTGCCCACAGGTTCAAAAAGGTTTGGGAGCCCTGCTATAGATGGCAGCCACAATCCAGAAAGGTATGAGAGTGTGAGATTTGCATTGCAAGCTACAGAGCAGCAAAGATCTGTCCATGCATGAATGTTCATTATATTGTCATAGCAGACAGTATAAACTGTACATGCAGTTTGATTGGTTATATTTATTTATTTATTTTAAACATTTCTGTGTTGCCTCTCCCCCCAAATAGGCTCCCCAAGACAGGTCACTAACATAATGGCAGGGCCAGGGATTCTTAGGAATGAGAATCAAGACGTAGCAGAGTTTAATGTCTAGGTTCCTTCCTTGCACACAGAAATAACAACGAAACTCCTTCTTTCAAGAATGTTCCTTTTTTAACTATATATTGTATTTAAAATTTTAAACAAGATACCTAAAAAGACAAAAAGTAAAAAAAAGAAAAGAAACACAGAGAATGGAATTAGGGAAAGACATAAAAAGGTAAAGAAAAAAGGGAATATATTTTATTTATTTATTTATTTATTATTTCGATTTCTATACCACTCCATCCTACCTAGGGCCACACTTGAATGGAGAGGTGAGTGCCTACCAGGCACCCTACCAGCTTGTTTTTTGTTTGTTTTTCCCCTGCGGCTCTTCTGCTACGACTTTCCTCTATGACTGATAGAGCAATCCTGAGCCACACCAAGGCTGCAGCAGCCAAATCACACTATAACAAAGCAGGAGAAAAATGTAGCTGGCTGCTTGTGAGGGTGTGCCCATGGTGATTCCACTACAGCATGGCATCGTGCTGTAATGTTGAGGCGGGGGTGGCACAAGGAGTGGAGTACTTCTTGTCACCAGGAGTGGCCAGTCCTGGGGCAGATGCCATTGCACATCACAGTAGCCGGCAGGAAAGGGTGGCTCAGGAGAGTCCCATTCTCTGCTCCCACCCTACACCCTGCGATGACACACACATTTTTGCCATCATTTGTTGTTACTGCACACCACCATGTCCCATGGCCAGCCCCCCAAACCCACCCTCCTGAATACTTGGTGTCTGCCCACTGCAGTTGCTACCCCCTGCCATTGGCTCAGGGAACCCCTGTGATCCCCTGCCCCCTCAGTGCTACTTGCACAGATGCCTTCCCCCATGATGCCAGAGGACCCCCTTCCTGGAGCAGACACTCAGGGGCCTCATCCATTCATGGGAACCAAGCAAATACCAGAGCATCTGTCTGCCAGATCTTCCAGAAAACTTCCCGGGAAACTTTTCTCATGGCATATCGGGGACCATCTCAAAAAAACCCCAGAACCACAGCCACAGATAAACAATAAGAAAGAGAAAACGCAAAGCTGTGTATAGATGCTAAAGTAAACAATTACTCATGAATAGTGTTCAAATAGTGTAATATATGACAATTACAATGCAATATGAATCAATGTGAGATACGAAGTACTATGTAACAATAAAGTTTATTTATTGTTATATAGTACTTTGTACCTTACATTGATTCATATTGCATTGTTATTATCATACTGGGCACCATGGCGCTGCACTGTGGCTTGCGCCACCCCATCACCAAGTTCAATGCTTGGCTTGATTGTAGAAGATGCTGTCATGGCAACCAGGCTCAAGCGAGAGAAGTGGGGGAGCAGGTTTGGGATCCTTGCCCTGGCTTACCTGTCAGTGCGCGGTTGCCCCTGTGGGTTGAACCTCCAAAGGTGGGGAAGCTGTGAGGGTTTTGAAATGGAAGAGGGCGGTTACAAAGTATGGCCTTTGCTTGCCACCTTGGATGTCAGCACCAAGTGCTCGCCTTATAGTGCTAAGTGCCCTCCCTGTGCTTATGCCACCACCAAGTGCCTTGCTGTTTGCTCTACATCCACAGGGCAGGGCAGGGAGCTCCAAGACAGAATCCATGTGGCACACCCTAACTACTGAGTTGTAAGATGTCCCAGGAGAAGTATTTGTAGGAGGGGTGGAGACCCGATTGCGTGCTGGGGTGGGGGCTTGGCCACCATGGCAAGGGAGGTAATTGGCTGAGCCTCTAGTTGGCATCTTGAGCTCCTCCGAGCCTAATGACCGAGGCTGCAGCAATGGGGGACAACTTGATTTTCAAATTCAATGAGCGCCTATGAGCCACGGCATGTTTTTTGTTGGTGTAACCTTCCACCTCTGGAAGGGAGCATTCCCAGGCCAAAAGGACTTGGGAAGCCAACTAACTCTGGCCACACCCTAAAACCCACTCACAACCACACCAGTGTAGGGGCCTATGCCTCAGTTGTGCTGACCAGCAGCCGCTGCAGCCCACCACTGGCACCCGCAAGTAGTGGAGCACCACTGGGGGCCTGTGCCATTGTGTCATTTAGGTTGGTATAAATGGGACTTATGCTGGCATAGGGGCATATCAGCTCCCAGAGCACTTTCAACCCCCCCTCCCCAGGACTGCTCTGCCTGTTTCTTTGTTCACCCTCTCTATAGCTACATAAAAGACCTTTCATTTATCTATAATCTATTTTTCCTCCTCTTAAATCTTCAAAACCATAAATCGACAGTTCATTTTTTTTTTTTCATTTCATGCAAAAAGTCTATCGGGTCTCCAGTTAGCAATAAATGTAGTTAATGTCGAGGAGGTAAGTTTGACCATCTCCACAAGTACCACCATCTTCATCAGCCATTCTTTTATTGTAGGTAATATTGGAGATTTCAGTTTCTGAGCATATAATAAATCTTGCTGCCATTATCATATACAAAAATAAAGTTATTTGAATTCTTTCTAATTATTTACCCCAGGGGTGTCAAACTCATTTGTTATGAGGGCCAGATCTGACATAAATGAGACCTTGTTGGGCTGGGCCACGTGTGTCGTAAAATGTAATGCCAGATAGAGGAGATATAAACTTTATAAAGGACACAAACACAAAGATTTTTCCCCCTTAAAAAACATGCTTAAAACATCAGCACTCTTGCAATATTTTGTTTATTTAACAGTATCTGATAACTGACACCTCTTGCTCTGAATTATTTTATCAAAAATGTCTGTGCTGTTGCAATCTTGAGTATGCTGTTCAAGTGTGTATCTGTAAGCTGCAAACCGACTTTTGGTTTATTGACATTCACCGCAGAAATCTCATGCTCAGAGTTCTGAGTCTAGGACCCAGGTTAAAACATGAAATGGCTGAGTGATTAAGACAGTCTGGCGAAGCAAGCTATGGTGCAGTAGCAGCAGCAGAACTGGAAGCAGGAGACGGCCAGTTCCACTGTGGGCCTGATAGAAGCCCTCCGGGGGCCTGATCCAGCCCCCAGGCTGCATGTTTGACACCCCTAGTTTATCCATTAACCTCAACAAAAATCCTTTGGTTTCAATTGTATGTTAGTCTTTAAAATCTTCTGAATGGCATGTATTTGTATCCAATTTGGGGGGGGGGGCTTTAGTACATGTCACCCACAGGTGATAGATTGTCCCTTCTTGCTACCTGCATTTCAACATTTATTCAGAATATTTTTATACATTTGAGCTAATTTTTCTGGAGACATGTACCACTGATACATCATTTTATAAAAATTCTCTTTCAAACTAGTACTTAATGTAAATTTAAGGCCCCTCAGCCACATATTTTGCCATTGTTCCAGTCGTATACTATATTCAAAGTTCCTGGCCTATTTTACCATAGAGTCTTTGACCTGTTCTTCCTCTGTCTCAAATCTTAACAGCAATGTATACTTTTTTGCAATAACATGCTTATCATTCTTACATAATTATTTTTCAAATTCCATCATAAATTGTTCAAAACCATAAGATCTCTTATCTGTTTTAAATCTTTCTAACAGTTGTGCATAAGAGAACCATTGACAAGTATATCCTTGTGTTATCAGGCCTTCTCTTGATTTCATTTTACAACCTCCTTGTGTAAACTCTAAAGTATCACAATATGTTAACCACTTGTGCTTAGCTACCGTCTCACGTCTAAAAATGCTTTCTGTGTTGACAGCCACAAATGTGTTTTCTGACAAAGCCTAGGCTTATATTTATTCCATATTCTCAGAATGGTGTGTCTGATATTTCAATATTAATATTTCAAAATTATTTCAAGAATTTTCCATAGTCCTTTCGAGTTAACTATAATTCCTGAACTGGATTTATGTGGTTAACCCAAGTCATTATGAAGTATTGGTCTCTGTCAGGGCTCTTTTTGTAGTAGGAACTCCTTTGCATATTAGGCGACACACCCATAATGTAGCCAATCCTCCAAGAGCTTACAGAGCTCTTCTTACAGGGGCTATCCTAAAAGAAAAAGCTCCTTTAGTGAAAATGTTTCACTCAGGATTTGCAGCACAAACGGATGGCTTCAAAAACACTGTTCAATAATGTTCCTGGCGCAAAACCAAGATGGCACAGACTCGTGCCCTTTTTGTGTTGGGGGAAGTGAAGGTACTTCAAGATTCACTGTATGTAATCTTGTTTACCACAAGTTTACCACAAAGAATCACAGCAAGAAGTCTTTGTGCATAGAAGCTGCTTTGCAGAAGAGTGTCTTGAAAGAAGCACATCTGGCTCCATTGCATTTGGTGGAGACAGACTGGGGCTGCGATTACACGCAGTAGTTACCTCAGGAGTCTGATGAGTGGCAGGCGGATTTTACAGGCGCGTTCACACTGGCACATCTGGCCAGTGTCCTGCACCCATCAGAGACCTGTAGAAGGCAGGCAAAGAAGCGCAGTTAAAAACCACTAGGGAAACTGCAGTATCAAGCGACTCTGCGACAGCCGAGGAAGGAATTCCTGGGGAGATCGCCCCAGCGCACTCCAGTGATGTCATTGAGCCTTTGAGGAAGCAGGCTGGCGTCACTGAGCCCTCGAGGGAGCAGGCTGCAAGGTAACTCCTCCGTTTCACCCACCGTTGTGTGGGATCATGCAGCGGCGGGTCAAATTACCATGCTACAGATAGCCTCCCTCCCCCCGCGCATTATCTGGCATGTCTGGCCAGGGCCTGTGAATGGCTAGCTAAGGCTTCATTAGTCCCTCCAGTTCTGACCCTTGTATCAGCTCCAATCACAACATTGGTTCTGCCAACTCCAAGTTCCACTCTGAGGGCTCATCCATATCCTCAAAACCAGTTGGACCCTCCCGCCAAAAGCCAAGTCTAAGACTTCAAAGAAGTCACAAATTTTGCATAAGCCTAGATGGCCACCATCACCCTCAGTTCCAAGGAAGCCATTGGAACTGACCCCAGCTGTTAACACTTACACTTCATTCCAGTCATCTATCCTCTCTTTACATCTCTGAGGTGAGATCCTGGGTCTAGAAGAGCCATCTGTGATTATCTCCCTATTGCCTCCATCACCAGTTTTCAGAACTGTACCAGAACTGGATTCAAAGAGAAGAATGGGAGGCATCAGCAATACTGTCAGGCTTGACTTTGTCACTACTTTTGACAATGGGTTCCAAGAATCCAGTCCTTCAGTTACCTTGCCATTGCTGAATTGTGAATCTAAGGCTGTATGGCACTTCAAAGTGGTCTGTGCCTAGTATAGTGCACCCCTGCTAACTTGTAGGATTGCAGGTGGTAATTCCATTTTATTTCATATGTTTCCTCATCCAGATAGGATAATCCACCAGCTATGTCAGAACACCTTTGCTTTAGCATGCTTTTTACAAAGCTCTCTGAAATCACTTTGGATTTATTATGTAGTTATTAATATTTGTAATGAGCATCAGTTATGTTAAAAACTGTGTGTGCTTGCTTTATTTGTTTGGTAAAACACTTCTCTGCTGTTTTCTTCAGCTCATGGTAAACCCAAGGTAGTTTACATAAAAATGTCTTCTATCAAGAATTAAAAGCCGCCTCAAATTTCAATAATGTTAAACTTTAAAACTCCCATAGTACAAATGTGAAAAACTAGAAAGACACCAAACCTGAACACCATCTGACCAACTGATTAATTTAGATTAAAAGCCACCTGAAACACCACTGTTTTACATAGGTGCAGGGCTCTTTTTGTAGCAGGAACTCCTTTTCATATTAAGTGACACACCCCTAATGTAGCCAATCCTCCAAAAGCTTACAGAGCTCTTCTTACAGGGGCTACTGTAAGCTCTTGGAGGATTGGCTATATTAGGGGTGTGTCGCCTAATATGCAAAGGAGTTTCTGCTACAAAAAGAGCCCTGCTAGGTGGCAGAAAAAACAGGATACAGGGTGGAGCCGAGACCTCCAGTGGTATCCCGTTCATCTTACTGAGTACTACTTAAAGCAGCAACTCACCCTTCCAAAGTGTATTCATTGTGATGAAATGTCAGATATGAACTTCATAAAAAGATATGAACTTCATGGAAAAATTGATAATTTTTGCTAAAAAATATTGTATGGTAATATTACATTGCTCCATGTACACTATCTGTGCTTGTGAATGAGCAGACATATATTTTTCATTATTTTGTGTCAACAGTATATAATATTGATCTTCTCTAAAATGTGAGCAATAATAACATGATTGACCAATAAGAAATGCATGGAGCTGTGATTGTTTTGCAGTAGCATCTTACTATGCAATACGTGCCCTATTACATGTTCAATGTATTTTTAATGAATAAAATAGATTACCAGTATAAGTAAAGAAATGGAGAAAGAAATTAAGCATGTGCTTTGTATAGACATTGTGGTTGGAATGTAATTTTCATTTATTTGTTATCCCATGATTTGATTTAACTTCATAATATAGGCTTGGATCCAGACTAGCGTCTCTGTGGCCACAAGGATTTCTGCCCACAAAGTGTGACTTTCTCATCTTCCCTCTCCTGCAGCAGCCTGGATTGGCCCCCATCCTGTTTTGGGTGGTACTTTGTCCCCCAGGAACAGGAATGGGGGCATAATTCTGGGTTGCAGTGGAAGGGGGAGAATGAGAAAGTCATGCTGTGCAGGTAGAAATATTTGCAACTGAAGAAATACTAGTCTGGATCCAGAAACTCTGATTCGAAACAAACACTTTTTACATCATATAATAGAAGTTTATGATTGGTTAGTGATAAAAGTGAGATTAAGGAGTCTCACAACTTCCAGCTGTTTAGAAGCTATTTATATATTTATCATTGTACTTTTATCCTACATTCCTTCTCCCAAGGAGTTTAGGGAGCTAAGTACATTAGTCTCTTTCCCTCCATTTTATCATAATAGCTACTCTGTGAGGAAGGTTAGTCTGAGAGAGAATGACTGGCCAAAAATCACCTACTGAGCTTTATGATCAAGCTCAGACTGTAACCTGGATCTCCCCAACCTCCAATGAACACCCTAACCACTAAATTACACTGGCTTTCACTTTAGCATTTTAGACAATCATTAACAAGCACCTCATAATAATATCATTATTTGTTTACATGAGACTTTATGAGTATAAGTTTGTTCTGAATGAGAATATTGCAGTTGCAGAAGGATGTAGCAGCTGAATAAAAGTTGTGCAGGGAAAGATATGTTGTTTTTTTCATTTTCATTCATTTATTTATTATTTCTATTAATATCCCGCTCTTCCTGCAAGCGGGCTTTATTATCTTTTTTTAAAAAACAAAAGATATAAGACTGTAAGATATTAGTATCTGGGTGGGCTCATTACATTTTCCTTTTCCTACTAGAACAGTAGGGTCATTACAGAACAGCAAAGTTAACTCCCATCAGTCTACAATTAAAGAAAAGTTTATCAGTTTTATTTCGCTTGAGAGGGGCTTTCACTTTGAAAGCATGTGTCTATTACATCCAAACATAATGTCTTATTATTATTAATTTGACCTCTGATGTGGTCAGTGTCATTGATACATGATTTATAGGCCTTCCCCATAGCATCTAGTGCATGAAAGGATCCCCATAGGCCCAGGAGCCCTGTTTATCCCACTCAATCCCAGCAGACAGCACACTTGGTGGGGTAGTGAACAGGAAACTTGTGAGAAACACAAAGAAGATATGGCTGTAGAAGACATGCACAGGTCTCCCATTCCCTAGACTGCCCTGGTGAGTTGCCTTTGTAAGCTCCATTGCTGAGCGGCAAAGTTTTCCTGTATTATTTTACAAAATACCTTATAAAATCGAGGAAAATAATGTTGTTTGTAGATTATTTGCCTTCTTAGTAAAGCTGGCTATGCCTGCTGAGGTAGAAACCAGCAATTCTATCTACAATTCTCTTCAGATACTGACTTCCACACTTTTTTGTTTCAATGGGCATGGAAGGCAAGTTCTGTAGGTTGCAGTCCTAAGAATATTTTCTTGGAATCAAGCAATTGAATAAAATGAGGCTTAATTCTGAGTAAGACCTGTTTAGGATTGGTTTCTTTTCTAGTTATATATCCTGTGAGATCTCAAGGAAGTCCTTCACCTGTTGAAGGCATGAGAATGTTCTTTCACATGTTTGCTTGACATTATATGTCACTAGGGAGCAAAGCCTGTTGTGGTGGAAGACAACGGGCCCTAGAAAGGAAGGGAGGGAGGTGGAAGGGAGAGACGGTTGGAGGAAGGAAGGAAGGAAGGAAGGAAGGAAGGAAGGAAGGAAGGAAGGAAGGAAGGAAGGAAGGAAGGAAGGAAGGAAGGAATAGGGGGAAGAGTGAAAGAAAGGAGAGAGGAAGAAAGGAAAAGGGGGAAAGGAAGGGAAGAGGGGCAGAAAAGGGCTTCTCTGGGCTCAGAGAAGGCCTTTTCTGTCCCCCACACACCATCCCCTGGGCCTTCTATGGGGGCAGTAGGCAGTGTGTGGGGGAAAAGGGCTTCTCTGGGCCTACTGCCCCCATAGAAGGCCCAAAGGATGATGTGTGGGGGATAGAAAATGGCTTCTCTGGGCCTACTGCCCCCATAGAAGGCCCAGGGGATGGCGTGTGGGGGATGGAAAAGGCCTTCTCTGGGCCTAGTGCCCCCATAGAAGGCCCAGGGGATGGCGTGTGGGAGGCAGAAAAGGGCTACTCTGTGCTTAGTGCCCCATAGAAGGCCCGGGGGATGGATGTGGGGGACGGAAAGGGCCTTCTCTGGGCCTAGTCCCCTCATAGAAGGCCCAGGGGATGGTGGGGGGGGGGCGGAAAAGGGCTTCTCTCACTTTCCTCAGCCTTGAGGGCCTGTCCCTGCGCTCACACTCCAGACGGTCCTCTCCTGTTGAAGGACTGGAGCAGACTGAGCTGAAAACACTGACCAGGACTGACGTGGGCGGGACTTTGCGGAGCAGCCAGTCAGCACTGACCAGTGTCTTGTGACTGCCAGTTCTTGAGCCGAATCAATTATGGCAAGCATAGAATGTAGTGAAACCAAAATTCAAATATATATAAGGACAGGGTTCTGTTTTTGAGTGGCAACATTCCATGCACTCCCTCAGCCATTGGCCCGTCAGCCACCACTCAAGAGTACTCATGTGCCATTGGCCAGGTGCTGGGTCTGCTCCTCTTCCCCGCCCACTCCCCCTTCAACCACTGTGCCCTGTCAGAACTACTGGCAAACGACTTTCTCTCTTGACGAAGATGCTTCTCCTGCTTGCCTCCTGTGTGGTACTAACTTTCCCCTCAGTGGCTGTTGGTAGGCGTAACAAAATGGCAGTTATCTATGTTTGTAAGATGGCTGTGGTTCTTTGTTTAAAATGTTCCCCCATAAGGTTTAATTGAGCTATAATTCCAGAGAGGGGCCTGCAGGGGTATCACTCACTGGGTTGAATGGGGGTTCCTCATCTGCTGGCCTACAGTTCCCAGCTGCACCAAGGCCAAAAAGTGTGGGAAAACAGGGACTGTCCCAATGGGTGGGGCAGCATCAATTTAGACTCCAGGGAGAAGACAGTCATTGTCCCTGGGAAGCTACAGAAATTCAGCCACTTCACAGTAAGCTGAATTTGGGAATTAATGGAAATTTCCCTGTTCTGTTGGGCAAGAGGGAGAGGCTGAAGTACAGCCAGAGGCCGGTCCAAGCAGAGAGCCTATCCTGAGCCCACAACCTCCAGAGATAGAGAGAGCGTATTGTGTGTAGGGAAACAGGATTGTGTTTAACCCCTGTTGATTTATGCCCTGTTGGTTCATGGTGTCTGCTTACTCCTACAGTGTGTGTGTGCTACATAACTGTATAAATAGTTAAATAAATTATTTAATTTGGGCTAATAACCTGTGTTGTGCTCACATAGTCTCCCTCTCTCTGCACAATACCAAAGGGAGGGGGCAGCCTGGAGAAGCAAGAAAAGGCCAGACCCTTGGGTTGTCAACTTTCCAGGGATCCCCCAAAGATTGGGGATTCCATCTCCAAATAGGGAGATTTGGCCAGAGGGGTCTCACTGTCCTTCTTAAAAGGCAGTGACAATTCCGTGAGTGGTGGCAGCAAACTTAAGGAGTGGGATATGCCCACGGGATGAGGGAGGGAGGCAAACAGCTGAGTGGTAAACTGGAGCCGGTTTTGCCATGGTAGGCAACCAAGCTTGGTTCAGACAAAGGAAGGAAACCCTTTACAGACCTTTGTGAGGAACTCCTTGGGGCCAGTCCTGACTAGGGTTGCCAGCTCCAGGTAGGGAGATTCCTGGAAATTTCCTGGTAGAGTCTATGGAAGCCAGGGTTTGGGGAGGGGAGAGGCCTCAGCTGAATGGAATGCCATACAGCCCACCTTCCAATGCAATTATTTTCTTGGGGGGGGGGGAGATCTGTTGTCTGGAGTTCAGTTGTGATACCTGGTGATCTTCAGGCTCCACCTGGAGGTTAGCTACCCTAGGTGTAGCAGACAGTGCTTCAGAGCAGGGTCTGCTAGATCCAGGTTCTTGCTGTAGAAGCCGAATGGGTGATTTTGGGCCAGTCACAGACTTTCATCCTAACCTACCTCACAGGGTTGTTCTGCAAGTCAAAAGGAGGAGAGGAGAATGATGTAAGCTGCTTTGGTCCCTATTGCAGAGAAAGACTACTTTTTCTCCTGGGAAATCATTGTTGCCAATCTCCAGATGAGGGCTGGAGATCACTCAGAATTAACTGCTCTCCAGATGGCAGAGATCAGTTCCCCTGGAGAAAATGGTGGACTCTATGGCAGTCAGGGCTTCAGAGCATGGAAAATGGTGGACTCTGTGGCAGTCAGGGTTTCAGAGCACAGAAGAGGCTCCAGGTGTGTGTGTGTGTGGGGAATGGAAAGCTGAAGAATGAGGGGGAAATAAAGGTAGGTTGATGCTTGGCTAGGAAGGAGATACGGTTGCCAACTCCAGGTGTGAAATTCCTGGATATTTGAGGGATGAAACCTGGAGAGGGTGAGGTTTGAGGAGGGATGGGACTTCAGGCAGGTGCAATGCCATAGACTCCACCCTCCAAACCAGCTATTGCCTCCTGGGGAACTACTGTTGCCAATCTCAGGAGAGGGGTGGAAATCACTCACAATTACAACTGATCTCCAGGAGGGAGTCTGGAGGAGATGGAAAGTTGAAATCAGAGGGGCAGATAATGGCAGGTTGATGCTCGGCTGGGAAGGAGATAGGGTTGCCAATTCCAGGTTAGGAAATTCATGGAGATCTGAGGGGTGGAGCCTGGAGAAGGTGAGGTTTGAGGAGGGGTGGGACTTCAGACAGGTACAATGCCATAGACTCCACCCTCCAAACCAGCCATTTCATCCTGGATAACAATTGTTGCCAATCTCCAGGTGAGGGCTAGAGATCACTCAAAATTACAACTGCTCTTCAGGTAGCAGAGATCAGTTCCTCTGGAGAGAATGGTGGACTCTGTGTCATTATACCCTGCTGAGGTCGCCACAGCACATTGACACTGTGTGCCCAAGGCCTTGGCACTCTCCCAGAGCCTCTTTCTAGAGCTCGTTGTATTTATTTCCACAATGGGCCTTATTCCTAGTCTCATTATAAGGGAAAAAATGGCCTCTTTGTTTTGCTGGGTGTGACATTAGTTAATATATGTTTTACAGAAGATTTTAAAAAACCCTCTGAGGCTTTTAAAATTTCTTTATGTGTAATGGATGCTGTGAATGTTTTACAATGTTTAAAGTTTTGTTAGAAGTCTATGTTCAAAAGAAATAAATGAAATCTCTGCACCTCTGCTGAGGCTAGAGGAGGGAAAAGGGATACTGTTGAGCCTTCTGCACTTCCTTGTGGAGGTGATCACTGTACCCACACGTGGGAGGATTGTACCCGTAATTTCCATTAAAGGTATTAATTTTGCAGTGGAAAATATGTTATTGGTTCAAATTAATTTTTGTCAATTTTAGGACATAACTCTTTAGCCAATAAGCTATTGTCTGTCTTTCTATTATGTATATTTTTCACTACTACACAATTCATTTTTATGGTGCATTACAGCAAACTCATTTTATACTGCCTATGATGTCTCATTATGAGTGACAGTGATAGGTAATATAAGATAAAGTAAATTTAAAAATATCAATCGGAAATCTCTACAGTAGATTGCTATCTGGTTTCTTCTTCCCTCTTCATTACCCACCTCTCATCTTTGACTTTGAAACTCAACAGTTTAAACTGGGTTCTTGTTTCAGCAGCTTAATCCCCTTTTATAAATCATGTTCAAGTACTAGAATAATTTGCACATCATTTAAGAATATTTACTTTGAAACATTCACCTCAAGCCTTTTTGTATATCCTTTCTCTCCAAAGATTTGTAGTATTTGTTTTGTTCTCTGAGGTATAAAAGACCTGGGTAAACTTTATTCCTGTTGTTTCAAGATTAGTGAAATAAAATGCATATTTATTCAACTGGGAGCGAAAGAAGCTTTAGTAAAGACGATCATACATATAACCCTAGGGAATTATATAATACAAAATGCCTGCCTTAAAATCTCTTTAGACTTGTTCAAAACTGAATTGAATGACTTCTCAAAAAAATGGGACCCAGAAATGCATTTTCTATAAACAATTTTTATCTTTGTTGTGTGAAGGAGAGAGCTATATTTTTTGCTAATAAAAATATATTCAGTAGTGGTAACATGTGTAAAGTAAAGCATATAAATTGTGAAGGAATGCAAGTAAACTAAGCTAACACACGTACCAATAACCAGTGCTGCTTTTAATACAGTATTGTATTCTTAAATATCTATTGAAATTACTTAGTGCAATTATACTCTTGGATATTAAATTTCAAAACGGTTTTAAGCTTACAAACCATCTTTATGTTCCTTAAACTAAGATATGAGCCATTCTGGGAGATATCATTGTTCTGGTTGCTCTTTTCTCATGCCTACAGAGGCAGCCCCAAATTCAAAGTCTGGTGTGTGTGTGTGCAGATCCCAGTTCCAATCCTCACTTCACCAAGAAGAACAGAACCTACTGCAGAAGTTCCTCTTGAGAGTGCTGGCTGATTTTTCATTATCTGGAGAGGAGTTATGGCTCAGTGTTGGATTCAGTCCCAGATTCAGTCTCTGGCATCTCCAACTAAAAAGATCAGTTAGCAGGCAATGAGAAAGATCCCCGGAGAACCACTGCCATTCAGAAGAGACAATACTGTCCTTGATAGATCAACGATCTGACTAATTATAAGGCAGCTTCATATATTCCTACAGACACTGGATATCTGTTCTTCACATTTTCCTCTTCCTTCCCTGTCAAATAATAGAAGTGCAGGAAAGCAGTGCCCTTTCCCTCATCCCTTGCATGGAAATCAGAAAATATCCCTGAGCAAGAGGAGTCAAGCCACTTGCTTGCCACCATCACACTGGTTGGAAACCAGTTTAAACATCACCCAAATACACTAAGGCCAAGTTCAGACTGGCAGTTTGCCCTGCTATAGCTGCGTGTGAGCAACGTTTCACAAGTGGATTAATGGAGCCATTCACACAAGCACATCTGTCTGGCGTTCCCCACCCGTAGTCAACCCGTCGTGTACCGCTTTGCTCCCACATTTAAAAGATACCTGGTGAAAGTGGTAGCAAATCCCAGAGAGTGCGTTTATCCCACTTCATTCCGCTTCCGGGAAGTGTGAACACTAACCCAAAAAGCTGGGAACAACCTGCAGAAATAATGTCAGCCAGGTGTTTCTGCACATAAGGTGCACTTGATTGACCTGGAGAGGCAGCAGCGATATGATTGGATGTACTCCGCTCTACTGCCCAATGTGGTACCGGCACAACAGGATCCTCCCCAAATTGCCCTGATGTGCTTATGTGCATGAGTGCACATGCGCACATAGCTAAATTACCAGGGAAAAGCCATTTATAGCCGTGCCTCCGGTCCAGCAGTCTGAACACTCCTCCCAGTATGCTTCTGCATCAGTTGGTGCAGTGTGACCAGGAAAACCCGGAACAGTTTATTCCGGGTCTTTTTTGCAACGACTTCCTCCTGCTTCAAACTGCCAGTCTGAACTCAGCCTAACAGTCCCCCAAATATCACATAACAGTATTTTTTAAAAATCCCAATAATTTTTAAATGAACAAATTAAGCTGAACCTAAATAAATTTCTTCATAGAGTGTCAGAGTAGGATCTGGGAGATGTGTTCAGATCCCCACTCTACCATGGAAGCTTGCTGGATGAACTTGGGCCAGTCACACACATACATCCCTAACCTACCTTATAGAATTTGTGGCAGGATAAAGCTCATACCCTGCCACAAATTTTGTTCGTTTTTAAAGTTCTACTGGACTCTTACTCTTTTCTACTGCTACAGACAGACTAAGAAGGCTACCCATCTTGATCTACCTTTCAGAGTAATTGTGAGGACACAAATGGAGGTGAGTAGAATTATGTAAATGGCTATTGGTCCCCATTTGGTGGGAAAGGTGGGGTATAAATGAGTGAAATAAATATACCAACTGAGCATTATCTCCATCAGCTGAGAAAAATCAATAATCACAGGGAGTGATTTTCTTTTCTACACGGACCTTCAATTCTATAAGTACCATGCAACACATAAACAGGTCCTCCAATATCATTAAAAATGAGTTCATGAGTAGTAATTGTTTAAATATTGCTTAACATGATAGGAATCGAAGCATAAGCATATTTACTCATGTTTGTCCATTGTGGCCTTTATCCCTCTGGGTCTTTCATTGTTTCTTATTACCAGTAAGGCCACATACCTCCAAGAAGCCAGTCTGCCACTCAGGTAGCTTAATTATCCCACCCAGCTGTCTATGTTTCACCTCACCTAGTATGCCTGTATGTGGACTTCCACTCACATACCTGCTGAATTCAATGCCCAAACATTTCTCCCTTGAGTTCAGCAACCAAAATTCAAACATACCAATGGAAAACCAAACCCTGCAGTCACAATCCAATTGTCCTGTGAATCCAGATTGGAGCCAATAACAGCATTTCCACTAGAATTGTGGCTACTTCACATCCTATAAAAGGGTATCTGAAGCCTCTCCAACTTTGTAGTTAGCTCAGATTCCAAACCTCTGCCACTGCTGAAATGACTGGATCCCCCTCCCCCTTCAGACCTTCTTCCACTGATGGATCCACAACTCCTTGTTGCTGGTTTTATACTCCAAGCCTGCTTCCTCACAGTTGGTTTGCCTCACGGACCTTCACCCTTTCCTTCAATCACTGAATCACTCATTTTGGATCCCCAACTTCTAGTTGTTTTCAATTTGGATTTTTTTCTTCGTCCTGGACCAGCTCTCCTTCTCTTTTGTCCCAGATCACAGCCCCACAGATAAATGTATGCTTTATGTTCACAATTTACTTCCCCTTAGATATCCCAGTCAGGCAACAACCAAGGGTAGCACTGTTAGGATTACGTTACTGTAATGCAATGTTTCATTTTTTTGCTTTTGTGGCATTCTATCTTTTTAGCCTTGTATCTTGATAGAGAAATAAAGATTATTCCTTCTTAATTCTTTGTCTCATGTTCCCTTCCTAAATTGCAGTGCTGTGCTTAAATTGGAACCTAGGTATACTGTTGCCCTGGTGGTGTGGTTCTCCACCTACCTGTGAAAAGAATGCTTTGCACATTACAGGCCCGACATAGGTGCCTTTTAGGGTAACACCATATTCGTTTGATTCCCTTTCCTTTACCTCTCCTTTGTCTCCCCATTGTCAAAATATAGACTATGAACTCCTAGCAGTGTGATCTAACTTTTTAATTGTTGCTGTGATCCTATAAGCCCTTTTGTTAACAGAACTCCAGGACACCTTGTGTAATTTTTTTTTTTAATCACTAGCAGTGGCATTCTTTGGTATCACTGTCATTTGCATCACTTCCTTTATTCCCTGGTGATATTAAAATGAGTACTATATTAGTGTAGTTCTGTAGCCAGCATGCCTGAATATCAATTGTGCTATATGTTGAGGATTTACCTCGTCCCATTCCCTTGGCTATTTATAACCAATCCAGATGTTAGCTTCCTAGTAATTTGGAAGTGTGATCAAATAAGCCGGAAGGGGTGGTGGGATTTTTGTGCTGTAAAAGTCTTCGTTGCTTTAAAATAGGAAGCTTCTAATTCAGGCTTTTTGATTCTGTTAAGGAACATGTATTGGCTAGGCTCACCTTTTTCATGATGGGGAAATCATTTAAATGTTTATACCTTCTAGGTTGGCAGATGCATTTCATTTAAATTACCACCCTCCGATCCAAAACATTTAAAGAGGGGCTTAATGGATGGAAGCACATTACTGTCTTTTGGATTGGGTGTATTAACCTTTAAAAATGAATGTGCTTCCCAGGATCTTCTATTTGTTCCACCAGCTGCCTGCTGACATGCCAGATAAACAGTTTAAGGACAAGCATGTTAAAGAAGCCTATACAGTAAAGAGCACTTAAAAAAACCTTTCAATGAAATAATCTGGTTCCATAGATAGATCCCGTCTTCATATAGGGAGCTGCAGCTGAAGCATTCAAACACAGGAAGTTATATAGATGGTTGTTGTCAAACTATACTTTTAGAAATGATTTGCAATTGTTATACTGGAGATCAGGACTCCCAACCATCAAAGCAAGTGTACAGCTATGAAGTAGGAACAAAACTGAAATATCTAAGCCAGCAGCAGCACTCTGGAAAATGATATGTGTGGGCTGAAATAGACTGCAGACTGTACATTAGCTAAGCTCAGAAATGCGGCATTGTGGTAAATAATGCTAGAAGACAGAATTCAAGAACCAGGAAGTAACAGTATTGTTGGAGCAAACATTGCTGAGGGCATAGTTCAAGCTATGGAGTCCAGTTTTGATTGCTGTTCTTTGAAAAAGATGCAGAGTCATTCTCAAGCTGAGGAAGCAACAAGGCAAAAGCAGTTGCTAAGTGAGCCATCAGAGAATACCTTATTTAACCATGGTGGGGTGCCAACCTTCTGACCAATACAACACATCTGGCAACGTAGCCACGGTTGCCAAGAGCCATCACAGGTTCCCAGACAATAATTTCTTTTAGTGCCTCCTCACACCACCCAGACCCAACCCAAATATTGTATGGAAAATAAATCATTTGACTTGCTTGTTTCCATGTCCTCCCAGGTTCCCAGAATCTTATTCCCTATGCCCTCCCCCCCCTTCAGGAACCCTGAATGTAGTTTTGTCTATCAATTTTTCTCAGGTAGACTGAGTGTCTTGTTGTTCTAACAGAGAAAACTCTTTTCATGCTGTTTCCACATTTTATTTAGAATGTCTTAATGGTAAGTGGGCTTTGTCTATAGCAGGACAGACGCCAAAGGCCCTTGACCTACTAATCCCATGTCTGAGGAAACATACATCTCAGGTGACCTTTTGCATGGCTTTTATACTGTGTTCCCATGCAGATCTCTAATAGAGCTTTCTTGCAGGTTAACAAGGGGGAGATCCCTCCTGCTGTATCATTGCCACTTGTCATAAATTGCCTGAAAGCTAGGCAGCTCTTTCTTTGGGGCACAAGAAAGTACCATTGAACAGTATGCCAGCATATAGTTCTGAGCCAGTTTGATGAGATCAGTTCAAGCTAATTGGGCACTCCATAGTCACCCTTATGAACGTAAATCATATTTGGCTAAACAGTCATGCACATGCTGCAGGACAGGCTCAGACTGAATCCAAATACAATGCTAATTCAAATCATCTTGATCAAATACCGGTGCCAAAACTAGCCATTGCATTCACCTGTCAACCGAAAATATTCTGTGTGCTTGGGATAAATCATAGTAGCAAGAGGGGAGAGAGGCCATTTTTGTCTCTTCTAAGTCATGCTTAGGGTCCAGGAAGAGGCCACAGATCCTTCCAAAGTGAGGTGAAGATCTGGCATTGGCTTCCAATGGGACTATGTGTCTTATTATGGCAGGCAAGTCATCTGCTAACAAAAACACTTTTATGTGGGTTTTGCTAGGTATGCTATGCATGAAAGTGGAGAACAGTGCTGTTCCTGAAAATTTCTCATGCTGTATGGAAACTTTTCACATGATAGGACTGATCCATACATTGAAGTACTCACATACATAAACATTCCTGACATGCCACGGGGAGAGTATTCAAGACAACGTATGATTAGCCGTGGCTGTCATTAATGATCCTGTGTCGTTTTTTTAAATTTAATTTCTTTTAGTTTGTTTACAATTTAAAGGTCACTGGATGACAGAGGCTATTTTAATGAGGGCCTACTTCCTTGAAGCTTGATAGTTTACTTTTAAGGTGCTTACTGTTTACCAGCTACTCGACTATTATGACGAGACCTAAAAAACACTGCAAGTTGAGCCCAGACACCCCGGTTAAACAAAGTAATCTAAACAAGTCAGAATGGATTATCTGTTCAACTCAACTCACTGAAGACTGTAAACTCCAGCTATTCCCACTTCAAACAGATTCTCAGTTTTGGGGGAGTCTCTCAATGTTGATTCCTCATTAGCACCATTGTCTGACTTGGTCTCAGATAACTGCCAGGAGGACTTGCTTGATAATAACGTGGGGAATGATGTGGGAAACACTCCTTCAGATTATCACTCTAATTTAGAACCACTGTAAAATAATCTCATGGAGTTCATTGCAAACCAATGTCTTTTGACTGTATCCAGAATTCCCTTAGAGCTCAAAGACCCTAAAGCAGCAATATAAAAGCCTTCTAGTGGAGAAAAAAATGAATAGTACAAGGAGATTCCTGGACCTGGATGATCCAAGCCTCCAAATCAAACAACCTGACAATCTTTTGGCACTTAATCAGAGCCGAGCTCTGTATAGAGCCTCCAAGAATAATTTGCAACACCTCTCCCTGGCTTTGGGAATCTCGTTTTCATGTGCTCTATTCTATTGAATCAGACCTACCCACTCCTCTGGAGTTTCAGGCACAAAACCTCCCAGGGTGGCCTCTGGTAATGACCAAAGAAGTAAAAAACTCTAATAAATCAATTGAAAACCAACAAGGATCCTGGAAGTGACATGATAATTCCAGAGATGATAAAATGCAATACTGATTGGTAGGCTCCAATGCTCACCTCGGTATTTACCCACATCAATCAGTCAGCCCACATTCCTTCAGACATTCCTTGCAATTGTCATCCCACTAAACAAGAAAAGAGAACAGTCTAATCCTGCCAGTTATTGACCAGTTAGCCTCCTCAGTGTTGTCAGTAAATTTTATTCAAGATATCTATATTGGAAACTCATTGACTGGCTAGATCGGGGAAACATTCTAATGGATGAGCAAATGGGTTTCAGAGCTGGTCACTCTACCGGCCACAGTGTCTAATTCTGCACCACCTAGCAGAGAAGTACAGCTCTAAGCCAAATGGAGCACTCTATGCTGCCTTTGTGCAGTATTTCACAGCATCCCCAGGAACAGAATCTGGGCAAAGCTTGAGAACTCCTCAATAGTTCATTAATGATTTGGAGTTGGGAGTAAGTAGTGAAGTGGCCAAATTTGCAGATTACACAAAGTTGTTCAAGGTGGGGGAAACCAGGGAGGATTGTGAGGCATGCCAAAGGGATCTGTCGAGGATGGGCAAGTGGGCGTCAGCGTGGCAAATGGGGTTCAATGTAGCCAAGTGCAAAGTGATGCACATTGGAGCCAAAAATCCTAAGTATAAATACACAATGATGGGGTCCGAACTGTCGGAGAATGACCAAGAGAGAAATCTTGGAGTCATAGTAGATAAGTAGATAACTCAATGAAAATGTCGAGACAGTGTGTGACTGCAATAGAAAAGGCCAATGCTATGCTGGGGATTATTAGGTAGGGAATCGAACACAAATCAGCCAGTATCATAATGCCCTTGTATAAATCGATGATGCAACCTCATTTGGAATACTGTGTACAGTTCTGGTCACCACACCTCAGTAAGGATATTATAGCACTGGGAAAAGTGCAGAAAAGGGCAACTAGAATGATAAAAGGGTTGGAACACTTTCCCTATGAAGAAAGGTTAAAGTGCTTGGGGCTCTTTAGCTTGGAGAAATGACAGCTGAGGGGTGACATGATCGAGGTTTATAAGATTATGCATGGGATAGAGCAGGTAGAGAAAGAAGTACTTTTCTCCCTTTCTCACAATACAAGTACTTGTGGGTGCTCAATGAAATTGCTGAGCAGTTGGGTTAGAACAGATAAAAAGAAGTACTTCTTCACTCAAAGAGTGATTAACACATGGAATTCACTGCCACAGGAGCTGGTGGCAGCTGCAAGCATGGATGGCTTCAAGAAGGAATTAGATAAACATACGGAGCAAAGGTTCATCAGTGGCTATTAGACACAAGGTATAGATAGGAACTCTCAGTCTGGGGCAAGTGATGCTCTGTATTCTTGGTGCTTGGGGGGGCAACAGTGGGAGAGCTTCTACTGTCCTGGCCCCACTGATGGACCTCCTGATGGCCCCTGGTATTTTTGGCCACTGTGTGACAGTGTTGGACTGGATGGGCCATTACCCCGATCCAGCACTGGCTTCTCTTATGTTCTTATGATTCTACATACTTATTCATTCACTGCATGAAGAAAACTTTCTCAAATTAAGATGTAGTCCTCAAGGCTATCTCTCCAATAAGATCCCACTTGACAAAGGAATCAAGCAGGGTTGTATTCTGGCCTCCCTACTTTTTAACTAATACATCAGTTCCTTGGTGCAACAAGTAAGAAATCCAAGCATTCATCCACCAAAGCTTGCTGATAAAATGGTCTCTGACTTGCTATATGCAGACGACACCGTGGGCCTTAGGAGAGAACTCCTTCTCCATATATTGCAAAGAGGAAGAGCTTGCAATAAATCATCAAAAACCAAAAGTCCTTATCTCTACAAAAAAATCAAACTCACAGATAGCAAATAGAGGGCCAAAACATAAATCGAACCAAAACCTTTAAATACCTTGGTATAATCTTCCAATCATCTGGACATTGGAGAGCTCAAGCACTGCATGATGTTGGGAATGCCCACAGAGCATCCTCCCTGATTCAAAGATTCTACTTTACAAAAGGAATTTCCTGCAGCAATCAAGGTCTTACAAGGAAAGGTTGTCTCCCAGCTCCTATATGGTTCCCAACTCTGTACCTATAAAGAAAGGTACTCATTGGAAGCAGTACAATCCAAGTTCTTGTGACTGATCCTTGCAATCCCATGATGTGTCCTGAATCCCTTCCTTAGTCTACAGACTGGGATGATCTCCTTGGAGACCTGTATATGGCTCTTTTCAACCACCTACTGGTTAAAACTTATTTTCAATCCGGTGGGCCTAGCTCCCCTTATCCTTGATGATGGCCATCAGTCAGCCTGGCAAAGAGCAATAATCTTATTGTGCCTTGGGCACAAAAAAGCAAAAGAAACAGCTAAACAGCATCTCTGGGATTAAACTCTACAATCAGACAGAGCACAGACATGGAAATATCCAATTATTCTCCAGTATACGAAATGCTTTCAACCAGCAATTATCTCAGATCCCTCATGATCTCCAATTATCGGAGAATCTCTACTCTTGCACACTTAAATGTTCTACCCTTGGCCATCCCAGAAGGCAGAGCCCATTGTGTGCCACTCTCTCAACGGCTCTGCCAATGTCATGCAGGGAAAGTAAAGTCTATTGAACATGTTCTGCTGCACTACCCATTTAACAATGACATCTGATCTCAATATACAGTTCCAGTTCTGCCAACTTTACCAGGAAGATCTGAACAACTATACTTCTCCCTCCTTCTTGCAGACTTTTCCCAGGAGACAACTAATAAAGTTGTGAAATTTTGCCTTTGGGTGTGTGGGACTGAAGCCCAGAAATAGCCTCTCCGTCAGAGGAAAGTACCTCTTTGCCACCACATAATTTGTGCTCAATGTTAGTTCCCTCTTTTACTACATGTCCCCCTACCTTTTCATCCCTTTATTTCATCCCTTTATTTTATTACTATTTCTTCTTTTATTACTATTATTGCTGATTCTTCAGAGCTGATTTTGTATTGTAATAGACAATTGATTGATTGCAGCTAAACATCTGGCCAAACAATACAGATCATATAGGGAGCCAAACCAGCCAAGACTACCATCAGAATGGTTTGAGCTAAAAAAAGAATTATAAAACATTAATCAAAGGGGGGAAGATGCAGGCTCAGAGAGAGGTTTGGCAGAAGTTGATTGCAGTGTTAAAGATGAATGCTTCAGCCTCTTTCTGGAGGATTGTGATGGGAGGATTAAGTACCCAACCAGCTGCCTTTGATTCTTGCATACCTACGAATGCATGGGAAACATATTTTAGAAACATTTTTGCATTAGGCCAGGAGCACCCACCGGTAGCTGCTGATGGTCTGGTTGGGGTTCCCAAGTGGCCACCAGTATCCATTTTAGAAATCACCAACCTTATCTATTGTCTGAAGTCTGGCAAAGTCCCAGGTGACAATAATATTACCACAGATTTATTAAAATCAAATTTGGACCACTGGGTCCCAGTCCTTGTTTCATTATTCACCTGGATTGATTTTGCAGTCTGCATCCTGAAGGACTGGGGACTGGCCATAATTATTCCAATCTTTTAAAAAAGTTTTAGATCTGAACCAGCCAATTGTTATTAGTAAATTATATACAAGCCATCTACAGAGGAAGTTATTGGACTGGCTAGATCTAGAAAATATCCTCAAGGAGGAACAAGCTGGTTTTGGAGCAGGCTGTTCAACAGTAGATCAGGGGCTTATTCTTCAGTACTTAGCATACAAATACACATCACCAAGACGTGATGTACTTTATGCCGCTTTCATTGATTTTAAATCAGCATTTGATTTCATGTCATGTGCCAGATTATGGATTAAATCTGAAGATACCAATATAGATGGACAGCTACTACTTCTCATCTGTCACCTATATGAAAACACATGGATATAGGTTAACTGTAACCATGCTGGGCATCTGTCAGCTCCTGTTCCTACAGTGTTAAGCAGGGTTGTATTTTGGCACCCACTTTGTTCAACTTCTATACTATTTCATTGGTTAACAGTTTGTCTGACCTTAGTTTCACCCCCCTTCACTGGCCTCTAGACCACTCTCAGTTTTAGTTTATGCTGATGATGCAGTCCTGCTGTCTCGTACCTGTATAGGTTTAAAGAGTATGTTGAGAGTCCTAGCAGCATATTGTAATAATGAATATCTAACAGTAAGTTAAAAAATGTGTTTAATGGAAGATCTAATGAATGGGAATGTTGATTAATGGAAATGTTATTGATCAGATGACATGTTTTACACATTTGGGTGTATTTTTCATACTTTTGAGTCTTGGCACACTCAAATCAAGACCTTGGTTGGGAATGCCCAGAGAAGTGTCCCTGCTCTGAGAAAAAAAAATATACTATAGGTGGCCAGCATCTTCCTTCAGCTATATGTGTCTTTGTGGCCAAGGTTATTTCTCAGTTGCTGTACGGCTCTCAGCTATGTACATATGCTAATTACAATGCTCCTAAAGTTGTGCAGACTAAATTCCTGAGAGCCATACTAGCAGTCCCTCACAATGTTCCTAACACAGTCTTGCATTTAGATGCGGGTTTAATCTCCCTAGAAGTTCATGCATGGATACATACGACTATTTACTGGTTAAAACATTTTTTTTTCTCCTTAGGCCTGGCACCTCTGACGTTGATAGACATCTTTCAGTCAAAATGGAAAAGGTCCTCAGAGAATTTACGATCCATTGGATATTCTCCCAGCAGTGTAATAACCTTGGGGTAATCAAAAGCTAAATCCAAAATTAAGCACAGAAACTGGGGTATTGAACTCCAACACCACTGCAAAATACCATCACCTTATTAGAAGGGAGATACTGTAAAATTCCATTTCACAAGCATTTATGCCCCTGTGCTACTGAGGAAGTTGAACATACATCACTGTGTTGCCCATTTTATGATGACCTCAGATACACTTTTATTCAGCCTATCCTCTATAAAATTCCAGGAATATCAGAGGAATGGTGCACCTCCTTTCTTCTAGCTGATCATGAGCCTGGAACCTTGGACACCGTTGCAAGATTCTGTGCAGCCACCATAGTTACTGAGGTATAGCGCTGGTTTAGTGCACCATATTTCCCAGTTTTGCATTTTTATTGTATTCTTCCCTCTCTCTGTGTGTGTGTACTTTTAGAACATTTAGAACTGTCTTGTTGGTATGTCTAGTTTGATTTTGTATACCTGATTTTGCTGGTCTTTGACCATAATAAACGAAACTGAACTGAACTGAACTGAACTGACATGCCACAAGAAAGCAGTGTTTGTCAATGGCAATCACACTACCTATGTAGTATGCTAAGCAGGCTTGAAAAAGAAGCTGTTCTGGGATATTATTGATGATGGATCTAGTCTTGGCATGTTAATGTCTAAGAAGAGAAAAGAACATTCATTGGAAATATATTAAATAGTGTATGCCCTGAAAAATGCAGTGACCTACAGAAGTAGAAACTATTCCAACACTCACACCACCTCCTTTCTAGACCTTTTCCCTCTTCACAAGTTCTTCACTGTTCCAAAAAAGTTTGGCATGAAAAAAAAGCTGCAATTGTTGGACTGTTGGGAAAATTCAGTAGCATTTTAATCAACACAATTCATTTAACTAGGTGTCCAAAAACTGAAGTAGATTTTATGGTGGAAATGCCAGTCCTCAGTCTAGGAGTGGTCTGTGATAATACAAGTGGTAGACTGTTACAGAGGAGTTTATATAAAGACATAAGTCTGTGAAAAATATTCATTTAAAAACAAGCTCTCGGGTAACTTTGTTCTTTTATATTTTAATAACTTACTGAGGTAGAGATGCCATGATCTTGAGAAGCAAAATCAAACATCACTGATTAATGATTTCTTAATTACCTTAAGATTATTGGTTTATAAATGTATTCATTATACTTTAGGAATAATTGTATATTAGTAAATAACAGCCTGATAGTTCAGCCTAGCCTGATGGCATTAGAGCCCAGAAGCTAAGCAGGGTTGGCCATGACTAGTTCTTGTGTGCAAGACCACCAAGGAAGACTGGGGTTGCTAGGTGGAGGAAGGCAATGGTAAAGAACCTCTGCTCCCCTCTTGCCTTGAAAATCCCATGGCCTTGAGGTCGCCATTAGTTGGCTGTGCCTTGGATTGCATATTATTATTATTATTATTGTTATTGTTATTGTTATTATTATTATTGTTGTTGTTATTATTATTATTATTATTATTATTATTATTATTATTATTATTATTATTATTATTATTATTACCACCCTGTGAAGGTTGGGCAGAATGGGATTCATTACAAATTATTTTCAAATGATTATTGCAAGCCTGAGGGTCATTGTAATAAGATACACATCAGGTTTATAAGACAGTTCTGTCGTTGCTGAGAATAAAGTGGAGTTTGTCAGACAATTACATATCATGCACAAAAGAGTATGTGTCAAGCAGATTCAAGGTAGCTCCCAGGTCCTCACTCACCAGGGCCAGCTTCAGAGGGTGGCAAGTATTTGCCAGGCTCTCAAGAGTGCCATAGTGGCCACCATCCCAATATCACTGCCATTCTCATTTGACAGCAAATTCAGAAACAACAGTTCAAGTGAAGGAGGCACAATGAAAGTGGCATTCCTAAGGAGCTCAAAATCCTGGACCCAGCCCCAAGACCCAGTCTTTTGATATTGGTAGAAGATAGCTAGACATAGATTGTTGAGAGCAATGGATTTTCAAACACGCACATGCAATTCACAGACAAATTGAAGTTGTCAGTATATCGGGTCAGTAATTAGTCTGCTCGTCTTTCAAGGATACTCCTCTTCTGCATCCTAAGGTTCAACTCAGTGTTTGTGCCTCTTTGAAGCATTGTCCTAGAGCATTCTACAAGAAGAGAAATGTGTGGATTTTAGGCACAGTAAACAGAGAATATTAATAATCATGAGAATGAGCCAAGGAGCTCTGCAGACACTGAAGCCAAGAAGATAATTCATATGTTACCAAGGAACAGGGAAGTACAGTTGTATCTGCAACAGTGTGCAGAATAGGACGCTGTGCATGCCAAGAGCAAGCATGGCAAGATCCATGAACTCCTGAAGTCAATGGGCTTAGAAGTCTAACTCTATTTAGGATTACAGCACAAGAGTTTCACCCTTCATAGTAACAGAGAGACAAATTGCTTTCATCTTTGCTTTGATGTAACATATGGCTACCATGAAACAGAATGAGAAATGAGGAAGTCCATCTCAGGTGGCAAATTTGGGGACTACTGTTAAAATTCAGCAAATTGTCAATAATGTAGTTAATATTATTGTTTTACTTCTGTGAGTTTCTATCTCAAGTTTCCTGTCTCCAAGGACCAGCTGTGCACGGGATATTTGGGAAGGAAGGAGATGAGAAAGTAACCCTCCACTGGCAGAAATCCTTTCATTCACATAAGTGCTCCAATGGATTGAAGCTCATGTGTATGAACTTGACTCTTGAGACTTCAGCAGATATATCCACATATTCCTAAGTACCTTTTTCACAAGTTAGGAGAGAGACTTTTTTAAAAAATAAAGTCTGAAGTGTGGGTTGACAGTGGCATGAAACTGTGAATGTTGACTCCTAGTGAGATTCTCTGCTGAGCTGCCTAATGCATTGTGTTTCATAAGTCCAGTGGGGCTAGTCTCTTGCAGGAACAAAAAGCAGCAGAGAAGTCTTGTAGCATCTTACAGAGAGAGATGTTTAAGGTATAAACTGTAAACCACTACAAAAGCTTGAATTAGCTGGTTTGGTGGGATGATTTTAAAAAAATAAAATAACTGGTAATAAATAAAATATCTCAGCAGTCAGGAATTGGTTCATTTATGCAAATAGGCCCACTCTGTACCCTGAATGAACACAATTTCTTTGGCTTTCTATAAATTAGAGTAGGTTTTCTATCCAATGTTTTATGTATCACGTTATGTTAGCATAAATCAGTCACCAGATCTACATACAATATTCACAGGTTTTTCTGGCAGTTCGCTTTGCATCATAAAGGTGGTATAATAAAGAGTGACATATCCCTAGTTCTCAGTAAAAGGTAAATCTGTGTCTGTACCACTTCTGATAGCAGGTGGAGATTTACAGGATCAAATGTTTCTCTGTACAAAACAGATACACCCTCCACCCCCACATAGAAAATTAGGTGTCATGGAGAAAGTTTAGAACCCTTCTTCCTAATATATAGCTTTCTAACTTGAGGGGGGAAATTGTATGTAAGTGCATTCAACCATTTGAGAACCACTGAAATGCTATAGTCTAGAACAGGCCTACTTCTTGAGTTGATGCTAGCCATTGTCAGCTTAGTGCTGTCCATGAGCTTGATCCCAGTTATCTTGGCTGTCTTACCCACACAATTGACAGCTTCGGTGACTGGCTTATTCATTTGAGCAAGATAACACTGGAGGAGTGGACTTAGTTATGAAACATCCTGACTGAGAAATTAGTTAATCATAGTTTTGGAATAGATGAGGGCTAACAAGCAGAAATTTAATGCTGACCAAAGGAGGTACTACTAGTAGAAGGCAGGTCTGACCTAGGAAATGGGTTACTCCCTGCTGTAGATGGGGTTGCACTTCCCTTAAAAGAGCAGGTTTGTAGGACTCCAGGTTACTCCTGGACCCGGGCCTCCCATTGCATAAACAGGGAGCAGCAATCATCAGGGGTGCCTTTCACCAGTTTTGGCTGGTGAGCCACCCGTGGCCCTTCCGGGACAGAAAAGATCTTACCACTCTGGTGCATGTCCTGGTAACAGCTAGATTAGACTACTGCAATGTGCTCTACATGGGGCTGCCCTTGAAGCTACAGTGGGCACGGAATGCTGTGGCCGGAATATTGACTAGAGTGGTCCATAGGGGCCATTCCAGTCTTGTTTCACTTACACTGGCTTCCAGTTTGCTTCCAGGCACAATTCAAGGTGCTGGTACTGAACCTACCCACACACTCTATTCCTCCTTGGAGACCCTGCGTCGGTTGCCCCCACCATTCCAGGTTAGACAGGTGGCAACCTGAGAAAGGGCCTTCTCCATCAGGGCACAAAAACTTTGGCACGCCTTCCCCAGGGGGATTCATCTGTCTCCCTCTATCAGTGTCTTTTGTTCACAGGTGAAGACTTTTGTTTTCTCTGGCATACTCTAAATAACAGTGTTGGCCCTTCTTCTAGTGTTGTTTATGTTTTTAATTAGATTTTATATTTTTAACTTTATTTGAATTGTCTAAATCTTTTAATGTTGTTATGTTCACCACCTTGTAGACCCTGATTGGATGGAAAGGTGGCATAAAAATATTTTAAATAAATAGTTAGAAAAATCACAATTCTAGTTTTCTTATAATGAAGAAGGAACTGCAATCTTCTGTGAATTCTCTCCCTTCTACATTTCATTGGCCATGCCATAGACTGCTTGTCTGAACAGTCCTTTGCAAGGATAAGCCGGTAATATTTCTATCTGTTGTGAGGCAGAGGCTTTTCTCACCCCTGATACTTGAAGCTACTGAAGTGAAAGAAGTTAAGAATCAAATCTAGATGTTGCTACTTATCTACAGTCCTTTTTTATACAAAATATTTTTCTTGTGGTTATGACAATCACTAAAATGTAATCCATTCTCAAAATACACAAATGAATACATCTCTGAGGAAAATGCATCTTTGGTACAATGATATTCAATATGCCGAAAACACATATTTTCATTTGTTTTAAAAACAAGGACAATTTTTAAGTGTTTCATAAAAATAGATTTACACCATAATTTTATTGTGTCTTTACTTCAAGTACACAAAAGTATACTGACAATACTGGGCATTTTAAGTTGTTAAGCTGTCATATTATTGCAAAATTATTCAGAACATATAATAATTATCTGTTTTTTCTTCACTTCCACAATTCCACTTGGCTCCATATCTCGTAAAGTTCTGGCAATTTAGGAAATACAATACCCAGGAAAATCTGGATAGCTATCTCACTTTGAAGTGAGAGTACAAAAGTATCATTAGGGAGTCCATAAGAAGGGCACAGTTTGAAAGTTGGCATAATTTAATTTATTTGATAGAGACAAAAAATACAACTTTTTGGTCCTTGATAGCTAATGGACTTAAGAAACCTCAACCTTTAGTTTGTCATATATCCTCAACAGTTTCGGGAAAATGTTATAGGGATTTGTATAAGACCACCTTGGACAGGCTTGGAAGGCCTGAGATTAATGAGACAGGTTTGCCAACTTGGCCACCAGTAACCAAGAAAGAAATATGTGGATTGATTCAGTCCCTCCCTTGGGGCAAGGCACTGGCAATGACTATGTTCCCATTGATTTGTTTAAATCAAATCCAGAGTGGTGGGCAGATATAATTATATTCACTCAAGTTAATAGGACTGGATACATTCCTGCTACTTGGAAGGGTTCAATTATATTTCCTATATAGAAGAAGGGTGACTGTTGCAGCAAATTATAGACTAGTAAGCCTTCTACCAGTTATACTTACAGATAAGATGTATGCTAAATATTGATCGATTAAATTGACTTCATAGATGAAGAAACATGATGTTATCAGTTGCAAACTGGCAGGTTTCTGTACTGGGATCTCAACAATTGACCATTGTCACACTCTTTGATTTTTTTGTGGTAAAGTATGCACATTTTTCTGAGAGTTATTTAGCAGTTGCAGTTATAGATTTAAAGTCTGCTTTCAATACTATTTCTCTTGAATGTCTATGGAGGAAACTAGAGCAGACTTCTATTGATCCTTGCCTTTTACTTTTGATCCATAATCTCTGTTCTGGTTCACATACCTCAGTCTGGTGTGGACATAAGAGAGAGTATACAGGGAAAATCCCATTGAGATGTGGAGTAAAACAGGGCTGTGTTCTTGCTCCTCAGTTATTTAAATTTTATATAGATGACTTGAAGAAACCTTTTAGATGTAAGTCATCATTCTCCCACTTTAAGTAATCAAAGAATACCAGTTTTGTTATATGAGGATGATACAGCTCTCTTATAGAGGTTGATTGTTCTATATACTATCAGGAGTAAATACCTTCTATCAATTATGATAAAACAAAATTTTTGATATTTCAGTCTGTTCATCATCTTTGTAATTGAACATTAGATGGAAAACCAATAGAACAGGTCTCTCAGTATCATTATCTGGGGGTCCAGTTTCATGCTTGTATTCCTTGGCTTCCTCACATCACACATTCTATTAGATTGGCAACTCAATCAGCAGTAGTCATCTTATGATTCTTCTATATGAATGGTGGACAGTATATCCTGGCAGCCATGGCGGACTATATGGCAAAAATAAGACCACAGTTTCTGTACGGCACATCTACTTGGTTTTAAGGGATTGTGGGGATAATAGATAAATTTGATAGGACATTGCTACATTTTCTTTGTACAACTACTGGTGCTTCCAAATGTGCTGCTGGAATTATCCTACAACCAGAGCTGGGCCAAAACTCTTTTAAGGCAAGGGCATGGATTAGTGCCTTAAAGTATTGTGTTAGGATTTTTAAATCTGAAATGGGTTGCTACTCATTCCTAAAGATTAGTCTACATAATTGTGGGGAAATCTTATAGATTCTAAGAAGGGGCCATACAGACCATCTAGTCCAACTCCCTGCCCAAAGCAGGACCAGCCTAAAGCATCTCTGACAAATATTCGTCCAGCCTCTTCTTGAAAGCTTTCAGTGAAGGGGAGCTAACCACCACTCTAGGCAGCTGATTCCACCTTTGAACCACTCTGACTCTGAAAAAGTTTTTCCTAATATCCAGCCTTTCTGCATGTAATTTAAACCCATTGCTTCAGGTCCTATCCTCTGCTGCCAACTGGAACAGCTCCTTGCCCTCCTCCAAATGACAGCCTTTCAGATATTTAAAGAGAGCAATCATGTCCCCCCTCAATCTTCTCTTCTCCAAACTAAACATTCCCAAGGCCCTTAGCCTTTCCTTGTAGGGCTCAGTCTCCAGACCCCTGATCATCCTTGTCGCTCTCTTCTGCACCCTCTCAATTTTGTCCACATCCTTTTTGAAGTGAGGCCTCCAGAACTTCACACAGTACCCAAGGTGCAGCCTGACCAAGGCAGTATGCAGAGGGGCTATGACCTCCTGTGATTTCGATGCTATGGCCCTTTTAATGCAACGCAAGACTGAATTTGCTTTTTTTGCCACCGCATCACACTGACTGCTCCTATTTAGTTTACAGTTCACCCTTATCCCAAGATCTCTTTCGCATACACTACTCCCCAGAAACGTATCCCCCATCCAGTATTTGTGCTTGACATTTTTGTGGCCCAGATGTAATACTGTGCATTTATCTTTGTTGAATTGTATCCTGTTTGCGACTGCCCCCTTCTCCAGAGGATTCAGGTCTTGTTGAATTTTAACTAGGCCCATAGCCAGGATTTTGTAATTCAGGGGGCCTTTAAATAAGTTGGGGGGCACTGATGTCAGTTGTGGAAGGGGTTGTGGCAGTGGGGGCATGGGCTAGATGGAAGTTGTGGGGCCTTGGTAGGAAGTCAGGGGGCCAGGCCCCGAAATGCCCAACTGTAGCTACGGGCCTGATTTTAACTCTATCTTCTTGGGTGTTTGCTACTCCTCCCAATTTGGTATCATCAGCAAATTTAATGAGTAGCCTTTCTACCCTTTCATCCAGATCATTGATAAAAATACTGAAAAATACCGGGCCCAAAACTGAGCCCTGTGGCACCCTGCTGGACACCTCCCTCCAATCTGATGAAAGCTGTTTACTTTGAATTTGTCAGTGGACATGATTGCCAGTTATCCTACTAATGAACTTTATAAAATAATCAAGAACATATTTTAAAATGACTATAATAGTACGTGTTTTTGTGCCCAACAAATTTATTCTCCTATTGCACTAGGACTACCTTTTCAGCATAAAATACCAAACTATTTATGCACATCGACAGTCCCCAAGTTACAAGAAGCCCTTATGATGGCCGAAACAGGACACTTTACCATCAGTGGTATTAACTGTCCCGGCTCGTTCTGGTTGGAAATGACCTCTGCTATGAGGCTTCCATTCTGGTTCATATTATACCTGGATTCTCTGATAGTCTTTCAATTGGTTGGAGACATATAGAAAGCTCTTACATTTTACATTGCTCTTGGGAGAGCTACTTTTGGAACCTTCCCCATCATAGGAAAAAATTACAATCGCCTAATTCCTTTCTAGAATCCTCTTTGAAAGTATGGGATAGGAAACGCTGCTCTTTAATGCCTGGAACATCTCCATAATTTTTTGGATCAATCTTGGTTTCCTCTGAGCAGAGATTCACAGGCTTTGGCAACCTGGAACAAGAAAGGTGTACTTCATTTTATAGATCTTCTTGACAAAGGGAAAGTACTGGAGAAATCTCAACTTGAAGCTAAATTGGAGGAACCAGTCCCTTGGTTCCAATACTTTCAACTTAGGCATTTAGTCACTTCAACTGTGCTCCATAACAACTTTATTAGGTCCATGACAGCCTTTGAAATCTTACTGAAAAATAGAAACTCTAATGATACAGGCCTAGTATCTACATTACACAAAATATCCCTGGATGACACTAAAGATAAACCACAGCACTACCTAAAATCCTGGTAAGCTGACTATCAAAATAGAATCCAAGGAGGGAACTGGAACTGTCTCTGGCTTTTATATAGTTCCATGTGTACAATATTTAATATCAGGTTTCAGGCTCTGAAAATGGCTACTAGATGGTACTACACCCCAAAACAATTTTACAAAATGAAAGCTATAGATTTATTTATTTATTTATTTAGATTTGTATACCGCCCTCCCCGAAGGCTCAGAGCGGCTCTGATAACCCTTCCTGCTGGAAAGGGGTTTTTCCTTCATTTGTGATGGCCCTGCCCTAAAATCTGTTCCTTTTGGGAACTCATAACTAAAGAAGTTGAAGAAATCACTGGAGAGTCTCTCCCCTGCCTCCCAGAGACTATTAGGCAAGTAGACTACTGCCTTGGTGAATAAAATCATTGCAAATAGTTGCCTTCCTGATAGCTATAGCCAGATTGGAAATTTCTGCACATTGGAAGGATCAAGTTCTGCCTTCAATACACTCCTGGAGGACCCGACTCTGGGATTACTTCCTGCTAAGTATGGTCTCCCCTTACAATACTAACAATAGGATAGAAAGCTCTCAAGAAAAAAAATAAAATTTTCTGGTACCCAATACTAGAATACCTTACCAAACATGATCTTCTTTAAAAAAAAAAATAGACATTATCATGATCTGCTTTACTTCTAGTTAGGCTTCATGTTTATTATTCTCTATTCCTCACTCACTAGTCTTGGTGGACTTGCCTTTTAAGGATTATTGCAATTTATCTTAATAGTAATGGACTGTCTAGGAGTTGGGAAATATGGGGCTACATTTTCTTCTGGTGCCTTTAGTATACAGGTTTAATGGTCCAGTTGGCTTATGATGTATATTTTTATTCTTACTTTCACTCTCTAGTATTGAAGTTCTATTGATTGGTTGTATGTACGTAAACTTTGCCTTTTGACTGTGGATTGTAGTATACTATGTCCTCACTGACGCTCTTATTAGATATCATATGATATTGTTCAGCATTCATTATAACTCTGATTCTTATGCTAATAAAACATTTGAATGCCAAAAAAAGTAAAGAAAGACTGTCCAGACATACCCATAATGCTTTAGGTCCACTTGTGTTGTTACCTTTGACTTCTAAGCAATGTAGAACTGTCTTTCTCGCCCTATCCTAGGCATGATTTTCTTCTGTCTCACTTGCATACTGTTTCCTGTTTTACTTGTTGCCGATATATTTGTGCAATGATAAGTGTCACTCTGTCACTCTTCTCACATATTTCAAGACTAATTAAGATAAATGCTGATTATGTGTCAGAATTGATTTGTGGAAACAACTAAGATTTGGCATCTTTTCTACTATGTAAAAGGCTTCTGCTTTGTGGGAAAATGGCACCAATGTGCTCTCGTGTTACCAGCTTGCAGATCCAATGGGTACAAGCACAAATTACAGTCAGTGGACAGATAAGAGAAAGAACGAGGTAGGTACAGCCTTTGAAGAAATGCTTTTTTCACTTTGAGTTATAAAATCTTTTTTCTCTGGACCAAGAAAAGGGGAAGAAGGGGAAGCCAATTTAATTGCTTTTTCAGCCTCACCTCAGCCACCTTTTAAGAAATGCTAATAGGGCTAACTAGAGACAATTGGATGGTCAAGCTTCCTTCCCCCCCCCAACAGGAAACAGAGTTTTGGAGGGATTTAAACCAAGCTGCTAGAGGAGCCAGTCAGCCCCAGCCAAGGTGGCGCAGAGCAATCAGCTTCACACCACCCAAGCTGATCGTCTCTTACAGTTCAGAGTTTCAAAAGAGGATTAACTGGGGTGGCACAGAACTGACAGCTTCATGCCACTTCACCTGGAGAAGGCTCACCCAAATAAAAAGCATATCTGCTTAATAAATACCCCCCAAAACCAATAAGGTATTTTTGGGTATTTATTCAGTTTGGCTCACACCAAATGCACACCCCCTCTAAGGAGCCTATCTTATATTTAACATGTGTTGGGCATGCATAGAGGAGGGACAAAGGAATTGCATGTTACCCTTTTCTTTTGAATCCCCTGCTCAGTCTGGTGCTGTGCTAAAAATATGCTTGTGAACACTTTCTTTTTAATAAATGTTTTATAACTTTTGATCCTGGTAGTGGTTCTCTGTGCCACACAGACTCCTCCATCTTGGACACACTATTTTAAAAGGAGCACCAGGAGGTAGGGGAGGGTAGTCAGTTGGCAAGTAGCTACTTCCCTAGTGGTGCACAAGCCCCCAGGCTAACCAGACTCTGGGTAGTGAGAGACACAGAGGCAAGGCCTCAGAACTTGGAGGGGAAGCTGGGAGTCCTGACCCTCCCAGTGGGGAATTCCTACAAAGGTCAGGTGGCGGCGGCGGTTGAACAGAGAGAGAGAAAAGCCCCTCCAGGTATTGGGAAAACTAAGAAGGGCAGGGTGGAACAGGGTCTGCAGGACAGAGCAGGACTGTTCTGCCACACTTTGGTGGCAGTGGTGAGATAAGAACAAACAGAGAACTTGATTGGCCAGGCATTCTGAGTTTGACACACACATGCACAGAGAGAGCAATGGAAGCAGGCTTGTTGTTGTTGTTGTTTTGGTTGACTGGAGTAGATCAGTCTAACTAGAATAGAATTAGCAGAACAATTGCAAATACTGAAGCTGACAAAGCAAGACCTGTGGGAAGAATGCCAGAAGCAGTGGATAGATTGTGAGAACAGAACTGCTGATGAGATGAAGGCTCTCTTGCTAAGTATTGGCAAGCCAATAGGAGAAGCTGCAGCTGAATGCTCAAGCCAGTAGGACGAACACTGGCTCAAGGAGCTAGAGCTGGAGAAGTTAAGTTTGCAGGCAGAAAAGGACAGCAGGTACCAGGAGACAGAGATCCATAAACTGAAGATGTGGGAGTAGCCATGAGAAGAGGAGAAGAAAGCCCACAGGCAAGAACTTGAGAGGGAGGAAAAGCTGCAGGAGATAAGGGAAAAGATGCATGAGCAGCAGCAAAAGGAGCAGGAAGAACAATGAAAACATGACCTCAAGATGATGTGCCTGCAGGCTGAGCAAAGCAGGAAAAATAAAACCTCCAAAGATTTTTTTCCCCCTACTGGGAGGGGGAGACCCCTCAGTATATCGCTCCACATTTGAGAAAGCAGCTATGCAGTGGGGAATTGCAGAGGCAGACTACATGTCTAACCTCTATAGCATTCTAACTGGAGAGCTAGCTGCTATCCAAAATAGCATAACTTAAAGATTTCAAAGCCATAGTTTTTAAAAGGTTCAGACTGGGGGCTGATCGCTTTCAAAAGCAGTTAGCAGTGCAAAATCCACTATGAGTATGTGTGAAGGACAAAAAGCTCAAAGATGCCACTAAGGCATCAGAAATTATGGATCAGCTGGTGCTAAACAGGGAGGGGATGGACTGGAGGACTTCCCAGTTGGGAAGGGAAAGGA
The DNA here is from genome assembly GCA_029375565.1 of Gekko gecko. NCBI lineage: Eukaryota > Metazoa > Chordata > Lepidosauria > Squamata > Gekkonidae > Gekko > Gekko gecko. Next base: position 53,826,146 of record JAPDNY010000003.1, on the reverse strand, counting down.
AAGGGTTCCAGAGGGTTGAGAAGGTGGATTCTCAACCCAAATGGGAAGGGGTTTCTGTTCAGGCCAAGGTTAAGAAAGCCCCCAATTGGCTAATTGGAATCGACCCCAGGTTAGAAAATGCTTTAACTGTGGAAGGACAGATCACTTGCGGGCTGTCTGTCCTCAGTCACAAGCAGTACTTGATAAATATTGTAACACATAGCCAAACCCTAGAAGGGGGTGGGGAAAAGAAAGCGTCTCTGTATAGACCAGCTCTCCGCTGGACGGGAAAGGAAGTGGCTCAGGTTACTGCAGGAGATGTGGGGACCCAGATGACCCAGGATGGGGAGGGCCAACCCATCTCAAGGGTGCAATTCCACCCAGATGCAGCAGGAGGCTGGGGATCTTCCTAGTGAGGAAGTGGATCTGTCTCACTTTTGTGACATACAGGCTGAGGAGACAGGTAGAGGGTGATGATTTCACAAGAGTTCTTGATGGCAGTGAGGCTTGGTTCAGAATGCTTGGAGGAACCAGAGGAGTTCCTCAAGGAGGTCCAGAGCTACCCTGGTCTGGAACCACTTCACCAAGTGGCTATGGATCAAGAAGTGGAATTTTCTGAGACTCTGAAAAGGTTGTCTGAAAGCAGTGCAGACAGATATCTTGGAAAGCAGTCCAACAGCTTGTGGTTCCTGAGAAGTACAGAAAAAGATTCATGGAGTCGGCACATGTCATTCCATGTTCAGGGAAGCTGGGAACCAACAAGACTAGACCAAAGTTTTAAAAGGAGCACTGTTTTAAAGGGAGCACTAGTGGTGCACAGGGCAGCAAGCTGTCCCCATGGTAACCAGACTCTGGGTAGCAGGAGACACAGAAGCAAGGCCTCAGAACCTGGAAGGGAAGCTGGGAGTCCTGACCCTCCCTGTGGACAATTACTACAAAAGTCAGGTGGTGGTGGTGGTTGAACAGAGGCCTGAAGAGAAGATGGCAGGTGGGCCCAAAGGAAAGAAAGAAAAGGAGATTGTAAGCTGCTCTGAGACCCTGAGTGAAGGGCAGGGTATAAATCCAACTACTACTACTCCTCTTCTTCAAGTTGGGGGGGGGGGGGCAACAGTGGGAGGGCTTCTGGAGTTCTTGCCCCAGTGGTGGATATCCTGATGGCACCTGTGTGACAGAGTGTTGGACTTGATGGTCCATCGGCCTGATATGACATAGCTTGTCTTATGTTTTTATGTTCTTACTTTGAAAGGCCAAATATTTAACAAAGAAGAGAATACTGACGGGGTGTATTTGGTGGTTCCTTATAAGCTCAGAAATGAAATTATGATTGCCATTTAAGATAAGGGATGAAGGGGTTTTTGAATGTTCTCAGGGTTTCAACAGTTTGGAAATATATGGTTTAGATGAAAGGGCTTTGCATTCAGTTTAGGTTATTCTATCTTCTACATCATTTGTTGTCATTTATGAACTTTGCTGCACTGCTGTGTTACTTGACTGTTATTCCACAGCTGCTACATTTTCTTAGGTGTCTTTAGATAACAAAAATGTTGGTTTCATTGTTGTTTTAGAATTATTTAAACCATCTGTAAGTGTTCAGATAAACATTAACTGTTTTTTTTTAACCTGACCTGGATTAGCTGATCATTCTTTTGTTATGTTATTGTTGTTGATGATAATAATGATCTGCTCAGGGGCTGTAAATTAGGAAATAAGCAGTTCCATCCTAGCCATTGACATCAATAGGCCTAGAAGAATGCAGTTCTGCTTAGGGTGGCACTGAAGAGCTCCAAATTACATGAGTCAACAGTTTGGAAATGGTTGGTTTAAAGCAAAGTACTTTGCAATCAATCTGGGATTTTTCTATCCTCTGAATAATTTGTTGCCAACCACAAAATTTGGTTATACAGTTTATACTTCAAGATCATTTAATTGGAGACATACAATCAGTTAGAAATTTGCTGAATTCTAAAAATAACAGGCTTAAAAAGACATATTTTAGTTGACTGACAGAGCAATCCTATGCCAAGTTACTACAACCAAGTTCAGTGAGAAACAGGCTTAGACTGAAGTAACTTGGCATAGAACTGCACTGTAAAATGGGAAAACAGCAGAACTCTTTTTTCCTCCCTAAAACAAATTAGACAGTAAGAATGTGTGCTTCTTGAACATAGGTATACTCTAAAAGAATTGAAAATGTACATGTTTGTGCATCCCTGGGATTAACTTGAGCAAGAATTCTTCTTTAAAATGATTACCTATGATGAAACATTAAGTGCCTTGAGATTTACAGTAAGCTTTTTATTATTACAGCACCTTAATGTCATCCCACTAGCAATACTCATATTTTGTTAATCCTTTCTTTTAGGATGCATTGCATGCTGTAATTTTGGACATCATAATGAACTGAGAGACAGTGCTCTAATGTATTTCAGTTAGGAAAGCAGCACTTGAAAGAAATTGGCTTTGCTATACACATGATGTGAAACAATCAATAGTGCTTTAGTCTGACAAGCACTGTCAATATCCATTGTCACATTCAGAAAGTCATTAATGGATAGTTCTTCAAAAACCAATGCTCTCAACACATGTCTAAAGTACTGAGATAACATTGTACTGGGTAGGAATTAATCACAGGTGGTAAACCCATGGGGTTTGGGATAAATGTTTTGTAAATTGTGAAATAAAGTTCTTCAGGAAGAATGTACATTCCTGCTTTACTGAAAAAAGGAGCATGAAAGAAAATGCTGGAACAGTGTTCCAGCATGATAGACCTGAACCTGTATTCTGATCTTAGTGGCCACCATCACACAACTGGGCCACAGTTTTCCTAGGCGGATGCTGCTGGGGAAGGAGCAAGAAAGCTCAAGACAAAGGTGCAGATAAATGTAGGTTTTGCTGTTGGGTGGGAAGGAGAGAAAGAAGCAGGAAAATGAGAGAGACTATGGGGCTTTCAGGAAAAGGAAAGAGGAAATAGTGCAGAAGGGGAAAATGAGATGTCCCTCCAAGTCCTTGAGGGTTCCCACTTGTAATGTTCTTGATTCTGATTTGTGAGCACCTTCTAGTTTATCCTAAACAGAGTTACACCCTTTCTAAACTGATTGACTTCAAGAGAGAGATGGGCATCACTCATTTTAGGCTTACACTGTTAACTGCAATAGTTTGATAGCAAAGTTTGGCAACACAGAATGTTAGGGTTGCCAGATCTGGGTTGGATCCTGGGGAGGGCAGGGTTTGGGGAGGGAGTTCAGCAGGATATAATGCCACAGAGTCCACCCTCCAAAGCAACCATTTTCTCCAGGAGTACTTCATCATCTGGAGATCAGTTGTAATAGCAGTTGATCCTGAGGTTCTACCTGGAGGATGGCAACCCTACAGAATATCCTGGTTGGTCTAAGTTAGATATTTTCAGCCAACACAAGTGTCATTGTTGGTTTCTAGGATCATGCCTCATTGCACCATCACATATTTAATGTCATTCTTTCACAGATCTCTAGAATCTGCGATTGTTGTTATTGTTCAGTCGCACAGTCAAGCCTGACTCTTTGCGACCCCTTGGACCACATCATGTCAGGCCCTCCTGTCTTCCGTCGTGCTCCGTAGTTTGCTCGATTTCATGTTCATTGCATCGATAACACTGTCTAACCATCTCATCCTTTGCCGTCCCCTTCTTCTTTGACTTTCAGTCTTTCCCAGCATCAGGGTCTTCTCAAGTGAGTGGTCCCTTCTCATTTGGTGGCCAAAGTATTTGAACTTCAGCTTCAGTATCTGGCTTTCCAGGGAACAGTCAGGGTTGATTTCTTTTAGGATTGACTGATTTGATCTCCTTGCAGTACATGAGACTCTCAAGAGTCTTTTCCAGCACCAGAATAATATGTGATAGGTCAGATTTATCAGTACACTCTTATTTGTTAAATCATACAAATATCTAGTTGCCCCCCAAGCTGGAATAAGGAGACAGACAACAGTTGGGGTACTAACGGGCCACTTTATTGAACTAAAGAAAAAGACAAATGGCAAGGGCAGGACAGGTTGCAGCATGGCTGAGGCCAGGGGACCAAAAACCCCTCCCTTGCCATGATAACTAGGGCGAGCCACCCTGCCCCAGACTACAGCTAAGGAAATATAGCAGCTCATGTCTGCTCAGCCTGGCAATCAGATAATTGCCGGGGAATCAACCCCGGGCCACACTGAGCCAATTTCCAACCTCAACAACAGTACAAGGTAGGTGAAAACACCCCCTCCAAACAGCCAATCAGAAAGGGGGCAAAAAATTCCTACCTAGCCCCCAATGAGGCAACCAGCAAAAGCCTGGGAGGGTGGGCTGAGCGCAAGGCGAAGAATGAGGGCGGGAGCCTAGAGCCAGCCTCCAAAAAGCCTCTGGCTCCACCCTCTCAGCCCTGGATGTGGCTATACCGCGTCATTACTGCCTCCTCTCCACACTGGGAGGCAAAAGCGGCCCCCCCCCAGCTGAACGGTCACGAGGGCCAACAGCTGAGAAACCGAGTTTTCTAATCTCTGTGATCCATAAAGAAATCTATACCTTACCCTTCAAAATCCATTGAAATCAATAGGTTTATGAAGTTATAACTCTGTCTAAAATTGCTCTGTTAGTAAATTTCACTTGCTGAAAGGTCAGGATGCTAGCCAAAACAGTGATCTTCTCCCTCAGTCACCAAGGACTTAGAAAGGGCCTTTTTAAAAAACTTGGCATTGTTACATGGATGTGCAATATTATACTTTGAACATGTCATATTTGGGGCAAATATGCAACTTTTATATTGATAGTATGAGGATGCCAGTAAGTCAGCTGCTATTAAGTGAATAACATTTGATGAATATGAAGTGGTGAAATGTCTCGAACAGAAGCTTTGAGCAAAGACCTGCAGGCACGACCCAGACAAAATTAAGCTTATCAAAGTCCCATTGATTTTAATGGGAGATATATGTGTACTTCATTTAGATCCCGATCTGTCTATATTTAAATGTCTGTGGATGTGTGAGTGTATAGAAAGGGAAGCAAAGAGAACACAACGTTTTGGGTATTGTTTCTCTTTTTCAATGTGCCACCAAATTTATAGTCTCAGAAGTGGTTGTTTCTCTTTTTACAGTAGGGCTGAGTGCCTTGGAATTTTAGGAGACAACTGCCAAGGGTTGTTCCCATTTGAACCCAAGTGTTCTAAAATAGAACATGAACAAAAGAGCCAGCTATTAATTGAACACTAATCTCTGTATTCTATGATATATCATCCTAAGAATGCTACCATTAAAATGTGAATTTTATTTTTTTTCATAAGTGATGGATTATTGTCCCATGCTGTGAATGTTCCAGTAAAAGTGTCCTTTTATACATCCTTTGTGATTACTAGCTCACAGAAGTATGTGTGGGGTCAGTGCAGTGCTGTGGGAAAATAGAACAGTCCCCTTTTCAAATCAGTAGTGAAATCAGAAGCAAAGTATTCTCTGATTATCATAGGCATGTGTTTTAATGCTGCTTTCCTTAATTGGGTATCTTGTATTTATTTAAAATGAAGAATCTGGCACATTGTTCTCCCTTGACAGCAGCAAGAATCAAAACTAGCTCTCACCCCACTCTTTTTAGTTTGATTCCTAGTGTCAAAATTGGAATGTGAGCCACAATATTCCTGGATTCTCCTCTTGTTACACTAGATTGTTGAGCATGCCTTGGAGTGTACATCTTCTAATCATTTTGTTTTTCTCTTATAAGATTCTCAAGACCTCTCCCTTTAAAAGAATCATACTTCCCACAAATCTCCAAGGAGCAGGAATAAATATTAAACCAGTGTTAAGCATGTTGTGTCAATACTGAGGCTGAAAATGTTTGTAACTTCAAGCAGATACATTCAGGAAGAATGTTTTGTATATCAATTCCTTCTCTAAAGGACTTTCAATCCCACTTAACCTGGTGGTATAGCCTAGGAATGTAACAGGTATAAATTTAACTGTGCTTTTTTGTTAAAAAAGGTGCCAGTACTTACCTACCAGTGCATCCAGTCACAACCCCAGCTGTCTGTGGGCTGCTCCCTACCTCTAGTCCATCTGCTGCCCAAGATACCTCCTCTCCCCAGCTTCTGTCCTGAGGCTGGGTATGCCAGGGACCAGGCCAATCACTCATGCATGGCTTGGCCCGTCCTTTCCCAGGGCCTTCATCCATGCCTGGTGCCCACTGATGACATCATGGAATACTAGACTAGCTGCTGTGGGCAAGCACAGGCCTTGGGCCCATCTACTTTCCTCTCCTCAGGCCTCTGGGCTGTGACTCGGATCTCTGCCAGCCAAGGTTATGTGACTTCAATAAAGTTGGTAGGTTCAAGACTGACCTAAACGAGTCCTAGCATGGGAGCACTTTTCGGGGGGGGGGGCGAGTATAGCAGCTAAGGTTGCGTACTTCAGGTGAAAAACTCCTGGAGATTTTGGAGTTGAGCCCAGGGAGGGTGGAGTTTGTGGACTGGAGGAACGTCAGGGGGATAGAATACCACAGGGTCCACCTGTCAAAGCAGCCATTTTTTCCAGGGGAACTGATCTCTATAGTCTGCAGATCAGTTGTAGTTCTGAGAAAATGTCTTTGTGGGTATATACTCCCCCCCCCAATATAGAAACAGAATACAGAAGACAAGGAATCATTTCTACAGTGCAGAAAATCTACTATACCACATTACATGCTGAGAGAGAGAGGAACATAAGAACATAAGAGAAGCCAGGGTTGGATAAGGCCAGTGGCCCATCCAGTCCAACACTTTGTCATGCAGTGGCCAAAAAATACCAGGTGCCATCAGGAGGTCCTGTGCCCCAAAGTGCATCAACCGTCTCACAATGGTCTTGTTTTTTTGGTATCTGTTTTCCACACACACACACACTCTATGTCCTCCCCCCACGTAAGAGGGCTCAACTTCTCTAAGCTCTGATAAATACTTTGAGAGATCACTGGGGAACCATCTTCCAGCAGTTATCCCACATACCACATAATGATGTGCTCACAGTCATAAAGGAATGATAAAATTCTTTAGGAGAGGGCCTGGCTCTAGATCCTTTAGGCCAAACCCATTCACATTGACCAGACCACCATCTCTCATCACCATATTTCTGTTGTGTAGTCATGCTTTCTATAATGGATATGTGATGCATTGCCATACTTGACAAAGAGTTTCTGACTTTTCCTACTATTTGTAACATTGTGCATGCCATTATTTTATTTGTCTAGGAAGTAATAAATAGCATATTTTAATTTGTAAGTTTACTAACTATGGGAACCTTTGGGACTCATTTAATATATACACAAATCTATTGATAGCTGGCCAATAACTTATGAGCTGTGCTAATATGACTCCTTCAGCTCTCAATGTTTATTCATAATAATATTAATCAGATTCTTTTTTGGATCATCCAACACATCAGACAGCTGGATAGAAGACATAGTCAGTGTTTCCCACAGATTTCCAGCTTTCCATGTTAAAATGCAGCATTACTTACATTTTTTGTTGGTTTTCTTTCAGTTTTCAGACTGAACTACAGCATTTCTGACATAACTGATAGAAACCAAGTTAAAAGCAGATTAAGGACGTTTATCACTCGAAATCTTTGCAAGAAAAGACCCTTATTGAAGGTGTGTCATCTCTTTGTTTTTGAAGCAGATAGATTCAGGTCGGTAGTCGTGTTGGTCTGAAGCAGCAGAACAGAGTTTGAGTTCAGTGGCACCTTTAAGACCAACAAAGTTTTATTCAAGATATAAGCTTTTGTGTGCGTGCACACATCTTCATACACAATTAAATGGAAATTATCAGTCTGTACATATAGGTAGAGAATAAGCAGTAAATTAGCATACAGCATAATGAAGATGTTTAACAGATTCACAGACCAAAGAGGAATAATAAGGTTAGTTTATATGGTTACCATTCATTTGGGTTTCATTCCAGGGAGAAATATAGTGAAGGAAATAAATATGTCAAAATTGGAGATTGATGGGCAGATGTAGGGCTATTTTTGGGCAGGAACACACAGGAACGGAGTTCTGGCTGGCTCCTGAGTTGGCCACACCCAGCAGGAATTCATTAGCATAACAGGCCACACCCAACAGCAGAAACTCATTAGGATTGGCTACATTAGGGGTGTGTGGCCTAACATGCAAAGGAGTTCCTGCCACAAAAAAGCCCTGAGTTTTAACAACAAACAAGGTAAACAGAATAAGAAGCAAAAGGTGGGTGTGGCTGGATGCCCACACTTCTGGTAACATGGGGTATGGCCTAATATGCTAATGAGCTGTGCTGTCAGGGTGTGGCCTAATATGCTAATGAGTTTCTGCTGTTGGGTGTGGCCTATTATGCTAATACGTTCCTGCTGGGCTTTTTCTACAAAAAAGCCATGGGCAGATGTATCCTTAATTGTGGAATGCTGAGAGAAATTAACTGAGACCCTGCCATTATGCTCCATCCGTCTCCTCTCAAGCGTGGAGGCGACCTTACAGCATCTTCTTCTTTGAAGTGGGGTGATTGGTTGTGTAGAGTTATCTCCCCTGTCCCCAAACCAGGGAAATACATTTCAGTCTACCATTCCAAATTATATTACATTCTACTATTCATTACATTACATTGCAGTCTACTATTCTAATCTATTATTCCAAATAAGAAATAAAATAAAGAAGATGTATGGCTCTTCTGGGGGATTGGTAAGAATACAGATGTAAGGTCTGAATGAGATTAGGATATGTAGTGAGATAAGAAGCCAATATCCCTCTTAAGGCCTGTATTTCAAAGGAGATTTGAATAAGGCAGTGCCCTCTGCACCCAAAATAAGTTTTCAACCCCCACACTTCATACACCCCTGTCTTCAGCAGAGTCTCCCCTTCAAGGGGACACATTCTGTGTCCTGGTCCAAAGTGCAGTTCTGGTGCCAGTTGGTCCAAAGTGTGGTGCCCCCAGGACAAACACAGACGCAGACACTCGAGCCAGGCTGCACACCCCAAAAATATCTGGACCACCGCAAATAACACATCCCCACTCTCTGGAGACTGTGCCCTGCAAGGTGACATGCAGTGATGCCTGGTCCAAACACCGGTTCTGATGCCATAAGCTTCTATTCGCAGTGCTTCCCCGAGGCCTGTATTTCAAAGGAGATTTGAATAAGGAAGTGCCCTCTGCACCCAAAATAAGGTCTGGACCATCACATATTATATACCCCTGTGTTCACAGGACTCTCCCCTTTGAGGGGACATATTCTGTGTGCTGGTCCAAAGCTCCAAATTGCCAGTTGCTCCAAAGTGCGGTGCCCCCAGGACAAACAGACGCAGACACTGGGACCAGGCTGCACCCCCAAAAAATTTGGACCACCCCAAAGGACACCCCTGCTCTCTGGAGACTGTGCCCCCTGCACCCAAAATAAGGCTCAGATCCCCACACTTCATACACCCCCGACTTCAGCAGACCCTCCCCTTCAAGGGAATACATTCTGTGTGCTGGTCCAAAGCATGGTTCCAGTGCCAGTTGTTCCAAAGTGCAGTGCCCCTAGGACGAACACACTGGGGCCAGGCTGCACCCCAAAAAAATATTTGGACGCTTCCCTGAGGCCTGTATTTCTAAAGAGATTTGAGTAAGATATTGGTTTGGAGGAGGCTGAAGTTGGTTCCTTATTCACACTTCCTTATTCACAAATAAATAATGAATAAGGAAGTGCGAATAAGGAACCAACTTCAGCCTCTTGCTAGACTGGTCATTTTGAGAGAAGGTGATAGGCCCAAGGAATGGCATTCCAACCTGGCTCTCCCAGGTCCTAGCCCAGCCCTCTGTTGTGTGAACCCTGAGGCAGAGAATGGGCCTTTATCAGCACCATTTTTAAAGCCACAGTCAGTACGATCTTGAGGAGACCCCTTTTGGCCCATAATGACACAGTGGAAACCCAGACACATTTTATTCTTTAAATGTAGTTTATTTGTCATTAGTATGACTTGGAAATCTTCTCTGCGGCTGGCCTGTGCACATACACAATGTGTGCATGCCCAGAAGCCGTGACGATGAATCCCAAAAGGGCTGCAGAACTGGCTTGCTGTTTCAGCCATGATGCTGCTCATCTGCTCTGATCCTTTGGGATCTGTATCGTGTTCTGCACCAAATGGTGGCAGAGCAGCTGCTTGGCATGCAGAAGGTCCCAGGTTCAATCCCCGGTATCTTCAGTTCAAAGTTCTGGCAGTAGGTGATGGGAAAGACACTCTACCTGAGACAGTGGAGAGTTCTTGTCAGTCTGAGTAGACAATACTGACTCTGATGGGCCGATGGTCGGATCAGTATAGGGCAGCTCGTGTGTTCAGTCGAGGGCATAGTATCTTCACAGGATCTTGACACTTCCTTTCTCTCCTCAATAGGAGGAATCCCGAAGGTGCTGCACCTCTTGTGCTCTTCAAGGGCCAAATAACTCTGCCACCTTGACACTCTGCCGCCTCAGTAATAAATTGTCTCTGGTTCTTTAAAGCTGATTTTCTAAATAAATAAATGGTTTTGCAAGGAAAAAAATACAAATACATTTTAAAAGAACTTTCCCAATATCAGGTGGTGAATGGCCAGGTACTGTGCCATGGCAATGAAAGAGATCATGCTGATTTGCTTATGACACTGAGCTGAACACAGTACAAAGGAAAGTACTCACCTCACTGGCTCCAGCAGAAGATTTCTCTGGCAAAGGGCCTGGTGCAGCTACCGTGGAGTTCCCACTCCCAGGGGAGGGGGGACAGAGGGGGTAGGAAGAGGATGGGGTCAGCCACAGGCCCCCCATTCCATCAGTTTCTCTTGGGAAACAATGGAATGGGAGGTCCATAGCAGGTGTGCCCCTGGTTCCTTTTCCTTCACCACCCCCAATCACTCCCTGTTCCATTCCCTCTACTGCCCCAGCCATTGGTTGGGGGGGTGGTGGGAGTGGAACAGGAAACAGTGGGGCCAGTGGAAGGAGGGGAAGCAGGAACAGCGGGGACAGTTGGGGGGTAAGTCAGTGGGTTGGTGGAGGTGGGTTAGTGGGGGTGGAGTGGGAAGGGAAACCGGGAAGGGAAGGGAAGGGGAGATGGGATGGTGGAGGTAGAGGAGGAGAGGGAAAGAAGAGTCGTTAGAGTGGTGGGAGAGAGGAAACAGTGGGGGGGTGGAGCTAATGGGTTAGAAGGCAGAGTGGAGATCACAGGTTAGAAGACAGTCAAAAGTGCTGAGAGAGGAGACAGAGACAGAGTAAGTGGAGGAGGGGGTGCCGGTGGGCTGGGGAGGGGAGGGGAGGGAAACCCCAGATCACTGCATCTTCAGCACACCCTTTGCCGATCTTGCTGTTTCTGGAGCCTTTGAAGCAATACAGATAAAACAACAATTATAAAAACCCATTAAAAGCCACAATGAACAACTTGGACTGCTAGTCATTCAAAACTAAACTAGTCCAAGGCAGTAAAATAAAACTGTCTTCAACGGCCTCCTACCCACCTACAGTTGCCATGACTGGGTTGGAAAATACTTGGAGACTTTAGGGAATTTCACATTACCGAGACTCTGCCGGATTGAAGCCGTTTCTGATTCGTCTTGAAGTAAACCGGTACAGGGCTGCCATTTCACACATGGCTTTCCCTGACTGGAAAAGAGCCGAATCAGAAGCGGTTTGGCATTTCAGATTGCACCGCTTTGTTTTCCCGCCGGTTCCCGCCACGCCTTTTTTTAAAAAAAATGTTCGCTTTAGAGCGCTATAGCACTATAGTGCTATAAAAACAACACTGCAGGCATTCCAATGGGGTTGCTATGATGCTATTGCGCTATAGCGTTATAGCGCTCTAAAGCGAACGTTCAAAAAAAAAAAAAGCCGGAGATCGCCCGCGCGGGCGAAAAAAGGCGGGAAAAAAGCGTATCGGATCCGGGAGAAGAAACTGATGACTACTTGGAAGCGGTTGACAGGTAAAACGCTTCAGCCCCGTTTCCTGAACGGGACAGAAGCGATTCTGTGTGAAATTACAAATATATTCCGGTAGGGAACCAGTTCTAAAACGGTTCTGTCTGAAATGCCAGACCAGAAACCGTTTGGGAACCGTTCCTCTTCCGGATTATATCATCTGTCTGAAATTCCCCTTTGTGAGTGGAGGCAGAAGAGGCCGGGGTTTGGTGAAGGGAGGGGAGGGGAGGGGCCTCAGCAGGGTACAATGCCATAGAATCCACCGTTTTCTCCGGGGGAGCGGATCTTTGTCAGTTGGAGCCAGGGCCGGCTCGAGGTGGTTCTGCGCCCTAGGTGGGCACAGATGCCAAACTCCCAGTGGGGCCTGGAGACCCTTTTGCCCCTCTGCCACAGCCTCCTGTTCCCCGCTGGGGCACTATTCGCTGGCGGTGCTGCTGCCGCCCCGCCTCCTCTCCCCCTGAGGGGGAGGGGGAGGGTGGGCAAGCTCTGCAGCGGGGTGCTCTTCGCTGGCAGTGCTGCCGCCAGCTGCTGCCCCTGCCTCCTCTCCCCTCCCAAGGGGGGAGGGTGAGGGTGGGCAAGCTCTGCACCGGGGTGCTCTTCGCTGGCAGTGGCAGCTGCCGCCCCCACCTCCTCTCCCCCCGAGGGGGGAGGGGGAGGGCAGGCAAGCTCCGCTGCTGACTCCTACACCCCGCCGGGGTGCTCTTCACTGGCAGCGGTGGTGGGGAGGCAGTGGCGGTGGTGGGGGGCTTTTTACAGGGGGCGGGGCACAGTTTGGCGCCCCTGTTGGCTGGTGCATCCTGGCTGGAGCTCAGTTGTAAAAGTGGGAGATCTCCAGGCCCCACCTGAAAGCTGGCAACCCTATACCCACCTCCTGCTTTGCCACCTTCTACCTCCTACCAACCATCCTTCTCCCCACCAACTTCCTCTTTAAAACTCGCCATTGGCCCTCTTGATGGCTTACCGTTAGCCCAACAGTGGGCCTCTCGGTTGACAGCCTCTTCTTTTGAATCCAACTGCCAAGGCTCAAGCCTCTCTATGCATCTCTGTCTCCCAGGGGCTTTGTGATGCTGGCACTGTGACATCAGCATCTGGGTAACAGGGACCGATCTCTGGGCAGCACAGCAGATGGGGGGGGGCAGGAGGACAGGGAGATGGAAACGTAAAATTTCTCTGGAATTTGGACAAAAGGGCTTTGCAGAATACACTCAATGTAAGCAACCAAATACATCGGTTGTATTTAAAAGTGGGCTGAATTTGGAAGTTGGCCTTTATGGCATTATGCCCCAAACCCCGCCTTCCTCAGCTTCCACCCCCCAAATCTCCAGGTATTCCCCAACCCGGAGCTGGCAACTCTAAGCCTGGCCCCTGTGTCTGCCTGTGTGATTGTCCTGGGGGCACCCCACTTTGGAGCAGTTGGCATAAGAACAGCGCTTTGTTTGGACCAGGAAACACCATATGTCCCCTCAAAGGGGAGAGTCCCCAGAATGTGTATGATTTAACTAGGAACCAACTTCTGCCTCCTGGCATTACAGTGACTTCATTTCTCCCCAGCTATTGCAATTCATGCCCCCAGAGCTGAGGGGTTCTGCCCTGTGCTGTGCGCCTCCAGCCATGTGGGGGTCAAGCCAAAACCAGAGAGGCAGTGCTTCTTGAAACCTTTCTAGGCATCCCAAATCCTTTCTCTATGGCCCATGGCAGGCTGCAGTAGGAAGCAGGGGAAAGGAGCCTCTGGGGGCCATCAACAGCAGTAGAGGAGACCAGAGGAATCAAGCAGATGTTAGCTAAAGGACTGTAGTCGAAACCGAACCATCGGCTAATCATTAGAGTTGGCACATCAGAGACCTTCTCCCACGGGGCAGCTGTTCTGAGTCCTTTAAAAAGAGACATCCTCTCAAAAGAGGGGTATGGTGTGTCTCTGTACCCCATTTGATGGCTTGTAGAATTTAATACTTTCCCATTCCATTCCCACCAGAACCCTGTGAGACTGGAAGAGGCTGAAGTTGATTCCTTATTCGCACTTCCTTATTCATTCCTTATTCGTTACTTATTCGTGAATAAGGAAGCGCGAATGAGGAACCAACTTCAGCCTCCTATAAAAAAGCTGCTTTGAGGTCACCCGTTGAATGTCCTGGAAGGCTGAAGTGTTTTCCTACAGGTTTCTCAGCCTTGTGATTTTTGATGTCAGATTTGTGGTCATTTATCCTCTGGCATAGGGATAACCCTGTGTAGGGAACTGAAGAGCATTGGTGGCATTTAATGGCATATACAATGGTAGAAGATGAGCATGTGAATAAATCTGAGATAGTATAATTGATATTATTAGGTCCAGTGATTGTGGTGTCTGGATGTATGTGGCAGCAAAGCTGGCATCTTGGTTTATTGCAAGCTCTGGTACCAGTGTCCATGTTCAACATCTAATTTTGAAGTGCCCTCTTGGCCTAAATGAGGTTTGCCTTTTTGTTGCCTCGATTAACTGAGCCATCAGACTATTGCTGAGGAAATCCTCAGAAAACAGAATGACAGCCATTATGTCGGAGGATGATTCAGATGAGCAGGACATGCCCATACATTGGGCAGGCTTAATACATGTTCAGGACATTGTACAAACAGATCCTCTTCTTAAATCCTGGAATTTTCTGTGCAGTGAAAAATCTCTACTGGGTAACACAAAGTGTTCCTAGCTCATAGGATGAGGGTACAACCCCTGAATGTATGTATGAACTTTTGAACCCATATGTGATGGAGCTGCTCAAGCAGGAAAAATATGTTCAAAAGAAAAAAAAACTGACTTTAATATTATACTTTTATGGACATGCCTGAATAACATCTGAAAGACTTGCAGTATTTAATCAAGGTCAACTTTTATTTCGTCTTCTAGAATTCGGGCTGCAAAATTTGCCCAGCCATCAGTGAGTGCGCTAAAACCACAACTGCTCATGCAAATTAGGTAGTTAAAGCCTCTTTTTCACCAGCTGTGCACAGCCTTAGCATACTAGATGTTCTGGTTGTTTTCCAGCAATTTTGGACTAATGGAAAGGCCTCAACCAGTGCAAATTAGGGCAGCTCCATAGAGGAGGAAAATATGGCAGATTAAAGGAACAGAGTAAAGGTGGGGATTCATTTGCTTCCTGAATTTAACCAGTCCAATGAGGCTGAGAATAACATTGACAACTTACATTGGGATAGTTTCATTAAATTTAATGGGATTTTATTAATATAATTATTTAATGAATGACAGGACATTTTGGTCCTCCTGAAGTATAGTGGCACATTGTCTGCGATGGAGGCAAATTTACACCCGAATTCCAACCAAATTCCTGTCCAAATGAAGAAGCTACCTTTTTGTCATAAAAGGCTAAGAAACAGAATCTTTAAAAAAATAATTTAAGTGAGATTGTCACTTCACTGCCCTTAAGTACAGGATTGCAATAAATGATGCATAGAAGTATTTGTGTTTTCTTTTTTGAAATCACATTTTGAAAATGACATATTGAAAATAGCTGCATTTAAACTTATGGCGCTTTCTATGTAAACAGATTGGGACCACATTTTGGTGTGTATTATGGAGAAATGGAGCCATACGATGCATATGCACACCGTTCATATCTTGCTGCGTGGTACCACATGTGCATATTGACGTTTAAGATCTGTTACTTTTTGAACCTTTACAAGTAGAGTGAGATTTGTTATTTTACCAAATTCATTGGGCTGTTCTGCAACCTCTGCCTCAGGTATATCTATTTCTTTCACAATCAGCTGTTAGAACAACCCACTTTAAAATTTGGACTGTGGTGCTCTTTAATTCACCATTTGCGCCAGAGTGTGGGTTGGTTCATAATTCAGTAGAACTTGCTTATTTGTCTGAATCCTATTTACTCTTGTGAATTAGCATGTGTAGACAGATGTTTCTTTTTATTTAACTTCAAGTCCATGTAACAATGTCAGTGACATTTCTGTTGGCTGACCATCTGATGTCTTGAATGCTTTGTGTCAAAATATATACAGGCTGTTTGATGTGGTTTATCCTACAGCTGACCTGTACGACTTCTGACCAACCAAACTGCAAGCCCACCTACCACCTATGGCATCCTTGCCTCCAGTGAACATCCATTTTTTGTTGTTTGCCTGAGATTGCAAAATCAAGCTTACTGAGTTTTGGCAGGCCACAATAGATGGTGGGTTGTCAGAATGTGACTTGGTGTGTAACAAGTTGTGATGCCCTGTTATACCTCATCACATTTTTTTTGTTGGATATTAAAGGGAGGATCAAACCAGACAAGATGCTGTGAATGTGTGATCATAGATCTCCAATGTCCTTTCCCTTCATAGATAGAAAGCACAAAAGGTCCTAATTTGAAATGAGATTCTGGCATGGGGACATGGGAGTTTCACTCATCCCTCTCAATATATTTTTAATCTCAGATGTCTCTTAATATTTGCCCATTGGGGGAAAAGCATGGTTTTTTTTCTTCTGTATGATTCCTATATGTTATCCCCAGTGGGGCAACTGTCAAATCAAGAGGAAGATTTAAGGTCATGGAAATGCTGCAGGATGGTGCCAAGTTTCTGCATCACTAAATCAAGGCTTTGCAGTTGCCTTATAATGCCGACTTATATTGTGTCAGGCAACTGGCCTATTATGGTCCTTATAGTCTATTCTGATAGGCAGTGGCTCACCAGTGGTTATATCAAGGATAGAATCTGTGATCTTCTGAATGCAAAGGAGATGTTCTACCACTAAGCCATGGGCTCTCCACAAAAAAGAAAATGCACCGGATCATGAATCTGTAGTGTGTCTTGTACGGTTTGATCCCAAAACAGTTGAAGCTGAACTGTAATTTATACTCTTTGTTTCTTAACATTTTTTTAGTTTAATAAAGTGTAGCTGATGAATCTCCTTTGGTGTTACATGGGATCAGATGAGATACTAACTAACAAATCCAGATTAATTAACGTAACAAACACATCCTTTAATGTATCTCTGAAGGAAAAGCAGATGTATGGGGTTTCAGACAGCCTTGCTTTAGAACCCAGATTTACCAGCGTACTATGATGGGGAGGGGGGACATTTCTTGCATGTTCTATGCTCTGTCGTGCTCTGCCATGCTATTTTTGCTATTTTTAGCAGTGGTTTTAGTAGTTATGGAATGTGTTGCAGAGAAAAAGCATGTTAGTTTCCTGCCATGAAGTTTCATTAGGATTATGTTCTGGTCATGCAAATGAGTTAAGATTCGTTAGCAGAGCTTAATTCCAATCTCCAGTAAGTCTATGTGAAATGCTCATTTGATAAGTTTCCTTCATTGTCTTCAGTAGAGTTTATCCCTTAATCTGGTAAAATGTTATGAAAATGCAGTTGCACTGCTTACACTGACAGGGAGCACTTTTAAATGCTAATTTTGTTAAGGCTTGCATTAAAACATTTTTAAAGTAGCAAAATAGAACAAGACAGATTAAAAATAAAAGAGTTGGCCAAATTTCTTGTCCTAGAAGGCAATCTATTTAATTTTTATAGGTGGTTTTGAGTGTTTCAGAAATAGTTTATTTCCTCTTTCTGTCGCTCTGGTGGGAGAGACAAAAAAGTAGGATAGAAGAAGGAATGTTTATACCTCTCTGTGAATTTATTGCTCATATCCTGTAGTGTTTTGCCTTTTTTTTAGAAGGTATTGTCTCTGTCGAGTAAAACTGTTTTAGCCACCTTGGCAATTTTATAGAATTGAAAGGGGCAAAAAGTAAGAGACTGTAAGAGAACATAAAAGTGAAACTAACAATTATTTATTTATATTTATTTAAATGCATTTATTTATATTTACTTAATTGCAGTTTGAATTTCTTTCTGAGATTCAAGGTGGATTACAAAAATTAGCAGTACAATATGAACAGTATAAGACATAAAATAAATACAGAAATAAGATTGGGTTACAAAGCTAGAAAACAATCCAATAAGACCTGACATAAGAAAAGCAAAAACTGGATTGCATAAATTAGAAAGCAATGCACTCTAAAAGAAGAAATATACACAACAACCAGTGCCATAAACTTATAGCACATGTCTTTGTAAAAGTATCCTCCTAAACAATTCTCATTCTCTCTCTCTCTTCTCGCTCTCCCCTCTCTCATGTACATCCTACCCCACTGATAAAAAAAATCCACACAATGGGGCCACACAGAACTAGGATGTTGGGTTCTACAAGCCCAGGAGAAACAGAAGACTTCTGCAAAATAATGCATTTTACATTTTAAAAATTAAGAGGAGAGCTTAAAGAACCTCCCCGCAAGGTAACAACATCTATACATATGCTGACATTACAGGGAAAAGTTGGAATTCTATAGTGGGTTTTCATAGCAACTCAAAAGGCCTCACAAAAATATAATGGCAGTGACAGCCAGGATGAAGGGGAAACTAGAAGCAGAGTTTAGGCTTGTTTCTTTAAATTGTATGCTTCTCCTCACTCTTTTCTGGCAAACAGGGAAGGGGAAGGGTAGACAGTAAACAGCCAAAGGTAGGGAAGAATAGGCAAGTGGGAGACCAAGGGGGTGATGTTACGTGAAACAATGGCACGAAATAGGTTTTAGAAAAGGTAAACATTCTCTATAATAAAGATTTTCCCATGAAATATGAAATGTATGACCTATTTACGACCCCCAATTCAAAGCATTTGTTGTAGTCTCAGGCTTTTTAAAACAAGACTTCTGGAAATTAGATGAGTGCAATTGTGTTAACGTGGGGCACTGTGATATTATTGTTGGGGGATGTTTTTTTTTTTACTTTATAGTATCTACATCTGAAGGTCCATCTAGATACTTAGAGTAATTCTGTCATAAATGCACACATGAAGTAATCTGAGGGGGTGGACAGGCAGGAAAACCAGGAGTGGGCATCCAAGCAAGTGCTTGGGGGAAGGGAAGAATAGAAGAGTGGGAAGAGGAGGAGGAGGAGGAGGAGAAGAAGAAGAAGAATTTATACCTTGCCCTTCACTCAGAGTCTCAGAGTGGCTTACAAACTCCTTTCCCTTTCCCCTCCCCACAACAGACACCCTGTGAGGCAGGCAGGGCTGAGAGAACTCTTTTGAGAACTGCTCTTTCAAAAAACAGCTCTGACAGAACTATGGCTTGCCCAAGGTCATCCAGCAGCTGCAAGTGGTGAAGTGGGGAGATCAAGCTTGGTTCTCCCAGATTACAGTCCACACACTTAACCACTACACCATAGCCAGAGAAAGAGGAATAAATAAACAGTTGTTACAATGGATGAGAGTAAGCAGTAGGGTCTACAAGGATCAGAACTGGGGTTGGTACTATTTAATTTGTTCATAAATGACTTGAAACTGGGGGGAATAGTATAGTGGCCAAGTTTGCAGATGACAAAAAATTATTCAGGATGGTAAAAACCAAGGATAACTGTAAAAAGCTTCAGGAGGATCTCCGCAAACTGAATGAGTGGGACACAATGTGACAAATAAAGTTCATTGTTGGTAAGCGTAAGGTAATGCACACTGGAACAAAAAAAATTTCCACTTAGGGTCTCAACTTGCTAAGATTGACCCGGAAAAAGATCTTGGGGTAGAAGTAGAAAGCTCAGTGAAAGTATCAACCCAGTGTGCTGCAGCAGTGAAAAAGGCAAACTCTGTGTTGAGGATTATTAGGAAAGGGATTGAAAATAAAATGGCCAATATTATAATGCCCCTGTATAGATCTATGGTGCGGCCTCATTTGGAATACTGTGAACAGTTCTGGTCACCATATATCCAAAAGGACATCACAGAGCTGGGAAAGTACAGAAGAGGGCAACTAAGATGACTAGGGAGACAGAGAACCTTCCCCCTGAGGAAAGGCTGAAGAGTCTGGGACTTCTCAGTTTAAAAAAGGGATGATGAAAGGGCCTTGCCCTCATATTCAATCCATGTGCTGGAATATGTTGGGCTCACCCCACTTGAGCTTTATATACTACATCACATACATAGGCTTGGATCCAAGGATGAGCAAGTAGAAACTTAAATGGATTTACAGCAGTTCTGCTTGTACAAGATCTTGTATGTATGTATGTATGTATGTATGTATGTATGTATTTATTTATTTATTTATTTATTTATTTATTTTCTTAGATTTCTAACCCGCCCTCCCACTGAAGTGGCTCAGGGCGCTTACATAAAGTCTTAAAACCAACCAACACTATCAAACCAGCAAGCAGCATAAAATAACATTACATAGAAATTCCTATAAGTACAATTAAACAGTTAAAACAATGACATCACATTATAACAGCAGGTGCTGCATAACCGATGGAATCAATTTGTCACTGGAACACCCGACAGAACAGCTCCGTTTTAACAGCTCTGCGGAATTGCTGAAAGTCCCGCAGAGCTCTGATCTCAGTAGGGAGCTCATTCCAGAGCATTGGTGCCACCAGGGAGAATGCCCTGGTCCTAGTTACCGCCAGTCTGGCGTCCCTAGGCCCATGGGGGGCCAGGCGATTTTGAGTTCTGGATCACAGCGCTCTCTGGAGAACATACGGGGAAAGGCGGTCCCTCAGGTAGGCAGGCCCCTGACCATATAGGGCTTTAAAAGTCAAAACTAGCACCTCGAAGTGAACCCAGAACACCATTGGCAGCCAATGCAATGCCTTTAGCACAGGCCGGATGTGCTCCCGCATAGGGAGACCCATCAACAGCCTGGCCACAGCATTTTGCACCAGCTGCAGCTTCCGGAGTTGCCCCAAGGGCAGCCCCATGTAGAGAGCATTGCAGTAGTCCAGCCTCAAGGTGACCATAGCATGGATCACTACAGCCAGATCATCGCATTCAAGGAAGGGGACCAACTGCCTGATCAGCTGAAGATGAAAAAAGGCTGTCCTGGCAGTGGCTGCTACCTGGGCCTCCATTGTCAAGGAGAGATCCAGGAGCACTCCCAGGCTCCTGACCCTCAGCACTGGCACCAATGGTGCCCTCCCAAAGGCCGGAAGTGGGACCCCTAATCCTGAGCCACTCCGATTCAGGCATAGGACCTCTGTCTTTGTCAGATTCAATACTTTGTGCAATACTTTCCTCCCTATATTAGCTAGTGCTCAGAAAATTGTTGCATGATGTTTTCCATAAGCAGAAAAACAGTTCAGGACATGTCAATGTGAGAGAGCCAGGACAGCCAGTGGGGTGTAATGACTAAGGGCTTCGGACTAGTATCTGGAAGAACTCGTGCCATAGAAGCTTGTTGAGTGACCTTGGGTCAGTTACACTCTGTCAGCCTAGCCTACCTCATAGGGTTTTTGTGAGGATAAAATGGAGGAGAGGAGAATGATGTAAGCCATTTTGGGTTCCCATTGGTGAGAAAAGTAGGGTATAAAGGAGTTAAATAAATTAAATCAAATAAATAAGGCTATGTTTACCTTAGTGCGAGGGGTCTAGCGTGAAAGTTTTTTCACACTTGCCTGAGAACACTAGCACATGTTAAAATCTTCCAGTAGATCCAAGCCAATGACCCCGAAGTGCATATGCCTGATCTGTATGATACACACACACACACCATAAAACTGTGTATCTCATGGACAGAACTTACCCATGGACTCTATGCATATAAGCCACTGTGTAAATATGAAGTTCAATGCACAAATATTAGTAAGTGGTAAGGTGAACATGTCATGGCAGCAGGTCAATTTAATGCAACCAGTATTCATGATACAAAACACATTGAAGTTAATTGACAGGGTTCAGTAGCAATATTGGATAGATACTCATCAGATAGGAAACATAGACAAGATTGCTTCTGAATACGTTCTATTGATTTCAGGTAAGACTTGCTTATCAGTAAATGGGTTTGTTTGTTTATTGACTTACTTCCTTAATAGCCTGCCTTTCGTCTCCTCAAGCTGCCTAATAACATAAAATCATCTAGGGCAAAAAAAAAATTAACATTTCCACAAAATCCTAAAAACCAGACAGCAAAATTACTCAGACACCACATCAGTTGCTGGTTGGGATCATAATTATTTTCAGGGTTGGGTTGTTTTTTTTAATGACAGTAACAATTTAACAGATTGTCAGCTGGAAAATAATAGATTCACAGATTTATTACTATTATTTAAGAAGTAGCTGTGTGAAATGACTTAGGCAATATAATTTGATTCAAGGAGGTGGATGACATTCATTTTATTTAAAATATTTATATACTACTTTCCTGTCATGCACTTAGAACAGTTTGACATACCTCAAGGGTCGGCATGTTTTTGAGGGCAAAGTCAAAATGATGGTACGTGATACTTTAAACACTTAAACTAAACAAATAAAAATGTTCTTGCACAGATGATTTAGAAGTTTCTGATTTCTGTTAGAGGAGCATATCAGTCTTTCTATCTCTTCTGTTCCCTCTATCCTTTACTAGTGCTAGTGCTTATACTACCTTTTCCTTCTCCATTTGGGAAAGTCACTGGAACTTCATGCCTGAAATAAGTGCCACAGTCTCCTTCCTGCAACTAGCAGAGGGTTGATTCACTTTTTCCAGCCAGAAGAACAGGAGGAAGTTGCAGTGCTAGCCAGGGAGGGAGCACACCAGTTAGTCGAGAAGAACACTGATAGCTTGAACCAACATTAGATTTCCTGGCAAGCTCGTCTTTCTGTTCCATTACAAAACTGGTAAGGTTAATCTATGACTCCTCTTTCTATTTCATGTGTAGCTTAGCTCAAAGACAGTGGGCTTGGATCTCACAGTAAATTTCTGTGAACAGGGAGGGGGCAACTTTTCGTTTAGATGCCCAATTTGCTCTCATGCTATTTCTGAGAGGGTCCTGTATCCCAGGAGCAGCGTTTCAGGAAGCATTTGGGATTACAGGGGGAAGGGGGAGGTGAGGAATTTCCATTCCATTGACAGAAATGCCTTCTGTTACTGGAGATTTACTGCAAGATCCCAGTCATAGCCATCTATGGAAATCTCAGTTCCAAGGTCCTGTCAGGTGCCTCTCAGGATGAATTAAAACAAGCAAAATATTCAGACAATCAGAAAAAGGAAAGAAGAGAGACTCTCTTTCAATGTATTAAGAAAATGAACTGCCAACATTTTTTTTTTAAAAAAGATACCACTTGATAGAGTGATCTGCTTTTGCACAAAGCTGGCATCAGTAAAAATAGGTGCTGGCCACAGGAACTTGATTCTGTGATCTTGTTCCAAGTACTGTTTTATAATATTGCTTAACAGTCTTGTTCCTGAGGAACAAAACAGTAAAATAGTTTGTGCTGAGTTGTGAATCCTGAAATCAAATCCTCTGTCAAGACCAAACTACACAATGCAGTCTGGGGGCAAGTCAAGTCTAGGTTTCCCAGACCCGACTTGCTGTCCCTGTAGGTACTGCTCCAGAGTGATGCAAAAAACCTCTCTGCTGGGGCCATTTCAATTTGTGAGGAAGCATGAGCCCCTCCTCCCTCCATGCTCCATCTCGGAGCCAAACTGGATTTTAAGAATTATATTCCCCACAGCTGCTATGGGTCTGCAGGAAGAGCAGATTGGATCTGGGACTGGGTTCCCCACAAAAGTCACCAAAAACCATATTGTGCAGTTTGGCCCTCAGTCATGAAGCATATGGGGTAAACTGGAGAAATGGAGATCTCCGCTTAACCTACCCCTCACAGTTATTACAAAGAGAAAATGCGATCACCTGCATGTACTGCCTACAGGGCCTTGAAGAAAAGGCAGAATGTTTATTCATTAACATTTGTAAAACCCACCTTCCTTTTGGCTCTGAGCTGCTTACAAGTTGCTGTTAAAACTTTACAGACAGAAACAAAATAAATGAATTCATACATATTATTGTACTGTTTTCAGCCAGGTAAAACCAATAACTTAAATGAACTGCAGTATTGCTTGTGTCATTTTTTTTTTAAAAAAGCAACAGTGAACTTTTCCTTCTGAATTGAATGGGCATCTTGGTGCTGGATAGGCCATTCACTGCCACAATAATCATACTATTATGTGCCTCAGAACTTCAGAATGACTATCTCATGCTCCCCTCATGTCTCCTTTTATATCCACATACAAAGCTGTCATGTCCACTACTGCCTCAAATGGTTGGTTTTTTATGAGCTTATATCAGCAATGTGTAAGTAACATGAACTGTGTTGCTGAGCACATTGTGAATATATTGCTCATCTTAAAAATGGTTGTTGGTTTTTTTCATACTAGAGTATTGACTAACTGTCAGTGTTTGATGTATGGTTTACCAGCCTGATGTAGACTTATGGTTAGAGCTTAACTTGTTAGTTCTGCTTTTGCAGCCAATTCAGAATAACTACAGATGCCTCAAGATATTAAAATTGACTGCTCAAATGGACTCAGTGTGGGAGTTTCATTGGTTTTAAATTGATAACAGCTGAAGGAGTGAATGATTAAAGCTGTATAAGGGCATAGAATGTAGCTCTCTTTTTCCCTTTTCCTCTTTTTTTTAACAATTTCTTGTGAATACTTTTTTGCATGGGAATTTTCTTTACTATAATAAAAATATTTCATTACTTGAATTTTTTTTAAATGATGAAAAAGAGCATTTCTGAAGCCCATTGTGGGAGCAATTCCTGAGAAACTGGAATAAACTTTGAGAGGATGAGGCGGGTTTGTATTCAGAAGGGAGCATTTAATGTTAAGTAGCATTCCATAAGGTGGTAATTGTGTCTATTTCCCAGACATTTGAGCTAAATAAGCTGCATAGAAAACATAAACTGTCATAACAAGAGGCTTAGAGTGTTGTGTACATCTTCTCCTACCACCACCACCCCTTTTGCTGTTATAAAAAAGTGGCATTCTAAAGAACCTTTTCACTAATAAATCAAACAAGGCCCCTTTGCTTTCCTTATTCTCCTGGGAGCCTTTATTGTTTCCATTATGGGAAAAGATGTTCTGGTTGCTTCCTTGTCATGGCAGGCTTTCAATATTTATACACAGAATAGAGAAACAAGTTTAAAGAGCTGAACTAGGTATTTCTAAAGGTGGTAGAAAAATGTGAAGAGTATAAGCTTCTAACACATCACTCACATTTATAAAGATTTCAAGAGGACTCAAGGTTAAGGATGAGCAAGTGGTATCCTGCAAGCTCCATCTAGACCAGGAGTGTCAAACATGTGGCCTGTGGGATGGATCTGGCCCCTGCTGGGCTCCCATTGGTCCTTGAGCAACTGGGTGTCTCCTGCTTCCTTCTCCAGTTCTGCTACTGCTGTGTCACAGCTTGCTTTGCCAGACTATCTCAGTCACACAGGGGAGATAGATAGGCAGGCTTCTGTTCCCTGCATTGGTTGAGGCTCCTCCCCCTTCTTCTCCCAGGGGGAGGAAGGGAATGAGCCAGAGCTTGCTTTCTGGTCAGGCTCCCTCAGTAGCACAGGAGGCAAGCCTTTCTTCCCTTCCAGTGGCTGAGGCTCTTCCCCTTCCTTCCCTTTGCTTGGCTGCCTCACTCACATGGGGGAACACAAAGCACCTTTAAGTCCAACAAAGTTTTATTCAAGGTATGAGATTTTGTGTGCCTTGTTTGTGTGCAGTGTGTGTGTATTTTGTTGGGTTTGTTATGCTGTGTGTGTGTGTGTTTTGTTGGGCTCATTATGCTGTGGCTCTCCTCAGCGCAAGTGGGTCTGCCTCCCCTTTTTCACTGTATTAATGTCCTCATGACCCAGTCTTTCTCAGTAGGAAAGCAATGTAAACTATTTAGATGAGGAGTGTATGTGTGTCCAGACCAAGTTCACTCAGCACATTTCCTTTGGAGACTGGGAATTTTGAACCTAGACTTCCCAGATAGCAGGCTGATACTGACCACTATACATGGCTGTCTCTGTATTCTTGCACTGCCTCATAGGAGTTGCTGTTATTTTTCTGGGAAAATTATAGTTTTGTAGATAAACAGCCCTCACTCTGTGGCATGACAACATCACACATTCTTGACCAGCACATGAAGCAGTTTATGTACAAAAGCTCACAATGCCCAGCCATTTCATGTTTTCCCCTGAGTCCATGAGATTTCTGTAATGAATATCAATAAATCAAAAGTAGGTTTGCAGCTTACAGATACACACCTGAACAGCATAAAATTGCTACTGCACAAACATTATGATGCAATAATTCAGAGGAAGAGGTGTCAGTTATCAGAGACTGTTAAATAAACAAAATATTGCAAGAGTGCTAATTTGGAGTAAGGAGCATGGACTCTAATCTGGGAGAATAGGGTTAATTCCCCACTCCTCCACATGCAGCCAGCTGGGTGACCTTGGGTCAGTCACAGTTCCCTCAGAGCTGTTCTGGAAAGAGCAGTTCTTGAGAGAGCTCTCTCAGCCCCATCTACCTCACTGGGTGTCTGTTGTGGGGAGGGGAAGGGAAGGAGATTGTAAGCCACTCTAGAACTCCTTCAGGCAGTGAAGGGTGGGGTATAAATCCAGTCTCCTCCTCCTCTTCTTCTTCTTCTTGTTTTAAGCATGTTTTTATTTTAAGTAAATATATATATCTTTAATTGTGTTTATGTCCTTTATAAAATTTATATCTCTGCTACCTGGCATTATATTTTATGACACACATGGCCTGGCCCCACAAGGTCTCATTTATGTCAGATCTGGCACACATAACAAATTAATTCAACATCCCTTCTTGAACCACACTGACCTAAACAACTAACACCCAGTGGCCAACTTTCTTTTTTGGGGGCAAGGTGGCTATTTAGCTTTAGGCAGTTTTGGAGGAGGCAGATTATGTGGACCCATTTCAATCTGAATTCAGCCCCATGTCTGGGATGGAAACAGGATTGGTCACTCTGACTGATGGTTTCATTGTGAGAGTGACAGATGGAGTGCATCCCTGTTGACTCTTCTGGACCTCTTGGCAGTGTACAATACTGTCAACCATGGTATCCATATGGAGTGGGTGGCTGAGTTGGGAGTTATAAGTACTGTGCTTCAGTGGTTCCAATCCTACTTGATTGGTCTACTTCAGAAGGTGATGCTCAGGGACTGACACTCAGCCCCATATAATTTATGCTGTGGAATCCCGCAGGGAGAAATCTTCAGGGGATTTGGAGTAATGGTGTCATGAAAACATTGATGATACCCAGCTCTGTTTCTTCTTAACAGCTGAGATAGTGGGTCTGTGTCAGTCCTTAACAGGTGCCTAGAGATGTTAATAGATCAGGGTCAGTAAACTGAAGCTTGATCCAGACAAGACTGAGGTGTTGTTGGTCAGTGATAAACTGGCTAAGGTACTGTGGAGTCAGCCTGTCCTGGAAGGAGTTGCAGTCCCACTGATGGAGAGGTTCATACATAGGGGGCTGTGATGGATACTGTCATACAGTTAGAGGTCCTGGTCTCCTCCATGGCATGTGGTACTTTTTACCAGTTTTGGATGATATACTAGCTACAGTCATTCCTCAGTATGCATGATCTGGTAGCAGTGATCCATGCTCTGATTGCATCCAGGTTGGATTACTCTAATGTGCTTCCTGTGAAGCTACCATTTAAAATAGCCCAAAAACTTCAATTTCTGTGATGGCACACAGATCTGCACTAGCTATTTCTGGGCACAATTTAAAGTGCTGATTCTTACTTTTAAAACCTTAAATGGCTTCAGTTTATGATTCTCTTCCTCCCCTACAGTCCAGCATTAACTGTTTAATGTTTGTATTGGTTTAGTTAAGATCTGCCTCACAAGCCCTGCTCTCCATGCCTTCACTTTTAGGGATGTGGTGGGCAGCAACCAAAGAAAGGGTATTTTCTGTGATGGCACCTTGCCTGTGCCTCCTCCTTGAAGCTTGCCTGGCATGTAAGAAGACAAGAAGAGAACATAAAAAATAACTCTGCTGAATCAGACCAGTGGTCCATCTACTCCAACACCCTATTTCACTCAGTTGCTTTGGAGGAGTAAACAGACAGGCCATAGAGGCCAAGGCCCTCCACTGTTGTTTTTAGTATTTATTTACAAAATTTATTTCCCGCCTCCTGCCCTCACAAGGGTCACCAATGAGGCTAACACATTAAAACATACATAATAAAGCCATTTTAAAAACATTTAAACTCTCCCCAAAACACACACATCATTAAAACAAAAATAGAGTTAAAATAATATGAAGACATAAAAACAATTAAAATATTGGTCAGGAATAAGGTTGCCAGCCCCCAGGTCTGGGTGGGGTTTCCACTGCTTCTGGGGCTTCAATCTGCCCCTGGCCAGCTGGGGGGAGGGAGGGGGTGGTCATGGGCTGCATGCTCGGTTTGCAAAAAGACCCTTTAAAGGGGCCGCAGCATGCCCCGTGTGCTGCAGCCCCCCCCCTCCTGCAAGATTTAAAGGGCCCTCCAGTTGGTTGGAAGGCCACGTGATCCCCACCAACAAGCTGAAGCCCTTTAAATTGGGCAGGAGAGGAGGGAGGGAGTGGCCAAGCTGGTGGTCACTCATGGGGGCACAGCTTGGGGGCATCCCCATCCACACATGGAATGTCCCCCAAATCCCCCTGCAGAGTGAGGAGGTGACCTGGCAACTCTAGTCAGGAAAGGTGGAATCACCAAAGGAATGTCAAACAAGTCTCCACGTGCTGGCAGAAGACAGCAACAGAAGGGGAGAGAGTTCCAAAGTTTTGCCACCTAGCACTGGGTTTCAGAAGTTTACTGCCTCTGAATATGGAGGTTCCCTACATTACTTTGTCTAAGGCACCAGGCCAAAACATTTCAGTTGACCTAGCCTTTTAATTAGAAGTTGATCTTTTAACACTATCTATATAGTCTGTTTTAGTGTGAAAACTTTTAATCATTTTAAGCTGCTCATTGATCTATATTTTTATACTGTGACTGGGTTTACAATGCTGTGTTTTAATCAACAACTTTTAATGTTTAATGTTTGTATTATGCTTTATTTTGTAAGTCACCTCGAGCAGGGTCCCTGGATAGGCAGTATAAAGAATTTCCAAATTAAATAAGTAAAATATATCTAACCCATAAAGCAGTTTTTAAAATGCCCCTCCCCCCACAGTACTTATACTATGGAGCTGACAGAGCTAAGGGTGGCTGAGCCATTTTAGAAATCATTCTACAGTTTTCTACCTGGCTAAGACTTTTCTTGAACTAGTAGCATACCCCATTGTAACAGTTCTCTCTTTCACTGTGTGTTATCCCTTTATATGTAACCTCTGTAAAGGTACCTCTCTGTAGTGTGTTATGCTGCCTCCTTGCCTTCCTTATTTTCATTGCCACCAAAGGCTCTTGCCTTAGAATTATTAGTTGGACCCAAAGAACAGGAAGGCTTAGTTGTGTATGGTAGAATGACAGAATGCTCAGCACGTGGGGATAGCTCTGAGGTAAAAGGGGATCCTTTCCTCTAAAATACAGTTGTTTTTCTTAATCATGAATAGAGGTGTCATGACCCCCGCGGGTCGCCTCCTTCTGCTGCCACCACCCTGGACTTACGGTCCCTTGAGAAGGCACAGGGTACCCTCTCAAGCCCATCCAAAATGCCCCTTTTCAAGCTGAGAACCTTAGGCGTGATGACCAGGCAGAGAACTTTTAAACAAATGGTTTATTCATACAGTAATGGGGCACTGAAAACAAGACAAGAAAAAGTATAACAGTATTGAAAGGCAAAAAGAACACAAAGCTAATGCAGCTACCTATTACTCCTTAACTGTTACTACTTAAGGCCTACAAGTCTTCTTACCAGGCCTCCCGCTTACCACTCACTCTGAGCCAAGTGGGGAATCTTTCTCTCACCAGACCAGCCTGTCCCCTGTGAGACCAGGTCGCAGATGAGACGAAGAACACCGTCCCCTTCAGGTTAGCTCAGAGAGCAAGGACACCATTTTCCACAGCCCTCTATAGACCAGGCTTAATTTACTCTCCCAAGTGAGGGAACTTTGTCCCAGACCAGTCTCCTCAAGACCGCAGAGAAAAAGAATGTCAGTTAAACTGAAACCAAGTATAAGAACACATCACTTCAGAGACTTCTAGTATCCACATTGGTTGCAGCTGGCTCTAGGCATTGTGGGAATTGTAGGCAGCTTGCTTTCTACTACCACACAGGCCTCTCCTGGGCCCTAGACCTCAGGCTTTTCTCCCAGTCATGTACAGATCTCCAGAGGCCTACACAGAATCTCTGCACTCTGATTGGCTATAACCCTCTCTAAGCATTATGGGAATTGTAGGCTGTCTGCTTTCCACTGCCCTCTTAGAGCTTAGGACTCTAGGCCCTGCCTCCATCCTGCACAGATCATGAATAGAGGTTATTTATAATTCAAACTGTGTAATGGTTTCTGTATGGTAAATAAGCATAATGGTTTCAGATAGGTACATAAGCAAAATGATTCCTTAAATAGACCTAGCCACACAGGATTATTTTGTCACTTACGACTTAGGCCAGTAACTTCCACAACGCTTAACTTCCCAACTTGCCACCCAGGCTAATAACTTCCACACAGACCACAGATTTCTATCAAACTCTACAGTACCTCATTCAAGATCCTTCCTCCCAGACACACACTGTTCAGCACTCACTCTCACACAAAAGCCTCTCTCAGAACAAAAAGTCAGCTCTGCCCACCCCCTCCTGGATAAGGCTATCCTCCAGGCCATAACACACTTCACACACCCATCCAGCCACCCTCTTTCTTACTCTACAGGCCTACTTGTAAAAAAAGTAATAATTAAATTGGATTTAAAAACAAACAAGTAACACATATACATAAATATGAAATTACATAAGATACATTGCCAATCTATACCTTTTTACATTCTGCCTCCATGGGCATAGAAAACTTTTCACCAGCAGCTGATAATTTTAATTTAATTGTGGGAAGGGTGGGGTATAAATATGAATAAATAAATAAATAAATACTATTTCCAATTATACAATTGACAGTTCCATTCTTTGTATTGACCATAGAAGATCTACTCTATGTATATCTCTGTCTTTATGATAAGCAGTTAATCTCACTAAAGTGTAGATCTTCTTTATTTTTGACAACCAGTCTTGTGGTTTAGGAATTTTTTTTGCTTCCAATGTCTGGCAAAAATCAACCTGCCAGCAGGGCAACCATTTGCTGATCTCCTGGGATCTCAGGTAGGTAATTCAGCAACAAGTTTATAGGGGATTTGTTTTTCCAACCCGACTGATATAATTTTCACCACTTGTTTCCAATAGCTGGAGGCATGTATGCACATCTACCATACATGAAAGAAGTCTGCCTTATCTTCTTTACAGAACCAGCATATGCTGGTACCAGTCTTATAGACCTTTGCCAGCCTTAAAGGAGCTAAACTGTAAATCATTCTCAACAGGTTTTCTCTAAAGGAGAGGGAATGTAAAGGTAATACCATAGGTGAAGATAAATTTCCATTCTGAGTCATCTAAGTTGTTACCAAAGGTTTTTTTGCCACCTTATGCAGAAGTTTTGATCAATAAACTAGGATACATACTGGAAATAAAACTTTTACCATCTGCTAGTAGCAGTTCCTCAAGCTCTGTTATAGGTCTTAAAATAGCATTTTTTGTATCAATTCACATAGGCAGCCTCTGACTTGAAGCACTCAAATACTGAAATACTAGGCTCTAGACAATCCTTAATATCACTGTATGGGATTACTAGGTTGTCAATTATCAAGTTTCTTTAATCACGAAATCCTGAGAACTCCCACCTTCTCAAGGGGAGAAATTCTGGGCTCATCTCATCAATCATGTCACTAATAACAGATGCTAAGGGAGAGAATCTTGGTGACAATTTATTTTTTTCTTGGTGACAATTTATTTTTTACTTAATCCCATACATTAAGTATTACATTTATGATAGTGTTATCATTATTATAGTATTTCTTCCTATTTTCTTTCCTCACCCAAGACCAACTTTTCAGAGGTACCTTTACAAAGAATTGTTCTTTAAAGGTTGGCATATTTTCATTGGTATGTAGTACAGGCCTACATTTTAGATCACAGAAACATACATTTAAAACTTCACATTAAAACATAGAAATAAAACACACAGTATTTACATGGAAAAACACCACACCCATCATCCACTGAGACCACATAGTAGATGTAGGTTCTCACTTCAGTTCACTGAATAGATTTCAGTGAGGCCAGCATGTAACCAAATCTGACTGGCTGTGTAGCATTGTGATTCTTGATTAGCTAAGACTACTCTATGAAAAGCATATGATAGGTGAAACAATAGCAACAAACAGGATTGAGAAAAGGTAAACATTCTCAATAAATTTAAGGGTTTTCCATGTGCAATACAGAATCCTATATATATAAAAGCCCAGTGTACTGGCACTTTCCAGCTCTTCCACTGGCTGTGCTGTGCCCATAAACTACCACTCAAGAGTATCTGTGTGCTATTAGCTAGGTGCTGGGTCCGCTCCTCTCCCCCGCCCACTGCCATCATGGACACTCTTCCCAGACAAAATAAATTGCCAAAACAGCTGTCTCTCCTGACAAAGACACTTCTACTTCTGCTTGGCTCCTCTGTGACAGGCTGGCTACTGAGGTGGACCACTGGCTGTCAAACTATTCTCTTCTCCTCCTGCTGTCGGGCTAACTTTTCCCTCAGTGGCTGTTGCTAGGCAACCAAGCTTGATTCTATCAGTAAAAAGACAAAGGCAGGAGGCCCTTTCCAGGCCTACTTTGGCCCTGGTGGGGAACTCATTGGGGCCAGTCCTCACTAGGGTTGCTAGCTCCAAGTTGAGAAAGTCCTGAAGGTTTTGTGGTGAAGTATAAAGAAGCCAGAGTTTGGGGAGGGGAGATGGCTCAGCTGAAGAGAATGCCATAGAGTCCATACTCCAAAGCAGTTATTTTCTCTTGGGGAACCATTGCTGCAAATAGCTAGGGGAGGGCTGGAGCTCACTCAGAATTACACCTGCTCTTCAGATGGCAGAGATCACTTCTCCTGGAGAAAATAGTGGACTCTGTGTCATTATACCCTGCTGAGGACACCACAGAAAATTGATGCTCCCCACTGCAGAGAAAGATTATTTTTCCTAGGTAAAAGCTGTAGGTGGATGGGCAAATGGAAAGCTCAAGTCAGAGGGGCATATAAAGGTAGGTTGATGGTTGGCTGGGAAGGAGTTAGGGTTGCGAACTCCAGGTTGGGAAATCCCTGGAGATTTGAGGGGTGGAGCCTGGAGATGGTGGGGTTTGAGGAGGGGTTGGACCTCAGACAGGTTCCGTGCCATAGACTGCACCCTCCAAACCAGCCATTTCCTCCTGGGGAACCATTGTTGCCAATCTGCAGGTGAGGGCTGGACATCACTCAGAATTACAACTGCTCTTTAGATGGCAGAGATCAGTTCCCCTGGAGAAAACGGTGGACTCTGTATCATTATACCCTGCTGAGGTCACCACAGAAAATTGATGCTGAGTGCCCCGAATCTCTTTCTAGAGCTCATTGTATTATTTCCACAACAGGCCTTATTCCTAGTATATATTATAAATGTCATAGGGCAGAAAGGTGGGATACAAATTATGTAAACAAGTAAATAATAATATATTTTGGCCTTTTATCAAACTATTTATTGCTGCCTTGGGCTTTTTATAAGCAAAACTTGTGGAAATTAAATTATTGCAATTGCATCAACATGAAACACTATGATATGTCGAAGTAGAGACATGACTTCTTTACCTTAGAATGTACATCTGAATGTCCATCCATAAATTTTGAATGATTGTCATAAGTCCTGCATAGACTAACCCTCCACTTCTGTGCTATTGCCAAGTTGTCTGCATGGAACAAATGCATGGAGGAAATGTCCATGCATTTGCTGACCCTCTGTGATCAGCAACAGTTGAATTGTAGTGTCACTGATCACAGGGAGGGAGCAAACACACAGAAGCTTCCTCTGCATAGATGACCTGGGTATCTCACAGAGGCCAGGGTAACCCAGAGTGACCATGCCCACTGTCCCTCCTGGCATGGTCAATTAACACACAAACAAGTCATCTGTATAAGGCTACAAATACACACACAAAGTAATCTGGTGACTTATCCCTATGATTTCTGCATCATGGCTGTTCCACATGATCATTCCACATGAACATGAACTGCATTGGCAGAATATCTTTCCTTCAGGACAGTCAAAATTTGTTGTTGTCTACTCTTGATAATATAATTATGATTGTATGGATATGGGATCAATGCTCCCTCCAAGCTGTGGCATCTTGTGAGCAAAAATTCTACTTTGTGACCTACTGGCATTAAAATTGTGGCTACTGCATAAAGTAGTTTGCTCTGGAGCCATTCTTCCTGAGCTAAGACAAAAATGTGTGAGCTGGATGCTAAAAAACTGTGAGCTAGCTCACACTAACTCAGCTTAGAGGGAACACTGGATATAGGTACAAGCTGAAGATCTTGATAAAGGTATGTGTGAAAAACACATATGTATTACATATACCAAAGTGATAATGGAGCACTATAGAGCAACTCAGAAGGGAAGTGGGCATGATACAACCCAATCTCATCAGTTTGCGGAAGTTAAGAAGGGTTGGTACTTGTATGGAAGACCTGCAATGAAGGCTTTGCAGAAAAAGCAATGGTAAACCACCTCTACTTCAAACTTTCATTGAAAGCCTCTTGCTTGGGTTACCATAAGTCACTTGTGACTTGATTGTACTTAGATACATACAGAGCAACTCCATTGCCAGGCGCCCTTAAGTGAAGACACAAGTTATGTATATGGATTAAACTAATTTTATTAAAAAGACTGATCAGCAAAAATGTATTAAACATCAAATTAACCTCTACTTCACCCCAATCAGAGTGTGCTAATTCCTACAGGTAGCCCATTAGCTACCTGCATGTATACAACCCCATCCTCGTTCAAAATTTGATGCATCTGTTGTTTTCATTCCTCACCTTTCACTACCTTCATAAATCCTGTGCCAATCAGTGTTCACCCTCACCCACTTCCCTATGTTTGGTGTAGTGGTTAAGTGCACGGACTCTAATCTGGGAGAACTGGGTTTGATTCCCCACTCCTCCATTTGCAGTTGCTGGATGACCTTGGGCAAGCCATAGTTCTGACAAGAGCTATCCTTGAAAGGGCAGTGCTTGAAAGAGCTCTCTCAGCCCCACCTATTTCACCAGGCTTCTGCTGTGGGGAGGGGAAGGGAAAGGAGTTTGTAAGCCATTCTGAGACTCCAAGTGAAGGGTGGGGGTATAAATCCAATCTCCTTCTTCTTCTATGTGCTGTTCAGTAGCTAGGGTTCAGTTTATTCTGCTCAGCCCCAAGGTAACTCCCTCCCCATATCCCTCTGGCAATAATGGCTGATAAGCAACTGGCTTGGTTGAACTCTTTTTATCATTAAATGCCTCAGGGTGCAGTTTTCCTATCCACATTAAAGAATCTGCACAATTTCTGCCAACCTAATTAGGGCTTCACCAGCTTTACAACTAGACCTATTTAGCTAGATGGCCATCTGACAGCAATGCTGATTCTGTGGACTTAGGCAGATAGTGAGAGGGAGGGCAGGAAGGGTTGCATCAGTGCTTAGTTCTTATGGCCCTTTCTTACACTCCCAGGGAAGTGCTGATTGCCACTTTGGGGTCAGGAAGTCATTTTTCTCCAGGCCAATTTGGCTGGAAATCCGGGGGAGGGGGGTTGTCATCTTTTGGGCATGGAACAGCAGTCACTGGGGTTGTGGAGGAGGAGGTATTTGTGAATTTCCTGCATTGTGCAAGGGGTTGGACTAGATGACCCTGTAACTCCATTCCAGCTCTATGATTTTATGAACTAAACCACTCCAGATGTGAAGCCATATACAGTAGTAAAAAGAAGTCCTGTCCCAGCCAGTTTAATGGAACCCAACCTAATTGCTGCTCAGGCCCTGCAAACAACTAGCTAATCCCCATACTGCTTGTCCCTGGAAGAGGAGGATGGTGAAACACCGAGCAAAAACCAGATTGCAAGAGGTGGAGATTCTTTAAATAATGGCTCCTGTCCACTGGCTCTGGCATATAAGGTATCCAAGGAGACAAGAATTCCCTTACAACATGCCTGCCCTCCGTTCTTCTGTGGGAGGCTTGGCCAAAAGAAACCTCCCCTCACATTCTGGACAGGAAGTGAAATTTTCACTGGAGTAATTGTGTAAGGGCTTTGTGCCAATTAAACAAGAGGTACGATGTCATGTTTATGCAACCCCACTATCAATTGCATACTCATCTTCCATCCGTGTTCCTGTACCAGTTCTTTTTCTCTAACCAACCTACCAAAACACCTTCATTCTAATGAGCAAATGAATGTTCCCCCTATTCAAGAGTTACCTGCTTCTTTGACCACCATTCTATGCAGCTGGATTTTTTTTTAGACATTACACTATGGCTTATGGTTGAGGATGCTGAGAATCCAAATCTGACCTCAGTTTTTTGTCAAACCAGTTTATGCTACTTCTTGGAAAAATAAAATTACTTGAGAAAGGATTCTCAAAGTGTGCATAATGTGTTGGAAGATGAAATATAGATCCTTTTTGAAGAAGCATTTAACACAGCTTCCTGCTTGAGAGCTCGGTGGGAAAACCAGTGTAAGAGTAAATATGTCAGTCATCAGTGTTGTGTAGGCTACTAAATAGTTAGCTATCTATGTTCTCCCAGGATTATTTCAGTCTTTGCCAAGAAACATTGATTATAGAAGTACTATCAAAGGACTCTACCCCAATTTTCAAAGTGTCATGCTCTGCTGGAAAGATATGTGAAGACTATCTCTTAGTTTAAATGATGATCTTATAGCCACATTGTTTAAACATTTTAAACTGCCTCTATTGAATGGTTTCCCTCATAGGTTTGATTCATTTTGATTCTGCTGACAAAGTTCCCATTACAGAGTGTTCTTTTCATAATTTGTCAAAAATATATAGAGGAGATGAAGGAGGATAAAGCTAATTTGTAATCTGAGAGCACTAACCTGGTTATGCTGACAAGCTTCATGATAAATGCCCTTGGCTGGCCAGGGGTTTTAAGTTATGAAGCACAAAAAAGTTGTATTATGTAGTTAAACACAAATTCATTTTGTAAATAACACAAGGGGCAGGGCTAATTTTTTTCTTATCAAAATACAGCATTTCCCTTACAATGAAATAAAAATATCACCCAACATGTGAGATGTCTGCTTTATACAAAACATGGGAAGAAATACTCTGGGAAACAAAACAGAAGCTACTGAAATAAGCAATATTGAATCCTACCACAAAATAATAGAGTTCTTAGGTTAGCTCCTGGAAAGGACTTTATAAACCATTACAAACACAATAGTTATAGAACTTTGCAATAATTATACAACTTTACTTGTAAGAAACTTGTGGAGGAGGCAGAGTGGGAGGGGGGCTCTTGGCAGTTGGTGATTCGATCCTTAGGCTGGTAGACAGCTGGGTAGCAAACCCGCGTACTGACCGTATGGTGACTTGCCTGCCTGGTGCAAAGGTAGCGGACATTACGCATGTTTTAGATAGGCTGGTAGATAGTGCTGGGGAGGAGCCAGTGGCCATGGTGTATGTCAGCATCAATGATGTGGGGAAATGCAATTGTGAGGTCATGGAGGAGAAATTTAGGCTGCTGGGCAGGAAACTCAAGGCCAGAACATCCAAGGTAGACTTCTCAGAAGTGCCACCTGTTCCACACACAGGGCCAGAGAGAGAGGCACAGATCAAGAGTCTCAATGCATGGATGAGACGATGGTGTAGGGGGGAAGGGTTCAAGTTTGTTAGGCCCTGGGATGCTTCTTGGAACAAGAGGGAGCTGTACAAAAGAGACGGTCTCCACTTATCCTGAGAAGGAACCAGGCTGCTGGCGCTTAAAATCAAAAAGGTGGTGGAGCAGTTTTTAAACTGAATATTGGGGGAAAGCCGACAGGAGATGAAAAGTCTCTGGTTCGAGATGGCTCATCTCAAAGAGATGAGAGGATAGCTGTTACTTTTCTACAAGGAAATGGATTAGAATTGTCCACTGAGACTGTGGCTAATGATATGGTCTGCCTGGCAAGGTCTCAAGGCAGCAGCGGGAAGGTTGTGGGTTTAACATGCATGGGAAATTATAGAAATTTATATACAAATGCTAGAAGTGTCTGAGGTAAAATCGGGGAGTTGGAATGCTTGGTGTTGGGGGGGGGGAATAGACATTGTGGGTATTTCAGAAACTTGGTGGGATGAGGAAAATCAGTGGGATACAGTGATTCCTGGGTATAAATTATATCGGAAGTATAGGGAGGAAGAGTTGGAGTTGGGGTGGCTCTGTATATCAGAGAGGGTATACAGTCCAGAAAGACTGAGAGGCTAAGAGAATTGAATTTGCTTCTGGAAATGCTATGGATTGAAATAGTGGGCCCAAAAGGAAACTTAACACTGGGAGTTTATCACCCACCAGATCAAAAGATAGAGGAGGATTATAAAATGATGAATGAATTATAGGAGCTAGACAAAAAAAACTGTGTTGTAATAGGTGATTTTAACTACTCACACATTGATTGAGTCAATATGTGTTCTAGTCAGGAAAAAGGGATTGAGTTTCTGGACACTCTCAATGACTGTGCTGTGGAGCAGATGGTCACGGAACCTACCAGGGGAGAGGTAATCCTGGATTTGGTCCTAAGTTATGCCCAAGACCTTGTGAGAGATGTAAAAGTTTTTGCTTAGGAATAGTGACCATAATGTTATTGAGTTCAACATTTGTATAAATAGGGAGTTGCCCAAAAAGACCAACACAACCACTTTTGACTTTAAAAGGGAAAACTTCTCTGATATGAGGGAACATGTGAGGAGGAAACTGAAAGGAAAAGCAGAAAGGGTCAAAACCATTGGGGAAGCTTGGAAACTATTTAAAACTACAATCCTAGAAACTCAGAAAAAATATATACCGCAGGTTAGGAAAGGCACAAATAGGTATAGAAAAAAGCCTGCATGGTTAACAAACAAAGCAATGGAAGCTGTAAAAGGTAAAAAGGATTCCTTTAAGGAGTGGAAGGCTAGTCTCAGTGAGGTTGATAAAAAGGAACACAGGCTGTGGCAAACAAAATGCAAGTCTGTGATCAGGCAGGCAAAAAGGGAATATGAGGAGCATATCGCAAAAAAACATAAAGGCCAACAATAAAACTTTCTTCAAATACATTAGAAGCAAGAAACCAGCCAGGGAGGCAGTGGGGCCCTTGGACGACCAAGGGGTAAAAGGAGTACCGAAGGATGATAGGGAAATGGCTGAGAAGCTGAATGCATTTTTTGTCTCTGTCTTCACTGTGGAAGATGAGAAGTGCTTGTCCACTCCAGAACCGCTGGTTCGGGAGGGTTGTTGAAAGATCTAATGTTGCCCTGCAAGGCTTTTGAGCCTTTCTATGAACTGCAATAAAATAATAAACTGTACTAGTGTACTAGTGTATGCAAAAGGGACTGAGCCACATGGTAACCCCACCATGGCTACCAAATAGCCAGATGAGACTGCACTTTAGGCAAGAGACACATTCCTGACCTTCTCCAGCAGCTCCAGTGCTCAACAGAGGTTACCAGCCCGTTTTTCCCTAAAGAAGAATGGATCAGCCCCAGCACACACTAAAGCACAATGCCTGCCATGCTGAAACACACAGGCAAAAGGTCCCCAACGCCGCCATTAAGAGTCCCTTCCAACACATGCAGGCGACCTCTTTCCCTCCCCCCTTCACCTGCCAGACCTCACATAGACCAAGCAGAGACTATTCATTATCGCCTGGCAACTAATCACTAGCCATCAGCAGCCTGGCTAATGTCATCAAGAAGACAATGGAATTGGCCCGGTGACTCATCCTAGCTGCTACCAGGTGCCAGACTTGAGTTAAGCTTCTAGCTCTCAATATTGACCACTCCTCAACTCCCCCTGCCCTATACCTTCCAGCCAATAGGGTATTTTCAGGGATGGACTAACCAGGAGGTGGAACCAGGGGTTGGGACCAGCCCCCTCCCTCCTGCATATAAGGGGATGCCTGACCGCCGGCTCTTTCTCTGATCTACAACCCCTATCGAACCTTTGACCCTCTTATGTCCAGCTTGCTATCCCCAATCCCTGCCTCCATCTTTAAACTCTAGGTCTGCAGCCTGAGTTTCCGCATGTTACCTGCTGGTACAGGCCACGCGGCTCCCTTTTTCCATCCCTTCCCTCCATTCTTCCTGAGGAACGCTCTGCACAACAGGACAGGTAAATATTGCCCCCCAATGCTTACCTGCTAATGCAAATGTGCTTATACTTCTCTCTATATTTTCCTAGAGTTTGTGTAATTGTGTGTGAGTTTGTGGTTTTGTGTGCTTGAAACATCTTCAGTAAACATAATCAATTTATACTGACATCAGTCTCAGCGTCTGTTTGGTGGGCCTGGAGGGTAGACGTTTCCCCTGTATACATTGATGCGTGTTCCCGCATTGCCTATTGCCTGATTTAAGATCATAACTCCCCAGATGAAATAACAATTTAAGGAAATTTGGCTAACACTAAGTCAGATTGAGATGCCGAGAAACGAGGTCCTATGACTGATAGACAACTTAAAAACTGATGAATCACCAGGCCCAGATGGCGTACATCTGAGAGTTCTGAAAAGAACTCAGATCTGAACTTGTGGATCTCCTGATAAAAATATGTAATCTTTCATTAAAATCTGCCTCCATTCCTGAGGACTGGAAGGTAGCTAGTGTCACTCCCATCTTTAAAAAGGGTTCCAGAGGAGATCCAGGAAATTACAGGCCAGTTCCCTGTGAGGAAATCGATGCAACTCCATATCATGAGAGGGGTTGGTGTGATGTTGTCTATACAGGCCAGTCAGATTGATGTCAATACCAGTTAAGTTGGTGGAAATTGAGACAGACTCAGCATAGGTCACTAACCTGTTAGTGTTCTTTGAGGGGGTGAACAAACATGTGGACAAAGGGGACACAATAGATATTGTTTACCTTAACTTCCAGAAAGCATTCGATAAAGCTCCTCATCAAAGGCTCCTAAGTAAACTCAAAAATCACGGGATAAAAGGATAAGTCCTTTTGTGGGTCAAAAACTGGCAAATTAATAGGAAACAGGGAGTGAGGATAAATGGGCAATTTTCTCAGTGGAGGGTGGTAAGCAGTGGGGTATCACAGGGATCAGTACTTGGTCCAGTGCTTTTTAACTTGTTCATTAATGATTTGGTGTTGAGAGTAAGCAGTGAAGTGGCTAAATTCAGGGTGGTGAAAACCAGGGAGCATTGTGAGACACTCCAAAGGGATCTGTCGAGGATGGGTGAGTGGGCATCTATGTGGCAAATGGGGTTCAATGTGGCCAAGTGCAAGCTGATGCATATTGGAGCCAAAAATCCTAACTATAAATACACGTTGATGGGGTCCGAACTGGCAGAGACTGACCAAGAGAGAGATCTTGGAGTTGTAGTAGATAACTCACTGAAAATGTCGAGACAGTGTGCAACTGCAATAGAAAAGGCCAACGCTATGCTGGGAATTATTAAGAAGGGAACTGAAAACATATCAGTCAGTATCATAATGCCCCTGTATAAATCAATGGTGCGACCTCATTTAGAGTACTGTGTACAGTTCTGGTCACCACACCTTAAAAAGGATATTGTAGCTTTGGAAAAAGTGCAGAAGAGGGCAACTAGAATGATAAAAAGGTTGGAACACTTTCCCTATGAACAAAGGTTAAAGCACTTGGGGCTCTTTAGCTTGGAGAAACGATGGGTGAGGGGTGACATGATTGTGCATGGGATAGAGCAGGTAGAGAAAGAAGTACTTTTCTCCCTTTCTCACAATACAAGAAGTTGTGGGCACTCAATGAAATTGCTGAGCCGTTGAGTTAGAACAGATAAAAGGAAGTACTTCTTCATCCAAAGAGTGATTAACACATGGAATTCACTGCCACAGGAGGTGGTAGCAGCTACAAGCATGGATGGTTTCAAGAGGGAATTAGATAAACATATGGAGCAGAGGTCCATCAGTGGCTATTAGCAAATTCTGGGGCAAATGAGGCTCTGTGTTCTTGGGGCTTGGGGGGGGTCAACAGTGGGAGGGCTTCTAGTGTCCTGGGCCCACTGGTGGACCTCCTGATGGCCCCTGGTATTTTTGGCCACTGTGTGACAGAGTGTTGGACTGGATGGGCCATTGGCCTGATCCAACATTGGCTTCTCTTATGTTCTTAGGAGAGAGAATCCCAGTGGTGGCACCTCTCTCATCTTCTCTGCCACTGCCTCACTCATTCATAGAGCGGCTTGCCAACTTTGCTTGCCTGCTAGGGAGTGGCGGTGGCAGTGCATTTCTTGGCTGCCCCACCAGTGCCCCTTCTTCTTCTCTTGTCTTGATTGAAAAGTTGTCTCTCAAGTTGTCTTGAGCCCCTGTAGAGAAAGATGGGCACAGTATGGATACT
This sequence comes from Gekko gecko, assembly GCA_029375565.1. Classification (NCBI taxonomy): domain Eukaryota; kingdom Metazoa; phylum Chordata; class Lepidosauria; order Squamata; family Gekkonidae; genus Gekko; species Gekko gecko. The sequence goes on along the minus strand of JAPDNY010000003.1, from coordinate 53,783,941 downwards.
TGCATTTTCTACCCCCATGAGGCCTGAAAGTATCAGGGAGGGTTTTTTTGGCTAGGGAAATAGTACCTGTGGGGGTCAGTACCTCCCTTTCCTCACTCCCAGAGCCCCAATCCAAACCAAATATTTATGACTGCTGTTGGAAGCTAAAATACATTGATGCTTAGTCAAGGTTAGTAATTAGAAACTGAAAATAGATTTGGTCCTCTCTTCTGCATATTGTACAATGCTTTTTGAAACAGTTTTTTTAAACAACAGAAGTTTGAACATATTTCATCAAAAATTAAGATAGGAAAATCTTGTGCTTATGTGTTTTCCCCTCCCTCCCCTTTCCATGTTTTCCAGTTCAGTTAGTTTACGTCCTACTGGCAAAGGATCTGTCTCTTGGATAAGCACTTTAAAGTGGTGATGAGGTCTAAGCTTGTTATGCTGAGAGCAATACTATCAGGAGTTTAGACTCTGTTAAGAGTCTAAACTAGAGTTGCCAGGTCCCTCCTGGCAACTGGAAGGGGATGGGAGGGCATACCTGGTGAAAGAGAATGGCCTAGGTCTTGTCACCAGCATCACACAGGAAGTGATGTCATCACATGGATGTCCAGGTGATACTCTGGTATTTGGGCAAAAACTCTATGGTAAAGCCAGATTCTACCATAGTGTTTTTGCCCAAATACCAGAGCATCACCTGGACATCCATGTGATGACATCACTTCCTGTGTGATGCTGGTGACAAGGCCTAGGCCATTCTCTTGCTCCAGTTAAATCCCCCAGCCAGCCAGCTCTTTGGTGACTGGGGGGCAGGGCCTGCTGATGGAGGACCCCCACCTCTACCAGAGGGTCTGGTAACCCTAAGTTGTGGTCAGACGTGTCATTTGGTGCAGTTGGGAAGCACTTTTATTTCATCTCTTGGTAATTGAAATGGAGTCGCTTGATCAGACATCCCAGTATTATCCAGTACCCTGAGCCGACTTTGGCTGGGAGGGCAGGGTAGAAATTTGAAGAATAAATAAATAAATAAATTCTCTGCGGGATCTGCCCAGCACTGCATGATCAGATGGCATGAATGAGTGAAGATATTTTTTTTGCCTGCTTTTGTGCATGTGCTCTCCAACTTCTGGGAGTCAAGTCTCCACTTTGACTGTTTGTTGATCCTTCCATGGAGCCTGACAAATATCACCCCCTTTCTGCTCACTTTCAAAGCTGGCCTAGAGATGGGAACAATTATGCAGTTATGCGCATATCACTAAGCGAGCAAAAAGAAAAAGGTGCCTGGTCAGGATGGAATTAGCAAACCATCCCAATGGCCTGAGAGTGCGCCTGAGTGATCAGACTAGGGAAAATCTGTCCATGGCCTATCAGCAAGTGTTTGGACTTGTTTCCAGGTCTCTTTTTACTCCATTTCAGGAGCAGACCAGGACAGAGTGCTGACAACTGCAGAATCTTTCACAGATGTTGCTGTCTGATTGTACGCTTTAGTTCTGTCAGGCATCAGCTTTGAAGTTGGATTTAAAGACATGTCTGACCACAGCCTTTGTCTAAACTCCCAGCAGAGTCACTCAAGGTGAATGGTCAAAGCTGAGACACCAGACTAAAATGCATCAACCCCCTTCAGGAATGCTTCCCCTACCCACCAAAATTACAAAGAGGCTTCTGATTGTGGCTTGCAAGCTTGGTTTTGAATGTTATCTGATTTGGGAGCATCTAAATTAATTGGAGAGTGATGGGGGGGAGCACCCTAGCATAGGGCTAGTTCCTTTAGCAACAATCATGATTTGGTTTTATGTGCAAACCAATTCTTCAGGTCAATCCAAGTAAGAATCAGTAGTTTCAGCCTGAAGTGCAAAAATGTTTAAAACATTTAAAGACATAGTTTAGTAACACTTGGCCTATCCAGCTAAAGCAAGTCATGACTAAATTCAGTTGGAAGCAATCTTGGGGAGGTTGTATAACATCTTGCAGTTATATATGGTGTGCCTGTTTAACTTAACAGTCCATGCTGCTCCTTCAGGCTGGTGTTCTTTTTTGTCCTCACCGGATCAAATTTTTGGTTCCTGTTTGCAAAATGTTTGTGAACATGATGGTCCCACGGTCCCACAGTTTGTGATATTGTGCATAAAAGCTGCTGAAAAAGAAGGTGAGTAAACTAAGAGTCAACATTTTTCCTCATCTTTCTTCCCTCGGATTTTCAGCTATATTTACAATTGAGGCTGTTAAATTAGCCATTCCAGTTTATTCCCCAGGGATTTTCTGGAGCTAAAAATATACTTTTGTAAAAAATCCCATTTTTACTTCCTGCCCATCTCTTTCCTCTCCCCATTTTTCTCACATTCCGGTTATGATAGTCGTTTGTTTGGTTTGGTAACTCACCATCACTGTCTAAGCCCTCCCTCACCACTGTAACTTGCAAGTAGCCATATTAAGTCTCTTGCCATTTGTAACTGTTAAATGCATGTGGTTGTTTTTTCCCTTGTTTACTGGTCCAATTCACACTCATATTACTTAACTGCTATATTGAGACTATTCTAAAATGTAAGCATTTTGTTTCCTTCCTTTTTTCCTTCCTACTTTCCTCCTTTTCTTCTGCAGACATACCTTCTTCAGTCCTTTCTTCCAGATAATTTTCAGTAGAAGATGAAATTAGTTGCCAAAGATGAAATTAGTTCCCCAATATATATATTGTAGAGAATTGTAAAGCTTTATCCCCTGTCTGATGCACATTTACAACCTCTTCAGGGGATCTAGGGAATCATACGCGAGATACAGATGTTTTTAGAATAAGTACAGGCAGTCCCATTGCCTAGCGTCTTGTGAGTGAGAGTCTAAAATCAATACAAGCACACCAACAAAATAACCATGAAGTTAATCATAAAGCAAAACACTGCTTTTATCTAATCATTATCTGGCATTACTGTGAAAGATGCAATAACGCTGGTGTAGAACTATCTAATCTGGGAATTCATGTTTTACTTGTATAGCAGAGAGAGAACTGGAAAAATTATAATTCCCAGAACATTAGAAAGGTATGAAATAAGACAATATCAAAACAGAAATAAGCAACATAATGTTTGAAAGGAGTATGTTTATTAAACAAGTGTCCCTTTATGGTGTGAATAATTTTAGATGTGAATGAAAGAAGAAAATGGAAGGAAAATATGGAGGTCAGTTGCTCAGAAAATTGGTTTTATTTTCACAACAACTTTATGGCTTATGATTGGTATTGTGGCAAACATTTTAAAATTGCTATGTCTGAATGTTTAGCTCTTATTTTATAGTATGTGTCTTTGTTTAATCTGAGGTTAGCTTTTCACATTCACTATTCCCAACACTGATATGCGTATATCAGTGACATACTGATGCAATAAAATATACTAATACAGTAGAACAATAACATCACTTAAACAAATATTAGGAAAAAGATGAAACCCATCCATAGTCATCAAACCATAATCAACGGGCAACAAGATTTGTAATCATCAGAAACCTGTCTGAACCATTGAGTCTTTAAAGGTCCTGAATCCTAAGAATCAGCAGGTATCTGGTTCTGGTGTCTGGGAGCCACTAAAGACACTAGTCTGCTTGATAAAAGATGGATTCACCAATCAGTTATCATTAACTCATGATTTTGATTCTGTTCTCTGATCTTGGGTTGTAATAAACTTGACTTGATTTATCAGTAACAAGATCTTAGTAAGTGGGGGGGTAAGACTCAAAGCTCAAGCAAAGGCCACTGAAGACCTTAATTCAGCCCCATAGCTAGATGATTTTCAGTGGGCGACACTGGGGGCGGGGCATGACATCACTTCTGGCATCACAAAAAATAAAATAAAAATAGAAGAACCGGTTCACACGGGGAAGCAGGGAGCTTGACAGGAGCAGGATGGTGGCAGCGTAGGAGGCAGATGGAGAAGATGGGTAGAAAATAGGGCGAGCCTCCATGGGGGCCAACCTCTGGCCCCATTTCCCCCCACCTTGGCAGCATCCATCTTTGTGGCAGGAGAGGGAGTGGAGGAGCCTCTTTTCCTTTCTCCCACCTCTCCCTCCCCACCTCTGGGGATCACTTCCCACCCTCCTCTTGTAGCATCAACACCGCTTTCCAGCACTGTCTCGGCCAACCTGTTGTGCATCTTGCTCCTCACCATGCCTGTCTGCCCGCCACCACCTTTGCTGCTTTTGCCTTTGCCACCTCACATGCTAGAGATGCTTGGCATGGTGCTGCCAGACTTCCTCCACTTAAACAATTTGAAGGTAGTCTGGTTGAGCTTGAGGTGGCTTGCCAACTGTGGTGGGCTCCCCACAATCACAGTACATGTCCATGGTGGCAGCGGCACTAGCAGAGGAGGAGGAGGTTGCCTTCACCTCTTGCAGCCCCCCGTGGCTGCCTGTGCTCGAGTTCACTCACTTGCTTACTAACAGCCTTGCTGCTGCCACTACCGCTGCTCCTATTCTTCTCCATGGCAATTGAGGCAGGGCTAAGCAGCTTTTCTTGGGCCTGGGCCTGCACCAGGCCTCTCTGCCATGTGGAGGTGATTTCGTGGGGGGTATTGAAAATTTGGGAGGGGGTCTTGCCCCATATGTCTTGTGTCATGGGCATGGATGAGGATGAGCTGACAGAGCCTGCAGAAAGCACAGCTGGCCCCTCTGAAACAGCAGAGGAGGATAACTGGCAAGGGCCTGTAACAGCAGTCTTCACACCTGGCCCAGATAAGAAGGAAGAACTGCAAGCTGAAAGTCCTCCTGACCCACCCCCATGTGTGACTCATTTAAGGGAGCGACTGTGGCAAAACTTAGCAACCAGGCAAAGAGAGGCCGGGCTACAAGGGAAACGCTCAGCCAGCCCAGAGTTCTAACAGGAGCCTGGCCGATCATGCAGCTGGCTAATCAGCAGCAGCATTTAACTGCACACTCTGGGCAGTACTCTTTGTAGAAGCAACAAGTCAGTTTCATGCTGCTAGCATCTACTCTGGCTCAGCTCTTGTACCTAGACCTTTGGATCCTCTGGCTTTGGACTTGGCTCTGTGTTCCTGGCTCCTGACCCTGGTTTGGCTTTGGACTATGTATCTGGTTGGTGATTTTGGACTTGGCTCTGTGTTTCTGGCTCCTGAGCCCAGCTTGGCTTTTTGGACTTTGCACTGTCTTTTTGGCTCCTGACCTTGGCCTATTCTGGACTCCCTTTGACTGGCACCCAGCCCGTGACGTCCTGCACTAGCTATGGTCCTGCCTTAATGGTAAGTAATGTGCCTTGAGTTGTTCTCGTTCAGGACCACTGTTATGTAGCCACTGTAAAGGTAAAGGTTCCCTTGCTTGAAAGCCAGTCAAATCCAACTCTAGGGTTGTGGTGCTCATCTCCGTTTCCAAACCGAAGAGCCAGCACTGTTCAAAGACGTTTCTGTGGTCATGTGGTTGGCATGACTAAATGCCAAGGCACACAGAACACTGTTACCTTCCCACCAAAGTAGTACCTATTTATCTACTTGTGATTTCTTGCTTTCAAACTGCTAGGTTGGCAGGAGCTGGAACCAGAGACGGGAGCTCACTCCGTCATGTGGCACTTGGGTCTCAAACTGCGGAACTTCCAGCCTGCAGTTCATCATCTTAACCACTTGAGCCACCACAGCTCCTATATATAGTCACTAGCAACAGAAATTAATCTGGCTGTCTCATGTTCAACCAGCTATGGCCTGCAAAAGCAGCCCCACAGATCATGTATTACAGTAGGGCAGGGGTAAGCAAACCCCAGCAGGAATGGTGACAGCAGCACACCAGATTTTTTTTTGCCTGGTATTCAGGGCCAGATGTCTGCTGAAGCAAACAAGAAGAAGAGGAGAAGAGATTGGATTTATACCCCACCCTTCACTATCCAAAGATGTCTCAAGGCACTGGCAGTACAGCTGGAGCCAGTGGTACAGAAGAAGGCAACAGACATTGCTTGTGCACAGCATCACCCCACAGACCTTGGTGAATCAACCATAGCTGATAAAATACGTCCCTGCAGATGGGACTTCTTTAAGTTCAACAAGTCTAAACAAATAGGACTGAATGAACTTTACTGCAAGTACACCAATGATATGATTACTATAAGTGCTGCAGTCCTGCCTTGCATATACTGTGAATACAGTGTGATGTTAGAGTATGTCCAGGACAATTAGTTTGTGTATCATGAAGCTATTATAGCAATGTATTGAAAAGTACATACCAATCTCTGTGAGAAGAGGTGCTAAATGGAAATGAAGTCCTTTAGCAACATAATGTTCTTTTGTTAGTGGAAGTAATAATACCGGTAATAGCCTGTAGTGCTTTTCCTTTTCAAAATACTTCACATACATAATCTTAGAGATCCCCGCAACAACCCTGCAAGATAGGGCAGTATTATTATCCCCATGTTATAAAGCAGATAGAGTGGGGCTGAGAGACAGTGGTTATGGCAGGCTGGTAATATCACAGTTTACATTGCTAAAATATTAAAAAGACATTCAAGAAAGTAGGTTAACTATTGGTTTGATGATGAAATTAGTATATAAGGCGGCATATGAAAGCTTATTGTCACTGTTCCAGTTTGATTTGTGTGCTTTGTCCCTTCTGCTTACTGGAACTTTAAACCAGCATATGGCTTCAGCCAGCAGAGATGTATATAAAAACTAATCTCTGTGCATGTGATAAAAAATTCCCGCTTTATCACTGTATTTATAACGTCATGCTTGGTATGCAGTTTTCTATTATTGTGGACTTGGATTATGCTTCCTTTACATTTACTTCTGTTTTGTTTACTCGACAAGTTGTTTTCTCTAAAATCTGGCACTCACTATCGCAGGACAGCAGTAATTTATGTGAAGCTAAATCCAATGTTTATGAAAGCTTCTGATGACATTTTAAACTGGGGGTGGTATTAGGAAGCAGCATGCGGAGGTGCCAAGTCTCCCGGCATGGCTAGGACTCAACAGATTTGAAGCCCTCCTCCTAATGGCCAGATCTGCCTCCAGCCAAGTTATTCAACTGCAGAGTCATGGGAAATACTTATGTACCAATTATGAGAAAGGCACATTTAATGAAAACTGTATATTTACTTCCATAGCCTTAGAAAGATGGCCTAAATAATCGGCGCAGCTGGCATATTGGCTGCTGCAGGGAAGCTGTGTGCCCCCCCTCCCTGGGTCTACACACTGTAACTGTACGCAGAAAACTTTTCACACATTTTGTGTAAGACAAAGCAAGGTTCTAGGAAGAGCGTATCTTACTAGCCTAACCTTAAAACTAGAACCAAGCAATTTAGCATAATAGAGCCAAGGGGCAGTTTGTTTGCTTTCAGCAGTCTAATAGGGGATTTCTCCATATTGCTTTATGGAGATACTTCTAACACCCAGTGACTACCTTGAGCAAATGTTAGCATGTTGCTAACAATTCAATTGCACTGAATTGAATCAGACAGATAGGCTGAACTCAGCGTTTGCCACTTTACCTGGACAGGCCAATAGCTATCCAAATCTATTGTGACAGGCAATGTGCTCTTGATTCAGCAGTGTTACATTGGATAAGCACAGGGTAAAAGCTCAGGATAGTGAAGCATTGCCAGCCTACCTTGACTATTATTCATGGTAGTACACATTCTCTGACTATATTACAAACCAGTGAGATGATAAGTAACAACAATGTATTTTTTTAATAAAAGATCTAAGACTACAGTTCTCAGGGCACTTTCCTGAGAGTAAGTCCTTTGAATAACATACTTTGGAGATGAACAAGGTTTGAGTCCAGTGGCACCTTTAAGACCAACAAAGTTTAATTCTAGGCGTAAGCTTTTGCATGCAAGCACATGTCATCAGATACCTGCACATTAAACTTATACCAAGAATTAAACTTTGTTGGTCTTAAAGGTGCCACTGGACTCAAACTTTGTTCTATTGCTTCAGACCAACATGACTACCCACCTGAATCTATACTCCTAAGTATATCTACTTAGGATTGCTTCATGAATGTATCCTTTGATAGTTGCACACCAGCTTGGTTTGGGATCAGTATGTATATCCTCAGACACAGGATTTTGCTAACACATCTGCTAAAAATGTGTTCCAGACTTCTTCCATCAGTTTGATCTGTAATATGTTTAACAGTGCTGCCCTAAGCAGAGTTATAGCTTGTGAAGAAAAGCATTTTTTTTTCTTTGGAGGTTGTAATGAGCAAAACCTTCACTTTATGTGTGTGTGTTTAATTCTCTCTGGGCAGAGAACTGGCAGACTTACCTTAGCCCACCTTCATGCAACTGCTAATAGGTCTAGCTAGAAACATTTGGATGGTCCAGTCTCCCTTCCCCCAAACAGGGAACAGAGATTTTGAGGAATTAGGACTAGAAAGACTTCAGGAAGAAAGCTCTGGAGGCTTCAGGAAAAGCTTCCTTGACCTGGCCTGACCAGGTCAGGGAGGGGGAAAGGGAGAAGATAAAGCTCCTGGAAGCAAGGAGGAAGACCTCATTGGGTGCTGTCTGTCAGAACAGAAAACTCTGAACTGAGGTCTGGAGGAGGAGGCCATTAACCATGTGCTGGCCTGAAGAGCTGGAGGAAGCTGAAAGGTAATGGTAACTCTGTAGAGATCTATAGCATCTTAAGCTAAGGATTCTGTCCTATATTTTAACATCTGATAGGCCATGTATAGAGAGAGGGACAGAGGAATTGCATTTTACCTGTTCTTTTGAATCCCTTGCTCAATCTGGTGCTGTGCTAAAAGTATATTTGTAATCATTTTCTTTTTAGTAACTACTTTATAACTTTTGATGCTGGTCATGGCTCTCTGTACCATATAGACCTCATTGTCTTGGACACACTATTTTAAAAGGAGTGTCAGGGGGAAGGCAGGCAGTTGGTAAGTGGCTATTCCTCCAGGGGTGCATAAGGCAGTAAACTGTCCCCATGGTGACCAGGCGCTGGGCAGCAGGAGATACAGAGGCAAGGCCTCAGAAACTTGAAAGGGAAGCTGGGAGTCCTGACCCTCCCAGTAGACAATTACTTATAAAAGTTAGGTGGTGGACTGGCAATGGTTACCCAAGAGAGAAAGAAAAGCCTCACCAGATGCTGGAAAAACCTAGGAGAGCAGGATGGAACAGGGCCTGCATGCCAGCAGGACTGGTGCCAGGCTTTTTGGCGCCCTAGGCAAGGCTAACTACTTGCGCCCCCCCACACACACTGCTAACCAATTTTCAAAAACAGGTGAATTCTAGAGAAAATTAAAAGCACAAAACTTGACATTGCTATTTTTTTTTAAAAAAATTGTGAGAATAAGTAAAATGACAGCTTTTGGTTTTTTTCTCAAACAGAAAACAGTTTTAACAAACAACTCACCGATCATTTTGAATAATTCTGTAAATTGTGATGTCAAAAATTAAGGCTCTTGAATGCTTCCATTTTAGGCACATCAAAATCTCATTTTGTGTGCCTTTTCCTTTGCAAATTTTGTCACGGATTCCTTCAGGTCAAGTGCAGATGCTTCAGTGTGTTCAACTGATATAACTGCCAAACCAAATAGTCTCTTTTGCAGCAGTATTTCTCCTACAGTTTTCTTAGTTTGCGATTCTTGATGTCAGATTTGTGTCCATTTACCCTTTGGTGTAGGTTTTGACCTGTTTGTCCTATGCAGAGAACTGCAATTTACATATCCTGCTGTATTGTTATTCCGGTCTTGCTGTTTTTATTGCTCAGTTACTTATTCATCTTGACTCTAATCGTCTCTTCCTGGCAACTAACTCCCCCTACCTGCATGTAATATTTGAGAAAATCTATTTCAGTGTATGAGAAGAAGTATGCATATGCTAAGAACATAAGAGAAGCCGATGTTGGATCAGGCCAATGGCTCATACAGTCCAACGCTCTGGGTCACACAGTGACCAAAAATACCAGGCACCATCAGGAGGTCCACCAGTGGGGCCAGGATACTAGAAGCCCTCCCACTGTTGCCGCCCTCCCAAGCACCAAAAACACAGAGCCTCACTTGCCCCAGACCAAGAGTTCCTATCTATACCTTGTGGCTAAGGCTGAGTTCAGACTGGCAGTTTGAAGCGGGAGCCAGTCGTGGCAAAAAAGCCCCAGAACAAACTGTTCTGGGTTTTCCCGGTCACACTGTGCCAACTGATGTGGGAGCATACCGGGAGGAGGTGCGTGTGAGTGTTCAGACTGCTGGCCTGGAGGCACGGCTGTAAATGGCTTTTCCCTGGCAAATAGCTATGTGTGTATGGGTGCGTGAGCGCACATGCACCCATGCACGCATAGCTGATTTGGATCCTGTTGCGTCACTGCTATCATGTCACCCCTTTGGGGATTTTGAACTTAAACTTCCCAGATAGTAGGCTGATACTGACCACTTAGGCAAACACATAGCCCTCAGTCTGTTTCATGGTGCCCTCTCATGTTCTTGACCAGCGCATCCAGCAACTTATGTACAAAAGGTTGCAATGCCAAGCCATTTCATGTTTTCCCCTGGGCCCTAAGCTCAGGACTCTGAGCATGAGATTTCTGTAGTGAATGTCAAAAAATCAAAAGTAGGTTTGCAGCTTACAGATACACTCTTGAACAGTCTCAAGACTTCAACAGCACAGACATTTTGATGCAATAATTCAGAGCAAGGGGTGTCAGTTAAATGAACAAAATATTGCAAGAGTGCTAATGTTTTAAGAATGTTTTAAAGTTAAAACTTAGCTTTTTAAGCAAAAGCCTGCGGCAGTTGGAGGGGCGAGAAGGCCATCTGGGGAAGGCTTCTGAGGAGAGTGAGGCTGTGGCACAGACTGGGCCCCTTCTGCCCTTCCCTCCTTCTCCCCCCCCAGGCAAAGAGTCCTAGCTCGCCTCCTGCACGGATTAAAAAGCTTCTGTGTGAGTCCGCCCCCGCCTGCCCTGGTGCCCAAGGCGCGCTTCCCATGTCTAGCCTGGCACACAGCTGCTGCTGGCAGGAGCCTTGTTGATGTGGCTCAGCTGCCCACCCCCGAACCCAGCACCTGCCCAGGGCCTAACATCTCCTTGCCCACTCTCCCAGTGGTGGCATTTTAACCTTTTGTTTAACTGGAAAACATAGCAAGTGCTGTCTTGCTACAGTAGAATAAAGCAAAAAGTTACAGCGAGAGTTTTTGGATTCCTAGACAGGCTTGCCAAGATTTAACCAACCGCACACTTGCTGTCACATAACAGTAAAATGTGGCAGGTGGACTACGTGATTTCTCAATGCCCACAGAAAAACACAGACTCCAGGAATTTTGTCTCCCTGATCCTCAGCTGCCCCGGAAAGGCCTACTGCCATTATACCCTTCAAAGAAGCATCTATTGACTACTGCTGGACCAGTCTGTGATGATGTAGCCCTATTGCCTTTATAAAAAGGCCTCTTGAACAATTCTGTTTTACATAATTTGTGAAATGCCAGGAGCATGGGAGCCTTCCTAACCTTCTCAGGCTGGGGGCTGCTATAGAGAGGGTGTATGTATGGGCCGTTTCTGATCTTGCCCATTTGCATGGTGCTACCTGCACAAAGTCCCATTTAGATGAGCAGAGTTGTCACGATGAGACATAGGTGAAGAGGCCATCTTACAGGTATGAGACTCCAAGGCCATGAAGGGCTTTCTATGCAACAGCCAGTACCTTGAATTGAGCTTGGTAGCTGATGGACAGGCAATGGAGTGATTGCAGAATGGATGTAATATGCATGCTTCACATAGCTCCCAATAATAACCAAGCTGTGGCATTCTGCACCAGCTGGAGTCTGAATTGATTTCAAGGAAAGACCTAAGTAGAATGTATTATAGTAGTCTAGTCTCAATGTTACTATGGCATGGATCCCAGTGGACATATCCGTTGAGTTATGCTAGGGGGCATCTTCCAAGCTAAACTAAGTTGGAAATTTTTTTTTTTTTTTTGGGGGGGGGGTTGCTGCTGCATTAACTTGCTTCTCCAGCAGTAAGGCTGAGGGTGCAATCACACGGTCCTTTTGATCAGGGTTCACCACTGTTCCCTCTCGCATTTAATTTTGCTGATCAGATGGGCCAATCTGCCTCCTGTGCCGAAGCAGGCTCACTCGCAATGCTCCCGGTTCTCTCCCGCGTTTTTCTGGACCGGTAAAATCAAGTACTTTCTGGGTATTTGTGCTTTGAATCTGCGATTTCGCCCATCTGGACAGCCATCTCTCACAATGATTGCGATTAGGGCCGTCTGACTGTTGTGTGATTAGATTTTTTTTTTAAAGCTTCCGGCTTTGAGTGCTTGAGCAATCATGCACTTAATAAATTCATTATTTAACTGTTCAAGCACTCATCCAGAGCGGAGAGAGGTCCTACCTGCCCCAGGAGTGAAGCTGTGGCAGGCAGCAGGAAGCAGAAGGTAAAGTTGCAGGGGGAGGCGGGTGGGGAAGGAAGTGCCGGGCGGGCTTGCAGGCGAGCGGGCGGCAGAGTGCAACCCAGGAGTCCCCGAAGCTATGGCGTTAGGAGGGAGGGAGGACCTGGCTTGCCAGCAGCATCAAGCCGGGGCTGGTTGGGCAGCAGGAGGTGGCGTGGAAAGTTGCTGGAGATGGGCAAGGGGAAGGAAGTGCTGGACAGGCTGGCAGGCGAGTGGGCGGGTGGCGGAGAGAGAGAGGCCGGCTGCATCTAGACATCCCAACCCAAAGAAAAACATTCCCAGGTAAATTATAGCGGGAACAAATCGCAATTACCTTGCCGTGTGACCACAGCCTGAGCCTAGTATAACTGCTTGGCTCTTAACTGACCCAGCAGGGAGTCAGTTGAATCATCATCATCATTATCAAAGTAAAGTTTTTTTCCTCTGCATGTGTAGTGCATCCCTTATTAATGCAGAAACCCTGACCATGTTTGCAAATTGGGCCCCTTTCAACATCACTTTCATAGGCCTTCAGCCTTAATGTTTTCTGTCAGAGGGGACAAATTGGGTACCCATGAAAAAACATTGGTTAGGAACAAAGAATTCAGTTCTGGAACGGTACACACATACATACACATGTGCCCTATGGGTCTTTTATTGTTGTATTTTCCCTAACTGGCTGTCATATACTGTCAGCATTGAGCCATTTGGGGGATTTTGTTTCTTACTGGGAGAGGCCCTTGGGTACACAGAAATCTCTACCTTTTCTGGGGCTCATCCTGGTTTTGCTGTTTTTATGACTGGCATAACCTACTCATATGACTATTAGATATAGTAAAATAACAATGATGATTTGGTGTTCCTTCTGAGATTCCAGGACTGAGTCTTCACAACTGAAGCAGGTTCACTGAAAACACTGATCTCACAGTAGGAGTTTTTATCCAGGGCAGTTCAAAACCTCCCACCATTTCTTTTTTTTTTTAATGCTGGGGTGCAACCTCAGACCCTATGACATAATACTGCAAAAGAGAGTCCCTTCACTCATATACAGGGTGCCTTTGCTTCGCGTTGAGACCTATCTAAAAGTCAATGATGACCACCAACAGCGGTGACCCCATGTCTTATTCTCCTTGGTAATGTCTAGTAATATAGAATATGACGTGCTGTTCTCATGCCTCATGTTTTTGTGTCCCCCTCAAGCTGCAGGCAGTAGAGTAGAGCAGAAGCAAGGAAAGGTTGAGTATGATGATGTCATGTCATGCATTGTGTATTAGTGGGTGTTATGAAGGAGGAAGAGGCCCGACTGCTGGACCTCCTGATGGCACCTGGTATTTTTGGCCACTGTGTGACAGAGTATTGGACTAGATGGGCCATTGGCCTGATTCAACATTGGCTTCTCTTGTGTTCTTATGTAGGAGATGCAGCAGTTGTTTTAAGTGGCAGCCACTCATTTACCTTATGTCTGGTTCTGCCTTCGAGATTAAGGGTATAGGTTAGCAAACCAAAAAGCATGACTTCCATGGAAATTTGCTCCAGGACACTTCTCATTTTAAAGTGACGTTCTAATTGATGGGGATTGTTTATGACATGGAATGTTCTGTGCCCTAAGGATACAGCTGTTTGAGAGCAATTGAATTCAGTGGGACTTGGTTCTGGAGAAGTCTTCTTAGTATGGTGCTGTCCATGTTCTTTGTGGTCCAAAGTTTTTAGCCTGATGTGAGGGAATGATGCTACTGTATTTATCTTGGAATCCCTGTAATGAAAGTGGATGACACTCTGTCTTCTGCTCCCAAACCCTGGCTGCCAATCTTTGCAGGCATGAAAGATTTATTGTTATTTGGACATTGCATCTCTGTTGGTTTTCTTTCTCAAGCACAAGATGCTACGGCAGGAATTATGTACAAAATTACATATTTGACTCCCTGCCAAAAAGTCTTCCTGAGATCCATAACCTTGTGTAAAGATTTAAGAAAGACCTTTAGTCCACTTCTGAGAAGGTCCCTTGCTTAAAAAAAACAAAACCCTTTATCTCTCAACTTTACTTCTTAGCAGCTGTTATATTTTTTTGCTGTCGTTTGTTTGACAGCATCCAGTTATAGGTTCTGATGTCTGTTTAAAGAAACAGGGAGGTTGTTGGCTTTAAAATCCCCTTACTGCTTGTGTGTTCAACATTTTCCCAGGCTTTTCTGCATAGTTTGCCAAGCAAAGGGACTGACCTTTTGCAGCAAACACTTTTTCATTTTGAAATGCTCACTTTGATTTTTGTCCCATTTTATTCTCATTCCAAACTGTTTACAGCCCACTAAAAATGACTGTGAATTATATGTTTGTGTAATGGATTCCTTTTGTGGTTGGAGAGGAATGTTTACTTTGTACAATTAGTTATCTTTGGGCAGATTACAGTGACCTGGGAAAAAAGGCTAAGATGATTATGGTACCTTAAGTATTTCCTTTTGTTGTCTCCTGCGTTGTTGAACATGTTATTTACTGAGTTCCAGACTAGCGATGCTGTACAGGAGCAAGGCAAGACCTTCTACACATAATTTCGTTCAAATTGTTTTGCATCCATCCTAAACTGTAGGGAAGGATTGGATCTAAATCTTGAAGTTGTGGGTAAAGAGGTCACAGGGGCCACCTTTCTTCTCTCAGAAGGGCTCTTTTGAATGCAACCTCACAGTTTCAATGCAACCCCATAGTTTCACCTCCTAGGAGACTGGCAACTTAGAGTGCTTAGACTTCAGTGTTTTGTAGGCTGAAGTCAGATCCCATTGTTTCAGATATTTGAAAGCAGTTTTGAAGAGGTATTGCTGATTATGATGCATACACTTATCCTACTTAAGCTCTGGTAAACAAATTTGCAGGATTTTGTTTTGTTTCAAAACTTTCAAAACCTGTTTAAGCAGATGTGCAAAGAATTATGTGTCTGGGAACGGAACCACATCCAGCTGTCTAAAAACTAGAGTTTATAACCAGCTTACTTGAGTTTTGAATCACAGAAAATCCTGAGCAAAATGATCACCAGTCAGTTCTGAAAGACGGATGCTTCATGACTTCTGATACATTATCAAATGTTGCACTACCAGTTTATAAGGCAGATCTGTCTTGTAGTCAATGATGATACTGACAGAACATGTCACTTAGAAGATGTGATAACAGTGTGCTTCACCATTACAAAAAATCTCTCATGACTCCTCTCAAGTGTGTATTAGGGTTGTATGTTTAACAAGAAATAACATAAACCTTACCCATATTCTTAGTCTTTTCAGAGTTTTCATTCATACCGTCCATGAAAGCTCAAGGCAGTTACCAACATTTTAAAACAATGCAATGATGCATTATAAAAATGTATCACTTAAAATCTATGCATTCCCAAGCATGAAGTAAATACTCAAATTACAAAATATTCAACAGTTTAAAGAAGGAATTTAAAGACAAACTTCTGTGAGAAGAGAACAACTTATTTATTTTTCTATATTTATTTATGTTTATATATGACTTTTCCAGATACACTCAAAGCAGTTGCCATATGTAAAGTCTAATAAATAATAGCTAAAATTCAGTCAATAAACCATAAAGTTAAAGCCAGTAAAGGATAAAATCTAAACTATATTCAACCCCAAAGCCTTCTTAAGAGCACTGCCTTGCACCATCTCTAAGCTGGATCAATGAAGTCTGTCATATTACTTAGTAGTTCATACATCAAGGCTGGAAGATGCCACAGAGAATCTCCTTGCCCAAGCAGTCACTTTCCCCACCTCTTGGAGGCTGGGAGCGGAGAGAAATTGTATTGGGAAAGATAGTCCTTCACATTATCCTGAATCCTTAATAGCACAAGGTTTAAGCTCTCAAGTGATATCAACATGATGATGAAGAGGAGGAGATTGGATTTATACCCCACCCTTCACTACCCAAAGGAGTCTCGGAGAGGCTTACAAACTCCTTCCCTCCCCTCCCCCTCCCCACAACAGACACTCTGTGAGGTAGGTGGGGCTGAGAGAGCTCTGACAGAAACTGCTCTCTTTCAAGAACAGCTGTGCCAGAACTATGGCTTGTCCAAGGTCATCCAGCAGGTGCAAGTGGAGGAGTGGGGAATCAAACCTGGTTCTCCCAGATTAGAGTCCGCACACTTAACCACTACATCAAACTGTGTCTCTGTCCAAAGCTCTACCCTATAGCATACAGTTCAGTTCACCCAGATGTGATAATGCTTCATTTGTGTGAGAGAGGTGGATAATCTTTTTTTTTACTGTCTTTGTGGATTTCTTAGAATCCATTATCTGTATCACCATATGTTTTGAATATCCACACAATCCAAAAAATAGTGGCCATCCCCATGTCTCCTGACTTGAGAGCAGTAGTTGGGTTCCTTATTTATTTATATTGATTAATTCAATTTTTATCCCACCCTCCCTGCCACAGGCAGGCTCAGGGTGGCTTACAATAAGGACTAAAAACATTAACACAAAAACATAACAAGTCATAGCTCGCAATAAAATAGAAATAAAGTGCTGGTGTCAATAACAACCCAGTGGCCATGATAGATGCTCCCAAAAAATGGCCCCCATTGGCTTCTGGAATAGTTAGTTAGTATTATCCAGTTCAGTTAGTATTGGTTGATGTAATTGATATTATTAGTGGCGGCTCCTAGTCGAAGGCCTGGTGGAAGAGCCCTGTTTTACAGGCCCTGCGGAACTTCCTTGATGTGGAAGGTTTCATTAAAAAGCATTCAAGATTTCTTGGCACAAGTAGGTTTGCCATCCCCCCCCCCCGGGGGTGCCCACTTTAGGGGCCCCTGACCTGCTGGCCCGGATCCAGCCAGTGGGGGGACCCCACCCCCTCCTGCTAGTAAAAAGAGGTAATGCTCTGAGGAGAACCTGCGTCTGTGATAAAGAGAATAAGCCTTAGACACCTCAGGAGGTAATGGAAAGCTACAATTTTCTGAAGGAAGAAACTAGATTTTCTAAGGGGAGAAATCTAGAAACTCTAAGAAAGAGCTATTCTGCAGGGAACTCTATTAAGATCCTGTGTAATTGCTGGAATATAAAAAGAAAAGTACCTCTCATGGAAAAGAACTAGAAATTGCTGAAAAGAAGCTACAACACTCTCTTGTATGTTTTAAATTTTTGTTTTTCAGTTTACATTTTAACAGGTCTGTTAAATAAAATCTGTTTTGAAAGTTACTCTGCCTTAAGTGCCATTTTAAAAGGGTTTAAAAACAAGACACCTCCTGTATTTCCCTCAAGTTCCCGTGCTGGCTCAGAAGCTTAAACAAATGTCTAAAAACAGTGTGGGACAGTTTAGTCTTTTAAGACAAAGAAGAAATACATATACTTGAACAGATAAAAGGAAGCACTTCTTCATTCAAAGAGTGATTAACACATGGAATTCACTGCTACAGGAGGCGGCGGCAGCTACAAGCATGGACAGTTTCAAGAGGGAATTATGGAGCAGAGGTCCATCAGTGGATATTAGCCGCAAGGTATAGATAGGAACTCTCAGTCTAGGGCAAGTGATGCTCTGTATTCTTGGTGCTGGGGGGGGCAGCAGTGGGAGGGCTTCTAGTGTCCTGGCCCCACTGCTGGACCTCCTGATGGCACGTGGTATTTTTGGCCACTGTGTGACAGAGTGTTGGACTGGATGGGCCATTGGCCTGATTCAACATTGGCTTCTCTTATGTTCTTATGTTCTCTTATATACTTGGGAGCAACTCAGTCACTGAGGGGAACTAAAATTTTGGTGGGAAAATCTGCCTGAGAGTTGGGAAGTGACAAGGGTCTGTTATAAATACTTAGAGTAAAATACATATATAAAAAAACCACATATCCAAGATTTAAAACACAGAACAAGAAGGAGGGGTCATGGAGGGAATCCCTGTCAGAACAAAAAATACTTCACCTGCTGGAGAAAGAGAGTGGGAAGGGAGTTTCTCAGTTTTTGTGCCACAACTGAGAAAATCCTCTCTTGGGTTGCTACTTGCCTAACCTCAGAAAGCAGGGACAGTCAGAAGATGACTGTAGCAATCAGGTATGTTCATATGGGAGTAGATAGTTTTTTTATAAAGGTCAACACCAGCACCTTGATTTGGGCCTAGAAACAAACTGGGAGCCAGTGTAGATGGACCAGAACTGAAGGGATAACCCACTGGAAGACTATAAGGAAGACTATAAGTCTATAAGGAAGGCCGAGCGCCGAAGAATAGATTCTTTTGAATTATGGTGTTGGAGAAGACTCTTGAGGGTTCCTTGGACTGCAAGGAGATCAAATCAGTCAATCTGAGGCTGAGTTCAGACTGGCAGTTTGAAGCGGGAGTGAGTCGTGGCAAAAAAGCATACTTTTTTTCCCAGTCACACTGCGCTGACTGATGCAGAAGCATACTGGGAGGAGGCACAAAGGAGTGTTCAGACTGCTGGCCCAGAGGTGTGGCCATAAATGGCTTTTTCCTGGTAATTTGGCTATGTGTGCATATGCGCTCATGTGCATAAGTGCATCAGGGCAATTTGGGGAGGATCCTGTTGCACCGGCACCACATTGGGTAGTAGCGTGGAACACATCCAATCATATCACTGCTGCCTCTCCAGGGCAATCAAGTGCACCTTGTGCAGAAACACCCGGTGGACATTATTACCATGGGTTGTTCCAGTCTTTTCAGGTTAGCGTTCACACTTCCTAGAAGCAAAATGAAGCAGGATAAAAGCACTCTCTGGGATTTGCTACCACTTTCACCAGGTATCTTTTAAACGTGGGAGTGAAGCAGTACACGATGAGTTGACTACGGGTGGGGAACACCAGACAGATGTGCCTGTGTGAATGCCCCCTTTAATCTGGTTATGAAACGTTGCTGGAACGTGCCTATCTCAGAGCAAACTGCCAGTCTGAACTCAGCCCTAAAAGAAATCAACCCTGACTGTTCCCTGGAAGGCCAGATACTGACGCTGAAGCTCAAATACTTTGGCCACCAAATGAGAAGTGAGCACTCATTGGAGAAGACCCTGATGCTGGGAAAGACTGAAGGTAAAAGAAGAAGAAGACAGCAAAGAATGAGACAGTTAGACAGTGTTATCGATGCAACAAACATGAAATTAAACAAACTCTGGAAGATGACAGAAGACATAAGGGCCTGGTCTGATGTGGTCCATGGGGTCACGAAGACTCAGGCTCGACTGTGTGACTGAACAACAATAACAGCAAAAACCCCACTGGAGTCAGCATCCTGGCTGCAACATTCTGTATCAGTTGAAGTTTCCAAACATTTTTTAAGGGCAGACCCACACAGAGCAGATTGCAGCAATTTAATCTAGATACTGCCAGGCATAACCCACAGTGGAAACATCTTTTCAGCTCATCCCTACTATATTTTTTAACATAACGCATGAGGCATATTTTTAAATGCTTGAATTCGACCATAACTTTTATCCCCCAAAAGTGTAAAGAATGTTCTCATAGGAAAAGATTCTAGAGATCTCCAGCACTCAGGAATGCCAGATGCAGTCTAACACCTAGTTACTTATGTCCCATTAAAATCAGCAGGGGCTGAGTTTAAATTACTGTGTTGCTTGATGGCAGCTTTTGTTTTCAAAGCTGTTTCCAAAAGAATTGATTTGCTGGTGACTTGCATGCTAAAACAGAGTTCCAAACAATTGCAGTCCAAATGGGAACCTGGACCCATCCTTGTGCCGATCGTAGGAAGTCCAAGTCTGCTACAACAATCAGCATGGTTGTTAGAACACTACAGCAAAATAATAATAATGGCTCAGAACCCCTTGTGCTGTAGGTATCATACCCCACACTTGCAGTTTGGCAGTACCATGGGTCAGCACTGTACCATCCAAAAGAGTGCTTAAATTTAACAAAGAAATGTTCACATCTGAATCATCACCATATCATTTGCAGAAAACCAAAGAGGAGTCTAGTACACCTGAAAGGCCAACATGATTTTATTCCAGCAGAAGCTTTTGTGGACTAGATCTCACTTCTTAACTTTTGGTGCCACAGATCAACACATCTTTTCCTTTTGATGTGTGTCATACAAAGGTAGTCCCAGAAGACAGCACACACCACACACTCCAGGGTGATTTTGGAACATCTCCCAGCAACATTAATTGATAGATGGTCTGGAAATATTTTAAATAAATAAATATCTCTTTGGCGCCAGCGTGCTTGATAACGAACGTATTCTTCTGTCCATAAACCAGAAATCTACACGTTCTGTGTTTTTAACTGCTTAATTTACTAACAGTGCAGTCCTAAGCAGAGTAATAGCCTTCAAAGTCCATTGAAGTCAATGGGTTAGAAGAGTGTAACTTATTTAGGATTGCACTGTAATTTCCTTTATTTTAGGGTTGCTTTAAATCAGCACTTTTCCTAAAAATTTGTTCCTTTTCCCAGGCCTCCAGTTTTAAATAGTGTTTCCAGCTACCTTCAAGAACAATAGCCTGGAAGTGCAGAGATCATATTGCTCTGCTGAACGATCTGAGCTCTTAGTTCTGCTAATTTTGAAGCATACATTCCTTCCCACTTAGGGATAATCTATTATACTTGGATCCAGGCATGCACTAAAAGCTAATACTTCCATGAAAAATGTGCAATTTGTACAGTTTAACTTTTGACGAGATCCTTGAAGTCTTTTACGATGCTGCCTGGGTCCAAGATTTCTGCTCCTTGTTTTTATGTGCAGCTACAGGGAAGAGAAACAAAATGATGAAAATATATGCATTAAAAGATTCAGCTCTTCAGCATATAACTATTTCAAGGAATATGTGTGGATTGTAGAAAAAAAATGATTAAGGCTTCTGCAATATATGTTTCATCAGCCACTGAGTGTCTTGCACAAATGAACAAAACTGAAACTGACAATGAGGCTAATAAAGAACATTCCAACAATGTTGCCATGCAAGTTTGTGATATAAAAAGAAGTTGGTGATGTTTAAGTAGAAATTAGGAACAAATGAATGCAGTGCTAATGTCTTGGCAGTGATTGCTGTAGGAGTTATATTTTCTGACTCTTTTAATCCCACTATAGCCACCTTTCTCAAAGCAAGAGCCTGTTAATAGTTTTCTGCAAGATCTGAATTGCGGTTCAGAATTATTATTTTTTTTCCTGGGGCCTCTATGTCTGTGGAAAAGCCACACTTTGTGTCAGTTTTTTGTTTGTTGTGTGTGTGGATGTTATTTTTAAATCAAGGAGGTACAAGAGGCAACATCAAGAAAGACCATAATTTACACATAATGGGGGGCAAAGAAAAGAAACATATTACAGAAGTCTAACTGGAAATATATGAGGGATAGAGTTTAAGTTACCTTAAAAGAAAATTAACAGGAGTACAATAATGGAAAAATACAAGTCCCTGAGCCTGTTGCCCTCTTTGTCAGAGTTACCTGATACCTGCTTCATTGAGTAATTCGTTCCAGAGAAATGTATCCAGTGCTAGTAGAAAGAAAGCACTAATATGACAAGCCTAGCCAGTAAAAACAAGTGGTTACTGACTCCTCACCACAGTAACATTTACTGTGACAAAGCCAGATTCATACCTGGGAACACTCCCAACACTTTCATTGGCATGGCAGAAAGGAGGCATTTAATCCCTGCCTTTTTCTTCCAAAGTAAAATAAGTCTGTAACCAGGTAGAGTAAAAAGCTCCCCCAGAGAGAGAGAGATTCTTTAAGCACATTTTAACCAAACGATTGTAAATTCTCACAAGAAAATAGAGCACCATGTGGAAGTTTCAAGTGTCTCTTTCTCAAAATACATGGAGAATTTCACAAGCTATGTTTATGTTGATACAATTTTTTTATTTTAAAAATAAGGATTTTAGTCAGCCATTATTGTTTTGACAACCCTTAAAAACAGAGCTCTCAAATGGGGTTCAGCGACTAGAAGCCCAAGAAAGGTTGCCTACTGATCCCAGGAAGCATGGCTGGATCGCCCATTGGGCAAACTAGGTGCTTGCCTAGGGCACGCCGGCCTCAGGGGCACCAAATGGTGCCCCACTCCCCCCCGAAAAGCACCCCCCTGCCGCCCTAACTGGGCACTTGCCACCGCCCTGCAGCTAGACCCCGCCCCCTTCCCGGCTTTCCTGGGGACCCTGCAGCCATGGAGACCCGGGAAAGCCGGCGCTAGGAGGGAGGGGGTGGCGGCTAGACCCCCGCCCCCTACCCGGCTTTCCCGGGGACCCTGCAGCCATGGAGACCCGGGAAAGCCGGCGCTGGGAGGGAGGGGGCGGTGGCTAGACCCCGCCCCCTTCCCTGGCTTTCCTGGGGGCCCCACAGCTGCGGAGCCTCCAGGAAAGCCAGCACTCCGCCCCCCTCCATCTCCAGGCCCCACTGGGAGGTTGGCATCCCCAGTGGGGGTGCCCCAGGCTGTCCTGCCTAGGGCACCCAGACACCTGGAGCTGGCCCTGCCAGGAAGTAGTTAATGGGACTGATACTGGCTGTGTCCTTGTCATTGCCAACTCTGGAAATTAAAGCACAGCTATAACAGACATTGCATATATAATCTTTAAAAACCTTTTCAGATTTTAACAAAATGTCTCCAGTTTTCACTCAAGATTTATTGCAACGTTATCCTTCCCACAAAGTACAAATCATCTTGAAAAATACCATTTTTAGTTATTGTTCTTTATTTCCAGTGCTTAACTAGAACTATTTTAGCAGATATTCATACACTGCAAGGCAGGGGACCTGTGTGAAATCTCAGAGGGGAGGCCGTTTGTAAATCCCACCTGACTACCTGAAATACTTTAAATTCTCAATGAACTGGGGAGGCTAATTTCCCTCCCCTCTCCCTCTTTTTTTCCTTTATATGGTGCTGGAGGAAAATGGCTGTATTTGGGTTTATTTACAAATTCATATTTTTCTACACACCAGGGGAGTCAGTGTATTTAAGAAATCCCCTCTCTATGGCTCCTCCTGCTGTGTTCCTTTCACCATGCACACAGCAGCCATACAATTTTCTATTACATTTAACAAATGGGGGGACCTGCAAGGACTCACGGGGAAGGAGATATCCCTCCTCCTCCCTCTTCTGGTATTCCATTTCCCCTTCTCACTCTGTCCTCATAACCAACCCTCATTCTGCCTCCACTCCAACCTTCCTATCGTCCGTTTCCTCTCACTTCTCCTGCCTTCCCCCGTGTATTTTTATCCTGCCTTCTCAGCCCTCCCATTACACACTTCCCTCCTCCTCTTAGCCAATCCCAACAATTTTGTCCCATTTTGCAGGCTTTTTCTTTGCAACATCTGTACATGTACCATCTATGCCTGGGTGCATTTCCCTCACCTTGTGATTATGATCCTCATGGGAAGTCAATCATGGGAATCAAATAGATTATGATGATGATGACGATGACAATGACGACAATATCTCTTGCCCTGAGTCTGTAACCACACTACATTTAAAAATAAGTTTTGTTTAAGTCCCAGTAGGCTTCTAATTTTCCTGACCTCGCTGGTCCAGGTTAGAAGAAGAAAAGAAGAAAAGCCAAGAGAGAATATGAGGCATGAAATTAAAGTCAGAGCCCTAAGATATCAGCTGTGATCAAGGAGTGTTCCTCATAATCCCTGTTTACTCCAGCATAGCGTGAGTAGCCATAATGGAAGAGAGAGTTGGTGTGGTTTTATCCACTGTGTAGAAATTTTGGCAGGTGCAGCTTGTTGCACATGAAAAACAAAATCTGCACCAGTTTAAAATTCCCTCTTTTACACAACTGTAAAAAGATACAGAAACCTTGCCCTCTTTTACAGTTGTTCACCTAATTTTATACCAGCATCTATAACAGGAAATCACTGTGGGTTATGAGTTAAATCTTAGGCCTCTTTGTGTAGCATACACAGTGTTTCTCTAAATGTTTTGAGATCTGTTGTCATTGGTTGCAAGGACCTGGGGCTTATAAACTCAAGAAATTCTCCTTCCCCTATACAAGTCCTTGAAGGGCTGCCATATATGGAATCTTGAACTATCCTCAAGAAATGTGATTCAGGTCAGTCTGAAGCAATAGAACAAAGTTTGAGTTCAGTGGCACTTTTAAGACCATTAAATTTAATTATGGGTGTAAGCTTTCATGTGCGTACACACTTCATCAGATACATAGAAATAGTTTTTCTCAAGCCTTACATATAGGTAGGGAGGGTAGTTGCCAGGAAGAGCTACTTAGAATCAAGATGCATAAGTAACTGGGCAATAAGTATAGCTGAGATTGGATTATAGCAGTTGGTAAAACCTATGGATGGCAGCAAATTAGCATAAAAATACAAGAGTTAACAGATGTGAGAACTAAATTTGAGTTCAGTCATACCTCCAAGACCAACAAAGGTCACGGTCACACAAGAGCAAAATGAAGTGCAGATCAGACATTCCCCCAGGGCTTCATGCTTAGGCCATCTGCCGCCGATCACACATTGATGGTGAAGTGTGGCAAAGGGGGGGGGAGAAGCAGCATGGCGTGATCAAACATGTGGTGATCGCAAGCCGCCACTTCCCGACGAGTGGGTTTTTTTTCCAAGCCAGAGTTCCCGCATGTACATGACCACGGAAGTGCATGACCAAGGAGGCTTAAAAAAAAATCCGGTGTGAGATGGGATGCAGACAGGTGCCGGATGCGACAGGATACCAGTGCTTCCATGATCCGACGCCCGCCTGCACCCCACGTTTTCTGGGAAATACTGCACTTTCCCAGGTATCTTTTTATTCCACTTCTTTGGCTGACTGATACGGGTTGCCAATGAGTGCAGGACACTTGCCAGATGTTCTTGTGTGATTGTGCCCATAAAATCCACCCAGCATTCATCTCTGTTGCGTGGCTAATTCTGTGTGTGGCCAGACCCAAAGTTCAATTCTGAGTATAAGTGAAAACTGAGAAACTTAGCATGTATAGATGCACACTTCCTCAGATACATTAAAACAGATTTCCTCAAGTGTTACATATAGATGGGGGATTAGTTGCCAGGAAAAGCTAAATAGAGTCAAGATCCATAAGTACCACTAAGACTGGAATAATGTTGTTGGTAAGACCTGTGAATAGCAGCAAATAGCATACAAATAATAAAAGAGTTAACAACAGATGTGAGAACTAAGTTTGTGTCCAGTGGCAACTTTAAGACCAACAAAATTTGATTCTGGGTATAAGTGAGAACTGAGTGACTTCAAATGTGTAATGAGATAAGACCCTGACATCCCTGTTAAGCCCTGGGGGTTCAATTGTCCTAAGTGTTGTAATAACTCCTTTTCAAGTCTGTTTCTGAAATTCCTTTGCAGTAAAACGGCTACTTCAAAGTCCCCCATTGAATGCCCTGGAAGGTTGAAACGTCCTACAGATTTCTCAGTTTTGTAATTCTTGATGTCAGATTTGTGTCCATTTATCCTTTGGCATAGGCTTTGACCTGTTTGCCATATGTAGAGAACTGAAGCGCATTGCTGGCATTTAATGGCATATACAATGTTAGAAGATGAGCATGTGAATAAGCCTGAGATGGTATAGTTGATGTTGTTAGGTCCAGTGATTGTGTTGTCTGGCTGTATGTGTCAGCAAAGTTGTCCTAAAAGTTTCATCAAAACTAACTTGGACTTTCCTGTTAGTACATGAAAAATGGAAGGTAAAAGGCACTAGGCAGAGGACATAAAATTTATATCTCCCCTTTTACCTATTTCTCTTAACGCATTATGTATGTAGGGAAGCTTTATCTAGGATTGTCAGCTACTGAATGCTTATGATCTGTGTGGGAGCTTTATTTTAGATATAGTAAGAAACAGGTCCCAAGCTGCCTCTGAATATCTTTCAAGGCTATTTCAAGCTGAACCCCTTACTAAAACTAGTTGCAAAATGTGCATGTTGGGCACAGCTGCCAGGGAAGTTCTGGAGCTTTAAGATCAGCTGGTTTCTTATTGGTTCAGATTTTGCACAGGAAGAGGTGGCTTACTACTTGTCCCCTCAATATATTGGCCTAGATTTAGTTATACTAGATTACCCAAGGATTCTGTTCAAGGTTTCATAGTGCTGCTAAATCAGAGACCTGGGAGATAAAGAGTTAACTTTTCCCTGAAAGGCAGAGCTTGAGTGACAGGCTGCTCTTCTTCACTGATTGGCCAGTGCCAACAGAGGAAAATATATGATCAGCTGAGTGCTGAGGGGAGTTGTCAGTTTGGAGATTACAGTTTAAAGCTGGAACCATTCTGAAGGCAATCAGTTGGTTTCTGACAGAGTTTTGGAGTCAATGTGTCTGACAAAATAAGTCAGACAGGCTCACCTGTAGAGTAAAAGTAAAAGACTACTTGCCTTAACTTTACTATTCCTAAACTGAAGAAGAATTAATTATAAGAATTCAAAGTCTAAGGCTGTGGTCACACTGGCAGCTTGGCGTGATATGGCACCACAACTAATTGTACCAGTTTAAAGTGTTATAGGGCATAGCACACCCTGCTGTGTGTTACTCATGTGGACATCCTGTGGTCAAGCATCCACATTATTGCAGCACCTCAGCCATGGAGCGTGCTGCCTGGTCATTTTTTAATGTGCATGTGCATTCATGCTCATGTGTACACATGCACATAAAGGCAAAAATTCCCCCCAAACCGCATCCTAGCAGCGGGAATGGATCTATAGGTTCAGACCACCAATCTATTCTGCATGTGCTCTCCCATGTTCAGACATCCAGCCACACGCAATGAATGTATGGGGAACCAAGAACACCACTCGTGATGTGGTACCTTTTTAACCCAGCTCCAAGTTGTCCTAGGATGGGGTGAGTATGCCCAGGGAATGTCTGAAAGATGTGGCTGTGTGACTGCGCCCATTTGATCCAGAGGGGAGGGGTGGCTATATTGGGCCAAACTGCTCATATGATTGCACCTAAGTGTCAACATAAACTGAAGTCTGCTGTATACAGACAAAAGGACTGAGAGATTTGGCAAGAGTGATTGGGGAAGTGTGGAAACCCCCATTCAAGCCAAAAAAGAATAGGGTTAAATCCTCTGAGAAGAAGATTAATCCCTGCCCAGCATCTCCAAGGGTTTATCTGCAAGGAGGACTGTAGTCTGTTGTAAGGGGAAACAGTTTGAAACAACCCAGGAAATAGAAATAATCTGTAATTAAACCAAAGAGTGAGTTAGGTTCACAAAGTCAGTGACCAAATCCAGGAAACCTAAACTGCCATAGGAAATCTCTGATGAAACATTGTTGCTGTAATTAAAATACTAAGTAAAACACTTCATACAACTAAGAACTAAGAATACCTGAAAATAAGCTTTAATAACATCATTTTGCCTGCTCAATGAAGTGAATTCTGTATTACCAACAACTTTTACCTCAGCAATCCCAGTCCCTAACTCACCTATTCAATCCCTGCCTGTTGAATAAACTTGTTCTTTTGTTTTACTGTTAAACTGGCTTCAGCATCATTTCAAAAGGGAAATAAAAAGAGGACACCTACTTTTTCTCAACAAGTACCTTGGTTTGGGCTAAAAGCCGAATTGTATTCTGTGCGACAAGGTGGGACAGAAATCCTTTCAAAAACCTCTATTATTTATGTGTTACCAAGGGCTGCTCAGTCACAACAGGGAACCAAAAAAATTTGGCGAGAAAGTTCATGCCAGTATGGGGAGAGTGAAAGGGGTCCATCGTTACTTATGTAGTAATGATAGACTTCATGATGGTTCTTCGTTAGTATGTGTTGCATGTACCACAATTGAAAAACCATTCAATTTTTTTTTGTTTTGCTTTACAGCTTCTTAGGGCTCAAATGCTAACAGCTCCTATGAGCAGTTTTGTGATGAAATGCCTGCCACCCTAGAATTACTGCTGAAGTTTGCAGCCAAAAAGATTAATTCTTGGGCCATGGATTAGTATATACCAGGGATTTGTGTTTATTTCCCATTTTGTACCCTTGCTCACTCTGTTTTGTTTGCAGATGCAGTGTGTGTTTTTCATTTACTTGGGGCTTTTTTCTTTTTCTTTTCTTTAAAAAAGAGGTGCTGAAACTCTCGAGAGGGAAGTGAAGTTTTCAATCTGTACACTGAAAATTCATGAACTTTTAAACATTTTTAAAACAATTTTGTCAAAGAGGTTCTGGAACTCCATTCCAGCATGTCCCCCCCCCAAAAAAACACTTCATTTACTTATTAAACTTCTTTTCATTTGAAATTAGATCGATCTGATCATTTGGTCCATGCTTATGGAGTGAAAAAATGGGGCAGCCACTGAGCCCTGTTAATCTAGAGACCTCAGAGTGAGCCAGAACATAAATGTTGTTGGTTTTAGGGATACCCTGAGAGAGAAGTGGGGGAGTGGAGGAAGAGGAGGCTTGTTGGGGGGTTTAGAGGCTGGAGACCCAGATTGACTGAGTATGTTCTCATTCTAGTGGTGGTGAAATGGGCACTTGTGAGGTCTATTCCACCACAAATTGCACCAAGCTAATTTTTCATGTGTGCGACCCAAAGTGGCACCAATGAGCAGAAGTTTATTGGAATGCCATAAAGATTACAAATGTGCCTGAAACTAGGTTCCTCTGAAATCAGTGGGGATTGCTTCCTTGTATCTGTATTTAAATCATGTTGAAAGTGACTGTAGGTGACCCTTGTTGTGCTGCTCTGAAAATTCAGATCAGTTTATGATATGTCTGCAAAAGGGACAAAGTTCAACAAGAGTAAGGAGGTTTAGAGAAATGGTTGCCATCTTCATATGCTACTGTCTGGAACAGGCAGATCTTAGCCTGATGAAGGAGAATATGCTACAGCTGACTTTTACTGGTAAGTTTGTGTTATTCAGTTGTGTAGCCAGTAGGGAGTCCTCAAGCTACATGTGCTTTCAAGATTCTTTCAGCTAAATCAGAGAACCAAGAACAAAATGTAGTACTCAAGGGTATCATGTGGACCTAAGCAACTCTCTAGAGGGTCTGAGGATCCATAAAGTGGTAAATGGATTACAGCAAGGCATACATGTATAGTAGTCATCCATGACAGTTATAATCTTGTTGCTTAACTCTTTCAGGACATTAATGTGTGACAGAAGAAATAGGAGGAGAGATTATTTCTGTTTCTTCCAGCAGTAAATATTAGTCAACTGTACTTTTACTGCTAAGCTGTGTGTGGTTTCAGAGGAGAAAAAGGCACAAATGGAATAGAATTAGCTTTAATATATCCCTTTTCTCTCAGATATTCTCAGCTCTCTCAGCTGGTGGTTATATCTCACTAGTGTGTGAGGAGCTTGCTTTCAGTCTCTGTGTGGTTAGACATTTAGAATATTTTTCTAGGGTTATCTGTTTTAATACCCATGCAATCATAGGTTTAGTATTAGATTATTACAAGCAGGGGACCCACAAGGATAGCTTATTTTCCCTCCCCCCACCATTTTTTCTTTCCCTTTCTTGGCAGCACCCATAGCCTCTTCCCCTTTCCTGCTTCCTTCTCTCCTTCCTGTTCGACAGCTAACCTACCTTTATCTCACAGAATCATAGTATTATAGACTTGAAAGGGACCTCCAGGATCACCTAGTCCAGCGCCCTGCACAATGCAGGAAATTTAAAACTACCTTTTGCTGTCAGATGGCCATCTAGCCTCTGCTTAGAAACCTCCAAAGAAGCCTACCACCTCCCAAGGAAGCCTGTTCCACTGAGGAACCACTCTGTCAGGAAGTTCTTCCTAATGTTTAGCCAAAAACTTTTGATTTAATTTCAACCTGTTGGTTCTGGTCTGACCTTCTGGGGCTACAGAAAACAGCTCCGCACTGTCAATATATATCTCTCCTTACAATAATTATCTTTTGGTTTTGCAAGATTCCATGCGCTCCCATTGGCTGTAAAATGCCCTCCCTCAGCCATTGGCCCATCAGCCGCCACTCAAGAGTACTCGCGTGCCATTAGCCGGCTGCTAGGTCTGCTCCTCTTCCCCACCCACTCCCCCTTCAGACAGGACAGCTCTCTCTCCTGAGGAAGACAGTTCTCTTGACTCTTGTGAGGGACTGTCCCCTCAGTGGCTGTTGGTAGGCAGCAAAGCTTGGTTCTGTGAGTAAAAAAACAAAGGACTTTCAGCATAACCCCCTCCCCCGCCCATAACCCCCTCCCCAACGGCCACTTTTCCTGGAAAAAGGCTCTTTCTCCTGCTTAGCTTCAGCATGGCTGGCTGGCTGGCTAACGAGGTGGGCCAGCAACCATCAAACCATTTTCTTCAACTCCCCGCTGTGCGGCTGACTTTCCCCTAGGGTTGCCAATCTCCAGGTGGGACCTGGAGATCTCCCACTGTTACAATTGACCTCCAGATGACAGAGATCAGTTCCCCGAGAGAAAATGGTTGCTTTGGAGGGTAGACTCTATGGCACTATACCCTGCTGAGTCCTTCCACACACACCCCAAATGCTGCCCTCCACAGGATCCACCCCCCCCAAATCTCCAGGTATTTCCCTAATCAGAGTTGGCACCTGTACTTTCTCCTCTGTCAGTAAAAGGCCCTTTCCACACCTATGTTGGCCTTTGGGAGAAAACGCATTGGGCCCAGTCCTGATCAGGTTGCCAACTCTAGGTGGGCAATTCCTGGAAATTTGAGGGATGGAGCCTGGAGAGGGTGAGGTTTGAAGAGGGGTGGCACCTCAGACAGGTATGATGTCATAGACTCCACCCTCCAATCCAGCCATTCCCTGATGGGGAACCATTGTTGCCAATCTCCAGGTGGGGGCTGGAGATCACTCAAAATTACAACTGCTCTCTAGGAGGGAGGGGGGAGGAGATGGAAAACTAAAGGTAGGTTGATGGTTGGCTGGGAGGGAGATAGGGTTATCATTGTTTTCATTTACTGAGACAATCCTTATGGCTACTCCATAAAGGATAATAGGAATGACTTTTAGGTTAAAAACTTGAACAGTACGTGGAACATAGTTCCCACTGCCATTTCAAAAAAAAAAGTTTAATATGCTGTCGGCACAGGGTTTTGCTTTTCTCCTTATCAGTGACTGATGAGGACCCCATTTTAGGTTAGATGTGAAAAGGATATTCAAATATGAAAACTCCTTCATTTGCTGAATTTCTTCCCTATTCAGAGTCCATTTGAACACTGAAGGATTCCTTTTTTGGGGAGAAAACAATTACTTTAGTTTTCTGGTAGTTTTTTTTCAGGCCTTCCTTAATACAGTATTCCAAGAAAAAATTTAGTGATCTCTGCAGACCAGTTCTGGTCCAAGAGAGCAGAGCAGTGTCATCAGCATAAAGTAGACCTGGAATATTGCAACTGGCCAAATGGAGTGGACAACAAAGCTCATTGAAGCAATTCAAGAGATCATTTATATATAGGTTGAACAAAAAAGGTACCGAAAGGGAGCCCAGCCTAACCTTTTTACCAGGTTTAAATGGCTGAGTCAACTCACCACCATAGCCACAGTGGACCTGAGATGTAAGGTCCTCATGAAGTTGCTGCAATGAGCCATAGCAGCCTTTTATCAATTGTGGTCTGTTGCAGCTTTCCCCAGAGTCTTGTTCTAGGGATGGTATCAAAAGCCCCTTTCAGATCAATAAATCCTATGCAAAGGGTGCCATTTGGGAAACTGGTGTATTTTTCTGCCAGATGGTATAGAAACAAGGCAGTGGTCCAGTGCTGAACTACCCCTCCTGAACCCTATCTGCTGCTAGCCCAGAATATCCCCCTATTCAAGCCAATCAGTTAAGGCACCTAGTAAAGCAGGGCCTGCTACCTTACAGAACTGGGGCCTGCTCATAGGAGCCCTAAATAAATAGCTTAGGTCAAAGCTCCATATCTCACTGGAGCCATTCACATTGACTGGGAACTAACCAATAAAAGGCGATGAGTGAGCCAGCCTCTGATTGATTAATAACAGGTATTGCTGAAAGGGAGCTGCTCAGACAAGAGCTCCTCTCCTTCCCAGGGTGTCTTTTGCGTCAAATGCTAATTTAATACTAATTTCAAAAGTTAATTTAGCCCTTCTAGGTTTGGATTAAAGGGGACTTTAGCTGGGCAACAAATTCCAGTGCTGCTGAGGAGGGGAAAATATAGCAGTGGGTCCAGGCAGAGAGTTAAAGGAAGGACACAGAGAAATTGAACAGCTTGATGCCCTTCCAGCCTGTGACCCATCCGGAAGGTTGTCGGCAGTAGGGCTAGGGGTAAACCCCCCACACTCCAACATTGGTGTTGTACAATGCAAGGTCTATATATAACAAGACCACAGTCCTTCAGGTCTTCCTTTTGGAACAGGAGGCAGACCTGGCATGCATGACTGAGACCTGGGTACGGGACGGGGAGACTGTAGCTCTCTCCCAGCTAGCCCCTTCTGGGTTCTTGGTCCTACACCAATCATGGACTAGGGGGCGGGGGGATGAGGAGTGGCTACTTTCATTTGGGAGGCTTACTCCTTCAGGGCTCCCCCGCCGCTGGAGTTCATGGGTACTGAGTGTGTCAGTCTGCTGCTGGAGGCCAAGGAGAGTTTGGCAATTTGGCTAATGTACTGACCACCTAACGCACTGGCCAATAGCCTGCCATCCCTGATGGAGGCATTATCAGGTTGGGTGCTGGAGCACCCTAGGCTGTTTGTCTTGGCTGATTTCAGCGTCCATGCCGATGACACAGCTTCCAATCAGGCAGCAGACTTAGTGTCATCCATGGCACCATTGGGACTCTCCCAATTCATAATGATCCCCACGCACTGAGCCAGACACATGCTCAATTTGATCTTCGTGGCTGGCATGACAGTGGACCAGATTACTGCTTTGGCAGTACCATGGTCAGACCACTATGTCCTAAAGGCCCATCTGAATGTTCCACCCTGACCCTGTTTAGGCGGCAAGCAGATTTTAGCTAACCCATGGAGCCAAATGGACCCAGTACGGCTTCAAATGGTTCTGGGGACCTGAGGTCCCCTGGTGACTCATTGGATGAGCTTGTTGAGGATTGGCATAGCCGACTCTCAACAGCTGTCAATGAGATCACTCCCTGGCACCCTCTGTGCTCCTGCTCTAGGCTGGCTTCTTGGTATACCTGGGAGCTGCGGCTTATGAAGCGGGAGGTGAGATGGCTAGAGAGACGGTGGCATTGTACTTGCAATGAGGCAACAAGAACATCTTATAGGACATTTATGAGATCCTATGAGATGGTAGTCAAGGCCGCTAAGAGAAAGTTTTCTGTGGGTTCGATTGCATCTGCTAGCTCATGCCCAGCCCAATTGTTTAGAATGATTCAGTCATTAACAGCTCTGCCAGGGGGCAGACAAAATGTTAGGGAATTGGATATTGGCTGTGAGGCTTTTGCGAGCTATTTTGTGGAAAAGGTCTTGGCGCTCTGCCATGACCTTCCCACCACAGTTGATACAGTGAATGAACTTGAGGGCCCTTGCACGTCTTTGACTCCGGGTTTGGACAGTTTCGGCCCACTCAACCTGGAGGAGGTTGACAGTTTGCTTGCGTCTGTTTGCCCAACCACATGCAGCCTTGACCGTGCCCTTCCTGGCTCATTAAAGTGGGCCACGAGGAGGTTCGAGGTGTCCTAAGGGAGATTGTCAACAAGTCCCTCTCTGAGGGGTGGTTCCCAGGGGCACTCAAGGAAGTAATGGTCCATCCCGTCTTGAGAAAAACAACTCTGGATCTGGCTGAATTGGCCAACTACTGGCCGGTGTCCAATTTGCCCTATTTGGGCAAATTAATTGAGATACAGTTGCAGGGCTTCCTGGATGACGCTTCCATTCTAGATCTTTCCAGTCCGGTTTTCGCCCAGGACACGGGATGGAGACAGCACTGGTTGCCCTCATGGATGACCTCTGGAGGCATCTGGATTGGGGCAGTTCAGTGGCACTGTTGTTGTTCGACCTGTCAGCAGTGTTCGACATGGTCAACCACCAGTTGCTGACCCACCTCCTCGCTGACATGGGGATACAGGGGCTGGCCTTGCAATGGCTTGCTTCTTTTCTCCAGGGCTGGGGTCAAAGGGTGGTGTCCCGGAGACATCTGCTTGAGTGCGGTGTGCCTCAGGGGGCGATGCTTTCCCCATTACTATTTAACATCTATATGTGCCCCCTTGCCCAAATTGTCTGGAGGTATGGGCTGGGGTGTCACCAGTATGCAGATAACACCCAGCTCTATTTGAAGTTGGGCAGCTGGTTGGACTCCAGCCCGGAAGATCTGAACCAGGCATTGCAAGCCGTGGCTGGCCGGCTCAAACTGAGCTGGCTGAAAGTTAACCCGGCAAAGACGGAGGTCCTGTGCCTGAGTCAGGGTAGTTTTGAGATGGAGATCCCTCCCCCAACCTTTGACAGGACACCATTGGTGCCAGCACCTGTGGTGAGTAGTTTGGGTGTGCTCTTGGATCCCTCCTTAACTATGGAGGCCCAGGTGGCAGCCACTGCTAAGTCAGCCTTTTACCATCTTTGGCTAATTCGGCAGTTGGTTCCCTTCCTCAACTGTGATGACCTGGCTACAGTGACCCACATGTAGTCACCTCAAGATTGGACTACTGTAACACTCTCTAGATGGGGCTGCCCTTGTCACAAATCCGGAAGCTGCAGCTAGTGCAGAATGCAGCGGCCAGGCTTTTGATGGGTCTCCCCAGATGGGAACACACCCGGCCTGTGCTGAATGCACTGCACTGGCTGCCAATACCATACCGAATTCGCTTCAGGGTGCTGGTACTTACGTTTAAAGCCCTTTATGGCCAGGGTCTGACATAGCTGAGGGATTGCTTTTCCCTGCATATAACCCAGAGAGCACTATGCTCTGGGGCACAACTTTGGCTAGTGATTCCAGGCCCCAAAGAGGCCAGGCTCACTGCTACCAGGGCTAGGTCCTTTTCGGTGGTGGCTCCTACTTGGTGGAATGAGCTCCCAGAGGAGATCAGGGCCCTGCGGGACCTTGTACAGTTCTGCAGGGCCTGCAAGATGGTGCTCTTCTGCCAGGCTTTTAATTAGGAGCCTCCCACCACTACCACCAACTATTCTAGTTAGTAACACTGGGGTAGTGGTTGGCCCTGTATGGAGACCAAGCCACAGTAATGTACAAGACAGATATGGCTGAACTGGGACTTGTGTCCATCTACACTATGCCATCTTTAACGTGATTGGGAGATCAATTTTATGCTGAGCACTATACTGTAATAATATGACTGTTTTATCTTGTTTTTATCTGATTTATATGTTTTATGTATTTGGCACATAATGCCCTAAATATAAGTCACCCTGAGCCCATTCGTGGGAAGGGCGGGATAGAAACCCAATAAATAAAATAAAATAAAATAAATGAATGAATAGCCTCAGCAGTTACAGGAGGTATCTAGCTGCTTGATTTCTTGTAGGAGAAAAACCCTTCTTTAAAGAATGTGAAAACTAGCTTAAAATGTTAGATTTAGTTTAAAATTGGACCCCCTGTTTTTTAAGCCCTCAATGAATTTAAGCCTTAATTGTAGTTTGTTTTGTTCCCCCCCCTTTCTATTACAAAAACTTGCCTAAGGTTTAATTTTATCTGTGAACTCACTATCCCTAGATTCTGCTATTAGTAATTTAATCTGTTGGTGTAATCAACTTTAAAAGTGATATTAGGGTGTAAACTAGCCCTATTAATCAGACTGAAATATGTAAGTAGACTAAGGTTACCCAGTGCGCTTCCATGGCAGAGTGGTGATTCAAACTTGGTCTTCCATATCTAATCACTGCAAAACACTAGTTTTTCATGAAGTGGCTGAAGCTGAACAGAAGCAAGCTGTCAATCCTGGGTGAGTCATGCAAGGGGTTGGACTAGATGACCCTGGAGGTCCCTTCCAACTCTATGATTCTATGATTCTAAGTCATGTGGAAGCAAGTCATTCTGTGGTTGCTGCTGGACCTTGCTACATCTTGAAGGTTAAACTGGCTATAATTGGCAAAGCTTGTTTTCTAAGAAGTATGATTGATGGAGTTCCGCAGGGCTTGTAAGGCATAGATGTTCCATCAGGCATTTGGTTGAGGACAGCAACAGTTGTATCCTTTCATGTACTCTTTCCCCATTTCCATCCCCCCACC
This sequence comes from Gekko gecko, assembly GCA_029375565.1. Taxonomy (NCBI): domain Eukaryota; kingdom Metazoa; phylum Chordata; class Lepidosauria; order Squamata; family Gekkonidae; genus Gekko; species Gekko gecko. The sequence continues at coordinate 53,747,648 of JAPDNY010000003.1, read as the reverse complement.
CCCTGTGAGGAAGTTTGCACTGCTGAAATTTTTACTGCCGTCTCTTAGCTTATGATTTTAAGCTGTTTTTATTATAGACTATGTGAATTGTGTTGTACACTGCTATGATCCCTTGCTCAGCAGAGGAGAGTGGTTTAAAATCAAATTTAATAAAATAACAAATTATAAATTATAAAAAGAATTAAATGCACCCAGTAAAAATTAAAAACTGGAATATAAAAAGGCAACCTTCTTTTTTATCCAGTGTGATGTAAAGGTTAGAGTTGTTGGACTAGGATCTGGAATACCCAGGTACAGATTACCACTCTGCCATGGAAGTTTGCAAAATGACCTTTGTTTGATCACACACTGAGCCTAACTTAGCTCACATTTTTTGTTGTGAAAATAAAACGAAGGAGAGAAGGATGTCAGTTGCTTTGGATCCCCATTGGAAAGAAAGGTGGTGTATAAATGAAGTAAATAAATAATAAATAAACTTAGGCCCTGGTCACATGTGCCGGATAATGCAGGGGGAATTCATGGCTATTTGCGCCATTGCAATTTGACCCACCCGAGGTGATCAGACGTGATGGTGGTGTACTGGGTTTCTTCCCGTGGGTGCTTATTTCCAGCACCCTTCAATGAGGAAGCACAGAGGAAAAGGAGTGTGCTGGAGCAATCACACAGAGCAAGTCCATCTGTGGCCTGTCGCAAACCATTTGAGAGTGGATTTTCACAGGTACTTTTTACCTCTGCATCTTCAGGAGGACAGTACGGGTTGGCGGCGGGTGCACAACGCTGGCCAGATGTTCTGTGTGCTCATGCCCTTATAATCTGCCCAGCAATCATGGCTTTCCCGCAGCAAATTCTGTGTGTGACCAGGACCTTAGTCTGGATTAATGGGATGTGGTGTTATTTGCTAAACAATTCAGTGAATTATTCTTATTTCAAGAATGTTGACCATAACCAGTTTGTAAGATTAATGGATCTGCACTGCATCATTCTCAATCTTAAATAGCGATAATCAAAGCATATTTGTGGTTTTGTCAGACATGTCCAGGTCCACCAAAAAGAACAGAATACTAGTATTAGTCAGGAAACATAAATTTTCCAAATAATTCCAATTAAGTACCAATGTCCTAGGATAGAATTTTTGCATTAAAACACCTTTTTACAAAGTTTTGGGCCTGAACCCTTGTTATATCAAGTATTAAAATGTTTTTTTTTTTAAAAAAGTGTGTAAAAAAACCCCTTAAAGCTACCATTCTTGTTGAATGAAAGAGTTATCATTCATAACTAAGGTCTTTCTCCTTCAGCAAAAGTTTCTTCATTTGAAAAGAAAACTGAGATGAGCTAGATGATAAAATACATTTGTGAAATCACATTCAATAACAATAGCGATAGATAGGTTTTCAAGTGTCTAATTTCACTCTAACACAATGGTATTTTTTCTCCATGACATTAATTGGAATCACCTGCCTTGTCTTGCATAGACCCAAAATGCATTGCAAACAAAACTGATTAAAATATCTGTAGCTTCTGACACACACAAGTTTTGCAAACAGGGTATCAAACTGTCAATACTTCCTCTTTAAAACACATACATACCAGCACATACATACCAATGCATTTTAAAGGCCATTGAAAAGTTTTTATTTCTCCCTTTGTCAAAAAGGGAAGACGTTTTGAGAGTTTTGTTGAAAGAGTAGAATAGCTATGTTTCTGATCCCGTGATGAGTGAAAGAAATGTTTAAGAAAGATCACTTTACAGTGAGATTCATACTGAAATGTGATGACCGTGATTCAAGCCAAGCCAAAAATTACAGCTCAGAATTAGAAGGGATAGACATGGCTTGGGAATCCATTTTCCCACATTCCTGAATCTCAATCATCCCAGCTAATGTTTAAAAGAAAATAAAGTGGGAAATAATGAGGTCATTTTTGTTTAGCTGGAAAAAATACTCCTAATGATAAAAAGATAGCAAATATATTTAGAAGGGACAACTACACATTTACAGTGAAAACACCTTGCCTGATGGAACTTTGATGGCACATTCTACTTTTTAAAAAAGCTTCAAACAGTATCTTTTTTCATTTGTTACTATAAACCTTCCATGAAAGTCTTGCTGATACCACTGTTGCTAACTGTGTTTCTGATTCAACTAAAAATTCTTCAGATGGTAAGAGAAGTGCTACGCAGCAGAAGTAAGATTAAGGTCTAAGGAAAGTTGATTTGTGTTTTTAACTACTACTCTTTATGCTGATGAGCTGTACTCTCTAAATTCAGCTTTTTCTCTGGCTACTCTTATCCCTTTTACATAAAAGGCTAAGTAAATGTTCTATCATCGAGCAATAGGAAAGAGTAAATTATATGGCATTTGTGGACCATGGATCAAAATACAACTCTGTAAACTACAAGATTATAGACAATATTATTGATGAGGAATATGCACATTTAGAGACTGTCAACAAATCTGTGTTCTTATTTAGGGCTTATACTTTATAGTTAAAACTGGCTAAATACTGCTGTTTGTCAGTGAACATTTCTTAGCTATTGGCTTAATTAGTGTGACATCATGGTATATTCACAAGCATTTTAACTGATGACCTCAGAAAAGTAATGTATTGTTGACAACAGTGATCTACATCACCAATCTAATAATATACTTAAGGGCAGGATGTACTAGGCAGTCCAATGGTTACTGTCATTTGGGCAATTCTACCATGGCTCCAAAGTTGTCCAGTGATTTTGCTGGTCTTGCTTATCCTTGCCTTCACATGAACTGTGCCATCCAATCTTAGCTGTATTTATTGTTCAGTTACTTAAGCATCTTGACTCTAATTAACTCTTCCTGGTAACTAACCCCCCCATATGTAATACTTTTCACCCATTCCATTTATGATGGCAAAAGCCAGCAACAATGTCAGATCACAATAACAGCCAGTGATTTAGTGATGATACAAAAATAAAATCTAAGATATAAAGAGAATAAAATCCAAGATAAATAAAAACAAGTTACATTATATCTTCCATTACAAGGGATTTACATTTTCTGATCACTAAGCAACAAAATCTGGCCACAGCATAAGATACAAAGCTTTGAGAATCTTCTACGAGAAAGTTACACAAGATTTCTGGCCTAAATTTCAGATATGATTGCAAGGGGTTAAATTTTGACAAAACTGGCAATATAATATAGGGCAGTTCTTCCTGATAAAATTTACAATACAAAAGTACATGGATGGTGGATTCCACCATCTCTCCTTATATATAATTGTGAAGTGGGGTGGCACTTTCTGAACATTCCACACATTCCTAAATCAGTTGGCTCCATGATGTGCCACTCAGAAGTTGTCCCTATCCACGGGCTGCATTGCCTGAGTCCTGCCTCCAACATTCTAAACAATTTGCTGTTCCACCCCCCCCCCCAGCTAGTCGGAACACAGAGGTCATTTGCATATGTGGCCTGACTGTCCTTTGCCTCTAACATTCAAAACAATTTGCTGTTGGGAGTCATTGAATGTGTCCTGAGGTAAAATACATATCCTAATCTTCCTTTAAATGGTCACTGGAGTTGCCAGTCTCCCTGTGGGGCCTGGAGATCTCCCAGAAATTACTGTGTTTCCCAGTTACAGCACATCATTTCCCTTACAGAAAACTTCCCAGCTATTACAACTGGTCTCCAGATGACCAAGATCAGTTCTCCTAGAGACAAAGGCTGCTTTGGGCAGTGTACTCTATGGCATTATACCCTGCTGAGGTCCCTTCTTTCCCCAGGTTCTACCCCTCAAATCTCCACATATTTCCCAACCCAGAGTTGGCAACCCTGTAACTGGGCTACGGAACTGTTTTCCAGATTCTTGGAATCCAGAAGACATGGCATAGAAAGAGGTGCTTTTCTACTTTAGCTGCCACTGCATAGTCCCCAATTAACATAAGCCAACCTCCAGGAGATCTCCAGCTATTACAACTGATGTCCAGATGACCAAGATCAGTTCTCCTGGAGAAAATGGCTGCTTTAGCCAGTGGACTCTATGTCATTATACCCTGCTGAGGTCCCTCCCCACCCCTTCTCTCCCCAGGCTCTACCCCTCGAATCTACAGGTATTTCCCAACCCAGAGTTGGCACCTCTGTAACTAGCTATGGAACCACTTTCCAGAACCTTGGAACCCAGAAGACATGGCATAGGAAGAAGTAGTTTTCTACCTTAGCTGCCACTGCATAACCCCAAATCAACATAAATCAGGGGTGGAGGGAACCATACCTGTTACCTTGAGGCTGTCCTCCCATACTACCCACTTGGGGCAACAAAATGACTTGAGACAGCCCTGTCTTACAGCTAAGCAGAAGGAAATAAGCATGGATTGCCTCCCTCTATTTTCCCCTTCCCTCTGCCACCTCACCAACCACAGCCGGGAAACTCACCTGGAGCTTCCTTCTAGAGCTCATTGTATTTCTTCCCACAAAGGGCCTTACTCCTAGTATATAATATTTAAGCAAATGTGTTTCAATGAATCTGAAGGAATGTACATAGTCTCTCAGTTCTTGCTTGTACCCAGAATCCAACTTTATTTGTCTTGTAGGTGCCACTGGACTCAAACGTCATTCCCACATCTGTTTGTTAACTCTTGTATTTGTATGCTAATTTACTACCATTCACAGATCTTTCTTACATCCTATCTCAGCTATAATCACACAGTACTTATGCATCTTGACTCTAAATCACCCATTCTGATGACAAACCCTACCCCACCCCCTATAAATAATGGCTGAGGAGGTTCTTTTCCACTGCAACTGATGAAATGTGCTTGCACACGGAAACTTATACCTTGAATAAAACTTTGTTGGTCTTAAAAATGTCATTGGACTCAAATTTTGTTCTGTGGCATCTAGTGCCAACCTCCCCCCCCCCATGTGCTGCACAGACAACTAAGGGTTTGGTTGATGCCTCTCAGCACCAAGGGCATTCCCTCCCAAGATGAAGGGCTGTTACAGGAGCAGTCCTTCTCTATATCATTCTTCAGGGTGGTTGCCAGTACCTTATTCCTGCCATCCCTAATTATGGACTAACTAGTCCAAAGACCAGGCCTAGTCATACTGCCTCCTATAGGCAACATGAAGCAGGTAAACAATTATCCCCTAAAAGGTGAATCAGAGGAAACCCAAAAATTCCTTATTGACCCTGAGGTGACTGATTGATTCCATGTTGCCTCACAGAAGAGTTGCCTTCTGTGGGAGAGGCAGAGAGGCATTATAATGGTTTCCAACCACCCTTTCTATTGGATGGGCAATTACCACCTCTGCCAATAGTGACTCCAGCCACAGTCAGATGTGCCTTTAAATCTGACTCAGCTGTAAATGCCTGATGGATCTAAAGGGCATGATCAGACAGCAACATCTGGGAAATGTCTCATAATCATCAGCACCCTGAGCTGCCCCACCACAGAAGCAGAGTATGCTTGCTGACAAGCTATGAATGAACTTTCCCCTGTCTGATCACTCAAGCACACTCTCAGGCCATCGGGATAGTCTGCTCATTCCATCCCGACTCTATGTCATTTTTTTCTCTCTTGCTTAGCAGTATGTGCATAACCATATATTCATTGGGAATCCTCTGTGTGGAGGTGTGATTCTTCGTTTATGCATGTGGGAAACAAAAGGCAACCCCCCCTTGCCTGAATGTGCTGTCTGATCGGGCAGTGATGGGCTGAGCCCACAGCTACAAAGGATGTGTGATCGTGCAACACCATGTCAATTTGCACTGGGGGAAATAGGCTTGCTTCCCCTCCACACCAAATGGCACATCTGACCGTGGCCTCCGTGTCTCATTCAGCTTCTGAACAGGTTGGGATAACACTATCCCTGGCCCTAACAGTCATGGATAAATATATTAATCAGATCTTCTTTCATCTCATTCTTGCACAGTTGGTCTATCTCTTAAGAAAAAAGTTAACTAAGTATTTTCTTTTGGTATAAATAAAGTTTAAAATTCAGTAGAGGCCAGTATATCAAGTAGATAGTGCAAATCAGTTCCAAAAGCATTTTCCTCTAAACTCCCCCCCCCAAAAAAAAAAACATTTAGCATTCTTGTAGCACCTTAGGTCTTCAAAATACTTCAAGTAAATAAGAAATTGAGCCTTGCAGTTGTGGCCATCATTTTTGATGCTGGTTTTAAAATAAAAATCCTCTTGAAGAAAAAAAAATGCTTTGCAGAAACAATCTTTGTTGGATGGTATTTGGAATTTATTCTGTTGGTTTAAAATTGTAATGTTTTACTACGACTTGCAAGCTGCCTTGAATCAAGAGAAAAGGTGTGATATGAATATTTTAATTAATTCATTAAACAGCCTGGCAAGGGAGGCAAATATTATTTCCATTTTTGAGCAGGGGTTGAGGCTAATGAGATGCTTAGGCCACCTGGTAATTTCAATGCAAAAGTCATTTTTAACCAGAGATTGTATTCATAGCTCACTCTTCTAGACACTCTGGTACATTAGTTCTTTTCTCAGTTTCAGAGTGCCTGTAAAACATGAGTTCATTTTTCAAAAGAGGTCCATTTCCCAGTAAGTTAAGTTAAAGGCCTAGTCTGTCCTTGGTATACTCATCATTCTCACAGTTAGGGTGGGGCCAATATCCTACTGGTACCTCATATGAACTGAGTATTTGTCCTGGAATATATCTCAGAATCCTGGAGTTCTTTGTAAGATGTGCAGAAATTCCTGAGCAGGGAAGTTGTAATGAAAACATTTTCCTGAAGGTAGAAAATTTGAAAATGACTATTCTAACCCAACCATATTTAATAAGGACATTGTTATCTATGTATAATATTCTGGAAGACAGAATATTTCGTTCTTACCCCGGATATAAACTGGAAAGCTTTCAAGATTTATGGTGGGAATGAGTTGCAACAGCTGCAGTTTTCCTCCCTGAGTTTTTGAACACCATTTGGATTATGATTCCTGATTTTGTGTCTACCCTGTTCTAAGCTCCTTTAAAGTAAAAAGGGAGGGGAAAATATTGATATACTCTAGGGGAAAGCCCCATGATCTGTCTGAATGATAAACACCATTTTGAAACATAGGAAGGTCAGCATATTCTAAACTAAGAGCCAGATTTTATTGCAGTGAATGTGTGTTATTGCAGAATATTCTTTTACCACTAAACTTTAATGCCATCCCAAAACAGGAAACTTTGAAAAGACTTTTGTCTTATCTTTTCCACAACCCCTCCAAGTACTGAAGCCTACCATGAAGAAACACTGACAGCTGAATACAGATGTTTTCCTTTTTGATAAAGGTGCTCTTAGAAGCTGAAGTTGTTTTCTTTGAAAGCTGTTCAGAAGCGCAGAGTAGAATAGTGTTAAAGGCAGAACATCTTTTAGTAAAATATTCACATAGGCTTTCTCTTCCTTGCTCACACACACACATACATGGCCTAAATATATTTCCAAAATGACTAGTTTTGAATCCAGCTGGGATAGTGTGGCAATAAAAAGGATGTCCAGATCCACCAGTTTATATTGGTTTGATTTGGCTGTTGGAGTATTTAAAGCAGAAAGTCTATAGCATGTGTACACTGTCATTGGTATAGTACTCTCACTCATGTATTCAAGATGATTCCTCAAGATACAGTATCCTCCAGATTACTTCTTTTGTTGTATTCATTAACAGTACAGAGGTTTATGAAGAATACTTTTAGATGCATTATTGCACTCAGCTGTTCCAATGAATCTGAAATGTTTCCAGCTGCATCTGGATAATCACATAGTCCAGGATCTATCCAGAGAAATCAGTTACTCTGCACAGAGAGATCTGAGGAATGTATAGGTTTTGGCAAAGTATATATATGCTGCAAATGAAACTGCTTCTGTTTGCTTTGGTCCACTGATCGCTAGAATGAACACCCCAAGCCTGCTTTCACTGCAATTTAGGGATATGGTTGATGCTAATCAGGTTGTACCTTAAACGTGATTTGAAAACAAGTTGCTTGACACATCCTGATAAAGAGGAACTTGGTTACTGTTAACCATAGCTAAAGTCAGCACCAGCATATCCCTCAGGGCTCTTTTTGTAGCAGGAACTCCTTTGCATATAAGGCGACACACCCCTAATGTAGCCAATCCTCCAAGAGCTTACAGTAGCCCCTGTAAGAAGAGTTCTGTAAGCTCTTGGAGGACTGGCTACATTAGGGGTGTGTCGCCTAATATGCAAAGGAGCTCCTGCTACAAAAAGAGCCCTGCTTTACCATTTTTAAACTTTATTTCTACAGATATTTATACCCCACCTTTCTCGCCATTGGGATCTAAAGCAGCTTACCACACTCTCCCGTCTTCCATTTTATTCTTAAAACAAGTTGGTTAGGCTGAGAGAGTAACTAGGTATAATGGACTACATTTAAAATGTTGTTTACCTAATGCAGCAAAATCAGAGAAGGGAGGTGAATAGTTAACTCTGCTCTAGAATGTTGTGCTTGAGTGACAGGCTGCTCCTTTTCTCTGATTGGCCAGCACCAGCTGAGGGAAATATAAAATCAGCTGTGTGCTGAGGGGAGAGGGAGTTCATTTTGAGTTCTGTAGCAGTTACTGTTCATTAAAGTAAAAGTTCAGCTACAGCAGTGGATATCTGAAGAGTCTGACTAAAAAGTCTGTCAGACAGGTTCTCCTCTTGAATAAAGGGAGAGACTCCTGCTCTTAGCTGTGTTAATCTGAGAAAGAATTCCATCTAAAAATTCAGAGTCTAGTGTCAGCTAAAGTTGAAATACATTTTAACACTCCAAGAACTAGGGTTTGAGATTTTGGCAAAGAGTGACTGGGTGCATTCAGACAGCGTGCTGGGAGCAGTGTAAATTGGGGCTTTTTTTTAACCCGGAGAATCGTGATCACACTCACCTCCTTGTTCTGGATCACTGCACAGCCACATCGCTCCCCGCCATTCACATGCGGGAGCACGCATCGGTGGTTTTTTTCCCCTCTCAGTTTGAGCATGCGCACAGGCAGCCATCTCTAGAACTAAAATTTTTGTGCGTGCACAGAACAGTGATTTCCACACTTCCCTTTAAACTTTAAATGAACACTTTAAATGAAACGTTTACCCTGAAACTGGCCTCCGTGAGATCCCGAATTTGTCTAAGTGCTAAAACTAGGCACCATTTAAACTTTGCTTTTATTAACTTAGGAGTGGAGCTCCGCCCATATGCACACCGCCAAGGCATAAAAAAATGGTGGACAAAAAGTGGAAGTCTGAGGCTTCTGCGGCAGCTTTCCAGAGGGTAGGAGGTTGAAGCACCCAGAAGTGATTAGATGACAGAAAAGTGTGGCTAGAACCGGAGAATCAGGAAAACACCACTTGGGTAAGTGGTATCAAAATACTCCATTTTAAAGGGGGTTTGATCCGGAAAGTGATGGCTGGGGACAGTGTGCAGATGTTGGGTGTGTGAATGCAGATATAAAATCCGTTACTGAAGTGTGCTGAAAGTGGACTAAATGGCCCGTCTGAACACACCCACTGGGTAGCAGGCTGAAGATCCCAATCAGGCCAAAAGGAACAGGATTATATTTTCAGGGAAGAAATATAAATCCTGTCCAGTTATACAGGGTATTGGCACTGAGGCAATCCCTGGTCTGTTGTGAAATGAAATGGTTATAGACTACACAGGGGGAAAGAGACACATTGTGATTTCAGAAAAGGGGAAAGAATTTGATACACCAAAAGAGTGACCTTTCCAGAAAATCTGAACAGTGAACAGGAAACTATGTGCAGAGACATTGTAACTGAAACTTACAAACCAAGAATTTGTAATAAATAAATAAATAAATAAATAAATAAATAAGCTGCTACAACACCATTTTGCCTGTCAACTGAAAACATATATGGTTTTACCAATAACGTTTACTTGAGCCTTTCCAATTCCTGACTACCCCATACCATCCCTGCCTACTAAATAAAATATTTATTATTGTTCATTCCTGGAGATCAGTTCCAGAGCTGTTCTAGCCTACAGTCTTCCAAACTCTGTTCTCTGCCTGGAGAAGGGGGGGGAGAGAAGGGGAGGCTTGACACTTCCTTTGTCTCAGCTCATGAGCATTTGTATGAAGGTGGGCTGAGGTACAAGTGGACTGAGTTCCTCCTCTGCCTAGAAAGAAAAAAAAACTTTTAAAACAAACAGTGGAGAATTTTGCCCCTTGCCAACCTCCCAGGAGAAAATGCATTTCTTCACAAGGACCAATACAGCAGAGGGGGGCAAGTAAACAGGAACCAGAACTTCCGTGCTGGTTTAAAAAAAATAAAAATAATGCCATGTTGAAGAATGATGAGTTACATCAGTCGTGGTCATAGTTAACATTCATTAAAAGTGCAGAGAGCCATTCACAAATCGTTGATGAATCTGCCTCGTTCAGAACGTCGCTCCATCCACTTGGATATCATCCCCTCCAATCAATTATGTGGTTTTTTCTGGGAAAATTTGTATCACAAAACGTTCCAATACATATTGAAGCAAATGATTTAAATATTTAAATAATGCTACTGAGATTTCAATAGCATGAGCAAAAGGAGGCAAATGTACCATGGCCAAGCCCAGACCAAGAACAACCTCTGGGTTTTGTCCATGCTTCTGGGGAGGCACTGTGGCTCAATGGTAGAGCATCTGCTTGGCAGGCAGAAGAACCCAGGTTCAACCCCCGGTATCTCCATTTAAAAAGAGAACAGGCAGTAGGTGATGTGGAAGACCTCTGTCTGAGACCCTGGAGAGCCTCTGTTCTGTATGCAGAAGGCCCCAGGTTCTATCCCCAGCATCTCCAGTTAGAAGAATTGGGTAGAAGGTGCTGTGAAAGACCTCCTTCCATGAGACTCTGGAGAGCTGCTGCCAGTCTGAGCAGACAGAACCATCCTTGATGGACCAGTGGTCTGATTCAGTATAGGAGAACTTCATGTGTCCATGGAGCAGAGATCCATCAGTGGCTATTAACCACAAGGTATAGATAGGAACTCTCAGTCTGGGACAAGTGATGCTCTGTATTCTTGGTGCTTGGGGGGAACAACAGTGGGAGGGCTTCTAGTGTCCTGGCCCCACTGATGGACCTCCTGATGGCACTTGGTATTTTTGGCCGCTGTGTGACAGAGTGTTGGACTGGATGGGCCATTGGCCTCATCCAACATTGGCTTCTCTTATGTTCTTATGTTTTTATTCTTATACAGTCTCCAGTGTCATTTCGAAGGATCTAAAAAGAGGTCTCTGGACAAATTTCTGGGCTGGGCAAAATCCAAATTAGATTCTGTGACAGGGTGGGACATTCAGATTTATAAGGCTGCAAATATTATTATGCTACTTGGTGCCAGCTCAGTTCCTGAAGGGAACTAAGAATTTTGGTGGGAAAAATCTGCCTCAGAGTGGGGAGAGTAACAGGGGGTCCATCATACTAGCATAGGGTTGCCAGGTCCCCCGTGGCAACAGGTAGGGGGCAGGAGGGAATTACCAGTGGTGGGGCGGGCCTAGTTCAGGTTTGTGGCAATGTTGCTGGCAACACAGTGACATCACTTCCAGCATGCACCAGAAGTGACATCATACACTGGTATTTGAGCAAAACTCTGGTTTTACCATAAAATTTGGTTCAAATACCAGAGTGTCCCCAGCATTCCCAGCAATACATTGATGTCACTTATGGGTACAAGGGGAGTGATGTCAGTGCATCAGGATGCTGCTAGGCCCACCCCAGTTTTACATGCCATTAACCCCAGCTGGCCAGCTGATTGTTAGCAGGGGTGGCTGGGGATGAGGATTCCCACCCCTGCTGGGGGCTGGCAACCCTGTACTGACTTAAGGTCACTCAGCAAGCTTCCATGATATTACATTATACTGGCACTGGGAACAGAAAATTTGCTCTGTAAAAAGATAGCATGGAATTGTGAGCCTATAGAGATTGTTGAGTTCTTTAATGTGGCTAAGACATCAGAGGAATTGTATCTGCACTAGCTCTTATATTAATTAATAATAAGGGTATAGCATGATCCACAGTATCAGACTTGGGCCTGAGAGACCTGGGTTCAAATCCCCACTCAGGCTTGATGATCACTGAATGACCTTGGCCCACTCACTCCCTCTCTGCCTAGCCTACCTCACAGAGTTGACTGAGGATATAACAAGGAAGAAATGACCTGCTGCCATGAAGTCCTTGAAAGAAGAGTAGGATCAAAATGCATGGAACAGGTAGATAAACCCCAATACAAAGCTCTGAGTTAGTGACGGCATGTACATGAATCTCCTGCCCTGCCACATGGCCTTCCCATTAAGGACAGTAAAATTCCACACGTGAACTGGGTGCATAACAGCCCCTACATTTCAACTGAATGAAGAAGAGTTTACAGTCAGGACAGCTCCTGTGTACCATTGCCTCCCACCGCCCTGGTCAAAAGTAATTCCTGATTCAGATGCAATTTTTTTCTTCAAAAAATCAGAAAAGGTGTATCATGTGGCTCCCCTCCATGGAGTGAATTATTATCAGGAAGTTCACTGAAGTATATATTTCTCCATATTTGTTAGGACATTTATATTTTGTTGACAGACATCTTAAATACAATTCTCGCACAAGCCAATATGAAATATGTTTTTCTTTTTCAGGTCTGGATGTTGATGGAATATATAGAGTCAGCGGCAATCTGGCAATGATACAGAAGTTACGATTTGTTGTCAATCAGGGTAAGTAATTCCTTCACCATGATAATGTTTTGTTTAGTACTTATCTGTCTGAAATGACAATACAATGGATTTCAGAAACTGTGGTACATTAGTGGCACAGAATGATGAGTGGCATTTTGCGGAAGAATGGTAGAGAAGCGCATATAGCAATCAGAGAAAGAGGGAAGGAAGAACAAAAATAATGCCATAAAGAAAACTGGGTGATAAAAAGACAGTGAAAGAGGGGGAAAGGATGGGAAATTAGAATCTGAGGGATAAATTAGTAGTAGAAATAAGGATTTTGTTAAAAAGAAATGAAAACTCAATATTGGGAAGTCATAAAAACACAAGAAAAATCTAAAGACTCTTGTGGAAGAATAAAAGAAAATTAAAAAAAAAAAAAAACAGAAAGGCAAACCGAAGACGCTTAATTTATATGTATTTGTGTGTGTGCGCGCACACGCGCACACACAAGCAACCTGGAAATGATGGCGACCTCTGGTCACCGACTGTCAGTAATGGCTCCTTGATTCATGTTTCATACTGAGTCCATTGTTATGTGTTCCCTATCTTGTCCCTGCTTCTGCGCTTGCGTAGGTATGCTAGCTGTAACGTGGGAGCTTCGCTGCTACCGCTCAGTGTTATCACAGTGGCCTTGAATGCAGGCTTTTGGCTATTCTTGAGTCTATGAGAATTTTCCAGTCCTGTGAAGCCGAGGGGGTGGGGGGAGTTGTCTCCCGACCATTAAGTAACCCTCCCACCGGGAGTTTCCCGCATGCGTGCTTGAAGATCATTTGCTAGTGGCATTTCTGCATCATACTATAACCATGCCTGAGCCGCACATCCCGCCATTCCTGACAATAACTGTTTTGCTGTGGGTTTTAGCACTGTATTCCAATAAAGCCTTTCTTGGCCTCAAGAATGCTTGGATCTACTTGCTTTTGAACCTGACACCGACCCCTACTGGGGGCCTGGAGGATATTCAGAGAGGTGGCTGAATAAAGCCTGCCCCCACCTCCCAACTGCTGGTATTTCATGGAGGTCTCCCATCCAAGTACTTGCCAGAGTCGACCCTGCTTAGCTTCCAAGATCTGATGGGATCGGGCTTTGCCTGGGCTATCCAGGTCAAGGCTCAAGACACTTAATTTTAGAATAATGGAAATATGTACCAAGATCTATTTAAGCTTTTGTTTTTATTACTGTAATGATTTTCTGCAATAGTAGAAAATAAATGTAATATTTTTCAATAGACCATTTTAAACATTTTAACTCTACTCTTCCTTCTTCTTTTTAAATAAGTATTTTATTGATTTTGCAATGCTACTAGATATGGGGAAAGGTTACAAAATCCCTATCTCTAAATTCTATGGGAAACAGAAAAGGAAAACTAATACAATACAAACTACTGGAATGGGGTAAACTAGAACCCTAATTCTAAATCAACTAATGGTTATAAGGAAGGGAAGACTAACAGGTGACACGATCTGGTTACATAGTCATATACCCTTGTCACCTAGTGATACAGAGCTGTTGTTGCTTGCAAAAAATTAACAAAAAGTTGCATTAACTATCTAGTCTACAAAAACTACAACAATTATCTTGGTTTTAGAGTCTTTTCTTCTTGTGTTTCTTTTTTCCACAGGGTTTGGGAGCGGCTGCTCCTTTCTCTGTTTCCAATGTATCTGAAGAACTATAAAGTTTAGAACTGTCACTTGATGAATCCTGTGAGTAGGATTCTTCTTCTTTTTCTTCTTCCTCACCTTCCGTTTTAGATTTCTTATCCTTGTTGCGTTGCTTGGGGTTGAAGTATTGATCTACAAACTTTTTTGCCTTAGGAACAGTGTCAATATTTAATTTTTTATCTTTATATTTAAAACTCAGTCCTTCAGGAAATAACCATCTGTAAGGAACTCCTTCCTTCTGAAGAGAGAAAGTTCCCTGTAAAGTCTCCTCCATTTTCTGATTTCCAAGGGGATAGCCTTCAAGATTTTAATCTCTTCATTCTTGATTTTTAAGGGTTTCCCCTGTGTAGATTTCAGCACCAGATCTCTGGTAGACCGTCTCGTGAATTTTAAACATATTTCCCCCCGGGAGTTTATTTTTTTTTATAAAGTCTGGATAAGTTCTGTAAGGCCAGCCCATCTCCTTCATTAACTCTTCCTGTTTGTAATCCATTATTGGAGCCAAAGTCTCTGCTAAGAGAGCCTTTAAATCATTCTTTTCTTCTGGGATTCCTTGGAAACATAGAATGTACATGGATCTTTCCAGCTGGATCTGTGTTAGCTGTGTTTTATTGGAGGATCTCTCTTTCTCTGCTTCACCCACTTTTTTATTAATATTCTCAGTCTGTTTTTCCATCTTTTTTAACATCTTTTCAGTTTCTGAAGTCCTTTTATCCATTTGAGACATTTGCTTTTGCAAATTATCCATTTTAGCACTGAGGTTAGTCATCTGTTCCATTAGGGGGCGCAGTGCATTCACCAACAGTGTAGACAGATCTGATGTTACATCCTGGTTGTGGGAGGGAGTCATTGGTTGGCTATTTCCGGTTGACATTTTTTTCTCCAGACCCGCCTTCCGCCCTCTCCCAGCCATAATATCAACAAGAAGTAAGTTTCCCAAAACAAAGTAAAAGTTAACTGAATTTAATCCATCTCACGTTATTATGCAGTTTTCAATTTCGCTGATATTCTGATGCGTTTAGCTTAATTAAAGTTTTTAATTCCCATTTTGAAACTGCCTTGCTTTAAATGGGGGGGTGGATTCTTGAGTTTCCTCCCTCCCCCCCACTTTGCACTTAGGTGCTTCTAATTTCTCCCAAGGTTCTTATAGATGCTTTGAATCACCTGAGTTTTGCTTAACTCATGCTTTGACGCCTTGGAAGTCTTTTAGAAGCATTTCAAAACTTTTGACCGTGTCCGCTGCATGGGGTTCATTTCCTAGAACTCTCCCACAGATGCAGTATCTGTGTGAAACAATCTCTCTCTCTCTCTTTCTCTCTCTCTCTCTGTACTGTTTACACACCCAGATTTTATGGCGGCTCCAAAAGGCTTCATTGTCATTGTACAAATAGTACTGATCACCGCCCACATAAAGGTTCATTCAAACAGCCTATTTGTGAATGCTGTGGGGACACTTGGCAGCCCCATACCTCCTGGGGTACTTATTTGGTGGCTTCTCCTTACTATATGATAGTACTTCAGTGGTATGTTGGCTACAATTTGCAAAGCCCACATGTTTAATGGGCCACTGTTGGCATGCACCAATGTTACTTCATTATCATCCATTATGACCTGGGATTCACCATACTTAAACATTTGTGTATTTTTTTAATTACTTCAGTAGACATATGCTGGTTGCTGTGCTGGGATGTTAGTTCTGTTAGGCAATTGCAATCATAAATTAGCATTCACATGCCTGAACCTGTTTTATCCTTGTATTGCGATTTTGTATGTTAAGTACTGTGAAATTGCATTACTGCAGCTCTTGACTCTTCTTGTTCTTATATTTTAGTTATGTGTTCCATGTTGCCTTATTTTAAGGTTCATATACATATGACATTTATTTCCAAAGAATATTTTCAAATTATGAAGACAACTGTGAGGCATTTAAAAGGCGAGGGGAACCTACCCCTGAAAAGGATCAAATTCTTCCTCGATGTAACTCTACTGAAGTCTGTTTAAAATATTTCTGTGAACTTGTCATCAAATATATACAAAGGATCTCATCACTTTGAGCTTGATGGAATTACACCAGGGATGAACTAAGTCCTACATCTCTGTATGAAACTGAATTGCCAAATCCATCCCAAGCCACCAAGTCAGTAAAGTCATTCAACTTAAAAAGGCAGTCAGAGTTCTTATTTCTCCATGCAAGCTCTAGTTAGATATCACTTTTTCCTTTTCCCAGAAGTACAGTTTCAGATGTTCATTCTCTGTTCTTTTTGCTGCTTTAAAGTACTGTGGGAAAGTCCAAGTGATTTGATCAGCCATCTCTTAATACACACTTGTAAGTACCATCTTTTCTCTTGCGTTTCTAGCTTTTTGGTATACAGTTTTACTAATTTGCAGGGCAGACTGAAGTGGATTTTCAGTGGCAAAGCCCAGTGAATCTAGGTGATGTGGCAGCCGTCTTAAAAACAGGAAAATCCATGTTCAGTCCCCTGTTCTGCTGTGCAACTTGTTGCATGGGCTTAGGAGACATCTATTACTGTTTTGGTAAAATGCTGTTCAGTACTTCTTAGAAGAAGGTTGGAAATCAAATGCAGCAACTCCACTACAATAATTCTTTATATCTGTATAAATACATCCCCTGCAATATTTTACCTGAAGTCAACCAAGTTACAACCCTCCAGTCACTGACTTCCACATTAGTTCCATTGGTTTCAAGGGAACGGGGCAGAGCAGACCATAAAGTTAGAGGATTTAGACCTTCAGGCTGCAATCCTGTGCATATTTGCCATGGAGTAAGATCCATTTACCCATTACTCTTGAATAATTTTAACATTAACTTCTCTGTTTTTCATTTTGTTTACGGAAATTCAATGATGTTTCATATTTACATCTGTTGCTAATAAGTGGTATGAAGAATAGCCAAACAACGTACAAAAACAATCACCACCCATTCTTATGTTTCATGCAACAAGACCTTTTGGGCTTATTCTGGACAAATTGCTGACACTGAGCCAAGCCTACTGAAACTATAGAAAGGAGCTGCTTTGGTAATAGCAGTGCATGAAATAGGTGTGCTTGTTCATTGTTTCTCTGACTCAGTGTGGGACCGCAGCTGCTTCTTATCCTCCAGTATGAAACTGAATGCCCCTGCACATGTGGTGGGTTTATTGTGGCCCCTAGAAAGTATAAAGTGAGGAAATATTGCTTCTTTAGTTTGAAAATGCTTCTGTATGATGCAACACTCCCCCATTATTCTACTTAAAGGAGGGGAAAATGTGTTTTTATGTTTAATTTGCCTCTCTCATTTTTCTTTTGTGCAGAGTTTAATGTTCTTGTTACTATTACTCAGTAATAAGCATTAGTCAACACTGCATGAAAAAATCTATTTAAAATGCCCCAGATAGAACAGATGATCAATCCTTCCATGAGGAAAATACTTGAATGTTCATTTCCTACACATTGGGCCATGTGTGAGTCCTCCATTGAATCCCCTGCTCTGTGGAGTGCATAACAGACATTAATTTCGACTATTCTTATTTCCTTTTGACTGGAATCTTGAACCAGAGTTGAGCATTTGAAACGGCACAGGGAAAGCTTGGGAATGTCAAGGGTATCATAAGTACTTTTCTAAAGAGAATGAGCCTCTGACCGTTATCACAAGCCCCTATCTTTTTGTTGAGGATATTATCAATAGGATCAGGAAATGAATAAAAGACAACCAGGCAGGAGGACAGAAAGAGAACAAATATCTAGTGATTGCTAGTTTTCACTGTAAAGCATTTTAGAAGGTGTCTTCAGATGTAGCAGACCCCACTTTTTAAATATTTTTTTTTTAAAAAAAACCCTCATTGAATCACTGTTTGCTGTTGACTGGATCTTTTATTACCAGAATCAAAAGGGTGATTTTGTACTTGCTGATAATGGACAGAACAGAACAATGTACCTTATTTACTTTATAATGGTACATGAGATTTTTGTTGTCGTTTGTATAGAAAGAAGCCTGTTGATATGGCACATTCTTGGACTTATGGATGACAAGATTATCTTTTATCAGTGATTTATTTTTCTTATTAAAAGCTCAAAAGATCTTGATTACAAGAAGTTCAGTCTTTGACGTCCCTAAGTACTGTAGGATAGTCCTAATTTATTGGATTCTCTGCTACGTTAATTCAAATAACTAAAAGTCCAGGGGATTCTCTGAGCCAATAATATTAATATTTTGTCTTATCTTTTGAAAAGTGTTAGAAGACAAAAAAATAATTATAGTTAACCTGGATATTAAAATTAGTTCATTGTCCCACTTTTCCCAGGAGTAACACTAGAGCATTCAGATTACATGATTGGCCTGGTCTGATCTGGTCAATGTGTTGGCTATGCAGTGTTGTAAAAGAGAAAGTAGTTGTCAGGGATGAGACTAGAAGTGTGATGTCCTGAAGCGAATAGGAATGCTAGGTTGAGTATCATCATGTGTATATTGGGGATTTGTGTTATACCTACAGTTACATTTATTTATTTATTTATTTATTTATTTATTTATAACATTATTTAGCTGGTTTTCTTCCTTACAGGAGCTCAAAACAGCTTACAATGTAAATAATAACAAAACAGAATAAAAATATTTTTAAAAGCTCTCTCTCATGGTCCCATCGGACACACTTCTTTGGTCGATGGACAGTCAGGGGGACCTCTCCCTGTGATCTTAATTCCTGGGCAGGAACATAGGAGAAAAGACAGTCTTTCAAACAGTCCAGTCAAACAGTCTAGTCACATGTAAGGCTTTAAAGGTCAAAGCCAATGTGTTGAATTGGGCTGTGGAATGGATCAGAAGTCAGTATAATTGTGGCAAGATTGATGTCACACGATTCCATAAACTAGGGTTGCCAACTCTAAGTTTGGGAATACCTGGAGATTTTGGGGGTGGAGCCTGGGGTGCGTGGGGTTTGGTGGAGGGAGGGACCTCAGCAGGGTATCATGTAATAGAGTCCATCCTCCAAAGCAGCAATTTTCTCCAGAGGAACTGATCTTGGTCGTCTGGAGATCAAATGTAATATCAGGAGGTTGGCAACACTACAGCAAACTGGTCCCACCCAGCAGTCTATATGCAGCATTCTGTACTAACTGCAGTCTCCAAACATTCTTCAAGTGTAGCCCCAAGCACAGCATATTGCATTAATCTGGTCCGGTCTAGATGTTACTAAGGCATGGATCACTGTGGCTAGTTCAGAATGAGCCAGGAATGGTTGCAGTTGGAACACCAGCTGAAGATGTTGCTATGTGGAAGAAGGCAATGGCAAACTACCTCTGCTCATCTCTTGCATGGAACACCCCATGGATAGAGATGCCCTAAGTCAGTTGGGACTCAATGGCATGTTCTGCTTCTTCTTGCCTGTGCAATTTATGGTGCACCATGATGAAGGCAGCGCACCAGTTATATGCTGTGGCCTACCATATTCTTGACAACACCTCTGTTTTAATTGTCATGGTTAGGCAGATGAACAGAAGGTTTATG
Organism: Gekko gecko; assembly: GCA_029375565.1. NCBI lineage: Eukaryota > Metazoa > Chordata > Lepidosauria > Squamata > Gekkonidae > Gekko > Gekko gecko. The sequence goes on along the minus strand of JAPDNY010000003.1, from coordinate 53,727,813 downwards.
AAGCCCCAGTGGCCTGCCATGAACAGCTGGTGGGCTGCTTTTCAGTTTGATGGCACATGCAGGATAGTTTATTTCATTGGTCAGCAAGTGCTGGTTCATGCAAAAACAAAGGTAGAATATAATTGTCTGTATATCAGACTGTTTGCAAAATGTTTGGCATTTGTGATATCTTGCAATGTCCTTGAATGTCTTTATTTGCATATTAACTGTAAACCACAGCAGATCACCCATAGGTCAATTACTGTAATTTTTTTTACTATTTGTATGCATCTTGGAGGGGGGGCACTTTGGTTTTTTCACGCTTTAATATTTCTTACCTATGAAGAACATAATGCCAATTCTACCTGTAAAAGGAGCAGAATTTTATTAGAAAGGAGTGACTGTAATTTTAAAGGATGGCAGATTTTTATAATGCAAAAAAGTCATCTGGTGTTGATTTTATTTGATTTGATTTGCCACAATAATGTGATAAAATAAAATCCATCTTGAATGGTCCTATATCTAATTCAACATTCAAATATAAATCCCAGCATTGGGAGGGGGGGAACCCCAACTCTGTGAAGTACAAATATGTTGGCCAATTGAGAATATTTATTAACTAAATAATTTAATAATAACAAAAATGACTAGTTGATTAATTGTTACAAAGTAAAAATTACAATAAAACAGTCTTGATCCATGCTTTGCAGAAGTACCATTACTGTCTGTGCAGTTGTTTAACAAGGATTTAATTGGAAAGATAAGTGAATGCACATTTAAAAGTATTGTTAATTTGCTTTATAATCACCCCATTCTTCACAGTATTGACAGCACCAGGCACAAACCTCACTCTCTTTTACAAGTATTATTTTCCATATGTGCACAATAAATTCTGACTCCGTAATTGGAAATTTTATGGATTCCAACATACCTACAGCATTGGATTTATAAGTGCTGTATCCTCTTTGTAAAGGTAACTCACTAGTGGCATTGTTAGTCATTATTAATATGCAATCCTGTGCCCAATTATGTACAGATAAGCAAAACTGATTTCATTGGGGTTTATATGTGTTTGTAAATGCACACAGAATTGCAGCCATATTGTAATGTTTGAAGCAAACCTTGTGCTAATTGAGACATGTTATATTATCCCTTTCTCCAAGTAATCCTACAGCAAGTAGTACTCCAATTTATCCTAGGGTCTGATGAGCTAGTTGTTTTTTGCTCCCCCCCCCGCTGCCATTGAGATAAACCATGCTTTACATGATTCTTATTCCTTGTATCAACAAAACCAAGAAAGGAAAAAGACAAGAACAAGGAAAGCCCCTCTCCAGATGTTTTCTTTGAGCCAGTTTTGATGGCTACAAAAAGCAGCCCTGTTAAAACTGCAACATGAAATCTGTATGTATTTTTCAACAAAACTGATCTGAACATGATCAGCTGTTCCTATTATCAGTCAAGGAGAAGAGCTCGAGTTGAGTTGGTGCTATCTGTCCTGTCAGCGGAGCCTTTTTATCTCCGCTGAAAGATTGAAGTTACCTTTGAAACTGTCAATAAACGTGGGTCGGGTGTTTTTAAAGCAAGTGGAATCTCCCCTCCCCCCCAAAAAAAAAGAGGAGGAAAGAAAATCAGCACCTACTTTTCATAGTTGTATTTTTAAAAAGAAGAGAAAAATAAGGATTCATTGAAAACCACCCAACAGTTTTCACTGACCCAACATATCCATTTCAAAGGCAGCCTGTAGCTGCAGTCCTCTTGTCAGTTAACAAAGGCTCTGCAGGCAGAGGAACTTCAGTGCAAGCTGCTTACTTCCAGATAGCAGCTTGCTATGCCCGTAATGGGTCAACAGGACCCTTAAATCTGGATTATTTTTAGTACATGGTAAGATTGACGGAAAATAATATTTTTAAACAGGCTAGGGAAATTCTCTCTGATAGTTTACATTTCTTTTTCTCATTTTTTCTTTATCCTCCGGGAACCTATATGGAGATTAGTGTAGCCAATAAGTTGTATGTATCCTGAGATGTTGTGCAGATTTCCCCTGTTAAAGGCCCAGACTGCTTCATGCATATTTAAAAAGGAATTTTATGAAATCATTGATTATAGTGGGGCTTCCCCCCCACACACACTTTTACAAAACCTTAAAAACCTTACTAGATTAGCTTCTTCGATATAAAACATCATTAGTGTGAGCAGCTAACTCTTAATGATTTAAGGATTTAGCCACAGCATGCAATTTCCTATGCCAGTTGACTAACACTGCATTGGTGTGGGAAGAGCTGTACATGAGCTGATTCGTGGAAGGCAATGATAAACTACTGCCATTGGTTGCTTTCTTCCAGGAGAATCAACAAAGGAGCCACATGTGGTACAGACAGATTTTGTGGCTTTCTTGGGCAGTAGACTTCATGGACTCACATTTTCCTTTTTTGGAGGGATCAAGTTTTCACACCCACTCTCAAGCATTTTATCTAAATTTTGAATTATAGTATCAGTTGCTTCCTGGAAGTTCCAACTATCACATTCTTATCCCACCCTTTCTCTAAGGAATTCAGTATGGCATATATCGGGGAGTCAAACATATGGCCCACAGACTGGATCCAGCCCCTGCAGGGCTCCTATCCAGTTCGTGAGCTACTGGCTCTCTGCTGCTTCCTGTTCTTGCATCACAGCTCCTTTTCTGCATCACAGCTCCTTTTGCCTGGTATCTCTTATTTCCTGTTTCACAGAGGAGAGAAAGAAAGCCAAGCCTCCCTTCCCGCAATTGGCTGAGGGCTCCTCCCTCTCCTCTGAGGGAGGAGGAAGAAGAGAGCCAGAGAGAGAGAGAGAGATAAATGGAGTCCTATGGCACTTTTAAGACCAATAACATTTTATTCCAGGTATAGGCTTTTGTGTGGGTGCACGCTTCTTCGGGGGGGAGGGGGAGAGAGAGAGAGATGGTGTCCCATGGCACTTGGAGGGCTCCCTCTTTCCAGTTCTAAGAAATGAGGAAGAAACCTAACAGCACAGCTTTCATTCTTCATTAGTGGAAGGGAGCAAGAGTCCTGTAGCACCTTAATGACTAACAAAATTTGTGGCAGGGCATGAGCTCATATGGGTCACTGTTCACTTCTTCAGATACAGCAAGAATGTGAGTCCATCGGTCCTTATATCTTGGAGAGTGAAGTAATTTCAGACACCAAATGACAATAGCAGACATTGGTAATGAGAGAAGAAAGCTAGGTCTCAATTCAGTCCAGGAGTTTGCATTGTCTTGAGCTTCATGAAGAAGAGGAGGAGGAGAAGGAGGAGATTGGATTTATACACCACCCTTTACTACCTGAAGGAGTCTCAGAGTGGCCTACAATCTCCTTTCCCTCCCCTCCCCGCAACAGACACCCTGGGAGGTAGGTGGGGCTGAGAGAGATCTTTTGAGAACTGCTCTTGAGAGAACAGCTCTGAGAGAACTTGTGACTATAGGTGTAGAGTATGGAGGGGGCATGGGCATGGGCCACTCCCAAAATTTTCCAGGGGACTTGAGAACTGCTCCTGACATCAGCCACAGCACCACACAGCCTGAAAACAAGGCTCGCCAAAGGGCTCGGCCTGCTCACCACTTGTCTCGGCCTGGGCAGGGAAGCCCAGCTAGCTTTCTCTCCCCCCTGCCCCACTCCTGCCTGTCCCCACCTTCTCCTCCTCCTCTGGCCCGGGCTTGGGAGTGGGGCAAAAAGGACCCACGGCAAACTTGGTGGGTGGCTTGGCGGAGCGTGCACAGAGCTGCAGTATCTCCCGCCCTCACTGCCTGCCCACCTGCATCATGGGAGGTGTCTCAGCCTCAGCCCTGCTCCTGCCAGCACCCATTTGGACCCCTGGAGTCTGCCCAATGTTTAAAGAGTTGCAGTCTCAGGTCTTACGCGCACCTCTAGGTTTTGCCAGGGTTGTCAGTCATCCCCTGTCTATTTTTCAACAGCACTGAAAAGTTACCCTTTGGGGGTCCCACTGAATTCCCTTGGGTTTACTCCCAAGTAAGCAGGCTGTGTCACACTTGGCCAGATCGGGACGCCTCTCCCTGTCCCAACCCTTGGCACAGAACCCGATCTCAGAGCCGAGGCAAATCCGATGGGGTTTCTTCCCCCCCCCCGAGAATCCAGCCCTGAAACGCATCTGTTTCCCTCCCCCTGCCAGTCCTGTAGCCTCCCAAAAAAGTGTCTCCTCTCTACTTCTTTAAGGTTTAGTGATTTAAAAAGCAAATTAAAGCCCTCCCCCCCAAGGTCGCTCTCTCTGCGTTTCTCTGCTGGCTAGCGACCCCTTCCAGGCAGCTGCACGCCTCTTGGCTTGGCTCGGGTCTCCTTTTTCTCTCAGTTGGAGAAGATCAACAAGGCGTGGGCTGCAGACTCAGGTGCACGCCCCCTGTCACTCTTCAAAATCGAATTAAATGACCCTCCTCCTCCTCTTCCCCCCTCGCAGGCCCCTCCTGATGCGCACACACACATTCCTCCCCCCCCGCCTCATTGCAGAGGCTGAACACTTTACAGCCGGCTCACTCTGTGGAAAGTTTGCTCAGAAGGAACAGCGCATGGGGAAGGGTGCTAATTTTCCAGACTATGACCCTCCCTTAGTAATGGGCAGCAACTCTCTGCATGCATCCAGAGAAGGCAGTTCCTGCCTCAAGTGGCAGGGGGCTTACTCCCTCCCCAGTCCATGAAATCGGCATCAGGCAGGTTTGCTCAGATCTGTTCCATAGGTGGGTAGTGGGTGTTCCCTCTAAGCTGAGTTAGTGTGAGCTTATGGGGGGGAGTGGTGGCGGCTGTGCATAAACACCCCGCTGGTCCAAGTGTGTTTAGGGGCCGCGCTGCAAGAATGCCCAGCCCCAGCACCCCTGGGAAATTGAAAAGTCTATGCCCTTGTGACTGACCCAAAGTCACACCATCAGCTGCATGTGGAGGAGTGGGGAATCAAAGGTTCTCCCAGATTAGAGTCTGCACTCCTAAACCCTACACCAAACTGGCTCACAGTTGAAATTCAGCAGTCTCTTGTTCTAATCTCCCTTTAAAATTCCTTTGTAAGAGAGCTACTACTCTTAGGTCAGCAAATGAATGTCCTGGAAAATTAAAATGTTCCCCCAATGGTTTGTGATTCTTGTGGTTTCTAATAGCAGTAGAAAGAGTAAGAGTTCAGTAGTATCTTAAAGACTAACAAAATTTGGGGTAGGGTATGAGTCTCTGCTCACTTCTTCAGACATTTCCACTTATTCTTTGCATCCTCCTGGACCAAATCAAGACCTAGGTTTCCTGTCTCATTACCAGTGCTGAGATCTCCACACCTCCTACCCCTCTGCATATCACACCTAATCCAATCAAGCCCGCTATTGCCATTCAGCATCTGAAATGATCTTTATAAAGTTTATATCTATGGTACCTCATGCTACATTTTATGACACACATGGCCTGGCCCGACAAAGTGACATTTTTGTCAGATCTGGCCCTCATAACAAATGAGTTTGACAGCTCTGGCATATATGGTTCTCCTCTTCCCCATTTTATCTTTACCACATCTGTGTGAGGTAGACTAAAATGAGAGATTGTGAGTGGCCCAGAGTCATCAAGTGAACTTCATGGATGAGTGGGGATTTGAACACAGATCTCCCCAGCACACTTACCATTAGATTAAATTGACTCTCAAAGATCTGCAAGTCAGGTGCTGCTATCTTGCATCATGTGAGTATTCATATCCAATCAGCTACACAGACAGTGTGTGACCATTCTGGAGAGGAAAATTAATGCTTTCTTGGGACATCTTTACATTGGTGGAATTGCTGCTGCTCAAGGCAACCCTTACAAGAAACTTTTCTGTCTTTAAAAAATTCTTATCAGTGGCAGTAGCAGGGTGTCATGGTTTGTAGATTTGGAGGAGCATTCAGGTTGCTCTCTAAAAGGTCCACAGGGCAGTTGCCACCATCTTGAATTATGCACAGATAATTGGATACATAAGTCAAAGTGTAGATACTCTGGGAATCAGCAAGGTTGCAGGAGGAGCGTTCATACTCTTGAGGACACAGTTGCTTCTTCTGAAAACAGTCTTTTTGTTTATATGAAGCTGGTTACCACAGCAACAGGAGTGTCCATGGCATGTGAAACCCCAGGGAAGCATTCAAGTTGCTCCCTAGATAGTGGAGCCTGGTCTAGTAAGGCAAATGGGAAGGCGCCATACCAACCGAAGCTTCCCCTAGACTCCTCTGGCCTTCTTCCTTACTGTCCTCACCAGACAATCCAGAACTTAGCACTTCAAGAAAGAAAACCCTATTCCTCTTAAGATGAGGCTCATCCACACCAGTACATTAATTCATTGGTTGGGGAGCTGTCCTTATGGCTCCCTCTGAGACACAGATTGGTCAATGGATCCATAAGAATCCACTATCCAGGACTGTCAGTGTTTCTTCTTACCCAGGGAGGAGATTGCGGGGTGGGGGAATCGATCAGGAACTCTTTCTCAGATGGAGAAACAGCTCCCAAAGCCAAAATGAACTTCGGCCATTTTTGTCACTCATTTCTCCCTATTGCTTTACCCCACCCTCCAGTGTTTTGCTGTCTTTAGTAGTCCCAGAGGGAACAAAACACATGTGAAAAATGGGGAGGGGACCCAAAGCAATAGGGAAAAACAAGCAACAAAAGTGACAGTGTCTGTCCCACCTACTGCCCAATGCAACCCCCCCCAAAAAAAACCTGCTATAGAATGAAGAGAGAAGGGGAGGGAGGGGAGGGGTATTATCCTTCAGCAATTTCTCTAACTAGGAAGGTAACTTCTTCAAGAACTTAGGTTATTGAACGTAATACATGGTTAAGGTAAAATACCTGTAATGTTAAAACTCCCATATGAATTCTCTTGCTCAAAGAAAACCACACCTCTTTCAGGCTTCAATTTTTGCTTAACAGAAGCCTAATAAATGTAGGACTTACTTCTGTTTAAACAAATGTAGGATTGCACCTAATGGTAAATTAAAGTCACTCTGCACATGCTCCCATTCATTTTGTTCCCAGACCTTCTAAAAAATCCTGAAAGGCTGAGACTCCTGCTAGTCTCTTCTGAAACTAGCAGTGCTTAATCTGGTTATGTGCAGTTAATTACCCAGGGGTGAAAGAATGCCTCTGACTTTCAACTTGTGGCCAAAGACCTCTTTTCTTTGCTGTTTCCTTACAACATGGAAACTGAGTTCTTGAGCTGGGATTCTGGTGAGTTGATCAAACTGTGACCTGCAGTGCTTCTATCTTTTTTCATCTGATAAACCTAACTTTTCTGACTAGAGTATTCAGAAGCAGGTTTTAGGAAAGGGGGTATGTGGCAGGATTTCTCCCCAGTTTTGGGTATGATTGTAGTTGCAGTAAACACCCTTGCAGACATTGCAATAAGCAAGGCATTTTTTTCTGAGGGAATATGCTGGAATGGAGTCCCGGAACCTCTTTGACAAAATTCTTTTTAAAACATGTTTAAAGTTCCTGAGTGTTCGCTATACAGATTGAAAACTTCATTTCCTTCTTGAGAGTTCCGGCACCTCTTTTTCCAAAAAGCCCTGGCAATAAGGATCAGTGTTCCCCTTTTGGACAATTGAAGAAATGTTTCTAGAATATCTTCTAAATGTTGTTATCTTCTTCTACTGTATTGCCAGGAAGGAGTATGGGGACAAAACTAGAATGACTTGGCTTTGCCTTTGGTTGATTCTGGCTCTGGCTTTCATTGACTCCCTTTCCCTCTGCTGCTCCAGCCCCAATGGATAACAGCCTCCTCTGTATGGGCACTGTTACCTTGCTTCCCCCTGAATCTGATTAAGAATGGCTTTCTTTGAGAAAGTCTCCACGGAAAGAGCAGCAAGAAAAGTGTTAAGAAAGTTGCACAAAAGTGCTCTGGAAAACAGCAATTTTAAAAAACTTTTTTTTACAACAACCTTTTTTGCAATACTACTGGCCAACTATTATTTGGCCAACTACTTCTTCATTTTGTGGCCAGTGGTACCATCAAGAAAAGATTTGGGAGTAGAAACCCTGGGGCTCAGCCTCACATTTGATGTATACCTTACCATGGGAGGGCACTCCTAGATCATTACATAGTAGCCACAGGTTTACCACAGCACAAAACTGGTCAGATACTGTTAAAGTAGGTAGGATTGTGCTGAATTTCACTCTGTTTAGATCCGTGATACCCAGTGTGGTATCTGCAGGTGCTGTGGTTCCCACTGGTACTGTCTGTGGAACTCACTGTGCTTTTCAGAAAGTGGGTAGGACCAGTATAAGGCAGGGCTTGTCATTGGCTGCCTTAATTCAAATGAGGTTTCTCTGCAGCTGCAGCAATGGGCGGATCAGGAGGACCGGTAAGGACCAGTTTCCATTTCCCTTGGGCTTTTGTTTGTTTCTTTTTACTCCCCCTTCTTTTCTCCCACCCTCTCTCATTTGGGCTTTCTTTTGTTTCCTGTTTTATTACCCCTTGTCTTTCTCTCCTTTCCCTTTGGTTTCCTTTGTTTCTTTTTAAAGGATTTTTTTTTAAAAGCAGCTCCCCACCTCAGGACATAAATACAGCTTTTAAATACGGCAAGCTAGAAAGAAATGTAAATAACATTAATATCACCATGAATGTGTTCCAGTCAATGCTGACCCTTGTAGCCCATTGGTCTTAGAGCCAAATTAGATATTACATTTTTGCACATGCATACAGGGGCATTCAAGTGTTTCCCACAGACACACAGCAGCTGTGGTAAACAGGTTTTGTTGTTTTTTTTAGGAGACCCTGAATAGGCTTGGAACGGTGCTGTGGGAAGGAGAAAGGGCTCCTGCCTCCCCGCCCCGCCCCGCCCCCCAGCAGTGTACTGGTATTCTACATGGAGTAGAAAAATCAGTGAAATAACTCCCCACACGCATGCGCTTTGGTCAAGAAAACTGCTTAGGGGGGGAGCAGGAGCCCTTTCTTCCCTTGCAGTACTGTCCTGAGCCCATGTGGATTCTCTTTTTTTAAAAAAAAAATGAAACAAAAGTTTCCCACAGCTGCTGTGTGGCTGCAATGAACACTTGAATGTGAGTACAAAAATGTAATGTCCAGTATGGCTCTCAGTCAGTATTAGGCTGCTTCATGTGTTCGGCACAGAATAAGAAAGTGAAGGAGAATGTTGACAGGAGCTTCTTTTGCAAATCAGACAGGGAACTTTATTCCATTCTTGCAAGCCATGGTTCTGGGCTGTTGCAAGAATTGAGATAACTCTTCAGAAATAGAAGCCCGAGTCCCCTCCAGGCTTGGGCTGTGATCAGTAGAACTGTTTGATCTGATGTAATTGCTGTTGCCCCACAGATTTAAAATGCAGGTTCTGACAGCATTATCTGTCTCCCATTCCCCAGTAGTTGGCACCCTGTTCTCACCCATCTTTGAGCTGGAGTTGACTCCAGAGAAAGTCTGGTCTTTATGGATGTCAGCATTTTCACCGCACACTTTGGGATGTCTAATCAATCCATCATGCTCTCAAGCCATTTGGGAAGGCAGATCGCACACTTCTTGGCTGCATGCCATTTTAAAAATTCAGTTAGTGATGTGCGCATAAGCGGATCTTCGCCCAAGGTTGTGAATCACTGCTTGCATGTTTCTGTGCCCAAACATTCTGTCAGGTTCAGGAGCCCCCAGGGGAGTTGTTTTTGAGTGACAATCCCCCCTAAACCCTCCAGTCTTTTAGGGTTGGAAGACTGTGGAAATAGGCAACTATACTCCCCATCCCACTTTCCCCTATGCAAACTGTGTTAACAGAAAGGTTTTCTGCTTCAGACTTGCTTTTTGAGAGCATCTCATGATTGACACAAGAGTAAATGTACTGGTCAATGGGGTTACTCTTATGTAAATCTGGACTTTCCCTATGCATTCCACAGAAGAGAAGCAAAGCGGAGGAGGCTGAGAGGGGCTGCAGTACTTGGCAGAGGGATTGCGGAGCTGTCAAAATGGAGTGGTGCTTCGAATGAGCACTTCTGTGAATGAGTGAAAGATAGGGTGTTTAAAAAAAAAAAAAGGATGCCATCCAACCACCAGCTCTTTGATTTCTGTGTAGTAATAATTTGAACAATCAACTATGGAGTGAGTGTGTGGTGAGGCAGGTTAAGGGTGGTATGTTTGGACAAACCTCTCCAGAACAAATAACACTGGATAAAATAGCTGTGTGGCCAGACCGCACCAAGCCTGTTGTCTGACCACAGCCTTGGTGTCCTCCTAGTGGCTACACCATGCTCCAATCAAAGTACAGATACTACTGATGGCAGATCAGTATTCTGACTCTGGATAAAGGCAGCTTTGTGTGTTCAGTGTGGTTGTCATGTGATTCTTTTGCAAAACGAGGAAGAAGGTTTTGTGCTTGGTCTCATCTCCTGCAGCAGACACACCATCCCTACTCAAAATTCCAAAGGCTCAACCCAGTTGAGGGTCCCTAATGATCTTCTTGACATACCTCTTATTTTTCCACATCTGCTCCATCCAAGGCTTTGCATGAAGCTCCTGAACAAACTCAGTTGTCCAAAGTCACTGCATGAATGTTGCATACTTCTTTTGCTTGTTTTTACTGCATAAGCATGACCAGGACATTGCACTGGATCTATGACACCTCCATGGCAGGCAAGACAATCAGGCTGTAATTCACTTTTGCAAGAGTTGATTTGTGAGATGAAATTAGAGTTCCTTAACATTGCAAAAGGTCAGCAACATAGGACTAAAAGTGGACTAAAACACCACTGAGACTTAAAATGCAGCAAATGTTGCAATAACTCATTTAAGAGGGTGGTTTCTCCTATGCATCAGTTAATCATTTGTAGTTTTGAGACAGTCTTGGATTCAAGTCTTCTGTGCATGAAGGAGTTCACATATAAACTTCAGGAAATGCTGATTTTAAAAATACTTTCCTCCACAAAGTAAGTAAAGTATTCAGAGAGCAAGAGTCAAGTCTTTTTTATCTCTGACTCTCACTTCCTCTTCTCTCTCACACCCATCCCTACACATCTCATTACACTTGAAAACCAGACATGCTGTCCAATTTCAAGCATTGACCTGATACTGCACAAATGTGGCTCAAATCTGTGTTCATCTTTTTTGGCACTTAGGGCCACATTGGAAGGTGACCAACTGCGAAAGATTGGCAGCTAATTTGCATATCTGTTAATGCCAATAAAATTTGCATTAATTTGCAATATGTTTAGTTTTTGAATATTTTCATAACTTTGCCGAGTGCCCATTTCAAAACTGCAAACATACAGCATGAACAAATGCTCTGTCTCTTTGTTGCTAAAGCTGAATGGCATCAATTTACGTTACACTTTTTGGTTCCCATAACCCCCTTCCCTTCCAATAAAGGGCACAATCCCCCGGGGAGTTTTCCTGGGCAAGACATAATATAGGATTAAAGACATAACTCCTTGTGCATGAGAACTTCTTCCTATGAGCATATGAAACTGCCTTACACTGAAGTAATCTATCTTGTCTCAGAACAATATCTTTCCTAGTCTTCCCTCTTGAAGTGCTTTTAAGTTTGGTGTAGTGGTTAGGAGCATGGTTGGGAGCCAGTTTGGTGTAGTGATTAGGAGCACGGACTTTAATCTTGGAGAACTGGGTTTGATTCCCCACTCCTCCATATGCAGCTGCTGGTGTGACAAGTTCTTTCAGAGCTGTTCTCTCACAAGCAGTTCTTAAAAGAGCTCTCTCAGCCCCACCTACCTCACAGTGTTTCTGTTGTGGGGAGGGAGAAGGAAAGGAGATTGTAAGCTGCTCTGAGACTCCTTCAAGTAGTGAAGGGTGGGGTATAAATTGAATCTCCTCCTCCTCCTATTCTTCTTCAATGTCCCAGGTCAAATGGAGGACTTATTGCATGGAAACTAGACTATATGAGCTATATCCCTCTTAAAACATTGCAGGGAGCACTGCAGAACTACATCAGCACTTAATAAACAACAGTACAATCTGATTGATGTAGGCCATAAGTAACACTCAGCAATCCTGCTGAATTGGAATGAAAATGGAGGCTTGAATGAAGCTAGGGTTTAATTAAATTAATTATGGTTTGTATGATAGTGTATCTATTGGGTGCTGTAGCTATGGTTAGTCTGAAACTATAGTTTGAAATTGGTTCATTAACCAGTTAACCTTTGTGGTCTTGTATAACTATGGTTGCCAACTCAAGGTTGGGAAATTCCTGGATATTTGGGGGTGGGGTCTGGGAAAAGCGGCTTTTGAGGAGGCAAAGGACCTCAGCAGATTATGTCACAGAATCCATCCTTCAACCATTTTCTGCAGGGGAAAACTGGTGTCTGTAGTCTGGAGATCAATTGTGAATCTGGGAGATCTTCGGGACCCAGCTGGGAGTTGGCAAACATATGTGTAATATACAAGCACATATACATCCTGGCTTAAACTTGGCCTTCTCCCTACTGCTGCCATGGTACATTCCCTCGTATAGCAGGGGCGTGAACTATGGGGGGTGGGGAGGCTCAAGTCCCCTGGGATTTCCTAGCTGAGCTCTCAGAAGGAGCAGGAGACAGAGCTGCTAGAGGGGTGAGTGTTTGCTTTCAGCTGATGTGATTTATCTGAGGGTACTGTGTGGTAGGACTGTGTTTGGAGTATGTGGGTGAGTTTTGAGTTGTTGCAGAGTCCTGCCTGATAGAGATAGGGTGAGAAAGGGTCATTGTTTGACTGTAATTGGATTGCCTGGTGAAATTGAATAGCTGCTGGCCCCACCCTCTGCTTGGTGAGGCTTCTATTTAAGGCAGCACCTTGCCAGAGGCATGAACCTCTGGCACAAGGTGAGGGGCAAGAACCAAAGGGCTCTTGGCCTGTGGTTCTTAGCCTAGGGACTCTGGAAGAAGCCTAGGAAAAGACAGAAAGCCAGGGCCCTAGTCTCCTTGTGTTCCTATTAAAGTAAGTAGACTTCAACAAGGAGAACCACATAAATACAAAGGGTTTTAAAAGGGGGATTATATATCAGTATTATTTAAAAGCAATTATGAAGCCAAAATGCCAACAGGGGGTTGGGGGCTATCAGATGTTGTGCACGGAGTGTCTCATGTATGACTATCTGCCCTCTGGATGGAAGTCTTGGGTGTGTGCCCAGTACAAGGAGCTCCTGGTTCTCAGGGAACGAGTTTGCTCCCATGAGGCCAAGGTGGCTGACCTGGAGAAGCAGAGACATTCAGTTAGGTGCATGGAGAAGACTCTCAGGGACTTGTTATATATGTTCCACTCTGAAAATGCAGCCCCACTGCTGTCAGAGACCATGAGGGTCAAGAGGAAATAGGGCACCATGCTGAGGATAAGGGGAATGTGCCCCCAGAAGAGACCTCTTTTTCAGCTGGTGAATGGGTATCCTTTCACACCAAGGAACCATACCTTGGCAGGGAGGGAGGCTCTTGGTAGTTAGTGATTCGATCTTTAGGCAGATAGACAGCTGAGTGGTGAACCCGCATACTGACTGTATGGTGACTTGCTTGCCTGGTGCGAAGGTAGTGGACATTACGCGTGTTCTAGATAGCCTGGTAGATAGTGCTGGGGAGGAGCCAGTGGTCGTGGTACATGTTGGCACCAACAGTGTGGGGGAATGCAGTCGTGAGGGCCTGGAGGAAAAATTTAGGTTGCTAGGCAGGAAAATCAAAGCCAGGACATCCAAGGTAGCCTTCTCAGAAGTGCTACCTGTTCCATGTGCAAGGCCGAAGAGACAGACACAGATCAGGAGTCTCAATGCATGGATGAGACAATGGTATAGGGGGAAGGGTTCAAGTTTGTTAGGCACTGGGATGCTTTTTGGAAGAAGAGGGAGCTGTACAAAAGAGATGGTCTCCAATTGTCCTGAGAAGGAACCAGGCTACTGGTGCTTAAAATCAAAAAGGTGGCAGAGCAGTTTTTAAACTGAATACTGGGGGAAAGCTGACAGGAGATAAAAAGTCTCTGGGTCCAGATGGCTCATCTCAAAGAGATGAAGGGGTAGCTGTTACTTTTCTACAAGGAAATGGATTAGAATTGTCCACTGAGACTGTGGCTAATGATATAGACTGCCTGGCAAGGTCTCGAGGCAGCAAGAGGAAAGTTGTGGGCTTAACATGCATGGGAAATTATAAGTGTTTATGTATAAATGCTAGAAGTGTCTGACATAAAATTGGGGAGTTGGAATGCTTGGTGTTGGTGGGAAATAGACATTGTGAGTATTTCAGAAACTTGGTGGGATGAGGAAAATCAGTGGGATACAGTGATTCCTGGTTATAAATTATATCAGAAGGATGGGGGGGAAGGGTTGGAGATGGGGTGGCTCTGTATGTCAGAGAAGGTATACAGTCCAGTAAGAGTGAGAGGGTAATAGAATTGGATTCGCTTCTGGAAATACTATGGGTTGAAATTGTGGGCCCAAAAGGAAGCTTAACACTGGGAATTTGTTATCATAAGAACATAAGAGAAGCCAATGTTGAATCAGGCCAATGGCCCATCTAGTCCAACACTCTGTCACACAGCGGCCAAAATATACCAGGTGCCATCCGGAGGTCCAGCAGTGGGGCCAGGGCACCAGAAGCCCTCCCACTGCTGCCCCCTCCAGCACCAAGAATAGAGTGCATCACCTGCCCCAGACTGAGAGTTCCCATCCATACCCTGTGGCTAATAGCCACTGGTGGACTTCTGCTCCATATGTTTATCTAATTTCCTCTTGAAACTGTCCATGCTTGCAGCTGCCACGACCTCCTGTGGCAGTGAATTCCATATGTTAATCACTCTTTGGGTGAAGAAGTATTTCCTTTTATCTGTTTTAACCCGACTGCTCAGCAATTTCATAGAGTGCCCACGAGTTCTTGTATTGTGAGAAAGGGAGAAAAGTACTTCTTTCTCAACCTGCTCAATCCCATTCATAATCTTATAAACCTCGATCATGTCACCCCTCAGCCGTCGTTTCTCCAAGCTAAAGAGCCCCAAGCATTTTAACCTTTCTTCATAGGGAAGGTGTTCCAACCCTTTTATCATTCTAGTTGCCCTTCTCTGCACTTTTTCCAATGCTATAATATCCTTTTTGAGATGTGGTGACCAGAACTGTACACAGTATTCCAAATGAGGTCGCACCAATGATTTATACAGGGGCATGATGATACGGGCTGATTTGTTATCAATTCCCTTCCTAATAATCCCCAGCATAGCGTTGGCCTTCTTTATTGCAGCTACACATTGTGTAGACATTTTCAGCGAGTTATCCACTACGACTCCAAGATCTCTCTCTTGGTCAGTCTCTGCCAGATCAGACCCCATCAATGTGTATTTATATTTAGGATTTTTGGCTCCAATGTGCATCACTTTGCACTTGGCCACATTGAACCCCATTTGCCACGTTGACGCCCACTCACCCATCCTCAACAGATCCCTTTGGAGTGCCTCACAATCCTCCCTGGTTTTCACCACCCTGAACAACTTCGTGTCATCTGCAAATTTAGCCACATCACTGCTTACTCCCAATTCCAAATCGTTAATAAACAAGTTAAAAAGCATCGGACCGAGTACTGATCCCTGTGGTACCCCACTGCTTACCACCCTCCACTGAGAAAGTTTCCCATTTATACTCACTCTCTGTTTCCTATTTATAAGCCAGTTTTTGATCCACAAGAGGACTTGTCCTTTTATCCCATGACTATTGAGCTTACTTAGGAGCCTTTGATGAGGAACTGTATCAAAAGCTTTCCGGAAGTCAAGGTAAATAATATCTATTGGGTCCCCCTTGTCCACATGTTTGTTCACTCCCTCAAAAAACACTAACAGGTTAGTGAGACAAGATCTTCCTTTACAGAACCCATGCTGAGTCTGCCTCAATAGTTTTTGTTCATCAATGTGCCTACTAATTCTTTCCTTAATAACAGTTTCCACCAATTTACCCGGTATCGATGTCAGACTGACTGGCCTGTAATTTCCTGGATCTCCCCTGGAGCCCTTTTTAAAGATGGGAGTGACATTAGCTACCTTCCAGTCCTCAGGAATGGAGGCAGATTTTAAAGAAAGATTACATATTTTTGTCAGGAGATCCACAAGTTCACATTTGAGTTCTTTCAGAACTCTCGGATGAATGCCATCCGGGCCTGGTGATTTATTAGTTTTTAAATTGTCCATCAGTCGGAGGACTTCCTCTCTTGTCACCGCAATCTGATTCAGGTCTTTCAAACCCCCTCCCGAAATCGGTGCTTCTGGAGTGGGCAAACACTTCTCCTCTTCCACAGTGAAGACAGAGGCAAAAAATGCATTCAGCTTCTCAGCCATTTCCCTATCATCCTTCACTACTCCTTTTACCCCTTGGTCATCCAAGGGCCCCACTGCCTCCCTGGCTGGCTTCCTACTTCTAATGTATTTGAAGAAAGTTTTATTGTTGGTCTTTATGTTTTTTGCGATATGCTCCTCATATTCCCTTTTTGCTTGCCTGATCACAGACTTGCATTTTATTTGCCATAGTCTGTGTTCCCTTTTATCAACCTCACTAAGACTAGCTTTCCACCACTTAAAGGAATCCTTCTTACCTTTTACAGCTTCCATTACTTTATTTGTTAACCATGCAGGCTTTTTTCTATACCTATTTGTACCTTTCCTAACCTGCGGTATATATTTTTTCTGAGCTTCTAGGATTGTCTTTTTAAATAGTCTCCAAGCTTCCCCAATGGTTTTGACCTTCTCCACTCTTCCTTTCAATTTCTTCCTCACATGTCCCCTCATACCAGAGAAGTTACCCCTTTTAAAGTTAAAAGTGGTTGCGTCAGTCTTTTTGGGCAACTCCCTATCTGTACAAATGTTAAACTCAATGACATTATGGTCACTGTTCCCAAGTGGTGCAATCACTTTTACATCTCTCACCAGGTCTTGGGTGTTACTTAGGACCAAATCCAGGATCGCCTCTCCCCTGGTAGGATCTGTGACCATCTGTTCCACAGCACAGTCATTGAGAGTGTCTAAGAACGCAATCTCTTTTTCCCGACTAGAACTCATATTGACCCAATCAATGTGTGGGTAGTTAAAGTCGCCTATTACAACACAGTTATTTCGTCTAGCCGCTATCTTTAATTCATTCATCATTTTATAATCCTCCTCTATCTTTTGATCTGGTGGGCGATAACAAACTCCCACTGTTAAGCCTCCTTTTGGACCCACTATTTCAACCCATAGCATTTCCAGAAGCGAATCCAATTCTCTTACCCTCTCAATCTTACTGGACGGTACACCCTCTCTGACATACAGAGCCACCCCACCTCCAACCCTTTCCCCCCTATCCCTCCGATATAATTTATAACCAGGAATCACCGTATCCCACTGATTTTCCTCATCCCACCAAGTTTCTGAAATACCCACAATGTCTATTCCCCCCCAACACCAAGCATTCCAACTCCCCGATTTTACCTCGGAGACTTCTAGCATTTGTGTATAAACACTTATAGTTTCCCATGTTTGTTAAGCCCACAGCCTTCCTCTTGCTGCCTCGAGACCTTGCCAGGCAGTTCCTATCATTAGCCACAGTCTCAGTGGACAATTGTAATCCATTTCCTTGTACAAAAGTAATAGCTACCCCTTCATCTCTTTGAGATGAGCCATCCCGAACCAGAGACTTTTCATCTCCTGTCGGCTTTCCCCCATTATTCAGTTTAAAAACTGCTCTGCCACCTTTTTGATTTTGAGCGCCAGCAGCATGGTTCCTTCTCGGGACAAGTGGAGACCGTCCCTTTTGTACAGCTCCCTCTTGTCCCAAAAAGCATCCCAGTGCCTAACAAACTTGAACCCTTCCCCCTACACCACCGTCTCATCCACGCATTGAGACTCCTGATCTGTGCCTGTCTCTCCGGCCCTGCGCGTGGAACAGGTAGCACTTCCGAGAAGGCTACCTTGGAGGTCCTGGCCTTGAGTTTCCTGCCCAGCAGCCTAAATTTCTCCTCCAGGACCTCACGACTGCATTTCCCCACATCGTTGGTGCCGACGTGCACCACGACCACTGGCTCCTCCCCAGCACTATCTACCAGCCTATCTAAAACACGCGTAATGTCCGCTACCTTCGCACCAGGCAGGCAAGTCACCATACGGTCAGCACGCGGGTTCGCCACCCAGCTGTCTACCTGCCTAAGGATCGAATCACCAACTACCAAGAGCCCCCCTCCCACCCTTCCCAGGGACGGTTCCTTGGTACGAAAGGATACCCGTTCACCAGCTGAAGAAGAGGTCCCTTCTGAGGGCACATTCCCCTTATCCTCAGCATGGTGCCCCTTTTCCCCTTGACCCTCATGCTCCCTGGCAGCAGCCGGGCTGCCAGATCCAGAGTGGGACATATCTAACAAGTCCCCGAGAGTCTTCCCCGTGCACCTAACTGACTGTCCCTGCTTCTCCAGGTCAGCCACCTTGGCCTCAAGGGAGCAAACTCGCTCCCTGAGAACCAGGAGCTCCTTGCACCGAGCACACACCCAAGACTTCTGACCAGTGGGCAGATAGTCATACGTGTGACACTCCATGCAAAACACTGGATAGCCCCCAACCCCCTGCTGGCATTCTGGCTTCATAATTGTTTTTAAACAAATACTTTTCTATAACCCACCTTTTAAAACACTTTGTATTTATATGGCTCCTGTTGTAGGAGTCTACTTACCTTACCTTACCAAGGAGCCAAGGTCCTGGCTTTCTGGCTCTTCCTGGGCTTCTTACAGAGCCCCTAGGCCAAGAGCCACAGGCAAAGAGCCTCGCCCTTTTGCTCTCGCCCTTCAGCTCGTGCCAGAGGCTCGTGCCTCTTGCAAACTTCCTGCCTTAAATGGAATTGTCTCCCAGGAGAGGGCGTGGCCAGCAGCTACTCAAAATCACCCAAGGCACTTAATGACGGTCAAACAAAGCCCCTTTCACACCCCAACTCCAGCAGCCAGGAGTCTGCTATTCAATTTCACCCAAGCACTTAATTACAGGCAACAATGACCCTTTCACACCCTAACTCCAGCAGTCAGGAGTCTGTTACAACTCACCCACACACTCCCAAATACAGTCACTGACACAGTACCTTCTCAGCTAAAGCACCTCAGCTGAAAGTAAATAAATAAAAATACCACTCACCCCTCTGGCAGCTCAAACACCTAGCTCCTTCTCAGAGCTCAGCTGGGTCAGCCAACACATGTTGGCTGACATATCACCCACCAGATCAAAAGATAGAGGAGGAATATAAAATGAAGAATTAATTAAAGATAGCTGTTAGAT
Organism: Gekko gecko; assembly: GCA_029375565.1. NCBI lineage: Eukaryota > Metazoa > Chordata > Lepidosauria > Squamata > Gekkonidae > Gekko > Gekko gecko. The sequence goes on along the minus strand of JAPDNY010000003.1, from coordinate 53,708,631 downwards.
GAAAAAAAACACCCTGTTTTGTAATAGGTGATTTTAACTAAAGGTAAAGGTTCCCTTGCTCGAAAGCCAGTCGAATCCGACTCTAGGGTTGCGGTGCTCATCTCTGTTTCAAAGCCGAAGAGCCAGCGCTGTCCGAAGACGTCTCCGTGGTCATGTGGCCGGCATGACTAAACACCAAGGTGCACGGAACGCTGTTACCTTCCCACCAAAGTGGTCCCTATTTATCTACTTGCAATTTCTTGCTTTCGAACTGCTAGGTTGGCAGGAGCTGGAACCAGAGACGGGAGCTCACTCCGTCTTGCGGCACACTCGGGTCTCGAACTGCTGAACTACTGACCTTCCACAGCCTGCAGTTCAGCGTCTTAACCACTTGAGCCACCGCAGCTCTACCCACACATTGATTGGGTCAACATGTGTTCAAGCTGAGAAAAAGAGATTGAGTTTCCAAATTCATTTGTTATGAGGGCTGGATCTGACATGGGCTGGGCCATGAATGTAACACAAAGTACTCTGTAGTAGTTTGTGTTATATTTTATGGCACACATGGCCTGACCTGACAAAGTGACATTTATGTCAGATCTGGCCCTTGTAACAAATGAGTTCAACACCCCTGTTCTAGACACTCTCAATGACTGTGCTATGGAGCAGATGGTCACAGAACCTACCAAGGGAGAGGTGATCCTGGATTTGGTCCTAAGTAATGCCCAAGACCTGGTGAGAGATGTAAAAGTGATTGCACCCCTTGGGAACAGTGACCATAATGTTATTGAGTTCAACATTTGTATAAATAGGGAGTTGCCCAAAAAGACCAACACAACCACTACCTACTGCAAATGCTCACTTAATTTCAGGGCAGGGTATCTGAGAAAACAGTGTTTACTGTGGATTTACTGTGGGTTCTGAGATGCATTTGGAGATTCATATTAAGTCTCCAGTATGTGAGTGGTGTAGTTATTAAAGTACTTGTCTAAGATTGGGGAGACCAGAGTTCAAATCTCCACTTAGCCACAAAGCACACTATGTGACCTTGGTCTAGTTACTCACTCAGCCTAAATTGTGAGGAAAAGAGAGGGGGGGAGGAAGTGAAATTCATGACATCTTATCTATAGCAGAGTCCTCTTTCTTTGACTGAGATTCAGATTATTACAAGTGAAAAATACTTTAAGACCACATGATTGCTGATGGCATATGTTTTTTTTTTAATATAAATTATTTCATAATTAAATAATTTAATATAGATTACTAAGAGTGCATCTGGACCAGGTTCAGCCCTGTGCCCCACAACCCAGGGAATTGAGAAGTCTATGTCCTTGCTGGCCAGAGTGGGTCAAAATCAAAACCACACTCACTATTCAACACCTCACTCTAATGTTCACCTGCACTGATTAAACCAGCATTTATTGAGACAAACCAAGGTATGGACGATTGACTGCAAGCCAAATGCTGATTTCATTAATTAAATATAGAGTTTTTAAAAAATGGTTCTGTGATACATTTAACTTGAGTTTGGCTTGTATGGCCCTTTCCTCACTCTCTGGCTGTGATCACACACTAAATAATCTACTTTCAATCCACTTTCAGTGCACTTTCCAACTGAATTTTGCCGGTTCACACAGTAAAATCCAGTTGGAAAGTGCATTGAAAGTGGATTATTTAGTGTGTGATCACAGCCTCTGTTATTTTTATATTCCACTCCTTTATATCACTTCTGCTCTGCAATCCCTTTCCCTCTTAGGTCCCCTTAGATCTCCAAAACCTAAGGTGAAGTCTGTTTCCCCGTCTCCCCTCAATACCAACATACTACACTGCCACCAGGATCGCTCTGGTTCCTCACTCATTTAAACCCCTCTTTTCATATCAAAGACTGACTAGCATGAGAGTTACCCTGAAACTATTAATCTTAGGTGAAGAACTGTCAACAGCCCAATATTTACAAAACAAAATGAATTAAAAAAGAACTTTATTTGAACAACCACATACAGTTCAGAGTATTCAATAACTTCTCTCAGTCTCCAGCCCAATACTGGAAACATAAATCAGTCAAATGAAAACACTTTAACAAAGTTTGAGTCCAGAGGCACCTTTAAGACCAACTAAGTTTTATTCAAAGTGCAAGCGCACTTCCTCAGATACTGAAACAGAATTTCCTCAAGCCCTAAATACAGAAAGCTGGGGGGGGGAGGTTTAGTCAGAGCCAAGATGCATAAGTAAAGCTGAGATTGTAAGATCAATGAATGGTAGCAAATTAGCACACACATTCAAGAGCTAACAAACTGATATGGGAACAAAGTGATGTGAGAATGATGTATGTAGGGCCTGAGGAAATTCTGTTTCAGTCTGTGTCTGAGGAAGTGTGCTTGCACACGAAATCTCATACCTTGAATAAAACTTTGTTTGTCTTCAAGGTGCTACTGGACTCAAACTTTGTTCTGCTGCTTCAGACCAACACAGCTATCCACCTGAATCTAAAAGTCACTATAGGCCCTGGTCATACAGGCCAGAAAACGTGGGAGGAGGCGTGGCAGTTCACCCCGGAGCAAAATAAGGTGCGGTAGCCCGATCACATGGGCCACCGGGTTGCCATGCTCCAGCACTGAGCGCCAATCATACAGCGCTGCTGCAGCGTGACAAAAAAGCAGCGCAGCAGAGCACGCAAAAGCGCTGTAGCAAAGGGCGTATGTGCTGTGGGGGAGGGTGGGCCGCTGTCGGTGTCTTGCGTGTGTGCATGCGTCGTTCAGCATTGATGCGCATCCCATGGAAACTTACAACATCCGCGGGATACTGGCACTCCCGCGATCAGACGCTGGCCTTTGCCCTGGGGTTTCCGGAAACTAGTGCTTCGACCCTAGTAGTTTTTTACTTTGCGTTTTCCACGGGAAGCTGCGGATTGGCCACGGGAGTGCTACGCCTTCCAGATGTGCTGGTATGATCACGCACAGAAAGTCTGCAGGGCTACCGTGCCTTCAGCGGGGCTAATGCTCTGTGTGAACGGGGCCATAGTAAACCTAACCCTTCATAGTGTTATTATTTCCTGACTGCCTCACTTTATAAATTCCTACCTATCTAACCTAGCTCTTCACACGATTTCTTCCAAGACCTCTACCCTGTTCTCTCCTTTCTCTCCCCAGTCTCTCTAATATGTCTCCTCTTATCTGTTCAGAACACCCCCCCTCACCCCCCGTCTGTCTGTCTTTCACTCAGTCACTGCACTTCTCTTACACACATTTCCCCCTTCCCCAGCCAGACTCTTGCCTTTGAAACTGACTGTCAAAATTTTAGGGCATCATTTACAGATGTTACATGCATTACATCGCACTGAGCCACATAGTAGTAAAGAAGAGCAAGAGTCCAGTAGCACCTTAAAGACTAACAAAATTTGTGGCAGGGTAGGAGCGTTCATGAATCACTGCTCACTTCTTCAGATATAGGAACTGGACTCTTGTTATTTTCTGCTGCTACAGACAAAGTAACACAGCTACCCATCTTGGTCTAGCCACATAGTAGTAGAATTATAGCAGACTGGAGGTATTTGGGGGGGGAATGAATTCAACTAGCCAGGATTTTGAATTAACTGAAATACACAAAATGATATGAATGTCTAACAGGGCTCCTAAAAGATGATTCAGAACTAAAGGGTGAAGCTCCAGAAGATGTTCTCAATCTGAATTTTGACTATTGACCCTGCTGGAAAAAAATGGAGAGACATATTGGTTTAGAAGTTGTTCTTTTATGTTTGTTGTTTCAGCTTTGAAGTTAAATGTTAAATGTTAAAACTTTAATAAAATGCATTTAAAAAAAAAAAAAAAGGATGATTCAGAAATAGGGGTGGGCAAAAAGACAAAAACACCCAGTATTTTTCGGGTTTAGGTATATTGAACCTGAAAAATACTGGTATTTCCTGATATTCCCAAATCCCAATTCTGGTGAGGTATTCAGATTCAGAAAATATTCAGGAAACCCAATTTTTTTTTTTACCCCATTATACTCAATGGGGACCATAATGGAGAATTGATTTGGGGTTCTGGGGGACGGTTTTTTGAGGAAGAGGTACCAGATTTGCAGTATAGCTGCTGGTGCCTCTCCTCACCCCCTCCCCATGTTTTAAAAAGATTGGACCAGGGGGTCCAATTCTATGCCCCCCAAAAAAAGTTAGGTTACCCGTTATTTTCAATGGAGGAGGGAAGGCATTTAAAGAAACCACAGTCTCTTTAAATGCCTTCTGAGTTCAGTCTCTGAGTCATGTTGCTGAGCTGGTGATGGCATGGTTTGGAGAAGGCATTTAAAGAGGTGCCTTCTCATAGCCATGCTCGAATAAAAGCTGAATAATATCAGCTTTTATTTGGGTTCAGGCCAGGGCTCTATTTGTAGCAGGAACTCCTTTGTATATTAGGAGACACACCCCTAATGTAGCCAAATCCTCTAAGAGCTTACAGTAGCCCCTGTAAGATCTCTGTAAACTCTTGGAGGATTGTCTACATTAGGGGTATGTCGCCTAACATGCATAGGAGTTCCTGCTACAAAAAGAGCCCTGGGTTTAGCTATATCAGTAGCTGAAAAGAAACTCTATTTTTTTTTTTTGCTTAACCCCCCCCCCCAAGAATACCAGTAAGATATTTTTTCGGGGGGGGGTTGTTCCAGTAAATTAAATGCACACCCCTATTCAGAAATGCATTCCATGTTTGTTTTTAAAGGACAGTTTTCATCCATGTTATTCTAATCTCCATGAAAGGTGGATAAAATATCAGTGTAAATATAAAGAACCAGTTTATTGTCATTTGCCATAGGGGATGCAAGACATTCCTTTTTTTTTTTAATTCAGGTTTTAATTCAGTGCTTTTATGCACCATAAATAGATATTATCTGCTTTAGGTTTGAGGGGGTTGTTTGGTAATGTATTATTTTGCTTTAGTGATTGTTTTAATATTTGTAAACCACCTAGGATTTAAGAAAGGCTGTACTAGGGATGCCAGCCTCCAGGTGGAACCTGGGGATCCCTTGAGATTACAGCTCATCTCCAGACTGCAGACATCAGTCCCACTGGAGACAATTGATGGTTTAGAGGGTAGACTCTATGGCATTGTGCCCCACTAAGGTCCTTGTCTTCCCAGGCTTCATTCCCAAATCTTGAGGAGTTTTCCATCCTAGATCTGGCAAGTCTAATCCCCATCCCCCACCAGTGGCCAGGGTAACCCTAGGCTGCACAGAATAGCTTAAATAAGTAAATGACAAACAGTTGTATAAAGAATATATTAAAGAATTCATATGGGTTTAAGGGGCAGGAAGACATTGGTCATGGCATTTTTTTATTTTTTGTTCTCTTGGCACTTCTGTACCTGTTGAACGCCTCACTGCTATGTGTCTAGTTGAGACACAGGGACTTTATCCAGTCACTGTTGGTGGATATTATGCTTGTGATACTATAAAAGTTTCAGCTAGTACTTGATGATGTCTTTCTGTTAGTTTAGCTCATGTTATTTTCATTCAAGAAAAGACATGCTTCAGGAGTCATATAGGGCTCCAGCTGTTTAAGCACATACTGTTTTAATCTTGCTGTGCTTCATATAATTATTTCTGAAAGATTAAGACTTTTCTGTGTGGGTGTTTGATGTGTTTTGGGTGGGCTTATGTATTTGATTCTAAATAGACCCTGCCATTGCTCATTCTGTCTCTGTTTCATCCCTATCATTAAGCATTCCTGGTTGCTTTGGTCCTATCTAAATTTGGCCTGAGCTCAATAGAAATCTTGCTGCCAACAATGCTCTCATATTCCTCAGGACAGGAGAAGACATTTTCCCCTGGGCTGCAGTCGTTGTTGGCAGGCAGAGCCTGAAACATGGAGGAGCTTCCAGACCTGTTGTCTTTGATTAGCACTGTATTGAAAAGCAAATGTACTTCAGATTATTCCAAATTAAAGACCCATGCAGGCTTACCAAGGTTCCCTGAATGTGTGGGAATATAATAAAGTGGAGCCATGTGTGGAGTGGTGATGAGTGAGAGGATGAGGGAATTAATAACAGAGAGATGCATATCAGGGGAAACGCTGCATAAGAAGAGTAAACAAGGGGAGCATGGGAGTCAGTAGGAAGCATCTTACCACAACTAGTCTCTTTCCACTATATTCAAGTAGGCAGTTGTCACAGTATATGTGAGATGCTGTCCTAATGGCAGTTCATTTCAATAAATTCACTGTGAAAATTAGGTTGTGCATGTCATACCAGGAATACAATACGGATTCTTGCACTGAAAAGAGAAGCAGAGCAATACATAAAGATAAAAAGTAGTTATCTGTCATTATGATCAATCACATTTATATGCAGAATTCTGTTGCATGCATCATAAGATACAAGTTTATTTTACATATTATCTGTGGAGGTATTTTCATTGTAGCAGGAGTTGTATTAACTATTTATTCTGAAGGTTCACAGTGGAAAAGTCTGTAGGTTGAATCACAAATTCATTCCACTAGCAGCAAAACCTTCCTCCAATACAAGGAACTTTCCTGTGTTAGAATAGGGTTATTCCATTGGAGCAGAACTATTAAGTCATTATCGGTTATATAGTGTTGAATGTGCACTAGAGAGACCTAATACCATAAAGAAGTAACCAATCATCTTTATATTTGTGAATAATTAAGGAATGAGAAGAAGCAACTGGTATCAAATTTTGTAACGGTAGGTGGCAATACAAATGGGGTTACAAGAATGTAGAAAAAATTAAGACACATTCTTCTGGTTACAAATTTTGAGTAATGTAATCCTTGGTAGAACATTCTGAATGCCATTCTGTTGAGTTCACCTTTTCAGGACAGCAACTGTTACGGTTCAGTATTTTCTAAAGAAAAATTGGGCTTGGTCTAGTATCACAAAGTCTTATAAGCAAAGGTACTATTGGAAACTCCTCTTTGGGATCAGTAATACAGTCTAAAAGCCAGACCAAGATTCTGATCCACAAACTAGTGCTATCCTATGCAGAGTTACTCTACTCTGAGATAATTGAAATCCACTTGTCTTAGAGTATCGTAACTCTGCATAGGATTGCATTGCTAGAATATGTCCTATTGCACGTACATAATGGTAGGAATAGTATTTAAATTTCACATTTCAGCTTTAACTGAATTGTGAATCGCAGCCAAACAGATTAACAATGGAAAGAGCAGGGCTTTTGATGTGCTATAAGGTAACCTGTACTACTTCCTTCATGTTTATGTTATGTGATTTGTTTGATTTTATTTATCTATTAATGATTTCATTTATAACTTACCTTTCTTTCCAATGGAGACCCAAAGCAGTTTACATCCTCCGCTTCTCCATTTTATTCTTACAACAACCCTGTGAGTAGATTAGACTGAGACCCAAAGTCAACAAACAAGCTTCCTTGACAGAGTAGGGTCTCTCAGATTCTAGTCTGACACTCTAGCCACTACACCACATGGATAAGATGCATGGTGGGCCAGGGTTTTTTGGTTGGAAAAAGAGGTGCTGGAACCCTCAAGAGGGAAATGGTTTTCAGTCTGTATACTGAAAACTCCTGAACTTTTAAACATTTATAAAAGAATTTTGTTGAAGAGGTTCTGGAACTCCATTCCAGCACATTCTCCCAGAAAAAAATCCCTGATGGTAGCTAGTAAACAGAAAAACTGTCTAGAAAATAGTGATATTTTCTGAAAAAAGTTATGTTCTGGACTGTGGACTTCCCATTGAGTTTTCCACTACATTTGTATAATTTTTTAACACTTCAGAAAGGAAAGATAATACAGATGATAACTTTAGCAACCATAGGCAGGGGAGACCCATTTCCCCTTTTAATATGACTTCTATAACAGAGGCAAATCCCTTTGTCAGGCTGATAGTACTTTTTATTTATTTATAATTTGATTTTATTGAGAAACATAGCAATACAAAATACAGAACAACATGAATAAGTAGAAAAAACTGTACAACTATAAAACTGTAAAATGTAACGAGAGTAAAATAAGTAACTCACTGTGCTTTTTAGAAATTACATTTCATAGAATAGTGTTTATCTTAAAGTCTTTCTAGGTTATTGGCGTTATATAGTGCGAACCCTTTAAGAATACAATTTATCCAAATAGAGAACATTTAGATATCAAACAGTAATAACAAGACAACACAATTAATCCAAGGTGTATGCAAAGGATACTATACTATGATGCAGTTAATCTTATCGTTTTCTGGTAAGTAGTAGTGTAAAATAAAGTTATAGGCTGATAGTACTTTTGAATGGAAACATATTGAAGTATTATTGAGGGATCTAATTAATATGTACAAGGCTAGCTTGCCCAGTAGAAAAAAAAATCAATATCAGCTGGAAGTTGTGCATTTTGATGTTAAAAGTTCAGGTTGTCCTACTTGGGGTCTGCAAGGAGCTTCCTCCCCATTGATACTGGCTGCTCTTATGGGCTTTCCAGTTTTCATATTGCTGGATTCTTGTTAAACATATTTGCTATCTACATGCACATTAGGGCATGGTATAACTTGTTTTCCTTGGCTGTATGCTTCTGGGTTGCATGGATTAGAAGAGATTTATTAACAGCTTTGCATCAACACAGGGATTTGAACATCTAGACCTTTACCCCTGCACTGTAGAATTCTAGGATATGGGTGTATGTGTATACAAAATCATGTTACAGTCATGTGTCCATTGGGGAACAGTTAATACACAAAAGGTGGGCACTTCTTTATTCCATGTAATTCTTCTGAGTAGTCTCTGAGTACAGAATCACATGGAGAATTTAAAATACAGTCCTGGCTGTACACATGGACAACCATCAGAAGCTGGCAATGTTTCTGCGGTCATGACCACAGTTTTTCCAACTGTTATCATTTGTCTGTTTGTTTGTTTGTTTAAAGGATTTCTGTGCTGCCTTCCAGCCCAATTCAGGGTTCCCAAGCCAGCAAACATTAAAACATGTCAAACATTAGAACATTGCAAACATTGCAAACAGCATTTAAGATACAAATATATAAAAACCATTTTAAAACAATTAAATAAAACACATAAACCCATAACTAAGGTATATGTATTTGTAAAGTGCCATTAAGTCACAGCTAACTCATGACCAAGCCCAGCCAGGGGTTTTCAAGGCAAATGAAAAGCCTTCCTCTGCAGTCTTCCTTGGTGGTCTTCCTACAGAGTACTGACTCTGCTTAGCTTCCGAGATCCGATCAGATGTTTCTCTCCTGCCATAACCAGGCTAATAAGAGTTTGTGAGGGAATGCCAAACAAAACAAAAAAAGCCTTGGCCCACTGGAGATTAATCTTTCTGTAAAGGGAGTCCCAAAATTTAGGCACCATGATCAAGAAGACCCTTTCTTGAGTTGCCCCCATCTAGCCTTAGATGGTGGTGCCAGCAGGAGCAGGGCCCCAAAGATGATCAGAGAGGTCAGGTAGGTTCGTATGGAAGGACACAGTCCTTAAAATATGCTGCCTCAGGCCATATAGTTCAATATCAGCACTGTAAATTAGCCCTGGAAGTAAATTGGGAGCCAGTGTAGACGGAACAAGACTGGAGGTCTCTATGACCCACCCCAGTCAACACTCTGGCCCCAGCATTCTGTACCAACTGAAGCTTCTGAACAGTCTTCAAGGGCAGCCACAAAATAGAGCACATTGCAATAATCTAATCTCAATGTTCCAGGGCATGCACCACAGTGGCAAGAAAGGCCATAGCTAGCTCATCATCTGAAGCTGGTAAAAGTCACCCCACCCACTGCTGCCCCCTGTTTATCTAACAGAAGACCTAGGTCCAATAATATTCTCAAACTTTGAGCCACCTTCTTTAGGTGGAGAGCAACTTCATCCAGAATAGGAGACATCCCAGTTCCTGGGTCAGACCCCCCCCCCACGCCAGTAGCTCCTCCGTTCTGTCAAGATTAAATTTCAGCTTGTTAGCCCTTATCCATTCCAAAACTGCCTCCAGGTACTTGTTCACAGTTTCCACAGCCTTCTTGGGATCTACTGGAAGCATGAGATAGAACTGCATGTCATCCATATAGTGGTGCCACCTGGCCCATAGCCACAGGGGGCATCCATGGACAACGCCCTCTCCCCAGTTAGCCACACACACCCAATCACCTGGAGAGGAGAGGGGACAGGAGGAGGCCTTCCCACAGCACCGCCCTGATTGCATTGTCATTGTCTGAAGTTTGGAAGGAGCCTCAGGCCACCGCACTGGCCAGCCTACATTACCCTGGGGCAGGCCAGCCCGGGGAAACTCTGGACTGGCTCCAATTTAAGTGCATAGTTGTTTCCACTAATCCACTTCCTATTCACTATTCCTAATCCTGGCAAGGCGAGGCTGCTTCCTCCTCCTGATCTGATGGTGTATGTCTCCATTGTCGCCCTCCTCATCCCACATGTGCTGTCCTGCATCTGCTCACCTTTCCTGTGCTGCATGCTCAGTCAGGCGGTGCAGCCTGCCATCGGGATTCCGCCCCACCACCACACCAGTTGTGAACTGAAGAAGTCTTCATGTTGGGGTGAGAGTGGTTTCATATTTAAACAGCTTTAACAGAGCATCTCCTTCCCTCACAGGTTCAGTCCCTGGCATTTCCCATTAAAAAGACCATGTAAAAGATGGGAAAGACCTCTGCTTAGGAGAGTGGCTGCTAGGTGGGGCCAAAAGTGGCTGTTTCCTCTGGCCTCTGTTAAGTATGACACTTAATGTGATATCAAGTAAGTGATTCAGCTTTATTCAGCAACAGCTCAAAGTCAATCAGAACAGCAAACAACAAAACTAGCAGATGACACACAAACAGTGGAGCTTTGCTCCTTTTAAACATTCCCGGGCTAATGGAGCCACACCTATTTACAGAAAGTAACCAATGTGATTACTTGGATAAAAACTAATAAGGTTCATTCCCTCCAAGAGTTTGTGGTTCGTCCGGATTGGACGGCGATTCCTAGACAACCAATCAGAAGTGCAGGATTTCAATCCTTGTCTAGGAATGAAGCTTAATATAGGTTCTCAGTGGGTGCATTACACCTTCACAGAATACATTACAGGCTCTTTATGGGGCAAGAAGGGCAATTACCTAAGGTAGCTAGTGTGCAAAGGCTTTTTGCACGCAAACACAGGAGAGTTTATTCTTTCCCATAGTGGCAGGGGAATAAGGCTGCCCCTTGGGAAGGGTGCAGGAAATAGCAAGAAGTCTCACACTAGGTAAAAACAGTCAGTGGGTGCAAGAGAGAAAAATGTGAGAGAATGCCCCTTTGGTCCCAGAGTCTGTCTCCCTTGAAGGCTGCGGAAGAAGCTGTGTGGTGTATGCAGTAGGGCTGCTCGGAGGAAATCTTGCTAACTGCTCATGCTGATTAAACGCATATTCATACTCAGAAGCATCAATTAATGCAATGCTTAGCATCTTCCATAACATGAGACATATTTATACATCTGTCATGTCAAAATCTCAGTGTTTGGGTAGCCAGTAGTTCCCTCTATCCTGAAGGATTTCTCTTCATTTGGAGGCCCAAGGCGATAGCCATGTTTGCCTGTTGTACCAAATAGAAAAGGAGGCTCCAGTGGCAGCTTGAAGATGAATGTGTTGCTTCATCTTAGTAGGCAATATTGTTCTTTCCCCTGTTGGGGGATGAGTAGTTTCTAGTTTGTATTTAGTTTAAACAGATAATCTCCTTGGCATGCAGAAGATCCCTCCCAGGTTCAGTCCCTGGCACTTCCAGGTAAAAAGACAGGGCAGGCAGTAGGTGATGTGAAAGTCTTAGTATGCAATACTGACTTGGATGGACCAGTGGTCTGAGTATAAGGCAGCTTCATGTGTTTTCATGTGTCCAATAAAACTCTGCTTGTCTTTGCTTAAGGTAATTGGGGGGGGGTTGTTTAGTAGTTAGTAAGACCAACACCCACAGTGGCCTGTGGATGATGCTTCCAATCAAGCAGGCAATTTTGACCTACCCCGTTTGTCATTCTGGTTTGTTTAGTAGTTAGCTCTCTGCTTAAGACCCTAAAGAGTCACTGCCAGCTTGATCAGGCAATTCTGACTCACTCTGCGAGGTCAATTGTTTACAGCTGGGTAGGAATGTGGGCTCTGAGCCTGTCCATGCTAATATTGGCCTGGTGGTTGTATATTTGCAACACTCACTGCTGTCTATGAATGAGGTTTCCAATCTGAGGCCACAGTCATACGGGCCAGAAAACGCAGGGGGGAGGCGTGGCAGTTTGCCCCGGAGCAAAATAAGGCGCGGTAGCCTGATCACACGGGCCACCAGGTTGCCACATTCCGGTACCAAGCGCCAATCATACAGCGCTGCTACAGTGCGACAAAAAAGCAGCACAGCAGAGCAGCAAGCCGTGCTGTAGCAAAGGACACATGTGCCGTTGGGGGGGCGGGCCGCTGTCGGTGTCTTGCATATGCGCATGCCTCATTCAGCGTTGATGCACATCCCATGGAAACTTACAACATCTGGAAACCCTGGGACATGGGCCGGGGTCGGAAGCTGCGGGATACTGGCACTCCCATGATCAGATGCCGGCCTTTGCCCCGGGGTTTCCGGAAACTAATACTTCAGCCCTAGTAGTTTTTTACTCCGCATTTTCCATGGGAAGCTGTGGGTTGGCCACGGGAGTGCTAACCCTGAACAGCCAATTCTGACTCACTTTGCAAGGTCAGCTGGGGAGGTGTTGTCACTGTGACTGTCTATAGGCAATTCATGTGGTATTAAGTCAGTTTGTGTAAATATTGGCTTGGTTGTATATTTGCAACACCCACTGTTGTCTATGGGTGATGCCTCCAGTCTGAATAGGCGATTCTGACCTACCCAATTGTCTTTGTTTAAGATAATTGGGGGAGGGGGTGTTAAGTGGTTAGTGGCTAGTAAAGTAAGTTATTATTTGTTTATGCATAATAGTGTGGGTTTGCAACTCAGAGACTTTTTCCTCATTGGTTTGTACTCCCCTACTACTGTCATAGCAAAAGTGATAATGTGGCCTGGATTCATGTTGATGCCTGCTTACTAGTCAGTGCAACCCTTCAGTGGGTTACAATAAGTTAAAAATCAGAATGCTAAAGGGGCTTTAAAACGTTAGGGACCACAGCATCAAAGGAAGGTCACTTCTGTTTCTATAAGAATGGGAAGGAGGTAATTTCCACTGAATCTCCCTTCCTTCTGTGTTCAATCTGTGAAACTTTTCTTAAAAATGTATAACGCTGGCTTGCATATAGGTTTCTCATTTGCCAACAATTCAACAACTTCTATAATTTCCTGTCAGGAAATGGGCACAGAGCAGATAATGAAAAGTAGGTATTACGTCAAAAGAGTTGCAGAAACTATCCAGTTCCTTGCTGTTAATGGGCTGTCTTTATGTGGCAGTGAGGGGCATGGGGCAATAAGAAAGAAAGCAGAAAAGGAAACAAACGCTGATGGACTGTTCATGGCCCTACCATAAAGAAAGATGCAAAATTCAAAGCAATTGTTCAGATTATACCTGCTAATGCGTCTTATACATCCCCAGGCATTCAAAATATAGTAATCACTGTCCTGGGATTCCGCATTAAACTTAAATTCTGGTTCAACCCTGTCCCTGAACTTTCATTCTACATTACACTCGCGTTCACCACTGTAATTATCTCAGGGTATTTTTTGTTTCCACATTACATTGAGTAGGTGGGGCCTGGGGCTCTCCCGCTTTTATAACTGATCTCCAGCTGACAGAGATCAGCTCCCATGGAGAAAATGGCTGCTTTGGAGGGTGGACTCTATGGTGTTGTACCATGCTGAGGCCTCTCCCCTTCCCAAACCCCACCGTCTCCCAGATCCACCCCCAAAGTCGCCAGGTATTTCCCAACACAGACCTGGCAACCTTACATGGAGGACACCCCGGTTTCACCCCACACTTGTCCCAGAATAAATGGATGCTGTTATAACCAGGAATAAATGCAAGGTATTGTGTCGCATGTTGAACTCTGATAAAACCAGGGTTGAGATACAAGTGCAGAAAGGACCAATGGTTACAGAAGAAATTGCTTCCCTTTACAAAACCAGTGAGCTGAATTTATTCTGTGTAAAAGCTGATGAGACTTGTGATGCAAGTGGTGTTAGAATTTATCTGCTGTAGTCAGATTGGTAAAAGATGGCAGACCAGCTAAGCATCTTTTGGGTTTGCATGGACTCTCATGTTTAACAGCAGACTATATATCTGATCTTCTGCTTCAAGTTCTGACTGACTGTGGTTTTAATCCTGAGTTGCTCATAGTATAATGCTATGATGGAGCTAGTGTTGTGTCTGGCAGGTCAGGTGGAGTTAAAAAAAAATTCAAGAAAAACTGGGTAAAACTATACCATACATACACTGCTACAATCACTAATTACACCTTGTAATGCCTGCTCAAAAACAGTACCTATGAAGCAATTTTTTGGTATGTGTAATAGTCTATACAACTTCACCAGAAAGCATCAGGTAAACCAATTGTATTCAGGTTCTCAGCTCAAGAGACTCCTACATCATAGGTGGACTGTACATTTAGCCACTTCAAGAGCCATTAGTGATAACTTTATAGAGGTGCTGACAGTGCTCAGTAACCTTGCAGATCCTGAAGGGGAAGCCACAGCTTCTACAGAATTGCAAGTTAAGGCAAACGGTCTGCTTGTCATAGGTGCAAATGTGAGGTCTATATTTTTAAGAGTCCTAATGAATCATGTGTTGTCTGTATTTGAGCCAGGTAATACAGCACTGCAAGATAAAGGCATGCATCTAGGGAAAGCTGCTGAAGTGCTTACATTTGGGGAAAACATCTGAAATCTGTGAAAAGAACAACATAGCTGTTGAACAGAACAACATAGCTGAAAGGGGAAGTAAAAGAAAAGAGAAGGAGAAACATTTTAAGGATTTCATTGTCGAAAGTAGTGCAGGAACAAATTGTGACATATCTTCTCACGTGCACTTAAAACAGGTATTCATTGAAGTCCATAACTACTCTATTTCAGAGGATGAAACTCGGCTTTCTAATTGTAATGTGGAATACTTATCTGCTTTAGACTCACTGATTCCCAGTTCACACTTGAAAGAAGAGAATAGTACCCATACTGTTCTCACTATGCTATTCTCCTATAAGAATGCATTCCCAAATTTATACTGAGTCCTTGCAGTTGCTGTAACTTTTGATGCCTCCACTGCCACATGCATGTCAGCATTCTCTTGCCTTACTCACATTTTACAACCAGAGAGGATGCATTCATAAACAAATTTCATGCCCAATCACGTTGACTTCTACTTTAATTGTCCAATAGGCTGAAAAGGGTGGAATCATTCATGACCCAGTTCTCTAATGGTTCGCATGCTTTAGCAAATTCGAAGTTTAGAGCATCTATGGTTAGGTTTAATCATTTTTTGGCATTTATGGGCCATTTGTCTCACTGAACTATGTAGAGGTTCATTTATGGTCAGCTCTTGGTGCAGTATGAAATCTCTTTTATGTGGTCTAACTCGATTTAGCCAGCATAGTACCTCTTATACCACGTCTTGTTAAAATTCAGAGTTGAGCAGTTTGAAAATGCGTGTTGTCTGTTACTTGTTAGAGTAGTCAATATGTTCTGCATGTAAATATCTTTGTAATAAACCTGAAACATTTTTGTGTGATATACCACTTGTCTTTATTATTTGGAGGTATAAGCATCGCAATTTTGTACAGACATACAATGGGCTGTTCTCCACTGTGCTTTTTTTTTTTTTGAGAATTATTAAGGGTACAGAAAGGAAAAGGGGTATTGGGGACTACAAAGAAAATAATTATATAAAAGTATTTACATTGCTCAAGAACGTTCTCATTTTTTATAATACGTTACACTAAGATATAATAAGCTTCATTTCACCACCTCTATTTTACAATTTTAACATAATAATAAAGAGTCACCATCATCAACAAGGGAGTGCAAAGAACCATTAAATAAAGATAGCAGTACTTAAGGCCTATTCCAGCTATCCACTGTCTATATAAAAACTTATCTCTCCAGTGTGCTAACCTGCCCCATTAACAAAAAATATGTCCCCCAATCAAAAACTTTCTGGCTATGGGCCTGGGTGCCACTCAGCCCAAATCTCCAGATAACTTTTCCCAGTGGTTTCACATAGTTGTAGAACCACACAGTGGGGCAAATAGGGCCTCACCACAAGCATTAATTATTCCATACATAGTCTGGTTCACATTGGCATCTCACAGAGTGACCCCACATCTGGAGATACTGTGGATGTAAAGATTGTATGGATTTAAATTATAGCCAGTAGCTTGTAAAGATGGCTTCAGGTAAGGGTCAAACTAGATGTTCCCTCTGACATGCGTGTGCTGTTTTTACAGACAGACATGATGTCAGGGAACTAGTGTTCCTAAGCACTCCAGGGCCCAGCCTTTTCTCTTGTGCTGTTTCCTTGCACCTAAACAGCCACAGTGCAGCCCTGTTTGCCCTGCTGTGGGGCTCTACATGTTGCAAATCCGCTAATGGGATTTAACTTGGTTCTCTCACCTCTCCTGCCTCCTCCTCCTCCCCTGTGGCCACCTTTCTCTTCTTTGTCCTCTGAATATCCTCTAGTCTGCTCCCCCTACTGCCATTTCTCCTCTCTTTTTCATCCTTCTGCCACCACCTCCTCAACATTTCTTTCACCAGTTTCCCCTTCTCTGGCAGCAGCAGTGATCACAGCATCTCCTCTTCTGCTAATCCCTTGCTTTCTCTCCCTTCTCTGCCATGGTTTTCTCCCTCCCCAAGTTACCCTCCCAAACCTGCCTCTTCCTCTTTCCCCTTTCTCGCAGCTGCTTCTTCCTTCCCTTTGTTGCTTTCACTGTTCTCATTGTTTATTGGCATCGCTTTATTATTATTATTATTATTATTATTATTATTATTATTATTATTATTATAGTCGGGAAATAATTCAGAAATCAACCCTTGTAAACATCTCAAACACGGCTGTAAAGATGCCACTGTTGTGGTGGAGGTTACATACTCTGATATTGGTATAACATTATAGTATTTACATGAAAAAAAATATTTTCAGCTACATGAGCTAAATTTTGACCAACTAGTACTTTAGCCTAAAGCTAGTACCTTAAATTTTGTCTCTGTTATGGATTCCCATTCGAGCTTATCTACATCTAGTTTTTCTAGAATCGGGTACCATTTATCCATTAGTACCCACGTTTCTCTTTCAACTGGGTCTGTGGTAGTAATCATATTGAATTTCTCTAACAGAAAGTATTCCCATATCTTGTGCAGCCATTGATGGGTTGTAGGGGGAGTGGCAGATTTCCACTGTTGGGCTATTGTTACCTTTGCTCCTATTATTAGCATGTTTATTAGTTGCTTTATTTTTTCAGGTGTACTGTCTGATGGCCGTAGATGCAGGAGCAGCAGCGTTGGAACTAAAGGTAAGGCATATCCTGTTAATCTCTCTATTTGTTGCACAATTTGTTCCCAAAATTTGGCAATGAGAGGGCAGTCCCACCAATTATGGTAGAAAGTGGCCTTACTCCCACATTTCTTCCAACATAGAGGGGACACTTGGGGATACATCCTGGATAACTTGGCTGGAGTTAGATACCATCGATATAGCACTTTGTACGCTGCTTCCTGAATAGTTTGGGATTTAGAAATCTTACCATGTGTTTACCAAATTGTTTCATATAGTTCAGGTGATATGTCTATTTGGACATCTTTGTGCCAGGCTTTCTGATAGCACATAGTTTTATTGCTTTTTGTGTCCAATAGTATTTGGTAAAGCTTAGATATTAACTCTTTTTTCTGTTCTGGTTTCATTATGAGTTTTTTAAATCTGGTAAGGGGCTTCCTTAAGTTGGTTTTAATTTGTGGGTCTTCCATCAAGTGCTGAATTTGAAGGTATTCAAACCAAGCCAGTTTGGTTTTACGTTTCGCTTCTAGATCCGGTTTGGAGGCCAAATTGGTTTTGTCTAATAAATCAACCAATCTTGTTAGCCCTGCAGTTTTCCATGTGTTATACGAATTCAGTTCTCTGGCAGGCATAAACCATTTCTGACCTGTGAAAGTGCTGAGCTTAGATCTATTTGCTACAAGATTTACTTTATTTTTAAACCAGATTTTGAGTGTTGTAGATAAAAAGGGGTTATTCAAGCTTTTATTGATTGATTGATTGATTGATTGATTGATTGACTTTATTGATTTTTATCCCACCCATTCCGGCTGGCTCAGGGCAGCTTTCAGCAAGATAAAACTTCATAATACATAAAACACATTAATCGCAATTAATACCAATTTAAACGAATCATACAATAATATAAACAACGTTAAAATCAACAGTATTAAAGTGTTAGAAATTCCAGTATTCAGTACTTCTGTTGGTCTGCTTCCATTCTGGGGAAGAAGGGGATGGACCGGGCAATAGTGTCAGGGACCTACCACTCAGGGCTTCCACCATAACTATCAGTTGTTATTGGCAGTAATGGTGGTGATGGTAGCAGTGGTGGAGGCTCCAAAAACCTGGCAGAAGAGCTCTGTCTTGCAGGCCATGCAGAATGGCAAAAGGTCCCACAGGGCCCTAATCTCCTCCGGGAGCTCATTCCACCAGAGTGGAACTGCCACCGAAAAAGACCTGGCCCTAGTTGTTGCCAATCTGGCCTCTTTGATATTCGGGAGGACCAGTCAGTGCTGGATCCCTGAATGCAGTGCTCTTTGGGCCATATATGGGGAAAGGCGGTCCCTCAGGTATGTCGGATCCTGGCCATAAAGGGTTTTAAAGGTCAAGACCAGCACCTTGAAGCGAATCTGGTATGCTATAAGCAGCCAGTGCAACGCTTTGAGCACAGGTTGGATGTTCCATCACAAGCCTAGCCGCGGTGTTTTGCACCAGCTGCAGCTTCCAAATTTGCGACAAGGGCAGCCCCATGTAGAGGGAATTACAATAATCTAATCTCGAGATGACCATCGCATGGATCACTGTTGCCAAGTCACCGTGTTCAAGGAAGGGATCCAACTGCCTTATCAGCCAAAGGTGGTAAAAGGCTGACTTGCCAGTGGCTGCAACCTGGGCCTCCATTGTTAGGGAGGCATCCAGGAGTACCCCCAAACTCCTAACCTCCAGCACTGGCACCAGTGGTGACCCATCAAAGGTCAGGAGTGTGGTCCCTACCTCCAGACTGTAGCGACTCAGGCACAGGACCTCTGTCTTCGTCAGATTCAGTTTCATCTGGCTCAGCCTAAGCCAACCAGCCATGGCCTGTAACACCTGATCTAGGACTTCCAGTTTGGAGTCAGACTGGCAGTCCAGCAACAGATAAAGCTGGGTGTCATCTGCATACTGATGACAACCCAGTCCATATCTCCGGGCAATCTGGGCAAGAGGGCACATATAGATGTTAAAAAGCATCGGGGACAACAATGTTTGATATGGTTTGTCCCACCATAACATTTCTCTGAAGCTAGTAAACTGAAGAAATGATTCTTCCAATATTGTCCAGTCCGGAGCGTCAGAGCCATGATATTGTCTCACCAGGTTAAACAGTATTGCTGCCATATAATAGACATGGAGGTCAGGGGCGGCCAGGCTACCCTTCCAGAAGGGCCTGCGCATTGTCTCAAGCTTAATCCGTGGGTTTTTTAATTGCCAGAGAAAGTTAATTGCATTACATTGCCATTTTGAGATCATAGATTCAGAAAGGAAAACTGGGATTGCTCTGAAACAATACAGGTATTTGGGAAATATAAAAGATCTGAACATGCTGATGTGATCTAGCCAGGATAGTGTTTTAGAATTCCATTTCCATAGCATCTGCTGGATGTCTTTATCTGTTTGCATATGGTTGAATTTGACAAGGTCAGCCAGATTCAAGGGTATCTTAATGCCAAAGTAGGACAGATAGGATTTCGAAATGAAACATTGAACCGAAACAATTTTTGAAACAAAACGAAAATGATTTTTGGATTAAGGACCTGTTGGCGCTTGACAGATTTACTGGAAATATAGTTGACTTTACTTGATTGATCTTCAGGCCCGCCACCCCACCTAAATCCTTCAATGTGCGCTGGATTTCCTGTAAAGAGGATTCAGGGTTCGTCACATATATTGTTAAGTTGTCGGGGACTAGCTTTAAATTCTTTCCCTCCAACAGAGACGCCTGTTATGTTAGGGTTCTCACAAATTGCTGCAGCTAGGGGTTCCATACAAATCACAAATAGTAATGGCGAAAGTGAGCATCCTTGCCTAGTGCCCCATTGTAGAGGTATATTGTTTGATGTACATCCGTTGACTTTGAGTGTTGCTCTGGGTTTCAAATAGATTGCTTTGATTGTTCTGTGGAAGTCTTCTCCAAACTTCATTTGTTGTAGGATTACTTCCAGGTATTTGACCTCTACAGATTGGCATTGCTAAGCACCCCCACCACACAGCTGAAGTCTCATTTTTAGCAGTGTATCGCCTCTACTTTTAAAAACTATTTTGGATTTTTCTCTGCAAACTAGGAGCTTTCTGCAGGTTTGTAGAACCAGCGCCATCAGTACTTTTTTGATCCACTCTGAGGCCGTGTTCAGCGTTAGATAAAAGACAGTATCTCTTGCTATGTCAGATGAGTCAATTGATTTAGGAAATGGTCTTTGGAGCTTTCTAAGTTTGAAGCAAACTCAATTGTCAAGTATTGTATAAAATTAAATCTGCTTTTTAGGAAGATGTATGTTTTTATTTTCTGGAATCTGGGACATGACAAAGCACTCAAACATAATGTATATAATTGCAAGTTGATATATCCAGAACTTAAAAACAGAATAAATAATTTCGTTTTCACACATGGGCAATTCTAACTAAAAACTGCAACTCCAAACCCCTCTGAATATATTTTACATTAATAGATGCACTGATATGAAAGGCAACTAATTGTATAATGTATTATTAGCCATTTTCTTTAGCATCCTATTAACTTTAAATAATGGTAACATTTTATAACATGCACAGCAAAAGTTTCTCTTTTGCCATGTTATTATTTTTCCCTGCAAGCTATGTAGCATTACTGATGCTCAACGGGTTTGGGTTTTTTTGTTTTTTTTTGGGGGGGAATCTAAAAGTATATTGATAGTTTGTGAAGCTTGTATTGTTGAGTATATATGTGTATTTGTGATATATATATATGTGTGTGTGTTTGTGTGTGTGGTATATATAAAATAATGGATCCAGCCGAAGTGAAATGTTTTTAAAACCCAATGCATTCATTTTTGAATGGAATACTTAACTCTCCCACACTGAGTCCATGGAACTTTAGGCGGACCATACTTAGTGTTGGGCATGTTATTAATGTTAATGTGGGAGAGACATCTGAAAACCTATTCTCACGCTGAATAGCATGCCATTTGGTAGTGCTCCTGGCACAAGACTCTCATGTATAAAGATATCATTCTTTCTGAAAAGTTCAATTCTGCTTTCATGCTGGAGAGGGCTAAGGGAATTACATAGTACTGATTTCAGTCCACAGAACCCCTTTATTGGCTTATTATGAGTCTCCTATTTATATCCAAAGAAAATGGAGAGGAGAAGACAGTAAAATGCCCTTCTATCTTTTTTTTTTTTTTTGTCATTTGAACTCAAATCATTGGTAAAATGAAGTTCTGTTGAAGAACATCCGAATCAGAGCGCTGGAGGAACAGCTGTTACAAAAGGACAAGCATTGGTGTTCATGGATTTTTATATCAGCAGCAGCCAGTAAGGTGGGGTAGATGGCAGTAAATGGCAACTGTGTTAAGCAATAACCCAGAGAAAAAGTGTCCCGTGACTTTACTGCAGCATCGATACAAGATGACGAGTAGCATTCTGCAAGTGCACAACTGGTAAACAGTCGACACTCAGCATCCAGGCCAGTTATATCATTAGTTCATGCCTGTGCGTGTGCTCTCCAGCCAATGGAACAGTGCAGCCTCTGCCCCCCCCCCCCCGGTCTCCTGTGCCTCACACCAATGCCTGCCAGTAAAAAGGTGGGGGCCCATTACTCTTTAGCTGTGATGGTCATTTGCTGCCTTGCCCTACTTCACCAGCTGATTCTGGTTTGTATTAGTGGCAGACAGGTATATAAAAACCAACTTCCGGTGTTTCATTCCACTGTTTCAATATTCCATCACCCATTAAGCATGACCAAAATGCAGAACTCAGGTTGGGGCTATGCTCAAAGACACAGGCTTAATTCGTAATAACTGGTATTGGGAGTTAGGCAACCGTTTAATTCTTGCTCCAATAGTATAGCATTTGACAGGAGTAAAAAATGAAGGGAAAGCATTATCCTTGGAAACAACATTATGATGAGACCAAGATGTATGCCCTACTCCTAGCAATGAATAGCCTAGCCTCCACAGGAATCATAAAAAGGGCTACAGCCAAAGCCAGGAGGTTATATGATCCCTCCCTGTACATAAGCTCTACTCATCATAACAAGGAGCATTTTGCCAGGGTATGTAAAAGCCTGTTTCCAGTATTATGACCTTAAATACTTCACTTCACTTTCAACAGGAAAGGTGTGTGTGTGCGCATATATAAACAGACTCTTCTTAATGGTTGGGGCCCCCAGGGTGCAATCCACAAATGATTGTGTCCCCAGCTGTACCTTTTTGGTTCCTTTTGCCATACCTGTGGGGAAAAGTAGAATTCTGTTCCTGAGGGCATTGTGGACTAAGCACCTTTCACAGCTGGTGCTTGTGACCTGCTCTCATTAAAAGAAAATCTATGTATTGTTGGAATGGACGCAGAGTACAAAGAAATATGCTGTACCTCATCTCGTGCCTCTATAGTATACAAGCTCTCCCTCTGCACTCTACTCTTAAAATGATGACCATTTTTCTAGTTAACGTTATATGGATCTCTAAAGATCTCTAGATCATTTTTATTGACAAGTCTTGAAGTCTGCTGTCAAAGTATAAAAGCCCAGTACCTCTGTCTGCAGGTAGGGGATGCTGAACAGGTGTAATGCTGCCTGAACCATTGATGTCACACCAGATGTGCATAGTCAGGGAATACTGTCATTACCTAGCAGCATTGCCTATCTAATGACACACAAATGGTGTTTTGAACTGCCCGCCCACCCCTTGAATGAAAACATGACATGAGTGTTGATTTAAACTAAGAAGTTTATTTAAACCAGCCGATCTGCAACTTTATTAACTCTTAAAGTGTGGGTCTCCATAGGCTTGCAACACAAGCATTCTAACCAGGCAAAATCTTCCCTGCCTCAATCTAGATCTGGGATTTACCCAAATCTTTCTCTTAATTGCCAACACAAGTGTGCACAGAGGGGAGAGAGGGGCAGAGTCCACATCCATGACTGCTTAGCCTTAGGGTCTGTCATGTATCCCCCAATCCCCAAGGAGGCACTCACTGAGCTATCCTGACTGTTAGCCTGATTGCGCGTTATTATGAATAATAACGAGGGGAATTATATTGATTATTAATAAGCAATCAGCTGCGAGAGCGAACACCAATGTATACAGAGGTCAGCCCCGCCGGGAGGTGTTGGTAACAGACCAGGAGACTTTTTATGGTTGAAAATAAAGTCTTTTACTGAAGTTCTGCACACGCAAACAATTACACAAGCTCACACACAATTATTCAAGGCCTAAGAAATACAGAGAGAGGCAAAGCACATTTGCATTAGCAGGTAACTTGTTGGTGGGCAATACTTACTGGTCCCTTTTGTGCAGAGTGTTCCTCAGGAAAAATGGAGGGGAAAGAAACTAAGAAAAATGGGGCCACGTGGTCTGACCAGCAGATTGTCACGTGGAAACTCGGCCTGCAGACCAGAGTTTAAAGATGGAGGTAAGGGTTGGGGGATAGCAAGCTGGACATAAGAGGGTCAAAGGTTCGATAGGGGTCGTAGAGAGAGAGAGATGGCCTGTGGTCTGGCATCCCCTTATAAGCAGGAGGGTGGGGGCTGGTTACCTCCTTGATTCCCGCCTCCTGGTAGTCCGTCCCTGAAAGCACCCTATTGGTTGGAAGATGTAGGGGAGGTGTGTGGAGGTGTGCCTGAGGGATGGTCAATACTGAGAGCTAGAAACTTACTCATGTCTGACACCAGGTGATAGCTAGGATGAGTCATCCAGCCACTTCTATTGTGTTGTTGATGGCATTAGCCCGGCTGTTGATGGCTCTCAATCAGTAACTAGGCAACGATGAATAGACCCTGCCAGGCTACATGAGGTCTTGCAGGTGAGGGGGGAGGGAAAGAGGCTGCCTGCCTGATGTAGAAGGATCTCTCAATGGCGTTTTTGGAGTTCCTAGTCCTTGTATTTTATTAAGGCATGGAGCTGTGCTTTAATGTATACTGGTTCTGTTCCATTTTCCTTCATGAGGAGCAGGCTGGTAACCTATGCTGGGCACTGGAGCTGCTGGAAAGGTCAGGAGAAGCGTCTCTTGCCTGGGTGCAGTCTCTGCTGGCATCTGGGAGGGTCACCATGTGGTTCAGTTCCTTACACACGCACTGGCACAGTTTATTATTTATCACAGTCCAAAGAGAGGCTCAAAAGCCTTGCAGGGCAACATGACTGCCTAGCCAATAGGTACCCAGATTGAGCACCCCCTTTCCCAAGGTATCGGAGTGCTTGCCAATTGAACTTCCCATGACCCATGCTTTTCCTGCATTCTTAGTTAGGGCCTAACCAGAATAATCAGGCCTATTTAAACCCTCCCTGACAAACTATGCAGAGCAGGAGAAAAAGGACCCCTCTCACAGCCAATCCGAGTGAGGACCCAAAAATTCCTGCTCAGCCCCTTAATGGCGACCAGCTAATCCCACATGATCATTACAGGGAGGGTGCAGAGATCATGCCAGCCGCAAAGGAAAGGACTGCTTTCTTTCCAAGCCCCTCTCTGCAGCTAAGGCTGCTGGCTACAACAGGACTGCCGTCCCTCACGTGTTCTCATTCAAAGATGTGAGGGGAGGGAAATGCCAGCTCCCTCTCAAATAGGCAGGAACCTGTCATTCCTACATAGCTGTAGCATGCAGGATTCTTCACCGAGACTCTGTAGAAGGAGGGGTTCACTGCACAATGCATTATCTCCCTGTTTCCATTCCAATGGACATGGGAAATGCTTTTACATGTATTTGACTTTCTGTAGGGCTCCCTTTGAACGTTTTCACAATTCCCAGTGGCAGTCACAGGGACAGTGTTAAGAAGAGGATCCTAATGTTTGTCACTGTGGATTATTATTATATATTGTTTTTATAGGATTGTCATCATAAATAAGTGCATTTAGGATCACATTCTCAGTATCTTACTAAGTTTTACATGTGCACCATGGCCAGAAGCAAAACTTAGGCATGCTAACTCCTCAGTCCGTGCTTCAACTGTGGATCTGTTTCCCATTTTCAAATGTAGACATTTGTTATCACAAATAATTAAGCTGTAGTCCTCAGATCTGTTTGTCTATAGCAATGGAGTGACTCTAGAATGAGAAGATTAAGGTTTGTAACCTCAGAGTCACTTGTGTTGCTTTCCATGTGTGTATTTATCTGTGAATTGTCACAAATTCTGTCAACTTGAACTGTGTTGACAAAACCTATTTCATAAAAAGCCCAGACTGGATCTGCATAATGGAGGCACATTTAGCTGCTGTAGCCACCATGTAATAAGAGACAGCATGGTTTGGTAGATAAAAGTGTTGGACCTAGCCAGGGCTTTTTAAAATAAATAAATAAAAAGAGCTGCCAGAACTTTCAAGAGAGAAATGAAGTTTTCTATCTGTATACTGAAAACTTGTGAACTTTTAAACATTTTAAAAAGAATTTTGTCAAAGTGGTTCAGGAACCCCAGAAAAAAAAGCCCTGGACCTAGCCATGGAAGCCTGGATTGAGAGGTCCATGGGTGACTTCAGTTTAAGCACTGTTTCTCAGTTTAACCTGTTTTGCAGAGTGGTTGAATGCAGCAAAGCGATGTACACCATCCTGAACTCCTTGGGGGGAATGTGGGATAAGAATCATAAACATGAGATCCCAGGTGTGCTGGAAGTTTCAACTTTATATATATAATTCCCGTACGTATTGGCCATTTCCAGCTCTCCCATTGGCTGTGCAGTGCACTCCATCAGCCACTGACCCATGAACTGCCACTCAAGAGTACTTGCGTGCCATTGGCTGGGTGCTGGGTCCGCTCCTCTCCCCTGCCCACTACCAGCCTGGACCCTCACAGAATAAACTATCAAAACAGCTGTCTCTCCTGACGAAGACACTTCTCCTTCTTGGTTCCCATGGGACTAACTTTTTCCTCAGTGGCTGTTGCTAGGCAACCAAGCTCGGTTCTCTCAGTAAAAAGGCAAAAGAAAGAAGCCCTTTTCAGGGCTTTGTGGAGAACTCATTGGGACCAGTGCTGACTAGGGTTGCCAGCTCGCAGTTGGGAAATTCCTGGATATTCTGTGGTGGAGTCTACAGAAGCCAGGGTTTGGGGAGGGGAGAGGTCTCAACTGAATAGAATGCCATAGAGCCCACCTAGGTTCCCTTTAAGCTGCTCCAGGCTGTGCTGGCGCACCGATTTCCCCTGGCCAGCGCAGCAATTTTTACCACAGCACAAGGGCGGGAGGTTCCCTTCCCAATGGCCATGCAGCACGGATCCATTTGCTCATGCAGCACAGAAACACAGCAGTATGCTTTGTGTTTCCTAATCTGGGCTGGGGTTGGGGTTAGGGTGTCCCAGAGCCTCTGCTGCCTGGCAATCGAGCTGTGGGACTGGTGTGTGCTAAACGACATCATCCCTGTAGCCACCTGCATCCCAGAGACCCAAAACATAGAGGCCGACCTCCTCAGCAGGGGTCTCGCACATCATCACGAGTGGGAACTGAATTGGTCCTATCTTCTTCCCCTCTTTCAAAAATGGGGCGCACCAGAACTGGATGTCTTCGCTTCCAGAAAGAATGTGAAATGCCCCTTCTTTTGCAGCTGGGGAGGAGCGGATCCTCTCTCTCTAGGAGACAGCCTACTCCATCCATGGGGATGAATGTTCCTGTACATGTTTCCTTCTCTACCACTCATGTTACGGATCATTCACAAACTGGCCAGGGTCCTACTGGACTGCATCCTGATAACCCCATGGTGGCTCAGGCAACCCTGGTTCCCCACTCTACTTCGTCTTGCCAGGGACAGGTACCTCCATTTTCCCAAGGTGCCAGATCTCCTCCTGGCAGAGAACAGAACGCTCCTCCACGCAGGGTGGATGCCCTGAAATTGATGGCCTGGCGAATACAGCATTGACTTTCTTCATGTCTCTGAAGTCTTCCTTAACGCGAGGAAGGAATCTACGTGTCTCTTGTATCAGAGGATGTGGCATAGCTTCCTCTCCTTTCTTCAGGCTTCAATGGCTTCACCAGCGTCCGTAGGCCTGGACAGAGTCCTTGACTTCCTTCTGTCACTCAAAGATCAAGGCCTCTCCCACTCTTCCATCAGGGTCTACTTGGCGGCTATCTCCACGCCCCACAAGGCACTGGACAGCTACTCCATCTTCTCCCATCCGACCTCTAAGAAGTTCCTTAAAGGTCTCATCAGGCTATATCCCCCTGTAAGTGCTCCTATGGAGCTATGGGACTTGCCACTGGTGCTCCGCCACCTCACCAGGAAACCATTCGAGCCCAAGGCAACCTGTGACTTGCAATATGCTGCTTGGAAGACAGCCTTCCTCATGGCGATTACGTCAGCTAGCAGGGTTAGCAAACTCATGGCATTGCGTCATGACCCTCCGTACTTAGTATTTTTGCCAAACGGGATACGTCTAGTACCGGACTTTTCCTTTATACCAAAAATTGTCTCAGAATTTCACTTCAACTCAGATGTATTTCTACCTGACTTCTTTCCACATCCTGCAGGGGAAGAGCAACGTTTGCTTCACACTCTGGATGTCCAGAGGGCACTCCTCTTCTACCCGAACAGGACTCAGCTCACCAGAAGGGACAACAACTTGTTCCTGTCTTACTCCACCGCTTCCTTAGGGTCATGAATCTCGAGTCAACACTTGTCCAAGTGGATTGTTGGGACAATCAGGCTGTGCTATTCCTTATCAAAGCACCTTTCCCTGCTCACTTGAGGGTGCACTCCACTAGGTCCATGGCGACTTCAACGGCCATCGCTGTCCTCCATCTGCAGAGCTGCTACGTGCTCCACACCAACCATGTTCATCAAGCACTACGCTCTGGATGTTTGTGCGCAACAGAAGGGCGACTTGGGTCATTTGGTCCTGTCCACTGCGGCTCACTGAATCTGACAGCGCTCACCTCCAGGTGAGCCACTGCTTTTTAATCTCCCATGGGTGTGATACACAGAGACCATGAAGAAGATAAACAGGTTGCTTACCTGTAACTGATGATCTTCGAGTGGTCATTTGTGCATTCACACCACCCGCCCATCCTTCCCCACTGCTGTCATCCTCAGTTCTACTCTCATGACTGGGGTTGATTGCAGTCAGAAAGAACTGGTGGGATGTCCATGCCCCTGCCCCTTGGGCATACGCAGTGAGGGTTCCCGCACAGGCTAAGGGCGGAGGTGTGAAAATCCCGTTGTGAGCTTTGTACAACACCGAACAGATCAGTGCAGGTGCACTAGATCCCATGGGTGTGAATGCACAGATGACCACTCGAAGATCATCAGTTACAGGTAAGCAACCTGTTTTTCTGGTGCTTTGCAAAGTGACTCTCTGTGCCCTTAAGCCTGGGAGTTTAAGTAATAAAAATATGTTCCATATAAATATAAATAAGTTTAATATAAATATATGGCTTGTAACACAAATGATAATAGTTTATATGTTGTTTGTATGTTTGTACACTTAAATACATTTTTTAAAAAAATGTCGGCCCGCTCACAGTTTTAACGCTTGCACCACTTTTGGCTTACAGGGTAAAATTTATGCTCACAAGACTGCACACCTTAGAGGGAACATTGGAACCCACCCTCCAAAGCAGTTATTTTTTCCGGGGGGGGGTAGATCTGTTGTCTGGAGCTCAGTTGTGATACCCGGCAATCTTCAAGCTCCACCCGGAGGTTGGTTACCCTAGGCATAGCAGTTTCCTCTTCAAAGCAAGGTCTGCTAGACCCAGGTTCTTGCTGGAAGTTGAGTAGGTGATTTCAGACCAGTCATAGACTTTCAGCCTAACCTACCTCATGGGGTTGTTGTGCAGATCAAAAGGGGGACAGGAGAAAAATGTAAACTGCTTTGGTCTCCATTTTGGAGAAAGACTATAATTTTCCTAGGTAGAGGTTACAGGAAGGGGGGAAGAGATGGACACCTGAAGTCAGAGGGACAGATAACGGTATGTTGATGGTTGGCGGGGAAAGAAATAGGGTTGCCATCTCCAGGTTGGGAAATTCCTGGAGATTTGAGGGATGGAGCCTGGAGAGAGTGGAGTTTGAGGAGGAGTGGGACCTCAAACAGGTACAATGCCATAGACTCCACCCTCCAAACCAGCCATTTCCTCCTGGGGAACCATTGCTACCATTCTCTAGGTGAGGGCTTGAGATCACTCAGAATTAAAACTGCTGTCCAGATGGCAAAGATCAGTTCCCCTGGAGGAAATGGATACTTTTCAGGATGGACTCTACATCATTAGGTGGCGAGTGAATTTATGTTCACCCATAGAGTCTAATGGACCCAGGTAGATTCCAGGAAGTTCTGCAGGATCTGATTTCCCCCGGTGGCCCGTTGGATGAGCTAGTGGAAGACTGGCAGGACCGTCTTTCCAAAGCCATCGACAAGGTCACTCCCCGGCGCCCCCTTTGCCCTTGTACCAAATTGGCACCGTGGTATTCCCCAGAGCTGAGGCGGATGAAATGGGAGCTAAGACAGCTAGAGAGAAAGTGGCGGCAAGCCCGCAATGAAGCAGCAAGAACATCCTTTAGGTAATTTATGAAGACCTATGAGATGCCAGTGAAGACTGCAAAGAAGAATTTCTATGCAACCTCCATTGCGTCTGCAAGCTCACGCCCAGCCCAATTATTTAGAGTAATAATTTGGTCTCTAACTGCGTTGCCTTAGGGCATTCCAAAGCCCCTTGGCCATCTTCTGGTCCAGTGTTGGACCATTTAAGTCTGCTCTCCCAGGAAGAAGTTGACTGGCGGCTGTGAAGCCCACTGCATGCTTCCTTGACCTTTGTCCATCATGGCTAGTGAAAGCCTGCGGCACTGAGGTGTGGACCAGTATTCCCTCTAAGCTGAGTTAGTGTGAGCTAGCTCACAGTTTTTTAGCCTCCAGCTCACACATTTTTGTCTTAGCTCAGGAAGGATGGCTCCAGAACAAACTAATTGCTCACAAATACCAGTAACTCACAAAGTAGAATTTTTGTTCACAAGACTCCACAGTTTAGAGGGAGTATTGATGTGGACTCCTCTGAGGGAGATTATTAATCTGTCCCTATCAATAGGAGCCTTCCCAGAGGGATTAAAGGAGGCTGTAGTCCGCTCCCTAAAAAAACTTATTTGGACTCTATGGTCCTTACAAACTACCTGTCAGTGTTCCTGGGTAAGGTAGTGGAGAAGGCAGTAGCAACACAGCTCCAGGCTTTCCTGGAGGATGCTAATATCCTGGATCCCTTCCAGTCCGGTTTTCGCCCTGCTCATGGGACAGAGAAGGTGTTGGTTGCCTTAGTAGATGACCCTCAGAGACACCTGGATCAAGGTGGATCGGCACTACTGATACTCCTTAATCTGTCAGCAGCATTTGATATGGTTGACTACGATCTGTTGACCCACCACCTCACCAATGTGGGGATAATTTATCTATTTATTTATTAATCACATTTATACTCCGCCGTCCCCGCAATGCAGGCTCAGGGCAGCTTGCCTTGCAGTGGCTGACCTCCTTTCTCCAAGGTTGGAGACAGAGAGTGGCACTTGGGGCAGGGGGAATTATCTCAGTGACACCTGCTAGAATGTGGTGTGCCACAGGAGTCAATTCTCTCCCCAGTGCTGTTTAATATCTACATGCGCCCCCTCACCCAGATTATCTGGAGGTATGGGCTGGGTTGTCACCAATACGCAGATGACACCCAGCTCTACCTACTGATGAATGGCCACCCAGACTCTGCCCCAGAAAATCTGGACATGGCATTACAAGCCATGGCTGTTTGGTTACAACAGAG
Source organism: Gekko gecko (assembly GCA_029375565.1). Classification (NCBI taxonomy): domain Eukaryota; kingdom Metazoa; phylum Chordata; class Lepidosauria; order Squamata; family Gekkonidae; genus Gekko; species Gekko gecko. The sequence goes on along the minus strand of JAPDNY010000003.1, from coordinate 53,677,562 downwards.
CAGGCTGAAACTGAATCCATCGAAGATGGAGGTCCTGTATCTGGGGTGCAGGAGACTGGGACTGGGGATCAGGCTTCTAACCTTTGATGGGAATTTATTGGTGCCGGTGCTAAAGGTGAAGAGCCTGGGGGTATTCCTGGATGCCTCACTATCTATGGGGTCCCAGGTTGCCACCACTGCCAGGTCTGCCTTCTTCCATCTGAGACAGATCAGGCAGTTCGCCCCATATATCACTCCCCGGGATCTGGCTACAGTGACCCATGCAATGGTCGCTTCCAGATTAGATTATTGTAATTCACTCTATGTGGGGCTGCCCTTGATTCTGCTCCAGAAACTGCAACTGGTACAGAACACAGCAGCACGGGTACTGATGTTGCTGCCTGTGTGGGTCCACATCCGCCTAGTGCTGCGTGAACTGCACTGGCTGCCTATTGAGTAGCGGATCTGTTTCAAGGTGTTCTTGCTTACTTTTAAAGCTCTATATGGCCAGATATCTATGAGACCATCTCTCCCTCTATGAGCCCCAAAGGGCTTTACAATCTGCCAATCAACATCTTCTCATGGTCCCTGGCCCCAGGGACGTCTGCCTTGACTAGGGCCAGGACCTTTTCAGCCCTGGCCCCACCTGGTGGAATGAGCTCCATATGAGATCAGGGCCCTGTGGGACCTTTTACAGTTCTGCAGGACCTGCAAGATGGACCTCTTGGAGGATGATGCCTCCAAGACAGGTACAATGCCGTAGACTCTACCCTCCAAACCAGCCATTTCCTCCTGGGAAACCATTGTTTCTCATTTACAGGGGAGGGCTGGAGATCATTCAGCATTACAACTGTTCTTCAAATGGCAGAGATCAGTTCACCTGGAGAAAACAGTAAGCTCTGTGTCATTATACCCTGCTGAGGTCACCACAGCAAATGGATGCTGAGTGCCCAAGGCCAGGGCACCTGCCCAGAACCTCTTTCTAGAGCTTGTTGTATTTAATTCCACAATGGACCTTATTCCTAGTATATCATAAATTCTGTCACTTAGTGAAAATCATGATCAGCTCAATACACCCTAGGTCACATATTTTGACATGGGTAAAGAATACTGTCCTTGACCAAAAGGATATGTTGGGTTGGATCCAGTGAGCTGTTTTGCTCAGTCTCACTCATTTCTTCTCTTTATTTCAGTCCCTGCCCCATATGGCTTTTGTCCATGTAGGTCTCATAATCCATGGCATAGCTCTTTTGAGTGTTTCTTCCTCTTGCGTGTGTGTTTGTTCACACATAAGAAAAGGCCACATATCTTGATTTCACCATGGTTCTTTCCACCAGTCAATTGTTCTGAGATTTGAACTATTGAGTACCAAGTTGTTTGTGGGTAGCAAATGCCTGGTTTGTATGGCATACCACATCCTACTTATGGACTTTCTAGAAGCTTGTACATTGAATGGACTTTGGTTTGATTCAAACTGACATTTCTAGGCTCTTAGTTGTTGGGGTTTTTCCTCAGAGCTAAGACATGTGAGTATAACAAGGGACTTGGGAGATGATAAGGCAAGACAGTTGCATCCAGTGTGTCTTCACGTGACCCATGTGTCATCTGGATGGAAAATTGACATGCTATTGGAAAGGTGTTGGTTATGGTTGTCATCTTCCTTGCCACAAATTGGTACCCTTAATAACAGTCACAGCAGAAGTGACAAAGGCTAATTAGGCTTTGAACACTAGTGACATAAGGAAGAGTCTATTGCCAAATTGCTTAATTTTGTAAAATATATAAAGCTTTGGTAGGTTCCATGAGTGCCTAAGAAGAAAAAAAGCTGGGGAAAATAGTGTGATGTGTAACTTTATTTTATATTCATTGTCTGTTTAAAAAACTCACTTGAAAATAAGAATTCAGACACTGAGTAATTTTTCTTCATACATTTTTTGCTGTGTGCTTGTTACTGCAGTAGAAAGTGGAAGTCCTCCATTTCTCTACGCTTCAGTTTCTATCCATTAACCCAGACTTCCTTTCTAGTATCCGTCTTCAGCACCAGATTTTAACTGCACAAACAGCTATGGATTTTGGGTGAAATGACGTTCCCTTTTGGATGCTGCTTTTAAAAAAGAAAAACAATTATCCACAGAATGCATGTCATTATTCTTCTTGTACATTTCCAAGTCCCCATGAATACTCAATTTGTCTGTGACTGTCCATGCTGCATCTTCTGTCAGCCAGTAAGAGGCATGATTGCACTAAATTGGAAGCATCAGGCCTTGAGGTTTTGTTGTGTGTGCGTATTTGTCTGAGGATGGGGAGGGGTAGCTATCTGTTCAGGCTGCTTTAAACTCTTTGCTCAACATCATTTGCGAGTTTAGTTCCACTGATAATAAAAATAACTAACTGAGCAGATTTCCCTTGACTTCTGACTTTATCATGCTCTTCCTATAAACTTTTATAACTTTCTCATGACTAACAGAGCAACTGAAATCTGGATTATCTGGATTATTAGAATTACCTAACTTCTACTTGGGACATGGGGAAAAATAGGTCAGAAATCATTAACCATGCAAGTATACTTGCTATTATTCCCCTCCAACCAATTTCTGAATCTAAACAAAGATATACTGTAATCTGAGACAGTTTTTGAACTGATAATTCAAATAGTAAATCAAATAAAATATTTGCCAGAGCCCTGTAACCAAAAATGTCAATGTCATTGCTGTTTACAGCAAAGCATCTCCACCTAGTAGCAACAGAAACACCTGACAAGTGAACCCATCTTTACTATGTTAGAATCTGTGTAGTTTTGTCTCAGAGGAACTAGAAAATGTGGAGATAAATGCATCTGCCCATCAAGGAAAGGGAAAGTATATATTCAATGGGGACAAAATAATTTTTGCATAAGCTACTAGAAAAACCTTTAGTTTTTTTGTAAATATCTTGCAATAAAAGACAATCTAAAAGCAAGGCACGCCCACTAGCCATGAGGCAAGTTGCAAAAATGCCTTAGATGGGATGTAAATGTAAATGAACGACTGTGTGATTATTACAACTTCTACTAAAACTACCTCCCTCCACCCAAAAAGAAGCTGCTTTCAGTCCATTTTCTTGAAGAGCTACAGACAGACCTTCTATGCTGTTCATTAAAATAAATAAATGTTGTTATAGCAATGGAACAACTTTTAATATGCTAGAAATATGCCTGCATATGTTGGTTCACAGGGAAATTATTTACAGCACTTGCTTTGCTTGCTCCCTTGCCCACAAAATAAGAATTCTCGTATTAAGAAATGTGCACTTTACATTACAATATCAGGGAAGACATGATTTATAAAACGGATTTCAAAAGTTGTGCAGGCTGCTGCTCCATATAAAAGAATGCCAACAACTGTTTAAATGGCTAGTAATATAAACATTATGTTACTAACACAGAACAGTTTATCACATAAATATAATTGTCCTCATCCAGAAGAATAATGAAAACTGAGCTCATATGTTGTAGATTTATTTAAAATTGTTTTCTGAAGGATGTATTAATTCCAGTGAAGAAGCCATTTTTTTCTGTCATTGGAATACACCAACATGTTCATTTTTTTATATTGCCATTGTTTAATTTGCTTGTTCCCACTAGTAGTTTCACAGATTTTTATGAACTGTTACTTTTGCAGAAACTTGAGATACTAGTGATAAAGGGTGTTTGCTTTTAAGGGGAGGAAAAGTCCAGACAGTAACGTTGCTTACTGCTAGGCTCCTGTGCCTTGACTCAGCTGCTGAAATTTCCACCAGTTTTCAGCTCGATGAGAACTAAATTACGTTACAGTTTTTCAAAGGGGTCTGCAGTTTGTGGAATGTTTCTGCTCAAAAACATCTTGTTCTTATTCTCCTTGACTATATGCAGATTGTACATGATAGCTATTTTGCAGTATAACTGATAGGTATAGATCATGATCCTTGGTATGATGTGTTTGTGGCTGTTGATATATTGTTAGATTAATGGGAACTGTGCAGTTTTTTTGTGCATAGCTCTCTTTTTCACTTGTTTATCATAGATTCTTTCTCTGCAATTTATTCAAAGGCAGCGGTAAAATTTAAAATTGGTATAGCATGAAAAGTTGGTGCTGAAGAACATGTCCTAAAAATGATATGTTCACTTTCCCAGGTGTTCCCTTGCTACGTTTCTGTCTTTTGACCTGAACAAGCTCACCAACAAGCCAAGGCATGAACCAGTTGTAGGTCTCACTGATTTTAGTGGAGGAGCATCAAATACAGTCTTTCCCATTGAAAGAAATGGGGTGCTGAAGTGCTTAACCTGAACTGTCTAATGCCTGAATAAACTTATCATTACAACCCTTTAAAATTCCACTTCTCATTCCCACTGATCTAGAAAGACTCATTTTCCCAGGATTGTTTCAAAATTTTAATTAAACGTGCATCTCTTCTAAAACTTCATTAGAGAATTTAACATGGTGGATGCCTAAAATTCTAGACTATTTTGAACTCCTATTCAGGACATCATTAGATTTTAAGTAAAATGCATGTGATGAACCATAGTTCTAGGAAGGGGAATGCTGACCATTCAGAATCCACACAAGCACAAATGTTTAATGTGCAGTAATATTCTGGATATTTCAAAATCTATAAACTACTTGTAAATATCTGACCTATTTTAAGTGTGCATGCATTTTAAAATAGTTACATTTCTGTTAATAATTGTAAACATCTTTCCAGTTTGAAAATTGCACCTGACGAAGTAAGGAATCATGGAAACACTATCCAGTGTGTGAAATTAATGAAAATATAATTTGCCATTTTTCTTTACATATTCCAATTGACTGTCAGTGCAAGCCTATGAAACATTAGTCCTGTCTAAACACACTGAAATCAGTTGCACTAGACTGCAGTATCTGTATAGGACTGCAGTGTAAGGGTGCATTCCTATGCCTTTAAATTTTCATAAATTAAATACAAGACACCATCTAGCCAAAGTGAAGCACATTTAAGCCCTAGTGATTTCAATGGGATAATGTACCAGGTATTTTCCCTATTTAAACAAATAAAACTTTCACATGCTTTACTTTGTTGGATGTCTATGACCAAGCTATCGCATTATGAAAATTCGTATTCATTTGTTGTTGTTCATGTGAAGGATGGTTTTTCTCCAATAAAGCAGTGGTCATTTAAAATTAGACATTTCCCCCAAGTTGCATAAACATATCTCCTTGTGGAGACCCATGGTGTATGTGTACTATGTTAACACAACCCCAGTTCTATATTTGTACAGATGCTGAATTCAGTTTTACCACTCCTGCATCTGTATTGCATTGCATTGCTAAGGAAATGTTGATCCCAACATGCTTTCAGCAGTCTAGATATAAGACAAGTTTTAAAATAAAAATGAACTTATAATTGTGCTTGTTGCCAACCCAGGGTTTGTTTGCAACTCTTTTAGCGGCTTATCACACTTACCTTGGTGCCCATTTATGCATCTAGAACTCCAGTCTCTTCCAATATCCTATTTGGATTCTTGGCATTGTGTTATGATGGTAGGAATTAGTAATAACTGTTGATATTATAATTTCCCAATTTTTTGTGCCTGGAAGGCCAATACATAGCCACAACTATGAATATTACGCATTGAACACTTTATATCTTCTTGTTGTTTTTGATAAAAGGGTTTCATTTTCAACACCAGTTTTCTGAAAATATCTTTGTTGCTATCAATCACACAGATTAAAATTGTATAGATCTTTCTTAGGAAACTCAGAATGTAGTTTTTTGGGGGAGACTGTGCAATATATCTAGTTGTTTTGACATCAAACGATTATTTCACCTTTTTAAAATGTTTTATATAACTTTAGAAAAAAATACCTTAGAACAAAGCATATTTCAATATCTGACCAGGTAAACAAGAGGAAAATTATGTTGTATCTGTTAGTAAAACACACATATTTGTTATGGACAAGGGATCACATAAATGGTGGGATTAAAAAAAAAAAAAAACTAGCTAGCCACAAAGCCCAGAATTCTACATATAAGTGACTTCCTTTTCTAATTGATCCACAAATCAGCAGTGTCAAAGATAAAAACATACTGCACAAATATGGCTCAATCATTCTACTGATATTTATTTAGGGTATATTTGGGGTGCCTTTTCATGCCACTTCCACATTATGGAAATTGCTACAGGATGGTTTCTTCCTGTGAGAGTAAGGTAATGTTAGAAGCCCTGTAACTCTTCCCCACACCTTCCCTGTAACTCTTTCCCACATGAGGAACTGCCTTGTCTAGGTGGAATACATTCTGTTAATCTTGTCAGACAAGTCCATCAGCATCTCATGAAATTTCCTTTGTGTCAGTCTGTTCCTTGATGCCAGTAGGAGTTGTGGGTAAACAGTGGGTCAGCAGCTGTCTGAAAAGAAGAAACAGTACTTCTTCTTCTGTGAGGTGATATCCCACACAGAAAGTTTTGTCTTGAAGTCTTTTATGCCTCATGAGAAATGTTGCTGCAAGTACCTTAGCAAAAGAAAAGGGAGGGAAAGAACACCCCAAAGAAACCAAAATGTATTCTTGTTATCATAACTTCAAATGGCTGTTCATAGCTAGTCAAATACACTTTAGCATAAGAAGATGATAAGGTTGGTTTAATTGGCCCTAGACTGGAGTCTGCATAGGATTGCATTGCATGCAGCTTTAATACTTTTTTTTCAATTGAAGCTTATGTAAACTTTACCATAGGGACAAGTAGAAAAGACAAATGGAGAGGTAGGATTCAGGTGGTTCCTCTACATGCTTGTCATTCCCCTTGGAACTCCTCTTTCTCCAGATGTACTTTCAGATGGGGGAGCTCCAGTGTCACAGATCCCTTAGACTTAACATTTAGTTTTATATTCTACACACTCTTGTCCTCCTCAAAGTGAGGTGGAGAAGCTGGAAGAAGTTAACAGGGACAAATAGCTCATGAGGGGAAAGGAAAGAGCAAGATGCACAGGATTAGGGCATACTATAAATCCCTTGGGAAGTTAAAAAACAAAACACTTTTAAAGATTCAGAGGTCCAGTTGATTCCCAGAAAAGCAACTATCTGTTGTAATGCATTGCTATTTGTAGCATTTTAAAATGAGGACACTGTAGCATCTAAAATGTGTGATACCTTTGTGTTAAAACTGTAAATCTTTACAGTGCCTAAATCAGAAGTTTCAAGTGCTGTCCCAGGGAACTTCCCCAAGTTAAACTGTTTGGATAGCAAAGATGTCCCTGTCTATACCCATTTTTATCAGCCTACAGGAAACCAAAAAGGAAAGATAAAAGGTGGGATATCTGGGATTAGCAGGATGCCTCCTTTCCAGGGAAGAGCCCCCCACAGATCTATAGAAAATTGTAAATTGTACTATTGCACAAATAGTTGAGCATATAAAGGGTATGGCATATATTATGTACTTTACTAGCCAGGCTAAGAAAGCATTGGTTTGGCACATTTCCTTGTGCTCCTTTTTGCAGATCATGGGGAACATGGGCTCTGACCTGGCAGCCACCTGTACCCATTTGACACTTGAAGTTCTAACATGCAATAAATTAAACTGAAAATGTGTCTGTGGGGAGGAGTAAGACAACAAAGCATCTTCATTTACTGAGCTGATATCTAGCCCATACCAAGTTACTGTGCATCAGGCTTTTCTCTCCCCCTTAACTATGTGGTCAACTGTATATTAGTATAAAGTTCCGTGATTTTTTCTCCCTGCTTGGCATCTTTACCATTTGATAAAGCTTGGCATCTTGACCATGTACCATTTTTAAAAAGCAAAATTCACTGGAATAAAGAACACAGACAAATAATGTGACTGAATAATTTAAGGTATATACAACAGGTGCCTTTCAACCTGCCTTTCAACCACCTAGTGTAGATAAAGACCAGGAAGCAGTGAGAAAACACTTCTGCAATGAATGAAGGGACAGATAAAACTAATGTCATCAATGTGTAGCATCAGAAGAGCTCTTGAATTAGGGATGGAGGTACAGCAGTTACAAATATTACCAAAACAGCCATAGTCATCTATATTTCAGCCCTTCTGCACACTTTAAGAAATGATGAAACTTCTCTATGTTTCCTATGTTGTAAGGTAGTAATTTAATTTTATTCAAACATTTCTGTCCCTCCTTATTTTCCTCAGACTCAAGGTGGCTAACAATGCAACATCAGGTTGCAAGAACACAAAACACAACTATCCGATTAAAAGGATTAAAAAACACAAGGATTTTTTTTTAAATCATAGAAATAAAAAAGAATGCATCCAAATCTATCAAAACAGTTTACAGGACTTCTGCTTAACAGGGCAGTGTTGTTTTATCGGGCTCCTTGTTGAGCTGCATTACTTTTACAATTATTTTTATTTTATCTATCTCTCTAGACTAGTTCCAGTGGTTGGTTTGGTTCTGTTCAAGATAGCTGCCTCGGCAGCTCTGTGTTTCTTCTGTGAAGATGTTTTCTTTTAGTGTTTTTAACGCTTATTTTCATAAGCTGCCGAATGTGCTCTAATTGGCTTGGTTTTGAGCTTGTAACAGCCAGGGCATAGCTAGAGACAGAGTCTTTATTTTTACTCTGCTCTACAGTCCTTGGCTATACTTTGCTTTTATTTAAAACCATTTACCCTCCATTGCATGCTCCCTGGAATAAAACTGTCTTACACTACCTTCCTAAGTATCCATCCACACTCAGTCTGGTAAGCTATTCTAAAAGACTTGACTCACCTTGGAACAAACCTCTAGTTGTTATCATACAGACAATCCTAAGAGAGGACCCCATTATAGAAAAGAATTTCTAAAGAATGTAGCTGACAATCCTCTGGACTCCCCCATAGTCTGCTCCATGCCTACTTATCTGTTCATCCAAACAAAGTGCACTTCCACCTTACCCCTAGAAAAGAATGTGTGCCTAATAGTTACCATTATGGAAAGTGGCATTGACACAGTATTTTTAGAGATAGGCAATCAGCTCTGAGTTTAGATTGAATCTTATTCACAAATTGTGAGCAGGATCCTGGAAACTTTTAAAAAAAAATCTTTCTTAGTGTTAAAAGGTAGATTGATAAAGTTCTGTGCATGCATGTTTTACCACTGCTTTCCTCATCCCTGTTTCTTGTCCATCATCATTGTTATATGTTTAAAAATCTTCTTTTCCTTGCAAGTCGGGAGGAGGAGAGGTTATGTGACTTGTCTTTCTGTGCTTGCCTTGCCCATTTTGCTAGCTAACTCAGGGTTCATTGGATCCAGACAGAAAATACTTTGATATGATTGTCCTCTTTCCCATCCAGTTGCATAGGGGGAAATCTTATTTTGCAAAGTAGGTAGTTTCCTTGCTTGTGGGCTTATAAGGGCGTAACTTTGTTTAGAATTGCACTGTCAGTCTTACGGGGGGGGGGGCAGCTGCACAGCTTGTGTCTCTAACCCTGCTCAAAACCATGCATGTTCTGGTCCCTTGGTATTAATTGGATGTACACATTTTTTTCACTCCTGCCTTAAAGTAGTTCAATTCAGTCAGTTCTGAGCAAGTATGCTGTGGGTCAGCCAGGGCTCAGTGAAAGCGAGAACTCCTCAGGAGAAGAGGAGCTCCATGTAGTCAGCCTTAACAGAAGCTGACCAGCAGGTAAATGAGCTGCAGCTTGTCAGGATTCACAGACAACAGCTGGTGCAGAACCACCAACACCCTCCAGCCATGATTCAGGAGGTGAACCTCTATTGGCCATTCCTAGCCCACCAGTATCACCCAGACTCTTAAAGTGTCACAGACGGAGACTGAGAACAGAGCCTCAGACAAGATGGCAAAGTGCATGCCTCCTGGCCTGACATCAGCTGCTTGTTGATAACAAAGATGAGTAGTTGCAGGATTGCTTCTGAGCAGCTGGCTGCAAGCATGACCCTTAGGCATGGGGCTATAAAAAGCAGCCCAAAAAGGTTGTTAGGCATAGATGCAATGACTACAATAGATACTAAGCCATTGACTCTGTGTTGCCTGACTTCTAGACCCCTGACCCTGGACTGAATGACCCTGCCTTGCCTGACTTCTGGCACCTGGTATTTGGAGCCTGTAAGCCAGTACAATGCACTGGTATGATGATTGCCACCAAATATGCAATCATAAAGCAGCAAGTGCACTCTCAGTTTATTTTAAATGGTATGTAATTTGCCCAAGTATGTCAGTAAATTGTGAGTGTGTCAGCAACAGCAACTGCTCAGCTACCAAGCTAAATGCTGCCTCTGCTTATTTTGAGAGAGTGTGATAGGTCCAAGGTCGCCTGGAGAAGTTCCATGGCATAGTGGGAATATGAACCCATTTGTCCCAAGTTCTAGTCTTACACTCTAACCACTATGCCTGATTACTGCGCTGATGCAGAGCTATACAAAATGCTGCTCATTTTGCTTTGTGGGGACATCACCAGAGCGATCATGTGAGGTTTTCCATTCGACACAAAATGGGTGTTGTGAACAAGGAAAGTTCAAATGTTGATCACATTCCTGAGAAGTTCTCAGCATCCCTATGAGACTAGCTGCCTGTAAGACAAAGTTCTCATGTACTACTATGTGACTGTGCCAAAAAGCTGAAGTATTCATACCACAATCGGATGTCATAGCAGGCCCCTTTTCAGCAGTCCAAGCATAAGCCTTAGCTATAAACACTGAAAAGTTATGTTACTATTCTGAGCAGATAGAATAACATTACTATTGTTGCTGTTGTTGGTATTATTTTTATTATAATTAGTGCTATTATTGGGAGGTTCTTGTCAAGTACTAAGGTGGCCACAGACTAGGGGCTACCTTTCTGTCTTCCTTCCCAACCACCCATTTGATTTTACAATAGATATACCAACAGTAGTCCCTGTCTCCCTCCTTACACCTTGGTGCATTCCCACTGGGGTTACCCCAGGCTGGTGCTTCCCCCATTGCTCTGGCTAAACCCTGTCCCCACAGTTACAGTCTCTGGGGTTCTCCCTTCTGACAGATCTTCCATGAGGCCTCAAGAGTTCCAGCTCACCAATCTCTCAGTAACTGTCTCCTTGGTCTCACTTCCCTTTGACCCTCTTCTACTCACTGTTGGCAGGATGATGTCCTGGACTGTCCCCAATGGTGGGTCCAGCCATGCTTAACTATCCTTCAGCTGCCTTCCTACAAACCCTCCAACAAAGTCCAGGGTTCTGCTCCTGCCTCAGCCACCTTCTCCAAGCTGGCCCTCACCTCTACTTGAGGCTCCCTTTCTCCTGTGCTACTCAAAGCTCCTGCTTTCTGTACCGTGGGTGCTGCCTCTTCCAACTGGACCACAGGAGGCCTCCAGCTGTCAGTTGGGGCCAGTCTGCTGGCTGCAATTCTCTTTGTGATTTCTGGCTGCTAACTGATATTTCTTATGTGTGCTGCACTAATTATTGAATCACATAAAGAAAAACCATTAAAATGGCATGGGCATTACCAACATTTTCTCTCTTTCTCTTCTTTTCTCCCACACATCTATCCCTCCTTTCTTTTCAGTATCATCCATTGTAGCACTGAGATCATACATTAGCTAGTGCTTCTGAAAGCTTTTTTTAACATATCAGTATAAAGAAATGCCTTTTTATATGGGAATATCTCTCTTGCAGGAGCACAGAATATAGTTATTCAGGCTAGGTATGTATGAATATGCCTGTTACGGTTTTGTTTTTTGTTTTTGTTCTTACTAGACACTATGAACCTTTTTATTGTGTCCATTTTCATTACTGGTGTTCTTGATTCACCCTAATTCAAACATGCAGTAAGACAGACAGCTGAGGAAGTAGAAAGGGGGGAAATCCATTTTGTGTTTTCCATATTTGCTCTGTCTTTCATTTGAGTCCTCTTCACATGTTCTAAGGGTATACAAAAAAATCAGGAGGAGAGTGCCAGATCCCAGAGGCAAACTGGTCAAATTTGTGCGTGTTCATTGGAATGTACATATAGAACCTACTCTCTATGTTCTCTATGTGATCAGGAATACTGTGTGTACTTATGTACATGTGTAGAGTCTGTGTGTCAGAGGCAGATCTTGTCACCACAATCCTACTGCCCACCTTTGTTTGTTCATCATACCTTGCTTAGAATGTCTGAAAAGATTTATTTCTCTCTGTGTCTCTCCCTCTCACATACACACACAAACACACACAGACACACTCATACAGAGTTTTATTCTTGCATCATCATCACCATCATTATCATCATCATCATCATCACCATCAATGTTATCATCATGCAACAAGCTGGAGAAAGCAGCCTTTTAAAATCCATTACATAGAAAAGGAAGAGAGTGTGCTATGATTGTCTTATGTGACAAGGTAATTGCCATTTCCCCTTCCTAAATACATCATTACTTTAAGCAGCCAATATTTGGGGCAGGGAGAGTCTAAAAAGGAATAGCACTTTGAGCCATAAGAAAGAAGAAAATATTGGCAAGGATCCTATCAACCATGAATGGAGTGGAGTTCTTGAAAGGAATCTTTGCTACATTCCTCTTCCATTGGGGCCCCTTTAAGCCCTCCGAAAGGAAATGGCATAAGCTGTGGAGTTGGCAGCTGAAGCTAAAGAGGGCTTATTAACAGCATTCACCCTAGTCGCCTTTGCTCCACTCCACTGTCAAGCAAGCACTTGCATGATTCCCCCCTCCTGCTGGACCTCCTTGTGTGGCATTCCATGTTAATTACCAACCATCTCTTGACTGTCTTTTCCCCCAGAGCTTAAAGCAGCCTTTTTATTGTTCAGTCGCACAGTCAAGTCCAACTCTTCGTGACCCCATGGACCACATCACGCCAGGTCCTTCTGTCCTCCATTGTCCTCCAGAGTTTGTTCAACTTCATGTTCATTGCATCAATCCTAAGCAGTATAGTTATTTGCAGCATCGGACTTTCCTTTCATCATCAGATACATCCACAGCTGAGCGTCCTTTCGGGGTTTTCTTGGCAAAGACACTGGAGTGGGTTACCATTTCCCTCTCCAGTGGATCATATTTTGTCTGAGTTCTCCGCTGTGGCCTGTCCATTCTGGGTGGCCCTCCATGGCACAGCCTGCAGCCTCATTGAACCACGCAAGCCCCATCGCCACGTCAAGGCAGTGATCCATGAGAGAGTAAAGCAGCCTAGGGAACCATTTTAAATCAAGCAAGCAGTATGAAGGAGAAAAGTGACTCTCCTTCCCTAGCACCATGGCCCAAGTCCTATATTGCCTCCACTCATGCTGCCTTTTAAAACCAAATAAATCTTGAGTTTCAGTCACAGAACTCCAAAGTCATGTCTAGTTTGGTACTCAGCCAATACATTACTCCAATAATTCAGGGAAAATCACTATTGTTAAAAAATGGTGAAAATAGTAGATTATCCTCTTTTTTTCATTTTTCTCCAGTGTATGCTTAAGTGTAAAATAACAATTGTGAGTTTAGAACCCAGGATAGTTATCTAAGGTTGTTCAGGACACAGCTACATATTACTGACATTGTGGGTCAAATGACTCTACAACTGCACATCCATTCCACACCCAGATCACAAGCCTTGGGAGATCCCTGTTTATGATGTAAATCTAAGCCGGGGAAAGGCTTAGTTACAGTTGGGCACTATACAATTTCTATGTGGGCATCTTTTTATTTGCATAATTAGGACCAAGTACAGGTAATTGTTGCAATGTTATTTCAAAAAAAATATCAAATGGTGCTATCTTGTGTAATACAATTGTTCTGGGAAGAAATCACATGGAATCAGCCTTGACTATATAGCCTTTCTTAGTTCTTAGGGAACTATGGAATGATTTTTGAATTCAAGGCAACCTTAGTTTTCCTGTCATTAGTAATCGCACCAGGCTATGTTTACAGATGTGTGAGAGACTCCTCATAGGTATTCATTTGGCTGGCTGGCTGTAATATAGCAAACCCAGCAAATGCAGAGTGTCAGTTTTATAATGGTGAGTATGTGCCAGAAGTATTGAGCTGCGACCACTAAATATTTGCTTTAAAATAATTTTAACCATCTGGGCTCTTTGTTTTCTCTTTTCTTCAGGGAAAAGGGAGGGGGAGACATGAGCATGTCTGCGAGAGCCTGATTTTTACATACACAATGAATTTAGCAAATCAATAACAAAGCAACAACTTAATAAATGATTTGGAAGAGCTGGAAAGAACCACACAAAAGAACCTGGAACATATTTTTAAAGAAGTAGGAATTTGGTGGTCTAATATTCCTCCTGACATGTGGCAATTAGACAAAATGTTTAAGATTTAGAGTTGGGATTATGTCTTTTACGGGGGAATCCTAAACAGAGTTATACCTTTCAATATCTACAGGCTTAGAAATGTATAACTCTTTAGGATAACACTTTTACATTTAGAATTGGGGTCACGTGTCTTAGGTGGTATCAGTTTGATAGAAAACAAAGTTGTAGGAAAGTATATGAAATAATATGGATGTGCTGTCAGAAATGCACTGATCAAGATCCAACTTGAACAGCTCATTCTGTGAATCTGAACATAATTATTTTCTGACATTTGGTTGGCTGTCTGAAACTTTCCAATCTAGCACCTCACAATCTGGTTTTGGTTTCCTGGGCAGCAAGAAGCTAGGACTGTTGGTGAGAAGAGTGACTTAGGATCAGCAGATATATCTCTCAGAGGAATACTATCCTATCAGAAGAGTTTGTGCTGAACAAGATCATCAAAATTGGTGTTTGTGCTTGATGTGTCCATTTTCTCCTAATCATTAAACCATCTCAATAGCTTTGAGAGGGCTTTATGATTTTATATTATTACATTGTATTTGTCTGTGTTTTTGGATAACTTCACATTCTGTCACTCTAGGTCTTATTTTTTGATTAAAGTGCTCTGTGGCCATTTTGCTAAATTTGCATTTCTGATTTAATCTGTTGCAAATAGCCAACAGTATGGGTAGCGTTCATAGGTTGCCTGTTATGTTGGGCGGCCTCTTGATCCTGGCCTTTGGGCCTGTGCTGCTGCCTAATGACACAACAGAAGCAAAATGTCAGGGACCAGTGTTGTGTGATGCTATGACATCAGTTCCAGGGTTGTATGTGGACATGATGTCACAACATCACATGATGCTCTAGGAATTTCCCAAATCTCTAAGATTAACACCATAGAGATCTGGGCACTTCTTATAGCATTTTATGACACTAATTTCTGCTGTCCCAACCCTGCCAGTGGAGGCAATAACTCTACTATCAGCAGATAATAGCTTAGGTTGTAACAACCAGACATGTATGGACTGTAGTGGTTATAACTGAAGAAGCATTTTCTATTCATACAGTTACAGCAGTATAGGTGAGCCTTTCGTAAGCTTAAGCACTTGTATTTAAAAATAAAGTCTGGAATTTGTGCCATGGGTTTGAATCCATAGCAGTATTTTATCTTACAGATTTGCAGCATCAGCCCAGTTATCACAAATGCTGGTATCCTGTGTATATCTGATTTAGCCCTCCCAAAGTTTTTCACTATAGTAATTTGGGATTACTACTAGTTAACAATACACCTTTAGAATTCAAAGGATGTGGTGACTAGGGATGGGCACAAACCAGTAAAATGTGGTTCAGTTCATGGTCATGATGCACCCACAGACCAAACACAGAACATCACAGACAAACAACCCATTTGTATGAGTATGAACTGAACTGGTCTGGTCTGGTAAGTTTGTGATGCAGTAGACAGTCCCCCCTCCTAAGTGTGCTACAGACACCAAACTTGCAGCAAATCTCCAGATGACTGTCTTTTACCTGCCCTCCAAGGTTTGTGAGAATTGGATTTACAGAGTCTTGAGTTATGCCCACCCCCCAAGAAGGTGCCCCCAGGAAAGTGCTTTCTGGGAAAATGAAATGCAGATTCAGGAGGTTAAGGTGTGTATTGAATTCCCCCCTCCCAGTGTGCTAGAGGCACCAAACTCACAGCACATCTCCAACTGACTCTCCTATACCTTCCCTCCAAGGTTAGTGAGGATTGGATTTATAGGTTCCGAGTTGCTCCCCTCCAAATAATGTGTTCCGTTGTTTCCCATGGAGGGGGGAAACAGCAAAAAGGCAAGGGCAGAAGCCCAGCAGAACAGAAAAAAACCAAAGTCCCCGAGAATCTCTCCTGTAGAAACTGAAGGTGGGGGGCATTTTTGCCAAACCAGTGGAACCAGGATGATGTACCCTGAGACCACCTGAGACCCATACCCAAACCAGCATGCAATGACATACGGAGATATGGTAGCTCCAAGCCCTGAGACATAGGTAGATGTGGTGGCCCAAAGCCCTGAGAAGGCAGTAGACCTGATGGGTCAAAAGCCCTGAAAAGGGAGTAGACATGGTGGCTTGAAGCCCTGAGAAGGAAGTAGACATGGTGGCTTGAAAGCCCTGAGAAGGAAGCAATGCTCCCTCTAAGCTATGGAGTCTTGTGAGCAAAAATTCTACTTTATGAGCTACTGGCATTAAACTTGTGAGCAAGCGATTTGGCTACTGCATAAATTAGTTTGCTCTGGTGCCATCCTTCCTGAGCTAAGACAAAAAATGTGTGAGCCGGAGGCTAAAAAACTGTGAGCTAGCTCACACTCACTCAGCTTAGTGGGAATGCCGGAAGGAAGTAGAAGTGGTGGTTCAAAAGCCCTGAGAAGTGATTAGACATAAGAGAAGCCAATGTTGGATCAGGCCAATGGCCCATCCAGTCCAACATTCTGTCACACAGTGGCCAAACCAACATTCTGTCACACAGGTGACATCTGGAGGTCCATCAGTGGGGCCAGGACACTAGAAGCCCTCCCACTGCAGCCTCCACCAAGCACCAAGACTACAGAACATCACTTGCCCCAGACCGAGAGTTCCTATCTATACCTTGTGGCTAAGAGCTACAGATGGACCTCTGCTCCATATGTTTATCCAATTCCCTCTTGAAGCCATCCATGCTTGTAGCTGCCACTACCTCCTGTGGCAGTGAATTCCACGTGAATCACTGTTTGGTTGAAGAAATACTTCCTTTTATCTGTTCTAACCTGATTGCTTAGCAATTTCATTGAGTGCCTACGAGTTCTTGTATTGCGAGAAAGGGAGAAAAGTACTTCTTTCTCTGCCTGCTCTACCCCATGCATAATCTGGTAAACCTTGATCATGTCACCCCTCAGTCATCATTTCTCCAAGCTAAGGTGCCCCAAATGCTTTAGCCTTTCTTTATAGGGAAAGTGTTCCAACCCTTTTATCATTCTAGGTGCCCTTTTCTGCACTTTTCCCAATGCTATAATATCCTTTCTGAAGTGTGTTGGCCAGAATTGCATACAGTATTCTAAATGAGGTCACACCATTGATTTATACAGGGGCATTACGATACTGGCTGATTTGTTTTCAATTCCCTTCCTAATAATCCCCAGCATAGCGTTGGCCTTTTTTATTGCAGTCACACACTGTCTTGACATTTTCAGTGAGTTACATACTACAACTCCAAGATCTCTCTCTTGGTCAGTCTCGGCCAGTTCGGATCCCATCAATGTGTACTTATAATTAGGATTTTTGGCCCCAATGTGCATCACTTTGCTCTTGGCCACATTGAACCCCATTTGTCATGCTGACGCCCGCATGGCCATCCTCAACAGATCCCTTTGGAGTGCCTCACAATGCTCCCTGGTTCTCATCACCCTGAACAACTTCATGTCATCCGCAAATTTAGCCACTTCAATACTTACTGCCAACTCCAAATAATTAATGAACAAGGATTGTAGTTTCAAATAGTCTCCAAGCTTCCCCGATGATTTTGACCCTTTTTACTTTTCCTTTCAGTTTCCTCTGGTGGCATGGTGGCTGGAAGTTCTGAGAAGTAGATATGGTGGGTCAAAGCCCTGTGATGGAAGTTGATGTGGTGGGCCAAAGCCCTGAGAAGGGTTAGCCATGCACAGCAATCATTTCCTCAATGAAGCAAGAGAGTGACTGCTTCTGGGGTCCGGAAGGACAGACAAACAGGGTGCAGAAATGTTTCCACAGGGTGGACAGGAAATGGGGCCCTATGGCTGGAGCAGGGTTCACAGCCATGAGTCCACCTTAGACCCAAACCTGGACCAGTGTGCAATGACATATGTAGACATAGTGGTGCCCAGCCCTGAGTCCATCCCACACCCAAACCCAAAACTGCATATAACAACATATGTAGACATGGTGGCTCCAAGCCCTAAGCCACCCCTGACACCCAAACAAAAACCACTGTGATGCAACATATGTTGGCATGGTTGCTGGATGCCCTGAAAAGGAAGTGGATGTGGTGGCTCAAAGCCCTGAGAAGGAAGTAAACATGGTGAATCAAAGCCCTGAGATGGAAGTAGCCATGGTGGCTCAAAAGCCCTGAGAAGGAAGTTGACATGGTGGCTTGAAATCCCTGAGAAGGAAGTTGACAGGATGGCTCAAAAGCCCTGAGTCCACCCTTGATGCCAAAACCCTAAAGCATGCGATGACATGGCTCCAAGTTCTGACTTGGAAACCCTGAAGCATGCAATGATGTACATAGACATGGTGGCTCCAAGCCCTGAATCCACCCCTGACACCTAAGCACAAACCAGTGAGCAATGATGTATGTTGGTGGCTGGAAGCCCCAAGAAAGAACTGAATGTGGTGGGTCAAAGCTCTGACAAGGAAGTAGACTTCATGGGTCAAAGCCCTGAGAAGGAAGTCAACGTCGTGGCTCAGAGCCCTGACAAGGAAGTGGACATGGTGGGGGAAAAAGCCCTGAAAGGAAGTAGACACAGTGGGTCAAAGCCCTGAGACAGAAGTAGATGATCAGTAAGTAGATATAGTAGGTCAGAGTTCTGACAAGAAAGTAGAGATGATGGCTTGAAGCCCTGAGAAGGACGTAGACGTGGTGGGCCAAAGACTTGACAAGGAAACAGACATGAAGGCTTGAAGCCCTGAGACAGAAGTAAACATGGTGGGTCAAAGCCCTGAGATGGAAGTAGATGTGGTGGCTTGAAAATCCCTGAGTCCACCGCTGACACCCAAACCCCAAAGTGTGCAATGATATATGTTGAAGTGGTTGCTGTAAGCCCTAAGAAGGAAGTGGACATGGTGGGTGGCTCGAAAGTCCTGAGAAGAAAGTCAACATGATGGCTCAAAGCCCTGAGAAGAAAGTGGATGCAGTGGGTGGCTCAAAAGCCATGAGAAGAAAGTAGACATGATGGCTTGAAGCCCTAAGAAGGAAGTAGACATGGTGGGCCAAAGCTCTGAGATGGAAGTAGACATGGTTGGTCAAAACCCTGAGATGGAAGTAGATATAGTAGCTTGGAAACCCTGAGAAGGAAGTGAATGTGGTGGCTTGAAAGCCCTTAGTCCACCTTTGACACCCCAACCCCAAAGTGTGACAACCTCCACCAAGGCTTGAAACCTGCAGCCTATATATGAAAGATGGATGGAAAGGTGGGAGCACCCAGACATTCGACAGGGGCTCCCTAAAGTACCCCCACAGCAGCAGAGAGGGTGTAATTAATGTGGGTATCAGCCAAGGTGCCCACTGGCTAGGGCAGAAACAGACACTGCCGGCTCGCGCACTAGGTGAGCTAGGCACTCGCCTAGGGCACTGGGGCCCACAGGGGCGCCAAAGCGCCCCCGCCCCCCATGAAGCCAACGCTAATTCAAACGGCCACCCCTTCCCTGGCTTTCCTGAGCACGCTGCTACTGCAGCATGCTCAGCAAAACTGGCACTCCACACACACACACACACCCGGTCTCCAGCCAGCGCTGGGGCTGGGAGGGAAGGGGCGGCCATTCAAACGCTACTGCGGCGTGCTCAGGAAAGCCGGCGCTCCACCCTCTCCCCAGTCTCCAGGGCCCACCGGGAGGTTGGCATCCCCGTGGGGTGGGTGCCCCAGGCTGTCTTGCCTAGGGCTCCCAGACACCTGGGGCCGGCCCTGGAAACAGACAGGTGCAGAGCTCTGCACCTGGATCTGGAGTGCACCCATCTGCTCACAGCCCCCCCTCAGCTGACACATGCAGCCAGTTCCAAAAGACCCATGCAAAGGCAGGCACCCCTAGACTTTGTCATGGTAGCTCAAAAGCCTTGAGAAAGAAGTGGACATGGTGGCTCCAAAGGCCTGAGTCCATCCCTGACACTCCTAGTTCAAGGTGTGACAACCCCCACCAAGGGCTGAAACATGCAGCAAGTACATGAAAGGCAGATGGAAAGGCAGAAACCCCCAGACATTCAATGGGGGCTCCCCAAACTACTGCCATAGCATCAGGGAGGGTATAATGAATGCGGGTACTAGCTAGGACGGAAACAGGCAGCTACAGAGGACACCCACTGACAGGGGTGTTTTATTCAACTCTGCACCTGGGCACAGAGTGAGCTCATTCACCACAGCAAATACTTCTACTTCATAAATAAATGGAAAGACATCAGAAAGGCAGACCAGGCATTCCCTCAGAGTTTTGATGGGGGCTCCCCACAATTACATCATGTTTGGTGGGCACCCCGGCCAGACACCATGAGGAAAGAAGCATGTCCAGAAAGCTTCCAGGCCCCCTCAGGCCCAAACACAAATATCCTCTGGTCACAGCCCACCCCTAGGTGAAATTTCTGGATGGTTTTTCACCATTAGTGGAATATATTGTATAGATAAGATATTATCTTTTGTGATTTTGAATTGTACAAATGCAGTGGAAAGGGGTAGTCAAACAGGGCCTTGCTTGTACAGGTGGGTGTTTGTTGAGATGGATGTTGTTCCATGAGCTAGGTGTCGTGCTATGAGGTAGGTGTTGGTTGGTTCATGAGGTAGGTGTTTGCTTATGAGGTAGATGTTGTTTGGATTGGCTGAGGAGCAAGCCCAAGCCCACTTGGCAGAAGCAGCCATCCTCCCACCCAAGCACCAAGTGCGCAACCTGTGGGTCACATGCTGGATCACACAGAGAGGAGGAGGCACATGGGGGGACAACCTTGGGAGGCCTGGATCTTTCTCCTGCAGGTCTACAGTGGGTGGCCCAGCAGGAGGAGGCTGACCTTCAGGAAGGCCAACTTGTTCCCCTTGGCCAGAGTGGTACGGTTTGAGAAGGTCTCCCAGGTGGGAGAACACCCACTCACTCTGCACACTGGTGGGAGGGCAGGAGAGGAGATTCATGGTCATGCAAGAAATGTCAGCTCAGATGACAACAGGCCATCTAGTCCAACCCCCTGCTCAATGCAGGATCAGCCTGCAGTATTCCTGACAAGTGTTTGTCCAGATGCTGCTTAAAGACTGCCAGTGAGGGGGAGCTCATCGTCTCCCTAGGTAGCTGATTCCAACTGATGTTTCCTAGTTCTTTCGCTTCCACTTCATTATTCAGGTGTTGGACTATTTCATTATAGTCTCCTCCACCTTTGTAACAAATAATTAAATCATCAACATAAATGATGTAGACCCACCTGTTGCTTCTGTGTCTTGAATACAGGCACTGTTCAATTTTGCCTTGTTCAAACCCCTCTTTGGTCAGCTTTTCATTCCAGCATCTTGCAGCTTGCTTTAGTCCATATATGCTCTTTTGTAGCTTGCATACTAGGTGTTGGTTTTTAGATTGCTCAAATCCTGGCAGCTGCTCCATGTAGACAATCTCCTTTATCTCTCCATGCAGGAAGGCAGTCTCTGTATCTATGTTTTATATCTGTCCCTTTTGAGGCTGCTATACTTACAAGCATTCTTACTGACGTATGTTTCACTACAGGTGCAAACGTTCTGTCATAGTCTTCTCCATTTTTTTGAGTATATCCTTTTGCAACTAATCTGGCTTTATAGCTTTGTACTTGTCCTTCTGTGTCGTATTTGGTTTTAAAAACCCATTTTCATCTTACAGCTGTTTTGCAGCTCTGTGAGTGTCCATATTTCATTTTTAATCAGAGATTCAATTTCCTCTTCAGGAGTCTTGTTCCATTTTCTGCTTGGGTGTTGGGCATTTTCTCTATATCTCCCCATTTGGAAGGATCTGTCACAGCCTCTGTTTTTGTTAGGTATGAGAGTTTCCTTGGTGGTACTCCCTTATAGCTGACCTTCTGACTTCAGGTTCTGCTTCCCCTTCTGGTTCCTGGGGTTCTGCTAGTGTCTCATCTCCATAATCTATAGCGCTTAGAAGCACTTCTTCAGGCTCGTGTACTTTATTTTGTTCCATCAGTGTAGATTCAATGATGTCTACATTTTCTGCAGTTTTGCACTTTTGTTTTCTGTCTATGAAGACCACATTGCAATTTTTTATGGTCTGTGTCTTTGGGTCAAGAATTCTATATCCCTTACATGCCAAGGCATATCCAAAAAAGATACCTTGCTCAGTCCTTAGATCCAAGTCCTTCTAAACAATCAATCTATGAGTCTCCAGCACCACATCTGACAGTACCTCTGACAACTCACAGAGGGTGCCCACAGGGGAACAACATAGCCGGTAGACAAGAAAAAATTCCTAATCTATCCTCAGTCCCTAATGTAAGAAGCATACAGTCAGTGCCAGTGGTTGTTTGCATTGGGAGTATGCAGTATGCAGAAGTTGAAGGAAGCCAGTGTAGTGTAGTGATTAAGAGCAGCAGACTCTAATCTGAAGAACCAGGTTTGATTCCGCACGCCTTGACATGCAGCCAGCTGGGTGACCTTGGGTCAGTCACAGTTCTCTCAGAGCTCTCTTAGCCCCACCTACCTCACAGTGTATCTATTGTGGGGAGAGGAAGAGAAGGAGATTGTAAGTCACTCTCTGAGACTCCAAGTGAAGGGCAGGGTATAAACCCAACTCTTCTTCTTCCTATTCCTCGGCCAGTTGTGCAGGGTCCCTGCATCACAATTACAACTACAGCAAAGGGGGTTTGATAGCAGTTTCATGAGAATCTATTGCACTGAAGCTACAAAAAAATCCATCTCAATAATACCAAATAGGTCATCCATACAGCCTTACTTCTGTTCTGTATTTCTTTTCACACCTTCCTTGTTCAGGGAAAGATAGATGGTCATCCTCACCTCTGTTTTATCCTGATAACCAACCTGAGTGGTAAGTTAACCTGAACGTGAGTGACTGGCCCCAAGGTCACTCACAAAGCTACTTGGTAGATCAAGGATTCGAACCTAGGTCACTCCAGTATTAATTTTATATGCTTCACTATGCTGCCCCGATTACCCAAACTGGCATTTTGCACCAAACCAATCAGTCATTTTAAGTTTGCCTAGTAAAATAGAAATCAGGGAATTGTTCTCTTGCAGTATCCTTTTGTTGATTTGGAGTATTCCTTACATTTATTTATGTGTTTATTTGTTTAACTTATAGACTGCACCCCCCCCCCAGAGGGCTTAGGGCGGTGTACAGCATTTCAATAAATACCTATATCAATAATATTATTCAGTTTAAAACAGTTAAAACAATAACAATCACAACTAATTCAGATGGTGTTGGATACTGATTTATACCCTTCCCCATGAAGGAAGGAGGAGAGGAGTAGAAGAGGCTCAATGACAACTATAGGCTTGGTGGAGCATCTTGCAGGCCCTGTGGAACATAACCTACAACTGCTTTCTTTGTAGGATTATTAAAATATTCCTGAATCTCCCCTCCCCATCTTGCCAGAAGAAAGGTCTTGATTTGAGTATGATGGTGAAAAAGGTGACATTTGTCTGTAATTGTCACTGGTCCAGGTTTCAAAGCATGTCATTTCATTGCATGAATTTTTAATGAAAGACTCCATATTGATTTTAAATAGAGAATATTTTTATGGTGAATTCAGCTAATTTCCAATGTTATCAGAGAGTAAACTATTTATAAATAGACTCCCTCTAACTTGCCTAAGCATGCAGGCAAACATTTTATAGCTTTCCTTCTAAATAAATTTTGTACAAGGTTTTGGATGTTGTGTGTGTTTTACAATACTCAAGGATGCCAAACTTTTAGCACTGTTGCATACAAATGAGATACTGTATGCAGACAGGAGAAAAAGTCATCTATTTGAAAAACAGATAACATGGTGTGGAACATCTTTGTTTTAGTAGCTCTTGGAGAGAGTTTGCCTCAGTTTGGTTATATACTGCAGCACTGGCTACATCCAATTTTTTGTACATTAGGAACAATTTAGATTCCTCTCATTTAAAATATGCAGGGTTTACACAAAAAGGAAAATGCATAGCTGTGAAGTGTGTGCATACATGTGTGTGCGTGTGTATATGGGAGGATGTCTAGTGTGATAGTACGTATGTGCAAGTCCCATCATTTTTTTTAAAGCCTCTAAAGTTTCCATTATCCATTCTGTCAGGTAGCAAATATCTTCTCAATGTAACTCCAGACATTAAATCTGTCAAGAGGCATGCAGTAAAATAAATGTCTGGGATACCTTCATAAACAAAAATCTTATTTCCATAATTCATACAACTGGCTGGCATTTATTGGCACGTCAGGTGCAATGGGGACATTTCAGGAACATTAACATGTACAGCATCATTTGTCAACAAAGCAACAATGTAAGCAAATCGTTCAGAACTCATACAGATTTACAGCTTTCTCTGCCAGCTGCTAATTACGGTGTGCTCTGCCTATTTGGTATGGGCTTTTTTTATTGGAAAATGACAAAGGGGTTATGGTATCCCAGTTTGGAATATAGATGTGGCTTTTTAATAATAATGTAAGTGGGTAATATGACCATTCAGCTTTGGAGTTTTGATCTAGTTTCACTAGTCTTTAATTGATCCATTTTGATTGATGAAGGAGCACTAGAAATTCACACTGGCATTTAGTTACTGATATATGTAACCTCTACAAACAAAGAAATAATAACATACCAGAAAGAACTGTGGGTGGGTGGGTGTATAATGCAAAAATTGTTCCATGGCATGTAATAGTCTCTTCTGAGAGTAAATATGATGTGTTGATTGAACAATGTTTACAAGCTTATAAATTACCAATAGAAAATAGATTGGAACCCTGGTGCAGACACTTTAATATATTATGAATATAAAATCTACTGTAATTTTTAAAAACAATATTAAGGATAAGGAACAAAGAACATTTTAATACTATTACCTATAGAGAATGTGCACAATGATATAGCAAAGGAATTTAGCAGAAATTAATGAGATTTTTTAAATTTGAAGCTTAGCATCAAATACCACTTGGAGAAGTAACATGCACGGTTGAAGGAGTAACATACACAGTAACTCTATTTTTTTCCAATTAAACCAAGTCTCACAGAATTTTCTTACATAAAATACAACCTTTATGTAATTCTGCATTTTCTTTTCAGTGAATAAACAATAACTAGATTCTAAATTACCATTATGAGAGCCAATGTGGTACAGTGGTTAAAGTGTTGAACTAGGATCTGGGAACTTCATGAACCAAACCAGTTTGTTTAGCTCTTTAAAGTTCATGACAGTGCATGGCTCACGAACTGGGTACATCCTGAACCCTGAACCGTATTTTCCCTGTTTGTCCCCATCCCTAGCCATAAAAGTAATCCTCAGGTCTTTTCCCTTCAATGAAACCTATTTGATGATATCACATGAATTTTAGCATATTTTTGCATCTTTACCTTACTAGAAAAAGTGCCAAAGTGCTGTGTGTACATGGGATCTGAAATATACTGGGTTCAGACGTGTTCAAGTGATCAGCTCATAGTTTATTAGGGATTCAGCAAGAGAAAGAAGACTGAGAAACCGCTGGCCGAAGCCCGATATTTATGCCTGAAAAAGGTTACACCCAAAACACACTCCACTCCCAACTGTAGGCTATTTACATTACATTGTTTCCCAACTGGGTTACTCTAGAATCCCCGTCACCCTACTGGTCCATTCTAGGATCCTAGCAAGCTATTTTATGCATCCCCAAGTGACGTCCTTTTGCAAGTACAGTTCAGGCTCAATACATAACAGGAACTCTTGAAAGAAGCCCTCCTGAGACCACATAACAGAATCTGTGATGCAGTGGTCTTCTACATTGTTTGAAATTGTATGTAGTCAAAACTCTCAGTTCATGTAGGCCCACATGGTTGTATCCTACCACTGGTGTTCAGCTAGCAGTGATGTTTTATCTGGTGCAAAGAGCCTCTTTTTGTTGGAGAAAGGCTCCTTGGGGAGGAGGGAAGTGCCATTGTTAGCTGAGCAGAATGCAAGTGCAACTCTCTTTCAGGAGAGTTACTGACTACAGAATACAGAAGTATAACAATTAACTGCATCATGTTAAAGTAATTAAATTTAAAAATAAGGTCTTCCTCAGTCAATACAGTTTTTAGCAATACACCTAATACTGAAGCTAAAGTAGAGTATAGGACAAAATCAGTAGCCATATATTTGTGTTTTATGCATACTTTGCAAAATTTAAAACTTTGTTTAATTGCTATAGGCTTATTTTCTTTATTTGTTCATTGTTCTTTAGCTTTATCTGTTCTACACGATTGCCTTCCAAACCCCATTTATATTCCCTTGCCTAATAATAACGGTCATTATCTGATATCCATATTTAATTTTATTATGTCACCATGATTGCGAGAAAAGGATGTTCTTTTCAAACATTTTAATGCATTTATTATTTCACTGATCATCAGTTAAAACCAATTTTCCTCTTTATTGGATCTGAATTATAAATCAACTAGTCATTGTATGGGATACTGTATATGAACATACAGTATATCATTATGATGTATCCTATAATAATGTATCTTAGGCTTGAAAACTGAAGATAGTGGTTTAAATTGCTGAGACTGAGAAAAATGGGGAACATCTGTTAATCACAGATAGAGAAGAGTTCCAGTGAAGTTTGCCATGTGTCTGACAGAATGAACACACTGGACCATTTCAGGTTCTCTTTTATTCATATCCCACATAGTATGTCATTAACTTCCTATTGGACCTATTCACTTTGTCATGAATGTGTCTCCAGGACTGTACCTGCAATAAGATTAAGAATGCAGTCCACCATTGTTTCTGTTACCCCCCCCACCCCGAAATGCAGAAAAAGTTAATGACTGAAGAAGGGAATACCACAGAAAATCTGTAATTAATGCTCTTTCACAAGGATAATAGTAGAGAGGGATGGGAGGAACAAAGGGTGGAGTGCACAACCTAGAGAAGGGGAGGGCACCTTGTGAATTCAGGATCTCTTGTAGATACATTACCTGAAGCCATGAAATGAGAGCCAGTTTGTCAGTGGAAAAAACAAGGCTCCGGTGTTCAATACATGAGCCAGTGCAGTATAATGGGGAGAGAGTTAGGATCTGAGACAACTTGGTGCAAATCCCTACGATGACTCAAAACCTACTGGGTGACTTTTGCTCTGTCAGCCTCAGCCTAACCAATCTCATATGGTTGCTGTGGAAGATAAAACAAGTAATAGAGAACCCTGTACACTGCCCAGAGTTCCTTGAAAGAAACTAGGCAGACTGATTCTCCTAACCTGTCAGGGAGAAATGCAAAGACCTGGCACAGGTGGATCAGTTGTGAAGGTAAGATAAGCTACCTTTAAAAAGAACTCAGAAGGGAACATAACTGATTTTTGTTTTAAGTCTGAATCCCTACTCAGGTTAGGTGCATATAGCTTTACAACTCTTGGTTAGCATCAGACCCATACTTGTGTACTGGTTCGTTTTTCAAATAATACATAATTGTGAATGGTTACCCTTAAAAAAAAATGTTTCCAAACCGATCATATTCAGATACACTTTTTATTAGATAGTGATCATTCGTTACATTTGCAGCTATATATGCCAACAGAAACTATTTCAATATTCAGCCTTTCAAATGTTGACTGATCTGTAGATTTGTGGGTCCATCAGTAGGTGGTAGAATTCCCACTAACATTATCTTTTAAAAAAGTAGCTCCATTTGTGCAATGCATCCAAATGTTTATACATTCTTCCATCCATCTCCTTTTTAAAGAAATTCCCTGAATTTTCATACTTGCAACAGTGAGTGGTAACACAAGAAATAAGGAGTCCATTCTAGCACCATGTCAGTACGGTTGCCAGCCTCCAGGTGGGGCCTGGAGATCTCCCATTTTTACAACTGATCTCCAGCTGACAGAGATCAGTTCCCCTGGAGGAAATGGCTGCTTTGAAGGATGGACTCTATGCCATTGTACCATGCTGAGGCCTCTCCCCTCTCCAAACCCCGCCCTCTCCTAGATCCACCCCAAAAGTCTCCAGGTATTTTCCAACCCACACCTGGCAACACTACATGCCGTTCATGGATGGTCCTCAAAATGTCAGTGTGATGATTCAGCATTTCAGATTGCTGGTTCAAATATAAGCTCTATGGTAACTGAAACTGCAACACTTACAGTTATAGCAACATAATCTGACTTGTTTCTTTTTATTTTATAAAAATATATATGCTGCCTCTTGAGAGAGTTGCTGCTTTTCAGAATATTACTAGAACTTGAGGTGCCCAATGAAATTGTTGGGAAATAGGTTCAAGACAGACAAATGAAAATACCTATTTACTCAACAAGTGTGGAATTCACTGCTAGTGGAGGTAGCCACTAAAAACTCTAAAAAAAACTCTCAGACTCTAAAAGCTTATACATCAAAGCTAGTTATTATACAAATACAATTGATGGGTAAACCTTTTGAACTAAGGACCAAATGTGTATTGGACCCTTCAGGCATTCCTCAGTGGTCAATATTCTTTATATTACAATGACACACATCCAGAAATATACGCATAAAAGATATAGATAGATAGATAGATAGATAGATAGATAGATAGATAGATAGATAGATAGATAGATAGATAGATAGATATGACCAGATGTTGTTTTCTTATATGCTTAGCTTATGCTACAAGTTTGTACAGTGGGCCAATGATAGTAGCCATACCAATTCTTCAGATTATTCTATCAATGATTTCATTTGTCAGGATGTGTGTCACTTCCATCAAAGGTAACGGTCAACCATTTATTTTAACCACAGTATGTTTTAGCTATGTGTACACCTTAATAAACATTTGTATTTTTATACAATATACTGTTAGCTTGACCCTCTTAATTTGCAGCTACATTTTGGGTTGAGTTCCCCCCCCTTTTTCGCAGTTTTTTTTCCACAGTAGAGCACACCAGCCGGGTATTCCACGGGCCACTATTTAGCTCACTACCTAGCTCACAGGATGCTGACTCAATAAGTTCCATGCCTATGGTCCCAGTCTAAACAGGCAACAACCATTGGCTCTTTTATTTATTTATATTTTATTTATTTATTTGTTAGAAAATACAAGCATGCTTACACATTAACACTCTTTCAGTATTTCCTTACAGTATCTCCCTGATGCCCACCCTCCCACTTCCACTGTCTGTTACGCATTAGCACTAGGACAGTATACGGGGACATATACAGGGACATATGGGCCTCTGTCATCTGTCAGTAAAAGTAATGACCACTTGCTCATGGGACAGGTAAAAGCCCTGGATAAGAGCACGCAGATTGTATGTTTGACACCCCTGATCTAGCTTATTTTTAATGGCTGTTTATTATTGATGAATTTATTGAATTGTTTTGAGTCACCTCAAGCAGGTCCCAGGAAAAGCAGAATATAAATTTTATAGACAAGTAAAGCAAATCAGTAAGTTAAACCCACAGTGCACTATAGCTTGCATATTTTGAAATGACAGCAAAAACTGAGTTCACCATGGATGGAGGTTTCAGAGTCATCATTCATATAGTTTCTTTCAGGAGTCAAGACTTAAACGCCAAGTGCCATTCCTAAACATGCTTTCTATTGCAACATATTCTGCAGATTCTGATGGATACCGTGGAACCAGATATCATTCTCCTGTGATTTACCTTTAAGAGACAATGGGAAGATAGAGAATATTGTTTATTGATTTGGTGTAGTCTGATGCTGTAGTCAATTGTCTACAAGTTGATACAAGCAGAATGAATCAGCTACAGGCTGGCAGTGAGTCATGTGAAGTAGGTCTCTGATAGCCTTTATCTTCATGAACAACCAGTGAAACAAGAGTGCTACTGTCTTCTGCTGGCGCATGGAGCTACCTCGGGCTATGCTGGAAAATGCCTCCTCCCTCCTTATTTTTAGACCTGAATCATTCTGTGCCACTAAATGAAATGTATTCTTGAGAATACAGAAACCACTTTGTTGCAATCCTCATGAGAAGCCAACACTGTAACCTGTTTGGATACAGCTGCAGACCACCTGTAGAGAAAGTCAAATTAGGGAGAGACTCCACTGTTCTCTGCATTAATGCTTTTTGTATTGTTGTTTGACTTTTCCTCTCCTTCTGTGTTCCTTTCTCGACAAGGGACATAAGGGGGCATATTTTAAGGCTTTCTGTCCCTTTAAGGCATCTTCTGATTGATAGAATTCTAGCATGCAAAGGGTGGAGAGACTTGTTAAAATGGATTTTCAGTGTTGTTTTCTTTTGGCCTTTTCTTGTTTGGGTAAACTTTCATATTCAGCTCTTAAAGGCACATTTATATCTATCTGTATAAAGGAAATTGCCAATGTTTATGTGGCAAAAAATGTGTTTCGAAAATAACAGCAGATCTCATTATATCTATTCTGTCAGTCTCAAATTGAAAACCTCCAGGGGAAAAGAAATCACACCAGAGAACTGTGCACAACAATCAAACACATAAATAGGAATGTAAGAAATATTCCTGTATTCATAGAAAGATTTGGGAGCATTTGCAAGCTCTTATCTTTTATGTAGTGCTTCATAAACTTAATCTTATTCGTTTTTGCATTCATAAACATAATCTCATTATTATCCCCATTTTACAGATATGGTTCTGAAGCTGAGGAAGTCACTTGCCAAAGCCCATTCAATAAGGGCATAATAAAATTTAAACTCAGTCCCATGGGTTCTAGTAATCAAACTAGTGTACTTAGAGTGCCAGGATATTATGACAAACAAGACTGGATACTTAAGTGCAGTAAATGCAAAAATACTATTTGTGTTTTCTCAAAACTAAGTCCCATGGATTTCATTAGAAATATTATCTACTTCTAAGCAGATTTACTTAGGGGCAAGACTAGTGGGAGTTAGGTGTACGGATTCCAGGGACATAAGTCATGCTGTGGACCCAGTTGGCTGAACAAGTTGCCACTGCAGCACTGTAGCAGCATACCTATTCTAGTAAACCATATCCAGTGTGTCCTTCTGAAAGTGAGGAAGGCAAAGATAATACTGCCTCTCAATAGCCCTGCTTTAGGGGATAAGAATTCTAGAAATTTTGAAAGATGCTAGCCCTTCTGTTGGCAGCATTGGAAACGTTAAAAACACACAGTGTTCCTCATCTCTCCTTATACATAATTGTAATTTAGTCTGGCAACATTCTATGCCCACCAAAATCAGTTGGTTCTGTGATGTGTCAATCACAAGGTGTCTCTATCCACTGGCTGTGTTGCCTGAGTTCTCTCCCACCCATTGCAGCCTAGGGTCTTCTCTGATTGGGCCAGTGTTTCAAGGTCGTTTGCACATGGAAGCTAATTGGACTTCACTCCATTCCGCTCCTCAGTCTCCCCCCTCCCAGTTGGAACTGTCAGTTGCATATGCGACCTGGTATATTCTGAGGTAAAATATGTCCTCACTCACAACACATCACTTCCCCTTCAAAATAAACAAACCCAATAAAACAACCATGCCACACCACAAAAAAGACAGATCACACCACAAGCAGAATATCACAAGGCAAAAAATGATAGGAAAAGGTGCCAGCAGTCACCCCATTACTGCCACAGATCCCAGGTTGATGTTATAAAAGCTGCCTGAGGGATTATGGACCATCCACAGACTTTCAACCTTAACATACCCCACCGGGTTGTTTTGTGGATCATATGGGGGAGAGGAGAATGATATCAGCTGCTTTGGTTCCCACTGCAGGAAAAGACTGCCCTTTCCCTAGGCAGAGGCTGGGGGGAGGGATGTAAACCTGAAGACAGGCAGATAAAGGTAGGCTGATGGTTGCCTGTAAAGGACATAAGGCTGCCAGCTCCAGGTTGGAAACTTCAAAGATATTTTAGGGATGAAGCCTGCTGAGGGTGGGGTCTGAGGAGAAGGAAGAGGGGGACCTCAGAGAGACACAATACCATAGTCCCCACCCTCCAAACAACCCATTTCTTTCTGGAATACCATTGTTGCCACTCTCCAGGTGACAGCTGGAGAACTCTTAAAGCTCTGGTGCTAATTCAAAGTGCTGGGGATGTGTTGCATTCTGGCAGGGGATGCTGTGAGTGTAGAAAATGGATGATCAACAGAGTAGTGTTTTGGAAAATCTTTAGGAACTGTTTGGTCCATTTACTATGGGGCACTCATCCAGAGCCTCTGGCATTTTCTCACTCTGCTGGCATCAAAACCAATTTAAGGTAAAATAGAGATATGGAGACTTTTCCATCCTCCTTTGCATCAATCTGTCTTTGTTGGCAACCCTAGGCCTGCCAGCACTCTCAGGGTGACTTCATGCCTCCTGACTGGCATTACTTTACTAGCCCTGGCTGCTTGCTCCTGTTCAGCAGGAGCCTCCCTGTTGAAGCTGTCTAGGTGATTTTGGACCAGCCCCAGACTTTCTGCCTAACCTACCTTGCAGATCACAAGCAGAAGAGGAGAATGAAGTCAGCTGCTTTGCTCCCCACTAACAAGAAAGACAGAACTTTGCCTAGGAAGAGGCTGCTGAGAGAGGAGGAGATAAAGTTGCCAATTTTAGGTATGGAAATTCCTGGAGATTTGAGGGGTGGAGCCTGGAGAGGATGGGGTTTGAGAAGGGGGTGGGTACAGGGCCATAGACAGGTACAGTACCATAGACTCCACCCTCCAAACCATCCATTTCCTCCTTGGGAACCATTGTTGCCAGTCTCTAGGTGGGGACTGGAGATCTCTGAGAATTACAACTGCTCTCCAGGAGGGAGGGGAAAGGAGATGGAAAGCTGAAGTCAGAGGGGCACATAAAAGAAGGTTGATGGTTGGCTGGGAAGAAGATAGGGTTGCCAACTCCAGGTTGGAAAGTTCCTGGAGATTTGAGGGGTGGAGCCTGGAGAAAGTGGGGTTTGAGGAGGGGTAGGACCTCAGACAGGTAAAATGCTGACTGCACCCTCCAAACCAGCAATTTCTTTCTTGGGAACCATTGTTGCCAATCTCCAGGGGAGGGCTGGGGATCACTCAGTATTACAGCTGCTCTCTAGGAGGGAGGGCAAAAGAGATGGAAAGCTGAAGTCAAAGGGGCACATAAAGGTAGGTTGATGGTTGGCTGGGAAGGTGATAGGCTTGCCAACTCCAGGCTGGGAAATTCCTGGAGTTTTGAGGAGTGGAGCCTGGAGAGGGTGGGGTTTGAGGAGGGGTGGGACCTCAGACAGGTACAATGCCATAGATTCCACCCTCCAAACCAGCCATTTCCTCCTGGGGAACCATTTTTGCCAATCTCCAGGGGAGGGCTGGAGATCACTCAGAATAACAACTCTTCTTCAGATGGTAGAGATCAGTTCCCCTGGATAAAATGGTAAGCTCTGTGTCATCATACCCTGCTGAGGTCACCACAGCAAATTGACGCTGAGTGCCCAAGGCCAGGGCACCCGCCCAGAGCCTCTTTCTAGAGCTTGTTATATTTATTTCCACCACAGGCCTTATTCCTAGTTACTAATAAATAATATCCTTGGAAGTGCCAGCACTGGGCTAGGGATCCCAGTAATCAGGGGCAGAAGGATATATGGCATTGGGAGAAGGCACTGTAATGGAAGGAGATGGAGATGTGATTATGCTTCATCTCCTTCCAAACTTTGTCCCATTCTGAGGCATGTTGGAGTAAGGGCTAGGAATATGGACCCCACTTTGACACTGATGTTGTGTAATGCCAAGTCAATTATCAATAAGACCAGGATGCTGCATAATTATATTGCAGCACAGATTGTGGGCCTGGCTTGTGTCACCACAACCTGGACTAGGGAGGGCAAGACAGTTGCCTTGAATGAACTACTCCCCCCCATTTCTCAGTCCTTCTTCAGTCTCGAACAAAGGGGCAGGGGGAGGGGTTGTGATACTTATCAGGAGGATTTCTCCTTTAGGCCACTCCCCATCCCAGAGATTGCCAATATTGATAGTATTGGCCTAGTCTGGGACACTGAGGAGTGTTTGGCTGTATGGCTGCTGTACCAACTGCCCAGCACACTAGCTAATAGCCTTCTGAGCTTGCTGGAGGCCGTAGCTGGCTGAGCCTTGGAGTTCCCAAGACTACTAGTTCTTATGGGCTTCAATGTCCATGCCAATGAAACTGAGGCCTCCATACAGGCATCAGACCTGGTGTCCTCCACAGCAGCACTAAGACTCTCCCAGATTTTATTAGGTCTCACACATCAAGCGGGCCACATGCTGGATTTAATCTTTAGTATGGGCGTGGAGATGGATCTGATTGTGAAGGATGTGTCACGGTCAGATCACTTGGTCCTGAGGGCCCAGCTAAGTGAGGTTGAAAGAGGCTGTGGTGGTACCACTGTTGGGGAAAAAATGGATCCCACAGATCCTTCCAATTACTGGCCAGTTTTGAATTTGTTGTTTTTGGGAAAGGTAATTGAGAGAACAGTAGCTGAGCAGCTCCAGAGTTTCTTGGATGACATACTGGCATTGGACCAATTCCAGTTCAGTTTTCACCCCAGCCATAGGATGGAAACTGTGCTGGTCACCCTTCTGGATGATCTGCACAAACAGCTGGACCGAGGCAAATCAGTGCTGCTGTTGTTATTCAGTCTCACAGCAGCATTTGACATGATTAACTACAGTCTTCTGGCCCACTGCCTCACCAATGGGGGAATTCATGGGGTAGCCTTGAAGTGGCTTACCTCATTTCTCCTTGTTTGGGGACAGAGAGTGGCACTATGGGAGAGGGTGTCAACTAGTTACGCCTTAACATATGGGATTCCTTAGGGGGGAATCTTTTCCCCACTATTGTTTAACATCTATATGCGCCCCCTCGCCCAGGTGGTGTGGAGTTTCAGGCTGGGGTGTCACCAGTCTGCTGATGACACCCAGCTGTATCTGTTATGGCTGGCTGCCCAGATACTACCTGACAAAATCTGGTTGAGGGTCTAGAGGCCATGGTGGGATGGTTGAAGAAGAGTTGACTGAAACTGAATCCAACTAAGATGGAGGTTCTGTGGTTGGTGGGAGGAGTCAGGGCTGGGGTGTCAACTTCCCACCCTTGACAGTGTACCACTGATACTGGTGCAAATCATCAGGAGTTTGGGCATGGTCTTGGATACCTCCTTATCTATGGAGGCCCAGATCATGAAGGTTCCCAAGATGGCATTCTTTTCATCTATGCCAAGTGCGGCAACTGGCCCCTTTCCTGTCTCACCCCAGTTTAGCCACAGTAATCCGTGCAATGGTCACCTCCAGATTGGATTACTATAACTCACTCTATGCTGGCCTGACCTTGGGACTGACCCAGAAACTCCAACAGTTCCAGAATGCAGTGGCATGAGTCCTGATGGGAACAGTGACATGAGTCCTGATGGCTTGGCAATCATCCTTTCATTATTGCTTAATTATTTTTTTACAAACTTTCTTCCTCTGCTGTTGGTGCATAATATGCTATTAATAAATTCTATAGGAAGGTGAAAGGGGGAAAGATTAATGAAGTGATTTCCCGAGTGTTCTGGTCAATGTATGATTTGATAAGTTCCTTATTGATGAAAGGCTGTCTACTGTCTTAGCTGTCTCCGTGTGTGACCAGAGTGTTGGCTGAGCTACCTTCTTGAGCCAAGTAAAGAAAATAACAGCGAGAGGACATTTCGAGAGGTCAAAGATGTCATTGTTCTGTAGAAAGAGCCTTCATTGAACCAATAGAGCATTTTTTGTTGCAGTGGAATGCAGGACCCAGGAAATGCATACTTTCCACTAAAATATCTTTCAGCCAGAGTTGGTGACTTCTTAACTTGTGGAGGGAGGGAGGGAAGAGGGAAAGGGCGGAATGGGTATGTTTTGCTTCTCTTACATTTCTCAAACCAGAACTGTATATGGTTTGATTCACCAATAGCTCAATTTTAAGGGTGTCTATATGGAAGTAAGTCCCATAGGGATCATTATATCTTATTTCCAAGTTAGTGTGCAGTAAGTGATCATGGACATTGTGTGTGTTTAAATTCATGTGAAAGCAGTTAGACATACTTGTGTATAGCTTCTTTCTGGGTTTTCAGTCTTAATAGTCAATCAATAATCTTATAAACAACCCTAATAAGGCAAGAACAAAGTTTGAGTCCAGTGGCACCTTTAAGACTAACAAAAATGTTATTCAAGGTATAAGTTTTTGTGTGCAAGCACACTTCTTCAGATACACCTGAACTGAGTAAGACAAGTTACATTTCTCCTGTAAAGTGGTTATTTTCTAACACCTCAGAGAATAAGATCATATTACACTTTAAAATGCAAAGGTGATTACCTTCAGTTCTCAATTTACACACATTTATACAAGTGCACAATAGCCTCCACTTTGGTGTGGGGGGGGTGTACTGCATCACATCCCAAACCACAACATCGGACAGTGTGCTATTTTAATGAGTATGATATAAAAATGTACATGACTCCAAAGAGATCTTATATTTCATATAGAAAAAGCTACTGCGACATAAAAAATATATTGCCTTAAAATGTACTTGTAATATCAAAACGACTGTGAAGTATTAGCCATTTAGTACAAATTTATCTTTTTCATGCATATGATTATGGTTCCATTTTACTTCCTTGCATTTCCCAGTCTGATCTTAATGCTTGGTAGAAGGCAAGACATGCTGTAGAGGATGGAGAAGTAGGGAAACACAGTTTTATTTGTTGGTTAATGGCCTTTAGAAGTCCTAATTTAGCCAGTGTATTCTCCTATAAAGTCCTGGAATGCTGTCTCGCAGTCTCAAAAGCTATCTGCTATAGCTTCCCAGAACCCATTATGCCCAGAGGATGCCAGGAGAACAAGGGCTGCCTTGTTAACAAGCAGAAAACTAAAAAAAAAAGAAAGATAGGATCCTGATATAAATCATCATTTAGATGCACAGAGCTGTGTTCACAGCCACACTAATGTAATTCATTTACATCCAGTCATTACTTATCTCCACCAGAACTACTAAGTTCAGGAATGCAGCTGCCTTGTGCCTTGTGACTCCTGAGGTTATGGAAGAATGACATCACTGAATTTAAGTGCATTACCATGCTGACATAGTGGCACCTTGTTTTCTTGTCACCAGATAGTGCTTGGATTGTTTTCTAGCCCCTGTTCTTCCTAAGAATACCTTTTTTCTCTCCTTTCATGCAGCTGCTGTGTGAAGGGTTGCAAATGTCACTTCAACTAATGATGAATGATGCTTGACCCTAGACCTGTTACTCTGAATTTTGTGCAACACTAGATTAAAATGAAAGATCTCGCCTAGAGAGACTTCAGCTATTATGAATGCCACCAAAAATAACATGTTAAACAGTGGGAGTTATTCCACCCACTTTCTTCTGTGTTAACATTGTGATGAAAATTCCTTCTTGAGAGGAAATACGTTTTAGCTCTAAAATGTTGTGGTGTTGTTGGTTTTTTTTGGTAAGCCAGTTGTTGGCCAGTGCAAATGTATTGTCAGAAGGGCAGTATGCCCGCAAACCTTTGCTGTTTGTGTTCAAATATAATTAATAACATAAAGCACTAGTTAGTGGGAGATTAACAATTAGAATGATCTCTCAAGTAGTCCTACAGAAATTACCAGCCAATTGAACTCCTGGTCTTTTATTGTTTCAGAAAGCAATGTTCAGTGTCATTCTTTTTAATCTCATCACTTTGATGTTATCACAGATCATACTTTTTAAAAATAAATGAATACTTCATAGCTGGCTAATACATAAATAACCCGGCTGGTAATTTCACAGCGTTCAGAAGTGTTTGAAATAAAAACACCTGTTTTGATTAGTATTCAGATTTTTTCTTTTATAAAAAATGGTAATCCTGTTGCAGTTATATGACATTTTTAAAGCTTTGAATTTCCATCTGTATCCTATATTATGATGTTCCAGGATTGTTGTGAGTTAATTATGTTAACTTCGGAAACATTGTTGCATTTAGAATGAAAACCCTCAGCTTGAATAGACAGAAAAGCAGATGCTATCTTTCTTGTCAATTGCTTTGTTGTCTGCTGCCTCAAAACTTTGCTTAGAATTCTGTATCTAAAATGAAGAATAAATCTCTGTTTGATTTGAATGCTACCAACAAGCTATTGCAATATTCATTCTCTTCAAATGTTGATCAATCAGGATCGAAATCTGTGGGGTTTTCAGTGGGCAGAACAATTCCACCAAGTTGCCTTGTAACATGCAACTCCAGCTTGTGCAATACATCTCTCATGCCATCAATCTACTTTTTCAAGAAATTCCTGAATTTTCATATCAGAAACAATGAGTGGTATCAAAGTCAATATGGAGTCAGCCCTGATACCACTCATTCATGGATGTTCCCAGAAATGTTACTATGATTCCTCTTGCATGCACAGCTTCAGCATTTCAGATGGATGATCCAGATGTAAGCTCTAGGGGTGTGCAATTTTTTGTTACTGGTATTCTTTGGTTTGGGTCCAATAGACCTGAGAACAAAAATACTGGTAAAAGAGAAAGCCAAAACCAAGCTGCAGGAGAAACCAGCTCCAGGATCTGCTGGGCTGCTGGATGCAGATTGCGCCCCGCAGCACACAGATCTTGGCTGGGCCGGCTTCTCCTGTAACCTGGTTTACACCAAGCTGCAGGAGAAGCCAGCTCCAGGATCTGATGTGCTGCTGGAAGAAGATTGCTCCCTGCAGCACACAGATCCTTGCTGGGTGGCTTCTCCTGCAGCCTGGTTTAAACTGGACTGCAGGGGGAGCCAATGTAAAGCCAGCCAGTGGGGATGAATCTGTTCCCCATGGACACAACCAATCCTGGCTTGGCTGGCTTCTCCTGCTGCCCAATTTAAACCAGGCTGCACAAGAAGCCAGCCCCAAGCCAAGCTAGCAGGAACAGTCTGCTCCCCTCTGCACAGCTGATCCTTGGGCTGACTTCTGCAGTCCCTTTAAACTTTAAACTTCGGCAGTCCCTTTAAACTTTAAAGGGACTGCAGTACAAGCCCAACAAACAGCTAAGGACAGGAGCAATCTGCTCCTACCTCTCCACTGTTTTTGAATCTACCTGGTAATTCCTGAATATATCTGGAATTTTTTTTGGAATTTTCCAGGTATATTTTTGGCTTGGGTAGAGCTGAACGCATACCCCTAGTAAGCTCCATGGCAACTGAGTTGTATAGACAAACAGTTACAGTTACAGCAGCACCAAAAATCTATCCTGTTTCCTTTTCTGAACATAGTTATAATATTGTATCATAGGGACAGCAAACCAGTATTTGCTACCTAGAATGCAGTCCTAAACAGAGTTACGCCCTTCAGTGAAATCAGTGGGCTTAGAAGGGCATAACTCCCCTTAGGATTGCACTGTCAGTCACCAAGGTGAATATCTTTCCTTCTCTGATATAAAGCACAGCATCAAGCACAGTCTTGATCTCATCTGTTATGGTCATTGGGAGTCAAGGTGCACAATCAGTTTGTAGAAGAAGATTAATTGAAAGACAGATGTAACTCTTATGTGACTTTTAGTTGACCCATTGTGAAGAAATACAGTTACTAGATGTGTAATTAAATTGTGTATTATACATCTGAAGTAGATAATACAAAAAGCTGAATGTTACCTTTGATACAGCCATTATTGACTGTGGTGGTGTCAAGGTCAGGCCCATAGCCAGGAGGGCCTTTAAGCAAGCCAGGGGGCACCTCCACACACACCCAAGTGAGTAGCCCCACTCCCACTCTTCGCTGTAACTCATGGATACTGAGACAGACATCCACTGCTAGGAATGGGGGCTGGAGAGATGGGCCCACTAGGCTCCAGCCAGTGAAGGGGTGGCAGGATGCACAGCAACAGGGCAAGGGGGTGGACAAATGAACTCCAACACACCCTGGAAGCCAGGGGCAGGAAGTCAGGGGGCTGGGCCCCAAGAGGCCCCATCATACCTACAGGTCTGGTCAGGGTGCATAGTTTAGAAACAAGCAGGAGATCAAAGAGGAATGAACTGTCTAAGAGCAAGTCAGTATGTTCCTGTTCATCACACAGAAGAGCCAGGAGGCAGTCATCCCCTTTAGAAGACCAGGCAGAGCCTTATTAAGCCTTTGTATCACCTGCCCATAGCTGACTTGCAATGGTCATCTGCAATGATGAAGCTACAGGGCAGCAGTAAGCAGGCCAACAGGTTGCTATGTGTAGGTAGAGAAAGTAGCTTGGGTACTGGACTAAAATCATTAAGATCTTTGACTTAGAGATGA
Organism: Gekko gecko; assembly: GCA_029375565.1. Taxonomy (NCBI): domain Eukaryota; kingdom Metazoa; phylum Chordata; class Lepidosauria; order Squamata; family Gekkonidae; genus Gekko; species Gekko gecko. Next base: position 53,637,319 of record JAPDNY010000003.1, on the reverse strand, counting down.
CTGTGAGATGGTTGTGAAGAGAATGGATAATGATTAGTAAACATACCAAATTAAAATCTTTAGGGGGAAAAAACAATAACACTGGCCACCATGATGGCCGTGCTTGTTTAGGTGAACATCTGCAGTGAACCTCTGTGCATATATGTTGTACATGCATAGGCACCCCATGCAGTCATGACCCTGTTTCTTGCAACACTCCCAACCATGTGGAAGAGTTTACATGCATATACTTGTAAGCAGAGGGGGGCTTGCTGTAGATATTCTGGGGGACACACAGGTCCAGGAGGCATGTTCCCCTTTATTTGCATTTTGGGAATGTGTCAATGAACATCTGAAATGGGCTAATGCACCATTTGTGAAAATCCCTTGGCAAACGTCAGTACCCTGCCCAGGCTATCCTACCTCCTTTCTTGCCAAAACTAGCACAGCACATAAGCGAGCAATCTCAACAACAGTGTCAAATCTGAAATGAAGTGATGGTTAAGCTTCTTTTCCTTTCAGAAGAGAAAGAGAAGCATAGCTGCTACATAAAGTAACTTCAAGTAATGAAGAGAGTTGCTCTATCAGTATGAATAAACTTGAATAAAGTATTTCAGTGACCTCTTCTAAACCAAAGGAGAGCACAGGAATGAAATTAAGACTTAGCAGCAAGTTGGAGTGCAAATCCCTTAGTTGATTAGAGATATGGTCTGTTTGAAATAGTTACAGTTTGAGACTTTACTACAATCAGCGGGTGGAGACTAACATAATCCAATTAATTCCAATTCCCCTTTGTGGCAGTAGTAAAGTGGTGACTGATATTGTAAGTCCATTGAAGTTTTATCTTTGGTCAGATAATCCAAAATGGATTCTCATTATGAAATAGTCATTTAGAAAGTTGAGGACAACCAATTGTGTTTTGCTTTAGCAATCAAAAAGCTATATCCCAAATAAACGTATTTGGTATTTTGAAATGAACTTCTCCAGTTTTCTGTCGTCATCTCATTTAGTAGATTGATTGCTTCAAAATACCACAGTCACTAGGTCCAAGCCTAAAGATAAAATTGGACTAAAAATCAGAAATTGGCCATGAATTCTATTTCAGGTCTTTAAGGAACTTACAAACAAAATTCATAGATGTCCAGCTACACAGGCATGCCCAGCAATGTAGGCTCCCTTCCTTTTATGCTTGTAATTTGCCTACCAGTAGCAGGCAAACCCTACCCTCAACCTCAATTCCCCACCCTTGAAAAACTGAGTTGTGAGAGAAAAAATGGCCAGAAAATGGCCTCAGTGGTGACACTCAGATAATTCCTCCATGCCTTTACCATAGAGATTGATGGATACCCCCAGAATCTCACTCAGAAGGGACGTCACATCCTCCCTAAAATCCACCTTCCCCAGGCACCACAGGCAAAATCTCCCAGCATTTGCTGAGGCAGTGCTGGCATACCTACTCATTGCACACAGGGTTCAGATCAGGAAGAAAGCATTTTCCAGCCCTAGGTTTCTCCAGAATACAATTTGAAAATCACTCTTCTGTAGCCCAACAAAATAACTGCTGCTGTGTAGAAGAGGAAATTTCAGTTATATCTCAGCTTTAACTTTGTGTCCTTTGCTGAAATCGCCAGATCTGTCCATTAATTTTATTGCTCATTGGATCAAGTCCAATGGAGGGGAGGGGAGGGGAGGATTTCATAGCCACCAGGTACCACATAAAATCTACAAGGATCATTGCAAGGTTTCACTCTGGTTCTCTATGCCTTTAGAATTGTCCTTTTAATCCCCTATTACATCTCTTTCTTTTAGGCAGCAAGGCCATTTTCGTCTTCTAAGTGGATAAATTACAATGCAACATTTTTGTGGAAAATCACATGAAAACATGAATGTCAAGTTAAAATCTAACGAATATGAATAGAGCAGTTACTTTTTTTCTTTATCTTTTCCTGTTGAATCTTAATTGCAATAATTTGTTTTACCCTTTGGGGAACTTTATGTCTGGAGTAATTCCTGACCCACGGATCACAAGCAGACAGTGAATCAGGTTTTGGATAAGTCTGCCAAATATTATGAAACATTGTGTCCTATGAAAAGACCATTGACAACATGGAAACAGAAGCTGTGTTAAAAACCTTGAAAGGGATAGCAATGAAAGAACTGTATGTCAGGATCCGAGAGCCACCCTGCTTTAATTGGAAAGCCCATTTTAAAATGACAAGGAGCATGGAGATATTTTTGAACCGTGGGCATGAACATGGACAAAGAGACACTGTTTTACCCTAACTCCAACTTCCTCTCTTGAAAAAGGACTCCCACCCTGATCAGAAAGTAAGGTCATCCTAGATTTTTCATTTACATGGTTATCTGTATTAACTGAATTGTTTTCTTTTTTAAAACAGACAATCTGTAAAGGCTGGTGAACATAAAGAATAAGTATAGACTGACAGAACTCCAACAATTTCCCATTTAACAAATGTTTCCAACCTCACAGATCATATATAGATAGGAATCTTATTTTATTTATCTATTCCGGAATATTTCTTTGCTTCTCCAGAACAAGGCTGCAGCTTGTAACAGCATTCAAAACAAGCAAAAGCCATACAATCAGAAATAATCAAATAAATAGCAATGATATAAAGTTATAACACCCTCCTGACTAGCAATGGGGAAAAAATGGCCAGCATAGTGAACATCAGCAAAATAAAACATGACCGAGGCCAGCAAAAAAACTACAATATTCTGGCTCAGTCTAATGAAAACCAATAACATACTCAACATGAAAACATACAAAAGTGTTTGGAAAAGGCAATATAGAATAGCCATATTATATAGGTTAAAATGACCAACTAATAAGCAAAATGGTAGTCCAGATTAAAAAAAAAAAACTCTATTAAAAGCCTGGGCAGACCACAATGTCTCGACCTGGTTCCTAAACTCCAAAGGAATAAGCACCAAATGGACTTCCAGGGTGACAGCACTGAAGAAGTTTTGTTTCCAACAGGGCGATAGCCAGGATTTTTTTCAGTGGGCTCCGGGGCACCCGGTGGGGCTGGGGCTCTGAGGGGGAGGAAGGCGGGAGGAAGGCATTATGGCATGGTAGCACCACATGCCCCAAGCTCCGTCTCTTCCCCCCACCAACAGAAAGAAGGGCTTTGAGCTGGCTATGAGAAGTGGTGAAGCGGGATGCTCCTTCCATCATGAACAATGAGAGCCCCTCTAGAGGGAGAGACCTCTGCATGTTGCTCTGCTGCGGGCTTCCTACTCTCCTAACCATCCAGGCCATCGCCCATCCACGTGCATCTAAAGCAGGCAGGCAGCAGTTCCTCTCTGGGCAAAGGACAGCAACTTACTGCTGCCTTCCTTCCTTCCCTGCCTGCCTCCTGCCACTTGCTCTTTGCACTCACCAGGTGCAGTTTTTCCCTGATGCGGCTCAAGAGGCTGGCGAACAGGGCCACACACCCCAGGCTCCCTCCCTACCCCCACTAATGAAAGGAAAGGATTCACACCACCTGCAAGGCTGGTGGTGGCCTGAGGCAGCTGCCATGCTTGGCCTGGCTCTGCTCCACAGGGGACACACCGATGCCCTCCCCTGCAGTGCTTTCCCCACCACAATCTGGGAGGAGGGAGGAGGAGGCGTCACAGCATGGTAGTGCTGTGCACCTTAGGCTCCCTCTCCATCCACCTTGCCAACACAAGGAAGGAAGGGCTTCGAGCCAGCTACAGGGTTGGTGGTGGCCCAAGGCAGTGTGGCTTAGGAAGCCCCACAAGGCCAGGTACTTCCCTGGGAAGGAGGAGGGGAATGCACTGCTTTTGTTCTCTGAGAGGACAGAGGGAGGGCTGAGAGTGAAGGGTGGACCTGGTCGGGCTTCTCCAGGCTGTTTTTGGAGCACTGCTTGCTGTGGTGCAGGAGCACATGCCTTTAAAGGAAAACAGATTTAAAAACCCATTTTAGGTAGAAATTATTGTGGAGCTATGCATTTAAGTAAGGCGGCTGAACCCCGAATAGTCCCACCGTAGCTAGGGGCCTGGCTTCCAGTGACAACATCTCTCGCCTCTGGTTCAGGATGAAGATTTCAAGAGGTATGCTGGATGAGTGGGTTCAGGATGAAGATTTCAAGAGGTATGCTGGATGAGTGGGTCCTTCAAGTGCCCACGTGCAAGTCTATTTAAGGGCTTTAAAGGTAGGGACCAGCACTTTGAATTGTGCTCAGAAACAGATAGGCCACTGGTGTACATCTGTCAGTACCAGGGTAAAATGTTCTTGGTATTCAACACCTGACAGCAACCTGGGGACTTTGTACTAATGAAAGTTTCCAAACAGTCTTCAAGGGCAGGAACCAAAACTGGGGGTCCGGTCACACTGCCATTTTGATCAGGATTCGCTGCTGTTTCCTTGCGCAAGTCAGTTTCACATTCACACGCGCCAATCCGCCTCCCGCCCTGAAGCAGGCTCACTCGCGCAATGATGCCGGGTTTTCCTGACCCCTGGAAAATCAAGTGTTTTCCTGACACTTCCGCTTTGAATGCGCGATTTCACCTATCTGGACAGCCCATCTTTCGCAATGATTGCGATTAGGGCCGTCTGAACACTCTTTGTGCTTTTTTTTTTTTTAAACTTCCAGTTTGAGCACTTGAGCAAACATGCGCTTAATACATTCATTTAACATTTAATAATGGATTTATTAAGCGCATGTTTAGTCAAGTGCTCAACCCGGAAGCTTTAAAAAAAGACAAACGCACAAAAGACGGCCCTGGAGGCAGGAACGAGAGGCGGGGGCTCCGGCAGCCTGGACAGGGCTGGCAAGGAGGATGGTGGAGACGGCGGAGCCTGTTTTCGTGGGGCAATGGTGGTGGCGGCACCCCCCCCTCAAAGTGTCGGCAGAAGCAGCAGCCGCCCGAGCCTCCTCCGTGGCCAGCAGGATCGCCTGGAGGGACAACGCAGCAGCAGGTGAGCGGGTGCTGTAAGAGAGGGGTTGGCTGCATCTGAGCGGGTACGGGAGCCACGGGAGCAGCTGCGGCGGCTACCAGTCCAGGAGCCACAGGCGCAGCGACAGCATCAACTACTCCAGGGGCCACGGGGGCTGCAGCGGCGACGGCCACCTCAGGAGCCACAGGCGCAGCGGCGGCGGCCGCTACCTTAGGGGGCACGGTTCCTGTTACCACTGTGGCGGCTGCAGTGGTCACCCTCCCGACCACCACTATTGCGCCGGTGACTACCACCACAGTTTTGATCGCACCAGCATCACAATCGGGAGCCGGAGTGTTGACCCCGCCAGTACTAAGCACATTGGGGGTTCAGTACGCTCTCCCAGTCTATAGCCCGGCCGGGCACCTGACGTCTCAAGGAGGAGCGCTTCCCCGAACCTATGTGCCCGGAGTCCCAACGCCATGGGATAAAGGGGTGACCTATCGTAGGTCACGCGATTGGTCAAAGAACCTGTTGGATACTACCCAGTCGACATGGACTTTGCCGGGGAGCCAAAGCCGAGACAGTTTGATTGATCCCAGAGGCAGTTTTGGACTTCCCCAGGGGAGAGTACCTCGAGGATCTCCCAGAACTGGGTCGGGGCCAGATACCGACGCTCGCATGGACTCTATCCAAGAGGATACCCGACGTCTGGTGAAGGACATGAGCAAGCTAATGCAATCCCTACCACAGATGATGGACCAAGCTATTCGGGCGCATCCGCTGACACAGCCTAGACCAGCACCAGCCCCGGCGCCACCGTTGATACCGGGACGACCACCTCCTGCTCCTCCGGGCCCGAGGCCAGGCCAACCAGCACCTCCGGGTCCAGGACCGGGTCAACCAGCACCTCCGGGTCCAGGACCGGGCCGGCCAGCACCAGCTCCGCCTCCACCAGCCGGGCCAGCACCAGGTCCAGGGCCAGGCCAACCAGGGCCACTCCAGCCGCCTGCTGCACCTCCGCCCCAACCACCTGCTCCAGTCCCTCTTATGCAGCCGATCCAGGTTATGGCGCAGGCCCCCCAGTAATCCGACCTAAGGATATGCTTGAAATCACATTTGATGGAGATCCAGAGACTGTGTCTTTTTTCATATTGCAAGTCGGAAAATTTGTCCAAAGATGGGGCCATGTTTTCCCAGATGAAGAACAGCAGGTGGAGTTTATCGCATCCAGATTCCGAGGGAGTGCTACAAGCTGGTATGTTGCTCTCCATGATCTGGAGGCTGCGGAGCTGGGGAATGTAGATGACTTCATGTGGGCTTTGAGAAACCGCTTCGAGGATTCGGGGGCGGCGGAAAAGGCAGAAGCTTTCCTTCGTACCTTCAGACAAGGTAAACTCTCAGTGCGAGAGTATTCCAGGGAGTTTCAAAGGCATGCTGTGAAAATTCGGGATTGGACTGATGCGGTTCTGGCCCAACAATATCGAATGGGTCTAGCAGTAGACATCCGCAATAACATCCTCAGCTCGCAGCAGCCTCGCACCCTCCAAGGTTGGATGGAGGAAGCCGAGAAGGCCGAGAGTCGTCTACGCATGATGAAACTGGACTCATCGTTCAGTTACCACCGTCCGAGTTCGACGGCGGGCCAAGCCAAGTCCAAACCGGCAACCACCCCAAGTGGAATGAGGGATCAGCGTATGCGGCAAGGACTCTGCCTGCGGTGTGGGGAAAAGGGACACTTTGCAGCTGCTTGCCCGAAAGGAGACCCCAATCGGGCCCTACAACAAGAAGAACCCAGAAGATGGATGAACCCCACCACGAAGAAAGGCACAGCAAAACCACGCAACCCACGGGCCCTTTTCGCGGGGCCGGACCAACTGGATACCTTCTTGCTGGAGGAAGAGAATGAGGTGCAGGGAAATGAAATGGTCCTGTTTGTGAATGGCGCTACACAACAGGACCCAACACCTGAGGCGCCTAAACTGGTGAGCAATTACCCCTCTCTCTTCTTTGTGACTGTCCTAGTAATGAACCCAGCAATGATGACCCACATTCGGGTTCGAGCCCTCATTGACTCGGGGTGTGGGAGGGACCTCATAAACCCGTCTATGGTGGTAGGGCTGGAGGCAGCCGTGATCAACTTGAAAGACCCAATAACTTTCACACAGATGGATGGGTCTCCAATGAAAGAACCATGCCGATTTGAGACTGTCCCGTTAAGAATAGGCATTGGTGCCCACTGGGAGCTACGTTCATTTGTGATAGCTCCTCAAGCCCAATTTCCCTTAGTATTGGGTAGCCCTTGGTTGCATGGACACAACCCTTACATTCTATGGGAAGAGGGGGATGTTCAATTTATCTCACCGAAATGTACAGAACACAAATGGGACCCAGGGTGGGGGAACCTTCCCTGCAATGAACCTCCACGCGCTTGCTTAGCAATGGAGGACCTGAACCGCATCCCTAGGGATTACCAGTATTTGACTAGAGTTTTTGAGGAGGAGGAGGCGGATGAACTACCCCCCATCGCAACTCTGACTGTGCTATTGAAATTCTTCCGGGGCAGAAATTGCCAAAAGGGAAAATTTATGCCATGAGTCCTGGTGAGAAGCAAGAACTGCGCCGCTTTATTGATAAAAATCTGGCTCGTGGATTTATCAGGCCAGCGTCGTCCCCTTTCGCAGCACCTGTATTATTTTGTAAAAAGAAAGATGGGGGCTCAGACTCTGCACGGATTACCGGGGTCTTAACGCAGTGTCTGCAACCAATGCCTACCCAATGCCCCTCATCAAAGACTTATTGGCAGAGGTGGCAAAAGGGAAAGTGTTCTCTAAACTGGATCTGAGAGATGCCTATTTTCGAGTTCGCATCAGAGAAGGGGATGAGTACAAAACTGCATTTAATACCCCGCTGGGGCAATTTGAATATCGGGTGATGCCATTCGGTTTACAAGGGGCACCAGGGGTCTTCATGAACTTAATCAATGAGGTCCTACACCCCTATTTATTCAAGGGGGTGGTCGTTTACTTGGATGACATCTTGGTCTATACCCCAGACCTAAAATCCCACACCATCCTCATGCGAAAAGTACTGGAAAGGCTTTTAGACAACAAACTATTCGTTAAACTGTCAAAGTGTGAATTTCATCAGGAATGTATTGACTTTCTGGGGTACCGCATATCCTCTGAGGGGTTGGAAATGGACCCAAAGAAGGTCCAGGATGTTGTAATGTGGGAGCCCCCAAAAACCAGACGACAGCTCCAAAGTTTTCTCGGTTTCGCCAACTTTTACCGTCAATTCTTACCCCATTTTGCCCAAGTTGCCCTTCCCCTTACCGAACTCCTAAAGACTAAGGGGAAGGGATCCAAGGCTTCAATGCCGGGGGCCCCTTTGAACTGGACGCCTCAGTGTCAATATGCATTTGATCAATTAAAACGGCTGTTCACGTCTGAGCCAATACTAGCACACCCCGATGAGACAAAGAAATTTGTGGTCCAAGTTGACGCATCAGATACTGCTATGGGTGGGGTGATTCTACAAGAGAACGCGCAGGGACAGCTACAACCCCTAGCTTATGTATCAAGAAAATTCAATGATACCGAAAGGTTCTGGCCCATTTGGGATAAGGAAGCTGCTTCTATACGTTTAGCATTAATCACATGGAGACACTGGTTAGAGGGTTCCCAAGTACCGTTTGAAATATGGACTGATCATAAAAACCTTGAGGTACTGCGGAAACCCCGAAATTTAAATGCTAAACAATTTAGGTGGGCTGAGTTCTTCTCCAAGTTTCAATTTACTCTTCACCACTTCCCAGGGAAGGCTAATCACCTGGCGGATGCTCTTTCCCGTCTTCCCCAACATTTCAGTAAGAGGGTGGAGGTACAAGAGTCTATGTTTACCCCAGAACAACTGGTTGGTGCAGTTGTAACCCGCAAAGCCAAACGAACCTCAGAGAATCTTATCCAAACCTTACCCTGGGAGAAACAATTTCTCACTGACATCACCCCGCAAGAAACAAGTGAGTTGCAAGGCAGGGATGATGTGAGATGTGATCCAAACGGTTGCTGGTTTAAGGGGAATAAGATGTTTGTCCCTGCAGCCACTCGATCCCAAATGTTGCAAACAGTTCATGACTCAAAAGCTGCAGGGCACTTCGGATATGTGAAATCCTTAAAACTTCTGCAGCGTGGGTTCTGGTGGCCCCGAATGAAACAGGATCTATCACTCTATATACAGTCATGCCCAACATGCAACCGTTGTAAAAACCGACCGGGGAAACCTCCAGGTCTCCTACAGCCTCTCCCCACCCCGACCCGACCCTGGGAAGTAATTTCGATGGACTTTATCACTGATCTTCCCCCTTCTAGACAGATGACGGTCATTTGGGTGGTGGTAGACTTGTTCTCAAAGCAAGCGCATTTTATACCGTTCCCCGGTTTGCCAACTGCCAGGGCTTTGGCTAAGGCATTCCTTCAACACATTGCCAGACTACATACATTACCACTGAAAATAATATCCGATAGGGGAAGTCAATTTGTTTCTAAATTGTGGTCGGAATTAATGACCCTCATGGGTATTGAACGTGCTCTCAGTACTGCCTATCACCCTGAAACTGATGGGCAAACGGAGAGAGTAAACCAGACATTGGAGCAATACCTGAGATGTTTTTCTAATTATCAACAAGACAATTGGGTTGATTTACTGCCATTAGCGGAGTTTGCATACAACAATTCATGGCACGCTTCAACGAAGATGTCACCATTCAAAGCGGCCATGGGTTATGACAGCCCCCTCTCCCCTTCTTGCAACCGGGGAAGGTGTGGGGAAAGCTTCAGCATGGTGTAAAACTTTCCGCGAGTCTTGGCCCCTAATTGTTGAGACTTTGAATGAAGCCAAGGCACAGTACAAGAAACAAGCAGATAAAAAAAGGGCAGGGGGATGGAATCTGAAACCAGGGGACTCTGTCTATCTATCTACAAAAAACTTAAAGTTGCAGCAGCAGTCCAGAAAACTGGCTTGGAAATTTGTTGGTCCTTTCAAGGTGTTAAGATGTATAAATCCAGTGACTGTTCAGCTAGATCTGCCTAAGTCTCTTAAAGCTATACATCCAATTTTCCATTACAGCCTCCTCAAACCTGCGTTACCCCCGACTAAATGGCAAACTACGATGCCGGAGCCTCCCCCCTCTGATGATTGATGATGAGGAACACTACGAGATTGCGGATATCCTTGACTCTAAGATTTTACGTGGACAACTTCTGTACCTGATCCAATGGGTACATTTCGGGCCCCAACATAAAGAATGGGTGAAAGTTTCAGATATCGATGCACCTGAACACTTGCGAAACTTTCACAATCGATATCCTCACAAACCCGGGGGCCCACGTTCTCTCCTTCCTAAGTGGCGGGTGGGTGGTGTTTTGGGAAGGGCAGAATGTAAGAAATAGTTGCATTTGATGTTTCTCACTGAATCCATTGTTGTATGTTTCCTAACCCCGCTATGCGCTTGCGTAGGTATGCAGGCAGAAACGTGGGAGCTTCTTCCCTGCCGCTTCTCCTTATCACGGTGGCCTTGAATGTAGGCTTTGGGCTATTCTTGTGTAGATGAGAATTTTCCAGTCCTCATCTAGTCAGCCCAATGCGAAGAAAAATGTTCCCGATTTAAACAAAGTGGGAACAAAGCGCAATTACCTTTGCAGTATGACCAGAGCCTGGTAGCAGGAGCTACGTACCAGGGAGGAAACCTTAGTTTTCAACTGTAGGTGAAGATCGGACAGCATTCCTGCACTCCAAGCCTGCTGTTCTAGGGGAAATGAAACCCCACTGAAAACTGTGAACGTTACCACAGACATATTAGCTATGCAAATGTGCCTTCCTCAATCATCCTTTCCTACCCATGAAGTGATTTTTGTATCTTTTTCTCATCCTCATGGCTCCCTGCCAAATCTGAGCACCAAGCCAAGCAGCTTTGAGTAGCCACAGCTGCTAATTTTCATTTATTTTTGACTTGCCTTCACCCTTTGTACCTGCACAGTGGCAGACATTAGCTGCTCCCAAGGTGGCAACTGAGTCATGTCACTAAAGTGCACACATCACTCCCTTTGCCCCCTCTTCTGTGTGTGCATTAGAAAGCTTCATTTGAATGACCTGCACTGGATACAGACTCACTGATGGCCATATGTGGTCCACGAGCCTTTGAGGAATTGCCAAACCATTAATGTTAGTCTTTAAAACAAACTCAGTTAAAAATTAACAGGTAAACCATAATGTTTTTCCAGGAATATTGTACATTTTCCTGTGATTGCATTGAGTGTATTTTTACTTTAAATTATTGATGGTGCATAGTGGAGGCAGAGGCGGGGGGAGGCTCACACTGTTCATGAATGACCCAAGCTGTCAAGAACTAATCCCATGGTGGAATAGTCCTTGCTTTAAAATACAGCCCGGTGGTATAAACTCTGCATACATAAAATTATAGGATTTGGGTGAAATTACTACTTTGGAAATGAATATTCTTTTCTCATAAAGGCAAGGATGTTCAAATAAACTTGGATTTTGTGCGGGGAGCCAAAATGACAAAGCAAAGAAGGCATACAATTCCATGGAAATAAAGGGACCCCCCCCCCCAAGTTGGGAGTGAGGATAATGAAGAAAGGAGGGGGGGAGACCTTGAGGGGCTCAAAAGCTTTAACTCCCTTTCATAGCCAAAACCGAGGTCCACTGCTACATGCTGCCGCAATCCTACTATTAAAATACATGGCCATAATCTGTTATGAAGAGATTGCAACCAGTTGACAACATAGTGGGGAAAACATGCCCCAGCTGCCTTGCACACAATGCTGCTGTAGCAATGTCAGTGCAAACCACTCTGAGTGCCAGTGCAGCTGTTGGTGTATCTGTAAGATCAGGGTGCCAGAATCACTGCATGACAGCTATTTCTGGCCGTGCCACATTCTTAAAATGGTGTGCAGAGAAGGAGCAGAGTGGATAAGACTCCGATGGCATGATAACGAGTGCCCGGCTCCTTCATTCATACTCCTGGATTTCTACATCTCCATCTCTGTATAGATAGTAAGGCAGTGGCAGCATATCAAAGTATAACTTGAGTTGCCGGCTAAACGTGTCTCAAAATCCTTTTGAACTATTGTTTATGTTTTCATCGTGCATTGCTTCTGAGCCATTTGTGGTTTGGTGGAATATAGTGGACTTCTTCATGCAGAAACAATGGCAGAGTTCATCTCTGATTGGTATGACTCAACGGGTATCAGTGGATCTACTCCAAGAATGAGCATGCCATAGTGTAATCTTATTTCCTTCTAACTCCAATTAAGATTTAAATTAGCAGCACCAGGTTTTTTCCAGTTTGCTCTCAGGTCAGTGAACTGAAGTTTCAGAGAACGGCAATAAACAAAAGCCTTTCAACAGGCACAGGATATGTGCTTTTTTAGTTACAGTTATTTGCTAATTTAGTGCTGAGCACCATGGAAATGGGGTGTTCTAGTAGTGCATAGATGTATACATTAGCAATGCATAGAAGTATACATTAGGGGTGTGCATGGGGAAAAAACCTGGTATTTGGGGGGTTTGGGTAAACCACTTCCAAGCAGAGGGGGAGTAAAACTTTGACCTTCTCTCCCACCCCTGAGTTTCCCCAGCTGGCCCACCATCACAGGCTGACTCAGCAAGCAAAGGCAGATTGGGGAGGCATCTTTAAATGCCTCCCCTTCCTTCACTTCCCCTCCCCAGCTGGCCCGCCAAGGTGGGCCGGCTGGGGAAGTGAAGACTGATTGGGGAGGCATCTTTAAATGGCTCGGAGTCACACCATGGAGACACCATGAGTCCCAGAAGGAAAGGAAAGTGTTTTATTTTAAAATACCTTCCTTTCGCTGTAGAGGTGTGCTGCAGTGGCATGCCTCCCAAACAAAGGGAAGGTATTTATATTTTAAATACCTCCCCTTCCTTCTGGAGCCACCTGGGGAGGGGAAGTAAATGAAGGGAAGGCATTTAAAGATGCCTCCCCAATCGGTCTTTGCTTCCCCTTCTCTCTCCATGGGACCATAGGGTACAATGGAGAGATGACACTGCATCTGCAGCGCAGCTCCAGAGAAGAGGTTTTAAACTTTAAACCCCTTCTTTCTTGAGTCACGCTGTAGGGGTGGCATGATCTCTCCATTGTATCCTATGGCCCCATAGGGTACAATGGAGAGAGAAAGGGTTTAAAAGTGTTTTAAGTTTAAATACCTTCCCTTCACTGGAGAGGTGTGCTACTGCAGTGCACCTCCCCAGCAAAGGGATTCCTAAAATGAATGCCGAATAGAGTTGGCATTCATTCGGGGAATCCCTATTTGTCTAGATGAGTCAGATTAAAGAATCTGATTCAGCTTTTGGCATGCCCCAATAATGCTGAAGAGGCATTTTCCAGGGTTTTTTTTTTCCAGTTCATCCAAACTGAATGCACATCCCTAGTATACATAGACAATATTCTTGCACTATCATTTATTTATATCAAAATAGTGTTAAGCAGCTGCACCATTTCCTTTTCAGTAGCCACACCTTTGAACCACTGGATAGGAATAGTCAGGGGGAAATAATAATTGTGTTTTTTGTAATATTGGAGTGAGCAATTATAGTTCACATTCCATAACAATATGTGGCTTAGCTCATTTGCTTGGGTTATCTCCTTTGAAAGTGCTTTTAGTGAAGTTGCGTCTTCTTTATTCCTGCACTCTCTGGTTATGTTCTCTGTGTTAATATTTTAGACATTTATATTTGTAAAATCTCAAGGCAGGAGACTGGAGGACAGACTGATACGATGAAGTGATTAAGAGTATATACTAGGACTGGTGAAACCTGAGTTCAAACCCCCACTTGCTGGGTGCCACACTGTCTTTGTTATGAAGATAAAATGGAGGAGTGGTGAGCTGTGTACACTACTCTGAGCTCCTTAAAGAAACAATAAAAAAGGACATACAGCTGTGAGCTAATAACTAAATGAAGCCTTCAGTTTCAGAGGCAATACACCTCTAAATACCAAGGAATAAACATTTTCATCTTCACCTGCTCTCAGGCTTTCAGTGGTATAGCTAGTTACCATTATAAACCGATTGCCATGACTTTGGCATGATGCAGCATTGTAGTTCTTGGTCTTTTGCTTACTTTCAGCCATATGATTCTTTGACAAAGACCATAGTTCAGCAATGATTCATTTATTGAATTTTAGTGGGTGCTTTCCCCCAAGACAGCCAACCATCACACAGAATAATCCATTCTGACCTGGGTTTAGTTCCTTAGTTACTACTGACAGTTCAATATATTTTGCTGCCTGAGACAGAACACAGATAGCTCCCAGGGCCTTTTCAAGTTTGGAAAGTAGTACCAAGTTGAAAGGCCATTTGCCCATGTGTCATAATCTTGATGAAACTTGGGCCCCTGTATCCCTGGGAATTAATTGCTAATCAAAGTCCTTGTAGTGGACCCAGAAAGATGCAAGGGCATGCATAGAATTTAGTGATGAAGCTAAGAGAATCCAAATAAGGAGCTAAGTCCCTTTCTTCTTTTCCCTGCCACAAAGTGGCAGGTTTGAAGGAGTAGGCTCCCCTCTTCCCTCTTGCAATTTAGAGGAAACAGGCAAAACATAGCAGCAACAGGCTAACTAGGCACTTAGAAAGGAGAGAGTTCAGGAATAGCTCAGAGCTTTGCTCAGCCTCAGATAACTACCAGCTGTCCTCTCCCTCCTGAGGTACTGCCCATTGTTGCTGGCACCAAGGAACAGGAAAAAAAACAAAACCTCTCCCAGGAATGCACCCAAGCAGGAGGCTGTTGTTAGCCCACTCCCCAAAAACAACACCAGAAGAAACAGGATGAGGAGCAAGAAGACATCATGTTGCTTCTTAAAAGCTACTGCGAGGTCATCCAAATTTCTTCTCCAAGATGGCTCTAAAAGACCAAGGAGACAAGCAACACATGGTAAAGCAAACCAGAAGAGGGGCTGATAGGCCTAGCACCTAGCAAGCATCAACACAACAGATCACAACTTTACTGCTACTTACCAAGAAAAATTACAATGCAGCCCTAAAGAGAGTTACACTTTTCTAAGCCCATTGATGTCAATGGAGTTAGGAGGGTGTAACTCTGCTTAGCATAGGTGTAATCTTCGGGGGGACTTGGGGACTGATCTTCCCCTAGGCAACCAGTGCCAGCTTGCTCTGTGTTCCTCCTTCTTCCCTCTGGCATTCCCTCTTCCTCTCCAGTGGGGCTGCTGAGGCTGCACGCCGAGAGGGGCCATCCTGACCCATTTGCAGGAGGGCTGTGCCCTGGAGGGGGGGGTCTGGTCTCACCTGCCAGGCCGAAGAAGTTTTGTTGGTAGGGGGATGGAAGTTGCGGCTTCCTCCGATCCCGGGCACCTCCCTCTGGTGGGTGCAGCGGGGCTGCTGTTGAGCCAGAGCCCGACGATGGTGAGAGACCCCTGCCAACAGGAGAGCCCTCCCAGTGGCTGCCAGCCAGGCTCCCCTTTCTCCTTCCCTCCCTGGCTACTGGGCATTTCCCATGCGGCCCCTTTGCCGGGTCACAGCAGTCCAGTCGGGGGACAGGGGAGCCCTGCTGCCGCTCACTCTGTGACCCTCCTTGAGGCCACAGCCCTAGAGGCTGGGGGGGGTACCAATCCCGATGGGCCGCTCTGCTACAGCAGGAAGACACTTGGGAGCAGAGCAGATGGCCCAGCAACAGGGACGTGATGGTCAAGCTGAAAATGGGAGGTGCCTCGGGTGCAGCTTCCTCCCGTCTCATGGGGGGCCTTGGCTTGGCCGCAGGAGCCCCCTTGCTGAAAACGGGGAGCTGCTGCTGCTGTGCCTCAACTTGGGGTGGAGGGCTCTTCCCAGACTTTTGCGGGCACCTTCACCTTCCTCCCAACCCCTGAGCCAGAAGGAAGGAGGAAGGCAGGACGGACGGACGCCCTGGCTGGTGGTTGCCCTGAAGCTCTTTGGCAATGCTGCCCTTTGTAAGAGAGGAAGGGCTGGAGCAGTTTGAGCTGAGGCCGGGCTCAAAGTGCCAGCAATGTTTTCTTACAGCTGTTTTCCCCTGCAGACTTTTTTTTGGGGGGGGAGGAATGCTAAAGAAAGCATGCCAGAGAGAGAGAGATGGATTCCCTTTTCCATTTATAATAGATGGGGGCAAGGGAGAAACCTAACAGTACAGCTTGCATTCCTTGTTAGTGAAAGGGAGCAAGAGTCTAGCAGCACCTTAAAAACTAACAAAGTTTCTCTCAAGTAGGAGCTTTCATGAGTCACTGCTCACTTCTTCAGATACAGCTAGAATGGGAGTCCATCTGTCCTCATATCTTGGAGAGTGAAGTGATTTCAGATGCCAAATGACAATAGCAGGCATTATTAATGAGAGAAACTCAGTTCCCCAGCTGCTGGCCCTCGCGGCTGTATGGCCAGTAAGGAGAGGAGTCAAGCATGATGCTGCAAAACCGCATCTGGGGAAAAGGGGGTGGGGCCAGAGCCTTTATAAGTCTAGCCTCGCTTCCCGCCCTCATTCTTTGCCTCACGATCAGCCTAGATGCGAGCTCCTCATTTTGGAGGCCTAGGGGTGCTGGGAGGCAGTTCGAGGCCCGAAAGTGGCCTAGTGGGTGGTGGCAGGCTTGGCGAGTGGTGGGAAGGTGGCGCTGATGGCCCGGCTGCATAGTGTGGGAGCAACAGAGCGATCGGCAGCAACGCGGCCCACCCGGTGAGGACATGTTGCACATGGTGACAGCTCTCCAGGAAAGTGGCAGTTTCGGCAGCGGGCCCTGCGGGGGTCTGTTCGCACGGGGGCAGTTGCCTGGCTGGTGAGGTCCTTTAAAGGTGGTGGCTGCTACCTTGAGCCCGGGGTTGTGCAAGTGGCCTGTGGTTGCTAACGGGGGCCTGGTTTCATGAGGCCAGCCCTTGGATGAGCTTTCTTGAAGGACGAGGCCTGGGGGCTCCTAGGGGGCAAGCAGGGAGTCTCCGGAGGCTAGGGCTCTTGGGTGGGGGGCATCCCCTATTTGCCTGGCATGCCTGCACCTTAGCATGTTCCCCCAGTCCCCCCCCATTTTTTTTTTGCTAAACCCACCTTTACCTTTTCCCCTTGCTCAGTACTCTTGGGATTGGCCAGTGGAGCTGGCTTTTCGGTGTTCCTTTTGGTGGCTCTTCTGGGGCTTCTACTGGTTGAGATAACCCAAGCTGGTCCAGTCTCATCAGAGTTGGGAAGCTAAGTGGGGTCAGTCCTGAATGGTACTTGGCTGAGATACCACCAAGGAAGTCTCGTGTCTTGGGCAGACAGAGGCAATAGTGAAACATATTTGAGTGCCTTGTGGTGCCATGTAATTGGGTGGTGCACCCATTTTGCAGCCTTCAGTAGCTAATTTGTGGATGGTGGCCATTTTGTGGGTCCTAGGTAGCTATTTTGTATGTTCTAGGCAGCCATTTTGTGGGTCCTAGGTGGCCATTTTGTAATTTGGTGGCCATCATTCTCCAGTACGGCACCTAAGAAAGGCACAGGGTGAGCTAAAGGGAAACAACCAGCCCCTAAGGCTCCGCTGAAGAGGCCAGCCCCTGCCCTCTGTTCATCAGAGGATGAGGGAGGGGACGAGGTTCAACAGGCTATCCTTGACTGCTTGATAGCTGTGCAGCAGACCTCAGGTCTAGCTACGCCCCGTTCTCCCCCAGTCCAAGGACAGGCAGGGTGGAAAGAAACCTGCTCATTGTCTAATAAGCATTTCCAGGCTGAAATGCTAATCTCTCTGTCTTTGGTGGAGGGTAGAATTTTGACAGGTGCTGGGAGCAACACTGGAGGTGTGGATCAACATGATGACTCAGATGCTGGCCCTTCAGGAGCCGGGCCTTCCCAAGGAGCAGCTGTGCCAAGTTTACCCACAGCTCCGGCAAACAAGACATTGAGTAAGTTGGCCGTTGGTCGTCCTGCTGAGGACTCTTGGCCATGGGGGCTTTGAAGGGCTTCCGCCACCCCAGGCTCAGGTACGGCTAATGCTCTTCACACTCAGGGAATGGGGCAGCCTTGGGGTTCACCCCTCACTCAGCTTTCAATGCAGGGACCTCAGGGGGCATGGTGTGGCCAGCTGCATGCAGGACCTGGTCATTGGTGGGGTTCCCCTTCTTCCTGGGCTGCATCTTATGCTACCACACCTGCTTCTGAGCTCCCTTTTGGAGATGTGGCGTTGCCCTTAGGCAATCATCTGTCACCAGCCACCAGGGAGAAGATTTGCAGGGGCAAATATGTGGATTTCTTTTCCCTCCTTTTTCGGGAGTTGGAAAAGAAGGATAAGGATGACCTGGATGATAAGGACAAAGAAAAGCTTAGGAAGATGAGAGTAGATTGGACCTGGGCCAATTGGGTGGCTGGATTCTTGGACTACGTGGGTGTCCTTGTGAAGGCGGAGCCATGGTGTGCTGTGTCTTTATTTCAGTACTTTGATATTGTACACAAAGGTTAGATGGGCTTTACTGGCCTGGCATGGCTGCAGTATGATGAAGAATTTCGTATACTGGCAGCCATGAATCCCTCCATATGATGGGACCAGGTGCACCCTCACCTTTGATTGTAAATTATGTCCCCAACCCGCCTGAATGCTGGTGACCAGTCACACAGCGGACACCTTGTGCAGCGCCAGTGAGTGTCTTCCAACACCTGCAGTGCTATGGGGCAGGTGGTTCAACCTCGCTAGCTATGTTGGGAGTTTGGGTTGCAAGGGGTCTGTAGCAGGAAAGCCTGCCAGTTCTGGCACGAGTGCCCCCTGTGCAGTGGGCCGGACCCTTTCTTGGCATGCTTCCATGGCAGGCCACAGAAGGGCCATAAATGACCTGAGCCTGGCAGTTCAGAGCCTCCCGCTGGAAAAGGGACCCAGTCCCATAAAGCTGAGAGCACTTGAGAGTTGGTTGTGCAGATACCTTGGTTGGTTGTATTAGGTCCCTTTCTGTCCCCACAAGTGGTGAACCTGTGGGTTTCCCTGTTGGGCATTGTCTCTAAAAAGGCCCATGATGAATATCGTTTGATACACCATCTATCTCATCCATGCGGGGTGTCTGTTAACAATGCCATTCTGGACTCCTTTTTTTTTTATAACAAAACCCTCCTAGTTTATTCTTTTTATAAATGGAAAAGGGTAGGGTATATAGAGGGATTAAGAAAAGAGTAGAGTGAGCATTCTGTTAAAAAAAGTTAGTTTTAGTCAGTATAGATACAGTTTTTGGCAATCACCGTGATTAGAGAGTCTTCTTTTCATCTAACAAAAGTCCAAAATAACTCTGTTAACAAGGTTAGTAATGTCCTTTGGGGTTAGTTATTAATCAACTCCTTTCTGACGCTTCTCGAACAATTATTTCTTAGGTTGTCTTCTTTTGGTATCCCTCAGGTTATAGGATGGGCCCTCTTTAGCTTTCACGTCTCCCGCTCCTCTTCTGGGCCGCTGTCATCTTCACTGCTCAAATCTGTCCAAGTTGCGAGTGCTGCCTCTTCCTCTGAACTGGCGTGTCTCTTCAGAAATTCTTGTGCTTTGAAGATGGAGTCAATCTTTTCTCTTTTATCCTTATACTTGAAAACCAGGCCTTCAGGGAAAGTCCATCTGTAAATAGTCTGATGTCTTTGTAGAAAGGTGGTCAATCCTTTGTATGCTTTCCTTTTCATACGGATTTCATAAGGCACATCTTTCAATATTCTGATAGTCTGCTCCCCAATCTTCAAGGGCACCGCTGAGACTGCACGCAGAATTTGATCTCTAGTACTCTGCTTAATAAACTTGACAACCACTTCTGCTGGCAGATTATTTTTCTTTGTAAAGGTGGAATAGGCTCTATAGACCTTATCCATCTCTTCTTTTAACTCTCGCTGTTCTCTGTCAGTTACGGGTGCCAAGGCATTCACTAGTATAGATCTGAGATCTTCTTTCTCTTCTTCTTTAATGCCCTGAAAACGGAGAGTCAAATTCGATTTCTCCATTTGCAACATCAAGATTCTTTTTTCTTGCTCATCCTGGTGTTTTTCTAATTTATTGACCCTTTTCTTCACTTTTCCGATGTCTTCCGTCGAGACCAAACATTTCTGTGCGATCTCCACCATCTTCTTTGACGTTTCTGTTAGTTGTTTTTGTTGACTGTTGAGAACACCTTCCATGTTAGTTAAGGTTTCACTGATTTTCTGTATTTGGACCAGCAGAGGGTGCAGTAGCTCGCTTTTCTGTTGATTGACAGCAGGCTCTGGAGGGGGATTACCCGGACCGGAAGTCCCGCCTCCCTTCTTTTCCGGTTTCAAAGGGACCTTTTTCATTGCCGACATTTCTTTTATTTGTTTACTTTATCAAAGTTCGTGTCGCGTCCCTCAGGAGACTCGCTAACTCTTTAGCTTCAGTAGCACCCCAACGGTAGTTTCACCAACCCTTTTTTCCTTTCGTCCCCCTTAGCTTTCTTTTATAAGTCCCGCTTCTCAGTGGGGGGGGGATTCCCCCTCCTCCCAAACGCTTATTCGCTTACGGGGGAAGGGCTCGGGTTTTCGCTTCAAATTTAGACCTCCAACTCACGGTTCGATGCCATTTCTTCTTTTTATTTTAGTTCATGTCGCTGTTCCTCACTCCTGGAAGTCGGTGGCGCTGCTACGTCCCATACGGGCACTACGCAGCGGGGCCGATTGGGGCGGGGAGAAAGCCTCAATTTCCCGGCTGTGTGCCGGCAAAGAGGATACTCCCCAAGCGCCCCCGGTTCGGAGCCTTTGTCTAAGGCTCACTAGGGTCTTTCACACATGCGAAGACCCCCCCAACCGCGCGTGGGCTAACCACCTCCGGGAGCATCCCGAAAGGTGGCCGCCATTCGCAACGCCGAAACCGAAACCCATTCTGGACTCCTTGTGTTCTGTAAGGTACACCTCCTTTGATCAGGCTGTCCATGTGGTTCGCTGCTGTGGGGTTGGAGCTGAGATGTCCAAATGCGATATTAAGTCGGCGTTTCAGCTCCTTCCAGTTCACCCCAGTGACTTTGAGTTGCTGGGGTTTCCCTTCAAGGGTCAGTTTTAAATGGACCATGCTTTGCCCATGGGCTGCTCTGTCTTGTGTGCAGCTTTTGAGCGTTTTAGCATGTTCTTGGACTGGGCCCTACGGTATTGCACTGGTAGTTCTATAGTGGCACACTATTTAGATGATTTTCTATTTGTAGCACCGGTGAGAGCAGGGTGATGTCAGGTACTTCTGCAGGGATTTTTGGTCCTGGTCGAAGAGTTCGGTGTCCCCTTGGCTCATGAGGAGACTGAAGGTCCTTCTCAGGTCCTGACATTTCTGCATGTCAAATTGGATACCTTGGTGCAGTCCTCTCAGCTGCCTATGGACAAGATGGTGGACCTGTGAGCACAGATAGCTGCTTTCATGGTACTTAGGACAGCTACATTGCGTGAGTTTCAGCAGCTGGTGGGGCAACTTTGCCTGCAAGGTTGTGGCCCCAGGGCGAGCTTTCTTGTGCAAACTTTGCAATGTGCTGAAGGGCCTGCGCCTACCACCCAATAGGACCAGGGTTACTGGCAGGATCAGGGCCGACCTCAAAGTGTGGCTTGAGTTCCTGGACTCCTTTAACAGAATCTTGTTTGGAGGGATGAACTGCAGTTGGAGGCCAGCTTACAGATTTGCTCTGATGCTGCAGGAACTCTGGGCCTTGGTATTTATTTCCAGGGGCACTGGTGTGCTGAAGAGTGACCAGCTGAATGAGCGAGAGATGGTATTTCCAGGGACCTTACCTTTCTGGAATTTTTTCCTATCCTGGTGGTGGTTTGGTTGTAGGGGGACATGTTGGCTAATCACACCATGCATTTCTGGTGTGACAATTTGGCCTTCCTTTGCATTCCTGATGGTGGTTGGCATGCTGACAGGACGCGAACCATATTCTGTTGGCTGTTGTCTGGGGCTGGTTGGCTCACCCTAGTTCTCATGATGAGGGAAGGGTCTCAAGTGCCCCGGCCTTGGCTATGCCGCAACTGTCCTGCCCTTGTTGTTTGTGTTTTGGTGTTTAGTTCAATAAAGTGGCCCATTAGTACCCCAACTTCTTGTCTGTCTCCTTATTCTGGCTTGGGGGGGGGGGGGCAACAACCTAGGTCTCAATTTAGTCCAGGAGTTTGCGTTGTCTTGAGCTTCATTATCTGTTGCAATTCAACATTCTCTATTTCTAATCTAAATTCCTTTGTAAGAGACCTGCTAATCTTAGGTCATAAACAGGACGTCCTGGAATGTTACAATGTCCCCCTACTGGTTTTTGAATGTTGTGGTCTGTAATAGCAGTAGAAAAAGTAAGAGTCCAGTAGCGCCTTTAAAGACTAACAAAATTGTGGTAGGGTATGTGCTTTCATGAGTCACTGCTCACTTCTTCAGATTTATTTCCATTTATTCTTTGCATCCTCCTGGACTGAATCCTCTTGTACCAAATTGAGACCTAGGTTTCCTGTCTCATTACCAGTGCTGATATCTCTTCTCTTACTACCCCTCTGCATATCACACCCAATCCGATCAAGCCGCCTATTGCCATTCAGCATCTGAATGGGACCTGTACTCACTTGTAGGATGAGTTTGAAGCGAGAAGAAGATTGCTCTGTACATTGCTCAGAAATTGAGTGCACAGTAACATTTTGGTATTTACCAAATGAAGGCATCTGTGATGCCATAATTTAGTAAATTTTAGTACAAGGTCACCCTCATGAATAAGGCAGAAACAAGACTCCTATAAATGAATGTCCAGGAAAACTTTTAAAATATTCCCCTACAGACTTTTCTATCTTGCCTTCCTTACTGTCAAATTTGTGACTGTTTTCCTTAGGCACATGATACGTATATTTGCAGATCTTAAAGTGTCTATTCTAAAAGTGAATTTTTTAAAAGGACACAGCAGGAGACCACTGAGATACCACTATAACCACTGGCCAACTCTCACCTTTTCCTGGGTTTAGCCCAGCCCAGGGGCATGGCTAGGGGGGTTCCCAGGCCCCCCTAAATTTCTGGGGGGCCCTTCCTAAATCCCACATGGCTCCACCTCTATAGATAGTGACAATGGCCTGTGGTGTCACTTGCTCCTCCCTATGATGTCACTGGGCCTTGGTTCTTTTAAGGACCTAGCATAGCAATGCCTCTGGCCCTACCCCTGCCCCCCCTGGGAAATTGGAAAGTCTACAACCTTGCTGCTTAGAATTGCATTGTTACCAACTTGAGATACATTACGGTCTCAAACTGAGACCAATTTGGGATCCCAAACTAGGTGGCTAGGATAGAGTGCATGCTATTCATGGTATGACCTAGGTAGGTTGTGGTATACTCCATGTTATTCCATAGGAAGCAGGGGTGGTGTTAGAGTTTTCCTCCAATGTTTAATACTTGAAGAAGCCCTTACTTTCTTTTTTAGGCCACAAACCACTGTAACCAAGTCTCCCATGTCTGATAACAAAAATTAGAATGTTAATTTGAATGGACTGGTGTGGTTGTTTTTTAAATTGTGGTTCTCCCCCCCACCCCCTTGGCATGCTTCCCTTATAACAAACATTTTTTATAGGCACTTTATTGCTTGAGGGTAAAATGACACCCTTTACTTTCAAGATGATACGTTCCTAACACATTTCTTTGAAGAGCTGGAAATGGTGCAAAAATCTGGGGAGATAATTCTTGGTAAAGTCTTAGAATCAGTGTATTTGACTCTTGATGTTTAAACAAAATGCATGGGGTGGGTGTCTTACCAACCTAGAGGTTTTTTTTTTTTTTTTTTTAAAAAGGGTTTCTACTTAAAGGTCTTTGCCAGAGCTACAGTACTTATACATTTTCGAAATGTGTTTTAAGCAATAAGTTGTACAACATTTTTAGAACATGTGTTAAGCTATTTCTCTAAGAATGAAGCTCTTAACAAAACATAAGCACTCTGCATGAGATCTTAGCAGCAAAGTGCTTAAAAGATAAAGTAAGAATTGGTACCATGGGAAGAACACCAGCTGTAGTGCACACAGGTCCATTATGAGAAGTATGGTAGTGGGTAGGGAGAAAATGATTTAATCAAGAGTAAAACCAATTTTATTATAAGGGCACGCAGGGGGTGTGGCACCATAGTGAGAGGGACATTTCAAAATATCTGACAGATTTCAACAATGTGAAACCCACCCTGTTCTTTAAAGTGACAGCAAACCCCACCAGGTCTCTCTTTTTGATGCTATTGTGAGCAGATATCTGTGTAAAAACTGGCCTTCTAAAACACTGTCTGTCTATTTCAATGGTGTGTGGGGAAAAATAAAAGACTAATTGTTGAAATGCAATCAATCAAATTTGATCTTGGCATTTTAAGAAAAGTCCCTTCTAATTCAATTTCCAAAGTGAATTGTTTTTATGATGGTGAAAGGCTTTTCTCGGGATGGGGGGCAAAAAAGGAAACTGATGCAAGTATGCCTTTTACCCACAACTACAACCTTTTATTATAAATTAAGAGAAAGGCAGGAATTCACAAAAAAAGAAATTATAGTCAACATACCTCCATAATGCTTGGATATTTTGTAGCGAAATCTATATTCCTCCTTGATAGCTCTCTTCAGAAAAAAATACATATTAGAAGAATTGTAATCATAGTGTATAGTTTATTTTTTCATTACATTTTTTCCAGGTAAACAGATTGCAAGGATTGACATTAGCAGTGGCTAGGCAAAATAAATATGAGGCACAGACAAAAGTACTTCAGTTGGATTGGGGAATTCCCCCCCCTTCCAGTTTTGTGTTTAAAATATCTCTGAAGTAATACCATCCATTTAGGAATTAACTCTGTTTTTTTGGAACAGGTTCTGCAGAGAGCTAGGCTTCTTTTCCATTCTGAAGTGACGGGCATTTTCACTTTCTTAGAGTTTTGTCAAGTCTGTGATTCTGCAGTTTATCATAGCCTACTAATAATAATGCCAGATGTTTCTAATAACTATTCAAAGAAAAGCAGAGTAATAATCACCCAATCTTTTTATTAGATTTTTTTTTTTTGCATTCTTCCTTCTTTTATATTTAAATTTCCCAGCTCAGTCAAGCTTCAGCGGGGGGAATCAGTTTTGCAAACACTTGTGATTTGTCTTTAGTGTGTTATCATTTTCGACAGCTTTGCATAGCCTAGGTAGGCCAACAGGGGTCTGTCTAATATTGTTGCTGGGCAAATTCTCAGAGTTGAAAACCAAATAAACTATTTTTGAAGCAGTAAGGAGGAATTAATATCTCCCCCCACACCCCCACAGTACTGAATTCCTTACTGACATTACATTCAGGCAAAAAAAGCAGAAAAGTGTTGTCCGTTATTCCCTTGTACACAGGAAGACTAACACATGTAAAGCAATAACTCATTTTGTATTGCCATGTTTAGCATATGTCTCATGTTGGCTCGGCAAGGCCTTTAGGTCCATCCCTTGAGCTGGTCATCATTGACAACTCTTAGCCCCTCGGCCTCGAAACAAAATAGCTTTGAATAATGTCAAGCGCTGATGCTAATTTTTTTCTACTGATGCATTATGGGAATAACTGTATCTGACATACTGTGTCAATGCTACTGTCTCTTTGTGCCTCTTGCTTTTTGGTTAGCTGCATTCCTACAGATGGTATTCCATTGAAAATGTTCTCTTCCTACAGAAAAGAAAAAAAGGGGGGGAACCCATGCACAGCACCAAACCTCTAGGTGCAGAAGGCTGTTAACGGTTGCTGATGATAGTAGGCAAACATTAACATAATAATTAGTGTCTTGTAATTGTTTCATTAAAACCAGTTGTTCCATTTCTCCTCGTGTTTTCCCAGAAGAGAAGCTGAATTTGGACGACAGCCAGTGGGAGGACATCCACGTTGTCACCGGAGCACTCAAGATGTTTTTCAGAGAGCTGCCTGAACCACTGTTCCCATACTGCTTCTTTGAACAGTTTGTGAAGGCAATAAGTAAGTACATCACATACAGTACCAGTTAATTAAATAGCCTATGTGCTTTTTTTAAAAAAAAGCCCCCAAATTGTAGAGAATACATCCCAAATGTTGCTGTACCTGCTTCTGCCCTTTTAACTTTCCTTTCTTATTTCTGTTTCTTCCACTTTTGTCTATTAAATTGTCTATTGTAGAAGAGATAAGTACACTGAGAAAAGTAATACTGTATTTGTATTGTATCCCAATTAGATATATTGTGCTCATCATTCATGCACCCAAAACATAATACTGTTAGGCAGGATTAATATTTATAATATAGAGGACTGTGTGTTCATGTCTTTAGAGGGGAGGGGTGAGAATTGAAATTGTGTGTGTTGTGATATTATTACAGAGCAGGAAAGGTAGGTTTACCACAGTCCCAAGTTCAGATGTTTATCTTTTGATCCCAATAATGTAATGCATATACGTTCTCTTCTTTTTTACCTTTTTGTCAGCTTGGGGATGCCAACTTTTCAGCCAGACACTGCAGCTGTGTGTTTAACATTGGCTTGATTAGCAGACAATAGCAGGTGTTAACATTCATGCTTTGGAAAACTTGATCTGCTGTGCTGATTTTGGTGAATCAAGCTGTTTATAAAAGGCACAAGAGCAGGCCAGGTTGTTTTCTTCTGATCAGTTGTCATACTGTGGGATGACAAGCACTTCAAAAACAGCAGTACAACTTTCAGGATAGATGCCATGCTTCCTAGAGATCTTTTGCTCAGTTGTGACTATCGGGGCTGGGAAAACTCTTACCAGCAAAGAGGCTGATTTCACTTTTACTTTTTCATATTAAAAAAAAAAACTTTAAAAAATGAAAACTTGCAAGCCTAGCAGGAGCTTAATTAAAGTCCAATAGAGAAAAATCTCCAGGAAAAACAATAAAGCACTTAGGGATCTGTTCTCCGATTGATGCGCATGCATTATTGCCATTACCGTTAATGAGAGTTGTTTGCGCGTGCACATCAGTCAGAGAAGATAGAAACCTTAATGTGCTGTTTAATTTGATGTTATGTTCATAAAAGTCTTTAGGTTTAACGAAAGCTCTTCATGGCTAGCATCTCATATAACAAAGTTGAATAAATCTTGCAAAATTCTTCCCTTTCCTTCTTGGCTACTTAGAGATACCCCATGGTGGTTTAAGCGTGTAACACAATGCAAACATGCTGAGGAATTGGTCTCCTTTGGAGGCACAATCCATAGTCCCCACTCCCACCTTCTCCCTTTTTTGTCATAAAGACAAATAGGACAAAGAAAGAACAGTGCCTTTTGGGATTCATCTCACACTTCAGAATTCATGTAATTATCTAACAGGAAAACGATATGGCACAAACAATTCCTTCGTGTTCTGGCTGCATCTTTTGTGCTGCACCTAAAATGAGGAGATTTTCATTTGAAGCTCTCTTGTTCTAATATACACTTTAGGTGGTTTCCCATGTACCTGTTAAGTCTGCTCAAAGTGTTGACTCTTCAGTCCTTCAAGGGAATACAGTTGGTTCATGGGGCACTACAAGATGTTGCTTCACATCCTTTGCTTCACATCCTTTGTAGATATCTCAGCACTCAAATGTTTAATGCATTCTCTGCCTTTAAATTCTTTCTGATGTTTAGACAATCTCTGTATAACATTGCTCTTTGGGGGTTAAATCCATCACTCACCCTTATTACACAGTAGTCTCTCATTTGTCTCTCTCTTCCAAACAGTCCTTGGATTGTACTTTCAGAACAAAACAAAATTTTAACTGCACAACACTATCATTATTCTACAGTCTGTTCCTTCAATGGGGAAATCCTATCCTGGGACATGATAGCTTTTCAGATGACTAGTAGATTATTTTTAATGCACTCTCCATTGGCAAGGTAGAGGTAACAAGCAATAAACAAGTGGTTTTGATTTTGGAACAATAGGGGGTAGAGGGTAACTCATTCAAGCGTTTATATTTAAGTATGACAAATAAATGTCCATTTCTGCTCAGTGAACTATTTTTAATTCTTGCTGCAGCTCTGAAAGCCATTATAAACATTGACAGGTTAATGAGCAGTCATTTATGGGGTTTAGAAGACTGTTACTTAGAAGGGAAATTAGTTGTCCAATTTTTTAAAAAATGTGTTACTCTTAAAAAAATTGTAGCCTGCCAGTTACTTTGTACAACATTAAGGTAATGTAGGAACGTCAGCCTCCATGTGGGACCTGAGAATCCCCTGGAATTATAGCTCATCTCCAGACTACAGGGATCAGTTCCCCTGGAGAAAATGGATGGTTTGGAGAGTGGACTCCATGGCATTGTACCTCAATGAGGTCCTTGTCCTTCCCAGGTTCCACCCCCAAATCTCCAGGAGTTTCCAAATCTGGATCTGGCAACCCTGCCCCCCCAATCCCCTGCTGGTGGCTGGGGGGGGGAACCTGGCAACCTGAAGATGATGTCTAGTTGCTCTACTTAGATATTTCATTTATCAGAATGGAACTATTTCTCAGTGCTCCATGACAAGGAAACACAATAGGTAATAAGTTGGAAATTGGTTTAAACAAGAGATATGCAAATTGTCCCTTGTTGTGATACTGGACAAAGATAAGAAGATAATGACCCAACTCTGACCCTATTGATATCTCTTGCAGCGATCTTATTGATTTCAGTTCATTCATAATAGTTACAAAACTAATTATCTTCTAGTGATCGCTATGTATAAATAATTAAACAAATTTGACACAACCCACTTTCTGTCATAATTAATGGTGTGAGTTGTAACCCAAAACCTCACACTTGCTGAAATTATGGCTGAACTGAACAGGGGACATTTTTCAAGAACCTTTTTGGCAGTGTTGAAAAATGCCACACAATTTTCTAAGGGTTTTGATGGACTGCATTAAAAGGGGCTTTGCCCACTGAGAGTAAAGGCAAAACTTCTGAAGTCTACACCGTTTGCTGTCATGACCATTAGCAAGATACGATTGGGTACATATCATCTGCAGTGCGATACCCCCCAGACATCACTTATGACAAAAAATATTCACGTTCTTCAAGCTTCTACTATGCCATTGTTTTCCTGATCTGCTGCATTTTTTGTTCTTGATTTAAATAGTTTCTTTTTAAATTAACAAATTCTGGATATGGGATGGACAGGTGTGGTGTAGTGGTTGGTGTGTCAAATTAGGATCTGTGAGACCCAGGTTCAAATCTCCATTCTGTCAAGAGTGACCTTGGGCCAGTCACACACTCTTTACCTAACTTACCTCACTGTATTGTTGTGAGGATAAAATGGAGACAGGAGAGTGATTCAAGCCACTTTGGATCTCCATTGGGGAGACAGCTGGGGTATAGATGAAATAAATACTTTCCTTTGTCCCAATAATTCAGAAAAATGGAACAAATCAGCAGTAAATCTGGAAAACAATGAGTGAAAAGTTGAACCTTTTCATCAATAGGGTATTTTATTGGAAATATTTCAGTATTTCCTCATTCCCCAAAGCTGTATTTTTGTCCCAACATTCAAACATTTTGTCCCATTTGATGTAACCCTGGTTGTGGTGTGGTTCTTTGGATGCCATCCCAATAACATTTGAAAGGAATGGATTAAGTGGGCAAGTTGATAAACACACTGCTTCTGCATACGTGGTCCTGCAGGGTAGAGCAATGGTGGCATGGCAAGTGCTGCTGTCAGCCTATTCATTAGAACATTTTCCTTTAACTGTTACAGAAATGGCACAGAAAACAGTCATGCAGAGGTAGCTACCATATTACTCAAGTAATTTATGAATTGTGCTGGGGTCATTTTGAGCTAGAATGAGCTGGAACAGCATTCTGGGAATTGGTGCCAGTCCCCCAGGGCAACCAGTGCCAGGCTGGACAACAATGAGGAGGGGGACAAAAGGGGAACAGCCACCCAGGCGCCCAACCAAGCAGCCATATAAGGCAAAAGGGCTGGCTGAAGCACTGCCAGCTGCAAAGCCCAGCGCCCCCCAGCCCTGCACATGCACCCAGGCAGCAGCTGCAGACCCATCCCACCCCTGCCCGGCCTCACCTCCCACTGCCCCCACTGCCAGTGCCTCTCACCTCCCTCCCTCAGTCCCTCCCCCGGTTCATCATGTTGGGACGGCAGAGCTGCAGACCATCAAGGTGCAGTGGTGGGGCAGGGGCAGTGGGCTCAGGCAGCTGGGGCTCCTCTGGGCCAACACAGGCTGAGCCGCACCATCCTTCCCACCGGGCCCAGCTGGCTTTCTCTCCCCCACCCCACCCCACTCCCACCCATCCCCATCACCTTGGAGGCACCTGGAGCCCACGAAGAGCCCCAGACTTGCAGGGGGGGCAGTGGCAGTTGGGCACAAACACCCCACTGGCTCAGGTGCACTGCAAGAGTGCCAAGAGGCACCTGGGGGTCAGACTGTCCAGGCTGTGACACACTAAAGCCAAGGGCGTTCTATGGACAAGCCTGGCAGCTGCTGCTCTTGATGAATAAGTATGCCTTTCTACTGCGTAAGTGGGAAAAGTGCAGAAAACAGCAACTAAAAGGATTAAGGGGATGGAGCACTTTCCCAATGAAGAAAGGTTAAAGCGCTTGGAACTCTTTAGCTTGTAGAAACAGGGACTGAGGGGTGACATGGTAGAAGTAGATCTCAATTCAGTCCAGGAGTTTGCATTGTCTTGAGCTTCATTATCTGTTGCAATTCAGCAGTCTCTAATATCCCTTTGAAATTCCTTTGTAAGAGAACTACTACTCTTAGGTCAGCAACTGAATATCCTGGAAGGTTAAAATGTCCCCCCACTGGTTTTTGAATGTTGTGGTTTGTAATAGCAGTAGAAAAAGTAAGAGTCAGTAGCACCTTTAAAGACTAACAGAGTTCTGGTAGGGACATGCTTTTATGAGTCACTGCTCACTTCTTCAGACTTATTTCCATTTATTCTTTGCATCCTACTGGACTGGCATTACCAGTGCTGATATCTCTACTGTATGAGCCTTTTTCTGTGCTTGAGGAAGGGGTTAATTTAAAAGATTAGAGAGAGGCGACAGTGAACTACATATCCCAGCAGGCTTATCAACGCTTGTGCACATGCTAAAAGGACAAACTAAAAAAATGGCTGACAGCCCCACTCCCTAGCTGCTGCATCTGATTGCTCAAGGACACGGTGAAAGTCCTTTGAAGAGTGCTAAAGAGGGTGAGTCTGATCACAATTCCCTGTTACAAAAAAACCCTGGATCAACTAGAGGTGGGGCCACACCAGATCAAACTGCATGTTTGACCACAGCCTATACAACCTCTAACACAGAAATGTCTTTATTGGCATTGTTGTCATTCATGATCAGCAATTCACAGAACAATATTTACAGGGATGGGGTATAATTTAGCACTTCTAGTGCAATGCGGAAGTGACATCATCTCTACTATTCACTCCACTATTCACCCAACACTCTGTGGTTAATCCATATCTCAAATTAATTTAATGGATATATATTTGTTACAGGGTATTTCTTGACCTGTTACTGATGCAATTCAGTATATATGCCTATTGAGCCAATCACTGAGCAAATAGAAATCTTGATAGGGTCACATGATTATATCAGGATTACTTTATGTGTGGTGATTTAATCAGTGTACCTGTGCCCAACTTTGCACTAATTATGACACAGAGCAAAATAGATGTCAATGTGATTATGCATCAGATCAAGATTAGTTTTGCTCCAATCAGTGTGTTTCTAATGAACCTGTATCCTGTAAGAAAAACAGCTTGAAACTGGAAAGTGTGATGATCTGAGTATTTGCAATGAACTGGGGGTGGGCGGGACATCTAGAATTCCTAAACAGATGAATGGTAGGTTCATGTTACCTTGGTAAAACCTGGGAACAAAATCAGGTAATATTGAACCCTAGAATCTGTGGAACCTGGCTGTGATTTCTCTCCCTAACATCTTGTTCTGTAAGTGGAGGGATTTTGTTTTGTTTTGGTACAGTGTAATATTCAATCTCCCGGCCCATAGTCTTAAGTGGTCACAAGTTTATCATGTCAATGAGAAATAGGCCATAGTTGTACAACAATCAGCACATTTCAGTCAAGCTTCCTATTTTATATGTATTCCTTTTCACTGCATAAAACTCTTTTTAAAAACTGTTCTTGTTTTCAGTTATTTTTCCATTCTCCTGGATTTTTTTCACTTCACTCTTCATCTGCTCTTATTTTTCAAGACAGCCTTAATTTCATTACAGTGAATAGCTGTGGTCTTGATCCACAACCATCTTGTTTCAGATTTAAATTTGAAATATGCATAATAAAAAGACAGAACTGTGACTAATGCCATCTGAGCCTGACTACAGTTTTCAGAAGGTCAGCAGCTTGTGGAGCTGGCCAATGCAATAAGCAGCAGAACTAGCCAGGTTATCAGATGCTAGAGCTCTGCTCCCTTTATGTGGATCCAAGGCTGTGATAAGTTCTTTCCATGGGGAGCAGGGGCAGAGTATGTCAAAATCACCTGGAAATGTAAATAGTGTTTTACAATTGCCAAAACAGCTATTTGGGAAATGGAATTTATCCAGGATCAAGCAGCCTGCTATTTCACTTATGTGGAAAGGAATGACAATGGAAATTTTTCCATATCTTTCTCTTCCAAAGACATTTCTAAATTAAAATATAATTCCTATTTCTGTGGGCTTCCCATTTACAGCTCCAGAATGATCCAGTCAGGGATTATTTGGCTTTCTTTTCTTCTACAACCTGCTAGCAGTGCCTCTTCAACTGATTTTTCTTTCTCTCTCTCCTCCTGTTCCCACTTTCTTTGAGTAATTCTATATATTCCAGTACTACAAATCTTCAAGGGGTTTTTACTGTTGTTAAATTGTATTTCACCCATAGAATCTGGAATTTAATTCTTCTGTCAGAGTATAAACAAGAAACTTGTGAACTGCATGACTTATTCAGTACTAGCATGCTTGAACTGTTTATAAGCTTGGAACATTTCTTATTTCTGTTGTTGTTTTTTAAAAAAGCAATAGAGGCTTCAAGAGTTCAGAAAATGAGAGTCTATGATAGTTCACTTGACACTGATAGCAACCGTCCTGCCAAGTTTCTTTGCAACCTACAGTTATAAACAATAGTGTATATAGGAAAGCACCACTGCAGTCTCTTGCAGTTAAAAACAGTATTGTAGAAATGAACCAACAGTATTTTAAGAATGAAATGCATTCATAAGTTAGGAGCAGTAGTACTACATCAGTGATCCTAAGCTTTCTCTGTCTAGGGAACTGCTGTGTCTGGTAGTGGTATAATGAAGTTCAACAGGGCTTAAGCATAACTAGTTTAATGTCTCAACGAACAGCAAGAACAGGAAACTCCACCCACTTCAGCAACTTTCCAAGACTATAGAGGGTGAAGAGGTCCAAACAACCCCAACTAAAAAGAAAAATGTCCTCCTTTTTTTTTTTTTATAAAAACCCTCCTAAAAAGGAGAGAATTTTATTGCTTTTTATAATAAGAAAGAGGTAGGGTATATAGATGGATTAAGAAAAGAGTTGAGTGAATTTTTCTGTTAAAGGATTAGGTTCAGTTAGTAAAAGTACCGTTTTTGGCAACCACCATGGTTGGAAGATCTTCTTTTCATCTTTCAAAAGTCCAAAATAACTCTGTTAGTAAGTTAGTAAAGTCCCTTGGGGTTAGTTATTAATCAGCTCCTTTCTGACGTTTCACGAACAGTTATTTCTTAGATTGTCTTCTTTTTGTGTCTCTCAAATTGTAAGATGGACCCTCTTTAGCCTTCACGTCTCCCGCTCCAGCACCTCCCTCCTCTGTGTCGCTGTCCTCTTCGCTGCTTGATTCTGACCAAATTGCGAGTGCTGCATCTTCCTCTGTACTGGCGTGTCTCTTCAGAAATTCTTGTGCTTTGAAGATGGAGTCAATCTTCTCTCTTTTATCCTTATATTTAAACACCAGCCCTTCGGGGAAGCTCCATCTGTAAATAGTCTGATGCCTTTGTAAGAATGTGGTCTCTGGTATGCTGCTTAGTGAACTTGACAACCACTTCTGCTGGCAGATTATTTTTCTTTGTAAAGGCGGAGTAGGCTCTATAGACCGTATCCATCTCTTCTTTTAATTCTTTCGCTTCTCTGCCCATTAAGGGTGCCAAGGAATTCGCCAGTATAGACCTGAGATCCTCTTTCTCTTCTTCTTTAATGCCCTGAAAGCGGAGAGTCAGATTAGATTTCTCCATCTGCAACATTAAAATTCTTTTTTCTTGCATATCCTGATGCTTTTCTAATTTGTTGACCCTTTTCTTTATCTTCCTGGTGTCTTCCGTCGAGACCAGACACTTCTGTGCGATCTCCTCCATCTTCTTTGCTGTTTCTGTTAGTTGTTTTTGTTGACTGTTGAGAACACCTTCCATGTTAGTCAAAGTTTCGCTGATTTTCTGAATTTGCTCCAGCAGAGGGTGCAGTAGCTCGCTTTTCTGTTGATTGACAGCAGGCTCGGGGGGTTGCCCGGACCGGAAGTCCCTCCTCCCTTCTTTTCCGGCTTTTGTGGGACCTTTTTGAACGCCAACATTTTCCCTGTTTGTTTACTTTATCAAAGTTCGTGCCACGTCTCTCGGGAGACCAGCCTGCTCTTGATCTTCAATGAAACCCCAAAGGTACTTTCACCAACACTTTCCCCCCTTTACCCCCCTTCGCTTTTCCTTTGTAAGTCCCGTTTCTCAAAGGGGGATTCCTCCCTCCTCCCAACCACTTATGCGCTTACAGGGGGGGTTCGCGTTTTTCGCTTCAAAGTAAACCTCCAACTCACGATTCGATGCCAGTTCTTCTTTTTATTTTAATTCATGTCGCTTATCTTCACTCCTGGAAGTCGGTGGCGTTGCTAAGTCCCATACGGGCACAACACAGCGGGGCCGATTGGGGCGGGGAGAAAGCCTCAATTTCCCGGCTGTCTGCCGGCAAAGAGGCTACTCCCCAAGCGCCCCCGGTTCGGAGCCTTTGCCTAAGGCTCACTAGGGTCTTTCGCATGTGCGAAGACCCCCCCAACCGCGTGTGGGCTAACCATCTCTGGGAACATCCCGAGAGGTGGCCGCCATTCGCTCCGCCGAAACCAAAACCCCCAAAAAGAAAAATGTCCTCCTGATTTACATAACAGGAATGCTTTCTGCACAAATGTGTTACCTAAAGAACCGCTGTATTTCCGGCAAAAGGGATCTGTACATTGCAGAGAATTCTGAGTGGTGTTCTAGGCTCACACTCAATTTACGCAGGTGCTGGCTTGGCCCATTCGGCCCCATTACTACACATGAAGTGCAAATGCTCCAAAACATATCTAATATATAATAACAAAAGGGTAAGCTGTTCTCAAAAATGTTTTGCTGACCAGATAATATTGTAATTCCTGATAAATTGCCAAGGATTTCCCAGAATACAGTTTACAAACTACTAAACTAACTTGCAGCCACTGCTCAAATAATAGAGGAAATATGAGGCACATGGATGCTGTAGCATATCACAAGCAGTCCAGTGGCAGGTGGATGACAATGTAGACTCTGAACAAAGGCCCCAGACATCCAGATCCACCAACCAATAATTATCGCCAGGAGTAGATGGGATATCAGTAGAGCTATTGGAAGCCTGTTAGGACAAAATGTGAAGAAACAGAATGGTTTCCAATTGGCAAAGGTATCAGACAAGAATGTATTTTATCTCCCTATCTCTTCTATACAGAACATATCATAAGGAGAGCTGGATCAGATTTATATGAAGGTGGAGTGAAAATTGGTGGAAGGAACATATTTGAGATATGCAGATGATACTACATTATTTGCAAAAAGCACTGGAGACTTAAAATGACTATTGATGAAGGTTAAAGCACAAAGTGCCAAAGCAGGATTACAGCTGAACATTGAGAAGACAAAAGTAATGACTACACAACTCTAAGGCTCCAACTTTAAGGCTCCATCATCAACCAAAAGGGAGACTGCACCCAAAAAATCAGGAGATTGGGACTGGGAAGGGTAGCCATCAGGAAGTAGAAAAGTTCCTTAAGTATAAGGATGTGCCACTGGTGATGACCAAGATTGAGTTAATTCATGCCATAGTATTTCCTATTACTATGTATGGGTATGAAAGTTGGACAATGAAGAAAGCTGACAGGAAGAAGGTGTTGAAAGAGAGTTTTACGGATACTGTAGAGTGCCAAAAAGACAAATAAGTAGGTTCTAGATCAAGTCAAGCCTGAACTCTTCCTAGAAGCTAAAATGACTTAACTGAGGCATCGTATTATGGTCATATAACTAGAAGAAAAGAGTCACTGAAAAAGACAATAATGCTAGGAAAAGTTGAAGGCAGCAAGAAGAAGACCCAACATGAGATGGATTGACTCAATCAAGGAAGCTATAGTCCTCAGTTTGAAAGACCTGAGCAAGACTGTTAACGGTAGGATATTTTGGAGGTCATTAATTCATAGGATCACCATAAATCAGAAGTGACTCGATGGCACCTTACACATACACAAGCTGCATTTTCATGGGAAGGGGGTGAATGAGACTTTATTGTACTTTGTGTATCTTTAATTTTGGGATTGTATGCCACCTTGAGCCGCAAGGGGAAGATGGGGTAAATATCTTAATAAATACATAAATTGTCCAGGCTGAGAGAATGATATATTGAGTTATTTGGTTTACTTTTTGCCTTCCATTAACAGTCAGGAATAAACTGTTACAAGCTGGAATATGCATGAGCTGGCAGAACAGGCTTCTGATTCTAATGCTGTAGTCCCATGCAGAGTTACTTCTGTCTAAACCCTTTGATATCAGTGGGTTTAAACTGGTGTAACTCTGCATAAGATTGCACTGATGAGCGCATGATATGCCTTCTTTAGAGATCCAGGTGTTGGTTTCTAAACTTCCACAGAGAGACAAAGAATATGCATACTGCATGTGTATATATTATACATATTTTCTCCATGCATTGATCATTCTGCTATCTGTATGATAACTGTTATTTCTAGTATTTGTACCAAATTTTCCTTAGTGCTTCATATTTGAAATACTGTTTTTTTAGATTTTACATGAAACAGGATGCAATAAAAATGTTGCTGCTTCTGTTGTAATCTGGACTTTATTTTTAAAGATATAATTCTGCTTTTGTTACTGAAGATTGTACTTGCCAGAATCACAATTGTCATTAAGCCTAAAACTCTTCTGCCATTTGCTGTCCCTTGAAATAATCACACATTGGATATAAATAACATTTATACATACCCTCATTGAGGAAATGATATGCTATACAAAGTAGTTGAGTGGACTGAGTAATCCACAAGCTGCAATGTGTCTGGATCAAATGTTTCTAATATGTACACATATTTGGACCAAATGTTTCTAAAATGTACATGTACATATATAGCCTACACTCTCCTGTGCTTAGCAGCTGGATTAGACTTATATGAAGGTGGAGTGAAAATTAGTGGAAGGAAAATTAACAATTTGAGATATGCAGATGACACTACACTATTGGCAGACAGCAGTGAAGACTTGAAATGAGCACAAAAGAATGTAGGCTGAAACAAAGCAGGATAGTCTTTTGTGGAACCCAAGTGCCGGGAAACCTGGTGATCTTGGCCATGGAAAAGCATCTTTGGCAGCTGTATTGCACCTGCTGTACTGAGTGACAGCTGAAAAGAGGGGAAAGAATGGTAAGGAAAAGTGAGTAAATGGAAGAAATAAGTAACACTATAATTCTTGCTGATACCGCCGCTCTCTTTGTAAAGCACCCACTTTGGATTGCTTGGAACAAACTTTGTTCAGAGCTTAAGTTCATTCTCTGGTTAACCATTATCTTTAAAAGATGGATATACATGCACTCAGAATTTTGTATCAGTCTGAAGTTACAATGATTACCCTAGGTCTGATATTTGCATAAGAAATACATAGCAGATTCAATGCAATATTTGTCCAAATATTTTTAAAATTCAACTGCTCATAGAGTCAGTCATGCAGCTGCAATGTATATCCCCATTCACAGAGATTGAATGAAGTCCCTAGATTTGAATCCACACTTTATAGGTAGCTGCCACATAGAGCTAATAGTCAAGGAAATCTGCAGATATAAATGTTAAATACTATGGGTTCTCAAATAGTGATGAAGAACCTACAGAATTAACTCAGTTAAGTTTGTTCAGTTAAGCTGAGTTCCATTTGGAATAAAGTTGATATAATTGAGAATGCAATGGTCCTGAAGCCCCAGTACTACCTACAACTTCTTGTTAATTGTGATCCTTCCACAAAAATACCCTATTCCCTTTCCTCAGATATTACTTTGTGTGCAACAGCAATAGGAAGATCTCATGCTGAGGTTGCCATAGCAGTATCCAGGCCATCAGGAAACATGGGATCTGTAAGAGCAGTATTTGGGGAAATCTACATGTTCCCTGGGATCCCCAGCAGACAACATAGCCATCCCCAAACTTTCTGAGTTGGGAAATACCTGGAGATTTTGGGGGTGGAGCCTGATGAGGTTAGGGAAGGGTATAAGGCCATAGACTCCACCTTCCAAAGCAGCCATTTTCTCCGGGGGGGCTGATCTCTGTCATGTGGAGAGCAGTTGTAATCCTAGATTTCCAGCCACCATCTTGAAGTTGGCAACCCTATATTTCAGGCAGAGGGAAAGTGGTACAGGAAGAAAGGATGACACTCCTCCTCCATGCCTTCTGTGGTTCTGATCTGAATTCGGCACAACATGGCTGGTAATTGATGAGAATCACAACTCATGCCTAGTTCTGTTACATCTGACACAAAGCTGGGGCTCCAAAGCCAATCTGTGTGCTCCACAATGTATGAACTGGCAATAGTACCATCAGTCATCTAAAACTGGGGACTATATTCCTGCCTGTTTGCCTCCAGTTCATCAATCCTGAGAGAAGTGATATTTTGTTTCAATAGTATATACTTACTATCATAAAACCTATTTGAAAACTAACTACATAACACTGGGTTGTTTAAAAAGTGTGCTGAAGGGGGACCTTTCAACTTCTAGATATTCATAAAGACAAGGGCCAGACCAGGTTATCTATCGAAAAGGGCTGTATTATTATTGCTCAGGAGGCCAGATGCTGTGTGAACTTCTCTAGTTGTGGATTTTGCATGTGCTATGGCCATCCATCCAGAAGCCACTGCCCTGTGTCCCCTGCTGGAATGAAAACCCTGCAAGTGAATCAAAACATTAGCAGAAGCAGGTTTAATATCTACATACAGGATGTGCAAGTAGGAAGAAAACACTGAAGGCAAATGAGAGCGGCACATGAGCTCAAGGAGGTTTTCTTGCATTATTTTCAATAAATACAGAAAGAGGGTACAGTGAAGCCTTGATTGCTGGGCAGGTTTATACATGCTTCTTCAGATCCATCCGTTAGATACCATTTACAGAATGGTATTTTTCCTCTGCTCATTGTCAATTTGCCTCTCTCTCTCTCTCTCTCAATCACATTTGCCCAGATCCACCTCCATGCCACGTGCCATGAACCAGAGATCTTTGTTCACAGTGTCTTTTCTCTTGTATGTTTTTTTGACCAGAATACAATCATAGCAATGAAAATTTCATCCCCTTCATGGACACATTTTTTTTAGAGTGAATTATTAGCCCTGGGCTAATAGAAACTGAACCAAGGTATGTGTGTCAAAATGTGTGTGCTCCTTTTTTCTCTTTTCGGCAACATCTTGGCAATAGTGCCAATGTGGGGGGGGGGGTGTTAGACAGGCAGGAGACAAAATGAGAGAGATTATTACCCAGAAATATCTAGGAATAGCCTTATGCTTGAAATAAAAGTACATGGCACCAAGTGAAATAGGCATGTAAAACAAAGCACAGTTTGACAGATTTAAAGGTGAAAATAGTCTGACTTTCCAATGACATATCAATGAGTGTGGATAACAAAATAACTGATCCTGTATATAGGCGGCAAGACTTTCTTATAAGTGATAGTTCTTCATGTCTGCCATCTCTGTTAGTAACTTTGGCAATGTACTGCTGGCCTATCAGACCGATACGGAAGATATCTCTGGCAGTAAAGGTAAAGGTAAAGGTTCCCTTGCTCGAAAGCCAGTCGAATCCGACTCTAGGGTTGCAGTGCTCATCTCCGTTTCAAAGCCGAAGAGCCAGCGCTGTCCGAAGACGTTTCCGTGGTCATGTGGCCGGCATGACTAAACACCAAGGTGCACGGAACGCTGTTACCTTCCCACCGAAGTGGTACCTATTTATCCACTTGCAATTTCTTGCTTTCGAACTGCTAGGTTGGCAGGAGCTGGAACTAGAGACGGGAGCTCACCCCGTCATGCAGCACCCGGGTCTCGAACTGCTGAACTACTGACCTTCCACAGCCTGCAGTTCAGTGTCTTAACCACTTGAGCCACCGCAGCTCCTATCTCTGGCAGTACAGACTGCTATATATGCACACACACAAATATTGTAAAACTGATTTTTAGAAATAAAGATCCCTTCTGTGGTTTTTAACCCCTCCTCACCACTGATCCAAATTTTCTGCTGCCAAAGCTTGATGAATAATGCATAATTATTTAAGCTTTGGGGAATCCCAGCCTCTGGTGCTGAGAAGTTCACAAATGCCATAATAAAAATACTTCACTCAAGGAGAGCATCGTTTAACGGAAAATGCAGGAACAACCTTTAGGAGGTTTTGCAGCTGGATTTGTTCCACAGTGACCAAAGCTGAGTTTTCAAAACCGTAAAGCCATACACATTGAACCATGCAAGACTTTCGCAATAGACTTTGAATGTGAATGGGTCTGTCTGCCTTTCTAGCTATGTATCAGTTGAGATATAAATAAGCACATTGAACTAGAGTAACATGAGCCCAGAAAAAAACTGAGCACATATTATGGAGATCTCTTCCAACCTGCCTTACCTACCAAGTTATCAGTTACGTCCCTGACAAAGACAAATTGCCTACAAGGAGGACAGAGTAGGGGTGAAAGAGGTACACAGGCTTTGAGCCTGCCTTCCCTTTGAGCCTGCCTTCCCCCAGTCTACCTAACAGGAGATAAGTCTGATCTGAGATCAGCAGCAGAACTGCCCATTAGGCAGTGAAAGCAGAAGTCCTCTGCAGCAGTGCTGACAAAACAAGATCTGAGTACAGGAGCATTGAGAGCCTATGTTGCAAGCGGCCTCCTCAACCCACCTCCCCATCTCCCACAAAACTTTGTTCTTAATCACAGAAACTAACAGAAAGTAAAATTTCCTGCACTTGGTGTTGAGCGAGAGCTACTTTCACACACACATTCGTGCATGCCTTCAGGAAAGCGGAGAAGAGCCTGTACCACCAAATCCCAAAGATGTTTAGAAATGAATTAAATGGCAGATGTCAAAGCCTCCTGGAAGTGTCCACCAAATTTTATTCTGCACATGTTGCTAAAAAAATTAAAATGAGTACTTTGTGTGATAATTTACAAGCAAATCAGTATCAATAAATCAGAATCATGTAAGCAGTCATGTTTATTATATTCTTGTTGCTTAATATTCATGATAGTAATTTACTTTTATAGTACAGTTTCACTGTTATCTCCTTCAGTGCCGTAACTTTGAATCAAGGAAGCTGCAAAAGTCCAGTAACCCTTTCAAGACTGCAAAAGTTTGTTCTCTTGTTAGAAGTAGAGGGGAAAAGGCCCAGTCCATAAACCCTGTTGAGCTGTTGTAATATCCTACGGAAAACCAACCACTTTCTAGCAAAAGGTCCCTGTCTACATTCTAAAGCCTTGCATCTCATCTCACAGTTTGTATCTAGTTGTGAGAAAAACTAGTACTGGCTTCTTTGGCCAGTGGATTTCAGATATGTATGAAGTTTAGAGAGCATAGCTGGGGGAGGAAGGCTACTGTGACAAGTCCCCAGAATGTGTGGATTTCCCTCAAACTTCAAGACAGTCACGCCTGATTCCTCATTTGTGATAATCAACCTGTTTATGTATTTATTTATTTATATGCCATTTTCCTGCTGACCATGTCAGATCAAGACAGCTTACAGAAAACCTGATCTGTAGGCAAAAAGATAAAATAAAACCACAACAAACAATTAGAATAACACTTCCCTATGTTTTCTCTCAGTATACTTATATTGCTTCATTTATGTGAAGTTGCTGCCAAATGCCATGATAGTCAATTCAAGCAACCCCCAAGAATCACAGTGAGAAACAGTTACAATTATACTGAAAATCTCTATGTGAGGAACCATCCAGTACCCAATTTTAATAAGATATGATGGTTACAAATTAGGAAATACAAAAATAAAACGAATGAATTAGCTGTGCTAATCTACTTGAAGCCCATAAACCTGGAGTTCCTTAGCCATTACCGGTATTAACTAGTTTAACAAAATGAAGAAGATTCTCAGTTACTGCTGTTGAGAATGGTCTCTATATTTATCTTGATTACATCTGAATTTTATATAATTACATCTCCATATCAGCAAGGAGGGCAGTGTACTGCATTATCCCTCTTGCACAGATTCAAGTAAGCTCTTTATTTCAACCCTAAAACACCTTTAAACAACCAAACCAGTTATGAAAGTTGAAAGCCAACAGCAGAGGGAATTATCCAACATTTTGCAGGGAGTTCCACATGTATGATTATCTGCCCATTTGACAGAAATCGTGTGTGTGTGTGTGTGTGCTTGATGCATGGAACTCTTGGATCTCAGGAAATTGGTTCATTCCCTTGAGATTAGAGTTGTCAACCTAGAGCAGCTGAGGGAGAGAGAGAGGTATGTGGACAAGATATTTAGGGGTCTACTTGTTGGAGAGTATCAGGCTAAGGAGGAGGTATATGATATATGAGACTCCTTCTTTATATAAAGTGTACTCTTTAGCATTTTAGATTTTGGTGTGATTACACACTGTGTACCTCCTTTATTGTTATGGAAGCTATTTAGAATCGTACTAATTGAAGCCCAGATAGTCTATATCCCCCAAGTTAAGAAGGATACTGCCAAGCCTAAAAGAATGCCTACATGGTTAGCGGCCCAAGTCAATGAAGCTATAAAAGGCAAAAAGGGCTTCTTTTAGAAAGTGGAAAGTCTGCCCTATTGAAGTGAACAGAAGGAAGCATAGGGCCTGGTGAAAATGTGAGATTGTTGATCTACTAACTGTTAGCCAAATTGCCTTAATTAATTAATAAGCTTGGGGAATTATGACTATTAAATGGCAATAGGCATAAAATACAGGATCATAACCTATGTATACCAGAGTCAGGATTCCTGTGAACAGATCCTGTGAACAGACAAGGAGGCTAGGTTGCTAGAATAATTGATTTCTTTACTAAATATTCTCAGGTATACACATAATAATCAAGCATTCACACATACTTTAATGATCCGATGCTTGGTCAAGGTGTTATCTGGATAGATGGCGGGAAGGCTTAATTGCTGCTATTGTCTTTAGCTGGGCAACAGTCTTTGTGAATGGCTGAAGAGAAGGGATAGGAATGTGTTATGTGGTGAAGAAGAGATCTCTTCATGGCTTCTGTGCAGGAACACTGGTCCTCTGTCAGAACATGGATTCTCTTATGGGCTGTTACTATCTCTGTGTGCATGGAGTCCAGGGCTTCTGGTTTGCATCACGGTCCTTGCACTGATGCAGGGGTGTAGGGGTAGAAGGCTTCTGTAGTCCCAGGTCTACATCTGGCTTGGCTTGCTTCTTGGGCACCACAGTGTACAGTCCATAGTCCA
This sequence comes from Gekko gecko, assembly GCA_029375565.1. Classification (NCBI taxonomy): domain Eukaryota; kingdom Metazoa; phylum Chordata; class Lepidosauria; order Squamata; family Gekkonidae; genus Gekko; species Gekko gecko. The sequence goes on along the minus strand of JAPDNY010000003.1, from coordinate 53,593,800 downwards.
GCACTGGGCACTTCTCTTGGGACCACAATTCTATCCATTGCCCTGGCACATGCTCTTCACAGTTCAGCAAAGCAGTGATATTAAAGAGTTTTTAATAATGCCACCTGAAATGGCAACATAACCAGTATGCGCAACTTGACACTTAAATTAGCCACTATACCAGAAGTCTGGAGACTAGACCAGCAAATTTTACACTGATTTTTTTAAAAAGGGGTCCAAAGGGGAACCAGGAAATTACTGGCCAGTTAGTCTAATGTCTGTCCTGTGCATATTAGTAGAAACTATAATCAGAATATAATTATTAGGCATATAGGGGGACAACACCTGCTGAAGGGAAATCAGCATGGCTTCTGCAAAGACAAGTCCTGCCTCACCAACCTTTTGGAGCTCTTTGAGAAGGTGAACAAATGTGTAGATGTGCTTGGACTTTCCAAAAAGTTTTGACAGAGTACCTCACCAAAGACTCCTGAGTAAACATTGTAGTCATAGCATAAGAGAATGTGTTCTTTTATGGATTAAAAATTGGTCAAATGACAGGAAGCAAAGAGTAGGAATCAATGGACGGATCTCACAGTGAAGGGAAGTAAGTAGTGGAGTCCCACAAGGATCAGTATTGAGGCCAGTACTACTTAATTTATTCATAAATGATCTGCAACTAGGGGTGAGCAGTGTAGTAGCCAAGTTTGCAGATGACATGAAATTATTCAGAATGGCAAAAACTAAGGATGACTGTAAAGACTCCAGTAGGATCTCCACAAATTGGGTGAGTGGGCAACAATGTGGCAAACGAAGATTAGTGTTGGTAAGTGTAAGGCGATGCACATTGGGACATAAAATCCCAACTTCAAGTACAGGTTAATGCGGTCTGAACTTGCGGAGACTGAGAGGGAAAGAGACCTTGGCTGCTATTTATTTTCCCCTCATAGTATGTAAATGCTTGCCCAAGGAGGATCCACTACATGCACCTGCCAAAGTGAGCTTTTAGCCCATGCAAGCTTAGGCTGAAATAAAAACTTGTTAGTCTTTAAAGTGCCCTCCCCAAAAAAAAGTTATTGATACCAAACAACAAAATGATGGCTTGGATCTACCAATGTGCAAGTGGAAACATAAATAGACTTAGCACAGTTCTTCTTGCACAAGATCTTGGGCAACACCTAGTGCATTCATCCCTATCTATTATAGAGCTCAGAAATTGGTTGCACAAGAGGAAACTCAAGAGGAGACACAATAAGTTTGACTAAGTGGACTTGGTGCTAAGAACTAATTTTCTTGCATTTTCACTTAGACAAAAGCTCTTGCACACGTAGAAAATTCATACTATGTTCAACCCTGAAAATCTGCATTCATTCGAGAGAGAAAAAACTTTATGAGTGATCCAGGGTTGAAGTAGGAATATAAGACCTGCCTTGTTGGATCAGACCAAACATTTATTTAGCCTATCCTTCTTTTTCTAACAATGGCCAGTCAGATGTTTCTCTGAAGAACATGATTACGTTAGCACTATGCATTTATGTCTACTATTTCCAGATGTTAACATTCTATGGAAATGGTTAGTAAAAATCTCTAAACACACCTTCAAATGTGTTAAAATATATTGCATCAAAAATGTTGGGAGTTCATTCTGGCAAAGAGAATATGTGTGTAATGATGCTGGGGATACCTGCTCCTGTATAGATGTTCATTCAGACATTCATCACCAGCATAGCAATCCTTTTTCTCCGTATGTTTCCTGTACTTAAGAACTTCATATCAAAGTCCACTGAATTTTCATAATGAAAAATAGAGCTGCCTCTGTAGTCAAGTGAGGCATGTCTTTAAGCAGTGGTTTTGGGGGAAGGCAGACTTTGCCACCCACCCCCCTGCTTCTCCACTGCTTCCTTCTCCTCTACTGCTGTCCCTGCATTGGAGCAGCTGGTGCTTCTTCCCTCCTCAGTTTCCCAGGCATCTTTAAACATGGCATGGCAACCAACACATGCCCAACAGACCTTTATGAACTCTTGCAAGAGGAATCTCATGAGAGATCAGGAAGCCCCATTGGCCAGTGTGGCTTGCCATGTTGTTGTGCTTAAAGACACCTGGGGGAAGTGAAGAGGGGAGGAGAACTAGCTGCTCTTGTAAGAGGCCACAGGTAGAAGCAGTAAGGTGAGGGGTGGGCAGTGGGAAGCAGATGGCAGTAGGGCCAGGTAGCATTCCTTTTTTTTTCAAATCACCACCGACAACATGTAAAATGGCTTGGAATTATGATCACTGGATATCTTCCCACTGACCAATGGGGGGTGTAGCAAAGTAGTCAAAGGTTCCTCTGGAGGAAAAATGTTTTTATGAAGTTATATAGACATACGGGGCTCAATGTTTTCAAATTATCCAACTCTTATTGATCAGAATACTGAGACAACTAATCAAAGGCACAGTCCAGTCAAACTTAATTACTTTTTTGTCCCATTGATTTTAGTGGAAGAGATTCAAGCATGTGCTTAACTCTCCCATTGAAATCAATGGGATTTAAAAGTGCTTAGCTCTGGCTGGACGGTGCCCCAGTATTGCCAACATAGTGGGTAAAATAGGAACTTATGGTCATCAGCATGATCACTTGAGAGAGAACTGTGCCCACAGTCCAAGATACAGAGAATAGATAAGTGGCTGAAAATGGAAAAAATGCAAAATATCATTACATGTATTTCTATTTATAACCTATAATTATTAAGATTGTAGCAATTAATCAATCACTTGATTAGCATGCAGAGTCAGCAGGATCTCTTGATCTTATCTTGAAGCTTGAATTAATTCATTAGCCACTAAGTAACCTTATTATTTCCTACTTGTGTATCCAGTGTGCATGAAGGGTGCCTATTGACAAAACATACCCTGTTCTCTGTATTTATTGCAGCAGGCATATGAAGTTACTGACATACACTTACTAATTTACAGTCAGAATTATGAATGAGTTAAAAGACTTTAAGCTTTGCATAATTTCAAACTACTTGTTATATTCTAATTAGCTGGGTTCGATTGATTTGTTTTCAGTATAGCTCTCAGCTGTTCAAGTGGAGTCAAATTCAACTGGTATGTATTGTTGCAATGATATAATTGTGTTAATTGTGCTACAAGTCAATGTGGTCCTTTTACCCAGGGTTTGTTCTTTGTACTGTAAATGGTTTATGTGGTATGTCAGTGGGCTTGGTATTTTTTTTCTTTTAATTGATCTTGATGTCATAATTTTTTTCCTGATTCTCAGCCTAAATTTTTCCCATTCTTAATCTTACATCATTAGTCCTAGCTAATAACAACTTGATTGTGCACCTTGAAATAGTTGAGCATGCAATAATTCTAGTAATCCTTTTGGCCATAAACAACCTATATTTATTCAATGACTTTTAATTTTCCTCATAACCATTCTCTTTATCTATATAGTTGTTTTTCCCCACAGTCTTTTGGGGAAAGACTGAGCACAATAATCTAGTTGTAGAAGGAACTATAAACATCTAGAAAATGTTCCTGTTTCTTCTTGGCTCAGTGAATACTAATTTGTATTTTCATATTAATTAACATGTACCATTTGTTGTGATGGATAGGTGTAGAGAATAGCTGAAATGATTACTCACATCTTGGGTGGACAGTTCAGGCTAGGAACTGTATTCTAAAGTGCCTACCTACTTTGGAGGCAGATCATGGGAAGGCAAGGTGAACATGCAGGAGTGACAAGCAAGCAAAATGAGAGCATGGCCCATTGGCCTCAAAGATACATTGTTCCTTGGTTTATGGGTATGTGTGTCAGAAATGTCATAGAAGTCTTGGTGCTTTGTTTCCAACCTGGCCAACTCTGGACTAAAGCAATGTGACAGAGACAGAGGGTGCACCAGAGGCGTGGCAGAATGGGCCCATTTTGGCCTGCAGGCCTTGTTCCACCCTGCCCTCTAAGGTTTTCCCAATATCTTGAGAGGCTTTTCTTTCTTGTATGACCACTGCCATCATCTGACCTCTGTAAGGAATTGCCTGTTGGGAGGATCAGGACTCCTAGCTTCCCTTCCAAGTTCTGAGGCTTTGTCTCTGTGTCTCCCACTGCCCAGTGCGTGGTCACCACAGGGACTGTTTACTGCCTTGTGCACCCCTGGCACTCTTTTTAAAATAGCATGTCCAAGATGGTGGAGGTCTGTGTGGTACAGAGAACCATGACCAGCATCAAAATTATAAAGTATTTATTAAAAAGAAAATGTCCACAAGCATACTGTTAGCACCGTGCCAGATTGAGCAAGGGATCCAAAAGAAATGGGTAAAATGCAATTCCTTCGTCCTTCTCTCTGTACATGCCCTATCAGATGTTAAAATATAGGACAGGCTCCTTAGCTTAGAATGTTATAGATCTCTACAGAGTTACCATTACCTTTTCAGCTTCCTCCAGCTCTTCAGGCCAGCACATGATTAATGGCTGCCTCCTCCAGACCTCAAGAGTTCTGTCTGTTCTGATGCACTCAGCACCCAAGGATGCCTTCCTCCTTGTTCCCCTGAGTTTTATCACCTCTTTTCCCCACCCACTGACCAGTCAGGCCAGGTCAGAGAAGCTTTTCCTGAAGAATCTTCAGTTTCTTCCTTCCTGAAGTCTCTCTAGTCTTAATTCTTCCCAATCTCTGTTCCCTGTTTGGGGAGTAGGCAAGGGAGAGCTTGACCATCCCATTGTCTAGACCTATTAGCATTTGTATGAAGGTGGGATGAGGTAAATGTGGAAAGCAATTGAACTGACTTCCCCGGTCCTACCTGTTGTCTGCTCAGAGTAAAGGTTTTGCTCATTTCAAACCTCCAAAGAAAAAATGCATTTCTTCAAAAGAGGCACTGGAGATGTGCAAATGCTTTGGATCACTTTTTTTTGGGGGGGGAGTTCTGTCAAAGCAGTGTTGCACTGCTTTTGAACAGTACTTTTCCACAGAGTAACTTATTTGGGGAGCACTGCTGCTCAAGCAAAGGCATCATGTGAGGGATTTGTGCTACTCCAAACAAGTAGGCCTAGAGGAGCCTATTATTTTCCAGCTGGATGTACCCTGTGAATCTCATGTGGGTCATCCCAGGCTGACCCCAATTATATGCTTGTTGTTGTTCAGTCGCACAGTCGAGTCCGACTCTTCGCGACCCCATTATATGCTTACTGTAGGTTATTGAAACCATTGGGCAAATTGAAAACTGATTTTATATTAAACTACCTTAAAATCAGGTTTGACTGAAGACAGTCTGCATCTTAAGCATCTTCCTTCCTGGTGAGGTCCAGGACAGGGTCCAGAGGCAGTACCTTTGCACTTGGGGGACACCTCCTCCTGTGCTGTTCCTGAGGGATCCAGGCTGGGGATATACAACCTGAAGATGCTGAATTAGAACTCATCAATAAATTAAGGTTGCAGTCACACAAACCAGAAAAACCGGGGGGGGGAGCGAGGCTATTTCCTCTGGAGGAATTTGACCCGCAGTTGCATGATCACACCTCCCTTTGCAGTCCATCAGTGTGTGATCAGACGCAGCTGTGGGTGAGTGTGTGTGGGGGGGTGCCATTTTTTCCCCATGCGCTTAACCGAGGGATCAATGAATCGCACCTCCACACTGAGGGCTCCCTATCGAGTTTGCGATGATGCACATACTGCGAAGGGGGAAAACAAACAATGGCACAGAGTCAGGATAGCCTGATTAGACCAGCCCAATGCCATGAGAGCACACTGGAGCAATCAGATATGGGAAAGTCTGTCTGTGGCCTGTTGCAATCCGTTTACTACTGGATTTTCCCTGGTGTCTTTTAACTCTGCTTCTGCAGCAGAGCAGAACAGGTTGCCAACAGCTGCGGGGTGCTTCCCTGATCGCACCCTTTAAATCCACCCAGCATTCACACCTATGTTGGGTTTAATTGTGCGTATGATCTCAGCTTAAATACCTTCTGTCATCTTGAATTAAACAGAAACTTCTTCAGCTACTTGTTTATCTTTCTTCATAACACTTCTATGAAGCATTGGGTAGTGACTCACAGAATCTCATACTCTGCCTCAAATGTTGTTAGTCTTTAAGATGCTACTAGACTCTTGCTCTTTTCTACTGCTACCCACAGACTAACATGGGTTGATCCCATCTTGATCCATAACGCTTTTGTTTATCTACATTCCATGAGAGAGAGGCTTTATCTTCTGATTTCTGTCATCATCTGTTACATAGTCCCTTACACAAAGAATCTCCCCAGAAAATTTAAGACAGGATTTCCCCCAAACCTTTCTCCACCCTCAACTCCTCCCTTTCCTGCTCCCTGTCTGAAATTTTCCTTATAAAAATATGGGAAATTATTTCCTCTTTCATAGCCTTTGAAGAAGTGACTCATAAAAGTTCATGCTGGGATAAATGTTTCTAGGAGTTAAGGTGCCACTGTCTGTCTGTCTGTCTGTCTCTCTCTTTTTTGCTACTGTAGACTAACATGGTTGTCCCTCGAAACTATCTCTTCAGGCCTTCCAGAGAAAACAGCAAACATTTATGTTACAGAAGGCCTTTTGATGACTGTTGATGTGCACTAGGTTCCATTTTTATTGTGTTTTTATTAGCTCCTCTGGTCATTATGGATGTGCTAAATTGTTTTTATAGCTGTTCAGTCCTGCCTTGGGACCCCTAGAAAGTCCCAAAAAGAGGCATGCAAATTAACTAACTAAATAACTTTCCCTGAAAATGTCAAATTTCTTCTGGTTTTCCATTTCTGATCCATCACGTGGTGCTTAAGACTAATCTTTTTTTTCCTTCACTTTTTCTCTCTACCTTATAGCTCCAGTGCTTTCATGCATCTGTTGTATGTTTATGATTTTCTGCAAGTATTTTGTTTACCTGTATTTAACATCCATGTATGTCTTATCTTGTAAAACAAGCTGGAAAAGAGTTCAGCAACAGCTGAAGAAATCCAGGTGTTGAGTAAATCCTTTATTATTGTTATTTCCTCATCCCGACGCATGTCGCCTGTGGCTTCATCAGCGGATCTTGCATAGCATAAGTCTCCAGTCTCATCTTGATTTCGTCTGCTGCTGTAACTGCTGGTGTGGCCCTGTCTTCCTCACTAAAAAGAGTTCAAAACATGTAACACTAGTGGTGAGGCACCTTGTTGATTAATTGTAGCCATGCCAACTAAATAGCTACCTGTCTTAGAGTGTGACTTTTGGAAAGCCCTAATGAAGATTTGTTCTATAGAATTTGTTCTGCACAAACTTAAGCTTTGTTAGGGAAAAGTAAGTTTCATTCAACCCACTTGGACTTATTCTGTAGTCAGTGAGTTCAGAATTTCTGTCTTGGTTCCTTTTTTAGGGTCTGCTTTCTGCTCTCAACTTTTTTATTTCGAAATCCACCCTGTTACATACCATCCCTCTGTTTGGAAAATTAGGATCTCTGTTACATTCCTCTCTCTCTCTTCCTTATTTTCCCCCTTTTCTGTGGAATCTTGCTCCTATGTCGTTTCTCTTCTCCAATTTTACTTAATACCTCTTTTCCCAAATGTACTTGGAAGGTTTTTTGTTGCTAAAAAAAAGTTTCTTCTGCTTTATCAGCTGTGTATCCAGATGCCTGGGAGATGGTTTTTTGCTCTGTACTTTAAGTGAAGATGTAGTATGAAGCAGAATGGCGGATGGGTGTGGGTGATTGTTCTGCCAAAATTTGCAACTCCTAGGTGGAATTTGCCGCAGCAGCAGTTAGTATGCTCTTATTTTTAACGCGTAAACATTGCAAAATTATATATGGAAGCCACTGATGGGCTCTACATATGGAACTACAAAATGGCACTTTTCTCCATTTGCTTTTCTGACCGTAACCACATTTCCTCACTGTCAGCACTTCCACTATAAACTCTTTTTGTCAGAGGTTTATAACATGAATGTAAAGATTTGCTATGGGCTAAATCTCAATCCGAGAGCAAATGTTTATACCAATTCTGAAAACAATCAGCTTGCCCATTTGTAGTTATGCATGTGTTCATCATCTGTTATTGCTTGTCCAATGCTCTGTAACTTCTGGAAAGAAAAAGAGACATCTGGAGGAAGGGAGGAAAATGTTTTTGCTATCCTGCAGATACGGAGTATGTTCTCCTGAGTTGCTGAATGAGGTACTGCATAAATGCCTGTGTGTGTGTTTTTCACTTTATAGCTAAAACTTTCAGATGGAACCAGTCAGATTATCCACCAAGGACGATTTATTGTTTTTACTGCTTGTGAATTATCTGGGCTGGCTGAATCTGGAGATAGGCAAATTATTCAATGTGAATAATTTATCTGATCAGCTTAGCTTTTTATGTATCGTGATTTATCTGCAAGCAGGTGATGATCCTTACAAGGGTATTTATTACTTGCAGTTAGCCTACAAATAGGGGTGTGGGGGTGCCTTTAGACGACAGTTTGTTCCTGAGTGGCTTTCAGTGCATGACATAATTAATCAAACTAGTCACATGGTATTTACTCTCTTGCCTGACTGGCTGACCTAAGCAAAGAATCTTCTATTTTATTTCACTTGTTTTGTGTGTGTGTGTGTAAATTATTGATCTGATTTGTCTCAGCCGCATGGAGAAGGGCATCCCAAAATTAAGATGATCAGAAGTTCATGACAAATAATATTTCTCAGGCAAACTATTGTGCAAAGGATCAGTTCAAAACAGCCATGAAAACATTTCTTCCCCCCCCCCCAAAGAATTTTATTTTTATAACAAAGAAACACAAATACAGAAAAGTTTGGAGGTACCATTTACATCATTATTTTAGTTATTTTGTTACCTCATACATTGTCTACTTTGTGAACTCATATATTCCACCTTATATTTTTATAGACATATTTTGCATTATAATTAAAAGTATAGTTTATATTATCTTCTAATTCGGTTATATGTCCATATGCTTTATTTATTGTAATCTTCCAACCATTTGTAGAATCTTGACCATGTATTTTCGAAGCTTCCTTCATCTCGTCCTCTCAAAATTAAAGTTAGTTTATCCATCTCTGCAGTCTCAAGCATTTTGTTTATCATTTCTTCTTTAGAGGGCACTTCATTTTTCCTCCAATATTTAGCATATAATATTCTTGTGGTTGTTAATATATGTATAATAAAACAAAAGTATTGTTTTTTACACTTTTCTGGCATTATAGTCAATAAAAAACATTTCAGGTATGTAAGGTACAATACAACCTAACATTTTTTGTAACATTTCATGAATCCAAGACCATTTCTGATGTTCTGGGAATACAATAGAAAATATACACTTCTGATAAAGTGGCTTTGTTTGTTTGGTTTGGTTTGTTTGTTTTTTGTGATCCATTAAATTGAAAAGTCACTGGCTTCTGGTTTTTGGCGGCTTGCTGTTTGGACGCATCTCATCGATCTCCTGATGGAGACGCACCAAGATGTGGCAATCAGGAGGGGTCTTGGATGGTTCCAGACACCCCCCCCCGGAGTCTCTGTAAGAGGCTCCCAGCCTGGGGAGCTGGGATGAGCCTCTCCCAAGGTGATGGCTTAGAGATCGAGGCTTGCCCATCCCTGAGAGGTCCTGACACCACGGAGCCATTATGATGACCCGAGCTGATCCCTGAATAAGCAGACAAGAGAATAAGCCTGCAGTTAATAAACTTGACTAAACAGTGAGTCAAGCAAACTTCTGTCTAAGTGAGTAAGTCTCTGACTGCTGGAGTGACCTGGGAAGGAGGGACAGGTGGGGAAGTGTTGGAGATCCACCCCCCTGAAATGGAGTGGTCTGTAAGTGGCATAGAAAAGAGAAAGAAAATGAAACTAGCTGTACGAGATTTTAAATGAGCCTGAAAGGTGCAATTTAATCCAAGACATGTTGAAATCAGAGAAACTTGACTTTAAAACTAAAAACTTTCCTCTTGTGTAAACAATGGCTGGTAGAGGGAGCAGAATGGCGATAGAAAAGAAACCTATCACAGGAAATACTATACAAATGACTCCCACCCAGCCACAAGAAGCTGCTGTAGACTTTCCCAGTATGCTGGCTTCAGCATTGCACCCTCTGCTGGAGCAGATGTCAAATATCAACAGTAAACTGGATTCTGTTCAAAATCAACTTGTGCAAATGGATAAGAGAGCTGATAAGAGAGATAGAAGGATCAAGAGAGTTGAAACAAGGACTAAAGACATTGAGCAAAAGTTGGTAGAAGTGAAAAAAGAAAGAAATATGGATAAAAGTCAACTACTGCAACTTCAACTAGAAAAATCAATGCATGTTCTACGTTTTCAAGGAGTTTCTGAACAGAAGGGGTAAAACTTAAAAACAATTTTAAGCAAAGCTCTAGCATCAATTTTGGATCTTAAGCAAGATGATTTGCAAAATGACATGGACTTGGTTTACCATACTTATCCTGACTTTATAAAAAACAACAACAAGCTACCTGGCAAAATATATGTGAAATTCTCCAAGAGAACTACTAGAGAGAACATTTTGAAAGCTACATCGGGGAAAACTTTAAAAGTCAAAGATGAAGAAATTAAAATTTTAAAAGATATCCCATTTGAGATCCGGAAACAAAGATGACAATATAAAGATTTAACTCTTTTCCTTCAAAACAAATCAATCTCTTACAGATGGATTTTTCCAGAGGGACTTGTTTTCAACTTCAGTGGCAAGACAAATAAAATTGACTCTGTCCAAAAGGCCAAAAGTTTCTTGAAACAGCAAAAAAGCTCAAATAAAGATGGTAAAACAACTATGGATGAAGAGGAGGAACCCAGCGATGGAGAAATGGATAACACCTCAAGTGCCTCTAACAGTACAACCAAAATGTCAGAGTCTGAGAAAGGAGCAGCAACACCCAAGATATTAAAAGCAAACTCTAAACACAAGAAGAAGAAGCGCAACAGATAAACAGAATATAAAGGATTACAACATACCTGAACTTAACGTAACTAAATTACTTTTTACAGAAGTTTGAATTCTTTTTTCCTATTATCATTGCAAGAGTGATATATAATGGTAATGTGTGTGAATCTTGTCTTATATTTTAGTTGTAGTGTATTTCCCTCATTCCCCACTCTATAGGACGTAATATTATAAAACCAATTTCAAAATTTCAAAAAAAATAAATAAATTGAAAAGTTGCTCATTTGCTTGAATTTTAATTAGGGGGAAATGAAAATGCATATTATCTTTTGAGTCAGTTATAGAACTATACTGAGCTACGTTATTAAAATAACTGAGGACTCATGAAACAACTGAGGACTCATGAAAAATTATAAATTTTGCTCATGTATGCACAATATGCCCCATGTTATATAAGTCTAGCTCGCCACCTAGTGATGTATAATGCTAAAATGATTAGAACTTAAAACTGCCAGACAATCTTTGAATCTCCTGGCAGTATGACACACAATGCCAGATGATGATGATGATTGTTGTTGTAGTTGTTATTACCCCATACCATAACTTTTGCCCTTTCCCATCATCTTCAATTCACTCTCACTATCCTCCTCAGTTTCACTTAGTTCAGCCTTTCTCTCTTTCTCACCCATCAGTCAAACAGCTCCTAGTCCTAATTTATCAGTTTCTCTTAATCTATCTCAACCTCTTTCTTCCAGTAAAGCCCACCCTCACATCCCAACATTCTGTGCTACCTGGATTTCTTTGCTGCAGTGGATCACTATCATCCCTATCTTTCTCTCTCACTCTTTTCTTCTTTACTTCTCTCTCATTAGCTTCCTTTCCCCTTCTCTAGTTTAACATTATTTTAACATTATTTTAACATTATTTTAACATTATTTTAACATTATTTTAACATTATTTTAACATTATTTTAACATTATTTTAACATTATTTTAAAGGAGTGATTCACCTCGCTGTTCTTCCTTAGCAGTGGTTGCTGTGTTCTCTTTCTGCTTCTTATTTCTCACTTAGCTGTTCTGGTGCTTATTTTTCTCTCTGGTGTTGTTTGTTTCGTTTTGCTCTTACTGATGCCCCCCCCCTCCGGAAACCCACCGGGGTTTGGAATAGTGGACCAGGTGCTACCCTGTAATGTATCCAGCTCGGCCAGGCTCGACCACGTGCTCCAGCTAGCGCATACCGGTGGAGCATGGGGCAAGCCAAGGCTGAGCTTCGTTCCAGGAGAACAATAGAACAGGGGCTCCTCAAGCCCCACCAATCGGGCCTCGAATATCTTAGGAGAAGTGGATTAAATTTGAATGATCCTATCTCGGGCATGGTAGGAGTTGGGTGTGGGTTTCATTGGGGAATATAAGCCGGCATGCGAGCCAGCTAATTTGTCTTGTTCCTGTTCTAATAAAGTATGTGAGAGCCGAAATCACTCGTCAGTCTCAGTACTTTTCATACCCTTTGATCTATCTCAGGCAATGGCATTGGATGAGCACAAGGAAGAGAAGGGAGGAACTAAGTTGGAGAAAGAATTTGAAATCTCCACATTTCACTCTCTCATCTGACTTGATGGGCTTTTCACTACTTCTATATATGAAAGACAGATCACCCAGCTTCAATTTATTGGCCATGCTGCTGTTCTGATACAGTGGACAATCATGATTTGGTCAGTATGATGACATGATGGTGGAACTTCTACCACATCAGGATGAGTGGTGAGGAATGTACACCATCAGAGCTGCTGAGCAGTCTTGGTAGGGAGGGTGCAATGAGTTTCCAGTGTGCAAGCCTCTCTGCCAGCATGACTTAGCGCAAAGGGAGAAGGGACCAACTATGGGTGACTGAGGAGAAGGCCTTCCTTTGCTTACCAGCCATTGCTGCCACTGCCATAAAAGAGTCCATAGAAGAATACTGCAGTTATAACATTACATGACAAGGGTCACCCCCTCCCTGCCCATTTGCTAGCTGTGAATAATACCCAATATCATAATGTGTGCCATGCTGACTCCACTGAAATCAGTACAATTAATTCTCATTGAAATACTGATTAGATATATCCTGAGCCTGAATGTGTAAAAGAAGAAAACTGGGGGGAGGGAAGAAACCCCACTCTGGAAGTTGTGCATTTTTTATCTGTATCTTATCACTAACTGTAATATACTTTTGTTCATTATCACTGACTGCTGTGATGATGCTTATACCCTGCTGGTTTTCCAGATAAGAAAGCACTAGTATAAATATTAAGTAAATTTAAAGTGAATATTTTTTAGTGTAAACATTGAGTGACGGTAAAGTGATTTTTTTTTATTATTTCAGATGACTTTTGCATAGGTTTCATCTAGCAGGTATGCCTTCACTGCTCAGAGATGCAGAGTAATTAAGGTGATCAGTTCTGTTGCTCCATCTTCAGCTGATAAGAGTTAGTGAGCTCTGAAGGCTCACAAAGCTCTCCTTCAGGCAGAAAGGAAAGCAGATTGAGAATAAAAGCCTTGCAAGGCTTTACTCGTTGTGATTGAAGTTTGTCCAATAAAAGCATTCGCTGTACCTTCTCTCCCTTTACCTCTCTCATTCTCTGGAACTAACACAATAATGACATCTGTATCCTATTGTGCAGTAAAAGAACACAGTAGTGCCACACATCAGAACGAATGGAGGTAGCCCAAAATGACATATGTGTATAACTGCTGTTTGCTAATGATGATTTATCCAGTAAATCTGACTATGTGTAATGGTTAGTGTTGGATTAGGATTGGGGGAGGTTCAAGTCCCAACTCTTTCATGATATCCCAGGTTTTAAATCCTCAGTCAGCTATTAAGCTTTCAGGTGAGTGACCTTTGAATAATCACTGTAGCCCAGCCTCAACTACCCCCTGTGGTGTCGTGAGAATACAATTGTACCATATTCATCATGTCGAGCCCCTTGGAGAAAGTGGGGGGGGGGTCTAATAAATAAATCCCTTAAATTCTTACCATCTTTGAGACAAAAGTTTGCTACAATTGCAGTGTCGCTACAGAGCCTATTGGGGGGGACAGTATCTAAAACCTAGAATTTTTTTAATTTGGGGAGAAGCATTGTTCTTCCATCCATTTCACCCTAATTTCATACTATTGGCTTTCAATGTATATCAGCTAAAAATCTAAAAAAAAAAAAAAAAAAGAGTTTAGATGGTGTGAGCATTATCTCCAGGTAAGGGAGGGAATATGTTGCAAGGCTGGAACAAATAATCATTTTATATTCTAAATACCAAAGTTGGCCAGATCTGAGGATACTTAAATCTGGTGACTAGTGGTGTGAATGGGCAAGACAGATCTTTCTACAAACTTGAACAATGTTCCAGGTTTGCAGAAAAATCTGAAATCTGGATTTAACAGTTTTCCTCAATGGCTGTTGCTAGGCAACCACAGCATACCGGGCTGGGTTTCAGAGAGTAAAAGGCAGGGGGGGAGATGGCAGGGTCCTTTCCAGGGCTCTTTTGGCTTTTGAGGGAGAACTCACTGAGGCTAGGGATTCCAGCTCCAGGTTGGGAAATTCCTGGAGATTTTGGTGAAGCCTGAGAAGGGCAGGGTTTGCGGGTGGTGGGGAGCCTCACCCATAGAGTCCACCCTCCAAAGCAGACATTTTCTTCAGGAAGACGAATCTCTGTTGTCTGGAGATCAGTTGTAATTCTGGGAGATCTCCAGGTCCCACCTGGAGGCTGGCAACCCTAGGCCTGAAAGCAACTGCTGGATGACTTAATACCACCTGATGTGCAGATTCAGCTAGGCCTAGCTGCTTGCTACTGTTCAACAGCAGCCAACCTATGAAAGCCAGTGTGGTGTGCAGTTAGAGCTTCAGGGTAGGGTCTGGTAGACTCAGGCTTAAATCCCCATCTTGCTGTGGAAGCTCACTGGATTTTGGACCAGTCACATACTTTCAGACTAACCTACCTCACAGGATTGTTCTGTGGATAAAAAGGAGGAGAGGAGAATAATGTGAGCTGCTTTGGTCCTCACTATGGAGAAAGATGGAATATAAACAAAGTAAATAAGTAATAAGTATAGCTGAAGTTTGGAGGCAGATAAAGGCCAGGTTGGTGAATGGCTGAGAAGGAGACAATGAGGCAGGGAGAGGGAACATTATGAGGATTGACAAGAGGAGGGGAAGAGGAAATAGTGTGGGGAACGGGAAACAGGGGAAAGTGATGTGCCCCCCCCCCACTAACCATTGAGGGCTCTGTATTGTACAAGTGGGCCTAGCCTGGTAGCCAGCAGCACACAACTGGGCCACAGTTTTCCTAGGAAGAGACTGCCAGGGCGGGGGGAAGCTTAAAACAGAGGGGCAGATAAATGTAGGTTGGCTGTAAAGTGGGAAGGAGATAGGGCTGCCAACTCCAAGTTAGGAGATTCCTAAAGATTTGGAGGGGTGTAGCCTGTGAAAGGTGGGTTTGAAGAGGGGAGGGATCTCAGGGGGGTATAATGTAATAGATGCCATCATCCAAAGCAGCCATTTCCTCCAGGAGAACTCCTCCAGGTGCGGGGGGGCTGGAGGTCACCCAGAATTACAACTGCTCTCTAGCCCTGCTGGGGCTGTGGGGCGGCAGAGTACAAGGAGAGCTAAGAAACCCTGTTTTCATGCTGATGTTTTAGCCCAACTTTCTGATTTAGGGGGATGGTCCAATGCTCCAGCCAGTGGACCCAGCACACAGAGGTGAGTTGAGCACCAAGTCCAATTCTCCAGCCAGTACACCCAGCACACAGAGGTGAGTTGAGCACTGAGAGCAAGATCATGGAGCAGGAGCCAGTGCCCGTGGCTGTGGTGCCCCAGGATGACGAGGGTAAGTCCAGCAGGGCACAACAGAGGTCTGCCTGGCCTTGGGGGCCCTGGGGTTGGAAAGCTGCCTCTGGGCCCCCTGCCTTGGCTCCAACACAATCTACACCAACACCCAGGCCAGCATGGCCTTGGGGGCCCTGGAGTCAGGCTTTTGCTCTAGGATTCATGGGGAATGCCGCCTGCCTTGGGTCCCCTGGCTTCTGTTCAAGCGGGCCCTGCATTGAGGACCTCATCCCCAATTCAGCCATGGGGTAGTACTGTGGTCCAGTCATCCTTCTTGCCACCAGGGGAAAAAATCTTGAAAGGGGAATATGTGGACATCTTTACCCATCTCTTCAGGGAGCTGGAGAGGAAGGATAAAGATGACTCAGATGACAAGGATAAAGAAAAACTTAAGAGGTGGAAGGGTGACAGGACCTGGGCCAATTGGCTGCTCAGTTTTCTTGTCTATGAGACTGTCACAGCCCGGGTTCAGCCTTGGCAGGCTGCCCCCTTGTTCCAGTACCTAGACATTATTTACAGGGGGTCAGGTCTGTGTGTTTGCAGTACGATGAGGAATTCCAGATTAAGGCAATGGTTAACACATCCTTCCCATGGGACCAGATACACCAGCAGTTGTGGCTGCAGGTAATGTCCCTGGCTAAGCCTACTTTAGGTGACCAGTTGGACAGTGGGCATTTGGTCCATTGACTGGCAGGCACTTCTGGCATCCGTGTCCCTGTGGGGCAGTCAGTTCAACCCTGGCTGCTTTTCTGGGAGTATACGTCCCAAGGGGGTTGTGCTAGGAAGTACCTCCACAAATGCCCCCCTGTGTGTGGGATCGCATTCATTCATGCGATCCAGTATGCTCCAGGGCCAATGGATGAAGCCAAAAATTCCAGAGGCAGGGGTTCCACCCAGTCTGCTACAAAAAGGGTTCAGCCCCATAAGACTGAAGGTACTTAAGGAGTGGTTGCATGGGTACCCCAAACGTGTAGATAGTTCTTACCTGTTAGCTGGTTTTACCCAAGGTTTTAGGATCCCCTGGCAGGGCCCCAGGATTCCCTACATGGTGCCCAATTTGAGGTCAGTCGTGGGCATGGAGGACATGGTCAGGGCACAGATTGCCAAGGAGTGTGCAGAGGGATGGGTGCTTGGTCCCTTCCCTAGCCTCCCGGTTCTGAACCTGCGGGTATCCCTGCTAGGATGGTGCCCAAGAAGGCATCAGGTGAG
Organism: Gekko gecko; assembly: GCA_029375565.1. Classification (NCBI taxonomy): domain Eukaryota; kingdom Metazoa; phylum Chordata; class Lepidosauria; order Squamata; family Gekkonidae; genus Gekko; species Gekko gecko. Next base: position 53,576,922 of record JAPDNY010000003.1, on the reverse strand, counting down.
TTTTGCCTAATTCACCACTTATCATACCCTAGGGGGGACTCAGTAAATGGTGCCGTTCCTGAGCACCTCTGTACGGTAGATTATACTTCCTTCGAACAAGCCATGCAAGTGGTGCAGAGCTGTGGGGCTGGGACTGAGATGGTGAAATGCAACATCAAGTCTGCTTTTCATCTTTTCCAAGTGCACCCCTTGATTCTGAGCTGCTGTGCATTACCTTTGACGGCCAGTTCTGCGTAGACAGGGTGCTCCGTCTCCTGTGCTGCTTTTGATAGTTTCAGTTTATTTTTACAGTGGGCCTTGCAGCAATGGACAGGTCTCAGGGTACAAGCTGTTATAGTGCAGGCTGTGGCTGGTTGCCCTTTCAGGGGCCGGGTAGGAACTTTTTGCCCCTCCTTTATTGGCCTTGTGGGGGAGTGTTTTTGCCTACCCTGCACTGTAGGGAGAGGTAGTAGCAATTGGCTTGGGTGGAGGCTTTTAAATAGGTTGTGACTTGGCAGAATAGAGTTGGGGCCAAGTTAAAGCTGACCGGCGAGCATCTTTTGGCACCCCAATTTAGGGGCAGGTGTCAGGATTGCCTCATTGATTGTGCAGCTCATGGTTGTGAATCCACACTGCCTAGGGGACCTGCTGGAGAGGTCCTCCCCTCAAGTTGTGCAGCTTCAGGGATTGGAGCTTCAGGGTGATAATCTGCCTGGCTGGCCAGGTTCAAGCCATTCATGTCATGGCGCACACCAAGCGCAGGATCAGTCACCCATGCAGGACAGGGAGGGATCCAGGGGTGACTCCCGGCTTGACCTGTCAGGCTACATTAGGGGCTCTTGCCACTTATTTTGGTTACTTTAAATAAAATAGCCTTGTATTAACTCCAAATTATGAGCCTGCCTTTTTTTTCCAACTGGGAGGTGGTCAATTTGACAATTAACTGTGAGGCTTTTGTGAGCTTTTTTGCAGATAAAGTTGTGTTGCTCCACCAGAATCTGCCTGCCAATACTGATACAGTATGGGAACTGGAGGACCACTTCAGTTGGCTCTCACAGGCTGACGTCGACAGGATCCTGGAGGCTGTGAAGCCTATCACATGCCTCTTGAACCCGTGTCCATCATGGCTGGTGAAAGTCCATGGGGATGGAATACAGACTCCCCTGGTGGACATTGTAAACCTATCCCTGAGTTCAGGTGTCTTCTCAGGAAGGTTAAAAGAGGCAGTGGTGAGACCGCTCTTAAAGAAAACATCCTTGGATCCTACTGATCTATCCAACTACCACCCGATATTGAACTTACCATTCCTGGGCAAAGTGGTTGAGAGAGCAACAGCAGAACAGCTCCGGGTTTTTCTTGATGACACTTTGGCCCTGGACCCCTTCCAATCTGGCTTCTGCCTTAGCCATTGGACAGAGACAGTGCGGGTCACCCTCACAGATGACCTCCGTAGAGAGCTGGATTGAGGCTGGTCCGTGCTGCTGATATTACTTGACTTGACAGCAGCGTTTGACATGGTCAGTTATGATCCATTGATCCACTGCTTTGCTGATGTAGGGATCCAGGGGACAGCCTTGATGTGGTCTGTCCCATTTCTCCAACGCTGGGGACAGAGGGTAGTGCTGGGGAGAGGGATTCACCATGATACCCTTTGGTATGTAGTGTCCCCCAAGGGGCAGTCCTCTGCCCAATGTTATTTAACATCTTTATGCACCCCCTTGCCCAGCTAGTGCAAAACTTCGGGCTAGGGTGTCACCAGTATGCAGATAACACCCAGATATATCTGTTGATGAGCAGCCATTCGAATGCTGTCCCAGATAGTTTGACTGAGGGACTGGAGGCTGTGGCTGGTTGGCTAAAACAGAGCCAGCTGAAATTAAATTCATATAAGATGGAAGTCCTGTAGTTGGGCCAGGGAGATTCAGGCTTAGGCTGCCAACTCCTGGCACTTGACAGTGTGCCTTTAACACTAGTGCCAACTGTCAGAAGTCTGGATGTGATTCTGGATGCCTCCTTTTCAATGGAGACCCAGGTCACAAATGTGGCTAGACTGGCTTTTTTTCACCTGCACCAGGTTAAGCAACTGGTTCCCTTCCTGTCTTTTCCTGACTTAGCTACAGTGATCCATGCAGCGATCACCTCCAGATTAGATTACTGTAACTTGTTCTATGCAGGGCTACCCTTGAGACTGACCTAGAAACTACAGCTGGTCCAGAATGCAGCTGTGCATGTTCTTATGGGAACTTCTTTCAGAACTCATATCCACTGGTTCTGGGTTGGATACTGGATCAGATTCATGGTTTTGGTATGAACCTTTAAAGCTCTAAGTGGTCTGGGACCGGCATATCTTTGGGACTGCCTCTCCTGGTACATCCCCCAAAGAGCATTACACTTCAGTGATAACAACCTGTTGGTGGTCCCTGGCCCCAAGAGTGTCCAGCTGTCCTCAACCAGAACCAGGGCTTTTTTCAGCCCTGACTCTGACCTGGTGAAACACTCTGCCAGGTGAGATCCAGGCCCTGCGAGATTTGATGCAGTTCTACAAGGCCTGTAAGATGGAGCTGTTCTGCCAGGCCTATGGCTGAGGGCAGCGATGGTTTTTCCACCTTCGACTGGCCTCCCTTCCTCTTTCCTTTCCCCTTTCCTTCGTATCAGTCAGCCTCTTCTCCCAAGGGGGCAGTTTGGGGGATATATTTGGCTGCAGCTGTGGGGGGAGGCAGGGAAATCATACTTCCACGCACAGAGGTTTCAGATGACACCCATCACTGCGTGTTTTAAAAAGTCATACCATTTGGTGTCCATCTAAGTCTGCTTATCAATATTATCTCATGCATGCACACTTTTACAGAATTTTATTGGAGTCGTAATCCGTCCTCCCCAGTCACATAATTTAATTACCTGACCCAACTGTCCACGACCCTGTGGGAGAATCTATTTCATGGCTACACAGAAAAAGGAAAAAAAACTCCACATCAACAGCATAGCCAACAAAGCTTTTTGGCAGCTGCTTGAGTTGGACAGTGGTGAGGCCAGGGATCTGAGGTGTGGTTCACAGGTGATGGCAGCTGTCAAAAACAGCATTTAAGTGCATCGTCTGCAGCATCCCTAATCCTGATTCACTCCATTGGTACACTAGAATGGCATTTTCTTTAATTCTCGTATTATTTGTGGTATGCTTCAAAAAAGTGTTTCTACCACACATATCCCTGTTATGAAACTCTTTTTTAAAATAATCCACCCCCCCAAAAACCCCTAATAATTATATTATATAAGAGCTTTACAGCAGGTTCAGGCAAAGTATTATGGGATAACTAAGTCTCTGTTAGGAGGAATGAGCTGAACGGTTTAGCATTTTTAAAAATAAAAGGTGAGCTACATTTTTAACAGTGTTACTTCGGGTCCCGATCCTTTTGCTAACAAAGTGATAAGTCTTTTCTTTGCCAGAATGGGAGTGGTAAAGGGTTTCCTGAAGATCAAACACTTTTAAAATTGATTTGTTCTGCTCTTTTCCTTTCCTGTTTCTTCCTTCCTCTTCTTTCCTCCATTCTTTACAGCCCATTCATTGCTGGGGTTAGCAAATGAGGGCTTGGAAAAAAATACTGACTATAGTTGTTTTACAAGGCTTCTTTTCTTTGTGAGAATGAGAATCAGCCTCTTTCCCTCTCTGTGCACAAGCTCAGTCCTCAGGTGGAACTGTGGCTCCTATGCTTTTCGTTCTCGAAGCTGTTATTCTGGAAGGGAATGGAGGCAGCTGTGTTTACAGCTCAAGTCTTGGCATACATTTACCAGAATCTATTATTCATATCATTCAGTATCAGGGAGAGATCTCAGGCCACCTGTCTATCTGACAAATTCACCCTTTTGTGAGCTTTCTGTTCATAGCAAATTATGTTCACATTGATGAATTGAGTTTTTATGAGCATTGCTAACTAACATTCTCACAGAAGGCCAGGGGCAATAGACTGCAAGTGTTTCTGGTCTGCAAGTAAATGTTAAAGCAGAAAAAAAAATATCCTGCCAGTATTTAAAGACAATTTGCCATGAAGGAATAGTTAAAATATTTGGCAGTGCCTTCATATTTATAAATTCAAAGCTGTCCATAAATTATTGCAGATACTCTGCTTATAACAAACAAAAACAGGGTAAAATGTTGTCCATGATACCCTCCATAGTATTAAAATGTGTTTTAAGAGGTAACTGTTGTTCTCCACAAATCTTGCTTGTTGTTACAGACACATCTGATGCAGATCACTTCTTGACTTAGCTGTATCTCCATTTCTGTGTGAATAAAAACATACGCTAAAACAAATCACAATGTTCTGTTTCAAGTGAAAAGACAAGACTAGAAAAGGAGTTGTCTTCTTCAGGGTGAAATGGAAAGCCTTACCACAGTAGGAATGAGCATATCCAACCAAAATTAATTATCTCTCAGTCCCATTTCAATGAGAGAGTAGTAACCATGAATGGGACCATTCCCAGAGCTGTTATATGCAAACCTATTGATACTTAGTGTTAAGGAAACTCAGCTTCTGCACCCAAAAGCCTAGGGATGCCAGCCTCCAGGTGAGACCTAGGGATCCCCCAGAATGACACTTCATCTCCAGAGATCAGTTCCCATGGAGAAAACGGATACTTTGGAGAGTGGACTCCATGGCATTGTACCTCACTGAGGTCCCTGTCCTCCCCAGGCTCCATCCCCAAATTTCCAGGAGTTCCCCAATCTGGAGGTGTCAACCCTACCCCCCTCAGACTTCCCACCAGAGACCGGGGGACAGCAACCCTACACCTTCCCCCAATCCTATATTTCAGTAAGCCTTTAATAAACCAAGGCTATGGAGGTTTGCCATCTGGACACTTTAAAAAACAAACCATGAGGACTAGGAACTAGGTTCCTTGAGATTTTAATAGGAAAATAAAGGCCAGACTACATTGCATACAAATATATGTAACAATAGCAGATAACCCATTTATATCAGGAAAAACTGTACCTAATGGGGGAGTCAAAAATACTGAAGTTGCAGGGGAGGAGCATGTGATAATTTCCTCGCATACCATTTTCCCCATTCCAAATAATTTTCCCTCTACTGGTTTTTCTCTGGAAATAATTTTCCCTACTTTTAAAGCATTGTGAGGAGATTATATTGAATAGGAAAATAGGAGATGGAGAAACAGTTAAGCACTTCCTTCTCATGCCACTTCTCCACTCCTGTATGGGTCGTTCCTTATCTAAACTTTAGCTGGGCTACTTTATGCATTTGTACATAAAAAATGTAAAGTGGGCCTAAATATTCTAATTCTATATGAAACTGTGTCTGCATGGAATCTCAAAAGGGAGATGGTTTTCTTCTTAATGACTTCGTATATCATCCTGATCAAATAGCCAGATTCCTGAGCAAAAATTGTTTTGTATTCATTGGCAGGGAAATATGCCCCAAAATATATACTACCTGTCTTAATGGCTAAACAGGCATGTTGAGAGAATGTCAGTATATAGGTTTTCTGAGGTTTTCTGCTGTTGATCCCATGAAAGATGGGTTTGGATCTTATGCTTCATTCCATTAGTGCAACAGCTCTTCCACTCATTTGAGATCTCTGTGGATTTCTTTCTGGGGTTTTTTGATGTAGGAATCACTTGTGCAACTATATACCCCATGTATAATTAACATGGGAAGCAGTACACTTTGATAAAATTTGTGTTTTCTTCAGTTAGTGTCACATCAGTGGGACAGTGCAATTGAACTCAGTGTTCTTCAGGAGGCTGTGAACCTGAGTCAACACCGAACAGCAGCAAAGCAGCATGTGAAGAGGTGCTTCTCCATTCTCCTTCTCCAGCCCTCCTTTGTTGAAACCTCTTCTCCCTGCTACATTTCTTCCACCTAGGTTTTGACATATCACAGTGTAAATAGCTGGAGAGAGGTGGTTGCATGGTAAAAGCAATGGATAATGGAAAGCAACCCTTCCCACCTTCCACTTTGCTGCTGCAAATCATGCACCTCCACCATCACTTTTCAGCTTTTGGGGGTGGCAGTTTAAGGTCCCAGATCAAGGTATCTCGTCATCTAGAAAAAGTAGCATGCATCAATAGACTTAAACCATTAGCGTTATTATTAGATACAGAGGAAGTTATAGAGTCAGGGGGGTACATTTCTGGGGTGACAGATTTGCAAAATAGGTAAACATTCATATCTAGTTATGGGGAAGTGATTGCTGTCTATCTATTGGATGGGTCATACTTGACTCTTGGCCACATCCTTTCCTTTCTACAGCTCCCTATATGGTACAAAAACTGATTATGAGGGTAAGGAGAACCTCAAGAACAGTGTGGGGTGCTGTACTAGGAACTGTGGTAGGAAAAAAAATGGAACATAAGTTTTGCATAACCTTATTAACACAGGACTCCTTACATTGCATTTTTTTCTTTCTTTGGGTAGGACAGATCGCACAGCCCTAATTTGAAGAGTTACCCTAGATATACAGAAGAATTTTTTTAATGCATGGAAGATAATTCCAGGTGACAGGTGTGAACGTACAACTTTAACCACTTGGAATTTCTTTCTAAAAATGCCCTGACACATCCCATGCAGATGGGGGGTTTAGTGGTGGGGGCCTACAGAAAGAATGGGGAAGGCAGCAAAGTTTATTTCTATTATTACAGGTCCTTTCCAGTATCTAAAATTGTCTTTTAAATTGCAAACTTTAAACTTCAAAATTCACTTTTGAAATTTAACTTTGAGAGGGTTTTTTTTTTAAAAAAATACATCATGTTTAGTTTATTTTAGGGTACTAAGTATATAGGTTGTCTCATTCCATCTTTCGTAGTTCATTTTTACCCCTAAAACAGGGGTCCCCAACCTTTCTGAGCCAGTGGGCACCTTTGGAATTTCAAGAGAGGTGGTGAATGCCATCCTAAAATGGACTCCATTCCCGATGACCTTCTGGGAACATCAGTTAATAAATTCCAGCTTAGAAACTGGATTTATGACTTTGATGCCCGGCTAGACTGCTCTTTGATATTAAAATCAAAAGCAGCATCATGGTACAAACTAATCAAATTGGACCATACTAGAACTCCATATCTAGTCAACATCTCCAAATACGTGCTTAGAGCGTCCTTTACTTCCTTACAGTTTCAATCAATGCCAATGGCAATTTTGGAGTGCTGCTTTAATCAGACTCCATTGGCCCAGCATCTATGTACGCACGCATCTCCGGAGGTCAGCACTTGTTTGCATGTATTAGCTCTAGAATTACCACAGTTATCCAAGGAACGGTGGGAGCGACCAAAGGAACCATAATTGATTGAAAGTTGATAGGGCAGACATTTGAATGCATTGCCGCCACCACGGGGGCGTGCGATCGGCCCGAGGTTATCTAGAGTCACCAAAGTGGCCGGGGTGGGCCCCGAGTTGGTCTTGATCTGATAAATGCCATCGTCTATGTATTTGTGGCACCCATGTACTTGAGGACTTACCTCACTATATCCTCTTTTGCCCACTGTACTCCAGTCCGAGGTCTAGATTTTTAGCAGGTATTTTATCAGGTCCTGGTGTATACCGAGTTGAGGATCAAATCTCATTTTTGTTATCTGACACTGATGCATATGTTTCTTACAAACTTTCATTATTTGCCTTTGCTGCAAAGAATATATGCTCCAAGGTGGCAATGGGAAGGGACATTATTAAATTAGTCACATTTTGCTACTGACTTTCAGTATATCTGTATATTCTGATATCAGCCGATAGCTTGTTCACAATCTGTATTTTTATTGTTGAGCATTTTGTAACCTTCTAACAGCCAATAAACTGAACTGAACTGAACTGAACTGACTTTTGCAGGGGGTGAAACCAAACCCAATTTGGCTTCCACAGGAGGTGGAGCCAGACACAATATCTCCTCCCTTGCTTTGCAAAAGAATTGCAAAGGGGAATTAAAAGAAACCAAGGAAAACCCAGGTGGAAGGAAGGACGGAAGAGAAGGGGAAATAAAAAGGAAAGCCTGACAAGGGGCTGGAATCACATACCCGGGTGCTTGCCAGTCCTCCTTATCCTTGCACTGTGATGGCATCATGGCACCATTTTCTAAATTAAAGGTAAGGAGACACAGGGCTGCTCCTTTTGGCAATAGCCATGCATTGGCAGAAATGTCTGGTTTGAGTTCAAGAATGAGTATTATGTGAACTAAAAAATAAGTTTGGCTATATACATATATGGAACCTGAGTCTTTAAAACTCTCTCCATCTGTGTTTGCCTTGTAAGCACCAAGTCTTGGCAGCTGCTGTTTTCCAAGTTTCCCAGTATCCAGGTACACAACACTTATCATAGACTTTCCCAAGCATCAGCTCTTGTCCAAGAAGATAGCAATGAATACAAACCAGAGAGTTGTTTTTATTTTAAATCTGGTTTGCTTTTTGATTAGCAAATGGTGGATCTTTGAATGGTAACCTTATGCACTGTTCACATATGCAGGTATCAGACTGCCAGAAGCACTCACATTTTGGAGTCTGTACTGAAGCAAGCGGAGAATGAGAGTATTCTGAAGACTGGATGCCCTGGTAACTAGCACACCTCCGCATGCATTTCAAATGCAGCGTTTGAAAGTTGGCTACTAATGCCAGAGCACTGTTCTTTTTTCTCTGACACCCACGTGCTAGGTATCTTCAACAGTGTCAAACAAATTTGTAGAACTGGTGATTAGCTGCCCAAAGAGCATAATGTATGCATTATTAATTAAAGAAGGTAAGTTTGGCTAATTGTCATTTCTATACAGTAGCACTGCACTAAGATACATTTTAACAATCTATAAATAATTGATAATTTTTTTCTTTCATCTTGCTTCCTAGTTTGCATAAAACTAATGACTTGGTAAATGTTACTCACTTCAAAATATTCCACTTCTCACATGAAAATTAAACTAGCAATGTAACCTTAGCAAATAAGGAAATCTACCCCCTCCCCCCGCTCCTTTTTATTGTACAGGAAGAAAGGAATGTAGCAAAATTCTGGTTCTCTGATATCCAAATGGGAATAATTGAGAGTAATAAATATGGTGCATTAATAGGTTTCAAATAACAATTCTTAATGTTCAGAACAGAAGACATTTTTATTCTGCTCATCAAACTCTTAAGAATGGTCAGTGGTGTTATTTGTTCCACATTACACAGGGTAAGGGCATGACATGAACAACGCTATGTGCCCTTATGTAAATAAATCAAGAAAGCCTTTACTAGAGTGTAGAAGAATTTTCAGTAGTTATCAAATGAGCACATGCCTAATCCCATAAACCAAGTTAGTTGCAGATGCAACGTTTTCCATAAAAAGAGGGGTTTGGGTATAGTTTCTAGCTGTTTGATTAATATGATTATGATACCTTGCTGGTGCCTTGAAATGAAGGATTTATCCCAGGAAAAGTAGAGACATGTGCTGCATTCTCTGTTATTTTTACAAATCCATAACCTGTCAGTCTGCAGCATTATTGCTGCAGAGCTTACTCTTTAATTTTCACTGCAACTAAATACATTCCCAGAGTTACTGATGGGACTATAATTTCCCTGTTCATTTGGTTTGGAATATAATGTTAGTAAAATCTACAAAGTATGCTTTGTCTGTCATTTCAATATGGTGGTGGTGTGGCTTAAGTCTATACAGATGCTTGCATATGCTTCATTATTAAAAAAAAGTTGTAAGGACTGTTTCTGTGACCTTTTTTTCTCATTTTAACCCTACTGATATGTCACCCATGGCAACCTTAAACCGATTTTAATAGAGTCTATCCTATTATTCATTTAAATTGAGGTGCAAGAGCACTTAGACCAGAGAAATTTGCATTCTGCAAATGGGAATTTGATGAGCAAAAATGATAAGATATATGTTGTATAACATGCCCTATTTTGCTAGCAAATAAACAGCTCTTGAAATTGATAAACTTCAGAATATTTTATTCTCAAATGTTTATACATAAATGATTAAAATGCATTAGCAATTCTTCTTTTGAAAAGAAACATAGGGAAAACAACACAGTTGTGTTGCTTAAATTTGTAATTAACAAATTTATTACTAATTCTGCTCAGTTCTTTAATATGCTGCATTCCTGAAGAAGAACATTAATACACAATGGCAGAAAGAAGCTAATTTTAAGACTTTGGAGAAATGAATGTCTTTTAATGCTGTGTGTTTCTCTTATCTACATGCCACATTATTGTAATAAGTACATTCAGGAATAATTTCTTTTCAAATATTTTTACAAATCTTGCTCTTATTTGCATGCAAGTAAGTTGTCAGCTTAAATCTTTGAAATGCAAAATATATCTCATTTCTATATTTCATCAAGGAGCCTTTCATGTTTAATAAATTACAACTTAGATCCTCCAAGACTTTGTTTTTCATTAACTAAAAGCAAAAGGATACATTTAAAATCTTAATCACAACCTGCAAGGGTATTTGCATGTTGCTGATATTTGTCTTGATGGAACTTTTAATATTTGCAAACTAATCAGGATAGCAAGGTTATACCAATAATTTCTGTAGACAATAACTGTTTCCACATTTTAGTCTTTTCATTGTGCCAGGTTGTATGACCTGGGTAAACCTTAACCTTTATGGAATGAAATAATCCACCTGGGTAAGGTTCTTTTCTTAAAGAGAACATCCAGGACAACTGTTAAGCAGTCCTTTAAGAGATTTCAGAAGGTTTTTTTTTTTTTTTTTTACAAAATGTGGATTCAGTCTGTAGAAATTACAACTGTTTCATCACATAGAATCTTTAAGGAGGCTAAGCAAATAAGGCAAAATCCATAGCTACCCTATCCTTGATACGCCAATAAGAGAAGGAATGGATGAGTGCCTGTCTCATGTAAGGTTGTTTGACCCTCAGTTTAGCTAAACATTCTAGCTCATCTTTCAGAGGGCCTACTGCTGGTCTCTCTGTAATAAGGTGGGTCAACTCATCAGAAACAGAAGGCCTGACAGCTGGCACTATTTCCTGATCCTGGTGGTCTCTGGGGGCAACAGAAGTATAATGTTACAGAAAAGGCAAACTTTTGCAGAACTCATTGCTCAGAGACCCTCCCTTAGTCACTCCCCTGTCCCCAGTCTCCTGAGTCACTTTCCCCCCCAATCAAACGGGTTCAAAAATAGTTAACTAATATGATGGGTAGTTAAACTGATGTACCATGCATGTTGTTTTGTGAGCTAACAGGTTAAATATGGCTTTGCTTTAAGATTCCCATCAAATTTGTTTTTATAGAGAAATCTCTGACAGCAGAAGGGGTTGAGGGAGGGTGAGGTAAAAAGAAATAAATCATTGTAGTCTCAGGAACAGTAATCCTTGCTGAGGATTTTGGCTGATTGATATAAATAACATCGTCCCCGCCATCTGTCCGAAGAGGGACCTTTCCAGTTAGTGTTAAGCTGCAACGGCAGAATAATTAATGAATGGTGTCCTTTGTGCTGGTAATAAAGACAAGACAAATTATGTTATAATCCAACTGCTGCTCATTTGTCACAGCCAAATAAAATGTCAAATAAAAGTGAGGGGGGCCCAATGTTTGTTTAATGGACTGCAAGCTACCTGTTCATATCACTGACAGACAACTATAGTATAAGTTCTGGATGCAAAGAGTAGTGAAATGATACGAGAGAGAGAGAGAGAGAGAGAGAGAGAGAGAGAGATCTATGAGGTCGTTTGGCTTTTGTGGGGTATAGTAACACATGAAGAAATTTTTCACAACCTTACATTAATCCAGGTTTTAATTATATAGCTATTACCCCTTTTCTTCTCTGAAGAAGGTGGTTTATATTACATAGGAAATTGCAGAGACAAAATATAACAATAGCTTCACAACAGCTCTGATGCTGCAAATCTGCAAGAATTTGATTGTGTGCTCATCTTCCCCTTTGCAGGACAGACATATCCATCCAGTTGCTAGAAAAACCAAATAATGAAAACATAGCTGGGATTTAGCAAAGTCCCATCGGGAATTACCTATGATAGAGGGCAGGGCTGCACTTCCTCAGAACATGCTCCTGCTGTAAAAATTCACAAATCTGGCATTCATACAGGCATCTGTCGCTTGCTAATGCCAGTTCATAGTATACATACAAACATCTGCTTCCATGCACAAAGGGATACAGAACGCTTGACAGGTCTGTGTTAGCAGGGTTCGCAATGCCAGTTCTTTATGCAAAAACCCTAATGCTTCCCGTCAAGCCATTAGAAGTGATACAATCAGCCCAGGCCCCATTAAGCCATCAGTGTCCACCTGTGATAAAGATGGCCATTTGTTTTCTTAAAGCCCACTTAATGTCTGCTTAACTCGATTTGTCAGGAAATGTAGAACAATTTCCTCACAGCCTGAAATTTGGTAGTGGTTCAAAGTCAAAAGGCCAGGTCTAGTCTTATTCAAATGATGTAATAAACAGTCTTCAAGTCTAAATCTCCCCTGGGGAAATGCTGTTTACTTTGTTTGTTTGCTTTTTAAAAAAATCAAGAACAAAAGGATAAAATTGGTGTGCCTTTTACTATTAAAAATTCTGACTAATTCTGAGCCCTTGAAATGGCCGGGGAGGGACGGGGCGGGACACTTTTTAAAGGAAGCAACGCTTTTTTCCATTATAATTTCCCTCACAGAGATATAAACAAAAGGGTTATTAGTTATGTCAGCCCTAGATGCTACCACTGGGAATTCATACAGCTATTTGTATACATTTGTTTTCTAAAGGACATATTTGACTGCTTTCCATTTTTATTTTTTTTTAATGTATTTTATTTTATTTTGGCAACAGCATGGGGCCAAAATTGTGGGCACCAACCCTATTATTTATAAAGGGATTTCTGTGCTTGGAGTTTAATTTACATATAGACAGTAGCAGAACTTTTGAATAGGCTGGGGTTAATTGAAATATAAGTAAAGAAATAGCTCTCTTCTTCCAAAGAATCTCTGTGCTAGCCTAATGAAAGAAAATGCTATCATAATACCTTCCAGATTTAACTGTGTGATATTTTTCTTCTCCTTTAGCCCTATTCTGTCATCTTTTGCATCTAACAGAGCTCAGCAAAACCTCAACAGGAATCCTGTGAAAGTCAGTCAGGGCTGTTTCTCCACTCAGGAGTTAAAATGTCTTGTGCTGGGGCGGGTGGGGGGAGGATCTCTGATTCCCATCAAGCAATCACATTGTCGTTGGTGGGTGGTATCGCCTTGCCTCCTCATATTCCCCACCCCTGTGTTGCATGGAAACAGGATGTAGATCTGTTCTTGTGAACACTCAGATCTGAACTAGTATGCCATGAGACTTGTTTGGAGCTTGAGATCCCCTATATTAACACTGATGGATTTATAAATGAAATGCTATATTACCCCTTCATTTTGTTTGTTGCTACAGAGACCATGTGGGGGAAGAATGTACAAGATGCAAGATATTGCTTGTCATGTGATCCATACTATTTCTGTCTTTGGAAATAATGTGAGAAAAGATTATCTGGCTATTTATGTCTCTGGAAGGAAATGCAGGCTAAAACCTTCTAGCTCACATCTCTGTTGGCTTTAACTGCTTGTTAGGGAGGTATGTGATAGCCTCAAGTTGTGCATTTGTTGGGGGGGGGGAATCACACTATCCAGATGTTCAAGTCTGCTCTTTCTGTGCACATGGAGAACTATGCACCAAACTCAAGCTGAACAAAAACATATACCAGAAAAAGAGGAACAGATTATTTTCCTAGTTAAACCAATGAAATCTTGTCAGGAGTCTCTCCCAAGATCAGGCTTTTTAGTTATCAAAGTTCATTGATTTATTACCCAGGAAGAAGCACTAACCAAAAAGTGGGGAGGGGAACCATTATCTGAAAAAGGCAGAGTTGGCTGTATGTATTCTAAGTGTAGGGTTGCTTATTGCATGAGATACTGTTTCTGTAACAATTAGGGGCCAGAAAATCTGTGTTTCCTGTTTGCCGTTACTTGCTGCTACATATTGCCTGTAATGTATGGCACTGTTAAGGGAAAAAAATTGGAGTCAAAGTGACTGGAAAGTTAGGTCTGCTCTGTAGCACTGTGAGATTGTTGACATCTGCCGAGGTTGGAGAGCTCAGTAAGCAGGAAATGGGGTGTCACTCTGAGTGGTAGTTTACCATTATCCTGGCATCCTAATGAAGTGTCTGCAGTGCACAGAGCTTCTGGATGGCATCTTAACGCACGGCTAAGCAAAAGCACTTCTCTCCTTGTCACTGTCATCCATCTGCCTGCACCCTACTGCAGCCAATGGAATGGAACCATGGTACAATGTGCTATAAGCCATTTAGAGTTGCACATTGCATAATCAGTCCCATCAAATATGTTTAAAAAATGACGATTATTGGGTTTTTTCCTCAAACGATGGCACCTGGAGGCTCAGACATTAAAGTTTAACTTCTCTAAGTACTGTGATGTTTTTATTATTATTATTATTATTCCATTAATTCCACATTCATATTTGTTAAATGGGATAGAGTTAGAAACTCATTGTCTTAAGTCTTGCTAATGGACTGAAAAATATGTATGAATATTCATCGGGAAACTCCTCTTTCTTTATAGACCACATTTGATGAACTGATCAATTGCTAGTGTAAAAACACGACAAGTTAACATTCATTTTATTTTACAGTATATTTCTGTCCTCTTTCCTCCTTTTTTTTTTTTGAGAAATGAATAAAAGGATATAAATTATTTTTTTCTTTTCTTAGAATGAATAAAGTGAATTTGGACACATAAATTGCCATGAAGTTGCACTTAGAAATACAGTCGAAACTGGATGATTCAGACAGCTAATGATAACGCCCCCAAAAAAGTTAGAATACATTTTTAAAAAATAAAAGTATATTTATGTATTATCTGGTTTAGACCTGCTTATCCATCTATATGTTTTATTCCTATTCAGTCCTTTATCTAGATGCACACAATTTACTCTCACTAAGCTTAACCAAAAAAAAAAAAAAAGTTAAGCTAGAAGAGCCAAACATGTATTCTTGTTGCAGCAACATTTGTACAGGATTTCGGGAGGGGATCATTATATTTAAATGAGTGGGCTGGCATGGAACTGCTGAAACTGGGTAAGGGCACTACAAATTGTCTCAATCGGATGTTTTATTTACATCCAAGAGGGCAGAGCATAATTTAGTTGCCTTAAAAATTTTTCACAGACATTAAAACTATAGCAAACATACCAGCAGGGAAGCTTGCACAGCAGCACGGTAGGGGGGCCTGCACAGCATCTGCCCAACACTGTGGCTGGTTATAGCCAGCACCAGAAGCCTCACATTTTCTTTCGCACTCCAAATCACAACCTAATTCACTCTATTTTTATGTTTCAACAGAGGCAGATGATGCAGACAGATAGACAAAACCAGTAGTCAAAATATTCTTGTTACAGATATTTCTTCCCTCTGGAGGGAGCAGGTGAACATGATTAAAAAAAACACACCCTAAACGACAGAGAATATAGGAAAGCCAAAAGAGAGGGTGTTTTGTTTTTTTTTTAATCTGAAGGAACAAGATAACATTTTCAATAGTTTACGAAGCCTTGAAGCATAGTTATTTTTTAAAAGACCGCAGTGAAGTAAAATAGCACAAAGACCCAAGGTACTAAATCTGAACTCTGCATCAGGATGAGCCGTAAATACGGGCTTAACATTAAGCATGGACACACGATTTTGCAAGGTTTTAGCAAAAGGAGTGAGTAGTAGAGTAACACAACACCAGGTCTGTCAGCCATGAATAATGCAGCAAGGCTGAAGGTGGGGGCAGAGGTCACACTCCACTACCTTGCAACATAATGCATTTGTGTCAGGCTGAAATGGCACAACTGTTCTTATCAAATGGGAGTTATTGGAGATAAGCTCTGGGCTTCTTGATATGTAGCAAAGGGGTTTGCTGTAAATATCCATGTCCATTTAACATAACTGTAATCATGATTTGTGTAAAGTATTAGAAGCAGAAGAGTTAAAATTTTGTTCCTTTATTTTCTTCCTGTCAGTGGCTTGTTTCCTGCAGAGTTTTGCATACAGGACAGGGTTTTCCACCTCATCCTTCCCACTTTATGTACTGCAAAAGCCTTTTCTGGTGGTCAGGGGACCCTCAAGAAAAGTGCTTAATACAATACTAAGGGTGCGATCATACTTACCAGAAGCCGCGGCAGCCATGCGATCCCCCCACGGATTAAAGGGATGCGATCAGACAGACACATCTGTCTGGCATCCCCGAGTCATCAGTGGGGGTTGTTGCACACTGCAGGAGCATGGATAAAAGCTACTGGCTAAAACCTAGTATTATCGGGAACTGCGGGGCATGTGGCCGGAAGTATGATCATGCAAACATGCGTCATTGCAGCCGGGGCAAACAGCCTCGCTTCCTGCCCGCCTTTTCCCCCTTCTGTGTGATCGCAGCCTAGGTGTACTTAGCTGGGAGAAAGTGGCAGGAATCAGTGATTTCTCCTTTGTGTGTTCACACTCTGGCTCCCTGACTCCAAATTGTTTGCAGCCATGCTGGTCCCAAAGCAAAATCCAAAAAACAAGAACACTATCCACATCATACTTTTTCTTAGGTCAAACCATATGATGCATAACATTGTGCAAGCTTCTGAGTTCTCTAGAACTCTTCATCTGGCTAGACGTTACAAAAACAAATGTATAAAAGGGTGTTGGGGGATGCCTTGGGGCATGATGCTAAATCCTGTTCAAGCCTGCATTGTGTGTTGGATGCAAGGCAGAGTCAAATGGTGCTGGTTTCAAGTTGTACCTAATTGTTCTTTGAGCAGGAGTATTGGATCCAAGCCATTTTAAAAATACGTAATCCTGCATGTTCAATACTGCACATGACCAGCTCAAGATTTCGGGGGGGGAGAAGAGGCTTGGCCAAACTGCCTTCCAATAAGTATGCCACATCTCCTCCATATTCTATGGTTGTGGTCACATGCGCCAGTTGGAGGAGTGGGGAAGTTAGGCTATTTGCTCTGGAGGAATTTGACACGCAGTTGTGAGATCACATATCCCTTTGTGCTGTGGGCTCAGCCCATCTCTGATCAGATGCCACCGCAGATGTTGTTTGTTTCCTATGCGCATAAATGAGGAATCGCACATCTGCACTAAGGGCACCCCATGGACTATACGATTATGCACATACAGCTAAATATATGTGTGGGGGGAGAAAAACACCACCAAGTCAGGATGGAATGATCAGACCATCCTGACAGCATGAGATGAGACAGGGGAAAGTCCATCCATGGCCTATTGGACCCAGATAGAGCTGAACTTTCCCCAGTATCTTTTAACTCCATTTCTGTGGTGGAGCAGCATGGGTTGCTGATGACTGTGGAATGTTTCCCAGATGTTGCTGTCTGATCATGTCCTTTAGATCCATCAGGCATTCACAGCTATGTCAGATCTAAAGGTGCGTATGATCGCAGCCTATCTGGATTAAAAGGAATGCTAAAGAGTTGTGTTCTGTTCTCTGCAGTATTGTAGGGGTTTCTGAAGCTCCACCTCTTCCTGGGAGGAGTAATGGAGGAACCAGAACTCTCACTCTTTCATACCACTTTTAACCATGCAGGTACCAGTAAACCTGAATGGAACATGAAGTCTCCCATTTGTGGGTAGGACAGATGCTTGGCAGAGGCAACAGTGCACACCTGTCTTCTGTGAGTGAGACACCCCTCTCATAAGAAAATGGAAAAATGTCCCAGAGGAATACAACATTGCTAGGACTTGTGTAATGGTATGAAAGACTGCAGCCTATGTTACAAATAAGTTTTGTCTTCCTCTCTATATAATGTACTTCCAAAATGGGGCCGAAACAGCCTGATACGATATTAAGTGCCTTCTTGGATAATTCCTTTTCAACACAGACCTGAGGGAATCTTGGGGTTGTGCTCTATTGTAATGAAACAGTCACCTTATTGTAAAAAGTAGCCATTAAAACACAGATTGTCAGATTGTGGTTTTAAAGTCACCTGTGGCTTTTGAGCAATTCAGATGCAGCTCTTGGGCAGTTGGAAGGAAGCAAACAGAGGTTAAGTGAGTTTGTGAGCTATGAGAACAAGGATGTTCCTTTGCTCCCTTTCCTTTCCTTGTACCACATGGCTGAGAAACTGCCCCAAAATGGTGTCCAAGTGGAGAAAGTGAATCTATTTCATTTTGTTAACTAAAACATGCTTTAATGGATACATTTTTAAAAAATATATCAATGTTTGTAATACAGTATCTTAAAAATCTTGTGTTCTCTCTCTCTTGTACACACATACACAAACCCACAGAGATAAGTATCAACCTTTCTAATGAAAGAATATCCAATATTTTCATGAAACTATAAAAGAGAGAGTGAGTGTTATGGCAAAAAGCCTGTCCTCAGCAGGTTTGTGTGGGAAATGGTGAAATGTGACTGTGATTTATAATGAGAAAAGGTATCTACAACATACAATTTTCTACCTAGCTGCAAATAATAATTCATAGTGATGTCCCTTCCAGATAAAATACCTTTGCTATGGAAGACCCATGTGGTAAGATGATCATGATAAATGTCAGACCAGTGCAGGTAACGGCTTTACAAACCATTAAGATTAGCTCCCTCTTTTTCCCCCTGATGATAACAGTAACCATGCTGTGAGCCTATGTAGTAATAATATCTCAGTACTGATAAATGCCAGAGCCAGGCAGAGGTGTTTATCATTCCCAGTTCAAAAATGCTGACTAAAGTTACCACATGTTGACTGTTCTTCTTTGGCAATTGGATAACAATTAACAAATACATTGATTCATAAAATAGTTATATGCAACATTACTTCTGAGACTCATGCACTTTACCAATAAGTTGGCTAAATATTTTTCACCCCTTTCACCATAGACTGCATGAAGACTAGAAAGGCTATTTTGCATTTTCAAATTGTCATATACATTTAAGAGATTGGGTGCTGTGTTTTACAGGGGTTGCTCACTGAAATATTTATTTGATACATTTCATCTGCTATGCCTGAAATTAACATTAATGGATTGATGAAACAAAGCATACAGTAACATATGTGAACCAGATTTTTTTATTTCAACATTTATCAGCCTTGTTTTTTTAATTGTTTCAGATATGCAAATAGATCCCTCTGTACTGACCAGTTTAAGAGCTGGCCTATTGGGTGCAAGCACCATGGAGACTAGCATGTAAGAGAGAACCCATGTGTAGAAATTCTCCATCCTCACTGACAACCAAGGGTACTAGCCACAGGGATGTCAGTCACCATGGTGATTGGCATATAGACCCTCTCAAAGACCCTCTCAAAAATTCCTTTGCTCTTAAAAAGAGGAACTTTTAAAAGATTTCTGAAACGAGCAGTATAAGCTCCCAGTACATCTTCATTTTCTGGCTGATGGCTATGGTCAGGTGTCCTTTTTACCTCTCTGACCACAGAATTACTTGAGCTGGAACCCAAACTGGGAGATAAAAATGGAACAGAGAAGGGAATCCTTATACAGTCATGGACTGTTCATGTCTATCTATTTTTGCAGTGATAAAGCTGAGGTAAGGTCTTCAGCAGCTATTTGGATATTTCTACAGAGAGGTACTGGAGTTCTCTGTAGAAATGGGAGATTTAGGCAATGAGAACAGCTTTTAAAAAAGTATTCTAATGGATAGTAACAAGTGTCAGGTTATCTAAAACCTACAGCATGTAAAACAGTTTCCCCATGTCAGGGGCCTTGAACATTTATTTTACCTTATCTTTTGTGAAATGAAAGCACAGCTATACATGCTTCAACATCTCATGCAAATATCTCAGTCAGAAACCATATTTTAAGACTTAAAACCATCAATCACATAAAAAATATGCTTATCCTGAGTCAGTCAGCCGCAGCAACACTGTTATCACATCATCAAAAGAAGTTTTACATCACAAAGGCGATTATAGGTTTCAGTCTCACATTCTTTCATTACTAATTGTTTTCTGCGAAAAGTGGTAATGAAACAATGGGCTGCCATGCAAAGACTACTATACGAAAACTAAGAATTGCTCACTAGTGTGTGTTAAAATTACGTATGTAAACACTGAAGTTATGCAATAAAGTTAAGTAGGGTAGGCTGAGAAAGAGTGACTGGCCCGAAGTCACTCAGAGGGCTTCATGGCAGAACTTGGGCTGCTTGAATTTATAGGTGTTAATAGGGAAAAGAGTTTTAGTTTGACTTTCTCCCTGACATGCCAGTTTTATATAGGCAGGGATTCTTTTTCAAATGAAAGAATTCAGTTATATGATGTAATTGGAAATAGCACAGCCTAGGCATAGGTATTGCTTCCACACTGGGAACTAAGCATCTGTTCTGCCATAGAATATCCATGGATTTCCTGTGACAGGATTAACAGAAATATTTGTCTTGGTTAGTGACTGACAAATCTTGCTTGCTTGCTACAGTTATAAATGATCACCAGATTACAAAGATTCTTTCTGTAGGTAAGATTGAATGAGGATACCAGAATATTTTTAAAGTTTTAGTTTCCCTATAGGTTATAAAAGGAAGAGCTATTGCTTTTCACATAACTGACAGGGCTGGCTGTCCATTAATATTACCAATGTAAAATAATATGTGATAATTGCTTCAGTTGCACATTGCTGTTGGTTATAGCATCTGTGTTTTTCTTTCTTTCAGAAATCCAAAGCAGTGACAATAGAGTGGAAATCATCAAGGCCCTTGTACAGAAGTTCCCCAGACCAAACTATAACACCATGAAAATACAATTTGGACACTTGAAACAGTGAGGGAAATTCTATAACAAACTTCTGGTTTTGGAAATTCAAGCTGGAGTTCTCTGTTCCTCAGTGACAGTTAACAATACATACTCTGGGGACTTCTGGTTTTGGCGGCTTGCAAGTGGGTACGCTCCATCACAGCTCTGATGTGAGTGACCCACGAATTATGCCGATGGGAAAGGGTCCGAGTTGATCTTGGACCCTCTTGACTCCTTGTAGGGGAGTCATAACCTGGGGCATGTGGGAGTCCTCTCCTAAGGTGGCAGCCGAGAGATTGAGGCTCCTTTTTGCCCCAATAGGTTCCCATGGCATAGAGCCAACAATGGCATCCAGAGGCACACACCGGACAGAACGTGCAAGTGATCCAAAGAAAAATGATCTTCCCTACCTTTTGAAGATGCATGAGTAAAAATATGAGTCGACTCATGTATTAGCGAACAAGAGCTCAAACGATAGCAGTAAAGCTGCGCCAAAGCTCCAAACAAGCAGCAGGGGGAGGGGAATACCCGATCCTGAAAAGACTGAGTTTAAAGCGGGGTCTGAGAAGGCAGCTTGAAGTGATTGAATATTTGACTGAGTGTGGCATATTCAGCAAGGAAGCGAAAAATCTGCAGGCTTTCAGAGACTTTTTAAAACTTTTTTCATAATATAAACAATGACGCAGCAAGCAGAAAAAATGGCGGCTAAAGGGAAACTTGCAGCAGGAACTGCCAGCACATCATCCCCAACTACTAAACCAGAAGTAACCACAGACTTTCCTAAAACAATTGCTGCTGCATTGTGTCCTCTGCTGGACCAGATGACTAACCTCAACAACAAGTTTGACACGTTGCAAAAAGAACTTAAAGAAAATTCAACAAAAATGAAGAAAATAGTAAAGAAGCTGAATTAAGTCCAAAGAATTTGGACAAAGATTGGAGGGAGTGGAAAAAGAAAAAATCTCTGGACAACAGTAACTGCTTCTCTTCCAAATGGAAAAATCAGCATATATCCTAAGACTTCAAGGCATCCTGGAGCAGAAAGGAGAGAATTTAAAAGAGATTTTAAGCGAGCAATTGGCCCCCGTGGTTGGCTTAACAGCAGAAGCTCTACAAAATGATATTGACTTGGTTTATCATACATATCCAGAATTTATCAAAAAAAACCAACAAGCTACCTGTGGAAGTATATGTGAAATTCTCAAAACGATCAACAAGAGATACAATTTTGAAAGCAACAAACGGAATAACCCTGAAAATTAAAGGAGAACAAAGTAAAGCACTAAAAGACATTCCATTTGAGATCAGAAAAAAGAGGAGACAATACAGAGACTTGGCATTGTTCTTACAGCAAAATAATACACCATAGAGATGGATAATACCTGACAGGCTTATCTTCAACCTCAATGAAAAAAAAGAAAAGATTGACTCTGTTTCTAAAGCGAAAAAGTTCTTATAGCAACAACAGAAAGCGACGGAGGGATCTGAGACAGTGGAGGATAACAAAGATACAGAAGCTGAAGAAGAGGAAGAGGAAGAGAGTTCTGACAACACCTTGACCAGCTCAGCAGAATCGTCTGACATGGAAGCAGAATTAGGGGCAGCTGCCCCTAAACCTCTAAAAATTAAACTGGATTTTGACAAAAAGAAGCTTAGAGGGGGGGGAAACCAAAATAGATTAATTCTTGATAGCCTGATGTTTATCTTTAACATATAAACTTAAAGCTAAGATGTACACACTACAGTTGAATAAGAATGTGATTGTTTGCTTTATACTTTTTAAAAACTAATTTTCACTTTTTACTATGGGGGCAAAAGGGAAGTATCAAAAATCTTTAAATAACTGTATTATGATCCTTGCTACTCTTTCTTTTAGTTTGTATCCATTCCCCTGACCCTGTAGGTTTGTAGTTTAGAAAAGCAAAAAAAAATTTAAAAACAACAACAACAACAACAATGCATACTCTGCAGGGTAAATTATGTTATAAGAATGTGAGTAAATCCTTTCCATTGATAAAACTATCTGCAGCTAGGCCAAACAAGATATGAGGTGACCATTTTGTTCATTTCACAATTTACCTCATATAATAGGGGACAAAGACTCCTTTTGATATCAAAAAAAGTGCAGGCTGGGGGAGATGAACTATCCCCAGATTCTGTCACCTTAGGCAATTTTTATCCAGCAAGCTTACTTCCAGAATATTGCAGAACATAAGCATTCTCAGTGTTGTTCACCTTGTTTGTATGCTACAGACAACATAAGATGATATGAGGAACCTCATGTAGATGGCGGCAAACCTCTAAGTTGCAAAAAAAATGACCTCACATTGGAGACCTAAACCAGAATCCAATGAATAGTGTTTTTATAATTGTTTGGTTGTAATCTTCAGCTCTTTACATGTATGGTGCATAAGATCCTGTATGTGGTTATCAGAATCACAAATGCAGAACTGAAAAAGGAAATGCATACCGTTATATGATGTCACTGCTTAATGAGACATTCACAAAGAGTGAAAAAGTGATTCTGACATTCTGGAAAGGCCATGGTCTCTGCTTTTTTTGCAGTACTTTTCAGTGGCTGGCAGTCAGGCTGATTCTAGTTTAACATTTGGCACTCACGTGTTTTTTTCTTTTTCTTTTTAAGTGATATCATCAGCACAAAATTTACAACTTGGCAGTCACTGTAATTTTTCCAAGGGTAGTTCTGGAGCGGCATCTTAGATTTCTTTTGGATCCTGCTCACGGAATGCCAAATATTGCAATAAAATCAGCTGAAACAGAGGCACATTATAAGCGCTGTAAGTTAAGGCATAGTGCTTAGTCTATATGACCGTCCTGAGACACCTGTCTACAACTTACAATGATGGTGTACATGATGTTTCTATACTCAGGAGTAGTTTTTATTAATTTTCATTGAATAGAAATGGCAGAAAAGCTTAGTCCAATCTGACTACCAGTTATATTAACCCATGCCAAGATACTTGTGTAGATGATGCAGAATCTCCACAGTTCCTGTTATTCCTCCCGAAAAGGCAAGGAGAAGTTGATTGGCTAGCAACAGATAGAGAACATTCAGAGCAGTTACCGTCACTGCATATGTGCCAGAGGAGCATCCTCCTTGCATTAATGAGTACCATTTAGAACTCTCTTTTAAAATGATGATTACAGTCTCTTTATTGTATGACCAACATTTTTCTGGGATGTGACAATGGTACAAGTTTAGTATAGTATAGTATAGTTTAGTATAGCAACTTAATTTAGAAACTGAATGCAAAAAGTATATTGCATCAAATGAGATATATTTTGTTTAGGGCAAAAAAACCCCCAAAACATTCCTCATGCCTGTGGGGAGGAGCCAAAGAAAAATGAGAAGAATGAAAAAAGCTGCTAGTGCTGTTTCACAAATCCTTGCACAAGAGCTTGTGCAAGACCTCCCTGAGTTCTAAAACAGGAAGATCCGTAGCCATTTTCATGCTTGAGCCAGAGGAAGAATATGTTTAGATTTAGGCTGCAGTCAGACTGGTGGCTTGGAGTGATATGATGCTGCCTTTAAGTGTACCACTTTGAAATATTGCAGGGCATTCCAACTCTGCTGCAGGTTACCCACACGGGCACCCCACGGACAGGCATCCAATTACTGCAGCGCCTCAGCTATGGAGTGTCCTGCCCGTTCAGGCTTTTTAATGCATGCGCATGCATATGTGCTCATGCACATGCATATGTGCTCATGTGTCTGCATTAATGAGAAAAATGATGTTTCTGGGAAAAAAATACTATTGATATTAGATACATGTACTATAATACAGTACAAGAAGAGGCATTCTCCCTGAGTTAGAAAGAAAGAGGAATGCCTCTTCTAAGGTAACTGTTTTACCCACATGATGTTTGTAAACTGCTGTACTAAAATCTTTTTTTAAAAAATTAGCTGCCTGATTAGTTAGGGACATCTTTTAAATATACCCAGTGTTTTAATTGATTAATCTAATTAATCAACTAAAACTTTCAGCCCTTGTCATTAGGGTGATATATTCTGACATAAATACATAAAAGGTGTTTGACAAGTTTAATATACAGTGTGCCATAAACACTATGCCGTTATTCATTCTTTAGAGCTAAACACTTAGACTTTAATAAAAAGCTTTCTTTTTCAGTCCAAAATAAATGAATGCAAAATAATGATTAGGCCAACAGGTTAATTTAGTTATTGACCATTCAAGTTCATATTTTTATGCTAATGTTAAGCTTTTTGTACTTTCCTGAACTGTTAGAAGTTCCAGTGATAGTTCTATAAGATTTACGGAGGCATCCTAAGCAGAGTTACACCCTTGACTTCGATGAGCATGGAAGGTATTAATTTATTAGATTTTTTAGTCACCACTCACCCAAAGGGTGTTGTGGCAACTTACAACATTAAAACAGCATAAATAAGTTAGAAACAGCATAAAAGCAGATAAAAAATATAAAATATTAACATTAAAATGATAAACCATTAAAATATGTGGCTAGCACCATACTACTAAGAAAACAATTATACTCCAAAGGCCCACCTAAACAATTCAGCCTTGCAAGCCCTGTGAAAACTAAACCAATCTGGCAGGGCATGGATGTCATCAGAAAGTGCATTCCACAGGGCAGGGGTCACAACTGAGAAGGCCACCCCTTGTGACAGCTGAGACATCCTGGGGCTGGGCACCTGCAAGACACCCCTAGAGGATGATTGAAGGGAGCACAGAAGGTTGTAACAGGAGAGGCGGTCCTGCAGGTATGAGGGTCCCAGATTGTTAAGGGCTTTAGAGGTTAACACCAACACCTTGAGTTGAATCTGGAGACTAATTGGTAGCCAGTGCAGCTGCCACAAAGTTGGAGTAATATGAGCTGACCATGATGTTCCAGCCAGGAACCTGGCATCCGCATTCTCGATCACCTGCAGTCTCCAAAGTGTTTTCAGGGGAGTGAAATTTCCTTCATAGAGTGAATTACAATAGTGCAATCTGGAGGTGACCATTGCATGGATCAATGTGGCAAGGTCCGACCCAGAGAAATAAGGAGTCAGACAGTGAGCCTGGCATAGATGAAAAAATGCCAACTGTGCTACCATGGACACTTGCAGAATTCAACCCCACCTGAGGCTTTTTACAGCGTCTACAGCTGTCAACTGGACACCATCGAGGAGTGATCCTCTAGTTAGCATCTCAGTCTTTCCCAGCCACATGACCTCCATCTTGGATAGATTTAACTTCAGCCAGCTCCCACTTAAACATTGTACTATCATATCCAGGCACTGGGATAGTCCTGAGAGCCATGATTCTGGATGCTTATCCAACAGGAGGAAGAGCTGAATGTTATTAGCATATTGATGGCACCCAGTTCTAAACTTCTCGACAATTTCAGCAAGAGTGTACATATATATGTTAAATTACATCAGAGAGAGGCTCAAACCCTGTGGCACCCCATAACCTAGGTCTCATCAGGATGACCTCTCCTCCCTGATAGCAGCCCTCTGAGAGCATCCCTGGAGAAATGAGGAGAACCAACTAAGGGCTATTTAAATGGAATACTTTGTTTCCTTTAGCACTAAAGACATTAGTATCTTTGTAACATCTATTTCTTTACAAATACACAAGCAGAGCATACTGGAAGCAAGCAGGCTTCTAAAGCAGTCAATAGAACTGCTGACCCTCCTTCAAATTTCTAGAGAGCAACAGCATCCCCCAAATAATCTAGGTTTAGCTAAAACTTCCCAGCCATCTCTGCATCCACATTAAAGCTACAAACTACTTTTAGATATCTTCTTGCTCCGCACTGCCAAGTTAGTGTGGCGTTCCATAGGCTAGAGAACAATGCCCGGCCAGTGTGGACTGTCAATTTACTAAACTCCATATCCTACCAGACAAAACCATAGTGGTAGTTCTGTTCATAATGATCTATATACCCCAACTTAAAAAGACTAGTGACTATTTCAGTAGGGCAGCTAATATCAAATGTTGATCTTTAAAGTGCTATCAAAAAGAGTACAGGTAAATACTAACCTTCCGTTCTAACAAATTTAGAGTTCAGTGGCACCTTTAAGACCAACAAAGTTTTATTCAAGGTATGAGCTTTTGTGTCGATGCACACTTTTTCAGATACGATAGATCCAGGTGGTCAGCCGTGTTGGTCCGAAGCAGTAGAATGAATTTAGAGTTCAGTGGCACCTTTAAGACCAACAAAGTTTTAGTCAAGGTATGAGCTTTCATGGACCTTCCATTCTAAGCCAGAGTATATTTTCAGTCTGATTCAGGCCTTAAGTGGGTTATGAGATTGTCAGTGCTTCAGCTGTACTATCCACATTGTAACTGCTGTTAGAAAAGAGCAATAATGTCCTGACCTGTGTCTTTGTCTTTTTTGTAGTTTTCTGCAAACAGTTCAAATTCAATATTGTTGAGATTAAGATTTTAAAAGATGTTATATTTCCTTTAGACTGAACTTATCTATCAACACCATTCAGTGTTACCAGTATAATATAAAATACTGGCCACTTCCTGTGGAATGTGCATGCTATCGATTATAAGCTCTATTTTTTTTAAAAAAAAAATGAACACATGATTTTGGTTGGTGGTTTCATCAGACAAGGAAAGTGCAGAAAGAGTTGTTTTAAGTGTCTGAAGTCACTTAGAATGCAGTGACAAGAATTCTGCCTCACAAGAAGGCAGAAAGTGACTACCAATTAGTTTCCCTTCTTTTGTCGTTCTGTCTGTGATTACTGCCTTCCTCAACCAGGTTCCTCTAAAGACTACTCCACCTATACAAAGCTGGGTGCTGCTTCAAGTTTACTGAGAATGTTGTTGTGTGCTTGGTATTTTGTTAATGTAACCCACATAACTCTCAGGACTATGGGTTGGTAGTGTTAAGGCCCCCTCTCATCTACTGTGTGCAATATATGATAATCTTTTTAACCATTTGTAGGCTGGCCCGTGGCTAAGTGGGGCTATTCGGGGCTCTGCCCACTTCTTTAAAGGCACAGCCCTACAAGATTTCCTTCTGAAAATGCTTTTAAAAACTATTTTAAAAACATTTTAAAAGGTGCCTGCTACCGTGCCATAGTCAACCACATGCCAAACAGACCCGAGAATCACCCACGAGAAGAAGCCGACAAGAAGCAGCTGCGGAAGCCCCTCCTCCATCTTTTTAGAAGCCCCTTTAAAAAACAACAACATGAGAATCCCCTTCCCCAATGAGAAGTGTGACTGTTTTCTCTTCCCTCCCCAGCGCTTCCTTTCCCCAAGCCCAACCTTTTTGAATCCTTTTTTAGAGATGCGGCCCTCAGTGCTTCAGGGCTGGGGCCTTAGTATTCAACAGCATGCTCATAGCCGCTCCTTCCACAGCAGGAGCATCTCTGGCAAGGCAAGAACTGGCATGGGGTGGGGGTGAGGTCTGGCAGACACAGAGGCGAGTGAGAAGCTAGGTGCCAAGGGGAGGTGTTCAATGTTCCCTCTAAGCTGTGGAGTCCTGTGAGCAAAAATCCTACTTTGTGAGCTATTGGCATGAAAGTTGTGAGCAGGTGATTTAGCCGCTGCAGAAATTAGTTTGTTCTGGAGCCTTTCTTCCTGAGCGGAGATGAAAATGTGTGAGCCGGAGGCTAAAAAACTGTGAGCTAGCTCACACTAACTCAGCTTAGAGGGAACACTGGAGGTGTTGCTTGGGTCAATGGCAGGAGAGGGTGGTTCTCTTAGCTTCTTCTGTGTTAAATGCCGGGATGCGGACGTGGAGCTTCCTGGCCATGCTTGCTGCCCTGGCCACTGACAGGCAACCCAGGGGTGAAGACACCTTCTCAGGGCATAATAAACACATGCACTGTGTTCTGGATTAACATTTGTGATAGCGAAGAAGTCTATCCTATAACTAAAGCCCTTACAAACTACTTTTGAATTACATTCCATAGGGAAATGACCTCCATTGGTCATGCTTTCAGATTGGGACTTGTTGCAAGGGCTAAGTATCAACATTCCAAAAACTGGTGGAATAGCCCAAAACAGGAGGAGAAAGAATATCCGGTCATTCTCTTTGGGTCTGTCCTAGATGAAACAAATTATGCTCATGAGGGATACTAATATTTCCCTCCAATCTGTATGTTCCCCATGACACAGCCCTTAAGCAAAGCAATTTCATTTCTCCCTGTATGCCTCTCCCATCTTGCCTCTTTCTCTCTCCCCCATTTGGGGAAAAATGGCATCTCCCAGAATGCTGCTTTATGTTTGTGGAAGGGACTCACTAGCTTACTGTCAGATTCCACTGGGTGCAGAGTGGAGACGGTGCAGGCTCTGTGGAGAAGCGGCTGCTGTTGCTGAAGGGAAGTCCGGGGGGGGGGCAAAGGAGTGCAGCATGAGTGGGAAAGAGCTGCTGCTGGGAATGCTGAAAGGATGGAAGTGTGGGCTGAGCGGCAGATCCATGGGAGGTGGGTGAAGGCAAGGATCACCCCTTTAAAAAAGAAGGCTGTGTACAGACAGAAAAATAATGGCAAATAATTACAGCACCACAAGAAAAAAAATTGTCCCACAAGCCACAAAATCCTGGCTATGGGCCTGTTTGTAGGGTTGCATGGGATTAATGGAAATTGTAGCAGTAAAAAAAAATATCTGTTTCCTGAGAACTGAGAAGAGAACACATATTTAAAGCTTGTCATCTGCTCAGAAAACAATACCACCATTGATGTAAATGGGTTGCATGGATACACATGAAAGGAGACGCAGGGACTTTGGTGTTTTCAGAGGCTCTTTTGACTCACAGTGATCATCTTTACAGTGTTGGCAGAGTAATTGATTAAAGAGTATATAAAGGTTTGTTTAGGAACTAACATACTTGATAGGAAAGAGATAGGACAAAGATGGGTTCCTAACTACATCTCTAGCTGAAAGACAGGGTAAGACTGAGTGTGGAATTTCCAAGAAGAAGGTGGAAATTGCCCTAAAAGTAGCAATCTGGAGACAGACAAGGAGAGAGAAGGTGCTGTCCCCACTATCCTATCAAATTGTCTTCTTGCTGCCCCCTGCAGGGTCTTCTTCTGCCTTTTCCAACACCCCTTTCTCAAGGTCTAGTACACAAAACCAGCAAGATTCATCCTTGTACATACACTTTCAAACTTTTCTTGAGGAAGTGGCTTAGTGAGAATGTCTTCAATCATTTCATCTGTAAGAAAGTATTCCAGCTCAACAAGTGCTTCTTCTTGCATGTTTCTTACTAGGTGATGCTTCTCATCCATGTGTTTAGTTCTTGAGTTGATTTCCATCTGTGCAAGTTTTATGCACCCTTGGTTGTCTTCAGAAAGTTGTACTGGTTTGGGTTCCTCTATCCCAAAACCTTGGATTAGTTGCAGTATCCATTTCAGTTGTCTGAACATTTCTGCTGCAGATACATATTCAGCTTCAGTTGAATACAGCCAGTTTCTTGCCTCCTGCTGCTCCAGTTAACTGCTCCACTGCCATAGAAGAATAAATGTCCACTGATTGACTTTCTGTCTATAGTATCTTCTGCTCAGTCTGTATCCATTTATCCCATGTCACTTGTTGGTAACTTTAGGTTCAGACGTGCAGTGCCATGCAGATACTTTGCAAGTCTTTTGACTGCATTCCAGTCCCTTTTGCTTAGCAATGCCATATTTCTGCATTACATGCCCACAGCTGCTGTGATATCGGAATGTGCAAATGTGCTTATGTACAGCAGCTGTCCAATTGCTTCTGTGTATTGCTTATTGTCAGGCAGAAGTTCACTACTTCATTGCTGGTTCAGGTAGTTCATTTCCATAGGAGTGCTTTGGTGGCTTAGCTCCTTTCAAATTCACATAGTCCAGAAATTCTAAAATTTTCTGCTTTTGGTTGAGAAGATAGCTTCCATCTTCCTCTCATTCTATTTGCATTCCAATATGTTAATGTTTCCTAATTCTTTCTCTTCTGCTCCTTGATTCAGATGCTGAATTATTTCATCACAGTCCTCCCTGTCTTCATAGCATAAAATCAGGTCATCCACATAAGTCAGAATGTAAGTCCATTTGTTGTCTCTATATCTGGAGTATAGGCAACGTTTTGCCTTGCCCTGCTCAAATCCTTATTTGGTTATCATTTGATGAAATTTCACATTCCAGCACCTTACAGCCTGTTTCAGCCTATGCATGCTCTTTTACAATTTGCACACAAGTTGTTTGTTTTTGGATTCTTCAATTCCAGGTTCCATGTAACATCTTCCTTAATTTCTCCATGTAGAAAGGCAGTCTTTACATCCAGATGCTCCACATGCATCCTCCTTGTTGATGCTATGTTCAAGAGCATTCTTATTGAAGTATGTCTCACCACTGGTGTGAAAGTTTCATCATAGTCTTCTCCATACTTCTGAGCAGGAATGGGCATGAACTGCATTTTTGTGGTTTGGGTCATGGTTCATAGGTGAACCACAAACCCATAGGAACCAGGAGATGGTTCACACACTGACCTGTTTTGTATCAGTTTGTGAGCCAGTTAAAGCTTAAAGCCACAGCTTTTCATGGGAAGTAGAAAGCAGGGGTCTCCAAACAGCTGAGCAGTGGGGACGAGATCATGCTTACCTGATCTCTTGTGGACTCTGATAGGTGGGAAACAGCAAGCATATATTTAAAATATGTATCCTTATCCAAATACAATCTGATCTATTGAAATAACATAAAACAAACAAGTTATAGATCACTTGCTGTCCTAGGCATCTCAGGACAGATAAACGGAAAGTTGAAATTGTTGCTAAATATTGCATGAAATTTGCTCAGCTGTTCACATCAGATTGTAGGAGCACACAAAGATCTTTGGTTGGCTAGATATACAAAAGTTATATCACGGTCATCTTGGGCAGAACTGTAGATTATCTTGGTAAACACATGTTCTCAAATGCAAGATGTCACAGGTGTGTGTGGGGGACTTGGAGAAGAGGATCAGTAGCCTAGAATGTAGTGCTTTACTGTTTCTATGGCCACTGATTCTCTTCAAGCTTCCCGTAAGGTCATTTCCCCCCAAATGGGCTTATTTCTGACTTTGGAAATTAAATGTGAAGAAAATATTAAATACAACACAAGAGAGTATTTGCAGCAAAGAATCAGTAAGCAGCAGCAGAAGACACAGACGGGACTTACCCTGACAGTGCTTTGTCAGCTCCAGGGCTGGGGGAGGGAGCAGGGTGCCATTTGGGGTGTCTGTTGTACAGAGAGCTGCATGGCCTGTCCTGGAGGTAGGGGTCCAATGGCAGGAGTCAGCCCTGGCATGGAGGATGCACATCTGGGGTGGGCCATGGTTGGGCTGTTGGGCTTTGCCTGCCTGCCCGCCCCGTATTAAGGCAGTGGCCACCTGGGCCCTGGACCTCTTTCACATGGCCTTTTTGGGAACTAGGATCAGGTGTGGAGGCAGTGGAGTTGGACCACGTGGCTGGTGGGCAAGTACATGGTGAGTGAGTACACAGCTGCATCCCAGCACCTCGTGGCCTCCACTCACCTCTTCTCCACAGCACACTGCACCTCTTGGGGGAGAAAATGCTGAAGAAGCGGCCAGGCAGCAGCAGCAGCTGGAGCTGAGGAGGCAGCAAGCATTGGCAGTGTCTGGAGGCAGCTGAGAAACAGCAGCAGCTGGGGTGCCAGGAAGTGATGGCAACCAGCGGTGGCAGGAACTGGCTGGGCAGTGGTGGCAGCAGGAAGCAACCAAGCAGCAGCAGGCATCAGTGGCACTGGGAGTCCAGCAGGGAAGGGCGCCTTCATGTATACAGTAAATATACAGTAAAGTGGCACTGGGAGTCCAGCAATGAAGGGCCAGCAAACCTATTAAAGGCCAGGACATCTCATTGGGGGTGGCCCTTGGCCATGGCAGATCCTCCCAACGTGCACATGTGCATGTGCCCTTGATCCATGCACATGGCCCACATGGTCTTCAGGCTCAGGGTGGTGGAACCTCCGAAGCAGTCATCACCACTCTCCACCTTCCCCCACATGTTCCCCTTACAGTTGTAGAGGGTGACCTTTTACAGGGGGTGTCTTGCAGAAATGGAGCCAAGAACGGATACAGCCACACATGCTCTCACTGCCCTGAGGCCACCAGCTTGCTGGTGTTATGTATTGAGCCCTTGCATAACAATGGCTTGCTAGGATCCTAGAATGGACCAGTAGACAGACAGGGATTCTAGAGAAAACCAGTTGGGAGACAATGGAGTGTAAATAGCCTATCATTGGGAGTGGGGTGTGTTTGGCTGTAACCTTTTCCAGGCATAAATACCAGGCTTTGGGGCCAGGGATTCTAGTCTTCTGTCTCTTGCTGAATCACTAATAAACTATGAGCTGATCAGTTCTATGCATCTGAACCCAGTATATCGCAGTGGTCACACTTCCCAAGCTACCTCCCCCCACACTCATTCCCCTTACAGTTGAGGGGGCATGGGTTCCCCAGGATGGGATCATGCCTGCTTTCTCCAGAGACTCATTTTAACCCTAGAGGGACATCACTAATCAGGTACCTTTGCGTGGTTGCAGAAGATCCCAGGTTCAATCCATAGCAGCATCCCCAGCTAAGGGAGGATCAGGTTGTAGGTGATGTGAAAAACCTTTCTCTGCCTGAGCCCCCGGAGGGCTGCTGCCAGTCTGAGTATTCAATACAGACATACGAACTGTTAGTTTGATTTAGTATAAAGCGGCTTCATGTGTTCTGGTGGACTTTTATTAGTCCTTCAAGGGATTGGGGGTGGGGGGGACCGTTTCTGGGTCCAAGACAGGGCAGTTTTGCTGGGTGCTGTACTGGTAGTAGTCTTATGCACCTGATTTTTTGTGTTGCTTTGTAAGCAGGAGATTGTCCGAGGAAACATGCCTCCCAGAAAGGCAGCAGGAAACAAGAAGGTGGTCAAGTCCAGTCCAATGCGCCCTGCGTGTGGACTGGCCTCAGAAAGGCCTTTCATGCTTCTGCCTCAAGGGCATTGCACAGCACACAGGGCCTCTCTCACCAGGGTCAGACACCAAAGGATGTGACCCCGGCACTATGCCAAAACCCCTCCCACACTCTCCCATTCCAACTATGGCATTGCTCGATGTTGTGGCCCAAGATCACATGGTGGTTCTACAAGGTATTGTGCAGGCCATTGCCCGGCTGTCAGAACAGTTCAACCAACAAAGCAGTAATCCAGTGGCCACAGAGGTGCCTGCCGCCTCCCATTCATGAGGCAGGAGACAGCAGCGTACACCGGCTGAATCTGACAACTCCAGTGCTTCAAGGAGCAGCACACCACAGAGGCTTCCCCTGTCAGGATGAGTCAAGCTAAGTGGGAAAAGTCCCATAGGGCTTCCAGGGTGTAGGACTCTGCCAGCAGTGGTGGTATCTCGGGCGAGTCTTCCTCCAAAGAGAGTAATTATTGGGTGGCCAGGGCATATGGCCCAGGCCTACTGACATGGGCTCTTAGGCACTGGGGGGTGGAGCGGCCTGGACCCAGCACTGTCTAGGGAAGAGATAAACCAATGGGGTTGCAGGCTCCCCCCAGGTATGGCAATGGGGAGTAACCCAAAGCATTCACCTGGCACACAAGGTCCAAGAACAATTTTAGGTGGCTGTTACATTGATATATTCATGTTCTTGAGGCCGGAGAGCGAGGTGGGCAGGGCAGGCCCCCAAACCAACAGGAACGGTTCTGATAAGGGGAGTGCTGTGCACTCCTTTCAGAACTGGTTGCCAGGATACACGGTATTCATGAGCACGCTGCAATTGGCCAACCCAGAGTGGGGCTGACATTTGTTTAGCCACTTAGCAAACGTCTTCCATGCTCGGGTGCTAGCAAGGGGTGGCCCTGTCATCGAGTATAACAAGGCTTTTTGTAAAATGGCTCTGCAAAATGTGCTGACTAGGTGAGACCTTTTAGATGACAAGCTGTGGCTTCTCATAGTCAGCCTGCATACTAAAGCAAGGCACGAGACAGCCTGCTGCAGGCCCAGCTTCAGGTGGGACCCCTTTCAGTGGGTATGTTGGGAGTATAGCCAGGGCAAGTGTCACACCGGCATAAGTGCAGATTTGAACACAACTGTGATGGCTGCTTTGGCCCACACTCTCAGCTGTCTTGCTCCCATGGGGGGACATCACAGCAGCTCTTCTGGGGTGCCTGATCCTCCGGCATTAAAAAAGAGTGAGGATCAGGGACCAATGACTCTGCAGACACCGGTACAACCAAGTAATTTTAATGGGAGGGCCGGGTTATGATGATCACTTGGCAAGAACCCCAGTTCACTTGCAGGCCGTATTACCCTTGCTCACATGGTATCCCAACAAGACCGCTGCTAATTACTTATGGGGGGTTCGGGGGGGGGGTTCTGATCCCCTTTACAGGCCCCAGGGTCCCCATAGACTGTACTAACCTGAACTCTGCCAGGGACCTGCTGGAGGTTGTTGCTGGAAAGGTCACTACGGAGTTCACAGCTGAGCAAGTGGAAGGCCCCTTCAACTCTCCACGCATCCCTAACCTCAGGTTGTCCCCCTTGGGTGTGGTGCCAAATAAAGCCCCCGATGAGTTTAAACTAATCCACTACCTTTCATACTCCACAGGGGTGTCCATCAACGACTTCATCACCTCAGAGCTTTGAACAAGCTGTGCAATCATTTGGTCCAGTATCCCAGGCGTCCTGATGGCAAAATGTGGCATTCAGTAGGCATTTTGCTTGTTGCCAGTCCACCCAGAGGACTTCTATTTGCTCGGGTTTAAACTCAACAGTAGCTGGTATGTCAACAAGACCATGCCTAGGGGCCGTTCAGTGGCTTGCACTGCCTTGGAGACATTCAGCATGTTTCTCGAGTCAATGGTTAAAGACTGCATGCAATTGCCCTCACATCACTCACTATTTCGACGACTTCCTGTTTGTCATGCCAGCCACCAACTCGGTTTGTGCTGACTGCTTAGCCACTTTTCAGGCCTTGGCATCAGAACTGGGGGTCCCTTTAGCACCAGACTGAAGGCCCCATCACCTGGCTGATATATTTGGGCATAAAATTGGACTCTGTGCTAGGCACCTCGTGCCTTCTGGCGGATAAGCTGACAGCACTAAATTCCCTGATCATGCAAGTTATGGGCAGCCAAAATTGCAGCCTCAAAGACATTCAAGCTCTGTTGGGCTACCTTAATTTTGCATGCCGGATGGTGTCCCCTGGGTGCGCCTTTTGCACACAGCTGGCTCATGCTGCTGCTGGGTTCCAAGCCCCCCATCATATCAGGATCACCTGGGACATCAAGGAAGGCCTCGATGTGTAGCTTAGCTTCCTTAGGGATTTTAATGGTGTTTCCTTGTGACAAGCATGGTTAGACCCAGGTGACACTTTTCAGGTCCACACTGATGTGGTGGGTAGGCTGGGTTTTGGCATTTGTTTTGCAGGGCAATGGCTGGCACAATGGCTGGCACAATGGGTTGGGGACATATTAAGGGACCTTAACTTTCTAGAATTTTTTCCCCCATTTTGGCGGTTGTCATTATGTGGAAGAATATCTTCCAGAACAGTTGCATTCTCTTCTGGTGCAACGATCAGGCCATGGTCAGGGTGATCAATATTCAGTCTTCACTCTCTGAGCAGGTCATGAGGCTGGTCCACAGGTTTCTGCTAACCTGCCTCAAATCTAACACCGCTTTCTCAGCATGTTACACTGCAGGGACCAACAATAACATCGCAGATGCATTGTCTTGATTTCAGGAAGAGCAGTTTCACATGCTGGCCCCTGGGGCAAACCAATGTTGCTTCCCAGAGGAACTGTGGTAGCTTGGCAATGCATAATCACCCAGGGAGTTTTGGGTTCTATCCCCACCTCTACACGTAGGTCCTATTTTTGGGCAGCTGACTAGTTTTTATCTTTTGCACATTCCTTAGGCAGCATAGGGCACTGGCCAGCCACGGAAGCCCTGGTTTTGTGTTATTCCACACACTTCAGGGAGCTGGGGCTATAAGTGCACACCATGGGGTGTTGCTTGGCAGCCATAGCATTTTACAGCAAGGCTTTCAGTTATCCTGATCCTTGCAACTTCTTCAGGGCTCACCAGGCCATGGAAGGGTGGAGGAGGGCTTGTCCTCCTAAGCCACATTACTGTAGTCCCATCATAATTCACACTTTGTCTGGCCTTATCCAGCAGCTACCACATGCCTGTCGGTCCCCATTTGAGGCCACTCTTTTCCAGGTGGCCTTTACATTGGCCTTCTTTGGGGCCTTCCATAATACCAAGCTGCTTGCTGGGTCATGCCAGGACCAGTTGGGGAAGGCCCTAGCTTGCTAAATCATTGCAGTCCTTGGTGGTAACCTATTAAGAAGGCATTCCAAAAGTGACCAGCTCGGGCACGGTTCATGTATCCTCTTGCACTTCACTCCTCCAGGTCAGCCCTGCCTGATACACTGTATGTTTGACCACCTCCAGGTCAAGCCCCCCAGTTCTGTCACTCTCTTCATGCATGCTGATGGATCCTGTCTCTCCAGGTTTCAGTTTGTCAGTATTATTCAAGCTTGAATCACAACTTTGGGGTTTCCTGCTCTGCGTTTAGCATGCACACTTTTCATATTCAGGCTACCATGATGGCGTCAGAACTGTCTCTTCCTGCTGAACAAATTCACACAATTGGCCATTGGCAGGCTTCTGCATACAGGTCTTACATATGCCCTGCTGGTCCGCTGGGGGACAAATGTCTGTGTTCTTTAATCCCTGCAGGTCACCTCAGATCAGCGTGGGTCATGGGCCACAGCATCATCTATTGGGCAGGAGGCATGCCATGTCATCCAGATGGGGAGGAGCATTAGGTCTCGACAGTCTGCTGCACTGGGGAATGCACTGGTCTGCTGTCCTTTCTACTGTGTCACACTGCATATCAAATCTGGGGCCCCTGGACACCTTGGTCATTCAACTGGGCAAGAATGATCTCCCAGCACCAAAAGGGGTGCTACTGTTGTGAGCTATGTGGCAGACTTAAAGACGCTCCACTCCTGGCTTCCTAACATTTGCATCATTTGGTCTGCCTTCTTGAATGGCGTGAGGGGGGGGGCACCTCACCAGCCCGAGTGGACTTGGCTAAGAGGAAGGTTTGCACAGCGATGGTGCAGGTGGTTGCATCCCGGGGGGAGACATCAATGGCCACCCAGACAGGGTGCAATTATTGGATTGGGGCCTGGATATCTGGCTGCACAGTGTTAGGAATCGGTTGCTTGCTTGGTTACAGGTGTAGGAGCATTGGGACAGATCCTTTGGCTAGGGAGGAAGTGCCTGTGCACCCACATCTCTTAAGGGGTCTAAGGGTAGAGCCAATTTATTAGTATGCCCAGCTTGAAGGCTGTTTGCCGGGCTCTCACCACTGAGTGGCAGGGGAACCACATAGTGGCTGGTGCCTACGTGGCCCCCACAGGTGGCTTTACCATTCCTTGGATGCACCCCAGCAGGTGGGCAGGGGGTGTGGGGTTCATTGGGAAGCAGGCAGGTTACTTGATTCAGGATCCATCCCCATGCAGCACCAATGCTACTACGGTTTAGTCAATCAAAGCTGTGGCCTGTTTTGCCCAAATCACTGTGGTCTGGTTGTCTGTTGCCTCTTCTGCACATCCTCCCCCTCTGTGTCTCTGGGCCCACAATTAAGTCTCCCACTTATGCCTGCTGGTTTTCTCCCACAAGTACCCACACGTACTTCCTTTGTAATAGTACTTTGAGGAAAACATTTTATTGGTACCCATCTCTCTGCAGTCGCAGTCCAATCATTATATTTTTGTATAACACTTGAAAGAGTTAAATACACTTCCCATACCTTAAAGCATAGGATATGTAGGTGAGATGCTGAAACTTCTCCTTACTGAAAACTGACTTCTGAACCTTTTTGTTTCTTCCATTTTGGGGGTTACTTTCAGTCTTTTACTTCCCCAGAAGAAAAAAAAATAGTATTGAAATATGGGTAGGGGAGGGACATGCTTACTCATATGGTTTATGTAGACGATCACCACTTTATAGAGAAAGACTTGGTTCTGCACGTGGATCTGTAGTTATGTCGGAATTGGCCTACACAATTGCTTTTGGTGTATTAGCTCCAGTTTTAAGTATTAAAGACCAAACTTTGTTGGACTTTATATATATTCAGTGGCTGAATTTCCTTTTCTCACAGAGGTATAAGTTAGTAATGTGAGAACATCCACATGCTTGGCCAAACCCATTTAAGAGCATTCCTAAGCAAGTGAAAATTCTCAGTGTATATTTCTGTATATCGCACAAGGGTACTTGCACAAGACACCTGCATATAACACACTCATACACAGGTGTCTGCCTGCACATTGCTACCAATGCGCACTGTTCCCCAAGCTTACCTTTCTAGGATTTTCTACCTTTCCAAAGGAGAGGACACACACAAGAAAAAAATTGTTGGCTTAGGGAGAGACCTGTCCTCCCTGAAAATTACTCTTCCCAAATTTCCCCAATATGACTCTATGCTTAGGTGGATGGAAACTGTAGTTTTTACAGTCTCCTCAAGTCAGTTTAAAAAGCCAAGGGAACTACAGTTCCGGAAAGATCCTTTAATTGATGAAGCACT
Source organism: Gekko gecko (assembly GCA_029375565.1). Taxonomy (NCBI): domain Eukaryota; kingdom Metazoa; phylum Chordata; class Lepidosauria; order Squamata; family Gekkonidae; genus Gekko; species Gekko gecko. The sequence continues at coordinate 53,537,675 of JAPDNY010000003.1, read as the reverse complement.
CCCTGCTGTCTGCTACTCCTTGCTTTATACAGAAAGGTAATGTATGTGGCTAAGTGGAAGATAGGTACAGGCAGCAGGCATGTTGAGACCATTTTAATTCAGACCCAGGTTCAAGGAGGGGGATTCCCAATTCAAAAACAGATTGCCTGCTCTAAGTTACTTGGCGTTATTTTATAAAATTACACTGATTCTAGCCCTGTGAGCATTTTGACCTAAAACTATTGTTCTGAATGATTTTAGGGTAGGACTGCCAAGTCTCTTGTGGGGGCAAGGGATCCTTGACCCCCAGGTGCCATTGCCTGCTGTAGCTAGAAGCAGTGGTGGGAGAAAATTTTCAAAAAGAAAAATGGGTCTCATCTACTAACAGGAAGTTCTTACCACAGAGTTCCTGGTGATTCCTAGAACTACAGGGAAGTGAAAAGGTTAGTGCTAAGAATCACTGAAAATTCTATAAGAAGAACTTTCAGTTTAACCACAGAGTTTCTAGCAATTTCTAGAGCTACCCTTTTCACTTCTGGGTATCTCTTGGAATCACCAGGAACACTATGGTAAGAATTTCCTGTAAGTAGACAAGCCCTTATTTTTCATTTTTCTCTCAGGACACTGCCCGTCCACAACCCTCCTGCCACAACTTGCCCTCCCACACTGTCTGGCAACACTATTTTAGGTTGGGAATGGGAAATTATTTCCTGAAAAATACATTCAATTTGTAAATGTTCACCATTTTCCTAAGACATTTCCTGCCATTGCTTTTGCTTTCAGATGCTACTTTGGCAGCATTTTATTTTGTCATTCTAAGGGATCTAAGATAGTCAGAAATTAGGTGGTAAAGTTGGTGATGCCACCTTAAGAACCAGTTTGGTTGAATGTCACAGGATATACATGCTTAAAGTAGCTCTCATAATCACGCCTGCTGAGACCCAGTCAGTTTTTCCCAGATATCATCATGATCCTGGCTTAGGGGTGCCAGGTCCCCTGGTCAATTTGGCAGGGAGGATTTGGTGGGCATTCTGGGGGGGTGGATGGGGATGCCCCCAAGCCCTCTCCCTCCCTGCTAAAAGATTTAATGGGCTTCAGCTGATCGGCGAGGAACATGTGGTCCACCAACCAGCTGGAGGGCCCTTTAAATTTTTTAGCAGGGAGGGAGAGGGGCTGCCACTGGCCACTTTAAAGGGTCTTTTTGCCAGTGAGAGGGCACAATTCACTGCTTGGGATTCAGATCCATGTGCTGCCGCCCAGCTCACACCCTTTAAATCTTTTAGCAGGGAGGAAGAAGGGTGGCCACAGGTGGCCACAGCTTGGGGGTGGGGCTTCCCCCAGTGGGGCATATTTGAGCCCCCAGGAGTGGGGGACCCCCACCCAGACCTGGGGTCTGGCAACTCTATCATGGCTGCTCCCCCTACCATGTCCCTGCCCCCAATCCTCCTGCCGGTTGCCAGGCTCAACCCTGCATAACACTAATGTAGCCAGTTGAGTTTAACTATGTGGTTACATCACTGAGTGGAAACAAACTCAGTTCAGAGTGAAGTCAGAACTTTTGGACTGGTCCCTTGGATGATTGTAACCAGTCTTCATGTAATAAACCATTTAACATCTACCTCAGAATTGGGCGGGGGGGGGCCTTCCAAAGCGATGGGAAATGTTTATACCCCTTTGCCTAAGCCCTAGAAGAAAGACCAAGTGAAAATTTTCCTTTTCAATACTTCAGAATATCATTTCTTTGTAATGTCTGTACTCTTTGAAAAGCATTCAAGGCAGCTTATGACGGCTTAATTAAAAGGAACGTATTAGTTTGTATCCAAGAGGTCCACTCACAGATCAAACCTCATGGCAGAAGACTTTCCTGCTTCCCTTTACACACTGATTTAAAGCAATTCTTGCTCATTCTTGGTGCGCAGTCATTTGTATTTCATGTGTTTTACACATATTTATGGCTTAGGCCTATTTGCCTTCATGAAACACTTCACACTCTTGCACACTTCGATACTATGTGATTTGCTTTGTTCATTTGTAAGGCTTTCATCCTTTGGCTGCTTTGAAAATCTGTGGTTGACGTAGACTTGGAGACACATGCCACAAAAACCATGAAATTATGAGATTTGCAATTTTACAGAACCTCACACTTGTCAGCTATTGTAGCTATGCTCCAGATGAGGAAGACTGTGGCCCCAGGAGATTTAACAATTTATTCAAACTCGGTAAAGTTGTGGAAGCTGAGACAAAGGTCCCTCTATAATGCATGTCACACATCACCAGGGAGAACAGAGCATAAAGCTGTGACAAAAGAATGCATAAAGCATGGGTTAAATGGAGCAAAATGTATCAAGCATGGGAAGAAAGGTTAAAAAAATGTGAGAAAAGGTAGGCCAACACACATCCAGAAATAGAAACAAAATCACGTAATATCTTTTATTGAAGCAAACCCAAACGACACAAAAAATTGTGCAAGCTTTTGAGTTCTATAGGATACTTCATTAGGCAAATGTTACAAAAAAAATTTAAAAGGGGGGAGGAAGCAAAATTTTCCAGATTCAGATGTTAAGATGCTATCATTCCAGCCTGTGATGCTAAATGCTGATAGACTCACAGTTGATTTGCTGTGGGTGTTCGATTACAGCTGCGGTCCCCAACGTGGTAGCTGTGGGTCCCATGGTGCCTGCCAAAACTTTCTCTGGTACCCACCAAGTGTTTTCAGAAAGTCGGTGGGGCCAGGTGGACCTTTTGCCCTGTAGGGCTTCTGATTGACTGTGCAGATTTTTTAAAAAAATCACTTCAGCAACACCTGCCACCACATCACAAGAATCATGACTGCATGACTGCAAATAAGCTCTGTGTTATGCAACAATATTTTTAAAACAAGATGTTTATTTTAAAAGGCAACCTGTTAAACAGAGCATCTGCCTGAAATGTTGAAAAAGTGACTATTAGATTTATGCATAGTGTCCCTCCCTGATATTTTGTCATTGGCACCGCCTCCCTCCATTCTGTGGCTGGCTTCTCCTCCTGTGGCAGGCATTTTGTGGTTGCACCTACCATCTTGTGCCAGAATTCCAAAGGTGCCCACAAGCTCAAAAAGGTTGGGGACCTCTGGATGACTGCACTTGCCTTCTGTGAAAAAGAAACAAACCATGGAGAGTTGTTTCATTGTGGGAGAAAAAAATACAGCAAGGTCCAGAGGTCACCCACCAAAGGTTAGCCTGACGGGGCCTTAAGATCTGTACCTTGGCAAATTTTGTTATTGTTTTTGCTTCCCCCCCCCCGTTGTAATTTTTGTAACATCTGCCTGACAAACATTGTGCAAGGGTTCTATAGAACTTGAAAGCTTGCGCAATGTTTTGTGTCATTTGGGTTTGCCTCAGTAAAAGGCCTTGTGTGATTTTGTTCTTTTTCTTTAAAACTGTGTGCCATTTTATGGATTGTCTCTGAGCCTGAACATCTCCAAATCTCCACATTTCTGCCATATGTAATTTCTCTTCCTTCAAAATGTGAAAAATGGAATTGGCTGCAGTAAGTGATATTTTAAACACCACCTTTGCTCAAAGGCACACAAAAAAAGCATTCAGATATTAGATCTATATTTGATAATTATATTGAGTAGATATTATTATGAAGAGTAGAAAAGGCACGATCTAGATTCCCTTCTCCTCCTTGCTCTTCCCTCTTCTTTAAGTGGAAAGCACTGAACCCAGATGCCCAACTTGTGGCAGAGAGTCTTCCAGCAACAGCATCTGGCTTCTTGGCAGTCACTTTCAGGCGAGTTGTCTGGGGAGCATTGCAGTTGCCTCTTGGTTTATCACGTGGAGCCGTTACTGTGGCCTATCTGGCTGCTTTACCCGGGCAGAAGCCAATTCCTTTTGATTCACCTTTGATTTTCAGAAACTTGTTCATTCCGGATTGGGTTGTGGTTTTTTTTTTTTAATGTTTCAAAGTCACTTGTGTTTTGCTGTAGGGCAGTACTCACTTGCATATCCAAGCTTTTTTTCCGCTTCTCTTTCTGCCAGATACAAAATCATCAGCCTTTCTGTCTCCCCATCAACACTGTTAGTTCTTTTAATAACATCTTCAATCAATTTCACTGCCCCTTGTTAACAACAGCAGAGAAAACATATCACAAAAAGCGGGGGGGATAATGCCCCCCCCCCAAAAAAAAAATATCTAGGTTGTTTAGCACCGTTTCTTTCTCACACATAGAAAATGAAAATTCTACAGATCTGAAGTGGAATTTTCTTCTGTGCAAAAATTTGGCTTCATCCTCACATTTTCAAAGCACCATGAAGTGAAGAGTATCCCGTGACTGAAAGCAGATTCACAAAATGCTATATCTTATGCTGGCTTTATTGCATAGCAAAAGATCTCTTGCTTCTGGAAACTATATTTAACAAAAGGAGATTTATTTTTACCTATTATAAAAAAATTATCCCAACCAGCAACCCACATGTAAGAAGAATGCAACAGTAGCTCACGCAAAAGGAAGCAATGACAATGTGATGACAAGTTCAGCAGCGATACGCAGAATGCTGAGGATAAATCAAAAATTAAAGCTATTGTATGACAGCTAGGAACACTTACCAAGAGAAGCCTGCAAAATTTCCATTATTATTATGTTTTGAAAGGAAGGGCGATGCAGATTCTACATGTGATTTCCATTTGCTCCAGTCTGTTTCTGCAGGTTCAGGCCAGAGTAAAGATTCAACTCACCCTCTGTGATATGTGAGGCTGGAGAGGCCAAATGTAAACTTACACAAGCTGAAAGAGAGCAAAACAGACTCAGAGAGCGTTCACACGTGGCATAAAAAAATCTTGGAGTCTGTCTCATGCCATTTGTGCTGCAGGTGAGAATGCTGAACAGGAAAGAAGTGGTTTTAAAATCATCCCAGTGATGTAGCTGTTACATTAAAAAGACTCAAACTTTATAAAAAACACTAGTAATTTTAAAAAACACTGTTACTATAATGCGAAAATGCCCTTAGAGTTTCTTGGAGACAGGGCCGGCCCAAGGTTTTTTTGCGCCCCCTGCGCACCCAATTACGTGGCAGTTGCCAACCTCTAGGCAGGGCCTGGAGACAAGGAAGTCCCTGCCCTCTCTGCCGAGGTGGCCCCCTCCCTCCTCTGGACTGGCTTTTGGGCTCACCGCAACTGCTGCTGTCCTCTCCTCCCAGCGGGCGGCTCTGAGGCTCCATCCCCACCGCTGCCCCAGCGCTGCAGCCTGACTCGCCCTGGGCAAAGGCCAGGAAGGCTGTGCCTGGCGGTGGCTGAGCACAGCGAGCATTCCTTCCTTTCTCTTCAGGGCAGCCAGCATGCTCTTGGCCCAGAGAGGCGCCTCCTCAACACAGCTGCTTACAAAGTTTAACTTCTCTGCTGTGCTTCCCAGCAGGAGCAGCAGCGGGTGGCGCATTTCCCACTCTGGGGGGGAGGGGGAGTCCTCTTCCTCCTTCTTGAGGGGGGCTCCTTCTCTGAAGAAGGCTGGAGATGACCCCAGCTCTCCTCCTCATGTCACCCTGTGTCCCCCCCTGAAAGTGCTGCCGCCGCCGACCCCTGCAGCAGGCTGGCTGGGCAGAGGACCCTGCGGCACAGCGCCCCCTCCCCAGCTTTCTTCTCCCTGCCATCTTCCCAGACTTTATGGGCAGGGAGCTGCTGCTGTCTGCTGGCCTCCCTCCCTCCCTCCCACCATCAATGCCACCATCGACACCACCGCCAGGCTGCAGCCACAAAGAGTGAGCCGGGGCGGAAGGGGGGGTGTTGCCTGCAAAAACAGCTGCTAGGGATGGGGGGAGCAGGGTGGGAAGAAACTCTCTGGGCACACTGGCCACCTCCCCCCCTCCTGTGCCCCGGCTGGGCGTTCTTTACTGGCAGCAGTGGCAGTGGCTGCTGCCCCCACCTCCTCCCCCCCGGGGGGAGGGGGAGGGCGGGCGAGCTGCCTTGCCACCTCCTGCACCCCAGCCGAGCATTCTTTTCGTGGGGGGGCAGGTGCAGTTTGGCACCCCTGAGGGCCAGCGCACTCTAGGCGAGTGCCTAGTTTGCCTAGCGGGTGAGCCAGCCCTGCTTGGAGAACATAGAAGTCAGCAAGATTCCAACACATTACAATGTGAGGCCATAGGAGAAGGGGTGGTCAAAATTTTAAGAGAGTTTCCTTAGTTTCCACATTTACTAAAGGCTGACATAATTTTTGTTTGTTCAGTAGCCTTTTATTCTTTAAGCACCAGTCATAATCATGGTCCTTTTCACATTACCATTTTAAACTCGATGTTATTCATTGTTGGCCCAAGTTCGAGTCAAGCAATACAGGGATGGGGGTTCCATACTATGAATTTCCTTCTGTTACTGAGCCATCTCTGAAGCGCTATGGTCATTTCAAGCAATGTCACTGTTTCCCGCACCCTTTTTCACCATGCAATCTTCCTTAGACGTTAAAAAAAACATTCTAAGGTGAGTGCTATAGCTCTAAACCGCTATAGCACAAAAGGGGGAGGAAGAGGAGGAGGAGACTGGATTTATACCCCACCCTTCACTACCCAAAGGAGCCTTAAAGTGGCTTACAATCCCTTTCCCTTCCCCTTCCCACAACAGACACCCTGTAAGGTAGGTGGGGCAGAGAGAGCTCTCTTGAGAATTGCCCTTGAGAGAATAGCTCTGAGAGATCTTATGACTGACCTGAGGTCACGCCAGCAGCTGGAGTAGGAAATCAAACCCAGTTCTCCCAGATTAGAGTCTTCGCTTCTAAGCACAAGAGCAAACTAGCTACAGTGGAGTTGATGCATCTCAATGGAGCCCCATAGCACTTCAGTGCTGTTTAGCACTACAGTACTTAATTTAGAATGTTTTTTAAAAGTCTGAGGAAGACTGTGAGGTGAAAAGGGGCAGGGGGAAAGCAGCATTTAGGGAAGTCTTGTGGACATTTAAAACAGCACACCACAGCAATTCAAAAGTGCAACACAGGGGCTGAAAATGGAAAAAAGCCATTTCCCTCAAAAGTGGCTCAACCACGCTTTGCTAACTCGATGCAGGTGGATTTGTATGAACAGGTAAATAAATTCTACTAGCAGCTGGTTACTAAAATGGGTCTGTCAGAAACGACAGAAAAAATCCATTAGCAACCAGTTACTAAAACGGAATACAATGGCAGTTTGAAAGAGTCCGTGTTTCTGAATTGTTATCAATACCATGTCCTGGCCATTTAGAAAGCCACCCACAATATTTTTGAGCCCCAACAGAAAAAAAAATCCCATTCTTCAGGAGTTCCATTTGAACCTTGTGCTTTGCTGTTAGAATATAAGTACATAAGAAATCCCCTGCTGGATCACATCAGTGGTCCATCTAGTTCAGCATCCTGTTTCAGACAGCAGCCAACCACTTGCATTGGAGGATCAACGAACAGATCAACAAAGGCCAAGTATTTTCCTTGATGTTGTTTCTTACTACTTATATTCAGAGCTTTACTGCCCTTGAATTTGGAGGTTCCCTTTAGTTACCATGGAACACAGCATCAAAATAATTAGCATAAAAATTGCCTCTAAGATACCTGAGATGATAAGACAGAAGCAAAGACCTAGACTCCATCCAAGGTGATCTATACCCCTCCCTCCACACCAAGCAGACTCAGGGCAGCTTCCAAATAACATACATACAGAATAAATATACATAATTAAAAGCAGAACAGTTAAAGTAATACAGTTGAAATAAAATAAAACTTAGAGAGATGAGATCTAGAATTCCACTATAACAATCATTTGCCTTCGCTTTACTATGGAAGGGCATCATTCCCTCCTTCCCAAAAATCTACATAGAGTGCAACTCTTTGTACAACCATTGCTTTATTTATATTAAACCTTTAGCAAGACTTTTCAACCCAGAAGGTTTTTACTCTCTCTGTCCATAAATAACATTAATGTACCTAATTCTCAGCCTAGTCCCATCTGCAGATGCATAAATATCTGGACAAGTGGAGAGAAGATTTCCCTACAAACTTGGGGGGACCCTCCCCCCCCATTTGCAAAAAAATCTATACCCAAAATATACCCAAAACAGAAGAGGTTAATTTCCCCCTAAATGAATCTCTCTGGCTTGAAAAGAACCCTGCCATCTCTGCCTCTCTCAGCAGCCTCTGAGCTGTAAGGCAGTAGCACTTCTGTCAAAGGAGCAAGCATAAGAACATAAACATAAGAACATAAGAGAAGCCAATGTTGAATCAGGCCAATGAAGTCTGAAGCGGTGGCAGCAGTGCAAGCAGGCAAGCAAGCATGACTGATGATGCTGCAGGCCCTGCCATCACTACCTCTCCTCATCAGCCGGTGATGGAGTGGCACTGAGTGCAGGTGCTGGTAGTGCTGCCCACCATGCCACCAAAAAAGGAGACACTCTCACTAGGGGACCTACTCCCACTTCCCACCACAGTACCAGCTTTATCCTTGTCCAAAAAAAAAGCCCTAGTCCAAGGGATTTTTGGTAAGGACAGGCAAGACACAAAATTTAACAAAACCCTGGAGCATGTGTCCACTCACACCAGGAGGTAGCTGCCACCAGCCCTTTGAGACTATCCCAACAGCCAGAAGCCAAAGAGCAAGCTTCTAATGTTTCTGGGATTCAACAAGTTAGTCAGCCCTGCAAGGCAGACCGCTTGCGGAGTGAGCTTCCCCAAACAGGTCTAGGTACTAGGATTCAAACTGAAGCCACCTGAAAAATAAAACAATAGCAAATGTGATTAAAAGGAATTTATTAAAAGGTGCAAGAATATTTCAAAAGAAGGTTAGCGGTGAGGAATCAAAATAACGAAGGCAGGTTTCAAGAGGCTAACTAAAACATTGGTTCAAAATTACAGAATGTTACCATTTCCAGGCTGCAGACGTTCAGCAGTCAAAGTCCTCTCTGTCCAGAGGGGCATGAGGGCTGGCAGGAGACCTAGCCCAAAGCAACAAGCAATCCAGGAAGTCAAAAGGCCATTTTGAGACTATTGTCCAATATACAAGAGTCCATAGTCTAAAACTACCTGAAAGAGGCTAAACTTTATGGGCAAGATCCAGCATGATCCAGGGCCATTAGACCAATCAGATCTCTGATTGGTGATATCAGTTGATAGGTGACCTGATTAATGGGCATATGACCTCAAAGTGGTCTGACTAAGATGAACTGGTGGGGCAATCTGCAGTTTTGTCCCCCCACCCAGCTCCAACGGGAGTAAATTATGCTAATTAATAGGAATGCAGTTAATTGGTTGCTAGACACCAAGTTCTGGCTTTGGAACAGAGAGGCAAAGATAGGCACTAATCTCCTCCATGCACCTGGACTCTTATCTAGATGTCACTAGGTTGGCATGCTGAGTCTTCCCAACACAATTATTCCCATTTACTGTACCACTTGGAATCAGGTCTGGAACTCAGAATGAAGTCTGAACCAATTTTTAGGGGGAGAGAACAAGAACTGAACAAGGAATTCAGTTTCTTCACAATTCCCCTTCCACAGCCAGCAGGTGGGATCCAGATAAGTGTGTGTGGGGGGAGAAAAAGTAATGGGGGGGGAGAGGGGGGTGACATTAGGCTTGAGGGAAGGAGGGAGGGAGAAAAGGAAGATAAGAGTGGCAGTAGGCATGGGGAGAGAGAAAGAGGAGTGACAGTAGGCATAGGGGAGGGAGAAAGAGGAAGTGAGACAGTAGGCGTGGGGCAGGGGGGAAAGAGAGAAAAGGGGTGGGGAAGGGGAAGGGGAAGAGAGGGCGGAGTGAGCAGATAGGAGTGGGCGGATAGGGGAGGAACCGAAGGCAGGGAGAATGGGAAGGATATGCCTGCTCTGCCAGGGTCCCTGTTTATACTATATATCATGATGAGTCATTTGCCTGACCTGATGATACATAAAGTAGCCATGATTCCTGCCCCACTGCAGAGTAAGCCTGGCCATGCACTGTTATATTTCAGCACTTGCTCCATGCCAGCAAAGGCAACAATTAAGAAGACTGACAAAGAAGAATTTCCTCTGCTTCCCATGCGTAGCATCTCATATAACTTCCAGTCACCTAAAGGTCTAGGAAACAGCATGTTACATTTCAGCCTGTTCCATTTGATCAGTCAACATAGCTGTTGTATTTCTGATCAATATAAGACTCATAATTTTCAGACAGGAATGAGCCTTTTTCCTGTGAAGAGCTACAAATGTCCATATGCAACTGACTCGCTTGAAAGTTAAGAACAAATCTGTGCACTGAAATGCACCCTTTTTCTAATGGGAACAAAAAGCTGGTAATGAAATACAAAGAAGAGAAGAGAAACCTAAATCATAGTACAATGACCTCCCTTAAGGCAGCTGCCAAAGAGATGGTGTTTTTAGGCAGCTTCTCTGAAGCAGCGTCTTTATGTCTATGCCATGTACAGATTTATGATTCTACGGGGGGGGGTGGAATGTCAATAGTTTGCCTAAGCAACATTGAGCTTTGGTCATAGGAGAGACTCCAGTATTGTGGTCACCACACCCTCACCTACTGATGTGGTCCCCATTTTTTTTTTCTTTGGAGGCACCTAATTAAGAAAACCTTGACTCATTTACATGGATACGTTTGATCTAAATTACACTCAAAACCACACCAAATTAGTAGCATCTGTGAACGTGAAATGTTTGTTCCCTCAGACTGGTAGAATGGGGCCAGCTCTGGACTGCACATGTTCAAGTGACGAAAAATATTTCAGATGTAGCATACTTCTGAGACCTACTTTTCCACTAATAATTTGCAGTGAGCTAAACTAGTATCTCTTGCTCTCTTCCCACAATCACTACAGGCTGTCAAAACCTCTCTTTCTTTCTTTCTTTCTTTCTTTCTTTCTTTCTTTCTTTCTTTCTTTCTTTCTTTCTTTCTTTCTTTCTTTCTTTCTTTCTTTCTTTCTTTCTTTCTTTCTTTCTTTCTTTCTTTCTTTCTTTCCAAAAACAAGAGGGGAGAGATAAGCGGCCACCTATTTTGTTGATACTCTTGTAGTCACTGCCAGAAGAGAACAACCCAGCAATTGTCAAGAGTTGTCGCTGACAAAAAAGAGGGCTAATTCCAACATAACATTTTTTTCTCAGAACTCAGACAGAATGTATTCTCCAGTTTAATGATGTCTCTTGCAAAATGCATGCGTGGTCTGGTGAACTGGTTATCCTGGGTATTTCCCACTTTGTGGAAAAGGAAAAATATTATGTTGGAACTGACCACTATCTTTTCAGAAATTATTCAATAATCTGAATTACCTAGCACTCTTTGGGCTCTTGCACAGATTTAATTTCATTTCTCGGGGTCTGTATGACAAGGTAATGGCAGGAACAGCAGGTAAAGGCAATTCACTAGGTGGCTAAGTGAGAAATCTACTGTCCCTGGAGTCTATTCTTAATGTAACAAATGGCATCTATCCCACTAAAACGTAATCTATGCATAGTCTTTTATCTACAGCAAAACAATTCCATTTTATCCTGTAATTTCTCAGTTTTGTTTCCAATGGGAAAGATGGCAACACAACATAAAACCTTAAATTGTCTAGTGCTCAGCTTGTAACTGCTTATCCAAATGCCTTGAATGCTAGTTGAGCTCACGAGGAGCTTTTTTTTAAAAAGCCACCTGATTTTTCTGTCTACTTAGGGCTACACCAAAAGGTGGGGGACATTTTGAATCCCTGCCAAGTCAAAATAAACAGCAATTGGCTCCATTTAGCTTGGTCAGGTCTATTCGGTTATGCTGATTCACTGTAGATGATATATCAAAATGAGTTTACAAACACAAGCTGGTGTATGTTTCACATGTTTACCATATACGGGGCACATATATGGTGCTGACACAGGAATACTGGTTTTAAATGGCACCATAAATGATATTATAAATGATATTGTAGTTAGATTTTAATAATTTGAATGCTATTATATTAATTTATTGTATTGTTATTGTAGTCTATCATATTGTTGTAGCCTGTCCTGAGCCTTACATTGCAGGGGAGGGAGGGCTAGAAATCAAATCAAATCAATAAATAAATACCATGTTTAAAATGCATTTTGTCATACTGAGTGGAATTACAATGCACTGTGAGAATCTTTTTTTATACTTTTTATTGCTTTTCACTGCACAACTACAAAGAAGAGGGGAAAGGGGAACTAAACTAAAATGCAAAGCTAAAGCAAGGATCATGGTACATTAGTTACATTGATATCCTGATAGTCTTCCCACATGTAAAAAATAAAAGGAGTGTTACTGTCTAATATTTATTCAAAGTCAAACTATTACAAGCATAATTAGCCAGAGTAGGTGCATCCTAATTTCTTATATATCAAGAGAGAATAAGGCTTTCAGCATTAAAGTACACAGCACATCATTATCTCCTGTGTCTGCTCTTATCATAGTTCAATTTAACTATGAGGTGTTTAGGAGCGGCTGCTCCTTTCTTAAATTCAGAGTCTTCGGAGGAGCTGCCTGGAGTGCTTCCACTGTTTCCCAGTCCATGTTCACCGTTTTCTTCTGTTTGGTTGCTGTCCTCTGCTTTCCCTTTTTCTTTTGCAGTTGTTTGATGTTGTTCAAAAAATTCTTTGCTTTCTGAACAGAATCAATCTTCTCTTTTTTCTCTTTATAGTTGAAGATAAGTCCTTCTAGAAATATCCATCTAAAGGGAGTAGAATGTTGCTGTAGAAAAGAAGTTAGATTTTTATACTGTTTCCTCCATTTTCTTATCTCAAATGGAATGTCTTTGAAAACTCTCACCTTTTCACCTTTGATTTTTACTGTGAGAATCTGATGTGCCATTTTGAATCCCTTGAGAGTCTATTGTCTGGTTTTTATGGAATACTCTTTTATGTGTTTGTTTGTTTTTGCTTTTAGTTATGTTGATGCTTGTATGAATCATTATGCAAGAACATTCATGTAACATGACAGTGGTACTGAAAAAATAGTTTACTAGATTCAACTAGTTTAAATCATGTGAGACATTTACAGTGCCTTTCTAAACATATACTGTTGATTTCAATGGGCTTTGAAGGGTTTGCTTCTGTTTAGACGGCACCATAAATACTCAATTAAAGAACTGACAAGGACAACAGCTTTTGGGTATGATTATTTTTCACTGTGATTTCCTGCTACCTTTTCATCTCCTTCTGCACTAGGTGAGCATTTGCAATTGAAATTGGCAGGCTGGATTTTGACTCTAGAGCCACCAGTTTGCATTTTGACATTGATATTAGGCATTTGTCTCTGAAATGTCAAAAAGTGTAGGCTGAGATGATGCTTTGTAGAGACATTAGTATGGTTGTACCAAAGTCACTCAGTGAGAATGGTGAGACTATTAAAATAAATAAATAAATATAGTCAATCCCAGTACTTTTAATCCTAATTGTTTATATTTTCCCATCCTACACAGGCATTATAAGTGTGCTCCTTATGGCTCTTCGAGGTAAAGAGTTATTTAAGCCTGACTGTGAGCAACAGTAAAAGTAGTGTACTGAGGGGAAAGGGAAGTCAATATGAGGTTAAACCATCTTTGCAGCCCCTTTTGATTTTGTGCTGTTCACAGCCAAACCTTTGGATTTGGCCCAGTGTAATCTGAACTGGGACAAAGTTCAAAGAAGACAGCCTTGACTTTCAGCCAGCTTCATCTTTCCCTCTCCTTCTGTTTTTGCTCAGTGAACAGTTTGAATTACATAATTTCAGTATCAGCATGTTTGTGAGTTTAACTGTTGGTATTTTTTTTTACCTTTGAATTCAAGCTGTGACCGATATTCCATGTTGTAAGAACTTCTTGCTATTGTATATTATTAAAATTTTGTTCATGACTTTAAGCAAACGGTGGAGGCTTTATTTTAAAAAACCTACTCTTTTTGTTTGAAGAGATCTTAATACATTTGTCTGCTCTACTTTTTTGCAGTAGCTGGAATATAATTTGAATATATTAATAACTTCAGCAACAGCATTCAGGGAACCTAGTTAATAACTTATGCATGGATACATAGATATACTTCAGACAGAGGTAATGTTGGTAATACTTGGAAACATGGAATGAAAGAGTCTGTTCTTTTCCTCCCCTTTGTTGTGGCCATGCATTGTGATGGTATGGAGCCAGTGTTCTTTCTGTTGCCTACACAGCCTGGATTTAATAAGCACTTCTATATGTATATTATGACAATGTGGTCAAGGAAACCAGATTTTTTTGCCATACCTTTGAGTGTCTGTATAACATAAAAAAATCTGGTGCTTATTTTTCTTGTACTCATTCAATATGTTAACATATTCATAATTTGATACAGGTTACATTTATCATATAATTAAAGTAAGAGTGTTAGATGAAAAAACAGCAAGATGTTACTTGAATGGAAAATATTTGTCCTGTCATACAGTACTCATTACGGCATTGTATAAAACTGTAAACCTGATGAATAATCATCGACCCATGCTTGGGCATACAGTGGATCATTCCTGCTTCCCTCCCTAGGATAAAAGTCCATCCAGCTCTCTACCCACACACTTAAAACTTGCATCTGTCCCAGATGCTGGGCAATTTTGATTATTCTCTTGTTCCCTTCACTAGAAAGCATCACAGCTTTTCTGCCACTAGGTTGCTTTTACTTTTCCTACTTACTTTTCATTCCTCTTCCCACTATTTCCTGCTCTGGGCCTACTTCTCTGTAGTGGTAGGGAAGGCCTTAATGCCAGCATAGACAAATGAATACCAGAAACAAACTTTCCAAGTGGTAATTCCCAAGGGGTAGTTGATTTACTCCTGCTGCTGCACACCATTCCTCATTTGTTCCTATTTCTTCCTTGGTTCATCTTCTCCTTGCTTTCTGCTACTGCTACGTGTCCTTATTTCAACACAGAAGTAACAGCAAGAACCGCATTTTAAAAATGCAAAGGCAGCTCAAAGCAGATGGCTACTTTTGCCCCCCACCCCCAGCTGCTAGTACAGAGCTCTAGACTTGCACCCCAGGTCCAGCCCTGAACATAGCAAGGCTCTCAGCAATCCAAAGCTCTGTTGGGAGGCATTATGCACGTAAGTGAGATAGACAAACATTTTAGAATGACTGATGTAAGTCCAGCTGTATCTTCGAAAATCAGAAGATGTCATTAGTGACAAACAGTGGATGCAGCAGAGACTGCCCCCTCATACACAAGTTGTTTGGGAGCTTCTTCCCCTGGGTGCTGTTGCACACAGCAGCAGTGTGCGAGGGGAGTACCATGTGCTTGGGTCTTTCCTTCAGCACCCTTCTTTTTGGTTGGGTACTGCTGTGAGCAGTAAGTTGCATATGATTGACCCCAGCTCATGACTGTAGAATTAACCCACACAACAGCCTCATATGTAGGGGGTGGCACGCTTGGCCCAAAGACAGCTTATTTTGTATATGTGAAGGGGGAGAGGGAAGAATGAATGATGGCGTCATATAGGAAAGTACGTAGTACTAGAAAGCACTGTTGGGAGGGCCTGCATATGACTCACAGGAAAGCAGGCAGCTTGGGGGAGATTTGATTTTAGTGAGAAAGGGTGAGCAGGAAGAGAGCTTGCATTAACTTTTGTTTAACTGCAGATGAGAGTGGTGCTGGGTTTCACAGGAGTATTTTAAGATGTGGGCCTTTCTGCGGATGTTGCCAGATTCTGAATTTTGTTTATAATTTGGTAAATTGTATCATTTACAGATTTAGGTGTGTGGGTTTTTTGTTTTGTTTTTTAATTTTTGCAGGGTTTATTTTTATGTTTTATGTTGTAACTAAGCTTGGGAGAGATTTGAATAGATTTTATTAAACACAGTAAATAATGCATCATATGTGACATCAGAAAATCTGTCTTCTGTTTTGAATTTGGACGGTCTAATTGTGGACTTCATTGACTCTTCAAGTTCCTGCCATTCCACGTAAAGTTTTACCCTGTAATGCAGATCTAGGAAGAAGTTCTATATACTTTCTGAAGGTGATAATTAGAGACAGTATCCAAGAGAAAATGAAGAAAGATGGTGGATTCACTTCCTCCTGCTGACCTAATTTCAGTCCTTCATTTTAATTTTTTTTTACTCAAAGCTAGCCAGATGAAGTTGCTTTCCTGCCAGGATTCTGCACGCTTCTGAACTGCTTCTCGGTGCTGGTATTTTCTGGAATAACTGTTTGTGTGTGACTCACAATGTGATGTGATTGCATGCTTTACCTTACTGGAACCATGTGCGTGTGCAGATCTTCACCAATCATAGATTTTTCTTGTCAGTGATCGCCAGAGGCAGCAGCAAGGGTGAAGCGTATCTATCATGAAAAGTCCAGTTTCAGTGTGTTTCTCCAATTTACTTGCTGACCGTCAATGCAACAGCCACACTCCTGACCCTCATGAGATGGAGCCTAAGGGGAAATGGCACTGAGCACCAATTGTGGTCTAAATTAAGTGTTAATTAATTACCCTGGCATCTTTGCCATTGCCTTTCATGTTGGATTTAGAATCGTCTTCCAGCATTTATACAAACAGCCCTCCATCTTCAGCTAAAATCCCACACATTGTTACTTCTTTTTCTTACTAAATCAGTATTTTTAAAAGGAAACAAATTTGTCCATGTCCATTGCAGGTAGCACTGAAATCCCAGGAACAAGGATCAGTATTGTAAATTTTGATTAATAGCCTTTCATTAATAAGCATCCTGTTATTCATTTTCCACCTGCAGTCGCTGATGTTCCCTGGAATCAATTAACTCATATAATTTGATTTATTTTACAAAGACATTTTTGGATGTGCTGCACTGATGATAAAGCTTTCTGTATTTGTAGTTCCTGATTCAAAGTGAGATTGTTACCTAAGTGCTTTTTATTTTTTAGTGCTGCAAGGAAATGTGGCTTCAGGCTGTCTGGAATTAAAAGAATGAAAGTACATCTGAAAAACTTGAAGCTGAATTCATAGAGAGGTATCTGCCGCCTGCTGGGAAATATAGATTCCAGCTCCACATAAGCTGTGCTGTTTGCTAGGTTGACTCTGACTACAGAATCAAAACTGTTTAACAGCACCATGTCCATAGGTTATAAAAGCAGCTGTGAAGCACTGCTGAGTTATCTTTGTTTCCATAGGCAAGTGGGGCTGTGTTTATTCCTGGATGACAAATTAAGCAGAGTAAACATAACAGATAGGTAGTGGGTACACCATTCAAGAAGAGCATTGCCTATGCTTCACCGTGACCTTGTTTGGTCAAGAGTGCCCCCTAGAACATCCCTGCTAAGCATTGCATGGAAATATGGGTACCACTGTCTTTCAGGAAAACAAACTTCAGGATATTGATCTTCACACTGAGGAACTTGTGATAAGCTTCCAAAAGTGGTGGGGTTCATCAGAACACAGTTTGAAAACGGCCACTTTACAACATAAACCTCAGTTTCAGCCTGTATGGGGCAGTCAATATCTGTGATATGAATGCACTCACATATGGATATTGGTTTCCCCTGTTGTTTCCAAGATGCCTTTAAACTCTGCGACAGACTTCTTTGCTTAGAACCCTGGGCACAATGGTCCATTACTGGCTTGGCAGCAGTATTAAAGAACTCATATGTTTCCATCTTTTCATTAATGCATTCAATTTTAAAAAAACACTTAATGGAAACATACCGCCAGACTGATAAAATGAAGTCTCCCAATTAGTTGCCCTCATGTCTTGGTTTATCAAGTAAGGCTCAAGTTCTGGTTTATCAACAGAGATCTCTCCAAGAATTTCCATTTCACTTTGGTAATAGTCTCAAGTTCAATAGCTTATCCACAGTCTTGCAGTCCAGCAAGACCAATGAGCACTGAAACAGGCTCCATTGCATAGATAAGTCCACCCTGTGCTTGCAAAAAAGAGAGTGAAGAGTGCACCTGAAAACCTGCATTTAGAGCCTGGATGTATAGTGAATGGTCCTGCACCACTGATCATTTTTGAAAGGTGGAGAGGAGAAACCAGTTTATTCCCTGATTCCTTGCCCCTGCGGGAGATCCAACATAGAGGACAGTTTCTGCATCAGGACTGCAAACTCCTAATGCCCAGTCAGAACTAACATCACCACTGCCTGCTCTCCTTTCTCAGTTAGTGTTTTGACTAACAGCTGTTTTTATATGCAGCAAATTTCTCACCTCAGATTTAGGACAATTGGAAATTTATTGCCTTTCAGTGGTGCACTTATACCCAGTTATCTAGAGAGCCAATTAAAGTATTCATATAATGGAAGAGTGGCTGCAGGGGTTGCCAACTCTGTCTTGGGGGAATTCCTGTAGAAGGCAGAGTTTAGGGAGAACCCAGTGAGGAATGTGATGCCACAGAATCCAGCCTCTGAAGCTGCCATTTTCTGAATGGCAACTGATCTCTGCAGTCTGGAGATCGGCTGTAATTTCTGAGAACTCCAAGACCCATCTGGAGGTTGGTAACCTGAGACTGGGTTTATTCCCTCTTCCTTCCAGTGTCTGTCAGAGGTGGCTTCCCACTACCTGCCTCCATATCATGACTCTGGTATTCCTTGGAGGTCTCCCATTCATTTACTAGCTGGGGCCAACCATGCTTAGCATCTGAAATCTGACAAGATCAGGCTATCCAGGTCAGGACCCAGCACGTCTTACTACTAGATCATTTTCCATTATATATGGCACAGTTAAGGTAAGAATGTTGAGCTTACTTCCAAATAAAGAAAGTAAAGTGTTGGTCCTACAGAAAGCCTCAGCCATCAAAACTGGTTTCTGGTTTTGGCATCTGCTATGGTGGTGACAGCTTCCCGATCTCCCGGGAGCTGTGCGCCAGCGCCTGCAGCTGGGAGGTGGTGCGATTGTCTGCACCACCCCCAGAGCCCTTGTGTTGGGCTCCCAGCAATGGGGCACTAGGAGAGCTCTTCCTCCAGTGACTAGCTGGTGAAGGGGGGGCTCTTCCATGGCCCAAAGGTCCTGCCATGGAGAGTCTGTGAAAGGAACTAAGAACACACACCGGAACAAGCATTTGGTGGCCAAGCATATGAGCTAAAAGCGGGTGAAAGTGGCTACATCATTGAAATGTGAGTCTAAGTGAAAGCGAGAAACACCAAAGATCTAGCCAAAAACCTCCCCTTAAAAAGCGAGGGGGGAAGGGAACTCTCCCCCGATAAGAAGAAAACAAACATATTTTCAACCACAGACTTAAGGGGGGGGGGGGGGCTATAGAAGCAAGATGGACTAAAATAAAGAACTTGTAAGAACTTACCAGGCTTTGCAAAGAGTTCTAGAGACTGTGATAACTTTTGCAAAAAGTAAACAATTTCTCAACATGGTGCCTCCACGGAGGGATGAGAAAGATAAACAAACGAAACCTAAGCTGCTGGCTGGAAATGCCAGCCCAGCGACTTCTGTCCCTAGACAGGACTCAACAACATAGCTTCAAAGGATGCTGACTGAAGCATTGTGACCCCTGCTGGAACAAGTCACAGCATTACACCATAAGTTCAATGCACAGCAAACTGAATTGAATGAGACAGTTAAAAAAACAAAGCAAGAGCTTAGAGGTCAATGCCAATACTAAGAAGCTTCAAAAACAACTGCAGATGATGGAGAAAAAGAGGCAAACCAATGAATCCCATTTGTTACAGCTGCAAATGGAAAGGGCAAGCTATGTCCTAAGATTTCAAGGTGTCCCAGAAGAGAAGGGAGAGGATCTGAAGCAGATTAGGTGTGATGCTTTGGGCCCGATTGCAGATGTTAAAATGGATATATTACAAAGCAAAATTGATATGATCTTTAGGTTGTATTCAGAATTCATAAGAAAAAATAATCTGCCAGGGGAAGTTATGGTGAGATTCTCCAGAAGACAAGTGAGGGATCAAATACTTAAAGTGACAAATGGAGCTACCTTGAAAATCAAGGACAAAGAAATAAAAATGTTGAAGGATATTCAATTTGAAATAAGAAGGAAAAGAAGGAAATATAGGGACTTGGTTCTATTTTTACAAAAAAAGTTGCCTACAGATGGACTGTCCCCGAAGACATAATCTTCAAATTTATGGAGAAAAAAGAAAAAAATGACTCTGTTGAAAAAGCACATGAATTGTTGCATCTTCATAGTCGTCCAGCAAAAGGAGAAGAGGAGGAAGATAACAGCACCAAAGAAAGTGATGAAGAGGGAGCAGTGGCATCTTCTGATGAAAACTTAGACTCAGCATTGGGGGCGGCAGCCCCCAAAAAAGCTATCACTTGAGAAAGAAAAAGGACAAAAAATGAGTAGTTATTGCACTCTGGAACGTCTTAAAGTTTTTTATTTTGTATAACTATTTCTTACTTTGCTCTTTATGAAGGCAGACATGGGGGAGTTTCCAATTTTTTCATTTTTCAGGTTAAATAGACTATTAGATGAACATATTAGATGAACTTTAAATGTAACTTTGAGCTAATAAGCTGATTCTATAAGCATTATGTATGACCACCATCTCTTGGGTTTTTAGTGGGTTTTCTTTACTTTCACCATCAGTTTGTAGTTCCCTCACCTTTTTTTTCATTGTAATTTATAGAAAATGCAATAAAAAAATCCCCCTTGGGGGGAGAAAGAAAGAAAGAAAGAAAGAAAGAAAGAAAGAAAGAAAGAAAGAAAGAAAGAAAGCCTCAGCCATCAACAGCAGCCTGAGGATTTACAGGAAGTCCAATAGCAAAGCTTGCCAGGTGATCACAGGCTTCCCTTGGGAGATACATTTTGAACCTACAGTGCATTTAACTGAAATGGTTATAGATTTACTTTCAATACATATTTTATTTTAAATGTTATATTTCATTTTTCTTCCAGCTTGGGGCTCAAAGCAACTTACAAGAAGCAAATATAACTTAAAGAAAGTAAAACTCCAGCTTCCAGATGTGACGGACAATTTCAGGTTCTTTCCTCCAAAAGCCTCAGACAATCACTTTCAAAGAGTGGATTGGAATGTTAATGGAAAGGAAAGGAAAGGAAAGGAAAGGAAAGGAAAGGAAAGGAAAGGAAAGGAAAGGAAAGGAAAGGAAAGGAAAGGAAAGGAAAGGAAAGGAAAGGAAAGGAAAGGAAAGGAAAGGAAAGGAGTCTGGCAGTTTAACTGCTGGTCAGCTAACAGAGTTGAGGGCTGTTGGATTTGGTTGGGTGAAGTGTTAGAAAGTCTGTCAGTTAGGTGGGGCATTCACTTAAGGACTTAATGGATTTTGAAGACAGGTACGGTTTGGGTAATATTCCAATCAAAAACAGTTAAAAGCTTTCTGTTCCATGTTATATTTGAATCAGTCAACCAAGAAACCTGCTTTGTAACTGTTATGCTTTCTCAAGCCCCAGCTCTCCAGTAATTTTGTTATTGTAATTTTTAAAATTTATTTAATTCGATTTCTAGACCACTCTCCCTGAATAGGTTCACAGGGAGACTGCTCTCCCCGAATAGGTTCACAGGGAGGTTCACAGCATTCAATAAATGCACTCTATCAATTCCAATAAATACAATAATAGAAAACAAGTTAAAATAAGTTAAAAACATGTTGAAACAAGAACAATCAAATGATACCAGATAATGTTAAAATATTTTTATCCTACGCCTTGGAGGGGCGGAGAGATGAAAGATAAAGGAGGCTGGGCTTGATGTCAACTGTTGCTGTCCTCAGCCATAGGCCCAGTGGAACATCTCTGTCATACAGACCCTACAGAACTGTTTTAGGTCTCGCAAAGCACAGATATCATTAGGCAGAGAGTTCTACCAGGCCGGCACTGGCCCTGGATCTGGTTAAGGACAACTGGATATCCTTCAGGTCAGGGATCACCAAAATATTCTTCCTCTCAGAGTGTAGCACTATTCATGGGGTATGCCAGGAGAGGCAGTCCCTTAGATATGTTGACACCAGACTGTTTAGGGCCTTAAAGGTTAATACCAGAACCTTGATCCTGATCCAATATTCAAACTGGAGCCTGTTTAGTTGGCACAGCACCTGTTGAATATGTACTGTTAGTGGGATCCCATTAAGGACCCAGACCACGGCATTCTGGACCAATTGTAATTGGGTCAGTCTCAAGGGTAGCCTTGGATTACTGTGGCTAGGTTGGCGTGAGACAGGTAGGGGACCAGTTGCCTGATCTGGCATAGCTGGAAAAATGCCAGTCTGGCAACATTTGTGACCTGGGCTTCCAGTGATAGGGAGGCATCCAGGAGCACACCCAGGCTCCTGGTGGTAGGCTTCAATATCAGTATCAGTGGTACCCTGTCCAGGGCCAGGAGTTGGTATTCCAACCCAAAAGCCTCCGGATCCAACCACATAACATCTGTTTTAGAAGGATTCAATTTCAACCAGCTCTGCCTCATCTATCCTGAGATGGCCTCCAAACCTTTAGCCAAGTTGGATGGGGTGGTATCTGTCCGTCCATCCATGAACTGATACAGCTGGGTGTCATCAGCATATTGGTGGCAACCCATCCTGAAGCTCCACACCAGCTGGGTGAGGGTACACAGTTAAACAACAATGGAGAGAGGATTGCCCCTTGAGGGACCCCACACACCAGGGTCACACCCTCTCTCCTAGTGCCACCCTCTGTCCCCAGCCCTGGAGAAAAGAGGTAAGCCACTTCAAAGCCACCCCACAAACTGCTATGTCAGTGAGGCGGTGGATCAATAGATCATGATCGACCATGTCGAACACTGCTGACAAGTCTAGTAATAACAGCAGCGCAGACCCACCTGAATCCAGTTTCCTGCAAAGATCATCCATGAGGGTGACCACCGCTGTCTCCATCCCATGGCTGGGGCAGAAGCTGGACTGGAATGGATCCAGGGGCCCCATGTCATCTAGGAAACTCTGGAGCTGTTCCACCACTGCTCTCTCAATTACCTTGTTGAGAAACAAAAGATTAGAAACTGGATGGTAATTGGCAGGATCTAAAGGATTCAAAGATGGTCTTTTAATCCCCCTGGACAGACCCCTGAACTTAGGGACAGATTGATAATGTCTACCAGAGAGACCTGTATACCCTCACCACTGGCCTTTACCAGCCATGACAGGCATGGGTCTAAGCAGCACATGGCTGGCTTAACAGCATCCAGGATCCTGTCAATGTCAGCCTGGGAGAGTCGGCTGAAGTTGTCAAATACGGAATCCAAAGACAGCCAAGGGGTCTCCGGTTCACATACTGTATCAACATTGGCAGACATCATGGCAGAGTGACAAGACTTTATCCAAAAATAAGCTCGCAAAAGTCTTACAGCTAATGGCTGAATTTCTAACATTTTGATTTCTCACCATAAGAGATGTTAGAGACCTAATTTTCCTAAACAATTGTGCTAGGCGAGAGCTAGTGGATACAGTGGAGGCAGCAAAGAAATCTTTCTTTGCA
The DNA here is from genome assembly GCA_029375565.1 of Gekko gecko. Lineage (NCBI taxonomy): Eukaryota > Metazoa > Chordata > Lepidosauria > Squamata > Gekkonidae > Gekko > Gekko gecko. The sequence goes on along the minus strand of JAPDNY010000003.1, from coordinate 53,514,422 downwards.
TTCTTCACCACCATCTCATAGGTTTTCATAAACAACCTATAGGATGTTCTTGCAGCTTCATCACAAGACTAATGCCAAATTTGCTCTAGCCATCTAAGTTCCCACTTCATCCGCCTAAGCTCTATGGTATACCATAGATCTAGTTTGGGGCAGGAATGAAGAGAGTGTCAAGGAGTGATCTCATTGATGGCTTCAGAGGAAAGAAGATGGTTGGAGAAAAGGAAAACAAAGAAATAACCAAGCCGCACATACTACTGGGAGAGGGAACAGTTTGTTTTCATCAGTTCTACTGGGTGGTTCCTTCAAGCCTATAATCTCCTCATAATAGGTCACCTGAATACCATGTGGCACCCTGAGTCCAGGCATTGTCCTCATGGAGGACTAGAAGACCAAGCAATTCCAAAACCCTCCATTATAAAAATAAAAGTTAAAACAACATCAGAAGAAATTTGTAGGGTGTGAAATTTAAGTCCCTAGTTTCTAGGTCTGGAGATGGGATGTTGTCACATCAGTCTATAGTTTGGTGGTAGTAGTGGGATTTGATTTGAAATTACTGCTTATTCGAGGAAATAAGCAGTAGTTAGTGCTGAAGTGGAATTTTACTTATGCATCTACAATGAAATAAATACCTTGCTGAGTCACATAAAAACCTTTGTAAGCTTAGTTTGTCAGGATGCCTCCAAAAATGGATAAAGTGTTGGAGAAAGGAGAAGGAGAAGGGGGTGGTGCTATGCCTGAGAAATATGTTACTTCAACTCAGACAGAAATCTGGAAAATTAAGTTGGAACTGGCCAGAATGGAAGAGGAAGCTTGCCTTAGAGAAAAAGAATTGGAAAGGGAAGCCGTTCTCAAAAGAAAAAAAATTGCAGAGAAAGACTGCTCTCAGACAGAAGGAATTGAAACTTGAAATGGTCCGTTACATCAGACTCCTCCTAGGTCCATTGGACAGGCTCGCTCTGGGCCATAGGCCAGGAGCCCTTTGTCTCTTGCTCGTCAAGTTTGCACCAAAGACTCATGCTTCTAGCCACACCCAAGCTAAACAGCTGCATCTAGAAAAGGAATGAAAACTCAGCCCAGATCACATATAGTTGGTCCAAAGACGTTTCCCACCTTCCTCCCCGCCAAAGGCAATATCCACAGTTATAAATCTAAGAAATATAATAACATGTCCATTGTGTGAGGCATAACACAATTAATTATCTTCTAGGTTTCCCCCCAGTATGTACTGTTTAGCACTAGAGAACTATAGAAGCCATTACTTGCTATAGACAGTGAGTATATTGTATGTGTGTATCTCCTCCCATGGTGCTGCCACTAAGGTACAAACATTTGGCAGTTAGCCATGATCTGTGTAGGCTGATGAAGTATTTGTATCCATGGCTGGCATCAGCCTTCATGAAACTATAATATAGAGGGTGATTCTCTTAAAACAGATACAGTTAATTAAGGCATATTATGAAAACAACAGTCTATGTATGTTATAAAAAGCATACTTCTGATATGTAACACTGAAATATAAACACTATCAGCATTTCCTTTGTCTTGTTATTCCTTCCTTTACTTGTCTGACAGTTACTGTCTATTACTCCAGGGTGGAAGTCAGAAGCATTGCCACATCCTCAAGCACATGTATTAAACTTTATGGACGTGCTAGAAAAAGTTACCAAAAGGAAGATGTAATGATTTTGGACAGTAGTTCATACTTATGGTCATATAGGACCTCCAGGGAACCTTAGGAGACATTCAGAACTTCTGTGTGAAAACTGGGGAATTTGGGATTTTAGGATTTTGCTGAGACTAGGAGGGGGGAAAGATCTTGAGGTCATAGTGGATAGCTCAATGAAAGTGTCAACCCAGTGTGCTGCAGCAGTGAAAAAGAGGTTATTAGGAAAGGGATTGAACATAAAACAGTTGGTATTATAATGCCCCAATGGTGCAGCCTCATTTGAAATACTGTGTAGAGTTCTGGTCACCTTATCTCAAAAAAGACATTGCAGAGCTGGAAAAAGTACAGAGGAGGGCAACCAAGATGATTATGGGGTTGGAGGACCTTCTCTATGAGGAAAGGCTGAAGAGTCTGGGACTTTTCAGTTTAGAAAAGAGACGACTAAGGGGAACATGATAAGAGGTTTAGAAAATGATGCATGGGGTAGAGAGAGAACTTGACAAAGAGAACTTTTTCTCCCTGTCCCAAAATCCTAGAACTCGAGGGCATCCAATGAAGCTGCTGAGCAGTAGACTGAGGATGGACAAAAGGAAATACTTCTTTACACAGAGAGCAATTAAAAAGTGGGATTTGCTGCCAGAAAATACAGTAATGGCTACAGGAATTTGTTGTTGTTCAGTCGCACAGTCGAGTCCGACTCTTCGCGACCCCATGGACCAGATTACGCCAGGCCTTCCTGTCTTCCGCTGTCCGCTGAAGTCTGCTCAATTTCATGTTCGTGGCATCGATGACACTGTCTAACCATCTCATCCTTTGCCGTCCCCTTCTTCTTTGACCTTCAATCTTTCCCAGCATCAGGGTCTTCTCCAGTGAATGCTCCCTTCTCATTTGGTGGCCAAAGTATTTGAGCTTCAGCTTCAGGATCTGGCCTTCAAGGGAACAGTCAGGGTTGATTTCTTTTAGGATTGACTGATTTGATCTCCTTGCAGTCCAAGGGACTCTCAAGAGTCTTCTCCAGCACCATAGTTCAAAAGAATCTATTCTTCGGCGCTCAGCCTTCCTTATAGTCCAACTCTCGCAGCCATACATTACTACGGGGAATACCATTGCTTTGACCATGCGGACTTTTGTTGGCAAGGTGATGTCTCTGCTTTTTATCATGCTGTTTAGGTTTGCCATCGCTTTCCTCCCAAGGAGCAGGCATCTTTTAATTTCATGGCTGCAGTCACCATCTGCAGTGATCTGGGATCCTAGGAACGTGAAGTCTGTCACTACTTCTACGACTTCCCCTTCTATTTGCCAAGGAGTGATGGGGCCAGATGCCATGATCTTAGTTTTTTTGATGTTGAGCTTCAAGCCCACTTTTGCACTCTCCTCTTTCACCCTGAGCAAGAGGCTCTTTAGGTCCTCTTCACTTTCTGCCATCAGAGTGGTATCGTCTGCATATCTGAGGTTATTGATCTTTTCCCCAGCAATCTTAACTCCAGCTTGTGATTCATCCAGGACAGCATTTCGCATGATGTACTCTGCATATAAATTAAATAAGCAAGGTGACAATATACATCCTTGTCGTACTCCTTTTCCTATGCTAAACCAATCAGTTGTTCCATATCCGGTTCTAACTGTTGCTTCTTGACCCTTATACAGGTTTCTCAGGAGACAGGTGAGGTGGTCTGGTACTCCCATCTCTTTAAGAACCTGCCATAATTTATTGTGATCCACACAATCAAACGCTTTAGCATAATCAATGAAGCAGAAGTAGATGTTTTTCTGGTACTCTCTTGCTTTCTCCATAATCCAGCGAATGTTGGCAATTTGATCTCTAGTTCCTCTACCTCTTCGAAACCCAGCTTGCACTTCTGGCAGTTCTCTATCCACGTACTGTTGGAGCCTAGCTTGTAGGATTTTGAGCATGACCTTGCTAGCGTGTGAAATGAGTGCAATTGTGCGATAGTTTGAACATTCTTTGACGTTGCCCTTCTTTGGGATTGGAATGTAAACTGACCTTTTCCAATCCTGTGGCCACTGTTGTGTTTTCCAAATTTGTTGGCAAATTGAGTGCAGCACTTTAACAGCATCTTCTTTTAAGACTTTGAATAACTCAGCTGGGATACCATCACCTCCACTAGCTTTGTTGTTAGTAATGCTTTCTAAGGCCCATTTAACTTCGCTTTCCAGGATGTCTGGCTCGAGGTCAGTGATTATACCATCGTGGTTGTCAAGGACATCGAGGTCCTTCTTGTATAGTTCTTCTGTGTATTCTTGCCATCTTTTCCTAATCTCTTCTGCTTCTGTTAGGTCCCTACCGTTTTTGTCCTTTATCATGGCCAGCTTTGCATGGAACGTTCCCTTGATTTCTCCAATTTTCTTGAAGAGATCTCTAGTCCTTCCCAATCTATTGTTTTCCTCTATTACTCTGCATTGTTCATTCAGGAAAGCCTCCTTATCTCTCCTTGCTGTTCTCTGGAAATCTGCATTAAATTGGGCAAATTTTTCCTTATCCCCATTGCTTTTAGCTTTCCTTCTTTCCTCTGCTATGTGTAAAGCCTCATCAGACAGCCACTTTGCTTTTTTGCATTTCTTTTTCTTTGGGATAAACAGCTTTAAAGGGGGATTGGATGGATTCATGGAGGATAGGTCTATCAATGGCTACTAGCCATGGTGACTGAGGGGAACCTCCACATTCAGAGGCAGTAAAACTCTGAATCCCAGATACAATATCAAGGAAAGGTCTCAGCCTCTATGCCCTGTTGTTGGCCCTTCAAAGGAACTGGATGGCCACCATGCGAGACAGGTTGCTGGACTATATGTATCACTGGTCAGCAGGCCTCTTCTTACGTTCTTATTGTTCTTAAACATTTTTTTCAAAAGGCATATAAAACTATCTTTTATCTGTTCCCTACCTTTGGCTATTTTTGTTATATATTTGCTTCATTTATACCCCATTTTTTCCCCACAATGGGGACTAAATGCTGCATACATCATTCTCCTCCATTTTATCTTCACAACAAAACTGTGAGGTAAATTAGACTGAGAGTGTGTGACCGGCCCAAGATCACCTAGTAGGCTTCCATGGCAGAATGAGGATTTGAACATGGATCTTCCAGATCTTAATCTGAAACTCTTGTTAGACCATTAAAGGTCAATAGTGCAGCCTTATGAAAAAGATCAGAAGATCACCCTACAGAGGGATTGCTAGTTAGCATAGCTAGATTAGGGACCTCCCACATTTTCAAATTATGTCCTTCCTGTCTCCTGATTGGCTCTTCTGGAGACTTCCTGCTCTTGCAGAGCTTTCTTTTTTGTTATTCCTCTCACAGCAGTTAGTTAGAAGGTTAAGGTTACCTCTCTTCTATGTTCTATAACAGTTTGTTCTTTAAATAAACCTATTTCTTTTTCTCTAAACAGTGCTCCACTGCCTGGCATATTTAAACTCTGCCAACAGAGTTCTGGGCTCAGCATGAGCACCACTGCAAAAAGGGAAACATTTACATAGACTGGTAGGCAAAAAGAAGAAACTGAAAAAATGGCTGCTTCCTGCACAGCTCAGCACAACTACCTTCTAGAAAAGCCACATGCTTGAAATGGGTCTCTGGTATGTCATCAATGAATCCCAGCCAGGAGATGATACCCTGGCAAAGCAGAAGTCCTGGGACATGCAGAATGAGAAGGCAAGAGGTGTATTAATAAAAGGTTTGTCCGATAGAAATGTTTTGCGAGTCATTCAAATGCAAACTGCAAAGGCAGTCTGAAATGAATTGGAGGGACTTTATGTTAATTCTTCTCTAAACAGCCATCTCTATAACCAAAAGAAGCTATTTAGCATAATGATGCAAGAGCACTTAGATCAAATGCTTGCTTTGAGTCAAGAGCTAAGAAGTGCTGTCAAAGATATTGCAGAACAGGATTTGGTTGTTTTGATTTTAGTTAGTCTACCCAAGACTTATGAAAATGTTGTATGCCAAATAGAGTCAAAAAGAAATCTCTATCAAATGTGATAAATAAATTGAAGCAAACATACAAACATAAACACTTTCAGCCCAACAGAAAGACTGAGCAGAATGCTGACCAAATAGCTCTATAGGTAAATAAATAAAAGCAAAGTAACTTGTTATTAAAAAGGACTACAGTGCTTTTAAAAAGATAGGTGCCCCTCCAAGACAAATAAAAGGGGAGAATTTGAAACACCCTGAAGAATTGTTTCATATTAACTAAAGATGTTATCAAAAGTCATATATGGTTCTTAGTGCATGCTCAGTGCACATGAGTGCGCACAGAGATTTTTTAAAACTCTAAATGAAGAAAAGAGAGAGACATTAAGTGTAGCTGATGGGAGATCTGTTGTGGCAGAAGGGGTAGGATTGGGAACTACAAAATGCAGACTCCCAGATGGACAGGTGTCAGATAACTGCCACATTTTCTGTATGATCTCATGCCTTGCTTGCTTGCTTTCTCGCATGCACATTGCTTTGCTTTGATTATAGAACTATGGGAAACACTCATCTGCCAGCCACTATTTCTGGCCTTGAACAGAAGGGAGGGCTTAGGTTCCCAGACGGTGTGAATGTCTCGGCCCTCCTACAGAGGGGGTTGTCTCCAGTTCATTATGTAATATCCCTCCAGAAGAATTCCCACGCGTGTGCTCGGTTTTCATTTGCTTAGCTAGCTGAAGCATCAGAGTATATACACAGCTTCCTATGCCCTATCTGTTATTCCTGACAATGACTCTACAATAATGGGCAACAGACTGGTATTCCAATAAAGCATAACTTTCTGAGTGAAGTGTATTTGGACTTGCTTGCTGTTGAACCTGACAACAGGTCAGAAAAATCCTTATTGAGAACTGTTTGTATGTGCCACAACTAGAAAATAACTTGCTTTCGGTACAAGTTCTTGCAAAAAGGTGACCTCATTTAGGGAAAAATGTCTTATCAAACAAGATAGTGAACTGACTGCAACAGGGAGAGTGCATGAAGATTTATATGCTCTGGACACATGCACACAAAGTGCAAATTTGACTGAAAGTTGCAATCATAAGAGAAGTTCCAGGTTATGCACCAAAGATTTTGGCATAAAGATAATTATGCAATTGCCCAGCTTGAGAACCAGAATTTGACCAAAGGCATACAAATAAATAAATCTACAATTGAAAGGAATTGCATGCATTGCATCCTAGCAAAGGAGACAAGACCAAGTTTCAGCAACAAACATGTACTAAACCAAATAAGGTTCCCCCTAGAACTCATTCATAGTGATGTTTGTGGTCCAATGAAAACAGAGACCCCTAGTGGGAACAGATGTATTTTCACTTTCATTGATGATTTCTCTAAATACACAGTTACTACTTCATCATGGAGAAGAGTGAAGTATTTGAAAAACTCAAGGCATATGTTGCAATGGGTAGCAACAGGTTCCAAAGAAAACTGCTGGCAATCCAAACTGATAATGGAGGAGAATACATGGGATGTGACATTAAAAGGTGTTTAACTGAACAAGGTATTGAACATCAACTCACTGTTTCATACACACCAGAACAAAATGGCATAGCTGAGAGGAAAATCCTCTCTCTGACAGAAATGTGCAGATGCATGTTACTAGAAGCAGATCTACCAGAGAAATATTGGGGAGAAGTCATCAACACAGCCACTTATCTACAAAACAGACTGCCCACAAAAGGTACCAAGAGCATGCCGTATGAACTGTGGTATGGGCAGAAACCCAACATGAAACATCTATTTGGGTCAAAAGCCTTTATCTACATCCCCAAAGAAAAGCAGTTCAAGTTGGATTTAAGGACTGAGCAAGGTTGGGTACACTTTGGGATGTAAGAGATATAGGATCCTTGATCCGAAAACACAAACAATATGAATTTGCAACAAGAACCTGATTCTATACAACATATTCTATTAGATTGCCCGTTGCTCACTCCCCATCAATGCCACCTGATTAAACCACTTCTCCCAGCCCCTAATCTTATGTTAAATAAACGGATAGAACTTTTGTTAGCTGACAAACGCTCCTCAGTCACTGAACAGGTGGTGGATTTCCTGGTCCTAGCTGCAAAAGAGATAGAAACCATTCCAAAGGTGGTAAAAGTGCTAGATAGGGGAAGATTACATGTCTACTCTTCTTAGTTAAGATCCAACTGTACTTAGTTTCTGATACGCCGCTTGTTTTGGAGAATTTCTGTAAACTGTTTTTATTTTCCCCTCAAATCTCGCTCTGGTGTTTTGTTGTATCTTATGTTGTCATGCCAGTAAAGGTTGTTTGTGTGTAGCATTTGCAACATAGTCTACATAGATGAAAAGGAAAAATCTAAAACTACAGAAAAAAATGGACCCTATAGAATCCAAACCAATGGAAGGTAATGCATCAGCTAGAAGCCAATGCAATTGATGATTACCTTGGAACCTATAGATGACACACTGAAAGAGCCCCAGGAACCAGAAGGGGATAAGGAACCAAAGGGCAGATGATTGGCTAGATCTAACAAGTGAGTACCACCAGGAAAGCTCTCCTACCTGACCAAAATAGAGACTGCAATAGAACCTTCCACATGGAAGGACATAAAGAGAATGCCCAGTGATCAGGCAGAAAGATGGAGAAATGCCACAGAGGAAGGAATTAAATCTCCATTTAAGAATCAGAAATGGACACTCACAGAAGCACTTCCAGGAAGGAGGGTAGAATACAAATGGATTTTTTAAATGTACAGTTGTTAGACTTGAACACTGTTTTGCAAAGCTGAGATTCTACGAAGACAAATGAATCTTGTGGACTTGCACAATAGACCTTGAGGTGTCGGTATATACAAGGTCTACAGTAAACTTTCTTGAAGAAGATCTAAAGAACAGCTTATAGGGGGCAGTTGAAGGACTGCTAGTTAGCATAGCTAGATTAGGGACTACACCACACTGCAGTTGAACAGTGGCAAACAGCCAGGTGTAAGTCATGAAGTCAAGTGGTATCATCACCTGGTGGGTACTGCTGGGTCTGTCCCCAAAGAGTCCTCCCTCAAAGGCCAAAACATTCCTGAAAAAGCCCACCTTTTGCTGAAAGAAACCAAGGCTGTTGTGGTTGCCTAGCAATGGCCACTGAGTGCATTCATTTCTTAAAGCTCCAGGTGCTGTTTCTATGGGGGGGGGGTAACCCTTCAGTATTGTTGTCATTGTTTTGAGATTTTTCTGCAAACCTGGAACTTTTCTCAGGTTTTTAGAAAGATCTGTCTTGTCAGTTCATGGGCTCAATACTTGGATTAAACTATCCACAGATTTGACCAAATTAAGAATTAGGTATGATGAGGATGAGGACTGATGATGACGGGGGAAGTCAGAAATGTAGAATCCTTGTTCCTGGTATGCTCAAGGTAAAGGCATATTTTAGGGAGCATATGATTAGAGAATGCCTAAAAGCAAAAAGTAAATAACATCAAACATGCTGAATAAAAATATGCAAGAGTGTATGAATAATTATGGTGTAATGCTGGAATAAGTGTGTACATTCATGTAAGAAAAAAGAATTATTTATCTGTTTTAGGGACAAGCCCTTGAAAAATAATGAAAATCCAATCTGAACGTACCCTTTGAACTAACTACAGAACAACAATGGATCCAAATTTCCTCTTTCATATCTGAAAGCAGACCTTCAGACTAATCTGAGCACATACTTGTAACAGTATTAAAATGTAAACAAAAAAATTAGCAAAACAAAAACATTGTGTATGGCTCTTCTCACATCAGGGAGTTCCATGTGTATACAATTTGTGACGTGTAGCACAGATGACAAAATCAAGTCCTGATACACACGCTACAAGACACACCCCCTTTTTTTCCCAAAAGAGAAATTAATTGGAAAAGTCTCATTTGAAAACTACACTAAAACAAGGTGTCATTTTTTCACAACTGGCTAAATTCATGACCTATGCCCTAACTAGTAGAGTTATGTTAATGTTAACAGACTGCGCAAAATAATTGATTAAGACTTTTTCATTTCGTTTAGAATAAAGATGTTATATTTAAGAAACTAATAATTAAGTCTGTCTGATTAGTGCCATATGGAGTGTGTTTTGTGTAATGGACACCCAGCCTACAAGCATGAGACAGAACTCCAATAAAGCTTCCTATTTATACATGACAAGAAGGGGAGTGGGAAACCTTTCAAATGAATGTTTGTATTCAGGGAATGTGGTAAACTAGAAGACTGGCAGGATTCCATCACAAGACAGTGTTCATTGCGTGACCCCACCCACTAGCATGTTAGAGATCTTCTCAAAGGAATGGAACAGATGATGCCTCTTATTTTTTTGCCGTTTCTTGCAACCATAGCAAAATGTATTTGAAATCGGAAAGAGGAAATTTGTGTTAAAAAAAAATCAAGATTTTTTTTTTCATGGAAACCAGTTGAGACAGTTACCTGAAGGCTGCCTTCTTTCAAGCTATCCACAACATTTAGCCTTTTCCCCCTTGTACAGTGTCCTTAAAAGAAAAAGAGTGTCGGTAAATAGTTCAATAGAAAACTTTTATTTAACCCTCATTCATTGTTAAGGATTACACTCTTTTTTTTTTTTTTTTTGCACAGTAAACTCTTTCTAGTCCAGTAACCATACATATTTTAAATAAAACAGCTCTGGAGCTGTTCAATGGAGCATGACAGACATATCAGACTGCCACTGTCATACTTTATCCTGAATACAGTTCATAAGTAGTTCATGAATCCACTGCACTCTCTCATGTTAGACAAGATTACAGAAGATTATAGCCCCAGCCCTGCATAGGTACACTTTGCCATTGTGCTGATATCTCAGGAATTTTTATTTCCTGTTTGAGAAGTGTCCATTTGTACTATATCGTTCATCCTTGTATTTATTAAAATGAGTTCTTACCAATAAGGTGCCTGTAGAGAAACTGAAAAATGTTCCTAGTGTGGCATATGGAATGAATGAGTAACCAAATGAGAAGACCAGTGCATAGTTGTGCTCCAGTGTAAATGAAAAGACGGCCAGAATGCCTTACGTTGTATTGCTGCATGCAATGTGATAACAATCGTTTATCATTCACATCTTAAGTTTTTGCTGTTTGGGGCCAATTCAGATGTTAATGCTTTCCATGTGGAATATGGGGGAGGGGAGATCGTTAAAAATGCTGTGGCACTCCATGTGGGCAACTGTAACGTTCTCATGTTGCTTACTGAACGGTTCAGTCTACAGGCATTCAGAGTCCCCATGTTACTGCCAAAAGGGTTGCAGATGGGGAAGGAGGGAATAAGAGAGACTGTTGTGTACAGCAAGCAATGCAAGACCCAGTGGGTGGTCTGAACACTAATAGCCTGCTGGGTAGCCAAGTCACCAGGGATGTTTGAAGTTTCTACATGCACTCTGTTGACTGATAAGCAGCTTGCAAACTTTACAGGCACCTACATGGATTGTTCCCACACAGAAGTATTTCTTCAAGAATCTGCATGTGGGAGGTATAAGGTCTGAATTGGTCCTAGTAGAACAGAAGCATCAAGGTCTGGGGTACTTGTTCATTTCATCAACATAGCACTTCTTCTTAGCAGTTGGGAAGGCCTTCAATTTTCTTTACTCGACATCTAATGTGCATCTTTGAATTTGTAAGGATAAAGCTATATAGTACATATAAAGTCTCTGCGGTTCGTGGGAAGGGCAGTTTCTGTATAGGACCAAGGGGGATTTCTGTCATGAGGAATAGGTTCCTGGTGGGTAGGGTCTTAATGTAGTTCATTAACTATGCAATTTCTTCTAAGGGAGTTAAAGTCTGGGGGGGGAGAGAAACTGCTGTTTTATATACATTTATAAATATATAAAGGCTTAAATATAATTGGGAGGTTACATAGATACAATCAGGTGCAATTTCTAAAACTGGTGTCATAGTTATGCTCATACAGGCAAATGACCTCCTTTTGATTCGATATAATTTGACATAAATAAAAGATTATCCACCACTGAATGTACCAACTTCTTCCACATTCTGGTCAGAGTAAAAAAGAAAAAAACAGATGTGAAGAATGTTCCATGCCTAGTGAGATCCAAAAATACCAGCTTTATTATTAGTAGTAGTTATCATGTTGCAAAAGTCTCCATTTGTGTCTTGTTTCCATATCAATCTCTATAAAAGAAGATGAGTTGGTTTTATACCCCACGCTTCACTACATGAAGGATTCTCAAAGTGGCTTCCCTTCCTCTCCCCTTCCTTTCCTCTCCCCACAACAAACACCCTGTGAGGTAGGTGGGGCTGAGAGAGCTCTAAGAGAACTGTGACTAACCCAAGGTCACCCAGCTGGCTGCATGTGGAGAAGTGGGGAATCAAACCCAATCAGGCTAAAGTCCACTGCTCTTTAACCACTATACCACCAGCGGTGTAATAATTTATCCAATAATAACCTTATAGTTGAATCACATCTGATAAATAGGCATCATGTTCAGTGAGACTCTTCAGTTGCATCCATTTGTCTTTAACAAATTTGTTTCTTTTGTAAAGAGGGTCACAGCAAAAGAAAGCATGATTCTTATGTTCCCTCAGAGTTTAGGAATCATTTTTGGACTGGCACTCCTTCAGCCTGAAAAGGAGACTGGGGCCATGGGAATCCACATGGTGTACCAAAACCAGATTGTGGAGCTAATGCTAAGTGAGTTCACCAAGATCTTCAGCTCTGAAGTCTGACAGACAGGGAATGTTACTGAATATGTTCACATCTGTCTCGATATCTAATATTTTTACATTTCTGTAAACATCTTTTTGAAATATTTCTTTTTCCTTCTAGTGACAGATGCCTCATTTTGTGAAAACTTAATGATGATTTTGTCTTTAATTTCCAAACATTGGAGTAAAAATATATTGTCAACATTTGCTTATATGTGCGCAGTATTATATTAACCCTTTGCTTCAGTCAGTCTGCCAACACACTCCAGGGCTATGCCATTTTTCATGCCTTTATTTTCCAGCTGGGATTTGAGAATATGGCCAAATCCAGATGAAATATTGCTTAGAGGCATATGCAATGGCACTCCCAGACAAGCAGGGTTGAAGGTTAATGGAGTTAAATCGGGATTTGGAATGATTAAATTGGTACTGATATATTCTATCAGTTACAATGATTTTGCGGGGGGGGGTGAAACACCCTCAGTTCTGATGCTGAAAATCATGAAAACATGTTGAATGGTGATTTCTCCTTCAGGAAAAATCAAAGGATCATATATTACTGCTGATGTTTTTCCTCCCCAAAAAAAATCCATTGTCAATCATCACCTCTTAAAGTAATGTAAAGATTCTTAGTATTAAAACTTAAGGGCTAAATCACTCCCTGAGTTTCCTTGTCTTAAAATATTGTAGCCATCCATTTTGTTATCTCCATCAGTTTATATGACTTTGCTCTTTCCCTAGCTATGTCATGTTTTGTCATTTTTTTTTATTATGCTCCCAAAGATGCTTTATTGGTGAACTGCATTAAATTAATCTAGAAAGAACTTTTTAAAAAGCCTTTTCATACGCCCTTAGGATTACTTGGCTAGACTTGAATCAATTTGTACATTTGATGGTTAGTTTCAGTTGTCATGGATAAACAAAAGGGTAACTGTCTAGAATATATCAAATATTGTTTTATACTGAAATGTATGTTTCCAGCTATACACATCCCCTACTCTGTTTTGTAAAAGTATTCCGCTGATAAAATGTAGACTTATGTTTGACAGTTCAAAGAGAATAAATAAAACTAATCCAGTGTGGTAAAAGAGCCTGCCTGGTTATCGATTTGTTCATAAAATGAAAATAAACCGTATAAATAAAATGTGTGGAAATACAGATCTAGAAGCAAATATTTAGAGCAATTAAAAACCCCAAATATACGATTAATGCATAAATCTGCTGTATGAGAGAGATATGACTCAAATGTAATAGTGAGGATTTACAATGTCATTGTTGAACGCCATTTTACAACCTCCTAAATTGTTAAGCAGCTGAGATTGTGCTTGAAAATGATCACTGAGGAAAATAAATGTACAAAGATTAACCAAGTACAAGCTGTTCCATTAACCAAGTACAAGCTGTAGGATTAATGGTTAAGATATGCAGAAAAATATCTGGGATATGGCTGAACCAACCAGCACATTACTAAACTGCAAGGATGAAAAGAAGAGACAGCAGCAGTAGCCAATCATGACAATTAAACAACAATGAAAAGTAAGACAAGAGATCCTTGCGCTCAGTAGTGAGCTGTGTCCATGCTGGTACTAAATGAGGACCTTCCTGTTGAAGAGGTGATTGGCACTGTCATCTTTGGCAACACTGGTGTTTTAGTGGAGGTAGACGGGGACAGAGTGGCTGGAATCAGTCCAAACAGATGATTAATGGGTGCATATGTTGCCCTTGCTCAGTACGGTTTTCATGCTTAGATTACTCTTGGTAGAACTTGTTTTCCCTCAGTTAAGCAGATACATCTTGCAGGTCTGAAGGGCTATGTAAAAGAGCATAGAAGACTTTTTTTTTCTTTTTTTAAAAAGTAGACATATAACAAGTTTTGATCTGGTTCTTGAGGAGTAACTGGCAGTGACTGTAACACCCTAAATTTTGGTGGTGACTCTGTCCTTGTGTCAGTGCAACTGGAAAGGGGATGTTTGGCAGGACTGATTTTGCTCAAGAGTTTCCTTGACATTATGCAATATTGTTCATTTACTTCTGGGGTTCAAATGAGGCTTTGCTGAATTCAGTGCTATGACTGATACATATCTCTTACTTGCTATTTATTAAGTCAGCATATATGAAAGACACATATCTAGGGGGCTCATGAAAATGTCTCACTTGAGCATGTCAAAAGGTTCGTGGTTAATCTACATGTTAAGGCATTAGATTGAGATCTATTTTGTCATTGTTTACAACAGAATTGAAAAGCAGTGAATTACTTTCATAAATTTCATCAGAAATTGCGTTTGTATACATGTTGGGTTTACTTTGTTCATTCTCAAAATATATTGACAAGCCTAGGGGAATATACATGGATGCTCTTTCAGCGCAAAAATGAAATTTGTGGCATAAGAAATGTATCCATTATCATCTGTGCAGATTATAATATGAAGGTGTGAATTATACAGAATACATTAAAGGGAGCTATGATGGACCCCTATCCCTCTCGCCGCACTGGCACAAACTTTCCCACCAAAATTCTTTGGTTTCCTGCTGTGATCAAGCAGCCATTGGTAGCATGTGAATTACTGAAAGTTTTGAAAATTTGTGTCCCACCCTGGACCACAGAATATACTTCAGTTTTTAGCCCAGCCCAAAGAACTTGTTGTAGAAAACAGGGAACCCTCTTTTTATTTCCTTTTTGAAATGGCACTGGAGATAGTTTAACAGGAAAACAAAAGAACAAGTTCATTCAACAGGCAGGGATTGACTAGGTGGGTCAGGGATTAGGATTGCTGAGATAGAAGTTGTTGATTCACTTCTTAGAGCAGGCAAAATGATGTTATTAAAGCTTATTTTCAGGTACTCTTGGTTCTTAGTTGTATGAGATGTTTTACTTAGAATTTTAATTACAGCAACAATGTTTCTTCAGAGGATTTCTTATGGCAGTTCAGGTTTCCCGGAGTTGGTCACTGACTTTGTGAACCTAATTCACTCCTTGGTTAAATTACAGTTTATTTCTACTTCCTGATTTGTTTAAAATCATTTGCCCTTACAACAGACTAGGTTCCTCCTCAGAGCTAAACCCTCAGAGACACTGGGCAGGGGTTAATCTCTCCTCAGAGGAATTAACCCTGTTCCTTTTTGGCTTGAAAGGGAGTTTCCACATTCTACTCCAATCACGCTTGCCAAATCTCTTTCCCAGTTCTGGTGTTTATATGAAGCAGACTTCAGGTTACATTGACACTTAGACTTTGAATTCTTGTAGTGAATTCTTCCTCAGGTTAGGAATACTAAAGTTAAGGCAAGGAGTTTTTGACTTTCACTCTACAGGTGAACCTGTCTGACTTATCTTGTCAGATGCACTGACCCCAAAACTCTGTCAGAAACCAAATGATTGCCTTCAGAATGGTTCCAACTGTAATCTACAGACTCACAACTGAGGACTTCCCTCAGCACTCAGCTGATCATATATGCTTCTCCACAACCACTGGCCAATCAAGGAGGAGGTGCAGCCTGTCACTCAAGCTCTCCTTTCCAGGAAAAAGTTAACTCTTTATCTCCTGGTTCTCTGATTTAGCCATACAATGAAACCTTTTTTTTAAAGTGCAGTCCATCACAGGAGCTGAGGGCAATGTTCATTTTTAGAACATGGCATAGCATGGCTCAGCATTTTAACTGGCTTTGGACTCAGTGTGGGGAGTGGCTTAGCTTAATGACTAAGAAGCAAATAACAGAATTTATTCTTTTATTTTGACAGAGGTTTCAGCTTTTCTAACCATTGTATATTGATGAAAACTCATAGTGTTTCAGATATCCAAGAAATTCTCAAACTTTGTTGTTGTTGTTCAGTTGCACAGTAGAGTCCAACTCTTCACGACCCCATGGACCACATCACGCCAGGCTGTCATGTCTTCCGCCATACTCCGGAGTTTGCTTAATTTCATGTCTGTTGCATCGATGACACTGTCTAACCATCTCATCCTTTGCTGTCCCCTTCTTCTTTCACCTTCAGTCTTTCCCAACATCAAGGTCTTCTCCAGTGAGTGCTCCCTTCTCATTTGGTGGCCAAAGTATTTGAGCTTCAGCTTCAGTATCTGGCCTTCCATGGAACAGTCAGGGTTGATTTCTTTTAGGATTGACTGATTTGATCTCCTTGCAGTCCAAGGGACTCTTAAGAATCTTTTCCAGCACCATAATTCAAAAGAATATATTCTCCGGTGCTCGGCTGTTCCTTATAGTCCAGCTCTCGCAGCCATACAAACTACGTCTTTACATATCTGGGTTATTGCACACACAGCTTTTGAAAAAAGCTGCCCCCCCCCTTGCATGTGCAATAGATTCACATCCAGCTGTCAATTGCATATTATCTAATCCCTGAACAAAGACCCGAAAAGAATAAAGATGAAAATAATGTGCTTTCTTTCACCTCTGCAACAAGCCAAGGTGAAATTGAAAATAGATTTGCTTTGTCTATGTCTTCTTTGCAGTGAAGGAGACTTTTCAAATTGGTCAGGTTCACTGCTGCACTTTGCTGCTTTTGGGCTGTGGACTAGATAAGATAAAATATCATGTGAAACAAATGAAACTGATAAACTTTCCTCCCACCTCTGCTGCAAATTGGAAGAAAGAACTATCTAATTTAATCTTGTTTTTAATTAAGAATATTGGGGGTGGGGAGGTATTGCAGAGGTGAGGGGGATGACAGAGGTGAGGGGATGCTTTGTCCTCAAATCTTGGAGACTCTGCAAGATGTTACATTGTACATCCAGGGTCATCTGAGGCTTCCCCCTCTGAAGGGGGGGATGACAGAAAAAAATTTCCCTGACAAATGTTTAGGAGGATGTAATCCAGACACAACAAAGGTCCTGGACATCTGTCTGAACCAATGGGAATAAAATATCTCCATTGGAAATTGTACCTGGTAGATTATTGGAGAATCCTTATATAAGATAAATTCATGCAGTTGATCATCCAGAACACAGACAGGAAGGGGGCACATGGTTCCCAATATAGAAGCTGGGGGGGAGACAATCGAGTGGACATAATCAGGATAATTTAAAAACAGACTTTAACCATGTGATGACCCTGGAGCATATGCAGTGAAAACAAGCCATGTAAATTGTGAGCATGTGCCTAATGTTTAATGTATTTATATGTATTTTATATGAATTTGCTGGGCACCACCCTTGGCCCATTTGTGGGAAAGATGGTATAAATAAATAAATATGAAAGGCTAGCTGAGCAGCAGCCGCCATTCTGAATGCCACTAACTCTGCAGGTACTAAACCATTCAAAACATTGATGACATTGTCTGGTGAACAAATTATCATGGTCACTGCATGACAGTGCTCAGCTGAATGGCAAACTGAACTTTCAGATATCTTAGTTGAAATTCAACTGGTTCCTAAGCATTTCCCCAGCTGAAACACTTCCTCATAGCCTAATTCGGGCAGAAATTTAACTGAGCTTCATTATTGTTGTTGTTGTTGTTGTTGTTGTTGTTGTTGTTGTTGTTATTTAAACTTCTATACCACCCTCTCCACAGAATGGGCTCAGAGCAGTTTACAACAATTTAAGACAAAAGGATATATTAAAACAGTTCGGTAATGTACAAAGATCATATAAAATCATAAAAACCTATATGATGCTACAGTACACAGTGAGAGGCAACTAATAAATCGATTGTTAAAAAAAATGTTGCTGTCTTCAACCATATGCTTGGCGGAACATCTTGCAGGCCCTGTGGAACTATATCAAGACCCTCAGGGCCCTGATGTCATTTGGCAGACAGTTCCATCAACTTGGAAGCCCTGGCTCTGGTTGAGGACAGCTGGATGCTCTTTGGGCCAGGGACTTCCAGCAGATTTTGTTCTCCTGAGCACAATGCACACTGGGTGACATACCAAGAGAGGCGGTCCCATGGGTACATTGGTCCCTGACTGTTCAGGGCTTTGAACCTGACCTGGTACTCAATCTGGAGCCAGTGCAGCTGGCAGAGCACCAGTTGAATATGCGCTGTTAACAGTGTCCCTGTGAGGAAGCAAGCCACTGCATTCTGGACCAGTTGTAACTTCCAGATCAGTCTCAAGGATAGCCCTGTGGAGAGCAAGTTACAGAAATCATGCCTAGAGGTGACTGTTGTATGGATTACTAGGGCTAGGTCAGGGCAAGACAGGTGGGGGGTAGTTGCCTGATCTGGTATAGTCAAGGAAGCACCAGTTTAGCAATGTTTGTGATCTGGGCCTCCATTGATAAGGAGGCATCCATAAACACATCCAAGCTCTTAACCATCTACACAGGTATCAATGGTACATGGTGAAGAGCCAGGCATCCATAAACACATCCAAGCTCTTAACCATCTACACAGGTATCAATGGTTCATGGTGAAGAGCCCTAATCCTGAATCTCCCCCAGCCAGCCAGAGAACCTCTGTCTTTGCTGGATTCAGTCTCAGCTGACTCTGCTTCAACCATCTCATCATGGCTTCCAAACCCTGGATCCAAAGACGGCCAAGGGGGCTCTAGAACACTGACTGTATCAAAATTGGCAGGTGGGTTGTGACGGAGCGACAAGACTTTATCTGCAAAGAAGCTTACAAATGCTTCACAGCTTAGGGTTGAATGACTAGATGGTTTGGTTATCTCAGTGAGAGAAGTTAATGATCTAATCACCCTAAACAATTGTGCTGGGTGGGAGCTAGTGGATGTGATGGGGGCTGCATAGAATTCCCTCACAGCTGTCTTCACTGCCATCTCACAGGATTTCATGAACATCCTATAAGATGCTCTTGAAGCTTCATAGCAAGACAGTCTCCGAACTCAGTGTAGTCATCTAAGCTCCCGCTTCATCCCTCTAAGCTCCATGGTATACCTTGGTATAACTTGGAGCAGGAGCAAAGAGGACATTGGGGAGCAATTTCATCAATGGCTTCAGAGAGTCGTGAATTCCATTCCTCTATCAGCATATCTAATGAGTCATCAGAAGGCTTCAGATCCCAAGGAGAATCTGGAACCCAATTTGGTCCATTAGTCTCTGAAGGCAAGCATAAATCTGCTCGTCACCTAGTTGAGAGGGAGCTGGGACACTCAGCTGAGCCTTCAGAGCAAAATGATCTGACCGTGGCACCACATCCATGGCTAGCAGATCAATATCTATCCCCATACCAAAGTCAAGCAGCTTGTGGCCTGCTTGATGTGTGGGACCTGATACAATCTGAGAGACTCCCAGTGCCGCCATGGAAGACACAAGATCCACCGCCTGTTGAGAGGCAGCAACATCAGCATGGACATTGAAATCCCTGAGTACTATATGTCTCAGGAACTCCAAAACCCAGCCCACTACCACCTCCAAAAGGCTGGGAAGGCTCTCTGCTGGTGTGCTAGGTAAACAGTACACCAGACAGAGAGCCAAACTCTCTTCAGTGTCCCAGACCAGGCCTACACATTCAATGCTGAAGATGGGGAGTGCCCTGTAGGAGAAAGCTTCTCATATGAGCACTGCCAACCCCTGACCCTTTGTCCGAGATTGATGAAGGACTGCAAACCCTGTGGGAGTAAGTTGTTTCAGGGTGACCATCTCACCCTCTTTAGCCCAGGTTTCGGTCACACACTCCAGGTCCACTTCTTGCACTGCAAAGTAATTCAGCAACATTGCAGTCTTATTATTAATGGACCTAGCAGAAAGAGGAAAGGATGCATTCACAACTGGCTTATAGTGATCGAGAGTACTGACAGCAGTCCAAGTTTGCAGGAATCACTTGGGTCCTCCCCCCACCACCCAGCCCCGGTCATAAAATCCTGCCCTTTGATGAAGTCCTCTTCTCCAGTTCTCATTAGTCAATGGGAGTTGTTTAGCTAACTGCATGCAGGATTGAGCCTACAGTTCTGCTAATGAGAAAAGTAGCAATTTACATTCTGTACTAATTAAATATGTGATATTATAGTAAGGATTGCTATTTGGTCTAGTACTGTTACGATAGTACATATGATTAGTATTGTACTGTGTAGTGAAGCATGTTATCTTCACAGCCATCAAGAGCACAAGTGGCTCCTTGAGAAAGCCACATGACTTAACGCTCCTGTCTGCAGGTTTTTCCCCCTGTATGTGAAAACATTGCCTTGGTGCAAAGGTGTGATTCTTCATCAAGTGCCCAATGGGGGTGTTTCATCCAAATTCCAGCCACATTATAATCTTGTCTGAACATGTAGTAGCCTTAAGCATGAAGGAAGGTTTATATTATATCTCATACATTTTTAATCCTATTCTAGCAAGTGTAACTTATTACCTTTATATGTTAAATCCCTCTATGTTCTGAAGCTTATTGATGTCAGAAAGGAAGCTTTCACTGGTTGTTATAACCCCAAGCTTCCATAAGATCACTCACTTATCATTCACATTCAGAGATACCATACAAATTCTGTCCTCAGGTTCTAGTTTCAAAACCACTAACATGGATTACAGGCATCACTCTATGGTTACAAGGCAGTCTCAGGGTCATTTACTGTGAATTTGTTAGCATCTTTAATCACCCTTTTGTTCCCTCAGTCACGGTGGTAAAGGTAATTGGTTTCTTTTCATGTGATGGGCAAATTCCCCACAGCTCAAATCGAAGCAGGTTATCAATTATGAGCAGCATCTGTGAACATTTTGGAAAAGAATCACCTATTGAAAGTTATAGCCCAGCTGCCCTTTCTGGGGTGCATGATCATACCCACGCTGCCGCTGGGGAATTATAGTGTGGTTGTGTGTGAGAGAAGGCAAAACACTGTGGGTGCCACAAAGGCTGGAAATTTCACTTCATTTCATGATATGCAGTATTCTTAAATAATAGCTGTTTCCATATACTGACTGGCTGTTTGGTTGTTCGAGAAGAGTTCCCCCCCACCCTCCAAATAGCCAGATTAGGACACCTTTAGAGGCTATAGCTTTCCCAGTCCGGATGATAGTTTGATTGCTGAGATCAAACTTGTATGTTTAAAAAAAAAACACCTTGTGTGTTTCAGCAAATATGACCATTTCACTGAAACAAATAAAGGGGTCAAGATAATCAACTGAACCTGGGGAAATTTGCGTTATATAGATCCCCTCTATATTAGGACATTGGCTGTTGGCCACTGAGTCATATGATGGGTCAGAAAAGCTTCAGCCCATTCATAGGCATTTAAGACTGTAGCCCCAAACTAATGGAACTAACTTCCATTGGGGGGTAGAAGCTTATCTGCCTTGCTATATTTTCAAGAAGGACATAAAGCAGTTTTTTAAAGGGTCATTAGTTAACAATGGTGGCAACTTTCCGTTTTGATTGTAGGTCTTCTGTGTGATTATGATTAACACTTGTTAACTTTTAGCTGCTTACTGTAGATCGATTTATTATTGATTGTTTTATCTGCATGTTATTTTTTTAATGAACTGTTGGGCCCCTTGTTCTGAGGAAGGCAGGATAGAAAATTCTCAGTAAATAAATTTCACATTCTGATTTTGGCAGTTTATAATGGAAGATTCTAAGAGGACCATTCTTCCAGAAGCAATGAAAAATGCTTTAAAACCACACATATGCAGTGAAACTTGCTTCCAGATTTGATTATGTATACATGCCGAAATGTGAGAATGCCATATGTTTACGAGTTTATTTTATATATATTATGAATTTATGAGTTACTTCTGTTTGTTAAATGAACAGACAAAATGACTTACAAATGATCGATAAAACTGAACAAAAGAACGCCACTGAAAAAATTCTCTACAGAAGACATCTCAAAAACAGTAAAATAATGCTAGCAATATTAATGTATAGTAAAAGCTCTTTTAAGCAACCATCTCTTTGCTTCTTGGTAAATCACAGGTATGGAGACGGCTTACTTCATGGGCAGAGAATTGCAATTGGATGTCATCATTAAGCATTTTGCCCCAGACACTCTTTACAAACTTTTACAGGCTGTGAGCAGAAAAAAATCAGTTTTTATACATTTATGTCCTGAACTTAGGGTTCTGTCTATCCAGCACATTTTTATCATACCTTCCTTTAAGAGTGGCATGCATAGTTCTCCTTTCCCCCTGTTTAGCTTCACAAACAACTGTTTGAGATAGGTTAAGCTGAGAGAGAGTGACTAGACCAAGGTCACCCAGCAATAGGGATTCTGAACCTAGACCTGATCCAACACTTTTAACAACTACTGCACACTTGGTCTCATGGTTCTCTGCTAGGTTGCTAAATCTCACGGTTTGACCACAGTTTCAGGTACTCATCTCTTTCTGGGACTCTGGAGAAAGTAGTTAAACCTCAGGTACTTCAAGTAGTTGAACCTCGGGTTCTTCATAGCTAGAGCTATGGAGAAGACATATTTCAAGAACCGTCTCATGCCTTGAATTGGCATATCTTCCTTTTTTTTCTTTTGTGCTGTCAAGTCACAGCCAATTTATGACAATTCTGTAAGGGTTTCAAGGCAAGAGACATTTGAAGGTGGTTTGCCACCCAAAAACTAACATTCAGAGGTGGCTTGCCATCCAAGAATTAACCAGAGCTGATCCTACTTACCTTCTGAGTTCTGATGTGATTGGACTATCCTGGACTACCAAGGTCAGGGCTTCTAAATGATACCATATGATAATTAAGGAGTGTGGGAGTTCTCAATTTTCTCTCCTGCTAGTCTCCAGCAGGTTCAGGCGCATAACCCAAAAGATATCTTCTGGCCTTTTCATCTGACACACCAGGAAAAAGTAGGCCTCACAATCTTGACGTTTCAGGGGAATGAGGTTGGAGGGGTTGGGATGCCAGCCTCCAGGTGGGACCTAGGGATTCCCTGGAATTACCGTTCATCTTCAGAGAGAAAATGGATGCTTTGGAGGGTGGACTCTATGACGTTGTAAATCACTGAGGTTACCAAGAAGCCTCCATCCCCAAATCTCCAAAACTTTCCCAACCTGGATCCCATCCTCTGTCAGTGTTCAGGGGGGACCTGGCAACCCTAGTTGGGGGGATACTCTGATCACCAATGAGGGCAGGAGAAAAAGGATACTGTACCAACATGAGCCCATTATCTCTTTCTGGTTCCTCTCCAAACAAGGTGATTTGTTATTTGTTTCACAAGGGAAATGTGTAGTTCTGCACAAATATAGGCAAGCAGCCGTTTCCACTCTAAATCTCTGGCTAGAAACCTTTTTAAACCCTAAAAACATACAAAACTGGAAATAAGTACTGCCATGATTCTAGGTATAAAAATATGGGCAAATACCTGCAACAGACTCAAAATACATGATAGTCTCCTAAAATTGCTTTTCTCTTAAATTACAGTTTTCAAGAAGTGGCATGTATAGTTTCATATAGAATTTATGCCAGCTTGCTGCTGCTGCTGCTGCTGCTGCTGCTGCTGCTTCTTCTTCTTCTTCTTCTTCTTCTTCTTCTTCTTCTTCTTCTTCTTCTTCTTCTTCTTCTTCTTCTTCTTCTTCTTCTTCTTCTTCTTTCTTGCACTAGTAAAAAAAAACTTAATAAAAATTTTAGAGGTTTGGTGCATATTTGTGTGCTTCTATGTTTGGGTGAGTGAGAGAGCCATCTATATATATAAAAAAATTCCCCTCACCATAAAATCAACGCCCAGGCCAAACCACTGGATCTAAAAACACCAAATTTGGAGAGAGTGCTCCTACTGTGGTGTAAGTGCTCAGTAAGAAGGGATTTTTAGAAATTCAGCCCCTAAGTGGGTCAAAAGGGGTAAAATGTGCTCCCTCAATTGATTCCTATATGGCTGCCAGGCAGCTGCCTCCCTGCACCCCCCACTCTCTGATTGGTCAGCTGCAGCACTCAGTGTTTTGAGGTTAAAAAAAACCAACACAGTTACAGAGGACTGCAGAGAGCTCATGACAGTTGAGGAAATCAGGAGTGGCCAACAACCACCTGTGAGGTGAAGCAAAGTTGCTGGCCCAGTCTCTCTGATGGCTTCTAACACATTCCCCCCACCTCCTACACCTAATAGGCAGTTGTCTGTCAGGTGCAGCCCCACCTCCACAGTGGCTTCTAATACTCCTCCCCCCTCCCCATCCTACACTGGACAGGCAACTCCCTGTCAGATGTAGGAGAGGAGGTGGGATGCTTACAGCCGCCAGGGAGGTATGCTCAGCAGGATGGCCTTAGCCCTGCTGCTAGCCCAGCCTCCCTGATGCCTTTAAATACAATCCCCCCCCCAACACCAGACAGGCTGGTGTCTGTCAGGTGTAGGAACAGGGCCAGGGAATGAATGTTTATGGGGAGATAGTAAAGGACATTTCTAGGAGCCATTTCCCTCATGAACCTGAAGAAATGTCCACCACAGCACCACTCCCTCACACTAACTCCCCCTCACACCTCTCACCTCTTACTGTCCCCAAGAAAGCTCCTGGCAAATGTTGAGCCAGATACACCAACACTACAAGGAGGAGGCAACTTAGGAATGCGGCAAAGACATTTGCACATAGTACTCCTGCAGTGCACTGAGCTGCACAGGCCAAGTACCAGCAAGATCACCCTAAGGTGCTCAGAACAGCACAGTCTTCATCAGGGCTTTTTTTGGTAGAAAAAGCCCAGCAGGAACTCATTAGCCTAATAGGCCAAACCCAACAGCAGAAACTCATTAGCATATTAGGCCACACTCCTGACAGCACAGTCCATTAGCATATTAGGCCACACCCCCATGTTATCAGAAGTGTAGTCATCCAGCCACACTCACCTTTTGCTTCTTATTCTGGTGTTGCTGCACCGTTGTTGCCTCACCCTCCTCCCAGGCGGCAAAATGGCCCCTGCCCTCTATCGGACTTGCCAGGAGAGCGGAAGCCCAATTTTGTAAAAAAAAAA
The DNA here is from genome assembly GCA_029375565.1 of Gekko gecko. Taxonomy (NCBI): domain Eukaryota; kingdom Metazoa; phylum Chordata; class Lepidosauria; order Squamata; family Gekkonidae; genus Gekko; species Gekko gecko. The sequence continues at coordinate 53,489,296 of JAPDNY010000003.1, read as the reverse complement.
AAGAAGAAGAACAAGAAGTATGTCCTGCACGCCCCCAAAAAAATTCAGTGCCCAGGCCAAATCCCTGCACCGAGAAACCCAAAATAAGAGGGAGTACATTCCTACCATGATGTCAACCCCCACTATGAAGAGATTTCTGAGAAACACAACCCCAAGGGGGGGGAAAGGAGGGCAAAATATGTTCCTCCAATTGTTTTCATTGTGCCTGGCAGGCTGCTGCCTCCTTGCACCCCCCCACCCGATTGGTCAACTGTGTAGTTCAGAGTTCTGAGGTAAAACCTGCCTGCTTGCGCCCACCTCCCTCTGTTTGGTCAGCTGTGGTTTTCAACATTCTAAGTTAAAAGAGACTGTAGACAGTTGAGGACAGTTACAGAAATCAGCAATTGGACCCTACCAGAACAAATAGCTAGGATCTACCCTGTTATTGCCAGTATCACAGAAACGTCCAGGGCTCTTTTTGTAGCTCTGTAAGCTCTTGGAGGATTGGCTACATTAGGGGTGTGTCACCTAATATGCAGAGGAGTTCCTGCTACAAAAAGAGCCCTAGAAAAGTCTATGGACAGCCTGTGTGAGCATGCCATAATGACCCCCAAGAATGACAGGGCTACCTCACTAATAAAACTCTACTGAAATGGAGTACGGACTTATGGATTCAGTGGTGCAAATGGATGATGTGGTCCATTACCCTGTAAAGTTCCTCAAGACCTTCAATCCTTCTGGCTTCCCAGTCCACAAGCTTCTCCTCAAAATAGGGGCTCCAGTGATGCTGCTGTGAAACCTCAACCCACCCAAATTCTGCAATGGCATGAGACTGCAAGTGAAGGTCCCCTGCACAAGAACATCATCGAGGCCACACTGCTCACTGGCAGTGCTCGGGGAAAGTCAGTGTTCATACCACGTATACCACTCATATAAACAGAAAATGCCTTCAAGTTCAAGAGGCTGCAGTTCCCCCACAAGGTCTGCTTTGCTATGACCATCAACGTCCCAAGGCCAGACACTGGAGGTGGCAGGAACTGACTTAACAGACGACTGCTTCTCACATGGATAGTTCCTGTGTTGCCTGCGAAAAGGAAGCTTCCCTCTGTTCTGGGGCTGGGCCTGGGTCACTCTTGTCAGTTAAAATCAGGTTTTGGTTAGCCAGACATTTTGGCAAGAGGCTATCAGCAGGCAGCATTAATCCCATTTTGCCCAGTTTCTGTGATCATGAGGCATGGTGCGCAATCCATGGTCCACGAAACGATGTCTGTGGAGACTCCACCGTCACAAATTTCCACGAATTTTTAGTGTGGACCGTGGTGGTCTATGGTGGTTCTTGAGTGGAGACAGACTGGCACCATTCAATTAAACCTTTTGCAAAACTCAAAGGCAACAGTGGGAGCAGAATTCTCCAGCCTTGGAAACACCAATAAGAGCCTTCTAAAGAATAACAGGCACTGCCAGCTGCTAAAAGTTCCCACTCTGGTCTATGGGTTCCCTCCTTCCCCTTTCCTTGTTGGCTGGTGAAGCGAAAGAGAGACACAGAGCTAGCAGAGCTGACTCATTGCTTTGTTTTCTGTTTACTTGATCTGCTGTCTGTTGCTGGGGTTTGGGATTAGGGTGCAGTGGACTCTCCTGGGCACTGACATCCAGCACCGTGGCTTAGCTACTGTCCCTTCCCTCCCTACCATCTCTCCTGCAAGTGATCTACTCTGGTGTCTGCTGTGGGGGTTTGGGGAATTTTCTGGAACCAGGAATCTAGGTCTGCTCTTCCTGTGCTCATGCTGAGCACAGGGACTTGGGTGCTTTTCTATTCCTCCCTCCTCCTGCTAGTGATCTCCTCTGCTCTCTGCTATAGGGGTGTGGGAGTTCTCTGGAACAAGGGATTTGGGTCTGCTCTTCCAACGCTTATGCCAAGCACAGGGGCTCAGCTATAGGGTGCATTTATACTGAAACCAATGGGCATCTTGTTCCCATGCTCCCACAGAGCACAGGGTCTTAGTTATTGGATGCCTTTATATCACACACCCCTTCTGCTAGGGATCTCATCTGCTGTTTGCTGTTGGGGTTTGGGAGGTTACTGGAATCAGGGGTTGGATTGGCATCATGTTTCTGTGCTCATGCTGAGCACAGGGGCTCAGTAAACTCCAAGAGGATGAAAGTGGGTGGAAGGGTACTCATTATGAGGCAGAAGAAGCCCTCCCCCCACAGAGAAACAGAGGCCCCTGTTCCTGGGCATGAAACCCAGCCCCCTGCCCCCTAAAGTCCAGCTCCAGCAGGGCATCACCAGGGATCTCTGAACCTTCTTCCTCTCCTCTGTCCTTGGGGCTTTCCTGAGAGGGAATAGACATGTTAACGACATCTAGACACCAGCAGTTGCTAGAACTCTTTGAAGAGGAATCCTCTGACCGTGGGGAGGAAACATCTTCCCCTCCCAAGTCTTAACTCCTTCTTGCTCCTGCTCCTGAACCTGGCTCCCTGGTACTCTGTCCCCTTGCAGAGGACCATGAGCCGGCGAGTCTTGCCTACCATACATCATTCAGCGATGGCACTGGTCAAAGCCAAGTCTCCAGAGCACAAGGCCAAACCATCCATTCTACCATGGACCTCTGGAGCAGCCAGCAGCATGGCTACCTGTCCCTCACTGCCCACTGGTGGCAACCAGAAGACTTCACTGTCTGCACTGTTGGGCCCAAGCCATAGGAGGGGACAGTCCTGCCACCTGACTACAAAGTGCTTCTGCTCCATGTGCAGGGGGTGGATGTAGACCACACGGTGACAAAAATAACCTAAAAGTGCTAGATAGGGGAAGGTTATGTGCCCACTCTTCTTAGTTAAGATCCAACTGTACTTAGTTTCTGATACACCACTTGTTTTGGAGAATTTCTGTGGACTGTTTTTATTTTCCCCTCAAATCTCGCTCAGGTGTTTTGTTGTTTGTGTCATGACAAAAATAACCAGCATGATTCAGAGTAGCCTGAGGGAGTAGTTGGGCTGTAGCAACATTGTCTGTGTCTACATGGTCACAGATGCCAGTGCCAACATGCTGGCAGAGGTGAGGGCTGTGTGCCTCAAGAGCATCATCTTCCTGGCACACAGTCTGCACCTGGTGCTGAAGGATGCTCTGTGGCTGCGAAGCACTGTGAGGCCCATCTGGGACACTGCCACCCTCAAGCTGCAGTCCCTGCTGGAGACCTGCCGGGTCCTGGCTGCCCACTTCTTGCACAGCAGACAGGCAGACTTGATGCTTTGTGTTGGGGCCTGAGGGGAGCTGGGAGCGTTCTGTGGCATCATTGTGGGGAGCTCCCATTGAAACTCTGGGGATGCCTGGTCTGCCTTTCCATTTATCCATAGAGTAGAAGTATTTTCTGTAGTTGAGGGGTGCACTCTGGACCCAGGTGCAGAGTCAAATAAAACATTCCAGTTGGTGGGTGTGCTCTGCACCTCTTTATTTCTGCCCATACTAGTGGGTTCCTCAGCTGAGTAACCACATTCATTATACCCTCCCTGCTGCTGTGGGGGTACTTTGGGAAATCTCCAACAAAAGTCTAGGGGTCCCTGTGTTTCCACTGGTCTTTGAGATACTATCTGCACATGTTGGAGAGCTGTGAGCAGATGGATGCACTCCAGATACAAGTGCTGAATCAAATAATACACCCCTGTCCATGGGTGTGCTCTGCACCTGTATGTTTCTGCCATAGCTAGTGGGTTCCTCACTAGTGGGATCCTCACCTTATACCCTCCCTGCTGCATTGGGGTATGGGTGCCAGTGGTGGACAGCACCCATCATGTCTACTCTCTTCTCAGGGCTTTGAGACACCATGTCTGCTTCCTTCTAAGGCTTTGCACCACTGGATTTACATGCATCTCAGGGCTTGGAGCTGCCATGTCTACATATGTCATCTCACACTTTGGGGGTTGATTGTCCGGGGTGGACTCAGTGCTTTCAACCCACCATACCTGCTACCTTCTAAGGCTTTGTGCCACTGCATCTACCTACATCTCAGGGCTTGGACCTGCCACATCTACATATGTCATTGCACACTGTTTTGGGTTTGGATCTCAGGTGGTCTCAGGATGCATTATCATGGTTCTGCTGGGTTGGCAAAAAAAAGTCCCATAGCCAGAAATTTTTGTGGGTGGCCAAGAAAGCTAATTTAATTAACAGATCTGATTCAGTTACCAGGCATAATTCAATCACATGTGCTAATTAACAGAGCTAATTCAATTACCTGTCCCAGGTGCTGCTGCTATGGCTGCGAGGTGTGCCTCTTTGGGCAAAGGCAGGCCAGGCCCTTTGCACATGCTCAGAGGCCAGTTGGCTCCCCCCACCCAGGGATGGGGTGGCACTGACACCAGGCACACACTCCTGCCCCACCCTGGGGGAAGAGGAGAGAGGCCGGCCCTGTTCCAGGTGCTGCTGCCACATCTGCAATGCACATATCTCTGGGCAAAGGCAGGCCAGGCCCTTTGCACACGCTCAGAGGCTGGCTGGCTGGCTGGTTCCCCCTGCCCAGGGCTGGGGGCAGAGCTGGCTATGCCAGCACCAGGGTGTGTGGTCCTTCCCTGCCTGCTCTCGCTAGCTCGCTTCACCAGGTGGGCATCAGTCAGCCAGCCAGCCACTCTCACAGCTTCCCTCCCAACTAGCAGCCCCAGGCTCTCTCCACCTCCCAGTGGAGGGGAGTGGGGACTGGGAGAGGAAGGGGGACTGGGAGATGAGAGGGCAAGGCAAATTTGGGAGGGAGCACTACCCAAGGGCTCCCTTGTGGCTACTGGCATGTGCCCCCTCCTTCAATTTCTACTGGAGAGATTGTTGGGGATTTTGATTCTGTTCCTATTCTGTTGGCCTTCTGTTCTTGCTTTTTTTGCTTTTTTTTTTTGCTGTTTTCCCTTCTCCATTGGAGTATGGGGGCACCTTCTTTGAGGGAACATAACTCTGGGCCCGTAAATCCAATAATCACCAAACTTGGAGGCATGTCAGCCAGAGATCTGCTGTGAGTTTGGCGTCTCTATCACCACAGGGGCGTTCTACTGCATCAAACACTTACCAAACCAATTCGATTCATACAAATGGTTTTGGGATTTTTTTTTTTTTTTGGTAATAATCCTTGTTTGGTCTGTGGGTGCGCCCCGAACAGAACCACATTTTCCTGGTTTGTGCCCATCCCTAGTGATTATGTCCCTGACTAATATGTTTCTGGTTCCCTAAAGCACATAGTCCTGGTTTTTTTTCCATTATATAGTATTAAAGGTGCTTTAAAAGAAACTAAGAAACATCCCTTTTTTTGTCTGCAGGTAACTTTCAGAAACATCTCCCTCTATAATAGGATAGGAGCAGTGTTCCCTCTAAGCTGAGTTAGTGTGACCTATCTCACAGTTTTTTAGCCTCCAGCTCACACATTTTTGTCTTAGTTCAGGAAGGATGGCTCCAGAGCAAACTAATTTATGCAAATTTATGCAAATCGCCCGCTCACAACTTTAATGCAAGTAGCTCACAACGTAGAATTTTTGCTCACAAGACTTAGAGGGAGCATTGGACAGGAGAGCCTTGGAATTTTCCAATGTCTTGTGTAGCGATTGTTCTAGTGGTGCCCACTCCCTGTTCTCAAAATTCCAAAGGTGCCCACAGGCTCAATGAGCCTGAGGGACCCCTGATATACAAAGTACAGGGGGACCCGTGAAGTACAAAGCACTACTTGATAACCACAACTAGTTTAAACACACCTGAGATTTTTCACTTATTCACAACATTAAATAAATGTTCTACCTCAATATGCCTCCAAGACAGCTTAGAGCAAAAGATAATGGGAAAAACCTAAAGCAACAACCTAAGGTATAATGCAAAAAAGAACAGAACACAAAGAATGGAATTATCTCCATCCAAAACGACTTTAAAACTAACACAATAACTTTAAAGGATAAGAGATAATTAAAAACAAATAGTCTAGAGATGGTATTCTCCAGATGGTTCACTGCCATAAAAAAACAAGTCCCTGATTGCCTGCAGCCTAATCTTTGAAGGTGAAGGCAGTTGGAGGAGGGCCGCTAATGAAAAGCTTAACAAACAGGTTAGTTCATGTTAATGGAAACTGTGACTCTTTGGTATAATTTCTCATTCATATATTTATTATGCATACAGCTGTAGAAAGCACTAAGCACTAGGTAAACCTAGTGTGAATGGGAGATCATGGCCCACAAACAGACAAGTAGCAGACAAGATGGCAGCAGTAAACTGAAGGAGTGCTTCAACTGTCTATGATCCCCGGCAAATGCCCAACCCTGCCCATGGCTGATACCAGCCATACTGGCAGTGCTATGATAATCATGAAGCCCAATTGTATTCAGGTTTATTCAGAAGTAAGCTCTGTTGAGCGTAAGGGGACTTACTCATATCTAAGTGCGCGAAAGACCCCAGCCTTAGGCACACTGACCTCAAGGCAACCCCTTGTGACCTTAGCAGAGCTTGCTTCTAACAAACATACAATCATACTGTTGATATATAGACCAGAGCCTATAAGTTCCTCTTATCCCAGGCTATTACTTCAAAATGTGATCTCTAACTGTGGAAATGTGGTATCTAAACTGTGGAAATACCTTGCCCCAGTGCATGGATCTATGAATAGCACATACAGGATATAAAACAGCTTTTGCAGTGTTGAAGTATAAAGTCACAGAGTCTCTATTTGTGGTGCTAATTCTGTGTTCATAAAAAGCGAATTAGTAAAGTGCTTGTCCTACACTTTAATGTATTATCTTATCTCCATGGAACATATCTTTCAGAGCCCTGTTAACATCTACTTTAACGTACCATCTCATATTATATTGAAATGAGATCTGGCACTTTTGGGGTCCTGTGCAAGATGAAAAAATGGGTCTCCAGCAGTCTTCCTCTTAGATATAATTGAAAAAGAGGCAGGCACGGGGGCATGCTGTGATTCACGCTGCCAGACAGTGATCTTGAATCATTCAAATTATGAGAATACCGAGACAGCTGTGCGCAAAAAAGCTGACAATTTGCCATACCGTTGTTGTGAAAATGAAAATTTCTAGTGGTTCAGTATGAAAGTGGAAAAAAGCAACCTTACTTGGTTTAACTGAAATCTTCCACTGAACTTTAAAATACATATTCAGAAAGTGTTCTTTCTTCTTGGTTATTAGTGATTCAATGGACACCTGCAATGGGAAACAAGGTGAGATTCTGTGCTTCTTTAATGATGCATTAGAATACAGCTGATTTTATTTGGGGGAGTGAGGAAGCTGACCCATGCTGGCTGTAGTGTCCATAGATCTTCCCAGCAGCCCTTTTAAGGTTTTATTCAGATAAGGGGCTGTAATGTTGCTGATTCAGCACATCTGGTTCCCATCAGCCAGATGGCACCAAAGAGCAGCTTGCCTGATCACAAAGTAGCCCTTATGGCAGACTGGAAGAATTGTCATGGGAGAACGCGCGAAGCCGGCATAAATGGTGTAATAGGATACACAAGTTGAATCCAAGCCAATATAACCAATAATTGATAAGCTGATAAATATTAAAGATTGGATAGAATTTGTGCATGATATCAGATTTTATCAGTGATGGATGTTTGGGTAGTATCTCCATCTTGCAAGGTTGTATGGTGCCATTCATACAAGGGAACACTGCAAAAACAAATCCAATTTGGTGCTTTCCCCCAGATTAATGGCCAAAGTTAGAAGAATACGTGAAACTCCTATGTGGATATACTTTGAACTGGTCAAATCCAAGAACACCTATTTTCCTGGTGTGTGTATAACAGCCTGAGTGCACTGTCTATGTACACCATGGATGAATGCAATGCATGTCAAAGTACTCTCAGGGCAAATCTATTTTACAGACTTAAGAAGTTCATTTGCTTTTGCCAGGGTAATTGTATGTTTTTGAGGAGAATTAGGTTCTCTGTCAGAATACTCCCAGAACAGAGTATTTCCCTAGGTTCTTTAGGGAAAGCCATGAATGAAACTCTATAGAAAAATTTTAGATCTGATGCTGGTGAGACAGAGGAGCTTACCTATATGACATTTCCTCTGCCCAGCATCTCCTTTAAACTCTGTTCCCCATATGATCAGTGTCATCATTCCAGAAAGCTAGTCCCACAAGTGATGTAGCACAAATTTTACAGTTCCTCCTATACTCATGCATCTTACCTGTCCAACAAAGAGTCATGTTCAAGAAAATCAGTCTCTCATTTGGAGGTAGTGGATGGGTAGCTAGACTAATCCTGTGGGCCTGGAACAGAATGGTATCTCCTCTTGCTCAGTCTACTCAGCCTTGCTTGGAGTGAGAATGGAAAAATGAGACAGCAACTTCTCAAAAACTTGATGGATACATGTGCACCAGTATGGAGATGACCTGCATGTCTTATAGTTAATCTGCTCCTGGAAGGGAGGAACTAGAATTCTGCTTTAGTGAATCTGTATGGTATTCTGACTATCTAACATGGAAAATTCTTCCCCATTAAAAAAAAAAAAAAACCCTGCAGGATTCTGGTATCCATGACTGAGCTTAAAAGTGGGACATAAATCTTCTAAATAATTTAAATCTGTGGGTGATGTACGGGGAGGCTGGATTTGGGAGTGGAGAAGAAACTCACCGAGGATATGGTACCATAGAATCCACTACCTGATGCTAGCATTTCTTCCTGGAGACCTGAACTCTGTAAACTGGAGATTCCAGGAGAACTCCAGCTGTCATTCCAGGAGGACTCCAGCTCCCACCTGAAGGTTGGCAATCCGACACTTGGTTGGAGATCCAGCCCCGCATGCCAGAGATCAAGCCTGGGATCTTTTGCATGCAAAGCAAGTGTTCCACCACATCATATCTCCCGCATCATATCCTAGATTGTTTTTTATTACACAACTGTTCAGGGAACAGGAGCCTTACCAGGAAAAAAGTTGACAACCCCTTTCAACATCTTTTGTGAATCCACAGGCTTTAAAGAGCAGATTCCTTTAAAATGTGCTGCATTTTCCAACTTTGGGGGGGGCCTCTTTTTAGACAGTCATTCCCCCCCCCTTTTGCATCTTCTACAATTTATTGTTTGGCTTTGGTTTTCCTTGCTGTCCTTAACGTATCTGTTTTTGTCACTGTTGATTAAAATTGTATGTGTTTCTGCAGTATTTGACTGTCAATTTCCACTCACAACCAGAATGAAAAGTGGGAGGTGGGGAGGACGGCTCCTTATAAGAGAGCACACAAACTTTACATGTAGTTTGCTGGAAAGACAGTGACCTAGAAATGGAGGCTTCTTATGAAAAAATCTATGAAGTGCAAAGATGGTCTCTTCTAAATTTTCCCCAGCAAAATCCAGGTAGATGGAAAGGCCTTTTCAAATGAAAAGTCTTTCCTATTGAAGCTGCAAGTGGGAGCCTCTTTGTGGCAATCACTTTTAAGGTCACAGTTTCCAGGACTGGAAACTCAAAAATGACTTCCAAAAAAAGCAAATTTCACAGTTTCATTTTACTGGGCATTACCCAAAGAATGCAAGTATTAAAGAGAGTGCTCCATGTACACAATAAGATTAACTAGTAAGCAGGAATGGCATGGGGGGGAGAGACATAACTCTTTTCAACATGTTCCAAAAATAATCCTTTGAGCCCAGCTGCATGGAATGAGAGACAGACAGAAAAGATCCTTGGGAGGCATGATTTTCTGACATTCTCGAGGTGTCTCCCGCACATGTAAATAGGCAGAGATTGTCCTCCAAATGAGCAGATGAGCTCCACAGAGGTGCAGCATAAAAAGAAAGCCTACAAAGAGGGCAGGACTGCACACCGAGAAGTAGAGGAGAACAAACAGAAGAAGCCATTCTGGACTGAATGGACTTCCCTAAGCTCCTTATCAATAAGGGTTTTTGCAATGTACCGATTGTTGCAATGCAGCAACTGAACTGCAGCTATGATCTTTATCGCTTTCCATGGTCCACCACAGTAAAGAAACAAAGTGCCTGTTCAGCTTCAATAACAACACCTTCCATTTGCTATTTTGCCTCTTCCTGCCCTATTTCCTTGGATTTGATCCATCTGTCCCCTTGTAACGGTAGCCGTAATGTTCAGATACTTCTAATATACTTCTTTTTTTCCTTGGGGGTAATTTTGTTATCTTCAGTCGTATGCATGATTCAGGGGGGAAAGGGAGAGGAAATATTCCAGACTTCTCTTTTCAGTAAAATCCATGTCATATCAAAAAGGTGACGGGGGGGGGAGTAATTAGTGAGTTCACAGAGTTCAGTAGAAAAGTTAAAAATAGAGTAACACATTACTTTTTATGTAAAGATTTCACAAGACAAATCTTGCCTGTGTTTTAATTGCATGTGACCCTGGCAGGACCACTCTGAAATGAAGTGCCGTAAAATTAAAGATGACAGACGCTCAAAACAAGTCTTGTGATCTTGATTAAACTACAAAGACCACACTTTCTCTCTGCTGCAACTCAGATATGATGGGCTGTTTTATTTGGAGAATTGCTTCATTAATGCTTTCTTTGACTAGACATGTTTATTAAAAAAAAATACTGAATATGGTGATATCTTGCATAGCAAAAGTCCAAAAGGAACATTAAGAATTAGAGTTTTTAAATAACACCAAGACCCATGATCTTTAAAACATGACACAGACATGTCCTGATACATATATTGCCTATTCTAAGAATTCAAGGATTTACTTTCAATTATGTTTCCTTTTTCCCATTTACAGTGGGAAAGAAACAATCGTGGAGCAATAGGATTTATTTTGCACATATGAGGTTGCCAACTGACCTAAAAAAAATTCCATGTAATTCTTTTTGTTTGGACAGCTACAGTGACATAAAACAGTACTCAAGGACCCATGTAGATCTACTTGCCTGCCAACATTCAGCACAGAGAAGCCAAGGAGAGGAGGCCTTTAAAATCATGGCCCGTATATCTTGTTACTCCCCCCCTCCTTTTTTAATTTATTTATGTGATACTCAGCCTGGGGAAGAGTTCTGGTGAATGAAAGCTTGGGTCTGTAGTTTGGCAGTTCGAGACCCTAGTGCCACATGACAGAGTGAGTTGCCGTCTCTGGCCCCAGCTCCTGCCAACCTAGCAGTTCGAAAGCAAGATATTGCAAATAGATAAATAGGTACCACTTTGGTGGGAAGGTAACAGCATTCTGTGCACCTTGGCATTTAGTCATGCCAACCACATGACCACTGAGAAGGCTTTAGACAGTGCTGGCTCTTTGGCTTGGAAACAGAGATGAGCACCCCCGCCCCCGCCCCCCAGAGTTGGATTTGACTAGCTTTCGAGCAGGGGAAACCTTTACCTTTACCTTTAGATGGTCATAATAAAAAAGTGTTACATGGATTGTAGTTGTTTTTTTTTTTTTATTTTGGAGCAATATAGCTGCGAACATCTTCTAAATGAAAAAAACAGCCTGTCCTGTTGTGTAAGAGGCACAGCATGATGGGAAGAAATAAATGTGAAGCTTTTAAAGCATGAAGGTAAGAATAATCATCTGTGAATGTCCAAAAATCAAATTGCTGCTATGAGCAAAGGATCAGGTAGATGCTTGGGATATATTATCACTGATTAATTTAAACATTTATATGCCACTTTTCTCCCCAACTGGAACACCCTCCCCCTCGGCCAGCAAACCTTCCTACCAAACTTTCCTGCCTTCAGACTAATAGCCTTTAGACTCAAGCCTCAAGGTCAGCTCAAGCTTTACATAATACTCAGAAGAGAGTGGGGCAGAAGCTCAGCTATTTTTTTAACAGTTTATTTAGATTTTTGTCATTTTACAAACATTACTCACATTTTACATCTGCATTCTTGCGCGTCATTTTTTTCTATTTCATCTTTTCCAACCATACATACAACTTTTCCCATCTTTTTTCAAATATTTTGTATTCTTTTCCTTGCAATAATAAACTTAATTTATCAATTTCTGCCAAATATAGCACTTCATTGATCAGTTCCTCCTTAGAGGGTATCCTTTCTCCTTTCCAACCTTTAGCTAACAAAATTCTTGCTGCAGTGAATATGTAAACCATTAAGTATTCATCTACTTTGCTAATCTGATCTGGGAGGAAGTTCAAGAGTGCACATTCAGGTGAAAAGGGTAATTCATTTCCTGTCATTTCTTCTAATAGTTTGAAAACCATGCACCAGTATCTTTGCACCTTCTCGCAACGCCACCACATATGCAGGTATGTGTCAACATTATTCTTACATTTCCAACAATTTGTATCAGAATTTCCATAACATTTTGCAATCCTATCTGGTGTCCAATGCCATCTATAAAATAGTTTGAGTATATTTTCTTTAAATGGTATTGCTCTCATCATGCTCATCGCCCTCCATATTTTAGACCATTGCTCTATCTCTATAGTATGCTCTAGATCTTTCATCTAGATCTAGAGCTATTGATTTATTTAATTCTATTTGTATCCCACCCTTCCTGCCAAAGGAGGCTCAGGGCAGCTCATGTTAAATAATTAAAATACAATAAAACACAAATTCATTACATACAAAACATCTCATAAAATTCATATACATTGCAGATAC